>CM060944.1:0-10000000 GCA_030765085.1 Allium cepa | reverse complement strand
AGCCGAGTCAAACCTACGGCAACGTTCAAATCAATCTGACCCATTAACCATCTAACTCCTGACCCATTAACCATCTAACTCCTAACCCATTGACCATCTAATCCATAACCCGATAACCCAATAACCTCGCAATGGTTAACCCCAGTTCCATCACACCACTAGGTCGCCTAAAATCTAGAATCGTTACAAGTAAGATCAAACCGCCTGCTTTTAATCCATCAATGTCCGATGTAACAATATTCGCAAGAGTCAAGGGGGAAAAACAGAGGCGGAGATCGGCAATCATCAGCAATTGAAAAAAGATGCGAAATCTCTTACACGGTGTGATGCTAAAGATGATCGAAAATAAATCAGGTTGGAATCGCCTTTGAGAGCTCGAAGATGCGTTAATGGCAGACACGGTTCAAAGGATAAGAAATGAGAAGAAGGAAGCAAGGGGAACGACTCAAGTCTTTTATAGCTTTGAGCGGTGGTAGTTGAATCGGCACACGAGTTATGATGAGTCGAAGCACACGACCTACGACTTAGGCGTGAACTTCGAGGGGCAAATGTTAACTCCGTTTAGGCAACGGGTCAAGGTCTGGGCCGACTCACGACTTAAGGTTCTTAACGGTTCATAAGGCTACCGACTCAACAAGCTACCGACTCAGGAAGCTACCGACTCAACAAGCTACCGACTCAACAACCTTGAGGAGTTACCGACTCAACAGCCTTGAGGAGTTACCGACTCAACGGCCTTGAAGGGTTACGACTCAACGACTCAGGAGGAATAACGACTCACCGGGTTATAACCTTAGCGACTTAAAGGTGCCGGCCAACTCAACGGGTTAACGACTCATGGAGCTAGCGACTCAAGTTCTCTAACGACTCAATGACCTAAGGTGTCAAATGACCTAACTGACTAAACTCCCAAAACAACAAAGGACCGACCTACGACTTATGATAGGTCGTTCACGACCTAGCTTGAGTCGTCCATGACTTAAAGCTACTATGTAGAAATCCTATGCCGCCTCATTTTGAACCACGACCTTTTAACTCGCAGACAAGTTAGGACTTGTGCTATATACAGAGGACCGGAGACGCTCTGATACGAAGTCTGGGCTCAACCAGTTGAGTCGCCCACGACATAGGACTCATCCTGAGTCGGTCACGACTTACGACTCATCTTGAGTCGGTCACGACTCATGACTTAACAATTTCAGTCTAGAAAATTGCCTATAAATACATGACCACATCGAGCATTCAGAGGACTTTTGGACTGACTTCCTGGACGCCATTACTCTGCCACTGTCTCGACTTCAAGCAATGTTCAAGCAACACTTCTATCACTCCAATCACCAAAGACATTTCAACAAATCTCAAGAGGAAATCTAACTCATTCGCCATGCATTTGAAGGATTCTTCTACATCAGAGTTTGAGCTATTTGTCTAAGTGTGTTGTAATTGAAGATTGTTGTAAAGAATTGTAACCAAATCAGCAATAAAGAGCTTTAAAGTGGACGTAGGCTAGATCTTAAGCCGAACCACTATAAATATTGTGTCTTTTATAGCTTATCTGTGATTTCTCTGCTTATATTTTGTTCCCGTACCAACGGGTGGTGCTTTCACAATTACCTTCTACACACCGGGGTGTTAGCGTTCAATTTTTAGCGTTAACATAATTAATGATGTGATGATAATTTAGATTAATTAATCAATAATAAGTAATTAAGAGTAATTAATTAGGGTAATTAAGAAGTAATGTAATGTTTGCAATTTAAGGTTAATTTCTATATTTAGACAAGGTAATTAATTTGTGAAAATAATTAAAGGATTATTATTTGAATATAATTAAATGTTAATTAATCAAGTGTGATTAATTGAAACGAATAATTACTGAATGATTTATTAACTGATTGATAATTGATTAATAATTATATAAGCAAGATTTAAAATGGTGAAGTAATTAATTTAATTCACTTTAAATTAATTAGAGATGTAAGTAATTAATTTAATTCATTTTAAATTAGTTAAAGCTGATATGATTGGTTATATATGTATTGATGATATTGTTTACTTTGAATGGGTTGAGATCTCAAATATGAGATTAATGGATGCTATGTGATAGATATGCTATGTTTTAGGTATGATGATAATATGGATTATCTGTTGTGATGATAATATAAATTATCTGTTTATGTTGATGTTCACTATCTATTATGATATTGTGAATTATCTATCTGTGTGTACATGGATAATTGAACTGAATTGTTTTAAACTTTAAACAACTTGGCCTTAAAAGATACGTCTTGGATTTCGATGAGACCGGGATCGGGTTTTCCATATTGGAAGTTCGAAAACCACATCGATCCAAATTAACGATAGGTCGTGAATCTGAAATGAAGATGGAGATTCAGATTGCAAGGGTTATCGTCGTTAACTCTGAGGGTGATTCCAAAATGAGTGTAACGAGATAATGCCTTCGGTTTCGTTCGAACCCGTAACGAACATGTATGGATTGAATGCTTACAAACCATCGTCAGGTGGGCAATGAGCATTCTAAGAAATGTGTTCTCTAAAGGTAATCGTAGCCTCAAGCCTCATCAACCGGGAATGGCTAAAACAGGGGAGGTGCAGCAAGGTTAGGTGGGTCATGCCCAAGCAGGACAAGATTTTCCCCTGTCTAGATTTCTCTTTTTATTCGGCTGTGTGGACAGTTGTGAGCTCCAACTGTCGAGGCTGTCTTGTTCGGGACTGTTCAGTAAGGAATGGTTCTGGCCTTGTGTTGCAGGGGAGCGGGCGTACTCCTCGGTACGTTGATCTAGGCCACGTACTATGACGGACGGTACCCCAGTAGCCCTGCCATTGTATGGAATCCACAATCCAATAAGTGCCAACGGTTTTGATTGTATTACCCACTTTTGTGGCTAGTAGCTGGAATTTAATAAATGTAACAATTTTGGCCATTTTCTATTTACTTGAAAACCCTAGACCTATTATAATATCACAGAATTTCCAGTCAAATGTTTTGGTTAGCGTAAGGTAAAAACTTACCATGTTTATTTGTGGGAAGTCTTACCTGATACCTTTTGTTTTCAAATATTTTCAAAGTTAAGCAACTTTAACCTGTTACTCACACCAGACCCATGTCTGACTCGGAGTTTATTTTGTTTTTCATAAACTCTCGGGTACCCAAATTTTTACGGGTAGCCAAGAGATTCAGGTTAGCTTTGACGAATTCTGGAGGAGCAATGGAGCAGGAAGCTTCAGCGTTATAGATATAAATATAGTTCCGCTGTGGTGGTATCTTTGGGATATTTGTTTGGTTGTGTTGTATTAACTAGACAGGTGTTTATAACTGTCTAGTTTGTGATGAATTATCTATATAACTCTGACTGATGTTGTATATTATGTAAATACTTATGTGATTATTATAATTTATTCGTTCCGCTGTGAGATTCTGATGTTGTTGTTCTTTCTTCTCTATCTTTTCTATTTTCTCATCCCTTTCTTTCTTCATGACGAAACAGATTTCTGGGGTCAGAAACCCCGGTTGTCACAGTTGTTATCAAAGCGCTGGGTTGAGTGAATACCTAGGCTCTTGAGTGATTTCTATCTTGAGAGAGCGTATTTGTAATTTTGATATATAAATATAGTTATATTTATTTCTACCTATTGTTGGGTTACCTGTCCGGGTTATCCAATATAAGTTATAATGGTAGATAGGGTAGTAGTGTGTGTAACATGACTACCAATGGTTGGAGTTTGAGTACTTGAGGTTGGAAGTGTATCTGTCGAGACTGTTGACCTATTACCGTTTCAAGTGAGCTTTGGGTAGTGTAAGGATTTCATTGATATCTGAAGGAAACTTGTTAAGGTTCGGAGTTCATTTTTGAAGCGTAAGTTTGGATGAGCTTGAGTTTGGACTCATCGGTTTGGCATGAGCAAGTCATGATATCTTACCTCAGGATGTAGTAGCTGTGTGATGAGACACAGTGACTATGGAAGTCTCCTAAGATGTTTCTTTGGAATCAGTTAAGGAAGTTTTTGACTTCTGCATCAGCAGTGGAGTTCAGAAGCAGCAGTGTAGTTCCGTTTATTTGATGGATTGGCTAATTAAGCGTAGGCTGTTCTGTTTGGTAAAGAAAGAACAGTTTTTCTTTGGTAATGGACTAGATTGATCGCAAAAGTGGCTTGCGATTGTTTGAGTGTTCTCTTGGGTTATCTGATTTTTCTTGATGTCTTCACGAAGTTAGAATTTTGTCCGTGTATAGAGATTGAGTTGGTTATCGACTGGATTCCAGGAGTGGTACCGATGGTTTAGCTCAGTAGTTGGATGATTTTTGGAGAATGAGTTTAGTGAAGCAGCTCGGGTTTTGGAGGAACTTCTGAGTTTCTTTTAAGGATCTGTGAACCATAGTTCTAGGATGTGTTGCCAAGCTAGTGTTCATGATCATCATTAACATTTTCATCTGCTCTGATTAGAGTAGCGCAGGGGAAGCATGGTAGCAGCTGTTTGGTGTGGAAACAACTAGAATTTGCAGTATTTTGGATTAGAGAGTTTCTACTAGAAATTTTTAAGGATCTTAAGGCCAGATTGGAGTACACCTGTTTTTATCCTTTCCAGATGAGAAGAAGTAAGATCAGTCTCTTGATTTTGGAATTGAGTTTGTGTTCTGAGTTTTTGGTCGTTCTTGGAAAGATCATTTTGTTGGATTGTTTTTGGATCAATTTTTTTCTGGGGGTATCAACAAAGGTTGAGCTGATCAGTATGGATGTAGGCAGCCTAGGATCGTCCGAAGAGTTTTGTGGATAAGAGACGAAGGAATTTAGATTCCATGATCGGAGATTTAATTTTGGATAAGTGTTTGGTCTTCAGAATTGAATTGTCTGTTTGGATAACTGGAATTCGGTGTGTTTCACGTATTTCTGAGAGAGTACGTGTATGAGCTATCTTTGATTATAGAACCAGTAGTTTAGGGAATTTCGGTTGTTGAGTGTGACTTGAGTTTGGTCTGATATTTTGATTTGTTTTGTAAATCCAGATGAGTAGAATCTCAGTAGCTTAGTAATATTGATTGTTTGGATTCTGTAAAGAGAGTATCCCAATATTTATACTTGGGGAAACTCAAGAAAATTCTATTTAGAGTTTTATCTGGATAATTAGATTTGTTGATTGGATGAATTGGTTGCTATGGTTGCTAGCATATGATTGACATATGCCTGTGTTTTAAAATTAAATCTGTAATTAGATTATTAAATTACCTTTGTTTTAAATTTCGAGGACGAAATTCTTTTAAGGGGGAGGGAATGTGATATCCCGGAAATTTTGACAATAACAATTTAATAATTTATGTCAAAATTTAATAGATTTGACAATATTGTTAATAATAAAGTTGAATTAAATTTAATAATCTTCTGTAAAATAAATATTTAAACTAATAATCTATCTTTTAAGGCTAATAAATTGTTTTATATTTGTAATGTATACATATCTGTATATATTGTAAATAGATAACCTTTGTTTTAAATTTAATATACATAGGCATGTTTTCTTATTCAATATTTTTTGATAAATTAAAAACTGGATTTAATTTGATATTAAGCTATTAAATAAACAACCATTTGATTTTAATACTCAAGATAAAAACTTAATTATTTAAAATTGATTTTAGCTTAAGTTTAAATTTAAATAAAAAGGTTTGTTTTGTTTTTATGTAGCTAATAAAATAAGTAATTATTAAATAAGAGACAAATTCTTTTATGAATTATTTTAATTTAATCATGAGTTATATTTAAACAATATTAATGATGTAATGTTTTACAAATGGACTTTTAATATAAATAAAAATTGTTATCTTAAATTTATGTATGTGAATTTTATAGGAAAGCTATGATTTGTAAATTTGAAATAACATCTTTCAAATATGGTTAAAATAAAAAAAGTCTTAAATATATTAAATTTAAGTATAAATCAAATGTATGATATTAACATAAGTATGAAAATAAATTAATAATCATCAAATTAAGTATTTAATAGTTAAAGTTTAAAAATAAAAGAGAAAATAAAAATAAGCAATAGAACTAAATACTTAAGTTAAAATTTATAACAATGATTAAAACAACTTTATAATATGTACATAAAATAAATGATGCCACGTAAGTGAAATATACCTGTAGAATAGATGCTAGACAAGAATAAAGTAATAAATAAAAATGACTTAAACAACTTCATGGGAAAATAAAGCACAACCAGGAAAAAAATAAAATATGTATATAACCTGTAAAATAAATAAGCTAAAGAAAAATCTACCAACATCAAAATAAACATCTAGTATATATGCAGGTACAAGTAAAAGATACAAACCAGGCTTGTAATATTTGTTTCCTGCAACCTAATATACAAGGCAAGAATAAGACAAGTACGAAACAGGTAAGAATCTTATATAGGAAGTTTAGATTTTGCTGCTTAGTTAAGTTTCAACATGTACTAATTAGATAAGGTAAGCTAGTAGGAAACAAAAAGTACATAGGCATTTAATACTTTCATTTCAGCATACAAATAAAGTCAATTCGAAATCTAAATTAGCATTTCAGCCTCCTTTTGAAGAACATCTGCATAATAAAAACAAAAATAAAATCTTTTAACATAGATAATATTGTTCCAGCAAAGAGTTTACCCAGTAAACACCTTCCACTAAAATCTTTCCTTATAAATATACATATCTTCTACTTCATTTTGTTTATAAAACATAAGAAAAATTAGAAAATATAAGTAAATTTTTATTTACAAACCTAAACTGCCTCAAAACAAAAGAACAGATGATTTGGAGGAAGAGCAAACCAGTTTACAGTTTTTAAAAGTTCAAACTGTTTTCAAAACCAAGCTGTGGTCTGTTCATCCTCTCAAAATCAAGTGAGTAACATCACTTCTATAAGTGTTTAAGTATATTTATTCTGCTATATATTCTCTCTGAAATTATGTCATTTGTGAGTATATTTTATGAAAATATCTCTGTGTTAAGGTATGGATATATGATAATCATTTCTGTGTATCTTTCTCTGTTTTGATTCCAGGCTTAAGTTCACAAAAAACAAATTCTTTTGTTCTTAATTCACGCTTTAACAGGACATAAGTTTTGAACAAATAATGTTGTTATAACATAGACTTGAGTCTAAAAATTGGTTTAAAAGAAAACAGTTTGTATTAGTTCGGGAAAATAAAGAACAACAGTGGAAAACTAAAATAAGTTAAAACCCAATTCTTATAAATCATAGTTTCAGGCATATGAGTCAAATGCTAAAACAAAAACTTGATTTTTAAAACCAGAATAACTATTTTTAGTTAAGTATTTAAGGTATAGTTCGGGTTTGAAAATGATATGTGAATCTGTGATTTTGGGGTGATCTATTTGGATATGGGAATCGGGTTTCTTTCTGGAGGAAGAAGTATGAGTGGAGATTGGTGGAAAAATGGTTGATGGTTATAAAATTCACAAGGGCAAATACGGCAGGGGATTTTCTTTTAGAACCCTAGCTTTTGCTGTTTATAAAGAATCGAACATCACGGCTGTTTGGATGGATCGAGTGGGTTTCGATGGATGAAAGTTTGGTCGTGGATAAGGTCGTAGCCGGAGTTGCAGCATTTACGGTGGCCGGAGGATCGAAGGTGAGGCGATGGCAAGTTCCAGTGGGTGATGCTTTTGTATTTTCAGGTTTGGGACGAGGTCTCGTTTTTTATTTTTGTGAGTTGAAGTTCGATTTGAGGGTTGAGGTGGGTTGCTGAGTTGTCCTCTGACAGGGTGCGATCACCATTGGCGATCAATGGGGGTCGGAACCACCGTGCATATGCACGGTGTTCATGAAAAGGGAGCTGTGTTTTCAGGAGTAAGTTCTCGAGTGGTACACGAGTTGTCGAGGGTGTTTCTTTACTAGAGCATGACCGTATTTGACTCGAAGTAAAATACAGGGGCCTGGGTAAGTTAGTAACAGGTTTTAAAACCTGTAAAGTTTAAATTTTCTTTAAACCTTGGGTTTTAAAATGAGAAATAGATATTTAAAATAGGTATTTAAATCAAAGATAAGTTTAGATTCAAAAGAAGTTTGGATCTCAGTTTAAAATAAAATAAAGTGTTAAAATTTTAAATTATTTGTGACCACTTTAAAACGGGGGATTGTTGCTCGAGTTTCACTCGAGTGATTCGAGTGTTGACCCGAAGAAATTTGGGGTTTTGCTCGAAGAAGTTTTTGTTTATCTCAGGTATTTTAGCTACAGGTTTTAAAACCTGTAAGTTTTATAAAAAATTTTAAAAATTTTTCCTTTTTAAATGAAAAATAGGTATTTAAACAAGGTTGAAATCAAGTTAAGTTGGTTTTCAAAAGTAGTTTGAATCTCAGTTTTTAAATAAATAAAGTTTTTAAATTTAAAATTGTTTTAAACAAATTTGAATGATAAAGTGAATTTTAAATGAAATCGTGTTTAAATTGTTTTAATCTTCTATTTTAAGATAACTATTCTTTAAGTTGTAAAATAAAAAGGAGTTTGGAATTGTTAAGATTAATTTGATTTCATTTTAAATCTTAAATTTAAAATGAATTTAAAAGTAAATTTAAATTAAATTGATTAAATACCTTATTAATGATAAATTGATTATTAAATAGAAAAAGGTTTTAAAGACTTGAGGATTTGTAATTATTAAGTTAACTAAGTGGATAATTAATGACTAGAATTAATTAACTTAGAAATTAAGAGTTTAAATTTATTTAAAAGAGATATAAGTTAATTAATTTAAGGTAAATCAATTTGTAATTAAGAATCATTGATTAAATATGGATTGATTTTTAATTAATGATTAGTAATCAATTAAAGAATTAATTAAGGATTAATTAATGAGTTATTAAGACTAATTAAAATGTAATTGAAAATAAATTTTAGTTAATTACTTTAGGAAAAGTAATTAAAGAATTGTAAATAAATAATGAAGGTCATTAACAAGATTATGAAATAATAAATTAATGAGATCAATTTTAATAATTAATTGAATTATTATTTAAAATAAGCAATTGTGAATTGTCAAGTAATGGAAGTAATTAAGGGATTAATTACTCATTGTATTTAATTCAGTCTCATATGAATTGTTTAAGTTAGTTAATTAAGTTTAATTAATTTAAATAATCATATAATGATGAGATAAGTATAATTACTTAAGGAAGTAATTAATGATAATTACTGGATGTAATTACCAAGAATGATCAATAGTGAAAGTAATTTGAGTATAATTACTTGTATAATTAATCAGGGGACTAATTAGAGAAAATTAATCAAGGAGTAATTAATTTATTTGATGGAGTAATTAAAGATAGTTAATTACTGAATGATATTATTCAGAGGTGATTAATAAATGTGATTTAATTAAAGATTAATTACTTAAGTAATAAATTTTAAAACAGGGAATAAATTAAAATGTAATTAGAAATCATTAATTGATATAATTAATGATGGGATGATTAATTTAGATTAATTAATCAATAATAAGTAATTAAGAGCAATTAATTAGGGTAACTAAGAAGTAATGTAATATTTGCAATTTATGGTTAATTTCTATATTTGGACAAGATAATTAATTTGTGAAAATAATTAAAGGATGATTATTTGAATATAATTAAATGTTAATTAATCAAGTGTGATTAATTGAAATGAATAATTAGTGAATGATTTATTAACTAATTGATAATTGATTAATAATTATATAAGCAAGATTTAAAATGGTGAAGTAATTAATTTAATTCACTATAAATTAATTAGAGATGTAAATAATTAATTTAATTCATTTTAAATTAATTAAAGCTGATATGATTGCTTACATATGGATTGATGATATTGTTTACTTTGAATGGGTTGAGATCTCAAATATGAGATTAATGGATGCTATGTGATAGATATGCTCTGTTTTAAGTATGATGATAATATGGATTATCTATTGTGATGATAATATAGATTATATGTTTATGTTGATGTTGACTATCTATTATGATATTGTGAATTATCTATCTGTGTGTATATGGATAATTGAACTGAATTGTTTTAAACTTTAAACAACTTGGCCTTAAAAGACACGTCTTGGATTTCGATGAAACCGGGACCGGGTTTTCCATATTGGAAGTCTGAAAACCACATCGATCCAAATTAAAGATAGGTCGTGAATCTGAAGTGAAGATGAAGATTCAGAATGCAAGGGTTATCGTCGTTAACTCTGAGGGTGATTCCAAAATGAGTGTAATGAGATAATGCCTTCGGTTTCGTTCGAAACCGGAATGAACTTGTATGGATTGAATGGTTACAAACCATCGTCAGGTGGGCGATGAGCATTCTAAGAAATGTGTTCTCTAAAGGTAATCGTAGCCTCAAGCCTCATCAACCGGGAATGGCTAAAACAGGGAAGGTGCAGCAAGGTTAGGTGGGTCATGCCCAAGCAGGACTAGATTTTCCCCTGTCTAGATGTCCCTTTTTATTCGGCTGTGTGGGCAGTTGTGAGCTCCAACTGTTGGGGTGGTCTTGTTCGGGACAGTTTAGTAAGGAATGGTTCCGGCTTTGTGTTGCAGGGGAGCGGGCGTACTCCTCGGTACGTTGATCTAGGCCACGTACTGTGATGAGCGGTACCCCAGTAGCCCTGCCATTGTATGGAATCCACAATCCAATAAGTGCCAGCGGTTTTGATTTTATTACCCACTTTTGTGGCTAGTAGTTGGAATTTAATGAATGTAACAATTTCGGCTATTTTCTATTTACTTGAAAACCCTAGACCTATTATAATATCACAGAATTTCCTTTGAAATGTTTTGGTTAGCGTAAGGTAAAAACTTACCATGTTTATTTGGGGGAAGTCTCACGTGATACCTTTTGTTTTCAAATATTTTCAAAGTTAAGAAACTTTAACCTGTTACTCACACCAGACCCATGTCTGACCCGGAGTTTATTTTGTATTTCATAAACTCTCGGGTACCCAAATTTTTACGGGTAGCCAAGGGAATCAGGTTAGCTTTGACGAATTCTAGAGGGGCAATGGAGCAGGAGGCTTCAGCATTATAGATATAAATATAGTTCCGCTGTGGTGGTATCTTTGGGATATTTGTTTGAGTTGTGTTGTATTAACTAGACAGGTGTTTATAGCTGTCTAGTTTGTGATGTATTATCTGTATAACTCTGACTGATGTTGTATATTATGTAAATACTTATGTGATTATTATAATTTATTCGTTCCGCTGTGAGATTCTGATGTTGTTGTTCTTTCTTCTCTATCTTTTCTATTTTCTCATCCCTTTCTTTCTTCATGATGAAACAGATTTCTGTGGTCAGAAACCCGGGTCATCACAATAAAAATATCTAATATATATATATATATATATATATATATATATATATATATATGTAGATATACATAAAATCAAATAGTGATGCCAATATACTTAGTTCATTAATATATATACACACACATAACTAGCAGATCACAAGTATAACTTATATAATAATAATATACCAACAGGTTCTCGTATATACTTTTACAGCTTTAAAATAACTTGTCTTTCGTTCAAAATATATATATAATACATCTTCACAAAATTTGGAGTTATAAAAATACAAACAAACAATTGTACAATACTGGTACAAACCATACAGCTGAAAGCTTATATAAACCATACTCATATATTATCATTATAATAAAACGCACAACAAAACCTTTAACAAAATATACTATATGTATAACAAAAGATAGACTGGAATATAACATTGACATGCAAATATATTTATAGAAACTATTATATATGTATATGCAATCAAATACACATAGGATTTTTATTTTAGAAATCAGTAAAACAAACATCATAAAGTGTATATATATATATAGAATGTACTATGTAACAGCCTATATATGCTTATAATTATAAACACTGCCATACTCATACCAATATATACCATTACATACAACAACTATTTTATATAATATACAAAACAAAATATCTCTGCATATATTAAAATCGAGATGTCCGCATATGTATACCAAAACACAACAATTACACATATATAGCAATTAATATAATATCGATACATATGTACCTGTATAAAGCATAGGGAAGAAAAAGGCGGTGTTGGCTGGAAGGTGGATAACTCGTGGAGGCAAGGGGAAAAGAAGATGATGGCGGGATTCAGTGGAGCTGTCAGTGAATCAGGTTGCAGCCAAGGAGTTCAAGCGATGTGATGGTTTGTCGAAGAGGAAGGCACAGAGATGGAGGGGCGGACTGTGTGGAGATACGGGCGGTTTGGAGGGTGGGGCAAGAAGTTGGACATAGGTGAGAAGAGGACTGTGGTGGCAGATGGTGGTTGCACATGGGCTATCGGTGGATGGTGTGTGCGGGCTATCAGTGGTTTCACAAGGGTGAGAGAGGGACATAGGCTGTCAAGCGATGGGGTTGCTTTCGATGACGCGGCTACGGCAAGACGTGCCTACGCGCGAAGATTAGGGAGGGAGGCGAATTTGGCTCGACATCGGCTGCTGATGAGGAGTTCGAAGGTGGCACCCTGGTTGTGGTGCACGATCAGGTGGTGGCGGAGGCCGGTAGGATGAAGGAGAAGAGGTGGAAGAAGAGGAGCGGATGCGGCCTATGGTGGTGGAAGTTGCGGCAGCAGCCGGGGTAGGTAGTTGAGGGTGAGACAAATGGTGTCGGCCTGGCATTGGAGGCACACGTGAGTTATGCTAGCTAAGGAAAAAAAATGGAGGAGGAAGAGTAAATTTTTGGGCACAGCTAAAAAAATGAAGGAAGATATATGAACAATAAGAGAACCAATGAACAGTAACCTCAAAGGATATAAAAGCAGTAAAATAGCAACAGTCACGTTGCTTTGGTTCAGCTGACACATTAAAGCAAATTAATTTTGTTTGGGCAAAACTTTGAAACCGAAGGAAAGTGAAAAGTTAAAAGTGGTACCGTTACAACGGACCGTTGTCAACATTTCCGTCGCATATCGGACCCCAAAATACAGTAATAAATATACCGTTGAGATCAGCACGGCGAGACGATCAAAATGGTATACAGATATCAGTGGTACGATTGAAAATAAGATCGACGGAGCTATAGAAGTTCAAATTTTGAAAAACGAAAGATGGCGTCTCACTCGGAAGAAGGTTTAGAAATTTCCTATAGAAAATATTCAGGTTTTGGAAATAAGTTTATTTTCATCAATTATTAACTGATTTGAATTTAATAAAATTACATAATAAATAAACTTTCATATAATTAATTGAAAATTTACCATTTGCTATATTTAATAATACGTAATCCAAGTATTAAATTTTTATTTCAAAATATTATTATTAAAAGTTTCTCAAAAATCCAATTAAACACGTTACAAACCAATTAAAAATTATTAAAATTTTATGAGTCGTTACAATATCCCTTTTATAAATATAATTCCTAATATTATGAACGTTTTCTATGAATGATCTAATATACTCATTCCTTTTTAACTTTTTATTTGTTTTAGAAACCCATATATTGATAGTTTTAAAACTTATCTTTTTGAAGATAAGGGTGTTTTATTAGACTTAAAATTGTTTATATTACTGGACTGTGAGTTCTTGACTTTCCTTTTATAACCTAGTCCGTTTTTATTGTTAGCAAGTTGTGAATTTTCGATAATTCTAGATAAATTCTCTCTACCTTTATTAAAATTCGAGACATTTTTAGTGATTCCTTCTAGTTTGGTTTTTAGACTCGAATTTTCTAGTTCTACCATTTTGATATTAGTTTTCAAATCAGGATTTTCATAAATAAGAACATCATTCTTTTCTTTTTGAGTCGCAATTTCTTGACTCAATAATATCATTTGAGAATTAACATTTGAAAGTGATTCTTGAGTTTTCTCAAGTTCTTTTTTCAATATTTTCTTCTCGTTTTTAAACATATCTATTTCAAATTCTGCCATGTTCTGATTTACAAAAGCCTCTTTATATTTTCTTTTGAGATTTTTTAAAGTATCTAACAATTCTGAGTTTATTTCTATCATATCATCAAAAGTTAAATCGCCAACCTTAATATCTATAGCCATAAAGCATACGTTGGCTTGTTGATTATCGCTATCACTCTCGCTTTTTGAGGAGGGGTCTGAATCATCTCATGTAACTGAGAAACCTTTCCTTCTGAATTTGTCCTTCCTTTTATTGCGGTATTCTTTCTTTTGATATGGACAATCCTTCTGTATATGCACCTTTTTGTGACAGTTAAAGCACTCCAAAACTGATGAAGACGGTGGTTTATTGCTATTTGATCTTCTCTTGCCATTATTTCTGTTTCCTTTTCTATACTTCTAGAATTTCTTGATGTTTTTGGCAATAAAGGCTTGGTTGCCTTCGTCTGAATCTGATTCTTCTTGTTCTACATGGAATGCTATATTCTTTTTCTCTTGAGCTTGAACTCATTTAGCCTGCAAATTCACTTCATAGGACATTAGATTTCATATTAACTCTTCCGGGGTTATTTTGAAAATGTTGTTCGCATCTTCAATAGCGAGAACTTTTCTTTCCCATTCTTCTGTTGAAGGGTTAAGGATTTTGCATATGATTTCAAAATATGAATATTTTGCTCCTAGTCCTACTAATGAATGATAGATATCCTGAAATCTTGAATACATATCGTTTATAGATTCATTGTCGTTTATTCTAAAGCTTTGAAACTGACTTTTGAGCAGGATAGCTTGTTTTGTTTGACCATGCTAGTTCCTTCGTGTGTAACTTTGAGTGTATGCCATATTTCATATGTAGTGTTGCACATGCTAACACGATTAAACTCATTTTTATCTAAGGCACAAAACAACATATACATGGCTTTTTCATTTGCTATGGCATCTAGTTTCTATGTATTTGTCCAAGCTGAATACTCCTTGGTAGGAATAGTGTATTCTTTTTGAGTTATATTCCATGAATCAAAACTATTTGCTTGCATATATATTATCATTCGTTTGGCCCAATAGTTACAGTCCATGTCATTAAATAGTAGTAGACGTGTAGTGGATTGTCCTTCTATCAAAACATTTGTTTAATGAATTCAATATTTAAAAGGTACTAAAATAAAAAATATTAGAAGTGATCATGGAGGTGAATTTGAAAACGAACCATGTGATAACTATTGTAAAAGGAAAGGAATATATATAATAACTTTTCGTTTCCTCAAAATTCACAATAAAATGGAGTTGTAGAATGAAAGAATCGGACTCTATAAGAATGTGCTAGGACTTATTAATCGAAAGCACGTTAGCAAAACATTTCTGGGCAAAAGCCCTTGCAACTGCCTGTTATGTATTGAATCGTGTTTCTATTAGACCCTCACGAAAAATACACCTTACGAACTTTTTAATGGCAGAAAAACTAACATATCTTATTTTAAAATATTTGGATCAAAAATATTTGTGTTAAACACCAAAGATTAGCTTGGCATCGATTCAAAATGTGATGAAGGAATATTTCTTGTATATTCGGATCGAAGCAAAGCTTATCGAATTTTCAACAAACGGACTAATACTGTTGAAGAAACACTTCACATATGTTTTGATGTAAACTTCAAACAGATGACGATGATTTACTTGATGATAACACGAATATAGAAATAAATAATTTAAGAGAAGACGAAAACATTATTCATAATTCTAGGGAAGATGAAAACATTATTCACAATTCAGAAAATAGAAGTATCACTAATACAATAAGACCTCCTCCAAGAATCTTACGAAATCATCCTATAGAAAATATAATTGGAGAAATAAATTCAAATGTTCGAACTAGAAATCAACTAAATTTAATGGGTCATGTAGCTTTTCATTCTACAATGGAACCTAAGAGTACTAAGGAAGCATCATCCGATGAAAATTGGATTATTGCTATGCGAGAAGAACTAAATTAGTTTGAACGAAATAAAGTTTGGGAACTAGTATCCGACCGACCAATTAGACAGTTATAGGAACTAAATGGGTTTATAAAACAAAGCAGACGAATTAGGAAATATAACTAGAAATAGAGCCATATTAGTAGCAAAAAGATATAACCAAGAAGAATGAATAGACTACGAAGAAACATTTGCTCCAGTCGCTAGACTAGAAGCAACACAAATCCTACTGACTTACGCGTGTTTTAATAACTTTAAACTCTATCAAATGGATGTTAAAAGTGCGATTTTAAATGGTTATATTAAAGAAAATGTTTTTGTTGAACAACCACCTTTATTTGTTCATGAAAAATATCCAGATCATGTCTATAAACTTAAGAAAGCTTTATATGGTTTAAAACAAGCACCACGTGCTTGGTACGAATGCCTTAAAAGCTGTTTAATTAAATCAGGATTCGAAATAGGAAAAGTAGATCAGACTTTATTTATAAAACATTCTTAAAATGATATGGTTCAATTAATAATAATTATGTAAAGAGTTTTCTGAAATAATGACTAGAGAATTCGAGATGTCTCATATGGGAGAATTATCATATTTTATAGGTCTTCAAATAAAACAATTTTTAAATGGAATATTTATAAATCAAGAAAAACACTATAATAATCTGATCAAGCGATTCGGAATGGAAAACACTTTTGCCAAACCGACACCTATGAGTACAACAGCACATCTCGATAGAGATGAAAACTGCAAGAGTGTAGACCAAAAACTGGATCGTAGTATGATTGGATCATTACTATACATAACAGCTAGTAGTCCAGATATAACGATGAGTGTATGTCTGTGCAGGATTTCAAGCTGATCCGAAAGAATCACACTTACGAGCCGTAAAACGAATACTACGTCATCTTAGTAATACCAAAGTTTTTGGACTTTACTATTCAAAAGATTGTTCTTTCGAGTTAGTATCCTATAGCTATGATGATTTTGAAGGATCACGAACGGACAGAAAAAGCACGAGCGGTACGTGTCATTTTATTGGCAAATCATTAATATCATGCTTTAGCAAGAAACAAAATTATGTCTCACTATCAACTTGTGAAGCAGATTATATATATGCAGCATTAGCTTGTGCACAAGTAATCTATATGCAGCAGACACTTAAAGATTTCAGAGTTAATTTATCAAAATCAACGATTTACTGTGATAATTCAAGTGCAATTAGTCTATCTAAAAGTCTAATAAATCACTCTTGAACTAAACATATAGATATTCGACATCATTTTCTATGTGACAATATAGAAAAAGATGTGATAAATTTAGATTACGTTCCATCTGAAAATCCGTTAGCCGATATCTTTACAAAACCGTTATCAGAAAACACATAAACTACGTCAAGAACTCGGTATAATGTCAATTAAAGATATATAAATAGTTCTAAAATGATAAAATATGAAATTTCAGAACAAAACTCAAAAATAAACTTTTTTGACAAAAATTCATTTTTCTAACGATGCTGAGACTCAAACTTATGACCAGTTGTGAATATCCCAAATGTCTTAACCACCTGAGCTATTGATTGTTTGCATTAAGGTCTAGGTCGGGGCTTTTCTTATGTGGTCACAACTATACTCTAATTTGATTATAAAATTTATTTTTATATGCATATGTTTACTGTATGTACAAACATATTACATTGACAAAAGTAAACTACAATAATAGAAAACAACCAAACAATAGCAATGATCATCCGTAACTAACGAGTTATTCTCCACTCAATTACTCCTTTTTATTCGCCATTATAGCCTATAAATAGGCATTCATATTCACTGATATTCGTACAAACAACTAAACTGAAAAATATAAAGTTCTACCACTACGTCAAACTCCTCACATTCAAATCACTCCGAAGAAATCATAACCTCCTCCAAATCCCCAACAAACACCCGTTTATCACTCTACACCACTTCTACTCCTCACGATCAAACCGGATACACTCTGAAGAGAATGAAAGGAAAGAAAATTGTGTTTGACAACTCTCCAACGACTAAACAAAAGATAAGTGATATACATCACTATCAGCAAGAGTCGTTGATGCTTCAGCGTGAAAAGTGTTACAAACAGAAAATCAATTCTAGACGTCTAGGAATTATAGAACATATTGCCATGAAATTCTGTTGCGCTTCATCCCATCCAATCTACGAACAAGTGGTTACGCCCATTCGTCGTTCTACTATGTCCCCACATCGACCACCGGTCTCACCGAACTCAAGGGATCGAAATGAAGCTTCCAACGTTCAACATAAAGAACTACAGTGAGACAAAATTCCTAGCCCTTTAAAATAAAAGAATTTGTCATTGTGTTTCATTTTTCGAATAATTTAATAAACCATGTACAACTTTTTAATATAAATAATAGAATCATTTTTCTTCCTTCATATATTCACAACATACATACTGGTACTAACAATCATATAAATAAAATTATATTTTCAATTGTATGTATATAATATAAACAAATATACACAAAACTTCACAAAAACAGGCTTATTAGTGAAATTGGAATAGGCTAGTCGACTGAACCAGTGGGTCATTCGACTGACTCTGTAATCAAAATATGATTACAGCAGATTCAGTCGATTGCCACATTGGGTTAGTCGACTGGACCAGAAGTTAAAATCTTCGTCACCCAGATTCAATCAACTGAATCAGGCATTCAGTAGACTAAACCAGAAGTTCAAAAACATCGAAATACATATCTAATCGACTGAACACCTGATTTAGTCGACCGGTTCGTAGATATGAGCCAAATTAACTAGTTCTACCAACACAACCGCACCTTTTATACCCTTCGCTTTTACTTCAGATTTTTCCTATTTCCTCAAACCTAAAAATTCAAAAACCAAATTTTTAACCTCAAAACTCAAATTCAATGGCTCAAAAATGAAAAGGTCAAGCAACTTCATCCTCTCAACCTTCTTCCGACGACCAAATCCAACAATGGCTTTTCGACGATACCGCGGTTAGACGATGGAGGAGAATGCAAGATTCTTGTATTTTGAAGGTTCGTTTATGAAATTTTTTGATTTATCTCCTTATCACATACAAAAATTGGCTCGTCGTAGCAATTTGAAGTCTTTGATTAATATTGATAAAAACAGGCATAAGATAAACCAAATTATGGTTAAGCTATTCTATGCCAATCTTAATTTGGATCACCAAAATATACAAAACCAAGTTGATTGCATATGGAGTTTGGTTTGTGGAAAACCGATATTTTTCTCTTTAGATCGAAAAGTCCACATCTTAAAATTCGAAAATAGTGGAATTTAATTAAGTGATGCTGATTGTGATATGGTCGTTCGTGATCGTATAAGTCATTTATTTTTACAGGATGATATGCGCCAACTCAAATCTATGTCCCTAAGGCTTAAAGCTGGATTATGCACCACGTGTTACTGAAAACCGTAACTCCGAGAACCGGAAGTTACGAGCTTGTTTATGAACACAATTTCAAAGCTTTATATGCCATGTTCGGAAATATCAAAGTTAATTGGCATCGGTTAATTTTTGATGATTTTTTAACATTCAACAATGGCCCATGAATGTCATATATTACGGTGAGTACATTATGCGCTTACTAAAAGAATGTGAGATTCCGAAACTCGACTCACCAGTCTCTACCATCGGCTACTTAAACTCTCGTACTCTAGCATTTATGAAATTACCGGTTGCTCGATCTCCTCCCATCATTTCCTTTGAAAAATGGACTCAATGCCAAATAACTCGAGATCAACCACCTCAACGACACGGCGAAGCATCATCTCACCACCCGACTCGCCAAAGATCAACTATTCGTCAACAAAACAAAATTATGATTTCAAATCCGGGTCTTCCTCCACATGAGTATATTTCCATGATATGCCGTAACCAAAAAATTCTCGACACACATCACTAAGGTTGACAAAAAGCTTGATAAGGTTAAAGGATTTTTCACAAAGTTATGGCAAGCGATCTCGTGTTCATCAGGCTCTTCTATGTCTACACTAGGTGATCCGGGCAAACAACCCGTCTTCACTTGGTCCTCCTCTTCCGATGATCAAGCGAGTAGTATCAATAATGGTGGAAATGGAGGCGATGGTGGTGATATAGGTGTTCAAAGTTCTCATGGTGATAGGGGTAAGCGTATAATGGAGTAAGTTGTTGCTTATCTTAGTATTTGCTTTTTATGATCTACAAACATTAGTCTTTCATTTCAAAACATTAAAACATGTCTTGCACTAAATAGCCAATGTTTCGTATTATTTGTTTTATATACGATGTTGTTACTTTAAAACTCTTGTTTGTGATATTGCAATGTATGAATGCTTGTTTCTTTTATTGCTATGATTTGAATATATATACATGCATCATAGGATTGTTCATATTCTTTATTCCTTTTTGTCGACGAAAAAGGGAGAGAAAATTATCACTAACATTAAAAATGCAGGATATATATCATCAAAGATTCAGGGAGAGTAAGTATTCATATTATATTATATACATTCGAAATCTATATCTATTTATAGGTTGTCATCAATCAAAAAAGGAAAGAATGTTGATATTTGGTTTTGATTCATCAGACGAAGCTATCACTACAATATACAAATTTGACGACTGTTACGACAAAAAGAGAATATATACTACATGGAGACAAGACATCAAAATCGTTGCATCAACTTTTATATTATTTTGTTTTGAGTCTTAAGTCAAAGTTTTTAAAATCTCTCCTCGTTTACGTATATATTAGCTTATATATATCTTCTTATTTTCAAATGATTAATACATATATAAGCATATAATATATATATATATATATAATCAAAGTTTCAAAGTTAGAATCATAATATATATATATATGTATGCGTGTATATATATATATTATATACCTGTGTAAACTGTTCAAATTGAACAGATAATACCAGGTCAGTCGATTGACAAATCTCTAGGACATGACGCTTCAACTGGAACTCTTCGCTAATGGTCGCTGCTAGTTAGCAACTATAAATACATATCCTAACTTCATTCCACATCACTTAATCTGTTTATCTATCTTATCTAACTCTCTTGAATATTCTTGCAACTATACTCTAAAATATTCTGCATTCTTAACATACTTATTGCTTGAACAAGATTTATATGTCATATTCTAAGCAATTCTATTCCTTTCTAATCTTCATAAAATTTAAATATACATATTTTTACCGAGGAGAAGATCATAGGAAAGGTGTACTATAAACAGACTTATCTGTGTTATCAAAACATAAAAATTCAAACAATCTTTTGTATTTGTTGAAGTCATGTTCTGCTACTCAGGCGTGTAAAGTCCTCTTTGGCTGCTGAGGCGAAATCCTCCACTGCTCAGGTCCCTGTTCAGCTGCTCAGGGATTGTATAGACATGTTCCTCCGGGTTAAGTAAGGGTTGTTGTTTTAGTGAAATTCCAGAAGGAGTCTGGGACCAGACGTAGGACAGAGCTAAGAACCAACATAAAAATCTCTGATGTTATTTTTATTATACTACTTTTATATTCTGCACTATTTACTGTATAACTATCATCACTATACTCTGTATTATCATATATCCATATTACATGATCCATAGCACTCTTTCATTTTAGTATCTTTCACGAATGATCATATCTTTTCAAAAAATATAGCCGTTATAGAAATTCAGTCAACTGAGCCCTTGGGTCAGTCGGCAAAATATTCAACGATTTTTATTATACATTATATATATACTTGTGCACCTGTGCATGTTGCATAGATACTTGCAGGTCAGTCGAACGACCTGGTGTTAACTGTGCAATTTGCACAGTTTACACAGGTATATATAATATATATATATATATATATATATATATATTATATGATTCTAACTTTAAAACTTTGAAAATAAATATATATATATATATATATATATATGCTTATATATGTATAAATCATTTGAAAATAAGAAGATTATATATATAAGCTAATATATAAGTAAATGAGGAGAGATCCTAACAATATTGACTTAAGACTCAAAACAAAATAATATAAAAGTTGACGCACCGATTTTTGATGTCTTGTCTCCATGTAGTATATATTCTCTTTTTGTCGTAACAGTCATCGAATCTGTATGTTGCAGTGATAGCTTCGTGTCATGAATCAAAACCAAGTCTCAGCATATCCAACTAGATACCACTATTATAATTGAAGAAATATTAAATGGAGTCTCTTGGAGTGTGTCTCAAGAATATGGATGTACTTAATGTTTAATTTTATCTTATACAAGTAACGACTATTTGGCCGTTTTATAATAACTAAAAAATAAAGTAGAGCGAATGGTATCCAGGTGGAAGACATGCAATTTTAAAGCCAAGGTGATCTTATTTTTCTTTCCGTCTTTGATAAGGTTCTAAATTTGTACCTTGAGGTTTGCAAAAAACTATTTATTCTAATATTTATGTTCTATTTTTGTCTAAGGGCATAGACGCTGGAAACATGGCGATGGAAAAAACTTTGGATGTAACAATGATAGTTTTTGCTATATCAAATCATTCAAGTTAGACTATATATTTATTCCTTTTTGTTAGATATTTTTTTCATTTCATTGAAACATTTACTCGATTCACATCTGATTTCATTACGAAGATAAAAATGGCTGAAAAAAATTATTATTTTAGATATCATATATCAATTTACAAAAGCAATAAAATTATAATCATAATTATATGAAGACTTTAATCTAGGATTTGTTACGTAACATGTATATTTTAGAAAAGTGCATGGTCTTAAATATTGTTTTGAAGGAATAACAATATGTCTTCTAAATTTGGAGTATGTCAAGATTTATTGAATAATATTTTGTTGACCACACAACGTACCCGTCTAAATTTCCATAATATTATGTATCCTTATTGAGTTGGAGAATTAATTACAAGTTAAATATTACACCTTATAGTTCAGTACCAAGAATTGCAAAAAATCTAGTGAATATAGTTTTTTAATTAATCCATTCAATTTTACGAGATCAAACAAGGCTATAAAATATAAGTAGGAAAGATGCAGGCCGATTGGTTTACATACGCTATGATTCTCATTGGTGATTTAGTTTTGGAGCATTTGATATTGTTGAATAAATTAGGATGCTTCCCTTTGGAAGTACATTCTACATTATTACATGTGAAAATCATTCAACAAATCCAGTGAATGCTAATGTATAGACATGTTAATAGGAGTTTACGAAAATATGTTGTGCAATTAAAACTTTTATGGTTAGTTTTGCCTTCTTGATGCTGTTTGAAACCATAAAACACAATCATAATTTTTCTTTGGAATAGAAGATCGAAGTTCAATCGTAATAAAATATAATATATTTGACAAAATTTTAAATTGATAATTTATATACAACTTAGTTGAGAGTTTTAACATTATTACCTATTGGTATTTTACGTGCCATCCATTATTTTATTATTTCCATGTTTAAAGCTAAAACGATATATGGATGTCATATTAGCAAGAATAGATGGACATCGAAATTTGATGGAGACGATATTAAGTGTACATGAATGTAGAAGGGATGCCAACAAATTTACATGTCATGCTAGTAAAAAAGATTGACAATGTTTAAGTGTAACGACCCGCCGCTCTGACCGCCTCTAGTCGGTAATTAAACCAACTCGAAACGTTCAAAATGACGGATTGTTGTTCAGTTTATAAAGTTTAAACAGAATCAGCCACAGAATCACAGAATAATCATAATATTATTCATAAATGAATTTTTCTTACATACATATATCAGAGTTTGTGCAATGCATTAAATTTTTATACAGCGGAACAATTTATCTATATATATATTTTTTAGAGTACAAAGAAATTTTTTTTCGAAAAACTTCAGTGAAGTGCTTTCCCCTCTCTCTAACTTCGCGGCCTGAAAATCTTCAAGCTGTAAAAATACTCGGTCTAACCCGAGCGTTAATTGCCAAACACAAAACACTCGAGTCAGGATTAATCTTAATTCAAGTAAATAAATTTGTAAAGAACTGAATAAAATGGTAACAGAGATGACGAATCACATGAATCAATTTAAAATCTATTATGGATTTTCATTATTAACAACTTCAAATTTTTAATTTCTGTCAATCCCGTGTGGCTGCAGTACACACGTATACTTTGCACACATGTGCACTGCCTCGCCAACACATGTGCGTGGCCAACAAAAGCAAGTGTGCAAGTGCAAAGAAAGACAAATCACTGCAAAGAAATGCTCAAGTTCAATCCCAAAGGAAACTCAACAGTATGGTGAAGTACAAAGCTCACTACAACAGCACCAGACCAATGATACAAAACACAATGCACAAAGGGCACATGAAGGCCGAGAATAAATTCAAGCCGAGCATTGCAAGTATACAAGTATGAAATGGTCAGGGTATCAGAAGTCAAAGCCGGCAACTCAACTAAACAGGCAAGCCCAACTCAAATACTCCAGTGACAACCAAAGTACAAACAAACCAATATGCAGACAAAAATGCAAATTCCAATGATACAAGTGCAACACAGTTGCAAACAACATAGGGAACAGATAAAAATGAACTGATGAACAATATGCAGCAGTGAGTGGGAACAATCAACAATGAATACTGCTACATAACCAATGATACAAGTGAACAGAGAACAAGTGTCACCGCGATAAAATGCAAAGTGAAACCAAACCGCAAAGCTAAACATGAAACCATAGTGAAAACAGACCAAGTGACAACAATGCAGAGCTCCACCCTGCAAATTTTAAATTTTCCTTTACATTTAAAACATAAAATAGTTTCTGGTTTACTTAAAAAAAAAACTTAAACTTTGAAAATTTCCAGAATTTAAATAATTTCAAAAGAACACAGTAAGCTACATGATGATCTCAATATAGCAATGACAGAGTACATGCTAATGAAGATCACAAATGTACATAAGAGAAGAACATCAACAATGACCAATGTGCACAGGTCAGAAACCCCAAATGTTCAAGTGTCACAAAAGTTCAAGTGACAAAATGCAAAGGGCAACAGTGAGTGGCAATGAACCATCAAGAGACTCAATGAAGTCAAAATATGCAACTACATGGACATAAAGGTCAATGCACTATGCAGAAATGATCAAGAGTCAAAATAGAGACAAGGTAAATCAAGGCAGTGCATCAAATGACCAAGCTACAAGTATGGCAGTGAAACAACTCAAGAGATCAACATCAATAAACCAAAGTGCAGACAAAAAATTTCATTTTCAAAACCTTGAATTAAGTCTTCAACTTAAACATGGATTTCATTAAACATGAAAACTGCAACTTCTCTGTTATAAAACCCTGCAAACTGTTTTAATTTTTATTTAAAACTGAATTTAATTTTAAGATTTCACTTTTAAAAAACTTTGAACTCAAAACTATATTTGAATTCAGATTCAAATATTACCTGAATCAAGTTTCAACTTAAAATATGAATTTATTCTAAAATTTAAAACTGCAAAGCTTCTTAGGCTTAAACCTGAACTGTTTTCAAGTCTTGATTCACACAGAATTTAAATCTTACATTTGATTTTTAAAAACTGCAAAATCAATTCAGTTTAATCTTACTTTTGATTAAATTTTAAATCTTTAAAATAAGAGTTTCATTCAAGACTTAAAAAAAAACTGTAAAATTACAGACCTTTAAAACCTGCAACCCATAAACCCGAGACACCCACTCTTTCACTTCGAGTTCTCATACTTATCTACTTCAGAGGCAAACTTATATGTATGTAACATCATCACAATCTCATAGCAACAGCTAATAACTAATTAAACTTTAGTGAAAAGTTTACTCACATGCAAAGATTTTAAACTTGATCAAAAATCATATGTTTCTGAACTAAGAACAAAGAAGTTAGAAACCATAAATAAGCATTTATCAAATAAACACAGACTTACTCACATGCATACATACATAACAGTTATCATCACAGATTTTAAAATCAACCATATAATTATCTACTTAGCTTTAATTTGTAAGTGTTTACTCACAGTGACATGCATATGCATAAATGCATATTCACATAATGGTTCCAAGAACTTTAGCATGCATCATTTTCATCAAACAATTGGTTTAAACTTGTCAATTTTGTTATTTTCAGATTATAGGATGTTCACACAAAAACATTCATCAACAAACAATCACACAACATACTTATTCCTATATATATTCACATGCACAGCTAACAAACTTAAACATTTTGAGGTTAAACAAAGAACACAGAGCAGTTTCTTATTTTCATATTAGAACTTGTTGACTGCTGTACTTGTTCAAAGGCTACAGATTTTCTATTTCTATAACAAATCCAAACTGATATCAACTAGTTTATGATGGATTTCTTTTTAAAAACTTAGTTCAAGGCCAAGAACAGATATATAAAATCCTGAATCACATATATATACATTAATGTATATACTAATTTCCAGAAACTCATATACATACAAACAAATTACTTCGATATTATCTTGCATCTGTTCTTATCAATTTAAAACAACATTTAAGTAGCATCTGTTCTTAACAGTTTAAATTCAAAATAGATAGCATCTGTTCTTATCAATTTAAAACAACATTTAAGTAGCATCTGTTCTTAACAGTTTAAAACCAATTATCAGAGCAATTGGTAGCAATATCACCCAACGAACAATAGGCAGTGACAAATCTGCTCATATCAGTTTAAATCCAACAAAAACCCGAGCAATTTATAACGAATAACTCCCCAAAACATAGCATGCAACCAAAATTCAATTCGAACAAATTCAAAAACTTGCACTAAAATCAATCGTGAGCCAAGAACTCACCTTTAATAAATCGAAACAGCCAATGAGTACTGAGCACAGCACAATCTAAACAAGGTCGAAGCCCCCAATTTTGTGAAGGCGAACGAGAGACGAATCGAAGCTCCAAATTCGCAAATCCCTAATTTCTGAAGGAAGACGAAGAGGAGAATACGGCCGCCATTTTTATTTCGTTTCTTTTTTTTTTCTTTCGTATGAAAATGAAATGATAGGGGAAGGGGGGTTCGTGTATTATGCAGAGGAGAACGTGATTTAGGGTATGGTTTACGGTATGGAACACGACATGTTTTCTGCTTATAGGTAAGGTAGTGTATACCTATTATTTTTTTTTATTTTTTATTTTTATTATATTTTTTTTTCAATTTAAATTCAATTAGTTTTGTTATTTCTTTTTGAATGCAATTTTTGCTTTGTATATTTTGTTTACAATTATGTTGTTAAATTTTCTCAAATGTAATTACATTATATTTTTCAAAGTTTTATAAATATGTGGTTTGAATTTTTACTATGTATATTTATTTATTGATTTTATATTGATTTAAAATCTTATTCTATTTTATTTAAATAAATGAAAAATGTTATTGAAACTAACCACAAATTTATAAATTTAAATAGCAAAAATTCTTAAATCCAAATTATTTTTCTAAATCATTAATTCAAATTTAAAATATAAGTTCAATATTAAATTTCAACTTCAAAGTCAAAATTAAATTTTCTATTCAACTTTAAATAGATTAAATTCAAAAATTTAATCGTAAAATTTTGTAGTTTTATTGCAATTCAATTTAAAATTATTTCAAATATTTAAAATTAATTAAATATCTTCATTTTTAAATTGTTAAAAATTCAGGATCGTTACATTAAGGTACTTTGCATAAGAGGGTATCTTCAGCTTCAATTATTTAAATATATAAATAGTCACTCAAGACATGCTACAAGGCAAGGTTGGATGCATATAGTGCATTAGCATTAATTAGGGAAATGAATTCACTCTCTCCTATAATTTTCTACTGAGAGGTTTATATCTATCATATTATATAAGAAGTTGAATATTTGACTATTTAAGTTCTTTTCTCATGCTATTTCTCATCCCATTTTAGAACTCTCCTTGATTCAAGGAATTTCTTTTGCAAATTCGCTGTAACAATATTTTGTATTTTAATAGCCAATTCAACTCGTTCATAATCACTAGAATGTCAACATGTTGAACGGTATATTGAAAAGGGGTTAAACCACACTCTAAATTTATGCACAAACTTTTAATTTACCTTTTTCGCTACTTTTCGATTTTTCCTCATAAAAAATCACCTTGCATCTTTGATTGATGACATTTTTTAGTTAAAGGCTTCTCATTTGCGAAACAAAGAAAAATGAATATTTTGTAGAAAAAATTTCCTTTCGAGTTTACCTGATTTAATTTAGGTTATCATTGATTTTTCTCTTCTGTAGATTACATTCATTCGACCTTTAAGTACAACCATTCTTGAAATCATGGATCTGTTATGACGTGATATGGTTTCTTTTGAAAGCAAAAGAACCATGCATTTTTGACAAAATTGCTATATGGTAAATACACAATGTTGACGTATAATGTCATCCATGATACTTCATTAGCTATTTTGCTTTCCTATTAAATATTTTATTTCATATTTAGTAAAGCTGCACTTATTTATCATAAATTTTAGTCAGTAAAGAGCCACCATGGAATAGTTGATGAGCTTGTGGATAAGTGTGTGCTTTCTTGGAGTTGAACAAGAAAGCATGGAAAATACTAAAATACCTTAATAGGTTCATCATGGCAATTAACTATTCAAACACATCGGATTGCAGTTGAAATAACTTGACAACTTCATTGTGGATCCATAGGTAATCTCAAATAATATAGTTTGCATTTTGTAATTGATGCAAAAAAATGTTGATTAAAGTTGTTCATATATTGACATTTGAACAAATAATTCATTGTCTAGGTTGTGATGGGATATTGGAGCCGTACCGAGGACAGTGACTCCAGTAGATGGAGATTATGGATTTTCTTCATAAATCCTTCTTGACAAAAAAAGTATTTATGTTGCCTAATTTTGAAAAAAATGAAATCCTATGTCAATGTGTTCCTGTACAAAGCCACAAAGATACAAACTCTCATATGTTTTTGATCATATATTTCGGGTAAAAAAAATTACTGTGACCAAATACTGAGAAACTGCATTTTGAAATCATCCAATATATCTAAAATGTATTTCACAATATCCATGATTAGCAATCAGCGATAATTTTAACATTTGGAATGTTTTAGAGTATTAAACAAAATGAGTTCAGAATCATCGCAAAATAATTAAACCATGGTATCACACATTTTTTTCATCCCTTCACATAGTAAATGCTTTGAAAATCATCCGCTGGATAGTTAAAATTCATAGTTCTTACCAAATAGATATATAAGTTCTTGATGATAGGAACTATATTTTTGTCACCATTATGACAGATCTAGCATTACACAAAAACACATTTTGTTTTGTCAAACTATTTTGTATGGTTAAAAGCATAAACTACAAATGGATCGTTAAGATTAAAAAGTAGAAGTAATGATTACAAGTGTCAATACCAAAGAATTTCATAAAATTGAAATAATAACAAAAAACCTAAAAGGTTATGATTTTGTTATTAACAAAACCTAAGTTGTCAGTCGAGCCTTAAAATCAGGGTAAATTGTTTGGCATATGCTTATCTTTAGTTGAAAATGGATACAAAATATAGATGTTATCAAGAAGCATCGCATCACACATTAAAATGGAAGTGATTCATTTGCCGTTTGAGATTATGGTCCATTCTACTGCTTATAGGGTAAATTTAAGATGTCAATATTGGATATATACTAGAAATAAAGAGGCATAGCTTTTAGGTGAATCATAATATAATACCATATACACATGCATACTCCTATCTTTTCAACCCACCAAAGCAAATGTCTACATAGTACACATTGAGTTCACTTCTGTAGCTAGCTATTTTTTCGCTTGTACCTTGAATATTCAACAAACATCACCCTCATGATCACATTGGTTGTCTTCTCCAACTCATGCATATACGTCACGATAATAAGTTACCGATCTCGACCTCAATAAGTCGAAATTCGTAATAAGTCATCACTAACTTAAGTTTAACAGATTCGAACCCTTATTTGTCACTTAAGATAAGCACCCTGGGCTCATATGATAAAAAAAATGTTTTACTCCTAATTTTTAGCAATATCTCCATTTCAGCCAAATAATCAAATATAATATTATTTTTAGTAGAAAACTAAAAAAACTTTACATCCACTATCATAATTAAACTGCCTATGAACTTGAGTGACATTTCTAATTCAAAATTCAATTAACCACATTTATGATTTAATCACACATTAAAATGAAAGTTCATTAGGTACATGAGTAAAAGACAGTAATCCTTCAGCTGTTGTTATCAAGTTGTTTCTAATTATGTTTGCTATTATTTTGTAGGTCCATAAAGAAGAGGATGATGCTCCCACAAAACTGTTGAGAGAATCAATTGGGAATTGTTTATACTCATTGTTGACCAGAGGAGAGAAACAGGTTGAGTATCTTGATGAAGCTCTCAGAATAGCAGGCATAATAGAAAGATAGAGAATTCAAAGATTTTTTAAACAATAAATCAAACATATTTTTGAATCACCTTACAGGTTCTTGGTCTAAAGAATTCATATACTTAATCTTTAATAATATATATTGTTATAATAGGTTTGATTAGAATATAAAAAATTATATTTGATTAGAATATAATCTGTTATAATGGTTCTTAATCGAGTTGCTTAAATACAGTTTAAAATTCAAATGAATGAGGGTGAGACCTCATACAAACATTCAAAATATATTCGGGTTATATTACATAAATGATGTCATATATAGATTTTTTAAATTGGATACAAAACAAATACTGTTTTGGTTCTCACGTTAGCTTTTACCTATTTTTAGTTTTGCAAATTAGCACCTGCATATTACAACTTTTATGCAATTGAATTGCAGTTTTCAAGGATTTTCGAGGAACTTTATTGGTCATGTGAATGGTTATGACCAATAATAGATAAATAGAAAGAAAAAAAGCCCATATACGTTTAGGTGGGCAAACTGAATACAATAATAATTCAGCCTTATCTCTATAAAAATTGAACTGTGCTATTATATGTTACTAAAAAGGGAAAACAATTTTTCCAAGGGATACATATTATTTGAAAGTTCAAATGATTAGTGTCTCCAATTAACATATTGTTTGGTTACATGGATTCGTTTCAGTTCTCAGATATATTGACAAATCATGATAATTTTTGTATCCGATCAAGATGGGAGTGATGCTATAGAAAATAAAAAAATGCAAATAGAAGAGAGCGAAGTAATTACAGTAGTATAAAAAATGAAGAGGGAAGAGATGAATGAAAATATGTAGATTTTCAGCTTATAAGGACGGCGGCTACTATTTAAAGTAGTCAAGAAATGCTAAGAAATGCAGTTTGCTAACATACAAATTGGAGCATTTCAATAATTCAGGCATGCTTAATAATTTTTCATCAATTGTAATACTATAATCTGCTACATTTTACATCATTGGATTATATTTGCATGGATATTAAGAATATTGTGCACTGATGCCATCTATAGATTTTGCATTTTGTAAAAACGAGCGCATTTATATTAGCAATAGAAAATGGTATATTGTAAATGCTTTGGGATATAATTTCTTTCATTTTAAAGTTTGTATATGCACTGTAATTTAGAAAATTCATTAATTAACATTATATAAACAATTTTGTTGTATAAATATATGTTGAAGTCAAAAAAATCATGTGCATGATATTCCCTCTATGTTTATAAGGTGCAGTAATCTTATTAGTTCCATTTTTAAGTGAAGTTCATTCCATAAGTAGGTTGGAATGAACTTTTAAAATTTATTATCTCATATCATGTGTCTTCTAACGTGGAGTGCGAACACAATCTTTCGTGTCTCATATATGGCTTTTAAATCATAATTGCATATGCTTTCTATCTATGAACAAATACTATTCTTTTTAATTAAAGTTTCATATGCTTTTTGTGCTTTTACTTCAGATAAAAATATAGGATTGGATGCATGAAATGTAAGAGATGAATGTCCAAGCTACTGCAATTTATGAAAACATTTAACATGTTCAAATTGCAATTGTTGATACATACATACATACATACATACATACATACATACATACATACATACATACATACATACATACATACATACATACATATATATATATATATATGACATCTTACAGATAAGAATATATTATTACCTCATATGTGAAAATGACTAAAGTGATAAATTAAATTGTGCACTAATAATTGGACAATCGAAATTATCATTAGCAAACTTTCATTCCTCAACAATCATGATTTTATTTTTATAATCATATATTTCACTTAAATACACTTAATTATCTGTATATGTATGCCAGTGCCTTATGCGAAGCACGGGTTCACACTAGTTAATCAATATAGCAAGGATTAAGAGAGGAGGATCCTAATCCTACTCTCTTATACACATATCTACATGAGCAAGGATTAAGAGCATCCGCATTTTTTAGCATATAGGATGCTTCAGCGATTGATCGATCCCCAATTTAAATAGAAGGAACATGATCCTCCTCGTTTAAATCTTCCTCTGTATTTTTATGCCTGAAAAAATGAAATAAAGCGTAATATTGTGAATATGTTCTACTAGTATCCAAGACCATTTATCCAAAATTTCAAATCATTAGGAAACTTTTAGCCCCGTTAAAACCACAAAACAGTATGAACCATTGGAAAACGTGTATTTCAACCATCGATTTGAAATCTAATTTTCAAGGTGTTGTACATATCAAAATGATCCAATATTTTTCTTGAATATTGTTTATCAATGCCAAGATAATTTATCCAAAATTTCAAATCATTAGGAAACTTTTAGTCCCTTCAAAACCACAAAACAATATGAACCATTGGAAAACGTGTATTTCAACCATCGATTTGAAATCTACTTTTCAATGTGTTGTACATATCGAAATGATCTAATATTTTTCGATCTAATATTTTTCTTGAATATGGTTTATCGATGCCAACAGCTATAGATCTCGATAATCAAACTTATGACATTTAATCTCGTAATTTGAATTACCAACCAGCAATTCAATACTTTTTGCTAATAATATTTTTTTACTAAGAGAACATATCAACAATATTACATTATTTTGAATTTTTCAGCACAGAAAATACGGAAGGAGGATGAAAAGTGGATTTATAGAAGGGGATCTTGATCCATATATATGCATGTGTGTTAAGTGAACAAAAAAAAGGAGAAATGGTTGGTTCAAATCGCCAATTTTCAAGGTACTATCAAATGAAATGTTGCCATCCTATCATATAGTTAGGTATTATACAGTCTGTTAGAATCTAAACTATTACCTATATAATGTTTCCATATTACTAGAAAGAACACATGGTAAGTGACGGTACAAAACAAAATTATCGCCTTTAGGTAACCAATTGGGTTCTAGAGCAACTTGACAATTCTTCGCCGAGTCATTAACAGACTGGGCACGTAACATTTGCCGTATTCCACACAAAAATAATAATTTAATTTTTCCATATAATAGAAAACAGTAATTTAATCTTATACAAATTCAACCTTCTTTATAGGAAATCCTCATTGATAGTTTACGCTGAATGAATAAAAACATGGTGAGATCAGTAGACTAATCAGAACTTTAGATACACATTTTTTTCCCTTTCAAAATTCAAAAGAAATAAAGGAGATAGAAGAAGGAAAGAAAAGAAGGGAGAAAGCAAAAGGAAAATAATAGACAGTGAAAATTCAAATTTATCCAACAGCTTTTGATAAAAGTGAATGAGTATTGTCTTTCACAACAAAATTGCACCTTTGTTTAAAAGAAAATCATCTTTTATGGATCAAATCAATGAAATTTTCCAATTTATTTTCATCAACTTACCCTACAAAATAATCAAATAAAGATATATAGTAGGTAGGTAAATTTTTTGAACAAATTAAAGAATGGATAAGTTTAACTTCATAAAATAATGAAATTTTACATGTCCAGCATTAAAATTTCTTCAATGTAACGCATTTTGAAAATATAACAGAATAAGAATATGGAAGAATTGAATTGCCTTTAGCAATATAACATACACATAATTATTATAAGATGTTTATGAAACTGAACATGCTGGTAAAAGGGTTGCATACATAACATACATCAATAGTCAAAATCAGATAGAAAACACCAAATTACCGTCAGAAAAGGTTTAAAAATTGAACAAAATTGTTCTCAGTATAAGACCAAAGCCAAAAAAATTAAATTAACTGCTTTAATTATTTTTTACCTCTTTCACAAATAAGGTTTTAGAGTGGTACTAACTTCTCCATGGAATTCATCCATGAATAGCGTCCTACAAACTGAAATTAGCCATCAACACATTTTTGTCCGGATACTTGGTTATTTCATGGTGTGAAAAAAATGAATAATGTACCCAATTTGGTATGGAACCATTATAATCAGTTTAAAATGACTACTACGTTACTAAAATAATATGTTTTATTAAAATAATCTCTTTATTATTAAGATGAGAGATAGATTAATGTAAGATGGAAAAAAATGTATTTAATACATACCTCTCTCAATGCCCACAGCATTTACCATTGGCTAATGATTTTAGAATTCTATTTCAGTCTCCCAGTAGACGTGAAAAAAGCTCATTTTTGTAGATCAGGTTACTGATAGCAAGCCTAAACCATCAAAATACGAGCACCATAAGTAAAGGCATTAACTGTCATTTTCCTCTAATAAATATCTCATGTGCTTAAAAGGATGATTATATATCACGGATTCACGATCGCAAGACAACAAAAGGAAGCACGCGACCACAGATATATCACACTTAGTAAGGAAAAAAGAAGAAAAAGAAAAGAAAAAAAGATAACTGTTAGCTTAGACGTAGTCAGTTCAAATGACAGATGTGCATCACCTTCTCTTCTCGAGCACAACAGAATACAGGTCTATCCTAATACATGCCACTGATCCAGCAAGGGCTTCAGCTATATGACAATACATTATAATATTATAAGTTTCTCCAACATCACCTTTAAGACCTGCAAATATCAATAAAAATGATTGATGACCATGAATTATTGAAATCACTGATGCGACATATCTATGGTTGAAAATTAGAGCAAATTGTTGGTCTTTATATTTTTCTTATTACCAGTAATACAAGGAACATGGTAAAGAAAATTATTGCATACAAACAAATTGTGCATATGTAACATACATAAATAGAATATACATCAACTGTACAATTTGTGGCCAAATGTGCCCATGTCACTCATCGGTTAAGATATAGCACAAGATAGCAACAACCATTCGGCTGCAATGATAGAGAGAGGCCATATGGAAAATTAAATATATTTTTTCCTAGTAGAGCAACAACAATAATCGCAACAACCATATAACATGAACAGTGCAGTAATTGCAAATCATATGGCAACAACGATGAATAAAGGATAGAGATGAAAAATATTAGTAAGCTTGCAGCATTGCTTATCACTGCTGTTCCTTCCCCTGTTTTATATTTTGAAACCATCTAAAGTGTTTAGTGCCATATTAGTAAGCCTGCAGCATTGTACTCCACCACTAACATTTCCTGATGAAGAGTAAAGAGATGAAAAATAAAAGGATAGAGATGATCACTGGTCCAATGATTCAAATCCTTTTTAAAATCCAAATGATGAACAAAATGTATGTTTATAATATATTTTTCTCTGTAATTTGATTAGTATGTAAAAATAACCAAATGATATGCACAAAACTTCACGGTGTAATTATACTTTACTATTCTTTGTCAACCAAATTTGGCCAACTTGGATGCATCACTTACAACTTGAAATGCAAATTGAAACAAATGTTTAAAGACTTTGATATACCAAATTATGATACAGTTTCAACAATTTAGACCTAGGAACGAATGAAACCTGTTTCATTTTTAGAAGCATTTATCTTATTTGCTTGATAATAATTTAGGGAAATGTTAAAAGGAGAACAGAAATGAATAAAGGGATAATGGGATAGGGGAAATGTATTAAAGAGGAAAATGTTTATATTTGTTTTGAATATAAAAGAGTAATCCATCCTCTCCAAAATACCCCTCATATTACTGTTCTCTTCTAAGAAAAAACGTGAACTCGTTCTTCACTCCAGTCGCCGCTTCAATTTCCACCGCTGTCGTCACTAACCAAAATCCGACCATCCTTCCACTCTCCAGCTATCGAGTTTCCACACATCATACTTTCTAGCATACTGCATCCAAAGCCAATTTCATATCCAACCCTAAATACTGATTTCCACAAGTTTCAAGTACTTATTTTCCACTTGGATTCGAAAAACAATTCATTGAAATACCGAATAGAGCAAAATTTATGCATATCCATATTAAATTGTATAGATGAAGATCTGGGCGGAGAATTAGATGAGTTCCCCTCCATGATCTTCAATTTTCAACAGTTTATTTTGGTAAAATAAAAAAATGAGTTGGTGAATTAGGGAATTACGTTTTAGAGATGAGCGGAAGAAATAATGATTTTGGTGGGATGATTAGTCCAATATATGAAAGAAGAGAATGAAGAAAATTATGACGAGGTCAAAAAGAATTGTAATTTCACTTTCTGTTTATAAAAGAAAACAATGAATTATTCTTCTTTCAACAAAAAAAATGAAAATAATAATAATAATAAATCTTTGATTCGCTCCTTATCCAAAAGGACCCTCTCTTTAGTGGTTCCCATAATTTATGCACCCATACACCAACCAAACATGAAAAATGAGAACAAGAGAAAATTCTATACTTAAAATATCTATCTTTTCATAACAACGACTATGATATTATACACAATGAAATCACAAGTTCTATTAAAAAACCCCACGCACCCTTCAACAAACAATGCTTTTGGATCGCCACCATTATCACCGCTGTCCGAGCAACTACGGACTTCTCACATCAAATTTCACAACACCACCGTTCTATTTCATTTCTCTATTACCGTGGTTTTCTTCTAACGCTAATGTCTTCAATTGTACACTTGCATTAAGATCCCAAAGGGGCTTTTTGGGTGATTGTTAAAAACCGAACAACGGTTTGGATTGATAGCTAGTCGGGTTTTGGTTGTTAAAGGCCCGACGATGGTTTGGATTAATAACTAGTCGGGTTCTGGGGATTTGGTTAGTTGACAGAGGACTGAAGTTGCATCACGGAGAAACAATATAACTCTGTTATGTGTGGCTCGTATGGTGGATGCATGGATTGGATGGATAAGTCTCACATGCAAGAAATATGACGTACAACATGGTGTGTGTGTGTATGAGATTGGTGGCATGCTTTTTGTTGGAAGTGTTGTCAAAACCATGTATATTCTTGTTGGAAATTCTATCCTTTTAGATGAAACTGAATTTAAAAAGAAGAGAAGGGATGCAAGCTTAGAGGCTGTAAGGTCATTAGAAGAATCCTAGTGGAGGAATTATTTTTTTCATGGATAACATTGGCCTAGATTTTCGTCATTGGTAGGAGAAACAAAATGGATCCGGAAAAGCAAAGAATATTTTTGTAAATTTTAGAATAAAATGTGGCTGAAGGAAGAAGAAAATTTGAGTATTTTTCATTGTAAAAACTAAAAGAAATAACCTATCTATTCTATTTTAAAAGAAGGTTTAAGGGAAAAAAATTCGATTTTTCCCTCCTCTACTTCACATTAAAAACCTAATTGTAAAAGTTGAACTCAATAAAAAGATTCAAAATGAAATAAGAACCGTATTTGAAGATAATATATCAAAATCATAGGAAATATTTGAAAACAAGTACTTTGATTATGCAACATCAATATAAAATTCAAATAACACATTAGAGAAAGTTTTAGAATCTTACATGTTGACAGAATTCAAATCAATGATATATGTCATGTTCTGTAATTTTTTGTTTTGAAATATATTATATATTTGTAGCAAGTTATACAACAGATTTTTGTGCAATAGTATAATAAAACTACAATCTATAAGCTTGTGCAATCAGCAAAAGAACTACATATTGACCTAAAAGCAGAGGAAGCGCAAATGGTAAATGGTTAGTGAACATAAAATGTTATAAATAGTAAAAAAATTGAACATTCGCTAATATTCCTATGGAAAAAAATATTAACAATGTAATTTTGAACACTAATATGTCATAACAAAATTATACATGGTTAAAATTTTGAAAAGAGTACAACAAAAAAGTTAGTAAAATTTTGAAATTTAATGAATATTATAAAATAAAATGTGTCTTATTAAGAGGAAAATTGATAAACAGTCAAAACTCACTAAGTTAGAGAGTAAAAAACAAGAGAGAAAAACACATCATACATGTTGACTCGTTCTTAATGCCGCCAATGTCAATACTATTAAAAAATCACACTACACAAGAAATAACCATAGTTAGCAATTGGATACTGGAAATAAAAAAAAATATCATTCATGAACCTTTCGACAATGATTTATTTTCAGATGCAAAAAATAGTCAATAATTTAATATAACTATTGACAACATACTATTCCCTCATATGCAAGAAGAAACACAGTTTGAGAAAATAAATATGATTTTCTATTGTGAGAATAACGTTGACTTCATCATAGCTCAAGAAGAAACATGATCTTCCATCACACGTCAAGAATAAATGACAACTTTTTCATGATTCAAGGAAAAAGACGAGTGTTTCCATTCACAGTTAAGAAAAAAAGATGATCTAAAATAATTCTATAAGGAAAGATAGCCTTCCTCTTTATCTTTTTTTTCTTTTTCTGAAACATAAAAAGATATTCTTTCGTATTTGGGAAAAAAGATAATCATCCTTCATAATCAAATAGAAAAATGATATTATGAACTACTTCGAAAAAGAAACTAATTTTCGTTCCATATTTGAAAGATGGTTTACCTTCAGCAAATAAACAGAGAATTTTTTCATTCACAATTCGATAAGAATGATGATGTTCCTTCATACTTTTAGAACAAAGATGAGTCATTATTTTGGTTTCTATATGGAATATTATTGAAGCTTAAAAATATGACTCGTATGTAAATAACATCTAAAGCTAATGAAAATTCTGATTTAATGGTGAAAAATGGTTTTTCAATCCAACTTCTATATACAAATTTTGAGTACTTTAGAATTCCTAAAATTAGAATAGAATGAAAACGAAGGTAAATTTGAGAACATAAATCAATGTTGATTGATCTACAACAAGTTGTTGTCAAGTAGGGATTTAAAATGAAAACATTAATTGAATTTGAGACAAATCATGGAGAGACGTTATGAAATAGGGAGGTAAAATTGAATCTTAGTGATTTTAAATCCCTGACTACTTAATATCCATTATTGTTTTAGCATTGAACATACTTTATATCAGAGTCAAATATTATCAAATCAAGTTTGGTTTTGTACTTGTTATCTTTCAATTGTCGTTTGTGTATAAAATTGTTAGTAATTCAATTGTATCTCCTTTATCAAACTTTATTGCTTGTGAATATAAACATAAACTTCTTTCCTACCATTTGCATATATTACGTTCATAGATGTTTAAAGACAATGCATGATATTTAATTTAAACAAAGTCATTTAATCTGTAATTGCATTTCTTGAACTCAATATGTATACGCAAATGATTATCATCATTATCAAATATATATTCTTAGCAACACATAAGAAGGAAGTTGGAGAATTATTGGTCATATTTGAGAAATTGTTGGACTTATTTGCAAACAATATGTTTTTCGAAACGCGCTTTTCATAGTAGGATTCAACATTGACATAAGTATTTTTCAAATTTTTACAACAAAAAAACTTATATCCGTCAAACAGTTTGTTTTGTATGCATACAGATTATTGAGTATATATTTTACCTTTGCAAAATAATCAAAAAGGACACTTTGGCCGAGTGGTTAAGGCGTGTGCCTGCTAAGTACATGGGGTTTCCCCGCGAGAGTTCGAATCTCTCAGGTGTCGTTTCTCTTTTTAAAGTCCTTTTTTGATTCATAAGTTACGCATCCTCTTATCAATTTGTTGCACTTGGATGAACAAAAAAATGTTAATGTATGTTTTGCATCTTCAAACTGTGCAACAAAGATGCATTTTATAGGAATGTGTACTTTTGACTTGCAATTGCAGCATAAAAGTTTCTACCGTATTTTAATTTTATTTACCCTATATAACCAACATAAGAGCAATTTGTCAGGCCAAAGTCTTTACTTATTCCCCTTTTTTAAATTTAGCCAATATAAGCTGAATAATTATACGACGCTTCTTAACATGTATTTTATGGTCATGGTTTTTGCATAATTTGATATCTTAGATATATTAATCAGGAAATTAATCGTAAAATCTTTATTGTCGTAAGATATATCTAGGGTAATCTAGTTAGAAACAATTTTGATTCAACAAAATAAGATTAAAAAAATGAATCATAGTGTTTTAGGCAATAAATGAATTTAGTAACTAATATTTATTGTTGAAGGTTAGCTATTACACATGTCTTAGCATGCAAAAAGCCCAGCATTTTTACTACCACGAGTACATAATGGTGAAACCAATTTCATATTTGAACATAAAACATATATTTTTGTTATAGAATAATTTTGACGATACCAATGAAAAAAATATTGGATCAAATACGTAAACAATACTAGAACGTTTTACGGGTTTCAATGTATAATGATGATGCCTTAAGCAAATATTCGGTATGCATTCTCAATTAGTTTGCTTTCAATTCCTCAAGATCATATTCTATCCGAACCTGGGAAAAAAAAGAAGAAGAAAACCAGAGTAAGAAAATCGAACTTAGTATCATTTATTTAGGAGTTCCTCACAAGCTACAAAATGCCCATAATACAAAAACAAGCTACAATATGGCCTAATACAAAAACCTGGTCAGATATAGCACCATCAAATAAAAATTGACACCAACAGTTATGACGTTCGTATTGAGAACCCAAGTATATCCAGTGGCCATTCAACTTCTAAAATATGGTGAATAATGATGATATTTTTGGTAGTGTATGGTAACTCAGACAAAACAAACACAAGCAACCATTCATCAGACACGCTCAAGGCAAAAGATAACATCACATTCTTATGCAACTTAAGATAAAGTAGTTTCCGGTTCAAAAAATCTACCTTGAACATACATTCTTTTCGCCAATGCAATCTACTCCTCACCTCATCACCAATCATCGAAAAATAACATGCAAACACAGCATTAAAAGGCACAAGCATCTTCGGCACCACATCGTCCCCACCCTGAAAACATCGAATCCTATCATCACCATCATTGACCACAGCCAGCACAAACAGGCTCTCACGAAGGCATGCAACAAGCTCACGTTTTGCTTTTTCCACCATTCTACTTACGAGAAGAATAGTTGGAAACAGGGTTAACACTTCGGATATTATGGAGAATTGAGCAGAAGAGAGGATTCGAGAGTGATGGGCTTGGATTGGAGATGTGCAGTGGAGGGTAGCGGATTAGTATACAGGGCATTTAGGACTAAGGAGTTTTTGAGATTTTCTAAATTAAGAACTAGGGATTTGGAAGGAGTAAGAATTGGGCATGGCAAGTGAGAGGAGGTGGGAGAGGGAATGGCACATATTCTATAGGGAATTTGTGACGTGCCATGCTCTTTTAATAATGGTGCAACCGAGTAGGAGATTTCTAGAGGAATTTTTTTGTAATTTGTTAAACAAAAAATATAATAAGCTGCAGTTTTGTTTAAAATTTTGGATCCGTAAACTTTTGAAAATATGAGTTTTAAATATCAGTATTGAAACTCAAATTTGAATTTCGAATCAAAAAATTCAAAAATGAAAGTTTGAATTTGAAATTTAGATTTGAATTCTCAAATGGCATTTCAAATTTTTAGAATACAAAATTTGTATTCGAAAATTCATATATGAAAAATTGATTTATTTTTCAAAATTTGAATATTTTAAAAACTAAAAAGTTCAATCGGTAAACCTTCTTCGAACAATGAAAAAATCTATACGGAATTTGAAATTTGAGAATTTCAGTTATTGGATTTTGAAATTTTGAATTAGAAATTTTGAGTTTGGATGTTGAAAACTTTATGTATATTTCTAATTTTTTAAGGAAAATGAGCACCAAAGGAGGATAACACTCATATGATTTTCTTTTACACTCATAAGAAAGAGTTGTTGTTGTAGCCATTTTCGCTTATAGCATGGTGAAGATGAAAAGGCGTTAAGGAGCATAGAAATGATAAGAAGCTGCATAATAAAAATGCCATCATATAATCACAAAGGTTACGGAAAGCGCTAGGGACAAATTTGGCATAATCAGAAGATATAGTCAAAGCACTTGTAAAATGTCCTTGAAGTCAAGCTTGCACCTAAGTTGAAACTGCATCTCAATCCGAGCTACGGATTGGAAGGTATGATCATCTTCAAATTTGTCCACCTTCTGACTCAAGCCCCATCTTAGAGAACTACTACTTCCTTTAGGTAAATTGAACATTGAGAGGCACTAGAATACTCTACTCAATAATACGAAGCTATTGGTCCAAGTTTCATTCAATTCTTATTTGAAATGAAGGAATTATGAAACAAAAATATGTGTAGCTCAAATGATTGAGCATCAAGCTTTCAACAGAGAGGCTAGTTTGGTTCTTGGCAAGTACATTATTTTTGTGGAACATGAGGAATAGTCTAGTACGGAACGTAATAGGAAATCTTTTTCAGTACTTGATCCGTTCAGTACCCAAAGTATCGATCCTGTTTGGTACCTAAGGTACCAAACATGATTATCTGGTTGGTGGATTTGGTATCTACAAAACAGAGGAGAGAGGTGCACGAACTTGGCCAGCAAGATGACGACGTGCATCCACCGAACCAACAGACCCCTAACGAAGCTTCTCCAAACAGGCTATTTATGAAATGAAATCTGAGTACATATGGAAACTTATGATTATATCGTGTGTGTGTGTGTGTGTATTGGAACATCCAAACCAAATGAATTGTTGATGGAAATTGCCTGATTTACTGGAGTGACCACCATATCCCTCCACTCTTATAAATAGCAAAGCTTCCAACAACAATAGCAGCCAATTATGGAGAGCCAAGCTTACAACAGTAATAGTAGACAATTGACAAAAAGCTAGGAACTGCCTAGTAGAAATAATCAAACAGGAACTACTTAGTAGGAACAGTCTATCAGGACCTACCTAGTAGGAACAACCCAACAAGAACCGTCTAATAGGAACTTCCTAACAGGAATGGGCAGACAGAAGTAGGCTAACAAGAATAGCTAAATAGACTTCCTTGCATTATATCTTACTTTCTTTTGAGCTACGGATCATTGTATTTTATATCTCAGGCATGGTATCGAAGATCAATGAGAATAATGAAAATGGATAGTGGATGTAGGCATATTCTAGCTGAACCACTATGAATCATTGTATTCTTTACTTTACTGCAATTGACTTCCTACATGACCTATATGTGGTCAGCTCTTTAAAAATCAATCACAATAAAAATATAATAGCTATTTTGCACACTCCGTATACAAAGCTCTACAAAAAATAGATGGGGGTATTTTCCTATTTGTTATGTGCTTTCACTGAGAGCCGATTCTTAATATGCCTTTGAGATCAAATAACAGGGTTGGTGCTACCAACAGAAATGTAGGGAACGTGAATGCATCGAATAAAACATCCACAAATTAGGATGATCACTTAGCAAGCACTTCGGTGCTAGCTGATGTAACTACCAAAGGCAACCTCGATAGAATTTGGCTAAGCTAAGTGAAAGTATCATTGCCCAACATCAAGTAATGGTGGACCAACTAATGACATGCTCGGGGCAGGCGCAAGCTATTGGTCAAACATTTGAACACAAGGGTGATCCTAGTTTAAGGGATCTAAAAGACGAAGGAGGTCACACTCTAACAATGAATCCTGTAACGACCCGGTATTTTCAACCATTCGCATCCATTATAAGTATATAGGTAGACACCCATGCCGGAATTGAATTGCTCAAAATACCGCATTGTAAATAAAAATTTAGCAAATTTCAAAATATACAGTAAATAATAATCACAGATCACAGACACAGAGTATATAATAATGCAACGGAAGTAAAAGAGATAGTAGTTCATGAAGCTATTATATAAATATATCAGAGTTAAACAAGATACAACAGAAGAAATAAAGTACAACAGAAGTTTCAATATGATAACCAAGTACAAGTTGAATAGAACAATCGAACTGAAATAGATAAGACTACATAAGAAGATAATCTTCAGCGATTCCAATGTCCAAAAAGTGGAATCCAAATTTGTGAATACTCAGGCTGACCCGAGCGTAAATAAAAAATACAAACACTCGAGTCAGGACATACATACTTATACAATGTAAACCAACTCAAGTGAATTGTAGTAAAAGTACAAGTAACTTAGAAGATACTTGGGACCGCCCATCCTCTAAGGATCCGTTAAACTATTTACTATGTAGTAATATTGCGTTATTATAATAATGTCTAATAGTAAAATAAACATACTTTTAAATAGCATTAAGGCCTTATACTTTCCACCTTAAACACGTAATAGTCCCAGTAGTCCATCCAGTATCAGCATATCTCCATATCGGGAGACTACCCTAAATATTCCACGGGCTACGGGATAAATCCAAACTCATAGTATATGCTCGGTATGGTAGGTGACACAGCACACAAGGCAATGCCAGGGTAGATATACCATTTACGACACTCGGACTAGTGATAACGCAGCAGCCACATACCCCACCGCGGAACACACTCCCAAACAAAATCGAAGGATGGCCATCTAATCAATCACAAGTATGAGTATAGTATCGAAGAAATGCGTCCACTACGAGGTGTGACCTCAACTGGCGCAAGACCGCTCCTGTTTTAGCCACCTTATGCCAACTCACGGGAGTTGGGTCTACGTAATATACCTCAAGAACGTCGCCACCATCCTACTTCATTCTGGAATCTCCACCGCGTACACGGTTGTCAAAGTGGTTTTCGGTATCGACAGAGAGTATGCCCATATCCGATCCCAGTCTCATTGCTAACCAATCGTTATTATAAACTGTGGTTATAACTTTAAAATAATACTTTCCTTCAAAATAAAACATCATTTCAAATCCAAATCTTTATCAAAATAAAGATTATATCATTTCCAAATCATTTCAATATATCAAAATATCATATCTTTCCAAAACTTCATTTCAAATCATTTCAATATATCAAAAATATCATATCTTTCCAAAACATCATTTCAAATCATTTCAATATATCATATCTTTCCAAAACATCATTTCAAATCATTTTAATATATCAAAATATCATATCTTTCCAAAACTTCATTTCAAATCATTTTAATATATCAAAATATCTTATCTTAAACATCCTTTAAATTCAAAGATAACATTCATTTATTATCATCTCAAATCACCTTTTAAATAATCTATATTACATCAATTTAATTCAATTAAAATCATTTTAAAAGTGTAATTATTATACTTTCAAATCAAGCATTCAATTTCCCAAGTTTCAAATCATTCTGTGCTCATTTTCTAAGTTAAAAACATAAACATTGAAAATTTCAGCCTTTCACAGCATATAGAAAAGGCTATAAATTATACTTGAAAACGTTTTAATTAAGCAAAGACAGCATTTAAAACTGCTGTTAAAAACTCAATTTTAGTTGAAAATTAGTTCAATTCAGCTAAGACGGCATTTCTAGAAATGTTGTAATAGCTCAGGTTTCAAATTAAAGGTTTTTATTAGTTTCAGCAAAGATAGCAGACCAATACAGCAATTACAGAACTGTTGTAATAGGCCTGAGTTCAATTTTAGCCTATAAGCTCAACTACAGCAACTACAGCATTACAGAATTGCAATAATAGCTCTTTTTACTCAGTTTTAGTTCAATTTAGAAACCATGGCATTTCTGAATGCTATTAAAAGTGAATTCCAGATTTTAGTGTATTTCCAGCAAATAAATAACTTCATTTTAAACTCTTCAAACGTTTTAAAAATCATAATTTAACATTAAAAATGTTCATTAAAAATACTCCTTTAATTTATGATATTTATAAAGTAACAATTACAGAAAAATCCAAATTTCCAACAAATTTCACTTAACAAATTCAAGGGTATCATTTTCTTTTCTTCACGTATTTAACAAATGAATTTAACACTTACGTTTTATTTTCATTTCACAATTAAACGAAATTTCCAATTTTATTTAATTAACTTAAACCTTTAATTAAAACCAAATTCTCCTTTCCCAGTCCAGTTATATTTTAAAGTTACAATTTAAGCATTCATTTATTTAACCACTTAAATTCATAGAAAAATCAATAATACTTTGATAAATCACTTAAATTCAAATTTAAATAAAATTATCATATTTACCATTTTCCAAATACAACTAAATTTCCATTTTATTCATATAACTTAAATATCATTTTTAACCAAAACTCCAAATTGCAAACTTAAGTTATATTTCAATAATCCAATTTAACCATTCATTAATTACATTTTTAACTCAGACCAGTTCTCCGATTTAACTCGGAAGTTTAAAGAACAATGCAGGTTGTATGCTTTAAAGGCGAAGGACATAATGTCATTGTCCAGCCTGGAACAGAGTCCCGGAGAATCTATTAGATCTTTCTTAAACCGCTTCAACATAGCCTTGGTTGAAGTCGACAATGCAGAGCCACGAATGGTTTTGACCTACTTAATGAAGGCTATCGACAAATCGAGTGAGTTTGGGAAATGGTTGAAGATGAAGGAACCAAATTCGCTTGAGAAATTCTACAAAAAAGCTGACGAGTTCATGCGCTTGGAAAGCCTTCCTGCGCCGGCAAAAGTGGTACCGACGAAGGTTAAGAATAACATTGTTGCTCCTACCAAAAAGGAATTCGAAAGTCAGTAGAGGGAGAATAACGGTGGGAAGATGCAGAAGGATGTGAAGAAACCTCACTTCTTAAAACCTTCAGATTTCACTCCTTTAACTGATACTCCGGAGAATATCTTTTTCGCTACCAAAGATGCCGTGCATTATCCTAAACCACCTGTGTTGAAGCCTGGGAAAAAGGCTGCTCAAAGTGGGAGATTTTGTCGGTTTCATAATCAACCCGGTCATGATACTAACGAATGTCACCATTTGAAAAGTTTGATTGAAGAACTGTTGAGTGAGAACAAGCTGCAGCAATATGTTAAGAAAAATAGGAGCAACCCAACTTCGTCTACTGAGGGCCAGCAACTTCCTGATCATCCATCTGGCTCGGGTGAGAGGACTACCGTGCATGAATCAGAGAGGCCTGTTATTAATGTAATCACGGGAGGTCCTCACCCGGCAGGCAGAAGCTGAGGCGAGATGGAAAGATATGTTTGTGCTTTGAAATATGCCCCGGCAGAAGAAAATGTTTTTGTGTTGGAAGACGCTGCACCTTTGAAGCAGCAAAAAACTTTTAATGATGACATTGTGTTCAGGGCCAGGGACTCTGTGGGTGTTGAAGCTCGTACCATGGATCCCTTGGTCATCTCTGCGGGTATCGGACCTGCTATTGTAAGAAGGGTGCTTGTTGACTGCGGAGCCTCTTGCAATATCCTCTTCAAAAAGAAATTCGATCAAATGAAGATTCCTATGGATGATGTTCAAGCTTCATCGCAGAAGATTGCTGGGTTCACTGGGGAACCAAAGCAGCCAATTGGAACTATTGATTTATTTACGGAGCTTGGAGAGGGGCAGAAAAAGGTGATTCGAAAGCAGACTTTTGTGATTGTTGACGGATTTTCTGCTTACAATGCCTTCCTAGGCCGGCCATCTCTTGCAGCATTTAAGGCAATTCTCGCCCCGTGGTGCCTCACTATGAAGTTCCCCATGGATAATGGTGTCGGTGTTATTAAAGGGGATCAGAATGCTGGGCGAGAATGTTATCTTATAGAGTTGCGGGAAGCAAGGAAGAGAGAGATGGGAAAGGATGCAGCAGCTCCACTCCGCATCAAGGAACCAACCTTGTAGCAATTAAAGGGTGGACCCTGCACTGGCGAGCATAGTAGTGCACGAAAAGAAATGGATCCCAGAAAAGCCAGTACAGGGGAGAATAGAGTAGTGCCAGTGGAAGTAACGGTGCCAATACCCGTTGACCCGAAAGATCCAAACAAGGTGCTGAATGTGGGTTCTCAACTTAGTGCGACGGTTCAAAATATTTTGATATCATTCTTGAAAGCAAATCTGGATGTATTCGCTTGGAGTCATACCGATATGTGTGAAATATCTCCAGAAATCGCGGTACGCACTCTGAATATTGATCCGAAATTCACACCTGTGAAGCAGAAAAGAAGAACCCATGGTTCAGAAAGGTCAGCAACATTAAAAGAAGAAGTAGATCGGCTCATGGAGAATGGTTTCGTAAGAGAGTCCACTTATCCAACTTGGGTTTCTAATCTGGTGCTTGTTAAAAAAGCAAATGGAAAATGGAGAGTATGCATCGACTTTTCAGATTTAAACAAAGCCTGCCCCAAAGACTGCTTCCCGTTACCCTGGATTGATCAGTTGGTGGATGGAACAGCCGGGCATGAATTGTTGTCTTTTATGGATGCTTACTCCGGATATAACCAAATCATGATGCATGAGCCAGATCAGGAGGACACGAGCTTCATCACCGATGTTGGTCTTTACTGCTATAGAGTCATGCCCTTCGGACTGAAGAATGCAAGGTCAACTTACCAAAGACTTGATAATGCTATTTTCAAGCCACAGATTGGCAAAACTATGAAGTTTACGTTGATGATATGTTGGTGAAGTCAAAGAAAGCAGTGGACCATATGGATCACTTGGTAGAAATGTACGCAGTCCTCCGAAAGTATGGAATGAAGCTTAATCCTTTGAAATGCTCATTCGGGGTAGAGTCTGGGAAATTCTTGGGTTTTATTGTGAGTGCTAGGGGCATCGAAGCTAATCCTGCTCAAATTACTGCTCTGAGAGAAGTCAAAGCCCCTAAGACAAAGAAGGAATTGCAGAGCCTCAATGGGAAAGTCGCTGCTTTGAGTCGGTTTATTTCTAAGGCCACACATAAATGCATTCCATTCTTTGATGCTCTAAAGAAAGGAAAGAAAAACTTTGAATGGACTCCAGAATGTCAGAAAGCTTTCGATGAACTAATTCGTTACATGGAAGCGCCTCCAATACTTTCTAAGCCTAGCAATGGTGGAGATCTTTTCATATATTTAGCAATTTCGTCTCATGCTCTCAATGCAGCATTAGTACGGGAAGATGCAAAAGTTCAGCGCCCGGTCTACTACATCAGCAAGAGATTCACTGGGGCATAGATTAATTATTCAAAGCTATAAAAAGTTGCCTATTGCCTACTGAAAGCTTCTAGAAAGTTGAGGCCATATTTTCAAGCTCATCCTATCAAAGTCCTCACTGATCGGCCTCTAAAGCAAGTCCTATTTCACCCTGAGACTTCGGGTCGTCTTCTAAAGTGGAATATTGAACTCAGCCAATACGATATCACTTATCATCCCCGAAGAGTAGTCAACGGACAAGCTTTAGCAGATTTCATTGCAGAATACACAGATAAAGGTAACAGCGAGGAAGAAGTTACTGATGGCATCCCGACCCGATGGAAATTATATGTTGATGACGCAAGAAACGACTATTGTTCTGGAGCTGGGTTCGTGCTTGAAACCCCCGAAGGGCGATCATTGTGTTACGCATTGAGATTGAAATTTCCTTCGACAAATAATGAAGCAGAATATGAAGCTCTTATTGTCGGCTTGAAGATTGCTAAAGAACTAAATATCAAAGTATTGCAGATCTTCAGTGATTCCCAGCTTATTGTATGCCAAGTCAATAAAGAGTTTCAAACTAAAGGAAGAAATCTGCCTGCTTACTTGTCAAGAGCCTGGGAACTTCTCGATGATTTCGATCATTATACGATAAGTCATATACCCCGGGAAGAGAACATGAAGGCAGATTCTCTCGCAAAGTATTCAAGCACTGGCGAAGCTCAATTGTTGGGATTGGTTCCTGTAGAAGTCTTGTCAGCCCCAAGTATTGATGAAATGGAGATTGACTGGATCATGACTGTTTCTCAAGAGCAGGTGTTGTGGATGACTCTAATCAAGGAATATCTACTTAACGGCTTCCTTCTAGAAAATTCAAAGGAGCGTCAGAAGCTGTAAGGAAAGCCTCGAGATATGTAATTCAAGACGGTCGGTTGTACAGATGGGGATTCTCATTGCCATTACTCCGATGTGTAACCAAGGAAGAGGCTAAGACAATTTTAGCTTAAGTGCACGGAGGAGAGTGTGGGGATCATTCAGGTGGTCAAACTCTAGCAAAGAAAATTCTCCGCTATGGGTATTTTTGGCCAGACATTAATCGTGATGCTGCTAGCTACGCCCGAAAGTGTGACCGATGCCAGAGATTTGCAAAAATCCCAAGAGCACCTTCCACCGAGTTAACGCAGATGGTTAGTCCATGGCCATTTGCTATTTGGGGAATAGATCTCATTGAGCCTTTGCCAACTGCCAAGTCCAGAATCAGATATGCTATTGTTGCTGTTGATTATTTCACTAAATGGGCTGAATCCAAACCATTAGCTACTATTACCTCTAAAAAGATGATAAACATTTTGACTAAGAATATCATTTGCAGGTATGGTGTGCCTTAAAAGATAATCACGGACAATGGTACCCAATTCGAAAGCGAAGAGTTCTAGGATTTTTACAAGCGATTCAAGATCCAAAAAAGCTTCTCAACAGTGGCCCATCCGCAGGCAATCAGGCAAATGGAAGCAGTAAACAAAATTATCAAGTCAACCATCAAAAAACAGCTGGAAAAAGCAAAAGGTGGTTGGGTCGATAAGCTGACACTAGCACTATGGGCATACAGAACTACCCACAAAACTGCGACTGGGCACACTCCATTCTCATTAGCATATGGATCAGAAGCAATGATTCTAGTGGAAATAGAGGTTCTCTCACACAGAAGAATTCATTTCAACCAAGCTGAAAATGAAAAGTTGCAACTTGAAGCACTTGACTTCCTTGATGAAAGAAGGGAAGAGGTACAGCTTAGAATTGCAGCTCATCAGCAAAGGATTGCCTGGCACTTCAATTCTAAAGTTCGCCAACGCAGCTTTGAGATTGGGGATCTAGTCTTGAAAAGGATCATGACAACAACAGGAGTATTTGCGCCAAACTGGGAAGGGTCGTATGTCATTGGCAAAAAACTTCTTGATGGCACTTTCAAACTGACAACTGTCGAAGGAGATCCAATTCCAAGAGCTTGGAACAACAATCACTTGCGTCCATATTTTACTTAAAAGCTTTGCTTAAATTTGTAAAATGATTACGGATGTATGATTCTTGTATTGCAAGCTATTGTAAAACTAGTACAAATGAATAATGAGAACTATAAAGTGGATGTAGGCTCAGTTCTTGGTCGAACCACTATAAATCTTGTGTTCTCTACAATTATAAAATGCCTGTTTTATTTCGATGTGTAAATACCTTAAATGTATTGCTAAAATGTCGATTTAATATTGCAAGCCTTTAAAACAAAGCTTACCCATCACAAGGCCAAGCGATCCCTGAAATTACTCAATAAACAAATGTCAAGCCACAAAGATTCCAGATTCAAATCCTATATAAGAGGTGCTTCATGCAAACAGTTAGCGATTCCACCGGAGGGGCACCTCCCTAACATGAAGGTTCCAAGCCCTTGCTAACTGATTGCGATTGTTTGTGCAAACGAACATCCGGTTAGATAGCTTGCGTCTGCCCCGTGGACTCGCTTAACAATGAAGTACACTTCTTTGGATAAAACAAACTACTTGCAAAAGAAAGGAACATGTGCTTGGAAATGATAACAGGGAATCGCTAATAAGCAAATGACGAACAGACAAGGGCGAGCAGACAGTAAACAGCCAAAAAGGAGTCCTTCCTCTCAACAAAAAGGTTGGTGGAACCACCGGAGGGGCACCTTCCCAAAGCAAAGGCACCAGGCCCTTGCTACCTGATTGCGATCGTTTGTGCAAACGAACATCCGGTTGGATAGCTTTCTTCTGCTCCGTGGATCCACCTAACCGTGAGACACAACCTTCATGGCAGGCCAACCACCCAAAGACCTCTTCGGAGGCACAAGCCTCTTTGGAGGCACAACTCTTCGGAGGATAAAGACCTCTAACGAGGAACAGCGAAAAAAGAAAGTTCTCTTCTCAACCAAAAATATTGGTGTAATCACCAGAGGGGCACCTTCCCAAGTGGAAGGCACAGGGCCCTTATTAACTAGTTGCGATCGTTTGTGCAAACGGACATCCAATTAAATAACTTGCATCTGCCCCGTGAATCCATTCAACCATGAGAAAGTAACTTCCAGGCAATCAAATAAAGAACTCTTCGGAGGCAGAAGCCCTCTTCGGAGGCACAAGCCTTCACCAACGGCACACCTTCCCTCTTCGGAGGCAGAAGACCTCTCCCAAGGCACCACATGCCCTCTTCAAAGGCACTAGCCTTCACCAAAGGCACAACTGCCCTCTTCGGAGGAAGAAGACCTCTCCCGAGGCACCACAAGACCTCTTCGGAGGCACAAGACCTCTTCGGTGGCACGTCCCAAGAAGAAATGCTTTTCTCAACCAACAAGGTTGATGGAACCACCGGAGGGGCACCTTCCTAAGATAGAAGGCACAGGGCCTTTGTTAACTGGCTGCGATCGTTTGTGTAAAACAGACATCCAAATAAGTAACTTGCATATGCCCCGTGGAACCATTTAACTATGAGAAAACACTCTCAAGCGAACAAAACAAAAAAAAGCCCTCCAACAAGGCACAACAAAAATAAAAAAAAGAAGAAAGCCCTCTTCGGAGGCACACTGCAGCTCTCAAGGGAAGATCTTCGCTCACGGTATCGCGCACGATACCGTGAGAGAAGATCTTCAATTCTTCGAACGTTAATCAAGCGCACTTGATTCTGTGAATTGGCTTCAACAATCGTTGATTCGAGCGCACTCGAATATTCAAAAGTGGAGATAGGAGATAACACTCAACTACCAATTTAATGGAGGCACAAAGCTTCACAAACAAAGTTTATTGAAAATTCAACAACTATTACAATTGCCATGACTCCCTAGTTATAGTAGTTACAACTCACACACCTGAAGAAAAAAATACATCTCAATGGTACAACGACTTACAAAACACACAGATAACAACGTACGCGACTTAAAAGTTAACAATAACGACCTAAATGACTTAACAACAGTGATTAAAAAAAAACATGTTCACGACCTAACTGTAGCTTGGCAACATAGCTTCGTACGCGACCTAAAGATAACCCATCACGCGACTTATCCCATGCTTCAGCAGCGAATAGAGGCTCGCGTCATAAGAATTCGCGACCTAGAGATAAGGACAGTAGGTCGTTCGCGACTTTGGATGTGGTTCTAGAGAGGGAAAACGACTTACCGTAGCTCGCTCGCGACCTATCTGCTCGTAGCTCGTGCGCGCATATGGAGGAGGGGGCGATCTAGGGCTTCAGCAATTTGGGTTTTTCCGCCTTCATGACCTAGGGTAGGTCGGTCGCGACCTATGGCTTCGCGATTCAGGTAAGCGATTTTAGCTCGCGCTGTATTGTGTTTATCTCGCGCTGCATCAGAACTTCTCCCATTGAGGGGAGTTATGAAGTAGAGATTACAGGCGCCTCCGAACATACATGTGAGCTAAGTATGAAGGAGCGGGTTGAGAAGGAGAAGAGAGAGACAATCGAGATCAAGGTCGAGCCTTGAGTTGTGGACCTAGATGATCCCTTGAACAAGCCGCTGAAGATCATTCTCCCTGGCAGGTCCAAGCCCATGGATGTTCCCCGTACTTCTTCAGTTGCTACCCCTCCATCAAAGAAGAGTACCAAGGGTAAACGCACAAGGGAGGAGCCGTCCAAGAAGACAACGGAGGTGAAGAAGTTGAAGAAGCACAAGAAGTGATCATTACTCTCATTCAACGAGAGTTAGTTTAAGTTATGTAATTATTTTCATCAACTTTCCTTTTATTTGTAAATAGATTGTCGACTCTGAACTTTGGAGGGCTTGTAGTAGAAACATTTTCTGAATAAAGCTTAGTTCCTTTTTTCTGTCTTTCGAAAGGCTCTTGCCGTTCAATTTTTGTATGATTGTGATTTAAGTCCAAGCTGTTGTGAATAACATGGACTTCTCAGTTCACCTTCATATAGCTCGGAGATTCTTCGAGAGTTGTTCGTTTTTCCTTCCGCGCTTCAAGCACTTAGAATATTTTTTTGTCCGCGCATCTGGGACTTAGCGTACTCCAGCCAACGCTCTGGGGACTTGGAGATTTGAGTCGTTTATACTCGAATCCACGCTCCGGGGACGTAGAGTACTCCAGTCCGCACTCTGGGGACTTGGAGATTTTGAGTCGTTTATACTCGAGTCCACACTCCGAGGACTTAGAGGACTCCAGTCCGCACTTTGGGGACTTGGAGATTTTTAGTCGTTTATACTCGAGTCCGCGCTCCAGGGACTTGAGTACTCCAGTCCGCATTTTGGGGACTTGGAGATTTGAGTCGTTTATACTCGAGTCCGCGCTCCGGGGACTTAGGGTACTCCAGTCCGCACTCTAGGGACTTGGAGATTTTGAGTCGTTTATACTCAAGTCCGCGCTACGGGGACTTAGAGTACTCCGTCCGCACTTTAGGGACTTGGAGATTTTGAGTCGTTTATACTCGAGTCCGCGCTCCGGGGACTTAGAGTACTCCAGTCCGCACTCTGGGGACTTGGAGATTTTGAGTCGTTTATACTCGAGTCCGTGCTCCGGGGACTTAGAGTACTCCAGTCCGCACTCTGGGGACTTGGAGATTTTGAGTCGTTTATATTCGAGTCTGTGCTCCGGGCACTTATACTACTCCAGTCCACACTCTCGGGACTTGGAGATTTTGAGTCGTTTGCATGTGTTCGTAAGTCAGCTAGAATAATATAATTTCATTTGCCTGTCACAGGATCATCATACGTAGAAACATTAGTAATTCACGAAAAAGATGGCTTCAAGCCTTTATTAATGAAAGCAAGCTAAATTGTCTTACTACATGCCAAGAACTAGAAATAGAAGCGTACCGGAAATAAATGCAACTAATACATGAAAGAAATAGACTAAGTATAATAATGTTGCAAGTGCTCGTTGTTCCATGCTCGGGGGAGTGTCGCACCATCGACGGTCGCTAGCTTGAAAGTTCCTTCTCCAAGTTTCCATTTGATGACGTATGGACCTTCCCATGCGGGATTCATATGAGACGGGATCGGAAAAACTCGTTTCAAAACGAGGTCTCCCACACCAAAAATTCTTGGTCGGACCTTTTTGTTATAATATTTAGCGACTCTATGTCTGTATGTGGCCGCTCTCAAATTGGATTCTTCGCGTTTTTGTCAACGAAGTCCAACGATACCAATAAAAGATTCTGGTTCGACTCGGGGTCGTAATAAGTTACCCGATGTGATGGAACTTCAAGTTCCACGGGTATGACAGCTTTCATGCCATATAGCAATGCGAATGGAGTATGGCCAGTCGCGGTCATGTGGGTGGTCCTGTAGTCCCAAAGCGTCGTTGGAAGTTCATCCACCCACTTGCCTCTAGCCTTTTCCAGACGCTTTTTCAATATGGACTTGATTATCTTATTTACGGCTTCCATTTGTTCATTGGCTTTCGGGTGAATAGCCACTGCAAACTTCTTCTCAGTGCCATATTTCTGACAAAATTCTTTGAACTCCCTGCTTTCGAATTGAGTTCCATTGTCCGTAATGATGGTCCGTGGAAGGCCAAAACGGCATATGATATTTCGTACGGCGAAATTAATAACCTTCTTGGTGGTTATTGTGGCCAGGGACTCTGCTTCTGCCCATTTGGTAAAGTAGTCGACCGCAACTATTGCATATTTCGCTCGACCTTTGGCTATGGGTAAAGAACCAACTAGGTCAATTCCCTACATTGCAAATGGACAGGGACTAACCATTTGCGTGAGTTCCGTCGGCGGAGCTCTCGGGATTTTTGCATATATTTGGCATTTATCACATCTTCTCGCATAGTCTGCAGCATTCAGATTCACAGTTGGCCAGTAGTATCCATAACGGAGGACCTTCTTTGCTAATGTCTGCCCCCCCAGTATGGTCGCCGCACTCTCCCTCATGGACTTCCCTTAGGACTCGTTTTATCTCATCAGGGGCAATGCATCGGAGTAATGGGGTCGACAATCCCCTTCGACACATTATTCCATCCTGTATTACATAATGAGAAGCCTTACGAAGGACTCGTCATCTTTCGCTCCTTTCTTCGAGTAAGATCTCGAATAGCAAGTACTGCTTGATTGGGGTCATCCACGATTCCTTCTCGATTTCTGTTTCTAACACGAAATCTACCTCCATCATATCCATACTCCGAGCATGGAGGGTCTCAACAGGAAATAATCCCATTTGCCGTGCATCGCCTGTGCTTGCGAATTTTGCCAATGAATCGGCTGCTCTGTTTTGATCACGCGGGACATGTGAGATATCATAATATTCAAGATTCGCTAGCAGCTCCTGAGCTCGAACCAAATATGAGGCAAGTCTCTGCCCCTTTGCTTGGTAGTCTCCTCGCACTTAGTACACCACCAGCTGCGAGTCGCTGAAGATTTCAACCGAATTTACTCCCAATTCTTCGATAAGTCTTAAGCCGGCGATCAACGCTTCATATTCGGCTTCGTTATTCGTTGCTGTGAATTCGAGCTTCAAAGCATAGCAAAATGATCGGTTCTCAGGAGTTACAAGAACTATGCCAACCCCCGAACAACGGTCGTTAGATGCCCCATCGGTGTACATCTTCCATCGAACGGGAGGTATGACAGTGTGGTCGTTTGTTTCGTCTGACATAGTAAACTCGGCGATGAAGTCAGCTAGTGCTTGTCCTTGTATGGCCCTTCGCGGCAGGTAGGTAGTATCGAACTGACTTAACTCAATATTCCATTTTAGCATCCTTCCGGAGGTTTCCGATCGTTAGAGTATCTCCCGCAATGGTTGATCAGTATAAACACTGATTGAGTGCGCCTGAAAATATGGACGAAGCTTGCGTGATGCAATCACCAAGCAATATGCTAGTTTTTCAATCCTTGGATAATTTCTTTCTGCCCCCGTCAAGCGTTTACTATCATAGTAAACTGGCTTTTGAACCCGGTCTTCCTCGCGAACCAAGGCTGTGCTGATAGCATGCTGGGATACAACCAAGTATACGTACAACATTTCGTGGTCTATTGGTTTCGACAATACCGGGGGACTTTCTAAGTGCCTTACAAGAGCTCGGAATGCTTCCTCACAGTCAGATGTCCATTCGAAATTCCTCTTTCCTTCCTTTATAATTTCGAAGAAAGGAATACACTTGTCTATGGCCCTGGATATGAATCGGCTCAACGCGGCCGCCTTTCCATTCAAGCTTTGCACTTGTTTTACGGTTCTGGGCACTTGTATATATCGAATAGCCTGAATCTTCTCTGGGTTAGCCTCGATTCCCCGCGCATTCACAATGAAACCCAGAAACTTTTGCGACGCTATGCCGGATGAACACTTTAAAGGATTGATCTTCATTCCATAATGCCTGAGTATGTCAAACATCTCCGCTAAGTCTCGGATGTGGTCTTTTGACTACCGTGACTTCACGAGCATGTCATCCATATAGACTTCCATCGTTCTACCAATCTGATCGTTGAACATCTGATTCATAAGACACTGATAAGTTGCTCCTGCGTTCTTCAATCCAAAGGGCATCACTACATAGCAATACAACCCAACGTTTGTGACAAAACTGGTATGTTCTTGATCTGGGAGGTGCATCGAGATTTGATTATATCCAGAGTATGCATCCACAAATGATAGTAACTCATGTCCGGCAGTTGAATCGACCAGCTGGTCAATCCTAGGCAACAGGAAACTATCCTTCGGGCATCCTTTGTTTAAATCAGAATAATCAACACAAGTTCTCCAATTTCCATTCTCTTTCTTCACTAGCACCGGGTTAGATACCCATTCAGGATAGAGGGCGTCGCGGACGAACCCATTGGCTTTGAGTTTGTCCACCTCCTCTTTGAGAGTCGCGGACCTCTCCGGGTCCATACCTCTTCTTTTCTGTTTTACGAGAACATTCTTTGGGTCTGTGTTCAACATATGACTCGCAACTGTTGGAGAAAGCCCACACATATCAGAATGTGTCCAAGCGAAAACATCAAGATTCGCTCGGAGGAAATCAGTGAGGTTCTCGGCCACCATGGGGTCGAATTGTGATACAATTTTAAGAATTCATGATGGGTCATCCAAGCTGACTGGGATGTCAATTGTGAGTTCAGCCAGTGCTGCATTTGTTTCCCTGGGTGCCCCATCATCATCACTCGGATCTATGTCTCTATAGATCCGAGAATGTTGCCCGAGCCAGGGCTCGGGCGCTACTTGTCAATCATTAGAAGTTTGGATGTGGACGGAGTTGTCCGCAACCTTTCCTTTCTCTCTACGCCGAGCCTCTCTTGGCTCAGCCACATAGCATGCACGACCGGTCGCCTGATCGCCGTGTACCACTCCAACACCTCCGTCTGTTGGAAATTTTAACGTCAGACACCAAGGGGCCAATGCTGCCCTAAATTCTACCAGGGCTGGACGTCCTAGAAATACGTTATATGGAGAGTCAACGTCCAACACTATGAACGGTAGGATTCGCACCCTCCTACGCTCACCTTGCCCCAGTTCAACTGGTAGCTCCACATATCCGACTGCATCCCTTGTTGCGCCGTTAAAGCCATGGATTCTAGCTTTAGATGGTTTCAAATCCTTGGTGTCCAGCTTCATTTGGTCATATTCCTTCTTGAAGATGATGTTAACGAAACATCCACAATCAATTAGAATTATCTTCACAAACGCCGACCCGATTGTCGCAGATATGACCATCGGGTCGATGGTAGGAGCCTCCACCTTATCCGCATCTCTGCTCCTGAATACAATATCATCATCCATCGCGCGTTGCTGCTTTGTAGGAGTCCCATCCTCCACATTCGAACAACACTCATACTCCGCATGTCTTAAAGAGTTAGCATATCGCTCCATCTCCTGCCAATTCTTATCCGCAAGATGAGGTCCGCCAGCAATCGTGTTGATAACCAATCTACCCACAGTTCGAGCAGGTTGTTCTGGTTGGCGTGGAGCTGGCCCGCGTCCGGGGTTCGATGTCTCTTTTCTTCCGACTTGTGGGTCTTTGAAAAACTCTTGCAGCTTCTTCTGTCTAATCAACTTTTCTATAGCATCATGGAGGTGTCTGCACTCCTCTGTGTTGTGCCATAAGACTCATGAAAGTGGCAATACTTCCCAGTTCTCTTATGTTCCTCCGTTGGTTCCTTTGGGCGTGGTTTTCTATATTGAAAAGTATTGCAAGTTAACAAATAGATGTTCTCAAGAGATGCGTTGAGCGGGGTGTATCCATTGTAGGTCAGGATCCTTGACTTCCATTTCCCCGTCTCTCTTTTCTTTCCGGGATTTCCACCTTCGGATCCTTTAGACTGTCCAGGCTTGCTTTGGGCGTTGACTTGAGCTTTTCCTGAATTATCGTCGGTTTGCTTCATGGCGACGTTACTTTTCACAGTCTCCTGAGCAGGCCCTGGTTCCTTGTCTTGTCTTATCCACCGAGCTTCCTCCCTTCTTATGAACTGATGAGCTTTCGAATAAAAATGCTCCAGCGTGGCTGGGGGCTTTCCCGCCAACCAATCTCCAAATTCATAGTCTGGATCCACACCACGCATTACCGCCATCAAAATTGCATGGTCGTTTGGACTGTTCACTTCAGTAGCCGCAACATGAAATCTCTACAAGTATGCTTTCAACGACTCTCCCGGAGCTTGGATGGCGCTTGATAAGGACATCACATCCTTTGGACGAGTGGTGTGTATCCGAAATTGTTCTATGAATTTCATTGCCAATTCATCAAAGCTGGATATAGATCGTGGGGGAAGTCTAGTAAACCACATGGTGGCAATTTCGGCCAGAGTGATTGGAAAGCACCTACACTTGGTTGCATCATTAGCTCTTGCAGAATCCATCATCCATTCGTATCTCATCACATGATGCCTGGGATCAGTCTTCCCTTCGTAGGCTGGGATGGTCGGCATATTGAACTTCTTAGGTTACTCAGCATGTAGGATACCATCTGTAAAGGGAGTATGGCTTCTGGACACTCTCCAGTCTTCATTGGTTAAGCCTTGGTTCTCTCTCATTAACTGCCTGACCATAGCTGTTAAGTCCAGAGTTTGTATGGAGGATGGAAGGTTGGACCGTTCCACGGGACCGTGCGGGTTGATGTCCCGTCTGATTTGGGTCTTGGAGACTCGGGTGTCTAGTCTCTTCATGGGCTTGATCCTTAGTCAATCGATCTGTGGCACCCGCCTGTGCACCTTCATCCTTATGGCGTCTACGTCTAGGAGTTCATCAGCTGAGGTTGAACTATCAGATTCAGAATAAGGGGCAGGGTTACCTCCAGCATTCTTACGCTGCTGCTGAGTGAGCTGAGTCATGAGATTAGTGTTGGGTTGAATCTGCTCAGTAAGTTGCCTTCTACTTTCCTTGAGTTCCTTATCAAGTCATTGAACTCTGCTCGGGAAACGACTTCCGCTTGGTTTTGGGTGGAGGGCCCTGCACGTCAAGTTGCTTGGAGATTCTAGATCCGACTTGTTGCACGCTAGCAGTCTCGTGGACATCTGCATTGTGAGAAGTCGATCTAGTTCGTGGTCTCACCATGGTAGAGTTGTTGGTTGTAACTCTGAGTAGAATCAACAGATGCCTTGTGAACGATCTTGGAACTCCTCTGGGGGATTTATGCAATCCAGTAGCTACAAAGTAGATCCTAACAGCCTGAAAATTCAATTCTCAGTGAAAGCACCAAAATGTTAGCACCAAAATTGGCCACTAACACCCTTAAGAAAGATTTTGTAGAGAGATTAATGAAGATAATAAATGAAAACAGAAGATAGTATGTAAAATTTAATGTAGAGAACAAGAACACCAAATTTATAGTGGTTCGATGTAACTGCCTACGTCCACTTTGAAGTTGATTTTTATTTCTTTCCTTGATAGTTGATTACAGATACAATCCATTTCCAATTACTTGAATACAAGTTTGAATGAAAAATAGGAGAGTGTGAAAAATGGCAGAGTCTCCACAGTGTTCCCCAGAAAAAGGTCCCCTTCACTATGCCCCTGCCTCTCTGTTTATAGACGAAGGTGGGTTGGACTTCCCTAGTGGGCCTGATAGCTGAATACCTCGGCCCAAATGGAGTGGTCTCTATGCGTCGAGCCATAGATGCCGAATAGGGCATGAATGTCCAACAATACTCGAAGCTGAACCACAGTGTTGTGACGAACGACTAAATGCCGAACCACAATCTTCATGCCGAACGAAGTGAGATGCCGAGTGGCGAGTGTATGCCGAGCAATGATTGAAGTTCATTGAGACCGGTTGAATGTCGAACACTTCTGACTTTCGAATGACCTCGGGATGCCGAACACCTCTGGGTGCTGAACGATCTTCGAATGCCAAACGTCCATAGATGCCAAACGCTTCTAGACGCCGAGCGCCCGTTCATGCCGAGCGTTCCTTTATGCCGAGCGTTCCTTTATGCCGAGCGTTCTCCTAATGCCAAGCGCTCTTTTGATGTCGAGCGCTCCTGGATGCCGAGCGCTCCTGGATGCCGACCGCTCCCAAATGTCGAACGACCCTGACATCCGAAGACCCCCCAATGCTGAGTACTCACGAATGCTATTCGGGCCATTTGTGCCGAGCGTTCAGAATGTCGAGCGGTATGTAAAGGCCGAACGATCCATAAATTTCCGGGCAATGTGCTAATGCCGAGTACTATGTTGCCTAGTCAAATCTCCAGGAAACATCAATTATAAAGCAATATAAGAGTATGCATATTAAATCCATATTCGATCACATAAAAAAGTTGTGCGGTGAATGATCGCATTAATTTGTGCGAAATTTCAACGAAACATTGCACTTAAAATGAGAAAATAAGCCATAGTGCAAGATCATGTATTCAATATGGTTGAATATGATTAAGATTTTGATGTATTTAAAAAAACATTAGACTAAGAACTACAAAGAAACCTACGAATTCAATCATTGAAATGTCTATTTTGATCGTTTTCCTTAAGTCCAACTTATTTAATATCCTTAAAATGTTAAGGAGGAAAAATGCATTATAGTAAAGTATTTGATATAGTCTTGTACTAAAGGGTTTCTCTTTTAAATTGTTCGACCCATCAAAAGAGAACTAAATTTTTTGAGAATGGTAATTATACTGGAAATATTGGGATGAAAAATGCTTCACAAAGAGATATTCGAATCATAATTAGTTATAATATGTATAGACGCTTAATAATGGAAGGACAAATATGATTTCTATTCTAAATGTATTTTTATTACATAAAATTGTTTTCTATAAAATTTATTTCTTTGAGTTCAAGAGGTTTGATGTAAAACTCTAAAATGTAAATTAGTTACAATAAAGAAATAAATAGCATGTAGTAAGTTGTTGAATGAAGCTCTATATTTCACATGTTGTTACTGTAATAAAGGAAATATGGGAGTATAACATATAACACTTACAAGTGGATGCACCAAGTTTTAAAAGATTACTTTTGTAAACGCCAAAATTATTTATGAAATAATAATTTTTTTTGGTATTGATTGAAAATAGAAGCAGGTTTTGTTATAATGTTAATATTATGAATATTCATTAGAAAATACATCTATGCTCTAACATTTCAATTATGGTATTTGTTTTCATTACAATTGTGTTCTGTTGGCTATAAAAAATATAGAAGCATCTAAACATTTGACAATAAATTATGGGATTATAGACTAAGCCATAAATTTGAGAAATGGTTGTTTAATCATATGATCATGAATCATATGGTATTTGTGAATTGTATCTCAGATTTCTAAGGATAGAGTATATATTCGATGGGAATGACAAAAGAGTTAACAAACTCAATGGACTGATACACATTGATGTATAGTCCAAAGTTTTATAGTACTAAAAAATGATCCACTTACTTCGTCAAATTCATTGGTGAATTATCTAAGATATGAACTGCTTTATTTGATATACAAGTTAGGTATCTATGATAATTTTATATAATATGAAGTGAAAGTAGAAAATAAAACGTGCATAAGGAATAAAACAATTTGATTTGATGGAATAGGTGGGTATACTGAAAAGTGTTTTAATAGTACTTATAAACAAATAAGATTCAATCTCTAAAGTCTCCACTCCTTATAATACATAATGATGTATCGATAATGAATAACCGAATTTTTTTGGACAAAGTATAATTAGTAATGAGTGGAACCAAGTTACTTATTTATAAAGGATGTACTTAAAAGTAAGTGCATTTCTCAAATTTAATATCATCTGAAAGTATAGTTTATGATTCCATATATACGAATTAGGAAAGAACCTCGATCTTAAGTTGTTTAAGATATGCATTTTTCCAATATACGTTATGAACGTAAGTTTCATAAACTAAAAAATATATATGTTTTATATGAATCTATAGTCAATTCATAAAATGTTATTAATGTCTATTCCACTATACTCAAAAACAAATTGTTTTTTCAAGGCATGCTGGGACGACCCGAAATCGACACCCTCTGAATCCGACAATAAACCACACATGTCCGATCCAAAGTGCATCGATTGTAGATGGTCATGAGAAAGAAAAGAGAGGGTGAGAAGAAAGAGAGAAGAAATAAGAAGAGAAGAGAAGAAGAAGGGGGAAGAAGAACCAAAACAATACAGAATCTTACAACGAAATGGAATAACATACAATAAATATCAATAATCTTTACAAAAAGAAACTGCAATATACATAAATAAATATCAGAGTACACAATAAGTAATCATCGGTCGGAATACTTATATAACCTGTCCTCACAAATGCTGATAATTTATAACAACAACAATGCAAAGCAATGTAGTGGAATAATAAACAAATATGTGTATACAACATGAAGATCTCCAGCTCGCCTCCTGAAGCTCCAAAAGCACCAAATGTGAATACGTAAGTATACTCGGTCCGACCTTAGCATTGAAAGGGAAGAACGTCCGGATCGGTCCGGTAAACCAACGTGACAAAACACATCTCTACTGAATTTATAAAGTTATCAAAACTTTTCGTTTATCAAAATAAAAGGTATCTCGTAAGACCAAGTCATAATAAATATCGACAAAGTTTTTGCCTTACGATAACAAACATATCATATCAAATCCTTTTATATTCTAATAGTGTCTAATGCACACAAATAATATTAAAATAGCTGAAATTGTTACACTATTAAATTCTAGAATACACCATGTAATACAAGGCTTTCTACAATAGAAAATGGCAGGCACGTATTGGATTTTGGATTTCCATACAAATGACTAGGTAAAGGGACTACCTTTTCGAACCAGCATAGTACACCTGTACATAGATGTACCCAGGGAGCTGATACTGCCTTTTAAACTAACACAAGACTAGCCTACCCCTTCCTGGAAGTACCGAACATCTCATCACTCCGGTCGTTACCGACCTTTAATCATGGCCACGAGCATATATCAACAATAATCAGATACACGACGTAATAGCATGTAAAGATATATTTAGAATAGTGATGACATCTCCTACTTAGGAGCGATCCACTTAGCCTTACTGCTTCTATCCCTATTTCAGTCATTTTCCGAGGAGTGAGGCTAAAGAGGTATCGATTAACTTTCACATATCACATATCACAAATCACATCACTTTGAATGCCACATTGCCATTTCTGTTGATTACTAGTTGTCTTCTACAAAAATACAACCATTGAGCTCGTACGTCTCAAGAAGGGTGTTAAACTAAGAGAAGTTGCATTCTCTGCCACCACTTATGTATGTTTGTAAAAACCAATGTACGTAATCTTAGAAATGGAATGTTAGACACTCGTCCATACAAGCTGTCCAGGAACAAGGAAAACTGAAGGTATATTCCTACCACATCCAGTCGGGAAATCCTTAGGATTAGTAGTGAATAGTCCTTGCATTGGATATTTCATAACGAAGAGACTACCGCTACTGGATGTATATTGGGATTTTAACCCCAAACGATCAACAAGAAGTCCTTCACTATGAGAATCCTAAGTATCAATATCACCGACCAACCTGCATAATTATCGCATATATGTTGGTCTGAAGTGGTTTTAAGATAAATCTGATCCCGGTCTCTTCGCACCAACAACGCAAAAGCGTTTCTCAACCTCACATAGAAACTAAGTCTCATAGACTTATCATGCCTCCAACTTTTAACTTGGTATCCTTCGGCCAAGAAGGAAGCTTGGTAGATAAGAGTAATCACTCCACACTACTCTCAACACTAACGATAATCAAGCCTACACAGTAAGTTATGTACTAAGTGTACAACTAATTAGTTTGCACGTCAAGTTGAGAAACAAAAATGGTCAAACTTGATAATCGGTTATTTAACTATCAAAGTAACAAAAAAAATCTAACACTTAAGTAATCAATGGGCCTAATGTTATTAATCGTTTATAATTTAAAACACTTCCCAATTATTCACTTCAAAATATCTTTGGAAAGATAATAATAACAAACATTTCACTTATTGGATATTTGGAAAAAAAATTCATATACCTATTTTAATAATAAGTAAATTCACAACTTAATTTATTTTCAAACCACTTAGACTTCATTTTTATAACATCACATTCCAAAAATTTTATTATATTTAGAGGATTATTCACTGTCCAAAATCGTGAATATAATTCTCTTACCAAATTAATTACTTCTACACAATTAATTTAAAGGATTATTCACTGCCCAAAATCGTGAATATAATTCTCTTACCAAATTCATTGCTTCTACACATTTAATTTAAAGGATTATTCACTGTCCAAAATCATGAATATAATTCTCTTACCAAATTCATTACTTCTACATATTTAATTTAAAGGATTATCCACTATTCAAAATCGTAAATGTAATTCCTTTGCCAAATTCATTACTCCTAAATATTTAATTTAAAGCATTATTGACTGTCCAAAATCGTAATATAATTCTTTTAATAAACTTATATACTTAACTTATCAAATTAAATTGATTTCAGATTTAGAAAACAGTGTTTATAAATTCCATTTATATTTTACAAACTTCCATATACAAAATTCCTTTACTAACAAATTCAATTTATATCTCATTTATATGTCCAAATCCGATTATAAGTTAATTACTTATAAATCCCTTATTTACCAAATTTATTCCTTTCAAATCTTATTATTTATAAAATCCATTATAAATTATTCTCTAAATTTCAATTGCAAATCCATATATAAATTCGATTACAATTCCATTTCTAATATTTATGAAACGCTTTATAATTCCATTATTTTTATTTATAAAATATCAAATTTATAAATCTTATGTATAAACCATTTATAATAAATTCACAGAATTTGTTTCTTTGCTTTTATCTTGAAAAAACTTAATTATGATCTTTAGAGCATCTAGGCTTACCTTTCGATCTGTTCCACCCCTCGTCTAAAAGATAAAATGAAGGCCAGATAAGTTCAGGGCAATGGTTTCTCCATTTCTAACCTTAGTTACACACTTTATTTTACCATTTAGATCATAAGCGGGACAAATGTATTAGTCTTTTTGCATACTCCTTTCATTTTTAGAAATGATTTATAAAACTTCCAAATCATTATTTAAAACACTTATTCATTTATTTAACCATAAATCCGTCAAATCACCCTTAGAATACTCTATTAATCATTTAAGAACCTTTAAAAAAGCTTTGGAAAAGAATGGTTGTGTTGAAACTATATTTCAAAAGTTATTGTGTTGCGAAAAATTGCTAAAGAAAGTGCTTTTTAATGCTGTATTGATTAAAATGACTTTTTATTATTTGAAAATCTGTTTATATCACTTAAATCACTTTTAAAACATTTAAAAAGATTTATTTCATATTTTTAAACAATTTTAAAACATCATTTTCAAAGAAATCCGGTTTCGATTCCGAACTGCAAAAACGCGATTTTACCAAAAATTTGTTTTACTCATATCTTCAAATCTACTTATCGAAATCTCGATTTTCTTTCTTCGTTGAAAAACTGTGGATATAATAGTCTGGAAAATTCTTATCTCAAAGAATTTCGAGCTATATTTCAACTTCTAACTCGTTGACTTTTATGGCGCAAAATCGTGAACTACCATTACGCGATGCGCCTATTTTGACAAAATTTTCAATTTCTTTTCAAACTTCATGGAAACAGTTTTAAATGTTTATAAAATATTTCTAAATCATTTTGAATTCGTTGTAAACAACATTTTTCATACACATATTTATATGGATTTAAATTTTTATTAAATTAGCTATGCATACTAACTATGTTTCTTATCATTTAACAAACCAAGTTATCATCCATATCACAAACATATAATCAACATAATATCAACCAAGTTGTCATCCATTAAATCATCCAACATGTACTAAACTTTCCATTATATTAACTTGAAATATTTTTAAAAATTAGTAACTTTAAATATATGTACTCACCTTTAACCAAATCGATTAACTTCCTACCAACATTTATTTAATCCAACACTTCACTTAAAATTCAACTAATCAACTTCTACTTCATTTCTTCTTTTTTATGCCATCGTCCTCTTCTTTCAAATTCCAGAAAATCTGGTAGAGCTTCCGCAGAAACTTGAATTTGCTCCTAGCTTCTTGGAATGAAATCGACAACACTTCCTTCTTTTTTTCTTGCTCCAGAGCTGCACGACTTGCTCCTCCCTTCTAGATGTGTTTGGCCTCCTCTTATTCTACCCCTTCCTCCATCATTTATTCACTTCTTAGATTCTAAACCAAGTTTCAATGGTATTCTAAGGTCTTTGCCAATGTTTGTTTATGTTTGGAGTTGATTTGATATGATTTTGAAAAAGTTAGTAAGAAAAAGAGAGAAGAAGAAGCCATTAAAGAAAGTTTCAAGGTGGAAGAAGAAGGCAGAAATAGTGTGGAAAAAAGTGAAAGTGGTTGGTATTTATAGGAAAATATGAAGTGGTAAGTTACCAAAATATCCATTTACCAAATTACCAAAATAACCTTACTTATTTTTTAAGCAGCCTTATTTTTTCAACACTTAACATCACATTTCAAATCATTACTTTATGTCATTTTCACTTAAATATTAAGTAAAGAAAGTGATAATTATGTTTGTTTGATTTGATTTTTTATTTTTTTGACTTTTGTACTTTTTTGTTCTTTTATGCTTACGTTTTGTTAATTATATTATAGAATTTTCTAAATATTTTAGTAAAGGTAAACTTGATTAATGAATTCATTAATACTTATACTATTTGAATATACGTTCCTATATAAGAAAATAAAGGTGTGATGACATTGTGACAACTTTTAATTGACAAAACTTTGGTTTTCGACAAAATGTTTTACGGTCACATTTTGACGTTTTAGTTAAACTTTTTATTTATGTAAACCAAATTCAAAACTAAGTTTGTATATTACTATTTATAAATATAAACACTCATAAATTAATTAAAATAATTTATTTAATCGTTGGAACTTACTTTTCAGAAGTCGGCATTTTGTCACTTTTGTCGATATAGGAAAATGTTTCTATTTTTGTGTATACTTATATTTCCAAACCATATCTAGTATTATTTAAATCATAAAAAATTACATATTTTATATTTAAAGTCACTTTAAATAATATAATTTAAGGCGGTCAATTTCGGGTTGTTGCACATGCCACCTTCCTGTCAAATGAATGTCTTTCTAGAGAAATCAGTGGTAGTTTAACGAACTTGTACATGATCTAAGAGTCTAATATAACGATATATTATATTAATGAAATAAATTAACCAAGCCTAAGACAGATATAGTTATATCAGAATGCTATTATCAATTCTCACACATTGAAGAGAAGCGAGTTTCTCATCAACGTCGAGAAAATAAATTATTAGAAATAACAAACTCCTTGGTTGTCAACATGCCATAAAGAGTATAAAATCTGCCACATGGAGGGATAATTTAAATCTGAAGTAAATATCATGTACATTAACAAAATATGATTTTGATATTTGTACCTAAAAAGATATGATCCATTGGCCACAGTTAAGTCTTCAAGAAAAAGATCAATGCAGTTGGAATTGTATAAAACAATGTTAAAAGGAAATAACTTCATTAATTTCAAATGTGAAAATTAGTAAAGTATTATAGCTAGTCAGCTTGCTTAAGGCCATTCAGATTCTACATGCATTTATTGCTCAATATAACTTTGATTTTTTGGCAAATTGATGTTGGAACTATACTTCTAAATAATGAATTAGAAAAGACTATTCACAAATAATAGTTAAAATGTCTCAAATTCAGTAGAACCAATGAAATGATTTGTTTGTTTTTAGATATGATCCATAAGCTAATACAACCATGTTTTCGAACGAGCATCAGAGTTGAAGAAATTAAAAGGCATGAAAAAATTTCTAATAATACAACTAAATAACATACTGCTGATTGTTAACAATATACATGTGCTAAGATCATTTTAGTATGGTTTGTTAATTCTTGATGAAGGATTTGATAGAGATGTATTTTATATTTGGTATAAAATTATGTTAGGATTGTCTTAATTTATACAGATAAACATTATGTTAAAATATAGAACATGTTACTACCAAATATCCTTTCGACCTTGTCGAAACCAGATTGAGTAGTAGACAAAGAGGAACAAGAGAAAGTAACTCAAGCAAGACCTTTCAAACGACTCAAATGGATGCTACAGCCAAGGACTAAAAGTATCACAACCTTTCAAAAGGGTCAAAAGGGTCGAAAGCACCCTTCCGCTTCAGTGATCCCCTTTCGAAACAGGTGCTTTGCATGCATAAAGAACTTTCGAATGAGTTAAAGAAATTCCTTTCGAAGACAATGGATTACAACCCTTCGAATGGGCGCCAAACCTTTCGAAACCAATGGTTTTGCCTTCTTTCAAGCTATTTAGAAAGATTCCTTGATCAGAATAATCTTTTCGAAAGCATAAGCAAGCCTTTTGAATCAGTCGAAGTCTTTGACATCCAAGGAAGGTTCTGCATCAGTTTGCAAGCATACATTTGAAAGATTCAGTTTGCATCAGTTTGCATCAGTTTGCATCAGTTTGCAAGCATACATTTGAAAGGCATCACTTACATTAAAGAAAAGGAACTTATGTCTCTTGGAATTACCCATACCACTAACAAACAAGTCCGAAATCCAAATAAAATCAAATAAAAAGATCAAAGCCCAAACAAAATAAAAATAGAAATGAAATCGAAAATATAGAATTGAAAAATGAATAAAAAAATACCAAAAATAATCGCGCGTAAAACGTTGAAATTTATCAGGTTTAAAAAGTATAAAACAGAATTTATAAAACGAAAAGCAGAACGAATATCAGAATCAAGTACAGTTTAAAAGAAAAGATTGGAAATTTAAAATTCAAATTTAAAATTTCAACTGAAAGTCAAAGTTTGACCAAAGTTGACCAAAATATAAAATTTTCAAAATATCTTTATTTTATTATATTTGGGAAATAAATTATAAAAAAATCCAAACTTACACTGGAAAATTCCGAAATTTCAATTCTTAAATGATTAAAAATTTAAGTTTCCAAATAAATTGAATTAAAATATTTATTAAAATTTAAGTGTTGTTTCACTCTCACCCACTCAAAACATTTCGTCCTCGAAAAGGAACGAGACACGAAAATAAGGAATGATAAGATAGAAAAGCAACTGGTACCCAAAACAAACAATTGCGAATTCGAAGCACACATGCTCTCCTCCGTCTCCCAGGTACAATCCCGATCATCCGTACTCCACTGCACTTTGATCAAGTTGACAGATTTCCTTCTCAGCTTCTTTGTACCTCTACCCATGATACGTAGTGGCTTCCTTTCGATAGTAAGATTGGGCTCAATATCCAAACTCTTGAGAGCGGAAGGCTGGACAATCGAAGATGGATCATGCAGATATCGACGAAGATGCAAAACTTGGAATACATTATGCACTCCAGAAAACTTCTCAGGCAAATCCATACGATAACCTAAAGAACCAATCCTCTCAGAGATATGGAAAGGACCAACAAATATAGGAGCAAGCTTCCCTCTCCTGCCAAACCGAATCACATTCCTTAAGAGAGAGACCTTAACGAAAACTAGATCACCAACAGAAAACTCCAAATTCCTCCTACGCCAAACAACATACTTCTTCTGCCAATCCTGAGCACTCCTCAACTTCCTCTTAATCTCCTCAACCTTCTGAGAAGACTCCAAAATCATATTAGGACCAAGAACCAAATGATTACCAGATTCAATCCAGCAAGATGGAGATCTGCAAGGTCTTCCGTAAAGAGCAGCAAACAGAGACATTTCAATACTTGCCTAAATTCAAAGACGAAATGAGATAGATAAAAGATTAAGATAAGATTAAAATAGAAGAATGAAACATACATGATAAATGTTGTTATAGGTGAATTCAACAAGATGGAGATGGTCTTCCCAAGATCCTCCATAATCAAGACCACAAGCACGAAGAAGATCCTCGAGAATATGATTCACTCTTTTCGTTTGACCGTCGGTCTGCGGATGGTAAGCAATTCTCAGATTCAGATGAGTACCCAAAGATTCCTGAAAAGCTTTCCAAAACTGACTGGTTAAGATAGGACCTCGGTCACAAACGATGCTAATAGGAACACCATGGAGATGGACAATCTCCCTCATTTAAATCTCAGACAAACTAGAAGCAGAACGGATAGACTTGACAGGAATGAAGTGAGCTTACTTGGTCAATCCATCCACAATAACCCAAATACTCTCATTACCCCTCTTAGTCGTCGGTAATCCATCAATAAAATCCATAGAAACATATTCCTACTTCCAATTGGGAACCTCAAAGGGCTACAACAAACTAGGGGTATTTTGATGATCTGCCTTGAGTTGCTGACAAGTCGCACACCTACTAACAAAGATAGAGATATCTTGCCTCATACCTCTCCACCAATAAAGCTTCTTCATATCCTGATACATCTTTGTCACGCCAGGATGAATAAAAAGACTGGATCGTTGATTTTCCCGAAGTTACTCTTGCCTCAATCCATCAACATTCGAGACACAAATCCAATTATTAATCCTCAAATTCCCTCTATCATCGATCTTAGCTCCATAACCCTCAGGACTACTTCCACCCAATCTGCTATGAACACTCTCCTTCATAAGCCTAAGCATCTCATCCTCATCTTGCTTAGCAATGATACGATCCAAAAGAGGAGAAGAAAAAACAAAAAGCTGACACAACATAAGAAGCAAGGAACTCAGGCCACCTAACCAGATGCTGATTCAAATCCTTCTGCGTGAAGATACACCTCAAAGACTGATGATCAGTAAAGAGTTCAAACATAGCACCCAAAAGATGATGCCTCCAAAGCTTCAAAGAAAAAACCACAGCAAGCAATACCAAATCATGAGCTGCATAATTTGCTTCATGGGTCATCAACTAGCAACTGGCATAAGCAATGACCTTCCCATCTTGCATCAAAACAGCTCCCAAACCCTCACGACTAGCATCAGTGTATACCGTTAATCCCTTATTTCCATTTGGAATTGTAAGCACCGGTGCGGAAGTAAGCTTACGTTTCAACTCATTGAATGCAAGTTTACACTTATCATTCCATATAAACATAGCATTCTTATGAGTCAAAGCAGTGAGAGGTGTAGAAATCCGAGCAAAATTCTCAATGGAACTCCAATAGTAACTGGCAAGGCCCAGAAAAATACGGATATCAGATGAAGTCCTAGGAGTTTCCCAATCCTGCAACAGAATAGGGAGAAATAAGGACCATCAAAAAGATAGAATGATCAAATTACAGAAAGAGAAGAAAGGAAAGACTTACGTTGATCGCAGTGATCTTGACCGGATCAGCAGAAGCTCTATTGCTAGAAACAATATGCCTGAGAAATCGGAGCTCATCCTTCCAGAAATGGCATTTCGAGAATTTAGCCTTTAACTGTTGATTTCTAAGATTCTCCAAAACAAATCTCAAATGCGACTCATGCTCATCCCTTGACTTAGAGAAGACAAGGATATTGTCAACAAAGACTAGAACAAACTTGTTAAGCACATCATGAAAAACACGATTCATCAAATCAACAAAGAAAGCAGGAGCATTAGTCAAACCAAAGGCATAACTAACCATTCATAGAAACCATTCTTAGTATGGAAAGAAGTCTTGGCAATACTTTCCTCAGCAACTCTGAGCCGGTGAAAACCTGTGGCAAGATCAAGCTGAGAGAAAATAGTAGCTCCATGGAGCTGATCAAACATATCATTGATGCGAGGCATAGGATATCTGTTCCTCATAGTGAGCTTGTTTAGCTCCCTATAATCAACACACATTCTCAAAGTACCATCAGATATAGTGACTAAAACCACTGCTGCTCCCCATTCGGAATGGCTAGGTCTGATCAGACCTTTGGAGAACAAGTCCTCAATTTGGTTCCTCAACTCAACGTTCTCACGGGGTGCCATTATTTTAGGAGGAAGAACTACAGATCGAGCTCCAGGAATAAGATCAATGCAGAAATCAATTTCCCACTTAGGAGGTAAAGCAGTGACTTTGCCAAATACATCAGGATAGAGTTTGACCAGTGGAGCCGATGAATATCACCAGGATAAGAATCCAGATAATAAATAAAACTACCAGCAAAATCCTGAGGCAAACGACACTGAATCACCAAAGAATCACCCTTATCACTAATAAGAGTAACGGTTCGGGTCTTACAAGAGATAACGGCTTCATGCCTTTTCAGCCAATCACTTCCAAGCAATAGATCAAAAGCATCAAAACCCAAAACATAGAAATCACCAGAAAACCGATAACCAGAATAGAAGAGCTTCACTCTTCTACAAATCCTACTAAGGTTTGCAGGACCGCCAATGGGATTTGAAACACACAAAGGCACATGAGCCAACTCGGGAGAAAAAAGATGCTCAAATTTATCACAAAGATCCATAGAAATAAAACTATGGGAAGCTCCAGTATCAAATAGAACACGCATAGCAAAATTAAATAGAGAAAAAGTGCCCTGAATAGTACCTTGGGTATCATTAGGAGCAGGAGAAAGAGCAGAAACAGGTGCAGGTGGAGCATGTGATGAAGCAAAGGTAACAACAAAGATACTAGAGGGCTTGCCCTTCTTCTAAGTAGGACAATCCTTCCTAAAGTGGCCAGGTTGCAGACAAATATGGCAAAGATCACGCCTAGTCAACTGAGCTGGATGAACAGCAGCACCAAGGGCAACTATTAGTAAAGTGTCCCTTCTGATTACACCTGAAGCAAGTAATGGAAGAAAGGTTGATAGACTGGCTCTGAGAAGAAGAAGATCCCAAACCTGGAGTCTTGTTCCAATTCTTCTTCTACTGATGAAAATTAGGCTTTCTCTTCTTAGGGTTACTAGAGAAAGACCGAGATGAAGTAGCATGAGCAACAGGAGGAACCTCAAAAGTAGGATTCTCATATCTAATGGCCATATCCATCAAACTAATGAAAGGACTATACACATGAGTGATGAGACGATCATAATACTTCGGATGAGCACTAGCTATGAATTTCTCATTCTTTTTGAGAGGAGAGTCAATCAGATTAGGGCCAAACTTGGAAAGTTTATTGAACTTCCTCTCATACTCAACAAATGACATTTCACCATGCTTAAGATCCATGAATTCCCGATACAACTGAGGCTTTCCTGCTTCCGGCATCCACATCACAACAAAAGCATCCCTAAAGCATGATAAAGAACATAAGACATATTTCAAAAAGTGAAACTGAACCAAATTCAAAACAAATGGGAGATGATACCTAAACTGCTCCCAAGAAATGTCTGCCTCAATAGTGTGAGCGGTAATAGTCTCCCACCAATCTAGGGTTGCTCCCTTCAACTGCCAAGCTGCCAACTGACGCTTTTGAGCATCTGTGATCTCAAGACTGGAGACAATCCTCTCCAAATCCTTCAACCACTACTGAGCCTCAATAATGCTCTCTGATCCGGTAAACTGGTGCCACCAAGCTCAGTGTATTCATTATAGAGAGTAGTGAATCTGACGGGTGCCGCAGGCTTAGGAACCGGGGCAACACCATGACCCCTATCTCTTGCATTCCTACGAATCATCCTGAAAAATCAAGAATGGTTTTTAGGACATGGTAATCAAGAAACAAGGACAAGTTTAGATAAGATAAGATTCAACTTTAATGAATATCCCGAACAAAGAAATTACTAACAAGGTGGATAAGGAAAGGGAAGAAGTTTCGAAAATTTTATTTCAAAACAAGAAAAGTTTTATCTCAAAATAATCTTTAAAAATCCTTTTAAAAATCATTTGAAAATCATTTTGTATCTTAAAATATGTTCTCTGACAAAGAAATGATTCTAAGATTGATTTCACTCATTCTACGATATTTCTACCCTATCTCTAATGAGTTTTTGCTCCGCAGACTAAGGTTTTCCTAAAACCAAAGCTCGGATACCAGATGTAACGACCCACTATTTTGGACCATTCAAATCGACAATAAAAATTCACATGTTGGACTTGAATAAATCAAAACAGTAGTTTGTAATATAATTTGGAGCAAATAAAACCAACCATAGAATCACAGACATAGAAATATCAGAATAACTCACAACGGAAATAAAATAACCATAGTAGTTCTTGAAGATACTACAACACAGAGTCACAAAACAAGTACAAAATACCAGAGTCTAAAAAGTAAATACAATAGGAATCCTAATACATAAATGTCCACTAATACATAAGCTGAATAGAAATATTGAATAGAAATAGACGACAACTAGATCGATAGATAATCTCCAGCAAATCCTCTAGCTCTAGAAGGTGAAATCCAAAGCTAATACTCAGGCTGGCCCGAGTGTAAAGAAAAAACACCAAACACTCGAGTCAGGACATACATACTTATACAATGTAAACCAACTCAAGTGAACAGTAATAGAAATGCACAAGTAAATCAAAGGATACTTGGGATCGCCCATCCTTTAAGGATCCGTTAAACTATCACTATGTAATAATAATATACGCTATTATAATAATGTCTAAAGTAAAGTTTAATATATTTTAAAAATAGCATTAAGGCGTTACCCATATCCCCCTTAACACATTTTATAGTGCCAATAGTCTATACAGTACCGTAGTCCCTTCTGATCGGGAAGCCACCAGAAGATACTCCATAGATACGGCACAAACCAACTCGTACAAGGCACGCTAGGGTAGGTGACACGGCACAACTAGGCAATGCCAGGGTAGATATAGCAATTGTACTTCTGGACCGGTGGTAACGCGTAGTAGCCACTACCGCCTACCTCGAGCCACACTCCCAAAATCAAAGGTGTGCACCATATCAATCGCAAAGTAATAGAATGGCATACGAAGAAGTGTGTCCAATCAGTGGAGCTACCTCATTAGCCCATCGATTGCTCCTGTTTTAGCCACCTTAAGCCACCTCATGGAAGTCGGGTCCATGTATATATACCTCAATAGAATGTCGCAACCATCCTACTTCATTCTGGAATCTACACCGCATATACGGTTGTTAAAGTGGTTTTCGAAGTTGGCAGAGAGTATGACAAATTTCGATCCCGGTCTCTTTAACAACCAAACATTATTATAACCCATGGATATTTATTTCAAAACATATCTATTCCAAAACCGTTTAAAATCATTCGCTATTACTCTTTCCAAAATAATATCCATTTCAGAATTGGTAATATTTCCAAATCCATATCTAATAGTTATAGCACTTTGAAAATGTTATCTTTTAGAAATCATAACACTTTCAACACTATACATTTATTATAACACTTTAAAAATGTAATGAGTTAGAAACTATAACACTTTTAAAATGTTACCCTTACATAATAGTACTTTAGAAAATGTTACAATTTGGAAATAGTAGCAACTTTAAAACATAACCTTAAAATAACTTAGCATTTTAAAAATGTTATCTTTTTATAACTACAACATTTTAAAACATAACTAAAATACCATAGCAATTTAGAAATGCTACGAATACTAGTATAACATGTTTAAACATACGGTTTCAATTTTTATCATAGTTTTAATTGTACAAAATGTATCTATTTCATAATTAAGATCTATTATTCTTATTAAGTTAGAATTAAATTCCTTATTTATTTAAGTTTAAATTATTAAATTATTTATCATATATAAAATCATTAATTTAGTTTTAAACCAATTATTTACTTATAAATTTCCGACATATCCTTATATTTAAAAATCATCAAATAAAATTTAAATTTAAATTCCATATATTTATAAGTTCAAAATATTTAATAATTTAAAATTTAACCATGGGTCGGTATAATATTTTCTAACCGAGGTCAAGTGATATGGATATGTATCATTTCAATTCGTAGTTTATAAAATTCCGGGTTCTATCATTTTAAACCCGTAACCCCAAGTCAAATAAAATAAAAATCGCTTGAGCCAATCATTTTAGCTCATAACGATTTTTCTCTATTCTAAAGTCCATTCGGGTATGTATCATTTCAATCCATAGTGATTCTATACTAACATGGAACTTGCAATGTGAGAAACATAATATAAATAAACAGTATAGCATAGCATATCATATCCGGTGATGTAACCAATATATAATCAAGTTATAACATCATGAAATATCATATCACAGGCATGTATGAACTACTATCAACATAGCATGTCAATTACTACAATTCACATGTCATTATTCCATAACTATATAAGTACGAATATCGAGAGTGATGAACTCACCTTCTAAAGCTGAAGATAACAATTCAAGACACACGAACAAACTCCGAAATGTAGGACAAAGCACAAACTTGAATAGAGTGGATGAAGAGCCAAGATTCAAGTCTTGTAAACAAACAAATATGAACATACATAAGTACATAATTCAATACAAGATTATAAATCAAAAAAAAATGTACAAATATGAATCAAAATGAAGAAAATATTTCCTTAACCAAACAAGTGGGCTCGGCCACCATCAAAATGGGCTAAACCATCATCAATATGGCTCCGCCATGATTTGTTTTGAAGCACCTATGCTCGGCCATGGTCGCAAATGCATGGCTTTGGGCTAGAATATGAAGGGATGGCAAGGCAAAGTTAATAGAAAGGCAAAGAGGCAAGGAATGTTGATGTTTGGATTTAGCCCTATGCTAAAGTATCTTGGCGATTGGGTTCTTGGCATGGATCAGATCAGGTCACGGCTAGGAGTGGGTGTGGTCATGGCAAAGCAAGGCAATGGAGGTGGAATTGTGGCGCCCGAAGCAAGTAAAGAAGAAGGGTGATCACATAGGCTCGGCTAGGGTTTCAAGTATAGTTTGGTGATGGAGTTCTGGGTCGATGGTCACGACATGGGTGTGGAGATGAGATGGTGATGGAGATGGCCTATCATAGGTGGTGGTGATGAGGAGTTGTGGTCGGATGAAGGAAGAAGCATGTGATGGTCGAGCATGTAGAGAAGAAGCAAAACGAAAGAAAAGAGAAAAAGAAAAGAGAAAGAGGAAGACATGAGAGAAAAAACTTACTGGAAACATTCTTTATTCAGTAGAAAGTGAATGAGAAAGAAATGAGATGGCAAATGTTTTGTACGACTATGAGAATGGAAAGTAAACAGCTATGGTATTGGAAAAGGCATCACTTACATTAAAGAAAAGGAACTTATGTCTCTTGGAATTTCCAAGCCCATTAGAAAACAAGTCCAAAATCCAAATAAAATCAAATAAAAAGATCAAAGCCCAAACAAAATAAAAATATAAATGAAATAGAAAATATAGAATGGAAAAATGAACAATAAAATACTGAAAATAATCACATGTAAAATAATTAAATTTATCAGATTTAAAAGGTATAAAATAGAATTTTATAAAACGAAAAGCATAACGAATATCAGAATCAAGTGCAGTTTAAAAGAAAAGGATTGGAAATTAAAAATTCAAATTTAAAATTTCAACTGAAAGTCAAAGTTTGACCAAAGTTGACCAAAATGTAAAATTTTCAGAAAATCTTTATTTTATTATATTTGGGAAATAAATTATAAGCAAAATCCGAACTTACACTGGAAAATTCCAAAATTTCAATTCTTAAATGATTAAAAATCAAAGTTTCCAAATAAATTGAATTAAAATATTTATTAAAATTTATGGTTTGTTACAGGTTATCATCCACAAATACTCAAATTTGAGTTTCAAATTTCTTAACTTCTATATATCATCCACTTATACCCGAATTTGGGTTTCGAGCTTCTAAAATTTTAAATCTTATTCGTTAAAACCCGAATATGGGTCATTAGATTTCTACTACATATTTTCAAATAATGATTTCTTGACTTCTATTACTTTATCATTATTAACTCACTATTTTCTATCTCTAGATTTTCTAAAACATTTATAACCCTGGTTGAGGATAAGATTTTCCGCCAACAGCACTTTAGATAATCCAGCAATATATTTAAAGTTAAATTCTATCACGACCAAAAATGGGTTTTAAGACATTTAATCAAATACAATTACTTTTCCTTTATTATCATATGTTTGACATAATGGTTTATTAGTCTTCGCAAATGATACGGATAGACTTTTACATCAATTTCAAGCTAACAATAAGAAATATTGTTTGCTTCATGCTTTTCAGGGAAATTAGAATAGTAAAGAGGATTGAAAGATCCAGGAAATACAGAAACTATGAAATAATTTATCAAACAGATGTTTCAAAAATAATATTACAGGAAGGGACCACGGTCCAGGTGATGTTTACAAAATTTTCACAATTTACACAATTTATGAAAATATTTACAAGTTTACAAAACAAATGTGTGCACTTCACTTATGCAAATTGTTCATAAGTCTTGATCAGCTTTATTCAGAATCTTAGCAATTAATGGATTCACGATGTGATGGATAGGAATGTGAAGAACCTCTTTTTAGTTTGTTCTCTTTTTTCCTTATCATGTCTTCATTATCAGTAGCTTCTGTAACACCACTAATTTTATAGACATTGTTCAAAAGATTCAATTAGAATAAATTGAATAGAATAATGTAGATGAGGGGATTGCGGTTAATTAATTAATTAGGTGGCCGTGCTTACTGACTCATGAACTTATATAAATGGTTAGAAATTAAACATAAGGGCATTAGGGTAAATAGCCTCCCACACCTCCTACCCTCATACTATTCTCATTAGGTTTTATACGTTCATTTCACCAAAACAAAAATACTTACAACCGTGAGAAGCAAGGCTGGCCATTAGAAGAGAAGAAGAAAACTTAAAAAAGGCTTAGGATTCATGCTAGAGGAAAATCAATCTCAAATAATCACTAATCTCATTATCTCAAGCAAGGTGAATTATAATTTCTACATCTTTATTTTAATTTTTACGTCAAATGGTTTCGGTTTTAAATATAAATCTGTTTTATGATATATTGAATGATGATATGCCTTTTATGATTTATAAGTTTTTAAACAAGGTTGTTTACTAAGGGATATGCTTGGTTTTAGGGTAGAACCGAGATGATATGATTTTAATTGCCATGGGAAAATTTTAAGTTACAGAAAACATGATTTGGAGATGGGTTTCAATTCTCATAATTTTCCTAGTGCATATGGATTTTATACAGATTTTCTAGTGACGACAATGAGTTATTATATTATAAATTATTTACAGCAAAATTAATGGTGATTGGGTTGAAATTTTTATATGTTGGAAAAAATATTAAAAAAGATTTTGTAGGATTTTTCCAAAATTTTCCCAAGTATTTTGATGACTATATAAAATTAATTAAGATATGGGAACTTAAATGTTTTATATACTTAGTTAAGGAGAAGGGGCATTTTATAAAATAAAATTATTATTTATATCTGAAATGTGCGTTATCCTTTTTTTGAAAAAGTATTTGTTAACTAATGAAAATATGATTAAAAGGGCAGGTTAGTTAAAAAGTTACCTTCTTTAAGTTAAAAACAAGAAAATCATGCTTTTAGCATGTTTCAGTCATTTTAGGCATAGTACCTTCCGACCCAGACCTTTCAACTAAGTCGAAAAGATTAAACCTTTTGGCTAAGTCAAACCAATGCATATGGTATCGAGTGCTTGGTGCGTAATGAATTAGATAGAGTTGACAGGTTTAGAGTCAAAAGGTTGATAGCCAAAGAGGTTGGGATATGTTTGTTTTATAAGCTAAAGTTTCACCTACTTTGCTTTCGAATTAGACCTTTCGACTTGGTTGCCTTCAACCAGTCAAATGTTTAAAGAAAGGTTTTAAAACCTTTCAAAAAAGTCGAAAGGTGCCGCCACTTTTTATTGTTTGTTTTGAACCTTCTAAAACAGTCGAAAGGTTTGATTTTTATAAGTTGTTTATATATATATATATATATATATATATATATATATATATAATCTTCTGACATAGTTGAAAGTTAGGCTTTGAAAGGATTTAAGAGACCTTCGATAAGGTCGAAAGGTTTAATTCCTAAAGGTTGTTTCAAAGGGATTTTGAAAAGAACTGCGGCCTTTATTATGTTAAAACCCTTCGAAGGGGTCGAAAGCAAGAGCTTTCGGCTTGGTAGAAAGGTTTACCTATTTTAACAACCAGTCGCTTACTCCCATTGTTTTCGAAAGGTTTCAAGTTTTCGACTTGAATGATTTACCCTTGTATTATGATTGAAGTATAACCCTAGCTTTCGAAGGAGTTGCTGTAAAAAGCGGAGGTCTATTGTTTTAAATGAAATGATTTAAGCTTTCGAAGTAGACCTTCCGACAAGGTCGAAAGGTTGCTTCCTTTATATTCGAATGGTTTTAAAAGCGGACCTACCTCATGTTTTAACTTGAACCTGGTAATTTTTCGAAAGGTTTAATCCACTTGTTTTGAAAGTTTATGTTATAAGGTTTGAATGCAATCGAAAGGTTTAAATTGCCGAATGGTTTCAATGGTTTCACAAGGTTGTTTTGTAGAACTTGCGACAAGGTCGAATGGTTTGGTTTTGAAGGTTTAAAAACCCATACCCAAATTTCTAAAGAAAAACCCACGGCTTGTATAAAGGAGTTTGATAATGAATTTAAGTATGCAATTTTGAAAAGTATTTCTTTGATAAAAATATAAGTTAAAAAGGTTAATTATGTTATGATATATATATATATATATATATATATGTGTGTGTGTATGTATGTATGTATATGTGTATGTATATTTCAAGGACTTTAAACCCATAGGAGTGGTATTGTTAAAGTGTTGTTTTGCTTCTTCAAATATAAGTATGTTCACATGATAACCCATAGCTGTATTTTGGGGAAAAGGGGTAGAAGAACCAACTCGGTTAACTCAATACTGAATATAAATTTCTTAAACTCGTAAATTATTAGAATTGCATCCATGGAGTCAGGGTGACCAAAAATATAGGATGCCTAAACTTTATAGTTTTTGATGTATACCAAAAGGTTCACAGTAAACCCATGAAAACTATGATAAGGTTGTTTTTGGTGTATACCAAAAGGTTTATAGTTAACCCATGAAAACTATGTATTAAGAGTAGTTGGCAGGGGCTAATTGGTTTGTAGTGAACCCATGGAAACTATATTTGGATTAAGAATTGACGTCAATCAATAGGTTCCTAGTAAACCCATGAAAATTTGGATAAGTAAGTGATTAATGGATGAATTAGTAGGTTCCTTAAGATATCCTGGAATTTCAAGCAAATTTAAATATGATAATCTCTTTTATAAATTAATTAAAATTGGCAAATTTGTTATTTTCAAACAATAAAAATAATGTGTTATTTTAAATATAGATATAAATAAATTTTAATTAGAATTATTAATTACAAATTGAATTTGGGTTTGTTTAATATATATATGTATTTGAATTGATTTTAAATTGGGTTTTTTTAAATTGTATTTGAATTTGAATTTAAATTTAAGATTTAAAAGACTTTATAAAAGATATATTAAACTAGTATAATTATTTGTAAATGTATAATTGGAATTTTTATTGATAAACAAGATAGTTTAAATATTTATTCACTTAAGGTATTTATAAATATAAAAAAAATTAAATTGTAATATAAATATACATTAAAAACTATTTATACAACATCAATACACATGTTAACTAATGACATTATCAAATTACAAGTGTTAACAAATTATCTAAAGATAATGACAAGTGTTAACAAAATTGTACAGGTGTCTTTAATTTCTTTTTATTTTTAAAAATAATTAAATAAAGATAAAATTAAGATTTATAAAACCCTCCCACTCTCCTCTCTCATTTTCTTTACCTGTTTCTTTTCAAAACTAAGAAAAAGGAAATCTTGTAACAAACCAGTAAATAAAGAATCAAATAAATTCAAAGAACTCTCTTCACCAATTCAAAACCAGTAAACAATTTTAAGTTTCTAAGTATCAAGCAAATCCTGATTCAAATAAGAAAATAATTTCAACAATCGAATCAAAGCCTTAGATCGACTCCGGTTTCAGTTTTTAAAGCAAGCTTTCTTGTTTCAAAATCAAAGCTACTCCAACTTTCTCTGTACATCATTTTGGTGCATAAATAGATTTTTTAAAAAGCTTTAAGCATGTTTAAAACCCTGATGCCTGTAGAAAACTTGAGTTTGAATAAGTAATAATGGTTTGCATGTTGGATTTAATGATATATATACATATGTGGATTTCTCTCTGTGCATGTCTATATTCAAGGTTGTGCTCTATTTTTAAGTTACTGGATGCAAATAACATTCAAAATGATCAATTGTTTAATCTCTGATTAGTTTTATGTTATAACCTTTGAACAAAATTTGTTCAAAACAACAAGATTTAAATTTTAAAAATATTTAAAACAAGAACTTAAGACAATATCAATCAGGATTTATTTATTACAGTAAAAAAAATTGATTTTATTAAAATTTCAAATTGAATAGATTGAAGATTCATGTGAATAATCTGAATCCCCTTTGCAAACTAGGTTTTTTAAAACAAAAATCATGATTTCTAGTTGAGTATTTTGGGAGCAGTTCGAAGAAGAACAGAAGATGAGTTTTAGGCTTTTTCAGATGATCGACGAACTTTCGGTGGTCGGGGTTTTTTGTTGAAGTTAGAGTGGTGATTGGGGATGACAGGAAAAATGAGATGTGACAATTGTTCGTCCTGGTGTCGGAAATTGATGGAACTAGGGTTTTAAACCAAAAAATGGTCGAGGTTGGAAATGTTGTGGATGCGGTGTCTCTGGGTGATCGAGTCTCACCTGGGCATGGGAAATGGTAGCGTGGAGGCTAGCGAGGCTGTGGCTGGAGATTGGGAGAGTTCGGTGGTCGACGATTGTGGTTCGAGGGAATTTTCTGATGATGTATGGTTCCCAGTTCGACTGGAGAAGCTCAAATTTGATTTGGTATTTGTGGCAATGAATCTGTGACGACCCTGGATTTTGAGCAATATCAATTTAATAATCGGTATTAATAATTAAATTGATTTGATAATTTTCCTTCATAATTTTAATTTAAATTGGTAAATTTAATCTTTTGAAGGCTAATAAATCTTTAATCTAGCAATATTTATTTATATATTTTCTAACAATTTAAAATTGATTAGACTTATCTTTCAAAGCTAATAAAATTATATTCTATTTATAATATATATATTTGGTATATATATCGTGTATAGGAGTTCTTTTGTTAAATAAAATATGTATTTTCAAATTGTAATATATATGTATGTGTATGTTATAATTTGGAGTCGTTTCGAAATTTAATATAACATATTGATAATATATATGTATGTATATACATTGTAATAGGATTTGGTTTAAATTTAATGAAAGAAATATGTTTTCAAATTATAATATATATGTATGTATATATTGTGATTTGAAGCTTTGTTTTAAATTCAATATTTTTCAAAAGCTAAATAAGGATAATCCTATATTTTCTAAACCAAGTATTTATTTATTAAAAGTATTTTTAGCTTTAGTTTTAAATAAGATTTAATAAAATATATATTTTGTTTTCTTTTAAAAGGTACTTAGACTAAAATGGTTAAATATATACATGTAGAGTTGTAAATTAAAACCATCTTTTTAATACCTTTAAAGGGTTTGTGACGGCCTAGAATTTTGGGCAATATCAAAGTTAAGCAACTTTAACCCGTTTACTCACACCAGACCCATGTCTGACCCAAGTGTTTATTTTTTGTTTTATCAAACTCTTGGGTACTCATATTATATATGAGTAGTCAAGGGATTCAAGTTACCTTTGACGAATTCTGAAGGAGATATGGAGCAGGAGGCTTCAGCATGTAGATATATTATGGTTCCACTGTATTAGTTTGTGTCTATATTGGATTGTTGTATTTGACTTGTATAATAGACAGGTGTTTATAACTATCCAATTTGAGATGTAATAGTTGTGTAACTATGATGTATATGATACTATGTAATATTTTATGTGATATATTATATTTTATTCGTTCCGCTGTGAGATTCTGATTGTGTTGTGTTTCTTCTTTCCTATCTTTTCTTCTTCAACCCCTTTCTTTCTTATTTCATGATGAATCTTTCTAATGATAGAAAGCCGGGTTGTGACAGCTGGTATCAGAGCGTAGGTTGAGATAATACCTAGGCACTGGAGTGGTGTCTATCTTGAGAGAGCATATTTGTATTTTGAATATATATATTTATTTATTTCTACCTTTTTGTTGGGTTACCTATTCGTTTTTTCCAATATGAGTTCTAAAGGTAGATGGGGTAGTGGTGTGTGTAGCACGACTACCAATGGAAGGAGTCTGGGTGATTGGGGTTGGAAGTATCTATCGAGACTATAGACCCAATACCGTCTCGAGTGAGCTTTGCTATGGTGAAAGGATTTCAACAATCTCCGAAGAAAACCTTTTTAAGGTTCGGAGTCCATCTTTGAAGTGCAAGTTTGGATGAGTAGAGTTTGGATCTGTCGGTTCGGCAGAAGCGAGTAATGGTATCTTGGCAACCTCAGGAAGTAGTAGCTGTGTGATGAGATGGAGTGACTATGGATGTTACCGAAGATGTTACTTTGAAACAAGTTTAAAGAAGTGTGTCTGCTTCGGTGTTGTGGCTGAGTTCAACAGGGTGTTTCTTTTTGGCTTTGAGGTCCGAGTTTCTCGAAGAGCTTTGGATTAGGAAGTCTTTGGGCATCTGTGCCAGCAGTGCAGCTCAGAGTATTCTGTGTGCCAGCAGGAAGGTTATCTGGCTGAGCAGTTTTCTAGAGGTGGAGTTCAGAAGTAGTAGAGTGTATCCATTTCTTTGATGGATTGGCTTCATAAGCTTAAGCTATTGTGATTGTTAAAGAGAGAACAGTTTCTTTGGATATTTGTCTGGGTTGATCACAAAAGTGACTTGCAATAGTTTGAGTGTTCTTTTGAGTTATCAGAGATTTTTCGGATGTCTTCAGGGGAGTCAGAGGTTTGTCCACATCTGGAGATTGAGTTTTCTTATCGACTAGGATTCCAGGAGTGATACCGGTGGTTCAGCTTAATAGAAGGATGGTTCCTAGAGATACAGTTTGGTGAAGCAGCTCAGGATTGGTGGAATCTGAGTTTTCTTTATGAATCTGTTGAACCGTATTTCTGGGATGTGTTGTCCAACTTATGCTCGTGTTCGTCATCAGATTTTTTATCAGCTCCAGATCAGAGTTGTGCAGCAGAAGCAGTTTGGGAGTGGTTTTATTTTGCCTTTTCCAAATAAGAGAAGCTAGCTCAGTCTTTTGATGTTTGAGGAGTAGAGTTTGTGCTCTTGATTTTGGTTGATCGTGAGAGGATCATTTTGATGTGTTTTTGGTCTAGTTTGTTTGTAGAGGCATCAACGAAGGTTAAGCTGATCAGGAAGGATATAGGCAACCCAGGATCATCTGAAGAGTTTAGAGATGGACGAATTTGGATTCCAGAGTTGGAGATTTGATTGAAATAAGTCTTCTCCGACCAAAGGAGCTTTAAGATGGGTTAAGACTGGGAGGCTAGCTCCGAGGTATTTTGGATCTTTTCTGTATTCTTATGAAGATTAGTTCTTTGATCTACAGGAATTATTTGTCAGTTTGGACAGCTGGAATTCATTGTATTTCACGTATCTCTAAGGGAGTACCTGTATAATCCATCACTGATTGAAGAATCTGTAGTTCAGATGGATTTGGAAATTGAGCAGGACTTGAATGTGATTTGATATTTTGTTCAGATTGGTGAATCTAGTTGAGAGAGGAGCTCTAGATTATAGTAGTGTTGTTAGTTTAAATTCTGTAGAGCGAGTCTCCCGGTAATTTATACCTGGAAAACTCTTGATAGTGTTAGGAAGATCTATCCTGTTTTGTGTTAGGATAGTTAGTTAGGCTTGATTGTTTTATTTGTTGCTATGTCTGTTAGTAACTAGATAATAGGTATGCTTTGCTGTTTGAAATTAAAATATTTGTTGGATTATTAAATTACCTTTTCTTTTAAATTCCGGGGATGAAATTATTTTAAGGGGAGAGGAATGTGACGAACCAGCATTTTGGGCAATATCAGTTTAATAATCTGTATTAATAATTAAATTGATTTGATAATTTTCCTTTAAAATTTTAATTTAAATTGGTAAATTTAATCTTTTAAAGGCTAATAAATACTTAATCTGGCAATATTTATTTATATCTTTTCTAACAACTTAAAATTGATATGACTTATCTTTCAATGCTAATAAAATTATATTCTATTTATAATATATATATATATATATATATATATATTTGGTATATATATTGTGAATAGATCTTTTGTTAAATAAAAATGTATTTTCAAATTGTAATATATATGTATGTATATTTTATAATTTGAAGTTGTTTTGAAATTTAATATAATTTATTGATAATGCACATATGTATATATACATTTAATAGGAAGCTTTGGTTTAAATTTAATAAAAGAAATATGTTTTCAAATTATGATATATATGTATGTATGTATTGTGATTTGAAGCTCTGTTTAAATTCAATATTTTTCAAATGCTAAATAAGGATAATCCTATATTTTCTGAACCAAGTATTTATTTATCAAAGTATTTTTAGCTTTAGTTTTAAATAAGATCTAATAAAAGATTTATTTTGTTTTCTTTTAAAAGGTACTTAGACTAAAATGGTTAAATATATATATATATATAGTTTTAAATTAAAACCTTCTTTTAATACCTCTTCAATTTAAAGGGTTTTTAAACATAAATGAATATAAATACAAATTCCATATTACGTAAATATAAAATATAATTTTATTTATAATAAGGTTTTAAACACAATTATGCAAGGGTTTTAACACTTGTAAGCTAAATGAATTTGCATGGTCATTTGTCTAAATAAATCAACAAGTGGCATCATTTTTTTTAGAATTTAAAGTTTATAAATAAATGTATGTTTAGAGAAAGCCTGTTTTCATTTCTCCTCAATTCAAATTATTTCCTTTCTTCTCTTTTCTTAACTAAATCAAAAACCTATAAACCAAAATAAAGTGAAAAACCAAAAGCAAATGAAGCTGAAACCTGGAATTCAAATCTGCAAACAAATAGTGGATCAAGCAACTAAATCAAACAACAAACGTCAACCTGCAACTCAACTATGCAAAAAGAAAAAGGCATGCAAGGATTCCAGGCTTCAACAGCAAAGCAAAATTCAAAACAAGCAATTCTAGGAAACAAATTGAAAGCCTGGAGTGCTCTCTGTTCTTTAAGTTCATGTTAGTAAACATTTTTAAAAACAGTTGAATCTGGTTTAAATTAAAATGCATGTGATGATATTGAATTGTATTGAATTCTTCAGTTCGAAATTTATCGGGATTTGCATGTATGTATGTATGTATGTATGTATGTATGTATGTGAGATGTTTGTTTATATATATCCTGTTTTCTGTGTTCCAGTCTATGATGTTTGCTTTTAAAAATTCGTATCACTTAATCCAATAAATTTTAAGCTTTGATCCTTGAATAGAAATTGATTATAGCAGTATTAAGTTAATTTTAAAAATAGTTTCAGGAATTTATATTAAGAAATATCCTCAAGAATTAAAAATTACAGAGTTAACCAAATATATGTTAAAAATCGATAATATATGTTAAAAGTCGATCATGATAATTTGAAGTTATGATTATATAAATAGAATCATGTTGTAAAAAAATGAATTTAGGCATTAATATCAAAAAAAATTAGATTATTATATATTGTGAATTTCTGGATTGATAAGAAATTAGGTATTTGTCGAATTACGGCGAACGGCGTGATGATGTTGGTCGGGACCAAGACCGAGGGTGGCCGATGTGATGAGGTTCTCTAGAAAATTGGTAGTGGATTTTACTGGTGGTCGTGGTGGCCAGGAAGGGTCAATTTAGGGTTTAGTGATGGTTTTGGGTTGTCGGAGTTGTCGAGGGTGCTTCGGCAATGGTAATGCATCGGAGGGGGTTGCGGTAGGGGAAACGCGACGTGGAGGATTGGTGCTGCTCTGGAGTGAAGGCCGTGGGTTCGAGTCGTCTGGATTATCGGCGGCGAGAGGATTTTTTGGCCTGTGTTTTGTTCCTGTTGTTGATCATGAGGCTCGATTTTGATTTTGCGTTGTGATATTTGAATCTGTGTTATCAAAGGAATGGTGGAGTTACCGATGACATGTAGATGGTCGGAGTGACGATCGATGGTGGCCAGAGTGGATGTGCATGTGCACGTGCTAGTTTTTGTTGCTGTTGTTAGCTGTGGGTTTGAGTTTGGGGAAGATAGGGGCGACTCGGGTCGTTGCTCGAAGTTTTTGCGTGAGGACTTGAAGCATTTTAGAGGGGGCTCGGGTACAATGGTTGTTACAGGCTTCTCTAGAAACCTGTCTGTTTTCAAATTTAAATTTGATTTTAAATTTGAAAGCAAGTTTTAAAACAGAGTTTAAAACCCAATTTAAAGTATGGATTCAAAACTGAGTTTGTATCGTAGTTTTAAAATTTAAATTAAGTTTTATAAATTAAATTGTTTTAACAACTTAAATTGTTTAAAGTGTATTTTAAATGGTAAGAATTTAAAAGTAAATTTGGTTTAAATTCTTTAAGTTTCTTTTATAATATGAGTATGTCTTTGACATATGATTTTAAAAGTTTGTAAATGGTTTTTAAACTTTGTCAAAGTTAAAACTGTTTTCATTTTAAATTTTGTATTTTAAATGAAATTTGAAAGTAAAATGTTTTCAAATGTCTTTATGGATGATAATAAAATCATTAATAAGAAAAATGTTTTCATTTTAAAGTTAATAAAGATTTAATGATTTGTGATTCATTAAATTATTAATGTAAATTAATATGGATAATTAATTATTAAATGGTTAAGGATTTGAATTAATTAATTAAGGTTGAAGTTAATTAATTAAGATTAATTAATTTGAAAATAAGATCATTAATTAGATAAGTTAAGATTTTTAATTAATGATTAGAAATCAATTTATCAAGTAATTAAAATTAATTAATTTAAACACTTAATTAATTAAATAATTAGTGATCAATCTATTGGTTATTAAAGATTAATTAATTTGTAATTAATAATGGTTTATTTAAGTTAATTACTTAAGAAAAGTAATTAAAGAATTGTTAATAGTTAATGAAGGTCATTAACTTGAGATTATTTAATTAATTAATGTGATTAATTTTAATAATTAATTAGATTAATTAATTAAGGATAGTCATTTGTGGGATTATTTTAAGTATAATTACTTAATGAAAGTAATTAAAGGAATTAATTAATCAAGGTAATTAATTAAATAAATTTGATTTATTTAAGTTAATTAGGTAAGTTTAATTAATTTAGAATAATGACTTGAGAATTTGATAAGTATAATTACTTAGTGAAGTAATTATTGGATAATTACTGGATGTAATTAATTGAAGGGTGATTTAATAATGGAAGTAGTTTGAGTTTAATTACTTTGTGCAATTAATCAAGGGATTAATTAAAGATAATTAATTATGGACTAATTAATTTATTTAATGAAGTAATTAAGGGTAGTTAATTACTGAATAAGATTAATCAAGGGTGATTAATAGATGCGGTGTAATTAAAGATTAATTACTAAATGTAATTAATTTAATAGGATAATTAATTAAAGGTAATTAGGGATTATTAATTAATAAAATTAATGATGTAATTAAGGATTGATTAATTAAGATTAATTAATCAATAATTAGTGATTATAGAGTAATTAATTAATGTAATTAATTAAGGATTAATGTAATTGATTATAGTTAATTAATTAATAGAGTGATTAAAGGATAATTACTGTAAGTGGTTAAGGAAAATTAATTTTTGAAATTAACTAAAGGATAATTACTTGAATGTAATTAAAGAATAATTAATTAGGAAAGATTAATTTGGGTGGATGATTACAGAATTATTAATTATTAATTTGTAATTAATTAATAGTTATATAAGCAAGTTTTATAATGATTAAAGTAATTGATTTAAATTACTTCAAATTAATTAGAGATGAAATAATTAATTCAATTCATTTTAAATTAGATATAATGTGATAAATTAATCCTTGCTTATGCATGGATGCATGATATTGATTACCTTGAATGGTTTGAGATATCAGATATTTGATAAGTAATGTCGTGTGATATGGCTGCTTTGGTTGAAGTGTGATATAAATTATCTATTTGTGATGATAATATGAATTATCTATTTGTGATGATAATGTTAATTATCTATTTGTGATGAAAATGTGGATTATCTATTGTGATATGTGAATTATCTATCTGTGTGTATATAGATAATAGAATTGAATTGTTTTAACTTTAAAACAACTTGGACCTAAAAGATGGCATTTTGGATTTCGATGAGACCGGGATCGGGTTTCCAGATTTGGATATCCGAAAACCACATCGATCCAAATTAATGATAGGTCGTAAATCGCAAGTGAAGATGAAGATTCAGAATGCTAGGGTTATCACCGTTAACTCTGAGGGTGATTCCTAAATGAGTGTAATGAGATAATGCCTTCAGTTTCGGTCGAACCCGGAACGAACTTGTATGGATTGAATGCTTTCAGAACATCGTCAGGTGGACGATGAGCATTCTAAGATATGTGTACTCTAAAGGTAATCGTATCCTTAAGTCTCATCAACTGGGAATGGCTAAAACATAGGAGGAGCATCAAGGCTAAGTGGGTCATGCCCAAGTAGGACAAGATTTTCCCCTGTTTAGAAGTCCCTTTATATTCGGCTGTGTGGGGCAGTTGATTCGCGACAACTGCCGGGATTGTCTTGTTCGGGACTGTCCAATAAGGGATGGTTCCGCCCTTGTGTTGCAGGGGATTTAGGGTGGATCCTCGGTATGGTGATCTAGGCCTCGTACTGTGACGGGCGGTACCCCAGTAGCCCTGCCATTGATGGAAACCCATTCTTCCTACGTGCCCTTACGGTTCTGATTGTATTACCCACTTTTGTGGCAAGTAGCTGGAATTTAATCATGTAACAATTTCAGCTACTTCTTATTTACTTGAAAATCCTAGACCCTATTATAATATCACTGGATTTCCTATCAAATGTTTTGGTTAGCGTAAGTTAAAAACTTACCCATGTTTATGTGTGGGAAGTCTTACATGATACTTTTACTTTTCAAAAAGGTTTTCAAAGTTAAGCAACTTTAACCCGTTTACTCACATAGACCCATGTCTGACCCAAGTGTTTAATTTCTATTTTATTAAACTCTTGGGTACTCATATTATGTATGAGTAGTCAAGGGATTTAGGTTACCTTTGATGAATTCTGGAGGAGATATAGAGCAGGAGGCTTCATCGTGTAGATATATTATGGTTCCGCTGTGTTAGTGTTGTGTCTGTATTGGATTGTTGTACTTGACTTGTATAATAGACAGGTGTTTATAACTGTCTAATTTGAGATGTAATAGTTGTGCAACTCTGATGTATACGATACTATGTAATATCTTATGTGATATATTATATTTTATTAGTTCCGTTTCTGGTGATAGAAATTCAGGTCGTGACAGAATCGATGGTCGAAATCGATTCTAGGGTTCATTATCGACGTGTGGAAGGTATCGACGAGGGTTACGGCGGCGTGAATCGTCGGTGCACGTGCACGGCGATGTGGATGTGTCAGTGGTTTGTGATCATGGTCGAATCGAAGATGCCCTCGGGTAAGGAAGGGAATTGCTCGAGCACTTTCTCGTGTACGTGAGTATTTATCATAACTGTTTTTTTTTAAATTATAACTAAGTTTAAAAAACATGGAAGAAGATGAAGTAACTCGAGTATGGACTCAAGCAATTATCGGGTAGAACCCGAAGTAGTTTTAAAATGCAGATTTTGAAAGTTTTTATAAAACATGATTTTAAATTTAAATTGAATTAAATTCTAAAAGTATTTGTAAAATAAATATTTTCTTTAAACATTTGATTTAGAAGATTTCAAGTTTGTGTAACGACCCGTAAATTTTCGTCAGTTAAATTTGTCATTTTAATAAGATTAGATAATTTAACTTTAGAAAGAAGTTAAGATTTATAATTTATAATGAAGCTTATGTTGAAAAGAAATTAAGCCATAGAAACTTAAGCTAAGTATTTACAGTTGATATAAAATGACAAATAAATTGAAGTAATGTAAATGGTTATACTAGGATAAGAAGAGAATATAGGAAAACAAGGGTAAGTAGTGAATTTATTTAATGGATTAATAATATTAGATAGTAAATTGAATTAAATCAATGTCCTGTAGAGGTTGGAGTATGGTTAGTAATAAAAGCTTTTAAAGGAAAACCTTTAATTTATAAATGAAAACCAATGCATTAAATTAGGTGTAACTGAATGCATGTAAATAATTTTGTAAGAATAAGTTAATAAACAATTTATTTGCGCATACCCGATTTAATTGAAATAACAGAAAAGACAAGAACTTGATTTGCCTAGGTATATATATATATTGATAAACTATAACTAAATAGAAAGCTTGGAAGTAAATAGGATATAAGAAGATAAGGGCAACTAGTAAATTAATAAATGAATTCATAATAATAAGTAGTAATTAATGCATATACATTTAGCATTTGTGATAATTTCAAAATTTTACCCATTCATCTAATTTATTTAATTAAAATCTAAATCTATGGCAACATTGTTGTTATTGCTGGTTGTAAGTAAATTGAATGTAAAAAGGTAACAATTATCTAGGTTAACCATTTATTTAGTATATTAGGTTAAGAATGGCAATCGATTGAAATAAATCTAAATTAATTATTTTGTTTTGTTAACGTGTTCTAGTTAATAAAATAGAATTTATAAGAAATGAAGCATGCACTAATGAAATGTATTATAATTCAAATGTTATTTATACGCATAAAATGTCTATTTACTGAATAGTAAGATTTTTAAATCAATAAACGAATTTATTAAGGTTTCAATTAATAATTTATAACATTTAACGTTGACTCAATTACAATTAATTGATTTAGATTGTGCAGTAGCATAGATTTGGTTTGTGATTGAAGAGGGTTAACTTTATAAGACGAAATTTATGCTAATTCTTTTTATAATAGGACCATTGGTTGGTTTAAACTATAGAAAGCAGGATTTATAAAATTTAATTAGAGTATCAAATTCAACAATTGCATTTATTGCATAATAAAATGGAATTTAACGGTTAAATATTACGTTATTGAAATTAAAATGGACTTTGAGGATAATAATGTGAAATCATGAACCAATGTTAGTGGCATCCTTATTTTGGATAAAAGGTGAGGATATAAAAGTTGAAAATCTAATAAATGGGTTTTTTGAGAATTTAATTTTTAATTCCTAAATATAAGGAAGTGGGGAAATTAACACTGCAATTGATAGACTTATCAACTTTTAATTCACATCTAAACTTGTTAAATCATTGAAATTGATTAAGAAATATATAAGCGATAAAATTTGGTAAATTTTAGGATTTGAATATAAAATTTGATTTTGTAATTTATTGTAATTTATTTAATTAATATAGAAATAGCCATTTTGGCCACGGACTCGGATTTCGACGAAACCAGTTTCATCGGATCCGTATCGATGAATTATTGTAGGGTTTCAAGTTTCGTAACGATCAGACCTGTAGTTTGATCGTACGGACGCGAAACGCCTTGATATCGATTTAATTAAAAATCAATTTGAAATCAATTTTGAAATTTTGTTTTCAGCATGACTTCTTCATACGATCGAATTTGAAAGCGAAACTTTTTCCATCGCGTTCAGAATATTTTAAATTACCTATTTTGGATATATGGGTTTAACCAATTTCGTTCCGGGGCCAGAACGGGCTTTTTGGGCCAACTACCGTTTAGCACGTTTATAAATTCGTGCCCACCTATTCTATTGCTATTTGTCTATAAATAGGCAGTGATAAACCCTAGTCTCCATTCTATGATCATTTGCTGTACGTTCATTTCTTCAATTCTTTCTCTTCCTCAATGGATGCAAATTTCAGATCTAATTTCAAATACAAATCAAAGCTAAAATTTCAAACGCCTCAGAAAATTCTCCAAAAAATATATGTTGATGTTCTCGACGAACGTAATCTGCTGGTGGTATTCGTTTTTCCATTCGATGCACCGTTTTCCTAGAAAAAATTAAAACAGTTCCGGCCGTTCATCACGACGTCACAAAAATTTGTCGGATCATCAATTGCTTTCTGGGTATTATGGAGATAGCCGAGGGGAGTGCATCCATGTAGGTTTTGCGGTGAATTAACGGTTGGATCTTACGATTTTATTGGATTAGGGTTTGAAGGGGGCGGCAGCGGTTGAGACAAAGGGGGGCTGGACCTTGGGGTTGCGTGCGGCTTGACGAGGGGAGCACGGAGGTGGTGGTCGGCCTGCCAAACGGCGGCGGCTAGGGGTCGAAATTTTTGGTCAAAGGCGGGGTCAACGCGTGAGGAAGAGTGCGTTCGTTCTGTAGGGGGTTTCGGTCCTAGAGTCACGCAACAGAGAAGAAGACGCATGCTCCTGGTGACGTGGCATGGTTTGATATTTGTGTAAATGTGTTCCATCTTTATTTTTATTTTAATTGTTTTCCCATTGCATTTATCGTCATAATTTTTACATACGAACTCCGTTTCACGTGCAGTTTTTTTTGTTAGGATCGAAATTAAATTTTGGATATGTTGACGCTGGTTTGGACGGATTCTGAGACCGTCGAAATTTTGGATTTAAATTGGATTTAAATTCAATTTAAATTCAAAAGGTGAGTGTTTTAACCCACTCACAACTTCTAAAAGTTTTTATGTTTGTTAAATTTATTTTAGATATGAGTAGAGATTTATTTATGACCGTTTGGCATGTTTTATTCATCATATCTGTTAAATCGCATTTATTTAATATAACTGTTCATTTAAATTTTATTACTGCATATAGATCGACAATTATAGTTATTTATTTGCAGATAAACTGTTAGTTTAATAGTTGTTAAATTTATTTTTGAATATAACTGCCAGTTATTACCTGTTATATATTATCGGATATATATTGATATTGTTTTGTTATTGGATGATGATTGTGATTTGGATGATGGATGATGATGGATGAATGGATGTTTTATTTTATATCATTAAACTACAAGTTATCATGCATTTTCGTTCCATTCAGGATTGTGGTTTGAAATGATATACAACCGTAAATTTTTATTTTTAATTTACGGATTGAAATGATAAACATCCGTATCACTTGACCATAGGATAGAAAATTATATACAGGCACTGTGGTCTATATATAAAATATGTTAAAGTGATTTTTATGGTTTGGATGGGATACGGTTTATAAAAAATTTTAAGTTTTGATATTTTATAAATATTATTCTTCTACATATATACATATGAAGTTAAAAATTTTGAATTTAGGCTGCGTATAAATCTGTTAAATAAAAATGGAAAAATTGAGAAAATGGAATTTGATAATTTATATTATATGTTTAAGTTTGGAAATTTTAAGGTATGATATTTATAACTGGAGTTTTTCCAAGATAAATTTAAATGAATATTCTAGTATAATTAAATTTAAGGAAATATTAAATTTCTAGAAATTGGAGTTGTATTTATGGATTTTTATGTGAATATTCAAGACTAAATAATAGAACAACTGATTTGTTGAAAGAATAAAATTCCAACTTTAGTTTTGAAATATTAATACTCCAAATGGATATATATATATAGACATTGAAATGGTTTTGGAACTTGAAAGTGATATTTAAATTATGGTTTAGACTTTAAATAAAGAAATATATTTGTAAAGCCATGGAAATTATTTTTCTTTAAAAAGTAACCTTAAAGTCAAACCATTTATTTTATATACCGTTGAATATCCAAACCATTCAAGTTTTAGAAGTTATGGTTTTAAAACTATGAATTTTCGAAATATTATGCTTTGAAAGTATAATTCAAATGTTTGGTTTCCAGATATTATAGATTTTAAAGCAGTATGATTTTTGGAAAAGAATTATATTTGGATAAAATGATATCATATTGTTTTGGGTTTTAAAATGATATCGTATTCATAGTTTTTGAAATGGAAATTTTTATCCTGGTTTTTAAGTATAAACTATTTTTAAATGACCGCGGTGTTATAATAATGATGGGTTGGCAAAGAGACCGGGATCGGATATGGACATACTCTCTGTCGATACCGAAAACCATTTTGACTAACCATGTACGCGGTGGAGATTCCAGAATGAAGTAGGTTGGTGGAGGCGTTTCCTGTAAGGTAAATACGTGGACCCGACTCCCGTGAGTTGGCATAAGGTGACTAAAACAGGAGCGATTCTCGGGCCAATGTGGTCATTCCTCTGATCGGACACTCCTCTTCGATATTATACTTTGACTTTGGATTATTTCAGTGGCCACTTTTACTTTGATTTTTGGGGGAGTTTGTTCGAGCTGGGCGGTAGCTGCGGCTATGCGTTTCCATCAGCCCGGATAGCAATTGGTATATCTACCCTGGCATTGCCTTGTTGTGCCGTGTCACCTACCCTAGCGCGCCTTATACGAGTTTTGTTTTGTACCATACCTATGGAGTGCCCTCTGACGACGCCCAGTACGTGGGAGATTACGGTACTGTATAGACTATGGGAATATATTCTGTGTTAAGGGCTATATGGGTAACCCCTTAACGCTATTAAAAAGTAAGTTTATTTTACAATTAGACACTATTATAATAGCGCAATATACTACATAGTAAAGAGTTTAACGGATCCTTAGGAGATGTAAATCCCGAGCATCTCTTGAGTTACTGCACTCATATTTATTTCTGTTAATTTAACTTACATAAGGTCTTTTAGTTCTGACTCGAGTGTTTTTGTCTTTTCAAATTCGCTCGGGTCAGTCCGAGCGTGTCAGGATTTGAAGATTTAGCTTTGGAGGATGAAGACGAAGATTTGTATTATTATTATTTATACTATTGCACCACACTCACATTGTTCCGCTACATTGGTATTTATTGGTATGTGAACTCTGATATTAAATTGTATAAAGAAGAATCAAAAGTTTTGTAAACAGTTTTATAAACTGTATATTTTATTATTATATTTTATCCTTCCGCTGTGAGATTTTTATTTTGTTTATTTCTTCTCTGTTTTTTTTCTTATTTACCCATAACAATCCGCCCTTCCGTATGGTTTGAATCGACATGTGTGTTGGTTTTAAGCGTGCGAAAAAGGTGGGATGTCACAGTTGGTATCAGAGCTTTGGTTTAGCGATAAACCTTAGCTTTGTGGGGTTGGACTCTTTGTTAATAGGGTAGTAATACCCTATGGGAGTCGCTGAGTATATATATGTGAGAGCGTATTTGTTAGTGTTATAAAAAGATTTTAATATTGTGTTAATCTGTTCCGTTTTGTATTTATAAATTCTGGTTGATGCATTGGACGCTATGTCATCAATAGGGATTTCTAAACACTTAATAGGACAGACCAACATAATTTCTGTTTTAATATAGGTAAATGAAATAATTTTGCCTATTATATTTTCTATATATAAAAGAAATTTTTAAATGATATTATATATATATATATATATTTTGTTGCAATAGATTGGGTGTTAGGAATAAAATTTATATATAATAGGTAAATAAGATTGAATTTAAAATCAATGAAATTTGGAAATTATAGAACTTAAGTCCGGGATTTTGAAATTTGCTTTCAAAGGATTTTGAAGTATAATAATATTGTTATAAATATTTTCCGATATAAATATTTCAGTATAATCCGAAAGAATTGTTTTAAAAAAGATTTTGGAGAAAATAAATTTTGTACTTTCCTCTCTGTCGCTGGAAAATAATTTCGGTGATGGCGGCCGCATCATCGACTTTCATTTTCGAGTTTCGAAGGGGAAAGGCCACTGTGGTAAATTCTACTGCAGATTTATTTTGAAATTATTTAAAATTTTAATTGTTCTAAATATAATTAGAGATATAAAAGTTGTAAGAAATATTTATCTAGTAAAAAAAAATATTTAAAATTTGACCCGGTATTTAATTCTTGAATTCCCATTAATTAATTGTTTAATTTATTTTGGTGAAATAAAAGGTAAGTAATTAATGAATTGAAACCCCTAATTTAGGTAAGAGAATTAATGCAAAGTTATAAAGGGAAATTTGAAATTTTGAACATATGAGACAAAAAGTAATATTGTTGAACATTAAATTTAAGTAAAAGATGAGATAAAATATGTATAAGTTCTTTTGCATTTTCTTTGACATATATAACTTACCAAATATGAAAGGTTGAAATGTTAAATAAGTGATTGGAATAGAATATTATACAAGTAGGAATGTGGAAATGATGAAGTATTCAATGAATTGCTATTTTAAATAAGAATTAAATGGTATAAACTTAAGTTATAATTGAAATTTTACTAAAATTAGAGGTAAGTATTATAAATAGGTGATTTTAAACTTAAGTAAATAAAACGAAACTCTTTAATAAATAAGGATTGATGTGTATGGTTATAAAATTTAGTATTATTTAAATGCTACTAGTTGAATAAAATGGAAAGTAGGTAATATAAATAAATGACTGTAAGCCTTAGGTAATAAATTAATAAAATCCTTTACTTATAAGAATGAATGTTATAAGGTTAAGAATTTAGTGTAATTAAAAAGGGTTACTGTAATTAAATATAATAGAATGTAAGCATTTAATAAATGATTGAAATTGAGAAGTGCATTAAATGTAATACAAATAAAGAAACTTACATAACCTGAATAAATAAAAATGAATAAATGTAAGTAATAAGTAAAAATAAAGGAAACAACCACTGATGAGGAAATAAAATTTGAAGTTTTTTGAAATAAATGTAAATTATAAAAAGGAAAATTTATGTGGGTTGAATAAAAGAAAGGAAATCAAACAATTAAAGTATGTAATGAATTTATATAAATTGAACTGATTTATTGGTTTAAATTGACACTGTTTGATATATGGCTGGTTGGGTAAGGAAATTTGAAGTTGTTGGATGAATAAATAAGCTATTTTTTTCCCATCTAAGACTGTTGAGTAAATGATGCACTGGATAGTTATTTTTCATTCCGTACCATTTCAAGTTTTGAACCCGAACAACTATTTGCTTGTTTGATTGAATGGCTGTTTTGTTTTGTTGTGTGTACTGTTTGTCGAAATTGATGATTGTGTATTTATTGTTGTTAGTAGTTGAAACCATGAAATATTTCACTTTATATAAATAGTTAACCTTTTTAGATTATATAAGTGAAATGCAGGTATGGAAGCAATTGTCACTGCTTTTGTTTCCATAAATTAAGCGTAATTTGCCCAACAAATAGGTACGTTGCCGGTTTACGTTTTGTAGCGCTATTTTTATATATTTTCCCGTGTTGGGATTTACTATTTTGAATATTCTATATGATACTTTGTTATATTTTGGTATTATATTTTCCCGAGCCTCTCCGTACATAGGAGACTCTGCCAAAAATTTCCGTAAATTTTGGACTTAGAATTATGTTGAAAATGTTTTTCAAACTTTAATTATTTAAGTATAAAAGGATATAATGATTAAAACGGGTATATTTTATTAAAGGTAATAAGTTTAGTAAATTATTTTTTTTATAAGTTAATATTTGAAATAAGATGTACTGTTTATTAAATTCTTCCTTCCCTTTTCTATTTCCTTTTCGGGGACGAAAAGTTTTGAGTGGGGGAGAGTGTAACGACCCGTAAATTTTCGTCAGTTAAATTTGTCATTTTAATAAGATTGGATAATTTAACTTTAGAAAGAAGTTAAGATTTATAATTTATAATGAAGCTTATGTTGAAAAGAAATTAAGCCATAGAAACTTAAGCTAAGTATTTACAGTTGATATAAAATGACAAATAAATTGAAGTAATGTAAATGGATATACTAGGTTAAGAAGAGAATATAGGAAAACAAGGGTAAGTAGTGAATTTATTTAATGGATTAATAATATTAGATAGTAAATTGAATTAAATCAATGTCCTGTAGAGGTTGGAGTATGGTTAGTAATAAAAGCTTTTAAAGGAAAACCTTTAATTTATAAATGAAAATCAATGCATTAAATTAGGTGTAACTGAATGCATGTAAATAATTTTGTAAGAATAAGTTAATAAACAATTTATTTGTGCATACCCGATTTAATTGAAATAACAGAAAAGACAAGAACTTGATTTGCCTAGGTATATATATATTGATAAACTATAACTAAATAGAAAGCTTGGAAGTAAATAGGATATAAGAAGATAAGGGCAACTAGTAAATTAATAAATGAATTCATAATAATAAGTAGTAATTAATGCATATACATTTAGCATTTGTGATAATTTCAAAATTTTACCCATTCATCTAATTTATTTAATTAAAATCTAAATCTATGGCAACATTGTTGTTATTGCTGGTTGTAAGTAAATTGAATGTAAAAAGGTAACAATTATCTAGGTTAACCATTTATTGAGTATATTAGGTTAAGAATGGCAATCGATTGAAATAAATCTAAATTAATTATTTTGTTTTGTTAACGTGTTCTAGTTAATAAAATGGAATTTATAAGAAATGAAGCATGCACTAATGAAACGTATTATAATTCAAATGTTATTTATACCCATAAAATGTCTATTTACTGAATAGTAAGATTTTTAAATCAATAAACGAATTTATTAAGGTTCCAATTAATAATTTATAACATTTAACGTTGACTCAATTACAATTAATTGATTTTGATTGTGCAGTAGCATAGATTTGGTTTGTGATTGAAGAGGGTTAACTTTATAAGACGAAATTTATGCTAATTCTTTTTATAATAGGACCATTGGTTGGTTTAAACTATAGAAAGCAGGATTTATAAAATTTAATTAGAGTATCAAATTCAACAATTGCATTTATTGCATAATAAAATGGAATTTAACGGTTAAGTATTACGTTATTGAAATTAAAATGGACTTTGAGGATAATAATGTGAAATCATGAACCAATGTTAGTGGCATCTTTATTTTGGATAAAAGGTGAGGACATAAAAGTTGAAAATCTAATAAATGGGTTTTTTGAGAATTTAATTTTTAATTCCTAAATATAAGGAAGTGGAGAAATTAACACTGCAATTGATAGACTTATCAACTTTTAATTCACATCTAAACTTGTTAAATCATTGAAATTGATTAAGAAATATATAAGCGATAAAATTTGGTAAATTTTAGGATTTGAATATAAAATTTGATTTTATAATTTATTTTAATTTATTTAATTAATATAGAAATAGCCATTTTGGCCACGGACTCGGATTTCGACGAAACCAGTTTCATCGGATCCGTATCGATGAATTATTGTAGGGTTTCAAGTTTCGTAACGATCAGACCTGTCGTTTGATCGTACGGACGCGAAACACCTTGATATCGATTTAATTAAAAATCAATTTGAAATCAATTTTGAAATTTAGTTTTCAGCATAACTTCTTCATACGATCGAATTTGAAAGTGAAACTTTTTCCATCGCGTTCATAATATTTTAAATTACCTATTTGGATATATGGGTTTAACCAATTTCGTTCCGGGGCCAGAACGGGCTTTTTAGGCCAACTACCGTTTAGCACATTTATAAATTCGTGCCCACCTATTCTATTGCTGTTTGTCTATAAATAGGCAGTGATAAACCCTAGCCTCCATTCTATGATCATTTGCTGTACGTTCATTTCTTCAATTCTTTCTCTTCCTCAATGGATGCAAATTTCAGATCTAATTTCAAATACAAATCAAAGCTAAAATTTCAAACGCCTCCGAAAATTCTCCAAAAAAATATATGTTGATGTTCTCGACGAACGTAATCTGCTGGTGGTATTCGTTTGTCCATTCGATGCACTGTTTTCCTAGAAAAATTTAAAACAATTCTGGCCGTTCATCACGGCGTCACAAAAATTCGTCGGATCATCAATTGCTTTCTGGGTATTATGGAGATAGCCGAGGGGAGTGCATCCATGTAGGTTTTGCGGTGAATTAACGGTTGGATCTTGCGATTTAATTGGATTAGGGTTTGAAGGGGGCGGCGGCGGCTGAGACAAAGGGGGGCTGGACCTTGGGGTTGCGTGTGGCTTGACGAGGGGAGCACGGAGGTGGTGGTCGGCCTGGCAAACGGCGGCGGCTAGGGGTCAAAATTTTTGGTCAAAAGCGGGGTCAACGTGTGAGGAAGAGTGCGTTCGTTCTGTAGGGGGTTTCGGTCCTAGAGTCATGCAACAGAGAAGAAGACGCATGCTCCTGGTGACGTGGCATGGTTTGATGTTTGTGTAAATGTGTTCCATCTTTATTTTTATTTTAATTGTTTTCCCATCGCATTTATCGTCATAATTTTTACATACGAACTCCATTTCACGTGCGGTTTTTTTTGTTAGGATCGAAATTAAATTTCGGATCTATTGATGCTAGTTTGGACGAATTCTGAGACCGTCGAAATTTTGGATTTAAATTGGATTTAAATTCAATTTAAATTCAAAAGGTGAGTGTTTTAACCCACTCACAACTTCTTAAAGTTTTTATGTTTGTTAAATTTAATTTAGATATGAGTAGAGATTTATTTATGACCGTTTGGCATGTTTTATTCATCATATCTGTTAAATCGCATTTATTTAATATAACTGTTCATTTAAATTTTATTACTTCATATAGATTGACAATTATAGTTATTTATTTGCAGATAAACTGTTAGTTTAATAGTTGTTAAATTTATTTTTGAATATAACTGCCAGTTATTACCTGTTATATATTATCGGATATATATTGATATTGTTTTGTCATTGGATGATGATTGTGATTTGGATGATGGATGATGATGGATGAATGGATGTTTTATTTTATATCATTAAACTACAAGTTATCATGCATTTTTGTTCCATTCAGGATTGTGGTTTGAAATGATATACAACCGCAAATTTTTATTTTTAATTTGCGGATTGAAATGATAAACATCCGTATCACTTGACCATAGGATAGAAAATTATATACAGGCACCGTGGTCTATATATAAAATATGTTAAAGTGATTTCTATGGTTTGGAAGGGATACGGTTTATAAAAAATTTTAAGTTTTGATATTTTATAAATATTATTCTTCTACATATATACATATGAAGTTAAAAAATTTGAATTTAGGCTGTGTATAAATCTGTTAAATAAAAATGGAAAAATTGAGAAAATGGAATTTGATAATTTATATTATATGTTTAAGTTTGGAAATTTTAAGGTATGATATTTATAACTGGAGTTTTTCCAAGATAAATTTAAATGAATATTCTATAATTAAATTTAAGGAAATATTAAATTTCTAGAAATTGGAGTTGTATTTATGGATTTTTATGTGAATATTCAAGACTAAATAATAGAACAATTGATTTGTTGAAAGAATAAAATTCCAACTTTAGTTTTGAAATATTAATACTCCAAATGGATATATATATATATATAGACATTAAAATGGTTTTGGAACTGGAAAGTGATATTTAAATTATGGTTTAAACTTTAAATAAAGAAATATATTTGTAAAGCCATGGAAATTATTTTTCTTTAAAAAGTAACCTTAAAGTCAAACAATTTATTTTATATACTGTTGAATATCCAAACCATTCAAGTTTTAGAAGTTATGGTTTTAAAACTATGAATTTTCGAAATATTATGCTTTGAAAGTATAATTCAAATGTTTGGTTTCCAGATATTATAGATTTTAAAGCAGTATGATTTTTGGAAAAGAATTATATTTGGATAAAATGATATCATATTGTTTTGGGTTTTAAAATGATATCGTATTCATAGTTTTTGAAATGGAAATTTTTATTCTGGTTTTTATGTATGAACTATTTTTAAATGACCGCGGTGTTATAATAACGATGGGTTGGCAAAGAGACCGGGATCGGATATGGACATACTCTCTGTCGATACCGAAAACCACTTTGACTAACCGTGTACGCGGTGGAGATTCCAAAATGAAGTAGGTTGGTGGAGGCATTTCCTGTAAGGTAAATACGTGGACCCGACTCCCGTGAGTTGGCATAAGGTGGCTAAAACAGGAGCGATTCTTGGGCCAATGAGGTCATTCCTCTGATCGGGCACTCCTCTTCGATATTATACTTTGACTTTGGATTATTTCAGTGGCCACTTTTACTTTGATTTTTGGGGGAGTTTGTTCGAGGTGGGCGGTAGCTGCGGCTATGCGTTTCCATCAGCCCGGATAGCAATTGGTATATCTACCCTGGCATTGCCTTGTTGTGCCGTGTCACCTACACTAGCGCGCCTTATACGAGTTTTGTTTTGTACCATACCCATGGAGTGCCCTCTGACGACGCCCAGTACGGGGGAGATTACGGTACTGTATAAACTATGGGAATATATTCTGTGTTACGGGCTATATGGGTAACCCCTTAACGCTATTAAAAAGTAAGTTTATTTTACAATTAGACACTATTATAATAGCGCAATATACTACATAGTAAATAGTTTAACGGATCCTTAGGAGATGTAAATCCCGAGCATCTCTTGAGTTACTGCACTCATATTTATTCCTGTTAATTTAACTTACATAAGATCTTTTAGTTCTGACTCGAGTGTTTTTGTCTTTTCAAATTCGCTCGGGTCAGTCCGAGCGTGTCAGGATTTGAAGATTTAGCTTTGGAGGATGAAGACGAAGATTTGTATTATTATTATTTATACTATTGCACCACACTCACATTGTTCCGCTGCATTGGTATTTATTGGTATGTGAACTCTGATATTAAATTGTATAAAGAAGAATCAAAAGTTTTGTAAACAGTTTTATAAACTGTATATTTTATTATTATATTTTATCCTTCCGCTGTGAGATTCTATTTTGTTTATTTCTTCTCTGTTTTTTTTCTTATTTACCCATAACAATCCGCCCTTCCGTATGGTTTGAATAGACATGTGTGTCGGTTTTAAGCGTGTGAAAAAGGCGGGATGTCACAGTTTGTTTCATTTAAAATTTGTAAAGAAAAATTGTAAGTTACTTTTAATCTGAAATTTAAATTTAAAATTTTAATTTAAAAAAAAAGTGGAATAATATTTTAAAATGTATTTAAATTATGTTAATGATAAGTGAGTCATTAATTAAAGATAAAGATTTATCTTAAAGTTAATTAAGATTATGATGATTAATGACTAATTAATTAAATAAGGTAATTAAGAGTAATTAATTAGTTTAATTTAATTAATGTTTGAGGATTTATTTAACTTATAATTAAAGATTATGATTCAATAATTGGAGATTGATTAATTGAATAATTAAGAATTAATTAATTAAGTAAATAAGAATTAATTAAGTAATTAAGATTAATTAATTTATAATTAGAGGTTATTAATTAAGTAATCCAGGAGTAATTAAAATTTTAATTAATGATTACTTAAATTGTAATTAGGGATTAATTAATTAAATAACTAGAGATGAATTAATTAATAATTAGAGATTAATTAACTGATAATTAAGTATTGATTAATAATTAAGGTTTATTAATTAATAGTTAAAGGATAATTAATCTTTAATTAAGATTAATTAATTGATTTTAAAAGTAATTAAGGAACGATTAATTAACTAATGATTGTAATTAATTAATGATTAATTAAGCAGGGTTAGGTGATTAATTCACAAGTAATTAATTTAATTCAAAATAATTAAATTAATTATAATATGGATTATAAGTTCTTGCTTATGGATGATTGTTTTGAGTAGAATGTCTGTATTGGTTGATATATATTTAATGATGATCTACGATATTCTGTGATGTGATATCGGATATATCTACGATAAATATATGTTATTTATCTGTGATAAATACTGTGTAAATTCGAAATTTTAAATTGAATTGAATTGTTTAAACTTAAACAACTCGACCTTTAAGATGGCGTTTGGATTTCGATGAGACCGGGATCGGATATCAAACTTGATTATCCGAAAACCACATCGATCCAAATTAAACGTTAGGTCGTGAAATCTCAAAGTGAAGATCGAGATGGAGATTTAGAATGCAAGGGTTATTGTCGTTAACTCTGAGGGTGATTCCAAAATGAGTGTAACAAGATAATGCCTTCGGCTCCGTTTGAAGCCGGAACGAATTTATATGGATTGAATGTTACCGGTCATTAATGGAGGACGACGAGCATTCCAAGATGTGCTCTGGTAAAGGTAATCGTAGCCTCAAGCCTCATCAACCGGGAATGGCTAAAACAGGAGAGGTGCAGCAAGGTTAAGTGGGTAGCACCCAAGTAGGATGAGATTTACCCCTGTCTAGAGGTCCCTTTTTATTTCGGCTTATTGGGCAGTTGTTGGCAACAAATGCGGGGTTGTCTTGTTTGGGACTATCCAACAAGGGATGGTTCTGGCCTTGTGTTGCAGGGGATTTAAGATGGATCCTCGGTACGTTGATCTAGGCCACATACCGTGACGGGCGGTACCTAGTAGCCTTGCCATTGTATGGAATCCAATGTCCAATAAGTGCCTGTACGGTTTTGATTTTGCCCAACTATATTGGAACGTGAGATGTAAGCATTTCTGCAATTTCTGTATTTTATAATGAAAACCCTAGACCCAATTATAATATCACTAGATTTCCTATCAAATGATTTGGTTAGCGTAAGGTTAAAACTTACCCATGTTTATGTGTGGGAAGTCTTACATGATACCTTTGTTTCAAAAGATTTTTCAAGTTAAACAACTTTAACTTGTTTACTCACACCAGACCCATGTCTGACCTGGAGTTTATTCCGTTTTCTTAACTCTTGGGTACTCAAATTCTTGTGAGTAGCCAAGTGATCAGGTTTGGCTTGACAAATATTTTGGAAGCTTGGAGCTAGAATCCAGAGGTATCTATCTACATATTTCCGCTGTGTTGTGTCTTTTGACTGTTGTATTTTGCATGTAATGGACAGACAGGTCATTATAACTGTCTAATGTAATGATGTCGTATTACTGTGTGTGCTCTGATGTATAAGACTATGTAATGTGAAATATTATATTTTGTTATGTTTCAGCTGTGAGATTTTAATGTTGTGGTTCTTTCTTTCTATCTTTTCTATTTCTACCTATTTCTTTTCTTATTAATGATGCGTCTTTCTGTGGAATAAAAGGAAGGTCGTCACCTTCCTAGTCAACCCATGAAAATTTGGATGTGAAGTGAGTTACTGGACAAATCCATAGGTTCCTAGTAACCTATGAAAACTTGGATAAGGTTATTAGTTATTAGAAAGTCTAACAGGTTCAGGAGGACCCATGAATTGATTAAGTTATCTAGAAGGAGCCTACAGATTCTTAGTGACCCTATGAAAACTATAAATAAGACAGAGTGTCTATTAATTATGTATTATTAAACCCATGAAAACTAAAATGGTTAATAGTGACCCTAGAAACTATAATTATGATAGGGTGTTAGATTAAACTTGGAATGATAATTCTTAATTATTCTCAAGTATGCATATCATCATAATATTGTGAAAATGTATGTTTTAACCATTGTTGATACAGGAGCACAATATACGGTTTTATAAGGGTTTTTAGGATAATAGTGAGGGGAAAACCTATTTCGCTAAGCGGCATGGTCTCACTAGATCTCCAAAAGGATTGAGATGTTAGATTATTATCCATACCAGGCTTTATGTCTGACTCAAAGTTTTTGTTTTCCCTTAAACTCTTGGGTACTAAATTGATTTTGAGTAGTTTGAGATTTGAGGTCTTCTTGGACGAATAAAGCTTCCGGAGACATGTAGGAGGCAGATAGTTAATTAAGGTTTTTTTGTCTGCTGTGTATTTTTGTAAAGGAAGATTTATGAGCCTTGCTATCTAATCTAATCAGCCAAAGGAGCATCTTCATATATTGCTCTTGGCGTATTTGTAATGATTATATTTTACTGAACATGGTTAACATAATTCGGGATTATGTAATAAACATGAAATATTTTGAACTGAATAAGGAAATGTATTTCTAAATTGTTAAATTTTTTCCATATTTCTATGGTCTATGTATCATACATCTAACACCGTCGTATTTGGTAGCCTAAGATTAATACCTATGGATGACTGCAGCATCAATAGCCGTTAGTTTTAGGCTTCCAAGTAGGGGTATGTTACAGGTTGGTATTAGAGTATAGGTTTATGAAGCTTTAAAAGAAAAGTTAAACCTAAAAGCTTTTTCAATCATAATCCAATGAATTTAAAATTTTGATTGGGGTTGGGGTCAATGCTATAATAACGCATTTGTATTCGATATATAGGTATATACCTAAGTACATATTCCCGTTTCTCTTAGACCATTCATCTATATCTTATTAAAGCTCGTATGATGAATTACGAGAAAGAGGACGTGGAGGCAAGAAACGGAAGAGGAAATTTGGGTGAATGAGGCACCACAACCAATGGAAATGCTCGACCTAATACTCAGAGAAACCAAGGTTGATAGGCCAATGCTAATCAAAATGCTGAGGCTAATGTAGGTCCTAGAAATCCACCAATAGATGTGGGATGGTGTATCGGCTATTGGCTATTTTGTTGCAAGAAGGAGCTGCTAGGCGTATTGGAGGAGCTAATCCAGTAGTTCCAGCTGGTTATAGCTATGCCAAGTTGAGTAGAGACTATGTTAATCTGAGAGGAATGACGTTTACTAGAATGGAAGATGTTATGGAAGTAGAGAACTGGTTGTTGAATTGTGAAAGGATCTTTACCGATTTAGGCTTGAATGATGGTGAGAAGAAGGCTAGCCTCGAGACTGTTGCAAGGGTTAGCGCTTCATTAGTGGAATAGTGTGACGGCCGGAGTGCCAGAGGAAGAGTTGACTTGGGATGACTTCAGTAGGAGGTTTGAGCAGAGATTCTTTTTTGAGGTTGCCAGATCAACGTTAATGCAGAATTACATTGATCTTGTCCAAAGGCAGATGTTTATGATCGAGTATACTACTAAGTTTGATGAGCTATCTTGATATGGGTATCCTTTGGTTGACACGGATGTGAGGAGGAATGAATGATTCATTAGAGGATTGAGGCTAGAGCAAGGAAGAATGGCTATGACTCACATTAGAGAACCCTATCATGTGATGGTAAAAGATAACCGTTCGCCGTGAGGAGATGCTTGCTGTTTCAGCTAGGAAAAGCCAGTTGAGTCATATGGTTCTCAAGGAAGAAAAATGAAATTATTTAAGAAGAAAAAGAACCCAGAAAGGAGAAACAACTAAGAAGTAAAAGGCTGATGTATGTGTTATAAGTGTGATGAGAAGGGCCATTATGCCCATGAGTACAAAACTGGAAAAGGAAAGAAGCCTACTCGGAGAAGAAGAATGTGAAATGCTTCAACTGTGGCGAAGTTGGGCATTATAAGAACGAGTGCCCAGAGCCAGTCAGGGCGGATAGAGGGAAGGTGTTTGCTATTGGACCACCATCTTCATCTAAACCCACTGCAGCGGAGAAAAGAAAACTGTGATGGAAGGCACACTTTTGATTAAGAATGTACATATTTGGGTACTTTTTGATACCGGTGCATCACATTCATTTTTATCTCAGTGTTTGTTTTGATAAGTTATGTATAGAACCAACTTACCTCGTTACGTCCTTAAGGGTTGCGAATCCAATAGGAGGGCATGCAACTCTTGGGATGAGATGTGACCAGTTAGAACTTGATATGTTAGGTCATAAGTTTGCATGCAGTTTGTATGTATATTATTTCGAAGATTTCGGGATCATCTTAGGTATGGATTGGTTAGGTAAGTATGAGGCTATGATATTTTCCAGGATTAGGAAATATCATTACAGCACCCAGATAGTCATAACTGAATCATTTTCTCAGTGGAGAATTTCTGTAAGAATGTTTGTGCTTTGTTGAGTGCCATAGAGATTGAAGAAAAGCTTAGCCAAATTCGTGTGGTTAGAGATTCTGCAGATGTATTTGAGGCGGTCGCCGGATCACCCCCGAAACGAGTTGTTGATTTTCGAATAGACCTTGCACTAGGGGCTGAACCTGTTAGTAGAACACCTAGCAGAATAACACCCACATAGATGAAGTAATTAGAGGTTCAGCTAGTGGATCTTACGAGAAGAAATCTTATCAAACCAAGCAGTTCGCCTTGGGGAGCAGTTGTGGTCTTTGTGAAGAAACCAGATGGGTCATTAAGGATGTGCATTGACTATCGTAAGTTGAACGAAAGACAATTAAGAATAGGTACCCTCTACCAAGGATTGATGATCTGTTTAATCAATTGATTAGAGCCAGGGTATTTTCTCAATTGGATTTGGCAATAGGGTTCCATCAGCTGAGAGTGGAAGATAATAGTATTCATTTGACTGCATTCTGGACTAGGCATGGTTCATATGAGTAGTTAGTAATGGCATTTAGATTGACGAATGCGCCTACTTTCTTCGCTGATTTAATGAACCTAGTTTTCAAAGCGCACTTGGATAGGTTTGTATTGGTGTTTATAGATGACATTTTGGTGTACTCTGAATATGAAAGAGAGCATGGGATTCAACTTAGAGTGGTGTTGGAGACGCTGAGGGAAAATCAGCCGAACGTGAAGTTTTTCAAGTGTCATTTCTGGTAGAGAGAAGTTTTTTGGTCATGTGGTTTCAGAGGAAGGATTGTCAGTTGATCCAATTAAGATCGAGGTAGACAATAATTTGAAAAGACTAGAGACAGTAACCGAGGTCAGAAGTTTTCTTGGACTAATAGGCTATTACTGGAGATTCATCAAGGATTACTCGTAGATAGTAGCGCCTTGGACTAAGTTGACCAACAAGGACACGAGGTTTGTTTGGTTCGACAAAGATGAGGAAGCAGTCCTTAAGTTAAAGCATTTATTGACCTATGCGCTAGTGCTAGTAGGTTTAGATGGTAACCAAGGGTTGGTAGTCTACATTGATTCATGTGGCATAGAATTGGGAGTAGTATTGATGTAGAAAAGTTGAAGCATTTTTACTGAGAGGATTAGAAGACTTGAAGGAGGATCAGAGATTGATGAACTAAAATATTTTAGCCTTGATCAAAGAGGATAGTTGACGAAGAAGGAACGGTTATGTGTTCCAGATGTAGAGAACTTAAGGAAAGAAGTTCTAGAAGAATGTCGTTGATCGAAGTTTACGATTCATCCTGGAGGGACTAAGACGTACCAAGACATAAAGAGGAGCTTCTATTGGAAAGGCATGAAGAGGGATGTTGGCCTGTGGATTAAGCAATGTGTTAACTGTCAATAAGCAAAAGCCGAATATCAAAAACTAAGTGGGTTACTTCAGCCTTTAAAAATTCCAGTTTCAAATGGGATTCGACATCGGTGGATTTTAAGACGCGCTGCCAACGTTAAATAGAGGAAATTAAAGCATATGGGTTATAGTGAACAAGTTGACAAAGAGTGACCATTTCATTCCTTTAAAGTCAACTAGGACGGCACTTGTTTTAGGAAAGTTATTCATGAAGAACATAGTCATACTTCATGGGATTCCTAGTAGCATAGTCAGCGACAGAGATGCATTGTTAACTAGCAAATTTTGGAGGACTGTAGAAAAGGTATTAGGTACTAAGCTCAAGATGAGTACAACATATCACCCACAGATGGATGGGTAAACAAAGAGAGCCAATAAGGTACTCAAAGACTTATCGAGAGCTTATGTGTTGGACTTTGGTGGATCTTGGGAAGATCACCTGCATCTGATTGAGTTTTCCTACAATAATATTTATCAGACTAGTAACGGAATGGTGCCTTTTAAAGCTTTGTATGGAAGGCCATGTAGATCGCTAATATGTTGGTTAGAGACTGGAGACAGATTGGTCTTAAGTCCAGATTTAGTTAGAGAGGCATCAGAAAAGATTGAGATAATTCGAGGACGGATGAAGAAAGCTTAGTCCAGACAGAAGAGTTACACAGATAGAAGGCATAAAGATCTAGAGTTCTTAGCAAGAGACAGAGTTTTCATTAAATTATCACCGATGAAGGACGTGGTACAATTTGGAAAATCGCGAATGTTGGTCCCAAGGTATGTTGGTCCATTTCAAATTACAGAAAGGTTGAAAAGCTAGCGTACATAGTAGAGTTTTCGAGAAGTTTGGAAGGTGTCCATAATGTATTCCATGTGTCTCATCTTCGTCAGTATGTACATGATCCAGAGGCTGCTATTCCCCATACAGAGTTGGAAGACTTATTAGTAGAGATCAATTTGACTTTTGTTAGACTGTTTGAGTTGTAGCGAGGGATGAGACAAGGCTAAGGAGCAAGACAGTCAAGTTGGTAAAGGTTCGGTGGAGCGACAACGAGAAAGACTATACTTGGGAGACGGAGAGTAGGTTTCGAGAGGCTTATCCTGATCTGCTTTAAGGGTATGTCTATATCAGATTTATATAGATTGGTTGCTAGTCAGATAGGCTAGTATGGTTGTTAGGAGATGTTATAGATGATTGCTATGTTTGCAAGTTAGTCCTTACTGAATTTCGAGGATGAAATTCTTTAATAGGGAAGCCTATAACACCCCTAATTTTATTGATATTATTTAGGAGATTTAATTAGAATAAATTAAATAGAATAATGTTGATGATGGGATCGAGGTTGATTAATTAATTAGGTGGTTGTGCTTATTAAAACTAATGAACTTATATAAATCGTTAAGAAATTAAACATAAAGGAATTAGGGTAAATAGCCGCCCACACCCCCTACCCTTATACTATTCTCATTAGGTTTTGCACATTCATTTCACCAAAAAAAAACTTACAGCGATGAGAAGCAAGGCCGGCCATTACAAGAGAAGAAAACTAAGAAAAACATAGGATTCAAGCTAGAGGAAAATCAATCTCAAACAATCTCTAATCTTGTTATCGCAAATAAGGTGAATAATAATTTCAACATCTCTATTTTAATTTTTACATCAAATGGTTTCAGATTTAAATATAAATCTTTTTTATGATATATTGAATGATGATATGCTTGTTAAGATTTATAAGTGTTTGAACAAGGCTATTTAATAACGGATATGCACGGTTTTAGGGTAAAACTCGAGATGACATGATTTTAAATGCAATGGGAAAATTTTATGTTATAGAAAACATGATTTTGGAGATGGGTTTCAATTCTTATAATTTTTCGAGTGCATATGGATTTTACACGAATTTTCTGGTGAAGAAAATGAATTATTGGGCTATAAATTATTTATGGCAGAAATAATGATCATTTGGGTTCGAAATTTTTATATGTTGGAAAACATATTAAAATAAAAAATTTGGGACTTTTTCCAGAATTTTCCTAAGTGTTTTGATGAGTATATAAAGTTGATTAAGGTATAGGACTTAAATGTTTTATATATTTAGTTAAGGAGAAGGAGCTTTGTATAAAATAAAATAATTACTTACATCTGAAATGTGCGACGGCATTTTTCTAAAAAAGTTCTTGTTAACCAATGAAAATTTGATAAAAATGGAAGGTTTGTTAAAAAGTTACCCTCTTTAAGTTAAAAACAAGAAAATCATGCTTTTAGCATGTTTCAGCCATTTTAGGTATAACACCTTCCGACCAAGACCTCTCATCTAAGTCGAAAGGATTTAACCTTTCGACAAAGTCAAACCAACACATATAGTATCAATTACTTGGTGCGCAATGAATTGGATAGAGTCAAAGGGTTTGCAGTCAAAAGTTTGATAGCCAAAGAGGTAGGGATGTGTTTGTTTTATAAACCAAAATTTTCACCTGATTTGCTTTGGAATTAGAGCTTTCGACTTGGTTGCCTTCAACCAGGTCAAATGATTAGAGAAAGGTTCTAAAAGCTTTCAACAAAGTCAAAAGGTTACAGCCACTTTTATTGTTTGTTTGTAACCTTCTGATACAGGCGAAAGGTTTGATTTTTATAAGTTGTTTTATATATATATAAGACCTTCCGACACAGTCGAAAGGTTAGGCTTTGAATGGATTTAAGAGATATTTCGGCCAGGCTGAAAGGCCTAATTCCGAAAGGTTGTTTGAAAGGGATTTTGAACATAATTGCCGCCTTATTTTGTTAAAACCGTTCAAAGGGGTTGAAAGCAGGAGCTTTCGGCTAGGTTGAAAGGTTTACCTGTTTAAAAAACCAGCCGCTTCTTCTATTATTTTCGAAAGGTTTCAAGGATATCAACTTGAATGATTTGACCTTAAAATTGAAGTATAACCCAAGTTCTCAAAGGAGTTGTTGTAAAAGGCAGAGGTCTATTTTTTTAATGAAATGATTTAAGCTTTCGAAGTAGACCTTCCGGCAAGGTCGAAAGGTTGCTTCCTTTATATTCGAATGGTTTTAAAAGCAGACCTACCTCATGTTTTAGCTTGAATCCCGTAAGTTTTCGAAAGGTTAAATCCACTGGTTTCGACAGATTTATGCTATAAGGTTTGAATTCTTCGAAAGGTTTAAATTGCCGAATGGTTTTAAAAGGTTGTTTTGTAGACCTTGCGACAAGGTCGAAGGGTTTGCTTTTAAGGTTTAAAAAACCGTACTCAAATTTTTACTGGAAAACCCATAGCTTGTATAAAGGGGTTTTATAATGGCTTTAAGTATGAAATTTTGAAGAAGTATTTCCTTGTATAAAGGAGTTTTATAATTGGTTTGTATTGAATCCATAAAACTATATTCAGATTAAGAATTGACATCAATCAATAGGTTCCTAATAAACCCATGAAAACTAGGATAAGTAAGTGGTTAATGGATGTATCAGTTGGTTTCTAGTTATCCCATGAAAACTAGGATGTGAAGTGAGTTACTGGATAAATCCATAGGTTCCTAGTAAACCCATGATAACTAGGATAAGGTGATTAGTTATTGGAAAGTCCAATAGATTCAGGAGGACCCATGAGTTGATTAAGTTATCTGGCAGGAGCCTATAGGTTCTTAGTGATCCCATAAAAATTATGAATACGACATAGTGTCTATTAATTATGACAAGGTTATTTGTAAACACATGAAAACTAAAAAGGTTAATAGTGACCCAAGAAACTATAATTGTGACAGGGTGCCAGATTAAACTGGGAATGGTAATTCTTAATTATTCACAAATATGGATATCATCATAATATTTTGAAAATGTATGTTTTAACCATTGTGGATGCAGGAGCACGGCATATGGTTTTATAAAGGGTTTTAGGATATTAGTGATGGGAAAACCCATTCCATTAAGCAGCATGGTCCCATTAGATCTCCAAAAGGATTTAAATGTTAGATTATTATTCATAACATGCTTTAGTTTGACCTGAATTTTTTGTTTTCCCCTTGAACTCTCAAGTACTCAAATGACTTTGAGTATTTTGAGATTTAAGGTTTTCATTTCATCTTCCTAGATGAATAAAGCTTCCGGAGAGGTGCAAAAGGCAGACAGTTAATAAAGGTTTTCTTATCCATTGTGTGTTTTTATTTGTAAAGGCAGATTTATGAGCCTTACTATCTACTCTGATCAACCAAAGGGGCATCTTCATATGTTGCTCTTGGAGTATTTGTAATAATTATATTTTGCTGAACGTGGTTAACGTAATTTTGGATTATGTAATGAAATGAAATATTTTGATTTGAATATGGAGATTTATTTTTAAATTATTAATTTTTTTTCCATATTTCAATGATCACTGTATAAATGAATCTAACACCCTGTATTTGGTCGTCGAAGATTGATAACTATGGATAACTGCAGCATTCGTAGAAGTTAGTTTTGGGCCTCCATGTAGGGTGATGTTATAGCTTCAATGTTGGCTTTCGAAGCGCAATTAAAAGCTTTGTTTGCGCCTTTATGGGTTTTATTTTCCCTTTCCAAATTAGTGATGCGCTTCAAGATTAGATACTTGTCGCATTCAAGCTTTTGAATTCTTGCTGCATATTCATTTATGCACTGTGAGTATCTTACTTTTTGCTATTCATCAAAATACTTCATTATTTCAAATTTAACTTTCGTGCACCACTCTTCCACTACCTTCTCGTCTAAGCTAGGAGGAGAATTAGTTGTGGTAGGGAACTTCTAGATAGCAAGGGAAGTAGACCTTATAGATTTTGCGACAAATGAAGCAGCATGAGAAACTAGTAAATCAATACTTGAGATATTATTCGCCATAATGAATTCCAATGATTCGCGCTGAGCTTGACTGTCCTTTAATTTCATCTCTAAATCGCTTATTTGTTGGTAGAATTTCCGACATCTTGTGATCAAAGTCCATCAAAGGATTCGACTTAACTTGACGCTTTAGCATGATAATCGTTTCATTTTTACTTTTAACATCTACTTCTAGACTGGCGATCTGATCATTATGATTTCTGATAATCGTTTTCTGAAGTAAAAATCTATTATGCCATATTAATGCTTCTGTGTTGTCTTGAAAACAAGCAAGTAAAATATCATTGAGATGCTTTTTCTTTTCAAGATCCGCTAACAACATATCTTTAATATTGACAAAGCAAGATGCCGAATCTAAAGAGAGAGGTATTTCGGACAACTGTAACTCTTATTTAAAAAATAGGAAAAAGAATGAAGTCAAGACTGGAATAATCAATTTCTTTATTACAGCAATAAAAGATTACAACTCAAGTAATAGTGAAACTAAAAGGTACAATTAGACATTTATTTACATCTAAGGAAACTGCATTTCTAACTTTACTCAATGAATTAGCAGAAAGAATAACTGTTGAGTCAAAAGGAACATTAAGTCCTCCTGGAGTAATAATCGGAGGATACTTGCTATAGTTCCATTACCCTGCAGGAGGACTATCGCGACCACATATTGGTTTGATATGATATGTCTGAATCTCCTTAGGTGCCTTTTCTTTCTCTTCTCTAAGAAAATAAAAGCAGAGACGAAGATGTTCCATATAAAGTTTTTGCAAATCTCTAAGAAAACAATATCTCGCAAGTTTTGAAGATTTCAAAATTGATGGATAATATCTTCTTATTTAACATACTTGCTTAGATAACCTCTAGAGATAAAATTATCCAAGGGACATTCTCTCTGTGATGACATAATGAAATGCAGCTAGGTATAAAAGGAAAACTAAAACAAATATTTAAAATCAATATTGTTACATATTTACGATTATTCATCGGGTTCATATAAAATCGATCTTGTAAATAATTCTGAGATAAATCTGTCCTTATAATATTTGAGTTTATTAGAAGTTAAATCTTAGGGAATTGATCTGACTCGTGGCAAGCTCTAACATGCTCCATGATGCGGGTCAAATCCAAGTTCATCCAAGTATCTATTGTGTAGACGCCTAAGTAAACCCCACTAAAATCATCTAAGTGTGAGAAATCAACGGTTGGTTGTCTACAATGGGCTTTTAAATATAAATCTACCGAAATGTCTTTCTCCTCGATCAACATCCAAAAAAGTGTTATCAACTTCCGTTTCTCTTTCAAAAGAGCATCATATCGGAGGCGCACTCTCCTCATCCGTAGGGCAGCTTCTTGATTTTTGAAGGATGGTTACACCGCCACACTTCTATTAAATCTTTGATATTTATCGGAGAGAATGTTATGCTCCTTCAATTATTTATCCAACTTGCTATATAAACTATTTATTTCCATTTGTTTTCTTTCAAGCTAGGTTTTGTAGAGGTGAACGGATTTGCTTCTTATCTAAAATAAATGATTTAAACCATTACCGTCTTGGAAGCAAAAGATTTTTAAACAGAGAAACCCATATTTGAGATATGAGAATTGTTGCTTGGGAAACCTGCTCTTTTTTTGGGAACTTCCACATTAATGAAAGCAGGATCCTCTTAGAGGCCAGAAGGCATAGGAGATTTAGGCGGGCTTTCTTCTTGAAGAGATGGATAGGGTTGACCTTTTCAGAGGCCTTCGTATTATCATCATCATCTTTTTCAAAAGCTTCATTTTGTTCACCCCTGTCGTCGCCTGAACCATGACCCCCATCGATGTTATCATCGTCCTTTCCATAATCATTATCATCATCACCGCCTTCTTCCTCGACGACTTCATCTTTATTACTTTCGTCTTCGGATTCTAATTTAACTTCGTAGGGAGGAACTTCAAAAGATAGAATTTTGGTGGCGTTGATCTCCTCTCTTTCGATAACTTCAACTCCCTACTCCATCTTTTTAATTTTATCGATAACTCTATCGACATGAGCAGGGTCGAGTGAGGGAAAGCTCAAGTTTGGGAATTTATCGACATAAGCGAGCATCATAGCATCCTCAAAGTAATAGACGATGATATCCTCAAGGGAAGAATCAAGTAATTGAGACACCCACCACTTTGCATCACAGATGGTGTCATTAGTTAGTTTTAATGAAGCTTTATTCCTCTTTAGCTTTTCCTTTAAGGAAGTTTTTCTTGCCGCCATCCATATCTTTTCCTCCTCGGACTCTTTTAGAGTCATTTTCATTACTAAGTTTTCATCGGTGAGGAGTTTGCGAGCTTTCCTCTCCTATGAAATAATAGATTTCGATTGAGCAAGAGAAGCCATCAATCAGACCAGTTCAATTGTAGCTTTGTTTTTCTCTACAGATAAGGAGTAAACTTGATTGTTCAAGTCAGAGATATCCTCTTGAAGCTTAGATGATTCAACAGAGGATTTCGACGTATTTTCATGCAACGAGAGCCAATTCTTGGAAATATGAAAGAAAAATTACAACATAAGTCAAAAACTTAAGGAAAACGGTAACAATAAAGTTAAACGAAGCGTGATGTACCAAGAGTTATTGTTATATAAGAGACCGGTAGTTACCCGGCAAATCAAAAAAAGAAGAAGGCGGGTGAATGGAGGAAAAATATAAAGAATTCATCATCTTCTTTTGAGAAGGGGTCAATTTCTCCAAATCCTTCTACATCTGCTCAACCGCACTAGGAGAGCTCGAGAGGACGATGTAAAAAAGTGGATCAACCATAGTGGGAGTCTTTTTAGATTGATCAAGAGGAACTTCAATAGATGGACTCTTCAAAGATATTTCAATATCTAAAAACTCCCCCTCCTCTTGTGGTGAAGAATCAGGAACTTCAACTATTTTGGCTCTCTTTAGGGGAGGTTCCACCATAGTCGTTTTAACCAATCTCCTTTTTACAGCCATCCTTGACCTATCAATGGCCTAGGAAAAATATGACGCACGAAAAGTTGAAGAGGGGAGAGTCGGATCAATTTTAGGTTGTTAACCTAAGTAGAAAATGTAGAAAATTCAAACAACTTATATGTCTGTTAAGTAATTTGAGGACCAATGCAGTAATAAACAATAAGTACAACATTTAAACTTATCAGGGCGATCGGGATAGATAAGTGACATAGGGAGAAGTTTTTTGGATAACCTAAGGAGAGGAAGCACTTACTTCGATACATGTGCTGGCCTAGAGGAGGTTTGCCAAGTACCCTCTGACCAGCAGGCAGAAGTGGATGCTTTAGTAAATTAGAAGGATTCAACAATGTTAGCCGGTTCCTAATTTTGCTATGACTCCACCATTTTCTTATGCTCTTCATTTATCTCTTTAGCAGAAGCACCTGACGAAATGCATAGATCAGCAAAGGAAAGTAACTAAATGGAAAAAAAATTGAACTTACTTGGAGAAGAGAAAACCCTGTTAATGTTGGGAAAGTTAAGAACTAAAATGTTGGTTTTGATGACAACAACCTTTTTAACTTATCTTATCTTATTATAAAATACTGCTAACACTGTTGTCTAGATAGATATGTATATGCAGGATATATATATGTATGTATGTATGTATGTATGTATACATATATATATATCTCTGTATGTGTATATATGCAGGTATTGATTACTGAAAACTAATCAGTATAAAGACTCAAGACTCAAGATTGAAGACTCTAAAGTATCAAGATCAAGATTTCGAGATATTTGTCTAATTTTTGTTAAAGTTCATAATAGCATGGAAATCTTCATTCCGAATTTCATTTGGGATGAAACCTAATTCTACCTTCTTAGTTGCTTACAAATCCACGATAAGTAGCTTAGAAACTTACGACAAGTGGCTTACAAACCCACAAACATCCTGGTTTTGTACAAGTTCTCGAGTCCTGATGTGATGGGATATTCTGCAGGAAGAAGCTTGCAAAACTACTTCAAAATGGTTTTTCAAAATGATTTTCAAAAAAAAAATTTAGAAATTTTTTATCCTTAAAATTATCTTTTCAAATAATTTCCAAAAGGATGTTTTAGCATTAGGATATTGTTTGTTTTATTTTAAAATAAACTCTTTTTTTAAACTTCATTTTCAAAACAAATTTTACATTGTTTTTCAACTAGGGATGTTGACATCATGGGATACCCTATGTGGATATGGTGGCCGTTGAATTCAGAAGTTTCAATTTCAAAAGAAATGTTTGTTCGTTTAAATCTCTTCACGAATGGTTATAACCGTTGGTGCTTTATAAATATCCTTCACAAACGTATGTTTTAACTAACCAATTTCTTATTTTCTTCACTCCTTCTCCACAAATCCATATTCTAAAATTTTCATATTTTTAAGATCGTGTCGAAATTCTGTCGAATTCCCAAGTGAATCAAATTAGAATCTCATTCTTGTTTGATTCTCTGCCCTCTTTCGAAGATCAAAGTACTATTTGGATTTATAGGATAAATTTGTAATCAAAAGTTTATCGAGTCTCTCTATAAGGTGTGGTTGTGCCTGGAAATTAATTAGATGATCTTGAGTCCCGTAATTCAAGAGAGTTTTCCCTGGACTCAAAGAGGGTACCTCAAGGCCTTTAGAAATTAAGGAATGTAATCTTGACATTGGAATAATAAAAATCTGTATGAGGTGTTTGTCTTGGTATAGGACTGGATGTGGGGTAACTCTGAACCAGTATAAAATCTGATGTATTCTTTCCTTTACGGCTTTTTTTTACTTTCTGCATCTGTTTTGATTCTGTAATTGTTCTTTGATTAAGTTTTGCATTTGTTTATACCATAATTTTTAAATTAGTCCATATGTCTTAGAATCCATTAAACATTGTTCACCCCCCTCTAGTGTTAAATTAGACTTAGATCCTGTAACAACCCGGGATTTGCATTACCCAAAAAATATTAGGATTTTATTTAAATGGAGCAAATGGATTTTTGGGCTAAGGATAATTTATTTAAAAATACGTACATTTTAAATAAATGGGTTTTTAAAAACGAGGCGAAGTATTATTTTGGAACAATTAAAAGTTAATGGAAAATTTAAGAAGGGGATTTGGTTAAGTATGGGTTTTCATGGCTATGTTAACACTTAAACAATTTTTATACATGTTTAGAGCCACTCTCTCTTAAGGGGTCCATTGGCCTAACCCAAACCCACTTACCATTCTATAAATCATCTCAAACTCTTAACCCCCATTCATTCCAACCCTAATCAAAAAAATTTCCTAAAACCCTAAACCTAAAAATGGGCTCCATGCTTAGGAAAGCTCCATCCTCTCTTATATTGGCTTAAGCTAGTTAAAGTAAGGGAATGTAATGCAAAAACCCTTTTGTAATCCTTTTCTAACTCTCTTTAATTTCTGGAAATCATGTTGTAACTCTTGGTTTTATGTGATTTGGTATTTTTCTAGCTCCTTGATCATCATCTCTTAGCTTTGGTTATTGCCATATAGGTGTTTGTTCTTTGGATTGAGAGGAATACTAGGTAAACCCTTTCCTAATCTATGTATAAGCATCTCTTAATTTCTGAAATTATTTTGTAATCCTCTTTTTTTGTGCATTTAGATTGTGAAACTCTTCGATCTTCTTTTCATTGCTTGGAAAAGAGGTAATATATTCCAGCTGAAATTATAATTAGTTTATTTCTGTTAGTAAATTAGGCATATCTCATTCATCTTAAATCGGATTTATGATTTTCTTGATGTTCTGGAAAGCTTATTCTCTAGCCTATAATTTTTTTGTTTTGTGCTTTGCCTAATTTTGAGGTTTGAATGGTCTAAATCACGTTTGTTTGTCGCTGACCTGACAACAAACTACAGGGTTGATAAAATAAAAACATGAAATTGATTTGGCCATAAGTTACTCGTTTCTTATCCAAATCTAATAATTTTGGATGTTCTAGAAAGCATAGATATAGGGCTAAAAGTTTCATACTTTGATTTTCATGAAATTTCGAAGTTAATTTGGTTAAAACTGTGCATTCTTACTACTGTCCCGTGAGCACAACGACAGTGATATACAATTTAGATCTGAGAATTGTTTTAGTCATAAAGTTTTCATCCCCTGTCGGAATTTGACGATCTTGGTCATTCCGGAAAGCTTAGAAACTAAGCTACAACTTTTATTTTATTCATTTTGTCGGAATTGAAAGTTTACTATGCCAAAATTGTGGTTTTTCATCTCTGGTCTGTTAGTGCATAGCTACAGGCCTTAGTCTCTTTTCTCCTGTTGTTTTCAGTACAGAACCCCGACTTTGCGACGCCATCCCGGGCTCGTCCTATGTTGGATTTCATCGATTTTGGTCTCTTGGAAAGCTAGAGTTCCGAACTCCATCTTTATAAAGTTTGATTAGTATCCGAGTTCACTTGACTCTTCGAAATTGCTGTCGAAGAGGGACCCGGATCTTAGCCTGAAACAGTGTATTCACTGTTTCCGGGTCCGACTTTGGAGCGTTGCTGCGACTTCGTTTCAAGTGGGAATCAAGTAATTCTTTTTTTGTTCTGAAATAGGAATGTCGGACTACGTTCCAACCAATTTTCGTGCCATTCGGATTCAGTTTGCTGGTCCGGATAATTTTCTGAACTTGGGTTCGCGTCAGTTTTGGACTATTTTCCAACACTTGGAATATTTTCAGTGATTTTCTGGTTTTATCGATTTCTTTGAGATTTGTCTCTGGATTTCGTACACGGGCCTTATAAAAAGGTTTTTTCACTACGAAATTGCTTTCAAAATTATTATATAATATTATTTTTAATTAACTAAATTAATTACTCCATAATAGGAGAGTTTTCAAAGGCCGTTTTAAAGTGATTTCAAACCAATTATAAATCTATTTTCCGTAATTATTTTCTATAATAAAATCCCACACTCACACTTTAGCACTTCGAGCGAAGTGGAAAGGTGCTTAAATGTTTGGGAAAAACTTCGGCCAATGAAACCGTGTGTATTTCCCTTCCGGTTAATCCCCGACCTATCGATTGATCGTTTTGGCCTTTCGGCCTAGTTTACCGATGACATGAGGTGAACTTTGTACTGCTTTCAGTGTGGAAGCTTACGATTGGTTAGTAAACCGTTTAGTGCGAACGTGGGGTATGGGACTCACGTTAACACTTTACAGGTTCATTGCTAAAAGTTCGTGACACATTCCTTTTATTACCTTTGGGATAGTGTCTTCGGACTGTCTCCCTTAGATGTATCGTTTTGGCATCTCTACTTAGATGGCCGTTATACATCTCTACATAGATGTATCATTTTTGGCATCTCTACTTAGATGGCCGTTATACATCTCTACCTAGATGTATCGTTTTTGGCATCTCTACTTAGATAGCCTGTTATACATCTCTACTTAGATGTATCGTTTTTGACATCTCTACTTAGATGTTTATGTTTTGGCATTTGTGCTTACGTTATGCCGATGATATGAGGCTTATTATACATTTCTACTTAGATGTTTTGTTTTGACATTTGTGACTATGTTATGCCAATGATACAAGGCTTGCTATACATCTCTACTTAGATGTTTATTTCTTCTCTATGTGAGAGCTTGTGGTCTATAGTACTATGTTATATATCGCCTCATTATCTATCATGTTTATCTCAGTTTATTAACTGATTGTTTAGCTAGCCTGACCCGAGTGTTTTTCGCTCGGCTCAGACCGAGTTGTTTCAGGTTAGGCCTCTGGACTTAGCTTTCTGTGCTTCCTCTTGGACATTATCTGCTATGCTGATAGATAGCTCTTTATATTTGTCCACTATTTTGATACTCTGATTATTCAGTCTCTTATGTACATATCTTTGACTCACATGTGTGAGCGGTGGCTTTGTACCCACCGTTTTGATATTTGGATCTGTATTGACGATATATTGTACCTATGTTCTGTGACTGTTATGTGACTGTTCTGTGATGATGATGTTATCATTTAGTATTATGTTTGTTCCGAAACTATTTTCCTTAGCCATTGTAATTTCGTTATAAATATCTATTGGATATGTCGAACCACTTGAAAAAAAAAGCGATACCACATTTCGACGTATTCAGTAGATAGTTATAGCTTGATTACATAAGGTCGCTTCCATTATACTCTATTGTCCGCATTAGCAGACGGTATTATCCATATAATACTCTTTGTTAATGAGGCTCTCGGAGTGGGGCGTTACAGCTTGGTATCAGAGCTTGGTTCAGAACTAAGTATAATAAACACAGAATAGTAACACTTAGTACAATACATCTTAGTATGATTCAAATATTACAATGCCCTTTCCTCATGACATTGGATAAATAAGTTAGGAATATGTTTAGGAATACATTTATATTCCGTAGTATTCCATTTGAATTATCTATCTTTGAATCATTCTTAACTCGTATCTTATCTTATCTTTCAGTATGGTTGGGAGAGGTAGGAACCTCCGTTCTGCTGATGCTGGACAGTCCAGCAACCCTCACCCAGAGAGCGTATACATGACCACGGACCAGATCATGGAGCTGGTTCGTAACTCTCAGTCGCACTCTCAGTCTCCTGCACCAGTTTCTGATGCACCGTGCAAGTCTGCTTTTGCATGTTTATGCAGCGACTTTATTCAACTCGGAGCGAAGCCGTTCAGTGGCTCCGAGACTATTCTGGAGGTCCAGGCTTGGATCAGAGTTTGCGAGCGTAATTTTACTCGCATGGCTATCCCCGACCACGATAGGTTTCTTGTTTCTTCTAGCCATCTTGAGGGTCGTGCCTTGGATTGGTACGAGCTGCTTGTCTCCGAGACCGATGAGGCCTCACTCACTTGGGACCGGTTCCGAGAGCGCTTCTTGCTCAAGTTTGTCCCCGAGTCCGAGAATATAGCCCTTGCACGCCGCTTTATTGACCTTAAGCAAGGGATGACCTCTGTTGCTGACTATTCATCATCTTTCGAGGCCCTGTCCAAGTATGGCCTCGAGTTCATTAGCTCTCCTTATACGAAGAATCTCAAGTTTGTAGAAGGCCTGAAGAAATATTTGAAGAAACAGCTTATGCTCCAGCTTAAGCTCCCTTTTGACGAGCTAGTTGACGCAGCGCTTCACCTTGAAGCGGTTGAGCGTGAGAGAGACGGTGATGGAGATGGTGAGGGTTACAAAAATCCTAATCAGAAGCGGGGCCCATTTCAGAAGTCCAAGTCTTGGCATAAGAAGAAGAAGACAGGCAGCTCTACTTCTCAGACTCAGCCTCAGTATATTGCTCATCTAAGTGGAACACCTTCCATTCGGAAGTGTTTCAACTGTGGATCTACCGATCATATGTTTAAAAAGTGTCACAAGCCTCTTTTCTGCCGCTATTGTAAGAAGGAGGGTCATCTTAATTCTGATTGTCCTACTGCACCTCCTAGATCTGGCAAGCTTAATGCTGCCAAGGCTCCTATATCTTCAGCTCAGCCTCGAGGTATGCATCCTTCCGTTCTCGAAGGTTCTATTTTATTTCATGGTAGATCTTGTAGAGTTCTCTTTGATACGGGTGCCTCTCACTCATTCGTATCAAAGGAACTAGTTGATACTTTACGTTTGGATGTTACTTGTTTGGTTTCTTCACTAAGGATTGTGAATCCCATCGGCGGATCCACGACCCTTAGCCTGCTTTGTGAGGATATAGATATTGATCATTGTGGATTTTCTTTCCGTGCGAATCAGCACGTTATGGAGTATTTGGGCTCTGACATGATTCTTGGCATGGATTGGCTCGCTCAGTACGATGCCAAAATCATTTGTTCGGAGCGGATATTATTTCTTCGTCATCCTGACTCGTCCGCTCCATTAGCTATTGCTCTTCAAGATGTTGGGATTTCTGATATTACTTTATTTGCTCTTGATTCACGAGATGAGGATGTGGACATATCTCGTATTCCTGTTGTTCGGGATTTCCCCGATATATTCGAGCCAGTATCAAGCCTGCGGCCAAAGCGGGCCACTGAGTTCCGCATCGATCTCATTCCAGGCTCCCATCCAGTTGGGCATCCTCCCACGAGGATGTCTACTAAAGAGAATGAGGAACTCAGGAAGCAGTTAGTAGAGGTTGAGGCGAAGCAGTTCATTCGGTCCAGTTCTTCGCCATGGGGTGCTGCTGTGGTCTTCGTTAAGAAGCCCGATGGCTCTCTTAGGCTCTGCATTGACTATCGCAAGCTTAATGAGTTGACCATCAGAAATTGTTATCCACTTCCATGGATAGACGATATGTTTGATCAGTTGAGCGGTGCGAAGGTCTTTTCCTAGCTCGACCTTGCCACCGGATTTCATCAGCTCCGAGTTGCGGAAGATAGCATTCCTCTTACCTCTTTCTGCACTCGTTATGGTTCTTTTGAGTGGTTGGTCATGCCATTCGTCTTGACGAATGCACTGGCTTTCTTCGTCGATCTTATGAATCGAATATTCCGGGAATACATCGATAGATTCGTTCTGGTTTTCATCGATGATATTCTTATTTATTCTAGATCCGAGGCAGAGCATGCTCATTATTTGCGGATCGTCTTGGATACTCTTCGTCAGCATCAGCTTATGGCCAAGCTCTCCAAGTGCCATTTTTGGGAGAGCAAGGTCAAGTTCTTGGGCCATATTGTATCATCTGAGGGTATTTCTGTCGATCCTGCCAAGATCGAAGCTATTCAGAATTGGAAGCAGCCCGAGAACGTTCATGATATTCGCAGCTTCCTTGGTCTGGCGGGTTATTACCGTCGATTTATCAAGGATTTCTCTCGAGTTGCACTTTCTCTTACGACGCTGACTCGTAAGGGTGTTCGCTTTATTTGGTCTGATAAGTGTGAAGCTTCCTTTCAGCGATTGAAGGAACTTCTCACTCATGCTCCTATTCTGGTGGTTCCAGAGAGTAACCATGATCTTGTTGTATACATCGATGCTTGTGGTAGCGGGCTCGGTGTCGTGCTTATGCAGAAGGATCGGGTAGTTGCTTATGCTTCCAGGCAACTGCGTCCGAATCTGGTTCGCTATCCTACTCATGATCTTGAGTTAGCGGCTATCGTCTTTGCCTTGAAGACGTGGCGTCACTTTCTATTAGGCGAACGCTTCATTCTTTACACCGATCACAAGTCGCTGAAGTATCTATTCAGTCAGAGGGATCTCAATATGAGACAGCAGCGTTGGCTTGAGTTTCTTGCCTCATATGATTTAGATATTCAGTACACCCCTGGCAAGGGTAATCGAGTTGCAGATGCGCTCAGTCGCAAGCACTCGACGGTAGTTTCTATGATGATTGTCGAGTAGGATATTCTTGAGACCCTATCTTTGTGTGATATTAGAGATCGAGCTCCATCTTCTAATTCCCCAGTCTTATTATTCAGCTTGGAAGCTCGTCCTATCTTATTGGATCGCATTGCCCATGCTCAGCGGAAGGATCCAGACTTATTGCATCTTATTCATCTTCTCGAGTCGGGATCCAGTGATGAGACATTGCTGGATTATTCTCTTGATTTTCATTGACGTTTTTGTTGGAAGAACCGTATTGTTGTACCATCTGATTTATCACTTAGGCGTGACAGTCTGGACAAGTGCCATCGCACTAAGTACACTATACATCCTGGTTCGAGTAAGATGTATGCCGATATGTGCCGACTATATTATTGGGAGGGTTTGAAGAGAGATGTTGCAAGTTATGTGAGCGGTTGCATGACTTGTCAACAGATCAAGGCCGAGCATCAGTGTCCATCTGGTCTTATTCAGCCTCTAGAGATTCCATTATGGAAATGGGATCAGATATCCATGGATTTCAATGACGGTCTGCCTTGATAGAGGTCAGGCCATACTTCTATCTGGGTTATTGTTGATTGCTTGACCAAATCGGCTCATTTCATTCCGATTAAGTCCACTCGGACTGCACCTCAGTTGGCCAAGCTCTATGTGAAGGAAGTCGTACGACTTCATGGAATTCCTAGCTCTATCGTATGTGATGGAGACACCATTTTCACTGGTCACTTCTGGAAGTGCCTACAGTCAGCTTTGGGCACAAAGCTGAATCTCTCTACTGCTTATCACCCTCAGACTGACGGTCAGACTGAGCGGCTGAATCGTGTTTTGGAGGATATTTTGCGTTGTATTCTGAATTTCGGGGGTAATTGGGAGGATCACTTACCTCTCGTAGAGTTCTCCTACAACAACAGCTATCAGTCTAGTATTGGCATGGCACCTTTCGAGGCTCTATACGGAAGGCCATGACACTCTCCTGCTTGTTGGTTAGAATCTGGCGAGAAGCTCATTCTTGGTCCAGATTCAGTTAGGGAATCTTCTGAGAAGATTGTTCTTATCCGTCGGAGAGTGAGAGAGGCACAGGACCGCCAGAAATCCTACGCGGACAACCGTAGGAAGCCTCTTGAGTTCTCCATTGGTGATTTTGTCTTTATTTGGATTTCTCCCACGAAGAGGGTTGTGCGTTTCAGTTCTACAGAAAAATTGGCTTCTCGCTATGTTGGACCATTTCCTATCACAGAACGCATCGGCCCCGTTGCTTATCGTGTGGCTCTACCTGCTCACTTTTATGGAATCATGACGTGTTCCATGTGTCTCAGCTTCGCAAGTGTGTGCGCGATCCAGATTCTATTATTGAGCCACATATCGTGCCTGATTTAGAGAACTCACCTGATTTATCATTGGAGCAGCAACCTCTTCGTGTTCTTGATTCGGAGGTCAGACGCCTTCGCAACAAAGAGGTTCAGTTTGTGAAAATTCAATGGTCACCGAATCCTAAGACTGCACTTGGTAGACCAGAGAATTTATCGAGCGTTCTTATCCTGGGTTTCTTCCATCTTCAAGTAGGGGTGAGAATCTCTATTTGATCTTCTATCATTTCTTTTGTGGATTAGACGTTATAGACGAGTCCATCTTAAAGAATTGCGGGGACGCAATTTTCTTAAGGGGGGAGTCTATAACAACCCGGGATTTGCATTACCGAAAAAAAAATTAGGATTTTATTTAAATGGAGCAAATGGATTTTTGGGATAAGGATAATTTATTTAAAAATATGGACATTTTAAATAAATGGGTTTTTAAAAACGAGGCGAAGTATTATTTTGGAGCAATTAAAAGTTAATGGGAAATTTAAGAAGAGGATTTGGTTAAGTATGGGTTTTCATGGCTATGTTAACACTTAAACAATTTTTATAGATGTTTAGAGCCACACTCTCTTAAGGGGTGCATTAGCCTAACCCAAACCCACTTACCATTCTATAAATCATCTCAAACTCTTAACCCTCATTCATTCCAACCCTAATCAAAAAAATTTCCTAAAACCCTAAACATAAAAATGGCCTCCATGCTTAGGAAAGCTTCATCCTCTCTTATATTGGATTAAGCTAGTTAAAATAAGGGAAGGTAATGCAAAATCCCTCTTGTAATCCATCCCTAACTCTCTTTAATTTCGGAAAATCATGTTGTAACTTTTGGTTTTATGTGTTTTGGTATTTTTCTAGCTCCTTGATCATCATCTCTTAGCTTTGGTTAGTGCCATATAGGTGTTTGTTCTTTGGATTGAGAGGAATACTAGGTAAACACTCTCCTAATCTATGTATGAGCATCTCTTAATTTCTGAAATTATTTTGTAATCCACTTTTTTTTGTGCATTTAGATTGTGAAACTCTTTGATCTTCTTTTCATTGCTTGGAAAAGAGGTAATATATGCTGGCTGAAATTATAATTAGTGTATTGCTGTTAGTAAATTACGCATATCTCATTCATCTTTAATCGGAATTAAGACTTTCTTGAAGTTCTGAAAATCTAATTCTGTAGCCTATAACTTTTTTGTTTTGGGCTTTGCCTAATTTTGAGGTTTGAATGGTCTAAATCACGTTTGTTTTTCGTTGACTTGACAACAAACTACAGGGTTGATAAAATAAGAACCTGAAATTGATTTGGCCATAAGTTACTCGTTTCTTATCCAAATCTATTAATTTTGGATGTTCTGGAAAGCATAGATATAGGGCTAAAAGTTTCATGTTTTGAGTTTCATGAAATTTCGAAGTTAATTTGGTTAAAACTGTGCATTCTTACTACTGTCCCGTGAGCACAACGACAGTGATATAGAATTTAGATATGAGAATTGTTTTAGTCATAAAATTTTCATCCCCGATCGGAATTTGACGATCTTAGTCATTCCGGGAATCTTAGAAACTAAGCTACAACTTTTATTTTATTCATTTCGTCCGATTGGAAGTTTACTATGCCAAAATTGTGGTTTTCATCTCTGGTCTGTTAGTGCATAGCTATAGGCCTTAGTCTCTTTTCTCCCGTTGTTTTCAGTACAGAACCCCGACTTTGCGACGCCATCTCGGGCTCGTCCTTTGTTGGATTTCATCGATTTTGGTCTCTTGGAAAGCTGGAGTTCCGAACTCCATCTCTAGAAAGTTTAATTAGTATCCGAGTTCATTTGACTCTTCGAAATTGCTGTCGAAGAGGGACCCGGATCTCAGCCTGAAACAGTGTATTCACTTTTTCCGGGTACGACTTTGGAGCGTCGCTCCGACTTCGTTTCAAGTCGGAATCGAGCAATTCTTTTTCTGTTCTGAAGTAGGAATGTCGGACGACGTTCCTACCAATTTTCATGCCATTCGGATTCAGTTTGCTGGTTCGAATAATTTTCCGAACTTGAGTTCGCGTTAGTTTTGGACTATTTTCCAACACTTAGAATATTTTCAGTGATTTTCTAGTTTTATCGATTTCTTTGAGATTTGTCTCTGGATTTCGTACACGGGCCTTATAAAAAGGTTTTAAAAGGATTTTTCACTCCGAAATGGCTTTTGAAATTATTTTATAATATTATTTTTAATTAACTAAATAAATTACTCCATAATAGGAGAGTTTTCAAAGGCCGTTTTATAGTGATTTCAAACCAATTATAAATCCGTTTTCCGTAATTATTTTCTATAATAAAATCCCACACTCACACTTTAGCACTTCGAGCGAAGTGGAAAGGTGCTTAAACGTTTGGGAAAAACTCCGGCCTATGAAACCGTGTGTATTTCCCTTCCGGTTAATCCCCGACCTATTCGATTGATCGTTTTGGCCTTTCGGCCTAGTTTACCGATGACATGAGGTGAACTTTGTACTGCTTTCAGTGTGGAAGCTTACGATTGGTTAGTAAACCGTTTAGTGCGAACGTAGGGTATGGGACTCACGTTAACATTTTACGGCTTCCTTGCTAAAAGTTCGTGACACGTTCCTTTTATTACCTTTGTGATAGTGTCTTCGGACTGTCTCCCTTAGAGGTATCGTTTTGGCATCTCTACTTAGATGGCCGTTATACATCTCTACATAGATGTATCATTTTTGGCATCTCTACTTAGATGGCCGTTGTACATATCTACATAGATGTATCGTTTTTGGCATCTCTACTTAGATGGCCTGTTATACATCTCTACTTAGATGTATCGTTTTTGACGTCTCTACTTAGATGTTTATTTTTTGTCATTTGTGCTTACGTTATGCCTATGATATGAGGCTTATTATACATTTCTACTTAGATGTTTTGTTCTGACATTTGTGACTATGTTATGCCAATGATACAAGGCTTGTTATACATCTCTACTTAGATGTTTATTTCTTCTCTATGTGAGAGTTTGTGGTCTATAGTACTATGTTATATATCGCCTCATTATCTATCATGTTTATCTCAGTTTATTAACTGATTGTTTAGCTAGCTTGACCCGAGTGTTTTTCGCTCGGGTCAGACCGAGTTGTTTCAGGTTAGGCCTCTGGACTTAGCTTTATGTGCTTCCGCTTGGACATTATCTGCTGATGATAGATAGCTCTTTATATTTGTCCACTATTTTGATACTCTGATTATTCAGTCTCTTATGTACATATCTTTGACTCACATGTGTGAGCGGAGGCTTTGTACCCACCTTTTTGATATTTGCATCTGTATTGACGATATATTGTACCTGTGTTCGGTTACTGTTATGTGACTGTTCTGTGATGATGATGTTATCATTTAGTATTATGTTTTTTTTGAACCTATTTTCCTTAGCCATTGTAATTTTGTTATAAATATCTATTGGATATGTCGAACCACTTGAACGAAAAAGCGATACCACATTTCGACGTATTCAGTAGATAGTTATAGATTGATTACATATGGTCGCTTCCATTATACTCTATTGTCCGCATTAGCAGGCGGTATTATCCATATAATACTCTTTGTTAATGAGGCTCTCGGAGTGGGGCGTTACAGATCCTTAATCCGTTGTCCCTTTCAATTGGTATCAGAGCATTGATTTTCATAGTTTCATAATATGAAACTTGAAAATTATTTTAATGGATACCAATACTAGTAATGTCAACTCTGGCACCAGTTTTGTTGTCCCTAACACTAGTTCATTTATATAAGGTCAGTGTACTGTTAGACCACCATTTTCCAATGGGAGTAATTATGCATACTAGGCTTGTAGGATGAAAATTTATTTACAATCAGCAGGATTAGACACTTTGAATATCACAAAAACTGAGCTTGTTGAACTGACTACCAATTTTGCCCATTGGACTGCTGAGAAAAAGGGAGTTGCACAAAATAACTCAAAGGCCATGAATATATTATTCTGTCCATTAGATAGGAATGAGTTTAATAGAATGTCTGTTTGTAAGTCTGCATTTGAAATTTGGAAAACTTTGCAAGTTACTTATGAAGGAACAAACAATGTTAAACAGACTAAAATTTCCATATTAACTAATCGGTTTCAATTGCCTAAAATGCTTGCAAATGAGTCCATTTTCGACATGTATTATCAATTTCAAGATATTGTTCATTCACTAATTGCACTAGAAAAAAACTTTTCGAAGGAAGACCAAGTCAAAAAAATTCTAAATTCACTCATTCTAGAATGGGATCAAAACACTCTTGCAATCATAGAAGCGAATGATATCAGTCTAATGAAAATAGAAGAATTGATTGGAAATCTGATGTCTTATGAATTTCAACTGCAAGGAAGAAGAGAAAACAAGACTACAGAAAAGAAGTCATTAGCATTCAATGCAACAACTGAAGAGTCGAAACCAAACAGTGATGAGGAGATTGCATTCATGACAAGAAACATTCGAAAATTCCTAAAATATAGAAAAATAAATAATTACAAAAGAAACGATCAAAGGAATTCCAAAAATAATACTGAAAATGTCAATAATGATAGATGCTACAATTACAATAAAGTCGGGCATCATAGAAAAGATTGTCCATATCCAGATAAGCAGTTCTTCCCTCTAAACAATGATTCGCCAAGGAAAAGAAAGAAAGCATACACTACAACTCCTGATGACTCATACTCATTATCCAATGACAATGAGAGGAAGACGGATAATTCAAATCTGTGTTTCACTACTATTCATGAATCAAATGACGATGGGAGTATGGATATAAAAATAGGTACGCATTTACATTATTTTTAGTTTTTTTGTTTGAATGGATGCTTGCTTGTTTTCTTTATTCTTTTAAATTCCTTGAATTTTAAATTCAAATTTATCCTTTGAAATTTGAATTTTAAATTCAAAAATATTATTATTTTAATAATATCTGAAATATTATACTATTAATAATCAAATATTATTATATTTAGCGTTTCACAGGAATTATATAATTAGAATATAGGATATAATATATACATTTATTAGAAATTAGGAATGGAAATTTGTCCTTTGATTCAATAGTCACCTGTTGACATACCCAGATACCCCATGTCGATATGCCCCTCAGAATTTGATTTCAAAACTTGAATTTAAACTTTTTGAATTTCCCTCCGCCTTTTCGCCAACTTCAATGCTTTAGAAAGACGCCTCTTGACCAAAGAACATATCTACAGAATCTCTATTTAATTCACTCTCTTTATCATCACTTTTCACTTTTATTTCAAATTTCAAATTTATCTTCATTATCTTCAACTCCTCTCAAACTTCTTCATTGACCTCTTCAAGCACTCCTAACACCATTAGGTTTCCAAAATATGTCAAAAACTTTCTTTTTAATGACCCGGAAGCTATCAAAGCTTACGTCAACTATGTAAACATTGGTAAAATTCATACGGGGAAATTTGCTTTTTTGAAGATTTTCCTTCTTATGAAATTGAAAATCTTTTCCCAAAATATTCAATTCTTAGTGTAGTCGATAACAAATAAAATGATTTTGTATATTATCCAAAAAAAATTAAGTTGTTTTATGCGAATTTGAATCGTGGTTTTTATCATGGGTCAGATGGACAATTTTGGAGTAGTGTTAAAGGAACACAAATTGTTTTGGATTATGAAATTTTTGAGAAATATTTTGGGATGCAAGTATACCAGAATGAATCTCTCGAAATTTCAAATAAATGAAAATGATCGAGAGAAATTTCATCACATCTTTGAAAGGGATAATAATTTTGAATTCAAAAATCATTATTTTCGTCCAAAAGCAAGAATTGTTAACCTTCTTATTCAACACACTCTTATACCAAGATCGAGAAACTACAACAACCCGACTTTGAAAGTTTGCAAAACTCACTTTGCAATTTTTGAAAATTATGATATTAATTGGGCTCAAGTTATTTTGGATGAGCTAAGTTCCAAAAATTTTATTATGGGTGAAAACACATTCTATCATGGAATTTATCTCACTCGGATTTTTAATTACTTTGGAGTTGATTTCAAAAGGGAAGAATTAATAACTAGAAAAGTGTTCGACCATGGAAACATTTCCCTTATGCAAATTCCATTAGTGTTTTGACCATATGAAACACTTACGGAAAAGGAAGAAAGACTTGCTCACGAAGAGATGGAAGAAATGGATGAAGAAGAGAAAGAAGAGGAAGAGGAAGGAATGGAAATTGAAGAGGAGGAAGAGGAAGATCAAGAAACTTCATTAGAAAGTATTGAATATCCTACTAATCCCGCTAATCCATCCAATCGGACCATTCTCAATAATTAAAGAATTATAGTGGAAAATCATAAGACACTTAAAAGATCAATGAGTAAGAAAATGGACAAGATTTCTACTAAAATGGACAATTTCTTCGAGAAAATTAGTAGAAAGCTTGGACTTTCATCTTCTTCGTCTTCATCTAATTAGTTTTGGTTCATGTTATCTTAGTTATATCTTTGTATTGTCTTTATTTTAGTTAATATTACATTATCTTATGTAATGTTGATTAAAATCATTAATGAAATCTTTCATTTCCTGTTATTCAACTTCACTTGTCTCTGTAATTGCTTGTTATTATACTCTACAAATTTTAGTCGAATAGATATGTTCATAATATTCAAAACAAAGCAAATTGTCACATCAGGCAAAGGCACGTCGACATCTACCATCCCTCCATGTCGACATACAACGGGCAAAAAATAGTTCAACTTTCAAATTTTAATTTAATGTAACTAACTTGTGTCTATTCATTTTAAACGACTTTCTACCCCTATTTATACCTATTTCTTCCTGAATAAATTATCAAACTTCATTTCTAATCACTCCTTTTCATAGTTCTTCCTATTTCTTGAATTATGACTTCTCTGATTAAGAATCTAAATGATAATCTTGAAGGAACTCTCAATTCTTTCAAGAATATTCTTACATTCATACTTCGTAATCAGCGCCACTTAGAATTGAGTCAAATGCAGATGATCAAGGAGCAAGAGAGACATTTCGACATTCTTTGTTCGATGATCTCGGCCCTTAACAAGGATGATCTCGAAGGAAATCCACCAGTCACTCTCGACAAAGATAAAGAAGAATGGGATGCCATCAAAGCAGACCCTCGACATTTTGATCATTATTGACATTCTAGCAAGAGTGTTTTGGTCTGCTTTGATGGGATTTCCAAGAATTTATCTCGACAAAGATCTGAGTTTTTTGATTAGTGGAGATAAAGATTGTTTGAGAGTTTCAGAAATGTGACAACCCAAAATTTTTGGCAATATTAATTTAATAATCTTCTAATATAATTATTTAATTTGCAAACTTATCTTTTCAAAAACAAATAAAATATGCTATCTATTTACTTATTTTCGTACACATATATAAATTGTGAAAGAAACTATGATTTGAAATTCAAAGTAATCTCCCACAAATAATTTAGATTTAAACTCTAAATTTTTTTTAAAAAAAACATTGGAGATAAGTGTGTGTGTGTGTGTGTGTATAGTTATTAATTAAAGCAGTATTAACTTAAGCTTAAAATTTGAAATAAGAATGAATAAAAGGTTTATAATATTTGTGCTACTTAGTTAATAAAAATAAAAATATAAACATAAGAAAATAAAAAATATTTGCATAAGACATTTGTAAGCTAGGGGATGACGTACTAATACAAGTGTCAATATTAATTGTTTTCTTCATTAAAACAAAAAAAATGATTAAAAGGAGAAACTAAAGGCTGTATATAGTTTGTTTTCTTTTATATTTACACATTTCTCACTTCTTCTTTCTTTCATCTTCTTTCACCGAATTCAGAGAAAACCAAACATCTAAATCAGACAACTTCAAGTTTTCAACTGTGCAAAGCAAAGATTCAAATTCACGTTCATCTCAACTCAAATAGATCAAGATTCCAGTTTCAAAAATTAAGTTAGTTGTTTCCAGATTTCAAAACTATTCTCTGTTCGTAAATTTTTAGGTGAGTAAACCTGTCCTTTTAAAACAAAATCATCTTTATATCTATGTGCATGCAAGATTTGATGATAGGAATATCTTGATTTTTGCTTGCATGAATGGAAAACTGTATACCTGGCAGTATAAATTGAATCGAAGCATATTCATATATGCATGTCTCTGTTCTTACTCTAGCAGGCTCAAACCTTTTCAAAAATTCATATCTATTCAATCAAACACTTTCAAGCTATGATAATTAAAGAGATTTTGTTTGCAAACATGTAATACTATTTTAAAAAATGCTTATTAATAAATTAATTCCAAATATAAATGGCTTGTAATTAGTTAATGTCAGTTAAGCAGGATTATAAGTAATTCATTTTTAAATTAATTGGATGATTGTATGACTAATTAATCTTGCCTGTAAATGGTTAGATTATATTGAATGCTTTGGATTACTTAATATCTCTAGTTTGTTAATCTGTAATATTCTTTGATATGAAATGCCTGGATTGAACTGTTGATAAATCTGAATCGATTATTTAATTGATATCTGTGATGAATTTCTATGTGAATGTGACATTCTGAAGTTTAAATCAAATTGTTTTACTTAAAACAACTTGACCTTAAAGACGGCGTTTGGATTTCGACGAGACCGAGATCGGATATCAAAGTATTATCCAAAAACCACATCGATCCAAAATAAGCGATAGGTCATGTAATCTCAAGTGAAGATCGGGAATGAAGATTCAGAATGCAAGGGCTATTTGTCGTTAACTCTGAGGGTGATTCCAAAATGAGTGTAGCGAAGATAGCGCCTTCGGTTCCATTCGGACCCAGAATGGACTTGTATGGACGAATGCTATCAGACCATCGTCAATGGAGGACGATGAGCATTCCAATATATGTGCTATAAAGGTAATCGTAGCCCCAAGCCTCATCAACCGGGAATGGCCAAAATAGAGGAGGTGCAGCAAAGATAAATGGGTAGCAGCCAATTGATTTTTCCCTGTCTAGATGTCCCTTTTATTCAACTATGTGGGCGGTTATTGGCCACAACCGTGGGGTTGTCTTATTCGGACTATTTAGTAAGGGGTAGCTCCGTTCTTGTGTTGTAGGGAATCAGAGGGGATCCTCAGTACGCTGATCTAAACCGGGTACTGTGACGGGTAGTACCTCAGTAGCCCTGCCATTGTATGGAATCCAATCTCCAATAAGTTACCTTGGACTTGATTGTATACCTATTGGGCTGGAATTTAATTAATGTAACAATTTTGGCCTTGTAAATAATTTATTTGAAAACCCTAGACGCTATTATAACGTCACTGTATTTTCTATCAAATGTTTTGGTTATCGTAAGGGAAAAACTCGTCCGTGTTTATATGCAGTGAGTCTACGAGATACCTTTGATTTCAAATGATTCTCAAGTTAAACAAACTTAAACAACTTACTTACACCAGACCCATGTCTGACCTGGAGTTTATTTTCTATTTTCTTAAACTCTTGGGCACTCAAATTTATATGAGTAGCCAAGTGACGTAGGTTGGCTTTGACATATTTTGAAGAAAGTCTTGGAGAAGGAGGCATTTGCATATCAAGATATATCTATTCCGTTGTATTAGTATATCCATTTGCATTTTAGGTAGTAATGGATAGGCAGGTCATCACGACTGTCTAATATGATGTTTGTAAAACTGAATGACTCTAACGTATGGTATTAATGACTGCTGTGTAATATATATGTGATGTAGTATACTTATTTCGTTCCGTTGTGAGATTCTGAGATTGTTTAGTTTCTTTCTTTCTATTTATTTATTTTCTACCTGTTTCTTTTTAATTTAAAATATGTCTTTCTATGGAATGAAAGGCGGATCGTCACGGTTGGTGTCAGAGCGCTAGGTTGAGATAATACCCAGGCTTTTTGGTTAATACCCATCATGAGAGAGCGTACTTGTAATTTTTATATATCTATATATATCTACCTGATTTTTGGGTTATCGTGTCCAGGTTGCCAACATGAGTTCCAAGAAAAGAAGAGGCAGAGGTGCGAGTAGAACGACAACTACAAACGGAAGGGGCCCTAATGTTGAAGGTGGAAGGGTAACTATCGAGGCTGTAACCCCAATACCGCCTCGTGTGAACTTTGCAGCGCTGTGCAAAGACTTTACCAATCTCGAAGGAAAGACTTTTAAGGGTACAGAGTCTATCGTTGAAGTGCAAGCCTGGTTGCACTCATGTGAGTGGATTTTATGAGTTTGGATCTGTTAGATGAGTAGAATCGAGTTATGGCGTAATGGCAACTTCAAAAAGGAGCATTTGCATCTGTGGGATGTAGTCACCATGAACGTTCCCAAGGATGATTTCTCTTGGAGCAAGTTCAAGGAAGTGTTTGAAGAGCATTTTATGCCTACCGCAGGGATGACTCGACTGTATAGGTATTTTCTAGACCCTAAACAAGGAGATTTGTATGTATCAAAGTATAAAACCAAGTTCAACGAGTTGTCCTGCTATGGACTCGTCTTATTAACACACCGCTTAAGAAGAACGAAATGTTTATGCTTGGCATGAGGCTCGAATTTCACGAGAAGATGACTGCACATCTCAAAGGATCATTTGTGGAACTAGTAGACATAGCTTTGAGATGCGAAGAGATTATGGAAAAGAAACCCTTGGCAAAAGTGGCAAAACCGAGGGGAAATGCTACCAATCAGAACAAAAGGAAATTCAACCCGAATTGGAAGAAGCAGGGTAAAGGAAAACCTAGAGGGAACAATGCAACTTGGAAATGTTATGTGTGCCAACAGGAATGTCATCAGGCTTAAAATTTTCCTAGAGGTGGAGCTCCGAAGCAGCAGCAGAGTGGACCCATTTTCATGACGGTTTAGAAGTCCTTATGTTTCAATTGTCAATAGCCCAGGCATTTGGTGAAAGCTTGCCATTTCTTCAGAGAGCTCAACCGAACAAAGTATTTGCTATTCAAGGTGGACTGCCAACTTTTACTGATGGGAAAGTAAAAGGAGTTCTCAAAGGTACTTTGCTTTTAGATGGCATTTATGTTAGATCTTTGTTTGATTCTGGTGCTTCCCTTAGTTTTACTTCTTTGGAAACGGTAGAGAAATTTCACCTTACCCCTAGTGTCGTGGACCGTCATATTTTTGTATCTAATCCCATAGGAGGAGTGACCAAGCTAGACATGATCTGTAAGGTTTAGGAATTTCTTATCTATCCCATTGTTTCTCATGCGACCCATATGTATTGGAATTTAAAGGATTTGACTTTATTTTGATAATGGATTGGTTAGACAAGCATAAAGTTGTTCTGGTCTTTGAAGAGGGAACCATGTCATTAGAAACCGAACTAGGAAGGATTGCAAGGGTGACTTAAGAAAGTTCAGGTATTCACTTGAGTAGTCTTTTGCATGGGCTCGAGGCATCTCAAGAAGAAGTAGGAAACATCAAAGTCGTCGGAGACTCTACAAACGTCTTTAAAGAAGTTAAAGGTTTGCCTCCACATCGAGAGATTGAGTTATTTTCAGGAGCGATACCAGTGGTTCAACCAAGTAGAAGGATGGCTCCTAGACAGAGAGAGGAATTGGTGAAGCAAACTCAAGATTTCTTGGAGAGAGGATTGATCAGACCTTATCGTTCTAGCTAGGGTTCTGCCATAGTATTTGTAACCAAATCGGATGTGTCAGTAAGATTTTGTATAGACTATCGGGAATTGAATAAGGTAACCATTAGGAATAAGTACCCCTTGCCTCATATTGACGATCTTTTTGATCAACTTCTGGGGCAACTGTGTTCTCTCATTTGGATCTTGCTTCAGGTTTTCACCAGCAAAGGGTAGCTGAAGACAGTATACCCTTGACTGCATTCAGAGGACCCAACTGTTTTTATGAGTGGCTGGTTATGCCTTTTGGGCTAACCAACGCTCCAGCTTATTTTGTGGATCTGATAATCCGTGTCTTCCATGATGTGCTGAACAATTTTGTGCTTGTGTTCATCGACGACATTCTCATCTACTCCAAATCAGAGGAGGAGCATAAGTGTCATTTGGAGAAGGTATTGGTAACGTCGAGGAGACATGTCCTGAAAGAAAAAATTTTGAAGTGCCATTTCTGGATGTCAGAAGTAAGATTTTTGGGACATATCGTATCTGGAGAGGGCATCTCTATGGATTCGGTCAAGGTGGCAGCTGTTCAAGAGTGGAAGCAACCGCAGACTCCTATGGAAGTACGCAGTTTTCTTGGCTTGGCAGGTTACTGCAGGAAATTCATCTGGGATTACTCTAAGATTTCCTCTCACTTGACCAGACTGACTAGGAAGGGAGCAAAATTTAAATGGACTCCTAAGTGTGAAGAAGCATTTCTAGATCTAAAGGCGAGGTTAACTAGTGCACCTATTTTGGCTATTCCAGATGGGAGCAGTAAGTTTGAGGTATACACCGATGCTTATGGAGTAAGGCCTGGTGCTGTCATGAGGCAGAATGGAAGGATGATTGCGTAAGCGAGTAGGCAGTGGAAGCCGCATGAGAAGAACTATACTGTGCATGACTTGGAATCGCTGGCTATCATTTTTGCACTGAAGATATGAAGGCATTATCTGTTGGGTGAGAAGTTTGAGCTTTTCACCAATCAAGAATCCTTAAACTATCTTTTTGTAAAGTCCCTTTTTCCCGTACTCTTTGAATCGACAATAAACCACACATGTCTAACTCAAATTGCATGAAAAGACGGATCTTTAAGGGTAAAAAAGAAAAGCAGACAGAACAGAATCTCACTCGAATGGAATAACATATAATATTTAACAAATATTTTTACAGCGAAAAACTTCTAAATGCATAAAGCAGAGTCTAATCTCAATTCAGCTTGGATAGCTATAAACATCTGTCCTCACAATTGTTGACAAACATCAAATAAAATACACTAAGTACAGCGCTGTGCAGTTAATGTGCTCGATAGATTCAAAGCGGTGGAGGTGCAAAAAGTCATAGCGGGGATACAGCGAGGATATAGCGGGATATAGCGGATGGCTCTAAAATAGCATATAAAACTCGTACTTAATGTTTTTAAAAATATATAATGGTAATTAAATGAAAAATTATCATTCAATTGAATTATAAATAATACATAAATAATTTTAAATAAAAACATGTGCGAATATACTTTAAATAAACGAAAAACTGTTAAATAACATAATTGAATTTGGTAGAATATTAGATTATTTTCATTTCGGAAAAAATATTAAAAATTAAATCAAATAAATTAGGTTCACATTTTTATAATGTATAAATGCAATTTTACAATTCATTTTATTAAAAAAGATATAGCGGGAATAGCGGAAATAACGAGATATGGCGGAAATAGCGGGGATTAAAGCGGAAAGGCTATATTCTGGGACTATACGGAAAAATCGTAGCGGTAGAAATCCACGAAGAGATATAGCGGGGTTGTAGCAGGGTAATAGAGGGGCATTGACTACACATGTATAGCGGATAATAGAATATGTCCATACAATGATGAATATCTCCAGCTCTCCTTTGGAAACTCCAACCATCTTCGACTATCCTAAAATTACTCGGATCTAACCCGAGTATTGAAAGTAACTGGATCAGGCTTGATAAACCAACGTGAGAAAAACTCAACAATAGATGACAGTGTCATATATCAGCCTTTTAATAATTCCTTTGAAATAAAGAGTATCTCATAAGACCACGCCCACACATAAACATGGACGGGTTTTTACCTTATGATAACTAAATCACTTTTATATCAAAATGTTTGATATTATTCTTAATGACATCTCTTTGAAAATATTTGCAAATAAACTTATTAATCTTAGCCGAAATTGTTGCCATTATTAAATTCCAGCATATTAGGCTCTACAAACGAAACCGTAGGTTCTTATTGGAGAATGGATTTCCATACAAATGACCAGGCGCAGGATCTACCTTTCGAATGGGTACACCTCTAGATGGATGTCTCGAGGACCATCACAAAGAATCCACTACCAACACAAGGCCAGCCTATATCTGTAACTAGATAGTACCGAATATGTCATCCCCGTTCGTTACCGACCTTTATTCGAGGGCCCACATAGCATACACCACATTAATTTACACCCCGACGTCATAGCGGGAAGAAATATATCTAGAAGTGGATGATCATACCCTTCTTGGAAATGAACCACTTAGCCTTGCTGCATCTAATCCTGTTTCGGTCATTTTCGGTTTGATGAGGCTTGAGGCTATGATTTCCTTTTCATAAAGCACATATCACATCTTTGAATGTCATATTGCCATTTCCGTTTACTACTAATTGCCTTCCACAAAAATACAACGCTTGAGCTCGTATGTCTCAAGGAGGGTGTTAAGCTAAGAGAAGTTGCCTTCTCCGCCACCACTGATGTATGTTTGTGAAAACCAATGTACGTAATTGTTAGAAATGCAATGTCAGACAAACGTCCATACAAATTGTCCAGGAACAGGACAAACCGAAGGCACTCTCCTACTACTACTAGTAGCGAGTAGTCCTTGAAATCCGAAAAATCTCCACAACGAGGAGACCACTGCTACATATAACTCGGGAGCTACCCAGAGCAAGTCAACAAGCAGTCCTCATGCTATAAAGATCCACGGTCATCAATAATCATCATCTTCAACATGTCTTCACGTTAGAACCTATACATTGGTTCGAAGTGGTTTTCGGACGGAAATCAACCAAATCCGACCACGGTTCCTTCGAAATCCAATTATAAATAAAAAGTGAATATGAGTATACATGACTTATTAAGTCTCTTTTCACTTTTATTCTTTTCGGATTATTTCGAAATCTCTTTCTTTTGACTTAGGATAATTTCTAAGAAATTCATTCCTTTGCTTTGGAAAATATCTCAAATTTCCTTACTTAATTTCTAATCCAAATTTCTTTACTTTTTAGTCGGGTCAAAAACAATGTTATTTAAGACATCGTTTACGATAAAACCTAAATCAATCTTAAAATACATTTTGAAGTAAATATGACTATAGAAATCATTCATTTTTGGAGATTGCTTAACTTTTGGATAATACCAATCTTCTTTTATTTTGGAAAACTTAACAGAATCTTTTTATTTAAGAGCATCCGGGCTTTCCTTTCGATCTGTTCCACCCTTCGGCTAAGAAAAGAAAAATAGGACAGGTAAGTTCAAGGCACTGGTTGCTCCATCCGTAACCTTAGTTAAACACCTTGTTTTACCTTTCCAGATCTCACAAGCGGGACAAATGTACTAGTCGTTTCCGCATACTCAGAATTTCAACTTTATTTTGGAATTGCTTATAAATATTTCAAATTATCTTTCTAAATGCTTGATTATCCTTTTTAAGACATTCACAATTTATTCTGAGAAACGTCGTTACAGTTTAAACTCATATTCCAAAAGTTATAGAATTCACAGCAGAAAAGTGTTGCGGAAAGTGCTAAATAAGCTAATTTTCATTAAACAACTTTTAAACATTTGATAATTCATATTTTCCAATCCAAATCTCTTTTAAATCATTTAAATAGATTTATCAAATTTATTCCATATTTTTTCATAATTAAAAACGTTCATTGTTAACCTCGTTTTGAAATAACCTCACGACCTAAGGTATGGGACGACTTAACTGCTTAAGGAAGTAGGCGACCTAACACATGAAGCGGCTTACGGGAAGGGACGACCTAACGACTTAGAGAAGTGGATGACTTAACGATCTAAGAAGTGGATGACCTAACGACTTAGAGAAGTGGACGACCTAACGACTCAAGAGGTGGACGACCTAACTGCTTACAGGAAGCCACGACTCAGCGACCTAAAAGACCTGGCGGCTTAGCGACCTAAAGTAAGAAGCGAGTTAGCGACCTAACAGGCAGCGACCTACCGACCTAAAAGGTCGCGACCTAGTGACCTAAAATCACAAGCGACCTAATGACCTAATGGGCTATGCGACATAGTGGGTTAACAAGTCAGCTTAGGTCGCTACATCGGATATCTTAGTACTATAAGGTTGTCAACCATTCCCCTAAGTCGTCCACGACCTAGTACTTCATCCAGAAGAGACCAGTGTTACCAGGAAGGGCCGAAGCTTCCCTCTGCTAGGTCGCTCACATGTGATCTACGACCTACCTTAAGTCATTATCTCCGACCTACGACCTACCCATCAGCGACCTAACTCCGAAGAGCCCTATAAATACAGCATGAGCTACGACATTCGGGGGGATCTTTTGGCTCATTCTCGAAGCGCCGATACTCTGTCGTTTTCTCAACTCAAACAGTACTTCAAGCACTCCAAACACCAAGGACACTACGACAAACTTCAAGAGAAAATCTACATCATTCAACATGGATTCGAAAGATTATTCTCCATCAAAGTTTGATCTACTAGTCTAAAGTGTGTTGTAATTGAAGAAAGTTGTATAAGTTGTACTTGAGTCAGCAATAAAGAGATTGAAAGTGGACGTAGGCTTGATTATAAGCCGAACCACTATAAAAACTGTGCCTTTTACTGTTTTTCTAATATTTTCCTGCTTATTTCTGATTCCCGTGTCAGCGGGTGGTGCTTTCCCACTTGCATTACTTGCACCGGGTGTTAGCGTCAGATTTTTATGTTAACATTTTTGGTGCTTTCACTGAGAAACCAACTCAGGATACTGTCATCGTAGCTTCGCAGAAATTTTTGGAAAGGATCTCTCTAAAAACCAGAAGTTTGTCAGAAATAATGGCTCCTGGAAGAAAGTGCAAGTCTGTTAGATCCGATGATGTTCACGAGGCTACTGCCACTTCTCCTCCTTTAAGTCAAACAACTCCAATTGTTGGAGTAACGCGAGCAGAATTGGATGCCGCGGTTTCTGGGCTATATCAGCAGATGGAAGCCCAAAACAATCTGATGTTGGAAAGGTTGAACGCTTTGCTCGGGGCTAACCGTCAACCAGTGAATAACGAACCAAACTTTGCTGATAATGTTCATAATATGGAAGAAAGAGATGTTCCTCAAAGGGCAGCTGGCCCAGCCAAAGACACACCTCCCCAAGTTGGAGGATCGGGACAACAGCCAACTTTCCGTGAGCGCCTGTCAAGACAGACTTCCGAAAAAATGGCCGATGCCTGTCCTGCTGAGCCCCTTAATGATGAGGAATATTTCTCAGGGATGGTCTGACAAATCATGAAGGAAAGTATGCAAAGAGAGGAAGACGAAAAAGAATGGGGGTTCGCTCCAAGCAAGACTCCATTCACTGAAAGGATTTTGAAAGCAGAATTTCCTAGGAAGTTTGTTCCTCCTACCATGTCGGCTTGTAAGGGGACAAGTGACCCTAATGAATTTCTGTACAAGTATGATTGGCACATGACTGGTGCCAGAGCTTCATATGAGATCAAATGCCGATATTTTCCGGTATACCTAGAAGGAGTTGCTCTACTCTGGTTCACAAAACTACCGGTCCGATCAATAGACCAATTTTCTGATTTGACTCAAAAGTTTAAGGAACGGTTCAGATTGTACGCTTCGAAGGCAAAAGATATAATGTCGTTATCCAGCTTGGAGCAGAATCCTGGAGAATCCATTAGAGCTTTCTTGAATTGCTTCAATATAGCTCTGGCTGAAGTAGACAACGCAGAGCCAAGAATGATTTTGACGTACCTGATGAAGGCTATTGATAAGACAAGTGAGTTCGGGAGGTGGTTGAAAATGAAAGAACCGAATTCGCTTGACAAGTTTTATAAGAAAGCCGATGAATTCATGCACCTGGAAAGCCTCCAAGCACCGGCTAAGGTGGTATCGATAGGGGCTGGAAATAGTAATGTTGTTCCGAATAGGAAGGAATCTGGCAATCAGAAGAGGGGAAATGATGGTCAGAGGAAGCAAGGAGATGCAAAGAAAAGTCGTCCCTTTAACTTCACCCCTCTGACAGATACCCTAGAAAACATCTACTTTGCAAACAAAGACACAGTCGAGTTCCCCGCACCAGCTAAGCAAAGGGTTAATAAGAAAGTCGAGAAGAATGGAAGGTTTTGCCGGTTCCACAACCAACCCGGGCATGATACCAATGAGTGCCGTCACTTGAAGGAGTTGATTGAGGAACTATTGAAAGAAAACAAGCTCCAGAAATATGTAAGGAGGAACAAGAATGGCCCAACTTCGCTAACTCAAGGACAACAGGCTCCTGTTCATCGTCCTAGCTCAAGCGAAAAGGCAGCAGAACATGAATCTGAGAGGCCCGTTATTAATGTGATTACAGGAAGACCTCACCCAGCTGGCAAAAGCTGGGGTGAGATGGAACAGTATGCTCGTGCATTGAAATATACCCCAACAGAGGAAAGTGTTTTTGTGTTGGAAGATGCTGCACCTCTGAAGTAGCAGAAAACTTTTAATGATGACATTGTCTTCAGAGTCAGGGATTCTATGGGTGTTGAAGCCCCCACCATAGATCCCTTGGTTATTTCTGTTGGCATTGGTCCAGCTATCGTAAGAAGAGTACTTGTTGATTGTGGTGCTTCTTGCAACATTCTTTTCAAAAAGACTTTTGATCGGATGATGATCCCAATGGCTAATGTTCAAGCTTCATCGCAAAAGATTGTTGGGTTTACTGGGGAACCTAGGCAGCCGATTGGGACTGTTGACCTATTCGTGGAACTAGGAGAGGGGAAGAAGAAGGTCGTTCAAAGGCAAACTTTTGTAATTGTTGACGAATTTTCTGCTTACAACGCCTTCCTAGCCGTCCAACTCTTGCAGCCTTTAAAGCAATCCACGCCCCGTGGTGCCTTACCATGAAATTCCCCACAGATAATGGAGTTGGTGTTGTTAAAGGGGACCAGAATGCTGGGCGGGAATGTTATCTGATAGAACTGCGTGAAGCAAGAAAGAGAGAGTGGGAAAGGATGCGGCAGCCCCAATCCGCATCAAAGAATCAACCTTGTAGCAATTACAGGGCGGACCCTGCACTGGCGAATGTAGTGAAGCACGAAGAAAAATGGATCCCAGAAAAGCCAGTGCAGGGGAGAATCGAGTGGTGCCAGTGGAAGTAACGGTACCAGTTCCTGTTGACCCAAAAGACCCAAACAAGGTGCTGAATGTGGGTTCACAACTTAGTGCGGCAGTTCAGAATATTTTAATATCATTCCTGAACGCAAATCTAGATGTATTCGCTTGGACCCATGCTGATATGTGTGGAATATCACCTGAAGTTGCAGTACATAATTTGAATATTGATCCGAAGTTTACACCTGTGAAGCAGAAAAGAAGAACCCAGGGTCCCGAAAGGTCGGCAGCTTTGAAAGAAGAGGTGGATCGGCTCATGGAGAATGACTTTATCAGAGAATCGACTTATTCGAATTGGGTTTCAAATCCGGTACTTGTTAAGAAAGCTAAGGGAAAGTGGAGGGTATGCATCGACTTTTCAGATTTAAACAAAGCTTGTCCCAAAGACTACTTTCCGCTGCCTCGGATTGACCAGTTGGTTGACGGAACAGCGGGACATGAATTGTTATCTTTTATGGATGCTTACTCCGGATATAACCAGATCATGATGCATGAGCCAGATCAAGAGGACACGAGCTTTATTACCGATGTCGGTCTTTACTGCTATAGAGTCATGCCCTTCGGGCTAAAGAACGCAGGGGTAACTTATCAAAGACTTGTTAATGCGATGTTCAAGCCACAGATTGGAAAGACCATGGAAGTTTATGTTGATGATATGTTGGTGAAATCAAAGAAAGCAGTAGACCATATGGACCACTTAGCGGAAATGTTCGCCGTCCTACGAAAGTATGGAATGAAGCTTAATCCTTTGAAGTGTTCATTTGGAGTGGAGTCCGAAAAGTTCTTGGGTTTCATTGTGAGCGCTAGGGGCATTGAGGCTAATCCTGTTCAGATCACTGCCTTAAGAGAAGTCAAAGCTCTTAGAACGAAGAAGGAACTGCAAAGTCTCAATGGAAAAATCGCTGCCTTAAGTCGATTCATTTCCAAAGCCACCGATAAATGCATTACATTCTTTGATGCTCTGAAGAAAGGAAGGAAAAACTTTGAATGGACTCCAGAATGCCAGAAAGCTTTCGGTGAGTTAATTCGTCACATGGAAACTCCTTCGATACTTTCTAAGCCCGACGATGGTGAAGATCTCTTGGTATACTTGGCGATCTCAGCTCACGCTCTTAGTGCGGCACTGGTGCGAGAAGACGCCAAAATTCAGCACCCAGTCTACGATATTAGCAAAAGGTTTACTGGGGCAGAAATGAATTATTCAAAGTTGGAGAAGCGTGCCTATTGTCTACTGATCGCATCAAGAAAATTGAGGCCATATTTTCAAGCTCATCCAATCAAAGTCCTCACTGATCAGCCACTGAAGCAAGTCCTCTTTCGCCCTGAGACTTTGGGTCACCTTTTGAAGTGGAATATTGAACTCAGTCAATATGACATCACTTATCATCCCCGGAGAGCAATCAATGGACAAGCTTTGGAAGATTTCATCGCAGAATGTACAGACAAAGGTGATAGTGAGGAAATAGTGACTGGTAATTCCCTAATTCGATGAAAATTGTATGTTGATGGCACAAGAAACGATTACTGTTCCGGGGCTGGGGTTGTGCTTGAAACCCCTGAAGGGCGGTCATTGTGCTATGCTTTAAGATTGGAATTCCCTTCGAGAAACAGTGAAGCAGAGTATGAAGCTCCTATTGCCGGTTTGAGAATTGCTAAGGAGTTGAATGTCAAAATGTTGCAGATCTTCAGTGATTCACAGCTTATTGTGTGTCAAGTGAGGAAAGAGTTTCAAACCAAAGGAGGAAATCTGCCCACTTACTTGTCAAGAGCCTGGGAGCTTCTCGATGACCTGGACCATTATACGATAAACCATATACCCCGGGAAGAAAACATGAAGCAGATTCCCTCGCAAAGTATGCAAGCACTGGTGAAGCTCAATTATTGGGATTAGTTCCTGTGGAAGTCCTGTCAACTCCAAGCATTGATGAAATGGATATTGACTGGATCATGAATATATCACAGGAGAGAGAATCAAGGATGACTCCGATATTGGAATATCTGTGCGATGGTTCTCTACCAGAAAACTCAAAAGAACGGTAGAAGTTGTTAAGAAAAGCATCCAGATACATAATTCAAGATGGCTGATTGTATAGGCGGGGATTCTCAATGCCATTACTCCGATGTGTGACCAAGGAAGAAGCTGAGACAATTCTAACTGAGGTACACGGAGGAGAGTGTGGAGATCATTCAGGTGGTCAAACTTTAGCAAAGAAAATTCTCCGTTATGGGTATTTTTGGCCAGATATTAATCGTGATGCCGCAAATTACGCCCGAAAATGTGACCGATGCCAGAGATTTGCAAAAATCCCAAGAGCACCATCCACTGAGATAACACAGATGGTCAGTCCGTGGCCATTTGCTATTTAGGGAGTAGATCTCATCGGGCCTTTGCCAACTGCAAAATCCGGAATCAGATATGCTATTGTTGCTGTTGATTATTTTACTAAATGGGCTGAATCTGAACCCTTAGCTACTATTACCTCTAAGAAAATGATAAACTTTGTAACTAAGAATATCATTTGCAGGTATGGTGTGCCTCAAAAGATAATCACAGATAATGGAACCCAATTCGAAAGTGAAGAGTTCTAAGATTTTTGCAAGAAATTAAAGATCCATAAAAGCTTCTCAGCAGTAGCTCATCCGCAGGCAAACGGGCAAGTAAAAGCAGTAAACAAAATTATCAAATCGACCATCAAAAAACAGCTGGAAAAAGCGAAAGCTGGTTAGGTCGATAAGCTTCCACGAGCACTATGGGCATATAGAACTACACATAAAACTGCGACGAGGCACACTCCATTTTCATTGGCATATGGATCAGAGGCAATGATTCCGGTAGAAATAGAGGTCCCTTCACATAGAAGGATCCATTTCAATCAAGCCGAAAATGAAAAGCTGCAACTTGAATCCCTTGACTTCTTTGATGAAAAAAGAGAAGAAGCTGAGCTCAGAATTGCGGCTCATCAGCAAAGAATAGCCAGGCACTTCAATTCCAAAGTTCGCCAATGCAGCTTTGAAGTTGGGGATCTAATCTTAAAAAGAATTATGACACCTACAGGCGTGTTTGGGCCAAACTGGGAAGGGCCGTATGTCATAGGCAAAAAACTTCTCGATGACACTTTCAAACTAATAACTGTCGAAGGAGATCCAATTCCAAGAGCTTGGAACAGCAATCATCTGTGCCCATATTTTACTTAAAGGCTTTAATGAAATATTGTAAAAGAATGATGAATGTATGATTCTTGTATCGAAAGCCATTGTAAAGTCAGTGCAAGTGAATAATAAGAACTATAAAGTGGATGTAGGCCCAGTTCTTGGCCGAACCACTATAAATCTTGTGTTCTTTACTATTATAAACTGCTTTGTTTTATTTCGATATATAAAATATGTCAATTGTATTACTAAAATGTCGATTTAATATTGCAGGCCATAAAAACAAAGCTTACCCATTACAAGACCAAGCAATCCCTGACATCACCCAACAAGCAAACGCTACGCCGTTCAAAATTTCCATACTCAAATCCAACGAAAGAAGTGGTTCAAGAAAAAAGTTAGTGATTCTGCTGGAAGTGGGCCCTTGCTAACTAATTGTGGATGTTTGTACAAACGAGTATCCAGTTAAATAGCCTATGTCTGCCCCCACCAACTTGCTTAACTATGAAGTATACTTCTTTGGATAAAGGAAATTGTTGGCAATTAAAAGAGAAGTGTATTTGGAAAAGATGACGGGGATTGCCGATATGAATAGATGGCAAAGAGACATGGGCAAGCAAGCATCAGACAGCAAAAGACCTCTTCGGAGGCACAAGCCCTCTTCGGAGGCACAACTCTTTAGAGGATAAAGACCTCGAACGGGGCATGCCAGAAAACTTTCTCAACAAAAAAGATTGGTATGGAATGACCGGGAGCACCTTCCCAACTGGAAGGCAAGGCGCTTTTTCACTAGCTGAGACAGTTTGCGCAGACAAGCGTCCAAGTAACTTGCGTCCGCTCCGTGAATCCATACGATGATCGGAGGCACCTTCCCAAGTGGAAGGCAAGGCGCTCGTTTACTAGCTGAGACAATCTGTGCAAATAGACGTCCAAGTAACTTATGTCTTCCCCGTGAATCCAGCCAACCATGAGGAAGAAACTTCCAGGCATACTCGGAGGTACGCATTTCACCGAGATTTGAAATAAAACTTCACAAGTGATGGAATATGAAAAGCCCTCTTCGGAGGCCCTTTCACCATAGTTGAAATGCTAAAAGACCTCTAGCGGGCCTCGCCAGAAAAAGAGAGTTCTTTCTCGCCAGAAAGTTGCGGACTGATCGGTGGCACAGAACACTAGTGTCCGCCCCATGAATCCATCCAACTAAGAGAAGGAAACTCCAAACTTTCAGGCAAAAGCCCTACTCAGAGGCACACATTTCACCGTGATCTGAAATAAAACTTCACACGAGTCGAAATGTGAAAAGCCCTCTTCGGAGGCCCGCTTCCCAGCGAACAGGGAAAGGATAAAAGCCTCTCCCGAGAGGCAGAAACAAAAAAGACCTCTTCCCAGAGGCACAATCAAACAAAAAGACCTCTTCCCAGAGGCGCAACCAAACAAAAAGACCTCTTCCCAGAGGCACAATCAAACAAAAAACTCCCTTCGGAGACTCAAGCAGGTTGAAGCCCTTTTTCGGAAGGCCCACTGTACTATGAAGTAAAGTTCACTTGCCAAAGCAAAAGTGACTTTTTCCAAAAGTGAAGTGTAAAAACTTTGCAACAAAAAAAGAGAGAAGACTCCTCCAATATGAAGTGCATTCTACTAAATTAGAAAAATATTTTCTTGGAACGGAAATATTATCCTATAAAGTACTAATGCAAACTCCTTCAAATGGAAGAGTTGTTCTCTAAAGGAAGAGTACAAGCCTTCTCAAAACAGAAGAGTTGTTCACCGAAACTTTGCCAATGTGAAAGAGATTGCAATAAACCATGGTATGGGGGCAATATAATATAGTCATCACAAAAATGAAAACAATGCTCAAGAAACATACCATAGGTTTAATGCAACTTCACATAAAGAGGATAAAGAAACTTGCATGAAAACAGAAAATAAAAGCGTTCTCAAATACAGACAGAAATTTGTATAAGTAAAAGAACCATCTTATTCCATACTATGAGAATTTTATACATATTCAGGTTTCAAAGTAAAAGAAAGCGGGGACTGGTACCCGCACAATCTCCAGTCAACACAAGCTTATATACAAGCAAAAAGCAAAGAGCGAGATAAAAAGCACAGGATCAAAGCCATCATTTCTTCTTCCCTCCACCTTTTGAGCCTGCACCAGGCCGGATGACCAACTTCTTGCGCCGGGTTGAAAGAGTAGGGGAAGAAGGAGAAAGGGGAACAATCGGACTTGTTTCCGCTTTTTTGTCGCCAGCTGAAGCTTCTTTCTTCTTTGAGACTCCACTTTTCCCCCTTTTCTTAGGAGAAGACCCGCTTCCTGGAGTAAAAAGTGTGGCTAACGACGTATCGTCAGAACCAGTTAGTTCCGGAGTCTTTTTGTCCTCTTCAGTTTATTCTCCCCTATGTTCTTGTGAAGCAATGGGATCGTCCAAGTCTTGGAGAGCTTCTATTTGGTCCTCTTGTGACCCCGGTTGAGAGGCAGAAAGAGGAGTGAGCTGAAGAGACGGGGGAGGAATAACTGGAGGAGAGGAAGTCTGAACGATGCTCAATACTTTCTCTATAGAAGAAAAGAAGTTAAAATCAGTAAAGAGAGGAGATAAAGGCTCGTTGTGATTTAGGAAATAATCAAGAAGCTCATCAAACTCATGCGAAGCAAATGAGCAGTTTACTTGAGCAAGATCAACATTAAAGTTACCTGGAGAAGTTGGCTTTCTAACGTCAATTTCGTAAGCTTGTGCTTCAGTGCTTTCTTCGCCTTCATCTCCACCTTGTGCGCTTGTAATTTTAGTTATGACTTTAGCCGTGGGCGGAGAATGGGAACCGGAGCCTATGATATCAATGTCGGCCGAAGTCGAAGGAGGGGCGGGGGCAGTTAAAGGAGCTTCTTTCTCTGGATGCTCCCCTCTCATCGTTTCGGCTCGTACTTTAGCAAGCTGCTCCTTTCCTCTAGCAAGAGCGGCACGAGTTTCGTCATCGAAGTAATGCGCTTCAAGTTCATCTTCGGAATAACCAGCACCTCTGAGCATATCCATTACAGCCTCCCATACTTCGGCCAAAGTGATTTCATATTTAGGCCCCAAAAATGCAAGGCTGCCACGCCCCAAGACGCTTTGGACATAAAAATCAAACAGAGTGGAGCTGATGTTGGCTTTTGTCTCTTCATGAGATTGTTCAGCAGCTCTCTTTCAAGCCATGGCCTCATCACGTTCTTTTTCAGTCTTTAATAATTGAGCTTTCAGCCTCATGATTTCTAAGTCCTGGGAGTTAGCTTTCTCCCGTAGCTCTCCAAAGTCAGCACGATATTTTTCCACTGCCTTCTGTGTAGCTTCAAGTTGGGTTTCAACATACTGTTGAGTGGCATGAGCATCTCGAACTTGCTTGTGAAGCACTTCTTCCCTTTGAGTATAAGAGGTGGAAGAAGTAGCAAGCTCGTGCTTAAGTTTCTCGACCTCCGCCTCAAGCTTCTCGTTGTACTCAGCGATGTTTTTCATTTCGATGTTGTGCTGATCAAGAATTTTCTGCCATTCAGACTTGTCGTTCTCCATCGTCAGCATAGCTTCAAGGTTGGCCCGGTTCACCCTCTGAAGCTCATCGACGAGCTTTTTCCACCTTGACATTCTCTCAATATCAAGTTTAACAGTGTCAAGATTTCGTAGCATGGCCTCTTTGTCGATGGGAACCAGGTCAAGGTCGAAACGGAATCCCTTTAAGCACCAATGCAGGAACCGACCTTGAAGGGTTGGCGGACCTCTCTCAACTTGGTATGAGGGTCTGCCGAGAAGTGTCTAAAGGTCGGCTCCTTCAAGGGCAGGAGACTTTGAAGGAATTTTAAGAGAAGTGAGAGCAGCGGCCTTTTCTAAAGTTGCAGATGCGGTCTTTTCATCAAGCCAGGCCCGTTTGCTTGGGTCTCCGATGTCATGACTCTTTCCTCTATCGTCATAAGTTTTTCTTTTATGAGAGTTATCGCCTCTGCGAGAAGAGTCATGTTGCAAATCCCTTTTTCCGTACCTTTCTTCATACGCTCTTCTTTCATGAGCCTTTCGAGCAGCTCTCTCATCATCAGTTTCCCTGTGGGTGGGAAGATAGCGCCTATAATCATGCTGACCACGTCTTCCGTACTGTTGAAAGTCGTCATAATAGGAACTGCTATGCCCCATTGGAGAACCTGAAAATGAGAAAGAGGCAAAACTTGAAAATCCTGGAAGTAAAGTGCATGAGAGTACATATAAGTGCTGAAAAATCCTAAGTGTGTGTAACATGCAGACTACGCGCGTCAGACTACGAACCACACCTCGGTTGCGGGGAAATGATGGGTGTAGTAGCTAACGTCAACTCTTGAATCGACGGAATCTGTTGCAAAATAGAAGTTGCTTCAACTACTGAAGAGGAAACCCTAGTGGTAACAGGATCATCTTTAAAGAGCTCCTGTGAGGTGATAAACAGGTCGCTCAACCCTTCAAAAGTGTCATCCCCGCTCTGCTTGGCAGGACTTGTTTTCCTTGCTCCTCCATCACCGGACTTCCCCGAATGTTGGGGAGATTCTCGAGGCTCTTCTTCTTCAATGACCGGGACAAGTGCAAATTTGCCAAATGACCCCGCAACATCAGTAGAAATAGAGCACTTCACCAGAGAAGCCTCAGGAGCAGGTTCTTTCAGTGTAGGCTCCTCAGCAGAGACTGGGGCATCCGGTGCCTCAACCGGAGAATCAGGAACTTCATAAGGCTGACTAGAGCGGGAAGGGTGTAAGATTCCGAACTGATGAAGGAACTCGTCTCTTAGCAAAAACTTGATGCTTCTCTCCTCAGCCGCCACAGCGATAAGCCTCTCAAAAGTTGACTTGTGGCTAAAGTCTCTACAAGGAGGAGGGAAAACTGCAACAGTAGAGAACGAAGTTAACATTTACCAATTCGGACCTCGGAAATCTCAGAAAAGGAAAGAATAGGGATAAGTAAGCCTACCCCCTACTCTCCATATAGCGTAAAATCCCTGGGGGGAACGGACAAAGAAGAACTGGTCCAGGAAACCATGAGCGCTATCAGAGAGATCAGTGATAAGCTTGCGATTTCTGGCGCTTGTCACATATATAATGGAAGGATGGTCTTTATTTCTCGCAAATGTGCATAAATAGCAGATTTCTTCAAAGCTTGGGAGGCAATCAAGCATTCTTATGAAGAGAACGCATAATCCCATCAAAATGGCATAGCCGTTGGGGTGCAATTGAAAAGGACAAATAGCCAATCGGAGAAAAAGTTGTTGGAGAAAATTGTTGAAAGGAGGAATGGCACCACAAAGGCACATTTGACGGTTAACGGCAACAAAGCCGAAGGGAGGACTATCAGCAAAGTCATTTGTCCCAGGCAGAATAGCATCTGCTTCTACAATCCCAAACTGGGCACGTAATTGGTTGAACACCCGGTGACTCAGAGTAGTTGGAGTTCTTTCTGGTGGGTTGACCAGTGGATCAGCTATCGGAAAGGCTTCTCCGGTTTGTTCTACTTCTTCCTCTTGATGAGAAGACATTCTACACAAGGAACTGGATATTCAAATATGAAGGTGCACGTTTCCTAAATGTGTGAAGTGTTGTGTAAAACTAATAAAGTGACAAGTAAATATAACTGAAATTAAACTAATGAACATGTGTCAATTGTAAAATTTCAAGACTTGTCGCTCTAAGTCCAAGTACAAGTGCAGTATTAATGCAAACAAATCAGCTTTAGTTAATTAACATTGCTTTACTACTTCACTTGAATTTGTTGACTCATAGCATTTCATACAATTTCCTTAAGTTGAGTTAATTATTCTTTATCGACTAATCTGCCATCGGATGTGGACAGTCAATGGCAGTATATTCGTCCCGGTTCTCTATGAATATTGTAGTCAACAGGTTGTTAGCATGTAAGCTAGTGTGGTCTGTGAAAGAGTACAGCAAAGTTCAGACAGTTTGAAAATTCGGGCAGTTTATTCTTGCAGTTCAAATTGAGAATTCAAGTCAAAATTATGCTTCAAGTCGGTCCAAACTTTTTTTTAGCAAAGTGTTAGCTCGTCCATGACCTAAAGAATGTGCCGCGGGTTAAGTTAAGTCGTTTTCTCTTTAGGTTGTAATGCATATTGAAGGAAAAAGAGGGCTCGGGTCAAGTTGTTCAAGTCCTAGGTCGTTCACGACCTAACAGGAAAGGCAGAGCGAATCTAGGTCGTAAGAAGCAGTGTGACAATTGTTTAAGTCCTAGACGCCTACACGACCTAAAGCCTAGGTCGCTAACACGACCTAAAGAGTTAAGTCGTAACAAGTCTTAGCTCGAGGACGACCTAATCCTTATGCCGCTGACAGATAGGTAGTTGTTAAATAAGGTCGTTCTACTTTAAAGCCTAAGTCGTCCAAGTATGGTAAGTCGCGAGAAAGAAATATCGTAGGCACGCTAAGTCGTAAGCCAGTGGGTCGTTCATTTTTCCCTGGATTTCAAGAATCTTTAACTCGCTTGATCCACTAGATTGTCCCAGAGGTAGCTCAGCAGTCTCAGGCCATTTCCCCTTGGAGAAACCCTAAGTCTCACCCCTCGTAACTTGCTAACCCGTTGATAATCTCCTCGCTCCCTCCAGAATCACGAATCAGTTAACCTAATACACTATAACCCATCATCCTCTCATTACGAATCGTCTAAAGCTAAATCGAACTACATCCGGTCCACCAACAATCCATGAAACAGGATTCACAGTAAAATGCGGCGTAAGAAGGTAGCTCGGAAAAGAAAAATAAAATTCATGGTTCAATGATGACCGAAGATTGAACAGGAACCAAATTCACTTACGTGATGCAGTATTAAGGATAATCAGTGATTGATTGGTTCGAAATTATCTTTGGGGAGCTCGAGAAATCGCTAATGGCGGAAAAGGTTATGGAAACAGTTAAAGGGAAAGACACGAGCTAACGGTTACATAAGGCAGAGGCAAATGGATGTGCGTGTTAAGCTATCTCTTAGGTCGGTCACGATCCAAGCATGTTAAGTCGAAGCACACGACCTACGACCTAGGCGTGCACTTCGAGGGGCAAGTGTTAACCTCTTTTTGAAATAACCTCACGACCTAAGGTATGGGACGACTTAACTTCTTAAGGGAGTAGGCAACCTAACACATGAAGCAGCTTACGGGAAGGGACGACCTAACGACCTAAGAAGTGGACGACCTAACGACTTAGAGAAGTGGACGACATAACGACTCAAGAGGTGGACGACCTAACTGCTTACAAGAAGCCACGACTCAGCGACCTAAAAGACCTGGCGGCTTAGCGACCTAAAGTAAGAAGCGAGTTAGTGACCTAACAGGCAGCGACCTATCGACCTAATAGGTCCGCGACCTAGCGACCTATTGACCTAATGGGCTATTCGACATAGTGGGTTAACAAGTCAGCTTAGGTCGCTACATTGGATATCTTAGTAATATAAGGTTGTCAACCATTCCCCTAAGTCGTCCACGACCTAGTACTTCATCCAAAAGAGACCAGTGTTACCAGGAAGGGCCGAAGCTTCCCTCTGCTAGGTCGCTCACATGTGGTCTACGACCTACCTTAAGTCGTTATCTCCGACCTACCCATCAGCGACCTAACTCCGAAGAGCCATATAAATACAGCATGAGCTACGACATTCGGGGGGATCTTTTGGCTCATTCTCGAAGCGCCGATACTCTGTCGTTTTCTCAACTCAAACAGTACTTCAAGCACTCCAAACACCAAGGACACTACGACAAACTTCAAGAGAAAATCTACATCATTCAACTTGGATTCGAAAGATTATTCTCCATCAAAGTTTGATCTACTAGTCTAAAGTGTGTTGTAATTGAAGAAAGTTGTATAAGTTGTACTTGAGTCAGCAATAAAAAGATTGAAAGTGGACGTAGGCTTGATTATAAGCCGAACCACTATAAAAACTGTGCCTTTTACTATTTTTCTAATATTTTCCTGCTTATTTCTGATTCCCGTGTCAGCAGGTGGTGCTTTCACACTTTCTTTACTTGCACCGGGGTGTTAGCGTCAGATTTTTATGTTAACATTCATTTAAACAGATTTCCTTTTATGGTCACTTAACTGCACTAGCGCGATTTTTCTAGAAAATTGATTTGGACTTAGTTCAAAATATAATTTTCAAAACTTTGATTTTCTTTCTTCGTTTAGAAGATATGGATATAATAGTCCGGAATTTTCTTATCTCGAAGAATTCCGAGCTATATTTCACTCTACACATTCATTTGAACTTTTCGACGTGAAATCGCGAACTACCATTGCGCGACACACCTTGTTTTAACTTATTTTTCAATATTTGAGATAATCTATTCAAATTGAATTTTATTGCTTATAAAATCATTAAAAATCATTATAAATCAATATTTTCACTTTTTAAAGTATTTAAAATATATATTCACTACTACAATATTATTATATTCCCATTATTTTAATATTAAATTTTAAATTCCAATTTCAATTCAATTTCATTTCTAATATCAAATTAAACTCATTTAAAACTTAGATTTCAAATCTAATTTCAATTTAAACTTCAATTCAATCTCAAACTAAACTTCTCTTTTTCAAAATTGATTTCAATTTCACTATTCATCTCAATTTCAATTTCAATTTCAATTTTACTATCCTTTTCAAATCCGTTTCACTTTAATTTTCAAATTCTCTTTTTTTATACTTTAGTTTCACTTCTAAATGAAAAGAGACTTATTTTTCCATAATATCTCATATTACTAAAATATGGTCTTTTTAAACAAAGGGATTACTTAGTTAATAGAAATTTGATGTCCAAATTATCATCACAACCATATAACAATCATATAACACTAACATATTCAATAAGGTAAATGTCATAACATTACTACGGATTATCCAACATATTCAAACAATCAATCAAACATCCATATCATCAAATGGTGATTGTCTAACATAATAATTAGACATGATAATCAATATAATTCAAAACGCAGTGAGAATTTCTCACCTTCATATCCACTCCTTCAAATTTTAACGTAAGATTTACGTCTCTCGCTAACGTGTTATTTCCAACGTCTCGCCTTTTGCCATTTCCTTTCCGAACACTTTTGTTTTTCCTTTTTTTTTCTTTTTCTTTTCCTTTTCTTTTCTTTTTTTTAATTTTCTTTTCCTTTTATATGGAGAGGAGGGTACAGCCTTGGTGCGGAGGAGGGTGTGGCCTTGGATTTAGGCGTGTAGGAGGGTGTAGGCTCGGGTTTGGGGTGTGCGGTGCTCGGTCTTGGAGTGTAGGGGCATGGCTTGGCTAGTAGGGAGGAGGTACGGTCGATGGTAGGTGGGAAGGAGGTGGCACGGCTTGGGTATGTGAGAAAGAGGGTGTGTGAGGTGATGGTAAGAGGGTATAGAGGTGATAGCTTGAAGGTAGAAGGGTAATGGAGAGGTAGAAAGCCATGGAAATGGAGGAAGAAGGAGGAAGTAATGGAAGAGGAAGAGAATGGAGTTTAAAATTTTTGTTGAATGAGAATGTAGTGAAGAAAGAAGGGTTTAGGCTTGTATTTATAAGTGGAGTTTGTGTGGCTAGTGTCCTAAATACTCTTGCCTTACTTTTTGACTTTTGCTTAACATGATAAGAAGTGTATTAATAGTGAAATGATGGTAGGATGTAAGTTTTTACTTAATGAAATGATGTTTGCCTCTTTTTCTTAAACTTTAAAATGTTAAAATAACATTTGATCCTTTTCCATGTAAATTAGTAACATCTTATTAACGTGATTTGAATTTGTGAAATGATCACTCTTTTTTTTCCTAAACTTTGTGTTAAAAAGAAAGAAGATTTTTGTTTGATTTGATTTGCATTAAATGCTTGGATATATGTGTCATTAATTCCCTAAGTTAGTTTTCTTCACTTTTCCATTTGCTCCTTTTCTATGTATAAGTGTAACATCTCATTAATGAGATGAGAAGTAAGGTAATGATGTTATTTTTTATAAAAGCTTTAATTATTTTTAAATTTTTCAAATCATACTTTTCACCTTTTTATACATTTATTTAAACTTTTCAAAAGTAAACTCCTTTTGTCTTTTAGTGCTAAATGTGAAGTGTTTAAATAGTTTGTAAACTTTTATTTATAAGCTAGAAAACATATCAAGTTGAAACAACTTGTCGACAACCTGTTTTGGTTGAAAACGTTGTTTTTGACGACAAATTATATAGTCAAAATTTGACCTTTTTATTAAGCTTTATATTGAATTAAACCAAACTTTAAAATGAACTTTTTAATTCTTAAATAAATTAAAACATGTCTCTTTATATTTTAAAATTATCTTAAATTAATATCAAAATCTCTAATTTTACAGTGTATGTAAAACTGACAAAATGCGACAAATTTTGGTTATTTTTGTAAAACGATTATTAACAAACTTTTATATATTTTAACATACTTTATTATCTTTATTATATTTTTTAAATAAGATTTACCTTTTTAAATAAATATTTAAATTCATTTGTTTATGTCTTTATTTATTATTAACAATACTTAACTTTTGTCGATTTGTTCTAAAATCCAAATTTATACCTTTTAATTTATTAACTATAAGAATAGATAATTATTTATTATATATAACATATTTATTTTAAGATTTAAACTCCTTTTTAAATTTAAAACGAACGAAATCTTTCATTTCCGAAGTAGCGAAATTAAGTCGTTACATTCTCCCCTAGTTAAAAGCATTTCGTCCTCGAAATGAAAGTTAGATAATAGAATCTAACTCATACTCGTATCCTCAAATAATTTGACTTATTTCTACTGATGATAGAAAAGAAGAATGTGGATATCATAACAACACTAAAACAATTGATGCAAACATGCATACAAAGATTTTCCATATTAATCTGAGTACTTACCACGTACTTAAGGTTATATATACATAAATCAAGTCAGACTTCTATCGTACCCATCATAGTGCATACTGGACACTTAAGATAATATATACGACAACCAAACAAGACTATACATCCAAAAACAACCATACTTGTGATATCCCGAAAATTTTGGCAATATCAATTTAATAATCCATACTTTAAATTAAATTGATTTGATAAATTTTGATAATAAAATTTACTTGATTTAATAATCCAATTAAATAAATGTGTAATTTATGAATTTAATGTTTTAAAAGCTAATAATTGTTTTCCTATTTATAATGTATGTATATATATTTATATATATATATATATATATATATATATTATGAATAGAAAAGTTTTAAGGTGAAGTTAAATTAACAAATAAAATATGGTTTTTAAAATTCTAATATTCATTTGATAATTTGAAGATTATTATTTTATTTAATAAATAACTAATTGGTTTAAAATACTTAAAGAAATTGTTTTAAATTGTATAATTGTATTTTAAACATAGTTTAAATTTTAATAAGATAAATAAAAGTTTATTTTATATTTATTTTGAATATAGCTTAATAATTATCATTTGGAATTATATAAGTAAATTTAAAATACCATTTAAACATTAAACATTAATGTATGTAATTAAGATAAATAAGATAAGAAATTTATAATTTCTTTTATAAATGATTTAAATTGGATAAATATGCTATTTTCAAATAATAGCAATAAATATATAAATATAGATAGATTTTAATAAAGCAATATTATTAATTTAAAATTTAAAAATATGTTAATATAAACTAGTTTAAATAGGATTTTTAAAATGTATAAATAGAATTTGGTTTTGAATTAATTTTGAATTCAAATGAATAACCATATTTAAATTTTGTAAGTGAGCTTTCATATTTTATGATTTGTTTTATTTCATTTTCTTTTAAAGGAAATGCATATACATTTACTTATGAAAATTTTATATACATAAGTATTAATAAATAAAGAAAGAGTTTTATTTACTTTTAAAATAAAATAAAAACAAATAAAATTCATTTATAAAACACATGTTATTATATTAAGATGTATAATGACGAGTGTTAAGATTCTAACCTCTTAAATACATGTGTTAGCATAAGTTTGAGACAAGTGTTGAAGATTTTAACAAGTGTCCTTTTCATTTTAATTTTTCTTTTGATTTTTAAAATAAATTATTCATACTTATATAAAAGCATGTTTCCTTCATTCCCATTTTTTTCATATCTTCATTTTCTAAAGGTAAATCTCAGCTGAAATAATTGCATATTTCAAAACTGTAAAATTTCTAAGCAAACCAGAAAATAACATATGCATTCTTATTCAACTCAATCAGATGCATACCTTTAAGTCTGAAATCCTCTGCAAAATCATTTTTCAAATCCTCATATCAAGATCATATTCCCTACCCTGTATAATTGCAAAACAAAGCCTGCACCTGAAATCCTTTCAAAAGCAAATGAAAAGCCGGCAACCTGCAATTCCATTTAAAAGAAAAATGAAAGGGGCTCTGCATTTCAACGTTCTGGTAATCAAAAATAAAGCATATGTCTGCATGAAAGTTTCTAACAGCAAGTTCAAGTTACAAAAAGCATGCATGCACATTTAAATGCAAAGCAATTCAAGTTTTTATCAAAGGCTTTTCAGAAAATCTGTACTCTGTTTCATAAAATCCCAGGTGACTAACAACTTATCTTTAAATATTTATAAATATATTTGGTTGCTTGATTTTATCTGAAGTTATTTTGAGATGAAATTATTTATAAAATGCATGTCTCTGTAAGAATGTATTGCTGAATGAATATGCTGTGTACTTTGTTCCAGGCTCAAGAATTAATCAAAATTCTCTTGCTATTAATTTAACTTTTGGTAAAACTTAATTATTGGACAAATTATGTTGTTGTATCATAGTTGTTAGTTTAAGAAATCTGATCAAGATAAATCCATTTGTATTTGCTTCTGGAAATAAAAACATCAGAACAACATTTAATAAGCCAAATTTCAATTGCCATGACTCCTGTATTAAGGAATCTAAATCGAATGTTTAATCCAAAATTGGATTTTTAAAACTAAAATCACTATTTTTATTGAAGAGATTTGCTTATATTTCTAGTTCAACCAGAAAATAGAAATTTGGTAATATCTGATGAACTCAGTAGTCTGGGGGGTTGGAATTTCATCCGGAGATGGAAGAGCGATAGGTGAGTGGAGGAAAAATAGGGGTGGAGGTGGAAGATCAACGGAGTGATGGTGATGGATCTTTTTGTTCTGCAAACCTAATTTTAATTGGCCTGGGAATTTCGATCATCACGAAATCAAGGAACGATCGAGTGCAACAATTTTTGGGGTAGTGGTAGTTTGGGAATTGGTGAAGGGTTGGACGGAGTTGCTAGGCCGCCGGTGACCGGTGGAGCGAGGACGTGATGTTTTTCAGGTTTTGGAAATGAGGGTGTGCCTGTGCTGCCAGGTTTTGAATTGGGGGTGCTAAATTTGTTGTCGTGGTGATTATGGGGTTATGATGATCGATGATGGATCTGAAGGTATTGGTCGTTGTGCTCAAGGCAGAAGGGATGGCCAGTGGTGGCCAGGACCACCGTGCATATGCACGGTGCAGCGTTGTTCAGGGGATGTTTTGTTATAGGGGATGGGGTACTCGAGTTTCACTCGAGAAACTTGATTATTTACTCGGAGTAGTTAGGTTTGCGACTCGAAGTAAATAAAGAGGGAACTCGGGTTTACCTTCTGTAATCACAGGTTTTTGAAACCTGTAGTTTTAATTTAAAAGTTTGTTTTAAAATCTAAATGCAGGGTTTTGAAACAGAATTTAAATCAAAATTTAAGGTATGAATTTCAAATGAAATTTGAATCCAGGTTTGAAATTTAATTTAAACTTTTAAACAAAATATTTAAACAACTTTAAAAAAGGGTTTAGATAAATCTTAAATTAAAGATAAAACTTTAAAATTTAAGTAGAGATTTAAACATAAGTTTGAATCTGGAATCAAACTTCAATTTGAAAACAATGTTTTGAAATAAAGGAAGTTGTTAAATTTAAATTGTTTAAAAACAGCTTTGAATGTTAAAATTAATTCAAATTATGGTTTGTATTTTAAATAAATTTGGGTTTTTAAACTTCTTTATAAAATAAGAAAATCTTTAGCATAAGTTTTTAAAGGGGGTTTTTGAAATTTTTTTAAAACTTTATTTAAGTTAAGTTTGATTTCATTTTTAAATTTAAAATTTAAAATGTAATATGAAAACAATTTTAAGTTAAATTGTTTTAAATTACTTTGTTAATGATTAAGTAATCATGAATAAGAAATGTTTTATTTTAAAGTAAATTAAAGATTTAATGATCTTTGTTTCATTAAAATCAGTAAGATAATTTAAATAATTTAATTAATTAATTTGTTTAATTAATTAAGGATTTGAAATAAATTAATTAAGGTTAAATAAATTTGTAATTAATATTAATTAATTTAAGTTAATTTCTTAAGGAAGGTAATTAAAAGAATTAAAGAAAAGTTAATAAAGATCATTAACTTGTGATTATTTATTAATTAATTAATGTAATTAATTTTGATAATTAATTGGATTAATTAATTTAAATAATCAATTATGAAATTTAATTAAGTATGATTACTTTATGGAAATAATTAAAGATATTAATTACTCTTTGTAATTAATTTATTAATTGGATTAGTTTAAATTAATTAATTAAGTTTAATTGATTTAGAATAGTCTTTAGATGGGTTGATAAGTAATCAATGAGGAATAATTACTTAGAGAAGTAACTAAGATAAATAAATTACTGGAAGTAATTAATTGAAGTATGGTATTTTGGGATTAATTACCTTGTGTAAATAATAATGAGGATAATTACTTTGTGAAAGTGATTAATAATTAATTACTTAGTGCAATTAATTTAAGCATTAATTGATTAAGTCATTTTGAAATGATTAAGTGATGTAATTAATTAAGAGTAATTAATTACTAATGAGATTAATAAATGATGATTAATAAATATAATTAATTATTAAATGTAATTAATTTAGAAGTAATTAAGGAAGTACTTAAGGGTAGTTAATTAGTAAATGTAATTAATCAAGAATGATTAATAATTGTGGTTTAATTAAGGTTAATTACTTTATATAATTAATTTAAATAAGTAATTAATTTAAATTTAATTAAGGGTCATTAATTAATATAATTAATGATGTAATTAGGGATTAATTAATTAAGTTTTATTAATCAATGATAAGTGATTAAGGAAGTAATTAATTAATGTAATTAATTATGGACTAATGTGATTAATTATAATTAATTAATTAATGAAGCAATTAAAGGTTAATTACTGATTTTGGTTAAGGATAATTAATTTGTAAAATTAATTAAAGATAATTACTTGAATGTAATTAAAGGATAATTAATCAAGGGTGATTAATTAAGGTGACTAATTTAAGGATAATTATTTAATTGATTGGTAATCAATTAAGGGTTAGGAAAGCAAGATTTAAAATGAGGAAGTAATTAATTTAATTCCTTTTAAATTAATTATAGATTGTGTGATTATAGATCTATGCTTATGAGTGGATTATATGGTTTACCCTGAATGGTTTGAATCTCAGACATGAGATAAATAGTGTTGTGTGATATGGATGCATTGGTTGCATTGTGGTGATGATATAAGTATCTACTGATGATGATGATAATATAGATTATCAATTTGTGATGATTACCTGTTCATAATAATATTGATTATCTATTATGATGATGTGAATTATCTATCTGTGCGTATATGGATAATTAGATTGAATTGTTTTAAACTTAAAATAACTTGGACCTAAAAGACACGCTTTGGATTTTGATGAGACCGGGACCGGGTTTCCATATTTGGAATCCGAAAACCACATCGATTCCAATTAACGTTAGGTCGTGAATCTAAGTGGAGCAAGTGAAGACTCGAGGTGTAAGGGCTATACGTCAGTATAACTCTACAGGTGATTCCGTAATGTGTTTGACGGAATGGTGCTTATAGGTTCGAGCTGGAGTTTTAGAGTGCAAGGGTTATCGTCGATAACTCTGAGGGTGATTCCAAAATGAGTGTAACGAGATAATGCCTTCGGTTTCGTTCGAACCCGGAACGAACTTGTATGGATTGAATGCTTTCAGAAAATCGTAAGGTGGACGATGAGCATTCTAAGATTTGATGTCCTATAAAGGTAATCGTAGCCTCAAGCCTCATCAACCGGGAATAGCTAAAACAGGGGAGGTGCAGCAAGGCTTCGTGGGTAGCTCCCACTGGAGAGCAAGATTGATCCCTGTCTAGAGGTCCCTTTTTATTTTGGCTGTGTGGGCGGTTGATTCGCGACAACTGTCGGGGTTGTCTTGTTCGGAACTGTTCAGTAAGGAATGGGTCCGGCCTTGTGTTGCAGGGGAGCGAGCGTACTCCTCGGTACGGTAATCTAGGCCACGTACTGTGACGGGCGGTACCCCAGTAGCCCTGCCGTTGTATGGAATCCAAAATCCAATAAGTGCCAACGGTTTTGATTGTATTACCCACTTTTGTGGCTAGTAGCTAGAATTTAATAATGTAACAATTTCGGCTATTTCATATTTATTTGAAAACCCTAGACACTATTATAATATCATCGGATTTCCTATCAAATGTTTTGGTTAGCGTAAGGTAAAAGCTTTTCCATGTTTATGTGTGGGAAGTCTTACGTGTTACCCTTTCTTTTAAAAGGTTTTTGAAGTTAAGCAACTTTAACCTGTTACTCACACCAGACCCATGTCTAACCCGCAGTTTATTTTTTTTTCCATAAACTCTTTGGTACTCAAATTTTTACGAGTAGCCAAGTGATTCAGGTTAGCATTGACAAATATTGGAGGAGCAATGGAGCAGGAGGCTTCTGCGTTAGATATATAGTATTCCGCTGTGTGTTCTGTGTTGTCTCTTGATTGTATTATGTTGTAAGTACTAGACAGGTGTCTATAGCTGTCTAGTATGTGTTGTATTATCTATATAATCTGATAGTGTTTGTAAACTATGTAATATTTTATGTTATTAATATAATTCATTCGTTCCGCTGTTTAGATTCTGAGTGTTGTTCTTCTTCTTCTCTTTCTTTCTCTTTTCAATCCCTTTCTTTCTTATTAGCGATGCAACTTCCTGGAGTTTGGAAGTCGGGTCGTTACAGTGGTATCAAAGCATTAGGTTGAGTGAATACCTAGGCTCTGTAGTGGTGTCTATCTTGAGAGAGCATATTTGTAGTTTTGATATATATCTATATATATATATTTATTATTTCTACCTATCTGTTGGGTTGCCTGTTCAGATTTTTCCAATATAAGTTATAAAGGTAGATAAGGTAGTGGTGCGTGTAACATGATTACTGCCATTGGTTGGAGTTTGAATGTTTGAGGTTGGAAGTGTATTTGTCGAGACTGTAGACCTAATACTGTCTCGAGTGAGTTGTGCAGTGGTGTAGAGATTTCATCGATCTCTGAAGGAAACCTGTTAAGGTTCAGAGTTATCTTTGAGGATGGATGAGTTGAGTTTGAATCTGTCGGTTTGGCAGAAGTATGTGATGGTATTTTGATACCTCAGGAAGTGGTAGCTGCGTGATGAGATGCAGTAAATATGGATATTTCCGAAGATGTTTTCTTTGGAACGAGTTAGGAAGTGTGTCTACTTCGGTGTTGTGCCTGAGTTCAGCAGGATGTGATGGTTGGCTTTGAGGGCCGAGTTTCTCAAAGGACTTCAGATAAGGAAGTTTTGGCATTGGTGTCAGCAGTGCAACTCGGAGTGTCTTTGTTGGCAGAAGTTGACTGGCTGAGTAGTTTCTGAAGAAGGAGTTCAGAAGCAGCAGAGTGGACCCAATACTTTATTGGATTGGCTAATTAAGAGTAAGCTGTTCTGTTTGGTAAAGAGAGAACGGTTTTCTTTGGGAATTGGTCTCTATTGATCGCAAAAGTGATTTGCGATAGTTTGAGTTTTCTTTTGAGGTATTGAAGAATTTCTGGTTGTCTTCTGAGAAGTTGAAGGTTTGTCCACTTCTGAAGATTGAGTTTTCTTATCGACCGGATTCCAGGAGTGCTACCGGTGGATCAGCTAGTAGAAGGAGGATTTCTCGAGATAGGTTTGGTAAGACAGGTCAGGATTGGTAAAACTTCTGAGTTTTCTTTGGATATGTTGAGCCATATTTCTGGGAAGTGATGTCCAGTTTGTGCTCATATTCTTCATCAGCAGTGTCTTCTGTGCCAGATCAGAGTTGTGCAGCAGAAGCAGTTTGGGAATGCTTCTGTTTTGTCTTTTCTGGATAGAAGAAGCGAGATTGTTCTTCTGATGTTTGAAGAGTGGAGTTTGTGATCTTAGTCTTGGTTGATCTCGAGGAGATCGTTGTGTTGGGTTGTTTTTGGTTCTGTTTGTTTCTATTGGCATCAGTGAAGGTTAGGATGATCAGTTTGGATATAGGAAGCCCAGGATCGTCAGAAGATTTTTATGGATAAGAAATTAAGGAATGTAGATTTCGGAGTCGGAGATTTGTTTTGGATCTCTTCTGTGTTTTGGTTAGAGTGGTGTTTGGTTTTCAAGAATTGAATTGCCAGTTTGGATAACTGGGATTCGATGAGATTCACGTATCTCTGAGGGAGTACATGTATGAGTTATCTCTGGAAGCGGAACCAGCTGTTTAAGAAGGTTTAGTGGTTAAGTCAGACTCGTCCGTAATCTGATATCTTGTCTAGTTCTATAGATCTAGATGAGTAGAAGCTCTGTAGCTTCGTAGTTTAGATTGTTTGTGTTTTGTAGGGCGAGTATCCCGGTATATATATATACTTGGGGAAACTCGTGGGAATTCATCTAGAATTTTATCTGGATAATTAAATTTGTTTGATTTGATAAATTGGTTGCTATGGTTGTTAGCATATGATTGATAGATGCTTGTGTTTAAATTTAAAATCTTAAATGAGATTATTAAATTACCTTTGCTTTTAAATTTCGGGGACGAAAATTCTTTTAAGGGCGGAGGAATGTGATATCCCGGAAATTTTGGCAATATCAATTTAATAATCCGTACTTTAAATTATATTGATTTGATAAATTTTGATAATAAAATTTACTTGATTTAATAATCCAATTAAATAAATGTGTAATTTATGAATTTTATTTTTAAAAGCTAATAATTGTTTTCCTATTTATAATGTATGTATATATATATATATATATTGTGAATAGATAAGTTTTAAGGTGAAGTTAAATTAACAAATAAAATATGGTTTTTAAAATTCTAATATCATTTGATAATTTAAAGATTATTATTTTATTTAATAAATAACTAATTGGTTTAAAATACTTAAAGAAATTGTATTAAATTGTATAATTGTATTTTAAACGTAGTTTAAATTTTAATAAGATAAATAAAAGTTTTTTTTTTGAATATAGCTTAATAATTATAATTTGGAATTATACAAGTAAATTCAAAATACCATTTAAACATTAAACATTAATGTATGTAATTAAGATAAATAAGATAAGAAATTTATAATTTCTTTTATAAATGATTTAAATTGGATAAATATGTTATTTTCAAATAATAGCAATAAATATATAAATATAGATAGATTTTAATAAAGCAGTATTATTAATTTAAAATTTAAAAATATGTTAATATAAACTAGTTTAAATTGGATTTTTAAAATGTATAAATAGAATTTGGTTTTGAATTTATTTTGAATTCAAATGAATAACCATATTTAAATTTTGTAAGTGAGCTTTTATATTTTTATGATTTGTTTTATTTCATTTTCTTTTAAAGGAAATGCATATACATTTACTTATGAAAATTTTATATACATAAGTATTAATAAATAAAGAAAGAGTTTTATTTACTTTTAAAATAAAATAAAAACAAATAAAATTCATTTATAAAACACATGTTATTATATTAAGATGTATAATGACAAGTGTTAAGATTCTAACCTCTTAAATACATGTGTTAGCATAAGTTTGAGACAAGTGTTGAAGATTTTAACAAGTGTCCTTTTCATTTTAATTTTTCTTTTGATTTTTAAAATAAATCATTCATACTTATATAAAAGCATGTTTCCTTCATTCCCATTTTTTTTCTAATCTTCATTTTCTAAAGATAAATCTCAGCTGAAACAATTGCATATTTCAAAACTGTAAAATTTCTAAGCAAACCAGAAAATGGCATATGCATTCTTCTTCAACTCAATCAGATGCATACCTTTAAGTCTGAAATCCTCTGCAAAATCATTTTTCAAATCCTCATATCAAGATCATATTCCCTACCCTATATAATTGCAAAACAAAGCCTGCACCTGAAATCCTTTCAAAAGCAAATGAAAAGCCTACAACCTGCAATTCCATTTAAAAGAAAAATGAAAGGGGCTCTGCATTTCAACATTCTGGTAATCAAAAATAAAGCATATGTCTGCATGCAAGTTTCTAACAGCAAGTTCAAGTTACAAAAAGCATGCATGCAAATTTAAATGCAAAGCAATTCAAGTTTTTATCAAAGGCTTTTCAGAAAATCTGTACTCTGTTTCATAAAATCCCAGGTGAGTAACAACTTTTCTTTAAAAATTTATAAATATAATTTGGTTGCTTGATTTTATCTGAAGTAATTCTGAGATGAAATTATTTATAAAATGCATGTCTCTGTAAGAATGTATTGCTGAATGAATATGCTGTGTACTTTGTTCCAGGCTCAAGAATTAATCAAAATTCTCTTGCTATTAATTTAACTTTTGGTAAAACTTAAGTACAGGACAAATTATGTTGTTGTATCATAGTTGTTAGTTTAAGAAATCTGATCAAGATAAATCCATTTGTATTTGCTTCTGGAAATAAGAAAAACATCAGAACAACATTTAATAAGTCAAATTTCAATTGCCACGACTCCTGTATTCAGGAATCTAAATCAAATGTTTAATCCAAAATTGGATTTTTAAAACTAAAATCACTATTTTTAGTGAAGAGATTTGCTTATATTTCTAGTTCAACCAGAAAATAGAAATTTGGTAATATCTGATGAACTCAGTAGTCTGGGGGTTTGGAATTTCATCCGGAGATGGAAGAGCGATAGGTGAGTGGAGGAAAAATAGGGGTGGAGGTGGAAGATCATCGGAGTGACGGTGATGGATCTTTTTGTTCTGTAAACCTAATTTTAATTGGCCTGGGAATTTCGATCATCACGAAATCAAGGAACGATCGAGTGCAACAATTTTTGGGGTAGTGGTAGTTTGGGAATTGGTGAGGGGTTGGACGGAGATGCTAGGCCGCCGGTGACCGGTGGAGCGAGGACGTGATGTTTTTCAGGTTTTGGAAATGGGGGTGTGCCTGTGCTGCCAGGTTTTGAATTGGGGGTGCTAAATTTGTTGTCGTGGTGATTATGGGGTTATGATGATCGATGATGGATCTGAAGATATTGGTCGTTGTGCTCAAGGCAGAGGGGATGGCCGGTGGTGGCCAGGACCACCGTGCATATGCACGGTGCAGCGTTGTTCAAGGGATGTTTTGTTATAGGGGATGGGGTACTCGAGTTTCACTCGAGAAACATGATTATTTGCTCGGAGTAGTTAGGTTTGCGACTCGAAGTAAATAAAGGGGGAACTCGGGTTTACCTTCTGTAATCAGTGGTTTTTGAAACCTGTAGTTTTAATTTAAAAGTTTGTTTTAAAATTTAAATGCAGGGTTTTGAAACAGAATTTAAATCAAAATTTAAGGTATGAATTTCAAATGAAATTTGAATCCAGGTTTGAAATTTAATTTAAACTTTTAAACAAAATATTTAAACAACTTTAAAAAAGGGTTTAAATAAATCTGAAATTAAAGATAAAACCTTAAAATTTAAGTAGAGATTTAAAAATAAGTTTAAATCTGGAATCAAACTTCAATTTGAAAACAATGTTTTGAAATAAAGGAAGTTGTTAAATTTAAATTGTTTAAAAACAACTTTGAATCTTAAAGTTAATTTAAATTATGGTTTGTATTTTAAATAAATTTGGGTTTTTAAACTTCTTTATAAAATAAGAAAATCTTTAGCATAAGTTTTTAAAGGGGGTTTTTGAAATTTTTTTAAAACTTTATTTAAGTTAAGTTTGATTTCATTTTTAAATTTAAAATTTAAAATGTAATATGAAAACAATTTTAAGTTAAATTGTTTTAAATTACTTTGTTAATGATTAAGTAATCATGAATAAGAAATGTTTTATTTTAAAGTAAATTAAAGATTTAGTGATCTTTGTTTCATTAAAATCAGTAAAATAATTTAAATAATTTAATTAATTAATTTGTTTAATTAATTAAGGATTTGAAATAAATTAATTAAGGTTAATTAAATTTGTAATTAATATTAATTAATTTAAGTTAATTTCTTAAGGAAGGTAATTAAAAGAATTAAAGAAAAGTTAATAAAGATCATTAACTTGTGATTATTTATTAATTAATTAATGTAATTAATTTTGATAATTAATTGGATTAATTAATTTAAATAATCAATTATGAAATTTAATTAAGTATGATTACTTTATGGAAATAATTAAAGATATTAATTACTCTTTGTAATTAATTTATTAATTGGATTAGTTTAAATTAATTAATTAAGTTTAATTGATTTAGAATAGTCTTTAGATGGGTTGATAAGTAATCAATGAGGAATAATTACTTAGAGAAGTAATTAAGATAAATAAATTACTGGAAGTAATTAATTGAAGTATGGTATTTTAGGATTAATTACCTTGTGTAAATAATAATGATGATAATTACTTTGTGAAAGTGATTAATAATTAATTAATTAGTGTAACTAATTTAAGCATTAATTGATTAAGTCATTTTGAAATGATTAAGTGATGTAATTAATTAAGAGTAATTAATTACTAATGAGATTAATCAAGGATGATTAATAAATATAATTAATTATTAAATGTAATTAATTTAGAAGTAATTAAGGAAGTACTTAAGGGTAGTTAATTACTAAATGTAATTAATCAAGAATGATTAATAATTATGGTTTAATTAAGGTTAATTACTTTATATAATTAATTTAAATAAGTAATTAATTTAAATTTAATTAAGGGTCATTAATTAATATAATTAATGATGTAATTAAGGATTAATTAATTAAGATTTATTAATCAATGATAAGTGATTAAGGAAGTAATTAATTAATGTAATTAATTAAGGACTAATGTAATTAATTATAATTAATTAATTAATGAAGTAATTAAAGGTTAATTACTGATTTTGGTTAAGGATAATTAATTTGTAAAATTAATTAAAGATAATTACTTGAATGTAATTAAAGGATAATTAATCAAGGGTGATTAATTAAGGTGATTAATTTGAGGATAATTATTAATTGATTGGTAATCAATTAAGGATTAAGAAAGCAAGATTTAAAATGAGGAAGTAATTAATTTAATTTCTTTTAAATTAATTATAGATTGTGTGATTATAGATCTATGTTTATGAATGGATGATATGGTTTACCCTGAATGGTTTGAATCTCAGACATGAGATAAATAGTGTTGTGTGATATGGATGCATTGGTTGCATTGTGGTGATGATATAAGTATCTATTGATGATGATAATATAGATTATCAATTTGTGATGATTACCTGTTTATAATAATATTGATTATCTATTATGATGATGTGAATTATCTATCTGTGTGTATATGGATAATTAGATTGAATTGTTTTAAACTTAAAACAACTTGGACCTAAAAGACACGCTTTGGATTTCGATGAGACTGGGATCGGGTTTCCATATTTAGAATCTAAAAACCACATTGATTCCAATTAACGTTAGGTCGTGAATCTAAGTGGAGCAAGTGAAGACTCGAGGTGTAAGGGCTATACGTCAGTATAACTCTATGGGTGATTCCGTAATGAGTTTGACGGAATGGTGCTTATAGGTTCGAGATGGAGTTTTAGAGTGCAAAGGTTATCGTCGTTAACTCTGAGGGTGATTCCAAAATAAGTGTAACGAGATAATGCCTTCGGTTTCTTTCGAACCCGGAACGAACTTTTATGGATTGAATGCTTTCAGAACATCGTAAGGTGAACGATGAGCATTCTAAGATTTGATGTCCTATAAAGGTAATCGTAGCCTCAAGCCTCATCAACCAGGAATGGATAAAACAAGGGAGGTGGAGCAAGGCTTCATGGGTAGCTCCCACTGGAGAGCAAGATTGATCCCTGTCTAGAGGTCCCTTTTTATTTCGGCTGTGTGGGAGGTTGATTCGCGACAACTGCCGGGGTTGTCTTGTTCGGAACTGTTCAGTAAGGAATGGGTCCGGCCTTGTGTTGCAGGGGATCGAGCGTATCCAAAATCCAATAAGTGCCAACGGTTTTGATTGTATTACCCACTTTTGTGGCTAGTAGCTGGAATTTAATAATGTAACAATTTCGGCTATTTCATATTTATTTAAAAACCCTAGACACTATTATAATATCATCGGATTTCCTATCAAATGTTTTGGTTAGCGTAAGGCAAAAGCTTTTCCATGTTTATGTGTGGGAAGTCTTACGTGATACCCTTTCTTTTAAAAGGTTTTTAAAGTTAAGCAACTTTAACCTGTTACTCACACCAGACCCATGTCTGACCCGGAGTTTATTTTTGTTTTCCATAAACTCTTGGGTACTCAAATTTTTACGAGTAGCCAAGGGATTCAGGTTAGCTTTGACGAATATTGGAGGAGCAATGGAGCGGAGGCTTCTGCGTTAGATATATAGTATTCTGCTGTGTGTTCTGTGTTGTCTCTGGATTGTATTGTGTTGTAAGTACTAGACAGGTGTTTATGACTGTCTAGTATGTGTTGTATTATCTGTGTACTCTGATAGTGTTTGTAAACTATGTAATATTTTATGTTATTAATATAATTCATTCGTTCCGCTATTTAGATTCTGATGTGTTGTTCTTCTTCTTCTTCTCTTTATTTCTCTTTTCTATCCCTTTCTTTCTTATTAGCGATGCAACTTCCTGGAGTTTGGAAGTCGAGTCGTTACAATACTGATACTATATCAACATAAATGAATAGATCCACATAACTCATCCTCTGTCCTGAGCATGTACTATGCCTGAGGTCTATATATGTACATACTAAAACATCAGTCCAACCACTATATCTTAGTTCCTACTATTTGAGATAACTATCCGACCACTAAGTAGACAGACCCAACACGTCATACTATATGTGATATATGATTCTGTCTATTATTCGAATCCACAACTTTACTTCCGAACTAGTATTGATTCCCCGATTTTCTAGTGCAGACTTTGATCAGACTTCTTGATCATAAACCCGTGCTTTCCTTACATAGCTCCCAACTATGATAGAAAACTTGAGCATATAATCACAAACTCTCATCAACGCTCGCCGTCAAGAATCGACTGATAAATCCTTTTTCGGATCGGTGTAAACACATCAAAGTTATGTTCTCAAATCTTAGATCAAAATTTATGTGCTGAAATGATCTATGTTTAACTTATGTGCTTATTCACATTCAACTTTACCTAATACATTTCTTCAAAATTTCTATTAATCCAAGTTTACTTCACAACCACTTACTTTCTTCTAAATACATTATTACTTAAGCATACAGATATGACTTAAACTTGTATTACATACCTTTACTTCTTAAGAGTATATATACATATCCTCAAACTTCAAATTGTTATTACTTCAACTAAGGTGTTTAACTAATATGGAACTCTACTATTATCTCAAATTAATAAGTTATAAAACTCAACCCTTGGTTTTCTTTACCTAAGGTTTTTATTTAGCTAATATTATTTATCCAATCCATATATTAATAAGACAACTTTACTAAGTGTACATCTTTTTCTCACTTATTCTATGATTAAATACTTAACTTATTTACCTATCCATTTTTAAATCATGTTTCTTAACCTTAAATCCATCAAATACCTTATAGTCAAATTGTGAAACTTAATTCATGTGGTATTTGTTATTTAAAATTTTCATCCAATAATCAACCTACTAACCATATTATTCAAAAATATCCACTTCTATTCTTACTTCATTTTGAATTACAAATGTTACCCTAAATGTAACAACCCGCATATTTGGAAATTTTATATTTAAATATTTTATTTAAATATTTTATCGATACTCGGAATTTAGTCCGAAAAGCTACTTTTTGCATACGGTCGAATTAGGACTCGGGACCACTCCCATTGAGTTTAAAATGCCGTTTGCGACCTTTTTAAGTATAAGCTTGATATGTTTGGAGAAAGTTGATTTTTGCCACTTTGTACTTAGGGCTTTTGGTTTGGGCTGAGCCACTTATGTATTCAGTCCCAACCCCTTCTCCTCTTCATTACTTCATAATTTCCATATACATTCAAGCTTCATCAAAAATGGGGGAAGAGAAAAAGAATTAGGAAATCCTAAGCCCTAGTTTCCATTAGCAAATCCATCTTCTTGCTCCAAACTCAAGTGAACCCATTGGTAAGCATCTCCTTCTTCTTCTCCAACTCTTTCTCTCTTTGATTTCAGAAAATTCCTAAACCTAATTTAGGAAATGTTTCTCTTTTAAGCTTAGATTGAAGCTTCTTGAGTTGTTATTGAAGAGGGATTGATCTTAGCTTGTTCTTAAAGCTTCTCCTTCATTGATTTGGGTTCAAAGGTGAGAATTTTATCTCACATCTATGCTTATATTTATCTTCGATTGTTAGGTATGAATTCCTAACACTTATTCGTGTGCATTTGCTTTTGGTTTGGATTGATTTGGTGAATATTCCAATTTTTAGTGTTTTGGGTTCAATTCCTTAAAAATCATAGCTTTGATCTTTGATCATGTTTTTGGAGATGCATCGAAGAGCTTATAGGGCCGGGTAGTCGATTGACATAATCCCTTAGCGCCGTTGCTCGAGAGAATGCAATTTGGTCGAGGTTGGACCTCAATTGGATGGACTGGGAGGGGACTGGCAACAGGTCCGGTCGACCGAGCCCTGTAGCCGGCCGACCGACCTGTTGCCAAGTGCATAAGCACTTCCCTGTTTAAGGTTCGGTCGACCAAGTACAGGGTTCGGCCGACCGATCTGCTTCCCGAGGAATTTTGAGAACAGGGTCCGGTCGATCGAGCTCTGTAGCCGGCCGACCGACCTGCTGCATTTTTGCCTATTTCGCCTAGTTGTTTGAATTTCCAACATTAATCGATTCGTGTTGTTTCCTATATGTTGTTATCATTTGTTATGACATTGATGACTCCTTTTTAGGGATTTTTGAATATCCATTTTGATGGTTTATCGGTTTCGTTGGATCTTTATTCACATCTTCGTATGTGAATTTTAGTGATTGATTGTTCCTACAGTCTTCTTTGTGATTTGTCACTTTAAAAATATAAAGGTTTTCTATACTAGTAGTAAATATCAAAACTCTTTCTTCAAATGATTTCAACACTATTTTATTACAAAGATCGTTTTCTCAAACCGATTTCTAATCTATTAGTATATACAAACCTTTACCTCACTCGTATGAGAAATCTAATTAAACGACTTAGTAAAACAAGTGGTATGAAACGCTTGCGTTCACTTCGTCGGTTAATTCTTGGACTTGTTCGATTGAAACTCTTGTGACAATTTTATAGTGGAGATCTACAGTTTGTTCGTAAATATTTAAGTTAAGCAAGTGGTTATGGGACATGAAGCTAAACTCATATATTTACTAGCTTAGTGTAATTGACACTTCTCGTTGATCATGATGATCATCTTTATGGTTTAGACTAGCAATGTGCGATGTCTCTTTGTCTGCGAGGGAGACTAAACCCCGTTTTGTGGAGTTTCGACTCAATTTGATAGGGTAGCAACCCATGGTCTTCGGGTCGTTTGTGGATCTTCGGCTCAATTTGTGATGGTTAGCAACCATGGAATTAGCATTCCGTTTGTGATACACGTGTTGGTGGGCTTTATGCTCCCGTTTGTGATAGGCCTCCCCCCTTTGTGATTTCTGGATTTCTTGAGATGATTTCTAGAATTTGTGCTTCACCAATTTTCGTGATTTCTATCGATAAGCTTTATCGATATTTGTGCATTGGTGAATTTGTACGTCATTGACTTTTGCGATTTCTGGATTTCGTGTGTTGAATTTTGGAATTTGTGTGTCATTGACTTTTGTGATTGACATTGATATTATCGTCAATATTTATGGTTTGGTGAACTAAATTAGGAGTATGACGTTTCTGTGATCCTTATGTAGATTTTGTGACATTGAATAATCCCTTGATGATTTTCAACTGCTTATATATCACAGCTTGCATTGTGATTATTATGTGCTTAGTCATATCTCTTATTCTATATCGTTTCATCTGATATTTATAGTTAGACTGATCCGTTTATTATTTTCTTATTAAATAATACTCGGGTCAGACCGAGATGTTACAGGTGCTTCTGCTTGACTTCTCCATTGGGATTCATTACTCTGACTTTTGGTTAACTACTTAGATTAGTAGTTTTTGGTTTGTATACATTTGAGAGATAGACTCCATAATGTATACTTATTCTTTTGTGTAGTTCGTGTAACTATTCTTTTGTGATATTGTGGATCTTTCTAACCACTACTCTGATGTACACTTTTATGTGTAATATTCATATCTTATTCCGCCTTTGTGATATGAATTCTCTGTGACTGATTTGTGTTATGTTTATTTCTGTATTTGTTTCCGAAGATATTATAGCCACTGTGTAGTAGTTTTGAGTTTGTGTCGGTATGTCGGATTTCCCTCTTGAAAAAGAAATGCATGTTATACTATCTGACATATCGATGCTCGCGCAAAGCAATTACATGGATGGTCGCTCCTCAACAGCCTTATTCTCCGTGCTAGTTGACATCATTCACCGTAATGTTCTTGGCTAGCGTGGGTATAGAGGTGGGGCGTCGCAGCTTGGTATCAGAGCCAAACTTCGGAACAATATGGAATATTATAACAAGGATCATCGTCCTAAGTCCATCTTAGGAGTCGTGCTTTAGGATTTAATTCGAGTCTTCGTACCGATTCATCCTATTTTCTTTATGATTCCTTGTTTTATCCATCAAGATTGCTTGATATTCATTTGGTGAATAACCTTTTTCTTCTTCTTTCTTTCTTTCTAAAGGAAGAGAAATGGTTAGACCTGGCCGTCCCAGCACCGGCCAATCTAGTACCCTACCCCTGGATGGAGTTTTTATGACTGCTCAACAGCTTCTTGATTTGGTAACTAATGCTCAAGCAGCTGGAGCTAACCCGGAACCTACTCACCCAAAGTCGGGATTTGCACGCTTGTGCAGCGATTACACTAATTTGGGTGGGGAGCCATTCAAAGGTTCCGAAACTATTATTGAAGTACAGGCTTGGCTAAGGTCATGCGATCGAATCTTTTCTCGCATGAATCTTATTGACCTTCACCGAGTTCAGGTGGCCTCTAGTATGCTCCAAGAAAGAGCATTGGACTGGTACGAGCTTCTTATTTCTGAGATTAATGAAGCGGATCTCACCTGGGACCAATTCTGGGAACGCTTCGAGTTGAAATTCGTACCAGAAGCTGAGAAAGTGACATTGGCTCGACGATTTATAGACCTTGTTCAAGGTGAGTCCTCCGTGACTGATTACGTCGCCTCCTTCGAGTCGCTTTCCAAATATGGGGTTGAATACATCAACACCCCTTTGAAGAAAAATCAGAGGTTCGTCTATGGCTTAAACAAAAATCTCAAGAAGCCATTACTTCTAAAATTAGAAGTTCTTTCGACCAACTCATTGATATCGCTCTTCGTCTTGAAGAGGCGGATAAGGAGAATGATGTTGAAGTGGTGGGTTCCAAACCAAACTTCAACAACAAGAAAAGGCCAAACAAATTCAAAGGTCCTTGTCCCAATAAGAAAGGGAAGCAAGCAACCTCTGTGGCAAAGACTTCTTCCTTTGGCCGTGGGGAATGCTATAATTGTGGTTCGAAGGACCATTATGCGAACAAGTGCCCAAAGTCTCTCTCTTGTCGCTACTGCAAAGTTCCCGGTCATGTTATATCTTCATGCCCCAAGCTTCAGGGCAGGAAAGAGGGAAATCTTAATGTTGCTCAAGCCCCTGGCAACACATCTCGTGGCCAAGGTATTTCTCATTCTATTCTGTATGGAATTATTTTATTTCGTGATCATCCTATTCGAGTTCTTTTTGATACGGGTGCGTCCCATTCTTTTATATCAAAAGAACTTGTTGATACTTTTTCTTTGGATGTTTTGTGTTTAATGACTTCTTTGAGAATTGCGAATCCGGTTGGTGGATCCGCAACAATCAGTTTATTGTGTAAAGATGTTGAGATTATTTTGTGTGATTTTTCTTTCCGAGCCGATTTGCATGTCATGCGTTATTTAGGCTTTGGAATGATTTTGGGAATGGATTGGCTTAACCGTTATGAAGCCCATATCCTATGTCCTGAGCGGACTATTTATCTTCGACATCCTCAATCTGTTAAGTAGATTTCTATTAATCTTAAAGATTCGGATTGCATCTTAGTTGCATCTTTATATTCTTTAAATCCTCGTGATGACGATGATGATGATGAGGGTGATATTATTTCTCTTATTCACGTCGTTCGTGAATTTTCCGACATATTTGAGCCCGTTTTAGGATTACCACCTAAGCGAGCAATTGAGTTCAGAATTAATCTCATTCCTGGAGCTCAACCTGTCACTCGCCCTCCTTATCGTATGTCCAATAAAGAAAACGAGAAGATGCGCAAACAATTATCCGAATTGGAGACGAAGCAATTTATTCGCTCTAGTTCCTCGCCTTGGGGAGCTTCGGCTATTTTTGTGAAGAAATCTGATGGTACACTTAGGCTTTGCGTTGACTACCGCAAGCTTAATGATCTTACTATCAAAAATAAATATCCTTTACCTCGGATTGATGATCTATTCGATCAACTTACTGGTGCTAGAGTCTTTTCACAATTAGACTTAGCTACTGGATTTCATCAGCTTCGTATTGCAGAGGATAGCATTCCTTTGACATCGTTCCGTACTCGTTATGGATCTTATGAATGGCTTGTTATGCCATTTGGTCTAACGAATGCTCCGGCTTATTTCGTTGACCTTATGAATAGAGTTTTCAAAGACTTCCTCGATTGGTTTGTTCTCATCTTTATCGATGATATTCTTATGTATTCTAAAACCGAGGAGGAGCATGAGAAGCATCTTCGGATTGTGTTGGAAACTCTTAGGAGTAATCGTTTAAAGGCAAATTTTCTAAATGCCATTTTTGGCAATCTCGTGTGAAGTTTCTCGGTCATATTATTTCCGAATCCGGAATTTCCGTGGATCCTTCAAAGATTGAAGCGATTCAAGATTGGAAGAGACCGGAGAGTGTGACAGAGATTCGTAGTTTTCTCGGATTGGCGGGCTATTACCGTCGTTTTATCAAAGACTTTTCTAAGATTGCCGTGCCTCTCACTAGCTTGACGAAGAAAGGTGTTAAATACATTTGTTCGGACAAATGTGAAGCTTCTTTTCAGAAATTAAAAGAACTTCTTTCTGATGCTCCTATTCTTGTTATTCCCGAGGGGAATCAGGATTTCGTTGTTTATACCGATGCCAGTCGCGTTGGTTTGGGTGCCGTTCTTATGCAAAGAGAACTTGTTATTGCTTATGCTTCTAGGCAATTAAAGCCAGCTGAGACTAGATATGCCACTCATGATTTAGAGCTCGCGGCTATTGTTTTCGCCCTTCGTATTTGGCGTCATTATCTTTTAGGAGAGAAATTTGTTCTTTATACCGATCATAAGTCCTTGAAGTATTTATTCTCTCAAAAGGAACTTAATTTGCGTCAACAGCGTTGGCTCGAATTTCTTGCACCATATGATCTTGATATCCTTTATACTCCCGGTAAGGGTAATCGTGTCGCCGATGCTCTTAGCCGTGAACAAGAAGCTGTTGTTTCTATGATGATATCCGAATGGAACGATCTCAAGATCTTATCCACTTGTGAGATTCGAGACCGCGCATCCGATTTATGCTCATCATTTGTTTTATGTAGCCTTGAGGCTCATCCTTCTCTTTTAGACCGCATTCTTGAAGCTCAAAGGCTAGATCCCGAATTGGCTCTTCTTGGCCAAAATATTAAGGATAAAATTGTTATTGAAGGTTTGAAGGACTTTGATATCGATTCTCATGGCGGCATTCGGAAATTTGGTAGACTTATCGTGCCAAATATTAGTGATCTTCGTAAAGATATTTTAGAAGATTCACATCGTTCTAAATTTACCATTCATCCTGGTAGTAGTAAAATGAACGCGGATATGAAGCGACTTTATTATTGGGAGGGAATGAAACTTGACATCGCTAACTTCGTTAAGCGTTGCATGACTTGCCAACTCATTAAGGCCGAACATCAAAGGCCCGGTGGGTTATTGCAACCTTTAGAAATTCCAATTTGGAAGTGGGGCCAAATTTCCATGGATTTTATAGATGGCCTTCCCCGTTCTCGTTCTGGTCATGATAGCTTATGGGTGATTGTTGATAGGCTTACTAAATCTGCCCATTTTATTCCCGTTCGGTCTAACCGAACCGTTCCTCTTTTGGCCAAGCTCTTTGTCAAAGAGATTGTTAAATTGCATGGGGTTCCTACTTCTATTGTTAGCGATCGTGATCCATTGTTTACTAGTGGATTTTGGAAGAGTCTTCAAAAAGCTTTGGGAACGAAGCTTAACTTTAGCACCGCTTATCATCCTCAGTCCGATGGACAAACTGAGCATGTGAATCCAACTCTTGAAGATCTTCTTCGTGCATATGTGCTTGATTTTGGAGGAAGTTGGGAAGATCATATTTCACTTGTTGAATTTTCCTATAATAATAGCTTCCAATCTAGTATTGGTATGGCACCTTTCGAGGCACTCTATGGAAGGCCATGCCGATCTCCTTCTTGTTGGCTTGAGGCCGGTGAGAAGCGGGTTTTAGGTCCAGATTTTATTCGTGATTCCACAAAAAAGATTGATCTTATTCGTCATAGGATGAAAGAAGCCCAGAGTAGACAAAAATCCTATGCCGATAACCGGAGAAGGAAGTTAGAATTTTCTGTGGGAGATCTTGTGTTCATTCGTGTTTCACCTATGAAAGGTGTTGTACGTTTCAGTCGATCGGGAAAATTGGCGCCTCGATATATTGGGTCATTTCCTATCACTGAACGTATTGGTTCCATGGCTTATCGCCTTTTATTACCGGCTCAATTTTCTTCTATTCATGACGTGTTTCACGTTTCTCAATTACGGAAATGCCTTCGAGATTCCGATTCTATTCTTGAGCCCGGTGTTGTGGAAGAGATTGAAGTTTCACCTAATTTAACTTATGAGCAGCATCCTATTCGAATTGTTGCTTCAGAGGTCAAACGACTTCGAAATAAAGATGTTCCGCTTGTTAAAGTTCAATGGTCTTCAACTCCTAAGGATTGTTCTTGGGAGTCTAGAGAGTTCATCGAGCGATCACATCCGGACTTACTTTCCAGTGCTCTTTGAGGTGAACTTCTTATTTCAAACTTTTTTTTTGTTGAATATGCTTTTATGGTTGTTACTATATATCTTCTTCTTAAATATTGCGAGGACGCAATTTCTTTAAGGAGGGGAGTCTATGACAACCCGCATATTTGAAAATTTTATATTTAAATATTTTATTAAATATTTTATCGATACTCGGAATTTAGACCGAAAAGCTACTTTTTGCATACGGTCGAATTAGGACTCGAGACCACTCCCATTGAGTTTAAAATGCCGTTTGCGACCTTTTTAAGTATAAGCTTCGATATGTTTTGAGAAAGTTGATTTTTGCCACTTTGTACTTAGGGCTTTTGGTTTGGGCTGAGCCACTTATGTATTCAGTCCCAACCCCTTCTCCTCTTCATTACTTCATAATTTCCTTATACATTCAAGCTTCATCAAAAATGGGGGAAGAGAAAAAGAATTAAGAAATCCTAAGCCCTAGTTTCCATTAGCAAATCCATCTTCTTGCTCCAAACTTAAGTGAACCCATTGGTAAGCATCTCCTTCTTCTTCTCCAACTCTTTCTCTCTTTGATTTCAGAAAATTCCTAAACCTAATTTAGGAAATGTTTCTCTTTTAAGCTTAGATTGAAGCTTCTTGAGTTGTTATTGAAGAGGGATTGATCTTAGCTTGTTCTTAAAGCTTCTCCTTCATTGATTTGGGTTCAAAGGTGAGATTTTTATCTAACATCTATGCTTATATTTATCTTCGATTGTTTGGTATGAATTCCTAACACTTATTCGTGTGCATTTGCTTTTGGTTTGGATTGATTTGGTGAATATTCCCATTTTTAGTGTTTTGGGTTCAATTCCTTAAAAATCATAGCTTTGATCTTTGATCATGTTTTTGGAGATGCATCGAAGAGCTTATAGGGCCGGGTAGTCGATTGGCATAATCCCTTAGTGCCGTTGCTCGAGAGAATGCAATTTGGTCGAGGTTGGACCTCAATTGGATGGACTGGGAGGGGACTAGCAACAGGTCCGATCGACCGAGCTCTGTAGCCGGCCGACCGACCTGCTGCCAAGTGCATAAGCACTTCCCTGTTTAAGGTTCGGTCGACCGAGAACAGGGTTCGGCCGACCGACCTGCTTCCCGAGGAATTTTGAGAACAGGGTCCGGTCGACCGAGCTCTGTAGCCGGCCGACCGACCTGCTGCATTTTTGCCTATTTCGCCTAGTTGTTTGAATTTCCAACTTTAATCGATTCGTGTTGTTTCCTATGTGTTGTTATCATTTGTTATGACTTTGTTGACTCCTTTTTAGGGATTTTTGAATATCCATTTTGATGGATTCTTTATCGGTTTCGTTGGATCTTTATTCACATCTTCGTATGTTAATTTTAGTGATTGATTGTTCCTACAGTCTTCTTTGTGATTTGTCACTTTAAAAATATAAAGGTTTTCTATACTAGTAGTAAATATCAAAACTCTTTCTTCAAATGATTTCAACACTATTTTATTACAAAGATCGTTTTCTCAAACCGATTTCTAATCTATTAGTATATACAAACCTTTACCTCACTCGTATGAGAAATCTAATTAAACGACTTAGTAAAACAAGTGGTATGAAACGCTTGCATTCACTTCGTCGGTTAATTCTTGGACTTGTTCGATTGAAACTCTTGTGACAATTTTATAGTGGAAATCTACAGTTCGTTCGTAAATATTTAAGTTAAGCAAGTGGTTATGGGACATGAAGCTAAACTCATATATTTACTAGCTTAGTGTAATTGACACTTCTCGTTGATCATGATGATCATCTTTGTGGTTTAGACTAGCAATGTGCGATGTCTCTTTGTCTGCGAGGGAGACTAAACCCCGTTTTGTGGAATTTCGACTCAATTTGGTAGGGTAGCAACCCATGGTCTTCGGGTCGTTTGTGGAGCTTCGGCTCAATTTGCGATGGTTAGCAACCATGGAATTAGCATTCCGTTTGTGATACAATTGTTGGTGGGCTTTATGCTTCCGTTTGTGATAGGCCTCCCCCCTTTGTGATTTCTGGATTTCTTGAGATGATTTCTAGAATTTGTGCTTCACCAATTTTCGTGATTTCTATCGATAAGCTTTATCGATATTTGTGCATTGGTGAATTTGTGCGTCATTGACTTTTGTGATTTCTGGATTTCGTGTGTTGAATTCTGGAATTTGTGTGTCATTGACTTTTGTGACTGACATTGATATTATCGTCAATATTTATGGTTTGGTGAACTAAATTAGGAGTATGACGTTTCTGTGATCCTTGTGTAGATTTTGTGACATTGAATAATCCCTTGATGATTTTCAACTGCTTATATATCACAGCTTGGCATTGTGATTATTATGTGCTTAGTCATATCTCTTATTCTATATCGTTTCATCTGATATTTATAGTTAGACTGATCCGTTTATTATTTTCTTATTAAATAATACTCGGGTCAGACCGAGATGTTACAGGTGCTTCTGCTTGACTTCTCCCTTGGGATTCATTACTCTGACTTTTGGTTAACTACTTAGATTAGTAGTTCTTGGTTTGTATACATTTGAGAGATAGATTCCATAATGTATACTTATTCTTTTGTGTAGTTCGTGTAACTATTCTTTTGTGATATTGTGGATCTTTCTGACCACTACTCTGATGTACACTTTTATGTATAATATTCATATCTTATTCCGCCTTTGTGATATGAATTCTCTGTGACTGATTTGTGTTATGTTTATTTCTGTATTTGTTTCCGAAGATATTATAGCCACTGTGTAGTAGTTTTGAGTTTGTGTCGGTATGTCGGATTTCCCTCTTGAAAAAGAAATGCATGTTATACTATCTGACATATCGATGCTCGCGCAAAGCAATTACACGGATGGTCGCTCCTCAACAGCCTTATTCTCCGTGCTAGTTGACAGCATTCACCGTAATGTTCTTGGCTAGCGTGGGTATAGAGGTGGGGCGTCACACTAAATGTATCACTAATTCAAATTTTATATTAGGATGATATTTCTTATATCTTTTGTTCCTAAATTTCACTTTGATTTTAACCAAGTCAAATTGTCTAAATTTTAAATTAACTTAACTCCTTTATAAGTTATAGAACTTACCCTTTCATATTATATTTACCCAAAATTTCATTTTTGGCTTATCTTTTTCTATTTTATTGATAACAATTTTTTTGCTCTATGTGTACATTTTCTCTTTACTTTCTCTAATTACAACTTGTAGCTTCAATATTATCATCAAATATCTTACATTCAAATTGTGAATCTTACTTCACAAGATATTTGTACTTAGCTTTTAAATCCATCCATTATGATAATCACTTAACCATTATTATTTCTTAATACTACATATTTAAGGGTATATGATTAAAGTTCTAAATTCTAGTTTTCAACTAATTGATTCTACATGGAATATCTTATAGTCAAATTATGCAATTCTAATCATAAGATATTCATATTTTAGTTTTGCTAAGAAAAATTACAATTAATCCTTAATTTCTAACCAAAAAAATAATAATATCCCCTTTGATATAATATAAACCCAAGGTAAAATTATTTCATTTACCAATTTCTTTTAAAAACAAAGCTATTTTTATAAAATTAACAAATATGCTCTCATATATATAATACTCTCATAACTCATTCTAGGGTGTTACTAACCCTACCTCTAATGGGTTACTCATCCTAGGATATTACTAATCCTATCTCTGTTGAGACTTACCCCTATCAGGCTTCGGTGTTCGCTCAACCAAAAGCTCTGATACCAAATGTAAAGTCCCGTTTTCCCGTACTCTTTGAACCGACAATAAAGCACACATGTCTAACTCAAATTGCATGAAAAGATGGATCTTTAAGGGTAAAAAAGAAAAGTAGATAGAATAGAATCTCACTCAAATGGAATAAAATATAATATTTAACAAAAATTTTTACAGCGGAAAACTTCCAAATACATATACCAGAGTCTAACCTAAATTCAGCTTGGACAGTTATAAACATTTATCCTTACAATTGTTGATAAACATCAAATAAAATACACTAAGTACAGCGGATAATATAATATGTCCATACGTCGATGAATATCTCCATCTCTCCTCTGGAAACTCCAACCGTCTTCGACTATCCTGAAATTACACGGATCTGACCCGAGTATTAAAAATACCCGGATCAGGCTTGATAAACCAGCGTGAGAAAAACTCAATAATAGATGACATTGTCATATATCAGTCTTTTTATAAATTCTTTAAAATAAAGAGTATCTTATAAGACCACGCCCACACCTAAACACGGGCGGGTTTTTACCATATGATAACTAAATCAATTTTATAACAAAATGTTTGATATTATTCTTAATGACATCTCTTTGAAAACATTTGCAAATAAACTTAATAATCTTAGCCGAAATTGTTACCATTATTAAATTCCAACGTACTAGGCTCTACAAATAAAATCATAGGTTCTTATTGGAGAATCGATTTCCATACAAATGACCAGACATAGGATCTACCTTTCGAATGGGTACACCTCTAGATGGATGTCCTGAGGACCATCATAAAGGATCCTTTACCAACACATGACCAGCTTACCTCTGTAACTAGATAGTACCGAATATGTCATCCCCTGGTCGTTACCGACCTTTATTCGAGGACCCTCATAGCATACAGCACATTAATTTACACCCCGATGTCATAGCGGGAAGAAATATATCTAGAAGGGGATGATTATACCCTACTTGGGAATGACCCACTTAGCCTTGCTGCATCTAACCCTATTTCGATCATTTCCGGTTTGATGAGGCTTGAGGCTACGATTACATTTTCACAAAGCACATATCACATCTTTGAATGCCACATTGCCATTTCCGTTAACTACTAATTGCCTTCCATAAAAATACAACCCTTGAGCTCGTACGTCTCAAGGAGAGTGTTAAGCTGAGAGAAGATTCCTTCTCCACCACCACTGATGTACGTTTGTAAAAACCAATGTACGTAATCATTAGAAACGCAATGTCAGACAAACGTCCATATAGGTTGTCTAGGAACGGACAAACCGAAGGCACTCTCCTACTTCCACTAGTAGTGAGTAGTCCTTGAAATCCAAAAAATCTCCACAACGAGGAGACCACTGCTATATATAACTCGGGGCTACCTAGAGGAAGTCAAAAAGCAGTCCTCATGCCATAAAGATCCACGGCCTTCAATAATCATCATCTTCAACATGTCTTGACGTTCGAACGTATACATTGTTTCGAAGCGGTTTTCGGATAGGAATCAACCAAATCCGACATCGGTTCCTTCAAAATCCAATTATCGATAAAAAGTGAATATGAGTATACAGGATTTATTAAGTCTCTTTTCACATTAATTCTTTTTGGATGGTTTCGAAATCTCTTTCTTTTGACTTAGGATAATTTATAAGAAATTCATTCTTTTTCTTTGGAAAATATCTCAAATTTCCTTACTTAATTCTTAATCCAAATTTCTTTACTTTTTAGTCGGGTCAAAAACAATGTTATTTAAGACATCGTTTACGATAAACCCTAAATCAATCTTAACAAACATTTTGAAGTAAATAGAACTACAGAAATCATTCATTTTTGGAGATTGCTCAACTTTGGGATAATACCAATCTTCTTTTATTTTGGAAAACTTAACAGAATCTTTTCGTTTAAGAGCATCCGGGCATTCCTTTCGATCTATTCCACCTCTCGCCTAAGAAAAGAAAACATAGGCCAGGTATGTTCAGGGCACCGGTTGCTCCATCCGTAACCTTAATTAAACACCTTATTTTATCTTCCCAGATCTCACAGGCGGGACAAATATTCTAGTCGTTTCCGCGTACTCAGAATTTCAACTTTATTTTGGAATTGCTTATAAATATTCCAAATTATCTTTCTAAATGCTTAATTATCCTTTTTAAAACAATCACAGTTTATTCTGTGAAACGTCATTACATTTAAACTCATATTCCAAAAGTTGCAGAATTCGCAGCAGAAAAGTACCGCGGAAAGTGCTAAATAAGCTTATTTTCATTAAACAACTTTTAAACATTCTATATTTCATATTTTCCAATCCATATCTCTTTTAAATCATTTAAATGGATTTATCAAATTTATTCCATATTTTTCCATAACTAAAAACGTTCATTTAAATAGGTTTCCTGTTACGGTCACTTAACTGCACTAGCGCAATTTTTCTAGAAAATTAGTTTGGACTTAATCAAAATCTACTTATCGAAACTTTGATTTTCTTTCTTCATTTAGAAGATATGGATATAATAGTCCGGAATTTTTTTATCTCGAAGAATTTCGAGCTATATTTCACTTTACACATTCATTTGAAATTTTCGGCGCGAAATCGCTAACTACCGTTGCGCGACGCACCTAGTTTTAACTTATTTTTCAATACTTGAAATAATCTATTCAAATTGAATTTTATCTCTTATAAAATCATTACAAATAATTTTAAATCAATATTTCACTTTTTAAAGTATTTATAATATATTTTCACTATTACCATATTATAATATTATTATATTCACATTATTTTAATATTAAATTCCAATTCCAATTCAATTTCAATTCTAATATCATATTAAACTCATTTAAAACTTAGATTTCAAATCTAGTTTCAATTTAAACTTCAATTCAATCTCAAACTAAACTTTTCTTTTTCAAAATTGATTTCAATTCAATTTCACTATTCATCTCAATTTCAATTTAACTATCCTTTTCAAATCCGTTTCACTTTAAATTTCAAATTCTCTTTTATTTATACTTTAATTTCACCTCTAAATGAAAAGAGACTTTTTTCCATAATATCTCATATTACTAAAGGGATTACTTAATTAATGTAAATTTGATGTCCAAATTATCATCACAACCATACAATAATCATATAACACTAACATATTCAATACGGTAAATGTCATAACATTACTATGGATTATCCAACTATTCAAACAATCAATCAAACATCCATATCATCAAATGATGATTATCTAACATAACAATTAAACACGATAATCAATATAACTCAAAAAGCAGTGAGAATTCTCACCTTCATATCCACTCCGTCAAACTTTAATGTAAGATTTTCGTCTCTCCCTAACGTGCTATTTCCAACGTCTTGCCTTTTGCCGTTTCCTTTCCGAACACTTTTGTTTTTCCTTTCTTTTTCTTTTTCTTTTTCTTTTCTTCTCTATATTTTTTTTCTTTTTTTTATATAGAGGGGAGGGTACGGCCTTGGTGTGGAGGAAGGTGTGGTCTTTGATGTAGGCGTGTAGGAGGGTGTAGGCTCGAGTTTGGGGTGTGTGGTGCTCGGCCTTAGAGTATAGGGGCTTGGCTTGGCTAGTAGGGAGGAGATACGGTCGATGGTAGGTGGGGAGGGAGTGGCACGGCTTGGGTATGTGAGGAAGAAGGGGTGTGAGGAGATGGTAAGGGAGTATGGAGGTGATAGCTTGAAGGTAGAAGGGAAATGGAGAGGTAGAAAGCCATGAAAATGGCGGATGAAGGAGGAAGTAATGGAAGAGGAAGAGAATGGAGTTGAGAAATTTTGTAGAATGAGAATGTAGCGAAGAAAGAAGGGTTTAGGCTTGTATTTATAAGTGGAGTTTGAGTGGTGTTAACGCTAAAATTTGAACACTAACACCCCGGTGTATGAGTTATAGTTGTGAAAGCACCACCCGATAACTCGGGAACAGATTACAAGCAGATAATAGCGGAAAAGCAGTAAACAACGACAATTTTATAGTGGTTCGGCTTAAGGGTATAGCCTACGTCCACTTTATGTACTTTTATTGATGACCTCGTTACAAGCTGATACAATTCTTTCCAAGTACAATACACTTTGGATTACAAGTCACTTAGAACAAGTAGCCTAAACTTCAATGGAGATTAGAGTCTTCAAATCCATGTTGGATGTGTGTGATCTTTTTCTCGAAGTTGTTTGTAGCGTTCTTCGTGTCTTGAGAGCTTTAAGTGTTGGATTGGTTTGGAATGCAGCAGAGTAACGGCGCTCGAAGAGAATGAGCCCAAAAGTCCCTTGAATGTTGGAGGTGGCCATGTATTTATAGGCAAATTTCTGGGCTGGAATTGTTTAAGTCATGAGTCGTGACCGACTCAGGATGAGTCGTAAGTCGTGACCGACTTAAATATCACGAGTCAGCAGGCAGCGACATAAGGGAAGCGGCATTGAGTTTGCTCCTTGTTGCTTAGGTCGCCAGCGACTTATAATAGGTCATTAGACATCTTAAGTCACTTAAGTCGTTTGAAAACTTAGGTCAGTCTACCACATGAGTTGTTAACTCCATGAGTCGTTAACCCGTTGAGTCGGCCGTTACTTTTAAGTCGCTAAGGCTATAACCCGGTGAGTCGCTGTCCCTCCTGAGTCGCTGAGTCGTAACCCTTCAAGGCCGTTGAGTCGGTAACTCCTTAAGGACGTTGAGTCGGACTATTCTCTTAAGCTGCTAAGGTTACTAAGTCGTTTGCCTGTTGAGTCGTAACTAGATAGGTCGTTGATTCGGTTCATATGTTAGGTCGGTAATCAGTTGAGTCGGTGTTAACTCGCTTGAGCCGTAACCCTTTTAGTCGCTTTGAGCTTTAGGTCATTAACTTAGTCAGTCGGTGACTCGATGAGTCGTGAGGCTTCCTGAGTCGTAGATCCTTCCTGAGCCGTTAAACACCTTAAGTCGTGGCTCACCCCAGGCCTTAACTCGTTGATTTCTTTGACTCGTGAGCTGGAACGGGGTTAACATTTGCCCCTCGAAGCGCACGCTTAAGTCGTAAGTCGTGTGCTTCGACTTATCATAACTCGGGCGAGCCGATTCAAGTTCCAGCTCTTCCAGGTATAAAGCGCTTGACTCGTTCCTCCTATCTCCCACTTTTTATTTCTTATCCTTTGAACCGTGTCTTCCATTAACGCATCTTCGAGCTCTCAAAGGCGATTCCAACCTGATTTTTCTTCGATCATCTTTAGCATCACACCGTGTAAGAGATTTTGCATCTTTTTTCAATTGTTGATGATTGCCGATCTCCGCCTCTGTTTTTCCCCCTTGATCCTTGCGAATATTATTATATCGGACATTGATGGATTAAAGGCAGGCGGTTTGATCTTACTTGTAACGATTCGAGATTTGAGGCGACCTAGTGGTGTGATGGAACTGGGGTTAAACATTGCGAGGTTATTGGGCTATCGGGTTATGGATTAGATGCTTAATGGGTTAGGATTTAGATGGTTAATGGGTCGGATTGATTCGAACATTGCCGTAGGCATGACTCGGCTATTTTTGTATGATCCAGCGACCTTTGCGATTTAACCATGATACGACTCAACATGCTCCATGACCTAAGCCTTGAGTCGTGGCCGAGATAAAACCCTTGAGTCGTGGCCGAGATAAAACCCTTGAGTCGTGGCCGAGATAAGACTTGGAGATAATCTCCTTATTTCTACGACTCATGACTTAGGGCACTGCCGACTCAGAATTTTTGAACCACTGACGAGTTATGACTTGCTCGAATTCTGTTTGAACTTTGGACCATTGCATTAATTTTGAACTGTTGAATTTTATTGCATTCATTCACAGGTTATTTTGACTTGTAGGCTAACAACCTGTTCAATACAACATTCACAGAAAACTGGGACGAATATACTGTCATCGATTGCCCATATCAAATGACAGATTAGTTAATAACAGATAATTAATTTAAACAAATTGCGTGAATGAAGTGCTATCGATTTCAAGTAGAATATTAAAGCAATACTGAAACAATCAATTGAAACTGACCAGCCTGCACTAATATTATGCTTGAACTCTAAATTAGCAAGTTCTGAAATTACCATAGTCGATCAATTGTCAACCAGTTTAATTCCAGTTATATTTACTTGTTATTTTCATTAGTTCTGCACAACACTTCACACTTTTAGGAAACGTGCACCTTCGCATTTGAACACCCAGTTGCTTGTGTAGAATGACATCTCAACAAGAAGCACCGATGGGCCAGGCTGAAGATGTCTTCCCAGTAGCCAACTTGTTGGATAATCCTCCGGAGAGAACTCCCACCACTTTGAATCAGCGGGTGTTTAATCAATTGCTCGCCCAATTTGGCATTGCCGAAGCTGATGCCTTACTGCCGGGGCCAAATGATACTGCAGATAGGCCCCCTTCTGGCTTTATTGCTGTCAACCGCCAAATGTGCTTGAGCGGTGCCATACCACCTTTCAATGACTTCCTTCAGCAGTTCTTGCTTCGATTATCTATCTCTCCATTCCAATTGCACCCCAATGGTCATGCCATTCTGATGGGTTTATGTGTACTATTTAATAGAGTTCTGGGCCGATTACCGAGCTTCGAGGAAGTCTGCTACTTTTGCTCATTCACAAAAATTAAAGATCATCCCTCTATCGTAGTTATAAGGAGTGCTCGAAACCGCAAGCTCATCACCGACCTTCCTAAAAGTGTTCATGGATTTCTAAACCAGTATTTCTTTGTTCGTTGCCCTCCAGGGTTTTATGCCATCTGGAGAGTAGGAAGTAAGATTTTCCTGTTTTTATTTCTCCATTCTTGGGCTTTTCGAAATCTGAGTTGCTAACTGCTAACTTGGCTTCTTTATTTTTTCCTGTTTTAGCGCTTCCTCCTTCCTCTAGAGATCCATGCTATAAACAAATTTTCGAGAGATTGAACGCCGTGACGGCAGAAGAGAGGAGTATCAAGTTTTTGTTAAATGATGAATTTCTACATCAATACGGGCTTCTTCATTCCTCTCGTTTTACTCAACTTCGTGAAGTTCCAACTGAAATTCCTGATTCTCCGGCGGAAACTCCTGATGCCCCGGTCTCTATTAAAGAGCACATGCAGGGAGGAACCTCTATAGAAACTCCACTAGTGAGATGTTCAATTCCGAAGGACGTTGCGGGGCCGTCTGATAAGTCTGCACTTGCCCCAGTTATCGAAGAGGAAGAAACTCCACGATCTTCCGGAAGATCTGCCGACGAAGGGGTTGAAAAAGCCAGTCCTAAAAAACATGATGGTGATGATGTTTTCGAGGGGTTGAGCGATTTAATTGTGACTTCTCAGGAACTTTTCAAAGATGATGTTACCAAAACTGTCTCTTCTGTAATTGAGGCGACATCTTCTCTACAACAAATGTCAACTCCTCCTACTCAAGTTATCACTACATCTATTCCACAGAGTGGTCTGTAACTTGATGCGTGTAGTTTACACGTTACACAACACTTAGGATTTTTCATCACTTCTACGCGTTTATCTTCTTGTACTTTAAAGATTTCTAAAGCTTATTATTTTTATTCCAGATTCTCCTATGGGGCGCAGCGGCTCGTATTATGATGATTTCCAGCGCTACGGGAGGCGTAGCCAGTATGATTACAGGCGTCACCTCCCTTCTTACAGAGAATCGGATGAAGAGAGGGCCATCAGGAAAGCCGACGAGAGACGAGCATATGAAGAACGTCACCGAAGGGAACAAGAAAGACATGACCCTCCCCACAGAGATGATGATACTCAAAAGAGAAAAGCTCACGATGAGAGAGGTAAAGGTCACATAGACGATTCTTCTAGCAAGCGGGCTAGACTTACCGAAGAAACAATGCCGACAGCTTCTGAACATGTTCCTGCTCAATCTCCTGCTCCCGTTCGCTCCGACATTCAAGCAATCATCAACCGGCCCGCATACCAAGTCGGGCAAGGTCCTCCCACTCTTCAAAGTCGATTTCCTCAGTGGTGCTTGAGAGGGGTTCGATTTGATCTCGACTTGGTTCCTCTCGACAAACCGGCTATGCTCCGAAATCTTGATACTGTCAGGACCGATATTGAAAGAATGTCGAAATGGCAAAAACTTGTCGACGAACTTCAGAGGGTTAACCGAGCCAATCTCGAGGCCATGCTCACAATGGAGAACGATAAGGCTGAGTGGCAGCAGACTCTCGAACAGCATGATGCCGAAATGAGAAGTATTGCTTCCTATAATGAAAAACTGGAAGCGGAAGTAGAAAAGCTTAAGGAAGAATTAGCTACTTCATCTACTTTCCATTCTCAAAAGGAGAGCATGCTTCAGCAACAAGTACGAGATGCGCATGCCAGTCAAAGGGCAGTCGAAGATAAGCTTACACACCAAGAGAAGGTCATAGAAGAATATCGTGCTGAAACTTTACAGCTGCGAGAACAGGCCGGTTCTCAAAGCTTGGAGATAGAGATGCTAAAAGCTTGACTTGCTATAGCCGAAACGGAGCGTGATGAGGCTGTTGCTGGTAAACTCGCGGCCGAAGAGGCCCATCAAGCAACCAAAGCTGATATTAACTCCACATTATTTGATTTCTATCTGCATAGCATTTTGGGGCGTGGCAGCCTTGCCTTTCTAGGCCCTAAATACGAAATTACATTAGCTGAAGTCTGCGAGGCAGCACTTGATATGCTAGGTGGTAAAGGTGCTGGCTACGCTGAGACAGCTCTTGAAGAGCATTATCTCGATGATGATGCCCGCGCCGCTCTTGCCAAGGGAAAAGAGCAACTCGCCAAGGTACGGGCCGGAATGGCGGAAGGGGAACGTTCTGAGAAAGAAATACCGCCTACCTCTTCTGAACGCCCTTTAGTTTCTCCCGAAGTGGACATTACAGGCTCTAGTGCTCGTTCGCCGCCTCCTATAAGAACTGGGGTAATCACCCCTACTGATGATGAGGCTTTGGAGGATATCGGGGCTCAGAATTATGAGATTGAACTTACGAAGCAAACATCTTCAGGTAATTTTGGTATTGGTCCGATTCAGGTGGACCGCTTGCTTACTCCTCAAAAGTTTGATGAGCTTCTCGATTACTTCTTGAATCTCGATGAACCCATATCTCCCTTCTTTCGGGGAGATACTAATATTTTTAATTTCTCTTCTTCTGCAGTTGAAACGCCAAGTGTTGTGCAGACTTCACTTCCTCTTGTTATCCCTCCTCCGTCTCTTCAGGTGACTCCTCCTTCTGCTTCACAACCCGGGTCACAAGAGGAACAGATTGAGGCTCTTCATGGCTTGGATGACCCTATTGCTTCGCAAGAGCAGAAGTACGAGGGACTTGAAGGAGGCGAGATCTCTCCGGAGCGGAGTCCCTCTGATGACGTAGTTTTGTCCGCTCTTGTTACTCCAGGGAGTGAGTCTTCTTCGAAGAGAAGAAAGAAGCACGGAACATCGAAGAGGAGGGGGAAGAAAATCATCACTACTGAAGAGGAACCGGAAGTCGCACCGGTTGCACCTCCCTCTCCTTCTTCTCTTATGCCTATAGGTAGACCTGAAAAATTAATCATTCGGCCAGGCAAAGGGTCCAAAGGTGGCAAGAAGAAGTGAAGAGTCGGACTTCGGGCTTTTTGACTCCTTTTTTGTGTAATGGTCGGATGTTGTGCAGGCACCGGCCCCTGCTCTTTTTTTTTATTTTGAAACCTGTATCTGCAACTGAATAAAATGATCCTTTATTCGCACAGACTCTTGTTTGAATTTGAGAATGCATTTATTATTCATTTTTGCACAAGTTTATTTATATGATATTGCGGTGAGCTTGTGGTATTTTGTATGTAGCTATACCGTGTTGCCCCCATACCATAAGCTTGCTGCAATATTTTATACTTTGAGGAGACTTGCACTCTTATTTTCTGTAGAATGACTATTTCATTCGTGAAGAAATTTTTCATAGAGTACAACTCCTTTCATATAAGTTTTTACGCTTTGTCCTTCGAAGAAATCACTTTTTCCTTTTGCGTATGTACACATTTTGCCAAGTGAATTCTTCTATGTGGTAAAGCGGACCTCTGAATGTACTTTAACTTTCTTCCCTTTTTTTTTAGAATAGGTAAATTACTCTTCCTTTGAAAGTTAAAGTATGCTTCTTGATGAGGATTTTTCTTTTAAATAGAAATTTGTACCTCTGAGGAGGGATTTTTTCACATTTCAACACTTGGAAGTTTTATTTCAATCTTCGTGAAACGTGTACCTCCAAAGAGTTGTGCCTTTGAAGAAAGCCTTTTCACGTTTCAACACTTGGAAGTTTTATTTCGATCTCGGTGAAACGTGGGCTTCTGAAGAGGTCTTTCTTTTTAATTGTGTCCCCGGGAGGGGGTTGTACCTCTAAGGAGGGATTTTTCACGTTTCAACACTTGGAAGTTTTATTTCAATCTCGGTGAAACGTGTACCTCCAAAGAGTTGTGCCTTCGAAGAAAGCCTTTTCACGTTTCAACACTTGGAAGTTTTATTTCGATCTCGGTGAAACGTGGGCTTCCAGAAAGGTCTTTATTTTGTTTTGCATTTCAACTTTGGTGAAGTGAAATTCCGAATAGCGGTTGTTACACTTCAACTCCTGGTGAAATGTGCCTCCGAAGAGGTCTTTATTTTGTTTGCATTTCAACTCTGGTGAAGTGAAATTCCGAAGAGCGGTCGTAACACTTCAACTCCTGGTGAAATGTGCCTCCGAAGAGGTCTTTATTTTGTTTGCATTTCAACTCTGGTGAAGTGAAATTCCGAAGAGCGGTCGTAACACTTCAACTCCTGGTGAAATGTGCCTCCGAAGAGGTCTTTTATTTTGTTTCCATTCCAACTATGATGAAGTGAAATTCCGAAGAGCGGTCGTAACACTTCAACTCCTGGTGAAATGTGCCTCAGAGAGGGTTTTCATCGCCTGGAAGTTACTCTCTCATGGTTGGAGGGTCATGACTCCTCCAATCTTTTTTATTGAGTAGAGAACTTTCTTTTTTGTGGCGTATGACCCATTAGAGGTCTTTATCCTCCGAAGAGTTGTGCCTCCGAAGAGGACTTGTGCTGCCGATGATGGCTTTGGTTGTTCCTCTGTCCACTTGCTTATGCCTTTTTCAATGATCCTCTGCTTCCTCTTTTTTTTTTTTTTTAGCTTTCATTCCCTTTTCTCACAAGTAACTTGTTTAATCCAAGGAAGTGTGCTTCATTGTCAGGCAATTTCGTGAGAACGAGCATTAGCTTCTTAATTGGATGTTTGTTTGTTCAAACGATCTCAATTTATTAGCAAAGACCCGTTTCAGTCGAAATCATAGGCCGTTCAATTGAAGTACTTCCTATCTAGGATTTGAATTCGGGGCTTTTTTGAAATTTGGCGAGGATCACTTGGTCTTTTTATGTGCAAGTTTCACTTCCATTGTCTGCAAAAATTTAAATCGACATTTCAGTAATACATTCTATGTACTTTTTATATCGAAAATAAAGCAAACATGTAATAATAATAAGGAACACAAGATTTATAGTGGTTCGGCCAGGAAATTGGGCCTACATCCACTTTATATTCTTTCATTGTTTACTTGCATCAGTTTTACAATTGCCTTCAATTACAAGAATCATACATTCATAATTCTTTTTACAATATTTCAACAAAATTTTCAAGTATAGTATGGACGCAAATGGTTGCTGTTCCATGCCCTTGGAATTTGATCTCCTTCAACAGTGGTGAGTTTGAATGTGCCGTCAAGAAGCTTCTGACCTATGACATATGGTCCTTCCCAATTTGGCCCAAACACACCTGTCGCTGTCATAATTCTCTTCAGGACTAGGTCTCCAATCTCAAAGCTGCGTTGGCGAACTTTGGAATTGAAATGTCTGGCTATTCTTTGCTGATGAGCTGCAATTCTGAGATTAGCCTCATCTCTTTTTTCATCAAGGAGATCTAGCGCTTCAAGCTGTAGCTTTTCGTTTTCTGCTTGATTAAAATGGATTCTTCTGTGTGAAGGGACCTCTATTTCTACCGGAATCATTGCCTCTGACCCGTATGCCAATGAAAACGGGGTGTGCCCGGTCGCAGTTTTGTGAGTGGTTCTGTATGCCCATAGTGCCAGTGGTAGCTTATCGACCCAACCACCTTTTGCTCTTTCAAGTTGCTTTTTGATGGTTGACTTAATAATTTTGTTCACGGCTTCCACTTGCCCGTTTGCCTGCAGATGAGCCACTGCTGAGAAGCTTTTCCGGATTTTGAATCGCTTGCAAAAATCTTGGAATTCTTCACTTTCAAACTGAGTTCCGTTGTCTGTAATTATTTTTTGATGCACATCGTATCTGCAAATGATGTTTTTAGTCACAAAACTTATCATCTTTTTTGAGGTGATAGTAGCCAGTGGTTCAGCTTCTGCCCACTTAGTAAAATAATCTACAGCAACAATGGCGTATTTAATTCCAGATTTGGCAGTTGGCAACGGTCCTACAAGGTCTATTCCCCATATTGCAAACGGCCATGGACTGACCATCTGTGTGAGTTCAGTGGAAGGAGCTCTAGGAATTTTGGCGAATCTTTGACATCTGTCACATTTTCGGGAATACTCTGCTGCATCTCGATTAATTTCTGGCCAAAAATATCCGTATCGGAGAATTTTCTTTGCTAATGTTTGGCCATCTGAATGATCACCACATTCTCCTCCGTGTACCTCTGCTAGGATTGCTTTAGACTCTTCCCTGGATACACATCGAAGTAATGGCATTGAGAATCCCCGTCTGTATAATCGGCCATCCTGGATTATGTATCGAGAGGCTTTTCTCAGTAACTTTTGTCGTTCTTTTGAGTTCCCTGGTAAGGATCCATTGAGCAGATATTCTGTTATCGGAGCCATCCATGATTCTTGCTCCTAAGACATGCTCATGATCCAATCAATGTCCATCTCATCAATGCTAGGAGTCGACAGGACCTCCACTGGAGTTAGCCCAAGAAATTGAGCTTCACCTGTGCTAGAATACTTTGCGAGAGAATCTGCTTTCGTGTTTTCCTCTCGAGGAATGTGACTTATCATGTAATGATCGAAATCACCCAGGAGCTCCCAAGCCTTTGACAAGTAGGCGGGCAGATTCCCCCCTTTTGCTTGGAATTCCTTTTTGACTTGGCATACAATAAGCTGAGAATCACTGAATATCTGTAACGCTCGGATGTTTAATTCTTTAGCAATCCTTAAACCAGCGATAAGGGCTTCGTATTCTGCTTTGTTGTTTGTTGAAGGAAATTCCAATCTTAGTGCATAGCATAATGATCGGCCTTCTGGGGTCTCAAGTACGACTCCGACTCCAGAACAGTAGTCGTTTTTCGCACCATCGACATATAACTTCCATTGGATTGGGGAATCGTCGACTGTTTCCTCCTCACTGTTACCCTTATCTGTGAATTCTGCAATGAAATCTGCTAAAGCTTGTCCACTGATTGCTTTTCGGGGATGATAAGTGATGTCATACTGACTGAGTTCAATATTCCATTTTAGAAGACGACCTGAAGTTTCAGGGCGAAACAGGACTTGCTTTAAAGGTTGATCAGTGAGGACTTTGATAGGATGAGCTTGAAAATATTTCCTCAACTTCCTAGACGCAATTAGTAAGCAATAGGCAAGTTTTTCCAACTTAGAGTAATTCATCTCTGCCCCAGTGAGTCTTTTGCTGATAAAGTAAACTGGATGTTGAATCCTTTTGTCTTCCCGTATTAGCGCTGCACTTAAAGCATGAGATGATACTGCCAAGTATATAAGAAGATCCTCGCCATCGCCAGGCCTAGAAAGTATTGGAGGCGTCTCCATATGGCGAATCAATTCATCGAAGGCTTTTTGGCATTCGGGAGTCCAATCGAAGTTTTTCTTTCCTTTCTTTAGGGCGTCAAAGAATGGGTTGCATTTATCTGTGGCTTTGGAAATGAACCGACTCAAGGCGGCGACTTTTCCATTGAGACTTTGCAATTCCTTCTTTGTTCTAGGGGCTTTGACTTCTTTTAATGCAGTAATTTGAGCTGGACTGGCCTCAATGCCCCTAGCGCTCACGATGAAACCTAAAAACTTGCCGGATTCCACTCCAAATGAACGTTTTAAAGGATTGAGCTTCATTCCGTATCTTCGGAGGAATGCGAACATGTCTGCTAAGTGTTCTATGTGATCCACTGCTTTCTTAGACTTTACTAACATGTCATCGACGTAGACTTCCATAGTCTTGCCCAGTTGCGGTTTGAACATAGCATTAACGAGTCTTTGGTATGTCGCCCCTGCATTCTTCAACCCGAAGGGCATAACTCTGTAGCAGTAAAGACCAGTGTCGGTGATAAAGCTCGTGTCCTCCTGATCTGGCTCATGCATCATGATCTGGTTATATCCGGAGTAAGCATCCATAAAAGATAACAATTCGTGTCCCGCTGTTCCGTCTACCAGTTGGTCGATTCTGGGTAATGGGAAGCAGTCTTTGGGGCAGGCCTTGTTTAGATCTGAAAAATCGATGCATACTCTCCATTTTCCGTTGGCTTTCTTAACCAGCACTGGGTTTGAAACCCAATTCAGATAGGTAGATTCTTTGATAAAATTATTCTCCATGAGTCGATCAACTTCTTCTTTTAATGCCGCTGACCTTTCTGGACCTTGAGTTCTCCTTTTCTGCTTCACAGGTGTAAATTTTGGATAAATATTTAGAGCATGCACTGCAACTTCTGGAGATATTCCGCACATATTGGCATGAGTCCAAGCAAAAACATCCAGATTTGCCTTTAAAAAAGATATTAAGATATTCTGAATTGACGCATTAAGTTGTGAACCCACATTCAACACTTTGTTTGGGTCCTTTGGGTCAACAGGTATTGGAATTGTCGTTTCCACCGGTACCACTCTATTTTCCCCTGCACTGACTTTTCTAGGGTCCATCTCTTTCCTTGCTCCGCTGTGCTCGCCAGTGCAGGGTCCGCCCTGTAATTGCTACAAGGCTGGTTCTTTGATGCGGACTGGGGCTGCCGCATTCTTTCCCATCTCTCTTTTTCTGGTTTCTCGTAGCTCTGTCAGATAACACTCTCGCCCAGCATTTTAATCCCCTTTTATAACTCCTACTCCATTGTCTGTAGGGAATTTAATGGTGAGGCACCACGGGGCAAGAACAGCTTTGAACGCTGCCAGAGTTGGACGACCAAGGAAAGCATTGTAAGCAGAAAATTCGTCGACAATCACAAAAGTTTGCTTGCGGACCATTTTTCTCTCTCCTTCTCCAAGTTCCACAAACAAATCAATGGTTCCTACTGGCTTTTTTGGCTCCCCAGTGAAGCCAGCAATTTTATGCGATGAAGCTTACACATCAGCCATAGGGATCTTCATTTGGTCGAATGTTTTCTTGAAGAGGATATTGCAGGATACGCCACAACCAATGAGAACTCTTCTGACAATAGCTGGCCCGATACCAGCCGAGATGACTAAGGGATCCAAGGTAGGAGCTTCAATACCTGCGGAATCCCTAGCTTTGAATACAATATCATTGTTAGGAGTTCTTTGTTGCTTCAAGGGCGTAGCACCTTCCAAAACAAATACATCTTCCTCGGTCGGTACATACTTTAAAGCTCGGGTATACCTTTCCATCTCACCCCAGCTTCTGCCCGCGGGGTGAGGTCCTCCTGTAATGACATTGATAATGGGCCTTCCAGACTCATGCCCTGAAGCCTTCTCAATCGTCCTAGGCTGATGAGTAGGAGCCTGCTGCCCCTGACTAGATGAAGCAGGATTGTTGCTATTCTTTTTCACAAATTGCTGTAGTTTGTTTTCCCTTAGCAACTCTTCAATCAGATTTTTCAACCGTCGGCATTCGTCGGTTTCGTGACCGGGTTGATTATGGAAGCGGCAGAACTTCCCACTCTGTATAGCCTTTTTCCCGGTCCTTAGAGGAGGAGGTTTAGGAAAGTCAATAGAATCTTTAGTGGCAAGGTAGATACGCTCCGGCGTATCTGATAAGGGAGTATATTCTGATGGCTTGAAGGATCGGGGCTTCTTCAGATTACTCTGCTTCTTCCCATTGTTATTTTCGCTTTTTTGCCCTACAGATTCATTCTTGCATGCAACAACAGTGTTATCTTCGGCTTTTTCCAACACTGCCTTTGCCGGTACGGAACGGCTTTCTAAGCGTATGAATTCATCTGCTTTTTTATAGAACTTTTCAAGGGAATTTGGTTCTTTCATGTTTAGCCATTTCCCAAACTCGCTCGACTTGTCAATACCCTTCATCAGATAAGTCAATATCATTCGCGGTTCTGCATTGTCCACCTCAGCTAGCGCTATATTAAAGCGGTTTAAGAAAGATCTGATAGTCTCCCCTGGATTCTGCTCCAAACTTGACAGTGACATGATATCCTTGGCTTTTGAGGCGTATAATCTGAACTGCTCCTTAAACTTCCGGGTTAAGTCAGAAAACTGATTGATGGATCGGATTGGAAGTTTGGTGAACCAAAGTAGAGCTACACCTTCGAGATACACAGGAAAATATCGGCACTTTATTTCATCAGGGGCTCTGGCACCTGTCATGTGCCAATCATACTTGTATAAGAATTCGTTCGGATCACTCGTCCCCCTGTAAGCTGGAATGGTTGGTGGGACAAACTTCCTTGGGAATTCAGCCTTTAAGATTTTCTCAGTAAAAGGAGTTTTACTTGGGGCGAAACCCCATTCTTTCTCGTCTTCAACCCTCTGCATACTTTCTTTCATAATTTGACGGACCATTCCAGAAAGATACTCCTCATCATGTCGAGTTCTAGATCCACCAACCTCTGGGAGTGTTTGTTCAAAGGGGCTAGCAGCCCTTTCAGGAGCATTTCTTTCTTCAGCATCACGAATGTTGCCAGCAAAATTCCTTTCATTATCTGCCGGTCGACGGTTTGCCCCAAGCAAATCGTTCAACCTATTCAGAATTAGGGCATTCTGGGCATTCTGAGCCTCGAATTGTGCATTTTGGGCATTGATCTGTTGGTTCAGCCCTAAGATTGCGGCATCCAGCTCTGCTTTTGTAACTCCGACAGCTGGAGTGACTTGATTCGATATAGTGGAAGCGGAGGTTCCCTCTTGAATATTCCCAGATCTGACAGATCTACTTTTCCTTCCAGGAGCCATAATCTCGGATAGACTTCTGGTTTTCGAGGAAATTCTCTCTACAAACCTTTTTGGAGCAATGATGTAACTCCCCTGAGTTCAATTCTCAGTGAAAGCACCAAAAATGTTAACGCTAAAATTTGAACGCTAACACCCCGGTGTATGAGTTATAGTTGTGAAAGCACCACCCGATAACTCGGGAACAGATCACAAGCAGATAATAGCGGAAAAGCAGTAAACAACGACAATTTTATAGTGGTTCGGCTTAAGGGTATAGCCTACGTCCACTTTAAGTACTTTTATTGATGACCTCGTTACAAGCTGATACAATTCTTTCCAAGTACAATACACTTTGGATTACAAGTCACTTAGAACAAGTAGCCTAAACTTCAATGGAGATTAGAGTCTTCAAATCCATGTTGGATGTGTGTGATCTTTTTCTCCAAGTTGTTTGTAGCGTTCTTCGTGTCTTGAGAGCTTTAATTGTTGGATTGGTTTGGAATGCAGCAGAGTAACGGCGCTCGAAGAGAATGAGCCCAAAAGTCCCTTGAATGTTGGAGGTGGCCATGTATTTATAGGCAAATTTCTGGGCTGGAATTGTTTAAGTCATGAGTCGTGACCGACTCAGGATGAGGTGTAAGTCGTGACGGACTTAAATATCACGAGTCAGCAGGCAGCGACATAAGGGAAGCGGCATTGAGTTTGCTCCTTGTTGCTTAGGTCGCCAGCGACTTATAATAGGTTATTAGACATCCTAAGTCACTTAAGTCGTTTGAAAACTTAGGTCAGTCTACCACATGAGTTGTTAACTCCATGAGTCGTTAACCCGTTGAGTCGGCCGTTACTTTTAAGTCGCTAAGGCTATAACCCGGTGAGTCGCTGTCCCTCCTGAGTCGCTGAGTCGTAACCCTTCAAGGCCGTTGAGTCGGTAACTCCTTAAGGACGTTGAGTCGGACTATTCTCTTAAGCTGCTAAGGTTACTAAGTCGTTTGCCTGTTGAGTCGTAACTAGATAGGTCGTTGATTCGGTTCATATGTTAGGTCGGTAATCAGTTGAGTCGGTGTTAACTCCCTTGAGCCGTAACCCTTTTAGTCGCTTTGAGCTTTAGGTCATTAACTTAGTGAGTCGGTGACTCGATGAGTCGTGAGGCTTCCTGAGTCGTAGATCCTTCCTGAGCCGTTAAACACCTTAAGTCGTGGCTCACCCCAGGCCTTAACTCGTTCATTTCTTTGACTCGTGAGCTGGAACGGGGTTAACAAGTGGCTAATGTCCTAAATACCCTTGCCTTACTTTTTGACTTTTGCTTAACATGATAAGAAGTGTATTAATGGTGAAATGATGGCAGGATGTAAGTTTTTACTTAATGAAATGATGTTTGCCTCTTTTTCTTAAACTTTAAAATGTTAAAATAAAATTTGCTCCTTTTCCATGTAAATTAGTAGCATCTTATTAATGTGATTTGAATTTGTGAAATGATCGCTCTCTTTTTTTCTTAAACTTTGTGTTAAAAGGAAAGAAGACTTTTGTTTGATTTGATTTGCATTAAATGCATGGATGTATGTGTCATTAATTCCCTAAGTTAGCTTTCTTTTCACTTTTCCATTTTCTCCTTTTCTGTGTATAAGCATAACACCTCATTAATGAGATGAGAAGTAAGGTAATGATGTTGTTTTATAAAAGCTTTAATTATTTTTAAATTTGTCAAATCATACTTTTCACTTTTTTATACATTTATTTAAACTTTTCAAAAGTAAACTACTTTTTTCTTTTAGTGCTAACTGTAAAGTATTTAAATAGTTTGTAAACTTGTATTTATAAGTTATAAAATGTATCAAGTTGCAACAACTTGTCGACAACCAGTTTTGGTTGAAAACTATGTTTTTGACGACAAATTATACAGTAAAAATTTGACGTTTTTATTAAGCTATATATTGAAGTAAACCAAATTTTAAAATGAACTTTTTATTTCTTTAAATAAATTAAAACATGTCTCTTTATATTTTTAAATTATCTTAAATTAATGTCAAAATCTCTAATTTTACAGTGTATGTAAAACTGACAAAATGCGACAAATTTAGGTTATTTTTGTAAAACGATTATTAAAAAACTTTTAAATCTTTTAACATACTTTTATTATCTTTATTAGATGTTTTAAATAAGATTTACCTTTCTAAATAAATATTTAAATTCTTATTTAAGTATTTTTTTATTATTAACAAAACTTAACTTTTGTTGCTTTATTCTAAAATCCAAATTTATACCTTTAATTTATTAACTATAAGAATAGATAATTATTTATTATATATAACATATTTATTTTAAGATTTAAACTCCTTTTTAAATTTAAAACGAACAAAATCTCTCATTTTCGAAGTAGCGAAATTACGGATCGTTACGCTTTTCTTCCAGAAAGACCTAAACCTGAGGCAGCAGAGATGGGTGGAATTTTTGGCATCCTATGATCTGGACATTCTATATACTCCGGGGAAAGCAAACATGGTGGCAAATGCTTTGAGTAGAAATGCAATTTTGGCTGTTCTGGAAGTTACTCTGACACTGCTATAAAGGATTGCAGGCAAGCAAGGAACGGATAGGAGTTTGAGAGCAATCACTAAGGAAGTTAAGAATGGACAGTGCACCAATTTCAAGATAGATGACCAGGGAGTCTTGCGCATCAATGGGAGAATCTTTGTTTCGAATATCATGAATCTTAGGCAAGAAGTTTTCTTGGAAACCATCGCTCTAGGTTAAGTATCCATCCATGGATCTCGAAGATGTACAAGGATATGAGAAGAGTTTTCTGGTGGAAAGGAATGAAGATGGATATGCTACATTTGTAAATGGACATGCGAACTGCCAACAAGTGAAGGGTGATCAGCAGAAGACGGCAGGATTATTGCAACCTCTAGGGATTCTAAAGTAGAAATGGAAAATAATATCGATGGGTTGCTAAGAACCAGGAAAGGAAATAAAGGAGTGTGGGTAATCGTAGATAGGATGACTAAGAGCGCCCATTTTGTCTAGGTTAAGGCAACCAGAATTGCAGCGTCATTAGCAGAGATTTTCATGAAAAAGATTGTTAGACTGCACGGAGTTCCCATCAGCATTGTGAGTGTCGTGACCCAATTTTTACCAGCAAATTTTGGGAAGCTCTGCAAACAACTCTTGGAACGAGGTTGAGTTTAAGTACCGATTATCATCATCAAACCGATGTTGGACAGAAAGGCTGTAACGACCCAGAATTTTTATTAATTAAAATTTGAATATTTAATTAATTTTAAATATTAATAAGTGGATTTATAAGTCAAATAAATTTTATTTTGAATCATTGGATTTAATTGGATAATTTAATCAATAATTTAATACGTTAAATTATGGAAATAATTGAAAATTGAGTTAAAAATGATTGTAAATAATTTGGAAAATTTTATTTAATCATACTGGAGTTATAGAAATATTTTAGAACTTTTAAAATCGAATTAGAAGTTAATTTGTGAAAATTGAATATTTTAATATTTAATAATCGACTGTAAAATAGCCAATTTTTGGACAGTCTCAGAATTGAACGAAACCAGTTCCATTGGATCCGTAATAGTTAGTTATTACCGGATTTCAATTTTCGTATCAATCGGAGTTATCGTTTGATCGTGGCAGCTCGAAACGCATCGATTTATTTTTAATTTAAATTTGGCAAGTCAAATTAGCCATTTTTCAAAAAGTCTCGGATTTCGACGAAACTAGTTTCATCGGATCCGTAATGTGATATTATTGTAAGGTTTCAAATTTCAAGTCAATTGGATTTACCGTTTGTCCGGTACAAATTAAAACGCCTAGAAATCGGTTTAAATCGGTTTAATTTAAATTGAACGTTTTCAGCCATAACTCGCACATACTTCCGAATTAGCTTCCGAAACCTGTTCCATTGTGTCCGGAACGCGGGATAAACCCTAGGTACGCTGGTTACGGCGTCTAAATCGGAGTTCGGAATTTCCGGGATGAATAGTGTCGCTCGTTCCTTATAAATAGCCCTACCCCTTCACATAATTTGATAAAAATTATCACTAAAACCCTAATTCCTTCATGTAGCCGCCACCCCACTGTCAATGGCCAGAAATGCTCCAACTTCATCCCTCTAGATCTTCCAATCCGTCGACAATTAGCCTTAGGTTTCAACTACAAAGATGAAGAACACGACGAGAGCTACGATGTGAACGGTGGAGATCGCGAATGGAGCGATGGATTGTGAGATACGTGAGGCCGTTCGTGGGCTGTTATAGGCCGTGCGCACTCGTCTATAGGTCGCCGAGCTTCAGGCCAAGGGAGGTGGAGGTAGCTCTTGTCGAGGGCTTCGTCATGGCGTTGGAGTGATCGGATTTCGTCAAGTGATCGTGGAGAAAAGTGGAACCCTAGTGGAGCTTGATGGGTTCGGCCTCTACGTGTTTTACTGGAGCTTGAACGTGAGGAAGAGAAGATGATGGGAACGGCCTAGATTTGATGAGTGTGGGATCTTGTGGCTGGTGTGAGTTTGGGTATAAAATTATTAAAGTTTTGTTGTAAATTGTTAATATAAATACGTTCAAACTTGTAAAATCAATATCTTTTTCATACGAGGTCGAAAAAATGCAAATTCAGTTGCGTTGGGATCGTATGGACGAGCACTACGCGATGGAGTTGGTTTGGAGTCGTTTGGAGTTAGTGAGAATTTCGGGTAAAATTAAACGTGCGTTTAATTTTATTCGAAATAAAAGCTAAAACGGAAATTAAAACCAAGGTGAGAACTTCTCACTCAATCGAATAGGTTTCGATTTTATTTTAAATAGTTAGATTTAAAATATTTGAATGCATGTTTGAATGATGACTGTATTTATTGATTGTTAAAATAGACATTATGCGCCGTTAGTAAGCGGATGTTATTTAATAAAAACATATACCGCGAATATTTCATAAACAGTGAAATTGGTATTATATATAATATCAATATATATATATTGGCATATGTATATATTGCAGTTGTTGATTTCCCGCATTTTTTGTTTAGCGGATGAGACCCTATTACGCCGTTAGTAAGCGGATAATATTTATTAAGAACATGTACCGCGATAATTTCGTACTGGAGCGAAATTGGTATTGTGCTAATGTTTTTGGATGCAGGAAACAGGTTAGAGGGATCCAACTGGATTCCTCAACAGTATTTATTTAATTTCAGATATTTTGATATTTGATGGATTATCATATCGATATATGATATCGTTGTTAGTCGCGATTGACTATTTGGTGTGTAGCATCATTGGACCCAGATTTTGGGATTTTAAAATGATTTTAAAAGTGATTTTGAAAATATACTATATTTTTGGAATTGATCCATTATAAATAAATAAACGTTATAATTTTTAAAGTTATAAAAATTATGGTTTTTGTGAAATATAGTTAAAAAGCTGATTTTTAGAAATACGATTAAAAGTCGATTTTTGAGAAATATGAACCATTGATTTTACAAAATAGTTTAAACTGGATTTTTGGGTTTACTATTAAAAGTTTGAATATAAGATTTATAAAATTTGATTATTTTATAAATCAAGAGAACGGTGAAATTTTAAAGGAATTTAAAGACGTTTAAAAGAATAATATAAATTAATTTATATTAAGAGATTTATAAATGGATATTTATAAATTGAATTATGGACATTATAAAACGAGTTTTTATAAGTGTTTGAATGTAGTAAAAAATGAATTTCCTAAATGAATGAAATTTATGAAATTATAAACTGTGAAGTTATAAATGAAATTTTATAAGCAATAGGTTTATAAAATTTATAAAGTTATCGAAAGAATGAATTTTGGATAAATAAACAATCTTATAAGTTAAGATTAATAATTTGGGAAGTTAAATGAACGATTTTGTAAAATAATCGTTTTATAAGTAATTAACTTATAATATGAACTTGTAGTTTATAATTGAGTTATAAACTGGAATAGGTTAATAAAGGAATTTATAAAAAGGAAGTTTTTATAAATAAATAGAAACGGAATTTATAAACGTTGTTTTATAAATCCGCAAATGACTTATTTTGATAAGTTAATTGTTATAACTTAGAGATAGAGTTATATTCACATTTTGAACAGTGAATAATCCTTTAAGTTAAAGTGAATAGAAATGATGAAATTTGTTAAGGTAGTATATTCACGTTTTTGAATAGTGAATAATACGTTAAAGAAATTGTTTTAGATATGATGTTTTAAATAGAATTAAAACGATCTAACGATGTTTTAAAAGGTGTTGAGATTCGAAACCATAGATTTCAACATTCATTGTTGAAATAGATGTTTCGTGAAATAAAAGGAAATGGTGGACTATAACACTGTTGTTATAGTAAATGATTTCCGAAAGGAAATGTTTAGAATAATATTGGGATTTATATATCTATTTTAAATTTCGAATCCCTATACTAGTGATTTTGGGTTGTCGTAACGATGTTTTACGCAACATTCGTTTTGGCCCAAATAAATATGTTTAAGGGAATGATTTCCTTAAAGAATGAATTATATACTTAATTCGATTTAAGTATATTGAATATTTTCTAAGGTTGAAAATAAAAAGATTTGTGAATTACTTATTTTTAATAAGTATGGAAATGTTTTCCAATATGAAGTGAATATTTAGAATTTATCTTTTTGAAGATAAATTGAAAATGAATAATTGAAATCGTATATGCACGAATATTTTGAAATATAAATTCATTATGGAATTTATATGTGAAAAGTGAAATTGGTTAAAAATAAATATTGATTTATTTTTGAAGTGTTGGAATTTTATATCTTGTAAAGATATTTTGGAAAGTAAATAATTTGGAAAATTATTTGGAATCTGGTGATGTATGCATATCAATTGATAGTTCAATAGCCGACTATCAATATTTCCCTTTGAATGGGTATTTGATGTGAATTGATTGAATTTGAATGCACACTTATTTTTGAATAAGCGCTCACTATTCGGGTTAACCGGGAAAGGACCATGGGGTCGTATAACCCATTCCGAATATGTGATACGTCGTTATGAATTGCATTTGAAGATCGGTGTTGAAGACCGAGTATTTGTGAAAGCGATAGGATGACCTATCGATTGTCTCTGCACTGGGTAGCTCCTGGTATAGAGATCTCCTAAGTGATGGGAAATTCGATCGGGATTGTGAATACCCGTATTGCAAGGGCTTCGTAAGAAGTGCCTTCGGTTTTGTTCGAGCCCGGAACAGACTTGTATGGATTGTATGCCTGACATTACAATTTGAGATATAAAGCCGATTTCTTTCAAATATATTTCTGTTGGTGGCGGAGAATTTATTCTTTGCTTAACACCCTTCTTTGAGACGTACGAGCTCAAAGGTTATATAGTTGAAGTTATCAGCGATATATCCCATTTTGGTAATGTGACATGCTGAGTGATGCTGAAATGATCATTGTGTTGATTATTGTGATAGGATCATTTATTTGATCGTCTATCTTAGTGATCATTGTGTTGATCATTTGTTGACCCAAAGCACGGCTTTTTGTACAAAGTGTGTTTTTGTGGACGTGACTTCGTCGAGCCTCACATCCCGGAAATGGTCAAAACAGGAAAGATGCGGCAAGGTTATTAGGGGTTGCTGTAGCTCCCCTTAGGGTATGTACATTTCCTTCTGGATAGAGGTTGTATCATGGTATGGAGCCCAGATATTTAACCTATGTGGTTACTACGAGTTTATTACTTTGTGGTTGTTGGTTATCGGGATCCCGTGAAAAAGGTCGTTTACGATCGGGGAATGGCGTGCTCGTGTCAGTAGTTACCCAGTTAGGGGTAACCCGGCCTTGTGTTGGCAGAGTTCCGGTTTGGTTCTCGGGGATGTCTTTCCAGAGGCATTCTCAGTGGCAATGGGAAGTTCCTTGGCCTGACCATTTGTTGGAAATCCAATTACCAATACGAAACTTGTACGGTATTAGTTGTAGAACCTGCTATTCACTTATGGTGGTCACCACTGTTTGGATAGTAGCTATAGTAGGCATAGTTCGAAATGTCTATGTCGGCTAAGATTTATATCTTTATTTTTGAAATGACTTTCCTACACTATGCACTAGTAATAATATCAAATGTTATCTTAAATGCGTATCAAGCATCTTTGACTATCATAAGGAGAAATCTCCTCCGATTCTGCGTTTGCATGTGTGTGTGTGCGGGAGGCCTTATGGTAGTCTCATTTTTAAAAGCATTGCGAATCGAATTAAAAATATTCCTCTATTTTGATTTTAAAGATAAATAAACTGTTTTGAGTTCTCACACCAGTCACATGACTGACTTGGAGTTTATTGTTTTCCTTCCTAAACTCTGGGTGCCCACCAATTTCCACACGGGCAGTTAAGAGTTAGGTTTATCAGGATATTCTGGATATTCTGGAGTTGCTGGAGGCAAGCTGGATGGCATGGCGTATTACTAGTTTATATAGTATTTCTTTTCCGCTGCACTGTTTATTGTTGTATGTTGTTGTACACTCTGATGATATGATATGATGTAAGGAAATATAATGTGATGTAATAACTGATATAGTTCTTTATTTAAAGATTATTCATTTATTATTATATGTTGTTCCGCTGCGAATTGTGAGATTCTGATGTGATTCTGTTGTTCTGTTTTCTTTCTGTTTTCTTCCATTTTAAAATATTCTACCTTCTTTTCTCTCTTCTCTCTTTTTTTCTATCTTCCTCTCCCTTTATTTTCTGTTATCTTCTTCTACTTCTCTCTTTTTCTTTTCTTAAAATTCTTTTTAAAACCCATAACTTCTCGGTTTTCGGCCTTCGATATTCGGCAGTCGATAAAGTGAGTGTCGATGTTGAATTTTCGAAAGTCGAAAATTTTAGAATGTTACATTTGGTATCGGAGCTGATGGTTAAGCGACAACCATGGTTCTGTTGGGTATAATTCATTAGAGATAGAGTCAGCAGTACTCTAGAATGAGTTTGAGTGTAATAATAGCTATGAGAGCGTATTTGTTAGTGAATAAAAAAAATTGTTTTGTATTGTGTTGACTTATCGGTTGATTGTTTATAGATTCCGATCGATCTAGTCTAGCTAACTATCGTAGATAGGGGTTTCTAAACTCTTAAACAAGATAATTCGACACAATATTGATTTTAAATTGGGTAAATGAAATAATTTTACCTTGATTATATTTTATATGTAAAGGAATAATTTTTCAGAATTATTAAAGTGTATGTAAGTTGATTGTTAGGTTGTTTGAATAATCTAAATAAAGAGTAATTGTATAAGCAAAAGAATTATAAGAATTGAGTTATAATTAAAGTGAATTACAATTGTGAAATAAACTTATATATATAAGAAGTGAAACTATATAAAATATGAGTTGTAAATAAAGGATGTATAAATGGAATATAACTTAAGTTATGTAAATGAAATTCAACTTTGTAATTGAATTGAAATAATGAATAAATTGAATGTAAATAAGTTGATAAGGAATAATTAATGAAAGTATTAATTCATTAAAATCTAACGTTATTAGAAGTTGAATAAAATTGAATGGAAATCAATTTAATTAAACCAATTGAAAATGATGGTGTTAAATCAAATTGAATGAATATAAGTGAAAAGAATTTGGTTGTAATTAATATAAATTGGTTGTTATATGATTGTTATATGATTGTATATAATTCATTAAGTATTAATGAAATTGAAAGCTAATGTAATTAAATTCAAATTAGAAGTAAATAAATTTGAATAGAATTGAATGTGAATTGGATTTAATTAGTGAATGTTAACTAATTGAAACTAATTAGAATTGAGAATGAATGTTAGTAAATTCCAACATTAATGAATCAAATGTGATTTAAATTGAAAACCATTTCATTAAATATTAATGAGAATATGAATATCTATTGATTATGAATGTTAATTGGTTGATGGTTGAATATATATTGCTATTGTTGCATTTTCTATGTGACATGTATAGTTATGTTGCTATATGTTGTATAGTGATACTATTTTCATATATGCATGATTCTCATGTTGTTTGTTGAGTTTAGTAGGTGCGGATCGCGTTTGCTTCGCATTTGGAGTTCGCTTTAGCGCTATATTAGCCGTATATGCTTGCTAATAAAATATAAGGTACATATCTCGGATTAAATATCGCACTTTTATACTTTTTTCCCTGCGGGATGCCTCATTACTTGATGAGATGTATATTTGTGATATATATACTGTCATTTTTTTTCGGATCGAGCCGCGCAAAGGAGACTATGGCGAATTTTTCCGGAAATTTAAGGCGTTAGAAAATTTTTGAGGAATTGGGAAAATTTGTGAAAACTTTAAACTTTGATTTGGAATAGAAAGTTAAATGATATAGTTTGTTTTTGAAAACATAACTAAGTATGAGTTGAAAACTTAGTAAAGATTTGTAAGAAGTTTAATTATGGATTTTGGGAAAATTAATAGATTTTGTAACCTTTCTTACTTGTAATTTCGAGGACGAAATTCTTTTAAGAGGGAAAGATTGTAACGACCCAGAATTTTTATTAATTAAAATTTGAATATTTAATTAATTTTAAATATTAATAAGTGGATTTATAAGTCAAATAAATTTCATTTTGAATTATTGGATTTAATTGGATAATTTAATCAATAATTTAATACGTTAAATTATGGAAATAATTGAAAATTGAGTTAAAAATGATTGTAAATAATTTGGAAAATTTTATTTAATCATACTGGAGTTATAGAAATATTTTAGAACTTTTAAAATCGAATTAGAAGTTAATTTGTGAAAATTGAATATTTTAATATTTAATAATCGACTGTAAAATAGCCAATTTTTGGACAGTCTCAGAATTGAACGAAACCAGTTCCATTGGATCCGTAATAGTTAGTTATTACCGGATTTCAATTTTCGTATCAATCGGAGTTATCGTTTGATCGTGGCAGCTCGAAACGCATCGATTTATTTTTAATTTAAATTTGGCAAGTCAAATTAGCCATTTTTCAAAAAGTCTCGGATTTCGACGAAACCAGTTTCATCGGATCCGTAATGTGATATTATTGTAAGGTTTCAAATTTCAAGTCAATTGGATTTACCGTTTGTCCGGTACAAATTAAAACGCCTAGAAATCGGTTTAAATCGGTTTAATTTAAATTGAACGTTTTCAGCCATAACTCGCACATACTTCCGAATTAGCTTCCGAAACCTGTTCCATTGTGTCCGGAACGCGGGATAAACCCTAGGTACGCTGGTTACGGCGTCTAAATCGGAGTTCGGAATTTCCGGGATGAATAGTGTCGCTCGTTCCTTATAAATAGCCCTACCCCTTCACATAATTTGATAAAAATTATCACTAAAACCCTAATTCCTTCATGTAGCCGCCACCCCACTGTCAATGGCCAGAAATGCTCCAACTTCATCCCTCTAGATCTTCCAATCCGTCGACAATTAGCCTTAGGTTTCAACTACAAAGATGAAGAACACGACGAGAGCTACGATGTGAACGGTGGAGATCGCGAATGGAGCGATGGATTGTGAGATACGTGAGGCCGTTCGTGGGCTGTTATAGGCCGTGCGCACTCGTCTATAGGTGGCCGAGCTTCAGGCCAAGGGAGGTGGAGGTAGCTCTTGTCGAGGGCTTCGTCATGGCGTTGGAGTGATCGGATTTCGTCAAGTGATCGTGGAGAAAAGTGGAACCCTAGTGGAGCTTGATGGGTTCGGCCTCTACGTGTTTTACTGGAGCTTGAACGTGAGGAAGAGAAGATGATGGGAACGGCCTAGATTTGATGAGTGTGGGATCTTGTGGCTGGTGTGAGTTTGGGTATAAAATTATTAAAGTTTTGTTGTAAATTGTTAATATAAATACGTTCAAACTTGTAAAATCAATATCTTTTTCATACGAGGTCGAAAAAATGCAAATTCAGTTGCGTTGGGATCGTATGGACGAGCACTACGCGATGGAGTTGGTTTGGAGTCGTTTGGAGTTAGTGAGAATTTCGGGTAAAATTAAACGCGCGTTTAATTTTATTCGAAATAAAAGCTAAAACGGAAATTAAAACCAAGGTGAGAACTTCTCACTCAATCGAATAGGTTTCGATTTTATTTTAAATAGTTAGATTTAAAATATTTGAATGCATGTTTGAATGATGACTGTATTTATTGATTGTTAAAATAGACATTATGCGCCGTTAGTAAGCGGATGTTATTTAATAAAAACATATACCGCGAATATTTCATAAACAGTGAAATTGGTATTATATATAATATCAATATATATATATTGGCATATGTATATATTGCAGTTGTTGATTTCCCGCATTTTTTGTTTAGCGGATGAAACCCTATTACGCCGTTAGTAAGCGGATAATATTTATTAAGAACATGTACCGCGATAATTTCGTACTGGAGCGAAATTGGTATTGTGCTAATGTTTTTGGATGCAGGAAACAGGTTGGAGGGATCCAACTGGATTCCTCAACAGTATTTATTTAATTTCAGATATTTTGATATTTGATGGATTATCATATCGATATATGATATCGTTGTTAGTCGCGATTGACTATTTGGTGTGTAGCATCATTGGACCCAGATTTTGGGATTTTAAAATGATTTTAAAAGTGATTTTGAAAATATACTATATTTTTGGAATTGATCCATTATAAATAAATAAACGTTATAATTTTTAAAGTTATAAAAATTATGGTTTTTGTGAAATATAGTTAAAAAGCTGATTTTTAGAAATACGATTAAAAGTCGATTTTTGAGAAATATGAACCAATGATTTTATAAAATAGTTTAAACTGGATTTTTGGGTTTACTATTAAAAGTTTGAATATAAGATTTATAAAATTTGATTATTTTATAAATCAAGAGAACGGTGAAATTTTAAAGGAATTTAAAGACGTTTAAAAGAATAATATAAATTAATTTATATTAAGAGATTTATAAATGGATATTTATAAATTGAATTATGGACATTATAAAACGAGTTTTTATAAGTGTTTGAATGTAGTGAAAAATGAATTTCCTAAATGAATGAAATTTATGAAATTATAAACTGTGAAGTTATAAATGAAATTTTATAAGCAATAGGTTTATAAAATTTATAAAGTTATCGAAAGAATGAATTTTGGATAAATAAACAATCTTATAAGTTAAGATTAATAATTTGGGAAGTTAAATGAACGATTTTGTAAAATAATCGTTTTATAAGTAATTAACTTATAATATGAACTTGTAGTTTATAATTGAGTTATAAACTGGAATAGGTTAATAAAGGAATTTATAAAAAGGAAGTTTTTATAAATAAATAGAAACGGAATTTATAAACGTTGTTTTATAAATCCGCAAATGACTTATTTTGATAAGTTAATTGTTATAACTTAGAGATAGAGTTATATTCACATTTTGAACAGTGAATAATCCTTTAAGTTAAAGTGAATAGAAATGATGAAATTTGTTAAGGTAGTATATTCACGTTTTTGAATAGTGAATAATACGTTAAAGAAATTGTTTTAGATATGATGTTTTAAATAGAATTAAAACGATCTAACGATGTTTTAAAAGGTGTTGAGATTCGAAACCATAGATTTCAACATTCATTGTTGAAATAGATGTTTCGTGAAATAAAAGGAAATGGTGGACTATAACACTGTTGTTATAGTAAATGATTTCCGAAAGGAAATGTTTAGAATAATATTGGGATTTATATATCTATTTTAAATTTCGAATCCCTATACTAGTGATTTTGGGTTGTCGTAACGATGTTTTACGCAACATTCGTTTTGGCCCAAATAAATATGTTTAAGGGAATGATTTCCTTAAAGAATGAATTATATACTTAATTCGATTTAAGTATATTGAATATTTTCTAAGGTTGAAAATAAAAAGATTTGTGAATTACTTATTTTTAATAAGTATGGAAATGTTTTCCAATATGAAGTGAATATTTAGAATCTATCTTTTTGAAGATAAATTGAAAATGAATAATTGAAATCGTATATGCATGAATATTTTGAAATATAAATTCATTATGGAATTTATATGTGAAAAGTGAAATTGGTTAAAAATAAATATTGATTTATTTTTGAAGTGTTGGAATTTTATATCTTGTAAAGATATTTTGGAAAGTAAATAATTTGGAAAATTATTTGGAATCTGGTGATGTATGCATATCAATTGATAGTTCAATAGCCGACTATCAATATTTCCCTTTGAATGGGTATTTGATGTGAATTGATTGAATTTGAATGCACACTTATTTTTGAATAAGCGCTCACTATTCGGGTTAACCGGGAAAGGACCATGGGGTCGTATAACCCATTCCGAATATGTGATACGTCGTTATGAATTGCATTTGAAGATCGGTGTTGAAGACCGAGTATTTGTGAAAGCGATAGGATGACCTATCGATTGTCTCTGCACTGGGTAGCTCCTGGTATAGAGATCTCCTAAGTGATGGGAAATTCGATCGGGATTGTGAATACCCGTATTGCAAGGGCTTCGTAAGAAGTGCCTTCGGTTTTGTTCGAGCCCGGAACAGACTTGTATGGATTGTATGCCTGACATTACAATTTGAGATATAAAGCCGATTTCTTTCAAATATATTTCTGTTGGTGGCGGAGAATTTATTCTTTGCTTAACACCCTTCTTTGAGACGTACGAGCTCAAAGGTTATATAGTTGAAGTTATCAGCGATATATCCCATTTTGGTAATGTGACATGCTGAGTGATGCTGAAATGATCATTGTGTTGATTATTGTGATAGAATCATTTATTTGATCGTCTATCTTAGTGATCATTGTGTTGATCATTTGTTGACCCAAAGCACGGCTTTTTGTACAAAGTGTGTTTTTGTGGACGTGACTTCGTCGAGCCTCACATCCCGGAAATGGTCAAAACAGGAAAGATGCGGCAAGGTTATTAGGGGTTGCTGTAGCTCCCCTTAGGGTATGTACATTTCCTTCTGGATAGAGGTTGTATCATGGTATGGAGCCCAGATATTTAACCTATGTGGTTACTACGAGTTTATTACTTTGTGGTTGTTGGTTATCGGGATCCCGTGAAAAAGGTCGTTTACGATCGGGGAATGGCGTGCTCGTGTCAGTAGTTACCCAGTTAGGGGTAACCCGGCCTTGTGTTGGCAGAGTTCCGGTTTGGTTCTCGGGGATGTCTTTCCAGAGGCATTCTCAGTGGCAATGGGAAGTTCCTTGGCCTGACCATTTGTTGGAAATCCAATTCCCAATACGAAACTTGTACGGTATTAGTTGTAGAACCTGCTATTCACTTATGGTGGTCACCACTGTTTGGATAGTAGCTATAGTAGGCATAGTTCGAAATGTCTATGTCGGCTAAGATTTATATCTTTATTTTTGAAATGACTTTCCTACACTATGCACTAGTAATAATATCAAATGTTATCTTAAATGCGTATCAAGCATCTTTGACTATCATAAGGAGCAATCTCCTCCGATTCTGCGTTTGCATGTGTTTGTGTGCGGGAGGCCTTATGGTAGTCTCATTTTTAAAAGCATTGCGAATCGAATTAAAAATATTCCTCTATTTTGATTTTAAAGATAAATAAACTGTTTTGAGTTCTCACACCAGTCACATGACTGACTTGGAGTTTATTGTTTTCCTTCCTAAACTCTGGGTGCCCACCAATTTCCACACGGGCAGTTAAGAGTTAGGTTTATCAGGATATTCTGGATATTCTGGAGTTGCTGGAGGCAAGCTGGATGGCATGGCGTATTACTAGTTTATATAGTATTTCTTTTCCGCTGCACTGTTTATTGTTGTATGTTGTTGTACACTCTGATGATATGATATGATGTAAGGAAATATAATGTGATGTAATAACTGATATAGTTCTTTATTTAAAGATTATTCATTTATTATTATATGTTGTTCCGCTGCGAATTGTGAGATTCTGATGTGATTCTGTTGTTCTGTTTTCTTTCTGTTTTCTTCCATTTTAAAATATTCTACCTTCTTTTCTCTCTTCTCTCTTTTTTTCTATCTTCCTCTCCCTTTATTTTCTGTTATCTTCTTCTACTTCTCTCTTTTTCTTTTCTTAAAATTCTTTTTAAAACCCATAACTTCTCGGTTTTCGGCCTTCGATATTCGGCAGTCGATAAAGTGAGTGTCGATGTTGAATTTTCGAAAGTCGAAAATTTTAGAATGTTACAAAGGCTGAATCGCATTCTTGAAGATATGTTGAGAGCTTGTATCTTGGATTTCGACGGATCTTGGGAGGACCAACTACACCTGGTGGAATTCTCGTACAACAATAGTTATCAGGAAAGCTTTAAGATGGCACCATATGAAGCTTTGTACGGAAGACCCTGTACATCACCATCTTGTTGGATAGAACTAGAAGATTGTCTTATACTTGGTCCATACTTGATTCGGGAGGCATCTACGAAGGTTGAGCTGATCAATAAAAGGATGAAGACAGCCCATGATCAGCAGAAAAGCTATGTAGATAAGAGACGGAGGAATTTGGAATTCGATGTTGGAGATTTGGTATTTGTCAAGGTTTCCCCAATCAAAGGAGAAATCAGATTTGGTAAGACGGGAAAGCTAGCTCCGAGATATATTGGACCTTTCCATGTTCTCAAAAGGATAGGTTCTTTGGTATACAGGATTGAATTACCAGACCGAATGGCTAGGATTCACAACGTATCTCATTTGAGGAAGTACGTGCACAACCCATCACTGGTTGTAGGACAAGCAGTTCAAGAAGATTTAGAGGTCGAACCAGACTTAACTGTGGTCAGGCATCCAGTTCAGATTGTGGATCGAGATAAGAAGGAGCTCAGGAATAAAGTGATGAAGCTAGTTAAGATTCAATGGAGCGAGAATAATAGAGATTGCACCTGGAAAACTCTAGATGGTATTAGGAAGGCCTATCCAGAATTGTGTCAGGATAGTTTGGTTTGTTTGTTTGGATGAATTATTTGTTAAGGTAGTTAGTATATGGTTGATGTATATGCTTTTTTGTTTGAATATGAGAACTTTTGATGGATAATTAAATTATCTCTTACTTTTAAAATTTTGGGGACAAAATTCTTTTAAGGGGAAGGAATGTGACAACCTGGAATTTTTGGCAGTATTAATCTAATAATCTTCTAATATAATTATTTAATTTGCAAAACTTATCTTTTCAAAAACAAATAAAATATGCTATTTATTTACTATTGTTCATATATATATAAATGTGGAAATTAGCCACAAGGGCCTCTTTAGCAAGTACAATTAGTTTCTAGGACACATAACTAAAATAATTATTTTTAAGGATAAAATGCAAAATAATTAGTTCTAAGGCCTAAAAACCTACGAAATTATGTCCTTGAATGTAATTGGAATGCTGACTTTGTCCTTAGAAGTAATTATTCTGCTGACTTTGGCGTTGAAACTAATTTTTGTGAATGTGTGTTCTAAAAACTAATTGTGCGACAAAGTTTTTCCTTCTAGTGAAATTGTGACGACCCGGATTTCTGACCCTAGAAATTCGTATCATCTTGAAGAAAGAAAGGGGTGAGAAAATAGAAAAGATAGAGAAGAGAGAACAACAACATCAGAATCTCATAGCGGAACGAATAAATTATATTAATCACATAAGTATTTACATAATATATTACATCAATCAGGGTTATACAGATCATACAACACATACTAGATAGTTATAAACACCTGTCTAGTTATTACAACTCAACACAATACAACTCAAACAATAAGACTCAGAGATACCAACACAGTGGAATACTAATATATCTACAACGCAGAAGCCTCCTGCTCCATTGCTCCTCCATAATTCGTCAATGCTAACCTGAATCCCTTGGCTACTCGTAAAAATTTGAGTACCCGAGAGTTTAGGAAAAACAGAAATAAACTCCGGGTCAGACATGGATCTGGTATGAATAACAGGTTAAAGTTACTTAATTTTAAAAATCCTTTGAAAACAAAAGGTATCACGTAAGACTCCCCACAAATAAACATGGGTAAGTTTTTACCTTACGCTAACCAAAACATTTGATAGGAAATTCAGTGATAATATAATAGGTCTAGGGTTTTCAAGTAAATAGAAAATAGCTGAAATTGTTACATGATTAAATTCCAGCTACTAGCCACAAAAGTGGGTAATACAATCAAAACCGTTGGCACTTATTGGATTTTGGATTCCATACAACGGCAGGGCTACTGGGGTACCGCCCGTCATAGTAAGTGGCCTAGATCAACGTACAGAGGATCACTCCCGACCCCCTGCATCACAAGGCCAGAACCATTCCTTACTGAACAGTCCCGAACAAGATAACCCCGCAGTTGGTGTACATCGAACCGCCCACACAGCCGAAATAAAAAAGGACATCTAGACAGGGAAATATCTTGTCCTGCTTGTGCATGACCCACCTAACCTTGCTGCACCTCCCCTGTTTTAGCCATTCCCGGTTGATGAGGCTTGAGGCTGCGATTACCTTTAGAGAATACATCTTTTCGAATGCTCATCGCCCACCTGACGATGTTCTGAAAGCATTCAATCCATACAAGTTCGTTCCGGGTTCGAACGAAACCGAAGGCATTATCTCGTTACACTCATTTTGGAATCACCCTCAGAGTTAACGACGATAACCCTTGCATTCTGAATCTTCACTTGAGAATTCACGACCTAACGTTTAATTTGGATCGATGTGGTTTTCCGAATTCCAAATATGGAAAACCCGATCCCGGTCTCATCGAAATCCAAAACGTGTCTTTTAAGGCCAAGTTGTTTAAAGTTTAAAGCACTTCAGTTCAGTTATCCATATACACACGGATAGATAATTCACAATATCATAATAGATAGTCAACATCAACATAAACAGATAATCTATATTATCATCACAACAGATAATCCATATTATCATCACAACAGATAATCCATATTATCATCATACTTAAATCAGAGCATACCTATTACATAGCATTCATTAACCTCATATTTGAGATCTCAACCCATTCAAAGTAAACAATATCATCAATCCATATATAAGCAATCATATCAGCTATAATAAATTTAAAATGAATTAAATTAATTATATCATCTCTAATTAATTTAAAGTAAATTAAATTAATTACTTCACCATTTTAAATCTTGCTTATATATCTCTTAATTAATTTTCCATCAATTAATTTATCATCATCCAATTATTCAATTTAAGTAATCACTCTTACATCCTAGTAATTATCCTTTAATTTATTTTCACAAATTAATTAACCTTAACTAAATACAGAAATTAAACTCTAATTTCTTATTCAATTGATTAACTATAATTAATTACTTACATCATTAATTACACTAATTAATTACTCTTTAATTACTTATTATTGGTTAATTTATCTTAATTGATCAATTCTAAAATTCATCATTTAATTATATTTATAAATGATTTCTAATTCATCTTAATTAATTACCCTTTAAATAAATTATCTTAAGTAATTATTCTCAATTAAACCACATTTATTAATCACCCTTGATTAATACCATTCAGTAATTAACTTCCCTTAATTACTCCATCAAATAAATTAATTACTCCTTAATTAATTTGCATTAAATTAATCCCTTGATTCATTATGCAAAGTAATTATATTCCAATTACTTTCATTATAAAATCACATTCTGTTAATTACATCAAGTAATTATCATTAATTACTTCCCTAAGTAATTATACTTATCTCATCATTAACTAAACTTAATTAACTAACTTAAACAATTCATATTAAACTGAATTAATTACAATGAGTAATTAATTCCTTAATTACTTCCGTTTAGTAATTATGCTTAAGAATTCACAATTGCTTATTTTAAATAATAATTTAATTAATTATTAAAATTAATCCCATTAATTGATTATTTCATAATCTTAGTTAATGACCTTCATAACTATTTATAATTCTCTAATTACTTTCCGTAAGTTAATTAACTAAGATTTATGATCAATTACATTTTAATTAATATTAATCACTCATTAATTAATCCCTAATTAATTAATTTATTGATTACCAATCATTAATTAAATATCAATCCATATTTAATTAATAATTTTTAATTACCAATTGATTTACCTTAAATTAATTAACTTATACCTTATTTAAATAAATTTAAACTCTTAATTTCTAAGTTAATTAATTCTAGTCATTAATTATCCATTTAGTTAACTTAGTAATTATAGATCCTTAAATCTTAAAAACCTTTTTCTATTTAATGATCAATTTATCATTAATAAGGTATTTTAAAACAATTAATTTACATTTACTTTTAAATTTCATTTTAAATTTAAGATTTAAAATGAAATCAAATTAATCTTAACAACTTTAAAACAATTCCAAACTCCTTTTTATTTTACAACTTAAAGAATAATTATCTTAGAATAGAAGATTAAAAGAATTTAAACACGATTTCATTTTGAATTCAAATCAAATTTAAAAATTCACTTTATCATTCAGATTTGTTTAAAACAATTTTAAATTTAAAAACTTTATTTATTTAAAAACTGAGATTCAAACTACTTTGAAACCAAACTTAACTTGATTTAAACCTTGTTTAAATATCTATTTTTCATTTAAAAACCCAGTTTTAAAATTTTTATAAAACTTACAGGTTTTAAAGCCTGTAGCTAAAATACCCGAGATAAACAAAAACTTCTTCGAGTAAAACTCCAAATTCTTCGAGTCCAACACTCGAATCACTCGAGTGAAACTCGAGCAACAATCCCCTGCAACACAACTTCACCAGGCCTGCTAATACTCGAGACAAAACCCTAAATACTTCGAGTAAGATACTCGAACTTCCCGAGTAAACTCGAGTTCCATCCCCATCAAACCCAGAAACAACAAGCATCAACACAAATGTGCACTGTGCACATGCCCAGCAGCCTCGGTCAATTCCGACCATCGACGGCGATCTCCCCGCGTCCACTCACATCTCTAAAACCCAAACTCGATCATTAGATCAAACTCTCCAACTCGAAAGAAAATTCGAGTGTTTAACCAACAAGAACTAGAACCTGGAAACACAATCAACCCAAATTTCAAAACCTGAAAATTCACTGTCCTCGCCACATCGTCCACCAGAGACGCTAAAATTCTGGCCATCACCACGTCTATGTCTCCTCTACCTCCCCTCAAGAGCACGTATCATTCGATCGCACTAATAGGAAGAACGAATCGAAGTTCAACTTGACAAAAATTTAGGGCTACAGAAAGGAAAACGCCGACGCCGCCACCACGTCCCTCTGACGAACCTTACACTATTTTTCCCACCACCCCTACTCATTCATCTCTCACCAGAAGAAACCCCGGTCACCCCGAAACTGGAGATCACCAGAAAAAATCACAAATACTAATTTCTGGTTAAACCAGAAATGCACTCGAATTCCTCTACTAAAACTCACGATTTTAGTTTCAAAAATCAAGTCATGGTTTAAGTATTAGATTCATATCCCTGAATTCATGAATCATGATAATTAAATTTTGACTTGTTTTAAGATTGCTCTATTGTTTCTTTGTTTCCAGGTTTATTCGAGTTTGTATTTAACTTATCTATAAATTTTAAACATCCATTAATGCTAACCCAAACAGCTTTTGTTTAAGTCCTAAATCCAAATAGTAAGTAAGTAAAAAAAACGATGATTTTTAAATCAAACTGATACTTGAAGCAAAGAACAAAATGTTACAGGGAACAGCTATGCACATACATACAGAAATATATCACCAACAATATATATACCTAACCATACACATTACAGACATCAAAGAAGCAACCATATCTTAAATTTAAACTTTTAATTTGTGATGTTACTCACCTTTATTTAGGAAGATGGACAAAGCACAGCTTGGTTTTTTTGAAAACAGTTTGAACTTTTAAAACAGTAAACTGTTTTGCTCTTCCTCTAAATCATCCTTTCTTTTGTTTTGATGCAGTTTAAGTTTGTAAATAAAAAAAACTTGCTTATCTTTCTGGTTAGATATGTTTTATAAACGAAAAGAAGTGGAAGATATGTATATTTATAAGGGAAAGATTACAGGGGAAGGTGTTTACTGGTTTGCTCTTTACTGGTACAATATTATCTTTGATCACAGATTTTATTTTATTTTTATCAGGAAAATTTTCAAAAGGAGGCTGAAATGATTTTTTGGCAAAATTCGAATTGACTTCATTTGTATGCTGAGATGAAAGTATTTAAATGCCTATGTACTTTTTGTTTACTCTTTATCAAATTTGTCTTTTGTCTATCTTGCTTATTTTTTTACTGGTTTGTGTTTACCTCATGTACTAATACACTTTTGTATTACTTTGTCTGGTTATGATTTATTTTCTTTTATGTTGATGTTTCCTCTTTGCTTGCCTGGTTTGTATCCTTCCTTACTTGTACTTGCCTTGTATGTTATTTTGCAGGCAACAAATATTACAATGTCTGGTTTGTATCTTTTTACTTGTACCTGCATATATACATTTTGTTTTGTATATAGATGTTTATTTTGATGTTGGTAGATTTTTCTTTTGCTTATTTATTTTACAGGTTATATACATATTTTACTTTTTTTTTCTGGTTGTGCTTTATTTTCATATGAAGTTATTTGTCATTTGTTTTACTTTGTTTCTTAATTTATATTCATGTACTTTTTATATTTCAACAATTTACAAATTAACTTTTCTTTTTATTTTAGATTTAAACTATCCAGTACTTAATTCACTTATTGTTTTTTTATACTTATATTATTATCATACATTAGATTTATGTTTGTGTTTAATACATTTAAGATTTGTTTTATTTAAACATATTTGAAAGATGTTATTTCAAATTTACAAACCATAACTTTCCTATCAAAATACACATATATACAAATAAATTTAAGATAACAATTTTTATATATATTAAAAATCCATTTGTAAAATATTACATTATCAATATAGTTTAAATATAACTTATTACTAAAATAATTTATAAAAGAATTTGTCTTCTTATTTAATAAATTACTTATTTTATTAGCTACATAAAAAAAAACCTTTTTATTTAAATTTAAACTTAAGCTAAAATCAATTTTAAATAATTAAGTTTTTATCTTGAGTATTAAAATCATATGGTTATTTATTTAATAGCTTAATATCAAATTAAATTCAATTTTTAATTTATCAAAAATATTAGAATAAGAAAACATGCCTATATATATTAAATTTAAAACAAAGATTATCTATTTATAATATATACAGATATGTATACATTACAAATATAAAACAATTTATTAGCCTTTAAAGATAGATTATCAGTTTAAATATTTCTTTTTAGAAGATTATTAAATCTAATTCAAATTTATTATTAACAATATTGTCAAATCAATTAAATTTTGACATAAATTATTAAATTGTTATTGTCAAAATTTCCGAGATGTCACACTCCTCCCACCTTAAAAGAATTTCGTCCCCGAAACTTAAAACAAAGGTAATTTAATAATCTAATTACAAATTTAATTTTAAAACACAGGCATATATCAATTATATGCTAGCAATCATAGCAACCAATTTATCCAATCTACAAATCTAATTGTCCAGATAAAATTCTAAATAGAATTTTCTCGAGTTTCCCCAAGTACAAATACCGGGATACTCGCTCTACAGAATCCAAACAACCAATGCTACTACTAAGCTACAGAGTTCCCACTCATCTAGATCTACAAAACAAATCAAAATATCAGACCAAACTCAAGTTTGACCCAACAACCGAAATTCCCTGAACTGCTGACTCTGAAATCAAAGATAGATCTTACACGTACTCCCTCAGAGATACGTGAAACACTCCGAATTCTAGTTATCCAAACTGACAATTCAATCCTGGAACCAAACACTTATCTACAAAACTCTTCGGACGATTCTGTGCTGCCTACATCTTTCCTGATCAGCTCAACACTTGCTGATGTCCTTAGAAACAAACTGAACCAAAGACAATCCAACAAAATGATCTTTCCAAGATTGACCAAAACTCAGAAAACAAACTCTATTACAAAATAAAAAGACAGATCTCACTACTCCCATCTGGAAAAGATAAAAACAGGTGCACTCCCAATCTATCCTCAGAATCCTGAAAAGTTTCCTGTAGAAACCCTCCAATCCAAACACTGCAATTCCCGGTTGCTTCCACTTTAAACCATCTGCCACCATGCTTTCACTGCGCAACTCTAATTGAGCAGATGAAAATGTTGATGATGATCTCGAGGACAACTGGACAACACATCTAAGAACTATGGTTCAACAGATCCTTAAAAGAAACTCAGAAGTTCCTCCAAAACCCGAGCTGCTTCACCAACTCATTTTCCAAAAAATCATCCTACTACTAAGTTGAACCATAGGTACTACTCCTGGAATCCAGTCGATACCAAACTCAATCTTCAGATACGGACAAAATTCTAACTTCCCGAAGACATCCAGAAAATCAGATAACCCAAGAGAACACTCAGGTATCGCAAGTCGCTTTTGCGATCACCCAGTCTAATTCCAAAGAAAACTGCTCTCTCTTTACCCAACAGAACAGCCTATGCTTAATTAGCCAATCCATCGAAGAAAAGGGTCTACTTAATTACTTCTGAATTCCATTCCAGAAAAATTGCTAAGCCAGAAGATCTCTTGCCAACACCGAGAACATTCGAAGCTGCACTGCTGTCACAGATGCTAAGACTTCCTATCCAAAGATCTTCGAGGAACTCGGACCTCGAACCAAACAGAAACATTCTACTGAACTCGGTCCCAACACCGAAGCAGATACACCTCCTTAACTGATCCCAAAGAAACATCTTCGGAGACTTCCATAGTCACTGTGTCTCATCGCACAGCTACTACATCCTGAGGTAAGATATCCGGACTTGCTCATGCCAAACCAATAGGTCCAAACTCTAGCTCATCCAAACTTACGCTTCAAAAATGAACTCCGAACCTTAACAAGTTTCATTCAGAGATTGATGAAATCCTTACACCACCCAAAGCTCACTCGAGACGGTAATAGGTATACAGTCTCGACAGATACACTTCCAACCTCAAATATTCAAACTCCAACCATTGTAGTGGTGTTACACACACCACTACCCTATCTACCTTTATAACTTATATTGGATAACCCGGATAGGTAACCCAACAAATAGGTAGAAATAAATGTAAATATATTTATATATCAGAATTACAAATACGCTCTCTCAAGACAGAAATCACTCAAGAGCCTAGGTATTCACTCAACCTAGCGCTCTGATACCAACTGTGACGACTCGAGATTCTGACCCTAGAAATCCGTATCATCTTGAAGAAAGAAAGGGGTGAGAAAATAGAAAAGATAGAGAAGAGAGAACAACAACATCAGAATCTCACAGCGGAACAAATAAATTATATCAATCACATAAGTATTTACATAATATACAACATCAATCAGGGTTATACAGATCATACAACACATACTAGACAGTTATAAACACCTGTCTAGTTATTACAACTCAACACAATAAAACTCAAACAATAAGACTCAGAGATACCAACACAGCGGAATACTAATATATCTACAACGCAAAAGCCTCCTGCTCCATTGCTCCTCCATAATTCGTCAATGCTAACCTGAATACCTTGGCTACTCGTAAAAATTTGAGTACCAGAGAGTTTAGGGAAAACAGAAATAAACTCCGGGTCAGACATAGGTCTGGTATGAGTAACAGGTTAAAGTTACTTAATTTTAAAAATCCTTTGAAAACAAAAGGTATCACGTAAGACTCCCTACAAATAAACATGGGTAAGTTTTTACCTTACGCTAACCAAAACATTTGATAGGAAATTCAGTGATATTATAATAGGTCTAGGGTTTTCAAGTAAATAGAAAATAGCCGAAATTGTTACATGATTAAATTCCAGCTACTAGCCACAAAAGTGGGTAATACAATCAAAACCGTTGGCACTTATTGGATTTTGGATTCCATACAATGGCAGGGCTACTGGGGTACCGCCCGTCACAGTACGTGGCCTAGATCAACGTACCGAGGATCACTTCTGAACCCTGCATCACAAGGCCGGAACCATTCCTTCCTTAACAGTCCCGAACATGATAACCCCGCAGTTGGGGTACATCCAACTGCCCACAGAGCCGAAATAAAAAGGGACATCTAGACAGGGAAATATCTTGTCCTGCTTGGGCATGACCCACCTAAACTTGCCGCACCTCCCTTGTTTTAGCCATTCCCGGTGGATGAGGCTTGAGGCTGCGATTACCTTTAGAGAATACATCTCTTAGAATGCTCATCGCCCACCTGACGATGTTCTGAAAGCATTCAATCCATACAAGTTCGTTCTGGGTTCGAACAAAACCGAAGGCATTATCTCGTTACACTCATTTTGGAATCACCCTCAAAGTTAATGACGATAACCCTTGCATTCTGAATCTTCACTTGAGAATCACGACCTAACGTTTAATTTGGATCGATGTGGTTTTCGGAATTCCAAATATGGAAAACCCAATCCCGGTCTCATCGAAATCCAAAACGTGTCTTTTAAGGCCAAGTTGTTTAAAGTTTAAACAAATTCAGTTCAATTATCCATATACACACAGATAGATAATTCACAATATCATAATAGATAGTCAAAATCAACGTAAACAGATAATCTATATTATCATCACAACAGATAATCCATATTATCATCATACTTAAATCAGAGCATGCCTATTACATTACATTCATTAACCTCATATTTGAGATCTCAACCCATTCAAAGTAAACAATATCATCAATCCATATATAAGCAATCATATCAGCTATATTTAATTTAAAATGAATTAAATTAATTATATCATCTCAATTTAATTTAAAGTAAATTAAATTAATTACTTTACCATTTTAAATCTTGCTTATATATCTATTAATTAATTTTCCATCAATTAATTTATCATCATCCAATTATTCAATTTAATTAATCACTCTTACATCCTAGTAATTATCCTTTAATTTATTTTCACAAATTAATTAACCTTAACTAAATACAGAAATTAACCTCTAATTTCTTATTCAATTGATTAACTATAATTAATAACTTAATTCTTCAATTACACTAATTAATTTCTCTTTAATTACTTATTATTGGTTAATTTATCTTAATTGATCAATTCTTAAATTCATCATTTAATTATATTTATAAATGATTTCTAATTCATCTTAATTAATTACCCTTTAAATTAATTACCTTAAGTAATTAATCTCAATTAAACCACATTTATTAATCACCCCTAATTAATACCATTCAGTAATTAACTTCCCTTAATTACTCCATCAAATAAATAAATTACTCCTTAATTAATTTGCTTTAAATTAATCCCTTGATTCATTATGCAAAGTAATTATATTCCAATTACTTTCATTATAAAATCACATTCTGTTAATTACATCAAGTAATTATCATTAATTACTTCCCTAAGTAATTATACTTATCTCATCATTAATTGAACTTAATTAACTAACTTAAACAATTCATATTAAACTGAATTAATTACAATGAGTAATTAATTCCTTAATTACTTCCGTTTAGTAATTATGCTTAAGAATTCACAATTGCTTATTTTAAATAATAATTTAATTAATTATTAAAATTAATCCCATTAATTGATTATTTCATAATCTTAGTTAATGACCTTCATAACTATTTATAATTCTTTAATTACTTTCCGTAAGTTATTTAACTAAGATTTATTATCAATTACATTTTAATTAATATTAATCACTCATTAATTAATCCCTAATTAATTAATTTATTGATTACCAATCATTAATTAAATATCAATCCATATTTAATTAATAATTCTTAATTACCAATTGATTTACCTTAAATTAATTAACTTATACCTTATTTAAATAAATTTAAACTCTTAATTTCTAAGTTAATTAATTCTAGTCATTAATTATCCATTTAGTTAACTTAGTAATTATAGATCCTTAAATCTTAAAAACCTTTTTCTATTTAATGATCAATTTATCATTAATAAGGTATTTTAAAACAATTAATTTACATTTACTTTTAAATTTCATTTTAAATTTAAGATTTAAAATGAAATCAAATTAATCTTAACAACTTTAAAACAATTCCAAACTCCTTTTTATTTTACAACTTAAAGAATAATTATCTTAGAATAGAAGATTAAAAGAATTTAAACACGATTTCATTTTGAATTCAAATCAAATTTAAAAATTCACTTTATCATTCAGATTTGTTTAAAACAATTTTAAATTTAAAAACTTTATTTATTTAAAAACTGAGATTCAAACTACTTTGAAACCAAACTTAACTTGATTTAAACCTTGTTTAAATATCTATATTTCATTTAAAAACCCAGTTTTAAATTTTTTATAAAACTTACAAGTTTTAAAACCTGTAGCTAAAATACTCGAGATAAACAAAAACTTTTTCGAGCAAAACTCCAAATTCTTCGAGTCCAACACTCGAATCACTCGAGCGAAACTCGAGCAACAATCCCCTGCAACACAACTTCACCAGTCCTGCTAATACTTGAGACAAAACCCTAAATACTTCGAGTAAGATACTCGAACTACCCGAGTAAACTCGAGTTCCATCCCCATCAAACCCAGAAACAACAAGCATCAGCACAAATGTGCACTGTGCACATGCCCAACAGCCTCGGTCGATTCCGACCATCGATGGCGATCTCCCCACGTCCACTGACATCTCCAAAACCCAACTCGATCATTAGATCAAACTCTCTAACTCGAAAGCAAATTCGAGTGTTTAACCAACAAGAACCAGAACCTGGAAACACAATCAACCCAAATTTCAAAACCTGAAAATTCACCGTCCTCGCCACCTCGTCCACCAGAGACGCTAAAATTCTGGCCATCACCACGTCTATGTCTCCTCTACCTCCCCTCAAGAGCACGTAACACTCGATTGCACCAATAGTAAGAACGAATTGAAGTTCAACTTGACAAAAATTTAGGGCTACAGAAAAGAAAACGTCGCCGGCGCCACCACGTCCCTCTAACGAACCTTACACTATTTTTCCCACCACCCCTACTCATTCATCTCTCACCAGAAGAAACCCCGGTCACCCCGAAACTCGAGATCACCAGAAAAAATCACAAATACTAATTTCTGGTTAAACTAGAAATGCACTCGAATTCCTCTACTAAAAATCACGATTTTAGTTTCAAAAATCAAGTCTTGGTTTAAGTATTAGATTCATATCCCTGAATTCATGAATCATGACAATTAAATTTTGACTTGTTTTAAGATTGCACCGTTGTTTCTTTGTTTCGAGGTTTATTCAAGTTTGTATTTAACTTATCTATAAATTTTAAACATCCATCAATGCTAACCCAAACAGCTTTTGTTAAATCCTAAATCCAAATAGTAAGTAAGTAAAAAAATGATGATTTTTAAATCAAACTGATACTTGAAGCAAAGAACAAAATGTTACAGGGAACAGCTATGCACATACATACAGAAATATATCACCAACAATATATATACCCAACCATACACATTACAGACATCAAAGAAGCAACCATATCTTAAATTTAAACTTTTAATTTGTGATGTTACTCACCTTTATTTAGGAAGATGGACAAAGCACAACTTGGTTTTTTTGAAAACAGTTTGAAATCTTAAAACTGTAAATTGTTTTGCTCTTCCTCTAAATCATCCTTTCTTTTGTTTTGATGCAGTTTAAGTTTGTAAATAAAAAAACTTGCTTATGTTTCTGGTAAGATATGTTTTATAAACGAAAAGAAGTGGAAGATATGTATATTTATAAGGGAAAGATTACAGGGGAAGGTGTTTGTTGGTTTTCTCTTTACTGGTACAATATTATCTTTGATCATAGATTTTATTTTTGTTTTTATCAGGCAGATTTTCAAAAGGAGGCTGAAATGATTTTTTGGAAAAATTATAATTGACTTCATTTGTATGCTGAGATGAAAGTATTTAAATGCCTATGTACTTTTTGTTTACTCTTTATCTAATTTGTCTTCTGTCTATCTTTTTTATTTTTTTCCTGGTTTGTGTTTACCTTATGTACTAATACACTTTAGTATTACTTTGTCTGGTTATGATCTATTTTCTTTTATGTTGATGTTTCCTCTTTGCTTGCCTAGTTTGTATCCTTTCTTACTTGTACTTGCCTTGTATGTTATTTTGCAGGCAACAAATATTACAATGTTTGGTTTGTATCTTTTTACTTGTACCTGCATATATACTTTTTGTTTTGTATATAGATGTTTATTTTGATGTTAGTAGATTTTTCTTTTGCTTATTTATTTTACAGGTTATATACATATTTTACTTTTTTTTTGGTTGTGCTTTATTTTCATACGAAGTTATTTGTCATTTGTTTTGGTTTGTTTCTTAATTTTTATTCATGTACTTTTTATATTTCAACAATTTACAAATTTACTTTTCTTTTTATTTTAGATTCAAACTATCCAATACTTAATTCATTTATTGTTTTTTTATACTTATGTTATTATCATACATTTGATTTATGTTTGTGTTTAATACATTTAAGATTTGTTTATTTAAACACATTTGAAAGATGTTATTTCAAATTTACAAATCATAACTTTCCTATCAAAATACACATATTGTTTGCGCCAAAATTGGCCACAAACCCCAAATACCGTGAAAGCACCAGTGTATGAATACAAATCAGCAATATTCAAACACAAATCACAGATCTCATCAAATAACCCAAGAATGCTTGCACAAAAATGGGCAAACACCTCCAAGTCGTATGATTTAGTTGATTTTATGTTATTCGTAGTGATTTGGGTGGTTTATGCAAATACGTAAAAAGCAGGGACTAAACTGTAAAAGACACATAGATTTATAGTGGTTCGGCCAGAATGTGCCTACATCCACTTTATATGTTATTCTCCTTTTCTATCCAGATTACAAGTACAAAGCTTGTAGTACAAGTATATCAAAGTTGTTTGAAAGTTCCTTCCAGGCTTGAGCTCTCAAACTTGTCTGCCATTGTTGTACCCCTGCCCCTCTATTTATAGAGTGAGGTTGGGGGCAGGGGTCTAGGATGTTTATAGCTGCTGGTGGGCCTGGGCTGATGCAATCTGGACCGGCAACTTTGGTTCGGCATGCTCTGGTTCGGTCGTTGCTTGGTGGAGTTTGATTCGGTGGTGTATAGAGGGTTGGTCCGGTCTTGGTTTGGTTCGGTGGGGCTTGGTTCGGTGGGGAGACATCCGGTGATGGTTGGTCTGGTGCTTGATTCCGTGAGGCTCGGTTCGGCATTGGTTTAGTGGAGATGTTGGACCGGTAGTGGGTGGTGAAAGATGGAGCTTCGGTTGTAGTTGATTTGGTGGGAAGGGAAGTGGAGTTGGTTCGGTCTCGGTACTACCGAATGGATCCTATACTGAGAATGCCGAATGATCCCTTGTGTTGGGAATGCCGAATGAGCCTTCATATTTGAGAATGCCGAATGAGCCATGGGGAGTTCGAATACCGAACGAACTCAAACACTTGAACTACCGGACGAAAGCGAGGGGTTTTAAGTACCAGATGACGCTTATTACCGGATGAGCTCGGGGAGTGTAGTGTCAAACGAACTCTTGCCTTGCTTTACCGAATGAACCTTTGTACTTGAATCATGAGTGAAATCCCAGACTTATATACGCTTGCTTGCTTCTTCTTGTTCTGGTCGTGGTGGAAACGCACACAACATTGGTATTCCAGTTTTGACCAAAAATGGGATAACACTTTGCCCTCCAAAACATGCGTTGTGATAATAAGGCGTGTTTTGAATGGTTCCGAATCCATTATCCAAAGTCCATAGCCATATTGCCAGAGTATATCATCCTTGACTGCTCCGAGTCGATGTCCAATTCCAAATCCAATAACCAAAGCCTGAGCCAATTCCGTATCCATCCGAACTCGGCAACCGAATCCCAAACCATCCTTATCCAATAGCCAATAACCGAATCCAGGACCTCTCCGGGTCGATATTCAAATCCATAACCTCTCTGGGCTCTTGCCAAGTGCAATCTACACCTGACGATCGTGATCCAGTGTCCCTGGATGTTAAGCTAGCCTCATCGTGTTCTTGTCGAGCGTAATCCACACTTGATGATCTTGGTCCAGTGTCCCTGGACGTTAAGCTAACCTCTCCGTGTTCTTGCCAAGCGTAATCCACACTTGACGACCTTGGTCCAGTGTCCCTGGACGCTGTGTAATGCCATGGCTTAAGTCCTAAGCCGAATCCTGGTCTCTCCGGACCCTTGTTGAGCATAGTCCATACTCAACGACCTGAAAATAATAATTAATAATACAGGGCCTAAGTCCTAGGCCGAATCCTGGTCACTCCGGACCCTTGCCGAGCATAGTCCATACTTGACGACCTGAATGAGTCAATTTACCATGTTCGGGCAAAGTGACTCACCCATTGCCAGGCATAATCCATACCTGACGACCGTTTATCAAAAATCAGATAAAAATCCAATCAAAATCCAATCCAAAATCCACATCCAAAATCCAAATCAAAACCACAAAACCAGAAATCCAAACCAGCATCCAAAATCGAAAACAATCATCCAAAGGAAAATCCAAATCAAAAAGCAAGAAAAACCGGGAGCTCAATCCAAGCTCCAAAACCGAAAACCAAAAAGAAAAGCAGTGTCCAATCCAAAAGAAAAAGATAAATTTCACAAACCATAGCATCGCAGTTTATCATCATTCAGAGCATGCCTAGGGGCTATCTCCCTCCCCGTACATGTGTAAATGGCTTGATTGCTTGCCAATAGTTCGCTACTTATTTCATGTTAACCTGGTCAATGGATGATCAACCGACCATCATTCCTGGGCCTCCCACCATCGTAGCTTGAGGTAGGCGGCGGTTGCTCCTGCCTCGCCGTTGCATTCCGAGGTCAAACATATTGTGGCAGCTGTCCATTCCTTACATGCTCCTCAATTATGTCCTTTAAGTGCCTGCAACTGTTGGTGTCGTGTCCATCCAAATCATGGAAGAGACAGTGCCTTCCTGATGTCCTTTCCCGTTCTTTTGGTTCTCTCCTAGCCGGCCTCCGGTAGTGAAGGCGATTTCGAGTATCTAGGTATATCCGCTCCAGCGTCTCGTTCAATCCTGTGTATGTGGAAAACTTTGGATCCTTCCATTGCTTCCTAGCATTTCCAGAACCATCGTCCAACTTCCTTTTTCCTTTGTCTTTATCCAAACCTTTGCTGGATGGTCCTCCAACCTCCACTGCATTAACCTTTTTTAACTTTAAATCCGTACTCGCATCTTCTTGCCGAAGGAACCTTTCTGCCTCGTGAAAGAATTCGTCGAGATCCCGTGGGGGATCTCGTATCAGAGATACCTTGAAATCCGAGTTCTCCCTGACTCCTGATACTGCTGCCATTAAAACCATCGATGGATCGGGCCGATCCATCGAAGCAACTGCGGCACTGAATTGAGTTAGAAAGGCTCTAAGCGATTCATCGATCCTTTGCTTTACCGATGTCAATGTCATCACGTTCTTCGGTCTCTTGACATGAACTCGAAACTGTCCCAAAAACCTTTCCACCAATTCCCTCCAAGTCCTGATAGATCCTTCTCCCAGCTGCCTAAACCACATCGCGGCTAAATCCGTCAAGTACAAAGGGAAGCATCGGGCCATCACTTCCTCCGATGCCCCCAGCACCTCCATGTGTCCGGTGTACCTCATCAAGTGATCCGTAGGATCTCTCTTGCCATCGTATACCTCCACGCTAGGTAGCTTGAACTTAGGTGGATTCTGAGCCATCCTTATTTCCCGAGTGAACGGACTCCTGTTTACTCCTTCCAAGTCTCCGTTGGTCAAACTACCTCGCACAGTCTTCCTGATTATATCTACCAATCCAGCGTTGTCTGTCGGGGGTTTCCCCCGAGGGAATTCCGGTACATACTCTTCATGTGGCTCGCTAGCAGCAACGTTAGTTCTAGCCTGTTGAACTCCTTCCAAAGGTCCTCCTGTGTTGGATCCTGCGGGCCTGCCCCCATGTCCTTGTCGATTGCCCTCAGGCTCTGCATCATGTCCTCCATTGGGTTCGATAACCCTAGCGCCTTGTCCTGCATCCACGGCTGATGTAGCTGTTCCTAAGTTCTGGGCCCCTGCAGCTCTCATTTGCTCCAAGAAAGTCTGCATCATCTCCTGTTGACTCTTCAACAACCTCTCTTGCAGTGAATTTGTTATGGCTTCCATTTCATTCCGGGTTATGTAGATCGAAGCTGGTACTTCCTCACCTCCGGAGGATGCTTGTTGACTTCCTTCCTGTTGGCTTCTCTCAGCCCTTAGCCTTCTACTGTTTTGCCTAGCCATTGTCTTTCGAATCCAAACTTCTATCCGATGCAGCGGGTGCTAGTCCTTCTCAGTGAAAGCACCAAAGTGTTTGCGCCAAAATTGGCCACAAACCCCAAATACCGTGAAAGCACCAGTGTATGAATACAAATCAGCAATATTCAAACACAAATCACAGATCTCAGCAAATAACCCAAGAATGCTTGCATAAAAATAGGCAAACACCTCCAAGTCGTATGATTTAGTTGATTTTATGTTATTCGTAGTGATTTGGGTGGTTTATGCAAATACGTAAAAAGCAGGGGCTAAACTGTAAAAGACACACAGATTTATAGTGGTTCGGCCAGAATGTGCCTACATCCACTTTATATGTTATTCTCCTTTTCTATCCAGATTACAAGTACAAAGCTTGTAGTACAAGTATATCAAAGTTGTTTGAAAGTTCCTTCCAGGCTTGAGCCCTCCAACTTGTCTGCCATTGTTGTACCCCTGTCCCTCTATTTATAGAGTGAGGTTGGGGGCAGGGGTCTAGGATGTTTATAGCTGCTGGTGGGCCTGGGCTGATGCAATCTGGACTGGCAACTTTGGTTCGGCATGCTCTGGTTTGGTCGTTGCTTGGTGGAGTTTGATTCGGTGGTGTGTAGAGGGTTGGTCCGGTCTTGGTTTGGTTCGGTGGGACTTGGTTCGGTGGGGAGACATCCGGTGATGGTTGGTCCGGTGCTTGATTCTGTGAGGCTCGGTTCGGCATTGGTTTAGTGGAGATGTTGGACTGGTAGTGGGTGGTGAAAGATGGAGCTTCGGTTGTAGTTGATTCAGTGGGAAGGGAAGTGGAGTTGGTTCGGCCTCGGTACTACCGAATGGATCCTATACTGAGAATGCCGAATGATCCCTTGTGTTGGGAATGTCGAATGAGCCTTCATATTTGAGAATGCCGAATGAGCCATGGGGAGTTCGAATACCGAACGAATTCAAACACTTGAACTACCGGACGAAAGCGAGGGGTTTTAAGTACCAGATGACACTTATTACCGGATGAACTCGGGGAGTGTAGTGTCGAACGAACTCTTGCCTTTCATTACCGAATGAACCTTTGTACTTGAATCATGAGTGAAATCCCAGACTTATATACGCTTTCTTGCTTCTTCTTGTTCCGGTCATGGTGGAAACGCACACAACATTGATATTCCAGTTTTGACCAAAAATGGGATAACACATATATACAAATAAATTTAAGATAACAATTTTTATATAAATTAAAAATCCATTTGTAAAATATTATATTATCAATATAGTTTAAATATAACTTATTATTAAAATAATTCATAAAAGAATTTGTCTTCTTATTTAATAAATTACTTATTTTATTAGCTACATAAAAAAACAAAACAAACCTTTTTATTTAAATTTAAACTTAAGCTAAAATCAATTTTAAATAATTAAGTTTTTATCTTGAGTATTAAAATCATATGGTTATTTATTTAATAGCTTAATATCAAATTCAATTCAATTTTTAATTTATCAAAAATATTCGAATAAGAAAACATGCCTATATATATTAAATTTAGAACAAAGATTATCTATTTATAATATATACAAATATGTATACATTACAAATATAAAACAATTTATTAGCCTTTAAAGATAGATTATCAGTTTAAATTTTTTTAAGAAGATTATTAAATCTAATTCAAATTTATTATTAACAATATTGTCAAATCAATTAAATTTTGTCATAAATTATTAAATTGTTTTTGTCAAAATTTCCGGGATATCACAGAAATGCCCCTATATAAATTGTGAAAGAAACTATGATTTGAAATTCAAAGTAATCTCCAAAAAAAAGTTTAAATTTAAACTCTATATTTTTTTAAAAACGTTGGAGATAAGTATATATAGTTATGAATTAAAATACTAGTAAGCGGCTTAAAATTTAAAATAAGAATAAATAAAAGGTTTATAATATTTGAGCTACTTAATTAATAAAAATAAAAATATAAAACAAAAGAAAATATAAAATATTTGCATGACATTTGTAAGCTAGTGGATGACATACTAATGCAAGTGTCAAGATTAATTTTTTTCTTCATTAAAAGAAAAAAATGATTAAAAGGAGAAACTAAAGGCTGTATACATTTTATTTTATTTTACATATACACATTTCTCATTTCTTCTTTCTTTCATCTTCTTTCAAACCCAAACCGAAACTAAAATCAGAGAAAACCAAGCATCTAAATCAGACTACTTCAAGTTTTCAACTATGCAAGCTAATATTCAAATTCAAGTTCATCTCAACTCAAATGGATCAAGCTTCCAGTTTCAAAAATCAAGTTAGCGGTTTCCAGATTTAAAAACTATTCTCTATTCACAAAATTTTAGGTGAGTAAACCTATCTTCTTAAAACTAAATCATCTTTATATCTGTGTGCATGTAAGGTTTGATGATAGGAATATCTTGATTTTTGCTTGCATGAGTGGAAAACTGTCTACCTGGCTGTACAAATTGAGTTGCTACATATTTATATATGCATGTCTATGTTCTTACTCTAGTAGGCTCAAACCTTTTCAAAAATTCATACCTATTCACTCAATCACTTTCAAGCTATGATAATTAAAGAGATTTTGTTTGTAAACATGTAATACTGTTTTTAAAAATGTTTTCAAGTGAAATTATTAAGTATTTATCTAGAAAGATTGAATTTACAGTGGAAATCAAAACATATTAGAAAATCAATTGTTTTAATTACATATTTCACATACATGATTGGATTCAACTCAAGAAGTGATGATTTTTGGTGGTAGATTCTTGATTTTTAAGCTAGTATTTGGGGAAGAATTGCGGGTTGATCGGGATTGGGTTTCTTATCGATTTCTGGTGATCGAAGCATAGGGGAGAGTTAGGGTCGTTACAGGAGGTAGCTTGAGGGTCGAGGAGCTTGGAAAAAATGGTTGTCGGTTTTTCTAATCGACGTAGCAGCGTAGTGGCGGCGATTTAGGGTTTAGGACTTTGCCCAAGTCATCGATGTTTGCAATGGCAGTGTGACGTCGTGATGGCATCGGGTTGGACTATAGTAGGAGGAAAAGAAGCGTGGATGTGTGGCGCGACGATGAGGTCTATGGTGGTCGGAGTTAGGCGGTGCGAGGTGGTTCGTGCGGTCGGTTTGGGTTCCTACTGTTGCTCGTTTCGCTCATTGACGATTGATAGGATCATTCATGGATCTGGGTGGTTAGGGATGGTCGGCCTATCGTCGTCGATTGATAGGTGGTGTCAACGTTGGTCGGGGTGGTTCTGACGTGGTGTGTAGTGCACGGTGCACTAGTATCGGTCGAGTCTGTAGGCTAAGGTACGAATCAGGCATAAGAAAGAGAAGAGAAGAAGAGAGGAGTTTCATGGATCGGAATTTGGGTTGGGCCGGCTATTTTTTTAAATAAAATGATAAAAGGTCAGTTACAAGGTTTAAAATAAAAATATATTAACAAAGTTTTTAAAAGATAAGGGAAATAAATAAGTTTTTCCAAAATAAATTTCCTAACCAATTCTTTTAAATGATAAATGTTTTACTTAAATATTGGGTTAGTTAAAGGTTATATAATAATTTATTTTTAACTTAAATTAATTAAGTTTAGAATATTTTATTATATGTCCATTATTTAATTGTTTCCTAAGTTTAATAAAATAATTTAAACATTATAATTAAGTAGATGGTTAAGGAAAATAAAATGTTTTTTACTATCAATTACTTTAAAGATCTTTGTTATTTTATATGTTAATAATAAATTAATTCCAAATATTTAAATTATATAAATATAAATGGCTTGTAATATGTTAATTTCAATTAAGCAGGATTAAATTAATTGGATGGTTGTATGACTAATTAGTCTTGCATATGAATGGTTAAATTGTATTGAATGCTTTGGATTGTTTAATATCTCTAGTATGTTAATCTGTGATATTCTGTGATATTTTGTGATATTCTGTGATATGTCTGGATTGAACTATTGATAAATGTGAATCATTTATTTAATTGATATCTGTGATGAATTTCTATGTGAATGTGACATTGTGAAGTTTGAATCGAATTGTTTTACTTAAAACAACTTGACCTTAAAGATGGCGTTTGGATTTCGATGAGACCAGGATCGGATATCAAATTGTTATCCGAAAACTGTATTGATCCAAAATAAGTGATAGGTTGTGTAATCTCAAGTGAAGGTCAGGAATGAAGATTTAGAATGCAAAGGCTATTTGTCATTAAATCTAAAGGTGCTTCCAAAATGAGTGTAGCAGAGATAGTGCCTTCTTCTGTTCGGACCCGGAACAGACTTGTATGGACGAATGCTATCAGACCATCATCATTAGAGGACGATGAGCATTCTAAGATATGTGTGCTATAAAGGTAATCATAGCCTCAAGCGTCATCAATCGAGAATGGCTAAAACGAAGAAGGTGCAGCAAGGCTAAGTGGGTAGCACCCAATTGGAATAAGATTTTCCCATATCTATATGTCCCATTTATTCGGCTGTATGGGCGGTTGTTGGCCACGACCGTGGGGTTGTCTTATTCAGACTGTCCAGTAAGGGGTGGCTCCGGTGTTGTGTTGTAGAGGATCAGGGTGGATCCTCGATATGCTGATATAGACCAGGTACTGTGACGGGCGGTACCCCAATAGCCCTGCCATTATATGGAATTCAATCTCCAATAAGTGACTTCGGACTTGATTGTATACCTATTATGCTGGAATTTGATGAATGTAACAATTTCGTCTATGTGAATAATTTATTTGAAAACCCAAGGCCCTATCATAATATTACAGAATTTCCTGTCGAATGTAAGGGACAAACTCATCTGTGTTTATGTGCGGTGAGTCTTATGAGATACCTTTGATTTCAAATGATTTTCAAGTTAAACAAACTTAAACCGTTTACTCAAACCAGACCCATGTCTGACTCGGAGTTTATTTTCTGTTTTCTTAAATTCTTGGGTACTCAAATTTTTATGAGTAGCTAAGTGATCTAGGTTGGCTTTGACATATTTTGAAGGAAGGCTTGGAGCAGGAGGCTTTTACGTATCTAGATATATCTATTCCGTTGTATTAATATCTCTGTTTGCATTTTGGGTTGTAATGGATAGACAGGTCATCACGACTGTCTAACATGATGTTTGCAAAATTGAATGACTCTGATTATGGTATTAGTGACTACTATGTAATATATATATATATATATATATATATATATGATGTAATATACTTATTTCGTTTCGCTGTGAGATTCTGAGATTGTTTAGTTTCTTTCTTTCTATCTATTTCTTTTCTACCTATTTCTTTCTAATTTATGATGTGTCTTTCTATGGAATGAAAGGTGGATCATCACAAGAACTTTGATTTTTGCTCGAAGTTAACTTTGATTGCATATAAAGAAAAGAGGGGAAGAGGAGAACATGGTTTATAAGAAAAGTCGACAAAGAAAGCAAGCCGCCCGCTTAGATTTAAATGAATGGCCTAAATTCACACTGGAATATAAAAATGCAGGAAATATTAAGGGTTTCGAGATGATTGACTTAGAAAGTCAAGGGCATCCCTTTATAGGAGGGCAAATGTTACTACCACATATCCTTTCGACCATGTCGAAACCAGATTAAGTAGAAGATAAAGAAGGACCATAGAAAGTAGCTCTAGCAAGACCTTTTAAAGGAGTCGAAGGGATGCTACAACCAAAGAATAGAAGTATCACAACCTTTTAAAGGGGTTGAAAGGGTCAAAATCACCCTTCCGCTTCAGTGACCCCTTTTCGAAACAGGTGCTTCTGCATGCATAAAAACCTTTCGAATGTGGTAAAGAAACGCTTTTCGTAGACAATGGTTACAACCCTTCGAATGCACGCCAAACCTCTCGAAACCAAAGGTTTCACCTTCATTTAAGCTACTTAGAAAGATTCCCTGATTAGAATAACCCTTTCGAAAGCATAAACAAGCCTTTTGAACCGGTCAAAGCACTTAACATCCAAGGAAGGTTACGCATCTGTTCGCAAGCATACATTTGAAAGCTACCTACTGCGTCGAAACCAATAATAGTTCGAAAACATTGAAACGCTAGGGAACAACCTATCGGCAGAGTTGGAAGCTCGTGCCTTTGCTTCTTGTGACAACAAAGCAACACCAAAAGAAAAGGCGCTACTATCACTTCCAACAAAGACAGATGCATTCAAGCCCATTCGAAAGCATTACAAAGGGCTGCGCAAATGTCAAAGAAGTCAGAAGGTATTTGAAGCCACCTTTCGACCAGGTCGTAAGGTGCCAACCCACGTCTATAAATAAAACCCAAGAGATCTGGTTTTAGGAATGTGAATTCATTCATTCCAGACTTGTAGTTTCTTATTTTTGCAAAGTTGCAAACTCTAATTTGTAAATCAAATTGGGGAAAATTTTCAACATAGTCATCCTTAGATTATTAAATGGAAGATTTCAATATTTTTTATTATATGGCTATATGAAGGCTTTTATTTGATTTAAATATACTTTACAGGTATCGACCTCATCGAAAGGCACCTTCCGAGTGACTCAAAACCCTTACTTTTCCAAGTAATCCAAGTCCTTAACTCCAAACCACCATTCGCCAAAGACTCACCTTTAGTGAGTCGGAACCTTAACCCTAGCTGGTTTTACCTTCGATTTCAAAATCATACCCAAGTCACATAAGAATCTAGCTTTCGACAAGGTTGAAACTCGCTTAAACAAATCTTAACCTTAAATCCTTATAGCTATCCTTTGGCATTCCCCAACTGTTTTGAAATGGAGGTTTCAAAGGGACAATCAAATAACTTTAACAGCTTGAAAGATTAGAAAGAAGGGCATATAAGTGTTTTGAATGGGTCAAAAGGTCAATAAGGGAAAGTTTTCACAATAAAAACCTATTTGAAAGGGTGAATCAAAGGAAATATCCACATCCTAACTTCCTCCACTTAACCAAGAGAGACATAAAAGGACTAACCTTTTCTTTAAAATCAACTTTGGGCGTTGACAAGTTTTCCTATTAACATAACATGTGATATAGATCTTGCATGCATCGATAATAGGGATTATCATAAATATTATGTTTTTGGTATATAAATTTTTTCTTATATGCTTGGTGGATTTAGTGAATATCAAATTTTAAGTAAAATCACTAAACGGTAATTAAGTGTAATCATAAGTACGTACGAATATTAAAGAATTGTTTATGGAAACAACAAACTCCATACGGAGGATAGTTTGGACTCGAAATTCATAAGTGATATCAAATATAGTAAATCAATTTTAAATTCTCGTTCAACCTTAATTAAGGAGCTTTTAGTTTGAAATGTTGCAAAAGAGAAGTTGTGGCAATTTCAATTATAAAGTCTAAGTACATCTCCTTGAATAACATTGTAATGAAAGCTATATATAAATGTGCAAATTTATAAGAGAGCTAGAAGTTGTTCACATGATTGAAAATTGAATAGCATATATGATTTCAATAGTGCAATATAGACAGCAATGTAGATTGATAAGTTGATAAGAAATCAAGTTATGTTCTTTATAACGAACATGCGATAAAAGAGTTCATTAATAACGGGGAAGCTTAGTTGAAAAGTAAATACAAAATAATAATATCATAGATCCTTTGACTAATGCCACTTCTCACTATAGTTTAGGTAGACTGGTCGAGGGTATGTTCTTGAGGCACCATAATTGATCCCAAGTGCAAGTGAAATATTGATAGAGTTAAGGGTAGTCCTAGGGCAACTATGTTATTTATTGTGTAACTTAAATCTTTTAAGAGAATCTTATTCGTAATGATATAAGTATTTGGTTTTATTTTTTACATATATATGTTGTTATATATAGATATTAATAAGGAACTAAATACATTAGACATATATAAGTAGAAAATCCTTATAAGACATGTTTTATCAATTGTTGTTGTGAATGTGTTCATAACCATGAGTAAGTCAGCTTAAAGTCAAAATCTCTGGCCAGAGCTAGTTAATCGAATTGGAGTGAACCAAGGACGAAGTTAACAGAGTTTTCAATCATAGACTAAACTTTTGATATCTAAGTGATAAACTGATAACAAAAAGAATACACATACCAACTATTGTTACTAGGTGAGCTTATATTAGATTAAAAATACAAATTTTCCTAAATGGTCTGTATGCATTGAACTTAACCCTATGTTGTGCTTCACCAAAGTCCACATAGACTTCAATATTCAAATCATTTACATATCGATTGTGGATCGAGTTCACACCAAAGAGCCAGTAGAATCGCGTTGTGAGTAACTTCCATATTCGATCAAGGGTAAAATTAGGTTTAAATGTTATAAGTAAGTAATAAATTAACATAACTATTATATTAATACATGTGGTTATTTTAATAATTTATTTCATGCTTAAATTAGTCAGACCAATGTATATAATTTATACGATGGTCGGATCGATTAAGAAGCTAGAAGTTAATTAATTACACGGTGATTCAAATAAGGGTCAATAGATGTTCAACCGTACTTAGTCCATATCAAGGCCATCCATATTAGAAAAGGGAGGGAGTCTTTACTATGTCTTCAAGGCTATAACAAATGGTGGAGAATATGGTGCAAACCTTCAGCTATAATTAGAATAATCTTCACCATAATTTAGTACATAATTCTTTGGCGTTCTATGCCAAACCTTTGCCGCCTACCTCGGGCCGTGGTGAAGTCATTTCTTCAACTTTGCAACTTAAAGAGAAGAAGGAGACAATAGCCTCCAAGTGGAAGATATGATAAAACAACATATTGGATCTCGACATGATCATTCAAGCAAAAGGTAAGCTTCTAATTATTATATTTTTACACATATTCACATGTTTATATCATCATGCCTATTATATTATAATAATTATATTTGGACATTTTATGTAAAAAAATCGTTATATATATATATATATATTAACATATTGAATATATACATATGTATGTTTGTACTTACGTATATTATATACACACATATAGCTATACATATTATAATTAAATTTTTTCCGGTTAAACTTCAATTTTTTTAATGTTATGTATATAGCTTCTAAAATAAAACATTGTAAACATTGATTTCGGTTTTAAATTAAATAATTTTTTATATATTTTATCTAATTTTGAAACCAAAAATTTATATGCGTGTGTTTATATACATATATATTTGTGTAATTAAAAATTAATAATAATATTTAATTTTGCTTCAAATTTGAAAAATGAATTTTATTTACTTAGTTATATTTTTTATTACTAAATAAATCTAATTTAAAAATTAAAATTATAAAATTATATATATATATATATATATATATATGAGGCTGAATTAAAATTAATAAAAAATATAGTGGTTGCACCAATTCAAATAAAAAATATTATATTTTTTATAGTTTGAATTATTAAAAGATATTTGAAAAATTGAATTTTTAAATATAATAAATAGTCAATTAAATATAGTAATTATATTTTATTTAGTACATATCTAAAAGTTATTTTAATTAAAATATTATATATATACACACATATATATGTTATCAAATTATATTTATATATATTTTTATTCCACATACACACGCTCACACATAGAGATGTGTGTATATGTATGTTTTAAATTTAATGATTAATTATAAATATATTTTAATGGTTGATAAAATGGTTTTTGTTTCATGTACACCTAGGATAATTTATATTTAATATTATATGTATATACATACATACATATGTATGTATGTATGTATCACACTTTTAGGTATCTTATTAACCGCATGACCAAACGATCAATTTTCCCTATTAACTTCAAAAATAAGTTATATGTATGTGTTGTTGTAATATTCATATTGTGAATATGAATATCATAACTTATAAAAATATAATATCAATATAAAGTAATAAATTAATTTGAATTAAATTACTAATAAAATTATCTTAAACATTAACAATAAATAAATATTTTATTCAAATTAAACAAACCAAAATATTTCAAATCTCTTTTATCAATCTAAATATTAAATTTTTATAAAACTCAACCCCGGAGGGAAAAGCTCTTTGCCTAGAGAGTCTACCAACCCTAGAAAGGTTTAAGCCAGCCCCATCATAGTGGTTTGATGTTTCCAACCATATTATAGGATTAACGGGAATCCACCTCTGATTTAGTACAAACCAAATATTTTTTACACAAACACAAAATAATGATCTTGTGCAATTTAATAATGGGTATTTTTGTAATTTACCCTTTTAACCCCGTTATCAGTGTACCTGATTCAACATGAAGGGCATCTCAATCATTAATGTAAACATCTTAGTTAAAAAAGAGGATAGAAGAAAGCTTCATTTGCAAAGGTATTTAGTTTGGAAGCATATAGTGATACATCAAGTTTTTTGGTCAATATTTCATCTTTAAGGAGTACGGTTATATAGCTTCAGGAGCCTCTTGTAATAAGAAGTCGGAAAGGAGTTATCTTATTAGTTATAGGTAGATTAATGGTAGAGCAGTTCATATGAGGAACAACACATCTTGTCATGTTACTAATGGAGGAAGCATGAGCTTAGTATGTTTGATTGTGTTGTTAGGACTAAGGAAGATGTTCTTACATTCCCATGTTTAATGTAGCTTGCTAATAGTATGAGATTTGTAGACTTAGGGATAATGTGAATGGTGAGAGACAGAAACCGACAAATGGTTCCTTAGTAAAGATAAAGGATGTTTGACAGATGGTATTTGTATGTTTTAGGGAGAGAATGATTTAGGAAAGTCGATAGATTCTACTAATTCCAATGTTCAAGATTCTACTTCGTTATGGCATTTTCCATTAGGCCATTATTATCAATAAAATATTCAAAAGAGAAAAGTTTGAAAGGAAGGGCAAGTGCATTGATAAAGATCAGAAAGCATCAAGATGGTCTAGTTAAACATATCTTTCGATAAAGAAATGAAAGCGCCAGTAGTACCTTTAGAGGGGGTCAAGAGGATGTTTCGATAGAGTAAACAGAAAGCTTTCAACAAGGTCATAGGCTATCCTCCGAAATAAATATGCAACGCGCTTCCTACACGTGCACTAGACCATCCAAAATGTTTAGTTCCTTCTCGATGAATACGCACCAGAACAGCATCCAACTGAATCAGCCCTTTTGAAAGCGTATATAGCCTTTCGAAATGGTTAGAGCAACTCTCACCTTGAAGGATGAACTATACATCTATACCATAAAAGCATACAGTTCCAAGTTAGTCAGGGCATAAGCTTTCAAAGAAGATGACTTAAAAAAATGACTTTTAGGTGTTTCGACTCATTCAAAGCTAAAAGAAGGCATTTTTCGACAGCATGAAGGCCAGCACCTATGTCGATTCTTTCGGCACATCAATATTCAAGCCAAAAGCGCATCAATAGACCTTTTGACATGGCCGAAAGGGTATCACGCAACACCTTTCGAAAAAGTCAAAAGGAAACAAAGCAAGAGAGAGAAGCCCAACCACCAACGGCAACCGAAGGATGACTAAAACCCTTTTGACCAAGTCGAAAGGTATGGCTCAATGGAAACTCACGAAGGTAGAGGGTTGACCTTTCGACCGCGTCGAAAGCTTGGGATCAGAAGTTCCCAACCCGCATTTGTAAATATGACCCCAGGGGTTAGTTATAGGGAATCCATTTCTTTCACTTCTCACTTGTATTTTCTTAAGCTTGTAAACCGTAATTTCCAAATTAAATTGGAGATTTGGTCAGTTTCTACAACAGAATTCAAATAAAAGAAGATTACAATAATCTTATTTACTTAGTAGCATAGGTTTCCATAATTTTCATTAATATGTCAACTTACAGTCAAACCGATCGAAAGGTATCTTTTCAATTGGGTCGAAACCTTTAATCCTTATTTCTTCAAAACCCATAGCTTAGACCTTTTAGATAGCAGGTGCTAGCCCTTTCGTCAGAGTCGAAACCTTTATAGCCAATCTTTTTCCAAAGATCATTAAATATCCAACCTAGGCTATCTTGACTATGTCGAAAGGTTGATTCTACAAGACCATTATACAATAAATTCAAAAAGAACCCCTTTAAGGTAAAGTTAACTTTTCAACTTTGTCGAAAGGTACCAGTGACGTATTTTTGACCACTTTTACCAACCTAAAAATAGTTTACAACTTTCATCCCTTCGAAAGGAGGTTTCGAAAGCATCATTCATTACCCAAGTTTCAATTTGAGGTGTTGACAATTTTTCTTGCCTATTTTTGGTGCCAGAAGGAGGGCTCGAACCTCTGTTCCCCTATAACATTCATCATAGGTTAAGTGCATAAGAATACTTCATCCAAAATAAGAATATGGAAGAAGACATGAATAACATTGATATCTCAATTGAAGGATCTTTTCCATAATCAACTTTGGAAAATAATATAGTCTCAAACTTCAACTTAGAGAAAATGGAAATTGGGCAATCATCAACCTTAAGAAGATCAGAAAACAATGCGATTGAAGTCTAGAATCTACAACAACAAATGATGGTGATGCAAGAACTTTTTGAAAGAGCTCCCTCTCAAGACTCGTTAAAGATTATGGAAGAAGATGATGAGGCAATCCAATTAAGGTAAAAGACCAAGATTTAAATAAAAAAAGTCAAGCAAAAGGGTCCCATAGGCAATCAAATAGCCCAGTCCAAAGAAATAGCGAAAGTTGCCACAAAAGTGAAGCTGATGAAGAAGACCTCTTACACCAAATAATGATGGATACACTTAAGGGAAAGGGAATTTCTAACCTAGAGAAATATGTTACCCTGCAAAAAATTCCTTTCTCAAAAGTATAATGGAAATAATTATCCCTTCTCACGTTCAAATCCCCACATTGAAGTATGACGGAACTTTAAACCCAAAAGATCATTTAGTAGCTTTTGAAATACGAGTGGATTTATATAATGCTCCAGGGCCAATTTGCTGCAATCTTTTTTCGACCACTTTTCAAGGAGCAGTAATCAAATGATACAAGAATTACCAAGCAAAATCTATCTGTTCTTTGGAACAATTTTCTTATGAATTCATGACACAATAGTATGCATTCAAAGGTCCAACTATGGACTTTCGCTAATTAGCCACTATCAAACAAATACTGGGAGAACCACTCTATGAATATTTAAAGAGGTTTAATATGGAAGCATTAAGGCATGAAGTATAACCGGTAGAGAAAAACTTATGGCGGTTCGATCAGGGTTGATCGAACAAACCCCATTCTGGGAACACCTTTATATCAACAGATGCAAAGATCTGCATTATTTCTATTCCCAACCAAGAAATTTTATCTGTTTAGAAGAGATAAGCCATGACAAGAAAAGATCGAGACATGATATAGAAAGAGAAAGATCTAATCCCTAATATTCCGACCAAGAGTTAGATAATAGAGGAAGAATTTAGAAGAGAATTCCCAAATCCAACTATATAGCCTTAGGGCAACCTTTTTTTTTTCATCTTTATGCCTTGATAATAGATGAAAGAAGTTTCTCAACTACTCATAAAATGAGAGGCCGGTCAATATACAAAAAGGAGGAAAATTATTGTGATTATCACAAAGCAAACGGGCATAAGACTGACAAGTGTCGCGCTATAGCTGGAATAATTCAAATATGGTCATGTCAAGAACTTTAAAGGAGTTTACTCAAGAAGCATAAAGAAAACTCTTGAAGAAAAAAGTCTAGCAACTTAATAATTTAAAAAAACAAAATCAGACCATGGCATTCAACATACTCTTAAAGCACAACAAATTTCTAGGTACTCGAGAAAAGTAACTCAAATGCCTAATACAAAACGACTACCAATGTTGGAACAAATGCAGTACAAAAATCTGCTTTCATGAAACCTTGAACTACTATCGGTCCTTCACTGATTTTGGACAAAGAGCTTGCAAATCAACCATTCTATTGTAGAGTAATACTTACCTAGGTATGATAATCTATCTGAAGGAGAAGGTAATATATTCCAATCTTTAGCAAATTATTTGCTAAAAAGAAATTGCCCAAACATATCTTCAAGGAAAAACTATTCCGATTACTCCACAACCTGGGGAAAAATAATTATTTATCTATTCCAAAAACTGATTTAAGCAATACTATATAGCATTGTTGAATGAACACAAAGGATTTCCAAATAAGCAATCTCAATATTTCAAGGAATTCTAAAACCATTGGCATAGAGAAGCCTATTCCTAATTTTTTAAAGAAAATCTTTAAAAGCTATCAAAAGCTTATTGACAAAAACTCAGATTAGAGAACCTTATTCTTGACTAAAAGACTACTGGTTCATGGATCACAACCTTCCAGTTTCCTATTTAAATCTGTATCTCTATAATGAGAATGATTTTAAAACCCTTATAGAGGGTAGCACAAAGAAAAGTTTGTCATAAATACAAATTCTACTTTGGAAAAAGATCCCTCGATATATTAGAAGGGTTCATTTTCAAAAAAATCTTTTTCTCAAAGAGAAACCATTATTAAAAAAGATATTCAAAGGGCATTTCAATTGTCTAGAAATGATATTCATATACAAAGTTTTAGTCTATAGTCAATCCAAAGGCACCTCCTAGAGGGAGGGTCGAAACCTCTAAAAAGCCCTTACCAAAGGCATCTCCGGGGGAAGAGTCAAATATCCTTAAGCCCTTATCAAAGGAACCACATAGAGGCAGGGTCAAAACCTCTAAAAAAGCACTTAGCAAAGGCACCTCATAGAGGGAGGGTCAAAATCTCTAAAAACTCTAACGTCCATATCATCTCTTAGGGGAAGGTCAGGATAAGCACTCGCAGATTCAAACGCCATTAACATCCAAATGACCTCTAAGGAGAGAGTCAGGATAGGAACCAATTAGTAACCTTTTTGAGGAAGGGCAACTTAACAAATACTACGTCCCTTAGAACTAAGGGAAGCCCAGAAGAGGCACCAAATAAAAGTAGAAAGATAAAGATGTCTATAACTTGAAACAAAATTCAGACCCCAAGAGAATAAAGGGGTAAAGAAAGAATCTATCTACTAATAAAGGAGTTAAAACCCAAGAGAATAAAAGGTTAAAGAAAGAATTTATCTACTAATACAAGGATCATAATCCAAGAGGATAAGTGATCAAAGAAAGAAGCTTATCCATCAATTGGGACAAAGTTGAAATCCTTGAAAGGGATACACACAGAGGTAAAAGGATAATGGTGTCCAACGGCAAAATTTGAAATGGACAAAGAATCCCAAGTCATAACCTAAAAGGACAAAAAATAGGCTAAAAAAGCTTAGAACACCCAATGCTTGAGAAATAATTTCCATATCAAAGGATTAAGAAGCGTACATCCTAAAAGGAAATACGAGACAAGAAAATGGAAAAAGGAATCCATAACGAGGTAACATAGATGAAGATCTATACAAAAACCGAAAGAATAGAATAGACAAAAAATTATCACTAATGATCAAAAAGGCTTCGTTCAAAGATAAGATTGAGTAAACCATTCCTGAATCCCCAGAAGTAGGGTAGCCCCTTGGAATAGAAGAGCCTAGATATTATGTGTGGAACCACTATTAATTTTACCTTTACTTGACAGATTTCTGATTTTTGTGCTTTACTGGATGATTTTCTAATCATTTATTTGTTAGATGAGATCCTAACAAGATTCTTGGCTAAATTTCTAATTTTTTAATGAAGACTTCACTTTGGGTTTTATCAATCCTAAACCCTTATATTGACTTTTATGATAATTTATGGGTTTCACATTCTTAGTTTCATTCGTGAATTTCCATAAGTGGTTTCTTACTAAATTCCTGGTTTCGTGAATTCCCAATTCCCTTATTGGCTTTTATGATGATTTATTGACTTTATATATTTGGATTTTCAGGACAATTTCCCATTGATTGTTTGTTTTTATGTGTTTTTGACTTAAACTCCTTTATTGGATTTCCATGATGGTTTATGAACCTGCCACTAATTTTCTGACTTTGAAACTAGAATAAGTTTAGATTATATTATTTCGAGGATGCAATTCCAAGAGGTTTCTGATTACATTTTCGAATTTTTTAGTTTCTTCTTATAATAATCTTTCGTTTCAATAAAATCTAAGTTTCCCTGGTGTTTTTTGTGAAGATTTGCGAACTTTACATTCCTGATTTCCTTATTTGGGTTTTTGATGATCTTTTATCGGATTTTTGTCTTGGTGAATGCAAATATTCCTGTTGATTTTCATAATGATTTGTGAATTTTCGATCTCCATATTGAATGTGTCATAATCACTTATGGAGATTTTTGAATTAGTGAATTCCAAATTTTCTTTATGGATTTTTATAATGATTGATGAATTTCATATTCTTAATTTACACAATGAATCTTTGATTATCTCTTATTGATTTTTTAATCTCTTATTGGATTTCAGATACAATGAATTTTGAGTTTTCCTACTGGATTTATAATTATACATGAATTGTATTTATTATAAGATGATCTCTTATCGTTTTTATACACTTCCTTGTGGATTTTGTTGGTGATTTATGAATTTCATATTCCTAATTTCCTTGCTTGGATTCATGATGATCACTTATCGAATTTTTGGCCCTATGAATTCTTAAGGTTTTAATTAGTTTTCATGGTGATTTATGGATTTCACATTATTGATTTCATATATAGATTTTTGTGATGAATTCTTGCTGGACATCTAGTTCCTAAATTCTCAAACTCCTTACTGAATCTTCATGATGATTATGGGTTTCATATTTCTAATTTCCTTATTATGGATTTTTGATTTTATAAATTTTAGATATCGTTATGGAATTCTCATGATAATTTACAAACTTTTTATTGGATTTTTAAATTTGAATTCTAAACAAGACTCTCTCAATACCAGTTAGACATTCTTCAAAGTGCTAGGATGAAAAATAAAGTCATAGCAAAGAAACTAAATAAGGCCACTGAAAGCATGAAATTAATACCTACAGGATGAAGGAAACCTAAATCAAGATAAGGAGATCTAGGGTATATGATAAATTTCTTTGAAGGTTCATTTATTTGAGCCAATGTCTGCTAATCGAGTGATATTATTCCATATTCTTAATAAGAGAGGTTTAATCACATATTGTTAAGAATACTTAATTCATATATGCTACTAAATAACACTTGGAACATTGACTTTATGTTAACCCTGTTCTGCCAACGAGATGAAACTTGGGCCGACTCATCCACTTAAGGTCTTTAACGACTCATTGGATTTACGACTCAAGGGGCTTCAGCAACTTAAGGAAAGGACCGACTCAACTGGTAGCGACTCAATTGGCTGACGAGCTAAGGCTCAAGGCAACTTAGAGTAATGGAACGACTCATGGAGGTTAGCGGTTCATGATACAGGCCGACTCATTGAGTTACCGACTCAACGAAGTTCATGGCTCATACGAGACGACTCAAGGACTGAACCGATTCATCTACTCAAGGACTGGACCGACTCATCTACTCAAGGACTGGACCGACTCATCTACTCAAGGTTCGTAACGACTCAGTGGACCAACGACTCAACGAGTTAATGCCTTAGAAGAGCAGAGTGGTTTAACTAGTTAGTGGTTTATGGGGTAGACCGACTCAGGGTTTCCAACGACTCAAGGTGACTAACGACCTATCATAAGTCGCTGGCGACCTAAGCATACGAGGAACAAGCTCAATGCCATTTCATCTATGCCACTGCTTGCTGACTCGTGGTATGTGAGTCGGTCACGGTTCATTTTGAGTCGGTCACGACTCATGACTTAACAATTCCAGCCCAGAAATTTGCCTATAAATACATGGCCACCCCTAACATTCAAGGGACTTTTGGCTCATTCATTTCAAGCGCCGTTACTCTGCCGCATTCTGAGCTACTTCAACACCTTCAAGGAACTTCACGAAGAAATCAAACATGTCTAACATATGTTCAAAGATTTGGATCGACATTGAAGTTTAGACTACTTGTTCTAAGTCACTTGAAACTCAAAGTGTGTTGTAATCAAAGTGTAACTGCATTGATTTGTAATCAAATCGTCAATAAAGATATTCAAAGTGGACATAGGCTCTCTCTTAAGCCGAACCACTATAAAATTGCTGTTGTCTACTACTTTTTCACTATTATCTGCTAATAATCTGTTCCCGAGTTGTCGGGTGGTGCTTTCACAATCTCACTTCATACACTGGGGTGTTGGCGTTCAAATTTTAGCGTTAACATTTTTGGTGCTTTCACTGAGAAATCGAACTCAGGCGAGTTATCATCATTGCTTCACAGAGGTTTGTAGAGAGAATTTCCTTGAAAACCAGAAGCCTATCTGAGATTATGGCTCCTGGAAGGAAAAGTAGATCTGTCAGATCTGGGAATATTCAAGAGGGAACCTCCGTTTCCCCCATATCGAATCAAGCCACTCCAGGTGTCGGAGTTACAAAGGCAGAGCTGGATGCTGCAATCTTAGGGTTGAACCAACAGATAAATGCCCAAAATGCACAATTCGAGGCTCAGAATGCCCAGAATGCTCTAATTCTGAATAGGTTGAACGATTTGCTTGGGGCAAACCGTCAACCAGCAGGTAATGAAAGGAATTTTGCTGGCAACATTCATGATGCTGAAGAAAGAAATGCTCCTGAAAGGGCTGCTAGCCCCTTTGAACAAACACTTCCAGAGGTTGGTGGATCTAGAGCTCGACATGATGAGGAGTATCTTTCTAGAATGGTCCGACAAATTATGAAAGAGAGTATGCAGAGGGTTGAAGACGAGAAAGAATGGGGTTTCGCCCCAAGCAAAACTCCGTTTACTGAGAAAATCTTAAAGGCTGAATTCCCAAGGAAGTTTGTCCCTCCAACCATTCCAGCTTACAAGGGGACAAGTGATCCGAACGAATTCATATACAAGTATGATTGGCACATGACAGGTGCCAGAGCCTCTGATGAAATAAAGTGCCGATATTTTCCTATGTACCTCGAAGGTGTAGCTCTGCTTTGGTTCACCAAACTTCCAGTCCGATCTATAGATCAGTTTTCTGACTTAACCCGGAAATTCAAGGAGCAGTTCAGACTATACGCCTCAAAAGCCAAGGATATCATGTCACTATCAAGTTTGGAGCAGAATCTAGGAGAGACTATCAGATCTTTCTTAAACCGCTTTAATATAGCGCTAGCTGAGGTGGACAATGCAGAACCACGAATGATATTGACTTATCTGATGAAGGGTATTGACAAGTCGAGCGAATTTGGGAAATGGCTAAACATGAAGGAACCAAATTCCCTTGAAAAATTCTATAAAAAAGCAGATGAATTCATACGCTTAGAAAGTCGTCCCGTACCGGTAAAGGCAGTGTTGGAAAAAGATGAAGATAACACTGTTGCTCCACGCAAGAATGAATCTGTAGGGCAAAAAAGGGAAAATAACAACGGGAAGAAGCAGAGTAATCTGAAGAAGCCCCGATCCTTCAAGCCATCAGAATATACTCCTTTATCAGATACGCCGGAACGTATCTACCTTGCCACTAAAGATTCTGTTGACTTTCCTAAACCTCCTCCTCCAAGGACCGGGAAAAAGGCTATACAGAGTGGGAAGTTCTGCCGCTTCCATAATCAACCCGGTCACGAGACCGACGAATGCCGCCAGTTGAAAATTTTGATTGAAGAGTTGCTAAGGGAAAACAAACTGCAGCAATTTGTGAAAAAGAATAGCAACAATCCTACTTCATCTAGTCAGGGGAAACATGCTCCTACTCATCAGCCTAGGACGAGTGAGAAGGCTGCAGGGCATGAATCTGGAAGGCCCATTATCAATGTCATTACAGGAGGACCTCACCCAGCAGGCAGAAGCTGGGGTGAGATGGAAAGGTATACCCAAGCTTTAAAGTATGTACCGACCGAGGAAGATGTATTCGTTTTGGAAGGTGCTACGCCCTTGAAGCAACAAAGAACTCTTGATGATGATATTGTGTTCAAAGCTAGGGATTCCGCAGGTATTGAAGCTCCTACCTTGGATCCCTTAGTCATCTCGGCTGGTATCGAGCCAGCTATTGTCAGAAGAGTTCTCATTGATTGTGGCGCATCCTGTAATATCCTCTTCAAGAAAACATTCGACCAAATGAAGATCCCTATGGCTGATGTGCAAGCCTCATCGCAGAAAATCGCTGGCTTCACTGGGGAGCCAAAACAGCCAGTAGGAACCATTGATTTGTTTGTGGAACTTGGAGAAGGAGAGAGAAAAGTGGTCCGCAAGCAAACTTTTGTGATTGTCGACGAATTTTCTGCTTACAATGCTTTCCTTGTTCGTCCAACTCTGGCAGCGTTCAAAGCTGTTCTTGCCCCGTGGTGCCTGACTATTAAATTCCCTACAGACAATGGAGTGGGAGTTATAAAAGGGGATCAAAATGCTGGGCGAGAGTGTTATCTGACAGAGCTACGAGAAACCAGAAAAAGAGAAATGGGAAAGAATGCGGCAGCCCCAGTCCGCATCAAAGAACCAGCCTTGTAGCAATTACAGGGCGGACCCTGCACCGGCGAGCACAGCGGAGCAAGGAAAGAGATGGATCCTAGAAAAGTCAGTGCAGGGGAAAATAGAGTGGTACCAGTGGAAACGACAATACCAATACCTGTTGACCCAAAGGACCCAAACAAGGTGTTGAATGTGGGTTCACAACTTAATGTGTCAATTCAGAATATCTTAATATCTTTTTTAAAGGCAAATCTGGATGTTTTTGCTTGGACTCATGCCGATATGTGCGGAATATCCCCAGAAGTTGCAGTGCATGCTCTAAATATTGATCCAAAATTTACACCTGTGAAACAGAAACGGAGAACTCAAGGTCCAGAAAGGTCGGCGGCATTAAAAGAAGAAGTTGATCGGCTCATGGAGAATAATTTTATCAAAGAATCTACCTATCCGAATTGGGTTTCAAATCCAGTGCTGGTTAAGAAAGCCAACGGAAAATGGAGAGTATGCATCGATTTTTCAGATCTAAACAAGGCCTTCCCCAAAGACTGCTTCCCATTACCCAGAATCGACTAACTGGTAGACGGAACAGCGGGACACGAATTGTTATCTTTTATGGATGCTTACTCCGGATATAACCAGATCATGATGCATGAGCCAAATCAGGAGGATACGAGCTTTATCACCGACACTGGTCTTTACTCCTACAAAGTTATGCCCTTCGGGTTGAAGAATGCAGGGGCAACTTACCAAAGACTCGTTAATGCTATGTTCATACCGCAACTGGGCAAGACTATGGAAGTCTACGTCGATGACATGTTAGTAAAGTCTAAGAAAGCAGTGGATCACATAGAACACTTAGCAGACATGTTCGCAGTCCTCCGGAAATACAGAATGAAGCTCAATCCTTTAAAATGTTCATTTGGAGTGGAATCCGGCAAGTTTTTAGGTTTCATCGTGAGCGCTAGGGGCATTGAGGCCAGTCCAGCTCAAATTACTGCATTGAAAGAAGTCAAAGCTCCTAGAACAAAGAAGGAATTGCAAAGTCTCAATGGAAAAGTCGCCGCCTTGAGTCGGTTCATTTCCAAAGCCACAGATAAATGCATCCCATTCTTTGACGCCCTAAAGAAAGGAAAGAAAAACTTCGATTGGACTCCCGAATGCCAAAAAGCTTTTGATGAATTGATTCTCCATATGGAAACGCCTCCAATACTTTCTAGGCCTGGCGATGGCGAGGATCTTCTTATATACTTGGCAGTATCATCTCATGCTTTAAGTGCAGCGCTGATACGAGAAGACAAAAGGATTCAACATCCAGTTTACTATATTAGCAAAAGACTCACTGGGGCAGAGATGAATTACTCTAAGTTGGAAAAACTCGCCTATTGTCTACTAATTGCATCTAGAAAGTTGAGGCAATATTTTCAAGCTCATCCTATCAGAGTCCTCACTGACCAACCTTTAAAGCAAGTCCTGTTGCGCCCTGAGACTTCGGGTCGTCTTCTAAAGTGGAATATTGAACTCAGTCAGTACGACATCACTTATCATCCCCGAAAAGCAATCAATGAACAAGCTTTAGCGGATTTCATCGCAGAATTCACAGATAAGGGTAACAGTGAGGAGGAAACGGACGACGATTCCACAATCCAATGGAAGTTATATGTTGATGGTGCGAGAAACGACTACTGTTCTGGAGCCGGAGTTGTACTTGAGACCCCTGAAGGCCGATCATTATGCTATGCGCTAAGATTGGAATTTCCTTCAACAAACAATGAAGCAGAATACGAAGCCCTTATCGCTGGCTTAAGGATTGCTAAAGAATTAAACATCCGAGCGTTACAGATATTCAGTGATTCTCAGCTTATTGTATGCCAAGTCAAAAAGGAATTCCAAGCAAAAGGGGGGAATCTGCCCGCCTACTTGTCAAAGGCTTGGGAACTCCTGGGTGATTTCGATCATTGCATGATAAGTCACATTCCTCGAGAAGAAAACATGAAAGCAGATTCTCTCGCAAAGTATTCTAGCACAGGCGAAGCTCAATTTCTGGGGTTAACTCCGGTGGAGGTCCTGTCGACTCCTAGCATTGATGAGATGGACATTGATTGGATCATGAGCATGTCTCAAGAGCAAGAATCATGGATGACTCCGATAACAGAATATCTGCTCAATGGATCCTTACCAGGGAACTCAAAAGAACGACAAAAGCTACTGAGAAAAGCCTCTCGATATATAATCCAGGATGGCCGATTATACAGACGGGGATTCTCAATGCCATTACTTCGGTGTGTATCCAGGGAAGAGTCCAAAGCAATCCTAGCGGAGGTACACGGAGGAGAATGTGGCGATCATTCAGGTGGCCAAACATTAGCAAAGAAAATTCTCCGATACGGATATTTTTGGCCAGAAATTAATCGAGATGCAGCAAAGTATTCCCGAAAATGTGACAGATGCCAAAGATTCGCCAAAATTCCTAGAGCTCCTTCCACTGAACTCACACAGATGGTCAGTCCATGGCCGTTTGCAATATGGGGGATAGACCTTGTAGGACCGTTACCAACTGCCAAATCTGGAACTAAATATGCCATTGTTGCTGTAGATTATTTTACTAAGTGGGCAGAAGCTGAACCACTGGCCACTATCACCTCAAAGAAGATGATAAGTTTTGTGACTAAAAACATCATTTGCAGATACGGTGTGCCTCAAAAAATAATTACAGACAATGATACTCAGTTTGAAAGTGAAGAATTCCAAGATTTTTGCAAGCGATTCAAAATCCGAAAAAGCTTCTCAGCAGTGGCTCATCCGCAGGCAAACGGGCAAGTGGAAGCCGTGAATAAAATTATTAAGTCAACCATCAAAAAGCAACTTGAAAGAGCAAAAGGTGGTTGGGTCGATAAGCTACCACTGGCACTATGGGCATACAGAACCACTCACAAAACTGCGACTGGGCACACCTCGTTTTCATTAGCATACGGGTCAGAGGCAATGATTCCGGTAGAAATAGAGGTCCCTTCACATAGAAGAATCCATTTCAATCAAGCAGAAAACGAAAAGCTACAGCTTGAAGCGCTAGATCTCCTTGATGAAAAAAGAGATGAGGCTAATCTCAAAATTGCAGCTCATTAGCAAAGGATAGCCAGACATTTCAATTCCAAAGTTCGCCAATGCAGCTTTGAGATTGGAGACCTAGTCCTGAAGAGAATTATGACAGCGACAGGTGTGTTTGGGCCAAATTGGGAAGGACCATATGTCATAGGTCAGAAGCTTCTTGACGGCACATTCAAACTCACTACTGTTGAAGGAGATCAAATTCCAAGGGCATGGAACAGCAATCATTTGCGTCCATACTTTAATTGAAAATTTTGTTCAAATATTGTAAAAAGAATTATGAATGTATGATTCTTGTAATTGAAGGCAATTGTAAAACTGATGCAAGTAAATAATGAAAAATATAAAGTGGATGTAGGCCCAATTTCCTGGCCTAACCACTATAAATCTTGTGTTCCTTATTATTATTACATGTTTGCTTTATTTTCGATATAAAAAGTACATAGAATGTATTGCTGAAATGTCGATTTAAATTTTTGCAGACAATGGAAGTGAAACTTGCACATAATAAGACCAAGTGATTCTCGCCAAATTTCAAGTCACAAAAGCTCCGAATTCAAATCCTAGATAGGAAATACTTCAATTGAACGGCTTATGATTTCGATAGAAATGGGCCTTTGCTAATAAATTGAGATCGTTTGAACAAGCAAACATCCAATTAAGAAGCTGGTGCCCGTTCTCACGAACTTGCCTGACAATGAAGTACACTTCCTTGGATTAAACAAGTTACTTGTAAAAAAAAAAAAAAAAAAAAAAAGAGGATCGCTGAAAAGGCATAAGCAAGTGGAAAAGGGAACTACCAAAGCCATCATCGGCAGCACAAGTCCTCTTCGGAGGCACAACTCTTAGGAGGATAAAGACCTCTAATGGGTCATACGCCACAAAAAAGAAAGTTCTCTACTCAACAAAAAAGATTGGAGGAGTCATGACCCTCCAACCATGAGAGAGTAACTTCCAGGCGATGAAAACCCTCTCTGAGGCACATTTCACCAGGAGTTGAAGTGTAACAACCGCTCTTCGGAATTTCACTTCACCAGAGTTGAAATGCAAACAAAATAAAAGCCCTCTTCGGAGGCCCATTTCACCAGGAGTTGAAGTGTAACAACCGCTCTTCGGAATTTCACTTCACCAGAGTTGAAATGCAACCAAAATAAAAGCCCTCTTCGGAGGCCCATTTCACCAGGAGTTGAAGTGTTACGACCGCTCTTCGGAATTTCACTTCACCAGAGTTGAAATGCAAACAAAATAAAGACCTTTCTGGAAGTCCACGTTTCACCGAGATTGAAATAAAACTTCCAAGTGTTGAAACGTGAAAAGGCTTTCTTCGAAGGCACAACTCTTTGGAGGTACACGTTTCACCAAGATTGAAATAAAACTTCCAAGTGTTGAAACGTGAAAAATCCCTCCTCAGAGGTACAACCCCCTCCCGGGGACACAATCAAAAAAAAAAAGACTTCTTCGGAAGCCCACGTTTCACCGAGATTGAAATAAAACTTCCAAGTGTTGAAACGTGAAAAGGCTTTCTTCGAAGGCACAACTCTTTGGAGGTACACGTTTCACCAAGATTGAAATAAAACTTCCAAGTGTTGAAACGTGAAAAATCCCTCCTCTGAGGTACAACCCCCTCTCGGGGACACAATCAAAAAAAAAAAGACTTCTTCGGAAGCCCACGTTTCACCGAGATTGAAATAAAACTTCCAAGTGTTGAAACGTGAAAAGGCTTTCTTCGAAGGCACAACTCTTTGGAGGTACACGTTTCACCAAGATTGAAATAAAACTTCCAAGTGTTGAAACGTGAAAAATCCCTCTTCAGAGGTACAACCCCCTCCCGGGGACACAATCAAAAAAAAAAGACTTCTTCGGAAGCCCACGTTTCACCGAGATTGAAATAAAACTTCCAAGTGTTGAAACGTGAAAAGGCTTTCTTCGAAGGCACAACTCTTTGGAGGTACACGTTTCACCAAGATTGAAATAAAACTTCCAAATGTTGAAACGTGAAAAATCCCTCCTCAGAAGTACAAATTTCTATTTTAAAAAAAAAATATCCTCATCAAGGGCATACTTTAACTTTCAAAGGAAGAGTGATTTACCTATTCTAGAAAATAACCTTCCTCAAAAAAAAAAAAAAAGGGGAGGGGAAGAAAGTTAAAGTTCTCTTCAGAGGCCTGCTTTACCACATAGAAGAATTCACTTGGCAAAATGCATACTTAAGCAAAAGAAAAAAGTGATTTCTTCGAAGGACAAAGCGTAAAAACTTATATGAAGGAAGTTGTACTCTATGAAAAATTTCTTCAAGAATGAAGTAATTATTCTTCAGAAAATAAGAGTGCGAGTCCCCTCAAATTATAAAATATTGCAGCAAGCTTATGGTATGGGGGCAACATGGTATAGTTACATACAAAATGGTATAGCTACATCGGTAAAGTACGCTCAAACAACATACCACAAGCTCACCGCAATATCATATAAATAAACTTGTGCAAAAATGAATAATAAATGCATTCTCAAATTCAAACAAGAGTCTGTACAAATAAAGGATCATTTTATTCAATTGCAGATACAGGTTTCAAAATAAAAAAAGCAGGGGCCGGTGCCTGCACAACATCCGACCATTACACAAAAAAGGAATCAAAAAGCCCGAAGCCCGACTCTTCACTTCTTCTTACCACCTTGGGACCCTTTGCCTGGCCGAATGATTAGTTTTTCAGGTCTATCTATAGGCATAAGGGAAGAAGGGGAGGGAGGTGCAACCGATGCAACTTCCGGTTCCTCTTCAGTAGTGATGATTTTCTTCCCCCTCCTCTTCGATGTTCCGTGCTTCTTTCTTCTCTTCGAAGAAGACTCACTCCCTGGAGTAACAAGAGCGGACAAAACTACGTCATCAGAAGGAGTCCACTCCGGAGAGATCTCGCCTCCTTCAAGTCCCTCGTCTTTCTGCTCTTGCGAAGCGATAGGGTCATCCAAGCCATGAAGAGCCTCAATCTGCTCCTCTTGTGACCCGGGCTATGAAGCAGAAGGAGGAGTCACCTGAAGAGACGGAGGAGGGATAACCAGAGGAGGTGAAATCTGCACAACACTCGGTGTTTCAACTGCAGAAGAAGAGAAATTAAAAATATTAGTATCTCCCTAAAAGAAGGGAGATATGGGTTCGTCGAGATTCAAGAAGTAATCGAGAAGCTCATCAAACTTTTGAGGAGCAAGCAGGCAATCCACCTGAATCGGACCAATGTCAAAATTACCTGAAGATGTTTGCTTCGTTAGTTCAATCTCATAATTTTGAGCCCCGATATCTTCTAAAGCCTCATCATCAGTAGGGGTAATTACCCCGGTTCTTGTAGGAGGCAGCGAATGAGCACCGGAACCTGTAATGTCAACTTCGGAAGAAACTAAAGGACGTTCAGAAGTGGTAGGTGGTTCTTCTTTTTCAGAACGTTCCTCCTCCGCCATTCCGGCCCGTACTCTGGCGAGTTGCTCTTTTCCCTTGGCAAGAGCGGCGCGGGCATCATCATCGAGATAATGCTCTTCAAGAGCTGTCTCAGCGTAGCCAGCACCTTTACCACCTAGCATATCGAGTGCTGCCTCCCAAACTTCAGCTAGTGTAATTTTATATTTAGGGCCTAGAAAGGCAAGGCTGCCACGCCCCAAAATGCTGTGCAGATAAAAATCAAATAATGTGGAGCTAATGTCAGCTTTGGTTGCTTGATGGGCCTCTTCGGCCGTGAGTTTACCAGCAACAGCCTCGTCACGCTCCTTTTCGGCCATAGCAAGTCGAGGTTTTAACATCTCTATCTCCAAGCTTTGAGAGCCGGTCTGTTCTCGCAGCTGTAAAGTTTCAGCGCGATATTCTTCTATGACCTTCTCCTGGTGTGTAAGCTTATCTTCGACTGCCCTTTGACCAGCATGCGCATCTCGTACTTGTTGCTGAAGCATGCTCTCCTTTTGAGAATGGAAAGTAGATGAAGTAGCTAACTCTTCCTTAAGCTTTTCTACTTCCGCTTCCAGCTTTTCATTATAGGAAACAATACTTCTCATTTCGGCGTCATGCTGTTCGAGAGTCTTTTGCCACTCAGCCTTATCGTTCTCCATTGTGAGCATAGCCTCGAGATTGGCTCGGTTAACCCTCTGAAGCTCGTCGACAAGTTTTTGCCAGTTCGACATTCTTTCAATATCGGTCCTGGCAGCGTCAAGATTTCGTAGTATAGCCGATTTGTCAAGGGGAACCAAGTCGAGATCAAATCGAACCCCTCTCAGGCACCACTGAGGGAATCGACTTTGAAGAGTGGGAGGACCTTGCCCAACTTGGTATGCGGGCCGGTTGATGATTGTTTGAATGTCGGAACGAACGGGGGCAGGAGATTCAGCAAGAACATTTTGAGAAACTGTCGGCATTGTTTCTTCAGTAAGTTTAGCCCGCTTGCTAGAAGAATCGTCCATGTGACCTTTACCTCTCTCATCGTGAGTCTTTCTTTTTTGGGTATCATCATCTCTGTGGGGAGGGTCATGTCTTTCTTGTTCTCTTCGGTGACGTTCTTCATATGCTCGTCTCTCGTCTGCTTTCCTGATGGCCCTCTCTTCATCCGATTCTCTGTAAGAGGGGAGGTGACGCCTATAATCATATTGGCTACGCCTCCCGTAGCGCTGGAAATTATCATAGTATGAACTGCTGCGCCCCATTGGAGAATCTGGAATAAAAATAATAAGCTTTAGAAATCTTTAAAGTATAAGAAGATGAATGCGTAGAAGTGCTGAAAAATCCTAAGTGTTGTGTAACGTGTAAACTACACGCATCAAGTTACAGACCACTCTGTGGAGTAGAGGTAGTGATAACTTGAGTGGAAGGAGTTGACATTTGTTGTAGAGAAGATGTCGCCTCAATTACAGAAGAGATAGTTTTGGAAACATCATCTTTGAAAAGTTCTTGAGAAGTCACAATTAAATCGCTCAACCCCTCGAAAACATCATCACCATCATGTTTTTTGGGACTGGCTTTCTCAACTCCTTCGTCAGCAGATCTTCCGGAAGATCGTGGAGTTTCTTCCTCTTCGATAACTGGGGCAAGTGCAGACTTGTCAGAAGGCCCCGCAACGTCCTTCGGAATTGAACACTTCACTAGTGGAGTTTCTATAGAGGTTCCTCCCTGCATGTGCTCTTTAGTAGAGACCGGGGCATCAGGTGTTTCCACCGGAGAATCGGGAATTTCAGTTGGGACTTCACGAAGCTGAGTGAAGCGAGAGGAATGAAGAAGCCCATATTGATGTAGAAATCCATCATTTAACAAAAACTTTATACCCCTCTCTTCTGCCGCCATGGCGTTCAATCTCTCAAAAATTTGTTTATAGCATGGATCTCTAGAGGGAGGAGGAAGCGCTGAAATGGGAAAAAACAAAGAAGCCAAGTTAGCATTTAGCAACTCAGATTTCGAAAAGCCCAAGAATGGAGAAATAAAAACAGGAAAATCTTACTTCCTACTCTCCAGATGGCATAAAACCCTGGAGGGCAGCGAACAAAGAAATACTGATTTAGAAATCCATGAACGCTTTCAGGAAGATCGGTGACGAGTTTGCGGTTTCGAGCACTCCTTATAACTACGATAGAGGGGTGATCTTTAATTTTTGTGAATGAGCAGAAGTAGCAGATTTCCTCAAAGCTCGGTAATCGGCCCAGAACTGTACTAAACAGCACACATAACCCCATCAGAATGGCATGGCCATTGGGGTGCAATTGGAATGGAGAGATAGATAATCGAAGCAGGAACTGCTGAAGGAAGTCATTAAAAGGTGGTATGGCACCGCTCAAGCACATTTGGCGATTGACAGCAATGAAGCCAGAAGGGGGCCTATCTGCAGTATCATTTGGCCCCGGCAGTAAGGCATCAGCTTCGGCAATACCAAACTCGATGAGAAATTGGTTAAACACCCGCTGATTCAGAGTTGTGGGAGTTCTCTCCGGAGGGTTATCCAACAGGTTGGCTACTGGGAAGACATCTTCAGCCTGGCCCGTCGGTTCTTCTTGTTGAGATATCATTCTACACAAGCAACTAGATGTTCAAATGTGAAGGTGCACGTTTCCTAAAAGCGTGAAGTGTTGTGCAGAACTAATGAAAATAACAAGTAAATATAACTGGAATTAAACTGGTTGACGATTGATCGACTATGGTAATTTCAGAACTTGTTAATTTAAAGTTCAAGCATAATATTAGTGCAGGCTGGTCAGTTTCAATTGACTATTTCAGTGTTGCTTTAATATTCTACTTGAAATCGATAGCACTTCGTTCACATGATTTGTTTAAGTTAATTATCTGTTATTAACTAATCTGTCATTTGATATGGGCAGTCGATGACAGTATATTCGTCCCAGTTTTCTGTGAATGTTGTATTGAACAGATTGTTAGCCTGCAAGTCAAAATAACCTGTGAATGAATGCAATAAAATTCAACAGTTCAAAGTTTATGCAATGGTTCAAAGTTCGAGCAGAATTCACGCAAGTCCTAACTCGTCAACGGCTCAAAAATTTTGAGTCGGCAGTGCCCTAAGTCGTAAGTCGTATAAAAAGGGAGAAGCTCTGGTTCAACTCAAGGCTTAGGCCGTAAGTCGTAAGTCATAAGTCGTGAGTCGTAAGTCGTATCTCGGCCACGACTCAAGGCTTAGGCCGTGGAGCATGTGGGTCAGATCATGGTTGTTGGATCATACAAAAATGACCGAGTCGTACCTAAGGCAGTATTCGAATCAATCTGACCAACTAATCACCTAACTCCTAACCAGGTTACCTTCTAACCCATAAACCATTTCACTCCTAACTCCTAACCCGTTAATCTTCCAACTTTTAACCCATTAACCCAATAAGCTCTCAATCAACAATCCTAGCTCTATCGCACCGCTAAACAGCCTCGAATCGTAAACCATCAGAACAAATAACCCTAAGTCCATTGATGACCAGAGCAACCAAATTCGCAGGGCTCAAAGGGGCAAATCGAAGATGGAGATGGGGCGCATAAGCTAGGGATAATCGAAAATCATAAGGAGAGCGAGATCGCTTACGCAATATGATGATAGGGATGATCGATGGAGAATCTGGTCGAAATCGCTTTTGAAAGCTTGAATGTGCGTTAATGGCAGACACGGTTTAAAGGTTAGGGAATGAGAAGAAAAGGTGAACGACTCAGGTTTTTATAACGATGGGCAGTAGAGTTTGAGTCGGCACACGAGTTAAGATAAGTCGAAGCGCACGACCTACGACTTAGGCGTGTACTTCGAGGGGCAAATGTTAACCCTGTTCTGCCAACGAGATGAAACTTGGGCCGACTCATCCACTTAAGGTCTTTAACGACTCATTGGATTTACGACTCAAGGGGCTTCAGCAACTTAAGGAAAGGACCGACTCAACTGGTAGCGACTCAATTGGCTGACGAGCTAAGGCTCAAGGCAACTTAGAGTAATGGAACGACTAATGGAGGTTAGCGGTTCATGATACAGGCCGACTCATTGAGTTACCGACTCAACGAAGTTCACGACTCATACGAGACGACTCAAGGACTGAACCGACTCATCTACTCAAGGACTGGACCGACTCATCTACTCAAGGACTGGACCGACTCATCTACTCAAGGTTCGTAACGACTCAGTGGACCAATGACTCAACGAGTTAATGCCTTAGAAGAGCAGAGTGGTTTAACTAGTTAGTGGTTTATGGGGTAGACCGACTCAGGGTTTCCAACGACTCAGGGTTTCCAACGACTCAAGGTGACTAACGACCTATCATAAGTCGCTGGCGACCTAAGCATACGAGAAACAAGCTCAATGCCATTTCATCTATGCCACTGCTTGCTGACTCGTGGTATGTGAGTCGGTCACGGTTCATTCTGAGTCGGTCACGACTCATGACTTAACAATTCCAGCCCAGAAATTTGCCTATAAATACATGGCCACCCCCAACATTCAAGGGACTTTTGGCTCATTCATTTCAAGCGCCGTTACTCTGCCGCATTCTGAACAACTTCAACACCTTCAAGGAACTTCACGAAGAAATCAAACATGTCTAACATATGTTCAAAGATTTGGATCGACATTGAAGTTTAGACTACTTGTTCTAAGTCATTTGAAACTCAAAGTGTGTTGTAATCAAAGTGTAACTGCATTGATTTGTAATCAAATTGTCAATAAAGATATTCAAAGTGGACGTAGGCTCTCTCTTAAGCCGAACCACTATAAAATTACTGTTGTCTACTACTTTTTCACTATTATCTGCTTATAATCTGTTCCCGAGTTGTCGGGTGGTGCTTTCACAATCTCACTTCATACACCGGGGTGTTGGCGTTCAAATTTTAGCGTTAACACTTTACAAGTTTAGGATTATCCATTAAAGTCTCATAGTTAGGTACGTATCTTATAAAAATTATTAATTGTTTTGCAGGAAGTAAAGAGAAAGAATCATTATAGTTTTTGTCCTAAAGAATAAAAGCTTCTCTCATAATAAGGGAAGCTAAGTGTTATCCATAAAATATTCACTAGAGAAAAGTATGAAAGAAGGGGCGATAGCATTGATAAAGATCAGAAAGCACCAAGATGGTCTAGTTAAACATAACTTTCGATAAAGAAATGAAAGTGCTAGTGGTACCTTTCGAGAGGGTCGAGAGGATGTTTCAATAGAGTAGAAAGCTTTCGACAAGGTCAAAGGCTACCCTTCGAAGTCAATATGCAACACGCTTCCTTCACATGCATTAAACCACTCGAAACATTTGGTTTCATCTCAATGAATACACCCCAAAAGAGCCTCCAACCGAATCAGCCCTTTTGAAAGCGTATATAGCCTTTCGTAATGGTTAGAGCCACTCTCACCTATGAAGGAAGAACTATACATCTATCACCATAAAAGCATAACGTTTCAAGTTAGACAGGGCAGAAGCTTCGAAGAAGAGCACTAACAATAAAGCCTTTTAGGTGTTTAGACTCATTCAAAGCCAAAAGAAGGCATTTTTTGACAGCATCGAAAGCCGCCACCCAGGTCGACTCATTTGGCACATTGATATTCAAGTCAAAAGTGCATCAATACACATTTCGACAAGGTTGAGAGGCTATCAAGCAACTCCTTTTGACGAATTCGAAAGGAAACAAAGCAAGAGAGAGAAGCCCAACTACTAGCGGCAATAGAAGGGCAACTGAAACCCTTTCTACGAGACGAAAGGTATGGCTCAATGGACACTAACAAAAGAAGAGAGTTGACCTTTCAACCACGTTGAAAGCTTGGGGTTGGAAGGTCCTAACTTGCACTTATGAATACGACTCCAGGGGTTAGTTGCAGAGGATCCGATTTCTTTTTACTTCTCACTTGTGTTTTCTTCAGCTTGTAAACCCTAATTTCCAATGGTAAATTTCTACAACCGAATTCAAATAAAAGAAGATAATATTTACTTAGCCACATAGATTTCCTCAACTTTCATCAATATGTCAACTTACAGTTGAATCGATTGAAAGGACCACCTTCGACAGGGTCGAAACCTTTAATCCTTATTTCTTCAGAACCCATAGCTTAGACCTTCAAGATAGCAGGTGCTACCCCATTCGTCAGAGTCAACCCTTTTAGATTGTCGGTTTCCAAAGATCATTAAATCTCCAGCCTTGGTTATCTCTACTGTGTCGAAAGGTTTGATTCTACAAGATCATTATCCAACAAATTCAAAAGGACCGCTTGAAGGTAAAGTTAACCTTTCGACTGCGTCAAAAGGTACCAAGGACATACTTTGACCGTTTTTACCAGCTTGAAAATAGTTCAAACCTTTCATCCCTTCGAAATGAAGTTTCGAAAGCATCATTCATTCCCCAAGCTTCATTTGAGGTATTGACAAGTTTTCTTGCCAACAACTATGTTTATGAGAAAGGTTTTAACATAATATAGAAGTAGGGTTGGTTGATGGTAGTTGTAAAATGGAGCTCAACTTTTGTGGAGATCGTGTACTTGGGGAGAAAAGCATGTCAAATTTGATTTGGGAGAGGTACAATTACATATTTTCCATAGCATGTCCACTCGTATGTATCTGGGGGAGCAGCGGTTGCATCTCTAGATAGAGCCAATCATCACATCTTACTTGTTGATGATTTTAGAGAAAGGTGTTGGTCTATTCCATGAACAATAAAGATAATATTTTTCCTAATTTAATAAGCACAAATCCTTAGTAGAGAATCGGTATGGGAAGCATTTAAGGTTACTTAGAAATAGAAATGGTGGTCAATTTACATCATAAGAATTCACTAGCTATTGTGCGTCTAAAGGTGTAGTTAGAGAATTTTCCATTTCTACCAATTCATGGTGTTATGGAGTGGTTGAAAGTATGAGTTGAACATTAGCTGAAAGGCTAAGATCCTGAAATTTAATGTTTAATTAGATATGAGAACGTTGACTAAGGCATTATCAATGACATTATTTTTCATTAACCACAAACATTTATCACCGTAGATATGAATACTTTTAAGAGTATATGAAAAAGAAAGCTTGTGAGCATTTCATTCATTAGAGTTTGGTTGTTCATATTATATGTATAATGACAGACAATATATGTTGAAATCTAGGAGAAGCAAGCATTTTTTATTAGGTTATAGAGAAGAAATGGCGATAAAGGATGTGGTGTCTAGCAACTAGGAGGATTATCACTGCCATACATATGATATATGACGATAAGTCCTTATTGAAGGTAGAGACTCTATCGAGTAATGACAACAAAAGGACATAAGAGTGCTAAACACATTATAGTTCATCATAATATTTCCATTTTCGAAGAGCTATTAGTGATTAAGTTGATGTTATCGTTAATCAAAAAGTTGTAGAGGTTCAAACACAAGTTGGAACTTAGTCCTAGGAAATGTGTTTTATTCCATTGGTTCTATTAGTTAGCATTGTGTGTTATAGAGCTCGTTGTTGAGTTTGATAGTGAAGACTTTGGGAAGCTAAGAAAAATCTTTGGGAAAGATATTAAAATGGATAATACTGAGTATGTCCTCAGTCGATATGGAACAAAGAAGGTGAAGTCAAGTATTGGTTTTGCATTGGTCTTTTGGAGTAAGGTGAACTCAAGTTTTAGTTTAGCCAGTGGTGCCCAAACTTCTTCTACTTTGATTTAACACATGATGGGCAAAGTCAACAATGTGTTGAGGTATTGAGATGAAAAGATATTGTTATGTTTGAGTTAAGATTTATTATTGAAAATTTATGACTCAAATATGTGTCAAATTGTACGTAGAGGGCTTCTTAATGGAAGAACCAAAGACTAACATAGTTAGGAATCAAATGGTATTGGAGTTTAAAGTTTTCATCATTAATAGAGCAAAAAAATTTGGTTCAAACGAAACGGTTGATGCTAGAGCGTTAGATTAAATTCTCAATGGCTAATTTGAGGAAATGGTCAACAATTACATAGAATTAGTACAAATTTTGAGATTTTAGGCTTCGAGCTTTACTTTTTCGATGGTGTTAACTGGTTAACTTATCACCTATCGATTGATGTTTGGTGTAGCTACTACAAACCATCCCTCCATGCATCTTCCTAAAAATCAAAGATTTCACAATTCATCATCTTTGTGCAATCCCTAATTTATAAAATCGAACTGGGGCAGTTGAGTTTACGCACCCTAGTGAAACTGATCATTCTGTTTCTAATTATAAGTTAATCTCTTCACTCTACTACCTGTAATTTGGTTATTACATTGTAACTCTCTTTATTGTACTCTAGTTGAAAACATAAAAATTGAGTCGTTAGGTCCTTGAATGTGGATTAGCATTAGCCAAACCACGTTAAATTTGGTGTTCACTATTTCTATTGTTGTTTTGATTTTATGATTGAATATTATTAAGATTCATGTTTATTGATATTACAAACTTACTCATAATTAATTAAAAAGATAGATCATGGGTGCTTTCGCAATTTGCTTTCACAAAAAAAATGACCGTAACATGTTTACCAATGACCACCAACTCGATGGTAAAGCTTTAGATATTTATTTAGAAGACTTGAGATTGAATCACATTCATTATAAGAAAATGGTTTTTTTCCAACTTGAGTTTTCCAATGTCATTCCAACACCCTAAAGTGGAATGTCATAAAATATACATACCGTCCATTTAGCACCAAAAAAGTGTCAAAGAATTCCAACACCCTTCCGATGCCATATAGATGCCTTTTGACATTTTCAAATGCTTACCAACTTTCTCATTACGACATTTTCATTGACAAAAATATAACATTTTATTGATAAAATAACAATCTTCTGCACCTGAAGACCTCCTCCATCATCGAAGTCCATTGGGTTGCCCTCACCGGTGCCCACCACGTCGCCAATACCACACCTAATCTGAACCATGGCCCTATTAAACATCGCACCCAATCAGAACCTAAAGTCAATAACCATGGCGCCATGCCTTACGGTTACATATCCTTGCTACCATCATCGTCGCACATTGTTTGTATCTACCCGCATTTTTAATGATAGTATATTTAAAATTTTAATTTAGATATTGAATTTCTATTGAATTAAAAGTCCAAAATATGAATTTCTGCATACGGTCGAATTAGGACTCAAGTCCACCACCATTGAAGTCTGGATCGACGTTGCGAATCAAAATGAGTACAAATATTGATATATTTGGAATCATGGTATTTTCATGATTTGTGTATTATTATACGTGTTTTATAGAAATACCTACATAGTCAGGTCCAGAGGTGACGGCTTGTGTTTCTGGATGAGGACTTCGTTATGAGACATACAGTCAAATTTTTTCTAAATCCAACGATTTAATAGCCAAAAAACCTCAAAATGCCTGAAATTATCATCCCTAAATGTTGTCTTTGACAATTATGAAATTTATATTATTAGAACCAAAAAAGGAAGTGATGTGTGTCGACGAGTTTTATAGCGATTCGATGTGTTGTGTGGTCGTACGACCTCAAAACATGTGATGATTTATCTTTGAAATCAAATTATATATATGTATGTATGTTTATATACATATATATATATATGTAGGTATGTATGTATGTATACATACATACCTACGCACTCCCTGCGGCCAACAAAAACTTTCTACCACAACTTTTCTTCTTCTCCTTTTTATTTCTTTTACGGGTCAAAATAGATAATGGGGTTTCCTCGATTTGTGGTGCTTTAGGCAACGAGAGGCGATGGAGTTGGATCCATTAGAGTTATGGAGAGGAGGGCAACAAATGTATATATTTTGTTAGGTATGTAGCGGCAATGATCAAAGTCGACGTTCTTCGGTCGACAACTAGGGTTCCAATTTGTTGGAGACTGAGGTAGAGCTAGGTGAAGTGAGGATCGTTGTTGTGATACACTTGTCGAGGAGCATCTTCCCATAGAATTTCAACGCCTCCTGTCATGAAAAGAAATAGAGACATGTGCTTGTCATAATATGGGGAGTTTGCGAATTGGAGGAAGGGATTGGAGTTGTTGGCATTAGGGTCGTTAGGTCGGACGTTCGACGAGGAGATCAATGGCATAGACATATTTCGATTTCGTGAAGTGGAGCTCTGTATCATCATGAGAGAGTGCATAATGGTTTTGGGTTGCGCATGTACGCATGCACAAGGGGATGGGCATGAGAATTTAGGGAAGAAAGGTTATGGGGGTAATTAATTAGTAATTATGTTAATTAATTATATTAATTAATCCCATTTTGTATTTAATTCGTATCTCTTGCATACGAGGTTCAATTGACATGCGCTCTTCACCGTTACACTTGTAGCGAGATTATCCATGACATAGTATGAGCTTGGGCTGGATTTGTACACTTGGAATTTAAAGTTAAGGTAGCAGAATTATAACTCTGAATTTATATTTCTGTATAAATCCCTAAAATTTTATATATTGAAAATATTATCTAGAAGATATAGAATATATACATATATATGAAATTGTTTCCACATTTTATTCGATTAATTTGAGTACATATTTGGGATAGTTGATTAAAATCTCTTATATTTATATTGTGTTCTTTTAGTATCTAATAGAGCGAGATAGTGATGATGTTAATTTATAACATGGTAATTAATTAGATAAACTCTAATTTGTCATTATATTAACGATGGAGATATTATTATATATTTTATTACTAATCGAAAGTAAGTGTATGACTTTTAAAAATAAGCTAGAAGCCTTAAAATGATTTATAAGCTGGTTTTGTATTTTATAAAATGATAGAATGATTTCTAAAATAATAGAAAAGATATCAGACTTCTATTGAAAAAAATTAGTAAATAAAAGTAAGATTTAATTGTTTAATAATCTAATTATCTATTTAAATAAATGTTTATGTGCATGGAAATATCCATATGAGCATATTATCAAGTTGGAGTAATCTTATGTAGCCATAACGACTATCAGATCTGCTAAGCTACGTGAGGGAACACCAGGTAGACTAATCATTTTGGTGAAGCTTGAAATATGATTTGCAAAGTTCTATGAGTGTTTACATGTACATGTGTGCATAGGCATGCATGATCAAATATATTAACATAGGTATGAGCAACATACAGGGCTAACAGTCTTATTGGGTTTGTTTTGGCTTGTTAAAGGAAGCCTGGTAGCTAAAATCGTCCGTTGAACTCTATACGTGCAAAGAGCGGACTTTGGTATCGAAATCAGTTTTTGAATACATAAGAAACCATTTCCAAGATATCACCCAATAGGGTCCGAATGAAATCCGATGTGGCAAAGGCATGCAAGTAGAGCAGGGCCTATTGGGCTAAGCAACGGAGAAGATGGAACTTAAATCGACGATTGATAGCGAATACCCTAGGCTTTATTGCTTGGGACAGGCTACCACCAGTGGATCAATGGAAAACAACCGGCACACCATTAGTACACTGACATGGGTAGTAAGGCCCAGGACTGGTGCATTTGAGCAAGGATTTTTCCCCTATTTCGGGTGCGGGTTTGTGTAGAGCTTTGGTGCAATTCTAGGAAATACTCTGGGCTACTCGGTGAGGTAGTATGCAAGGTAGAGCCGAGATCCAGATGTTGATGTTAATTGATTCCTATAGGGATCATTAACAATTACGCATGGGATAATTATGATGATTGGTCACACGATCACGTTCGACAAGCATATACGGTCGAATGGAGTGAATCCCTACCTTCGGGGCTTGACCTCGGGGTATGTATAGTGGATGAATTGCATTGGTCTTATATTATTAAATATACATAGTATTGATCTTACATTGATGATCATACACCATATTGGCCCTATGTTAGTGGCCATACATGTCACTGGTCCTTTAATGGTGACCATACGCAATGTTGCATTTTATGTGTGCATATGTTTATAGGGCATCATTATTCCTTTATGGTCTCGATAGCATACTACAGGAGTCACGAGCATCGTTCTATTTTTGATAGAGGCATATGCAAGTTATTTGAAAAATCCTTAATGTTCTAGAGGGGGAAGATGACGAACATCTACTATGGGATCATACAATACTTATGCATATCATAGGGGTACAATGTGATCCGCAAAGGTCCTAGGTATTTAGCATAGATTGAATATCACTTATTCTCATTATAGGGGCACAGTGATTCTATTTTTTATTGGGATTAGGTTTCAAGTATATATAATAGATCATATATCAGTTATGCTCATTATAGAGGTACGGTGAGATCTACACAAGACACATCTTTCAGGATGTTGCTCAGGTTCTATGGTACGATCAGGTAGTGACTCTATTTATCTTGAACCCTCAAAGGGAATCATTGGATTTTGTTTGATATTTTTTGTTGATTTCACCCATAAACAATTAAAAGTATTGATTTATTTTCTTTTTTTGTCTTGTCATTGTTGTTGCATTTATTATCATTGTATACTTTATGATAGACTAATATTATGATCACCCCACTTTTGGATGTTGGGTTACCTATATCATGGCATGTTATTACATTTTAGTCACATTATATTAGCTATGCTTACTCATTGATTATAGGAGAAGAGCAAGTTAAGGTATGAATACCTATATAGATTCACTTTACTTGTTTATGGATAGTATAGATTATCCCTAAGCAACATTAGTAGAGAGGACCGGTTGTACCTTAGTTGTCTCTTTTTATTTGTATATAGTTTTAATATATAGTATCTTGGGATAGTTCCCCTCACATTAGGCTTTATGCCTGAGTCACGTTTTGTTTTTGTTTGTTTATGTAATGACAACCCTCGGGTATTTGATTAAGTAGTTTGGGAGTTAGGTGCTTTGGGACAAGCTTACAGGATGGTTGGAGCATTCTATGGAGGTGATGTTGGGACTTCATATATATACTTAATATTATAGCAGTTACCCGGCACCTTGGCCCGGTTACATGGCGATAGTCATAGAGCCTATGTTTGAACCTGGACGGGACTCATGCTAGGAAAGGGGTGGAAGTATGATGGACCAATAAAACAAAGTCTGGATCGTTCTATACACCTAGGTCGGAATGTTTGTCACTAGCTCGGCCGGAGTAGTTCGATGTTGAAATATAGTTAAGATGGCCTGGCCAAGGCGTGTCGGCAATGGAGTGTAGACATACTGGTTCGGCCAAAATGGTCAAGGCAAAGTGTTTCGGTCGAGAAGGTTTCAGACCTAATGGGTCGGTATGTATTTTGTTCGGCCCTGGTCGTTCGATCAACGGTGGTCCGACTTTAGAGGTACTGAGAAATATATTACTCGGCCAAGGAAGGAAAGGTAGGACAGTTCGGTCTAGATGGTTCGGCATTGATCGTTCGGCTTAGATAGGTTAGCAGGCATCATTCGGTCATTATTGGGAAACTAATGTCAATCTGTAAGGATTAGTTCGGCACGTATGGGTCGGCGCAGTGGATTGGTGAACCTTAAGGAGGTTGGCAAATTCTTCAACCTACAGTAGAATAACATGACTAACGTTTATCTACTTCGAGTCATCTGCCGTTCGCTTCGAGTCCCTTGAGAAGTTGGTTTAGGTCATTCGTCAAGATGCCCTGGTTTGGCATTTGTCGATCGGTTGGAAGTCGTTCGGTATGCCCGATCCGGTCGACTCAAGAGTACCATATATGGGCCTAGCTGCCTTGGTCTTGGGCCTACACAGGGAACCCAGCCTATCATCGTGTATAGATACAGAGGCATGGGTACAGTTGAAGGGACCTTTTTTGGAAGAACTCCAGAGAGACAGTACAATTTTCGCACTCGCTTTCTTTGGGCTAGAAATTGTATTGAAGTTGTTTGTTTATGGATTGTATATGTATTCAAGTATTTGAAAAAACCAATAAAGATCGCATTAAAAGTAGACGTAGGGAGTTACGCCGAACCACTATAATTCTGGTGTTCTTGTTTGTGCCTATTAATTTTGCATATTTTCCTCTGTTTTAATTTACATCTTCATTAATCTCTCTATACAAATCTATTCTTGGGTGTTAGCGACCAATTCTGGTGCTAACATTTTGTTGCTTTCATCGAGTGTCGTGCATTCTCAGGCTGGTAGGATCTACTTTGTCGCTAGTGGATTGAAGAAATCCCTCGAAGGAGATCCAAGTTCATTCTCAAGAGTTCATAAATACTATTCAGAGTTCCGGTGGATAACTCTAAGATGGGAAGACCATGTACCAGATCATCCTCCCACAATGCGAATGTCAATGAGACCGCCAGCGTCCAGCAAGTGGGACCGAGTAATCAGCAAGCTAATGTAGCAGCAGGAGCCACCATCGTCCAAAACTAATCAGAAGTTGTCACCAGGGCAGAGTTCAATGAGCTGATGAGAGAACTTATGGAAAGCAGGAGACAGCTTAATGAGCAAATTCAAACTAGTGGCAATCTCATGACCTAGATTTCTCACCAACAACATCAGAATGTTGGAGGAAGCCGTGCTTCCTACTCGTCATCTGAAAGATCTCCTTCATCAGATGAAAATCATAGGCATAGACACCGAAGGATTGAAATGGCACAAATAGGTGCAGCGGAACAGTCCAAGAGAAATGGTCCAGGTTCCCTACCTGGAACAGCGGCCCCTCACCTGAACCTAGGAAATCACACTCAAACTGGAGTGAGAAACTTAAGATCTGGGGCATAGGTGGAGGCTGGTCCACCACCTTGTCAGGGTCTTAGAGAAGCAGGTCCCTAAAACGTACATTCGAGAGATCACTTAACAAGGAGGCACCAGCCGGAATGATCACGCAGAACGGAGTCCAACCTGCCACCTCCCATCCAGAACTCGGATTTATCAGCTATGGTCAGGCAACTGATGAGGGAAAATCAAGGCTTATCCAATGATGATTGGGGCATATCTAGGAGTCATACTCCATTCACAGATGTTATCCTACAGGCTGAGTGCCCCTACAGGTTTAGTATGCCGACTATTCCAACCTATGAAGGGAAGACTGATCCTCAACAGCATGTAATGAGATACGAGTTGATAATGGACACGTCTAAGGAAAATTATGAAACTAAATATAGATGTTTCCAATAACCTTATCCGAAATTGCTACTACATGGTTCACCAGACTTCCTCCGCGATCGATCTCTAGGTTTGATGAGTAAGCAAAAAAATTTATGGAGCAATTTAGGATCCCTACCACTCGCCCAAAGGATGTGATGTCTTTATCCAGTGTAAATCAGGCTCCAGGGGAGTCATTAATGGAATACTTCCAAAGATTTCATGTTGCTGCTACCGAAGCTAGCAACCCGAATGACCATGTTATTCTTATGGCCGTGATGCGGGGGGTAGATCTAGACTCAGATTTTGGTGATTGGCTGGCAGGAAAACCACCGACTACCCTGGAATGTTTTTATTCAAAGGCGAACAAATTCATGAGAAGAGAAGAGGCCATATAAACAAGGAAAAGTAGTGTGCCAGGGCCCAGCGAGGAAGCGGTGCAAAGAAACATTGCGGTAAAGCAATCTGGCGAAACTCTGGCAAGGTCCAGGTCAATGTTCAAAATAAGCCGAAGCGGTTTAAAGGATCCGAAGGAGGAAATTCTGGAAGGAAGAGGGAAGCAGGCAAATGGAAACCAAGGATCCCAACCTATAATGAATACACTCCTTTGAAAACATCTTTGGATAATATTTATTTATCAACTTGTAATACGTTCCAATACCGAAAGCCGCACCCAAAGCAATCCACCGAGGAACAAAAATAGACCAGGAAGTACTTCCAGATTCATGAGACTTACGGGCCCAACACTGAGAAATTCAGACACCTCCATAATGATATAGAAAAACTTATTCGACAAAAGAAGTTACATAGTTTGTTAAGAATCCATAGGAAGGAGGATAGGGGACATCCGACCCTAGTCGCGGACAGGCTCTACATCAACTTGAGGAACCCGCTCGGACCGTAGGTAGACTGATCATAAACACGATAGTCGATGGGCCTCATCCAGCAGACAAGAGTTGGTAAGAAATGGAATGCATGCTAATTCCCTAAGCATACAGATTTCGAATGCTGCTCGAACATGAAACATGGGACTCCAGCGAAACAGCAATGAATGACGAAAGATGATATAGTATTCAGGAGCATGGATGCCGATCGGGTGGAGGCACCTACCATTGATCTGATGGTTATCTCAGTTATGATTGTGTCGGCGTTTCTGAGAAGGATGTTGATCAATTGTGGGAGTTCTGTCAATATTATCTTCAAAAAGGCTATGACCAAATGAAGATGGAGGCAAAGGATTTGAAACCATCTAAAGCCTGCATTCACGGTTTTAATGGTGTAGCCACTGATGTGATAGGTTTTGTCAAATTGCCAGTTGAGTTAGGAGAAGGTGAACATACACTACACCAAGACATGGAATTGCTAACAAAAATATTTCTTGATTGCTAACACTCTAATGCCGTTATAAAATAATAACACTTAAACTCCGTTATAAGCTTTATTAAGCCGTTGGAAAAAGAGCAGTGCATTCTACAACGAAAATTATTCATTTTTTCACGCCATCGGACCGTTACAACATATGGTAAAAATGAAAACAAAATAAAAACGAAAGGGTGAAGATAGAAAATAGTAAACATCACGCCTCACAACACTTTATCACGCTTCCGCTTTCGTCACCACATCTTTCCCAAACATCACGCCCCATAATTTTCCTAAGGCAAAATCTTCGCTTCCGCTTTCATCACCGCATCTTTCCCAAACATCATGCCTCACAATTTTCCTACGGCAAAATCTTTCTGGAACCGCTTTCAATTTTTTAAAATCTTCGGCGGAATTAAGGTATGTAGAAAGATATTGCTATTTACTTTTATTTAGAGAATTGATTCTATGGCAGAATCTTTTTGGTTGTTTTTCGTTTATTTTTCTTTGAGACGAGGCCATATTTTCAATATTTGATAAAAAAGAGAGATTAAATCTTAGAGTTTTTATCATAAAGGTTCAGAGGATATTGGTTAATAAGGTTTGTAACTTAAGGATGTGAAGAAGCTTGACATCCCAAGTAACAAGTATGAGAATTTAAGAGGTGTGATTTGTGATTCCTTTTTCAATTAAGGACGTGTATTTACTGTATGTGAAATTTTCAAGTTTGAAATCGATTTACTGTATGTGAAAATTTCAAAACAGTTAATCTAAAGTCCTTCTTGTACTTTTCCTTTTGAGTTCTTTGATTTGTTTACTTCAACACAACAGAATATATATTGTCGAATGGCTTAGCTGCACATGGTAGTGTAGTAGATTTGAGAGGTAGTCGGTGGATCAAAAGTTCGTCGACTACAATCCACATGTCAATATACCAGAAGTCTAGAGCTGAGTACAGAGAACATACTTTCTCAGAATATACACAGTAAAGTTGAGTTTTTTGGCTTGTTTAAAAACCAACATATAAAATATAATTGTATATATTAATAATTAATATTTAATAAATAACACGTAAGTGCAATATGGCTGTTTTTAGGTTGGAGAGGTAGCTTGAAAGCTTGTGTTTGTTGAGAGGATGGTGGAAGGATGAATGATGGCCAGTGGAGTTTTGATATGGTGCATAGTTGTTTGAGGGTGGTGATATGCAGAGGAGCCACTGTTTGCAAGATATGTTGTTTTTAGCATAGTGGTGGTGTTTGCAACAGTAGTGAGTTAAAGTGGTGATGATTGTTTGAAGTATGCAGAGTTGTTTTGACAGTGTTGAGTTGCAGTGAATGCTGAAGTATGTATGTTGGATGGTCAATTATGGCAGTGGCAAGGCTGATGGATGTAAATGTGAAGGCGGTAATAAAGGAAGTGAAGTGGTATGTGAGAACAGTGCACAATATGATGTAGCCAGAATAGTGCATAAATGGAAGCGGATTCTGTGATCTGTGCAAGTTGGCAGAAGCGAGTGAAGTATATGGTAATTGTTGTTTATTTGAGGATGTGGTATAAGGCACAGTGCATTGAAGAGGCAATGCACAGAGGATGGTGAAGTTCATATATTTTCACCATCATAAACAAATGGCTATTTTAAATGTATAAATTATAATATTTTACCAGAAATATAAATGTGTATACAATGGTAATTCTGAATTTGAATCTTATTTTGAGAACTTTGACTGAATTTGAATAGTTGTGTCATTTTTTGCCGTAATATTTTATTATATGTGCTTTTGCTCCATTCATATAAGAAACGATATTGAATTAATAATCTTTACTTTCAGAATGAATTAGGTGATCCACGAGTTTTTGCTAATGTCAGAACCTACCTCGAGAGATTAGATCAGAATTCGACATAGGAACACAAACGAATATATACAAGGTATTCAATATTTTATGAATTTCGTGAAGCGTCATTCACCACCTGATTTTGAAATATTCTATTCTCCTTGTATAAAGTGTAGAAATTCTAAAAAATTGCCTTTTGAAATAGTTGAGAAGCACTTAATTATTTATGGTATGGATCCAGCATACGATGAATGGTTTTTTCATGGAGAACGTAATGGCATTGAAGTAATGGTCAATCCTACACCCCATGTTGTCAATGATGATTTCGTGTCTCATCAATTTCAAGAGGAAAACCCAATAGAAGGTAGTCTTGGAAATCTTGCTGATGATGTATATGGATTATCTCATGGTACACAAGCAACTTTTGGTGGAAACCATGAAAAAAAGTATAATGAATACAAAAGAAAAGCAAGCGAAAAATTATATCCTTCTTGTGAAGATGGTATTACAACATTAAGTGTCCTCATAGAGCTATATGGCTTGAAAAAAGAATTCAACTGGTCAGGAAACAGTATGACCGAGTTGTTGAAGAGGTTGAAACTATGGCTTCCAAAGAAAAATACACTACCCGATAAGTACCCTACAAAGAAAAAAATATTAAAACATCTAGGAATGAATGTAAAAGGAATACATGCTTGATAAAATGATTGTATATTATTTTGGAAGGGGTATGAAGATGCATTGGAATGTCCACACTGTAATACTTCGAGATTTAAAGTTAAAGAACATGGGAAAATAGTCGAAGTCACAAAACAACCAAGAAAAGTTTTGAAATATTTTCCCATTATTCCTAGATTAACTAGGTTGTACACTGTACCTTGGATAGCCCGAAAAATGTTATGGCATAGTGAAGCAAAGCCTTCTTGGGACTCCATGTGTCATCCTATTGATTCGGCTGAATGGAGATCGCTTAAAAATAGATGGCCGGATTTTGCTACTAACCGAAGAAATGTTTGGCTTGGCATTGCTACTGATGGATTTAATCCTAGTGGAGCTCAATCTAATAGTTATAGTTGTTGGCCCGTGTACATGATCCCATATAATTTTCCCCCTTCATTATGTATGAAACCCGATTTTCAAATGTTATGTTTGTTGATTCCTGGACCTAGAGCACCAAGCCAAGACATTGATGTATACTTAGAACCTCTTATGGATGAGTTAAAGAAGCTTTGGATAGGAGTGCCTGCATTTGACATGGACAAGAAAGAGAAATTTACACTGAGAGCGATGCTTTTGTGGGGAATTCATGACTTATCAGCATTTGGAAATTTATCCGGTTGTGTGACACATGGTTATAAAGCATGTCCGGTTTGTGCTACTGAGACCGAGTCAGAACGTATTGGTAATAAGATTGTTTATACAAAGTATAGAAGATTTTTGAATAATGGTCATCCATATAGAGCATTGAAACATGGATGGTACAAAGATGTAGAGCATAAGGAACCTCCCACGCGATTGGTAGGATCGGCACTTTTGGAAAAGTTTGCTCATATCAAATATGTACCGGGTAAAAAAAAATTAAAACGTAAACAATTTGATGATGGTGATGAAGATCATTTTGTAAAGGAGAATGACAATGAAGAAAGACCAGCGTGGTATAAGAAGTCGATTCTTTTTACCTTAGAGTATTGGAGTAGTCATAAAGTGCGACATACGATTGATGTGATGCATACTGAAAAGAATGTAGCGGAGCATCTTATTAACTTGTTTTTTGATAGGAAACAATCTTCCAAGTTTGCATTTGATAATACTTACAAAATTCAATGCTGCCAAGTCTTAAAAGGTGCAAAGCTTCCATCATGCTTTTCAACAAAGATAGGCAATTTAGTCAACTTTCAACCACCTAGCTTGAGCATTAAAAAATCATATGATTATCATATCATTCTTCAATATTTTCTTCCAATCATGGTTCAACATGCCTATCGAAAATGTTGCGACTTAAGACGTGCAATTTGCAAGTATGTTTATACTTCAAAATTATTTGTTCGAAGGTTTTAGTTAGAGAGAATGTCCAAGCTGCTAAAGATATGATTTTAGAGGCGTTATGTGTGTTGGTTCACTAATTTCCTGCTCACTTCTTTGATATAAGCATACATCTAATGTTGCATTTAGCTGATCAAGCATTACTTTGTGGACCTGTTAATTATATATGGATGTATCCGTTTGAGAGGTACGATACATCTTTATAAAATTACTTGTTTTATATTTAAATATATATATATATATATAAGGTAATATATTTTTTGTTTCTTGACTAGAGCTATGAAGGAGTGTAAGAACATACCAAGTAACAAGCGATATGTGGAAGGCTCAATTTTCGAAGCGTATCTTGTTTCAGAATCTAATAGATATGCAATGGAATATATGCCAAATCCACGTATGGGCAATCATAGTTCTACACAAGCATCATTTTTGGATGAGAACGACAATGATATATACGAATGTTCAATTATGGTAGGCAAAAATATCAAGTTATCTAGTGTGCAACATACGCAGATTCGAAGATGGATACTTTTCAGAATTGACATACTAGATCTAGATGATTATTATAGGTTTGTATTTTTTGTGCATTTCGTATGGTATAACATTATATTTATTGAGAATATTACTTATAATTTGTAGCGAGTATCGGTTGTCCTTAGAAGATGCTCAGCGTGGTAAAAAAAGACTACAGACAAAGGCGGATGTGGTAGTACAATCTGAATTTATTGATTGGTTGCACAATAAGGTTTGTCGAACTTGCTTCCTAGTTCATAGTTTAATAATAAAAATAATATTGTTTAATATATTTCAGTGGATTTAACAGCTAATTGAAAAAAAAAGCATGGATTCAATGTTGTGGCGTTATGTTAGTGGACCACAATGGGAAGCTAGAACTCATCTTAAGTATAGAATCAATGGTTATATATTCTCTCCACAACATTATGATAACACATTATCAACCCAAAATAGTGGTGTTTGCATGAATGCGATTACAACATTTGTTGCAAGTGCGAAAGATTTAAATCCTATGGATGATGATACTACGTGGTATGGTGTTATCAAAGAGATTATTGAAGTTGATTATTATGAATCTCAACACGTGGTATTCTACTGTGATTGGATCAATGTAGCAGATAAATAAAATAGCTGTAAGATTTGTAGTGACTCCAATTTGTTAATGGTGAATCTAAGGAAATTGAAAAGCAGTAGTGGAGAATATGGCGTGCCCGTCATTCTATCGTCTGAAGCAAGTTAAGTCTTTTACATAAGCGACATGCATGATCCTAATTGGTCCATCGTACAACACTCGCCTAAGTGCATGACTGATAGCATAGATGATTATGTGATGCCAATGAGCTTTCAATCTATTTTGAAGGAGCAACCTAATTTAGCTGCATTGTTGAAATGTATCGAATCAAAATAGACACACTTGATTGAACAATAATTATTTTGTTTACTTGTTACAATGTTGAATTGATTACTATACACTTGGGTATGTTTCTCTAATGTTGAATATTTTTGAAGTTATTACACTTGTCTTGAACGCAACATATTAATGCTATGATTTAACCTTTTTGTGTATAATTGATACCTTTTACAAATATGAATTGGTATGAACAATAAATAAACATGGATTAAGCTTTTGCTATGTTCTCCATCTTGGATGAGCCATTATCCTACAAATTTTCTTTCATGCTTTGCATTCATGTCTTTAAATTATTTGCATTGTAGAATGTCAGGCAATTGTAATGTCATGTCACTACATACAAATGATGCAGAGGAAGTTGATGTTCCTCCTCCCACTCCAAATAAAAAGTAATCAATAATTGTGGACTTAGAAGGTGAAAAAGGCAGTGATGCAATAAAAATGGGCCTCTCATTGTGGTGTTTTGCTTCGTTCTCTCATTCCGATTGGTTATGAAGGATGGAATGATGTAGATGTTATTTTCAAAGATAGCCTACGGAAAGCACTAATGGTACGAAACTACTTATTCGTAATATATTTAACTATTTATTCGTAATTGTGGAAACCACACACATTCAATGTTCCAAAAGTTTGTAGAAATTGACATTGTTATTTGATTTTTTTTTTTCCAACAGAAAGAGTTTGACTTGAATATCGACCCCTTGGTAGCTAGACCAATATTGGAGAAGAAGTTTTCACAACGTTATCGAACATTCAAAGCAACGTTACGTCAAAGATTCCTCAAAAAAGATGGACAACTCATGCCCAAACATGTTGCACTTAATAGTCGTCCCGATGACATTGATAAAGTATGGTGGCCGAGGTTTGTTGACATCGAATATAGTGACAAGAAAATAAAACAATGCAAGACAAATTCCGAAAACAAGGCCAAAAGTACTCTAACTCATACATTGGGAAGGAAACCTTATCTTAGACTATATGAAGAATTGGTATGTAAAAACATTTTTTACGTTAATATTTCAGTGACAAAAATATACTTTATGAAATTATTCAAATGCAGGCAGCTGAGAATCCAGGACAGAAGATCACACGTACAGTGGCATGGAAAGTGGCTCATACAAGTAGAAAAACGGGAAAGGTGATTCTATGTGCTGCCGAAAAATTTGCAAGTACTTCAACATCTATTCACCCATGGTAATGAGTTCCTCTGGTATGTCCCTATTTTATTTCAATTCCTATGTAAACCTACCAGCACTGAGAATAAAATGTAGTAATTAATTAAGTGAAAAATGTAGCCCGGTCAGGTAGAACAAATATGAATACGGCATACCTAGTGGTGTAGTCAATGAATAGGCGAGAAAAGCAATGAGAATAGTTTAATTACCCATCGACGATAGTTGTCATCGTGTATATCAAAAATAATTCTCCCATGTCATCGGTAACCTTTAGATTTGTGGACAGAAAGAGAGAACGGCTATTATTTAAATTATAAAATCTGTGGACGTAAAACCAACGTTAAGTAATTAATCGTGGACGAAAAATTGTATGGTTGTCCATAGCCAGAATAGCTATGCAAACAATTTTTTATAAATTTACACTAACTTTGGATTTTGGTAGATAATCAATTGGTATAAATTAGGAAACAGTGTTCAGGGAAAATAGGTTGTGATATCTAAATTCATCAGGAGAAAAAGTCATATAAGGTGTTATATTCAGGGAAAATGGATTCCATTGTTTCATTTTGATGTTGAACAGACATGTGATTATGAAACATATGATGAGGGGGGAGAATAGGCAGTTGAAGTAGAAGTTATGTGGTGTTGTTGTTGGTAGGCAGTAAGATGTAAGTGATCGCAGATGATAGTGTGTGGCCAGATGGTGATTAGCTGTTCAACTGCAATGAAGTGAATGTGAGTTTCTTGATATATGTGATGGTTGAATATAGGTGGCTGTGTTGATGTATGTTAAGTGATTGGAATGGCCAGTGGGAGTGTGCTACTGTGGGTGATAAGGCTGTGATGATATATGTGATTGTTGAATATAGGTTGCTGGTTGGTGTTGTGGTGAATGACAACAGAGGATAAATTCGTGGTCGAGATGGTGGAACTGTGCTGTAGCAATTTTATCGTGTAACCGTGGAAATGGGAGATGACTATAGGTGATTGTGAACATGGGATGTTGATGCACAGTTTAGAGGTGGAGTGACAGTATGATCAGGACAGTTTGGTTATTTGAATTTATGGCAAATGCTTGTATTTCAACTTCATTTGTCGTTGTATACTGCCATAGATAGCTAGCTATATAACAGCGTAATCACATAATCCATTATGGAATGGAATCACCGTTCACAATTTAATTTTTGATCAAAGCAATTTATATGGAAATTGATTAGAACTCTGTTGCATTTTTTGCTTCTACGAAAAATCTCACTTAAAATTTTAATTTAGAAAAAGAAAAAAAGAAATCACTAATCATGTCATAGAGAATGGATAACTACCTAAATACTAAATAGTATTACCTTTTGTTTTCCTCTTCAATCACGCTTATCTATTATGCTTGTCACACCAACCACTAGTCATCTTCTTCTATTAACTAATAATAATCACATTCCAATATTAGGGAATGGTCAAGCGATTTGATTGATTTGTCATACAGTTTACCTGAGTTACCTTTTGACTTCTCTAGCACTTTTGACTGTAACGCCACACTAAATTCTCCTAACTCGTTTTAAATCTTAAGTAATGAACATGACAGGGAGTTGCTATTATTTTATCTATTGTGCTCTGTCTCAAAAATGTTGGTATAATTTTGCCAAGCGGCACATGAGTAAGCTCCTTAGATGGTCATCATGATGTAATCAGAAGTAAAGTTATGGTATAACTGGACAAACTGTGCGTACACACGTTAATGTAGGCCACAGTATATAGATCTAAACAGTGGACCGGGGGTGATGCTCAAGCCTCAAATGAAAAACTAGGTTGCTAAGAATAGAGTACTGTGACTGGGTTAGTGAGTGCAGTGAGAAGGTTGCTAGTGGTAGCACTGTGATGATTTGTGAGGAAGTGTTGTGGTTTGTATGTGAGTGGTGTTGTATTGTTCGGCAGTGATTGATCTATGGCTGATATGTGAAGCAAGTGGTATAGGGGGTGTTATTTAACAAAGGTGGTAGCAATGAAAGGCAGAAAGGTATGTTGATGATGGCTGTGGAGGTGTAGCAGTAATTTTGGATTGCATGGATAATGGTTGGATGGTGAGTGGTCTGCAGCAGATTAATGTTTGTTGAAGGACGTCGCTTGTTGTGGTCGCTTGAAGCAAAGCAGTAAGTGGATAATGTATGGCATTTTGGAGTTGTACTGATGATGAGGCACTGCGGAGATGTTGGCTGATGGGTTTAGGTTGTGAAGTTGTAGTGGTGAGGAGAGACAGGGGTGATGTTGAATGAAGTAGAAGAAGTAGTGTTGGCAGTTGCAAGGTGCAAGTTTGTGTGCAAGTTGTTGCAAGTTGATGCAAGACTGTTTGAAGCCAGTAGTAGTCGTTGTTTTGCTTTTTCAAACTGATCTGTTAACTACCCTGCTTGAAGATGGAACAGTTTAATCAAGGGAAGAAGCAGGGGTAACCGCTGTTAAGATCAGTTACGTTTTACATAGCCAAAATCACATCATTAAGTAATTGGAGGTGGAAATGTTTTATTCATCAGTGAATACTCATAACTTGAAATAGAAGAAAACTAACATAAAAAGTAACAAAAACGAACAAATAGAGAGAAGCTCGGCAGTCCTATGAAAAACTCCTACTGTAACATCTGGAAGGTGAACAGGGCAGTAGAATAAGTGTGAACAACGGTAAATGAAGTTCGTTGAGTGCAGTATGTTAGGGGTGCTCATTCAGTTTAATATAAATTTGGTTCTCATTCAGTTTACATAAATTTGGTCTTAGTCTTCTCGATCATTTGGACCTATACATCACAACAAACACTGTCAATTGACTATCTCCTATGCGCATTTTGTGTGAAATACATTTACACATAATGATGTAATGGGGCCTTGTATGCTGGAAGATGTTAATGTCAATGGCTGTGGAGTGTAATGGTGATGGTGGAGTTTGAGTTGATGGTTGTTTGTCAGGCAAGTTGAGTTTGTTGTGAAGGTAGGTGGTGATGATTGTTGAAATTATGTAAATTGTAAGGGGTGTTGCAGGCAGCAGTCGTAGGAGAACGTGCACACAGTATTTGCAGTGACTTGTTCACTAGATTTAATATATTATAACGTAAAATTAAGATCTAATTTGTTCACTAAAGTAAATAGTACAAGATGATAGCACCAGCAGTTGTAGACGATCATCTAAGTAAGTTTAAATTTTATAAATTCAACCATATCAGATAGCACCAGCTCTTCATTTGAAAATAATTAGTTGAATTTACAAGAAGATTTTCATATATTTTAGTAGATATTGAAAGATAATGACGGGAGCTAGGCTGCTTGGCCAATTGGTCACCTCGAGACTTGTGGTTATCATAACTCTTGAGTGATGTTTAACTATATATAAATTCAATTTAATGATGATTAATCAAAATTATATCATATTTCTTCATTTATTCTAGTATTTACTATTTAATAAACTACTTCAAAGAGTGAACTAGTAGCTAATAATATATGTTGAAATTCCACACAGGCGATAATTTGGATAGGATGCAATGACAAATTAAACTTTTATAGGATTTTTTGTTCATTGCTGTTGGTAGTTTTTTTTAATACATTGCACTTTGTTGCTCTCTCTATTCTTTACATTCTATCAAATTAATCACTCCTCCTACTCCACAATCTAACTCAGCCAGCCCATTTCTTCTGCAATTCCAAAAACTATTGCTTATAGCCTTATCCCAACAAACCACTACAAACTCCCCCTATCATATACAAACTGCACCTCTTCCCTCTTACATCTTCTAGCACACATCCCTGCGACCAACATCCAAATGTCTGCTTCAACTACAATGCTCCTTGACATCTACACTCTACACCTACTCCAATTCCAAACCATCAGAACCTATCATTCAAACTGCCACTCCTCCCATAACAAAATATCTCTACAAACTCAAAGTCAATCCGAACTGCTACAACACCAAAACCATCACTTGTTTATCAACTGCCATACATACATATATACACACTTTACTTAGATTGGACTTTCAACTTTGTTAGTTATAAATAACCTTATATTCCTGCAAATCTATGTATTGCTTTATTTAATATGCAATATGCAAAATATTTTCAAGTTCAACTTTTGTTTATAATTTATTTGGGTATTATGCAGGCATTAGTTGAAGCAGCGGAGGAAAGACAAAAGGAAAACTCTAGTGTCAATGGTAGCAGTGGAAGTAGAAGTTTTGAAGATTTTGAGAATGATCCCACTGCTGAAGTGTTTGGAAAGGAGAAAAGAAAAAACTATTGTCGTGCAATTAGCTCTACATCGAGTATGAAGCAAGTGAAGCTTACACAAGCATCAAAAGAAATAGCTAATTTCAAGGAAGATGAAGATAGAAAATGGAAAGCAAAGATGGAGAACAATAAAAATAGACTAAGCGTAGAATTTAGATCGATGCATTCGACTATGATGGGTATGCAACAAAGTTTGTTACAATTTATGAATCAGTTTGGAGGGAATGCGACATCAAGAAATGAAGTTGCTTCCAACAGTCAGCATGATAGTCCTAGAGCTAGCTTGGGTGTTCAATCCAATGGTGCTATTAGATCTTCCACAAGAGATAGGCAATCTGTAGTCTTATTGTCAGAAGAGTTGAAAGAGGTTGCTAAGGGCCATCTTGGGACACAGAAAATATGCCACCATAGAGAGGTGATGAATGGGGAAAGAGTTGTATGGGTGGAGAAAGTGTTGGATCCAGAAGCACATATTTATGAAGCACAACAAAATGGTAATTACAAGCTATTTGATATAATTGATGGAGGTTTTGTTATTTGGCCTAAGTGTCGTGTTCGTTGTTTGTAGGATCTAGAATTTATTTTGAAGTAGTGTTAGAACTGTAATAATTTGATTTCATACTCTTTAGTTATGTGTGATAAACTTGTGAAATTATGAATCTTCCTTTAATTTGTTGTCAAATATTTGTGCAATTTAAGTTGTATGTTTGGATGCGTAATTGCTTATTATTATCGAAATTCTGTAATTTTTAATATGTATGTACCTACTGTATTATAATAGACAATTATGTAGTGTAAATGCTAGCAAAAATGCAGGTCTACATGTTTTGGTAGCTATAACGAACATATTCGTTACTAAAGACGAAATTTATAACGAGCATAGTCGTTACTATTGATGAAATTTGTAACGGACAAGTGCGTTACTAATGATGAAATTTGTAACGGACAAGGTCGTGATAATTTAGAATGACAAACCCTTCTTCTACCATGAAAGGGGAAACTAAGTGACGGAAAATACCCGTTGCAAACCGATGCAACTAATAACAAACTTTTGCATTACAAAAATTTAGATTTCTAACGACAAAGTTCGTTGGTAAGTGATATATCTAATAACGGGTAGAGGCTGTTATAAATATTTGCAACGACATACCTCACGACTGTACCGCTCACGACTATATCTGTTATAAATTTCGTTTGTAACGACTATATTCGTTACAAATAGACCTTTTTCGTGTAGTGATATACATATCCTACCATTCATTGTTTTAGATGTTGATTCCTCGTATAATGTTTTTCTAGGCCAACCAGCCGTGGCAGAGTTTAGGACAGCTTTAGCATCGTGGTGTTTAACCTTGAAAACTCTAACGGATGGAGGAGCTAGTGTTATGTATGGCGATCAAGCGAATGGTCGTGCATGTTATGTGGCTGAGATGAGAGAGGCCCAGCGAAGAGAGAAGGGAAAGGTTGTGGACAACTCTGTCTGCATCCATGTTGTTGAAAATTAATAAGGAATGCCCGAGCCTTGGCTCGGGCAGTAGAGTCGGATCTACCAAGACATTGATAAAAGAGACGATAATGAAGAACCCAAGGAATCAAAGGTAGCACTGGCTGAACTAACGATTGACATTCCAGTCGGCCATGATGACCCATCACAGGAGCTTAAGATTGGATCACAACTCACCCCCTCGATGACTGAGGATCTTACTGGTATCCTCTGAGCGAACCTAGATGTTTTCGCTTGGACCCACTTTGGTATGTGCGGGATTTCTCCCGCCATCGCAAGTCATATGTTGAACATTAACACAAAGTATGTGTCGGTGAAACAAGAAAGTAGAGGTATGGACCCGGAGAGGTCTGCTGCTCTCAGAGAGGAGGTAGACAAACTCAAAGCAATGGGTTCGTCCATGATGCCATCTACCCTGAATGGGTATCTAAACCCATACTTGTGAGAAAAGAAAATGGAAAATGGAGGACCTGTGTTGATTACTCAGACCTGAACAAGGCGTGCCCTAAGGATAGTTTTCCTTTAACCAGAATTGATCAGCTGGTCGACTCAATAACAGGACACGAATTATTGTCATTCATGGTTGCGTATTCGGGATACAATCAAATCCCGATGCACATTCCAAACCAGGAACACACTAGTTTTGTCACGAATGTCTGACTATACTGTTATGTAGTGATGCCTTTTAGGTTGAAGAATGCAGGAGGGACTTATGAATGTTTGATAAATCAGATGTTTCAAGACCAATTTGGTAGAACAATGGAAGTCTATGTGGATGACGTGTTCGTGAAGTCACGGCAGTCAAACGACCACATTCGAGACTTAGCAGAGATGTTTGATATACTCAGATATTACGGAATGAAAATCAACCCACTAAAATGTTCCTTTAGCATAGCGTCGGGAAATTTTTTGTGTTTTATTGTCAACGCATGGGGAATCGAAGCTAACCCAGAAAAGATTCAGACCATTGTGACATACAAGCACCAAAAACTATAATAAGTACAAAGCCTAAATGGAAAAGTCGCTGCGTTGTATTGATTCATATCCAGAGCGATCGACAAATGTGTTCCTTTCTTTGATGCGATGAGGAAAGGGAAGAGAAATTTTGAATGGACGTTGGACTGTGAAGATGCGTTCCGAGCACTGGTGAGATACCTGGAGGAGCTCTTGATTCTGTCAAAACCTGTAGACCATGAGAAGTTATATGTTTATTTGGCCGTGTCTCAGCATGCCATCTGTACAGCCATGGTTCGCAAGGTGGACTGAATTCAAAAGAAAATATACTATGCCAGTAACCGTTTAACAGGGGTGGAGAGCAATTATCCTAAGATTGAGAAGCTAGCCTATTACTTGGTGATTGCATCATGCAAGCTCCGCCCGTATTTTCAGGCACACCCAATTAGTGTCTATACCAATCAACCTCTGCGACAGGTGTTCCAATGACCAAAAACCTCTAGAAGATTAATTAAATGGAACATTGAGCTGAGTCAATTCAATATCACCTACTTTCCACAAAGGGCTATCCAGGGGCAAGCGCGTGCAAACTTCATTGTAGCATTCACTATATCATACGAGCCAAGTAGTGGTGATGTAGTTCCCCTTATTCGATGGAAGCTATACATCGATGGGGCATCCAACAATCGTTGTTCTAGGGATGGTGTTATTCTTGTAACCCTCCAAAACCGATCAATTTGTTATGCTTTGAAACTCGATTTTTCAGCTGCAAATAATGAAGCTGAATATAAAGCATTGAATGCTGGCTAGAAACTTACAAGGGAACTTGGAGTAAAATTGGTTGAAATCTTTTATAACTCACAATTGGTGGTGTACCAAGTACGGGGAGACTATCAAGCAAATGGGTAGAGACTTGCCCCATACCTTGCTCGGGTTCAAGAACTATTGGAAGACCTTGAATACTATGATATTTCACATATCCTGCGTGAACAAAATGGGAAAGCCAATTCATTGGCAAAATTCGCAAGTATTGGTGATGCACAGTAGATGGGCTTAGTTCCTGCCGAAATCTTACATATTCCGAGTATAAATGGAATGTTAGTGGATTTTGTGTTAGGGACGGAAACTGAAAGGGAGTATTGGATGACCCCGTTCAAAGAATGTTACGTGGAACTTTTCCCAAGAGAAAGAACGAAAGACGATGGGTCATTCGCAAAGCCTAACGTTATATAATGCAGGATGGAGTAATATATCAAAAAGGATTCTCGGTACCCTTACTTCGGTGCATCATCCATGACAAGATAAGGCATGTCTTGAAAGAAGTCCATGAAGGAGAATGTAGCGACCATACTAGGGGGCAGACACTAGCGAAAAATATCCTCCATTATGGATACTATTAGCCAACTGTGAATCGATACGCCATGGACTATGTAAGAAGATGCGACAAATGTCAAAAATATGCAAAGATCCCGAGGGCTCCGTCGATGGAACTCACGCAAATGGTTAGTCCCTGTCCATTTGCAATATGGGATCGGTATAATCGGCTCCTTGCCAATCTCCAAAGGTGGTGCGAAATATGCAATTGTCGCGGTCGATTACTTCACAAAGTGGGTGGAAGCAGAGCCCTTAGCTATGATCACCACCAAAAATGGTCATTAATTTCATTGTCCGAAACATCATATGCCATTTTGGCCTCCCACGAACTATCATCACAGACAATGGAACTAAGTCTGAGAGTAGGGAGTTTAAGGAATTCTACCAAAAATACTGCATTGAGAAAAGATTTGCGGCAGTTGCTCACCCTAAGGCCAATGGGTAGGTTGAATCCGTAAATAAAATAATTAAGTCCATACCCGAAAAAAACATATGAAGAAGGCTCTAGGCAAGTGGGTGGATGAGCTTCCAACAGCACTCTGGGCCTACAGAACCACCCACAAGTCCGCAACTGGCCATACTCCATTCACCTTGGCATACGGCACTGAAGAAGTTATACCCATGGAACTTAAAGTTCCCTCTCACCAGGTGACTCATTATGATCCTAGGACGAATCGAGATCACTTATCGGAATCATTTGATTTCGTTCATGAAAAACGTGAAGAAACTGATTTAAGGATGGCTGCGTATCGGCACCGAGTCGCTCGATATTATAATAAAAAAGTTCGACCGAGGATCTTTAATGTGGGTGATCTTGTTTTGAAGCGAGTTTTTTCAATCCCATCATATGTGAATCCCACATGGAAAGGTCCGAAAGTCATCGAACGGAAGCTCGGAGAAGAAACCTTCAAGCTAGGGACTGTTGATGGCATGACACTACCCAAAGCATGGAATAGCGAGCATTTAGGTCATTATTATGCATAGATCATTTATTTTCCATTTTAGTATCGATTCTTTCAATAAATGTTTCTCTTGTTGTTCTTGGTTTCAAACATGTAATAAAACAATTCGGTTGTCATTATTTTCTGCAATCAACAAACGCTTGAAGCTATTACCCTATGAGTTATTAGTGTTTTGTATTTTGTAATTTCATAATAAAATAGAATTGGGTTGATCTGTCTGGCGTATGAATGAACACATAAATGATTCAAAAAATCTCTAAGTCTCCAGAGCATGGAATAGAGTACTCTGAGACCCCGAAGTGCGAAGTAGAGTATAAACGATATGAAAATCTCGAAGTCCTAGGAGCGCGGACTAGAGTACTCTGAGTCCTCAATGTGTGGACTAGAGTATAAACGATTAAGAAAATCTCTAAGTCCCCAGAGCATGGACTAGAGTATTTTAAGTCACCGGAGTGCAGACTAGAGTATAAACGATTCAAAATATCTCTAAGTCCCTAGAGCATGTAATAGAGTACTTTGAGTCCCAGGATTGCGGAGTAGAGTATAAACGATTCAAAAAATATCTAAGTCCCCGGAGTGCGGACTAGTGTACTCTGAGTCCCCGGAGCACAGACTAGAGTATAAACGAATCAAAAAAATCTCTAAGTCCCTAAAGCACGGACTTGAGTACTCTGAGCCTTCGGAGTGTGGCTAATATATGGACGATTCAAAAAATCTCTAAGTCCCTAAAGCGTGGATTAGAGTACTCTGAGTCCCTGGAGTGCGAACTAGATCATGAATGATTCGAAAAACCTCTGAGTCCCCAGAGCACGGACTAAAGTGTAAATAATTCAGGTGTTTCCAAGTCATGTAGAAGCGAACTGGCGCTTGCGCGATCCATAAAACTTTGGATTTCAATAACAAGCTGGATGATAAGCTAGATAATGAAAATCATCGAAAGAAAAGAAATAAAAATTTATTTACTAATTGAAAATTAAGTTTTATTACAATTTCTCCGAAGTCCGGAGTAAAAGTCTATTTACTATGACTACAAAAAAGAGAAGAAACAACTGCATGATTTAGATTTGTTTAAGCTGAGCAAGGTATGACCAAAGTATAGCTACTTCTTTGACTTTTTCCCCTTCCTTGGCTTTTTTGAAGATTCCTCAATGGAACCTTTTCTCATGGACCCATTGGTTCCCAGTGAGGTGGTATCTGAGGAAGGGAGATGGACCTCGAGAGGTGCGGTTCCACCAGGGAGAATAACCTTCAAGGTCCTATTTAGAGGATCATCATGTTCCACCACCTGAGGTTCATTCTTAACTTCAGCTTTCTTTTTCTCCTCTTCTACGATTCTCTCCTCCATCCTAAGTTTTGAAGTAGGTCCGGAGGCGCCTGTGATTTCAACCTCGTCATGTACGGCTATAGGCGAGGGATTCTCGAGCTTATCCTCAGCGAGCGCCCTGATTACTTGAGCGTTGGATCTAAGAGTATACCTGGTGTGAAGTTCTTCTGCTATTTTCTCTTCCTTCTCCATGGCAACATCACCCTTCGGAATTGGTTCGGGATCAGAGTGGCCTACATGAAGTCATAAAAGATGAATGTTAGAATACGTCTATTACCCATCAAAAGCGATGGTTCTTTGGACCCTAGAAGGAAAATTTACATACCGGCTTCCAGCTGACTCTCAGTTGTTTTGGAGTCTCACCCTCCGGTATAGGGGATAGAACATGAACTTCAATCCTGGGTTTCTATGGGTCATGGCCAACATGCTGCTCGAAAGGATCAAGTAATGAGTAACTAGCCGGTTGGGCAGAAGGAGGGACTGGAGACTCGGTTCCGGATAGGCTAGCAATGTTGTCCTTCCCCTTCGATGAGGAGGAATCTCTTCCGAAGAGGCCTTTTGCCGCAGATAAGTCGAAAGGCTCGTGCCCTCAGAGCACTTCCTTCACAAGAGTTTCTTCATCAAACTCTTCGGTGCCCAACTTAACTCTTTTTACTTTTATTAAAGTATCCCATGCTTCGGCTAATGACTCGAGGTAACCCTCACCTAGAAAAGATAAATCCCGTTGCATGAGAACTCAAACATTATACTCCGCAATGAGCAGATCAAATAAGCATTTAATTTCTTATTTTCTAGCTTTAGCAGCTACCACAAGGCGAGAATCAACTTCTTAGAGCGCCATTCTCTTACCCTCCTAGTGAGCTTCCTCCTTTAGCGCTTCGGCCTTAGAAATTTCCCCATCAAGCTCCATCTTTAAAAGTCGTGTTGCGACAATTTCACCGTAATATCGTTGTGACTCTTCCTGTGTAGCATTTTTCTCTTCTTTTTCTTTAAGGAGTAGCTCCTCCATCTCTTTGACTCATCGAGTGAGAATATCTTTTTCCTTCTGGATGGAGTCTTTCTCGAAGGCCAGAGCATCACTATGTAGGATTGCAATATCAAGTTCCTTTTTGTGAGTGGCCTCCAAACTACTAACTACCTCAGCCGTATCCTCGGCATTTTTCTACGCGACCTCAAGTTAAGATTTGTATAAGGATAATTCTTCATCTTGGGCTTTAATGATACATTTGTCGTGAAAGGCTTCAAGTTTTAGGCGATCGATTTCGTATTGACGTTTTATAGAAACCTCTAAGACTTTCTCATCCAAATGAACAAACACGTCATGTTGGACATGGACATCATTATTGCAGGGGATGGCGCTTTGTTTGACATGTCATGGAATAGGATGAATCGCAGGAAGAAACTTTAATCCGTCGAAGCTTATTTTTGGAAATATGGCCTTAAGCTCGGCTAATTTTTCTACCGTCGATGGATCATGTGTAGTTACAGGGGGAGTTTGCTTAACCGGAATCGCAGACTTCTTATGGGCTCAAGAGATTGCTTAGTGTCAGATGAGCCAGAATGTTGATTGCAGGGAGCTTCAAATTTTGATCCCTTTTGAGCAGATTTTTCCCTACTGTGCTCTAACTCAGGGGGATGGTCGTTTGGATATGAGGAATGACCGTAAGTTCTTCTTCTGGAAGATGGTGACTCTCTATGACGATAATCTCTATCGCCGCTATCATCCAAGTCTCGTCGTCTACCTGATCTTGAATCCCAAATTGAATGATGGAAGATAGAGGGCCCGCAAAGGCGGTCGAAGCCGTGTGTATGCCCCATATCACCTGCATATAGCACCAAGTGAGGATGATTCAGTGGAACTCATATGATCACTAAAATTCAAGTGCAGGGTGAAGTGTAAGTGTTTATGTGCATCCTAGTGTTTCCCCATGATGGACTTGTGTTTTTTGCTTTACTTAATGGAGTTTTCTCTCCTTGATGATGAGCTTGATCGCCTTCACCATTTTCATGGGTGAATTAGGTACCATGTCCCCTGGGTCGCTTAAGCCATAATTCAGTAAGTCATTAAGGATGGCCAGGTCTGATAGACCTTTTAATGAATCCTCTAAATTTTAGGGAGACGACTCTTTCTAAGACAGAGTAATTGTAACATTAGAACTTACGTCTACTGTTTTCTTTTTCAACTTATAGGCTAGGCATTTTTACTTTTCGAAAAGGGATGCGGTTTGTCAATGCCAGGTGCGTAAGTTGCTGGTGCAAAATAAGAACCTATGTTCTCATCGGCCGCTTCTAGCATTTCGCCCCCTTTAATTTCACCTTCCTCGGATGTATCTAGGGCCCTTCTACTGGGGGCACCGAGGGCCCGGTCTGCTTTTTTTTTCCACAGCAGATCCGGTTGTAGTAGCGCCAGTTGGGAGGCTAGTTCGATGACCCTCTTCCAGTAATCCAAACTTTGAAAGCAATTCATTGGAGATAACAGATTTATTCCCCTAGTCTCTCACAGGGAGAACTCGAATGGCCTCGATGACCTTAGAAAACCCAATGCCTTTGGGTCATGGGCAGATACCTATAAAAATCGAAGGAAATTTAGAAAGGATGAAATACGAGCCTTAGAAAAATATTAGTCTAGGAATGAAACTCAGTCCCTTCCAGCCATCTTCTCGTAAAACTAAGGAGGCAGCGTACGTAGAACCACTCTTGCTTGTACTTGGAAAATTTACTCCACGCCTCCATCAAGATTTGACATTTGGAATATGTCTCAAGAAATATAAAGGATGGACTGTCGGACCGTCTTTTGAATCGGTAGATATAGCGGATATCCTCGGAAGTAGGGAGTCTGAATAAGGTGCTCATGAAGAGAATACAAGTGCCATGAATAAATGTGTGACTATTGGGGTGTAGCTGTGCCGGTGCAATCACGATATACCGTAACACTTCATGGAGAAATGGATTGAAAGGTGGCACACTTCTGACCCAGCACATGAATTTGTTACACGCTGTGTACCTGGCTAGGGGCAGGTGAGGCCGATCCTATCCTGACGGAAGTAAAACGTCATCGAAAGGTATTTCATGAATTAAGCACAACTAACGAAGAGCGGCTTCGTCGATTTTTGAAGCTTGTGAATCAATAGGATTATCTAGGATAACCGCTCCATCTATAACGTTAGGAGCTGGGCCTATAACAATAGTAGATGGATTCGGAATACCCTGTGCAGAAGTTATCGATGGATTCAAAGTTCCTACTACCTCCTGCCGAGAACTTGGCTCGGGCTTGTCAGAAACTGTTGCAGAGCTGGAATTTTTGGACATCATCAACGAGCGTTTAATATGGGTATGTTAACGCTAAAATTTGAACGTTAACACCCCGATGTATGAGTTATAGTTGTGAAAGCACCACCCGAAAGCTCGAGAACAGATTACAAGCAGAAAATAGTAGAAAAGCAGTAAACGACAACAATTTTATAGTGGTTCGGCTTAAGGGTATAGCCTACGTCCACTTTAAGTACTCTTATTAATGATCTCGTTACAAGCTGATACAATTCTTCTCAAGTACAATACATTTCAAGTTACAAGAGTTTTGGAACAAGAAGCTCAAGCTTCTATGTCGATTAAAATCCTTGAATTCAAATTGAAGATGTGTAGTTTCTTCGTGAAGTTCTTCGAAGTATTCCTTTGATCTCGAAAGCTCTAAGTGTTGATGGAGTTCTCGATGCAGCAAAATGACGGTCTCCCAAGAGAATGTGCCCCCCAAAAGTCCTTTGAATGTTGGAGGTGGGTGCCTATTTATAGAGAGTTTCGGCCTGGAATTATTACCAAGGTATAAGTCGTGGCCGACCTAGCATAAGTCGTGGCCGACTTAACATAAGTCGTGGTCGACTTACCGTGTCAAGTCTTCGGCTTAACAGAAGTAAGCTTGTCTGAACTCATATCATAAGTCTTAGGTCGTTGCCGAGTTAACATGCGCGTGTCAAGTAGCTGTATAGGATTTGCCTTCATTTGCCTGGGTCGTGAACGGCTTAGCATACGTCGTAAGTCGGTTGCGACTTAAGTATAGGTCGTGCACCTTTCCATGTCCTGATCAATTAGGTCGGCAACTTCCTTAGGTAATTAAATCGGTACTTAAGTTAGGTCGGTAGACTTCCTAAGTCGGCATCCTTTAAGGCATTTGGTCGTTATACATTTAAGGCCTTAGGTCGGGAACTTTGTAAAGGCATTGAGTCGTGAAGTACCTTGAGTCGCTGTCCCTTCTGAGTCATTAAGTCGGTAACCATTGAGTCGTCATTCATTTTAGGTCGGCAATGAGCTAAGGCTGTTGGGTCGGTATTTATGTTGAGTCGGTAGCCTCGTTGAAGTGTTAAGTCGGCATAACCCTTAGGCCTTAGGTCGGCACGCTTCTAACTGTTAGGTTGGGACCTCTTGATGCACTAGATCGGTGAGTCATGGTCAAGGCGGAGTTAACATTTGCCCCTCGAAGTATACGCCTAAATATTAGGTCGTGTGCTTCGATAGCCCTTAACCCGTCCCCTCTTAGGTCGGTAGGTCGTATGCGACCTAACAGTTAGACCGTATGTGTTGCTCCAAATTTTCCACTGCAGGGTATAAGTTAACTTTCTTCTTCTTTCTTCGTCACTTACTCACTTGCCTGATTCCGCCATTAAAGTGTTCTCAAATTCCTAGAAGCAATTTCCTTCCAACTAATCATCGATAACCTCTACCATCCATTGCGTAAGTGATTTTATCCCTCTTTCGATTGTAGATTACTGTCGATTCATGAATCCTGTCGCTCAAACACGAATCGCCTCTTTGCGTGATGCTCCATCAAGATTACCATTGTTTTCGTGATTGGTGAAGTTTAGGTTGCTTGGTTCGATTTCAACTGATTGATGGGACGATGAATATGGTTTACTGATTTAAGCTAGCTGATTTTGATTCGTGCTAGGATTGCAAGGCGCTGACTTTGCAGAGGTTTCGGGTTGATGTCTTGGATGATCCGAATGCATGAGATAGGATAAATGGAGTGAGAATTTTTTGGTTGAGGGAGTAGCTAACGGGTTAACAGGTTGAGTGGGGCGAGGTATTGATCTAGATGCGACCCGGTGATTTGAAGTGACTTAGCTTTTGGCCGACCCAATCCTTAAATCGTGGCCGTGTTAGCACTTGAGGGAGATCTACCGATTTAACCTTCTACTGATTTAACCTTGAACCGCAGCCAAGTTAACCCCTAAGTTGTGACCGAGCTAAGCCCTTAAACCGTGACCGAGTTGGCTCTTAAACCGCTGCCGAGTTAACACTTAAGCTTTGGGCATGCTGACTTTTTTGAGAGCATAGATCCACTTTGAGTTTCTAACTTGAACTGCCAAACTAAGTTGCCTAAATTTTGAACTGCCCCAACTTTAAATTTGCTTGAATCTCAGTGTATTATTTCACAGATCGCATTAACTTATAAGCTGCTAACCTGCTGAAAATAACAAACAAAGAAAACCAAGGCGAAAATACTACCATTGACTGCCCATGTCAGATGACAGATTAGTCAAGACAAGACAAACAACTTAATTACACTGCATGAAATGTTTGTGAATCAATCAATTAAAGTTAAACATTAATGCAAAGTATCAATAATCTGAACTGATTTATCTGCATCAACATCTTACTTGCATATTTAGGCTTAAAACAATAGTCCCTGAATTTCATAACTAACGAATGCTTGCTAGTTTTCATTCCAGTTATATTTGTTCACTGCTTGATTGATTTTACACAACACTTCACACACTTTAGGAAACGTGCACCTTCATGTTTGAATACCCAGTTGTTTATGTAGAATGACTTTCCACCGAGAAGAAGAAGTGGTAACTCAAGAGGAAGAAACTTTTCCGATAGCTGTTCCCATAGAGAATCCTCTGGAGAGAACCTCGACTATTCTAACTTCGAGAGCGTTTGTCCAGCTGCGCACTCAATTTGGCTTTGCTGAAAGTGATGTTCTTCTCCCTGGGCCAAGTGATACTGCTGACAATCCTCCCTATGGCTTTGTTGCAGTCAATCGCCAAATGTGCTTAAGTGGGGCGATTCCTCCTTTTAACGACTTCCTTCGAACTCTTCTCCTTCGGTTGACAATCTCTCCGTTTCAACTTCATCCCAATGGCTATGCCATCTTGACGAGGTTATGTGTTTTGTTTAGAAGAACTCTTGATCGCCTACCGAGTTTTGAAGAAATTCGTTATCTGTGCTCGTTTGCAAAGAGTAAAGATCATCCTTCCCTCATTATTGTGAGAAGTGCCAGAAACCGCAAGCTCATTTCCGATCTTACTGAAAGCGTTCATGGATTTTTGAACCAGTTTTTCTTTGCCCGCTGTCCCCCAGGGTTTTATGCCATCTGGAGAGTAGGAAGTAAGATTAGTGTTTCTATTTTTTCCGTTTTGAAACTTTTTCGAGATCCGAACTTTCAGTTGCTAATTTCATTCTTTGTTCCTTTCAGCACTTCCTCTCCCTTCTAGAGACCCAATTCATAAGCAAGTTTTTGATAGGTTGAGTGCCGTGGCCACAGAAGAGAGGAGCATAAAATTTCTGCTGAAGGATGAATTTTTACATCAACATGGGCTTCTACACACTTCTCGCTCTATGCATGCTCATGAAGTTCCAACGGAAGTCCCCGATTCTCCGATAAAGACTCCTGAATCTTCGCTGGTGAAGTGCTCCACTTCCGTTGATGTTGCGGGGCCATCCGATAAACTTGCCCCGGTTATCGAGGAAGAAGAGCCTCAAGGATCCTCTCACCATTCACAAGAATCTGGTGAAAAGGCTAAGAAATCCAGTCCTGTCAAGCAAAGCAGGGACGATACCTTCGAAGGATTGAGCGACCTCTTCGCTACTTCACAAGAGATCTTCAAAGATGACCCTACTACTGCCGGGATTTCTTCTTCAGTAGTTGAAGCTACTTCTACTTTGCAACAGTCGTCGTCGACTCAAGAGTTGACGTTAACTATTACACCCACAACCACTCCCCAAATAAAGAGTGGTTCGTAGACTAATGCGCGTAGTTTGCACATCACACACACTTAGAATTTCTCATCACTTCCATGCACTTATATTCTTGTACTTTAAAGATTTCTAAAGCTTATTATTTTAATTCCAGATTCTCCTATGGGGCGCAGCGGCTCGTACTATGACGATTTCCAGCGCTACGGGAGGCGTAGCCAGTATGATTACAGGCGTTACCTTCCTTCTTTCAGAGAGTCGGATGAAGAGAGGGCTGCCCGAAAGGCTCATGAAAGGAGGACTGAAGAAGAACGTCGTGAAAGAAGGGAGAGAGAAGAGCGCCATGATTCTTGGCAAAAAGGCGATGACTCCCACAAGAGAAAATCTCATGACGATCGAGGAAAAGGTCACATGGGTGAAGACTTAAGCAAACGAGCCCGTCACAGTGAAAAGCAGGCCTCTACTACTCCTGAGAAAGTTACTACTCCTGCCTCGCTCGACATTCCTTCTGACTCTCCCGCTCTTGGGAAATCAGATATTCAAACGATAATTAGCAGGCCCAAATTTCAAGTTGGACCGGGTCCTGCCACTCTGCAGAGCCGGTTTCCTCAATGGTGCCTTAAGGGAGTGAGGTTCGACCTAGACTTGGTCCCCATCGACAAGTCTGCCATGTTGCGCAATCTTGACGCCGTCAAACTTGATATCGAGAGGATGTCAAACTGGCAGAAGCTTGTCGATGAGCTTCAAAGAGTTAACCGTGCCATGCTTACTATGGAAAACGATAAGGCCGAATGGCAAAAGGTCGTTGAGCAACACGACACCGAAATGAGGAACATTGCTTCTTACAATGAGGAGCTTGAAGCAAAAGTCGAGGAATTGAAACATGAGCTTGCTGCTTCCTCTACTTCCTATTCTCAAAAAGAAGAAGTGCTCCTGAAACAAGTGAGAGACGCTCACGCTAGCCAAAGGGTTGCCGAAGACAGGCTCGAAGTACAAAAAAGAATCAGTGAAGGTTATGCTACTGATATTGCTGAGCTCCGAAAGAAAAACAACTCCCAGGAGGCGGAGATACAAATGCTTAAGCTTCAGCTTGCCAAAACTGAAAGGGAGCGTGATGAGGCTGTCGCCGGCAGAATCGCAGCTGAAGAATCTCATGAGGCGACCAAAAACAGCATCAGCTCAACATTATTCGACTTCTACTTGCACAGCGTCTTGGGGCGTGGAAGCCTTGCCTTTCTAGGCCCCAAGTATGAAATCACACTGGCTGAAGTTTGGGAGACAGCACTTGATATGCTCGGTGGTAAAGGTGCTGGATATGCTGAGTCAGCCCTTGAAGAGCATTATCTTGATGATGAAGCCCGCGCCGCTCTTGCCAAGGGTAAGGAGCAGCTTGCCAGAGCGCGGGCCGGGATGGCGGAAGAGGAGCGTTCTGAAAAAGAAGTACCGCCTACCATCTCCGAACGTCCTCTCGTTTCTCCCGAGGTGGACATTACAGGCCCTAGTGCTCATTTGCCGCCTCCTACAAGAACTGGGGTAATCACCCCTACTGATGAAGAGGCTTTGGAGGACATTGGGGCTCAGAATTATGAGATTGAACTGACAAAGCCAATATCTTCAGGTAATTTCGACATTGGTCCGATTCAGGTGGATTGCCTGCTTATTCCTCAAAAATTTGATGAGCTTCTCGATTACCTCTTGAATCTCGATGAACCCATATCTCCCTTCTTTCGGGAAGATACTAACATTTTCAATTTTTCTTCTTCTGCAGTTGAAACAACAAGTGCCGTGCAGACTTCGCCTTCTCTGGTTATTCCTCCTCCATCTCTTCAGGTGACTCCTCCTTCTGCTTCACAACCTGGGTCACAAGAGGAGAAAATTGAGGCTCTTCATGGTTTGGATGACCCTGTTGCCTCGCAGGAGCAAAAAGATGAGGGACTCGAAGGAGGCGAGATCTCTCCGGAGCGGACTCCTTCTGACGACGTAGTTTTGTCCGCTCTCGTTACTCCGGGGAGTGAGTCTTCTTCGCAGAGAAGAAAGAAGCATGGGACATCGAAGAGGAGGGGGAAGAAAATTATCACCACTGAAGAGGAACCGGAAATTGCGCCAGCTGTACCTCCCTCCCCTTCTTCCCTTATGCCTTCAGACCAACCTGGAAGACCCGAAAAGCTAACCACTCGGCCGGGTAAAGGGTCTAAAGGAGGCAAGAAGAAATGAAGAGTTGAGCTTTTTGATTCCTTTTTTGTGTAATGGTCGGATGTTGTGCAGGCACCGGCCCCTGCTTCTTATTTTGAAACCTGTATCTGCAATATCTGCAATTGAATAAAATGATTCTTTATTTGTACAGACTTTTGTTTGAATTTGAGAATGCATTTATTATTCATTTTTGCACAAGTTCTTTTTTTTTTTTGCACAAGTTTTATTTATACGATGTTGCGGTGAGCTTGTGGTATGTTGTTTGAGCGTACTTTACCGACATAGTTATACCGCTTTGTATGTAACTATACCATGTTGCCCCTATACCATGAGCTTACTGCAATATCGTATACTTTAAGGGGACTTGCACTCTCGTTTTCTAAAGAATAATTACTTCATTCTCGAGAAGAATTTTCGTAGAGTGCAACTTCCTTCATATAAGTTTCTACGCTTTGTCCTTCGAAGAAATCACTTTCTCTTTTTGCGTATGTATATATTTTGCCAAGTGAATTCTTCTATGTGGCAAAGCGGACCTCTGAATGTACTTTAACCCCCCCCCTTTTTTTTGAGGAAGATCATTCTCCGTAATTGGTAAATTACTCTTCCTTTGGAAGTTAAAGTATGCTCTTGATGAGGTTCTTCATTTTTTTTATATATATATATAGAAAGTTGTACCTCTGAGGAGGGATTTTTCACGTTTCAACACTTGGAAGTTTTATTTCAATCTCGGTGAAACGTGTACCTCCAAAGAGTTATGCCTTAGAAATCCTTTTCACGTTTCAACACTTGGAAGTTTTATTTCAATCTCGGTGAAACGTAGGTTTCCGAAGAGGTCTTTCTTCTTAATTGCGCCTCCGAAGAGGTCTTTATTTTGTTTGCATTTCAACTCTGGTGAAGTGAAATTCCGAAGAGCGGCTGTTACACTTCAACTCCTGGTGAAATGTGCCTCCGAAGAGGTCTTTCTTTTGTTTGCATTTCAACTTTGGTGAAGTGGAATTCCGAAGAGCGGCTGTTACACTTCAACTCCTGGTGAAATGTGCCTCCGAAGAGGTCTTTCTTTTGTTTGCATTTCAACTCTGGTGAAGTGAAATTCCGAAGAGCGGCTGTTACACTTCAACTCCTGGTGAAATGTGCCTCAAAGAGGGTTTTCATTGCCTGGAAGTTACTCTCTCATGGTTGGAGGGTCATGACTCCTCCAATCTTTTTTGTTGATTAGAGAACTTTCTTTTTTGTGGCATATGACCCATTAGAGGTCTTTATCCTCCGAAGAGTTGTGCCTCCGAAGAGGACTTGTGCCGCCAATGATGGTTTTTGGTTGTATTCTTGTCTTCTTGCTTATACCTTTTCAGCGATCCTCTTTTTTCCTTTTCAAGTTTTCATTCCCCTTTTCTCGCAAGTAGCTTGTTTAATCCAAGGAAGTGTACTTCATTGACAGGCAAGTTCGTGAGAACAGGCACTAGCTTCCTAATTGGATGTTTGTTCGTTCAAACAATCTCAATTTATTAGCAAGGGCTCGTTTCTATCGAAATCATAAGCCGTTCAATTGAAGTATTTCCTATCTAGGATTTGAATTCGGGGCCTTTATGACTTGAAATTTGTTTGTTGAATGATGGTGAGAATCACTCGGTCTTATTATGAGCAAGTTTTATTTCCATTGTCTGCAAAAATTTAAATCGACATTTCAGCAATACATTTTATGTACTTTTATATCGAAAATAAAGCAAACATGTAATAATAATAAAGAACACAAGATTTATAGTGGTTCGGCCATGAAATTGGGCCTACGTCCACTTCACATTCTTTCATTATTTACTTGCATCAGTTTTACAATTGCTTTCAATTACAAGAATCATACATCCATAATTCTTTTTACAATGTTTCAACAAAATTTTCAAGTAAAGTATGGACGCAAATGGTTGCTGTTCCATGCCCTTGGAATTTGATTTCCATCAACAGTGGTGAGTTTGAATGTGCCGTCAAGAAGCTTCTGACCTATTACATACGGTCCTTCCCAATTTGGCCCAAACACACCCGTCGCGGTCACAATTCTTTTCAGGACTAGATCTCCAATTTCAAAGCTGCATTGACGAACTTTGGAATTGAAATGTCTAGCTATCCTTTGCTGATGAGCTGCAACTCTGAGGTTAGCTTCATCTCTCTTTTCATCAAGGAGATCCAGCGCTTCAAGTTGTAGCTTTTCATTTTCTGCTTGATTGAAATGGATTCTTCTGTGTGAAGGGACCTCTGTTTCAACCGGGATCATTGCTTCCGATCCGTATGCTAACGAAAAAGGAGTATGCCCAGTTGCAGTTTTGTGAGTAGTTCTGTATGCCCATAGTGCAAGTGGTAGTTTATCGACCCAACCACCTTTTGCTCTTTCGAGTTGCTTTTTGATGGTTGATTTGTTGATCTTGTTCACTGCTTCCACTTGCCCGTTTGCCTGCGGATGAGCTACTGCCGAGAAGCTTTTCTGGATTTTGAATCGTTTGCAAAAATCCTGGAATTCCTCGCTTTCAAACTGAGTACCATTGTCTGTGATTATTTTCTGAGGCACACCGTATCTGCAAATGATATTCTTGGTCACAAAGCTTATCATTTTCTTAGAAGTGATAGTAGCCAATGGTTCAGCTTCAGCCCATTTAGTAAAGTAATCAACTGCAACAATAGCGTATTTAATCCCTGATTTGGCAGTTGGTAGCGGCCCAATGAGATCCATTCCCCAAATCGCAAACGGCCATGGACTGACCATCTGTGTGAGTTCGGTAGAAGGTGCTCTAGGAATTTTGGCAAATCTTTGGCATCTGTCACATTTTCGGGAGTAATCTGCAGCATCTCGATTAATTTCTGGCCAAAAATATCCGTATCGGAGAATTTTCTTTGCTAATGTTTGACCACCTGAATGATCACCACATTCTCCTCCATGCACCTCAGCTAGGATTGTTTTGGACTCTTCCCGGGATACACATCGAAGCAATGGCATTGAGAATCCCCGTCTGTACAATCGGCCATCCTGAATTACATAGCGAGAGGCTTTCCTTAGTAGCTTTCGTCTTTCTATTGAATTTTCTGGCAGAGAACCTCTGAGTAGGTAGTCCAGTATTGGAGTCATCCATGACTCTTGTTCTTGAGATACATCCATAATCCAGTCTATATCCATCTCGTCTATACTTGGTGCTGAAAGGACTTCTACAGGGACCAATCCCAATAGTTGAGCTTCACCAGAACTTGAATACTTTGCGAGGGAATCTGCCTTCATATTCTCTTCCCGAGGAATGTGGCTTATTGAATAGTGATCGAGTTCACATAGGAGTTCCCAAGCCTTTGACAAGTAGGAAGGCAGGTTTCCACCTTTTGTTTGAAATTCCTTCTTGACTTGGCATACAATAAGCTGAGAATCACTGAAGATTTGTAATGCTCGAATGTTTAGCTCTTTAGCGATTTTCAGACCTGCAATAAGAGCTTCATATTCTGCTTCATTGTTTGTTGAAGGAAATTCCAATCTTAGTGCATAACATAATGATCGACCTTCAGGAGTTTCGAGTACCACTCCGGCTCCAGAACAGTAGTCATTTCTTGCGCCATCAACATACATCTTCCACTGGATTGGGGAATCACTGATCGCTTCATCCTCACCATTATCCTTCTCTGTGAATTCTGCAATGAAATCAGCTAAAGCTTGTCCGTTGATTGCTTTTCGGGGGTGATAAGCGATGTCATATTGACTGATTTCAATGTTCCATTTTAGAAGGCGACCCGAAGTTTCAGGGCGAAACAGGACTTGCTTTAGAGGTTGATCAGTAAGTACCCTGATAGGATGAGCTTGGAAATATTGCCTCAGTTTCCTTGATGCAACTAGTAGGCAATAGGCGAGTTTTTCCAACTTGGAGTAATTCAGCTCTGCCCCAGTGAGTCTTTTGCTGATATAGTAAACCGGATGTTGAATCCTTTTGTCTTCCCGTATCAGCGCTGCACTTAGAGCATGAGATGATACTGCCAAGTATATAAGAAGATCCTCACCATTGCCTGGCCTAGAAAGTATTGGAGGCGTTTCCATATGACGGATCAACTCATCGAAGGCTTTTTGGCATTCGGAAGTCCATTCAAAATTCTTCTTTCCTTTCTTCAGGGCGTCAAAGAATGGGATGCATTTATCAGTGGCTTTGGAAATGAACCGACTCAGGGCGGCGACCTTTCCGTTGAGACTCTGCAATTCCTTCTTCGTTCTAGGAGCTTTAACTTCTTTCAAGGTAGCAATTTGAGCTGGACTAGCCTCAATGCCCCTAGCACTAACAATGAAACCTAAGAACTTTCCGGACTCGACCCCAAATGTACATTTCAGAGGGTTAAGCTTCATTCTGTATTTCCGGAGGACTGCGAACATCTCTGCTAAGTGTTCAATGTGATCCGCTGCTTTCTTAGACTTCACTAACATGTCGTCAACGTAGACTTCCATAGTTTTGCCCAATTGCGGTTTGAACATAGCATTAACAAGTCTTTGGTAAGTTGCCCCTGCATTTTTCAATCCGAAGGGCATAACTCTGTAGCAATAAAGTCCAACATCTGTGATAAAGCTTGTATCCTCCTGATCCGGCTCGTGCATCATGATTTGGTTATAACCGGAGTAGGCATCCATGAAAGATAACAATTCATGTCCCGCGGTTCCGTCTACCAGTTGATCGATCCTGGGTAACGGGAAGCAATCTTTGGGGCAGGCCTTGTTTAGATCAGAAAAATCGATACACACTCTCCATTTTCCATTAGCTTTCTTGACCAGCACAGGATTTGAAACCCAATTCGGATATGTAGATTCTTTGATGAAGTTATTTTCCATGAGTCGATCAACTTCTTCTTTTAATGCTGCTGACCTTTCTGGACCTTGGGTTCTTCTTTTCTGTTTAACTGGCGTAAATTTTGGGTCAATATTCAGAGCGTGTACTGCAACATCTGGAGATATTCCACACATATCGGTGTGAGTCCAAGCAAAGACATCCAGATTTGCTTTCAGGAAAGATATCAAGACATTCTGAATTGACACATTAAGCTGTGAACCCACATTCAACACCTTATTTGGGTCCTTCGGGTCAACAGGTACCGGAACTGTCGTTTCCACCGGTACCACTCTATTCTCCCCTGCACTGGCTTTTCTGGGATCCATTTCTCTCCGTGCCCCGCTGTGCTCTCCAGTGCAGGGTCCGCCCCGTAATTGCTACAAGGCTGGTTCCTTGATGCGGACTGGGGTTGCCGCATCCTTTCCCATTTCTCTTTTTCTTGACTCTCGCAGCTCTGTCAAATAGCACTCTCGCGCAGCATTTTGATCCCCTTTTATAACTCCTACTCCATTGTTAGTAGGGAATTTAATAGTGAGGCACCACGGGGCTAGGATAGCTTTGAATGCTGCGAGTGTTGGACAGCCAAGAAAAGCATTATAAGCAGAAAACTCATCGACAATCACAAATGTTTGCTTGCGGACCACTTTCTTTTCTGCTTCCCCAAGTTCTACAAGCAGATCGATGGTCCCAATTGGTTGCTTTGGCTCTCCAGTGAAGCCAGCGATCTTCTGTGATGAGGCCTGTACATCGATCATAGGGATTTTCATCTGGTCAAATGTCTTCTTGAAGAGGATATTACATGATGCTCCGCAGTCGATGAGGACTCTTCTGACAATGGCCGGTCCAATACCGGCCGAGATGACCAAGGGATCTAGGGTAGGAGCTTCTATACCTGTGGAATCTCTGGCTCTGAAAACAATATCATCGCTGAAAGTTTTCTGTTGTTTCAGGGGCGTAGTGTCTTCTAAAACAAAGACGTCTTCTTCGGCTGGAGCATATTTCAAATCCCTGGAATATCTCTCCATCTCACCCCAGCTCTTGCCAGCTGGGTGAGGCCCTCCTGTAATGACATTGATAACGGGCCTTCCAGATTCATGTCCCGTAGCTTTCTCACCTGTCCTAGGCTGATGAACAGGAACCTGTTGCCCCTGACTTGACGATGCAGGATTGTTGCTATTTTTCTTCACGAATTGCTGCAGTTTGTTTTCTCTTAGCAACTCTTCAATCAGATTTTTCAACTGGCGGCATTCATCAGTCTCATGACCGGGTTGATTGTGGAAGCGGCAGAATTTCCCACTCTGTATGGCTTTTTTCCCGGTTCTCAAAGGGATAGGTTTAGGGAAATCGACGGAATCTTTAGTGGCCAGGTAGATGTGCTCCGGTGTATGTGATAATGGAGTATATTCTGATGGCTTGAAGGATCGGGGCTTCTTCAGATTACCCTGTTTCTTCCCATTATTATTCTCCCTTTTTTGCCCCACCGATTCATTCTTGCGTGGAGCGACAGTGTTGTCTTCTGCTTTCTCCAACACTGTCTTTACTGGCAAAGGACGACTTTCCAAGCGAATGAATTCATCTGCTTTTTTGTAGAACTTTTCGAGAGAGGTTGGCTCCTTCATATTTAACCATTTCCCAAATTCGCTTGACTTATCAATAGCTCTCATCAGATAAGTCAATATCATTCGTGGTTCAGCATTGTCCACCTCGGCCAGCGCTATATTAAAGCGGTTCAAGAAAGATCTGATAGATTCACCAGGATTCTGCTCTAAACTTGACAGTGACATGATGTCCTTGGCCTTCGAAGCATATAGTCTAAACTGCTCCTTGAATTTTCTGGTCAAGTCTGAAAACTGATCAATAGATCGGACTGGCAACTTGGTGAACCATAGTAGAGCCACACCTTCTAGGTATACGGGGAAATATCGGCACTTTATTTCGTCCGAGGCTCTGGCACCTGTCATGTGCCAATCATATTTATACAAGAATTCATTCGGGTCACTTGTCCCCTTATAAGCTGGAATAGTCGGAGGGACAAACTTCCTTGGAAATTCCGCCTTCAAGATTTTTTCAGTAAACAGAGTTTTACTTGGGGCGAAACCCCATTCCTTCTCATCTTCAACCCTTTGCATACTTTCTTTCATGATCTGCCGGACCATTGCAGAAAGATATTCCTCATCATGCCGAGTTCTAGATCCACCAGCCTCAGGAACTGCCTGCTCAAAGGGACTAGTAGCCCTTTCAGGAGCATTCCTCTCACTAACATCATGAATGTTTCCAGCATAGTTCCTTTCATTGCCAGCTGGTTGATTGTTTGCCCCAAGTAAATCGTTCAACTTATTCAGAATCAGAGCATTCTGGGCACTTTGAGCCTCTAATTGTGCATTTTGGGCGTTTATCTGCTGGTTTAGCCCTAGAATCACAGCATCCAACTCCGCTTTCGTAACTCCAACAGACGGAGTGGGTTGATTAGGTACAGGGGAAGCGGAGGTTCCCTCTTGAATGTTTCCGGATCTGATAGTTCTACTTTTCCTTCCAGGAGCCATAATCTCAGATAGACTTCTGGTTTTTAAGGAAATTCTTTCTCCAAATCTCTGTGAAGCAATGATGTCAGTTTTCCTGAGTTCAATTCTCAGTGAAAGCACCAAAAATGTTAACGCTAAAATTTGAACGTTAACACCCCGATGTATGAGTTATAGTTGTGAAAGCACCACCCGAAAGCTCGGGAACAGATTACAAGCAGAAAACAGTAGAAAAGCAGTAAACGACAACAATTTTATAGTGGTTCGGCTTAAGGGTATAGCCTACGTCCACTTTAAGTACTCTTATTAATGATCTCGTTACAAGCTGATACAATTCTTCTCAAGTACAATACATTTCAAGTTACAAGAGTTTTGGAACAAGAAGCTCAAGCTTCTATGTCGATTAAAATCCTTGAATTCAAATTGAAGATGTGTAGTTTCTTCGTGAAGTTCTTCGAAGTATTCTTTTGATCTCAAAAGCTCTAAGTGTTGATGGAGTTCTCGATGCAGCAAAATGACGGTCTCTCAAGAGAATGTGCCCCCCAAAAGTCCTTTGAATGTTGGAGGTGGGTGCCTATTTATAGAGAGTTTCGGCCTGGAATTATTACCAAGGTATAAGTCGTGGCCGACCTAGCATAAGTCGTGGCCGACTTAACATAAGTCGTGGTCGACTTACCGTGTCAAGTCTTCGGCTTAACAGAAGTAAGCTTGTCTGAACTCATATCATAAGTCTTAGGTCGTTGCCGAGTTAACATGCGCGTGTCAAGTAGCTGTATAGGATTTGCCTTCATTTGCCTGGGTCGTGAACGGCTTAGCATACGTCGTAAGTCGGTTGCGACTTAAGTATAGGTCGTGCACCTTTCCATGTCCTGATCAATTAGGTCGGCAACTTCCTTAGGTAATTAAATCGGTACTTAAGTTAGGTCGGTAGACTTCCTAAGTCGGCATCCTTTAAGGCATTTGGTCGTTATCCATTTAAGGCCTTAGGTCGGGAACTTTGTAAAGGCATTGAGTCGTGAAGTACCTTGAGTCGCTGTCCCTTCTGAGTCATTAAGTCGGTAACCATTGAGTCGTCATTCATTTTAGGTCGGCAATGAGCTAAGGCTGTTGGGTCGGTATTTATGTTGAGTCGGTAGCCTCGTTGAAGTGTTAAGTCGGCATAACCCTTAGGCCTTAGGTCGGCACGCTTCTAACTGTTAGGTTGGAACCTCTTGATGCACTAGATCGGTGAGTCATGGTCAAGGCGGAGTTAACAGGGTAGATACCTGTTTAAACTGTACTTGAAAGACAATCGATATCAGATATAACGACAATAATATACCCCCGTGTTGTTTGTAAACTAGTGCGATGACTCCAACATGAGTGTAGAAAAAAAACTAAAGTTTTAAACACAAGTGTGTTATGATAGAATCTTAGGTGGTTGTCCTCGAAGACTGTCATTGCGTATCGTCTCCTACAGTTTATCATATGATTGGCAGTAGAAGTCCAGAAATCGAATATTGGCATCATAGAATGTGAAGGTTGTTGTTCGCATATGTTGAGTTAAATTTGCATTTAAAATCTTTCAAGCTTTGGAGAGTTAGCTCAAATTGAGTCCTCGATCTTATGTGTTTATTGCTTGTTATTGTCCGATATGTTATGGTTGATTGTGGAGGTAAGTTATCAAAATGGGCATTATGTTCAAGTTAAAATAGTCCTGATTTGCCAATACCGACCCAAGCGATAAACTATCTATACCAAACGACCCTTCGAACATAGACAACTGAGCCACTCTCCTGCATACTGCCAACCCCCTAGTGCTTCTCTAGACAAAAATGACCAACCCACACTCATTCCCCTATCACGGGACGGCCTCGCCATAACTTTTACTGAGCCACTCCTTCTCAAAATATTGACTCACTCTGCTACCCTAGACTCCTGCCGAACCATAACAACTCCCTCAATGCCGAGCGACAAACACACTTTCTCTCCTTCTCTCAAAAATTAATGACACTCTATCTTAGAGTGTTGAGTCTATCTATAACATAACCCTTATCAAAATTGCAACGCTTTCATACAAAACATTGACTCACACTTTCTCCGATGACTGACCTACTCCCACTAAAGATCTACCGACCCAGCTCCGCTCAAAAAGTTTTTCGACTCAGCTTCCTTGTTCTCCACGTCGCCAACCTTGAAATTAATACCACACTACTTCATCTAGTAATCCTAAAATCACAATCCAATATCCACTTCGACTCACTCCTCATCACCATCTCCTATCGAAACTACATGCTTGGATTTCAAACGAGACTCCGAACTAAGGAGGGTGGATTGGATGAGGGATCCGTACCTATAAGACAAGATAGAAGCTTTTGAGGATTGTAGGACTGTGAGCTGAGGGTTGCTCAGATTTGATGATATCTTGAGTTATGAGGTAGGAGGTTTGAGTCTAAAAGGAGGAAGGACGAGTGTAATGATAAATAAGAGGTGGAGGAAGACGAGTTAGTAGGCCTGTAAAAATGGAAGTGAGAAGAAAAAATAGGAGTGTAGGCCTTTATATATGGGAAGGGGGAGACGAATAGGCCTTAACAGGCAGAACCGGTTAGAGTACCTCAATGGGTCGGTGAGCAAGCATACTAAGTGATATCGAGTAAGCCGAACGAGTGGCTCGATGCCCGTACGTCGATTGAACCATGGTAGAATATGATGCAATAAAAAAATAAAAAAATAATGATAATAATAATAATAAATAAATAAAATAATGAGTAAATGAAAATGATGTTAAAATGAAGTGTGAGTATGTATATGCACGTAACAATAATTAAAGATGAGAGTGCAATGGAATGTCAAATTTCACCTGATAGATGGAGAAGCATAGTTTTGAGAAACCCAGTGTGATTCATCCTTTTAAAGGCTATATACATTCATCTTTTGGAAAGTTAAAACAAGATTTAAACGATAGATGATTATCATTCTAGATGGGATAACTTCTGAAAGCAAGAACTAGTTGCTAATTCAAAGCACGTCGTATTGATTCACACGACGTGCTTTAGGGGGCAAATGCTAGCCGGCACCTTGGCCTGGCTACATAGCGATAGCCACAGAGCCTATGTTTGAACCTAGACGGGATTCAAGCTAGGAAAGGAGTGGAAGTATGATGGACCGGTGAAACTTAAGTCTGGATCATCCTATACACCTGGGTCGAAATGTTTATCGCTAGCTCGGGCGGAGTAGTTCAATGCTGAAATATGGTCAAGATGGCCCGGCCAAGGCGGGTCGGCATTGGAGTGTAAACGTACTGGTTCAGCCAAAATGGTCAAGACAAAGTGTTTCGGTCGAGAAGGTTTCAGACCTAGTGGGTCGGTATGGATTTGGTTCCGCCCCAGTCGTTCGGCCAATGGTGGTCCGACTTTAGTGAGACATATATCGCTCAGCTAAGGAAGGAAAGGCAGGACAGTTCGGTCTAGATCACTACTAGAAAAATGCCAAATAGCGACGGGTGGGAGCGACGGCTTCCGACGGCGGTTTTCTGACGGCCTCCGATGGGCCGTCGGCGGCCGTCGGAAGCCGTTGGAAATTCACGATTATCGGCAGCTCGGCCGAGCCTTTCTTCCTCATTTTCCAGCTTCTCAAATTCTCAAGAAAAACCCCCAAATCCCCATTTTCCACCTCCAATCGCTGATTTCGTGATTTTTTCTCCTTCCCCGCTGTTAATTCAACATCTCTTGCTCTTAATCTCAGGTATAATCTCTTATTTTTGTGAAAATTTCAGTTTTTACCCTAATTCTAGATTTGCATAAATTGATAAATTAGGGCGAATTAGTGGTTGCAATTATTTCCAATAGCGCAATAACGGTTTATAGCATCACATGGCATACGTATTTCATCTTTTATCGTGAAATTGTGAAAAACATGTATAATTTGTGGTTGTTCATGTATATGTAAATTGTTGTGTATGCCTTGATTCGACGATTGTATACGTTATTTGGAATAAGATAAAATGATTGAATGAACTAGGAGTATTATACTGTGCACGTATTTACATATGAAACAAAAAAAATGCATTACTCTAAATTATAATTGTGTGTATTGAAAAATGACAAAAATGTTAAACCAGCCTTAAGTTGATGTGTAATACGTCGAATAAATGTGTTAAATTAATATATTTTTTTGTAAATGTGAACAGTGAGTAAAACTGTATTTTTTCGTAAAATGCGCGCATGTTAACTGACAAATGTCCCTTAGAGAGTTTTTGGCCCCGTCTGACGAGTGTTGTACATGATCGTTGTATAAATAGTCGTTTTTTTCGAAAAACGGCCATTTATATTCATCTTGTACAATGTTTGTCGGATTTGTCCCTGTATTGGACAAGTTATGAACACAGTAAAAATTTACATTTTGTATACTACTTTGTCTCAAACGGTTCATAAAATTTCGGCCTAACTTTTCTTTTTTGTTTCCTACGTACACGCACTTGTGTACAATGCAGGGAACAAAAGGGAAATGCCGCCGAAATTTTGTTGAATCGTTTGAGACGAAGTAATATACGAAATGTAAATGCTTACTGTGTTTGTAATGGGAAGTAGGATGCCTGACCAATGAAAAAAAATTATACATATTTTTAAATCGTTACGTTAAAAAATAAAATGTGCCCTATTTGAAAATATTTTTAAATTTGTGAAGTTGTTCTTTAAATTCAAAATATTATACGACCATGAAAATAATCTTTTTCGAATTTGTATTCTTCAAAATAAATATTAAATTTTGAACTTCTCATTTTGTCAAAGAGGAAAAATGATTGATTATTTTGTTGATCGGAGGAGATGGATGCACCAAAGAAAAGGACTGAGGGGCTCAATAAAAGAAGATTTTTATAATGGTATAAACGTGTTTGTTGAATTCGCTTTAAGTAATAACGGAAACGATCCAGAAATTCGTTGTCCGTGTAGTAGGTGTAGACATTTGAAGTATTTGTTACCAGATATTGTGAAAGTTCATTTGTGCCAACACGGTTTCGCACCCGAATATTATGTCTGGGATCGGCATGGAGAAGTTGTAGCAAATACTTCTGTAGAGTCTGAAAGTGTCGTTAATGAAATAGTTTCAATGACCAGTATAGAAAATATGGTCGAAGATGCAGCACGATCAATATTTCCTATGGTTGAAGTTGACGACGACGATGGAAATGTTGAAGAACCAAATATTGAAGCGAAATTTTTTTATGATTTACTAGATGCAGCTAAAAAACCTATTTGGGATGGTTGTAAAAGCGGCACTCAGCTGTCAGTAATTGCAGAATACATCGCGATGAAGTCAAAATACAACATCACTGAAGCTGGGTTTACGGCTGTTGTACAAGCTGCAAAAAGACATATGCCGCCCGATAATCTATTGTGTGAAAATCACTACGAAGTTAAAAAAACTTATGTCGGCTTTTGGTTTACCGTATCAAAAAATAGATGCATGTTTAAAAGGATGCATGTTGTTTTTGGAAAGAAGATGCAAACCTTAGAACTTGTAAAGTTTGTAACCAGGAGAGGTACAAATCAAGAAAAAAGAAGGGGAAGGAAGTTCCGTACAAGCGTATGCACTACTTACCTATAACTCCAAGACTTCAAATATTATATGAATCTTCTGTAACTGCGTCTAATATGTGATGGCATAGCGTGAGAACGGAGGAAGAGGGTACGTTGACACATCCGGTCGATGGAGAAGCATGAAAGCATTTCGATAAAACGTATCCAAATTTTGCAGCGGAGAGTCGAAATGTTAGATTAGGATTATGTACGGACGGTTTTTCTCCATTTTCTTAATTTGGTTCTAAATATTCATCATGGCCCATTATCATCACACCGTATAATTTACCTCCATGGATGTGCATGAAAACGCAATATATGTTTCTTACTATTGTCGTTCCTGGCCCCGACGATCCGACACAAGGAATCGATGAATATTTACAACCGTTGATTGAGGAGTTAAAAATACTGTGGAACGAAGGAGTAGAAACATAGATGTGTCCAAGAAGAAAAATTTTCGTATGTTTGCTTCTTTGTTGTGGACTATAAGTGATTATCCTGCCTATGCAATGCTTTCGAGATGGAGTACTGTCGGTCGCCTAGCATGTCCATATTGCATGGATGAAACACGAGCGTTTTCTTTACCTCATGGTAAGAAAATTTCATGGTTTGACTGTCATCGATATTTTCTCCATGTAAATCCTCCCTTCAGAGGGACAAGAAAAACTTTTTAGCTAATAGAGTAGAAACCAGACAACCACCGACGATATGGTCAAGCAAAGACATATATGAACTTGTTAAGGACTATCCAAAGATATATGAAACTGGCGAGAAAACAGAAATTGAAGGCAAATCAGTTGTTCATAACTGGTGCAAACAAACTATTTTTTGGGAGTTGCCATATTGGAAACATCTTCTACTTCGCCATAACATAGATGTGATGCATAATGAGAAAAATGTATTTGATAATGTTTTTAACACAATTTTGAATGTGAAAGGGAAGACGAAGGATGATTTGAAATCAAGACGTGATATAGAAGAATTATGCAAACGTCTTCAGCTTCGTATGAAACCAAATAACTGTAAAAAACCTAAATCTTGTTATGAATTAGATAATAATCAAGTTAAAGGTGTGTTAAAATGGGTGGAAGGGTTAAGATTTCCTGATGGGATATCATCAAATCTTCGTAGATGTGTTGACTTTAAAAATGGTAGATTGAGCGGAATGAAAAGTCACGACTGTCACATAATGATGGAAAATTTATTTCCCGTAATGTTAAAAGAACTACTCCCGTTAAAAGTTTGGAAAGTAGTAACGGAGCTTAGTATGTTTTACAAAGAGCTTTGTTCGACTACTTTAAAAGTGCAACGTTTACGTAAACTTGAAGTGGACATTCCTATATTGCTTTGCAAATTAGAGAAAATATTTCCGCCCGGTTTTTTTAATGTGATGGAACATTTACCTGTTCATCTCCCATCTGAAGAACGACTTCGAGGTCCTCTCCAATATGGATGGATGTATCAATTTGAGAGGTATGTAATATGTTATAACGTAATTTAATTGCATTTGAAAGATGAAGTTAATATAAATTAATTTTAAATAGATATTTGAATCGCCTGAAGAAAAAAGTGAGGCAAAAAGCACGGGTTGAAGGTTCGATATGTAAATCTTATATCGAAGAAGAAGCTTCGTTCTTTTTCTCTCACTATTTCAGTGACCATGTGAATATTTCATTTCAAAGTGTTCCTCGTAATGACGAAGGCGACGAAAAAGAGTCCTCTCAAGCAATGTTATCTATTTTTAGACAACATGGTCGGCCTTCTGGAAAATGTGTAGAAATATGGCTAGATGATAGAGATCTTCGTGTACCACACACTTATGTTCTTCTAAATTGTGTCGATGTTGCACCGTTTGTTAGGTAATCTGAAATAATAACTTGTGTTTTATTCTTTTCTATAATGCATGCGCGTGTGTAACCTAATGTAATAATTTGTTTATATAAACAGTGTTTATGAACGTGAACATCCGAACGGAGATCTCAGTAAAAAAATTTCCGTTTGGTTTTCAAATTACGTTTATGAGCTAAGAAATAGTGTTGTTGACGAAGGGTTGAAACATCTTGCGATGGGACCAAAAAGAGTGGTCAAGACATATCCAATATATTTCGTCAATGGATATATATTTAACACCAAAGAATACGGTGTGGAAAAATTAACAAATAATACTGGTGTATTTTTAAAGGTAGTGACGATCCAGAAAATCATTTAAATGATTTTTATGGCGTCCTGACACAAATTCTGCAACTGACATATTTCTCACGACCCGCGGAGGAGGTGTTTCTATTAAGATGCAATTGGTTTAGCAATGTTCCAGGTTCTGGAATTAATATGCACAAGGATTATAATCTTATCGAAATAAAGCATACATCGCACTATCACAAGTATGATCTTTTTGTACTAGCCAAACAAGCATTGCAAGTTTATTATGCTCCTTATCCGTCTCTAAAAAGAGATAAAGCAGATTGGTCTGCAGTTTTTAAAACAAAGGCCAGATTCACATTCGATGGAAAGAATATTCCGGACGAACAAGCTTATCAGGCAGATCTTGAGCAAAATAATGAAATATTAATTACAGACGATCATACAGATTTTGGTCCCTTGATCGATGAATCAAATGTTTGGGTACAAGCGTTTGACAGTGCAGAGGAAAATATCGTCGAAAACGAGACCGAATCTGAATCAGAAGACGATGATGACTGATACAAATCTGAATATGTTTTTTTGCAATTGATGTAACTATGTTGAATTCTTGATGTATTATGAAATTGATGTAACTATGAAAACAAATCCGTTTACTATTGTTTGCATGTTTTATGTTATTTCCATTTGTCATTTATTTAGCAATTTTTATTAAAAATGCAATGAACTCTGCTTATCGTTGGAAGAGTACACCCATTATGAATCAGATATAACACACTTCCATTTCTATTTCCATTTCAGTCATTAGTTAAGAAATTTATACCATTGATGTCATTTTCATATGAAATATATTTTATTATCATGTTTTTATTCTCTTATATAATGATGTGTATATGTCACAGGTTTATCATTGTGTCGTATAGAGGTAGGAGCTATTCCCGATCATCAAGAGGCGATGGCAGTGGCCCATCGCAAGAGCCACAACGTGCAGTTGTATCGTTAGTCCCTAGAGCAGATGGGTAAGAATTAAATTTTATTCAACATCTTATTTTTTCTATGATATACGTATGTACTTATCTATATCGTACTTAAAAACAGGGGGTTCGACCTACTTCCCTCTAAGGTTGTGCTGGACGTCTCTAGAGCATCTTATCGCAGTAGGATGAGTGCGTGCTGGCCGAGGTGGGATACCATCCCTCCTCACATCATAGAGTGCATATGGCAGGATGTCCTAGTATGTATAATTTTTCTGTTTTTTAATTCATTTTTGTCGTTTTTCTATTGTTTATCGTTTAAAGTGTAATCTTTTTTTAATATAGGCTGAGATAGACATCCAGACAAACGATATGATGCTGGCACGAGCATATTGGATGAAGAAGATGCGCAAGAACTACAGGGACACGATATCTGAGATTAAGAAATCTGGTAAGAAACTACGGTGGATGGGAGAGAGCGTGTGGCAAGCTTGGTTGAGCTACTGGGAGACGGACGAGGCGAAGGCAAGTATACTAATTTTTTTTGAATTATTAATTTTACGTGATTGAAAAATAATGTATCAAATTTTGAATGTATAGACAGAGTCGGATACAAACTCTACCAATAGAAATAAGAATCCCGTCACTCATCGCGGAGGATCGAAGTCGTTTCAGCAGTATCGGCAGGAGTTGGTAAATTTACTGAATAATAAATGTAAATAGTTTATGCAATATGATTTTAAACGTATAATAATTGTATGTAACAATCAACTTCAGGAAGCCAAGACACATGGTCCTGTCAGCTGTATGGACGTGTTCACCCGTACGCATGCTGTCGAGCATGTTAATCCAGACGGGAATGTTTCGTACATATGGCAGGACGATAAATCCAGCAAAAGCCACGTAAGTATATTTCATTTTATTCAGTATTAGTAATTGTTTTAATTGTTAAATTATGATGAAATAAGATATGAATTATTAATTTGTTAATGAAGGAGATGTTTATGGAGCAGCGGCAGAAACTCCTTGCTGATACGGGTAGAGAGCTGTTGACGACCGATGAGGAGGACGTTATTTTTGAGTCCGTTATGAGTCCAGCAGAGCATGGTCGACGATACGGATTTGGCAATTTAGCGGTAAATAATTTACTTTTTCTTAAAATACTTAAAATATGATATTTTTACCTTTTCAAAACAATAAACTTGGATTTTATTTATTTTTCAATTATTGCAGTCCAGTAGTCAGAGTAGGGGATGGTGGAGTGGACCTCAGAGCGATTTAGCAGGTATAAAAGAATTGCGGACTAGAGTGTCCCAATTGGAGGAGCAGAACCGCCAACAGGCCTTGCAGACCGCACAGTTGTAAGAGTACATGCAGCAGTTTGGTGGCCGCTTCCCTTCCTCGGCTGGCTCTGGATCTGGAGGAGATTGATTCATTGCTTGCTTATTCGTTCGTGCAGGTATGTTTTGTTTTAGTTTAGAATGATTTGGTAGATGGCGCAATTATTGTATGAGAATATGCATGAGAATGTTGATGAATTTTTGTATTAACAACGTGGTAGAACAGTTATTGTTATGATTATTGTTAATGTTGGAATGGTATGTTTATTTTGTATTTTATTTTTATTCTAATTTTATCCATTTGTGTGTTTATTGAATATTTTGTAGTCTGGGTTTGGATATGTGCTTGGATTATTGTTTATTGGATTGTGCAGTATTGATATCGTAGTGTTTGGAAGAGAAATGTGGTTGAAAGGCTCTATTTGCAGCAAATATAAAAAAACAGCCGATTTTCGACGGCTTCCGACGGCTTACAGGTCAAATTTTCGTCGGCTACCGACAGTTTCCGGCGGCCTGTAGCTAAACATTTCCGACGGCTTCTGACGGTCTCCGACGCCCGTCGGAAGCCGTCGGAAATTGTCGAGAGCCGTCGGAAACGTGTTCGGCAGCATCCGTCGGAAACCGTCGGAAATACTGCTCCCCGATGAAGTCTTTTCCGACGGCTGCCGACGGCTTCCGACGCCCGCCGACGGATTTCCGTCAGAAAATGTGTTTCCCCTTGTAGTGGATGGTTCGGCATTAGTCGTTCGGCTTAGATAGGTTAGCAAGCATCGTTTGGTCATTATTGGGAAGATAATGTCGTTCGGTAAGATTGGTTAGGCACATATGGGTCAGCACAGTGGATCGGTGAACCTTGAGAGGTTGTAAAATTCTTTAACCAACAATAGAGTGACATGACTAATGTTTATCTGCATCGAGTTATCTACCGTTCGCTTCGAGTCCCTTGAGAAGTTGGTTCGAGTCATGCATTAAGACGCCCTAGTTCGGCATTTGTCGATCGGCCGAAAGTCGTTCGGTATGCCTGGTTCGGCCGACTAGAGAGTACCATATATAGGCTAAGTTGCCTTGGTCTTAGGCCTGCATAGGAAACCCAACATATCTTCGTCTATAAATGCAGAGGCATGGGTACGGTTGAAGGGACCTTTTTTGGAAAACTCCGGAGAGACTCTGCCATTTTCTGCACTCGCTTTCTCTTTGGATAGAACTTGTATTGAAGTTGTATGTTTATGAATTATATCTATATTCAAGTATTTGAAAAAAACCAAAAAAGATCACATTAAAAGTGGACGTTGGCAGTTAAGCCGAACCACTATAATTCTGGTGTTTTTATTTCTACCTGTTACTTTTGCATATTTTCCTCTATTTTAATTTACTATCTTCATTAATCTCGCTATACTAATTTATTCTCGGGTGTTAGTGACCAACTATGGTGCTAACGATGGTCGTACATAACATATATGTATTTATATTTAAGACAAAATGTATCAGAAGTTATATTCAAAACCCTGTATTGTAGGAAGTTGACGTATTTAGACTTTCTGTATTGATATTTACTTATCAGTTACTTCTGCCTATGAAGAATCTTATATATATTGTTCATTTTATTCAATTCATGCATATTTAGCATATTATATGTCATTATTCTACTATGGGATTCTATCACTGTCCTTATGTTTAATATTTGTTTTAAATTTTCTTTCCTCGATAATCTATCTTTTACAGTATTAAAAATTCAAAAATTGTCTTTTTGTACTGATTTTTGAGTATTATGAAGAGTGGGTTGTTACATTTGGTATCAGAGCCTAGGTTCAACTTGGTATCAGAGCCTAGGTTCAATACTTAGGGCCAAATAAACAGTTAGGTACAAAATGGTAGAGGGAGATACATTGAGAGAGCGTAATTGTATTTTCCTACTATATGATATGGCATACACCACTTATCCTTTAGACATTAATTTATTTCTATCCCTAGTCACAATAGTATCTACATTGGGCTATCATTATTAGCAGATAGGGTATAATAGAAACTGTGAATGGGAAGTCTAAGATGTCCAATTAGGTTCAAGGACTATTCGATTGCCGCGTAGGATGTTCCACCGCACACGAACATTTCTAGTTGTTGCAGTGGGTGTTAGAAGTGATGTGGCACTTGGCGCACTAGTATTTCTTGCTCTACCAGCTTTAGACTTTCCAAAGATATGCCCAGATTTCCTTAGCCTTTGCAGGAATCCATATCTGAGTTCTAAGGATGTTGTTTTGACATAGGCTTGGAAACATGCATGAGATGGCTTTCACCAATATAAACTTAAAAGATGTTCTCATGGAGAGAATTGTCACTGGTATCTAAAGATGGAGGTTTTGGCTTGGTGGGACATAATGGTTGAGGAGGTTGATGAGAAAGCCTTGGCTTGGATTGAATTTGAACATCACTCTTGGTCTTGATTCACCTTTGATACCTAAAGAGGAGTGTAGCTCGGCATTTCATCTAGTTGATGCAGGTTGCTCGTTAGTAAAGGAGTATGTCGACCCATTCCAACCTTTTGGCATTATTCAGGGTTGGGATGGTCAATGGTCCTTTGGTGAGGTCGAAGAAGTTTGCTAAGGGTCTTAGAGCATCAGTGGGAGGTTTATTACTTAGCCTTATCCCTGCTAGGTGCACTTTTGAAAGTCTCGTTGGGTGGTTACCTCCATGAGAGCACACAAAAGGTACAGTTGGAGATAGCGAAAGTGAAAAGAAAAACGAAGCGCTAACCAAAGTCCAAAGACTAAGATACAAGGAAAGATTGAGCTTATGAAAAGATGAGTATTGGCTTAGTATGTCATTCTTATGGCATATGGGAGCATTTTGCTATGAAATATCATCCAGCTAAAGTGAAGCATAAGTGCTTCGATTGTGATTAGCTTGGTCACTTGAAGAAGGATTGTCCAACACTTTAGGGGATGAATAAGTAATAATGATCTATGCCTCATGGGCATTCCCAAGTCTTACAAAGCCTCCTGCTCAGGAAAAAGGGAAGAAATTCATGTAGCAAGGTATGCCCTAATTGTAAGTTACTTGCTTATGTTCTTTCCAATGCTTGAGTGGTACATCCATTTATTGCTAGTTATTGGTAGATAGACTAAACTTGACATCCTTCCTAATAGGTAGATTCTTCTACAATATTAAGATTGTATGAGTGCCCTTAGCGATAAGCTGAGGTATAACGACCGAGCATGTTACCATTTGAAATTGATGCATGAGCATTCGAGTTGAATGGGTTTGTCTGTGATGACTTGGACTTGGTATCCAAGTAGGATTTGGTAGTTGCCTAGTAATGTACATCGATAGAGTGACTCAAACGCTTTGCATAGAGTCATTTATATTAGAATTGTTCGTCCTTATGATAGTAAATCTTAGGCAAAGGGAATTATCCCATGTGTTACATGGGTGTTTTCTAAGGATCGACCCATTCACCTACCAGTTTCTAGTTCCAAGTTTGAGCATGGAGTTCTTACGTGATTTGTACTAGTTGAGCAAGAGTTTTTCACCCAATTATTAAAGGCAAACATTTGAGTCAAATTCTTGAAACGATCGAGCAATTTCCAAAACATGACTATGGTCATGCGAGGGAGTTTTAATGGTCAAACCAAGGAACTGGATCTAAATTCGCATGAGAGGATTCAAGTGACTAACCCTAGCTCAACCAAAGGACCATAAAGGAGAACAAAAGATTGGATAGGGCCCCATATATTATTTTTGGATGATCCATACACATTGTGTCGGCGTAAATAAATATTGTATAATACTAGAAACTTGGGACAGTTAGGGAAAGCACTTCTCTACTAATTTTGTGACGATTTAGATAGTCTTCTAAATAGGATATGGTACTTGCCTGGGCGAGCATCATAGTACACTTTGTGTATCATTCTTATTGTCATTGTGAATTGAGATTTGTTTGAAATCGAGCAAACCTGAGTGTTTGTAGATCATCATTAGATGACGATCTAATTAGGTATCCCTTAGGCAAATGAGTTCTGTTCGGGAGGGAAGGAAATTTGAGACTAGATTGCTAAATTTATTTGAGAATTTTAGTGATCGAGGATCCAACATATCGTATTAGTTTTCCTTTTTAAGAGCGAGTGGTGCAATGGTCTTTCATGTGTCGTGTTCATGAAAGGAGCTGCATGACTTAGGCATTTGGTTCATCCTTCAATATTGGACAGACTCATGAGAGCTTATAGCTTGGTATGTAGGTTTGACTATTGATTAGTTACCATGCATATTGGTATAGACTCTTTCTGCACGAAAATTTTTTATGTTAATTATTGTTGCTTGTTGATTACTTCATTGCCTATTGATTACTTGTTGATTTCTCTTGTTGCTAGTTATTGATTCATTGTTATGCTTGTTGTTTCTTGATTTGCATGTTCGGTAGTTTACATGTTAGTTATTGTTGCTTATCATTGTTTGCTTTGTTTGATTGTCACTTGTTCTTTATTTCTGTTGATTTCCATTGATTTTTGTTGCTTGCATGATAATTAAAAAAAATCATGTAGAAGTATTTTTGGAGAGATATAGTGACAGCTATCTAGAATAGGTCATATATTATCCATGCCTACTATGGGGTCAAGGTGGGATTTATATGAGTCTATTACCTTATGTTGTAATTCGAAGTCGATGATATATTTAGATATCGACTTATTTGAGCTTACTCTGTAATTGATAGTCATGTATAGCGGTTGTAACAACCCTCATATTTTACGATTGTATATTTAAATATTCTATTTAAATATAGCATCGTTAGCCGGATTTTAGTCCAAAATGCTACTTTTTGCAAATGATCGAATTAGGACTCGAGACCACTTCCATTGAGTTCAAAATGGTCTTTGCGACCTTTTTGAGTATAAACTTCGATATGTTTGGAGCTAGCTAAAAATTTGACCATTGCACTTTGGACTTTGGGTTCGGGTTAGCCTAAACTATTAACTCTAGCTCCACCCCCACTTCTCTTCATTCACTTACATTTCCTAATACCTTCAAGCTTTAGATAAAAATGGGGGAAGAGAAAAAGAATTAGAATTCCTAAGCCCTAGTTCCATTGCAAATCCAAGCTCTAACTCCAAATTCAAAGAGAAGCTAGTGATTCAAGCTTTTTGGGTTAGAATTGAAGGGTGATTGTTCTTGCCTTACTCTATAGCTTCTTCTTCCTTGTTTTTGTGCAAAAGGTGACATTTTTATCTCATATATATGTCTATAACTATCTTTGATTGTTGGGCATGAATTCTTAACACTTATTCATGTGCATTTGCTTTTGGTTTGGATTGATTTGGCGAATGTTTCAAATTTTGGTGTTTTGAAGTCAAATCCTTGAAGATCCTAACGTTGATGTTTGAACATGTTTTTGGTGATGCATTGAAGAGCCTATAAGATCAGGTTGTCAATTAGCATAAACCTCTAGCGCCATTGCTTGTCCGGTCGCGAATTGGTTGAGTTTGCTCTACATTTGTATAGGCTAGAAATACTGGGAAACAGGCACCAGTCGACTGACCCTCTGAGTCTAGTCGACTGACCTGGAACACGAGAGCTTTCTAGGCATTGGTCAGTCGACTGTTCTCAGAGTGCAATTCGACTAACGTGCTTGTATTCAGCCTACTTTGCCTATTTTGCCTATTTTGCCTGAACTTCCAATTTTTATCGTGTTAACACCTCTCTGAACGGCGACTCAAGTATTCGAAAGAAAAACGACCTAACGATCTAAAGCCTCCAGCGAGTTAACATGGCAACAGTTAGCAACCTAACGACCTAAATAATAAAGGAGCCAAGCGACCTAACGGGTTAACACACAAGCGACCTAATGAGATAAAGTGCGAGCGAGCTAACGAGGATGAAGTTCTACAGCGAGCTAACATGTGACGACCTATGTGACCTAGCAATCAATACAAGACGGCAGTATATCGCAACAGAGCAGCTCAGCGACCTAGCGACCTAGTAACTAAATGACCTACGCGACCTAGCGAGTTAACGACCTAGCGAGCCACAAGCTTCATATCGTTATGTCGCTTGGTTATAGGTCGAACCAGCACTAGATCGCTGCTACTCCTACGACCAGCCTAGGTCGCTCCACTAGGTACCTCGATATGATTAAGTCGCCAACCATTCTCCCCTAGGTCGCCCACGACCTACAACCTACCAGCATGTTCAAGTGATCAAGTGCGACTATTTTAAGCCGTAATCCGTGTACCTTAGGTCGCTGATGACCTATGACCTAGGGCTAGGTCGCTTACGACCTACGACCTAAATCCAGAATTTCCCTATAAATACCTTGCCTACTCTACCGAAGAGAGGACTTTTGGCGCATTTCTGGAACGCCTATACTCTGCTGTTTTCTCGATTCATCTGACACTTCAAACATCGAAGACACCTCTATGGACTTCAAGAGAGATCTAACACATTCAACATGAATTCGAAGAGCTCTTATACATTGAAGTTCTAGTTACTTGTCTTGGTTGTGTTGTAATCAAAGATCATTGTAGAAGTTGTAATCGAATCAGCAATAAAGAGGATTAAAGTGGACGTAGGCTTGACATTAAGCCGAACCACTATAAAAACTGTTGGTTCTTTACTTGATTTTCTGTTATCTTCTGCTTATCTCTAGTTCATGTACCAAAGGGTGGTGCTTTCACATTTTTACTATTTACACCGGGGTGTTAGCGTTCAATCTTAGCGTTAACATTTTTGGTGCTTTCACTGAGAACTCGAACTCAGGGTGCTTCCATCATTGCTTCACAAAAGTTCGTTGAAAGAATCTCTCTCAAAACCAGAAGTCTATCAGAGATCATGGCTCTTGAAAGAAAGCGCGGATCTACTAGACCCGGTGATGCCCATGATAATACTGCCACTTCTCCTTCGTTAAGTCAAGCAGCTCCAAATGTTGGAATTACATGGGCAGAGTTAGATGGTGCAGTGTGTGGGTTATATCAGCAAATGGAAGCCCATAACACTTTAATGCTTGATAGGTTGAATGCTTTGCTCGGAGCTAACCGTCAACCAGTGAATAATGAAGAAAACTTTGCTGATGATGTTTGTTTGCACCAAAAATGGGCAAACACCCTTCGGAAGTTTTTGAAGAGATAGTAAATAAAGAACTTGAATTGGAAATAGGGACTATCTAACCAAAACTCCAAGTCACAGAAAAATAAATTGCGCAGAAGACAAGGATTTAGAGTGGTTCGGCTATGCGCCTACGTCCACTATGAAGTTTTTTCACTTTATTTCTTAATACTTGAAGGTTACAAGTGCTTTTCAGCAAATTACAGCAGGAAATGGACTTAAATTCCAAATTGACAGCAATTGAGACAGCATGGAGTGATTCTGACAGCGTTTAGACTTGTTCTTCTTCCCCAAATTCTCCGACCCCCCTTCTGAATGACCAGGGAGCTCTATTTATAGGTGTGGAAGGCCAAAATCCCGCCTAAATCATGGAGAGACTGCTTGGCAAGTGACGGGTGACCCACAGGCCCGAGTTCTTGAAGTGCGTGCCCAGTTTGGGATCGATTCGAAGTGAACTTCGAATCGATCAAAAAATCGTCCAATTGCGATGAAACTTGGCGTGGACGTTCTTCGTCATGTAGACAAACTTCTGTAAAAATTTCATGGGATTTGGATCAGTAGATTGGGAGTTATGATCGATTCGAGATGAGGCATCTCGGTACGCTGGTTAGTTCGAATCGATCCTCTGGGTCATTCGAATCCATATGTTTCGAATCCATATGGTTCGAACCCTTAGGTTCGAATCCATATGTTTCGAATCCATATGGTTCGAACCCATAGGTTCGAATCGAACCTGTTGTATGAGGGGGCGGTGACGCTTCGAATCGATGGCTCCAGATCGATTCGAAGTTGTTTTTAACGTGTAGGGTTCGAGGACAGCATGGATTCGAAGCTGTGATGGACCCGAAGCTTGTGATGGATTCGAAGCTGTCATCGATTCGAAGCTGTCATCGATTCGAAGCGTATTTAGGCGGTGATGGATACAAAGTTTGATGGATGGATTCGAAGTACCAATTGGCTTGATGGATTCGAAGGAAGGCGTTGGCTGATGGGTTCGAAACGGATGGTTTCGAACACGATGGGTTCGAACGCGATGGGTTCGAACGCGATGGGTTCGAATCATGATGGGTTCGAATCATGATGGGTTCGGACCGAGCAACGTGCACCTTCTTAACTTGAATCCATCATATCTTGAGCATATGACCTCGGATTGTCTTGAAATTTGAATCGGTGGCTTCTATGGTCTTTCTTGTTACGCCCTATCAATTGTGGCCCAATCCGGACTCGGACAGAATTCATTGATATCCATAGCGGACTGAAGTACGATCAATCTCTGAGGCGAACTGTCTCCTGTCTTTGACCAACCTTTTGGTATCACGGCTTTCGTCCAAAAAGCGGGATAACATTTTGCCCCCCAAAGTACGTCTTGTGGGAACATGACGTGCTTTGAATAGTCGCCATTTTATTCTGAAGATTATTGCTCCCTTTTCGTCGAGACTCATATACCGTATTGCCGTAACCTTGCCTTGATATGATTGATTACTGTGTGATTGTGCCTAATCGTTGGCTGTCGTTGCTATAACAGGGTAAATATTTGATCCCTGCGAATGTTCAAAATCGAACATTAGTTCGTTATGTGTGTACATACATTAGCTCCGCCCTTATTAACGTCGTGTGTCCATGAGTCATGTCGGTCTTTGTTTGCTGCCGAACTCCGTCCCGGTTTTCTCCTGAATCGATTTTAGATTCAAGCCAAAGTGTTGTTAATTAGTGGTTTTTGATGGGTTCGAAGCTTAGAAGGATTCGAAACTCCTGATGGATTCGAAGCTTAGATGGATTCGAATCAGTGATGGATTCGAAGTTTCCAGTGGATTCGAAACTTAGATGGATTCGAAGTTTTCAGCGGATTCGAAACTTAGATGGATTCGAAGTTTCCAGTGGATTCGAAACTTAGATGGATTCGAATCAGTGATGGGTTCGAAACTTAGATGGATTCGAATCAGTGATGGGTTCGAAGACTCTGATGGATTCGAAACTGGGATGGATTCGAAAGTGGTCGTTCAAATCGATGGGAGTCGAAGTGACACCAATCCCTCTTGGAATCCGTATAAATACATGAGGTTGACTTCATTTTCACTTTTTACCTTTTACCATTGCTTTAGCTGCTTCTCCGAATCGATTTCCCAGAGCCAAATCAAACATGCTTTTTCACGAATCGACCAAATTCCTTCTAGCTTCCATTTGTAATCAAACTAAATCAGGTAATCAAGGGGTCGATTTGGTTTTGAGAATGATAGATTAATCTTTTTTGGCATTGATTCAACCCCTTCTTGTGGAAATTTTTGGAGAGTGACGAGGTTTGAACGAAGTAGGCCGACTCCATGGAACTGAGGAATGCAAACCTTTGAGCCGTATCGATCAGGGGTGCGCGCTTTGAGTTGGTTTCGAATGCGTAGCTTCGAACCGATGATTGCAGGAGAACACAACAAAAAAGGCGTGCGGTGATGGATTCGAAACAGTGGCATTCTGATCGATTCGAAGGAGCTCACTACTGATCGATTCGAAGCAATGATACGTTCATCGATTCGAAGGAGTTCAACTCCGATGGATTCGAAGCTAGGTGGGACTCCATGGATTCGAACCGCTCTTGATGGATTCAAAGGAGCACGATTTCGATGGATTCGAAGTCAGGTGGGGCTCCGTGGATTCGAACCGCTCTTGATGGATTCGAAGGAGCCCGACTTTGATGGATTCGAAGTCAGGTGGGGCTTCATGGGTTCGAACTGCGCTGATTCGAGGTTCACCGATCTGACTCGTGTCGAATCGAGTCGATCGATTCGAACGTTCTTGCTTCTGGAACTTCCACCTCATCGATTCGTTCCAATACCTGAACTACGACCACTTTTAAATCGAACTTTAACGAACTCACTAAATTTTTAGCATATTTGATTCCGACGAGCTTCGTCCTTCGCATGATCAAAGTTGACCTGACCTGTCTTTTTGAGCTCGTCGATGGCACCGTGACTTAAACACATATAACGAATTTATACTTGAATTGGTCAGTAGTATCCGAGGGACGCGAAAGCGACGGTCAGTGATGACGGTCGTTTTCGTTCTCTGATTCAAAAGCCTAGTCGTTCAGACACCGCGTTTTACTCTTGTAAAATTTGTTTTAGTTATGTATTTGCACTGCACGGCACATCCATATGCTTCACACCGGGGAATATACGGGCTTTCTTCGTTTTTAACGCTGTTTTTCGTGAGTTAGTTAGTTATGGAGTCTTCGGGTTCTGAACAACAAGAGTTACAAAGCCTGCCTCCTCTGATGTTAGAAATTCCGGAGATCATTCCTGAAGTAATAGATCCTGCTCCGGACGAATTGTCGGAGTCCTTACTTATCGAGGATCCCATAGATTCCGTCCGATCTAATATTTCTGGAGCATTATTGGGTCGGATATGTTCGAAGCATAGCTTATCCTCGGATGATGTTTTGCTACCGGGAGTTGATGATAGGCCTCACAATCCACCCGAGGGCTATACTGCTTTTTATCGCCACGCTTGTGCGGCTGGAACTCTCCCCCCGTTTAACCAATATATCAAGGAGATGCTATCGTTCATTGGAATCGCTCCCGCACAACTTCACCCCAACGGACACGCGTTACTGAACAGTGTTTTCATCTTATTCATGGACCGCCTTTTTCGTCCGCCTAGGCCAGCTGAGATTAGACATATATTCAACTTCAAGAGCAGGGGTGATAGTCCATCGTTCACCTTTCTGGAGGCAGTTAGAAACTGCCAGATTGTGACGGGAGCCTGGACCAGACTCAGTTACTTTAAGAATGAATGGTTCTTTGTCCAATGCCCCCCAGGATTCGCTAGGCGATGGCTGTCCAGACGTAAGTATCGTAAATCGTGTTAGCCTTCTTTAATGGTCATTGTCAACACTTGAACTGACATCAGGTGTTTTTTCTTGCAGCTATCATATCAAGGCCAGACGGTGCTCGATACAGAAACGTCATCCGAAGTCTACAAGAGGTTCCGAGTGACCTGCGGCACATTGACTTGGTCTTAACCGATGATAACTTAAGGACGCTGGGCTTAATTGAGACGATCCAGAGTATTGTCATTGAAGGGTTTGTGAAATCGGCTCCGAAGGCAAAGAAGAGGACCGGTGTAGCGATAAGAGGAATGGGCGATGATAAGAGGACGCCTACTGACACCGAGCTAGCGGTTGATTTTCCCCAAGCAGGAAAAAAGCGGAAAGACAAGGCCGTTGTTCCTAAATTTGCGAGACGGAAGTCTGTAATCGTGTCTCGCTTGATTCCTGGAATTATTTCTTCTGACTCCGCTCTTTGTCAATCAGGAAACATTTTCACAGGACTGGATGACGTTCCCATCCCGGAATGCGTTTCTCTTTATCACAAGTCCGGGTTGGTTGAGCTCCGGGAAGCGTTAGACATAAGCGGGCTTTTACCCATTAGTGCAGTCGAAACCTCTGGTTGGTCGGGGGCTTTGCACATTTGCATACACTCTCATGACCCTACATGACTGCTTCACTCGCCCTATTGATTTTTCCTGGTACTTAACTGAACTGTATCTCTTTTCCAAGTAACATGGCTGGTCGTCAGACTACATTGGACAAACTCCGGAGAGTGCATCACCCCTCAACCTATTATGAATCTCGTCGTGGAGGCCCCGATCGTGATCATGACCGGAGGCAATATGGCCAGGTGTATTATGCAAAGGATCATCGCCGTGGTAACTCCAGCCAGGAACGATCAGACAGAGATCGTAGGCATCGCTCCCCATCTCGATCTCCTCCGCAATCCCGAAGTCATGTCCAGGCATCCGAGCCTCTGCGACATCAGTCATCTTCGCAGGTTTCGAGGCCTGAGCCACATCATTCTTGAACCGGGGTCGCAACGTCTATGTCTGGGGAGGAGACCCTTATTGAGTCTTCTGGCGAAGGGGCCATCAGGCTTGCACAACTGAGGAAAGATTTTCCAGAGATTTGCTTTGATGCTTGTATTTTTCCTCCCAATCTTAAAAGAATTCCCGATGATGCCGCGACTTCGGCGCTCAACTACACCCGTGACTTTTTTGCTCAGTACAAAGAATGGTACAAAGCGGCTGTTAAGGCTTCCAAAGCTGCCTTCGACCGGGCCCAAATCATTGAGAAGCTAGAGGCCGACTTGGCTCAAAAGAGTCGCATCGTCGACATACTCCAATCTGAGGCGGAATCTTCCCACAAGGCCGAGGTCGAGTCGTTACAGAAGGTTGATGAGACATTAGCTGAAATGGCGAAAATGCAACAGGCACATTGTACTTTAGTTGAAGACTTAGGCCATCGATACAAGAACGTTGAATCTGAGCGGGATGCGGCAGTGAAGGAACTAGAGGAGCTAAAGGCTAGGTTCGCTGACATGAATAAGGAAAAAGACGACGCGAACGTGGCTGCGCAAGAGGCGTGTGAGCAGGCTGTATCTTTTCGGGCCGAGCGCGATGCGGCAATTGCAAGGGTTAAGGAGGTTGAATCGGAGTTGGAGGAGAGTGTCCAAGCAGAGAGGTTCAAGATGGAGGCCGAATTCGACGATCTTTTGGACACATATAATGCCAATGTATTGGAGCATAGAAATCTCTCCTGGCTAGGGGATTACTCGATGCCTCTCTACAATGCTTGGAAGAAATTAGTGGAAAACAAGAGGATGTCTTGTCCGGATTCGGTATTAGATGAGTTTGAGCTTGAGTCACGTCTGCTCAGCGAGGATGAGAGGAGGACCCTTCATGAAGCAATCATTTCTGTTGAGAAAGAAAGACTTGTCGTCCATCAAACGGAGGTTGGCGAAGGTTCGGGTATCGTGCACCATAGCAAGAATACTGAAGTCCCTGTTTCGACTTCACCCGAAGCTGCTGCCGTGGTTGATTCACAAGCTATTCCCGCCTACAATCTGGACCAACCGGAACTGTCTTCGGGCAAGACGCTCGTCCCCGAGCTTGTTCAAGCTCCAAGGCAAGGTAAAGTAGGTATTTCCCTTTACGTCATAAAACATTGATTTTCGAGGGAATTTCTTGGTCTGATAGCTCTAATTTTGGTTGTTTAGTGACCGAGAGTGTCGCACCCGTGCCCCCTGTCCCTTCGGCTTTACATCCTACACGTGGAGTTATTGTCACCGAGGCGATTTCAACTGCCGCCATGGTTGGTGATATGGGAGAGGGAGGCTCAATGTCATTCGATGTTCAAATGTTTGAAGAGCTATTTGGTCATCCTCTTGACCCCATGCCCGACCTCTCTTTTGTGACGAGCGGAGCTGCCCCAGTTTCTAGTTCGATCGTGATGACCACTGGCGTACCTAGCGCAGCTCAACTGTCTCGAGAGGAGGAGATTTTAGCAGAGATAAGTGCCGAGATGGCCAAGACAGTGACAGTTGGTCCCGGTGGTGACGCCGTTCCTTCAAGCTTATCTTCTCTAATGATGATTTCTCCTGGTGGCACAGTAACCGTCTCGAGCGTTGCTAAACAAGTATCTGTTATTGCTCCCATGCCCCCGGTTCGTCCTTATAAAAGGATCTCCATCCCTTCCAGTTCTGAGGAAGATGTTGATATCATGCCGGAACCGGAGGATGTTCCAAAGAAAGGCAAAAAGTCTCGTAGGAAGCCAGGCAGTGGGTCTAGCGGCTCGACTCCGAGGAAGAAACACCGGAGGAAGAAAGAGTGAGCCCCTCGCTTTGTCGTGAGATTTACGGATAACAATTCTTTTGCCTCTTCTTTTGTTCTTTCTTGGGCCATGTGTATGTACGGATGCAGCCTCCACTTAATTGAAACATCTTTACTTGCCATGTAATCAAACTTGTTTTTGTTGGTTGATGAAATGGGAAGTTACACTTTTCTTCTTACCTAAATGCCTTGCAGTATTTGTGTTGTATCCACTCAGTATTTATATAGCTTCGTGTCGTGATTTAATGAATGAGTTGGATTCTGAGTATATTATTACTTAAGCCAGCGATTAGCACCCAGCTTTTTGCCCCTTAGTTGCGGGGAATAATACTCATATTCTGGCGGCTGATTGCGTTTATTGCAAGCCCTGAACACATGCCCCCCTTCTGGGGATTCATGACAATTTGAGATTGATAATCTGTCCTGCATTCCAGGAATATGAGGGTTATCGATGTTTACACTCCATTCCACGCTATGGGAATTGGGAGTTGATATTGATATCTCGGCCCGTATTTCGGGAACTTCGAATTGTTACTTGTACTTTGATTCGTGTTTCGGGAATCTGGATTAGATGTTTATACTCCAATTCGTACTCTGGGAAGTTGGAGTCCATTCGCGCTCTGGAAACAACTTATTGGATGTTTTATACTCCAATTCACACTCTGGGAAGTTGGAGTCCGTTCGCGCTCTGGGAACGACTTATTGGATGTTTTATACTCCAATCCACACTCTGGGAAGTTGGAGTCCGTTCGCGCTCTGGGAACGACTTATTGGATGTTTTATACTCCAATTCACACTCTGGGAAGTTGGAGTCCGTTCGCGCTCTGGGAACGACTTATTGGATGTTTCATACTCCAATTCACACTCCGGGAAGTTGGAGTCCGTTCGCACTCTGGGAACGATTTATTGGATGTTTTATACTCCAATTCACACTCTGGGAAGTTGGAGTCCGTTCGCGCTCTGGGAACGACTTATTGGATGTTTTATACTCCAATTCACACTCTGGGAAGTTGGAGTCCGTTCGCGCTCTGGGAACAACTTATTGGATGTTTCATACTCCAATTCACACTCTGGGAAGTTGGAGTCCGTTCGCACTCTGGGAACGATTTATTGGATGTTTTATACTCCAATTCACACTCTGGGAAGTTGGAGTTAGTAAAAGGATTGTCGTGTATCAATCCCTGTGAATGCTGGTATTGTGTTTTGCCCCCGAGCTCGGGTCTTATTTAGTAAGTGACTGGTCGTATCACAGTTACTCCCTATTTAGATAAATCCCACCGTGTGATGGAATTTAGCTCTTCGTGCAATGTGATATTATGTGCTATTTTCAGTGAATCACAACTTTTGGCTCGAAGAGATGGCATTTTATTGCTGAAACAAAAGAAGCATGACAACATCAATTGCCTTATTACAAGTTCAAATTTCAAAATGCAAAAAACAAAATGCTAAGGAAGAAATTGATAGAAAGACAAATAAAGCCTGTTAGGTGTAGTAGGGACGGAGGCTTCCGCTATTCCAAGCTCTTGGTAAAGTGAGACCATCAACGGTCGATAACTTGAACGTGCCATCTCTGAGTTTTTGTGAAATCATATACGGCCCTTCCCAATTTGGGTTCATGTGCGAAGGAACCGGGTAAATTCTTTTGAGTACCAGGTCGCCGGATTCAAAAGTCCGTGGGCGGACCTTGGCGTTGTATATTCGAGCGACTCGACTTCGATATGCAGCTGCCCTCACGTCGGCTTCTTCACGTTTCTCATCAAGCAGATCTAGGGATTCAGCAAGTAATATAGCATTCGTTTTCGGGTCGTAGTATGTCACATGGTGAGAGTGAACTTCCATTTCGACCGGGATAACTGCTTCGGAGCCATAGGATAGAGAAAAAGGGGTGTGTCCGGTCGCAGTTTTGTGAGTTGTTCTGTATGCCCACAGAGCCATTGGTAGTTCATCGACCCATTTGCCCCCGGCTTTCTCCAATCTTTTCTTCAATATAGACTTGATAACCTTATTGACGGCCTCGACCTGACCGTTTGCTTGTGGGTGCGCTACTGCTGAGAATCTCTTATGGATGTGAAATCGCAGACAGAAATCCCAGAATTCAGTACTGTCGAATTGGGCTCCATTATCGGTGATAATAGTATGCGGGAGACCAAACCGGCAGATGATGTTGCGCACCACGAAGTTGATCACCTTTTTTGTTGTTATCGTTGCAAGGGGCTCAGCCTCAGCCCATTTGGTGAAGTAATCAACCGCAACTATGGCGTACTTTGCACCCCCTTTAGCTAAAGGCAATCACCGATTATATCCATTCCCCACATTGCAAATGGCCACGGGCTGACCATTTGGGTTATTTCAGAAGGCGGGGCTCTAGGGATCCGAGCGTGTCTCTGGCATTTATCACATCTCTTGGCATAGTCCATAGCATCACGGTTAACGGTAGGCCAGTAATATCTGTATCGAAGTATTTTCTTGGCAAGCGCTTGCCCCCCAGTGTGATCGTCACATTCTCCTTCGTGCACCTCACGCAACACTCGCTTGATTTCGTTATGCGCGATACACCGGAGAAGAGGAACAGAGTAACCTCTCCGATACATAACTCCGTCTTGAATGACAAATCGTGACACCTTTCGAAGAATCTGTCTTCTTTCACTTCGTCGTTCGGGCAGTGTGCCATGCTTAATATAATCTTGGTAGGGAGTCATCCATGATTCCTTCTCGGAGGTAGCTTCTAATGTGAATTCATTCTCCGTTCGATCAATGCTCGGAGAGGATAATGTCTCGACAGGGACGAGTCCCAAGTGTTGAGCTTCGTCTGTACTTGCCAGCTTTGCCAATGAATCGGCTTTCTGATTGTGCTCTCGGGGTATGTAGAAAATGGTATAATAATCAAACTGATCCAGTATTGCTCGGACCCAGGCTAGATAAGCGGCTAGCCTTCGATCCTTGGCCTGATATTCACCCCGAACTTGACATACCACCAACTGGGAATCGCAGTAGATTTCCACAGCGATAATTTTCAGGTCTCGGGCCAACTTCAACCCGGTGAGCAAGGCTTCGTATTCAGCTTCGTTGTTGGTTGCCCGGAAATCAAACTTTAAGGCGTAGAAGATGGATCGGCCCTCGGGGGTCTCAAGCAAAATCCCTGCGCCCGAGCATCGATCGTTGGATGCGCCATCAGTGTATAGTTTCCATATATCTTCGGGGGTGTCACTAGTTTCGGGTAAGTCTTCAGGAACAGTGAATTCGGCAATGAAATCTGCTAAGACTTGACCGTTTATGGCTCTCCTTGGAACATATGCGATGTCGAATTGACTCAGCTCAATGTTCCACTTTAGTAACCTGCCAGACGTCTCAGGTCGTGTGAGGACCTGTCGTAACGGTTGGTCGGTGTATACAATGATAGGGTGAGCCTGAAAATATGGATGGAGCTTCCTCGAGGCGATAACTAGGCAGTATGCCAACTTTTCTAGCCTTGGATAATTTGTCTCGGCCCCGATTAATCGTTTACTGACGTAATAGACTGGTTTTTGTGTTCGGTCTTCCTCTCGAACCAATGCAGCACTAACAGCGTTTTCAGATACAGCCAGATAAAGGTATAATTGCTCGTGATCAACAGGTTTTGAAAGAATCGGTGGTGCGGAAAGATGCTGGATTAGCGATCGAAACGATCCCTCACATTCCGTAGTCCATTCGAAGTTTCGTTTCCCTTTTCGGATCAGATCGAAAAAGGGTATGCATTTATCCGTTGATTTCGAGATGAACCTGCTCAGCGCTGCAACCTTTCCGTTGAGACTCTGAACCTGTTTTATGGTCCTCGGGGTTTTAAGATTCCTAATTGCCCAGATCTTCTCGGGGTTGGCCTCTATTCCCCGGGCGTTGACGATGAATCCAAGGAACTTTCCGGAAGCAACCCCAAAATGACATTTTAACGGATTTAGCTTCATCCCATATCTCCGGAGGACATTGAACATTGACTCCAAGTCCTTGACATGATCAATGGAGTATCGTGATTTTACCAACATGTCATCCACATAAACCTCCATGGTTTTCCCGATCTGATCGGCAAACATCCGGTTGACTAAGCGTTGGTAAGTTGCTCCGGCATTCTTTAAACCAAAAGGCATGACCATGTAGCAGTATAGTCCTAGGTCAGTTACGAAGCTTGTATGCTCTTGATCGGGCACATGCATGGGTATCTGATTGTACCCGGAGTAAGCATCCATGAAAGACAATAATTCGTGTCCGGCCGTCGAATCCACAAGTTGATCGATTCGAGGAAGTGGAAAACTGTCTTTTGGACAAGCCTTATTTAAGTCAGAGTAGTCGACGCACGTTCTCCATTTTCCATTCGGTTTGCGGCAAGTACAGGATTGGATACCCATTCCGGGTATAAAGCATCTCGGATAAACCCATTCGCCTTCAACTTATCGACTTCTTCTTTGAGGGCGGCAGATCTCTCTGGATCCATACCGCGTCTCTTTTGCTTGACCGGGATGTATCGCGGGTCAATATTTAAGGTATGGCTCGCGATGTTCGACGAGATTCCACACATATCGGAGTGCGTCCAGGCGAATACGTCTAGATTCTCTTGGAGAAATTCGACCAATTCCTGTTGTGCTTCTAGGTTTAGTTGAGACCCAATTTTCAATATTTTCGAATCGTTATTGTCATCAATTGGAACCTCGATCGTCAGCTCGGCTGGAGAAGCTTGACTTTCCTTGGATTCGTCATTATCTTCAGTGTCTTGAGGGTCAAGATCCTTCTGTAATTGGTCGTGGTGCCCGGGCCGAGGCCGAGGCGCTAATTGTCAATCGTCGGCAAAGCGGACGCGGAGAGATTCCCCCACGCCCGTTCCTTTCTCCTTCCTTTGCGCTTCTCGTAGTTCAGCAACATAACAGGCTCTCCCGGCAGCCTGGTCCCCTTGAATGACCCCAATCCCGTGGTCAGTAGGGAACTTTAGAGTCAAACACCACGGGGCAATTGCTGCCCTAAATTCTGCAAGGGCTGGTCGGCCCAAAAAGGCATTATAGGGTGAATGGATATCCAGGACAACAAACTGTAACATTCGGACACTACGGCGTTCTCCGTTTCCCAATTCTACTGGCAATTCCACCATCCCGGTGGGTATATTAGCACTTCCATCGAAGCCGTGGATCCTACATTGACAAGGCTTTAGATCTTTAGCTTCCATCTTCATCTGATCATATGCCTCTTTAAACAAGATGTTTACTGAGCTTCCACTGTCTACCAGGATCCTCTTCATCCAAGCAGGACCAACCTGTGCGGATATGACCAGTGGGTCTATGGTCGGGGCTTCGACTTTGTCAGCATCTCGGTTTCTAAATACGATATCATCCATCATCGTCTTCTGTTGTTTAGCCGGAGCCCCTTCGTCAAGTGTACTACAGCTTTCAAAACTTACGTGCCTGATCGAATTGGCGTATGATTCCATTTCCCTCCAACTTCGATCCGCTGGATGAGGGCCACCACTGACTGTATTTATGACCAACCTTCCGCTTGTACGAGCGGGCTCTTCCAGTCTTTCTTGGTTCTGAGCACGATTTTGGTTTGACGGGTCCACACCACCGGTTTGTGGTGCTCGCACAAATTGATCCAACTTCCTCTCTCTGATCAGTTTTTCAATAAGGTCTTGCAGATGCCTGCAGTCATTGGTGTTATGTCCATAGCTTTCGTGAAATCTACAAAACTTCCCTGTTTGAATTTGTTTCTCCGATGATAATTTCGGAGTCGGCTTCTTATATTGCATCGCATTACAGGTTTGTAGATATACGTTTTCCAATGTCGTATTCAGCGGTGTATAGCTTTCAAACATTTGCGCCCTACGTCGCGGGCCACGGTTCTGATCCTGCTTCTTATTCCTATTATCGCCATTCCTTGGCTGGGTTTGCTTGTTCTGAATATTCAACTGCACCCTTCCTGAGCCCTCTCCTGACTGTTTAACCGCCACATTGCTTTGAACCCCTTCCTTGTTGGGCCTTGCATCGTCCTGCTTCCTAGATTGTTTCGCATCCTCACGCCTCAGGAATTGGGCGGCTTTGGAATAGAAACGATCCAACGACGCGAGAGGTTTTCCAGCTAACCAGTTTCCAAAATCAGAGTCGGGGTCAATCCCCTTAGTCAGAGCCATCAAGATTGAATTATCATTGGGGTTAGTGATTTCTGCGCAGGCGGCGTTGAATCTTTCCAGGTATCGCCTGAGTGTTTCCCTAGGAGCTTGAGTGACACTAGATAAAGTGTTTACGTCTTTAGGCCTGGCGATGTGCATACGGAATTGTTCGATAAACTTGGTTGCCAACTGGTCAAACGAGGAGATAGACCGTGGTGGTAATCGTGTAAACCACATTGTCGCAATCCCCCCCAAGGAAATAGGAAAACTACGGCACTTTACTGCATCATCAGCTCTTGCAGCAGTCATTGACCACTCGTACTTTAGAATATGCTGGCTAGGGTCGGAGTTTCCTTCATACATGGGCAAACCCGGCATTCTGAATCGCCGGGGAGGCTCAGCATATAATATGTCATCGGTGAACGGGGTGTGACTTCGAGAGATCCCCCAATCGTCATTTGTCAAACCTTGACTTTCGCGAACCATTTGGCGGACCATAGCTGAGAGATCAGGTGTTGCTGTATTCGAAGGGTGTCGAGCCAAAGTGTGGTCGGACTCCACAGTGCGAGGTGGGATCGGGCGCTGTCGACGATCCGAATCTCGCCTCCTTGGCTCGACATCTTCTGGGATATTCGGTCCTGTGACACGTTCCTGTGGGTGGTAGTTTGGACTGGAGTGATTTCGAGTGTCAACTCCTGTGCCAACTGCGGTGGCTTGGTTATCTGCGGTGTGCTGTGGAACAGTGCCTCCTCGAGAGGAGGGTCCCGTATGAAAACTGGCAGAGGGGCCAACTCTTATTTGCCCAACAGTCAATGTCTGCCGGAGGCCAGAAGCATGCGCATGACTTCCGTCTAGCCTGGGGCGCGTAGATCTGCCGTCATAGTCGGATGAGGCAGAGCTTTCCGTGGAAGAATGCGGAGCGTGGTCCCTTTTTGATCTCCTTCGCCCTTGTGGTTTAGTTGGTTAGCCAATTCAGCATTGACACGTAGCTGCTCAGTTAGCTGTTGTCGGCTTTTAGTTAATTCCTGCAGTAATGTTTGGAACTCCTGTCTTGTAACCGGACCCGACTGATCCGCTTGCCCAACGGCATCCTGATTGGCTGATTGTAGCTGTGCGGGATTCTGCCTATCCTGACCTTCTTGGTTACCAACGTTGGAAGTGGTTCTCGTACTAACCATCCTGAAGGTTGGATTCCTATCCTAGATTTTGAGCAAACCTGAAAAGAATGGATGGAATCTGAATTTGAAGTCTGGATCTCCCTCTTAGATTTGTGCAATCCGGTATCGAAGATAGATCCACGGAGCGGGAGAAAGAACTGGTTCTTTTTCTCAGTGAAAGCACCAAAATGTTTGCACCAAAAATGGGCAAACACCCTTCGGAAGTTTTTGAAGAGATAGTAAATAAAGAACTTGAATTGGAAATAGGGACTATCTAACAAAAACTCCAAGTCACAGAAAAATAAATTGCGCAGAAGACAAGGATTTAGAGTGGTTCGGCTATGCGCCTACGTCCACTATGAAGTTTTTTCACTTTATTTCTTAATACTTGAAGGTTACAAGTGCTTTTCAGCAAACTACAGCAGGAAATGGACTTAAATTCCAAATTGACAGCAATTGAGACAGCATGGAGTGATTCTGACAGCGTTTAGACTTGTTCTTCTTCCCCAAATTCTCCGACCCCCCTTCTGAATGACCAGGGAGCTCTATTTATAGGTGTGGAAGGCCAAAATCCCGCCTAAATCATGGAGAGACTGCTTGGCACGTGACGGGGGACCCACAGGCCCAAGTTCTTGAAGTGCGTGCCCAGTTTGGGATCGATTCGAAGTGAACTTCGAATCGATCAAAAAATCGTCCAATTGCGATGAAACTTGGCGTGGACGTTCTTCGTCATGTAGACAAACTTCTGTAAAAATTTCATGGGATTTGGATCAGTAGATTGGGAGTTATGATCGATTCGAGAGGAGGCATCTCGGTACGCTGGTTAGTTCGAATCGATCCTCTGGGTCATTCGAATCCATATGTTTCGAATCCATATGGTTCGAACCCTTAGGTTCGAATCCATATGTTTCGAATCCATATGGTTCGAACCCATAGGTTCGAATCGAACCTGTTGTATGAGGGGGCGGTGACGCTTCGAATCGATGGCTCCAGATCGATTCGAAGTTGTTTTTAACGTGTAGGGTTCGAGGACAGCATGGATTCGAAGCTGTGATGGACCCGAAGCTTGTGATGGATTCGAAGCTGTCATCGATTCGAAGCTGTCATCGATTCGAAGCGTATTTAGGTGGTGATGGATACAAAGTTTGATGGATGGATTCGAAGTACCAATTGGCTTGATGGATTCGAAGGAAGGCGTTGGCTGATGGGTTCGAAACGGATGGGTTCGAACGCGATGGGTTCGAACGCGATGGGTTCGAATCATGATGGGTTTGAATCATGATGGGTTCGGACCGAGCAACGTGCACCTTCTTAACTTGAATCCATCATATCTTGAGCATATGACCTCGGATTGTCTTGAAATTTGAATCGGTGGCTTCTATGGTCTTTCTTGTTACGCCCTATCAATTGTGGCCCAATCCGGACTCGGACAGAATTCATTGATATCCATAGCGGACTGAAGTACGATCAATCTCTGAGGCGAACTGTCTCCTGTCTTTGACCAACCTTTTGGTATCACGGCTTTCGTCCAAAAAGCGGGATAACAATGTTCATAATCCTGAAGAGAGGAATGTTCCTTAAAAAGCAGCTGGCCCCGTCGAAGAGGCACCTCTCCAAGCTGGAGGATCAAGGCCGCAGCCGACTCTCCGCGAACGTTTTTCCAGGCAAACTTTCGAGAAAATGGCTGAAGTCTGTCCCGCAGAGCCTTTAAACGATGTGGAATACCTCTCGTGTATGGTTCGATAAATTATGAAAGAAAGTATGCAAAGGGAAGAAGATGAAAAAGAATGGGGGTTCGCTCCAAGCAAAACTCCATTCACCGAAAGGATTCTGAAGGCGGAATTCCCAAGGAAGTTTGTTCCCCCCACCATTCCGGCTTATAAGTGAACAAGCGACCCTAACCAATTCCTATATAAGTATGACTGGCACATGACTGGTGCTAGAGCATCGGATGAGATCAAATGCCGGTACTTTCCGGTATACTTGGAAGGAGTGGCTCTACTGTGGTTTACAAAGCTACCGGTCCGATCTGTAGACCAGTTCTCCGATTTAACTCGGAAGTTTAAAGAACAATTCAGGTTGTATGCTTTAAAGGCGAAGGACATAATGTCATTGTCCAGCCTGGAATAGAATCCCGGAGAATCTATTAGATCTTTCTTAAACCGCTTCAACATAGCCTTGGCTGAAGTCGACAATGCAGAGCCACGAATGGTTTTGACCTACTTAATGAGGGCTATCGACAAATCCAGTGAGTTTGGAAAATGGTTGAAGATGAAGGAACCAAATTCGCTTGAGAAATTCTACAAGAAAGCTGACGAGTTCATGCGCTTGGAAAGCCTTCCTGCGCCGGCAAAAGTGGTATTGACGAAGGTTAAGAATAACACTGTTGCTCCTACCAAAAAGGAATCCGAAAGTCAATAGAGGGAGAATAACGGTGGGAAGAAGCAGAAGGATGTGAAGAAACGTCGCTTCTTAAAACCTTCAGATTTCACTCCTTTAACTGATACTCCGGAGAATATCTTTTTCCCTACCAAAGATGCCGTGGATTATCCTAAACCACCAGTGTTGAAGCCTGGGAAAAAGGCTGCTCAAAGTAGGAGATTTTATCGGTTTCATAATCAACCCGGTCATGATACTAACGAATGTCGCCATCTGAAAAGTTTGATTGAAGAACTGTTGAGAGAGAACAAGCTGCAGCAATATGTTAAGCAAAATAGGAACAACCAAACTTCGTCTACTGAGGGCCAGCAACTTTCTGCTCATCCATCTGGCTCGGGTGAGAGGACTACCGTGCATGAATTAGAGAGACCTGTTATTAATGTAATCACGGGAGGTCCTCACCCGGCAGGCAGAAGCTGAGGCGAGATGGAAAGATATGCTCGTGCTTTGAAATATGCCCCGGCAGAAGAAAATGTTTTTATGTTGGAAGACGCTGCACCTTTGAAGCAGCAAAAAACTTTTAACGATGACATTGTGTTCAGGGCTAGGGACTCTATGGGTGTTGAAGCTCCTACCATGGATCCCTTGGTCATCTCTGCGAGTATCGGACCTGCTATTGTAAGAAGGGTGCTTGTTGACTGCGGCGCCTCTTGCAATATCCTCTTCAAAAAGAAATTCGATCAAATGAAGATTCCTATGGCTGATGTTCAAGCTTCATCGCAGAAGATTGCTGGGTTCACTGGGGAACCAAAGCAGCCAATTGGAACTATTGATTTATTTATGGAGCTTGGAGAGGGGCAGAAAAAGGTGATTCGAAAGCAGACTTTTGTGATTGTTGACGGATTTTCTGATTACAATGCCTTCCTAGGTCGGCCAACACTTGCAACATTTAAGGCAATTCTCGCCCCGTGGTGCCTCACTATGAAGTTCCCCATGGATAATGGTGTCGGTGTTATTAAAGGGGATCAGAATGCTAGGCGAGAATGTTATCTTATAGAGTTGCGGGAAGCAAGGAAGAGAGAGATGGGAAAGGATGCAGCAGCTCCACTCTGCATCAAGGAACCAACCTTGTAGCAATTAAAGGGTGGACCCTGCACTGGCGAGCATAGTAGTGCACGAAAAGAAATGGATCCCAGAAAAGCCAGTACAGGGGAGAATAGAGTAGTGCCAGTGGAAGTAACGGTGCCAATACCCGTTGACCCGAAAGATCCAAACAAGGTGCTGAATGTGGGTTCTCAACTTAGTGCGACGGTTCAAAATATTTTGATATCATTCTTGAACGCAAATCTGGATGTATTCGCTTGGAGTCATACCGATATGTGTGGAATATCTCCAGAAATCACGGTACACACTCTGAATATTGATCCGAAATTAACACCTGTGAAGCAGAAAAGAAGAACCCAAGGTTCAGAAAGGTCAGCAGCATTAAAAGAAGAAGAAGATCGGCTCGTGGAGAATGGTTTCATAAGAGAGTCCACTTATCCAACTTGGGTTTCTAATCCGGTGCTTGTTAAAAAAGCAAATGGAAAGTGGAGAGTATGCATCGACTTTTCAGATTTAAACAAAGCCTGCCCCAAAGACTGCTTCCTGTTACCCAGGATTAATCAGTTGGTGGATGGAACAGCCGGGCATGAATTGTTGTCTTTTGTGGATGCTTACTCCAGATATAACCAAATCATGATGCATGAGCCAGATCAGGAGGACACGAGCTTCATCACCGATGTTGGTCTTTACTGCTATAGAGTCATGCCCTTCGGACTGAAGAATGCGGGGTCAACTTACCAAATACTTGTTAATGTTATGTTCAAGCCACAGATTGGCAAAACTATGGAAGTTTACGTTGATGATATGTTGGTGAAGTCAAAGAAAGAAGTGGACCATATGGATCACTTGGCAGAAATGTACGCAGTCCTCCGAAAGTATGGAATGAAGCTTAATCCTTTGAAATGCTCATTCGAGGTAGAGTCCGGGAAATTCTTGGGTTTCATTGTGAGTGCTAGGGGCATCGAAGCTAATCCTGCTCAAATTACTGCTCTAAGAGAAGTCAAAGCCCCTAAGACAAAGAAGGAATTGCAGAGCCTCAATGGGAAAGTCGCTGCTTTGAGTCGGTTTATTTGTAAGGCCACAGCTAAATGCATTCCATTCTTTGATGCTCTAAAGAAAGGAAAGAAAAACTTTGGGACTCCGGAATGTCAGAAAGCTTTCGATGAACTAATTCGTCACATGGAAGCGCCTCCAATACTTTCTAAGCCTAGCAACGGTGGAGATCTTTTCATATATTTAGCAGTTTCGTCTCATGCTCTCAATGCAACATTAGTACGGGAAGATGCAAAAGTTCAGCGCCCGGTCTACTACATCAGCAAGAGATTCACTGGGGCAGAGATGAATTATTCAAAGCTAGAAAAATTCGCCTATTGCCTACTGATAGCTTCTAGAAAGTTGAGGCCATATTTTCAAGCTCATCCTATCAAAGTCCTCACTGATCATCCTCTAAAGCAAGTCCTATTTCACCCTGAGACTTCGGGTCGTCTTCTAAAGTGGAATATTGAACTCAGCCAATACGATATCACTTATCATCCCCGAAGAGCAGTCAACGGACAAGTTTTAGCAGATTTCATTGCAGAATACACAGATAAAGGTAACAGCGAGGAAGAAGTTACTGATGGCATCCGAACCCGATGGAAATTATATGTTGATGGCGCAAGAAACGACTATTGTTATGGAGCTGGGGTCGTGCTTGAAACCCCCGAAGGACGATCATTGTGCTACGCATTGAGATTGGAATTTCCTTCGACAAATAATGAAGCAGAATATGAAGCTCTTATTGTCGGCTTGAAGATTGCTAAAGAACTGAATATCAAAGTATTGCAGATCTTCAGTGATTCCCAGCTTATTGTATGCCAAGTCAATAAAGAGTTTCAAACTAAAGGAGGAAATCTGCCTGCTTACTTGTCAAGGGCCTTGGAACTTATCGATGATTTCAATCATTATACGATAAGTCATATACCCCGGGAAGAGAACATGAAGGCAGATTCTCTCGTAAAGTATTCAAGCACTGGCGATGCACAATTGTTGGGATTGGTTCCTGTAGATGTCTTGTCAGCCCCAAGTGTTGATGAAATGGAGATTGACTGGATCATGACTGTTTCTCAAGAGCAGGAGTTGTGGATGACTCCAATCAAGGAATATCTACTTAACGGCTTCCTTCCAGAAAATTCAAAGGAGCGTCAGAAGCTGTAAGGAAAGCCTCGAGATATGTAATTCAAGACGGTCGGTTGTACAGATGGGGATTCTCATTGCCATTACTCCGATGTGTAACCAAGGAAGAGGCTAAGACAATTTTAGCTTAAGTGCACGGAGGAGAGTGTGGGGATCATTCAGGTGGTCAAACTCTAGCAAAGAAAATTCTCCGCTATGGGTATTTTTGGCTAGACATTAATCGTGATGCTGCTAGCTACGCCCAAAAGTGTGACCGATGCCAGAGATTTGCAAAAATCCCAAGAGCACCTTCCACCGAGTTAACGCAGATGGTTAGTCCATGGCCATTTGCTATTTGGGGAATAGATCTCATCGGGCCTTTGCCAACTGCCATGTCCGGAATCAGATATGCTATTGTTGATGTTGATTATTTCACTAAATGGGCTGAATCCAAACCATTAGCTACTATTACCTCTAAAAAGATGATAAACATTTTGACTAAGAATATCATTTGCAGGTATGGTGTGCCTCAAAAGATAATCACGGACAATGGTACCCAATTCGAAAGCGAAGAGTTCCAGGATTTTTGCAAGCGATTCAAGATCCAAAAAAGCTTCTCAGCAGTGGCCCATCCGCATTTTTGCAAGCGATTCAAGATCCAAAAAAGCTTCTCAGCAGTGGCCCATCCACAGGCAAACAGGCAAGTGGAAGCAGTAAACAAAATTATCAAGTCAACCATCAAAAAACAGCTGGAAAAGGCAAAAGGTGGTTGGGTCGATAAGCTGGCACTAGCACTATGGGCATGCAGAACTACCCACAAAACTGTGACTGGGCACACTCCATTCTCATTAGCATATGGATCAGAAGCAATGATTCCAGTGGAAATAGAGGTTCCCTCACACAGAAGAATTCATTTCAACCAAGCTGAATATCAAAAGTTGCAACTTGAAGCACTTGACTTCCTTGATGAAAGAAGGGAAGAGGCACAGCTTAGAATTGCAGCTCATCAGCAAAGGATTGCTAGGCCCTTCAATTCTAAAGTTCGATGCAGCTTTGAGATTAGGGATCTAGTCTTGAAAAGGATCATGACAGCAACAGGAGTGTTTGCGCAAAACTGAGAAGGGTCGTATGTCATAGGCAAAAAACTTCTTGATGGCACTTTCAAACTGACAACTGTCGAAGGAGATCCAATTCCAAGAGCTTGGAATAGCAATCACTTGCGTCCATATTTTACTTAAAAGCTTTGCTTAAATTTGTAAAATGATTACGGATGTATGATTCTTGTATTGCAAGCTATTGTAAAACTAGTGCAAATGAATAATAAGAACTATAAAGTGGATGTAGGCCCAGTTCTTGGTCGAACCACTATAAATCTTGTGTTCTCTACAATTATAAAATGCCTGTTTTATTTCGATGTGTAAATACCTTAAATGTATTGCTAAAATGTCAATTTAATATTGCAAGCCATTAAAACAAAGCTTACCCATCACAAGGCCAAGCGGTCCCTGAAATTACTCAATAAACAAATGTCAAGCTGCAAAGATTCCAGATTCAAATCCTATATAAGAGGTGCTTCATGCAAACAGTTAGCGATTCCGCCGGAGGGGCACCTCCCTAACATGAAGGTTCCAAGCCCTTGCTAACTGATTGCGATTGTTTGTGCAAACGAACATCCGGTTAGATAGCTTGCGTCTGCCCCGTGGACTCACTTAACAATGAAGTACACTTCTTTGGATAAAACAAACTACTTGCAAAAGAATGGAACGTGTGCTTGGAAATGATAACAGGGAATCGCTAATGAGCAAATGACGAACAGACAAGGGCGAGCGGACAGCAAACAGCTAAAAAGGAGTCCTGCCTCTCAACAAAAAGGTTGGTGGAACCACCGGAGGGGCACCTTCCCAAAGCAAAGGCACCAGGCCCTTGCTACTGATTGCGATCGTTTGTGCAAACGAACATCCGGTAGGATAGCTTTCGTCTGCCCCATGGATCCACTAGACCGTGAGACGCAACCTTCATGGAAGGCCAACCACCCAAAGACCTCTTCGGAGGCACAAGCCTCTTTGGAGGCACAACTCTTCGGAGGATAAAGACCTCTAACGAGGCACACCGAAAAAAGAAAGTTCTCTTCTCAACCAAAAAGATTGGTGGAATCACCGGAGGGGCACCTTCCCAAGTGGAAGGCACAGGGCCCTTATTAACTAGTTGCGATCGTTTGTGCAAACGAACATCCAATTAAGTAACTTGCATCCGCCCCGTGAATCCATTCAACCATGAGAAAGTAACTTCCAGGCAATCAAATAAAGACCTCTTCGGAGGCACAAGCCCTCTTCGGAGGCACAAGCCTTCACCAACGGAACACCTGCCCTCTTCGGAGGCAGAAGACCTCTCCCAAGGCACCACATGCCCTCTTCAAAGGCACTAGCCTTCACCAAAGGCACACCTGCCCTCTTCGGAGGAAGAAGACCTCTCCTGAGGCACCACAAGACCTCTTCGGAGGCACAAGACCTCTTCGGAGGTACAAGACCTCTTCGGAGGCACGTCCCAAGAAGAAATGCTTTTCTCAACCAACAAGGTTGATGGAACCACTGGAGGGGCACCTTCCTAAGATAGAAGGCACAAGGCCCTTGTTAACTGGCTGCGATCGTTTGTGTAAAACGGACATCCAACTAAGTAACTTGCATATGCCCCGTGGAACCATTTAACTATGAGAAAACACTCTCAAGCGAACAAAAAAAAAGCCCTCCAACGAGGCACAACAAAAATAAAAAAAAGAAGAAAGCCCTCTTCGGAGGCACACTGCAGCTCTCAAGGGAAGATCAATTTCCCCATCTTGAAAATGTTCTTCCCCAGAAGTTGTAGTGCCAGTTCAAAGCCTTCTTTGAAACTCGTTTCACCGTGTAGGAGAATCCACTTGTCAAAAAATAAAAGTGACTATCTCCGAAAGTGAAGTGTAAAAAAAAATTTCAAACAAAAGAGAGAGAAGAATTCTCCAATACAAGGCACACTGTACTAAAGCAGAGTAATATTTCCTCAAAAAATGAAAAGAATTATTCTCTAAAGTAAGAGTGCAATCCTTCTCAAAATGGAAAGAATTATTCTCTAAAGTAAGAGTACAAGTCTTCTTGAAACAGAAGCATTCTTCTCCAACTTAAGAGTACAAATCTTCTCGAAACAGAAGAACTGTTCTCCAAAGTTCTATCAAATGAAAGAAATTGCAATAAGTCGTGATATGGGGACAATACAATACAATATAACTACATTAATAAAAGCAATGCTCAAGCAACATACCACAAACTTATTGCAATATCACACAAAGAAAATGAAGAAAATTGTGCGAAAATAAGGAATAAATACATTCACAAATAACAGTCAAAAGATTGTACAAGTAAGAAGAATCATTTTATTTGATACTATAAAATTTTATACATGTGCAGGTTACAAAAGAGCGGGGGCCGGTACCCGCACAATCTCCGATCAATACAAGCATTTGTATACAAGCAAAAAGAAAAACAAGAAGGGTAAAGCGAGACTCACTATTTCTTCTTCCCGCCACCTTTAGAGCCCTCGCCTGGCCTGATGGTTAACTTTGGAGCCGGCTAGAACGAGCCGGGGAAGAAGGAGATAGAGGTGCAGCTGGGTTTATTTCCGCCTTCTCTTCGCTAGCAGAAGTGTTTTTCCTTCTCTTCTTCGAAGTTACACGCTTCCTCTTCTTCCTTGAAGAAGACTCGCTCCCCGGAGTGATAAGTGCAGACAGCTTTGTGTCATCATGAAATTGCTCCGGAGTCTTTTCACCTTCTTCAAGTTCCTTAGCCTTCTGCTCTTGCGAAGCGGCCGGGTCATCCAAGCCTTGAAGATTTCTATTAATTCTTATTGCGACCTCGGTTGAGAAGCAGAAGGAGGTGTAATATGAAGAAATGGAGGTGGAACAGCTGGAAGAGGAGAAGTCTGTGCGGCACTCGGCGTTTTCACTACAGAAGTAGAGAAGTTAAAATCAGTATTCCTCACAAAGAGAGGAGATAGTGGCGCATCAAGGCTTAAGTAATAATCAAAAAGTTCATCAAGTTCATGTGAAGTGAACAAGTAGTCCACTTGAGCTAAATCAACGTTGAAGTTACCTGGAGAAGTTGGCTTTATCACGTCAATTTCAAAGTTGTGTGCTTCAGCGCTTTCTTGAGCCTCATCTCCAGTGTGAGAAGCTACAATTTCAATGTCAGCTTTGGCAAGAGGCGAAGAATGGAAACTGGAGCCAATGATATCAATGTTAGCCGAAACTGAAGGAAGAGTCGGGTCGGTCAAATGTGCCTTCCCTAAATGTTCTCCTTCCGCCGTTCCGGCTCGCTCTTTAGCAAGTTGCTCCTTCCCCCGACAAGGGCGGCACGTGCATCATCATCTAGATAGTGCGCCTCAAGATCTGCCTCAGCGTAGCCAGCGCCTCTAAGTATATCAAGTGCGGCCTCCCACACTTCGGCCAAGGTAATCTCATACTTCAGGCCTAAAAACGAAAGGCTACCATGCCCCAAGACACTATGTATATAAAACTTGAATAAGGTAGAGCTGATGTTGGCCTTGGTTTCTTCATGAGATTCTTCGGCTGCTGCTTTGCCGGCGATAGTTTCATCACGCTCTTTTTCAACTTCAGAAAGTCGAGCTCTTAACATTTCAATCTCCACGTTCTGGGAGCTGGTTTTTTCTCGCAACTGAGCAACATCGGTTCGGTAGCTTTCTATAATTTGCTTCTGTGCCTCAAATCTAGCTTCAGCATCTCTTTGACTGGCATGAGCGTCTCTTACTTGTTTTTGAAGCACTTCTTCCTTCTGAGTGTCGGAAGTGGAAGAAGTGGCAAGCTTTTCTTTGAGTTTTTCAATTTCCGCTTCAAGCTTCTCATTGTAAGCGGTGATGTTTTTCATCTCTGCGTCATGCTGGTCGAGATTTTTCATCCACTCGGACTTATCGCTCTCCATGGTTAACATAGCCTCAAGATTCAAGCGATTCACCCTTTGAAGCTCGTCAACTAGCTTTTGCCATCCAGACATTCTCTCAATGTCAAGTTTAACAGCGTAGAGATTCCTTAGCATGGCCTGCTTGTCGATAGGAATCAAGTCCAAGTCGAAGCGCACTCCTTTTAAACACCAGTGTGGAAATCGGCTTTGGAGTGCAGGTGGGGCACTCTCAATTTGATACGGAGGCCTCTTGATGATCGTTTGAATATCAGCTCCTTGAAGGACAGGAGAGCTGGAAGGGATTTCCAAAGAGATGGGAGCAGCGGGATTTTCAGAAATTGCAGACGCCGGCCTTTCACTAAGCTTGGTTCGCTTGCTCGGATCTTCAGCGATGTGACCTTTCCCTTTGTCATTATGAGATTTTCTTTTGTGGGAATCATCACCTCTCTGGGAAGAGTCATGTCGTTCATCCTTTCTCCCATAGCGCTCCTCATAAGCCCGCCTCTCGCGAGCTTTTCTTGCGGCTCTTTCTTCATCAGTTTCCCTCGGGGCAGGAAGATACCGCTTGGGATCATAAGAGTCGCGCCTCCCATAGCGCTGAAAATCATCATAGTATGAGCCGCTACGTCCCATTGGAGAACCTGAAAATGAAGAAGAGACAAGTTCAGAAATCTTCAAAGTAAAGAAGTTAAGTGCACAAAGTTGCTAAAATCCTATGTGTGTGTGGCATGTGAACTACGCACGTCAAGCTACAAACCACTCTTCAGCTTAAGAGTTATCTCTTGGGTTGATTGAGTTGTTTGCAAAACTGATGTCACTTCAACTGCTGGAGAAGCAAGTTTAGAAGCAGTAGTATCATCTTTGAAGAGCTCACGTGAAGTAACCACCAAGTCGCTCAATCCCTCAAAAATGTAGTCACCGTCATGCCTAGCGGGACTCTTTTTCTCAGCCCCTTCATCAGCAGCCTTCCCGGAGTGTTGAGGAGGTTCCTCTTCTTCGATAACCGGGGGAAGTGCTAATTTGCCGGATGACCCCGCAACGTTAACGGAAGCAGAACATTTCACCAATGAAGCCTCGGCAGTAGGTTCCTTTGGTGTAAGTTCTTCGACGGAAACTGGGGCATCTGGGGTCTTTGCTTGAGAACCAGGGGCATCATGAAGCTGGATAGATCGGAAAGAATGCAAAAGTCCGAATTGATGCAAAAATTCGTCCTTCAACAAAAATTTAACGCTTCTCTCCTCAACCGCCACAGCACTTAGTCTTTCAAAAGTCGGCTTATGGCTGGAATCTTTAGAAAGAGGAGGAAGTGCTGTAAAAGTAAAGAATGAATTTAGCACTTAACAACTTGGATTCTGAAAAGTTAAGAAACGGGAAGAACGAAGATAGGAAAGCTTACTTCCTGCTCTCCAAATGCTGTAAAATCCTGGGGGGCAACGGACGAAGAAAAATTGGTTCAAAAACACATGGGCGGTTTCAGGAAGATCAGTGATCAATTTACGGTTCCTTGTGCTTCTCACAAGTATTATAGAAGGATGATCTTTGTTCTTCTCAAATGTGCATAAGTAACAAATTTCTTCAAATCTTGGAAGACGGTCGAGTGTCCTCCTGAACAGTACACACAGTCCCATCAAGATGGTGTAGCCATTGGGATGCAACTGGAAGGTAGAGATAGGCAATCGGAGAAGGAGCTGTCGAAGAAAATCGTTAAGGGGAGGAATAGCTCCACTCAAGCACATCTGACGATTAACTGCGATGAAACCAAGAGGTGGCCTGTCAGCAGTATCGTTTACCCCAGGAAGCAAAGCGTTTGCCTCAGCAATACCGACTGAATACATAATTGATTGAACACCCGTTGATTCAGAGTAGTTGGAGTTCTTTCCGGGGGACTGTCTAAGGGGTTAGCTATTGGGAAGACTCCTTCAGCTTGTCCAATTATCTCTTCTTGTTGAGATGTCATTCTACACAAGGAACTAGATATTCAAATATGTAGGTGCACGTTTCCTAAATGTGTCGAGTGTTGTGCAAAACTAATAAAATGACAAGCACATATAACTGAAATTAAACTATAGGCATTTGTCGATTATAAAGTTTCAGGGCTTGTTATTTTAGGTCCAAGTACAAGTGCAGTGTTGATGCAAACAGATCAGCTTTAGTTGATTAATTTTGTTTTGCTTTAATACTTCATTTGAATTTGTTGATTCATAGCACTTCATTCGTATAATTTCTTTAAGTTGATTATTCTTTATTGACTAATCTGTCATTCGATGTGGGCGGTCAGTGGCAGTATATTCGCCCTAGTTTTCTGTAAATGTTGTATTAAACAGGATTTTAGCTTTAAAGGTTAATACAATCTGTAAAGAAGTGCAACAAGTTCATGCAGTTTATCTCAACAGTTCAAGTTGAAAATTCATTTAAGTGTCGTCCAATTTTCACAAGCAGTTAAGCTCAAACGACTTAGCATAGGTCGAAGGTTCCTTAAGTCGCACTGTTCAAGTCAAAAAGTTCAACAGTGTCATATTCCTATGAGTTAAAAGTTATGATGCAGATTAAAGCTTCAGGTCAAAGCAATGCAAATTTGGCTAAGTCCTAGGTCACTTGAATACACACACGACCTAAAAAGTTAAGTCGAAAATAGCTTAAGTCACAAGGAGTAGGCCGGCCAAATCTGTTGGTCATAAAGGTTTTTCAGAAACAACTCGGCAATCTGTTAGGTCGCAAATCTGTTAGGTCGTAAATCTGTTAGGTCGCAAGAAGCAGCTCGGCAATATTGAGCTATCTCCCATCAAAAGCCATAAGTCCTATTCCCCAATCATATTTTGCCACGCGTCCACCACCATTGCGTCGCCCGAAACATCATGGCTTATCCTAAAAACCCACTAACCCATTAACCACAAATCCCTTCGTCTCCTCCAATCGCTTAAGACCTCATCTTCTTTTCTGAATCTCCAGAAAACATCATCAAACTCCATGCAACTCTAAGAAATCATAGGCCGATCCGTTTTTTAAAGCAATTACAAACAGTTCAATGGCGATCGTACGGCGAATCAGGAGGAAAGCTTACGACGAGGTAATAAAAACCGTGTGAAAGTGATTACGAGGAAATTGATGGCAGGTACAATGGAGAGGTGATCGATTTACCTAGGATTATTGTTAGGAATAATGATCGAAGCAACAAGGGGTTTCGCTTTGAGGATTCTTGAGCTCAAGAATGGCAATGTCGGTAGAGTACAAGCAGTGGAATGAGGAGGAAGAAACGAGCTGATGGAATATATAGGGGAAAGAAAAGAAGGCGTATCGGCACGCGAGTTAGTGAGATTGTTAAGTCGCCCACGACCTAGATTAGTTAGATCGAAGCACAAGACCTATAACATAGGCGTATACTTTGAGGGGCAAGTGTTAACACCACTCTGAATGGCAACTCAAATACTCGAAAGAAAAACGACCTAATGATCTAAAGCCTCTAGCGAGTTAACATGGCAACAGTTAGCGACCTAACGACCTAAAGAATTAAGGAGCCAAGCGACCTAACGGGTTAACACACAAGCGACCTAATGAGATAAAGTGCGAGCGAGCTAACGAGGAAGAAGTTCTACAGCGAGCTAACATGTGACGACCTAAGCGACCTAGCAATCAATACAAGACGGCAGTATATCGCAACAGAGGAGCTCAGCGACCTAGTAACTAAATGACCTGCGCGACCTAGCGAGTTAACGACCTAGAGAGCCACAAGCTTCATATCGTTATGTCGCTTGGTTATAGGTCGAACCAGCACTAGATCGCTGCTACTCCTACGACCAGCCTAGGTCGCTCCACTAGGTACCTCGACATGATTAAGTCGCCAACCATTCTCCCCTAGGTCGCCCACGACCTACAACCTACCAGCATGTTCAAGTGATCAAGTGCGACTATTTTAAGCAGTAGCCCGTGTACCTTCGGTCGCTGACGACCTACGACCTAGGGCTAGGTCGCTCACGACCTACGACCTAACTCCAGAATTTCTCTATAAATACCTTGCCTACTCCACCGAAGAGAGGACTTTTGGCTCATTTCTGGAACGCCTACACTCTGCTGTTTTCTCGACTCATCTGACACTTCAAACATCGAAGACACCTTTATGGACTTCAAGAGTGATCTAACACATTCAACATGAATTCGAAGAGCTCTTATACATTGAAGTTCTAGTTACTTGTCTTGGTTGTGTTGTAATCAAAGATCATTGTAGAAGTTGTAATCGAACCAGCAATAAAGAGGATTAAAGTGGACGTGGGCTTGACATTAAGCCGAACCACTATAAAAACTGTTGTTTCTTTACATGATTTTCTATTATCTTCTGCTCATCTCTAATTCCCGTACCAACGGATGGTGCTTTCACATTTTTACTACTTACACCGGGTTGTTAGCGTTCAATCTTAGCGTTAACATATCGATTCATGGTTTTCCGATTTGTTGTTATCATTTATTGTCGACTTTGATGACTTCTATTTTAGAATTTTTGGGTATATCCATTTTAATGGATTTGGAATCGATTTCTTTGATTTAATTCACGTCTTTGAACGTGAAATTTTGATGATTGATTGTTCTTACAATCATTTCTATGATTTGTCATGTTTAAATGCAAAGGTTTCTATACTAGTAGTAAATATTCAAACTCTTTCTCAAAGATGATTTCAACTCTATTTTTATACAAAGCTCGTTTATAAAACCGTTTTCCAATCTATTAGTATATACAAACCTCTACCTCATTCGTTCAAGAAATCCAATTAAATGACTTAGCAAAACAAGTGGTATGAAACGCATGCGTTCATTTCATAGGTTAATTCTTTGACTCGTTCGATTGAAACTCTTATGACAATTTCTGAGTGGAAATCTATAATTTGTTCGTAAATACTTAGGTTAAGCCAGTGGTTATGGGACATGAAGCTAAACTCATTTATTTACTAGCTTAGTGTAATTCACACTTTTCATTGATCATTGATGATCATTTTTGTGATTTAGACTAGCGATATGCTATATCTCTTTGTCCACGTAGGGGAAGGTACCTTGTTTTATTGAGTTTCGTCTCATTTCTTTTATAGGCTAATGACCTAATAGTTCTTTGGAGTTTCGACTCAATTCTTATGGGCTAGCGACCCATGTTTCTTTATGGAGTTCAGTTCATCGGACGTGCCTTTGTACTACATTATTGTACCGACTTATCAGGATCATTGGGCGAACCGTTGTACTACGTCGTTGTTCTGAAACATTTGAGATTATGGTTCTTCGGGCGTACCGATATTGTACTACGTCTTTGCACCGGCTCTATGCTTAGTGACCATGGGACAACATCCCGTTTGTGGTACACGTGTTGGTGAGTTATCATGCTCCTGTTTTGTGATAGGCCTCCCCTTTTTTGTGATTTTTGGATTTCTAATTGATGATTTCTAGAAAAAAAAATTCGCCGGTTTTATGAATGGCATCGATATGATGTCAATATATTTGGTTTGGTGAATAAAATAAAGAATATGATATTCTTTTTGAATCTATGAGGAGATTCTTGTGATATTGATTAATCTCTGGTTGATTTTTAATTGCATACTTATCACGGTATGGCATTATTGTTATCATACGTATTTGTCATGTCTCTTATTCTATCTCATTTTTATCTGATAATTATAGCTAGACTGATCCGTTTATTATTTTCTTATTAAATAATACTCGGGTCAGACCGAGATGTTACAGGTGCTTCTGCTTGACTCCTCATCTGGGGTTATTATTTGATTTTTGGCTAACTACTTTAGATTAGTAGTTTTACACATTTGAGATAGAGACTCCTTGATGTATACATATTCTTTTGTCTAGCACTTGTATCTATTCTTTTGTTATATTATGGATCTTGTTTGACCACTACTCTGATATACACTTCTATGTGTTATATTCATATCTATTTCCGCCTTTGTGATATGGATATATGTGACTGATTTACGTTATATTTATTTCTATATTCGTTTCCAAAGATTATATAGCCACTGTGTAGTAACTTTGAGTTTGTATCGGTATGTTGGATTTCCTCTTGACATGAAATGCATGTTATTTTATCTGACATATCGATGCTCGCACAAAGTAATTACACAGATTGTTGCTCCTAAACAGCCTTATTCTTTGTGCTACTTGACGGCATTACTCCGTAGTGTCCTTGGCTAGCGTGAGTATAGAGATGGGGCGTCACAGCGGTGATAGTATTGGTTACTATAATGAAATTATGCATGTATAAATTTCATGATTATTGCATCAGAAATTCTAGTTACATGGCTTGATATAGCATGTTTATATGAGATGATTGCTTAATATGCATAAATTCATGATATAATGTTACAGTTGCATTTAATCCTCTTGGTTGAGTACATGTTTGGGTACATGGAAGTAGTTGTTGGCTATTTGGACCCTTACTCGTTTTTTTTCACATATGAATGGTTTGCCTTTATTATAAAAGAGGTAGTAAGATCTGTTGTGTGGACTTAGATATATGCACTTGTATGTCCTCGAAAATGAGATGCCTCAGATATGAGATGTTTGTATATCTACATCATTTTGGAATTTTTTTTGGACTAGCCACGCAAAGGAGGTACTGTCGAATTTTTCCATAACATGAGTGGCTTTGAAAGCCTAAGGATTGGGAGACATTTCCTTACTTTGGGAATTTTAAGGACAAAATCCTTTTAAGAAGTAGAGAATGTAAGAATCCACATTTTTAATGATAGGATATTTAAATAATTAATTTAAATGTTGAATCATTATTGAATTGAAGGTACAAATATGAATTTTCACATACGGTCGAATTAGGAAATAAAACCAAATCCAATGAAGTCTGGATCGGCGCTGCAAATCAAAACGAGTATTATATTGCTAAATTTGGAATCATGGTATTTTCACGATTTATGTATAAGTGTAGTCGGGTCAAGAGAAATCTTGAAGGATGGCTTATGCTTCTGGGATGAGGACTTCATTATAAGACGTAAGCTCAAAGAATTTTTGGATTAGGGCAATCTAATGGCTAAAACGACCTAGAAATGCATGAAATTATCATCGGAGTGCTGTCTCGGATAGCAACAAAATTTATGCCATCACGACCGAAAAAATAAGGTGATGTGTGTCGACGAGTTTTATGGCAATTCGATGTATAATGTGGTTGTACGAGCTCAAAACGTGTGGCAATTTACGTGAGAAATCAAATTATGTATATGTACACACACGTGTATATTCCCTCCACCCAACCAAAACTTTCCACCGCAACTTTTTTCTTCTCCTTTTTTTATGGGTCAAAAGGGATAACGGGTTTTCCTAGATTCATCAAGCTTTAGGCAATGATAGGCAATGAGGGTAGATTCATGACTTATGGGGAGGAGGGCAGCAAATCTATGTATGTAGTTGGGTGTGCGGTGGCGATGGCTGAAGTCGACGTTCTTTGGTTGACAACTAGGGTTCCGATTAATGGAGATTGTGGAAGAGATAGTGAAGCGAGGATCGTTGTTGCAATGCACTTGTCGAGGAACACCTTCCCATAGAATTTTAGCACCTCCGGTCATGGAATGAAAATTGCAACATGTGGCTTGTCATGACATGGGGAGCAGGTCACAAATTAGGGGAGGCATCGAATTTGATGACTTTTGTGTCTATAGCTCAGGCATTTACGAGGAGTGCAATGGCATAGTCGCCGTTCAATTTTATAGAGTGGATCTCCGTATCACTATTAGAGAGTGCATAGTGGTTTTGGGTTGTGCATATATAGGTGCATAGGTGGACAGATTTGAAAATTTAGGAAAGAAAGATTGTGGCGTAATTAGTAAGTAATTATGTTAGTTAATTATATTAATTAACCTCGTTTCATACTTAATTCGTATCTCTTGCATACGAGGTCCAATCGAGATGCAGCCTTCGTCCTTGCACTCATAATGAGATTATCTAGGACATATTATAAGTTGGATTGGATTCAAATGCTTGGGAATTTATAGTTCAGGTAAGCGGATTATGAAGTTATATTTCATTATAAATCCCTAAAATTTTATATATTGAAAATATTACTAGAAGAGGTTAAATATATTCATTTGTATATGAAATTGCTTCCCCATTTGATTGGATTGGTTTAACTAGATATTTGAGATAGTGGATTAAAATGCCATATATTTATATTGTGTTCTATTCATACCGAATAGAGCTGGTTAGTGATGGTATTAATTATAACATGACTATAAATTAATTAAACTCCAATTTTTTGTTATATAGTGAAAGAGATATTAATATATATTTTATTACTAATCAAAAGTATGAGTATGACTTCTGAAAATAAGCTTGAAGCCTTAAAATAATTTATAAGCTAGTTTTGTATTTTATGAAATGATAGAATGATTTTATAAAATAATAGAAAAAAGATTATACTTTTATTTGAAAGATTTAGAAAATAAATGTATACGTGTACGGAAACACCCATATAAGTATATTATCAAGTCGCAAGCAATGTTATGAATCCATAGTGATTATCGTGTGCGTTAAGCTATGTGAGGGAACATGTGGCCGAGTAATTGTTTTGATGAAGCTCAACATAGGTGTTTGCGTGTATGTGTGCGCATAGGCATGCACGAGTGAGCGTTTCGACACACGTATGAGCAACATATAAGGCAAGGAGTTTGGTTGGTTTTTATTTGGCATGTTAGAGGAAGTCAGGTCGCTAAAATCATCCGCTGAACACTATAACGCAATTGGTGGATTTTGGTATCAAAATTGGTTTTTGAATACATAAGAAACGACTTCCAACATATCACCTAATAGGCTCCAAAAGAAATCCGTTGTGGTGAAGGCATGCTAGTGGAGCTAAGCAATCCATCGGGCGAAGTAGGAGATAGAACTTGAATCAACGATCAGTGGCACATGCTCCAGGCTTTACTGCTTGGGACAGGCTACAAATGGTGGACTTATTATGGACCACTAATGCATTAGTGGTGCTTTGACCTTGGCAGTTATCCCAGGACGTGTTATTAATTGGTTGTTGTCGTTGTTGTGTGTGTTATTAGTTTGCTATTGGCATTGTTGTTGAATTTATTATCATTATATACTTCGAGATAGACTTATATCATGATCACCCTACTTGGATGTTGGTCTACGCTTATCATAGTATGTTATTACGTTTCACATATTGTATAAGTTGCGTTGACTTGTTGATTATAGGAGAAGAACAAGGTTAAGGTATTAAATCAAGAAAATTTAAGACAGGTTGTGCCTTAGTAGTCCCTTGGTTTAATATTTGTTTTAAATTTTCTTTCCCTGATAATATTTCTTTTATGTTATCTAGAAATTAGATAATGTCTTTTAGTGCTGATTTTTTAGCATTACGAAGGGTGGGTTGTTAAATTGATGTAGGCTTACCGAACTCAAGCAAAGCCCTTGCCAAACGTAGTTACATTATGTTATATGGATACTAAAATTGGTGTATCAAATTCAAAATTAGTATTTTAAATTCATATAATATTGAGATTGGTATAATACTGAAATCAATATCTATTTGAAACTGAAAATTGAAATTTGCAAAACTGGTATGTTTGAATGTAACGACCTGGAATTTCCGAAGCCGAAAATTCCAGATAGTTATGAAAAAGAAGAAAGAGATAGAAGAAGAAGAAGAAGAAGAAGAATAGAAACACCAAACATCTCACATTCGCAGCGGATAAAATATAATAATAAATAATAACAGTTTACAGAAGAATACTATATCTATCGATTACATTTAATATACATCAGACTTTCACATATATACAGTCACTGATATATACAATTATCATGTCTCAGATTAACAATATTATAATACAGCGGAAATACTTAACACATTCCTATCATCCAGCTCGCCTCCTGAGCTCCAGAATGTCCTTACCTGAAAATCTGTAATACTCGCTCTGACCCGAGCATTACACCAAAGTAACACCCGGGTCAGGCTGGAAACCAGCGTGAGTAATCCCATCCAACAAGGAATACAAAGCATACAACTTAAATAAAACCCGGGGTAACGTATATCAATTTAACCAATTCATAATTTTCTATAGACAACACTTATTTCACATATAAATTTCTAGGTACCAAACTTAGATAAAATAATCTGGTTCACTTAAATCATTTCATTCCTGCATATTGATTTCACAAATCAATTTATAAGAGTTCGAAGTGGTTTCGGGTATTTCCTATTACCCGACCCCGGTCTCTTCAAAAACTCATGTCATCCTAACCCAAGTTATCCAACGAAATATACAACATCTCATATTAGAGATATCAACTCATTCAAAGCTTCTAATACCATTCAATCATCTATAAGCAAAACTAAATTGCATATAAATCAATTCGATTGATTCTAATTGAATTTAATTAATTCTGATTTAATTACTAACCTCAACCACTTAGATTTCTTCATTTATCATTAATTTATTTCAAATCAATTAATCAATCATTCCTTCATTATTCATCTTAATTAATCACCCTGGTTTAACTATCCTTCAATTACAATATGTAATTAATTCTTAGATAATTACACAAATTAATCAACCTTTATCCCTCCATATTACTTACATTGATCATTGATTGATTACTCAAATTAACTATCATATAATCACTATTGATCAATTATTCTCAAATTAATCATACTCCTTAATTAATTTCTTTAATTAACCAATCCCGAATTAATTATACTAGGTAAATAACTCTTTTATTTGTTTTTATCAAGTAACTATCTATTGGTTAATTACTCTTACTTAACATAAAATAATTACAACCCAATTAACGATCCATCTTAATTAATCCTCCTTGATTTATTATCTTATAATTACATTTAGCAAAAATTACTTTTAATTAATCACTTAGATTAAATAGCCTTAACCATTCACATTAATAAATCTTAAATTAATTGATGACATTCATTAATGATCCTCTAATCGCTTCCAATAATTAAAATTTTTTTAATTAATTACAATTATAAATATCTTAAATTAATTTCATTATGTGATTATTCTTTGATTCTTTCCTTAATGCATTTTTTCCCATAATTGCTTAAATTAATTAATTAACCCTTAAATCAATCATATTGATTAATCATCTATTTACAATCAAGACCTTAATTAATTTAAGATAAGTCATTATCTTAATTACTTACTTGATTATCATTATTAAATTCCATTTGATCCACTTAAGAACTAAATGATTATCCTATTATATGATTATATTAAATCAAACAATTTAAAACATGAGACCTATAATTTAGAATTTAAAAATAAAAACTTCCAAAAATTTAACATGTCAGACTTCGAAATTTGATATACCAGGCTACTGACTCTTCCAGATTTCCAAAATTTCAATATCTCAACACGCCCTCTTCAAAACACAAAACATGCTACACTACTAACTATTTTCGATTTTCAAAATTTTCAAACTTACATGCCTGGTTACTAAATTCCCAAACTATCTGTACATTTCACATGTACATTCACTGAAACAAACTGAACAGTGTTACCGTTTGCATATATATATATAAGTACACTAGGAAACATAAGCACTAACATAGGTATCATGTCAATATTCTTAACACATGTCTCTGCACAAATCAGACAAGGACAGAGGCCAAATTGAAAGCAAGTCATGTTAGTGAAATCATATTCTCATTCAAGGTCCAGGGTTCTTATAAATATATACGAGAAAACTCACCTAAAAGTCGAAACCCTAGCTCACGCGTGAAACTCAGACCCCCCATGCTTCGCCTGCACCATCGCACGATCGTGTCCCAAGTCGCGAGCCCAAATCGCGAGCCCTAAACCCCACCGTACTCGATTCGAACTCGATTTGTGCCTCCTCCAACGTGATGCTTCCCCTATAAGCGATCGGTCTAGCATGCAAAAGGACGAGAGGGACGAGGGAGAGAGAGCGGGACGGCCATTATATTTTTTTATTTTTTTTCATGAAATTTTGTTTTTTGATTGAGGGTTAAAGAGAGATCGGGGATAAGGTATAGGGTTGGAGAAGCTTCCTGAATACGCGTGAATAAAATATAATAGAATATTGAAAATATTCTACGTTGAATAACGCTAAATCCCCAACCCCGAATCCGACATGCTGACAAGCGTTAATAAGGTTCTACTCGCATTCCGAACACAATGGAACATGTTTCGGAGGCTAATTTGATCGTATGTGCGAGATACAAAAGAAAACGATCAAATTCCAATTAAATCGATTAAAATAATTTCTATGTGTTTCGAGCTGCCAGGGTCAAACGAAAACTCTGATTGCTCCGAAAATTGAAATCCGATAATAACTAACTATTACGGATCCAATGGAACTAGTTTCGTCGAATTCCGAGACTGTGCCTCGGAAGGCTATTTTTATATATCGATTTAAACTATATATTATTAAAATTGAACAAATCACCTTTAATTTAAATTTCAACCATTCTATTATCTTCAGTATCATCATTATAAATTTTATAAGCCTTCAAATTATTTAAACAGACTTAGAAATTTCAGATTCAACAATTTACCCAATTTTCAATTATTAAATTCAATATATAATTCAATGATTTAATTACCAAGTAAATATTGATATCTTGAATTCAAGTTAAAATTAACTTTTAAATATTTTAAAATCAATTAACTATTCAAATTTAAATTGTTAGAAATTCCGGGTCGTCGCATTCCTTCCTCTTTAAAAGAATTTCGTCCCCGAAATTACTAGTTAGGAAGAATGGTTCAAAACCCGTTTACCTTTCCCCAAAACCAACGGTTTTATCAATATCCTACCAACTATCTTTTATTAAAGACCTACTATCACCTTAACCAACTTCTCAAAACCTTCTATAGTATCAAATAATATCCCTTTGCTCAATCATCTAAATTTTATTTTAAAATCAAATTTTGAATTATCAAAATTTTCTCAAAATTTTTCTAACTCTCTAAATTTCCGAAAATTTTTGTCGGCGTCTCCTTTGCGCGGCTAGCTTGGTGCAACTACAAAAGGCCTCTACGGGCTCCCAAATTTCCAAAAGAAAACAAAAGCCAAGTGGCTAAATCAAAAACCCAATCCAATTTTATACAGAAATTAAATACATACCTTTTTGTCGGGCAATTCAAATTTATCTTCTGATATCAAATCCAATTTCCTTTTTCCTTATAATCCCTGCATATCTTACTTAACAATAATATCCAATCGTAACATTTCCAATCATTTTATACATTTCCTCACATATGTTTCATACCTACTTCGATTCAAATTATCTTTCTCATTTCATATGAATTTCGTTTATCTTCACTTCTGAGTATTAAATTTTATCTTTCATTTATAACTGATTCATATTATTATTTTTATTTAGTTCCATCCCTTTTAAATTTTAATTTTACTTCAACTTCTCAATTTTCAAAATAATATCCAAGCACATACTTAACTCATTTATACTTCAAAATAATATGCCACCGAACTTAAGTTCAGTCTGATAATCCAATTACAATCATCACTTTGATTTAGTTTTTATTTAATCAGACTTCATCCATTTATTAATCGATTAACCCATTTTAAAATTTTAATTTACTTACTTAACTCATTTTGAATTTATTTTATTAATACAAAGTCATTCTCAATTTATTTCTATTCACTTGGGTTTTGTTTGCACTCAAACCATTTCTATTATAATTCACTTTCATTTCATTCGACGACATTTCTCTTATATCTAATTTACTTGCAAATTTCGTTAAATACTATTCATATCACACTTGAAATTTGTTTGTTATTCAAACCATCACTATTTCGATTCCACTTTATTTTATTTTTATTTTTACAACATCTCTTCTTATTTATTTCATTATCAAATCCAAGTCGAATTCCATTTTAAATTTGAATTCACTTCCAAATTCCATTAATAACTTACAATCCATTTTATTTAACCGAGTTAAATTTTATTAATATACTCCATCAATTAATTATTTAACCAATTAGCTTATTTCCAACTTCTAAATCAATATTCGATTTTAATTACAAAATCACTTCATTAAAATTCTCGAGTTTCAATTTTATTTTATAATTTCAGTTTGGGTTTCCCTTGATTTTCCAAAATTCCAACCTTTTATTTTAAAATTTTAGAAAATCTTTTAAATTCACATAATACTATTAAAATAGCTTTTTATAAGAATACTTTTTACAACTCGATGTCTCAACCAGTCCATCCTTGTTCTTCAAGAAATTCAGTCATACGTTGATCAGGCGTAGGACTGAAAATCTATAAGTACTTGGTAAAGTCGTTTTCAACATCTAGTGAAAATACTTGGAAAATAGTTTTATTGAAAATATCGAAAACAGTTTTTGAAAATATAGAGGAAATATCTTTGGTGAGAATGCTCTGGAAATCATCACCCCCATCCATGGTCGCAGTTGCATCCAGGGTTAAGTTGCCATCACAGCAAAAGTCCATGTAACTGTAGGCTCTCCACGGCCTCTCGATTACGCCATGGAACCCACGACAGATCACAGTTACATTCCAGGGTTACGTTGCCATCACAGCAAAAGTCCATGTAACTACAGGCTCTCTGCGGCCCTTGATTTTCGCTGTCGAAATGAAACTTCTCCACTCCTACATAGGTCGCAGTCTACCGATATAAAATCAAACACAGACTGTTGGCTCTCAGCGGCACACACAACTTTCGCTATGTTATACCATAGGTCGCAGTCTACCGATATAAAATCAAACGCAGACTGTTAGTTCTCAGAGGCACACATGACTTCCACTATGGTATACACTACTCATAATCCCCAGGAACTAGTTTTGTCTGGACTCCTCACAGGATCAACTTTAGAACCACCCTTGGGGCTCAAGGCAGCACCACCCGGTGGCACTCCTGAGAAGTTCATTTCAAGGGAGCGCCTATTTCCCCAAAGCCATCATCAAACACTTTATACTATACACGTATAGTATCTTTTAAATCATACACCTAGTATGATCTCATACAAAGCTTCTTTGCACAAAATCGATTATCCCAAAATCGATAGTTCTCAAACTAGGCTTTCCAAATTTTAATATTGATTTTACCCAAAAATCAAAAGCCTTTCCAAATCCAAAGATTCCTAAAATACTTTTCCAAGATCCTCATAAGATCCTTTATATATATATTCAGATATATATGAAAAAAAAAATTTAATACTTTGGATCCTTTCAAACTTGTATAAAACTCCTTTTATACTTCAAACACCTTCAAAAATCCTTTTCTTCTGACAATAGATTTAACAAGGGGAGATTTATCTTATATAACAAAGATATATAACTTTGTTTATTCAAAATCAAACATTCAAATTTAATTACTCCTTCCAATGCCAATTTCATTCAAATCTGTACGATGTACACTTATCATCCGTACGCCATACCAATCTGATCGCTCACTCGATCACACAATTTCACTTCCGAACTAGTATCGTCCACCCGACTTCCTAGTGCGGACACAGATCTGGTTTCTTGATTAGAAACCGTCATTCTCCTTGCATAGCCATAACTATGATAGAGCATATCCAGAACCAATCAACAATCCATATCCAGGTTCGCCGTTGAAAATCGAGTGAAAAATCCAAACTCGGAGCGATATAACTATCTCGAAATTCTGTGCTCGAATCTGGTCAAATCACTATGCGAATAGAATAATATACATACATCCTACGTATTTATTCCCATTGATTATCAGTCAAATCAATTTCCCTTCCCTTAACATTTCCTCAAATTTCCACTCACTTATTCACATTTGCCTTAACCCCTATTTGGATTGTCACCTAAATTCTTATCCCGGTTGAAAGTTTAATCAATAACAGTTTGAAATCCGACCAGTTTATATTTAGAAAATAGCCTGAAAATTTAAAAAAAATAGATAAGTAGTTGAAAAATAATTATTAGTTTGCAAAATAGCTGTAAAATGGTTAACTAATTATAAAATAGTTGAAAAATAGTTAGATAATCACAAAATAGTTGAAAATAGTAATTAGTTATAAAATATTTGAAAAAAACAGTAATTAGTTTATAAAACAGTTACAAAATAGTTAAATAACTTCAGAACTAGTTATAAAATAAGTATAAAATAATTTTGGGTTTGATAAGAAAGGTTGTATATATCAAATAGCTTACTTAAAACAATTTCAAAATAGTCCAGAGTCAAACTGTTCACTTCCCCAACAATTTAATTTAAATTTCCACTTCCATTCAAATCCAATTAATTCAAATCAGATTCAATTTGAACTAATTCAATTTCAATCTCAATTCTAAACCATTTCGAATTATATAAATTCGAGTTAAATTCTCAAAGATTGGTTTAACTTTTTAAACCAAATTAACTTTTATTCAAAGTTTTTAATCAATTCAATTTTTGAGTCCAATTCTCCAAATTCCAATTTAAATTATCTTTACTTAGGCATTTCAAGGTTCAAATAAGAGTTCAATACAATTTTATTTTAAAATTTTAATTTATTATTAAATTTATCTTCCAGTTTGAAGCCGGTTCTTAGACAAATTTAATTTACAATTCAATTATTCAAATTTATTTTATTTATACAATACCATTCTCAATTTAAAGATTTTCATTAACAACAGGATGATATCATCCAATTTATTTTAAAACGTCCATCCATTTTCAATTTTTAAATCTCAAACCCGTTTGAGATCACACAAATTCCCAATTCAAATCAACCATTTAACTTTCAAAGTTAAATTCCAATTTCATCTTGAAATTTCCAATTCCGCTTGCTTTTTCTACACTTATTTAACTTTCCCAAAGTTAAATTCCAATTTACTTAAGCCAATCAACCTTATTCAATTTGAATTCCTGCTTCAACTTCAAAATTCTTTCCCTCTTATAAGTTCAAAACTTATATCACTTTGGATTTTTACATCACACTTCAGGGAAAAAATCAAAACTCAACCTCTTAGAGTTTATTTCAAATTATCTTTGATATCATGTATATCCATACATATATACATATTTATTTCTTGGCCCTCCCAGCCATGTTTTAAAATTTTAACCACCTTTGCTTTTAAATTCAAATCAAATTTTCAAACAACTCATTGTTTGCAACAAGTCCCAGTTATCCAAATAATACTTATTTGTTATTTTTCATTACTTTGAAACAAAATTTTCAAATTCTGGGACCAGATTTAGAATTTCATTTTCAATCAATTAAATTTAAATTTGGTTGCATTTCTATTTCTACTTAATTTAATTCCAATAATTTAACAGCCAATCACCTTAATTATTTATTAGAAGAAAATATTGCTTTATATATCAAAATATATTTTTATATAAAATCTTTAAAACCTTAATATAAGAAAATAACAAGTACGCTCTCGTATATATATACACAACTCCTTCTAGAGTACTTCAAACTCTATTTAATGAGTAGTCCCCACCAGAGCCAAGGTTCTCGCTTAACCTTTCAGCTCTGATACAACCTGTAACGACCCGGAATTTCCGAATCCGAAAATTCCAGAGAGTTATGAAAAATAAGAAAGAGATAGAAGAAGAAGAAGAAGAAGAAGAACAGAAACACCAAACATCTCACATTCGCAGCGGATAAAATATAATAATAAATAATAACAGTTTACAAAAGGATACTATATCTGTCAATTACATTTAATATACATCAGAGTTTCACATATATACAGTCACTAAATATATACAATTATCATGTCTCAGATTAACAATATTATAATACAGCGGAAATACTTTACACGTTCCTGTCATCCAGCTCGCCTCCTGAGCTCCAGAACGCCCTTACCTGAAAATCTGTAATACTCAGTCTGACCTGAGCATTACACCAAAGTAACACCCGGGTCAGGCTGGAAACCAGCGTGAGTAATCCCATCCAACAAGGAATACAAAGCATACAACTTAAATATAACCCAGGGTAACTTATATCAATTTAACCAATTCACAATTTGCTATAGACAACACTTATTTCACATATAAATTTCTAAGTACCAAACTTAGATAAAATAATCCAGTTCACTTAAATTATTTCATTCCTGCATATTGATTTCACAAATCAATTTATAAGAATTCGATGTGGTTTCGGGTATTTCCTATTACCCGACCCCGGTCTCTTCAAAAACTCATGTCATCCTAACCCAAGTTATCCAACGAAATATACAACATCTCATATTAGAGATATCAACTCATTCAAAGCTTCTAATACCATTCAATCATCTATAAGCAAAACTAAATTGCATATAAATCAATTTGATTGATTCTAATTGAATTAAATTAATTCTGATTTAATTACTAACCTCAACCACTTAGATTTCTTCATTTATCATTAATTTATTTCAAATCAATTAATCAATCATTCCTTCATTATTCATCTTAATTAATCACCCTGGTTTAACTATCCTTCAATTACAATATGTAATTAATTCTTAGATAGTTACACAAATTAATTAACCTTTACCCCTCCATATTACTTACATTGATCCTTGATTGATTACTCAAATTAACTATCATATAATCACTATTGATCAATTATTCTTAAATTAATCATACTCCTTAATTAATTTCTTTAATTAACCAATCCTGAATTAATTATACTAAATAAATAACTCTTTTATTTGTTTTTATCAAGTAACTTTACATTGGTTAATTACTCTTACTTAACATAAAATAATTACAACCCAATTAACGATCCATCTTAATTAATCCTCCTTGATTTATTATCTTATAATTAAATTTAGCAAAAATTTCTTTTAATTAATCACTTAGATTAAATAGCCTTAACCATTCACATTAATAAATCTTAAATTAATTGATGACATTCATTAATGATCCTCTAATCGCTTCCAATAATTAAATTAAATTTTTTTAATTAATTACGTTTATAAATATCTTAAATTAATTTCATTATGTGATTATTCTTTGATTCTTTCCTTAGTGCATTTTTTCTCATAATTGCTTAAATTAATTAATTAACCCTTAAATCAATCATATTGATTAATCATCCATTTATCAATCGAGACCTTAATTAATTTAAGATAAGTCATTATCTTAATTACTTACTTTATTATCATTATTAAATTCCGTTTGATCCACTTAAGAACTAAATGATTATCCTATTATATGATTATATTAAATCAAACAATTTAAAACATAAGACCTATAATTTAGAATTTAAAAGTAAAAACTTCCAAAAACTCAACATGTCAGACTTCGAAATTTAACATACCAAGCTGATGACTCTTCCAGATTTCCAAAATTTCAATATCTCAGCACGCCCTCTTCAAAACACAAAACATGCTACACTACTAACTATTCACGATTTTCAAAATTTTCAAACTTACGTGCCTGGTTACTAAATTCCCAAACTATCAGTACATTTCACATGTACATTCACTGAAACAAAATGAACAGTGTTACCATTTGCATATATATATATATATATATATATATATATATATATATATAAGTACACTAGGAAGCGTAAGAACTAACATAGGTATCATGTCAATATTCTTAACACATGTCTCTGCACAAATCAGACAAGGACAGAGGCCAAATTGAAATCAAGTCATGCTAGTGAAATCATATTCTCATTCAAGGTCCAGGGTTCTTATAAATATATACGAGAAAACTCACCTAAAAGTCGAAACCCTAGCTCACGCGCGAAACTCAGACCCCCCATGCTTCGCCTGCACCATCGCACGATCGCGTCCCAAGTCGTGAGCCCAAATCGCGAGCCCTAAACCCCACCGTACTCGATTTGTGCCTCCTCGAAAGCGATGCTTCCCCTATAACGATCGGTCTAGCATGCAAGAGGACGAGAGGGACGAGGGAGAGAGAGCGGGACGGCCATTATATTTATTTATTTATTTCATGAAATTTTGTTTTTTGATTGAGGGTTAGAGAGAGATCGGGGATAAGGTATAAGGTTGCAGAAGCTTCTTGAATACGCGTGAATAAAATATAATAGAATATTGAAAATATCCTACGTTGAATAACGTGAAATCCCGAACCCCGAATCCGACATGCTGAAAAGTGTTAATAAGGTTCTACCCGCATTCCGAACACAATGGAACATGTTTCGGAGGCTAATTTGATCGTATGTGCGAGATACAAAAGAAAACGATCAAATTTCAATTAAATCGATTTAAATAATTTCTAAGCGTTTCGAGCTGCCAGGGTCAAACGACAACTCTGATTGCTTCGAAAATTGAAATACGACAATAACTAACTATTACGGATCCAATGGAACTTGTTTCGTCGAATTCCGAGACTGTGCCTAGGAAGGCTATTTTTAAATATCGATTTAAATGATATATTATTAAAATTGAACAAATCACCTTTAATTAAAATTTCAACCATTCTATTATATTCAGTATCATCATTATAAATTTTATAAGCCTTCAAATTATTTAAACAGGCTTAGAAATTTCAGATTCAACAATTTACCCAATTTTCAATTATTAAATTCAATATATAATTCAATGATTTAATTACCAAGTAAATATTGATATCTTGAATTCAAGTTAAAATTAACTTTTAAATATTTTAAAATCAATTAACTATTCAAATTTAAATTGTTAGAAATTCTGGGTCGTCACATTGAATTCATGAAATCAATATATTTAAATTGGTATATCAAATTGAAATCGAAATCGAAACAAAAATTGGTAAGTTTTTTATTACTATGTTGACATTATTAAATTAACAGTAGTATATTTAAATTATTGAAATTAACATTGGTATGATTGACATTCCTAAAAATGACATTGGTATATTTGACAATTTGAAATTGACGTTCGAACTAAATATTAAATCGGATATTTGTGTGATGCCATATTTTAATAACATTGGCTTGATAGATATATTTCGGATTATTTGTGATCATTTTCATTGTGTAATTACTCGTAAAACACCTTATAAGTTTAATTTAACTCCATCTAATAAGTACATGTAATATCTTATACTTGGAGGCCCAAAACTAACTGCAACGGATGCTGCAATCATCCATAGTAATTAATTCTCAACGACCAAATATGGTAATGTTAGATATATTGATACATGAAAACACATGATTAGGGGAAAAAAATTAAAAACATTAAAACACATTCCACAATCCATTTCAAAATATTTAAGTTCATTACATAACCCCAGCAGGCAAACTCTGTTCTGATAAAATATAGCTATTACAACGAATGTCAAGAGCGACATATAAAGATGTCCCCCGATTGATCAAAGTATATAATAAGGCAACAAAACATATTTTCCTTTACAACCAAAACACAACAGAATAAAAGGAACTCTTATTAATTAGCTTGCCTCCTGCTTGTCTTCGGAAGCTTTAATCATCTAAAAAGAGAACCTAAAAACCTTAAACCTCAAACTACTCAAAATCAATTGAGAACCCGAGAGTTTAAGGGGAAAACAAAAACATTGAGTCTGACATAAAGCCTGGTATAAACAATAATCTACCATCCCAAAACCTTAGAATATCTATTGAGACCGCACCTTTTAGCGGAACAAGTTTTCCCCTCACTAGTATCCTAAACCTTTTTATAAAACTATATATCGTGCTTCCACATCCACTATGGTTAAAACAATTCAAAATTATATGATGATTTGCATATACGTAAATTAATTCTGGATTGACCATCCCCATTCATTCCGACTATCTATCTTATTTATAGCTTCTAAGGTCACCATTAACCTATTAGTTTTCATGGGCTTACTAATAGCCGGTTTAAAGTATATGGACTCCTTGCCTAATTTCATAGTTTTCATAGGATCACTAAGAACCTATTGGCCCCTGCTAATATCTTTATGGTTTCACAGATTCTCCCTGAATATATTGGTAACTCCAATAACTTTCCTCTTGTCCTAGTTTTCCTAGGTTGACTAGGAACCTATTGAATTATATCAATATCTTAATCTGGAAATAGTTTTCATGGGTTCATTACAAACCTATTGGCCTCTGCCAATATCTCAATCCAATCATAGTTTTCATGGGCTTACTATGAACCTTTCTTCCTGAGTCTTTGTTTATACATAATTTTCATGGGCTTACCACAAACTTATTGGTTCCTGCCAATATCTCAATCCAATCATAGTTTTCGTGGGTTTACTATGAACCTATTGGCCCCTGCCAATAGCATCCTATATTCTAGTCTTCCTGACTTCCTGGATGAAATTATACTCATTCAGAAGTTAACTTAATTTATATTCACCACTAGGTCAATCTAACTGGTTATTCTGCCCTTTCCCCAATTACAGTTATGGGTCCATTACAATGTGAATATATATATATATATATATATATATATATATATATATGAAGAAGCAAACATAATAATATAAAAATACCAACACCTATGGTTAAATATGCTTGAAATAAATTTATATAAAACTTAATTAATCCCCTTAACCCATAATCAAGGAAAACTTCTTCAAAAACTCCATTTCAAAACACTTTATCTATGTCACGGTTTTTCTTTTAATTGAGATTGGGTTATTTGTTTTGAAAACTAAGGCTTTCGAAGCCTTAAAACGTTACTTTTGAAACCCCTCGATAACCTCCTTTAATAGCATGGAAAAATTCTTTTCAAAACGCTAAATATGTACTTTCGAAGCTCTTTAACTGTCTCTTTCGAAACCAAAAGGTATCTTTCGAAAGTACCAAAACACTAACTAATAATACCTAGAAACATAGCTTTGAACCCAATAAAAGTAACTCTTTCGAAACCATTGGGTTTGCTCTCTAAAACATCTTTTGGGCAAAAGTGAATATATATATATATATGTATGTATGTATGTATGTATGTATGTATGTATGTATGTATGTATGTATGTATGTATATATGTATGAATATGTATATATACGAAAGTATCTCTTTTGAAACCTTTAATCTTCATATAAAATTGTTGGGGAAAAGTTGATGGCTTCAGAACCATCCTTTCGAAAGCTTCAAAACACTTAAGTAGAACATTAGAGGATAGCATTGAAACCCTCTTTCGAAGCCATTGCCTTCGAAACCCTCGAACCCTTTCGAAAGCATTTAGAAAGTGGCATAGTATAAGTTTAAAACATAGGCTACCCTTTGAAAACATTGAAGACCTCAATACATTCGAAAGGCAAAAGAACGGCGATAGGGTTTCATCCAGGTCGGAACCACTACTTTCGAAAGCATTATTTTATAAATGAAGGAACTCATTTGAAATCTTATACCTTAAAACATAAGATAAAAACCCTCTTCAAAAGCTATTTAGAATACCTTTTTCGAAAACATATGTTTCAAATCCATCGAAGGCTTTTACAAAAACAAGGCACGCGCTTATTATTTGAAAAAAAACAATGTTTCGACCCCATCATAAGCTAAGGTTTCGACACTATGCCTTCCGCTTTCTCCAATCCACTTCATACCATCTAAGTGATACCTTTTTATTGGTTTTGGCTAGTTGGATTTTGGCATGGTAGGTTTCGACTGAGTCGAAGTGAGGCATAAGGTCGAAAGGACTTCTAAAAGAGGTGGAACCAAACGTTCGTCAACTAATCTTCCATTGGATTAGAAAATAGCTGATCGAATTTAAAATAAAAATTAATCATAAGTGCATGGCATACAATGATAGTACATGGTGAGTATGAGTCGATCCACAGGGAATTGTTAGATTTTTGAAATTCTATTCAATCAAATTAAACAAATTTGAAAGTGTGATTAGCTAAAAATGTAGAGAACTAACAAAATAAAATTGCTAAAAATATGAGAGTTTGAAGAAAATTTAGAGATAAACCCACTCTCTAGAGCGCATAAATCAACACAATATGAAATTATGATCTCTCTTTATTGGTCAGTAGTGATTTTAATTGATACATCTATCATAAGTATGGCCTATTTTGTGCTATTAATTAGTTCAACATAAGTATCAAACTATAACACACCACTTAAACCACTTACTAACTCTCATGAAAAACAACAATAAAGTTGAAAATAAAATCTATTTTATGCACGGCCTATTAACTATTGATTAGAAATATAGACCATCAAATTTTGATTTCAACATTCTCTTCATTACCATAATCATATGTAGATGAAGAGGTAATTTTTGTTTGTGATTGTTTAAGCATAGCCTATTTGGTATCAACAACATAGACTATCAAATTCAAATCTAAAACAATAAAATTTAACGACTTCAACTATTTCCATTAAGCATAAAAAGAGAAAAAAATGAGCAAGTTATATTAAATCTATATAATTAGAGAGCTTCATTACCCCTAAATTGAAGGGTTTTAGCCTCCCATATTTGTTATTATATAAACAAATATAGATTACAACATGAAATAAAAACAAAAGGAAAATTAGAGGTAAATGAAAAGAAAGCTAACTAAAAAGTAATAAAAACTAATATACTTGCATGAATAAAAGACCTATACTATTAACATGAAAGGAAGAAGCATGTAAATAAAAGAGAACAAACTAAAATTGCATAAAAAAGAGACATAAATGAAATGGCTAAGTAGCCATGCAAAGAGAGAACATTGTTTTAATTTTTATCCTAAACAACACTAAAGTGGCTAAGAGGAAGAGACAGGGTTACATGAACATATGCGGTATTTCTACATGTTTTAAAAACCTAATCCATTTTTTAGGAACTACCCAAACTACTCCCTAGGAAGTGTGGCCATCAAGTTATCATTAGTATAAGATAACCATCCATTAAGTGTGCATGAAACTCTAATGGTCATTAGCATTTGCATTAGCTCCTAATTTGAACATCAAGGTAGGTGGGTAGGTGGGGTCCTCCATGATACATGAAATGAATTATTTCCATGTTCATTTGTTTTTCTTCACTCTTGTGCATGCATATATCTTCACGAAACCACTTGCATTAAATCATTAAAAATGCCGAGTAATTTTCTCAAATTAGTGTATGCACAAAAATGATCATTTTACCCTTATATGTAGATGAATATGTGACGATTTGAAAATAATTTGAAATTTGGTTTAAACATGTAAAAACACCCAATATGATCATTAATTCAATTTAATTAGACTAAATATGTGGGTAAAAATATGCACATTTATGTGCGTATCAAATACCCCATACTTATCTTTTTATTCGTTCTCGAATAAACTAAAAACTAAGATAAATTCGTTTTCGTAGGGAGCACGATTGTATTGAGCATATGCAACAAGTCGTTAGACCTCTAGGTGTCCCTAGTAGGACGAGTGTTGTCTCATGAGGGTTTTCGACGGATACTATCCACGAAATCCAAATGCAACATGAAAAATATTTACAAAATGAAAAACTCCTAAATGCAAGATTTATTTACAAAAATATGAATGCAAAAATATTCAAAAATGAAGGATTTACTTTTAAATTGACATGGATAAGTTAAATATATGTTTTGGTCATTATCAAGAAATTTAAACCCTTTTACTTGTCAAAATTTCCAACAAAAATCAAGTTATCATAACAAATATGCTACAGTATGGCTAGATGTTTTGGTTGATAACACAGTGTGTAACTATGAAATGGATCATTAGTTGATTATGAAAGTGGTATTTTCACTTCTTTTCAATAACAAGTCAAATCCAACAGGTCAAAATAGTGCTTGGATTTCAATTGCTTACTCTCTCTATTTGAAAATTTTATTGATATTAACAATATTTACATATACCTAACTCAAAAAACTGAGGCCAGATTTATTACCCATGCACTGCCTTGTGGAAATAAATGAGGGAAATACAGAGTGGTGAGTGAACACATAAATGTGTACACCTATCGATTGTAGGAATTATTAAAAAGAATTTTTATGTACATTCACCTAACTCAGATAAACTGAGACCAGATATACCAATCGTGTACTGCCTTTCAGGCTTACATGAGAAGGATACAAAGCATGGTGAGTGAACACACAAGTGTGAACACATGACTCTATGTGTTAATAAAAAAAATTACATATATACAATTATTTGTTTTGCTTTTTATATATTTTTTTGTTTTTTTTAGGAGAGAGGGAGAAAGTTTTGGAAAAATCATCTTAGCACCATTTAACTTAGAAGATAAAAATTGTTATATCCTTTTCTTTAAATCCACCACTTTTTTCTAAACAAATATTTTCAATTAGGATACACTTCATAATTATCACCATAAATCTTCCTATATACTACTTAAACCGTCATTATTTGTAATCAAACTTTATTTTTGTTGAGACAAATAAATTTTCAAAAATTTCAATTTAATATCCAAAATCCTATACTTTTCCTATAGTGTTTCTTTAAAAGTAAATCAAAATACTAGAAAGAAAAATTGTTTTTGGGATTTTTATTTTAATTTTTTTTGATTTTTTTGGAATGAAAATGCAAAAATTAAACCATAAAAAATTGAAAAGAAGATGAGACTCCCCCTACACTTGATTTTGATTGTGTCTCCACAGTAGACCCAAGTGGAAGGAGAATTAAAAATAAAAACAAGACCTATATTTACATGAAGATGAAAAGATTATTATTTACAAGATATCATAAAATATGTTGTTAAAGAGTAAATCAAAAGGTCTTCCAAAGGCTGATTCATTTGTCTCGTCAAATACGAGAGGCACAACTTAAGCGTAGAAAACCAATAAGATTTTGAAATTGAATGTTGATTTGGAAAAACGAATGTCGTTTTATTAAAAATCGAATGAGTTGTTTTATTTTCAATGATTTATGGGGTTGATAAAACAATTGTTTGAAGTTTAAGTTTATTTTCACCAAATTGAAATTCAAACTTATCATTGAAAACTTCTTCAAAATTATCGATTTCAAAATCAAATTGGTGATTTAAATCTTCCCCTTCGAAATTAAACAAATCATCTTCGAAAAGTCCATAAGATTCATGTTTAATGAATTCATCTTTCTTTGTTGGATCATCAACAACTTCGTTGCATGTATTAAGCCCAAAATCCAAAGTTGTTGTATTCAAATTTTCAAAATTAGAAAAAGGAAGATCGAATTCTAAATCGAGTTTCACACCTTCAAAAGAATTGAAAACCAAATCAGTTACCGTACTTTCAGCAACTTCATTAAGATTACCATTTACAATTTCAAAAGTTGTTATTTGAAATTCGTCAATTTTGGTAGATGATGGATTATCATTCGACTTTTCACACGTTGGGATTTGATTTTGTTGTTCACGTATATTTTTGTATGTTTCAATCAACAAATCCGTGTGATTTTTTTCGTATTTCTTCCATTTGTTCAAAAAAATCAAATTAATAATTACTAATTTAAGAATTCCCAATTTGAACTTGTTAAGAACAAAAATTGTCAATTTCAATAAACGGTGGATTATTATTTGATTCTTCACAAGTTGGGGTTTGATTTTGTTTCTCATGAAATTTTTTTGTAGATCTCACGCAACAAATCATCGTAATCTTATTCCATTTGCTCAACTAAATCAAGTTCATGATTATTAATTGAGAATTTTTAATTTGAATTTGTTGAGAACAAAAATTGTCCATTGCACCAAAATTGAAACTATTCCCATTGTCAAAATCATTTAAAAAGTGGTTCATATTTCCATTTTGATTTTGAAATTCATTTTGGAGTTCGAAATTGTTTCGACATGGGTTATAATCAATATCATTGGAATTTTGAAGTGAATTAAAATTTTGATTGTTTTGGAAATGAATTACACAAATCATTTGTTACTTAATTTTGTTGTGTACAAATTTCAAGTAAAGATTTCATTCTCTTTTTAAAAGTTGAGGGTTGGTCATTATTTTGAAAATTTTGTTGTTCAAAACTCGAATTTTTTGTACAATAGTTGTTATTGAAATATCCATAAGAATTTGGTGTGAAATTATATGGATTATATTGATTTTCACAAATATTGTAACATTCATGTGAATATGAAAATTCAGAGATTTTCAGGAAAATTTTCTTTTTCTTTTTTGGATTTTTTTATAAAGGAAAAGAAAAATATTTACCAAAGGGGATTTATTTGAAAAGGGGAATTTGGTTTTGTTTTGTTTTTGGATTTTTTTTTCAAATTTTTTTGTTTATGAAAAGGCTTTATGTTGTAATATATAATAATAATAATAATAATAATAATAAGGATGAATATGCTAAATAAGAAAGGGCATTATTGTAATCTGCACTGCATAAGGAGTCTATAAATATGGAGTTTGATTGTATTGTAAGATCTATCTCAATTCAATAAAATTGTTCTCTCTCTAATGGTCTCCATTCTCTTTATTTTGTAACACGTTATTAGCACGAAGGTGTTCTTCTTTTATTTTATTTTCTTGCTGCTCAACTAGGAATTTTTTTTGAGTAGCACAAACTTTCTGTATATTGCATTCTCAATATTCTACATAGGAATGCGAATTAATTATTGTTCTCAACCCTGTTCACCTTCAAACTTTCCAACTTCACAACAAGTAATTATATATTAATTACTCTGACTGTTCCACTTCTGACTATTCCAATTCTAAGGCTATTCATATTCAAAATCCTACTATATATTAGTGCAAACAAGTCCTTTATAATATATCTACATACATTCTATTTCTTATTTCCTTTAAAGCAGCAAGCAGGTAAAGGAATCGTTCTTCCATTTCTTTATAAACTCGTTACTTTTCCTCTCTGCAAAAGGGTAATGGTCAATATCATGTTTTTTTGATAAAGCTGTCAAGTCAACACATGCTTGTTTGGGGTTCGCTTCTATATTTTTCATGTCTTTTCTTGTATCAATCTTATTTTAATTCTTTGGCTTCTAAATTCAATATATATTTATTTTCTTTGCGGATCTATTGCCAAATAAAAATCAAAAGTTTGGAATGGAATATACGCAAAAGCTGACTTTCCTTTCTTATATGATAAATATATGAAAGTTGCAAAATCCAAATGTTTGGTTTCGTTGATGCCCTTTTTTTGGTGTATAGTTGTTTGATACCATGAATGAAGACTTTCCATTTTTTAACCTTTTAGTTAGAAACAAGCAAATAGTGAATGCTGTTGTGGTGAATATTTTCACCTTATGAATTTATTTTATGAACAGTACACAAAATGGCAAACATCGCCAAGCTTGAATTTAAAGCTTTGGATATATCTGGAGACAACTACTTATCATGGATATTGGATGCTGAGATTCATTTGCAATCTCAATGCTTAGAAAATGCCATTAAAAATGGCAATACTATGTCCCAGCAGGACAAGGCAACAGCTCTAATATTTTTAAGACGCCATATCCATGATGATCTAAAAACAGAATATAGACCCTCTCCACTTATGGAACTCCCTGAAGGAGTGTTATGACCACCAGAAGACGGTCATACTTTCAAACACTAAGCAAGAGTGGTTGAATATGAGGTTTTAGGACTTTAAGTCTGTAAGAGAATATAATTCTGCAATGTTTGAATCAGTTCTAAACTGAAATTATATGGAGAAAATGTGGATGACGCACAAATTCTTGAAAAGACTTTCTCAACATTCCATGCCTCGAACATACTCCTGCAGCAGCAATATTGAGAGCGTCATTTTATAAAATATTCTGAACTCATAGAATGCTTACTAATTGCTGAACAAAATAATGAATTGCTTATAAAAAATCACTCCTCAAGACCAACTGGTTCAACTGCATTACCTGAAGTTAATGCTAATTTTGCCCACTCTGAAAGCGGTAGCGGTCGAGGTCGAGGTAGAGGACATGGTTGTGGACGTGGATATAACTCTAGCAGAGGCGGTTATGGTGGTTTTAAAGGTAACAAAACTACCAGCTTTAAAAAGCAACAAAAGAAAATTGTGCCTGTAAAGAACAATGATTCAGCTTCAGAAAATAAAAGGCATTATGAGGAAGTTTGTTATAGATGTGGACGATCTGGTCACTGGTCACGTACATGAAGATCATCAAAGAAAACAGTTGAAGAATATCATCGCTCGAAGAATATTGAGGCAAATAATGCCGAAAAGTTACCTGAAAACACTAACCTGAAGTTAGATGATTTCTTCGAAGATGACAATGGAAATTTCATTAAAGATGAAAATCTATGTGCAATGATATGACCGAGTTGATCAATTAGAAATATCTTGAAGTTTGTTATGTGGCTTTCGTTTTATTTCATTATCTTGCATCAATAAATCAGTTTGAAGTTTGTGTTCGTTTACTTGTATTTCCCTTTGCAGTACTGGTTAAAAATAATGTGTAATGTGGATGTTGTTTTTAATCAGTAGCCTATTTTAATCATATTACTTTGTTTGTTTACATTACATTTATTTATGCATGCAAATTTTTAATGATTGACTAATTATTGTCTTTAATTCTTAAGGTATGGAACGTCATTTGGGTGATGATATATGCTTACTAGATAGTGCAACTACTCATAAATTTTTGAAAAACCAGAAGTTTTTCTCTGAACTATCTGAAAATTTCAGCTAAAGTCTCCACTATAGCTGGATCCGCTAATATTTGATGGGTCCGGAAGAGCTCATATAATATTACCAAATGGTAGGCATATCTTTATTCAAAATGCATTATACTCAAGCAACTCTAAAAGAAATTTGCTGAGTTTCAAAGATATAAGAATGAATGCATACCATATTGAAACTATAAATGAAAACAACAAAGAATATCTTTGTGTTATTTCTGGAATTGAAAGCCAGAAGCTTATCCTAGAAAAATTTGGTACAATTTCAACTGGTTCATATTTTACAAAAATTGGCATAGTTGAATCTCACTCTATAAACATGAGCCAAAAGCTCACAAATACAAAGACATTGATTCTTTGGCATGATCGCTTGGGTTATCCTGGATCAACTATGATGCGTAAAATTGTCAAAAACTCAAATGGACATGATTTATCAAACCAATTGAATTTACCAAGTGATTACTTATGTGCCCCATGTGCACAAGGAAAATTAATCATTCGACCTTCATATAGTAAAATCACATCTGAATCTCCAATATTTCTACAAAGAATTAAAGGTGATATATGTCGCTCAATCCACCCTGAATGTGGACCATTCAAACATTTTATGGTATTGATTGATGCATCAAATCTTTGGTCACATGTCTGCTTACTTTTTACAAGAAATTTGGCATTCGCCAAGCTACTTGTTCAAATAATAAAATTGAGAGCACACTTCCCTGATCATTAAATTAAATCAATTTGACTAGATAATGCCAGAGAATTTACTTCTCAAGTATATGATGATTATTGTCTATCATTGGGAATTGAAATTGAACATCCAGTAGCTCATGTTCATACTCAAATGATCTAGCAGAATCATTAATTAAGCGCTTGCAACTTATTGCAAGAGCATTGCTTATGCAATCAAAACTATCCGTTTTAGCTTGGGGGCATGCAATTTTTCATGCATCGAAATTCGTTAAAATTAGACCAACAGTTTATCATCAGCTTTCACCATCACAGCTCTTAACTGGATCTCAACCAAATATTTCACATTTATGAAAATTTGTTTGTGTTGTGCATATACCTATTAATCCCCCACTTCATACTAAAATGGGTCATCAACGACGGTTGGGAATTTATGTGGGATTTGATTCCCTATCAATAATTCGTTACCTTGAATCTCTTACAGGTGATGTCTTCACTTCAAGATTTTCAGACTGTATATTTAATGAGACAATCTTCCCGCCGTTAGGGGAGAGGAAAGACCGTTCCAGTAGAACAGCGTAAAATATCATGGAATAATCCATCTATGTCTTATTTGGATTCACGTACCAAACAATGCCAATATGAGACACAAAGAATTTTGCATATTCAAAGTATTGCAAATCAACTGCCAGATGTATTTAGTGACACTGCAAAAAATAACTAATCTCACATTCCAGCAGTAAATGCACCAGCAAAAATTGATGTCCCTGAAGGATCAAAAGTAAATATAGCAGCAAATGAATCTAAAGCAAGACAAAAACGTGGAAGACCAATTGGTTCAAAAGACTTGGCGCCTAGAAAAAGAAAGTCTAATGAAAAATCATCAATTAAAGAACCTCCTGAAGAGGTTCTAAATGATCAAAAGGATCACTCAAATGAAAATCCCAATTCTCCTAGAAGTGTGGAAGGAAATATTATCCCAGAAGAGATAAAAGAACATTCCAACGATAAAATAGTACCTAATAATAATGAGATCTCAATATTTTATACGAACTATGGAGAAATATGAGATCGAAGTAAAATAACAATTGATGATGTATTCTCATTCGTAGTAGCTACTGAAATAATTGGAAGTCATGACCATAATGAGAATAATGAGAATGACGATAATGAACGAAATAGCATAAATGAATGTCGAAAAAGACACGATTGGCCAAAATGGAAAGATGTTATCCAAGTGGAACTAGATTCACTTCAAAAACATGGTGTATTTGGACCAATAAAGAAAACACCAGAAAATGTTAAACCATAGGTTATAAATGGGTATTGATTAGAAAACGAAATGATAAAAATAAAGTAGTGAGGTACAAGGCACGACTTGTCGCACAAGGTTTCCTGCGGAAACCAGGTTTTGACTTTATGGAAACTTACTCCCCTGTTATGGATGTCATAACATTCCGATATTTGATTAAGTCTTGTAGTTTCTGAAAAACTCGATATAAGATTAACGGATGTTGTGACAGCTTATCTTTACGGTGAATTAGATACGAATATTTACATGAAAATTCTGGATGGATATAAATTGCCCGAAGCAAAATCAAAGTACACGTACTCATTAAAACTAAGATGATCACTATATAGCTTGAAACAATCTGGAAGCATGTGGTATAACCGTCGTAGTAAATATTTGGCAAAAGAAGGATACGAAAACAATCTCATTTGTCCATGTGTCTTTATAAAGAAATCGGTAAAGGGTTTTGCTATCTTAGCAGTTTATGTTGATGGCATAAATTTGATTGGGTCTCCAAAAGAGATTGATGAAACAATAAATTATTTAAAGAATGAATTGGAAATAAAAGATCTTGGAAAATCTAAGCACTGTCTCGGTCTACAGATTGAGCATAGTACTAATGTCATATTAATCCATCAATCAAACTACATTAAGAAAATTCTAAAGCATTTTCAAATGGATAAAACATATCCACTTAGTACGCCGATGGTTGTTAGATCTTTAGATATTAAAAAGGGCCCTTACCGCCCAAAAGAAGAAGATGAGAATGTGCTTGGCCCGGAAGTGCCATATCTTAGTGCCATTGGTGCATTATTATATTTGGCCCAATGCACAAAACCAGATATTGTATTTTCAGTAAATCTTCTAGCAAGGTACAGTTCGGAACCAACAAAAAGACACTGGCATGGTATAAAACATATCATGAGATATATTCGTGGAACGACAAATTTGGGTTTGTTTTACTCTAACTCAAGCAATAATCCAGTTGGCTATGCTGATGTAGGTTATCTTTCTGACCCACATAAAGCAAGATCACAAACTGGATATTTGTTTAATAACAGCAATGTAGTAATTTCACGGCGATCTACAAAACAAACATTAGTAGCAAAATCATCCAATCACTCTGAAATACTAGCACTACATGAAGCAAGTAAAGAATGTATTTGGCTGAGATCACTAATTAAACATATTCGAAAAAGCTGCCAACTTCCTTCAGTAACAGAAGGGTCAACCATTATTTATGAAGACAATGCAGCTTGTGTAGCTCAAATTCAAGCGGGTTACATTAAGGGTGATAGGACGAAACACATTTCTCCTAAATTTTTCTTCACACATGAGCTACAAAAGGATAATAAGATAGAAGTGAAACAAATACGATCCCTAGAAAATCCGACGGACATATTCACAAAGGCGCTTTCAAAATCAACATTTCAGAAGATGGTGTACAAAATTGGTATGCGTCGGCTGCATCAACAAACTAATCGAATAATGCGTTATAATTTGGGGGAGCGTATGAATACGCTATAATGTACTCCTTTTCCTTCACTAATATTTTTCCCACTGGGTTTTTATTATTAAGGTTTTAATGAGGCATTATTTTGATTCAGAAGTATCAACCCTTGTAGTAACATTATTGTAACGAGAACGGATTTTGCCCGCTCGAAAATCGACATTCATATTTTATATCCTATTCGAATGTCATAGATTCGACCGTTCAAATCCGATTCACCGGAGCTTATAACAACATTAAGTAAACAACACAGCAGAATAAAAGAATAATACATTGATATACAGCTTTGATACAATATTTGATACAACAGATGATCCAATAGATATCAATATACATCAGGGATATGATACAATAAATAGCAGCGGAAAAGAAAATAGATGACATCTAGCAGCGGAACAATATAACTCTAAGATAGTCTTCAAAAGAGAACTCCGAGAACTGCAACTCCATCTCCAAGAACTAATCCAGCAATAGCTCGAACTCCCAATAACCATGCACCAAGCTAAGCAAGACTGGTGTGACCAAAGACTGAACTAACTCTAGATAATCTACTAAACCTGACTATCTGAAAAACCCAAACTCTAGACTGCTCGTGTAGAAAATAATGAGCACCCAGAGTTTAGGAAAGAAACAATAAACTCCGGATCAGTCGTGGGACTGGTGTTTGCAACAAAAACAGTTTATCTTTTAAAACATTCAACAAAAGATTTTTCAAAGTCAATTTGCAATGCTTTTTTTTAAAATGAGACTACCATAAGGCCTCCCGCACACACACACAATGCAAATGCAGAATCGGAGGAGATTTCTCCGTATGATAGTCAAAGATGCTTGATACGCATTAAAAAGAAACATTTGATATTATTACTAGTGCATAGTGTAGTAAAAATCATTTCGAAAGTAAAGATATAAATCTTAGCCAGCATAGGCATTGCGCACTTATGCATACTATAGCTACCATCCAAACAGTGGGGCGCCACCATAAGTGAATGATAGGTTCTACAACTAAAACCGTACAAGATCGTATTGTTTCTTTGGATTTCCAACGAATGGTCAGGCCAAGGAACTTCCCATTGCCACATGAGAACGCCTCTGGAAGGACGTCCCCGAGAACCTAACTGGATCTCTGCCAACACAAGGTCGGGTTACCCCTAACTGGGTAACTACTGACACGAGTATGCCATCCCCCGGTCCTTCGGGACCTTTATCCGAGCGCTCGTAATCAACATCACACCATAATAAATAAAGTGTTTCAACATGAGTAAGTATCTGGGCTCCATACCATGATACCACCCTTTTCCAAAAGGAAATGCACATACCATAAAGGGAGCTACCCCTCATAACCTTACTGCATCTTTCCTGTTTTGGCCATTCCGGGGTGTGAGGTTCGACGAAGTCTCGTCCACAAAGCCACGCTTTATACAAAAGCTGTGCTTTGGGTCAACAAATGATCATAGAAATGATCACAAAGATAAACGATCAAACAAATGATCATATCACAAATGATCAAACAATGATCATTTCATAGCAGCACTCAGCATGTCACATTACCAAATTGGGAATATATCGCTGATAACCATCAACTACATAACCTCTGAGCTCGTACGTCTCAGAGAAGGGTGTTAAGCTAAGAGAATAAATTCTCCACCACCAACAGAAATATATTTGAAAGAAGTCAGCTTTATATCTCAATTTGTAGTGTCAGACATACAATCCATACAAGTCTGTTCCAGGATCGAACAGAACCGAAGGTACTTCCAAAGAAGTCCTTGCAATCCGGATATTCACAATCCCGATCGGATTTCCCATCACTTAGGGAGTCTCTATACCGGCGCGACTCGGTGCAGAGACAATCGATAGGTCATCCTATCACTCTCGCAAATACCCGGTCTTCACCACCGGTCTTCAAATGTTATCCATAACGACGTATCACATATTCGAAATGGGTTATACGACCCAAAGGTCCTTTCCCTGCTAACCCGAATAGTGAGCGCAACATTTAAAACATATGGATATGGGATTTCAATTAAGTCACAACTTAATAATTCAAAACTTTCTTTCAAATGGTTTAAACCAAATACTATTTCAAATCTTTTAAACAAAAGATTTATTTCACAAAATTCCATTTACGGATTTCAAAACAATTTCTATTTCATTTGGATTAACTCGTTTAAAATCTTTAAATTAAAGATTTATCTTATAGCTTTCAAACCGTTCCCAAGTGTTCACTTTCAAAATTCATTTCCAAATATTTATCAATAACTTGGTAAACTATTTCAGTTTAAACTTGAAATCTCTTTTATACAATTTGAAATTCGTTTCTCCTATGAAAGCTTTTTATCATTTAGAAACAACAGTCTTATTTCGAAAAAAACCCGATTTCATTTATACAAGTTACAATCTTTGGGTTAATTCAAATTCCCAAAAATAATACTTTAAAAATGGTTTGACTCATAATGACTAGTATAATATCGTTAATCCCTAGTTTCAAATTACAGAATTCAATTTAAATATTGAATTCAAATTTAAATCAAAATATTTAAATTCCAAATCTTAATCAAGTTATTCAAAATAATTTCATCTTTGAAATTCCATTTCAATTGCTTTTCACTTTAAACCCAATCCATTTTCAAAACATTTGAATTCAAAAATTCAAATTCAAAACTATTTCGAACATCTGTGACTTAATCGATTTCCTCGTGAAATCCATAATTGTGTGTGTATGGTGTGGTCCAGGGATTTAACACAATAGTGCAACATCATTCAATCATCACAGATTAAAACAAAAATATAGTTGATAAGTGATATAAACTATAACGCTTATCGTCTATTCACAGATTCACAGATAATATATAAATGTAAATAAATGAATAAATCATACACAGCTCAATCCACAGAACAAAATATCTCAAATCAGATAGGACAATCAATTTAAGGCATCTCATACAATACAATCATTCCTAGGTAAGGTCAAGCATTTAATAATCATTTATAAGCAGAATTAAGTAATCATTTTATCCTGATTCATTCAATTAATTTCCAGTTAAATTGATTACTTATGAATTAATCATCAAATTCTGATTAACTAATTTCAAATCATTTAATATCAATTAATTTATCAAACACTTTAATTAATTAAATTATTCTTAATTTATCACATTAATTAAATCAACCTTTAAACAAATTTCCTAATTAATTAACTCTAATTAATTAGTAAAAGAAATTTAACCTTTAATTACTTACCATAAAGTAATTATATTTACACCATTTATAATTGATTATCTAAACTAATCAATCCAATTTATTATTAAAATTAATCGCCTTAATTAATACTTAATAATACTTAGTTAATTATCTTCATTAACTAATAACATTTCTTTTACTTTCTCAAGAATTTTCTTAGGTTAAATCATTATTAATTATTTCTAATTATAATTTAATCTAAATCATTAATTTAAAATCAAATAAATAAGTCATTCCTTAATTCGCTTATAAATTAAATTCTTTTATTATCTTAATTATTTCTAAGATAATTCATTTACTTTATTAATGACTTCATTAACATTCAAGTGTAATTACACATTACACTTCTAATTTTAAATTCAAATTCTATTGTGAATTTAAGATTCAAAATGTTTAACCATTTAAACATTAGTTCAAATTTTTTCATTACTTTATAAGTCTTAAATAATTATAAAGAACATTCGTTTCTTATGTAATAAACTTATATAAGGAAAAGTTTCAAACTAAATCACTTAATGATTTTAAAATCAAGCTTTAAAAATAATTTTACTTACAATCTTAAGTCAAACAAATTTACTAACTTTCATTCAATGTTAATTGATCTTAATCCATAACTCACATTAAAGTACTAATTCACTTCTTTAATATTACAACTTGAAATTTGTTTTGGGCTTAAACCCATTTTAAAGCAAACCGAGCAACCCATCTTTTTCACTCGAGTCAACTCTCATGCCCCAACTTCTTTCTTCTTCATTTTTTTTTCTCACTTAGCTTAAGATTTACTTAACAACAAACCCAGGTTTCTTCGAGTTAATTTACCAAAATCTCGAGCAACGTCCCGAACCTCCCTCTCCTTCCCTAACGACGCAACCACGGCCAAACCCAATCCCAAACGTGCACGTGCACGTGTACACGCACGATCGCCGATGCCGACCATCAATGGCCACCTCCGCAAGTCACAAACCAAACTCGCAACCCATCCCAAACATCTGGACCACCTAGTTATCTCGAAATCAAATTCGAGTTTATTCTCGAAACCTGGAAACACAAAGCGAACACCCCCATCACACCTTGCTTTGAACTCCGACCACCAGAACGCTCCGCACCTCCTTCCAGACCTTCGTCTACGTCCACACTACCATCTCCAAAAATCCCACCAAACTCGATCCCTCCCTGACTCCACGCGAGCACGAGAATCAGGCCGAACCCAAAATTCACTTTAAACCCTAAATTCGATTCATCACAAACATTCTTGCATTGGAAAAAGTATTTAGCATTTTTCCTGAAATCATCGATCAACAAACTATCTCCAAACGAAAATTCAACATCTCAAATTTGCTAAATTTCCAGAAATTGATTAAAAAGCACATTCGGTTCAATTTGGAACTATACGCTGCACACTCAACTAAAAATCCTCATATTTGTTTTAAAAATCTTATTTTTGAGTGTAGACTCCAATTATATACTTGAATCAATATTTCATGACATTCGAATTTTCCAAAAAAATGAAGTTACCACTGTAAAAATTTGATTTTTCCATCTATATACATTTTTATGTTATGAAACTATTTTTAAGTTATCATTCGTACTTAAACACAACAAATTTATTTTAAAATCAAAGCCTAATATTGATTAGGGAAGAAGAAATTGAATTTTTCTTGTTGTATTGAGACTTTGAGACTAAGCAGAGAAGAAGCACTGATTCAAGCAGATATTCACAGAGCAATGTTAACATATTTCCAAGAAAAAGGAAAAAAAAATTAACTGCTACTCACTCAAAAATATATTCAATTTCCATAAACAGATAATAGATACTTAAAATTGAAATGTGATGTTACTCACTTTGATTTTGTTTGAAACAGAGAGTACAAGCCTGGAAGTTCTCTGAGAAACTGGAAACTGGATTTGCTTTTAAACTTGCATGATCTTTGCATTGCTTGATTAAGTTGAATTTGTTTTCTGGTTTGTTAATGTTTTGATCAGAGGTGTTTTTCTTTTTATTATTATGATCTTTGCTAAGATTGTTTGAACGAATGAATAAAGGTTTGTGGATGTGTATATATATAAATGAAGATTGTGTACAGGGGAAGGTATAAGAAAGTACACTATTTCCTTTTACTTAGCATTTTCATATTTCTTTTTCTGTTGCTAAACCCATGCTTGAATTGGTGATGTGATCTTGTTTATGGCTGAAGAGTAAATGGCATTTAATGCCTCATGCTTCCTTGTACATCTACAGCATGTGCTGTTTGATTTCTTTTGCAAGTACCAAGTCTTATATTCAAAGTTTCTTTTCTTTTGTGATCTAATCCAGTTTTATTTTTTTCTTGTTCTTGTTCTATGTTTTGTTTACTTGTTTTGTTTTGGTTTGATAGATATTTATTTTGTCTTTTGTACATATTTTATGTTTGTATTTATACATATTATTTAAAAGTCAATGGATTGAAAATAAATACACATCAAAGGAATTACATAGGTGTATTTTTCTAAATTTGATTAATTTACAAATTAATTCACAATTTTTATTCAAAAATTAATATAAATTATCAATTTAAAATTAATTAAAATTCGAGATCGTTACAATTATAAAATATATGTTACTTAAAGATGAAATCATGTTGCACTCTTTTCCTTGTTTATGATTTTTTCCCACTGGGTTTCTCATAACAAGGTTTTTAATGAGGCAAGTACTCTTATCATCTTTACATATGCATATTCAAGGGGAGTGTTGTAATATATATATATATATATATATATATATATATATATATATATATATTAATAATAGGGATGAATATGCTAAATAAGAAAGGGTATTATTGTAATCTGCACTGCATAAGGCGTCTATAAATATGGAGTTTGATTGTATTATAAGATCTATCTCAATTCAATAAAATTGTTCTCTCTCTAATGGTCTTCATTCTCTTTATTTTGTAGCACTTTATAATTTTTTCCTTTTTTAAAATTTTTGTTTTTCTAAAAAAAACCTAACTCAAAAATTATTTTTTATTTTTATTTTTGATTTTGAAAGTTTTTAAAGGAAAAGAATTTAAAAACCAAGTAGAAGAATATTTATAATTTTTTTAAGTTTCGGATTTGAAATTTTTTATATATATGCATGAACTACTGCAATATTCGTCGAGAGAAATTCTATCGGTTTAGAAAACCGTCGAACGAATTTAAATTTAAAAATAACCACAAGCGTACGGTGAACGAATGTAGCACGTGGCGAATACGGGTCGATCCACAGGGAATTGATGATTTTAAAATTCTATTCAATCAAATTATACCAAAGTCGAGAGTGTGTTTAAGCTAGAAAACGAGAATATTAACTAACTAACAAAAAGAAAAGAAATGCAAATATGAGAGTTAAATGACAATTTAGAGAATAAATCCACTCTCTAGATCATGTAGTTCAACACCTGAAATCATGATCTCTCTTTTATGGTCATTAGTGTTTTAATTGATGTGTTTATTATAAGTATGGCATATTTGAGCTATTGATTAGCCAACATAAGCCATTAAACTATAACACACCCCTTAAAACACTTACTAACTTTCATGAAAATTGATAAAGAAAATGAGAATGAAGTCTATTTTAAGTATGGCCTATTAACTATTTATTAGAAACATAGACCATCAAATTTTAATTTCAAATCACTTTCTTATGCCATAATCATATATTGATGAAGAGGCATTTGCGTTAGTGATTATTTAAGCATAGCCTATTTGGTGTCAACAATATAGACTATCAAATTCAAAGCAAAAACAACAAATAAAACCACTTCTATCATCATCATTAAGCACAAAAAGAGAGCATGAATTAACAAAATGTTGAAGCTACATTAATTAGAGAGCTTCATTACCCCTAAATTGAAGGGGTTTAGCTTCTCATATTTGTCATTTTATTAACAAATGTAGCTAACAACATGAAAGAAAAATGAAGAGGAAAAAGAGAGCAAAATGAAAAGATAAGCTAATTAACTTGCATAAAGGAAAAGAGATCTACACTACAACATAACAAAAGAAGAAGCATGTAAATAAAAGAGAATTAACATTGCATAAAAGAAAAGAAAATTACATGAAATAAAATGGCTAAGTAGCCATAGAAAGAAAGAGAGCTTTTATTTATTTTCTAAACTATAACTAACTAACTAAGAGAAGGAGGCCTAAGAGAGGCTAAGAGAAGAGATTGCCTAAGAAGGGAGGGATTACATGAAACATATGGGTATTTATACATGTATGAAACCCTAATTCATATTTTTGAAGAATGCCCAAAATGCCCCTTAGGAAGTGTGGAGGCCAAGTAATCATTAACATGTCTTAATCCCCCATGAAGTGTACATGAAGCCATTAACTCCAAAAGCATGTGCATTAGCCTTTAATTTGTACATTAAGGTGGGTAGGCGGCGTCCTCCATGTTCTTCACTTTGAATTATTTCCATCTTCGTTCCTTTGTATTAATTTTGTGCATGCATATCTTCATGAAACCACTTCTATTTGAGATCAAATTCCTACAAAAAAAAAATATATACAAATTTTCAATTAATTTTTCTCAAATTAATATACGCACAAAAATGACCATTTTGCCCTTGGATGAAGATGAATATGCGACAATTTCTAATAATATGAATTTTGGTTTAAAAAAGTTAAAATACCCAATATGATCATTTATTTAATTTAAAAAGAATAAATATGATGATAAAAATATGCACATTTACATGCACATCAAATACCCCCACACTTATCTTTTTATTTGTCCTCGAATAAAGAAAAAAACTAAGATAAATCTGTTTTCCTAGGGAGCACGATTGCATTGAGCGTATGCAACAAGCCGTTAAACCTCTGGGTGTCCCCGGTAGGACGAGTGTTGTCTCGTGAGGGTTTTCAGCGGATACTACTCACAAAATCCAAGTGCAGGATGAAAATATTTACAAAATGCAAGATTTATTTACAAAATGATGAATGCGAGTTTTGGAAATATTTACAAATGAAAGATTTATTTTTAAATTGACACGAATAAGTTAAATATAGGTTTTGGTCATTATCTTGAAATTTAAATTATTTACTCGTCAATATTTCTGATAAAAACGAAGTTATCATAACAAATAGACTATAGTTTAACTCGTTGTTTTGGTTAATAACACAGTGTAACTATGAAATGGATCCTTTGTTGATTGTCAAAGTTTATCAAAGTGGTATTTTCATTTATTTTCAATAACAAATCAAATCAACAAAGTAAAAGTAATGCTAGGATTTCAATTGCTTGCTCTCTCATTATTTGCAAGAAAAATTACACACCTAGCTCAGGTAAACTGAGGCCAGATATACCACCCATGCACTGCCTTTCGTGCTTATGTGAGGGGAGTACAGAGCATGGCGAGTGCACACACTTTCGTGCATACACCTATCGACCGTAGGTGGTTTTTATTATTTTTGTTCTTTTTACATGTGCTCCATACATGCATAACCGTGAGGACTTTTAAATGAGTATGAAAGCACATAATCAAAGATTTCAAGTAGTTCACCCATGCATAACTGTGAGGACTTTCAAATGAGAGTGATTACTTGGATGTTATTTTTATTTTATTTTTTAAGAGAGAGAGAGAGTTTTGCAAAATCATCTTAGCACCATTTAAATTAGAAGACAAAAAAAATGTTATATCCTTTACTTTAAATCAACCACTTTTTAAAACAAAGATTTTCAATTAGGATATACTTCATAATTAACACGTATGAATCTTCCTATATACTAGTTAAACCATTATTATTTGTAATCAAATTTCATTTTTATTTTTGTTTAGACAAATAAATTTCCAAAAATTTCAATTTAATAAACCAAAACCATATATTTATCTTATAGTGTTTCTTTTAAAAATAAATCAAAATGCTAAAAAAAAAATCTTCTTTTGTTTTTGAATTTTTTCTGAGTTTTTGGAAGGAAAATGAAAAATTAATCCTAAAAAATCAAGAAGAAGACGAGTCTCCCCCCACACTTGATTTTGACTGTGTCCCCACAGTCAACCCAAGTGAAAAGCATGTTTATTATTATTTACATGAAAATGAAATGTATTTACATGACACCAGAAAGTATATTGTCAAAAAAGTAAATGAAACGGTCTTCCAAAAATCGATTCATTTGTCTCATCGAGTATACGAGACATAGCTTAAGCTCGAAAAACCAAACCATAAAAGATTTTGAAGTTGAATGTTGATTTGGAAAAACGAATGTCGTTTTATTGAAAATTGAATGATTTGTTTTGTTTTCGATGATTTTTGGGGCAGATAAAACAAGTGATTGAAATTCAATTTTATTTTCACCAAATTGAAATTCAAGTTTGTCATTGAAAAATTCTTCAAAATTATTGATTTCAAAATCAAAATGGTGATGTAAATCTTCCCCTTCATAATTTAACAACTCATTTTCGAAAAGTCCAAAGAATTCATGTTCATTAAACTCATCTTCCTTTATTGGATTATCAATAACTTTATTACATGTCTCAAGTTCAAAATTCAAAGTTGGTGTATTCAAATTTTCAGAAAAAGGAAGATCGAAATTTAAATCGAGTTTCTCACCCTCAAAAGAATTGAAATCCAACACAATTACCGTCTTTTCAACAACTTCGTTAAGATCATCATTTTCAGTTTCAAAAGTTGTTTGAAAATCATCGATTTGGGTAAAAGATGGATTATCTTTTGACTCGTCACACATTGAAACTTGATTTTGTTTCTCACGAAAATTTTCCAATGTTTTAATCAACAAATTCGTGTGATCGTCGTAAATTTCATTCATTTGCTCAACAAAGTCAAATTTGTAATTATTAACTTGAAAATTTTCGATTTGGACTTGTTGAGAACAAGAATTGTCAATTTCGATAAACGGTTGATTATTATTTGATTCTTCGTGGGTTGAGATTTGATAATGATTTTCATGATAAGTTTTGTATTTTTCAAGTAATAAATCCCCATTATCTTTTTCCATTTCGTCAACAAAATCAAATTCATGATTATTAATTTGAAAATTTTCACTTTGAATTTGTTGATAACCAAAGTTTTCAATCGTATCGCAATTGAAACTATTCCCATTGCCAAATTCGTTTGAAAAGTTGTTCCCATTTTCATGTTGAGTTTGAAATTCATTTTGGAGTTCGAAATTAAATTGGCATGGGTTATAATCGTAATCGTTTGAATTTGAATTGAATTCAAATTTTGAAATCCTTGACTCGAGTTATTACACAAATAAGAATTACATAAATCATTTATCTCTTGATTTTTTCGTGTAGAAAGTTCGAGTAAAGATGAAATCATTTCAATGCTATTTTCAAGAGTCGAAGGTTGGTCATCGTTTTGAAAATTTTATTGTTCAAAATTTTAATTATTTACACAAAATTTGTTGTTAAAATATCCATACGAATTTGGAGTAAACTCATATGGATTATATTGATTTTCACAGTAAAATTCAAGTGAGTAAGAAAAAGGAAACTCGGACATTCTCAAGATTTCATTTTTTTTGGTTTTTTTTTATAAAGAAAATATTTACAAGTAGAATTTATTTTTCAAAATGGAAAATTGATTTTTGTTTTGTTTTTGAATTTTCAATTTTTTTTGGCTTTTGAAAAGATTTTATACTTTTTTTTTTGGATTTTTGTTTTTCTAATTTTTCTGGATTTTTGAAATTTCAAAGGAAAAGGATTTAAAAATTTCAAAGAAAAAGAAAAGGAATATTTAAAAAAAAATTAGTTTTGGATTTTGAAATTTTTTGTTTTTTGTTTTTTCTTAAATATGCATGAACAAATGCAACTAAATGAATGCAAGGGTTAATTACAAATGATTTATCCTAAGTTAACCCAAAATTGTATATTCACAAATTGTCTTAGATAAACAAGATAGTTCTCAGCAGGTAACGGGCAAGATTTATCGGTGCACCACGAATCACCGTAGCAATGCAGCCGAAGGTTTAAGTACCTTCAGAGAAACAATCACTATAATATTTACGAATCAACGTAATATTTATAAATGGTTATTGCTCTGTCGTAGCCTAGACACCAAGAATTTAAATTGTTCAAAGAAAACAATTTGTCAATATACAATTAAGTGTTATCGATTTCTAACCGTTATTATTAATCAAAATCTAGGATGAAATGCAAAGCTGAAACTCGACGTGTATTAACAATGCAACTACGAATGATTTTTTATTTTTTTTTATTTTTTTTATTTTATTTTTTATTTTTTTTAGAAAATGCAAATGCAAGTAACCAACAATGCATGACAAATAAAACTAGAGATGAAAGCAACAACAAAAAAATTAGCAAGCAAGCATTTTTTTTTTGCAAGCGGAGCGATTTATTTTGGCTAGCGAAGCAAGCAACCCCTCTTGATTTTCTGCTTTGACAACCTGAAAATTAAAACAGGATATATACAAATTTTTATTTTTTATTTTTTTTGAATAAACAAAATAAATGAAAACAAAAGAAAACCAAACAATCGAAAACAAAACACAACAAACGAAAAATTTTATATTTTTTTAGACAGAAGAAAAGGGGAAAAAACTAAAAAAATTAATCTATCAGTCTAGCTATAAATTTCAGATGAAATGATATAGAATAAGAGATATGACTAAACGTATAATAATCAAAATGCCAAGCTGTGATGAATAAGTAATTGAAAAATCAACGAGAGATTAATCAATATCGCAAAGATTTTCTCAAAGATAAAAAGGAATGTCATACTCCTAATTTCATTCACCAAGCCACAATAAATGACATACATATCAATGCCAATCATAAAAGTTGGTGAAACATAAATTCCAGAATTCAACACACGAAATCTAGAAATCAGATAATTCGGAGCATCGACGTCGTACAGCGTGACGCCCGATGAACCAAAGCACAATAAAAGGGAACAATGACGTCATACAGCGTGACATCGGATGAACCATAGCACAATAAAAGGGAACAACGACGTCGTATAGCGTGACATCGGATGAACCATAGCACAATAAAAGGGAACAACGACGTCGTACAGCGTGACATCCGATGAACCAAAGCACAATAAAAGGGAACAACGACGTCGTACAGCGTGACATCCGATGAACCAAAGCACAATAAAAGGGAACAACGACGTCGTACAGCGTGACATCCGATGAACCAAAGCACAATAAAAAGGAACAACGATGTCATACAGCGTGACATCCGATGAACCAAATCACAATCAAAGGGAACAACGACGTCGTACAGCGTGACATCCGATGAACCAAATCACAATTAAAATGGAACAACGACGTCGTACAGCGTTACGTCCGATGAACCGAATCAAAAAGACATCGCACAATTGCTAGTCTAAATCATAAAATGATCGTCATGATCATCAAGAAGTGTCAATTACAGTAAGCTAGTAAATATATGAGCTTAGCTTCATGTCCCATAACCACTAGCTTAACTTAAATATTTACGAACAAATTGTAGATCTCCACTAGAAAATTGTCACAAGAGTTTCAATCGAACAAGTCCAAGAATTAACCGATGAAGTAAACACAAGCGTTTCGTACCACTCGTTTTAGTAAGCCGTTTAATTAGATTTCTCATACGAGTGAGGTAAAGGTTTGTATATACTAGTAGATTGGAAAATGGTTTTAAGAAACAATCTTTGTAATAAAATAGTGTTGAAATCATTTGAAGAAAGAGTTTTGATATTTACTACTAGTATAGAAAACCTTTATATTTTTAAAGTGACAAATCACAAAGAAGATTGTAGGAACAATCCATCACTAAAATTCACGTTCAAAGACGTGAGTAAAATCCAAAGAAATCGATACCGAATCCATCAAAATGGATATTCCCAAAAATCACGAAGAAAATGTCATCAAAGTCGATAATAAGTGATAATAACAAAAGGGAATCAACACGAATCGATTAACGTTGGAATTCTCAAGCAAATAGGCAAACAAGCAAAAAGAGTGCAAATTCAAACGTCTGAAATCAAGGATTCAGTCGTCTGAATTTGGAAAATAAATTATTTTCCAAAACAGAATTCAGACGTCTGAATCCTTGAATTCAGACGTCTGAAATAGGCACTTTTTAGCCTATTTCCTTTCTAGTTCCAAATGAACCAATTCAGACGTCTGAAATCATATATTCAGACGTCTGAATCTGGGAATAGAAATCTTCCCAGAACAATATTCAGACGTCTGAATATTACGTTTCAGACGTCTGAATCTGGGGTTCAGGGCATTCCCTGAACCTAGGCCAAAAATTGGCCAAACGGATACCGGAAGTGATCGATCGAGTGACAACAACTAAGGATTTACGCCAAGCGACAACCCAGCCTTATCGGCTCTTCGATACGCCTCAAATATCAATGTCCATATATCCATAAAAGGATTTACATAGATTTTGATTTCAAAACACCAAAAATTGGAATGTACACCAAATCAATCCAAACCAAAAATCAATTGCACAATAATAAACGCTAGGAATCATACCTAACAATCGAAGATAATTATAGACAAAGATGTGAGATAAAAATCTCAACTTTGAACCCAAATTAATGAAGAAGAAGTTTGAAAGCAAAGGAAGATCAACCACACTTCAATCCCAACTCAAGAAGCTTGATTCTAAGCTTAAAAGAGAAATGTTTCCCAAATTAGGTTTAGGAATTTTCTGAAATCAAAGAGAGAATGAGTTGGGGAAGATGAAGAGAAGGCTTACCAATGGGTTCTCTTGAATTTGGAGCTAGAAGTTGGATTTGCTAATGAAGACTAGGGCTTGGAACTTTAATTTCCTCTTTATTCCCCCATTATTGCTTTAGCTTGAAGTGTTAGAAATATGAAATGAAGTAATGAAGAGTTGAAGTGGAGTTGGTTTCATATGTTAGGTTAATGGGCAGAAACCCAAACCAAAGCCCTAAGTGAAAAAGTAGAAAAAATCAACTTACTCCAAACATATCGAAGCTTATACTCAAAAAGGTTGCGAATGGCATTTTGAACTCAATGGAAGTGGTCTCGAGTCTCAATTCGACTGTTTGCTAAAAGTAGGTTTTCGGACAAAAACCCGACGAGCGATGAAATATTTAAATATACAATCAATAAATATGCGGGTTGTTACAGAATCCCCTCCATAAAGAAATTGCGTCCTCGCAATACTTAAGAAGAAAATAAGAAGTAACAACCATAGAAGCATATCAACACAAAAGAAAATTTGAAATAGGAAGTTCACCATAAGGAGCATGAAAGAGTTAGCCTGAACGGGTTCGCACGGTGAATTCTCTGGATTCCCAAGAGCACTCCATAGGATTTGAGAATCATTGAACTCTCCTAAAAAGAACATCTTTATTTCGAAGGCACTCAACCTCCGAAGCAATGATGCGAATAGAATGTTGCTCAAAAGTCAAATCTGGTGAAACTTCAATTTCCTCAATATCACCGGGATCAAGAATAAAATAGGAAACCTAAAAGCATTTCCATAGTTAATAGACGTCGAAAACGTCAAGAATAGCAGAAAATTGAGCCGGTGCAACGGCGTAGTACAGAAATGGTACGCCCGAGAAACTAGAAACTCGAATAATTTGGAACACCGACATAGTACAAAAACGGTACGTCCAATGAACCAAAGTTCAAATAATTCGGAACACCGACGCAGTACAAAAACGGTACGTCCAATGAATCGAATACCATAAAAGAACATCATACACTATTCCATAAAAGGAATGAGATAAAGCTCAATAAAACAAAGTATATTGAAACGTCCGATGAAATTAATAAAAAGATAATTCCACATAGTCATCATCAAAGAATCAACCACTTGTTGCTTACGACAAAGCGCATTGGCAACATGATTTCCCTTCCGGGAATAAAAAGAATATCAAGATCATAAGATGCTAGGAACTCGAGTCAACATGAAGTTCCCTATGAGACAATAAATATTCCAAAGATTTATGATCGAGATGGAGAACAAATTTCTCCCCTAAAAATGATGATGCCAAACTCTAAAAGCGAAAACAATAGGCGCGAGCACTAGATCATGAGTGGCATACCTAGTCTCAATCGGCTTTTAATGATTTAGAAGCACAAGTGATAGCACGTCATCTTTTACAAGAGAACGGCATCCAAACCAATACGATTAGCATTGGTACAAAAGATAAAGTCTTGGTTCCCAACGGGAATCACAAGAATAAGAGTATCGAAAAGAAAGAATTTCTTTTAAATAATTTTCTTTCCTGAAAAGTTAAAACTTTCAAAATTACATTTATCTTTATGTAATAATCTTTCTAGAAAAATTTACATTTTTACAAGTCAATATATCGTGTCTGACTGTCTCATCAAAGCGTTTAGGAAATTCCTATCGATAACGTTGATCAAGCGCATCGACCAGAATTCTTAAAGCACTCAACGGGCAATACAATCACAAAATCATCTTCTATATAATAAACATGTTTCTTAAAAACCTTTAAGAATATTCTTTTCTTTCTTAAGAGCAAAGTCAAATTGTACTTACAAATAAATCTTATGCAAAAGATTTGCAAAAAATTTTAAATTGTTATTTTCATCCAAAATCAATAAATACAAGTATGGTCTCATCGAAATATTCATAGAATATTCGATTTATAAAATGGATGAAATAAGATGGACAAACTGAATGACAAAATAAGTCATTCATAAGAATCGTAACGAGTGCGGAATGTGGTAAGTGGAATGCGAACTCCCGCAACTCGTAGCCAAATGAAAATCGGTGGCAAGGTCGAACTAGAAAGACCTTAACACCACACAAAAGATTTCTTAGGTGATAATCCTAAGACAAACTCAAAAATACCGGAAAAGATTCACAAATTATTTAGATAAGAGAAATAACACTTTTCTCATCTTGAGGGCTTAAAGAATAAAATGATGCCTTCAAAAATTTAAAATCAGAATCACAAGAAAAAAATAGAAATCTGCTTAACAGATAGAAAATGTCGAAGATGAATAGTCCACACGGAAAATAGGATATGGACTTCACATCGATTAAGCCAATCCTTACAAAAATCAATTCCGAAGCCTAAGTAAAAATCGGCTCGGAAAGAAAAATCACATAAAATAATTTCGACATCAATAGAAAGAAAATTGAGTGTTGCAGATCCACTAATCCGGATTCGCAATCCTCAAAGAAGTCATCAAGCCCATAATGTTTAAAGAAAAAGAACCACAAGTTCCCTTGATATAAAATAACGAGATGATTATATCAACAAGAACTTGAAAAGGATAATCACAAAACAAATGAAATCAAGGAGTAAAGGAGAAATACCTTGACCAAGAGAAGAGTTGCCAGGGGATTGCAGCTTTCCTTCTCTCTTGCTTGGAAGCTTAGGACACGAAGATAAAAGATGACCCGAAACTTTGCAATAACGACAAAAGAGGGGTTTCGGGCACTCCCTTACATGGTGGTCTGTGGAACCACAATTGTAGCATCATCCACGACTAGAGGTAGGAGTCTTTGCTACCAGAGTTTGTTGCTTCCCTTTCTTATTAGAATTGGGGCCTTTGAATTTGATAGGTCTCTTCAAGTTATTGTCGAAGTTCTATTGGGCACGCACAACTTCAACATCACCTTCATTATCGGCCTCTTCAAGACGAAGAGCGATATCAATAAGCTGATCAAATGAAACCTCAAGTTTCAGAAGTAATGGCTTCTTAAGATTCTTATTCAAGCCATAGAAAAATCTCCGATTTTTCTTCAATGGGTTATTAATGTACTCAACTCTGTATTTGGACAGAGATTCAAAAGATGCGACATAGTCTGTCACAGAAGATTCACCTTGAACAAGGTCAATAAAACGCCGGGCCAAAGTAACTTTTTCAGCCTCCGGCACAAACTTTAGTTCGAATCGTTCCTGGAATTGCTCCCAAGTAAGATCCGCTTCGATAAACTCCGAAGTCAAGAGCTTATACCAATCTAACGCTCTTTCTTGGAGCATGCTAGAAGCCACTTGGACTCGATGTAGATCAATAAGGTTCATGCGAGAAAAGATACGATCGCATGATTTGAGCCAAGCTTGAATTTCTATAACACTCTCGGATCCTCTGAATAGCCTTCCACCCAAATCGGTGTAATCTCTGCACAAGCGTGAAAAACCGGATCTAGGATGAGTAGGCTCTGGAATGGGTCCAGCAGCTTGAGCATTCTTTACTAGATCAAGAAGCTGCTGGGCAGACATAAATACTCTATCCTGGTGAGTAGCACTAGATTGACCGACGCTGGGACGGCCAGGTCTAACCATTTCTCTTCTTTAAGAAAGAAAGAAAGAAGAAGGAAAAAAAGTAATTCACAAAATGAATTTGAATCAAACTTGATTGATAAAACAAGGAATCATTAAAGAAGATAGGATTAGACGGTATGAAGACTCGAATAAATCCTAAGGCACAACTCCTAAGAAAGACTTAGGACATGATCCTTGCTAGATTATTCCACATTGGTCCGAAGTTTGGCTCTAATACCAAGCTGTGACGCCCCACCTCTATGCCCACGCTAGCCAAGGACACTACGGGGTAATGCCGTCAACTAGCACGGAGAATAAGGCTGTTGAGGAGCGACCATCCGTGTAATTGCTTTGTGCGAGCACCGATATGCCAGATAAAATATAACTTGCATTTCATCTCAAAAGGAAACCCGACATACCGACGCAAACTCAAAGCTACTACACAGTGGCTATACATAATCTTTGGAAACAAATATAGAAATAAACATAACATAAATCAGTCACAGGCAATTCATATCACAAAGGCGGAAATAGATATGAGTATTACACATAAAAGTGTATATCAGAATAGTGGTCAAATAAGATCCACAACATCACAAAAGAATAGATACAAGTGCTAGACAAAAGAATATGTATACATCAAGGAGTCTATTTCTCAAATGCATACAACAAAAACTACCAAACTAAAGTAGTTAGCCAAAAGATCATATGATGGTCCGATAAGGTGGCAAGTAGAAGCATCTGTAAAATCTCAGTCTGACCCGAGTATTATTTATAAGAAACATAATAAACGGATCAGTCTAGCTATAAATTTCATATGAAATGATATAGAATAAGAGATATGACTAAACGTATAATAATCAAAATGCCAAGCTGTGATGTATAAGTAATTGAAAAATCAACGAGAGATTAATCAATATCGCAAAGATCTTCTTAAAGATAAAAAGGAATGTCATACTCCTAATTTCATTCACCAAGCAACAATAAATGACATACATATCAATGCCAATCGTAAAAGTTGGTGAAACATAAATTCCAGAATTCAACACATGAAATCTAGAAATCAGATAATTCGGAGCATCGACGTCGTACAGCGTGACGTCCGATGATCCAGAAACACAATAGAAAGGAACAACGACGTCGTACAGCGTAACGCCCGATGAACCAAAGCACAATAAAAGGGAACAATGACGTCGTACAGCGTGACATCGGATGAACCATAGCACAATAAAAGGGAACAACGACGTCGTACAGCGTGACATCGGATGAACCATAGCACAATAAAAGGGAACAACGACGTCGTACAGCGTGACATCCGATGAACCAAAGCACAATAAAAGGGAACAACGATGTCGTACAGCGTGACATCCGATTAACCAAAGCACAATAAAAGGGTACAACGACGTCGTACAGCGTGACATCCGATGAACCAAAGCACAATAAAAGGGAACAACGACGTCGTACAGAGTGACATCCGATAAACCAAAGCACAATCAAAGGGAACAACGACGTCGTACAGCGTGACATCCGATGGACCAAATCACAATCAAAGGGAACAACGACGTCGTAAAGCGTGACATTCGATGAACCAAATCACAATTAAAACGGAACAACGACGTCGTACAGCGTTACGTCCGATGAACTGAATCAAAAAGACATCGCACAATTGCTAGTCTAAATCATAAAATGATCGTCATGATCATCAAGAAGTGTCAATTACAGTAAGCTAGTAAATATATGAGCTTAGCTTCATGTCCCATAACCACTGGCTTAACTTAAATATTTACTAACAAATTGTAGATCTCCACTAGAAAATTGTCACAAGAGTTTCAATCGAACAAGTCCAAGAATTAACCGACGAAGTAAACGCAAGCGTTTCATACCACTCGTTTTAGTAAGCCGTTTAATTAGATTTCTCACACGAGTGAGGTAAAGGTTTGTATATACTAGTAGATTGGAAAATGGTTTTAAGAAACGAGCTTTGTAATAAAATAGTGTTGAAATCATTTGAAGAAAGAGTTTTGATATTTACTACTAGTATAGAAAACCTTTATATTTTTAAAGTGACAAATCACAAAGAAGATTGTAGGAACAATCAATCACTAAAATTCACATTCAAAGACGTGAGTAAAATCCAAAAAAATCGATTCTGAATCCATCAAAATGGATATTCCCAAAAATCACTAAGAAAATGTCATCAACGTCGATAATAAGTGATAATAACAAAAGGGAATCAACACGAATTGATTAACATTGGAATTCTCAAGCAAATAGGCAAACAGGCAAAAAGAGTGCAAATTCAGACGTTTGAAATCAAGGGTTCAGTCGTCTGAATTTGGAAAATAAATTATTTTCCAAAACAGAATTCAGACGTTTGAATCCTTGAATTCAGACGTCTGAAATAGGCACTTTTTAGCCTATTTCCTTTCTGGTTCCAAATGAACCAATTCAGACGTCTGAAATCATATATTCAGAAGTTTGAACCTAGGAATAGAAATCTTCCCAGAACAATATTCAGGTGTCTGAATATTACGTTTCATACATCTGAATCTGGGGTTCAGGGCATTCCCTGAACCTTGGCCAAAAATTGCCAAACGGATACCGGAAGCGATCGATCGAGCAACAACGACTAAGGATTTACGCCAAGTGACAACCCAGCCTTAACGGCTCTTCGATACGCCTCAAATATCAATGTCCAAATATCCATTCATAGATTTTGATTTCAAAACACCAAAAATTGGAATATACACCAAATCAATCCAAACCAAAATCAATTGCACAAGAATAAATGTTAGGAATCATACCTAACAATCGAAGATAATTATAGACAAAGATGTGAGATAAAAATCTCACCTTTGAACCCAAATTAATGAAGAAGAAGTTTGAAAGCAAAGAAAGATCAACTACACTTCAATCCCAACTCAAGAATCTTGATTCTAAGCTTAAAAGAGAAATGTTTCCCAAATTAGGTTTAGGAATTTTCTGAAATCAAAGAGAGAATGAGTTGGGGAAGATGAAGAGAAGGCTTACCAATGGGTTCTCTTGAATTTGTAGCTAGAAGTTGGATTTTCTAATGAAGACTAGGGCATGGAGTTTTAATTTCCTCTTCTTTCCCCCATTATTACTTTAGCTTGAAGTGTTAGGAATATGAAATGAAGTAATGAAGAGTTGAAGTGGAGTTGGGTTCATATGTCAGGTTAATGGGCTGAAACCCAAACCAAAGCCCTAAGTGAAAAAGTAGCAAAAATAACTTACTCCAAACATATCGAAGCTTATACTCAAAAAGGTTGCGAACGGCATTTTGAACTCAATGGAAGTGGTCTCGAGTCCCAATTCGACTGTTTGCTAAAAGTAGGTTTTCAGACAAAAACCCGACGAACGATGAAATATTTAAATAAAATATTTGAATATACAATCGATAAATATGCGGGTTGTTACAAGGTCAGTCGACTAAAATCCCTGTTCAGTCGACTAAAAATTGTCCAGAAAAATTTCGGGCTTCAGCTCAGTCGACTGAACAGAGGATCCAGTTGACTGAACCCAATTTCCTGCATTTCCTACTTATTACCAATGAAGTGCAAACTCTCCCTACCTTCAATCGGACGAGCACGGACGCTAGGGATTTACGCCAAGCGGCTACCCGGCCCTATAAGCACTTCGATTCATTACCAAAATAAGATCAAAACATCCATAAGAGAATGTTCATAAAAATTGACTTTGAAACTCAAGAATTGGAATATTCATCAAACCAATCCAAAACAAAAATCAAATACATATGAATAAGTAATAGGAGTTCATACCCATCACTCATGATATCAAGAGAACTAGATGTGAGTTCAAAACTCACCTTTAACCCAAAAACAAAGAAGAAGAAGCTCAATTTGCAAGGAGAAGACCAACCATCTTCACTTCAACTCAACAAGCTTCAATCTAAGAATAAAACACATATTTCTCAAAGTTAGGTTTAAGAAACTTTCAGAAATTGAAGAGGAGAAGAGTTGGAGAAGATGAAGAGGAGGCCTACCTATCCTTCTCTTTGAATTTCAAGCAAGAATTTGGAGTTTGCAAATGGAACTAGGGCTTGGAGTTTCTAATTCTTCTTCCTTTCCCCCATTTTCAGTTTTCTTAAGTTAAAGGAATGAAATGAGGGTGAATGGATGAAGAGTTAATGAGTTAGAGGGTTAAGAGGAGATTGGGGCTGAACCCAAACTCAAGCCCAAGTAGAAAAAGGGTCAAAATTTCACAAACTCCAAACATATCAAAGATATACTCAAAAAGATCGCAAACGTCATTTTGGAACCAATGGAGGTGGTTTCGAGTTCCAATTCGGCCGTTTGCAAAAAGTAGCTTTTCGGACCCAAAAATCCGACTGACGACGATAAAACATTTAAATATATAATCGTTAAATATGCGGGTTGTTACACGGCGTATAGGGTTTATTTCAATACAACAGATAACAATTTATCATTCAATCACACAATCAAGCAATTTTAAATCTAATTATTTAAAATTTAAATCGAAACAATTTCGAATGAGTGAGAAGTTCTCACCTTGTTTCCAATAACAGTTGTTGTGTTTTATTTCAAAAAAAATTAAACACGCGTTTAAATTTATCCAACATTATCACCAGCTCCAATCAACTCCAATCCAGCTCCATTTCGTAGTGTTCGTCCATACGAATCCAACGCAATTTGTTTCGTAAATTTTCGACCTCGTATGAACAAGTTATAGTATTTTAAACATTACACAATTTTGAATATAACTAATTTCTATTATTATTATTATTTTAAAACCTTAACCATCTCGGCCGTTGCTTTCATCCAAATAGATCCTGGCCGCATGATGCTCCCTTCTATCTTCTTCCAGGTAAATACACGCGCGACCCTAAATCCATTGCCACCGTTCGAAATTTGCAAATTGCACCCACCAACGACGTTGAGAAGTTGATCAGGGACCGCCGAATGGAAGCTCGTCTCTAGCTCGACCTACACCTACAACCTTGTCAAACTCGGCTGCATGTGTGCCTCGAGAAACATGTGCGAACGGCTTACATTCAAATGATGATTGTCGTTGATTCGTGACGAAATTTAAGATCATAGCCGTTGAATCGATGGATCTCACCAAGCTCTACAACTTTGTAGTTGAAGCTATTAACTAATTGTCGATGGATCATGAGATATTAGAGGAGAAATGAGATAAGTTTTCGGCCATTAAAGTGTTTCTGGCGGCCATGACCTAGGTTGCTTATGGTTTTGCAAAATAAAAGAAATGATGTACTTATATAGAAAATTACGCGACACTATTCACCCGAAATTTTTCCGAACTCCAAACGAAGCGTGTCGCCTGGCATTTATAATATTTTACCACCATTCCGAACGCAATGGAATATATATCGGGAGCCAATTCAATCATATTTGAAAGATAAGTTTTCGAATCGAATTATTTAAATTTAAAATTCACTCGAATCGATTTCAGTGCGTTTTAGCTTACTACGGACAAACCGTAAATCTGATTGACACGAAATTTGAAACCATGCAATAATATAACATTACGAATCCGATGAAAGTGGTTTCGTCAAAATCCGAGACCATTTGAAAAATGGCTATTTTTACTCGTCAATTAAATATTAAAATATTCAATTTCTGCAAATTAACTTTTAATTCAATTTTAAAAGTTCTATAACAACATTCTAACTCCAGTATGATTTAATACAACTTTATAAATCTTTTTTAATCACATTAAACCCTATTTCCAACTATTTCTGTAATTTCAAATATTAAATTATCAATTTAATTATCCAATTAAATCCTCATATTCAAAATTTAATTCACTTAGCTTATAAAATTCATTCATGAATATTTAAAACTAATTAAATATACGAATTTCAAATGACAGAAATTCTGGGTTGTTACATCCATATATAAGATAAGGGATAATCTAACATAGGTTTAAAATGGGTTAAATTGGATAAGAACGTTTTTATAAGCATTGTTTTATTAAAACCATAACTTTTGTTTAAAACATCTAAGTAGTGCTAACTATTTGCAGTTTATGGATCAACCCATGAAACATCATTCATTTAAACACTCTAAGTTAAAGAGGTTAATAGGTTGACCCGGTTTTAAGGAACCATAATTTGATTTGATCCCTATCTAGATCTTCAAAAAAGCAAAATATAATTTGTATGTACTCTTGGGATATAAAAGAGTATTATACAAGTAAATAAAGTGGAATAAGTTATTATTTGACATTTCATAAAAAAATGACTTACAAATAATTCAAGCGAAAGGTGAAAATTTACGAAATATTTCAAAAATACCTCCAGGAATTCCTTCTAGAGCCTGTTGAATGATTTCTATAGATTCCTTCATTTCACTGATTCGTACTAAATAACGAGCTAGTGAATCTCCTTATTTTTGCCATTGGACTTCCCAATCAAATTTATTGTAACACTCATAACTATCAACTTTACGAAGATCCCATTGGATTCCAGAAGCCCGTAACATTAGTCCTGATAAACCCCAATTTATTGCTTCCTCTCCACCAATAATGCCCACTCCTTCAACGCGTTCCAAAAAAATAGGATGACGCGTAATAAGTTTTTGATATTCAACAATTCCTGTTAAAGAATAATCACAAAAATCCAAACAATTTTAGTATTGAATAAAATACTAAGAGAAAAAACAAGCAATTTAGAGGGAAAAAAATTCATGTCGTTAAGAAACTAATAATTTAGAGCATAACCTTACATTTTGTCCGAATGAGTTTGGACAATCTTCTAAGCAATAACCAATGCTAATGAGCAAAATGGTATGCTTAGATAATTATATTTATTTTTGGACAATCAAGAAAATTTTGAACTTAAGCTAAGATTTGTTTGTAAATCATTTGGCATTTTAAACGAGTGATTAACTATAAACTATTACTGACTATAAACTATTAAGTGTTAGATTTTTTCTTCTGGAATTTGCTAATACGCCTAGATATCATATCTACGATGCTATAAATTATTATTGATTGCTTGGAGGTTAGTTAAATTGTTTGACTAATTGTTTGGTTGAATTTCCATTTGAGAAATGGATGACATATTAACTTGATTGCTATGAACCCATATGATTATATATAATGTCCTTAACCATTATTTTGCAGGTAGAATTTATAGAAAGACCTTAAGGAATTTCTCATCAATAATTATTTATTTACATCTTTATGATGTTATATTGATGTTTAAATGAAATAAATCTTCATATACCATTTAAATTATTAAATATCGTTATAGGGATTTCGCTATACCATCATTTATTAAACATTATCCCCAGAACCTTGGCATGTACGTTTTGAAATTAAGCTTATGTTTTCACTAAAAATAATTTTAGTATTCATTAATCAGATTAATTAATGATATTCTAAATTAATTTATCATTTTAATCAATGGTTATTTAAATTAATTAACTGCTTTAACTAATTATGTTTTCAGTTAACTGATCTTGTTAACTAATGATTTTGGAATTAAATAATTGCTTTAATTAATGTTGTTTTGAAATTTATTAATCTATTTGATTAATGAGATTTGAATTTAATTAAATCATTTAATTAATGACTTTAAACATTAATTAATCATTCAATTAATGGTTGTTTTAAATTTAATTAATTGTTTTAACTAGTGATATTTGAAATTAAGTAAATCAATTTAATTAATGTTGTTTTATAGTTATTTAATAATTTTACAAATTGATGTTTCAATTTATCATTTTAACTACTGATGTTTGAATTTAATTAATCCAATTAATTTATGATTATTTGAACTTAATTAATTGTTTTCAATATTGAAGTTATTAATCGTTTAGATTAATGATGTTTGAGATTAATTATCCATTTTAATTAATTATTATTTGAATTTAGTAAATCTTTTTAACTAATGATATTTAAAGTAAATTAATTGATTTAATAAAAGTGATTAAAGTGAACTAACTAATCAAATGAAAATGTTTTAAAGGAAATAAGCTGATTTAATAAAGATTTTGACGTTAATTTACTAATGATATAAAAGTGTTTGGAAATAATTAACTATTATATCAAAGATAATGGATTTGTTTATTTAAATGTGATTTTAAATGTGATTAATTATCCTTCCTGATAACGAATGTTGGTTTGAATTTACAAAGGTATTTAATTTTTTTTTTTCATTTGGGATAAGAAATGATGTTTTAAATTTACAAATGACGGTTTTAAATCAGAAATTCCTTTAAAAGGAATTATTTATAAATAAAGATAAGTGTAAATTTTTTGGGTTTTAGTAAACAATGTTTTAACGGAATTTGTTTTTTATCCTTATTTTAATACACTTAGTAATATAAAATTTGTCCTTTAATAGAACATTTTAGAAAGTATTTCTAAACATGTTTTACCAATCCTATAATATGGAAATCAAGCACAAGTTTAGTTTTCAAAAGTAAAGTTTGATTTTGATTATGGGAAAGTAGTTCCATAGTCTATATCACTTATATGAAAAGGATTTAGTCAGGCTTGGACTCGTTTCTATGTGAATGTTAAAAATGTCGTCAAGGTGATGGCTAGAGGTAACACTACCTCAACTTGCTTGGCTTCATTTTCAACAGAGAGATAGCTCTTGTTTGGAATCGACAAGTAGTGCTAGATATATGACTTTTAATTTCCATATATGATTATTTTAAATCCTCGATGGTTGATTTACTAATTAAAGGATTCATCTTTCTTCATGGTGTATCGTCACCTTAAAAAGATTTGCTGCTCTACGAGCTTTGTTATCCTTTGTTGGAAATGACTAAATTCAAAGCCCGAAAGAGGGCCAAGCTGTAACGACCCGGATTTTTCGTCGTTTAATTTTGAATATTTAAATGGTTAAAATATCGGATTTAGAACTATATTTTAGTTTATAAGATTTTTTAGAATTGGAATTTCAAGTAATTTCACAAATTTTGAAAACCGTCGATTCAATCGACGCGTTAAAATAGTGATCCGGGGAATAGTCTCGAAATTCGACGAACGAAGTTCCATTGGATCCACAATAGTGTATTATTATCGGATTACAAATTTCATAGTGCTTGGATTTACTGTGTGGTCGTATGACCTGAAAACGCCTGGAATAATTTAAATCGAATTTAATTTAAATAGTCCATTTAAAAAGCTATCTTCCACGTACAATCGAATTTGGGTCTCAAGACTTATTCTATTGAGTTCGGAATAGCAGTATAACATTATAAATGCTAGGTGGCATGCCTCGATAGGGATTGGAAATAAATAGCCTGATACTTGGAAATTTAATAACATATGGTCGTACCAGTTTAATACCATTAGTCATTTCTTTCATTCAAAGTCACCCTAGCTTCTAAATTCCATTGACCGACCCTTCCCTTTCTCGTTTTAAATCGAGATTTCCTTCTTCCATTTTTTTCAATGCGAACTTTATAAAAAAAGAAACGAACATCTCATTCCTCAAAACAAAAAATGAGCGATCTGAAATCATGTTTTTCCCCTTCCTACTTCTTTTAGTTTCACAAAGAAATACATTATATCATGAGTTGAAGAAAATCGTGATTTAAATAAGCGAGAGGTCGGGGTCGCTGTCGTGGCTGCGTTTATTCTCCAGTCGAAGTCTTCGAAGCTAGGGCTGTTGCTCGAGGCGGGTCACGAGGGAAGGCGAGGTCCATAACAGGAGAGGACAGAGCGACTATGAACTAGGGCTTGGCATCGCGAGGTTGCCTTTGGAGGGTTCGAGTGAGGCACAAATGAGTATTTGGGATCGAGGGTGGTGCTGTTGGGGGGCATACGACGTCTTCTAGGGTGTGGTCGTGGTCAAGATCAGGACAGTACTGGGATGGAGGCAGTGGTCTTGGAATTCGTCATAGTTGCTAAGAGTTTGGAAAAGATGCAGGGGCAGCAAGGGACGTATGGTGGTGGTTTGAGGCTAACTTCGTTCAGCATTAGTAATAAAAGGGAAACAAAGGCTGCTCGGGTGGTTGCGGCCTAAATTTGCAGAAGGGAATTTTAGAAGGTTATTAAGGTAATTTAATTGGTTTAAACAGTTTAAAATTTTAAGTTAACCTTAATTATCTCAATGTTAATAAAATCCTTAATTTTTTGTACGTGGTTGGAAAGTCGCAAGTAACAGTGGTGTTGGATCCATAATGATTTAGGCTATGCAATGAATTGAAATTTGAGTGGATTGCAATAAAAGCAAAGTGAGTAAAATCTCACTCATTTGGAGTACTGCTATTAATTTTAAAATGTTAAAATTAATTATTGGATGTTTGGCTAAATTTATAAATTTTTATCGGTTGGATGATATATTATATATAGCAGTATATATATTAGTAGTTGGATATTATACCCATCGATTGAAGCAGATGAGAGACTAAGCACTCTGCATAATAGAGGATGATCCTTTATTACCGCAATATCCCCCTCAAAGTGGGTTTGGTATTTTTATGTTGTATTAACATCTGTGGATGTAGGGAAATAGATTGGAGGGGTCCAACTGGATTCCTCAAAAATATTTATTTTAATTTCATATACAATAATATATGATGTGTTAGAATAATCTGTTATAGGTTATTGTTGTGATTTGAATAATTGAGTGTTATAGTAGCACTAGCCTGAATTTTGGTATTTTAAATACCATAAATATTATTTTTGAATTTAAAGGAATTGAAAGAGACTTTAGACATAAAAAATATATATTTATATTGGAATTTGGATTATTATAAAGGAAATCGAGTTGGATGAAATAATAACTTGATTTTTGGGTTTGTACTTAACTACTCGGAAAATATTTTTTATAAAGCTTTTAAACTAATTTATATAGAAGATTTTTTTGAATGATGGGTTTTTAAGTGATATTTCTGGAAAATATGAAAAGGAGTTGAAATTGATACTTCAAATAGATTTACGAAATATATGAAATTTATTAAGAAATGGGTTTACAAAATAAGATTTCATAAATGGGATTAGTTTTATAAACAAGTGAAACTCAAAGGAGTTATAAATTTATGAACGATGTTTATAAACAAGGGAAAATGAAATTAACTGATAAATTAGAATATAATTCCATAGGGTGAATTTATATCGAGGTATGAAAAATAGATTTTTAGGAAAATAGCGAATTCTATTTTTGAAAGGTACGGATGGTTAGAGAATCGAGACAGGATCAATGTGTTGTAAATCGAGGGGGTTTATAAATTGAATTGGTTAGTGGGATTTAAAAAAATATTTTTATTAAGAAGTTAAGTTTTGATTTAAAAAGGAAATTTTATTTATTTAACTATTTAATTTTAAACTAGTTAGTACTGAAATATTTCAGAAGTGAATTTTTCAAATATCTGTGTTAATTGAAATTAAATCCTAATTTCTATAATCGTCCTGTAAACCGATTTGTTTATCTAAAACTGAGTTATTGATGTTTATAAAATGTGTTTCGATATTTCAAATAATTACTTGAACGTGTTTTTAAAAATAGATTATTATTCTTTTAAAATTAATATTATATATATATAGAGTTTTGTAATGATTTAAATTCATTTATAAATCTTCTCGAGATTTGTAAACGTGATTTATTCAGTAGATTGGATTATAAGAGAATTCTCAAAATGGAATTTGAGGAAAAATAAGAAAATTTCCAAAGTAGTTAAATCAGAGTGAACTTCGAAAAATGAATTAGAATTATAAAAGAAGTAGAAAAGGGATAATTGGAATTATAGACAAGTTTATTTGACATTAGAAAAATATTAAAGGGAATAAATCAACGAATCCTGGAACTTATAGAATTCGTTATAAATGAGTTAAGGAATTCACAATATAAATTGCAAAGGATTTTGAGAAAAGAGAAATAAGTGGAATTTTTCTAAATGTTGAAATAAAATATGGTTTGAAATACCCCAATATGGGTATAAGTATTTGAGTTTTCTCAATTTTTGGAATGCTCGAAGGGATTTAAATATATTATAAAGATATTTTGGAAATAAATTTTGGACAATTATAATATGGGTCTAGTGACTTCTTATGGATGTTATATTGATAATTAAATAATCGACTGAAAAATATTGGCCAATTTCGTTGATCGTTACGAAGAGACCGGGATCGGATTTAATTATCTGAAAACCACTTCGATCTGATTTGATCATTACGAATAGATATTTTGAAGATACCGTAGGTTATGTTATCACTTTTCTAGATACTAGGAAATATATATAAATTGTGGATATGGTTGTGCATGGAAAATTGAGCTCTCGATTTTAAGGGTGGGAACATCTGGGGTGATACATATTTGATTCTATCCAGGTTTGGGATACGGCCGGTCTTGTGTGGTAGGGGATCTCGACAAGATCCTTAGTTCATTTTTCTAGAGGTGTACTGTGATGGACAGTACCCCAGTAGCACGGTCATTGTATGGAATCCATTTTCCAATAAGCATCATACAGTTTTGATTCTGACTAACTATGTTGAAACGTGAAATGCAAGCATTTCAGCTATTTTCTATTCACTTTCTATAGACACTATTATAATATCAGATGATTTTGTTAAAAACTATTTTGATTATCGTAAAGTTAAAACCCGTCATGTTTATGTGTGACGTGGTCTTACGAGATACCTTTGTTTTCAAAGGATTTTGATAAAGGTTCATAACTCAATTGAGTGTGTTTTCTCATGTTGGTTTTCCAGATTGGCTCGGGTGTTATTTTAATATAGTGTTCGGATCAGACCGAGTATTACAAATTCAGGTTAGAATGCTTTTGGAGCCCAGGAGATGAGCTGGATGATAGAGACGTATCTTCGTACTTGGTTTATTTTTCTGTTGTGTGAGGACAAGTTATTACAACTGTCCAGATTGATGTATTAAGTGTCGTACTCTAATGATTATAAGTATAAAATAGTTATAGATTCTTTTGTATAAAAATCTGTTATCACATATTATATTTTGTTCCGCTGCGATTGTGAGAATCTTTGTTGTTGTTTTCTATTTCTTCTACCTTTTTGTGATATCTCAGAATTTCAAGGAATTTAAAATGTGATCATCTCTTAATTAAGTTGTTTAAAATTGATAAAGTTGTTATTTTGAAATATAAATAACCAATTAATTAATAATGAGATGTTTTTAAAAGTATATTGATTTTCAAATAAGAATAATTATTTAGTTTGTGTTATTGTATAAATTTTAAATTAACTTATTATTTCAAATTTAATAAGTTATATTTAAATATATGTGTGTATTTAAATTGATTTTAAATAGGATAATAATTACATTTAATAATGTGTTTGTTTAAAATTAATATCTTTATTTATTTGAATTGATTTTAATTTGGATTTTAAATTGACTTTGAATTTGAATTTAAAAATTGAATTTAAATGAATATACATATATTTTAAAATAGAAATATTAATATGGTTTGTATTTTAAATATATAGGTAAAGTTTCGTTTAAAATAAGATTTTTCTCTATGATTTTCATTAAAGAAAATTTATTTATAGAAATTTGGAGAAGTATTTATTTAATAGGAATAAATACAAAAGCTTTTGAATTAGCATTTAAAAATGGATTAAATAATTTTTATGTGATTTTATTTAGAATCTAATTGGTTTTATTTCATTTTACAAGATTTATTTATATAATTAAGTAAAGCATTTATAAATTAATAAAGTACTTATTTATTAAGACATTTATTGAAAATCATTTAAAAATAATATAAATATAAATTATTACAAGTGTACTTAAACTAAGTAATATAAGTAACATGTGTTAGCATATGAACAATGGTAAAGACAAGTGTCATTACTTATTTTTATTTTCTTTAAATTTTAATTAAACCAAAATTTAATCTATATAAAACACTTCCACTTTCTTCTTTCATTCATTTTTGTTATACTTTAAATTCAAGCAAGAAAACTTGAACACCTCTCCTCTAAAACAAAGCAGATCTGTAAACCATTTTTTTCCAAAGCTTGTAATCAAATTACAAAAGCCTGAAAGCAATCTCCTCAAAACATTTTCAAAACCCTGTAATCTTCTTAAACTCAAGCTTGTAGTTTTCTAAAATCAAAAAAAAAAGCAAACTCTATAATTGATTTCTCAACTCAATCCCTATAATCAATTCACTTCTCAAATCAAAAGACCAACCTGTCAACAAATTTTCAAAGCAATCTGCGGCATTCAAAGTTTCCAAAAAAGAAAGCAACCTGAAACAAGCCTTAAACATCAAAGTTGTTCTAGTGTTTAAATCAAAAAATGTAGCTAAAGCATTTCATTTTAAAGAAATCAAAGCAAGCTTTCCAGTTTTATCATCAAGATCAAAGCTTTTTTGGTTTTAAGGAAGTCAAGCAACCTATATTTCAGTTTCTAGAAAATACAAGCTCTCTGCATTTCATTAAAAGGTGAGCAAACATTTTAAACTAAAAAACTTAAGTTGCTAATTATCTATTGCTTGATAGATTGCTGTGATGATAATGTCTTGCATGTATATACATAAGTGAGTTATGTGTGTTTATGAATGTGAATGATTGTGCATGTATATTTGATTTATTCTTCTCTGTTTTTAAACTACAGAGAGTAGAAATGAAGGAAAAATTCAAATCTCCTTAACTGATTAATGTTAAGTTTTAAACCTTAAACATGATATATTCGTTTAAACACAAATTTAAGTTTAAAATTTTATTCAAGAAGAATAGAAGTGGAAATCTCCTGGAATCAAAAGAATACAGTAGGAATCCTTTTATCATGATAAAAATCAATCACTTAAATCTGTTGTTTCATGTTTACATCTTGAATCATCTTTGAAAGACGAGAATTTTGAAACAAAAATCAAAATTTTTAGAATTAAGATGGATGAGAATTTGGGAGTTTTCCAGAATTGGGATTTTGGGTAATATCTAATTATCACGAGGTCTATGGTGATCGGAATCTTGGGTGGAGATAGAGGAAGGATTAGGAAGTAGGGCAAAAATGACTGGAAATGCTCCAGATCGTCGATGTGACGTTGAGGTGGTGATCTAGGTTTTAAACCTAGTTTTGGTCTATTTAGAAAATTGATCGCGACTTCTTCTTTGGAGCATCGAGTGCAATGGGGTTTAGGGCAAAGGTTCGTGGATGAACGGATATGAAGTTTCCGGAGTTGCTCGTCGTCTGGCGGTCGGAGATGCTACTTCGAGGTGGACTTGGCCATGGCTGTTGGTTCCAGTTTTTAACTGGGTAGCTCGATTTTGATTCGAGGCTGGTGAGGGTGTTTTGGTGAATGGTGAAGGTTGCAGTGATGATGGTCGCAATGTCGGAGGGTTCGTCAGGGGTCGGAGATAGCTCCGGCGATGGTGCATGTGCACAGGCGATGTGTGTCAGGAGATTTGGGTTGTGGGTTTTGTTGTAGGATGAACTCGAAGGAGGTATCGAATTTTGGTGTTTGTGTCTCGAGTTGAGACTCGAAGTAAATGGTAATGATAAACCTGTAACAGTTTGGTTGTTCCAGGTTTTAAAAAATTAAATTTAAATTAGAATTTTGAAAATTGAGAAAAGAAATGGTGCTTAAAGTGGTTCGAGGGTTACTCGGGTTCAAAATTTAAGTAGTTTGATTTTAAAAAAATTCAAAAAAACTTAAAAGTTTTTATGAAATAAGTTTCAAATTTAATTAAAGAAACAAGTTTCAAATTTAAATAAAGAAGTTTAAGTCTTTGAAATAAATCTTGTTTTTAAATTCTATTCTTTATAAATATAAATGTTTTTTTAACAGTTTGTTAAGAGGTTTTGAAATTTGTTTAACTCAAATTTTATTAAGTAAAGTTTTAAGTTAATTTAAAAGTTGAGTTAGAAATGAAATTGTAAAAGGTATTTGTAAAAGCAAGTTTTAAATTCAAATTTGGAACTAGTTTTAAAAACTATTACTTGATAATATTTTAAGTATCTAAAGGAAGCTTTGCTAATTTATCAAGTTAAATAATTGTTTATTTTAAACTTAATTATGGATTAAATTAAGTAAAATTTAATTATTAAGATAAAATGTTTTTAAATGTTAATTAAGTCATTAATTAAGACAATGTTTTATCTTAAGATAATTAAAGTTTTAAGGGGTTGAAATTAGTTAAGTTAATTAAAGGAAATTAGATATGATTGATTAATTTAATTAATAATAATTAAGAATTAATTAAGAAATTAATTAAGAGTAATTAATTGATTTAATTAACTTATTTAAAATTAATAATTAAGGGTTATAAGTTAATTAATTAGAGGTTAATTAATTTATAATTAAGAATTATTAATTATATAATTAGAGAGTATTAATTAATTAAGTAAGTAATTAAGGTTAATTAATTGGTAATTAAAAAGTATTTGATTTGTAATTAAGTTTTATTAATTAATAATTAAGATTTATTAACTAATAATTAAGAAATTTTTAATTTATAATTAAAGTTAATTAAGGATTAATTAACTATTATTCAGGGTTTATTAATTATAATTAAGGATTGATCAATTAATTAATTAATTAATTAAGGATTAATAAATTGATTATTAAGTTTTATTAATTGATAATTAAGGTTTATTAATTAATAATTAAGGATTAATTAATCTATAATTAAAGATTAATTAATTTAAAGGGGGTAATTAAGGGATGAATTACCTAATTGAAATTAATCAAATAAGTGTGATTAATTTGAGTTAATCAACTGAATGTGATTAATTAATCGGTTGATTAATTATAGATGATTGACTAAGTATAATTACTTAATGAGATGGATAAGTATAATATCTTAAGGTAAGTAATTAATGTATAATTACAGGATGTAATTGATTAAAGGGAATTACTTAATGGGACATAATTAAGGATTAATTACTTGGTGTAATTAATCAAGGGATTAATGTAATTAATTAAGTAGTTAATTAATTAAGGTAAGTAATTACTGGATGGTAATTACTGTTTATGATTAATTAAAGTTGATTAATGGAAGTAATTAATTGAGGGTCGTTAATTAATGTAACTAATGAGAATAATTAAGGATTGATTAATTAAGATTAATTAATCAATAATAAGTGATTATAAGGTAATTAATTAATTGTAATTAATTTAGGATTAATGTAATTAATTATAATTAATGAAATAATTAATACTTAATGGTTTATGGATCATTAATTTGTGTAATTAATTAAGGGTTAATTACTTAATGTAATTAAGGATAATTAATCAAGGGTGATTAACTAAGATGATGATCAATTAATTGATTTAATTAATGATTTAGTAAGCAAGATTTATGTGATGAAAGTAATTAATTTAATTTATTTTAAATTAATTAGAGATGAAGTAATTAATTTAATTCATTTTAAATTAATTATAGATGGTGTGATTAATAGATCATTGCTTATGGATGGTTGATTGATATTGAATGCCTTGATTGTTTGATATCTTTGATGAGATATGTGTGATATATGATATGAGATGCTTTGGTTGAAGTGTGATGATAATATGAATTATCTATTTATGATGATAATGTGAATTATCTATTTGTGATGATGATATGAATTATCTATCTGTGTGAATATAGATAATGATTGGAATTGAATTGTTTTAACTTTAAAACAACTTGGACCTAAAAGATGGCGTTTTGGATTTCGATGAGACAGGGATCGGATTTCCAGATTTGGATATCTGAAAACCACATCGATCCGAATTAACGATAAGTCGTGAATCTCAAGTGAAGATGAAGATTCAGAGTGCAAGGGTTATCGTCGTTAACTCTAAGGGTGATTCCAAAATGAGTGTAACGAGATAATGCCTTCGGTTTCGTTCGAACCCGGAACGAACTTGTATGGATTGAATGCTTTCATCACATCGTCAGGTGGACGATGAGCATTCTAAGAGATGTGTTCTCTAAAGGTAATCGTAACCTCAAGCCTCATCAATCGGGAATGGCTAAAACAGGGGAGGTGCAGCAAGGCTAAGTGGGTCATGCCCAAGTAGGACGAGATGAACTCCTGTCTTGAGTCTCTTTTTATTCGGCTGTGTGGGCGATTGCTAGCTACAACCGCGGGGTTTTCTTGTTTGGAACTGTTCAGTAAGGAACGGTTCTGGCTTTGTGTTGCAGGGGATTGGGAGTAATCCTCGGTATGGTGATCTAGGCCCCATACTGTGACGGGCGGTACCCCAGTAGCCCTGCCATTATATGGAAACCCAAACTCCAATAAGTGCCCACGGATTTGATTGTAAACTTATGTATGCTAGAATTTAATCAATGTAACAATTTCGGTTATTTCTTATTTATTTGAAAACCCTAGACCCTATTATAATATCATTGGATTTCCTATCAAATGTTTTGGCTAGCGTCAGGTAAAAACTTTCCTATGTTTATTTGTGGGGAGTCCTACGTGATACCTTTCTTTTCAAAAAGTTTTTTTTTACGTTAAGAAACTTTAACCGTTTACTCACACCAGAGCCATGTCTGACCCATAGTTTATTCTGTTTTTCTTAAACTCTTGGGTACTCAAATTTTTACGAGTCACCAAGGGATTCGGGTTAGCTTTGACGAAATCTGAAGGAGTTATGGAGCAGGAGGCTTCAGCGTTTGTAGAGATATAGTAGTTCCGCTATGTCGATCTCTATATTATTATCTGTGTTGTATATAGAGTTGAATAACTAGACAGGCGTTTATAACTATCTAGTATGATATGTATTAAGCTGTGTAACTCTGATAGATATTGACGCTATGTAATATATTATGTTATTAATATAATTTATTCGTTCCGCTGTTGAGATTCTGATGTTGTTTCTTTCTTTCTTCTCTATCTTTTCTCTTTTCTATCCCTTTCTTTCTTAATAATGATGCGTCTTTCTGGGAAGAGAAAGGTTGGTCATCTCACTTTTTTTCTTTGCCTCTAGCAATTGGTATTTCCGACACTTGAATACTTGGCACGTTATAAAGTGAAGGCATTAATGTCGATTTTCGAGGGCAGAACATTCTGTGTTACTACACTTGGTATCAGAGTGCAATGTTAAGTGAGAACCTTGGCTTTAGTCGGGATTACTCATTCGAGATCGGTTCAGTAGTACCCTAGAATTAGTTTGAATGTAATAATATATATGAGCGCGTATTTGTTGGTAAATATATACTATTTTGTGTTGTGTTGATTTATCTAATGAGTGGCATATAAATTCTGGTTGAATAGTGGGACGCCACAAATTCGATAGGAATTTTTAAACACTTGAATCAGGTAAACCGACATGGTAAGGTTTTGAAGTGGGTAAATGAAATAATTATACCCAAATTATATTTTGATATAAAAGAAATAAACTTTTAGAAATTATTATAGTATAACTGATGTTTTCGGTTGTTATTATAATTGAAATAAGATTATAAAAATTGGAATGGTTATATATAACCGAATGGGGATTGTGCAAGAATAATTTGTGAAAATAAATTATAATTAAATTGTATTCAAACCATAATTTGAAATTTAAATCCCGAAGATTTTTGAAAAATTTATTCTAAGGCATCTGGAAATAAATAATGCTGATATTATTGTGGAATGTTTTTAAGTAGAAATGTTTTAAAAATGAATTTTGGAAGTGATATAGCACTGAATTCACTACAGTCGCTGAAAAATAATTCTTATGATGATCGTGACATCATCGGTGTCCATTTTCGAGTTTCTAAGTGATGGATTTGCTACCATAGTAATTGGATATGGAGATTTTTGGTGGGTAAATAAGCGTTGTTCTGGGAATTCTATTTTGAATAAAACTGAATGGATTTTGAAAATTCTAGTGAAATGGTTTGTTAAACCAAAAGAGCTATACACATATATTTGATTTCAAAGTTATTTGAAATAAATACCGGGTATTTGAATTTTGAGATCCTTATTAAATGTTATAGAAATATCAGAAAATAAGTTATGAACTTATAAATGGCGAATGATTTTAAAGAAAAATATGGGAACTGAACTTTGGAAATAAATTTTAACTTGAGTAAGTTAAAATGAATATATTTTGACTTGAGCTAAGTTAAATAAAATTGGATTGGAAATGGTATCGATTGGGAATGAGATATAAAATTAAATGGAATTCAACTTAAGTTAAGTTGAACGAATAAAATTTTAGAAATTTAATTGATGGTGATTTGAATGAATTTAATGGGATAAATTAATTAAATGGTGAGTTAACACAAGAAAGTAAAATGGAATAAATTGGTGAAGTGAGCTAATTAAGTGAACTGAATTGGAAATGAATAAGCGAATGGAACAAATAAATATAAGAAAGAAAAGTGTGGAGCATTGAAGTTTGGAATGTAAATTTAACTTAAGTTAAATAAAATTTTAATTAGAAATAGAAATGTTATCAAGTGGAATTGTATATATAACTTGGATTGTAAAGCGATTATATAACTATAAGTTATAAAATTTTGATGGAATAAAATTTAATGTGGAAAATTATGGAATTATGAAGAAAATAAGTTGTGTAACTTATAAAATTGAAAAGTGTAACAGAAAACCAATTAAAAATGGTTTGATATTTTGGCAACGAAATAAAACTCCAAACTTGAAGTATGAAATAAATTTGAACTCGAGTAAATTAAGTGAAGTGAGTTTTGAAATAAAAATCAAATATGGAGTTATAAAATGGAAGTGAACTAATTAGCTAAATAAATTAGTTAATTGAATACGGGAATGGGGCTTAACTTGGTTAAGTAAATTGGATTATGGGTTAAAGTTAAAATTGACTATGGATCTTGAGCAATAAATTAAATTTGACTTAAAAAGTAAACGAATTGAATATGATTTGAATAAAATAGAAATGGGTTAAAATGATGATGAATTAAGCTATAAATAAATTCAAGTTAAGTGTAAATAAATTGAATATAACTTGGGATATTAATTAAATGAGTTTGAGTATGGAATCAAAATTTGAAGTGGGCTAAGTGAATGAACTAATCAAATTAATTAGTGAATGGAATAGAATTTGATTGAAGAAGAATCAATCTAAAATTGAAATGCAATTTGATTGAAATAGAAATGAGCTTAAGTATATGATTAAACTAATTAGGAATAAAATGAATTAACTCTAGTTTATATTGCTGGATAAAAGCTTGGTTCAAATAAATTTGTGAAATGGTTATTAACGAAGTAGCATGGTATGATTCCGAGCTAAATAAATGTATATGAATGTAATGAAAGTAGATATGGATGTAATGCAAGTAAATTGATTGAGAACCTAGTTGAAATGGAATAAAATTAAATATAAATTGATTTGGAATCAATTTAAAATGGCTATAAACTGAAATACTTATTTTATTAAATGAATATCGTCGAATTTACATAGAAAAATTGCCGTTGACATAATCGGAAGTAAATAAAATTCTATGAATAGGTGTAAAGTGAATAAATTGATTTTGAAATCAATTTGGAATGGATATGAATTTGAAGTGTACAAATATGGATTGAATGCAAATAATTGGGCTGTTAATCATTTCGAATTGAATGAAAAAGTGTATGGGTCGATTGAAAGTAACTAAATTAGTACCGAACCCTTATAATTGCTTATGATTATATGTTAGAATGCATGGTTTATGAAATTTTTGTGTTTAACTAGCTAAATAAATGAAGTGTTGTTAAAATTTTATTTTTTAGTACTTGCATGTTAAAATTGAGTAACTACAAGTACATGGAGCTGTTTTTCTTGAGCTTGATTGCGCAAATTGCGTATAAAATAAGCCGCTCGCTTAAAAAAAGCTAATATAAGGTACACTTCCGGATTAAATACATCAAAAATATAAATATTGACGTATATTTTATTTTTCGACCGTGTGGGTCGATGTATATGTTTTTATCTCTCTTGTCATATTGCAAGGCTCTCCGCACAAAGGAGAATCTGCCAAAAAAATTCGAAAATTAAGGATGTTAGGAAATTTTTGAAATTTTTTGTAACTAAAGAGTTTTCTTTTGGAATTGAGTTTAAAATAGAAGATTGTGATTCAGAAATGAAAGCAAATATTCTAGATAATTCTAAAGAGTTTAGAAAAGTGGATATCGGGTTTTAACACAGTGGGTTTTGATAAGTTAATGGGTTTGGAACATTTTTCCTGTCTTAGCATTTTCGGGGACGAAATTCTTTTAAGGGGGAGGAATGTGATGACCTAGATTTTTCGTCAATTAATTTTGAATATTTAAATGGTTTAAATATTGGATTTGGTATTATAATTAGTTAGTAAGATTTTTAGAATTGGAATATCAAGTGATTATAAATATTTTGAAAATCGTCGATTTAATCGACGCGTTAAAATAGCCATTCAGGACACAGTCTCGGAATTCGATGAAACCAATCCCATTAGATCCATAATAGTGTATTATTATCGAATTTCGAATTTCATAACGTTTGGATTTACCACGTGGTCGTACGGTTTGAGAACGACTAGAACAATTTAAATCGAATTTAGTTCAAATAGTCGATTAAAAAAGCTATCTTCCACATACGATCGAATTGATTCTCGAGACTTTTTCCATTGAGTTTGGAAAAGCAGTATAACATTAGGAACTCCAGGTGGTAGGCCTCGATACGGATTCAAAATAAATAGCCCGATATTGGAAATTTAATAACATATGGTCTTATCAATTCAATACCTTTGACCATTTCTTTAAATCAAAGTCACCCTACCTTCTGAATGACGCAGACGTACCCTTCCCTTTCTCGTTTTAAATTGAGATTTCCTTCTTTCATTTCTTTCAGTTTGAACTTTATCGAAAAAGAAAGAAATGAACATATCGTTCCTCAGAAAATAAATCGAGCGATCTAAAATCTTGTTTTTCCCATCCTACTTCTCTTCGTTTTACAGTATGTGTGTATATATATATATATATATGTATGTATGTATGTATATAGCGTTGAATAAAATCTCGACTTGAATAAGCGAGAGGTCGAAGTCGCTGTGGAGGCTGCATTCATTCTCCAGTCGAAGTTTTCGAAACTAGGTTGTTGCCTGAGGCGAGTCGTGATGGAAAGAGGGGTTCGTGATAGGAGAGGGCGGAGCGACTGTGAACAAGGGCTTGGCGTCGTGAGGTGTTTGTTGAAGGGTTCGAGTGTGGCGCACTTGAGTGTTTGGGATCGACGGTGGTGTTGCTGGGGAAGCGTACGACGTCTCCTAGGGTATGGTCGTGGTCGGGCTCGGGACAGTAATGGATGGAGACTGTCATCTTGGAATTCATCATAGTCGCTAGTGGTTTGGATGAGAGGTAGGGGCGGAAAGTGCCGTACGGTGGTGATGTGAGGCTGACTGCGATCAGCATTAATAAAAAAAGGGAAACAAAGGATTCTCAGGTGTGTGCGACCTGAATTTGCTGAAGGGAATTTTGGAAGGTTATTAAGGTAATTTAATTAGTTCAAAAAATTTAAAATTCTAAGTTAAATTTAATTATCTTGATGTTAATAAAATCCATAATTTATTTGTACGAGGTTGGAAATTCGCAAGAAACGGCGGTGTTGGATCCATAATGACTTAGGCTATGCAATGGAATTAAAATTTGAATGGACTGAAAATAAAATCAAAGTGAGTAAAACCTCACTCATTTGGATTACCGCTATTAATTTTAAAATTTTAAAATTAATAATTGGATGTTTGGTTGAATTTTTAAATTTTTATCAATTGGATGATATATTATATATATAGTAGAATATATATTAGTAGTTGGATTTTATACTCACCGATTGGAGCGGATGAGACACTATTCGCTCCATATAACAGAGGATGACCCAAGATTACCATGATATCCTCATCGAAGTGGGATTTGTATTTTTATGTTGTATTAACATATGTGGATGCAGGAAAAAGATTGGAGGGATCCAACTGGGTTCCTCAAAATTGTTGATTTTAATTCCATATATAATGATATATGATGTGTTAGAATAATATGTTATAGACCATTGTTTTGATTTAAATAATTGGATGGTATAGTAGCACTAACCTGAATTTTGGTATTTTAAATACCATGAATATTATTTTTGAATTTGAAGGAATTAAAAGGGATTTTAAGTATAAAAAATATATTTATATTGGAATTTGGATTATTTTAAAGGAAATCGAGTTGGATAAAATAATAGTTTGATTTTTGGGTTTGTACTTAACTATTCAAAAAATATTTATTATAGAGCTTTCAAAATAATTTACATAGAAGATTTTTTAAACGATGGATTCCTAAATGGTACTTCTAGAAAATATGAAAAGGAGTTGAAATCGGTAATTTAAATAAATTATTGAAATATATGAAATTTATTAAGAAATGGATTTATAAAATGAGATTTTATAAATGGGATTAGTTTTATCAACAAGTAAACTTCAAAGGGGTTATAAATTTATAAACGATGTTTATAAACAAGGGGAAATGAAATTAATTGATAAATTGGAATATAATTTCACAGGGCGAATTTATATCGAGATATGAAAAATAGATTTTTGGAAAAAATAGCGAATTCTATATTTGAAAGGTAAGGGTGGTTAGAGAATCGGGATGGGATTGGTATATTGTAAATCGTGAGGAATTCATAAATTGATTGGTTAGTGGGATTTTCAAAATTTTATTAAGAAGTTAAGTTTTGATTTAAAAAGGGAAATTTTGTTTATTAACTACGTAATTTTAAACTAGTTAGTATTGAAATACTTTAGAAGTGAATTTTTCAAATATCAAATATTAATTGAAACCAAACCCTAATTTTTATAATTGGCTTGTAAACTGATTAGTTGATCTAAAAATGAGTTATTGATGTTTATAAAAAGCGTTTCTACATTTTAAATAATTACTTGAACATGTTTTTAAAAATAAATCATTATTCTTTTAAAATACTTATTATCTACATATAGAGAGTTTTGGAATGATTTAAATCTATTTATAAATCATCTCGAGAATTGGAAACGGGGTTTATTCAGTGGATGGGATTACAAAAGAATTCTCAAAATGGAATTTGAGGAAAAGTAAGAAAATTTCCGAAGTAGTCCAATAAGAATGAACTTTGAAAAATAAGTTAGAATTCATAAAAGAAGTAGAAAAGGAGTAATTGGAATTATAGGCAAGTGTATTTGACTTTGGAAAAATATTAAAAGGAATAAATCAAGGAATCCTGAAACTAATAGAATTCATTATAAACGAGTTAAGGAATTTGCAATATAAATTGCGAAGGATTTTGAGAAAAGATAAATAAATGGAATTTTTCTAAATGTTGAAATAAGAGATGCTTTGAAATACCCCAATTTGGGTATAAGTATTTGAGTTTGTCTCAATTTTTGGAATACTGGAAGGGATTTAAATATATATATATATATATATATATATATATATATATATATATATATATATTATAAAGATATTTTGGAAATAAATTTTGAAAAATTATAATATGGGCCTAGTGACTCCTTATGGATGTTATATTGATAGTTAAATAACTGACTATCAAATATTGGCGAATATTGTTGATCGTTTCGAAGAGACCGCGATCGGATTTAATTATCAGAAAACCACTCGATCCGATTTGAGCGTTGCAAATGGATATCGTGAAGATAATGAAGACGGTTATTTGGTTTGTCCAGATCCACGGTAACTTTTGAATGCTATCATTGCATCGTTGCTTAAAGGCAGTGTTAGCATTCCAAGAATGAATGTTATTCTAAAAGGTAAAGTTAGCCTCAAGCCTCATCAACCGGGAATGGCTAAAACGGGGGAGATGCAGTTAGGCTAAGTGGGTCGCACCCAATTAGGGTATGTTATCACTTTCTAGATATTGTCAGAAATATATAAAAATTATGGATATGGTCATGCATGGAAAAGTGAGCGCTCGATTTTAAGGGTGGAAACACCCGGGTGATAACATAATCGATTCTATCCAAGTTAAGGGTAGGGCCAATCTTGCGTTGTAAGGAATCCAGGTGAGGTCCTTGGTATACTTTTTGTAACGACCCAGAATTTTGGGTTGCCAAATTTGAACATTTAATTCATTTTAAATGTTGAATATGAATTATAATTTGAATCTTGAAATTAAAAGACTTTGGTTAAGTTAATAAAGTTAGAAAATTTTATATATGGGAACTAAATTGGAATTTGAATAAAAAAATAGCTTAATATCATGAATTGGAATAAATGGGTAATTCTGAGAGTAAATAGAGATAAAATAGATTGTAAAATCTATTTTTAAAGTCCATTTAGGTTTGAGTTATAATTTTGGACGGTTGGATGGCATTAATGGCTGATAGATTGAATTTGGAATTTTATATTAATTTAATAATGGAATTTAATAATATAAAAATGCAATTAATCAAATTTTGATTCGAAATGAGTCAAAATTATTTTTAATGTGATTATAAATTTTATATGAATTATTGTTAAGTTAATAAAATTTTAAAAGTGAAAATTTAAGCGTTTTTTATAATTTCAGTAAATCGTTCGATTTAATAGACGAGTTAAAATAGCCTTCCGGGGCACAGTCACGGAATTCGACGAAACCCGTTTCATTGGATCCGTAATAGTTAGTTATTATTAGATTTCAATTTTCGTAGCAATCGGAGTTGTCATGTGACCGTGGCAACTCGAAACGCATCGAAATCATTTTAATCGATTTAAATAAAAATTGATCGTTTAATTCCGTAACTCGCACATACGACCGAATTAGCTTACGAAACCTATTCCATTGTGTCCGGAACGCGGAAAAACCCTAGAATTGCCTGTCGGAACGCGTAGTTTGGAGGTCGTATGCATAAACTGTTAAATTGAGAATTTTATTAATTAAATAACATTAAAACTATTATATATATATATATATATATTAAATCTCTCAAAACCCTAGCTATTATCCTCAGGCCGCCACCTCTACCCTTTCTATGACCGAAAACGATTATCTTTCTTCCTCCCAAATCTCCAAATCCACGCATATATTCGAAATTCTTCCAACTGGAATGTCGTAGAGGACGAGGAGAACTTCAAATCCAACGGATGAGTTGAGTTTTAGCGTGATGGATCGCCAGAAATCCTTGCTTGAAGCCGGTCGTTCGAAGTGGTTTTTGTGCTCGGGGGGAGCACCGAGCTCTCGCGCGCGCATGGTGGGGGAGGAGGTGGCGATGAGCTTCAAGGTGCCGGGTTCCGATCGTGTTCAAATCGATCGTAGGCAAGGCGATTTCGAACCCTAGTTTTGCCTGTTGGGTTCGGCCTTCACTGGATATTCGCGTGCGTGAAGTTGAGGAGGGAGGAAGAAGCGTGCGCCGCGTTTTCCTTGGTAATAAAAACAATTTGTTTTAAATTTATATACAAAACTTTAAATTTTAATAACTTGTTCCTACGGTATCAGATTTCAACGAATTTGGTAACGCCGGGATCGCAGAAACGAGCACTACGCAATGATACAGTTCGGGAATCATTCCGGGCAAGTAGAAATTTGAGTTAAATCGAACGTCGTTCGGTTTAATTTGAATTTCGAACGCTCTTCGAAACTCAAGGTGAGTTAATCTCACTCACATCTGAAATGTTAGCTGATTCAAGTAGTTAATATTTAAATAATTGTGTGATTGGTTGAAATGTTTATTTATATCAGCCTGGATTGATATATATGTTGTTGTGATAATATTGGTGGATGCAGGGAAAACAGGTTGGAGGGATCCAACTGGATTCCTCACACTATAGAAATTATCTTTATAATTGATGTTGTAACCTGTTATATATTGTGATTGATAACTCTGAATTAAATTGTACTGTGATATTGCTGGATAAGAATATACACAGAATTTTAAAACATAAAATAAAATAAATTGGATTTTTAAAGAAATAAAGGAATTGATAAATAAGGAATTTAAGGGAATAAAATTTGGAATCTGGGTTGACTGAAGAACGAAAATTTGTAAATTTGGAAATAAAAACAAGTGGAACATTTATTTGTTGATAAATGAGAAAGTATGGATTTATGGTGATAATTTCGATAAGAAATTATAAATTGTTAAAAATTAACAATGGGGTTATTTTGATAATAATGTTCCCTGGAAATTTAATATGTTTTCAAAAGAAACTCTTCAAATTAAATTAGCAATTGATTCAAATTGGAATGTTGTAGAAATATTATTTAAAACCATTGAAAATTTAAGTGGGTATTTAGTTAAGCAATCTCCCTTAAGTATGATTTCATTAAATAAATTTATAATAGTTTATTTAAAAAGACTTTTAAACTTATACTTTGGAAGTGAATTTCCGGGAATGGAAATATGGTTGAGCTTCATAAGAAGTTATTTTAAACCTGGGAAAACCAAGTTAGAGTTTTAAACAGATTTTATAAAAAAAAAATTTAATGATTCAAACTTGTTTAAAAGAGTGTTTTGGAAATTATTACTTTAAAGAAATTATTAATAAATTAGCAATAGTAAATTTTTAGATACCTTAGTAATTATTATTTCACAATTGGATTTAGTCAAAGGCTAGTTTTGAATAAAATTTATTTGAAATTATTATTAATCCTTTTAAACTCTACTTTTAAATTTAGTATAACTAAACTTTTATGTAAAATCAATTTTAGATCTTAATAAATAGTTTTACTTCACTTATTTTAAATTTATATTTTTGATTAAGTAAGTAGAAGTAGATTTACGCATTTTAAAGTATATTTCAGTATAAAATGTTTTAATTGCTTTAATTCTAAATTGTTTATGAATTTGGTTATTTCCAATGGAAATAAATGGTAAAGGATTTACCTTGATCTTTGGGAATTGTTTCAAATGAGCTTTGAAATTTGAAAATATATCTTTTAAAGATATCTGAGGCAAATAAATAATGTGGGAAATTATTTATTGTGTGATGGATGTTTGTGAATATTAATTGATAGTTAAATCACCGACTATCAATATTGGACAAATGCGATGATCGTTTCGAAGAGATCGGGATCGAGATTTATTTCTCGAAAACCACTTCGATCCGGTTTGTACGTTTAGTTCGGAAAACGTGTTCGGAGTCGAAGATGGAGCGGTGAAGTGCAAAGGCTAGTCGCTACTAATCCTAAGGATATTTCCAAAAATGGATGTAGTAGGAGTAGTGCCTTCGGTTCCGTTCGAACCCGGGACGGACTTGTATGGACGAATGCTTTCGGAACATCGTCAGGTGGGCGATGGGCATTCTAAGTGAAACGTTCTAAAGGTAATGCTTAGCCTCAAGCCTCATCAACCGGGAATGACTGAAAATCAGGGGATATGCAGCAAGGCTTAGTGGGTAGCCCCCACTGGAGAGTAAGGTCATCCCTGTCTAGATGTCCCTTTTTATTTCGGCTTAGTGCGCGGTTGCTGATCCCAACCGCGGGGTGATCTTATTCGGAACTGTCCAGTAAGGGATGGGTCCGGCCTTGTGTTGCAGGGGATCGGGAGTGGTCCTCGGTACGGTGATCTAGGCCACGTACTGTGACAGGTGGTACCCTAATGCCTAGTCATTGTTGAAAATCCATTCTCCCTACGAGCCTTGTACGAGATTTGTTTGTATTACCCACTTTTGTGGCTAGTAGCTGGAATTTAATAGATGTAACAATTTCAGCTATTTTATAAGTATTTGTAAATAGACCCTATTATAATATCAGAGGATTTCTATAAAAAGTATTTTAGCTATCGTAAGGTAAAAACTCGACATGTTTATTTGTGGCGTGGTCTTACGAGATGCTTTTGTTTTCAAAGGACTTTTGAAACTTTAAGAATCAATTTGGATGCATTAGTATCAGCTGGTATTCCAGACTGACTCGGGTGTTATTTCATATAATGCTCGGGTCAGACCAAGTATTATATGTACAGGACATGATGCTTTGGAGCAGTAGAGGAGCTAGAGTCCAAGACGTATTATCTGTACCTATATATATACATATTCCGTTGCTATGATTGTATGATTGTCTGATTGGTAAATATTATGTGTATGAGATACTCTGATGATATGATGTATAAAACAGTTATAGATTTCATTTTGTGTAAAGTTCTATATTTACTATTATATTTTATTCCGCTGCGACTGTGAGATTCTGATATTGTTTAGTTTCTTCTTCTTCTATCTCTTCTTCTTTAACCCTAATGGTTCATAATTCTGTGCCACTTGAGTTAATAGAGGTAGAATAATGTTGATTCAAGGGGTACGGATTTGCGGGCTGTCACACTTGGTATCAGAGCATAAGTTGCCGACAACCTAGGCTTTGGTGGGAAAATTACTCATCAAACAGAGTCAATATTACTCTATAATGAGTTGAGTGTAATAATAGATGTGAGAGCGTACTTGTTAGTGCACATAAAATTTGTTTTACACTGTGTTGACTTATCGGTTGAGTGTTTATGAATTCTGGTCGGTGCGGGAAGTACAACCGTATCGATAGGGGTTTCTAAACTCTTAAACAAGATAAACCGACATAGTATTGTTTTTAAAGTGGGTAAATGAAATAATTTTACCCAAATTATATTTTGATATAAAAGAAATAATTTTCTGAAATTATTATATATATGTTTGGTTGATTAGGTGCTAATACAATAAGTAAATAAGAATCTAAAAGTTAAATCTAAATGTGAAATGGATATAACCAAATAAATTCCATGAGTATAAAGTATACAAAAGAGAATAACTAATTTAAACCAAACCAGAATTTAAATCCCGGAAGTTTTGGAAAGAATTTTAAATGTATTGAAAGCAAAGTTTGGAAATTTAAAATCCTGGGAAAGTTTGAAATGTTTTCCAAAGTATTTGAAGGCGATGATGAAATATTATTTTGGGAAGTATTTTTGTATGGAAACTGTTTTAAAATGAATTTGGGGAAGTAAGAAGCATTGAACTCACTTCAGTCGTTGGAAAATAATCCTGATGATGCTAGCCACATCATTAGAATTCATTTTCGAGCTTCTAAAGTGATGGATTGCTACCAAAATAGTTGGGTATGACATTGTTTGGACTTGTTTGAGAAACAAGTGACTTTAGAATTTTCAAAAAGGGAAATTGTTTTTACCAGATTGTTTTAGAATTTGGGATTTGATTTGAATATCAAATGGAAATGTGTTGATTTATATTTCAAATTGGTTTCGAAATTAAATCGGGTAATTGAATTTTAGGAATCCTGTTTACATTAAAATGCAAAATTGAAATAAATCAACTATAACCTTGAAAGTAAAGTTGATTTAAGTGAGAAAAGAAAAAAAATGAAATGAAAATGTTAATCCTTAAATTAAAATTTAATTTGGGTAAATGGAAGTGAATGAAGATATTAAAGTGACTAAAGATTTGAATTTAACTTGGATGAGTTAAATAAATTGGGCTTAGAATTAAATTGATTTGGGTTAGATTAAAATGTAAGTTGACTTTGAAATTGTGGGTCATCGAGAAATAACTTGTACCCATGAGCTATTAAGTGTTATGCTTGTAGTTTGAAATTGTGGATTTAAAATTTTACTAAGAATTAGATTGAAAGAAAATTTGTATCTTTAAGAATTCAGTGAGATATATATATATATATATATATATATATATATATATAGAATTTGGAATTGTAATTATAAGATGTAAATGGATTAAAATGAGCAATATAAACTTTAAAGTAAATAATTGGGTGAACTTATAAATAGAAAATGGAATTATAATCACTAATGGGAAATAGTTGAATGGTATAGTAAATTCAAACTTAATCTTAAAAGGAATGTGAATTAAGATAAGGAAAGTGAGATATAAAAGGATGAATGAACTTAAGCTTGTAAACAAGTTTTGAACTTGTATATGGAGAATTAAAAGTAGATTGAATTGGATTTAACTTCGGCTAAATTGAATTGAGTTGAATTTGGGTTAATTAAAATCAAAATTTATTTGTGTTATGAATAAAAATGAATGGAATTTAATTCTTATTTAAGATAGTAAAGGAAATGGTATGAATTCAAGATGGCTAAATAAAGTTGGTTGAACTTAAATTAGAATTGGAAAAGAATTGAAAGAAAATTTAATTCAGGGAAGTAAAAATGATATTGTGTAAATAAAATTTTAACTCAACTAAATTCAAAGGGATTGTTTGAGAATGAATTTAGCGTAAGCTAAAGTAAATAAAGAGAAGCATGAAGGTGAATTTAGTGTAAACTAAATTAAAGGGGATTTGTATTGGCATGGATAAGATTTTGGGGGTTTGTTAAGGGCATTTTGGAAAGAAAATGAAAACCCAGTTCTAGTATGAAGGTTAATTTTGGCAATAAAAAGTTGAGAGTGTAAATGAACAACAGAATTGAATTATAATTGTGATGGTTTGAATTGTAAATAAATTTCAGTGAGTGAAATGATTTGAAGTGGCCACATTGTTAATAAAATAAATTCAGCAATGAATTGTGAAGGTGAATAAATAAATAAAGTGGATTAAAAGTTGTAAATGAATTGGAATTGATTTGGATGAGATCAAAATGAAGAAAAAAAATTAAAAAAAATTTATATAAGAAGATAATGGAAATATTGTATGATTTAAAACAACATAAGCAAATTGAAAACAATAATGATGGATGAGCTTTATTAAGTAATCTTGAATGAAATTTGTTAGATAATAAAATTGAAATGCAAGTGAAGAGAATTTTAATTAATTTTGTGATAAATTAAAGATGTATGAGTTGTAAATAATCCAGAAATGGAATGATATTCATATAAATCTATATAGATAATGAATTGGAAATATAAGATTTGAGATTTAATTCAATAATTGTGATAAAGTAAAAATGTTTGGGCTGAAAATGATATAGAATGTGATTTTATTAATTTAAACTTAAATGGTGATCTTGAAAGTGAAAATAAGAAATTGAGTTAAAAATTGCTATGGAATGAGATTGCTTGGATTGTGGACCATGCAGAATTGAATAAAATTAATATGAATCTAAGTTGGAAATTAATTTTAAATGATTACAAGCTTAAGTGATGATTATCTGCTTGGATAACCTAAAATTGTATAAGAATTGGTTGTTTTGTTGTATTTGGAATTGAGTTGGTTTTCAAACAAAAAAAGGGGCAAATGGAATTGGTTTTAAATCAATCGGAATGGATTGAAATGTTATCAAGTGATTTTTGCATATGAATGAAAATGGATCATCAAAGTAATGCAAATACTCCAAATTTAAAGAAAAATTTAGTTGTGAGTCAAATTGGGAATTGAATCGAGGTGAATTGATGTAAGGAAGACCTATAAACCAATTTGTTGTGAATATGGGATTAACTGGTGCAAAGATGAATTGGTTAGGGAAAATATGAATTGTCAAAAGAAAACTTGAATGTAAATCATTCAAGTGAAATAAAATGAAGTTTGTTTTTGGATAAATTGGAATGGGTTAAAATCTTGGTAAGTGGATTTGTGTATAAATGTAAGTGAGTTATAATAGAAATGAAAATGTATCAAATCGAAATGAAATTTGCTTGGTGAATCAATTCGAAAATTGGGTAGAGTATGAATTGAAATGGTGAAACTTGTATGTAAATCCTTTGTGTGAAATAAAATGGAATTTGGCATTAGAAAAGGAAACTTTATGCATGTTATAAAATATGGTTTACTTATGAAACAATGCAAATTGTTGATTGGACTACGAAATAGATATGTTTGGCTTACATTTATATTGGAAATGTTGTTAAAATGTGCATATCTTTGAAAACTGATGAGTTTATTGAGTAAGTACAGGTACGGGAGGCGTTCAAGAGAGTTGGAGCGCGTATATGCTAAAATATTAGCCTTTTGCTATTAAAATTTGCTAAAAAGGTATGCCTACGCAAATATAATTGGGAAATGATATATATATTGTGATATATTTTGGTTTCCGACCGTGTGGGTTGATGTAGATATATTTACTTGTATCGCGATATCGCGAAAGCTCCTCCGTGCAGGGGAGACTCTGCCAAAATTTTCTGAAAATTTTGGGAGTTAGAAAATTTTTGGGAATTTGAAAATCTATAATCAACTTGGAAAGTTGTTTTAAGAAAATGTTGAAACAAAAAGCTTTTGAGTATAAATAAAGCAAATGAGTTTGGATTTGAGCTAAAGGGTTTTGGGAAGTGTATATAAGTTTTAACTAAGGAAGTTGGGTTAAGTTAATGAGTGTAGGAACATTCTTATACCTTAGTAAATTTCGGGGACGAAATTTTTATAAGGGGGAAGGAATGTAACGACCCAGAATTTTGGGTCGCCAAATTTGAACATTTAATTCATTTTAAATGTTGAATATGAATTATTATTTGAATCTTGAAATTAAAAGACTTTGGTTGAGTTAATAAAGTTAGAAAATTTTATATATGGGAACTAAATTGGAATTTGAATAAAAAAATAGCTTAATATCATGAATTGGAATAAATGGGTAATTCTGAGAGTAAATAGAGATAAAATAGATTGTAAAATCTATTTTTAAAGTCCATTTAGGTTTGAGTTATAATTTTGGACGGTTGGATGGCATTAATGGCTGATAGATTGAATTTGGAATTTTATATTAATTTAATAATGGAATTTAATAATATAAAAATGCAATTAATCAAATTTTGATTCGAAATGAGTCAAAATGATTTTTAATGTGATTATAAATTTTATATGATTTATTGTTAAGTTAATAAAATTTTAAAAGTGAAAATTTAAGGGTTTTTTATAATTTCAGTAAATCGCTCGATTTAATAGACGAGTTAAAATAGCCTTCCGAGGCACAGTCACGGAATTCGACGAAACCCATTGCATTGGATCCGTAATAGTTAGTTATTATCGGATTTCAATTTTCGTAGCAATCGGAGTTGTCGTGTGACCGTGGCAACTCGAAACGCATCGAAATCGTTTTAATCGATTTAAATAAAAATTGATCGTTTAATTCCATAACTCACACATACGACCGAATTAGCTTACGAAACCTATTCCATTGTGTCCGGAACGCGGAAAAACCCTAGAATTGCCTGTCGGAACGCGTAGTTTGGAGGTCGTATGCATAAACTGTTAAATTGAGAATTTTATTAATTAAATAATATTAAAACTATTATATATATATTAAATCTCTCAAAACCCTAGCTATTATCCTCAGGCCGCCGCCTCCACCTTTTCTATGGCCGAAAACGATTATCTTTCTTCCTCTCAAATCTCCAAATCCACGCATATATTTGAAATTCTTCCAACTGGAATGTCGTAGAGGACGAGGAGAACTTCAAATCCAACGGGTGAGATGAGTTTTAGCGTGATGGATTGCCAGAAATCCTTGCTTGAAGCCGGTCGTTCGAAGTGGTTTTTGTGCTCGGGGGGAGCACTGAGCTCTCGCGCGCGCATGGTGGGGGAGGAGGTGGCGATGAGCTTCAAGGTGCTGGGTTACGATCGCGTTCAAATCGATCGTAGGCAAGGCGATTTCGAACCCTAGTTTTGCTTGTTGGGTTCCGCCTTCACTGGATATTCACGTGCGTGAAGTTGAGGAGGGAGGAAGAAGCGTGTGCCGCGTTTTCCTTGGTAATAAAAAAAATTGTTTTAAATTTATATACAAAACTTTAAATGTTAATAACTTGTTCCTACGGTATCACATTTCAACGAATTTGGTAACGTCGGGATCGCAGAAACGAGCACTACGCAATGATGCAGTTCGGGAATCATTCCGGGCAAGTATAAATTTGAGTTAAATTGAACGTCGTTCGGTTTAATTTGAATTTCGAACGCTCGTCGAAACTCAAGGTGAGTTAATCTCACTCACATCTGAAATGTTAGCTGATTCAAGTAGTTAATATTTAAATAATTGTGTGATTAGTTGAAATGTTTATTTATATCAGCATGGATTGATATATATGTTGTTGTGCTAATATTGGTGGATGCAGGGAAAACAGGTTGGAGGGATCCAACTGGATTCCTCACACTATAGTAATTATCTTTATAATTGATGTTGTAACCTGCTATATATTGTGATTGATAACTCTGAATTAAATTGTACTGTGATATTGCTAGATAAGAATATACAAAGAATTTTAAAACATAAAATAAAATAAATTGGATTTTTAAAGAAATAAAGGAACTGATAAATAAGGAATTTAAGGGAATAAAATTTGGAATCTGGGTTGAGTGAAGAATGAAAATTTGTAAATTTGGAAATAAAAACAAGTGGAACATTTATTTGTTGATAAATGAGAAAGTATGGATTTCTGGTGATAATTTCGATAAGAAATAATAAATTGTTAAAAATTAACAATGGGGTTATTTTGATAATAATGTTCCCTGGAAATTTAATATGATTTCAAAAGAAACTCCTCAAATTAAATTAGCAATTGATTGCAAATTGGAATGTTGCAGAAATATTATTTAAAACCATTGAAAATTTAAGTGGGTATTTAGTTAAGCAATCTCCCTTAAGTATGATTTCATTAAATAAATTTATAATAGTTTATTTAAAAAGACTTTTAAACTTATACTTTGGAAGTGAATTTCCGGGAACGGAAATATGGTTGAGCTTCGTAAGAAGTTATTTTAAACCTAGGAAAATCAAGTTCGAGTTTTAAACAGATTTTATAAATAAAAAAAGTTTAATGATTCAAACTTGTTTAAAAGAGTGTTTTGGAAATTATTACTTTAAAGAAATTATTAATAAATTAGCAATAGTAAATTTTTATGGATACCTTAGTAATTATTTTTTTACAAATGGATTTAGTTAAAGGCTAGTTTTGAATAAAATTTATTTGAAATTATTATTAATCCTTTTAAACTCTACTTTTAAATTTAGTATAACTAAACCTTTATGTAAAATCAATTTTAGATCTTAATAAATAGTTTTACTTCACTTATTTTAAATTTATATTTTTGATTAAGTAACTAGAAGTAGATTTACGCATTTTAAAGTATATTTCAGTATAAAATGTTTTAATTGTTTTAATTCTAAATTGTTTATGAACTTGGTTCTTTCCAATGGAAATAAATGGTAAAGGGTTTACCTTGTAAGGGAAGATCTTTGGGAATTGTTTCAAATGAGCTTTGAAATTTGAAAATATATCTTTTAAAGATATCTAAGGCAAATAAATAATGTGGGAAATTATTTATTGTGTGATGGATGTTTGTGAATATTAATTGATAGTTAAATCACCGACTACCAATATTGGACAAATGCGTTGATCGTTTCGAAGAGACCGGGATCGAGATTTATTTCTCGAAAACCACTTCGATCCGGTTTGTACGTTTCGTTCGAAAAATGTGTTCGGAGTCGAAGATGGAGCAGTGAAGTGCAAGGGCTAGTCGCTACTAATTCTAAGGATATTTCCAAAAATGGATGTAGTAGGAGTAGTGCCTTCGGTTCCGTTCGAACCCGGGACGGACTTGTATGGACGAATGCTTTCGGAACATCGTCAGGTGGGCGATGGGCATTCTAAGTGAAACGTTCTAAAGGTAACGCTTAGCCACAAGCCTCATCAAACGGGAATGACTGAAAATCAGGGGATATGCAGCAAGGCTTCGTGGGTAGCCCCCACTGGAGAGTAAGGTCATCCCTGTCTAGATGTCCCTTTTTAGTTCGGCTTAGTGCGTGGTTGCTGATCCCAACTGCGGGGTGATCTTATTCGAAACTGTCAGTAAGGGATGGGTCCGGCCTTGTGTTGCAGGGGATCAGGAGTGGTCCTCGGTACGGTGATCTAGGCCCCGTACTGTGACAGGTGGTACCCCAGTGCCTAGTCATTGTTGGAAATCCATTCTCCCTACGAGCCTTGTGCGAGATTTGTTTGTATTACCCGCTTTTGTGGCTAGTAGCTGGAATTTAATAGATGTAACAATTTCGGCTATTTTATAAGTATTTGTAAATAGACCCTATTATAATATCAGAGGATTTCTATAAAAAGTGTTTTAGCCATCGTAAGGTAAAAACCCGACATGTTTATTTGTGGCGTGGTCTTACGATATGCTTTTGTTTTCAAAGGATTTTTGAAACTTTAAGAATCAATTCGGATGCATTAGTATCAGCTGATATTCCAAACTGACTCGGGTGTTATTTCATATAATGCTCGGGTCAGACCGAGTATTATATGTACAGGACAGGATGCTTTGGAGCAGCAGAGGAGCTAGAGTCCGAGACGTATTATCTGTACCTATATATATATATATATTCCGCTGTTATGATTGTATGATTGTCTGATTGGTAAATATTGTGTGTATGAGATACTCTGATGATATGATGTATAAAACAGTTATAGATTTCATTTGTGTAAAGTTCTATATTTACTATTATATTTTATTCCGCTGCGACTGTGAGATTCTGATATTGTTTAGTTTCTTCTTCTTCTATCTCTTCTTCTTTAACCCTAATGGTTCGTAATTCTGTGCCACTTGAGTGAATAGAGGTAGAATAATGTTGACTCAAGGGGTACGGATTTGCGGGTTGTCACACTTTTCTAGAGGTGTACTGTGATGGGTCGCAACCTAGTAGCCCCGTCATTGTATGGAATCCAATATCCAATAAGCGCCGTACGGTTTTGATTGTGCCCAACTATGCTAAAATGTGAGATGCAAGCATTTAGCTATTTTCTATTTACTTTACATAGACACTATTATAATATCAAATGATTTTGATAAAAGTTGATTTGGTTATCTTAAGGTAAAAACCATGGTGTTTATGTGTGACATGGTCTTATGAGATACCTTTTATTCAAAGGATTTTGATAAAAGTAAATAATTCAATTGAGTGTGTTTTCTCATGCTGGTTTTCCAGACTTACTCGGATGTTATTTTATTATAATGCTCCGGTCAGACCGAGTATTATAGATTCAGGTTAGAATGCTTTTGGGGCTCAGGAGACGAGCTGGATGATAGAGACGTATCTCCATACTTGGTTTATTTTTCCGCTGTGTGAGAACAAGTTATTATAACTGTCCAAATTGATGTATTGTGTAACAACCAGCATATTTTACGATTGAATATCTAAATATTTTGTTTAAGTATTTTATCGTTGGTCGGATTTTAGTCCGAAAAGTTACTTTTTGCATATGGTTGAATTAGGACTCAGGACCACTTCCATTGGGTCCAAAACACCGTTTGCGATCTTTTGGAGTATAAACTTTGATATGTTTGGCGTTAGTGGAATTTTGCCACTTTTTCACTTTGGGCTTTGGGTTTGGTTTAGCCCATTAGCCTAAACTATTAACTCTAGCTCAACCCCCTATTCCCTTCATTACTTCACTTTCATTTCCTAACACTCAAGCTTCATCAAAAATAGAGAGAGGAATGGGAAATTAAAACTCCAAGCCCTAGTTCATTTGCAAATCCAACGTCTAACTCCAAATCCTAAGAGAAGCCATTGATTCAAGCTTCTTGTGTTGAGATTGAAGTGTGGTTGATTCTCCCTTTGCTTTCAAGCTTCTCCTTCATTGATTTTGTGAAAAGGTGAGATTTTTATCTCACATCATTGTCTATAACTATCTTTGGTTGTTGGGTATGGATTCCTAACAATTATTCATGTGCATTTGCTTTTGATTTGGATTGAATTGGTGAATATCCCAATTTTTAGTGTTTTGGGTTCAAATCTTTAAAAATCCTAACTTTGAAGTTTGAACACGTTTTTGGTGATGTATCGAGGAACCAATAGGACCGGGTATCCGATGGGCGTAATCCCCTAGCGTCCGTGCTCGACCGATTGCAAATTGAGGGAGTTTTTGCATTTCTGTTGCTTAGGTCGCTCGGCTTGCCCCAGAACCTTGGGTCGCTCGCCCTGTTAGGTCGCACATGCTATAGGTCGCGCCATACCTTGGGTCGTACCTGCTATATCTCGCAACCATTGGGTCGCGCCATTCCTTAGGTCGCTTGTAGTTAGGACGCGCCATGCTTTAAGTCGCACCTGCTTTAAGCCGCATGCTACTCCTTAAGCCGCTAGCTCCGTAGGTCGCTCGGCTTGCTCGCACCCCTTAGGTCGCAACCACTTAGGTCGCTCAGCCTCACCTCCTTAAGTCGCTCTGCCTGCTTTAGGTCGCTGACCACTTAGGTCGCTCGGCTTGCTCGCACCACTTAGGTCGCATCACTTAGGTCGATCGGCCTGCTGCTATGGGTCGCATCATAGTTTAAGTCACAACCATTTAGGTCGCTCGGCCTGCTGCTATATCTCGCACCAACTTAGGTCGCACCATGCTATAGGTCGTGCCATGTTAAGTTGTTTTGTTAGGCCGCAGGCTATTTCTTAAGTCGCTGATCTCTTAGGCCGTATGTCGTGGAGTCGCATGTGTTGAGCCGCTGATTTCTTGTGTTGAATTATGCTAAGTCGTAAGTCGTGGCTGTTAAGTCGCAAGGGTATTTCTACTTTGATGGATTTGGGATTGAATTCTTTGGATTTTATTCACGTCTTCGAATGTGAATTTTTGTGATTTATTGTTTCTACAATCATTTTTGTGATTTGTCACTTTAAAAATATGAAGGTTTCAATACTAGCAGTAAATATCAAAACTCCTTCATCAAAACGATTTTAACCCTATTTTACTACAAAGCTCGTTTCTTAAACCATTTTCCAATCTACTAGTATATACAAACCTTTACCTCACTCGTATGAGAAATCTAATTAAACGACTTAATAAAACAAGTGGTGTGAAACACTTGCGTTTACTTCGCCGGTTAATTTCTTGGACATGTTCAATTGAATCTCTTGTGACAATTTTCGAGTGGAGATCTACAATTTGTTCGTTAATATTTAAGTTAAGCTAGTGGTTATGGGACATGAGGCTAAGCTTATATATTTACTAGCTTACTGTAATTGACACTTCTTGATGATCGTTGATGATCATTTTTTTATTTAGACTAGCAAATGTGCGATGTCTCTTTGTCTACGAGGGAGACTAAACCCCGTTTCTGTGGAGCTTCGGCTCAATTTGGTGGGGTAGCGACCCATGGTCTACGGGCCTTTTTGTCGAGCTTCGGTTCAAAATTAATGGTTAGCAACCATGAAATAGCGTTCCATTTTGTGATACACGTGTTGGTGAGTTTTCATGCTCCCGTTTTGTGATAGGTCTCCCCCTTTTGTGATTTCTGGATTTCCATTGATGATTTCTAGAACTGGTGTTTCACCAATTTTCGCGATTCACGTTGATATGTTTTATCAATATTTGTGCATTGGTGAATTTGTGTGTCATTAACTTTTGTGATTGACATTGATATAATTGTCAATATTTATGGTTTGGTGAATAAAAATAAAGTGTATGACATTCTTTTTTATCTTTGAGAAGATTCTTGTGATATTGATTAATCTCTTGTTGATTTTCAATTACATACTTATCACGGTATGGTTTTATGGTTATCATACGTTTTTTTCATATCTCTTATTCTATATCATTTCATCTGATATTTATAGCTAGACTGATCCGTTTATTATTTTCTTATTAAATAATACTCGGGTCAGACCGAGTTGTTACAGATGCTTCTACTTGACTCCTCATCTGGGATTGTTATCCAGACTTTTGGCTAACTACTTAGATTGGTAGTTTATTTTGTTGTATACCTTTGAGATATAGACTCCTTGATGTATACATATTCTTTTGTCTAGCTTTTGTAACTATTCTTTTGTGATATTGTGGATCATGTCTGACCACTACTCTGATGAATACTTTTATGTGTTATATATCCATATCTATTTCCGCCTTTGTGATATGGGTGTCTGTGATTGATTTGTGTTATATTTATTTCTATATTTGTTTTCGAAGAATATATATAGCCACCGGGTAGTAGCTTTGAGTTTGTATCGGTATGTCAGATTTCCTCCTAAAACCAGAAGCATGTTGTACTATTTGACGTATCGGTGCTCGCGCAAAGTAATTATGCGGATGGTCGCTCCTCATCAGCCTTTTTCTCCGTGCTAGTTGACGGCATTTACCCATAGTATCCTTGGCTAGAGTGGGTATAGAGGTGGGACGTCACAGCTTGGTATCAGAGCGAATCTTCGGAACAATGTAGAATAATCTGGCAAGGATCATCGTCCTAAGTCCTTCCTAGGAGTCGTGCTTTAGGATTTAATTCGAGTCTTCGTACCGATTCATCCTATTTTCTTTATGATTCCTTGTTTTATCTATCAAGATTGCTTGATATCCATTTAGTGAATAACCTTATCCTTCTTCTTTCTTTCTTTCTAAAGGAAGAGAAAGGGTTAACCTGGCCGTCCCAGCGTCGGTCAATCTAGTGCTACTCCCCAGGATGGAGTATTTATGTCTGCCCAGCAGCTTCTTGATCTGGTAAAGAATGCTCAAGCAGCCGGATCTAATCCGGAGTCTACTCACCCTAAGCCTTGATTTGCACGTTTGTGCAACGATTATACCAATTTGGGTGGGAAACCATTCAAAGGTTCTGAAACTATTATTGAAGTCCAGGCTTGGATGAGAACGTGCGATCGAATCTTTTCTCACATGAATCTTATCGATCTTCATCATGTTCAGGTGGCCTCTAGTATGCTCCAAGAAAGAGCATTATATTGGTATGAGCTTCAGATTTCTGAAATAAATGAAGCGGATCTTACTTGGGAGAAATTCCGGGAACGCTTTGAGTTAAAATTTGTGCCAGAAGCTGAGAAGTTGACTGTGGCTCGTCGTTTCATAGACCTTGTTCAAGGTGAATCTTCCGTTACAGACTATGTCGCATCATTCGAGTCACTTTCTAAATACGGGGTCGAGTACATAAACACCCCATTGATGAAAAACCAAAGATTTGTCTATGGCTTGAATAAAAATCTCAAGAAGCCATTACTTCTAAAATTAGAAGTTTCTTTTGATCAGCTCATTGATATCGCTCTTCGACTTGAAGAGGCTGATAGAGTAAGTGATGTTGAGGTTGGGAGTGCTAAACCGAACTTCACCAACAAGAAAAGGCCTAGTAAGTTCAAAGGTCCTTATCCAAACAATAAGAATGGGAAGCAAGCCTCTCCGGCAACCAAGACTTCTTTCTTAAGTGGTGGGCAATGCTACAACTGTGGTTCTAAGGACCATTATGTGAATAAGTGTTCAAAGCCCCGTGCTTGTCGCTATTGCAAAAGCCCGGACCATTATATATCTTCGTGTCCCAAACTTCAAAACAGGAAGGAGGGAAAGCTTAATGTGGTGCAAACTCCTAGTAACACTTCTCGTGGTCAAGGTATTTCTCATTCTATCCTTGATGGCATTATTTTATTTCGTGATCAGCCTATTCGAGTTCTTTTTGATACGGGTGCGTCCCATTCTTTTATATCAAAAGAACTTGTTGATACTTTTTTCTTTAAATGTTGTTGCTTTAATGACTTCTTTGAGAATTGCGAATCCGGTTGGTGGATCCGCAACACTCAGTTTATTGTGTAAAGATGTCGACATTATTTTGTGTGACTACTCTTTCCGTGCCGGTTTGCATGTTATGTGTTACCTTGGCTTCGGAATGATTTTGGGAATGGATTGGCTTAACCGTTATGAAGCCCATATCCTATGTCCTGAGCGGACTATTCATTTTCGACACTCTCAATCTGTTAAGCAGATTTCTATTGATCTTAAAGATTCGGATTCTAGCTTGGCAGCATCTTTATATTCTTTAAATCCTCATGATGATGATAATGATGATGAGAAGGATGTCATTTCTCTTATTCACGTTGTTCGTGAATTTTTTGACATATTTGAGCCCGTTTTAGGATTGCCACCTAAGCAAGCAATTGAGTTCAAAATTAATCTCATCCCTGGAGCTCAACCTATCACTCGTCCTCCTTATTGTATGTCCAATAAAGAAAATAAGGAGATGCACAAACAATTATCTAAATTAGAGGCGAAGCAATTTATTCGCTCTAGTTCCTCGCCTTGGGGAGCTTCGGCTATTTTTGTGAAGAAATCCGATGGTACACTTAGGCTTTGCATTGACTACCGCAAGCTTAATGTACCGAGAATAAATATCCTTTACCTCGGATTGATGATTTATTTGATCAACTTAGTGGTGCTAGAGTCTTTTCACAATTATACTTAGCTACCCGTTTTCATCAGCTTCGTATTGCAGAGGACATCATTCCTTTGACATCGTTCTGTACTCGTTATGGATCTTATGAATGGCTTGTTATGCCATTTAGTTTAACGAATGCTCCGGCTTGTTTCGTTGACCTTATGAATAGAGTTTTCAAAGACTTCCTCGATCGGTTTGTTCTCATCTTTACTGATGATATTCTTGTGTATTCAAAAACCCAGGAGGAGCATGAAAAGCATCTTCGGATTGTGATGGAAACTCTTAGGAGTAATCAATTAAAAGAAAAAAAATTCTAAATGCCACTTCTGGCAATCTCGTGTGAAGTTTCTCGGTCATATTATTTCCAAATCCAGAATTTCCATGGATCCTTCAAAGATTGAAGCGATCCAAAATTGGAAGAGACCGGAGAGTGTGACGGAAATTCGTAGTTTTCTTGGATTGGCGGGTTATTACCGTCGTTTTATCGAAGAATTTTCTAAAATTGTCGTGCCTCTTACTAGCTTGACAAAGAAGGGATTTCAACACATTTGGTCGGACAAATGTGAAGCTTCTTTTCAGAAAAGAAAAGAACTCCTTTTCGATGCTCCTATTCTTGTGATTCCCGAGGGAAACCAAGATTTTATTGTTTATATCGATGCTAGTCGCGTTGGCTTGGGTGCCGTTCTTATGCAAAGAGAACGTGTTATTGCTTATCCTTCTAGGCAATTGAAGCCAGCCAAGACTAGATATGCCACTCATGATTTAGAGCTTGCGGCTATTGTTTTCTCCCTTTGTATTTGGCGTCATTATCTTTTGGGAGAAAAATTTATTCTTTACACCGATCATAAATTTTTGAAGTATCTATTTTCTCAAAAGGAACTTAATTTGCGTCAACAACGTTGGCTCGAATTTCTTGCAGCTTATGATCTTGATATTCTTTATACTTTCGGAAAGGGAAATCGTGTTGCCGATGCACTTAGTCGCAAGCAACAAGCGGTTGTTTCTATGATGATATCTGAATGGAATGATCTCGAGGTTTTATCCACTTGTGAGATTCGAGATCGTGTTTCTGATTTATGTTCATCTCTTGTTTTATGTAGCCTTGAGGCTCATCCCTCTCTTTTAGACCGCATTCTTGAAGCTCAAAAGTAGATCCCGAATTGGCCCTTCTTGGCTAAAATTTTAGGGATAAAATTGATATTGAAGGTTTGAAAGACTTTGATATTGATTCTCGTGGCGGTATTCGAAAATTTGGTAGACTTATCGTGCCAAATATTAGTAATCTTCGTAAAGACATTTTAGAAGAATCTCATCGTTCTAAATTTACCCTTCATCCCGGTATTAGTAAAATGTACGCGGATATGAAGCGACTTTATTATTGGGAGGGAATGAAATCTGATATTTCTAACTTTGTTAAGTGTTGCATGACTTGCCAACTCATTAAGGCCGAGCATCAAAGGCCCAGTGGGTTATTGCAACCTTTAGAAATTCCAATTTGGAAGTGGGACCAAATTTCCATGAATTTTATAGATGGCCTTCCCCATTCTCGTTCGGGTCATGATAGCTTATGGGTGATAGTCGATAGACTTACTAAATCCACCCATTTTATTCCCGTTCGGTCTAATCGAACCATGCCTCTTTTGGCCAAACTCTTTATCAAAGAAATTGTTAAATTGCAAGGAGTTCCTACTTCTATTGTTAGTGATCATGATCCATTGTTTACTAGTAGATTTTAGAAGAGTCTTCAAAAAGCTTTGGGAACGAAGCTTAATTTTAGCACCGCTTATCATCCTCAATCCGATAGACAGACTGAGCGTGTGAATCAAACTGTTGAAGATCTTCTTCGTGCATGTGTTCTTGATTTTGGTGGAAGTTGGGAAGATCATATTTCTCTTGTTGAGTTTTCCTATAATAATAGGTTCCAATCTAGTATTGGTATGGCACCTTTTGAGGCACTCTATGGAAGGCCATGCCGATCTCCTTCTTGTTGGCTTGAGGCCGGTGAGAGGCTGGTTTTAGGTCCAGATTTTATTCATGATTCCACAGAAAAGATTGACTTTATTCATCATAGGATGAAAGAAGCTCAGCGTAGGCAAAAATCCTATGCCGATAACCGGAGAAGAAAATTAGAATTTTCTATGGGTGATCATGTGTTTATTTGTGTTTCACCTATGAAGGGTGTTGTACGTTTCAGTCGATCGTGAAAGTTAGCACCTCGATATATTGGTCCATTTTCCATCACCGAACGTATTGGTTCCGTGGCTTATCGCCTTTTATTACCATCTCAGTTTTCTACTATTCATGACGTGTTTCACGTTTCTCAATTACGGAAATGCCTTCGAGATTCCGATTCTATTCTTGAGCCCGGTGTTGTGGAAGAAATTGAAGTTTCGACTTATTTAACTTATGAGCAACATCCTATTCGTATTATTGGTTCGGAGGTCAAGCGCCTTCGAAATAAAGATGTTCCGCTTGTTAAAGTTCAATGGTACTCAATCCTAAGGATTGCTCTTGGGAATCTAGAGAGTTCATCGAGCGAACACGTCCATACTTACTTTCCCGTGCTCTTTGAGGTGAATTTCTTATTTCAAATTTCTTTGTGTCGATATGCTTTCATGGTTGTTACCTTATATTTTCTTCTTAAATATTACGAGGACGCAATTTCTTTAAGGAGGGGAGTCTGTAAAAACCCGCATATTTTACGATTGAATATCTAAATATTTTGTTTAAGTATTTTATCGTTAGTCGGATTTTAGTCCAAAAAATTACTTTTTGCGTACGGTCAAATTAGGACTCGAGACCACTTCCATTGGGTCCAAAACACCGTTTGCGATCTTTTTGAGTATAAACTTTGATATGTTTGGAGTTAGTGGAATTTTGCCATTTTTTCACTTTGGGCTTTGGGTTTGGTTTAGCCCATTAGCCTAAACTATTAACTCTAGCTCAACCCCCTCTTCCCTTCATTACTTCACTTTCATTTCCTAACACTCAAGCTTCATCATAAATGGAGAGAGGAATGGGAAATTAAAACTCCAAGCCCTAGTTCATTTGCAAATCCAACAACTAACTCCAAATCCTAAGAGAAGCCATTGATTCGAGCTTCTTGTGTTGAGATTGAAGTGTGGTTGATTCTTCCTTTGCTTTCAAGCTACTTCTTCATTGATTTTGTGAAAAGGTGAGATTTTTATCTCACATCTTTGTCTATAACTATCTTTGATTGTTGGGTATGAATTCCAAACATTTATTCATGTGCATTTGCTTTTGGTTTGGATTGAATTGGTGAATATCCCAATTTTAAGTGTTTTGGGTTCAAATCTTTAAAAATACTAACTTTGAAGTTTGAATACGTTTTTGGTGATGCATCGAGGAGCCAATAGGACTGGGAAGCCGATGGGCGTAATCCCCTAGCGTCCGTGCTCGACCGGTTGCAAATTGAGCGAGTTTTTAAATTTATGTTTCTTAGGTCGCTCGGCTTGCCCCAGAACCTTAGGTCGCTCGGCCTGTTAAGTCGCACATGCTACAGGTCGCGCCATACCTTGGGTCGCACCTGCTATATCTTGCAACCATTAGGTCGCGCCATTCCTTAGGTCGCTTGTAGTTAGGTCGCGCCATGCTTTAAGTCGCACCTTCTTTAAGCCACATGCAACTCCTTAAGCCGCTAGCTCCTTAGGTCGCTCAGCTTGCTCGCACCCCTTAGGTCGCAACCACTTAGGTCGCTCAGCCTCACGTCCTTAAGTCGCTCTGCCTGCTTTAGGTCGCTGACCACTTAGGTCGTTGACCACTTAGGTCGCTCGGCCTGCTCGCACCACTTAGGTCGCATCAATTAGGTCGCTCGGTCTGCTCGCACCACTTAGGTCGCTCGGCCTGCTGCTATGTGTCGCGTCATGGTTTAAGTCGCAACCATTTAGGTCGCTCGGCCTGCTGCTATATCTCGCACCAACTTAGGTCGCGCCATGTTAAGTTGCTTTGTTAGGCCGCAGGATATTTCTTAAGTCGCTGATCTCTTAGGTCGTATGCCATGGAGTCGCATGTGTTCAGCCGTTGATTTCTTGTGTTGAATTATGTTAAGTCGTAAGTCGTCGCTGTTAAGTCAAAAGGGTATTTCCACTTTGATGGATTTGGGATCGAATTCTTTGGATTTTATTCACATCTTCGAATGTGAATTTTTGTGATTTATTGTTTCTACAATCATTTTTGTGATTTGTCACTTTAAAAATATGAAGGTTTCAATACTAGCAGTAAATATCAAAACTCCTTCATCAAAACGATTTCAACCCTATTTTACTACAAAGCTCGTTTCTTAAACCGTTTTCCAATCTACTAGTATATACAAACCATTACCTCACTCGTATGAGAAATCTAATTAAACGGCTTAGTAAAACAAGTGGTATGAAACGCTTGTGTTTACTTCGCCGGTTAATTTCTTGGACTTGTTCGATTGAATCTCTTGTGACAATTTTCGAGTGGAGATGTACAATTTGTTCATATATTTAAGTTAAGCTAGTGGTTATGGGACATGAGGCTAAGCTTATATATTTACTAGCTTACTGTAATTGACACTTCTTGATGATCATTTTTGTGATTTAGACAAGCAAATGTGCGATGACTCTTTGTCTACGAGGGAGACTAAACTCCGTTTCTGTGGAGCTTCGGCTCAATTTGGTGGGGTAGCGACCCATGGTTTTCGGGCAGTTTTGTGGAGCTTTGGTTCAAAATTAATGGTTAGCAACCATGGAATAGCATTCCATTTTGTGATACACGTGTTTGTGAGTTTTCATGCTCCCGTTTTGTGATAGGCCTCCCCCTTTTGTGATTTCTGGATTTCCATTGATGATTTCTAGAACTGATGTTTCACCGATTTTCGTGATTTACATTGATATGTTTTATCAATATTGGTGCATTGGTGAATTTGTGTGTCATTAACTTTTGTTATTGATATTGATATAATTGTCAATATTTATAGTATGGTGAATAAGAATAAAGAGTATGACTTCTTTTTGATCTTTGAGAAGATTCTTGTGATATTGATTAATCTCTTGTTGATTTTCAATTACATACTTATCACAGTATGGTTTTATGGTTATCATACGTTTTTGTCATATCTCTTATTCTATATCATTTCATCTGATATTTATAGCTAGACTGATCCATTTATTATTTTCTTATTAAATAATACTCGGGTCAGACCGAGTTGTTACAGGTGCTTCTACTTGACTCCTCGTCTGGGATTGTTATCCTGACTTTTGGCTAACTACTTAGATTAGTAGTTTATTTTGTTGTATACCTTTGAGATATAGACTCCTTGATGTATACATATTCTTTTGTCTAGCACTTGTAACTATTCTTTTGTGATATTGTGGATCTTGTCTGACCACTACTCTGATGAACACTTTTATGTGTTATATATTCATATCTATTTCCGCCTTTGTGATATGGATGTCTATGAGTGATTTGTGCTATGTTTATTTCTATATTTTTTTCCGAAGAATATATATCGCCACCGGGTAGTAGCTTTGAGTTTGTATCGGTATGTCGGATTTCCCCTAAAACCAGATGCATGTTGTACTATCTGACATATCGGTGTTTGCGCAAAGTAATTACGCAGGTGGTCGCTCCTCGTCAGCCTTATTCTCTACGCTAGTTGACGGCATCACCCCGTAGCGTCCTTGTCTATAGTGGGTATAGAGGTGGGGCGCCACATATTGATTTTTGTACTCTGATGATTGTAAGTATAAAACAGTTATAGATTCTTTTGTGCAAAAATCTGCTATTATATATTATATTTTATTCCGCTGCGATTGTGATACTCTGTGTTGTTGTTTTCTATTTCTTCTTCTATCTTTTCTTCTTTACCTCTAGCAATTAGTATTTTCGACACTTGAATACTTGGCATGTTATACAGTGAACATATTAATGGCGATTTTCGAGGACCGAAAATTCTAGGCGGCTACACTTAGTATCAAAGCGCAAGGTTAAGTGAGAACCTTGGCTTTGGTGGGGAATACTCGTTAGAGACAGGGTCAGTAGTACCCTAGAATGAGTTTGAGTGTACTAATAGATATAAGCACGTATTTTTTAGTGAATATAAATTGTTTTGTATTATGCTGATTTACCTATTGAGTGGCATGTAAATTCTAATCGAATGGTGGGGCGCGACGAATTCGATAAAAAATATTAAACACTTGAACCAGGTAAACTGACACGGTATGGTTTTGAAGTAGTTGAATGAAATAATTTTACCCAAATTATATTTCGATATAAAACAAATAATCTTTTAGAAATTATTATTGTATAATTGGTGTGTTTGTTTGTTATTATAATCGAAATAAGATTATAAAAATTGAAAATACAACCAAATGGGGATTGTATCAGAATAATTTATGCAAATAAATTATAATTAAATTGGATTCAAGCCAGAATTTGAAACTTAAATCCTGGAGGTTTTTGAAAAAAGTATTCTAAGGCATCTAGAAATAAATAATGGTGAAATTATTGTGGAATGTTTTTAAATAGACAATATTTTAATAATGGATTATGGAAGTGATATAGCACTGAACTCAAAACAGTCGCTGGAAAATAAATTCGATGATGATCGGGACATCATCAGCGTTCATTTTCGAGTTTCTAAGTGATGGATTTGCTACCATAGTAATTGGATATGGAGATTTTTAGTGGGTAAATAAGTGTTGTTTTAGGAATTCTGAAGGGAATTTGTTTTGAATAAAACCGAGTGGATTTTGGAAATTCCAATGAAATGGTTTGTTATACCAAAGGAGCTATATATATATATATATATATATATATATATATATATATATATATATTTGATTTCAAAGTAATTTGAAATAAATACCGGGTATTTGAATTTTCAGATCTTTATTAAATGTTCTAGAAATATCAAAAAATAAGTTATGAACTTATAAATGGTGAATGATTTTAAAGAAAAATATGGAAATTAAATTTTGAAAATAAATTCTAACTTGAGTAAGTTAAAATAAATAAAATTTAACTTAAGCTAAGTTAAATAAAATTGGATTGGAATTGTATCGATTGGGATTGAGATATAAAATTATATGGAATTCAACTTAAATTAAGTTGAATGAATAAAAGTTTAGAAATTTAATTGATGGTGATTTGAATGAATTTAATGGGATAAATTAATGAAATGGTGAGTTAACTCAAGCAAAGTAAAATTGAATAAATTAGCGAAGTGGACTAATTAAATGAATTGAATTGAAAATCAATAAGTGAATGGAACAAATAAATATAAGAAAGGAAAGTGTGGAGCATTGAAGTTTGTAATGGAAATTTAACTTAAGTTAACTAAAAATTTATTTGGAATTAGAAATGATATCAAGTGGAATTGTATACATAACTTGGATTGTAAAGCGCGATTATATAAATATAAGTTATAAAATTTTGATGGAATAAAATTTAAAGTGGAAAATTAGGGATTTGTAAAGAAAATGAGTTGTGTAACTTTTAAAATTGAAAAGTGAAATAGAAGACCAAAATAAAAATGGTTTGATATTTTTGTAACGAAATAAAACTCCTAGCTTGAAGTATGAAATAAATATGAACTCAAGTAAATTAAATGTAGTGAGTTTTGAAAAAAAATCAGATATTGAGTTATAAAATGGAAGTGAACTAATTAGCTAAATAAATTAGTTAATTGAATATGGGAATGGAGCTTAACTTGGTTAAGTAAATTGGATTATGGTTTAAATTAAAATTAAATGTGGAACTTGAGCTATAAATTAAATTCAACTTAAAAACAAGCGAATTGAATATATTTGAATAAAATAGAAATGGGTTGAAATGATGATGACTTTAGTTATAAATAAATTCAATTTAAGTGTAAGTAAATTAAATATGACTTGGGATATTAATTAAATGAATTTGAGTATGGAATTAAAATTTGAAGTGGACTAAGTGAATAAACTAATCAAATTAATTAGTGAATGGAATAGAATTTTACTGAAGAAGAATCAATCTAAAATTGAAATGGAATTTGATTAGAATAGAAATGAGCTTAAGTATATGATTGAATTAATTGGGAATAAACTGAATTAACTCAAGTTTATATTGTTGGATAAAGCTTGGTTCAAATAAATTTGTGAAGTGGTTATTAATGAAGAAACATGAAATGATTCCGAGCTAAATAAAATGGATATGAATGTAATGAAAGTAGATATGGTGGAATGCAAGTGCATTGATTGAGAATCTAATTGAAATTGAATAAAATTAAATATAAATTGATTTGGAATCAATTTAAAATAGTTATAAACCGAAATGCTTATTTTATCAAATGAATATCGTCGAATTTACATAGAAAAATTGTCGTTGACATAATCGAAAGTAAATAAAATTCTACGAATAAATGGAAAGTGAATAAATTGATTTTGAAATCAATTTGGAATGGATATGAATTTGTTCGGTATAAATATTGATTGAATGCAAATAATTGGGTTGTTAATCATTTTGAATTGAATGAGAAAGTATATGGATCGATTGAAAGTAACTAAATTAGTATCGGAACCTTATAATTGCTAATGATTATATGTTAGAATGCATGGTTTCTGAAGTTTATGTGTTCAAATAGCTAAATAAATGAAGTGTTATTAAAATTTCATATTTTGGTACTTACGGGTTAAAATTGAGTAAGTACAGGTACATGGAGTTGTTTTTCTTGAGTTTGATTGTGCAAATTGCATATAAAATATACCACTCACTTAAAAGAGCTGATATAAGATACGTCTTCGGGTTAAATACAACCAAAATATAAATATGGATGCATATTTTGTTTTCCGACCTTGTAAGTCAATGTATATACTTTTATCTCTCTTGTCATATTGCAAAAGGTTGTCTGTGCAAAGGAGAATCTGCCAAAAAAATTCGAAAATTTAGGGTGTCAGAAAATTTTTGTAACTAAAGGGGTTTATTTTGGAATTGAGTGTGAAATAGGGGATTGTGATTTAGAAATGAAAGCTAAAAGTTTTGGATAAAGCTAAAGGGTTTAGAAAAGTGGATATCGGGTTTTCACTAAGTGGGTTTTGGTAAATTAATGGGTTTGGAGCATTTTTTCTCCCTTAGCAATTTCGAAGACGAAATTCTTTTAAGGGGGGAGGAATGTAACGACCTAGATTTTTCGTCGTTTAATTTTGAATATTTAAATAGTTTAAATATTGGATTTGCAATTATAATTTAGTTAGAAAGATTTTTAAAACTGGAATTTCAAGTGATTTCATAAATTTTGAAAAATCTTTGATTCAATCTATGCGTTAAAATATGAAAAGGAGTAGAAATAGATTTGTGAAATATATGGAATTTATTAAGAAATGGATTTATAAAATGAGATTTCATAAATGGGATTACTTCTATAAATAAGTGAAACTCAAAGGAGTTATAAGTTCATAAACGATGTTTATAAACAAGGGAAAATGAAATTAATTGATAAATTGGAATATAATTTCACAGGGCGAATTTATATCGAGATATGAAAAATAGATTTTTTTGGAAAAATGGAGAATTCTATTTTTGAAAGGTAAGGATGGTTAGAGAAGGATGGGTTCAAGAAGTTAATTTTTGACACAAAAAGGAAAATTTTATTTATTTAACTATGTGATTTTAAACTAGTTAGTATTGGAATACTTCGGAAGTGAAATATTCAAATATCTAATATTAATTGAGGTTAAATCCTAATTTTTATAATCGGCTTGTAAACCGATTTATTTATCTAAAAATGAGCTATTGATGTTTATAAAAAGTGTTTCGATATTTTAAATAATTACTTGAATGAGTTTTTAATAATAAGTTATTATTCTTTTAAATACTTATTATCAATATATATAAAGTTTTGAAATGGTTTAAATTTATCTATAAATCTTCTCGACATTTGGAAACGAGATTTATTCAGTAGATTGGATTAAAAGAGAATTCTCAAAATGGAAAAGTAAAAAAAATTCAAAGTAGTTAAATAAGAGTGAACTTTGAAAAATGAATTAGAATTCATAAAAGAAGTAGAAAAGGGGTAATTGGAATTATAGACAAGTGTATTTGACTTTGGAAAATATTAAAGGGAATAAATCAAGGAATCTCGGAACTTATAAAATTCGTTATAAACGAGTTAAGGAATTTACAATATAAAATGCGAAGGATTTTGAGAAAAGATAAATAAATAGAATTTTTCTAAATGATGAAATAAGAGATGGTTTGAATTACCCCAATGTAACGTCCCGCCTTTCCGCACGCTTTAAATCGACACACGTGCCAATTAAAATCATACGGAAGGGCGGATTGTTATGGGGTAAATAAGAAAAACAAGAAAGAAATAAAACAAAATAGAATCTCACAGCGGAAGAATAACATATAATAATCAAATATACAGTTTACAAAGCTGTTTTACAAAATATTCGATTATACTTAAAAATTAAAATCAGACTTACACATACCAATAACAATGCAGCGGAACAGTAAGAGTATGGTGGACTAATAATAATAATAATATAAAACTTCGTCTTCGTCCTTCAGAGCTAAGGTCTTCTAAATCCTGAAGCGCTCGGACTGATCCGAGCGAATTGAAAAGACAAAACACTCGAGTCAGAACTAAAATATCTTATGTGAGTTAAATTAACATAGATAAATATGAGTGCAGTAACTTAAGAGATGCTCGGGATTCACATCTCCTAAAGATCCGTTAAACTATTTACTATGTAGTAATATTTCGCTATTATAATAGTGTCTAAATAGTAAAATAAACTTACTTTTTCATAGCATTAAGGGGTTACCCATATAGCCGTTAACACGTAATAGTCCCAGTAGTCCATCCAGTATCAGCGCATCTCCATATCGGGAGACTACCCTAAATACTCCACGAGCTACGGGAGAAAACCAAACTCGTACAAGGCGCGATAGGGTAGGTGACACGGCACAACTAGGCAATGCCAGGGTAGATATACCAATTACGCTTCCGGGTCGGTGGTAACGCGTAGCGTGCAGCTACCGCCCACCTCGAGCCACACCCCCAAATGAAAAAATCTAAAGTGGCCACCGAATAAATCCAAAGTCCGAGTAGAATATCGAAGGGATGTGTCCGATCAAAGGTGCTACCTCAATTAACCAGTCGATCGCTCTTGTTTTAGCCACCTTATGCCAACTCACGGGAGTTGGGTCCACGTATTTACCTCGAAGGAAATGCCGCCGCCATCCTACTTCATTCTGCAATCTCCACCGCGTACACGGTTGTTAAAGTGGTTTTCGGAGTTGGAAGAGAGTATGAAAACTTCCGATCCCGGTCTCTTCAGCAACCAAACGTTATTATAACACTGCGGTTATTTCGAAATAATTTATACTTTAAAACCAGAATATAATATCTCTTTCAAACCATATAAATACAATATCATTTATATTTTTAAAACCCCAAATCAATATAATATCATTTTGATTTTATAAATATCCCTTTCCCAAAATCATAATATTTTCAAATATATATGCCTTGAAACCATAGCTTTTGAACATACTTTTAATACTTAATGGTTCAGATAATATATTACTTTATAAAATAAACAGCTTCTTTAAATTTCACAATAAATTCCCAATATCAATTTGAACCTCCAAATAAACCATTTTAATTCCCATATATTTCAAAGTTTAAATATTCTGTATTTCAAAACTTTATAGTTCATATATTTCAATCTTTAAATATTCCACTATTTCAAAATGGGTTCTTTGATAATTTAATATATATCAAATCCAATTCCTATTATTTAAATTTGAAATATTTACTTACTAAACAAATATTATTCAGGTAAAACCCTTAAACTTCAATAACAGGATATTCTTTTAATTGAATTAACTTGATAATATTCCTTAAATAAATTTGATATTCGTTTAAATCCTCAAATCAAAATCAAGTTATAAGATCATACCATTTAAATCTTAATTTATTTACATTTCAAAACAAATTTTTTCGAGGAAAATTCTTAAATACTTTAATTCAAAACATATTCACATTTATCTTCAGCCTTACTTTTATTTGAGTTATTATAAACTCTATATACAATGGAATTTCAAATATATTCTTAACCATATTATATAAGAGAAATCAACTTCATTATTTAGCTTATTTCAAAATTCGAACAAATTTATACATAGCTAAATTCAAGAATTTTACTATATATATATATATATCAAAATTTAATATTTATTAAACCGTATTCTTTCCCAAACCATAGAAAAATCATTTCAAAAATAATTATATATATATACCGCGGTGCCTGTATATAATTTTCTATCCTATGGTCAAGTGATACGGATATTTATCATTTCAATCCGCAATTTAAAAATAAAAATGCGGTTGTATATCATTTCAAACCGCAATCCAGAATGAAATGAAAATGCATAATAACTTGCAGTTTATACAATATAAATACAGCATCCATTCATCCATCATATCAATCATCAACATTTATCAATTATCATCCAATTCAAACAATCGCATTAATAAACAACAATTAATTACTGACAGTTTATTTTTCAATAATAAATTAAATAACTGTTTAACTGGCAGTTTTAAATGCAATAACTAAATAACAAATATTAACTGGCAGTTTTATATGAAATGAATAATTAATAAAAATTTAACTGGCAGTTTATATGCAAAATGACTTAAATAACAAGTAAATTATATGAATGCAATTTTACTGAGATAATGGTGAAATATATGCAAAACAGCTATAAATAAATTTCTAAACACATCGTAAATCAATTTAACAAACATAAGAAATCTTAGAAGTTGTGAGTGGGTTAAACCACTCACCTTTGGAATTTAAATTGAATTTAAATCCAATTTAAACCCAAAAATTGCCAAGTCTCAGAATTCGCCCAAACTAGTGCCAAAAAGTCCAGAATTTCAATACGAACCTAGCGGAGGAAACTGTGCGTGAATTTGATATCGTATGAGAAAGTTATGTTGATTTAAACGTATGAAATCAAAATTAAAATAAAACAAAATATAAAATAAATAAAGGTAACTTCACCACGTCAGCAAACAAACCATGCTAGCCTTCTTCTCTCCCGTTCGCCCACGCCCCTGTTTCACAAAAAACCCTAGCCGCCAGCAAAAATTTCGCGCCGCAAGCCTCGCCTCCCTCCGATAAGATAGAAAACCCGGATAAGATCGCTCGATAAACTCTCTGGTTTCCCAAGTACAGTCATTGGGATTAGCGGACCATTGAACTTTAACGAGCGGCACGTCCTTGTTTCGAAGGTGTCGCACCTCCGTGTCAAGTACGCGAATAGGCTGCTGAACAATAGATAAGTCCGGTGAGATCTCAAGCTCTTGCAAATCAGGAGAAGTAATAACAGAATCCGACTCCCAAAGACACTTTCGAAGTTGCGAGACGTGGAACACGTCATGAATGCCAGATAAATGAGCCGGAAGTGAAACTCTATAAGCCACAGGGTCAATACGTTCAGTAATAGAAAATGGTCCTATATAACGAGGAGCCAATTTCCCAGTCGTACTGAAACGCATAACCCCCTTCAAAGGAGAAACACGAATAAAAACAAGATCACTAACTGAGAACTCGAGAGGCTTCCTACGGCTATCCGCGTAGGATTTTCGGTGGCTTTGTGCCTCTTTCATTCTCAACCGAATAAGATCACTCTTCTCGGAAGAATCACGAACAAAATCTGGACCAAGAATAAGCTTCTCCCCAGATTCCAACCAACATGAAGGTGATCAACATGGCCTTCCGTATAAGGCTTCGAAAGGAGCCATACCGATACTAGATTAACAACTATTGTTGTAGGAGAACTCTACAAGAGGTAGGTGATCCTCCCAACTTCCACCAAAATCAAAAATACAAATACGGAGAAGATCTTCCAAGATACGATTCACCCGTTCAGTCTGTCCATCAGACTGTGGATGATAAGCTGTAGAAAAATTAAGCTTTGTTCCCAAAAGCTTGCTAAAGACTCTTCCAAAAATGACTCGTGAATAAAGGATCACGATCACTCACAATAGAACTAGGAATACCGTGAAGTCTCACGATTTCCTTGACATACAACTTAGACAAAAGCGAAGCGGTCCTATTAGACTTAATAGGGACAAAATGAGCATACTTAGTGAGGCGATCAACAATAACCCAAATACTAGAATGACCTGATCTCGAACGAGGTAGGCCGTCAATGAAATCCATAGAAATCTGATCCCATTTCCATAATGGAATCTCTAGAGGCTGAAGAAGACCAGAAGGACGCTGATGTTTGGCCTTAAAACGCTGACAAGTTTGCAATTACTCACATAACTCGCCACATCGCGTTTCATGCCTTCCCAATAATAAAGACGATGCATATCGGCATACATCTTACTACTACCAGTATGAATGGTATACTTAGAACGGTGATAGTCATCAAGAATGTCATGCCTAAGCGCAAAATCAGAAGGCACAAAAAGACGGTTCTTCTTGCGAAGACACCCATGAGAATCAATGCTAAAATCCCGCAACGCCTCATCACAAGATCCAGACTCACAAAGCTGAATAAGATGCAACAAATCAGGATCACGCCGCTGAGCATCTGCAATACGGTCCAATAAAATAGGTCGAGCTCCCAAACTAAATAATAGAATAGGAGTATCAGAAGATGAACCTCGATCCTGAATTTCACAAAAAGATAGAGTCTCAAGAATATCCCATTCGGCAAGCATCATGGAAACAACAGCCGAATGTTTGCGACTAAGCTCATCAGCAACACGATTACCCTTACCAGGGGTATATTGGATATCAAAGTCATAGGAGGCAAGAAACTCGAGCCAACGTTGTTGTCTCATATTGAGTTCCTTATGAGTGAACAAATACTTCAAAGATTTATGATCGGTATAGAGAATGAAGCGCTCGCCTAATAAATAGTGTCGCCAAATCTTCAAGGCGAAGACGATGGCGGCTAACTCAAGATCATGAGTGGCATAGCGAACTTCATTCGGACGCAGTTGCCTAGAAGCATAAGCACCTACCCGATCCTTCTGCATAAGAACAGCACCGAGACCACTACCACAAGCATCGGTGTAGACAACAAGATCATGATTCCCCTCGGGAACCACCAAAATAGGAGCATTAGTGAGAAGTTCCTTCCATGTCAGAAAGGAAGCTTCACACTTGTCAGACCAAATAAAACGAATGCCTTTCCGAGTAAGGCAAGTGAGAAGAAGCACAACACGGGAAAAATCCTTAATGAACCGACCGTAATAACCCGCCAATCCAAGGAAACTACGAATCTCATGAACATTCTCAGGCCTCTTCTAATTCTGGATGGCTTCGATCTTTGAGGGATCAACAGATATGCCATCGGAAGATACAACATGGCCTAAGAACTTAACCTTATTCTCCCAAAAGTGGCACTTGGAGAATTTGGCTCTAAGCTGGTGACGACGAAGAGTACTCAAGACAATACTCAAGTAATTAGCATGCTCGGCTTCAGACTTAGAATAAATAAGGATATCATCAATGAAGACAAGGACGAACTTATCGAGATATTCCCGGAATACTCGATTCATTAGATCTACAAAGAAAGCAAGAGCGTTCGTCAAACCGAAAGGCATAACGAGCCACTCGAAAGAACCATATCGAGTGCGGAAAGCGGTAAGAGGTATGCTCTCCTCCGCGACTCGTAACTGATGAAAACCTATGGCAAGGTCAAGCTGAGAAAAGACCTTAGCCCCACTCAATAGATCGAACATATCATCGATCCTAGGCAATGGATACCTATTCCTGATGGTTAACTCGTTAAGCTTGCGATAGTCAACGCAAAGCCTAAGAGTTCCATCGGACTTCTTCACAAAGACGACCGCGGATCCCCACGGAGAAAAACTAGACTGAATCAACTGCTTGGACTCTAGCTCTAAAAGCTGCTTCTTGAGTTCCTCATTTTCCTTTGTAGACATCCTCGTAGGAGGACGGCTAACTGGCTGCGCGCCTGGAATGAGATCAGTGCGGAACTCAATTGCCCTCTTGGGTGGCAAACCCGATATAGGCTCAAAAACATCAGAAAAGTCACAAGCAATAGGAATACGAGATATATCATTATCATCCCGCGAGTCAAGAGAATATAAAGCCATTTCGGAATTATCCACATTCCGAAGAACAAGAGATAACTGAGTAGGCGAATCCGGATGTCGAAGATATATAATTCTCTCCGAACAAATAATCCTGGCATCATATCTCACTAGCCAGTCCATACCCAAAATCATATCAAATCCAGGACAAGAAATAACGTGCAGATTCACACGAAAAGAAAAGCCACATAAAACAATCTCAACATCATCATAAAGCAAGCTAAGGGTCGCGGATCCCCCAATAGGATTCGCAATCCTTAAAGAAGTAACCAAACAAGAAACATCCAAAGATAAATCATCAACGAGCTTTTTCGATACGAAAGAATGTGAAGCACCCGTATCGAAAAGAACTCAAATACTATGATCACGAAATAAAATAGAACCTTCCAAAATAGATGGAGATATACCTTTGGGCTGAGAGGGACCGTCAGAAGCCTTAGCAGCATAAAGCCTGCTAGACTTGGCACCAGCCGGAACAGTAGGGCAAGCTAAAACATGATGACCTTCCTTCATGCAATAACGGCAGAAGAGAGGCTTAGGACAAGCTCGAATAATATGATCCGGAGAACCACAATTAAAACACTTTCGAATAAAAGGTGTTTCGGAAGACTGAGGCTGAGAGCTAGGACCACCAGTCTTCTTCTTCTTAGAAGGAAAAGGCCTGGACTTTTGAATTGGAAACGGCCTCTTGTTGGGGTTCTTGGAAACCTCAACATCAACATCACTATCACACTCCTTCTCGACGGTCTCGAGGTGAAGTGCCGAATCAACCAACTCCTCAAAAGAAAGCTTAAGTTGGAGCAACAAAGATTTCTTAAGATACTTCTTAAGACCAGAAACAAACTTCAAATTCTTCTTATAAGAAGTGTTGATGAATTCAAGACCATACTTAGATAAAGCCTCGAATGATGCAACATACTCAGAAACAGAAGACTTCCCTTGCTTCAACTCAAGGAAGCGACGGGTCAATAAAACTTTTTCAGATTCAGGAACGAACTTGAGTTCAAATCGCTCCCGAAACTGAGACCAAGAAAGAGTAGACTCATCAATCTCGGCTACAAGAAGCTCATACCAATCAAGGGCACGCTCTTGTAATAAGCTAGAAGTTACAAGAACTCTATCATGGTCAGAAAGATCCATGCGAGAGAAGATACGCTCGCACGTGCAAAACCAAGCTTGGACTTCAAGAACGGATTCAGAGCCTTAAACGGCTTTCCTCCAATATGAGCAAAATCACTGCACTGGCGTGCAAAGATAGACTTGCGAGGTGGAGACACTCGAGGAGGAACTGGAGGCTAAGTGCTCCTAAACAACTCCATAAACTGATCGGCAGACATATAAACGCCATCCGAATGTGTGCCACTGGATTGCCCAGCATCCGAACGTCGTCCCCTACCTCTTCCAGCCATACGCTGAAAGTTAGATAAGAACAAGATTATTCACAAGGTAGATATTGCAATATGGAATACTACGGAATAAAACGCATTCCTAGACGTATTCCCAATTTCTATCTAACCTTGATGGAATAGAGAGACACAATGATTCAAAGATCTGTATCACTTACCACACTCCGATGTATCGTAATATATGCTCTATTATGTGTTTATCATGTTTTGTTCTGAACTCAGCTCTGATACCACGCTGTGACGCCCCACCTCTATACCCACGCTAGCCAAGGACACTACAGGGTAATGTCGTCAACTAACACGGAGAATAAGGCTGGTTAGGGGCGACCATCTATAGCCTTGCTCTAACTATCTATTGAATACAACGACAATAAACATACCAAGCAGGTCAACATACCCAATGAATACTTAAAACAAAACCATAGGTGGTTGAAGGATCTATCAGAACAGAATATAACAACTCAAATGTAATATACATCATAGAACAGTAGATCATCATATACACATATATTGATACATAACAGAGTACACAAAATAATACATGTCAAGTGGTATAGCAAACCACAATATACAGACGATTCCAGATGAATACATATATCAGAGTTACTACAAAATGGGACTACACAAAAAGCTATGACAAAAAGAAGCTAGCGGAGTAGTCCATGCGGAAGAAAAATAGGCTAAGTCCAAAGCACCTAACCTGAAACATCTCGGTCTGACCCGAGTGTAAAATACACGGGTCAGTCTAGCTAAACAAATCAGTTAGATAAACTGAACAACAATAAACCTGCAAGGTTACAAAGTATAATAAATATCTCTAAAGGAGATAACGCAATCATCTAACAAAAGATGAATCATATGATAACAAGCCTCATATCATCGGCAACATATAGAAACAAAGGATACAATTATCCCAAATCAAGCCAAAAAGGCAATTAACAAATACCAATAAGGTATACAAGTTCCGCAAGGTAAACGCTACGCATCATGCGGCTCATAATGACCAACATCGAAGGGCGATACCTAGGGAATATACATATGAATGAAACATCAGAAAATTTTCTCGAGCTCAGTACTGTACAAACAAGGATCCATGAGCCCGAAGACTCCAAACCCAATATCACCCATGCGGCTCATAACGACCAACATCGGAAGCGATACAAAAGGGCAACCCAATATTACCCATGCGGCTCATAACGACCAACATCGGAAGTGATACTAAAGGGCAACAAACCCGAAGGCACAAACCCGAAGGCACATACCCGAAGGCAACAAATCATAGTGGTGAAGGTTGGAGACCCAGTACTAGACACCACTAACTGGCGGAATGTGTCATAACTCTCAAAAAGGAATCCGAAAAGTGGTAACGTGAGTCCCATAACCACTCGTTCTCACTAAACAGTTTACTATCCGTTAGTTAGTTGCACACTCAAAGCAGTACAAAGTTCACCTCGTTTCATCGGTAAACTAGACCAAAAGGCCAAAACGATCAATCGAATAGGTCGAGGATTAATCGGCAAGACAAACGCATGGATTCATGGTCAATGTTCTACCTAACCATTTAATCTTCCTTCCACTTCGCTCGAAGTGCGAAATTGTGTGTGTGCATTATAATTAGAATTTATAATTTGGAGAAGGGAGCTTTTAATACGATTTAGAGAGATTATTTATAAAAACCCATGGATGAAGTCAAGAATAAGTTATCAAAGTCAAAGATGCAATAACAACTACTAAAAAGCAACTTGAATCGATAAAATTTGGATAACCAATCAAAATATGCAAAAATAGGCAAAACAGGCAAAACATGAGCAGGTCGGTCGACTGGTTGCAGGGCTCGGTCGGCTGCCAGATGCAGGAAACATAACATGGCTCGGGGTAGCAGGTCGGTCTACCGGCTACAGAGCTCGGTCGGCCGAACCTGATGAATTTGTTATTCCTGCCCTATTTCAATGAAATGCAAATTCATCCAAACCGCGATCGTTCGAGCAATGGACCTAAGGAGCCTTAGCCAATAGATACCCCAGCTCCATTAGCTCTCCGATTCGCTACCAAAATCATGTTCCAACATCAAAGTTAGGATCTTTAATGAATTGAACCCAAACACTAAAATTTTGGATATTCACCAATTCAATCCAAACCAAAAGCAAGTGCATATGAACAAGGTTTTAGGAATTCATACCCAACATCAATGAAATCAAGAGAAGTGGATGTGAGTTCAAAACTCACCTTTTTCCAAAAACAAAGAAGATGAAGCTCGATAACAAGGAGAAGACCAACCAAACTCTACTTCAACCCAACAAGCTTCAATCTAAGATCAAAAAAAGTATTTCCTAAGTTAGGTTTAGGAAATTTTCTGAAATTGAAGAGGAGAAGAGTTGGAGAAGATGAAGAGGAGGCTTACCAATGGCTTCTCTTTGATTTTGGAGCAAGAATTTGGAGTTTGCAAATGGAATTAGGGCTTGCAATTTCTATTTCCTCTTCCCTCCCACCAGTTTTAGTTTAGCTTAAGAAATGAAAATGAAATGAAGATGAATGAAGAGAAGGGGTTGAGTTAGAGTATTAGTTAAGCTAGTGGGCTGAACCCAAACCCAAGACCCAATAGAAAAAGGGTCAAAATTTCACAAACTCCAAACATATCAAAGATTATACTCAAAAAGATAGCAAACGCCATTTTGGAACCAATGGAGGTAGTTTCGAGCTCCAATTCGGCCGTTTGCAAAAAGTAACATTTCGGACCTAAATCCGACTAACGACGCTATATTTAAATAAAATATTTAAATATGTAATCGTTAAATATGCGGGTTGTTACAAGTACCATAATACCTCTTGATCGGGAGGCTACCAGAGGATACTCCATAGGTACGACACAAATAGAAACTCGTAGAAGGCGCGCTAGGGTAGGTGACATGGCACAACTATGCAATGTCAAGGTAGATATACCAATTACGCATCCGAGCTGGTGGTAACGCATAGCAGCTACTACCGCCCACCTCGAACAACACCCCCAAAATCAAAAATCAAAAGTGGCCACCGAATCAATCTAAAAGTCAGAGTATAATATCGAAGGAGTGCGTCCGATCAGAGGAATGACCTCATTGGCCCGAGAATCGGTCATGTTTTAGCCACCTTATGCCAACTCACGGGAGTCAGGTCCACGTATTACCTCAGAGGAAACGCCGCCACCATCCTACTTCATTCTGGAATCTCAACCGCATAAACGGTTGTTAAAGTGGTTTTCAGAGTTGGCAGAGAGTATGACAGCTTTCGATCCCGGTCTCTTTAACAACCAAACGTTATTATAACCCATGGATATTTCTTTCAAAATCATTTATACTTGCAAACCAAACTAGCATATCCATTTCAAAATCATATCATTTCTTTCAAAACAGTATATACTTTCAAAAGTTATCATACTTATTTCAAAACCTTATCACAATAGTATCATTTCCATTTCAAAACTAATTCAATAATATATCATTTAAATAAAACCCAAATTTCTAAATCACTGAATATTTCCTTCAGTTTACTAAACTTGAAATATTCCTTTAAATTATCATAGCATTTTGAAAATGTAACCTAAAGGAATCATAGCATTTTTGGAATGTAATACTTTCCACTTTTATTTAATCAAAGTATTTATATACTTGTAAATTTTAACATGGTCATTTTATCATAGCCTTATAGTTAAATAAACTTTGTTACTGTAATATCTAATTTAAAGCTGAAATTCTTATGTTAAGTTAAAAATACCTTATCAACTTATATTATTATTACAATAAAGAAACTTTATTATTTTAATCATTTAAAATATGCCATTTACATTAATTAAAACTTACATATCAAATGTTCATTATCAATTTACATTTTATTATTTCAGTAAGGAACATTTATCATTTTAATCAATTTAAAATACACCATTACATTAATTAAAACTTACATGTCAAATATACGTTTTAACTTACATTTATTACAATAAAGAGCACTTATCGTTTTAATCAATATTACACTAATTAAAACTTACATTATCAAATGTACGTTTTAGTTTACATTTCTATTACAGTAAAGAGCATTTATCATTTAATCAATATTACACTAATTAAAACTTACATTATCAAATGTACGTTTTAATTTACATTTTTATTACAGTAAAGAGCATTTATTAGTTTAATCAACATTACACTAACTAAAACTTACATTATCAAATGTACGTTTTAATTTACATTTCTATTACAGTAAAGAGAAATTATCATTTAATCAATATTACACTAATTAAAACTTACATTATCAAATGTACGTTTTAATTTACATTTTTATTACAGTAAAGAGCATTTATTATTTTATTCAATATTAGACTAATTAAAACTTACATTATCAAATGTACGTTTTAATTTACATATCTATTACAGTAAAGAGCATTTATCATTTAATCAATATTACATTAATTAAAACTTTACATGTTTCTTTCATTAATTAAAACTTACATGTTTATTTCATTAATTAGAACTTTACATGCTTCTTGCATTAACTAAAAACTTTACATGTTTCTTTCATTAGTTAGGACTTTACACATTTCTTTCATAAATTAAATCTTTACACGTTTCTTTCATAAATTAAAAGTCTACATGTTTCTTGCATTAATTAAAACTTTACATGTTTCTTGCATTAATTAAAATTTTACACATCTCTTTTATAAACTAAAACTGTACATGTTTCTTGCATTAACTAAAACTTTACATGTTTCTTTCATTAATTAGGACTTACACATTTCTTTCATAAATTAAATCTTTACATGTTTCTTTCATAAATTAAAACTTTACATGTTTCTTGCATTAATTAAAACTTTACATGTTTCTTGCATTAATTCAAACTTTACATGTTTCTTTCATTAATTAGGACTTTACGCATTTCTTTCATAAATTAAAACTGTACATGTTTCTTGCATTAACTAAAACTTTACACTTTAAACCAATTATCGGCTTATAACATTTTAACTTATAAAAACTGATATCTCTTTATATTTCAAATCTTTAAATCAAATTTTAACTTAAAATTGCATATATTCCAAAATTTCAAAATATTTAATAAATTTTTAGGAAAATATTACTTTAAAAATATTAACCATGGGCCTGTATAATATTTTCTAACCTAGGTCAAGTGATACGGATATGTATCATTTCAATCCGTTATTTAAAAAGAAAAATCCGATTTCTATTATTTCAAACCCGCAATCCCAAGAAAAATAAATACGCCAAAAATCAATAAAAAATCACTCGAACCTATCATTTCAGCCCATAGTGATATTCCTTATCCTAAAGTCCGTTTGGGTATGTTTCATTTCAACTTATAGTGATAGGGAACTTGCAGTATTGATTAACAAAAATAAAATAATAGTATACATATAATATCATAACAAATGATGCAACAAATATATAAACGGCATTTATCATCATGTAACAACAACACAGGCATATATGAAAGACATATCAACGTCTACAGATTCACTTGTCATTTTTTTCACAAAAATATAAGTACATATGTCTAGAGTGATAAACACTCACCTTTTTAAACTAGAATCGACAAATTGAGAAAAAAAATCCAAACCCCGCAAAGCACGAAAAAGCACGACAAAGCACAATGCGAACTTGAGTGGATGAAGAGTCGGATCCAAATCTTGTGTGCAAACAAATATTACATACATAAGAATATGATTCAACACAAAACAATAGATGTTAAAACAATGGAAAAATAAATGAATCAAAGTGACATAACTTGCCTTAATCAATCAATGGCTTGTTTACACCATATATGGTTTCAACCATCATCTTAAATTGCTTGGTCATGATGGTTAGAGGTGTGCTAGAGGCCAGAGGCTGAGTATAAGCATGAAGAACAAAGAAGAAACGAAAAGAGAAAAAGAAAGAAGAGGAAGAGAAGCGATGGATCTGGAGCTTGAATATAATTTCCTTTCACGCAAATGATAATTAGAAGTTTTAGGAAGTTTTTATGCGTGATAGGAAAGAGAAAGTCATGGCTAGATTAAAGGAATGAACGGCTAAGGTAAGTAATAAAGAGGCTATGGAATAAAAGGCAAGATTTTGAATGGTTTGGAAAATAAAATGGCAACAAGTACTTGATGTATGTAATAAAAAAAAATTCTTTCAAGAGATGAAATGAGAAATGGTATAAAATGAGATATGTTTGAGGAGTTTTGTACGTGAATGACAAAAGGAAATACACGGCTATATGAGAGAAAAAACAGCTAAGGAGTTATGAATACTAGGGAAACGGAAAGGCATAAGTTAAGGAGGAAAAAAGTGCAATATATCTTATTTTTAAATGCAATTGGAAAAATGAGAGATGGGAAATAATATTTTTGTACGTGAATTTTCAACTTGATATGCAAGGCTATGGGTAAAGTAATTCATGGCTAGGAATGAGGAGGAAACGACTAGAAAATAATAAAGTCCATGCAAATGAAAATGGATAGAGTTTAAACAATGAAACGTGTGCCTCTTAAATTTCTCCAAGCCATTTATTTGCATACATTTCTTTCCAGAAATGAAATGTGAAGTAAATGTGTACGTGAATTATGAAGTGGAGTGGATGGCAAGAAAAGATTTGAACGGCTAAAGAGGAGTAAATGATAGGAAAACAAAAAGGCTAGGAAATAAAAGGCAATAAACAAGGAGAAATATATATATATATATATATATATATATATATATATATATATATAATTCTTAAATGCAATTGAAAAGAGGATATTTTGAGATGTTTGTACGTGATTAATAAGAGCAATTCACGGCTATGAATGGTGAATGGCTAAGGTAAGTAATAAATAGGGTAGGTATATAAGAAGGCAAGCATTAAAGAAATGTAACGCATGTCTCCTTGATTTCTTCTAAGCCTTTTATGAAAAGGTATACACACAAGTAAAATCCAATAAATAAAGTTTTGATAAACAAAATAGAAAAATAAAATAAAATAACATAGAAAATAAAAATATAAAAATGAACATAGAAAAATTGAAATTGAAATACAGAAAATAACTGCGTGTAAAACGCTGTAATTTATTTAATTTAAAAAGTATAACTCAGAATTTAACGAAACGAAAAGCAGAACGGATATCATAAATAGATTCTGCTTCAAAGAAAAAGATTAAAATTTAAAAATTCAAATTTTTTAAATTTAAACTGAAAATTCAAATTTTGTCCAAAATATAAAATTTTCAAAAATTGTTTATTTATCGCATTTGAAAAATAAATTACAAACAAATTCCAAACTTGCATTGGAAAGAATTCTAAAAATTCACTTTTAAGTGATTTAAAAATCAAAATTTCAAATAAAAATTTAATTAAAAATATTCACAAAATTATGGGATGTTACATCATGATTTCATTTATGATGTTTTGAACTCTTATTGAGTTCTTTGAAATATGAGTTGATGCTTTCGTGATTTTATAGAATATTCTAAATTTCCCATTTTGGTAAGATAGGTTTGAGATGTATATACATTTATAATGATGAGATGAGGTATAGATGAGTTTGAAGATTCTTTTATTTTGAGATTTATGTTTTCATTTCATGCTACTTTGAGATTTTGGGCTATACCGTTGAGATGAGGCATATCTGAAATTTGAGACTTATCCTAATTAAGAATGTTTTGTGTTGCTATTTGACAAGATTCTTGTGTTAACGATTTCTCCTAGTAGGATTTGGTTCATTTGGAACCGTTATCATTATCATTTAGATTCTGCCGATGATATGAGGTGAATAAGATATTTAGATTGATTTTATCTTTAGAATCTCATTCTCGATGGCTCATATACTTATGTGTTATTACGTCACTTAAGTTATGGCTATACTCTTGTTACCTCTTCTTCTTATTAAGAGGAGTAATCATCCTTTCCTTATGATGGTAATATAATGCTTATGGGTATGGTATCTCTTGTATTAGAGGATACCCAATCTTTCCTATGCTTTACCTTATTATTATTATTCACTGATTTGTTTAGCTAGACCGACCCATGTGTTTTACATACGGGTCAGACTGAGTATGTTTCCGGTTAAGCATTTCTTTTGGATATAGCTATTACATAATGCTTCTGCATGCATGTTGTGTTATTTTCTTTAGCTGTTATTGTCCTTATGAGTTATATTGTATATTCTTTTGACTCATGTACATAGTGTTGTCGTCATACCACTTTGATGTATCATTGTATATGTGAGTATATGTGTATATATATATATCTGTTGTTGTTCTATGATGAATTATTCATTTTGTTATGGTATTTTGTTCTGATAGATCCGTTAGCCAACTATAGTTTTGTATTTAGTATTTATTGGATATGTCGATCCACTTGAGTAGAGAGAAAAAAGATAGCAATTCCCGACGTATTTAATAAATATTTAAGACAAGGCTATAGATAGCCGTCCCGGACCATCCCTATTCTCCACATTAGCAGATAGGATTACTATGTAATTCTCTTTATTAATGTGGGTCTCGGGGTGGGACGTCACAACTTGGTGTCAGAGCTGAGTTCAGAATAAAATATAATAAACATAGAACAGATGCATATATGATCATACATCCAAGTATAGTACAAGTGTCACAAAATCCCTTAATCTTTGTGTCTTTTATCTTATCATGTCTTTTGAGATAGAAATTTGGGATACGCTTAGGAATATATTTTATTCTGTAGTATTCCATAACGGAATTGATGATATCTTATCCTGGGAGTGATCCATTGTGATTACTCTATTCAAGTCCTCTTCGACATGTGTGCATGACAGTCACCCGTATCGGAGGAAATTATTGATGTTATTGGATATTCTTGTCTTGTTCCTCTTTAAGGATTGCGAATCCTATTGAGGGGATCCACAATATTTAGAATGATGTATGAGAACTTTAGGATTGTTCCTTGCAGCTTATCTTTTCATGCGAATTAGCACTCTGTTATTTTATATAGAGTTTGGAGTAATTTGGGATAGAGTGGCTTGCATCTTATCAAGCAACGTTCTGTGATTTAAGGGATCCTACATTTAGGTATCCTAATTCAGTTGGTTTGTCATTTCTTATCTTCGGAATGCTGATTACGATTATGAAGTATCTTTGTTCGCTCTTGAGTTCGAGATGCTGATTATATATCTCGAGTTCCAGTCGTTACGAATTTGTTGATTTCTGTGAGTCCATTCAGGTATGACACCCAATCGGGCAATCGTGTATTGTATTGACCTCATTCCTGACTCTTAGCCTTTCGGTCATCCTTCCACAAGGATGTCCACAAAGGAAAAAGGTGATTAATTGAACTTAACTGATATAGTCATTCTTGCCACCTTCGAGATATCCTCTTTGGATACTCATTTGTTGATATGTTTTGTAATATTATTTAAATCGAAGTAATGATGCGTCTAAGTGTTGCTTCTCCTTATTCTAGAAAATATTTTACCCCTACTCTTATAGATCATTGACCTCGTTTAACCTATTGGGTGGTGCTAGGGTCATTCCTCGACGTGACCTTACACCGATTTTCATGAGCTACGAGTCGTGGAGGATAGCGATCTTCCTACCGCATTACACACTTGTATGTTCCTTTCGAGTAGCTCATTATGTCGTTCGGAATAATGAAAATTCAAGTCTATTCCATCAACCTTGCGAATTGAGTATTTTGGAGAATATCTTGATGATCCCCGTTTTTGGTTTTGAATATAATTTATAAATTGAGTTTCAAATCTTTCAAATTGAAGATATGTGTATAAGAGAAATTGGATTTTGGTTTGAGATAAGTAAAGAATATTTCAAGTATTAAACATGAGGAGTTTCTTTTTATAGAAAATAATTTCAAGAATATTATGATATTTAGAATTAAAAAAAAATATTTTGAATGGCTTATGTAAATTGTTTTGGAAATTTTTAGGTGTTTGAAAGTAGAGAGAAGTGAGATTTTAAAAAAATTATTTTAAGAAGTGTTGATATGGATTTATAAAACTCTTTTAAGAAATTAATTTATTAATAAGAGGGAATACGAATTTGAACTTGTTCATTTTATAAGTGCTATATCAAAGAGTTTCTTAAAAAAATTCAAGTAGAGGAAATTGAGATTTTGATTATTCAGATAATGAGTTGAAGTAACCCCTCTAGCTGATTTTTCTTACCTCAATTATTGTCATCTCTGTTTCGGTGTGTCTTTTTCCATAGTGACACACGGAAAGTTATGTCAATAATCACCTTGTTGGTCGGAGTTCGGGTAAAAGTTGAGCTAAATCCCGACTCTATTGGAGAAATTTCAAAAAAATCAATCTCACTCGATTGATTTTTGGGTAGAATTCTGCTTTATGTTCTTGTTTCGAAGGGGAGAAGCCTTAGAAATTATAAGGTATAGCTCGAAGACATTCTATAGTCCACAAATCCCAACGAATTTATTCAGAAAATCAAATAATTTATTGAGCAACTTTATCTTGGTCTTCTATCATCTTGAGTTGAGAGTGATAAATTTTAATCTCGTGCTGGTTTACCCTTCTTTTGATTGATGAAATAATTGTGTTGAATACAAACTCTTCCCGTAGAAATTGCAAGGATGTAATTTTTATAAGGGGAAGGTCTGTAACAACTCTGCTTTTGGAGATTGCCTGTAAAATTAAATTATAATGGATGTTATCATTTAATATTGTGAATTAAAAATAAATTGGAGATTTATATTGTTTATTTGGAACAAACAATGAAATTTGGAAATAAAATGTGAAAATAAAGTTTTGGAAAATTTATTATGTTTATTTATGAGAATAATAAATGAAGTATGATTTTATTTTGAGTAAATGCAATAATTATTGTAATTATTGCCAATTACTTCTTTTAATAATTTTTAAAGGAAGTATTTGATTTTTAAAAGGTGTTTATTTAAATAAAATTGAATTTGATATAAAAATATTTTTTGGTTATAAATTTGAGTTTAAAATGGTTGATTATATTTTTCTATGCAAGAAAATAATTTTTGTAGAATTTTTAAAGTTAAAAATGAGGATTTATGCATTTAATTGGGTAATTTGTGTATTTATGTAAAATAAGGGTTTTTATAATAGAAATGTTTTGAAAACTAAAATGATATTTTTGTATGATGTTAAATATTTTATTTCATATGTAAGTATGTTTGTATAAATTGGTTGTGTTAAAACTTGAAGAAAAATGCATTATTTTCATTATAACATTGTGTTTATGTGCATATTTGTATAAGTGGTGAATTAAAATTTACTTAGTCTAATTTATTTTCTCTATTGGTTCCAAAGCCCATTAGCAAATTAGAAACCAGAAGGAGAAAACGAGGAATGAATTACCTGTACATACACAACATTTAGTTTCTCTTCTTCCTCACTAGCCTAGAAATAGAAAATGAGAGCAAAATTCCGCCAATTGTTCAATCTAGAGCCTTAAATATCCAATTCTTCAAATAAAATGGTTGCTTTTATCAATTAGAGAGTATTACAACAGGTAATCAACTCTAAAATGAGATTAATTCATCAAAAATCTAATTTTTGTGTTTGGTTTGTTTTTTAATTTTCATTCTCTTCTTGTGTATTCTGTAATTTTATTCTATCAGGCCTTTGAAACAAATTGAAGCTCCAACCTATCATCTTCGTAACGACCCGTGAATTTCGTTAATTAAATTTGTCATATAATAAGATTTTGGAATTAAATTTATAAAGAAATATAATTGTTATAATTTGTAATGAAGTGGATGTTAAGAACTAACCTATGAAATATTATATTGATTTATTTGTAGACTTAATTAAAAAGGTTGAATTGAATAGATCCTATTTATTGGAACCTAATTTATTGGTATGCAAATTTATATTAAATGAGTTTTTGCAAGAAACTGAAATTTGAATAGAATTCTAATGAATGAAAGTAGTGAAAAGATTATACCCGGATGTAATTGTTTATGAGAAATAAAGGAAAGTATTAAATTGATTACTGTAATAAAACATTGTTAATGGTATTTGATTGTAAATTAAGGAAACGTGTTAATGCAAGTTAATATTTAATGAACTTGATAATATATTGATTTATTTGTAACCGAATGTAAATTAATGCAATTATGTTAATTAAGTTTTTAAATAATTAATTTAGCACAATCCCAATTAATTGAAATAACTGTAAGGTCATAATTTGTGGTATCTAGTAAATTTGAAAAATAAATCTCAATAAATGTAGTAAAAAAAGTATTGAAATGTATATTGTTTCCATAGGATAAAATAAAGAAGCGAAAACTTGCGACCTATGATTGGAATAGCGACCAAAATAAGTGAAATAGGGATAATGTAAGTATTTAATTAATTAATGAAATAATACATTATTAATGACAATTAATTAATATTTGTGTATATATGGAATTTTAACTTGTGATTGTTAAGTAATAAACTTTTAAATGCAAGTAAAGGAAAATAGGTAACAATCTATATATGTTATTTATTATGTTAAATAAAATTTGGAAATCAAATTGCAATTAAGGGGAAATTTAGTAGTACGTTTATGGGAAATTAATTTTAATAAATGGCACATTAATGTGAGGAGTAATACAATGTTTGAAAGTTGTAATTTAGAGGATATTAAGAATTAGGAATTAAATTTTTAATCAATTGCATTAAAAATAAAGAAAATGTTAACTGAGGAAATTATTAATTAATTGAATGAAATTCAAATCAGTGGAAATAAAGTAGCTGTATACTTAGCAACAAATTGAATATATAAAAATAAAATGTAAACATTGAATTAAATTAAGGAATATTTGTAAGTAATGGCAAGGTTATTCATACTGGACAATTTGTTGAGCTATAAGGATCGAGAATAAAGCTTTATTAATTTATTGGAATTTACAATTAAATAAAAGATTAATTATAATTAAACGAATTAAATATTTAAAATGGGAATTTAGGTGAAATGTTAGAATAGTGATGTAATGAATTTTGAATCCGATGTTAATGTTACCTGTTTGATAAATATGAATCGAATAATAAAATGAAAAGTAAATTTAATAGAAATTTTGGAAATTAAATTTATAATTTTCAAATTTAATGAAATTGAGGTTAATACAGAAATTTATAAATTTATCAACTCTAATTTGATAGTAAATTTGGTTTAAATCATTGTAAATGATTGGAAAATTTAAAATGATAAGAATTGGTAATTATCGAATTTAAATTTAAAATTTGATTAAATTGACTAAATTTTATTTATTTAATTAATGGAAAAATAGCCATTTTGGCCACTGACTCGGATTTTGACGAAACCAGTTTCATCGTATCCGTAAAGGTGAATTATTGTAGTATTTCAAGTTTCGTAGTAATCGGACTTGTCGTTTGATCGTACGGACTCGAAACGACTTGAAATAAATTAAATTGAAATCAATTGAAATCACTTTGAAAAATATTGTTTTTAGCATAAATTCTTCATACGATGGAATTTGGACTTAAATCTTTTTCCAATGCGTTTAAAATATTTTAAAATATCTATTTTGATATATGGGTTGACCCAATTTCGTTACGGAGTCGAAACGGGCTTTTTGGGCCACTTTGTCGTTAATGTGTATATCCAACCTTATCCATCCATTCTAATTTCTGACCTACCTATATAAACCATGCTATAAACCCTAATTCTCCTCATTCTCATTTGTCTGCATGTAAAATTCCATCAGCTCCTCCACTTCCAATGGCTGCAAACCCTAGATCCAATTCCAAATTCAAAAATCAAATGAATATTCAAACTCCTCAGAAAAATTTGAAAAAAATTATACGTTGAAGCTCTCGACTAGAGTAATTCACTTGTGGTGTTCGTTTTTCAATTCAGTTTATCGTTTGATGGAAATTGTGTTTTAGTTCTCGGCCGTTCAAATTGGAGGTTGATTGACCTCGACGAATTCTGAAATCAACTAAGGGGTTTTGTGGAGCTCGCTCCACGGAGCAGATCGGTGGTGGTCGCTTGGCCTAGAGGCGCGTGGGGTGGCTGATTTAAATTCATTAGGGTTTCGTATGTGATGGCGACGGCTCCATCACGTAGTGTGCGTGATGACTGGCGATTGAAGGGGGGCTCGGGAAGGTGGAGGGTGACGCGTGGCGTGCGGCTGGTGGTTGGAGGGAGTGGCGTTCGTTCTAGACGAGGCGGTGATAGGCGTTTCGAAAGAAGCGTGTGCATTTTTGATGAAGGCAGATTAGGCTACTGTTCATGCGTGAGGGAAGGACCTTGCTGATGTGTTTAGATAGTTGTGTTTATTATTTTATCTATTTCTTTTATTTTTAATTTTATCGTTTAGAATTCTAATGCGTATAACTTTTGCATACGAACACCCATTCATGCGCAGTTTTCTCCGTTAGGTTTGTATTGGAATTCTAGACACTTTGACGCTAGTTTGGACGAATTTGGAGACTGTCCAATTTTTGGGTTTAAATTGGATTTAAATTCAAAAGGTGAGTATTTTAACCCACTCACAACTTCTAAAATTTCTTATGTTTGTTAAATTGATATATGATGTGATTTAAAATTTAATTATGGTTGTTTGGCATATTTTTAATCATCATCTCAGTTAACTTCATTTATTTAAATTAAATTGCTATTTAATTTATTCATTGCATTTAAACTGCCAGTTAAATTGTTATTTAATTACTCATTGCATATAAACTTCCAGTTAAACAGTTATTTAATTTATTATTGAATATAAACTGCTATTTAATACCTGTTGTTTATTATACGTTCTATAATGATGCTATTGATTGAATTTGATGATGATTGTGATAAATGGTTGATGGTTGATATTGGATGAATGGATGATGTATTTCATATTGTTATAAACTACAAGTTATTATGCATTTTCATTTCATTCGGGATTGCAATTTGAAATGATATATAACCGTAATTTTTAATTTAAATTATGGATTAAAATGATAAATATCTGTATCACTTGACCATATGATAGAAAATTTTATACAGACACCGCAATCTATATATAGAAATATTTTGAAATGATTTTCTATATATGGTTTTATGAGATATTAATTCAGATACTTAATAAAGGTTATTTTATATATGGTAGAATTCTTGGTTTAAGCTATGAATAAAATTGATTTATTAAATGAGTTTAATTATGGAGTTTAATTGTTTTATATTATATGGTTAAGCACCTACTTAAGATATTGTATATATCGAGTTTTTGAATGACTTAAATGAAATCTAAGTTGGGAAATAAATATGATATTGGTTTAAATTGAATTATTTGAAAATTGTACTTAAATAAAATTTGATTTGAAAAAAAAAATGGAGATTTTAAAGGGTATGATTCTTATAACTTGATTTGGTTTAAAGTGATTTAAATAAATATAAAGTGGAGATAAATGAATATATCAAGTTAAAAAAATTTAAAGCATATCCAGTTGCTTGAAGTCAAAATTTTTATTTAAATGATACTGGATTTATTAAGAAAACATTTCAAATCTAAATAATAGCAATTGAATTTGGTATATGGAATTATTAAAGAATTAGCTTTGAAATGGTGGAAAATGTAAAGCTTTGAAATATATATAAATTGAAATGTTTTATTTGGATTATTATCTATATTTGGAATTGATTTGTAAAGGTGAAGAAACTATTTTATCATATAAAGTGATTTATATTTAAACCATTTAAGTGGTGCGGTTATATTTCAAAGTTATGTAATTCAAAGTTTTATGTTTTGAAACGCTATATCTCAAGCGTTTGGTTTAGAAATATTTTAACTATGAAAAGTTATGGTTTTAGAAAAGGATATATTTGAAAAAGATATCATATTGATTTGGTTTTAAAAGGGAAATGATACCGTGGTTATATGGTTTTGAAATGAATATTATACCCTGGTTTTTAAAGTATAAATTATTTTGAAATAACCGCAGTGTTATAATAACGTTTGGTTGTTGAAGAGACTGGGATCGAAAGTTGTCATACTCTATGCCAACTCCGAAAACCACTTTAACAACTGTGTACGCGGTGGAGATTCCATAATGAAGTAGGATAGTGGCGGCGTTTCCTTTAAGGTAAATACGTGGACCTAACTCCCGTGAGTTGGCATAAGGTGGCTAAAACAGGAACGATTCTCGGGCCATTGCGGTAACACCTTTGATCGGACACGTCCCTTCGATATTATACCTTGACTTTTGGATTGATTCGGTGGCCACTTTTGATTTTTTTTATTTGGGGGTGTGGCTCGAGGTGGGCAGTAGCTGCGGCTATGAGTTACCACCAGCCCAGATAGTAATTGGTATATCTACCCTGGCATTGCCTAGTTGTGCCGTGTCACCTACCCTAGCGCGCCTTGTACAATTTTGTTTTGTACCATGCCTATGGAGTGCCCTCTGACGACGCCGAGTACGGGGAAGATTACGATACAGTATTGTAATATCCCGGAATTTTTAACAATATCAATTTAATAATCTGTAGTTAAAATTAAATTGATATTGATATTCTGTTAATAATTATTCAAATAGATTTAATAATCTTCTTCAATAAATATTTAAATTAGTTTTTTTTATCTTTTAAATGATATAAATTGCTTTCTATTTACAATATAAATAATTGGTTTATATTTTAAATAGATTGGTATTGTTTTAGTTTTAATAAGTAAAGCATATTTTCTAGTTTTATTATTTATAGTAATTTGGAAAATTTGTTTTCATTTAATATTTAAGCTTTTCAAAGTTAAATAAATGATTTGGTTTAAATTTAATAAATGAACCATGTTTTAAAATTCTAATATTTACATTATAAATTGGAAATTTTGTTTTAAGTTAGTATTGAGTTTTCAAAAACTATTTCATAAAAATATATGATTTTAAATCGATAAGAAAAATATTAAATGTTTAAATTAAATTAGATTGAGTTTTAAATTTACAATAAATTCAACAAAATGGTTTCATGGCTTAATAAAATAGATATTTTATTGATAAAAAACTAATTTCCTGTAAAATGACTTTTATAAAACAATATTGATATTGTATTGTCTTTATAAATAAGTTTTGAATAGAAATTGCAATTGGTTATTTCAAATTGAATTTATATTTATAACTTGATTTGAAAATAATTGATTCTTGAATTTAGTTTGAATCTAAGTTCAAAAGTATAAATTTTAAATTGTTTAATTGTTTTAATTTTTAATATGTATAAGTTTATTTATAAACATGATTTGTTCTTATTTCTTTTGAAAATTCATACACATATTCAAATATAAACTAACAACTTAATTTAAGCTAACACACACTTTTCTTTGTAAATTTAAATGCTAATTACCTTTAAAAGAAAACAAGTGTTTCATTCTTTAACATTTTTTACATGTGTTCAAAAACTAATATACAATTTGACAAGTGTTGTAAAAATTGACAAGTGTTAATTTTAGTTTTTATTTTTCTTTGCTTTCATTAAAATCTGAAAATACAGTAGTTTAGTTGCATCTCCATTCATATTGCATTTTTCATTCTCCTAAATCAAAAGAGAAAAGATCAAACTCATCTTCATATTTATCATAAAGGCCTGCATATTCAAATTTTACATCTGCATACACAAATCTGCATATTCCAAAACCATGTTCTAATCTGCATTTCCTCAAATCCAAAAAGCTGCATAATCTAAAACCAGTTCCCCTCTAATCCAAAATAAATCAAAAGCAATAACCTGAAGCAAATTCCAATCCATTTCTGTATTTCCAAACCTGTATGAAATTGAAGACCATTGCATCTCTGTTTGAAAACTCCTTCAAGCCTGCATTTTTCTGCACTGTTTTCTACACTCTGTTTTTAAGTCCTGGAATGGATTTGAAAACATGGAAGCATCTGCATGTATTTGGGGGAATTAGCAGCTGCATCTTCTACATCTGCATGCATATGGTAAACTAGCATCTGCATGCAAGTGATTAGAGTATGGATCATTAGCATTTCATCAAAGTTCAACTCAGATTTAAAAATCAGAGAAAGCACACCTGCATTTTTATAAAGTCTGCATTCTTTTCTGCAAATTTCGAAAGGGACAACTGAGCTCTGCATTAAGGTGAGTAACTTTAAATCTTAATTCTTTTTGAATAGGATTGTATGCTGGATTTATTTTTGTTTTTGATAAACAAGTATTGCTGTGAATAAACGTATATAGGCTATTGTTTATTTATTGTTCTGTTTTCTTGATTTTCAGGAAAAAATTTATCAAAACCTTATCTTTTAAATTTTAGTTTCTGATATGTTTAGATTTATAAAATAAGGTTATTAATTATCTTGAGTTGACTTTTAAAGTTTTAAGTTTAAAAAAATATATGATATAAAAACAGTATTATCCCTCTGGTTACAGGTAACACCCTTGCATGATTGTTTTTTTTTTCAAAACTCAACCATATTGATATTATGCTTCAGATTCATAAATTAAAGTACTTACCATAACTTGATTTTTTTAAAGCAAGAAATAGGATTTTTAGAGTTTAGTTTTTATAGCAGTTAGTACTTGAACTGAAAATGGAATATGTGAAATTTCTTGTGATTTATGAATTGAGAAATTCTGGAATTCTTCTGAGTAGTAGAGTAGGGTTTAGTGGTGCTTAGAAAAATCATGGATGGAAATGAATGTCATTGTGGAAGGTGCAGATCTGCAAAATTATTTTAAACCCTAGTTTTATTTGGTTTAAAGAATTGGTCATTTCGATTCATACATTGGATCGAGTGTCAAGATGTAACAACCCGCATATTTAACGATTTTATATTTAAATGTTTGATTTAAATATAGCATCGTTATTCGGATTTTGGGGTCCGAAATGTTACTTTCTGCAAATGGCCGAATTGGAACTCGAAACCATCTCCATTGGTTCCAAAATGGCGTTTGCGATCTTTTTGAGTATAATCTTTGATATGTTTGGAGTTTGTGAAATTTTGGCTACTTTTCCTATTGGGTTTGGGATTGGGTTCAGCCCACTAGCCCACTTAACCCCCTAGCTCAACCCTTCTCTTCATTTCATCTTCATTTCATTTCTTTCTTAAGCTAAAAACTGAAATGGGGGAAAGGGAAGAGAATTCGAAATTAGCAAGCCCTAGTTTCTCTTTTGTATCTTGATTTCTTGCTCCAAATTCATAGAGAATCCATTGGTAAGTTCATCTCCATCTTCTCCATCTCTTCTCCTCTTCAATTTCTGTAATTTTCCTAACCCTAACCTAGGAAATACTTTCTTTGATTCTAGATTGAAGCTTGTAGTGTTGAAGTGGAGTGTAGTTGGTTGATTCCTTGCAATTGTGCTTCTTCATCTTCTTTGTTTTGTGTGAAAAGGTGAGTTTTGAACTCACATCTACTTCTCTTGATTTCATTGATGTTAGGTATGAATTCCTAACACCTTATTCATATGCACTTGCATTTGGTTTGGGTTGAATTGAGGAATAATCCAATTTTTAGTGTTTTGGGTTAAAATCTTGAAATCCTAACTTTGATGTTTTAATCATGTTTTGGTGATGCATCGAGGAACATATAGGGCCGGGTTGTCGATTGGCATAAGCCCTTAGAGCCAATGTTCGTCCGATTGCATTTTTGGAGAGTTTGCCCTTCATTTGAATAAGGCTGGAAAACAGCCCAGGCAAGATTCAGTCGACTGAAAACTCTATTCAGTCGACTGAACCTGAAACCCGAGAGTTTCCAGGCATGATTCAGTCGACTGAAAAACTCTGCACAGTCGACTGAACCTGGAAACAGAAAGTTTCCTGAACCTAGAAAATTTCCAGGTACAGGGTCAGTCGACTGAAAAACTCTGTTCAGTCGACTGAACCTGCTGTTTCAGCCCACTTTGCCTTTTGGGATTGAAGTTTTAATTTGAATTGATTCATGATGATCCTATGTATGATTATCAATTGTTTTGACTTTGATGGTTCCTTTTAATTTTAATCCATGGGTTTTTTTTTATGAAATAATCTCTCGAATCGCATTTAAAAGTTCGTTTCTCTAATTTATAAATTCTATTTAAAACACACACACTTTCGCACTTCGAACGAAGTGGGAGGGAGATTAAATGGTTGGGCAAAACACGGACCATGAATCTGTGCGTTTATCCTTCTGATTAATCCTTGACCTATTCGATTGATTGTTTTGACCTTCGGGTTTGGTTTATCGATGATATGAGGTAAACTTTGTACTGCTTTGAGTGTGAAAGGGACTGACGGATAGTAAACCGTTTAGTGCGAACGAGTGGTTATGGGACATACGTTAACACTTTTCGGATTCCTTTTCGAGAGTTGTGACACATTCCGCCAGTTAGTGGTGTCCAGTACTGGGTCTTCGACCTTCACCACTACGGTTTGTTGCCTCTGGGATAGTGTCTTCGGACTGTCTCCCTAGGTTTGTTGCCTTCGGGTATGTTGCCTTCGGGTGTGTGCCTTCGGGTTTGTTGCCCTATATAGTTTCGCTCTGATGTTGGCCTTATGTGCCGCATGGGTGATACTTGGGTTTGGAGTCTTCGGGCTCATGGATCCTTGTTTGTACAGTACTGAGCTCGAGCAAAATTTCATGCTGTTTCATTGATAATTCCCTTGGTATCGCCCTTCGGTGTTGGTCTTTGTGAGCCGCATGGAGTATAGCGATTACCTTGTGGAACTTGTATACCTTATGGGTATTTGTTATTTGCCTTCTGGCTTGTTTTGGGATATTTGTATCCTTTGTTTCTATATGTTGCCGATGATATGAGGCTTGCTCTATATGATTCATTTCTTGTTGATGATTGTGTTATCTCCTCTAGAGATATTTGTTATACTGTATGACCTTGCAGGTTTATTATTGTTCAGTTAATCTAACTGATTTGTTATCTAGACTGATCCGGGTATTTTATACTCGGGTCAGACCGAGATGTTTCAGGTAAGGTGCTTTTGGAGACTTAGCCTATTTTGCTTCCGCATGGACTATTCGCTAGCTTCATTTTGTTATAGCGTCTTTTGTAGTCCTTATCTGCTGTAACTTTGATTTATACTCTTTCGTCTCGTCTGTATATTGTGGTCTCCTGTACCACCTGACATGTATTATTTTGTATACTCTGTTGTGTATCGGTGTATGTGTATATTATGATTGACTGTTCTGTGATGTATATTACATTTGAGTTGTTATATTTTCTTCTGATAGATCCTATAGCCATTGTAGTTTTGCTTTAAATATTTATTGAATAGGTCGAATTCTAATGTGTTTCTACTTTTCGACTTATTTAGTGAATAGTTAAGGTGAGATTGCACATGGTCGCTTCCATTATACTCTATTGTCCGCGTTAGCCGACAGTATTATCTATGTAATACTCTTTGTTAACGAGGCTCTCGGAGTGGGGCGTCACAGCGTGGTATCAGAGCGAGGTTCAGAACAAAATATGATAAACACAGAATAGATGCACATATTATGGTACATCAAAGTGTACAAGTGATACCGATCCTTGAATCATCGTGTCTCTTTATTCCATCAAGGTTAGATAGATATTGGAAATACGTTTAGGAATGCATTTTATTCCGTAGTATCCCATATTGTAATATCTACCTTGTGAATAATCTTGTTCTTATTTTACTTTCAGCTTATGTCTGGAAGAGGCAGGGGTCGACGTTCGGATGCTGGGCAATCTAGTGGCTCGCATCCGGATGGCGTATATATGTCTGCCGATCAATTTTTGGAATTGTTTAGGAGCACTCAGCCTCTCGTTCCTCCTCGAGTGTCTCCACCTCGCAAGTCTGCTTTTGCACGTCAGTGCAGTGATTTTGCTCATCTTGGAGGAAAGCCGTTTAAGGGCTCCGAGTCTGTTCTTGAAGTCCAAGCTTGGCTTCGCACGTGCGAGCGTATTTTCTCTCGCATGGATCTTTCTGACCATGATAGAGTTCTGGTAACTTCTAGCTTATTACAAGAGCGTGCTCTTGACTGGTATGAGCTTCTTGCAGCTGAAATTGATGAGGCTACTCTTTCTTGGACTCAGTTTCGGGGACGATTTGAACTCAAGTTCGTTCCTGAATCTGAAAAAGTTTTATTGACCCGTCGCTTCCTTGAGTTGAAGCAAGGGAAATCTTTTGTTTCTGAGTATGTCGCATCGTTCGAGGCTTTATCTCAGTATGGTCTTGAATTCATCAGCACTTCTTATAAGAAGAATTTGAAGTTTGTTTCTGGCCTTAAGAAATATCTTAAGAAGTCCTTATTGCTCCAGCTTAAACTTTCTTTTGAGGAATTGGTTGATTCGACGCTTCATCTCGAGACCGTCGAGAAGGAGTGTGATAGTGATGTTGATGTTGAGGTTTCCAGAAACCCTAACAAGAAGTAGTTTCCAATTCAGAAGAAGCCTTTTCCTTATAAGAAGAAGAAGACCGGTGGTCCTAGCTCTCAGCCTCAATCTTCCGAAACACCTTTCGTTCGAAAGTGTTTTAATTGTGGTTCTCCGGATCATATTATTCGAGCTTGTCCAAAGCCTCTCTTCTGCCGTAATTGCAAGAAGGAAGGTCATCATGTTTCTGCTTGTCCTACTGCTCCTGCTAATGCAAAATCTGGCAAGCTCAATGTGGCTAATGCTTCTGGAGGTCCTTCTCAATCCAAAGGTATGACTCCATCTATTTTGGAGGGTTCAATTCTATTTCATGATCATAGTATACGAGTTCTTTTCGATACGGGTGCTTCACATTCTTTCGTATCGAAGAAGCTTGTAGATGATTTATCTTTGGATGTTTGTTGTATGGTTACTTCTTTAAGAATTGCGAATCCTATTGGGGGATCCGCGACCCTTAGTTTGCTTTGTGATGATATTGAGATTGTTTTATGTGGCTTTTCCTTCCGTGCGAATCTGCACGTTGTTTCTCATTTGGGTTTTGATATGATTTTTGGTATGGACTGGCTAGTGAGGTACGATGCCAGGATTATTTGTTCCGAGAGAATTTTATATCTTTGTCATCCTGATTCACCTTCTCAGTTATCTCTTGTTCTTCGGGATGTGGATAATTCCGAGATGACTTTGTATTCTCTTGATTCGCGAGATAGTGATGATGTATCTCGTATTCCTATTGCTTGTGACTTTTCTGATGTTTTTGAACCTGTTTCGGGTTTGCCACCCAAACGGGCAATTGAGTTCCGCATTGATCTCATTTCAGGCGCGCAGCCAGTTAGTCGTCCTCCCACGAGGATGTCTACAAAGGAAAATGAGGAACTCAAGAAGCAGCTTTTAGAGCTCGAGTCCAAGCAGTTGATTCAGTCCAGTTTTTCTCCGTGGGGATCCGCGGTCGTTTTTGTGAAGTCTGATGGAACTCTTAGGCTTTGCATTGACTATCGCAAGCTTAACGAGTTGACCATTAGAAATAGGTATCCATTGCCTAGGATCGATGATATGTTCGATCTATTGAGTGGTGCCAAGGTCTTTTCTCAGCTTGACCTTGCCACAGGTTTTCATCAGTTACGAGCCGCGGAGGATAGCATACCTCTTACCGCTTTCCGCACTCATTATGGTTCCTTTGAGTGGCTCGTTATGCCGTTCGGTTTGACGAACGCTCCTGCTTTCTTTGTTGACCTCATGAATCGGGTATTCCGGGAATATCTCGATAAGTTTGTTCTCGTCTTCATTGATGATATCCTTATTTATTCTAAGTCTGAAGCTGAGCATGCTAATCACTTGAGAATTGTCTTGAGTACTCTTCGTCGTCATCTGCTTAAAGCCAAATTCTCCAAGTGCTGCTTTTGGGAGAATAAGGTTAAGTTCTTAGGCCATGTTGTATCTTCCGATGGCATTTCTGTCGATCCCTCAAAGATCGAAGCCATCCAGAATTGGAAGAGGCCTGAGAATGTGCATGAGATTCGTAGTTTCCTTGGATTGGTGGGTTATTACCGACGGTTCATTAAGAACTTTTCCCGTGTTGTGCTTCCTCTCACTTGCCTTACTCGGAAAGGCATTCGTTTTATTTGGTCCGACAAGTGTGAAGCTTCCTTTCAGACATTGAAAGAACTTCTCACTAATGCTCCTATTCTTGTGGTTCCCGAAGGGAATCATGATCTTGTTGTCTACACCGATGCGTGTGGTAGTGGTCTCGGTGCTGTGCTTATGCAGAGAGATCGGGTAGTTGCTTATGCTTCTAGGCAACTGCGTCCAAATGAAGTTCGCTATGCCACTCATGATCTTGAGTTAGCCGCCATTGTCTTTGCCTTGAAAATTTGGCGACATTATTTATTGGGCGAGCGCTTCATTCTCTATACCGATCATAAATCTTTGAAGTATTTGTTTACTCAGAAGGAACTCAATATGAGACAACAGCGTTGGCTCGAGTTTCTTGCTTCCTATGACTTTGATATCCAGTTTACCCCTGGTAAGGGTAATCGTGTTGCAGATGCGCTTAGTCGCAAACATTCGGCTGTTATTTCTATGATGCTTGTCGAATGGAATATTCTTGAGACTCTATCTTTTTGTGAAATTCGTGATCGAGGTTCATCTTCTGGTTCTCCTATTCTATTATTTAGTTTGGGAGCTCGACCTATTTTATTGGATCGTATTGCCGATGCTCAGCGGCGTGATCCTGATTTGTTGCATTTTATTCAGCTTTGTGAGTCTGAATCTTGTGATGAGGCGTTGCAAGATTTTAGCATTGATTCTCATAGGTGTCTTCGTAAGAAGAACCGTCTTTTTATGCCTTCTGATTTTGCACTTAGGAATGACATTCTTGATGATTGCCATCGTTCTAAGTATACCATTCATCCCGGTAGTAGTAAGATGTATGCCGATATGCGTCGTCTTTATTATTGGGAAGGTATGAAGCGCGATGTGGCGAGTTATGTGAGCAACTGCATGACATGTCAACGCGCGAAGGCCGAACATCAGCGTCCTTCTGGACTTCTTCAACCTCTTGAGATTCCATTGTGGAAATGGGATCAAGTTTCTATGGATTTTATTGACGGCCTACCTCGTTCGAGATCAGGTCATTCTAGTATTTGGGTTATTGTTGATCGCCTCACCAAGTCTGCTCATTTTGTCCCTATTAAGTCTAATAGGACAGCTTCGCATTTGGCTAAGTTGTATGTCAAGGAAATCGTGAGACTTCACGGTGTTCCTAGTTCTATTGTGAGTGATCGTGATCCTTTATTCACGAGTCATTTTTGGAAGAGTCTTCAACAAGCTTTGGGAACAAAGCTTAATTTTTCTACAGCTTATCATCCGCAGTCTGACGGACAGACTGAACGGGTGAATCGTATTTTGGAAGATCTTCTCCGTATTTGTATCTTTGATTTCGGTGGTAGTTGGGAGGATCACCTACCTCTTGTAGAGTTCTCCTACAACAATAGTTTCCAGTCTAGTATCGGTATGGCTCCTTTCGAAGCCTTATACGGAAGGCCATGTCGATCACCTTCATGTTGGTTAGAATCTGGGGAGAAGCTTATTCTTGGCCCGGACTTTGTTCGTCATTCTTCTGAGAAGATTGATCTTATTCGATTGAGGATGAAAGAGGCACAGAGTCGCCAGAAATCCTATGCGGACAACCGTAGGAAGCCTCTCGAGTTCTCGATCGGCGATCTTGTTTTTATTCGTGTTTCTCGTTTGAAAGGGGTTATGCGTTTCAGTGCGACTGGAAAATTGGCTCCTCGTTATATAGGACCGTTTTCTATTACTGAACGTATTGGCCCTGTGGCTTATAGAGTTTCACTTCCAGCTCATTTATCTGGCATTCATGACGTGTTTCACGTCTCGCAACTTCGAAAGTGTCTTCGAGAATCGGATTCTGTAATTGATTCTCCTGATTTACAAGAGCTTGAGATCTCACCGGACTTATCTTTTGTACAGCAATCTATTCACGTGCTTGACACGGAGGTGCGACACCTTCGAAACAAGGACGTGCCGCTCGTTAAAGTTCAATGGTCCGCTAATCCTAATGACTGTACTTGGGAAACCAGAGAGTATATTGAGCGATCTTATCCAGGTTTTCTATCCTTGCTTCGTAATGGTAAGTCTATTTCTGTGTCTAAAGTTTATTCTTTCTTTTGTATGTAGTTGTTACAAATATCGTCTCTAGGAATTGCGGGGACGCAATTTTGTAAGGAGGGGAGATCTGTAACAACCCGCATATTTAACGATTTTATATTTAAATGTTTGATTTAAATATAGCATCGTTATTTGGATTTTGGGGTCCGAAATGTTACTTTCTGCAAATGGCCGAATTGGAACTCGAAACCACCTCCATTGGTTCCAAAATGGCGTTTGCGATCTTTTTGAGTATAATCTTTGATATGTTTGGAGTTTGTGAAATTTTGGCTACTTTTCCTATTGGGTTTGGGATTGGGTTCAGCCCACTAGCCCACTTAACCCCCTAGCTCAACCCTTCTCTTCATTTCATCTTCATTTCATTTCTTTCTTAAGCTAAAAACTGAAATGGGGGAAAGGGAAGAGAATTAGAAATTAGCAAGCCCTAGTTTCTCTTTTGTATCTTGATTTCTTGCTCCAAATTCATAGAGAATCCATTGGTAAGTTCATCTCCATCTTCTCCATCTCTTCTCCTCTTCAATTTCTGTAATTTTCCTAACCCTAACCTAGGAAATACTTTCTTTGATTCTAGATTGAAGCTTGTAGTGTTGAAGTGGAGTGTAGTTGGTTGATTCCTTGCAATTGTGCTTCTTCATCTTCTTTGTTTTGTGTGAAAAAGTGAGTTTTGAACTCACATCTACTTCTCTTGATTTCATTGATGTTAGGTATGAATTCCTAACACCTTATTCATATGCACTTGCATTTGGTTTGGGTTGAATTGAGGAATAATCCAATTTTTAGTGTTTTGGGTTAAAATCTTGAAATCCTAACTTTGATGTTTTAATCATGTTTTGGTGATGCATCGAGGAACATATAGGGCCGGGTTGTCGATTGGCATAAGCCCTTAGAGCCAATGTTCGTCCGATTGCATTTTTGGAGAGTTTGCTCTTCATTTGAATAAGGCTGGAAAACAGCCCAGGCAAGATTCAGTCGACTGAAAACTCTGTTCAGTCGACTGAACCTGAAACCCGAGAGTTTCCAGGCATGATTCAGTCGACTGAAAAACTCTGCACAGTCGACTGAACCTGGAAACAGAAAGTTTCCTGAAACTAGAAAATTTCCAGGTACAGGGTCAGTCGACTGAAAAACTCTGTTCAGTCGACTGAACCTGCTGTTTCAGCCCACTTTGCCTTTTGGGATTGAAGTTTTAATTTGAATTGATTCATGATGATCCTATGTATGATTATCAATTGTTTTGACTTTGATGGTTCCTTTTAACTTTAATCCACGGGTTTTTTTTATGAAATAATCTCTCGAATCGCATTTAAAAGTTCGTTTCTCTAATTTATAAATTCTATTTAAAACACACATACTTTCGCACTTCGAACGAAGTGGGAGGGAGATTAAATGGTTGGGCAAAACACGAACCATGAATCTGTGCGTTTATCCTTCCGATTAATCCTTGACCTATTCGATTGATTGTTTTGACCTTCGGGTTTGGTTTATCGATGATATGAGGTAAACTTTGTACTGCTTTGAGTGTGAAAGGGACTGACGGATAGTAAACCGTTTAGTGCGAACGAGTGGTTATGGGACATACGTTAACACTTTTCGGATTCCTTTTCGAGAGTTGTGACACATTCCGCCAGTTAGTGGTGTCCAGTACTGGGTCTTCGACCTTCACCACTACGGTTTGTTGCCTCTGGGATAGTGTCTTCGGACTGTCTCCCTAGGTTTGTTGCCTTCGGGTATGTTGCCTTCGGGTGTGTGCCTTCGGGTTTGTTGCCCTATATAGTTTCGCTCTGATGTTGGCCTTATGTGCCGCATGGGTGATACTTGGGTTTGGAGTCTTCGGGCTCATGGATCCTTGTTTGTACAGTACTGAGCTCGAGCAAAATTTCATGATGTTTCATTGATAATTCCCTTGGTATCGCCCTTCGGTGTTGGTTTTTGTGAGCCGCATGGAGTATAGCGATTACCTTGTGGAACTTGTATACCTTATGGGTATTTGTTATTTGCCTTCTGGCTTGTTTTGGGATATTTGTATCCTTTGTTTCTATATGTTGCCGATGATATGAGGCTTGCTCTATATGATTCATTTCTTGTTGATGATTGTGTTATCTCCTCTAGAGATATTTGTTATACTGTATGACCTTGCAGGTTTATTATTGTTCAGTTAATCTAACTGATTTGTTATCTAGACTGATCTGGGTATTTTATACTCGGGTCAGACCGAGATGTTTCAGGTTAGGTGCTTTTGGAGACTTAGCCTATTTTGCTTCCGCATGGACTATTCGCTAGCTTCATTTTGTTATAGCGTCTTTTGTAGTCCTTATCTGCTGTAACTTTGATTTATACTCTTTCGTCTCGTCTGTATATTGTGGTCTCCTGTACCACCTGACATGTATTATTTTGTATACTCTGTTGTATATCGGTGTATGTGTATATTATGATTGACTGTTCTGTGATGTATATTACATTTGACTTGTTATATTTTCTTCTGATAGATCCTATAGCCATTGTAGTTTTGCTTTAAATATTTATTGAATAGGTCGAATTCTAATGTGTTTCTACTTTTCGACTTATTTAGTGAATAGTTAAGGTGAGATTGCACATGGTCGCTTCCATTATACTCTATTGTCCGCGTTAGCCGACAGTATTATCTATGTAATACTCTTTGTTAACGAGGCTCTCGGAGTGGGGCGTCACACAAGATGTTTGAGGATTTATAGTTTGGCCGTAGTTGAGTTCATGGCCGGAGGGATCGATCGTCAAGAGGTCGGAGCAGTGGGTTTTGGCCGTTGACAGGTTTTGTGTAGAAGCTTGAAACATTTTTCCAGGTTTTGAATTTTGGGGTGGACTTTGATTTTTTGATTTATTGCTCGATTTGGTGATGATGTTAGGGCTTCGATGGATTTCTGATTATGGTTTGATCGCCCCTGATGATCAGAGAGGGCGAGAATCGCCGTGCATATGCACGGCGACGAGTTATTCTGGTGAAGTATTTTTGGTTTGGATGTGTTGCAGGGGAAGGTTGGGGTTGCTCGAAGCAAGTAGATGAAGACTCGAGGTAGAGCAGCATGAAACTTGAAGTAAAAATGTAGGTTTCTCGGGTCACTGTAAATTAACAGGTTTCAGAAAACCTGTTCCTTTTTTTTTAATCTGGGTTTTCCTTTTAAAACTTTTTATAATCTGTAGTTTTTGTTAAGGTAAAGTTTAAGTTCAAATTCAAATGCAAGTTTAAATTTCTGATTAATTCAACTTCCAGTTTTAAAATATAAAATAAAGTTTTTCAGAAATTTAACTTAATTAACTATTTGTGTTGATATAATAGTTTAAACTTTTTAATAATGAGATTTTTAAAATATGAGTAAGATTTAAAGATTAATTTGGAATCTGGGAATCTAAATTTAAAAATAAAGTTCAGTTTTAAAATTTAAATAGAAGATTTAATTTGAAAGTTTAAACTAAGAATGAGTTGAAAATTTCTAACACTTTGAAATGAATTTAACTTCAAATTTTATGATTTCATTTTAAGACAAACTTTTGATTGTCCTGAAATTTAAAAAGTTTAAAATTATTTAAAACTTTGATAAGTTTTAAAAATTATTCTATTTAAACTTGAATTTAAATTGAAATTTAAAGGTAATTTCAAAAGTACTTAGTTTTGAATTAAATTGTTTTAAACATAATTAGTTATGTTTCATCTTGAAAATTAAAATTAAGATTAATATTTCAGGATTAATTTAATTAAAAGGTAATTAAAATTAATTTAATTAATTAATTGAATTTGGAATTAATAATGGATTAATGATTAATAAATTTATAATTAAGATCATTAATTAAATTATTAATTAATGATGAATGTATAATATTAATTATGTAATTAAGTTTTAAATTAAGGTTAATTAATTTAATAATTAACTTTAATTAATGAATGATTAAAGATAATTTAAATTGTAATTAATTTAAGTTAATGAAATAATTAGAGGATAGTTAATGAAGGTCATTAACCAGGATTATTTAACAATTAATTAATATGGTTAATTTTTATAATTAATTAGATTAATTAATTTAATAATAATCAATTGTAAATGGTTTGGGTATAATTACTTAATAAAGTAATTAAGAAATTAATTACTTAATGTAATTAATTTAGTTTAATATGATTGTTTATTTTAATTAATTAAGTTTAATTAAATTTTAAACACTTGAGTTTTACAAATAATTACTTTATGTAATTAATAATTTGGGAATTACTTAGTTAAGTAATTGTTTAATAATTACATGATTGTAATTAAGTGAAGATGTTTAAGTATGAGGTAATTTGGTTTAATTATTTAGTAATTAATCAAAGATTAATTAAGAAATTAATTAAAGGATGATTAATTTGGTTTAAAATAGTAATTAAGTTAGTTAATTACTTAGAGTAATTAATTTAAGGATTAATTAAGGATCATTAATTATTTTAATTAATGATGTAATTAAAGACGATTAATTATGATTAATTAATCAATGATAAGAAATTAAAGGTAATTAATTAATTTATTAATTAAGGATTAATGTGATTAATTAATTAATTGAAGTAACTAAAGGTTAATTACTGTTTGTTGAGAATAATTAATTTTGTGAAATTAATTGAGAATAATTACATGAATGTAATTAAGGATAATTAATCAAGAGTGATTAATTAAGGTGTTTAATAATGAATTAATTAATTGATTATAACCAATTAAATGATTGAGTAAGCAAGGTTTATATTGGTGAAGTAATTAATTTAATTTATTAATTAAGGATGGAGTAATTAATTTAATTCATTTTAAATTAATAGATATGATTAATTTAATTCATTTTAAATTTATTATATTATAGTATGAATAAATCATTGCTTATGTATGAATGGATGTCATTGATTGTCTTGGATGCTTTGTGATCTCAGTAATGAGATAAATGATATTGTGTAGTATGGATGTTTGGTTGTATTGTGATGATAACTTAGATTATTTTTTTTGATGGTGACATATGGAATATCTATTTTGATATTGATAATGTGGATTACCTGTTATTTGATAATGTTAATTATCAATTGTGATTGTGAGTTATCTATCTGTGTGTATATAGATACTGTAATTGAATTGTTTTAACTTTAAAGCAACTTGGACCTAAAAGACACGCTTTGGTTTTCGATGACACAGGGATCGGGTTTCCATATTTGCATATCCGAAAACCACATCGATTCCAAATAACATTAGGTCGTGAATCAAAGTGGAGCTTTGTGAAGACTCGAGGTGTAAGAACTATGAGTCAGTATAACTCTGTAGGTGATTCCGTAATGAGTTGACAGAATTAGTTCTTATAGATTCGAGATGGTGGTTTAGAGTGCAAGGGTTATTGTCGTTAACTTTGAGGGTGATTCCAAAATGAGTGTAACGAGATAATGCCTTCGGTTTCGTTCGAACCCGGAACGAACTTGTATGGATTGAATGCTTTCAGAACATTGTCAGGAGGACGATGAGCATTCTAAGTGATGTGTCCTTTAAAGGTAATCGTAGCCTCAAGCCTCATCAACCGGGAATGGCTAAAACAGGGGAGGTGCAGCAAGGCTTCGTGGGTCGCACCCACTGGAGAGCAAGATTTACCTCTGTCTAAAAGTCCCTTTATATTCGGCTGTATGGGTGGTTGCTAGCTACAACCACGGGGTTGTCTTGTTCGAAACTGTTCAGAAAGGAATGGGTCCGGCTTTGTGTTGCAGGGGGTCGGGAGTGATCCTCGGTACGTTGATCTAGGCCACGTACTGTGACGGGCGGTACCCCAGTAGCCCTGCCATTGTATGGAATCCAAAATCCAATAAGTGCCAACGGTTTTGATTGTATTACCCACTTTTGTGGCTAGTAGCTGGAATTTAATGAATGTAACAATTTCGGTTATTTCTTATTTATTTGAAAACCCTAGACACTATTATAATATCATCGGATTTCCTATGAAGTGTTTTGGTTAGCGTAAGGTAAAAACTTTTCCATGTTTATGTGTGGGAAGTCTTACGTGATACATTTCTTTTCAAAAGGTTTTGAAAGTTAAGAAACTTTAACCTGTTACTCACACCAGACCCATGTCTGACCCGGAGTTTATTTTTGGTTTTCATAAACTCTTGGGTACTCAAATTTTTATGAGTAGTCAACGGAATTCAGGTTAGGATTCAGGATTAGCTTTAACGAATTGTGGAGGAGCAATGGAGCAGGAGGCTTCCGCGTGTAGTTATATATATGGTATTCTGCTGTGTGTTCTCTGAGTTGTTTGTTTTGAGTTGTATTGAGTTGTATAACTAGACAGGTGTTTATAACTGTCTAGTATGTGTTGTATATCTGTGTACTCTGATATGGTTGTAAACTATGTAATGTTTATGTTATTAATATAATTTATTCGTTCCGCTGTTAGATTCTGATGTTGTTTCTTTCTTCTCTTCATTCTATTCTCTTTTCTATCCCTTTCTTTCTTAAAGATGATGCGATTTTCTGTGGTAAGAAAGCCGGGTCGTCTCATGTGTAGACTATGGGAATATATTATGTGTTAAGGGCTATATGGGTAACCCCTTAACGCTATTTAAAATTAAGTTTATTTTACTAATAGACATTATTATAATAGCGAAATATTACTACATAGTAAATAGTTTAAAGGATCCTTAGGAGATGTTAATCCCAAGCATCTCTTTAGTTACTGCTCTCATATTTATTTCTGTTGATTTAACTCACATAAGATCTTTTAGTTCTGACTCGAGCGTTTTGTCTTTTCAATTCGCTCGGATCAGTCCAAGCGTTTCAGGATTTGAAGATTTTATTCTGTAGGACGAAGACGAAGATTTGTAGTACTATTATCTACTATATTATTCAACTGTACTATTGTATTCCGCGGCATTATTGATATTCTGTGGTATGTATAACTCTGATATATATTGTATGTATAATTAAATATTTTGAAAAACAGCTTCATGAACTGTATATTTAATTATTAAATTTTTCCTTCTGCTGTGAGATTCTATTTTGTTTTATTTCTTTCTTGGTTTTCTTATTTACCCCAAAACAATCCACTCTTCTGTATGGTTTGAATTGTCACATGTGTCGATTTAAAGCGTGCGAAAAGTTTGGGCATTACATGTGGTACCAGAGCTTTCGAAAAAAGCGATAAACCTTAGCTTTGTGGGGTTTGACTCTTTATTAATGGGGTAGAAATACCCTGTGGGAGTCGCTGAGTGTATATGTAATGGAAATTGTACAAATAGAAGGATGTAACGAAGTGTTCAGTAAATTGCTATTATTAATAAGAATTTAATGTTATAATTGTTATAAACTTAAGTTATGACTGAAAGGCCACTAAATAAATATAATAGAACAGTTATAAAGAAATGAAAATAAGTTTAAGAAGGATTGAAGTTATTTAAAATAAAATAAATGGAAAGATGAATACGGTAAATAAATAATATTAAGAGTGGAAAAATGAATGTAATATAATAAAGAGAAATTTTAAACTTAAGTAAATAAGTTGAAGTTATTTCTAAATAAGATTGTAAGAAATAAATGAAAATAAAAAGATAAATCATTATATGAAAGAAAGAAATCAAACAACAAATGTATGGATGAAATTAATAGGAATAAACTAAATCTGTTGTTTGAAATAGTTGTTGTTTGTTTTGGTTATGGTTACTTGGGTAAGGATACTTTAAAAGTGTCTGGATGCATGAATAAATCTATTTAGCTTCATCAAAGACTGTTGAGTAAATGGTGCACTTAGTAGTTTATTTTTCAATCTGTACAATTTGAAGTTTTGAACCCAAACAATTGTTTGTTTTGATTGAATGAGTGATTGAATTGTGTTGATTCGATATGAAGGTTGTATGATGTTTGTTGCAATTGGTTGTTGAATTGATTGTTTGTTTGTGGTTGAACAACTTAAATATTTCATTCTATATAATTGCTAACTCTTATCAGATTATATAAGTGAAATATAGGTTATGGAAGCAATTGCTACTGCTTTTGGTTTCATAATTAAGCATTTACTACCCGACAAATAGGTATGTTTTCGGATTATGGTTTATAGCGTTATTATGTTATTTTTCCCGTGTTGGGATATATATTATTTGGGAAAATATATGTTGTATATTATTATATTTGATATTATATTTTCTCCCGAGCCTCTCCGTACAAAGGAGACTCTGCCAAAATTTTCCATAAATTTTGGACTTAGAAAATATTTTGAAAATGTTTTCCAAACTTTATTAATTTGGGTATAAAAAGATTTAATGGTTATAAATTGGTATATTTTATCTAAATTAATTAAATTTGTAAATTTAATTGTTTATAAAGTTAATGTTTTGAATAAGATATATTGATTTCATAATTCTTCTTTTCCCTTCTTTTCCTTTTCAGGGACGAAAAGTTTTGAGTGGGGGAGAGCGTAACGTCCCATAAATTTCGTTAATTAAATTTTTCATATTATTAAGATTTTGGAATTAAATTTATAAAGAAATATAATTGTTATAATTTGTAATGAAGTGAATGTTAAGAATTAACCTATGAAATATTATATTGATTTATTTCTAGACTTAATTAAAAAAGTGGAATTGAATAAATCCTATTTATTGGAACCTAATTTATTGGTATGCAAATTTATATTAAATGAGTTTTTGCAAGAAATTGAAATTTGAATAGAATTCTAATGAATGAAAGTAGTGAAAAGATTATACCTGGATGTAATTGTTTATGAGAAATAAAGGAAAGTATTGAATTGATTAATGTAATAAAACATTGTTAACGGTATTTGATTGTAAATTAAGGAAACGTGTTAATGCAAGTTAATATTTAATGAACTTGAATGAACATTACAATTTAATTAAATTTCAAATATTATGACTTAGCTATAAATGGAATATATAAGAACAAATGCAATTATTGTATTTATGGGTGAAATAATATATTGATTTTGTAACCGAATGTAAATTAATGCAATTATGTTAATGTAAGTTTTTAAATAATTAATTTAGTATAATCCCAATTAATTGAAATAACTATAAGGTCATAATTTGTGGTATCTAGTAAATTTGGAAAATAAATCTCAATAAATGTAAAAAAAAAAGTATTGAAATGTATATTGTTTCCATAGGATAATATAAAGAAGCGAAAACTTGCGACCTATGATTGGAATAACGACCAAAATAATTGAAATAGGGATAATGTAAGTATTTGATTAATTAATGAAATAATATAGTATTGATGACAATTAATTAAAATTTGTGTATATATGGAATTTTAATCTGTGATTGTTAAGTAATAAACTTTTAAATGCAAGAAAAGGAAAATAGGTAACAATCTATATGTGCCATTTAATATGTTAAATAAAATTTGGAAATCAAATTGCAATTAAGGGGAAATTTAGTAGTACGTTTATTGGAAATTAATTTTAATAAATGGCACATTAATGTGAGGAGTAATACAATGTTTAGAAGTTGTAATTTAGAGGATATTAAGAATTAGGAATTGAATTTTTAATCAATTGCAATAAAAATAAAGAAAATGTTAACGGAGGAAATTATTAATTAATTGAATGAAATTCAAACCAGTGGAAATAAAGTAGCTGTATACTTTGCGACAAATTGAATATATGAAAACAAAATGTAAACATTGAATTAAATTAAGGAATATTTGTAAGTAATGGTAAGGTTATTCATATTGGACAATTTGTTGAGTTATAAGGATCGAGAATAAAGCTTTATTAATTTATTGGAATTTAAAATTAAATAAAAGGATTAATTGCAATTAAATGAATTAAATATTTAAAATGGGAATTTAGACGAAATGTGAGAATAGTAATGTAATGAATTTTGAATCCGATGTTAATCTCACTTGTTTGATAAATATGAATCGAATAATAAAATGAAAAATAAACTTAATAGAAATTTTGGAAATTAAATTTATAATTTTCGAATTTAATGAAATTGAGCTTAATACCGAAATTTATCAATTTATCAACTCTAATTTGACAGTAAATTTGGTTTAAATCATTGTAAATGATTGGAAAATTTAAAATGATAAGAATTGGTAATTATCGAATTTAAATTTAAAATTTGATTAAATTGACTAAATTTTATTTATTTAATTAATGGAAAAATAGCCATTTTGGCCACTGACTCGGATTTCGACGAAACCAATTGCATCGAATCCGTAACGGTGAATTATTGTAGGATTTCAAGTTTCGTAGCGATCGGACTTGTCGTTTGATCGTATGGACTCGAAACGACTTGAAATAAATTAAATTGAAACAATTGAAATCAATTTGAAAAATATTGTTTTTAGCATAACTTCTTCATACGATGGAATTTGGACTTGAAACTTGTTCCATCGCATTTAAAATATTTTAAAATATATATTTTGATATATGGGTTGACCCAATTCCGTTCCGGAGTCGAAACGAGCTTTTTTCCCACTTTGTCGTTAACGTGTATATCCAACCTTATCCATCCATTCTAATTTCTGACCTACCTATATAAGCCCGATTATAAACCCTAATTCCCCTTATTCTCATTTGTCTGCACGTAAAATTCTATCAGCTTCTCCTCTTCCAATGGCTGCAAACCCTAGATCCAATAACAAATTAAAAAATCAAATGAATATTCAAACTCCTCAGAAAAATTTGAAAAAATTATATGTTGAAGCTCTCGACTAGCGTAATTCACTGGTGGTGTTCGTTTTTCAATTTAGTTTATCGTTTGATGAGAAATTGTGTTTTAATTCTCGGCCGTTCAAATTGGAGGTTGATTGACCTCGACGAGTTCTGAAATCAACTGAGGGGTTTTGTGGAGCTCGCTCCATGGAGCAGATCGGTGGTGGTCGCTTGGCCTAGAGGCACGTGGGGTGGCCGATTTAAATTCATTAGGGTGTCGTATGTGAAGGCATTGGCTCCATCACATAGCGTGCGCGATGACTGGCGATCGAAGGTGGGCTCGGGATGGTAGAGGGTGACGTGTGGCGTGCAGCTGGTGGTTGGAGGGAGTGGCATTCTTTCTAGACGAGGCGACGATAGGCGTTTCGAAAAAAGCATGTGCATTTCTGATGAAGGCGGGTTCGGCTACTATTCATGCGTGAGGGAAGGACCTTGCTGACGTGTTTAGGTAGTTTTGTTTATTATTTTATCTATTTCCTTTATTTTTAATTTTATCGTTTAAACTTCTTATGCGTATAATTTTTTGCATACGAACACTCATCCACATGCGGTTTTCTCCGCTAGGTTTGTATTGGAATTCTGGACACTTTGACGCTGGTTTGGACGAATTTGAAGACTGTCCAATTTTTGGGTTTAAATTGGTTTTAAATTCAATTTAAATTCAAAAGGTGAGTGTTTAAACCCACTCACAACTTCTAAAATTTCTTATGTTTGTTAAATTGATATATGATGTGATTTAAAATTTAATTATCGTTGTTTGGCATATTTTTAATCGTCATCTCGGCTAACTTCATTTATTTAAATTAAATTGCTATTTAATTTATTCATTGCATTTAAATTGCCAGTTAAATTGTTATTTAATTACTCATTGCATATAAACTGCCAGTTAAACAATTATTTAATTTATTATTAAATATAAACTGCTATTTAATACCTGTTGTTTATTATCCGTTCTATATTGATGCTATTGATTGAATTTGATGATGATTGTGATAAATGGTTGATGTTTGATATTGGATGAATGGATGATGTATTTCATATTGTTACAAACTACAAGTTATTATGCATTTTCATTTCATTCGGGATTGCGGTTTGAAATGGTATATAACCGTAATTTTTATTTTAAATTACAGTCTGAAATGATAAATATTTGTATCACTTGACCATAGGATAGAAAATTTTATACAGACACCGCGGTCTATATATAGAAATATTTTGAAATGATTTTCTATGGTTTGGTAAAGAAATATATATGGTTTTATGAGATATTGATTCGGATATTAGATAAAGGTTATTTTATATATGGTAGATTCTTGGTTTAAGCTATGAATAAAATTGATTAATTAAATGAGTTTAATTATGGAGTTTAATTATTTTATATTATATGGTTAAGTACCTACTTAAGATATTGTATATATAGAGTTTTTGAATGACTTAAATGAAATCTAAGTTAGAAAATAAATATGATATTGGTTTAAATTGAATTATTTGAAAATTGTACTTAAATAAAATTTGATTTGAAAAAATAAATAAATAAATATGGAGATTTTAAAGGGTATGATTCTTATGACTTGATTTGGTTTAAAGTGATTTAAATAAATATAAAGTGGACATAAATGAATATATCAAGTTAAATAAATTGAAAGAATATCCAGTTGTTTGAAGTCAAAAGTTTTATTTAAATGATATTGGATTTATTAAGTAAACATTTCAAATCTAAATAATAGCAATTGAATTTGGTATATGGAACTATTAGAGAATGAGCTTGAAATGGTGGAATATGTAAAACTTTGAAATATATATAAATTGAAATGTTTTATTTGGATTTTTATCTATATTTGGAATTGATTTGTGAAGGTGAAGAAACTATTCTATCAGATAAAGTGATTTATATTTAAACCATTTAAGTGGTGCGGTTATATTTCAAAGTTATGTAATTCAAAGTTTTATGTTTTGAAAGGCTATATTTCAAGCGTTTGGTTTAGAAATATTTTAACTATGAAAAGTTATGGTTTTAGAAAAGGATATATTTGAAAAAGATATCATATTGATTTGGTTTTAAAACGGAAATGATATCGTAATTTTATGGTTTTGAAATGAATATTATACCCTGGTTTTTAAAGTATAAATTATTTTGAAATAACCGCGGTGTTATACTAACATTTGGTTGTTGAAGAGACCGGGATCGAAAGTTGTCATACTCTCTGCCAACTCCAAAAACCACTTTAACAACCGTGTACACGGTGGAGATTCCAGAATGAAGTAGGATGGTGGCGGCATTTCCTTTGAGGTAAATACGTGGACCCAACTCCCGTGAGTTGGCATAAGGTGACTAAAACAGGAGTGATTCTCGGGCCAATGAGGTAGCACGTTTAATCGGACACATCCCTTCGATATTATACTTTGAATTTTGGATTGATTCGGTGGCCACTTTGATTTTTTTTATTTGGGGGTGTGGCTCAAGGTGGGCGGTAGCTGCGGCTATGCGTTACCACCAGCCCGGATAGCAATTGGTATATCTACCCTGGCATTGCCTAGTTGTGCCCTGTCACCTACCCTAGCGCGCCTTATATGATTTTGTTTTGTACCATACCTATAGAGTGCCCTCTGACGATGTCCAGTACGGGGGAGATTACGGTACTGTATAGACTATGGGAATATATTATGTGTTAAGGGCTATATGGGTAACCCCTTAACGCTATTTAAAAGTAAGTTTATTTTACTAATATACATTATTATAATAGCGAAATATTAATACATAGTAAATATTTTAACGGATCCTTAGGAGATGTGAATCCCAAGCATGTCTTAAGTTACTACTCTCATATTTATTTCTGTTGATTTAACTCACATAAGATCTTTTAGTTCAAACTCGAGTGTTTTGTCTTTTCAATTCGCTCGGGTCAGTCCGAGCATTTCAGGATTTGAAGATTTTATTCTGGAGGACGAAGACGAAGATTTGTAGTACTATTATCTACTATATTATTCCACAGCACTATTGTATTCCACTGCATTATTAATATTCTATGGTATGTATAACTCTGATATATATTGTAAGTATAATTAAATATTTTGAAAAATGGCTTCATGAACTGTATATTTGATTGTTATATTTTTCCTTCCGCTGTGAGATTCTGTTTTGTTCTATTTCTTTCTTGGTTTTCGTCGCCCTTCCGTATGGTTTGAATTGTCACGTGTGTCGATTTAAAGCATGCGAAAAATTTGGGCATTACAATCTTTTCATGTTAATTTAAGTTTCTCTCTACAAAAATGCAAGGTGAGTATCAAAACTTACATTTTCTAGCTTAAATTGAGATCTCAAGGTAAGAAATCTCAATTTTGTTTGTTGCATGTTCGTTTGTGAATCGCTGCAAGTAAATTGGGCATATCTCCTACTTTTAAATCAGAATTTGATTTACTTTGAAGTTCTAAAAGGCTTGAAAAGAGTGAGATAACTTTCATGTTAAACACTTTCGAAAATTTTGAGCATAGAGGGTCAAAATACCCAATACAAACTCGTCGCTTTGTCATTGTAAAACTGTGACTTTCTGTGCTTGATGTAGGTGGTAATTTGAGCATATCTTTCTCATTTGATATCCAAATTTAACGACTCTTGATGCCCCCAAAAAGCTTAGTTTGTCTGCTATAAATTCATGTTTTGGATTTTGTTAAATTTTGATGTTAAATGGTCAAAATTTCCTTATAATGACGCTGTCCCGAGACTAAAACGACACCAGAGGTGAACTTCAAATATGAAAATTATTTTAGTCGTAACTTTTCAATTTTTTTATCAGAATTCGATAATTTTTAATGTTCTGGAAAGGCTACTTTATATATGACAACTTTTATGTTGAATATATTTGCAAATTTGAGCATAGGTTGATTGAAATTCAATCACAAACTCCTAGCTCTGTCATTTTGATAATTGCACTATCTAAACTAAATAAAGTTAGTAAATTAGGTATATCTTTCTTGTTTCTAGTCGGATTTAGACAATTCTTGATGTTCGGAGAAGCATAGACTATTTTATAAAACTTTCTTGTTTTGAGTTTTGTAACATTTTGAAGCTAAGATAGTTGAAACCTTATTTCTTTGCTACTACCCTGAGAATAAACGACAGCAACAGTGAATTATAATCTGAGAATTATATTGGCCATATCTTTCAAGTTTCTTATCCAAGCTCAATAATTTTAGATGTTCTGGAAAGCCTAGACTTTGTGCTAAAAGTTTTGTATTTTTAGTTTTCTAAAATTTCAAAGTTAGCTTGGTAAAAACTATGTTTATTTGTTGCTATCCCGAGAGCAAAACGATAGCAATAACAATCATTGACCTGAGAATTGTATTAGCTTGTTTTTGCTCGCATTTTTGTTGATATTGATATTGTTTTTGAGAATCAATAGGCTATCTATATTCGTAGAATTTGAAATTTAAATTTAAATAGGATTTGAATTGATTTTGGATTATATTTGAAATGATTTCGTATTGAATTCAAGTTATCGATCTAGAGTTATCTTTCTTATTTTCATTGTTTTCGAGCACGGTTTTCACTAAAGAATTTTGAAGTGATTTTTGAAATAAATTATACATTTCAAATTATTGTTGTATAGTATTTTAAAATTATTTTTCTAATATAAAATCTATTTATTTCCTATAATAAATGAATTTCAGATATTGAAACACACACTTTTGCACTATTCAAATGTATGAGAAAGGGAATTAAACAATTTAGTAAAACGTGTGGTATGGGACATGTGCATTTACTATTTCAGTTAATTCCAGACTTGTACGATCGAAGCTATTTGAGATTATTGATTCTGAGATGTTTTTCCATTTTTGGCATATTTTGAGTTTTATAATTCCTATTTATTGGAATTATGTAAGATGTCCAATATTTGACAAGTATTATGGTTTGAGATCTTCTATGTAGGAGTACGGTCGCTGAGAAGCATCACGATGTTTTATTTACTTGCCCATGATATAAGGCACGTCTTGAGTATATGATTTCGTATTTTGAGATTTATGGTTTATGAGGAACCATCATGATGTTCTTACTTGTCAATGAGATGAAGCAAGTTACCATGCTATTAAATACTTGTTGATGAGATGAGACGAGTATGGTGCCTCTTTACCACTCACCAATGAGATGAGGCGAGATATGATTTTCTGAGTTTTTTAATGTTCTGATGTGGCATCGACTAGCGGCTAGTAAATAGCTAAGTGTAAACATGTGGTATGGGATATACATCAATACTTTTCTGGTTCCTATCCATAAGTTTGTGAAGCATTCACGATGTTTACCTAAAGAACTGCTTTAAGAGGTGTTAGCGACCTAGTCATGAGGACGAAGTGCTTTGAGAGGTGTTAGCGACCTTGTCATGAGGACGAACTGCTTTGGGAGGTGTTAGCAAACTTGTTACGGCTGACAAAATGGCTTAGAGAGGTGACAACGACCTTGTCATAAGGACAAACTGCTTTGGGAGGTGTTAGTGGCCTTGTTAGAGGCTTCGGCCATCTGAGTTTAGCACGGGCAGCATTGCTTCGGCATTGTAATTAGGGATCTGGCCAATCCGGGTTTTTTGAGTTTTTTGATTTTTCTGCTTTGTTGTGATTTCACCATTTTACAATGTGTTGTTACATCGATAACCTAGCGCCGTATGAGATGTTATATGTATTGTGATTTCATTTATGACATTTTGAATTCTTTGAGTTCTTTGAAATATGAGTTGATGCTTTCGTGATTTTATAGAATATTCTAAGTTTCCCATTTTGGTAAGATAGATTTGAGATGTATATACATTTATACCGATGAGATATGGTATAAATGAATTTGAAGATTCTTTTATTTTGAGATTTATGTTTCCATTTCATGCCAATTTGGGATTTCGGGTTATACCGTTGAGATGAGGCATATTTTAAATTTGATACTTATCTTAATCAAGAATGTTTTGTGTTGCTATTTGACGAGATGCTTGTGTTGACGATTTCTCCTAGTAAGAGATGTGGTTCATTTGGAATCGTTATCATTTAGATTTTACCGATAATAAGAGGCGAATATGATATTTAGATGTATTTTGTCTTTAGAATCTCGTTCTCAATGGCTCATATACTTAAGTGTTATTATGTCGCTTAAGTTATGGCTATACTCTTGTTACCTCTTCTTCTTACTAAGAGGAGTAATCATCCTTTCCTTATGATGGTAATATAATGCTTATGGGCATGGTATCTCTTGTATTAGAGGATACCCTATATTTCCTATGCTTTGCCTTATCTATTATTATTATTCATTGGTTTTTTTAGCTAGACCGACCGGTGTGTTTTACACTTAGGTTAGGCCGAGTATGTTTCAGGTTAAGCATTTTTTTTGGATATAGCTGCTACATAATGCTTCCGCATGGATGTTGGGTTATCTTCTTTAGCTGTTATTGTCCTTATAAGTTGAATTGTATATTCTTTTTACTCTTGAGTGGTCATCATACCACTTTGATGTATCATTGTATATGTGAGTATGTGTGTGTGTGTATCTGTAGCCGTTCTATGATGAGTTATTCATTTAATTTTGGTATTTAGTTCTGATAGATCCGTTAGCCACCTATAGTTTTGTATTAAGTATTTATTGGATATGTCGATCCACTTAAGTAGAGAGAAAAAAAGGATAGCAATTCTCGACGTATTCAATATATATTTAGGACAAGACTATAGATAGTCACCCTTAACCAGCCCTATTCTCCACATTAGCAGACAGGATTACTATGTAATTCTCTTTGTTAATGTGGATCTCGGGGTGGGACGTCACAGCGTGGTTCATTGATGATTGCCATGATTTACTTTTATAATCTTGAACTAGGTCTCATTATTTTTGGCAAGTGAGGTAGCGTTAGGAAATGGGATTTGTACCGATGTTTTCCTCTTGGCTTTCTGGATCTATTGACGTCGATGAGAGGACCTCCGGTCTTTGGAGGAAAAAAGTGACATATTTAATGTCATGTTCGAACCCATTAGGTTGCAACTTAGTGGTGAGGTGTGGCTTTGTTTTCGAGGTGTCGGGCAAGTTAAGATCGAGGAGTGGGAGCCAACGGCGTTATCCATTTATCAACCAGCTAACCAGAGCCCCGTATCAGTGGTTGGCGTGCACAGTCATGTCCACTTTCATGTATAGGCATAATGGGAGAGAAAGAAATGAGGAGGGTTTTATGAAGTGATTAAGGTCAATTAGTGTGTTAAGTTATTTAATTATTTAATTTAATTCGATAACTTATAAAAGTTATAACTTCGTCGTACGAGATCGGATTCGAACACCGTTTATTGCGTTGCACTCTTATGGACATTATCTTTGCAGTGGAGTTGGCTTGATCAGATTTGGAGCAAGTGAAATTTTGGGCTAAAATCGAATATGCCCATTTGATCTTAGACCAAAACAGAACGCTTTGGCAAACAAACCAGAATCAATGTGAGTTTAACTCGCTTTCAATTTTACTATATCATATTTATGATGCTGTAAACTATTATTGGTTGCTTAGATGTAAGTTAAATTTTTGGATTGATTGTTTGGTTGAATTTCCTTTTGGAAAATGGATGACAAATTAACTTAATTGTTATGAACCCATATGATTATATATAATGTCCTTAACTATTATTTTGTAGGGAGAATTTGTAGAGAGACCCTGAGGGGTCTCTCATCAATGGATATTTATTTACATCCTTATGTTGCCATATTGATGTTTAATTGAAATAAATCTCGATATTCCATTTCAATTGTTAATAGTCGTTATAGTGGTTTTTGCTATACCATCATTTATTAATTATCATCCCCTAAACCCTAACATGTGCATTTCGAACTTGAACTTGTGTTTTAACCAAATAGAATTTTAAAATTCATTAGTCATACTAATTAATCATATTTTAATTAATTAATCATTTTAATTAATAGTTATTTAAATTAATTAACTGTTTTAAATAATGATGTTTAACGTTAACTAATCATGTTAAGTAATGATTTTGGAATAACCTAGTTGCTTTAATTAATGATGTTTTGAAATTTACTAATCTATTTAATTAATGATATTTAAATTTAATTAAATCATCTTAGTTAATGATTTAAGTTTTATTTAATTAAATTAATGATTTTGTTAACTAGTGATATTTCAAATTTAGTTAATCATTTTAACTAATGATGTGTTATAGTTGATTAATCATTTTAATCAGTTTAACATTTTAACTAATGATGTTTGAATTTAATTAATCCAATCAATTTATAATTATTTGAACTTAATTAATTGTTTTTAATTAATGGTGTTAAAATTTATTAATCATTTTAATTAATGATGTTTGAGAGTAATTATTCATTTTAACTAATGATTATTTGAATTTAATAAATTTTTTTAATTAATGATATTTAAAGTAAATTAATTAATTTAATCAAAGTGGTTAAATTAAATTAAGTGATTTGAAGAAAATGTTTTAAAGTTAATAAATTAAATTAATAATGATTTTAAAGTTAATTTACTGAGGATATAAAATTGTTTGGAAATAACTGACTATTTTAAAATACATTTGTTTATCAAAAGAGATTATAAATGCGATTAATTGTCTTTCGTGATAATGAATATTGTTTTGAATTTATAAAGGTATTCAAAAAAAATTTCCTTTAGGATAATATATATTGTTTTAAATTTACAAATGACGGTTTTAAATGAGAAAGTCCTTTAAAAGGAATTATTTATAAATAAAGCTAAGTGTAAATTGTTTGGGTTATAACAAACAATGTTTTAATGACATTTGTTTTTTACCCTTGTTTTAATACACTTAGTATTATAAAATTTGTCTTTTAAAAGGTATTTGTAAAAGTGTTTTACCAAACTTTTAATATGGAAATCAAGCACAAATTCGGTTTTTAAAAGTACAATTTCGGTTATGGGATAGTAGTTCCGTGATTGATATCACTATATGGAAAGAATTTAGACATACTTTTAAGGCTAAACATTGCGGCTTGGACTCATTTCTATCTTGAATGTTAAAAATATCATCAAGGTGATGCCCAGAGGTAACATCAGCTCAACTTTCTCTAATTCATTTTTAGCTGAGAGATAGCTCTTGTTTGGAATTGACGAGTAGAGTTAGTTATATGATATTTAATTTCCATATACGATCACTTTAATGATCTCCAATAGTTGATTTATTAATTACCAGATTCAGCTTTCTGCATGGTGTATCGTCGCCTTAAAAACGATTTGATGCTCTTTGAGCTTTGTTATCCTTTGCCAGAAATGACTACATCCAAAGCGCAAAAGGGTGCCAAGCTATGTGAGGTTACTTCTATTAGGGTATTTTCACATCTCATCTAGATTGGATTTAGTTGTGCACTTAAATGTGAAAAAATTTAAATACTCATAAGGTTTGGCAGCGTCCGACTTGGAGGGTCTTGAGTATTGTCATGGAGTATATGAGTTTCACAAAAGTATATTCTAGAGGTATACTTCGATTTGGGTACACCTTCCTAGTCATTTATTGGAAATTTTCCTTTCCTTATTTGACTTGAATCTTTGAATCTATTTTTCTTTAATTGCAACGGGAAGAGTCAACCATTTTTTGCAGTGTTTAATTATTAGTTTTCTCCATTCTATAAGTTTGGACTATTATCTTGTTTTATCCGTTCTGTCTAGTTTGGACTTTGCTCAAGTTATTTTCATTCTTTCAAGTCTAATTTCTCTACCCTTTCCTACATCGATATTATTCTTGCGAGATAAAAACCCGTTCCACGTTAGTGGAGTGGTCTCGAAGAACTTTTATATGTTCCACATTATTTGAGTTTTCTCACGCTGGTATTTCCAAACTGATCAGATGTTATTTTATTATAATGCTTGGATCATACCTACTATTTTTCTTAGGTTGGCTTCGGTGTTATGGAGATCTTGGATAGGAACTGAAGGTTCACTTATCGTAGTGTTTTATTTTTCCCCTATATTATATAGTATCGACATCAGCAATTGAAAAGTCGGGAATATATAACTGTTTTTAACTCTGATAAACTCTGTGTTTTTAGATAGTTTTTACTATCCTTGGTATATTATATGTTGTATATTCTACAGTGAGATTCGTATATTCCTCTATTCTATATTCTTTTCTTTTTATTTGCCCTAACAATATGCGTTACTGTCAATTGGATGCTCGACATTTAAATACAATGGTAGTATTCAATGTCAGCTTTCGATGGTCAAAAAGGTGGGTCGTCATAGCATGGTTTCGTAGCTGAAGGTTTAGCGAGAACCTTGACTTTGGTAGGGTATTACTCATTAGAGATAGGATTAATAATACCTTAGAATTTGAGAGTATATGTAACGACCCGTAACTTTAACACTTTGAAAATGGGATATTTAATTATTTTAAATATTCAAACTTAACAATCAAGTTTTATATGATAAATAAGGATGGTAAACTTACTTTTGATATTGAATAAAGATTTTGAATTTCCATTGTAAAATTGACAAAAGTCTGATTCCAATAAAGTAGGATAAATATTCATGAAATTTGTTCAAAGCATAAATAATTCGTTTTAAATATGTATAATTGATATAAAAATCATTTTATAATAATATTAATTTAATTTCTAATGGTTCGATAAATATATAAAACTTGTTTTATAAAGTAGATAAATTTCGCTGCATATCGATAAATCAATGTCATATTTTTATATGAAGATTTGAATATTGTTTTATATTATTTTATAAGTCAGATACACTTGATTTAATTATTTAAATATAATAAAAATCCCATTTTGAAGTTTTGTTTACATAGATTAATAGTTTAACAAAAACGTCAAAATGTGACCGTAAAACGTTTTGTCAAAAATCAAAGTTTTGTTCAAAATAAGTTGTCGCAACGTTATCGCACCTTTGTTAACATGTTTTAACATATATATTATATGTTTTAATAACTAAACATGCTTAATTTTACTAAATAAGATTAGAAAACGTCTAGAAGTCATTAGTAAAAGTAAGTAAGAATTAACAAAAGTAAGTAAGAAGTAAACATCAAATCGTATCAAATCAAAACTATCATAATTATGATATTCTTTACTTAATATTTAAGTGGCTAAGACATAAAGTAAGGATGTGAAAGATGATGTTAAGAATTTAAAAAGTGTATATCGCTTTAGGTTGAAGTAAGGTTAGTTTGGTAATTTGGTAAGAGGTTGTTTTGGTAAATTTATCACTTCTTTCTTTTTCTATAAATACCCACCACCTTCACACTTTCATTCACATTTATTTTTCTTTTTTTCTCAAGCTTCTTCACCTTCTTCCTCTCCTCTTTAATGGCTTCCAATCCATAGGAAAAAATTAGAAAGAAATAATGTCGAAACATTTACAAAATATTCAAAAGAAATCAATGTTCATCCTCTTTAAATCAAACTCCTCTTTTCTCCAAATTTTACCTCTTCTTCTCTCGACCATAAATTCTTGAAAACAGGACCAAAATGTAAAATTATTTTTTTTAAATCATGTATTTTTCCATGGCAACAACTTTCATGTTGACTACTTTTCCTCTTTTGAAATTAAACCATGTCAAAAATATACTTCTTTCCAGTGCATTTTCTAGCCCAGTTTTTAAGCCAGAGAATAGGCTATTTTATTTTGATCATAACTAGATAATAACTGAACGAAAGTGAGAAATTATTTTTTTTAAATCATACAAAATTCTAGTGGCTACAACTTTTATGTTGATCATTTTTTCTAGTTTTAAGGTTTTCTATACCTGAAACTCAATTCTTTGAAGTTCATTTTCGGACTTCATTTTTGTCAATCCGACAATACCTCTGCTTCATTCTATAATATCTTCCTCAAAACTAATTAAAATCAAATGATTATTTTTTAATTCAAGATAAAAGTATTTTAAACATCTTTTCAGTTAACAAGTTTTCAAATTTTGAAGTAAGAGAGTAAAAAACAAGAGAGAAAATGACTTATTTTTAAGGTCTAATTTTGAGAATTCAAGTTCAAAGCTCTACCATTTCATCTCTATATTTTTGGCCAACCTCCATCTCAAGACTCGGCCAAGTTATTGAAAGGAAGATGGTGTTTTTATCTAGTGTTTAATGGGGTAAGAATTAATTAGTGAAGTGTTGGTTGATTAGAATGTTGGTAGGAAGTTAATCGCTTTGGTTTACGGTGAGAAACTCTATTTAACATCTCTATTTACTTATATACATGTTTGATGTTGTGTTATGATTTCTATGGATACTTATATATACTTTGATCATCATGTATTGATTGTTTGATATGATTGTTAAATTGTTTTACCAAGTCGTGTTAATGCACGTCGATAAGAACAAAGGAAATCACTTTCCTTTTGAAAATGAAATGGCATATATAGAATGCTTAAACCTTTTGGAAATAGTTTTAAAATGATTTAGAAATATTTTATAAACATTTAAATATGTTTAAAGAAATAATGGAAGAAAATCAAGATTTCATCTTGTATATTTTAAGTATGTCCAAAATGAATTTTCCAGAAAAATCGCACTTTTGCAGTAAAGTGACCAAAGTTTAAAATTGATATTTTAAATACTTTAAAAATATAAAATAAATCCTAAAAATCTTTTAAAATGTATTAAAAGATACTTAATTTGAAAAGATGGATTTCTAAATGATATAAAAGTCATTTTGAAAAATATAGCTTTTAAAACACTATTTGCAACACTTTTCGCAGCAGTTTTTAATAACTTTTGAAACGTAGTTTTAAACTTAACAATGCTTTCCTAAATCTTTTATGAATGATTTTAAAGGAATAATTAAGTAATTTAAAGGTGATTTGGAACTTTTAATTAGAGTTTGAATAAATGGTTAAGATAAATGGCTTATACAACTTAAACAAAAAGTGAAGAATATTTTTTTTTGCAGATTAAGCGGGGTTAAACTGGGCCTCCACCAGATTTATTAAAGCACGAAGAAATAACAAAACAAGAGAAAACACACCACGGAAAATAAAAAAAAAGAAAAGGAAAAATACAAAGACCACACAAGAGAAACAAACACCAACGAAAAGGGAAAAAGACAATTATGGAAAGAACTATGGAATCCATGGCTCAAACTGGTTATCACGAAACGTGTGCACACTGTCCCTCATCCCCAAAAAAATTTCATGCCTTAAAACAGCCCAAACCACTTCCTTGCTTCTGCAAATTCCATCAAAACACCTCTTATTTCTTTCCTTCCAAATGACCATCATGAGCTTTTCAAAATAAAGAAAAAATATTGCTTTTTGTCATCCCTCCACTTAGTTGCACTCTCAATGAAATTCCAATGATTGTTAATGATAGGTGTTGCTACCACCCTCTTAAAACTACCTATCATTTTACCCCAGATATTAAGAACATATGGACATTCAAAGAATAAGTGCAGAACACTCTCACATTGTTGATTACATAGCTCACAAGAGGGAAGCACAGACAAATCAAATTTAATCAGCTTGTCCCTTGTCATCAGAACATTATTAGTCACTTTCCAGAACATAAGGTTGTCACTACTACACGAGATAGCATTCTAAGTCACCTTCCTGCACCTACATTTAGGCACAGTATCCAGACCCTGTAAGGCCTCATAAACAGTGGATATGGTATGAGCCTTTCCATTCCACTGAACTGTGTCATGATCATATAAAGCATATGTGCATGTATCATAAAGGCTCCAAATTGACCTGACAATCTTGTTGCTGGTGAATGGCAGCATAAGCTTACCATTAACAATGTGATGTACTGCCAGAGCATTATTACCAATGCCAGATTGAAACTGCTGCTAGGATGAGAATAGTTATTCAAGGATTATGCCTTTGCTTAACCATGGATCAGTCCAAAACTTGCACAGGCTAGCTTCAGACAGCTTAATTTGAACATAAGGCTTGAAACAGGATCTTAACTTTAAAATACTCCTCCAAATCCAACTACATGATTGTGGTACCTCCATTAGCCAAAAGTTTTTAGCCCCAATATTATACCTGAGTGTCCACCTCACCCAAAGCGTGTCTTCCTTTTGTAATAATGCATTGAAATGATGACTGTATGCAGCTTTATTCCAGACCTCAATGCTATGCAAACCCAACCCTCCTTTTCTTTTAGGCTTCTCAAATTTAGAGAATAAACATGAAAGCACTTTCTTCGTATGAATAGAACCAAACCATAAAAATCTCATCATAGCCCTTCTAACCATTTTCAATAGCTTAAGTGAAAGAATGAAAGCCCTAGCCCAATAGACCATTATAGAGAAGCTGACAGATTGAACAAGTACCAATCTACCAGCTTGTCACAAGAATCTGTTAGCCCAACAATCCATGACAGCAGTTATTTTTCCATTCAGAGGAAAACAATTGGCATAAGTAACCCTAGAGGAACATAGAGGCAGCCCAAGATAAGACATGTCAGAAGCCATGGACTACATACCAGCAAGGTGGTAAGGTTAGTTTGCTGCAAGCTAGTTATCCCAGAGAACAGAATACTAGATTTATTGAGATTAAGCTTTAGCCAGTCATCATGTAGAATTTATGAAGAGCTCCTTTAATACATTCAATGGATTGCAGATTGGGCTTAATGAATATCATGATATCATCAGCATATAGGAGGGAAGTTAACTGAAGGTCTTTGCATTTGGGGTGATAAAGTATTTGCTTGTTATGAAACATCGGACTTAACATGCAAGTGAAAACTTCCATAACCATGACGAAGATATAGGAAGAGAGAGGGTCCCCCCGCCTAATGCCCTGCTTGGAAACAAAATTGACTGAGCTAGTACCATTGATTATCAGAGAGAAGGAGGGAGTTGAAATACATTCATATGTCCAGGCAACAAAAATTTTAGGAAAGCCGATGGGAGACATTATCCTAACAACTGACTTCCACTGAATTAAATCATAAGCCTTCAATAAATCAAGCTTTAACATTTCTCTTGGAGTTGCATTAACACAGCGGTAACCTTTTGAGAGCTCACGGGCTATCATAATGTTGTCAAGTATATTTCTATTAGGTAAGAAAGCCACCTGATTGATGGAAATGATTCTTTGCAGAACAGATACAAGCCTCATAGCAATAATCTTTGAAATACACTTATAAACAACATTGCAGCATGAGATAGGCCTGAAGGAGGTAACAGAAGAAGCAGGATTGGTCTTTGGGATAACACCAAATTGGTAGCATTCACCGAATTAAGCAACTTGAACTTATCAAAAAAATTATGAACAGCCTTGCAAAAGTGCCCACCAACATTGTCCCAGCTAGAAGTAAAAAAGACAACATTGAAGCCATCAGGGCCACCAGAAGAGTTTCTATTCATAACAAATAGGGTATTCTAAATTTCTTCGTTAGTCACTTTAGCCACCAGATAATTAGCTTCATCAAGATTGATTCTAGGCAGTGGAATGCTGGATAAAAGATCCAACTCCGGTTCAAAGTTGTTAACATTACCAGGAAGGGATGAATAATATAGGAGAAAAGCTTTTTCAACAGATTCGGGGGTAGTGTACAGGTTACCTGCTTCATCTAAAATGGAAGAGATGTTATTAACAGAGTGTTCAACCTTAAGGGATGCATGAAAAAATTTAGTATTCCTATCGCCATCAGCTGCCCATTTGATTCTTATTTGTTGCTTCTTTATCTCACATTCACTAGCCAGGGCATGATTGAGGTCATACTAAAGCGCAGCTTCCTTTTCAACTAGCTCAGCATTGTCAAGATGAGCCATCATTAGGTCTTGAGCATCCTTAAGCTAGACCATAAGACAGGTAGATTGAAGATTGCCATTTCCAAACTTACTTCTAGCCCAAGCTCTTAATTCTCCCTTTGCTACTCTGAGCTTTCTACAAAAAATAAACAAGGGTTTCCAAAAAACTTAACTGGCCAAGCATTTTTTATAATATTATTATACTCAGATCATGACCCAAGCATTGAAAATTTTAAACCCTCTTTTAGTTCCAAGTGGCTGCTTCCCAGTGGTCAAGATAATTGGAGAGTGGTCAGAGAGGATGGGATGGGAAATAAGAGAGGAGATGTTAGGCCAAGACGTAAGGGCTTTATAGTTAGAGAAGGAATGATCAATGTTGGAAAAGATGCGGGTACCACTCCTTGATCTATTGTTCCATGAGTAGAGAGCACCATTTTTTCGTATTGTGATTAATGAAGAATCATTAATAGCAGTGTTCAAAGGAAGGATATACCTTGGCATTAGCGGAGGCCCACATGCTTGTCACATAATTATAAACAACAATTGAAGTCTCCAAGAATAACCCAATGGTGAGTTTCTTGCCTTAGATCAGGAATTAGGTTGGGAAGAGTTTGCCTAGAAGAAGGAGAGTTATATGCATAGGCAAATGTGATATAGAAGGAAGTGGAAGAGTTGAAATACTTGGCATGATAGTGCATTAATTGAGGAGTTGCTAGTAGGAGATCAAGGGATAACTGAACAGGATTATGAAGTACCATAATTCTCCCATAACTTGCTTCAAGAAGATTGTGAGATAGAGCCCATGTTGGATTTATGTACTTAGCAGCAGATATAGATAGGGGCAGGTTTAATTTAGTTTCAAGAATTGCAAAGATAGATATTTGATGATTGGTGATTAATTGCTTAACTTGATCTAGCTTGAGGAAATTATTACATCCTCTGATGTTCCATGCACTAATATTGTGTAACATAATTAAGCTATTGAAGTGAGATCACCTTCTTTCATGCTCCTCGTAATGGGAGAATAAATTCTAGAAATACTTGGGATATGGTACTTTGATTTTTTATGCCTCTTGCTTTTTCATTTTTTGTTGCTTGACAGTTGTTATCTGATGGATCTTTTAGGGGTGATTTCCAACCAGGTATTGTACCCAGGAAAACATAAAGCTGACATGGGGGAGAAATGTTTGGCAGAGGAGGAGATGAGATGGGGGAAACACAGGAGAGAAAGAAGGAGAATGCATGGAGTAAATTAGATCAAAAATTTGCTTTTGCAATGTGTTACAGAATTTCTCTTCTTGATTGTCTGAGATTGAAATGGTATTTGTATGACATGAGGGAAGAGGATTTAAGATTTCTGGACATTGCGCATTCTTGTAGATATTTGCATGCAATAGAGAGTTAGAAGCATGCATAAATTGAATGTCAACATCCACTTCTTGATTCAGCATGATTTGTGTTTCTTCAGATGTTGATGTTATAAGCTCGGGAACAAATTGCTTATCTACCTTACCTCCTGTTTTTGAAACGGGCAATTCAACTAAATTTGTTTCCATCTCATCAGAGTGCTTTTCATTGGTTGTTACATTCTCAATAACAACACCATTATCCATATCATTTAACACTTCAAACTTGTTATTTATCAAGACAGAGACATGGTCAAAACCTGCTTCACTATCCTCCACATAATAATTATTGCCACTAAGGTCAACATTATTTTTATTCATCATATGATGCTGCAATGCTAAATTAGCATCAGCTTTGTCAACTTTATCTGCTTTATCATTAAGAACTGGCAATCTCAGTGAATTTCCAACCCCAACTTTTGCTTTTTTATTAGCAACTCTCTTCCAGATTTGCTTGCTTTTGCTAATTTGCTTACCATCCCCGTGCTCAGAAATATTCCTTTCTTGCATTTTCTTCTTTATTACAGTCTCAACCTCATTCCTATCATTATCACCACCTTCTCTCATGCATAAATTAATCAAGTGACCAAATTCTTTACAGTGTGAACTTATTTCAGGTTTCTAAAGGTAGCTAACCTGCAACATTTGAGTTGATCCATCCATAAGTTTCACTAGAAACTTATCAACCAAATCCTGATTAGGAGAGACATCCACCAAGTATTTAGCATAACCAATCCTTTCCATTTTATCAGTGGAAGAATCCAAACAGAGGAGTCTACCAATTCTTGTAGCAAGCCAGTTAATCCCAAAGTGAGACCAGGCATAAAGAGGAATGTTCGATAGTTTTAACCATACAGGCGCTGATTTAATTGTACTGCAACTGTTCTTAATAAATGGATCCCAGACCATAATGATGAAAATCTTATTCCTAAGAAAAATAGGGTCAGCTTCAACAATTTTCCTTCTATCCTCAGCACAGGAGAGATGGAAAAGGAACAAGGTTCCATCATATTTAATTGATATTTCCCCTTTGAGCTTCCATAACTTCTTTAAATGGTTAATAACAGTCAAGTAAGACAGGAGATTATCAAGGAAGAAACCTACCGGCCAATCACTCCACAGTACATTACCAGCTTTTATCACGTCACTCGGAGGTACCATGGCAAGACCATCAAAAGAAGGAACCGGGATGGAGCAACCAGTGCCCTGAACTTACCTGGCCTCATAAGATACATTTGAATGTAATAATAACTGAGTATGCAGAAATGACTAGTACATTTGTCCCGCCTATGAGATACGGGAAGATAAAACAAGGTGTTTAACGAAAGTTAGGGATGGAGCAACCAGTGCCCTAAACTTACCTGGCCTATGTTTTCTTTTCTTAGGCGAGGGGTGGAATAGATCGAAAGGAAAGCCCGGATGCTCTAAAATATCATATTTAAGTTTTTTCAAAATAAAAGAAAAGAAACGAATTCTTTGAATGTCATTTAACCACTTAACATCTTTTACTTGATGATTCGTACGAAGGAACCGGGATCGGATTTGGGTGAATCTTACCCAAAAACGAGGATCGGATTTGGGTGATTCCTATCTGAAAATCACTTCAAACTAATTCGAAATAAAATATATTGAAGGCAATGATCATTGACACAAAGATCTTCATAATGTAGGATTACTTGTCATTAGTCCCTGGAGTTGAAACTTATCATATTTAAAGTGGTAGTAGTGCTCTGTTATGAAATCTTCGATTTGCAAGAATATGATTTGAAGTTAAGAAAGAAATATTTGATTTAGATTTAATGAATGATTTGGGAATATTTTCCATACGTTAAATTTTATAACATGAATGCAAGAAATCTTTGATTAAGATCTAGCGTATGATTTGGAAAGGTTTTCCTAAGTTAAAGAGGAAATGATTTGGAATTATTTCACGATTTGAGAAAGGTTTAAATAAATCAAATGATTTGACAAATGAGGCTTAATGATTCCATGTGCTATTGAAAAGAAAATGGAATAAACTGAAAAGAATATATCCGAGAAAGATATTTTATAAAAGATGAAGTAATTGTTTGATTATTGATATCTACATATGAACTTAGTATCTTTTAAATCGATAATTGGCTTCGAAGGAACCAGAGTCGGATTTGGGTGATTCCTACCCGAAAACCACTTCGAACAAATTTACGTGTTCAAGGAATGAAGATGTTTGAAGGTGAAGATATTGATACAAATAATAACGAAGGACTACTTGTTGATTAATTGGGGATAAACTCCCGGTTCACTATATCATAGCAGTGGTCTCTTCGTTATGAAAAACCTCAAGACCACAAGGGCTTCTCGCCTAGTAATGGCCGAGGAAAGTTCCTTCGGTTTCGTTCAGTCCCAGAATGAACTTGTATGGATGAATGTTTGACATTGCATTTCTGAGACACAGTGTTTGACTTTTACAAATGTACATTTTCTTGGTGGTGGAAAAGGCAACTTCTCTTAGCTTAACACCCTTCTTTGAGGCATACGAGCCCAGAGGTTATATGCTTATGGGAGTCAAATAGTAATCAAAGAATGGCATTACGGCATTCAAAGTGAAAGAAGATGTGTTATGTGATAAGGTAATCATTGACTTGAGCCTCATCAGCCGCAAATGACCGAAACAGGGTTAGATGCAGCAAGGCTACGTGGGTCATTCCTAATTAGGTCAGACTCTAGGTGTTATAACTGTCCAGGCTGAATCTAGGTTACACTCTGATATTGTATTTTAAAATTTTCCGCTATAAAGATTATTATTGAAATAATATATGCTATTCCATTTGTGTGAGATTCTGTTATGTCTTTATTTTTTTTCTACCCTAAATGATCCGTCTTTTCGTGAGTTACACATGTGTGGTTTATTGTCGATTCAAAGGGTATGGACCATTGCAGTATTATATATACAAACATTTTTTTTAATTGCTCTACTGAATTTTTATGGATTCTGGTCAAGAAGTGGGACGTCCGCGGTGTCGAGATTGGGGTTTCTAAACACTTGAACAAAGTCAACGGATATGATATTGATTTTTGAAAATTTCGCAAATGAAATATATTACCTAGGATTATATTATATATAATATATAGGAATTATTTTCAAATTTTATATAGGTATAGAGTGTGTTTTCTCAAATATGATATTATTTATTTATTATCACTATTTTGTGTTCATGCATGCTTAATTAAATTAGGAGCATTGACTATTGTTTGTAGTTTTTAATTGTGCTCACTTTATTTAGGAGCATTTATCACTTTGATTTAAAACAAACCCCATGTGAATTAAGTTTCAAAATTTGACCATAAGGTTTTCGGAGAAAATATTTAGTTAAAATTCACCTTTTAATAATGGCTGGTTAAGGATTAAACTTTAATAAAACATTGTTTAATAAAATCTAAATGGTAGGATAAGACTATTAGAGAATAGATATTTGAGAAAATTCTATTATAATAAAGAGGAGTTATTATAATAAAGAGGAGTTATTATAATATGAAATGATTTTTATATAAAGGAAATTTTATATAAATTTATTTTATATAATGTGTTTAGAAAGGATTTTTGAATCTAAATCCTTGAATTTTTGAAAATAATTTCAAATGGATTTTGAGAAAAAAATAGTAATACCTTTGAAGGTAATTGGAAGTAAAAATATTTTGGGAAGTGAAATTTTAAATGGAATGCATTTTCTTTGGTATAATTAGGTGAAAATAGTCTCGATTAGTTTTGTGGTAATTTGAATAATCTTGTAAGTAACGATCGGATGTTTTCTTAGGCGAACATTGTGAATTACTTAGTAAATTATTCTCTTTATTATTATGTGATTGAAATGAGTTCAAATCTGAATGAGCCCAATGAGAATTTTGATAAATAAATCATTTTGAAATAATTTCATATAAAAATGTCGTATGCTTTTAGAGATCGATTTTGGAATATAAAAAAATACCGGGTATTTATTTTTCAATTTCCCGTAAAGGGAATTGGTTTTGAAAATAAAAAATTATTTTGATCAGAGATTGTGTTGATAAATGAGATTTCACCCATATATAAGATAAGGGATAATTTAACATAGGTTTTGTGACGCCCCACCTCTATACCCACGCTAGCCAAGAACATTACGGTGAATGCTGTCAACTAGCACGGAGAATAAGGCTGTTGAGGAGCGACCATCCGTGTAATTGCTTTGTGCGAGCATCGATATGTCAGATAGTATAACATGCAAATCTTTTCAAGAGGAAATCCGACATGTCGACACAAACTCAAAACTACTACACAGTGGCTATAATATCTTCGGAAACAAATATACAAATAAACATAACATAAATCAGTCATAGATAATTCATATCACAAAGGCGGAAGAAGATATGAATATATAATTAACACATGGAAGTGTATATCAGAGTAGTGGTCAAAAAGATCCACAATAATACAAAAGAATAGCAACACGTGCTATACAAAAGAATACGACTATGAGTCTATATCTCAAGTGTATATAACAAAATAAACTACTAATCTAAGTAGTTTGCCAAAAGTCAGAGTAATGAATCCCTGGGAAGAAGTCAAGCAGGAGCACCTGTAACATCTCGGTCTGACCCGAGTATTATTTGATAAGAGAATAATAAACGGATGAGTCTAACTATAAATATCAGATGACACGATATAGAATAAGAGATATGACTAAACACATAATAATCACAATGCCAAGCTGTGATATATAAGCAGTTGAAAATCATCAAGGGATTATTCAATGTCACACAATCTACACAAGAATCACAGAAACGTCATACTCCTAATTTAGTTCACCAAACCATAAATATTGACGATAATATCAATGTCAATCACAAAAGTCAATGACACACAAATTCCAGAATTCAACACACGAAATCCAGAAATCACAAAAGTCAATGACGCACAAATTCACCAATGCACAAATATCGATAAAGCTTATCGATGGAAATCACGAAAATTGGTGAAACACAAATTCTAGAAATCATCTCAAGAAATCCAGAAATCACAAAGGGGGGAGGCCTATCACAAACGGGAGCATAAAGCTCGCCAACACGTGTATCACAAACGGAACGCTAATTCCATGGTTGCTAACCATCACAAATTGAGCCGAAGCTCCATAAACGGCCCGAAGACCATGGGTTGCTACCCCACCAATTTGAGTCGAAACTCCACAAAACGGGGTTTAGTCTCCCTCGCAAACAAAGAGACATCGCACATTGCTAGTCTAAATCACAAAGATGATCGTCATGATCAACGAGAAGTGTCAATTACACTAAGCTAGTAAATATATGAGTTTAGCTTCATATCCCATAACCACTTGCTTAACTTAAATATTTACGAACAAACTGTAGATCTCCACTATAAAATTGTCACAAGGGATTCAATCGAACAAGTCCAAGAATTAACCGACGAAGTAAACGCAAGCGTTTCATACCACTCGTTTTACTAAGTCGTTTAATTAGATTTCTCATACGAGTGAGGTAAAGGCTTGTATATACTAATAGATTGGAAAACGGTTTAAGAAACGAGCTTTGTACTAAAATAGAGTTGAAATCATTTGAAGAAAGAGTTTTGATATTTACTACTAGTATAGAAAACCTTTATATTTTTAAAGTGACAAATCACGAAGAAGATTGTAGGAACAATCAATCACTAAAATTCACATACGAAGATGTGAATAAAAATCCAACGAAACCGATAGAGAATCCATCAAAATGGATATTCAAAATCCCTAAAAAGGAGTCATCAAAGTCATAACAAATGATAACAACACATAGGAAACAACACGAATCGATTAAAGTTGGAAATTCAAACAACTAGGCGAAATAGGCAAAAATGCAACAGGTCGGTCGGCCGGCTCCAGAGCTCGGTCGACCGGACGCTGTTCTCAAAATTCCTCGGGAAGCAGGTCGGTCGGCCGAACCCTGTACTCGGTCGACCGAACCTTAAACAGAGAAGTGCTTATGCACTTGGCAGCAGGTCGGTCGGCCGGCAGCAGGGCTCGGTCGACCGGACCTGTTGCCAGTCCCTTCCCAGTCCATCCAATTGAGGTCCAACCTCGACCAAATTGCATTCTCCCGAGCAACGGCGCTAAAGGATTATGCCAATCGACTACCCGGCCCTATAAGCTCTTCGATGCATCTCCAAAAACATGATCAAAGATCAAAGCTATGATTTTTAAGGAATTGAACCCAAAACACTAAAAATTGGAATATTCACAAAATCAATCCAAACCAAAAGCAAATGCACACGAATAAGTGTTAGGAATTCATACCTAACAATCGAAGATAATTATAAGCATAGATGTGAGATAAAAATCTCACCTTTGAACCCAAGAAATTGGAAAAAGAAGCTTGAAAGCAAAGGAGAATCAACCACTCTTCAAATCCAACTCAATAAGCTTGATTCTAAGCTTTAAAAGAAGAACATTCCCAAAATTAGGTTTAAGAATTTCTGAAATCAAAGAGAGAATGAGTTGGAGAAGAAGAAGAGAGAGCTTACCAATGGGTTCACTTGAATTTGGAGCTAGGAATTTGATTTGCAAAAGAAAACTAGGGTTTTGGAGTTTTAATTTCCAATCTCTCCCACCATTATAGCCTTAGAACTGAAAAGAGAAGAGAATGAGGGTGAGTGGGGAAGAGTGGCTCAGATTTGAGCATAAGTTAAACATAGGGCTGAGCCCAAAAACCAAACCCAAAGTGAAAAGTAGCAAAAATCAACTTTCTCCAAACATATCGAAGCTTATACTCAAAAAGGTCGCAAACGGCATTTTAAACTCAATGGGAGTGGTCTCGACTCCTAATTCGACCGTATGCAAAAAGTAGCTTTTCGGACTAAAATCCGACTAACGATAAAATATTTAAATAAAATATTTAAATATAAAATCGATAAATATGCGGGTTGTTACAGACTCCCCTCCTTAAAGAAATTGCGTCCTCGCAATATTTAAGAAGAAGATATGTAGTAACAACCATAAAAGCATATTCAACACAAAAGAAATTTGAAATAAGAAGTTCACCTCAAAGAGCACGAGAAAGTAAGTCCGGATGTGTTCGCTCGATGTACTCTCTAGATTCCCAAGAACAATCCTTAGGATTTGAAGACCATTGAACTTTCACAAGCTGAACATCTTTATTTCGAAGACGTTTGACCTCCGAAGCAATGATACGAGTAGGATGTTGCTCATAAGTTAAATTAGGCGAAACTTCAATCTCTTCCACAACACCGGGATCAAGAATAGAATCGGAATCTCGAAGACATTTCCGAAGTTGAGAAACGTGAAACACGTCATGTATAGCAGAAAATTGAGCCGGTAATAAAAGGCGATAAGCCATGGAACCAATACGTTCAGTAATAAGAAATGGTCAAATATATCGAGGCGCCAATTTTCTCGATCGACTGAAACGTACAACACCTTTCATAGGTGAAACACGAATGAACACAAGATCTCCCACAGAAAATTCTAACTTCCTTCTTTGGTTATCGGCATAGGATTTTTGTCTACTCTGGGCTTCTTTCATTCTATGTCGAATAAGGTCAATTTTCTCTGTGGAATCCCGAATAAAATCTACACCTAAAACCAGCTTCTCACCGGCCTCAAGCCAACAAGAAGGAGATCGGCATGGCCTTCCATAGAGTGCCTCGAAAGGTGCCATACCAATACTAGATTGGAAGCTGTTATTATAGGAAAATTCAACAAGTGAAATATGATCTTCCCAACTTCCCCCAAAATCAAGCACACATGCACGAAGAAGATCTTCAAGAGTTTGATTCACACGCTCAGTTTGTCCATCGGACTGAGGATGATAAGCGGTGCTAAAATTAAGCTTCGTCCTAAAGCTTTTTGAAGACTCTTCCAAAATCCACTAGTAAACAATGGATCACGATCGCTAACAATAGAAGTAGGAACCCCATGAAATTTAACAATCTCTTTGATAAAGAGCTTGGTCAAAAGAGGAACGGTTCGGTTAGACCGAATGGGAATAAAATGGGCAGATTTAGTAAGCCTATCAACAATCACCCATAAGCTATCATGACCCGAACGAGAACGGGGAAGGCCATCTATAAATCCATGGAAATTTGGTCCCACTTCCAAGTTTGAATTTATAAAGGTTGCAATAACCCACCGGGCCTTTGATGTTCGGCCTTAATGAGTTGGAAAGTCATGCAACGCTTAATGAAGTTAGCGATGTCAAGTTTCATTCCCTCCCAATAATAAAGTCGCTTCATATCCGCGTACATTTTAATACTACCGGGATGAATGGTAAATTTAGAACGATGTGGATCTTCTAAAATATCTTTACGAAGATCACTAATATTTGGCACGATAAGTCTACCAAATTTCCGAATGCCACCACGAGAATCGATATCAAAGTCCTTCAAACCTTCAATATCAATCTTATCCTTAATATTTTGGCCAAGAAGAGCCAATTCGGGATTTAGCCTTTGAGCTTCAAGAATGCGGTCTAAAAGAGAAGGATGAGCCTCAAGGCTACATAAAACAAATGATGAGCATAAATCAACTTTCTCCAAACATATCGAAGCTTATACTCAAAAAGGTCGCAAACGGCATTTTAAACTCAATGGGAGTGGTCTCGAGTCCTAATTCGACCGTATGCAAAAAGTAGCTTTTCGGACTAAAATTCGACTAACGATAAAATATTTAAATATAAAATCGATAAATATGCGGGTTGTTACAGGTTTAAAATGGGTTAAATTGGATAAGAAACATTTGATAAACATTGCTTTTATTAAAACCATAACTTTTGTTTAAAACATCTAAGTCATGTAAACTATTTGCATTTTCTTTTAGGTTAACCCATGAAACATCATTCATTTTAACACTCTAAGCTAAAGAGGTCAGTAGGTTGACTCAGTTTTGAGGAACCATAATTTGATTTGATCCCCATCTAGATCTTCGAAAAATTAAATTACATTTATATGTACTCTTAGGATGTAAAAGAGTATTATACAAGTAAATATAGAGAAACAAGTTATTATTTGATATTTTATTAAAAAATGACTTTATAAAATATTTTTAAACTAAGGTGACAATTTATGAAATAATTCATGAATAATTTTAGCGTTGAATAAAATACTAAGAGGTAATATAAGTGATTTAGAAAAAAAAATCAGTTTAATTAAGAAACTAATAAATTTAAAGTATAACCTTCCATTTTTTCGAGTGAGTTTGGATGATCATCTAAGTAATAGTAAAAGGCTAATGAGCAAAACGATATGCTTAAATAATTATCTATATTTTTAGACAATCAAAAAAGTTTTGAACATAAGCTAAGATTATTTGTAAATCATTAGGCGTTTGAAATAATGCAAAGTGTTAGATTTTCCCTTATGGATTTTGAGTGATTGACCGATAGTGTTGGTTTATTCCTATACGGAGTTCAATTTGATTTAACTAAATATGATTGATCGATTGTGTGATTTAATATACCATTGTTTATAAAGTTTAAATTTACAGAAAAAGGATTTTGAATTGTTGTGATTAGGATCCAAATCTCGGTAATTTAAACAAAAGCGATTTTGGAAAAAAAATTAGGAAATAAATAAATTGTTTGCTTTACTTATTGTTTAGGAGAACCCGGCATACCAGTGGAAGCTCCTTGTTGTTATGATTCAACGGTTTAACGTGTTTTGTTAGGAGGACTCTTCCTTGACATTGTTGATTTTTCTTTTTGATTTACTTCTCTATTGACGAGTTCAAAAATAAATTTTTGAATTTATAAAGTCGGGCATTTAGTTCTAAATTTATCTTTTGAAATAATTAGATGCATTGCCTTTATTTCAGAATATTCTCTGTATTTTGTTACAGATGATTGAGATATATTGGTTGCATGTAGATTAACATCAGGTTAGTTTTCGAATGTAGAGTTACATCATATTGTTTTTGTCAGTCTAATTCTCTTTTGGATTTCGTAAGTATAGCTATGCAAGTGATTGCGATATGATTCTTATGCACCTGCATTTGCATCAAGATAATAAACCGCTTGCAAAAATATATAACAAACGCATAAGGTATGTAATAAATTTAGAAATTTAAATTGGCTGATGATTTTACGCACCGATTATGGGAAGCCACTTGGCTTTTGTTTTCTATGGTTGGCTTAGGGCCCATACAGGCAATTTATAGTTGTTTTGATCGGGCCACCCAAAGGAGATGCTGTCAAAATTTTCCGTAAAACTTTTAGATTTAATTAATTAGTTTAATAACTCATTTCAATTAATAGTTTAAAACTTAAGGTTTGTTTCTTTCTTAGAAATTTCAAAGACGAAATTCAATTAAGGGAGGAGAATGTCACCACCCAGAATTTTGATCATTTAGCTTTAAATATTTAATTAATTTTAGAAATTTAAATTATAGGATTTCTGTAATTTAATAATTTCAATTCAAATATGATTAACCATTCAAATATTTGAATTGTAAATTAAATATTAATTAAATGGATTTAATCATATTATTTAACTCCTTTTTATTAGTAAATAGTATTGATGTAAATTTATTTAAAAATATAAATAGATTGAGTAAATATCGATAATTGGATCGAAAATATAAAATGATATTTAAATTTGTGAAATTAACATTCCGAGGCATTGTCTCGTATTTTGACGAAACCAGTGCCATGTGATCCAAAATTATAAATAGTTGTACGTTGTCAAGTTTTGTAACATTCAAAAGTATTGTATGGTCGTGTGAGCTCGAAACACACTGCGATTAATCTTAAATTATAATTTGATTTAAAAAGCTAACGTCTATATACTTTGGAATTCCTCAAAAATATTCCATTGAGTTCAGAATAGAGGTATTTAGTATATAACGTCGGTCGGCACTCTCCGATTGAAGTTCGAAATTTTTGGGTATGTATTATCAAACATTACCGAATAGAATATTATGTGCCCATATTCAAGCCAAACTAGTCACGATTAAACACATACCCATCTCCTTACCTCCATGTTCATGTCATACCCTTTCCTTTATAAAAGTTCTGCCTATAACAAAAGTTTCCCTTTTCAAAATCAAATTTTGATAGTCAAAATAAAATTAGTTAGCCTACTAAAAATCATGATTTTAGATTCATTGAACTCCTGTTGAGACGTGCTTCAAGTCGATGTCGTGGACGGCGTGGTTCGTTGATGATGGTCGTGATCAACTTTAACAATCATGAACTAGGGCTCGTGATTTCTGGCGAGCGAGGAAGCGTTAGGCGATGGGTTGTGTACCGATGTTTTCCTCTTAGCATTCTGCATCTATCGACGTCAGCAAGAGGCCCTCCGTTCTTTGGAGGAGAAAAGTGACATCTTCATTGTCGCGATCGAATCCATAAGGTAGCGACACCACAGAGGTACGGCTTTGTTTTCAATGTGTCGGGCAAGTCGAGTTTGAGGAGGGGGAGCCAATGGCGATGTCCGTTCGTCTTCACATCAGTGGTTGGCATGCACAGCCATGTCCATTTTTGTATACAGGCTTAGGGAATGGGAGATAAAGAGATGAGGAGGGATTTTTGAAGTGATTAAGGTTAATTAGTTTGTTAAGTTAGTCAATTATTTAATTTGATTCGAAAATTTATAAAATCTATAATCTTCGTACGAGATCGGATTCGAACGCCGTTCATTGCAATGTGATTGTATGGACATTATCTTCGTAATGAAGTTGGTTTGGTCGGATTTGAAGCAAGTGAAATTTTGGGCTAAATCGAACGCCTGTTAGATTTTTGTTCAAATTGGAAGCGCTTTGACAAAAATACTGGAATCAATGTCAATTTATCTCACATTCAATTTTATTATATCATATCTTGATGCTATAAGCTATTATTGATTGCTTGGATGTTAGTCAAATTGTTTGAGTGGTTGTTTGGTTGAATTTTCTTTTGGAAAATGGATGACATACTAACTAGATTGTTATGAACCCATATGATTATATATAATGTCCTTCAACCATTATTTTTTAGGGAAAATTTTGTAGAGAGCCTCGAGGGTTTCATATCAATAATTATTTATTTACATCCTTCTGTTGTTTTATTGATGTTTAATTGAAATAAATCTTGATATTCCATCTGAATTGTTCAGTGTCGTTTTAGCAATTTTCGCTATACCATCATTTTTTAGTTATCATTCCCAAAACCTTGGCAAGCGCGTTGTGTTTTCACTAAATGGAATTTTAAATTCATTAATCGCTAAATTAATAATATTTAAATTAATTAATCATTTTGATTAATGGTTAAAATTAATTAGTTGTTTTACTAATAATATTTAAAGTTAACTAATCATGTTAACCAATGATTTTGGAATTAATTAATTACTTTAATTAATGATGTTTTGAAATTTATTAATCTATTTGATTGATGAGATTTGAATTTAATTAAATCATTTCAATTAATAATTTTAAACTTTAATTAATCATTTTAATTAATGATTTTAAACTTTAATTAATCATTTTAATTAATGATTGTTTTAAATTAACTAGTGATATTTCAAATTTAGTTAATCATTTTAATTTATGATGTTTTATAGTGAATTAATCATTTTAACAAATGATATTTTAATTTATCATTTTGATTAATAATGTTTGAATTTAATTAATCCAATTAATTTATGATCATTTGAACTTAATTAACGGTTTTTAATTAATGGTTTTTAGAATTTATTAATCATTTTAATTATTAATGTTAGAGATTAATTATTCATTTTAATTAATGATTATCTAAATTTAATAAATCTTTTTAATTAATGATATTTAAAGTAAATTAATTAATTTAATAAAAGTGATTAAAGTAAATAACTAATTCGATGTAAATGTTTTAAGTTAATAAATTGAATCGATAAAGATTTTAAAGTTAATTTATTGACGATATAAAAGTGTTTGCAAATAATTGAATGTTTTATTAAAGATAACAGATTTGTTTATTTAAAAGATATTTAAAAGAGATTATAAATGTGATTAATTATCTTTCAGGATAATTAATATTAATTATTTTAATTTATAAAGGTATTTAAATTGTTTGTTTTCTTTTGGGATAATGAATATAGTTTTAAATTTACAAATGATGGTCTTAAATGAGAAAATCCCTTTGAAAATAGTTATTTATAAATAAAGCTAAGTGTAAATTGTTTGCGATATCGTAAACAATGTTTTATTAACATTTGTTTCTAACACCTGTTTTTATACACTTATATTATAAAATTTGTCTTTTATAAGAACATTTTAAAAGGTATTTATAAAGTGTTTTACAATCCTGTAAAATGATAATCAAGCACAAATTCAGAATTTAAAAGTAAAGTTTGATTTCAGTTATGGAAAAGTAGTTCTGTAACCGATATCGCTTATATAGAAAAGATTTATTGATACTTTTAACGCTAAATGCTGAGTTGTTTCTATCTTGAATGTTAAAAATGCCATCAAGGCGATGCCTAGAGGAAATACTACCTTTACTTGCTCGGCTTCATTTTCAACCGAGAGGTAGCTCTTATTTGGGATCAACGAGTAGTGTTAGATATATGATATTTAATTTTCATATACAATCATTTTAATTATCCCCGATAGTTGATTTACTAATTACTTGATTTAGCTTTCTTCATGGTGTATCGTCGCCTTAAAATCGATTCGCTACTCTTTGAGATATATTATCCTTTGTCGAAAATGACTAAATCCAAAGCACGAAAATGAATCAAACTATGTGATGTTGCTCCCATTAGTGTATATTCACATCTCATCTAGATTGGATTCTTTTGTGCACTTAAATGAGAAAATATTTGGATATTTGGTAAGGTTTGGTGGGTCCAGCTTGGAGGTTCTCAAGAAGTGTCACGGAGTATATGAGCTTCTCAGAAGTATATTACAAGAGGTATACTTCAAGGGGGGTGCATCTTCTTCGTCATTTGTTGGAAATTCTCCTTTCCTTATTTGACTCGAACCTTTGAACTTGTTTTTCTTTAATTGCAACAGGAAGAGTCAACCACTCGTTGCGGTATATAATTATTGGTTTTGTTCATTCTATAAAGTTTGGACTGTTATCTTGTTTATCTATTTTGCCCAGTTTGGATTTTGCTCAGATTATTTCATTCTTTCAAGTCTGGTTTTTTTATTCTATTTATTTCCATTCTTGTTTGGATTTGTTTCAAGTTGTTTATCTCTACCCTTTCATGTATGGATGTTATTCTTGTGAGGTAAAAACTCGTTCCGCATTAGCGACATGGTCTCACAAAACTTTTATATGTTCTCCATTATTTGAGTTTTCTCACACTACTATTTCCAGGCTGATCAATGTGTCATTTTATTATAATGCTTAAGTCAGACTAAATATTTTTCCTAGGTTGGCTTTGGTGTTACGGAGATCTTGGAGAGGAGCTGGAGGTTCACCTATCATAGTGTTTTATTTTCCACTGCATTATATAGTATCCATATCAGCAATTATAAGATAAGAATTTTATAATTGTCTAGCTGATAAGGTTAGTTTTTAACTCTGATATATTCTGTATTTTTGGAGTGACAGTTTTTACTGTCCTTGTTATATTATATGTCGTCGATTCCATTATGAGATTCTAATATTTTTTCTCTGTTCTCTATTCTTTTCTTTTTATTTACTCTAACAAAATGCCCTTTTTTCGATTGAATGCTCGATATTTGAACACAATGGTATTATTTGGTATTAACTTTTTATGGTCAAAAATATGGGTCGTTACAGCATGACATCAGAGCTATGTTAAGCGAGAACCTTAGTTTTGATAGAGTATAACTCAATATAGATAGGATCAGTAATACCTAGAATGAGTTTGAGAGTATTATATAAATGAGAGTGTATTTGTTAATGTTATAAAAACATATAATGTTAATTGGTCTATTGAATTTTTATGGATTCTGGTCGAGACGTGGGACGACAAGATGTCGATAGGGGTTTTTAAGTACTTGAACAAGGTCAATGGAAATGATATTGATTTTTGAAAATTTGGCAAATGAAATATTTTATCTAGGATTGCATTATATATATATATATATATATATATATGGGAATTATTTCAAACATTATATAACTATAGAGTGTGTTTGTTTAGATTTGATAATATTTATTTATTATCACTATTTTTTGTTCAATCATGCTTAATTAAATTAGGAGCATTGACTGTTGTTTGTAGTTTTTGAATTGTGCTTGATTTATTTAGGAGCATTTATCACTTTGATTAAAATGAACCCTACGTGAATTAATTTTCACAATTTGACTATAAGGTGTTTGGAGAAAATGTTAAGTTAAAATTCACCTTCTGATAATGGTGAGTTAAGGATTAAACTTTAATAAAAGGTTGTTTAATAAAATTTAAATAGTAGGATAAGACCTTTAGAGAATAGATGATTGAGAAAATTCTATTATAACAAAGAAGAGCTATTATAATATGAAATGATTTATATATAAAGGAAATTTTATATAAATTTAGTTTATAAAATGTGTTTAGAAAGGATTTTTGAATCTAAATGCTGGAATTTTTGAAAATAATTTCAAACTTTTTGTAGAAATGAAATAGTAGTATTTTGGAAGTAGTTGACAGTAAAAATATTTTAGGAACTGAAATTTTAAATGGATTGCATTTTCTTTGGTACATTAGGAGGAAATCGTCCCGATTTGTTTTATGACAATCTGAATAATCTTCTAAATGGCGATTAGGTGTTTGCTTAGGCGAATGTTTTGGAGTACTTAGTAAGTTTTTCTCTTTATCATTGTGCGACCAAAATGAGTTTAGATCCGAATGAACCCAAAGCGAGTTTTAATAAATAAATCGTTCGAAGTTATTTCTTAAAAAATGACATATGCTTTCAGAGATGAATTTTGGAATATGAAAAAAATATTGGTTATTTAATTTTTAAGTTCCCATAAAAGGAACTGGTTTCAAAATAAATAAAATGTATTTTGAAAAGAGATTGTTTTGATAAATGAGATTTCACCCATTGTAACGTTTACGATTTTCGACCCACGAAAGTCGACATTAATACGTCTAGTGTATCAACTGCCGAGCAATCGAAGGCCGAAAAACTGTACCATTAGGGTTAAAGAAGAGGTAGCAGATAGAAGAAGAAAGAAAGGAAAAGCAACAGAACAATATCAGAATCTCACAATCGTAGCGGAACAACATATAATATATCAATGAATAATCTTTAAAACAAAGAATCATATCAGTTATTACGTTACATCGCATTACATTACATTATCAGAGTTTACAACAACAAACAGCGGAAAAGAAATACTATATACTAGTTGATACGCCAAGCCATCCAGCCTTCCTCCAGATCTCTACAGCAACTCCTGAATTCCAGAATGACCTGATAACCTGACTCTAGACTGCCCGTGTGGAAATTGGTGGGCACCCAGAGTTTAGGAAGGAAACAATAAACTCCAGGTCAGTCATGGGACTGGTGTAAGAACTTAAAAACAGTTATATCTTTAAAAACAAACAAAGAAATATTTTTAAAGTAGATTCGCAATGCTTTTGGAAAATGAAACTACCATAAGGCCTCCCGCACACACACACAACGCAAAAGCAGAATCGGAGGAGATTTCTCCTTATGATAGTCAAACATGCTTGATACGCAAATTTTCTTTGATATTATTACTATAAGTGCAAGGTGTAGGAAAACATTTCGAAAGTATAATATAAGTCTTAGCCAACATAGACATTCCGAACTATGCATACTATAGCTACCATCTAAACAGTGGTGACCACCATAAGTAAATGGCAGGTTTTACAACTAAAACCGTGCAAAGCTCGTATTGGAGTTTGGATTTCTAACAAATGGTCAGGCCAAGGAACTTCCCATTGCCACATGGGTACGCCTCTGGAAAGATGTAACAACCCTAGATTTTTCATATATTTTGATTTTGACTTTATTTTTATTTTTAAATTATTTTAAACTTATTTTATTTCAAACATTTCATTTCTAAAAATATATATTGATTATTATGTGAATTATAATTTCAAACTGGTATAATTTGGATATTTTACTGAAAAATGGATTTCCAGTCAAACTGGTCAAATTTTGACTTTTAAATTTTAGATTTAAATATTTATATTCTTAAATTTTATCTTTTATTATGAAAGTAGATGAAATAACTTGAACACTGCTTTTCGTTTCGTTGAAAACGGAGTTAAACTACAAAAATTATGTACATTTCAAAATTTGAGTAAATTTATTTTATTTAACAATTTTTACCTATTTTTACTTTATATAAATTTTATTTTCTTTGTGATATTATTATTTTAATTGTTTTAATGTGTTATTTTGGGTATAATTTAATATTTTAATATTTTTAGAATAATAATATAAATTTTCTAAAGTACACTTGAATTTATTCAAATTTATAAAGCCTAGTTTGGTATTTACTGCATTTTCTTTATTTAATTGATATTGTTTAAATTTATTTATTTTCTTTTCTTATTTATTTCATTTTCTGAGATCTTTCATCTTTGTTTTCAGCCATTGATAAAAAAATATAGGAAATTCGAAGAGTTTTAAACTTTTGAAATTCCTATGTCTCTTTGCATTTCCGACCTTTCATTTTCCCAACTCTTCTCTTAATTTTTTTGGCCGTGTAATCGACTCATTTCAGCTGCATTTTTTTCACTTCCACAAAAATCATTTCTATTTCTCTCACAAAAAAATCACGGCTATTCTCCTTGTGAAGCTTTGGTAAAAAATTCTATCTTCTTCTTGTCTTTTTATTGATTTTCTACTTGAATTTGCACATGCTCTCCACCTTCATAGTTGTATTCCCCCTTCTCTAAGCTGTGGCCGACCACCACCACCACTTTTTTTTACCATTACACATCCTAACACCTCTCCTCCTCAGGCCAAGCCAAGCCATGGTGAAGATCATCACAAAAATCCATCTAAACTAGCACTAGCCATCACCTGTACCAAACCTAGTCTAGGATTGCCATCTCCTTCTTCCTCCACCTTTTCCCGCCACCACCACCACCACCTCTGGCCTGACCTCCACCCTCTGCCACACCACCCACCACCTCCTGGAGCCACTGGCCAAGCCATATGACCTATGGCCGTACCAATGTATTGCATACATATGATGATATTTGACCTATGGTGTAGCCTAGTTGCACCTAAACTTCACCACACCAAAACCATGTTTAGGCCAACCACCCTCTCACCCAAACCAGACCTGTAGCACCCCTAGGCCGAACCAAATACCTTTATATCTGAAGCATATGGGATAGAGAGCAAGTGCAAGTCAATCGTTGTTGATTTGGGCATTGAATTCTTATGTTGTTTGTTGTTATATTCGTGTTGAAACTTATGAATTATATATTTTGTTTGTGTATATTTTATCAAGGCATATAGCTTTGGTTTTCCACTCTTGTGCCTTGTCCGTAGTTTTGTGCCTTCATTGTGTCAGTATCTGTGCTTTGGTGTTGATCTCCAGCTTGTGACAGGTGAGTAAATCTCACCAGACTAATATGTGCTTATGTAATTATAAACTGACATCACCTAAACATGTATATGCATATCATCCTGTTATCACTGCTGTATTATTTTCATATGCTGTTCACACCTGTTATTACACCTGTTATATCATATGTCACTGATATTTTATGCTATTCTGTTGTTTATATCAGTTATCACCATTGCAAGTTCCCTGTAGACTAGAATCACTATGGGTTGAAATGATACATACTCAAACGGACTTTAGAATAGGGGAAAACCGTTATGGGCTGAAATGATAGGTCTGAGCGGTTTTCAAATCATTCATTTACTTGGAACTGCGGGTTTGAAATGATAGAACCCGGGTTTTTCTTTTTAAATTGCGGATTGAAATGATATACATCTGTATCACTTGACCTAGGCTAGAAAAATATATACAGACCCGTGGTTTATAAAATATTTTCTGAAACATTTTAAATATATTTTTAAATGTAAAAGTATAATATTTTGAATTAAAAATGAATTTAAATGATTTTCATAAAATAAAAATAATTTTTGTATAAGTGAAAATGTAAGTAAATGAATGTTTAGGTCAAATTTTGAAATATAACCTATTTTTGGGAATTTTGAATTTTTGTTAAAAGTGACATTTTTATTAAGTAAAATAAATGGAATAAGTTATAAAGGCTTAATGGTTAAGTAATAAAATTAATTAAAGAAATGGAAATTTATACTTGAATTAAATTAAGAAAATATAATAAAATTGGATTTTTGTAAGAAACTTAACCTATAAAGTTCACAAAAATGTAAGTATTGAAATAATGAATTAATAATGTAAAATTATATGATTTCATAAGTAAATATGATTTAAATGAAAATTTACTTGGTTTTGAAATTTTACTTTTAAGCTTGAAATTTAAATATAACGGATTACCGCATTTGCAAACGCTGCTGTTAAGAATAAATGAATTTAAAGGCTAAATTGAACTAAAGCTATTATAGCACTTTGTAAGTGCTATAGTTGATAAAGATAACTAAAACTTAGTTAAAAATAAAGGAAGCTATTATAGCACTTAGATGCTGTCTTTTGTAAATGAACTATTTTAAACTAAAAGTTTTACATAGCATTTTATAAGTGCTACGAAAACTGAATTTTTACGTTTTAATAAATTTTAATGATAAATAATTTTGAAAAAGGCTTAAATTTTGGAAATTTAATATGTAATTAATTAGTATAAGGAATTGACTTTAAATGGTTTTAAATAGAGGAATTTAACTTTAAATGTGAATTTGAAAGGTAATTAATTCCTTAATAAAATAAATAGATTTAAATGGTATTTGAAAGTAAATTAAATGACTGATGTTTAAATAGAGGATGGTTTGAAATGATATTATGGTATTTTGAAATGTATTTGAAATGATATTGGTTTTGAAATGATTTTGATTTTTAAAGTATAAATACCATTTTAAATTATAACCGTGGGTTATAATAACGTTTGGTTGTTAAAGAGACTGGGTTCGGATATCAAGCATACTCTCTGCCGATACCGAAAACTACTTTAACAACCGTGTACGCGGTGTAGATTCCAGAATAGAGTAGGATGGTGGCAACGCTCTTAAGGTATGTAACGTGGACCCGACTCCCGTGAGTTGGCTTAAGGTGGCTAAAACAGGAGCGATCGACGGGCCAAGTGAGGTAGCTCCTTCGATCGGACACACTTCTTCGATGCCATTCTATTGCTTTTGTGATTGATTTGGTGTGCACACCTTTGATATGGGAGTGTGGCTCGAGGTGGGCGTATGTGGCTGCTGCGTTACCACCCGCCCAGAAGCGTAATTGGTATATCTACCCTGGCATTGCCTTGGGTGCCTTGTCACCTACCCTAGGGAGCCTTGTACGAGTTTGGTTTTCTCCCGTAGCCCGTGTCATATCCTCTGATAGTCTTCTGATCTAGAGATATTATGTTATCGGACGGACTACTAGGACTATTATGTGTGAAGGGTGATATGGGTAGCCCGGAACGCTATTTAAAAGTAAGTTTATTTTACTATTAGACATTATTATAATAGCGAAATATTACTACATAGTAAATAGTTTTAATGGATCCTTAGAGGATGGGTGGTCCCAGGCATCCTTTAAGTTACTTGTACTTTATTACAGTTCACTTGAGTTGGTTTACATTATATAAGTATATATTGTCCTGACTCGAGTGTTTGTATTTTATTTACGCTCGGGTCAGCCTGGGTTATTCTCAGATTTAGATTCCACTTTCTGGAGATTGGAATCGCTGGAGATTATCTGCTTATCTAGTTTTATCTATTCCAGTTCTGTTGTTCTATTCAGCTTGTACTTGGTTATCATCTTTAGACTTCTGTTGTACTTTATTTATTCTGTTGTATTTTATTTAACTCTGATATATTTTCATAGTAGCTTCATGAACTATTATATCTTTTACTTCTGGTGCATTTCTTACTCTGTGTTTGTGTTCTGTGATTTTTATTTACTGTATGTCCTGAGATTTGCCAAATTTTATTTACAACGCGGTATATTGAGCAATTCAAATCCGGCATGTGCGGATGCGAATGGTTGAAAATATCGGGTTATTACAAAAGACGCCCCGAGAACCTAACCGGATCTCTGCCAACACAAGGCTGGGTTACCCCTAGCTGGGTAACAACTGACACGAGTATGCCATCCCCCGGTCGTAACCGAGCAAAATCCCGGGATTCACCAACAACCACAAAATAAAATGTTTGCAGCAACAACATAGGTTAAGTATCTGGGCTCCGTACCATGATACCACCTCTATCCAGAAGGAAATAGCATACACTAAGGGGGCGCTATCCCCTAATAACCTTGCCGCATCTTTCCTGTTTTGACCATTACCGGTGTGTGAGGTTCGACGAAGTCTCGTCCACAAAGCTACGCTTTATACAAAAGCTGCACTTTGATCAACAAATGATCCACAGCACTTCATATACCACATTACCAAATTGGGAATGTATCACTAGTAACCATCAATTACATAACCTCTGAGCTCGTACATCTCAGAGAAGGGTGTTAAGCTAAGAGAATAAATTCTCCGCCACCAAAAGAAACGTATTTGATGGAAACCAGCTTTACATCTCAACTTGTAACGTCAGACACACATCCATACAAGTACGTTTGGGATCGAACGGAACCGAAGGCACTTCCAAAGAAGCCCTTGCAATCCGGCTATTCAATAATCACGTCCGGAATTCCCATCACAAAGGGTGATAAAATCTCTATATCGTAGATCAGCCGATGCAGAGACATTCGACGATAATCCTTCCATTTTTGAAAATATCTGGTCTTCAACGCCGGTCTTCAAATGCTATCCATTACGACATATCATTATTCGGAATGGGATTTATGACACAAAGGTCCTCTCCCGACTAAACCGAATAACGAGCGCTTATTTTTAAAATAAATGTAGCATTCAAATTCAAGAAAATCACAATAAATACCCATTTAAAGGTAAATATTGATAGTCGGTTATTTAACTATCAATAGATATGCAAAACATCACCAGATTCCAAATAATTTTCCACATTATTTATTTTCCAAAAATATCTTTACAAGACATATATTTTTCCACACTTCAACTGTTTGAAAACAAATTTCAAATCACTTTTCAATTTATCTTTAAAAGATAAAATCTCAAAACATTTCACTTCATATTGGAAAATATTTCCATACTTATTTAATAATAAGTAATTCACAAATCTATTTATTTTCAATACTTAGAAAATATTCAATATACTTAAATCACAGTTAAGTATATATTTCATTCTTTAAGGAAAACATTATCTTAAGCACATTTATTTGAGTCAAAAACGAATGTCGCGTAAAACATCGTTACGACAACCCAAAATCACTAGTATAGGGATTCAAAATTAAGATAGATATATAAATCCCAATACTATGTAAAACATTTTCTTTCGAAAATCAATTACTATAACAACAGTGTTATAGCCCATCTTTTCTTTATTTCTCGAAAACGTCTATTTCAATAATGAATGTTGAAATCTATGGTTTCGATCCTTAACACATTTTAAAAAAACTTCAAATCGTTTTAATTCCATTTAAAAGATCACTTCCTAAAACATTTCTTTAATATATTATTCACTGTCCAAAATCGTGAATATAAATCATTTATCGAATTCAACACTTCTACATGTTTTAATTTAAAGGATTATCCACTGTCCAAAATCGTGGATATATCTCCTTTAATAAGCTTTCATATTTACTTATCAAATTCAATTGGTTTTGGATTTATAAAACAACGTTTATAAATTTAGATCTATATAAATTTTATAAAGACATCAACTTATAAAACCCCTTAATTAACAAATTCTATTTATATCTCAATTTAATGCCAAAATCCAATTTATAAGTTAATTTCTTCTAAATCTTTTATTTTATAAAATCTATTCATTTTATAACTTCACAATTTATAATCTATAAATTTCATTCACTTATGAAATCCATTTATGCTTCATTTTCAACACTTAAAAAAACTCGTTTTATAATCCTAATATTTTTAATTTATAAATATCAATTTTATAAATCTTTTATATAAACCGTTTACAATAATTCAAAAATCCCAATTTAAACCATTTTACAAATTGTTTATCTACTTATTTCAAAAATCACATTTCGGTTATATCTCACAAAAATCATAATTTTTATAACATAAAAATTATAATGTTTATTTATTTAAAATGAATCAATTCAAAAATTTAATAAAACGTATACTTTCAAAAATCAATTTAAAAATCCTTTTAAATTCGAGATTGTTACTTTAACATTTTTAGAACTCTAAAAATAGGCCCAATGCTGCAACAGCACCAAAACATCAACCACAACATCCAAACATCATATATCAATATGATAACGGAATATATCGCAATTATCTGTAAATAAACCAATACTGTTGAGGAATCCAATTAGATTCTCCAACCTGTTTCCCTGCATCCACAGATGTTAGCTCAATACCAATCCCGTTCCAATATGGGATATCATGGTACATGGGTTCATATAAAATATTATCCGCTATTATGCGGCGCAATAGGGTCTCATCCGCTATATAATGCAGGAAAATCAACTCCAAGTACATCTATAATACCAATTCCATTTCAAGATGGAATATCGCGGTATATGTGTTTAGTAAATAACATCCTCTTAATATACGGCGTGTGACGCCCCACCTCTATACCCACGCAAGCCAAGGACACTACAGGGTAATGCCGTCAACTAACATGGAGAATAATGCTGGTTAGGAGAGACCACCTATGGCCTTGCTCTAACTATCTATTGAATACATCAACAATAATCATACAATGCAGATCGACATATCCAATGAATACTTAAAAAAAACCATAGGTGGTTGGAGGATCTATCAGAACAGAATATAACAACGCAAATGTAATATACATCACAGAATAGTAGATCATCATATACACATATACAGATACATAACAGAGTATACAAACTAATACATGTCAAGTGGTTTAGCTAACCACAATATACAGACAAGTCAAAAGAATACATATATTAGAGTTACAATAAAAGGACTACACAAAAAGCTTTAACAAAAAGAAACAAGTTGAATAGTCCATGCGGAAGCAAAATAGGCTAGGTGCAAAAGCACCTAACCTGAAACATCTCGGTCTGACCCGAGTATAAAATACACGAGTCAGTCTAGCTAAAAAATCAGTTAGATAAACTGAACAACAAAAACCTGCAAGGTTACAAAGTATAACAAATATCTCTAAAGGAGATAACACAATCATCTAACAAAAGATGAATCATATGATAACAAGTCAAGCCACATATCATCGGCAACATAGATAAATAAAGGATACAAGCATCCCAAATCAAGCCAAAAAGGCAAATAACAAACACCCATAAGGTATACAAGTTCCACAAGGTAATCGCTACATATCATGCAGCTCAAAAAGACCAACACCGAAGGGCGATACCAAGGGAATATACATATCAATGAAACATCATAAAATTGCTCGAGCTCAGTACTGTACAAACAAAAGCCCGAAGACTCCAAACCTAATATCACCCATGCGGCTCATAACGACCAACATCGGAAGCGATACTAAAGGGCAACCCAATATCACCCATGCGGCTCGTAACGACCAACATCGGAAGCGATACTAAAGGGCAACAAACCCGAAGGCACAAACCCGAAGGCATCATACCCGAAGGCAACAAACCGTAGTGGTGAAGGTCAAAGACCCAGTACTGGACACCACTAACTGGCGGAATGTGTCACAACTCTCGAAAAGGAATCCGAAAAGTGTTAACGTGAGTCCCATAACCACTCGTTCGCGCTAAACGGTTTACTATCCATCAGTCACTTTCACACTCAAAGCAGTACAAAGTTTACCTCATATCATCGGTAAACCAAACCAAAGATCAAAACGTTCAAACGAATAGATCGGGAATTAACTGAAAAGATGAATGCACGTATTCATTGCATGCGTTTTATCTAATCATTTAATTCTCCTCCCACATCGCTCGGAGTGCGAAGATGTGTGTGTTTTAAATAGAATTAATAAATTGGAGAAGGGAGCTTTTAATATAATTCAAAAGATTATTTTATATAAACCCGTGAATGAAGTCAAGGATAAGTTATCAAAGCCAAAGAAGCAATAACAACCACTAAGAACCAACATGAATCGATAAAATCCAGAAAACCAATCAAAACGAGCACAAATAGGCAGAACAGGAAAACAGGAGCAGGTCTGTGACGCCCCACCTCTATACCCACGCTAGCCAAGGACACTACGGGGTAATGCCGTCAACTAGCACGGAGAATAAGGCTGTTGAGGAGCGACCATCCGTGTAATTGCTTTGTGCGAGCACCGATATGCCAGATAAAATATAACTTGCATTTCATCTCAAAAGGAGACATACCGACGCAAACTCAAAGCTACCACACAGTGGCTATATATAATCTTCGGAAACAAATATAGAAATAAACATAACACAAATCAGTCACAGGCAATTCATATCACAAAGGCGGAAATAGATATGAATATTACACATAAAAGTGTATATCAGAGTAGTGGTCAAATAAGATCCACAACATCACAAAAGAATAGATACAAGTGCTAGACAAAAGAATATGTATACATCAAGGAGTCTATTTCTCAAATGCATACAACAAAAACTACCAAACTAAAGTAGTTAGCCAAAAGATCATATGATGGTCCGATAAGGTGGCAAGTAGAAGCATCTGTAAAATCTCAGTCTGACCCGAGTATTATTTATAAGAAAAATAATAAACGGAACAGTCTAGCTATAAATTTCAGATGAAATGATATAGAATAAGAGATATGACTAAACGTATAATAATCAAAATGTCAAGCTGTGATGAATAAGTAATTGAAAAATCAACGAGAGATTAATCAATATCGCAAAGATCTTCTCAAAGATAAAAAGGAATGTCATACTCCTAATTTCATTCACCAAGCCACAATAAATGACATACATATCAATGCCAATCGTAAAAGTTGGTGAAACATAAATTCCAGAATTCAACACACGAAATCTAGAAATCAGATAATTCGGAGCATCGACGTCGTACAGCGTGACGTCCGATGATCTAGAAACACAATAGAAAGGAACAACGACGTCGTACAGTGTGACGTCCGATGAACCAAAGCACAATAAAAGGGAACAATGACGTCGTACAGCGTGACATCGGATGAACTATAGCACAATAAAAGGGAACAACGACGTCGTACAGCGTGACATCGGATGAACCATAGCACAATAAAAGGGAACAACGATGTCGTACAGCGTGACATCCGATGAACCAAAGCACAATAAAAGGGAACAACGACGTCGTACAGCGTGACATCCGATGAACCAAAGCACAATAAAAGGGAACAACGACATCATACAGCGTGACATCCGATGAACCAGATCACAATCAAAGGGAACAACGACGTCGTACAGCGTGACATCCGATGAACCAAATCACAATTAAAACGGAACAACGACGTCGTACAATGTTACGTCCGATGAACCGAATCAAAAAGACATCGCACAATTGCTAGTCTAAATCATAAAATGATCGTCATGATCATCAAGAAGTGTCAATTACAATAAGCTAGTAAATATATGAGCTTAGCTTCATGTCCCATAACCACTAGCTTAACTTAAATATTTACGAACAAATTGTAGATCTCCACTAGAAAATTGTCACAAGAGTTTCAATCGAACAAGTCCAAGAATTAACCGATGAAGTAAACGCAAGCGTTTCATACCACTCGTTTTAGTAAGCCGTTTAATTAGATTTCTCATACGAGTGAGGTAAAGATTTGTATATACTAGTAGATTGGAAAATGGTTTTAAGAAACAAGCTTTGTAATAAAATAGTGTTGAAATCATTTGAAGAAAGATTTTTGATATTTACTACTAGTATAGAAAACCTTTATATTTTTAAAGTGACAAATCACAAAGAAGATTGTAGGAACAATCCATCACTAAAATTCATGTTCAAAGACGTGAGTAAAATCCAAAGAAATCGATACCGAATCCATCAAAATGGATATTCCCAAAAATCACGAAGAAAATGTCATCAAAGTCGATAATAAGTGATAATAACAAAAGGGAATCAACACGAATTGATTAACGTTGGAATTCTCAAGCAAATAGGCAAACAGGCAAAAAGAGTGCAAATTCAAACGTCTGAAATCAAGGATTCAGTCGTCTGAATTTGGAAAATAAATTATATTCCAAAACAGAATTCAGACGTCTGAATCCTTGAATTCAGACGTCTGAAATAGGCACTTTTTAGCCTATTTCCTTTCTAGTTCCAAATGAACCAATTCAGACGTCTGAAATCATATATTCAGACGTCTGAATCTGGGAATAGAAATCTTCCCAGAACAATATTCAGACGTCTGAATATTACGTTTCAGACGTCTGAATCTGGGGTTCAGGGCATTCCCTGAACCTAGGCCAAAAATTGGCCAAACGGATACCGGAAGTGATCGATCGAGTGACAACGGCTAAGGATTTACGCCAAGCGACAACCCAGCCTTAACGGCTCTTCGATACGCCTCAAATATCAATGTCCATATATCCATAAAAGGATTTACATAGATTTTGATTTCAAAACACCAAAAATTGGAATATACACCAAATCAATCCAAACCAAAATCAATTGCACAAGAATAAACGCTAGGAATCATACCTAACAATCGAAGATAATTATAGACAAAGATGTGAGATAAAAATCTCACCTTTGAACCCAAATTAATGAAGAAGAAGTTTGAAAGCAAAGGAAGATCAACCACACTTCAATCCCAACTCAAGAAGCTTGATTCTAAGCTTAAAAGAGAAATGTTTCCCAAATTAGGTTTAGGAATTTTCTGAAATCAAAGAGAGAATGAGTTGGGGAAGATGAAGAGAAGGCTTACCAATGGGTTCTCTTGAATTTGGAGCTAGAAGTTGGATTTGCTAATGAAGACTAGGGCTTGGAACTTTAATTTCCTCTTCATTCCCCCATTATTGCTTTAGCTTGAAGTGTTAGAAATATGAAATGAAGTAATGAAGAGTTGAAGTGGAGTTGGGTTCATATGTTAGGTTAATGGGCAGAAACCCAAACCAAAGCCCTAAGTGAAAAAGTAGCAAAAATCAACTTACTCCAAACATATCGAAGCTTATACTCAAAAAGGTTGCGAACGGAATTTTGAACTCAATGGAAGTGGTCTCGAGTCCCAATTCGACTGTTTGCTAAAAGTAGGTTTTCGGACAAAAACCCGATGAACGATGAAATATTTAAATATACAATCAATAAATATGCGGGTTGTTACAGACTCCCCTCCTTAAAGAAATTGCGTCCTCGCAATACTTAAGAAGAAAATAAGAAGTAACAACCATAGAAGCATATCAACACAAAAGAAAATTTAAAATAGGAAGTTCACCATAAGGAGCATGAAAGAGTTAGCCTGAACGGGTTCGCACGGTGAATTCTCTGGATTCCCAAGAGCAATCCATAGGATTTGAGAATCATTGAACTCTCACAAAAAGAACATCTTTATTTCGAAGGCACTCAACCTCCGAAGCAATGATGCGAATAGAATATTTCTCAAAAGTCAAATCTGGTGAAACTTCAATTTCCTCAATATCACCGGGCTCAAGAATAAAATAGGAAACCTAAAAGCATTTCCATAGTTAATAGACGCAGAAAACGTCAAGAATAGCAGAAAATTGAGCCGGTGCAACGGCGTAGTACAGAAACGGTACACCCGAGAAACTAGAAACTCGAATAATTTGGAACACCGACGTAGCACAAAAACGGTACGTCCAATGAACCAAAGTTCAAATAATTCGGAACACCGACGCAGTACAAAAACGGTACGTCCAATGAATCGAATACCATAAAAGAACATCATACACTATTCCATAAAAGGAATGACATAAAGCTCAATAAAACAAAGTATATCGAAACGTCCGATGAAATTAATAAAAAGATAATTCCATACAGTCATCATCAAAGAATCAACAACTTGTTGCTTACGACAAAGCGCATTGGCAACATGATTTCCCTTCCGGGAATAAAAAGAATATCAAGATCATAAGATGCTAGGAACTCGAGTCGACATGAAGTTCCCTATGAGACAATAAATATTCCAAAGATTTATGATCGAGATGGAGATCAAATTTCTCCCACAAAAATGATAATGCCAAACTCTAAAAGCGAAAACAATAGGCGCGAGCACTAGATCATGAGTGGCATACCTAGTCTCAATCGGCTTTGTAACGACCCTAGATTTTAATTTAATTTAAATTGATAATTAAATGAATTTTTGAATAAAATTGTAAGATAAATTGATTTAAATAGGAGCGAGTTTCCCCGATTCGACTAGAAAATTTATAAAGTCATATGGATTTGACAATTTGTATATATGTGAACATACATTTAAATTGGATTTGAAATAAAATCTTAAATAAATGGTTTTAAAAATAAATATAGAGATATTTGAATTCAATCTTATGAAATGGATTTTTAAAGTCGTGTAAATATAATAAAATTTTTGAAATAAATATTTAAGTTAAAAATAAAATCAAACATACAAAATATAAAGTAAAACATATTTGACAAATTCTAACATCAAATTAAATATAGAACTTCATCCATATCACAAAGCAAGAAGATAATGATAATATACATAAGTATGCACATTTGTAATATGAAAAAAAAAATGAAAACATTAAGTAAACACCTAGATAAATTATAATATATTTGATTCACTTATATTTCACAGTATAAAGATAAAGGAAGAAATAAGCAAAACTATATATGTAAATGAGCTTACAAATGGAAACAAACCAGAAACAAAAATATAAACATATATTTGAATAGCTTATAAAAGAAAACAAGTACAAACAAAACATAATAAATGCAACCACCATGTTAAAGCAAAAGAATAAACGAAGTATAAAACAAGTATGGTATAAGTGTAGATTGTACAAGGCATTAAATGCTAGCCATATTTTGGTCATTCGAAAATGTACAAATGTGCTTTCAGCCTCCATAAGCAAGGATATCTCTGGTATACTGTACAAGATAATGCAATGACCTTGTTGTATAAAATATATCACCAGGTACAAAGTGAATATCCCGCTACAAACATTATAACACCCTTCTTTATATATACACATCTAATCTATTCTTGTTTGTTCAACAATTATACAAAACAAAGCTAGAAAAAAAAAAGAAGTATAAGCATCATCAAAAAAAACTGGTTCATCAATGAAGCTCTGTTCATTCTGGAAAAAAAAAAGAGTGAGTAACATCCCAATTAACATGTTTTAAGTATGTGATTATAGTTGCATGCTTTTCTCGGAACTTAAGTATGTTTGTGAGTATAGTTTTGAATATATTTCTGTGGTATATATATAGGTTGTTTGTGAAATATTGAATCTACAGGTCTTCTCTGTTTATTGTTGCAGAGTTGGATATTCATCCAAAATGCTAAGTATTCTCATTCAATCGTGGTTAAGCTTAGGGTTTTCAAACAAACAAGTTGTTTTAAACATAATCAAGTTTTTTAAGATTTGTTTTCAACTGGTTAGTAAAGTATATCTACAGGAATCTTGTTTTACAGTACCACGTATAATTATATGTGGAAACCCAAGTGTTTTAAATTGCTAATTCAATTTTACAACTTGAAACCTCACTGCAAAATAGGATTTTTAAAACAGAAATGGGATTTTTTAGTAAAGTATTTAGCGAGCGGTTCATGGTTGAGCAGATGTCACCTTTTGATCAATTCCTGGTGATTGAATAAATGTGGGGTATTGAAATTCTGCTCGAGGCTAGTTCGGTAATGGGTGAAGTTGAGAAAATTGTTGAATAATTTTTCTATTTGCGCGAATTGATGAAACGAGACCATTTTAGGGTTTTTGTTCGAAATTTTGGTCATGTCTGAAACGAGGCGAGTTCGTCTCCTCTGCTTTATCGAGTTTCATGAGATTCGAGGGGATGCAAGTATGGGGTGTTGCCATGGTGAGGCCGAAGTCGCGGCGATTCCGGTGGTGGGAGCGACCGTGGCGGAGTAATTTTTTTGTATGGTAAGTTCGAGTTCCAGGTAGGGTGGAATGCTTATTTTTGATCTGGGAAGTTTGGTATCGAGACGATCCTAAATTTTGATAGGAGTGCTAGTTTGCGACTCGCTGGAGGACTCGAAGTTCATCGGAGCGCCAGCGACGTGATGTGCACGTGCACGTCATCGCCTTGGTATCAGTTGATGCGTGAGTAAGTTGTGTGTTGGAGCAGCTAAAACTTAGGCTAACTAAAAAGAGAAGGAGAAGGGAATTCGAAGCAGGGGAATGTGAAGTTGTGCTCGTGAATGCCTCGTGTTAGACTCGAGTGTTTACTCGAAGTTTAAAGCGTTGGTCCCGAAGCAAGAAAGGGACTGGCTCGGGTAGGATACTGGTTTTCGGTTTTAACCCGTACAGTTTTCAAAATAAAAAAAAATTAAAAAAAAATTAAAAAAAATTTTGAATGTAAATTTATAAATCAAGGTTTTGAATTGAGTTTTTTTATCAAAGATAAATAGAAATCCAAGTCCAGTGAAACTTAGTTGAAAATAAATAAAGTTTAATAACTTGGAATTATTTAAGAAATTAAGTGGATTTGAAAAAGAAATTGAATTTAAAAATTAGAATTTTTTTTGTAAAGGAAAGATTGAGCAAAGCTAAAGCAAGTTTTGAACTGAACTTATAAATTTAAGTTTAAATATGTATTTAGGTTCGGTTTGAAACTTAGTTTGGAAACAAAATTTAAAAATTCAAATTTGGTTAATAACTTAAAAGTGTTAAATATTTAAGCGTATTTTAAGAAGGGTTATTCGATTTAAGTCTTGAAATTTGAAATGAATTTGAAAGTGAATTGAAAATGAGCTGTCAACATATTTATAAGTGATAGTGAATCACTAATAAGAATGAGTTTTGTCTTAAGTTAATTAAAATGAAAAATCTATTTAATTAATTAATTGATGACTTGGATTAATTAAATACGTAATTAAAGGTTTAAAACATTAACTAAGGTAATTAATTTGAGAAGAATTAATTTATTAAAGTTTAATTAATTAATGAAAGTGATTAATAAAGGATTATTAATTTAGGGTTAATTTATTAATTGTTGTAATTAAATAAGAATAATTAATCAAAGGATTATTTATAAATTAAAGGTTAATTAATAAATGATTAAAGAGTAATTAATCAAATTTATTGGTAATTAATTAATATTAATTAACCAGGATTAGTAAATTTTCATAACAATAAATCTGATTTAAATTAATCGGTTGATTAATAAATAGTACTTATGTATGTTTGGATTTTTAATTTAATGGGTAAATTGTTTGATTTCCCCGATATGTGATGCTTTGTGTTATACCCTTATTTGTGTTGTGATCTGTAAAGTAATTAATTAGCTATGATATATATATATATATATGATCTACAAATGAAGATAAGCGTTATAGTTTATATCGCTTATCCGATATATTATTGTGTTTGAATCTGTGATAATTGAATGATGTTGCACCATTGTGTTAAATCCCTGGACCACACTTATACACATACAAATATGGACTTCACAGGGAAATTGATTTAAGTCACAGATTTTGAAATAGTTTTATATTTGAATTCAAATGTTTTGGAAATGGATTGGGTTTAAAGTGAAAAAAAACAATTGAAATGGAATTTCAAAGATGTAATTTATTTTGAATAACTCGATAAAATATGAAGTTGAATAATTTGATTTGAACTTAAATTCAAGATTTGAAATTGAATTCTACGATTTAAAACTAGGGATTAAAATTGTTATACCAGTTATATATGGGTTAAACTATTTTAAAAGTATTGATTTGGGGATGTGAATAGAATTCAAGGGCTTTAACTCGTGTAAATATAATTGGATTTTTCTAAAACGAAAACTATTTTTTTCAAATAATAAAATCTTTCACATAATAAATGAACGTCCAATTTGTGTTAAAAAGAATTTCAAGTTTGAAAATGAAGATAATTTCCAAGTTATGAAAACGATTTGAAAGCTATAAGTTGAATTTTGATTTAAAGATTCAACAAGTTAATCGAATTTTGAAAGCTATGAGTTAAATCTTTGATTTAAAGATTTAATGAGTTAATCCAATTGGAATGGAAATTGTTTTGAAGTCTATGAATTGATCTTTGTGAAATAAATCTTTTTGTAATATAAAGATTTGAAATGGTAATTGGTTTAAACCATTTGAAAAGGAAAGTTTTTGGGTTTTAAGTTGTGACTTAATTGAAATCCCAATATCCATATGTTTTCGAAATACTGCACTCACTGTTCGGTTTAGCCGGGAAAGGACCTTTGTGTCATATATCCCATTCCGAATATATGATATGTCGTTATGGATAGCATTTGAAGACCGGTGTTGAAGACCGGATATTTTTGAAAGCAAAAGGACAACTCGTCGAATGTCTTTGCATCGATTGGTCCCTGGTATAGAGACTCCATATGTGATGGGAAGTCCAAACGTGATTAGTGAATATCCGGATTGCAAGGACTTCTTTGTAAGTGCCTTCGGTTCTGTTCGAGCCCGGAACAGACTTGTATGGATAGTATGTCTGACATTACAAATTGAGATATAAAGCTGATTTCTTTCAAATATATTTCTGTTAGTGGCGGAGAATTTATTCTCTTAGCTTAACACCCTTCTCTGAGACATACGAGCTCAGAGGTTATGTAGTTGAAGGTTATCAGCGATATATTCCCAATTTGGTAATGTGACATGCTGAGTGTTGCTGTGAAATGATCATTGTGTTGATCATTTGTGATAAGATCATTTGTTTGATCGTTTATCTTTGTGATCATTTTTATGATCATTTGTTGACCTAAAGCACGGCTTTTGTATAAAGTGTGTCTTAGTGGACGTGACTTCGTCGAGCCTCACACCTCGGAATGGTCAAAACAGGAAAGATGCAGCAAGGTTATGAGGGGTAGCTCCCTTTAGGGTATGTGCATTTCCTTCTGGAAAAGGGTGGTATCATGGTATGGAGCCCAGATACTTGCTCATGTTGAAACACTTTATTACTATGGTGTGATGTTGATTAGAGAGCTCTCGGATAAAGGTCCCAAAGGACCGGGGGATGGCATACTCGTGTCAGTAGTTACCCAGTTAGGGGTAACCCGGCCTTGTGTTGGCAGAGATCCGGTTAGGTTCTCGGGGACGTCCTTCCAGAGGCGTTCTCATGTGGCAATGGGAAGTTCCTTGGCCTGACCGTTCGTTGGAAACCCAAAGAAACAATACGAGCCTTGTACAGTATTAGTTGTAGAACCTGCCATCTAATATGGTAGCTATAGTAGGCATAATATAATGGTACCTATGCTGGCTAAGATTTGTATTCTACTTTCGAAATGATTTATCCTACACTATGCACTAGTAATAATATCAAATGTTTCTTTTTAATGCTTATCAAGCATCTTTGACTATCATAAGAAGAAATCTCCTCCAAGTCTGCGTTTGCATTGTGTGTGTGGCGGGAGGTCTTATGGTAGTTACATTTTCAAAAAGCATTGCGAATTGATTTTTGAATACTTCTAGGTTTGTTTTTAAAGATAAACTATTTTTGTTGCTCACACCAGCCCCACGACTGATCCGGAGTTTATTGTTTCTTTCCTAAACTCTGGGTGCTCATTATTTTCTACACGAGCAGTCTAGAGTTGGGTTTTTCAGATAGTCAGATTAGTAGGTTATCTGGAGCTAGTTCAATCTTTGGATATGGACTATACTTGCTTATCTTTGTGCATCGTTATTGGGAGTTCGAGCTATTGCTGGATTGATTCTTGGAAATGGAGTTGCAATTCTCGAAGTTCTCTTTTGAAGACTATCTTAGAGTTATATTGTTCCGCTGCTAGATGTCATCTATTTTCTTTTCCGCTGCTATTTATTGTATCATATCTCTGATATATATTGATATCTATTGGATCATCTGTTGTATCAGATATTGTATCAAAGCTGTATATCAATATATTATTCTTTTATTCCACTGTGTTATTTACTTAATGTTGTTATAAGCTCCGGCGAATCGGATTTGAACGGTCGAATCTAGGGTACGATATGAAGTATGGATGTCGATTTTCGAGCGGGCAAAACCCGAAACGTCACATTTGGTATTAGAGCTAAGGTTGAACTTTAGCTCAGGAGTATAACACATTAAGTAGCTCATTAGAGATAGGGTGAAGTGTCCCTAGAATGAGTAATCCCTAAGATACCTGTTTGAATGCCTCAGTAAATTCTCTTGCTATCCACTGATGGTGAGTATGAGTGCAAGAAGAGAACGAGATAGGGAACAGGGGAATACGACTATAAGTGGTCAATACTCTGTAACAACAGTGGAAACAACTTTATTCTCAATCTCTTTTTGATTCGATTCCAATTCTTTTGATTGCTTCGTGACAGCTATAGAAAGAAGTTCGGTGCGTTGATGATCTACGAATAGTTGTAGGAAAATCCGTACTTCGTATTTCATCGGTTTCTTATTAGTTTTTGATTTAAACCTTAATGAATATGAATTGGAAATTTGGAATTGAGATTTTAAATGAATGGGAAATTTTAAAATTTGAGTTAAATTGATTAATAGAATATGAAGGATAAATTGAATTGTATCGATAAAACGATTTCGTTTAAAACCAAATTTTGAAATTCTGTTGTAATTTCTTAGGTTGGTCGAAGTCCGAAGAGGGACAAATTGGTATATATTTTGAGATATTCCGACTTGAATTTGGAATCCATATCTTGTATTTGAGAAATTGTAAAGATAGAGTCTATCTCTGTGTTGTTTTCGTGCCTGCGAATTTCGAGGACGAAATTCTTTTAAGGGGGGAAGTTTGTAACGACCCTAGATTTTAATTTAATTTAAATTGATAATTAAATGAATTTTTGAATAAAATTGTAAGATAAATTGATTTAAATAGGAGCGAGTTTCCCCGATTCGACTAGAAAATATATAAAGTCATATGGATTTGACAATTTGTATATATGTGAATATACATTTGAATTGGATTTGAAATAAAATCTTAAATAAATGGTTTTAAAAATAAATATAGAGATATTTGAATTCAATCTTATGAAATGGATTTTTAAATTCGTGTAAATATAATAAAATTTTTGAAATAAATATTTAAGTTAAAAATAAAAGCAAACATTCAAAATATAAAGTAAAACATATTTGACAAATTCTAACATCAAATTAAATATAGAACAACATCCATATTACAAAGCAAGAAGATAATGATAATATACATGAGTATGCACATTTGTAATATGAAAAAAAAATGAAAACATTAAGTAAACACATAGATAAATTTTAACAATATATTTGATTCACTTATATTTCACAGTATAAAGCTAAAGGAAGATATAAGCAAAACTATATATGTAAATAAGCTTACAAATGGAAACAAACCAGAAACAAAAATATAAACATATATGTGAATAGCTTATAAAAGAAAACAAGTACAAAAAAAACATAATAAATGCAACCACCATGTTAAAGCAAAAGAATAAACGAAGTATAAAACAAGTATGGTATAAGTGTAGATTGTACAAGGCATTAAATGCTAGCCATATTTTGGTCATTCGAAAATGTACAAATGTGCTTTCAGCCTCCATAAGCAAGGATATCTCTGGTATACTGTACAAGATAATGCAATGACCTTGTTGTATAAAATATATCACCAGGTACAAAGTGAATATCCCTCTACAAACATTATAACACCCTTCTTTATATATACACATCTAATCTATTCTTGTTTGTTCAACAATTATACAAAACAAAGCTAGAAAAAAAAAGTATAAGCATCATCAAAAAAAACTGGTTCATCAATGAAGCTCTGTTCATTCTGGAAAAAAAAAAGAGTGAGTAACATCCCAATTAACATGTTTTAAGTATGTGATTATAGTTGCATGCTTTTCTCGGAACTTAAGTATGTTTGTGAGTATAGTTTTGAATATATTTCTGTGGTATATATATAGGTTGTTTGTGAAATATTGAATCTAGGCTAGTTCGGTAATGGGTGAAGTTGAGAAAATTGTTGAATAATTTTTCTATTTGCGCGAATTGATGAAATGAGACCATTTTAGGGTTTTTGTTCGAAATTTCGGTCATGTCTGAAACGAGGCGAGTTCGTCTCCTCTGCTTTATCGAGTTTCATGAGATTCGAGGGGATGCAAGTATGGGGTGTTGCCATGGTGAGGCCGAAGTCGCGGCGATTCCGGTGGTGGGAGCGACGGTGGCGGAGTAATTTTTTTGTATGGTGAGTTCGAGTTCCATCTAGGGTGGAATGCTTATTTTTGATCTGGGAAGTTTGGTATCGAGACGATCCTAAATTTTGATTGGAGTGCTAGTTTGCGACTCGCTGGAGGACTCGAAGTTCATCGGAGCGCCAGCGACGTGATGAGCACGTGCACGTCATCGCCTTGGTATCAGTTGATGCGTGAGTAAGTTGTGTGTTGGAGCAGCTAAAACTTAGGCTAACTAAAAAGAGAAGGAGAAGGGAATTCGAAGCAGGGGAATGTGAAGTTGTGCTCGTGAATGCCTCGTGTTAGACTCGAGTGTTTACTCGAAGTTTAAAGCGTTGGTCCCGAAGCAAGGAAGGGACTGGCTCGGGTAGGATACTGGTTTTTTGTTTTAACCCGTACAGTTTTCAAAATTAAAAAAAATTAAAAAAAATTAAAAAAAAATTTGAATGTAAATTTATAAATCAAGGTTTTGAATTGAGTTTTTTTATCAAAGATAAATAGAAATCCAAGTCCAGTGAAACTTAGTTGAAAATAAATAAAGTTTAATAACTTGGAATTATTTAAGAAATTAAGTGGATTTGAAAAAGAAATTGAATTTAAAAATTAGAATTTTATTTGTAAAGGAAAGATTGAGCAAAGCTAAAGCAAGTTTTGAACTGAACTTATAAATTTAAGTTTAAATATGTATTTAGGTTCGGTTTGAAACTTAGTTTGGAAACAAAGTTTAAAAATTCAAATTTGGTTAATAACATAAAAGTGTTAAATATTTAAGCGTATTTTAAGAAGGGTTATTCGATTTAAGTCTTGAAATTTGAAATGAATTTGAAAGTGAATTGAACATGAGCTGTCAACATATTTATAAGTGATAGTGAATCACTAATAAGAATGATTTTTGTCTTAAGTTAATTAAAATGAAAAATCTATTTAATTAATTAATTGATGACTTGGATTAATTAAATAAGTAATTAAAGGTTTAAAACATTAACTAAGGTAATTAATTTGAGAAGAATTAATTTATTAAAGGTTAATTAATTAATGAAAGTGATTAATAAAGGATTATTAATTTAGGGTTAATTTATTAATTGTTGTAATTAAATAAGAATAATTAATCAAAGGATTATTTACAAATTAAAGGTTAATTAATAATTGATTAAAGAGTAATTAATCAAATTTATTGGTAATTAATTAATATTAATTAACCAGGATTAGTAAATTTTCATAACAATAAATCTGATTTAAATTAATCGGTTGATTAATAAATAGTACTTATGTATGTTTGGATTTTTAATTTAATGGGTAAATTGTTTGATTTCCCCGATATGTGATGCTTTGTGTTATACCCTTATTTGTGTTGTGATCTGTAAAGTAATTAATTAGCTATGATATATATATATATGATCTATAAATGAAGATAAGCGTTATAGTTTATATCGCTTATCAGATATATTATTGTGTTTGAATCTGTGATAATTGAATGATGTTGCACCATTGTGTTAAATCCCTGGACCACACTTATACACACACAAATATGGACTTCACAGGGAAATTGATTTAAGTCACAGATTTTGAAATAGTTTTATATTTGAATTCAAATGTTTTGGAAATGGATTGGGTTTAAAGTGAAAAAAACAATTGAAATGGAATTTCAAAGATGAAATTTATTTTGAATAACTCGATAAAATATGAAGTTGAATAATTTGATTTGAACTTAAATTCAAGATTTGAAATTGAATTCTACGATTTAAAACTAGGGATTAAAATTGTTATACCAGTTATATATGGGTTAAACTATTTTAAAAGTATTGATTTGGGGATGTGAATAGAATTCAAGGGCTTTAACTCGTGTAAATATAATTGGATTTTTTTAAAACGAAAACTGTTTTTTTCAAATAATAAAAGCTTTCACATAAGAAATGAACGTCCAATTTCTGTTAAAAAGAATTTCAAGTTTGAAAATGAAGATAATTTCCAAGTTATGAAAACGATTTGAAAGCTATAAGTTGAATTTTGATTTAAAGATTCAACAAGTTAATCGAATTTTGAAAGCTATGAGTTAAATCTTTGATTTAAAGATTTAATGAGTTAATCCAATTGGAATGGAAATTGTTTTGAAGTCTATGAATTGATCTTTGTGAAATAAATCTTTTTGTAATATAAAGATTTGAAATGGTAATTGGTTTAAACCATTTGAAAAGGAAAGTTTTTGGGTTTTAAGTTGTGACTTAATTGAAATCCCAATATCCATATGTTTTTGACATACTGCGCTCACTGTTCGATTTAGCCGGGAGAGGACCTTTGTGTCATATATCCCATTCCGAATATGTGATATATCGTTATGGATAGCATTTGAAGACCGGTGTTGAAGACCGGATATTTTTGAAAGCAAAAGGACAACTCGTCGAATGTCTTTGCATCGATTGGTCCCCGGTATAGAGACTCCATATGTGATGGGAAGTCCGAACGTGATTAGTGAATATCCGGATTGCAAGGACTTCTTTGTAAGTGCCTTCGGTTCTGTTCGAGCCCGGAACAGACTTGTATGGATAGTATGTCTGACATTACAAATTGAGATATAAAGCTGATTTCTTTCAAATATATTTCTGTTGGTAGCGGAGAATTTATTCTCTTAGCTTAACACCCTTCTCTGAGACATACGAACTCAGAGGTTATGTAGTTGAAGGTTATCAGCGATATATTCCCAATTTGGTAATGTGAAATGCTGAGTGTTGCTGTGAAATGATCATTGTGTTGATCATTTGTGATAAGATCATTTGTCTGATCGTTTATCTTTGTGATCATTTCTATGATCATTTGTTGACCCAAAGCACGACTTTTGTATAAAGTGTGTCTTTGTGGACGTGACTTCGTCGAGCCTCACACCTCGGAATGGTCAAAACAGGAAAGATGCAGCAAGGTTATGAGGGGTAGCTCCCTTTAGGGTATGTGCATTTCCTTCTGGAAAAGGGTGGTATCATGGTATGGAGCCCAGATACTTGCTCATGTTGAAACACTTTATTACTATGGTGTGATGTTGATTAGAGAGCTCTCGGATAAAGGTCCCAAAGGACCGGGGGATGGCATACTCGTGTCAGTAGTTACCCAGTTAGGGGTAACCCGGCCTTGTGTTGGCAGAGATCCGGTTAGGTTCTCGGGGACGTCCTTCCAGAGGCGTTCTCATGTGGCAATGGGAAGTTCGTTGGCCTGACCGTTCGTTGGAAATCCAAAGAAACAATATGAGCCTTGTACAGTATTAGTTGTAGAACTTGCCATCTAATATGGTAGCTATAGTAGGCCTAATATAATGGTACCTATGCTGGCTAAGATTTGTATTCTACTTTCGAAATGATTTGTCCTACACTATGCACTAGTAATAATATCAAATGTTTCTTTTTAATGCGTATCAAGCATCTTTGACTATCATAAGAAGAAATCTCCTCCAAGTCTGTGCTTGCATTGTGTGTGTGGCGGGAGGTCTTATGGTAGTTACATTTTCAAAAAGCATTGCGAATTGATTTTTGAATACTTCTTGGTTTGTTTTTAAAGATAAACTATTTTTGTTGCTCACACCAGTCCCTCGACTGATCCGGAGTTTATTGTTTCTTTCCTAAACTCTGGGTGCTCATTATTTTCTACACGAGCAGTCTAGAGTTGGGTTTTTCAGATAGTCAGATTAGTAGGTTATCTGGAGCTAGTTCAATCTTTGGATATGGACTATACTTGCTTATCTTTGTGCATCGTTTTTGGGAGTTCGAGCTATTGCTGGATTGATTCTTGGAAATGGAGTTGCAATTCTCGGAGTTCTCTTTTGAAGACTATCTTAGAGTTATATTGTTCTGCTGCTAGATGTCATCTATTTTCTTTTTCGCTGCTATTTATTGTATCATATCTCTGATATATATTGATATCTATTGGATCATCTGTTGTATCAGATATTGTATCAAAGCTGTATATCAATATATTATTCTTTTATTCCGCTGTGTTATTTACTTAATGTTGTTATAAGCTCCGGCGAATCGGGTTTGAATGGTCGAATCTATGGCATTCGAATACGATATGAAGTATGGATGTCGATTTTCGAGCGGGTAAAACCCAAAACGTCACAGGCTTTTAATGATTTAGAAGCATAAGTGATAGCACGTCATCTTTTGCAAGAGAACGGCATCCAAACCAATACGATTAGCATTGGTACAAAAGATAAAGTCTTGGTTCCCAACGGGAATCACAAGAATAAGAGTATCAAAAAGAAAGAATTTCTTTTAAATAATCTTCTTTCCTGAAAAATTAAAACTTTCAAAATTACATTTATCTTTATGTAATAATCTTTCTAGAAAAATTTACATTTTTACAAGTCAATATATCGTGTCTGACTGTCTCATCAAAGCGTTTAAGAAATTCCTATCGATAACGTTGATCAAGCGCATCGACCAGAATTCTTAAAGCACTCAACGGGAAATACAATCACAAAATCATCTTCTATATAATAAACATGTTTCTTAAAAACCTTTAAGAATATTCTTTGCTTGCTTAAGAGCAAAGTCAAATTGTACTTACAAATAAATCTTATGAAAAAGATTTGCAAAATTTTTTAAATTTTTATTTTCATCCAAAATCAATAAATACAAGTATGGTCTCATCGAAATATTAATAGAATATTCGATTTATAAAATGGATGAAATAAGCTGGACAAACTGAATGACAAAATAAGTCATTCATAAGAATCGTAACGAGTGCGGAATGCGGTAAGTGGAATGCGAACTCCCGCAACTCGTAGCCAAATGAAAATCGGTGGCAAGGTCGAACTAGAAAGACCTTAACACCACACAAAAGATTTCTTAGGTGATAATCCTAAGACAAACTCAAAAATATCGGAAAAGATTCACAAATTATTTAGATAAGAGAAATAACACTTTTCTCATCTTGGGGGCTTAAAGAATAAAATGATGCCTTCAAAAATTTAAAATCGGAATCACAAGAAAAAAATAGAAATCTGCTTAACAGATAGAAAATGTCGAAGATGAACAGTCCACACGGAAAATAGGATATGGACTTCACATCGATTAAGCCAATCCTTACAAAAATCAATTCCGAAGCCTAAGTAAAAATCGGCTCGGAAAGAAAAATCACATAAAATAATTTCGACATCAATAGAAAGCAAATTGATTGTTGTGGATCCACTAATCCGGATTCGCAATCCTCAAAGAAGCCATCAAGCCCATAATGTTTAAAGAAAAAGAACCACAAGTTCTCTTGATATAAAATAACGAGATGATTATATCAACAAGAACTTGGAAAGGATAATCACAAAACAAATGAAATCAAGGACTAAACGAAAAATACCTTGACCAAGAGAAGAGTTGCCAGGGGCTTGCAGCTTTCCTTCTCTCTTGCTTGGAAGCTTAGGACACGAAGATAAAAGATGACCCGAAACTTTGCAATAACGACAAAAGAGGGGTTTCGGGCACTCCCTTACATGGTGGTCTGTGGAACCACAATTGTAGCATCATCCACGACTAGAGGTAGGAGTCTTTGCTACCGGAGTTTGTTGCTTCCCTTTCTTATTAGAATTGGGGACTTTGAATTTGATAGGTCTCTTCAAGTTATTGTCGAAGTTCTATTGGGCACGCACAACTTCAACATCACCTTCATTATCGGCCTCTTCAAGACGAAAAGCGATATCAATAAGCTGATCAAATGAAACCTCAAGTTTCAGAAGTAATGGCTTCTTAAGATTCTTATTCAAGCCATAGACAAATCTCTGATTTTTCTTCAATGGGGTATTAATGTACTCAACTCCGTATTTGGACAGAGATTCGAAAGATGCGACATAGTCTGTCACAGAAGATTCACCTTGAACAAGGTCAATAAAACGCCGGGACAAAGTAACTTTTTCAACCTCCGGCACAAACTTTAGTTCGAATCGTTCCTGGAATTGCTCCCAAGTAAGATCCGCTTCGATAAACTCCGAAGTCAAGAGCTCATACCAATCTAACGCTCTTTCTTGGAGCATGCTAGAAGCCACTTGGACTCGATGTAGATCAATAAGGTTCATGCGAGAAAAGATACGATCGCATGATTTAAGCCAAGCTTGAATTTCTATAACACTCTCGGATCCTCTGAATGGCCTTCCACCCAAATCGGTGTAATCTCTGCACAAGCGTGCAAAACCGGATCTAGGATGAGTAGGCTCTGGAATCGGTCCGGCAGCTTGAGCATTCTTTACTAGATTAAGAAGCTGCTGGGCAGACATAAATACTCTATCCTGGGGAGTAGCACTAGATTGACCGGCGCTGGGACGGCCAGGTCTAACCATTTCTCTTCTTTAAGAAATAAAGAAAGAAGAAGGAAAAAAGTAATTCACAAAATGAATTTGAATCAAACTTGATTGATAAAACAAGGAATCATTAAAGAAGATAGGATTAGACGGTATGAAGACTCGAATAAATCCTAAGGCATAACTCCTAAGAAAGACTTAGGACATGATCCTTGCTAGATTATTCCACATTGGTCCGAAGTTTGGCTCTGATACCAAGCTGTGACGTCCCACCTCTATGCCCACGCTAGCCAAGGACACTACGGGGTAATGCCGTCAACTAGCACGGAGAATAAGGCTGTTGAGGAGCGACCATCCGTGTAATTGCTTTGTGCGAGCACTGATATGCCAGATAAAATATAACTTGCATTTCATCTCAAAAGGAAACCCGACATACCGACGCAAACTCAAAGCTACTACACAGTGGCTATATATAATCTTTGGAAACAAATATAGAAATAAACATAACATAAATCAGTCACAGGCAATTCATATCGCAAAGGCGGAAATAGATATGAATATTACACATAAAAGTGTATATCAGAGTAGTGGTCAAATAAGATCCACAACATCACAAAAGAATAGATACAAGTGCTAGACAAAAGAATATGTATACATCAAGGAGTCTATTTCTCAAATGCATACAACAAAAACTACCAAACTAAAGTAGTTAGCCAAAAGATCATATGATGGTCCGATAAGGTGGCAAGTAGAAGCATCTGTAAAATCTCAGTCTGACCCGAGTATTATTTATAAGAAAAATAATAAACGGATCAGTCTAGCTATAAATTTCAAATGAAATGATATAGAATAAGAGATATGACTAAACGTATAATAATCAAAATGCCAAGCTGTGATGTATAAGTAATTGAAAAATCAACGAGAGATTAATCAATATCGCAAAGATCTTCTCAAAGATAAAAAGGAATGTCATACTCCTAATTTCATTCACCAAGCCACAATAAATGACATACATATCAATGCCAATCGTAAAAGTTGGTGAAACATAAATTCCAGAATTCAACACGCGAAATATAGAAATCAGATAATTCGAAGCATCGACGTCGTACAGCGTGACGTCCGATGATCCAGAAACACAATAGAAAGGAACAACGACATCGTACAGCGTGACACCCGATGAACCAAAGCACAATAAAAGGGAACAACGACGTCGTACAGCGTGACATCGGATGAACCATAGCACAATAAAAGGGAACAACGACATCGTACAGCGTGACATCCGATGAACCAAAGCGCAATAAAAAGGGAACAACGACGTCGTACAGCGTGACATCCGATTAACCAAAGCACGATAAAAGGGTACAACGACGTCGTAAAGCGTGACATCCGATGAACCAAAGCACAATAAAAGGGAACAACGACGTCGTACAGCGTGACATCCGATGAACCAAATCACAATCAAAGGGAACAACGACGTCGTACAGCGTGACATCCGATGAACCAAATCACAATTAAAACGGAACAACGACGTCGTACAGCGTTACGTCCGATGAACCGAATCAAAAAGACATCGCACAATTGCTAGTCTAAATCATAAAATGATCGTCATGATCATCAAGAAGTGTCAATTACAGTAAGCTAGTAAATATATGAGCTTAGCTTCATGTCCCATAACCACTGGCTTAACTTAAATATTTACTAACAAATTGTAGATCTCCACTAGAAAATTGTCACAAGAGTTTCAATCGAACAAGTCCAAGAATTAACCGACGAAGTAAACGCAAGCGTTTCATACCACTCGTTTTAGTAAGCCGTTTAATTAGATTTCTCACACGAGTGAGGTAAAGGTTTGTATATACTAGTAGATTGGAAAACGGTTTTAAGAAACGAGCTTTGTAATAAAATAGTGTTGAAATCATTTGAAGAAAGAGTTTTGATATTTACTACTAGTATAGAAAACCTTTATATTTTTAAAGTGACAAATCACAAAGAAGATTGTAGGAACAATCAATCACTAAAATTCACATTCAAAGACGTGAGTAAAATCCAAAAAAATCGATTCCGAATCCATCAAAATGGATATTCCCAAAAATCACGAAGAAAATGTCATCAAAGTCGATAATAAGTGATAATAACAAAAGGGAATCAACACGAATCGATTAACGTTGGAATTCTCAAGCAAATAGGCAAACAGGCAAAAAGAGTGCAAATTCAGATGTTTGAAATCAAGGGTTCAGTCGTCTGAATTTGGAAAATAAATTATTTTCCAAAACAGAATTCAGACGTTTGAATCCTTGAATTCAGACGTCTGAAATAGGCACTTTTTAGCCTATTTCCTTTCTGGTTCCAAATGAACCAATTCAGACGTCTGAAATCATATATTCAGACGTTTGAATCTGGGAATAGACATCTTCCCAGAACAATATTCAGACGTCTGAATATTACGTTTCAAACATCTGAATCTGGGGTTCAGGGCATTCCCTGAACCTAGGCCAAAAATTGGCCAAACGGATACCGGAAGCGATCGATCGAGCAACAACGACTAAGGATTTACGCCAAGCGACAACCCAGCCTTAACGGCTCTTCGATACGCCTCAAATATCAATGTCCAAATATCCATTCATAGATTTTGATTTCAAAACACCAAAAATTGGAATATACACCAAATCAATCCAAACCAAAATCAATTGCACAAGAATAAACGTTACGAATCATACCTAACAATCGAAGATAATTATAGACAAAGATGTGAGATAAAAATCTCACCTTTGAACCCAAATTAATGAAGAAGAAGTTTGAAAGCAAAGAAAGATCAACTACACTTCAATCCCAACTCAAGAATCTTGATTCTAAGCTTAAAAGAGAAATGTTTCCCAAATTAGGTTTAGGAATTTTCTGAAATCAAAGAGAGAATGAGTTGGGGAAGATGAAGAGAAGGCTTACCAATGGGTTCTCTTGAATTTGGAGCTAGAAGTTGGATTTGCTAATGAAGACTAGGGCTTGGAGTTTTAATTTCCTCTTCTTTCCCCCATTATTGCTTTAGCTTGAAGTGTTAGGAATATGAAATGAAGTAATGAAGAGTTGAAGTGGAGTTGGGTTCATATGTCAGGTTAATGGGCTGAAACCCAAACCAAAGCCCTAAGTGAAAGAGTAGCAAAAATCAACTTACTCCAAACATATCGAAGCTTATACTCAAAAAGGTTGCGAACGGCATTTTGAACTCAATGGAAGTGGTCTCGAGTCCCAATTCGACTGTTTGCTAAAAGTAGGTTTTCAGACAAAAACCCGACGAACGATGAAATATTTAAATAAAATATTTAAATATACAATCGATAAATATGCGGGTTGTTACAAGGTCAGTCGACTGAAATCCCTGTTCAGTCGACTAAAAATTGTCCAGAAAAATTTCGGGCTTCAGCTCAGTCGACTGAACAGAGGATCCACTTGACTGAACCCAATTTCCTGCATTTCCTACTTATTACCAATGAAGTGCAAACTCTCCCTACCTTCAATCGGACGAGCACGGACGCTAGGGATTTACGCCAAGCGGCTACCCGGCCCTATAAGCACTTCGATTCAGTACCAAAATAAGATCAAAACATCCATAAGAGAATGTTCATAAAAATTGACTTTGAAACTCAAGAATTGGAATATTCATCAAACCAATCCAAAAAAAAAAAATCAAATACATATGAATAAGTAATAGGAGTTCATACCCATCACTCATGATATCAAGAGAACTAGATGTAAGTTCAAAACTCACCTTTAACACAAAAACAAAGAAGAAGAAGCTCAATTTGCAAGGAGAAGACCAACCATCTTCACTTCAACTCAACAAGCTTCAATCTAAGAATAAAACACATATTTCCCAAAGTTAGGTTTAGAAAACTTTCAGAAATTGAGGAGGAGAAGAGTTGGAGAAGATGAAGAGGAGGCCTACCTATCCTTCTCTTTGAATTTCAAGCAAGAATTTGGAGTTTGCAAATGGAACTAGGGATTGGAGTTTCTAATTCTTCTTCCTTTCCCCCATTTTCAGTTTTCTTAAGTTAAAGGAATGAAATGAGGGTGAATGGATGAAGAGTTAATGAGCTAGAGGGTTAAGAGGAGATTGGGGCTGAACCCAAACTCAAGCCCAAGTAGAAAAGGGGTCAAAATTTCACAAACTCCAAACATATCAAAGATATACTCAAAAAGATCGCAAACGTCATTTTGGAACCAATGGAGGTGGTTTCGAGTTCCAATTCGGCCGTTTTCAGAAAGTAGCTTTTCGGACCCAAAAATCCGACTAACGACGCTATACTTAAATAAAACATTTAAATATATAATCGTTAAATATGCGGGTTGTTACACGGCGTATAGGGTTTATTTCAATACAACAGATAACAATTTATCATTCAATCACACAATCAAGCAATTTTAAATCTAATTATTTAAAATTTAAATCGAAACAATTACGAATGAGTGAGAAGTTCTCACCTTGTTTCCAATAACAGTTGTTGTGTTTTATTTCAAAAAAAAATTAAACACGCGTTTAATTTTATCCAAAATTATCACCAGCTCCAATCAACTCCAATCCAGCTCCATTTCGTAGTGTTCGTCCATACGAATCCAACGCAACTTGTTTCGTAAATTTTCGACCTCTTATGAACAAGTTATAGCATTTTAAACATTACACAATTTTGAATATAACTAATTTCTATTATTATTATTATTATTTTAAAACCTTAACCATCGCGGCCGTTGCTTTCATCCAAATAGATCCTGGCCGCATGATGCTCCCTTCTATCTTCTTCCAGGTAAATACACGCGCGACACTAAATCCATTGCCGCCGTTCAAAATTTGCAAACTGCACCCACCAACGACGTTGAGAAGTTGATCAGGGACCGCCGAATGGAAGCTCGTCTCTAGCTCGACCTACGCCTACAACCTTGTCAAACTCGGCTGCATGTGTGCCTCGAGAAACATGTACGAACGGCTTACGTTCAAATGATGATTGTCGTTGATTCGTGACGAAATTTACGATCATAGCCGTTGAATCGATGGACCTCACCAAGCTCTACAACTTTTTAGTTGAAGCTATTAGCTAATTGTCGGTGGATCATGAGATATTAGAGGAGAAACGAGATAAGTTTTTGGCCATTAAAGTGTTTCTAGCGGCCGTGACCTAGATTGCTTATGGTTTGCAAAATAAAAGAAATGATGTACTTATACAGAAAATTACGCGACACTATTCACCCGAAATTTTTCCGAACTCCAAACGAAGCGTGCCGCCTGGCATTTATAATGTTTTACCCCTATTCCGAACGCAATGGAATATATATCGGGAGCCAATTCAATCATATTTGAAAGATAAATTTTCGAATCGAATTATTTAAATTTAAAATTCACTCGAATCGATTTCAGTGCGTTTTAGCTTACTACGGACAAACCGTAAATCCGATTGACACGAAATTTGAAACCATACAATAATATAACATTACGAATCCGATGAAACTGGTTTCGTCAAAATCCGAGACCATTTGAAAAATGGCTATTTTTACTCGTCAATTAAATATTAAAATATTCAATTTCTGCAAATTAACTTTTAATTAAATTTTAAAAGTTCTATAACATCATTCTAACTCCAGTATGATTTAATACAACTTTATAAATCTTTTTTAATCACATTAAACCCTATTTCCAATTATTTCTGTAATTTCAAATATTAAATTATCAATTTAATTATCCAATTAAATCCTCATATTCAAAATTTAATTCACTTAGCTTATAAAATTCATTCATGAATATTTAAAACTAATTAAATATACGAATTTCAAATGACAGAAATTCTGGGTTGTTACATCCATATATAAGATAAGGGATAATTTAACATAGGTTTAAAATGGGTTAAATTGGATAAGAACGTTTTTATAAGCATTGTTTTATTAAAACCATAACTTTTGTTTAAAACATCTAAGTAGTGCTAACTATTTGCAGTTTTTGGATCAACCCATGAAACATCATTCATTTAAACACTCTAAGTTAAAGAGGTTAATAGGTTGACCCGGTTTTAAGGAACCATAATTTGATTTGATCCCTATCTAGATCTTCAAAAAAGCAAAATATAATTTGTATGTACTCTTGGGATATAAAAGAGTATTATACAAGTAAATAAAGTGGAATAAGTTATTATTTGACATTTCATAAAAAAAATGACTTACAAATAATTCAAGCGAAAGGTGAAAATTTACGAAATATTTCAAAAATACCTCCAGGAATTCCTTCTAGAGCCTATTGAATGATTTCTATAGATTCCTTCATTTCACTGATCCGTACTAAATAGCGAGCTAGTGAATCTACTTATTTTTTCCATTGGACTTCCCAATCAAATTTATTGTAACACTCATAACTATCAACTTTACGAAGATCCCATTGGATTCCAGAAGCCCGTAACATTGGTCCTGATAAACCCCAATTTATTGCTTCCTCTCCACCAATAATGCCCACTCCTTCAACGCGTTCCAAAAAAATAGGATGACGCGTAATAAGTTTTTGATATTCAACAATTCCTGTTAAAGAATAATCACAAAAATCCAAACAATTTTAGTATTGAATAAAATACTAAGAGAAAAAACAAGCAATTTAGAGGAGGAAAAATTCATGTCGTTAAGAAACTAATAATTTAGAGCATAACCTTACATTTTGTCCGAATGAGTTTGGACAATCTTCTAAGCAATAACCAATGCTAATGAGCAAAATGGTATGCTTAGATAATTATATTTATTTTTGGACAATCAAGAAAGTTTTGAACTTAAGCTAAGATTTGTTTGTAAATCATTTGGCATTTTAAACGAGTGATTAACTATAAACTGTTATTGACTATAAACTATTAAGTGTTAGATTTTTTCTTCTGGAATTTGCTAATACGCCTAGATATCATATCATGATGCTATAAATTATTATTGATTGCTTGGAGGTTAGTTAAATTGTTTGACTAATTGTTTGGTTGAATTTCCATTTGAGAAATGGATGACATATTAACTTGATTGCTATGAACCCATATGATTATATATAATGTCCTTAACCATTATTTTGCAGGTAGAATTTATAAAAAGACCTTAAGGAATTTCTCATCAATAATTATTTATTTACATCTTTATGATGTTATATTGATGTTTAAATGAAATAAATCTTCATATTCCATTTAAATTATTAAATATCGTTATAGGGATTTCGCTATACCATCATTTATTAAACATTATCCCCAGAACCTTGGCATGTACGTTTTGAAATTAAGCTTATGTTTTCACTAAAAATAATTTTAGTATTCATTAATCATATTAATTAATGATATTTTAAATTAATTTATCATTTTAGTCAATGGTTATTTAAATTAATTAACTGCTTTAACTAATTATGTTTTCAGTTAACTGATCTTGTTAACTAATGATTTTGGAATTAAATAATTACTTTAATTAATGTTGTTTTGAAATTTATTAATCTATTTGATTAATGAGATTTGAATTTAATTAAATCATTTAATTAATGACTTTAAACATTAATTAATCATTCAATTAATGGCTGTTTTAAATTTAATTAATTGTTTTAACTAGTGATATTTGAAATTAAGTAAATCAATTTAATTAATGTTGTTTTATAGTTATTTAATAATTTTACAAATTGATGTTTCAATTTATCATTTTAACTACTGATGTTTGAATATAATTAATCCAATTAATTTATGATTATTTGAACTTAATTAATTGTTTTCAATATTGAAGTTATTAATCGTTTAGATTAATGATGTTTGAGATTAATTATTCATTTTAATTAATTATTATTTGAATTTAGTAAATCTTTTTAACTAATGATATTTAAAGTAAATTAATTGATTTAATAAAAGTGATTAAAGTGAACTAACTAATCAAATGAAAATGTTTTAAAGGAAATAAGCTGATTTAATAAAGATTTTGACGTTAATTTACTAATGATATAAAAGTATTTGGAAATAATTAACTATTATATCAAAGATAATGGATTTTTTATTTAAATGTGATTTTAAATATGATTAATTATCCTTCCTGATAACGAATGTTGGTTTGAATTTACAAAGGTATTTAATTTTTTTTTTTCATTTGGGATAAGAAATGATGTTTTAAATTTACAAATGACGGTTTTAAATCAGAAATTCCTTTAAAAGGAATTATTTATAAATAAAGATAAGTGTAAATTTTTTGGGTTTTAGTAAACAATGTTTTAACGGAATTTGTTTTTTATCCTTATTTTAATACACTTAGTAATATAAAATTTGTCCTTTAATAGAACATTTTAGAAAGTATTTCTAAACATGTAACGACCCGTATTTTACGTATTGATAAATCGTAGGATTTACAGGTCGTTAGTATTGTTTATGTTGTTTCTAGCCTAAGATTTGTGACCATGTTAGAATCTGACCGACTCATGGGATAAGTCGTGACCGACTCATAGAGGTAGCGACCTATAGATTTGGGCCGAGTTAGTGAGTTGCCGAGTTAACAGGTCAAGGTAGTAAGCGACTCAAGGGGTGAACGGTTTATAGGATTAGTGACCTATAGAAGGACCGACTTAAGTATGTTGACCGAGTTAAGAGATTGGCCGACTCATGGGTTAGCGGCTTAAGGGGTTAAGGCTTAGGTCGTGGATAGTTGAGTCGGTGGGGTTTTGAGTCGGTAGGGGCTTGGGTCGGTAGGGTGTGTTATCTCGTGAAGTTGTTAAGTCGTGAGTCGGTATGTGTTCTGGGTTTAGGTCGGCAGGGAACTAGGTCGTGTGACCCTGTGTGTGTGTGTTGTGTAGTTGGGTCGGTATACTAGTTAAGTCGGCAGCGACCTAAGTTAGGTCGGAGGCCTTTGTATCGTGCATCTGTTAGGTCGTTGGGTCAAAGCACTGCCTGTGTTTGAGTCGTATGAGAGTTAGGTCGGCTATGCTGATGAGTCGTGTGGCAGATAGGTCGTTGGGTCGGCAGAGGCTAGTTGAGCTTGTGTCGGTAGGATTTGCTTGAGTCGTGGACGACTCATGGGTTAGGTCGGGGCCGACCTAAGGGGCGACGACTCAGGGGAAGATCAGCCTATAAATAGAGGACTTTGGCTCACTTTTTGGCACCGGTTTTTGAAGCAACGAAGTGCTGCCATTTTGAAGACTCGACTACAACATTTCTTCATTTTCTTTTCTCTATTCCAATCTAGTTCTAACATCCATCCAAGATCGAAGATCGAGATCAAAGATTCAAGTGCCAAAGTTGAAGATCCTCATCCGTTGGAGCTAGATTTCATCGATTGAAGCGAGATGTTGCCGGATCAAGCCTTGATCTCCGCTGTCCAGATCTGAAGTGTTTAGTTTTTGAGGTGTTTGGGTGATTTGGTGAGTGGTAGTTATCTCTCACGCGGACCCAAAGGAGTATATTGGACTGGTGGTTTGTTGGAGTGTTGTAGATAGTGATTTTGTGCATTTTCCTTAGATCCAAGTGTAGATCCTTTGTTTGTGAAGATGTTTACCTATGCAAGTTCATTTATTAAGTTATAGAAGCAAAACCCATGTTTTATATTTGATAGATCTATGCTAAAAACCTATGATTCATGTATGTTAGACTTATGCTCATTTATTTACGAAATTGCCATTATGGTTGATATTGCTTATTAGATCTTGTTTGAATGCTTAAATGTTTGAATGTATGATCGATTTGTTTGTTTCAAGTTAGCTAGTAGTTGATTTGGAACAAGATGGTTGAAGGTGATTCAAAAGCTAAGTGGAATGGCTCTTGAATGTTGGAAGCTGCCTATGGCATATGAAGCAAATATGGAAGCTCATATGGATGGATTCAATGGTGATGGACTTTGCCATGATGCGAGGAGGCAAAGCATGAGATCGAGATGGGACTTTGCTATGATGCGATGAGGCAAAGTGTGATGTTGAGATGGGACGGGTTATGATGACGTTCCAAGCACGGGCTACGACGACGTGCAAAGTTATGTTGATAACTCGGCGATGCGATCCGGGTTGGTGATAATGGTTAGCTTGAGAGGCGCTTGAGCTAGTATGGAAATAGTCGTCGAGGAGGATGACTAGGAGGCTAAGATCTTATCGTTGTTGAAGGTTCTAGCATGCTCAAAGCAAGAGTACGTTGGAACGGGCTGCGACGACGTTCCAAGCACGGGCTGCGACGACGTGCTAGTACTCTGGGTAGTTGCGAAAATTCCTAGGCACGGCTGCGACGACGTGCGGAGTTATGTCTAGAACCGGGGTTACCATTAGCCCTTGAAAGGTGGTCATTCAATTAACGGTGAAATCATGGCAATGATAACAGTGATAGCCAGAGTCATGGATGTTTGGTTGTATTATCATTCGGTCTCAAGAGCGGTATTTTCTGGGTGCTTATCTGATCTTGGTTTAGGCCTTGGGGGTTTGTATTTGGAAAACATCGCCCTTGACTCGAGTGATTATTGCTTTACCTTAATTATCTGTTATGTTATGCTTGCTTCTCCTTAGTGTGTGTCTGGGGGCTATCACTGTAGAAAGAGGTGGAGTGGGATGGTTTGGTTCCTATTCCTTTTATTCCTTTTGCTCTTTTGGTATGTTTGGTAGTTAATTTACTGCTCACTAAGACTTTGTCTGACTCAAGGTTTTATGTCTCCTCTTATTACCTTGGGCTGTTCATCCATGTTGGGATGGGCAGACTAGGTAGCAGGTGACAGGTGCTGTTCTTGGAGATCTACGCTGATGATGACGAAGACGAGCAGGAGGCTTTGCATATTAGTTTTCTTACTATTTGTACTGGGTGTTCCGCTGCTTGTATATATTCTGAGTGCTATGTAGTGAGGCTTTGATGTATGGATTTGCCTGGATGATTGTATCAAACTACTGTGATGCTTATATGATGATTTCCTGTTATGGAGCTTCACTATATATATATATATATATTTCTCTATTGTATTTTATCCATGCGCTGTGAGTTATGCGATAGAGTTTCTTTTTTATTTTTACCCCGACTATCGTCCATGGCTACCTGGCACGCCTTTCAGCGCATTATTTCCTTGTTATGGTGCGGGAGTCATGGGCGGTCGTCACATTTGGTATCAGAGCCAGGTTAATCGATTTTAGCCAACGCTCGCTGACACAACTACGTAAGAGAGACGTAATTGTATTTTGATGGATGATTACTATATATAATATAGTAGTTTAGAAGGATTTGAACTCCTTATGCAGTTGTTGCTTAAGGTGTTCTAATCATTCTTATTACAGATATTAAGGATGAGTCGAAGAGGGAGACCAGCTGCAAGGGAAAGCCGTGCTACTGAAGGAGCTGTTGATTATGGAACTATGTTCGAAGCGATGATGACTTCGATCATGAGAAGGATACCAGCTTCAGGATCATCAGTGGACGTGGGAGTTCAAGTCCAAGCTCCAAGACCGGTGGATTTTGCTAAGCTTTGCAAGGATTATACTTCTCTTGGAGGAAAAGCTTTCTTGGGGACAGAGTCGACTATTGAAGTGCAGAGATGGATTGATGCTTGTCGAAGGATCTTTGGTGACTTAGGGATTGAGGATGCAACCAAGAGAAAGCTTGCATCGAGACAGCTTCAGGGAAGAGCTGCTGATTGGTGGAATTCTATCACCATCGATACACCAGAAGAAGAGATTACTTGGGAGCAATTCCAAGTTAGATTTGAAGCTAAGTTCATCTCTACGGCTCAGAAGTCTGTTTTGTTCAAGAGGTTTGTAGAGCTCAAGCAAGGTGAGAGACCAGTTCTTGAGTATATTTCTGAGTTCGAAGCCTTGTCCAAGTATGCCAGATCGTATATTGATTCTCCCTGTCAGAAGAACGAGAAGTTTGTGACCGGTTTGGATGCTTATCTTGGGAGGCAGTTGGTGGATCACTTGGATGATCCGTTTGAGAAGCTTGTGGAGAAAGCCCTTAGGCATGAGAGTCTGTTTCCTAAGGAAAGTTCTGTTGTGGCTGTAACCAGGGAAGGATCTAGACCACAGCAGAGTGGCAACAAGAAGAGGAAGCAGCAGCAACAGAGGGGTAGGGATGGCCAGAAGAAGCCGAAGGGCGAAGTGACTTGTTATAATTGCCAGCAGAAGGGCCATCTCTCCAAGGATTGTAGGAATCCAAAGGCGTCGGCGAAATGCCACAACTGTGATAAACCAGGGCATTTCAGGAAGGACTGTCCAGAACCGAGGAAGGACAGGCAGATTGTGCAAGCTTATGCTTTGGGAGCTGTGCCGTCATCTTCAAAAGCTCCTACTGCTGAAGAGAAGGGGAAGAGTGTGGTGGTTCAAGGTACTCTTTCTATTTGTGGTGTTCCAGTTAGAGTGTTGTTTGATACTGGAGCATCGCATTCTTTTGTTTGTAACGATTTGGTAGACCGGTTAGGTTTGAGACCAGATATTGTTGATAGACCATTGGTTGTGACTAATCCAGTTGGGGGTTCGTCATGTTTGTGTATGATATGTCGTGGTCTAGTTGTGTCGAGTCATGATTGCTCGTTTGTTTGTGATTGCTTTGTTCTGAACTTTGCGGGGTTCGGAATTATTTTGGGTATGGACTGGCTTAGGAAGTATGCGGCTAGGATTGATTGTGAGGGGCTGGAGGTGACAGTCGGGAATGTGGAAGGGCGAAAGGTTGTGATACAATGTAAGCATGAGGAAGGCGTCTTCATGAGCTTCATGTATTCGCTGGTTGTTCCACGGGATGGACTGTCATCAGTGCCTATTGTGAATGGATTCGAGGATGTCTTTGACGAAGTCAAAGGGTTGCCGCCGCATAGGGAGATCGAGTTTCGTATCGATCTAGTTGAGGGAGCCAGACCTGTTGTGATGCCTCTTAGGCGGATGGCGTCTAGGGAGCAGCTAGAGTTGAGGGTGCAGGTTGATGACCTTTTGCAGAATGGATTCATTCGGAGAAGTGTGTCCGAATGGGGTGCACCAGTTGTGTTCGCAACCAAAGCGGATGGATCGTTGAGGTTGTGTGTGGATTATCGTGAGCTGAATAAGTTGACTAGGAAGAACAAGTATCCATTGCCGAGAATAGATGACTTGTTTGATCAGCTTCACGAGGCTAAGGTGTTTTCTCAGATGGATTTGGCAACGGGATTTCACCAGTTGAGAGTGGCTAAGGATAGTGTGCCGAAGACTGCTTTCAGGACACCGTCCGGGTTTTATGAGTGGCTGGTAATGCCGTTTGGATTGACTAACGCACCAGCATATTTTGTGGATCTTATGAATAGAGTGTTCAGAGATCAGTTGAATAAGTTCGTGCTTGTGTTCATGGATGATATTCTGATTTATTCCAGAACTGAAGAAGAGCACAAGACGCACTTGAGGATTGTTTTGGAAATTTTGCGGAAACATCAGCTGAAGGCTAAGTTTTCGAAGTGTCACTTCTGCAAGAGTGAAGTGAGGTTCTTAGGTCATGTTATCTCTGGAAATGGAATAGCAGTTGACCCCGCTAAGGTGGCAGCAATCCAGGATTGGGTTAGACCTAAGAATGCATCTGATGTAAGAAGTTTTCTTGGATTAGCAGGATATTATCGTCGGTTTATTAAAGACTTTTCCAAGATAGCTGCACCGTTGACAGGATTGACGAAAAAGAACCAAGTGTTCAGATGGGATGATAAGTGTGAGCAAGCTTTCGTAATCCTGAAAGAGCGACTGACGAGTGCTCCTGTTTTGACTATTCCTAGTGGGAATGATGAGATGGTGGTTTACCCCGATGCATGTGGCACTGGACTTGGAGCAGTGCTAATGCAGAAGGATAAAGTTGTTGCGTATGCTAGTCGACAACTGAAGCCGCATGAAAGGAATTATCCGACTCATGATTTAGAGTTAGCAGCGATTGTGTTTGCTTTGAAGATATGGAGACATTACCTATTGGGAGTTCGATTTGAGTTGTTTACGGATCATAAGTCGTTGAAGTATCTGTTCTCCCAAAAGGATTTGAATCTTCGACAGCAAAGATGGCTAGAGTTCCTAGCATCATATGATTTTGGTATAGCCTATACTCCGGGAAAAGGAAACGCGGTGGCAGATGCATTAAGTCGAAGACATGCAGGATTGGGAGCCATGTTTTCAGAGTGGAAGAGTCTCGAGTATTTGGCTGAGTTTGACTTCAGGCCTAGACGTGAATTGGAACCTGAGATGTTGGCAAACTTATCGATAAGACCTACTCTTGTGGAAAGGATTGGCGAGAGCCAAAAGCAAGACGATAAGCTTGTCAGGATTATCCGTGGTTTGGAATCTGGATTGGAACCAGAGAAGGATAAAGGATTCGAGATCGATCGAGAGGGTCGGCTTCGAAAGCAAGGACGACTGGTTGTTCCCGATATAGATGGATTGAGAGATGAAGTTCTAAGGGAAAGTCATCACTCGAAGTTGACGATTCATCTAAGTGGAAATAAGATGTATCGGGACATGAAGAGAGCCTACTACTGGGAAGGTATGAAGAAGGATGTTGGAAATTTTATTTCCAAGGGTATGAACTGCCAGTTGGTGAAAGCTGAGCAGAAGAAGCCCAGTGGATTGCTTCAGCCATTAGAAGTTCCTACATGGAAGTGGGAGCAAGTGTCAATGGATTTTATCGATGGTCTACCTAGGACAAGAGCAGGAAATGAAGGGATTTGGGTCATAGTAGATCGTTTGACAAAGAGTGCAAGGTTCATTCCTGTTCGATCAACTAGGACTGCATCGAAGTTGGCTGAATTGTATGTTAAGTGGATAGTTCGATTCCATGGTGTTCCGAAGAGTATAGTGAGCGATCGAGACCCATTGTTCACTAGTGGATTTTGGAAGAGCTTCCAGGAAGTTTTGGGAACTGAGTTGTGTTTGAGTACAGCTTATCACCCTCAAACAGATGGTCAGACTGAGAGAGTTAACCGAGTTTTGGAAGATCTTCTCAGAGCTTGTGTTTTGGACTTCGGAGGATCATGGGAAGATCATCTTCATTTGGTGGAGTTTGCATATAATAACAGTTATCAGTCGAGTATTGGTATGGCACCATATGAGGCATTATATGGAAGACCATGTAACTCTCCAACATGTTGGTTGGAAACTGGAGAAAAGCTGATACTTGGGCCAGAGATGATTCGACAGACTTCGGATTGTATAGAGATCATTCGGCAACGAATGAAAGCAGCCCAAGATCGTCAGAAGAGTTATGCCGATAATCGTCGTAAGGATCTGGAGTTCGACGTAGGTGAGATGGTTTTTGTGAAGATTTCTCCATTAAAGAGTACTATTAGATTCGGGAAGAAAGGAAAGTTAATTCCGAGATTTGTTGGACCATTCCCGATTATCGAGCGAATTGGAAAGCTCGCTTACAGATTGGAGTTACCGGAAAAGATGGCGGGTGTGCACAATGTTTTTCATGTATCTTATCTACGGAAGTGTGTGCATGACCCAAGTACTGTGGTTTCTGCTGATAGCTGTGAAGGTTTAGAGGTTGATCCAGTGGTTAGAAGACCTCGTAAGCCGCTTCGTGTTGTTGAGACCGACACGAAACAGCTTAGGAGGAAGACGATTACGTTGCTCAAGGTACAATGGAGTGATGATGTTAACGACTGTACGTGGGAGGAGGAAGAGAGGATGAAGGCAGGTCATCCCGTACTCTTCGAGGTATGGCCCTAAAGTGTCGTGACATCTCATGAATTTGTAGCTTGTTCTAAGTCTTAGAATTCTGCATGCTAGGCTCGAATTGGATGCATGGTTTGTTGATTGCTAAGGATGGTAGGCATGCGGAATAATTTTGATGGCTGATGTTTGCTTGGAATTTCGGGGGCGAAATTCCTAAGGGGGAGAGAATGTAACGACCCGTATTTTACGTATTGATAAATCGTAGGATTTACTGGTCGTTAGTATTGTTTATGTTGTTTCTAGCCTAAGATTTGTGACCATGTTAGAATCTGACCGACTCATGGGATAAGTCGTGACCGACTCATAGAGGTAGCGACCTATAGATTTGGGCCGAGTTAGTGAGTTGCCGAGTTAACAGGTCAAGGTAGTAAGCGACTCAAGGGGTGAACGGTTTATAGGATTAGTGACCTATAGAAGGACCGACTTAAGTATGTTGACCGAGTTAAGAGATTGGCCGACTCATGGGTTAGCGGCTTAAGGGGTTAAGGCTTAGGTCGTGGATAGTTGAGTCGGTGGGGTTTTGAGTCGGTAGGGGCTTGGGTCGGTAGGGTGTGTTATCTCGTGAAGTTGTTAAGTCGTGAGTCGGTATGTGTTCTGGGTTTAGGTCGGCAGGGAACTAGGTCGTGTGACCCTGTGTGTGTGTGTGTTGTGTAGTTGGGTCGGTATACTAGTTAAGTCGGCAGCGACCTAAGTTAGGTCGGAGGCCTTTGTATCGTGCATCTGTTAGGTCGTTGGGTCAAAGCACTACCTGTGTTTGAGTCGTATGAGAGTTAGGTCGGCTATGCTGATGAGTCGTGTGGCAGATAGGTCGTTGGGTCGGCAGAGGCTAGTTGAGCTTGTGTCGGTAGGATTTGCTTGAGTCGTGGACGACTCATGGGTTAGGTCGGGGCCGACCTAAGGGGCGACGACTCAGGGGAAGATCAGCCTATAAATAGAGGACTTTGGCTCACTTTTTGGCACCGGTTTTTGAAGCAACGAAGTGCTGCCATTTTGAAGACTCGACTACAACATTTCTTCATTTTCTTTTCTCTATTCCAATCTAGTTCTAACATCCATCCAAGATCGAAGATCGAGATCAAAGATTCAAGTGCCAAAGTTGAAGATCTTCATCCGTTGGAGCTAGATTTCATCGATTGAAGCGAGATGTTGCCGGATCAAGCCTTGATCTCCGCTGTCCAGATCTGAAGTGTTTAGTTTTTGAGGTGTTTGGGTGATTTGGTGAGTGGTAGTTATCTCTCACGCGGACCCAAAGGAGTATATTGGACTGGTGGTTTGTTGGAGTGTTGTAGATAGTGATTTTGTGCATTTTCCTTAGATCCAAGTGTAGATCCTTTGTTTGTGAAGATGTTTACCTATGCAAGTTCATTTATTAAGTTATAGAAGCAAAACCCATGTTTTATATTTGATAGATCTATGCTAAAAACCTATGATTCATGTATGTTAGACTTATGCTCATTTATTTACGAAATTGCCATTATGGTTGATATTGCTTATTAGATCTTGTTTGAATGCTTAAATGTTTGAATGTATGATCGATTTGTTTGTTTCAAGTTAGCTAGTAGTTGATTTGGAACAAGATGGTTGAAGGTGATTCAAAAGCTAAGTGGAAAGGCTCTTGAATGTTGGAAGCTGCCTATGGCATATGAAGCAAATATGGAAGCTCATATGGATGGATTCAATGGTGATGGACTTTGCCATGATGCGAGGAGGCAAAGCATGAGATCGAGATGGGACTTTGCTATGATGCGATGAGGCAAAGTGTGATGTTGAGATGGGACGGGTTATGATGACGTTCCAAGCACGGGCTACGACGACGTGCAAAGTTATGTTGATAACTCGGCGATGCGATCCGGGTTGGTGATAATGGTTAGCTTGAGAGGCGCTTGAGCTAGTATGAAATAGTCGTCGAGGAGGATGACTAGGAGGCTAAGATCTTATCGTTGTTGAAGGTTCTAGCATGCTCAAAGCAAGAGTACGTTGGAACGGGCTGCGACGACGTTCCAAGCACGGGCTGCGACGACGTGCTAGTACTCTGGGTAGTTGCGAAAATTCCTAAGCACGGCTGCGACGACGTGCGGAGTTATGTCTAGAACCGGGGTTACCATTAGCCCTTGACAGGTGGTCATTCAATTAACGGTGAAATCATGGCAATGATAACAGTGATAGCCAGAGTCATGGATGTTTGGTTGTATTATCATTCGGTCTCAAGAGCGGTATTTTCTGGGTGCTTATCTGATCTTGGTTTAGGCCTTGGGGGTTTGTATTTGGAAAACATCGCCCTTGACTCGAGTGATTATTGCTTTACCTTAATTATCTGTTATGTTATGCTTGCTTCTCCTTAGTGTGTGTCTGGGGGCTATCACTGTAGAAAGAGGTGGAGTGGGATGGTTTGGTTCCTATTCCTTTTGCTCTTTTAGTATGTTTGGTAGTTAATTTACTGCTCACTAAGACTTTGTCTGACTCAAGGTTTTATGTCTCCTCTTATTACCTTGGGCTGTTCATCCATGTTGGGATGGGCAGACTAGGTAGCAGGTGACAGGTGCTGTTCTTGGAGATCTACGCTGATGATGACGAAGACGAGCAGGAGGCTTTGCATATTAGTTTTCTTACTATTTGTACTGGTTGTTCCGCTGCTTGTATATATTCTGAGTGCTATGTAGTGAGGCTTTGATGTATGGATTTGCCTGGATGATTGTATCAAACTACTGTGATGCTTATATGATGATTTCCTGTTATGGAGCTTCACTATATATATATATATATATATTTCTCTATTGTATTTTATCCATGCGCTGTGAGTTATGCGATAGAGTTTCTGTTTTATTTTTACCCCGACTATCATCCATGGCTACCTGGCACGCCTTTCAGCGCATTATTTCCTTGTTATGGTGCGGGAGTCATGGGCGGTCGTCACAAAACATGTTTTACCAATCCTATAATATGGAAATCAAGCACAAGTTTAGTTTTTAAAAGTAAAGTTTGATTTTGATTATGGGAAAGTAGTTCCATAGTCTATATCACTTATATGGAAAGGATTTAGTCAGGCTTGGACTCGTTTCTATGTGAATGTTAAAAATGTCGTCAAGGTGATGGCTAGAGGTAACACTACCTCAACTTGCTTGGCTTCATTTTCAACAGAGAGATAGCTCTTGTTTGGAATCGACAAGTAGTGCTAGATATATGACTTTTAATTTCCATATATGATTATTTTAAATCCTCGATGGTTGATTTACTAATTAATGGATTCATCTTTCTTCATGGTGTATCGTCACCTTAAAAAGATTTGCTGCTCTACGAGCTTTGTTATCCTTTGTTGGAAATGACTAAATTCAAAGCCCGAAAGAGGGCCAAGCTGTAACGACCCGGATTTTTCGTCGTTTAATTTTGAATATTTAAATGGTTAAAATATCGGATTTAGAATTATATTTTAGTTTATAAGATTTTTTAGAATTGGAATTTCAAGTAATTTCACAAATTTTGAAAACCGTCGATTCAATCGACGCGTTAAAATAGTGATCCAGGGAATAGTCTCGAAATTCGACGAACGAAGTTCCATTGGATCCACAATAGTGTATTATTATCGGATTTCAAATTTCATAGTGCTTGGATTTACTGTGTGGTCGTATGACCTGAAAATGCCTGGAATAATTTAAATCGAATTTAATTTAAATAGTCCATTTAGAAAGCTATCTTCCACGTACAATCGAATTTGGGTCTCAAGACTTATTCTATTGAGTTCGGAATAGCAGTATAACATTATAAATGCTAGGTGGCATGCCTCGATAGGATTGGAAATAAATAGCCTGATACTTGGAAATTTAATAACATATGGTCGTACCAGTTTAATACCATTAGTCATTTCTTTCATTCAAAGTCACCCTAGCTTCTGAATTCCATTGACCGACCCTTCCCTTTCTCGTTTTAAATCGAGATTTCCTTCTTCCATTTTTTTCAATACGAACTTTATCAAAAAAGAAACGAACATCTCATTCCTCAAAACAAAAAACGAGCGATCTGAAATCATGTTTTTCCCTTTCCTACTTCTCTTAGTTTCACAAAGAAATACATTATATCATGAGTTGATGAAAATCGTAATTTAAATAAGCGAGAGGTCGGGGTCGCTGTCGTGGCTGCGTTTATTCTCCAGTCGAAGTCTTCGAAGCTAGGGCTGTTGCTCGAGGCGGGTCACGAGGGAAGGCGAGGTCCATAACAGGAGAGGACAGAGTGACTATGAACTAGGGCTTGGCATCGCGAGGTTGCCTTTGGAGGGTTCGAGTGAGGCACAAATGAGTATTTAGGATCGAGGGTGGTGCTGTTGGGGGGCATACGACGTCTTCTAGGGTGTGGTCGTGGTCAAGATCAGGACAGTACTGGGATGGAGGCAGTGGTCTTGGAATTCGTCATAGTTGCTAAGAGTTTGGAAAAGATGCAGGGGCAGCAAGGGCCATATGGTGGTGGTTTGAGGCTGACTTCGTTCAGCATTAGTAATAAAAGGGAAACAAAGGCTGCTCGGGTGGTTGCGGCCTAAATTTGCAGAAGGGAATTTTAGAAGGTTATTAAGGTAATTTAATTGGTTTAAACAGTTTAGAATTTTAAGTTAACCTTAATTATCTCAATGTTAATAAAATCCATAATTTTTTGTACGAGGTTGGAAAGTCGCAAGTAATAGTGGTGTTGGATCCATAATGATTTAGGCTATGCAATGGAATTGAAATTTGAGTGGATTGCAATAAAAGCAAAGTGAGTAAAATCTCGCTCATTTGGAGTACTGCTATTAATTTTAAAATGTTAAAATTAATTATTGGACGTTTGGCTAAATTTATAAATTTTTATCGGTTGGATGATATATTATATATAGCAGTATATATATTATTAGTTGGATATTATACCCATCGATTGAAGCAGATGAGAGACTAAGCACTCTGCATAATAGAGGATGATCCTATATTACCGCAATATCCCCCTCAAAGTGGGTTTGGTATTTTTATATTGTATTAACATCTGTGGATGTAGGGAAATAGATTGGAGGGGTCCAACTGGATTCCTCAAAAATATTTATTTTAATTTCATATACAATAATATATGATGTGTTAGAATAATCTGTTATAGGTTATTGTTGTGATTTGAATAATTGAGTGCTATAGTAGCACTAGCCTGAATTTTGGTATTTTAAATACCATAAATATTATTTTTGAATTTAAAGGAATTGAAAGAGACTTTAGACGTAAAAAAAAATATTTATATTGGAATTTGGATTATTATAAAGGAAATCGAGTTGGATGAAATAATAACTTGATTTTTGGGTTTGTACTTAACTACTCGAAAAATATTTTTTATAAAGCTTTTAAACTAATTTATATAGAAGATTTTTTTGAGCGATGGGTTTTTAAGTGATATTTCTGGAAAATATGAAAAGGAGCTGAAATTGATACTTTAAATAGATTTATGAAATATATGAAATTTATTAAGAAATGGATTTATAAAATAAGATTTCATAAATGGGATTAGTTTTATAAACAAGTGAAACTCAAAGGAGTTATAAATTTATAAACGATGTTTATAAACAAGGGAAAATGAAATTAACAGATAAATTAGAATATAATTTCATAGGGTGAATTTATATCGAGGTATGAAAAATAGATTTTTAGGAAAATAGCGAATTCTATTTTTGAAAGGTACGGATGGTTAGAGAATCAAGATAGGATCAATGTGTTGTAAATCGAGGGGGTTTATAAATTGAATTGGTTAGTGGGATTTAAAAAAATATTTTTATTAAGAAGTTAAGTTTTGATTTAAAAAGGAAATTTTATTTATTTAACTATGTAATTTTAAACTAGTTAGTACTGAAATATTTCAGAAGTGAATTTTTCAAATATCGGTGTTAATTGAAATTAAATCCTAATTTCTATAATCGTCCTGTAAACCGATTTGTTTATCTAAAACTGAGTTATTGATGTTTATAAAAAGTGTTTCGATATTTCAAACAATTACTTGAACGTGTCTTTAAAAATAAATTATTATTCTTTTAAAATTATTATTATATATATATATAGAGTTTTGTAATGATTTAAATTCATTTATAAATCTTCTCGAGATTTGTAAACGTGATTTATTCAGTAGATTGGATTATAAGAGAATTCTCAAAATGGAATTTGAGGAAAAATAAGAAAATTTCCAAAGTAGTTAAATAAGAGTGAACTTCGAAAAATGAATTAGAATTCATAAAAGAAGTAGAAAAGGGATAATTGGAATTATAGACAAGTTTATTTGACATTAGAAAAATATTAAAGGGAATAAATCAACGAATCCTGGAACTTATAGAATTCGTTATAAATGAGTTAAGGAATTTACAATATAAATTGAAAAGGATTTTGAGAAAAGAGAAATAAGTGGAATTTTTCTAAATGTTGAAATAAAATATGGTTTGAAATACCCCAATATGGGTATAACTATTTGAGTTTTCTCAATTTTTGGAATGCTCGAAGGGATTTAAATATATTATAAAGATATTTTGGAAATAAATTTTGGACAATTATAATATGGGTCTAGTGACTGCTTATGGATGTTATATTGATAATTAAATAATCGACTAAAAAATATTGGCCAATTTCGTTGATCGTTACGAAGAGACCGGGATCGGATTTAATTATATGAAAACCACTTCGATCCGATTTGATCATTACGAATAGATATTTTGAAGATACCCTAGGTTATGTTATCACTTTTCTAGATACTAGGAAATATATATAAATTGTGGATATGGTTGTGCATGGAAAATTGAGCGCTCGATTTTAAGGGTGGGAACATCTGGGGTGATAACATATTTGATTCTATCCAGGTTTGGGATACGGCCGGTCTTATGTGGTAGGGGATCTCGACAAGATCCTTAGTACATTTTTCTAGAGGTGTACTGTAATGGACAGTACCCCAGTAGCACGGTCATTGTATGGAATCCATTTTCCAATAAGCATCATACAGTTTTGATTCTGACTAACTATGTTGAAATGTGAAATGCAAGCATTTCAGCTATTTTCTATTTACTTTCTATAGACACTATTATAATATCAGATGATTTTGTTAAAAACTGTTTTGATTATCGTAAAGTTAAAACCCGTCATGTTTATGTGTGACGTGGTCTTACGAGATACCTTTGTTTTCAAAGGATTTTGATAAAGGTTCATAACTCAATTGAGTGTGTTTTCTTATGTTGGTTTTCCAGATTGGCTCGGGTGTTATTTTAATATAGTGTTCGGATCAGACCGAGTATTACAAATTCAGGTTAGAATGCTTTTGGAGCCCAGGAGATGAGCTTGATGATAGAGACGTATCTTCGTACTTGGTTTATTTTTCTGTTGTGTGAGGACAAGTTATTACAACTGTCCAGATTGATGTATTAAGTGTTGTACTCTAATGATTATAAGTATAAAATAGTTATAGATTCTTTTGTATAAAAATCTGTTATCACATATTATATTTTGTTCCGCTGCGATTGTGAGAATCTTTGTTGTTGTTTTCTATTTCTTCTTCTACCTTTTTGTGATATCCCAGAATTTCAAGGAATTTAAAATGTGATAATCTCTTAATTAAGTTGTTTAAAATTGATAAAGTTGTTATTTTCAAATATAAATAACCAATTAATTAATAATCAGATGTTTTTAAAAGTATATTGATTTTCAAATAAGAATAATTATTTAGTTTGTGTTATTGTATAAATTTTAAATTAACTTATTATTTCAAATTTAATAAGTTATATTTAAATATATGTGTGTATTTAAATTGATTTTAAATAGGATAATAATTACATTTAATAATGTGTTTGTTTAAAATTAATATCTTTATTTATTTGAATTGATTCTAATTTGGATTTTAAATTGACTTTGAATTTGAATTTAAATGAATATACATATATTTTAAAATAAAAATATTAATATGGTTTGGATTTAAAATATATGGGTAAAGTTTTATTTAAAATAAGATTTTTCTCTATGATTTTCATTAAAGAAAATTTATTTATAGAAATTTGGAGAAGTATTTATTTAATAGGAATAAATACAAAAGCTTTTGAATTAGCATTTAAAAATGGATTAAATAATTTTTATGTGATTTTATTTAGAATCTAATTGGTTTTATTTCATTTTACAAGCTTTATTTATATAATTAAGTAAAGCATTTATAAATTAATAAAGTACTTATTTATTAAGACATTTAATAAGAAAAGCTTTAAAAATCATTTAAAAATAATATAAATATAAATTATTACAAGTGTACTTAAACTAAGTAATATAAGTAACATGTGTTAGCATATGAACAATGGTAAAGACAAGTGTCATTACTTATTTTTATTTTCTTTAAATTTTAATTAAACCAAAATTAAATCTATATAAAACACTTCCACTTTCTTCTTTCATTCATTTTCTTATACTTAAAATTCAAGCAAGAAAACCTGAACACCTCTCCTCTAAAACAAAGCAGATCTGTAAACCATTTTTTTCCAAAGCTTGTAATCAAATTACCAAAGCGTGAAAGCAATCTCCTCAAAACATTTTCAAAACCCTGTAATCTTCTTAAACTCAAGCTTGTAGTTTTCTCAAATCAAAAAAAAAAAAGCAAACTCTATAATTCATTTCTCAACTCAATCCCTATAATCAATTCACTTCTCAAATCAAGAGACCAACCTGTCAACAAATTTTCAAAGCAATCTGCGGCATTCAAAGTTTCCAAAAAAGAAAGCAACCTGAAACAAGCCTTAAACATCAAAGTTGTTCTAGTGTTTAAATCAAAAAATGTAGCTAAAGCATTTCATTTTAAAGAAATCAAAGCAAGCTTTCCAGTTTTATCATCAAGATCAAAGCTTTTTCGGTTTTAAGGAAGTCAAGCAACCTATATTTCAGTTTCTAAAAAATACAAGCTCTCTACATTTCATTAAAAGGTGAGTAAACATTTTAAACTAAAAAACTTAAGTTGCTAATTATCTATTGCTTGGCAGATTGCTGTGATGATAATGTCTTGCATGTATATACATAAGTGAGTTATCTGTGTTTATGAATGTGAATGATTGTGCATGTATATTTGATTTATTCTTCTCAGTTTTTAAACTACAGAGAGTAGAAATGAAGGAAAAATTCAAATCTCCTTAACTGATCAATGTTAAGTTTTAAACCTTAAAAATGATATACTTGTTTAAACACAAATTTAAGTTTAAAAGTTTATTCAAGAAGAATAGAAGTGGAAATCTCCTGGAATCAAAAGAATACAGTAGGAATCCTTTTATCATGATAAAAATCAATCACTTAAATCTGTTGTTTCATGTTTACATCTTGAATCATCTTTGAAAGACGAGAATTTTGAAACAAAAATCAAAATTTTTAGAATTAAGATGGATGAGAATTTGGGAGTTTTCTAGAATTGGGATTTTGGGTAATATCTAATTATCACGAGGTCTATGGTGATCGGAATCTTGGGTGGAGATAGAGGAAGGATTAGGAAGTAGGGCAAAAATGACTGGAAATGCTCCATATCGTCGATGTGACGTTGAGGTGGTGATCTAGGTTTTAAACCTAGTTTTGGTCTATTTAGAAAATTGATCGCGACTTCTTCTTTGGAGCATCGAATGCAATGGGGTTTAGGGCAAAGGTTCGTGGATGAACGGAGATGAAGTGGTCGGGTTGCTCATCGTCTGGCGGTCGGAGATGCTACTTCGAGGTGGATTTGACCATGGCTGTTGGTTCCAGTTTTTAACTGGGTAGCTCGATTTTGATTTGAGGCAGGTGAGGGTGTTTTGGTGAATGGTGAAGGTTGCAGTGATGATGGTCGGAATGTCGGAGGGTTCGTCAGGGGTCGAAGATAGCTCCGGCGATGGTGCATGTGCACAGGCGATGTGTGTCAGGAGATTTGGGTTGTGGGTTTTGTTGTAGGATGAACTCGAAGGAGGTATCGAATTTTGGTGTTTGTGTCTCGAGTTGAGACTTGAAGTAAATGGTAATGATAAACCTGTAACAGTTTTGTTGTTCCAGGTTTTAAAAATTTAAATTTAAATTATAATTTTGAAAATTGAGAAAAGAAATGGAGCTTAAAGTGGTTCGAGGGTTACTCGGGTTCAAAATTTAAGTAGTTTGATTTTTAAAAAAATTCAAAAAAAATTAAAAGTTTTTATGAAATAAGTTTCAAATTTAAATAAAGAAACAAGTTTCAAATTTAAATAAATAAGTTTAAGTCTTTGAAATAAATCTTGTTTTTAAATTCTATTCTTTATAAATATAAATGTTTTTTTAACAGTTTGTTAAGAGGTTTTGAAATTTGTTTAACTCAAATTTTATTAAGTAAAGTTTTAAGTTAATTTAAAAGTTGAGTTAGAAATGAAATTGTAAAAGGTATTTGTAAAAGCAAGTTTTAAATTCAAATTTGGAACTAGTTTTAAAAACTATTACTTGATAATATTTTAAGTATCTAAGGGAAGCTTTGCTAATTTATCAAGTTAAATAATTGTTTATTTTAAACTTAATTATGGATTAAATTAAGTAAAATTGAATTATTAAGATAAAATGTTTTTAAATGTTAATTAAGTCATTAATTAAGACAATGTTTTATCTTAAGATAATTAAAGTTTTAAGGGGTTGAAATTAGTTAAGTTAATTAAAGGAAATTAGATATGATTGATTAATTTAATTAATAATGATTAAGAATTAATTAAGAAATTAATTAAGAGTAATTAATTGATTTAATTAACTTATTTAAAATTAATAATTAAGGGTTATAAGTTAATTAATTAGAGGTTAATTAATTTATAATTAAGAATTATTAATTATATAATTAGAGAGTATTAATTAATTAAGTAAGTAATTAAGGTTAATTAATTGGTAATTAAAAAGTATTTAATTTGTAATTAAGTTTTATTAATTAATAATTAAGATTTATTAACTAATAATTAAGAAATTATTAATTTATAATTAAAGTTAATTAAGGATTAATTAACTATTATTCAGGGTTTATTAATTATAATTAAGGATTGATCAATTAATTAATTAAGGATTAATAAATTGATTATTAAGTTTTATTAATTGATAATTAAGGTTTATTAATTAATAATTAAGGATTAATTAATCTATAATTGAAGATTAATTAATTTAAAGGGGGTAATTAAGGGATGAATTACCCAATTGTAATTAATCAAATAAGTGTGATTAATTTGAGTTAATCAACTGAATGTGATTAATTAATTGGTTGATTAATTATAGATGATTGACTAAGTATAATTACTTAATGAGATGGATAAGTATAATATCTTAAGGTAAGTAATTAATGTATAATTACAGGATGTAATTGATTAAAGGGAATTACTTAATGGGAAATAATTAAGGATTAATTACTTGGTGTAATTAATCAAGGGATTAATGTAATTAATTAAGTAGTTAATTAATTAAGGTAAGTAATTACTGGATGGTAATTACTGTTTATGATTAATTAAAGTTGATTAATGGAAGTAATTAATTGAGGGTCGTTAATTAATGTAACTAATGAGAATAATTAAGGATTGATTAATTAAGATTAATTAATCAATAATAAGTGATTATAAGGTAATTAATTAATTGTAATTAATTTAGGATTAATGTAATTAATTATAATTAATGAAATAATTAATACTTAATGGTTTATGGATAATTAATTTGTGTAATTAATTAAGGGTTAATTACTTAATGTAATTAAGGATAATTAATCAAGGGTGATTAACTAAGATGATGATCAATTAATTGATTTAATTAATGATTTAGTGAGCAAGATTTATGTGATGAAAGTAATTAATTTAATTTATTTTAAATTAATTAGAGATGAAGTAATTAATTTAATTCATTTTAAATTAATTATAGATGGTGTGATTAATAGATCATTGCTTATGGATGGTTGATTGATATTGAATGCCTTGATTGTTTGATATCTTTGATGAGATATGTGTGATATATGATATGAGATGCTTTGGTTGAAGTGTGATGACAATATGAATTATCTATTTATGATGATAATGTGAATTATCTGTTTGTGATGATGATATGAATTATCTATCTGTGTGAATATAGATAATGATTGGAATTGAATTGTTTTAACTTTAAAACAACTTGGACCTAAAAGATGGCGTTTTGGATTTCGATGAGACAGGGATCGGATTTCCAGATTTGGATATCTGAAAACCACATCGATCCGAATTAATGATAAGTCGTGAATCTCAAGTGAAGATGAAGATTCAGAGTGCAAGGGTTATCGTCGTTAACTCTAAGGGTGATTCCAAAATGAGTGTACCGAGATAATGCCTTCGGTTTCGTTCGAACCCGGAACGAACTTGTATGAATTGAATGCTTTCAGCACATCGTCAAGTGGACGATGAGCATTCTAAGAGATGTGTTCTCTAAAGGTAATCGTAACCTCAAGCCTCATCAATCGGGAATGGCTAAAACAGGGGAGGTGCAGCAAGGCTAAGTGGGTCATGCCCAAGTAGGACGAGATGAACTCCTATCTTGAGTCTCTTTTTATTCGGCTGTGTGGGCGATTGCTAGCTACAACCGCGAGGTTTTCTTGTTCGGAACTGTTTAGTAAGGAATGGTTCTGGCTTTGTGTTGCAGGGGATTGGGAGTAATCCTCGGTATGGTGATCTAGGCCCCATATTGTGACGGGCGGCACCCCAGTAGCCCTGCCATTATATGGAAACCCAAACTCCAATAAGTGCCCACAGATTTGATTGTAAACTTATGTATGCTAGAATTTAATCAATGTAACAATTTCGGTTATTTCTTATTTATTTGAAAATCCTAGACCCTATTATAATATCATTGGATTTCCTATCAAATGTTTTGGCTAGCGTCAGGTAAAAACTTTCCCATGTTTATTTGTGGGGAGTCTTACGTGATACCTTTCTTTTCAAAAAGTTTTTTTTACGTTAAGCAACTTTAACCGTTTACTCACACCAGAGCCATGTGTGACCCATAGTTTATTCTGTTTTTCTTAAACTCTTGGGTACTCAAATTTTTACGAGTCGCCAAGGGATTCGGGTTAGCTTTGACGAAATCTGAAGGAGTTATGGAGCAGGAGGCTTCAGCGTTTGTAGAGCTATAGTAGTCCCGCTATGTCGATCTCTATATTATTATCTGTGTTGTATATTGAGTTGAATAACTAGACAGGCGTTTATAACTATCTAGTATGATATGTATTAAGCTGTGTAACTCTGATAGATATTGACGCTATGTAATATATTATGTTATTAATATAATTTATTCGTTCCGCTGTTGAGATTCTGATGTTGTTTCTTTCTTTCTTCTCTATCTTTTCTCTTCTCTATCCCTTTCTTTCTTAATAATGATGCGTCTTTTTGGGAAGAGAAAGGTTGGTCATCTCACTTTTTTTCTTTGCCTCTAGCAATCGGTATTTCCGACACTTGAATACTTGGCACGTTATAAAGTGAAGGCATTAATGTCTATTTTCGAGGGCAGAACATTCTGTGTTACTACACTTGGTATCAGAGTGCAATGTTAAGTGAGAACCTTGGCTTTAGTGGGGATTACTCATTCGAGATCGGTTCAGTAGTACCCTAGAATTAGTTTGAATGTAATAATATATATGAGCGGGTATTTGTTGGTAAATATATATTATTTTGTGTTGTGTTGATTTATCTAATGAGTGGCATATAAATTCTGGTTGAATAGTGGGACGCCACAAATTCGATAGGAATTTTTAAACACTTGAATCAGGTAAACCGACATGGTAAGGTTTTGAAGTGGGTAAATGAAATAATTATACCTAAATTATATTTTGATATAAAAGAAATAAACTTTTAGAAATTATTATAGTATAACTGGTGTGTTCGATTGTTATTATAATTGAAATAAGATTATAAAAATTGGAATGGTTATATATAACCAAATGGGGATTGTGCAAGAATAATTTGTGAAAATAAATTATAATCAAATTGTATTCAAACCATAATTTGAAATTTAAATCCCGAAGATTTTTGAAAAATTTATTCTAAGGCATCTGGAAATAAATAATGCTGGTATTATTGTGGAATGTTTTTAAGTAGAAATGTTTTAAAAATGAATTTTGGAAGTGATATAGCACTGAACTCACTACAGTCGCTGAAAAATAATTCTTATGATGATCGTGACATCATCAGTGTCCATTTTCGAGTTTCTAAGTGATGGATTTGCTACCATAGTAATTGGATATGGAGATTTTTGGTGGGTAAATAAGCGTTGTTTTGGGAATTCTATTTTGAATAAAACTGAATGGATTTTGAAAATTCTAGTGAAATGGTTTGTTAAACCAAAAGAGCTATACACATATATTTGATTTCAAAGTTATTTGAAATAAATACCGGGTATTTGAATTTTGAGATCCTTATTAAATGTTCTAGAAATATCAGAAAATAAGTTATGAACTTATAAATGGTGAATGATTTTAAAGAAAAATATGGGAACTGAACTTTGGAAATAAATTTTAACTTGAGTAAGTTAAAATGAATATATTTTGACTAGAGCTAAGTTAAATAAAATTGGATTGGAAATGGTAGCGATTGGAAATGAGATATAAAATTAAATGGAATTCAACTTAAGTTAAGTTGAATGAATAAAATTTTAGAAATTTAATTGATGGTGATTTGAATGAATTTAATGGTATAAATTAATTAAATGGTGAGTTAACACAAGAAAGTAAAATGGAATAAATTGGTGAAGTGGGCTAATTAAGTGAACTGAATTGGAAATGAATAAGCGAATGGAACAAATAAATATAAGAAAGAAAAGTGTGGAGCATTGAAATTTGGAATGTAAATTTAACTTAAGTTAAATAAAAATTTAATTGGAATTAGAAATGTTATCAAGTGGAATTGTATATATAACTTGGATTGTAAAGCGATTATATAACTATAAGTTATAAAATTTTGATGGAATAAAATTTAATGTGGAAAATTATGGAATTATGAAGAAAATAAGTTGTGTAACTTATAAAATTGAAAAGTGTAACAGAAAACCAATTAAAAATGGTTTGATATTTTGGCAACGAAATAAAACTCCAAACTTGAAGTATGAAATAAATTTGAACTCAAGTAAATTAAGTGAAGTGAGTTTTGAAATAAAAATCAAATATTGAGTTATAAAATGGAAGTGAACTAATTAGCTAAATAAATTGGTTAATTGAATATGGGAATGGAGCTTAACTTGGTTAAGTAAATTGGATTATGGGTTAAAGTTAAAATTGACTATGGATCTTGAGCAATAAATTAAATTTGACTTAAAAAGTAAACGAATTGAATATGATTTGAATAAAATAGAAATGGGTTAAAATGATGATGAATTAAGCTATAAATAAATTCAAGTTAAGTGTAAATAAATTGAATATAACTTGGGATATTAATTAAATGAGTTTGAGTATGGAATCAAAATTTGAAGTGGGCAAAGTGAATGAACTAATCAAATTAATTAGGGAATGGAATAGAATTTGATTGAAGAAGAATCAATCTAAAATTGAAATGCAATTTGATTGAAATAGAATTGAGCTTAAGTATATGATTGAACTAATTAGGAATAAAATGAATTAACTCTAGTTTATATTGTTGGATAAAAGCTTGGTTCAAATAAATTTGTGAAATGGTTATTAATGAAGTAGCATGGAATGATTCCGAGCTAAATAAATGTATATGAATGTAATGAAAGTAGATATGGATGTAATGCAAGTAAATTGATTGAGAACCTAGTTGAAATGGAATAAAATTAAATATAAATTTATTTGGAATCAATTTAAAATGGCTATAAACTGACATACTTATTTTATTAAATGAATATCGTCGAATTTACATAGAAAAATTGCCGTTGACATAATCGGAAGTAAATAAAATTCTATGAATAGGTGGAAAGTGAATAAACTGATTTTGAAATCAATTTGGAATGGATATGAATTTGTTTGGTACAAATATGGATTGAATGCAAATAATTGGGTTGTTAATCATTTCGAATTGAATGAAAAAGTGTATGGGTCGATTGAAAGTAACTAAATTAGTACTGAACCCTTATAATTGCTTATGATTATATGTTAGAATGCATGGTTTATGAAATTTTTGTGTTTAACTAGCTAAATAAATGAAGTTTTGTTAAAATTTTATTTTTTAGTACTTGCGTGTTAAAATTGAGTAACTACAAGTACATGGAGCTGTTTTTCTTGAGCTTGATTGCGCAAATGGCGTATAAAATAAGCCGCTCGCTTAAAAAAAGCTAATATAAGGTACACTTTCGGATTAAATACATCAAAAATATAAATATTGACGTATATTTTATTTTTCGACCGTGTGGGTCGATGTATATGTTTTTACCTCTCTTGTCATATTGCGAAGGCTCTCCGCACAAAGGAGAATCTGCCAAAAAAATTCGAAAATTAAGGATGTTAGGAAATTTTTGAAAATTTTTGTAACTAAAGAGTTTTATTTTGGAATTGAGTTTAAAATAGAAGATTGTGATTCAGAAATGAAAGCAAATATTCTAGATAATTCTAAAGAGTTTAGAAATGTGGATATCGGGTTTTAACACAGTGGGTTTTGATAAGTTAATGGGTTTGGAACATTTTTCCTGTCTTAGCATTTTCGAGGACGAAATTCTTTTAAGGGGGAGGAATGTGATGACCTAGATTTTTCGTCAATTAATTTTGAATATTTAAATGGTTTAAATATTGGATTTGGTATTATAATTAGTTAGTAAGATTTTTAGAATTGGAATATCAAGTGATTATAAATATTTTGAAAATCGTCGATTTAATCGACGCATTAAAATAGCCATTCAGGACACAGTCTCGGAATTCGATGAAACCAATCCCATTAGATCCATAATAGCGTATTATTATCGAATTTCAAATTTCATAACGTTTGGATTTACCACGTGGTCGTACGGTTTGAGAACGACTAGAACAATTTAAATCGAATTTAGTTCAAATAGTCGATTTAAAAAGCTATCTTCCACATACGATCGAATTGATTCTTGAGACTTTTTCCATTGAGTTTGGAAAAGTAGTATAACATTAGGAACTCCAGGTGGTAGGCCTCGATAGGGATTCAAAATAAATAGCCTGATATTGGAAATTTAATAACATATGGTCTTATCAATTCAATACCTTTGACCATTTCTTTCATTCAAAGTCACCCTACCTTCTGAATGACGCAGACGTACCCTTCCCTTTCTCGTTTTAAATTGAGATTTCCTTCTTTCATTTCTTTCAGTTTGAACTTTATCGAAAAAGAAAGAAATGAACATATCGTTCCTCAGAAAATAAATCGAGCGATCTAAAATCATGTTTTTCCCTTCCTACTTCTCTTCGTTTTACAGTATGTATATATATATATGTATATATATAGAGTTGAATAAAATCTCGACTTGAATAAGCGAGAGGTCGAAGTCGCTGTCGAGGCTGCATTCATTCTCCAGTCGAAGTTTTCGAAACTAGGTTGTTGCCTGAGGCGAGTCGTGATGGAAAGAGGGGTTCGTGATAGGAGAGGGCGGAGCGACTGTGAACAAGGGCTTGGCGTCGTGAGGTGGTTGTTGAAGGGTTCGAGTGTGGCGCATTTGAGTGTTTGGGATCGACGGTGGTGTTGCTGGGGAAGCGTACGACGTCTCCTAGGGTATGGTCGTGGTCGAGCTCGGGACAGTAATGGATGGAGACTGTCGTCTTGGAATTCATCATAGTCGCTAGTGGTTTGGATGAGAGGTAGGGGCGGAAAGTGCCATACGGTGGTGATGTGAGGCTGACTGCGATCAGCATTAATAAAAAAGGGAAACAAAGGATGCTCAGGTGTGTGCGACCTGAATTTGCTGAAGGGAATTTCGGAAGGTTATTAAGGTAATTTAATTAGTTCAAAAAATTTAAAATTCTAAGTTAAATTTAATTATCTTGATGTTAATAAAATCCATAATTTATTTGTACGAGGTTGGAAATTCGCAAGAAACGGCGGTGTTGGATCCATAATGACTTAGGCTATGCAATGGAATTAAAATTTGAATGGATTGAAAATAAAATCAAAGTGAGTAAAACCTCACTCATTTGAATTACCGCTATTAATTTTAAAATTTTAAAATTAATAATTGGATGTTTGGTTGAATTTTTAAATTTTTATCAATTGGATGATATATTATATATATAGTAGAATATATATTAGTAGTTGGATATTATATTCACCGATTGGAGCGGATGAGACACTATTCGCTCCATATAACAGAGGATGACCCAAGATTACCATGATATCCTCATCGAAGTGGGATTTGTATTTTTATGTTGTATTAACATATGTGGATGCAGGAAAAAGATTGGAGGGATCCAACTGGGTTCCTCAAAAGTGTTGATTTTAATTCGATATATAATGATATATGATGTGTTAGAATAATATGTTATAGACCATTGTTTTGATTTAAATAATTGGATGGTATAGTAGCACTAGCCTGAATTTTGGTATTTTAAATACCATAAATATTATTTTTGAATTTGAAGGAATTAAAAGGGATTTTAAATATAAAAAATATATTTATATTGGAATTTGGATTATTTTAAAGGAAATCGGGTTGGGTAAAATAATAGTTTGATTTTTGGGTTTGTACTTAACTATTCAAAAAATATTTATTATAGAGATTTCAAAATAATTTACATAGAAGATTTTTTAAACGATGGATTCCTAAATGGTACTTCTAGAAAATATGAAAAGGAGTTGAAATCGATAATTTAAATAAATTATTGAAATATATGAAATTTATTAAGAAATCGATTTATAAAATGAGATTTTATAAATGGATTAGTTTTATCAACAAGTAAAATTCAAAGGGGTTATAAATTTATAAACGATGTTTATAAACAAGGGGAAATGAAATTAATTGATAAATTGGAATATAATTTCACAGGGCGAATTTATATCGAGATATGAAAAATAGATTTTTGGAAAAAATAGTGAATTCTATATTTGAAAGGTAAGGGTGGTTAGAGAATCGGGATGGGATTGGTATATTGTAAATCGTGAGGAATTCATAAATTGATTGGTTAGTGGGATTTTAAAAAATTTATTAAGAAGTTAAGTTTTGATTTAAAAAGGGAAATTTTGTTTATTAACTACGTAATTTTAAAATAGTTAGTATTGAAATACTTTAGAAGTGAATTTTTCAAATATCAAATATTAATTGAAACCAAATCCTAATTTTTATAATTGGCTTGTAAACTGATTTGTTGATCTAAAAATGAGTTATTGATGTTTATAAAAAGCGTTTCTACATTTTAAATAATTACTTGAACATGTTTTTAAAAATAAATCATTATTCTTTTAAAATACTTATTATCTACATATAGAGAGTTTTGGAATGATTTAAATCTATTTATAAATCATCTCGAGATTTGGAAACGGGGTTTATTCAGTGGATGGGATTACAAAAGAATTCTCAAAATGGAATTTGAGGAAAAGTAAGAAAATTTTCGAAGTATTCCAATAAGAATGAACTTTGAAAAATAAGTTAGAATTCATAAAAGAAGTAGAAAAGGAGTAATTGGAATTATAGGCAAGTGTATTTGACTTTGGAAAAATATTAAAAGGAATAAATCAAGGAATCCCGGAACTAATAGAATTCATTATAAACGAGTTAAGGAATTTGCAATATAAATTGCGAAGGATTTTGAGAAAAGATAAATAAATGGAATTTTTCTAAATGTTGAAATAAGAGATGCTTTGAAATACCCCAATTTGGGTATAAGTATTTGAGTTTGTCTCAATTTTTGGAATACTGGAAGGGATTTAAATATATATATATATATATATATATATATATTATAAAGATATTTTGGAAATACATTTTGAAAAATTATAATATGGGCCTGGTGACTCCTTATGGATGTTATATTGATAGTTAAATAACTGACTATCAAATATTGACGAATATTGTTGATCGTTTCGAAAAGACCGCGATCGGATTTAATTATCCGAAAACCACTCGATCCGATTTGAGCGTTGCGAATGGATATCGTGAAGATAATGAAGACGGTGATTTGGTTTGTCCGGATCCACGGCAACTTTTGAATGCTATCATTGCATCGTTGCTTAAAGGCAGTGTTAGCATTCCAAGAATGAATGTTATTCTAAAAGGTAAAGTTAGCCTCAAGCCTCATCAACCGGGAATGGCTAAAATGGGGGAGATGCAGTAAGGCTAAGTGGGTCGCACCCAATTAGGGTATGTTATCACTTTCTAGATATTGTCGGAAATATATAAAAATTATGGATATGGTCTTGCATGGAAAAGTGAGCGCTCGATTTTAAGGGTGGAAACACCCGGGTGATAAAATAATCGATTCTATCCAAGTTAAGGGTAGGGCCGATCTTGCGCTGTAAGGGATCCAGGTGAGGTCCTTGGTATACTTTTTGTAACGACCCAGAATTTTGGGTCGCCAAATTTGAACATTTAATTCATTTTAAATGTTGAATATGAATTATAATTTGAATCTTGAAATTAAAAGACTTTGGTTAAGTTAATAAAGTTAGAAAATTTTATATATGGGAACTAAATTGGAATTTGAATAAAAAAAATAGCTTAATATCATGAATTGGAATAAATGGGTAATTCTGAGAGTAAATAGAGATAAAATAGATTGTAAAATCTATTTTTAAAGTCCATCTGGGTTTGAGTTATAATTTTGGACGGTTGGATGGCATTAATGGCTGATAGATAGAATTTGGAATTTTATATTAATTTAATAATGGAATTTAATAATATAAAAATGCAATTAATCAAATTTTGATTCGAAATGAGTCAAAATGATTTTTAATGTGATTATAAATTTTATATGAATTATTGTTAAGTTAATAAAATTCTAAAAGTGAAAATTTAAGCGTTTTTTATAATTTCAGTAAATCGCTCGATTTAATAGACGAGTTAAAATAGCCTTCCGAGGCACAGTCACGGAATTCGACGAAACCCATTCCATTGGATCCGTAATAGTTAGTTATTATCGGATTTCAATTTTCATAGCAATCGGAGTTGTCGTGTGACCGTGGCAACTCGAAACGCATCGAAATCGTTTTAACCGATTTAAATAAAAATTGATCGTTTAATTTCGTAACTCGCACATACGACCGAATTAGCTTACGAAACCTATTCCATTGTGTCCGAAACGCGGAAAAACCCTAGAATTGCCTGTCGGAACGCGTAGTTTGGAGGTCGTATGCATAAACTGTTAAATTGAGAATTTTATTAATTAAATAATATTAAAACTATTATATATATATATATATTAAATCTCTCAAAACCCTAGCTATTATCCTCAGGCCGCCGCCTCTACCTTTTCTATGGCCGAAAACGATTATCTTTCTTCCTCTCAAATCTCCAAATCCACGCATATATTCGAAATTCTTCCAACTGGAATGTCGTAGAGGACGAGGAGAACTTCAAATCCAACGGGTGAGATGAGTTTTAGCGTGATGGATCGCCAGAAATCCTTGCTTGAAGCCGGTCGTTCGAAGTGGTTTTTGTGCTCGGGGGGAGCACCGAGCTCTCGCGCGCGCATGGTGGGGGAGGAGGTGGCGATGAGCTTCAAGGTGCCGGGTTCCGATCGCGTTCAAATCGATCGTAGGCAAGGCGATTTCGAACCCTAGTTTTGCTTGTTGGGTTCGGCCTTCACTGGATATTCGCGTGCGTGAAGTTGAGGAGGGAGGAAGAAGCGTGCGCCGCGTTTTCCTTGGTAATAAAAAAAATTGTTTTAAATTTATATACAAAACATTAAATTTTAATAACTTGTTCCTACGGTATCAGATTTCAACGAATTTGGTAACGCCGGGATCGCAGAAACGAGCACTACGCAATGATGCAGTTCGGGAATCATTCCGGGCAAGTAGAAATTTGAGTTAAATCGAACGTCGTTCGGTTTAATTTGAATTTCGAACGCTCGTCGAAACTCAAGGTGAGTTAATCTCACTCACATCTGAAATGTTAGCTGATTCAAGTAGTTAATATTTAAATAATTGTGTGATTAGTTGAAATGTTTATTTATATCAGCCTAGATTGATATATATGTTGTTGTGTTAATATTGGTGGATGCAGGGAAAATAGGTTGGAGGGATCCAACTGGATTCCTCACACTATAGTAATTATCTTTATAATTGATGTTGTAACCTGTTATATATTGTGATTGATAACTCTGAATTAAATTGTACTGTGATATTGCTGGATAAGAATATACACAGAATTTTAAAACATAAAATAAAATAAATTGGATTTTTAAAGAAATAAAGGAATTGATAAATAAGGAATTTAAGGGAATAAAATTTGGAATCTGGGTTGAGTGAAGAATGAAAATTTGTAAATTTGGAAATAAAAACAAGTGGAACATTTATTTGTTGATAAATGAGAAAGTATGGATTTCTAGTGATAATTTCGATAAGAAATTATAAATTGTTAAAAATTCACAATGGGGTTATTTTGATAATAATGTTCCCTAGAAATTTAATATGATTTCAAAAGAAACTCTTCAAATTAAATTAGCAATTGATTGCAAATTGGAATGTTGCAGAAATGTTATTTAAAACCATTGAAAATTTAAGTGGGTATTTAGTTAAGCAATCTCCCTTAAGTATGATTTCATTAAATAAATTTATAATAGTTTATTTAAAAAGACTTTTAAACTTATACTTTGGAAGTGAATTTCCAGGAATGGAAAAATGGTTGAGCTTCATAAGAAGTTATTTTAAACCTGGGAAAACCAAGTTCGAGTTTTAAACAGATTTTATAAAAAAAAGAAAAAGTTTAATGATTCAAACTTGTTTAAAAGAGTGTTTTGGAAATTATTACTTTAAAGAAATTATTAATAAATTAGCAATAGTAAATTTTTATGGATACCTTAGTAATTATTATTTCACAATTGGATTTAGTTAAAGGCTAGTTTTGAATAAAATTTATTTGAAATTATTATTAATCCTTTTAAACCCTACTTTTAAATTTAGTACAACTAAACTTTTATGTAAAATCAATTTTAGATCTTAATAAATAGTTTTACTTCACTTATTTTAAATTTATATTTTTGATTAAGTAACTAGAAGTAGATTTACGCATTTTAAAGTATATTTCAGTATAAAATGTTTTAATTGTTTTAATTCTAAATTGTTTATGAACTTGGTTATTTCCAATGGAAATAAATGGTAAAGGATTTACCTTGTAAGGGAAGATCTTTGGGAATTGTTTCAAATGAGCTTTGAAATTTGAAAATATATCTTTTAAAGATATCTGAGGCAAATAAATAATGTGGGAAATTATTTATTGTGTGATGGATGTTTGTGAATATTAATTGATAGTTAAATCACCGACTATCAATATTGGACAAATGCGTTGATTGTTTCGAAGAGATCGGGATCGAGATTTATTTCTCGAAAACCACTTCGATCCGGTTTGTACGTTTAGTTCGGAAAACATGTTCGGAGTCGAAGATGTAGCGGTGAAGTGCAAAGGCTAGTCGCTACTAATCCTAAGGATATTTCCAAAAATGGATGTAGTAGGAGTAGTGCCTTCGGTTCCGTTCGAACCCGGGACGGACTTGTATGGGCGAATGCTTTCGGAACATCGTCAGGTGGGCGATGGGCATTCTAAGTGAAACGTTCTAAAGGTAACGCATAGCCTCAAGCCTCATCAACCGGGAATGACTGAAAATCAGGGGATATGCAGCAAGGCTTAGTGGGTAGCCCCCACTGGAGAGTAAGGTCATCCCTGTCTAGATGTCCCTTTTTATTTCGGCTTAGTGCGCGGTTGCTGATCCCAACCGCGGGGTGATCTTATTCGGAACTGTCCAGTAAGGGATGGGTCCGGCCTTGTGTTGCAGGGGATCGGGAGTGGTCCTCGGTACGGTGATCTAGGCCCCGTACTGTGACAGGTGGTACCCTAGTGCCTAGTCATTGTTGAAAATCCATTCTCCCTACGAGCCTTGTACGAGATTTGTTTGTATTACCCACTTTTGTGGCTAGTAGCTGGAATTTAATAGATGTAACAATTTCCGCTATTTTATAAGTATTTGTAAATAGACCCTATTATAATATCAGAGGATTTCTATAAAAAGTGTTTTAGCTATCGTAAGGTAAAAACCCGACATGTTTATTTGTGGCGTGGTCTTACGATATGCTTTTGTTTTCAAAGGATTTTTGAAACTTTAAGAATCAATTTGGATGCATTAGTATCAGCTGGTATTCCAGACTGACTCGGGTGTTATTTCATATAATGCTCGGGTCAGACCAAGTATTATATGTACAGGACAGGATGCTTTGGAGCAGCAGAGGAGCTAGAGTCCGAGACGTATTATCTGTACCCATATATATACATATTCCGCTGCTATGATTGTATGATTGTCTGATTGGTAAATATTATGTGTATGAGATACTCTGATGATATGATGTATAAAATAGTTATAGATTTCATTTTGTGTAAAGTTCTATATTTACTATTATATTTTATTCCGCTGCGACTATGAGATTCTGATATTGTTTAGTTTCTTCTTCTTCTATCTCTTCTTCTTTAACCCTAATGGTTCGTAATTCTGTGCCACTTGAGTTAATAGAGGTAGAATAATGTTGATTCAAGGGGTACGGATTTGCGGGCTGTCACACTTGGTATCAGAGCTTAGGTTGGCGACAACCTAGGCTTTGGTGGGAAAATTACTCATCAAACAGAGTCAATAGTACTCTATAATGAGTTGAGTGTAATAATAGATGTGAGAGCGTACTTGTTAGTGCATATAAAATTTGTTTTATACTGTGTTGACTTATCGGTTGAGTGTTTATGAATTCTGGTCGGTGCGGGAAGTACAACCGTATCGATAGGGGTTTCTAAACTCTTAAACAAGATAAACCGACATAGTATTGTTTTTAAAGTGGGTAAATGAAATAATTTTACCCAAATTATATTTTGATATAAAAAAAATAATTTTTTGAAATTATTATATATATATGTTTGGTTGATTGGGTTTTAATATAATAAGTAAATAAGAATCTAAAAGTTAAATCTAAATATGAAATGGATATAACCAAATAAATTCCATGAGTATAAAGTATACAAAAGAGAATAACTAATTTAAACCAAACCAGAATTTAAATCCCGGAAGTTTTGGAAAGAATTTTAAATGTATTGAAAGCAAAGTTTGGAAATTTAAAATCCTGGGAAAGTTTGAAATGTTTTCCAAAGTATTTGAAGGCGATGATGAAATATTATTTTGGGAAGTATTTTTGTATGGAAACTGTTTTAAAATGAATTTGGGGAAGTAAGAAGCATTGAACTCACTTCAGTCGTTGGAAAATAATCCTGATGATGCTAGCCACATCATTAGAATTCATTTTCGAGCTTCTAAAGTGATGGATTGCTACCAAAATAGTTGGGTATGACATTGTTTGGACTTGTTTGAGAAACAAGTGACTTTAGAATTTTCAAAAAGGGAAATTGTTTTTACCAGATTGTTTTAGAATTTGGGATGTGATTTGAATATCAAATGGAAATGTGTTGATTTATATTTCAAATTGGTTTCGAAATTAAATCGGGTAATTGAATTTTGGTAATCCTGTTTACATTAAAATGCAAAATTGAAATAAATCAACTATAACCTTGAAAGTAAAGTTGATTTAAGTGAGAAAAGAAAAAAAATGAAATGAAAATGTTAATCCTTAAATTAAAATTTAATTTGGGTAAATGGAAGTGGATGAAGATATTAAAGTGACTAGAGATATGAATTTAACTTGGATGAGTTAAATAAATTGGGCTTAGAATTAAATTGATTTGGGTTAGATTAAAATGTAAGTTGACGCTGAAATTGTGGGTCATCGAGAAATAACTTGTACCCATGAGCTATTAAGTGTTATGCTTGTAGTTTGAAATTGTGGATTTAAAATTTTACTAAGAATTAGATTGAAAGAAAATTTGTATCTTTAAGAATTCAGCGATACATATATATATATATATATATATGTATGTATGTATATATAGAATTTGGAATTGTGATTATAAGATGTAAATGGATTAAAATGAGCAATACAAACTTTAAAGTAAATAATTGGGTGAATTTATAAATAGAAAATGGAATTATAATCACTTATGGGAAATAGTTGAATGGTATAGTAAATTCAAACTTAATCTTAAAAGGAATGTGAATTAAGATAAGGAAAGTGAGATATAAAAGGATGAATGAACTTAAGCTTGTAAACAAGTTTTGAACTTGTATATGGAGAATTAAAAGTAGATTGAATTGGATTTAACTTCGGCTAAATGGAATTGAGTTGAATTTGGGTTAATTTAAATCAAAATTTAGTTGTGTTATGAATAAAAATGAATGGAATTAATTTCTTATTTAAGATAGTAAAGGAAATGGTATGAATTCTAGATGGCTAAATAAAGTTGGTTGAACTTAAATTAGAATTGGAAAAGAATTGAAAGAAAATTTAATTCAGGGAAGTAAAAATGATATTGTGTAAATAAAACTTTAACTCAACTAAATTCAAAGGGATTGTTTGAGAATGAATTTAGCGTAAGCTAAAGTAAATAAAGAGAAGCATGAAGGTGAACTTAGTGTAAACTAAATTAAAGGGGATTTGTATTGGCATGGATAAGATTTTGGGGGTTTGTTAAGGGCATTTTGGAAAGAAAATGAAAACCCAGTTCTGGTATGAAGGTTAATTTTGGCAATAAAAAGTTGAGAGTGTGAATGAACAATAGAATTGAATTATAATTGTGATGGTTTGAATTGTAAATAAATTCCAGTGAGTGAAATGATTTGAAGTGGCCACATTATTAATAAAATAAATTCAGCAATGAATTGTGAAGGTGAATAAATAAATAAAGTGGATTAAAAGTTGTAAATGAATTGGAATTGATTTGGATGAGATCAAAATGAAGAAAAAAAATTAAAAAAATTGATATAAGAAGATAATGGAAATATTGTATGATTTAAAACAACATAAGCAAATTGAAAACAATAATGATGGATGAGCTTTATTAAGTAATCTTGAATGAAATTTGTTAGATAATAAAATTGAAATGCAAGTGAAGAGAATTTTAATTAATTTTGTGATAAATTAAAGATGTATGAGTTGTAAATAATCCAGAAATGGAATGATATTCATATAAATCTATATGGATAATGAATTGGAAATATAAGATTTGAGATTTAATTCAATAATTGTGATAAAGTAAAAATGTTTGGGCTGAAAATGATATAGAATGTGATGTTATTAATTTAAACTTAAATGGTGATCTTGAAAGTGAAAATAAGAAATTGAGTTAAAAATTGCTATGGAATGAGATTGCTTGGATTGTGAACCATGTAGAATTGAATAAAATTAATATGAATCTAAGTTGGAAATTAATTTTAAATGATTACAAGCTTAAGTGATGATTATCTGCTTGGATAACCTAAAATTGCATAAGAATTGGTTGTTTTGTTGTATTTGGAATTGAGTTGGTTTTCAAACAAAAAAGGGGCAAATGGAATTGGTTTTGAATCAATCGGAATGGATTGAAATGTTATCAAGTGATTTTTGCATATGAATGAAAATGGATCATCAAAGTAATGCAAATACTCCAAATTTAAAGAAAAATTTGATTGTGAGTCAAATTGGGAATTGAATCGAGGTGACTTGATGTAAGGAAGACCTATAAACCATTTTGTTGTGAATATGGGATTAACTGGTGCAAAGATGAATTGGTTAGGGAAAATATGAATTGTCAAAAGAAAACTTGAATGTAAATCATTCAAGTGAAATAAAATGAAGTTTGTTTTTGGATAAATTGGAATGGGTTAAAATCTTGGTAAGTGGATTTGTGTATAAATGTAAGTGAGTTATAATAGAAATGAAAATGTATCAAATTGAAATGATATTTGCTTGGTGAATCAATTCGAAAATTGGGTAGAGTATGAATTGAAATAGTGAAACTTGTATGTAAATCCTTTGTGTGAAATAAAATGGAATTTGGCATTAGAAAAGGAAACTTTATGCATGTTATAAAATATGGTTTACTTATGAAACCATGCAAATTGTTGATTGGACTATAAAATAGATATGTTTGGCTTACATTTATATTGGAAATGTTGTTAAAATGTGCATATCTTTGAAAACTGGTGAGTTTGTTGAGTAAGTACAGGTACGGGAGGCGTTCGAGAGAGTTGGAGCGCGTATATGCTAAAATATTAGCCTCTTGCTATTAAAATTTGCTAAAAAGGTATGCCTACGCAAATATAATTGGGAAATGATATATATATTGTGATATATTTTGGTTTCCGACCGTGTGGGTCGATGTATATATATTTACTTGTATCGCGATATCGCGAAAGCTCCTCCGTGCAAAGGAGACTCTGCCAAAATTTTCTGAAAATTTTGGGAGTTAGAAAATTTTTGGGAATTTGAAAATCTATAATCAACTTGGAAAGTTGTTTTAAGAAAATGTTGAAACAAAAAGCTTTTGAGTATAAATAAAGCAAATGAGTTTGGATTTGAGCTAAAGGGTTTTGGGAAGTGTATATAAGTTTTAACCAAAGAAGTTGGGTTAAGATAATGAGTGTAGGAACATTCTTATACCTTAGCAAATTTCGGGGACGAAATTTTTATAAGGGGGAAGGAATGTAACGATCCAGAATTTTGGGTCGCCAAATTTGAACATTTAATTCATTTTAAATGTTGAATATGAATTATAATTTGAATCTTGAAATTAAAAGACTTTGGTTAAGTTAATAAAGTTAGAAAATTTTATATATGGGAACTTAATTGGAATTTGAATAAAAAAATAGCTTAATCTCATGAATTGGAATAAATGGGTAATTCTGAGAGTAAATAGAGATAAAATAGATTGTAAAATCTATTTTTAAAATCCATCTGGGTTTGAGTTATAATTTTGGACGGTTGGATGGAATTAATGGCTGATAGATTGAATTTGGAATTTTATATTAATTTAATAATGGAATTTAATAATATAAAAATGCAATTAATCAAATTTTGATTCGAAATGAGTCAAAATGATTTTTAATGTGATTATAAATTTTATATGAATTATTGTTAAGTTAATAAAATTTTAAAAGTGAAAATTTAAGCGTTTTTTATAATTTTAGTAAATCGCTCGATTTAATAGACGAGTTAAAATAGCCTTCCGAGGCACAGTCACGGAATTCGACGAAACCCGTTCCATTGGATCCGTAATAGTTAGTTATTATCGGATTTCAATTTTCGTAGCAATCGGAGTTGTCGTGTGACCGTGGCAACTCGAAACGCATCGAAATCGTTTTAATCGATTTAAATAAAAATTGATCGTAACTCGCACATACGACCGAATTAGCTTACGAAACCTATTCCATTGTGTCCGGAACGCGGAAAAACCCTAGAATTGCCTGTCGGAACGCGTAGTTTGGAGGTCGTATGCATAAACTGTTAAATTGAGAATTTTATTAATTAAATAATATTAAAACTATTATATATATATATATATTAAATCTCTCAAAACCCTAGCTATTATCCTCAGGCCGCCGCCTCTACCTTTTCTATGGCCGAAAACGATTATCTTTCTTCCTCTCAAATCTCCAAATCCACGCATATATTCGAAATTCTTCCAACTGGAATGTCGTAGAGGACGAGGAGAACTTCAAATCCAACGGGTGAGATGAGTTTTAGCGTGATGGATCGCCAGAAATCCTTGCTTGAAGCCGGTCGTTCGAAGTGGTTTTTGTGCTCGGGGGGAGCACCGAGCTCTCGCGCGCGCATGGTGGGGGAGGAGGTGGCGATGAGCTTCAAGGTGCCGGGTTCCGATCGCGTTCAAATCGATCGTAGGCAAGGCGATTTCGAACCCTAGTTTTGCTTGTTGGGTTCGGCCTTCACTGGATATTCGCGTGCGTGAAGTTGAGGAGGGAGGAAGAAGCGTGCGCCGCGTTTTCCTTGGTAATAAAAAAAATTGTTTTAAATTTATATACAAAACATTAAATTTTAATAACTTGTTCCTACGGTATCAGATTTCAACGAATTTGGTAACGCCGGGATCGCAGAAACGAGCACTACGCAATGATGCAGTTCGGGAATCATTCCGGGCAAGTAGAAATTTGAGTTAAATCGAACGTCGTTCGGTTTAATTTGAATTTCGAACGCTCGCCGAAACTCAAGGTGAGTTAATCTCACTCACATCTGAAATGTTAGCTGATTCAAGTAGTTAATATTTAAATAATTGTGTGATTAGTTGAAATGTTTATTTATATCAGCCTGGATTGATATATATGTTGTTGTGCTAATATTGGTGGATGCAGGGAAAACAGGTTGGAGGGATCCAACTGGATTCCTCACACTATAGTAATTATCTTTATAATTGATGTTGTAACCTGCTATATATTGTGATTGATAACTCTGAATTAAATTGTACTGTGACATTGCTGGATAAGAATATACACAGAATTTAAAAACATAAAATAAAGTAAATTGGATTTTTAAAGAAATAAAGGAATTGATAAATAAGGAATTTAAGGGAATAAAATTTGGAATCTGGGTTGAGTGAAGAATGAAAATTTGTAAATTTGGAAATAAAAACAAGTGGAACATTTATTTGTTGATAAATGAGAAAGTATGGATTTCTGGTGATAATTTCGATAAGAAATTATAAATTGTTAAAAATTAACAATGGGGTTATTTTTATAATAATGTTCCCTAGAAATTTAATATGATTTCAAAAGAAACTCCTCAAATTAAATTAGCAATTGATTGCAAATTGGAATGTTGCAGAAATATTATTTAAAACCATTGAAAATTTAAGTGGGTATTTAGTTAAGCAATCTCCCTTAAGTATGATGTCATTAAATAAATTTATAATAGTTTATTTAAAAAGACTTTTAAACTTATACTTTGGAAGTGAATTTCCGGGAATGGAAATATGGTTGAGCTTCGTAAGAAGTTATTTTAAACCTGGGAAAACCAAGTTCGAGTTTTAAACAGATTTTATAAATAAAAAAAAGTTTAATGATTCAAACTTGTTTAAAAGAGTGTTTTGGAAATTATTACTTTAAAGAAATTATTAATAAATTAGCAATAGTAAATTTTTATGGATACCTTAGTAATTATTTTTTTACAAATGGATTTAGTTAAAGGCTAGTTTTGAATAAAATTTATTTGAAATTATTATTAATCCTTTTAAACTCTACTTTTAAATTTAGTATAACTAAACTTTTATGTAAAATCAATTTTAGATCTTAATAAATAGTTTTACTTCACTTATTTTAAATTTATATTTTTGATTAAGTAACTAGAAGTAGATTTACGCATTTTAAAGTATATTTCAGTATAAAATGTTTTAATTGTTTTAATTCTAAATTGTTTATGAACTTGGTTATTTCCAATGGAAATAAATGGTAAAGGATTTACCTTGTAAGGGAAGATCTTTGGGAATTGTTTCAAATGAGCTTTGAAATTTGAAAATATATCTTTTAAAGATATCTGAGGCAAATAAATAATGTGGGAAATTATTTATTATGTGATGGATGTTTGTGAATATTAATTGATAGTTAAATCACCGACTATCAATATTGGACAAATGCGTTGATCGTTTCGAAGAGATCGGGATCGAGATTTATTTCTCGAAAACCACTTCGATCCGGTTTGTACGTTTAGTTCGGAAAACATGTTCGGAGTCGAAGATGTAGCGGTGAAGTGCAAAGTCTAGTCGCTACTAATCCTAAGGATATTTCCAAAAATGGATGTAGTAGGAGTTGTGCCTTCGGTTCCGTTCGAACCCGGGACGGACTTGTATGGACGAATGCTTTCGGAACATCGTCAGGTGGGCGATGGGCATTCTAAGTGAAACGTTCTAAAGGTAACGCTTAGCCTCAAGCCTCATCAACTGGGAATGACTGAAAATCAGGGGATATGCAGCAAGGCTTCGTGGGTAGCCCACACTGGAGAGTAAGGTCATCCCTGTCTAGATGTCCCTTTTTATTTCGGCTTAGTGCGTGGTTGCTGATCCCAACCGCGGGGTGATCTTATTCGAAACTATCAGTAAGGGATGGGTTCGGCCTTGTGTTGCAGGGGATCGGGAGTGGTCCTCGGTACGGTGATCTAGGCCCCGTACTGTGACAGGTGGTACCCCAGTGCCTAGTCATTGTTGGAAATCCATTCTCCCTACGAGCCTTGTACGAGATTTGTTTGTATTACCCACTTTTGTGGCTAGTAGCTGGAATTTAATAGATGTAACAATTTCGGCTATTTTATAAGTATTTGTAAATAGACCCTGTTATAATATCAGAGGATTTCTATAAAAAGTGTTTTATCTATCATAAGGTAAAAACCCGACATGTTTATTTGTGGCGTGGTCTTACGATATGCTTTTGTTTTCAAAGGATTTTTGAAACTTTAAGAATCAATTTGGATGCATTATTATCAGCTGGTATTCCAGACTGACTCGGGTGTTATTTCATATAATGCTCGGGTTTGGAGCAGCAGAGGAGCTAGAGTCCGAGACGTATTATCTGTACCTATATATATATATATATATATATATATATATATATATATATTCCGCTGCTATGATTGTATGATTGTCTGATTGGTAAATATTGTGTGTATGAGATACTCTGATGATATGATGTATAAAACAGTTATAGATTTCATTTCTGTAAAGTTCTATATTTACTATTATATTTTATTCCGCTGCGACTGTGAGATTCTGATATTGTTTAGTTTCTTCTTCTTCTATCTCTTCTTCTTTAACCCTAATGGTTCGTAATTCTGTGCCACTTGAGTTAATAGAGGTAGAATAATGTTGATTCAAGGGGTACGGATTTGCGGGCTGTCACACTTTTCTAGAGGTGTACTGTGATGGGTCGCACCGTAGTAGCCCAGTCATTGTATGGAATCCAATCTCCAATAAGCGTCGTACGGTTTTGATTGTGCCCAACTATGCTAAAATGTGAGATGCAAGCATTTAGCTATTTTCTATTTACTTTACATAGACACTATTATAATATCAGATGATTTTGATAAAAGTTGATTTGGTTATCTTAAGGTAAAAACCATCGTGTTTATGTGTGACATGGTCTTATGAGATACCTTTTATTCAAAGGATTTTGATAAAAGTAAATAATTCAATTGAGTGTGTTTTCTCATGCTGGTTTTCCAGACTTACTCGGATGTTATTTTATTATAATGCTCGGGTCAGACCGAGTATTATAAATTCAGGTTAGAATGCTTTTGGGGCTCAGGAGACGAGCTGGATGACAGAGACGTATCTCCGTACTTGGTTTATTTTTCCGCTGTGTGAGAACAAGTTACTATAACTTTCCAAATGTATGCATTATGTAACAATCCGCATATTTTACGATTGAATATCTAAATATTTTGTTTAAGTATTTTATCGTTAGTCGGATTTTAGTCCGAAAAGTTACTTTTTGCATATGGTCGAATTAGGACTCAGGACCACTTCCATTGGGTCCAATACACCGTTTGCGATCTTTTTGAGTATAAACTTTGATATGTTTGGCGTTAGTGGAATTTTGCCACTTTTTCACTTTGGGCTTTGGGTTTGGTTTAGCCCATTAGCCTAAACTATTAACTCTAGCTCAACCCCCTATTCCCTTCATTACTTCACTTTCATTTCCTAACACTCAAGCTTCATCAAAAATAGAGAGAGGAATGGAAAATTAAAACTCCAAGCCCTAGTTCATTTGCAAATCCAACGTCTAACTCCAAATCCTAAGAGAAGCCATTGATTCAAGCTTCTTGTGTTGAGATTGAAGTGTGGTTGATTCTCCCTTTGCTTTCAAGCTTCTCCTTCATTGATTTTGTGAAAAGGTGAGATTTTTATCTCACATCATTGTATATAACTATCTTTGATTGTTGGGTATGGATTCCTAACACTTATTCATGTGCATTTGCTTTTGATTTGGATTGAATTGGTGAATATCCCAATTTTTAGTGTTTTGGGTTCAAATCTTTAAAAATCCTAACTTTGAAGTTTGAACACGTTTTTGGTGATGTATCGAGGAGCCAATAGGACTGGGCAGCCGATGGGCGTAATCCCCTAGCGTCTGTGCTCGACCGGTTGCAAATTGAGGGAGTTTTTGCATTTCTGTTGCTTAGGTCGCTCGGCTTGCCCCAGAACCTTGGGTCGCTCGGCCTGTTAAGTCGCACATGCTATAGGTCGCGCCATACCTTGGGTCGCACCTGCTATATCTCGCAACCATTGGGTCACGCCATTCCTTAGGTCGCTTGTAGTTAGGTCGCGCCATGCTTTAAGTCGCACCTTCTTTAAGCCGCATGCTACTCCTTAAGCCGCTAGCTCCGTAGGTCGCTCGGCTTGCTCGCACCCCTTAGGTCGCAACCACTTAGGTCGCTCAGCCTCACCTCCTTAAGTCGCTCTACCTGCTTTAGGTCGCTGACTACTTAGGTCGCTCGGCTTGCTCGCACCACTTAGGTCGCATCACTTAGGTCGATCGGCCGGCTGCTATAGGTCGCATCATGGTTTAAGTCACAACCATTTAGGTCGCTCGGCCTGCTGCTATATCTCGCACCAACTTAGGTCGCGCCATGCTATAGGTCATGCCATGTTAAGTTGTTTTGTTAGGCCGCAGGCTATTTCTTATGTCGCTGATCTCTTAGGCCGTATGTCGTGGAGTCGCATGTGTTGAGCCGCTGATTTCTTGTGTTGAATTATGCTAAGTCGTAAGTCGTGGCTGTTAAGTCGCAAGGGTATTTCTACTTTGATGGATTTGGGATTGAATTCTTTGGATTTTATTCACGTCTTCGAATGTGAATTTTTGTGATTTATTGTTTCTACAATCATTTTTGTGATTTGTCACTTTAAAAATATGAAGGTTTCAATACTAGCAGTAAATATCAAAACTCCTTCATCAAAACGATTTTAACCCTATTTTACTACAAAGCTCGTTTCTTAAACCATTTTCCAATCTACTAGTATATACAAACCTTTACCTCACTCGTATGAGAAATCTAATTAAACGACTTAGTAAAACAAGTGGTGTGAAACGCTTGCGTTTACTTCGCCGGTTAATTTCTTGGACTTGTTCAATTGAATCTCTTGTGACAATTTTCGAGTGGAGATCTACAATTTGTTCGTTAATATTTAAGTTAAGCTAGTGGTTATGGGACACGAGGCTAAGCTTATATATTTACTAGCTTACTATAATTGACACTTCTTGATGATCGTTGATGATCATTTTTTTTATTTAGACTAGCAAATGTGCGATGTCTCTTTGTCTACGAGGGAGACTAAACCTCGTTTCTGTGGAGCTTCGGCTCAATTTGGTGGGGTAGCGACCCATGGTCTTCGGGCCTTTTTGTGGAGCTTCGGTTCAAAATTAATGGTTAGCAACCATGAAATAGCGTTCCATTTTGTGATACACGTGTTGGTGAGTTTTCATGCTCCCGTTTTGTGATAGGTCTCCCCCTTTTGTGATTTCTGGATTTCCATTAATGATTTCTAGAACTGGTGTTTCACCAATTTTCGTGATTTACGTTGATATGTTTTATCAATATTTGTGCATTGGTGAATTTGTGTGTCATTAACTTTTGTGATTGACATTGATATAATTGTCAATATTTATGGTTTGGTGAATAAAATTAAAGAGTATGACATTCTTTTTTATCTTTGAGAAGATTCTTGTGATATTGATTAATCTCTTGTTGATTTTCAATTACATACTTATCACAGTATGGTTTTATGGTTATCATACGTTTTTGTCATATCTCTTATTCTATATCATTTCATCTGATATTTATAGCTAGGCTGATCCGTTTATTATTTTCTTATTAAATAATACTCGGGTCAGACCGAGTTGTTACAGATGCTTCTACTTGACCCTCATCTGGGATTGTTATCCAGACTTTTGGCTAACTACTTAGATTGGTAGTTTATTTTGTTGTATACCTTTGAGATATAGACTCCTTGATGTATACATATTCTTTTGTCTAGCTTTTGTAACTATTCTTTTGTGATATTGTGGATCTTGTCTGACCACTACTCTGATGAATACTTTTATGTGTTATATATCCATATCTATTTCCGCCTTTGTGATATGGGTGTCTGTGACTGATTTGTGTTATATTTATTTCTATATTTGTTTCCGAAGAATATATATAGCCACCGGGTAGTAGCTTTGAGTTTGTATCCGTATGTCAGATTTCCTCCTAAAACCAGAAGCATGTTGTACTATTTGATGTATCGGTGCTCGCGCAAAGTAATTATGCGGATGGTCGCTCCTCATCAGCCTTTTTCTCCGTGCTAGTTGACGGCATTAACCCGTAGTATCCTTGGCTAGAGTGGGTATAGAGGTGGGGTGTCACAGCTTGGTATCAGAGCGAATCTTCGGAACAATGTAGAATAATCTAGCAAGGATCATCGTCCTAAGTCCTTCCTAGGAGTCGTGCTTTAGGATTTAATTCGAGTCTTCGTACCGATTCATCCTATTTTCTTTATGATTCCTTGTTTTATCTATCAAGATTGCTTGATATCCATTTAGTGAATAACCTTATCCTTCTTCTTTCTTTCTTTCTAAAGGAAGAGAAAGGGTTAGACCTGGCCGTCCCAGCACCGGTCAATCTAGTGCTACTCCCCAGGATGGAGTATTTATGTCTGCCCAGCAGCTTCTTGATCTAGTAAAGAATGCTCAAGCAGCCGGATCTAATCCGGAGTCTACTCACCCTAAGTCTTGATTTGCACGTTTGTGCAACGATTATACCAATTTGGGTGGGAAACCATTCAAAGGTTCTGAAACTATTATTGAAGTCCAGGCTTGGCTGAGAACGTGCGATCGAATCTTTTCTCGCATGAATCTTATCGATCTTCACCGTGTTCAGGTGGCCTCTAGTATGCTCCAAGAAAGAGCATTATATTGGTATGAGCTTCAGATTTCTGAAATAAATGAAGCGGATCTTACTTGGGAGAAATTCCGGGAACGCTTTGAGTTAAAATTTGTGCCAGAAGCTGAGAAGGTGACTTTGGCTCGTCGTTTCATAGACCTTGTTCAAGGTGAATCTTCCGTGACAGACTATGTCGCATCATTCGAGTCACTTTCTAAATACGGGGTCGAGTACATAAACACCCCATTGAAGAAAAACCAAAGATTTGTCTATGGCTTGAATAAAAATCTCAAGAAGCCATTACTTCTAAAATTAGAAGTTTCTTTTGATCAGCTCATTGATATCGCTCTTCGACTTGAAGAGGCTGATAGAGTAAGTGATGTTGAGGTTGGGAGTGCTAAACCGAACTTCACCAACAAGAAAAGGCCTAGTAAGTTCAAAGGTCCTTATCCAAACAATAAGAAAGGGAAGCAAGCCTCTCCGGCAACCAAGACTTCTTTCTCAAGTGGTGGGCAATGCTACAACTGTGGTTCTAAGGACCATTATGAGAATAAGTGTTCAAAGCCCCGTGCTTGTCGCTATTGCAAAAGCCCGGACCATTATATATCTTCGTGTCCCAAACTTCAAAACAGGAAGGAGGGAAAACTTAATGTGGTGCAAACTCCTAGTAACACTTCTCGTGGTCAAGGTATTTCTCATTCTATCCTTGATGGCATTATTTTATTTCGTGATCAGCCTATTCGAGTTCTTTTTGATACGGGTTCGTCCCATTCTTTTATATCAAAAGAACTTGTTGATACTTTTTCTTTAAGTGTTGTTGCTTTAATGACTTCTTTGAGAATTGCGAATCCGGTTGGTGGATCCGCAACACTCAGTTTATTGTGTAAAGATGTCGACATTATTTTGTGTGACTACTCTTTCTGTGCCGGTTTGCATGTTATGTGTTACCTTGGCTTCGGAATGATTTTGGGAATGGATTGGCTTAACCGTTATGAAGCCCATATCCTATGTCCTGAGCGGACTATTCATTTTCGACATTCTCAATCTGTTAAGCAGATTTCTATTGATCTTAAAGATTCGGATTCTAGCTTGGCAGCATCTTTATATTCTTTAAATCCTCATGATGATGATAATGATGATGAGGAGGATGTCATTTCTCTTATTCACGTTGTTCGTGAATTTTTCGACATATTTGAGCCCGTTTTAGGATTGCCACCTAAGCAAGCAATTGAGTTCAAAATTAATCTCATCCCTGGAGCTCAACCTATCACTCGTCCTCCTTATTGTATGTCCAATAAAGAAAATGAGGAGATGCACAAACAATTATCTGAATTAGAGGCGAAGCAATTTATTCGCTCTAGTTCCTCGCCTTGGGGAGCTTCGGCTATTTTTGTGAAGAAATCCGATGGTACACTTAGGCTTTGCGTTGACTACCGCAAGCTTAATGATCTTACTATCAAGAATAAATATCCTTTACCTCGGATTGATGATTTATTTGATCAACTTAGTGGTGCTAGAGCCTTTTCACAATTATACTTAGCTACCCGTTTTCATCACTTCGTATTGCAGAGGACAGCATTCCTTTGACATCGTTCTATACTCGCTATGGATCTTATGAATGGCTTGTTATGCCATTTACTTTAACGAATGCTCCGGCTTGTTTCGTTGACCTTATTAATAGAGTTTTCAAAGACTTCCTCCATCGGTTTGTTCTCATCTTTATTGATGATATTCTTGTGTATTTAAAAACCCAGGAGGAGCATGAAAAGCATCTTCGGATTGTGATGGAAACTCTTAGGCGTAATCAATTAAAAGAAAAAATTTCTAAATGCCACTTTTGGCAATCTCGTGTGAAGTTTCTCGATCTTATTATTTCCAAATCCGGAATTTCCATGGATCCTTCAAAGATTGAAGCGATCCAAAATTGGAAGAGACCGGAGAGTGTGACGAAAATTTGTAGTTTTCTCGGATTGGCGGGTTATTACCGTCGTTTTATCAAAGTCTTTTCTAAAATTTTCGTGCCTCTTACTAGCTTGACAAAGAAAGGAGTTCAACACATTTGGTCGGACAAATGTGAAGCTTCTTTTCAGTAATTAAAAGAACTCCTTTCCGATGCTCCTATTCTTGTGACTCCCGAGGGAAACCAAGATTTTATTGTTTATATCGATGCTAGTCGCGTTGGCTTGGGTGCCGTTCTTATGCAAAGAGAACGTGTTATTGCTTATGCTTCTAGGCAATTGAAGCCAGCCGAGACTAGATATGCCACTCATGTTTTAGAGCTTGCGGCTATTGTTTTCTCCCTTTGTATTTGGCGTCATTATCTTTTGGGAGAAAAATCTATTCTTTACACCGATCATAAATTTTTGAAGTATCTATTTTCTCAAAAGGAACTTAATTTGCGTCAACAACGTTGGCTCGAATTTCTTGCAGCTTATGATCTTGATATTCTTTATACTTTCGGAAAGGGAAATCGTGTTGCCGATGCACTTAGTCGCAAGCAACAAGCGGTTGTTTCTATGATGATATCTGAATGGAATGATCTCGAGGTTTTATCCACTTGTGAGATTCGAGATCGTGTTTCTGATTTATGTTCATCTCTTGTTTTATGTAGCCTTGAGGCTCATCCTTCTCTTTTAGACCGCATTCTTGAAGCTCAAAAGTAGATCCCAATTGGCCCTTCTTGGCCAAAATTTTAGGGATAAAATTGATATTGAAGGTTTGAAAGACTTTGATATTGATTCTCGTGGCGGTATTCGAAAATTTGGTAGACTTATCGTGCCAAATATTAGTAATCTTCGTAAAGACATTTTAGAAGAATCTCATCGTTCTAAATTTACCATTCATCCCGGTATTAGTAAAATGTACGCGGATATGAAGCGACTTTATTATTGGGAGGGAATGAAATCTGATATTTCTAACTTTGTTAAGTGTTGCATGACTTGCCAACTCATTAAGGCCGAGCATCAAAGGCCCGGTGGGTTATTGAAACCTTTAGAAATTCCAATTTGGAAGTGGGACCAAATTTCCATGAATTTTATAGACGGCCTTCCCCATTCTCGTTCGGGTCATGATAGCTTATGGGTGATAGTCGATAGACTTACTAAATCCGCCCATTTTATTCCCGTTTGGTCCAATCGAACCGAGCCTCTTTTGGCCAAACTCTTTATCAAAGAAATTGTTAAATTGCAAGGAGTTCCTACTTCTATTGTTAGTGATCATGATTCATTGTTTACTAGTGGATTTTAGAAGAGTCTTCAAAAAGATTTGGGAACGAAGCTTAATTTTAGCACCGCTTATCATCCTCAATCCGATAGACAGACTGAGCGTGTGAATCAAACTCTTGAAGATCTTCTTCGTGCATGTGTTCTTGATTTTGGTGGAAGTTGGGAAGATCATATTTCTCTTGTTGAGTTTTCCTAAAATAATAGCTTCCAATCTAGCATTGGTATGGCACCTTTTGAGGCACTCTATGGAAGGCCATGCCGATCTCCTTCTTGTTGGCTTGAGGCCGGTAAGAGGCTGGTTTTAGGTCCAGATTTTATTCGTGATTCCACAGAAAAGATTGACTTTATTCGTCATAGGATGAAAGAAGCTCAATGTAGGCAAAAATCCTATGCCGATAACCGGAGAAGAAAAATAGAATTTTCTGTGGGAGATCATGTGTTTATTCGTGTTTCACCTATGAAGGGTGTTGTACGTTTCAGTCGATCGTGAAAGTTAGCATCTCGATATATTGGTCCATTTTCCATCATCGAACGTATTGGTTCCGTGGCTTATCGCCTTTTATTACCGTCTCAGTTTTCTGCTATTCATGACGTGTTTCACGTTTCTCAATTACGGAAATGCCTTCGAGATTCTGATTCTATTCTTGAGCCCGGTGTTGTGGAAGAAATTGAAGTTTCGACTAATTTAACTTATGAGCAACATCCTATTCGTATTATTGGTTCGGAGGTCAAGCGCCTTCGAAATAAAGATGTTCCGCTTGTTAAAGTTCAATGGTACTCAATCCTAAGGATTGCTTTTGGGAATCTAGAGAGTTCATCGAGCGAACACGTCCGGACTTACTTTCCCGTGCTCTTTGAGGTGAATTTCTTATTTCAAATTTCTTTGTGTCGATATGCTTTCATGGTTGTTACCTTATATTTTCTTCTTAAATATTGCGAGGACGCAATTTCTTTAAGGAGGGGAGTCTGTAAAACCCGCATATCTTACGATTGAATATCTAAATATTTTGTTTAAGTATTTTATCGTTAGTCGGATTTTAGTCCAAAAAATTACTTTTTGCATACGGTCAAATTAGGACTCGAGACCACTTCCATTGGGTCCAAAACACCGTTTGCGATCTTTTTGAGTATAAACTTTGATATGTTTGGAGTTAGTGGAATTTTGCCACTTTTTCACTTTGGGCTTTGGGTTTGGTTTAGCCCATTAGCCTAAACTATTAACTCTAGCTCAACCCCCTCTTCCCTTTATTACTTCACTTTCATTTCCTAACACTCAAGCTTCATCAAAAATGGAGAGAGGAATGGGAAATTAAAACTCCAAGCCCTAGTTCATTTGCAAATCCAACAACTAACTCCAAATACTAAGAGAAGCCATTGATTCGAGCTTCTTGTGTTGAGATTGAAGTGTGGTTGATTCTTCCTTTGCTTTCAAGCTACTTCTTCATTGATTTTGTGAAAAGGTGAGATTTTTATCTCACATCTTTGTCTATAACTATCTTTGATTGTTGGGCATGAATTCCAAACATTTATTCATGTGCATTTGCTTTTGGTTTGGATTGAATTGGTGAATATCCCAATTTTAAGTGTTTTGGATTCAAATCTTTAAAAATACTAACTTTGAAGTTTGAACACGTTTTTGGTGATGCATCGAGGAGGCAATAGGACCGGGAAGCCGATGGGCGTAATCCCCTAGCGTCCGTGCTCGACCGGTTGCAAATTGAGCGAGTTTTTAAATTTATGTTGCTTAGGTCGCTCGGCTTGCCCCAGAACCTTGGGTCGCTCGGCCTGTTAAGTCGCGCATGCTATAGGTCGCGCCATACCTTGGGTCGCACCTGCTATATCTTGCAACCATTAGGTCGCACCATTCCTTAGGTCGCTTGCAGTAAGGTCGCGCCATGCTTTAAGTCGCACCTGCTTTAAGCCGCATGCAACTCCTCAAGCCGCTAGCTCCTTAGGTCGCTCAGCTTGCTTGCACCCCTTAGGTCGCAACCACTTAGGTCGCTCAGCCTCACGTCCTTAAGTCGCTCTGCCTGCCTTAGGTCGCTAACCACTTAGGTCGCTCGGCCTGCTCGCACCACTTAGGTCGCATCAATTAGGTCGCTCGGTCTGCTCGCACCACTTAGGTCGCATCACTTAGGTCGCTCGGCCTGCTGCTATGTGTCGCGTCATGGTTTAAGTCGCAACCATTTAGGTCGCTCGGCCTGCTGCTATATCTCGCACCAACTTAGGTCGCGCCATGTTAAGTTGCTTTGTTAGGCCGCAGGCTATTTCTTAAGTCGCTGATCTCTTAGGTCGTATGCCGTGGAGTCGCATGTGTTCAGCCGTTGATTTCTTATGTTGAATTATGTTAAGTCGTAAGTCGTCGCTGTTAAGTCAAAAGGGTATTTCCACTTTGATGGATTTGGGATCGAATTCTTTGGATTTTATTCACGTCTTCGAATGTGAATTTTTGTGATTTATTGTTTCTACAATCATTTTTGTGATTTGACACTTTAAAAATATGAAGGTTTCAATAATAGCAGTAAATATCAAAACTCCTTCATCAAAACGATTTCAACCCTATTTTACTACAAAGCTCGTTTCTTAAACCGTTTTCCAATCTACTAGTATATACAAACCTTTACCTCACTCGTATGAGAAATCTAATTAAACGGCTTAGTAAAACAAGTGGTATGAAACGCTTGTGTTTACTTCGCCGGTTAATTTCTTGGACTTGTTCGATTGAATCTCTTGTGACAATTTTCGAGTGGAGATCTACAATTTGTTCGTATATTTAAGTTAAGCTAGTGGTTATGGGACATGAGGCTAAGCTTATATATTTACTAGCTTACTGTAATTGACACTTCTTGATGATCATTTTTGTGATTTAGACAAGCAAATGTGCGATGACTCTTTGTCTACGAGGGAGACTAAACCCCGTTTCTGTGGAGCTTCGGCTCAATTTGGTGGGGTAGCAACCCATGGTTTTCGGGCAGTTTTGTAGAGCTTTGGTTCAAAATTAATGGTTAGCAACCATGGAATAGCGTTCCATTTTGTGATACACGTGTTTGTGAGTTTTCATGCTCCCGTTTTGGGATAGGCCTCCCCCTTTTGTGATTTCTGGATTTCCATTGATGATTTCTAGAACTGATGTTTCACCGATTTTCGTGATTTACATTGATATGTTTTATCAATATTGGTGCATTGGTGAATTTGTGTGTCATTAACTTTTGTGATTGATATTGATATAATTGTCAATATTTATAGTATGGTGAATAAGAATAAAGAGTATGACATTCTTTTTGATCTTTGAGAAGATTCTTGTGATATTGATTAATCTCTTGTTGATTTTCAATTACGTACATATCACAGTATGGTTTTATGGTTATCATACGTTTTTGTCATATCTCTTATTCTATATCATTTCATCTGAAATTTATAGCTAGACTGATCCATTTATTATTTTCTTATTAAATAATACTCGGGTCAGACCGAGTTGTTACAGGTGCTTCTACTTGACTCCTCGTCTGGGATTGTTATCCTGACTTTTGGCTAACTACTTAGATTAGTAGTTTATTTTGTTGTATACCTTTGAGATATAGACTCCTTGATGTATACATATTCTTTTATCTAGCACTTGTAACTATTCTTTTGTGATATTGTGGATCTTGTCTGACCACTACTCTGATGAACACTTTTATGTGTTATATATTCATATCTATTTCCGCCTTTGTGATATGGATGTCTGTGAGTGATTTGTGCTATGTTTATTTCTATATTTGTTTTCGAAGAATATATATAGCCACCGGGTAGTAGCTTTGAGTTTGTATCGGTATGTCGGATTTCCCCCTAAAACCAGATGCATGTTGTACTATCTGACATATCGGTGTTTGCGCAAAGTAATTACGCGGATGGTCGCTCCTCGTCAGCCTTATTCTCTGCGCTAGTTGACGGCATCACCCCGTAGTGTCCTTGTCTATAGTGGGTATAGAGGTGGGGCGTCACATATTGATTGTGGTACTCTGATGATTGTAAGTATAAAACAGTTATAGATTCTTTTGTGCAAAAATCTGCTATGATTATTATATTTTATTCCACTGCGATTGTGATACTCTGTGTTATTGTTTTCTATTTCTTCTTCTATCTTTTATTCTTTACCTCTAGCAATTAGTATTTTCGACACTTGAATACTTGGAATGTTATACAGTGAACATATTAATGGCGGTTTTCGAGGAACGAAAATTCTAGGCTGCTACACTTAGTATCAAAGCGCAATGTTAAGTGAGAACCTTGGCTTTGGTGGGGAATACTCGTTAGAGACAGGGTCAGTAGTACCATAGAATGAGTTTGAGTGTACTAATAGATATAAGCACGTATTTGTCAGTGAATATAAATTGTTTTGTATTATGTTGATTTACCTATTGAGTGGCATGTAAATTCTAATCGAATAGTGGGGCGCGACGAATTCGATAAAAAATATTAAACACTTGAACCAGGTAAACTGACACGGTATGATTTTGAAGTAGTTGAATGAAATAATTTTACCCAAATTATATTTCGATATAAAACAAATAATCTTTTAGAAATTATTATTGTATAATTGGTGTGTTTGTTTGTTATTATAATCGAAATAAGATTATAAAAATTGAAAATACAACCAAATAGGGATTGTATCAGAATAATTTATGCAAATAAATTATAATTAAATTGGATTCAAGCCAGAATTTGAAACTTAAATCCTGGAGATTTTGAAAAAAGTATTCTAAGGCATCTGGAAATAAATAATGGTGAAATTATTGTGGAATGTTTTTAAATAGACAATATTTTAATAATGGATTTTGGAAGTGATATAGCACTGAACTCACAACAGTCGTTGGAAAATAAATTCGATGATGATCGGGACATCATCAGCGTTCATTTTCGAGTTTCTAAGTGATGGATTTGCTACCATAGTAATTGGATATGGTGATTTTTAGTGGGTAAATAAGTGTTGTTTTAGGAATTCTGAAGGGAATTTGTTTTGAATAAAACCGAGTGGATTTTGGAAATTCCAATGAAATGGTTTGTTATACCAAAGGAGCTATATATATATATATATATATATATATATATATATATATAATATATATATATATATATATTTGATTTCAAAGTAATTTGAAATAAATACCGGGTATTTGAATTTTCAGATCTTTATTAAATGTTCTAGAAATATCAAAAAATAAGTTATGAACTTATAAATGGTGAATGATTTTAAAGAAAAATATGGAAATTAAATTTTGGAAATAAATTCTAACTTGAGTAAGTTAAAATGAATAAAATTTAACCTAAGCTAAGTTAAATAAAATTGAATTGGAATTGTATCGATTGGGATTGAGATATAAAATTATATGGAATTCAACTTAAATTAAGTTGAATGAATAAAAGTTTAGAAATTTAATTGATGGTGATTTGAATGAATTTAATGGGATAAATTAATGAAATGGTGAGTTAACTCAAGCAAAGTAAAATTGAATAAATTAGTGAAGTGGACTAATTAAATGAATTGAATTGAAAATCAATAAGTGAATGGAACAAATAAATATAAGAAAGCAAAGTGTGGAGCATTGAAGTTTGTAATGGAAATTTAACTTAAGTTAACTAAAAATTTATTCGGAATTAGAAATGATATCAAGTGGAATTGTATACATAACTTGGATTGTAAAGCGCGATTATATATATATAAGTTATAAAATTTTGATGGAATAAAATTTAAAGTGGAAAATTAGGGAATTGTAAAGAAAATGAGTTGTGTAACTTTTAAAATTGAAAAGTGAAATAGAAGACCAAAATAAAAATGGTTTGATATTTTTGTAACGAAATAAAACTCCTAGCTTGAAGTATGAAATAAATATGAACTCAAGTAACTTAAATGAAGTGAGTTTTGAAAAAAAAATCAGATATTGAGTTATAAAATGGAAGTGAACTAATTAGCTAAATAAATTAGTTAATTGAATATGGGAATGGAGCTTAACTTGGTTAAGTAAATTGGATTATGGTTTAAATTAAAATTAAATGTGGAACTTGAGCTATAAATTAAATTCAACTTAAAAACAAGCGAATTGAATATATTTGAATAAAATAGAAATGGGTTGAAATGATGATGACTTTAGTTATAAATAAATTCAATTTAAGTGTAAGTAAATTAAATATGACTTGGGATATTAATTAAATGAATTTGAGTATGGAATTAAAATTTGAAGTGGACTAAGTGAATAAACTAATCAAATTAATTAGTGAATGGAATAGAATTTTACTGAAGAAGAATCAATCTAAAATTGAAATGGAATTTGATTAGAATAGAAATGAGCTTAAGTATATGATTGAATTAATTGGGAATAAACTGAATTAACTCAAGTTTATATTGTTGGATAAAGCTTAGTTCAAATAAATTTGTGAAGTGGTTATTAATGAAGTAACATGAAATGATTCCGAGCTAAATAAAATGGATATGAATGTAATGAAAGTAGATATGGTGGAATGCAAGTGCATTGATTGAGAATCTAATTGAAATTGAATAAAATTAAATATAAATTGATTTGGAATCAATTTAAAATAGTTATAAACTGAAATGCTTATTTTATCAAATGAATATCATCGAATTTACATAGAAAAATTGTCGTTGACATAATCGAAAGTAAATAAAATTCTACGAATAAATGGAAAGTGAATAAATTGATTTTGAAATCAATTTGGAATGGATATGAATTTGTTCGGTATAAATATTGATTGAATGCAAATAATTGGGTTGTTAATCATTTTGAATTGAATGAGAAAGTATATGGATCGATTGAAAGTAACTAAATTAGTATCGGAACCTTATAATTGCTAATGATTATATGTTAGAATGCATGGTTTCTGAAGTTTATGTGTTCAAATAGCTAAATAAACGAAGTGTTATTAAAATTTCATATTTTGGTACTTACGGGTTAAAATTGAGTAAGTACAGGTACATGGAGCTATTTTTCTTGAGTTTGATTGTGCAAATTGCATATAAAATATACCGCTCGCTTAAAAGAGCTGATATAAGATACGTCTTCGGGTTAAATACAGCCAAAATATAAATATGGATGCATATTTTGTTTTCCGACCGTGTAAGTCAATGTATATACTTTTATCTCTCTTGTCATATTGCAAAAGGTTGTCTGTGCAAAGGAGAATCTGCCAAAAAAATTCGAAAATTTAGGGTGTCGGCAAATTTTTGAAAATTTTTGTAACTAAAGAGGTTTATTTTGGAATTGAGTGTGAAATAGGGGATTGTGATTTAGAAATGAAAGCTAAAAGTTTTGGATAAAGCTAAAGGGTTTAGAAAAGTGGATATCGGGTTTTCACTAAGTGGGTTTTGATAAATTAATGGGTTTAGAGCATTTTTTCTCCCTTAGCAATTTCGAAGACGAAATTCTTTTAAGGGGGGAGGAATGTAACGACCTAGATTTTTCGTCGTTTAATTTTGAATATTTAAATGGTTTAAATATTGGATTTGCAATTATAATTTAGTTAGAAAGATTTTTAAAACTGGAATTTCAAGTGATTTCATAAATTTTGAAAAATCTTTGATTCAATCTATGCGTTAAAATATGAAAAGGAGTAGAAATAGATTTGTGAAATATATGGAATTTATTAAAAAATGGATTTATAAAATGAGATTTCATAAATGGGATTACTTCTATAAATAAGTGAAACTCAAAGGACTCATAAATTCATAAATGATGTTTATAAACAAGGGAAAATGAAATTAATTGATAAATTGGAATATAATTTCACAGGGCGAATTTATATCGAGATATGAAAAATAGATTTTTTTTGGAAAAATGGAGAATTCTATTTTTGAAAGGTAAGGATGGTTAGAGAAGGATGGGTTCAAGAAGTTAATTTTTGACACAAAAAGGAAAATTTTATTTATTTAACTATGTGATTTTAAACTAGTTAGTATTGGAATACTTCGGAAGTGAAATATTCAAATATCTAATATTAATTGAGATTAAATCCTAATTTTTATAATCGGCTTGTAAACCGATTTATTTATCTAAAAATGAGTTATTGATGTTTATAAAAAGTGTTTCGATATTTTAAATAATTACTTGAACGAGTTTTTAATAATAAGTTATTATTCTTTTAAATACTTATTATCAATATATATAAAGTTTTGAAATGGTTTAAATTTATCTATAAATCTTCTCGACATTTGGAAACGAGATTTATTCAGTAGATTGGATTAAAAGAGAATTCTCAAAATGGAAAAGTAAAAAAAATTCAAAGTAGTTAAATAAGAGTGAACTTTGAAAAATGAATTAGAATTCATAAAAGAAGTAGAAAAGGGGTAATTGGAATTATAGACAAGTGTATTTGACTTTGGAAAATATTAAAGCGAATAAATCAAGGAATCTCGGAACTTATAAAATTCGTTATAAACGAGTTAAGGAATTTACAATATAAATTGCGAAGGATTTTGAGAAAAGATAAATAAATAGAATTTTTCTAAATGATGAAATAAGAGATGGTTTGAATTACCCCAATGTAACGTCCCGCCTTTCCGCACGCTTTAAATCGACACACGTGCCAATTCAAACCATACGGAATGGCGGATTGTTATGGGGTAAATAAGAAAAACAAGAAAGAAATAAAACAAAATAGAATCTCACAGCGGAAGAACAACATATAATAATCAAATATACAGTTTACAAAGCTGTTTTACAAAATATTCGATTATACTTAAAAATTAAAATCAGATTTACACATACCAATAACAATGCAGCGGAACAGTAAGAGTATGGTGGACTAATAATAATAATAATAATAATAATAATAATAATAATATAAAACTTCGTCTTCGTCCTTCAGAGCTAAGGTCTTCTAAATCCTGAAGCGCTCGGACTGACCCGAGCGAATTGAAAAGACAAAACACTCGAGTCAGAACTAAAATATCTTATGTGAGTTAAATTAACAGAGATAAATATGAGTGCAGTAACTTAAGAGATGCTTGGGATTCACATCTCCTAAGGATCCGTTAAACTATTTACTATGTAGTAATATTTCGCTATTATAATAGTGTCTAAATAGTAAAATAAACTTACTTTTTCATAGCATTAAGGGGTTACCCATATAGCCGTTAACACGTAATAGTCCCAGTAGTCCATCCAGTATCAGCGCATCTCCATATCGGGAGACTACCCTAAATACTCCACGGGCTACGGGAGAAAACCAAACTCGTACAAGGCGCGATAGGGTAGGTGACACGGCACAACTAGGCAATGCCAGGGTAGATATACCAATTACGCTTCCGGGTCGGTGGTAACGCGTAGCGCGCAGCTACCACCCACCTCGAGCCACATCCCCAAATAAAAAAATCAAAAGTGGCCACCGAATAAATCCAAAGTCCGAGTAGAATATCGAAGGGATGTGTCCGATCAAAGGTGCTACCTCAATTAACCAGTCGATCGCTCTTGTTTTAGCCACCTTATGCCAACTCACGGGAGTTGGGTCCACGTATTTACCTCGAAGGAAATGCCGCCACCATCCTACTTCATTCTGCAATCTCCACCGCATACACGGTTGTTAAAGTGGTTTTCGCAGTTGGAAGAGAGTATGAAAACTTCCGATCCTGGTCTCTTCAGCAACCAAACGTTATTATAACACTGCGGTTATTTCGAAATAATTTATACTTTAAAACCAAAATATAATATCTCTTTCAAACCATATAAATACGATATCATTTATATTTTTAAAACCCCAAATCAATATGATATCATTTTTATTTTATAAATATCCCTTTCCCAAAATCATAATATTTTCAAATATATATGCCTTGAAATCATAGCTTTTGAACATACTTTTAATACTTAATGGTTCAGATAATATATTACTTTATAAAATAAACAGCTTCTTTAAATTTCACAATAAATTCCCAAAATCAATTTGAACCTCCAAATAAACCATTTTAATTCCCATATATTTCAAAGTTTAAATACTCTATATTTCAAAACTTTATAGTTCATATATTTCAATCTTTAAATATTCCACTATTTCAAAATGGGTTCTTTGATAATTTAATATATATCAAATCCAATTCCTATTATTTAAATTTGAAATATTTACTTACTAAACAAATATTATTCAGGTAAAACCCTTAAACTTCAATAACAGGATATTCTTTTAATTGAATTAACTTGATAATATTCCTTAAATAAATTTGATATTCGTTTAAATATTCAAATCAAAATCTAGTTATAAGATCATACCATTTAAATCTTAATTTATTTACATTTCAAAACAAATTTTTTCGAGGAAAATTCTTAAATACTTTAATTCAAATCATATTCACATTTATCTTCAGCCTTACTTTTATTTGAGTTATTATAAACTCTATATACAATGGAATTTCAAATATATTCTTAACCGTATTATATAAGCGAAATCAACTTCATTATTTAGCTTATTTCAAAATTCGAACAAATTTATACATAGCTAAATTCAAGAATTTTACTATATATATATATATATCAAAATTTAATATTTATTAAACCGTATTCTTTCCCAAACCATAGAAAAATCATTTCAAAAATAATTATATATATATATACCGCGGTGCCTGTATATAATTTTCTATCCTATGGTCAAGTGATACGGATATTTACCATTTCAATCCGCAATTTAAAAATAAAAATGTGGTTGTATATCATTTCAAACCGCAATCCAGAATGAAATGAAAATGCATAATAACTTGCAGTTTATACAATATAAATACTGCATCCATTCATCCATCATATCAATCATCAGCATTTATCAATTATCATCCAATTCAAACAATCGCATTAATAAACAACAATTAATTACTGACAGATTATTTTTCAATAATAAATTAAATAACTGTTTAACTGGCAGTTTTAAATGCAATAACTAAATAACAAATATTAACTGGCAGTTTTATATGAAATGAATAATTAATAAAAATTTAACTGGCGGTTTATATGCAAAATGAATTAAATAGCAAGTAAATTATATGAATACAATTTTACTGAGATAATGGTGAAATATACGCCAAACAGCTATAAATAAATTTTTAAACACATCGTAAATCAATTTAACAAACATAAGAAATCTTAGAAGTTGTGAGTGGGTTAAACCACTCACCTTTGGAATTTAAATTGAATTTAAATCCAATTTAAACCCAAAAATTGCCAAGTCTCAAAATTCGCCCAAACCAGTGCCAAAAAGTCCGGAATTTCAATACGAACCTAGCGGAGGAAACCGTGCGTGAATTTGATATCGTATGAGAAAGTTATGTTGATTTAAACATATGAAATCAAAATTGAAATAAAACAAAATATAAAATAAATAAAGGTAACTTCACCACGTCAGCAAACAAACCATGCTAGCCTTCTTCTCTCTCGTTCGCTCACGCCCCTGTTTCACGAAAAACCCTAGCCGCCAGCAAAAATTTCGCGCCGCAAGCCTCGCCTCCCTCCGATCTAACAACGTCGCACCCCTCCTCTAGTGCAGCCGCCCCCCTTGGCCCCACGCGCGAGCCTAAAATGCCTCTCAAGGCCGGCCGCCGTCATGCCCTACTTTGCCAATTCCATCAAATCCAAGCACCTCTAACCTGGAGTAGCTGTATGGATCTGAAGCCCATGACCCCCTCCTTGCTGCAGTACACCCCGATCGTTGCGAGATCGACGATCTACCATTGAAACCACATACACATACGGACGGCTCAGAAGAAAACAATGATTTCTAAACGAACTGAAACCCCAATTAAAAAACGAATAGTACCAGGAGATTTCGCTATTCGAGAGCTTCAACATATAATTTTTCCGAATTTTCCTGGGGACTTTGAATTTTTGACTTTGATTTTGAAATGAATCTGGATCTGAAAATTTCTGTCTGCGATTGAGGAGGAGAAGGAGCTGATGAAATTTTACACGCAGACAAATGAGAATAGGCGGAGGCTAGGGTTGAGCAGGGTATTTATAGATAAAGATGGAATAGACAGGTGGAACCGAATTATAACGTGCTAAACGATAATTGGCCCAAAAAGCCCATTCTGACCCCGGAACGAAATTGGGTAAACCCATATATCAAAATAGGTGTTTTAAAATATTTTAAACGCGATGGAAAAAGTTTCACGTCCAAATTCCATCGTACGAAGAAGTTATGCTGAAATCAATATTTTCAAATTGATTTCAATTAAATCGCTTTCAAAGCGTTTCACGTTTGTACGATCAAACGACAAGTCCGATCGCTACGAAACTTGAAACCCTACAATAATTTACCGATACGGATCCGATAAAACTGGTTTCGTTGAAATCTGAGTCAGTGGCCAAAATGGCTATTTTTATATTAATTAAATAAATAAAATTTAGCGAGTTTAAATAAAAATTTAGTTTAGATTCGATAATTACCAATTCTTACCATTTTAAATTTTCAAATCACTTATAATGATTTAAACCAAATTTAAAGGTCAATTTAGAGAAGATTAATTTATAATTTCAATATAAATCCTCAATTTCATAAAATTCAAAATTATAAATAAAATTCCCAATAATTATATTAATTCCCTTTTTATTTTATTATTTTATTCATTGTTATCAAAAAAGGTGCAAATTTATTGGTTCACGATTATTACATTTATTTTCTTAGAGTTCATCTACATTCCCTTTTAGGCAATATTCTAAATATTAAATTTTCATTAAATTGCAATAGATCATATTATCGTAATTAAATTCAATTAAATAAATAAATGTTGATACCATTCTTGTATTCAACGTACTTTCTTTATTGTATTTCATTCAATTCATTATTACACCTGATTAAATCAACATTTGGTTCAGAATCTATTATAGCCATATCCTCACATTCCATCTAGTTTCAAATAACGTAATAATAAATGTTGAATTCCCCCTTTTTTTTAATAAATTCAATTATTGAATTTTTACACTTCAATCAAAATAATAAATCCTGCTTCCAAATCTTTAAATCAACCAATTTTCATATAATAAATAGGCTTAGCATAAATTTCACCTTATAAATTAACCATCTTCAAAGACAAATCAAATCTTCCCTAATTGCATAATTTAAGTCAATTAATCATAATTGATTCCACGTTAAATGTTATTAATTGAAAATTGAAACCTCAATAAATTCGTTTATTGATTTAAAAATCTAGCTATTCAATAAATAGACGTTTCATGGGCATAAATAACATCGAATTATAATACCCTTTTATTTATATATTTATTTAGTTTATTTCCCATTTAACGTACTACCTAATTTCTTTTAATTTCAATTTGAATTCCAACCTTTATTTTGCATACTAAATAAAATAAATAACATATATATATATTGTTACCAATTTTCCTTTTCTTGCATTCATATGTTTATTGCTTAACAACACCGGTTAATATTCCATATATACACACATTTTAATTAATTTGTCATTAACACGGTATTATCTAATTAATAAATCAAATACTTGCATTAACACAATTCCTTAGGTTATTCCAATTACTGTTACAATGTTTTATTACATTAATCAATTTACTACTTTCCTTTAGTTTCACAATCCATTTATTTACTTGTGTACAAATAAATAGTCAAACATACATTTTAGATTATTTTCTATAATTGGAAAAAAATTGCAAGTTCATAAATCATTAAATTTAGTTTCGCATTGTTTCTATTAAATTTTCATTCACACTTCTCACATTAATGTAACTTTTATTTATTTTATTAACATTTATTTCAAATTCAAATTCCATCTACTGATCAAACAGGTAACTTATAATATATGCTTACCAGCAAAATATTTCACCAATTGTCATACTCTGAATGGAGTTAGCATTAATTTCAAAATTTATCTAATTTTTACATTAAGATAACATTTAATTGCCTTAAATGAAATTAAATTCTAAATTTATTTAATGCAATAAATTTTACCTTTACCAATTTAATACATTCATTAAAAAAATTTCTATTTTATATTTTATAACTAAGTGCAACATTGTACATTATTTCATTTAATTGCAACTTCATTTTACATTGTAAATTTTTATTTACAATTGCTACGTAAAATTTCTAACATTAAATTTCATTGTAAATCATAAAATTTTATTTCATTCTAAATTAAATTACAAAGTTCCAATTAAAATAACCAATTATTTATTGAAAATTTACGGGTCGTTACACTCTCCCCCACTCAAAACTTTTCGTCCCCGATAAGGAAAAAGGGAAAAGAAGAATTAAGAAATCTATACATTGTAACGACCCGACTTCCTATCTCCAGAAAGTCACATCATTAAGAAGAAAGAAAGGGATAGAAAAGAGAAAAGAAAGAAAAGAAAGAACCAAACAACATCAGAATCTCACAGCGGAACGAATAAATTATATTATATCACATAAAACCATTACATAGTATCATATACATCAGAGTTATACAGCTAATACAACACAGACTAGACAGTTATAAACATCTGTCTAGTTATTACAATTCAAGTACAACACAGATACAGATACAACTCAAACACAGCGGAATCACTATATATATATATATCTACACGTCGAAGCCACCTGCTCCATATCTCCTCCAGAACTCGTCAAGAATAACCTGAATCACTTGACTACTCATACATAATATGAGTACCCAAGAGTTAAAGAAAAACAGAAAATAACTCCGGGTCAGACATGGGTCTGGTGTGAGTAACAGGTTAAAGTTGTTTAACTTTGAAAAACCTTTGAAAGAAAAGGTATCACGTAAGACTTCCCACACATAAACATGGAAAAGTTTTTACCTTACGCTAACCAAAACATTTGATAGGAAATCTGATGATATTATAATAGTGTCTAGGGTTTTCAAATAAATATGAAATAGCCGAAATTGTTACATTCATTAAATTCCAGCTACTAGCCACAAAAGTGGGTAATACAATCAAAACCGTTGGCACTTATTGGATTTTGGATTCCATACAATGGCAGGGCTACTGGGGTACCGCCCGTCACAGTACGTGGCCTAGATCACCGTACCGAGGATTACTCCCTTCATCCCCTGCAACACAAAGCCGGACCCGCTCCTTACTGAACAGTTCCAAATAAGACAACCCCGACGGTTGTCATGATCAACCGTCCCACACAGCCGAAATATAAAGGGACCTCTAGACAGGGGTAAATCTTACTCTCAAGTGGGGGCTACCCACGAAGCTTTGCTGCACCTCCCCTGTTTTAGCCATTCCCGGTTGATGAGGCTTGAGGTTACGATTTACCTTTATAGGACATATCACTTAGAATGCTCATCGTCCACCTGACGATGTGTTGAAAGCATTCAATCCATACAAGTTCGTTCCGGGTTCGAACGAAACCGAAGGCATTATCTCGTTACACTCGTTTTGGAATCACCCTCAGAGTTAACGACAATAACCCTTGCACTCTAAATCTCCATCTCGAACCTATAAGTACTATTCCGTCAAACTCGTTACGGAATCACCCACAGAGTTATACTGACGTATAGCTCTTACACCTCGAGTCTTCACTTGCTCCACTAAGATTCACGACCTAACGTTAATTGGAATCGATGTGGTTTTCGGATGTCCAAATATGGAAACCCGATCCCGGTCTCATCGAAATCCAAAGCGTGTCTTTTAGGTCCAAGTTGTTTTAAGTTTAAAACAATTCAATTCATTATCTAAATATACACAGATAGATAATTCTCAACACAATAGATAATCAGCCTTATCATTATCAACAGATAGTTCATATCATAATCAGATAATTCATACTATCATCCAAAAGCAACCAATGCATCCATATCACATACACTACTCATCTCATAATTGAGATTACAAACCATACCAGGCAACTAATACCATTCATCTAACATAAGCAATGATCTAATGATCACACTTTCTATAATTAATTTAAAATGAATTAAATCAATTACTCAATCTCTAGTTAATTTAAAATGAATTAAATTAATTACTTCATCATTAAAATTCTGCTTAACTTAACCATCAATTGATTCCAAATCAATTTATAAATCAACATCTAAATATTCATTTAATATTGATTTACTATCTCTAATTACAATAAGTAATTAGCTTATAAGTTAATCACATAAGTTGATTACTTAAACCCTTTGCAAACAATTAACTTGTAATTACTAAATTAATTGATTAACTAAAATTAATTACATTAATTATTTATTCATTATTAATTATACTTTAATTAATCAATTCCAAATTACATCATTAATTAATTAATTAATGATTCTAATTACATTTAATAAACTATAAATTAATTACATAAGTAATTAATCTAAAGTTAGTCCACATATAAATGTTAATCACCCTTGATTAATAACCATCCAGTAATTAATTACTTTAATTACTCATCCCATAATTAATTATTCTTAATTAATTATCTAAATTAATCCCCTTGATTAATTTCAAAGTAACTTAAATCCAAATTACTTCTATAATAAATATCCTTAATTACATACTGTAATTGTTAATTAATTACTTCCTTAAGTAATTACAAATTCATAAATTGCATAAAGTAATTATCAACAATCCTCAATGTTTTAATTTAAATTAATTAATCTAAACTAATCACATTCATTAAATTAATTACACTAAGTAATTAATCCATTAATTACCTTCATTAAGTAATTAAAACTTAAACAATTGATTATTATTAATTAATTAATCTAATTAATTATCAAAAATTAATCACATTAATTAATTGTTAATTAATCTTTAAGTTAATGACTTCATTAACATTTCTTAATTACTTAATTAAGAATTAACTTAAATTAATCATTATTAATTATCAATTAATTAATACTTAATTATCATTTAATTACAACTTAATTAATCACTAATTATTAATTAATTAAGATCTTAAATTATCTTTAATCACTTGATTAAATAAATCTTATCATAAATTAAAATTTAATTAATCATCCTTAATTATTGATTAATTAACCTTAATTAATTAATCTCAAATTAAATTAATTAACTTAAGAATCATTAATTACTTAATTAAACATCCACATAATTAATTAAATAATTAATATTCATATTAATTTCCTTAATTATTAAATGATTTCAATCATTTACTTTATTTATCCTTTAGATAAACATTTCTTATTAAATTAAGTATTAAAAACAAAATGTTTTAAATTTACTTTAAATTCTATTTATCTTCCTCTAAACTTAAGACTCAATTTTAACTTAAAGAATTTTTAAAACAATTCAAAACTTAATCTTATATGTTAAAACATCTACCTTATCAATAAGTTAAAACAATTTAAATTTCAATTAAATTTAAATTCAAATCAATTTAAAAATTACTTTTAAAATTTCAAAATTTAAATACAACTTCCAAACTCAATTTAGTTTTAACTCTTTAAAATTCTTTCTACAATTCACACCTTCAATTCAAATGCAAATCATTTAATCATTTAAAAGCAATTTAAATTTAAACCTTTATTTAAAAACTGAAGTTTAAATTTTTATTCCAGTTTTAAAAACTTAGATTTGAATTCACTTTGAATTTCTAATTAAAATATTTAACCTTCCAATCACATATTCATTTACACTTGAGAGTTTGATTTCCAAATTTAAATTTAAAACATAAATGATTTCAAATCTCAGAAAATTAAATTTGAATTCACATTCAAATTTCAGATTTCAAATCAGTTTAAATCTTCACCTGCAAATTTAAACTTTCCTATACTTTCTTAAAAACAGAAAACTGTTCTCTGTTTTGTTTAAAAACAAAACATTGAAAATCTTTCTTTTTGAATTTAAATTATTTCAAAAACCAGAATTGAAACTTATCTGAATTCCTATTCAAATTCAGTTTGAAATCCTAAGTTAAAATTTAGTTTGCATTTACTTCACAATTTATAAAACTGAAAAAAACAGTTTCCAGTTTCTTTCTTTTTTTTTTTTTTTTAACTTGAATTCCTTAACTCACACCATTTCAAAATTAGAATTCAAACTATTTGAATTCATCTTAGATTCAAGTTTTAAATCTAAGTTCCATTTCTAGATTTAATTTTAAACTTGATTTTTAAAATTGTTGAAACAGACAAGCTTCTGTTTTTATAAAAATCTGAAACAAAATGGTTCCCGAGCACTTTTATAAATTACTTCGAGCCATTAGTGATCTTGCTTCGAGTTAAAAGCCTCCTTGCTTCGAGTCCCCACTAAATTGACTCGAGACAAAACCCTGTAACACACAGTTCTTCACAACATGCACATTTCCCTTGTGCACCACCTGAACCACCTCAGACCATCTCTGTCCATCACCTCTGGCCATCTTCTCTCCGGTCAGTAAACCCACAACTCACCTGAACAACCCAATATCTAGATTTCAACTTGAATTAAATTCAAGTTTTTAAAGCCCAAACCTGGAAATCTTCCCCTCCCCCTCAATGTCTAACCTGGCAACACCCATCTCTTCCACCTCTGATCACCATTACACACCATACTCCGGCAAAAGCTTCACCACTACACCATCTACGAATTCCCAAAACATCTTAGAACTCGATGCACCCTTGAAGCCACAACACCCCAACATATTAACCCAGGTGAAACTAGGTTATATACTATCATTTCCCAATCTCTTCACCAAATTTTATTTGTAAACCAATTTGATATTTTTACTATAATATATGATAGATATCTATCTCCAGAAGCAATTTCACTCAAATCAATTGCAAGTTTCAATTAATTTTGGCCAAAGTGTAAAATACAGTTTGGAACTGCCTATTATATTTAACACTGTAAATTTTAGTTTTTGTTTTAAAAGTTCTTGAATTCACTTAATGATCCTATTCATGAACTTGAAACATGAATTCATGATACCTACATCTTCTAATTTTTACAAAATTTAGTTGTGTATTTATGCTTCAGACAACTCAGAACTAAAGCCTGTAAAAACTAAAAAAAATCATCTTATCATGGAATGAGCAAATTCCATTCAAGTGCTAATACAAGATAGTAATCAGATCAAGGAAGAAAACCATTTATCAAATTTAAACTTAAACTATGATAATCAGAACATTGGAAATCAAACATGCATGGCATTTCATATATACACAGGCAGATAAAAGAAAAACAGATTCAAAGATTTAACTTAACAAGAAAAACAAGCATGCATTCCTACTTGATTTATTTTAAATTAAGTGTTACTCACCTGTTATTTGAAAATTGCAGAGCACAATTCAACTTGCAGAGCCCAGATTGAAAATTATGAAATGCAGGCACTTTGAATGCTTTTAAAAATGCAGACCCTTTCTTCAGATGCTTAGAAGTGTAAAGCTTCAACTTGATTTACCAGATTTTGAAGATCCATGAATGCATGTAGATTTGTATATGTTGAAGGATGCAGATCTTTATGCTTGCAAATGAAAGGCAGGGCTTCAAATGGTTGTGCAGGTTGTCAAACTGTTGCATGCAGGTCTTTGATTGAATTTGCAGATGCAAGAACATGCAGGGCTTTCTTGCATTTCCAGATTCAAATGCATGTTTGTATTTTGAAAAGAGGGATTTGTTTGTGTTTCAGATTTGAAATGCAGGTAGTAATTTTGGAAAGAGGAGTTTGCAGGTTTGTAATTTGGGATATGCAGATTTGTAATGCAGGTGTTTGCTTTCAAATTGATGCAAGTTTGAATATTGAAGAATGCAGATTTGGATTTTGGTTGTGAGAATGTAATTTGGTTTTTCTTGATTAAGGAATGAGAAAATGAATATGAATGAATAGCAAAATGATATGAATGAAAAGCAAGTTAACAAGAATATATTTTCAGAAAATGAAATAAAGAAAAAGAAAATAAATTTGACACTTGTCACTTTAAAATAAACACTTGTTAGCTTAAGTCTTAATATACATACACTTGTCTTCATAAATTAATAAACATGTTTAATTAAAGTAAATAAGCATTAAGCCTAGTTAATGAATTCTTATGCAAAATTATGTATTAAATAATTCTAAAGAACAAAGAAAAACAATACACAATTAAATCATTTGAAAAAGAAACTTTTAAAACAAATTTATAAAAGAGGTTGTAACATAATTTTAATATACAACTTGAATTAAAAATGAATTTTAAACTAATTAAAACATTTATCTCATATTTAAAAACATATAGTTATTTAATTAAATATATTTGAAAAGCTTAAATCCAAAATAAATCACAATTTCTATTTTCAAAACATATTAAAATTATACTATACTAATTTAACTAAAACAACTTATCTATTTAAAATATATACATAAATACATATACATTTATAAATAGGAAATAGATTTATTAACTCATTAAAAATAATTTCACAAATTAAATATTTAAATAAAGAAGATTATTGAAATCAAATCAAATTTATTAACAAAATTTATCAATTCAATATAAATTTAAACCCAGATTATTAAATTTATATTGTCCAAAATTCCGGGATATTACAATCCTTCCCCCTTAAAAGAATTTCGTCCCCGAAATTTAAAACAAAGTTAATTTAATAATCTATTTACAGATTTTATTTTAAAACACAGCATATGTTAAACATATGCCAACAACCAAAGCAATCAATTCACACAATCAAAACAAATCTAATTATCCAAAAGAATTTTGGATAAAACTTCACGAGTTTCCCTGGTATATATATATCGGGATACTCGCTCTATAGAATACAATCAGTCAATACTACTATGCTATAGAGCTCCTAGCAACAATTCTATACAGAATATCAGACTACAAACGAGTCTGACACAATAAACAAACCATCCTAAACTGCTAGTTCTAAAACCAGAAATATCAAACACGAACTCCCTCAGAGATACGTGAAACACCCTAAATCCCAGTTATCCAAACTGACAATCCAGTTCTAGGAAAATCAAACACTGATCTTACCAATCACAGAAGAAACCAAAACACTACGGAGCTAGCATCCCAAACTTATAGCTCCTTGGATCAGAGAAAACTTAACCAAAATCAAATCTCCGATTCCAGAATCCAAATTTCTCTGTCTCTTATCCATAAAAAAATTTCGGACGATCCTGGGCTTACCAACATCCAACCTAATCAGCTCAACTCTTGCTGATTCCGAAAGAAACAGACTGAAGCAAAACAATCTAATGATCTCCTCAACATCACTCAAAAACCAAGAACACAAACCCTGCTTCTCAACAACAGAAGACAGAACAAACTTCCCCTTAACCGAAAAACAAACAGAAGCATCTCCAAACTGCTTCCGCTGCACAACTCTGATCCGAAACAGAAGAAAATGCTGACGAAGAGCACAAGCACAGACTAGATAACCCAGCACAGAAATATGGTTCCACAGATCATAAAGAAAAACTCAGATGTTCCTTCCAAACCTGAGTTGCTTCACCAACTTCTATCTCAAGGAACCATCCATCTACTAACTGAACCACCAGATCCAATCCTGGAAAGAAAACTCGATCTCCAGATGCAGACAAACTCTGACTTCCAGAAGACATCCAGACAATCTCCAACAAACACAAGAGAACATACTATCGCAAGTCACTTTTGCGATCAACTCAGCCTAAATCCAAAGAAAACTGCTCTCTCTCTTAACCAAATAGAACAGCTTATGCTGACTTAGCCAACTTACCAGAGAAAAGATCCACTCTGATGCTTCTAAACTCCACTTCAGAAAAACTACCCAGCCAGAAGACTCCTTATCAACTCAGAATACTCTGCTAAACTCAGCCACATCACCGTGCTGACTCACTTCTTATTCTTTTTCCAAAGAAAACATCTTCGGAAACATCCATAGTCACTGCATCTCATCACGCAGCTACTAATTCCTGAGATATCAAGATACCATCACTTGCTTGCTTCTGCTCAACCGACAGATCAAAACTCAATTCAACACTTCAAAGATGAACTCCGAACCTTAACAGGTTACCTTCAGAGATCGATGAAGTCTTTCATCACTACAGAACTCACTCGAGACGATATTAGGTCTACGGTCTCGACAAATACACCTCCAACCTCAAACATTCAAACTCCAACCAGTGGTAGTCGTGTTACACACACTTCTACCTCATCTACCTTTATGACTTATATTGGAAAACTTGAACAGGTAATCCAACAAATAGGTAGAAATATATATATATATATATATTAAAAATTACAAATACGCTCTCTCAAGATAGACACCACTACAGAGCCTAGGTATTCACTCAACCTAACGCTCTGATACCAACTGTAACGACCCGACTTCCTATCTCCAGAAAGTCGCATCATTAAGAAGAAAGAAAGGGATAGAAAAGAGAAAAGAAAGAAAAGAAAGAACCAATCAACATCAGAATCTCACAGCGGAACGAATAAATTATATTATATCACATAAAACCATTACATAGTATCATATACATCAGAGTTATACAGCTAATACAACACAGACTAGACAGTTATAAACATCTGTCTAGTTATTACAATTCAAGTACAACACAGATACAGATACAACTCAAACACAGCGGAATCACTATATATATATATCTACACGTCGAAGCCACCTGCTCCATATCTCCTCCAGAACTCGTCAAGAATAACCTGAATCACTTGACTACTCATACATAATATGAGTACCCAAGAGTTAAAGAAAAACAGAAAATAACTCCGGGTCAGACATGGGTCTGGTGTGAGTAACAGGTTAAAGTTGTTTAACTTTGAAAAACCTTTGAAAGAAAAGGTATCACGTAAGACTTCCCACACATAAACATGGAAAAGTTTTTACCTTACGCTAACCAAAACATTTGATAGGAAATCTGATGATATTATAATAGTGTCTAGGGTTTTCAAATAAATATGAAATAGCCGAAATTGTTACATTCATTAAATTCCAGCTACTAGCCACAAAAGTGGGTAATACAATCAAAACCGTTGGCACTTATTGGATTTTGGATTCCATACAATGGCAGGGCTACTGGGGTACCGCCCGTCACAGTACGTGGCCTAGATCACCGTACCGAGGATTACTCCCTTCATCCCCTGCAACACAAAGACGGACCCGCTCCTTACTGAACAGTTCCAAATAAGACAACCCCGACGGTTGTCATGATCAACCGTCCCACACAGCCGAAATATAAAGGGACCTCTAGACAGGGGTAAATCTTACTCTCAAGTGGGGGCTACCCACGAAGCTTTGCTGCACCTCCCCTGTTTTAGCCATTCCCGGTTGATGAGGCTTGAGGTTACGATTTACCTTTATAGGACATATCACTTAGAATGCTCATCGTCCACCTGACGATGTGTTGAAAGCATTCAATCCATACAAGTTCGTTCCGGGTTCGAACGAAACCGAAGGCATTATCTCGTTACACTCGTTTTGGAATCACCCTCAGAGTTAACGACAATAACCCTTGCACTCTAAATCTCCATCTCGAACCTATAAGTACTATTCCGTCAAACTCGTTACGGAATCACCCACAGAGTTATACTGACGTATAGCTCTTACACCTCGAGTCTTCACTTGCTCCACTAAGATTCACGACCTAACGTTAATTGGAATCGATGTGGTTTTCGGATGTCCAAATATGGAAATCCGATCCCGGTCTCATCGAAATCCAAAGCGTGTCTTTTAGGTCCAAGTTGTTTTAAGTTTAAAACAATTCAATTCATTATCTAAATATACACAGATAGATAATTCTCAACACAATAGATAATCAGCCTTATCATTATCAACAGATAGTTCATATCATAATCAGATAATTCATACTATCATCCAAAAGCAACCAATGCATCCATATCACATACACTACTCATCTCATAATTGAGATTACAAACCATACCAGGCAACTAATACCATTCATCTAACATAAGCAATGATCTAATGATCACACTTTCTATAATTAATTTAAAATGAATTAAATCAATTACTCAATCTCTAGTTAATTTAAAATGAATTAAATTAATTACTTCATCATTAAAATTCTGCTTAACTTAACCATCAATTGATTCCAAATCAATTTATAAATCAACATCTAAATATTCATTTAATATTGATTTACTATCTCTAATTACAATAAGTAATTAGCTTATAAGTTAATCACATAAGTTGATTACTTAAACCCTTTGCAAACAATTAACTTGTAATTACTAAATTAATTGATTAACTAAAATTAATTACATTAATTATTTATTCATTATTAATTATACTTTAATTAATCAATTCCAAATTACATCATTAATTAATTAATTAATGATTCTAATTACATTTAATAAACTATAAATTAATTACATAAGTAATTAATCTAAAGTTAGTCCACATATAAATGTTAATCACCCTTGATTAATAACCATCCAGTAATTAATTACTTTAATTACTCATCCCATAATTAATTATTCTTAATTAATTATCTAAATTAATCCCCTTGATTAATTTCAAAGTAACTTAAATCCAAATTACTTCTATAATAAATATCCTTAATTACATACTGTAATTGTTAATTAATTACTTCCTTAAGTAATTACAAATTCATAAATTGCATAAAGTAATTATCAACAATCCTCAATGTTTTAATTTAAATTAATTAATCTAAACTAATCACATTCATTAAATTAATTACACTAAGTAATTAATCCATTAATTACCTTCATTAAGTAATTAAAACTTAAACAATTGATTATTATTAATTAATTAATCTAATTAATTATCAAAAATTAATCACATTAATTAATTGTTAATTAATCTTTAAGTTAATGACTTCATTAACATTTCTTAATTACTTAATTAAGAATTAACTTAAATTAATCATTATTAATTATCAATTAATTAATACTTAATTATCATTTAATTACAACTTAATTAATCACTAATTATTAATTAATTAAGATCTTAAATTATCTTTAATCACTTGATTAAATAAATCTTATCATAAATTAAAATTTAATTAATCATCCTTAATTATTGATTAATTAACCTTAATTAATTAATCTCAAATTAAATTAATTAACTTAAGAATCATTAATTACTTAATTAAACATCCACATAATTAATTAAATAATTAATATTCATATTAATTTCCTTAATTATTAAATGATTTCAATCATTTACTTTATTTATCCTTTAGATAAACATTTCTTATTAAATTAAGTATTAAAAACAAAATGTTTTAAATTTACTTTAAATTCTATTTATCTTCCTCTAAACTTAAGACTCAATTTTAACTTAAAGAATTTTTAAAACAATTCAAAACTTAATCTTATATGTTAAAACATCTACCTTATCAATAAGTTAAAACAATTTAAATTTCAATTAAATTTAAATTCAAATCAATTTAAAAATTACTTTTAAAATTTCAAAATTTAAATACAACTTCCAAACTCAATTTAGTTTTAACTCTTTAAAATTCTTTCTACAATTCACACCTTCAATTCAAATGCAAATCATTTAATCATTTAAAAGCAATTTAAATTTAAACCTTTATTTAAAAACTGAAGTTTAAATTTTTATTCCAGTTTTAAAAACTTAGATTTGAATTCACTTTGAATTTCTAATTAAAATATTTAACCTTCCAATCACATATTCATTTACACTTGAGAGTTTGATTTCCAAATTTAAATTTAAAACATAAATGATTTCAAATCTCAGAAAATTAAATTTGAATTCACATTCAAATTTCAGATTTCAAATCAGTTTAAATCTTCACCTGCAAATTTAAACTTTCCTATACTTTCTTAAAAACAGAAAACTGTTCTCTGTTTTGTTTAAAAACAAAACATTGAAAATCTTTCTTTTTGAATTTAAATTATTTCAAAAACCAGAATTGAAACTTATCTGAATTCCTATTCAAATTCAGTTTGAAATCCTAAGTTAAAATTTAGTTTGCATTTACTTCACAATTTATAAAACTGAAAAAAACAGTTTCCAGTTTCTTTTTTTTCTTTTTTTTTTAAACTTGAATTCCTTAACTCACACCATTTCAAAATTAGAATTCAAACTATTTGAATTCATCTTAGATTCAAGTTTTAAATCTAAGTTCCATTTCTAGATTTAATTTTAAACTTGATTTTTAAAATTGTTGAAACAGACAAGCTTCTGTTTTTATAAAAATCTGAAACAAAATGGTTCCCGAGCACTTTTATAAATTACTTCGAGCCATTAGTGATCTTGCTTCGAGTTAAAAGCCTCCTTGCTTCGAGTCCCCACTAAATTGACTCGAGACAAAACCCTGTAACACACAGTTCTTCACAACATGCACATTTCCCTTGTGCACCACCTGAACCACCTCAGACCATCTCTGTCCATCACCTCTGGCCATCTTCTCTCCGGTCAGTAAACCCACAACTCACCTGAACAACCCAATATCTAGATTTCAACTTGAATTAAATTCAAGTTTTTAAAGCCCAAACCTGGAAATCTTCCCCTCCCCCTCAATGTCTAACCTGGCAACACCCATCTCTTCCACCTCTGATCACCATTACACACCATACTCCGGCAAAAGCTTCACCACTACACCATCTACGAATTCCCAAAACATCTTAGAACTCGATGCACCCTTGAAGCCACAACACCCCAACATATTAACCCAGGTGAAACTAGGTTATATACTATCATTTCCCAATCTCTTCACCAAATTTTATTTGTAAACCAATTTGATATTTTTACTATAATATATGATAGATATCTATCTCCAGAAGCAATTTCACTCAAATCAATTGCAAGTTTCAATTAATTTTGGCCAAAGTGTAAAATACAGTTTGGAACTGCCTATTATATTTAACACTGTAAATTTTAGTTTTTGTTTTAAAAGTTCTTGAATTCACTTAATGATCCTATTCATGAACTTGAAACATGAATTCATGATACCTACATCTTCTAATTTTTACAAAATTTAGTTATGTATTTATGCTTCAGACAACTCAGAACTAAAGCCTGTAAAAACTAAAAAAAATCATCTTATCATGGAATGAGCAAATTCCATTCAAGTGCTAATACAAGATAGTAATCAGATCAAGGAAGAAAACCATTTATCAAATTTAAACTTAAACTATGATAATCAGAACATTGGAAATCAAACATGCATGGCATTTCATATATACACAGGCAGATAAAAGAAAAACAGATTCAAAGATTTAACTTAACAAGAAAAACAAGCATGCATTCCTACTTGATTTATTTTAAATTAAGTGTTACTCACCTGTTATTTGAAAATTGCAGAGCACAATTCAACTTGCAGAGCCCAGATTGAAAATTATGAAATGCAGGCACTTTGAATGCTTTTAAAAATGCAGACCCTTTCTTCAGATGCTTAGAAGTGTAAAGCTTCAACTTGATTTACCAGATTTTGAAGATCCATGAATGCATGTAGATTTGTATATGTTGAAGGATGCAGATCTTTATGCTTGCAAATGAAAGGCAGGGCTTCAAATGGTTGTGCAGGTTGTCAAACTGTTGCATGCAGGTCTTTGATTGAATTTGCAGATGCAAGAACATGCAGGGCTTTCTTGCATTTCCAGATTCAAATGCATGTTTGTATTTTGAAAAGAGGGATTTGTTTGTGTTTCATATTTGAAATGCAGGTAGTAATTTTGGAAAGAGGAGTTTGCAGGTTTGTAATTTGGGATATGCAGATTTGTAATGCAGGTGTTTGCTTTCAAATTGATGCAAGTTTGAATATTGAAGAATGCAGATTTGGATTTTGGTTGTGAGAATGTAATTTGGTTTTTCTTGATTAAGGAATGAGAAAATGAATATGAATGAATAGCAAAATGATATGAATGAAAAGCAAGTTAACAAGAATATATTTTCAGAAAATGAAATAAAGAAAAAGAAAATAAATTTGACACTTGTCACTTTAAAATAAACACTTGTTAGCTTAAGTCTTAATATACATACACTTGTCTTCATAAATTAATAAACATGTTTAATTAAAGTAAATAAGCATTAAGCCTAGTTAATGAATTCTTATGCAAAATTATGTATTAAATAATTCTAAAGAACAAAGAAAAACAATACACAATTAAATCATTTGAAAAAGAAACTTTTAAAACAAATTTATAAAAGAGGTTGTAACATAATTTTAATATACAACTTGAATTAAAAATGAATTTTAAACTAATTAAAACATTTATCTCATATTTAAAAACATATAGTTATTTAATTAAATATATTTGAAAAGCTTAAATCCAAAATAAATCACAATTTCTATTTTCAAAACATATTAAAATTATACTATACTAATTTAACTAAAACAACTTATCTATTTAAAATATATACATAAATACATATACATTTATAAATAGGAAATAGATTTATTAACTCATTAAAAATAATTTCACAAATTAAATATTTAAATAAAGAAGATTATTGAAATCAAATCAAATTTATTAACAAAATTTATCAATTCAATATAAATTTAAACCCAGATTATTAAATTTATATTGTCCAAAATTCCGGGATATTACATACATCTTATTTCAATATTAAATTTATAAACAAATAAATTTACAAAATAAAATAATTTAAAATAAAATATACAAATTTATGCCCGTTAAATCTTTTATACTTAAGTTATTAAAGTTTGGAAACAATTTAAAAAATTTCTCAGTCCAAAATTTTACAGAAAATTTTGGCAGAGTCTCCTTTGTACGGAGAGGCTCGGGAGAAAATATAATATCAAATATAATTATATATAACATATATTATCCAAAATATAATATCCCAACATGGGAAAATATATAAAATAGCGCTATAAAATCGTAATCCGAAAACGTACCTATTAGTCGGGCAATTAACGCTTATTTTATGGAACCAAAAGCAGTAGCAATTGCTTCCATAAACTGCATTTCACTAATGTAATCTAAAATGGTTAACAATTATATAAATGAAATATTAAAGTTGTTTCAACCATAAGCAAAAAAATCAATACAATCCAACGACTACTAACAACAAGGCATACTACCATCACATAAAATTTTACACAAAACAAACATTCATTCATATCAAACGAAGCAAATAGTTGTTTGGGTTCAAAACTTCAAATCGTACGGAATGAAAAATAAACTACTAAGTGTACCCTTCTCTCAACGGTCTTAGGTGAAACTAAATAGATTATTCATTCATCCAAACAATTTTAAAGTACCTTACCCAAACAACCATAGACCAAAACAACAACAATTTCAAAACAATAAATCAAGTTAGTTTTTGTTAATTTCATCTCAAACTATTGTTTTTTTTAATATAATGATTTATCTTTTTATTTTCATTTATTTCTTACAATTTTCTTTAGAAATAACTTCAACTTAATTATTATTTTATTTCTTACCTTTCTATTATATTAAATTTTAGAAATATTTCAATTATAACTTAAGTTTATAACTCTATAACATACATTTCTTATTTATTAAGGTGATTCATTTAACCTTTTCATTTTGTTTAATTGGTGTTCTTTCAGTCATCTTAAATTTATACATTAAATTCTCATTTATAACAGCAAAATCATTGAATACTTTCATTACCTCCCCTTTACTTGTAAGATTCCCCATTACATTTTCTTATTACATTGTAACCTTTAATATCTGTTAAGTTATATATATGCTTTAAGAATGTAATTGAAAATTATACAAGTTTTATTCATTACCTATGATTGATCTAATGTTCAATAATAATATTCTTTATTTCATAGGTTACAATTTCAAATTTCATTTAATACCATTTATAACCTATCATTAAATCTCTTATTTCCTTTAGAGGTTTTAATTTATTAATTACCTACGTTCCAATTCACTACAGTAATTGAAACTATTAATTAATGGAACTTAAGAATTTAAATACCGGGTTTTATTCAAAGTCATTTTAAAATAATAGATAAATATACTTACAACTTATCTATATCCGAGTATATTTAAAACAAATCAAAAATTCTCTTTTGTTTATCAAAATAAATATGTAATAAAACTACTACAGTGGCCTTCTGACTTCGAAACTCGAAAATGTATGTCGATGATATGTGCACTCATCACCAAAATTATTTTCCAGCGACAGAGAGGGGAGTACAAAACTTTTTTCTATCCAACATTTCTTTTTAAAGCATTTCTTTCAAATTATATTGAAATATTTATATCAAAAAAATACTTCTAAAATATTATTAGTATATTCCAAAATCATTTGAAAGAAATTTTTCAAAACCTTGGAACTTATGTTCTAAAATTTCCAATTTGATTTATTTTATTTCCAATCTTATTTCACTGTTATTTATAATTTCATTACTTAACAACCAATATATTACAACCAAGTATGTGTGTGTGTGTGTGTGTATTTATAAAAATTTGTTTTATATATAGAAAATATAATAGGAAAAATTATTTCATTTGCCTATATAAAAACAAATATTATGTCGGTCTATCCTATTAAGTGTTTAGAAATTTCTATTGATGTCAAAGCATCCCATTCACCAACCAGAATTTATAAATACAAAACGGAACAGATTAACACAATATTAAAACCTTTTTATAACACTAACAAATACGCTCTCTCATATATATACTCTCAGCGACTCCCATAGGATATTTCTACCCTATTAATAAAGAGTCAGACCCCACAAAGCTAAGGTTTATCGCTAAACCAAAGCTCTGATACCAACTGTAACGTCCTGCATTTTCGTACGCTTTAAATGACACATGTACCAATTCAAACTACACGGAAGAGAGGATTGTTATGGGATAAATATGAATAACAAGAAAGAAATAAAACAAAATAGAATCTCACAGTGGAAGGATAACATATAATAATCAAATATACAGTATACAAAGCTGTTTTACAAAATATTCGATTATACTTACAAATTAAAATCAGAGTTACACATACCAATAACAATGTAGCGGAACAGTAAGAGTATGGTGGACTAATAATAATAAAAACAATAATTTAAAACTCCGTCTTCGTCCTTCAGAGCTAAGGTCTTCGAAATCCTAAAACGCTCAGACTGACCCAGCCAATTGAAAAGACAAAACACTCGAGTCAGAACTAAAATATCTTATGTGAGTTAAATTAAAAGAGATAAATATGAGTGCAGTAACTTAAGAGATGCTAGGGATTCACATCTCCTAAGGATCCGTTAAACTATTTACTATGTAGTAATATTTTGCTATTATAATAGTGTCTAAATAGTAAAATAAACTTACTTTTTCATAGCATTAAGGGGTTACCCATACAGCCGTTAACACGTAATAGTCCCAGTAGTCCATCCAGTATCAGCGCATCTCCAGATCGGAAGTGTGACATCCCGGAAATTTGGGGCAATATTTATTTAATAATCTGTGTTAAAAATTAATTTGATTTGATAATAATTGTTAATAATATTAAATTGATTTAATAATCTCCTTTAAAATAATTATTTAACTAATAATTTATGTTTTCAAAGCTAATTTAATGTGTTCTCTATTTATAATATATATATTTGTATATATTGTAAATAGTAAGTTTGTTTTAATTTAACAAGTAAAACATATTTTCTTATTTTAATCTTTTTAGAAATTATAATATAGGAATTTGATTTAAATTTAATATTAAATAAATAATAAGTGGCTTTAAAATATACTAAAGATAAAGTTAAAATTTGTTTAAAGGATTTTAACTTAAAATTAAATTTAACAAAGGTTGTTTGTTCTTGTTTTAAATATAGTTGATAAAATAAGTAATTTATTTATATGGTGATAATTTCTTTATAAATTATTTTAATAATGAGTTTTATTTATAATATAATAACTTCACAAGTAGATTTTAAAATAAATAGAAATTGTTATATATATATATATACACATATATTTGGAAGAAACTATGTTTTGAAGTTTAAAATAAAATCTATTAAAATGTTTTAACTTAAGATAAACCTTATAAATATTTAGCATAAGTGTAATAATAGATAATAATTAAAATTAGTATTTTATAGTTATGTTAAAATAAAAGAGAAACAAAATAAACAAAATATCTAAACACAAAGATGCAATAGCTTAGAACAAAGAATCAAGGCAATGCAAATTTATAACCTGCAAAGTAAAATGTGCAGGCTAGTAAGAATGCTAAGGTAGCAAAACAAATATGCAGGCAAGGGAATACAAATGCAAAGTAAAGTTAGCTTAAAAATAAGCAACCTGACAAAGTCATAAGTGTGTAGCCTGTAGAGTTTTGAAATGTAAGAGACAAAATAAAGTAAGTTGTGAAACAAAACTGATTTAAAAACAAATAAGTAAAGCAAAATAAATAAAAGCATAAAGTACTCTAAAACAAAGTAAAAAGATAAGTATACAGGTAGGTACAAAACAAAGAAAACAAGGCAATGCAAATTTGTAGCTGTAAATAAATATGCCTGTAGTGTTTGAAATGCTAAGGTTAAAACAAAGTATAGAAATAATATGCAGATAGATAGAAATGCAAAGCAAAGTCAACATGGAAATGCAAAATAAAGATAGCCTGTAGATAAAGACTTAGGCAAGAGAAAAAGAATATCTATGTATAAGATTAGTAGGAAACATATAGTACTCAAATAATTAATGCTTTCATTTCTTAGCAGCAAACAAGTCATTTCGAATTGTATAAAGCTAAATTCAGCCTCCATTTAGAGAAAATATCTCTGAACAAACTAAATACCTAAACCAGTAAACACCTCTTTTTTTTACATATCTTGTCTTCTTTATATATGTAATGTTTTGTTTAGTTCGTTCAACAGCAAACAAGAAAATTTTATAGCAAGCCTTTTCTTTTCTTTTACAAAACTTAAACAACATCATACAACTAACAAGCAAGCCAGCATGCATGAAGTTCTTTTTAAAAATCAGTTTTTAAGCTAAGCAATTCAAGTTTAAGGTTTTCAAATCAAAGTTTGCATTCCAGTTTAACATCTCCAAAGCCAAACCTGTAATCATTTCCAAACAATTCAGCATCTCAGTTCCAAAGCAATGATTTCAGTTTACAGATTTCAAGTTCAAATCTGTTTTCAAGTTTTCAAAAGCTTTGTTCATCATCTATCAGGTGAGTAACTTAGATTTTTACAATACTTAAATATATATGTTGCTTAATTATTGTCTAAGATATGTATATATCTTATTGCATTTCTGAGTATATGTGTTCTGCATGTATGTGTGATGATGACTTGAAAAACATCTCTGTATTTAGAATTTAAGCTCCTGTTTTACTTTCAAAAAGAGCTTAATCTATTGGTTGATAGAACTTAGTATCTGAACAAAATGTGTTTGTTTGTTTATAAAGTAAATTTTAAAATTAAAATTTAAGTTAAACAAAGTAGAGTTAATTCTGAAAACATTAAAAACAGTTAAAGGTTAAATTAAGTGATAATTTCAAACATCTTGAAATATCAATTCAGGTTCATAACTTGAATACTTATCAGAAATAAGGATTTTTAAGTGTAAATTCACATTTTATAGCTAAGTATTGAATTGGCATTTCTGGGTTGTTCATTTTGGGAAGTTTGGGTTGTCTCGGCCAGTATACTTGGTTAGAGTGGTCGTGGTCCTTCATGAAGGTGGAGGAGTGACTGGAGTGTTTGACAAAATTGCGTGGTGGTCGATCAGTGGCTGGTGGAGAGTGCGGTGGTGGATTCTTGGTTTTGAACCCTAGTTTTCTCAGGCTAGGAAAATTCGATCATTTCTCCTTCTATAGATGATCGAGTGTCATAGGGATTTGGGGAGTGGTTGTCGAAGCACTCATGAAGCCGATGCCGGAGGTGGTGGTTCTCTGGAGATCGTAGGAGGAGGGGCGAAGCGGTGACAGGTTTGGGAAGGGGAGTGAAAGGGTATTCCCAGGTTTTGCTTGTATTACTCCATTTTGATTTGGACGTGGTGATGAATTTTGGGTGGTCGTGCCGCTGTCTGGAGGTAGTCGGCGATGTGTTAGGTGCCTGAGTGGATGGTCGGCGTTGGTTGGGCCACGGTGCACGTGTACCATGCCATTGAAGTTGGGGATTACCGTTTTCTGTGTGCAGTTTTTTGTTAGGGAAGACTCGAGTTTAATCGAGTGTTGACTCGAAGCAGAGGAGGAGGAAACTCGAAGCAAATCTGATTTTCTCTCGAGTCAGTGTTGTTTCCAGTTTTTGTAAAACCTGGTAGCAAATGAATGGAACTTTCTTGTTCCAGTTTGTGTAACCTGATAGCAAGTGTTTGAGATTTTTAAACAAGCTCACAGGAAACCTTAATTTGTATTCAAGATTTAAACAAAGTTTAAATCAGTTGAAGTGTGAATTCAAACTATTTTTATTGAATTCAAATCTGAAATAAGATATAGGTTTCTAAATATTTAAATGGGAATTCCAGTTTTCAACCTGACAGTTCAGTTTTTTTTTTTAAATTTCAATTTAAATTTGAAAACTGAAATTCAAAACAGGATTTAAACTATGTTTTAAATATAAAGTAGAGTATAGGTTCAATTGAATTTTGAATCTAAGGTTTTAAAATGAATTTGGATTTTAAATCAAGAATTTAAAATCAAGGTGGTAAAAGTAAGTTACAATCAAGGTTAAACAAATTGTTTTAATTTGAATTCGCAAGTTAAAATATTAATGTAATTGGAAGTTTTATATTTAAATAAAGATTTAAGTGATTGGGTTTAAAAGCTTTTCTTATATAAGTTCATATGTAAGAAATAAAGGTTATTATATTTATAAATTGAATTTAAATTGGGTAAATGTTTAAACAATAACTACTTTGAATCTTGAATTCAAAATGGAATTTGAATTTGAACTTAAAATGTTCTAATACATTTTAATATTAATAAAGTCATTAATAAAGAGATAAATTATCTTAGAAACAATTAAGGTATTTAGATGATTAAATAGATAAGATAATTAAGGAATGACTTATGTATTAAATTTCTCTAATTAATAATTTAGATTAATTTATATTTAGAAATTAATTAGGGAATAAATTAAGAAATGTTATTAGTAAATGAAGATAACTAACTAAGGATTATTATTTAATTAATTAATGTGATTAATTTTATTAATTAATTTAGATAATCTATTGTAAATTGTTAAGAGTAATTACTTGATAAAAGTAATTAGAAGATTAATTACTTATTGTAATTAATTTTGATGTTATGATTAAATTAAGTTAATTAATTTAGTTTAATTAATTTAAGAAATCATTTGATGGTTTGATAAGTGTAATTACTTGGTGTAATTAATGGAGCAGGATTACTTAGGGAAGAAATTAGATGATAATTTCTGAATGTAATTAATACAGGATGAATTGTAGATGAAGTAAGTTGGGTAATTACTTTTGAAGTTAATCAGGGATTAATTATGGAGATAATTAATTATGGGATAATTAATTTATTAATAAGTAATTAAGGGTAGTTAATTACTGGATTGTTATTAATCAAAGGTGATTAATAATTGTGTTTAATTAAAGATTAATTACTTAATGTAATTAATCTGAATAAAGTTATTAATTTTAAATATAATTAGAAATCATTAATTAATGTAATTAATGATGGAATTTAGAAATGGGTAAATTAAGTAATAATAATAGTGAAGTGATTAATTATTGTAATTATGTAACAACCCTAGTTTCAGCCAGTTATTTTATTTATTTTATTTAATTTATTTTCAATTTTAAATAATATATTTTATAAATTGGGTTTAACAATATAGTTAAATATTTAAAATTTGAGATATATTTTGAAAAATTTTATATGTCAATAAAATTAAATAATAACTGTAAAATTTTAAGCTAGGATTGAACCGTTAAATTTCGCGTTTGAAAGACGCGTGATTTATAGGGTTAAAGTGACGTTATAAAACGTGTGTTTTCAAAATGTTATTTTTGTGAAAATTTTTGATATTTTAGACTGCGTCTGTTTAACGCAGTGTAAAAATAATATTTTCAAATTTTTCTGAAGAAAATTTTTGGTCAGTGATTTTAAGACGGACGTTGGTTCGTTTTAAAGGACCGTTGTTTTATATAATTTTTGACATACGTTAAATTTTAACTGACTACATAAAAACATAACGTAACATTTCAAACGTCAATCTAAATCAAAGGGAAGCTTAACAAAAGAATGCATCACAACATTTATATATATTCAAACGTACACACTTTTATTTCTTCTCTCTGTTTTTATTTCACTGGTACACGTTCATATTTCAAAGCTGAAAACATGCACTTGCTTTTTGAAACTGACATGCTCCATATATCACGCAAACATTTAAACACTCGCAATTAAAACCACTGATTATGCTCGAAAATAAATATGCACTGTATATATATATATCAAACTGAACTGTTTTTTTTTTTGTGATCAGTTTTTTTTTTTATCAAGCAACCTTTAATGCTTCCCAAATCAAAGCAACCACTGCAATCTACTCTTGAAATACTTGTTCACTGAAATCACGCATCAATATATCAACCCATTCCTTTACCTCTGCATTCAAATACAAATCTTTGATCTCGCATATTCTTTTGATCAGTTTCTAGAATTTAAACAACCATTTATTGCTTTCAAAATGTAGCATTCATTTGCCTTCAAAGATTGCAAACTGCTCGGCCGTGAATCAAGCTGTTTGGAATATAGAGCTCTGTCATTACTCTTATATCTCCATCTCACCATTCACTGCCTTGATCAAGCAATCAAGCATTTATAAAAAAAACTGATAGCTTTATATTTCTCGAAAATTTCCAGAGACATTACATATGTAACTGACTTGATTTCCTCTAGATCTTTCTAAGTCTCGGCCTTATATATCCTTCACCTTTTCTACAAATTTTTCTCTAAATTCCAGACCTATTCTTTTGCTCAAAATAAAAACCAGGTAATCACTTTTCTTTTCTTTCTTATCCTATGTCTCTTTATCTCTTGTCTTGCTCGGCTATACCATTTTGGGTATAAGTTCTGTGTGTGTATTGTCTGTAGTTTACAGTGGACATATAGGATAGGCAATCTATAGTTGATAGCTAATCTGGTGAAAACGTGATATCAGTGTAGATCTGGGTTGGTTTGCATATGGAAGGAATAGGCTATAGCTTGGTTAAAAAAAAAAGGGTTGTCTGCATTCATGGAATCTGGGTAGACATATGTTTTTAGTTTGCATTTGAGAATGATGTCAGTGCATATGAATATGATTTTGTTTGCATCATGATAGGATATGTGTATAAACCATGTTAGTAGTCAGACTTGCATATAAGTATGATGTCAGTGCATGTGAAGGCATGTTAAGTCCAGATTCACCACCATTTAAGTCTGCACACATAATGGATGTTGCACTAGATGTAGCAGTGAAGGTAGCATGTAAACTGAAGGGTAGTTGCATATAGTTGATGTTGGTGAATATCTGAAAGAGGAAGCAAGTGGGAAGACAGGCTGAACTGAAGAATTAAGTGGTGAGTATGAGTTGTTTTGTTGCTCCAGTAATGCAAGCTTGGCAGTCAAGAGGATAGGCTAGCAGTAGTAGAGTGTGAAGGAGGAGATGTGCAACTGCTGTGCACATCTGTAGTGTGCACGTGCACAAAGCATGCACACAAGGGCTGGGATGGTCTGACATGTAACTTGGTGTATAGGTGGTGGATGGACTAGTGGAGGCAGTGGTAGGAGGTAGCAGGGGCAAGGAAGGCCAGAGAAGGAAGAGTGCCTGGAAATATGTGATTCAATCATTTTCAGATTGGTGACTCGAAGATGAAGTAAAAATGACCCGAAGCAGAAGGTGGTTGGACTCGAAGCTAACTATGATCTGGCTCGAAGCGAAAATGAATGAAACTCGGGTTAGTGCAAATTTGTAGAATCTGTTTAGCAATGTGATCTGAAATGATTTTGATGGATATTGGAAACCACCGTGAAAGAAAGAAAAAAAAAAGAGAAAAAGGGAAAAAAAAAAGGAAGAAAAGAAAAAAAAAATGAATTGATGAATGAAGAAAGGGTAGGCATTGCATAGGGTAGGCATGAACAAGTTAGGGTGCACTCATATTCATTTTTTTGCAAATCGAGTTTTGGGAAAATATTGGTCGAGCAAGTCAAACTTCTTTTCCTATCTTTAATTTTTCGTTGACCGAAAAATCTAAGTCGCGTTCCTATATTTTGAAATTGTTCTAGATCTGAATCTAGGCGACGCCCAGAAAATTTGACTGTTATTCTCTGTCGGTTTATACCAGTAAATTTTCAATTTTTGAATTCAAAATTTGCTGCAACATCCAGGTGAGTATTTCTCACCAGACATACGTATTTATATTTCGTAAATTATTACAAGTGTATGTGTAAATACGTATTTCACTATTATCCGTCTGTAGTGTGATATAGAATGATAAACCCCATTAAATTGACACCCCATCAGTTATTTATATGTTATATGATATTTGCTGTTATATTATATTCTTATTTACTGCTTAAATCACACTGCAAGTTCCCTATTATATATATATATATATTGTTATGGCTGAAATGATAGGCCAAATTGATTATTATTCCCATTCTGTTAATGCTGTTAATTACCTTGGGATTGCGGGTTCGAAATGATAGAACCCGGGATTTTTAAGTATCGGATTGAAATGATATAAATCCGTTCCACTTGACCTAGGCTAGAAAATCTTATACAGGCCCGTGGTTTATATATATTATTTTCTGGAAATATTTTAAATTATTGAGGATATTCTAGTAAAATTTTTATAATGTTTTAAATGTTAAAAATAAATAAATATAGAATAAAATTTTAGTATAACTTGTTCCAAAATTTTTGGAGTTTGAAAGAATAAGATTTAAATTTAGAAAAATTATATATATATATATATAACAAGTTATATTTAAAATAGATTTTTAAATCTACAACAGCATTTAAATGCTATCTTTGTAATTTGACTAGGTTAAACCCATAACTTTAGACAGCATTTTGATGCTGTAAAAGATAAATTTGATTTATTTGAAATTCTATAGCAATTTTGAGAATGAGTTAAACTTTGGAATTTAATATGTAATAAATAAAGAATTTAGAAATTTAATTTGGATAGATTTGAGGAAAAATGGATTTCTATTATAAAGGAAATAAATTCCAAATTTGTTTGAATAAATTGAATTGGTATATTTTCAAAGAAAGGTTTAAATCAAGGATTTGAAAATTTTAAGGTATTTGAAGTATATATATTGATTTAAAATATAAATACCATTGTTTTCAAACTGTAACCACGGGTTATAATAACGTTTGGTTGGCAAAGGGACCGGGATCGGATATGGGCATACTCTCTGTCGATACCGAAACCACTTTGACAACCGTGTACGCGGTGGAGATTCCAGAATGAAGTAGGATGGTGGTGACGGTTTCTTGAAAGGTATATACGTGGACCCGACTCCCGTGAGTTGGCTTAAGGTGGCTAAAACAGGAGCGATTGACGGATTAATGAGGTAGCTCCTCTGATCGAACGCACTTCTTCGTATGCCATTCTATTACTCTTGTGATTGTATTGGTGCGCACCTTTGATATGGGAGTGTTGTTTCGAGGTGGGCGGTTGCTGCGGCTTCGCGTTACCATCGGTCCGGAAGCGTAATTGGTATATCTACCCTGGCATTGCCTAGTTGTGCCGTGTCACCTACCATATCGAGCCTTGTACGAGTTTGGTTTTCTCCCGTAGCCCGTGTGGTATCCTCTAGTTGCTTCCCGATCAGGAGGAGCTATGATATTGGATGGACTACTGGGACTATTACGTGTTAAGGGGAATATTGGGTCACTCCTTAACGCTATTAAAAAGTATGTTTATTTTACTATAGACACTATTATAATAGCGTAAATATACTATATAGTAAATAGTTTAACGGATCCTTAGAGGATGGGCGATCCCAAGCATCCTTTGAGTTACTTGCTCTTTACATTACAGTACACTTGATTTAGCTTACATCATATAAGTATGTATGTCCTGACTCGAGTGTTTTGTTTTATTGTACGCTCGGGTCAGCCTGAGTTGCAGATTCAGCTTTTCTTTCTGGAGCTAGGACTAGATCACTCTTTGCTAGTTGGAAGCTTCTTCATCTCCATCTATTTTGTAATTCAAGACATTTGGAAGACTATGTTTTATTATGGCTTAAAAATTTGTATTAAAGTTTTGAACTATGTATTTCTGTTTGTAAAAGTTTCCAGTGGCTTCATGAACCACTGTAGTATTTTATATTCCGCTGTGAGATTCTGATATCTGTGTCTGTGATTCTGTGTATTTGGTTTCATTTGTTCCTTAGCTATAAATTACAATCTATTATTTTGAACTATTCCAGCTCGACATGTTCTATTATTGTCGAATTCGAATGGTACAAAATAGTGGGTCGTTACAGTTGGTATCAGAGCCAGGTTTAAACCGTAGCTTAAGGAACAAAAACTCATTAGAGATAGAGTAGCAATACTCTAGAATGAGTGAAGTCAAATTCCAGGATCTTTCTTTGTGAGAGAACGTATTTTCAAAGTATAAATGATTTTCAAAAAGATTTTTAAAAGAAGTATTTTAGTATAAAACTTCCTGTTTTAAATAAGTTTCCAAACACTTCTTCTTTCCCTCCATCGTTATATTCGAGCTTTTGTTAGTTTCTTAATTTTATCTTATCCTAAAATATCTTGATATTTTCCCCTATCCTTAGTATCCATCCTTAATCTTTCAGGATGAATAGAAGAAATAACCGAGGCCAAGGGCAAGCTGTTCCTCCTCCTGCTGCCCCAGTCCGATTCACTAAATTGTGTAAGGACTATGTTGAATTAGGTGGCACAAAATTTATGGGAACAGAATCTATCATCGAAGCTCAACAATGGCTTCATGACCTAGAGAGGATCTTCTCATGCCTTGAGATTACTAATGCCCAGCAGAGGCAACTCGCAGCCTGGCAACTAAAGGGCGCTGCATTGAATTGGTGGTTATCCATCACTGCTCAAACAAATGAGGCAGACCTCACTTGGGAGCAATTTAGGGGGGCCTTCTTGGCCAAGTGGATGCCCGAAGCGGGCAAATCTCAGCTATACCGTGAATTCATGGATCTTAAGCAGGGTAATATGACCTTCACGGAGTATGAGAGGAAATTCAACGAACTCTCACAATATGGCCTAAATCTGATTGACACTCCGCTTAAGATGAACGAGAAGTTTATCGCTGGAGCTCGTCCTGAGTTCTACGATAGACTCACTACACATGTTCATGGGTCATTCACAGCACTGATGGATATGGCTCTCCGCTATGAGAACCCCACATCCAAGGCCACTCCTGCTGCTCCTTCTGCTTCAGCCCAGTCCTCTGGAAATTCAAGGAAGAGGAAGTCGAATTTCTTCCGTAATAAGAAGAATAAGAATCAAGGGCTAGGATCATCATCATCGTCTGCTTCAGCAAGACCACCAGTAGATCTGTCCACCATCACTTGCCACAGATGCCACCAGAAAGGACATTATGCAAATCGCTGTCCTACTTTAGGTGCTGCTGTCCCACCTCCTACTCAGTTTGCTAGGAGAGATTTGTGCCATATCTGCTTGCAGCCAGGACATTTCAAGAAGGATTGTCCCACTCAGAAGAGGGGCACAACATCCGGAGTCTTTGCAGTAACTTCTGCATCTTCTACAGCTCCGCAGCCTGCACCAGCACCGGCTCCAGCTCCAGATGACTCACAAGGTACCCTTCAAAGTTCTTTTACTTTGCATTTTCACCCTGTAAGAGTTCTCTTTGATACCGGAGCTTCCCACAGCTTCATCTCGTCGGATCTCTGTGATAAATTTGAACATCTCCTATCTCCTGAGTATTCTTCTGTACCTTTATGTGTCTCAAACCCCATTGGCGGTCCTGCGAACCTTAACAAAGTTTGTAGGGACGTGAAACTATTCCTTGGGAATTACCGTTTCACTGGAGACTTCTATGTTTTGGGTTTTGACGCTTTCGATCTTCTACTCGGAGGCGATTGGTTAGATAAGCATGATGCTAAGATATCTTGCAGTTCTCGGACTGTTGCTCTTAAAGATGATATTGGGAATCCTTTAAAGATTCAGTGTAAGTGGCCTCAAGAGTTTGCTGGTAGTTTCATCTATTCTCTTGACACTTTCCCAGATGATATACATTTGACCCCTGTAGTCAAACTATTTCCTGATGTGTTCGGTGAAGTCACTTCTTTACCTCCAAAACGGGAAATTGATTTCCGTATCGACCTTATTCCTGGAGCACGACCTGTGGTCCTTCCACCAAGAAGAATGGCACCACGGGAAAAGAGCGAATTAAGGAATCAGATTCAAGACCTATCCTCAAAGGGTCTGATCAGACCAAGCTTCTCAGAATGGGGAGCAGCTGTTGTCTTTGTCACTAAATCTGATGGTTCTCTCAGGATGTGTGTAGATTATAGAGAACTCAACAAGCTTACCATGAAGAACAGATATCCTATGCCTCGCATAAATGATATGTTCGACCAACTCTATGGAGCAACTGTTTTCTCTCAGCTTGATTTAGCCACAGGTTTCCATCAGCTCAGAATTGCTGAGGAAAGCATTCCCAAAACTGCTTTCAGAACGGAGAATGGTTTCTTTGAATGGCTAGTTATGCCTTTTGGCTTGACAAATGCACCTGCTTTCTTCGTCGACTTGATGAACCGAGTCTTCCGAGATGTGCTTAATAAGTTTGTCCTTGTCTTTATTGATGACATCCTTGTTTTCTCCAAGTCTGAGGAAGAACATAAAGTCCATTTGAAGTATGTTCTAGAGACTCTCCGGAATCACCAATTGAAGGCTAAGTTCTCTAAATGCCATTTCTGGGAAGAAGAAGTCCGATTCCTTGGACATATTGTCTCTAGAGAAGGAGTTTCTGTTGATCCAGTCAAGATTGCTACAATCCAAGATTGGGAAGAACCTAAGACTCCTACCGATATCCGTAGTTTCCTAGGCCTTGCCGGCTACTATCGAAGATTCATTGAGAATTTTGCTCGGATTTCGGCACCTCTGACTGCTCTTACTCGGAAGAATGTCAAGTTTGTATGGAGCGATAAGTGTAAAGCTGCTTTCCAAGAGTTAAAAGATAAACTCACCTCCGCACCAGTACTTACTGTACCAAATGGAAGTGAAAGATTTACGGTATTCACCGATGCTTGTCGAGAAGGATTGGGAGCAGTACTAATGCAAGATGGGAGAGTTATTGCTTATGCTAGTCGTCAGCTGAAGACGCATGAAGCTAACTATGCTACCCACGATTTAGAGTTGTTGGCTGTTGTATTTGCCTTGAAGCTTTGGAGACACCATCTCTTGGGAGCTAAGTTTGACCTGTTCACCGACCACAAATCTCTGAAATATATCTTTACCCAGAAAGATTTAAATCAGAGACAGGTGCGATGGCTCGAGTTCCTTGCTGCATATGACCTCGACATCAATTATACTCCTGGGAAGGCTAATGTAGTGGCAGATGCGCTGAGCAGGAAGAAATCTTTGTTGTGTCAGATTTTTGTATCTTCTCCGCTATTGGACCAGATTATAGCTAAACAAGAGGAAGACGAGATGCTTAGGCGTATGAAGGGAAGTGTTCGTAGCAGAATTGGTGGTAATAGCTCTGATGGAATGGGAGCTCAGATCGATGATAGAGGAGTTTTAAGGATAAATGGGAGGATTTGTGTGCCAAATGTTGATGGTTTGAGGCAGGAGTTACTTCGGGAGCATCACCAGTCCCGACTCTCTATCCATCCTGGCGTAACTAAGATGTATCAGGATCTGAAGAAGCTATATTGGTGGAGAGGTATGAAGCGAGATGTCTCTATCTTTGTCAGTAGATGTCCGACTTGTCAGCAAGTCAAGGCAGACCATCAGAAAACACCCGGTTTGTTGCAGCCTTTGGAAATTCCAAACTGGAAGTGGGAACAGGTTTCTATGGACTTTATTAATGGATTACCAAGATCTCGAAGAGGAAATGGAAGTATCTGGGTTATTGTGGATAGACTGACTAAGTCTGCTCATTTCATTCCCGTCAGATCTACCCGCACAGCTTCGAGTTTATCTGAGATTTATATGAGGGAGATCGTTCGCCTCCATGGCGTTCCTCTCAGCATTGTCTGCGATCGTGACCCCATTTTCACCAGTCAGTTTTGGAAAGCATTCCAAGAGTCCTTGGGTACTCGTTTGAACCTGAGCACTGCTTACCACCCACAAACTGACGGACAGACTGAGAGAGTGAATCAGATTCTTGAAGATCTTCTTCGTGCTTGTATCTTAGACTATGGAGGATCTTGGGAAGATCATCTCCACCTTGTGGAATTCACCTATAACAACAGTTATCAGGCTAGTCTTAAGATGTCCCCTTTTGCTGCTCTATACGGGAAACCGTGTAGATCTCCTTCGTGTTGGATTGAGTCTGGTAACCGTCTAGTTCTTGGTCCGGAAATGATTCTAGAAGCTTCAGAGAAGGTAGAGGAGATTAAGAGGAGATTAAAGGTTGCTCAAGACAGACAAAAGAAGTACGCTGATCGGCGTAGGAGGAAGTTAGAATTTGACGTTGGTGATTTGGTGTTTCTGAAGATCTCTCCTCTAAAGAATGTAGTCCGGTTTGGTCGGAGAGGAAAGCTAGCACCTAGATTCATCGGTCCCTTCCGTATTTTGGAGAGGATTGGATCTCTGGCTTATCGACTAGATCTACCAGAGAAATTTGCCGGAATCCACAATGTCTTCCATGTATCCCACCTTCGTCGCTGTCTGCATGATCCATCTTTAGTCATCCAGCCTACTGCTCTCGATGGTCTGGACATCGAGCCTGATTTGACTATGGAAAGGAAGCCACTTCGTATCGTCGATCAAGGTACGAAACAGCTCAGAAGAAAATCAGTCCCGTTAGTCAAAGTGCAATGGAGCACTGATGGACGAGATTGTACATGGGAAACGGAAGAGAGCATCCGTGCTTCAAATCCAGAACTATTCGTATAAGGTACTTATCTATCTAGCTTATTCTTCCCTTGTTTCCTTTTTCTTTCATTCCTTTTCGAGGACGAAAAGTTCTTAAGTGGGGGAGAGTGTAACAACCCTAGTTTCAGCCAGTTATTTTATTTATTTTATTTAATTTATTTTCAATTTTAAATAATATATTTTATAAATTGGGTTTAACAATATAGTTAAATATTTAAAATTTGAGATATATTTTGAAATTGTTCTAGATCTGAATCTAGGCGACGCCCGGAAAATTTGACTGTTATTCTCTGTCGGTTTATACCAGTAAATTTTCAATTTTTGAATTCAAAATTTGCTGCAACATCCAGGTGAGTATTTCTCACCAGACATACGTATTTATATTTCGTAAATTATTACAAGTGTATGTGTAAATACGTATTTCACTATTATCCGTCTGTAGTGTGATATAGAATGATAAACCCCATTAAATTGACACCCCATCAGTTATTTATATGTTATATGATATTTGCTGTTATATTATATTCTTATTTACTGCTTAAATCACACTGCAAGTTCCCTGTTATATATATATTGTTATGGCTGAAATGATAGGCCAAATTGATTATTATTCCCATTCTGTTAATGCTGTTAATTACCTTGGGATTGCGGGTTCGAAATGATAGAACCCGGGATTTTTAAGTATCGGATTGAAATGATATAAATCCGTTCCACTTGACCTAGGCTAGAAAATCTTATACAGGCCCGTGGTTTATATATATTATTTTCTGGAAATATTTTAAATTATTGAGGATATTCTAGTAAAATTTTTATAATGTTTTAAATGTTAAAAATAAATAAATATAGAATAAAATTTTAGTATAACTTGTTCCAAAATTTTTGGAGTTTGAAAGAATAAGATTTAAATTTAGAAAAATTATATATATATATATAACAAGTTATATTTAAAATAGATTTTTAAATCTACAACAGCATTTAAATGCTATCTTTGTAATTTGACTAGGTTAAACCCATAACTTTAGACAGCATTTTGATGCTGTAAAAGATAAATTTGATTTATTTGAAATTCTATAGCAATTTTGAGAATGAGTTAAACTTTGGAATTTAATATGTAATAAATAAAGAATTTAGAAATTTAATTTGGATAGATTTGAGGAAAAATGGATTTCTATTATAAAGGAAATAAATTCCAAATTTGTTTGAATAAATTGAATTGGTATATTTTCAAAGAAAGGTTTAAATCAAGGATTTGAAAATTTTAAGGTATTTGAAGTATATATATTGATTTAAAATATAAATACCATTGTTTTCAAACTGTAACCACGGGTTATAATAACGTTTGGTTGGCAAAGGGACCGGGATCGGATATGGGCATACTCTCTGTCGATACCGAAACCACTTTGACAACCGTGTACGCGGTGGAGATTCCAGAATGAAGTAGGATGGTGGTGACGGTTTCTTGAAAGGTATATACGTGGACCCGACTCCCGTGAGTTGGCTTAAGGTGGCTAAAACAGGAGCGATTGACGGATTAATGAGGTAGCTCCTCTGATCGAACGCACTTCTTCGTATGCCATTCTATTACTCTTGTGATTGTATTGGTGCGCACCTTTGATATGGGAGTGTTGTTTCGAGGTGGGCGGTTGCTGCGGCTTCGCGTTACCATCGGTCCGGAAGCGTAATTGGTATATCTACCCTGGCATTGCCTAGTTGTGCCGTGTCACCTACCATATCGAGCCTTGTACGAGTTTGGTTTTCTCCCGTAGCCCGTGTGGTATCCTCTAGTTGCTTCCCGATCAGGAGGAGCTATGATATTGGATGGACTACTGGGACTATTACGTGTTAAGGGGAATATTGGGTCACTCCTTAACGCTATTAAAAAGTATGTTTATTTTACTATAGACACTATTATAATAGCGTAAATATACTATATAGTAAATAGTTTAACGGATCCTTAGAGGATGGGCGATCCCAAGCATCCTTTGAGTTACTTGCTCTTTACATTACAGTACACTTGATTTAGCTTACATCATATAAGTATGTATGTCCTGACTCGAGTGTTTTGTTTTATTGTACGCTCGGGTCAGCCTGAGTTGCAGATTCAGCTTTTCTTTCTGGAGCTAGGACTAGATCACTCTTTGCTAGTTGGAAGCTTCTTCATCTCCATCTATTTTGTAATTCAAGACATTTGGAAGACTATGTTTTATTATGGATTAAAAATTTGTATTAAAGTTTTGAACTATGTATTTCTGTTTGTAAAAGTTTCCAGTGGCTTCATGAACCACTGTAGTATTTTATATTCCGCTGTGAGATTCTGATATCTGTGTCTGTGATTCTGTGTATTTGGTTTCATTTGTTCCTTAGCTATAAATTACAATCTATTATTTTGAACTATTCCAGCTCGACATGTTCTATTATTGTCGAATTCGAATGGTACAAAATAGTGGGTCGTTACAAATTAATTAAGGATAAATGTAAGTAATTATATTTAATGAATAAATGAAGTAATTAAATGTTAATTACTACGAATAATTTAGGGTAATAAATTCGTAAAATTAATTAGAAACAAATTACATATTGTAATTAGAGAATGATTAATCAATGGTGATTAATCAAGATAAATTCTTAGTGGATGATTAATTAATTAGATTTATAATTAATTAATGATTGTATAAGCAGGATTTATAGATGGAGTAATTAATTTAAATTTACTTTAAGTCAATTAGAGATAGAAGTAATTAATTTAATTCATTTTAAAATTAATTATAAATGGTATGATTATAAATCATTGCTTATGGATGAATGATATTGATATTCATTGAATGGTTGTGAACTTATATATGAAATAAGTAATATCTATATGATATGGATGCTTAGTTAAAGTATGATAATATGGATTATCTGTTTATTATCTGTTTGGATGATAATATGAATTATCTGTTTATGATGATGATGTGATTATCTATTGTGATATTGTGAATTATCTATCTGTGTGTATATAGGTAATTGAATTGAATTGTTTTAACTCTAAAACAACTTGGCCTTAAAAGACACGTTTTGGATTTCGATGAGACCGGGATCGGGTTCCGCATTAGGAACATCCGAAAACCACATCGATTCCAAATTAACGATAGGTCGTTAATCTGAAGTGAAGATGAAGATTCAGAATGCAAGGGCTATCGTCGTTAACTCTGAGGGTGATTCCAAAATGAGTGTAACGAGATAATGCCTTCGGTTTCGTTCGAACCCGGAACGAACTCGTATGGATTGAATGCTTTCAACACATCGTCAGGCGGGCGATGAGCATTCTAAGATATTATGTTCTTTAAAGGTAATCGCAGCCTCAAGCCTCATCAACCGGGAATGGCTAAAACAGGGGAGGTGCAGCAAGGTTAGGTGGGTCATGCCCAAGCAGGACAAGGATATTCCCCTGTCTAGATGTCCCTTTATTTTTCGGCTGTGTGGGCGGTTGATTGCAACAACTGCCGGGGTTTATCTTGTTCGGGACTGTTCAGTAAGGAATGGTTCCGGCCTTGTGTTGCAGGGGATGAAGGGAGTAATCCTCGGTACGGTGATCTAGGCCCCGTACTGTGACGGGCGGTACCCCAGTAGCCCTGCCATTGTATGGAATCCAAAATCCAATAAGTGCCGTACGAATTAGTTGTGCCCAACTATGTTGGAATGTGAGATGTAAGCATTTCAGCTATTTCTGTATTTTACTTGAAAACCCTAGACACTATTATAATATCACTGGATTTCCTATCAAATGTTTTGGTTAGCGTAAGGTAAAAACTTTTCCATGTTTATGTGTGGGAAGTCTTACGTGATACCTTTTGTTTCCAAAAGATTTTTAAAGTTAAGCAACTTTAACCTGTTACTCATACCAGACCCATGTCTGACCCGAAGTTTATTTTTGTTTTTCATAAACTCTCGGGTACCCAAATTTTTACGGGTAGCCAAGGGATTCAGGTTAGCTTTGACGAATTCTGGAGGAGCAATGTAGCAGGAGGCTTCAGCGTTGTAGATATATATTGGGTTCTGCTGTGATGATATCTCTGTGTTGATTTGTGTATTGAGTTGAGTTGTATAACTAGACAGGTGTTTATAACTGTCTAGTATGTGATGTATTGTCTGTATAACTCTGATTGATGTTGTATATTATGTAAATACTTATGTGATTAATATAATTTATTCGTTCCGCTGTGAGATTTTGATGTTGTTGTTCTTTCTTCTCTATCTTTTCTATTTTCTCACCCCTTTCTTTCTTAATGACGGAACGTCTTCCTGGGAGAAGGAGGGCGGGTCGTGACAGTTGGTATCAGAGCGCTAGGTTGAGTGAATACCTAGGCTCTAAAGTGTTTTCTTTCTTGAGAGAGCGTATTTGTAATTTTGATATATATATTTATATATTTATTTCTACCTATTTGTTGGGCTACCTGTTCGGGTTTTCCAATGAATTATAAAGGTAGACTGGGTAGTGGTGTGTGTAACACGACTGCCAATGGTTGGAAGTGTATTTGTCGAGATTGTAGACCTATTACCGTCTCGAGTAGACTTTCGATGGTGTAAGGATTTCAGTGTTCTCTGAAGGAAACCTGCTAAGGTTCGGAGTTCATTTTGAAGTGTAAGTTTGGATGAGCTAGAATTTGGATCTGTCGGTTGGACAGAAGCAAGTGATGTTATCTTGATACCTCGGGATGTAGTAGCTGTGTGATGAGACACAGTGACTATGGATGTCTCCGAAGATGTTTCTTTGGAACAAGTCAGGAAGTGTGTATGCTTCGATTTTGTGGCTGCGTTCAGCAGGGTGTTTATGTTTGGCCTGTGGACCGAGTTTCTCGAAGAGCTTTGGATTAAGCAGTCTTTGGCATCTGAGTCAACAGTAGCAGCTCGGAGTATTCTAGGTGCTGTCAAGGAAGTCTTCTGGTTTGGCAGTTTTTTCTGGAAGTAAATTCAGAAGCAGCAAAGTGATTCCATTTCCTCAATGGATTGGCTAATTAAGTGTAAGCTGTTCTGATTGGTAAAGAGAGAGCAGTTTCTTCTTTGGAATTAGACTGGGTTGATTGCAGAAGTGACTTGCGATGGCTGAGTGTTCTCTTGGGTTGTCAGAGATTTTTCTGGATATCTTCAGGAAGTTAGAGTTTAGTCAGCATCTGGAGATTGAGTTTGGTATCGACTGGATTCCAGAAGTGATACCGATGGTTCAGCTTAGTAATAAGATCATTTTTGAGTTTGGTGAAGCAGCTCGGGTTTTGGAGAAAACTTCTGAGTTTTATTTTTGGATCTGTTGAACCATAGTTCTGGGATGTGTTGTCCAGTCTGTGCTTGAGTACATCATCAGCATTTTCATCTGCTCAATCAGAGTTGCGCAGTGAAAGCATGGTGGCAGCTATTTCTAAGTGGTAGCAACTGGAAGTTGTAGTGTTTGGATTGGAAGATTTTCTACTGGAAATTTTTCAAGATCTTAAGCCAGAATGGAGTGCATCTGTTTTATCTCTTCTAGATAGGAAGAGTGAGATCAGTCTTCTGATTTTGGTATAGAGTTTGTGTTCTGAGTTTTGGTCGATCGTGGGAAGATCATTTTGTTGGATTGTCTTTGGTTCAGCAAGAGTAAGCTGATCAGGAAGGATGTAGGCAGCCCAGGATCGTCCGAAGAGTTTGTGGATAAGCGACGGAGGAATTTGGATTCTGAAGTCGGAGATTTGATTTTGAATAAGTGTTTGGTTTTCAGAATTGAATTGTCAGTTTGGATAACTGAGATTCGTTGTGTTTCACGTATCTATGAGGGAGTACGTGTAAGATCTATCTCTGGTTGTAGAACCAGCAGTTCAGGGAGTTTTGGTTGTTGTTTCAGACTTGTCTGTAGTCTGATATCCCGTCTTGTTTTGAAGATCTAGATGAGTGGGAGTTCTGTAGCTTAGTAGTATTGTCTTTTGGATTCTGTAGAGCGAGTAACCCGGTATTTATACTGGGGGAAACTCGAGAAAATTCTATCCGGAATCTTGTTTGGATAGTTAGATTTGTTTGTTTGGATGAATTGGTTGCTATGGTTGTTAGCTTATGATTGATATATGCTTGTGTTTTAGAATTAAATCTTTAACTAGATTATTAAATTACCTTTGTTTAAATTTCGGGGACGAAATTCTTTTAAGGGGGGAAGAATGTGACATCCCGGAAATTTGGGGCAATATTTATTTAATAATCTGTGTTAAAAATTAATTTGATTTGATAATAATTGTTAATAATATTAAATTGATTTAATAATCTCCTTTAAAATAAATATTTAACTAATAATTTATGTTTTCAAAGCTAATTTAATGTGTTCTCTATTTATAATATATATATTTGTATATATTGTAAATAGTAAGTTTGTTTTAATTTAACAAGTAAAACATATTTTCTTATTTTAATCTTTTTAGAAATTATAATTTAGGAATTTGATTTAAATTTAATATTAAATAAATAATAAGTGGCTTTAAAATATACTAAAGATAAAGTTAAAATTTGTTTAAAGGATTTTAACTTAAAATTAAATTTAACAAAGGTTGTTTGTTCTTGTTTTAAATATAGTTGATAAAATAAGTAATTTATTTATATAGTGATAATTTCTTTATAAATTATTTTAATAATGAGTTTTATTTATAATATAATAACTTCACAAGTAGATTTTAAAATAAATAGAAATTGTTATATATATATATATATATACACATATATTTGGAAGAAACTATGTTTTGAAGTTTAAAATAAAATCTTTTAAAATGTTTTAACTTAAGATAAACCTTATAAATATTTAGCATAAGTGTAATAATAGATAATAATTAAAATTAGTATTTTATAGTTATGTTAAAATAAAAAAGAAACAAAATAAACAAAATATCTAAACACAAAGATGCAATAGCCTAGAACAAAGAATCAAGGCAATGCAAATTTATAACCTGCAAAGTAAAATGTGCAGGCTAGTAAGAATGCTAAGGTAACAAAACAAATATGCAGGCAAGGGAATACAAATGCAAAGGAAAGTTAGCTTAAAAATAAGCAACCTGACAAAGTCATAAGTGTGTAGCCTGTAGAGTTTTGAAATGTAAGAGACAAAATAAAGTAAGTTGTGAAACAAAACTGATTTAAAAACAAATAAGTAAAGCAAAATAAATAAAAGCATAAAGTACTCTAAAATAAAGTAAAAAGATAAGTATACAGGTAGGTACAAAACAAAGAAAACAAGGAAATGCAAATTTGTAGCTGTAAATAAATATGCCTGTAGTGTTTGAAATGCTAAGGTTAAAACAAAGTATAGAAATAATATGCAGATAGATAGAAATGCAAAGCAAAGTCAACATGGAAATGCAAAATAAAGATAGCTTGTAGATAAAGACTCAGGCAAGAGAAAAAGAATATCTATGTATAAGATTAGTAGGAAACATATAGTACTCAAATAATTAATGCTTTCATTTCTTAGCAGCAAACAAGTCATTTCGAATTGTATAAAGCTAAATTCAGCCTCCATTTAGAGAAAATATCTCTGAACAAACTAAATACCTAAACCAGTAAACACCTCTTTTTTTTACATATCTTGTCTTCTTTATATATGTAATGTTTTGTTTAGTTCGTTCAACAGCAAACAAGAAAATTTTATAGCAAGCCTTTTCTTTTCTTTTACAAAACTTAAACAACATCATACAACTAACAAGCAAGCCAGCATGCATGAAGTTCTTTTTAAAAATCAGTTTTTAAGCTAAGCAATTCAAGTTTAAGGTTTTCAAATCAAAGTTTGCATTCCAGTTTAACATCTCCAAAGCCAAACCTGTAATCATTTCCAAACAATTCAGCATCCCAGTTCCAAAGCAATGATTTCAGTTTACAGATTTCAAGTTCAAATCTGTTTTCAAGTTTTCAAAAGCTCTGTTCATCATCTATCAGGTGAGTAACTTAGATTTTTACAATACTTAAATATATATGTTGCTTAATTATTGTCTAAGATATGTATATATCTTATTGCATTTCTGAGTATATGTGTTCTGCATGTATGTGTGATGATGACTTGAAAAACATCTCTGTATTTAGAATTTAAGCTCCTGTTTTACTTTCAAAAAGAGCTTAATCTATTGGTTGATAGAACTTAGTATCTGAACAAAATGTGTTTGTTTGTTTATAAAGTAAATTTTAAAATTAAAATTTAAGTTAAACAAAGTAGAGTTAATTCTGAAAACATTAAAAACAGTTAAAGGTTAAATTAAGTGATAATTTCAAACATCTTGAAATATCAATTCAGGTTCATAACTTGAATACTTATCAGAAATAAGGATTTTTAAGTGTAAATTCACATTTTATAGCTAAGTATTGAATTGGCATTTCTGGGTTGTTCATTTTGGGAAGTTTGGGTTGTCTCGGCCAGTATACTTGGTTAGAGTGGTCGTGGTCCTTCATGAAGGTGGAGGAGTGACTGGAGTGTTTGACAAAATTGCGTGGTGGTCGATCAGTGGCTGGTGGAGAGTGCGGTGGTGGATTCTTGGTTTTGAACCCTAGTTTTCTCAGGCTAGGAAACTATAGATGATCGAGTGTCATAGGGATTTGGGGAGTGGTTGTCGAAGCACTCATGAAGCCGATGCCGGAGGTGGTGGTTCTCTGGAGGTCGTAGGAGGAGGGGCGAAGCGGTGACAGGTTTGGGAAGGGGAGTGAAAGGGTATTCCCAGGTTTTGCTTGTATTACTCCATTTTGATTTGGACGTGGTGATGAATTTTGGGTGGTCGTGCCGCTGTCTGGAGGTAGTCGGCGATGTGTTGGGTGCCTGAGTGGATGGTCGGCGTTGGTTGGGCCACGGTGCACGTGCACCATGCCATTGAAGTTGGGGATTACCGTTTTCTGTGTGCAGTTTTTTGTTAGGGAAGACTCGAGTTTAATCGAGTGTTGACTCGAAGCAGAGGAGGAGGAAACTCGAAGCAAATCTGATTTTCTCTCGAGTCAGTGTTGTTTCAAGTTTTTGTAAAACCTGGTAGCAAATGAATGGAACTTTCTTGTTCCAGTTTGTGTAACCTGATAGCAAGTGTTTGATATTTTTAAACAAGCTCACAGGAAACCTTAATTTGTATTCAAGATTTAAACAAAGTTTAAATCAGTTGAAGTGTGAATTCAAACTAATTTTATTGAATTCAAATCTGAAATAAGATATAGGTTTCTAAATATTTAAATGGGAATTCCAGTTTTCAACCTGACAGTTCAGTTTTTTTTTTTAAATTTCAATTTAAATTTGAAAACTGAAATTCAAAACAGGATTTAAACTATGTTTTAAATATAAAGTAGAGTATAGGTTCAATTGAATTTTGAATCTAAGGTTTTAAAATGAATTTGGATTTTAAATCAAGAATTTAAAATCAAGGTGGTAAAAGTAAGTTAAAATCAAGGTTAAACAAATTGTTTTAATTTGAATTCGCAAGTTAAATTATTAATGTAATTGGAAGTTTTATATTTAAATAAAGATTTAAGTGATTGGGTTTAAAAGCTTTTCTTATATAAGTTCATATGTAAGAAATAAAGGTTATTATATTTATAAATTGAATTTAAATTGGGTAAATGTTTAAACAATAACTACTTTGAATCTTGAATTCAAAATGGAATTTGAATTTGAACTTAAAATGTTCTAATACATTTTAATATTAATAAAGTCATTAATAAAGAGATAAATTATCTTAGAAACAATTAAGGTATTTAGATGATTAAATAGATAAGATAATTAAGGAATGACTTATGTATTAAATTTCTCTAATTAATAATTTAGATTAATTTATATTTAGAAATTAATTAGGGAATAAATTAAGAAATGTTATTAGTAAATGAAGATAACTAACTAAGGATTATTATTTAATTAATTAATGTGATTAATTTTATTAATTAATTAGATTAATTAATTTAGATAATCTATTGTAAATGAATTAATGAATTTAGATAATCTATTATAAATGGTATGATTATAAATCATTGCTTATGGATGAATGATATTGATATTCATTGAATGGTTGTGAACTTATATATGAAATAAGTAATATCTATATGATATGGATGCTTAGTTAAAGTATGATAATATGGATTATCTGTTTATTATCTGTTTGGATGATAATATGAATTATCTGTTTATGATGATGATGTGATTATCTATTGTGATATTGTGAATTATCTATCTGTGTGTATATAGGTAATTGAATTGAATTGTTTTAACTCTAAAACAACTTGGCCTTAAAAGACACGTTTTGGATTTCGATGAGACCGGGATTGGGTTCCGCATTAGGAACATCCGAAAACCACATCGATTCCAAATTAACGATAGGTCGTTAATCTGAAGTGAAGATGAAGATTCAGAATGCAAGGGTTATCGTCGTTAACTCTGAGGGTGATTCCAAAATGAGTGTAACGAGATAATGCCTTCGGTTTCGTTCGAACCCGGAACGAACTCGTATGGATTGAATGCTTTCAACACATCGTCAGGCAGGCGATGAGCATTCTAAGATATTATGTTCTTTAAAGGTAATCGCAGCCTCAAGCCTCATCAACCGGGAATGGCTAAAACAGGGAGGTGCAGCAAGGTTAGGTGGGTCATGCCCAAGCAGGACAAGGATATTCCCCTGTCTAGATGTCCCTTTATTTTTCGGCTGTGTGGGCGGTCGATTGCAACAACTGCCGGGGTTTATCTTGTTCGGGACTGTTCGGTAAGGAATGGTTCCGGCCTTGTGTTGCAGGGGATGAAGGGAGTAATCCTCGGTACGGTGATCTAGGCCCCGTACTGTGACGGACGGTACCCCAGCAGCCCTGCCATTGTATGGAATCCAAAATCCAATAAGTGCCGTACGAATTAGTTGTGCCCAACTATGTTGGAATGTGAGATGTAAGCATTTCAGCTATTTCTGTATTTTACTTGAAAACCCTAGACACTATTATAATATCACTGGATTTCCTATCAAATGTTTTGGTTAGCGTAAGGTAAAAACTTTTCCATGTTTATGTGTGGGAAGTCTTACGTGATACCTTTTGTTTCTAAAAGATTTTTAAAGTTAAGCAACTTTAACCTGTTACTCATACCAGACCCATGTCTGACCCGAAGTTTATTTTTGTTTTTCATAAACTCTCGGGTACCCAAATTTTTACGGGTAGCCAAGGGATTCAGGTTAGCTTTGACGAATTCTGGAGGAGCAATGGAGCAGGAGGCTTCAGCGTTGTAGATATATATTGGGTTCTGCTGTGATGATATCTCTGTGTTGATTTGTGTATTGAGTTGAGTTGTATAACTAGACAGGTGTTTATAACTGTCTAGTATGTGATGTATTGTCTGTATAACTCTGATTGATGTTGTATATTATGTAAATACTTATGTGATTAATATAATTTATTCGTTCCGCTGTGAGATTTTGATGTTGTTGTTCTTTCTCCTCTATCTTTTCTATTTTCTCACCCCTTTCTTTCTTAATGACGGAACGTCTTCCTGGGAGAAGGAGGGCGGGTCGTGACAGGGAGACTACCCTAAATACTTCACGGGCTACAGGAGGAAACCAAACTCGTACAAGGCGCGATAGGGTAGGTGACACGGCACAACTAGGCAATGCCAGGGTAGATATACAAATTACGCTTCCGGGAGGGTGGTAACGCGTAGCGCGCAGCTACCGCCCACCTCGAGCCACATCCCCAAATAAAAAAATCAAAAGTGGCCACCGAATAAATCCAAAGTCCGAGTAGAATATCGAAGGGATGTGTCCGATCAAAGGTGCTACCTCAATTAACCCGTCGATGGCTCCTGTTTTAGCCACCTTATGCCAACTCATGGGAGTTGGGTCGACGTATTTACTTCGAAGGAAACGTCGCCACCATCCTACTTCATTCTGGAATCTCCACCGCGTACACGGTTGTTAAAGTGGCTTTCGGAGTTGGCAGAGAGTATGACAACTTCCGATCCCGGTCTCTTCAACAACCAAACGTTATTATAACACCGCGGTTATTTCAAAATAATTTATACTTTAAAACCAGAATATAATATCTCTTTCAAACCATATAAATACGATATCATTTATATTTTTAAAACCCCAAATCAATATGATATCATTTTATTTTATAAATATCCCTTTCCCAAAATCATAATATTTTCAAATATATATGCCTTGAAACCATAGCGTTTGAACATAACTTTTAATACTTAATGGTTCAAATACTATATTACTTTATAAAATAAACAGCTTCTTTAAATTTCACAATAAATTCCCAATATCAATTTGAACCTCCAAATAAACCATTTAATTCCCATATATTTCAAAGTTTAAATATTCTATATTTCAAAACTTTATAGTTCATATATTTCAATCTTTAAATACTCCATTATTTCAAAATGGGTTCTTTGGTAATTCAATATATATCAAATCCAATTCCTATTATTTAAATTTGAAATATTTACTTACTAAACAAATATTATTTGGATAAAACCCTTAAACTTCAATAACAGGATATTCTTTTAATTAAATTAACTTGATAATATTCCTTAAATAAATTTGATATTCGTTTAAATCCTCAAATCAAAATCAAGTTATAAGATCATACCCTTTAAATCTTAATTTATTTACATTTCAAAACAAAAAATTTCGAGGAAAATTCTTAGAAACTTTAATTCAAATCATATTCACATTAATCTTCAACCTTACTTTTATTTGAGTTATTATAAACTCTATACACAATATAATTTCAAATATATTCTTAACCATATTATATAAACGAATCAACTTCATTATTTAGCTTATTTTAAAATTCGAACAAATTTATACATAGCTAAATTCAAGAATTTTACTATATATATATATATATGTGTGTGTGTGTGTGTGTGTGTGTGTGTGTGTATGTATGTATGTATGTATGTATGTATGTATGTATGTATGTATGTATGTATCAAAATATAATATTTATTAAACTGTATTCTTTTCAAAACCATAGAAAAATCATTTCAAAAATAATCATATATATATACCGCGGTGCCCGTATATAATTTTCTATCCTATGGTCAAGTGATACGGATATTTATCATTTCAATCCGCAATTTAAAAATAAAAATGTGGTTGTTATCATTTCAAACTGCAATCCTGAATGAAATGAAAATGCATAATAACTTGCAGTTTATACAATATAAATACAGCATCCATTCATCCATCATATCAATCATCAACATTTATCAATTATCATCCAATTCAAACAATCGCATCAATAAATAACAATTAATTACTGACAGTTTATTTTCAATAATTAATTAAATAACTGTTTAACTGGCAGTTCTAAATGCAATAAATAAATAAATAACAATTTTAACTGGCAGTTTTATATGAAATGAACAATTAATAAAAATTTAACTGGCAGTTTATATACAAAATGAATTAAATAACAAGTAAATTATATGAATGCAATTTTACTGAGATAATGGTGAAATATATGCCAAACAGCTATAAATAAATTTCTAAACACATCATAAATCAATTAAACAAATATAAGAAATCTTAGAAGTTGTGAGTGGGTTAAAACACTCACCTTTGGAATTTAAACTGAATTAAATCCAATTTAAACCTAAAAATTGCCTAGTCTCAGAATTCGTCCAAACCAGCGCCAAAAGTCTGGAATTTCAATACGAACCTAACGGAGAAAACCGTGCACGAATTTGATATCGTATGAGAAAGATATGTTGATTTAAACGTATAAAATCAAAATTAAAATAAAACAAAATATAAAATAAATAAAGGTAGCTTCACCACATCAGCAAACAAACCACGCTAACCTTCTTCTCTCCTGTTCGATCACGCCCCTGTTTCACGAAAAACCCTAGCCGCCAGCAAAAATTTGGCGCCACAAGCCTCGCCTCCCTCCGATCTGACAACGTCGCACCCCTCCTCTAGTGCAGCCGCCCCCCTTGGCCCCACGCGCGAGCCTTAAACGCCTCTCAAGGCCAGCCGCCATCGTGCCCTACTTCGCCAATTCCATCAAATCCAAGCACCTCTGACCTGGAATAGCCGTATGGATCTGAAGCCCATGACCCCCTCCTTACTGCAGTACACCCCGATCGTTGCGAGATCGACGATCTACCGTTGATACATAACATACGGACGGCTGAGAAGAAAACAATGATTTCTAAACGAATCGAAACCCCAATCGAAAAACGAACAGTACTAGGAGATTTCGCTAGTCGGGAGCTTCAACGTATAAATTTTCGGAATTTTTCTGGGGACTATGAATTTTTGACTTTGATTTTGAAATGAATCTGGATCTGAAAATTTTTGTCTGCCATTGAAGAGGAGAAGGAACTGATGAAATTTTACGCGCAGACAAATGAGAATAGGCGGAGGCTAGGGTTTAGCAGGGTATTTATAGATAAAGATGGAATTGACAGGTGGAACCGAATTGTAACGTGCTAAACGATAATTGGCCCAAAAAGCCCGTTCTGACCCCGGAACGAAATTGGGTAAACCCATATATCAAAATAGGTGTTTTAAAATATTTTAAACGCGATGGAAAAAGTTTCACGTCCAAATTCCATCTTTGAAGAAGTTATGCTAAAATCAATATTTTCAAATTGATTTCAATTAAATCGATTTCAAGGCGTTTCGCGTTCGTACGATCAAACGACAAGTCCGATCGCTACGAAACTTGAAACCCTACAATAATTTACTGATACGGATCCGATGAAACTAGTTTCTTCGAAATCCGAGTCAGTGGCCAAAATGGCTATTTTTATATTAATTAAATAAATAAAATTTAGTCATTTTAAATAAATTTTTCAGTTTAGATTCGATAATTACCAATTCTTATCATTTTAAATTTTCAAATCATTTATAATGATTTAAACCAAATTTAAAGGTCAATTTAGAGAAGATTAATTTATAATTTCAATATAAATCCTCAATTTCATAAAATTCAAAATTATAAATAAAATTCCCAATAATTATATTAATTCCCTTTTTATTTTATTATTTAATTCATTATTATCAGAAAGGGTGCAAATTTACATTGGTTCAAGATTATTTACATTTATTTTCTTAGAGTCATCTACATTCCCTTTTAGGTAATATTTTAAATATTAAATTTTCATTAAATTGCAATAGATCATATTATCGTAATTAAATTCAATTAAATAAATAAATGTTGATACCCATTCTTGTATTCAACGTACTTTCCTTATTGTATTTCATTCAATTCATTATTACACCTGATGAAATCAACATTTGGTTCAGAATCTATTATAGCTATATCCTCACATTCCATCTAGTTTCAAATAACGTAATAATAAATGTTGAATTCCCCCTTTTTTTTAATAAATTCAATTATTGAATTTTTACACTTCAATCAAAATAATAAATCCTGCTTCTAAATCTTTAAATCAACCAATTTTCACATAATAAATAGGCTTAGCATAAATTTCATTTTATAAATTAACCATCTTCAAAGACAAATCAAAGCTTCCCTAACTGCATAATTTAAGTCAATTAATTATAATTGATTCCACATTAAATGTTGTTAATTGAAAATTGAAAACTCAATAAATTCGTTTATTGATTTAAAAATCTAGCTATTCAATAAATAGACATTTCATGGGTATAAATAACATCAAATTATAATACCCTTTTATTTATATATTTATTTAGTTTATTTCCCATTTAATGTACTACCTAATTTCTTTTAATTTCAATTTGAATTCCAACCTTTATTTAACATACTAAATAAAATAGATAACATATATAGATTGTTACCAATTTTCCTTTTCTTGCATTTATACGTTTATTGCTTAACAACACCGGTTAATATTCCATATATACACAAATTTTAATTAATTTGTCATTAATACGGTATTATCTCATTAATAAATCAAATACTTGCATTAACACAATTCCTTAAGTTATTCCAATTACTGTTACAATGTTTTATTACATTAATCAATTTACTACTTTCCTTTAGTTTATCAATCCATTTATTTACTTGTGTACAAATAAATAGTCAAACATACATTTTAGATTATTTTCTATAATTGGAAGAAAAAAAATTGCAAGTTCATAAATCATTAAATTTAGTTTCGCATTGTTTCTATTAAATTTTCATTCACACTTCTCACATTAATGTAACTTTTATTTATTAACATTTATTTCAAATTCAAATTCCATCTACTGATCAAACAGGTAACTTATAATATATGCTTACCAGCCAAATATTTCACCAATTGTCATATTCTGAATGGAGTTAGCATTAATTTCTAAATTTATCTAATTTTTACATTAATATAACATTTAATTGCCTTAAATGAAATTAAATTCTGAATTTATTTAATGCAGTAAATTTTGACCTTTACCAATTTAATACATACATTAAAAAAATTTCTATTTTATATTTTATAACTAAGTGCAACATTGTACATTATTTCATTTAATTGCAACTTCATTTTACATTGTAAATTTTTATTTACAATTGCTACATAAAATTTATAACATTAAATTTCATTGTAAATCATAAAATTTTATTTCATTCTAAACTAAATTACAAAATTGCAATTAAAATAACCAATTATTTATTGAAAATTTACGGGTCGTTACACCCAATATGGGTATAAGTATTTGAATTTGTCTCAATTTTTGGAATATTAGAAGGGAGTTAAATATATATATTGTAAAGATATTTTGGAAATAAATTTGGAAAATTATAATATGAGCCTAGTGACAACTTATGGATAAGGAAAAGCAAAAGAATTTCCAAAGTAGTTAAATAAGAGTGAAATTCGAAAAATAAATTAGAATTCATAAAAGAAGTAGAAAAGGGGTAATTGGAATTATAGATAAGTGTATTTGACTTTGGAAAATATTAAAGGGAATAAATCAAGGAATCTCGAAACTTATAAAATTCGTTATAAATGAGTTAAGGAATTTATAATATAAATTGCGAAGGATTTTGAGAACAGATAAATAAATGGAATTTTTCTTATGATGAAATAAGAGATGGTTTGAATTACCCCAATATGGGTATAAGTATTTGAGTTTGTCGCAATTTTTGGAATATTGGAAGGGAGTTAAATATATATAATATTGTAAAGATATTTTGGAAATAAATTTGGAAAATTATAATATGAGCCTAGTGACTACTTATGAATGTTATATTGATAGTTAAATAACCGACTACCAATTATTGGCCAATTTCGTTGATCGTTCGAAGAGTCCAAGATCAGATTTAATTATCCGAAAACCACTTCGATTCGATTTGAACGTTACGAATGGATATCGTGTAGATAGTGAAAACGGTGATTCGATTTGTCCTGACGCAAGACAACTTGTATGAATGAATGCTATCATTGCATCATTGCTTGGAAGGCAATGTTAGCATTCCAAGAACGAATGCTATCTAAAGGTAAATGTTAGCCTCAAGCCTCATCGACCAGGAATGATTAAAACAGGGGAGTTGCAGCGAGGCTAGTCACACCCAATTAGGTTATGTTATCACTTATCTAGATACCCTAGGAAATATATATAATTGTGGATATAGTTGTGCATGGAAAAGTGAGAGCTCGATTTTAAGGGTGGGAACACAATGGGTGATAACATATTCGGTTCTATACAGGTCACGGATAGGGTCGGTCTTGTGTTGTAGGGGATCCCGGCGAGATCCTCGGTGCTTTTTTCTAGAGGTGTACTGTGATGGGCGGTACCACAGTAGCCAAGTCATTGTATGGAATTTATTCTCCAATAAGCGTCGTACGGTTTTGATTGTGCCCAACTATGTTGAAACGTTAGATGCAAGCATTTCAGCTATTTTCTATAGACACTATTATAATATCAAATGATTTTGATAAAAATTGTTTTGTTTATCATAAGGTAAAACCCATTGTGTTTATGTGTGACGTGGTCTTACGAGATACCTTTGTTTTCAAAGGTTTTTGATAAAAGTTAATAATTCAATTGAGTGTGTTTTCTCACGCTGGTTTTTCAGACTGACTCGGATGTGATGTTATTTTATTATAATGTTTGGGTCAGACCGAGTATTACAAATTCAGATTAGAATGCTTTTGGAGCTCCGAAGACGAGCTGGATGACGGAGACGTATCCCATACTTGGTTTATTTTTCCGCTGTGTGAGGACAAGCTATTACAACTGTCCAAATTGATGTATTGATTGTTATACTCTGATGATTGTAAACATAAAACAGTTACAGATACTTTTGTATAAAAATCTGTTATTATATATTATATTTTGTTCCGTTGCGATTGTGAGATTTTGTGTTGTTGTTTTCTATTTCTTCTTCTACCTTTTCTTCTTTACCTCTAGCAATCGGTATTTCCGATACTTGAATACTCGGCATGTTATACAGTGAAAGTATTAATGATGATTTTCGAGGGCCGAAAATTCCGGACTGCTACACTTGATATCAGAGCGTAAGGTTAAGTGAGAACCTTGGCTTTGGTGGGGATTAACCATTAGAGATAGGGCCAGTAGTACCCTATAATGAGTTTGAGTGTATTAATAGATATGAGCGTGTATTTGTTAGTGACTATAAATTGTTTTGTATTGTGTTGATTTATCTGTTGAGTGCCCAGAGGTAACACTACCTCAACTTGCCCGGCTTCATTTTCAACCGAGAGATAGCTCTTGTTTGGAATCGACAAGTAGTGTTAGATATATGATATTCAATTTCCATATATGATTATTTTAATTATCCTCGATAGTTGATTTATTAATTAATGGATTCATCTTTCTTCATGGTGTATCGTCACCTTAAAAAAGATTTGCTGCTCTTCGAGCTTTGTTATCCTTTCTTGGAAATTGTAACATCCCGCCTTTTCGCACACTTTAAACCGACACACATGCCGATTCAAACCATATGGAATGGCGGATTTGTTATGGGGTAAATAAGAAAAACAGAGAAGAAATAAAACAAAATAGAATCTCACAGCGGAAGGATAAAATATAATAACAAATATACAGTTCATAAACAGTTTACAAAAGCTTGATTCTTCTTTTACAATAAATATCAGAGTTACACATACCAATACAAGCAATGCAGCGGAATAGAAAGAGTGTGGTGCAATACTATATATAAAATAATACTGATTCTTCGTCTTCGTCCTCCAAAGCTAAAATCTGCTATCCTGAAATGCTCGGACTGACCCGAGCGAATTTGAAGAGACAAAAACACTCGAGTCAGACTAGAAAATCTTATGTGAGTTAAATAAACAGAAATAAATATGAGTACAGTAACTCAAGAGATATTCGGGATTTACATCTCCTAAGGATCCGTTAAACTATTTACTATGTAGTATATTGCGCTATTATAATAGTGTCTATTTATAAAATAAACTTACTTTTAAATAGCGTTAAGGCTTTACATTTTCCACCTTAACACGTAAAATGCCAATAGTCTATACAGTACCGTAATACCTCCTGATCGGGAGGCTACCAGAGGATACTCCATAGGTACGACACAAATAGAAACTCGTAGTAAAGGCTCGATATGGTAGGTGACACGGCACAACTAGGCAATGCCAGGGTAGATATACCAATTGCTATCCAGGCTGGTGGAAACGCGTAGCCGCAGTTACCGCCCACCTCGGACTAACTCCCCAAAATCAAAATATAGAAGTGGCCACTGAATCAAATCCAAGTCAAAGTATAATATCGAAGAGGAGCGTCCGATCAGAGGAATGACCTCATTGGCCTGAGAATCGCTCCTGTTTTAGCCACCTTATGCCAACCCACGGGAGTTGGGTCCACGTATTTACCTTACAGGAAACGTCGCCACCACCTACTTCATTCTGAAATCTCCACCGCGTACACGGTTAGTCAAAGTGGTTTTCGGTATCGACAGAGAGTATGTGCATATCCGATCCCGGTCTCTTTGCCAACCCATCGTTATTATAACACCGCGGTTATTTAAAAACAGTTTATACTTTAAAACCAGAATATAATCCCTTTCAAAACCATAATATTACGATATCATTTCTTCTTTAAAAACACAAACAATTTATTTTCATATTATTTTATAAAAGCCCAAATCAATGATATCGTTTCCCAAATAAAATTTTCCTTTCCAAAAATTATGTCACTTTTTATTATTTAATATCCCATGTAACCAATATTTTGTTTGTAACTTTCAACATAATTCTTCGAAAATCCATAGTATTTTAAAACCATTATTTTCAAAACTAAATGGTTTGGATATTCAACGGTATGCGAATTAAAAAGGTTTAACTTTACTGTTGCCTTATAAAGAATAAATTACATGGCTTTCCAAATATTTCTTGTTTTAAAGTTAAACCAAAGTCCAAAATATTACTTCAAGTCCCAAAACCATTTCAATTTTATATATATTTATATCCATTTTTGAGCATTAATATTTCAACTAAAGTTGGATTTTTATCCTTTCAAAATCAATATTCTATTAATTAATCTTGACCATTCACATAAAATCCATAATTAATAAGACTTCAATTTCTAGTAAAATATATATATATATATATATAGAATTTTTCCACTTCAAATTATACTAGAATATCCATTTCTATTTATTTTGGGAAAATCCAATTACAAATATCATATCTTATAATTTCCAACTTTACATTTAAACATAGGATATAAATTTACCAAACTCCATTTTCTAAATTTCTTCCATTTTCAATAAAGAAATTTATATTCCTTTTAATTTCAAAATTTCAACTTCATAGGTATATAAATATGGAATAAAATATTTATACAATATAAATTTAAGATTTATAGACCGTATTCAATCCAAACCATAGAAATCACATTAAAATAGTTATATATAGACCGCGGTGCCTGTATAAAATTTTCTATCCTATGGTCAAGTGATACGGATATTTATCATTTCAATCCGCAATTTAAAAAAATAAAACTTTGCGGTTTTATCATTTCAAACCACAATCCCGAATGAAACGTAAAATGTATGCTAACTTGCAGTTTAATGATATCAAATAAAACATCCATTCAACAACACATCCATCATCCAGTCACAAACGTCAAGCAATATCAATCAATAACAATATATGTTTGGTAATATACAACGGGTAATAATTGGCAGTTTTATTTCAAATTATATTTATCAACTATTAATCTAACAATTTATATTCAGTGATAATTTACATAACTGTTAACTAGCAGTTCTTATGCAAACAATAATTTCTAACAGCCAATTAATACGCAATCAATCAATTTAATTAATAGCTAAATTCAAAAAATGCAATTCAACAGATATGGGTGAAATAACATGCCAAAAGCTCATAAATAAATTTCTATTCATTTCTAAAATTTATTTAACAAACATAAAATCTTCTAGTAGTTGTGAGTGGGTTAAAACACTCACCTTTTGAATTTAAATCGAATTTAAATTCAATTTAAACCCAAAATTTCGCCCGTCTCGGAATTCGTCCAAACCAGCGTCATCGAGTCCGGAATTAAATTACGATCCTAACAAAAGAAATTTCGTGTGAATCCGACTTCGTATGAGAAAGTTATGTCGAAAATTGCACTTGAATTCAAAATTAAAAATAAGCAAAAGTGACACACACAACTCACCTAAACATATATGTGCCACGTCATCATCAAAGTAACGTGCAGCCCCCTCTCTCTCACGCGTTCAGTAGCTCCCAAAACCCATGCGCCAGAACACGCAAGCAACCGTTGACCAAGCCCTTTGACCGTCCACTGCTCGCGCCACCAGCCACCAACCCTCGGCCGACCATCACCATCCAACTCGCCTTGAAGAGCCGCCTCCATCCCCCTAGGTCCGGTCACCCAGAACTTCCAGCCGCCGCCTAGCATATTTAAACCCTAATTGAATTTTGACTCCAATCCGACCGTTGAATTGCCAAACAAATTACATAGATGCGCTCCCCTCGGTTCCCTCTCCAAAACCCAGAAACAGAATCTCGATCCGATAAAGTTTTGTGCGACGATGATGAACGGTTTTGGGGCTGTTTGAATTTATTCTGGATGAACGACAGCTCCAATTGAAAAACGAATTTCACCAGTAGATTACGCGTATCGAAAACATCAACATATATTTTTTCTGAAATTTTCTGAAATTTTTGAGTTTTGACTTTTGATTTTGAACTGTGGATGGATCTGGAATTGGATCTGAGATGTATACATTTGGGGAAGAGAAAAGAGTGAAGAAATTAAAGTACAGCAAATGAAAAAGAAAGGAGCTAGGGTTTATAGCTGTATATTTATAGATAGGCTAGAGGTAGGGTAGCTAGACTGGATACGCGAACGTGCGTGACAAACCATGGTCCAAAAAGCCTGCTATGCCTCCGGAGCCAAATTTGTTAAAACTATATATCCAAATAGGTGTTTTAAAATATTCTGAACGCGATGGAAAAAGTTTCGCGACCAAATTCGATCGTATGAAGAAGTTATGTAAAAAAAAACAAAAATTTCAAATTGATTTCAAAATGCGTAAATTTCAAGGCGTTTCGAGTCCGTACGATCAAACGACAAGTCCGATCGCTACAAAAATTGAAACATTATTATAATTCAACGTTACGGATCCGATGAAACTGGTTTCGTCGAAATCCGAGTCCGTGACAAAAATGGCTATTTTTAATATTTATTAAATAAATTAAATAAATCATAAAAACAAATTTTATTTTTCAACTTCTATTATTAGCCAAATTTCATTACTAAGATAATTCAATCAGTTCCAATTGATTTAACACGCTTGAATTTGAATTAAAATGTATAAGTATATTAATTTGCAGCGTTAATATCTGCACTTTCTTATTATTAGGAAATTTAAAATTTTATTCTAAAACCCAATTATTAAACCTTATACCCTTATACTCTCAACAAAATCTAACTAAATAAATAATTGGATTTCCATTTCAACTCATTATCTTGATTGCAATTAGCCTTTTTACCATAATTAAATTCCAAATTATTAATAACCCTTATTTTTCTTAACTATTTATTAATTCCAATCCAATTGAATTCAACACTATAAATTTGATTAATTTATTATATTCACTTCCTTTCTATTATTCAAAGTTATTGTTGTAAATACGACGAATACTAACATTAGTTTAAGATTTCACTCAATGTTTACAAATTCCATTTCCATTTAATAACGTAATATTTTACGTTCAATTCTATTTCATTTGTCGTAAATACCACTTGTTGAATTAAATACTCAAATCATAAATAAATCTTGCTTCTAAAGTTATACCAACAATGGTCCAGTTAAATTTGAATTAGCTTTACCTTTATTTTATGAAATTAACTATTGCAATAAATCCAAATTTATAAAGAAGGTTAGATTCATATACTACTTCTTTGGTCTCAATTAACCTTTTATGGCGAGTATGAATTTCCATGTATAATTGAAACTTTTATATCCCTTAAATTTTTTTTTTACTATCATTCAATATCTACACATTCTAGCTAATTTCAACTAACATATAAATTAGCTATTCCAACTTCCATTAATTTCGATTATCATACTATAGAAATTAAATTCCCTTAACCACATAAATAAAAGTTGATCCCCATCTATTTACATTATATCACGTTTGCATAAATTTATTCAATGGTCACTTTTAATTAATAACTATCAAATTTCCAATCCAAATGTAAATCTTCCACCTTTGAATTCTTATATTAAATGGAATTTAATATTTACTGATTCAACATTTATATGTTTCTAAAAATTAGCTCCAACCAAATGTGACAATTTACATTTCATTTCTATGCAATATATACCCATCTTATTCCATTTATTTGGTTACTGCATTGAAATCTATTTATTAACCAATACTAACGTTATTATCATAAAAAAAAATTTGCTTCCCAATTTTATTCAATATTAAGAACAAAAAATTTCACATTAAATCAAATCCTTCTATTCAAACCAAGTATCATGCTATGATAATATTTTACGTTGGTTACACTGAAAAAATCAACTTTTTATCGTTATCAATTAACATATATTAATTGCACAAATTAAAGGAATTAATTGCCATTTATCCAATTAAATTTCATACATCAATCTATTTCATCTAAATCCTTACCTATGAATATTGCAACCTTTAATTCCATTAAATACCAATTAACCCAAATTATTTCATTTATTCTAAGTCATATCACTAAAATAATTCATCATAATAAACTTAAAATCTATACGTTTATTGATTTATTTCTATTTGTCTTATGTTAAATTCTAAATTTAGTAAGACAACCTAAAGTACTCCATTCAATCGACAGTCCCTTTCAATTGTTAATACGTACTTAAATTTCTACAGTTGCCTTCCATCTGCACTTCCGTTACTATGATAAAAATTAGTAACGTTTATGCCATCAATCCATCATAATTACTTACCCTTAATTGAGTTTGATTTCCAAATAAATTTGCTAACCCTTAATTAGACAATTTATAAAAGTTTGTCATCATACCTATAGTTCTACGCTTATGCTATGTCTTAAATTTCAATAAATTTATAAATTTTGAGATGTTCATTAGGGTTTACAAATTTATTGACTTGCAACAGGGTTTCTTAATCTATTCAAATTTATCGTTCACAATCTTTTATTGCATTAAATTGGTTTAATATTCCCATATTAAATTTTATATCCAGGTAAGAATTTTTCTTTCTTTCTCTACTTAATTCATTTGAATTTTATTCAAATGTCTTTAAATAGGTTTCTAAGTCACTTCTATATAATTTATTCTAGCCTTCATTTTAATATTTATCTACCACCTTTATTCTTTCAACTAAAATAAATTACAAAAATCCTATTAAACAAACAATTTTAAAAGGTCGAACTTTACGGGTCGTTACACTCTCCCCCACTCAAAACTTTTCGTCCCCGAAAAGGAAAAGGAAGGGAGAAGGAAGAATAAAACAGTATATCTAGTTTCAAATATTAACTTATAACAATAATTTACTAAATTAATTTCCTTTAATGAATTACACTTGTTTTATAATCATTATGTCTTTTAATACTTGAATTATTAAAGTTGGAAAAATATCTTTAACAAAATTCTAAGTCCAAAATTTACGAAAAATTTTTGGCAGAGTCTCCTTTGTACGGAGGGACTCTGGAGAAAATATAATATCCAAATATACAAATATATTACATATATATCCAAAATAAAATATCCCACACGGGAAAATATATAAATAGCGCTTTTATCGTAATCCGAAAACGTACCTATTTGTCGGGCAATACGCTTATTATTTTGGAACCAAAAGCAGTAGCAGTTGCTTCCAACCCCTGTATTCACTTATATAATCTAAAAGTTAAATATCTATATTACAGTGAAATGTTTGGGTAGATTCAATCATTCATATCCAAATCAAATGCAACAACCATACATTTTAACAAACAGCACACACCACAAACAAAAATCATTCAATCAACAACCATTAGTTGTTCGGGTTCAAATTCTGAAATTTTACGGAGTGAGAAATAACTATCAAGTGCATCCGTTACTCAACAGTCTTAGATGGAATAGAGATAGATTATTGTTCCTCCAACAACTCCAAAATTCCTTACCCAACAAACATACATCAACCAAACAATTCAAACCAACACCAAAATAGTTTATTTACATTTATTTCATAATTCAGTGGTTTGATTTTCTTTCCTTCATTTATGGAGGAATTTCTTTGTTTCTTACAAGTTTTATTTTCCAACTATCACAAAATTCATTATATTTGCATTTCCTTTTTATTACTTAAGTTTATAAAATAAATTCTCATTAATAACAACAAATATTTTGAATATCTTCATTTCCTTACTCTTCACTTGTAATATTTCCCTTAAATTCTTAATCTGCTAACATTCATTCTTATAAGTGGAAGTTTTTATTTATTCATCAACTATTAATTGTAGTCATTTCAATTCTTCCTACTTTCCATTATATTGGAATAGGGGAGACTTAAGACATCTTAAACTAATAATCCTACAATCAATTCTTATTTAGAATTTCATTTTATTTGCTTTAAGTTCATCTCACCTATTAATAATTCTTAACTTATTTTCAGCAAAATTTCAATTATAACTTAAGTTTATACCATTGAATTCTTATTATAACAGTAATTTATTGAATACTTCATTTTTCCTAAATTCCTACTTGTAAAATATCCTATTTAAAATTCTTATTTAACATTTCAACTTTTATATTTGGGTAAGTTATTTATGTTAAAGAAATTGTAATTAAACTTATACAAGTTTAATCTCCATTCTTTTAATTAAATTTAATGTTTATCCATATTACTCTTTGTGTCATATGTATGCAAATTCCTCTTTATAGCTTTGCAATTATTCTCTTATTTCAATTAGAGGTTTCAATTCATTCGTTCTTCAATAAATCTTTTCCATTATTTATCAGTTAAAAACTTTTACTTCCCTTATACCTAGCATTAACTTTCTTACTTAATATTTCACTAACAAATTTTAAACAATTAATTAACGGAAAAATTTAGAATTAAATACCGGGTCAAATTTTAACCTATTTCAAAATAATAGATAATTAATTTCTTGCAACTTTTATATCTCTAATTATATTTAGAACAATAAAAGAAAATTTTTAGAAAATTTCAAAATAAATCTGCAGTAGAATTTACTACAGTGGCATTTCCCCTTCGAAACTCGAAAATGAAAGTCGATGATGCGGCCGTCATCACCGAATTTATTTTCCAGCGACAGAGAGGAAAGTACAGAATTTAATTCTTTTCCAAAATCTTCTTTAAAACAATTCTTCCAATTTATACGAAATATTTATATAAGAAAATACTTATAAACCGAACCATTATTTTTCATAAATTCTTTGAAAACATATTTGGAAAAATCCCGGACTTAAGTTCTAAAATCTCCAATTTGATTTATCATAATTTCAACTTAGCTTCAGTTATTATAGATATTTTTATTTTCTAACACCCAATCTATAGCAACCAAATATATATATATATATCTTTATAAAACTATTTTTATATATAGAAAATATAATAGGCAAAATTATTTCATTCACCTATATTAAAAACAAATATTATGTCGGTCTGTCCTATTAAGTGTTTAGAAATCCCTATTGATGACATAGCGTCCCATGCATCAACCAGAATTTATAAATACAAAGCGGAACAGATTAACACAATGTCAAAATCTTTTATTAATACTAACAAATACGCTCTCTCATATATATACACTCAGCGACTCCCATAGGATATTACTACCCTATTAACAAAGAGTCAAACCCCACAAAGCCAAGGTTTATCGCTAAACCAAAGCTCTGATACCAACTGTAACATCCCGCCTTTTCGCACACTTTAAACCGACACACATGCCGATTCAAACCATACGGAAGGGCGGATTTGTTATGGGGTAAATAAGAAAAACAGAGAAGAAATAAAACAAAATAGAATCTCACAGCGGAAGGATAAAATATAATAACAAATATACAGTTCATAAACAGTTTACAAAAGCTTGATTCTTCTTTTACAATAAATATCAGAGTTACACATACCAATACAAGCAATGCAGCGGAATAGAAAGAGTGTGGTGCAATACTATATATAAAATAATACTGATTCTTCGTCTTCGTCCTCCAAAGCTAAAATCTGCTATCCTGAAATGCTCGGACTGACCCGAGCGAATTTGAAGAGACAAAAACACTCGAGTCAGACTAGAAAATCTTATGTGAGTTAAATAAACAGAAATAAATATGAGTACAGTAACTCAAGAGATATTCGGGATTTACATCTCCTAAGGATCCGTTAAACTATTTACTATGTAGTATATTGCGCTATTATAATAGTGTCTATTTATAAAATAAACTTACTTTTAAATAGCGTTAAGGCTTTACATTTTCCACCTTAACACGTAAAATGCCAATAGTCTATACAGTACCGTAATACCTCCTGATCGGGAGGCTACCAGAGGATACTCCATAGGTACGACACAAATAGAAACTCGTAGTAAAGGCTCGATATGGTAGGTGACACGGCACAACTAGGCAATGCCAGGGTAGATATACCAATTGCTATCCAGGCTGGTGGAAACGCGTAGCCGCAGTTACCGCCCACCTCGGACTAACTCCCCAAAATCAAAATATAGAAGTGGCCACTGAATCAAATCCAAGTCAAAGTATAATATCGAAGAGGAGCGTCCGATCAGAGGAATGACCTCATTGGCCTGAGAATCGCTCCTGTTTTAGCCACCTTATGCCAACCCACGGGAGTTGGGTCCACGTATTTACCTTACAGGAAACGTCGCCACCACCTACTTCATTCTGAAATCTCCACCGCGTACACGGTTAGTCAAAGTGGTTTTCGGTATCGACAGAGAGTATGTGCATATCCGATCCCGGTCTCTTTGCCAACCCATCGTTATTATAACACCGCGGTTATTTAAAAACAGTTTATACTTTAAAACCAGAATATAATCCCTTTCAAAACCATAATATTACGATATCATTTCTTCTTTAAAAACACAAACAATTTATTTTCATATTATTTTATAAAAGCCCAAATCAATGATATCGTTTCCCAAATAAAATTTTCCTTTCCAAAAATTATGTCACTTTTTATTATTTAATATCCCATGTAACCAATATTTTGTTTGTAACTTTCAACATAATTCTTCGAAAATCCATAGTATTTTAAAACCATTATTTTCAAAACTAAATGGTTTGGATATTCAACGGTATGCGAATTAAAAAGGTTTAACTTTACTGTTGCCTTATAAAGAATAAATTACATGGCTTTCCAAATATTTCTTGTTTTAAAGTTAAACCAAAGTCCAAAATATTACTTCAAGTCCCAAAACCATTTCAATTTTATATATATTTATATCCATTTTTGAGCATTAATATTTCAACTAAAGTTGGATTTTTATCCTTTCAAAATCAATATTCTATTAATTAATCTTGACCATTCACATAAAATCCATAATTAATAAGACTTCAATTTCTAGTAAAATATATATATATATATATAGAATTTTTCCACTTCAAATTATACTAGAATATCCATTTCTATTTATTTTGGGAAAATCCAATTACAAATATCATATCTTATAATTTCCAACTTTACATTTAAACATAGGATATAAATTTACCAAACTCCATTTTCTAAATTTCTTCCATTTTCAATAAAGAAATTTATATTCCTTTTAATTTCAAAATTTCAACTTCATAGGTATATAAATATGGAATAAAATATTTATACAATATAAATTTAAGATTTATAGACCGTATTCAATCCAAACCATAGAAATCACATTAAAATAGTTATATATAGACCGCGGTGCCTGTATAAAATTTTCTATCTTATGGTCAAGTGATACGGATATTTATCATTTCAATCCGCAATTTAAAAAAATAAAACTTTGCGGTTTTATCATTTCAAACCACAATCCCGAATGAAACGTAAAATGTATGCTAACTTGCAGTTTAATGATATCAAATAAAACATCCATTCAACAACACATCCATCATCCAGTCACAAACGTCAAGCAATATCAATCAATAACAATATATGTTTGGTAATATACAACAGTTAATAATTGGCAGTTTTATTTCAAATTATATTTATCAACTATTAATCTAACAATTTATATTCAGTGATAATTTACATAACTGTTAACTAGCAGTTCTTATGCAAACAATAATTTCTAACAGCCAATTAATACGCAATCAATCAATTTAATTAATAGCTAAATTCAAAAAATGCAATTCAACAGATATGGGTGAAATAACATGCCAAAAGCTCATAAATAAATTTCTATTCATTTCTAAAATTTATTTAACAAACATAAAATCTTCTAGTAGTTGTGAGTGGGTTAAAACACTCACCTTTTGAATTTAAATCGAATTTAAATTCAATTTAAACCCAAAATTTCGCCCGTCTCGGAATTCGTCCAAACCAGCGTCATCGAGTCCGGAATTAAATTACGATCCTAACAAAAGAAATTTCGTGTGAATCCGACTTCGTATGAGAAAGTTATGTCGAAAATTGCACTTGAATTCAAAATTAAAAATAAGCAAAAGTGACACACACAACTCACCTAAACATATATGTGCCACGTCATCATCAAAGTAACGTGCAGCCCCCTCTCTCTCACGCATTCAGTAGCTCCCAAAACCCATGCGCCAGAACACGCAAGCAACCGTTGACCAAGCCCTTTGACCGTCCACTGCTCGCGCCACCAGCCACCAACCCTCGGCCGACCATCACCATCCAACTCGCCTTGAAGAGCCGCCTCCATCCCCCTAGGTCCGGTCACCCAGAACTTCCAGCCGCCGCCTAGCATATTTAAACCCTAATTGAATTTTGACTCCAATCCGACCGTTGAATTGCCAAACAAATTACATAGATGCGCTCCCCTCGGTTCCCTCTCCAAAACCCAGAAACAGAATCTCGATCCGATAAAATTTTGTGCGACGATGATGAACGGTTTTGGGGCTGTTTGAATTTATTCTGGATGAACGACAGCTCCAATTGAAAAACGAATTTCACCAGTAGATTACACGTATCGAAAACATCAACATATATTTTTTCTGGAATTTTCTGAAATTTTTGAGTTTTGACTTTTGATTTTGAACTGTGGATGGATCTGGAATTGGATCTGAGATGTATACATTTGGGGAAGAGAAAAGAGTGAAGAAATTAAAGTACAGCAAATGAAAAAGAAAGGAGCTAGGGTTTATAGCTGTATATTTATAGATAGGCTAGAGGTAGGGTAGCTAGACTGGATACGCGAACGTGCGTGACAAACCATGGTCCAAAAAGCCTGCTATGCCTCCGGAGCCAAATTTGTTAAAACTATATATCCAAATAGGTGTTTTAAAATATTCTGAACGCGATGGAAAAAGTTTCGCGACCAAATTCGATCGTATGAAGAAGTTATGTAAAAAAAAACAAAAATTTCAAATTGATTTCAAAATGCGTAAATTTCAAGGCGTTTCGAGTCCGTACGATCAAACGACAAGTCCGATCGCTACGAAAATTGAAACATTATTATAATTCAACGTTACGGATCCGATGAAACTGGTTTTGTCGAAATCCGAGTCCGTGACAAAAATGGCTATTTTTAATATTTATTAAATAAATTAAATAAATCATAAAAACAAATTTTATTTTTCAACTTCTATTATTAGCCAAATTTCATTACTAAGATAATTCAATCAGTTCCAATTGATTTAACACGCTTGAATTTGAATTAAAATGTATAAGTATATTAATTTGCAGCGTTAATATCTGCACTTTCTTATTATTAGGAAATTTAAAATTTTATTCTAAAACCCAATTATTAAAACTTATACCCTTATACTCTCAACAAAATCTAACTAAATAAATAATTGGATTTCCATTTCAACTCATTATCTTGATTGCAATTAGCCTTTTTACCATAATTAAATTCCAAATTATTAATAACCCTTATTTTTCTTAACTATTTATTAATTCCAATCCAATTGAATTCAACACTATAGATTTGATTAATTTATTATATTCACTTCCTTTCTATTATTCAAAGTTATTGTTGTAAATACGACGAATACTAACATTAGTTTAAGATTTCACTCAATGTTTACAAATTCCATTTCCATTTAATAACGTAATATTTTACGTTCAATTCTATTTCATTTGTCGTAAATACCACTTGTTGAATTAAATACTCAAATCATAAATAAATCTTGCTTCTAAAGTTATACCAATAATGGTCCAGTTAAATTTGAATTAGCTTTACCTTTATTTTATGAAATTAACTATTGCAATAAATCCAAATTTATAAAGAAGGTTAGATTCATATACTACTTCTTTGGTCTCAATTAACCTTTTATGGCGAGTATGAATTTCCTTGTATAATTGAAACTTTTATATCCCTTAAAATTTTTTTTTACTATCATTCAATATCTACACATTCTAGCTAATTTCAACTAACATATAAATTAGCTATTCCAACTTCCATTAATTTCGATTATCATACTATAGAAATTAAATTCTCTTAACCACATAAATAAAAGTTGATCCCCATCTATTTACATTATATCACGTTTGCATAAATTTATTCAATGGTCACTTTTAATTAATAACTATCAAATTTCCAATCCAAATGTAAATCTTCCACCTTTGAATTCTTATATTAAATGGAATTTAATATTTACTGATTCAACATTTATATGTTTCTAAAAATTAGCTCCAACCAAATGTGACAATTTACATTTCATTTCTATGCAATATATACTCATCTTATTCCATTTATTTGGTTACTGCATTTAAATCTATTTATTAACCAATACTAACGTTATTATCATAAAAAAAAATTTGCTTCCCAATTTTATTCAATACTTAGAACAAAAATTTTCACATTAAATCAAATCCTTCTATTCAAACCAAGTATCATGCTATGATAATATTTTACGTTGGTTACACTGAAAAAATCAACTTTTTATCGTTATCAATTAACATATATTAATTGCACAAATTAAAGGAATTAATTGCCATTTATCCAATTAAATTTCATACATCAATCTATTTCATCTAAATCCTTACCTATGAATATTGCAACCTTTAATTCCATTAAATACCAATTAACCCAAATTATTTCATTTATTCTAAGTCATATCACTAAAATAATTCATCATAATAAACTTAAAATCTATACGTTTATTGATTTATTTCTATTTGTCTTATGTTAAATTCTAAATTTAGTAAGACAACCTAAAGTACTCCATTCAATCGACAGTCCCTTTCAATTGTTAATACGTACTTAAATTTCTACAGTTGCCTTCCATCTGCACTTCCGTTACTATGATAAAAATTAGTAACGTTTATGCCATCAATCCATCATAATTACTTACCCTTAATTGAGTTTGATTTCCAAATAAATTTGCTGACCCTTAATTAGACAATTTATAAAAGTTTGTCATCATACCTATAGTTCTACGCTTATGCTATGTCTTAAATTTCAATAAATTTATAAATTTTGAGATGTTCATTAGGGTTTACAAATTTATTGACTTGCAACAGGGTTTCTTAATCTATTCAAATTTATCGTTCACAATCTTTTATTGCATTAAATTGGTTTAATATTCCCATATTAAATTTTATATCCAGGTAAGAATTTTTCTTTCTTTCTCTACTTAATTCATTTGAATTTTATTCAAATGTCTTTAAATAGGTTTCTAAGTCACTTCTATATAATTTATTCTAGCCTTCATTTTAATATTTATCTACCACCTTTATTCTTTCAACTAAAATAAATTACAAAAATCCTATTAAACAAACAATTTTAAAAGGTCGAACTTTACGGGTCGTTACAGAAATGACTAATTTCAAAGCGTGAAAGGGGCCCAAGCTATAAGGGTTGCTTCCATTATGGTATTTTCACATCTCATCTAGATTGGATTCAGTTGTGCACTTAGATGTGAAAATATTTGGATACTTGGTAAGGTTTGGTGGAGTCTGACGTGGAGGGTCTCGAGAAGTGTCATGGGGTATATTAGCTTCTCAGAAGTTATTACTAGAGGTATACTTCAAGGGGGTGCACCTTTCTAGTCATTTGTTGGGAACTTTTCTTTCCTTGTTTGATTTGAACCATTGAATCTTTTTTTATTGCAACGAGAAGAGTCAATGCGATGTTTAATAATTGGTTTTGTTCATCTATCAAGGTGGACTGTTATCTTGTTTTATCCATTCTGTCCGGTATGGATTTTGTTCAGATTATTTTCATTCTTTCAAGTTTGATTTTTAATTTTATTTATGCCCATTCTTATTTGGATTTGTTTCCTGTTGTTTATCTCTACCATTTCCTGTACGGATGTTATCATTGTAGAGTAAAAACCTGTTCCGCGTTAGCGGCGTGGTCTCATAGTACTTTTATATATTCTCTATTATTTGAGTTTTCTTACGCTGATATTCCCAAACTGATCCGGGTGTTATAATGCTCGTTTCAGACCGTTTCAGACCGAGTATTTTTCCCAGGTTGGCTTTGGTGTTATAGATACTTTGGAGAGGAGCTGGAGGTTCACCTATCGTAGTGTTTTATTTTCATCCTATATTATATAGTATACATATCAGCAATTATAAGGTCGGAATTTTCCAACTGTCCAGCTGATAAGGTTTGTTTTTAACTCTGATATACTATGTATTTTTGGAGTGACGATTTTTACCATCCTTGTAATATTATATGTTATTGACTCCGCTGTGAAATTTTGATTTTTCTCTGTTCTCTATTCTTTTCTTTTTATTTACCCTAACAATATGCTATATTGTCGATTGAATGCTCGACATTTGAACACGATGGTAGTATTCGGTGTCAACTTTTGATGGTCATAAAGGCTGATCGTTACATTGTTCTTATCTGTATTTAGCAGCGATTATAAGGACAGGCTATCATAATTATCCATACAGATGATATGTTAGTTTTCTCTAATGATAGAATGTATATTTAATTTCTTCTCTTTATAAAGATCTATTGTATATTATGTATTACTCATCACGATGTGAGATTCTGCTCCGTCTTTTCTTTTCTTTCACCCCCAACAATCTACCTTTTCGTCATTTGAATGTTCGATACATGAATACCATGGATGTATTAGTGTCGACTTTTAAGGATCGAAAAGACAGATCCTTGCAAGTTTATCCTTATAGCTACTTTCATCTTCTTTTGTATAAGAACATTCTTCGATAGGTCTTTCCTATTACTTACTTTGCCATATAAGGCTCAAGTATCAACTACTTACCAACCTCCAAACAACATATCGATGATTTACATGGTCACCAATATAAAACCTCAAACGGTGCCAATCTACATTTGTTTGATAACTGTTGTTGTACGTGAATTTAACCTAATATAGACGATTTTCTAGCAATCCAAAAAAATTAAGGACGCAACCCTGCAAAATACCCTTAAGAACTCTATTCATCTTCTCCATCAGACCATCCGTCCATGGATGACATGCAGTACTCAAACTAATCTCGGTACCAGAGTTCCCTGAAAACTTTACCAAAACTAACTATTAAAGATGGGATATCGAGCACTAACAATACTCTCGAAATCCCATGTAGCTACTCCTTGCACATACAACTTAATCTTGTCGTTGACCAACCCATAATTCCCTTAATTGTCGATTGCTCTATCAACAAATGACGTCGTGATTCCACCAACTTTGAATCACCAACAACTTCTCTATCGTTGGGCGCTCAGCACTGTGCCCACCACATCAACCCCAATGACAATCATTGCCGCACATATCGAATTCCTGATTAGGTTTTTCCCATTGCCATCCAACAAATTCGGCTACCAATAATGTGATCCACCCCTTTCACTACACCTTCTTGTACCATACATTTCCACCGAGGTCATTGTCGAAGTTCACTCAAACCCAACCTTCGTAGCATCTTTGACTACATTACAACCATATGACATTAAGTTTTGGAAAACGAGCACCATCATTAGGCTATTCATTAAAACGAAACATTATCGTACATGTCCCATCTTTTGTTTTCACTATACACCAAAACCCTTTAATTTGACATTGATAACAATCGTTGGGACACTCTTGAACATTAGAGCGTCTAAACCACCATTATAGAGGAAGGTTAGATTTTTTGCAGAGGTAAGACAAATAGATGAATGCCTTACCCCTTAGGATTTCGTGCTCTATAAAAAGGGAGGTAAGTAATTATCAGACATATTGGCTCGAAGCTCTAATACTCTATACCAAAATACAAGCCTTTAGAAAGCAAATGAACCATCCATCTCTATAAGCTTTACATCATAATACAGACCACATGTACTAAAATATATCTCTCCTCAAAATATGCTCATTTCAGTTGGCCGTTCTGAGCAACAATCGACAATAAAAAAGATATAATACTTCCTCCATTGTTCATTATATGGACCAAGGAACAACATATCATGCAAAGTTGTCTGAGTCATGAAACCAATAGATTGTCAGATAGTGTACCAGAAGATAACCGGATAGATGGAATTGTTCTCACAGCTACAAGGCATTTATGTTAGCTTATAGTGTGCAAAAGAACAACGCATTTTTTGGTTACATCCAAGTGCGTACATAGTTATCAACTCAAGCATGAAAACAAGTGGATGATGGCTACTAAAAGCAGCTTCTTCTTGTCCAATTGCTGCAAGTGTAATTCCTCGAGATGGGGTTAAATAAAGTAATCAAACAATTGAACAAAATGGTGTTCTGTAGCATTTTCTAATGCAAACTGCAACATTTCATGATTGCTATCTTTTTTTGCAAACTTACATAAGAATGATGAAAATACGAAAAATAAACAATTACAACAAAGCAAGTGTATATGAAGTGCTGTCTAAATAATAATTATACTTTAAAATAACGATGGATTATCATTGCCGATGTGTGGATCTTGCTGATCAAGGAACGAATTGACATGTCACAATTTGTTTGAGGGCTTGAAAGATTTTATCTTAGCATACTCATCAATAATGCTTATAGTACTCTCCCTGTGCCGTAAAAAGAACTCTGCCAGCAATATTTGGTTTTCTTCAGCGGTAAGATCGCCATGATGGCCCTACATATGGAATGATCACAATGTCATAATCCATCTACTAACAAATAGAATGTATGAATGCACAAAAGTCATACAATGAATGCACAAAAGACATGCGATGAACACCTTACAGATTTTTGTATCATTTAGGAATCTACAACTCATTAAAGTTCGTATATCAATGATCCATCAAAAATATTTATTCCAACCTGTAATTTGAAATGTAATTTTGTAAAAGTTAAAAAGTTTTTAAATGTTCCATGTTTGCACCAAAATTGGTCACAAGCACCCGTTTATAATCACAGATCACAGACAATAATTATGTAGAGAATTAAAAATAAAGAACACTCGAAAAATTAAGAAGAAAGTAAAGAACACAGAGTTTATAGTGGTTCGGCAATCCGGCCTACGTCCACTTTGAATTTGATGATTTTATTGATGTATACTTGCTGGATATGACAAGTTACAACTGATTACAATAGCAAAATTCGAGTACAATGACGAATCTGGCAGACTCTGAACTTAGAAAAACAAAAGGTCCCTTTTCTGTAGACTATGTGATGCTATTTAAAGGCTAGGCTGCAAATATCTCGCTTAGATCTCGAAAGACCTTTTCTGGCATGTGTGCGGGCCCACGCGAGAGATCCCATGTGATTTTGACTAGATCCGTAATCGATACGAACGAATTTCGTATCGATCAAGATGTTGCCCGATCGAGTCGAAAACGAACATGAACATTCTTTAGGTTGTACGAAAGCTCCAGTGAAAATTTCGTAGCATTTGGACTTGTACATTGTGAGATATGATCGATGTAAGTTTGTGCTTTTCAAAGGCTGTCTCCTTCGTATCGATCGTTGCTGCACTGTTTGCACTCGATCGCTGCTGCACTGTTCGTACTCAATCGCTGCTGCACTGTTCGTATCGATCGCTGCTGCATTGTTCGTACTCGATAATTGTTCGTACTCGATCTATGCTGCACTGTTCGTATCGATCACTATTGCGTTGATGGATACGAACAGTGGAGGCTTGATGGATACGAACAAGGCCCTTCACCTGATGGATACGAACAAGACCCTTCAGTTGATGGATTTGAACAGTTGGTTGCTTGAATTGCATCGATCATATATTGAGCATACGAACTTCGACTGACTTAAAATTTAAAACGTTGACTTTCATAGTTTTGCTTGTCACGCCTTCTCAATAATAGCCCGATCCGGACTCAGACAAAATTCGTTGATATCCATAGTGAAATAGTGTATAACCAATCTTTGGAACGAACTATTCTTGATTTCCAGTCAGCTTTTTGGTGCCACGGCCTTACCAAAAGGCGGAATAACACTTGCCCTCCAAAACATGTCTTGCGATAGGAATGTGTATTTTGTAGTTCGATAAGCTAGATGTTCGTGTCCTGTTAATGATCTGCAAAAAATTGATAATCTTGTCTGACTGTGAATAGTGATCGTTTGCAATCGGATACCGTTCGAGGCGAATGATGACCGTTCACGGCGAATGGTGACCTTTCGCGATCGGGGTGCCGTTCGAGGCGATTGTGACCGTTCGTGGTTGGGTGTCGTTATAGATGAATTGTGACCGTTCGCGATCGGATGTCGTTCTAGACGAATTGTGATTGTTCGCGATCAAGTGTCGTTCGAGGCGAGTTGTGTGTGCCTGGGGAGGACTTAGTATCATTATTGTCATATTTCACGTTCGAGTGAGTTTTTGAGTTGTTGGTTATAGCGGTTTATTGCCAACTTAGAGCGTGCCCGAGGACCATTCGCGAACCCTTACATGTGTAAGTGGCTTAGCCGTTATGGAATCACAAATAGCATATTTACATTCAAAATAAGTCTTTTAATAGAAATGTCTAACAAAATCAAGTCCAAACATGAGAAATAGAAAACAAAAGCAAAACAGGGACGTCGATGTGCAAACACCTACACTGATGCGAATTATAGTAGTACCAGAACATGTCTGAGGATCGTTCATGATCCTGTACATGCGTAAAATGACTTTATCGTGTCAGTGTGGAGTTTGTCACTTATTCGTCATTATTTCAATCAGTTGATGATAAGTTGACGCCATGATCCTAAGTCGTCCCCAGTTGGTGCAGGCGGTGGCCGTTCTTGTTCCACCGTCATGCCTCCCCTTCTCACGTACCGCGATAGCAGACCATTCCGGATATACCCCTCAACCTCATCCTTCAAGTAACTGCAATCATTCGTATTATGACCATTCAGCTCGTGAAATAAGCAATACTTGTCGGATCTTCTTTCATTGCTGGTCGGATCCCTTCTCATTGGCTTTCGATAAGGAATCTGTCTTCTGGTATCCTGATAGATTCGCTCCATACTCTCATTCAACTCTGAATAAGTGGTGAAACACGGCTCCCTCCGCGGTCGCTTTGACCTATCGTCATTATCTTTCATTTTACGCTTCCCTTTATCCTTGCCAGAATCCTTCCTTGATGGGTCTCCACCTTTTACTACATAAGCATCAACTCCTCCTTCCTCTCTTTCAGCATTAGCATCCTCCAATCATAGAAATTTTTCGGCTTCATGATAGAACTCTCTCAGATCCATAGGTGGGATCTCTAGTCAACGAATTCTTGAACTTTATGCCATCAACTATTCCGGACACAATTGTCATCATAACCATGGATGGATCTGATCGATCCACTGATGCTGCCGCTGCGTTGAATCGTGTCAGGAAGCTTCTTAAAGATTCTCCTGCCTTCTGCTTCAATGTTGTCAAACTCATCACATTCTTGATCCTTGAAATATGAACTATGAACTGTCTCATAAATTTTTCAATCAACTTGATCCATGTTCTAATGGAACCGCTCTCTAACTGCCTGAACCATAGTGTTGCTATGTCTGTCAAGTATAATGGGAAACATCGAGTCATGACCTCCTCCGATGCCCCCATTTCTTCCATATGCCTCATGTATTTGGTCAGATGAACTGCAGGATCTGTCCTCCCATCATATGTTTCCAATGTTGGTTGTTTGAATTCTGATGGATTTCTAGCCATTCTAATCACAGGAGAAAAAGGACTCATGTTCACATCTTCTAGATCTGTTTACTGATCCGCCTCTCATGGCTCGTCTGATCATTTCTACCAAGCTATCACTATCTTCAAGCTGTAATCTTTGTACATTGCCTTCGATCTGCCCTTCGAGTTCGCGAGGGTTTGCTGAAATCTGCTCTTCTGGACGAGCATCCGCTCCTCTGTTAGCTTCTTGCGGTCTAATCTCAACAGGTATCCTGCCTAAGGTTGGATCAACACGCTCCGGGGGGTGCCCCTAATTCAGGGGCTGTCCCTGATGGTCCCGCTCTATCTGGTTCCCGGTTTGGTCCTTCCGGTCATGCTTCGTTGGTCTGAACTCCGATAGCTCCAACTAATCCCGCTTGTTCAATTCGTCTGAGAATTTTCTGCATCATTTATTCTTGCCTTTTGAATAGCTCCTCATGCATGGCTATCATCATCTCCATCTCATCCTTCGTGATGAAAGCTGAAGTCTGATTAGCCCCTGAGGAGGCTTCTTGACTCCCTTCATGATGACTCCTCAACATTCTTTGTCTTCTTGCTGATTGCCTCGTCATAGTTGCCCAAATCCAAGTCTTCAAGCCTTCAAATTTGAAGTCCAAGCGATAGAATTCCTAAATGCCTTCTCAGTGGAAGCACCAAAATGTTTGCACCAAAATTGGTCAAAACACTCAATTGTCGATGAAAGCACCTGTTTACAATCACAGGTCACAGATAATAAGTATGTAGAGAATTAAAAATGAAGAACCCTCGAAAAATTAAGAAAGCAGTAAAGAATGCAGAGTTTATAGTGGTTCGGCAATCCGACCAACGTCCACTTTGAATTTGATGATTTTATTGATGTATACTTGCTGGTTATGACAAGTTACAACTGATTACAATAGCAAAATTCAAGTACAATGATGAATCCGACAGACTCGAGACGTAGAAGAACAAAAGGTCTCTTTTCTGTAGACTCTGGGATGTTATTTAAAGGCGTAGGCTGCAAATATCTCGCTCAAATCTCGGAAGACCCCTTCCGGCATATGTGCGGTCCCACGCGATCGATCTCATATGATTTTTGACTCGATCCGTGATCGATACGAAAGAATTTCGTATCGATCAAGATTTTGCCCGAACGAGTCAAAATCAAGCATGAACATTCTTTAGGTTGTACGTAAGCTCCAGTAAAAATTTTGTAGCATTTGGACTTGTAGATTGTGAGATATGATTGATGCAAGTTCGTGTTTTTCAAAGGCTCTCATTCGTATCGATCACTGATGCACTGTTCGTACTCGATCGCTGTTGCACTGTTCGTACTCAATCGCTGCTGCACTGTTCGTATCGATCGTCGTTGCACTGTTCGTATCGATCAATATTGCGTTGATGGATACGAACAGTGGAGGCTTGATGGATGCGAACAGTAGAGGAATTATGGATACGAACAGTGGAGGCTTGATGGATGCGAACAGTGGAGGAATTATGGATACGAACAGTGGAGGCTTGATGGATGCGAACAGTAGAGGATTGATGGATAGGAACAGTGGAGGATTGATGGATACGAACAAGACCCTTCACTTGATGGATACGAACAAGACCCTTCACCTGATGGATACAAACAGTTGGTTGCTTGAATTGCATTGATCATATCTTGAGCATACGAACTACGATTGACTTGAAATTTAGAACGTTGCCTTTCATAGTTTTGCTTGTCATGTATTGTCAATTGTAGCCCGATCCGGACTTGGACAAAATTCGTCGATATCCATAGCGAAATAGTGTATAACTAATCTTTGGAACGAACTGTTCTTGATTCCTAGTCAGCTTTTTGGTGTCACGGCATTGCCAAAAGACGGGATGACATTCCAAATCTTTACGAAGACAATCTCAAAAACAATTAGATCATTTCTATGAAATTTTGTCTTATTTTGATAAAATATAAATACACGAACACATACATACTTGTGTGTATGTGTGTATGTGTGTACGCACATGCACGTGCGCATGCGCACGCATTTACACATACACATACGCATGGATATCAAAGAGAGAGAACACAAAACCTAGCAAAACTTTTGCACCTACATGCAGTTCACTAGATTGACGTAATCAGTAACTACAGTTAATGTTGATTACATTACCATTTGTTTTCATGTCAATTATCATTATTGATCATTAATCATGTTGATACCATTGTTTAGACTAAGATGCAAACGAGCTGTATTGAACTTAACACTTTTATTGCCATTCAATAAAACCCATTAGATTAATTGAAGGGCTATAGGAAAAATGGCAAATAAATTTTATTTACAAGGAAACAAAATGATATGTGAAGTGAAATCCACATGTCTGAGTCCCCAACAAGTCATTTTCTTTCCTGCATGCCAAAATCACCTACAGAGTTTTCGACAAGAGTAGAATTTAAGATTAAGTAGTCCTAGTTCAGAATCACTTGTGATTTTCTCTCTTGCTTTCATTCACAGGGAACACTGCGTTGTTATATTAAATTAGGGTTGCCCGGCAGATCAAATCCAATGAATCTAGGCAAAAACCAATTCTATCCAATTAATAGTTGGATTTCAACTTTTGGGTCTGCATCCGATACACCAGATCTTCAAACCTGATCCGGTCGAGAAATTATTGGATTTGTATGGATTGGGTATTGGTTATTATTAGCTGCAAAATTTTCTAAATTCATATACTTAGGGACTGTTTGTATGAAACTTATTTGATTTGGCTCGATTTTATTAATGACAATAATTAATATTATTTATTCGAAGGGTTTTTTTTTTCCACCAAATAGTTATATAATATGTTTATTTTTCATTATTTAAGTCAAAATTTTTGGGTTTACATCATTAGTACATATGAGTTTGTCTCAAAATTTTGGATTTGTTAATTAGATGAAATCTGTTAATTGAAAAGACAAATTTAACCTCATGTCGCCAATTAAAGGAAACTGAAGCTCAGCATAAAATATAATTCTAGCACTTATCTTTCTTAGCCTCCACTAAATCAAATTAGATAGAAAAGGAACAAACTTTTATTATGTCAACATACAAGTAAACCAAATTAAAGTCAGATGTCCACTAGAATAGAACAAAACTCAAAAAAAGATTACACTAACTATTGAAAAAAATACATTTATAATGAAAACAAAACAGGTACAATTTAAACATTTAACTTTCATACATGTTATAATCAACCACAAATTTAATAAAATGCGGAACAATATAGTGAGTTTGATGTTCAAATTAAAACATGCCAGAAGTAGAAATCAAAACTATGCTAGAATCGAGAAACCACAGTTGAGAAACAATTGCATCACAATGGAATAAAGTTTTAAATTTCAAATGAACCGTGGATAGTAAGCTTTTTGTAATTTAGAATTAGTTGGATTGGTTATCCAATTGGCATCAATCATAAATATCCATCATAATCGGATTTTTAAAATTTGAATCTAACCCAATTAGATTAGTTCTGAGCTTTCTTTTTAATTAGATTAGATTGGACGCATAATCAATCCAAGTACATCCCAATACTAAATGGATCCGCATTAGCAACTTTAAGAATCAATGGTTTAGTTAACCTTATGATCATTTTTAGGGGTTATAAAGGGGTCGTGGATCCCTTCACACACACACATTCATATACAAATATATATATATATATATATATATATATATATATGATATGTAGCCCATTTTCATCTTTTGTGCAAATTTATTTCGAAACCAAACAGCTGATATGAATTACTTGTTTTTGAGATCATCCACACAAAAATTTGGATCATTACTAAACTTCTTATCTACTTAACAGCAACTTCATTGTACAAAAATGAATTATTTTGGCACTTCTTGTTCGTCTTCAAATTTTTACGTATTAGTTATGAAATTATTGCTATAACCATTTAAATGAATATTGTTTTTGATAGGCTAGGAATATCAGAATAATCTAATTAAAGTTCGGAGATGTTGTTGATGATTAGCAGATTATATGTACAAATTGTTTAGTTCTGAAAAATTTAATACCAAAACACATGATGGGATGCATTGGGATTTAAAAAAATGGGAATGATGATAAAAAATCATTAGTATAGTTCTATTCATACACCAATAATCTCTTAGCATACATCAGAAAATAAAATAAACTCGTATACACCAAAAATTACTTTACAGACACCATCTCTTTTACACAATTATCATTGTTTTCATCTTCATCATCTTCCCTCTTTAAAACTTAAAACCCATTGACACAAAACTAGAAATTCCTGGAATTAAATTAAGTTAAAATAAAACAAAATGAACTTTAAGCTTTGTTAATATTGTAACTTCATTAATTGGTTAAAAAAAATTCCCTAAAATCAACTATAAGTTTAGAAAAAAATATATATACTTTTAAATTAGAACAACTAGTTATGAAAGTTGTCTTAACTAATATTTTATATTCATTAACTTCATATAAAATGTATAGATTTGATCAAATATTTTTAATTTTATGGGTTATATGAAAAAGACAAAAAATTGCAATTAAGAAGAAGTGCAACATAGTCATAGATTTTTTTTATACAAAAGAATGGTGTATATAAGGTGATTTTTGGTGTATAAATAGAATTTGCCAAGTCATTATTTGATATATTGGTTATTATATAATTATTGATTTTGAGTATTATTTTCAACAAAACTAAAAATGTCAGAATAATCTTTTAAGAATGTATACCTGTTCAACTAGTTTCATATCCATGAAAAACATAATGTAATTTAACATTGAATGATTATCATTAGTATTTTTGTTTCATATTCAATTGAAAAAATAACAGAAAATATCAGATTTTTGTTTCAAACAATGAACAATATTTCCTTCTAATAATCAAAAATACCATATTGAATGTCCTACAATTATGTGGATTCAGGTTTACATTTAATCATCATAATTCCTCAAAATGAATCCAATGAATCAGGTTCGGGTTGTTAAATGTGAATGGAACCAAAACAACTCGGTTACAACTCAATCCACCGTTTTATCTACATTCCCACTTTGCTACAGCTTTTTGGCCCTTCACGGTTATTATAACTATAGAATATGAAATAAATATATTCTCACACCATTAACATCGTCTGCTTAAAAAATTAATACCTTCAGAAAATATAATCACACCTAAAACTCTGGTTTGAATTAATGTTCAAAATATGTAATTGAACATGTTTAAAACCTATATTGATGTAAATTTTGTTGGAGCAACTACTTCTAAGACGATTTTATTTTTTGCACACAAATTTTCCCTAAAATTTACATCTTTTAAATTCATTTTACTACGAAAACTAGAAGTGCAAAAGGAACGTAGCATTTGACGAGTGTAGACGATCTTTTTTTGTGTGTGTGCTTGTGTTCATGCATGTGTGTGCGTGCATGAGCGTGTCAACGTGTATTATATGGTGTGTGTATGCATGATTTATAATCGATGACGGTGGAAAACATGCATACCAAGCTAGCAAGTCTATCACACACAGCATGGTGCATCAATATGCCTGCAGCTACAGAAACATTGAAAGAGTCCACCATCCCTTTCATAGGAATGCTACAATGCAAGTCAGAAAGTTCCAAAGCCTCATCACTCATACCCCTGTAAGGAAATCACAAGAATGATTAATGTCGCAAGACATGTCTAGAAAGCTGCATAGCAATAAGAAAATGTAGAACATATTTGGATTACGCTATGATTCTAACTATAGAATGTTTTCAAAATCTTATGTTGTATAATAAGAACGTTAATAAAATATTATATTACTAATAAAGGTTGAAAAAAATTCTAACCATATAAACAGTAAATAATATCATGCTTCTCCATTCCCCTTATTATGTAAAAAATTGGATTTGCTGAATTCTTATGGTACTAAATTAGATGCAAAGGTTGAACATTTAGGGAATGAAATTTAATCATTAGGGACATCAGCTAAGGTTTTTCTTTTTTTCTTTTTTCCTTCCTTTTCTTTTCCTTTTTTTTTCCTGAAGGAGTTCCTTCCAAAACACATGTTGAAAGAACAACATTATTGTTAGTTGATAAAAAGGTCCAAGTTCTTAAAGAATGCTTTTGATTATGAAGCTGTCACTAGCAATGTTTTAAAAGACGAAGCATACACAAGGCAACGTTTTTGAGTAAATATTAAACAGATGATATCAATGAATCGATACTTTATAAAACTTTTTATTAAACAATAAACCTGTATTGTTTATATTTTTTACTATGCATTCCTAGTTAACCAGTAAACATGCATTGTTTATTAATACAATTTAGCAAGTTAGCAACATATAATTTGGCAGTGACGGAATATTAAACAATAACAGTAGTATCAAATTGTGCAAGTCATTCTTTATTTTATTTTTCATTCTACCTCTCTGATTCTTTTGAAAATAAAGAGTTCAATCAAAATTCAAAACTGATTTCAACTTCGAATTGAAAGTGATTACTTCATATCGATTTCAATATTAAAATCACAAATTAAGATCAATATATGCTTATGTTTTATTGGTCATGTTCTCTTTTCCCCTCTTTTTTTTCTACATACATCATCATTATCATCATCATCCTTGTCTTTTTTTCAAATGATTGTGGTCAACAACATGAATTCTCAATTTTTCATAGTTTTCTATCTCGAGTCATATTGCTAGTTAGATTTTAACTATTTTAATCAATTTTTAAACTTTCTTCCCCATGTTAATTTAGGTCTTTCTTCTATATTTTCCATTCAATGCAAATATTATCCTTCCTTCATAGGTGCATTACCTTCTCTTCTTTGTATGTGTCAATATCATTCAAGTCTACTTCCTTTAATTTTTCACATTAAAGGTGTCAATTCTAAACTCTTTCATTTCTAACACCTTTATTTTAATTACGATCATCTCTCGTAACATTTCCATTTCTCGTACATGTAACTTAATTTAGGTCTAACCGTCGTTCGATAAATTTTCCTATATTCTATTATCACAACACTTGCTTGTCTTCACTTGATCCAACCTGTGTTTATTCGATGTAACATTGTCATCTATCCATCCTCTTGTGTTATTGAACCTAGATATTTAAACATATCATTTTTATCAATCATTTGATATTGTATTTTCATTGTATTATTTTGGTATTTTCTCAACAAAATTTCATGATATATACTCGGTTTTAGTCTTACTAAGTTTAATTTTTTTTTTTTGACTTTAGTGCGTTTTTATTACAATTAGAAGTAATTTTGTCTTAAGCAAGGTCTGAGAATTTGGTCTCGATTTCGGTCATTCGAAATCTTCTTAGTTTCGAGTGATTTCTGGAATGTTGAAAAGATTTAGTTTTGGTTTTCAACGATTTGTTGATGAGACTGTGATAATGATCCTTGTAAATAAAGTATAAAATATAGGCTATAAAGAAATTGAATACAACATACAACATTATAAATTATTACAACCAAAATCTATATCTCAAGCCGCATAAGAATTGCTTTCATAATTCTCTTCATCAACATGTGTCTCATGGTATAGTGGATAATCATATATTGCATTTTACATGGACCAAAAAATGTTGTCATCAAGTTATCAAATGGAGAGAGTTCGTTATTCTATGTTGTATATGTAGTTTGACAATTTTTGGACTACCACCATTATATATCTCATTTGCTCCGTAATAAAAAATAACCTCCAGCATAGCCAAAAGTGGAATGCTTATAGTCAAGTGGATCGTTTGAAGTATATGGATTATTAGCGTAAGTGTAATTTTGTTGTTATCCATGTTCAGCATTCAAATTGTCTCTTCGATCAAGATTGCTCATCGCACCTCTCCTTATACACGATATAGTGGGTTTACGCAAATCATCACCATCACTAAAACCAACGTCATACTAACTCATTATTCCGTTACCGCTACCACCAGTATGACCATGATTGTCATTTGACAAGCCGTTACTATTTTCATTACTTTGACTCGTAATTCCTTCAAGCAGATCAAGCCCAAAGGGAAGGCAACCGAGACTTTCACCTATGAACACACTGTCAAAAAGCAAAGAGGGCAACAAAATATCCTAGATGTTATAAAAACATTGATCTATAAGTGTGGCAATGCAACAAATGAAAGAAATAATGTTTACTACAATGGTTTAAGTGCTAATTTATGCCTTTATTAACCAAGGTTTAAGTCCTAAACCTACATTTTCTTTACTGAATTATTCTCTGTCTTAAAAATTTTGCTAGGGCAACCAATATGTATGATAGAGTCGGCACTACGTGTAGGTAAACCATCAACTGCAGCAACTGCATCATTCATTATATTAACTATCAAATAATCGTCACCATGTAACAGTGGTTCAACTTTAGTAGTCCATTTTGCTAGTGGGTCTTTCTCATGAAATATATAGTCCAAATCAATCGGTTAATCGTCTGTATCACGATGTTTCACATTTTTTTTTACTCGTAATCTCATATTGTAATGCATATATACCAATTTTTCTAGACTCATTATTTGCATTCGATTTCTTAACTTCGTATATATCATCGAAAATATAGCCAAATTTCTTCATAGTTTGAAGAAGAAACTGTTTGACTTAGATTGTGTTACTAAACATGTTAGATTTGAAGCAACCCCTCTTATTAATTATTAACCACCATTGGTTAGGAAAACACGTCTTTTTAGCTTCTTTTGCTTTTAAGAAACCAAATACATCCATTTTCATTATGTAACCATCCTACTACGGATGTAAGTTAAACATTTGATGTATGTTTTGTAATGATTTTTATATTGATTTTTTATGCTAGTTTACCTCTTTTCCAACTCAATTTGTATTACGATATCCGACACCATTCTTTTAACGACATTATCAAACCGTTTAATATTTCACTTTCATTTATCGTATTGCTTCCATATTGAATGAAAGAATCAAGAAAGGAACCTATGTTTAAACCATGCAAGCATTATTGGAATGCTATGAATTTGCTATTTGTAAAACGATAAAATAATTTAGAAAACCACAACATAAATAGGTTGATGTAATTGTTTTTTCCATCTTTTATCTATAATGTAAATGCCTTAAACAAAAGTTTTTTCTAATTGACTCCTTCATTCAATTCATCGCATCATAAAGAAATTCAACATCCACTTTATTGTCACTATCCACTATTCTTAAAATTTTCACTAGTGGCTTAAATACAAGGATAATGGAAGTAGCAGCAAAACAAAAGGTATTATCGTAAATCAAATCAACAACAGTCGCTCGTAGCAATCATTCTTCTCAAGCTATCTTTATGTTTATAAATAGGGTTCAGTACAATAAAATGAGTGACAAACCTCGTTATTATTGGTTTATCAATTTTCTACATTTTGTCTTTTATCTCATTCTAGCAAGTAACCAACCATAACATTATATAAGTCGTTATTAACTGACAAGTCGAGATAATAGTTGTGGCCTTTGGTTTTTTGAAGACATTCTAATATCATATCGATGCAACGCGTTGCACATGGTGTTTTTTGTAGTTGACCTCATTATTTGTCACTACCTGCATCATAATTATTAATGGCCACGAAGTTGAAAGGAGCAAAGTGTCCCCGAAGCCTTGACACATGACATGGCAAATGGCACACGCAACTTCGTATGTCTCATCAAATATAATTTTTATTTAGATTAGATTGTGAAAAATAAAAAATAAAAAATAAAATAAGAAACAATAGAATAAAGAAAGGGCACGTCATTTCTGTGACATGCGTCATTCGTTGCGCCTTCCCATGTGTGTCGTGCCATAGGAAAGAAAGGCACAAACATTGTGTCTTAGCGCTTCTTTCATAACCATGACTTGCACTACTCTATTTTCTTCAATGTATTATACGACTTCATCCATCAGCCCGCAAACATATTTTCCACTTTGAAATTCATTTGTGACATCTATAGATTTGAGAAACATTGTTCAATGGGTGTACACAAGAAAATTTATAATTTGTCGTCGATTCAAGGTATTTCAACCATCACATATTAGTGTACATCCATTGCTCCATGTGCTTTTTAGCTTTTTAATTCCTTTTGTTGCAAATTTATCGAAGAAGAACTACCTATTTATTCTACATGTAAGAATCAATTCTTCCAACAGTATGAGTATCAAAATCGTACTCTACTCTCGTAGATCTTCTACATACGTTTCACTCTGTTTAACTAGAATGTTGTTTGTGAGATCTGTGGATCTCATATTCTCTAAATGCAACTCTGGTATTTCGCATAGTGCGTCGAACGTCCACGTCAGCTTCAATTTAATGATCTTCACTGTTGGGGTCTTTTCGTTGCGATATACTCATTAAACTAACCTTACCAATTAAATATACTAAATCCTAATTATACTAAACTTACCAATTAACTTAATTAAATTTAATTTAACAATAAATTAAATTAGACTAAATCATAATCAAATTAAATTTAATAATAGATTAAATTAAACCATATATTTTACGATCCTAATTAACCACTCCTCTCAAAGTAAATCAAATTGTTAGGGCTCCTACCCCTCTCAAAGTTCAACGTTCCACACAAGCCCAAAATAAACATTCACGTTTCCGCCATAAGAATCATCGTCTCTCATTCCTCTCAAAATTGATGCCTACGGTTGAAGCATGGACGAAAAAAGGAACACTGATGCTAATAAACCTCCATTGGTTTAGTTTAAACTCGAGCTTGATTTGCTGATAGCGGAGCGACTGTTTAATTTTGCTCAGGTAATTTGTTCGATATATTTCTACTATGAAAACGAATAATTTCAATACAAATTCAATGTATAATCATGTTTGCTAAATAAAAATGTTGATTTGAAATAACATTCGAGCTATTTTGGAATTTTTTTTCCTTTGCTCACTCTTGATTTTGCTACAATTCACGTTGGTTTCTTTTGGTTTGGCTATATGCATTTGATTTTGAATTTTCTTTTTAACACTAACTAGAACCGAATCTTATGTTTGATTCAAGTTCGGTTATCGTCGATATCAGTACAGTACCACCGAAATTACGCGATGTCGTTTGATACCTCAAACCATGGTCTTAAAGTCGTATTCTTCAGCAGCATGAGGTCTGTGAGACATACGTTTTGTATGCTTTGCGTGTCTTGGGCTTATTTAGCTGTAACCCTTACATACCAAAAGGCCATTCTTTGAAAGCTTCAATGTGTTTTACATTCCTTTGATCTGAGATGAGATTTTTGTACGGTGGTCACCAAATATTTATTAACATTCTCATTTCCACTACATCAATCATATTTTCTTCCTTTTTCAAAGATCGGCATCTCGTTTCATACAATAAAGTAGGACCAATCAATGTTCAATAAAAAATTGTTCCAACTTATCGAACATTTTCCTAGTATATAAAAAGACACAAATTTGTCATTAATTAATTTGGATTGTTATATTTTTCTCCGTTCTCCATCTTTGTATGTTATTGAACATAACATTGACATATTTATTTTGTTACATCATTTTATTTTTCGTAATTAGGTATTATTATCCATAATTTTTGGTGAAGTTGCAAGTCATATGCTTAGTTTTAATCCTACTAAAGTACTAAGTTTTGGCACTTTTAATTTCGATGCATCTCTCCAATTTTTGAACTTTTGTTCAACTTTTTCTCGATGTATCAATCGGCACAAAATCATCTGCAAACATCATACACCATGATATACCCTCTCGAATTTCTTTTGTTGTTTCACCAAAACTAACACAAATAAACCAACCTTCGGCGTAACGTTACCTTTATCAAAAACTCACAAGCCTTTGAACATATAAATCGAACTTTTGTCTTACAATTTTCATACATATATTTTGAATTAATTTTATTGTCTGTGATGAAATTTGTTTTCATTTATTACCAACGAAATTATGTCCTTTGGAACTTCATCGTGTATTTTTTTTCGAAATCTATGAATACCATATGGCACAAAATAAAAAATTCACTTCTAAATTGCTTTATTAATCGGCTCATTAAGTGTATAGCTTTTATTTACCTCCAAGATACAGCTCCAACTGCAACTAATTCACCATTATTCCACTTTTGCTGCAACGTTTACTTTATTTACATCTTGAATGCATCATGTTAAATAACAATTCACTCAAATTCACAAGATTGCGGTTAGCATTCTTTTAAATTAAGTCGATAATTTTATTTACACACATATGTGTGTCCGAACAAAAGGTAAATATTTAAAACAATTATTGAACTCATATATAATAATGTATGTATTTTGCATGTGTTATTTTGAACTTTATTTTACATTTTGACATAAATTGAGCAAAATTATTAAAATTGCATGCAGAAATTGCTACATATGCACGCAAATCATGTGTGTTGGTTTAATATACTTTGAAATAAAAGTGCAAATTATACTGTTTACAAAATAAACTCTAAAATTAAATATTTAAATATTCAATGGTGAAAATGTATAAATAGAAACATTTTATGAAAATGCGACTATTATACACTTTATAATTATACATATAGACTAAGAATTGATTTTTGAGATGAAACTAAGAATAAATAAGCTGATGTTCATTTTATTGATTTTATTAAAAACATGTGACAGTTCAATTGAAAGGTAAGGATGAAGACGGATGAATGGTCCAGATCCTAGGGTTTTCAATAGGCAGGAGGGCATAGAAGTAATTACATAGTACAAAAGTATCAGAACTTGAGCCTAGTCTAATATTTGTTAACTGAAGTAGAAAACTTTTACATATTTATTTGACTTCTGTGTGTTAATCAAATTGTATGTTTCTAACTGGTCTAATATTTGTTAATTGAAGTAGAAAACTTGATCCTATGTAACTTTTACAATGCATTTTCCATCATCAGTAATCAAAATAATGGTGAATCGTACTATTTACAATATAATTTAATTATCTATAAAAATAAACAAAATGAACACTTTTTTTTGAAATAAAAGTTCAAAATAATCTTATAGAGTTTGAATATAATCAAAAGCTGCAAACATATGTAAACAACTAAATAATTACTGATGCATAAAACAAAATATAATTATAAAAATGCAAAGAATATGCAGTTTCCTGCTTTTAAAGAGGAAAAAAGGCAAAGCAATGCTTTATCGTATTGAAAAAGAAGTGTGGATGGCGCTTTTGTAAATCTGCTGGAAGATTAATAATAGGGATATGGGTAACGCAAAATAAATTGTAGTTGCATTTTGATCGAGAAGCTACAGTTATAAAGACCCATACACATTTATTTCAAGTTAAATTCTAAAACACTTGAGGTAAAAATTGGATTTGACATGAAAAGGGTATTTCCAGAATGAAAATATTGGTAACAGCGACTACCTTTTGTCAAATTCCAGACAAGAACTTTATAGCTATATGCAGAACCTTTTTGAGATACAGAAGTTTATCAACAAATCAGAACATTTGAATCGGCTAACGGTGAGCTAGATGCTATATGAAGACCGAAGTATTGGATTCTTGATTGTTACGTTAAAGCTTAATTAATTTGATCACACAATGTAGCATACCCTAAAGCATCAAGCTTAAACAAACCAAAAAAATAAAACATGCACAAAAAATACGATGATGCAAACCGTTATGATTTAATAGGTAATCAAATACTTATTTTCAAGTTACAAATAATAATCAAAATACGCTAAATGAAATGATATTTGAGAAAGGAAGAAAGAAGAAATAGCTGTGAGCATCAGTAATTTAAGAAAAAAAATTACAATCTTAAGAATCTTTGCTTAATATAAAATCAAATGAAGTTTTTATAAAAGTTACTACAGATTCAAATACCAAAAAGATAGCAGGTAGCACATTACAGGGAAACATTTGACAGATTAAATATCAAAGGCAAGGGTACAGTTAATCGGTTAAAATATAGCCATACCTAAAAAGAAAAGGATATGAACGCACTATCATTTGATATATCTTACAGTTTCTCATTTCCAACTACTATTGCAGTTGGGTGTGACCAGTCCAAATCGTGGATGGAAACCTAAAAAGAAAAAGCATGTTATATGTAGACAACATTATATTTTGATCAAGAAAATACAGTTATTACATTTCATATTTTTTGGACACCTCGTGGGATTCGAAACATTTCACAAGTTATAAGATGCACGGTTTCAATTTAACTGTTATTGAATTTGAAAACATTGATAAATTTTCTCACAAAATTCACATAGCTAAAAACTAAGAATAACACATGCAGTGAAGTTTATTTTAGCTAGGTAGGTTCCTACGTTGATAACCAAGAGCAAGGAGGATTTTAATACTATAGCTGATTTATATAAAACGATATAGTACTTACTGCATCCGTTCCAAGGTGAGTAGTTACAATGCGATAACCACGGATTCTCAAAGCTTCAAAGCACTCTTACAGGTGAATTCCATATCTCAATGTCTAACCATTTTTCAGCACCCATACTGACATGGCGATTGTCTTTATACCTGCCGCAACAATGAAAAACGGTCCAATATCATGACAATATCTTTGGTATATAGCATATATAACAATGGGCTAAAAAAACGTATAAACTAGCACTCAAATATCAGAAGCAAATATACATTGCTGATGGTTGTTGCAAAAATATTGATAAAATTATATGATTTCATCCCGTTACGTCCTTAACTACCGGAAACGAAAACATCCGTTTAGACCAGAATCATATAATATTATTTGTAATTTATTATACATACTATTTTACAAATACCTACAGAAAAGGTATAAGCTTTATAGAATAAAATTTGTTTATGTGCAAAAGTTAAACTCGAAGACTCATCGCTTCAGCGAGCGGAAATTCAAATTAGGTACATATATCTGTTTTCACATTTCATTATCACATATTCTTACTTATTTACAAAATACACACACAGTAAATATCAGATAATTGTTAGTTGCAGTAATTTATTGTTTGTACTTTCTTTTATTTTTTGAATTTATGACTATGGTAATTCTAATTTTTTAGATTTTTACCCTACATCCCTAGTTCGATTTTGTCATTATAGGTTTCATGTTTGAGTAAAACTGAAGTTGTACTATTCAAAAAATGATACAAATGGCAACATAAAAACATGTATCTTTTGTTGGATATTATTCTTGAGTTTGTATTTATTTTGGGATAAACGGGTTATTTTGGACTTTTTTCTCTAGAATTATCATAGTTGTAGAGAGAATTGTTGAAAGTTAAATCCAGAATATAATAAAGATATTTGTGAAGAAATACATAGAAAGTCAAATATATTAAGATATTTAAAGAATTCTAGAAAGATATTTTTTTGTACGCATGCAAATAATGGGAAGAATATAATTGAAAATAACAATATCATTGATGAGAACGATGAAATTCAAAAGATTGAACTGTTTACAGTAAAAAGTGGTCAAACCAACTTTTCAAAAGACTGATTTATTTTTGAGTCAATAAGTTATGAAAATTTTGACAAAAACAAAACATGGAAAGAAAGCAAAGCCAGCATTGATAGATCAATCAAAACTGAAGGAAGGGGAGCAAGTGGTTGCATTCTGAAAAATTCTACTTTGATGACAATGGATGAAATGAAAAGAGTAAAATGAAGGTCCATGAATTTGCTTTGAAGAACTTAGCATCAGGTAGAAAGACCAACACAATCAAGAAAACTTCATTGATATCTCTATTTCTACAGAATCATGTGAATAATATAGATTGTGAGTATTGGTGAACTTACAAAATTAAGATTACGGAGATGTTGGAAATTAATATGGATTTTATAATTGTATGGGATAAATTAATTATTTTGGTCTCTATTCTCTATAATTATTATAATCGTAAATAAAACTCTAAAAGGTTAAATCCGGAATATGCTAAAGATATTTATCGATTAATATTTGAAGAATTCTAGAAAAGTAGTTTTAACCATTGATTAAAATGTATTTCAACCATTCATTTGAGAGGGGGGCTAGTTTAAACAAGGGTCAAGTCTTTCACTTGGTATGCATGCAAGAAAAATTGTACAAAGTTTGCAATAAGTTTAAGTTCCTCTTCCTACTTACATAAATAATTGTTTCTCTCCTATCTCTAGTTCATCTTAATCCTGTTATTCTAGAATTTTCTAATAACTTTTCATGATTCTTTCAAATGCTTCATAAACTTAGTGCTATTGCATATATATGTGCGCGTGCGCGTGCGCGTGCGCGTGCGCGTGTGTGTGTACGTGTGTATATATCAAAATAGTTATGCCTTGTTAAACCAGTAATGAATATTAGTTCAAGATTAATTGATTTTTTTTCAAGATCTTCAAGATTTCAATAGCAGTATTGGATGATATTTTATTGATGATGATATTACGTAGTAAAGACTATATACACATTTACTTTATTGCAATTTATAAGAAATGATTTTGATCATTAAACATACAATATCTAACATTTTAGACTTTATGCATTACTCATTTGCTTGTATCTTCGACTTTATATACTTCACTTGCCTTCTTTGATAAATATAGATCATGTTGCTAAATTCAATTTTTTTTTCAAAAAATAAAGTGCTAAATTCTACAAAAACAGAGGACCGTAGTCGTTAAAGGAGCATGTTATAAGAAGCAAAGCATTGTGAAGTTTATTCTAGCACCTACGGGTGGGCATGCAGTCAATTCGGCCTGTTTTAAGTAAAAATATAATAAGCTTAACTAAAACCGAAAAGCAAAACTAAACAGACAAAATGAATCAGTTTTTGAATAATTGAATCAGATTTTTGTTTTAACATGTTTATAGTTTAGTTTTGTTTGAATAATAGTGGGGGCATCATGTTAGCTTTAGTTATCATATAAATAAGTTCACATATCATGTTTGGAGCATGCTGAGCTATATGTGCAAAAGATTTATCTCCTATGAATCTATGACAATAAGCTGAAACTTAAAAAGTTCACATGCAATTTCATTCTTTCTTTACCGTAATAATTCATAAATTTTCATCAATATTTGGTTTGAGAAATGTTTTTAAGTATAATAATCATGTTATCGGTGTACTTAGAATTGTGTTTCCATCTATGATTCATACACCTATCAATTTCAAGTTAGAACCACTGAGTTATAGTAAATGTTGATCTCTTATATGGTTCCACCTACTAAGGTTCAGATGTCTATATGATACAAATGCACTATCACAATGAGCTACAATCTCCTAGAACCAAACAGCTGCCACAGCAGATACTTAAGAATATCCTAGTTTCATTTTCAAGAGTGCAATGAGAATCTCAGCATATCAATTGTTCCAAAAGACAATATAGCTAAATGCATTCAGCTTCAACTCTTATTTCATTTAATAGTTTCAAAACAAAATAAAATAATTTCGTAGCAATTATTAAGATGTAGATTGATTTTCATAATCTACCCCATTATATCCTCTAAAATTACACTAATACCAAGACCAAAAAGAGACCTAAAAAACATCAGTTCGCCTCAGAAGTTAGCAGCACCTTTTCTTACCATCTGTAGAAATAACATGAACGGACTGCACACCCAATGCATCTGCAGACCTGAAAGCGGCCGAAACATTCCCAAAATCAGTCAATCCTTCAACAACCAAACAAACAGAGTAACTCCTGTTCTCAACTGCCCTTTTAATCCTGTCTTTCCTATTTTCCATTGTGTATGGACCCAAGGCTTCAATAATCTGTTCGCTATTCATTTCCAACGATTCAGATGCTTTATAAATGTCTAAATATGGAAACCAACGGTTGCTTTCGGGCTTACTTCTGCGCTCCATTTTCATCAGTTTGTCTATTTGGTAGTCTTTTATTAACAATTTCTCGACTTTACCTTGGAGATGTCTTGATGAGAAGTCGTTGGCGGCGGCCGAGGAGGAGAGAGAGGCGAAATGTAAACCGAATTTAAGTATTGGTATTGATTTAGGGTAGAGTGAAGAAAAGAAGCGCTTTCTTCTTGGATGGAAATGTGGAATTAGGGCTCTGCAAGTAGTGGTGGCGGCTTCCATTTTTGTCCTTCTGACGTGGGTTCTGCTATAGCAAAGAAAAGGCGCTTGAATGGACAAGTGCTGCTAAGGCTAAGATGGCAATGAGGTGGGAGTGGGAGTGGGAGTGGGAGTGGTCTAAATCCAGTAGACTAGGTCTAGTATCGGGTTGGAGCTCGGCATCCGTCCCAACCCAATCCACGCTTAGATCTCGCAAAATCGATTTACTGCTATAGTCATGAAATGTTAATTTTTTTGGATATAAATGGTTATAACATGTATGTTATATCGTTTCACTCTATAAGTTATCAAATTTTTATAGTATTAAGTTGCGTCGCGGATAGTTATACAATGACATATGCATATATTTTTGGTCCGTCGTTGTACATTTCAATTATCTTTCTTTATCATTATAAACACATTGTTATTTATATTTAATGTACTATTTAGCAAAAATTCTTCTTTCAAATAAGAAAATAAATATATGTATATTATTACACAGTTTTTAATCAATACATGAAGTCTCGTCGGTCTTTGGATGGGGCAGGTCTATCCTGACTCGTACGAGTTCTGGGTGCAAGACAAAAAGCCTGACCCGCGCCGAGTCAACGTTGCAGGTCTTGGGCACAACAAACACGCCTCAATCCGTCTCATTTTCATTCTTAAGCGTCTCACTTTGCTCTTCTTATCCTCTGTCATTTTCCTTCCTCAAAATATTTATTTATTTAATTATAAATTGCTAAATGACATCAATCGCTGAAAATGTTGGAAAACAAATCATCCATGCTCGGACAGATGCCAATACCAGACTCATACATCCAAAATCGGTATTTTGCACGACGCATCATTATCTGCTTGTTCTCTATGGGTTACCGCCTAAAGTTATAAGATTACTGCTGCTCTATAGACCCTATATGTATTTTTTATATTGAACTGTATTGCTATATCATATAATTACTATATTACACAGTATATAATTGTTACAGTATCATGTTGTTGTAATTGATATAACATTAATGCAATGATACTAATAGAATGGTTATAAAATAATGCATAATTTGATATTATAGTACCATATAGTAATTACATATCAAACAATACATCTAAATTTATCAAATAATTGAAGTACATCGGTGCTCAGCGTTGTTGGCCTAAGTGCACCATTTTTACGACATACTTTCCCACACCATACTTCATAAGTTACAGGATGGTCGTTCCGCTCTATTCTTGAGCTTTAGCATAGTTGAAGTATCCAGTCAGAGTTATGCATTGTAATACTACGAATATCGGTCGGTGTGGTACTGATGCGGTTACAAACACAATGTGTGCGTGGTGTGTGATGATGAGCCAATAGGGATGTTAGCTCTTTAAAGGGTTGGCCTGTAATATCCCTTTTGGAAAGTTAACACGAAGTCATTTAACATAGTGGTCAGTGCATGTTATCGCTTTCTGTGTCAACAAGGGTTCAAATGTTGAAGGGATCGGGTCGGTCAGCAGCGGATGAAATTAGTATATTTCAAGAAAAAAATTATGTAGATCATAGTAGGCCTATGAAGTCTAATGGGTTTTGCTAGAGTCTATCTAATTTTAAATAAAATCATATTTTACTTAGTTTTATTCTATATATGTCAACTGATTGTACTAACATTTTAGCTAAATGGTTAATTTGAGAATGTATCGTGTATACATTCAAACATACGACAACATAGGTATTAGGATTTGTATTTGTTGTATATACATATATATTATACTTACATATACATGTAATCATCTCACATGCATATCGGGAATATAAATATTTAAGTAAAAGTGTGTGTCTGTTTGTATAAGCTAGGATATGCAGCTCCTCTTATTTAGCACCATCACTCAGTCTCCTGGTATCAATCACATGTTTATATTTAAATAATTGACCTTAGCTCTATGTGTGTGTGTGTGTGTGTGTGGCTTGTATACATATTGATAGTACCACATATATACAGTTAGACATATATGTGTGTGTGTGTGTGTGTGTGTGTGCATATCGCATGGATCGGCTACACCTCAAGTCACCCATGATTTCAACCACATGTTCCGAATTAAATACTAGAATGAACTGATAAGAGAGGGAAAGTAAAATTATTTAAATTGGAACATGTAGTTAGAATCGAAGGTATTTGAGGTGTAGCAAAAATGAGATGTAGTTGATCCTTGTGTGTATGTGCACGCATACACGTACAAATATATGTGATCTTCGTTGTCATTTATATGTTTTATGTATATACGCATTAGTAAAGATATGAAACCAATTCACATAAAATTGACATGTCAAAATAAGAGAAGATTTGAAATGAAAGATAGGCATTTAAATCTGATCAAATCGGAATTAAAAAGAAATATCATGAAGTGAGATTTTATTTTACCTTTCCTTCACAAATACCAATTTGACAAATCACCATATGAATTCCAAACTAAATAACAACAAAACATTCAAACAATTATAATTGTAAATTTGAAAATACATACAATCAACATAAAAGAAAATTAAAATTTTGCAATTTAATATACTGATCCTAATGACAGAATTGATCTAAAACGTTATACTTATATTTACATACGTGTATAAATATGATATACTAAGATTAATTTCAAAATATGAATTTGAATTAATTTGAAACAAGTAGACCCAACAAAAGATTTTAATTGTGATGTTGGTTACTTAATTTACATGTATACATAACACCGTAACAAAATAAGATCCATATTTAAAGGGAATAAACTGTAATAACAACAGTGATTCATTGCAACAAAACAAATTTATAATAACATACAATCTCAGATCCAACATAAAAGGATTTGTTTCAAATCTCAATGGAAACACTTAACACTATTCATAAGTCCGTATGATGTACATAGATCATTCCTATACAAAAATCTGATTCGATCACACACTGAATGCATAGCTTTACTTACGAACTAGTATCGCTCGTCCAACTTCCTATTACGAACTCCGATCAGGCCTCTTAATTAGAAACTTATGTTATCCTTATATAGCCATATTGGTTCTAGATTAAGAACATTCACCAAATATTCGCCATCAAAAATCAAGTGATAGATTCTTATTCGGAATGATGTGAAACACCTTAAGTCGTGTTCTAAAATCTTGGATCGAAAATTATGTGAAAACGAAAAATGATCTACGTACAATCAACGTACCTATCTTATTGGTTCTCACTATCCACTACTTTTTAAACTCCTAAAATATTTATGAAAATATTTCATAACAATTCCAACTTAGGTTCGAACATTTTTAAATGATATAACTTATTTATGAAACCTTTTCATAAAATCATTTTAATTTATTAATTTCTACAATATTCTTCTACATTAAGAATACGAGTACCGTGGCACGTGTGATGCACGTGTACATGAGGAATTGACATTAAAAAACACTGTTTGTAATAATTTTTCGATTTTATAAAATTACTTTAACGTGTACGTAATGTTGTATATTTTTATGCATATACATGCACAAATCAATTGTTATATCAAAACGTGAATGAAACTAAGTTATTTAAGAAAATCATTAAACATGTAAAGAAAGTAACTAATTATTACGTAAATATCTAGATGAATGTAACAAATATTGAAATTAGTGCTTCCAGTAATTTGGAACTTAAAAAACTTGCATTATCTCTCTTTTAAAAGTATTAAACCGTCATATTAATATATAGAGAATTTTTCTTGTCAACCATAAAGATTGGACTTCCTATGACATCCACTTTCTCATAAACCTTCAGTACTTACCAAAGTATAAAAATATTTGGTGCTGGTGTATAATAGTGTATAACCATGGGATAGCATGTTAGGTGTTATGCTGGTGTGGCACTACACACTTCGAGTGCTAAGCTGACATAGAAGAGAAAGAATGCTAGGAGTACACATCAAAACAAATACGAAACCGCTGGACTCTAATGAAGAAAGGATGGGAAATTCTGCAAGAATTTAACTACGATGAATCAAGATTGTGTTGGGACGTTGAGACATAGCACTTGAATGAAGGGAAAACGAACATATATAAGAGCGTTATGTCCATTTCTTTTATTCCGATATAAGAAGATGCGATGTGTGAACACTTAGCATTCAAACTACTAGAGTATTAAAAAATGGATTATGATACTACTACCATACCATCAGCCGTAACTCATATAAACAAAATGAAAATTACTTTCACTGCATAATAAATATATAAGAGCAGTGTTTTTGGTGTTTCTGGACTTGGTCTTGTGATAAGAAGGTTTCTGATAACATTGTAGTCCGATTTTCAATCGTCTCTTGTTCCACAAAATCATTTGACTTACTTTAGTCATATGGTCTTAATTATTGAATCAAATTTGTAACATGAATAAGAAGCAATTAAAACTCAATAAATAAAGCATTATATGTAATCTGCAGTTAAGGAAAATTGCTATTAGTATACAACAATGCATATCGTTGATGTTCTTTCGTACTTATTATTGATGTGCTTAGTATACAAAATAAATTATTATGATGTGCTTTAGCATAAAATCTGGTATAAATTATTAGTTGCCGTCGAGAAAAATTGTTATCTTCGATCAACATGCGTATCGTTTGTTCTGCTAGCCTTCGTATTAGATCGTATGAATATATATTTTGTTTAATAGAAGGAAGACCCTCCATTCAATATTGATAATGTTTTGCCTGATATAAAATTACAAATCCATGCTGGAGTATACCTTTTCCAGCTCTTTTTAAGTGCAAATTTAAATGTTTCACTTAATTTTTCTTGTGAGCTTATTCTTGTTCATTGAAAGATCTATGTAAAATGTTAGGAGCAAGGATTTTGAAAACTAATAATACCACTTGTAAAATAGAAGAAACATATAAAGCAAACCATAAGGAGGAAAAGGAAGCGATGGATAGGAAGTTGATATGTAGCCAACGCACATTATGATTTTTAGGTTACCACCAAACAAAAAATACATCAGATATAAAATAAAATATATATATATGTAGAGCCACAGACAGTGAGTAATCAAAAACCAAAATTTGCACCGAAGTCCCACATATCTTAAAAAACTATTGCAATTGCAGAGATAGAATACAGCAATTACAATTGTACCATGAATGTATTATTTTTTAACTGCAAATGAAATTCATAATGATTTATAACTTCTGTTTATCTTTATTATATTCTACTCAGATAGTCGGCATCTTTTAGCATATCAAATGCCTTATTTATATCCTCCAAACCAACTTCATGTATCAGCATATTGAATGCCTTGTTTATGTCCTCCAAACCAACTTCATGCATCAATATTTCATCCAGTTCGACCTCCTAAAACTAATAAAATTATTGTTAGGTTTCCCAACCTTTATTCCATATAAAAATAAAGATTCAAATTCATAATTTCGCATACCTTATGAGAGCATTTGGATACAATGGATGGAAAATGAGAGTATAGCTTAATTCTACCAAATATAATGCCTTAATTGTCCTTCCAAGCATAAGCGATATGCAATCAACATCAACGTATATTTCTACCGCTGCTCCGAGTACAACACTTATACCTCTTCCCTGTATTGCACAATGTTGAGATATTAGAACAACAAAATGTAATTGTAATTTTGTATTTGAGTTAATTAACATGACAGCAGACTCAAATGGTTGATTAAAACCATATCATACTCCAAAGCATTAAAAACTAAATCAATACCAAGGTCATCAGTCATTTCTTTGATCAACTCGATAGCTATTTTGTTTTTATGTTCTTTCGGCATTATTAAGCCTGTCTTCTAAACAACATTGCCTTTTCTTTCTTGTTACTGTTCACATCCACATCTATAATCTTGCTTGCACCTAGCAACTTAGCTCGAACTATGGCCTGAATCTATGCAGTCGATTCCCTGAAATTTCCCCGATATATCCCCGATATATCTCGTAGCAGACTTTTAGGGCAGCGATATTTCAATATAGCGGTCCAATATAGCGGATCCGCTATTATCCTCGATATTGGGGCAATAATCCGCTATATCCCCAATTTCGTTGCCCCATTATATCCCCCTTTCCTATAAACAAGCATTTTGCTTGATGTCTTGCTTTTAAGTTTTATGGTAGCTTCAAAGTTGATGTAACATTGATATACGCTGTTGTTATTATAACTAGTTCTGACTTTTTAAGTGCCAATTTTGTTTATCTTTACTTTATTATAAATTATTTTGCTTGGTGGGAAATATTAAGTTATACTTGTTCCTCTTTTTAATGTAGAATGTTCATCATTCCTCCTTTTAAAGTCGTCCGCTTTATCCTGCTATATCCCTGATATATCTCCGCTACAACTTTTCGCATCTCAAATGCTATGGAGCGGTAGGGGGCTTTAACTGCACAGGTCTGAATATAGTAAAATATGACCAAGTCATTTTGGAATAAATACCATAGCTGAGGAGTCTATTCTAAAAGTTTACTGAAAAAATAACATAATAGAGAAGGAAATGAAATTGGGTAAAAATGTTATCTGCATAATATGTCTTCATAAATTGTATAAACTAATCTAAATTATACTAACCAAGAAGAATTCAATCATTAGCATGTCACTTAGAAATAAAGCCTTATATCCATCAATTAATATTAAATGAAATAAGAGAAGATAAATAAGTAACACTAATTAAAAAAAATGAAAACTAATTCACATACCTAAAGTGAAATTTATGGTTTCTTTTGCTTTTTATATAAAGAGAGTTTTAGACTATTCATTTTTTATAAGCAAGCACTATACCTTTGTAATATAATATGCATGCTCAAAAAAATATCTTAGTAATATGAATTCATTTACAAAGAAAGCATTAATGGATAAATATATTTCCTCTTCGGGACTCATTCAATATTAATCACTTATTAAGTAATATTTCTTGATTATGTTAGAAATTCCTAGTTAGTACTTCAATTAATGAACTTAAGGGTATATTCCCTGGCCAGGTGATTATGCTAATATCCCCACCAATTTCATCTAATGTTCTAAGTTTACTATCCACATCATTGCATTCAAATAGTCTACAAAAACATGATGCCTACGAAATATATAAAAAATAGTACGAATTCTGACCTTGAATCAGCAAGCAAACAATCTGTACACATTTCAAAGCACTTACGTGTATTGAAGATATCAATCAAGTTGTCCCTTAACTATTTAAAATCATTTATGTAATACACACTGAACAGTTGATTTAAATTTATATTAACTCTACAATCATTCACACTAATGTTGGAGTAGAACAGATCACCAAGGCAGTAGATTAAATAACTTGACTAAAATAAGAAACATAATGTTATGACTTAGGTCAATAAAAATGATATTCCTAATGCATACAACTGTATTAAGTTGTAAATAAACAACTACCTTCGTAGATTTTACAGGCTAATCGACGAACATGACAATCTTGTTGATAAAAATTCTTTTCTTTCATCAACGGTGCCTCTGTTTAAATTAGTCCAAATCTGAAGCAATATATTCCTGCATATTAAAACAAGGTAAGCAGAAGGGTTACCAATCATGCATGACTGACTACGATAAAAAGTAATATCTAGTTTATGGTGTTAAGCTAGCAAATATGTGTATAATTTACTATTTTATGAATAAATTATCTTGTAGTCGGAAATCATACTGTTTGAAGTTTAAAGAAAAAAAGATGTAGATTGATTATCTTATTACAATAAAAAGCATTCGGTTATAATATATTCATTTCATTTGTTAGTGCTACCTAAATCATCCAATCATTATTCATATTACAATGACTACTCTTAATTACTTTTAATATTTTCATTAAACAGTTGAAGTGGAAAGCATACAATTACATATCTTAAGGCTTGAACAATGGAACTACTTATAAAAACCAATACCAACAAAATTTGAAGAAAAAAGGGAGAAAAAGGAATATTATAATAGCTTACGATACTCAACTGGTACCAATATAATTTATTCACCTCAATCAAAGCATGATAAAGCTCAAACTTTTATCCGAAGCAGTCCATATATTCTTTAATTATGGACTGTAATGTCAAAATGTTGATATAAGATGGAACATATGTACTTTCATGCCCGTTACATTGAATTTTCATTCCACACTATATTATCCTTATCTTCGGTAGTTAGATAAGTCACAAAATTTAAGCAATCCATTTTACACAGATTTCTCAAAGCACCGACGAATTGCAAAAAACTGTAAAAACATTAAACATAAACAAAAATTTCTATTTCCATTGCATACTGATAGAAGTATTCTTCATCATCCTTTTGAATATAGATGGAACTAAGTTGAACTACACGGGATGGAATCTCCTGCAAAAGTAGCAAAGAGAAAAAATACAATGCACTAAAATATTGACACATACATAAAAATGTTTTATAGATGACTCTAAGATCTCACCGATATTCAAGGGAAAATATCTGTTAGATGCTAGCTTTCATTATCGGATGTAGTTTTTCTCGTCTTCATCATAAACTTTTTAAAAGTTCTAACTTGAAACTGTTATCCTAAAATTAATACTAATTAAAAACGGGTATAAACTAATATAAGTTACTAAAAATATAATGAAAAGAAGACATGGGATGTCAATGATAACAAAAAAAAATTGCATACAAAAATCAAGGATAGATAAGTTACTTGATTTTAAGATAGATCGATGCAGATTGATTGTCTTCTACTTTTCAATTAGGGCTTCTTGTCTTGACATGCAATTTCTAAATCTCGTATTATAGAACCATTTTCAATCTCCTCACTTAATTTCTACGAACATATTCATTGCTGAAACTAAGATCACGTAATTATCGATTTCAAAAAAAAGAAATAATGCCTAAAAAGTACCTTTCCTGGAGGAAGCTTAGACGAAAGGCGAACATTGAGGCAGTCGATCTTCCTGCAAACTAACTAATTATCGGTTGCATGAATTTGAAAAGATATATGGTTCTCATGACTAATTAAAAGAACAGAGAACATAAGAGTAGTTGCTAGGAGTACGGAGTAGTTGAATAAAGTGGGATGAGAAAAATGAGGAGAGAACGAGGATAGTGGAACATGAAAAACAAAGATGAATATCTGTTATATCCTCACCCACATTACGAAGTTGGTTTCTAGGGGTCATTTTTGGAATAGCCAAAAAGGCTTCACTTTGACTTGTTACCGAAGGTTTTGCTTTATAGTATAAGATATACAAAACAACTGATTTTTAACTCTATTCACTTCATTCTATTCAGATGTAGGCCAAAAATAATTTGGGTCTTAAAACTGAGTCGACCAATCCAACCTGTTTATCGAATTGGTCTGGTAAGTAGTTAAGAAGAGTAGGATGTTGGTATCCAAACTCCGTCCTAGAGTCTACTCTTTCTTATACACCTTAAGATAAAGATTTTTATTAACCGGCCCAATAACATCAAATTATTTTTCACTTCCTATATGTTAAAATCAAAAGACACATTTCAATAAAACAAAATTTATTAATCCTCCTTATTAAGTTAATTCGGTCTAAAACTTCATTCATTAACCCATTCTTAATAAAAGTACTTTTTATTTTGAAATTTGTGAGCCAAACACCTGAGTTTTATTTTAGAAACTTTTTGAATGATACTTTATTTGTAATCCATAGAAAATATAAATATAAACCGGGTAACTCCAAAATGATATCAAGGAACTGATTACCACTAAATATTATCATGAATCCCTTTACCAAGAAGGATAATACTTAAGAGAAGTGTTTACTATCCAAGCACATCCCTTTTCCATTTTTTAGTCACTTTCGAATCACTCGAACTAGTTAATTATAAAAGTAGTTATTCTTTTCAAACCCCTTTTGAAACAATACTATGTACATATATATCTAAATAAATAGTTTAACAAAGTATTTATTAACAATTTATTTTGGATTTGTTTGGATTCGAACTCATTTCGATCATACAATGACAAAGAGAATAATTTACTAAGTGCACTATCAAATTTGCCTAAGCAAACATCTGACCGTCACTTAGAAGATTATTTTAATCATTACAAAATAGATCGAGACTCATTCCCTGAATTATCCAAAGAAAAATCTTAATCCCAACTTCCTTTACAAAATATTTTGAAATCCTTTTCAAAGACAACAGGATTTTAAATTCTCCAAAAATCCTTTCAGTTATAACATATTTTATAATCCTGATTTATAAATCAACCTTTTTTATAAAATCATCTAAAATATTTCTCTTTAATAAACACCTTAATTAAAAATCCAATTTTAACCCAACATATTGTTGAACGACTTATAATCAAACCATGAAACTTAATTAACAAGGTGTTCGATTCAATGTTCCCACAAATTCAATCTACCCAACCAATACTTTACTAAGGAAATTTTCTTATGGACCACTCAACAATAGTTAATGCTCAAACTGGACGAACATAACTAATCAAATCCTATATGATAATAATTAAATATTATCAACTCCTAACAATAATCAGATAATAACAATACTTTATTTTTGGAAATTATTCCTTTATAAAAAAATTCCTAGGTAATATTATTTCATTTACCAGTTTTTAAAGCAATACTATGTCGATTTTCCTAGTTTAAGTATTTAGAAACCCCTATCGACATCGTGGTCCATATCTCGACTAGAAATAAACCACTCAACCAATAAACCAACACAATATAATTTTTTTATAGCACTAAAAAATATGCACTCAATATATAACACTCAAACTCAATCTAAGGTCTTGCTTAACCTATCTCAAACGAGTCAACCCTACCAAAGCCTAGGTATTTACTCAACTAAGCTTTGATACCATGTTGTAACGATTTTCTTTATTACATCTAAAGAGGACACTTAATACATCCTCAGTATTTGTATGTCGATCATATAAGTGTCTGAAAGACTGGTTGTTTGGGGTGCAAGAAAAAAAAGGGAAGAAAATAATCTCATAAAATGTGATGAGTAATATATAATATAAACAAGTCTTTACAAAAATAAGTCATCTTTATATACATAACATCGGATTACATTAACTTATTATTAGCCTGGACAGTTATAACAGCCCGTCCTTACAATTGTTAATAAATACAAACAAGAACAAAACAAACATAACAGTGAAAGAATGTAGATACGTGAATATGTCTTGGAGAATCCAGCTCGTCGCCTGAAGGCCCTAAATGTCCAACTGAATCTGGAAAATATGCTCGGGCTAACCTGAGCATTATAAGAAAAATAACGTCCGAATCAGTCTAGATGAACTAGCGTGAGAAACTCAAATCACAAAGAATTAGTTTGTTAACTTTTAAAACCCTTTAAAATCAAAGTATCTTGTAAGTTCACACCACACATAAACATGGACGGATTTTTACCTTACGATAACTGAAATATTTTCTATGGAAAATCCAGTGATATTATAACAATGTCTAGGATAAAAATACATATTAATTATAGCATAAATTGTTACACTAATTAAATTCCAGCATAATAAGTATATAATCAAGTCCGAAGGCACTTATTGGAGAATGGATTCCAACTATGAAAGGGCAATGGTCTACCCATCGCATTCGTACACATCTAGATAAAATGTATAGGAGGCCATAACACATTGCACCTTTGCTACTCAAGATCGGCCCTAACCCTTACTAGATAGCGTCGAATATGATCGCCCTTTAGTTGCGATTGAACAACCATAATGGGCCCTGAAGCATACATAGAGAAATCGATATTAGATCTAGGGATGATCATACCCTAATGGGAGCGACCCACAAAGCCCTATTGCACATCCCTTCTTTAGTCATTTTCTTGGTTGATGAGACTTAAGGCTACGATTATGAAACGACCCGGAAATAATCGCTATTTAAACGAATATTTAATTATATTTTAAATAATTAATAAGTAGATTTTTATTAACAAATAAAACAATTTTAAATAATAATCAATAAAAATAAAATCATATTCAAAATTTGTTTACCAAAATATATAGTCATAGAAAAACAGAAAATGTGACCAGAAGTTATTTTCCAAAATATCGATTTTTCATTAGTGATGAACGTATTTTTCTACATTTTAAACCGTTTGTTTCATATATTTTTATTTTAATAAAGCGATATTATACGGGTATTTTGTTGTGGTTTTGCAGATTATAGATTCCGAAGTGCAACGTTGAAATTAATCGGTTGTGCCGCCCAATGGTTCAGATGACACGTAAAAAAAAAGAGTGCAACATTTTGAGTACCGAATAATTCGAAGAGAAAGTACATATTGTTCATGAAGAAATGCATCTCACGTCACCAACATGTGTACTATTCATGCAAGAAGGCAAATGCAAATATTGAAAATACACTTTCAAAGATTAGCCTGAAAATCTCTCAAAGCAAGGCCACTTGTTAATCAAATAACAAAGCAAAGACCAATTCAAAGTGAGGTGGCTTATTTTTCTCCAAATATAAAGCACATGGACCTAAATAGTAGGGTTATTTGTGGAGGCTGAAGTCTTTAAATAGATAGAGCAATGCAGATGGAAAAGGAGCTCTTACCCCATCACTCTTCTTCAAGTTTAATTTTAAATTCAGCAATGTTTTTATTTTCGAACAGAATACGTAGGATTGTTGATTAGATTTAGCAATTTATTTATTCTTGTTCTTAGTTATTGCACTCTTTTCAGTTAGTTAATAAATATTTCAATTGTTTGCTCTGTTATTTTCTTTTTCACAATTTCAATTTCTATTCTGAATTTTACAATTTTATATTTTGGTTGCAATTTCGATTAGTTTTGAAATCGATTCGGAGTATATTATTGTTTTTATTTCCTGTTCAATATCCACCATTGAATTTTTTAACAGGCCTAAGATTTAAATAGGGATTTCAAATATTTTAAAACACAATTTCCCCGTGTTCGACCTGCATACTACACGTCTGTGCGCTTGCAGAATTAATTAAAATTTGTGCTTTTCTAATCACTAGAAAAGTCACAACAAGTTTTTGGCGCCGTTGCCGGGGAATTGCTATTTTGAAAATTTTCGATTTTTTAGTCTATTCGTGTTAATTTATTTTTTCTGTTATCTGGAAAAAAATCATTTTTTTTCTTTTTCCAGTTCCTTTCACAAAAGTAGCGTTTTACTTTAAAAAAATCATTTTTTTTTCGTTTTTCAGTTCCTTTCACTAAAAAATCGTTTTTTTTTCTTTCGCTGCATGTTTTCAAGTTTCGCATTGGTTTAGCTTCTGTTTCAATTGCTTTTCACGCTGAATTCATCCACAACATTTTCTTTTTTTTCTAGTGATTACAGGTAGCTCAACTAAGTAAATCTCAGCCATTCAACAACAAGGATCTAGGGATCAAGCTATTACAAACAGTGGAGTTTGAATCACTAGCATTACTCAGTTGCACTGGACGGACTGCCATACCCCTCTATAAGTAATTTTCTACTCTACAGGTACCCAACTGAAAAACTGTTTAAATTTACTTTTGGCTACTACACCTTGATTTGTTTATGCGCATTTGGGAAAGAAATAATTTTAACCGTTTAGAAAGCCAAAATATTTCATTAAACAAATGGACGGAAATTTCAAATCAAACAAATATAAGCAATCACGATTCACAACACGGTTCACAACACAGTTCACACCACAATTCACCAAAATTATCACCTAAATAACATGTTGAAAATAATGAATTTCATGAGAACCGACCATTATACCTTAGAGACCGATGCTATCTTGTTCAACCTTCGGTTATTCATTTCCACCTGCCGAAGGAAATAATTTCGAGCTAAAACATTCTTTTATCCAAGGGGTACCGAAATTCACTGGGTCTGAAAATGCTTATGAATTTCTTAGTGAATATGAATTATACGCTTCTACAACCAAAATGCAACAACTTTCTAATGAATCCATCAAGCTAAGACTTATTCCATTCGCGCTCCTAGAAAGTGCAAAAAGATGGCTTAATTCTCTTCCTAAAAATTCAATTAAGAGTTGGGACAATTTCGTTACTATATTTTTGAAAAAGTTTTTTCCTTTTCACAAAACTCTTAAAATTCGAACTTAAATCAACCAATTCTCTCAGAATGAAGGAGAAACTTTTTCAAAATATTTTGAAAGGTTCAATCAATTGTTATATAGTTGCCCACGTCATGCAATCCCTAAACATGTTTTGTGCCAAATCGTTATGAAGGGCTTAACTATCAAACAAGATCCCAACTCGAATCAATGTGCGGAGGAGAATTCACGGCAAAAACAGACGAGGAAGCTTGGGAATTTTTAGAAGAGTACTCGAAAAAGGATATGCAATGGTAAACAATTCGTGTTCCAATTCGTGCTCCAAATAGAGGAGTACATGCCATTGACCCATCACATCTTCCTATAGCTGCCCAAATTCCTCAAGAAGGAGAAGAACTACCTCATTACTACACATAAGACCAAATCAATGTTATAGCTCAAAATAGTCCTTATTCATCCACATACAACCCTAACTGGAAGCATCATCCAAATTTTTCGTGGTCAAATCCTAACAATATGGCTAATCCATCGTATATGTATCCGATGATACCAAATCCGAATTATCGAGCCCTAACATCTAATGCTCAAAATTCATAACCAACTCCTCAAACAAAACCTTCGAATCAACCATACAGGCATCCTAATTTCAATCCATCAACCCAATCTTCTCAGCCTTCACAAGAAATTGCTCGATTGGAAAAACAACTCTCTAAACAAAATGAACAAATCACTAACCAAGATGCAAGAATTGAGCAAATCACCAAACAAAATGAACAAATGTTGATAACGATGAAGGGTCTCATGAGAATCAATGAGAAAGGTAAATTGCCTAGTCAAACCGAAGTGAATCCAAAGTATAACTCTCGAGGAGTAAATCTTTATGAGGACGAAGACGTAAATTCGGTTAATGCTGTCACCACATTAAGGTCTGGAAAGAAGGTGGACAACCATGTCGGCAACCCCGACGTCCTTCTTAAGTCTTCCCTTGTTCAAAATTCTGAAACTCAGTCAACACCCACCGTTGTCAATCCAAACAACTCTAATTCTTCATCCAAGGTTGGGAATCCCGACCACTGTTCACTTTTTGATGTTGGCAACCCCAACATTTCAGCACCCTTATCTTTACCCTCTAATATCACACCTTCTTCTTCGAATGAAAAAACTACCGAACGAGTCTATAAACCCATAGCTCCATTTCCTCATAGACTCAACAAAAAGAAGAAGCCGGCTAATTTTGACCAAATTCTTGAAATCTTCAAACAAGTTCGAACCAATATTCCACTTCTTGATACCATCGAGCAAATTCCTCAATACGCCAAATGTCTGAAAGAGCTATGTACTCAAAAGCGCGCCACTAACGTTCCTAAGACTGCATTTCTAACTGCAAACACTAGCTCTGTTCTTTCAAATCCCTCCCGAATCAAGTATAAGGACCCCGGTTGTACTATAATCGGCTGTAAAATAGGTAACACTCACATTAGTCATGCCTTACTCGATCTTGGAGCGAGTGTGAATTTTTTGCCTTATATTGTATACTGTCAACTTGGACTAGGGGAATTAAATCCTACAAACATCACAATTCAACTAGCTGATTGATCTGTCAAAAAACCATTAGGCACAGTTGAAGATGTTTTGATGCAAATTGAGCAATTCTATTTCCCAGTCGATTTCATAGTCCTTGAGACCGCACCTGTCTCAAATCCTAACTATCAGATTCCCTTAATATTAGGTCATCCATTTTTAGCAACATCAAATGCTATCATAAATTATAGGAATGGTCAACTCCAACTTTCCTTTGGGCACCTAACAATTGAACTAAATATATTCAATCTAAATAGACAACCAAGGGATCTTGAAATAGAAGAAGTTGACATGATCCAAACAATTGTAGAAAATGATTTTAGTGATATTACGGAGTCTCTTAACATGTGCCAAGATCATTTCAATTCCAATTTAACTGAAGATGAATACGTTTATGAATTAAATGATATGCTCTGCTCTTCTCATAATTCACTAGAAATCAATCAGTTGATGTCTACTGAAGCCTCAAAAGAAGTATACCCTAAATTAGACCTCAAACCTCTTCCAAACGATCTTAAGTACGCATACTTAGATTCTTCGGGAAATTTCCCTGTAATCTTGGCATCCGATCTCTTTATGGACCAAGAAGAACAACTTTTGAAAATTTTAAGGAAAAATAAAGAGGCAATAGGATGGGTAATCGCTGACATTAAGGGAATTAGTCCATCAATCATCGAACATCGAATACATTTAGTCGACGAGGCTAAACCCACCCACGAATCTCAGAGGCGATTAAACCCTAATATGAGAGAAGTGGTAAAGGAAGAAATTATCAAATGTTTAGACAATAACATTATCTACCCTATCTCTAACAGTACTTGGGTAAGTCCGGTACAAGTTGTGCTTAAGAAGTCTGGAATCACTGTGACCAAAAGTGAGAATAACGAATTTGTTCCAACAAAAGTCAAAACAAAATGGCGTGTTTCCATCGACTATCGAAAACTCAATGCAGCAACAAGAAAAGATCATTTTCCCCTCCCTTTCATCGATCAAATGCTCGAACGCTTAGCCGGTCATGAATATTATTGTTTTCTTGATGGTTACTCCGGCTATAATCAAATTCCAATTGCGCTAGAGGACCAACACAAAACAACATTCACATGTCCCTTCGGAACTTTCGTTTATCGTCGCATGCCCTTAGGTCTTTGTAATGCTCCCGCTATCTTTCAGAGATGTATGATGAGTATATTTCTGATATGGTGGAGGATTTCTTAGAAATATTCATGGACGATTTTTCAATCTATGGGTCATCTTTTGATCAGTGCCTCCTTCGTTTAGAACGTGTCTTAAAGCGATGTAAGGAGAAATCTCTTGTTCTTAATTGCGAAAAATGTCATTTTATGGTTAAGCGAGGAATAGTATTAGGTCATGTGGTCTCTAAAAATACCCTAGAAGTTGACAAATCTAAAGTTGATCTTATTGTTGGCCTTCCTCCTCCAAGGTCTGTATAGGACATTCGCTCATTTCTTGGCCATGCAGGATTTTATAGGAGGTTCATTAATGATTTTTCAAAAATTTCAAAACCTCTTTCGAATCTTCTGGCTAAAGACGTTAAATTTGAATTTTCCAATGAATGTAAAACGTCTTTTGAAACCCTCAAATCGATCTTGACCACTACACCTATCATCCAACCTCCAAATTGGACTTTGCCTTTCGAATTAATGTGTGACACTTATGATTATGCCATTGGAGTCATCTTAGGTCAACGAATCGATAAACTCCCCCGAGTCATCTATTATGCTAGCAAAACTGTTAACAAAGCTCAATTAAATTACTCAACCACAGAAAAAGAGGTTTTAGCAGTTATCTTTGCCCTCGATAAGTTTAGATCATATCTCGTAGGTTCTAAGGTCATAGTTTACACCGATCATGCCGCCTTGCGGTATTTACTCACGAAAAAGGATGCCAAACCCCGCTTAATCCGTTGGATTCTCCTTCTTCAAGAGTTTGACCTAGAAATACGAGATAAAAAGGGTTCTGAAAATGTCGTAGCTGATCATCTTTCTCGTATTGTTCATGAAAACTACGATAACTCTCAAATCAATGATCATTTTCCCAATGAACAAATTCTTTCCCTCTCTAGTGCACCATAGTACGCAGACATCGTAAATTATCTTGTCACAAATGAAACACCCTTCCATTGGTCAAAAAAAGATAAACAAAAATTTCTCTTTAATGTTTGAAACTTTTACTGGGACAATCCTTATCTCTTCAAATATTGCACCGATCAAATCATACGTTGATGTGTACCCGAACATGAGTTCCATAGCATCCTCTCTTTTTCACATAATCAAGCATGTGGAGGACATTTTGGAGCAAAGAAAACTGCTGCCAAGGTGTTACAGTGCAGTTTTTATTGGCCTTCTCTTTTTCGTGATGCCCATGAATTTTGCTCCAAATGCGCTAGATGTCAACAAACAGGTCGTATTTCCAAACGTAACATGATGCCCCTAAACCCAATCCTTGTCATCGAAATTTTTGATGTTTGGGGCATCGATTTCATGGGTCCTTTTCCTAATTCTTTTGGAAATCTCTACATCCTACTTGCAGCAGATTACGTGTCTAAATGGGTTGAGACCATTCCCACTAGAACGAATGACAATAAAGTTGTTAAATTTTTGAAAGAAAACATATTTTCCCATTTTGGCACACCTCGAGCCATTATAAGTGATAACGGTTCTCATTTTTCTAATCGTGCTTTTGAATATCTTCTTAAGAAATACTTTATCACTCATAAACTATCTACTCCATATCATCCACAGAATAATGGTCAAGTCGAGATTTCCATTAGACAAATTAAAAAATTCTTGAAAAGACGGTTAACTCCAACAGAAAAGATTGGTCATCTAAATTGATAGACGCCCTTTGTAACAACCCGCATATTTATCGATTTTTTATTTAAATATTTTATTTAAATATTTTATCGTTCGTCGGATTTTGGTCCGAAAAGCTACTTTTTGCAAACCGTCGAATTGGGACTCGAGACCACCCCCATTGAGTTCAAAATGATGTTTGCGATCTTTTTAAGTGTAAACTTTGATATGTTTGGAGTTAGTGAAATTTTGCTACTTTTCACTTAGGGCCTTTGTTTAGGTTTCAGCCCATTAACCCCATTTATCAACCTAGCTCCAACCCTCTTCTCTTCATTCCTTCATAATTTCCTAATACATTCAAGCTTCATCAAAAATGGGGGAAGAGAAAAGGAATTAGGAAATCCTAAGCCCTAGTTTCCATTAGCAAATCCATCTTCAAGCTCCAAACTCAAGAGAACCCATTGGTAAGCTTTCTCTTCATCTTCTCCAACTCATTCTCTCTTTGACTTCAGAAATTTCCTAAACCTAATTTAGGAAATGTTTCTCTTTTAAGCTTAGATTGAAGCTTCTTGAGTTGTTATTGAAGAGGAATTGATCTTAACTTGTTTCTAAAGCTTCTCCTTCATTGATTTGGGTTCAAAGGTGAGATTTTTATCTCACATCTTAGTATATAATTATCTTCGATTATTAGGTATGAATTCCTAACACTTCTTCATGTGCATTTGATTTTGATTTGGATTGCTTTTGTGAATATTCCAATTTTTGGTGTTTTGGGTTCAAATCTTTAAAAATCATAACTTTGATGTTTTGATCATGTTTTTGGTGATGAACCAAAGAGCTTCTGTGGCCGGGTAGTCGATTGGCATAAACCCTTAGCGCCGTTGCTCGTGCGATTGCAATTTGGTCGAGGTTTGCACCTCTTTTAAAATAGGGTAGGAAGAGCAAGTACACAGGTTCGGCCGACCGAGCCCCTGGGCCGGTCGACCGACCTGCTACCCAGGCACTTCCTGCCTCTGTGTAGGAAGTGCTGGTTACAGGCTTCGACCGACCGAGCCCTTGGTCCGGTCGACCGACCTGGTGCCCGAGCACTTCCTGTCTCTGGTTCGGTCAACCGACTCAGGGAGTCCGGTTGACCGACCTGCTCCTATTTGCAAGTTTTGCCTATTTGCTTATTTGCTTGAGAATTCCAACTTCAATCGATTCGTGTTGATTCCCTTTTGTTATTATCACTTATTATCGACTTTGATGACATTTTCTTCGTGATTTATGGGAATATCCATTTTGATGGATTCAGTATCGATTTCTTTGGATTCTATTCACGTCTTCGAATGTGAATCTTTATGAATTGATTGTTTCTACAATCACTTCTATGATTTGTCACTTAAAAATATAAAGGTTTTCTATACTAGCAGTAAATATCAAAACTCTTTCTTCAAATGATTTCAACACTATTTTATTACAAAGCTCGTTTTCACAAACCGATTTCCAATCTATTAGTATATACAAACCTTTACCTCACTCGTATAAGAAATCTAATTAAACGGCTTAGTAAAAAAAGTGGTATGAAACGCTTGCGTTTACTTCGTCGGTTAATTCTTGGACTTGTTCGATTGAATCTCTTGTGACAATTTTCTAGTGGAGATCTACAGTTTGTTTGTAAATATTTAAGTTAAGCAAGTGGTTATGGGACATGAAGCTAAACTCATATATTTACTAGCTTAGTGTAATTGACACTTCTCGATTGATCGATGACGATCATCTTTGTGGTTTAGACTAGCAATGTGCGATGTCTCTTTGTCTGTATGGAGGATTATACCTCATTTTATTGAGCTTCGTCTCATTTATCGCATGGGTCGTATCTTTCTAGATACGTCGATGTTTATTATGCATGGGGTGTACCTTTTTAGGTGCATCGATGTTTGTTTACTTCGTGGAGCAATCGGCTCAATAAGTTGGGACATGGGGCGTATCTTTCTAGTTGCGTCGATGTTCGTCTATGCATGGGGCGTATCTTTCTAGGTGCGTCGATGTTCGACTTTGCATGGGGTGTATCTTTCTAGGTGCATCGATGTTAGACATTACATGGGGTGTATCTTTCTAGGTGCATCGATGTTTATTTATGCATGGGAAGTATCTTTCTAGGTGCATCAATGTTTATTTGTGCATGGGGCGTATCTTTCTAGGTGCGTCGATGCTAGAGCATGGGGCGTATCTTTCTAGGTGCGTCGATGTTCGACTGTGCATGAGGCGTGTCTTTCTAGGTGCGTCGATGTCCAGTTTATGGGACTGGCCATCCTTTTATTGTGATTTCTGGATTTCTATTTGATGATTTCTGGAATTTATGTTTCACCAGCTTTTACGATTGACATTGATATATATGTCATTTATTGTGGCTTGGTGAATGAAATTAGGAGTATGACATTCCTTTTTATCTTTGAGAAGATCTTTGCGATATTGATTAATCTTATTGATTTTTCAATTATTTATTTATCACAGCTTGGCATTGTGATTATTATACGTTTAGTCATATCTCTTATTCTATATCATTTCTTCTGATATTTATAGCTAGACTGATCCGTTTATTATTTTCTTCTTATATAATACTCGGGTCAGACCGAGATGTTACAGGTGCTTCTGTTTGACTTCTCTTCTGGGGTTATCATATGATCTTTTGGCTAACTACTTAGATTAGTAGTTTATTTTGTTGTATACACTTGAGATATGGACTCATAGTTGTATTCTTTTGTATAGCACGTGTTGCTATTCTTTTGTATTATTGTGGATCTTTTTGACCACTACTCTGATATACACTTTCATGTGTTAGTTATATATATTCATATCTTCTTCCGCCTTTGTGATATGAATTGTCTGTGACTGATTTATGTTATGTTTATTTCTGTATTTGTTTCCGAAGATATTTTAGCTACTGTGTAGTAGCTTTGAGTTTGTGTCGGTAGGTCGTATTTCCCTCTTGATAAAGAAATGCATGTTATACTATCCGACATGTCGATGCTCGCACAAAGCAATTACACGGATGGTCGCTCCTCAACAGCCTTATTCTCCGTGCTAGTTGACAGCATTCACCGTAATGTTCTTGGCTAGCGTGGGTATAGAGGTGGGGCGTCACAGCTTGGTATCGGAGCCAAACTTCGGAACAATGTAGAATAATTTAACAAGGATCATCGTCCTAAGTCCATCTTAGGAGTCGTGCTTTAGGATTTTATTCGAGTCTTCGTACCGATTCATCCTATTTTCTTTATGATTCCTTGTTTTATATATCAAGATTTCTTGATATTTATTTTAAGAATAATTTTTCTTCTTCTTTCTTTCTTTCCAAAGGAAGAGAAATGGTTAGACCAGGCCGTCCCAACGCCGGTCAATCTAGTACTACTTCTCAGGATGGAGTATTTATGTCTGCCCAGCAGCATTTAGATCTTGTTAAGAACGCTCAAGCAGCTGGACCCAATCCAGTGGCTACTCATCCTAGATCCGGTTTCGCATGCTTGTGCAGAGACTATACCGATTTGGGTGGAAGGCCATTCAAGGGATCCGAGAGTGTTATTGAAATTCAAGCTTGGCTCAAATCATGCGATCGCATCTTTTCTCACATGAACCTTATTGATCTACATGCTTCTAGCATGCTCCAAGAAAGAGCATTAGATTGGTATGAGCTTTTAATTTCTGAAATCATTGAAGCGGATCTCACTTGGGAGCAATTCCGGGGAAGGTTCGAATTGAAATTTGTGCCGGAGGCCGAAAAAGTAACTTTGGCCCGGCGTTTTATTGACCTTGTTCAAGGTGAATCTTCTGTGACAGACTATGTCGCATCTTTCGAATCTCTGTCCAAATACGGGGTTGAATACATCAACACCCCATTGAAGAAAAATCAGAGATTTGTCTATGGCTCGAATAAGAATCTTAAGAAGCCATTACTCCTGAAACTTGAGGTTTCATTTGATCAGCTTATTGATATCGCTCTTCGTCTTGAAGAGGCCGATAATGAAGGTGATGTTAAAGTTGTGCGTGCCCAACAAAACCTCAACAACAACATGAAGAGGCCTATTAAATTCAAAGGCCCCATTCCCAACAAGAAAGGGAGGCAAGAAATCTCGGTAGCAAAAGCACCTACCTCTAGTCGTGGACAATGCTACAATTGTGGTTCCACGAACCACTATGCAAGGGAGTGTCTGAAATCCCTCTTTTGTCGCTATTGCAAAAATTCGGGTTACCATATTACTGCGTGTCCTGTACTTCAAAGTAAGAAGGAGGGAGAGCTCAATGTAGTGCAAGCCCCTAGTGGCACTTCTCGTGGCCAAGGTATTTCTCATTTAATCCTTGATTACATTTATTTTGTGATCTTCTTATTTGAGTTCTTTTTGATATGGGTTTCATCTCACTATTTTATATCAAAAGAACTTGTGATTCTTTTTCTTTGAAAATATTTTGGGTTTGATGACTTCTTTGAGAGTTGCGAATCCGGATGGTAGATCCGCAACACTCAATTTGCTTTCTATTGACTTCGAAATTATGTTATGTGATTTTTCTTCCCGAGCCGATTTTTTTATTTAGGCTTCGGAATCGATTTTGTAAGGATTGGCTCAATCGTTGTGAAGCCCATATCCTATTTTCCGTGTGGACTATTCATCTTCGACATTTTCTATCTGTTAAGCAGATTTCTATTTTTTCTTGAGATTCCGATTTAAAATTTTTGAAGGCATCATTTTATTCTTTAAGCCTTCATGATAAGGAAAGTGTTGTTTCTCTTATCTAAATAGTTTGTGAAACTTTCCGGTATTTTTGAGCTTGTCTTAGGATTATCACCTAAGTAATCTTTTGTGTGGTGCTAAGGTCTTTTCAGTTTGACCTTACCACCGGTTTTCATTTGCTACGAGTTGCGGAAGTTGGCATTCCACTTACCGCATTCCGCACTTGTTATGATTCCTATGAATGAATTATTATGTCATTCGGTTTATCCAGCTTATTTCATTCATTTTATAAATCGAATATTCTATGAATATTTCGATGAGACCAATCTTGTATTTATTGATTTTGGATGAAAATAGTAATTTAAAATTTTGCAAATCTTTTCCATAAGATTTATTTATAAGTAAAATTGGATTTTGTTCTTGAAACGAACGAAGAATATTCTTAAAAGTTTTTAAGAAACATGTTTATTATCTAGAATACGATTTTGTGATTTTATTGCCCGTTGAGTGCTTTAAGAATTTTGGTCGATGCGCTTGATCAACGTTATCGATAGGAATTTCCTAAACGCTTTGATGAAACAATCAAACACAGTAAAATTCACTTCAAATAAGTAAAATTTTCTAAAAAGATGATTACATAAGTTAATTGTAATTTTGAAAGTTTAGTTTTTGGGAAAGAAGATTATTTGAAAGAATTCTTTTCCGATACTCTTATTCTTGTGTTTTCCGAAGGGAACCAAGACTTTGCTATTTGTACCGATACTAGTCGTATTGGTTTGGATGTCGTTCTCTTGCAAGGGAGAACGTGCTATCACTTGTGCTTCTGAATCATTATAGCTTATCGAGACTAGATATGCCACTCATGATCTAGTGCTCGCGGCTATTGTTTTCACTTTTAGAATTTGGCATCATCATATTTGGATGAGAGATTTGTTCTCCACCTCGATCATAAATCTTTGAAATATTTATTTTCTCATAAGGAACTTCATGTTGACTCGAGTTCCTAGCATCTTATGATCTAGATATTCTTTCTATTCCTGAAGGGGAAATCATGTTGCCAATACGTTTTGTCGTAGGCAACAAGTTGTTGATTCTTTGATGATGTCTGAATGGAATTATCTTTTTATTAATTTCATCGGACGTTTTGATATACTTTGTTTTATTGAGCTTTATCTCATTCCTTTTATGGACTAGCGTCCGATGTTCTTTTATGGTGTTCGGTTCATCGGATGTACTGTTATTATACTACATCGATGTTCCGTCTTATCTGGATCAATGGATGTACCATTATTATACTACATCGTTGTTCCGGTTTATCGGTTCATTGGACGTACCGTTTTTGTACTACGTCGGTGTTCCAAGTTATTCGAGTTTATAGTTTCTTGGGTGTACCGTTTTTGTACTACGCCGTTGCACTGGCTCAATTTTCTGTTATTCTTGACGTTTTCTGCGTCTCTTAACTATGGAAATGCTTTTAGGTTTCCTATTTTTATTCTTGAGCCAGGTGATATTGAGGAAATTGAAGTTTTACTAGATTTGACTTTTGAGCAACATTCTATTCGCATCATTGCTTCGGAGGATGAGTGCCTTCGAAATAAAGATGTTCTTTTTGTGAGAGTTTAATGGTTCTCAAATCCTATGGATTGCTATTGGGAATCCAGAGAATTCATCGAGCGATCTCGTTCTTGCTAACTCTTTCGTGCTCTTTATGGTGAACTTCTTATTTCAATTTTCTTTTGTGTTGATATGCTTTTATGGTTGTTACTCTTTATTTTTTTCTTAAGTATTGCGAGGGCGCAATTTCTTTAAGGAGGGGAGTCTGTAACAACCCGCATATTTATCGATTTTATATTTAAATATTTTATCGTTCGTCGGATTTTGGTCCGAAAAGCTACTTTTTGCAAACAGTCGAATTGGGACTCGAGACCACCCCCATTGAGTTCAAAATGACGTTTGCGATCTTTTTAAGTGTAAACTTTGATATGTTTGGAGTTAATGAAATTTTGCTACTTTTCACTTAGGGCCATTGTTTAGGTTTCAGCCCATTAACTCCATTTATCAACCTAGCTCCAACCCTCTTCTCTTCATTCCTTCATAATTTCCTAATACATTCAAGCTTCATCAAAAATGGGGGAAGAGAAAAAGAATTAGGAAATCCTAAGCCCTTGTTTCCACTAGCAAATCCATCTTCTAGCTCCAAACTCAAGAGAACCCATTGGTAAGCTTTCTCTTCATCTTCTCCAACTCATTCTCTCTTTGATTTCAGAAATTTCCTAAACCTAATTTAGGAAATGTTTCTCTTTTAAGCTTAGATTGAAGCTTCTTGAGTTGTTATTGAAGAGGAATTGATCTTAGCTTGTTTTTAAAGCTTCTCCTTCATTGATTTGGGTTCAAAGGTGAGATTTTTATCTCACATCTTAGTATATAATTATCTTCGATTGTTAGGTATGAATTCCTAACACTTCTTCATGTGCATTTGATTTTGATTTGTATTGCTTTTGTGAATATTCCAATTTTTGGTGTTTTGGGTTCAAATCTTTAAAAATCATAACTTTGATGTTTTGATCATGTTTTTGGTGATGAACCAAAGAGCTTCTGTGGCCGGGTAGTCGATTGGCATAAACCCTTAGCGCCATTGCTCGTGCGATTGCAATTTGGTCGAGGTTTGCACCTCTTTTAAAATAGGATAGGAAGTGCAAGTATACAGGTCCGGCCGACCGAGCCCCTGGGCCGGTCGACCGACCTGCTACCGAGGCACTTCCTGCCTCTGTGTAGGAAGTGCTGGTTACAGGCTTCGGCCGACCGAGCCCCTAGGCCGGTCGACCGACCTGGTGCCCGAGCACTTCCTGCCTCTGGTTCGGTCAACCGACTCAGGGAGTCCGGTTGACCGACCTGCTCCTATTTGCAAGTTTTGCCTATTTGCCTATTTGCTTGAGAATTCCAACTTCAATCGATTCGTGTTGATTCCCTTTTGTTATTATCACTTATTATCGACTTTGATGACATTTTTTTCGTGATTTATGGGAATATCCATTTTGATGGATTCGGTATCGATTTCTTTGGATTCTATTCACGTCTTCGAATGTGAATCTTTATGAATTAATTGTTTCTACAATCACTTCTATGATTTGTCACTTAAAAATATAAAGGTTTTCTATACTAGTAGTAAATATCAGAACTCTTTCTTCAAATGATTTCAACACTATTTTATTACAAATCTCGTTTTCTCAAACCGATTTCCAATCTATTAGTATATACAAACCTTTACCTCACTCGTATGAGAAATCTAATTAAACGGCTTAGTAAAACAAGTGGTATGAAACGCTTGCGTTTATTTCATCGGTTAATTCTTGGACTTGTTCGATTGAATCTCTTGTGACAATTTTCTAGTGGAGATCTACAGTTTGTTCGTAAATATTTAAGTTAAGCAAGTGGTTATGGGACATGAACCTAAACTCATATATTTACTAGCTTAGTGTAACTGACACTTCTCGATTGATCGATGACGATCATCTTTGTGGTTTAGACTAGCAATGTGCGATGTCTCTTTGTCTATATGGAGGATTGTACCTCATTTTATTGAGCTTCGTCTCATTTATCGCATGGGTCGTATCTTTCTAGATACGTCAATGTTTATTATGCATGGGGTGTACCTTTTTAGGTGCATCGATGTTTGTTTACTTCGTGGAGCAATCGGCTCAATAAGTTGGGACATGGGGCGTATCTTTCTAGTTGCGTCGATGTTCGTCTATGCATGGGGCGTATCTTTCTAGGTGCGTCGATGTTCGACTTTGCATGGGGTGTATCTTTCTAGGTGCATCGATGTTAGACATTACATGGGGTGTATCTTTCTAGGTGCATCGACGTTTATTTATGCATGGGATGTATCTTTCTAGGTGCATCGATGTTTATTTGTGCATGCGGCGTATCTTTCTAGGTGCGTCGATGCTAGAGCATGGGGCGTATCTTTCTAGGTGCGTCGATGTTCGACTGTGCATGGGGCATGTCTTTCTAGCTGCGTCGATGTCCAGTTTATGGGATTGGCCATCCTTTTATTGTGATTTTTGGATTTCTATTTGATGATTTCTGGAATTTATGTTTCACCATCTTTTACGATTGACATTGATATATATGTCATTTATTGTGGCTTTGTGAATGAAATTAGGAGTATGACATTCCTTTTTATCTTTGAGAAGATCTTTGCGATATTGATTAATCTTATTGATTTTTCAATTATTTATTTATCACAGCTTGGCATTGTGATTATTATATGTTTAGTCATATCTCTTATTCTATATCATTTCTTCTGATATTTATAGCTAGACTGATCCGTTTATTATTTTCTTCTTAAATAATACTCGGGTCAGACCGAGATGTTACAGGTGCTTCTGTTTGACTTCTCTTTTGGGGTTATCATATGATCTTTTGGCTAACTACTTAGATTAGTAGTTTATTTTGTTGTGTACACTTGATATATGGACTCATAGTTGTATTCTTTTGTATAGCACGTGTTGCTATTCTTTTGTATTATTGTGGATCTTTTTGACCACTACTCTGATATACACTTTCATGTGTTAGTTATATATATTCATATCTTATTCCGCCTTTGTGATATGAATTGTCTGTGACTGATTTATGTTATGTTTATTTCTATATTTGTTTTCGAAGATATTTTAGCTACTGTGTAGTAGCTTTGAGTTTGTGTCGGTAGGTCGGATTTCCCTTTTGATAAAGAAATGCATGTTATACTATCCGACATGTCGATGCTCGCGCAAAGCAATTACACGGATGGTCGCTCCTCAACAGCCTTATTCTCCGTGCTAGTTGACAGCATTCGCCGTAATGTTCTTGGCTAGCGTGGGTATAGAGGTGGGGCGTCACACCCTTTGGGCATTTGGCACTGCTTATAAAACAAATCTAGGAATGTCACCATACCGATTAGTCTTTGGAAAAGCATGCCATTTACCCGTTGAGCTCGAGCACCGCACACTTTGGGCAATCAAATACCTTAATTTTGACATAGAAAAAGCCGGATCACATCGTAAATTACAATTGTCAGAATTAGAAGAACTTAGAAATGAAGCGTATGAAAATGCAAAGATTTATAAAGAGAAAACTAAATTTTATCATGATAAATCCATACTTCGTTAGACATTCGAAGTATGTCAGAAAGTTCTCTTATATAATTCCAGACTTCATTTATTTTCGGGAAAATTGAGATCCTTGGACAGGTCCATATATTTTGAAAACAGTATACCCTTATGGTGCAGTTGAAATTGAAAATCATAGGGACAGTTCCATTTCAAAGGTCAATAGACAACGCTTGAAGCCATTTCTAGAGTTTGAACAACACGAGGACGGCGAGTTCGTGGATCTTCATGACCTAGCTATTCGGCATAAGCCACTCACTATCTTGTACATATCAGGTTGTATATTTTTTATTTTATTTTTCTATTTTACATTTGCATTCCATTTGACAGTTGGGACACTGTCTCATTCCAGTGTGTGGGGACGTATATCTCATACTGTTTGTTCATATTTCATAATGTGGCAACATATAAAAAAAATCAGCTCATTATTTGTTTTCAAATTTCCTTCCAATTTTTTTTCTCATTTCCCATTATTTTCAGGACTTCGATTTATTTTTAATTAGTCAAGACAAAGTAAGTAAGCAGTTGAAGTCAATTGATGAAATTTTTTGTGAATCACTAATTTCAAATGTAAAATATAATGAAAAGTTGAATTACAAGCGATAATAGTGAGGTTAGTATATAGGGGGATTCGTAGGTGATGGTTATGAAATCCTTTCTAAACTGTCGTCTTTGTTTTAAAAGAAAAGTGGCAGATTTAAAGTACATGCGTTGACATTTCAAATCATTGAAGTTAAGTGGTGCTAAGTTGATTTGCATAACTCTCTTTAGTTAATTTCAAAAAAAAAATTAAAAATAAAATATAATAATAATAATAATAAGAAACACCTAGAGTCGATAGGTGTGCACACTTACGAAAGTGTATGCACTCGCCACGCTCTGTACTCTTCTCACGTAAGCCAGCAAGGCAGTGCATGGATGGTATATCTGGCCTCAGCATTCTGAATTAGGTGTATAAATAATTAAATAAATAATCACCTAAGGATTATCAACCTTTTCTGACATAGTCAGCGTCGGTTTTCACAATCCGCCAAGCTCTGTCCCAACTCTCACGTAAGCCCGCGAGGCAGTGCATGGGTGGTATACCTTGGTCCAAAAGTTAGGTGTAAAAAAAATATTAATAAAGAGAGACTAATCTTTGAAACCAAAACACTTCTTGACTTTGTTGATTTGGCTTGTTATACAAATGAAAATGAAAAATACCATTTTGAAAAAACTGTGATTAACAGTGAAGAATTTATTTCATGGCTGCACTATGTTATCGACCGAAACAACTGGCAAACTAGAATCTAATGTATGAAAACTTGAGTTATATTGAAATTTGTGTTTAGTGAGGAACAAAAAGTTTCTAGAAGTTGACTAAAACTGATATACATTATTTTGTTGCAATTATTCTGAAGTAAATCGAGTCTCCATTTATTAAAATTTTGCATTCATGTAGTACATTAGAATCATCACATATTGCATTTGGATTTTGTGGATAGTATCAGCTGAAAACCCTCACGAGACACCACTCGTCCAACTAGGGACACCTAGAGGTTTAACGGCTTGTTGCATACGCTCAATGCAATCGTGTTTCCTACAAAAAAGGATTTAGTTAGTTTTATTTTTTTGCTTATTCGAGGATGAATAAAGTTCTAATGTGGGGTATTTGATGAACGTATTTTTCTGCATTTTAAACCGTTTGTTTCATATATTTTTATTTTAATAAAGCGGTATTATACGGGTATTTTATTGTGGTTTTGCAGATTATAGATTCCTAAGTGCAACGTTGAAATTAATCGGTTGTGTCGTCCAATGGTTCAAATGACACGCAAAAAAAAAAGAGTGCAACATTTTGAGTACCGAATAATTCGAAGAGAAAGTACATATGGTTCATGAAGAAATGCATCTCACGTCACCAACATGTGTACTATTCATGCAAGAAGGCAAATGCAAATATTGAAAATACACTTTCAAAGATTAGCCTGAAAATCTCTCAAAGCAAGGCCACTTGTTAATCAAATAACAAAGCAAATACCAATTCAAAGTGAGGTGACCATATTTTTCTCCAAATATCAAGCACATGGACCTAAATAGTAGGGTTATTTATGGAGGCTGAAGTCTTTAAATAGAGAAAGCAATGCAGATGGAAAAGGAGCTCTTACCCCTTCACTCTTCTTCAAGTTTAATTTTAAATTCAGCAGTGTTTTTATTTTCGAACAGAATACGTAGGATTGTTGATTAGATTTAGCAATTTATTTATTCTTGTTCTTAGTTATTGCACTCTTTTCAGTTAGTTAATAAATATTTCAATTGTTTTCTCTATATTTTCTTTTCCGCAATTTCAATTTCTATTCTGAATTTTACAATTTTATATTTTGGTTGCAATTTCGATTAGTTTCGGAATCGATTCGGAGTATATTATTGTTTTTGTTTCCTGTTCAAGATCCACCGTCGAATTTTTTAACACGCCTAAGATTTAAATAGGGATTTCAAATATTTTAAAACACAATTCTCTGTGTTCGACCTGCATACTACACGCCTGTGCGCTTGTAGAATTAATTAAAATTTGTGCTTTTCTAATCAATAGAAAAGTCACAACAATTAGTTAAAAGTTGTTTTAAAGGTCATAATAATATGTTAAACATACATGCACGCAATATAAACCATTTTAACATGATAAATACATGTGTATATGTGCATGAATATGCTCTCTTTAAAGTGTGTATGTATCAAGATAAAAGAAAATATTTTATAAAGGAAAATATACATATACATATACATATACATATACATATACATATAAAAACACACATTTTTCAATATAAAGGCTTATGACATGGTGTGAATAGTTGAAAATATAGGAGGGGGTTAAAGTGGACGGTTTTGAGGAAATGGAGGGAGTATGGTGCGCAATCATATGTATTTTAAAATATAAAACACTTATTATTATTTTAATCAAATCCTAAGCCTATATATCCCACTTTATCTTCATGTTTTTCATTTCAAAAACTTCGTTCTTCGTTTCAATTTCCTAATATTTTAAGAAAACATAACCACGGCCTCCTCTTCATAAATTCTAAAATAAGAAAAATAACACCTTTTGGCCAAAACCTCCTTTTTTTATTCACAAAATCAGTTCTACATCTCCTACAACATCTCCTCTTCCAAAATACAGCACTCCACCACCCAAAACCATAAGGGCCAAGCTCAAACCTACCAAGCCGAACCTATTAGCCCAAGGTTGAGCCCAAACACCATTTCGTCGAGCCTAAACACCACTTAGCCAAGCCCAAACACTACTTGGCCGAGCCCAATTCAAGTATTCGAGGGTCCAAAAGCTTCAAATTTGCAACATTCTTAAGCGTTTTCGAGTTCCGGGAAAAGTTGCTTTGGTTTAGAAAAAGTTTCGGTGAGTAAAAATTTTATTTTTGGAAAAGAAATTAACTTGATTTTTATGGACCATATGCTTTGAAAATATGGTGATTTTCATGTTGAATTATCATGTCGTACTTATGATGATGTGTTTATGTTTGAACTTGGATTTGAAGATTGGTTGATATGTGGATATGTTTGGATATGTATATTGATATAGATATGTGATATTATGTATGATATTATGGTAATATGTTTATGAAACAAAAACATGTGTTTATGATGTAAATGTTATGATGTTTGCACCTTGAAAAGTCGCAAAGGACTTGAGGTTCGATTTGAAAACGAAAGCACTTTTTTAACTTTGGATTTTAAATAGTTTCCAAGTTTTTTCCTTTTTTTAAGTTTTCAAAACTTTTCTCATTTGTGTTTTCAAAGATGTAGTAGCGAGAGTTAAAGTGAAGATTTTGCTTAGAAATCAATTCTAGCGAACTGCGTTTATAGTGATAGTCGCTATGGATGCAATTTAGAAAATTTTATGATTTCAAGTTTTTACTTTTAGATAGCTTTTGAAAAACCATTTTGAATTAATAAGTCAAAAGTTTAAGTTTTTTATTATTTAATAATTTATTTATTTAGTTTAAATCAGTTTGGGTAATTATTAATTAATTAATTAATTAAGTATTAGGTTAAATAATTAGAGTTTAAGAAATTATTAACTAAGTTAATTATTTTTAATTAAGTAAGTTTTAAATATGGAATTAATTTTATTTAATAAAATTTATTATATTTAATTGATCATTTAATTAGAGTTAGTTATTTAACTAATTATTGTTTAATCAAAGGTTAATTATCCACTTAATTTGGGTTTAATTTAAACAAATGTTATTTAGTTAAATTTTAAATATAAATAAAATTAGGATTATTTATGATTTAATTTTGATTTAATTCATATCAGTTAAGGTTTAGTTGGGGGTTTAACTTATGATTAAAATGGGAATTTATTTGTTTTAAAGTTTTCTTTTAAATTCTATCGGCTATTTATTTTTAACAAACTTCCTTGTATAAAAAAATTGTTTTTGCAAAAAAAGATCTCTTGTCCATGTTAATAATTAGATAAATGAATTAAAGTAGTTGTAATAAACGTTGACATGTTTTATTGAAAGTAAGTCGACTCCACTTATCATAATTACCGCGCTTTTGGGAATGTGATGAATACAAGAGGGTTAATTCCGATAAGCAGGTCATGATAATCTAAGCATATAAAGCGTATGTCCATATGTAAATATTACACCCTGATAGTGGAATGGTCCTATAAATAACTTGACCCTTTAAAATTATCGAATGTTGATTGAAGTGACCAGAATCGATATTAGTTGTTATCCGAAAACCACTTCGAACCAATGTAAACATTCGAATTGGAAACAGTGAAGGCAAGATCCAAGATGAAGACCTAGAAGTGCAAGGGCTATTTGCTACTAATCCTGAGGGTGATTCCAAAACAGTTGTAGTGGAGATGGTGCCCTCGGTTCGTTCATCTCCTGAACGAGTTGTATGGATGAGTGCTGACATTTTGTCAACATATAGAAGGCAATGTTAGCATTCCAAGTGGCAATGCCATAATAAAGATACACGAAGCCTCAGGCCTCATCAACCGAGAATGACTAAATGGGAGATGCAACAAGGCTAAGTGGATTGCTCCCATTAGGGTAAGGTTATCTCTATTTAGAGTCCTTATTATCTTATGTATGCTTCGGTACAGTTGTTGATCCCAACCGAGGGGTGATCTTATTAGGTACTATTCAATAAGGGGTAGGCCGGTCTTGTTTTGGCAGGGGATCCAAGCGAGGTCTTCGGTGTTATTTTATCTAGAGATGCACCATGACGGATGGTACCCTAGTAGTCCAGTCATTATATGGAATTCATTCTTCAGTAAGCGCCGTACGTTTTTAGTTGTACCCAAATATGTTGAAATGTAAGATGCAAGAATTTCAGCTATGTTATATTTTACTTGAAAACCCTTGACTTTATGATAATATCATTCGATTTCTAAATAAAGTTTTTTGGTTATCGTAAGGTAAAAACTCATCTGTGTTTATGTGCGGCATTGTCTTATGAGATACCTTTGATTTCAAAGTGTTTTATAAAAATAAAATTTAAGTTGTTTTAGTTTTACTCACACCAGACCCATGTCTGACTCGAAGTTTTATTTTCTTTTCCTAAAACTCTTGGGTACTCAAATTTTTATGAGTAGCCAAGGGATCCAGGTTTCTTACAGAAGTATATTAAAGGAGCTGGAGTAGGTGGCTTCATCGTAGCTTATTATATTTATTTCTGTTGTGTTTATGTATGATCTATGTATTTTTTCATGGGCGAGCAGTATAACTGTCTAGTTGAAATTGTATTGTAATGACTCTGATGTATTATATTATGGAAATGACTATGTTATATTCTATGTTATCTATTATATGTTGTTCTGATGCGTGATGAGAATCTATGATTGTTTAGTTTCTTCTTTTCTTTCCTTTCTTCTACCCTTAATGGCTCTTTTGGTTTAAGAAAAACAGCTGTTACATTGTGGTATTGGAGCCTAGGTAGAGCGAATACTTAGGCTTTGGGTTAGGGTCAACTTCTAGAGTGCGTATTTGTAATTTTCATTCATATATATATATATATCCCTGATAGATAGATCAGCTTGATAGGTTTGATTAGTAACCTTTAGTCAAAATTTATCACGTTCAAGTATTCTAAGAATTATTTTACTGTGCTAGGTAGTACAACATGAGTAACAAAGGCAGATGAGGTAAGGGAGCAGGTAGCACTACAACCCACAAATGATCGAACCTCAAATCCTAGAGGAGTTCGGAATACAGATGAGGTAGTGCCCGAGCAGCCAAGAGTGAGTTTCACAACCTTATGCAAATATTACACTAACCTCGGAGGGAAACCATTTAGAGGGACGTAGTCAATCATGGAAGTGCAAGCTTGGTTGCGATCTTGCAAAAAGATTTCCAAAAGTCTTGGTTTATCGATGAACGAAAGAGGTTTTTAGCAGCATGGCAACTACAAGAGGGAGCAGCTGCGTGGTGGAACTCCCTTACTACAAATGTTCCTAAGAAAGAATTCCTATGGGCTCGATTTAAAGAAGTTTTTGAGGACTGATTCTTTCCGGCAGCAGGAAGGAACCGGATGTACCGCAACTTTTTAGATATGAAGCAGGGGTATGAGACGTAGTTCAATGAGCTATCTCGTTTTGGACGAAAATTGATTGACACCCTATTAAAGAAGAATGAGATGTTTGTCTTAGGCATGAGGGAAGAATACCATGAGAAGATTACTGCTCATGTTAAAGGTACTTTTGTGGACCTAGTTGAAATGGCTCTAAGGTATGAGACCTTGGAAAAGAAGAAGCTTACTCTCGTAGCGCCTAGTGGAAATACAAGTGGAAACGGTTCTAATAAGAGGAAGTTTAATCCAAATTGGAAGAAGCAAGGAAAAGGGAAGAAAAGAGAAGGTTAAGGAAGCAAGTGTAAGGATGGTAGGTGTCATATTTCTAAGTATAAAGGACATATTGTCAGGTATTGTCCGAATCGTGAAGTTCCAAAGTAGCAACAACAAAATGGACCTATCTCTCCAATGGTCTAGAAGACTCTCTGTTTTAATTACTATCATCCAAGGTATATGGTAAAGGACTGCCCACTCATGCAGAAGGTGCAGCAGCCCAAGGTGTATGCCATTAAGAATGAACTACCTACTTCGCCAGATGCAGCAGCCCAAGGTGTATGCCATTAAGAATGAACTACCTACTTCGCCAGATATGAAAGGAAAATGCATCCTTGAAGGTACCTTACTGGTTAATGGTATTTTTGTTTGAGCATTATTTGATACTGGTGCCTCTCATAGTTTTATCTCTTGTGAATTAGTAGGTAATTTCATCTTAATCCTAGTATTGTAGAAAACCCTATGAGGTGTCTAACCCCATAGGTGGTGTAACTCATTTGAATATGATATGTGAAGATGTACCAGTTTCCTACATTTCTCATCACTTTTCCCTCGACCCATATGTCTTATAATTTAAGGGATTTGAAATTATTCTTGGTATATATTGGTTATCAAAATATGAATTTATTTTAGATAGTAATGAAAGAACTATATCATTAGTAACCAATTTAGGAAGAATTGCTAAAGTACTCTACAAGGAACCCCGTATTAATATATGTAGTTTCCTGTATGCCCTAGTGGCGTCCCAAGAAAATTTAGGATCTATTGAAGTTGTTCAGAATTTTCTCAATGTATTCGAAGAAGTTAAAAGTTTAACCCTGCACTAAGAGATTGAGTTTCACATTGATTTGGTCCCTACTGCAAGGTCGGTGGTTCAACTTAAGCGAAGGATGGCTCCAAGGGAGAGGGAGGAGTTGGTAAGTCAAACCCAGGACCTATTGAGGAGAGGATTAATTAGACCCAGCCGTTCAAATTGGGGGTCTGCTATGGTGTTTGCGGAAAAGTCTGATAGATCTTTAAGGTTATGTGTGGACTATTGGGAGTTGAATAAGCCGCCCATTAGGAATAAGTATCCCTTACCCTGCATTTATGATCATTTTGATCAACTCCATAGAGATATAGTATTTTCTCAGATGGATCTAGCTATTGGATTCGTCAATTGAGGGTTGTTGAAGATAGTATACCCTTAGCTGCTTTTAGAGGCCCTTACTGTTTCTTTGAGTGGTTGGTTATGCTTTTGGCGCTAACCAATGCACCAACGTATTTTATAGATCTCAATAACCATGTTTTCCAAGATGTTCTTGATAAGTTTGTATTAGTTTTCATCGACGACATCCTTATCTACTCCAAATCCGAGGAGGAGCATAAACATCAATTGAAAGTGGTGTTAGAGACATTGAGGAGACATGTCCTGAAAGCGAAATTTTCTAAATGCCATTTTTGAAAATCAGAAGTAAGATTCTTAGGACATATTATGATTGAGAAACATATTTCATTAGATCCCATGAAGGTGGAGGTTGTTCAAGAATGGAAGCAATCGTGAACTCCACCCAGGTTCGCTGTTTCTTAGGATTGGCTGGATATTATAGGAGGTTTATTCAAGATTGTTCCAAAATTTCCTCCATTTGACTAGGCTAGCTAAGAAGGAGGAGAAGGTTGTATGGACCCCTAAGGGTGAAGAGGCATTTCTGGAATTGAAGAAGTGATTGATCAGTGCACCGGTTTTGGCTATTCTAAATGGAAATAGTGGATTCATGGTTTACATAGATGCACATGGAGTGGGACTTAGTGCTGTTCTGATGCTGCATGGTAGGGTGATTGCGTATGAAAGTAGGTAGTTGAAGCCTCAGGAGAAGAATTATGCTACGCATGACCTGGAGTTGCTGGCTGTTGTCTTTACATTGAAAACGTGGAGACACTACTTGTTGGGTAAGGATCCTTCTAATCCTCTTGGTTTCTTTTAGATCTTTAGAGATTTTAAGAGTAAGTTTTCTTTCTATAATTAGGTGAAAAATTCAATTTCTTTACGGATCATAAGTTCCTGAAGTATCTTTTTACTCAGAAGGATCTGAACCTGAGGCAACAGAGATGGTTATAGTTTCTGTTGGCTTATGATTTGGATATTTTTTACACGCCATAAAAGACTAATGTGGCTGCAGATGCCTTAAGAAGGAATGTTGTTTTGACTCTATTGGAGGTTACCCCTGTTATCCTACTTTTTGGCAAAGCCGTGATACCAAAAGATCGGTCAAAAAACAAAAGACAGTTCGTCTCAGAGATTGGTTGTACTTCACTTCACTATGGACATCGATGAATTTTGCCCGAGCCCGGATTAGGCTACAATTGATAGGACATGACAGGCAAAGCCATGAAAGCCAGTGTTCCAAATTTCAGGTTAATCGGAGATCGTATGAACGAGATATGATCGATGCAAGTTAGCCAAAGAATGTCGTTCGAACCCATCAAAAAGTGGAGGAGATGCTCATTTCGAACCCATAGGATTCGTATCCATCTTGTTCGAATCCATCAGTTTGCATACGCTTCGAGTCGATCAAGTTTGAACCGATCAGGCATGATATTGATCACTTCGAATCGATCGGTTTGAATCCATCGGATGGGCATCCCCTCAGCACGTTCGTATCCATCCAGCTAAGCTACTTCGTATCCATCAAGTTGTAGTACTTCGAATCCATGGAGTCATTCCTCTTCGTATCCATCGGCTTGGAGTACTTCGAATCCATGAGGTTCGTACCCATCCTCATGTCTCAGCTCGACTCCATATAGTTCGCATCCATCAACGCCTCGCTCCATTCGAATCCACCAGGTTCGAATCCTTCAGGAGTTAGTCACTTCGAACCAATCTTGTTCATATCGATCGAGTTCGAACCCATTGGGATGCCTCAGTTCGAATCGGTCACGTTCGAATCCACGAACAATCACTTGTTCGTATCCACCAAGTCAACTAGCTTGGATGACGTGTCACTCCACGATACGAAGTCGGCAAGATCGAAGGAGACGAAGCGTTCAACCCGGAGAGAAGACCGGATCGACTCGAAGGATGCACGCCACCTCATCACAAGACCACGTGAGCTGATGGAGTCGAAGGGAGTGGATTCGAAGCAATGGATTCGAATGCAACTGCCCTCACGAAAAACCACAACTTGAATCGATCATATCTCCTAAACCACTGATCCAAATGCAACGAAATTTTCACAGTAGCTTCCATACAAGGCAAAGATTGTTCCTGCCAAGTTTCAGCTCGATTGGATCATTTTTTGATGGATTCGAAATCACTTCGAATCGATCTCAGATCGAGTCGAAACTTAGCGGGGTCGGTCGCGTGGGCCCACTCACGTGCCAGAAAAAGTCTCCCGAAGTTTGAGCGAGATCTGGGCCTCCAACGCCTATAAATAGCACCCTGAAGCCTTCAGAAAGGGGGATCTTCCGCCATTGAACATCCAGACTCTGCCGAATCAAATTCCATACTTCATTATCGCTGTTGTAATCAGATTTGAGAGCTATCATCAGTTGTAATTTGTTATAATCGATTGAAATCATCAAGTGAATCAATAAAGACATAAGCTTCAGAGTGGACGTAGGCAAGATCGCCGAACCACTATAAATCCTGTGTTTGTGATTGTTATTTGTGAATTATTGTGATTGTTATTATTTAGATCCGAGTTCTATATTGATTGTTGCTGGTTTGTGTTCACAAACGGGTGCTTTCACGGTATTGGGTGTTTGTGGTCAATTTTGACGCGAACAACCCCGATTCTTCAAGAAAGGATTATGAGAAATCAGAGGAAGGATGAGTTATTGGAAGGATTGATTCAAGGAGTCAACTGAGGTAAATGCTCGGATTTCAAGGTGGATAGTCGAGGTGCTTTGAAAATGAACGGACGATTGTTTGTCCCAGATGTGGATGGGCTAAGGCAAGAGGTTTTTTTAGAATTCCATAACTCTAATTAAGTGTTCATCCAGGGGTTCATAAGATGTATAACGACATGAAAAGAGCATTTTGGTGGCTAGGGATGAAGAAGAACACTTCAATCTTTGTTAGCAGGTGTTTGTGCTATCAACAAATCAAAGGTGATCATTAAAAGATAGCAAGATTATTGCAACCTTTGGAGATTCCCAATTGGAAATGGGAAATGATATCAATGGATTTTATCGATGGTTTATGCAAAACCAGAAAAGGAAATGAAGGAATGTGGGTTATCGTAGATTGGCTAACATAGAGCGTGCTTTTTATTTCGTTGAAACCAATAAGGACCGCTGCTTCCTTAGCTGAAATTTTTATGAGGGAGATAGTCAGGTTGCATGTAGTTCCTATGAGTGTTGTAAGTGATCGAGACCCCATATTTACTAGTCATTTTTGGGAAGAATTGCAAACAACTGTTGGAGCAAGGTTAAGCTTAAGCATAACATATCACCCGCAAACATATGGATAGACGGAGCGGTGAATCAGATTCTGGAAGATCTCTTGAGGGAGTGTATTTTGGATTTTGGTGGATCATGTGAGGATCATTTGCATTTGGTTGAGTTCTCTTATAACAATAGCTTCCAAGCAAACATTAGGATGGCACCTTATGAAGCCCTGTATGAAAGACCATACAAGTCACCAACATGTTGGGTTGAGACGAGAGATAGATTAGTTCTTGGATCAAACATGATCCGAGAGGCTATAGAGAAATTTGTAATAAAAGAATAAAGGAGGCCCAAGATCACCAAAAGGTTATGCAGATAAGGGGAGGATAGATCTGGAATTTATGGTTGGAGAATTGGTGTTCTTAAAGATTTCACTAATAAGAGATTTAGAAAAGCTGGAAAGTTAGCTCCAAGGTATGTTGGACCCTTTTGTATTCTCGAGAGGATCAAATTGGTTGCTTAAAGGATCGAGTTGCCAGAGAGATTGGCGATAGTTCATAATGTGATCCGTATGTCTCATATGAGGAAATATGTTCATGACCCGTCTTTGATTATGGAGCTATCGGTTTAAGAGGAATTGAAAATAAAACCGAACCAAACAGTAGGGCTGTCAACAGATGCAAACGGATGGGGATATGGCTATATCCGCATTCGCATCCGAAAATTTAAATTTGCATCCAAATCTGCATCCGATATCTGTGGATATCTGAGAGTTAACATTTGTATCCGCATCCGCGGATATTTTTTGGATATCCGAAAATACGCACATCCGAAGATAAAAAGCGGATATTTTCGGATATTCGAAAATATCCGAAATATTCGCATCCGAAATCGAATAAGATTTTTGTTATACTAATAATTTTGAAATAACAAATCACTTTCTCAAATGACAATACACACACTACAATACTAATCAAGTTTTATAAACGACAAAATGGCAACACACATAATATCAAATAAGTTTACATGATATTACATCAATTCAAATGATAAAATAACAACATACATTCAAAATGACAACACACATAAAATTTCGGATCGGACAGATTTTTTGGGATACAAATATGCCTATATCCACATCCGCATTCGATTTTCTTTTCGAATATCGGATATTCGCATCCTCTTTTCGAATATCGGATAATATCCGTTTTTTGGATAAGAATCCGGATGGATTTTGGATTTTTCGGATATCAATTGAAGGCCTACCTAACAGTGGTTAGAAATCCAGTTTATGTTGTGGATCAGGATGAAAAGAGGTTGCATAACAAGGTGGTGGAACTAGTTAAGGTTCAGTGGAACGAGGATCCTAGAGATTGCACTTGGGAGACGGTGGATCGTATGAGAGATGCCTATCCCGAGTTGATGTTAGGATAGCTCGTCGTAGGTTGTATGTATAGTGTATGTTTATTTGATGTGGATGCTAGTGTATGTATTTGTATGTGTTTGTGATATTAATACATGGCTCTTTGTGTAGTTTGAATTATCTCCTTTGTTGTTAATTTCGGGACAAAATTATTTTGGGGGGAGAATGTAACGACTCGAAAATTAATCGCTATTTAAGTGAATATTTAATTATATTTTAAATAATTAATAAATGGATTTTTATTAAAAATAAAACTATTTAAATAATAATTAATGATAATAAAATCGCTTTCAAGATTTGTTTACCAAAATATATAGTTCATAGAAAAATAGAAAATGTGACCGAAAGTTGTTTTTCGAAATATCGATTTTTCATTGGTTAAAAGCTGTTTTAAAGGTCATAACACTATGTTAAACATACATCCACACAATATAAACTATTTTAACATGATAAATACATGTGTACATGTACATGAATATGGTGACTTTTAAGTGTGTATATATAAGGATAAAAGAAAATATTTTATAAAGGGATATATGTGCACGCAGATATACATATAAAAACACATATTTTCAACACAAGGACTCATGATATGGTGTGAATTGTTGAAAATATGGAAGCGGGGTTAGAGTGGGTGGTTTTGAATGAAGGGATGGAGTATGATGTGCATGCATATGTATTTTTAAATATAAAACACTTATTATTATTTTAATCAAATTCTTAGCCTATATATACCCCTTTATCTCCATGTCTTTCATTTTACAAATCTCCTTCTTCATTTAAATTTCATAATAGCTTAAGAAAACATAGTCACGGCTTCCTCTTCATAAATTCTAAAATAAGAAAAATTGCATTTTTTGGCTAAAATCTCTTCTTTTATTCACAATCGCTTCTACATCATCTCCTCTTCCAAAATACAACACTCTACCACAAAAAACCACAAAGGCCGAGCCCAAACCTTCCAAGGCCAAACCCATTAGCCCAAGGCCGAGCCCAAACACCACTTGGTCGAGCCCAATTCAAGTGTTCGAGGGTCCATAAGCTTCAAATTTGCAATGTTCTTAAGCGCTTTCGAGTTCCAACAAAAGTTGCTTTGATTTAGAAAAAGTTTCGGTGAGTAAAAATTTTGTTTTTGCAAAAGAAATTAACTTGATTTTTATGTACTATATGTTGTGAGAATATGGTGATTGTCATATTGAATTATCATGTTGTATTGATGGCTTATGATGATGTGTTTAACTTGGATTTGGTGATTGGATGATATGTGGATATGTTTGGATATGTATATGGACATGTGCAGTAGGTATAATATTATGGTAGTATGTTTATGAAACAAAACCATGTGTATATGGTGTAAATGCTGTAAAGTTTGCACCTTGAAAAGTCGCAAAGGACTTGAGATCCGATTTTAAAACGAAAGCTCTTTCTCTAGCTTTGGATTTTTGAAATGTATTTCAAATTTTTACCTTAGTTTTAAGTTTTCAAAACTTTTCCCATTTTTGTTTTCAAAGATGTAGTAGCTGGAGTTAAATTGAAGGTTTCACCTAGAAATCAATTCTAGTGAATTGTGTTTATAGCGATACTCGCTATGGATGAAATTCGGAAAATATCACGATTTCAAGTTTTAGGTGTTTTCTTTTGTATTGATTTTTAAAACTAATTTTGAAATAATTAAGTAAGTCAAAATTTTAAGTTTTTAATTATTTAATGATTTATTTATTTGATTTAAATTAATTTGGGTAATTATTAATTAATTAATTAAGTAATTAGGTTAAATAATTTGAGTTTAAGAAATTATTGACTAAGTTAATTATTTTTAATTAAGTTTTAAATAATGATTAATTAAGATAAAAGGGAATTAATTTTATTTAATAAAGTTTATATTATTACTTAATTAGAGTTAGTTATTTAATTTATTGTTATCTAATCAGAGGTTAATTATGCACTTAATTTGGGATCAATTTTAAATAAATGTTTTTTACTTAAAGTTTAAACGCAAATAAAATTAGGGTCATTTATGATTTAATTTGATTTAATTAAGATTAATTAAGGTTTAATTGAGGGTTTAACTTATGATTAAAATGGTAATTTTTTGTTTTAAAGTTTTCTTTTAAATTCTATCGGTTATTTAATTTTAAAAAACTTCCTTATAAAAAAAAATTGTTTTTGGAAAAAATGGATCTCTTGTTCATGCTATTAAGTATCCAAATGAATTATAGTAGTTGTAATAAAATGTAGACACGTTTTATTGAAAGTAAGTCGACTTGTACTTATCAAAAATACCATGCTTTGGGAATGTGATGAATACAATGGGATTAATTTCGATAAGCGGGTCATGATAATCAAAACATATGGAGAATATGTGCATATGTAAATATTACACCCTGATAGTGGAATTGTCCACTATAAACAACTTGACCCTTTAAAATTATCGAATGTTGGTTTAAAGAGACCGGTTCGAATATTAGTTGTTATCCAAAAACCACTTCGAACCAACGTAAACGTTCGAATCGGAAACGGTGAAGGCATGATCCAAGATGAAGACCTAGAAGCATAAGGACTATTTACTACTAATCTCGAAGGTGATTCTAAAGCGGGTGCAGTGGGGATAGTGCCCTCGGTTCATTCATCTCTTGAACTACTTGTATGGATGAGTGCTGACATTGTGTCAACATATGGAAGGCAACGTTAGCATTCCAAGTTTCAGTGCTACAATAAAGGTAAACGTAGCCTCAGGCCTCATCCACCGGGAATGATAAACATGGGAGATGCGGCAAGATTAAGTGGGTCACTCCCATTAGGGTAAGGTTATCTCTCTATCAACTTATGTATGCTTCAATATGATTGTTGATCCCAACTAAGGGGTGATCTTATTCGGTACTATCTAGTAAGGGGTAGGCCGGTCTTGTGTTGGCAGGGGATCCAAGCGAGGCCCTTATTGTTATTTTATCTAGAGATGCACCGTGATGGGTGGTACCTCAGTAGCTCAGTCTTGTATGGAATCCATTATCCAATAAGTGCCATACGTTTTTAGTTGTACCCAAATATGTTGAAATGTGAGATGCAAGCATTTCAGCTATGTTCTATTTTACTTGAAAACCCTAGATTTTACGATATTATCACCGAATTTCTATATAAAACGTTTTGATTATCGTAAGGTAAAAACTCATCCGTGTTTATGTGCTGCGTGGTCTTATGAGATACCATTGATTCCAAAGTGTTTTATAAAAATAAAATTTAATTTGTTTGAGTTTTCCTCACACCAGACCAATGTCCACCCCGGAGTTTTATTTCTTTTCCTCAAACTCTTGGGTACTCAAATTTTTATGAGTAGCCAAGGGATCTAGGTTTCTTACAGTATCATTTTGAAGGAGCTGGAGCAAGTGGCATCGTCGTAGCTTATTATATTTATTTCCGTCGTGTTTATGTATGATCTATGTATTTTATTATCATAGGTAGGCAGTATAAATATGTAGTTGAAATTGTATTGTAATGACTCAGATGTATTATTATTATGAAAATGACTATATAATATCCTATGATATCTATTATATGTTGTTCTGATGCGTGGTGAGATTCTGTGATTGTTTAGTTTCTTCTTTTCTTTCCTTTTCTTCTACCCTTAATGGATTGTCTTTCGGTTCAAGAAAGGCAGTCGTTGTAGATTACCTTTTTTATATAATAACCATCCTGGAATGCTAACATTCTACTAGTTTGGAATCATCCTCAAGATTAGTAGCAAGTAACTTTTGCATTCAAAAGATCCGTCTTTAACCATCTTCATGATATCTTCAGTTCGAAAGGCTTGAGTTGGATCAAAGTGGTTTTCAGATAATTTATACTTATCCGATCCTGGTCTCTTTGAAACAACATTCGATAGTTTCGGTCAACTCAACCCCGGTTTTTTGGAAATGATTAGACAATACATAGGAGAAGGGACCCCTTAACTGTTTAAGTTGGTAGATCTCCCTATCATTTGTCATAGGAGAAAAAAATGAGATTTATACCTATAGTACAACATCATCGAAGTTGACTGCCATATAACTTACGCGTTTCTCCTAGATGTTTCTGGAGTTATATTTTGGTCCAATTTTGATAATAGGTTATTCAACTATCAAATAAATAAACAACAACAAATTCGAAGATTTAATTACTCATAGAAATCACTAAGCCTCAAACTAAATCTTTCATTTATTAAAACTCATTTCAATAGTGCTTATCAAAAACATTCATATACTTATCTCATTGACATAAGTATATTCACAAAAAATTGTAAAATAATTCTCATTTCCAAATCATATCAAAGGATCAAAACAAAATATTATTTAAATTATAGATAAAGATAACCTCAAACAATATTCATTCGGTGTCAACTGTGGAACGAATGTCCAAACCACCAAAATTAAGAAGGTTAGTTAAAGAAAATCTAATCTCAAGTTCTTTTATAAATTTCCTTCTATAAATCCTCTTAATAAATCTCTTTCATTTATGAATCCCCTTTACTTAAATTCCAAACCCATTTATAAGACTCTTTATAAATCTCCAAATTAAATTTACAAAACTGGTTTATAATATCAAAACCGTTTATATATCTCTATCTAAACCTCCAAAATTATTTATAAAACTTCTTTTATAAATATCCAAAATCATATATAAAACTTTATTATAAATATGCCTTATTTAAAATAATATTTCCTTTAATAAACTCATTTAATAAAGTCATTTTGATGAACAAAGCGATTATTTAAAACATCTTTACTAAAATCATTACATAACTTGAAACCATTAGTAAAAATATGGTTGACCTTAAAAATTAGAAAGAAGCTTAGTGACCATAATGGTTCCCATTTAACTGATTTACTTTTCAAGTTATAACATGAGTATTTAAATAACAAGTAGATATGTATAAGGGAATCAGCCAATAACAATCAATCATACAAGTAAATGTCCAAGTTGCCAAAATAGCAAATGGGGATTTGTTCTATTAAACACATGTCTAAGTTAATATAATGGAAGAATGATTTTCTATTTTTCCTAATAGGTGTCAATATAATCTACTTAGTGATATACTTAGTGAGCTATGGTAGAACGGTGATTTATTCTACCAAACATATGTTAAATACAGATTAGTTAGCAAAATGGTGATTTATTCTGCTAAACCAATGTCAATAGGTTTCATATTCAATTGGATTTACTTAAGAATAGCCGATAAAGAAATCCCTTGGATTTAAAATATTCTTTAAAAGAGAGCTTGCTTTAAAACAAACTATCTACAGACTAAAAGTGATTTAAACCTTCAAATTTTATTTATTTAATAATTAAATAATATTTAAACTCCTTATTAAATCATATTTAAACCTTTAATTAAAAATTAAGTAATAATTAACTATTTAATAAATAATTAAATAGTAATTATCTTTTAAAATAAATGATTAAATAACGGTTAACCCTTTAAATAAATAATTAAACCATAATTAATCTTTAATTAGTTATTAAATAATAATTTAAACTTTTAAATAATAATTAATTATTAAGTAATCTCAATTAACTAATTAAATAATCCTTAATTACAACTTAAACCTTTTAATAAATATTTTATTTATAAATTAAACTCTTAATTAATTTATAATTAAAAATAGTTAAACATTTGCTTAAAAATTAACTAATAGTTAACCATATACTTAATTAATAATTGATTAGTAACAAATTACGTACTTAATTCATAATTAATTAAAAATTAACCTTACTTTATGTTAATTAATTAAAATTAATCTTGCTTTAAAAGATAATTAATCAATACTAATCTTGACTTAAGTATAAGTAATAAACCTTGTTTAATACCTAATTAATTATTATTTACCAAACTTAATTAATTGATAATAACTTACAAATTCTTAATTTTCTTAAACATCATCATTAAGTTTATAAAACATTTTCAAAATCCATTTAGGCATAAAAACTTAGTTTTCCGAAATTCAGACATTTTAGCGAAACAGCATCGGATACCATAACTTCAAAACTTTTGGCTCTTTCTTTTGAAAACTTAACTTATAGAAGATTACTAGCTTTATCAAACTTTGAGAAAGTGTTTTGAAAACTAAAACAAAGTCTGAACTTTGGAAATGATTTTAATTTTTAAAACAAGAACTATGTTTTCACAAGGATTTCAAATCGCCATTACCAGACGAAGATGCTAACTTTTATACACATAACCATATAAATACATCCATAATATAAATACATATGCCACTAACTAACATGTAATTATATTTATATATTTATACTAACAAAGTTTACACATTTCCGACAACTTTCAGCTGACAAAAAGTCAAAAATTCGAAAAACTAATTCCGATCACATTTTTGATTTTTCCTCAAACTAATTTTTTTTGTAAACACGATTTAGAAACCTATTTCACAATCATTATTTATTATCTACAAGAGTTTTATTTTAATTATAAAATATATTATTTGAATATTTAAAATTACTTAGATATTCATAAATTAAAGTGATGAAATTCTAGGTTGTTACATTGTCCGTAAAATGATTTTTGATCACATTATCGATATTTCTTCAAACTATTTTTTCTTTTGTGTAAATTTCAAAAATAATTTTTCCTTCATTAGATATTAATTTATAAGGGGTTAAAAAGGTTATAAAATTATATATATTCACATTAAATCCAGGACACAGATATTTAAATAATTCGGATATTTAAATACAAAGCATTCGAAATTATGGGTCGTTACACGGGCTCTAGTGATTGAGTTGAAGGTCATGGTATGATTGGATAGGTCGGTGCTCCCATCATACTTTTTGATGGGAGGCAAAGCATGCCTCTAATAAATGTGGGTGCCAAGTGTCCACTTTAAGAATGGTTCCTTGTTCTCATCGTCAAAGAAACCCTCACCACCTTGGTTTTGCGTTTTGATTTTGAGAATCTATTATCTAAGTAATGCCATCTTTTCATTAATGTCATCGTTCTCTCCTATTCGAGGTATGTGGCTCTTGCTGTGGTATGGGTCCTTCTATGCCTCATGGGTGATGGAGATAGTCGGTGTCAATAGGGTGACAGTGAGTGGCGATGATGAACAAGGTAAGTGACTTGTTTCTATTGAAAGAAGGAGACTTAGAGTTGTAAACCTATCTATTATAGAAGTGAGGTCTTGGAGTTCGTCCTTAGATTAATAAACTAAGGATTATCTAAGCTCATTGTCCCTTACCTGCCCTTTATCGCTTAAAGGTTGAAATGTAAGTTGCGTTCCTCATTTGTTGCTCTAAGTCCTTCAATGGGATATTGTCTTTAAGAAGAAGGGGAGCGACGAGCAGCATGAGCCCTTGGTAGTGGGACTAGCTAGGGTTTGGGAGCATTGCAAGTAAAATCATGAGTGGGCATGGCATGTGCGTCCCTATCTCAAGAAGGAACAACCATGATACAGGTTTCAAGTATGATCATTTCCCGAGCATCTTGCAAGATGTTGAAAGTATTAGGAACCATAGGTTTGAGGGGGTTCTATCCATAGTAGCTGGAACTCTCTGATAATAGTAAATGGTATTGTGGGTTTCCTACCAAACACGGAGTTTATTTTGATTATGGGACATTTGCTAACAATTAACGATCACATTGACCAGGCCCAGCTAAATTTCATCACTCATACTTAGGAAGTTATTGATGGCACTGGCACCACTACCACCATTGAGGTTGTGGACCTTTAAGTTATCGACCTCAGCTTCACTATTGCTAGGTTTCATGATGAATGGTTTTTAGAGGAGAACTGGTGTTTGAAGAGAAGAAAGTGATGGAAGTTGAGAGATTCAATTTGAAGGTCCTCCTTCTAATACGAAAATGTTGACTAGATTTCAAGCCAACCTCGAAGTGATAATTAGTGGTGGTTTTTAATGAAGGTTATTTACTAAAAAAATTGTTAGAGATGTAAAATGAGGAGTAAAATACAATGTAAGTAAAGTAAATAACATAAAATATAGAGTGGCGGTATCCTTAGAGTTATTGATTGCAATTTGCGATCCAAATACGACTAGCTTGAACTCCATATGGAAGGAGTGGTCCAGATGTATGTTAGTTGTTAGCCGGCGAGCCATGTTATGGTGTGCTTAAGCCAAAGGACAGTATGACATAAGGACTGTTGTTGGATAGTTGGGCTTTGGCTAGGTAGGTGGTAAAGTACAAAGAGTTAGCGTGGCATAGTGAAAATTTTGTTAGATGAGTAGTTTTGTTATAATTCTTTTGTTAGGGGAACAATATGGGTCACCTCCTATTTTTGCAGAAGTGAACAAAGTTTTTGTGACAAATTTGTCAGATTATGACAAAACGAAGCGGGAAGGATAGTTGATCGGTGAGGAATCTTAAAGAACAAGGATATGTACAGATAAGATCGATAAGTATACAAGTGGACTAAGGAGTTGGTTTATCATCATCAACCCGGAAAGGTGGCGAGCAAGGTGAGGAGTGAAGGAACTGGGCTGGGTCGCAGTGGGTATAATTGGTAACTTCAAAAAATATTCCATTTTAGATCTTATTGGCCAATGAAGTCAAAATGGATTTTAGATCCAATCTAAAATATTGAAAACGAAATCTTTATCTTATTTAATTTCTTTAAAAAAATTCTAAATTTATGAGTGTATATGATACACTTGTTTGTGTAAATTGCACGTGTTATAGACTAGATGTGTACATGGTTAAAGTGATCGTATGTGTATGCTACATTTACACCGTGACAAACTCATTTCCCCTTTACATATGCCTTTGTTGTCCAAGGTTTTGATCTAAAAATATATACATAATAAAAGATGAATATGTGTAAGTGAATACACACACACACACACACACATATATATTGAAATTAAATTTGACCATTTATTATGTTTTGAATCCAAAAATTAACAAAGATGAATTAGGTTTCAATTTTGGAAAAGGTTGAGGTTATATTTTACGATTTTACAGTAAGTACATTTTATAATTTTGCGGTAAAATAATAGATACATGTATATTTCCATATATAAATAATTTCAAGCAGTGTTTTGAAATTATTTATGTAAATAATGTTATTATTCTATATGTAACAATATGTTTGTAGTTAAAGTTAACATTAAAACCAAACTTTTAATTTAGAAATGAAACAAAAGATTTAGGACTTACACAAAAATTAAATATAGAAAAGAAATAAAGTATATTGCACAAAAGTCCATTCATGAATTGTAGACTAAATTTTTTTATTCTTACATAAACAATATACAAAAAACCTATATTCAAAACATCAACCATATTTAGTAATAAATTAATTTTCAAGGAAAGTTTAAATAATTAACATATATAATTTATTTATATCTGTGTACACAAAACATTATAAAATTATAAAATAATTTTTCAATTATGATAAACAAAAGAAAAGGAATCAAACAACTTATGTGCATGTAAGTTCATGATTAAGGCATTTAGATCTAAAATATATAGAGAATATCAATAAATAATTAAATGAGATAGAGAATATAAAGTGTATCAATTATAATAAACATATAGTAAATGTCATAGAACAAAGCTGGATCAAAATCAAAGCATCATAATAATTATACTTATGGACAAAAAGGATTTTAATTACATATTCCAAGATGAAACAATCAAATAGGTCAGATGAGGCATATATAGTAAAAAACATGTAAACATGAGAAATATATAAATAAATAAAAGCCGAATAATACCTTAGTATGTAGACAAAAGTTACACCTTGAATGGTGAATAGATGCCCTAGATTCAATTGAATCGATCTTTGAATATTACTGGAATCAAGAGACAACAACCACGTTTTATTTTGATTGTTATTTTGGTACTTTTTTATGCTATGCGGTCGATCTTCCGAACATAAACATGAACAATGTGAACCAAATATCATCAACTCCTGCTGGCCAATAATTGATAAGTATCTCTAGATAAGGAGTTGATAATACCCTGATGCTGGTCAGGTAAACCCAAGTTTGTGCATCCTATTCTGTTTTATGTCATTTCCAATGTCAAGGATACGTACGACATTCTTCATAGGCGTCTTCATCACTTAAATAGAATATGAATCCCTAAATTGGATTCCATCATCTTGAATGAATCACGAATCACTATATGAATTCGAGCATCTTGATCAGATCTGGAATCTCTATATTAATTCCAATATAAGTCTTCTGATGAATGCTATTGTTACCCCCTCTCTTGGAATACTTCTCAACGTAGACAGTTTCACATAATAGCATCATTTGAAATGTTAACGTCGACCTCTCCCTTGGACTTAATCTTAGGATTTACAGTTCAACTCTATAACATTTCACTTCGCAACCGCTCTTAAAATGTAGAACTCGTATACTAGTTTTAAATTGGTATTCGAAAAGTAAAACACTTACCGATCCTGGTCTCTTCAAAACCAATTCGATAAAGTTATGGTAAACTCAATTTCAGAAATAAGCAAAAGCTAGAGATGTTTCATACCAATGCTCCTCCCCGAGGCTCTCATTAGTATGAAATAATGAAGCTTTTAGATACTTCCTAAGTCAATATTAGGTCAAGTTCGATAATCGACCAGTTATTATCTAGTCAAAACAATTGCATATACAAATCAATATTCTTATACTTAACTCATTTCTGACATTCCAACTTAACTATTCCTCATCCAAGTGTGAATCTAGGTAAGTAAGTTTACCTCGTCAGCTTTTAGTGTTAAGCATAGTTAATTATTTTTCAACAAGTGATTAAACAATTAACCATTTGTCCACTAAGCAATTTCTAGCCCCTTTCTAAACCTTTTGTTTATACTTTTAAAACCCATTTTAAAATGATATATATATATATATATAATAACAATAATTTATTTATAAAACTAGATATTAAATAAACCATTTTAGAATATATTTATTAAATAAGATATCAAATAGTCACTGTATATTCTGAAAACTAAATATACTTAGAAATGATTGTAAAATACTTTATACTATTTGTAATAGGATTTAAACATTTCTCAAAATATTACTTCAAAACAACAACTTTATAATTTCCTTAAAAACTTGAAAAAACAAGTTTTATTATAAAAACCCTATTTTTAAAAACTCATGTCTAATTCTTAAAAAATCATAAACATCTCAAACCATTTTTGAAAGACTCTAGTACGAGTTTTTAAACACTTATAAAAGGAATGAAACAAAATACTTAAATTTAAATATCTTTTCAAACCTTTAAATTCAAAAAATCAAGGGTGAATGGATGCAGTTTTGCACAAGTGAAGTTTTGGCCACTTTTCAAGATTTTACTTAACTTTTTACAATCCAAACTTTTTATAGCAACAAACATACTTATAAAAAATTATAAATACGGTGATAAACCATAAGGATATCTCTATAAAGTTCCATAAAATCATCAGAAAATTAGACAATTCCAACGCGCATCCAAAGCGACTATCGCTATAAATGCACTTTCAAATCCGAGTCCGATATAAACCAAAATCCATCTATAACCTATGCGCTTTATTTTATGGCCTTATCGCAAGTCATACAAGTCCAATCCAAGTCCATAGACATGGATCACATATGCCTTTTGTTTTCAAAACAAGAATCAAAACCAATATTTTCAACAATGTCAATAACAATTCAAACCACTTAAACACAATCAAACATAAACATATATGGGTTATATTTTCATTCAAAGTGGTGAGTTAGCTTATCTTTAACCCAACAAACAACCAAGCCTAAGCTAACCAGGTCCAACCTCTTCCTTACAACCACCTTCTTTCTTCTCCTTATTTCACTTTCACTTGCTTGTAGCCCCCCCCCCCCCCACCCCTACAAATTGCTCATGGCTATGCTTCCATGGGGAGTTTGGCTTAACTTTTTCACAATCTAACTTAGTAGAAGGTGTTGCAATACTGTCCCAAGGCTTCACTCCAAATTTGAGTTGATTTGGATGAGTTTTGCAAATATTTTCTTTAAAACATAAGAGTAGAAGAAGACGTGGAAGAAAGCTTGTTTTAGCTTTGTAAATTTGTGAATATTATAAAAAGGTATGCCTCTCCTTATATAGGTTCAAGATGGTTCTCTTTAGCCCTATTCTCACCATCATTTCATGTCATGGAAGGCTTACCCCTAATCACTTCTCCTTTACATCACTTCCTTTAACAAATTTAAACTTATACCCTTAACATGATATCTCTTATCCACTTAGAAGCTTCTATAAATTTCCATTTCTTTATGAAGAGAAGTGTGTTAATTAGTGCTAATGTGTTCATTTGATCATTAGACAAGTGCAAAAAAGTTTGAACAACTTATATCAATCAAAAAGCTGTTTACCAATAAACCGATTTTCCGTCACATTATCTATTTTTCTTCGAAGAATATATTTTTGTAAACAAATTTTGAAAACAAGTTTCCAATCATTATTTATTAATTGAATGATGTTTAATAGGTTATAAAATCACATTTATAACATTTAATTATATTTCAAAATGTTTCAATATTCGAAGATGAACTGCCCAAATTTCCAAGTCGCTATAATCTTGAGGATCTGAAGAGATATCATCATTCAAGGTATGATTTATAAGAAACACCTTGAGGTGATTATCTAATTTATTTACATGTTTAATCCTTTATATGTTTAGATATGAATGGTTTATTATGTGCTTAATTAATCATGTGAATCAAAACCCCTTTTTCTCAGTTAAAAGCATGTCTATTATATTGATTTAGCTTAGATATGAACATGTTTCCTTTCCCTAATTGTTTATGTTAATATTATTAGATCCATCAACCTTTTGTTCTTTTTTTTCATATTCTATGTTTAGTTCATATTTGAATCCTATTACCACGAATTTATAAATGCCTTTGTTGTCTAATTCTTTTCTATTTTAGAAACTACCGTTTGAGTAATATTTTGTTTTGAAAATTATTTTAGTTAATTAATTTAAATTTTATGTTACAGATTTGGGAATTGATTATACTGTTACAAGTTATTTTGAAACAACTTTGGTCATTATTTTAATTAGAATTAAAGTTAATTTTTTTAAGATTTACATATGGACTTTGTTGTTAAAGCTTAAAACTTTTATTTTAATTTAATAATTAGTTCTACTATACTTATTTTGTTTGAATGTATATGTATTTTAAACTACTAATAAATAGAATACATATATTAGACTTTGTTTTGAATTTAAAACATTTATTCAATTGTTATATACATATAAGTGCATATATGTATGTATAAATATATGAATATACATATATGTATATGTTATTAATTAAAGTTTTTCAAAATGGACTTTATGAAAATTACAATTTTTTATTTTAAACTCTCTGTTAATTAATACTAGCTTTAATTGTTTGCTTTAATTTAAAACATGTCAAACAACTAAAATCAAGTTTAGTGTAAACAAGAATACACACACACACACATATATATTATATGTGTGTTTTTTATAAAAAAATTAATTTACAGAAAACAAAGGCGCATATATATATATATATATATATATATATATATATATATATATATATATATATAAGGGAATCATTGATTATGCATGCTTCTTATATATTGCACTCACAAAATATTCACCGTGAGTGTATTTGGATATACTTACATTTCATTAATGGCATTTCATAAACCATTAATCTAATTAGAGAGAAATTAAAAGTTTTCTCTCTTTAATTAAAACCATATATCCCCTCGTTAATTGAATAAATTAGGAGAATGAAATGAAAAGTTACATTCTCCAAATTAATTTTAACAAATAACAGTCACATGCAAATACATATTTAAGAGTATATTTGTTATACTCTAATTTTTGTACATATTAAATTAAAGTAAAACTCCATATATGAATTAAAATAAAATATTGATTTTATTTAAATAAAATTTAGAAAAGTTCTAAATGGATTACACTTCATAGGCCCATTAAAAATCCAATAAAGGAATTTTTTTGAAAGTTACCCTCTTCTTCCACTGTGGGTTGGCTTAGTTCCAACATATAGGAAATAAAAACAAAGAGTTTAAAGTTAGAAAGTGAAAGGGTTGCTACAGATGCACTTTGAAATTCTTGTATTTTAATTCATTTCAAAGTGATGATATTAGTATATTTTGAGAAATTATTACATGAATATATTTTCAACTCAAAATAGTTTATTTTATAGTAAAGAATAAGTCTATAAATCATTTGAAGTTATGAAGCAAAAGTAGAAAGATCAGACAATATAAATCTTATTTAAGCACATTATATAGCACCGTGTAATAGCAATTGTTTTAATCTCCTTATATATAATTTTGGAATATATCGTCTTTGTAAATAAATTTGTATACATGCTTACATCATTATTAAGAGTACTTTAAAATAACTTTAAGTATGAAAAGAGTTTGGAAAAGGAATGTAAATTTACATAAAAGAAATGCATGTTTTGGTATTAAAAGTTTTAATAGCATTTTTGTAAAACAAAGGGTTTATCAATTAAGATAATGTTAGGGAAATTTTATACATACTCTCATTTAGGACCAAATAATAAACTTCTTTATTCGATGGGTGTCAAGGAATATTTTTCTCCCATACCTAGGTTAGGGGTTGGATTACTAGTATTCTCCCATACCTAGCTACTGGCCCGACCCATTAGATAGATTAATAAAAAAGGCCGACCCTTAAATTTGAGTATTATGTATAAGTGTTTGAAAAGTAAGTAAAACATCATATGGATAAATGAAATGACTATATATGTTTACTTTTAGGATATACCAAATAGTTGATTATTCAACTGTCGAACATGACCTTTAACTTATTAAATATATAAAAGAGACATGAAGTTGATACAATACAGATATCCTCCTAGTGAGGCTCTATCATACATATAAACTCATCTTTCACTTTAAGGAAAAATGTAGGGATATCCTCTTAGTGAGGCTCTACTTTATAGGTTGTCCTTTTATTGCCAAAGATTCAGAATCAAGTTTATCAGAAATTCATTGTACGTCACCTTTGAAGCACCTAGAGTCTGGTAAGTCTACATAAGTACACTTAACCAAATCCACTTCAAAACTTTAAAATACATTAAATCAAATGAAGATACCTTCGAAGATCTATGGAGAAGATTCTATTTGGGATGCTGAACCTGTAGTACCACCTATTTGGTGGGTGACTCCAAAGGATAGGGCAGGGTTAAAATCCTTATGATTTGTTCGATTTTCTAGACTTGTTGTACTGTCTATCCTTAGGATAATTCCAAGGGAGAGGGAAAGGTTAGCAATCCTATGTTTTCCTAGAAAGACGATTCGAACATAGACCTAGACTTGGGAAATGACTAAAACTGGGGCATAGGGAAGGCCAAGCTATACGGATCACTAAACATTAGGGTATAACATATCTTTTCTAGAGCAAAATTTGGTTGTATGTGCACATATATGATATATTCAGTGTTATGTATGATAGACATGGGCTGGCTCGATTACATTCGAGAGTGGCCTAAATTGCATGGGCTTGGAAGTATAAGTACTATAGAGATATACTGTGCATTCGGTAGGGAGGCTCACACCCTTGGCATGCTGGAAAGGGTTCACTAAATACTGTGCTCTTCTTAGAAATCCATTTATTGAACATAGCCGTTACATATTTAGATGTATACCTGAATATTTTTATGATGTGAGATGTAGATATCACATCTATTTTGTATATTTATTTTTCAAACATTATACACTATTTATATACCACTTTTATTTGCTTCTAAAAATAAAATGCTTTTGGTTCTTGTGAGGGGAAAACCCATTTCGTTCTGCAGCAGCCTCATAATGTATTGTTATATGTTTACACATATATCTTGAGTTTCTCATACCGAACCCTATCCGACTCGAAATTTGTTTTCCCTTAAACTCTTGGGTACTCATTTAAGTATGAAGAGAAAGGCAGGTTATGTTTGGGATGTTTTGGAGCTAACAGATGATGAGTAGAAGGCTTTCGAAGATATCAGCTATTTTGTTCCTTGCTGCACTGTTGGTACATATGTATCAATAATTGTAAGGACTTGCTTTTATAACTGTCCATGTTGAAAGTTAGTACATGCGTGTAACTCTGAGAAACCTTTTATTTTGAGAGTAAGCATACGCACTACCTTTTTTATATTATATATTCCTTTCATTGTGTGAATTAAGACCGGTGTCCGAGTAAGGTTTAGTAGCAATAATGCTCTAACCTACCGCCTTCACTCTTGATCGAGGAATAATGCGAGACAAAAAGGTCAGAAACATGATAAGTATATGAGACTTGGTTTCCATATATGATCATCTATTTGAACTTGATAGTCGATTAGTCGACAATCAAACTTAACCAGAAATTTGTCGATTAGTTTTGAAGAGACCTAGATCAGTAAGTGTTTTACTTATAGGGGCATTTTACCAGAAGGACAAACTTTGCAGTCCAATTAGTTTCTAGGACACACATTCACAAAAATTAATTTCAAGGCCAAAGTCAGCAGAATAATTACTTTTAAGGACAAAGTCAACAGTCCAATTATTTTCAAGGACATAATTTCACAAGTTTTAGGCCTTAGAAACTAATTATTTCGCATTTTGTCCTTAAAAATAATTATTTTAGTCGTTGTCCTAGAAACTAACTGCGTTTGCTAAAGAGGCCCTTATGACAAATTTCCACTATCGAATATCACTACAAAACTAGTATATGGGTTCTCTATTTTGAAAGCAGCTGTGGAGTGAAATGATATAGAGTTGAACCATCTATTTTAAGGTTTAGTCCAAGGGAGAGGCCAGTGTTAGCATTCGTCAGACGACTTATGTTGGGATCCTTGTGGAGATCCTTGTTCTGTTTGATTGATGAAGACTCGTATGAGAGTTGTCGAACATGACTTCGACATCGGAAATGATAGAAGACAGAGTAGGCGCATAGCCAACGGGGTTTAACTAACCCATAGGGTATCTCAACTCCAAATCTAGAGCATGATTTCAATTGGTTGTGTGTGGCTATTGACATATTCTGGATCACAAGTGTTTGTGCATGGACTAGCTATGTTTACCTTATTGATATATTTTATCTAGAGATGTACGATGCTTAGAGGTAGTTTCTAACCTTGTCAAGAGGCTGGCCTCAGTTGTTCTAAGGATGTCTTCAATGGAATATCCACATGTGAATATACCTTAGCGGTTTCAATTGTGCTTCAATATTATTGTGTCGTGAGATGCAAGCAGCACAGTTATTTTCATATTTATCACCCTGCACATTATATATTATATTATATTATATATACTTATTAGATGGTGGTTCTTTTGAGGGGATAACCGTTACAACATTCCATATGATCTCAAACATACAGTTATATTATAGCTACATATTTCTTGATTTCTCTTACCAGACTTAGATCTGATACGTGGTTTTTTTCCCTAAATTCCTCGTGTGCTCTTTCGAGTAGTCTGGGAAAGGTAGGTTTTCGTTGATATTCATTGGAGCTCAAGGAGACGAGCTGGATGTTTCACTTATCATAATATTCTTACTTTCGTTGCATTACTACTATATATATCAGCATATGACAGATTGTTATAACTGTCCAGGCTGATGATAGCATTTAGAATTGTAGCTTTGAAATGCTATGTATCTTAGAATGACAGTTTGTACTATTTATTGATATTATATGTTATCATTCTGCTGTGAGATTCTGATATTGTGTTCTCTTCTTTCTTGTTTTCTATTCTTTCTCCTTTTCTTTTTACCCTAACAATCTATCTTTCCAACACTTGAATGCTCAACACAAAAATACCATGGATGTTTTGGGTTGAAATTTGGGGGTCCAAAAGACTAGTCGTTACAATATATGTGCATCATACACACACACACACACACACACATATCTGCGTGCGTGCACGTGCAACATAACAATCCATGCAAGGCTTAACATGTCCGTGTATAAATGCTGGCACCGCAATGGACATATTGGCTCATCTAATATGCAAATATATCATCCAAATGTATGCGTTTTGCTTTAATTTGTGTACACAAAGTATTACATATATTTTGTATAAATATATTTTTATTTTGAATAATTATAAATATATATGTGCGTTAAATTTATAAAATATATAAATATATATATATACATAATTATATATGGAAAAATGTTTAAAAAATATATTATACAATTTAATATTTTTTTTGTAAAATCAAAGCAAAAATTAAATTTTTTATAAAATATTATATATACGCATATATATATATATACATATAACTAATTTAACAATACGGGTAGACTGAGAAAGGTAGGTTTTCATTGATGTTCATTGGAGCTCGAGGAGACGAGCTGGATGTTTCACATATCATAGTATTCTTACTTTCGTTGTACTACTACTATATATATCAGCATTTATGATGACAGATTGTTATAACTGTCCAGGCCGATGATAACATTTAGAATTGTAGCTTTGAAATGCTATGTATCTTAGAATGGCAGTTTGTACTATTTATTGACATTATATGTTATTGTTCTACTGTGAGATTCTAATATTGTATTCTCTTCTTTCTTGTTTTCTATTCTTTCTCCTTGTCTTTTTACCCAAACAATCTATCTTTCCAACACTTGAATGCTCAACACACAAATACCATGGATATTTTAGGTTGAAATTTAGGGGTCCAAAAGACCAGTCGTTACAGTATATGTGTATCACATACATACACACACACACACACATACACAGATATATATATATGTGTGTGTGTGTGTGTGTGTGTGTGTGTGCATGTGCAACATAGCAATCCATGCGAGCTTTAACATGTCCGTGTATAAGTGGTGGCACCGGAATGGACATATTGGCTCATCTAGTATACAAATATATCATCCAAATGTATGCTTTATGCTTTAATTTATGTACACAAAGTATTACATATATATTGTATAAATATATTTTTATTTTGAATAATTATAAATATATGTGTGTGTGAAATTTATGAAATATATAAATATATATTTAATTATATATGGAAAAATGTTTAAAAAATATATTATACAGTTTAATTATTTATTTTTTTGTAAAATCAAAGCAAAAATTAATTTTCTTATAAAATATTTATATATATGCATATATATATATATACTTATAGGTAATTAACAATAAGAGTAGACTTCAAGTTCACTTTGATACTCGCATGCTCTTTTTCAAGTTTTCTAGAAAAGAATAACGGCGACATGTGCTTAGTGGATCCCTCCATTATAGTTGGCAAACCTTTCACTATTACCCCATGAATTCCTATGAAGGACATGGCTAAGGAGCAGATTCTCTCTATCTCGGTTTGGGATTACTTCACTCGCATTCTGTCTGTATGCAGCCCATGATTGGGCTAAATTGGTTAGCGAGTATTATTGGCAAGCTCAGACGTTTTGATGTGAATACCATAGCTCGTAATAGGTTAGTGTATGCTAAGGCACTTATTGAACTAACTCTTGACAAGCCTTTACCTTCCAAGATTCCTGTCCGCATTGCTGTGGGGGCATATCTCTGTTGTTGATGTCCGCTATAGTTGGAAACCTGATATTTGTATGTCTTTTCACTCTTTCGATCACCTCATGGAAGCTTGTACTGTAAAGTCTACGACTACTCCTGTTCCTCTTTTTGAGTGGATCCCACTCCCTTGTCCTCATACCATGAAGTTGTGGATGAATGGGGTGTCTGCAGCATAATGCAAAATGGATCTTAAGGCTATTTAAACACCGAAAGTAGTGAAGTGTGTGTTTCAAATATTTAAAACTTACTTATGAATTTAAAACTCTAACTATTCAAATTGGAAACAGAAACCAATAATCATAGAACAAGTAGTAAAGTAAGATGCAGTAAAGTAAATAACACCAAGAATTTTTATAGTGGTCGGATTAACCAATCCTACATCTAGTCCTATACTATACCATACAAAATTTCACTAAAATCGCTTGCTTTCCACGGGTGGCAAGAACACCTTTACAATCTTGATTTCATGGGCTACAAGATGCACCCTCTTGATTTATAGGCTATAGAACACCATCTTTTCTATACAAACAACAATAGAGTATGACTAATAGTCGCATCTTCAATACAGATTCTTGTAGATTTGGTACAATGATCCTATAAACCTCCAATGGCAATATATCTTTGAATTCTTTGAGGAATATGATGAATTCAGATAGAGAATGATATGAATTCAAGTACATCTCTTTGATATTGTGTAGTTTGCAAATCAATGAAGAATTGGATAGAAATAGTATGGATTTGCAATGAGAATGAAAGAACATGAAATGGATTTCTGTCACAAATATTTTGATACGAAAGAGTAGGAGAAAGAAGAAAAAGATGATACAAAATTCATTTTCCGAGGCCTTTATATAATGGTTGAAGAGATGTATCTTTTGGTAAAGAGGTGGAAGGAAATATCTCTTTGTTTGAATTTTGACAAATTGACCAAACGCTAGTATGTCGACATACACTAGGGGGATATGCCAACTTACAGGGATTGCAAAAAGAACAGCAACTCTAATAAAGTGTTGCGAATTTTCAGATTTCAAAGTACCTCATATTTATGGATATTATGTGATTCGATTGAGGTCAATGGCTGATGATCTTCAAGTAAAATTGTCATGGGGTCTTTATCAAGGGATTCTAAGGTTCAACCAACTAATCATCATTTCAAATTCCTCTGTCATTTCAGCATTTACATTTCTTCTTCAATCGATTTTGTTCTTCCATTTTCTTTGATTAATTTTCATACGTAATTTATTTGCTTCCATCGAGATCTTGTTATCTCTTTCAATGTCTCCTTACTATATTTGAAAGTACTGCACAACTCAAAGAAATGTTTGTAGTAGTATTTATATGGTTATTATCACTAAAACCAATATCTGAGGTATTAACAGAAGTGGGTTCCAAAGATTTTCCAGTTACCATTACTTCTACTTCTAAGATTTTGCCTTCATCCTTTATTGATCCCACTGTCTCTATTACTAATGCTACCATGGATGCGCCTACTATGACCCTTCCTTCCTTTGATATTTCATGGGATGCTTTTGAATAGTCTTAGCTTCATATGCCTTTTGAAATGAGACTTGACCTGACAAATGGTAGTCTTAATAAGTTTGTCGGTGGTAATGAAGAAGATATGAGCCTATTTTATCATGTTGAGGGGACGACCTTACTAAGCTTGGTCATTTTGGTGATTTGAATCCCTCTCTTCTAGCGGATGATACATAAGCTAGGAAATTCGTATCCTACCCTGATTTAGACGACTTTGTTCCTACCTTAGCTCTTCTTTTTTCCAGGTTCAATCATATTCTTGGGTCTGTTTCTTCGGCCGAGGAGAGTTTTTCTTCCTCTTCAGAGGAGGACTGGTTTTCTTTGTTATTGTTTTATAATTTGGTACTTTTACCAAACTTTTATATTTTATTTACTTATAGTTATTCTAGTGTATGTAACAAACACCCGTTTACTTATTTCATTTATATACATGGACAACCCTATTAAAATGTCGGCTAGATTTGCTAAAAAAATAATAAATAACTATATATGTATATACGCACACATATTTACCTAATAATTCTCATGGAAAAATTGGTTTTTTTAATTTAAATCTTCGCTCGAAAATAAAATAATATTACAGAAAAATGTATTTGAAAATATAGTATTGTGTTTTAATATTTCATAAAAAAATCTACATGATATTTTAGCATTTAAATATTTAAATATAGATTTTGTAACTTAAAATCAATTTTTATAATTTTAATTTTAATTTTGCATTTATATTAATATTTACTTAATATATATAATATAATATAATATAAAAATTTTGCAAACGAAATTTCACCAAATTTGAAATTGATTTTATAAATTTTAAATTATATTTAATGATATATCTATTTAGTTCATAGATTTATTTTAGTGATTTGAATTAAATAATACTTATATATATTAAAAAATATTTTTATGTCAAAAAATAGTTTAAGTGTAAAACTATTTTTATGTATTTTTTAAAATGTACTTTGCATAGTATAATATTTAATATTTAAATTTTAAAGTTTATGTATTTAAATAACATATATTGTATTAATTTAAATTAATTTTTTTTAAAAGCCGTGAGTGTTAGGCATATACATGTTATAAATTTTATTTTATTATATATATAAGCATGTAACGTACAACTATTCTGAATGTGATAATATATCGATATATTAGAATCGCAACCTAACTAATAGCCTAATATATATATATATATATATATATATATATGTATATATATATATATATTATCAGAATATTAGTATATAATCATAAATTAGATAATTGCCTTTCCCCATTACCAAAGGACCATACCATGAATTGTTGAAATAAATTCATGAATCAAATTCTGATGGTCTTCCGAATTGCAGACCATTGATTATCGAATAATGTTTATTTAAATTTGATTTGAGCTTGGAAGTAGAGGAGATGGGAGAATAAATTTTTGGACATAGGTAGAGGAGTTGGAGGCTTTTGTAACGACCCAGGATTTTTAGTAATTAAAATTTGAATATTAAATTTATTTTAAATATTTATAAGTGAATTTATAAGTCGAATAAATTTTATTTGAATTATTGGATTTAATTGGATAATTAAATCGATAAATTTAATATGTGAAATTATGGAAATAATTGAAAATTGGGTTAAATATGATTGAAAATGATTTGTAAAATTTTATTTTATCATATTGAAGTTAGAACGATATTTTAGAACTTTTAAAATCGAATTAAGAGTTAATTTGTGAAAATTGAATATTTTAATATTAAATCGACTAGTGAAAATAGTCAATTTTTGAACAGTCTCAGAATTGAACGAAACTAGTTCCATTGGATCCGTAATAGTTAGTTATTACCGGGTTTCAATTTTCGTGTCAATCGAAGTTACCGTTTGATCGTGTCAGCTCGAAACGCATCGAATTATTTTTAATTTTAATTTGGCGAGTTAAAATAGTCATTTTTCAAAAAGTCTCGGATTTCGACGAAACCAGTTTCATCGGATCCGTAATGTGATATTATTGTAAGGTTTAAAATTTCGTGTTAATTGGATTTACCGTTTGTCCGGTACAAATTAAAACGCCTAGAAAATCGTTTAAATCGGTTTAATTTAAATTGAACGTTTATTGCTGTTAACGCCGAGCGACTCATGGAGCTTACGACTCATGATAGTTACCGACTTATGAAAAGGAGCGACTCAGTGGCTTTAGCGACTTAAAGTGCTTTGCGACCTAGTGAGTTAAGATGCGAACGACTCGTGGGATATGGGACTCATTGAGTTATCATAAGCTAGCGACTTACCAGTAAAGCAACTTAGCGACTCAATACTTCTAGCGACTCATGAGTGAAGTGGTTCAACGACTCAGTGGCCCACCGACTCATGGCACACCGGCTTAGCGACTCATCGTATGAAGCGCTTGGCGAGACATTAATGAAGTACTGATAAATGCTTCAACTACAACCCAAAGACATGATCTACGACTTATTATGAGTCGTTGCCGGCTCATGCCTCACCACGATGAGTCGCGTGCGACCTAACACTTGGAGAAAAAGTGATGCCGCTTCTCATACGGTGTGAGCCGGTACTCGTAAGCAAAAAGGAGTAAAGGGGTGATACTTATCTCATGACTCGATGACTCGTGACTCGCGAACGACCTATTGAGCAATATGAGTCGCGTACGACTCATGGGGGGGCGACTAAACTCTGAGAACTACTATAAATAGGCAGCCACCTCCAACTTTCAGGGGGACCTTGGGCTCATTCTCTTCAAGCGCTGATACTCTGCTGTATTCCAAACCAATTCAACACTTGAAGCTCTCGAGACACTAAGAACGCTACAAACAACTTCAACAAGAGATCACGTACATCCAACATGGATTCGAAGACTCTCATCTCCATTGAAGTTTAAAATACTTGTTCTAAGTTTCTCGTAGTTCAAAGTGAATTGTACTTGGGAAGAATTGTATCAACTTGTAACGAGATCATCAATAAAAGTACTTAAAGTGGACGTAGGCTGTACCCATAAGCCGAACCACTGTAAAATTGCTGTTGTTTACTGCTTTTCCGTTATTATTTGCTTGTAATTCTTTCCCGATCTATTGGGTGGTGCTTTCACAACTACACTTCACACACCGGGGTGTTAGCGTTCACATTTTAGCGTTAACATTTTTGGTGCTTTCACTGAGAATTGAACTCAGGGGCAAACTTCGACCATTGTTCAACAAAATTCTAACAGAAACCATGGTTTCAGAAAAGAAACGGAAGTTGTTAAGGTTTGAAGGTACTCGCAGCAATGCCATTGCTCTTCCCACGCTAAGTGAAACAGCTTCAAGTATTGGAGTCACAAGGGCTGAATTAAATGCCGTGATATATGGAATATATCAACACATGGAAGTTCAAAGCAATAGGATACTGGATAAGATGAACGCATTGCAGGAAGAAGTCCATCGACTAGAAAGTGATATAAAAACCATTGCCAAAGAGGTCCAGGTTTCAGAAGAATGGAATGCCCCTCAACTAGCAATTGGCATTACTATTGGAACATTCCCCCAAACAGAGAATTCATGGCCACGACCAACTATCCACGAGCGTTTGTCAAGGCGAACTTTTGAAAGAATAGTTGATGATTACCCATTGAGTCCTGGTAACGACGAAGAATACATACCGGAAATGATTGAACAGAAAGAGAAGAATGGGGGAAGAAGAAAACAGAAACTCTTGAAAAAAGCTCGACGCTTCATACCCTCCGACTTCACTCCCTTGACCGACACTCCGGAAAGTATCTTCTTGGCAACAAAGGATGTTGTTGTTTACCCCAAACCATCTCTGATGAGGAGAAGCGCGACAGACAATGGGAAATTCTGTCAATTTCACAATCAACCTGGCCATGAAACTAACCAATGTCGCCATCTAAGGAAGGAGATTGAAGAATTGATCAAGCAGAATGAACTGCAACAGTATGTGAAAAAAGATGGAATTAACCATTCCTCATCCTCTAAGGTGCAGCTGGTTCCCGCTCAACAATGTAGCTCAAATAAAAGAACCGTGGCACAGGGAGATGAAGGTCCTATCATCAGTATCATCACAGCAAGCCCTCACCAGCCAGGGAAAAATTGGATGAGGCGGGAAGACGTGCTCATGCTCCAAGGAGACCTTCAAAGTGAAAGGAAGTTTCGATTCTGAAAGATGTTGCCATCCAGTCCTCTTATGCCAAAAGATTCAATCCCTAAAGCCTGGGGCAGCAATTGCTTCCATACCTTACTTGAACACTTTGTTTCAAATTTGTAAAGAAGTGCTGATCCAATGATTCTTGTATCAAAATCTGTTGTAAAAACAACGCCAATAAATAATAAAAACTATAAGTCTTACTTTCCCTATTATTACAAGTCGCTTATTTTATTTCGATATGTGAAATATTCTGAGAATATCACTAAGATTATCGATCTAAATTTGCAGGCAATCAATACCAAGCTGATTCATTGCAATATCAAGCAACCCTTGGTAGCATTCAAAAGCAAGCCTTAAACAACAGAATTCCAGGGTCAAATACTCTAAGCAAACAAATAAAATTTGGCTAGAGTATGTTTCTTCAGTTAAAACCACCCGCCAACAGAAGAAGATGATGCACACTTAAAGGCGGCACTAAGGAATTGCTAATATAATCAATCAAATTCACAACTATCAAAAGAAAACCAATTCCAAGAACTTGGAACAGCAACCATTTACATCCATATTTTGCATGAAGACTTTGCTGAAATATTGCAAGGAATTTACAAATCTATGATTCTCTTGTTAAGGGCAATTGCAAGGCAGGCGAATAAAAAAAGCTATAAAGTGGATATAGGCCCAGTTTCGGCTAAACCGCTATAATTCGCCATAAAAGCAAAGCTTACCAGTCACAAGACCAAGTGATCCGCGACATCATCCAGCAATCAAGCATTGAGCCATTCAAAATTCCCATATTCAAATCCTACAAAAGGAGAACTTCAGACGAAAGTAAGCAAGGTGGATAGAAGCAGATCATATATGGCTAACTACAAATGCTTGAACAAACAAACAGCAAGTTAAAGAACCTATACCTGCCACCACCAATTTGCTTAACTATAAAATATACTCCTTTGGGTAAGGGAGAGGCTTGACAGCTGAAAATGGTGACACTTGCGAAGCAATGGGGATTATCAACATGAATCAACGGCAAAGAGACATGCGAGAGCAAGCGTCACCCAACAAAAAGAATATTTCAAGAAGCACAAGCCCTCTTTGAAGGCATAACTCCTCAGAGGATAAAAACCTCAAGCGGGCTTCACCGAAAAAAGGCGTCTTTCTCGCTACAAAGTCGTGGAGTTATCGGTCGACACGCTCCCGAGAACCCATCCAACCGAGAAAGGAAAACTCCAAACTTCCTGACAATAACCCTACTTAGGGGCACGCATTTCACCACACCCGGTCGACATTCTCCCGTGAGATGAAAAGTGAAAAGCCCTCTTCGGAGGCGAAATGCTTCTCTACGGAGACCGAATGCTTCTCCTCAGAGACCAAAGCCCTCTTCGGAGGCGAAATGCTTCTCTACGGAGACCGAATGCTTCTCCTCAGAGACCAAAGCCCTCTTCGGAGGCGAAATGCTTCTCTACGGAGGCCGAATGCTTCTCCTCAGAGACCAAAGCCCTCTTCGGAGGCGAAATGCTTCTCTACGGAGACCAAATGCTTCTCCTCAGAGACTAAAGCCCTCTTCGGAGGCGAAATGCTTCTCTACGGAGGCCGAATGCTTCTCCTCAGAGACCGAAGCCCTCTTCGGAGGCCAAAATGCTTCTCTACGGAGACCGAATGCTTCTCCTCAGAGACCAAAGCCCTCTTCGGAGGCGAAATGCTTCTCTACGGAGACCGAATGCTTCTCCTCAGAGACCAAAGCCCTCTTCGGAGGCGAAATGCTTCTCTACGGAGACCGAATGCTTCTCCTCAGAGACCAAAGCCCTCTTCGGAGGCGAAATGCTTCTCTACGGAGACCGAATGCTTCTCCTCAGAGACCAAAGCTCTCTTCGGAGGCGAAGTGCTTCTCTACGGAGACCAAATGCTTCTCCTCAGAGACCGAAGCCCTCTTCGGAGGCGAAATGCTTCTCTACGGAGACCAAACGCTCCTCCTCAGAGACTAAAGCCCCCTTCGGAGGCGAAATGCTTCTCTACGGAGACCAAATGCTTCTCCTCAGAGACTAAAGCCCTCTTCGGAGGCGAAATGCTTCTCTACGGAGACCGAATGCTTCTCCTCAGAGGCCAAAGCCCTCTTCGGAGGCAAAATGCTTCTCTACGGAGACCAAATGCTTCTCCTCAGAGACTAAAGCCCTCTTCGGAGGCGAAATGCTTCTCTACGGAGACCGAATGCTTCTCCTCAGAGGCCAAAGCCCTCTTCGGAGGCAAAATGCTTCTCTACGGGGACCAAATGCTTCTCCTCAGAGACCAAAGCCCTCTTCAGAGGCAAAATGCTCCTCTTCGGAGGCACAACTCTTCGGAGGACAAAGACCTCTAATGGGACATATGCCACAAAAAAGAAAGTTCTCTACTCAACAAAAAAGATTGGAGGAGTCATGACCCACCAACCATGAGAGAGTAACTTCCAGGCAATGTAAACCATCTCTGGGGCACATTTCACCAGGAGTTGAAGTGTTATGACCGCTCTTCGGAATTACACTTCACCAGAGTTGAAATGCAAACAGAAGAAAGACCTCTTCGGGGGCACATTTCACCAGGAGTTGAAGTGTTATGACCGCTCTTCGGAATTTCACTTCACCAGAGTTGAAATGCAAACAAAATAAAAGCCCTCTTCGGAGGCACATTTCGCCAGGAGTTGAAGTGTAACAACCGCTCTTCGGAATTTCACTTCACCAAAGTTGAAATGCAAAACAGAATAAAGACCTTTCTGAAAGTCCACGTTTCACCGAGATTGAAATAAAACTTCCAAGTGTTGAAACGTGAAAAGGCTTTCCTCGAAGGCACAACTCTTTGGAGGTACACGTTTCACCGAGATTGAAATAAAACTTCCAAGTGTTGAAACGTGAGAAATCCCTCCTCAGAGGTACAACCCCCTCCCGGGGACACAATTAAGAAGAAAGACCTCTTCGGAAACCTACGTTTCACCGAGATTGAAATAAAACTTCCAAGTGTTGAAACGTGAAAAGGATTTCTAAGGCATAACTCTTTGGAGGTACACGTTTCACCGAGATTGAAATAAAACTTCCAAGTGTTGAAACGTGAAAAATCCCTCCTCAGAGGTACAACTTTCTATATAAAAAAAAATCCTTATCAGGGGCATACTTTAACTTCCGAAGAAAGAGTAATTTACCTATTCTGGGGAATAATCTTCCTCGGAAAAAAAAAAAGAAAAAAAAAAAGGAAAAGAGTGGGAGTTAAAGTACCCTTCAGAGGTCCGCTCTACCGCATAAAAGAATTCACTTGGTAAAAAATGTACTTAAGCAAAAGAAAGAAGTGATTTCTTCAAAGGTCGAAGCGCAAAAACTTATACGAAGGGAGTTGTACTCTACAAAATTTTTCTTTAAAGAATAAAATAATTATTCTTTAACAAATAAGAGTGCAAGTCCCCTCGAAGTATAAAATATTGCAGCAAGCTTAAGGTATGGGGGCAACATGGTATAGTAGTATAGCTGCATCAGTAAAGTAATACTCAAACAACATACCATAAGCCCGCTGCAATATCATATAAATGAACTTGTGCAAAAATGAATAATAAATGCATACTCAAATTCAAACAGAAGTTTGTACAAACGAAGAATCATTTTATTCAACTATAATGCAGATACAGGTTTCAAAATAAAAGCGGGGGCCGGTACCCGCACAACTCTCGGCCAGTTCATACAAAAGGCAAAAAGCTAAAATCTTCACTTCTTCTTCCCTCCTTTGGACCCTTTACCCGGTCGAATGACCAGCTTTTCAGGTCGGCCAGTGGGTATAAGGGAAGTAGGAGAGGTAGGTGTAACCGGTTCAACTTCCGGCTCCTCTTCAGTGGCGGTGATTTTCTTCCCCCTCCTCTTTGATGTCCCACGCTTCTTTCTCCTTTGTGAGGAAGACTCACTCCCCGGAGTGACAAGTTTTGATAGAGCAATGTCGTCAGAAGGAGTCCGTTCCGGGGATATGTCACCTCCCTCAGGTCTCTCATCTTTCTGCTCTTGCGAAGCGATGGGATCATCCAAGCCGTGAAGAGCCTCTATTTGTTCCTCCTGTGATCCAGGTTGCGAGGCAGAAGGAGGCGCCGCCTGAAGAGATGAAGGAAGGATAACCGGAGGAGTAGAAGTTTGAGCAGTGCTTGGTACTTTCTCTACAGAAGAAAAGAGGTTAAAGTCAGTAAAGAGAGGAGATGAAGGCTCACCAATAAAGTTAGTAGAGAGAGGAGATGAAGGCTCATCAAGGTTGAGAAAATAGCCAAGGAGCTCATGAAACTCATGCGAAATAAATGAGTAACCCGCTTGAGCAGAATTGACAGTAGCGAGATTAACAGTGAAATTACCTGGAGAAGCTGGTTTCCTGATATCGACTTCATAAGCTTGCACATCAGCGCTCTCATCACCCTCGTCTCCACCCTGTATGCTTGTAATCTCAGTGGTAACTTTGGTGGGAGAAGCAAAATGGGAACTGGAACCAATGATGTTGACTTCAGACGAAGAAGGTGGCTGGACTAGAATAGTTGAAGTGGTTTTTTCCAGCCGGTCCCCTTCCGTCACTTCGGTTCTTAGTTTGGCAAGTTGTTCCTTTCCCCTGGCGAGAGCAGCGCGAGCGTCTTCATCAAAATAATGCCTTTCCAGGGCTGACTCGTCATAACCAGCACCTTCAGCACCAAGCATATCGAGGGCGGCCTCCCACACTTCAGCTAAAGTGATCTCATACTTGGGACCAAGAAAAGCGAGGCTTCCACGCCCCAAGACGCTATGCAAATAGAAGTCGAATAATGTTGAGCCGAAGCTGTTCTTGGTCGCCTCATGAGAATCTTCAGCTGCGATTCTGCCGGCGACAGCCTCATCACGCTCCCTCTCGGTTTTGGAAAGCTGAAGCTTAAGCAGTTGTATCTCCGCTTCCTGGGAGTTGTTTTTCTTTTGAAGCTCAGCAATATCAGAAGCATAGCCCTCGTTGATTCTTTTCTGCACTTCAAGCCTGTCCTCAGCGTCCCTCTGACTGGCATGAGCATCTCTAACTTGTCTGAGAAGCACTTCTTCTTTTTGAGAGTATGAAGTAGAGGAAGCAGCAAGCTCATCTTTCAACTTCTCAACCTTTGCTTCGAGCTCCTCGTTGTAGGAAGTAATGCTCTTCATTTCGGTATCATGCTGCTCAAGGACCTTTTGCCACTCAGCCTTATCGTTTTCCATGGTGAGCATGGCCTCTAAGTTGGCACGGTTAACTCTTTGAAGCTCATCAACAAGCTTCTGCCAGTTTGACATCCTCTCGATATCAAGTTTGACGGCGTCAAGATTTCGTAGCATAGCAGGCTTGTCAATAGGAACCAGGTCAAGGTCGAATCTCACACCCTTTAAGCACCATTGTGGAAAACGACTTTGTAAAGTGGCTGGGCCAGGTCCCACTTGAAATTTAGGCCTGCTTATTATTGTCTGGATGTCCTCCTTCCCGAGAGCAGGAGAGTCGGAAGGAATGTCAAGAGGGGCAGGGGCAGTAGGCTTTTCGGGAGTAGTGGAAGCATGTCTCTCACCATATCGGGCTCGTTTGCCTGAATCTTCAGCTACATGACCCTTTCCTCGGTCGTCGTGAGATTTCCTTTTGTGAGAGTCGTCACTTCTCTGCAGAGAATCATGGTGCTCACCCCTATCCCTTCTGTCATAATGCTCTTCTGCATCCCTCCTTTCACGAGCCTTTCGAGCAGCCCTCTCTTCGTCAGACTCTCTATAGGAGGCGAAGTAGCGCCCATAATTATATTGGCCACGCCCCCCGTAGCGTTGGAAATCCTGATAATATGATCCGCCGCGTGTCATTGAAGAATCTGAAAAAAGAAAAGATAAGCTTTAGAAATCTTCAAAGTATAAGAAGATAAGTGCATAAATGTGCTGGAAAATCCTTAGTTGTGTGTGAAGTGCAAGCTACTCGCGTTGGACTAACGAACCACTCCTCTGTTGGGGGGAAGTGATAGATTTCACTGTTGATGACAATTCTTGAGATAAAGGAGTTAGAGTCTGTTGGAGGGCAGATGTTGCTTCAATCGTCGGAGGTATAGCTTTACCATGAGCAGGGTCTTCTTTAAAGAGCTCTTGGGAAGTGATAATCAAGTCACTTAAGTCCCCAAAGACGTCATCATCGTCATGCCCAACCCGTTTCCCTCCATCAGTTCCTTTATCGGCACTATTCCTGGTTTGGGAAGGGGGCTCCTCTTCCTCTTCAGTAATGGGGGCAAGCGCGGGTTTTTCGGATTGCCCCATGTCATCTCTTGGAACAGAACACTTTATTAGTGAAGTTTTTGCAGAAGTTTCTCCTCGCATGTGCTCTTTAGTGGAAACTGGGGGATCAAGAGTTTTCGCCGGAGAATCAGGAACTTCTGTTGGAGGTTCATGAGGCTGAGTAAAGCGAGAGGGATGGAGGAGTCCGTATTGATGTAAAAATTCATCAGTTAGCAGAAACTTTATGCTCCTCTCTTCTACTGGCACGGCATTTAATCTTTCAAAAATTTGCTTAAGACTTGGGTCCCTAGCAGGGGGTGGAAGTGCTAAAAGCAGGAAAAGAATGAAATTAGCAACTGAGAGTTCAGATCTCGAGAAAGTTTCAAAACGGAAAAAGTAAAGACAGGAAATCTTACTTCCCACTCTCCAGATGGCATAAAACCCTGGAGGGCAGCGAACAAAGAAAAACTGATTCAAAAATCCGTGAGCGCTTTCGGAGAGATCAGTAATAAGTTTGCGGTTTCGAGCGCTTCTTATAACCACGATGGAGGGATGGTCTTTAATTTTCGTGAATGAGCAAAAATAGCAGATCTCCCCGAAGCTTGGTAATCGATCCAAAACTCTCCTAAATAGAACACATAACCCCATCAGAATGGCGTAGCCATTGGGGTGTAATTGGAATGGAGAGATAGACAACCGAAGCATGAACTGTTGAAGAAAGTCGTTAAAAGGAGGAATCGCCCCACTTAAGCACATTTGGCGATTGACTGCAACAAAGCCGTAGGGAGGATTGTCAGCAGTATCACTTGGCCCAGGGAAAAGAACATCACTTTCAGCAAAGCCAAATTGAGTGCGCAGCTGGACAAACGCTCTCGAAGTTAGAATAGTCGGGGTTCTCTCCGGAGGATTCTCTATGGGAACAACTATCGGAAAAGTTTCTTCCTCTTGAGTTACCACTTCTTCTTCTCGGTGGGAGGTCATTCTACACAAGCAACTGGATGTTCAAATGCGAAGGTGCGCATTTCCTAAAAAGTGTGAAGTGTTGTGCAAGACTAATAAAAAGTGACAAGTATATATAACTGGAATTATACTAATCGATGCTTGATCGATTGTAAACATTTCAGAACTTGTTAATCTAAAAGTTCAAACATAATATTAGTGCAAGCAAGTCGATTTCAATTGACTATTTCAGTATTGCTTTGGTATTTTGTTTGAAATTGATATGTTAAAAGCACTTCATACATACAGTTTATTCAAGTTAATCATCTATCATTAACTAATCTGTCGTTCGATGTGGGCAATCAATGACAGTATATTCGTCCCAGTTTTCTGTGAATGTTATATTTAACAGGTTATCAATATTAAAGGTAGCATAATCCAGCGGCAAAGCATAACATAGTTATTGGAGTTGTCACAGCAATTCAAATTTCAGGATAGAAACATAAGCTAGTTCTGTCAAAATTTCAAGTTCCCAAAGTCGCTTAAAAACTCAGGGCAATCTGAATCAAGTAAAGAGACACAAGGCACGACACCATGCATCCAAACCTAAGGTCGCTCATAACCTAACAGGAAGATCACTGCATCAGTAAGTCGCATTGTATGAGTCAAGGGGTCTCGGTTCAAGGGCATGCGGAATTCTCCAAGTCCTAACTCGGCAGCGACTCAGGATGTCTCGGCCACGACTCATGGCTCCTAGCTGACTCGACCAGCGACTCAAAACCTGATTTGCTAACTCGTGGAATTCCTCGTCACGCCTCATCTCACAGCCCCCCTTTCTCTGCCTCAACCCGCTAACCCGTTAGTACTAAGGCAACAAAGATCTGTCACATTCCCAATGGAACCCATCATCTGTCCATACCAACAAATCACCTGAAAAACAATCTGAAATGTTTCGCATCGATCTTATATTCAATGCATTGCTGAGCTCGCGTATCGGATAGTGATCCAGAATCAATTATAACAATTCGAAGTAAAGCGCAACGCATGAAAACAAACTAAAGCCGAAAGATGAGAATTTGTGATTCAACATTGATTATTATGGATTAAGATCGGATTTGCTTACGAAGTATGATGGTTGGGATGAATCGGAGAGTAACAGGGTTGAATTCGCCTTCGGAAATGAGATTCGAAGATTCGTTAATGGCGGCACCAGGTGTTAAGGCAATGATTAAATGAGGAATAAGAGCAACGCATTAGCTTATATACAAGACAGGGGAGAATAAGAAAAGACTCACGAGTCATAAGCCGCCCTGAGTCGGTCACGACTCAAGAAGAAAGTCGAAGCACACGACTCATGATCTAAGCGTATACTTCGAGGGGCAATTGTTAACGCCGAGCGACTCATGGAGCTTACGACTCATGATAGTTACCGACTTATGAAAAGGAGCGACTCAGTGGCTTTAGCGACTTAAAGTGCTTTGCGACCTAGTGAGTTAAGATGCGAACGACTCATGGGATATGGGACTCATTGAGTTATCATAAGCTAGCGACTTACCAGTAAAGCAACTTAGCTACTCAATACTTCTAGCGACTCATGAGTGAAGTGGTTCAACGACTCAGTGGCCCACCGACTCATGGCACACCGGCTTAGCGACTCATCGTATGAAGCGCTTGGCGAGACATTAATGAAGTACTGATAAATGCTTCAACTACAACCCAAAGACATGATCTACGACTTATTATGAGTCGTTGCCGACTCATGCCTCACCACGATGAGTCGCGTGCGACCTAACACTTGGAGAAAAAGTGATGCCGCTTCTCATACGGTGTGAGCCGGTACTCGTAAGCAAAAAGGAGTAAAGGGGTGATACTTATCTCATGACTCGATGACTCGTGACTCGCGAACGACCTATTGAGCAATATGAGTCGCGTACGACTCATGGGGGGGCGACTAAACTCTGAGAACTACTATAAATAGGCAGCCACCTCCAACTTTCAGGGGGACCTTGGGCTCATTCTCTTCAAGCGCTGATACTCTGCTGTATTCCAAACCAATTCAACACTTGAAGCTCTCGAGACACTAAGAACGCTACAAACAACTTCAACAAGAGATCACGTACATCCAACATGGATTCGAAGACTCTCATCTCCATTGAAGTTTAAAATACTTGTTCTAAGTTTCTCGTAGTTCAAAGTGAATTGTACTTGGGAAGAATTGTATCAACTTGTAACGAGATCATCAATAAAAGTACTTAAAGTGGACGTAGGCTGTACCCATAAGCCGAACCACTATAAAATTGCTGTTGTTTACTGCTTTTCCGTTATTATTTGCTTGTAATTCTTTCCCGATCTATTGGGTGGTGCTTTCACAACTACACTTCACACACCGGGGTGTTAGCGTTCACATTTTAGCGTTAACAATTGCCATAACTCGCACAGATGTCCGAATTAGCTTTCGAAACCTGTTCCATTGTGTCCGAAACGCGGGGTAAACCCTAGAAACGCTGGTTACGGCGCGTAAATCGGAGTTCGGAATTTCCGGATGAATAGTGATTGAAAATTTTCCTATAAATAGCCCTTAACCCTTAGAAATAAAAAAAAAATTTACAAAACCCTAATCAACAAACGCAGCCGCCACCCCTCAAACGAACGGCCAGAAACTTCATGCTTTCTTCCTCGATTATCTCTCGATCCATTCACTTTCGAGCTTCGTGTTCAACTACAAACTCGTAGAGGACGTCAAGATCTATCATATCAACGGTCAAGATCGCGAATAGCTTCACGAATCAGCGGCAAAGTAGGCTCGAGGACCTGCAGTTGCGCACGCATTTCGAGCGTGAGGGGGTGGCCGAGTTTGGAGAGGTTTGGGCCGAGCATGGAGTGGGAGGTGCTCTTCGATTTGGCGCTTCCTGATCAAGTTATCGTCGAGCGTGGAGGAGGCAAGAATTAACCCTAATTTAGGTATTGGGTTCGGCTATTACCTGTAGCCAAACGCGTGAACGAAGAGAGGGAGAAGGGGGGGGGGGGCTGCGCACGGATCTGAAGGGAGAAAGTGGATGGACGGCTTAGATGAATTTAGGTTTGAAATTAATTTAAAAGTTGTAAATTTAGTTATATAAAAATCGTGTAACTTCATAAATCCATAACTTTTTCATACGAGGTCGAAAACGCGCGAAACCAGCTGCGTTGGAATCGTATGGACGAGCACTACGCGATGAAATTGGATTGGAGTCGTTTGGAGTTAGTGAGAATTTCGGGTAAAATTAAACGTCCGTTTAATTTTATTCGAAATAAATCGCTAAAATGAAATTGAAATCAAGGTGAGAACTTCTCACTCAATCGAATCAGTTTCGATTTTATTTTAAATAGTTAGATTTAAAATATTTGAATGCATGTTTGAATGTTGATTGATATCTATTGATTGTTAAAATAGACATTATACGCCGTTAGTAAGCGGATGTTATTTATTAAAAACATATACCGCGAATATTTAAAAACAGTGAAATTGGTATCATATATAATAGCAATATATATATATATTGGCATATGTATATATTGGAGTTATTGATTTCCCGCATTTTTTGTTTAGCGGATGAGACCCTATTGCGCCGTCTATTAAGCGGATAATATTTTAAATCCCATATACCGCGATAATTTCGTACTGGAGCGAAATTGGTATTGTGCTAATGTTTGTGGATGCAGGAAAACAGGTTGGAGGGATCCAACTGGATTCCTCAACAGTGTTTATTTGATTATGGATATTTTGATATTTGATTGATTATCATATACGATATATGATATCGTTGTTGTCGTGATTGACTATTTGGTATGTAGCATCATTGGACCAAGTTTTGGAATTTTAAAATGATTTTCAAAGTGATTTTTTGAAAATATACTATATTTTTGGAATTGATCCATGTTAAATAAATAAAGTTATAATTTTCAAAGTTATAAAAATTATGATTTTTGAGAAAAATAGTAAAAAACTGATTTTTGAGAATATGATGCTAATGATTTTATAAAATAGTTAAATCGGGATTTTAGAATTTATTGTGAAAAGTCTAAATATAGGATTTATAAAATTTAATTATTTTATAAATCAAAATGGTAAAATTATAAAGGAGATTAAAGACGTTTTGAAATAATAATATAAATTGATTTATATAAGAGATTTATAAATGGATATTTGTAAATTAAAACGTTGGAATTATAAAACGAGTTTTTATAAGTGTTAGAATGAATTGTGAATGAATTTCATAAATGAATGAAATTTATAGAATTATAAACGGTGAAGTTATAAAGGAATTTTATAAGCAGTAGGTTTATAAAATTTATAAAGTCGTTAAAAGAATAGATTTGGTTAAATAAATGAATCTTATAAGTTATAAGATTTATAAATTGGAAAGTCTTTAAAAGAACGATTTTGTAAAATAATCGTTTTATAAATATTTAACTTATAATATGAACCTTTAGTTTAAAATTGAGTTATAAATCGAATAGGTTAATAAAGAAAAATTTATAAAAGGAAGTTGTTATAAAATAATTAGAAATGGGATTTATAAACGTTGTTTTATAAATTCGCAAATGACTTATTTTGATAAGAAAATTGTTATAACTTATTTATGAGTTATATTCACATTTTTGACTGTGAATAATCCTTTAAAATAAAATGTATAAAAGGATGAACATTGTTAACGTAGTTTATTCACGTTTTTGAATAGTGAATAATATGTTAAAGAAAATTGTTTTGAATGAGATGTTTAAATTGAATTAAAACGATCTAACGATGTTTTAAATATGTTGAGATTCGAAACCATAGATTTCAACATTCATTGTTGAAATAGACGTTTTCGAGAAATAGAAGGAAATAATGGACTATAACACTGTTGTTATAGTAAATGATTTCCGAAAGGAAATGTTTTGTATAGTATTGGGATTTATATATCTATCTTAAAATTCGAATCCCTATACTAGTGATTTTGGGTTGTCGTAACAATGTTTTACGCAACATTCATTTTGGCCCAAATAAATATGTTTAAGAGAATGATTTCCTTAAAGAATGAGATATATACTAAATTTTGATTTAAGTATATTGAATATTTTCCAAGTGTTGAAAATAAAAAAATTTGTGAATTACTTATTAAATAAGTATGGAAATGTTTTCCAATATAAAGTGAATATTTTGAGAATTTATCTTTTTGAAGATAAATTGAAATGAATAATTGAAATCGAATATTCGTAGATATTTTGAAATATACATTCACTATGGAATTTATGAATAGAAAGGGAAGTTGTTTGAAAATAAATATTGATTTATTTTTGAAGTGTGAAATAATATATCTTGTAAAGATATTTTGGAAAATAAATAATTTGGAAAATTATTTGGAAACTGGTGATGTGTGCATATCCATTGATAGTTCAATAACCGACTATCAATATTTCCCTTTGAATAGGTAATTGATGTGATTTGTTTGAATTTGAATGCCACGCTTATTTTTGTAATAAGCGCTCACTATTCGGGTTAACCGGGAAAGGACCATGGGGTCGTATAACCCATTCCGAATATGTGATACGTCGTTGTGAATTGCATTGAAGATCGGTGTTGAAGACCGAGTATTTGCGAAAGCGATAGGATGACCTATCGATTGTCTCTGCACTGGGTAGCTCCTGGTATAGAGATTTCCTAAGTGATGGGAAATTCGATCGGGATTGTGAATACCCGGATTGCAAGGGCTTCGTGAGAAGTGCCTTCGGTTTTGTTCGAGCCCGGAACAGACTTGTATGGATTGTATGTCTGACATTACAAATTGAGATATAAAGAAGATTTCATTCAAATATATTTCTGTTGGTGGCGGAGAATTTATTCTTTTAGCTTAACACCCTTCTCTGAGACGTACGAGCTCAGAGGTTATGTAGTTGAATGTTATCAGCGATATATTCCCAATTTGGTAATGTGACATGCTGAGTGTAGCTGTAAATGATCATTGTGTTGATTATTTGTGATAGGATCATTTATTTGATCGTCTATCCTGGTGATCATTTCTATGATCATTTGTTGACCCAAAGCATGGCTTTTGTATAAAGTATGTTTTTGTGGACGTGACTTCGTCGAGCCTCACACCCCGTGAATGGTCAAAACAGGAAAGATGCAGCAAGGTTATTAGGGGTAGCGCCCTTTAGGATGTGTGCATTTCCTTCTGGAAAAGGGTGGTATCATGGTATGGAGCCCAGATACTTACTCATATTGAAAACACTTTGTTATGATTGTGTGAATTGCTTACGAGCGCTCGGTGAAAAGGTCCCAAAGGACCGGGGGATGGCATATTCGGTCAGTTGTTACTCAGTTAGGGGTAACCCGGCCTTGTGTTGGTAGAGATCCGGTTTGGTTCTCGGGGATGTCCATCCAGAGGCATTCTCATATGGCAATGGGAAGTTCCTTGGCCTAATCATTCGTTGGAAATCCAAAGAAACAATACGTGACTTGTACGGTTTTAGTTGTAGAACCTGCCATCTAATATGGTAGCTATTAGTAGGCATAATATAATGGTACCTATGCTGGCTAAGATTTATATTCTACTTTCGAAATGAATTTTTCCCTACACTATGCACTAATAATAATATCAAATGTTCTTTTAAATACGTATCAAGCATCTTTGACTATCATAAGGAGAAATCTCCTCCAAGTCTGCGTTTGCATTGTGTGTGTGGCGGGAGGTCTTATGGTAGTCTCATTTTTAAAAAGCATTGCGAATTGACTTTAAAAATATTCCTCTATTTTGATTTTAAAGATAAATAAACTGTTTTGAGTTCTCACACCAGTCACATGACTGACTTGGAGTTTATTGTTTTCCTTCCTAAACTCTGGGTGCCCACCAATTTCCACACGGGCAGTCAAGAGTTAGGTTTATCAGGATATTCTGGAGTTGCTGGAGGCAAGATGGATGGCATGGCGTATTACTAGTATATAGTATTTCTTTTTCCGCTGTTTGTTGTTGTATGTTGTTGTACACTCTGATGATGATGATGTAATGTAATGTATAAAATGTAATAACTGATATAGTTCTTTGTTTAAAGATTATTCATTTATTATTATATGTTGTTCCGCTGCGAATTGTGAGATTTTGATGTTGTTCTGTTATTTTCTGTTCCGTTCTATTGTCTTTTCTCTTTTCTCTCTATTTTCTATCTTTTTCTCTTTTCTTCTACCTCTTTTCTTTTCTTAAACCCTAACTATTCGGTTTTTCGGCAACGAAAAATCGCGTACGTTACATTTGGTATTAGAGCTTATGGTTAAGCGACAACCATGGTTCTGTTGGGTATTACTCATTAGAGATAGAGTCAGTAGTACTCTAGAATGAGTTTGAGTGTAATAATAGCTATGAGAGCGTATTTGTTAGTGAATATAAAATTGTTTTATATTGTGATGATTGGTTTATTGAGTGGCATATGAACTTTCGTCAGCGTGGTCCGCAAGACTATGCCGAAGGGGTTTCTAAACACTTGAATAGAACAATTCGGCACAATATTGATTTTAAAATTGGGTAAATGAAATAATTTTACCTTGATTATATTTTTATATATGAAGAAATAATTTTTCAAAATTATTAAAGTATATAAGTGGATTGTTTAGTTGTTTGAATAATCTAAATAAAAGAATAATTGTATAAGCAAAAGAATTATAAGAATTGAATTATAATTAATGTGATTTACAATTGTGAAATAAACTTATATATATAAGAAGTGAAACTATATGAATATATTTATGGATGCGAGTTGTAAATAAAAGTGATGAATATAACTTAAGTGTTGTTGAATGGAATTGATTTTGGTATCGAAGTAAATAATCAAATGGATTAAATAAATATGAACTTGAGTTATATAAATGAAATTCAACTTTTGTAATTAAATTGAATGAATGAATTGAATATTAATCAATTAAATGTGAATAATTGATATGAAATAATGAATATAGGTGTTAATCCATTAAAATCTAATGTTAAAGGAAGTTGAATAATTGAATGAAAATCAATTAATTAAACCAATTGATAAGCAAAGGAATTTGGTTGTAATTAATATACCTTGGTTGTTATATGATTGTTAGTTGATTGTATATAATTCATTAAGTATTAATGAAATTGAATTAATGAAATTGGAAGCTAAAGTAATTGGAAATTCAATTAGAAGTTAAATGAATCTTAAATGGAATTGAATTTGATTTGGAAGTGAACCAACTTGAATATGAATTAGTAAATATAAACTAATTGAAAATGAATGTTAGTAAAAACATCCACTGTTAAAGAATCAAATGTGATTAAATTGAAAACCATTTCATTTAATATTAATAAGAATATGAATGAATGTTTATTGGTTATGAATGCTAGTTGGTTGATGTTTGCATTTGTTGCTTTTATTTCATTTTCTATGTTGACATATATAGTTATTATGTTGCTATATGTTGTATATCGATACTATTGTCATATATGCATGGTTCTCATGTTGTTTGTTGAGTGATTAGTAGGTGCGGATCGCGTTTGCTTTGCATTTGGAGCTCGCTTTCGCGCTATATTAGCCGTATATGCTTGCTAATAAAATATAAGGTACATATCTCGGATTACATACCGTACTTTTACAAATTTTTCCCTTCGGGATGCCTCATTACTTGATGAGATGTATATTTGTGATATATATACTGTCATTTTTTTTCGGATCGAGCCGCGCAAAGGAGACTATGGCGAATTTTTCCGAAAATTTAAGGCGTTAGAAAAAATTTGAGAAAATGGGAAAATTTTGAAAACTATAACTTTGATTTTGGAATTGAAAGTTAAACAATAGTAGTTATTTTTGAAAAGATAACTAAGTATGATTTGAAAACTTAGTAAAGTTATTGTAAGAAGTTTAACTATGGATTTTGGAAAGTTAATAAATTCTGTAATTTTTCTTACTTAATAATTTCGAGGACGAAATTCTTTTAAGGGGGGAAGATTGTAACGACCCAGGATTTTTAGTAATTAAAATTTGAATATTTAATTTATTTTAAATATTTATAAGTGAATTTATAAGTCGAATAAATTTTATTTGAATTATTGGATTTAATTGGATAATTAAATCGATAAATTTAATATGTGAAATTATGGAAATAATTGAAAATTGGGTTAAATATGATTGAAAATGATTTGTAAAATTTTATTTTATCATATTGAAGTTAGAACGATATTTTAGAACTTTTAAAATCGAATTAAGAGTTAATTTGTGAAAATTGAATATTTTAATATTAAATCGACTAGTGAAAATAGTCAATTTTTGAACAGTCTCAGAATTGAACGAAACCAGTTCCATTGGATCCGTAATAGTTAGTTATTACCGGGTTTCAATTTTCGTGTCAATCGGAGTTACCGTTTGATCGTGGCAGCTTGAAACGCATCGAATTATTTTTAATTTTAATTTGGCGAGTTAAAATAGTCATTTTTCAAAAAGTCTCGGATTTCGACGAAACTAGTTTCATCGGATCCGTAATGTGATATTATTGTAAGGTTTAAAATTTCGTGTTAATTGGATTTACCGTTTGTCCGGTACAAATTAAAACGCCTAGAAAATCGTTTAAATCGGTTTAATTTAAATTGAACGTTTATTGCCATAACTCGCACAGATGTCCGAATTAGCTTTTGAAACCTGTTCCATTGTGTCCGAAACGCGGGGTAAACCCTAGAAACGCTGGTTACGGCGCGTAAATCGGAGTTCGGAATTTCCGGATGAATAGTGATTGAAAATTTTCCTATAAATAGCCCTTAACCCTTTAGAAATAAAAAAAGAAAAATTTACAAAACCCTAATCAACAAACGCAGCCGCCACCCCTCAAACGAACGGCCAGAAACTTCATGCTTTCTTCCTCGATTATCTCTCGATCCATTCACTTTCGAGCTTCGTGTTCAACTACAAACTCGTAGAGGACGTCAAGATCTATCATATCAACGGTCAAGATCGCGAATAGCTTCACGAATCAGCGGCAAAGTAGGCTCGAAGACCTGCAGTTGCGCACGCATTTCGAGCGTGAGGGGGTGGCCGAGTTTGGAGAGGTTTGGGCCGAGCATGGAGTGGGAGGTGCTCTTCGATTTGGCGCTTCCTGATCAAGTTATCGTCGAGCGTGGAGGAGGCAAGAATTAACCCTAATTTAGGTATTGGGTTCGGCTATTACCTGTAGCCAAACGCGTGAACGAAGAGAGGGAGAAGGGGGGGGGGCTGCGCACGGATCTGAAGGGAGAAAGTGGATGGACGGCTTAGAAGAATTTAGGTTTGAAATTAATTTAAAAGTTGTAAATTTAGTTATATAAAAATCGTGTAACTTCATAAATCCATAACTTTTTCATACGAGGTCGAAAACGCGCGAAACCAGTTGCGTTGGAATCGTATGGACGAGCACTACGCGATGAAATTGGATTGGAGTCGTTTGGAGTTAGTGAGAATTTCGGGTAAAATTAAACGTCCGTTTAATTTTATTCGAAATAAATCGCTAAAATGAAATTGAAATCAAGGTCAGAACTTCTCACTCAATCTTATCAGTTTCGATTTTATTTTAAATAGTTAGATTTAAAATATTTGAATGCATGTTTGAATGTTGATAGATATCTATTGATTGTTAAAATAGACATTATACGCCGTTAGTAAGCGGATGTTATTTATTAAAAACATATACCGCGAATATTTCATAAACAGTGAAATTGGTATTATATATAATAGCAATATATATATATATTGGCATATGTATATATTGGAGTTATTGATTTCCCGCATTTTTTGTTTAGCGGATGAGACCCTATTGCGCCGTCTATTAAGCGGATAATATTTTAAATCCCATATACCGCGATAATTTCGTACTGGAGCGAAATTGGTATTGTGCTAATGTTTGTGGATGCAGGAAAACAGGTTGGAGGGATCCAACTGGATTCCTCAACAGTGTTTATTTGATTATGGATATTTTGATATTTGATTGATTATCATATACGATATATGATATCGTTGTTGTCGTGATTGACTATTTGGTATGTAGCATCATTGGACCAAGTTTTGGAATTTTAAAATGATTTTCAAAGTGATTTTTTGAAAATATACTATATTTTTGGAATTGATCCATGTTAAATAAATAAACGTTATAATTTTCAAAGTTATAAAAATTATGATTTTTGAGAAAAATAGTAAAAAACTGATTTTTGAGAATATGATGCTAATGATTTTATAAAATAGTTAAATCGGGATTTTAGAATTTATTGTGAAAAGTCTAAATATAGGATTTATAAAATTTAATTATTTTATAAATCAAAATGGTAAAATTATAAAGGAGATTAAAGACGTTTTGAAATAATAATATAAATTGATTTATATAAGAGATTTATAAATGGATATTTATAAATTAAAACGTTGGAATTATAAAACGAGTTTTTATAAGTGTTAGAATGAATTGTGAATGAATTTCATAAATGAATGAAATTTATAGAATTATAAACGGTGAAGTTATAAAGGAATTTTATAAGCAGTAGGTTTATAAAATTTATAAAGTCGTTAAAAGAATAGATTTGGTTAAATAAATGAATCTTATAAGTTATAAGATTTATAAATTGGAAAGTCTTTAAAAGAACGATTTTGTAAAATAATCGTTTTATAAATATTTAACTTATAATATGAACCTTTAGTTTAAAATTGAGTTATAAATCGAATAGGTTAATAAAGAAAAATTTATAAAAGGAAGTTGTTATAAAATAATTAGAAATGGGATTTATAAACGTTGTTTTATAAATTCGCAAATGACTTATTTTGATAAGAAAATTGTTATAACTTATTTATGAGTTATATTCACATTTTTGACTGTGAATAATCCTTTAAAATAAAATGTATAAAAGGATGAACATTGTTAACGTAGTTTATTCACGTTTTTGAATAGTGAATAATATGTTAAAGAAAATTGTTTTGAATGAGATGTTTAAATTGAATTAAAACGATCTAACGATGTTTTAAATATGTTGAGATTCGAAACCATAGATTTCAACATTCATTGTTGAAATAGACGTTTTCGAGAAATAGAAGGAAATAATGGACTATAACACTGTTGTTATAGTAAATGATTTCCGAAAGGAAATGTTTTGTATAGTATTGGGATTTATATATCTATCTTAAAATTCGAATCCCTATACTAGTGATTTTGGGTTGTCGTAACAATGTTTTACGCAACATTCGTTTTGGCCCAAATAAATATGTTTAAGAGAATGATTTCCTTAAAGAATGAGATATATACTAAATTTTGATTTAAGTATATTGAATATTTTCCAAGTGTTGAAAATAAAAAAATTTGTGAATTACTTATTAAATAAGTATGGAAATGTTTTCCAATATAAAGTGAATATTTTGAGAATTTATCGTTTTGAAGATAAATTGAAATGAATAATTGAAATCGAATATTCGTAGATATTTTGAAATATACATTCACTATGGAATTTATGAATAGAAAGGGAAGTTGTTTGAAAATAAATATTGATTTATTTTTGAAGTGTGAAATAATATATCTTGTAAAGATATTTTGGAAAATAAATAGTTTGGAAAATTATTTGGAAACTGGTGATGTGTGCATATCCATTGATAGTTCAATAACCGACTATCAATATTTCCCTTTGAATGGGTAATTGATGTGATTTGTTTGAATTTGAATGCCACGCTTATTTTTGTAATAAGCGCTCACTATTCGGGTTAACCGGGAAAGGACCATGGGGTCGTATAACCCATTCCGAATATGTGATACGTCGTTGTGAATTGCATTGAAGATCGGTGTTGAAGACCGAGTATTTGCGAAAGCGATAGGATGACCTATCGATTGTCTCTGCACTGGGTAGCTCCTGGTATAGAGATTTCCTAAGTGATGGGAAATTTGATCGGGATTGTGAATACCCGGATTGCAAGGGCTTCGTGAGAAGTGCCTTCGGTTTTGTTCGAGCCCGGAACAGACTTGTATGGATTGTATGTCTGACATTACAAATTGAGATATAAAGCAGATTTCATTCAAATATATTTCTGTTGGTGGCGGAGAATTTATTCTTTTAGCTTAACACCCTTCTCTGAGACGTACGAGCTCAGAGGTTATGTAGTTGAATGTTATCAGCGATATATTCCCAATTTGGTAATGTGACATGCTGAGTGTAGCTGTAAATGATCATTGTGTTGATTATTTGTGATAGGATCATTTATTTGATCGTCTATCCTGGTGATCATTTCTATGATCATTTGTTGACCCAAAGCATGGCTTTTGTATAAAGTATGTTTTTGTGGACGTGACTTCGTCGAGCCTCACACCCCGTGAATGGTCAAAACAGGAAAGATGCAGCAAGGTTATTAGGGGTAGCGCCCTTTAGGATGTGTGCATTTCCTTCTGGAAAAGGGTGGTATCATGGTATGGAGCCCAGATACTTACTCATATTGAAAACACTTTGTTATGATTGTGTGAATTGCTTACGAGCGCTCGGTGAAAAGGTCCCAAAGGACCGGGGGATGGCATATTCGGTCAGTTGTTACTCAGTTAGGGGTAACCCGGCCTTGTGTTGGTAGAGATCCGGTTTGGTTCTCGGGGATGTCCATCCAGAGGCATTCTCATATGGCAATGGGAAGTTCCTTGGCCTAATCATTCGTTGGAAATCCAAAGAAACAATACGTGACTCGTACGGTTTTAGTTGTAGAACCTGCCATCTAATATGGTAGCTATTAGTAGGCATAATATAATGGTACCTATGCTGGCTAAGATTTATATTCTACTTTCGAAATGAATTTTTCCCTACACTATGCACTAATAATAATATCAAATGTTCTTTTAAATACGTATCAAGCATCTTTGACTATCATAAGGAGAAATCTCCTCCAAGTCTGCGTTTGCATTGTGTGTGTGGCGGGAGGTCTTATGGTAGTCTCATTTTTAAAAAGCATTGCGAATTGACTTTAAAAATATTCCTCTATTTTGATTTTAAAGATAAATAAACTGTTTTGAGTTCTCACACCAGTCACATGACTGACTTGGAGTTTATTGTTTTCCTTCCTAAACTCTGGGTGCCCACCAATTTCCACACGGGCAGTCAAGAGTTAGGTTTATCAGGATATTCTGGATATTCTGGAGTTGCTGGAGGCAAGACGGATGGCATGGCGTATTACTAGTATATAGTATTTCTTTTTCCGCTGTTTGTTGTTGTATGTTGTTGTACACTCTGATGATGATGATGTAATGTAATGTATATGTAATAACTGATATAGTTCTTTGTTTAAAGATTATTCATTTATTATTATATGTTGTTCCGCTGCGAATTGTGAGATTCTGATGTTGTTCTGTTATTTTCTGTTCCGTTCTATTGTCTTTTCTCTTTCCTCTCTATTTTCTATCTTTTTCTCTTTTCTTCTACCTCTTTTCTTTTCTTAAACCCTAACTATTCGGTTTTTCGGCAACGAAAAATCGCGTACGTTACAGCTTTAAAAGTCAATAGATGAATGTGGGTTGTGATGTATTTATAGAGAAAAGACTACGAGGATAAGTTAGGATCTAGATCCACTTTTCTCTCTTGCTAATTCTTTTCCCTTTATCCTATCTCAACCCTAGCCCATTCCCATTTCAGAGCTGACCCTATACTATCCTAAGCAAGGTCAAACTCCATAATGACCCATATTTTTAATGATCGAATATTTAAATATTTAATTATTAATTAAATGAAGGCCTAAAAATGTGATTTATCGCGTACGGCCGAATGAGGACTCGAGATCACTTCTGTTGAGTTTGAATTGATGTTGCAAATTAAAATGACTATAAGGATAACTATATTTTGAGATCGGATGACTCGATGGCAAAAATGGTCTCGAAACACGCAAAACTAGCATTCTTGGGAACAGTATCAGATGGAGACACAGTTAGTATCGTTCGATCTGGATAAATGAGTTGATGTACGCAGACGAGTTTTGTGATGATCAAACGCATCATGCGATCGAACGGACTCGAAACGTACATACGTTTATTTGAGAAATTAAATAAACAAGTAATATAATAATAATATAAATAAAGCCCAAATTGAATCTCCCTCTAGTTCTATTTCTCACTTTACTGTTCATATTCCATGGCCAAGCCCCAATCTTGATCTTTAAAATCAATTTCTCCTTATCCACTTCACTAAAAATCATAACGTTTGATTTGTTGAGAACGTATGATCGAGAGCTACGCGATAACCGTGGCGGATTTTGGATCTATGATGTTTGGTGGAGATCGACCCATCCATGGCCAATTAGGTTTTGAGACCACTGGATCTAGAAGCGACGATAGGCGAATCAGCGATTATCATCTTGTTTTTCTAGACGAGATGCACCTCCTCACAATGTTTGGTCACACCCGGTCAAGTGGAGAAAAATGCATCCACATCAGGTCGAGGGCATGGCTTAATGTCACGATTCAGGGGAAAGTGGTGGTGGTATGGGGTTCATGTGTAGATCGTGGAGATCGAGCTATGGTGTGATTTGGCGAAGATGATTTGAAATTTCATTGACAAACGAGGGAGAAATCAATGTCCCTTTATATATTTTACCACTTTATGGAGATATGGGGTTTGACCATCATGTCAACAAGTGATATTGATGGTGAGGCATGTATGTATATTTAAATCATCACGTATGGGAGAGGGGAGATATAGGGTGCATGCATATGTGTATGCATGTATGTATATTTAAATCTTACCACTTTATGCATTTTAATAAAATTATTAAGCCTTTAAATATCATATCCCTTTCATAATTTTCATTTTATAAACCTCCTTCATTTCTTCACTTACTTGCTCTTTGTTCTTGTCCACTTCAATGGCTACCAAATAGAAATTCCTAAAAGAAAAGAGAGAGAAAGTAACGTAAAAACATAAATAATCTCCTGCATTTCACTTACAAACCCATCCTCTACTAAACAAGGCCCTATACTCCACTAAATCACCAAGGCAGAGCCTTGTTCTTGCCATGGCCGAGCCAAATTTATCATAGGCCGAGCCCTTTCAGCCTTCCAAGGGTCTACATTTTCACTTTGTTGAGGTAGGAGCAAGTGAGCTAGACCGAGAACAAGTTTAGTTTGATTTAGTGAAAGTTCGGTGAGTAAAGTTTGTGTTTTAAAAACTCAAATTACTAACTTTTAAAGTTGAAAATTTTATGAGTTAAAATGTAGCTTAGGTATGTGGGAATGTTATATGTTGTTTATCCACGCATAGATGTTGATTTGGAGTGGATTGCTTACGCCAGAATTTGAGTAGGCGATAAAGATTTTACCTTGAGCATTAGAATAGTATTGTGAAGTAATACTTTGTTTATGATGGTGCTATACTGTTATGATGTGATATTATCTTTGAATGATGTATTTGTAATGTGGGTTCATAACACATGAACATAGAGATTCTTTAACCGAAAGCGATATAGAAATTCGCTTTTTGTTGAAAATTTGATTTTTGTTTTCAAAGTGAAAAGTGTTCAATTTTAAATCATTGATTTTGGTTTTAAAAGTTTATTTTCATGTTTTAAAGATGACAAGAGTTAAAAGTTGAAGTTTTAAATGTTAGAAAATCAAAATTTCAAGTTTTAAAATTACAGATCCGTATAGTAATAGTCGCAATACACGCAGTTCAGAAAATCTAACTATTTTTCTAATATAAACTTATTTCTAACTTAAAATCTCTTTATAAAATGTTTTCTAACTCTAATTTAGTAATTGTAGAACAATTATTTGATAATTTAATTATTATTTATTTAATGATTAATTAATTAATTAATTAATAATGGTAATTATTACTTAATCATTGAAATGATGGTTTTTAAAATTAAATGTTATTCAATTTAGTTAATCATGATTTATTACTTAATTAAAATTAATTATTATTTATGGATTAATTAATTGTTATTTAATTATTTATTTAACATAATTATTAATTAATTATTATTTTAAAAGAGGTTTTATATAATTAGTCTTTAATTAGAGCTTAATTATTATTTAACAAGGTTTAGTTGCCTTTAACTAGTGTTTAATTACTATTTAACAAGGATTTGAAGGGCTTTAATTTATTTTCAAATCATTTTGATTTTAAGTAATCATTTTTTTAAACCGTTTTCTTTTCAAATTTGTTTTAAATCAAGGGAATTTTGTGTCGCTTACCCTTAAGTAACCCCATGTGATTAGGAAAACTAAATGACAACTATTATCAGAACAAAACATCATTTTTCTTATATAATTAACTTGGACATTTACTAAAGTTGATTGATAGTTATATGTTGATCCCTTATATAACTGTTGTTATGTGATGCCTTATCAAACTGGACAAGTAAAATCGAATTAAAAGCACCATAGTGGTCATCAGCCTCCGTATGAATTTTTTTAAGGGTAACTATTTCATATTCTTTTTGAAATGGTTTCAAAGCTATTTTGAAAAGGATATTTAAAGGATGAGTAAACAAATAGTTTTATTAAAGATGTTTTAACTAATGGAAATGGTTTTCAATGTTATAAATGAAGTTTACAAAGAGTTGTCTAAATGATTTGTATGTTTATAAAAAGAAGCTTGTATAACGAGTTTTATAAAGGAATTTGCAAATTTATACAGTATTGTTGGGTAAATGGATTTGAGTTTTTAAGCAAAGAAGATTTCATAAATAAAGAAGATTAACAAAATGGATTTGCTTATTAAAGTAGGCTAATTTGATTTAAGTTATTTAGGAAATTGTTTGAATAGAAAGGGTTTACAAAAAAGTTTTATAAATGATTTGGGAATTTATAAAAGAAGTTTTAGAAAATGATTTGGATATTCATAAAGGGAGTTTATAAAAAGGTTTGGATATTTATAAGAAATTTATATAAAACGTTTGGATATTTATAAAACCAACATGTATAAATGATTTTGAGTAAAGCATTCTGAAATGGATTTGTATTTTAAGTAAAAGAGATTCCACAAATGAAATAGATTTTATTAAAAATAGTTTATTGAAAGAAGTATAAAAAGAATTTGAGAGCTGGGTTTCTCTAAACTGACCATTTAAAAATAATGTTATGTAACATCTGTTCCATACTTACTACCGAAGGGATATTGTTAGGGTTGTCCTTATCTCCAATTTAAACAATATTTGTTAATCCTTCTTAACATGATTTGGGATTAAGAAGTTCTTCACAAATGTTTTGTGAATATAGTTATGTTAGAGAGATAAGTATATGAAGATTTTAAACGAACATTTTGGAAAGAAATTATTAAATAAAGATTTGTTTTGAGGCTTAATGGTTGATATGGATAAATAAATCTCAAATGGAATTGGTTTTTGTTTATTTATTTAATAGTTAAATAACCGACTATCAACTCTAGACTTGTTTTGACTCAGGAGGTATGTCGGCTATATTCGAGTTCACTAGTGAGGACTCGATTGCTTAGTGCATATGTAACAACCCGCATATTTATCGATTTTATATTTAAATATTTTATTTAAATATTTTATCGTTCGTCGGATTTTGGTCCGAAAACCTACTTTTTGCATACGGTCGAATTAGGACTCGAGACCACCTCCATTGAGTTCAAAATGACGTTTGCGACCTTTTTGAGTATAAGCTTCGATATGTTTGGAGAAAGTTGAATTTTGCTACTTTTTGCTTAGGGTTTTGGTTTGGGCTGAGCCAATTAACCACTTACTAACTCAGTTCCAACCCTCTCCTCTTCATTCACTTCTCTTCTATTTTCCTAATACTCAAGCTTTTATGTTAATGGAGGGTGGAAGAGGAAATTAAAACTCCAAGCCCTAGCTTCCTTTGCAAATCCAAGTTCTTGCTCCAAACTCAAGAGAACCCATTGGTAAGCTTCTTCTTCTTCTTCTCCAACTCATTCTCTCTTTGATTTCAGAAAATTCCTAAACCTAATTTGGGAAATAATTATCTTTTAAGCTTAGATTCAAGCTTGTTGAGTTGGAATTGAAGAGTGCTTGTTCTTGCCATTGCTTCATAGCTTCCTCTTCATTTGTTTGGGTTCAAAGGTGAGATTTTTATCTCACATCTATGACTATAATTATCTTTGGTTGTTAGGTTTGAATTCCTAACACTTCTTCATGAGAATTTGCTCTTGATTTGGATTGGTTTTGTGAATATTCCAATTTTTGGGTTTTTAAGTCAAATTTGTGTGAAAATCCTTTTATGGATGTTTGATCATGCTTTTAGTGATGCACCGAGGAGCATATAGGGCCGGGTTGCCGATTGGCATAAACCCTTAGAGCCAATGTTCGTCCGGTTGCATTTTGGAAGAATTTGCTCTTCATTTGAATAGGCTGAAAAACAGCCCAGGCATGATTCAGTCGACTGAAAAGTTTGTTCAGTCGACTGAACCTGGAACCCGAAAGTTTCCAGGCATGAGTCAGTCGACTGAAATCTTCTGTTCAGTCGACTGAACCTGGAAACAGAAAGTTTCCTGAACCTGGAAAATTTCCAGGTACATGATCAGTCGACTGAAAACTCTGTTCAGTCGACTGAACCTGCTATTTGAGTCCATTTTGCCTTTTTGGATTGAATTTCCAATGTTAATCGATTCGGGTTGATTCCCTTTTGTTATTATCACTTATTATCGACTTTGATGACATTTTCTTCATGATTTTTGGGAATGTCCATTTTGATGGATTCGGTATCGATTTCTTTGGATTTTATTCACGTCTTCGAATGTGAATTTTAGTGATTGATTGTTCCTACAATCTTCTTTGTGATTTGTCACTTTAAAAATATAAAGGTTTCAATACTAGTAGTAAATATCAAAATTCTTTCATCAAAACGATTTCAACACTATTTTATTACAAAACTCATTTTCTCAAACCGATTTCCAGTCTATTAGTATATATAAACCTTTACCTCACTCGTATGAGAAATCTAATTAAACGACTTAGTAAAACAAGTGGTATGAAACGCTTGCGTTCACTTTGTTGGTTAATTCTTGGACTTGTTCGATTGAAACTCTTGTAACAATTTTCTAGTGGAGATATACAATTTGTTCGTAAATATTTAAGTTAAGCTAGTGGTTATGGGACATGATGCTAAGCTCATATATTTACTAGCTTATTGTAATTGACACTTCTTGATGATCAATGATGATCATTTTATGGTTTAGACTAGCAATGTGCGATGTCTCTTTGTCTATGTGGAGGACCGTACCTCATTAAATTGAGCTTCGTCTCATTTCTTCGTGGGCTAGCGACCCATGTACTTTCTAATGTGATTCGATTCATTGGATGTACCGTTTGTACTACATCGATGTTCCGTCTCCTTTGATTCATTGGATGTACCGTTTGTACTACATCAATGTCTTGGCCATCCTTTTATTGTGATTTCTGGATTTCGTGTGTTGATTTCTGGAATTTATGTTTCACCAACTTTTACGACGGGCATGGATATATATATATATGTCATTTGTTGTGGCTTGGTGAATGAAATTAGGAGTATGACATTCCTTTTTATCTTGAGTAGATTATTGTGATATTGATTAATCTCTTGTTGTTTTTCAATTACTTATTTATCACAGCTTGGCATTGTGATTATTATATGTTTATGTCATATCTCTTATTATATATCACTTCATCTGATATTTATAGCTAGACTGATCCGTTTATTATTTTCTTCTTAAATAATACTCGGGTCAGACTGAGATTTTACAGGTGCTTCTGCTTGACTCCTTATCGGACTATCATCCCGACTTTTGGCAAACTACTTAGATTAGTAGTTTATTTTGTTGTATACACTTGAGATTTAGACTCATAGATTTATTCTTTTGTGTAGCACGTGTTGCTATTCTTTTGTATTATTGTGGATCTTTTTGACCACTACTCTGATATACGCTTTTATGTGTAATATTCATATCTATTTCCGCCTTTGTGATATGAATTATCTGTGACTGATTTATGTTATGTTTATTTCTATATTTGTTTCCAAAGATATTATAGCCACTGTGTAGTAGCTTTGAGTTCGTGTCGGTATGTCGGATTTCCTCTTGAGATGAAAAGTTATATTTTATCCGGTATATCGGTACTCGCACAAAGCAATTATACAGATGGTCGCTCCTCAACAGCCTTATTCTCCGTGCTAGTTGACAGCATTCACAGTAATGTTCTTGGCTAGCGTGGGTATAGAGGTGGGGCGTCACAGCTTGGTATCAGAGCCAAACTTCAGAAAAATATGGAATATTATAACAAGGATCATCGTCCTAAGTCCATCTTAGGAGTCGTGCTTTAGGATTTTACTCGTGTCTTCGTACCGTCCTAACCTATTTTCTTTTATGATTCCTTGTTTTATCTATCAAGATTGCTTGATATTTATTTTGAGAATAACTTTTTTTCTCTTCTTTCTTTCTTTCTTAAAGAAGAGAAATGGTTAGACCTGGCCGCCCCAGCGCCGGTCAATCTAGTGCTACTCCCCAGGATGGAGTTTTTATGTCTGCCCAGCAGCTTTTAGATCTTGTCAAGAACGCTCAAACAGCGGGTCCCAATCAGGAGCCTACTCATCCTAGATCCGGTTTTGCACGCTTGTGTAGAGATTACACTGATTTGGGTGGAAGGCCATTCACGGGATTCGAGAGTGTTATAGAAATTCAAGCTTGCTCAAATCATGCGATCGCATCTTTTCTCGCATGAACCTTATTGACCTTCATCGAGTCCAAGTAGCTTCTAGCATGCTCCAAGAAAGAGCATTGGATTGGTATGAGCTTTTAATTTCTGAAATCGTTGAGGCAGATCTTACTTGGGAGCAATTCCGGGGAAGATTCGAATTGAAATTTGTGCCGGAGGCTGAAAAAGTAACCTTAGCCCGGCGTTTCATAGACCTTGTTCAAGGTGAATCTTCTGTGACAGACTATGTCGCATCCTTCGAATCTCTGTCCAAATACGGGGTTGAGTACATTAATACCCCATTGAAGAAAAATCAGAGATTTGTCTATGGCTTGAATAAGAATCTTAAGAAGCCATTACTCTTGAAACTTGAGGTTTCATTTGATCAGCTTATTGATATCGCTCTTCGTCTTGAAGAGGCCGATAATGAAGGTGATGTTGAAGTTGTGAGTGCCCAACGGAACTTCGACAATAGCTTGAAGAGGCCTATCAAATTCAAAGGCCCCGATTCTAATAAGAAAGGGAAGCAACAAACTCAGGTAGCCAAAATTCCTACCTCTAGTCGTGGACGATGCTACAATTGTGGTTCCACAGACCACCAAGTAAAGGAGTGCCCGAAACCCCTCTTTTGCCATTATTGCAAAGGTTCGGGTCATCTTCTATCTTCGTGTCCTAAGCTTCCAAGCAAGTGAGAAGGAAAGCTGCAACTTTTGGTCAAGGTATTTTCATTCAATCCTCGATGGCATTGTTTTAATTCGTGAACTTTCTATTTGAGTTCTTTTTGATATGGGTTTCATCTCATTATTTTTATATCAAAAGAACTTGTCGATTCTTTTCTTTGAATATTTTGGGCTTGTTGACTTCATTGAGAATTGCGAATCCGGATGGTAGATCCGCAACACTCAATTTTCTTTTGTTTAGATGTCGAGATTGTTTTATGTGACTTTTCTTTCCGAGCCGATATTTTTGCTTTGGCTTCGAAATTGACCTTTCTGTAAGGATTGGCTTAATCATTATGAAGCCCATATCCTATTTTTCCGAGTGGATTATTCATCTTAGACATTTTCAATCTGTTAAGCAGATTTCTATTTTTCTTTGTGATTTTGATTCCATCTTGATGGCATCATTTTATTCTTTAAAGTCCTTATGGTGAGGAAAGTGTTATTTCTCTCATCTAAATAGTTTGAGAATTTTCCGGTATATTTGACTTGTCTTGGGATTATCACCTAAGTAATCTTTTGTGTGGTGCTAAGGTCTTTTTAGTTCGACTTTACCACCGTTTTCATTTGCTACAAGTTGCAGAAGTTAGCATTTCACTTATCGCATTCCGCACTTGTTATGATTCCTATGAATGAATTATTATGTCATTCAATTTGTCCAGCTTGTTTCATCCGTTTTATAAATCCAATATTCTATGAAAATTTCGATGAGACCATTCTTATTTATGGATTTTGGATGGAAATAGAAATTTAAAATTTTGCAAATCTTTTTCATAAGATTTAATTATAAGTACAATTTGATTTTGCTCTTAAAACGAGCAAAGAATATTCTTAAAACTTTTTAAGAGATTTATTTATCCTAGAAAAGATGACTTTGTGATTGTATTGCCCGTTGAGTGCTTTAAGAATTTTGGTCGATGCGCTTGATCAACGTTATCGATAGGAATTTCCTAAACGCTTTGATGTGACAATCAGACACGATATATTGACTTGTAAAAATGTAAATTTTTGTAGAAAGATTATTACATAAAAGTAAAAATGTAATTTTGAAAGTTTTAACTTTTCGGGGAAGAGAATTATTTAAAAGAACCCTTCCTTTCAATACTCTTATTCTTGTGATTCCTGAAGGGGAACCAAGACTTTGCTATTTGTACCGATACTAGTCGTATTGGTTTGGAATGCCATTCTCTTGCAAAGGAGAACGTGCTATCACTTGTGCTTCTAAATCATTATAGCTTATCGAGACTAGACATGCCACTCATGATCTAGTGTTTGCGGCTATTGTTTTTACTTTTGGAATTTGGCATCATCATTTTTGGATGAGAAATTTGTTCTCTACCTCGATCATAAATCTTTGGAATAATTATTTTCTCATAAGGAACTTCATGTTGACTCGAGTTCCTAGCATCTTATGATCTTGATATTCTTTTATTCCCGAGAAGGGAAATCGTGTTGCCAATGCGCTTTGTCGTAAGCAACAAGTGGTTGATTCTTTGATGTTGTCTGAATGGAATTATTTTTCTGTCAAGTTCATCGGACGTTTTGGTATACTTCGTTTTATTGAGCTTTATCTCATTCCTTTTAAGGACTAGTGTCCGATGTCCTTTTATTGTGTTTGGTTCATTGGACGTACCGTTTTTGTACTACGTCGGTGTTCCGAAAATCATTCGGGCTTCGGTTCATTGGACGTACCGTTTTTGTACTGCGTCAGTGTTCCGAATTATTTGGGTTTTGATTCATCGGATGTACCGTTTGTACTACATCGATGTCTTTGCTTTTGATTCATCGGATGTACCGTTGTACTACATCGATGTCTTTGCTTTTGATTCATCGGATGTATCGTTTGTACTACATCGATGTCTTTGCTTTTGATGCATCGGATGTACCGTTGTACTACATCGATGTCTTTGCTTTTGATTCACCGGATGTACCGTTTGTACTACATCGATGTCTTTGCTTTTGATTCATCGGATGTACCGTTTGTACTACATCGATGTCTTTGCTTTTGATTCATCGGATGTACCGTTTGTACTACATCGATGTCTTTGCTTTTGATTCATCGGATGTACCGTTTGTACTACATCGATGTCTTTGCTTTTGATTCATCGGATGCACCGTTGTACTACATCGATGTCTTTGCTTTTGATTCATCGGATGTACCGTTTGTACTACATCGATGTCTTTGCTTTTGATTCATCGGATGTACCGTTTGTACTACATCGATGTCCTTGCTTTTGATTCATCGGATGTACCGTTGTACTACATCGATGTCTTTGCTTTTGATTCATCGGATGTACCGTTTGTACTACATCGATGTCTTTGCTTTTGATTCATCGGATGTACCGTTTGTACTACATCGATGTCTTTGCTTTTGATTCATCGGATGTACCGTTTGTACTACATCGATGTCTTTGCTTTTGATCCATCGGATGTACCGTTTGTACTACATCGATGTCTTTGCTTTTGATTCATTGGATGTACCGTTTGTACTACATCGATGTCTTTGCTTTTGATTCATCGGATGTACCGTTTGTACTACATCGATGTCTTTGCTTTTGATTCATCGGATGTACCGTTTGTACTACATCGATGTCTTTGCTTTTGATTCATCGGATGTACCGTTGTACTACATCGATGTCTTTGCTATTTGATTCATCGGATGTACCGTTTGTACTACATCGATGTCTTTGCTTGGGTTCATTGGGCGTACCGTTTTTGTACTACGCTGATGTCCCAAATTGTTTGAGTTTCTAGTTTTTCGGGCGTACCGTTTTTGTACTACGCCATTGCACCGGCTCAATTTTCTGCTATTCTTGACGTTCCCCACGTCTTTTATCTATGGGAATGCCTTAGGGATTTCGGTTTTCATTCTTGAGCCCGGTGTTATTGTGGAAATTGAAGTTTCACCAGATTTCTTGCTAACTCTTTTGTGCACTTTATGGTGAACTTCCTGTTTCAAATTTTCTTTTGTGTTAATATGCTTCTATGGTTGTTACTTCTTATATTTCCTTCTTACTTATTGCGAGGACGCAATTTCTTTAAGGAGGGGAGTCTGTAACAACCCGCATATTTATCGATTTTATATTTAAATATTTTGTTTAAATATTTTATCGTTCGTCGGATTTTGGTCCGAAAACCTACTTTTTGCGTACGGTCGAATTAGGACTCGAGACCACCTCCATTGAGTTCAAAATGACGTTTGCGACCTTTTTGAGTATAAGCTTCGATATGTTTGGAGAAAGTTGAATTTTGCTACTTTTTGCTTAGGGTTTTGGTTTGGGCTGAGCCAATTAACCACTTACTAACTCAGTTCCAACCCTCTCCTCTTCATTCACTTCTCTTCTATTTTCCTAATACTCAAGCTTTTATGTTAATGGAGGGTGGAAGAGGAAATTAAAACTCCAATCCCTAGCTTCCTTTGCAAATCCAAGTTCTTGCTCCAAACTCAAGAGAACCCATTGGTAAGCTTCTTCTTCTTCTTCTCCAACTCATTCTCTCTTTGATTTCAGAAAATTCCTAAACCTAATTTGGGAAATAATTATCTTTTAAGCTTAGATTCAAGCTTGTTGAGTTGGAATTGAAGAGTGCTTGTTCTTGCCATTGCTTCATAGCTTCCTCTTCATTTGTTTGGGTTCAAAGGTGAGATTTTTATCTCACATCTATGACTATAATTATCTTTGGTTGTTAGGTTTGAATTCCTAACACTTCTTCATGAGAATTTGCTCTTGATTTGGATTGGTTTTGTGAATATTCCAATTTTTGGGTTTTTAAGTCAAATTTGTGTGAAAATCCTTTTATGGATGTTTGATCATGCTTTTAGTGATGCACCGAGGAGCATATAGGGCCGGGTTGCCGATTGGCATAAACCCTTAGAGCCAATGTTCGTCCGGTTGCATTTTGGAAGAATTTGCTCTTCATTTGAATAGGCTGAAAAACAGCCCAGGCATGATTCAGTCGACTGAAAAGTCTGTTCAGTCGACTGAACCTGGAACCCGAAAGTTTCCAAGCATGAGTCAGTCGACTGAAATCTTCTGTTCAGTCGACTGAACCTGGAAACAGAAAGTTTCCTGAACCTGGAAAATTTCCAGGTACATGATCAGTCGACTGAAAACTCTGTTCAGTCGACTGAACCTGCTATTTGAGTCCATTTTGCCTTTTTGGATTGAATTTCCAATGTTAATCGATTCGGGTTGATTCCCTTTTGTTATTATCACTTATTATCGACTTTGATGACATTTTCTTCATGATTTTTGGGAATGTCCATTTTGATGGATTCGGTATCGATTTCTTTGGATTTTATTCACGTCTTCGAATGTGAATTTTAGTGATTGATTGTTCCTACAATCTTCTTTGTGATTTGTCACTTTAAAAATATAAAGGTTTCAATACCAGTAGTAAATATCAAAATTCTTTCATCAAAACGATTTCAACACTATTTTATTACAAAACTCGTTTTCTCAAACCGATTTCCAGTCTATTAGTATATATAAACCTTTACCTCACTCGTATGAGAAATCTAATTAAATGACTTAGTAAAACAAGTGGTATGAAACGCTTGCGTTCACTTTGTTGGTTAATTCTTGGACTTGTTCGATTGAAACTCTTGTGACAATTTTCTAGTGGAGATATACAATTTGTTCGTAAATATTTAAGTTAAGCTAGTGGTTATGGGACATGATGCTAAGCTCATATATTTACTAGCTTATTGTAATTGACACTTCTTGATGATCAATGATGATCATTTTATGGTTTAGACTAGCAATGTGCGATGTCTCTTTGTCTATGTGGAGGACCGTACCTCATTAAATTGAGCTTCGTCTCATTTCTTCGTGGGCTAGCGACCCATGTACTTTCTAATGTGATTCGATTCATTGGATGTACCGTTTGTACTACATCGATGTTCCGTCTCCTTTGATTCATTGGATGTACCGTTTGTACTACATTAATGTCTTGGCCATCCTTTTATTGTGATTTCTGGATTTCGTGTGTTGATTTATGGAATTTATGTTTCACCAACTTTTACGACGGGCATGGATATATATATATATATGTCATTTGTTGTGGCTTGGTGAATGAAATTAGGAGTATGACATTCCTTTTTATCTTGAGTAGATTATTGTGATATTGATTAATCTCTTGTTGTTTTTCAATTACTTATTTATCACAGCTTGGCATTGTGATTATTATATGTTTATGTCATTTCTCTTATTATATATCACTTCATCTGATATTTATAGCTAGACTGATCCATTTATTATTTTCTTCTTAAATAATACTCGGGTCGGACTGAGATTTTACAGGTGCTTCTGCTTGACTCCTTATCGGACTATCATCCCGACTTTTGGCAAACTACTTAGATTAGTAGTTTATTTTGTTGTATACACTTGAGATTTAGACTCATAGATTTATTCTTTTGTATAGCACGTGTTGCTATTCTTTTGTATTATTGTGGATCTTTTTGACCACTACTCTGATATATGCTTTTATGTGTAATATTCATATCTATTTCCGCCTTTGTGATATGAATTGTCGGTGACTGATTTATGTTATGTTTATTTCTATATTTGTTTCCGAAGATATTATAGCCACTGTGTAGTAGCTTTCAGCTCGTGTCAGTATGTCGGATTTCCTCTTGAGATGAAAAGTTATATTTTATCCGGTATATCGGTACTCGCACAAAGCAATTATACAGATGGTCGCTTCTCAACAGCCTTATTCTCCGTGCTAGTTGACAGCATTCATAGTAATGTTCTTGGCTAGCGTGGGTATAGAGGTGGGGCGTCACAGCATATGTACAAAAGAACCAGAATTTAGTTAGTCAGAAATTATCGCTTAGTTTTGGGGACACGAACCCCCGGATTTATCCAAACCACACCAAACTAATAACCAATGATTTTTAAATCATATTGAAGTATGTTGTGGTGTTATACTATTCTTCCTGAGGATGATTCCAAAATGGAAGATAGTAATGTGGAATGTTTGTTCGATCTCCGAACAAGTTTCATAGATGAATGTTGGCATTGTATCTCTGCCTGGAACGCAATGTTAGTATTCCAAGATGGTCTGCTAAGAGGAAGAAGGTGAAGACGTGACTTTACGAGCCTTATAAACCGGGAAAATGGCAAAAACAAGATATGCAGTAGAGCTATGTGGTCAGCTACCATTAGGAGCCACCATACTATTCTAGATTGTCCATATTTGAGTTGTTTTGCACGCAAACACCACTGTAGTATAAGGCCTCGGTGTCAAATAGGGATGAGATAAGCCAACTCTGTGTTGTAGGGGTACAAGAAGTTGTTGTCAGACTCCGGTGCATTTTCTAGGGGTGTACTACCGGAAGGTAGTCCCTTACCTTACCACGGTATGAAATAAAATTTCCAATATGTGCCTTTACGGTTTTGACATTAGATCCTATCATGTTGGAATTTAATAAGGTAATAATTTCAGCTATTTTGGTATTTATTTGAAACCATAGACATTACTATAATATCACTGGATTTTTATATACAATTTTTTTGGTTATCGTAGGGAAAAAACCCGTCCGTGTTTATATGCCGCATGGTGTTATAAGATGCCTTTGATTAAAGGGTTTTTATAAAGTTAAAGACTCATGCTTTACTCACACCAGACTCGTGTCTAACCCAAAGTTTGTTTTACCTTTTCCTAAGCTTTTGGATGCTCAAATTTGAATGGTAAGCCAAGTAATTCAAGTTTTTCTCATATTCATTTTGGAGGAGCTTGGAGCAGGTAGCTTTATGATAACTAGTTATTTTTCTTATTTCTGCTATTTTATATGCATATTATATCAGTTAGGCAGAGATAGGTTATTATAACTGTCCTAGGCTAGAATTTGTATCAGTATGACTCTGATGTAATATTTTGAAATAACTTTGTAATATATTATGTTGAGTAACATATATTGTTCCTTTGCGTTGTGAGATTTCGTATTTTTAGTTTCTTCTCTTTTATCTTTTCTTTCTTTCACCCATAATGACCCATCTTTCGAACGGCTGAATGATCGACACACGAATACCGAGGATGTATTAAGTGTCGTCTTTGGTGGTAAGAAGGGCAAATTATTACATTTGGTATCATAGATTATATTGAGCGAACACCTAGGCTTTGGTGTGTTAAACTCATTATAGATAGGGTTAGTAGTGCCCTAGAATAATTCTGAGTGTAATACACACACACATGAGTGAATATTTGTTAGTGAATAAAAATGTTTTATATTGTGTTGTTTGACTTGTTGAGTAGTTTAAGGATTCTGATCGATGCGTCTGATCAATGTTATCGATAGGATTTCCTAAACACTTAAACAAGTTACGTTGACACAATATTGTTTTAAATTTGGTAAATGAAATAGTTTTACCTAGGAATATATTTTCTATATATAAAAAGGGATGATTTTCAAAATCTATGTAGTTATCTATAGGGAGGGTGGGTTAGGAGTTAATAATATTTAAATTATTAGCATTTAGGGTTTAACTAGTCATGCTCGTCCAGTTTTGAGCATTAACTATTATCAGATTTAATAGTAGATTTCCTTTTTCCATCATGGCTTAGGCAGATATAATTTGTAGGAACATTGAATCGAATACTTTGAGATTTAATTTTCACAATTTAACTATAAGGCTTTTGACGATAGGTAGGGTTAAAATTTGAACTTTAATAAAGGTGTTTACTAAAAGAAAATATTCATATAGTTTTATAAGGTGAATTAAGAGAGATAACTATTAAATATGTTTTTAAAAAATAAAAAGGATTTGGAGAATTTAACTAGTGGCTTTGATAAATTCCAAATGAATTTGAAATATTGTAGTAATCCTTCTTAAGGATATTTTAAAATAAAGTTTCAGAGTAAGGTTCCGTTTAGACAGTTCATGAATAAGTCTTGGCTTGTTTTTTGATGATTAGAATAATCCTTTAAGTGGCAATCGAATATTTGCTTAGGCGGATATAATGGTCCACTTAGTAAATTATCCTCTTTATCTTTGTATAATCGAGACGAGTTCAAATCCGAATGAATCAAAGAAAATGGATGATTTTGTTAATAAATATTTGTCCATATATAGTATTGTTTAAAGAAGAAATTTGGAAAAAGAAGAAATATTTTTATTAACTAGTTCAAGTGTCTTGGAAATGACTGAAATGGGCAAGAGATGTGTTCAGATGGTAAACTCTTCTCTTGAGCATTGCCCTTCTTAGTTAAGGGGTATATGGTACTATTTGGTAGCACCCAGTTCCTTGACATCATTTTGGAGTTACTCGGGCTATTTGAATGCTTTCAAAAGGTTTTTTAACTAAAACCTGGGTATTGTTCTCTTGGATCCTTTAAAAGAAAGAGTTTTCAAAATAAAAGGATAATTTGAAGGTGGATTAATAAATGAAGTTTTAGTTAGGGTAATTTAATAAGGAGGCTAACAAACTTTGTTTATTTAAACTATGACTTTTGATTTTGACATCTAGGATGTATAGAATTATTTGATGTTTTTAGACCGGCTAATAAACATTTTACCACAGAAGTGTCTAAGAAATAGTAGAATTAAAAATCAGATGTTTGAATATACCCTTAGGGTGTAGAAGAGTATTATACAAGTTAACTAAATTTAAAAATTAATTATTATGAAGCATGGTGGGTGGGTAGATAGTAGTTAGATAGTAAGAATTATTAGATCCAAACGTAGGTTGTATGAAGATCATTTCTCCTTTTCACAGAGTTCTTGATCCAAGATTTAAGTATATGACTGGAAGTGTTTTACACAATTTCGAATAAGGATTTATCACCTGATTTTCGACGACAAGCATTGGCGAGGTTTCTTACGTGGAAGCAAAGTTGCCTATATAATTTATGGATATGTAGGGAGAACATAGGTTTCTAATTAAGAGGCCTGATCAAAGTCCACACTAGGAAGTCAGGTGAGTGTACTAGTTTGACAGTGAAGTTATGTACTCGAGTGAATGACCAAATCAAATTTTACATAGGGATGATCATTATACATCATACGGAATGATGAATAGTTTAAGTATTTCTAAGAATTAAGGTTGTGGTACAATTTCGAGGATGAAATTCTTTTAAAAGGGGAAGAGTGTAACGACCCAGAATTTTGCAGCCTTGATTTTCGAATATTTAATAAATTCTAAATATTAAAATAATAGGTTTTATAATTAAAATATAATTCTTTTAAATAATAATGAATAATGGTAAAATAGATTTGTAACAACCCATGATTTTGCCACTTTGATATTTAAATATAATTTTTATGATCAATTAATAGATTTTTATTAGGAGATAAACATATTTTAATTATTTAATAGTGATAATAAAATAGTTTTCAAAAATTGTTTAAGAATATAGATAGTTCAAATAACAGTAGAAAATGTGACCGAAGAACGTTTTTCGAAATTTCGACTTTTCGACACCCGAAAGTTGTTGGGAACGTTGTACACACTTGGTGCAACATGCACATATTTATATATGTAAGGGTTAGTATTAATTAAGCATACTATGTATATTAACCTATATATATATACCTGAGCTTGGATGTGACAAATTATGTTATAAATGACACATATATACATATAAGACACCTCCATATCTTTAGTACACTCATACGGAAGCTCTACCATGATTCAAGGCATGGAAGGGGAGTAATGTGTACGAGTAAGGGAGAGGGGAGGTATGGTGTGCATGCATGTATGTATATTTATACCTTATCACTTTATGTATTTTAAAAAAAATTCTTAAGCCTTTAAATACCACCTTCCTTTCATAATTTTCATTTTACAAATCCTACTTCATTTCTTCACTTCCTTGATTCTTGTTCATGTCCACTTCAATGGCTACCAAATAAAAATTCCTAAGAGAAAGGATAGAGTAAGTAGTGTAAAAATATAACTTAACTACTTCATTTCACTTCCAAACCCATTCTCTACTAAACAAGCCCTATACTCCACTAAACCACTAAGGCCGAGCCTTGTTCTAGCCATGACTAAGCCAAATTTGTCCTTGGTCAAGCCCATTTAGCCTTCCAAGTATCCACATCTTCAATTTTTTTAGCTAGGAGCAAGTGAGCTATGTGAAGCCCCACCATGAGACCCACATTAATAGAGAGTATTACCGGATAGTACCGTCTGCTAATGCGGAGAATAGGGCTGGTTAGGAGCGACCAACTATAGCCTTGTCTTAAATTTATATGGAATACATCGATAAATGCTCTACATTTTTTTTCTAATTCAAGTGGATCGACATATCCAATAAATAATTGATACAAAGCCATAAGTGGCTATAGGATCTATCAGAACAAAATACAACAACTCCAGTGCACAACACATCACAGAACATCAAACACACACACACACACACACACATGTATACTGATACATCCTAATACAATACAAATAATACATCATAAGTGGTATGATGACCACAATATACATACGAGTCAAAACAATATGCATGTCAGAGTAGCGACAAAAAAGACTACAACAAAAAAGGGATAGCAGATAAGTCCATGCAGAAGCAGAATAGGCTAAGTCCATAAGGGTACCTAACCTGAAACACCTCGGTCTGACCCGAGTTTAAGATACACGGGTCAGCCTAGCTAAACGAATCGGTTTATAAGGATAAGTGATAATATGAGCATAAGGCAAGGTGATAAACCGCTCAAACGAGTAGATACAATCCAACACATATGGTTACTTCAAGTGGCATAGTCATGTAAGGATAGTTACTTCATGTGGTATAAGGTATCATAAAGCATGTGCACAATCTCAAAAGAGATGAAACTCTAAAGCAAATTTCATAATAAAAGCACGACTCATATCATCGGCGTATCACAAAACATCAAATATGGTTTATGGGTAAAACATAGCCCCAAAGAGGAGATATCACAAACCCGCCAAATCGGCAAATCCAAAAACATACTCAAAAAGATCCCATCTCAAAACACGCCATAAGGCAAATATATCTCCAATAGGAGAATAAAACCTCAAATAAGCGCCAAAAGGAAAAAACTCATTTAACGTCGCCAAAAGGCAAATCTCAAATAGCGCCGATGTAGGCAATTCAAATCTCAAAAATAGAACTCCCAAGAGTTCAGATGCCTGAAAGTTAATCGCCACAAATATATATCGAATGGTTCAAAGGACTAATTCCGAAAAGGGGCGATACACTAGGGGAAATAGTCAATTAAATCATCTCAAAAGTGTTTGCATGTGGTCGAAGCCTTGACGATACTGCTATCTCAAATAGGTACCTCTCTCGAAGGCAAAACGTCATAATGACAAATATGCCGCAATGGAAAACGTCTCGAAGAGAAATACGCTGTAGTAGTAGACGCCGCAATGGCAATGACCCATAGGTCCAATATTTTGGCACACCGCAATGGTAAATGTTTCACAAACTTTTCGGATAGGAACCCAAACAGTGTTAACATGTGTCCCATACCACATGTTCGCACTAAACGCTTTACTAACCGTTAGTAAATTTCACTCTCAAAGTAGTAAAAAGTTTACCTCATCTCATCAGTTAACTCGACCAGAAGGTCAAAACGTCAAATAGACAAGTTGGGAATTAACCGGTAAGATAAATGAGTCCCTCACCACGTGTTTTACTAAACCGTTTAATTCTCCTTCTCATTCACTCGAATAGTGAAAAAACATGTATTATATATAAAATAATTTACTTGAGAAAACTTGCTTTTCAAAACCAATTTCCAAAATCGTATTTGGAATCAAACTTTGAAAATTCCCTTATTATTGAGAATTTATAGACTGTATAGCTCAAAAATAATTTAAAAATATTATATAATAATTATTTAAAATGTCAATTTATTTTAAAAATTATTTCAAAATCGTTTGGAGAAAACTTTGCCCGAAAACAATGAAACAAAGAAAATACCTCAAAACCGATAACTCGAATGCAATTCGAATTCAATTCAAATTCAGCCCAAAATAAATACAAATTTGAATTTCAAATTCTTCAAATTTAGCTAGCCTATTGATAGGCATTATAGCCTTCAAAAACAGCATAAAAATATCTCAAAAACGTGAAGCAGAAGTCAAGAAACGAGCTGAAAATACATCGGGAAACAAAGGAACCAAAACAAAAATACACAGAAAGCCATTGCCCCCAAGGTCGACCGTACGGTCGACCTAAGGGTAAGCATGGTCGACATAGCGGTCGACCTATGTGTGCCTTCTCACACAATTTCTCCCCAGGAGCTTTTAATGCTACGAACTGATCTTCGAGCCAAAGTTTAACATAGTAAATGAAGACGAAATGCTATGAAATTTGACATGCATGTAATAAAGCATCTAAGCTAACAAATGAAAGAAATCCAACAGAATTTCGTTGTCGGAATCACAAGTTACAGTCATTCAAAAGACAACATAAAACTGTTTTCACAGGGAAGAAAACTATAAACATAAATCGATTACAGTAACACGTTTTTCACAGAAACAAGCAATTTGCCACTTTGATTTGCTGGAGATTGTGAGTTGACAAACTCACCCTGCTATACTTGAACAAAAACCCAAATACTTAGCTGAAAGGAGTAAGCTTTGAGGAGATAATGGCTTTTAACAACCTGTAGGGGTCAAAAACAGTACATGCAAGAAAAGTTTTACATTAAATTAGAAAAAACCATTCTCAATTTATGGTTTTGATGAAATTATAGGACTTGGATTGAGATACCTTTTAATTTCATTTTAATTTGAAGAAGTTTCAGCTTGAAATGAAGAAAATTGGCTTGTAACTTGAAATTGAAAGAAGAGGATGAATTTTCTTTTTACTGTACCTGTTTCAAGAAATGAAGAAGAAGGAAGGCTAAGAAAATAAATGATTTTTTTTTGAAATATTAAGTAATTTTTCAAAACTCGGCAGTCTTATTTAAAATGTTTTATGGAAAATAAATAAGTTTGAAAAATTATAAATATTTGAAATTTGATTTGGAACGGGAATTAACTTTTTTTTTTGAAACTAGGGAAAACTTGGTCAATCACTACCGACATGCGGTTCCTGAACAGTAAACCTAGGGAATAGATGGAAGGCCCACCACAACCACTATTCCAGGCTAGCCAGACCTTTCGGTTGACTTGGTGCAAGAGGCGCGAAAGTGAAACAACCTCCCATGTGAAAGGCATTTCTCCTCCCACACAAGGTAGGACTCGAACCTGAGAGAAATTTGAAAATTTAGTCTAAGTAGGCTAAATGGAAAAAAGAGTTATTGAAAATGAAATTTAGTGAGATTTGAAATAAATTAGTAAATGGAAGGTAAATTGAGTTCAGAACGGAATTGAAAATTTAATTTGAATAGAAATGGATATAAGCCAAAGTGATGAAGTGGAAAATAAACATAAGAGCTTTGTATAAAATATTTATAATAAACTCAAGAAATTGATCGTGAATTCTTAAGTAAAATTGGTATTGGGAAAAATACTATGTCAGAATTTGAATGAAGAAATAAAAGCTGTGTAAAAGGATAATTGTGAATAAGTGAATGGAAATTAAAATAAATGTGAATAGAAAGAATTGGATATAGTTAATAATCAATTGGGAATTAATGCGTAAGTTGTACATATATTATTTTATTCACATAACGATTCGATCCAGATTCGAGCATAGAATTTCGTGACGGTTATATCGATTCGAGTTGGGATTTTTCACTTGATTATCGATAGCGAACCCTGGATATGGATTTTTGATTCATTTTGAAATTATCCATCATAGTATATGGCTATAAAATAGAATGACGGTTTCTGATCAAGAAACCAGATCTAAGTCCATACTACAGAGTCGTGTGGACGATATTAGTTCGGAAGTGAAATTGTGTGATCAAGTGAGCGATCATATTTGATATTTCGTACGGATGACATATGTACATCGTACGGGTTTAAGTAAAGCAAATTTTGAAAATTTTGAATAGAGATAAGTAAAATAATTTTGAATTGTATAATCGGATACTATTGGTAGATAAGATGTAGGTATTTAAAAGCAAAAGCTAAATTGATGTCTTCGATTTCAAAAGTTAAATTTGATTGCCCACAAAAAGTATTTATATAAATTGTGTATGAAATTGATGGTTTTCTAATTAAGCCACTTGGCTTTTGTTTTCTTTTGATGATTTGGGCTTGTAGAGACATTTTGTAGTTTTTTGGATGTAGCCGCACAAAGGAGACGCCGACAAATTTTTTTCGAAATTTAAGGAGTTAGAAAAAATTTGGAGAAAATTTCGTTAATTTAAAATTTGGTTTTAAATTATAATTTGAATTATTGAGTGAATAATATTAGTTTTGATCTATAGATAATTTTGGAAAGTTAGTAAGAGTGATAGTGCGTCTTTAACAATTTTTTTTGGGAAGTTGTTTAAAACCAGGTGGTTTTGGTAATTGTTTATTGGGTTTTGGACCATTCTTACCAATTTCGAGGACGAAATTTTTATAAGAGGGAAGGAATGTAACGACCCAGAATTTTGGATATTTTAAATTGGAATATTTAATTTATTTTGAATATTTTAATAGTTAATTTTTAACTTGAATTTCAAATATCACTATTTAAAGAATAATTTAATTATTGAATTAAATAATTGAAAATTCGGTAAAATATTGAATCTGCAGTTTTAAGCTTGTTAAGAATAATTTAAAGGGTCATAAAATTTATGTTAATAATAATGTAGAACTTTTAAAATTGAATTTAAAATTGGTTTGTTTAGTTTTAAAAATATATCATTTTAATTTACATTTAAAAATAGCCTTCCGAGGGATAGTCTCGGATTTCGACGAAAGCAGTTCCATTGGATTCGTAATAGTGTATTATTATTGGATTTCAAAACCGTGGCATTTGGAGTTAACGTTTGGTCACGGTATATAAACGCTGAAATTTACATAGAAAATTCAATATAATAATTGGATCCAAAAGGCTACCTTCTCCAAATGATCAAATTAGGACTCAAAATCTTTTACATTGGGTTCGAAGTATGGGTATAACATTATGAACGCTTAGCGATGTGCCTCGATAGGAGCTCAAGATTTTAAGTTGCGAAATCGAGACGATTTGAATTTAAATAATAATATTATATGTTGACCAGTCAAAATATTTTCACATCACTTGGTTTTCCTTATCACCTTAAGTCATTGTTCACCTATTCAAACATGCAACAGTTCACATCTCCCTCTTCGTTTTATCCCAGGCCGAACACGGTTTGAATAATAGAGAAAAAGAAGAAAATCGTAACTTTGAAAATTAATTACTTCAATTCTACTTGGCCTAAAAACACAAAACTTGTTTTAAATCTAGTTTTCTTCAAAGCTTTGATCTAGTGTATATATTGGATGGTGCAGAAATGTTTGGTTGAGGTCGACAGTGAGAGTCGAACATGAACGCAAGATAGGGTTAAGGATTTGCAATGTTCTGGTCGCGATTGTTGGATTAGGGGCCGGTATTGGGTTCGTAACGCGAAGGAGCAACTCGGGGGAAGTTTCGGTGGCGTGTGGCGGGGATTGAGGTTGCGCGACGTTGATGTTGCGTGTTCGAGAGTGCCAGGTAGCGTTTCGATTTAGTTTAGCGGGGTTGTTAGCAAGGGTATGGCTGAATCGATTACAAGGAGAGATGGTCGTCGACAATGTCAGTTTCTTATTTTGAGCTTTGGAGCTCCATGTCGCTGCAAATTAGTGTAAGCATGCACGTATTAGTGGAAAAAGAAAGGCGGAAGAATAAGTTGGGATGGGCAGCGGGCCGAGTTGTTATGGGTAATTGTTTTTTGCTTTTTTTTTTGAAATTAAATTTATATCTTAATTTAAATATCTATGAACTTAGAATTTCATAACTTCCACACACGAGGTTCGATTCGGACGATTCAAGTTGCTTTGGGATTGTGATGTCATCATCTACGCATAAGAAGTGGTTTGGAAAAATTTGGAGCTTCTAAATTTTTAAAATAGTTTCAAATGTATTTCGATTCTATCGAGAATCAAACGTAGAAGCGATAGAAAATCAAAGTGAGTTAATCTCACTCAAATTTGGATTACCACAGTTTAAGTAATTAAAATTAATTATTGATCGATTGATTGAAATGATATATTATTATTAGTTGAATGTGATATTTTATGTAGTAGTAGTATATATATTGGAGTGATTGATATTCCCGCATATATGTAGCGGATGAGAACTTATGCGCCTCCATAATAGCGGATGACCCTATATACTGCGATATCCTCCTCAAAGTAGGATTGGTATTTGTATATTGTATTAACACCTATGGATATAAGGAAACAGGTTGGAGGGATACAACTAGATTCCTCAAAAATGTTGAATTTATTTTCATATTCAGTGATATGATATATTGGATAATTTGCGATAGATTATTGCATGATTTTGAACTTATTTGGTACCATGGAATTATTGGTTAGAATCTGGTATGTTTAAGCACCAATGAGAAATGTTTAAAATTTAGAAAGAAAATAAAAGGAAAAATATGAAGTAAAATTTTTTTTGGTGAAATTTGAAATTGTTAAAAGAAATGAATATTAGGTAAAATAAATAGTATGATTTCAAAAATTGGCTTGATAATTTTGAAATAAGGAAAATAGGGATTTTGGAAATAGGTTAAATTAAAGGATTTTGAATAATAGAACTTAAGCAATATTATTTAAGTGAAAAAGGGATTTCTTTTTAAAATCGAGATTCAAAATAGTTTGGATTGGATTGCTCTAGGATAGAGACGTAACCACTGAGCTGTGAATCCATGGTTTGATACCGGAGTGGTACTTTTCATATTATTTTTAAAAAGGGTTTTCAAATATATTTTTTGAAATGGGATAGTTGGTAAATTTACTAAACTCGATAAGGTAAGCACATATATTTTGGATAAAGAGATTTAATTTACTAAAATTAAATAAAAATGAGATTTAATATTTCCAAAACGGAAAGTGAAATATTTGGTTGAATGATTGTTTTTATTTGATAGTTAAATAACCGACTATCAAAACTGGACCAAAAATATAACTTTGCAAATATCTAGGAGAATCCGAGAATTATATGGTACAGTTACCGTTCGAGGTGCTATACTATACGTGTTAGCACCAGAATTGGTCACTAACACCATTGAGAAAGATTACGTAGAGGGATTAGTGAAGAAAGTAAATTAAAACAGAGAATTGTATGCTAAATTAAATGCAAAAACAAGAACACAAGATTTATAGTGGTTCAGCGTAACTGCCTACATCCACTTTGAGTCTTGATCTTTATTGATTTCACAAATGATTGAATATAGATACAATCCATACTATAATGACTTGAATACAAGTGCTAAGTAAAATAGAATAAGTCTTAAATGCAGAAGAGTCTCCCTAGTGTTCTCGAAAAAAGGCCCATTTCACTGTGCCCCTACCATTCTATTTATAGACGAAGATGGGTTGGACTTTCCTCATAGGCCTAGGAACAAGGTACCTCGGCCTGTGGTAAGTAACTTCAGCGTGCCGAGCCATAGATGCCGAATGGCAATTGCCGAACCACACATCCTGGCCCATCGACATTCGTATGCCGAGCGAGGAAGGCGTGCCGAAAGGCACTTGTATGCCGAACGAGGCATTGCGCTGAGTGAAGAGTGTAGGCCGAATGAGATCCATGCCGAACAAGGGGAGATGCCGAACGACTCATTTATGCCGAGCGAGGCCTCGTGCCAAGCAAGGCTTTATGTCGAACGAGGCTTCATGCCGAACGAGGGGAGATGCCGAACGACTCACTTCTGCTGAGCGAGGGCTCGTGCCGAGAAGGGTTTCATGACAAATGAGGGGAGATGTCGAATGACTCACTTATGCCGAGTGAGGCTTCATCCGAACGAAGCACCGTGCCGAACGAGGCCTTCCATGCCGAGGAGGACCCTGTGCCGAACGACCCTTCCATGCTGAGCGATGCCTTGTGCCGAGCGACCTTTCTATGCCGATCGAGGCTTCATGCCGAGCGACCCATCCATGCCGAACGAAGCCTATGCTGACCGAGGTATCTATGCCGAGCCTCTTGTTACATGGTCAAACAACCGGGTAACCCTTGCCCCTTAAAGTGTATCATGTGGACAAACATAATGCGCTTTGATCCATAAGCACTCTGGGTTTTTCTTTAAGCCCTTGTTCTGTCCTCTCGATAGTGATGCTGAATGGCATTCGTATGCCGAACGAGACTTTATGCCGATCGAGGGGAGATGCCGAACGATCTACTGGATGCCGAACGACATATTGATGCCGAACGACATATTGATGCCAAACGACATACTAATGCTGAACGACCGAGGTGCCTTGACCGGTTCTACCGATCGCTGTCTCTTCACCTTCTTTCCTTCCTACTATAAAAGTCAATACTTCCCCTCTTCCTCCCTTTTACTTTTTACCTTCGCTCTAACACCCTTACGAACTCAACCTTCCGCAAACCCTTGCTAACGTCTCAACCTCTCTTCAAACCCTCGAATCCCATACGTTACCTCTCGACTGCCTTCAATAGCAAGCCTGAGTGGTTTCCACATCTAAATCGAGTATTTCATTAGTCTCCGACTCCTCCTCCTAGGTATGAACCTCTTACTTGATTGACCTTCTCCAATTTGGGGCATCGTATAAGATTTGAATTCGCGACTTTCATCTAACTTAAAAATGATGGAAGTCGTATAGATTAGGAAGTTGGATATGACGATTTAAACGAGCCTTAGGATTAGATGGAGAGGAGGAAGGAAGAGGGTGTCAGCTCAGTAAGAATTGGTGAGGGTAGGGTCTGTTGGTCGATTGGCCATTTAGGAATGTACTTAGTTTGTTCGAAGGAATGAATTGGCGGAAGACGTATGGCTGTGGCTCGGCATGACTTCCGCATGACTAATCTGTGCCGAGCGATAGATAGGGAGTGTAGGAGTGAGGTTGAAGTTGTGGTTAGCATGCTAAGCGATGTGGCTTTGTATGACCATGGTTCGGTATGGCTCCCTTATGCTGAACGAGGTAATAGGGAGTGCAGGAGAGAAGTAGGAGCTGAAGGGAAAGTGTTGAGCGATGCGGCTCGACATGAGTTCTGCATGACTTATCTATGACGAGTGATAGAGAGGGTGTGTAGGAAGGAAGTTGGAGTTGTGTTCAACGCGTCGAGCGATGCGGCTCGGCATGGCTGTGGTTTGGCGTGACTTGCCGCATGCCGAATGTTGGAGAGGGAATGTATGAGAGTGAAGTAGGCATTAAGTAGTCGAGTATATGAAATGTCGTATGGCATTAAGTCTGTTAGTAGGCCACAACAGTCAGAACCATCTCAACTTGAACATAATGCACGTTCGATACGTCAGATAGAATAATGCAACTCTAGTTTTTTGCCGTAGAATTATCATACACGGAAACATAAATAATTCATGGAAAAGATGGCTTCAAGCCTTTACTAATGAAAACAAGCTAAATGGTCTTATTACATGCTGAATATTAAGAATCAACGAAATAAAAACATACTGATAATAATCGCAACAAAGACAGAATATGAATAGACTAAGTATAATAATGCCGCAGATGCTCGCTATTCCATGCTCGGGGGAGTGTCGCGCCATCGACGGTCGCTAGCTTGAAAGTTCCTTCTCCAAGCCTCCGTTCAATGACGTATGGACCTTCCCATATGGGATTCAGATGCGACGGGACTGGAAAAACTCATTTCAAAATGAGGTCTCCCACGTCAAACACTCTTGGCCAAACTTTTTCATTATAATATCAAGCGAATCGGTGTCTATATGCGGTCGCTCTTAAATCAGCTTCTTCATGTTTTTCATCAATAAAGTCCAGTGATTACAGCAAAAGTTCTCGATTTGTCTTAGGGTCATAATGAGCTACCCGATGTGATTGAACTTCAAGTTCTACGAGTATAACAGCTTCCATGCCATATGCCAATGTGAATGGAGTGTGGCCAGTCGTGGACTTGTGGATGGTTCTATAAGCCCAAAGTGTTGTTGGAAGTTTATCCACCCACTTTCCTCTAGCCTTTTGCAAACGCTTTTTCAATATAGACTTGATTGTTTTGTTCACAGCTTCCACTTGTCCATTGGCTTTTGGACGAGAAACTACTGCAAACCTTTTTTCAATGCCATACTTTTGACAAAATTCTTTAAACACTTTTCTTTCGAATCGAGTTCCGTTGTCTGTAATGATAGTCCATGGAAGGCCAAAACAGCATACAATGTTTCGTACAACGAAATTAGTGACCTTATTGGTGGTGATCGTGGCTAAGGGCTCTGCTTCTACCCACTTGGTAAAGTAATCCACTACGACTATCGCGTAGTTGGCACCACCTTTGGATATGGGTAGAGACCGATTATATCGATCCCCCACATTACAAAAACGGCCAAGGACTAACCATTTGTGTGAGTTCTAACGACAGCTCGGGATTTTTGCATACTTCTGGCATTTGTCATATCTCCTTACGTAGTCTGCAGCATCCTAATTTACAGTTGGCCAATAATATCCATAGCGGAGGATCTTGTTTGCTAACGTCTGCCCCTTAATATGGTAACCACATTCTCCTTCATGGACTTCCTTCAGAACTCGTTTTATCTCATTGTGGGCAATGCATCGGAGTAAGGGAGCCGAAAATCCCCTTCGATACATTATTTCGTCCTGCATTACATACCGTGAAACTTTACAAATGACTTGTCGTCTTTCGCTCTTTCTTTCGAGCAAGATCCCATGTAGCAAGTATTGCTTGAATGGGGTCATCCATGATTCCTTCTCAATTTCTGTTTCTAATACAAAATCTATTTCCATCATATTTATATTTGGAGCATGTAAGGTTTCAATGGAAACCAATCCCATCTGCTGTGCATTACCAGTACTTGCAAATTTTGCCAATGAATCAGCTTCTCTATTTTTTTCACGCAGGACATGCAAAAAATAACAATATTCTAGATTTTCTAGCAGCTCTTGAACCCGTTCAAGGTATGGGGCAAGTCTCTGTCCCTTCGCTTGAAGTCCCCCTTCACCTGGTATACCACTAACTGAAAATCACAAAAGATTTCAACCGACTTTACCCCCAGTTCTCTGATAAGTTTCAAGCCAGCAATCAATGCTCCATACTCGGCCTCATTATTCGTTGCTGGGAATTCAAACTTCAAACCGTAACAAATTGATCGATTTTCGAAAGTCACAAGAACTATACCAGCCCCAGAGCAGTGGTCGTTAGATGCCCCATCGGTGTACATCTTCCATCAAACAGGAGGTATGACATTTTGACTGCTTGATTCATCCGACACAGTGAACTCAACGATGAAGTCTGCTAGTGCTTGCTCATGTATGGCCCTTCGTGGCAGGTAAGTAATGTCAAACTGACTCAACTCGACATTCCATTTTAACATCCTTCCAGAGATTTCTAGTCGTTGGAGTACCTACCGCAAGGGTTGATCGGTATAAATACTGATATAGTGTGCCTGAAAGTATGGACGAAGCTTGCATGATGCAGTCACCAAGCAGTAGGCTAGCTTCTCGATCTTGGGATAATTTCTTTCTTCCCCTGTTAAACATTTACTAGACATAATATACTGGCTTTTGAACTCGGTCCTCCTCGCGAACCAAAGCCGTACTAATAGCATGTTGAGATACAGCCAAGTACACATACAACATTTTATGGTCTACTAGTTTCGATAGCACCGAGGGACTTTCTAAATGCCTTACCAGAGCTCAGAACGCCTCCTCACAGTCGGATGTCCATTCAAAATTTCTCTTTCCTTTCTGTATTACATCGAAGAAAGGAATACACTTAATCTATGGTTCTGGATATGAATTGACTCAGCGCGGCCACCTTTCCATTCAAGCTTTGTACCTGCTTTATAGTTTTAGGCACTTGTATGTCTTGAATAGCTTGAATCTTCTCTGGGTTAGCTTTGATTCCCTACGCACTTACAATGAAACCCAAAAACTTCTCTGACGCAACGCCAAAGGAACACTTCAATGGGTCAATTTTCATCCCATAATATCTAAGTATATCAAACATCTCCGCTAAGTCTCGAATTTGGTGGTTTGATTGCCGTGACTTCACGAGCATGTCATCCACATAGACTTCCATTGTTCTACCAATCTGATCTTTAAACATTCGATTCACCAGACGCTGATAAGTCGCTTCCGCATTTTTCAATCCAAAAGGTATCACTACATAGCAATATAACCCGACATCTGTGACAAAACTGGTGTGTTCTTGGTCTGGAATGTGCATCGGGATTTGATTATATTCGGAGTATGCATCCATAAATGACAGTAACTCGTGTCCCGCTGTTGAGTCAACCAGTTGGTCAATCTTGGGTAAAGGAAAACTATCCTTGGGGCATGCTTTGTTCAGATCGGAATAATCTACGCAAGTTCTCCACTTTCCATTGGCTTTCCTCACCAGCATAGGGTTATACACCCATTCAAGGGAGAGGGCGTCGCGAACAAACTCATTGGCTTTGAGTTTTTCCATCTCCTCTCTGAGAGCAGCGGACCTCTCCGGTTCCATGCCTCTCCTCTTCTACTTTTCTGGTATGTACCTTGGGTTTATGTTCAACATATGACTCGTTATAGCGGGAGAAATCCTGCACATATCAGAATGTGTCCAAGCGAAAACATCCAGGTTCGCTCAGAGGAAATCAGTAAGATCTTCAGCCATCAAGGAGTCGAGTTGCGATCCTATCTTAAGTACTCATGAAGGGTCATCTCGGCTGACTGAAATGTCAATAGTCAGTTCAACCAGTGCTGCTTTTGCTTCCTTGGGTTCCCCATCATCATCTCTCGGATCTATGTCTTGATAGATCCGAGAATGTTGCCCGAGCCAGGGCTCGAGCACTACTTATCAATTGTCAATATTCTGTATGTGGATGGAGCTGTCTGCAAGCTTTCTTTTCTCTCTCCGCCGGCCCTCTCTCAGCTCGGCCACATAACATACGCGACAGGTCGCTTGATCGCCTTGCACCACACCAACTCCTTTGTCTATCGAGAATTTCAAAGTCAAACACCACGGGGTCAAACTGTCCTGAACTCTGCCAGGGACGGTCGACCTAGAAACACATTATATGGAGAATCAATATCCAACACTATGAAAGGTAGGATTCGCACCCTCCTACGCTCACCTTGTCCCAGTTCAACTAGCATTCAACATATCCTACTACATTAGTCGTTGCACCATTAAAGCCATGGATACGGGCTTTAGATGGTTTCAAATCCTTTGTCTCCATCTTCATTTGGTCGTATGCCTTTTTGAAGATGATGTTAATAGAACTTCCACAATCAATTAAAGTTCTCTCCACATATGCTGGCCTGATTATCGTGGATATGACCATCGAGTCAATCGTAGGAGCCTCCACCTTGTCAGCATCTCTGCTTCTGAACAGTATATCGTCTATCATCATGCATTGCTGTTTAGAGGGGGTCTCATCCTCCACATTCGAACAACACTCATAATCTGCATGCCTTAAGGAGTTAGCATACCGCTCCATTTCCTGCCAGTTCTTATCTGCAGGATGAGGTCCAATGACTATAGTGTTTATGACTAGCCTACCTACAGTTCGGGCAGGTTCCTCTGGATGGAGTGGGGCCGGCCCGCGTCCAGGGTCCGATGTTCCTTGCCTACCTTCCTGCAGGTTCTTGACAAACTCCTGCAATTTATTCTGTCTAATCAGCTTTTTTATAGCATCGTGGAGGTGTCTACACTCCTCTATATTATGCCCGTAAGTCTCATGGAAGCGGCAGTACTCCCCAGTCCATTTTTTGTTCCTCCGTAGACTCCTTTAGGCACGGCTTTCTGTGTTGGAAAGTATTACAAGTTGGCAGGTAGATATTCTCCAGAGATGCATTCAAAGGATTATACTTGGTGTAAGTGGGAATTCTTGACTTCCATTTCCCTGTCTCCGTTTTCTTTCCGGGATTTCCTCCTCTAGACCCTTTAGATTGCTTGGGCTTATTCTTGACATTGACTTGAACCTTCCCTGAATTATCACCGGACTGTTTTACAGCGATATTGCTTTTCATAGTCTCCTGAATAGGCCTTGGTGCCTTATCTTGCCTCGTCCATCTGGCTTCCTCTCTTCTTATGAATTGATGAGCCTTTGAGTAGAAACGCTCCAGCATAGTCGGAGGCTTTCCTGCCAACCAATCTCCAAACTCTGAATTCGGATCCACTCCTCGCATTACCGCCATCAGAATTGCGTGGTCGTTAGGGTTACTAACTCCAGTAGCCGCAACATGAAATCTCTGTAAGTACTCTTTCAATAACTCTCTCGGAGCTTGTATTACACTAGATAGGGGCATCACATCCTTGGGATGAGTGGCATGTATCCTAAACTATTCCATAAATTTCGTCGCCAATTCGTCATAGTTGGATATAGACCGTGGGGGAAATCAAGTGAACCACATGGTGGCGATTATGGATAAAGTACTTGGAAAGCATCTACACTTGGACTTGTTATTTTCCCTAGCCGAAACCATTCAACCTCATCACATGTTGTCTAGGATCAGTCTTTCCTTCGTAGGCTGGGATAGTTGGCATGCTAAACTTTCTGGAGTACTCAGCCTATAGCATAGTATCTACGAATGGAGTATGACTCTTGGATATCCCACAATCTTTATTGTTCAAGCCTTGATTTTTTCTCATCAACTGTCCGACCATAGCCGATAAGTCCGGGGTTTGTATGGAGGATGGAAGGTTGGACTCTGTTCTACGGGACCGCTCGGGTTGGTGTCTCCTCTGTTGGCGATCTGCCAAACGTGTATCTTGGGGACCAGCTTCATTAGGGTCTTAGTGAGCTGGGCATCCAGTTTCCACACATGATCCTGCTCCTAAGTTTCCTGCTCCAGCTTGGATGTGGTCTCCAAGATGCAAGGGAACCCTAGTTGATCGATCAGCAGCACCTTCTTGTGTAGTTTCTGTTTAGCGGCGTCTACGCCTGGGAGGTTCGCCGGACGAGGTCGAACTATCAGATGAAGAATAAGGAACGGGGCTACCTCTAACATTCTGATGCTGTTGTTGAGTAAGCTGAGTCATGAGGTTAGCGTTAGCTTGAATCTTCTCAACAAGTTGTCTCATTCTTTCCATAAGTTCTCTCATCAGGTCGTTGAACTCCGTCCTAGTAACAACTTCAATCTGGCTATGGGCTCCAGTAGTCCCTACACCAGGATTAACTTGCTGATTGCTAGGTCCTATTTGTTGTATGCTAGCAGTCTCGTTGACGTTCGCGTTATGAGAGGCTGATCTGGTACGTGGTCTTTCCATAGTAGAATTGTTGATAGAAACTTTGAGTAGAATCAATAGACGTCCTGTGAATGACTTGGATCTCCTTTAGAGGAATTATTCAATCGAGTAGCTACAAAGTAGATCCTAGTGGCCTAAAAATTCGGTTCTCAATGAAAGCACCAAAATATTAGCTCCAGAATTGGTCACTAACACCCTTAAGAAAGATTATGTAGAGAGATTAATGAAGAAAGTAAAATTAAAATAGAGAATTGTATGCTAAATTAAATGCAAAAACAAGAACACCGGATTTATAGTGGTTCAGCGTAACTGCCTACGTCTACTTTGAGTCTTGATCTTTATTGCTTTCACAAATGATTGAATACAGATACAATCCGCACCATAATGACTTGAATACAAGTGCTAAATAAAATAGAATAAATCTAAACTGCATCAGAGTCTCCCCAGTATTCTCGAAAAAAGTCTCTTTCACTGTGCCCCTGTCCTTCTATTTATAGACGAAGATGGGTTGGACTTCCCTCATGGGCCTAGGAACAAGGTACCTCGGCCCATGATAAGTAACTTCTACGTGCCGATCCATAGATGTCGAATGGTAATTGACGAACCATGCATTCAGGCCGAGCGAGGAAGGCATGTCGAACGGCACTTGTATGTCGAACGAGGCATTGCACTGAGTAAAGAATGTAGGCCGAACGAGATCTGTGCTGAACGAGGGGAGATGCCGAACGACTCACTTATGCCGAGGAGGCCACGTGCTAAGCGAGGCTTCATGCCGAACGAGGCTTCATGCCGAATGAGGGGAGATGTCGAACGACTCTCTTATTCCGAGTGAGGCCTCGTGTCGAGCGAGGCTTCATGCCAAATGAGGAAAGATGCCGAACGACTCCCTTATACAGAGCAAGGCCGCGTGCCGAGCGAGGCTTCATGCCGAGCGAGGCTTCATGCCGAACGAGGCTCCATGCTGAACGAGGCCCTTCCATGCCGAGCTGGGCCCCTGTGTAGAACGACCCTTCCATGCCAAGCGAGGCCTTGTGCCTAGCGACCTTTCTATGCTGGTCGAGGTTTCATGCCAAGCGACCCTTCCATGCCGAACGAAGCCTATGCCGACCGAGGTATCTATGCCGAGCCTCTTGTTACATGGTCAAACAACCGGGTAACAATACGTATAAACTCATTTCGTTCTTCTAGGACGTTATAAGAAAATCCTTTCACTAATGGTTAGGAGGTGTTCTCCGATCTTATTTTCGTCTGTTTATTTCCTAAAGAACCAGGGTTGAGTTTATCGGAAATATCAAACGTTGTTTTGAAGAGACCGAGATCAGATAAGTTACCCGAAAACCACTTCGATCCAACGAGTATGTTTTCGAAATGAAGACAAGTGCATGGAGTCGAAGATGAAGTAGTAAAGTGCAAGGGCTATCCGCAACTAATCCTGAGGGTGATTCCAAAATAGATGTAGTAGGAATAGTGTCTTAGGTTCCGTTCGGACCCAGAACGAACTTATATAGATGAATGCTATAAGCACATTGTCGTTGGAGGACAATGAGCATTCTAAGTGAAAATTCCTAAAAGGTAATCGTAGCCTCTAGCCTCATCAACCAGGAATGACTGAAAAGCAGGGGAGATGTAGCAAGACTAAGTGGGTAGCATCCAATTAGGGTATCTTTATCACCTTTCTAGATACCCTAGGATATTATCACTATGATTATGGAAGGTGCTCGGAAAAGGGTGGGAACACCCGGGGTGAGCATATTCGATCTATCTAGGTCAGGGATAGTCCGGTCTTGTGTTGCAGGGGATCCCGGCGTGGTCCTCGGTACGCTGTTCTAGACGTGTACCGTGACAGGGGATACCCCAGTACCTCGTCATTCGTATGAAATCCAATCTCGAATAAACGTCGTACTGTTTTGATTGTTCCCAACTATGCTGAAAAATGAGATGCAAGCATTTCAGTTATTTGAATAAGTATTTGTACTTAGACACTATTATAATATCAGAGGATTTGATATGAAATATTTTTGGTTATCGTAATGTAAAAACCCGCCGTGTTTATGTGTGGCATGGTCATACGAGATACCTTTGATTTTCAAAGGATTTTGAAAACTATAATAATTCAAATTGAGTGTGTTTTCTCACGCTGATTTTTCATACTGATTCTAGTGTTATTTTATTATAATGCTCGGGTCAGACCGAGTATTACAGATACATGATAGGATGCTATGGAACTCAGAAGACGAGCTGGATGACGAGACATATCACACGTACTTGGGTTTTATTCCGCTATGTATTGTAGGCTGTATATTCAGTTTTTGTGAGGACAAGTTATTATAACTGTCCAGTTTTGTGCTGTTGATTTGTGTCATACTCTGATGATGTAATGTATAAAAACAATTATAGTTCTTCTTGTATAAAGACCAGTTGTTATCTATTATATATTGTTCCGCTGCGATTGTGAGATTCTATATTGTTATTTCTATTTTCTTCTTCTACCTCTTTCTTCTTTTCCCTAACGATCTGGTATTTTAGGCATTCGAGTGTTCGGCATGTAATGCAGTGGGCGTATTAATGTCGATTTTCGAAGGTCGAAAATATCGTTCGTGACAACTGGGAAACTACTAAACCCTACTTGGATACCAAGTCCAAGTCGTCACCGGACAATCCCATTCAACTCGAATCTCATGCATCATGTCCGAATGGTAGTACGCTCGGTCGTTATACCTCAGCTTATCGCTAAGGTCACTCATACAGGGTTAATATTGCAGAAAAATTTACCTACTATGAAGGATGTCAAATTTAGTCTATCTACCAATAACTTGCAATATATGGATGTACCACTCAAGCATTGGAAAGAACACAAGCAAGTAACTTACAATTAAGGCGTACCTTGCTACATGAATTTCTTCCCTTTTCTTAAGCAGGAGGCTTCCTAAGACTCGGTAATGCCCATGAGGCTAGATCGTTATTACTTATTCATCCCCTGAAGTGTAGGACAATCCTTCTTTATGTGACTAAGCTAATTGCAATTGAAGCACTTATGCTTCACTTTAGCTGGATGATATTTCATACTGAAATGCTCTCATATGCCATAGGAGTGACATATATGACAATACTCATCTTTGCATAAGCTCGATCTTTCCTTATATCTTAGTCTTTGCACTTCAGCTGGCATCTCGGTTTGCTTTCCACTTTCGCTATCTTCAACGGTACCTTGTTTGTGCTCTCAAGGAGGATAACCATCCCAACAAGACTTTCAAAAGTGGCCCCTAGCATGGATAAGGCTAAGCAATGAATCTCCAACTAATGCTCTAAGACCTTTAGCATACTTCTTCGACCTCACTAACGGAGCATCGACCATCCTAACCCCAAATAATGCAAAAAGGTTGGAATGGGTCGGCATACTCCTTTACTGATGATCCGCCTACTCCAACTGATGAATTTTTGTATTTTTCATGGAAATACGAATTTTCACACAAATATATTTGAAAATATGTATTTTGAGAACTTAAAAAAAGTTAATAGGGACATTTAATTTCAAACACCTTTCGAAAGTTTAAAAATTCACTTTCGCTCACGGATAAGAACAAGTTTCACGAAAAATTCTGCGAACATTTCCCGCGAAAATATGCATATTTGCATTGGTACTGCAAATATTTGCTCTTTTAACCGTACCATTTTGTAAAATGAAATTTTGTAGTATACGCTACAAGAATGTCCATTCCACACTTAAATATTTGCAGCGTGACTGCAAATATTTATTTTACAAATATGTGCACTTTTAAACATACGTAGTTTAAAATGCACATTTTCGCTAAAAACATTGATAGTAGTATTTCGTGAAACTTATTTTTTATAAGAGTTTTTCATATATAAAGTTTGAAAATAATAGTTGATTTTGATGATAAATTTGACACTATTATTTTATAATTATTATTTGCAAGCAAAAAGGTACATGTTCATATTTTCGATGTTGTTATAAGAAAAGTTTCTGCCAAAATAAATATGTATATTAAGTCCCTATTTTCAAAAAATAGAAAACGCAAGATAAGTTGCATTTTTCTAAAAGAAAACGCAAGGAAACTTTTAGTTTTTGAAAATAAATTCTATAAAATTCAATAATTGTGAAAAACTGTAGTTATTTATTAAAATTGTACTTAAATAACAATTATTATTATTTACAAATAAAGAGATTTGATTTTCAAATTTTTGCTAAATTTAAAAAAAACGCAAGTTAACTTGCATTTTATATCAGAAAACTACAATGTATTTTGCACTTCTTGATTCAGAAAAACAGGGACCTAATTTACATTGCCGCATAGACTTTTCTTATAATAATGTCAGAAATAGAGATCTTATGTGCAAGTCCATTTTATTTAAATATATAACAAAGTTGGTCAGAAAATGTGGAATTATCAGAAAAAATTTAAGTTTCAATGACTTTAACAAAGAAATATTAGGCAAAATCCACGGAAATATATTTTTCTGCACGCGTGGACCCAAAGTCATGAGTTCATATAAATATCCGTTACTCTCTTTCGTTTTCTCCTTTCAGAGATAGCGACCTTGTGAGCAAGTCCATTTTATTTAAATATCTAACAAAGTTGACTAGAAAATATAGAATTATCAATAAAAAAATTTAAGTTTGAACGACTTTATCTGAGAAATATTAGGAAAAATCCTGGAAAATATATTTTTCTGTCCGTTGCAAATCAAATCAGCAGTTTCATATAAATATGGTTACTCTCTTGTTTCCTTCTTCCACCCTTGCAAATTCGTAACCAGAGTTAAATCATGAACGTGCTCCCACTCCCATCATTTCAAATTAGAAGGGTCTTTGCTTCTAATTTAACGGAGGAATTCAATTTGATCGACTCTCTCGTCGATCGCTATTCCATGATTGCGGTCAATGCTGAATATCCAGGATTTTGCACTAAATCTGCCACGCCTTTCTATTTACTCTCTCCTCTTGAAACGTACCAACTAATGAAAGCAAATATCAACAAAATGAAAATCATTCAACTTGGATTAGCACTCTTTGATATTTACGGAAATTTCCCTGATTTTGGCACTCATGGCCGCATTCAATTCGTATGGGAATTCAATTTCAGAGACTTCAACATCAGCGATGATCTTTCTGATCCGAAATCGATCGACTTTCTTGTGAAAAAAGGCATCAACTTTAATAGGAACTCCCAGGCAGGAATCGACTCTTCCCACTTTGCAGCACTGTTTATGAAATCACGCTTATTCACTTGTCCTTTTAGAAACTGGGTCACATTCCACGGGGCCTGTGACTTGGGTTATTTAGTAAAGGCTATTAACTTTGGGCAGTTGCCTCATTCTATCCAGGAGTTTGTTCATTGCTTGAGGTTTGTTTTTGGAAATGCCATATACGACATGAAGCAAATGATGTTGGTTGCTCATGACTTTAAGGGTGGTTTGGAGAAGCTGGCATGTTCACTGAATGTCAAACGGATAACGGGCCAGCCGCATCAGGCTGGATCCGATAGTCTGTTGACTGCATTAACTTTTGTGGAGATGATGAAGAAGTTTTTTCAGGAAGACCATGGAGTTAGACACATAGGCTTTGTGTTTGGTTTAGGTCAAGTTTCTTGTTGATTTCTTTTCTTCACTTTTGTTGAGAAGTTGATCTATCCTGGATTTTGTTTGTGTCCAAAAAAAAAAAAAACCACCACTATATATTTTGTTGAAATTTCTTTCAGTTCGTGGGTATTTCTTTTTTGTTTCCCTGAACTTTAATATGGCATTAGATGACATTAGCGATCAGATAACTTATTTTGTATCATTCCCTTCATAAAACACTGCTGTTTGCATTATTGTCTATTGAAATTGCAGGCTTTAAAGACTAACAGGCAGGATTATGTCACTGTAAATAGATTTGCATCAATTTAAACATTTTAAAGTAATTTGTATTATCTGTTCAAACATTTTTGAATAATTTGCACAATTTGTTCGGTAAAAAAGCATTTTTTTTGTTTTGCTCTGCTTTTTTTTTTTTAATTTTAAAAATGGCCTACTACTTCAATCGGGCTCGTTGTGATCTGGCTCGCTTCCTTGTCATCAACGCTCGAATCCCTCTCATGCTTGCGACTGAGGTATTGTTAAAAATCCTAATCCTAACCGGTTACTTTCGCTCAGGTACTTCTATTGATGTTGTTTCCTTAACTTTGTGAGAGATGCTGATGTCTACTCTGATATTTCTTAGTTTGGAAAACATAAGCATTTTGGGTTAAGACATGGAAATATCTGGATTCTGAATTAGTTATTTAAGAATAGCACACAATTATTCACTCTTTTCTGATGACCCAGTACAAATGGGATAACTGAATTTGCTTTGAATTACTTTTAGAAGGAGGTACGATTCTAATTTAAAACCAAATTAAATTTTTAATGTGGATCTTGACTTTGCTTTAGTTTTGGGTTGGAATTGTATTCTTTTTCATCCTTCCGCTTATTTTTTTTAGCTTTCAAAGAGTGCCCAAGTGTTCAAATTTAAAATTACAAAATTTCAATACTAAAAACGTCATGAGCATCTCCTGTGTTATGTGAGCTTTTAGATATATAACTTGATTTTTCCCAACGTCTTCTATTTTCTAATCAAGCTATTTATTGAATATATGATTACAACACTTATGATTTAACCTGCAAGTCTATTTTGATGGTACTTGAACAAGATTTGAAAGGATAGTGTCAACATCTTTTTTGTACATTAAACTTTCCATGGTTAAGCTATTGGTTTTGTACCAACCATCTTTAAGTTCTGTCTATGCTATCCTGTTCCAATTGTTGTATTTAATGCAATGCTGGCTAATTAAATACATATAATTTTGATCTGTAATACAGTGCATAAATTTAATTAGTGGTGGATCATGTATGCTAAGACAAACCAATATATTTATGTTGTGAGATTCTGGAATATCATGTCTGGACAATATTAGTGTTCTATGGTTGTTCATTAAAACGTAGCATATATATTTTAAGCTTTGTGCTTTTAGTTTCCCCTTTGAATTTTGAAATATGTTGCTTTGAATTTAGCTCTATTCTTGCATAACAATTATTTCCTGAATCAATAGTCCTGTTCTTTTAAGATCACGAATTTAGGTAATTTAACAGCTCTTGACTTTATTTGTAAGTGAATACTAATTAATGGCCATTGTTGTCAAAAATTTTAAACCTTACGATCTAAATCCCGATTCATATTGGATCTTTCCCCTTACAATTCTATTTACATTCCGATTCAAACTTAATCAAAGCCGCAATTTAAGAAAAAAATATCTAACTTATACTAATAAAATTTAAATATTCATTTGGATTCACACTTCTAATTATAATGTTTTCAAAACTACATATTAATGTGATTAAAGAGAAAATTATGTTTTAAGTTTAGTTGTAGAAGTTCAACCATCAAAATCAATTTCAGGATGCGCACATACCTTAAAGTATGGATCTTTTGAATTTACGGTTTATAATTCAAATCTCATTTCGATTCAAAGTTTGAACTTTACCATTTATGATTTAAATCCCGTATTGAAAACCTTGCTAATAGTTGTGTCTTGACCATGAATGAAACTAGTAAATATGTGCTGACAGTCTTATGGGAGGATGCTGATGTGGCATACCTTAATTAACTTAAGAATTACTTTTCCCTTGTGTGGGATATTGTCTTTCATTCTTGACAACCCATTGTTATCTTTTCAATGGATTCCCACATTTGTTTGATTATATTACCAAGCTAACACAGGTTTTTGATTACATTGTTTAATTTAATTATTTAACCTTATTGCATGTGGCCTTTAAGTATGCAATATTGAGTAATAAGTTCAAGTAAAAAATGATAATCATAAAAAGAATTTAACTTGGGTTGTTTGAAGAATTTTTCTTTTCTTTTTTCGTACTGTCTACAGCAATGGCATGGTTGAAGTATTAACTGAAGCAAGTTTTATCTTTAACTGACATAATTTTGGTCTATTTAGAAATGATCACACTTTAAATGCATGCATTCACAAGCTCTGTCATATTGTAATTGAAGCTGAAGACAAAATCCTGGTAGCAAGGATATATGATACTGGAATTAGCACCACTGTTGAATCTTTGATGCATTTGCTTTGGTACTTGCTACACTCAGGAATGAATTACCATAGTCCAGTTCAGTGCAGTTCAAGTTATCATAGGTCTAATAAATAGCTGATTAATTATGAATCAGCTTCTTACTAGAAGTAGATTGCAAAATAGTTGGTACATAGTTCAGTTCAGTGCAGTTTAAGTTATTATTGGCTTTGTATTATGTTCAGGTTATTTCTGAATTATTAGAAATCATAATGTATTCAAATAATTACTTTGTTCTAATCATTCCAAATCATTACTGTTTTGCATTCTTTTAGAGCTACACACTGTTCAATTTATTACTGGTTTATATTCGGTTCATTTTAGTACTGGTTTATATTCTGTTTGTAACTGATGTTCTATCCTGACTTTAGTTTGTGTTAAAAAATATAATCAATATATATTTTGTTGAAATTTATTTCTTTTTGTGGGTGTTTCTTTTTTGTTTCCCTGAACTTTAATATGGCTTTAGGTAACATTTACTTTGTATCATTTCCTTCATGAAACACTGCTGTTTGCATTATAGTCCATTGAAATTGCAGGCTTTAAAGACTAACAGAGAGGATTATGTCACTGTTAAGTAGATTTGCAGCGATTTGAACATTTTAAAGTAATTTGCATTATCTGTTTAAACATTTTTCAATAATTTGCACAATTTGTTCAGTAAAAAATGGTTTTTTGTCATTTTTTGTTTTGTTTTTGAAAATGGCCTGCTACTTGAACTGAGAAGTTAGATAGATTTAAGTCTGAAATATTTGTTTGAAAAGATATATTTTCAGTTTGAAATGATTTCAAGGGTGCTGTGCGGTGTTTTTTGAAATAATCTGCAAGTTCAAACATAAAAATTATGGTTATCAAATGATAAGCATACCAAAAGGAAAGAATGACTTGTAGTATATAGTATATGTTTATGAAAAAATGAAATAAAATTGTTGACCATGTGCAGTCAATTACTGGAGTACATAGTATAAGATACGCATGGTTATACGCTTAAGCCTATCTTCTTTATCATACATGATCACTTCTGAAGGTAGAAACGTAGAAATACGTTATCTTATACTTGCAGCAATATTATGATTATAATAAATGCATGCTACTTGTAGATGCAAATGCGGAGGCATTCTGAAATATCAAAAATTCATGTGTATGCGTATCTGAAAAGTACATGCATATTCTATATTAGAAAAAATGAATATAGAAACGAAGACGTTCGTATTCGAAAATTATCCGTTTGGTTTTTGTCAAGATTATAGCTTATATTATACGTATTAGTATAAATGCACGCATCCGTGTACCTTCAATAAACAAAGGTATTTACTTTTTTGTTCAAGGATTATTGAACGCGGAAAAACAGTTTTATTATAATAATGTTGTTCTTATTATGTGTGTTATAATTGAAATATCGTTGGTGATAATAACAAGCAGTCTTTTTAGTTGTGGAGACTGAAAACCGATAATGAGATTTTATTGATGCGTCTCACGAATGAGATGGTGGTGCATGCTACAATCGGCAGTGATATTCCGTTGATTAGTGATCGGAAATTGATGTTATATAGGATATTTTTGGAATTTTAAAAAAACACGGTGTAAATTGTATTAATTGAACTTTCATTATTAATAGTAGAAATTTTAGTAATGTGTATTTATTATTTTATTAAGTTTATAATTTATATTATATGTATTTAGTGCACTTTAGCTTCTCAAAATCTTTTATTATGAATATATTTGTTGATTTTGCAAGCATTTATAACCATGAGAATTGAAAATAGAAATTCTATGTTAAATCAAAATTTTCTGTTTTTGTTTTTTGAATTATCGTTTGTTAGTGGATTAGATAATTTTTTGATATTCTTCATATCTACGAATGCGGATATTCAGTATGCGAAAACGATATAGAATTTGGATGCGAATACGAGACTAGCCATAGCTGATGGTAGGCATCATAATCTTAAACTATTCCTGTTTTTTTCTTTTATTGAACCGTTCAAGTAGCATGTACACAAGGCTAAAAGGAAACTTTGGATTGAACATGTTCCATGTCATTATAATTTTTTTGCATGTCTCTTCGGTGTGCTACTTAAACCTATCTTAGACAGCATGCGACCAAGAATAGACAACAACACTTTTATAGTAAATAAGAAACTTTGTGCTATAAACGTCAAGACGTTCAACGTAAGCAAAGCCGTTCAGTAGTGCGCCTTTATCTTTCAGAGTGAAGACTGTGTCAATGTACCTCGTTGGAAGTGCATGAAAAAAAAAATCAACATTATGATACGAATATGTTAATATGTACACATTTAATATGTACACATTTAATAGATGTTATAATGTATATATGTACCATACAATAACCATTATAAATGTCTTAGTCCATAACCATAATTATACTGGTAAATAAAAAGGAAGTCAAACTACTGTAGGGATACACAAAGGAAAAGTTCATTGGGACACAACAAATACAATTTGCAATACATTAAATCTTAGCCATTTAGGATGTTAGTTAGACCCAACCGATAGATCCAGAACCGATTCAATGGGTCTCGGTTCTAGGTTGATTGGACTTTATCAAGTCCAAACCATACATTTTAAAACCTAGACCAGATCTGACCCGAGCTTCGTTTTTATGTTGGGTTGGTCAGTTCTGATCCGTTTGAGTAATAACACTAAAAAACATACATTTCAATGTTTTACAGTCGGGTTTTTCGGATCGGGTCAGGTCGAATTTGATTGAGCCTTTATGTTATTTTTCACCATCAAGACCCGACCTGGGACTCATCGGATTCGGGTCTTCCGAGGTTGGGTCGAGTTTGCAATTCTTGATTCTAATTGCCAGCCCTTTATCCATTATAGTTTATTTGTATGGAAGATTTAATAAAGATTATATGATTGAAGTTCATTGTATCGTTGTTGTTTGTGTTCCAATAGCCGCTTTCTTAAAGCATATATGTTTTACTTTAGCAATTGGCATCTAAGTCTTTGTGCATAGATGAAATCGTATCAAATTTTTAACATGTTCAAAGACACCAACCACTAAAAAAAATTGTGTTTTGTGACCCCAATATGACATCCGAGATAGCTACTTCCGATGCCATATATAGTATCGGAAAATAGCTTGCAGGAAAAGTAGAAGCGACACCTTTCTAAAGTTGTGTGTGGCCAAATTTCCAACGTCATCTCGACAAAAAATTCCCGACGTCAAGTCGACACCAAAATCTTCCCCCATCCGACGCCAATTTGAGATTTACATGTAAGAACAAGTTCGACACTTTTGACCATTATCGATGTCATTGCGACACCATGCCGACGTGAAAACAAAGTTCAAAATGGAATTTTTGTTACCTGTGTCGCTGCCATTTCTGGAGCAATTTTGCAAAATTTGAATTGTATTTCCTTCTATCAAGCATATGTTAATCATAAATCAAAATATAACAATCAATCACTAGCAATATACCGATCAAGCGATAAAGCATCAAATGTTAACCAAATAAGCACATGTCAATCACAATATCAAATACATTGTACAATACTATACATGTAACGATCCGGGATTCTGGTCGTTTCATTTCGAACATTTAATTTATTTTAAATGTTGAATTTGAATTATTAATTGATTTTGAATATGAAGATTTTGAAAAAATGGGTGAAATGGTATAAAGTTTTCAAGTACGGTGATTAATTTTATTTGGTAAATATGAATTTAATAATTTAAATAATAGGTGAATCTGGAAATAAATGGACATGGAAATGATTTCTAAAATTGACTTTTTCTTCTACTTGGATTAGGATCATAATATTGGACTTTTGATTGGAGTTACAAGTCGATAAGTTAAAGTTGGAATTTATATATTAATTTAGCAGTAAAAAGTAATATATGATGATAGTGTAAATAATCAAATTTTGGTTTAAAATGAATTGAAATGATTCTAATATGAATATGAATTCCATGTGATTTACAATGGAGTTAGTAAGTTTTAAAAATTGAAAATTTACACGATTTCGACGATTTTGAAAATCGCTCAATTTAATTGACGAGTTAAAATAGTCTTTCGGGGCACAGTCTCGGAATTTGACGAAACCAATTCCATTGGATCCGCGATAGTATATTATTATCGGAATTCAAATTTCGTAGTGTTAGAGTTGGTCGTACAGGATAGAAACGCGTAGAAATAAATATCGAAAATTTAATATTTCATTTCGATTCAAAAAGCTATTCTTCCACATATGATCGAATTAGACCCCAAAACATGTTTCATCGTGTTCACAATATGGGTAAAATATTATAAACATCAGTTGACACATTTCGTTTGAAGTTCATCTGAAAAAGCACGTTAATTTGTGAAAATAATATTAAATTAATATATAAACCTATATATACAACTATGAGCAGTAAGTAAACCCTAGTTTTCAGCCCAACCACCATTCTTATTCTTCAATGGCTGAAAAGCAATCCTCTTCCCCCTCGATTTTCTTCCCATCTACTCATTAATTTCAAAAACTCTCAACTAGAAAGTTGGCGAGCATTGCAAGCTCGCCAAAACCAATGGTGGCGATCGTGTTTCAGGCAACGAGGAGAGAGAAATCGAAGCCGAAGTCGTGGCCGTTCATCAGAGAATTACGCGACACTGTGGAGCTCGAGCTCGACCAACTTGCGGCAGAAGGAGGAGTTTGCTAAGTGGCGTGCGGTCGAGATCTGTAGTTTCAAAATGTACGACCATGATTTCGTTTTGGTTTAAAAAAAAGTAAATTTATTTATATTAATTTGTACACAAACTTATAAAATGCATAACTTTGTCATATAAGGTTGGATGGACGAAACAAGCGGCGTCGGAGTCGCAGCGACGAGCACTATGTTGTGGTGCAGATTTGGAGTCGATCGGGGCAGGTGAAATTTTAGGTTAGATAGAACGCCGTTCGATTTAATTTAAAATTGGAGCATTTGGCGAATTAAAAATCAAGATGAGTTAATCTCACTCAATTTTGGACCTCTGGCTTTAATTTTAAATAGTTAAAATTAATAAATGATTGATTGGTTAAATTGATGCATTTTTATCAGCTGAATGCGATATTGTATATAGTAGTATATATATTGGGGTGACTGATATTCCCATATATATATAGCAGATGAGACCCTATGCACCCCGCATAATAGCGGATGACCCTATATACCTCAATATTCCACCTCAAAGTGGAATTGATATTTTTATATTGTGCTAACATCTGGAGATGCAAGGAAACAGGTTGGAGAGATCCAACTGGATTCTTCAAAAACGTTGAATTAAATTTCATATTTATTTGTATATGATTTGTGTGGATAATCTATGATAGATTGTTGTGTGATTTGAATTGATTGGATGCTATGGCAGGTTTTGACCTAGATTTTGGTATTTTTAAATACCAGCAATATATGTTTTAAACTGGGAAAGAAAATTAAAGGTTTTTGAAACAAAATGTTTTATAAAGAATTTTCGGTAAATCAATTGAATAAAATAAATGGTTTTGAAATTGGTACTTAACTAAATCGGGATATTATGAAGAGGATTATGGAATAAAAGTATATAATAAAGGATTTTTAAATAATAAATTCGCAAATGGTACTTTTTTAAAATATAAAGGTTTTAAAATCAAGATTTTAAATAATTTGAAGATAAAAGTGAATTTAGGTAATAAGAATAAAATTGGTTAAACTGGAGTTCAAGTGGTGTTTCCAAATTTATGAAGTGAAATTGGCATCGAGGAATTGGTTTTGTTTTGAAAGAGTACTTTTAATTATTAATTTGATAATTTTAAAAAGTGTTAAAATATTGTGGAAGTTAGTTATTAAATCATTTTAAATTGTTTAAAGCATATTAAATTATTATTAGTTACTTTGTAATGATTTTTAAAGATTTAATTATTATTTAAGAAATGGTCAGCATTTTTGGTTTTAAAAGATAAATTATAAAATGTTAATATGGCTTTGTATCATAACTTTTTATTTAAGTATATTTATCTAGATTAAACTTGGAAATTTATTTTTAAAACTTACAAACATTATTTTGGAATAATTTTTAAATAAAGTATTGGGAAGTAATGGTATACTCGCGTGGCGTAAATTTAGAGGCAGTGAGTGCCTACAGTTAAGTTTTGGGTTTCTCTAGGATAGAGACGTAAGCATTGAACTATGGTCCATGGTTTGATACTGCGGTGGTACTTCCATATTAGTTAAAAGGTTTCTTTTGAATATTTTTGAAAAGATAGTTTGTAAATTTACTAAATTCGATAAGATAAGTATGTATAATTTGGATAAAGGATTTTATTTATTTAAAATTCAATTAAAAAGGGACTTAGTGTTTTTAGCGTGTGGAATGTTTGGTTAAAATGAGTATTTTATTTGATAGTTAAATATCCGACTATCAAATCTGGACCCAAATACAACTTTGGAAATATCTGGAAGAGGTACAGGGATTATATGCTAAAATTGCCATTTGAGGTGCTATACTATACGTGTAAACTCATTTCGTTCTTCTAGAACGTTTATAAGGAAATCCTTCCAATAATGGTTAGGAGGTGATCTCCGATCTTATTTTTGTCTATTTATTTCCAAAAGAACCGGCATTGAGTTTACCGGAAAATAGCAAACGTTGTTTCGAAGAGACCAGGATCAGATTTGTGATCTGAAAATCACATCGATCCAACGAGTATGTTTTTTTGAAATGAAGACAATGGCATGGAGTCAAAGATGGAGCAATTAAGTGCAAGGGCTGATCGCTACTAATCCTGAGGGTGATTCCAAAATGAAAGTAGTAGAAGTAGTGCATTCAGTTGTGTTTGAACAAGGAACGGACTTGTATGAATGAATGCTATTAGTACACTGTCATTGGAGGACAATAAGCATTCTAAGTTGATCTTTATAAAAAGATAATCGTAGCCTGTAGCCTCATCAACCGGGAATGACTGAAAATCAGAGGGAATGCAGCAAGGCTAAGTGGGTCGCACACAAGTACGGTATGTTTATCACCTTTCTAGATATCCACGGATATTATATTTATGGATGGAGCTCGAGAGAGGGTGGGACACCCAAAGCGATAGCATATTCGTCCAGGTTAGGGGTAGGCCGGTCTTTTGTTGTAGGGGCTCCCGGCTTGGTCCTCGGTACGCTGTTCTAGACGTGTATTGTGACAGGTGGTATGTCAGTGCCTAGTCATTCGTATGGAATCCATTCTCCAATACGTGCCTTTACGGTTTTGATTCTAGAGCCTAGTATGCTGGAATTTAATTAATGTAACAATTTCAGCTATTTGAATAAGTATTTGTACTTAGACACTATTATAATATCAGAGGATTTTGATATGAAATGTTTTGGTTACGTAAGGTAAAAACCTGCTGTGTTTATTTGTGGCATGGTCTTACGATATACCTTTGATTTTCAAAGGATTTTGAACTTTAATAATTAAAATTAAGTGTGTTTTCTCACGATGGTTTTCCAGACTGACTCGGGTATTATTTTATTATAATGCTCGGGTCAGACCGAGTACTTCAGGTTTAGATTAGGATGCTATGGAGCTTAAAAAGCGAGCTGGATCGCCAAGACATATTTCTCGTATTTTCTTTTATTCCGCTGCATTGTTTTGTTTGAAATTATCAGCAATTGTGAGGGCAGATCGTTATAAATTCCCAGGCTGGTAATTGTTGATTTATGTACTCTGATTGAAATATGTATATTACAGTTTCTGATTTGTGTAAAGAGCTATTGATATTATATATTGTTCTGTCCGTTGTGAGATTATGTTTTGTTTAGTTTTCTTCTTCTTCTACCTACTTTCTTTTCCCTCAACAATCTGTCTTTCCGGCACTCGATCGTTCGGCATGTTATATAATGGGCGTATTTATGTTGAATTTCAAGGGTCGAAATGACAGGTCGTGACTGTTGGTATCAGAACTTAGGTCAGCGATATACCTAGGCTTTGGTGGGAATTACTCATTTGAGATGGAGTCAGTATTACTCTAGAATGGGTTTGAGTGTATTAATAGATATGAGCGCATATTTGTTAGTGAATATAAAATGTTTTTATATTGCGTTGACTTATCGGTTAAGTGTTTATGAATTCTGGTCGGTAGGAAAGTACAACCGTATCGATAGGGGTTTCTAAACTCTCGAACGTGATAAACCAACGTAGTATTGTTTTAAAGTGGCTGAATGAAATAATTTTACCCAAAAATTATATTTTTATATAAAAGAAATAATTTTCTGAAATTGTTATATATATTTGGAATGCTTAGTTGTTAATATTATAATCAAAAACAAGATTATAACATTTGAAATGGTTTATATATAACCAAATAGAAATTTATAAGTATGATTTATACAAAAAGAATATAACTAAAGTTTGTTTTAAACCAGAATTTAAATCCCGAAAATTTTGGGAAAATGTTTTAAAATGAATTCGAATCAAGTGTTGGAATTTTTAAATCTTGGAAATTTTGGAAATGTTTCCCAAAGAAGTTTAAAAGGAATAATAGGATATTATTTTGAGATGTTTTTGGAATAGAAATCGTTTTAAAATGAATTTTGGGAGTAAGGAAGCACTAAACTCACTTCAATCGCTGGAAAATAATCCTGGTGATGATGGTCACATCATCGGTATTCATTTTCGAGTTTCTAGGTGATATATTGCTACCGTGGTGGTTGACTAAGATTATTTGCTTTGGACTTATTTGATAGACAAGTTTTGTTTTGGAAGTTTTGAAAGGAAAATTGTTTTGGATAGAACCAAGTTGTTTGAAAATCCAAAAGTATGATTTGGTATACCAAAGTGGGTATATGTTATTTATGATTTCAAGATGATTTGAAATATAACCAGATAATTGAATTCTGGGGTTTTTTTATTTAAAAGGTTTGTAAAGTTAAGAGAATCAGTATTTGAATTTATAAATTTATGTTGATATAGATAAGAAGGAAAAATGAAAATTTTAATCCTGCAATTTAATTTTTAACTTGAGTAAATTAAAGTGAACAAGATAGGTAGGAATTTAACTCAAGGTAAGTTAAATAAAACTTGAAATAGGATTTGAATTTAATTGGATATTAAGTTGAAATGTAGAATAATTATATAGTTGTAAGTTGTAATTATTGAATGAAATGAATACACTTAAGCTATTAAGTGATATAGATAATCCAGTGTTATGATTATAAGGTGTAAATAGACTCAAGTAAGCAATAGGAGATATTAAGTAAATAAGTTTTGAACTTCTGAATTGAGAAATGTAATGGTGAAACCTAAATGAAAATGGCGATACTATAGTAAAGAAATGGAAATTCAAAATTTGAATCTTTAAATAGAGAGTGAATCAGAATTGAGTAAATTAAATATAAATATGAATTGTGAAGTGATTGTATAACTGTGTGTTATAAATAATGAATGTGAGTAAAATTTAAGTGGAAATTCAAGAAAATTGTGAATAAATAAGTTGTATAGCTTATTAAACCGAGGAAGTGAAAAAGTATAACTAAGTTAAAGAGATTGAGAAATTGATAATAGGAAATGAATTCAATGTGAGAAAATGAGTTGAATATGATATCTGGGATACAGATTTGACAAGATTGGTATGAACTTAAGTTATAAAGCTGAATATAACTTAAGTAACGATATGGAATGTTTATAATAGACATTAGAGATGATAATATGAAATGATCCCCATGTGATAGTATAAATTGATCTACTAAGTAAATGGAAGTGAATAGATTGAATGAGAATCAATTTAAAATGAACTAGAATTTGGTTGCCACGAAAATTTAACTTAAGTGATTATTATGAAATGATTTATAAATAAAGTTTGCATGGATTAGAACGTTGTTTAATACAACACGAAGCAAACAATGTTTGGTGGATAGCATAAATGAGAATCAAATGGAGAATAGATAAATTGGTTTAAAGTCAATTTAAGATGGGAATAAATTGAAGTTGATAAAATGGATTGGCATATAGTGGAAGTGAATTTTAAATGGAATGCAAATAAATTGATCGTGGATCAATTCAAAATTGAATAAAAGAGAGATTATGCAAGTAAGGCACATATAAATCAATTTGGAATGGATATGAGTTTGTTTGTTGTAAATACGAATTGAATGCAATAAAATTGGTTGTAAATCATTTTGAATTGAATGAAATGTTATAAAATTTCATGTTTATGAAACTTATGTGCTTATTTTGAGAAAGCATAGGTATAGGTAGCTATTGGATAGATATTGGGTTGCGAAAATGCTTATAAATAAGCCGCTCGCTTAAAAACGCTAATATAAGGTACGACTACGCAATAAAATAAAGAATGATAATATATTGATATATATTTTGTTTTCCGACCGTGTGGGTCGATGTATATATATTTATCTCTATTGTGATATTTCAAAAGGCTCTCCGTACAAAGGATATGCTGTCAAAAAATTTTGGAAATTTTGGGTGTTAGAAAAAGTTTCGAAAATTTTTGAAATTTTTTGTTAACTTGGAAAAGTTGGTTTTCGAATTGAAGTTGAAATAAAAGGTTTTTGAGTTAGGAATGGAAACAACTTGATTTGGGTGAAACTAAAAGAGGTGGGAAAGTGAATGTAGGATTGTAATTAAGTGGGTTTTGGGTAAGTTAACGGGTTTAGAAGCATTTTCCTACCTTAGCAATTTCGAGGACGAAATTTTTATAAAGGGGGAGGAATAAAACGACTCGGGATTTTGGTAGTTTAGTTTCGAACATTTTATTTATTTTAAATGTTGAATTTGAACTATTAATTGATTTTGAATATGGAGATTTTAAAAGAATCAGTGAAGTGGTATAAAGTTTTCAAATATAGTGATTAATTTCATTCGGTAAATATGAATTTAATAATTTAAACTGGGATAATAGGTGAATATGGAAATAAATGGACATGGAAATGATTTCTAAAATTATTTTTGTTATATTTGGATTAAGATCATAATATTGGACTTTTGAATGGAATTACAAGTCGATAATTTAAAATGGGAATTTATATATTAATTTAATAGTACAAATTAATATATGGTGATAGTGCAAATAATCGAATTTTGGTTTAAAATGAATTGTAATGATTTCTAATATGAATATGAATTCCATGTGATTTATAATGGAGTTAGTAAATTTCATAAAGTGAAAATTTACACGATTTTGATGATTTCGAAAATCTATCGATTTAATCGACGAGTTAAAATAGCATTCCAGGGTACAGCCTCGAAATTCGACGAGATCAGTTCCATTAGACCCGTAATAGTGTATTCTTGTAGGATTTCAAATTTTGTAGCATTGGGGTCACCGTTTGGTCGTACAGGGTAGAAAAGCATAGAAATAAATATCGAAAATTTAATATTTTGATTCGATTCAAAAAGCTATCTTCCACATACGATCGAATTAGGTCCCAAAACATGTTCCAATGTATTCAGAATAGGGGTAAAGCATTATAAACGCCAGGCGGCATGTTTCGTTTGGAGTTCATTTGACAAAGCACGTTAATTTATGAAAATAATATTAAATTAATATATAAACCAATATATATAACTATGAACAGTAAGTAAACCCTAGTTTTCAGCCCATCCACCGTTCTTATTCTTCAATGGCTAAGCAATCCTCTCCCCCCACGATTTTCTTCCCATCCGTTCATTAATTTCAAAAACTCTCAACTAGAACGTTTGTGAGCATTGCAAGCTCGTCAAATCCAACGGTGGCGATCGTGTTCCAAGCGACGAGGAGTGAGAAATCAAAACCGAAGCCGCGCCCGTTCATCAAATAATTGCTCGACACTGGGGAGCTTGAGTTCGACCAACTTGCGGCTAAAGGAGGGGTATTCTAAGGGCTTTCGAGAGGAGGTATTGGATCATCTTCTAGATGATCGAAGTGGCCGCGGCGATCGAAAACAAGAATGCGACAATAGGTTCGTATAACCCTAGGAACATGCGAGAAGGAAGAAGTGGCATGCTGCCGAGATCTGTAGTTTTAAAATGTACGGCAATGATTTCGTTCTGGTTTAAAAAAAGAAAAGTAAATTTATTTATATTAATTTATATACAAACTTATAAAATGCATAACTTTGTCATACAACGTCGGAATTGGACGAAATAAGCGATGCAGAATCACAGCGACGAGCACTACGCCGTGGTGTAGATCTGGATTCGATCCGAGCAGGTGAAAATTTTAGGTTAAATCGAACATCATTCGAGTTAATTTAAAATTGGAGCGTTTGGCGAATTAAAAATCAAGGTGAGTTAATCTCACTCAATTTTGGACTGCTGGCTTTAGTTTTCAATAGTTAAAATTAATAAATGATTGATTGGTCAAGTTGATGCATTTTTATCAATTGAGTGTGATATTATATATAGTAGTATATATATTGGAGTGACTGATATTCCCGCATATATATAGCGGATAAGACCCTATGCGTCCCGTATAATAGCGGATAACCATATATACCGCGATATTCCGCCTCGAAGCGGAATCAGTATTTTTTATATTGTGCTAACGTTTGGGGATGTAGGGAGATAGGTTAGAGGGATCCAACTGGATTCCTCTAAAATGTTGAAATAAATTCATATTTATTTGTATATGATTTGTCTAGATGATCTATGATAGATTGTCGTGCGATTGGAATTGATTGGATGTTGTAGCAGGTTTTGACCTAGATTTTGGTACTTTTAAATACTAGTAATATATGTTTTAAATTGGGTAAGAAAATTAAAGGGTTTTGAAGCAAAATGTTTTATAAAGAATTTTGGGTAAATTAATTGGATAAAATAAATGGTTTTAAAATTGGTACTTAACTAAACCAGGATATTGTAAAGAGGATTTTGGAATAAAAGATATAATAAAGGATTTATAAATAATAAATCAACAAATGTACTTGTTTAAAATATAAAGGTTTTAAAATCCAGATTTTAAATAACTTGAAGATAGAAGTGAATTTTGAAAATAAGAATAAAATTGGTTAAACTAGAGATCAATCGGGGTTTCCATATTTACGAAGTGAAATTGGAATCGAGGAATTGGTTTTGTTTTAAAAGAGGATTTTTAATTATTAATTTGGTAATTTTAAATTGTGTTAAAATATTCTATAAGTTAGTTATTAAATCATTTTAAATTGTTTAAAGCATATTAAATTATTAATAGTTACTTTGTAATGATTTTTAAAGATTTAACTATTATTTAAGAAATGGTCAGTATTTTTGGTTTTAAAAGATAAATAATAAAATATTAATATGGCTTTGTATCATAACTTTTTATTTAAGTGCATTTATCTAGATTAAACTTGAAAATTTATTTTTAAAACTTACAAACATTATTTTGGAATAATTTTTAAATAAGTATCGGGAAGTAATGGTGTACTCGCATGGCGTAAATTAGAAGCGGTGAGTGCCTGCAGTTAAGTTTTGGATTTCTATGGGGTAGAGACGTAACCATTGAGTTGTGATCCATGGTTTGATATCATAGTGGCACCTTCCATATTATTTTAAAAGGTTTCTTTTGAATATCTTTTTGAAAAGATAGTTTGTAAATTTACTAAATTCGATAAGACAAGTATGTATAATTTAGATAAAGGAATTTATTTATTTAAAATTAAATTAAAAAGAGATTTAGTGTTTTTAGCGTAAAATGGACTGTTTGGTTGAAATGATTATTTTATTTGAAAATTAAATAATCGATTATCAAATCTGGACCCAAATACAACTTTGAAAACATATGGAAGGGATAGGGGATTATATGGTGCAATTGCCGTTCGAGGTGCTATATTATACATGTAAACTCGTTTCGTTCTTCTAGAACGTTTATAAGAAAATCCATCCAATAATGGTTAGGAGGTGATCTCTGATCTTATTTTCATTTGTTTATTTTCTAAAGAACCGAGGTTGATTTTACCAGAAAATAGCGAAGTTGTTTCGAAGAGACCGGGATCAGATTTGTGATCCGAAAACCACTTCGAGTATGTTTTTCGAAATGAAGATAAGGGCATGGAGTCGAAGATGGAGCATTGAAGTGTAAGGGCTAATCGCTACTATTCCTAAGGGTGATTCCAAAATGGATGTAGTAGGAGTCGTGCCTTCGGTTTCGTTCGGACCGGGAACAGACTTGTATGGATGAATGCTCTCAGTACATTGTCATTACAGGACAATGAGCATCCTAAATAGATCTTTCTAAAAAGGTAATCCTAGCCTATAGCCTCATCAAACGGGAATGACTAAAAATCGGGGGGAATGCAGCAAGGCTAAGTGGGTTGCACCCAAGTAGGGTATGTGTGACGATACGCCTTTCACTCCACAGAAAGACGCATTATCATTAAGAAAGAAAAAGATAGAAAAGAGAAAAGATAGAAAAGCAAGAACTAAACAATATCAGAATCTCACAGTGGAACGAATAAAATATATTAATCACATAAGATATTACATAGTATTATATACATTTGAGTTACACAGCTTATTCAACACAAAGTGGACAATTATAAAAGTTTGTCTATTATACAACTCTAGTACAATACATACATCATCACTGAGATATAACACAGCGGAAATACAGATATCTAAACGCTGAATCCTCCTGCTTTAAGTCTCCTCCAGAATTCATCAAAGCTAACCTAAATCCCTTGGATACTCGTAAAAATTTGAGTACCCAAGAGTTTAATAAAAACAGAAAATAAACTCTGGTTTAGACATGGGTTTGGTGTGAGTAAACAGTTAAGTTGTTTAACTTCAAAAACCTTTAAAAGAAAAGTATCTCATAAGGCACTCCGCCAATAAATACGGACAAGTTTTTTCCTTACGATAACCAAAACATTCGATAGGAAATCCAGTTATATTATAATAGGGTCTAGGGTTTTTCAAATAAATATTCACATAGCTAAAATTGTTAAATTATTATATTCCAGCATACTAGCCACAAAGTGGGTTATACAATCAAGTCCGAGATCACTTGTTGGAGATTGTATTCCATACAATGGCAGGGATACAGGGGTACCGCCCGTCACAGTATGTGGCCTAGATCACCGTACCGAGAATCCCTCCCGATCCCTTGCAACATAAAGCCGGAGCTACCCCTTACTGGATAGTCCGAATAAGACAACCGTGCAGTCGTTTCGAACCAACTTCCCATACAGCCGAATAAAAAGGGACTCTAGACAGCGGAAAATCCTATCCTACTTGGGTGCTAGTCACTTAGCCTTGTTGTACCTCCCCTGTTTTAGCCATTTCCGGTTGATGAGGCTTGAGGCTACGATTACCTTTAAAGAACACATCTTGTAATGCTCATCGTCCTTTATTGACGATGGTATGATAGCATTCAATCCATACAAGTTCGTTCCGGGTTCGAACGAAACCGAAGGCATTATCTCGTTACACTCATTTTGGAATCACCCTCATAATTAACGACAATAACCCTTGCGTTTTGAAACTCCATCTTGATCTTCACTTGAGATTTCACGACCTATCATTTAATTTGGATTGATGTGGTTTTCGGATAATCAAACTTGATATCCGATCTCGGTCTCATCGAAATCCAAGCGTTTCTTAAAGGCCGAGTTGTTTAAATTTTAAACGATTTAATTTAATTCAATACATTGAATTCACGCAGCATTTATCACAGATAAATAACATACTTTTATCATAGATATATCCAATATCACATCACAAAATATCACAGACTATCATCCAATAGATGTCAATCAATCCAAACATTCTACTCAAAATAATCATCCACAAGCAAGAATTATTAATCCATATTATAATTAATTAATTAACTTAAATTAATTACTTAAGAATTAATTACTTAATCCTGCTTAATCAATCATTAATTAATTACAAACCATTTAATTAATTAATCATTCCTTAATTACCTTATCAATCAATTAATTAATCTTTAACTACCTTATCAATCAATTAATAAATCTTTAGTTACAGATTAATTATTCTTTAACTATTAATTAAGAAACCTTAATTATTAATTAATATTCCTTAATTACAAATTAATCAATCCTTAATTACTTTTATGATCAATCAATTAATCTTTAATTAACTAATTTATTATCCCTTAATTATTAATTAATAAACCTTAATTATTATTAACAAAACTTAACCTTAATTACCAATTAATCAATCCTTAATTAACTGTTAATTAATCCTTAATTACTTAATTAATAAATTCTTAATTATCAATTAATTAACCTCTAATTACTTAATTAATTAATTTATTTATAATTACAAATTAATCAATCTTAATTACTTAATTAGTTAATCTCTAATTATAAATTAATGATCCTTAATTACAAAATTATTTAACCTCTAATCATTAATTAAAAATCTTTAATTATCTAATTAACAATCCTTAATTACAAATTTATTAAACCTTTAATCATTAATTAACTTATAACTCTTAATTATAAATTTATAAATCCTTATTCATTAATTAATTAAATTAATTAATTATAGTTAAATTTCTTAATTAACTTAATTAATTTCAACTCATTAAAACCTTAGTTAACCTTACGATAAAACATTACCTTTATAATCAATTATCATTAAAACATTTTATCTTTAATTAACACTTAATTTTAAAAATTAAGTTTTAAAAATACTTTAGCATTTAACAAATTTAAGATAACAATTCATATAGCTTCTTTAATCGAATAAAAAACATTTATCATAAAATAGTTTAACTAGATTTAAAAACATTTAATCTTGATTAACACTTAATTGTATTACTAAATTTAGTTTAAAACAACATAAAAATAATTTTAACTTAACAAATTTAAGTTAACCAATATAACTTCTTAAATCAAATGTTAAAGGAAACATTTATAAAAGAATTTTATTTAAGAAAAACTTTAAACTAAATTTATTTAAATTTCAAAACTTGTTTGAAAAACTTTTTAAAACCTGGTTTAACCCTCGCTTCGGGTCAAACCCGAAGATCACTCGGGTCTTGCCCCGAGTAAAACCACCTCTTTTCTATTTATTGTTTTAGATTTTAGTTTAAGTTTTAAAACCTGAAAACACGCGTTCTACTCGAGTTTTTACTCGAGTCACCCATCCGTATGATCGAGCTTCCCTTCGAGATAAAAGCAAACCCAAACTACTGACACCACAGAACCACCGTGCACCTGCACAGGTGATCGCGACGACGATTACCACCGTCGACACCTTCGTCTCATCGACGAACACCTATACAAACAATCCCGATCACCCAAGCATCATCACAAACCCATGATCAAAATCGAGCAACTCGATCAACCTGGAACAAACAAACCCTCGCTTGAAACTCTCTCGAATCCATGACACTGACCACCAGAGGTCGTGCAACTCCGGTCACACATTCGCAGGCCCTCCATGCTGCTTTCCCCTAAGGTCTTATGCAACTCATTTCACCAGAGACATCGCGGTGACCACATTTCCGACCTCAACCTAAACTAGGGTTTAAAACCTAATTAAACCCGCTGCCGCTGCCACAGTGCACTATCCTCCCATCAGTTATTTTTGCCTGTACCACTTGGCCCTCCTCCACCTCGAGTGAAGTTCCCGATCACCCTAGATCCTCCGGTCATCAGAATTTACTCAAAAACCATCTTCTGGTCATCACCAAAATGCACATTCGATACAATGCTAAAAAATTGTGATTTTCTTCTTAAAAATCATATTTTTCTAGATCGATTCAAGTTATATAATTGAATCAGCAAATTGCAACATTTGATTTTAACATGATTTTAAAATAGCTACTGTATTTTTCTTGATTCTAGCAAATTTCAAACTTAAAACACTTGAACCTATTTTTAAAACCTAGATTATGTTTAAACTAAACTATCTTGTTTGAAATCCAAAGCTTAACAGTGAACAGATAAAAAGATTTGAAATTTTTATCGAATTTCATCTCTGTATCTTGAAAAACAGCGAAGCACAGACATATCAGACATGCATATTTAAATCCATTCATATACACAAAGCTATCACTTATATATACCCAAGCAAAGCATCATTCATCTCAGAAATTTCACAAGCAACAGAAAATTATTTACTTAAGTTTTTAAATAAATATTTACTCATTTGTTGAAAAGATGGAGAGCTTTGAAATAGATGCTTGAAAACTGGAACTTTGAATTGCTTTGCTTTCTTTTAAACTGGAAAATACTTGATGTTGAGATGATCAAGCCTTTTTAAAACTGAATTGATTGCTTTAAATCTGAGAAGGTTGCTTTGCTATGGACTGGAAATCCTTTGTTGTTGCTTTGAATTAAGTAGTTGATATTTTGAAAATGTTACAGGCTTGTTTACATGTTTTTGAACTTCCTTTGTTTTGATAAAATGTTTACAGGGTTTTGATTTGTTTCTTGTGGGTTTTTTGGTTTGAGAAAGGGTTTTACATATTAGTTTACTTTCTTTTTGAAAATGAGAAGATAGGAGTTTATACAGAGTTTATTAGGATTTATTAAAAATTAAAGAAAATAGAAACAAATTAGTGACACATGTTAACCTCCTTAGCATTTGTCAATTTCACCATTTGATCATATTACGCATGTACTTAACATGATTTAAAATCTAACACTTGTAATAATGCATTTTTATTTATTTTTAAATGTTAAATTGAGCTTTTGTATTTTATTTTCCTAATTAGTAATTACCTTTCTAAATTTTATATAAATAAAAACCTTTTAAAGAAATAATATAAAAACTAATTATATTCTAAATAAAATCATATATAATATATTTCTAAAAATATAAAATATATTTAAAATATATATCTTTTAAATTTCAATTTAAATTCAAATTTCAAATTTAAACTAAAATCTAATTAAAAATCAATTCAAATATATATATATATATATATAAACAAACACAAATTAAATTTGTAAATAATAATTCTATTTTAAAATCTATTTACATTTATATTTAAAAACATCACATTATTATTATTGTTTGAAAACAACTATTTTACCAATTTTAAATAATTAATAAAGGAGATTATCGCTTTTAATTGCTTGAAATTTCTAGGATATCACATTATGTTTATAACCTTTTAGATACCCGTGGATATTGTATATATGGATGGAGCTCGAGAGAAGGTGGGAACACCCAGGGTGATAGCATATTCGATCTATCCAGGTTAGGGGTAGGACGCTCTTGTGTTTTAGGGGATCCTGGCGTGGTCCTCGGTACGCTATTCTAGATGTAACTGTGATAGGTGGTACCCCAGTGCCTAGTCATTTGTATGGAATTCATTCTCCAATACATGCCTTTACGGTCTTGATGGTAGGGCCTAGTATGCTGGAATTTAATTAGTGTAACAATTTCAGCCATTTGAATAAGTATTTGTGCTTAGACACTATTATAGTATCAGAGGATTTTGATATGAAATGTTTCGATTATCGTAAGGTAAAAACCGTCATGTTTATTTGTGGCATGGTGTTACGAGATACCTTTGATTTTCAAAAGATTTTGAACTTTAATAATTCAAATTAAGTATGTTTTCTCATGCTGGTTTTCCAAACTGACTCGGGTGTTATTTTATTATAATGCTCGGGTCAGATCAAGTATTTCAGGTTCAGGTTAGGATGCTATGGAACTCAGGAGGCGAGCTGGATGGCTAAGACGTATTTCACGTATTTAATTTTAATCCACTCTAGTGTTTTGTTTGAAATTATCAGAAATTGTGAGGGCTGGTTGTTATAACTGCCCAGGCTGGTAATTGTTGATTTATGAACTCTGATTGAAATATGTCTATTACAGTTTCTGATTTGTGTAAAGAGATATTGATATTATATATTATTCTGTCCACTGTGAGATTCTGTTTTGTTTGGTTTTCTTCTTCTTCTACCTACTTTCTTTTCCCTCAACAATCTGTCTTTCTGGCACTCAATCGTTCGGCAAGTTATACAATGGGCGTATCTATGTCGATTTTCGAGGGTTGAAAGGGCGGGTCATGACAACACAAAGCTATATCAGCATGTCTCATTACTCATATATATAAGAACATATAAATCAAGGCAATCATAATCTCCACCCTCATTTCCATCATGCTTAGCCCCACCTTACCCAGCTCCCTTACACTTTAGTTGTGATGCATTGAATAATCATTTGCTTCAGCTCTCCGTGATTCTTCGCGAGAGGTTCAAATGCTTCCTCCATCTTTTTTATTAATACCTTATTTTTATAAATTTTTATAAATAATACCCTACATTACTATTATTTCATTTAATGTGCAATATTATTATTTTCAATAATATAATACATTCATTATTACTTATTTTACTAATATTATTCATTATTTTTTAGTTAAAAAATCATATCATATATTTCCTATCAAATAATTTGGTGTAATTAATCTAATAAAAAATTCATAATAATGGATTTTGCAAATAATTTAAAAGTTAGAGTTAAGGATATCTACACCTTTTTTAAATGCCTGGTCGTCATACGTTCCATTACAAATGTAATGTCGTAAATCATTTCAACTTAAACAATTCAAAAAAAATTGGCAGTCCCTCCTCTTACTCCATGTATCATGTGAAAAAGAGCATATACGGGGAACACAAAGGAAATACTACTGAAATATCGTAAACCATTTCATTTGAACTGATTTACGAATGTGACTATTTTTGCTTTTATAACCGTGCAATACTATTACAAATCCAATAAATACCATGTCAGATGAATATCCATTCCCATTTTAGTTAAAAAAAGAATATCCATATAAGGATCATAAATGATACTGTAACACCCTTAACTTTTTATAACATTATTCAGAAGATTTAATTAGATAAATTATATAGAATAATGTAAGAATTAGAATGATAAGGGGATTGAGATTTGAAAATAAGATATAGGGTCATGCTTGATCAATTAAATGGGCTTAAAATGGTTTTTATGTTATTAACTAAAACATGGGTATATTAGGAAATAGATGCACCCTTATGATTCACGGCTGTACATCCACTCACGTTCATTTTTCTCATTTTCACAGAAACATAAACGCAAATCAAAGAATAGAGGAGCCGACCATTAACAAGGGAAAAGAGGAAGAAAAATTAAATCAAGCTAAGGAATTAAAGCAAGGGGATTAATTTAAAATCAAATCTCAAACCTTTAATCATATTCAAGGTGAATAATAATTTACACCACCTCTAATTTTTTCTATGATCATGTGTTTTTCGGGTTTAAGATTAAACTCATTTTTATCATAATTTGGATGATGATATGCTTGAATTATAACATGTTTGAATTGAATCAAATTGTTCAAATATGGATTTGTATGGTTTTAGGGTAAAACTGGTTGTAAATGGTTTTTGAATGCCATAGAAAAATTATATGATATGTAAAACATGATTTCTGAGATGGATCTCAATTTTTGTTATTTTCCAAGCTATGGAAAATTTAATATGGATTTTCAATAGAAAATATGTATAACTGGGTTTAAAATTTTATTTTGATTATTTCAAAAAGAATTTAGGTCCGGAATTTTTGTATGTTAGATAACATATTAAATGTGAATTTCTGTAATTTTTGAAGATTTTTCCTAAGAGATTTACTATGGAAGGATTTAATCGCATAATTGGTTTTGCTTAATGGAATGGGCTTAGTTGTTAAATTTTCCATTATTAGGATCTGAAAATATGTGGCAGTTATACTAGTAAAGAATTTGAAAAGTTCAAGGCAACCAATTAGATGCTTACAAATAGGCAGGTTAGTTATAAAGAAATTGCTTTAAATGGTATTAAATCAGACTTAAATCAGAAAAAGTCAGTTCCGCCATTTTAGAAGCCTATTCGACCTTATACACTCGCATCGACTCAATCGAAACCTACCATGCCGAAACCCACCTATTCAAAAATAATACACAAGGTATCACTTAGATGGTACGAAGTGGATTGGAGAAAGACAAAAGGCATAATGCCGAAACCTTAGCTTCCGATGTGGTCGAAACCATTGTTTTATTTTCAAATAATAAGCGCATGCCTTGTTTTTATAAAAGCCGTCGAAGGAGTCGAAACATATGTTTTCGAAAGGGATATTATAAATAGCTTTCGAAGAGGGTTTCCGTCTTATGTTTTAAAGTATAAAGTTTGAATGGGTTCCTTTATTTATAAAATAATGCTTTCAAAAGTAGCGGTTTCGACCTGGTCGAAACTCTGTTGCCATTCTTTTGCCTTTCAAGTGTATTGAAGTTATCAACGCTTTCGAAGGGCAGTCTACGCTTTAAACTTATACTATGCTACTTCCTAAATGTTGTCGAAAAGGTTCAAGGGTTTCGAATGCAATGGCTTGAAAAAGGGGTTTCGATGCTATCCTCTAATGTTCTACTTAAGTGTTTTGGCGCTTTCGAAAGGATAGTTCTGAAGCCGTCAACTTTTCCCCAACAATTTCATATGAAAATTAAAGGTTTCGAAAGAGATACTTTCGTACATATATTCACTTTGACCCAAAAGATGTTTTTAAATAGCAAACCTAATGGTTTCGAAAGAGTTACCTTTATTGGTTTCGAAGCTATGTTTCTAAGGATTATTAAGTAATGTTTTGGTAATTTTGAAAGGTACATTTTGGTTTTGAAAGAGACAGTTTAAAAAGCTTCGAAAGTACATATTTAGTGTTTTGGAAAGAAGGTTTTGATGCTTTCGAAGGAGGTTATCTAGGATTTCGGAAGTAATTTTTTTAAGGCTTTGAAAGCCTAAGTTTTCAAAACAAATAACTCAATCTCAATTTAAAGGAAAACCATGGCATAGAAAAAGTGTTTTGAAATGGAGTTTTTGAAAAAAAATTCCTCAATTAATGGGTTAAATGGATTAATCAAGTTTTATGTAAAGTAATTTCAAGATATTTAACCGTAGGTGTTGGTATTTTTATGTTATTATGTTTGCTTCTTTATGTACATGTTTTCACATTGTAATGGACCCATAAATGTAATTTGAAGAAGGGCAGAATAACCAGCCATGTTGACCTAGTAGTGAATATAAATTAAGTTAACTCCTGAATAAGTGAAATTGCATCCATGAGTTCAGGAAGACAAGATTATAGGACGCTAAAATATTGATTAAAGATATTGGCATGGGCCAATAGGTTCAAAGTAAACCGATGAAAACTATGATTAAATCGAGATATTAGCAGGGGCCAATAGATCATAGTAAGCTCATAAAAACTATGTATAAACAAAGTTGACAGGAAGATGGGTTCATAGTAAGCTTATGAAAACTATGATTTGATTGAGATATTGGCTGGGGCCAATAGGTTTGTAGTGAACCCATGAAAACTATATTTGAATTAAGATATTGACAGAAGTCAACAGGTTCCTAGTCAACCCAACAAAACTAAGACAAGAGGAAATTTATTGGAGTTACCAATAGGTTCAAGGGGAAACCATGAAACCGTAAGGATATTGGAAGGGGCCAATAGATTTTTAGTGATTCCATTAAAACTATGAAATCGGGCAGGCAGTCCGTATACTTCAAACAGGTCATTAGTAAGCCCATGAAAACTAATAGGTTAATAATAACCCTAGAAACTATAAATAAGATAGATAGTCAGAATAAATGAGGATGGATAATCCAGAATTAATTTACTTGTTTGCATATCATCATATTATTTTGAATTTTCCTAACTATAGTGGATGCAGGAGTACAATATGTGGTTTTATAAAAAGGTTTTAGGATGCTAGTGAGAGGAAAACTCATTCTGCTAAGCGGCATGATCTCACTAGATCGCTAAAATGTTTGAGATGGTAGATTATTATTCATACCAGGCTTTATGTCCGATTCGAAGTTTTTGTTTTTCCCTTAACACTCGGGTGCTCGATTGATTTTGAGTAGTTTGAGGGTTAAGGTTTTCAAGTTCTTTTTTTAGACAAATAAAGCATCTGAAGACGTGTAGGAGGTAAACTAATTAATAAGAATTTTTTTATTCCGCTATGATTTGGTTGTAAAGACAAATATGTTTTATTGCCTTATTATATACTCTGATCAACCAAGGGCACCTTCATACGTCGCTCTTGGCGTATATTGTAATCACTATATTTTATCTAAATGCAGTTTGCATGCTAGGATTACGTAATGAACTTAAAATATTTTGAAATGGAATGTGGAATGTGTTTTGATGTTTCAAATTCTTTCTCCATATTCATGTGTTTCTATGTGTCAATGTATTTAACATTACCCTATTTGGTCGTCGAGAATTAATAACTATGGATGACTGCAGCATCCATAGCCAATAGGTTTGGGCCTGCAAGTAGGGGATGTTACAAGTTGGTATCAAAGCATAAGTTTATGAAATTTAAAAGAAATTTAAACCTAATTTTTTTTTCAAACGTAATCCAATGAATCAAAAAATAAGATCGGGGTTTGAAATAACGCTATAGTAAGATACTTGTATTCGATATATAGTTATATATATATATATAAGTACGTATTCCTCGCTCTCTTAGACCGTTCTTTTATATCTTACTAAGGCTCGTAAGCAGATTTACGAGAAAGAAGATATGGAAGCAGGAAACAGAAGAGAAAATATCAGTGAAGGAAGCACCACAACCAATGGAAGTGATCGACCCATCAGGTGGAGCCCAAGTCGGCTGGCTAATGCTAATAACTAAAATGCTGATGCTAATGTAGGTACGGGAAATCCACCAGTAGATATGGGGGCATTGTATCAGTTCTTCGTCAATATGATGCAAGTATGGGTTGCTGTTGGTGTTGATGGAAATTTGAAGGAGCTAATCTTGTGGCTCCAATTAGGAATAATTATACTAAGCTGAGCATGGATTACGCCAGCCTTGGTAGGAAGCCATTCATGGGGACGGAGAATGCTATAGAGGTAGAAAATTGGTTGTTGCATTGTGAGTGTACCTTTGCTGATTTGGGTTTAGATGATGAGCAAAAGAGAAGGTTGGCCTCTAGGCAGTTGCAAGGGTCAGTGCTTCAATGGTGGGATAGTATTACTGTTGAAGTTTCAAAGGAGAAATTGGTTTGGGCTGATTTTAGAAGGAAATTTCAACAAAGGTTTAAGTTTGAGGCTCCTAAATCAGCGCTGCTGAGGAAGTTTTCGGATCTAGAGCAGGGAGAGATGTTGGTTGTTGAGTATGCCACTAAGTTTAATGAGTTGTCTTGTTATGGATATAATACTATAGACACTGACATCAAGAGAAATGAAAAGTTCATTGAGGGACTAAGACCCGAGATTGCTAGGACAACCCTGCCACATATCCATGATCCTAGTAATGAAGTGGTGGAGATTGTAATTCGCCATGAGGAGATGCTTGCTATTTATGCAAGAGAGAAGCCACTGGAAGTCCAAGGTTCTCAAGGAAAGAAAAGAAAGCTCTTTAACAAAAAGGAAGCCCAGAAGGGAGATGTTACCAAGAACAAAGGCTGAGTTTGTTTGCTTCATGTGTGATAAGAAGGGTCACTATGCGAATGAGTACTGGTCAGGCAAGTGCAAGAAGGCTGCTGATAAGAAGAATGTGAAGTGCTTCAATTGTGATCAAGTTGGGCATTATAAGAATCAGTGTCCAGAGCCAGGTAGGGCAGACAGAGGATAAGTTTTTGCTATTGGACCAGCATCAACTAGGCCTACTACAGCTGATAAAGGGAACACTGTAATGGAAGGTATGCTTTTGATTCAGAGTATACCGGTTAGAGTACTTTTTAATATCAGTGCATCACATTCATTTATGTCTTAGTGTTTTATTGATAGTTTATGATTAGAACCCACCTATCTTGTTACTTCCTTAAGGGTTGTGAATCCAATAGGAAGGTATGCAACTCTAGAGTTGAGATGTGACCGGTTAGAACTTGATTTGTTAGGTCATAAGTTTGCCAGCAGTTTGTATGGTTTTTATTTCGTAGATTTCGAGATCATATTGGGTATGGATTGGTTGGGTAAGAATAAGGCTAGGATATTCTGCTAGGATATGGAGATATCACTGAGACACCCAGATAGTCATAACTGAATCATATTCTTAGTGGAGAATTCTAACAGGAGTATTTGTGCTTTGCTAAGTACAATGAAAGTGGGAGATGATATAAGTTAGATTTGTGTAGCAAAAGAATTTGCAGATGACTTTGAGCCGGTTACTGGACTACCACCAAAACGAGCTGTTGAGTTTCAGATAGATTTTGTACTAGGAGCTGAAACTGTGAGTAGACCACCTAGTAGGATGACACCTACAAAGATGAAGGAATTAAAGGTGCACCTAATGGATCTCAAAAGAAGAAATTTTACTAAGAAAAGCGGTTCGCCTTGGGGAGCGGCCGTGGTGTTCGTGAAGAAACCAAATGGTTCATTGAGGATGTGCATCGACCATCGTAAGTTGAATAAGAGAATGATTAAGAATAAGTATCCTTTGCCAATAAAAGATGATCTGTTCAATTAATTGAGTGGAGCCAAAGTGTTTTCCCAGTTGGATTTGGCGACAGGTTTCCATCAGTTAAGAGTGGCAGAGGACAATATTCGTTTGGCAGCATTTCAGACTAGGTATGGTTCGTATGAGTGGTTAGTGATGTCTTTTGGGTTAGCAAATGCACCTGCTTTCTTCGAGGATTTGATGATTTTGAATTTTCCGAGAGTGCTTGTATAGGTTTGTGCTGGTGTTTATAGATGACATTTGAGTATACTCTAAGGATGAGAAAGAACATGAGGAGCATCTTAGAGTGGTGCTTGAGACGCTGAGGCAGCATCAGTTGAAGGTAAAGTTTACAAAGTGTCATTTTTAGAAGAAGGATGTTAAGTTTCTTGGTCATGTGGTTTCAAAGAAAGACTTGTCTGCTAATCCAGATAAGATCGAAGCCGTGAATAATTGAAAGAGACCAGAGACGACGACTGAGCTTAGGAGGTTTCTTAGACTTGCATGCTACTACTGGAGATACATCAAGGATTTCTCGCTGATAGTATCACCGTTGACTAAGTTAACCAGGAAGGATGTGAACTTTGTTTGGTCCAACAAATGTGAGGAAGCATTCCTTAAGTTAAAGCATTTGTTGACCAATGCAACGGTATTAGTAGTTCCCGATGGAAACTAAGGGTTAGTGGTGTACACTGGTGCATGCAGAATTGGATTGGAAGCATTGTTGATGCAGAAAGATAAAGTTTCTTCCTATGCATCGCAGCAACTTAGACCGCATGAAGTAAGATATCCTACTCATTATTTGGAGTTTTCTGCCGTGATTTTTGCATTGAAGATTCGAATACATTATCTCTTAGGGGAGAGATTTGAGCTATACATGGATCATAAGTATTTACGGTATTTATTCTCTCAGAAGGAGTTGAATATGAGGCAGCAGAGATGGCTGGGGTTTTTAGTTGCTTATGATTTTGATAGAGTATACACCTGAGAAAGGTAATAAGGTAGCGGATGATCTTAGCAGAAGACATCAGAATGTGGTGTTAGCTATGTTAGCAGAGTGGAAGGATCTAGAAGCTTTGACTATTTGTAGTGTGCAGTTAAGATCGACTGCTAGTTCTAGTCAGGGTACCGCCATATTGTTCTGTTTAGAATTTTGACCAGTGTTGATCGAGAGGATTGCTTCTAAGTAGAAAGAGGATTCAGTATTAGCCGAGAAGATCAGAAGGCTTGAGGTAGGAACTAAGATCGATGATCTAAAGGATTTTAGTCTTGACCAGAGAGGATGGTTGAGAAAGAAGCGAGGTTGTGCGTTCCAAACATGGAGGACTTGAGGAAAGAAGTTCTTGGAGAATGTCATCGGTCTAAGTTTATGATTCATCCTAGAGGGACCAAGATGTATCAAGATATGAAGAGGAGCTTCTATTGGGAAGGTATGAAGAGAGATGTTGGCTTATGGGTTAGGCAGTGTGCAAACTGTCAACAAGTGAAAGCCGAACATCAGAAATCGAGTGGGTTTCTTCAGCCTTTAAATAATTGAGTTTGTAAATGAGATTCGATATACATGGACTTTATAACGGGTTGCTGAGGTCAAATATATAAAATGAAAGCATATGGGTTATAGTGGAAAGGTTGACCAAGGATGTCCATTTCTTTCCAGTTGAGTCAACCAGGATGGCACCTGGTTTAGCTAAGTTGTTCATGAAGAACATAGTTAGACTGCATGAAATTCCTAGTAGCATAGTCATGACAGAGATGTTTTGTTCACTAGTGAATTACAGAAGAGTCTATAAGATGTATTAGGTACCAAGCTTAATATGAGTACTGCATATTACCCTCAGACAGATGGGCAGACAAAGAGAGTCAATATGGTACTTGAGGATTTTTTGAGAGCTTGTATATTGGACTTTGGTGGATCTTGGAAAGATCATCTACATTTGGTTGAGTTTTCCTACAATAATAATTATCACACTAGTATAGGAACGATGCCTTTTGAAGCTTTGTAAAGAAAGCCATGCAAATCGCCAACATGTTGGTTGGAGACTGAAGACAAGTTAGTCTTAGGTCCATATTTGGTTAGACAGACGTCAAAGAAGATTGAATTGATCCAAGGAAGAATGAGAGAAGCTCATTCCTGACAGAAGAGTTACACAGACAAGAGGCGTAAAGATCTAGAATTATCAGTTGGAGATAAGGTTTTCATTAAGGTATCATCTATGAAGGGTGTGGTGGGATTTGAAAAGTTAGGGAAACTAGCACCAAGACATGTTGGTTCATTCCATATTACAGAGAGGATTGGAAAGCTTGCATACTGAGTAGAGTTGCCAAGCAGTATGGAAGGTGTCCATAATGTATTTCATGTATCTCATCTTCGCAAGTATGTACACTATCCAGAGACTACTATTCCTCCGACAAGGTTGGAAGATTTGATAGTAGAGACTAATTTAACTATGTTAGACAACCAGTTCAGCTTGTAGTGAGAGATGAGAAAAGATTGAGGAACAAGATAGCCAAGTTGTTGAAAGTTCAATGGAGCGACAGCGAGAAGGACTATACTTGAAAGATAAAAGACAGGATTCGAGATATTTATCCCGATCTGCTTTGAGGGTATGCCTATATTACATTTATATAGATAGTTTCTAGTCAGGTAGGCTAGTATGGTTGTTAGGAGTTGTTACAGATGAATGTTGTGTTTAGTATTTAGTCCTTACCGAATTTCAAGGATGAAATTCTTTAAGGATGGGAGCCTGAAACACCCCTAATTTTTGATAACATTATTCAGAAGATTTAATTAGATAAATTAAATAGATTAATGTAAGAATTAGAATGATAAGGGGATTGAGATTTGAAAATAAAATATAGGGCCTACTTAGTCAATCAAATGGGCTTAAAATGGCTTTTACGTTATTAACTAAAACGTGGGCATATTAGGAAATAGCCGCACCATTATGATTCACGGTTATACATCCATTCACATTTATTTTTCTCATTTTCACAAAAACATAAACGCAAATCAAAGAATAGAGGAGCCGGCTATTAACAAGGAAAAAGAGGAAGAAAAATTAAATCAAGCTAAGGAATTAAAGCAAGAGTATTAATCTCAAACCAAATCTCAAAGCTCTTATCATAGTCAAGGTGAATAATAATTTAAATCATCTCTATTTTGTTCTATGATCATATGCTTTTCGGGTTTAAGATTAAACTCATTTTTTATGATAATTTGGATGATGATATACTTGAATTATAACATGTTTGAACTAAATCAAATTGTTTAAATATGGATTTGTGCGATTTTAGGGTAAAACTGGTTGTAAATGATTTTCGAATGCCATGGAAAAATTATATGATATGTAAAACATGATTTCTGAGGTGGGTTTTAATTTTTATAATTTTCCAAGCTATGGAAAATTTAATAAGAATTTTCAAAGGAAAAAATTATGTATGATTTGGTTTAAAATTTTATTTTGATTATTTCAGGAAGAATCTAGGTCCGGAATTTTTGTATGTTAGATAACATATTGAAAGTGAATTTCTTTAATTTTTAGAGTTTTTTCCCTCAGAGATTTACTATGGAAATTAAATTATTTATAAAGAAGGACTTAATTGCATAACTGGTTTTTCTTAGTGAAAGGATTTAATTGTCAAATTTGCCTTGATTTGGATCCGAAAATATGCGGCATTTATACTAGTAAAGAATTTGAAAAGTTTAAGGCAACCAATTAGATGTTTATAAATAGGCAGGTTAGTTATAAAGAAATTGCTTTAAATGATATTAAATCAGACTTAAATATGAAAAGTTGGTGATGTGCATGTAAATGTACATATTTTTACTACCATATTTAGTCTAATTAAATTGAATAAATGATCATATTGGGTGTTTTAACATGTTTAAACCAAAATTCAAATTATTTTCAAATCGTCACATATTCATCATTATATAGGGGTAAAATGGTCATTTATATATATATATATATATTAATTTGAGAAAAATTACTTGGACATTTCTATTATTTTTTGTAGGAATTTGGATTCAAGTGCAAATGGTTTCATGAAGATATATGCATGCACAAGAGTGAAGAGAAACAAATGAAGATGGAAATATTTCATTTCATGTATCATGGAGGACCCCACCTACCCACCAACCTTGATGTACATATTAGGAGTTAATGCACATGCTAGTGGCCATTAGAGTTTCATGCACACTTAGTGGATGATTATTTTATGCTAATGATAACTTGGTGGCCACACTTCCTAGAGGTGGTTTGGATAGTTTCCAAAAAATGGATTAGGATTTTAAAACATGTATAAATACCTCATATGTTCATATAACCCTCCTTCTTCCTCTTAGCATCTTTAGTGTAGTTTAGGATCAAAAATAAAACAAAGCTCTCTTTCTTTTCATGGCTACTTAACCATTTCATTTAAGTAATTCTCTTTTTTATGCAATTTTCGTTCATTCTCTTTTATTTACATGCTTTTTCCTTTCATGTTAGTAGTGTAGGTCTTTTATTCATACAATTAGATTAGTTTTTATTATTTTTTAGTTAGCTCTCATTTTCCTTTCGTTTTTGTTTCAAGTTGCAATATATATTTGTTGATATGATAACAAATATGAGAGGTTAAACCCTTTCAATTTAAAGGTAATTAAGCTCTCTAATTATATAGATTCAACATAACTTGCTCATTTTTTATCTCTTTTTATGTTTAATGGAAATAGTTGAAGTGGTTAAAGTTTGTTGTTTAGATTTGAATTTGATAGTCTATGTTGTTGACACCAAATAGGCTATGCTTAAACAATTACAAATACAAATTACCTCTTCATCTACATATGATTATGCTGATGAAGTGAATGTTGAAATCAAAATTTGATGATCTATATTTCTAATCAATAGTTAATAGACCATGTTTAAAATAGATTTTACTTTCAACTTTGTTGTCGTTTTCCATAAGAGTTAGTAAGTGGTTTAAGGAGTGTGTTATAATTTGATAGCTTATGTTGAGCTAATTAATAGCACAAATATGTCATATTTATAATAGATACATCAATTAAACCCACCAATAGCCAAAAAAGAGAGATCACAATTTTATTGTTGTGTTGATTTATGTGATTTAGAGAGTGGATTTATCTTTAAATTTCCATCAAACTTTCATATTTTTATCAATTTTCTTTAGTTAGTTTTCTACATTTTTAGCTAATCATACTTTCAAATATTGGTTTAATTTAATTGAATAGAATTTTAAAATCTAACAATTCCCTGCGGATCGATATGTACTCGCCACGTACTATCATTATACGTCGTGGACCTGCGGTTAATTTCTATTATAAATTTGATCGACTATTTTCCAATCCGATGGAAGATTAGTCGACGAACAAGTTTTTGATGCCGTTGCCCGAGATTTGCTTTGATTTTTGACTTCTACTCGTCAAATTTTTTTAATTTGATTTTTGTGTGTTTCGTTTTGTGTGTGTATTGCATTTAAAAAATATACTGTGTGTTTGTTTGATTTTTGTGTGCATTTATTTGTTTGCTTGTTGTTCTAGTTTCCTTTTCCATTTGCATTATCATTATTTTTTTAAAAAAAAAGCACACACAACTACAAGAGAAAAAAAATATTTCACCTTTTTTTTTTTTTTTTTTCATTTACAAATTCTATTTTACAATTTGACATTTACATTGTGCATATTTCTCTACATCACTGCCCTGAAAACAGCAAACCATCATCATCCATTCCTCTTGCTACTGTCAAATACCACATTCCCGAACTACCAATGTGCCTCAAACTTCACATATCTGCCTACAACTACCACTGCTAACTGCAGTGCACATCACCCTATAACTACTGTGTTTCATTACCCCTGCACAGTGATACATCTCCATACATATCACAGCGCACATAAAAACAGTGCACCATCACTTACATACTCATTTACCTTCATCTACATTCACGACCAAACCCACCAGAAGCACAAACCAAGCACTGACACACTACTTCTCATCATGTATAGAAACAGTCAACATCTCCATCAAACACCCCTTCTAACCACACTACATTCATCGCCATTCACACAAACTTCCTCCTTCCCACATTCACCATCATCAATCATAACCTCTGACCGCTACACAACTCATTTCTATGCCTTTGACATTCACATTCAGTCATTCACTGTCACATTTAGTCATTCACTATCATTCACCTTAGACCATACTAAACCATTTCTAAACCTTCAACATTCACTGTCATTTCTAAACCATTTCTAAACTTCAAACTGCACCACTGCAGTTCACTGTCAACATCACCTCCATCCCCCCTTACTTCAACAACATTTACTTCCTACACTTCAACATCTTTGCACCGCTACACCATCCCATTACCAGAGAACATCATCAAAACTGCTGATATACTGCTGATCTACAAACTTCACCATCAACTACAACACCATCCATTGCTCCTTCACCACTTGATAACCATAACAACCCTGCTCCATCGACCAACCACAGACATACAATAAAATAACCTTAACAACCCTCTTGCCACCATCTTCAATTACTGCTGCACACCAGCACATACATCGCCAACACTGTCAACTTCCCATACGACAACCTCTGCCTTGTTTTCCACCACCATTCATCAACAAACCTCCCTCTTCTGCCCAGACAGCAAACACTCAAACTACAACCCCCCCTCTGCCTTGCAACTACCACCAACACCCCACCAAATTCATCGCCACTTCCTCCTTGGCCAAGCAAGACATCCAATAAAAACCAAGCTATCATAACCTTCCCACTTGCAAACAAACCACTATCGGCCTTTCACAACCTTCCCACTTCCTTCATCGTCGACTATTACGCAACCACCAGCATCATCTACCACGAACTCCGACTCCATCCACTTCAACATCTTCAAACAATCCTGAACTTCATTTCCACACGGCACTTGCACCTTCTCTACTAAAACTTCCACTACCAAAAAAAGAAGAAGAGAAAAACTGACCTCTGTCAAACGCCATATATAACTCCACAAACCATCGCAACACCACAAACGCATGATATAACTCCAACCACCACGATCGCATAACCGAAACAGCTTCCCAAATTTCATACCACAACCACGTAACAACCAATGTCCAACCACAAACTTCACTGCCAACCAATTCGATACCCAAAACTGCTGCGAGTTCACCCACTCCACCACGAACCAGTACCGGAAGAGAACTACCACCGCAAGCCATCGTCTATAACACACTGAACCACCAGCAATCACCTGAACTACTTTCCAATCGAACAATTTCAATCGACACTTCATCACGCAGCCACTCCAGGGCCGAAACCCCATCGCCTTCCTCTGCTTGCCCAATCGCAACATCCATTTCAACCGCGACATCCCAATCGAGCAACTCGAACCGCTTCATCGCCGCGATTTCCTTTTTAGTGCCGAACAAGTTTTTCAGTGACGAACAACTTCAAAACAAAGTTGCGACCTTTTTTGTTTCTTTTTTATTTCTGAGAATTAATTCGGAAAACGAACTGGGAATTGATTTCGAACATTTGGTTTCAATTTTAAGTGTAGTAACGAAGTCGTTTATTTACAGAGACTAATTCGGGAAGTTCTTTTGGTTTTATTAGTAAGTGGGTCGAGCCCTAATCATTTGAAGCTAGCTATTTATTTTTTCTTTCGTTGAGTTAGCTATTGAGTTTCTTTTGTTAAGAGTTTAAATCATTTAAAGTTCTTCTTTAGTTAAAAGTTTCAAAAAAAAAAAAAATCCAATATTAAAAAATAATAACAAGTTTCAACTTTTTGTGTGTTTCGTTTTAATTTGTTTTGTTTTGCTTTTAGTTCAAACCTAAAAGAAATTTTTTGTTTTTTTATTTGTTTCATTTTCATTTTCAATTTTTTTTAATTTGTTTTTAGGTTCCATCCCTAATTTAAAAAAAAAACAGAGAGAAAACGTTTGTTCTGTTGTTTCTTCATAAAAAAAGGTTTAAATTGTGTATATTTTTTCTAACTTAAATTTGTTTGTTTTCTCTTGTTTGGTGTTATTCTCATTTGTTTTGTTTTGATTTGTTTGGTTTTAGTTTTTCTTCCATTATAAAAAAACATTTTTATATATTTTGTTTGAAATTTCAGGTTGTTAAAGCAGGAAATCGCAAGGAAAAGAAGTGCTTGCTAAAATAAGTTGCTTTACTTTGCTTTGCAAGCTAAAAAATGCCGCTAAAAATAAATAAATTGCTAATAATCTGCACGCTTTGCTATCGTGCTATCTTCTCTAGTTTTAATCTGCATTATTGGTTGCTTGCATTTTACTTAAGAAAAAGTTTCAAAAACCAAAAATAAAAATAAATTTCATTCGTAGTTGCATTATTAATACACGTTTAATTTTAGTTTTGCATTTCATCTTAGATTTTCATTAATAATAACGGTTAGACATCGATAACGCTTAATTGTATATTGACAAGTTGTCTTCATTCGACAATTTATCTTCTTGGTGTCTAGGCTATGGCAGAGCAATAACCATTTATAAATATTATAGTGATTCATAAATTTTACAGTGGTTGTTTCTCTGAACGTACTTAAACTTTCGGCTGCATTGCTACAGTGATTCGTGGTGCACCGATAACCCCTGTCCATTACCTGGTCTAGAACTATCTTGTTGGGTTAAGATAAAGTGTGATTATACAATTTTGGGTAGGAGCTACTTAGGATAGAAAACTTGTGATTAATCTCTTGCATTCATTTAGTTGCATGATGTGCACGTAAATGTGCATATTTTTATCATCATATTTATTCTTTTTAAATTAAATAAATGATCATATTGGGTATTTTAACTTGTTTAAACCAAAATTCATATTATTTGAAATTGTCGCATATTCATCTTCATCCAAGGACAAAATGGTCATTTTTGTGTGTATATTAATTTGAGAAAAATTAATTGAAAATTTGTATATATATTTTTTTGTAGGAATTTGATCTCAAATAGAAGTGGTTTCATGAAGATATGCATGCACAAAATTAATACAAAGGAATGAAGATGGAAATAATTCAAAGTGAAGAACATGGAGGACCCCACCTACCCACCTACCTTAATGTACAAATTAAAGGCTAATGCACATGCTTTTGGAGTTAATGACTTCATGTACACTTAATGGAAGATTAAGACATGTTAATGATTACTTGGCCTCCACACTTCCTAACGGGCATTTTGGGCATTCTCCAAAAATATGAATTAGGGTTTCATACATGTATAAATACCCATATGTTTCATGTAATCCCTCCCTTCTTAGGCAATCTCTTCTCTTAGTCTCTCTTAGGCCTCCTTCTCTTAGTTAGTTAGTTTTAGTTTAGAAAATAAATAAAAGCTCTCTTTCTTTCTATGGCTACTTAGCCATTTTATTTCATGTAATTTTCTTTTCTTTTATGCAATGTTAATTCTCTTTTATTTACATGCTTTTTTTTTTTTATGTTGTAGTGTAGATCTCTTTTCTTTTATGCAAGTTAATTAGCTTATCTTTTCATTTTGCTCTCTTTTTCCTCTTCATTTTTCTTTCATGTTGTTAGCTACATTTGTTAATAAAATGACAAATATGAGAAGCTAAACCCCTTCAATTTAGGGGTAATGAAGCTCTCTAATTAATATAGCTTCAACATTTTTGTTCATTCATGCTCTCTTTTTGTGCTTAATGATGATGATAGAAGTGGTTTTATTTGTTGTTTTTGCTTTGAATTTGATAGTCTATATTGTTGACACCAAATAGGCTATGCTTAAACAATCACTAACACAAATGCCTCTTCATCAATATATGATTATGGCATAAGAAAGTGATTTGAAATTAAAATTTGATGGTCTATGTTTCTAATCAATAGTTAATAGGCCATACTTAAAATAGATTTCATTCTCATTTTCTTTATCAATTTTCATGAAAGTTAGTAAGTGTTTTAAGGGGTGTGTTATAGTTTGTGGCTTATGTTGTCTAATCAATAGCTCAAATATGCCATACTTATAATAAACACATCAATTAAAACACTAATGACCATAAAAGAGAGATCGTGATTTCATGTGTTGAACTACATGATCTAGAGAGTGGATTTATTCTCTAAATTGTCATTTAACTCTCATATTTGCATTTCTTTTCTTTTTGTTAGTTAGTTCATATTCTCGTTTTCTAGCTTAAACACACTCTCGACTTTGGTATAATTTGATTGAATAGAATTTTAAAATCATCAATTCCCTGTGGATCGACCCGTATTCGCCACGTGCTACATTCGTACACCGTGCGCTTGCGGTTATTTTTAAATTTAAATTCGTTCGACGGTTTTCTAAACCGATAGAATTTCCGTCGATGAACAAGTTTTTGGCGCCGTTGCCGGGGAATTTTTTTGATTTTATTTTCTATTCTTCGAATTATTTTCGTTGATTTTTGTGTGATTTTATTTAGTGTGTTTGCGTTAAAATTTTTTTTTGTGTGTTTGTTTGATTTTTTTGTGCTTGTTTTTTTTTGATTCCATTTGCATTGCATTTCACATTTAAAAAATATATATATACATATAAACACAAATTTCAGTTGAAAAACAAGAATTTCTATTTCATATTCAATTTTTTTTTTTTACATTTCATTTGCAAAACATTCATATTTCTCTGTTACATCAACCACAGTTTTTCTTCACTGTTTTCACTCTTTTTCTCTGTTACCATTCCCTGTGACACTGCTTCTCACTTCAGACCAACATCATCATCGTCTCCGACTTACATCATTTTCGTAACTCCACAAACCAAACCACCTACGGCTGCCACAAAATCACCTCATACTTGCCACAACATCTACCAACATCACCACTTCCCCTTCCCTTCCATCCAACCTTCTGGCCACATCATCATCTACTGCTCTGCCGCCCTGCCTTCCTTCTGACCTGAACCAGCGAAGCTGTCAGCTACACTTCATCACAGTGAAAACCATAGTACATATCCCCTCTGCTACTTCTTTGAGCATCAACAACCCACCATTGCATAGCATACCACCTCTGCCCACATCAAATCACACTAACATCTCAATAACCCTCCAAATATCATTTCACCATATCACCAATAGCCAAACCACATCTTTTTCCCACGGGAACTCAATCCACTTCAGCCTGCACCTTCCTCATATTCAACAAAACTGCCTAAACCACTTCATTGTCACCGAACCACAAACCATCACAGCCACAGACTGCACTTGACATTTACCATCTTGTACACCTCCAGTACACCATTCCACTTGCTTAGTCCCAAACATCCACCCACCCACATTCCCCTCTGCAACCACACAAACAACCATCATCAATCTTTCCCCCATCAAACAACACCAACAACACCGTCACATACCACTGTGACAGTCATCAGCAACTTCATTCCCACCTGAAAACAACAGTAGCAACTCGCAAAGACACACCATATTAACCATCTTGCCTACAAAATTCAACACTTTACTGCTTGCCTTCATCCCATTCAAAACCAAAAAAAAAACTATCACTTACAACCCGTCACTCCACAACTGATCAACCACCTCCTCACTTCCTTAACTACCACTGCCACTTACATTCTTCCTACAAACAGCCCACAAATAATCCATATCATCCACACTCCATCATATACTTCCACTGCCCACAATCCAGAGCAACACACTTTTGCAACTGCTCATCCACCAATATGTTTCAACTGCCACCTAACATCAAGTCAATACTGTCATTCATCACTTCTCTGATATCCACCGCAGCCTCCCACTGACACACATTCCTTGTCACTGTGCCTACCGAAATTGACAAACCCCCCTCTGCACTTCAACCATGCAACCTCCCTGCTCCATTTACTTCACCTTTAACTACGCTTCTGACTCGACTTCAATCTGCAATTGACTTCCCCTACCACTTCTTTGCAACACAGCTAGCAACCATCGTCGATGACTTACCAGAACTCCACCACAATACCAGAACACCACAAATTCACCGCCTCCCTCAATTCGCACTCACTAGCCTTCGCAAATCGCCACCGCAAATCGACTGCCACAATCCACCTCGGCAATTCAATCCAATCACCTTCGCTACCAAACGACTTCGAACACCAACGAACCATCTTCCTCCGTCACTTCATTTCTAACTGATCCACCACCAACAATCGCTTATCACTTCACCAAGTTGCAGCATTGAAATCCCCCAAATCTTCGCTACCTTTTCCACCACGAACTCCACAAAAAGCACCCAGCCGCAAGCAAATCGAACAGCCAACAACCAAAACACGTATATGATTTCGTTCTCGTGATTTTCGGATTCGTATTCGATTTCATTTTCTTTGTCATGTCCGTGAAATTATTTTCGATCGTGTAAATTCTAGAGTGTTTGTGAATTATTAGAGGATGCGAGCTTAAAATAAAAGTGGGTCGGGTTTGGGTTTATGTGTCAGAGTAGAGTTGTTTTGTTCATTTGAGTTAGAGTTGTTTTATGCATGAGAAACAAAGTGGGACTGTTTGAGTTGTTAAAAAAAAAGCTTGTTTTCTTTAGTTAGATGGTTTTGTCTTTATTAAAAAAGTTTTGATTTCTTTTAGTTTGCAATGTTTAGTAAAGTGGTGTTTATTATTTTTCTTATAAATAATACTCGGGTCAGACTGAGATTTTACAGATGCTTCTACTTGCCAACTTATCGGACCATCATATGATCTTTTGGCTAACTACTTTAGTTTGGTAGTTTTTGTTGTATGCATTTGAGAAATAGACTCCTTGATGTATACATATTCTTTTGTCTAGCACTTGTATCTATTCTTTTGTGATGTTGTGGATCTTATTTGACCACTACTCTGATATACACTTTTATGTGTAATATTCATATCTATTTCTGCCTTTGTGATATGAATTGCCTGTGACTGATTTGTGTTATGTTTATTTCTATATTTGTTTCCGAAGATTATATATAGCCACTGTGTGGTAGCTTTGAGTTTGCGTCGGTATGTCTCCTTTTGAGATGAAATGCAAGTTATATTTTATCTGGCATATCGGTGCTCGTACAAAGCAATTACACGGATGGTCGCTCCTCAATAGCCTTATTCTCCGTGCTAGTTGATGACATTACCCCGTAGTGTCCTTGGCTAGCGTGGGTATAGAGGTGGGGCGTCACAGACCTGCTCCTGTTTTCCTGTTTTGCCTATTTATGCTCGTTTTGATTAGTTTTCTGGATTTTATCGATTCATGTTGGTTCTTAGTGGTTGTTATTGCTTCTTTGGCTTTGATAACTTATCCTTGACTTCATTCACAGGTTTTTATAAAATAATCTTTCGAATTATATTAAAAGCTCCCTTCTCCAATTTATTAATTCTATTTAAAACACACACATCTTCGCACTCCGAGCGATGTGGGAGGAGAATTAAATGATTAGATAAAACGCGTGCAATAAACACGTGCATTCATCTTTTCAGTTAATTCCCGATCTATTCGTTTGAACGTTTTGATCTTTGGTTTGGTTTACCGATGATATGAGGTAAACTTTGTACTGCTTTGAGTGTGAAAGTGACTGACGGATAGTAAACCGTTTAGCGCGAACGAGTCGTTATGGGACTCATGTCAACACTTTTCGGATTTATTTTCGAGAGTTGTGACACATTCCGCCAGTTAGTGGTGTCCAGTACTGGGTCATTGACCTTCACCACTACGGTTTGTTGCCTTCGGGTATGATGCCTTCGGGTTTGTGCCTTCGGGTTTGTTGCCCTTTAGTATCGCTTCCGATGTTGGTCGTTATGAGCCGCATGGGTGATATTGGGTTGCCCTTTAGTATAGCTTCCGATGTTGGTCATTATGAGCCGCATGGGTGATATTGGGCTGCCCTTTAGTATCGCTTCCGATGTTGGTCGCTATGAGCCACATGGGTGATATTAGGTTTGGAGTCTTCGGGCTTTTTTTGTACAGTACTGAGCTCGAGCAATTTTATGATGTTTCATTGATATGTATATTCTCTTGGTATCGTCCTTCGGTGTTGGTCTTTTTGAGCCGCATGATATGTAGCGATTACCTTGTGGAACTTGTATACATTATGGGTATTTGTTATTTGCCTTTTTGGCTTGATTTGGGATGTTTGTATCCTTTTTTTATCTATGTTGCCGATGATATGTGGCTTGACTTGTTATCATATGATTCATCTTTTGTTAGATGATTGTGTTATCTCCTTTAGAGATATTTGTTATACTTTGTAACCTTGCAGGTTTTTGTTGTTCAGTTTATCTAACTGATTTTTTAGCTAGACCGACCCGTGTATTTTATACTTGGGTCAGACTGAGATGTTTCAGGTTAGGTGCTTTTGGACCTAGCTTATTTTGCTTCCGCATGGACTATTCAGCTTGTTTCTTTTTGTTAAAGCTTTTTTGTGTAATCTTTTTATTGTAACTATGATATATGTATTCTTTTGACTTGTCTGTATATTGTGGTTAGCTAAACCACTTGACATGTATTAGTTTGTATACTCTGTTATGTATCTGTATATGTGTATATGATGATCTACTATTCTGTGATGTATATTACATTTGCGTTGTTATATTCTGTTCTGATAGATCCTCCAACCACCTATGGTTTTTTTTAAGTATTCATTGAATATGTCGATCTGCTTTGTATGATTATTGTCGATGTATTCAATAGATAGTTAGAGCAAGGCCATAGGTGGTCTCTCCTAACCAGCATTATTCTCCATGTTAGTTGACGGCATTACCCTGTAGTGTCCTTGGCTAGCGTGGGTATAGAGGTAGGGCGTCACACGCCGTATATTAAGCGGATGTTATTTACTAAACACATATACCGCGATATTCCATCTTGAAATGGAGTTGGTATTATAGATGTACTTGGAGTTGATTTTCCCGCATTATATAGCGGATGAGACCCTATTGCGCCGCATAATAGCGGATAATATTTTATATGAACCCATGTACCGCGATATCCCGTATTGGAACGGGATTGGTATTGAGCTAACATCTGTCGATGCAGGGAAACAGGTTGGAGGATCTAACTAGATTCCTCAACAGTATTGGTTTATTTACAGATAATTGCGGTATATTCTGTTATCATATTGATATATGATGTTCGGATGTTGTGGTTGATGTTTTGGTGCTGTTGCAGCATTGGGCCTATTTTTAGAGTTTTAAAAATGTTAAAGTAACAATCTCGAATTTAAAAGGATTTTTAAATTGATTTTTGAAACTATATGTTTTATTAAATTTTTGAATTGATTCATTTTAAATGAATAAACATTATAATTTTTATGTTATAAAAATTATGATTTTTGTGAGATATAACCGAAATGTGATTTTTGAAATAAGTAGATAAATAATTTGTAAAATGGTTTAAATTGGGATTTTTGAATTATTGTAAACGGTTTATATAAAAGATTTATAAAATTGATATTTATAAATTAAAAATATTGGGATTATAAAACGAGTTTTTTTAAGTGTTGAAAATGAAGCATAAATGGATTTCATAAGTGAATGAAATTTATAGATTATAAATTGTAAAGTTATAAAATGAATAGATTTTGTAAAATAAAAGATTTAGAAGAAATTAACTTATAAATTGGATTTTGGCATTAAATTGAGATATAAATAGAATTTGTTAATTAAGGGGTTTTATAAGTTGAAGTCTTTATAAAATTTATATAGATCTAAATTTATAAACGTTGTTTTATAAATCCAAAACCAATTGAATTTGATAAGTAAATATGAAAGCTTATTAAAGGAGATATATCCACGATTTTGGACAGTGGATAATCCTTTAAATTAAAATATGTAGAAGTGTTGAATTCGATAAATGATTTATATTCACGATTTTGGACAGTGAATAATATATTAAAGAAATGTTTTAGGAAGTGATCTTTTAAATGGAATTAAAATGATTTGAAGTTGTTTTAAAATGTGTTAAGGATCGAAACCATAGATTTCAACATTCATTATTGAAATAGACGTTTTCAAGAAATAAGGAAAAGATGGGCTATAACACTGTTGTTATAGTAAATGATTTTCGAAAGAAAATGTTTTACATAGTATTGAGATTTATATATCTATCTTAATTTCGAATCCCTATACTAGTGATTTTGGGTTGTCGTAACGATGTTTTACGCGACATTCGTTTTTGACTCAAATAAATGTGCTTAAGATTTTCCTTAAAGAATGAAATATATACTTAACTGTGATTTAAGTATATTGAATATTTTCTAAGTATTGAAAATAAATAGATTTGTGAATTACTTATTATTAAATAAGTATGGAAATATTTTCCAATATGAAGTGAAATGTTTTGAGATTTTATCTTTTAAAGATAAATTGAAAAGTGATTTGAAATCTGTTTTCGAACAGTTGAAGTGTGGAAAAAAATATATCTTGTAAAGATATTTTTGGAAAATAAATAATGTGGAAAATTATTTGGAATCTGGTGATGTTTTGCATATCTATTGATAGTTAAATAAACGGCTATCAATATTTACCTTTAAATGGGTATTTATTGTGATTTTCTTGAATTTGAATGCTACACTTATTTTAAAAATAAGCGCTCGTTATTCGGTTTAGTCGGGAGAGGACCTTTGTGTCATAAATCCCATTCCGAATAATGATATGTCGTAATGGATAGCATTTGAAGACCGGCGTTGAAGACCAGATATTTTCAAAAATGGAAGGATTACCGTCGAATGTCTCTGCATCGGCTGATCTACGATATAGAGATTTTATCACCCTTTGTGATGGGAATTCCGGACGTGATTATTGAATATCCGGATTGCAAGGGCTTCTTTGGAAGTGCCTTCGGTTCCGTTCGATCCCAAATGTACTTGTATGGATGTGTGTCTGACGTTACAAGTTGAGCTGTAAAGCTGGTTTCCATCAAATACGTTTCTTTTGACGGCGGAGAATTTATTCTCTTAGCTTAACACCCTTCTCTGAGATGTACGAGCTCAGAGGTTATGTAATTGATGGTTACTAGTGATACATTCCCAATTTGGTAATGTGGTATATGAAGTGCTGTGGATCATTTGTTGATCAAAGTGCAGCTTTTGTATAAAGCGTAGCTTTGTAGACGAGACTTCGTCGGACCTCACACACCGGTAATGGTCAAAACAGGAAAGATGCGGCAAGGTTATTAGGGGATAGCGCCCCCTTAGTGTATGCTATTTCCTTCTGGATAGAGGTGGTATCATGGTATGGAGCTCAGATACTTAACCTATGTTGTTGCTGCAAACATTTTATTTTGTGGTTGTTGGTGAATCCCGGGATTTTGGTCGGTTACGACCGGGGGATGGCATACTCGTGTCAGTTGTTACCTAGCTAGGGGTAACCCGGCCTTGTGTTGGCAGAGATCCGGTTAGGTTCTCGGGGCGTCTTTTGTAATAACCCGATATTTTCAACCATTCGCATCCGCACATGCCGGACTTGAATTGCTCAATATACCGCGTTGTAAATAAAATTTGGCAAATCTCAGGACATACAGTAAATAAAAATCACAGAACACAGACACAGAGTAAGAAATGCAGCAGAAGTAAAAGATATAGTAGTTCATGAAGCTATTATGAAAATATATCAGAGTTAAATAAAATACAACAGAATAAATAAAGTACAACAGAAGTCTAAAGATGATAACCAAGTACAAGCTGAATAGAACAACAGAACTGAAATAGATAAAACTAGATAAGCAGATAATCTCGAGCGATTCCAATCTCCAGAAAGTGGAATCCAAATCTGTGAATAACCCAGGCTGACCCGAGAATAAATAAAATACAAACACTCGAGTCAGGACAATGTATACTTATATAATGTAAACCAACTCAAGTGAACTGTAATAAAGTACAAGTAACTTAAAGGATGCCTGAGACCGCCCATCCTCTAAGGATCCATTAAAACTATTTACTATGTAGTAATATTTCGCTATTATAATAATGTCTAATAGTAAAATAAACTTACTTTTAAATAGCGTTCCGGGCTACCCATATCACCCTTCACACATAATAGTCCTAGTAGTCCGTCCGATAACATAATATCTCTAGATCGGAAGATTATCAGAGGATATGACACGGGCTACGGGAGAAAACCAAACTCGTACAAGGCTCGCTAGGGTAGGTGACAAGGCACCCAAGGCAATGCCAGGGTAGATATACCAATTACGCTTCTGGGCTGGTGGTAACGCAGCAGCCACATACGCCCACCTCGAGCCACACTCCCATATCAAAGTTGTGCACACCAAATCAATCACAAAAGCAATAGAATGGCATCGAAGAAGTGTGTCCGATCGGAGGAGCTACCTCACTTGGCCCGTCGATCGCTCCTATTTTAGCCACCTTAAGCCAACTCACGGGAGTCGGGTCCACGTTACATACCTTAAGAGCGTTGCCACCATCCTACTCTATTCTGGAATCTACACTGCGTACACGGTTGTTAAAGTGGTTTTCGGTATCGGCAGAGAGTATGCTTGATATCCGAACCCAGTCTCTTTAACAACCAAATGTTATTATAACCAACGGTTATAATTTAAAATGGTATTTATACTTTAAAAATCAAAATAATTTCAAAACCAATATCATTTCAAATACATTTCAAAATACCATAATAGCATTTCAAACCATCCTCTATTTAAACATCAGTCATTTAATTTACTTTCAAATACCATTTAAATCTATTTATTTTATTAAGGAATTAATTACCTTTCAAATTCACATTTAAAGTTAAATTCCTCTATTTAAAACCATTTAAAGTCAATTCCTTATACCAATTAATTACATATTAAATTTCCAAAATTTAAGCCTTTTTCAAAATTATTTATCATTAAAATTTATTAAAACGAAAAAATTCAGTTTTCGTAGCACTTATAAAATGCTACGTAAAACTTTTAGTTTAAAATAGTTCATTTACAAAAGACAGCATCTAAGTGCTATAATAGCTTCCTTTATTTTTAACTAAGTTTTAGTTATCTTTATCAACTATAGCACTTACAAAGTGCTATAATAGCTTTAGTTCAATTTAGCCTTTAAATTCATTTATTCTTAACAGCAGCGTTTGCAAATGCGGTAATCCGTTATATTTAAATTTCAAGCTTAAAAGTAAAATTTCAAAACTAAGTAAATTTTCATTTAAATCATATTTACTTATGAAATCATATAATTTTACATTATTAATTCATTATTTCAATACTTACATTTTTGTGAACTTTATAGGTTAAGTTTCTTACAAAAATCCAATTTTATTATATTTTCTTAATTTAATTCAAGTATAAATTTCCATTTCTTTAATTAATTTTATTACTTAACCATTAAGTCTTTATAACTTATTCCATTTATTTTACTTAATAAAAATGTCACTTTTAACAAAAATTCAAAATTCCCAAAAATAGGTTATATTTCAAAATTTGACCTAAACATTCATTTACTTACATTTTCACTTATACAAAAATTATTTTTATTTTATGAAAATCATTTAAATTCATTTTTAATTCAAAATATTATACTTTTACATTTAAAAATATATTTAAAATGTTTCAGAAAATATTTTATAAACCACGGGTCTGTATATATTTTTCTAGCCTAGGTCAAGTGATACAGATGTATATCATTTCAATCCGCAATTTAAAAAGAAAAACCCGGGTTCTATCATTTCAAACCCGCAGTTCCAAGTAAAATGAATGATTTGAAAACCGCTCAGATCTATCATTTCAGCCCATAACGGTTTCCCCCTATTCTAAAGTCCGTTTGAGTATGTATCATTTCAACCCATAGTGATTCTAGTCTACAGGGAACTTGCAATGGTGATAATTGATATAAACAACAGAATAGCATAAAATATCAGTGACATATGATATAACAGGTGTAATAACACGTGTGAACAGCATATGAAAATAATATAGCAGTGATAACAGGATGATATGCATATACAGGTTTAGGTGATGTCAGTTTATAATTACATAAGCACATATTAGTCTGGTGAGATTTACTCACTTGTCACAAGCTGGAGATAGACACCAAAGCACAGATACTGACACAATGAAGGCAAAAAACTACGGAAAAGGCACAAGAGTGGAAAACCAAAGCTATATGCCTTGATAAAATATACACAAACAAAATATATAATTCATAAGTTTCAACACGAAGATAACAACAAACAACATAAGAATTCAATCCCCAAATCAACAACGATTGACTTGCACTTGCTCTCTACCCCATATGCTTCAGATATAAAAGTATTTGGCTCGGCCTAGGGGTGCTACAGGTCTGGTTTGGGTGAGAGGGTGGTTGGCCTAAACATGGTTTTGGTGTGGTGAAGTTTAGGTGCAACTAGGCTACACCATAGGTCAAATATCATCATATGTATGCAATACATTGGTCCGGCCATAGGTCATATGGCTCGGCCAGTGGCTCCAGGAGGTGGTGGGTGGTGTGACAGAGGGTGGAGGTCAGGCCAGAGGTGGTGGTGGTGGTGGCGGCAAAAGGTGGAGGAAGAAGGAGATGGCAATCCTAGACTAGGTTTGGTACAGGTGATGGCTAGTGCTAGTTTAGATGGATTTTTGTGATGATCTTCACCATGGCTTGACTTAGCCTGAGGAGGAGAGGTGTTAGGATGTGTGATGGTAAAAAAAAGTGGTGGTCGTGGTCGGCCATAGCTTGGAGAAGGGGGAATACAACTATGAAGGTGGAGAGCATGTGCAAATTCAAGTAGAAAATCAATAAAAAGACAAGAAGAAGATAGAATTTTTTACCAAAGCTTCACAAGGAGAATAGCCGTGATTTTTTTGTGAGAGAAAGAGAAATGATTTTCGTGGAAGTGAAAAAAATGCAGCTGAAATGAGTAGATTACATGGCCAAAACAATTAAGAGAAGAGTTGGGAAAATGAAAGGTCGGAAATGCAAAGAGACATAGGAATTTCAAAAGTTTAAAACTCTTCGAATTTCCTATATTTTTTTATCAATGGCTGAAAACAAAGATGAAAGATCTCAGAAAATGAAATAAATAAGAAAAGAAAATAAATAAATTTAAACAATATCAATTAAATAAAGAAAATGCAGTAAATACCAAACTAGGCTTTATAAATTTGAATAAATTCAAGTGTACTTTGGAAAATTTATATTATTATTCTAAAAATATTAAAATATTAAATTATGCCCAAAATAACAAATTAAAACAATTAAAATAATAATATCACAAAGAAAATAAAATTTATATAAAGTAAAAATAGGCAAAAATTGTTAAATAAAACAAATTTACTCAAATTTTGAAATGTACATAACTTTTGTAGTTTAACTCCGTTTTCAACGAAACGAAAAGCAATGTTCAAGTTATTTCATCTATTTTCATAATAAAAGATAAAATTTAAGAATTTAAATATTTAAATCTAAAATTTAAAAGTCAAAATTTGACCAGTTTGACTAGAAATCCATTTTTCAGTAAAATATCCAAATTATACCAGTTTGAAATTATAATTCACATAATAATCAATATATATTTTTAGAAATGAAATGTTTGAAATAAAATAAGTTTAAAATAATTTAAAAATAAAAATAAAGTCAAAATCAAAATATATGAAAAATCTAGGGTTGTTACATCTTTCCAGAGGCGTACCCATGTGGCAATGAGAAGTTCCTTGGCCTGACCATTTGTTAGAAATCCAAACTCCAATACGAGCTTTGCATGGTTTTAGTTGTAAAACCTGCCATTTACTTATGGTGGTGTAACATCCCACCCTTTTGGATGATTTAAATCGATAATAAACCACACATGTCAAATAAAATCATTCAAAAGGTAAGACTGTTAATGGGTTAAATAAGAAAATAATAGAAAATAAGGAAAGATAAAATACATAATCTCACAGCGGATTGACAAAATATAAAAATCAAATAAACAGTTCGTGAAGCTGTTTTATAAATAACATTTGATTACACCTTTACAATACAAATCAGAGTTATACATACAGTAGAAATAAATAAATAATGCAGTGGAACACATGATGTAGTGGAATAATTAATAAAAAATAGTAGACTCGTCTCCGTCTTCATCCTCCAAAATATAATGGTCTTCAATACGCTAAAAAAGCTCAGACTGACCCGAGCGTAATAAAAAGACAAAACACTCGAGTCAGGACTAAAAGATCTTATGTAAGTCAAATCAAAATAAGTAGAATAGAAATATTACTATAATGGATTCAGAGATGTATAACAGGAATTTCATCTCCTATCAAGTGTACAATGTGGATTTAATTATTTAAAAGATTTCAAACGATTCAAAAATACCAATCTTAATTATATTAATTAAAATAGATCCGAAATTTAAATTTAAAATGTAAATCTTTCAAATAATTCAATTCTAATAAATAATCCAAATTAATGAAACTACAAGGTTATATGTCATTTCAACCAGTATCCAAATCAAAATTTCCAAATCAATGGAAACCGCTCGAGTTATCATTTCAATCCATAGTGGTAACAAAGATATATACATAAATAAACATCCAATCATCCAAAATGACAACCAATAACATCCATCACAATCCAACATCCAAATCAGCCAATAAATCACAACAATCAATTGATTATCATATCAGGTGTATAACTTGCAATTTATATTCATTATTAAATAAATGGAAAATTCAATTCAATATAAATTCAAATTTAACTTAAATGACAATCTAATAATACCAAAAGCAATTAATAAATTTCTAATCACATTATAAATTTAATTTAACTAGCATAAGATAATCTAGCATTCGTGAGTGGGTCAAAACACTCACCTTTGATATTTAGAACGCAAAAATCCAAACAAAGATGCCTTTTCCAATAGCCTCCAAACTCAGCCAAACCTATTTTATGTTATTAGGAATTCCAATACGAGTCCAAGGGAAGAAACTACGCATGTATCAAAGCTCGTATGAGGAAGACATTCAGGTTATAAGGATATAAAATAAAAATACATACGTATTTAATTCTTAAAATAAGAAACTTTAATAACTCACGTTTTCAAATTTGATGTACCCAAAACAAAGGCAAGAAGTGGAAAGCCAAAACCATTAAGGCTAATTCTCATTGTTCAATTTTTTTGAAGGCTTCTTGCAAAAGAAGGCAAGGCGATGAGGAAAGGTACGGATGTGGTTAAGGAAGAAATGGATGCTCACACCTTTTTATTCTTTTCTTTCTCTAAACATAGCTTCAGTAAAATGAATTGGGAGCAATTAAGTAGAGGTATAAAGCTATGTTGACATTGAGACTTTGAGGCAAACAAATAGAGGTCCGATGTTTGAAAAATAAGAAATTTCTAGGGGAAAGAATGATATATGATATAAAACAAAAGAAGAAAGGGAAGTGACAAATGAAATGTGTATGGAAGGGACAAATAAAATAAAACTGTATGATCTAAGTAGATGCTTTGGGAAATAAATAAACAAAACGGAAGAATAAGAAAGGATATAAATTCACGTTTCAATTACATCAAAGAATTGCAATAAAACCAAATGTGGAAATGGTGGCAGGTGTATTGAATAATAAGGAAATGAAGGGACCACTTAGGATCTAGTTAATTGCATGATCCACTCAATTAAATATATTATCACTGAATATACCCTTTTTCACACTCGTTTACACATAATTAACATATAGTAAATAAATTTGAATACAATAACCAGTGTAACGTTACAAAAAATAAAAGATGATCTAGAACTCAAATTCAAGTTTTTTTTTTCAAAATAATGTTTTTCTCATAGGGGAATTGCACAACCTAAAAAGTCAATTAAATTTAAACTTCAAGGTGTTAAAATCACTTATATACAACCTCAAATGTATACTTAATGACTGTAAAATATTGTTTTAAAATTCATTTTTTTCTTAGAATTATTTTTACCTTAAAAATGAAAATGTTCGTTTTATTTTCATTAAAATATTCTTTTTATTTTTTTACAATAATGTATGTTTCTTTCGTTAAATCCAAAAATTAATATTAATGTTTCTTTTTTTAAAATTGAAAGATCCCAAATCGACATAATTCTAATTAATTTCCAAATTACACATAATGGATTATAACAAACGTACATTTCTTTCATTAAAGCCATTAATTTCAAATAAATTCTCTTTCCCTTTTATTAGAAGATTCCAAGTCAAATTAATGGCAATAAATTCATTAATTAATTTAAATTCCAACATATACTTATCTTGTTTTTTTTTAATCTTATTATTCAATCAATTATCATATTATATATATTCTTAACATTGGTTTACCATTTCATTACCTCAATCTTCTATATTTATCACTTTAGTTCATATTAACTGTAGTAGGTAATTAGATTAACTGCAATTGATTTTCAATTTAATTTCAATGGATTAAATAAATAGGTGATGAATGACAAATGTTATCTTTTACTTACTTAATCGCATTTACAAGATTTTTATCAGCAACAAATGCTATGACTACTTAACACAATCCTGATTATACTCAATTTTCCATTAATTTCATATAATTTCCCCTTTTATATAACATTTAATTCATTTCCTTATTTCAACTTATCATCAAATAAAGTTACAATTATTTTAATCACTAACATACAATTCCAACATTAAACCCAACATTCAATTGCCTTAATTCAATTAATTACCCATTCAATATTAAACGATAAATTAATGAGAAAATAGTTAATAATCGTTTATAATAATAATTCATACCCCTTATCTTATTCTTTACAACCAAGGCTTAAAATTTGCTTACCCAAAAAGGTTTTATATTCAATATTAACCTATTTCAATTAACCACATACAAGTTCACCATCTACATCATTTAATCTACTTCATTATTTACAATCATAACCAAGTCAACCTACAATGTATTTCAATTAGTTTGAAATTACTTTAAATATTTATCAGTAGCGTTCAGACAACACCACTGATTTCATATTCAATATTAGTCAATTCTAATTGATTACATATAATTTCAACGTTCAATGTATTTCCTTATTTTTAGTTATAACTAATTATAACCTTAAAGTCACTTCAATTAATTGGAAATTAGATTAAAATAGTTAACAACTACCTTATATTAACATTACTAACATTACATTCTAGTTATTCTTCTCCTTGTAACATCAAATTTTTTTTAGTTTTATTTCAATATAAAATTATAAAATATTATTTAATTAATATTTTAATAATCGAAAATCATGGGTCGTTACACTCTCCCCTACTCAAAACTTTTCGTCCTCGAAAAGGGAAAAGGAGGAAATTAGGAAAAGGAGAAAATAAGGAATCATTATATTTTATTCAAAGTATTCAATTTATAAACAATTAATTTTCATAACTAATTAATTTAAATAGAATATACAATTAATTACAAAAGTAATTCTTCATATTCAAGTCTACCAAAGTTTGATAATATTTCACTTTTCACAAAATTTCTAAGTCTAAAATTTACGAAAAATTTCGGCAGAGTCTCCTTTGTACGGAGAGGTCGCGGAGAAATAATAATATCTATAATCATCATGTATATATATATCATATTAAAAATATAAACATCTTTATAGCATTATGCAAGGACTTTCCCAAAGTTTAAACAATGTTAGAAATTTGTATCAAAAATTTATATTAAAACATTATGATAGGATTTTAAAAATAAAGTTCCTTAAATCTGATAATTTATTAGACTCAATATTCCAAAATAAGTATAAAGTCTAGATTATTAAAGTGAAACTAATAGCATACTCAAATCTTGCACTAAATATCTAAATAAAAGTATAAATTTTCATAGATTCATGATTAATTTTACACACTTGGTTTAAAACGAATACTCAAATCATGGGAAAAACATTTATCATGGTTTAATACAAAATTCAAATAGTAACTAAACCTATAAATTTACTCCTGGTACTTCGAAATCAAGTAATTATTTAAAATCATACTTCCAAAATTGAGATTCTAATTTATTTTCCAAGTATATTTAAAACTTCACAAATAATTTTTTCCATTTATTTAATATATCTTCAAATTATACATTCAAAGAAACTTATAAAAAAAATTACAAAAAAAAAAATTCATTTGAAAAATTCATTTGAAAAATTCATTTGCAAATCAATCATCTTTAATGTTTTAATACTTTACAAAAAAAATTCTATAAATTTTCTTGCTTCATTTATTAATACCATTTCAGTAATTTTAAATAACATCTTTTTAAATATATGTAAATTATTTGAAAACAATTACTTACATCATTACTTATATTTAAAAAGAAGCTATTGAAAACCTTAAATCCATTATGTTTAAATTTTATTAGTTTTAAATCGCAAAATACTTTTAAACATCATTAATAAATCAATAATCATTAACTTTAAAATGTTTTATTTAATTAATAACTTCTGACAATATTTAGAACACTACTACTAAACCACGTTGTACATAAATAAACAATATTTAAACATTTTAAAGTATTTAGAAAGGAAAAATGATCAAAATATCTTTTATATAATACTTTATCAAAATACTTTTATAACTCGATGTTTTAACAGGTTTATCCTTGTTCTTGCAGACTCTGGCCATGCGTTGATCAGAAGCATGGCTAGAATTCTCCAAGTACTTAGTAGACCTGTTTCAACACCCAATGAAAATACTTAAAATCATTGAAAATAGATATGGAAAGTACGTTCCCCCATGTATTGCAGTTACGCAATGGTTATGCCGCTATCCCAACGGAATCAATTGTAGCTGTAGGCATCTCACCCCTCGATTTACGCAATCCAATAATATCAAATGAATATAATAAGTGACCCACCAAAGGGATCCGATAATGACCCACCAAAGGGATCCGATAATGACCCACCAAAGGGATCCGATAATGACCCACCAAAGGGATCCGATTATGACCCACCAAAGGGATCCGATAAATGACCCACCAAAGGTATCCAATAAATGACCCATCAAAGGGGTCCGATGGAAGGTACTTCCCATATCATTTATTTCAAAATATATCATACCATATATAGTCACCATTCAGAATCATAGCTTCAAATATCGCACTTATATAAATTCCATCATATATAAGATTTCATTTTCAGATAGAGTATTTTCCAAAATTAATAGTCTCAAATATATCAAATCATTCTTATATAAATTCCGTTATATATAAGATTTATCTCTTCAGATCAAAAACCTTCCAAAATCAACATTTTTAAAAATCGCCTTATACTTATATAAAGTCTGTCTTATGCAAGAATAAAAAAATTTGCAAATCAATTACGCTGCATGAAGATCCATATGGAATTGAACATTTTTGCTTTGCAAAAGGTCTTGAATTTAGAATAGTTCTTTTTTTTTATATACAATCATTTTGTGAAATAGTTTGGTATATAAAATGGTCGTGGAAAATAGTTTGTAAATAAAATAGTTTGTAAAATAGTTTGAAAATAAAATAGTTTGTAAAATAGTTTGTATAAGAAAAATTAAAGAAAATAGTTTGTATAAGGAAAATAAAAGAAAGTAGTTTGAAAAATGGTTTTAAATTAATAGTAGTTTTTCATAAAAGAAAATTCCAATTTAAATTACAAAGATATCCAACCCAACAACTTTCAATTTCAATGCCAAATCATATCAATAATATTAGATCATAAGATGTACACATGTCATCATTTCGCAACATTACATTTGACCGTTCGCTCGATAACACAAGTTCGCTTTCGAACTAGTATTGTCCGTTCAACTTTCCTAATGCGGACTTCGATATGGTTTCTTGACTAGAAACCATCATTCTCCTTGCATAGCCATATACTACGATAGAGAACTCTAGAATCAAACCAAAAATCCATATCAATATTCACCATCAAGAATCGAATGAAAAATTCTAATGCGAAATGGTGTAATTCATCTCAAACTTGCGTACTCAAATCCGGATCAAATTAATTATGCGAATAAAATAATATACGCACAACTTACGTATTTATTTCAATTTGATTCATCACAATTATACTTCAACTAAATTCATTATTAGTCTCATTGATTAATGAAAGTATCATTTCATACTTTAATATTTGTTTCACATAATTTCTCCATTTAACATATAACATTAATTTATTCATTCTCATAATATTGCTTATATTTCTCTTCAATTTAAATTACATTCATTCCACATGTAATATTTCTCATTTAATATTACATTTATTACCAAATCATTTCATAAGGAATTTTCTTAAGTTTATAACCAAATTATAAAAACATAATTCCTTTTTATAAGACATTGTTTAGGTTTAAAGTTATCACAACTTTATTTATAACCATTTATTATAACATCCATTTATTTCATAACAATTTACAAGTCATGGTTTTATTTATAATAAAATCACATTAAATTCATACTAATTCAGAAGGTTTTGATTATCCAAAATATCCAAATATTTCATTTTTCAATAGTTGAACTACGGTCAAAACAACAAAATTCACAACAACAATAATTAGCCAATGCTTTTAAACTGATAAAACGCAACTAATCAATAGTAAATGATAATAACTAAATATTACCATTTCATAAATCAAACACATTACAAATAACTATATTAGTTATAAAAATTTAATCCTCTACATATCATATAATATTAGGAAAAAAATTCATTTCAAAACACTTTTATAAAACTAACAAATACACGCTCTCATATATACACTTAGACAACTCATTCTAGGGTATTACAACCCTATCTCTAATGTGTTAACCCCAACATGCTAAGGTATGTCTAAACCTGGCTCTGATACCAACTGTAACATCCCACCCTTTTGGATGATTTAAATCGACAATAAACCACACATGTCAACTAAAATCATTCAAAAGGTAAGACTGTTAATGGGTTAAATAAGAAAATAATAGAAAATAAGGAAAGATAAAATACATAATCTCACAGCGGAATGACAAAATATAAAAATCAAATAAACAGTTCGTGAAGCTGTTTTACAAATAACATTTGATTACACCTTTACAATACAAATCAGATTTATACATACAGTAGAAACAAATAAATAATGCAGTGGAACACATGATGTAGTGGAATAATTAATAAAAAATAGTAGACTCGTCTCCGTCTTCATCCTCCAAAATATAATGGTCTTCAATACACTAAAAAAGCTCAGACTGACCCGAGCGTAATAAAAAGACAAAACACTCGAGTCAGGACTAAAAGATCTTATGTAAGTCAAATCAAAATAAGTAGAATAGAAATATTACTATAATGGATTCAGAGATGTATAACAGGAATTTCATCTCCTATCAAGTGTACAATGTGGATTTAATTATTTAAAAGATTTCAAACGATTCAAAAATACCAATCTTAATTATATTAATTAAAATAGATCCGAAATTTAAATTTAAAATGTAAATCTTTCAAATAATTCAATTCTAATAAATAATCCAAATTAATGAAATTACAAGGTTATATGTCATTTCAACCAGTATCCAAATCAAAATTTCCAAATCAATGGAAACCGCTCGAGTTATCATTTCAATCCATAGTGGTAACAAAGATATATACATAAATAAACATCCAATCATCCAAAATGACAACCAATAACATCCATCACAATCCAACATCCAAATCAGCCAATAAATCACAACAATCAATTGATTATCATTATCAAGTGTATAACTTGCAATTTATATTCATTATTAAATAAATGGAAAATTCAATTCAATATAAATTCAAATTTAACTTAAATGACAATCTAATAATACCAAAAGCAATTAATAAATTTCTAATCACATTATAAATTTAATTTAACTAGCATAAGATAATCTAGCATTCGTGAGTGGGTCAAAACACTCACCTTTGATATTTAGAACGCAAAAATCCAAACAAAGATGCCTTTTCCAATAGTCTCCAAACTCAGCCAAACCTATTTTATGTTATTAGGAATTCCAATACGAGTCCAAGGGAAGAAACTACGCATGTATCAAAGCTCGTATGAGGAAGATATTCAGGTTATAAGGATATAAAATAAAAATACATACGTATTTAATTCTTAAAATAAGAAACTTTAATAACTCACGTTTTCAAATTTGATGTACCCAAAACAAAGGCAAGAAGTGGAAAGCCAAAACCATTAAGGCTAATTCTCATTGTTCAATTTTTTTGAAGGCTTCTTGCAAAAGAAGGCAAGGCGATGAGGAAAGGTACAGATGTGGTTAAGGAAGAAATGGATGCTCACACCTTTTTATTCTTTTCTTTCTCTAAACATAGCTTCAGTAAAATGAATTGGGAGCAATTAAGTTGAGGTATAAAGCTATGTTGACATTGAGACTTTGAGGCAAACAAATAGAGGTCCGATGTTTGAAAAATAAGAAATTTCTAGGGGAAAGAATGATATATGATATAAAACAAAAGAAGAAAGGGAAGTGACAAATGAAATATGTATGGAAGGGACAAATAAAATAAAATTGTATGATCTAAGTAGATGCTTTGGGAAATAAATAAACAAAATGGAAGAATAAGAAAGGATATAAATTCACGTTTCAATTACATCAAAGAATTGCAATAAAACCAAACGTGGAAATGGTGGCAGGTGTATTGAATAATAAAGAAATGAAGGGACCACTTAGGATCTAGTTAATTGCATAATCCACTCAATTAAATATATTATCACTGAATATACCCTTTTTCACACTCGTTTACACATAATTAACATATAGTAAATAAATTTGAATACAATAACCAGTGTAACGTTACAAAAAATAAAAGATGATCTAGAACTCAAATTCAAGTTTTTTTTCAAAATAATGTTTTTCTCATAGGGGAATTGCACAACCTAAAAAGTCAATTAAATTTAAACTTCAAGATTAGTGTTAAAATCACTTATATACAACCTCAAATGTATACTTAATGACTGTAAAATATTGTTTTAAAATTCATTTTTTTCTTAGAATTACTTTTACCTTAAAAATGAAAATGTTCGTTTTATTTTCATTAAAATATTCTTTTTATTTTTTTACAATAATGTATGTTTCTTTCGTTAAATCCAAAAATTAATATTAATGTTTCTTTTTTTAAAATTGAAAGATCCCAAATCGACATAATTCTAATTAATTTCCAAATTACACTTATAACGGATTATAACAAACGTACATTTCTTTCATTAAAGCCATTAATTTCAAATAAATTCTCTTTCCCTTTTATTAGAAGATTCCAAGTCAAATTAACGGCAATAAATTCATTAATTAATTTAAATTCCAACATATACTTATTTTGTTTTTTTTCAATCTTATTATTCAATCAATTATCATATTATATATATTCTTAACATTGGTTTACCATTTCATTACCTCAATCTTCTATATTTATCACTTTAGTTCATATTAACTGTAGTGGGTAATTAGATTAACTGCAATTGATTTTCAATTTAATTTCAATGGATTAAATAAATAGGTGATGAATGACAAATGTTATCTTTTACTTACCTAATCGCATTTACAAGATTTTTATTAGCAACAAATGCTATGACTACTTAACACAATCCTGATTATACTCAATTTTCCATTAATTTCATATAATTTCCCCTTTTATATAACATTTAATTCATTTCCTTATTTCAACTTATCATCAAATAAAGTTACAATTATTTTAATCACTAATATACAATTCCAACATTAAACCCAACATTCAATTGCCTTAATTCAATTAATTACCCATTCAATATTAAACGATAAATTAATGAGAAAATAGTTAATACAATCGTTTATAATAATAATTCATACCCCTTATCTTATTCTTTACAACCAAGGGTTAAAATTTGCTTACCCAAAAAGGTTTTATATTCAATATTAACCTATTTCAATTAACCACATACAAGTTCACCATCTACATCATTTAATCTATTTCATTATTTACAATCATAACCAAGTCAACCTACAATGTATTTCAATTAGTTTGAAATTACTTTAAATATTTATCAGTAGCGTTCAGACAACACCACTGATTTCATATTCAATATTAGTCAATTCTAATTGATTACATATAATTTCAACGTTCAATGTATTTCCTTATTTTTAGTTATAACTAATTATAACCTTAAAGTCACTTCAATTAATTGGAAACTAGATTAAAATAGTTAACAACTACCTTATATTAACATTACTAACATTACATTCTAGTTATTCTTCTCCTTGTAACATCAATTTTTTTTAAGTTTTATTTCAATATAAAATTATAAAATATTATTTAATTAATATTTTAATAATCGAAAATCATGGGTCGTTACAGGTGGTCACCACTATTTAGATGGTGGCTATAGTATGCATAGTTCGGAATGCCTATGTTGGCTAAGACTTATATTATAATTTCGAAATGTTTTCCTACACCTTGCACTTATAGTAATAATATCAAAGAAAATTTGCATATCAAGCATGTTTGACTATCATAAGGAGAAATCTCCTCCGATTCTGCGTTTGCATTGTGTGTGTGTGTGCGGGAGGCCTTATGGTAGTTTCATTTTCCAAAAGCATTGCGAATCTACTTTAAAAATATTTCTTTGTTTGTTTTTAAAGATATAACTGTTTTTAAGTTCTTACACCAGTCCCATGACTGACCTGGAGTTTATTGTTTCCTTCCTAAACTCTGGGTGCCCACCAATTTCCACACGGGCAGTCTAGAGTCAGGTTATCAGGTCATTCTGGAATTCAGGAGTTGCTGTAGAGATCTGGAGGAAGGCTGGATGGCTTGGCGTATCAACTAGTATATAGTATTTCTTTTCCGATGTTTGTTGTTGTAAACTCTGATAATGTAATGTAATGCGATGTAATGTAATAACTGATATGATTCTTTATTTTAAAGATTATTCATTGATATACTATATGTTGTTCCGCTACGATTGTGAGATTCTGATATTGTTCTGTTGCTTTTCCTTTCTTTCTTCTTCTATCTGCTACCTCTTCTTTAACCCTAATGGTACAGTTTTCGGCCTTCGGTTGCTCGGCAGTTGATACACTAGACGTATTAATGTCGACTTTCGTGGGTCGAAAATTGTAAACGTTACAATGGGTGAAATCTCATTTATCAAAACAATCTCTTTTCAAAATACATTTTATTTATTTTGAAACCAGTTCCTTTTATGGGAACTTAAAAATTAAATAACCAATATTTTTTTCATATTCCAAAATTCATCTCTGAAAGCATACGTCATTTTTTAAGAAATAACTTCGAACGATTTATTTATTAAAACTCGCTTTGGGTTCATTCGGATCTAAACTCATTTTGGTCGCACAATGATAAAGAGAAAAACTTACTAAGTACTCCAAAACATTCGCCTAAGCAAACACCTAATCGTCATTTAGAAGATTATTCAGATTGTCATAAAACTAATCGGGACGATTTCCTCCTAATGTACCAAAGAAAATGCAATCCATCTAAAATTTCAGTTCCTAAAATATTTTTACTGTCAACTACTTCCAAAATACTACTATTTCATTTCTACAAAAAGTTTGAAATTATTTTCAAAAATTCCAGCATTTAGATTCAAAAATCCTTTCTAAACACATTTTATAAACTAAATTTATATAAAATTTCCTTTATATATAAATCATTTCATATTATAATAGCTCTTCTTTGTTATAATAGAATTTTCTCAATCATCTATTCTCTACAGCTTATCCTACTATTTAAATTTTATTAAACAACCTTTTATTAAAGTTTAATCCTTAAATCACCATGATCAAAAGGTGAATTTTAACTTAACATTTTCTCCAAACACCTTATAGTCAAATTGTGAAAATTAATTCACGTAGGGTTCATTTTAATCAAAGTGATAAATGCTCCAAAATAAATCAAGCACAATTCAAAAACTACAAACAACAGTCAATGCTCCTAATTTAATTAAGCATGATTGAACAAAAAATAGTGATAATAAATAAATATTATCAAATCTAAACAAACACACTCTATAGTTATATAATGTTTGAAATAATTCCCATATATATATATATATATATATATATAAAATGCAATCCTAGATAAAATATTTCATTTGCCAAATTTTCAAAAATCAATATCATTTCCATTGACCTTGTTCAAGTGCTTAGAAACCCCTATCGACATCTTGTCGTCCTACGTCTCGACGAGAATCCATAAAAATTCAATAGACCAATTAACATTATATGTTTTTATAACATTAACAAATACACTCTCATTTATATAATACTCTCAAACTCATTCTAGGTATTACTGATCCTATCTATATTGAGTTATACTCTATCAAAACTAAGGTTCTCGCTTAACATAGCTCTGATGTCATGCTGTAACGACCCATATTTTTGACCATAAAAAGCTAACACCAAATAATACCATTGTGTTCAAATATCGAGCATTCAATCGAAAAAAGGGCATTTTGTTAGAGTAAATAAAAAGAAAAGAACAGAGAACAGAGAAAAAATATTAGAATCTCATAATGGAATCGACAACATATAATATAACACGGACAGTAAAAACTGTCAGTCCAAAAATACAGAATATATCAGAGTTAAAAACTAACCTTATCAGCTAGACAATTATAAAATTCTTATCTTATAATTGCTGATATGGATACTATATAATGCAGTGGAAAATAAAACACTATGATAGGTGAACCTCCAGCTCCTCTCCAAGATCTCCGTAACACCAAAGCCAACCTAGGAAAAATATTTGGTCTGACTTAAGCATTATAATAAAATGACACATTGATCAGCCTGGAAATAGTAGTGTGAGAAAAATCAAATAATGGAGAACATATAAAAGTTTTGTGAGACCACGTCGCTAATGCGGAACGAGTTTTTACCTCACAAGAATAACATCCATACATGAAAGGGTAGAGATAAACAACTTGAAACAAATCCAAACAAGAATGGAAATAAATAGAATAAAAAAAATCAGACTTGAAAGAATGAAATAATCTGAGCAAAATCCAAACTGGGCAAAATAGATAAACAAGATAACAGTCCAAACTTTATAGAATGAACAAAACCAATAATTATATACCGCAACGAGTGGTTGACTCTTCCTGTTGCAATTAAAGAAAAACAAGTTCAAAGGTTCGAGTCAAATAAGGAAAGGAGAATTTCCAACAAATGACGAAGAAGATGCACCCCCCTTGAAGTATACCTCTTGTAATATACTTCTGAGAAGCTCATATACTCCGTGACACTTCTTGAGAACCTCCAAGCTGGACCCACCAAACCTTACCAAATATCCAAATATTTTCTCATTTAAGTGCACGAAAGAATCCAATCTAGATGAGATGTGAATATACACTAATGGGAGCAACATCACATAGTTTGATTCATTTTCGTGCTTTGGATTTAGTCATTTTCGACAAAGGATAATATATCTCAAAGAGTAGCGAATCGATTTTAAGGCGACCATACACCATGAAGAAAGCTAAATCAAGTAATTAGTAAATCAACTATCGGGGATAATTAAAATGATTGTATATGAAAATTAAATATCATATATCTAACACTACTCGTCGATCCCAAATAAGAGCTACTTCTCGGTTGAAAATGAAGCCGAGCAAGTTAAGGTAGTATTTCCTCTAGGCATCGCCTTGATGGCATTTTTAACATTCAAGATAGAAACAAGTCCAAGCCTCAGCATTTAGCGTTAAAAGTATCAATAAATCTTTTCTATATAAGCGATATCGGTTACAGAACTACTTTTCCATAACTGAAATCAAACTTTACTTTTAAAATCTGAATTTGTGCTTGATTATCATTTTACAGGATTGTAAAACACTTTATAAATACCTTTTAAAATGTTCTTATAAAAGACAAATTTTATAATATAAGTGTATAAAAACAGGCGTCAGAAACAAATGTTAATAAAACATTGTTTACGATATCCCAAACAATTTACACTTAGCTTTATTTATAAATTACTATTTTCAAAGGGATTTTCTCATTTAAGACCATCATTTGTAAATTTAAAACAATATTCATTATCCCAAAAGAAAACAAACAATTTAAATACCTTTATAAATTAAAATAATTAATATTAATTATCCTGAAAGATAATTAATCACATTTATAATCTCTTTTAAATATCTTTTAAATAAACAAATCTGTTATCTTTAATAAAACATTCAATTATTTGCAAACACTTTTATATCGTCAATAAATTAACTTTAAAATCTTTATTGATTCAATTTATTAACTTAAAACATTTACATCGAATTAGTTATTTACTTTAATCACTTTTATTAAATTAATTAATTTACTTTAAATATCATTAATTAAAAAGATTTATTAAATTTAGATAATCAATAATTAAAATGAATAATTAATCTCTAACATCAATAATTAAAATGATTAATAAATTCTAAAAACCATTAATTAAAAACCGTTAATTAAGTACAAATGATCATAAATTAATTGGATTAATTAAATTCAAACATTATTAATCAAAATGATAAATTAAAATATCATTTGTTAAAATGATTAATTCACTATAAAACATCATAAATTAAAATGATTAACTAAATTTGAAATATCACTAGTTAATTTAAAACAATCATTAATTAAAATGATTAATTAAAGTTTAAAATCATTAATTAAAATCGTTAATTAAAGTTTAAAATTATTAATTGAAATGATTTAATTAAATTCAAATCTCATCAATCAAATAGATTAATAAATTTCAAAACATCATTAATTAAAGTAATTAATTAATTCAAAAATCATTGGTTAACATGATTAGTTAACTTTAAATATTATTAGTAAAACAACTAATTAATTTTAACCATTAATCAAAATGATTAATTAATTTAAATATTATTAATTTAGCGATTAATGAATTTAAAATTCCATTTAGTGAAAACACAACGCACTTGCCAAGGTTTTGGGAATGATAACTAAAAAATGATGGTACAGCGAAAATTGCTAAAACGACACTGAACAATTCAGATGGAATATCAAGATTTATTTCAATTAAACATCAATAAAACAATAGAAGGATGTAAATAAATAATTATTGATATGAAACCCTCGAGGCTCTCTACAAATTTTTCCCTAAAAAATAATGGTTGAAGGACATTATATATAATCATATGGGTTCATAACAATCTAGTTAATATGTCATCCATTTTCCAAAAGAAAATTCAACCAAACAACCACTCAAACAATTTGACTAACATCCAAGCAATCAATAATAGCTTATAGCATCAAGATATGATATAATAAAATTGAATGTGAGATAAATTGACATTGATTCCCGTATTTTAGTCAAAGCGCTTCCAATTTGAACAAAAATCTAACAGGCGTTCGATTTAGCCCAAAATTTCACTTGCTTCAAATCCGACCAAACCAACTTCGTTACGAAGATAATGTCCATACAAGCACATTGCAATGAACGGCGTTCGAATCCGATCTCGTACGAAGAGGTTATAGATTTTATAAATTTTCGAATCAAATTAAATAATTGACTAACTTAACAAACTAATTAACCTTAATCACTTCAAAAATCCCTCCTCATCTCTTTATCTCCCATTCCCTAAGCCTGTATACAAAAATGGACATGGCTGTGCATGCCAACCACTGATGTGAAGACGAACGGACATCGCCATTGGCTCCCCATCCTCAATCTTGACTTGCCCGACACATTGAAAACAAAGCCGTACCTCTGTGGTGTCGCTACCTTATGGATTCGATCGCAACAATGAAGATGTCACTTTTCTCCTCCAAAGAACGGAGGGCCTCTTGCTGACGTCGATAGATGCAGAATGCTAAGAGGAAAACATCGGTACACAACCCATCGCCTAACGCTTCCTCGCTCGCCAGAAATCACGAGCCCTAGTTCATGATTGTTAAAGTCGATCACGACCATCACCAACGAACCACGCCGTCCACGACATCGACTTGAAGCACGTCTCAACAGGAGTTCAATGAATCTAAAATCATGATTTTTAGTAGGCTAACTAATTTTATTTTGACTATCAAAATTTGATTTTGAAAAGGGAAACTTTTGTTATAGGCAGAACTTTTATAAAGGAAAGGGTATGACATGAACATGGAGGTAAGGAGATGGGTATGTGTTTAATCGTGACTAGTTTGGCTTGAATATGGGCACATAATATTCTATTCGGTAATGTTTGATGATACATACCCAAAAATTTCGAACTTCAATCGGAGAGTGCCGACCGACGTTATATACTAAATACCTCTATTCTGAACTCAATGGAATATTTTTGAGGAATTCCAAAGTATATAGACGTTAGCTTTTTAAATCAAATTATAATTTAAGATTAATCGCAGTGTGTTTCGAGCTCACACGACCATACAATACGTTTGAATGTTATAAAACTTGACAACGTTCAGCTATTTATAATTTTGGATCACATGGCACTGGTTTCGTCAAAATACGAGACAATGCCTCGGAATGTTAATTTCACAAATTTAAATATCATTTTATATTTTCGATCCAATTATCGATATTTACTCAATCTATTTATATTTTTAAATAAATTTACATCAATACTATTTACTAATAAAATGGAGTTAAATAATATGATTAAATCCATTTAATTAATATTTAATTTACAATTCAAATATTTGAATGGTTAATCATATTTGAATTGAAATTATTAAATTACAGAAATCCTATAATTTAAATTTCTTAAATTAATTAATATTCAAAGCCAAGTGATCAAAATTCTGGGTGGTGACATTCTCCTCCCTTAATTGAATTTCGTCTTTGAAATTTCTAAGAAAGAAACAAACCTTAAGTTTTAAACTATTAATTGAAATGAGTTATTAAACTAATTAATTAAATCTAAAAGTTTTACGAAAATTTTTGACAGCATCTCCTTTGGGTGGCCCGATCAAAACAACCATAAATTGCCTGTATGGGCCCTAAGCCAACCAAAGAAAACAAAAGCCAAGTGGCTTCCCATAATCGGTGCGTAAAATCATCAGCCAATTTAAATTTCTAAATTTATTACATACCTTATGCGTTTGTTATATATTTATGCAAGCGGTTTATTATCTTGATGCAAATGCAGGTGCATAAGAATCATATAGCAATCACTTGCATACCTATACTTACGAAATCCAAAAGAGAATTAGACTGACAAAAGCAATATGATGTAACTCTACATTCGAAAACTAACCTGATGTTAATCTACATGCAACCAATATATCTCTATCATCTATAACAAAATACAGAGAATATTCTGAAATAAAGGCAATGCATCCAATTATTTCAAAAGATAAATTTAGAACTAAATGCCCAACTTTATAAATTCAAAATTTTATTTTTGAACTCGTCAATAGAGAAGTAAATCAAAAAGAAAAATCAACAATGTCAGGGAAGAGTCCTCCTAACAAAACACGTTAAACCGTTGAATCAAAACAACAAGGAGCTTCCACTGGTATGCCGGGTTCTCCTAAACAATAAGTAAAGCAAACAATTTATTTATTTCCTAATTTTTTTTTCCAAAATCGCTTTTGTTTAAATTACCGAGATTTGGATCCTAATCACAACAATTCAAAATCCTTTTTCTGTAAATTTAAACTTTATAAACAATGGTATATTAAATCACACAATCAATCAATCAAATTTAGTTAAATCAAATCGAACTCCGTATAGGAATAAACCAACACTATCGGTCAATCACTCAAAATCCATAAGGGAAAATCTAACACTTAGCATTATTTCCAATGCCTAATGATTTACAAATAATCTTAGCTTATGTTCAAAACTTTTTTGATTGTCTAAAAATATAGATAATTATTTAAGCATACCATTTTGCTCATTAGCCTTTTACTATTACTTAGATGATCATCCAAACTCACTCGAAAAAATGGAAGGTTATATTTTAAATTTATTAGTTTCTTAATTAAACTGATTTTTTTTCTAAATCACTTATATTACCTCTTAGTATTTTATTCAACGCTAAAATTATTCGTGAATTATTTCATAAATTGTCACCTAAGTTTAAAAATATTTTATAAAGTCATTTTTTAATAAAATATCAAATAATAACTTGTTTCTCTTTATTTACTTGTATAATACTCTTTTACATCCTAAGAGTACATATAAATGTAATTTAATTTTTCGAAGATCTAGATGGGGATCAAATCAAATTATGGTTCCTCAAAACTGAGTCAACCTGTTGACCTCTTTAGCTTAGAGTGTTAAAATGAATGATGTTTCATGGGTTGACCTAAAAGAAAATGCAAATAGTTTACATGACTTAGATGTTTTAAACAAAAGTTTTGGTTTTAATAAAAGCAATGTTTATCAAATGTTTCTTATCCAATTTAACCCATTTTAAACCTATGTTAAATTATCCCTTATCTTATATATGGGTGAAATCTCATTTATCAACACAATCTCTTATCAAAATAATTTTTTATTTTCAAAACCAATTCCCTTTACGGGAAATTGAAAAATAAATACCCGGTATTTTTTTATATTCCAAAATCGATCTCTAAAAGCATACGACATTTTTATATGAAATAACTTCAAAATGATTTATTTATCAAAATTCTCATTGGGCTCATTCAGATTTGAACTCATTTCAATCACATAATAATAAAGAGAATAATTTACTAAGTAATTCACAATGTTCGCCTAAGAAAACATCCGATCGTTACTTACAAGATTATTCAAATTACCACAAAACTAATCGAGACTATTTTCACCTAATTATACCAAAGAAAATGCATTCCATTTAAAATTTCACTTCCCAAAATATTTTTACTTCCAATTACCTTCAAAGGTATACTATTTTTTTCTCAAAATCCATTTGAAATTATTTTCAAAAATTCAAGGATTTAGATTCAAAAATCCTTTCTAAACACATTATATAAAACAAATTTATATAAAATTTCCTTTATATAAAAATCATTTCATATTATAATAACTCCTCTTTATTATAATAGAATTTTCTCAAATATCTATTCTCTAATAGTCTTATCCTACCATTTAGATTTTATTAAACAATGTTTTATTAAAGTTTAATCCTTAACCAGCCATTATTAAAAGGTGAATTTTAACTAAACATTTTCTCCGAAAACCTTATGGTCAAATTTTGAAACTTAATTCACATGGGGTTTGTTTTAAATCAAAGTGATAAATGCTCCTAAATAAAGTGAGCACAATTAAAAACTACAAACAATAGTCAATGCTCCTAATTTAATTAAGCATGAATGAACACAAAATAGTGATAATGAATAAATAATATCATATTTGAGCAAACACACTCTATACCTATATAAAATTTGAAAATAATTCCTATATATTATATATAATATAATCCTAGGTAATATATTTCATTTGCGAAATTTTCAAAAATCAATATCATATCCGTTGACTTTGTTCAAGTGTTTAGAAACCCCAATCTCGACACCGCGGACGTCCCACTTCTTGACCAGAACCCATAAAAATTCAGTAGAGCAATTAAAAAAAAATGTTTATATATATAATACTGCAATGGTCCATACCCTTTGAATCGACAATAAACCACACATGTGTAACTCAAATTGCACGAAAAGACGGATCATTTAGGGTAGAAAAAAATAAAGACAGAACAGAATCTCACACAAATGGAATAGCATATATTATTTCAATAATAATCTTTATAGCGGAAAATTTTAAAATATAATATCAGAGTCTAACCTAGATTCAGCCTGGACAGTTATAACACGTAGAGTCTGACCTAATTAGGAATGACCCACGTAGCCTTGTTGCATCTAACCCTGTTTCGGTCATTTGCGGCTGATGAGGCTCAAGTCAATGATTACCTTATCACATAACACATCTTCTTTCACTTTGAATGCCGTAATGCCATTCTTTGATTACTATTTGACTCCCGTAAGCATATAACCTCTGGGCTCGTATGCCTCAAAGAAGGGTGTTAAGCTAAGAGAAGTTGCCTTTTCCACCACCAAGCAAATGTACATTTGTAAAAGTCAAACACTGTGTCTCAGAAATGCAATGTCAAACGTTCATCCATACAAGTTCATTCTGGGACTGAACGAAACCGAAGGAACTTTCCTTGGCCATTACTAGGCGAGAAGCCCTTGTGGTCTTGAGGTTTTTCATAACGAAGAGACCACTGCTATGATATAGTGAACCGGGAGTTTATCCCCAATTAATCAACGAGTAGTCCTTCGTTATTATTCGTATCAATATCTTCATCTTCAAACATCTTCATTCCTTGAACACGTAAATTTGTTCGAAGTGGTTTTCGGGTAGGAATCACCCAAATCCGACTTTGGTTCCTTCGAAGCCAATTATCGATTTAAAAGATACTAAGTTCATATGTAGATATCAATAATCAAACAATTACTTCATCTTTTATAAAATATCTTTCTCGGATATATTCTTTTCAGTTTATTCCATTTTCTTTTCAATAGCACATGGAATCATTAAGCCTCATTTGTCAAATCATTTGATTTATTTAAACCTTTCTCAAATCGTGAAATAGTTCCAAATCATTTCCTCTTTAACTTAGGAAAACCTTTCCAAATCATACGCTAGATCTTAATCAAACATTTCTTGCATTCATGTTATAAAATTTAACGTATGGAAAATATTCCCAAATCATTCATTAAATCTAACAAATATTTCTTTCTTAACTTCAAATCATATTCTTGCAAATCGAAGATTTCATAACAGAGCACTACTACCACTTTAAATATGATAAGTTTCAACTCCAGGGACTAATGACAAGTAATCCTACATTATGAAGATCTTTGTGTCAATGATCATTGCCTTCAATATATTTTATTTCGAATTAGTTTGAAGTGATTTTCAGATAGGAATCACCCAAATCCGATCCCCGTTTTTGGGTAAGATTCACCCAAATCCGATCCCGGTTCCTTCGTACGAATCATCAAGTAAAAGATGTTAAGTGGTTAAATGACATTCAAAGAATTCATTTCTTTTCTTTTATTTTGAAAAAACTTAAATATGATATTTTAGAGCATACGGGCTTTCCTTTCGATCTATTCCACCCCTCGCCTAAGAAAAGAAAACATAGGCCAGGTAAGTTTAGGGCACTGGTTGCTCCATCCCTAACCTTCGTTAAACACCTTGTTTTATCTTCCCGTATCTCATAGGCGGGACAAATGTACTAGTCATTTCTGCATACTCAGTTATTATTACATTCAAATGTATCTTATGAGGCCAGGTAAGTTCAGGGCACTGGTTGCTCCATCCCGGTTCCTTCTTTTGATGGTCTTGACATGGTACCTCCGAGTGACGTGATAAAAGCTGGTAATGTACTGTGGAGTGATTGGCTGGTAGGTTTCTTCCTTGATAATCTCCTGTCTTACTTGACTGTTATCAACCATTTAAAGAAGTTATGGAAGCTCAAAGGGGAAATATCAATTAAATCTGATGGAACCTTGTTCCTTTTCCATCTCTCCTGTGCCGAGGATAGAAGGAAAATTGTTGAAGCTGACCCTATTTTTCTTAGGAATAAGATTTTCATCATTATGGTCTGGGATCCATTTATTAGGAACAGTTGCAGTACAATTAAATCAGCGCCTGTATGGTTAAAACTATCGAACATTCCTCTTTATGCCTGGTCTCACTTTGGGATTAACTGGCTTGCTTCAAGAATTGGTAGACTCCTCTGTTTGGATTCTTCCACTGATAAAATGGAAAGGATTGGTTATGCTAAATACTTGGTGGATGTCTCTCCTAATCAGGATTTGGTTGATAAGTTTCCAGTGAAACTTATGGATGGATCAACTCAAATGTTGCAGGTTAGCTACCTTTAGAAACCTGAAATAAGTTCACACTGTAAAGAATTTGGTCACTTGATTAATTTATGCATGAGAGAAGGTGGTGATAATGATAGGAATGAGGTTGAGACTGTAATAAAGAAGAAAATGCAAGAAGGGAATATTTCTGAGCACGGGGATGGTAAGCAAATTAGCAAAAGCAAGCAAATCTGGAAGAGAGTTGCTAATAAAAAAGCAAAAGTTGGGGTTGGAAATTCACTGAGATTGCCAGTTCTTAATGATAAAGCAGATAAAGTTGACAAAGCTGATGCTAATTTAGCATTGCAGCATCATGTGATGAATACAAAAAATGTTGACCTTATGGCAATAATTATTATGTGGAGGATAGTGAAGCAGGTTTTGACCATGTCTCTGTCTTGATAAATAACAAGTTTGAAGTGTTAAATGATATGGATAATGGTGTTGTTATTGATAATGTAACAACCAATGAAAAGCACTCTGATGAGATGGAAACAAATTTAGTTGAATTGCCTGTTTCAAACACAGGAGGTAAGGTAGATAAGCAATTTGTTCCCGAGCTTATAACATCAACATTTGAAGAAACACAAATCGTGCTGAATCAAGAAGTGGATGTTGACATTCAATTTATGCATGCTTCTAACTCTCTATTCCATGCAAATATCCACAAGAATGCGCAATGTCCAGAAATCTTAAATCCTCTTCCCTCATGTCATACAAATACCATTTCAATCTCAGACAATCAAGAAGAGAAATTCTGTAACACATTGCAAAAACAAATTTTTGATCTAATTTACTTCATGCATTCTCCTTCTTTCTCTCCTGTGTTTCCCCCATCTCATCTCCTCCTCTGCCAAACATTTCTCCCCCATGTCAGCTTTATGTTTTCCTGGGTACAATACCTGGTTGGAAATCACCCCTAAAAGATCCATCAGATAACAACTGTCAAGCAACAAAAAATGAAAAAGCAAGAGGCATAAAAAATCCAAGTACCATATCCCAAGTATTTCTAGAATTAATTCTCCCATTACGAGGAGCATGAAAGATGGTGATCTCACTTCAATAGCTTAATTATGTTACACAATATTAGTGCATGGAACATCAGAGGATGTCATAATTTCCTCAAGCTAGATCAAGTTAAGCAATTAATCACCAATCATCAAATATCTATCTTTGCAATTCTTGAAAATAGATTAAACCCGCCCCTATCTATATCTACTGCTAAGTACATAAATCCAACATGGGCTCTATCTCACAATCTTCTTGAAGCAAGTTATGGGAGAATTATGGTACTTCATAATCCTGTTCAGTTATCCCTTGATCTCCTACTAGCAACTCCTCAATTAATGCACTATCATGCCAAGTATTTCAACTCTTCCACTTCCTTCTATATCACATTTTTCTATGCATATAACTCTCCTTCTTCTAGGCAAACTCTTCCTAACCTAATTCCTGATCTAAGGCAAGAAACTCACCCTTGGGTTATTCTTAGAGACTTTAATTGTTGTTTATAATTATGTGACAAGCATGTGGGCCTCCGCTAATGCCAAGGGATATCCTTCCTTTGAACACTGCTATTAATGATTCTTCATTAATCACAATACGAAAAAATGGTGCTCTCTACTCATGGAACAATAGATCAAGGAGTGGTACCCGCATCTTTTCCAACATTGATCATTCCTTCTCTAACTATAAAGCCCTTACCTCTTGGCCTAACATCTCCTCTCTTATTCCCCATCCCATCCTCTCTGACCACTCTCCAATTATCTTGACCACTGGGAAGCAGCCACTTGGAACTAAAAGAGGGTCTAAAATTTTCAATGCTTGGGTCATGATCTGAGTATAATAATATTATAAAAAATGCTCGGTCAGTTAAGTTTTTTGGAAATCCTTGTTTATTTTTTGTAGAAAGCTCAAAGTAGTAAAGGAAGAATTAAGAGCTTGGTCTAGAAGTAAGTTTGGAAATGGCAATCTTCAATCTACCTGTCTTATGGTCTAGCTTAAGGATGCTCAAGACCTAATGATGGCTCATCTTGACAATGCTGAGCTAGTTGAAAAGGAAGCTGCGCTTTAGTATGACCTCAATCATGCCCTGGCTAGTGAATGTGAGATAAAGAAGCAACAACTAAGAATCAACTGGGCAGCTGATGGCGATAGGAATACTAAATTTTTTCATGCATCCCTTAAGGTTGAACACTCTGTTAATAACATCTCTTCCATTTTAGTTGAAGCAGGTAACCTGTACACTACCCCTGAATCTGTTGAAAAAGCTTTTCTCCTATATTATTCTTCCCTTCCTGGTAATGTTAACAACTTTGAACCGGAGTTGGATCTTTTATTCAGCATTCCACTGCCTAGAATCAATCTTGATGAAGCTAATTATCTGGTGGCTAAAGTGACTAACGAAGAAATTTAGAATACCCTATTTGTTATGAATAGAAACTCTTCTGGTGGCCTTGATGGCTTCAATGTTGTCTTTTTTACTTCTAGCTTGGACAATGTTGGTGGGCACTTTTGCAAGGCTGTTCATAATTTTTTTGATAAGTTCAATTTGCTTAATTCGGTGAACGCTACCAATCTGGTGTTATCCCAAAGACCAATCCTGCTTCTTTTGTTACCTCCTTCAGGCCTATCTCCTGCTGCAATGTTGTTTATAAGTGTATTTCAAAGATTATTGCTATGAGGCTTGTATCTGTTCTGCAAAGAATCATTTCCATCAATCAGGTGGCTTTCTTACCTAATAGAAATATACTTGACAACATTATGATAGCCCATGAGCTCTCAAAAGGTTACCGCTGTATTAATGCAACTCCAGGAGCAATGTTAAAGCTTGATTTATTGAAGGCTTATGATTTAATTCAGTGGAAGTCAGTTGTTAGGATAATGTCTCTCATCGGCTTTCCTAAAATTTTTGTTGCCTGGACATATGAATGTATTTCAACTCCCTCCTTCTCTCTGATAATCAATGGTACTAGCTCAGTCATTTTTGTTTCCAAGCAGGGCATTAGGCAGGGGGACCCTCTCTCTTCCTATATCTTCATCATGGTTATGGAAGTTTTCACTTGCATGTTAAGTCCGATGTTTCATAACAAGTAAATACTTTATCACCCCAAATGCAAAGACCTTCAGTTAACTTCCCTCCTATTTGCTGATGATATCATGATATTCATTAAGCCCAATCTGCAATCCATTGAATGTATTAAAGGAGCTCTTCATAAATTCTACATGATGACTGGCTAAAGCTTAATCTCAATAAATCTAGTATTCTGTTCTCTGGGATAACTAGCTTGCAGCAAACTAATCTTACCACCTTGCTGGTATGTAGTCCATGGCTTCTGACATGTCTTATCTTGGGCTGCCTCTATGTTCCTCTAGGGTTACTTATGCCAATTGTTTTCCTCTGAATGGAAAAATAACTGTTGTCATGGATTGTTGGGCTAACAGATTCTTGTGACAAGCTGGTAGATTGGTACTTGTTCAATCTATCAGCTTCTCTATAATGGTCTATTGGGCTAGGGCTTTCATTCTTCCACTTAAGCTATTGAAAATGGTTAGAAGGGCTATGATGAGATTTTTATGGTTTGGTTCTATTCATACGAAGAAAGTGCTTTCATGTTTATTCTCTAAATTTGAGAAGCCTAAAAGAAAAGGAGGGTTGGGTTTGCATAGCATTGAGGTCTGGAATAAAGCTGCATACAGTCATCATTTCAATGCATTATTACAAAAGGAAGACACGCTTTGGGTGAGGTGGACACTCAGGTATAATATTGGGACTAAAAACTTTTGGCTAATGGAGGTACCACAATCATGTAGTTGGATTTGGAGGAGTATTTTAAAGTTAAGATCCTGTTTCAAGCCTTATGTTCAAATTAAGCTGTCTGAAGCTAGCTTGTGCAAGTTTTGGACTGATCCATGGTTAAGCAAAGGCATAATCCTTGAATAACTATTCTCATCCCAGCAGCAGTTTCAATCTGGCATTGGTAATAATGCTCTGGCGGTACATCACATTGTTAATGGTAAGCTTATGCGGCCATTCACTAGCAACAAGATTGTCAGGTCAATTTGGAGCCGTTATGATACATGCACATATGCTTTATATGATCATGACACAGTTCAGTGGAATGGAAAGGCTCATACCATATCCACTGTTTATGAGGCCTTACAGGGTCTGGATACTGTGCCTAAATGTAGGTGCAGGAAGGTGACTTAGAATGCTATCTCGTGTAGTAGTGACAACCTTATGTTCTGGAAAGTGACTAATAATGTTCTGATGACAAGGGACAAGCTGATTAAATTTGGTTTGTCTGTGCTTCCCTCTTGTGAGCTATGTAATCAACAATGTGAGAGTGTTCTGCACTTATTCTTTGAATGTCCATATGTTCTTAATATCTGGGGTAAAATGATAGGTAGTTTTAAAAGGGTGGTAGCAACACCTATCATTAACAATCATTGGAATTTCACTGAGAGTGCAACTAAGTGGAGGGATGACAAAAAGCAATATTTTTTCTTTATTTTGAAAAGCTCATGATGGTCATTTGGAAGGAAAGAAATAAGAGGTGTTTTGATGGAATTTGCAGAAGCAAGGAATTGGTTTGGGCTGTTTTAAGGCATGAAATTTTTTTGGGGATGAGGGACAGTGTGCACACGTTTCGTGATAACCAGTTTGAGCCATGGATTCCATAGTTCTTTCCATAATTGTCTTTTTCCCTTTTCGTTGGTGTTTGTTTCTCTTGTGTGGTCTTTGTATTTTTCCTTTTCCTTTTTTTCTTTTCCGTGGTGTGTTTTCTCTTGTTTTGTTATTTCTTCGTGCTTTAATAAATCTGGTGGGGCCCCAGTTTAACCCCGCTTAATCTGCAAAAAAAAATATTCTTCTCTTTTTGTTTAAGTTGTATAAGCCATTTATCTTAACCATTTATTCGAACTCTAATTAAAAGTTCCAAATCACCTTTAAATTACTTAATTATTCCTTTAAAATCATTCATAAAAGATTTAGGAAAGCATTGTTAAGTTTAAAACTACGTTTCAAAAGTTATTTAAAACTGCTGCGAAAAGTGTTGCAAATAGTGTTTTAAAAGCTATATTCTTCAAAATGACTTTTATATCATTTAGAAATCCATATTTTAAAATTAAATCTCTTTTAATACATTTTAAAATATTTTTAGGATTTATTTTATATTTTTAAAGTATTTAAAATATCAATTTTGAACTTTGGTCACTTTACTGCAAAAGTGCGATTTTTTTGGAAACTTCGTTTTGGACATACTTAAAATATACAAGATGAAATCTTGATTTTCTTCCTTTATTTCTTTAAACATATTTAAATGTTTATAAAATATTTCTAAATCATTTTAAAACTATTTCCAAAAGGTTTAAGCATTCTATATATGCCATTTCATTTTCAAAAGGAAAGTGATTTCCTTTGTTCTTATCGACGTGTATTAACACGACTTGGTAAAACAATTTAACAATCATATCAAACAATCAATGCATGATGATCAAAGTATATATAAGTATCCATAGAAATCATAACACAACATCAAACATGTATATAAGTAAATAGAGATGTTAAATAGAGTTTCTCACCGTAAACCAAAGCGATTAACTTCCTACCAACATTCTAATCAACCAACACTTCACTAATTAATTCTTACCCCATTAAACACTAGATAACAACACCCTCTTCCTTTCAATAACTTGGCCGAGGCTTGAGATGGAGGTTGGCCAAAAATATAGAGATGAAATGGTAGAGCTTTGAACTTGAATTCTCAAAATTAGACCTTAAAAATAGGTCATTTTCTCTCTTGTTTTTTACTTACTTCAAAATTTGAAAACTTGTTAACTGAAAAGATGTTTAAAATACTTTTATCTTGAATTAAAAAATAATCATTTGATTTTAATTAGTTTTGAGAAAGATATTATAGAATGAAGCAGAGGTATTGTCGGATTGACAAAAATGAAGTCCGAAAATGAACTTCAAAGAATTGAGTTTCAGGTATAGAAAACCTTAAAACTAGAAAAAGTGATCAACATAAAAGTTGTAGCCACTAGAATTTTGTATGATTTCAAAAAAATAATTTCTCACTTTTGATCAGTTATTATCTAGTTACGATCAAAATAAAATAGCCTATTCTCTGGCTTAAAAACTGGGCTAGAAAATGCACCGGAAAGAAGTATATTTTTGACATGGTTTAATTTCAAAAGTGGAAAAGTAGTCAACATGAAAGTTGTTGCCATGGAAAAATACATGATTTTAAAAAAATAATTTTACATTTTGGTCCTGTTTTCAAGAATTTATGGTCGAGAGAAGAAGAGGTAAAATTTGGAGAAAAGAGGAGTTTGATTTAAAGAGGATGAACATTGATTTCTTTTGAATATTTTGTAAATGTTTCGACATTATTTCTTTCTAATTTTTTCCTGTGGCTTGGAAGCCATTAAAGAGGAGAGGAAGAAGGTGAAGAAGCTTGAGAAAAGAAGAAAAATAAATGTGAATGAAAGTGTGAAGGTGGTGGGTATTTATAGAAAAAGAAAGAAGTGATAAATTTACCAAAACAACCTCTTACCAAATTACCAAACTAACCTTACTTCAACCTAAAGCGATACACACTTTTTAAATTCTTAACCTCACCTTTCACATCCTTACTTTATGTCTTAGCCACTTAAATATTAAGTAAAGAATATCATAATTATGATAGTTTTGATTTGATATGATTTGATGTTTACTTCTTACTTACTTTTGTTAATTCTTACTTACTTTTACTAATGACTTCTAGAGGTTTTCTAATCTTATTTAGTAAAATTAAACATGTTTAGTTATTAAAACATATAATATATATGTTAAAACATGTTAACAAAGGTGCGATAACGTTGTGGCAACTTATTTTGAACAAAACGTTGATTTTTGACAAAACGTTTTACGGTCACATTTTGACGTTTTTGTTAAACTATTAATCTATGTAAACAAAACTTCAAAATTGATTTTTTATTATATTTAAATAATTAAATCAAGTGTATCTGACTTATAAAATAATATAAAACAATATTCAAATCTTCATATAAAAATATGACATCGATTTATCGATATGCGGCGAAATTTATCTACTTTATAAAACAAGTTTTATATATTTATCGAACCATTAGAAATTAAATTAATATTATTATCAAATGATTTTTATATCAATTATACATATTTAAAAGGAATTATTTATGCTTTGAACAAATTTCATGAATATTTATCCTACTTTATTGGAATCAGACTTTTGTCAATTTTACAATGGAAATTCAAAATCTTTATTCAATATCAAAAGTAAGTTTACCATCCTTATTTATCATATAAAACTTGATTGTTAAGTTTGAATATTTAAAATAATTAAATATCCCATTTTCAAAGTGTTAAAGTTACGGGTCGCTACATATACTCTCAAATTCTAAGGTATTATTAATCCTATCTCTAATGAGTAATACCCTACCAAAGTCAAGGTTCTCGCTAAACCTTCAGCTATGAAACCATGCTATGACGACCCACCTTTTTGACCATCGAAAGTTGACATTGAATACTACCATTGTATTCAAATGTCGAGCATCCAATTGACAATAACGCATATTGTTAGGGCAAATAAAAAGAAAAGAATATAGAATAGAGGAATATAAGAATCTCACTGTAGAATATACAACATATAATATACCAAGGATAGTAAAAACTATCTAAAAATACAGAGTTTAGCAGAGTTAAAAACAGTTATATATTCTCGACTTTTCAATTGCTGATGTCGATTCTATATAATATAGGGGAAAAATAAAACACTACGATAAGTGAACCTTCAGTCCCTATCCAAGATCTCCATAACATCGAAGCCAACCTAAGAAAAATAGTAGGTATGATCCAAGCATTATAATAAAATAACATCCGATCAGTTTGGAAATACCAGCGTGAGAAAACTCAAATAATGTGGAATATATAAAAGTTCTTCGAGACTTGAAAGAATGAAAATAACTTGAGCAAAGTCCAAACTAGACAGAATGGATAAAACAAGATTATAGTCCAAACTTATAGAATGGAGAAAACTAATAATTAAACACTGCAAAAAATGGTTGACTCTTCCCGTTGCAATTAAAGAAAAATAGATTCGAAGATTCAAGTCAAATAAGGAAAGGAAAATTTCTAATAAATGACTAGGAAGGTGTACCCACATCGAAGTATACCTCTAGAATATACTTTTGTGAAACTCATATACTCCATGACAATACTCAAGACCCTCCAAGTAGGACGCTGCCAAACCTTATGAGCATTTAAATTTTTTCACATTTAAGTGCACAACTGAATCTAATCTAGATGAGATGTGAAAATACCCTAATAGAAGTAACCTCACATAGCTTGGCACCCTTTTGCGCTTTGGATGTAGTCATTTCTGGCAAAGGATAACAAAGCTCAAAGAGCATCAAATCGTTTTTAAGGCGACGATACACCATGCAGAAAGCTGAATCTGGTAATTAATAAATCAACTATTGGAGATCATTAAAGTGATCGTATATGGAAATTAAATATCATATAACTAACTCTACTCGTCAATTCCAAACAAGAGCTATCTCTCAGCTAAAAATGAATTAGAGAAAGTTGAGCTGGTGTTACCTCTAGGCATCACCTTGATGACATTTTTAACATTCAAGATAGAAATGAATCCAAGCCGCAATGTTTAGCCTTAAAAGTATGTCTAAATTCTTTCCATATAGTGATATCAATTACGGAACTACTATCCCATAACCGAAATTGTACTTTTAAAAACCGAATTTGTGCTTGATTTCCATATTAAAAGATTGGTAAAACACTTTTACAAATACCTTTTAAAAGACAGATTTTATAATACTAAGTGTATTAAAACAAGGGTAAAAAACAAATGTCATTAAAACATTGTTTATTATAACCCAAACAATTTACACTTAGCTTTATTTATAAATAATTCCTTTTGAAGGACTTTCTCATTTACAACCGTCATTTGTAAATTTAAAACAATATATATTATCCTAAAAGAAAAAAAATTTAAATACCTTTATAAATTCAAAACAATATTCATTATCACGAAAGATAATTAATCGCATTTATAATCTCTTTTGATAAACAAATCTATTTTAAAATAGTCAGTTATTTCCAAACAATTTTATATCCTCAGTAAATTAACTTTAAAATCATTATTAATTTAATTTATTAACTTTAAAACATTTTCTTCAAATCACTTAATTTAATTTAACCACTTTGATTAAATTGATTAATTTACTTTAAATATCATTAATTAAAAAGATTTATTAAATTCAAATAATCATTAGTTAAAATGAATAATTACTCTCAAACATCATTAATTAAAATGATTAATAAATTTTAACACCATTAATTAAAAACAATTAATTAAGTTCAAATAATTATAAATTGATTGGATTAATTAAATTCAAACATCATTAGTTAAAATGTTAAACTGATTAAAATGATTAATCAACTATAACACATCATTAGTTAAAATGATTAACTAAATTTGAAATATCACTAGTTAACAAAATCATTAATTTAATTAAATAAAATTTAAATCATTAACTAAGATGATTTAATTAAATTTAAATATCATTAATTAAATAGATTAGTAAATTTCAAAACATCATTAATTAAAGCAACTAGGTTATTCCAAAATCATTACTTAACATGATTAGTTAACTTTAAACATCATTATTTAAAACAGTTAATTAATTTAAATAACTATTAATTAAAATAATTAATTAATTAAAATATGATTAATTAGTATGACTAATGAATTTAAAATTCTATTTAGTTAAAACACAAGTTCAAGTTCGATATGCACATGCTAGGGTTTAGGGGATGATAATTAATAAATGATGGTATAGCAAAAACCACTATAACTACTATTAACAATTGAAATGGAATATCGAGATTTATTTCAATTAAACATCAATATAGCAACATAAGGATGTAAATAAATATCCATTGATGAGAGACCCCTCAGGGTCTCTCTACAAATTCTCCCTACAAAATAATAGTTAAGGACATTATATATAATCATATGGGTTCATAACAATTAAGTTAATATGTCATCCATTTTCCAAAAGGAAATTCAACCAAACAATCAATCAAAAAATTTAACTAACATCTAAGCAACCAATAATAGTTTACAACATCATAAATATGATATAGTAAAATTGAAAGCGAGTTAAACTCACATTGATTCTGGTTTGTTTGCCAAAGCGTTCCGTTTTGGTCTAAGATCGAATGGGCATATTCGATTTTAGCCCAAAATTTCACTTGCTCCAAATCTGATCAAGCCAACTCCACTGCAAAGATAATGTCCATAAGAGTGCAACGCAATAAACGGTGTTCGAATCCGATCTCGTACGACGAAGTTATAACTTTTATAAGTTATCGAATTAAATTAAATAATTAAATAACTTAACACACTAATTGACCTTAATCACTTCATAAAACCCTCCTCATTTCTTTCTCTCCCATTATGCCTATACATGAAAATGGACATGGCTGTGCACGGCAACCACTGATACGGGGCTCTGGTTAGCTGGTTGATAAATGGATAACGCCGTTGGCTCCCACTCCTCGATCTTAACTTGCCCGACACCTCGAAAACAAAGCCGCACCTCACCACTAAGTTGCAACCTAATGGGTTCGAACATGACAATAAATATGTCACTTTTTTCCTCCAAAGACCGGAGGTCCTCTCATCGACGTCAATAGATCCAGAAAGCCAAGAGGAAAACATCGGTACACATCCCATTGCCTAACGCTACCTCACTTGCCAAAAATAACGAGACCTAGTTCAAGATTATAAAAGTAAATCATGGCAATCATCAATGAACCACGCTGTGACGTCCCACCCCGAGATTCACATTAACAAAGAGAATTACATAGTAATCCTGTCTGCTAATGTGGAGAATAGGGCTGGTTAAGGGTGACTATCTATAGTCTTGTCCTAAATATATATTGAATACGTCGAGAATTGCTATCCTTTTTTTTTCTCTCTACTTAAGTGGATCGACATATCCAATAAATACTTAATACAAAACTATAGGTGGCTAACAGATCTATCAGAACTAAATACCAAAATTAAATGAATAACTCATCATAGAACGGCTACAGATACACACACACACACATACTCACATATACAATGATACATCAAAGTGGTATGATGACCACTCAAGAGTAAAAAGAATATACAATACAACTTATAAGGACAATAACAGCTAAAGAAGATAACCCAACATCCATGCGGAAGCATTATGTAGCGGCTATATCCAAAAAAATGCTTAACCTGAAACATACTCGGCCTAACCTAAGTGTAAAACACACCGGTCGGTCTAGCTAAAAAAACCAATGAATAATAATAATAGATAAGGCAAAGCATAGGAAATATAGGGTATCCTCTAATACAAGAGATACCATGCCCATAAGCATTATATTACCATCATAAGGAAAGGATTTACTCCTCTTAGTAAGAAGAAGAGGTAACAAGAGTATAGCCATAACTTAAGCGACATAATAACACTTAAGTATATGAGCCATTGAGAATGAGATTCTAAAGAAAAAATCCATCTAAATATCATATTCGCCTCTTATTATCGGTAAAATCTAAATGATAACGATTCCAAATGAACCATATCTCCTACTAGGAGAAATCGTCAACACAAGCATCTCGTCAAATAGCAACACAAAACATTCTTGATTAAGATAAGTCTCATATTTAAAATATGCCTCATCTCAACGGTATAACCCGAAATCCCAAAGTGGCATGAAATGGAAACATAAATCTCAAAATAAAAGAATATTCAAATTCATTTATACCATATCTCATCGGTATAAATGTATATACATCTCAAATCTATCTTACCAAAATGGAAAACTTAGAATATTCTATAAAATCACGAAAGCATCAACTCATATTTCAAAGAACTCAAAGAATTCAAAACGTCATAAATGAAATCACAATACTTATAACATCTCATACGGCGCTAGGTTATCGATGTAACAACACATTGTAAAATGGTGAAATCACAACAAAGCAGAAAAATAAAAAAACTCAAAAAACCCGGATTGGCCAGATCCCTAATTACAATGCCGAAGCAATGCTGCCCGTGCTAAACTCAGATGGCCGAAGCCTCTAACAAGGCCACTAACACCTCCCAAAGCAGTTTGTCCTTATGACAAGGTCGTTGTCACCTCTCTAAGCCATTTTGTCAGCCGTAACAAGTTTGCTAACACCTCCCAAAGCAGTTCGTCCTCATGACAAGGTCGCTAACACCTCTCAAAGCACTTCGTCCTCATGACTAGGCGCTAACACCTCTTAAAGCAGTTCTTTAGGTAAACATCGTGAATGCTTCACAAACTTATGGATAGGAACCAGAAAAGTGTTGATGTATATCCCATACCACATGTTTACACTTAGCTGTTTACTAGCCGCTAGTCGATGCCACACTAAGAACATTAAAAAACTCAGAAAATCATATCTCGCCTCATCTCATTGGTGAGTGGTAAAGAGGCACCATACTCGTCTCATCTCATCAACAAGTATTTAATAGCATGGTAACTTGTCTCATCTCATTGACAAGTAAGAACATCATGATGGTTCCTCATAAACCATAAATCTCAAAATACGAAATCATATACTCAAGACGTGCCTTATATCATGGGCAAGTAAATAAAACATCGTGATGCTTCTCAGCGACCGTACTCCTACATAGAATATCTCAAACCATAATACTTGTCAAATATTGGACATCTTACATAATTCCAATAAATAGGAATTATAAAACTCAAAATATGCCAAAAATGGAAAAACATCTCAGAATCAATAATCTCAAATAGCTTCGATCGTACAAGTCCGGAATTAACTGAAACAGTAAACACACATGTTCCATACCACACGTTTTACTAAATTGTTTAATTCCCTTTCTCATACATTTGAATAGTGCAAAAGTGTGTGTTTTATATTTAAAATAGCTTACTAGAGAAAATAAGCTTTTAAAACTTTTCCCGAAAAGATTAATAAAATCAATATCTGAAATTCATTTATTATAGGAAATAAATAGATTTTATATTAGAAAAATAACTTTAAAATACTATACAACAATAATTTGAAATGTATAATTTATTTCAAAATTCACTTCAAAATTCGTTAGTGAAAACCGTGCTCGAAAACAATGAAAACAAGAAAGATAACTCTAGATCGATAACTTGAATTCAATACGAAATCATTTCAAATATAATCCAAAATCAATTCAAATTCTATTTAAATTTAAATTTCAAATTCTCCGAATATACATAGCCTATTGATTCTCAAAAATAATATCAATATCAACAAAAATGCGAGCAAAAACAAGCTAATACAATTCTTAGGTCAATGATTGTTATTGCTATCGTTTTGCTCTCGGGATAGCAACAAATAAACATAGTTTTTACCAAGCTAACTTTGAAATTTTAGAAAACTAAAAATACAAAACTTTTAGCACAAATGTAACGACCCTGGATTTCGGCCCTGTATTTTTTTTTATATAAATGTTTAATCTAATTAAATATAAAATATGAATTGTTCATATTTAAATGAATATGATTTTGAAAGTATTGCCATCTATTTATATAAACTGTTTTTTTTAAAAGGGAAATTGATTTGAAAATTGAAATAAGTATTTCAATAATATTCCCGATAAAAATCTATTTTTATATAATTACTTAAAGTACTTTACATTGTTTTTATTTAGTATAAAATAATACGTGTTGATGATAATGTTGAAATTCTAAAATAAGTTTCTTAACAATATTCTTAATAAAATTGAACTCTTATAATTAAATTAGAATGCTATACATTGTTAACATTGGTTAAATAAATCCGTATGCTTGATAATGTTTGAAATTTAAAACCAAATTCTAGTAATATAAAATATAAATGTAAAATACGAGTCAAACTTATGTGTATAATTTGAATAAATTATAATTGGAAATAAATATAAAAATAAGTATTAAATATAGGTAAAACTTAAGAACATAATGTAAATATTGATAATCAAATTATAAAATACAAATATAAATAAGTAAGCAAGCAAATAATAAAAAATTGTTCTTTTATATACAATATCTTCACATGTAATTCAAACTCAAAGTATAAAATGAAATAAAAACAAGTATAACATAATACAAGACAAGATTTTAACAACAAAACAAAGATCTTTATTCAAAGCTTCATACACAAGCCATAATTGCTTACCTGCCATAAGTACAATTTGCATAATAATATCTATCTGCAGCAAGTATGTATATAATTATTTAAGCTAGGCAATGTAAACTTGAAGGTTAATAAAAACAAGAAATATAATAACAAAACTTTTGTACAAAATTGGTCAGCAGGCCATTGTAAGTGTAGGCTTATATGTAAACATTTTAGTACAAAAGAAAACTTTCCAACCGAAATAATGATAATTATGTAAACACATTTTACAACAAGCATTTAATACTATCTGCTCTAGCCTACATCTTTGCCAGTTCAGGGATATTTAGCAAATCTTTCCTTTGCAGTAGATAAAATCTGTCATATTAGAACAAATAATAACTACACTAGAAACCACCTTCTTTTAAACATCTATATCTTCTTTATATATATGTTTACCTCTATTCTTTTTAGATTGTTCTGTAAGCCATAGTAAATCAGAGGAAACAAAAGAAGGAAATAGGCAGTAAAATCAACATTTTAATTCAAAACAAGAAACAGGCAGATTCAAAACAGTTTTAAATCATCAGAGGTTAGGAGCAGATTCATCTGCAGTTTCATCACCTCTGTTTGATTCTTTGATTCTGGAATTTTCCTGGTGAGTAAACATCAAGATTTAAATTTTTAGTTTATTTAAATTCAAATAAGTTGATTTCATTTATTTATGGAATGTAATCAGTGATGGGTGAGTAGGAGTTTGTGAATATCTGGGTTATGCTCTGTTGTTTCTCTGTGATGGATGCAGATCATATAGTTGATTTTAACACTCATGTTATTTTTATTCAAACCTTTGTTAGCTTGTTTTCCCAACAAATAGGATGTTGAGAACATTAAACGAGACTTTGGAAACAAATTTAAAACAAGTTAAGAAAACTATTTACTGAAGGTTAAGTTTTCAGGAAGTCAAGCAAGAAAACTAATAAATTTTATTTTGTAAGAGCTGATTCAAGTTTGCAGCTTTAACATTTTAGTTTCAACAAAAATTTGCTTGTGAGTAAACATGCTTTCTTAAATTTTAAACATGATAATTAGTTTCTGATTTGTGCGATTGTTGTATATATAGAAGCTTCTATGCCTATTCTGTTCTAGCTTTTGAACTTCTGAATAGAAGAAGTAAAAGATATTAATACTCTCCCACTTGAATTAAGTTTTAACCTAAAAGATGTAAGTAATTCCAATTGTTTGATATAAAACAAAGTTTGAGATTATGTTTGAACCATAACAGTAAGATGTAACACTGTTTTCTTCAAATCTCAGGTAAAAGAAACCAAAGGCCAAATTTTGAATATTTGAATTTGTAAATTGAATAACATATTTAGAGTTCATATACATAACTATGATTTTTAACATAAAAATCTTGATTTTTAGGCAAAGATCAAAGGTGCAGTTTTAAAATGAAACTAAGTGGGGTTTGTGTCAATTCTGGAAGTTTTATTCAATTTTAACTTCTGTAAATTTACAGGAAGCAAGATTTTAAACCATATGATCCAAGAAAAATGTCAAAAAAATTCTCGAATATAGGGATTTTGGGATTGAATCAAGAGTAGGATTTTAGTGTAAATGTTTTGTATGCTTTGTAAAAACTTGATTTCGGCATCATGAGTGAACCGAGTGGAACGCGAGTTTAAATGGAGTTAGGTAGGGGTGTGAGTGACGTTTTGGTGGAGGTTCATCACCTCCGGTGATGGAGAGTGGCCGCGCGAGGGGATTTACGGTGAGGCGTTCTTGGCTCGTGTTCAGGCAGCAGGTCATTTTCTGACCTAGAAATCTTCGAAGGGTTTTGGGTTTTGTTTTCGTATCTATGTTCTTTATGCAACTTGCCGGAGTGGTCGTGCATCGCCAGGATGTTGGCGAACCACCGTGCACGTGCACGGTGGCGTTGAAGTTGGGTTTGCGTGTCAGAGTATAGCTGTGTTCTTTCTTCGGGTTATGCTCGCACGATTATGGGCTTCCCTCCGAGTTCGTCTCGTTCGTGTGTGGTTAGTTTCGCTGAAGTTTTTTTTTTTTTTTTTTTTACTTAAGTTTAAAACTGAACTACCTGTAGAAATGGATAAGAGAAGGGAGAAGGAGTAACGGGAAGGTCTCGGTAATATGGGGGGGTTACTCGAAGTAATACTCGAGTTTAAGAAAGGGGCGACTCAGGTTCTTTTTACAAATGCAGTTTTTCAATAGTGTATTAGTTAATTAAGCTGTTTCATAAATTTGAAATATTGAGAAGATTTTAGATTTATTACTTTATTTATTTCGTAACTAGTTTTTTTTAAAAACACTTAATTATCTTTTAAATTAGGCAATTAGTCTAAGTTAAGTACAAGTAAATTAACATTTGAGATGCGTAGTTAAAATAAATTGATTTTTCAAGTTAAGGAAAATTGTTTTTTTTAATACGTTAATTAAGATTGAATAATTAATTTTGAAAGGTGGCCGAGAGTAATTACTTTAAAATTTAATCAGAGATCGATAATTATGGAAAGGGGTAAATATGAAATTAATTAAACAAGTGACTTAATTATGAATTAATAGTTAATTAATTAAGAAACTTGATTAAGAATTAATTATTGATTAATTAAGTGGTTAGCAGATAATAACTGAATAATTAAGTTTTATAAATAAAATAAAGTTATTAATTAATGGTCAGGAAGCAGTTAAATAAGTAATAAAAGTTAAATCACTTGAGTAAGGAAGTAATTAATATTGTGAAATAGAATGTGATTAGGATTTAATAGCTGATTAAGAAATCATTAAGACAATTTGAAATAAGTAACTGATTTATAATTAATGATTAATTAAACAGAGTTTAGTGGTTAATTCTTAGGTAATTATTATCTTCAAATAAGCTTAAAGGTGACTGCTTATGGACTGTTATGATTGAATATCTGATTGTAATATTTATGTGATGATATTAGTCTGTGATATGCTGTGTTATATCTGTGATGCTTGTATATGTTTTAACTGTGATAAATGCTATGTTAATTTAATTGTTGAATTGAAATTATTTAAAACTGTTAAGTTAATTAGACAACCTGGCCCTTAAAATGGCGTTTGGATTCGATGAGACCGGGATCGGAAGAATCAATTTTGATTCTCCAAAAACCACATCGATCCAATTTAAAACGTTAGGTCGTGAATCCTGAAATGAAGATCGAGATGGTGTTTTCAGAATGCAAGGGTTATCGTCGTTGACTCTGAGGGTGATTCCAAAATGAGTGCAACGAGATAATGCCTTCGGTTTCGTTCGAACCCAGAACAAACTTGTATGGATTGAATGCTTTCAACACATCGTCAGGCGGACAATGAGCATTCTAAGAATAATGTTCAATAAAGGTAATCGTAACCTCAAGCCTCATCAACCGGGAATGGCTAAAACAGGGGAGATGCAGCAAGGTTAGGTGGGTCATGCCCAAGCAGGACAAGATATTTCCCCTATCTAGATGTCCCTTTTTATATTTCGGCTTAGTGGGCGGTTGCTAGCTACAACCGCGGGGTTTATCTTGTTCGGGACTGTTCAGTAAGGAATGGTTCCGGCCTTGTGTTGCAGGGGATGAAGGGAGTAATCCTCGGTACGGTGATCTAGGCCCCGTACTGTGACGGGCGGTACCCCAGTAGCCCTGCCATTGTTGGAAATCCATTTTCCCTACGAGACCCTACGGTTTTGATTTGTATTACCCACTTTTGTGGCTAGTAGCTGGAATTTAATAGATGTAACAATTTCGGCTATTTTCTATTTACTTGAAAACCCTAGACACTATTATAATATCACTGGATTTCTTATGAAATGTTTTGGTTAGCGTAAGGTAAAAACTTACCGGTATTTATTTGTGGGAAGTCTTACGTGATACCTTTATTTTCAAATGTTTTTCAAAAGTTAAACAACTTTAAACCGTTTACTCATACCAGACCCATGTCTGACCCGGAGTTTATTTTTGTTTTTCATAAACTCTCGGGTACCTAAATTTTTACGGGTAGCCAAGGGATTCAGGTTAGCTTTGACGAATTCTGGAGGAGCAATGGAGTAGGAGGCTTCAGCGTTGTAGATATAGATATAGTTCCTCTGTGTTGGTATCTCTGAGTCATATTGTTTAAGTTGTATTGTATTGAGTTGTATTAACTAGTCAGGAGTTTATAACTGCCTAGTGTGTGGTGTATGATCGGTGTAACTCAGATTGATGTATTAAACTATGTAATATTTATGTGATATATTATATTTTGTTCCATTCCGCTGTGAGATTCTGATGTTGTTGTTCTTTCTTCTCTATCTTTTCTATTTTCTCATCCCTTTCTTTCTTAATGATGATACGTCTTTCTGGTAGTAGAAGGGCGGGTCGTCACAGTTGGTATCAGAGCATAGGTTGGTGATAACCTTGGCTCTGGTAGGAATTACTCATAAAATAGAGTTTGTAGAACTCTAAAATGAGTTTGAGTGTATTAATAGATATGAGCGCGTATTTGTTAGTGAATATAAAATGGTTTTATATTGCGCTGATTGATTTATTGAGTGGTATATGAACCATTGTCGGCACAGCCTCGAGAACTGTATCGAAGGGGTTTCTAAACACTCAAATAGAGCAATTCGAAACAGTATTGTTTTTAAAGATAGGGTAAATGAAATAATTTTACCCAAAATTATATTTTGTTATAAAGGAATATTTTTCTAAAATAACTATATATACTTGGATGTTTGATTGTTAATAGTACAATCGAATAAAAATTTAAATGTGAGTGGTTTATAACCAAATAAAAAATTATTTAAGAATGATTTTAAATAAAAAGGAATATAATTAACATTTGATTAAACCAGAATTTAAGTCCCGAGAATTTGAAAGTGTTTAAATGAATTTAATCAAAGGATTTGGAAATTTAAAATCTTGGGAATGTTTGAAATGTTTTTCCAAAGATTTGAAGGAAAGAAAAATAATGGAATTTTGTTTTGGAAAATTATTTTTGGTTATGATATTGTTTGGGGTTGTTGGGTATGCAAGTTGTTCCAAAATTTTCAAAAGGAGAAAATTTGTTTTGGTGAAAATAAGTGTTTGAAAGTTGAAAATTTGAGTTGATATACCAAGTAGGTATGTGTAGTTATCATTTCAAATTGGTTTGGAAATGGAGACCGGGCAATTGAATTTTAAGAAAAAAATTCTATTTAGATAATATGGAAGGTTTAAATGGATCAACTATTGAATTTATAAAGTAAAGTTGATAATTATAAGATGAAATTGGGAATTTTAATCCAGGAGATTAAAATTTAACTTAAGTAAATGAAAATAAAGAAACATATTAGAGGTTAACCTGAGACACGTTAAATGGAATTGAAATGCAAAATGAACTTAGTTGGCTATAAAATTTGAAGGTAAAATGATTGTAAATGTGAGATGGAAATTTATATCTAAGATGCTAAGCGTTATATATATAATCTGAAATTGTGGTTATAAGATGAAATGACCCAAATGAGTAATATAAACTTTAAGGGAAATAAATAAGTTTTGAACTCATATATTGAGAAATAAATTTAAAGATTTGTAAGTAGCTAATTTAACTAAAGTTGAGTTGAAATAAGATTGTATTTAGATGAATTCAATCGAGTCATAAATAATATTGAATAAAATAAAATTCTTATGTAAATAAGTAAATGTAAACCAAGTAAGTCTTGAATTGGATTTAAATGGTTATGGTGTGAGTTGTAAACAAATCTAATTCAAGCATAAATTGAATAACCTTATTATGAATAAAGCCAATAATGAACTGTTAATGTAAATTAAAATTTAAGGATGGATAAAAGAATAAACTAATCAGTAAGTAGTTGGGATTTGATTAAAAGAAAATCAAATCAAAGATTTGAATGGGAATTGGTGGAATAGAATGAACTTAAGTTATTAAGTGAAACAGTTAATGACTTAAATAAATTGTGAGATGATTAATTTAAAATATGGGTTGTCAAATTTAATATAATGGTTTGGAATCAAACTTTTGAAATAAAAGAAAATGCAACGAAAGGATTGTGGATAAATTAACTGAGATGGACTCAAGTGTAAATTGAATTGAAATCAATTTAAGATTTGTTATTGAGCTTAAGTGATTATGTATTCACAATGATATTGTTAAGTTGCCTAAGGAAATGGGTTGTTTGAAGTAAATAAGATTGAATAAAATTTTATGAATTATTGGAAGCAAAATAGGATGATTTTGAATATGAGTTTGTATTGCTTAAATGGATTATATAAGCAAGTAAGTTGTAAATTCCTTTTAATTAAAAGGGAATGGTTTGAGAATTGATTGAGTTTAGTTGTGTTGAGGATTGGAACCTTACATATGTGCTTATGAAAATATGTAATGGAGAATATGTCAAAGCTTTTCAGAATTTGAAAACTATAAAAAAACCAAATTTCTAGCAACAAAACAATTTCAAATTGAAAATTTAAAGTAAACTAATAAATAAAACTAATTTAAAAATAATAATAGGAATCAGTTATAAATGGAGATGATCAATAAAGGTTCAATATTCAGAGATTAAGAAAGTTGAATTCATATGGAATTGGTAATTCAGGTTTAAATAAGAAGATTAAGGCTTAAGTGACAAATAAAATGTAAGGGTATATATATAATGCTTATATTAAGCTTAATAAATGAATGGTGAAATTCTTAAGTAAAATTTGATATTGAGAAAATTATTCCAAGTGGATATAATCAAAATAATATGAATAAAAAGAAATTTGATATAGTTGATAATCAATGGATATAATACGTAGGATGTACGTATATTATTTTGTTCATATAACAGTTTGATTCAGATTCGAGCACAGAATTTCGAGATAGTTATATCGATCCGAGTTAGGATTTTTCACTCGATTTTCGACGACGAACCATGGATTTGGATTTTGATTGATTCTGGGGAATTCTCTATCATAGTTGTGACTATGCAAGGAGAATGACAGACTCTAATCTAGAAACCAGTCCTGAGTCCGTACTAGGAAGTCGGGTGGACAATACTAGATCGGAAATGAAATTGTGTGATCGAGCGATCGGATTTGATATTGCGTACGAATGGTATATGTACATCGTACGGGCTTGATTGAATAGATATTGAAATTCTGTAAAAGAGTGAATTAAATTTGGAAAGAGTTAATACTGTAACTTTTAGAATTGAATTGCTAGAATGGATGTCTGCAATTTATTGTGTATTCCATATATCTCAGGAAATTTGTTCATGATTTATCATTAGCTGTTAAACCAGTAATTCAGGAAATTTGAAATTGAGTCGAATTTAATTGTGGTCAGGAATCCAGTTAGGATTATTGATCATCGAGAGATAAACTCTCGATAGTTTCAGGGAAACTTATACGAACTTGTGTTCGGATAGCTAGTATTGTTTGTAAGGATAGGCTGTTTGTTTGTTTGCTATTGTATGAAGGATATGTTTGTTGGGATGGTTAATATAAAAACTTTTGAATTAACTGTTGTTTAAAATTTCGGGGACGAAATTCTTTTAAGGGGGAAGGAATGTAACGACCCTGGATTTCGGCCCTGTACTTTTTTTTACAAATGTTTAATCTAATTAAATATAAAATATGAATTGTTCATATTTAAATGAATATGATTTTGAAAGTATTGCCATCTATTTATATAAACTGTGTTTTTTAAAGGGAAATTGATTTGAAAATTGAAATAAGAATTTCAATAATATTCCCGATAAAAATCTATTTTTATATAATTACTTAAAATACTTTACATTGTTTTTATTTAGTATAAAATAATACGTATTGATGATAATGTTGAAATTCTAAAATAAGTTTCTTAACAATATTCTTAATAAAATTGAACTCTTATAATTAAATTAGAATGCTATACATTGTTAACATTGGTTAAATAAATCCGTATGCTTGATAATGTTTGAAATTTAAAACCAAATTCTAGTAATATAAAATATAAATGTAAAATACGAGTCAAACTTATGTATATAATTTGAATAAATTATAATTGGAAATAAATATAAAAATAAGTATTAAATATAGGTAAAACTTAAGAACATAATGTAAATATTGATAATCAAATTATAAAATACAAATATAAATAAGTAAGCAAGCAAATAATAAAAAAAATGTTCTTTTATATACAATATCTTCACATGTAATTCAAACTCAAAGTATAAAATGAAATAAAAACAAGTATAACATAATACAAGACAAGATTTTAACAACAAAACAAAGATCTTTATTCAAAGCTTCATACACAAGCCATAATTGCTTACCTGCCATAAGTACAATCTGCATACTAATATCTATCTACAGCAAGTATGTATATAATTATTTAAGCTAGGCAATGTAAACTTGAAGGTTAATAAAAACAAGAAACATAATAACAAAACTTTTGTACAAAATTGGTCAGCAGGCCATTGTAAGTGTAAGCTTATATGTAAACATTTTAGTACAAAAGAAAACTTTCCAACCGAAATAATGATAATTATGTAAACACATTTTACAACAAGCATTTAATACTATCTGCTCTAGCCTACATCTTTTCCAGTTCAGGGATATTTAGCAAATCTTTCCTTTGCAGTAGATAAAATCTGTCATATTAGAACAAATAATAACTACACTAGAAACCACCTTCTTTTAAACATCTATATCTTCTTTATATATATGTTTACCTCTATTCTTTTTAGATTGTTCTGTAAGCCATAGTAAATCAGAGGAAACAAAAGAAGGAAATAGGCAGTAAAATCAACATTTTAATTCAAAACAAGAAACAGGCAGATTCAAAACAGTTTTAAATCATCAGAGGTTAGGAGCAGATTCATCTGCAGTTTCATCACCTCTGTTTGATTCTTTGATTCTGGAATTTTCCTGGTGAGTAAACATCAAGATTTAAATTTTTAGTTTATTTAAATTCAAATAAGTTGATTTCATTTATTTATGGAATGTAATCAGTGATGGGTGAGTAGGAGTTTGTGAATATCTGGGTTATGCTCTGTTGTTTCTCTGTGATGGATGCAGATCATATAGTTGATTTTAACACTCATGTTATTTTTATTCAAACCTTTGTTAGCTTGTTTTCCCAACAAACAGGATGTTGAGAACATTAAACCAGACTATGGAAACAAATTTAAAACAAGTTAAGAAAACTAGTTACTGATGGTTAAGTTTTTAGGAAGTCAAGCAAGAAAAGTAATAAATTTTATTTTGTAAGAGCTGATTCAAGTTTGCAGCTTTAACATTTCAGTTTCAACAAAAATTGGCTTGTGAGTAAACATGCTTTCTTAAATTTTAAACATGATAATTAGTTTTTGATTTGTGCGATTGCTGTATATATAGAAGCTTCTATGCCTATTCTGTTCTAGCTTCTGGACTTCTGAATAGAAGAAGTAAAAGATATTAATACTCTCCCACTTGAATTAAGTTTTAACCTAAAAGATGTAAGTAATTCCAATTGTTTGATATAAAACAAAGTTTGAGATTATGTTTGAACCATAACAGTAAGATGTAACACTGTTTTCTTCAAATCTCAGGTAAAAGAAACCAAAGGCCAAATTTTGAATATTTGAATTTGTAAATTGAATAACATATTTAGAGTTTATATACATAACTATGATTTTTAACATAAAAATCTTGATTTTTAGGCAAAGATCAAAGGTGCAGTTTTAAAATGAAACTAAGTGGGGTTTATGTCAATTCTGGAAGTTTGAGTCAATTTTAACTTCTGTAAATTTACATGAAGCAAGATTTTAAACCATATGATCCAAGAAAATTGTCAAAAAAATTCTCGAATGTAGGGATTTTGGGATTGAATCAAGAGTAGGGTTTTAGTGTAAATGTTTTGTATGCTCTGTAAAAACTTGATTTCGGTATCATGAGTGAACCAAGTGGAACGCGAGTTTAAATGGAGTTAGGTAGGGGTGTGAGTGACGTTTTGGTGGAGGTTCATCACCTCCGGTGATGGAGAGTGGCCGCGCGAGGGGATTTACGGTGAGGCGTTCTTGGCTCGTGTTCAGGCAGCAGGTCATTTTCTGACCTAGAAATCTTCGAAGGGTTTTGGGTTTTGTTTTCGTATCTATGTTCCCTATGCAACTTGCCGGAGTGGTCGTGCATCGCCAGGATGTTGGCGAACCACCGTGCACGTGCACAGTGGCGTTGAAGTTGGGTTTGCGTGTCAGAGTATAGCTGTGTTCTTTCTTCGGGTTATGCTCGTACGATTATGGGCTTCCCTCCGAGTTCGTCTCGTTCGTGTGTGGTTAGTTTCGCTGAAGTTTGTTTTTTTTACTTAAGTTTAAAACTGAACTACCTGTAGAAATGGATAAGAGAAGGGAGAAGGAGTAACGGGAAGGTCTCGGTAATATGGGGGGGTTACTCGAAGTAATACTCGAGTTTAAGAAAGGGGCGACTCGGGTTCTTTTTACAAATGCAGTTTTTTCAATAGTGTATTAGTTAATTAAGCTGTTTCATAAATTTGAAATATTGAGAAGATTTTAGATTTATTACTTTATTTATTTCGTAACTAGTTTTTTTTAAAACACTTAATTATCTTTTAAATTAGGCAATTAGTCTAAGTTAAGTACAAGTAAATTAACATTTGAGATGCGTAGTTAAAATAAATTGATTTTTCAAGTTAAGGAAAATTGTTTTTTTTTAATACATTAATTAAGATTGAATAATTAATTTTGAAAGGTGACCGAGAGTAATTACTTTAGAATTTAATCAGAGATCGATAATTATGGAAAGGGGTAAATATGAAATTAATTAAACAAGTGACTTAATTATGAATTAATAGTTAATTAATTAAGAAACTTGATTAAGAATTAATTATTGATTAATTAAGTGGTTAGCAGATAATAACTGAATAATTAAGTTTTATAAATAAAATAAAGTTATTAATTAATGGTCAGGAAGCAGTTAAATAAGTAATAAAAGTTAAATCACTTGAGTAAGGAAGTAATTAATAGTGTGAAATAGAATGTGATTAGGATTTAATAGCTGATTAAGAAATCATTAAGACAATTTGAAATAAGTAACTGATTTATAATTAATGATTAATTAAACAGAGTTTAGTGGTTAATTCTTAGGTAATTATTATCTTCAAATAATCTTAAAGGTGACTGCTTATGGACTGTTATGATTGAATATCTGATTGTAATATTTATGTGATGATATTAGTCTGTGATATGCTGTGTTATATCTGTGATGCTTGTATATGTTTTAACTGTGATAAATGCTATGTTAATTTAATTGTTGAATTGAAATTATTTAAAACTGTTAAGTTAATTAGACAACCTGGCCCTTAAAATGGCGTTTGGATTCGATGAGACCGGGATCGGAAGAATCAATTTTGATTCTCCGAAAACCATATCGATCCAATTTAAAACGTTAGGTCGTGAATCCTGAAATGAAGATCGAGATGGTGTTTTCAGAATGCAAGGGTTATCGTCGTTGACTCTGAGGGTGATTCCAAAATGAGTGCAACGAGATAATGCCTTCGGTTTCGTTCGAACCCGGAACGAACTTGTATGGATTGAATGCTTTCAACACATCGTCAGGCGGATGATGAGCATTCTAAGAATAATGTTCAATAAAGGTAATCGTAACCTCAAGCCTCATCAACCGGGAATGGCTAAAATAGGGGAGATGCAGCAAGGTTAGGTGGGTCATGCCCAAGCAGGACAAGATATTTCCCCTGTCTAGATGTCCCTTTTTATATTTCGGCTTAGTGGGCGGTTGCTAGCTACAACCGCGGGGTTTATCTTGTTCGGGACTGTTCAGTAAGGAATGGTTCCGGCCTTGTGTTGCAGGGGATGAAGGGAGTAATCCTCGGTACGGTGATCTAGGCCCCGTACTGTGACGGGCGGTACCCCAGTAGCCCTGCCATTGTTGGAAATCCATTTTCCCTACGAGACCCTACGGTTTTGATTTGTATTACCCACTTTTGTGGCTAGTAGCTGGAAGTTAATAGATGTAACAATTTCGGCTATTTTCTATTTACTTGAAAACCCTAGACACTATTATAATATCACTGGATTTCTTATGAAATGTTTTGGTTAGCGTAAGGTAAAAACTTACCCGTATTTATTTGTGGGAAGTCTTACGTGATACCTTTATTTTCAAATGTTTTTCAAAAGTTAAACAACTTTAAACCGTTTACTCATACCAGACCCATATCTGACCCGGAGTTTATTTTTGTTTTTCATAAACTCTCGGGTACCCAAATTTTTACGGGTAGCCAAGGGATTCAGGTTAGCTTTGACGAATTCTGGAGGAGCAATGGAGCAAGAGGCTTCAGCGTTGTAGATATAGATATAGTTCCGCTGTGTTGGTATCTCTGAGTCATATTGTTTAAGTTGTATTGTATTGAGTTGTATTAACTAGTCAGGAGTTTATAACTGCCTAGTGTGTGGTGTATGATCGGTATAACTCAGATTGATGTATTAAACTATGTAATATTTATGTGATATATTATATTTTGTTCCATTCCGCTGTGAGATTCTGATGTTGTTGTTCTTTCTTCTCTATCTTTTCTATTTTCTCATCCCTTTCTTTCTTAATGATGATACGTCTTTCTGGTAGTAGAAGGGCGGGTCGTCACAGCCTAGGCTTTCCAGAACATCTAAAATTATTGAGTTTGGATAAGAAACTTGAAAGATATGGCCAATATAATTCTCAGATTATAAATTCACTGTTGCTGTCGTTTATTCTCAGGGTAGTAGAAAAGAAATAAGGTTTCAACTATCTTAGCTTCAAAATGTTACAAAACTCAAAACAAGAAAGTTTTATAAAATAGTCTATGCTTCTCCGAACATCAAGAATTGTCTAAATCCGACTAGAAACAAGAAAGATATACCTAATTTACTAACTTTATTTAGTTTAGATAGTGCAATTATCAAAATGATAGAGCTAGGAGTTTGTGATTGAATTTCAATCAACCTATGCTCAAAATTGCAAATATATTCAACATAAAAGTTGTCATATATAAAGTAGCCTTTCCAGAACATTAAAAATTATCGAATTCTGATAAAAAAATTGAAAAGTTACGACTAAAATAATTTTCATATTTGAAGTTCACCTCTGGTGTCGTTTTAGTCTCGGGACAGCTTCATTATAAGGAAATTTTGACCATTTAACCTCAAAATTTAACAAAATCCAAAACATGAATTTATAGCAGACAAACTAAGCTTTTTGGGGCATCAAGAGTCGTTAAATTTGGATATCAAATGAGAAAGACATGCTCAAATTACCACCTACATCAAGCACAGAAAGTCACAGTTTTACAATGACAAAGCGACGAGTTTGTATTGGGTATTATGACCCTCTATGCTCAAAATTTTCGAAAGTATTTGACATGAAAGTTATCTCACTCTTTTCAAGCTTTTTAGAACTTCAAAGTAAGTCAAATTCTGATTTAAAAGTAGGAGATATGCCCAATTTACTTGCAGCGATTCACAAACGAACATGCAACAAACAAAATTGAGATTTCTTACCTTGAGATCTCAATCTAAGCTAGAAAATGTAAGTTTTGATACTCACCTTGCATTTTTGTAGAGCAAAACTTAAATTAACATGAAAAGATTGTAATGCCCAAACTTTTCGCACGCTTTAAATCGACACACGTGACAATTCAAACCATACGGAAGGGCGGATTGTTATGGGGTACATACGAAAGCCAAGAAAGAAATAAAACAAAACAGAATCTCACAGCGGAAGGAAAAATATAATAATCAAATATACAGTTCATGAAGCCTTTTTCAAAATATTTAATTATACTTACAATATATATCAGAGTTATACATACCATAGAATATCAATAATGCAGTGGAATACAATAGTGCTGTGGAATAATATAGTAGATAATAATACTACAAATCTTCGTCTTCGTCCTCCAGAATAAAATCTTCAAATCCTGAAATGCTCGGACTGACCCGAGCGAATTGAAAATACAAAACACTCGAGTTTGAACTAAAAGATCTTATGTGAGTTAAATCAACAGAAATAAATATGAGAGTAGTAACTTAAGACATGCTTGGGATTCACATCTCCTAAGGATCCATTACAATATTTACTATGTATTAATATTTGCTATTATAATAATGTATATTAGTAAATTAAACTTACTTTTAAATAGCGTTAAGGGGTTACCCATATAGCCCTTAACACATAATATATTTACATAGTCTATACAGTACCGTAATCTCCCCCATACTGGACATCGTCAGAGGGCACTCTATAGGTATGGTACAAAACAAAATCATATAAGGCGCGCTAGGGTAGGTGACACGGCACAACTAGGCAATGCCAGGGTAGATATACCAATTGCTATCCGGGCTGGTGGTAACGCATAGCCGCAGCTACCGCCCACCTTGAGCCACACCCCCAAATAAAAAAAAATCAAAGTGGCCACCGAATCAATCCAAAAATTAAAGTATAATATCGAAGGGATGTGTCCGATTAAACGTGCTACCTCATTGGCCCGAGAATCACTCCTGTTTTAGTCACCTTATGCCAACTCACGGGAGTTGGGTCCATGTATTTACCTCAAAGGAAATGCCGCCACCATCCTACTTCATTCTGGAATCTCCACCGTGTACACGGTTGTTAAAGTGGTTTTTGGAGTTGGCAGAGAGCATGACAACTTTCGATCCTGGTCTCTTCAACAACCAAATGTTATTATAACACCGTGGTTATTTCAAAATAATTTATACTTTAAAAACCAGGGTATAATATTCATTTCAAAACCATAAAATTACGATATCATTTCCGTTTTAAAACCAAATCAATATGATATCTTTTTCAAATATATCCTTTTCTAAAACCATAACTTTTCATAGTTAAAATATTTCTAAACCAAACGCTTGAAATATAGCCTTTCAAAACATAAAACTTTGAATTACATAACTTTGAAATATAACCGCACCACTTAAACGGTTTAAATATAAATCACTTTATCTGATAAAATAGTTTCTTCACCTTCACAAATCAATTCCAAATATAGATAAAAATCCAAATAAAACATTTCAATTTATATATATTTCAAAGTTTTACATATTCCACCATTTCAAGCTCATTCTCTAATAGTTCCATATACCAAATTCAATTGCTATTATTTAGATTTGAAATGTTTACTTAATAAATCCAATATCATTTAAATAAAACTTTTGACTTCAAACAACTGGATATTCTTTCCATTTATTTAACTTGATATATTCATTTATGTCCACTTTATATTTATTTAAATCACTTTAAACCAAATCAAGTCATAAGAATCATACCCTTTAAAATCTCCATATTTATTTATTTATTTATTTTTTCAAATCAAATTTTATTTAAGTACAATTTTCAAATAATTCAATTTAAACCAATATCATATTTATTTTCCAACTTAGATTTCATTAAGGTCATTCAAAAACTCTATATATACAATATCTTAAGTAGGTACTTAACCAAATAATATAAAATAATTAAACTCCATAATTAAACTCATTTAATTAATCAATTTTATTCATAGCTTAAACCAAGATTCTACCATATATAAAATAACCTTTATCTAATATCCGAATCAATATCTCATAAAACCATATATATTTCTTTACCAAACCATAGAAAATCATTTCAAAATATTTCTATATGTAGACCGCGGTGCCTGTATAAAATTTTCTATCCTATGGTCAAGTGATATAGATATTTATCATTTCAGACTGTAATTTAAAATAAAAATTACGGTTATATACCATTTCAAACCGCAATCCCGAATGAAATGAAAATGCTTAATAACTTGTAGTTTGTAACAATATGAAATACATCATCCATTCATCCAATATCAAACATCAACCATTTATCACAACCATCATCAAATTCAATCAATAGCATCAATATAGAACGGATAATAAACAACAGGTATTAAATAGCAGTTTATATTTAATAATAAATTAAATAACTGTTTAACTGGCAGTTTATATGCAATGAGTAATTAAATAACAATTTAACTGGCAATTTAAATGCAATGAATAAATTAAATAGCAATTTAATTTAAATAAATGAAGTTAGCCGAGATGACGATTAAAAATATGCCAAACAACGATAACTAATTTTAAATCGCATCATATATCAATTTAACAAACATAAGAAATTTTAGAAGTTGTGAGTGGGTTTAAACACTCACCTTTTGAATTTAAATTGAATTTAAAACCAATTTAAACCCAAAAATTGGACAGTCTTCAAATTCGTCCAAACCAGCGTCAAAGTGTCCAGAATTCCAATACAAACCTAGCGGAGAAAACCGCATGTGGATGAGTGTTCGTATGCAAAAGTTATACGCATTAGAAGTTTAAACCATAAAATTAAAAATAAAGGAAATAGATAAAATAATAAACAAAACTACCTAAACACGTCAGCAAGGTCCTTCCCTCACGCGTGAACAGTAGCCGAACCCGCCTTCATCAGAAATGCACATGCTTTTTTCGAAACGCCTATCGTCGCCTCGTCTAGAACGAATGCCACTCCCTCCAACCACCAGCCGCACGCCACACGTCACCCTCCACCATCCCGAGCCCACCTTCGATCGCCAGTCATCGCGCACGCTATGTGATGGAGCCAATGCCTTCACATACAACACCCTAATGGATTTAAATCGGCCACCCCACGCGCCTCTAGGCCAAGCGACCACCACCGATCTGCTCCATGGAGCGATCTCCACAAAACCCCTCAGTTGATTTCAGAACTCGTCGAGGTCAATCAACCTCCAATTTGAACGGCCGAGAATTAAAACACAATTTCTCATCAAACGATAAACTAAATTGAAAAACGAACACCACCAGTGAATTACGCTAGTCGAGAGCTTCAATATATAATTTTTTCAAATTTTTCTGAGGAGTTTGAATATTCATTTGATTTTTTAATTTGTTATTGGATCTAGGGTTTGCAGCCATTGGAAGAGGAGAAGCTGATAGAATTTTACGTGCAGATAAATGAGAATAAGGGGAATTAGGGTTTATAATCGGGCTTATATAGGTAGGTCAGAAATTAGAATGGATGGATAAGGTTGGATATACGCGTTAACGACAAAGTGGGAAAAAAGCCCGTTTCGACTCCGGAACGGAATTGGGTCAACCCATATATCAAAATAGATATTTTAAAATATTTTAAACGCGATGGAACAAGTTTCAAGTCCAAATTTTATCGTATGAAGAAGTTATGCTAAAAACAATATTTTTCAAATTGATTTCAATTGATTTCAATTTAATTTATTTCAAGTCGTTTGAAGTCCGTACGATCAAACGACAAGTCCGATCGCTACGAAACTTGAAATCCTACAATAATTCACCGTTACGGATTCGATGCAATTGGTTTCGTCGAAATCCGAGTCAGTGGCCAAAATGTCTATTTTTCCATTAATTAAATAAATAAAATTTAGTCAATTTAATCAAATTTTAAATTTAAATTCGATAATTACCAATTCTTATCATTTTAAATTTTCCAATCATTTACAATGATTTAAACCAAATTTACTGTCAAATTAGAATTGATAAATTGATAAATTTCGGTATTAACCTCAATTTCATTAAATTCGAAAATTATAAATTTAATTTCCAAATTTTCTATTAAATTTATTTTTCATTTTATTATTCGATTCATATTTATCAAACAAGTGAGATTAACATCGGATTCAAAATTCATTACATTACTATTCTCACATTTCATCTAAATTCCCATTTTAAATATTTAATTCATTTAATTGCAATTAATCCTTTTATTTAATTTTAAATTCCAATAAATTAATAAAGCTTTATTCTCGATCCTTATAACTCAACAAATTGTCCAATATGAATAACCTTACCATTACTTACAAATATTCCTTAATTTAATTCAATGTTTACATTTTGTTTTCATATATTCAATTTGTCGCAAAGTATACAGCTACTTTATTTCCACTGGTTTGAATTTCATTCAATTAATTAATAACTTCCTCCGTTAACATTTTCTTTATTTTTGTTGCAATTGATTAAAAATTCAATTCCTAATTCTTAATATCCTCTAAATTACAACTTCTAAGCATTGTATTACTCCTCACATTAATGTGCCATTTATTAAAATTAATTTCCAATAAACGTACTACTAAATTTCCCCTTAATTGCAATTTGATTTCCAAATTTTATTTATCATATTAAATGGCACATATAGATTGTTACCTATTTTCCTTTACTTGCATTTAAAAGTTTATTACTTAACAATCATAGGTTAAAATTCCATATATACACAAATTTTAATTAATTGTCATCAATACTACATTATTTCATTAATTAATCAAATACTTACATTATCCCTATTTCAATTATTTTGGTCGTTATTCCAATCATAGGTCGCAAGTTTTCGCTTCTTTATATTATCCTATGGAAACAATATACATTTCAATACTTTTTTTTACATTTATTGAGATTTATTTTCCAAATTTACTAGATACCACAAATTATGACCTTATAGTTATTTTAATTAATTGGGATTGTACTAAATTAATTATTTAAAAACTTACATTAACATAATTGCATTAATTTACATTCGGTTACAAAATCAATATATTATTTCACCCATAAATACAATAATTGCATTTGTTCTTATATATTCCATTTATAGCTAAGTCATAATATTTGAAATTTAATTAAATTGTAATGTTCATTCAAGTTCATTAAATATTAACTTGCATTAACATGTTTCCTTAATTTACAATCAAATACCGTTAACAATGTTTTATTGCATTAATCAATTCAATACTTTCCTTTATTTCTCATAAACAATTACATCCAGGTATAATCTTTTCACTACTTTCATTCATTAGAATTCTATTCAAATTTCAATTTCTTGCAAAAACTCATTTAATATAAATTTGCATACCAAAAAATTAGGTTCCAATAAATAGGATTTATTCAATTCAACTTTTTTAATTAAGTCTACAAATAAATCAATATAATATTTCATAGGTTAATTCTTAACATTCACTTCATTACAAATTATAACAATTATATTTCTTTATAAATTTAATTCCAAAATCTTATTAATATGACAAATTTAATTAACGAAATTTACGGGACGTTACGCTCTCCCCCACTCAAAACTTTTCGTCCCTGAAAAGGAAAAGAAGGGAAAAGAAGAATTATGAAATCAATATATCTTATTCAAAACATTAACTTTATAAACAATTAAATTTACAAATTTAATTAATTTAGATAAAATATACCAATTTATAACCATTAAATCTTTTTATACCCAAATTAATAAAGTTTGGAAAACATTTTCAAAATTTTTTCTAAGTCCAAAATTTATGGAAAATTTTGGCAGAGTCTCCTTTGTACGGAGAGGCTCGGGAGAAAATATAATATCAAATATAACAATATACAACATATATTTTCCCAAATAATATATATCCCAACACGGGAAAAATAACATAATAACGCTATAAACCATAATCCGAAAACATACCTATTTGTCGGGTAGTTAATGCTTAATTATGAAACCAAAAGCAGTAGCAATTGCTTCCATAATCTATATTTCACTTATATAATCTGATAAGAGTTAGCAATTATATAGAATGAAATATTTAAGTTGTTCAACCACAAACAAACAATCAATTCAACAACCAATTGCAACAAACATCATACAACCTTCATATAGAATCAACACAATTCAATCACTCATTCAAACAAAACAAACAATTGTTTGGGTTCAAAACTTCAAATTGTACAGATTGAAAAATAAACTACTAAGTGCACAATTTACTCAACAGTCTTTGATGAAGCTATATAGATTTATTCATGCATCCAGGCACTTTTAAACTATCCTTACCCAAGTAACCATAACCAAAACAAACAACAACTATTTCAAACAACAGATTTAGTTTATTCCTATTAATTTCATCCATACATTTGTTGTTTGATTTCTTTCTTTCATATAATGATTTATCTTTTTATTTTCATTTATTTCTTACAATCTTATTTAGAAATAACATCAACTTATTTACTTACGTTTAAAATTTCTCTTTATAATATTTCATTCATTTTTCCACTCTTAATATTATTTATTTACTGTATTCATCTTTCCATTTATTTTATTATAAATAACTTCAATCCTTCTTAAACTTATTTTCATTTCTTTGTAACTGTTCTATTATATTTATTTAGTGGCCTTTCAGTCATAACTTAAGTTTATAACAATTATAACATTAAATTCTTATTAATAATAGCAATTTACTTAACACTTCGTTACATCCTTCTATTTGTACAGTTTCCATTACATATACACTCAGCGACTCCCACAGGGTATTTCTACCCCATTAATAAAGAGTCAAACCCCACAAAGCTAAGGTTTATCGCTTTTTTCGAAAGCTCTGGTACCACATGTAACGCCCAAACTTTTCACACGCTTTAAATCGACACACGCGACAATTCAAACCATACGGAAGAGCGGATTGTTTTGGGGTAAATAAGAAAACCAAGAAAGAAATAAAACAAAATAGAATCTCACAGCAGAAGGAAAATTTTAATAATCAAATATACAGTTCATGAAGCTGTTTTTCAAAATATTTAATTATACATACAATATATATCAGAGTTATACATACCGTAGAATATCAATAATGCAGCGGAATACAATAGTGCAGTTGAATAATATAGTAGATAATAGTACTACAAATCTTCGTCTTCGTCCTCCAGAATAAAATCTTCAAATCCTGAAACGCTCGGACTGATCCGAGCGAATTGAAAAGACAAAACGCTTGAGTCAGAACTAAAAGATCTTATGTGAGTTAAATCAACAGAAATAAATATGAGAGCAGTAACTAAAGAGATGCTTGGGATTAACATCTCCTAAGGATCCTTTAAACTATTTACTATGTAGTAATATTTCGCTATTATAATAATGTCTATTAGTAAAATAAACTTACTTTTAAATAGCGTTAAGGGGTTACCCATATAGCCCTTAACACATAATATATTCCCATAGTCTATACATGAGACGACCCGACTTTCTTACCACAGAAAATCGCATCATCTTTAAGAAAGAAAGGGATAGAAAAGAGAATAGAATGAAGAGAAGAAAGAAACAACATCAGAATCTAACAGCGGAACGAATAAATTATATTAATAACATAAACATTACATAGTTTACAACCATATCAGAGTACACAGATATACAACACATACTAGACAGTTATAAACACCTGTCTAGTTATATAACTCAATACAACTCAAAACAAACAACTCAGAGAACACACAGCGGAATACCATATATATAACTACACGCGGAAGCCTCCTGCTCCATTGCTCCTCCACAATTCGTTAAAGCTAATCCTGAATCCTAACCTGAATTCCCTTGACTACTCATAAAAATTTGAGCACCCAAGAGTTTATGAAAACCAAAAATAAACTCCGGGTCAGATATGGGTCTGGTGTGAGTAACAGTTTAAAGTTTCTTAACTTTCAAAACCTTTTGAAAAGAAATGTATCACGTAAGGCTTCCCACACATAAACATGGAAAAGTTTTTACCTTACGCTAACCAAAACATTTGATAGGAAATCCGATGATATTATAATAGTGTCTAGGGTTTTCAAATAAATAAGAAATAGCCGAAATTGTTATATTCATTAAATTCCAGCTACTAGCCACAAAAGTGGGTAATACAATCAAAACCGTTGGCACTTATTGGATTTTGGATTCCATACAATGGCAGGGCTACTGGGGTACCGCCCGTCACAGTACGTTGCCTAGATCAACGTACCGAGGATCACTCCCGACCCCCTGCAACACAAAGCCGGACCCATTCCTTTCTGAACAGTTCCGAACAAGACAACCTCGTGGTTGTAGCTAGCAACCACCCACACAGCCGAATATAAAGGGACTTCTAGACAGAGGTAAATCTTGCTCTCCAATGGGTGCGACCCACGAAGCCTTGCTGCACCTCCCCTGTTTTAGCCATTCCCGGTTGATGAGGCTTGAGGCTACGATTACCTTTAAAGGACACATCACTTAGAATGTTCATCGTCCTCCTGACAATGTTCTGAAAGCATTCAATCCATACAAGTTCGTTCCGGGTTCAAACGAAACCAAAGGCATTATCTCGTTACACTCATTTTGGAATCACCCTCAGAGTTAACGACAATAACCCTTGCACTCTAAACCACCATCTCGAATCTATAAGAACTAATTCCGTCAACTCATTACGGAATCACCCACATAGTTATACTGACTCATAGTTCTTACACCTCGGGTCTTCACAAAGCTCCACTTTGATTCACGACCTAACGTTATTTGGAATCGATGTGGTTTTCGGATATGCAAATATGGAAACCCGATCCCTGTCTCATCGAAAACCAAAGCATCTCTTTTAGGTCCAAGTTGTTTTAAAGTTAAAACAATTCAATTACAGTATCTATATACACACAGATAGATAACTCACAATCACAATTGATAATTAACATTATCAAATAACAGGTAATCCACATTATCAATATCAAAATAGATATTCCATATGTCACCATCAAAAAAAATAATCTAAGTTATCATCACAATACAACCAAACATCCATACTACACAATATCATTTATCTCATTACTGAGATCACAAAGCATCCAAGACAATCAATGACATCCATTCATACATAAGCAATGATTTATTCATACCATAATATAATTAATTTAAAATGAATTAAATTAATCATCTCTATTAATTTAAAATGAATTAAATTAATTACTCCATCCTTAATTAATAAATTAAATTTATTACTTCACCAATATAAACCTTGCTTACTCAATCATTTAATTGGTTATAATCAATTAATTAATTCATTATTAATCACCTTAATTAATCACTCTTGATTAATTATCCTTAATTACATTCATGTAATTATTCTCAATTAATTTCACAAAATTAATTATTCTCACCAAACAGTAATTAACCTTTAATTACTTCAATTAATTAATTAATCACATTAACCCTTAATTAATAAATTAATTAATTACCTTTAATTACTTATCATTGATTAATTAATCATAATTAATCATCTTTAATTACATCATTAATTAAAATAATTAATGATCCTTAATTAATCCTTAAATTAATTACTCTAAGTAATTAACTAACTTAATTACTATTTTAAACCAAATTAATCTGGAGATTAGGGTTTTTTCCTATTCTCCTTTTTCTTTCGATTCTTCCATCATCTTATTCATTCTTAATTGTCTTTAATTCTTCCTCTAAACAATGGGATCACTGCGTGATGAAGAAGGCTGGGAGGAGGTGAGAAGAAAAAGGGGCAAACTTCCAGCTCCTAGTGGTCCTGAAACCCGACTCAATATGGGAGGTCTCAGATCGAACAAAAATGGGTTCACATCTGATCGGATTCTGAGGAATAAGGTTCAGGCGGCTGCAGGTCTAACAAAAACAAAATCTCAAAAATTAACAAAGCAGGCCGCCTCGCAGACAGGAAGCTATCCGAAAATTAAATTCACCATCTCAGAGAACGCTAAAAAATTCTCTTATAGTGAGGCAGTAAAAATTGGTGCAGTTGGAGACATAGGTAACCTAGATCTTGAATTTATTGAACCTACAATAGTAGATGGCAAAAGGATTGGTACACTTACAGCTGATGCTATCAAAGAAGCAGAGGGTGGATGGGATCTATGTATTCTATTGTATGTTGTTGGATATAAACCTTGGCTTAAGACATTTGAAGGATATGCCAACAGAGTTTGGTCAACTCAAAAGCCGTTCTCTGTCCATTCCAGGAATAATGGATTCTTCATGGTGAGATTTGGTTCGGAGGAAGACTGTAGCAAAATCTTGAAATCAGGTCCATGGTTTATGGACAGGAATTTGATAATCATGAAGCGCCTTTCACCTGATATGAAAACAGATAGAGATCTACTTACATCTTTGCCAATGTGGGTTAGACTTCCTAGTCTAAGTTTTAAGCTGTGCGGTAATAAAGCTATCAGTGCGCTAACAAGTACTATTGGAATCCCAATAAAGATGGACGAGGCAACAAAAAACAAAAATAGATTAGCTTATGCCAGAGTATTGATAGAGGTTAATGCAACCTATGGTATGCCTAACAGCATTGTTGGTATGGATGAGGAAGGGAGGAGCTTTATACAGGAAGTGGAATATGAAAATCCTCCGCCTATTTGTGACAAGTGTATTTGTTTTGGCCATATATCTGAGGAATGCCCTATGACCAAGTCATGGGTTCCTAAAAAGAACCAAGTCAATGATTCTATCGAAGAAAACATTGTAGATGCAGGCAAGGAAGTCATGGAGGTAGGAGGAAAGGATAACACAGTGGAACAGGATAATCAGGTGCATGAAGAATGTCCCAATGAATCTCAAAACGCGGAGCTTATGGATGGTATGCTTCCATCTGAGGGAATCACAAGGAACAACGAGGAGATGGTCTTAAACGAAGAGGATGGAAGTCAAACTATATCGAAGGAGATGGAGACAACGAGTAATTTAGTTCAAATCTCTGAGGCCAGAATAGACGGTGATCTGAGAAATGATGAATCGACCAACGCTACGGAAGACAATGAATTGAAAAAACCTCCTCCGAAATCTCCCCCAAATCAAATTATTATTTTTAATCGTCCTTCGCCTATATCGAATAATAATACACTTTCTACAAATTTACTTCCTACTGATATTTGTATTGAAAATTGTCTTATTAATAATGTTAATTATATGAGAGGTTCTGAACAATGTAATTATATGCAGGTACAGGAAGAGCTCGACCAGGATTCAGGATCGAAAGAACTAGAAAAGGAACAATATACATATGATAATATAGAGTTTCCTCAGGGGGAAAAGGATATCCCTAAGCCTCAGGACAAAGAATATGAGAACTTGATTAAGGATAAACTTGTTCGTAAAAACCCCAAGCGGGTTCAGATGCTAGGCATTACTGAAGAAGATATAGAGGAGTCCTCTAGTAGAAGGTCACAGAGGATTCGGAACAACAAAGTATAATGACGATTGCTTGTTGGAATGTGAAGGGGTTTCATAACCCCAACAGAATGAAAGAAGTGAGAAATATTATTGACAAGTACAAAATAAGTTTCTTTGGTATTTTAGAAAATAAGATGTTGTTATCAGACATCCTGAACCTAGAAAGACTTATAGATAACGGGTGGAAAATTATAAGCAATGTCTCCTGTTATTATAAATGTAGAATTATCATCTTTATCGACAGAAGTTATTGGGATTTTAACTTCATTAGTATGAGCGACCAACATATCACTCTTGAGTTGGTTAACAATTTGAAATTTAAATGTAATTTATCCTTTATCTACGCTCAGAATTTTACTAATCTGAGGACGAAGTTATGGGAGAATTTGCGGGAAGATGCTATTTATATTTTTAGACCGTGGTTAGTCCTTGGAGATTTTAATTGTATTCGTAGTTCTTTTGAAAGAAAGGGAGGTAACCCAGTGCCATTTGAAAAACTGTTTGAATTAGATGATTTGTCTAATTATACAAGACTTAAAGAAATTGACATTAAAGGTTTTGAATTTTCTTGGTGGTCTGGCCCAAGTCGAAACATATTTTCAAAAATAGATAGGGTCTTTGCTAATTTAGAATGGATCAACTTATTTGCAGACTTAACGGCCTTCTATTTACCTCCCTCGGTGAGCGACCACAATGCAATCATAGTCTCTCTTTTTTCCAAAACTAGAGACAAGAATAGACCTTTTAGGTTTATGAATCACTGGTCTCTATGTGATCAATACTTCCCTCTCATTGAGAGAAAGTGGACTTCTAACCACGAAGACAGACCGTTATTTCAACTCTTATATATACTCAAGAATATTAAGAAAGAGCTAAAGATTTGGAGCGCTAATATAAGGAATACCAAACAGGAGGTTCAAGCTCAAAGAGAGACCTGTTCTAGACTCCAAAAACTTTTGGAAACATCAAATGATCAAAATTTAGTCCTAGAATTCCATGATGCCAAAATTAAACTGGATATGGCACTCAAAAAGGAGTATCTGGATACCAAGCAAAAGGCCAAATACGATTGGTTGAGGATGGGAGATGAGGCTTCTTCTTTCTTTTATGCTAAAATGTCTAGCAGAAGAGGTAAAAATTGCTTAACTAACATTGAAGTAGATGGCAAAGTAGAGACAGACGACAAGTTTGTCGACTCGGCTATCAACTTCTACAAACGCATTTTTAACCGTCCGCTAGAAAATAAATTCCCAGAAGTTGTTTGTAAAACGATTATCACTGAATATGGTGCTAACTACTTGAACGACGGTATTTCTATGGATGAAATTAAACTTGCATTATGGGACATTAAAGATACGTCTTCTCCAGGTCCAGATGGTTTTAACGCTAAGTTTTTCAAAATACACTGGCATCTCTCGAAAGACATTATTTTCAAAGCATTGAATGATGTTTTCCAAAAGGGTTTAATAATCAAAGAATGGAATCATACTTTCTTACATTTGATTCCTAAAAAAGTCCATTCAACTTGTATTCAAGATTTTAGACCCATCGCTTGTTGTAATACAGTTTATAAGATTTTCACCAAAATTCTTTGTAGTAGACTGGTCCCTTTTTTGAATAAGTTGATATCCCCGAATCAGATGGCATTTATAAAAGGAAGATCAATAGGGGATGGAATTCTGTTCGCACATGAAATTATTAGAGGCCTAGGCAGAAATGATAATAAATATATGTGCATCAAAGTTGATTTAAAGAAAGCATATGATTCGATTAATCGAGCTTTTGTTATACACTTATTAATTAGCCTGGGTTTCCCAGGAAAATGGGTGAATGTTATTAACAACATCATATCGACTCCTATGTTCTCACTCATAGTTAATGGGGAATCTCACGGATATTTCAAGAGTTCAAATGGCCTTAGACAAGGCGACCCAATTTCTCCCATTCTATTTACATTGGTCATGGAATATTTTACGCTATTAATGGATGAGAAAGTAAGAGAAGGTCAAATCTCCCCAATAACAGAATTTGATAACAAGTTGACACACATCATTTACGCAGACGATATTATAATCTTTACTAAAGCCAATGCACAATCAGCAAAGGCCATTAGTGATGTTTTTCAAACTATGGGAAGAATGTCAGGCCAGGAACTCAGTTGTGAAAAATCTAATGTTTTCTTTGGGAAAGGGGTTGATACGTGCTCGGAGATTAGCAATATCCTTAATATTCAGTAGTCGGATTTGCCTATAAGATATCTGGGAATACCATTGTCTAGTGTGAATTTGAGGGATAAGGATTGTGCGCTATTGATAGAAAAAAATCAAGTTAAGAATTGGAGGATGGGAGAATAAGATGCTGAGTCTAGCTGGGAGACTCGAACTTATTAAATCTACCATTTACCCAATAATACAATTCTGGATGCAATGTTTTTGTCTCCCAATCTCTACAATCCAAAAAATTAAACATTTAATCCTTAACTTTCTTTGGAAAAGTCGTAGCAGTAAAATTCCTTGGGGAATATTGTGCGGACAAAAAGAAGAAGGTGGAATGGGTCTGAGAGACTTAGAAGAGATGAATCGGGCTTTGTGCATTAAATTGATTTGGAAAATTATAAATGCAGAAGGAATTTGGGCGGAACTTATGCGTTGTAAATACATTGGGCATAAAAGCTTTTGGGAAATTAATCAACGCTCGGACGATTCGGGAGTGTGGAAATTTATCTTAAAAAATAGACATGTTGCCCTGAAATGTCTTTCGCTCAATATAGCTGATGGTAAAACTACTTCTTTATGGTACAATCCATGGTTGCATGGTAGTTCTATAATGGAACGTATAGGTAGAGACACTGCATTCAGAACTGACACAGATAATCTTCTTCTAAGTAAAATTATTCAGAACGGAGAATGGAGGTGGAACTCTTGTTGCTTCTTATTTCAAATCCATGCAGAGATAGAAGGGGTTATAATTCACAAGGATAGGGAAAGGGATTTTTGGTCTTGGAAGTGTACGAAGAATGGAACATACCAGTTCAAAAATGTTTGGAAGACGATTCGTACCAGTTTTGAAAACAAATATTGGTCGAATTTGGTCTGGAACAAGATCCACGTTCCAAAAATGGCGGTGTGCCTTTACAAAGCCATTGACGACTATCTATTGACAAAAGATAGATTGCTTCAGAAGCAGATGGTTGTGGACCCCTATTGTGCTTTCTGTAATAATCACATTGAAACTATAGATCATCTATTTTTTCAATGTGATTATACAGAAAAAATTTGGTACTGGAGTTGTAAAATTTTTTTCAATTCACCAAAAAATGTGCTGTCCTTCTCTTTAAAGGAAGATTTGCACAAAATCGTTTCTATTTCAAAAACAAATAATCTCAGTTCAGACTTGTTTCAACTATCTTTATCTATTGGTGTTTGGCATATATGGAAAGAGAGAAACGATAGAATATTTCAAAACAGGTTCTCAGACAGTACACAGATATGTAACAGAATTCATCAAACCATGAGCATCAGAATGTCAAAATCCAAATATTTTAAAAACATCACTGGCATGGATGAGAAAATAATTATGAAATGGGGATATACCTCCCAACGCTGAATTGGGGTACTCTCTGCATTATCATATGTCGCGTTCCTGCTCTCATTCTTCAATCTTTGAACCCTGATTTAGCTCAACATCTACCTGTATTATTTACATTGACCTCACCTCCTCTCTTTTAATTTACATTTTAATTAACATTTAATAATACATTTTGATGTAGTTTGTTAAGTTGCAGAATATCTTTCCTTGGGTAGCTTTGAATTCTGATGACACCCGACTGCTTTCCTGGATTGACCGACATTCAAACAACATTATTAGTCCACACAATCAAATATATTGTTCTCAGTTCAGTATTACAGTGACTTATCTGGTTGTTCAGTTGGAGAAGAATTAGTCATCTGACCTCATCTATGCTGGTTGTAGCACATAAGTACCTGGCTTCGAGCCTATAAATCAAAAAAGACCAAGATATTAGACATGAGATGAAAGATAGGAACTGTATGGGTACCCAATCGGGCCCTTACATTCCTCCCAAAACAAAAATGAGCCAAATATCTTATCTAATATAAATCTGGGCTTGATTTACTCGAAAAGGTTATAAATGAATATGGATCTCCTAAATGCTGCCGAGACTGCTGTTAAAAGACATAAAGTAACTCAGATCTGGTTATATTTCATATAAAGCTTAAAGACTTCACCTTTGGGGTTTAAATCACTTATCTTCTTCAGATCTGGGACATTCGAGATAAAGAGTTTCATAGCTGCTAGATTTGTTAACTTGTCTTCTTTCACAGTTGCAAGATCTGGTCAATATGGTGCCTCGTCGAGATAATTGAAGTAGTTGAGTAAAACTTTAGCTACAGCGGCAGATTTGATTGAAGAGAATGTTACCATTCTCTTCTTGCCGCCATTAATGGGATTTATTTCGGAGTTAGTTTAATTAAAGAGTTAGAAGTAAAACATGCCTTATTTACTTGTGAGCATTCGAGAAACTTCCACGCATGGGCTCTGATATAGTTTCGTTCAGCCTTGTACTTAATTATATTAAGGCCTATTTAGTTATTGTTTTTTGCTATGTACATTGTGACCTTGCCTTATGGCATTTGTATTTTGATTTATACAGTTCGTAATAGAAAAGTTTGAACCCGTTTTCAAAAAAAAAATCATCCTTTAATTAATTTCTTAATTAATCTTTGATTAATTACTAAATAATTAAACCAAATTACCTCATACTTAAACATCTTCACTTAATTACAATCATGTAATTATTAAACAATTACTTAACTAAGTAATTCCCAAATCATTAATTACATAAAGTAATTATTTATAAAACTCAAGTGTTTAAAATTTAATTAAACTTAATTAATTAAAATAAACAATCATATTAAACTAAATTAATTACATTAAGTAATTAATTTCTTAATTACTTTATTAAGTAATTATACTCAAACCATTTACAATTGATTATTATTAAATTAATTAATCTAATTAATTATAAAAATTAACCATATTAATTAATTGTTAAATAATCCTGGTTAATGACCTTCATTAACCATCCTCTAATTATTTCATTAACTTAAATTAATTACAATTTTAATTATCTTTAATCATTCATTAATTAAAGTTAATTATTAAATTAATTAATCTTAATTTAAAACTTAATTACATAATTAATATTATACATTCATCATTAATTAATAATTTAATTAATGATCTTAATTATAAATTTATTAATCATTAATCCATTATTAATTCCAAATTCAATTAATTAATTAAATTAATTTTAATTACCTTGTTAATTAAATTAATCCTGAAATATTAATCTTAATTTAAATTTTCAAGGTGAAACATAACTAATTATGTTTAAAACAATTTAATTCAAAACTAAGTACTTTTGAAATTACCTTTAAATTTCAATTTAAATTCAAGTTTAAATAGAATAATTTTTAAAACTTATCAAAGTTTTGAATAATTTAAAACTTTTTAAATTTCAGGACAATCAAAAGTTTGTCTTAAAATGAAATCATAAAATTTGAAGTTAAATTCATTTCAAAGTTTTACAAATTTTCGACTCATTCTTAGTTCAAACTTTCAAATTAAATCTTCTATTTAAATTTTAAAACTGAACTTTATTTTTAAATTTTGATTTCCAGATTCCAAATTAATCTTTAAATCTTACTCACATTTTAAAAATCTCATTATCAAGAAGTTTAAACTATTATATCAACACAAATAGTTAATTAAGTTAAATTTCTGAAAAACTTTATTTTATATTTTAAAACTGGAAGTTGAATTTAATCAGAAATTTAAACTTGCATTTGAATTTGAACTTAAACTTTACCTTAACAAAAACTACAGATTATAAAAAGTTTTAAAAGGAAAACCCAGATTAAAAAAAAGGAACAGGTTTTCTGAAACCTGTTAATTTACAGTGACCCGAGAAACCTACATTTTTACTTCAAGTTTCATGCTGCTCTACCTCGAGTCTTACATCTACTTGCTTCGAGCAACCCCAACCTTCCCCTGCAACATACCCAAACCAAAAATACTTCACCAGAATAACTTATCGCCGTGCATATGCACGGCGATTCTCGCCCTCTCTGATCATCAGGGACGATCAAACCATAATCAGAAATCCATTGAAGCCCTAACATCATCACAAAATCGAGCAATAAATCAGAGAATCAAAGTCCACCCCAAAATTCATAACCTGGAAAAATGTTTCAGGCTTCTACACAAAACCTGTCAACGGCCAAAACCCACTGCTCCGACCTCTTGACGATCGACCCCTCCGGCCATGAACTCAACTACGGCCAAACTATAAATCCTCAAAACTCTTGACACTCGATCCAATGTATGAATCGAAATGACCAATTCTTTAAACCAAATAAAACTAGGGTTTAAAACAATTTTGCAGATCTGCACCTTCCACAATGACATTCATTTCCATCCATGATTTTTCTAAGCACCACTAAACCCTACTCTACTACTCAGAAGAATTCCAGAATTTCTCAATTCATAAATCACAAGAAATTTCACATATTCCATTTTCAGTTCAAGTACTAACTGCTATAAAAACTAAACTCTAAAAATCCTATTTCTTGCTTTAAAAAAATCAAGTTATGGTAAGTACTTTAATTTATGAATCTGAAGCATAATATCAATATGGTTGAGTTTTGAAAAAAAAATCAATCATGCAAGGGTGTTACCTGTATCCAGAGGGATAATACTGTTTTTATATCATATTTTTTTTAAACTTAAAACTTTAAAAGTCAACTCAAGATAATTAATAACCTTATTTTATAAATCTAAACATATCAGAAACTAAAATTTAAAAGATAAGGTTTTGATAAAAAATTTCCTGAAAATTAAGAAAACAGAACAGTAAATAAACAACAGTCTATATACATTTATTCACAGCAATACTTGTTTATCAAAAACAAAAATAAATCCAGCATACAATCCTATTAAAAAAGAATTAAGATTTAAAGTTACTCACCTTAATGTAGAGCTCAGTTGTCCCTTTCGAAATTTGCAGAAAAGAATGCAGACTTTATAAAAATGCAGGTGTGCTTCTCTGATTTTTAAATCTGAGTTGAACTTTGATGAAATGCTAACGATCCATACTCTAATCACTTGCATGCAGATGCTAGTTTACCATATGCATGCAGATGTAGAAGATGAAGTTGCTAATTCCCCCAAATACATGCAGATGCTTCCATGTTTTCAAATCCATTCCAGGACTTAAAAAAAGAATGCAGAAAACAGTGCAGAAAAATGCAGGCTTGAAGGAGTTTTCAAACAGAGATGCAAAGGTCTTCAATTTCATACAGATTTGGAAATACAGAAATGGATTGGAATTTGCTTCAGGTTATTGCTTTTGATTTATTTTGGATTAGAGGGGAACTGGTTTTAGATTATGCAGATTTTTGGATTTGAGGAAATGCAGATTAGAACATGGTTTTGGAATATGCAGATTTGTGTATGCAGATGTAAAATTTGAATATGCAGGCCTTTATGATAAATATGAAGATGAGTTTTATCTTTTCTCTTTTGATTTAGGAGAATGAAAATGCAATATGAATGGAGATGCAACTAAACCAATGTATTTTCAGATTTTAATGAAAGCAAAGAAAAATAAAAACTAAAATTAACACTTGTCAATTTTTACAACGCTTGTCAAATTGTATATTAGTTTTTGAACACATGTAAAAAATGTTAAAGAATGAAACACTTGTTTTCTTTTAAAGGTAATTAGCATTTAAATTTACAAAGAAAAGTGTGTGTTAGCTTAAATTAAGTTGTTAGTTTTTATTTGAATATGTGTATGAATTTTCAAAAGAAATAAGAACAAATCATGTTTATAAATAAACTTATACATATTAAAAATTAAAACAATTAAACAATTTAAAATTTATACTTTTGAACTTAGAATCAAACTAAATTCAAGAATCAATTATTTTCAAATCAAGTTATAAATATAAATTCAATTTGAAATAACCAATTGCAATTTCTATTCAAAACTTATTTATAAAGACAATACAATATCAATATTGTTTTATAAAAGTATTTTTACAAGAAATTAGTTTTTTACCAATAAAATATCTATTTTATTATGCCATGAAACCATTTTGTTGAATTTAATGTAAATTTAAAACTCAATCTAATTTAATTTAAACATTTAATTTTTTTCTTATCGATTTAAAATCATATATTTTTATGAAATAGTTTTTGAAAACTCAATACTAACTTAAAACAAAATATCCAATTTATAATGTAAATATTAGAATTTTAAAACATGGTTCATTTATTAATTTATACCAAATCATTTATTTAACTTTGAAAAGCTTAAATATTAAATGAAAACAAATTTTCCAAATTACTATAAATAATAAAACTAGAAAATATGCTTTACTTATTAAAATTAAAACAATACCAATCTATTTAAAATATAAACCAATTATTTATATTGTAAATAGAAATCAATTTATATCATTTAAAAGATAAAAAAACTAATTTAAATATTTATTGAAGAAGATTATTAAATCTATTTGAATAATTATTAACAGAATATCAATATCAATTTAATTTTAACCACAGATTATTAAATTGATATTGTTAAAAATTCCGGGATATTACAATACAGTATCGTAATCTCCCCCGTACTCGACGTCGTCAGAGGGCACTCCATAGGCATGGTACAAAACAAAATTGTACAGGGCGCGCTAGGGTAGGTGACACGGCACAACTAGGCAATGCCAGGGTAGATATACCAATTGCTATCTGGGCTGGTGGTAACTCATAGCCGCGGCTACTGCCCACCTCGAGCCACACCCCCAAATAAAAAAAAATCAAAAGTGGCCACCGAATCAATCCAAAAGTCAAGGTATAATATCGAAGGGACGTGTCCGATCGAAGGTGTTACCTCAATGGCCCGAGAATCGTTCCTGTTTTAGCCACCTTATGCCAACTCACGGGAGTTGGGTCCACGTATTTACCTCAAAGGAAACGCCGCCACTATCCTACTTCATTCTGGAATCTCCACCGCGTACACGGTTGTTAAAGTGGTTTTCGGAGTTGGCAGAGAGTATGACAACTTTCGATCCCAGTCTCTTCAACAACCAAACGTTATTATAACACTGCGGTTATTTCAAAATAATTTATACTTTAAAAACCAGGGTATAATATTCATTTCAAAACCATATAATCACGGTATCATTTCCCTTTTAAAACCAAATCAATATGATATCTTTTTCAAATATATCCTTTTCTAAAACCATAACTTTTCATAGTTAAAATATTTCTAAACCAAACGCTTGAGATATAGCGTTTCAAAACATGAAACTTTGAATTACATAACTTTGAAATATAACCGCACCACTTAAATGGTTTAAATATAAATCACTTTATATGATAAAATAGTTTCTTCACCTTTACAAATCAATTCCAAATATAGATAATAATCCAAATAAAACATTTCAATTTATATATATTTTTCAAAGTTTTACATTTTCCACCATTTCAAAGCTAATTCTTTAATAATTCCATATACCAAATTCAATTGCTATTATTTAGATTTGAAATGTTTTCTTAATAAATCCAGTATCATTTAAATAAAACTTTTGACTTCAAACAACTGGATATGCTTTAAATTTATTTAACTTGATATATTCATTTATCTCCACTTTATATTTATTTAAATCACTTTAAACCAAATCAAGTTATAAGAATCATACCCTTTAAAATCTCCATTTTTTTTTCAAATCAAATTTTATTTAAGTACAATTTTCAAATAATTCAATTTAAACCAATATCATATCTATTTCCCAACTTAGATTTCATTTAAATCATTCAAAAACTCGATATATACAATATCTTAAGTAGGTACTTAACCATATAATATAAAACAATTAAACTCCATAATTAAACTCATTTAATTAATCAATTTTATTCATAGCTTAAACCAAGAATTCTACCATATATAAAATAACCTTTATTAAGTATCCGAATTAATATCTCATAAAACCATATATAGAAAATCATTTCAAAATATTTCTATATATAGATCGCGGTGTCTGTATAAAATTTTCTATCATATGGTCAAGTGATACAGATATTTATCATTTCAATCCATAATTTAAATTAAAAATTACGGTTATATATCATTTCAAATTGCAATCCCGAATGAAATGAAAATGCATAATAACTTGTAGTTTATAACAATATGAAATACATCATCCATTCATCCAATATCAACCATCAACCATTTATCACAATCATCATCAAATTCAATCAATAGCATCATTATAGAACGTATAATAAACAACAGGTATTAAATAGCAGTTTATATTTAATAATAAATTAAATAACTGTTTAACCGGAAGTTTATATGCAATGAGTAATTAAATAACAATTTAACTGGCAGTTTAAATGCAATGAATAAATTAAATAGCAATTTAATTTAAATAAATGAAGTTAACTGAGATGATGATTAAAAATATGCCAAACAACCACAATTAAATTTTAAATCACATCATATATCAATTTAACAAACAAAAGAAATTTTAGAAGTTGTGAGTGGGCAAAAATACACACCTTTTGAATTTAAATTGAATTTAAATCCAATTTAAACCCAAAAATTGGACAGTCTCCAAATTCGTCCAAACTAGCGTCAAAGTGTCCAGAATTCCAATACAATCCTAGCGGAGAAAACTGCGCATGAATGGGTGTTCGTATGCAAAAGTTATACGCATTAGAATTTTAAACGATAAAATTAAAAATAAAGGAAATAGATAAAATAATAAACACAACTATCTAAGCACATCAGCAAGGTCCTTCCCTCACGCATGAACAGTAGCCGAATCTGCCTTCATTAGAAATGCACACGCTTCTTTCGAAACGCCTATCACCGCCTCGTCTAGAACGAACGCCACTCCCTCCAACCACCAGCCGCACGCCACGCGTCACCCTCCACCTTCCCGAGCCCACCTTCGATCGCCAGTCATCACGCACGCTACGTGATGGAGCCGTCGCCATCACATACGAAACCCTAATTAATTTAAATCAGCCACCCCACGCGCCTCTAGGCCAAGCGACCACCACCGATCTGCTCCGTGGAGCGAGCTCCACAAAACCCCTTAGTTGATTTCAGAATCCGTCGAGGTCAACCAACCTCCAATTTGAACGACCGAGAATTAAAACACAATTTCCATCGAACGATAAACTGAATTGAAAAACGAACACCACTAGTGAATTACTCTAGTCGAGAGCTTAAACATATAATTTTTTTCAAATTTTTCTGAGGAGTTTGAATATTCATTTGATTTTTGAATTTGCAATTGGATCTAGGGTTTGCAGCCACTGGAAGTGGAGGGGCTGATGGAATTTTACGTGCAGACAAATTAGAATGAGGAGAATTAGGGTTTATAGCATGGTTTATATAGGTAGGTCAGAAATTAGAATGGATGGATAAGGTTGGATATACACATTAAGGACAAAGTGGCCCAAAAAGCCCGTTTCGACTCCGTAACGAAATTGGGTCAACCCATATATCAAAATAGATATTTAAAATATTTTAAACGCATTGGAACAAGTTTTAAGTCCAAATTCCATCGTATGAAGAAGTTATGCTAAAAACAATATTTTTCAAAGTGATTTCAATTGATTTCAGTTTAATTTATTTCAAGTCGTTTCGAGTCCGTACGATCAAACGACAAGTCCGATCGCTACGAAACTTGAAATACTACAATAATTCACCTTTACGGATACGATGAAACTGGTTTCGTCGAAATCCGAGTCAGTGGCCAAAATGGCTATTTTTCCATTAATTAAATAAATAAAATTTAGTCAATTTAATCAAATTTTAAATTTAAATTCGATAATTACCAATTCTTATCATTTTAAATTTTCCAATCATTTACATTGATTTAAACCAAATTTACTATCAAATTAGAGTTGATAAATTTATAAATTTCGGTATTAACCTCAATTTCATTAAATTTGAAAATTATAAATTTAATTTCCAAAATTTCTATTAAATTTACTTTTCATTTTATTATTCGATTCATATTTATCAAACAGGTGAGATTAACATCTGATGCAGTGGATAATTAACAAAACGATATGGATCGATGAAAGTAGCAATCGGTGGATTGAAGATACTGAAATGCCCAAATTCGTTGATCACAAAGATACCGAATTCTAGCTATCTTCGACACGTTGATCGCGCTTGATACTGTGAGAGAAGATCTTCAATTCTTCAAGCGTTGATCAAGCGCACTTGATTCCGCGAATCGGCTTCAACAATCGTTGATTCGAGCGCACTCGAATAACCGAAAGTGGAGATAGGAGATTACACTCAACTACCAATTTAAATTGAAAGCACAAAGCTAACAAAAGAGAATTTTATTCAAAAATCAACCAAAAAATTACAATGACCCCAACTCGCCTATTTATAGGCCACAACACACCCTAGGTCGTTTCCGACCTAACAATGCCCACGACTTATCATAGGTCGTAAACGACCTAAAAAATACAAGACTCAACACATAACAGCGCTACACCGGACGACCTACGACTTAACAAGGTCGTGAGCGACCTAACCAGTTACAACACATCACAACACAACAATGGTACGCGACTTACAGTAGTTCGCGACCTAACCATCCAGCGACTCAACAAATACCAGTTACAACATGTAGCGACCTAGCAATTACCAACGACTCACGACCTAAGTACAAGCGGTTTATCAACATACACGACTTAACATGGCCGCGACCTACGACCTTAGTTAGGTCGTTAACGACTTAACAAACAAAACACAAGCGACTTAAAATACAACATCACCTTATTACAATGAATACAACGACTTACGACCTAAATGACAAACGACCCATCTTTTTTCCAGCAACAGGAATTCTTCATGCGACCTATGAGTTAGGTCGTTCTCGACTTATCGTAGGTCGTTCCAACGACTTATCCCACTGTTTTAGCTTGTTAGGTCGTTTCAACGGCTTATCATGCTGTGTTAGGTCATTCGGTCGTTCCAGCGACTTATGGGCACCTGCCGATGCTCTTCCACTGTATCGCCTATATCCTTCCCTTCGTTAGGTCGTAAGCGACCTAAGCCGTCTCCACTAGGTCGTGAGCGACCTAAGACTTGTGATTTTTCAGATTGCGTTGCATCAACATCGGATTCAAAATTCATTACATCACTATTCTCACATTTCACCTAAATTCCCATTTTAAATATTTAATTCGTTTAATTATAATTAATCTTTTATTTAATTGTAAATTCCAATAGATTAATAAAGCTTTATTCTCGATCCTTATAGCTCAACAAATTGTCCAGTATGAATAACCTTGCCATTACTTACAAATATTCCTTAATTTAATTCAATGTTTACATTTTATTTTCATATATTCATTTTGTTGCTAAGTATACAGCTACTTTATTTCCACTGATTTGAATTTCATTCAATTAATTAATAATTTCCTCAGTTAACATTTTCTTTATTTTTAATGCAATTGATTAAAAATTTAATTCCTAATTCTTAATATCCTCTAAATTACAACTTCCAAACATTGTATTACTCCTCACATTAATGTGCCATTTATTAAAATTAATTTCCCATAAACGTACTACTAAATTTCCCCTTAATTGCAATTTGATTTCCAAATTTTATTTAACATAATAAATAACATATATAAATTGTTACCTATTTTCCTTTACTTGCATTTAAAAGTTTATTACTTAACAATCACAAGTTAAAATTCCATATATACACAAATATTAATTAATTGTCATTAATAATGTATTATTTCATTAATTAGTCAAATACTTACATTATCCCTATTTCACTTATTTTGGTCGTTATTCCAATCATAGGTCGCAAGTTTTCGCTTCTTTATTTTATCCTATGGAAACAATATACATTTCAATACTTTTTTACTACATTTATTGAGATTTGTTTTTCAAATTTACTAGATACCACAAATTATGACCTTACAGTTATTTCAATTAATTGGGATTGTGCTAAATTAATTATTTAAAAACTTAATAAACATAATTGAATTAATTTACATTCGGTTACAAATAAATCATTATATTATCAAGTTCATTAAATATTAACTTGCATTAGCACATTTCCTTAATTTACAATCAAATACCATTAACAATGTTTTATTACAGTAATCAATTTAATACTTTCCTTTATTTCTCATAAACAATTACATCTGGGTATAATCTTTTCACTACTTTCATTCATTAGAATTCTATTCAAATTCCAGTTTCTTGCAAAAACTCATTTAATATAAATTTGCATACCAATAAATTAGGTTCCAATAAATAGGATCTATTCAATTCAACCTTTTTAATTAAGTCTACAAATAAATCAATATAATATTTCATAGGTTAATTCTTAACATCCACTTCATTACAAATTATAACAATTATATTTCTTTATAAATCTAATTCCAAAATCTTATTATATGACAAATTTAATTAACGAAATTCACGGGTCATTACGAAGATGATAGGTTGGAGCTTCAATTTGTTTCAAAGGCCTGATAGAATAAAATTACAGAATACACAAGAAGAGAATGAAAATTAAAAAACAAACCAAACACAAAAATTAGATTTTTGATGAATTAATCTCATTTTAGAGTTGATTACCTGTTGTAATACTCTCTAATTGATAAAAGCAACCATTTTATTTGAAGAATTGAATATTTAAGGCTCTAGATTGAACAATTGGCGGAATTTTGCTCTCATTTTCTATTTCTAGGCTAGTGAGGAAGAAGAGAAACTAAATGTTGTGTACGTACAGGTAATTCATTCCTCGTTTTCTCCTTCTAGTTTCTAATTTGCTAATGGGCTTTGGAACCAATAGAGAAAATAAATCAGGCTAAGTAAATTTTAATTCACCACTTATACAAATATGCACATAAACACATTGTTATAATGAAAATAATGCATTTTTCTTCAAGTTTTAACACAACCAATTTATACAAACATACTTACATATGAAATAAAATATTTAACATCATACAAAAATATCATTTTAGTTTTCAAAAATTTCTATTATAAAAACCCTTATTTTACATAAATACACAAATTACCCAATTAAATGCATAAATCCTCATTTTTAACTTTAAAAATTCTACAAAAATTATTTTCTTGCATAGAAAAATATAGTCAACCATTTTAAACTCAAATTTATAACCAAAAAATATTTTTTTATCAAATTCAATTTTATTTAAATAAACACCTTTTAAAAATCAAATACTTCCTTTAAAAATTATTAAAAGAAGTAATTGGCAATAATTACAATAATTATTGCATTTACTCAAAATAAAATCAGACTTCATTTATTATTCTCATAAATAAACATAATAAATTTTCCAAAACTTTATTTTCACATTTTATTTCCAAATTGCATTGTTTGTTCCAAATAAACAATATAAATCTCCAATTTATTTTTAATTCACAATATTAAATGATAACATCCATTATAATTTAATTTTACAGGCAATCTCCAAAAGCAGAGTTGTTACAGACCTTCCCCTTATAAAAATTACATCCTTGCAGTTTCTACGGGAAGAGTTTGTATTCAACACAATTATTTCATCAATCAAAAGAAGGGTAAACCAGCACGAGATTAAAATTTATCACTCTCAACTCAAGATGATAGAAGACCAAGATAAAGTTGCTCAATAAATTATTTGATTTCCGGAATAAATTCGTCGGGATTTGTGGACTATAGAATGTCTTCGAGCTATACCTTATAATTTCTAAGGCTTCTCCCCTTCGAAACAAGAACATAAAGCAGAATTCTACCCAAAAATCAATCGAGTGAGATTGATTTTTTTGAAATTTCTCCAATAGAGTCGGGATTTAGCTCAACTTTTACCCGAACTCCGACCAACAAGGTGATTATTAACATAACTTTCCGTGTGTCATTATGGAAAAAGCCACACCGACACAGAGATGACAATAATTGAGGTAAGAAAAATCAGCTAGAGGGGTTACTTCAACTCATTATCTGAATAATCAAAATCTCAATTTCCTCTACTTGAATTTTTTTTAAGAAACTCTTTGATATAGCACTTATAAAATGAACAAGTTCAAATTCGTATTCCCTCTTATTAATAAATTAATTTCTTAAAAGAGTTTTATAAATCCATATCAACACTTCTTAAAATAAATTTTTTAAAATCTCACTTCTCTCTACTTTCAAACACCTAAAAATTTCCAAAACAATTTACATAAGCCATTCAAAATATTTTTTTTTAATTCTAAATATCATAATATTAATTTCCAAACTCAATCTCATTAAAACACATTTTACCATGTTTGATAGCCTCATCACAGCATTTAGGAGATTCCTATTGATAACGTTGATCAGGCGCTTCAACCAAAATTCTTAAACACTCAATAGACGACCCAACACAATGAAAATTATTTTCTATAAAAAGAAACTCCTCATGTTTAATACTGGAAATATTCTTTACTTATCTCAAACCAAAATCCAATTTCTCTTAAACACATATCTTCAATTTGAAAGATTTGAAACTCAATTTATAAATTATATTCAAAATCAAAAACGGGGATCATCAAGATATTCTCCAAAATACTCAATTCGCAAGGTTGATGGAATAGACTTGAATGTTCGTTATTCCGAACGACATAATGAGCTACTCGAAAGAAACATACAAGTGTGTAATGCGGTAGGAAGATCGCTATCCTCCACGACTCGTAGCTCATGAAAATCGGTGTAGGTCACGTCGAGGAATGACCCTAGCACCACCCAATAGGTTAAACGAGGTCAATGATCTATAAGAGTAGGGGTAAAATATTTTCTAGAATAAGGAGAAGTAACACTTAGACGCATCATTACTTCGATTTAAATAATATTACAAAACATATCAACAAATGAGTATCCAAAGAGGATATCTCGAAGGTGGCAAGAATGACTATATCAGTTAAGTTCAATTAATCACCTTTTTCCTTAGTGGACATCCTTGTGGAAGGATGACCGAAAGGCTAAGAGTCAGGAATGAGGTCAATACAATACACGATTGCCCGATTGGGTGTCATACCTGAATGGACTCACAGAAATCAACAAATTCATAACGACTGGAACTCGAGATATATCATCAGCATCTCGAACTCAAGAGCGAACAAAGATACTTCATAATCGTAATCAGCATTCCGAAGATAAGAAATGACAAACCAACTGAATTAGGTCACCTAAATGTAGGATCCCTTAAATCACAGAACGTTGCTTGATAAGATGCAAGCCACTCTATCCCAAATTACTCCAAACTCTATATAAAATAACAGAGTGCTAATTCGCATGAAAAGATAAGCTGCAAGGAACAATCCCAAAGTTCTCATACATCATTCTAAATATTGTGGATCCCCTCAATAGGATTCGCAATCCTTAAAGAGGAACAAGACAAGAATATCCAATAACATCAATAATTTCCTCCGATACGGGTGAATGTCATGCACACATGTCGAAGAGGACTTGAATAGAGTAATCACAATGGATCACTCCCAGGATAAGATATCATCAATTCCGTTATGGAATACTACAGAATAAAATATATTCCTAAACATATCCCAAATTTCTATCTCAAAAGACATGATAAGATAAAAGACACAAAGATTAAGGGATTTTGTGACACTTGTACTATACTTGGATGTATGATCATATATGCATCTGTTCTATGTTTATTATATTTTGTTCTGAACTCAGCTCTGACACCAAGTTGTGACGCCCCACCCCGAGACCCACATTAATAAAGAGAATTACATAGTAATCCTATATGCTAATGTGGAGAATAGGGATGGTCAGGGACGGCTATCTAGAGCCTTGTCTTAAATATCTATTAAATACGTCGGGAATTGCTATCTTTTTTCTCTCTACTCAAGTGGATCGACATATCCAATAAATACTAAATACAAAACTATAGTTGGCTAACGGATCTATCAGAACAAAATACCATAACAAAATGAATAATTCATCACAGAACAACAACAGATATATATATACACATATACTCACATATACAATGATACATCAAAGTGGTATGACGACAACTCTATGTACATGAGTCAAAAGAATATACAATATAACTCATAAGGACAATAACAGCTAAAGAAAATAACCCAACATGCATGCAGAAGCATTATGTAATAGCTATATCCAAAAGAAATGCTTAACCGGAAACATACTCGGTCTGACCCGTATGTAAAACACATGGGTCGATCTAGCTAAACAAATCAGTGAATAATAATAATAAGGTAAAGCATAGGAAAGATTGGGTATCCTCTAATACAAGAGATACCATACCCATAAGCATTATATTACCATCATAAGGAAAGGATGATTACTCCTCTTAATAAGAAGAAGAGGTAACAAGAGTATAGCCATAACTTAAGTGACGTAATAACACATAAGTATATGAGCCATCGAGAATGAGATTCTAAAGATAAAATCAATCTAAATATCATATTCACCTCATATCATCGGCAGAATCTAAATGATAATGATAACGGTTCCAAATGAACCAACTCCTACTAGGAGAAATCGTCAACACAAGAATCTTGTCAAATAGCAACACAAAACATTCTTAATTAGGATAAGTCTCAAATTTCAGATATGCCTCATCTCAACGGTATAGCCCAAAATCTCAAAGTAGCATGAAATGCAAACATAAATCTAAAAATAAAAGAATCTTCAAACTCATCTATACCTCATCTCATCGTTATAAATGTATATACGTCTCAAATCTATCTTACCAAAAAGGGAAATTTAGAATATTCTATAAAATCACGAAAGCATCAACTCATATTTCAAAGAACTCAATAAGAGTTCAAAACATCATAAATGAAATCATGATGTAACAGCCCATAATTTTGTGAATATTTTTAATTAAATTTTTATTTGAAATTTTGATTTTTAAATCATTTAAAAGTGAATTTTTAGAATTCTTTCCAATGCAAGTTTGGAATTTGTTTGTAATTTATTTTTCAAATGCGATAAATAAACAATTTTTGAAAATTTTATATTTTGGACAAAATTTGAATTTTCAGAGAAAAAGATTAAAATTTAAAAATTTGAATTTTTAAATTTTAATCTTTTTCTCTGAAGCAGAATCTATTTATGATTTCCGTTCTGCTTTTCGTTTCGTTAAATTCTGAATTATACTTTTTAAATTAAATAAATTACAGCGTTTTACACGAAGTTATTTTCTGTATTTCAATTTCAATTTTTCTATGTTCATTTTTATATTTTTATTTTCTATGTTATTTTATTTTATTTTTCTATTTTGTTTACCTAAACTTTATTTATTGGATTTTACTTGTGTGTATATCTTTTCATAAAAGGCTTAGAAGAAATCAAGGAGACATGCGTTACATTTCTTTAATGCTTGCCTTCTTATATACCTACCCTCTTTATTACTTACCCTAGCCATTCACCATTCATAGCCGTGAATTGCTCTTATTAATCACGTACAAACATCACAAAATATCCTCTTTTCAATTGCATTTAAGAATTATATATATATATATATATATATATATATATATATATATATATCTTTCTCCTTGTTTATTGCCTTTTATTTCCTAGCCTTTTTGTTTTCCTATCATTTACTCCTCTTTAGCCGTTCAAATCTTTTCTTGCCATCCACTACACTTCATATTTCACGTATACATTTACTTCACATTTCATTTCTGGAAAGAAATTTATGCAAATAAATGGCTTGGAGAAATTTAAGAGGCACACATTTCATTGTTTAAACTCTTTCCATTTTCATTTGCATGGACTTTATTATTTTCTAGTCGTTTCCTCCTCATTCCTAGCCATGAATTACTTTACCCATAGCCTTGCATATCAAGTTGAAAATTCACGTACAAAAAGATTATTTCCCATCTCTCATTTTTCCAATTGCATTTAAAAATAAGATATATTGTACTTTTTTTCCTCCTTAACTTATGCCTTTCCGTTTCCCTAGTATTCATAACTCCTTAGCTGTTTTTTTTCTCATATAGCCGTGTATTTCCTTTTATCATTCACGTACAAAACTCCTCAAACATATCTCATTTTATTCCATTTCTCATTTCATCTCCTGAAAGAATTGTTTTTTTATTAAATACATCAAGTACTTGTTGCCATTTTATTTTCCAAACCATTCAAAATCTTGCCTTTTATTGCATAGCCTCTTTATTACTTACCTTAGCCATTCATTCCTTTAATCTAGCCATGAATTTCTCTTTCCTATCACGCATAAAAACTTTCTAAAACTTCTAATTATCATTTGCGTGAAAGAAAATTATATTCAAGCTCCAGATCCATCGCTTCTCTTTCTCTTCTTTCTTTTTCTCTTTTCGTTTCTTCTTTGTTCCTCATGCTTATACTCAGCCTCTGGCCTCTAGCACACCTCTAACCATCATGACCAAGCAATTTAAGATGATGGTTGAAACCATATGTGGTGTAAACAAGCCATTGATTGATTAAGGCAAGTTATGTCACTTTGATTCATTTATTTTTCCATTGTTTTAACATCTATTGTTTTGTGTTGAATCATATTCTTATGTATGTAATATTTGTTTGCACACAAGATTTGGATCCGACTCTTTATCCACTCAAGTTCGCATTGTGCTTTGTCGTGCTTTTTCGTGCTTTGCGAGGTTTGGATTTTTTTTCTCAATTTGTCGATTCTAGTTTAAAAAGGTGAGTTTTTATCACTCTAGACATATGTACTTATATTTTTGTGAAAAAAATGACAAGTGAATCTGTAGACATTGATACGTCTTTCATATATGCCTGTGTTGTTGTTACATGATGATAAATGCTGTTTATATATTTGTTGCATCATTTGTTATGATATTATATGTATACTATTATTTTATTTCTGTTAATCAACACTGTAAGTTCCCTATCACTATGGGTTGAAATGAAACATACCCAAACGGACTTTAGGATAAGGAATATCACTATGGGCTGAAATGATAGGTTCGAGTGATTTTTTTATTGATTTTTGGCGTATTTATTATTCTTGGGATTGCGGGTTTGAAATGATAGAAATCGGATTTTTCTTTTTAAATAACGGGTTGAAATGATACATATCCGTATCACTTGACCTAGGTTAGAAAATATTATACAGGCCCATGGTTAATATTTTTAAAGTAATATTTTCCTAAAAATTTATTAAATATTTTGAAATTTTGGAATATATGCAATTTTAAGTTAAAATTTGATTTAAAGATTTGAAATATAAAGAGATATCAGTTTTTATAAGTTAAAATGTTATAAGCCGATAATTGGTTTAAAGTGTAAAGTTTTAGTTAATGCAAGAAACATGTACAGTTTTAATTTATGAAAGAAATGCGTAAAGTCCTAATTAATGAAAGAAACATGTAAAGTTTTAATTAATGCAAGAAACATGTAAAGTTTTAATTAATGCAAGAAACATGTAAAGTTTTAATTTATGAAAGAAACGTGTAAAGATTTAATTTATGAAAGAAATGTGTAAGTCCTAATTAATAAAAGAAACATGTAATGTTTTAGTTAATGTAAGAAACATGTACAGTTTTAGTTTATAAAAGAGATGTGTAAAGTTTTAATTAATGCAAGAAACATGTAAAGTTTTAATTAATGCAAGAAACATGTAAACTTTTAATTTATGAAAGAAACGTGTAAAGATTTTATTTATGAAAGAAATGTGTAAAGTCCTAATTAATGAAAGAAACGTGTAAAGTTTTTAGTTAATGCAAGAAGCATGTAAAGTTCTAATTAATGAAATAAACATGTAAAGTTTTAATTAATGAAAGAAACATGTAAAGTTTTAATTAATGTAATATTGATTAAATGATAAATGCTCTTTACTGTAATAGATATGTAAATTAAAACGTACATTTGATAATGTAAGTTTTTATTAGTCTAATATTGAATAAAATAATAAATGCTCTTTACTGTAATAAAAATGTAAATTAAAATGTACATTTGATAATGTAAGTTTTAATTAGTGTAATATTGATTAAATGATAATTGCTCTTTACTGTAATAGAAATGCAAATTAAAACATACATTTGATAATGTAAGTTTTAGTTAGTGTAATGTTGATTAAAATAATAAATGCCCTTTACTGTAATAAAAATGTAAATTAAAACGTACATTTGATAATGTAAGTTTTAATTAGTATAATATTGATTAAATGATAAATGCTCTTTACTGTAATAGAAATGTAAACTAAAACGTACATTTGATAATGTAAGTTTTAATTAGTGTAATATTGATTAAAACGATAAGTGCTCTTTATTGTAATAAATGTAAGTTAAAACGTATATTTGACATGTAAGTTTTAATTAATGTAATGGTGTATTTTAAATTGATTAAAATGATAAATGTTCCTTACTGAAATAATAAAATGTAAATTGATAGTGAACATTTGATACGTAAGTTTTAATTAATGTAAATGACATATTTTAAATGATTAAAATAATAAAGTTTCTTTATTGTAATAATAATATAAGTTAATAAGGTATTTTTAACTTAACATAAGAATTTCAGCTTTAAATTGGATATTACAGTAACAAAGTTTATTTAACTATAAGGCTATGATAAAATGACCATGTTAAAATTTGCAAGTATATAAATACTTTGATTAAATAAAAGTGGAAAGTATTACATTCCAAAAATGCTATGATTCCTTTAGGTTACAATTCCAAAATGCTATGATAATTTAAAGGAATATTTCAAGTTTAGTAAACTGAAGGAAATATTCAGTGATTTAGAAATATGGGTTTTATTTAAATGATATGTTATTGAATTAGTTTTGAAATGGAAATGATACTATTGTGATAAGGTTTTGAAATAAGTATGATAACTTTTGAAAGTATATACTGTTTTGAAAGAAATGATATGATTTTGATATGGATATGCTAGTTTGGTTTGCAAGTATAAATGATTTTGAAAGAAATATCCATGGGTTATAATAACGTTTGGTTGTTAAAGAGACCGGGATCGAAAGTTGTCATACTCTCTGCCAACTCTGAAAACCACTTTAACAACCGTTTATGCGGTGGAGATTTCAGAATGAAGTAGGATGGTGGCAGCGTTTCCTCTGAGGTAATACGTGGACCCGACTCCCGTGAGTTGGCATAAGGAGGCTAAAACATGACCGATTCTCGGGCCAATGAGGTCATTCCTCTGATCAGACGCACTCCTTCGATATTATACTTTGACTTTTAGATTGATTCGGTGGCCACTTTTGATTTTTGATTTTGGAGGTGTTGTTCGAGGTGGGCGGTAGTAGCTGCTATGCGTTACCACCAGCTCGGATGCGTAATTGGTATATCTACCTTGACATTGCATAGTTGTGCCATGTCACCTACCCTAGCGCGCCTTCTACGAGTTTCTATTTGTGTCGTACCTATGGAGTATCCTCTGGTAGCCTCCCGATCAGGAGGTATTACGGTACTTGTAACAACCCGCATATTTAACGATTACATATTTAAATATTTTATTTAAATATAGCGTCGTTAGTCGGATTTAGGTCCGAAATGTTACTTTTTTCAAACGGCCGAATTGGAGCTCGAAACTACCTCCATTGGTTCCAAAATGGCGTTTGCTACCTTTTTGAGTATAATCTTTGATATGTTTGGAGTTTGTGAAATTTTGACCCTTTTTCTATTGGGTCTTGGGTTTGGGTTCAGCCCACTAGCTTAACTAATACTCTAACTCATCCCCTTCTCTTCATTCATCTTCATTTCATTTTCATTTCTTAAGCTAAACTGAAACTGGTGGGAGGGAAGAGGAAATAGAAATTGCAAGCCCTAATTCCATTTGCAAACTCCAAATTCTTGCTCCAAAATCAAAGAGAAGCTATTGGTAAGCCTCCTCTTCATCTTCTCCAACTCTTCTCCTCTTCAATTTTAGAAAATTTCCTAAACCTAACTTAGGAAATACTTGTTTTGATCTTAGATTGAAGCTTGTTGGGTTAAAGTAGAGTTTGGTTGGACTTCTCCTTGTTATTGAGCTTCATCTTCTTTTTTTTTGGAAAAAGGTGAGTTTTGAACTCACATCTACTTCTCTTGATTTCATTGATGTTGGGTATGAATTCCTAAAACCTTGTTCATATGTACTTGCTTTTGGTTTGGATTGAATTGGTGAATATCCAAAATTTTAGTGTTTGTGTTCAATTCTTTAAAGATCCTAACTTTGATGTTGGAACATGTTTTGGTAGCGAGTCGGAGAGCTAATGGAGCTGGAGTATCTATTGGCTAAGGCTCCTTAGGTCCATTGCTCGAACGATCGCGGTTTGGATGAATTTGCATTTCATTGAAATAGGGCAGGAATTGCAAATTCATCAGGTTCGGCCGACCGAGCTCTGTAGCCGGTCGACCGACCTGCTACCCCGAGCCATGTTATGTTTCCTGCATCTGGCCAGCCAACCGAGCCCTGCAACCGGTCGACCGACCTGCTCATGTTTGGCTTGTTTTGCCTATTTTTGCATATTTTGATTGGTTATCCAAGTTTTATCGATTCAAGTTGCTTTTAGTAGTTGTTATTGCATCTTTGACTTTGATAACTTATTCTTGACTTCATCCACGGGTTTTTATAAATAATCTCTCTAAATCGTATTAAAAGCTCCCTTCTCCAAATTATAAATTCTAATTATAATGCACACACACAATTTCGCACTTCGAGCGAAGTGGAAGGAAGATTAAATGGTTAGGTAAAACATGGACCATGAATCCATGCGTTTGTCTTGCCGATTAATCCCCGACCTATTCGATTGATCGTTTTGGCCTTTTGGTCTGGTTTACCGATGAAACGAGGTGAACTTTGTACTGCTTTGAGTGTGAAACTAACTAACGGATAGTAAACCGTTTAGTGAGAACGAGTGGTTACGGGACTCACGTTACCACTTTGCGGATTCCTTTTTGAGAGTTATGACACATTCCGCCAGTTAGTGGTGTCTAGTACTGGGTCTCCAACCTTCACCACTATGGTTTGTTGCCTTCGGGTATGTGCCTTCGGGTTTGTTGCCCTTTAGTATCGCTTCCGATGTTGGTCGTTATGAGCCGCATGGGTGATATTGGGTTGCCCTTTTGTATCGCTTCCGATGTTGGTCGTTATGAGCCGCATGGGTGATATTGGGTTTGGAGTCTTCAGGGTCATGGATCCTTGTTTGTACAGTACTGAGCTCGAGCAAATTTTCTGATGTTTCATTCATATGTATATTCCCTAGGTATCGCCCTTCGATGTTGGTCATTATGAGCCGCATGATGCGTAGCGTTTACCTTGCGGAACTTGTATACCTTATTGGTATTTGTTAATTGCCTTTTTGGCTTGATTTGGGATAATTGTATCCTTTGTTTCTATATGTTGCCGATGATATGAGGCTTGTTATCATATGATTCATCTTTTGTTAGATGATTGTGTTATCTCCTTTAGAGATATTTATTATACTTTGTAACCTTGCAGGTTTATTGTTGTTTAGTTTATCTAACTGATTTGTTTAGCTAGACTGACCCGTGTATTTTATACCCGGGTCAGACCGAGATGTTTCAGGTTAGGTGCTTTGGACTTAGCCTATTTTGCTTCCGCATGGACTACTACGCTAGCTTATTTTTGTCATAGCTTTTTGTGTAGTCCCATTTTGTAGTAACCCTGATATATGTATTCATCTGGAATCGTCCGTATATTGTGGTTTGCTGTACCACTTGACATGTATTATTTTGTGTACTCTGTTATGTATCAATATATGTGTATATGATGATCTACTGTTCTATGATGTATATTACATTTGAGTTGTTATATTCTGTTCTGATAGATCCTACAACCACCTATGGTTTTGTTTTAAGTATTCATTGGGTATGTTGACCTGCTTGGTATGTTTATTATCGATGTATTCAATAGATAGTTAGAGCAAGGCTATAGATGGTCGCCCCTAACCAGCCTTATTCTCCGTGTTAGTTGACGGCATTACCCTGTAGTGTCCTTGGCTAGCGTGGGTATAGAGGTGGGGCGTCACAGCGTGGTATCAGAGCTGAGTTCAGAACAAAATATGATAAACACATAATAGAGCACATATTACGATACATCGGAGTGTGGTAAGTGATACAGATCTTTGAATCATTGTGTCTCTCTATTCCATCAAGGTTAGATAGAAATTGGGAATACGTCTAGGAATGCGTTTTATTCCGTAGTATTCCATATTGCAATATCTACCTTGTGAATAATCTTGTTCTTATCTAACTTTCAGCGTATGGCTGGAAGAGGCAGGGGACGACGTTCGGATGCTGGGCAATCCAGCGGCACACATCCGGATGGCGTTTATATGTCTGCCGATCAGTTTATGGAGTTGTTTAGGAGCACTCAGCCTCCAGTTCCTCCTCGAGTGTCTCCACCTCGCAAGTCTGTCTTTGCATGCCAGTGCAGTGATTTTGCTCATATTGGAGGAAAGCCGTTTAAGGCTCTGAATCCGTTCTTGAAGTCCAAGCTTGGTTTCGCACGTGCGAGCGTATCTTCTCTCGCATGGATCTTTCTGACCATGGTAGAGTTCTTATAACTTCTAGCTTATTACAAGAGCGTGCCCTTGATTGGTATGAGCTTCTTGTAGCCGAGATTGATGAGTCTACTCTTTCTTGGACTCAGTTTCGGGAGAGATTTGAACTCAAGTTCGTTCCTGAATCTGAAAAAGTTTTATTGACCCGTCGCTTCCTTGAGTTGAAGCAAGGGAAGTCTTCTGTTTCTGAGTATGTTGCATCATTCGAGGCTTTATCTAAGTATGGTCTTGAATTCATCCGCACTTCTTATAAGAAGAATTTGAAGTTTGTTTCTGGTCTTAAGAAGTATCTTAAGAAATCTTTGTTGCTCCAACTTAAGCTTTCTTTTGAGGAGTTGGTTGATTCGGCACTTCACCTCGAGACCGTCGAGAAGGAGTGTGATAGTGATGTTGATGTTGAGGTTTCCAAGAACCCCAACAAGAGGCCGTTTCCAATTCAAAAGCCCAGGCCTTTTCCTTCTAAGAAGAAGAAGACTGGTGGTCCTAGCTCTCAGCCTCAGTCTTCCGGAACACCTTTTATTCGGAAGTGTTTTAATTGTGGTTCTCCGGATCATATTATTCGAGCTTGTCCTAAGCCTCTCTTCTGCCGTTATTGCAAGAAGGAAGGTCATCATGTTTCAGCTTGCCCTAATGTTCCGGCTGGTGCCAAGTCTAGCAGGCTTTATGCTGCTAAGGCTTCTGAAGGTCCCTCTCAGCCCAAAGGTATATCTCCATCTATTTTGGAAGGTTCTATTTTATTTCGTGATCATAGTATTTGAGTTCTTTTCGATACGGGTGCTTCACATTCTTTCGTATCGAAAAAGCTCGTTGATGATTTATCTTTGGATGTTTCTTGTTTGGTTACTTTTTTAAGGATTGCGAATCCTATTGGGGGATCCGCGACCCTTAGCTTGCTTTATGATGATGTTGAGATTGTTTTATGTGGCTTTTCTTTTCGTGTGAATCTGCACGTTATTTCTTGTCCGGGATTTGATATGATTTTGGGTATGGACTGGCTAGTGAGATATGATGCCAGGATTATTTGTTCGGAGAGAATTATATATCTTCGACATCCGGATTCGCCTACTCAGTTATCTCTTGTTCTTCGGGATGTGGATAATTCCGAAATGGCTTTATATTCTCTTGACTCGCGAGATGATAATGATATATCTCGTATTCCTATTTCTTGTGACTTTTCTAATGTTTTTGAGCCTATATCGGGTTTGCCACCCAAGAGGGCAATTGAGTTCCGCACCGATCTCATTCCAGTCGCGCAGCCAGTTAGTCGTCCTCCTACGAGGATGTCTACAAAGGAAAATGAGGAACTCAAGAAGCAGCTTTTAGAGCTAGAGTACAAGCAGTTGATTCAGTCTAGTTTTTCTCCGTGGGGATCCACGGTCGTCTTTGTGAAGAAGTCCGATGGAACTCTTAGGCTTTGCGTTGACTATCGCAAGCTTAACGAGTTAACCATCAGGAATAGGTATCCATTGCCTAGGATCGATGATATGTTCGATCTATTGAGTGGGGCTAAGTTCTTTTCTCAGCTTGACCTTGCCATAGGTTTTCATCAGTTACGAGTCGCGGAGGATAGCATACCTCTTACCTCTTTCCGCACTCGATATGGTTCTTTCGAGTGGCTCGTTATGCCTTTCGGTTTGACGAACGCTCCTGCTTTCTTTGTAGATCTAATGAATCGAGTATTCCGGGAATATCTCGATAAGTTCGTCCTTGTCTTCATTGATGATATCCTTATTTATTCTAAGTCTGAAGCCGAGCATGCTAATTACTTGAGTATTGTCTTGAGTAATCTTCGTCGTCACCAGCTTAGAGCCAAATTCTCCAAGTGCCACTTTTGGGAGAATAAGGTTAAGTTCTTAGGCCATGTAGTATCTTCCGATGGCATTTCTGTCGATCCCTCAAAGATCGAAGCCATCCAGAATTGGAAGAGGCCTGAGAATGTTCATGAGATTCGTAGTTTTCTTGGATTGGCGGGTTATTACCGTCGGTTCATTAAGGATTTTTCCCATGTTGTGCTTCTTCTCACTTGCCTTACTCGGAAAGGCATTCGTTTTATTTGGTCCGACAAGTGTGAAGCTTCCTTTCTGACATGGAAAGAACTTCTCACTAATGCTCCTATTTTGGTGGTTCCCGAGGGGAATCATGATCTTGTTGTCTACACCGATGCTTGTGGTAGTGGTCTCGGTGATGTTCTTATGCAGAAGGATCGGGTAGGTGCTTATGCTTCTAGGCAACTGCGTCCAAATGAAGTTCGCTATGCCACTCATGATCTTGAGTTAGCCGCCATCGTCTTCGCCTTGAAGATTTGGCGACACTATTTGTTGGGCGAGCGCTTCATTCTCTATACCGATCATAAATCTTTGAAGTATTTGTTCACTCAGAAGGAACTCAATATGAGACCACAACGTTGGCTCGAGTTTCTTGCCTCCTATGACTTTGATATCCAATATACCCCTGGTAAGGGTAATCGTGTTGCTGATGCGCTTAGTCGCAAACATTCGGCTATTGTTTCCATGATGCTTGCCGAATGGGATATTCTTGAGACTCTATCTTTTTGTGAAATTCGGGATCGAGGTTCATCTTCTGATACTCCTATTCTATTATTTAGTTTGGGAGCTCGACCTATTTTATTGGATCGTATTGCCGATGCTCAGCGGCGTGATCCTGATTTGTTGCATCTTATTCAGCTTTGTGAGTCTGGATCTTGTGATGAAGCGTTGCAGGATTTCAGCATTGATTCTCATGGGTGTCTTCGCAAGAAGAACCGTCTTTTTGTGCCTTCTGATTTTGCGCTTAGGCATGACATTCTTGATGACTGTCACCGTTCTAAGTATACCATTCATCCTGGTAGTGGTAAGATGTATGCCGATATGCATCTTCTTTATTATTGGGAAGGCATGAAACGCGATGTGGCGAGTTATGTGAGTAATTGCATAACTTGTCAGCGTTTTAAGGCCGAACATCAGCGTCCTTCTGGTCTTCTTCAGCCTCTAGAGATTCCATTGTGGAAATGGGATCAGATTTCTATGGATTTCATTGACGGCCTACCTCGTTCGAGATCAGGTCATTCTAGTATTTGGGTTATTGTTGATCGCCTCACTAAGTCTGCTCATTTTGTCCCTATTAAGTCTAATAGGACTGCTTCGCTTTTGGCTAAGTTGTATGTCAAGGAAATCGTGAGACTTCACGGTGTTCCTAGTTCTATTGTGAGTGATCGTGATCCTTTATTCACGAGTCATTTTTGGAAGAGTCTTTAGCAAGCTTTTGGGAACAAAGCTTAATTTTTCTACAGCTTATCATCCACAGTCTGATGGACAGACTGAACGGGTGAATCGTATCTTGGAAGATCTTCTCCGTATTTGTATTTTTGATTTTGGTGGAAGTTGGGAGGATCACCTACCTCTTGTAGAGTTCTCCTACAACAATAGTTGTTAATCTAGTATCGGTATGGCTCCTTTCGAAGCCTTATACGGAAGGCCATGTCGATCACCTTCATGTTGGTTGGAATCTGGGGAGAAGCTTATTCTTGGTCCAGATTTTGTTCGCGATTCTTCCGAGAAGATTGATCTTATTCGGTTGAGAATGAAAGAGGCACAGAGCCGCCAAAAATCCTACGCGGATAGCCGTAGGAAGCCTCTCGAGTTCTCAGTTGGTGATCTTGTTTTTATTCGTGTTTCTCCTTTGAAGGGGGTTATGCGTTTCAGTACGACTGGGAAATTGGCTCCTCGTTATATAGGACCATTTTATATTACTGAACGTATTGGCCCTGTGGCTTATAGAGTTTCACTTCCGGCTCATTTATTTGGCATTCATGACGTGTTCCACGTCTCGCAACTTCGAAAGTGTCTTCGGGAGTCGGATTCTGTTATTACTTCTCCTGATTTGCAAGAGCTTGAGATCTCACCGGACTTATCTATTGTTCAGCAGCCTATTCGCGTACTTGACACGGAGGTGCGACACCTTCGAAACAAGGACGTGCCGCTCGTTAAAGTTCAATGGTCCGCTAATCCCAATGACTGTACTTGGGAAACCAGAGAGTTTATCGAGCGATCTTATCCGGGTTTTCTATCTTAGCTTGGGAACGGTGAGTATGTCTCTTCACCTCAATCATATTTCCTTTTTCTTTTGAATATTGTATGTATGTAGTTGTTACAATTATCGTCTCTAGGAATTGCGGGGACGTAATTTTATAAGGAGGGGAGATCTGTAACAACCTGCATATTTAACGATTATATATTTAAATATAGCGTCGTTAGTCGGATTTAGGTCCGAAATGTTACTTTTTGCAAACGGCCGAATTGGAGCTCGAAACTACCTCCATTGGTTCCAAAATGGCGTTTGCGATCTTTTTGAGTATAATCTTTGATATGTTTGGAGTTTGTGAAATTTTGACCCTTTTTCTATTGGGTCTTGGGTTTGGGTTCAGCCCACTAGCTTAACTAATACTCTAACTCAGCCTCTTCTCAAGCTAAACTGAAAATGGTGGGAGGGAAGAGGAAATAGAAATTGCAAGCCCTAATTCCATTTGCAAACTCCAAATTCTTGCTCCAAAATCAAAGAGAAGCCATTGGTAAGCCTCCTCTTCATCTTCTCCAACTCTTCTCCTCTTCAATTTCAGAAAATTTCTTAAACCTAACTTAGGAAATACTTGTTTCGATCTTAGATTAAAGCTTGTTGGGTTGAAGTAGAGTTTGGTTGGTTTTCTCCCTGTTATTGAGCTTCATCTTCTTTGTTTTTGGAAAACGGTGAGTTTTGAACTCACATCTACTTCTCTTGATTTCATTGATGTTGGGTATGAATTCCTAACACCTTGTTCATATGCACTTGCTTTTGGTTTGGATTGAATTGGTGAATATCCAAAATTTTAGTGTTTGGGTTCAATTCTTTAAATATCCTAACTTTGATGTTGGAACATGTTTTTGGTAGCGAATCGGAGAGCTAATGGAGCTGGGGTATCTATTGGCTAAGGCTCCTTAGGTCCATTGCTCGAACGATCGCGGTTTGGATGAATTTGCATTTCATTGAAATAGGGCAGGAATTGCAAATTCATCAGGTTCGGCCGACCGAGCTCTGTAGCCGGTCGACCGACCTGCTACCCCGAGCCATGTTATGTTTCCTGCATCTGGCCAGCCGACCGAGCCCTGCAACCGGTCGACCGACCTGCTCATGTTTTGCCTGTTTTTCCTATTTTTGCATATTTTGATTGGTTATCCAAATTTTATCGATTCAAGTTGCTTTTTAGTAGTTGTTATTGCATCTTTGACTTTGATAACTTATTCTTGACTTCATCCAAGGGTTTTTATAAATAATCTCTCTAAATCGTATTAAAAGCTCCCTTCTCCAAATTATAAATTCTAATTATAATGCACACACACAATTTCGCACTTCGAGCGAAGTGGAAGGAAAATTAAATGGTTAGGTAAAACATGGACCATGAATCCTTGCGTTTGTCTTGCCGATTAATCCCCGACCTATTCGATTGATCGTTTTGGCCTTTTGGTCTGGTTTACAGATGAAACGAGGTGAACTTTGTACTGCTTTGAGTGTGAAATTAACTAACGGATAGTAAACCGTTTAGTGCGAACGAGTGGTTATGGGACTCACGTTACCACTTTTCGGATTCCTTTTTGAGAGTTATGACACATTCCGCCAGTTAGGGGTGTCTAGTACTGGGTCTCCGACCTTCACCACTACGGTTTGTTGCCTTCGGGTATGTGCCTTCGGGTTTGTGCCTTCGGGTTTGTTTCCCTTTAGTATCGCTTCCGATGTTGGTCGTTATGAGCCGCATGGGTGATATTGGGTTTCCCATTTGTATCGCTTCCGATGATGGTCGTTATGAGCCGCATGGGTGATATTGGGTTTGGAGTCTTCGGGGTCATGGATCCTTGTTTGTACAGTACTGAGCTAGAGCAAATTTTCTGATGTTTCATTCATATGTATATTCCCTAGGTATCGCCCTTCGATGTTGGTCATTATGAGCCGCATGATGCGTAGCGTTTACCTTGCGGAACTTGTATACCTTATTGGTATTTGTTAATTGCCTTTTTGGCTTGATTTGGGATAATTGTATCCTTTGTTTCTATATGTTGCCGATGATATGAGGCTTGTTATCATATGATTCATCTTTTGTTAGATGATTGCGTTATCTCCTTTAGAGATATTTATTATACTTTGTAACCTTGTAGGTTTATTGTTGTTCAGTTTATCTAACTGATTTGTTTAGCTAGACTGACCCGTGTATTTTATACTCGGGTCAGACCGAGATGTTTCAGGTTAGGTGCTTTTGGACTTAGCCTATTTTGCTTCCGCATGGACTACTCCACTAGCTTCTTTTTGTCATAGCTTTTTGTGTAGTCCCGTTTTGTAGTAACTCTGATATATGTATTCATCTGGAATCGTCTGTATATTGTGCTTTGCTATACCACTTGACATGTATTATTTTATGTACTCTGTTATGTATCAATATATGTGTATATGATGATCTACTGTTCTGTGATGTATATTACATTTGAGTTGTTATATTCTGTTCTGATAGATCCTTCAACCACCTATGGTTTTGTTTTAAGTATTCATTGGGTATCGACCTGCTTGGTATGTTTATTGTCGATGTATTAAATAGATAGTTAGAGCAAGGCTATAGATGGTCGCTCCTAACCAGCCTTATTCTCCGTGTTAGTTGACGGCATTACCCTGTAGTGTCCTTGGCTAGCGTGGGTATAGAGGTGGGGCATCACAGTTCTGTATAGACTATTGGCATTATTACGTGTTAAGGTGGAAAATGTAAAGCCTTAACCCAATTTAAAAGTAAGTTTATTTTACTAATGGACATTATTATAATAGAAAAATATTACTACATAGTAAATAGTTTAACGGGTCCTTAGAGGATGGGCAGTCCCAAGCATCCTTTAAGTTACTTGTACCTTATATTACAGTTCACTTGATTTGGTTTACATTATATAACTATGTATGTCCTGACTCGAGTGTTTTGTGTTTTGCTTTACACTCGAGTCAAACTAAGTGATACAACATTTGAGACTCACCTTCGAAGTTGGAAGATTTGCTTGAAGATATAGCTATCTATTTCACTTTCGGTTATCCAGTTGATTCCAGTTCTCCGGTTGGTTCTAGTGATGTATTCTGGTTCATACTTGGTTATCATATTGAGACCTCTGTTGTATCTTGTTATCTCTGTTGTATCTTGTTTGACTCTGATGTATTTATATAGTAGCTTCATGAACTACTATTTCTTTACTTCCGCTGCATTTATTACTCTGTGTCTATGATCTGTGATTTATTTGTTTACTATTTATGCTGTGTTTTGCCATATTTATTTTACAATTCGGTATTTTAAGCAATTCAAGTCCGACATGTGTGGATGGAATGGTTGAAAATATCGGATCGTTACATTTAGTATCAGAGCTTTGGCTGTAGGCAAAACTTAGCATATATGCTAAATTTATTTACAGAATCACTTTCATTCGAGTGTGAATCTCTTCCTTTTTGACTCAATTCCTTTTGAATTTTGGAACGTTCCCTGCAGTTCCAAAATACATTCTTGTCCCCACTATTCATCTTCTTTTGATTCTGGAGTGTCCCATAACTCCACTTCGAATGATCCTTAGAATGAGTCGGCGGTCTCGCCAATCTTTGAATGACTTGTAAAGGGGTGGAACTCCTTTACCATAGGCATCGATTCACGGGAGATTTATATATCATCGGTTTAAATGCTAGTACCTCTTGTTAGTCCGAATTCTATTCCTTAAGATCGAATGTAGAATTACCTCGGAATTCCACAATGATTTATTCTTGAAGTCACGGTTGACCCGGTTAAGGTTGCCCGTGATTTATGTAAGCTTATCCATTCCTTATTCTGTCAATTTAATCATCTTATCTTTTGTTTCCAACTTATCTTCGAATCAGAATTCTCTTGTTTTGAGTCAAACAAATTTGAATCCCTATTCTTGCTTTGTAAACCTATATTTAAAATGTTTTATATATTATGTTGTTTGAGTTGTTGATGTTGATTTGGGTTTCCGATCGATTCGTCAGATCAACGCTATCGATAGGATTTCCAAAACACTTGAACAGAGCAAACTGACACCATATTGATTTCAAAATTTTGTAAATGATAAATTTTGTATAATTATATTATGTATGAGTTTGATTTTCTGAATTCTAATAATTAATTTAATTGGTTATTAAGAAATAATATTTGACTTTATATATATCTTGTAAGCATTGGCTTTTTTCTCCTATATAAATAACTGAACTATAAAACATAGCTATAAATTAATTTGGAAATTAAAATGAATCTAAATCAAGAACTTGAGAATTTAATTTCCGATGGTTTCAAACTTGGGTTTTTAAAGTTTTAAAAGATATATCATTTAAAGTGTTTTCCAAATAGAGATTGTTTTCGAAGAATTTTTAATGTTTAAATCATGCCCTTCTCTTGTCACTGGAAAATAATTTCGGTGATGTCTACAGCATCATCGACATTCATTTTCGAGTTTCGAAGTGAAGAGACCATTCTGTAGCTTTGCTACTGTTTTCTTTGAAAATTTAATTGATTTGAATTCAAAAATATGTCTTGATTTATAATATATATAGGGATATATGATTTAAATTTGATTTGATATATATTATATATATTTTTATTTACCTCTAAATGATTTGAAGTTAATCGGAAATGTAATTCTTAAATTTACCTTAAAGAATGTTTTTAATTATAAAATGAACCAAAATTTTTGAATAAATATTTAAGCTGAAATAATTGAATTAGAAAATTTATTTGTATAATATTCTATTGCATTTCCATTATAACGTACCTAAATTATTTAAAAGTTAACTATGTAATTGGATAATATACAATATAAAAGGATTTTATAATAAAATTTGAGTTTTTATAATAAATGTTATACATTTAAATTTTAGTTATAAAAGGACTAATAAAGGTAAATAGAACAAAAAGTTAATTGAATAATATACAATATAAAGTGATGTTAAAGGAATTTATAAATAAATTGGAGTAAGTCATGATAAGTGTAAGTATACTTAATATATGTGATTAGACATATATTAAGTGGAATAAATGTAATTACCATCTGGAATAAAGAAGAATGAAACTTATTGAATAAAATTTTGAGTATGATAAATGATTTCAAATTCACGATTTAGAAATTGTTAATTGGGTGATAAGATAATGAAATTTTAAATAGATAAGATTTAATTAACTTAGGAAAAATCAAATGGATGAAATAAATTATTAATTTAAGTTGAAACTTTCATGGTTTTAAAATTTATCATCTTATTTTGTTTTCCAATCTCTTATCCTTCGGTTGGTCCTATTCTCCTGCATCCTAAGCGGGGAATTGAATTTCAAATTGATCTTATCTCCTAAAGTTCAATCTGTAGTTCTTCCTCCCAAAATACCTTTACCACTTTATTTTGGAAAACTTTTCGAGAATCTTCTTCGTGCTTGTGTCCTTGATTACGGAGGATCTTGGGAAGATCATCTCCATCTCGTTGAATTTACCTATAACGACTGTTACAAGTTATAATTTCAATCTTTTTTTTATATTGTCTTAATTCTATCTCATTCTATCTGTTGTCTCTATTTTCCATGCCTCGTTCCTTTTCGGGGATGAAATGTAACAACCCTAGATTTTGCCTATTTATTTTAAATTTGACTTTATTTTATTTTTATTATTTTAAATTTGTTTTATTTCAAACACTTCAATTTTTAAATATAAATGTTGATTTTTATGTGAATTATAATTTCAAACTTGTATAAATTGAATATTTTACTGAAAAGTGAATCTCTGGACAAACTGGTCAAACTTTGACTTTTAAACTTCAAACTTAAATTATTTAAAATCTTAAACTTTTTTTTATGAAAATAGATGAAATAACTTGAATACTGGTTTTCGTTTCATTGAAAACAGATTTAAATTGTGAAAGTTATACTGTTTTCAATATTGTGTGCATATTAAGTTATTTAACAATATTCTTTGTTTCAATGTATATAAATGATATTTTACTTGATATATCTTATCCTAATTTGTATATTTATGTTATTGTATGTATATTTTTGTATTATAATAATTTTAAAATGAAGTAAACAATTTTCCAAAGTCAATGATGATTTATTTGTAATTTCTGGACACCGTTTTGGATTTTTAAGCAATTTCTTTAAATCCTTTTCTATTTTCTTTAAATTTAAATTTTTTTATATGTATGAATATTTAATTTTAAGTATTTTTGTCTTTTAAATATTTTTAAAGTGATGTTTGAATTTTTCCAAAGCTTATTGAATTTATTTCCAAATTTTAAAGCCTAGTTTCCATTTTTCTGCTATTTTCTTTATTTAAATTATATTTAAATTAAAATTTATATATTTATTTGTGAATGCGTTTTTACTTTTATGTTGTTATCTTTGTTTTAAATATTTTTACAAGTCCATATAAATTTTCCAAAGTTCATTCTGTTTATTTTCCATTTTTCTAGACTAGTTTGCAATTTTATGCTATTTTCTTATTTTAACCTTATATGATTAATAAATATTTATATATATCTTATATTTTGTTATATTTTCAAAATTTTGACTGGAATCATTATTAATTTCAGTAATGTAAACTTATATGAATAAATTAAGGATATACCAAAGGTTTTAAAAGCTTTTGAAACGTAAGTCGTTTCTTTTACCGTTTCCTCATTTACTCTCTGGCAGTTTTTATTTATTTATTAGCCTTTACTTCTTTTGGTTGTATATTACTTTGTTTGGCCGTGTATTCTAGTCTTCATTCACTAAAAAAAAATTCCACTTCTCATTCATTCACGGCTAGGGGAAAAAAATTGGGTAATGGCCTCCTCTTTTTGTACTTTTTCTTCTATTTTTTCCATACTTTTGTCTTGTTTCTCTCTTCTATTTGCATGGCCTCCTCACTATTGCCATGGCCACCACTCTCTACATCTATTCCCTACCATCATCACCACCTACACTCGAGGTCATGACCATATCCAAGCCAACCATGGTGACAAAACCCCTCAAAATCCAACCTATGCCTTGAAAACATGCTAGTTTGAGCCTTGTTGCTTCACCACTTCATTTTCCACTACCACATCTAGCCGCCACCACCACCTCTGACCAGACCACCACACACCACCCCAACATAACTCCAGATCCAAACTTGAATGGCCAAGCCAAACCGCTCCAAGGCCGAGCCCTTTTGTTGACCAAAACATGCTATTTTGCCTTAAACCCTTAACATTCTCAAGTTGTAACCCCTCCACCTTCAATGCCTTGTAGTCGTGCATTCTTGTGTTCATACCTGAGCAATGCTATGTCCAAACCTGAGCCAAATACACCCCTAGGCTATGCAAAACAATAATAGAAAGCAAGGCAAAAGATCGTGTGTTCATATTGCTTTTTATTCCAAAGTTATTTCAATTCAATCGGGCATTGAATCTATGTTTATGTTTGGTTTTGTTTATGGGTTATGACAATATCATTGAGCTTGGTTCTCTTCCTTCTTGGATCTATTGTTGTGTCATCTTGCCTTTTGGAATCCGTTTATGTCGTTTGTATTGCAATCTCCAGCTAAAAAGGTGAGTAAAGCTCACACGACATTTATACTTATGCAGTTGTGAAACAACTACAACTGAATGTGTCGAAAAAAATATGTGACGTTATAACTGCCTGTGATTAATTATATATGATGTTAAACCTGTTAAATTTCATGTCATATCATCTGTTATTATATATATATGTTGTTACTGTTCATTTTTATATTTGTTTATCACACAGCAAGTTCCTTATAGATTAGAAATCACTATGGGTTGAAATGATACATACCCAAACAGACTTTAGAATAGGGAAAAATCGTTATGGGCTGAAATGATAAGCCTAAACGGTTTTTATTTATTTAATTTAACTTTGGATAGCGGGTTTGAAATGATAGAACCCGGATTTTTCTTTTTAAACTGTGGATAGAAATGTTACATATCCGTATCACTTGACCTAGGTTAGAAAACTATATACAGACCCGTGGTTATTTTATAAAGTATTTTGTATATTTTTAAGCATTTTAAAATATAAATATATGAAATTTGATTTAAATAGATTTTTTAAATATTTTAAAATAAAGAAAATTATGATTTTTTTCTATGAGTTAAAAATGTGATTAATGAATGGTTAAATTGGATTATTGAATATAACTTAAGTTTGGAAATTTGGAATTTTGGTTAAAAACGATATTTAAGTTATATGAATAAAATGGAAATTTAATTTTTTTTTTTTTGGAAATTGGTAAATATGATAATTTGATTAAATTTGAATTTAAGTGATTTATTAAAGTATTATTGATTTTCTATGAATTTAAGTGGTTAAATAAATGAATGCTTAAAAAGTGAAATTTGAAAATACAACTTGATTTGGAAATGTGGAATTTGGTTTTGTTTAAAGTTTTAAGTTAATTAAATAAATTGGGAGTTTAGTTTAATTTGTGAAATGATAATTTGGAAGTGTAAACATTAATAAAGTGTTAAATGTAAAAATAGGAAGTTTACACTTGAATTTATTAAGTGGATTCGTGAAATTTGATTTAATTATAAAATGTTGCTTTATAAAAATCATTAATTAAAAGAGTATTTAATGAACATCTTTAAATGTTAAAATATGATTTTTATAATGTTTTAAATGGTTTAAATTGAAATGTTTTCAAGTATAACTTTCAGCACCTTTTTCTGAATGTTGTAAAGGTTGAAAATTTCAATGTTTATGGTTTTAACTTAGAAAATGAACTCATAATGGTTTAAAACTTTGGAAATTGAATACTTGTTTTGAAAGTATATAAACTTAAATTTTAAATGGTTTAAATTAATTATTTTGATTAAAATATAAGCTATAAAGAAGGTGATTTGGGATGATAATAAATGAATGATATCTTTGAATTTAAAGGGTATTTAAAGTTGAATATTTGGATTTGAACTTATATGATGATTTGAAACTGAAGCTTTGGAAAGATATGATATTTTGATATAAAAAAAACATTTTGGAATGAAGTTTTGAAAGATATGATATTTTCATATATTAAACTGATTTGAAAGGAGTTTTGAAAGGATATGATAATTCAATATATTGAAATGGTTAGCAATGACTTGATATTTATTTTGATAAATATTTGAATTTGAAAGATATGGTATGTTGATTTATTGAAATGGTTTTGGAAATCATTTAATCTTTATTTTGATAAAGATTCAAATTGAAATGGATACTCTATTTTGAAGTATAAAATATTGTTTTAAAAGTTATAACCACAGGTTATAATAACGATTGGTTGTTAAAGAGACCGGGATCAGATATTGTCTTATAGTCGGCCAATACCGAAAACCACTTTAACAACTATGTACGTGGTGGAGATTCCAGAATGAAGTAGGATGGTGGTGACGTTCTCGAGGTATATTACGTGGACCCAACTCCCGTGTGTTCGCATAAGGTGGCTAAAACAGGAGCGATTGACGGACTAATAAGGTAGCACCTTTGATCGGACGCACTTCTTCATATGTCATTCTATTACTTTGTGATTGTTTGGTGCGCACCTTTGATATGGGAGTGTTGTTCGAGGTGGGCGGTAGCTGCGCGCTACGCGTTACCACCGGTCCGGAAGCATAATTGGTATATCTACCCTGGCATTGCCTAGTTGTGCCGTGTCACCTACCATAGCGAGCCTTAAACGATTTTGGTTTTGTACCATGCCTATGGAGTGCCCTCTGAAGACGCCCGTTCTGGGGGAGATTACGGTACTGTATAGACTATGGGAATATATTATGTGTTAAGGTGGAAAATGTAAAGCCTTAACGCTATTTAAAAGTAAGTTTATTTTACTAATAGACATTATTATAGTAACGAAGTATTACTACGTAATATATAGTTTAACGGATCCTTAGAGGATGGGCGATCCCAAGCATCCTTTATGTTACTTGTACTTTTACAACAATTCACTTGAGTTGGTTTACATTGTATAAGTATGTATGTCCTGACTCGAGTGTTTGTATTTTTATTTACGCTCGGGTCAGGCTGAGTTATTCACAGATTTGGATTTTCACTTTCTGGAGATTGGAATCGCTGGAGATTATCTACTTGTCAATTTTTATCTTTTGCGGTCTGTTGTTCCTTTCAGCTCTTGTATTAGTAGACTTCTATGTAGTGAGTCTTCCCTTGTACTTTATTTCTTCTGTTGTATTTTATTTAACTCTGATATTTAATATAGTAGCTTCATGAACTACTATTTCTTTTACTTCTGCTGCATTATTATTACTCCGTGTCTGTGAATCTATGATTTTATTTGCTGTATATTCTTAGATTTTCCAAATTTTTACCTACAACGCGGTATTTTGAGCAATTCAATTCCGGCATGAGTGTCTACCTATACACTTATAATGGATGCGAATGGTTGAAAATACCAGGTCATTAAATTTGGTATCAAAGCTCTGGTTTTAGGAAAAACTCAGTATATAGAGTAGATTTAATTTCAGAATCACTTTCGTTCGAGCTTGAATTCCTTCTTCTTCAATTCGGTTTCCTTTGAATTTTGGGGCGTTCTCTGCGGTTCCAAAATCCATTCGTGTTCCTCACTATTCATCTTCTTTTGATTCTGGAGTATCCCATAACTCCGCTTTGAATGATCTTTATATTAAGTTGGCAATCCCGCCAATCTCTAAAATTGAATTGTAAAAGGGTGAAACTCCTCTACAATTTAGCATCGATTCACCAGAGATTTATATCTATCCTTGGTTTAGATGCTAATATCTTTTGTTATTTCAAACTCTAACTCTTGAGATCGAATGTAGATTTACCCCAGAAAAATCCACATTGATCTTATTCTTTAAGTCATGGTTGACCCGGTTAAGGTTGCCCGCGATTTATTTAAGCTTACCCACCTCCCTACTCTATTATTTAATCATCTTATCTTTTGTTTCCAATCTATTCTTCCAAACATTTTGAATTGTACTTGTATATCTATGTTTTGTTTTATATATTGTGGTTTGGGTTGTTGATGTTGATTTGAGTTTCTGATCGATTCGTCTGATCAACGCTATCGATAGGATTTCTAAAACACTTTGACATAACAAACTGACACAATATTATTTTAAAATTTGGTTAATGAAATAAATTTTGATATATAAGTAAATTTATGGTACTTAATAAACTGATTTAAATTGATTATTTGAAGTGATAATACTTGATTTATCATTTATTATTCTATAACTGAATTTATAGATAGTTATAAATTGATTTGGGAACTGAAATGAATTTAAACAAGAAATTTGAGAATTTAATTTCCGATGGTTTCAAACCTTGTGTTTAAAGTTTTAAAGGGTTATATTATTTAAAGTATTTTCGAATAGGAATTTGTTTTCAAAGAACTTGAAAGTTTAAAAATTAGTGCTCTTCTCTTTGTCGCTGGAAAATAACTTCAGTGATGATCGACATCATCAACGTTCATTTTCGAGTTTCGAAGTGAAGCGACCGCTCTGTAGACTTACTACAGCTTTGTTTTGGTAAATCAAATTGATTTGATTTGAATTTCTAAAATATGACTTGATCTATAATATATATAGACATATGATTTAAATTTGATTTGATAAACTATGTACATACCTTTAGTTATCTCTAAATGGTTTGAAGAAATCAGAAATTTAATTCTTAAATTTTATTTTTAAAGAATAATTTCAATTATAAAAAGAAAATCAAAAATTTTGGATAAATAATTCAAACTTGAGATAATTGAATCGGAAAGTTTTATTTGTATAATACTCAATTGCATTTCAATATAACTTACCTTAATTTTAGAAGTTAACAATGTAATTATATAATATACAATATAAAAAGTTTTTATAAATAAAATTTGAGTGGTTATAATAAACTTTATACACTTGCATTTTAATTATAAAATGATTAACATAGGTAAATAGAATAAAGGGTAATTGAATAACCTACAATAAAATAATTTTAAAAGAACTAAGAATAAAAGAAAGCAGTTATAACAAGTGTAAGTATATTTAACATAAGTGATGAATATATTGAGAGGAATAAATTTAATTTTAATTAGGAATAAAGAAGAATAAAATTTATTAAGTACATTGTGAGTGTAAAAAGATTATTTTTCAAACCCATGGTATTAAAAATTGTTAATTTAAGATGATTGGATAATAAGATAATGAAATTTGAGATAGTTAAGATTTATTTAACTTGTGTAAAGATTTATTCTCTATTTAAGTTGAAATTTCCACGCTTTCAAATTTATTTCCTTATTTTATTTTTCAAACTATCTTTTGGTTGTCCTTATCATCCTTATCTTACTATAGAGTGATATAGGCATCTTTCTATAATCTTTTTGTTTAGAAATCTTTCTGTAATCTTTGATAATCCGCACCTTGTTAAACTTACATATGATAATAGTTATCAGGTATAATTTCAATCTCCTTATCATCTTATCTTAATCCTATTTCACTCTATCTTTGTCTATGCTTTCCCGTACCTCATTCCTTTTCGGGGACGAAAAGTTTTGAGTGAGGGAGAGTGTAACAACCCTAGATTTTGCTTATATATTTTAAATTTGACTTTATTTTATTTTTTTTATTTTAAATTTTTTTAATTTCAAACATTTCATTTTTTAAATATAAATGTTGATGTTTATGTGAATTATAGTTTCAAACTTGTATAAATTGAATATTTTACTGAAAAGTGAATTTCTGGTGAAACTGGTCAAACTTTGACTTTTAAACTTCAAAATTAAATTATTTAAAATATTAAACTTTTTTTTATGAAAATAGATGAAATAACTTGAATACTGCTTTTCGTTTCATTGAAAACGGATTTAAATTGGGAAAGTTATATTGTTTTCAATATTGTGTGTATATTAAGTTATTTAACAATATTCTTTGTTTTAATGTATATAAATGATATTTTACTTGATATAGCTTATCCTAATTTTTATATTTATGTTATTTTATGTATATTTTTGTATTATAATAATTTTAAAATGAAGTAAACAATTTTCCAAAGTCAATGATGATTTATTTGTAATTTCTGGACACCGTTTTGGATTTTTAAGCAATTTCTCTAAATCTTTTTCTATTTTCTTTAAGTTTAATTTTTTTATATGTGTTAATATTTTATTTAAGTATTTTTTGTCTTTTAAATATTTTTAAAGTGATGTTTGAATTTTTTCAAAGTTTATTGAATTTATTTCCAAATTTTAAAGCCTAGTTTCCATTTTCCTGCTATTTTCTTTATTTAAATTATATTTAAATTAAAATTTATATATTTATTTGTGAATGCATTTTTAATTTTATGTTGTTATCTTTTCTGTAAATATTTTTCCAATTCCATAAATTTTCCAAAGTTCATTATGTATATTTTCCATTTTTCTAGACTAGTTTGCAATTTTATGCTATTTTCTTATTTTAACCTTATATAATTAATAAATATATATATATATATATATATCTTATATTTTGTTATATTTTAGAAATTTTGACTGGAATCATTATTACTTTCAGTAATATAAACTTATATGAATAAATTAAGAAAATACTAAAGGTTTTAAAAGCTTTTGAAACGTAAGTCGTTTCTTTTACCGTTTTCTCATTTACTCTCTGGCAGTTTTTATTTATTTATTAGCCTTTACTTCTTTTGGCTGTATATTACTTTTTTTGGCCGTGTATTCTAGTCTTCATTAACTAAAAAAAAATTCCACTTCTCATTCATTCACGGCTAGGAGAAAAAAATTGGGTAATGGCCTCCTCTTTTTGTACCTTTTCTTCTATTTTTTCCATACTTTTGTCTTGTTTCTCTCTTCTATTTGCATGGCCTCCTCACTATTGCCATGGCCACCACTCTCTACATCTATTCCCTGCCATAATCACCACCTACACTCGAGGTCATGACCATATCCAAGCCAACCATGGTGACAAAACCCCTCAAAATCCAACCTATGCCTTGAAAACATGCTAGTTTGAGCCTTGTTGCTTCACCACTTCATTTTCCACCACCACATCTAGCCGCCACCACCACCTCTGACCAGACCACCACACACCACCCTAACATAACTCCAGATCCGAACTTGAATGGCCAAGCCAAACCGCTCCAAGGCCGAGCCCTTTTGTTGACCAAAACATGCTATTTTGCCTTAAACCCTTAAAATTCTCAAGTTGTAACCCCTCCACCTTCAATGCCTTATAGCCGTGCATTCTTGTGTTCATACCTGAGCCATGCTATGTTCAAACCTGAGCCAAATACACCCCTAAGCCATGCAAAAAAATAATAGAAAGCAAGGCAAAAGATCGTGTGTTCATATTGCTTTTTATTCCAAAGTTATTTCAATTCAATCGGGTATTGAATCTATGTTTGTGTTTGGTTTTGTTTATGGGTTATGACAAGATCATTGAGCTTGGTTCTCTTCCTACTTGGATCTATTATTGTGTCGTCTTGCCTTTTGGAATCCGTTTATGTCGTTTGTATTGCAATCTCCAGCTAAAAAGGTGAGTAAAGCTCACACGACATTTATACTTATGCGGTTGTGAAACAACAACAACTGAATGTGTAGAAAAAAATATGTGATGTTATAACTGCCAGTGATTAATTATATATGATGTTAAACCTGTTAAATTTCATGTCATATCATCTGTTATTATATATATGTTGTTACTGTTCATTTTTACATATGTTTATCACACTGCAAGTTCCCTGTAGATTAGAAATGACTATGGGTTGAAATTGATACATACCTGAACAGACTTTAGAATAGGGAAAAATCGTTATGGGCTGAAATGATAATCCTGAATGGTTTTTATTTATTTTATTTAACTTGAGATTGCGGGTTTGAAATGATAGAACCCGGATTTTTCTTTTTAAACTGTGGATTGAAATGATACATATCTGTATCACTTGACCTAGGTTAGAAAACTATATACATACCCGTGGTTATTTTATAAAGTATTTTGGATATTTTAAGCATTTTAAAATATAAATTTATGAAATTTTATTTAAATAGATTTTTTTAAATGTTTTAAAATAAAGAAAATTATGATTTTTTTCTATGAGTTAAAAAATGTAATTAATGAATGGTTAAATTGGATTATTGAATATAACTTAAGTTTGGAAATTTGGAATTTTGGTTAAAAACGGTATTTAAGTTATATGAATAAAATGGAATTTTTTTTTGGAAATTGGTAAATATGATAATTTGATTAAATTTGAATTTAAGTTATTTATTAAAGTATTATTGATTTTCTATGAATTTAAGTGGTTAAATAAATGAATGCTTAAAAAGTGAAATTTGAAAATACAACTTGATTTGGAAATGTAGAATTTGGTTTTGTTTAAAGTTTTAAGTTAATTAAATAAATTGGGAATTTAGTTTAATTTGTGAAATGATAATTTGGAAATGTAAACATTAATAAAGTGTTAAATGTAAAAATAGAAGTTTACACTTGAATTTATTAAGTGGATTCGTGAAATTTGATTTAATTATAAAATGTTGCTTTATAAAAAACATTAATTAAAAGAGTATTTAATGTACATCTTTGAATGTTAAAATTTGATTTTTATAACGTTTAAATGGTTTAAATTGAAATGTTTTCAGTATAACTTTCAGCACCTTTTTCTGAATGTTGTAAAGGTTGAAATTTTCAATGTTTATGGTTTTAACTTAGTAAATGAACTCATAATGGTTTAAAACTTTGAAAATTGAATACTTGATTTGAAAGTATATAAAATTAAATTTTAAATGGTTTAAATGAATTATTTTGATTAAAATATAAGCTATAAAGAAGGTGATTTTGGATGATAATAAATGAATGATATCTTTGAATTTAAAGGTTATTTAAAGTTGAATATTTGGATTTCAACTTATATAATGATTTGAAACTGAAGCTTTGGAAAGATATGATATTTTGATATAAAAAAAACATTTTGGAATGAAGTTTTGAAAGATATGATATTTTAATGTATTAAAATGATTTGAAAGGAGTTTTGAAAGGATATGATAATTTAATATATTGAAATGGTTAGAAATGACTTGATATTTATTTTGATAAATATTTGAATTTGAAAGATATGGTATGTTGATTTATTGAAATGGTTTTGGAAATGATTTAATCTTTATTTTGATAAAGATTCATATTGAAAGAGATACTTTATTTTGAAGTATAAAATATTGTTTTAAAAGTTATAACCATGGGTTATAATAACGATTGGTTGTTAAAGAGACCGGGATCGGATATTGTCTTATAGCTGGCCAATACCGAAAACCACTTTAATAACTGTGTATGCGGTGGAGATTCCAGAATGAAGTAGGATGGTGGTGACGTTCTCGAGGTATATTACGTGGACTCGACTCCCGTGAGTTGGCATAAGGTGGCTAAAACAGGAGCGATTGTCGGACTAATAAGGTAGCACCTTTGATCGGACGCACTTCTTCGTATGCCGTTCTATTACTTTGTGAGTATTTGGTGTGCACCTTTGATATGAGAGTGTTGTTCGAGGTGGGCGGTAGCTGCGCGCTACGCGTTACCACCGGTCTGGAAGCGTAATTGGTATATCTACCCTGGCATTGCTTAGTTGTGCCATGTCACCAACCATAGCGAGCCTTATACGATTTTGATTTTGTACCATACCTATGGATTGCCCTCTGACGACGCCCGTTCTGGGGGAGATTACGGTACTGTATAGACTATAGGAATATATTATCTGTTAAGGTGGAAAATGTAAAGCCTTAACGCTATTTAAAAGTAAGTTTATTTTACTAATAGACACTATTATAATAACGAATTATTACTACGTAATAAATAGTTTAACGGATCCTTAGAGGATGGGCGGTCCCAAGCATCCTTTAAGTTACTTGTACTTTTACTACAGTTCACTTGAGTTGGTTTACATTGTATAAGTATGTATGTCCTGACTCGAGTGTTTGTATTTTTATTTACGCTCGGGTTAGCCTGAGTTATTCACAGATTTGGATTTCTACTTTTTAGAGATTGGAATCGCTGGAGATTATCTACTTGTCAACTTTTATCTTTTGCGGTCTGTTGTTCCTCTCAGCTCTTGTATTAGTAAACTTCTATGTAGTGAGACTTCCCTTGTACTTTATTTCTTCTGTTGTATTTTATGTAACTCTGATATTTTATATAGTAGCTTCATGAACTACTATTTCTTTTACTTCCGCTGCATTATTACTACTCTATGTCTGTGAATCTGTGATTTTATTTACTGTATATTCTGAGATTTGCCAAATTTTTATCTACAACGCGGTATTTTGAGCAATTCAATTCCGGCATGAGTGTCTATCTATACACTTATAATGGATACGAATGGTTGAAAATACCGGGTCGTTACATGAACTTTTGATTTTTAAATCATTTAAAAGTGAATTTTTAGAATTTTTTCCAATGTAAGTTTGGAATTTGTTTATAATTTATTTTTCAAATGCAATAAATATTTTTTTTTTAAATTTTATATTTTGGTTAAAATTTGAATTTTCAGTTCAAATTATTTAAAAAAATTGAATTTTTAAATTGTAATCTTTTTCTTTGAAGCAGAATCTATTTATGATCTGTTCTGCGTTTCGTTTCATTAAATTCTGAGATATACTTCTTAAATTAAATAAATTACAGCGTTTTACACGCAGTTATTTTCTGTATTTCAATTTCTATTTTTCTATGTTCATTTCTATATTTTTATTTTCTATGTTTTTTTATTTTATTTTTCTATTTTGTTTATCTAAACTTTATTTATTGGATTTTACTTATGTGTATATCTTTTCATAAAAAGCTTGTAAGAAATCAAGGAGACATGCGTTACATTTCTTTGATGCTTGCCTTCTTATTTAACTACCCTCTTTATTACTTAACCTAGCTATTCACCATTCATAGTCGTGAATTTCTCTTATTAATCACGTACAAACATCTCAAAGTATCCTCTTTTCAGTTGCATTTAAGAATTATATATATACATACATACATACATATATATATATATATATATTTATTTCTTTCTCCTTGTTTCTTGCCTTTTATTTCCTAGCGTTTTTGTTTTCCTATCATTTACTCCTCTTTAGCTGTTCAAATCTTTTCTTGCCATCCACTCCACTTCATAATTCACGTACACATTTACTTCACATTTCATTTCTATAGAGAAATGTGCGCAAATAAATGGCTTGGAGAAATTTAAGAGGCATATGTTTCATCGTGTAAACTCTTTCCTTTTTCATTTGCATGGCCTTTATTATTTTCTAGTTGTTTCCTCCTTATTCCTAGCCGTGAATTACTTTACTCATAGCCTCGCATATCAAGTTGAAAATTCACGTACAAAAAGATTATTTCCCACATCTTATTTTTCCATTTGCATTTAAAAATAAAATATATTGTACTTTTTTTCCTCCTTAACTTATGCCTTTCTGTTTCCCTAGTATTCATAACTCCTTAGCTGTTTTTTTTTTCTTATATAGCCGTGTATTTCCTTTTATCATTCACGTATAAAACTCCTCAAACATATCTCATTTTATTCCATTTCTCCTTTCATCTCTTGAAAGAAAGAAATTTTTTATTATTAAACACATCAAGTATTTGTTGCCATTTTATTTTCCAAACCATTCAAAATCTTGCCTTTTATTGCATAGCCTCTTTATTACTTACCTTATTCGTTCATTCCTTTAATCTAGCCATGAATTTGTCTTTCCTATCACACATAAAAACTTCCCAAAACTTCTAATTATCATTTGCGTGAAAGAAAACTATATTCAAGCTCCAGATCTATGGCTTCTATTCCTCTTCTTTCTTTTTCTCTTTTCGTTTCTTCTCTATTCTTCATGCTTATACACGACCTCTGGCCTCTAGCACACCTCTAACCATCATGACCAAGCAATTTAAGATGATGGTTGAAACCATATGTGGTGTAACCAAGCCATTGATTGATTAAGGCAAGTTATGTCACTTTGATTCATTTATTTTTCCGTTGTTTTAACATCTACTGTTTCATGTTGAATCATATTCTTATGTATGTAATATTTGTTTAGATACAAGATTTGGATCTGACTCTTCATCCACTCAAGTTCGATTGTGCTTTGTTGTGCTTTTTCGTGCATTGCGGGGTTTGGATTTTTTTTTTCTCAGTTTGTCGATTCTAGTTTAAAAAGGTGAGTTTTTATCACTCTAGACATATGTACTTATATTTCTGTGAAAAAAATGACAAGTGAATCTATAGACGTTGATATGTCATTCATATATGCCTGTGTTGTGATTACATGATGATAAATGCCGTTTATATATTTGTTACATCATTTGTTATGATATTATATGTATACTATTATTTTATTTCTGTTAATCACCATTACAAGTTCTCTATCACTATGGGTTGAAATGATACATACCCGAACGGAATTTAGGATAAGGAGTATCATTATGGGCTGAAATGATAGGCTCGAGTGATTTTATTTATTTATTTTTGTCGTATTTATTTTTCTTGGGATTGTAGGTTTGAAATGATAGAACCGAGATTTTTCTTTTTAAATTACAAGTTGAAATGATACATATCTGTATCACTTGACCTATGTTAGAAAATATTATATAGGTCCATGGTTAATATTTTTAAAGTTATATTTTCCAAAAAATTTATTAAGTGTTTTGAAATTTTGGAATATATGGAATTTTAACTTAAAATTTGATTTAAAGATTTGAAATATAAAGAGATATCAGTTTTTATAAGTTAAAATGTTATAAGCTGATAATTGGTTTAAAGTGTAAAGTTTTAGTTAATGCAAGAAACGTGTACAGTTTTAATTTATGAAAGAAATGTGTAAAGTCCTAATTAATGAAAGAAACATGTAAAGTTTTAATTAATGCAAGAAACATGTAAAGTTTTAATTAATGCAAGAAACTTGTAAAGTTTTAATTTATGAAAGAAACGTGTAAAGATTTAATTTATGAAAGAAATGTGTAAGTCCAAATTAATGAAAGAAACGTGTAAAGTTTTAGTTAATGCAAGAAACATGTACAGTTTTAATTTATGAAAGAGATGTGTAAAGTTTTAATTAATGCAAGAAACATGTAAAGTTTTAATTAATGCAAGAAACATGTAAAATTTTAATTTATAAAAGAACGTGTAAAGATTTAATTCATGAAAGAAATGTGTAAAGTCCCAATTAATGAAAGAAATGTGTAAAGTTTTTAGTTAATGCAGGAAGCATGTAAAGTTCTAATTAATGAAAGAAACATGTAAAGTTTTAATTAATGAAAGAAACATGTAAAGTTTTAGTTAATGTAATACTGATTAAATGATAAATGCTCTTTACTGTAATAGAAATGTAAATTAAAACGTACATTTTGATTAAGTAAGTTTTAATTACTGTAATATTGATTAAAAATAATAAATTCTCTTTACTGTAATAAAAATATAAATTAAAACGTACATTTGATAATGTAAGTTTTAATTAGTGTAATATTGATTAAATGATAAATGTTCTTTACTGTAATAGAAATGTAAATTAAAACGTACATTTGATAATATAAGTTTTAATTAGTGTATTGTTGATTAAAATAATAAATGCTCTTTACTGTAATAAAAATGTAAATTAAAACGTACATTTGATAATGTAAGTTTTAATTAGTGTAATGTTGATTAAATGATAAATGCTCTTTACTGTAATAGAAATGTGAACTAAAACGTACATTTGATAATGTAAGTTTTAATTAGTGTAATAGTGATTAAAATGATAAATGCTCTTTATTGTAATAAATGTAAGTTAAAACGTACATTTGACATGTAAGTTTTAATTAATGTAATGGTGTATTTTAAATTGATTAAAATGATAAATGTTCCTTACAGAAATAACAAAATGTAAGTTGATAATGTACATTTGATATGTAAGTTTTAATTATTGTAAATGGCATATTTTAAATGATTAAAATAATAAAATTTCTTTATTGTAATAATAATGTAAGTTAATATGGTACTTTTAACTTAACATAAGAATTTCATCTTTAAATTGGATATTACAATAACAAAGTTTATTTAACTATAAGGCTATGATAAAATGACCATGTTCAAATTTGCAAGTATATAAATACTTTGATTAAATAAAAGTGGAAAGTATTAAATTCCAAAAATGCTATGATTCCTTAACTTTACATTTCCAAAATGCTATGATAATTTAAAGGAATATTTCAAGTTTAGTAAATTGAAGGAAATATTTAGTGATTTAGAAATTTGGGTTTTATTTAAATGATATATTATTGAATTAGTTTTGAAGTGGAAATGATACTATTGTAATATGGTTTTGAAATGAGTATGATAATTTTGAAAGTATATACTATTTTGAAAGAAATGATATGATTTTGAAATGGATATGCTAGTTTGGTTTGAAAGTATAAATGATTTTGAAATAAATATCCATGGGTTATAATAACGTTTGGTTGTTAAAGAGACTGGGATCGGAAGTTGTCATACTCTCTGCCAACTCCAAAAACCACTTTAACAACCGTGTACGCGATGGAGATTCCAGAATGAAGTAGGATGGTGGCGGCGTTTCCTCTAAGGTAATACATGGACCCGACTCCCGTGAGTTGGCATACGATGGCTAAAACAGGACCGATTCTCGGGCCAAAGAGGTCATTCCTCTGATCGGACGCACTCCTTCGATATTATACTATGCCCTTTAGATTGATTCGGTGGCCACTTTTGATTTTTGATTTTGGGGGTGTTGTTCGAGGTGGGCGGTAGCAGCTACTACGCGTTACCACCAGCCCGGATGCGTAACTGGTATTTCTACCCTGGCATTGCCTAGTTGTGCCGCGTCACCTACCCTAGCGTGCCTTCTATGAGTTTCTATTTGTGTCGTACCTATGGAATATCCTCTGGTAGCCTCCCGATCAGGAGGTATTACGGTACTGTATAGACTATTCGCATTATTACATGTTAAGGTGGAAAATGTAAAGCCTTAACGCAATTTAAAAGAGAGTTTATTTTACTAATAGACATTATTATAATAGCGAAATATTACTACATAATAAATAGTTTAACGGATCCTTAGAGGATGGGCGGTCCCAAGCATCCTTTAAGTTACTTGTACCTTATATTACAGTTCACTTGAGTTGGTTTACATTGTATAAGTATGTATATCCTGACTCGAGTGTTTTGTGTTTTGCTTTACGCTCAGGTCAGACTGAGTGATACAACATTTGAGACTCACCTTCAAAGTTGGAATATTTGCTTATAGCTGTCTATTTCACTTTCGGTTATCTAGTTAATTCCAGTTATCCGGTTGGTTCCAGTGATGTATTCTGATTCATACCTGGTTATCATGTTGAGACCTCCATTGTATCTTGTTATCTCTGTTGTATCTTGTTTGACTCTGATGTATTTATATAGTAGCTTCATGAACTACTATTTCTTTACTCCGCTGCATTTATTACTCTGTGTCTGTGATCTGTGATTTATTTATTTATTGTTTATGTTGTGTTTTGCCATATTTATTCTACAATTTGGTATTTTGAGCAATTCAAGTCCGACATGTGCGGATGCGAATGGTCGAAAATATCGGATCATTACACATGATATGTATAACTTCTTATATAGCGTTAGGTTATCAATGTAACAAAACATCATAAAATGGAAAGCAGAAAACTCAAAAAACCCGGATTGACCAGATCCTCGATTGCAATGCCGAAGCAATGCTACACGTGCTAAACTCCAACGGCCAAAGCTGTTGAGAAGGTCGCTAACACCTCCCAAAGCAGTTCGTCTTCATGATAAGGTCGCTGACACCTCTCCAAGCCATTTTGTCAGCACTTACAAGGTTGCTAATACCTTCCAAAGCAGTTCATCCTTATGACAAGGTAGCTAACACCTCTTAAAGCAGTTCGTTCTTATGAGTAGGTCGCTAACACCTCTCAAATCAGTTCTACTAGGTAGACATCATGAATGTATCACAAACCCATGAATAGGAACTCAAAAAGTGTTCACGTATGTCCAATACCACACGTTCGCACTTAGCAGTTTACTAGCCACTAGTCGATACCACACTAGGAACATCATAAAACTCAAAAAATCATATCTCGCCTCATCTCATTGGCAAGTGATAAAGAGACACCATACTCGTCTCGTCTCATTAATGAGTATTAAATGGCATCGTAACTTGTATCATCTCATCGACAAGTGAAAACATCATGATGGCTCCTCATAAACCATAAATCTCAAAATACGAAATCATATACTCAAGACATGCCTTATATCTTGGGCAAGTAAATAAAACATCGTGATGGTTCTTATCGGCCATACACGTACGCAAGATTTATCAAACCATAATACTTGCCAAATATTGGCCATCTTAAATAATTCCAATAAATAGGAATTATAAAACTCAAAATATGCCTTAAAATGGTAAAACATCTCAGAATCAATAATCTCAAATAGCTTCGATCGTACAAGTTCGAGATTAAACGAAATAGTAAACAGACATGTCCTATGCCACGTGTTTTACTAAATCGTTTAATTCTCTTCTCGTACTTTGAATAGTGCAAAAGTGCATGTTTTATATTTAAAATAGTTTACTAGAGAAAACATGCTTTTAAAACTCTTCCCCGAAAAGATTAATAAAACCAATATTTGAAATTCCTTTATTATAGGAAATAAATAGATTTTATATTAGGAAAATAATTTTAAAATACTATATAATAATTTTAAATGTCTAGTTTATTTCAAAAATCATTCCAAAATGGTTTAGTGAAAACCATGCCCGAAAACAATGAAAAACAAGAAGATAACTCAAGACCGATAACTTGAATTCAATACGAATTCAATTCAAATTTAGCCCAAAATCGATTCAAATTTTATTTAAATTTGAATTTAAAGTTCTCCAAATATAGCTAGCCTATTGATAGGCGTGATATCTCTCAAAACATCTCAAAAACAACATCAAAATCAAGGAAGAATGCGAGCAAAAATAAGCTAATACAATTCTCAGGTCAATGAATATTATTGCTGTCGTTTTACTCTCGGGACAAAAACAAATAAACACAGTTTTGACCAAGCTAACTTTAAACTTTCATAAAATTCAAAACATGAACTTTTAGCACAAAGTCTAAGCTTTCTGGAACATCTAAAATCATTGAATTTTGATAAGAAATTTGAAAGATATGGCCAATATAATTCTCAGATTTTAAATTCACTGTCGCTGTTGTTTGTTCTCAGGGAAGCAGCAAAGAAATAAGGTTTTGACTATCTTAACTTCAAAATTTTGCAAAACTCAACACAAGAAAGTTTTAAAAAATAGTCTAAGATTTCCAAAACATCAAGAAATATCTAAATCTGACTAGAAACAAGAAAGATAAGCCTAATTTACTAACTGTATTTAGTTTAGATAGTGCAATTATCAAAGTGACAGAGCTTGGAGTTTGTTATTGAATTTTAGTCAACCTATGCTCAAAATTTGGAGATATTTCGATGTGAAAGTTTTCATATATAAAGTAGACTTTCCATAACATCAAAATTATAGAATTTCAATAAAATATGAAAAAGTTACGACTAAAACAATTTTCATATTTGAAGTTCACCTCTGCTGTTGTTTTAGTCTCGGGACAGCGTCACTAGAAGGAATTTCGACGATTTAAACCTCAAAATTTAAAAAACCAAAAGCATGAAAGTTATAGAAGACAATCTAAGCTTTTAAAGACATTAAGATTCGTTAAATTTGGACATCAAATGAGAAAGATATGCTCTAATTACAAACGAAAGTAAGCACATAAAGTCACAGTTTTACAATGATAGGGCAACAAGTTTGTATTGGTTTTTCTACCCTCTATGCTCAAAAATTTCAAAAATATTTAACATGAAAGCTATCAAACTCTATTCAAGATTTCCATAACTTCAAATAAAATCAAATTTCGATTTAAAATGTAAGAGATATGCCCAATTTACTGATAGCGATTCACAAACGAACATGCAACAAAAAAAATTGAGATTTCTTACCTTGAAATCTCAATCTAAGCTAGAAAATTTGAGTTTTGATACTCAGCTTCCGATTTTGTTGAGCAAAACTTAAATTAACATGAAAAGATGATAGCTTGGAGCTTCAATTTGCTTCAAAGACCTACTGGAATAAAATTACAGAACTTGCAAGAAGAGAATGGAAATTAACAAAAAACCAAAACAAAAAAATTGGTTTTTTGATGAATTAATCTCATTTTAGAGTAGATTACTTGTTGTAATACTCTCTAATTGATAAAATCAACCTTTTTTATTTGAAGAATTGGAGATTTAAGGCTCTAGATTGAACAAATGGTGGAATTTTGCTCTCATTTTCTATTTCCAGGCTAATGAGAAAGAAGAGAAACTAAAAGTTGTGTACGTACATGTATTTCATTCCTCTTTTTCTCCTTCTGGTTACTAATTTGCGAGTGGGATTTGGACCCAATAGAGAAAATAAATTAGGCAAAGTAAAATTTAGTTCACCACTTAAACAAGTATGCGCGTAAAAACAATGTTATAATGAAGACAACGTATTTTTTTTTAAGTTTTAACGCAATCAATTTGTGCAAACATACTTTCATATGAAATAAAATATCTAACATCATATAAAAATATAATTTTAGTTTTTAAAACATTTTTATTATTAAAAACCCTTATTTTGCATAAATACACAAATTACAAAATTAAATGTGTAAGTCCTCATTTTTAACTTCAAAAAATCTATAAAAATTATTTTCTTGCATAGAAAAATATAATCAAACATTCCAAACTCAAATTTATAACCAAAACATATTTTTATACCAAATTCCATCTTTTTATTTAAGTAAACACTTTTTAAAAATCAAACACTTCCTTTAAAAATTATTAAAAGAAGTAATTGACAATAATTACAATAATTATTGCATTTACTCAAAATAAAATCTTATTTCATTTATTATTCTCACAAATACACATAATAAAGTTTCCAAAACTTTATTTTCATATTTTATTTACAAAGTTCATTGTTTATTCCAAATGAACAATATATATCTCCAATTTATTTTTAATCCACAATATTAAATTATAACTTCTATTATAATTTAATATTAACAGGCAATCTCCAAAACCAGGATTGTTACAACATGCCATCCATGACTTCGATTTGAAGCACATCTCAAAAAGAGTTTAATGAATCTAACCTCATACACTATTTGAAAATTTGTTGAACAATTCCACATATTCAATCATCTTCTCGTACACTATCTGATAATCTGTTGAACAATTCCATATCCAGTTATCTTATCGTACACTATCTGATAATCTATTGATTTCATGGCTCATAGATAACAGTGCATGATATATTGCTCTTTAGGTCATATAATTAACTGTAGAGGTAGTATTGTACTTTTTTGATTGTCGATCAAAGTGAGAAACTAAAAGGAGCATATTTCGAAGAGCGATATATTTTAGTACATATGTTTTGTATTATGGTGTAAAGCTCATTGAGACGGATGGTTCATTTGTTTTCTCAAGGCTTGTATTCTGGTACAAAGTATTTGGGCTTCGAGCTAATATGCTTAATACTTGCTTACCATCATCTTTATATAGCATGAAATCCTAAGGGGTAAAACATTCATCTATTCTTCTTTGTTCTGAAAAAAAAAATCAACCCTCCACCTATAATGTGGTTAGACACTATAATGGTCAAGAGTATCTCAATGATTGTTATCGATGTCAAATTCTAAGGTTTTGATGCATAGTGAAAACATGAGTTGGGACATGTACCAAAATGTTTCGTTTTAATGAATAGTCTATCGATGGTGCTTGTTTCCACAATTTGATGTCATATGGTTATAATGCGATCAAAGATGCTATGAATGTTGGATTTAAGAAAGTTAGACAATAACCAGGGTAGAAAAGGATGGTACAAGGAGGTGCAGTGAAAGGAATGGATCATATTGTTGATGGTCGAAGGTGTTAGTTGGAAATAGGAAAAACCCAACAGGGAATTCGATCGGTGTGGCAGTGAGTGTCATTGGGAGTGACGTGGTGGGCACAGTGCTAAGCGCTCAATGATAGAAAAGTTGATTGTGGAATAATGATGTCATTTGTCGATAGAGCAATCAACGGTTAATGGGATTAAGGATTGGTCAATGATAAAATCGGGTTGTACATGCAAGGAGTAACTACAATGGAATTGGAAAGTATTGTTAGTGCTAAGTATCCCATCTTTAATACTTAGTTTTGGTAAAGTATGCAGAAAACTCTGGTAAAGAGGTTAGTTCAAGCACTACATGTCATCCATGGACGGATGGTCTGATGGAGCAGGAGATTAGTGTTTTCAAGCGTGTTTTGTATGTTTGTGTCCTCAATTTTTGTGGCTTGTTAGAAAATCATCTAAATTTGGTTGAATTCACATACAACAATAGTTGTTAAACAAACATAGATTGGCACCGTTTGAGGTTTTATATCGAAGACCATGTCAATCATCGGTATATTGCTTGGATGCTGGTAAGTAGTTGATATTTGAGCCATATATAGTGAAGTAAGTAATAAAGAAGACTCGTTATAGGTCGTTCTTATGCGGAAGAAGATTAAAGTAGCCAAGGATAAACATAAGCGTTAAGTAGTTTGGAGGTGCAAAGTCTTGGGGTTTTCTATAGGTGACTAGTTAATTGTAAAAATTCCATCGATGAAGTATGTAGTTCAATTTGGTAATGAATGGAAGTTGGCTTTAAGATCCGTAGGGTCTTCCTAATACTTGGAAGGACTATAGTTGACATATAAAGTTGAGCTACCAAGAAATATGGTCAGCATGCATAGTGTTTTTTGTGTGTCACAATTACCAAAATATTACATGACCCTTGTTCAGTTGTTAAGTAGGTTAGAAGGTTGATATTGAAGTATAGCCTGATTTGATCGTGTCGTGAGAATCAATTCATATTATTCACAAAGATATAAAGTGATATACGTGTAAGGAAATAAAGCTCGTTGAGTTATAACAAGGTGAAGATACAATTATTGCATATGAGAGGGTTACTCTTATTCCTGGTAGGTATGATCATTATGCTTTTCATATTCTATAAGCAAGTTTCTCCAGTTTACTTGTTTGTTTCGAAGTTTACGCTATATTTTATGGTCACCTATGTGTATTGATGCTGGTATACTGTAGAAAACCGATCCACATATTGGTATTTTAATCATATTCGTTACATATGCTTTGTTTTGACTATGTAACCCTAAATGTATCTTGATGGTTACATTTTTTGTTCGCTATCTTATGAATATCTGTGTTATATTCTATTTCTATACCGAGAAAAAAATGAAAGAAAATTTTTCAAAACCTATTTAAAGAATTATACGAAGATCAAAGATGTTACTCTTGAAGTTTAATTCGAGCTGAATCTAAGAAAAGATGGATAAAACCCTTAGAAATCAAAATTTCACAGTACCCTGGTTAATACGGGGCTCAACTTGGGTAATCTATATGTTGAACCAAAGCGGACCCTGAGTCACCATGTATATGACCCAGTGTGATGCCTAAAGTATTTGACTGCCGACCGAGAGCTAGAATGCTCGAACTCAACCCCATTCCTCGTAGCTCGAAGCTCGACTTTATGTCACAAGTTATTCGACCTAGGTAAACTACGCTTGAATTTGAGCCCAACTCCGGGATGCTCGAGTACAACACCCTTCCCCTTGATTCATATCTAGACCTTGATGCTGAAATTTATATCCAACTTTAACAAAGATATTTTCATTATTTAAATCCTATAAATACCATGTAGAAACTCTAGGGAAAGGGATTTGAAGATGGGGCTCTAATACTTAGCCATTTGCCATTAATAAAGTTTTTAACCTCGAACTTCGTTATGTTGCTACAAATTCCCCTATTTTCACAAAAAATTAATGTAATTCCTCTACATTTATTGTCATCGAAACATACTGAAGAGATATCAATAAAAATTGAAGAATGGGACTTAAGTATCAAATCAGTCCGAACTAATAAAAAATTCTTGTGTTTTTTAATCTATTTGGAACTTGTTTTTATTGATACTGAGTGCCTATCATTTGATTTTTATTCTGAATTGTATATTTTATTATACCTATATTTCTGAAGTATATATATATAATTCTCATTTTCTTAATTATATATATTTTTGGTCTACACTTCGAGCTCGAGGTTTTACACGATCTACTTATGTTTTCTCATCAAGGAATGACTCAATCATTTTGTGCTTTCATTGAGGACTAGAACCACTCATCTTTCGATTAAAGCTTTGTAAAGAAAAATAAAATCACTTTGTTTTTGGCTTGAACTTTTCATCATGATTCTATTCACCAAGGAATCACCACTAATAAAATATCCTAGAGGGATGCTACTTAGCCCAATATTTAAGCCCTTCGAGAGGGGAACGGCCAAATTAACTATTATCTGTTAAGAGTTTAGCTTGTGATCATGCTGAATAAAAGGCTCCATGACAAAAAAACTGTAATAACCCACCCCGGAATAGGCCTAAATTTCGATCCAGAAAAGGCCCATCGAAACCTAGATTCATTCTAAGGCAAGCTATTGGTAGTAAAAAGAAACAATATCGCAGATCCATAACTAAACTTCCAGAACTCCAACGGATGGAACAAAACATAATAGTAAATTATACCATTTATTTCAAAACCATAAAAATGCCATAGCATAAAATCCCATAAAAACCGTAATATAGTATCCATTACAACAATTGTTTAAGTATATGGGTACATAGGAAAGAAAATAATAATAAATACTGTTACTTGCCAAACTTCTTCACCTTTAAGCATCGTCACCACCATCACTCCATCCTTAAATTCTATTGTAATGAGGAGGGAGTTGGAACAATAATGCCAGGTGAATAGAAACCTTGAGTCTTACCTTTTCAGTATTTGGGCAGTATATTTTAAAATAAGCTTATGTCTACGAACATAAAATCCTTAAAATTGTTTAATACTTCTTTATAAGGAAACGAGGCGGGTCCAACCCCTTAATACCTTCCTTTACGGAAGTATATCCCATATCCCAATCATATGTCATAAATAACTAATAATGTAAAAGTCGGTACCTAAGCCACTTAATACTTCACAGTGGAAAATAGGAAAACCCCATCATTTATGGCCTGATTCTAGAAACGTGTTCCTTAATGGTACTATATAGCTGCCATCATATGCAATCTCATAGGCCACTTAATACTTCCAAGTGGAAAATAAGTAGACCCCATCATTTATGTCCAAATTCCAGAAGCAAACCTCTATAGAGATACTACCTAGCATAACCCCTTGGCCATTTAATACTTCATTTGGTGAAAAGGGGGGGTCCAACCACTTAATACCTCAACCCTGAAGCATGCCCTTTATCTTATGGCCCATACCTAGAATGACGCCTCATATTACTCCGCTATTCATAGGAATTGGTAGCCAAATAAGCTGGGAAGATCCCCCTACTGGATTTGGAATTAACTTCACGTCATTACAAAAATTTATCATAAGGATATCTCACATCAATAAAAGTGTACACAATTGCTTGAAGCCTTAAAGTAAAGGGCAGACTTCCATCACGTGACTCTATTAACCTCGCATCCCTATGAATTAGCCATAAATTAATTACTCTACACACACACACACACTCCCCCCTCTCTATCTCATCTCACCATTTCATAGATAGGGCCTTATAATGAATCTTCCTTTTTTATGTCTTAAAATACTAATTAGGCTATATAAGAGTTTCCTTATATTTTCACCTCAAAATCAGTTTCCTTTCTGATAAGAGAAAATAAATATAAATAAATGCCTAATTAACTATGCCATATACGCTATAGTTATATGTTAATTATGTAGATAGAAATAAATAAATATTCATGCTTAATAATTTCTAACTGCACTGATTTTGCGCCATAAACTAGCGTTTAATGTTAATTCCCCAACCAACTATCATTACAAGTCCTTTTTCTTCAATTTCCCAAGATTTCATGGCATTTAAATGTCCAAAACAGGGAATAAATATTCATAATCAAAACTGCAATAACAGACTTGTAAATAAAATGGAAATCAATGTATTATAACAATTCAATGGAATATCTTAAATAATAAGAATTGCAATCTAAACCCCATATTTTATTCAACCTTTCTTTTACAAAAGACATATAAGAATAAGTTGTGTAAATTACGAATTGAATTCGTAATTTAAATCCCTTATTATATTACCAAATTATAATTTAACCCAAAGAAGAAAGAGAAGCGGAATAGACTATGAAATTATTTTAAATTGCATAATGAAATAAACTCCATGAAATTAATGTAAATAGTTGGGAATCTCAGCATAGAATAGACATACCAAATTAGAAAGAAATTATGGGTGATTTTATCTATCATATTTCAAAATAACAAAATCCCTAAGCCATATTCAAATCCATACGAAATTCACTAAAAAATTGCTAAAAAGAAATACTAAGGTTTCCATCCCATAGATTAGCCTTAGCTTTACTAAAATAGATTGCAGCCTTTTGATCTCTTCCAGAATCTTCTATTTTGATACATATACACGCACTCACACAATAGGGAAGAGGTGTGTGTGCGTGTATTCATTAATTCAAAAAAGTTAGAGAAGAGTAGGATAAGGTGGAGGAAGAAATAAGTTAAATTCTTATCTTAATTTTCTACGGAGTTCCTGAATCTTATTAGAAAAATAGCAATGGTAGAGTTTCGTATTCTCCAAAATAATATAAATAAAAGTGGAGAGGTTAGGGTCCTAATTATAGGATTTGAAACGCACCAGAACCGTAGGATGGAAGTAGGTAGGAAATGAGTAAATCCGCAGCGCACAACCCAATAGAACACAACATAAATCCCTAGCCGCCAACTGGCAACTTTTGTTACCAAGTGGTCAACGGCCCTTAGGCGACCGCTCGACTGCTATCGTCAATCGGTTGACCTATTCAGATCGACCGCTCTCTCATTTAGGGGCGTTTATTTTTCTTTCTGTTACTAATTTTTTTATTCCCTAATAATTTTTTTAACATTAAGCCTTAATTAATTGTTTACTTAGCCCCTAATCTAATTTTTTTGAAATTAAATCCTAAATTTGAATTCGACCTAAATTAATGAGAACTTTAAATGCAATAACTCCTTTGTTTGGGCTCTTTTTTCAGTATATTATATATGAATACATATCAGAATTTCGCCACGAACGCAATGGAATAACTTTCTTAGTCAAATTCAAACTTTTATAAAGTTTCCATATCTAAACCTTGTCACATTTAATTTACATTATTTATTTATGGTTCATTTTACAAGGTGTTATATTCTTCCTCCCTTAAAAAGGATTTTGTTCCGAAATCTTCCAAGGGCCAAACAGCGTAACTCACAACACAGCCATGTTATACAATCAAGTTCTCTACACAACCATCTATTCAACCATTAGTGCAATGTGCCTACATACTATAGACATGCTAAAATGAGCTCAGCCTAGCATGAGTGTGTAATAGTATCATATAAGTATGTATGCAAATATCCTAAACATGTATAAAAATTTCTACATGAGTATATAATGATTGTGAAAAAATGTACAGCCATTTCCAATCATCCAATCTAGCTACCACGATGTAACCAAATTCCTAATTTTTGGATAATAAAATTACCTGTGAAAATATTTTTCCAGCGACTGAATTGAGTTTAGTTCTATATCACTTCCATAATCCATTTAAAACAATTTTCTTTCAAAAATATCTCCAAAATAATATTACTATTATTTATTTCAAAATATTTTGGAAAACATTTCAAAAAAAATCTCTAGGATTTATTTTCCAATTTCTGGTTTGAACTAATTTTTAGTTTTAACTCATTTTTATAATTCCTACTTATACAATCTCAATTTGACTATATATAACCATTTCAAATTTATAGCCTTGTTTTTATTATATACTAATATCAACCAAACACATCAATATACTATAATACTTTCCGGAAAATTATTTCCTTTATATCAAAGTATAATTTCGGCAAAATTATTTCATTTACCTACACCCAAAACCATACTGTGTCGAATTACTCTATTCAAGCATTTAAAAACCCTTATAGATGTCATGGCGTCCCACTACTAGACCAGAATTTATATACCACTCAGCAAATTAATCAACATAATATAAAACCATTTTATATTCATTAACAAATACGTGCTCATATCTATCAATACACTCAACTTATTCTAGGGTACTACTGACCCTATCTCTAATGAGTAATCCCTATTAAAGCCAAGGTTCTCACTTAACCTTCAACTCCGATATCAAGTACAATGACCCGCCACTCCATACCCTTTGAGTTGATAATAATTCAATCTTGTTCAACCCAAATTGTATGAAAGGGAAAATAACTAGGGTGAAAAAGAAAAGGTAGAAGAGGAAACAAAAAACAACAACACAGAATCTCACAAACACAGAAGAAAAAGTTATAGTATACAATAACAGATTTTATGCTAAGAAATTTGTAACTGTTATGCTTACAATCATAAGAGTACAACAATCAATACATCAAACTACACAATTGTAATACTTATCCTCACATAGAGGAATTATAAGCCAAGTAAGGAGATACGTCTCTGTCACCCAGCTCGTCTTCTAAGCTCCATAATATCCTATCCTGAATCTGTAATACTTGGTCTAACCCGATTATTATAATAAAATTACACCTGAGTCAATCTGGGAAACTAGCGTGAGAAAACACGCTCAATTTGAATTTTTAGAATTATCAAAATCCTTTGAAAAACAAAGGTATCTCGTAAGACCGCGTCACACATAAACATGACGGGTTTTTCCCTTACGATAACCAAAACGTTTTATAGAAAATCCCGTAATATTATAATGGTGTCCAAGTAGAAATACTTATCCAAATAGCAGAAATTGTTACATTAATTGAATTCTAGCATACTAGGCTCTATAGATAAAATTGTAAAGGCTTATATTGGAGAATAGATCACATACAATGACTGGGCTATTGGGGCATCTCCCATCACAGTACACCTCTAGAAAAATGTACCGAGGATGCCTCCGGGATCCCATGCTACACGAAACCATCCAACCCCTAACTGGATAGAAACGAATATGCTATAACCCCTGGTGTTCCCGTCCTTAAAATCAAGCGCTCCTTTTTCATGCACAACCATATCCATAATTTATATATATTTATGGGGTATCTAGAAAAGTGATAACATACCCTAATTGGGTGCGACCCACTTAGCCTTGCCGCATCTCCCCTGTTTTAATCATTCCCGGTTGACGAGGCTTGCGGCTAACGTTACCTTTTAAGAACAATTCTACTTAGAATGCTCATTGTCCTCAATGACGATATTCTGATAGCATTCGTCCATACGAATTGTCCTGGGTTGGGTCAAACCGAATCACTGCCCTCACTATCTTCACGATATCCATTTTTAACATTCAAACTGGATCGAAGTGGCTTTTGGATAATTAAATCTGATCCCGGTCTCTTCGACATGATAAACGAATTTGGCCAGATTTGATTATCGGTACTTTAACTATCAAATAACATCCATAAGCAGTCACTAGGCCTTATTTATAAATCTTTCTAGACATTTATTACCAAGTATCTTTACAATGATATATGTTTATGTCTTTCAATATTTCAATATTTGGAAACAATTCAAATATACTTATATTCATCACATCATATATTTCAAATCATCTCTATACTTAGAAATATATTTTTCCCAAATCCATTTGCTTCATCACTTTGAAGTATTTTTATGACAATAATCTTGTGGTTGAAATATTTCAAACCCTTCCGATCCAAGCATTTACAAGCATATTTCCTAAAATCATTTTATTCCAAAACTTAGGAAATACTCTATTTATTTTCTATTTGTCAAAACATTTACAATTATTTGCAGATTACTTAACTCAACGAACCCTATAAGCTTTCTAGCATTTATAAAGTAATTTCCTTTGAAATTTCCAAAATTTATTACACTCGTCAATAATCTGAACTACCTATTTCTTACTTATTTATTGAATTGTAATCTAATTTCGAAGTTATCATTTTCAATGATTCACAAATTTCCTAAAGTTTCTAGAATTTCACTATAAGATTTCTCTTATAAAAATCATATCCATTAAACAAAACTCCATTTATTAATCTTAAGAGCATTTATAAATCAATTCCAATCACTTCCCAAATCTCTCTATATATAAAATAAATATTTTTGAAGGATAGTAATTTTTTTCAAAACATGTTTAAGCAATTATTTAAAATATAAGAAATCTTTAAATAAAACATCAATAACTTAAAACCCAACACATTTTAAATAAATAAATCGATTTCCAAACCTGATTATAAAAAAATTAGAATTTATTTCAATTAATATTAAATATTTGAAAAACCTACTTTTCGAAGTATTCCAATACTAACTAACTTTAAATCACATAGTTTAGTAAATAGAATTTCCCTTTTTAAATAAAAAGTTAATATATTAATAAAATATATTTTTAAAATCCCAATAACCAATTCAATTTATAAATCCTCTCGATTTAGTACACATCGATTCCATTTCTATTTTCTAACCATCCACACCTTTCAAAAGTAGAATTCACTATTTTCCTCAAAAAGCTATTTTTCATATCTCGATATAAATTCAACCTGTGAAATTATATTCCAATTTATCAATTAATTCCCATTTTCTCTTCTTTATAAACATCGTCAATTATTTTTAACTCCTTGTGTTTCACTTGTTTATAAAACTAATCCCATTTATAAAATCTCATTTTATAAATCCATTTCTGAATGAATTCCATTTATTTCACAAATCTATTTAAAATATCGATTTCACACCTTTTCAAATTTTCTCGAATATTTTTTAAAAATTCCATTTTTAAAAAAAATCTTCTATATAAATTATTTAAAATATCCATTTAAAATATTTTTGCGAACAGCTAAATACAAACCAAATCAATTATTGTTTTTATCCAACTCTATTTCTTAAAAATAATCCAAATTTCTATATGAATATTTTTATTTTTAAAATCTACTTTTAGATCTTTTCAAACTCCAAAAATAGTATTTAAGGTACCTAAATTACAAAAGGTTTGGCCATTGCTACTATAACATTCAATAATTCACATCACAACAATAATCTATAACGGATTATTCTAACACGTCATATATTATTCAATATGAAAACAATCAACATAAGTTTGAGGAATCTTGTAACAACCCGATATTTTCAGTCATTCGCATCCGCACATGTCGGACTTGAATTGCGCAAAATACCGCGTTGTAAATAAATTTGGAGCAAATGAAATACAATCACACAATCACAGACACAGAAATATCAGAATAACTCGCAGCGGAAATAAAAATACCATAGTAGTTCATGAAGCTACTATAACAAACTCTCAAAACATAATACATAATATTAGTCTGAAACATATACAATAGAAATCTCAAATACATAGAAGTTTATAAATACCAGAGCTGAAATAGAACAACAGAAACTGAAAGGAAATAGATAACTAGACAAGCAGAATCTCTAGCGATTCCTAGCTCCAGAAAAGAAATCCAAAGCTAAGCTGTAAATACTCAAGCTGACCCGAGCGTAAAGTAAAACACAAAACACTCGAGTCAGGACAATATATACTTATATAATGTAAACCAACTCAAGTGAACTGTAGTAGAAATGCACAATAACTTAAAGGATGCTTGGGATCGCCCATCCTTTAAGAATTAGTTAAACTATAAATTAATTACATCCCGTGGTTAAAATTTCAAAATGATATTTTATACTTCAAAATCAAATATAATTTCAAAATTCAATATCATTCAAAATATCATATCTTCCAAACCACATTCATTTTTATTTAATTTAAATACCATTACAAAACACATTTCAAAATAGTTTATATTTCAAAACAAATTACTTCATTTTAAATCATAAAAATGAAGTTATTATATTTAATAATTAAATTATTAAATTTACAAAATTTTAGTCTTTCAAAATTCATTTATTAACTTAATTTATTAAAACAAATGAAAATTCAACTTTCGCAGCATTTAGAAATTGCTACGGAAAGTTACATTCAAAACAGTTCAATTTAACAAAAGATAGCATTTAAAAATGCTGTAATAGGGTTACATTAGTCTCAAATAAAACTTAGTTAAATTCAACAATTATAGCATTTACAAAAATGCTATAATAACCTTTAATTAAACTTAGCCATTTGGTTCATTATTATCAACTACAGCATTTACAAATGCTGTATTATCATTTACATTAGAATTAATAGCATTACAGAAATGCAGTTAGTTAACTTCAAGTATTCAATATCATTTCACAAACAATTATATTTTTATTTAAATCATTTTTAGCTTATAAAATCATATAATTTCACTTTTAAAACAGTCATTCAAATACCCTTATATTCATGATTTTATAAAGTTAAATCTCCATTCAAAAATCAAAATTTAATAATAATTCACTTATTAAATTCCAACATTAAATTTTAAATACATTAAATTAAATTTAACTTAACATTTAAGTTAAAAATTTTCAAATATAACTTAATTTCATTTTTATTTACTTAACTTAAAATTCACTTTTGAGCCAAATTCACAAATTTCCAATTTTAGTTATATTTCCAAATTTCAACCTAAATATTCATTCATTTCACATTTTAACTTTATTCAAAAATCATTGATATATTATAAAATCATTTTAAATTCATTTAATTCAAAATATCATAAATTTATCATATTTTCATATTTAATTTAAATTCCATTTATCACCAAATTCTAGTTTCTAAAATAACTTACATTTCAGATTTTCTAACTTTACCATTTATTTATTTCACTTATAAATTTTTAGAAAATCAATAATGCTTTACAAAAATTATTTTTAATCAAATTTAAATCAAAATATTATAATATTTACATTTGTAAAATAATTTAAAAATTTTAGAAAAACATATTTTAACAACGGGTCTGTATTTCATTTTCTAGCCTAGATGAAGTGATACGGGTAATATATCATTTCAACCCGTAATTTACAAAGAAAACCCAGGTTTGATCATTTCAAACCCGCAATCCCAAGTAAAAGAAAATAATTGAAAATCATTCAGGCCTATCATTTCAGCCCATAACGATTTTCTCCTATTCTAAAGTCCGTTCGGGTATGTATCATTTCAACCCATAGTGATTCTAGTCTACAAGGAACTTGCAGTGTGGTAAACTGATGAAAATAATAGAATAGCATGAAATAACAGTAACATATGGTATAATAAGTGTAAATATAGGTGTGAACTTCATATGAATATAATATAGCAGTTATAACAGGATGATATGCATTTACAGATTCAGGTGATGTCAGTTTATCACTATATAAGTACATATTAGTCTGGTGAGATTTACTCACTGTTTTGAGCTGATGACACAACGACGAATTGCACAACGCGATCTACACAAGCACAAAATCACGATATAGATACGAAATGGAGGAGCCAAGGATTAATTCCTTGAATACAAATCAAACAAACAATATAACAATTATAAGGTTTCAGACCAAAAATACGATAAACGATGCTAGAAATTAAGGAACAACAATTAATCAAACACTTGCACTTGCTTCCACCATCACTATGCTCAGCCTATAGGGTGATAAGTTACTGCCATGCGGTGTATTTGGTCAGGTATGGGTCATATATGGTCAGCCTAGCAAGGGTAGTGAAGGTATGGAAGTTGCTATGTATGAAAATACAAGTACAAGGCAAACAAGTGGATTTTTGTGCAATTTCAAGCATCGGGCAAGGCTACAAATGGCATGGCCAGACCTGCTGGAGGCTAGGAGATGGTGTGGCAGTGGTTTTGGTTCAGGTATGAGCTGGAGAAGGTGGTGCAAAGGGCGGCTAAGGGTGTGGTGAAGTGGTGGAAGTTACAAGGTGTGAATACAAAGGGTTTAAGGCAAATAAGTGGCTTTTGTGCAACCATGGCTCAACCAAAGGACCATTGGGCTCGGCCCCTACAAGGTGAAGGTCAGGTGGGGTCTGGAGTGTCGGCCAAAGGTGGTGGAGGGACTGGTGGTGGCGGCCAAGGAGGTGGTTTAGGTGAAAAATGAAGGGTATGTGCATAAATGGTTCGGCTAGGCTGAACAAGTGGAGTGTTTGCATAAACTTTGGTGGATCTAGTCATAGATGACCACGGCATGGCTTGGTCAGTGGGATGGAGGAGATGGTGACCTGATGTGGTGATGGTGGAGGCGGCTATGGTGGTGGAGGAGCAAGGCCGAACCTATGATGAAGAAGAACAAGTGCAAAAATCATGAATTCAAGCATAAACAATTGGAAAAAGGAAATAAAGTTTACCAAACTTTCTTCAAAAGCTATGGCCGAATTTTTTTGAGGAAATGAGAGAAAAAATGAAGTACGTGAATGAGAAATGAGGGTGGCAGCTGAAAGAATGAAGAGATATGGCCATTTGAGTGAAAAGAAACGTTAAAATGTGAAAAGGTGCGAAAATCAAAAGCCATAGGAAACAAAAGGTCACAAACCCTTTCAATTTACCTTTTATTATTTATATAAATTTATGTTGCTGAAATAATAATAATATAAGATAATATTTCGAAATTTTCAACCAATATACAAATATATATAATATTTATCAATTATGTAAAGTAAAATTAAGGAAAATAGTTAAAACAGTGAACTAGACTAGCAAAATTTGAAGTTAAATGAAATAATTTTTAGAAAATTCATATAAGCTTGTAAAGTATTTTTAAACATAAATAATAACATAAAATACAAATATATTCACAAAATAAATATTTAAAATTTAATTTAAATATAAAATTATAATGCAGAAAATAGCAGAAAATGGGAAAACAACCCTTAAAAATAGGAAATCAACACAGTAATTTTTAGAAAAATTTTATTATTATTTTAAAAATATTTAGAGATGAATTTTCACAAATAAAACAAATTTAAAATAAAATAAAGAAATTTAAAGAAGAAAATGGCAGAAAATTAGAAAACAGCCTTTAAAAATAGGAAATAAATACAGTAAATTTTGGAAAAATTATATTATCATTTTAAAAATATTTAGAAATGATATCACACAAAAAAAATATTTAAAATAATTTCAAAATTAAATAAAGTCAAATCTAAATATATAGTCAAAATCTAGGGTTGTTACAAATCTAGTGTGATCCCTCTGTTTTCTTGCATCCACAGATGTTAATACAACATATAAAATTCCGATCGCGCTTCGAGGGGAACATCGCGGTATATAGGGTCATCCGTTATTTTGTAGGGCGCTTAGGGTCTCATTTGCTAACAGGAATAATCAAGCCAATTACTAATATATATATATATATATATATATATATATATATATATATATAACACCCAATCAACCAATGATTTAAATTTTCAACATTTTAAATTAAACCAACAATCCAAAAATGTGTGAGATTTACTCACCTTGATTTTGAATTTGTAATCCATTCTAGTTTTGAATTAAACTGAACACCATTCAATTTAATTTAAAATTCCATAGCTTAGATTTCACAGCTACGAACCCAAACTCGACTCATTTCATGATTTTGGACCTCGTACGAAAATTTTAATATTTTTGTTAATTATCTAAATTTAAATTCCTAATTAACTAAATAAATTACGTAATTAGTTTTTAATTAAAATACCTCTTCGTCTCAAACAAGTTATAGTTCCAGGTTGGAAAATCTTCCATGGCCGATCCTCCTTCTTGATTTAACCATCAAAACCCGATCACCTAGAACTCACAACTAAAATCTACCGCCACTCCCTTTGACCAACATCACCTTACGATACTGCCTGCAGTGACAACAACCATCGCACCACTTCCCTAGCCCATGACGTCATCTAAACCTTCACCAGAACCTATCGCACTCGTGCACAACCTCATGACCACCAACATACCCTCTCGTGCGCTCCTCTACATCACAATGAACTCTAGCTAGCATTGATCCTCCATGCTTGATCTCCCCTAGCTATGACCGTGCCTCACCACTCTTTGCTAGAAAGTGCGAACCGTTTCCCTCAAACTCCAACAGACCCTCGACTTCACCAATTTGACGACCGAATAACCCTTGCTATCCAACCCTAATCGTGAAACTCGATCCCCACCCCATCGCGACCACGCACACACGCAACACCATAACCCTCATCGAGGCTTCCCTACCACTCGTGAATGTCTAGCATTTTCGAATAGTTTTTTTTTCAATTTGAAAGAGAAGAAGTGATTTTCGTTTGAGAAGAGGGCGATTTGAACTGAAGGAATAAAGGAGGGTGAAGACGTGATTTATGAATTGAAAGAAATAAGGGGTCGCGTGTTTGAATAGAGAAAAGGTGGTGTATTTGACCTTTTTTTCAATTTGAACGAGACGAAGTGATTTTCATTTGAGAAGAGGGCCATTTGAATTGAAGGAATAAAGGAGGGGAAGACGTGACTTATGAATTGAATGAAATGAGGGTTCGCGTGTTTGAATAGAGAAAAGGTGGCAGTTTGACTTTTTTTATTTTTTTTATGAATCAAAATATCTTGTTATCTCGAACGCCTATTAACACATGCCACTTAGCATTTATAATGTTATACCACTCTTTCAAACCAAATGGAACAAGTTTCGAGTCCCTATTCGATCGCATGTGGAAGATAGCCTTTTAAATTGACTATTTAAATTAAATTAAATAAAATTATTTCTAGGCATTTCTAACCCGTATGACCAAACAGTAAATCCAAACGTCACAAAATTTGTAATATGATAATAATATAATACTACAAATCCAATGGAACTGGTTTTGTCAAAATTTGAGACTCTGCCCCAGATCACTATTTTAACGCGTCGATTAAATCGAAGATTTCAAAAATTCCGAAATCGCTTAAAATTTAAGTTTTAAAATCTTACCAACTGAATTATAATTCTAAATCCAATATCTAAAACCATTTAAATATTCCAAATTAAACATCAAAAAATATAGGTCATTACAAGCACGGGTGAGTGTTCTTCATCTTCTCCTCGGTCTCCCATGTTCTTTCCACTGGATCATCCCCCCATTATACTTGGACCAACTTAATTATTTTACTGCGGAGTCTTCTAGTACCATGCTCCACGATGCATGTGGTGGCAAGGGGCACTTTCGGCTCCAACTCAAAATACCCCAACTGATCAGGTCTACTCTTCTAACAGTGTCATAAAGGTACTTCCTAAGGTGAGAAATGTGGAAAACATTGTGGACTCCTGTCAACTTATTAGGAACTCCGTATGATACATTAATATTCCTACTCTTTCCAGAATTCTAAATAGCTTAGTAAATCTAGGTGCTTATTTTCTTGACTTGCCAAATCTAACAACTTTGCTAAGAGGGGAATCTGAACAAATACCATTTCCCTAACCTCAAATTCAAGTTCTTTCCTTCTTTTATCCGCATAAAATTTCTTATGGTCCTGCGCTATATTCATCCTTCGCCCGATCAACTTTACTTTTCTCATGGTATCACCGATCGAATCGAGTCCAAGCAACACTTTGTCGGTGGTTTCCTACCAACAATTAGGCATTTTGCATGGCCGCCTATAAAATGCTTCAAAAGGGGCTATACCATAGTCTGATAGCTATTATTATACGCAAACTCAACCAAAATTTGATGCTGCTTCCAATGTCCTTTGAAATCCAAAACACAAGCTCTCAACTAGTCTTCCAAAATTCTATTCACCCTTTTTGTTTGATCATCGGTTTGTAGGTGATATGCCGTGCTAAGTTTTAAAGATGTTTCCAAAGCTGTCCGTAGGCTCTTAATTTCGCTAGTGAACAATGGGTCTCTATCACCGACTATGCTTACCGGCATCCCATATTGATGAACTGCCTCTTTAGGACAAATCTAGACAAGAGAGGCGCTAGTTCTATTTCTTTTAATCGGAACAAAATGAGCACTCTTGGTGAATCTACTAACAACAACCCAAATAGCCTCATCGCCCTTCTTATTTTTAGGCAATCCTTCTAATAAATTCATTGAAATGTGCTCCTACTTCCAAGTCGAATTTCCAAAGGTAATAATTATCCATCGGGCTTCCCTTGCTCAGCTTTTATCTTTTGGCATGTCAAACACTTAACAACAAATTTAAGCTATGCTCCTCTTCGTTTCATTCCAAAATAAAATTCTCTCTATGTAACGACTCGAAATTTTCGATGCCGAAAATTTCAGATAGTTAAGAAAAAGAAGAGAGAGATAGAAGAAAAAGAAGAACATAAACAACAACATCTCACATTTGCAGCGGATAAAGTATAATATCAGTTTATAATGAAAACTTTACTTATCAAATATCACTTTAATACATCAGAGTTACAACCTATATACAACACTGGACTGATACAATCAATATGTCTCAGATAACAATATAATATAGCGGAAATACTCCATACGTTCATGCCATCCAGCTCACCTCCTCAGCTCTGGAACATCCTTACCTGAAAATCTGTAATACTCGGTCTGGCCCGAGCATTACATCAAAGTAACACCCGGGTCAGGCTGGAAACCAGCGTGAGTAAACCCATATTTAGAAATACTAAGTTTAAACCATAAAGAAAACCCGGGTAACTCGTACTTCACCATGAGTTCCTTACTTGTTATCCTCAAACACTTATTTCACAACTCAAATTCTAAGTATTCTAACTTAGTTCAAGGGTCCATATTATTCCATTTCAACCTATTGACATCACATATAAAGAATTATTGCAAATTTCTAATCGAAGTGGTTTCGGGTATTTACTAATACCCGACTCTGGTCTCTTCGAATTCAATACCATCTTAACTCACACTATTCAGGTGAACCTATTTCAACCTTAAATCACAAGATGTCACTTTTTACACAGCACTTCCTCATTGACAGATGACCATATAATCACTGTTCAAGACAAACATATCATATCACAAACATTTCATATCAGAAATATCAATCAATCATTTATAAGCAAGACTAATTAGTCACCCATTCCTAATTAAATCAAATTAACTACTTTAATCACTTTTAATCTTGCTTACTTAACAATAATTAATTACAAACCATTAACTATTCATTCCCTAACTATCCTCTCTAATTATATTCAGTAATTAGCCTTTAATAAATTTACCACATTCGTTAATCAACCTTGATTAATCACATTTAGTCATTAGTTATTCTTAATTACATATATTAATTAATTAACCTCTTAATTAACTAATAAATCCTTTAATTAATTATACTGAAAGTTTAACACCTAATTACTTTCACCAAGTAATTATCCTTTAATTACTTTCCATCAAGCAATTACCCATTAAATTAATTACTTGAGAATTAATCACATAATCCTATTTAAACAATCATTAATTAATTAATTACAACCCTTTAATTAATTAATCAACTTTTAATCACTTTATAAATCAACTAATTAATCTTTAATTAACCGATTAATTATCCTTAAATTATCTTCTAAATTAATCATACTTGATTAATTATTACTTAATCACATTAAGTAATTAACCTTTAAAATTAATTACACAATTTAATTATGCTTTAATCATTTAGTAATTAAACTTAATTACTTCCATTAATTAATTATACTAATCCTTAACTAATTACATTAATTAATCATAATCACTTAATTGATTAATTATCTCATAATTAATCACATTATGAATTAATTAAACCTTTGATTATTATCATTAATTACATTAATTAATGATCCTTTAATTGCCTTCGTTAACTAATTATTCTTTAATAATTTATTTTTAACTTATGTATTAATCAACTTATTTGAATTCAAAAGCTTTGAAAATTAATTAAGTCAAAAACTTACCATCATTAAAGTTTAAATATACTAATATTTTGGAATCTGTTTGATACAGGCTTTGGAAAACTTGTTCATTTTTATCTGTTTGGAAAACTGGATACAGATTTCCTCTATTTTAAAACCTCAAAGGAAAAAAAAGGTAACCCGATTTTCCTATGGAAATACCCAAGCTAATGCACAGTTTCCCCTAGCTAAAACTCGAGTTTCCCCCACATATAAAATTTAAAAATTGTTACCTACCGTATAAACCCTAAGAAAAATCAGGCAAAGCTTCTCGAGCAAATCTCGAGCCAACACCTCATCTCCTCGCAAATGATCCCGAGTGCGATCCTTCCCTTTTGTTTCCTGAAACAAAACTCAAAGAAAAACTTCAAAATGAAGCTAACACATCAGAGACACCGTGCACGTGTATAGGAGATCGTTGGCGATCTCCCCTCTCTTCGTACGGTCAACAAATCATCGACCAACCCCACCTTCGTTTCCGGCCATTCAACCCAAGCATCAAGCTCGAATTCGAAATCGAGCCTAAATAGTCAAACTGGAACAGAAAACTTCATCCAGAAATCCTCCCAGCGCCCCAAATTCCGATCACCGAAATTCACGTAACCTCGCCCCGACCTTCGCCTTGCTCCTCCCTTACATTTTCCCCAACACCGATCAAGTACGACTCGTCGACGAGGCCACATTGGCCCAAAAATCAACCTCAGCCGAAACAAAGCTTAAACCCTACTCCTAAACCCGATCACCATAGCACCATAAAAATCAAGCTATCAATTCCGAACCTCATCAATCTACAAGCAACCTCTGATCTAAACGCCGAGGCGACGAATTGTAGCGATCAACAGGAATTGAAAATTTCCCAACTCCTGATCAACCCCTAAACTCCCTTCGAATTCCAGCTAAAAAATTTAGATTTTTACTTTAAAAATCATCTTTTCCAATATTGGATCAGATCATATAAATAAACTCGAGTAAAAATAAATACTTTAATTTCTGACTTGAAAAGATTTTCTGTAATTTTTTTTCTTTCCAGTAAATATGGGTACTATATTTTTTTCTTAAAGACATATATAAAGAATCAAATATTGTTAATACTAACATATGTCATTTGAAGAACAAATATTGAAGAGATTGAGAAAGGGAATTTGAGGAATTTCAATCTAATTAAGTCTTTTGAACAAATACAGAGCTAGATTCAATGCAGACGTTCACACACATATACATATACATATACATATACATATACATATACATATACATATACATATACATATACATACATACATACATATATATATATAACACACAGATATCCAAATATATTCTAGGTAAATTTCACCCATGCAAATTATAATCACAACATACAATAGTTACTTATCACATGCATTAGTAAGTAAACACAGATTTAAGCTTCTTTAAAATAAGTGTTACTCACCTGTTTTCCTTAGAAACAGAGAAAGCTTGTTTTTGATTTTTTTTTTACATGCTTACTGATCTGGATTTGCTTTCGGAAGCTTTGATCCCAGCTTCCAAGTTTGTTTTTGAACTGTATTTTGAGTTTTGAACTAGAGCTTTCAAGAATTACTTTATTTTTTCCTTCTTCTCCTCTGGTTTATGCATAACTAGAAACTAGAGCTGAAATTTTTGCTTGATGATTTGTAAGGAATTGTTCAGTCTTTAGTCCCAATTTTATTACTTCAGATTTAAAATATGTAAAAGAAAAGTGGAAATAAGAGTAGAAAGATATATATAACTATGTTCTTTATTTCATTTATTAATTAAAAGAAAAAGAAAATGACACTTGAATTACATGTGCAAATTTAGAATACACTTATCATTATTAATTTATAAATTGTTTACACTTGTTATAATGCATAATTAGTTTATATTTGTAATTTTATATACTAATATGTGTTAATATATATATATATATATATATATATATATATATATATATAAATGTTTACGTGTTCCTAATACTTAAACTTTTCCTTAATTTATCTTAAATATTGTTTGAAAGAAATGGAATAAAAACCCAATTATGTATTTAGAAATAATTATACTAGTCTAATACATCCTTTTATAAAATCCTTTAAGTAAAATAATCGGAAACCAATTATATTCTAAATACAATCACACATAACATATTTTAAGTTCAAAATATATTTAACATACATATCTTTTAAATTTCATATTTAAATCCAAATTCAAATCCAATTCAAATCCAACTTAAAATCCACATGAATATATATATATATATATATATATATACATATATATATTTATTATCAGATGTATTTACCTCTATATATATAAAGCACATTATTATTTTGTTTGAAATAACAATTTTGCCAATTTTATATTAATTAAATTAAGATATTGTCAAATAAATATTTATCCAGATACTTATAATTCAATTTTCATTATATTTCCAAATTCATTTACATATCCAGATATCTTTTATTATCAGAATTTTATCTGTTTAATTGATTGAAACAGTTAATTATTAAATTATCAGATGTCCCAAAATCTGGGTTATCACACTCTATGTTCTTATACATCTTTCTACTCTGTAGTGAGTGGTCATTCTTGAGAATTGACACTCCAAAAGCACATCTCTCATTAAGTCATCAATCAATGGAATGCAAAAACATCTGTCTCTTCTTAAATATCCCCTTTCATCAACTAAGTATCTCCTTGCATGGGTAAAAATCCCTCTCCTTTTCTTAATTTTTCCAAAATCTCTACTAACTCTTTGTCTTTTACTTAGTTGAGCCCTGTATGATCCATCAAGGATGGTCTAACCTCCATAACCGATAAAAAACTTTGAATGGGTTCTATTGACAATTGGAGTTTAAAATCAAGAGAAACTCCAACTATCTCCATTCACATAAAGCACCTAGGGTAGCATGTCTCGTACTAAGGGCATTGGCAACTATGTCCCGTTTTCTTGGGGTATATTAAACACCAAAGTCGAAGGATGCTATATACTCCATCCACCTCTATTGTCTCAGATTCAAATCATTTTGGGAAAATAGGTATTTTTGTGATTTATGATCGGTAAATAGCTCAAACCTTTCCCCCAAGAGATAATGTGTCCATATCCTCAAGCCAAATATAATGGCTCCAAATTCTAGATCATGCACTGGATATCTCTTCTCATGATATTTTAGTTGTCTACTAGCATAGGCAATACCTTCCATTCTTGCGTAAGAACTGCTCCTAATCATGTGCCACATGCATCCATGAAGACCATAAACGGGTTGGCTCCATCTGGAATGGTGAGCATGGGTGCGCTAGTCAATAACTCCTTAAGCTTCCCAAATGCCTTGGTGCCTTATCATCCCAAACAAAGACTAGACACTTCTTAGTCAATTGCGTTAGAGGGGCTGCCATTTGTGCAAAGCTCTTAATGAAATTCCTATAGTAGCCTGCTAACCCTAGAAAACTTCTAACTTCTGATGCATTACTAGAAACTTTCCATCCTTGGACAACTTCTACTTTAATAGGGCCCACCGCCAATCTTTTCTCAAAAACATTATGTCCAAGGAACCTAACTTCATTTTTCCAAAAGTGGCATTTAAAAAACTTGGCTTTGAGTTGGTTTCTTCTCAAGATATCTAGTACCTCTCTAAGGTGGTCCTCATGATCCTTCTTTCCTTTAGAGAAAACCAGGATATCATCAAGCAACACCATGGTAATTTTATTAAGTTGCCTTCTAAATATTCTACTAATCAAATCCACAAATTATGCTGGGGCGTTTGTCAGTCCAAAAGGCATTACGTCCCGCTCATTGAGTCCATCTGGCGTATGAAAGATGGCCTTTGGCTTGCTTTCCTCAGCAATCCTAAAATGATGGAATCCCGTTGCTAAGTCTAATTAGGGAAAGACTTTAGCTCCTACAAGTTGGTTGAAAAAGTCATCTATTTTAGATAGAGGGTACCTATTTTTCCTTGTTAAGTTGTTCAACTCCATATAATCGATGCAAAGTCTTAAAGAACCATTTTCCTTAGTATAAAAAATAATAGGGGCTCCCTACTCAAAGGTACTCCTTCGGACGAATCCTTTCTTCAATGGCTCTAAGATTATCTTTTCCAAATCCCTTCTTTATTGGGGGCCATATGTATCAAAGACAGAGCGATGGGTCTTGCGTCTTTCTTTAAATCGATTCGGAACTTAATCCCCCGATAAGGTGGGAGACCTGCGACCTCCTCGAAGACATCAAAAAATTCACAAACTATGGGTACAGATAATGGTTCTCGATCAGCAAATAGACTTAGTGAGTATAAATGGCTTAACTTAACTAAATCTTTGGGAGTACAAAGAACTTCTAGGTCACAACCTTGAAAACTCCTTAATCATACCACCATTTTGTCACAGTCAAGAATGGCTCCGTAATATGACAGCCAATCTATACCCAAGATAAGTCCTTACCCCTCGAAATTTAGAACGTGTGCATTACATATGAAATCAACGCTGCATATGTCTAACACTAGGTCTTTGCAAATAATAGAAAGATGGGTCAAATCCCCAACGGAATTGTAAACCTCTTTTGGGTTGTTGACCATTTAGGTTTTAAGCTTTAAAGAATTTACTACATCCCTAGAAATGTGATGCCCCTTAATCAAATAGGGTATAAATAATAACCCTAAAAATAAGAGTTATATCTTATAGAGCTGCTTTTCCATGGTCACTTGGTGGGTTACTAGTATTAGGGACAATTTAAATAACACTGGCATCCCCGCTTGGTCCTTCCTTAGCCATCTTAGGACATTAATTCTTATGATGCCCTTCTTTGTGATAGTTAAAGCACTTCGTTTTAAAGGCTTCCCTTATCAGACCCACCCTACGATTTTTTGGCTTTGTGACCCCTCCTTTGGCATCTCTTACAGAACTTTACTTCCTTCTTAAACTTCCCTTTCGACTTGTTGTTGGCCCAAAAGTTCCCCTTTTTAAACCTTCTTTGCTTTTGGGTCTCTACATACTTCTCCTTTTCTCTCTTACCTTCCTCATGGCCATGTGTAACATTTCTGTTTCTACGAACATCTCGTATGTGACCCCCATAGGGACTTGGGTCAACAAAATTTCTCTTAGCGGGGAATTTAAGACCTTTACGAACTTCATGGCCTTTTTTTTAGGTGTGTCTATTAGGTTCATCCCGAATTTAGCCAATTTAAACCTAGCTATGTACACCTTAAGGGTAGAATCTCCTTATCTCAACTGAATGAACTTTTCCAGTTGCAAGCTAACCTTTGCTTTAGACATGAATCTCATCTCGAATCGGTCCTCGAATTCATCCCAAGAGAGTATCCTACCTAGGTTATCATCAGTCACAAAGCTCCATCAATTTAAAGCTTCTTCCCTAAGATGCCAAGTTGCCATTCTTCTTATTAATTGATGATCCTAACCCAACTCTATGAATATCTTCCTGCAATCACAAATCCATGCTTTAGCCTTTGAATATCCCTCAGTTCCAGAGTATGTCTTTCCTCCCACATTGAAAAAGTGCTTAAATTATTTAGGAAAGTCAGCAGAACGTGGTGCTGCATCAGGGGCTGAGGCATTGGGTGCTACCGGTGCAACCGGAGGAATAGGAATCTGCTTGACAGTCCTAGGATATTGTGTAACAACCTGATATTTTCAGCCATTCGCATCCACACATGCCGGACTTGAATTGCTCAAAATACCGCATTGTAAATAAATTTGGAGCATATCAAATCAAATACACAGAATCACAGACGTATAACAAACAAAATAACTCGTAGCGGAATATAAAAATACATAGTAGTTCGTGAAGCTACTACAACAAAGTCTCAAACCAAATACATAATACAGTCTGAAAACACCATAATAGAAATCCCAAATACATAGAAGTTCATTAATACATGAGATAAACTAGAATAGCTGAAACAGAAGTAGATATAAATGTAGATACGTAGAAACTCCAGCAAAGACCAGCTCCAGAAAGAGAATCCAAAGCTGTGAATACTATGGCTGAACCGAGCGTAAGCAAAACACAAAACACTCGAGTCAGGACAATATATACTTATATAATGTAAACCAACTCAATTGAATTTTAGTAGATATGCATAATAACTTAAAGGATGCATGGGATTGCCCATCCTTTAAGAATTAGTTAAACTATAAATTATATACATCCCGTGCTTAAAATTACAAAATGGTATTTTGTACTTCGAAATCAAATATCATTTCAAAAATTCAATATCATTCAAAACTCCATTTCAAAATATCAAATACCATATCTTCCAAACCACATTCATTTATTTAAAATACCATTTCAACACATATTTCAAAATAGTTTATATTTCAAAACAAATTACTTCATTCTAAATCATAAAATGAATTTATTATATTTAATAATTAAATTTCCAAAATTTTAATCTTTTTCAAAATTCATTTATTCACTTAAATTTAATAAAATAATGAAAATTCAACTTTCGCGGCATTTAGAAAATGCTACAGAAAGTTACATTCAAAATAGTTCAATTTAACAAAAGACAGCTTTCAAAAATGCTGTAATAGGGTTACATTAATTCAAATAAAACCATAGTTAAATTCAACAATTATAACACTTACAAAGTGCTATAATAGCCTTTAATTCAATTTAGCCCTTTAGTTCATTTATATTAACTACAATATTTACAAATGCTGTATTATCATTTACATTAGAAATAGTAGCATTTAAAAAATGCAGTTAATTAACTTCAAATATTCAATATAATTTTACAAACAATTATATTATTATTTTAATCATTCCTAACTTAAAAATCATATAATTTCACTTTTATAACCATCATCTTATTTCCTTAAATTCATGATTTTATGAAGTTAAATTTCCATTCAAAAATCAAGATTTAATAATAATTTTCTTATTAAATTCCAACATTCAATTTTAAATTCATTAAATTAAATTTTAACTCACTTAAGTTTAAATTCTCAAATATAACTTAGTTTACATTTTATTTACTTAATTTAAAATTCACTTTTAGGCCAAATTCACAAATTTCCAATTTTAGTTATATTTCAAAATTCCAATTTAAATATTTATTCATTTATCATTTAGCATTTTAACTTTATTCAAAAATCATTAATATATTATAAAAATAATTTTTAAATTCATTTTAATCCAAATTATCATAATTTCATATTTAATTTAAATTCCAATTATCACCAAATTAAAAATTTCAAAATAACTTACATTCTGATTTTCTAGCTTTTTCATTAATTTATCTCACTTATAAATTTTCAGAAAATCAATAATACTTTACAAAAATCATTTTTAATTAAGTTTAAAACAAAATATAATAATGTTTACATTTCTAAAATATTTTAAATTTTTTACAAAAACATATTTTAACTACGGGTCTGTATATAATTTTCTACGTTAGGTAAAGTGACATGGGTAATATATCATTTCAACTCGTAATTTACAAAGAAAACCCAGGTTCAATCATTTCAAACTCGCATTCCCAAGTAAATGAAATAAATTGAAAATCGCTCAGGCCTATCATTTCATCCCATAACGATTTTCCCTATTCTAAAGTCCGTTCGGGTATGTATCATTTCAACCCATAGTGATTCTAATCTAAAGGGAACTTGCAGTGATAAACTGATTAAATAAAAGAACAGCATAACATAACAGTAACATATGATATAATAGGTGTTTAAGCATGGGTGTACATCATATAATCATAACATGACAAATGTTTTTACAGACTCACAAGTGGTCAATTTACTAGTTATATAGGTACAAATTGTCTGGTGAGAATAACTCAATGGTTTGAGCTGGAGACACAACGATGAATGCCCAAATGAGATCCAACAAGCATGATAATACGACACAGAGATGAGTGGAAGAGCCAAAATATCAATTCCCTTGAATACAATTCACGCAAACTAATATAATATACATAAGTTTTCAAATTCAAATACGATAAACTGAGCTAGAACTGACTACACAAATCAAAGCAAAAATGCTTTGCACTTGCTTCCTACATCCATTGAGTTTGGCCATAAGTGAAAATAAAGGCTAAGGCAACGTTTTTGGGTCAGGTTTGGGTTGCTAAGGGTCGGTTATCATGGTTTGAAGGTGATGCAAAGTTGTGGTGATGGAAACTACACTAACAAGGCAACATACATGGATTCAAGGCCACTAGGGTCACGGCCTTACTGTGGGGTCCAAGATGATGATGTGGACGAGAGTCCAGGTAGTGTTGGAGGTGGTGGAGGTGGTGTTAGTGGCGGCCATGAGGTGTGGAAGGTGGACGTATGCATGGTAGTGCTCGGTTAAGGACAAAAGTGGAGTTTTGTTGGAATTTAGGTAATGGATCATCCACTAGGAGGCACGACTTAGGGTTTGGCCAGAGAGGAGGTGGTGATGGAGATGTTCTCAGGTGATGGTAGTGGCAACAGGTAATGGTGATGGAGGTGGCCGAACCTATGATGAGAAAGAGCAAGTGCAAAATCATTATCAAAGAAGCATAAAAGTAAAACAAAAGAGAAGAAAAGAAATTTACCCAAACTTTTTCTCAGGACTATGGCCGAAATTTTATTGTTCAGGAATGAGAAAAGAAAAGTGAAATGGAAATAGAGTATGCGGCTGAGGGAAGTGAGAAATTATGGCTAATTGATGAAAAGTTATGTTAAATGTGAAAATGTGGAAGATAAAGAGCCATAGGAAAATAAAAAGTCATAACCTTTTCAAATTACCTTTTAATTTCTTTATATAAGTTTAAATTACTGAAAATAATAATAAGCTGAGTTTAAATTTTGAAAATACAACAAAATATAAAATATAAATAAATAAATAATAATTATATATGACAAAAATAAGAAAATAGCTCAGAAAATGCAAACAAGTCAAGAAAATTTGAAAATAAACAGAATAAACTTTAGAAAATTTATATGGACTTGGAAAATATTATAAATAAAGATAAGAACATAAAATAAAATGTATTCACAAAAATAAATAAATAAATTTTAATTAAATATAATTTTAATTAAGTATAATTTTAATTAAGAAAATGGCAGAAAAATAGAAACTAGCCTTTTAAAATAGGAAATAAATGCAATAAATTTGGGGAAAATTAGAACATCATTTTAAAATGTTTTAAAAATAAAATATATATCTAACATGTCATATTACACACAATAGAACATGATAGGACAAATAAAATATTATTTATATAATTTAAAATAGACAATTTTATTAAATAAATCAATTTACATACAATATTGTAAAAAACATAACTTTCACAATACAAATCGGATTTCAATGAAACGAAAAGTAGTATTCTTTAAATTTAATCTATTTTCATAATAAATGATAAAATTAAAAAATTCAGAATTTTAAATTTTAAATTTAAAAGTCACAGTTTGACCAAATTGAACAAAATCCACATTTTCTGAAAATATCCTATTTTTAGGTTTGAAATTATAATTCACATAAAGATCAAAATATACTTTTAAAATAAAATAATTTATTCATTTTAATAAATATAATAAGGTTTTTAAATCAATATTTTCAGTTTTAAATAATTTAAAATAAACAATTAAAATAATCACAAAATACTGGGTTGTTACACTCTCCCCCACTCAAATCATTTCGTCCTCGAAAAGAATGAAAAGGAAAATAAGGAAAAGCAAGATAGAAAAAAACAAATAGTACCTGAAAAAAACAATTCCGAATTCGAAGAACGAATGCTCTCCTCCGTCTCCCAGGTACATTCTCGATCATCAGTACTTACACAGTACTTTGACAAGACTAATAGATTTCCTTCTTAGCTGCTTCGTACCTCTATCGACAATACGAAGTGGCTTACTCTCGACAGTCAGATTACGCTCAATATCCCAACCATCAAGAGCATAAGGTCCGAATAAAAGAGATAGGTCAAGAATATACTAGAGGACATGTGAGATGTGGAACACATCATGCACTCCAGAATGCTTCTTGGGCAAATCCAGACGATAAGCCAAGGAACCAACTCTTTTCACAATGCGGAAAGGACCCTCGAAAAGTAAGAAGGTAGAAATAGCTAGATGGAGAAATAGGTTGGAATACAAGGATGGACCATTATTTTAAAACCATATACGTTTCAATTTATAATTTTATATTTACAACATTTACAACATTTTATAATATGATAAATAGGCATTTGATTCAAATTTGTTAGTTTAAAGTAAACAATATTTACAACATTTTAAATTATTTAGACAAGTATATAATAAATGATCTAAATATCCTTTATATAAACTTTATCAAAATACTTTTATAACTCGATGTCTTAACAAGTTTACTTTCGTTCCTGCAGACTCTGGCCATGCATTGATCATGCGAAAAGCTAGAATTCTCCAAGTACTTAGTAGACTTGTTTCAACACCCAGTGAAAATACTTGAAAAATCTTTTTAAAACAGATATGGAAAGTACAATCCAAACAAATCAACCAAACCAACCATTTGTCTAACCGTGGATCGCAGATAAACAATGGTTACGCCAGGATCCCCCAGGAAAAAATACGTATCCGTAAGCTTTCTCAGCCCTGCGAGTTACGCCATGATGACTAGTAGAGTGCAGGATACATAATGGTTACGCCTGGATCCCCTAGGAAACAATCCGTACCCCTAGGCCATCTCAGCCGGGCAGTTTCACTACTAATGCGACCTACATATATTGCAGGATATAAAATGGTTACGCTGGATCCCCCAGGAAATAATCCATACCCTTAGACCATCTCAGCTAGGTAGTTGCGCTATGCAGTCGCGCTCGTAAGACCATGGAGATCGATATGGAATTCGATGGACACTCGAGTATCATATCCGAAAAACTAAATCAGAAAGAATAATATCGATAGAATGAATCCACAGTGTGACCACAAAGCGGATAGCAAGCAGAAGGCACTTTCCATATCTTTACTTCGAAAATATGTATTATATAGTACCTTTCAAAATCACTTTCAAATATCATACTTATATGAAGTCCATTATATATAAGATTTCATTTCAAATCGAATACTTTCCAAATCAATAGTAAGTCAAATCCTACTTATATAGACTTCGATTATATAAGATTTAAATTTACAAGTTGAGTACCTTTACAAATCAATAGTTTTCAAATCACTTCATACTTGTACAAATCAATTTCATACTTATACAAATCCATTTATATAAGTTCGTTAACTCCCAAAAAAGTATTTAAATAAACAAGGTTCTCAATTTCAAACCATTTCAACAACGTTTCAGTTTTCATAATCGTATACGGTTTTGCCAAATCATTTCTTCTAAAGTACATATATTCAGTTTCAAAGTTTCTTAAAACAATAGATTTCGAAAATAATCCAAATTTCCAAATCAACAATATTCATGTCAAACAAATTCACTTCCATTTCAAACATATATTCACTTTCAAAAAAATCATAATACCTCCAAAGTTATAAATCTTTCGAAACCAAAATACTTGAAACCATCACACTTTTAAAATCATAGCATTTCGAAATCATACATTTGAAATCATAAAACATTCCTTTAATTCTTTACATTTCATAAATTTATTCAATTAAACCCAAATATAAAATTTCCAACTTTAATTCAATTCAAACCATCTGTTTCAATTAAATTTAGTTTTTTCAACAAAACCATTTCAAATAAAATCAAATTACGAATAAAGATTTGATCAATAAAATGTACTATTCAATTTTTAATATATTTCAAAGCTTAAATATACCATATTCCAAAACTAAATTTTATAATTTCATATATCCCAAATTTTACTCCACTATTACATAGTTCTGAAATATTCATTTCATAAATCCATTTTTTTTAAATAAACTCAAATTGCAAGTAAACCAAATATCCTTTCATACAAATATAAACTTCAAATATTCATTTATCAAAATCAATTATCATTTCAAATTCACATTCTTTATCAAATACTTCATACCTTTCAAAATTACTTAGCTTTGAAAAGTTAACCTTGATTTGGAAGTGTTCGAACCTTCGATATAGTCGAAGAAATCATATTTTCAATCCAAGAGTTGGAAATCACCAACAAATCAGTAAACCAATTCCGAAAGGTAGGGTTATATCAAAACAAATCTGAATCACGAGGACTGAACACCGACTTACTTTAAACCATTTCAAATATAAATATACATATATCTTTCGAATATCAAACCATACTTCAAAAATCTGAAATCAAAATTTGGTTTCACAAAATCACTCGCATAGAAAAGCTACTAGAGTGGCCTCTACCCTACTCAGAAACTCAAAAATTAATGTCGATGATGCATGTATTCATCACCGAAATTATTTTCCAGCGACATAAGTAGGTTCTGGACTTTATTTTCTTGAAACTTATTTGAAATTTCTTTAAAATCATTGTAATTCATTCGAATACATTTGAAACATTTTTATTCAGAGAAATACCTTTAAATCATATTATTATTATTATAAAATTTTCAAATCTTAAAACCGATTTCAAAACACCAGAGTTCGATCCCTCGAAATTCAAAATTCAAAACCATCAGTTATAAATCATTATATATAAGTCAAATTCTTATAAATTTTTAAAATTTCAAATCCTTTCGAAATTTCAAATTTTAATTTTTTTAAAAGATATAAAATCTTTGTCGAAAACGTTTTACTTTTATATATAAAATATGGCCATCCTTATCAAAATAATAATTTCGATGTATACACAAATTCAAATTACAATTAAACACAAATTTCTAAAGAATGACTCAAGGTCAGATTTCAAACAAACATAGATTCAAATTTTAAGGATCTCTAGTCAATTAGAATCTTGATTCGAAGATAAGCTCGAACTAAGATAAGATAATTTAATTACCAAACAGAAGATGGATAAGCACTTATAAGTCACCGGCGACCTTAACTGGGTCAACCGTGACTTTAGGAATATAATCAGTTTGAAAATCTAAGGAAAATCGACATTCGGTCGCCAGAGATAGAATCCAGGTAGAGCAGGAGATAGATAGTGTTAACTCCCACTTTGAAGCGACCTAAAATGTAATGCGACCTAGCGACCTATCATTACTTCACGACCTAAGAGTACCTAACGGCATAATAGTCTCAACGACCTAACTCCATAAAGCAGCTCTGCGACCTAAAGACTTAAGCATTGTCACAACCTACGACCTATGGAGACCAACGACCTAACTAGACCAACGACCTAACAGACCTAGCGACCTAAAGGATAATGCGACCTAGCGACCTAAAGGATAATGCGACCTAGCGACCTAAAGTCTTAATGCGACCTAGCGATCTAAAGTCTTTATGCGACCTAGTACCTTTAGTCCTTAGCGACCTAAGAGATGGAGCGGCCTAGCGACTTAACTTATCAAGTAACCTAAAAGTAGCTGCGACCTAAGGGAAGCTGCGACCTACAGAACTCTGCGACCTAAAGGAAGCTGCGACCTATGGAATTCTGCGACCTATAGAAAGCTGCGACCTATGGAATTCTGCGACCTATAGAGCTCTCACGACCTAAGATAGGTCGCTCACGACCTAAGGACATTGCATTAGAAGACCGCCTTTTCTATGCCACTACTAGTAAGGTCGCTTACGACCTAGAACTTGTGTAAATCAGCATGCGTGTTCTTGTGAAAGAGAGGACAGTGTATCTTAGGTCAGTCACGACCTACGACCTAGCTTAGGTCGGTCACGACCTACGACCTAACTCCGAAAAGTGCCTATAAATACGACCCTAGTTCCAACTAGCAAAGGACTTGGGCTCATTCATTTTCAAGCACCGTTACTCTGCTGCATTCTGAACTACTTCAACATCTTCAAGGAACTTCACGAAGAAATCAAACATTTCAAACATGTGTTCAAAGATTTGGATCGACATTGAAGTGTTGGCTACTTGCTCTAAGTTACTTGAAACTCAGAGTGTGTTGTAATCAAAGTGTAACTGCATTGACTTGTAATCAGATCGTCAATAAAGATATTCAAAGTGGACGTAGGCTATCTCTTAAGCCGAACCACTATAAAATTGCTGCTGTTTACTGTTTTTTCACTACTATCTGCTTATAATCTGTTCCCGAGTTATCGGGTGGTGCTTTCACAATCTCACTTTATACACCGGGGTGTTAGCGTTCAAATTTTAGCGTTAACATTTTTGGTGCTTTCACTGAGAAATGAACTCAGGAGAGTTATCATCATTGCTTCACAGAGGTTTGTAGAGAGAATTTCCTTGAAAACCAGAAGTCTATCCGAGATTATGGCTCCTAGAAGGAAAAGTAGATCTGTCAGATCTGGGAATATTCAAGAGGGAACCTCCGCTTCCCCTATATCGAATCAAGCCACTCCATCTGTCGGAGTTACAAAGGCAGAACTGGATGATGCAATCTTAGGGCTGAACCAACAGATAAATGCCCAAAATGCACAATTCGAGGCTCAGAATGCCCAGAATGCCCTAATTCTGAATAGGTTGAACAATTTGCTTGGGGCAAACCGCCAACCGGCAGATAATGAAAGGAATTTTGCTGGCAACATTCGTGATGCTGAAGAAAGAAATGCTCCTGAAAGGGCTGCTAGCCCCTTTGAAAAAACACTTCCAGAGGTTGGTGGATCTAGAACTCGACATGATGAGGAGTATCTTTCTGGAATGGTCCGACAAATTATGAAAGAGAGTATGCAGAGGGTTGAAGACGAGAAAGAATGGGGTTTCGCCCCAAGTAAAACTCCTTTTACTGAGAAAATCTTAAAGGCTGAATTCCCAAGGAAGTTTGTCCCACCAACCATTCCAGCTTACAGGGGGACGAGTGATCCGAACGAATTCTTATACAAGTATGATTGGCACATGACAGGTGCCAAAGCCTCTGATGAAATAAAGTGCCGATATTTTCCTGTGTATCTCGAAGGTGTAGCTCTGCTTTGGTTCACCAAACTTCCAGTCCGATCTATCGATTAGTTTTCTGACTTAACCCGGAAGTTCAAGGAGCAGTTCAGACTATACGCCTCAAAAGCCAAGGATATCATGTCACTGTCAAGTTTGGAGCAGAATCCAGGGGAGACTATCAGATCTTTCTTAAACCGCTTTAATATAGCGCTAGCTAAGGTGGACAATGCAGAACCGCGAATGATATTGACTTATCTGATGAAGGGTATTGACAAGTCGAGCGAGTTTGGGAAATGGCTAAACATGAAGGAACCAAATTCCCTTGAAAAGTTCTATAAAAAAGTAGATGAATTCATACGCTTAGAAAGCCGTCCCGTACCGGTAAAGGCAGTGTTGCAAAAAGATGAAGATAACACTGTTATTCCACGCAAGAATGAATCTGTAGGGCAAAAAAGGGAAAATAACAATGGGAAGAAGCAGAGTAATCTGAAGAAGCCCCGATCCTTCAAGCCATCAGAATATACTCCTTTATCAGATACGCCGGAGCGTATCTACCTTGCTACTAAAGATTCTGTTGACTTTCCTAAGCCCCCTCCTCTAAGGACCGGGAAAAAGGCTATACAGAGTGGGAAGTTCTGCCGCTTCCATAATCAACCGGGTCACGAAACCGACGAATGCCGCCAATTGAAAAATCTGATTGAAGAGTTGCTAAGGGAAAACAAACTGCAGCAATTTGTGAAAAAGAATAGTAACAATCCTGCTTCATCTAGTCAGGGGCAACAGGCTCCTACTCATCAGCCTAGGAAGATTGAGAAGGCTGCATGGCATGAATCTGGAAGGCCCATTATCAATGTCATTACGGGAGGACCTCACCCAGCAGGCAGAAGCTGGGGTGAAATGGAAAGATATACCCGAGCTTTAAAGTATGTACCGACCGAGGAAGATGTATTCGTTTTGGAAGGTGCTACGCCCTTGAAGCAGCAAAGAACTTTCGATGATGATATCGTGTTCAAAGCTAGGGATTCCGCAGGTATTGAAGCTCCTACCTTGGATCCCTTAGTCATCTCGGCTGGTATCGGGCCAGCTATCGTCAGAAGAGTTCTCATTGATTGTGGCGCATCCTGCAATATCCTCTTCAAGAAAACATTCGACCAAATGAAGATCCCTATGGCTGATGTGCAAGCCTCATTGCAGAAAATTGCTGGCTTCACTGGGGAGCCAAAGCAGCCGGTAGGAACCATTGATTTGTTTGTGGAACTTGGAGAAGGAGAGAGAAAAGTGGTCCGCAAGCAAACTTTTGTGATTGTCGACGAATTTTCTGCTTACAATGCTTTCCTTGGTCGTCCAACTCTGGCAGCGTTTAAAGATGTTCTTGCCCCGTGGTGCCTCACTATTAAATTCCCTACAGACAATAGAGTAGGAGTTATAAAAGGGGATCAAAATGCTGGGCGAGAGTGTTATCTGACAGAGCTACGAGAAACCAGAAAAAGAGAAATGGGAAAGAATGCGGCAGCCCCAGTCCGCATCAAAGAACCAGCCTTGTAGCAATTACAGGGCGGACCCTGCACTGGCGAGCACAGCGGAGCAAGGAAAGAGATGGACCCTAGAAAAGTTAGTGCAGGGGAAAATAGAGTGGTACCAGTGGAAACGACATTACCAATACCTGTCGACCCAAAGGACCCAAACAAGGTGTTGAATGTGGGTTCACAACGTAATGTGTCAATTCAGAATATCTTAATATCTTTTTTAAAGGCAAATCTAGATGTTTTTGCTTGGACTCATGCCGATATGTGCGGAATATCCCCAGAAGTTGCAGTGCATGCTCTAAATATTGATCCAAAATTTACACCTGTGAAACAAAAGAGGAGAACTCAAGGTCCAGAAAGGTCGGCGGCATTAAAAGAAAAAGTTGATCGGCTCATGGAGAATAATTTTATCAAAGAATCTACCTATCCGAATTGGGTTTCAAATCCAGTGCTGGTTAAGAAAGCCAACGGAAAATGGAGAGTATGCATCGATTTTTCAGATCTAAACAAGGCCTGCCCCAAAGACTGCTTCCCATTACCCAGAATCGATCAATTGGTAGACGGAACAGCGGGACACGAATTGTTATCTTTTATGGATGCTTACTCCGGATATAACCAAATTATGATGCATGAGCCAGATCAGGAGGACACGAGCTTTATCACCGACATTGGTCTTTACTGCTACAGAGTTATGCCCTTCGGGTTGAAGAATGCAGGGGCAACATACCAAAGACTTGTTAATGCTATGTTCAAACCGCAACTGGGCAAGACTATGGAAGTGTACGTCGATGACATGTTAATAAAGTCTAAGAAAGCAGTAGATCACATATAACACTTAGCAGACATGTTCGCAGTCCTCCGAAAATACAGAATGAAGCTCAATCCTTTAAAATGTTCATTTGGAGTGGAATCCGACAAGTTTTTAGGCTTCATCGTGAGCGCTAGGGGCATTGAGGCCAGTCCAGCTCAAATTACTGCATTGAAAGAAGTCAAAGCTCCTAGAACAAAGAAGGAATTGCAAAGTCTAAATGGAAAAGCCGCCGCCTTGAGTCAGTTCATTTCCAAAGCCACAGATAAATGCATCCCATTCTTTGACGCCCTGAAGAAAGGAAAGAAAAACTTCGATTGGACTCCCGAATGCCAAAATGCCTTTGATGAATAGATTCGCCATATGGAAACGCCTCCAATATTTTCTAGGCCTGGCGATGGCGAGCATCTTCTTATATACTTGGCAGTATCATCTCATGCTTTAAGTGCAGCGCTGATACGAGAAGACAAAAGGATTCAACATCCAGTTTACTATATCAGCAAAAGACTCACTGGGGCAGAGATGAATTACTCTAAGTTGGAAAAACTTGCCTATTGCCTACTAATTGCATCTAGGAAGTTGAGGCAATATTTTCAAGCTCATCCTATCAGAGTCCTCACTGATCAACCTTTGAAGCAGGTCCTGTTTCGCCCTGAGACTTTGGGTCGTCTTCTAAAGTGGAATATTGAACTCAGTCAGTATGACATCACTTATCATCCCCGAAAAGCAATCAATGGACAAGCTTTAGCAGATTTCATTGCAGAATTCACAGATAAGGGTAACAGTGAGGAGGAAACAGTCGACGATTCCCCAATCCAATGGAAGTTATACGTCGATGGTGCGAAAAACGACTACTGTTCTGGAGCCGGAGTTGTACTTGAGACCCTTGAAGGCCGATCATTATGCTATGCACTAAGATTGGAATTTCCTTCAACAAACAATGAAGCAGAATACGAAGCCCTTATCGCTGGCTTAAGGATTGCTAAAGAATTAAACATCCGAGCGTTACAGATATTTAGTGATTCTCAGCTTATTGTATGCCAAGTCGAAAAGGAATTCCAAGCAAAAGGGGGGAATCTGCCCGCCTACTTGTCAAAGGCTTGGGAGCTCCTGGGTGATTTCGATCATTACATGATAAGTCACATTCCTCGAGAAGAAAACATGAAAGCAGATTCTCTCGCAAAGTACTCTAGCACAGGCGAAGCCCAATTTCTGGGATTAACTCCAGTGGAGGTCCTGTCGACTCCTAGCATTGATAAGATGGATATTGATTGGATCATGAGCATGTCTCAAAAGCAAGAATCATGGATGACTCCGATAACAGAATATCTGCTCAATGGATCTTTACCAGGGAACTCAAAAGAACGACAAAAGCTACTGAGAAAAGCCTCTCGATATATAATCCAGGATGGCCGATTGTACAGACGGGGATTCTCAATGCCATTACTTCGATGTATATCCAGGGAAGAGTCCAAAGCAATCCTAGCGGAGGTACACGGAGGAGAATGTGGTGATCATTCAGGTGGCCAAACATTAGCAAAGAAAATTCTCCGATACGGATATTTTTGGCCAGAAATTAATCGAGATGCAGCAGAGTATTCCCGAAAATGTGACAGATGTCAAAGATTCGCCAAAATTCCTAGAGCTCCTTCCACTGAGCTCACACAGATGGTCAGTCCATGGTCGTTTGCAATATGGGGAATAGACCTTGTAGGACCATTACCAACTGCCAAATCTGGAATTAAATATGCCATTGTTGCTGTAGATTATTTTACTAAGTGGGCAGAAGCTGAACCACTGGCTACTATCACCTCAAAGAAGATGATAAGTTTTGTGACTAAAAACATCATTTGCAGATACGGTGTGCCTCAAAAAATAATTACAGACAACGGTACTCAGTTTGAAAGTGAAGAATTCCAAGATTTTTGCAAGCAGTTCAAAATCCGGAAAAGCTTTTCAGCAGTGGCTCATCCGCAGGCAAACGGGCAAGTGGAAGCCGTGAACAAAATTATTAAGTCAACCATCAAGAAGCAACTTGAAAGAGCAAAAGGTGGTTGGGTTGATAAGCTACCACTGGCACTATGGGCATACAGAACCACTCACAAAACTGCGACTGGGCACACCCCGTTTTCATTGGCATACGGGTCAGAGGCAATGATTCCGGTAGAAATAGAGGTTCCTTCACACAGAAGAATCCATTTCAATCAAGAAGAAAACGAAAAGCTACAGCTTGAAGCGCTAGATCTCCTTGATGAAAAAAGAGATGAGGCTAATCTCAGAATTGCAGCTCATCAGCAAAGGATAGCCAGACATTTCAATTCCAAAGTTCGCCAACGCAGCTTTGGGATTGGAGACCTAGTCCTGAAGAGAATTATGACAGCGACAGGTGTGTTTGGGCCAAATTGGGAAGGACCATATGTCATAGGTCAGAAGCTTCTTGACGGCACATTCAAACTCACTACTGTTGAAGGAGATCAAATTCCAAGGGCATGGAACAGCAATCATTTGCGTCCATACTTTACTTGAAAATTTTGTCGAAATATTGTAAAAAGAATTATGAATGTATGATTCTTGTAATTGAAGGCAATTGTAAAACTGATGCAAGTAAATAATGAAAAAATATAAAGTGGATGTAGGCCCAGTTTCCTGGCCGAACCACTATAAATCTTGTGTTCCTTATTATTATTACATGTTTGCTTTATTTTCGATATAAAAAGTACATAGAATGTATTGCTGAAATGTCGATTCAAATTTTTACAGACAATGGAAGTGAAATTTGCACATAATAAGACCCAGTGATTCTCGCCAAATTTCAAGTCACAAAAGCTCCAAATTCAAATCCTAGATAGGAAGTACTTCAATTGAACGGCCTATGATTTCGACAGAAACGAGCCTTTGCTAATAAATTGAGATCGTTTGAACAAACAAACATCCAATTAAGAAGCTGATGCTCGTTCTCACGAACTTGCCTGACAATGAAGTACATTTCCTTGGATTAAACAAGTCACTTGTAAAAAAAAAAGGGGGATCACTGAAAAGGCATAAGCAAGTGGACAAGGGAACAACCAAAGCCATCATCGGCAGCACAAATCCTCTTCGGAGGCACAACTATTCGGAGAATAAAGACCTCTAATGGGTCATACGCCACAAAAAAGAAAGTTCTCTACTCAACAAAAAAGATTGGAGGAGTCATGACCCTCCAACCATGAGAGAGTAACTTCCAGGCGATGAAAACCCTCTCTGAGGCACATTTCACCAGGAGTTGAAGTGTAACAACCGCTCTTCGGAATTTCACTTCACCAGAGTTGAAATGTAAACAAAATAAAAGCCCTCTTCGGAGGCCCATTTCACCAGGAGTTGAAGTGTAACAACCGCTCTTCGGAATTTCACTTCACCAGAGTTGAAATGTAAACAAAATAAAAGCCCTCTTCGGAGGCCCATTTCACCAGGAGTTGAAGTGTTACGACCGCTCTTCGGAATTTCACTTCACCAAAGTTGAAATGCAAAACAAAATAAAGACCTTTCTGGAAGCCCACGTTTCGCCGAGATTGAAATAAAACTTCCAAGTGTTGAAACGTGAAAAGGCTTTTTTCAAAGGCACAACTCTTTGGAGGTACACGTTTCGCCAAGATTGAAATAAAACTTCCAAGTGTTGAAACGTGGAAAATCCCTCCTCAGAGGTACAACCCCCTCCCGGGGACACAATCAAAAAGAAAGACTTCTTCGGAAGCCCACGTTTCCCCAAGATTGAAATAAAACTTCCAAGTGTTGAAACGTGGAAAATCCCTCCTCAGAGGTACAACCCCCTCCCGGGGACACAATCAAAAAGAAAGACTTCTTCGGAAGCCCACGTTTCGCCAAGATTGAAATAAAACTTCCAAGTGTTGAAACGTGGAAAATCCCTCCTCAGAGGTACACCCCCCTCCCGGGGACACAATCAAAAAGAAAGACTTCTTCGGAAGCCCACGTTTCACCGAGATTGAAATAAAACTTCCAAGTGTTGAAACGTGAAAAGGCTTTCTTCGAAGGCACAATTCTTTGGAGGTACACGTTTCACCAAGATTGAAATAAAACTTCCAAGTGTTGAAACGTGAAAAATCCCTCCTCAGAAGTACAAATTTCTATTTCAAAAAAAATATATATATATATATCCTCATCAAGGGTATACTTTAACTTTCAAAGGAAGAGTGATTTACCTATTCTAGAAAATAACCTTCCTCAAAAAAAAAAGAGGAAGAAAGTTAAAGTACTCTTCAGAGGCCTGCTTTACCACATAGAAGAATTCACTTGGCAAAATGCGTACTTAAGCAAAAGAAAAAAGTGATTTCTTCGAAGGACAAAGCGTAAAAACTTATATGAAGGAAGTTGTACTCTACGAAAAATTTCTTCAAGAATGAAGTAATTATTCTTCAGAAAATAAGAGTGCGAGTCCCCTCAAAGTATAAAATATTGCAGCAAACTTATGGTATGGGGGCAACATGGTATAGTTACATACAAAATGGTATAGCTACATCGGTAAAGTACGCTCAAACAACATACCACAAGCTCACCGCAATATCATATAAATAAACTTGTGCAAAAATGAATAATAAATGCATTCTCAAATTCAAACAAGAGCCTGTACAAATAAAGGATCATTTTATTCAATTGCAGATACAGGTTTCAAAATAAAAAAAAAGCAGGGGCCGGTGCCTGCACAACATCCGACCATTACACAAAAAAGGAGTCAAAAAGCCCGAAGTCCGACTCTTCACTTCTTCTTGCCACCTTTGGACCCTTTGCCTGGCCGAATGATTAGTTTTTCAGGTCTATCTATAGGCATAAGGGAAGAAGGAGAGGGAGGTGCAACCGGTGCAACTTCCGGTTCCTCTTCAGTAGTGATGATTTTCTTCCCCCTCCTCTTCGATGTTCCGTGCTTCTTTCTTCTCTTCGAAGAAGACTCACTCCCTGGAGTAACAAGAGCGGACAAAACTACGCCATCAGAGGGAGTCCGCTCCGGAGAGATCTCGCCTCCTTCAAGTCCCTCGTCCTTCTGCTTTTGCGAAGCGATAGGGTCATCCAAGCCGTGAAGAGCCTCAATCTGTTCCTCTTGTGACCCGGGTTGTGAAGCAGAAGGAGGAGTCACCTGAAGAGACGGAGGAGGGATAACCGGAGGAAGTGAAGTCTACACAGCACTTGGTGTTTCAACTGCAGAAGAAGAGAAATTAAAAATTTAGTATCTCCTCGAAAGAAGGGAGATATGGGTTCGTCGAGATTCAAGAAGTAATCGAGAAGCTCATCAAACTTTTGAGGAGTAAGCAAGTGATCCACCTGAATCGGACCAATATCAAAATTACCTGAAGATGTTTGCTTCGTTAGCTCAATCTCATAATTCCGAGCCCCGATATCCTCCAAAGCCTCATCATCAGTAGGGGTGATTACCCCGGTTCTTGTAGGAGGCAGCGAATGAGTACTGGAACCTGTAATGTCCACTTCGGAAGAAACTAAAGGACGTTCAGAAGTGGTAGGTGGTATTTCTTTCTCAGAACGTTCCCCTTCCGCCATTCCGGCCCGTACCCTGGCGAGTTGCTCTTTTCCCTTGGCAAGAGCGGCGCGGGCATCATCATCGAGATAATGCTCTTCAAGAGCTGTCTCAGCGTAGCCAGCACCTTTACCACCTAGCATATCAAGTGCTGCCTCCCAAACTTCAGCTAATGTAATTTCATATTTAGGGCCTAGAAAGGCAAGGCTGCCACGCCCCAAAATGCTATGCAGATAGAAATAAAATAATGTGGAGCTAATGTCAGCTTTGGTTGCTTGATGGGCCTCTTCGGCCGCGAGTTTACCAGCAACAGCCTCGTCACGCTCCTTTTCGGCCATAGCAAGTAGAGCTTTTAGCATCTCTATCTCCAAGCTTTGAGAGCCGGCCTGTTCTCGCAGCTGTAAAGTTTCGGCGCGATATTCTTCTATGACCTTCTCCTGGTGTGTAAGCTTATCTTCGACTGCCCTTTGACTGGCATGCGCATCTCGTACTTGTTGCTGAAGCATGCTCTCCTTTTGAGAATGGAAAGTAGATGAAGTAGCTAATTCTTCCTTAAGCTTTTCTACTTCCGCTTCCATCTTTTCATTATAGGAAGCAATACTTCTCATTTCGGCATCATGCTGTTCGAGAGTCTTCTGCCACTCAGCCTTATCGTTCTCCATTGTGAGCATGGCCTCGAGATTGGCTCGGTTAACCCTCTGAAGCTCGTCGACAAGTTTTTGCCAGTTCGACATTCTTTCAATATTGGTCCTGACAGAATCAAGATTTCGCAGCATAGCCGATTTGTCGAGAGGAACCAAGTCGAGATCAAATCGAACCCCTCTCAGGCACCACTGAGGGAATCGACTTTGAAGAGTGGGAGGACCTTGCCCAACTTGGTATGCGGGCCGGTTGATGATTGTTTGAATGTCGGAACGAACGGGGGCAGAAGATTGAGCAGGAACGTTTTGAGAAACTGTCGGCATTGTTTCTTCAGTAAGTTTAGCCCGCTTGCTAGAAGAATCTTCCATGTGTCCTTTACCTCTCTCATTGTGGGTCTTTCTTTTTTGGGTATCATCATCTCTGTGGGGAGGGTCATGTCTTTCTTGTTCTCTTCGGTGACGTTCTTCATATGCTCGTCTCTCGTCTGCTTTCCTGATGGCCCTCTCTTCATCGGATTCTCTGTAAGAAGGGAGGTAACGCCTATAATCATACTGGTTACGCCTCCCGTAGTGCTGGAAATCATCATAGTACGAGCCAATGCGCCCCATAGGAGAATCTGAAATAAAAATAATAAACTTTAGAAATCTTTAAAGTACAAGAAGATAAGTGCGTAGAAGTGATGAAAAATCCGAAGTGTCGTGTAATGTGTAAACTACACGCATCGAGTTACAAACCACTCTGTGGAATAGAGGTAGTGATAACTTGAGTAGGAGGAGTCGACATTTTTTGTAGAGAAGATGTCGCCTCGATTACAGAAGAGATAGTTTTGGAAACATCATCTTTGAAAAGTTCTTGAGAAGTCATAATTAAATCACTCAACCCCTCGAAAACATCATCACCATCATGTTTTTTGGGACTTGCTTTCTTGACTCCTTCGTTAGTAGATTTTTCAGAAGATCGTGGAGGTTCTTCCTCTTCGATAACTGGGGCAAGTACAGGCTTGTCAGACGGCCCCGCAACATCTTTCGGAATTGAACACTTTACTAGTGAAGTTTCTATAGAGGTTCCTCCCTGCATATGCTCTTTAGTAGGGACCGGGGCATCAGGAATTTTTATCGGAGAATCGGGAACTTCAGTCGGAACTTCATGAAGTTGAGTAGAACGAGAAGAATGTAAAAGCTCAAATCGATGAAGGAGTTCATCTGTCAATAGAAATTTTGCGCTCCTCTCTTCAGCAGCCACAATGCTTAGCCTTTCAAAGACTGGTTTATGACTGGAATCTCTAGAAGGAGGAGGAAGTGCTGTAAAAATAAGGAATGGAATCAGCATCTAGCAATACGAACCATGAAAAACTTAGAATGGAATTGAAGAAAGAAGGGAAAAAAGATCTCACTTCCTATTCTCCAGTCTGCGTAAAATCCTGCGGGGCAACGAATATAGAAGAATTGATTCAAAAAACCATGTGCACTCTCTGGCAAATCCAAAATTAGTTTACGGTTCCTCGCACCTCTTACAAGTACAATCGAAGGGTGGTCCTTGTTCTTCGCAAAAGTGCACAGGTAACAGATTTCCTCAAAACTCGGAAGACAGTCAAGAGTTCTCCTGAACAGAACGCACAATCCCATCAAAATGGCATAGCCATTAGGATGCAGTTGGAAAGGAGAGATCGTCAGTCGAAGAAGGATTTGTTGAAGAAATTCATTAAAGGGAGGAATTGCTCCACTTAAGCACATTTGGCGATTAATGGCAACAAAACCGGAAGGTGGTCTATCAGCGAAATCATTTGGTCCAGGGAGTAAAACTTCTGCCTCGGCAATGCCAAATTGAATGCATAATTGATTAAGCACCCGCTGTTTCAGAAGGGTAGGAGTTCTTTCCGGAGGGTTCTCGAGTGGAATAGCAACCGGGAAAGCCCCTTCGACGTGTTCTATCATCTCTTCTTGTTGAGACGTCATTCTACATGAGTAACTGGATGTTCAGGTGTGAAGGTGCACGTTTCCTAAAAGTGTGAAGTGTTGTGCAAAACTAATAAAAATAACAAGCGAAATAACTGAAATTAAACTAATTGACAACTGATCGATTGTGAGATTTCAGGACTTGTTAATTTAAAACTCAAGCGCAGTGTTAATTCAAACAAAATTTTAGCTTTGCTTTAACACTTCATTTGAGTCGGTTGATTCACAGCATTTCACTCACACAGTTCATTTAAGTTGATTATTCTCTATCGACTAATCTGTCATTCGATGTGGGCGGTCAATGACAGTATATTCGTCACATTTTTCTGCAAATGTTATGTTTAAACAGGTTGTTAGCATTAGAGATAATCTGCAAAGAAATACGACAAAATTCAAGTCCATATAGTTCAAAGTTCAAACAGTTCAATCAAAGTTGTCTCAGGATTTCACAAGTCCTAGGTCGTCCAGCGACCTAGTATAGGTCGGAGCCTTCTTAGGTCGCGCTGTGCAAAGTAAAGGATAAGGCTTTACAAATTCGTCCTAGTGTTAGCTCGGCCGCGACCTAAAGCCTATGTCGCAAGGAAGTTAGGTCGTGCAGTTCTTAGCTCGAGTAACTCTTAACTCATGCAAAGTCTTAGGTCGCATGAATATTAGGTCGTTCAGCGATCTAGTGTAGGTCGAAACTATTCCTTAGGTCGCAAGGGTCATTAGATCGCGAATTATCTTAAGTCGCTCAAATCCACTAGGTCACTAACTTCCTCTCCACGCAATGCTTCACCAGACCCGATAACCCGCTATCAACTACACAGAAATCCATCATCCTCTTCGTGAAGTCCATCATCTCCACACATCACCGAATCACTTGAAAAGCGATTCAAAGAATCTCCAATCCATCGTACATTCAATACATTTTCGTGCCTACTCAAGCGGCGATCGAAAATCGATTGCAACGATTCAAAATATAGCACGATGCAAGGAATTGGGTCAAGGTCAGAAAATGGGGATTCGTAGTTCAACAGTGATTATGGTGGGATGGAGATCGAATTCACTTACGTAATATGTTGGAAAAGGTGAATCGTTGATTAGCTGGGTTGAATTCGCCTTTGGAAGTTTGAAAAATTCGTCAATGAGAGTGAAAAATCGGAACAGTAAGGTAGAGGAAGAAACGACCAAACAGTCTATATGGGGCAAAAAGGAGAATTTAGATAGGCACGCGAGTAAGCATATGTTTTAGGTCGCTCACGACCTAGCAGAGATAGATCGAAGCACACGACCTATGCCATAGGCCGGTACTTCGAGGGGCAAGTGTTAACTCCCACTTTGAAGCGACCTAAAATGTAATGCGACCTAGCGACCTATCATTACTTCACGACCTAAGAGTACCTAACGGCATAATAGTCTCAACGACCTAACTCCATAAAGCAGCTCTGCGACCTAAAGACTTAAGCATTGTCACAACCTACGACCTATGGAGACCAACGACCTAACTAGACCAACGACCTAACAGACCTAGTGACCTAAAGGATAATGCGACCTAGCGACCTAAAGGATAATGCGACCTAGCGACCTAAAGGATAATGCGACCTAGCGACCTAAAGTCTTAATGCGACCTAGCGATCTAAAGTCTTTATGCGACCTAGTACCTTTAGTCCTTAGCGACCTAAGAGATGGAGCGGCCTAGCGACTTAACTTATCAAGTAACCTAAAAGTAGCTGCGACCTAAGGGAAGCTGCGACCTACAGAACTCTGCGACCTAAAGGAAGCTGCAACCTATGGAATTCTGCGACCTATAGAAAGCTGCGACCTATGGAATTCTGCGACCTATAGAGTTCTCACGACCTAAGATAGGTCGCTCACGACCTAAGGACATTGCATTAGAAGACCGCCTTTTCTATGCCGCTACTAGTAAGGTCGCTCACGACCTAGAACTTGTGTAAATCAGCATGCGTGTTCTTGTGAAAGAGAGGACAGTGTATCTTAGGTCAGTCACGACCTACGACCTAGCTTAGGTCGGTCACGACCTACGACCTAACTCCGAAAAGTGCCTATAAATACGACCCTAGTTCCAACTAGCAAAGGACTTGGGCTCATTCATTTTCAAGCACCGTTACTCTGCTGCATTCTGAACTACTTCAACATCTTCAAGGAACTTCACGAAGAAATCAAACATTTCAAACATGTGTTCAAAGATTTGGATCGACATTGAAGTGTTGGCTACTTGCTCTAAGTTACTTGAAACTCAGAGTGTGTTGTAATCAAAGTGTAACTGCATTGACTTGTAATCAGATCGTCAATAAAGATATTCAAAGTGGACGTAGGCTATCTCTTAAGCCGAACCACTATAAAATTGCTGCTGTTTACTGTTTTTTCACTACTATCTGCTTATAATCTGTTCCCGAGTTATCGGGTGGTGCTTTCACAATCTCACTTTATACACCGGGGTGTTAGCGTTCAAATTTTAGCGTTAACAGATAGCATTGTAAACTGAGGATATAGAAATCTTCGATGAATCAATGCCAATTGTAAAGGAGTTTCAACCCTTTACAGATCATTCAAAGATTTGTGGAATCACTGATCTTTATAGAGGCCATTCCAAAGTGGAGTTATGGAATGCCCCAAATCAAAAGGATAAAATAGAGAAGACAAGACTGTACTTCAGAACAAGTGGGAGCATTCCAAAGTTCAAGGAATCCTAATCGATAAGAATCCTAACCAAGAGATTTCTAACAAGGTGGATACAGAAGGAATGAAGTTCAAAAAATCTTGATTCCAAAATAAGAAAATTTTTATACCAAAATAATCTTTGAAAATCCTTTAAAAATCATTTGGAAATCATTTTATACTTTGAAAATACGTTCTCTCACAAAGAAAGGACTCTGAGATTGATTTCACTCATTCTAGGGTATTTCTAACCTATCTCTAATGAGTTTTTGTGTAACAACCCGCATATTTGTCGATTTTATATTTAAATATTTTATTTAAATATTTTATCGCTAATCGGATTTTGGTCCGAAAAGCTACTTTTTGTAAACGGTTAAATTAGGACTCGAGACCACTTCCATTGAGTTCGAAATGTCGTTTACAACTTTTTAAGTATAAACATTGATAGGTTTGGAGTTAGTGGAATTTCACTAACTTTTCCCGCTTTGGACTTTGGGTTAGCTTAGCCATTATAACTCAAGCCCAACCCCCTCCTTCTCTTGGCTCTTCATAAATTCCTACCAACTCAAGCTTTTGCATTAATGGTGAGTGGAAAGAGAAATTAAAACTCCAAAAGCTAAGTCTTCATTGCTAATCCAACATCAACTCCAAAACTCAAGTGAAGACATTGATTCAAGCTAGTGGTTGATCCTTGCATAGTATTTCAAGCTTCATCTTCATCCATTTTAGTGAAAAGGTGATATTTTTATCTCACAAATCTAGCCTATAACTATCTTGGACTGTTGGGAATGAATCCCTATCATGTTTGCATGTACATTTGCATTTGGTTTGGATTGGCGAAAAACCCCAAATTTTAGTGTTTTTGGTGAAAAACTGCACTTAGGTCGTTCTGCCTATGCTAGGTCGTTCGCGTGGAAAAGTCTCAGCCTCAAAATAGCTCATTTCCGACCTCAAAATGGCCTACAACGTTAGGTCGCTCGGCACTCGGAATTAGGTCGTAGGTCGTTTGGTTTTAGGTCGCTAGGTCGTTGGGCTTTAGGTCGAATGGACCTTAGGTCGTAGGTCGTTTTGGCCATTTCTAACGTCTTCGGAGTTAGGTCGTATGGACCTTAGGCCGCTAGGTCATATGGCTTTAGGTCGCTAGGTCATATGACCTTAGGTCGTATGGTGTTAAGTCGCTAGGTTGTATGACCTTAGGTCGTTAGGTCCTATGGCATTTTAGGTCGTGTGATCTTCTTACCTGTTAGGTCATTGGACCTACATCCTGTTAGGTCGTTGAACCTTTAGCTCGTAGGTCGCTAGGCCTTATCTCCTTAGGTCGCGTGACCCATTTCTTTAAACCACTAGGTCGCTAGACCACGTTTCCAGTTAGGTCGCAAGACCTTGTAAACCGTTAGGTCGCGTGACCTATATTCCGTAGGTCGTTGACCCACTTAATTCGCTTGTCCCTCATTGGTCGCGTTTCCTGCTTAGGTTGCTAGGTCGCGTGCCTTTAGGTCGCATTCCTTTATTAGGTCGCGTGTCTCTGTTAGGTCGTTGACCTCCTTAACTCGCATGACCTAACCCGTAGGTCGTTAGACCTCGATTCTATTTAAGTCGCTGCTTCTTATAGGTCGCTCGGCCCCCACACCCCCACCTTGGGGGGTTGCCACCCCCCTGGACCCCCCTCCGTATGGGATCTTATCTGAAAAACGTTCAATAGAACTTGCTTTGTTGAGATGCTGAGTTGACCATTCTTCGAGACAAACTATCTTGGGCTTCTCGGTCGATTTTATGGATTTTTGAATATCTATTTCGATGGATTCTTTATTGGTTTCTTTGGATTTTATTCGCGTCTTCGTATGTGAATTTTTATGATTGATTGTTTCTACAATCACTTCTATGATTTTTCACTTTAAAATATGAAGGTTTCAATACTAGTAGTAAATATCAAAACTCTTTCAACAAAATGATTTCAACTCAATTTTCAATAACAAAGTTCTTTTGTTAAACCATTTTCCAATTTACTAGTATATACAAACCTTTACCTCACTCGTATGAGAAATTGAATTAAACGGCTTAGTAAAACAAGTGGTATGAAACGCTTGCGTTTGCTTCGTCGGTTAACTCTTAGACTTGTTCGATTGAACCTTTTTGTGACAATTTTCTAGTGAAGATCTATTGTTTGTTCATAAATATTTGAGTTAAGCAAGTGGTTATGGGACATGAAGCTAAACTTTTATATTTACTAGCTTAGTGCAATTGACACTTCTCGTTGATCATGACGATCATTTTGTGATTTAGGCTAGCAATTGTGCGATGTCTCTTTGTTTGCTTCCTGGTTAGGCTAGACACCATTTGTGTGATTCCATTCACACATACCTTTTTGCTTTTTGGTTAGCCTAGACACCATTTGTGTGATTCCACTCACACATACCTTTTTGTTGCAAGGTCAGGCTAGACACCATTTGCGTGATTCCATTCACGCATACCTTTTTGCTTTTTGGTTAGCCTAGACCTCATCTGGGTGATTCCGACTCATCCATATGGGGTAGCTCCCCATGGTCTTCGGACCGTCAAGTGATAGGCCTCTTTCCCTTTTTCTATGATTTCTGGATTTTCTGTGTTGATTTTTGGAATTTATGTCATTGACTTGTTATGAGTACAAGTTTAGGGTATGATGCCCTCTTTGGATCTTTGAGAAGATTCTTGTGATATTGATTTATCTCTTATTGATTGATCTTCTGTTGATTATCATTTTCATATTATTGTAGTATGTCAGTATGGATATTTTATGTTATGCCATATCTTTTATTTTATACCATGTCATCTGATATTTATAGCTAGACTGATCCGTTTATTATTTTCTTAAATAATACTCGGGTCAGACCGAGATGTTACAGGTGCTTCTGCTTGACTTCTCCCCGGGGTTTGCTACTCTGACTTTTGGCTAACTATTTAGATTAGCAGTTTCTGTTGTATACACTTGAGATATAGACTCATGGTTGTATTCTTTTGTATAGCACGTGTTGCTATTCTTTTGTATTATTATGGATCTTTTTGACCACTACTCTGATGTACACTTTCATGTGTTAGTTATATATCCATATCTTCTTCCGCCTTTGTGATATGGATGTCTGTGACTGATTGTGTTATTCTTATTTCTATGTTTGTTTCCGAAGATTATTTATAGCCACCGTGTGATAGCTTTGAGTTTGTATCGGTATGTCGGACTTCCTCTTTAAATGAAATGCATGCTATACTATCTGACATAACGGTGCTCGCACAAAGAAGTTACATGGATGGTCGCTCCTCAACAGCCTTATTCTTCATGCTAGTTGACAGCACCACATCGTAATGTTCTTGGCTAGCGTGGGTATAGAGGTGGGGCGTCACATTTTGCTCCGTAGGCTAAGGTGTGCCTAAAACTAAAGCTCTGATACCAAATGTAACAACCCGATATTTGCAACCATTTGCATCCACATCTGCCGGACTTGAATTGCTCAAAATACCGCATTGTAAATAAATTTGGAGCATATGAAATCAAATACACAGAATCACAGACGCATAACAAATAGAATAACTCGCAGCGGAATATAAAAATACATAGTAGTCATAAGGCTACTACAACAGAGTCTCAAACCAAATACATAATACAGTCTGAAAACAACATAATAGAAATCCCAAATACATAGAAGTTCACTAATACATGAGATAAACTAGAATAGCTGAAATAGAAGTAGATATAAATGTAGATAAGCAGAAACTCCAGCAAAGACCAGCTCCAAAAAGAGAATCCAAAGCTATGAATAATCAGGTTGACCCGAGCATAAAGCAAAACACAAAACAGTCGAGTCAGGATAATATGTACTTATATAATGTAAACCAACTCAAGTGAATTGTAGTAGAAATGCGTAATAACTTAAAGGATGCTTGGGATCGTCCATCCTTTAAGAATCAGTTAAACTATAAATTATATACATCCCGTGGTTAAAATTACAAAATGGTATTTTATACTTCGAAATCAAATATCATTTCAAAAATTCAATATCATTCAAAACCCCATTTCAAAATATCAAATACCGTATCTTCCTAACCACATTCATTTATTTAAAATACCATTTCAACACGCATTTCAAAATAGTTTATATTTCAAAATAAATTACTTCATTTTAAATCATAAAATGAAGTTATTATATTTAATAATTAAAGTATTAAATTTCCAAAATTTTAATCTTATTCAAAATTCATTTATTCACTTAAATTTAATAAAACAATGAAAATTCAACTTTCGCAACATTTAGAAAATGCTACAGAAAGCTACATTCAAAACAGTTCAATTTAACAAAGGACAACTTTCAAAAATGCTGTAACAGGGTTACATTAATTCAAATAAAACCATAGGTAAATTCAACAATTATAACACTTACAAAGTGCTATAATAGCATTTAAGTCAATTTAGCCCTTTAGTTCATTTATACTAACTACAGCATTTACAAATGCTGTATTATCATTTACATTAGAAATAATAGCATTTCAAAAATGCAGTTAATTAACTTCAAATATTCAATATAATTTTACAAACAATTATATTTGTATTTAAATCATTCTTAGCTTAAAAATCATATAATTTCACTTTTATAACTATCATCTTATTTCCTTAAATTCATGATTTTATGAAGTTAAATTTCCATTCAAAAATCAAGATTTAATAATAATTCTCTTATCAAATTCCAACATTCAATTTTAAATTCATTAAATTAAATTTTAACTGCACTTAAGTTTAAATTCTCAAATATAACTTATTTTACATTTTATTTACTTAACTTAAAATTCACTTTTAAGCCAAATTCACAAATTTCCAATTTTAGTATATTTCAAAATTCCAATTTAAATATTCATTCATTTATCATTTAGCATTTTAACTTTATTCAAAAATCATTAATATATTACAAAATTCATTTTTAGATTCATTTTAATCCAAATTATCATAAATTTATCATAATTTCATATTTATTTTAAATTCCAATTATCACCAAATTAAAATTTCCAAAATAACTTTCATTCAGATTTTCTAGCTTTTTCATTAATTTATCTCACTTATGAATTTTCAGAAAATCAATAATACTTTACAAAAAATCATTTTTAATTAAGTTTAAATCAAAATATTATAATATTTACATTTCTAAAATATTTTAAAATTTTTAGAAAAATATATTTTAACTACGGGTCTGTATATAATTTTCTACGCTAGGTAAAGTGATACGGGTAATATATCATTTCAACCCATAATTTACAAAGAAAACCCGAGTTTAATCATTTCAAACCCGTAGTCCCAAGTAAATGAAATAAACTGAAAATTGCTCAGGCTGTGACGCCCCACTCCGAGAGCCTCGTTAACAAAGAGTATTACATAGATAATACTGTGGGCTAACGCGGACAATAGAGTATAATGGAAGCGACCATGTGCAATCTTACCTTAACTATTCACTAAATATGTCGAAAAGTAGAACACATTAAAATTCGACCTATTCAATAAATATTTAAAGCAAAACTACAATGGCTATAGGATCTATCAGAAGAAAATATAACAACTCAAATGTAATATACATCACAGAACAGTCGATCATAATATACACATACACAGATACACCACAGAGTATACAAAATAATACATGTCAAGTGGTACTGGAGACCACAATATACAGACGAGACGAAAGAGTATAAATCAGAGTTACAACAGATAAGGACTACAAAAGACGCTATAACAAAATGAAGCTAGCGAATAGTCCATGCGGAAGCAAAATAGGCTAAGTCCTCAAAAGCACCTAACCTGAAACATCTCGGTCTGACCCGAGTATAAAATACACGGGTCAGTCTAGATAACAAATCAGTTAGATAAACTGAACACTAATAAACCTGCAAGGTCATATAGTATAATAAATATCTCTAGGGGAGATAACACAATCATCAACAAGAGATGAATCATATAGAACAAGCCTCATATCATCGGCAACATATAGAAACAAAGGATACAAATATCCCAAAACAAGCCAGAAGGCAAATAACAAATACCCATAAGGTATACAAGTTCCACAAGGTAATCGCTATACTCCATGCGGCTCAAAAAGACCAACACCAAAGGGCGATACCAAGGGAATATACATATCAATGAAACATCATAAAATTTGCTCGAGCTCAGTACTGTACAAACAAGGATCCATGAGCCCGAAGACTCCAAACCCAAGTATCACCCATGCGGCACATAAGGCCAACGTCAGAGCGAAACTATATAGGGCAACAAACCCGAAGGCACACACCCGAAGGCAACATACCCGAAGGCAACAAACCTAGGGAGACAGTCCGAAGACACTATCCCAGAGGCAACAAACCGTAGTGGTGAAGGTCGAAGACCCAGTACTGGACACCACTAACTGGCGGAATGTGTCACAACTCTCGAAAAGGAATCCGAAAAGTGTTAACGTATGTCCCATAACCACTCGTTCGCACTAAACGGTTTACTATCCGTCAGTCCCTTTCACACTCAAAGCAGTACAAAGTTTACCTCATATCATCGATAAACCAAACCCGAAGGTCAAAACAATCAATCGAATAGGTCAAGGATTAATCAGAAAGATAAACGCACAGATTCATGGTCCGTGTTTTGCCCAACCATTTAATCACCCTTCCACTTCGTTCGAAGTGCGAAAGTGTGTGTGTTTTAAATAGAATTTATAAATTAGAGAAACGAACTTTTAAATGCGATTCGAGAGATTATTTTATAAAAACCCGTGGATTAAAATTAAAAGGAACCATCAAAGTCAAAACAATTGATAATCATACATAGGATCATCATGAATCGATTTAAATTGGAAATTCAATCCAAAAAGGCAAATTGGACTCAAACAGCAGGTTCAGTCGACTGAATAGAGTTTTCAGTCGACTGACCCCATACCTGGAAAATTTTCCAGGTTCAGGAAACTTTCTGTTTCCAGGTTCAGTCCACTGTGCAGAGTTTTTCAGTCGACTGAATCATGCCTGGAAACTCTCGGGTTTCAGGTTCAGTCGACTGAACAGAGTTTTCAGTCGACTGAATCATGCCTGGGCTGTTTTTCAGCCTTATTCAAATGAAGAGCAAACTCTCCCAAAATGCAATCGGACGAACATTGGCTCTAAGGGCTTATGCCAATCGACAACCCGACCCTATATGTTCCTCGATGCATCACCAAAACATGATTAAAACATCAAAGTTAGGATTTCAAAGATTTGAACCCAAAACACTAAAAATTGGTATATTCCCCAATTCAACCCAAACCAATTGCAAGTGCATATGAACAAGGTGTTAGGAATTCATACCTAACATCAATGAAATCAAGAGAAGTAGATGTGAGTTCAAAACTCACCTTTTTACATAAAACCAAGAAGATGAAGAAGCACAATTACAAGGAATCAACCAACTACACTCCACTTCAACACTACAAGCTTCAATCTAGAATAAAAGCAAGTATTTCCTAAGTTAGGGTTAGGAAATTTACAGAAATTGAAGAGGAGAAGAGATGGAGAAGATGGAGATGAACTTACCAATGGATTCTCTTTGATTTTGGAGCAAGAATCAAGCTACAAAGGAGAAACTAGGGCTTGCTAATTTCTATTTCTCTTTCCTTTCCCCCATTTCAGTTTTTAGATGAGAAATAAAATGAAATGAAGATGAAATGAAGAGAAGGGTTGAGCTAGGGGGTTAAGTGGGCTAGTGGGCTGAACCCATCCCCAAACCCAATAGAAAAAGTAGCCAAAATTTCGCAAACTCCAAACATATCAAAGATTATACTCAAAAAGATCGCAAACGCCATTTTGGACTCGATGGAAATGGTTTCGAGCTCCAATTCGGCCATTTGCAGAAAGTAACATTTCGGACCCCGAATCCGAATAACGATGCTATATTTAAATCAAACATTTAAATATAAAATCGTTAAATATGCGGATTGTTACAGCTCAGGCCTATCATTTCATCCTATAACGATTTTCCCTATTCTAAAGTCCATTCGAGTATGTATCATTTCAACCCATAGTGATTCTAATCTAAAGGGAACTTGCAGCGATAAACTGATTAAATAACAGAACAACATAATATAATAGTAACATATGATATAACAGGTGTTTAAGAATGGGTGAACATCATATAATCATAACATAACAGATGTAATATGGTGATGCATTTTACAGATTCACAAGTGGTCAATTTACTAGTTATATAGGTACAAATTGTCTGGTGAGAATAACTCACTGGTTTGAGCTGGAGACACAACGAAGAATGCACAAATGAGATCCAATACGCACGATAATACGACACAGAGATGAGTGGAAGAGCCAAAGTATCAATTCCCTTGAAAACAAGTCACGCAAAACAATATAATATGCATAAGTTTTCAAATTCAAATACGATAAACTGAGTTAGAACTGACTGCACAAATCAAGCAAAAATGCTTTGCACTTGCTTCCAAATTCCATTGGGTTTGACCATAAGTGAAAATCAAGGCTAAGGAAAGGTTTTTAGGTCAGGTTTGGGTTGCTAAGGGTCGGCCTATCATGGTTTTAAGGTGATGCAAAGTTGTGGTGATGGAAACTACACTAACAAGGCAACATACATGGATTCAAGGCCATAGTTAGGCTCGGTCAATGCCACTAGGGTCACGTCCTTCACTGTAGGGCCTAAGATGATGATGTGGCCAAGAGTCCAGGTGGTGCTAGAGGTGGTGTTAGTGGCGGCCATGGGGTGTGGAAGGTGGATGTATGCATGGTAGTGCTCGGTTAAGGACAAAAGTGGAGTTTTGTTGGAATTTAGGTGATGGATCATCCACTAGGAGACATGGCTTGAGGTTTGGCTAGAGAGGAGGTGGTGATGGAGGTGTTTTCAAGTGATGGTGGAGGTAGTAGGTCATGGTGATGGAGGTGGCCAAACCTATGATGAGAAAGTGCAAGTCCAAAATCGTTATCAAAGAAGCGTAGAAGTAAAACAAAAGAGAAGAAAAGAAATTTACCCAAACTTTTTCTCAAGGCTATGGCCGAATTTTTTTTGTTCAGGAATGAGAAAAGAAAGTAAGTGAAATGGAAATAGAGTATGCGGCTGAAGGAAGTGAGAAATTATGGCTAATTGATGAAAAGTTATGTTAAATGTGAAAAGGTGGAAGATGAAGAGCCATAGGAAAATCAAAAGTCATAACCTTTTCAAATCACCTTTTAATTTCTTTATATAAGTTTAAATTACTGAAAATAATAATAAATTCAGTTTAAATTTCAAAAATGCAACAAATATAAAATATAAATAAATAATAATTATATATGACAAAAATAAAAAATACCTCAGAAAATGCAAACAAGTCAAGAAAATTTGAAAATAAACAGAATAAACTTTAGAAAATTTATATGGGCTTGGGAAATATTTATAAATAAAGACAAAAGCATAAAATAAAATGTATTCACAAAGATAAATAAATAAATTTTAATTAAATATAATCTAAATTAAGAAAATGGTAGAAAAATAGAAACTGGCCTTTAAAATAGGAAATAAATGTAATAAATTTTGGAAAAATTATAACATCACTTTAAAATGTTTTAGAAATAAAATATATATCTGACATGTCATATTATACATATTAGGATATGATAGGACAAATAAAATATTATTTATATAATTTAAATTAGACAATTTTATTAAATAAATTAATCTACATACAATATTGTAAAAAGCATAACTTTCACAATGCAAATCGGATTTCAGCAAAACGAAAAGAAGTATTCTTAAAATTTAATCTATTTTCATAATAATTGATAAAATTCAAAAATTCAAAATTTTAAATTTTAAATTTAAATGTTAAAGTTTGACCAGATTGACCAAAATCCACATTTTCTGAAAATATCCTATTTTTAGGTTTGAAATTATAATTCACATAAAAATAAAAATATACTCTTAAAATAACAAAAATTATTCATTTTAATAAATACGATAAAGTTTTTAAATCAGGAGTTTCAGTTTTAAATAATTTAAAATAAACAAATAAAATAATCACAAAATACTGGGTTGCTACATATTGTTTAAACTATTCGGGCATTCCATGAATGTATGGTCTTCCACGGGTAGGTTCCCTTGTTCGGAAGAAGGATGATTATTAGCCATATCAACTATTTATAGGTTAAACCTTTAATGACGACTTCCTAAGATAGTATATACATGCTGAAAGAAAAGAAAAGTTAGCCAAGTGTATGTGCATATGTTCAAGAAAAAGGGGTATAGTTATATATGTAGTAAGAATTATTTTGAAAATTCTTTTTGAAAAACCTTTTTCAAAATAAAAAATACATCTCTCATATGTATAGTCTTTCGCCGTCGATCTGGTAACCTAGTGCTCTGATACCAAATGCGACAATCCAACCTAGAACAGGCCTTAATTTTGATCTAGAAAAGGCCCATTGAAACGTAAATCCATTCTAAGATATGCTATTGGTAGTAAAAATAAATAATATTGAAAAGCCATAACTAAACTTTTAGAACTCACAACGGATGAAACAAAACACAATAGTAAAATGTATTTATTTATTTCAAAGCCATAATAATGTCATAACACAAAATCACATAAAAATCGTAATATAATATCCGTTATAACAATTGTTTAAATCCATGGGTACACATAAAAGCAAATAGTAATAAGTACTTCCACTTGCCAAGCTTCTTCACCTTTAAGCATCGTTGCCACCATCACTTCATCCTTAACCTGTGTTGTAATGTGGAGTGAGTCAGAACAATAAGTATCTGGTGAATAAAAACCTGAAGTCATACCTTTTTAGTACATGAGCAATATATTTCAAAATAAGAATATGTCTACGAACATAAAATCATTGAAATCATTTAATACTTCTTTATAAGGAAAGGAATCAGGTCCAACCATGTAATACCTTCCATTATAAAAGTATATCCCATATCCCAATCATACATCATAAATAACTAATTATGTAAGAGACGATACCCATGCCACTTAATACTTCCCATTGGAAAATGGGCAAACCCCATCATTTAAGGCCTAATTCCAAAAGCGTGTTCCTCAATGGTACTATATAGCTAACATCATATGGGATCTCATAGGTCACTTAATACCTCCAAGTGGAAAATGGCCAGACCCCGTCATTTAAGGCCAAATTCCTGAAGAGGGCCCCTATAGAGATACTACCTAATGAAAAACCTTGACCATTTAATACTTTATCTAAGGAAAAAAGGCGAGTCCACCTATTTAATACCTTAAACTCGAAGTAGGCCCTTCATCTTCTAGCCTAAAACTAGAATGATGTCTAAAGTCCACTATTCATAGGAATTGGTAGCTAGATTATCAGAGAATATTTCCTCTATTGAATTTGGAACTAACCATGCGTCATTACAAATATGTATCATAAGAAAACCTTACATCAATAAAAGTGTACACAATTGGCCTCAAAGTGAAGGACATACTTCCGTCATATAACTCTATTGACCTCGTATCCCTATGACTTAGCCATAAAATAATTAATATATATATATATATACTCATCTCACCTATAACCGCCCGTTTTTCCGTACCATTTGAATCGACAATAAACCACACATGTCCAACTCAAATTGCATGAATAAGAGGATCATTAAGGGTAGAAAGAAAATAAAGACAGAACAGAATCTCACACGAATCGAATAACATATATTATTTCAATAATAATCCTTACAGCGGAAAATTTTAAATACAATTTCAGAGTCTAATCTAAATTCTTCTTGGACAGTTATAAACATCTGTCCTTACAATTGCTGACAAACATCAAACAAAATACACCAAGTATAGCAGATAATAGAATATGTCCATACGATGATGAAGATCTCCAGCTCTCCTCTGGAAACTCCAACCGTCTTCAACTCATCTTGAAATTTCTCGGATCTGACCCGAGTATTAAAAATACCCGGATAAGGCTTGATAAACCAGCTTGAGATACACGAACTTTAAAATGACTATGCTATCAAAACCTTTGAAAAGAAGGGTATCTCATAAGACCACGCCCACACTTAAACATGGACGGATTTTTACTTTATGATAACCAAAACGCTTCATACCAAAATACACTTGATATTATTTTTAATGACATTCTTTTGAAAACACTTTTCAAATAAACTTATTCAAATAAGGTATCAATATCTAGACTAAGTATAAGGTAATATCCCGGACTAGGTCAACGGAATATCCCAATGGAATATCCGAACGGAATATATGATACCAAAAGGGGTAGCTGAAATGTTTGCACGTTATTACAGCTATTTTAGGAATACAATCAAAACCGTAAATCTTGTATTGGGATTGGATTTCCAACATGATAGCAAACTAGTGGAAAGATCAATCTGTATCCACGGCTTACGTCCAAGACTCAAATGCCGTTGTACAACAACACAAATGGTTAAAAGTGGATATAATCTGCGAATAACGTCCAAGGACTCGGAATTCGCATATCCCTGCCATAAGGCCCAGACATATCTGGTACCTAGGGCTCAAAACATCTGATAACCCAAATCAATACTATTCGAAATGCGAGCATACATCTGACGCATAGAATCCCATCATAACCGGGGTGTGAGTCTCGTGAGGCTACGCTCAATTTCTTCAAAGCCACGTTTTTCATACAAAACCATGCTTTGATCATAACAGGTTCCACTTTGAATGCCACACTGTCATTCCTTTGATCGATATTTGACTTCCACAAAAATACAACCCTTGAGCTCGTACGTCTCAAGGAGGGTGTTAAGCTAAGAGAAGTTGCCTTCTCTGCCGTCACTGATGTACATTTATAAAAGACAAACGTTTTGTCTCAGAAATGCAATGTCGGACATTCATCCATATAAGCTCGTTCTGGGATTGAACGAAACCGAAGGCACTTTCCTCGGCCATTACTAGGCGAGAAGCCCATGCAATCCCAAAAAAACCTCCATCATGGGGAGACCACTGCTATAAATAGCTCTATAATGGGGCCCAACCAAAGCATGTTCAACAAGCAGTCTTCACGCTATAAAGACCCACGATCTTCAATAATCATCATCTTCAACATGTCTTCACTTTCGAACGTATACATTGGTTCGAAGTGGTTTTCGGATAGGAATCATCCAAATCCACCTCCGGTTCCTTCGAAGCCAATCATCGCTTTTAAAAAGATGTTAAGTTCATATGTAGATATCAATCATCAATCAATTACTTCATCTTTTATCTAATCAAATATCTTTCTTAGATATATTCTTTTCAAGTAATTCCATTTTCTTTTCAAATATATATGGAATCATTAAGCCTCATTTATCAAATCATTTGATTTATTTAAACCTTTCTTAAATCATGGAATAATTTCAAATCATTTTCTCTTTTACTTAGGAAAACCCTTCCACGTCATTCTTCTAAATCTTAATCAAAGATTTTCTTATATTCAAGTTATAACTTTTAAACTTAGGGAAAATATTCCCAAATCATTTATTAAATCTTAATCAAAAATTTTCTTACTTAACTTCAAATCATTTTCTTGCAAATTGAAGATTTTCATAATAGAGCACTATTGCCACTTTAAATATGGTAAATTTCACGTCCAGGGACTAACGACAAGTTTCTCCTCTAGGGACTAATGGAAAGTTTCACCTCCAATGACCAATGGCAATTTTCACCTCCAGGGACTAATGGAAAGTAATCCTACATCATGAATATCTTTGTCCTTTAACTTGGAAAAACTTAAATATAATCTTTTAGAGCATCCGGTCTATCCTTTCGATCTATTCCACCCCTCGCCTAAGAAGAGAAAACATAGGCCAAGTAAGTTTAAGGCCCTGTTTGCTCCATCCCTAATCTTAGTTAAACACCTTGTTTTTTCATCCCAGATCTCACAGGTGGGACAAATGTACTTGCCATTTCCGCATACTCAGTTTGTTATTATATTCAATCTTCTTCATTTTTGTTTAAGTGGTATAAATAATTTCTCTTAACCATTTATTCAAACTCTTATTAAAAATTCGAAATCATCTTTAAATTACTTAATTATTCCCTTTAAAATAATTCAGAAAAGATTTAGAAAAGAATTGTTAAGTTTAAAACTGCATTTCAAAAGTTATTTCAAACTACTGCGAAAAGTGTTGCAAATAGCGTTTTAAAAGCAATATTCTTCAAAATGACTTTTATATCATTTAGAAATCCATATTTTCAACTTAAATCTCTTTCAATACATTTTGAAAGAATCTTAGGATTTGCTTTATATTTTTAAAACATTTAAAATATCAATTTTAAACTTTGGTCACTTTACTACAAAAGCTCGATTTTTTGGAAAATTATTTTGGGCATATTTAAAATATACAAGATAAAATCTTGATTTTCTTCCTTTATTTCTTTATACGCATTTAACTGTTTATAAAACATTTCTAACTCATTTTAAAACTATTTCCAAAAGGTTTAAGCATTCCAAATACACCATTTCATTTCCAAAAGGAAATTAATTTCCTATGTTCTTATCGACGTGTATCAACGTGACTTGGTAAAACAATTTTAACAAACATATCAAACAATCAATACTTCATGATCAAAGCATATATAAGCATCCATAGCAATCACAACACAACATCAGACATGTTTATATATAAATAGAGATGCTAAATAGAGTTTCTCACCATAAACCAAAGCGATTAACTTCCTACCAACATCTAATCAACCAAAACTTCACTAATTAATTCCTATTCCATTAAACACTAGAAAAAAACACCTTCTCCATTCCAATAGCTTGGACGAGGCTTGAGATGGAGGTTGGCTAAAAATATAGAGAAGAAGCGGTAGAGCTTTGAACTTGAATTTCCAAGATTTAGATCTGAAAAATAGATCATCTTCTCTCTTGTTTTTGACTCTCTTACTCACAAAATTTGAAATACTTGTTAACTGAAAAGTTATTGCAAATTCTTTTCTATTGAGTTTGAAAAAAGAATCATTTGAATCCAAGTAGTATTGAGGGAGATATAACAGAATGAAGAAGAGGTATTGTTGAATTGACAAAAATGAATGTCGAAAATACACTTCAAAGAATTGAGTTCGGATATAGCAAACTTCAAAATTGGAAAAAGTGATCAACATAAAAGTTGTAGCCACTGGAATTTTATATGGTTTAAAAAAAAGGATATTCTTAATTTGGATTTGTTATTATCAAGTTATAATAAAAACAAAATGGCCTATTCTCTGGCTTAAAAACTCGACCAGAAAATGCACTAGAAAGAAATGTATTTTTGACATAGTTATATTTATAATTTAACAAAGCGGTCAACATAAAAGTTGTAGCCACTGGAAAAATACATGTTTTTAATTTATTTTTTTACATTTTGGTTCTGTTTTAAAGAAGTTATGATCGAGTGAAGAAGAGGTAAAATGTGGAAAAAAATGAGTTTGATTTGAAAAGAATGAACATTGATTCCTTTGAATATTTTGTAAATATTTTGACATTATTTCTTTACAATTTTTTCTATGGCTTGGAATCCATTAAATAGAATAGGAAGAAGATGAATAATCTTGAGAAAAGAAGAAGAAGAAAATGTGAATGAATGTGAAGAAGTAGGTGGATATTTATAGAAAAAGAAAGAAGTGGTAATTTTACCAAAATAAACTCTTACCAAATTACCAAACTAACCTTACTTCAACCTAAAGTAATCTCCAATTTTTCAAAACTTAACATCATATTTTCACTTCTTACTTTATGTCTTAGTCACTTAAAGATTATGCAAAGAATATCATAATTATGTTGGCTTTGATTTGATGTGATTTGATGTTTACTTTTTCCCACTTTTGTTAATTCTTACTTACTTTTACTAATGACTTCTAGAAGTTTTCTAATCTTATTTAGTAAAAGTAAACTTGATCAGTGAATTAATTAATACTTATACTATTTGAATATATGTTTCTATATAAGAAAATAAAGGTGCGACGACGTTGCGACAACTTTTAATCGACAAAACATCGTTTTTCGACAAAATATTTTACGGTCATGTTTTGACGTTTTAGTTAAACTATTTATTTATGTAAACCAAATTTAAAAATAAATTTGTATAATGCTATTTAAAAATATAGACACTCATAAATTAATTAAAATAATATATTTAACCATTGAAACTTACTTTTCTAAAATCAGCATTTTGTCACTTTTGCCGATATAGGCAAATGTTACTATTTTTTTGTATACTTCTCTTTCCAAATCCCATCTAATGTTGTTTGAATAATAAAACCTTACTATTTTACATTTAAAACCACTTTATATATTATATCTTAATTCTGGGTCGTTACATCACCACTTTCTTATCTCTTTTGTTTAAAATGTTCCGCAAATAAGGAAAATAAAGCCTTATATGAAATCTTCCTCATTACACCTTAAAATAGTAATTATGTTACATAAGTTTCCTCATATTTTCACCTCAAAATCAATTACCTTCCTTGTTGAATATGCGCTTATATGTTTTTGTTTGATGATAATAAACATATATATTCATTTAAATGTATTTGATAATGTACTATTTTGTTTTTTCATAGATTAAATAAATATTTGTTGAATAAAATAAATTACACAGAATTTGAATTTGAATTCAAACAGAACAAGTTACACAGTTTTTGAATTCAAACAGAAATTTTATTCAAACAAATATTTATTACAATCTTGAATAGTACAATTTCAAGCTCTCACTATACATATATATTTTTGAATACATCACGATTTCAATTTACATTTATAACCTCACTACATATCACTCACACTCGTATTTTGTCTTCAACTGCATTCCAGTTTGAATCCAGCATCTGAGAAATCTGCAAAAATATTCACTAACGCAGTAAAATTGAAAAAGAAATATTTTTGCAATATAAAATTAAATATGACTTTTGAAAATATGGTTTGCCTCAGTTATTTGGGTTGTTCGTCATCATTCACACTTGAATTCATCACAAAGTCGTGCATATAGATATTACAGGGACAGGTAACCATAAGTGGCTGCAATACACACGTGTACATTCATACACGTGTGCACTGCCTCGCCAACTCATGTGCGCAGCCAACAAGAGCAAGTGTACAACATTGTCAAGTTGAAAACAGTTCAAAGCTTCAAACTGCATAAGTGACCATGCAAACTGACTCGAACTAATACAGTGACAATATGCAGCATACCAGAGGTTACAACATCAAAGAATCAAGTACACATGTATGCAGTGACACATCAATGAAGACACAGGCCAACAAAACAGTGTCAAAGAAAATGTCAACATAAAGTACTACAGAGATCAATGCAACTTCACAGCAATCATAACACAAGCCAGAGTGAATACAGACAAGCACATGAATACATAAAGCTACAAGTGATGCAGCATCAATCAAAAAGTGATATGCTGAAGCACTGACTCAAATACAACTACAAGGCATGAAACCATAGTGAAACAGTTCAAGTGGACAGTGAAGGCAGTACACAAGTGAAACAACAAAATGAATGTTATGTTCAAACATAAGATGAATAATACGACAGCTACTCAATGATACAGTAGCAAACTACAGTGATGCAGCCAGTACCAACATGGACAGAAGGCAGTGAAACTCAAAGCAATGATCAAGTGCAAATAAATGGAACACAAGTCAGTGGCAAGCTACAAGGCATAGCAACTGCATAGCAACGACAACAAGACCAGCTTCAAATGCATCAGTGATCAACACAGCAGTTCATACATCATATATATGACAGTAACAAACACGAATGAAGACTGCATCATGATACAAGGCCAGAAACTGCAATATCAAGTACAAGTGCAGACAACAAAGACTACAACAACTCCAGAAGTAACAAGTTGAAGCAGTAGTTAACAAGCAGTGTGCAACTCGAGAATATATCACAAGTAACAGTATGGTTAAATGTCAAAGCGAACAATGTCGAATACATGAACAAGTGTAGCATCTGTATCAGAGCAAGAGCAAATGTCACAGTGAAGCCAAAAGAAATTCGAAGGGATAACCAAGTCAAAGCCAGTGGCAGTCAAACATAGCAAGTATCGAATACAGAGAAATCAGTAAAGCAGTAATTGACCAGTGAACGCAATGGTAATGGCAAGTCACGAAGACAGATACTTCTTTGAAAAGGTCAAATTCAAGAAAGAGGAAAGTTGTTGCCGTATCAATCAAGAGAATCGAACGCGTGAAATCAAAACCGTGATTATCAAGTTTAAAACATATCAGGAAAGCCATGAGTATCACGTGTAACAAAATCAGGAAAGCCGTGCGTATCAAGTTGCAACAAATTAGGAAAGTGATGAAGTCGCAAGTGAATACGAACGAATCAAGTGATTCGAATTCATATAAATACCAAACCCAATTTACATCATCGGCATCGAGTTTAATCAAGTACAATCAAGTTAAAGCAAGCAATTGAACCAGCAACGAGAGAAATCACATACCGAATCAACTACAAACTCGATCATCAGAGAACGAGCGAGCCAAGCAACAACGAACTCGATCAACAGAGGAGCTAAGCAAATCAGATAATCAACATAAGCGTGCTCCAGAAAAGCCCCAATTTGGATTGAAGAAACAAAGCCGCAAATTTACAGTAGCAAAGAAAAAGGGGCCGAAGCCCTAATTCGACAAAGAGAGGCCGACATTTTTCACAAGCAAAAGAAGGGAACGGGTTGAAATTCAAGTGGGCTGGCCTTATTATAAAAAGGGGGATTTAATTTCTAATTTTATTAAAGGGGTTTTCTTTATTTTTATTTTGAGCAAAAATTGTAGAGTCAAAGTTCGTATTTTAATTTTTGCTCCTGGTTTAATTTTGAAGTCTGTTTTTTCTTTTTGAGTCAAAGAATTTGTAAATCACCACCTAGGGATTAGGTAGTGTCAGATTGTCTATTTAGAATTAGTTCAGTGAGCAGGGGTGCGAGTTTGCAAAACTGTATAGGCGGGAGCAGAGTTTGCGAGTAAGCGAAGCTTTATAGGCGGGAGGCAAAGTTTGCGAGTAAGCGAAACTCTATAGGCGGAGCAGGGTGTGCGAGTCTAGTAGAGTGTTTGTGAGCGTGGAGCAAATGTTTGCGAGCAGGGTGTGCGAGTCTAGTAGAGTGTTTGTGAGCGTGGAGCAAATGTCTGCGAGTCTAGTAGAGTGTTTGTAAGCGTGATACTGTTTAATTCTAATAGAAATCTGTGAATGCAGCAGTAGGCAGGGGTTGCCGAAGCTGGGTAAATTTTGTGTGTGATTTATTTTTCAGCATATTTATTTCTGCTATTATATTTCTGTGTTTAATTCGAGAAAATTTGCTATAACCCTATTCACCCCCCCTCTAGGGTTAATCTAGATCCTACAAGTGGTATCAGAGCCCGGTATATAAATTTTTATTTAACTCTAGAGTCATGAGTCTACAAAATAATGCTTTTTCTGAGGGGCAATCTATCGTTAGGCCACCCATGTTTAACGGGAACGATTATGCTTATTGGAAAGTTAGGATGAGTATTTATCTTAGTTCCGTTGATTATGATGTTTGGGATATTATTGAAACTATCTATAAACCTCCCACTATAATCGTTGGTGGTACTGAGATTCCTAAACCTAAGGATAGATGGGATGCTAACGATAAGAGATTGAAAACAACAAATGCTAAAGCCATGAATGCTTTGATATGTGCTCTTGATAAAAATGAATTTAATAGAATTTCTCATTGTACAACAGCACAGGAAATTTGGCACACTTTGGAGGTGACACACGAAGGAACTTCTCAAGTCAAGGAGTCTCGTCTAGCCCTATTCAGCAATGAATACGAGAACTTTGTGATGGACAAAGGCGAGAACATAAAAGACATGTTTGGACGCTTTTCAACCTTGGTATACAATGCTAGAGTGCTTGGGAAGGTATTCACTGAGGTAGAGCTTGTGCGGAAGATACTACGAGTCTTACCGATGAACTTTGAGGCAAAAGTCACGGCAATCCAAGAATCGAAAGATCTGAGTAAGCTAAGCATGGAGGAGTTGATTGGAAACTTGATGACATATGAGCTTGAGCTAAAAGCAAAGGAAGAACGCAACAACTCCGAACCAAAGAAGAAGACGATTGCCTTAAAGAGCAAAGAAGAAAGCGATGAAGAAGATCCAATTGAAGAGCTTGCAATGGCTATCAATAATCTTAGAAGATGGTCTAGATTCAAGCCACGCAAGAAGAAAACAAAGGGCAATAGGTCAAAAGATTCCGACAATTCCGATAATGAACCGACATGTTATAACTGCAACAAGCCTGGCCACATCAAACCAAAATGCCCACTTCTCAAAAACAACAAAGGAAAGAAAAAGGCGAAAAAGGTATTTGCAGCAACTTGGGATGATGAAGAAGGAGAAGAAGCTTCGGATAGCAGCGCAGAGGAGGCCAACTTGTGTCTTATGGCGAAATCAGATTCAGATTCAAGCTCAGAGGAATCTAGTGAGGAAGGTGAGTATTCCTATAGAGATCTTGTTTTTATGTGTTCTGATCTTACTAAAGTAGTTGATGCTCTTGAATCTAAAATTGAAAAACTGAAAACTGATAGGAAAGAACTTGCTCGTAAAAATTTTAGGTTAGAAACTGAACTTGAAAATATTCAAAACCTAGAATGTAAAAGATGTAAAGTTTTAGATTCAGAATTGACAAGACTTAAGAATAACTCTGAGAATCTTGAAAAAGAAAACTTGAATCTTAAGGAAACCATCGACACTAGGAAAAAGGATTTCATAAATCGATGCACCTCACTTGTCACTGAAAATACAACACTAAAAACCAAAGTCCAAAATCTTGAGAAATCTTTGAATAATTTTTCAAGAGGCGAAAAATCTTTCAACATGCTATTGGGAAATCAAATTTTTTCTAACAACAGAAAAGGACTTGGTTTTGGGAAAACACAAGCTGAGGATAATGCAAAAGGGAAAAGTGTCTTTGATATATGTGAAATAATTGGACATCATTCTGAAAATTGTAGTCATAGGAACAAGAACACAAAATTTATACAAGTTTGGGTTCCTAAGAATTCTACAAACAAATTTCATGTCTATTGGAACAAGAATGAAAAGTCTAAACAAGTTTGGGTTCCAAAGGGTTTGTTTATTCATAATGTTTCTGCCACTAACAATCATGGACCTAGAAATAGGTCACAAAAATCTTTCATCGTGTAGGTGTGGTGGCAGGCTAAGGAACGACAACGGTGTTCTCTGGATTTTGGCTGTTCCAGAAACACAATGGGCAACAAAGCAAAGTTCCTTAGCCTAGTATAAAGGTGACAGAATCACAATGGGCAATCATGAGAAATTATCGTAAAGGTAAAACAGGTGAAGGTATATTAAATGTGATAATCTGCACCATATTCTGAATTAAATCAGCCAAAATTGTGATAATGATGTGTGATGTCTTTAATTCTGACTTATTGATATGATTTTTTCCTTTGACTTGTTTTTACTTTGATTTGTGCTTAAAAGTAGACAAACCATCCTTTCATCATTGAACTTAATATGTTTGGTCAAATGATGGTATTTTATTGATCCTTGATTACTCGTGCTACACTTAGACATATTTTGACATTTTGATCACTGCTTGTAAATTTGCACGATTTCAAACTCATGTGAAAAAGGATTTTAAGAAATTGTTGAAACTTCAAGAAATTGTTTTTGAAATAATTAAGATGTTGATTGACTGTTGATTACTCATGAATATAATTGTTTATCCTATGGTTTCTGAAATTAACACCATGATATTTGTTTGAGTGTGAACATGGCTTCAATTCAAAATCCAAAGAATGTCATTTAAATTGTTGCTAAAATTGGGTTTGAAATTTTTGATGCACACTTCATGTATGGTTTACCAAATCCAGTTAGTGATATTTTGGATTGAAAAAGAAATTCAGATGCAATTCATACTAGTAATCTAGTTGATAGAAAACTTACGAGTTGAACGTGATTTATTCATTTGCTGCATCGTTTTTTCAAAGAAAATATCTGCATATTTTTCACTTGAAATAATTTTTCATTTAGCAGAATTTTTTTCTCATATAACCCCTTCGAGAAAATAATTGTTTGACCATATTTTCAGATTAGTTAATTTTATTTGATTTTAAATGACAAATTTTGACTGATCCGACTCCCTACTAATTATCAAAGAGATAAATAGTGATTGAAAAAGTGATGGGTGTTGATATTTAACATACATTACTCAAGAGAGTATATTTGGAAAATTTCTTTAGGAACTAAAACAAGAATTATAAAACTTTTTGTTGGGTAAAGATTCCATGACCATTTCTATATCTATCATTATTTCTATCGACCATGTTTTATCAAATATCCAATATAGTTTGTCGATATGTGGTACTATAATCAGGAATCATTTGTTTTTCATGTCATATTTTTTTAAATAAATAAATAAATATCCAAAGTATTCACCCTCATTTAAAAGTCCTCACGGTTATGCATGGGTGAAATACTTGAATTTTTTATTATGTGCTTCCATGCTCATTTAAAAGTCCTTACGGTTATGCATGTATGGAACGCATATCAAAATTAATTGCTTAAATAGACAAGTTGATTCTAATCCCATTTAAAAGTCCTCACGGTCATGCGTGGTTAAAAGATACTTGATTTCATTTTTTTTAAATTAAATTCGAATACTACTAATCTCATTTAAAAGTCCTAACGGTTATGCATGATTAGTAGATATTCAAATTCCTGATATAAATACCACAAGTTGATTCAACTGTATGATTTTATATGAACACCATATCCATCATTTCTAAAATTGGAATATGCGCCTAACAAGGGTAGTTATGGTTTTTGTTTGATTCTTATTGAAGTTTGATATTTATATTCAATTTGAGATTAATGTTGGATTAATATCGATCACTTTATCTCTATTTTTCTCTCACACTATTATTCTTTTGCTGATAACAAAAGGGGGAGAGAAAAGTTAAGATTTTGTCAAATAGAATCAAGCAAAGGTCAAATAATTTTCCCATATGCATCTAGGCTCATTTGTATATATTTCTATTTATATGCATATATGTAGGGGGAGCATCATGTAGAGAGGAAGCATTTAAATAGGGGGAGAAATTAGAGTATATAATTGGTTAGAGTATATAATTAGTCAAATACATTTTAACACGGTCAAAATCTTAAATATATGTTTGTTATCATCAAAAGGGGGAGATTGTTGAATATGCGCTTATATGTTTTTGTTTGATGATAATAAACATATATATTCATTTAAATGTATTTGATAATGTACTATTTTGTTTTTTCATAGATTAAATAAATATTTGTTGAATAAAATAAATTACACAGAATTTGAATTTGAATTCAAACAGAACAAGTTACACAGTTTTTGAATTCAAACAGAAATTTTATTCAAACAAATATTTATTACAATATTGAATAGTACAATTTCAAGCTCTCACTATGCATATACATTTTTGAATACATCACGATTTCAATTTACATTTATAACCTCACTACATATCACTCACACTCGTATTTTGTCTTCAACTGCATTCCAGTTTGAATCCAGCATCTGAGAAATCTGCAAAAATATTCATTAACGCAGTAAAATTGAAAAAGAAATATTTTTGCAATATAAAATTAAATATGACTTTTGAAAATATGGTTTGCCTCAGTTATTTGGGTTGTTCGTCATCATTCACACTTGAATTCATCACAAAGTCGTGCATATAGATATTCCAGGGACAGGTAACCATAAGTGGCTGCAATACACACGTGTACATTCATACACGTGTGCACTGCCTCGCCAACTCATGTGCGCAGCCAACAAGAGCAAGTGTACAACAGTGTCAAGTTGAAAACAGTTCAAAGCTTCAAACTGCATAAGTGACCATGCAAACTGACTCGAACCAATACAGTGACAATATGCAGCATACCAGAGGTTACAACATCAAAGAATCAAGTACACATGTATGCAGTGACACATCAATGAAGACACAGGCCAACAAAACAGTGTCAAAGAAAATGTCAACATAAAGTACTACAGAGATCAATGCAACTTCACAGCAATCATAACACAAGCCAGAGTGAATGCAGACAAGCACATGAATACATAAAGCTACAAGTGATGCAGCATCAATCAAAAAGTGATATGGTGAAGCACTGACTCAAATACAACTACAAGGCATGAAACCATAGTGAAACAGTTCAAGTGGACAGTGAAGGCAGTACACAAGTGAAACAACAAAATGAATGTTATGTTCAAACATAAGATGAATAATACGACAGCTACTCAATGATACAGTAGCAAACTACAGTGATGCAGCCAGTACCAACATGGACAGAAGGCAGTGAAACTCAAAGCAATGATCAAGTGCAAATAAATGGAACACAAGTCAGTGGCAAGCTACAAGGCATAGCAACTGCATAGCAACGACAACAAGACCAGCTTCAAATGCATCAGTGATCAACACAGCAGTTCATACATCATATATAGGACAGTAACAAACACGAATGAAGACTGCATCATGATACAAGGCCAGAAACTGCAATATCAAGTACAAGTGCAGACAACAAAGACTACAACAACTCCAGAAGTAACAAGTTGAAGCAGTAGTTAACAAGCAGTGTGCAACTCGAGAATATATCACAAGTAACAGTATGGTTAAATGTCAAAGCGAACAATGTCGAATACATGAACAAGTGTAGCATCTGTATCAGAGCAAGAGCAAATGTCACAGTGAAGCCAAAAGAAATTCGAAGGGATAACCAAGTCAAAGCCAGTGGCAGTCAAACATAGCAAGTATCGAATACAGAGAAATCAGTAAAGCAGTAATTGACCAGTGAACGCAATGGTAATGGCAAGTCACGAAGACAGATACTTCTTTGAAAAAGTCAAATTCAAGAAAGAGGAAAGTTGTTGCCGTATCAATCAAGAGAATCGAACGCGTGAAATCAAAACCGTGATTATCAAGTTTAAAACATATCAGGAAAGCCGTGAGTATCACGTGTAACAAAATCAGGAAAGCCGTGCATATCAAGTTGCAACAAATTAGGAAAGTGATGAAGTCGCAAGTGAATACGAACGAATCAAGTGATTCGAATTCATATAAATACCAAACCCAATTTACATCATCGGCATCGAGTTTAATCAAGTACAATCAAGTTAAAGCAAGCAATTGAACCAGCAACGAGAGAAATCACATACCGAATCAACTACAAACTCGATCATCAGAGAACGAGCGAGCCAAGCAACAACGAACTCGATCAACAGAGGAGCTAAGCAAATCAGATAATCAACATAAGCGTGCTCCAGAAAAGCCCCAATTTGGATTGAAGAAACAAAGCCGCAAATTTACAGTAGCAAAGAAAAAGGGGCCGAAGCCCTAATTCGACAAAGAGAGGCCGACATTTTTCACAAGCAAAAGAAGGGAACGGGTTGAAATTCAAGTAGGCCGGCCTTGTTATAAAAAGGGGGATTTAATTTCTAATTTTATTAAAGGGGTTTTCTTTATTTTTATTTTGAGCAAAAATTGTAGAGTCAAAGTTCGTATTTTAATTTTTGCTCCTGGTTTAATTTTGAAGTCTGTTTTTTCTTTTTGAGTCAAAGAATTTGTAAATCACCACCTAGGGATTAGGTAGTGTCAGATTGTCTATTTAGAATTAGTTCAGTGAGCAGGGGTGCGAGTTTGCAAAACTGTATAGGTGTGATGTCCCGGAAATTTGGGCAATATTTATTTAATAATTTCATTTATAATTTATTTTAAAATGTGAAATACTGATTTAATAATCCAATTTAAACATGTTTTTCTTTTGAAAATTTATAATCAGGATTTAATTTGAGAATCTTATTGTCTTAAAATGTTGAACATATTTAAATGATAAAATTTTCTTCCTAAATTGATTTAAAAATATTTTATTTATAATGTATATATGTGTATACATTGTAAATAGGAGTTTTGATTAATTTTAATTTTAAAATTTAAAATTTAATAAAAGATCTTTTCAAATTTATAATATATATATAGGAATATAATTTATGTATTGATTAAATTAAATTGAAATAGTATTAAAACTTTTCATAAGTCAATTTATAAATCTATCCTGTATTTTTAGAAGGATATTATGGTAAATACTTTGTTATAAATATATAGTTAAGAATTGTATTTTTATAATAAAGTTTATTTTGTTTTATTTTAAAATTGTTTTGAAATAAATTTAGTTTATTTATATTTAAGTATAGTATTTGATTTGAAACTTTTGAATGAATTCAACATGTGTTCTTTTCTTTTTAAAAAGTACTCTTTTGAAATTTGTTTTAAAATAATTCTTGAAATATTCAAACAAATATTTGTATATGTTTGGATAATTCATTTGTAAAGACTAAATACATTTGAAACATATAAAAACATCTTAAGTTTAAATTAGAAATGATTTTATCTTTAATTAAAACAATTGTAAAACAAAGAATTTATTTTTATATATCTAAAATCTTACATGTGTTAAGTTTCATGTTTATAATTTGACACTTGTAATTAGCTTTAAAATTCAAATAACAAGTGGCATTCTAAAACCTATTTGAATTTATTTATTTTAGATAAAAACTTAAACAAATATCTTTTGTTCAAACACCATTATCTTCTATACTAAATGAAAATTCAGATCTGAGAAAACTAAAATCCATTTCACTCTAGAAATCACATTTGCAAATTGATTAGATCTGCAAATTCCTTAGATCTGCAATCAAGTTTGAAATCTGCAAAACTCTTTTAATTTGCAATCAAAAGCTTTATACCCTGCAAATGAATTTTCATCTGCAAATTCTTTTAAACCTGCAAACAAACAAAGTTCTGCAAACCAACTTCTTCAACCTGTGGGAAATAATCTGCAATCTGAAAGACCAATGCAAGCAATGATGGAAGAGGGTCTGCATGCAGTTCCAAAGCCTGAAGCATCATGGCATCATCAAATGCAAATTCAAATAGGCCTGCAAGCATCAAGTTAATACCATTTTCAACTAGGAGCAAGCTCTGATTCAAGCATGCAAGGAACTCAGGTTGCAGAAATGAATTTCATTGGAATGCATGCTCTTTTTCAATTTTGAGGTGAGTAAATTAATGTTTTAAAAACAGTTCTTCTTTTTAAACCAAGACAACAAAAATCTGCAGAAACTAAAGTTGAATTCAAAATGCCATTTGAATAAGAAAATTTAAAACAGTGGTAACAAGAACTGCTATGTTCTTTCTTTTAGTGAGTGACCCCAAATTTTTATAGGTTGTTTAAAATTATATATGTATGAGTTTATAATTGTTGACTGTGATATTATGCTTGACTGTTGAGTGTGATTAGGCCTGCATACATAAATCTTGAGTATGCAGATAAGTGTGTTGAGAATTTCTACAGACATGTTTCTGCTACTACTTGTGTTTAAACACAAATTCATTTCTTTATGACTGGATCTTATTTAGAATTTATTGTGTATACATATGGTGTTTGTTCTGCATAGATTAGGTTGTAAATTTAATTTAGAAATATTAAAACCTGTTACTTGTGAAAACAGTCACAACAGACATTGGTTTCCAAAGAAAAAAATTTAGCAAACATCTTTAAATTATTCAAATAAGTTTTAAAACTTTAATGCATGTTTAAACATGGATATTAAAACATGATTATTTAAAAACAAGCATCAGTTTTAAAGCTTCTGTGGGTTAGTAAATTAGACTGTGCAGAAGGTCTGTGCAGAAGTTGGTATATTTGGGAATATCAAAACATAAAATGAATTTTTTTGAATCTGTATTCCTGCCTGGAATTTAAAGTTATGGAGAGAGTGGGGGAAATTAAGGGCAGGTGGTCAGAGAGTAGTGGGGATGGCAAGAATAGTTTCTTTCAAGTTTGAATTCCCAGTTTTTATGTAGCAGAGATTTTGTAAGTCTCTGAACTTTGTGGTGGTTTAAGTGGACTAAGGTTTTGGGGTTAGGCAGAGGGTATATAGGTGGAGAAATGGCCGGAGATTAGAGGTCATAGAATGGCAGAAATAGGTTGTGGTGGGAGTTGACAGGTCTGGGTTTGTGATTGATGAAGTTTTTCCAGGCTGTTTGATTTCTTGATTCTAAATGTTTGAGCTGCAGAGGGTTGTGATGATGACCATTGTCAAGTTGGGGATTGGATTGCTTCTTGGAGAAGTGGGTGGAGGTAACTGGAAAGTCGCCGGGGTGGTGGTGCATTTGCACAGTGGAGTTGAGTCTCTGGTGAACATTGGCTGGTGCAGGGTTGGAGTGACTCGAAGTCACTCCCGTGCAATCTATGTTGTGACTCGAAGTAAGTAGATATTTAACCCGAAGTAAATGGATGGTGTCTCGGGTTAGTTGTGCAGGTGATAAATCTGTGCAGTGTTGTTTTTATTTTTATTTTTTTTAAAAATCTGGAAAAAAACTAAACTTGTTTAAAAGCAATGATTTAATTTAAGTAAAGGTTTGAATTAATTTCAAGTAAGTTTATGAATTCAAAAGTTTAAAATGATGAATTTAAATTTAAAAGTAAGGCTTAAATTCAATTTTGGAATCATGTATAAAATTGTAGTTTTCAGGATTCTTTGATTCCAGATTTTAATTTAAACAGTTTTGTTTTTTTTAAAATTTTTAAAAAAGGGTATTCAATGTTTAAAACAAGATTCAAAAATTTAGGCGTGGATTTGAATTGGAGTTTAGTTTAAATTCAAAGTTTTAAAATGAAACATTTAAATTTTAAGCCAGATTTAAAATTGGGTTAGAAATCAAATTCAAATATGATTTCAGTTTTTACTTTAAAACCTGTTTAAATTCAAATCAAGTTTGAAAAGTTTTAAATATTTGACAGAAATGTTATTAAGAAGAATTCAAATATGGATTTGATTTCAAACAAAGGTTTAAATTTAAAAGATTTCTTCCTTTAAGTATTAAATAAAATTATGATATGTTAACTTTAAATTGAAAGTTAAATAATCTTTTTATTTTCAAATGCTGATTTCTTGGTAAAATTAAGAAATGTTGAATTTTTAAACTTTTTTATATGATAATAATAGTTCTTTACTTTTAGGTTGATTGAATTATTTAAATTTGGAAATGTTCATATAGTTATACATTTTTAAATCTTAAATTTAAAATGAAGATTGAATTAGATTTTAGAAATGTATTATTTTAATACATTTTGAATATTAAGTTATAAATAAGTAAATAAATTATTTTGGGAAATAATTAAGAATTTACTTATTTGTTTGATTTTAAATAATAACTTGAATTAATTTATAATTAAAGATGATTTATGAATAATTAATTTAAGGAAATTTTCTTAAGTAAGAAATTAATGAAATGTTGTTAATTATCTAAGGATAATTAATTAATAATTAATTAATGTAATTAATTTTGACGGATTAATTAGGTTAATTAATTGAAAATTATCAATTGTAATTGGTTAAGTATAATTACTTTATAAAAGTAATTAAGGGATTAATTATTTATTGTAATTAATTCCAGTAATGTACTTTGTTAAATTAATTAATTTAGTTTAATTAATTTAAGAAATAATTTAATAATTAAATGATAATAATTACTTAATGTAATTTATGGAGTAGGATTTCTTAGAGAAGTTTTAATTGATAAGTACTGGAATGTAATTAAGGAAAGGTGATTTATTTAAAAGTAATTTGGATAATTACTTTTGTAATTAATCAAGGATAAATTAAGATAGATAATCAATTATTGGATAATTAATTTATAAATGAGTAATTAAGGTAGTTAATTACTGGATTTAAATATTAATCAAGGTGATTAATAATTGTAATTAATTTTAATTGAGTAATTAATTTAAATATTAATTAGAGATCATTAATTATTATAATTAATGATGTAATTAAGAATTGTTTAATTAAGAATTAATTATTTAATTAAGTGATTAATTAATTGTAATTAATTAAAGGTGAATGTAATTAATTATAGTAAATTAATAAATTTAGTAATTAAATGTTAATTACTTATGATAAGGTTAATTAATTTTATGGAATTAATTTAAGACTAATTACTTATTGTAATTAGTGAATGATTAATCATAAATGTTTAATCAAGTTAAATACTTAATGAATGATTAATTAACTAGGTTGATTAATCAATATATTTATAAGCAGGATTTATAGGTGAGTAATTAATTTAATTTATTTTAAATTAATTAAGGTTAGTTGTAATTAATTAAATTCATTTTAAATTAATTATAAATGATGGATAATATATCATTGCTTATGGATGATATTGATATACCTTTGGATGGTTGTGATCTCAGAAATGAGATGAGTAGTATCTATAGGATATGGATGCTTAATTATAGTATGATGGATTATTTGGTTGTGATGATTGTTGTTGAGATGATTGACTGTTGTGATGATTATCTGTTATGATAATATTATGGGTTATCTGTTATGATGAATATGTGTAGTTTATCTATCTGTGTGAAATAGATAAAAATTAAATGAGTTAATTGTTTAAAACCCTTAAGTATAACTTGGACATTAAAATGGCGTTTGGTTTCGGTGAGACCGGGATCGGGTTTCCATATTTGGATATCCGAAAACCACATCGATTCCAATTAAACGTTAGGTCGTTAATCTAAGTGGAGCAAGTGAAGACTCGAGGTGTAAGGGCTATACGTCAGTATAACTCTGTGGGTGATTCCGTAATGAGTTTGACGGAATAGTACTTATAGATTCGAGATGGTGGTTTAGAGTGCAAGGGTTATTGTCGTTAACTCTGAGGGTGATTCCAAAACGAGTGTAACGAGATAATGCCTTCGGTTTCGTTCGAACCCGGAACGAACTTGTATGGATCGAATGCTTTCAGAACATCGTCAGGTGGACGATGAGCATTCTAAGATAGATGTGTTCTTTAAAGGTAATCGCAGCCTCAAGCCTCATCAACCGGGAATGGCTAAAACAGGGGAGGTGCAGCAAGGCTTCGTGGGTCGCACCCACTGGAGAGCGAGATTTACCCCTGTCTAGAGGTCCCTTTATATTTCGGCTGTGTGGATGGTTTTTGAGCTCCAACCGTCGGGGTTATCTTGTTCGGAACTATTCAGTAAGGAATGGGTCCGGCCTTGTGTTGCAGGGGATGAAGGGAGTAATCCTCGGTACTGTGATCTAGGCCACGTACTGTGACGGGCGGTACCCCAGTAGCCCTGCCATTGATGGAAACCCATTTTCCCTACGAGACTCTACGGTTTTGTTTGTATTACCCACTTTTGTGGCTAGTAGCTGGAATTTAATCATGTAACAATTTCGGTTATTTCTTATTTACTTGAAAACCCTAGACACTATTATAATATCATCGGATTTCCTATCGAATGTTTTGGTTAGCGTAAGGTAAAAACTTTTCCATGTTTATGTGTGGGAAGTCTTACGTGATACCTTTTGTTTTCAAAAGGATTTTCTAAAGTTAAGCAACTTTTAAACTATTTACTCACACCAGACCCCTGTCTGACCCGAGTGTTTATTTTCTGTTTTATTAAACTCTTGGGTACTCATATTATGTATGAGTAGTCAAGTGATTCAGGACTGCTTTGACGAGTTATGGAGGAGCAAATGGAGCAGGAGGCTTCTGCGTTGTAGTTATCTAATTTCCGCTGTGTTGGTATCTCTGAGTCGTCTCTCTGAGTTGTTTCTTGTACTGTTTAGAGTTGTATAACTAGACAGGTGTTTATAACTGTCTAGTTTGTGTTGTATTGGCTGTAAAACTCTGATGTATATGATACTATGTAAAGTATTATGTGATATATTATATTTTATTCGTTCCGCTGTGAGATTCTGATGTTGTTTTGTGTTCTTCTTTCTCTTTCTTTTCTTCTTCTATCCCTTTCTTTCTTCTTAGCGATGCGACTTCCTGGAGTCTGGAAGTTGGGTCGTTACAACGTGGTATCAGAGCATTAGGTTGAGTGAATACCTAGGCTCTGTAGTGGTGTCTTTCTCGAGAGAGCGTACTTGTAATTTTAAATATAAATATATTTAATTCTACCTATCTGTTGGGTTACCTGTTCAGGTTTTCCAATATAAGTAATAAAGGTAGATAGGGTAGTGGTGAACACAACTACCAATGGTTGGAGTTCCGAGTGTTTGAGCTTGGAAGTGATCTGCTAGGGCAGTGTTGGGCATCTTGAGTAGTTTGGCAGTTTGGTGTGAAGGATTTTTCTGATCTCTGAAGGAGAATCTTTTCAAGATTCAGAGTGTATCTTTGGATTTTTAAGCTTGATTTCACTCGTGTGGGTGGATTTTTCTTGAGTCTGGATCAGTTTGGAGTACTGAAGCCAGCAATGATATTTTGGCAACCTTAGGAAGGAGTTCTGTCTGTATTTGAGTATGAGACTCAGTTTGGCAGAGTATTTTGTGCTTGGTTTGAAGGCGAGTTTCCTGAGGGATATCTGTCTTTTGAAGGCTCTTTTGTGGAAGTGGCAGGTGTAGCTTTGAGATTCGATGAGTTTTTGGTAAGAAAGTTTTTGGCAGCAGTAGCAGCCGTGAGTGGCCTGTTTCTTCATTGGTTCTGAAGTCTCTGTGATTCTTTTGTCAGTAGGCCAGGCAGATGGTGAAGCTTGTCCATTTCTTCTGGAAGATCAGCTGGGTGTGATATTTGTGGTTGAAGGTGGACCACTGGTTTCCCTTTTGATTTGAAGGCTTGGCTGTTCTGATTGTTGAAAAGAGAACAATCTGAACTGAGTAGAATCGCAAAAGTGACTTGCGATGATCCGGAGTTTCTGAGTAATCTTTGTTTGGATCGAAGCATCTCTAGAAGATGTTTGAGTTATCGAAGTGGTTTGATATTTTCTGGATGTCTTCGAAGGAGTTAAGTTTTGCATCCGCATCAGGAGATTGAGTTCTGTTTCGACTTGGTTTTTTGAGATTTTATGGGATTTGATGAACAATGTTTTCGGGGTAAGTTGATCAAGTTTATACCTGTGTTCGTCAACAGCATTCTCGAATCAGAGTTGCGCAGTGGAAGCATGGTGGCAGCTATTTCAGAATTAAAGCAACACCCTATTCATTGGGATTTGTGTTTTGTCTTGGATCAGAAGATTTCTACCGGAAATTCATTTTTATCTGGAGATTTGGATGTCTTGGGCATCTGTTCTGTTTTCTGAATAAGTGTTGTTTGTCTGAAGTTTTCTGATATTTGCGGTAGAGTTTGTGTGATGGATTGGATTGATCTAGAAGTTGGAGGCAGCCCAGGATCGACAAGAAAGATTTGTGGATAAGAGATTGGACCTTTCTGTTTTTCTCTTAAGGGTTAAGTGATTGATCTACAGGATTGGATTGCCAGTTTGGATAACTGGGATTCGATGAGTTTCACGTATCTCTGAGGGAATACGTGTATGATCTATCTCTGGTTGTGGAACCAGCAGTTCTGGAGTTTTGGTTGTTGAGTCAGACTTGTTTGCAGTCTGATATCTTGTCTTGTGTTGTAGATATAGCTGTATAGGAGTTTTTGGAATTTCTTAGTATTGATTGTTTGGATTCTCTTGAGCGAGTATCCCGGTATATATATACTTGGGGAAACTCGATAGAATCTTATCCAGAATTTGTCTGGATAATTAGATTTGTTTGATTGATTGAATTGGTTGTCTTGATTGTTAGCATATGTTGATATGTGCTTGTGTTTTAAATAAAATCTTTAAAGAGATTATTAAATTACCTTTGCTTTTAAATTTCGGGGGCGAAATTCTTTTAAGGGGGGAGGAATGTGATGTCCCGGAAATTTGGGCAATATTTATTTAATAATTTCATTTATAATTTATTTTAAAATGTGAAATACTGATTTAATAATCCAATTTAAACATGTTTTTCTTTTGAAAATTTATAATCAGGATTTAATTTGAGAATCTTATTGTCTTAAAATGTTGAACATATTTAAATGATAAAATTTTCTTCCTAAATTGATTTAAAAATATTTTATTTATAATGTATATATGTGTATACATTGTAAATAGGAGTTTTGATTAATTTTAATTTTAAAATTTAAAATTTAATAAAAGATCTTTTCAAATTTATAATATATATATATAGGAATATAATTTATGTATTGATTAAATTAAATTGAAATAGTATTAAAACTTTTCATAAGTCAATTTATAAATCTATCCTGTATTTTTAGAAGGATATTATGGTAAATACTTTGTTATAAATATATAGTTAAGAATTGTATTTTTATAATAAAGTTTATTTTGTTTTATTTTAAAATTGTTTTGAAATAAATTTAGTTTATTTATATTTAAGTATAGTATTTGATTTGAAACTTTTGAATGAATTCAACATGTGTTCTTTTCTTTTTAAAAAGTACTCTTTTGAAATTTGTTTTAAAATAATTCTTGAAATATTCAAACAAATATTTGTATATGTTTGGATAATTCATTTGTAAAGACTAAATACATTTGAAACATATAAAAACATCTTAAGTTTAAATTAGAAATGATTTTATCTTTAATTAAAACAATTGTAAAACAAAGAATTTATTTTTATATATCTAAAATCTTACATGTGTTAAGTTTCATGTTTATAATTTGACACTTGTAATTAGCTTTAAAATTCAAATAACAAGTGGCATTCTAAAACCTATTTGAATTTATTTATTTTAGATAAAAACTTAAACAAATATCTTTTGTTCAAACACCATTATCTTCTATACTAAATGAAAATTCAGATCTGAGAAAACTAAAATCCATTTCACTCTAGAAATCACATTTGCAAATTGATTAGATCTGCAAATTCCTTAGATCTGCAATCAAGTTTGAAATCTGCAAAACTCTTTTAATTTGCAATCAAAAGCTTTATACCCTGCAAATGAATTTTCATCTGCAAATTCTTTTAAACCTGCAAACAAACAAAGTTCTGCAAACCAACTTCTTCAACCTGTGGGAAATAATCTGCAATCTGAAAGACCAATGCAAGCAATGATGGAAGAGGGTCTGCATGCAGTTCCAAAGCCTGAAGCATCATGGCATCATCAAATGCAAATTCAAATAGGCCTGCAAGCATCAAGTTAATACCATTTTCAACTAGGAGCAAGCTCTGATTCAAGCATGCAAGGAACTCAGGTTGCAGAAATGAATTTCATTGGAATGCATGCTCTTTTTCAATTTTGAGGTGAGTAAATTAATGTTTTAAAAACAGTTCTTCTTTTTAAACCAAGACAACAAAAATCTGCAGAAACTAAAGTTGAATTCAAAATGCCATTTGAATAAGAAAATTTAAAACAGTGGTAACAAGAACTGCTATGTTCTTTCTTTTAGTGAGTGACCCCAAATTTTTATAGGTTGTTTAAAATTATATATGTATGAGTTTATAATTGTTGACTGTGATATTATGCTTGACTGTTGAGTGTGATTAGGCCTGCATACATAAATCTTGAGTATGCAGATAAGTGTGTTGAGAATTTCTACAGACATGTTTCTGCTACTACTTGTGTTTAAACACAAATTCATTTCTTTATGACTGGATCTTATTTAGAATTTATTGTGTATACATATGGTGTTTGTTCTGCATAGATTAGGTTGTAAATTTAATTTAGAAATATTAAAACCTGTTACTTGTGAAAACAGTCACAACAGACATTGGTTTCCAAAGAAAAAAATTTAGCAAACATCTTTAAATTATTCAAATAAGTTTTAAAACTTTAATGCATGTTTAAACATGGATATTAAAACATGATTATTTAAAAACAAGCATCAGTTTTAAAGCTTCTGTGGGTTAGTAAATTAGACTGTGCAGAAGGTCTGTGCAGAAGTTGGTATATTTGGGAATATCAAAACATAAAATGAATTTTTTTGAATCTGTATTCCTGCCTGGAATTTAAAGTTATGGAGAGAGTGGGGGAAATTAAGGGCAGGTGGTCAGAGAGTAGTGGGGATGGCAAGAATAGTTTCTTTCAAGTTTGAATTCCCAGTTTTTATGTAGCAGAGATTTTGTAAGTCTCTGAACTTTGTGGTGGTTTAAGTGGACTAAGGTTTTGGGGTTAGGCAGAGGGTATATAGGTGGAGAAATGGCCGGAGATTAGAGGTCATAGAATGGCAGAAATAGGTTGTGGTGGGAGTTGACAGGTCTGGGTTTGTGATTGATGAAGTTTTTCCAGGCTGTTTGATTTCTTGATTCTAAATGTTTGAGCTGCAGAGGGTTGTGATGATGACCATTGTCAAGTTGGGGATTGGATTGCTTCTTGGAGAAGTGGGTGGAGGTAACTGGAAAGTCGCCGGGGTGGTGGTGCATTTGCACAGTGGAGTTGAGTCTCTGGTGAACATTGGCTGGTGCAGGGTTGGAGTGACTCGAAGTCACTCCCGTGCAATCTATGTTGTGACTCGAAGTAAGTAGATATTTAACCCGAAGTAAATGGATGGTGTCTCGGGTTAGTTGTGCAGGTGATAAATCTGTGCAGTGTTGTTTTTATTTTTATTTTTTTTAAAAATCTGGAAAAAAACTAAACTTGTTTAAAAGCAATGATTTAATTTAAGTAAAGGTTTGAATTAATTTCAAGTAAGTTTATGAATTCAAAAGTTTAAAATGATGAATTTAAATTTAAAAGTAAGGCTTAAATTCAATTTTGGAATCATGTATAAAATTGTAGTTTTCAGGATTCTTTGATTCCAGATTTTAATTTAAACAGTTTTGTTTTTTTTAAAATTTTTAAAAAAGGGTATTCAATGTTTAAAACAAGATTCAAAAATTTAGGCGTGGATTTGAATTGGAGTTTAGTTTAAATTCAAAGTTTTAAAATGAAACATTTAAATTTTAAGCCAGATTTAAAATTGGGTTAGAAATCAAATTCAAATATGATTTCAGTTTTTACTTTAAAACCTGTTTAAATTCAAATCAAGTTTGAAAAGTTTTAAATATTTGACAGAAATGTTATTAAGAAGAATTCAAATATGGATTTGATTTCAAACAAAGGTTTAAATTTAAAAGATTTCTTCCTTTAAGTATTAAATAAAATTATGATATGTTAACTTTAAATTGAAAGTTAAATAATCTTTTTATTTTCAAATGCTGATTTCTTGGTAAAATTAAGAAATGTTGAATTTTTAAACTTTTTTATATGATAATAATAGTTCTTTACTTTTAGGTTGATTGAATTATTTAAATTTGGAAATGTTCATATAGTTATACATTTTTAAATCTTAAATTTAAAATGAAGATTGAATTAGATTTTAGAAATGTATTATTTTAATACATTTTGAATATTAAGTTATAAATAAGTAAATAAATTATTTTGGGAAATAATTAAGAATTTACTTATTTGTTTGATTTTAAATAATAACTTGAATTAATTTATAATTAAAGATGATTTATGAATAATTAATTTAAGGAAATTTTCTTAAGTAAGAAATTAATGAAATGTTGTTAATTATCTAAGGATAATTAATTAATAATTAATTAATGTAATTAATTTTGACGGATTAATTAGGTTAATTAATTGAAAATTATCAATTGTAATTGGTTAAGTATAATTACTTTATAAAAGTAATTAAGGGATTAATTATTTATTGTAATTAATTCCAGTAATGTACTTTGTTAAATTAATTAATTTAGTTTAATTAATTTAAGAAATAATTTAATAATTAAATGATAATAATTACTTAATGTAATTTATGGAGTAGGATTTCTTAGAGAAGTTTTAATTGATAAGTACTGGAATGTAATTAAGGAAAGGTGATTTATTTAAAAGTAATTTGGATAATTACTTTTGTAATTAATCAAGGATAAATTAAGATAGATAATCAATTATTGGATAATTAATTTATAAATGAGTAATTAAGGTAGTTAATTACTGGATTTAAATATTAATCAAGGTGATTAATAATTGTAATTAATTTTAATTGAGTAATTAATTTAAATATTAATTAGAGATCATTAATTATTATAATTAATGATGTAATTAAGAATTGTTTAATTAAGAATTAATTATTTAATTAAGTGATTAATTAATTGTAATTAATTAAAGGTGAATGTAATTAATTATAGTAAATTAATAAATTTAGTAATTAAATGTTAATTACTTATGATAAGGTTAATTAATTTTATGGAATTAATTTAAGACTAATTACTTATTGTAATTAGTGAATGATTAATCATAAATGTTTAATCAAGTTAAATACTTAATGAATGATTAATTAACTAGGTTGATTAATCAATATATTTATAAGCAGGATTTATAGGTGAGTAATTAATTTAATTTATTTTAAATTAATTAAGGTTAGTTGTAATTAATTAAATTCATTTTAAATTAATTATAAATGATGGATAATATATCATTGCTTATGGATGATATTGATATACCTTTGGATGGTTGTGATCTCAGAAATGAGATGAGTAGTATCTATAGGATATGGATGCTTAATTATAGTATGATGGATTATTTGGTTGTGATGATTGTTGTTGAGATGATTGACTGTTGTGATGATTATCTGTTATGATAATATTATGGGTTATCTGTTATGATGAATATGTGTAGTTTATCTATCTGTGTGAAATAGATAAAAATTAAATGAGTTAATTGTTTAAAACCCTTAAGTATAACTTGGACATTAAAATGGCGTTTGGTTTCGGTGAGACCGGGATCGGGTTTCCATATTTGGATATCCGAAAACCACATCGATTCCAATTAAACGTTAGGTCGTTAATCTAAGTGGAGCAAGTGAAGACTCGAGGTGTAAGGGCTATACGTCAGTATAACTCTGTGGGTGATTCCGTAATGAGTTTGACGGAATAGTACTTATAGATTCGAGATGGTGGTTTAGAGTGCAAGGGTTATTGTCGTTAACTCTGAGGGTGATTCCAAAACGAGTGTAACGAGATAATGCCTTCGGTTTCGTTCGAACCCGGAACGAACTTGTATGGATCGAATGCTTTCAGAACATCGTCAGGTGGACGATGAGCATTCTAAGATAGATGTGTTCTTTAAAGGTAATCGCAGCCTCAAGCCTCATCAACCGGGAATGGCTAAAACAGGGGAGGTGCAGCAAGGCTTCGTGGGTCGCACCCACTGGAGAGCGAGATTTACCCCTGTCTAGAGGTCCCTTTATATTTCGGCTGTGTGGATGGTTTTTGAGCTCCAACCGTCGGGGTTATCTTGTTCGGAACTATTCAGTAAGGAATGGGTCCGGCCTTGTGTTGCAGGGGATGAAGGGAGTAATCCTCGGTACTGTGATCTAGGCCACGTACTGTGACGGGCGGTACCCCAGTAGCCCTGCCATTGATGGAAACCCATTTTCCCTACGAGACTCTACGGTTTTGTTTGTATTACCCACTTTTGTGGCTAGTAGCTGGAATTTAATCATGTAACAATTTCGGTTATTTCTTATTTACTTGAAAACCCTAGACACTATTATAATATCATCGGATTTCCTATCGAATGTTTTGGTTAGCGTAAGGTAAAAACTTTTCCATGTTTATGTGTGGGAAGTCTTACGTGATACCTTTTGTTTTCAAAAGGATTTTCTAAAGTTAAGCAACTTTTAAACTATTTACTCACACCAGACCCCTGTCTGACCCGAGTGTTTATTTTCTGTTTTATTAAACTCTTGGGTACTCATATTATGTATGAGTAGTCAAGTGATTCAGGACTGCTTTGACGAGTTATGGAGGAGCAAATGGAGCAGGAGGCTTCTGCGTTGTAGTTATCTAATTTCCGCTGTGTTGGTATCTCTGAGTCGTCTCTCTGAGTTGTTTCTTGTACTGTTTAGAGTTGTATAACTAGACAGGTGTTTATAACTGTCTAGTTTGTGTTGTATTGGCTGTAAAACTCTGATGTATATGATACTATGTAAAGTATTATGTGATATATTATATTTTATTCGTTCCGCTGTGAGATTCTGATGTTGTTTTGTGTTCTTCTTTCTCTTTCTTTTCTTCTTCTATCCCTTTCTTTCTTCTTAGCGATGCGACTTCCTGGAGTCTGGAAGTTGGGTCGTTACAATAGGCGGGAGCAGAGTTTGCGAGTAAGCGAAGCTTTATAGGCGGGAGGCAAAGTTTGCGAGTAAGCGAAACTCTATAGGCGGAGTAGGGTGTGCGAGTCTAGTAGAGTGTTTGTGAGCGTGGAGCAAATGTTTGCGAGCAGGGTGTGCGAGTCTAGTAGAGTGTTTGTGAGCGTGGAGCAAATGTCTGCGAGTCTAGTAGAGTGTTTGTAAGCGTGATACTGTTTAATTCTAATAGAAATCTGTGAATGCAGCAGTAGGCAGGGGTTGCCGAAGCTGGGTAAATTTTGTGTGTGATTTATTTTTCAGCATATTTATTTCTGCTATTATATTTCTGTGTTTAATTCGAGAAAATTTGCTATAACCCTATTCACCCCCCCCTCTAGGGTTAATCTAGATCCTACATTCCTAAACGGGGAAAATAAATATAAATAAATGGCTAATTAACTACGCCATATACGCAATAGTTGTACGTTAATTAAGTAGATAGAAATAAATAAATATTCACGCTTAATAATTTCTAACTGCACAGATTTTACGCCTTAAACTAGTGTTTAACGTCAATTCCCTAATCAACTATTAGTACAAGTCCTTTTCTTCAATTTTTCAAGATTTCATGAAATTCAAATGTCCAAAATATGAAATAAATGTTCATAACCAAAACTGCAATAATATAAATAAAATGGAAACTCAATGTACTACACCAATTCAATGGAATATCTTAAATAATAAGAATTGCAATCTAAACCCTATATTATATTCAACTCCTCTTTTACAAAGAAATGTATAAGAATAATGGCGTAAACTGCAAACAGAATTCATAATCTAAACCCCTTAGTATATTGGAGAATCATGATTTAACCTAAAGAAGAAGGGTAAGTGGAATAGACTATGAAATTATCATAAGTTGCATAATGAAAAAATTCCATCAAATTAATGTAAATAATTGAGAATCTCAGCATCGAATTAAAAGGAAATTTTGGGGGATTTTATCTATTATACTTTCGAAATCCCGAAATCCCTAAGACATATTCAAATTTAAAGGAAATACACTAAACAATTGCTAAAAAGAAATACTAAATTTTCCACTCACAGATTAGCCTTAGCTTTGCTCAAATGGATTTGCAGTCTTCCGATCTCTTCCAGAATCTCTCTCTTTTAATACACACACACACACATACACACACATACATACAATAGGGAAGATACACACACACACACACACACACACATTCATTAGATTCAGAACAATTGGAGAAAAATAGGATAAGAATAGATTAGAGGAGGAAATAAGTAAAATTTCTACCTGAATTTTCTATGGAGTTTCTAAACCTTATTAAAGAGATAGTAATGACAGAGTTTCGTCGTATTCCCTAAAATAATATGAATAAAGTGGAGGGAATAGGGTTCTATTTATAGAAGTTCAAATGCACTTGAACTGTAGGATGAAAGTAGGTAGAAAATGGGTAAATATGGAGTGCACAACCGAATAGAACATCACATAAAACCCTAGCTACCATTGGCAACTTTCCTTGCTAAGTGGTCAATCGCCCTTGGGCGACTGGTCGACCGCTACGATTAACCTATCGACATATTCAGGTCGACTGCTATCTTATTTAGGGGCATTTATTTTTCTTTCTGTTACTAAATTATTTTATTCCCTAATTAACTTTTTAACACTAAGCCTTAATTATTCATTTGCTTAGCCCCCAAACTAATTTTTTTTTAAATTTAAATCCTAAATTTTATTTCCTATTTGAATTTGAATTCAAACAAAATTAATTTAAATATGAGAACTTCAAATGCTCAAAACTTCTGTCTTTGAGCTCCGTTTTTAGCATATTATATATGGAAAAAGATCTATTTTGCCATGAATGCAACAGAATAATTTTCATGGTGAAATTCCAACTTTTATAAAATTATCATTGTTTCCAACCCTTATCATAGAATTTAATTAATTAATTTATTTATGGTTCATTTTACGCCGTGTTACAAAAAACATTTAGAAAGATCGAATGTTGGATTAAATATAAACGTTGAGAACAATACTGATGATATTAAAGCATAGTTGCAGAACTAGAACGAATAGAATATGCCAAATAATTGAAATCGCATTGAAACATGTATCTATATAATTGAACTACCCAGTCGAAATTGACCGACTTTTGTGCTCGAAATGGATTTCGTCCCAACGACAACATAACCGCTCGAGGTGGCTTGTGGTGGATCAAGTGTGTCATGCAATGAGGAAAATGGAAAATTATGAAAAATCCTTTTATTAAAATTGCACAATCATTTTTGTGATTATGAATAAATATTTTATTGCATATTAAATCAATTTTAATATATTTTGGTCTATGTAGAAGATCTGAGTTAATATTTTTTATTTATCAATGTTATCTGTATCAATATACTCAATGATATACATACGTGCGTACGTACGTACATATACATATACATACATATATATATATATAGATATTTGTATATAATGTTATACTAATATCTACATGTTAGTCCGCAGCTCCAATGGAGTTGGCAAGGGTTCCCAATTCCCCAACCGAGGAAGAGGGTTTGAGCCCTGACAGCTACGCTTTAGAAGCTTGTAATTTGCGAAGGCATGTATGAAAATTATAGGACCGAAAAGTACCTCTGTGAGAGTCCGGCTAAAATAGAAGGTCGGTTGGGGCTGGATTACCAAATTCCCTAGCTTCACTCTCTAGAGTAGGTTTTTTAAAAGAAATCTACATGTTATAAATGTATGTAAATGCATAGTTATTGGTATTTACAACTGCACATATACATACATAGCATGTACTATATGCTTATATATTTGGTATTGAATACACACTCATATTATTTTATCTATGGATGTATGCATTATATGTTATGTATATGGCGTGTGTATAATATTTACTAATATTATTAATTTTTTATTTAAATTATGATTATAAAACTAAAATTTAAATAAAATAATACACACACAGCCATAGAAATATACACATACACATACGTATTTTAAATTAAATGTTAATAAATAATTTTGACCTCATATACGTAATTATAGTTTTAATAAAGTAGCAAACTCAAAACTTGATCCTAAAAATTAATATGTATTTAAAAGTAAAATTAATCATTTTTTCATTTAGTCAACTTGTTTAAAAATTTATTTAGTCATCATAGTACATTCAACAAATAATATATATAAGATTATTTTTAATCAAATAAAGTATTATACACATATTAATGTTATAATAATTTAATTTTAAATATTCAAATATGGAAATAATTTTAATATAATATTTGAAAATTAAAAATATATATTGACTTTTTATTTGAATACATATGTATTTAAATAAATATTGTATATAAAATCAAAATATAAATATGTTAATGTGAATTTAGATATATGTGTGTGTGCGTGTATATATGTATATATTCAAATATTCAAAAACTATATATCTCTTAATATGTATAAAATATAAATTAAAACCTAAAATGATATATTTATGTAAGATAAAATCTTAATAATATTTACATACATACATACATATATACATATATACATATATACGTATCATAAATTTTTAATATTTGTGCGTTGAATTAATATTAATGTACTTTGTTTATATTATAAAATTTTCAATTAAAAGAAATTCCCTTTTTTTGTTGTATATATATAATCTAAATAACGACATATGTATAAACATGTGATAAACACTACCTAATTGTGATGACGTCAAGATTATATACATCAGAACGTTAGTATCACATATAAGAAAGCTTGTTTCTTACTCCACGAATAATTTAGAGAGCTTAACTTTAATGAGAGAGAGCTTAACTTTAATGGAGCTGATGACATCTACAAATATCCGTAAGTATCTCAACATTTTGAGACTTGGTCTACTATAGTATTTAAGTTCCAAAAAATCGGATTATTTCCTTCCCTATAATATAATATGGAAACTCCTTGCATTGAAAAAATGATCTTATTTTCAACATTTTAATTTATTTAATATGCACTATTTGACAAATAGTTTAAATACTCATTTAAATTAAATTTACCTATATGTATTATCTTCAATTTATTAATTATAGTCTAGTCACATGACAATATTATAATTTTACATGTTTCCATATACAACCATTGTAACGACCCGTAAATTTCATATATTTGATTTGCTTAAATAAATAAGCTGTAATTAAAGATTAACAATATAAAAATGAAATTCCAATTCAATAAAATAATGTAAAAAGTTGTGATTTGATTTTTAATAGAATATGAGAAAACAAGAGTAAGTATTTAATAATATGTTATTTATTTAGGATATTGAATAAAAATTTGTAAGCCAATTGTGATAAATGGTAATATTGTGATATAAGTTAATAAATTTGATTTCAATGCAATACCCATAAATGAATGGGATGAAATGACCGTATGTAAAGGTATACTAGGTTATTTGTCGAATAGTAGGAAAGAAAAGTAAATATCAAATTTGATTGATGATAAGTATGCATTGAATAGTAAATTGAATGTACAGTTAATGGTAATTTAAAACTTATTTATGGTAAAATTGCATAAGATTCAATAAATTTAAAGAATTATGCAAGCGGATCATTTATAAACTAAAATGAAACATTCCAATTTAGTAGAGACATTTGAATGTTATGACTTATTTAAAGGTAATAATTGGAGTTAATTAGAATTGGTTATATTTGGTTTAAATAGGGAAGGAGTATACTAAGGTAACTGTGAATAGTAAAGTCATAACCATAAATGAAAGAAATTGTACTAAGGGCAGTAAACATTTAATAAATTATAGGGATAAATGCCAACATTGAATGGTAATAAATGCAATTGAAAATTTCAAGCGTGTGAAACGTAAAGATAAAGGTAAAAGGTTGTTAGGATTGGTATATTAAATTTATGATAAAGAGTAAATGTAAGTATTAATAGAATCATGAATTTATTTGAAGGGAACATATTAATTGTTTTGAAACCTTAATTAAAATGGGTAATTAATTTAATGTAAGCAAAACCAATGCAAATATTGAATTTATCATTAAGCAATAATAATAAACAGAAATCAATTCAATTTGTAATCCATTTTTTTCAATTAACGATAATAGTATTGGTGCAAGCTAATAAGTCTAAATGACAATGCAATACAAATTTACGGATTTGAAAGTGATTGCGGAGTTGGAATTCGATAAATGCAGTAACTGATGTAGTGCGTATAAATTTATGGAACTAATGTAAGATTTTAACTGATGGTAATTTAAAAATTGGAGATAACGTAAATTTCATATGACTATTGGTTAACGTAAAGATTTGAAAGATTTAATGTCAAATAACTGAAATTCAACATTTAATGATACGTTAATGTAAGTGAGGTGATATTTGTAGGTATTGTTAAGGATTTTCATATTTGACAAATTTATTTAGTATAAGGAGCGGGAATAAAGCTTTATTAGGTTATTGGATTTTTTTTAGGTCTAATTGCATTTACATAAAATTTGTAAGTTTATTTTGAATATAAAGTATAGGGTGTGTTTATTTCAAATAAATGAAAATTTAAAATCTAGATACTACATTTATGGAAATCAAAACTTTACTTAAGTGAATTGGAAGATTCCAAATTTGGATTAATGGAAATCAAACGAAATAGAAATAGTTAAATAATACGTTAGTTGAAAAAAAAAGATGATAGATGAAATATTGTAATAATTTTTGAAACCAATATGTAATCCATCTATTTGACTGGAATGAATGGAGTAATAATTTATTTATTTAACTAAATGGAAATTTTTGAGGATTCTATTTATAATTTGGTGAATCCAATAAAATTAACTATTAAAGGTGAAATTAACATTTGAATTGATAAATAATTTATCTTCTCTATATTAACATATAAAATTCGTTAAAAATAACTGTAAATGCTTGAGTAGTATAAAGATGATAAAATTTTCAATTTTTGAATTTAAATATATAAAATTTGATTTAATCAATTTATTTACTTATTTATTTGATTAATATAAAAATAGCCATTTTGACCACGGACTCGGATTTCGACGAAACCAGTTTCATCGGATCCGTATCGGTGAATTATTGTAGTGTTTCAAGTTTCGTAGCGATCGGACTTGTCGTTTGATCGTACGGACTCGAAACGCCTTGAAATTTATGCGTCGAAATCAATTGAATTTGAAAAATATTTTTTTTACCATAACTTCTTCATACGACGGAATTTTAACCTGAAACCTTTTCCATTGAGTTAAAAATATTTTAAAACACCTATTTTGATATATGGGTTTACCCAATTTCGTTCCGGGGTCAGAACGGGCTTTTTGGGCCATGTTAGCGTTAGCACGTTTGTTTATCCAATTCATCTATTCAAATTCTGACCTACCTATATAAACTCATTTGTAAACCCTAGCCTCCATTCTATTCTCATTTGCTATGCGTTCATTTCTTCAACTCTTTCTCTTCCTCAATGGATGCAAATTTCAGATCCAATTCTATTTAAAAATCTAATGAAAATACAACCTCCTCAGAAAATTCTAAAAAAATAATATGTCGATGCTCTCGACGAGCGTAATTCAGTGATGTAATTCGTTTTTTGATTCGAATTGTGGTTTGACCAGAAATTGGGCATTTAGTTTCGGCTGTTCATCATCGTCGCGACAAATTTCGTCGGATCGGAAAACGGTTTCTGGGTTTTGCAGAGGGGACTGATTGGAGTCGATCTATGTAGGTTTGGTGGCAGATCGAAGGTTGGATTTTTTGCATAATTCGATTAGGGTTTAAGGTTATAAGGCGGCTGGAGATGTTTTTTCGATAGGTGTTGCTGCTTTGATCTCGTGGCTTGGGTCGAGTGCGTTTCCAAGCGCATGAGGTCGGCGGGGGGAGATCCAGAGGTCCTTGGGCGTTGAAATGGCTGTAGGCAACGGTGCTAACGTAAGAAGGAGCGGTGGCCTGTGGTTAGCATGCGTGCAGCAGGGTTCTGGAAGGAGGACGTCTCCTGTGTGACGTGGAAAGTATGTGTTGTATAAGTGTTCTTTTTTTGTTTCGTTTTTAATATTGAATTTGAAGCGCAATTTTCGCTATAACTCTCGCATACGACCTCCGTTTCACGCGCGGTTTCTTTTTTTAGGATCGTATTGAAATTTCGGACTTGATGATGCCGGTTTGGACGAATTCTGAGACGGTCAAATTTTTGGGTTTAAATTGAATTTAAATTCGATTTAAATTCAAAAGGTGAGTGTTTTAACCCACTCACAACTTCTAAAAGTTTTTATGTTTGTTAAATTTATTTTAGATATGAGTAGAAATTTATTTATAACTGTTTGGCATGTTTTGTTCATCATATTTGATAAAGCGCGTTATTTAATTTAACTGTTAATTTATTTTATTTATTGCATATTAATTGACAGTTAGAATTTATTTATTTGCATAGGAACTGCTAGTAAACAGTTATAAAATTTATTACTAAATATAAACTATTAGTTTAATAGTTGATTAAATTTATTTTTGAATATAACCGCCAGTTATTACCTGATATATATTATCAGATATATATTGATATTGAATTATTATTGGATGATGATTGTGATTTGGATGATGGATGATGTTGATGAATGGATGTTTTATTTTATATCATTAAACTGCAAGTTATCATGCATTTTTCGTTTCATTCGGGATTGTGGTTTGAAATGATGTACAACCGCAAAATTTTACTTTTAAATTGCGGATTGAAATGATAAATATCCGTATCACTTGACCATAGGATAGAAAATTATATACAGGCACCGTGGTCTATATATAAATTATTTTAAAGTGATTTCTATGGTTTGGATGGGATACGGTTTATAAAAATTTGATTTTGATATTTTATAAAATATTTTTCTTCGATATATATACATATGAAGTTAAAAATTTGAAAATTAAGTTGTGTATAAACCTGTTGAATAAAAATGAAAAATTGAGAAAATGGAATTTGGAAATTTATCTTATATGTTTAAGTTTGGAAATTTTAAGGTATGATATTTATAACTGGATTTTCCAAGATGAATTAAAAATGAAAATTCTAGTATAAAGTAAATTTGAGAAAATATTTAATTGCTAGAAATTGGAGTTTTATTTATGGAATTTATATGAATATTCAAGACTAAATAATAGAATATTAATTGTTGAAAGAAGAAAATCCAACTTTAGTTTTGAAATATTAATACTCCAAATGGATATATATATATATATATATATAGAAATTGAAGGAGTTTTTGGAACTTGAAGTGATATTTAAATTATGGTTTATACTTTAAATAAAGAAATATATTTGAAAAGCCATGGAAATTATTTTTCTTTACAAAGTAACTTTAAAGTTAAACCATTTATTTTACATTCGTTGAATATCCAAACCATTCAAGTTTAGAAGTTATGGTTTTAAAATTTTGAATTTTGAAATATTATGCTTTGAAAGTATATTTCAAATATATTTTCCAGATATTTTAAATTTTAAACCAGCATGATTTTGGAAAAGAATTTTATTTGAGATAAAATGATATCATATTGTTTTGGGTTTAAATTGATATCGTATTCATAGTTTTGAAATGGAAAATTTTATTCTGGTTTTAAAGTATAAACTATTTTTAAATGACCGCGGTGTTATAATAACGATGGGTTGGCAAAGAGACCGGGATCGGATATGGACATACTCTCTGTCGATACCGAAAACCACTTTGACTAACCGTGTACGCGGTGGAGATTCCAGAATGAAGTAGGTGGTGGTGACGTTTCCTGTAAGGTAAATACGTGGACCCAACTCCCGTGAGTTGGCATAAGTTGGCTAAAACAGGAGTGATTCTCGGGCCAATGAGGTCATACCTCTGATCGGACGCTCCTCTTCGATATTATACTTTGACTTTGGATTGATTCAGTGGCCACTTCTATTTTTGATTTTGGGGAGTTGTTCGAGGTGGGCGGTAACTGCGGCTACGCGTTTCCACCAGGCCGGATAGCAATTGGTATATCTACCCTGGCATTGCCTAGTTGTGCCGTGTCACCTACCATACCGAGCCTTTACTGCGAGTTTTGTTTTGTACCATACTATGGAGTGCCCTCTGACGACGCCCAGTACGGGGGAGATTACGGTACTATATAGACTATGGGAATATATTCTGTGTTAAGGGCTATATGGGTAACCCCTTCACGCTATTAAAAAGTAAGTTTATTTTACAATTAGACACTATTATAATAGCGCAATATACTACATAGTAAATAGTTTAACGGATCCTTAGGAGATGTAAATCCCGAGCATCTCTTGAGTTACTGTACTCATATTTATTTCTGTTAATTTTACTCACATAAGATCTTTTAGTTCTGACTCGAGTGTTTTTGTCTTTTCAAATTCGCTCGGGTCAGTCCGAGCGTTTCAGGATTGAAGATTTTATTTCCGGAGGAAGAAGACGAAGATTTTATTTTTATTACTATAGATAATATGGTTTCACTACACTCATATTGTTCCGCTGCATTGTTATATGGTATGTGTACTCTGATATGTATTGTATAAATAAATCAAAGGTTTTGTAAACAGATTTATGAACTGTATATTTGATTATTATATTTTATCCTTCCGCTGTGAGATTCTGTTTCTTTCTCTGTTTTCTTATTTATCCCATTACAATCCACCTTTACGTATGGTTTGAATTGGCACGTGTGTCTGTTTAAATCGTGCGAAAAGGCGGGACGTTACAGTTGGTATCAGAGCTTTGGTTTAGCGATAAACCTTAGCTTTGTGGGGTCTAACTCTTTACTAATAGGGTAGTATTACCCTATGGGAGTCGCTGAGTGTATATATGAGAGAGCGTATTTGTTAGTGCTATAAAAAGGTTTTAATAATGTGTTAGTTGTTCCGTTTTGTATTTATAAATTCTGGTTGGTGCATGGGACGTTGTGACATCAATAGGGATTTCTAAACACTTAATAGGACAGACCGACATAATATTTGTTTTTAATATAGGTGAATGAAATAACGTTGCCTATTATATTTCCTATATATAAAATATTTTATAAAGGTATTATATATATATATTGTTGGTTGCAATAGATTGGTTGTTAGGAATAAAATATTAAATAATAGGTAAAACGAGATTGGAATTAAAATCAGTGAATTTGGAAATTTTAGGACTTAAGTCCGAGATTTTTGAAAATTTGCTTTCAAAGGATTTATGAAATATAATAATTTTGTTTATAAGTATTTTCTTATATAAATATTTAGTATAATTCGGAAGAATGGTTTTAAAGAAGATTTTGGAGAAAATAATTTTTGTACTTTCCTCTTTGTCGTTGGAAAATAATTTCGGTGATGGCGGCCGCATCATCGACTTTCATTTTTGAGTTTCGAAGGGGAAAGGCCACTGTAGTAAATTCTACTGCAGATTTATTTTGAAATTATCTAAAATTTTAATTGTTCTAAATATAATTAGAGATATTAAAGTGGTAAGAAATTATTTATCTATTATTTTTAAAATAATTTGAAATTTGACCCGGTATTTAATTCTTAAATTTCCATTAATTAATTGTTTAAATTATTTTAGTGAAATAAAAGGTAAGTAATAAATGAATTGAAATCTCTAAATTAGGCAAGAAATTAATGCAAAGTTATAAAGGGAAATTTTGAATTTTTAACATATGAGACAAAAAGTAATATTGTTGAACATTAAATTTAATTAAAAGAAGAGATAAAATTTGTATAAATTCTTTTGCATTTTCTTTAACATATATAACTTACCAAATATGAAAAGTTGAAATGTTAAATAAGAGATTTGAATAGAATATTATACAAGTAGAAAATTTTGGGAAAATGAAGTATTCAATGAATTGCTATTATAAATAAGAATTTAATGGTTATAAACTTAAGTATGATATAAATGCTACTAGTTTAATATAATGGAAAGTAGGAAATATAAAGAAATGACTGTAAACCATAGTTAATGAATAAATAAAATTCTTTACTTATAAGAATGAATGTTATAAGGTTAAGAATTTAGTGTAATTAAAAAGGGTTACTGTAATTAAATATAATAGAATGTAAGCATTTAATAAATGATTGAAATTGAGAAGTGCATTAAATGTAATACAAATAACAGAAACTTACATAACCTGAATAGATATAAATGGATAATTGTAAGTAATAAATAGAAATAAGGAAACAACCATTGAATGATAAATAAAATATGAAGTTTGTTAGAAATAAATGTAAATTATAAGAAGGAAAATTTATGCGGTATGAATAAAAGAAAGGAAATCAAACAACTAGAGTATGTAAAGAGTTTATATAAGGTAATTTGATTTGTTGGTTTGAATTGTTACTGTTTGATCTATGGTTGGTTGGGTAAGGAAATTTGAAGTTGTTGGATGAATAAATAATCTATTTTTGTCCCATCTAAGACTGTTGAGTAAATGATGCACTGGATAGTTATTTTTCACTCCGTACCATTTCAAGTTTTTAACCTGAACAACTATTTGTTTGTTTGATTTAATGATTGTTGTTTGTGGTGTGTGCTGTTTGTTAAAATTGATGGTTGTTGTATTGATTGTTGTTAGTGTTTGAAACCATGAAAATATTTCACTTTATATAAATAGTTAAACCTTTGGATTTTATAAGTGAAATGCAGGTTATGGAAACAATTGCTACTGCTTTTGGTTCCATAATAATAAGCGTAAATTGCCCGACAAATAGGTACGTTTTCGGATTACGTTTTGTAGCGTTATTTTGTATATTTTTTCCGTGTTGGGATGTAATATTTTGGATATTATATGTGATATTTTGTAATATTTAATATTATATTTTTCTCCCGAACCTCTCCATACAAAGGAGACTGCCAAAATTTTCTGTAAATTTTGGACTTAGAAATTTTTGAATGTTTTTCCAAACTTTATTTATTTAAGTATAAAAAGATATAATGATTATAAAACGGGTATATTCTGTTTAAAGTAATAAATTTAGTAAATTATTGTTTATAAGTTAAATATTTTGGATAAGATGTATTGTTACTAAATTCTTTTTTTCCCTTCTTTTCCTTTTCGAGGACGAAAAGTTTTGAGTGGGGGAGAGTGTAACGACCCGTAAATTTCGTATATTTGATTTGGTTAAATAAATAAGCTGTAATTAAAGATTAACAATATAAAAATGAAATTCCAATTCAATAAAATAATGTGAAAAGTTTTGATTTGATTTTTAATGGAATATGAGAAAACAAGAGTAAGTATTTAATAATATGTTATTTATTTAGGATATTGAATAAAAATTTGTAAGCCAATTATGATAAATGGCAATATTGTGATATAAGTTAATAAATTTGATTTCAATGCAATACCCATAAATGAATGGGATGAAATGACCGTATGTAAAGGTATACTAGGTTATTTGTCGAATAGTAGGAAAGAAAAGTAAATATCAAATTTGATTGATGATAAGTATGCATTGAATAGTAAATTGAATGTACAGTTAATGGTAATTTAAAACTTATTTATGGTAAAATTGCATAAGATTCAATAAATTTAAAGAATTATGCAAGCGGATCATTTATAAACTAAAATGAAACATTCCAATTTAGTAGAGACATTTGAATGTTATGACTTATTTAAAGGTAATAATTGGAGTTAATTAGAATTGGTTATATTTGGTTTAAATAGGGAAGGAGTATACTAAGGTAACTGTGAATAGTAAAGTCATAACCATAAATGAAAGAAATTGTACTAAGGGCAGTAAACATTTAATAAATTATAGGGATAAATGCCAACATTGAATGGTAATAAATGCAATTGAAAATTTCAAGTGTGTGAAACGTAAAGATAAAGGTAAAAGGTTGTTAGGATTGGTATATTAAATTTATGATAAAGAGTAAATGTAAGTATTAATAGAATCATGAATTTATTTGAAGGGAACGTATTAGTTGTTTTGAAACCTTAATTAAAATGGGTAATTAATTTAATGTAAGCAAAACCAATGCAAATATTGAATTTATCATTAAGCAATAATAATAAACAGAAATCAATTCAATTTGTAATCCATTTTTTTCAATTAACGATAATAGTATTGGTGCAAGCTAATAAGTCTAAATGACAATGCAATACAAATTTACGGATTTGAAAGTGATTGCGGAGTTGGAATTCGATAAATGCAGTAACTGATGTAGTGCGTATAAATTTATGGAACTAATGTAAGATTTTAACTGATGCTAATTTAAAAATTGGAGATAACGTAAATTTCATATGACTATTGGTTAACGTAAAGATTTGAAAGATTTAATGTCAAATAACTGAAATTCAACATTTAATGATACGTTAATGTAAGTGAGGTGATATTTGTAGGTATTGTTAAGGATTTTCATATTTGACAAATTTATTTAGTATAAGGATCGGGAATAAAGCTTTATTAGGTTATTGGATTTTTTTTAGGTCTAATTGCATTTACATAAAATTTGTAAGTTTATTTGAATATAAAGTATAGGGTGAGTTTATTTCAAATAAATGAAATTTTAAAATCTAGATACTACATTTATGGAAATCAAAACTTTACTTAAGTGAATTGGAAGATTCCAAATTTGGATTAATGGAAATCAAACGAAATAGAAATAGTTAAATAATACGTTAGCTGAAAAAAAAAGATGATAGATGAAATATTGTAATAATTTTTGAAACCAATATGTAATCCATCTATTTGACTGGAATGAATGGAGTAATAATTTATTTATTTAACTAAATGGAAATTTTTGAGGATTCTATTTATAATTTGGTGAATCCAATAAAATTAACTATTAAAGGTGAAATTAACATTTGAATTGATAAATAATTTATCTTCTCTATATTAACATATAAAATTCATTAAAAATAATTGTAAACGCTTGAGTAATATAAATATGATAAAATTTTCAATTTTTGAATTTAAATATATAAAATTTGATTTAATCAATTTATTTACTTATTTATTTGATTAATATAAAAATAGCCATTTTGACCATGGACTCGGATTTCGACGAAACCAGTTTCATCGGATCCGTATCGGTGAATTATTGTAATGTTTCAAGTTTCGTAGCGATCGGACTTGTCGTTTGATCGTACGGACTCGAAACGCCTTGAAATTTATGCATCGAAATCAATTGAATTTGAAAAATATTGTTTTTAGCATAACTTCTTCATACGACGGAATTTTAACATGAAACCTTTTCCATTGAGTTTAAAATATTTTAAAACACCTATTTTGATATATGGGTTTACCCAATTTCGTTCCGGGGTCAGAACGGGCTTTTTGGGCCACGTTAGCGTTATCACGTTTGTTTATCCAATTCATCTATTCAAATTCTGACCTACCTATATAAACTCAGTTGTAAACCCTAGCCTCCATTCTATTCTCATTTGCTATGCGTTCATTTCTTCAACTCTTTCTCTTCCTCAATGGATGCAAATTTCAGATCCAATTCTATTTAAAAATCTAATGAAAATACAATCTCCTCAGAAAATTCTAAAAAAAATATATGTTGATGCTCTCGACGAGCGTAATTCAGTGATGTAATTCGTTTTTTGATTCTAGTTGTGGTTTGACCAGAAATTGGGCATTTAGTTTCGGCTGTTCATCATCGCCGCGACAAATTTCGTCGGATCGGAAAACGGTTTCTGGGTTTTGCAGAGGGGACTGATTGGAGTCGATCTATGTAGGTTTGGTGGCAGATCGACGGTTGGATTTTTTGCATAATTCGATTAGGTTTTAAGGTTATAAGGCCGCGGCTAGAGATGTTTTGCCGATAGGTGTCGCTGCTTTGATCTCGTGGCCTGGGTCGAGTGCGTTTCCAAGCGCGTGAGGTCGGCGGGGGGAGATCCAGAGGTCGTTGGGCGTTGAAATGGCTGTAGGCAACGTTGCTAACGTAAGAAGGAGAGGTGGCTTGTGGTTAGCATGCGTGCAGCAGGGTTCTGGAAGGAGGACGTCTCCTGTGTGATGTGGCAAGTATGTGTTGTATAAGTGTTCTTTTTTTGTTTTTTTTTTAATATTGAATTTGAAGCGCAATTTTCGCTATAACTCTCGCATATGACCTCCGTTTCACGCACGATTTCTTTTTTTAGGATCGTATTGAAATTTCGGACTTGATGACGCTGGTTTGGACGAATTCTGAGACAGTCAAATTTTTGGGTTTAAATTGAATTTAAATTCGATTTAAATTCAAAAGGTGAGTGTTTTAACCCACTCACAACTTCTAAAAGTTTTTATGTTTGTTAAATTTATTTTAGATATGAGTAGAAATTTATTTATAACTGTTTGGCATGTTTTGTTCATCATATTTGACAAAGCGCGTTATTTAATTTCACTGTTAATTTATTTTATTTATTGCATATTAATTGACAATTAGAATTTATTTATTTGCATAGGAACTACTAGTAAACAGTTATAAAATTTATTACTAAATATAAACTATTAGTTTAATAGTTGATTAAATTTATTTTTGAATATAACCGCCAGTTATTACCTGATATATATTATCAGATATATATTGATATTGAATTATTATTGGATGATGATTGTGATTTGGATGATGGATGATGTTGATGAATGGATGTTTTATTTTATATCATTAAACTGCAAGTTATCATGCATTTTTCATTTCATTCGGGATTGTGGTTTGAAATGATATACAACCGCAAAATTTTATTTTTAAATTGCGGATTGAAATGATAAATATCCGTATCACTTGACCATAGGATAGAAAATTATATACAGGCACCGTGGTCTATATATAAATTATTTTAAAGTGATTTCTATGGTTTGGATGGGATACGGTTTATAAAAATTTGATTTTGATATTTTATAAAATATTATTCTTCGATATATATACATATGAAGTTAAAATTTTGAAAATTAAGTTGTGTATACACCTGTTGAATAAAAATGAAAAATTGAGAAAATGGAATTTGGAAATTTATCTTATATGTTTAAGTTTGGAAATTTTAAGGTATGATATTTATAACTGGATATTCCAAGATGAATTAAAAATGAAAATTCTAGTATAAAGTAAATTTGAGAAAATATTTAATTGCTAGAAATTGGAGTTTTATTTATGGAATTTATATGAATATTCAAGACTAAATAATAGAATATTAATTGTTGAAAGAAGAAAATCCAACTTTAGTTTTGAAATATTAATACTCCAAATGGATATATATATATATATATATATATATATATATATATATAGAAATTGAAGGGGGTTTTGGAACTTGAAGTGATATTTAAATTATGGTTTAAACTTTAAATAAAGAAATATATTTCAAAAGCCATGGAAATTATTTTTCTTCACAAAGTAACTTTAAAGTTAAACCATTTATTTTACATTCGTTGAATATCCAAACCATTCAAGTTTTAGAAGTTATGGTTTTAAAATTTTGAATTTCGAAATATTATGCTTTGAAAGTATATTTCAAATATATTTTCCAGATATTTTAAATTTTAAACCAGCATGATTTTGGAAAAGAATTTTATTTGAGATAAAATGATATCATATTGTTTTGGGTTTAAATTGATATCGTATTCATAGTTTTGAAATGGAAAATTTTATTCTGGTTTTAAAGTATAAACTATTTTTAAATGACCACGGTGTTATAATAACGATGGGTTGGCAAAGAGACCGGGATCGGATATGGACATACTCTCTGTCGATACCGAAAACCACTTTGACTAACCGTGTACGCGGTGGAGATTCCAGAATGAAGTAGGTGGCGGCGACGGTTCCTGTAAGGTAAATACGTGGACCCGACTCCCGTGAGTTGGCATAAGGTGGCTAAAACAGGAGTGATTCTCGGGCTAATGAGGTCATACCTCTGATCGGACGCTCCTCTTCGATATTATACTTTGACTTTGGATTGATTCAGTGGCCACTTCTATTTTTGATTTTGGGGAGTTGTTCTAGGTGGGCGGTAACCGCGGCTACGCGTTTCCACCAGCCCGGATAGCAATTGATATATCTACCCTGGCATTGCCTAGTTGTGCCGTGTCACCTACCATACCGAGCCTTTACTACGAGTTTTGTTTTGTACCATACCTATGGAGTGCCCTCTGACGACGCCCAGTACGGGGGAGATTACGGTACTGTATAGACTATGGGAATATATTCTGTGTTAAGGGCTATATGGGTAACCCCTTCATGCTATTAAAAAGTAAGTTTATTTTACAATTAGACACTATTATAATAGCGCAATATACTACATAGTAAATAGTTTAACGGATCCTTAGGAGATGTAAATCCCGAGCATCTCTTGAGTTACTGTACTCATATTTATTTCTGTTAATTTTACTCACATAAGATCTTTTAGTTCTGATTCGAGTGTTTTTGTCTTTTCAAATTCGCTCGGGTCAGTCCGAGCGTTTCAGGATTGAAGATTTTATTTTCGAAGGAAGAAGACGAAGATTTTATTTTTATTACTATAGATAATATGGTTTCACTACACTCATATTGTTCCGCTGCATTGTTATATGGTATGTGTACTCTGATATGTATTGTATAAATAAATCAAAGGTTTTGTAAACAGATTTATGAAATGTATATTTGATTATTATATTTTATCCTTCCGCTGTGAGATTCTGTTTCTTTCTCTGTTTTCTTATTTATCCCATAACAATCCGCCTTTACGTATGGTTTGAATTGGCACGTGTGTCTGTTTAAATCGTGCGAAAAGGCGGGACGTTACAACCGTTATATATGATATTTCCATAATAATTGATAAATTTTTTAAATTATTCCATTGAATATATTTTTGTCGAATACCGGGATTCACACTTATGTGACTCCAAGGCTTGAAATGTGATTTTAACAATATTCAAATAGTTCAGATAGTAAAGCCTGTATGAACTTTGTTGATGTATAGTAATGAATAACAACAGTCCAACACAACACTCTTGCCTTTCTCCTAGGCAGATAGTCCTCCTTTTGGCCTCTCTAAGGCAAACAGCATTGACTGCTTCATCTTCGGACAATTCTTCTTCTTATGGCCAAACTTATGACAATTAAAGCACTTGATTTTGAACATCCTAGTTGTTCATGGACAATTCGATGCATAATTCCTATTTTCCACAATTGTAATAAGTAATCTCTAAAATACCTTTTTGACCTCATCGCTTTTGAGTCTTTCCTCTACTGCTGCCCCTTCTTCCCTTACGGTATGGAGCAACCCCTTCTCCTACTCTAATTTAGGTTTCACATCCACCTTTCTCTCTTCTCGATAGAAGCAATCATACCTTCGGATCATGTTTACTATGAATTCGTAAGGAGATGCTTGATGCGCCATCACTTTATGATTAAAACCATTATTCAAGCCCCAGATGAAATTCATGTTGTTCTTCAATGGGGTGTTAATCAACTCTAGGCCATACTTTGCCAAGACTTTGAACTTTTGAACATACTCTTCTACAGAAAGATGTCCTTGCCTGAGATTGGTAAACTCCCTTTACAACACGCTCCTTTGAGATTCAGAAAAAATTGAGCTTCAAACCTTTCTCAACTACTCCCAAGTGTTCTCCTCTTTAGAAGTCTCGACAGTCACCGCCTACCACCAATCTAAGGCATTTTCGTGCAACTTCCTTAAAGTCTATATTTGTTTCTATGCATCATTCAGCCTTAAAATCTCTGAAGTTACATTAACTCAATGTAACGACCCAGAAATTTCGAACTCGAAAATTCCAGATAGTTAAGAAAAAGAAGAAGGAGATAGAAGAAGAAGAAAGCAGCAAACAAAGATTCTCACATTCGCAGTGGATCAAAATATAATATTAAATAAAATAGCAGTTATACAAAGGAAAAACTGTATCAGTTAGTTACATTCAAATACATAAGAGTTACATTCATTTATACAACCACTGGACAGTTATAACAACTTTTCCATATAAGCTACAATAAATCACAGTGGAATACAATCCATACAATCCTGCCATCCAGCTCGCCTCCTGAGCTCTAGAACATCCTTACCTGAAAATCTGTAATACTCGGTCTGACCTGAGCATTACATCAAAGTAACACCCGGATCAGGCTGGAAACCAGTGTGAGTAAACTCATCCAACAAGACATATCAATGCATATAATTATTTAAACCCGGGTAACTCGTACCTTACTACGAGTTCTTACCTACCATAGTCAATACACATCATACATTCATATCAAAATATTATCACTTAAATTAAATGTCCAAGCTTACGTTACAATTCCATCCCATCCTATTCATTCCAAATTCGAATTCCATAAAGGCTATTTTTTCGTGGATCACAAATAGAAGTGGGTTCGGGTATTTACTGATACCCGACCCCGGTCTCTTCGAGTCCAATAGCATTATTCAAGTCAAATTATTATGTTTAAACAATTACAATTTATATTCATGAAATCGTATTCACACAATGGTTCATCTCAGATAAATAACCCATATTACACAGTTCAGCCAAAATATCTCATATCACAAAAGCATCACAAATCTCACATCAGGGATATCAACAATCTATGGAACCCAATAACTTTTAATCTTTTATAAGCGAGATTGATTAATCACACAATTTCTAATAATTTTAAAATAAAATTTTAAATTAAATCAATTACTTCAAATCACCTTTAAATCCCACTTCCTATCGTTAATTACAAATCAATTATTCAATTATCCTTAAATTATCATCTTTAATCACATTAAGTAATTAACCTCTAATTGAATACACAAATTAATTAACATTCAACCACTCACATTGAATAACCCTGTAATTTCTCTCATAAAGTAATTTACATTGATCCTTAATCAATCACTCAAATTAATTATTCTATATTCACTTATATTGATTTATCATCCTCTAATTAATCACATTCATTGATTAACTAACTTTTTAATTTAATTTCATAATTAAATCAATCCTTTAGTTAATTACACTTAGTAATTAATTATTTATTACTTCTATAAGAAATTTCCTCTTATTACATTATTAATTCATCCAATGATTACTTAAGTTATTAATTATTCCTAGTAACTTCATCAAATAATCATGGTTTAATTAATTACACTTGGTAAGTATCCTAATACATACTTATTCAAATCAACAAATTTAATTTCAAAACTTTGTCTTTTAAGGTATTAAAAGCTAATAACTGAGAAATATTCGAACATACTTTAATGGGCAGTAGCCTAAACCCAAAATCTACCTACCTCTACACTGTTACTCTTCCCTCGAATTTCTACTTCCAGACTCATCTAACCAGATCTACCTAAAACCCGAATCCTTGAACCCAAACGTGATCATCTCCGATCAACTCGAAAACCCATACTCTCGAACATCGGCAACTCAACAAACACCATCTATAACAGCCCCTCCTTCTCGCCTATTCTAATACAGCAATGCCGAGCATCACATGTACATGGTGCACGTGCACAAACCCTCCAACAACCGTTCCGACCTGGCGATCCCCTGAGTCGACGACTCTCCTTTCGCTGGTCGCCATCGCCGCCATGACGTAACTCCGAACCCGCTTCTTCAAAAACACGCACTTCGGTTCGAACTAGCAGAAAACCCAAAAAAAATCCGACGAAACTGCTCTTAGCTCCCTTCATTGATCGGCGCAACTTACCCACCAATCGGAAGCTTAACTCCGATATTTCCATCCGGCCAAACTACTAAGGACTCGATTGCGTCCACATTACCCAGTTCAATCGCGTTCGCTAACCACCGAAAACCATCCCAAAACCTTACATTCCACTAAATCAACCAAACCAAACCCAAAATCAACATTCCTCCTCGGTCGATGCCTTCACAACAACCACCTACTCTCACCAGAACAGGCCTCGACACCCCACTTCGACCAAATCGATGGAAATAAATTTTTGAACGGAAAAAGTTTATCTACTAATTTCTTGAGATATACAATACTAAAAATTATAATTCTACCACTAAAATTCATGTTTCCGCACAAGGATCAAGACTGCATGTTCGAAGACTAAAAATTAAAAACATTTATTTTCCCTTAAAACTGGGTTGTTTACTGTAAAATGGAATCCTATTGAACCACACAACATAATTTTCTAACAAACTATTTATAACATATACTATACTGAAAAATGAACATATTCCTAGCTTACATCAACATGCAAAACAATTTGGTGGAGAGATACATATATTTTTGGATGTTGGGATGAACTAAATATTTTCAACAGGGAAAACAGACCTGCCCAATTTTTTTATATTTTATTCCACATAATATCTCTATTTATTTTTCTTTAAAATATTTTTAAACCTTAGTTCAGTTTAAAACAATCATGCTTTGTTTAGATTCCCATGCCCAATGGAGATTAGAGTGAGAAGAATTGAAATTTTAATCTAAGATTAATCTTCTGAACCTAAAACAGAGATGAACTTATGTATACCCATACATCAACACAACATTCATTCATATAAACATGATTCAGGAACTAAAACAAACATGCATACACAATTTTAAACAGGCATCACAATCTCACTTCAAACATTTATCATTTATATCAAATTTAAAAAAATGTTTAAGCTTTAGTTTACTCACTGGTTTATAAAGCAGAGAATAGTCTCTTGCTTTTAGTCTGGAAATTTGAATTTTCTCCCTGGTCTTGAACTTTATTTTTTCTTGTTTTAAGATTTCGGTTTTGAATACTCTTTGAATTTAACCAGATTTGCCTTGATCTTGCTTTGATTCAGCTTGTTTACTGGTTTGCTACAAGCTTTGTATTTTTTTCTTTCTCTTGGTTCAAATGAATGAAAAAGAAATGACAAGTGGAGGTATATAAGGAGTATAGGCTGCAGTACACAGCAAGCTTCTTTATTTTTATTCTTTTATTATATATTTCCCCTTTCATATGATTTGATTTCTTATGAAAAGTGATTTGATTTAAAAAAAAGCTTTGATGTTATGTTTTGTAAGCTTGGCTTTAAATGCTTGTCTCATCTTTTGTTTACAAATACTATTATATGAATTTATAGATGTGTATATATCTTCTGTATGTATATATCTATATTTATACATAGTTATATTTTTTTTTTCCATAATTATCGTTATTATAACATTTATACACACTCACAAGTTTTGAAATCTTATTATTGCGAAGTAATACATTCATATATTTGTAAATTTATATACTCTTACTTATATATTTTTGAACATCATAAAGTTTGTATCTATTTGTATTTTCATTTGTATATTTATGGATTTTTTTCATCTTAATTTAGATAGTGGAATTTATATATATATATATATATATATATATATATATATATATATCCTTTATTTTTCCCTTCCATAAGTTTTATCGTATTCAGAGGTTTATGAGCCAATGTTCATTTTAGTTCTTAAGCTATTTATGCATCCAATATTTTAATTATTAGAAATTTATTTGTTGGACTAATTTAAAACTAATATTCCAATAACTGCATCGGTTAATCACTCGATTTTAGATGGCCCAAAAATCTTTGTAATGAACCATAAATTTTTAATAATTAAAATCGTTAAATTGATAAAATTTTGGTAATTTAATATGAAGAAAAATAAAATTTGTATTAAAATAAGGAAGGAATGTTAAAGTGGAAATGCATATTTTATTCATAAGGTAATATAAAAGAATGAAACTTATCTGAATGAATTTATTTGAGGATTCGAACGTAATAAATGTACACATTTAATAATTTAATATAATTAAGAACAACTGTTAATACAAAGGAAATAAATTAATTAAATCCATCAGGTCATTGCTTGATTTCTTGCCTTTTCTACATGGCCTCTATATTTCTTGCTTTAGCCATACAAACTCTTTTCCCCTTTGTATTTCTCATTTGCAAATCATGTACAAGAAGATTTATTCCTCATTTCAAAACTCCTCATTTTCATTTTCATTTAAAAATAAAACATATATATGTTTCTTTCTCCTTAACTTATGCCTTTTCTATTTCTTAGCATTTACTCTCACTTTTCTTGCCATCCAAACTGTAACGACCCGTGTAAATTCGATGTTTAAAATGTATTAAATTAATAAGATTTTTATTTAAATTTAGAAAGGAATAGAAATCTTATTTATTTATATGAAAGAGACTGTTGAAACTTGATGTATCAAGGGTAATTAAAAATTTACAAATTAAATTATCTATTGCAATTAATAGTAATAGTGAAAATTGTGCATTTGATATAAAGTTGAATAAGTAAATTAAGGCAAGTATTGCATTTATCAATGGAATAAAATATTGATTTATGGAAATTGAATGTAAACGGAGGTAATAAAGTAATGCAGGATAATAAATAACATAATTAGTACAATCCCTTTTATTTGTAAACTATTGTAAGGTGTTAATTAATTGAAATATGAAAATTTGGAAATAGATTCAAAATTTATGTTAGATAAATGAATTGCAATAATTAAAGTTAGTAATTAATGGGTTAAAGGAAATACCAATTTATTCATAAAGTGAGTATAAGTGAATGTAACAAAATAAATAGGAAACGCTAATTATTCATAAGTGATGGTTGATGAAAAAGGAATAATTAATTGAATTTAAAATCTTAATTTGTATGTGTACATATATTTATAATGGAATATAAAAGGGCAAAATAATCATATACAAGTATATAAAAGGTATAATAGCGGGTTACTAGAAAATTCACTCATTTACCAATAAAGATAATTAGGTATGTTGATGATATAAACGTTACTAATTATTATCGTAGTAACGGAAGTGTAAATGAAATGCAACTGTAGAAATTTAAGCTAAATATTAACAATTGAAATGAATTGTCAATTTAATGGAGTACCATAAATTTGTCATACCAAGCTAAGAACTGAATATAAGAAAAAAGGGGCAAATAGAAATCAATCAATGAATGTAAATAGATTGTAAGCTATAATAATAAATAGAAATTGGATGATGACATTAATACAAGATAATGAATTGCAAATTTTAGGTTTTTAATAAAGTGTGAATGGAAATTTGTTGGTTATATTAATTTGGTGGAATTCAAATTTGATGGGAAAGGTAAATGGATATGTAGTAATAAATTTGTAACGAACTTAAATAGTGAATTTATCTAATTAATATATAATAAATAATGATTGAATAAAAACCTATACCTGTAAATATCTATAATATGTGAGTGGAAATAACAAACTTAAATGTGGGATTGAGAGTTTTACAAAAATTGTTATGAGTTATATACTTAGTTCGTTCAACTAAACCAGAAACCATTGCAATAAATATAAATTTAATGTTATGCAATTAAGATAAACAATTGAAAAATGTTAAAGTGTCTGTGTCTATATATATATATATATATATATATATATATTATTAAAATAAATGGTAACCAGGATGGTAATATGATAAATAGTGAATTTAGAAATGAGAATCAGGATTTATTTATTTATATTGAATATATAAAGCCTAATAATTGAATTTAATTACAATTTAATGGAATTGAGATAGTTAAATATACGTTATTTGAAACAAAGATAATGAGAAATTTATGCAATAATTTTGAATCCAATATTTAATCCATCAATTGGACAGGAATGAATGGAATACTAATTAAATTATTTAACTAAACAAAATTTTAGGATGTTATTTATAATTGGTGAATTTAATGCAATTAAGGATTTTTATTGAAATTTAAAAAAAAATTACCTTCTTTAATTTGACATCTAAACTTGTTGGAATTCTGTAATTGATTAAGAATGTTTAAAAGTGATAAAATGGGTAAATTTTAGAATTTAAATATAAAATTTAATTTTATTTGTTTATTTTGAATTTATTTAATTAATATAAAAATAGCCATTTTGGCCACTGACTCGGATTTCGATGAAACAAGTTTCATCGAATCCGTAACGGTGAATTATAATAGTGTTTCAAGTTTCGTAGCGATCGGACTTGTCGTTTGATCGTACGGACTCGAAACGCCTTGAAATTTATGCAATTGAAATCAATTGAAATCAATTTGGAAAATATTGTTTTCAGCATAAATTCTGCATACGATGGAATTTGGACATGAAACCTGTTCCATTGCGTTTAAAATATTTTAAAACATCTATTTTGATATATGGGTTGACCCAATTTCGTTCCGTAGTAGAAATGGGCTTTTCGGGCCATTTAGCGTTCAACGCGTAAACCAATCTGATCCATCTATTATTTTTCGGCCTTGTCTATATATAACCCATTATAAACCCTAGCCACTCCTTATTTTCATTTGTCTATACGTACATCTCCTTCTCAACTACTCATTCCAATGGCAAAAAAAACCTAATTCCCAAATTCCAAAAATTAATTTCAATAAAAAAAAATTCGGATCTCCAGCTACTTCGAGTCACGCTTCGAGTTTTAGAGGCAAAAACGCTGTATCTACTTCGGGTTAGGAAGAAAATGACTCGGGTCACTCCGGGTCGTTTTGGAAAAAGCTCCAAGCAAGCACCGGGGATTTGAGGCGGCGTACCGAAGTCGAATCCGAAGTCGACACAGGGCTAGAATTTTCCAATTTTCAAATTTTCATAACTTTTGCATATGAGCTCGGATTCACGCGCGGTTTGTTTTGCTGGGATCCTATTGGAATTTCTGACGTTTCGACACTAGTTTGGATGAATTTGGACACTGTCCAATTTTTGGGTTTAAATTGGATTTGAATTCAATTTAAATTCAATTTAAATTCAAAAAGGTGAGTGTTTTAACCCACTCACAACTTCTAAGATTTCTTATGTTTGTTAAATTCATTTAGGATGTGTTTAGAAATTTATTTATACCTGTTTGGCATATAGTTCATCATTATCGCAGTTAATTGCATTCATCGTAATAAATTGTTAGTAAATGTATTCATTGCATTTAAAACTGTCAGTTAATTGATAATTAATGTATTCGTTGCATTTAAAACTGCCAGTTAATTGTTAATTTATGTATTCATTGCATTTAAACTACTAGTTAATTGTTAATTAATTTATTCATTTCAATTTAAACTGTCGGTTATATGTTAATTTAAATTATTCATTGCATGTAAACTGTCGGTAATAAGTTGTAATCTATTGACGTTATTATTTTTGAAATTGGATGATGTTTGTTAAATGCTGATGTTGATATGATGGACGAATGGATGTTGTATTTATATTGTATAAACTGTAAGTTATTATGCATTTTCGTTCATTCGGAATTGTGGTTTGAAATGATATACAACCGCATTTTTATTTTTAAATTGCGGATTGAAATGATAAATATCCGTATCACTTGACCATAGGATAGAAAATTATATACAGGCACCGCGGTATATATATATAAAAAAATTTGAAATGGTTTTTCTATGGTTTTGGAAAGGAAATACGGTTTAATAAATACTTATTTTGAAGTTATTTAAATGTTACTTTATATATATATATATATATAATATATATATATATATATATATATATAGTTAAATTCTTAAATCTAAGCTATGTATAAAATGGGTTAATAAATGGGTTTAATAAGGAAGTTGATTTCTTTTATATAAGTGGTAAGTATCTATTTAAATTCTATTGTATATATTAAGTTTAAACGACTTAAATGAAATTAAGCTAGAAGGTAAATATGGGATGGATTTTAAATTGAATTATTTCAGAATTTAACTTGAATTAAAGTATTTAAGAATTATCCTCGAAATTGGTTTTAAAATATAAATAAATTAAGATTTAATAGGGATGATTAATAACTTGATTTTTATTTGAGGATTTAAATGAATATTAGATTGATTGAAAGAATATTTTCAAGTTAATTTAATTGAAAGAATGTCCGGTTATTCAAAGTTTAAATTTTTAGGTAATTGATATTTGATCTATCAAGTAAATATTTCAAAACTAAGTAATAGTAAAGTGAATTTAATATATATATGTATAAAACAAATTTAGTTTTGAAATGATGGAATATTTAAACTTTGAAATATATAAAATATAAATGGTTTATTTGGGAATTTAAATCTGATTTGGAATTGATTTGAGAATTTGAAAGCTAAGTTATTTATTAAGTAATTTATTATTAAACCATTTGAGTATTTAAAATTCATGTTTCGAAGCTATGGGTTTAGGGAATATATATTTGAAAGTACTATGATTTTTTTTGAAGAAAAAAAAGATATACTTGAAATAAAAGTGATATCATATTGATTTGGTTTTAAAAGAAGAAATGATATCGAAATATTATGGTTTTGGAAATGGATATTTTATTCTGGTTTTAAAAGTATAAACTATTTTTAAAAGACCACGGTGTTATAATAACGTTTGGTTGTTGAAGAGACCGGGATCGGAAGTTGTCATACTCTCTGCCAACTCCGAAAACCACTTTAACAACCGTGTACGCGGTGGAGATTCCAGAATGAAGTAGGTTGGTGGCGGCGTTTCCTGTAAGGTAAATACGTGGACCCAACTCCCTTGAGTTGGCATAAGGTGGCTAAAACAGGAGCGATTGACGGGTTAATAAGGTAGCACCTTTGATCGAACACATCCCTTCGATATTATACTTGACTTTTGGATTGATTCGGTGGCCATTTTTGATTTTATTTGGGGGTGTGGCTCGAGGTGGGCGGTAGCTGTGCGCTACGCGTTACCGCCGACCCGGAAGCGTAATTGGTATATCTACCCTGGCATTGCCTAGTTGTGCCGTGTCACCTACCCTATCGCTCCTTGTACGAGTTTGGATTTCTCCCGTAGCCCGTGTGGTATCCTCTGGTGGCTTCCCGATCAGGAGGGACCATGATATTGGATGGACTACTGGGACTATTACGTGTTAAGGGCTATATGTGTAACCCCTTAATGCTAAGAAAAAAGTAAGTTTATTTTACAATTAGACACTATTATAATAGCGCCATATACTACATAGTAAATAGTTTAACGGATCCTTAGGAGATGTAAATCTCGAGCATCTCTTGAGTTACTGCACTCATATTTATTTCTGCTAATTTAACTTACATAAGATCTTTTAGTTATGACTCGAGTGTTTTTGTGTTTTCAAATTCGCTCGGGTCAGTCTGAGCGTTTCAGGATTGGAAGATTTAGCTCTGGAGGACGAAGACGAAGATTTATATTATTATTATTTATACTAGTGCACTGCACACTATTCCGCTGCATTGTTATTGGTATGTATAACTCTGATATTTATTATATAAATGGTTTTGCAAACAGATTTATAAACTGTATATTTGATTATTATATTTTATCCTTCCGCTGTGAGATTCTATTTTGTTTTATTTCTTCCTTGTTGTTCTTATTTTCCCATAACAATCTGCCCTTTTGTATGGTTTGAATTGGCACGTGTGTCGATTTAAATCATGCGAAAGACGGGATGTTACAGTTGGTATCAGAGCTTTGGTTTAGCGATAAACCTTAGCTTTGTGGGGTTTGACTCTTTACTAATAGGGTAGTAATACCCTATGGGAGTCGCTGAGTGCATATATATGAGAGAGCATATTTGTTAGTATTATAAAAAGATTTTAATATTGTGTTAATCTGTTTCATTTTGTATTTATAAATTCTGGTTGGTGCATGGGACGCTGTGACATCAATAGGGATTTCTAAACACTTAATAGGACAGGCCGACATAATATTTTTTTTATCTAGGTGAATGATTTTTTTTGCCTATTATATCTTCTATATATGTAATAAAATTTTCAAATGATATATATATTTGGCTGCAATAGATTGGTTGATAGGTAATAAAAATTATAATAATAGTTGAAATGAGATTTAAAATCAATAAATAAAATTTGGAAATTTAGAACTTAAGATCCGGGGTTTTGAAATTTTACGAATAAGTTTTGGACTCTATTAATATTATTTATAAGTATTTTATGATATAAATATTTCAATATAATTCGAAAGAATTGTTTTGAAGAAGATTTTTGTTGAGAAAATAAGTTTGTACTTTCCTCTCTGTCGCTGGAAAATATTTTCAGTGATGGCGGCCGCATCATCCACTTTCATTTTCGAGTTCTGAAGGGGGAAGGCCACTGTAGTAGTTTTACTGCAGACCCATTTTTTTGAAATATATATATATTTTTGAATTGTTTTAAATATAATTAGAGATATATAAGTTGTAGGAATATATTTATTAATTATTTTAAAATAAATTGAAAATGTAACACGGTATTAAATTTTTGAATTTCCATTAATTAACTGTTTCAATTATTGTAGTGAAATGAAAGGAAAGTAATTAATAAAATTGAAACCTCTAATTTAGGTAAGAGATTTAATGCTAAGTATAAAGGAAATAATAAGAAAGTTGGAAGTGTAACTTATAAGAAAAAGGTAAAAATTTACTGAACAATGAACTAATTAAAGGAAATGGAACAAACTTGTATAAATTTCAAATTACACCCTTAAATAACATATATATAGCTTACCAAATATTAAAAGTTGAAATGTTCAATAAGAGATTGTAATAGAATATTATACAAGTTAAAATTTGAAATAATGAGAGTATTCAATGAAATTGATGTTAAATGAGAATTTAATGTTATAAATTTAAGTTATAATTGAAATTTTACCAAGCAAATATAATTAAAGGTAAGTATGACAAATAGAAGATTATAAACTTAAGTAATTAAAGTATAAATAGATGAGGTCATGCATTTATAAATGAATGTAATATAAACAAGAGAAATTGTGAACTAGAATAAGTGAAAATGTTTGGTAGAAATAAAGGGAATAATTGTAAGAAATAAGTGAGAAGAAAAATGAAAGGAAAAAAAAAGAAGATAAACCATTATATGAATGAAAAGAACCAAACAACAAATGTATGAATGAAAAAAAATAGGAATAGACAAACTATTGCTGAAATTTTGTTGGTCGTTGTTGGGTAAGGAAACTTTAAATTTTGTTGATGGATGAATAATCCATTGTGTTTAATCTAAGACTGTTGAGTAAACGATGCACTTGATGGTTTATTCTTCATTCCGTACAATTTAAAATTTTTGAACCCGAACAACTATTTGTTTGTTTGATTGGATGATTGCTCTGTATTTGCTGTGTATGCTGTTTGTGAAATTGATGGTTGTTGCATTGATTTGTTGTTAGTGATTGAAACCACTTAAATATTTCACTTTATATAAAATTGTTAACCCTTTGGATTCTACAAGTGAAATACAAGTTATGGAAGCAATTGCTACTGCTTTTGGTTCCATAAATTAAGAGTAAATTGCCCGACAAATAGGTACGTTTCGAATTACGGTTAATAGCGCTATTTTATATATTTTCCCATGGAGGGATATATATTATTTTGGAAAGTATTTTGTGTATATTGTTATATTTATATTATATTTTCTTCCGAGCCTCTCCGTATAAAGGAGACTCTGCCAAAAAATTTCCGTAAATTTTGGACTTAGAAAATTTGGAAATGTTCACAAACTTTAACAATTTATGTACAAAAGATTTATATGGGTATATTTAGTTAAAGTAATAAATTTTGAAAATTATTGTTTATAAGTTAAATATTTTGAACAAGATGTATTGTTATTTAATTCTTCTTTTTCCTTCTTTCCTTTTCGAGGACGAAAAGTTTTGAGTGGGGGAGAGTGTAACAACCCGTGTAAATTCGATGTTTAAAATGTATTAAATTAATAAGATTTTTATTTAAATTTAGAAAGGAATAAAAATCTTATTTATTTATATGAAAGAGAATGTTGAAACTTGATGTATCAAGGGTAATTAAAAATTTACAAATTAAATTATATATTGCAATTAATAGTAATAGTGGAAATTGTGCATTTGATATAAAGTTGAATAAGTAAATTAAGGCAAGTATTGCATTTACCAATGGAAATAAAATATTGATTTATGGAAATTGAATGTAAACGGAGGTAATAAAGTAATGCAGGACATTAAATAACGTAATTAGTACAATCCCTTTTATTTGTAAACTATTGTAAGGTGTTAATTAGTTGAAATATGAAAATTTGGAAATAGATTCAAAATTTATGTTAGATAAATGAATTGCAATAATTAAGTTAGTAATTAATGGGTTAAAGGGAATACCAATTTATTCATAAAGTGAGTATAAGTGAATGTAACAAAATAAATAGGAAACGCTAATTATTCGTAAGTGATGGTTGATGAAAAAGGAATAATTAATTGAATTTAAAATCTTAATTTGTATGTGTGCATATATTTATAATGGAATATAAAAGGGCAAAATAATCATATACAAGTATATAAAAGGTATAATAGCGGGTTACTAGAAAATTCACTCATTTACCAATAAAGATAATTAGGTATGTTGATGATATAAACGTTACTAATTATTATCGTAGTAACGGAAGTGTAAATGAAATGCAACTGTAGAAATTTAAGCTAAATATTAACAATTGAAATGAATTGTCAATTTAATGGAGTACCATAAATTTGTCATACCAAGCTAAGAACTGAATATAAGGAAACAAGGGCAAATAGAAATCAATCAATGAATGTAAATAGATTGTAAGCTATAATAATAAATAGAAATTGGATGACATTAATACAAGATAATGAATTGCAAATTTCAGGTTTTTAATAAAGTGTGAATGGAAATTTGTTGGTTATATTAATTTGATGGAATTCAAATTTGATGGGAAAGGTAAATGGATATGTAGTAATAAATTTATAACGGACTTAAATAGTGAATTTATCTAATTAATATATAATAAAAAATGATTGAATAAAAACCTATACCTGTAAATATCTATAATATGTGAGTGGAAATAACAAACTTAAATGTGGGATTGAGAGTTTTACAAAAATTGTTATGAGTTATATACTTAGTTCGTTCAATTAAACCAGAAACCATTGCAGTAAATATAAATTTAATGTTATGCAATTGAGATAAACAATTGAAAAATGTTAAAGTATATGTATGTATATATATATATATATTAAAATATATGGTACACAGGATGGTAATATGATAAATAGTGAATTTACAAATGAGAATCAGGTTTATTTATTTATATTGAATATATGAAGCCTAATAATTGAATTTAATTGCAATTTAATGGAATTGAGATAGTTAAATATACGTTATTTGAAACAAAGATAATATGAGAAATTTATGCAATAATTTTGAATCCAATATTTAATCCATCAATTGGACAGGAATGAATGGAATACTAATTAAATTATTTAACTAAACAAAATTTTAGGATGTTATTTATAATTGGTGAATTTAATGCAATTAAGGATTTTTATTGAAATTTAAAAAAAAATTACCTTCTTTAATTTGACATCTAAACTTGTTGGAATTCTGTAAATGATTAAGAATGTTTAAAAGTGATAAAATGGGTAAATTTTAGAATTTAAATATAAAAGTTGATTTTATTTGTTTATTTTGAATTTATTTAATTAATATTAAAATAGCCATTTTGGCCACTGACTCGGATTTCGATGAAACAAGTTTCATCGGATCCGTAACGGTGAATTATAATAGTGTTTAAAGTTTCGTAGTGATCGGACTTGTCGTTGGATCGTACGGACTCGAAACGCCTTGAAATTTATGCAATTGAAATCAATTGAAATCAATTTGGAAATATTGTTTTCAGCATAACTTCTGCATACGGTGGAATTTGGACATGAAACCTGTTCCATTGCGTTTAAAATATTTTAAAACATCTATTTTGATATATGGGTTGATCCAATTTCGTTCCGGAGTAGAAATGGGATTTTCGGGCCATTTAGCGTTCAGCGCGTATACCAATCTGATCCATCTATTATTTTTCAGCCTTGTCTATATATAACCTATTATAAACCCCAGCCACCCCTTATTTTCATTTGTCTATACGTACATCTCCTTCTCAACTCCTCATTCCAATGACAGAAAAAAAAACCTATCCCAAATTCCAAAAATTAATTTCAATAAAAAAAAATTCGGATCTGCAGCCACTTCGAGTCACGCTTCGAGTTTCAGAGGAAAAAACGCTGTATCTACTTCGGGTAAGGAAGAAAATGACTCGGGTCGCTCTGGGTCGTTTTGGCAAAAACTCCAAGCAAGCACCGGGGATTTGAGGCGGCGCACCGAAGTAGTTACCGAAGTCGACATAGGGCCAGAATTTTCCAATTTTTAAATTTTCATAACTTTTGCATACGAGCTCGGATTCACGCGCGGTTTATTTTACTGGGATCGTATCAGAATTTCTGACGTTTTGACACTTGTTTGGATGAATTTGGAGACTGTCCAATTTTTGGGTTTAAATTGGATTTGAATTCAATTTAAATTCAAAAAGGTGAGTGTTTTAACCCACTCACAACTTCTAAGATTTCTTATTTTTGTTAAATTCATTTAGGATGTGTTTAGAAATTTATTTATACCTGTTTGGCATATATTTCATCATTATCGCAGTTAATTGCATTGATCGTCTAAATTGTTAGTAAATGTATTCATTGCATTTAAAACTGTCAGTTAATTGTTAATTAATATATTCATTGCATTTAAAACTGCCAGTTAATTGTTAATTTATGTATTCATTGCATTTAAACTGCCAGTTAATTGTTAATTAATTTATTCATTTCAATTTAAACTGCCAGTTATTTGTTAATTTAAATTATTCATTGCATGTAAACTGTCAGTAATAAGTTGTTATCTATTGACGTTATTATTTTTGAAATTGGATGATGTTTGTTAAATGCTGATTTTGATATGATGGATGAATAGATGCTGTATTTATATAGTATAAACTGTAAGTTATTATGCATTTTCATTCATTCGGGATTGTGGTTTGAAATGATATACAACCGCATTTTTATTTTTAAAATGCGGATTGAAATGATAAATATTTGTATCACTTAACCATAGGATAGAAAATTATATGCATGCACCGCGGTATATATATAAAAAAAAATTTGAAATGGTTTTTCTATGGTTTTGGAAAGGAAATACGGTTTAATAAATACTTATTTGGAAGTTATTTAAATGTTACTTTATATATATATATATATATATATATATAGTTAAATTCTTAAATCTAAGCTATGTGTAAAATGGGTTAATAAATGGGTTTAATAAGGAAGTTGATTTCTTTTATATAAGTGGTAAGTTACTATTTAAATTCTATTGTATATATTAAGTTTAAATGACTTAAATGAAATTAAGCTAGAAGGTAAATATGGGATGGATTTTAAATTGAATTATTTCAGAATTTAACTTGAATTAAAGTATTTAAGAATTATCCTCGAAATTGGTTTTAAAATATAAATAAATTAAGATTTAAAAGGTATGATTAATAACTTGATTTTGATTTGAGGATTTAAATGAATATTAGATTGATTGAAAGAATATTTCAAGTTAATTTAATTGAAAGAATGTCCGGCTATTCAAAGTTTAAATTTTTACGTAATTGATATTTGATCTATCAAGTAAATATTTCAAAACTAAATAATAGTAAAGTGAATTTAATATATATATATATATATATATATATATATATATATGAATAAAAAAAATTAGTTTTGAAATGATGGAATATTTAAAATTTGAAATATATAAAATATAAATGGTTTATTTGGGAATTTAGTTCTGATTTGGAATTGATTGGAGAATTTGAAAGCTAATTTACTTTATTAAGTAATTTATTATTAAACCATTTGAGTATTTAAAATTCATGTTTCGAAGCTATGGGTTTAAGGAATATATATTTGAAAGTACTATGATTTTTTTTTGAAGAAAAAAAAGATATACTTGAAATAAAAGTGATATCATATTGATTTGGTTTTAAAAGAAGAAATGATATCGAAATATTATGGTTTTGAAAATGGATATTTTATTCTGGTTTTAAAAGTATAAACTATTTTTAAAAGACCACGGTGTTATAATAACGTTTGGTTGTTGAAGAGACCAGGATCGGAAGTTGTCATACTCTCTGCCAACTCTGAAAACCACTTTAACAACTGTGTACGCGGTGGAGATTCCAGAATGAAGTAGGTTGGTGGCGGCATTTCCTGTAAGGTAAATACGTGGACCTAACTCCCGTGAGTTGGCATAAGGTGGCTAAAACAGGAGCGTTTGATGGGTTAATAAGGTAGCACCTTTGATCATACACATCCCTTCGATATTATACTTGACTTTTGGATTGATTCGGTGGCCACTTTTGATTTTATTTGGGGGTGTGGCTCGAGGTGGGCAGTAGCTGCGCGCTATACGTTACCACCGACCCGGAAGCGTAATTGGTATATCTACCCTGGCATTGCCTAGTTGTGCCGTGTCACCTACAATATCGCGCCTTGTACGAGTTTGGATTTCTCCCGTAGCCCGTGTGGTATCCTCTGGTGGCTTCCCGATCAGGAGGGACCATGATATTGGATGGACTACTGGGACTATTACGTGTTAAGGGCTATATGGGTAACCCCTTAATGCTAAGAAAAAAGTAAGTTTATTTTACAATTAGACACTATTATAATAGCGCCATATACTAAATAGTAAATAGTTTAACGGATCCTTAGGAGATGTAAATCCTGAGCATCTCTTGAGTTACTGCACTCATATTTATTTCTGCTAATTTAACTTACATAAGATCTTTTAGTTCTGACTCGAGTGTTTTTGTCTTTTCAAATTCGGTCGGGTCAGTCCGAGCGTTTCAGGATTGGAAGATTTAGCTCTGGAGGACGAAGACGAAGATTTATATTATTATTATTTGTACTAGTGCACTACACACTATTCCGCTGCATTGTTATTGGTATGTGTAACTCTAATATTTATTATATAAATGGTTTTGCAAACAGATTTATAAACTGCATATTTGATTATTATATTTTATCCTTCCGCTGTGAGATTCTATTTTGTTTTATTTCTTCCTTGTTTTTCTTGTTTACCCCATAACAATCTGTCCTTTTGTATGGTTTGAATTGGCACGTGTGTCGATTTAAATCGTGCGAAAGGCGGAACGTTACACAAACCATCTATTTATCAACCCAAAATTTTTAATAAATGTTTTATTTAATTAATTTAGATAATTTTTTATTTAAAATATAAATTTTGGTGTGGATTAGAATTCCATACATGAATTAATAGAATATTTACTGGAAATGTGAATTTTGTTAATATGGTCAAACTTTGACTTTTAAATTAAAAAAATTTAAAGTCTAAAATTTTGAATTTTATCTTTTATTTGAAAGTAAATAAAATTTTAAGAATACTGCTTTTCGTTTCGTTGAAATTTGATTTATAATGTGAAAGTTATGCCTTTTTAACTATTGTGTGTAATTTGTTGTATTTAACAAAATTGTTTACTTTGAATTATATAAATAATATTTTATTTGGTCATGTAATGTTCTAATTTTGGTTTTCAGGGGTAAAATAACTTGTTTTGCATATATATATTTTGTTTTTAAAACATTTTTAAAAGTGTAATTGATATTTTCCAATGTCAGTTGTATTTTGTTTACAATTTCTAATTTTCAACTTCAATTAATTTAAGAAATTCTTTACTTATTTTTATATTTTTCTTAAGAAATTATTTTATACTCATTCTCCCTTTATTTTGTTTCTTAAAGATTTATTTTAAACCATTTTTAAGAAGAGTTGTAATTTCCCAAAGTTAAGTGGATTATGTTTGCAATTTTCTTAAGCTAGTTTCAATAAATTAAGCTATTTTCTTTATTTATCTTTCTATTTTCCTAAAATATAATTATTTATTTTATTTTTCACTTTATTGCAGTTTGTTCTATTTTATTCACTGATTTTTATTTGTTTTAAAGCGTGGTAGAAAATTTTCCAAAGCTAGTGGCATTGTGGAATTTTTTTAGCCTTGTTTCAATTTAATAAACTATTTCTTTAGTTCTTTTCCATTTTTTCTTGAAATAATTTATTTATTTCCTACCTTAACTTATTCCTCAAAATCCATAGTCGTTCCTTACATGTAGCCTATCAATTCACGTGAAGATAGGAAGAGTTCTCATTTTCCACTTATTCTTTTTATTAAATAGGAATCAAATCCCTTCATTTTCTCTTGCCGTTTTAAACATTGATTGCTTGACTATTTATTCCACTTGATTGCCGTGAGTTTTCTCACTTTATTTCTCACTCAAAAACATCTCCTCTCATTTTTATTTTTCACGGCTAGGAATATTGTAATGGCCTCCTCTTTTTTCTACTTTTTTTCTTCTTCCAAACTTTTATTTAAACTATATGTACAATATCTGTTCCGCTTTTTTAAAAAAAATTGGTTATAAACTTTTTTAATTAAGTAATAAATATTGTGTAAAAAGAAATAAAATTTTACGTTCTTTTATATGTATATACATCAGTTTCGTAGTTAAATGATAAATAAATCAAATGAATGTAAACAAATCAAATTTTAAATTTAGTAATAAATAGTGTATAAATAAGCTATTTAATTACACGTTTTAAATTGGTACGTTTATATCCGTTCTCGTTTTATTTAGTTGGCATTAAATGGGATGTTATTTGATGAAATATTCTTTAGCGTATATTTTACTAGATATATAATAAGCGAATAAGTAAGAAACGAATAAAATTTAAATACGTTACTTTTGTTATAAATTTGGGCGTATGTTTCGATTAATTATTGCATCTATAATACGCGCTCATTAATTTCTTACCGCAGCTAATAAAAATCAATTCAAACCGTGCCTTTCCATTCGCGTGTAAAAATATTCCCTTTCCGTTGCTTCCTTATATTTATAGGAATAAATGCCTTATTTCATCTTGCCGTTTCAAAAAAGATTACTTGCCTCGTCATTCGTGTGCGTGGATATCCTCTTTCCATTTTTCTTCTTTGTAATTGATAGTAATAAATTCCCATTGCCGTTTTGAAAATCAAATTGTATTTTCTTGCCTTTTTTTACCTAATCAATGCAAATACCTCCCTCTTAAATACTAGTCACGTACAAAATTCCATCACCACAACAAAATTGTTTTCATCCTTCTCTTGTGTGAGCTCTCTGCTTCAGGTAATGGCGGCAAAAATTTTCTTCCTTCTTTTATTTATTTTCTTTCTTTTTCTTTTTCTTGTGCTTCTTTTGTCTATTGTTTTGCTACACAAAGTACTCGGGCCCCCACCACCTTTGAGTCTTAACCCTAGCCTAAATTTTCCAACCTCCCACTGCTTGCGTGTTTCAGGCTATAAAAAAATTTATATAATAATGCATGCGCCACCTGTGCATAATTAAATCTCAGCCTATATACCTCAGCATCCCTCTGCGTACGTGCTTCTCTAGCCTTGAATATGGTAAATAGCCGAGACTTGAGGTGTGGGTTAAATCGTGTGGTGAAGGGACCGAGTTATTGGTTAATCATATCATTTTATTCATTCTAGCTTTTCAGTTTTGCTTTATTAAATTTGATATGATCGTAATCGAATTTGCGTAATTTGTTTTATTGTTTTGTTTCAAGATTTGAATCTGATCGTCGCCTCCACTAAAATTTTGTCGTCCCTTCTGTACGTTTGTTCCGGTGTGGATATCGGTTTGAATCTAACCTTCAACGTTGTAGAGGTGAGTTATCACGCTTGACAACATTCTTATAGAATTGTAATTTAATAATAAGTGAAATTGTAGAATCGTTATGTTATATTTTACTGGCCTGTGATTTAAATTTTATGGCGTTCTATTACTTTGTGATTGTTTGGTGTGCACCTTTGATTTCGGAGTGTTGTTCGAGGTGGGCGGTAGTAGAAACTACGCGCTACCATCGGTCCGGAAGCGTAATTGGTATATCAACCCTGGCATTGCCTAGTTGTGCCGTGTCACCTACCCTAGCGAGCCTTGTACGAGTTTGGTTTTCTCCCGTAGCCCGTGTGGTATCCTCTGGTGGCTTCTCGATCAGGAGGGACTATGATATTGGATGGACTACTGGGACTATTGCGTGTTAAGGTGGAAAATGTAAAGCCTTAACGCTATTTAAGAGTAAGTTTATTTTAAAATAGACACTATTATAATAGTGAAAAATTACTACATAGTAAATAGTTTAACGGATCCTTAGAGGATAGGCGGTCCTAAACATCCTTTAAGTTACTTGCCTTTATATTACAGTTCACTTGAATTAGCTTACAATGTATAAGTATGTATGTCTTATTCGAGTGTTTGTGTTTATTTCGTACGCTCGGGTCAGCCTGAGTATCAGTTCGGACTTCATTTCCTGAAGCTTGGACTGCTGGAGATCATCTTTATCAAGCTGTTGTCTATTTTTCTATTCAGTCTTTTATCTTAGCCTATGGAATTGAGACAAATGAATTTGGGATTTTCTGTGGTTATTTCAAACTGTATTGGTTTTAAGACTATGTAATTTGTACTTATTTTGAGACTATGTGATAGTGGCTTCATGAACTACTATTTTCTCTACTTCCGCTGCATTTCTTACTCTGTGTCTGTGACCTCTGATTGTTTATTTACTGTATATTCTGAGATTTGCCTAATTTTATTTACAACGCGGTATTTTGAACAATTCAAGTCCGACATGTGCGGATGCGAATGGTTGGAAATATCGAGTCGTTACATTTGGTATCAGAGTTTTGGCTCTAGGCAAAACTTAGCATGTACGGTAAATTTGATTCACAGAATCACTTTCATTCGAGCTTGAATCTCTTCCTTTTGATTCAATTTCCTTTGAATTTTTGGAACGTTCCATGCGGTTCCAAAGTTCATTCGCGTCCCTCACTATTCATCTTCTTTCGATTCTGGAGTATCCCATAACTCCACTTCGGATGATCTTTATAGTGAATTGGTGGTCTCGCCAATATTCTAATAAGGGGGTGAAACTCCTTTACAATTAGCATTGATTCACCAGAGATTTATATTTATCCTCTATTTAGATGCTAGTATCTTTGGTTATTTCGAACTCTATCTCTTGAGATCGAATGTAGATTTACCCCAGAAAATCCACATCGATCTTATTCTTTAAGTCACGGTTGACCCGGTTAAGGTGTCCTGCGATTTAAATAAACTTATCCAGTTCCTTATTCTGTTATTTAATCATCGGATCTTCTGATTCCAACTTTTCTTTAAATCAAAATTTTCTTTGATTTGAATCCATCAAATTTGAATCTCTATCCTTGTTTTGAAAATTTTATTCCTACATTTGGAAAAAATATCTAACATTATATATAAGTATAATTTTCGAAATTTTTATAATTAATTTAACTAGTTGTAAGATATACTTTGATTTTATTTATGGTCTTGTAAACCATGGGTTTTGTCTCATATAAATTAGTGAACTATAAACAATGGTTATAAATTAATTTAAAAACAGAAATGAATTTAAAACAAGAACTTGAGAATTCAATTTTCGGTGTTTTCAAACCTTGTGTTTAAAGTTTTAAAAGGATATATTATTTAAATTATTTTCGAATAGAAATTTGTTTTCAAATAATTTTAAAGGTTTAAAAATTAGTGCTCTTCTCTTTGTCGTTGGGAAATAATTTGGTGATGACTGCAGCATCATCGACATTCATTTTTTTGAGTTTCGAAGTGAAGAGACCATTCTGTAGTCTGGCTACAGTGTTACCTTGGGAATTTAATTGATTTGAATCTCTAAAATATGACTTGATTTATAATATATAGATATATGATTTAAATTTGATTTGACATATTATGTACATATATTTATTTATCCCTAAATGGTTTAAAGGGAATCAGAAATTTAATTCCTAAATTTTATCTTGAAGAATAATTACAATTATAAAAAGAAAATCAAAATTTTGAATAAATGACTCAAACTTGAGATAATTGAATTTGAAAGTTTTATTTGTATAATACTCAATTGCATTTCAGTATAACTTACCTTGATTTTCAGAAGTTAACAATGTAATTGGATAATATACAATATAAAAAGATTTTATAAATAAAATTTGAGTGGTTATAATAAATGTTATACACTTAAATTCTAGTTATAAAAAGATTAACAGAGGTAAATAGAATAAAATGGTAATGGAATAATTTTTATAATAAGTGTAAACATATTTAACATAGATGATAAAAATATATTGAGAGAAATAAATTTAATTATAATTAGGAACAAAGAAGAAATTAATTTATTGAACACATTTTTGAGTATAACAAATGATTTTCAAACTTATGATTTTAGAAATCTTTATTTTAAGATAATTGGAAGATGAAATAATGAAATTTGAAATAGTTAAATTTAAGTTAAGTGAAATTAAATAGATGAAATCAATTATTAATTTAAAATTGAATTTGTATGGTTTAGATTAATGATTCTATTTTGAGTTTCAATTTAGTTTTCTTTCAGGTTGTTTCTATTCCCTTACCTTCTTCCTTTTCGAGGACGAAAAGTTTTGAGTAGGGGAGAGTGTAACGACGCATAAATTTCTAATAATTAAAATTGTTAAATTGATAAAATTTTAGTAATTTAATATGAAGAAAAGTAAACTTTGTAATAAAACAAGGAAGGAATGTTAAAGTGGAAACGCATATTTTATTCACAAGGTAATATAAAAGAATGAAACTTATCTGAATGAATTTATTTGAGGATTCGATCATAATAAATGTACACATTTAACAAATTCAATATAATTAAGAACAACTGTTAATAAAAAGGAAAGAAATTAATAAATCCATTAGGTCATTGCTTGATTTCATGCCTTTTTCTACATGGCATCTTTATTTCTGGCTTTAGCCATACAACTCTTTTCCTAGCTGTGTATTTCTCATTTGCAAATCATGTACAAGAAGATTTATTTCTAATTTCATAACTCCTCATTTTCATTTGCATTTAAGAATAAAACATATATACGTTTCTTTCTCCTTAACTTATGCCTTTTCTGTTTCGTAGCATTTACTCTCACTTTGCTTGCCATCCAAACCATGTATGTATCAACCCAAAAATTTTAATAAACGTTTTATTTAATTAATTTAGATAATTTTGTTATTTAAAATATAAATTTTAGTATGGATTAGAATTCCACACATGAATTAATAGAATATTTTCCAGAAATGTGAATTTTGTCAATATGGTCAAACTTTGACTTTAAATTTACAAATTTAAAAGTTTAAAAATTTTAATTTTATCTTTTATTTTGAAAGTAAATAAAATTTTAAGAATATCTGTTTTCGTTTCATTGAAATCTGATTTATAATGTTAAAGTATGTCTTTTTAACTATTGTGTGTAATTTGCTGTATTTAACAAAATTGTTTACTCTAAATTATATAAATAATATTTTATTTGGTTATGTAATGATTTAATTTATGTTTTAGGGTTAAAATAACTTTTTTCGTATATATATTTTGGTTTTAAAACATTTTTAAAAGTGTAATTGACATTTTCCAGTGTCAGTTGTATTTTGTTTATAATTTCTAATTTCCAACTTCAATTAATTTAAGAAATTCTTTATTTATTTTTATATTTTTCTTAAGAACTTATTTTATTCTCATTCTCCTTTTATTTTGTTTCTTAAAGATTTATTTTAAACCATTTTTAAGAAGAGTTGTAATTTTCCAAAGTTAAGTGGATTATGTTTGCAATTTTCTTAAGCTAGTTTCAATAAATTAAGCTATTTTCTTTATTTATCTTTCTATTTCCTAAAATATAATTATTTATTTTATTTTTCACTTTATTTCAGTTTTTTTATTCTATTCACTGATTTTTATTCGTTTTAAAGTGTGGTAGAAATTTTTCCAAAGCTAGTGGTATTGAGTAAATCTTTAAGCCTTGTTTCAATTTAATAATCTATTTCTTTAATTCTTTTCCATTTTTTCTTGAAATCATTTATTTATTTCCTACCTTAACTTATTCCTCAAAATCCATAGCCGTTCCTTACATGTAGCCTATCAATTCAAGTAAAGATAGGAAGAGTTCTTATTTTCCACCTATTCCTTTTATTAAATAGGAATCAAATCCCTTCATTTTCTCTTGCCGTTTTAAACATTGATTGCTTGACCATTTCTTCCACTTGATTGCCTAGAGTTTTCTCACTTTATTTCTCATGAAAAAACATCTCCTTTCATTTTTATTTCTCGGTTAGGAATATTGTAATGGCCTCCTCTTTTTTTCTACTTCTTTTCTTCTTCTAAACTTTTATTTGAACTGTTTGTACAAAATCTGTTCCGCATTTGTTTTTTTTTTAAATTGGTTATAAACTTTTTAAATTAAGTAATAAATATTGTGTAAAAAGAAATAAAATTTTACGTTCTTTAATACGTATATACATCAGTTTCTTAGTTAAATGATAAATAAATCAAATGAATGTAAATAAATGAAATTTTAAATTTAGTAATAAATAATGTATAAATAAGCTATTTAATTACACGTTTTAAATTGGTACATTTATATCCGTTCTCTTTTATTTAGTTGGCGTTAAATGAGGCATTATTTGATGAAATATTCTTTAGCGTATATTTTACTAAATATATAATAAGCGAATAAATAAGAAACGAATAAAATTTAAATACGTTACTTTGTTATGAATTTGGGCGTATGTTTCGATCAATTATTGCATCTATAATACGCGCTCATTAATTTCTTACCACATCTAATAAAAATCAATTCAAACCGTGCCTTACCATTCGCCTGTAAAAATAATCCCTTTCCGTTGCTTCCTTATATTTAATAGGAATAAATGCCTGATTTCATCTTGCCGTTTCAAACAAAGATTACTTGCCTTGTCATTCGCGTGCGTGGATATCCTCTTTCCTTTTTTCTTCTTTGTAATTGATAGTAATAAATTCCCATAGCCGTTTCAAAAATCAAATTGTATTTTCTTGCCCTTTTTTCACCTAATCAATGCAAATACCTCCCTCTTAAATACTAGTCACGTACAAAATTCCATCACCACATCAAAATTATTTTCATCCTTCTCTTGCGTGAGCTCTTTGCTTCAGGTAATGACTGCAAAAATTTTCTTCCTTCTTTTATTTATTTTCTTTCTTTTTCTTTTTCTTGTGTTTCTTTTGTCCATTGTTTTGCTACACAAAGTACTCGGCCCCCCACCACCTTTGAGTCTTAACCCTAGCCTAAATTTTCCAACCTCCCACTGCTTGCGTGTTTCAGGCTATAAAAAAATTTATATAATAATGCATGCGCCACCTGTGCATAATTAAATCTCAGCCTATATACCTCAGCATCCCTCTGCGTACGTGCTTCTCTAGCCTTGAATATGGTAAATAGCCGAGACTTGAGGTGTGGGTTAAATCGTGTAGTGAAGGGACCGAGTTATTGGTTAATCATATCATTTTATTCAATCTAGCTTTTCAGTTTTTCTTTATTAAATTTGATATGATCGTAATTGAATTCTCGTAATTAGTTTTATTTGTTTTGTTTCAAGATTTGAATCTGATCGTCGCCTCCGCTAAAATTTGATCGTGCCTTCTGTACGTTTGTTCCGGTGTGGATATCTTTTTGAATCTAACCTTCAGCGTCGTAGAGGTGAGTATTCACGCTTGACAAACATACTTATAGAATTGTAATTTAATAACAAGTGAATTTGTAGAATGGTTATGTTATATTTTACTAGCCCGTGATTTAAATTTTATGATGTTAAAACCTTGTTATAAAATTTTCACATCTTCCGTGATATTATCTGCCGTTATATTTTATGCCGCTACACTGTTTATTTATTCTTGTTTATCACTGCAAGTCCCTCTAGGGTAAAATCGTTATGGGCTGAAATGATAGGCCTGAACGATATTTTGTTATTATTTATTTATTTAACTTGGGATTGTGGGTTTGAAATGATAGAACCCGGATTTCTGTAAATTACGGATTGAAATGATATATTATCTGTATCACTTGACCTACGTTAGAAAATATTATACGGACCAGTGGTTATTTATATACATTTTTTTGAAAGTTTTAAGTATTTTTAAATTTTTATATTATAATATTTTGATTACATTGAATTAAAAATGATTGTTAGTGATTTTATACAAGTTAAATATATAAATAAATTAATGGTTAAGTTGAAAATTGAAATAAAAATTTATTTTGGAATTTTAATTTTTGTAAAGGAATGAAATTCAAGCTAAGTAAATAAATTATAATAAATTGAATTTAAAATGGATAAATAAGGTGTTATTTAAATTTTATATGAATTAAATGGTTAATAAAATAAATGCATAAAAATAAAATTTTGAATATAACTAAACTTAGAAAAGTGAAGTTTGGTTTAAGAGAAAAAGGGTAAGTTAAGAAATGAATTGGAAAACAAGTTATATTTTGAAATGGTAATTAAACTTAATTGTTAAAGTAAATTTTAAATACCAAGACTAGAAATTTGTGCATTTGACTTAAATAAGCGAAGCTTTGAGAAGTTTGATATTTGTTTGTGAAATTTACTTTATAAAAATCATAAATAATTGAGTAATTTAAATGACTATGTCAAAGTGAAAGATATGTTTTTATAAGTTAAATTGGTTTAAATTAAATTATTGCTGAATATATATTGAAGTTTAAAATTTTAATTTACTTGGATTCTGTTGTAAGGGATATTACCGCACTTTGTAAGTGCCATGGTTAATGCAAATAAACTAAAGGCTAAAATTAATTAAAGGCTATTGCAGTACTTGGTAAGTACCGTGGTTGCAAAATTTAAAGCTAAACCTGAATAAAGAAAAGGGCTACAGTAGCACTTGTTAAGTGTTGCAGTGGCTGAAATTGAGTTTTTTGGATATTTGATTTGTAAACATAATAATTTCACTTTTGAAAGTTAAAATGAAGTATTTCGATTTTGTGATATTCCAAAAATTTCAAGAAAAATTAAATGTGATAATTTCCTTTATAAATTGTTTTAATTTGATAAAAATTGTTATTTTCAAATAATAAGCATAATGGGTTGTTTTTAAATATAGATAAATAAATTTTTAAATAGAATTATTAATTACAAATTAAATTTAGGATTGTTTAAAATATATATGTATTGTTGACTTGATTTTAAATTTGATTTTCAAATTTAATTTGAATATGAATTTGGATTTATTATGTAACGACCCCTAAAATTTTGTTAATTTTTAATGGTTTTATTTAGCGTATTTAATTTGATTTTTAAATAATAATATTTTGAAATAAAATCTTACATTTGGATTACGTATAGTTAAATGTGGCAAATGATAAATTTTCATCAAAAATTAAGAAAGTATATTTTAGGGTGTGATTCTGTTCAATTTAAGTCAGTAATAATTGACGTTCATAAAATAATTTACTTTGGAAAAGTCAAGGCACAGCTGTTTTATTTGCCATCATTTCTTTTATTTATTTTCAAACGGTCCATTTTGCCTTTATAACGTGTTCTTCCATATTTATTCTTGCTGTCCAATCAAGCTATTAATTACTTTTATTGTTTCTAAAACAGTGTGTAGCTGTTACTTCTACCGATTTCAATTGCTTAATAATTTTTCCAATTCACAGATAGACTTTCCCATTCCTAGCCATTAATAAACTTTGAAATCATCGTCCTTGCCTTTCGTTATTCCTCGTTTTATAATAGTAATTGAAATTTATAGTCGTTTCAGTATATAACTTTTATACGTTTTATACTCATTTAATTTCAGTAGTCCATTGCCTTTAAATTTTAAATTGTTCCATTTTCTTCCCAGGCAATAGCTCACATTCCATTTCGTTCATAAATCAGTTTCCACTTTTACTTACCTGCTCACTTTTTCTTTCATCTATCCGTTTAAAAGTTATATATAAGTTATAATACGTTTCCTTGATCCATCTCCTTTCCTTTTTTCATTGACATATTAATTCTGGGAAGTGATTAATTAAAAAAAAACCATCTTCCCCTCATTTCTTTAAACTTTCAGCTAAATTTTAGCTTGTGACTGTTGCTGTACATTTCATTAAAGAGGTACGTTGCCTTATTTATCTCCGGAATTTAAGGGTGAAAATTTTACTATTCTAACCTTTCCTTTCCTACGCTCCCTGTTTCCATTTCCTTCATTATGACCGATCATTATATATATACACTACAGCTGGAAAGTAATAAACGTATAAACTTAGATACGTTTTGTATTTATTAAAAATTTAAAGCTTACCTTTAATTTGACCTTTTGGTTTCCTTTCTTTCAAAAAAATTTGAACCATAGCCACGGTAATAAATTATTATAAATTTTTCAACGTAATCTAAGATGACCGTTGCTACTAGAATCGTTACTTTTCTAATATATTCATTCCTACTTTCACTGACCTTTTATTTCTTCATTTTTCCACCGTCTAAAATAAATAAATAAATGGTTATTCATTTCATTTTATTCAGTAATCAGCGTGACTCCTTCCATTTACACCGCACCATATTTGACTGTTGATTTTCGTTCAGCATTCTTATTTTAAAAATATACCGCAGAGTAACGTTGCCTTCACAATTAAAATTTTCTTTAATAGCTCTTGAATAAATGTATAGCTGTTACTTTGATGTTTTTCCGAAATTATGACTTTTCTCTTTCCTTCCGTTCAAATTTGAAACGTGCTACCATTTATTTACTTTGATTATTTTCCTGAATCAACGTGAATATTTTTCCTTAAATCCTCCACTGAATCATAGCACGTGATTGTGCTATTTCTTTGGTGACTTTTATTTAGTCGTTTCCATTTACTTCTGTTCGTATTTTCATCCCTTTTTATTGCTCCTTCCCAGATTTCTCTTCTTTCCATCTCTATTGTTTCTTCCTCTTCTATGTAAACTTGCCTGGCACTACAAATTTCGGCCTCTCCTTCACCTTTTCCAAACTCCGCTCCTCCACCGAACCCACTCTTCCCCTTGCGCAATATCCATCGAAGACGCAGCGACCCTCCCCTGTTTCCTCTACATCTCTCTCAACAACAACAACGGAGGAGGAGGAAAAGAGAGAGATATCTCTCTCAACAACAACAACGGAGGAGGAGGAAAAGAGAGAGATCTATGGTATGGATGATTTTATCAATACACGTCCCATGTACGTGCTGTTGACGCATATTCTAGCATTCAAAGTTGGTACGCATAATTGTTTATATGGAGTATAGTTATGATATATTGATAGTGGTATAAAAATATAAGATGCATGCATATAGTGGTTTATATAAAGCTGTTGGATTTGAATACATATATATACCAAACATGGTTTCCATTTTTATTGAAAAGTTTGTTTTGTTTCTAGAAGTGTATGCATATTTAATATGTATTAGTTCTGTTGGATCTGCAAATGGAGTCTGCATATTTGGCAAGTAGATTTATATTCATTTTTGTTTTAACATTGAGTCCGTATATGTATATTTTACAAACCATATTGTATGATTTATTTTATAAGTTTTGTAAATCCGTTATTATATATATATATATATATATATATAGTTTTATAATAAACAGATTTATAACTTTTATTGAAGGTCAATTTACATCTTATTATTATGGAAGTTGTATAGGATTGTTGAAGTTCTTTATTTTCCTAAGTTCGTATATGACATATATTTATATAAAGTTATAATAATTATAGATATATCTTTATGGCCTTATATGTATATACTTTGGATACTCTTATGTATGGAGTTAGTTTTCTAATATATAAGTTTTCATTTCAGTTGGCATGCATGTTTGCATAAAATTTAAGGGTGTATATGTGTTTAGTGTAGACCAGTTGCTTTCGCAAAAAATATTTATTGAAGTTATATTAGTTGCTATTTATATATATTGTACAAAGTTTACATTCTAACTTATACATTCGGTCTGCACAGGTTACAGTATTATATATATTTGTAAAATAAGTTATAATATAAGTTATATAAGTAATTCGTACGTCCGTTGTCTAAAATTTTATATAAGTCTATGTATAGGCTTTACTATTTATGTATGGGTAGTTATATATTAGTTTATATATATAGGTAAAGTGTTTAAAATTAAGAATTGTATTGTGAACTGGATTTTGTACCATATGTATACAGTAGTTTATAAATGAGATTTGAATAGTGTAATTTTTTGATGTTTTATATATTAATCTTATTTTAAAATATAAATCTTAATGATATTATATACATAGGTCGTATGGGGTGGTTTGGGTCTTAGATTTATAAATAGAAATTTTGATTTTTATTAAAATAGCAAAAATTTCTGTATATATCAGACTGATTCTGATTCAATTCATAAATTCTTGATTATCAGCCTTGTTCGTCCAAATCGTGCCAATTCTACTTTGCTTTGAAATTCATGCTCGGATTTATAATTCAAATTTCAGTGTCCGTATCGGTGTGCGTATCGATGTCATCTTCTGTATTCTCAAACCTCGAAAGGTGAGCAATCACTCACGATTAACATTCTTTTATTTGTTAAATTTGATTAAATTGAAACGACAATTGAAATATGATGCTGTAGTTATTTAAATTGTTATATATGCTATTATCTGTAACTGTTCACTTATGGGATATGACACCATCCTATTGTTTATATTTATTTTTGATGATATATGCCTATTGTTATTATTATTTTTATATCTGTTATCACTCTGCAAGTTCCCTGTTTGTACAGAAATCACTATGGGTTGAAATGATACATATTCGAACGGATTTTAGAATAGGAGAATTTCATTATGGGTTGAAATGATAAACCCAAGCGATTTTCATTTGAATTGGATTTGGGATTATGGGTTGAAATGATATCCACCCGTATATATTTAACTTACGGATTGAAATGATAAATATCTTCATCCCTTGTACATAGAATAGAAATTTTTACATCGACGCCGTGGTCTATATGAAGGTTTTGAATAATTTCTATGGTCTTGAAAAGAAATATACGGTTTTAATGAATATTGATCTTAAGTATTATATATAAAGGTTATTTTATATATAGATTTAATATTAAGATAATTTAATTAAGATTGGTTTTATAAATATGAAATATGTTTAAGGATTTATTAAATTTGTATTTATGAAATATATTTGTAGAATATTTAAACCTCCGGTATATATTAACTTCGAATTATATTGAAATTTAAATGGTCTATTTTGTGGTTCAAATCCGTATATAAAATAGATAAAATTTGAATTGGTTTAGTCAGAAACTAAATTGAATGGAAATTGATAAATTTTGATTTAATTAAATTTGAACGGGAAGGTCGAGTTGATTTTTGAAGCGATTTGTGAAGTTTGACGAAATAAAAATACTTTACTTCATAAATTATTGGATATATATATATATACACTAATTAGGAAAATAGAGATATTTGAAATGAAAATGATATTTTAATTTTGAAATATAAATAATATTGAAATGACACGGTGTTATAGTGTATAATTCTACCCTGTAGATAGTTCCTTGGATCCTTAAAGGATGGGTATCCCAAACATCCTCTAAGTTAATTATATTTCAGTTGATATTTCACTTGAGTTGGATTTATAGATATAAGAATGTTAATCCTGATTCGAGTATTTTGTGTTTTGCTTTACGCTTGGGTCAGACTGAGTGATACAACATTTGAGACCCACCTTCGAAGTTGGAGCTTTGCTTGAAGATCTAGCTATCTATCTTTTCAGTCACCCAGTCGATTGGTTCAGTGAATTCATCTGGCCGTACTGGAGACTTCACTGCATCTGGGATTTTCTGATGTATTTTATTTCTAACTTTGTTTATATAGTAGCTTCATGAACTACCATTCATTTATTCCACTGCGTATCATTGTACTACTCTGTATCTGTGATTCTGTGATTGATTTATTTACTGTAGATGTTATGAATTGCCAAATTTCAATTGACAATCTGATATTTTGAGCAATTCAAGTCCGACATGTGCAGATGCGAATGGTTGAAAATATCAGGTCGTTACAGTTGGTATCAGAGCTATGGCTCTAGGAAAACTTAGCATATATGGTAAATTTATTTACAGAATCTCTTTCGTTCGGTTTGAATCTCTTCCTTTTTGACTCGATTTCCTTTGAATTTTGGAATGTCCCTCGGTTCCGAAATTCATCCTTGTCTCTTTCTATTTATATTCGTTTGATTCTGGAGTATCCCATAATTCCACTGAATGTTTTGTAAAGGGGGTGAAAACTCCTTTACAATTGGCATTGATTCACCGAAAATTTCTGTATCCTCGGTTTACGATTGGCATTGATACACCACTATCTTGATATGGCGAATTCTATCTCTGGCAATCGAATCTCGATTTGTTTTGGAATTCCGCATCGATTATATTCTGAAGTCACGGTTGACCCGATTAAGGTCGCCACGATTTATAGAAGTATACCCATCTTCTATTTTGTAATTAGTTATCTCATCTTCGATCGAGTCTATCTTCGAATCAGGATTCTATTGATTGGAGTTCCTCTAATTTAAATCTCTATCGTTGCTTTGAAATCCATTCTTGAATCATCCTTTGAATATCGGTTTATGTTTGAAATTATTTTATATATCGAAATTATTATTTGGATAACTATGACTTTGTTCTATATATAAAAGTGTAATGTTATTCTATATATAAAAGTTTTGAAAGGATTTGAAATTTTGGAAATTTATAAGAAATTGATTTATATAAAAATGATTTATAACTGAAGGGTAAAATTTGAAATTCGAGAATTGAATTCCGGTATTTTGAAATTGGTTTTAAGATTTTGGAAAATATATAAAAATAATACAATTTAAAAGTATTTTCCGAATAAGAAATGTTTCAAATGATTTCAAATGAATTCCAATAATTTTGAAGAAATTTCAAAGAAGTTTTCAAGAAAATAGAAGTCTAGAACTCACTTATGTCGCTGGAATATAATTTCGGTGATGGGTGCACGCATCATCGACATTGATTTTCGAGTTTCAAAGTGGAGAAGAGGCCACTTTAATAGCTTTGCTATGCGAGTGATTTTGTAAAACTGTTGTTGATTTCAAATTTCGAAGTAATTTGATATTTTCGAAAGATATATGTATATATTTGAGACAATTTAAAGTGAGACCGGTATTCAGTCCTCGAGTTTCGGATTTGATTTGGTATAATCCTATCTATTGAAATTGATTTATTGATTTATTGTTGATTTTCAACTCTTGAATTGGAAATTGATTTCCCTAACTATTTTGAATGTTCGAACACTTCCAAATCGAGGTTAAATTTTCAAAGATAAGAAATTTCGAAGAGGATAAAATATTTGATAAAGCATATAAGTTTAGTTTTGTATGTTTAAATTTGAAACCTTTTGTTAAGTAAATGAATATGACTATTTTGAATTATACTAATATGGAATTTAGTTTAGAAATGTTTTGAAAAAAAATTTAAGTTTTAAATAATGGTTTTCAGAAAGGTACATTGAATATTTCAAATAGAAATAAATAATTTAAAGGTTTTAAAGGGATAATTATAAATTTGGAAACCATTTTGAGTATAATTGATTTTTAGAAAAATATTTGGTTTTGAAATTAAATTGGAATTAAAACCAGTACTTATATGGTATTTTGGAAATTAATTTGTTGACTTGAATTATGTTAATTTGGAAACTGGGATTATTTTTCTAAACCTATTATTTTGGGAACTTTGAAATTGAGATATTTAATTTGGAAGAAAATTTGGTGAAATCATATATGATTTTGAAACTGAATTGATATTGAAATAATTTGAAATTGAGAACTTTATATTATTAAGTACTTGATTTGGGAGTGGTCGAAATTATATAAAATGGATTTGTATAAGTATAAAGTTGGTTTGAAATCTATTGATTTGAAAGGTACTCAACTTGGAAAGAGAAATTTATATAATCGAAATCTATATAAGTGTGATTTGATATACTATTGATTTGGAAAGTATTCAATTTGAGAATGAAATCCTATATAATGGACTTTATATGAGTATGGTATTTGAAAGTGATATGAAAAGGTACTATATGATATATATTTTCGAAGTAAAGATATGAAAAGTGCCTTCTGCTTGATATCTGCTTTGTGGCTACATTATGGATTCATTCTATCGATATTATTCTCTTTGATTTTTGGTTTTTAGAATGTGATACTCGAGTGTTCCCACCGTGGCGTAACCCATGGTTTTCTCTCCCTTTCGCGACTGTATAGCGCAACTGCCTGGCTGAGTCTGGCTCAGGAGTACGGATTGTCTTCTGGGGATCCAGGCGTAACCATTGTATATCCTGCAATCTGTGTAGGTCGCATTAGTAGCGAAACTGCTTGGCTGAGACGGCCTAGGGGTACGATTATTTCCCGGGGGACCTAGGCGTAACCATTGTGTATCCTGCACCCTACTAGTCATCATGGCGTAACTCGCAGGGCTGAGAAAGCTTACAGATACAGATTGTTTCCTAGGGGATCCCGGCGTAACCATTGTGTATCTGCGAACCATGGTTGGACAAAGGTTTTGGTTTGATTGTTTTATTTGGATTGTACTTTCCATATTGGTTTTTTTAAGGTTTTTTCAAGTATTTGCACTGGGTGTTGAAACAGGTCTACTAAGTACTTGAAGAATTCTTGCTTTGCTCTTGATCAACGCATGGTAAGAGTCTGTAAGAACGAGGATAAACTTGTTGAAACATCGAGTTATAAAATTATTTTTGAGAGGAAAAATTCGTTTCGATATAAAAGTATTTTATTATAAAGGTATTTCCAAAAAAGAAATTTTGTATTAATATTTGAGATTAAAATTTTATGGTTTGATTTAATTATTCGAGCCCGATACTATCCTTTGAACCTACCTTATCTGCTCAGCTTTATTTATTCACATATATTCCCTTTTTTGAATCTACCCTCCTTTCCTTTTTGAATATAATCTTTAAAATATTGTTTATTTATATACTACATGGTTTAATAGTAAATCGTTAGTGTCATTAATATTGCAGAAGTTATTAATTTAATATAACATATTTAAGAAATGAGTATTAATTTGTCTATAATGTTGAAAGTGTCTTAAGATAAATTAGTAAATTTTAAACTGTGGATTTAATGTTGTCAAATAACTTCCTTGAAAATATAACCGAGGATGTGATAACTGTTTCCAAATAGTTTTCATATATATTTAAAAAGGTGTTATTTAAAACTTACAAATGGTATTTATAAAGGAAGCAAGAAATTTTACAAATGGGTTTGAATTTTTTTTTTTAAGTATTAAAGAAAATTTAATTTCAAATGAAGTTTCAAGTGAATATTTCAAGTGAAATTTATATGGTCTTAAATTAATTGTTTATCCTTGTCTTTCAATCTATTTATCTTTCTGGTAGTTTCTATTCTCCTACCTTCTTCCTTTTCGGGGACGAAAAGTTTTGAGTGGGGGAAAGTGTAACGACCCGTTAAAATTTTGTTAATTTTTAATGGTTTTATTTAGCGTATTTAATTTGATTTTTGAAAATTTTTAAATAATAATATTTTGAAATAAAATCTTACATTTGGATTACGTATAGTTAAATGTGGCAAATGATAAATTTTCATCAAAAATTAAGAAAGTATATTTTAGGGTGTGATTCTGTTCAATTTAAGTCAGTACTAATTGATGTTCATAAAATAATTTATTTTGGAAAATTCAAGACACAGCTGTTTTATTTGCCATCATTTCTTTTATTTATTCTCAAACGGTTCATTTTTCCTTTATAACGTGTCCTTCCATATTTATTCTTGCTGTCCAATCAAGCTATTAATTGCTTTGATTGTTTCTAAAACAGTGTGTAGCTGTTACTTTTACTACCGATTTCAATTGCTTAATAATTTTTCCAATTCACAGATAGACTTTCCCATTCCTAGCCATCAATAAACTTTGAAATCATCGTCCTTGCCTTTCGTTATTCCCCGTTTTATAATAATAATTGAAATTTATAGCCGTTTCAGTATATAACTTTTATACGTTTTATACTCATTTAATTTCAGCAGTCCATTGCCTTTAATTTTTAAACTGTTCCATTTTCTTCCAGGAAACAACTCAAATTCCATTTCGTTCATAAATCAGTTTCCACTTTTACTCACCTACTCACCTTTTCTTCCATCTATCCGTTTAATATATAATACGTTTCCCTGATTCATCTCCTTTCCTTTTTTCATTGACATACTAATTCTGGGAAGCGATTAATTTAAAAAAACCATCTTCCCCTCATTTCTTTAAACTTTTAGCTAAATTTTAGCTTGTGACTGTTGCAGTACATTTCATTAAAGAGGTACGTTACCTTATTTATCTCTGGAATTTAAGGGTGGAAATTTTACTTTTCTAACCTTTCCTTTCCTACGCTCCCTGTTTCCACTTCTTTCATTACGACTGTTAATATATATATATATATATATACACTACAGCTGGAAAGTTATAAACATATAAACTTAGATACGTTTTGTATTTATTAAAAATTTAAAGCTTACCTTTAATTGTGACCATTTGGTTTCCTTGCTTTCAAAAAAATTTGAACCATAGTCACGGCAATAAATTATTATAAATTTTTCGACTTAATCTAAGATGACCATTGCTACTAGAATCGTTACTTTTCTAATATATTCATTCCTACTTTCGCTGACCTTTTATTTCTTCATTTTTCCACCGTCTAAAATAAATAAATAAATGGTTATTCATTTTATTTTATTCAGTAATCAGCGTGGCTCTTGCCATTTACACCGCACCATATTTGACTGTTGATTTTCGTTCAGCATTCTTATTTTAAAAATATACCGTAGAGTAACGTTGCCTTCACAATTTAAATTTTTCTTTAATAGCTCTTGAATAAATGTGTAGCTCTTACTTTGATATTTTTCCAAAATTGTGACTTTTCTCTTTCCTTCCGTTCAAATTTGAACCGTGCTATTATTTATTTACTTTGATTATTTTCCTAAATCAACGTGAATATTTTTCCTTAAATCCTCCACTGAATCATAGCACGTGATTGTGCTATTTCTTTGGTTACTTTTATTTAGTCGTTTCCATTAACTTCTATCGTATTTTCTTCCCTTTTTTATTGCTTCTTCCCAGATTTCTCTTCTTTCCCCCTCTATTGTTTCTTCCTCTTCTATATAAACATGCCTGGCACTACGAATTTCGGCCTCTCCTTCACCTTTTCCAAACTCCGCTCCTCCACTGAACACACTCTTCCCCTTGCGCAATATCCATCGAAGACGCAGCGACCCTCCCCTGTTTCCTCTACTGTTCTCATAACCAGGCATAAGTAAGTTAAGTTATATTTGCAAGTGTTATATATATATATATTATATAGTTTTATATTTAGCTATGATATGGATGATTTTATCAATACACGTCCCCTGTACGTGCTGTTGATGCATATTCTATCATTCATAGTTGGTACGCATAATTGTTTATATGGAGTATAGTTATGATATATTGATAGTGGTATAAAAATATAAGATGCATGCATATAGTGGTTTATATAAAGTTGTTGGATTTGAATACATATATATACCAAACGCGGTTTTCATTTTTTTTGAAAGTTTGTTTTGTTTCTAGAAGTGTATGCATATTTAATATGTGTGAGTTGTGTTGGATCTACAAATGGAGTCTGCATATTTGGCAAGTAGATTTATATTCATTTTTGTTTTAACATTGAGTCCATATATGTATATTTTACAAACCATATTGTATGATTTATTTTATATGTTTTGTAAATCCGTTATTATATATATATATATAGTTTTATAATAAACTGGTTTATAACTTTTATTGAAGGTCAATTTACATCTTATTATTATGGAAGTTGTATAGGATTTTTGAAGCTGTTTATTTTCCTAAGTTCGTATATGACATATATTTATATAAAGTTATAATAATTATAGATATATCTTTATGGCCTTATATATATATATCTATATACTTTGCATACACTTATGTATGGAGTTAGTTTTCTAATATATAAGTTTTCATTTCAGATGGCATGCATGTTTGCATAAAAGTTAACGGTGTATATGTGTTTTAGTGTAGACCAGTTGCTTTCGCAAAAAATTTTTTATTGAAGTTATATCAGTTGCTATTTATATATATTGTATAAAGTTTACATTCTAACTTATACTTTCGGTTTGCATAGGTTACAGTATTACATATATTTATAAAATAAGTTATAATATAAGTTATATAAGTAATTCGTACGTCCGTTGTCTAAAATTTTATATAAGTCTGTGTATAGGCTTTACTGTTTATGTATATGTAGTTACATATTAGTTTATATATATAGGTAAAGTGTTTAAAATTTATAATTGTATTGTGCACTGGATTTTGTACCATATGTATATAGTAGTTTATAAATGAGATTTGAACAATGTAATTTGTTGAAGTTTTATATATTAATCTTATTTTAAAATATAAATCTTAATGATATTATATACGTAGGTCGTATGGGGTGGTTTGGGCCTTAGATTTGTAAATAGAAATTTTGATTTTTATTAAAATAGCAAAAATTTCTATATGTATCAGACTTATTCTGATTCAATTCATAAATTCTTGATTATCAGCCTCGTTCGTCCAAATCGTGCCAATCCTACTTTGCTTTGAAATTCGTGCTTGGATTTATAATTCAAATTTCAGTGTCTGTATCAGTGTGTGTATCCATGTCATCTTCTGTATTCTCAAACCTCGAAAGGTGAGCAATCACTCACGATTAACATTCTTTTATTTGTTAAATTTGATTAAATTGAAACGACAATTGAAATATGATGCTGTAGTTATTTAAATTGTTATATATGCTATTATCTGTAACTGTTCACTTATCGGATATGACACCATATCCTGTTGTTTATATTTATTTTTGATGATATATGCCTGCTGTTATTATTATTTTCATATCTGTTATCACTCTGCAAGTTCCCTGTTAGTATAGAAATTACTATGGGTTGAAATGATACATACCCGAACGGATTTTAGAATAGGAGAATTTCGTTATGGGTTGAAATGATAAACCCAAGCGATTTTCATTTGAATTGAATTTGGGATTACGGGTTGAAATGATATCCACCCGTATATATTTAACTTACGGATCGAAATGATAAATATCCGTATCCCTTGTACATAGAATAGAAAATTTTACATCAACGCCGTAGTCTATATGAATTTTTGAAAATAATTTCTATGGTCTTGAAAAGAAATATATGGTTTTAATGAATAAGTATTATATATAAAGGTTATTTTATATATAGATTTAATATGAAGATAATTTAATTAATATTGATTTTATAAATATGAAATATGTTTAAGGATTTATTAAATTTGTATGCTGAAATAGATTTGTGGAATATTTAAAGCTCCGAAATATATTAACTTCGAATTATATCGAAATTTTAATGGTTTATTTTGTGGTTCAAATCCGTATTTAAAATAGATAAAATTTGAATTGGTTTAGTCAGAAATAAATTGAATGGAAACTGATAAATTTTGATTTAATTAAATTTGAACGGGAAGGTCAAGTTGATTTTTGAAGCGATTTCTGAAGTTTGACGAAATAAAAATACTTTACTTCATAAATTATTGGATATATATATATATATACTAATTTGGAAAATAGAGATATTTGAAATGAAAATGATATTTTAGTTTTGAAATATAAATAAAATTGAAATGACCACCGTGTTATAGTGTATATTTCTACCCTGTGGATAGTTCCTTGATCCATAGAGGATGGGTATCCCAAACATCCTCTAAGTTAATTATATTTCAGTTGATATTTCACTTGAGTTGGATTTATAGATATCAGAATGTTAATCCTGATTCGAGTGTTTTGTGTTTTGCTTTATGCTCGGGTCAGACAGAGTGATACAGCATTTGAGACTCACCTTCGAAGTTGGAGCTTTGCTTAAAGATCCAGCTATCTATCCTTTCAGTCACCCAGTCGATTGGTTCAAAGAAGTCATCTTCCCTTACTGGAGACTTCACTGCATCTGGGATTTTCTGATGTATTTTATTTCTAACTTTGTTTATACAGTAGCTTCATGAACTACTATTCATTTATTCCGCTGTGTATCATCGTAATACTCCATATCTGTGATTTTGTGATTGATTTATTTACCGTAGATGTTAAGAATTGCCAAATTTCAATTAGCAATATGATATTTTGTGCAATTCAAGTCTGACGTGTGCGGATGCGAATGGTTGAAAATATCAGGTCGTTACATATTAAGTAATTCAAAAGATAGGTATTTTAAATATTTGGATTTAAAATATATGTATAAGCTTTTATTTGTATATAATTTGTTTTATTACATTTTCTTTAAAAAGAAAATTCAATATACATTTACATAATAATAAATAAATTAAGTAAGGGCCTTTACTAACATTTTAAAATTAAATATAACTTACTTAATTACAAGTGTATATATATTAAGGCTTCATTTTAACAAATGTTGATTTATAAACTATAGTGAATGACAAATGTAAAGATTTTAAACAAGTGTCATTATTTTTGTTTTTTGTTTTTAAAATAATAAATAAAACATAAAGAAAAATATATGCACATTTCTACTCCCTTCTCATTTCTTTTGATCTTCAATTTCAAATAAGAAAATAGCCTGAAAACAAATCAAAGAACAAAGAAAAAAATAGCTGAAACCAGAAAGTGTTAAACAATCTTCTTAGATTTGAAAGCAAAAATCTTAGACTTGAAGCATGTCAAGTACTCAAAGCAAAAGTTTAAAATCAAGCAACTTCTTATTCTAATCCAAAGTTTAAGCTTTCAGTTTCCAGATCGGCATCTTGTATCAACTATTCTCTGTTTTAAGATTACTGATGAGTAAACTACTATCTAAATTTAATCTGTTTTTATATGTGCATGTATGTGATAATCCGTGGAAACTATGCTGGGTAGTATATTTGTAAGTTGTTTAGAGGTGATTGTAAATATATATATGCATGTATGTATGTAAAAAGCTTTGATTTGAAGACCTAGAAATGAAGTATCCTGCTTCTCTGTTGTCCTCAAACAGAGGTGAGTAAATCATGAAATCTGGAATATCTTAAGATTATAGGTATTGATCCTTGAAAATATGATAAGTATTACGCTGTGGATGTCATTAAAAATGAATTTGTGTATAAATATGGATGATAATCTCTAAGTACATGCCTGGAACAGTCATATCATGCTCTGTTTGAATATTACAGGTTTAAAACCTGGTCTAAAATTCAAATCATCAACCTAAAATGATTTCTGGGTCTTGATCTCTAATAAGAAAATGTTCGAGTGTATATGACATAATTTTTAAAAATAAAATCTAAGTAAAATGTTGGTTAATATTTCCAATTTAAATATTACAGAGGAAATCCCTCAATAACTTAAATTTTGATTTTCAAATCTTTATGCTTTGATTATATACCCAGATTCGTTATCAAAAATGATGAATTTTAAAACAATTTGTAGATTTTCAAGTTGTTGAGTATTGAGAAATTTTGTGTTGATTGAATTTTGGTTTTGGGTAAAATTTTGGAGATCGACGATATAGGGTTGGCCGAGACCTTGGCTGAAGCAGGCTTGGGTGTCGGGGTGTATGGGAAAAATAGTAAAAAGGTTAGTTTTTGCCATGGTGGTGCGACGAGGTGTTGATAGGGTTTAACGATGGGTTCAGGCGACAACGGTTTGAGTGGAAATTGTAGCCCTGTTAGTGAAATCGAGTGGATCGGACAAAGAGGATTAGGGGGAGGACGGGCTGGCAAGATCCCAGAAGCGAAAACGTGAGCTCTAATGATCGGTGAAGGTGGTTCGAGGTGGTTGATGACGAATGAATTTGTTCCAAGTGGGTTGTTAAGTGCTCGATCTCGATTCCACATTTGAAGGGAGACTCTGGTGGACGTAATCGAGTGGGAAGGTTGATTTGGACTCGTTAGCGTGGGTATCGATGATCGAAGTGGTGGCCATAGAGCATGCACGTGCACTTATCTAGGATGGTATCTATCGAATAGGATGATTGAGAAGATGAAGTAACCTCGAGAGCGAACTCGAAGCAAGCATGGGTTAAGCTCGAAGAAAAGGGGTAGTGGTTTTCTTGATAAGGAGCACGAGAATCTTGGGTGTTTCACCCGAGATTGGTGATAATGTCCTGTTCGAACATAATAAAAATATAAGTTTGATTTTAAGAGTGTTTCATATATGTACAACCTGGTTTGGAAGTTTGCTTTAAAAGGAAACTTGATATTGTAAATTAAGAAATAATTAAAGGATAAGGTGAATTTAGATCCTTGAATTTAACTTTAAAGGTTAAGTTAATAGAGTGGTGATAAATTATTTTCAAAAATTCATTTAGTAAGGATTTAAAGGGCAATTAAAGTAATACTATAAAGTTAAATGGTTTACCTTTTAAATCAAGTTAGATTTTAGTAATTAATGATTTATTTATAGACGTAAGTAATTAAGGGGTGACTAATTACTGAATAAGAATAATTGGTTAATAAATGAATGAAATTAATTAAGGATTACTTAATAGAATAATTGGTTGCTGGAAGTGATTAGAGGATCATTAATGAAAGCGATTAATTAATTAAAGATTAATTAACGACAATGGTTAAGGCCAATTAATATATGTGGTTAATTAAAATGGATAATTAAAGGATGGTTAATTAATTTGTTCTTAATTAATTAATGTTAAATAAGCAGGATTAAGGGTGACTGAAGTAATTAATTTAATTTGTTCAAAATAATTGGAATGGTATGACTAATTTATCTAGCTTATAAATGATTGCATAATATTGTATGCCGTAGATTGATTGATATCTCAGATATGTGATTTACAATGCTATGTGATGTGTATGTTGGTTTTAAACTTAGATAATGTGGTTATCTATCGATGATGAATTAATGTCTATAGGTGACACCCTGTATTTGAAGTTTGAATTGTGTTTCACTTGAATAATTTGGGATAAGATGGTATTTATTTTGAAGAGACCGGAGTCGGGTATTAGTGAATACCCGAAACCACTTCGATTTATAATCTATAATAATTCTATATAGATTTGATATGTGAAATAATGATGTATATAACCACTTGTGAAGTTGTAAATCGATACAAGTTACACCGGGTTCACATAAGTTGTATGCTTTTGTATTCCATGTTAGATGGATTTACTCACGTTGGTTTCCAGTCTTACCCCGGTGTTACTTTGATGTAATGCTCAAATAAGACCGAGTATTACAAATTTTCAGGTTAGGACGTTCTAGAGCTCAGGAGGCAGGCTGGATGGCAGGAACGTATGGAATGTTTCCGCCGTGATATATAGTTGTATAGGAAATGGTTGTATCTGTCCAGTATTTGTGTATTTGAGTAACTCTGATATATTAAAGTGTAATCTGATAAGTACAGTTTTCTTTTGTATAACTGTTATTATTTATTATTATATTTTATCCGCTGTGAATGTGAGATGTTGGTGTTTCTGTTCTTCTTTTTCTTCTTTTCCCTAGCTATCTGGAATTTTCGGGATCGAAAATCCCGGGTTGTTACTTTTGGTATCAGAGCTGAAGGTTAAGCAAGAACCTTGGCTCTGTTGGGATTACTCATTAAGGATAGGGTCAATGGTACCCTAGAATGAGTTGACTGTATATATATATATATATATATATATATATATATATATATATTGAGCGCGTTCTTGTTATTTTCTTATATAAAGATTTTAAATGATTTTATATAAGAATATATTTTGATATATAAAGCAATATTTCTTTCTAATAAATATTAAGGTAAATGGTTGTTAAATTATTGGAATTAAATTAAGTGGTAATAAAAATACAACCAAATTGAAGTAAAATAAAGATAAGTTTTAAAAAGATTCAAACTGAAATTAAAATCTTGAATTTGGAAAAGAATTTCAGAAAAAGATAACAATGGATTGGTTTCCTTGGTTATTATCATTATCGTGTTTAATAATATAATGTTTATAAATGAGTAAGCAAAATGAAATGTTTTAGGGATGTAAACATTTAGGTAAGTATGACTTATAAATTTAAACGGAAGGTGATCTAAATTTTGAAGTTTTAAATCTGTGTCTAGAATTTGAAATTTTTTACAAAGTGATAAAGAAATTTATTTAATATATTTGAATGAAAGTGTCCTATTTCAAACAAGAGTTGTTTGGAAATTTAATGAATTTTTTTTTGATTAAATGTCAAAGGTAATCTAAAATTTAAGATAACTTGGTGTGTAAAGGAAATAATATTATTCAAACTATTTTGAATATAATCTTATTTTAGAATAAGAAGTTGTTTTTAAACTTTAAAAATATTTGTTTTGAATTAAAACCAAGGGTGGTTTAAATTTTAAAATTCGGCTTGGTGGGCCAAGAAGAAAATATGTATATATGTGAGGAATATACATAATATCAAAGATGGTCTGAAATAAACGCTAAGGTTGAGTTTTGAATTTTCCTTGGAATGTGATGTGAAAACCCAAAGTGATATAAGTTTTGAACTTATAAGTAAGAAAGAATATTACTAGAAATTTGAAAATTTAAAGTGGGAATTCAAATTTGATTAAGGTTGACTAAATGAATGAATTGAATATAACTTTGGGAAAGTTAGGCAAATTAACAAGCAACCTGAATTGGAAATTTCAAGAAGAAACTAAGATTTAACTTGGGAACTTAAATGGTTGATTTGAATTGGGAGTTTGTGTGATCTCAAAATGGGTTTGAGAACTGGAAATTGGAAATGGATAAATGTTTTAAAATAATTTGAATGATACCATCCTGTTGTTATTAACAATCTTTAAGCTGAAATTGGATTTGTTCAAATGAATGAAGAAATGGGGTGTGGTAATATATCCATTATTAAGATAAAATGGAATCATTTTGGACTTAAATTTTGAATGTTTAAGATAAAACACCAAAGGTTTTGGTTTCAAAACTGAAATTTGATGATAAATTGAATTTCCATGATTTAGTTGTTTAAAAAGGATTTGAATTATTATTTTAACTTTGAGATAGGATAAAAAGGGAATTTGGATTTAGAATTAAATGGTTTAAAGATATAAGTTGATTTGATTTAAAGGATTAAATCAAATTTTAAAAATTTAACTCGAATTTATATAATTCGGGATGGTTTAAATTTTAAATTTGAATTAAATTAGTTCAAAATAGTTTTGATTTGAATTAATTAGAATTGTGATTGAAGATGGATAAGCTTAAAAAATTCAAATCGAAAATTTGAATTGGATTGATTTGAAATGAAAGTGAAGTTGAATAAGTTCAAATTCAAATGGTAATTGGAATTAATTCAAACAGAAATTGATATGAATTGAAATTGTTTCAACTTGAAATTTATTCGAATTAATTGAAAATTGTGGTTAAAGTTGAATAAGTAAATTCAAATGGAATTTGATTTGAATTTAGAAAAGAAATTGAGGATTAATTCAACTTGAATTAGGGTTAAACAAATTTCAATGGAAATTAAGGTTATTTGAATTGGAATTGAGTCAATTTAAATGGAAGTGAAAATTTAAATTGAATTGATGGGAGAGATTGGGAATTGAACAGTTTGGCTCTGGACTATTTTCAAAATAAATTATTTAATATATATTTTCTAAACTATTTACTATACAACCTTTCTTTTTAAAAAGCCAAATTATCGTATACTTATTTTATAATTGTTTTTTGAACTATTTGACAATCTTTTTAACTGATTTATAAACTAATTACTATTTTTCAACTACTTTATAACTAATTACTATTTTACATCTATTTTGCAACTATGTAACTTTTTATAACTATTTAACCACTTTCCCATTATTTTTTCAATACTTAACTATTTTACAGCCATTTTACAAACTAATAATTATTTTTCCACTACTTATCTATTTTTCAAGCTATTTTCTAAACTCAAGTTAGTCAGAGTACAAACTGTTTATAATTAAAGTAATAATCCATTTGGGATTGAAGGCAATTGTGAATAAGTGAATGAAATTAAAGTGAATGTTAATAGAAGGGGAATTCATTTGATTAATAAATCAATAAAGATAAATACGTAGGATGTACGTATATTATTCTATTCGCATAGTGATTTGATCTAGATTCGAGCACAGAATTTCGAGATAATTATATCGATCCAAGTTGGGATTTTCCACTCGATTTTCGACTGCGAACCTGGATATGGATTATTGATTGGTTCTGGATATTCTCTATCATAGTTAGGCAATGCAAGGAGAATGACGGTTTCTGATCAAGAAATCAGATCTGAGTCCACACTAGGAAGTCTGGTGGACGATACTAGTTTGGAACTGAAATTGTGTGATCGAGTGAGCGATCAGATTGGTATTGCGTACGGATGATATGTGTACATCATACGGATTTGAATGAAATTGATACTGAGAATTTATGGATAAGAATTGTGAAATGATTTTTGAAACGAAAGTATATTTTGTGAAATATACAATGAATAAAAGTGGAAATTAAATTTTTCTATTGTAAAAATTTACTTTATGGAAATAAGTAATTTGGTAAGTGACTTTATAGAGTAATCAAATTTGAATATTTGATTTGAATAAACAAAGACATATATATCTTTGTTATGTAAGATAAATCTCCCCATGTTGAATCTTTTGCCGAAAGGAAAGGATTTTTTTGAAAAGTATTTGAAGTATAAAAAGGGAATTTATACAAGTTTGAAGTAATCCAAAGATTTTCAAAATTATATATATCTATGTATGTATATAAAGGATTTCATGAGGATGATTTTGAGAAAAGGTTTTTGGAACCTATAAATTTGGAAAGGCTTTTGATTTTTGGACAAAAATCAATTTTGGAATTTGGAAAGCCATATTGAGAATTATCGATTTTGGAATAATCGATTTTAAGAAAAGAGATTCAAACGGATTCATACTATGTTAACGCTAAAATTTGAACGCTAACACCCCGGTGTGTGAAGTGTAGTTGTGAAAGCACCACCCGATGGTTCGGGAACAGAGTATAAGCAGAAAACTGCAGAAAAAACAGTAAACAACAACGATTTTATAGTGGTTCGGCTTAATAGTTTGCCTACATCCACTTTGAATATCTTTATTGATGGATTCGTTACAGATTGATACAATTCTTCCCTAGTACGATACACTTTGAATTACTAAACACTTTGAACGAATCGCTTAAACTTCAATGTGAGTGAAAGTCTTCAAATCCATGTCGGATGTATGAGATTCCTTCTTGAAGTTGTTGGTAGCGTTCTATGTGTCTTGAAAGCTTTGAGTGTCGAGTCGGTTTGGAATGCAGCAGAGTATCAGTGCTTGGAAAGAATGAGCCAAAAGTCCCCTTCATGTTGGAGATCGTCACGTATTTATAGGCAAATCTGGATAAGAATTTTTCACCCAAGTCCTGAGTCGTGACCGACTCAGGGAGAGTTGTAGGTCGCGCTCGAGAGTCAGCAGGCAATGGAGTAGGTGAAGTGGTACGGAGCTTTTCTTCATTCATCTGGATATAAGTCCTAACTCATTCGCGAGTTAAGGAGTCACGGCTCAAAATGAGGCAGCACTAAAATTTTGGTTCTGTGGTTTTAGGTCGTGTTCGACTTATACTAGGTCGTAAGTCGGTCACGACTCAAATGCAGTCACTCTCGCCTTCCTTTGTCTTGAGTCACCAGGTCGCTCTGCCTTTAGGTCTTTTAGGTCGTAGCCCTTAAGTCGTGTACCTTCCTGAGTCGTGACATATCTTAAGTCGCAGAGGCCTTAAGTCGCAGATTTCTCTGAGGTGTGAGTCGCTCATTCTGCCAACTCATTAAGTCGTTCAATCCTTAAGCCGTAAACCGTTCACCTCCTTAAGTCGTAAGTCGCACAATTCTTTAACTCGTGCAACTCCTCAATTGTTGAGTCGGTATCTTGTTGAGTCGGCCAACACCTTTAAGGCATTAAGGTTATAACCCGGTGAGTCGCTGTCCCTCCTGAGTCGTTAAGTCGGCAATCAGCTGAGTCGTCGTTCATTTTAGGTTGGCAACGAGTTAAGGCTGTTGAGTCGGTAATCATTGTGAGTCGCGAGCCTGGTTTGAGTCGCTTGAGCAGAGGAGTTAACAATTGCCCCTCGAAGTACACGCTTAAACCGTAAGTCGTGTGTTTCGACCCAGTGCATGAGTCGTAAACGACTCAAAGAGGCTCATGACTCATGACTCGTTAGTCCTTTCATCTCCCCCCTGTTTCGCATATAAACCGTTGAGTCGGTCTTTCCTCCTCACTTTACTGCTTATCTGTTTTATTTGATCCTACCATTAACGATCCTTCAAGTTTCCAGAGACGAATCCAAGCTAATCAGACATCAACTCATCTTCATCTTTATATTGCGTAAGTGAATTCACCTTCTGTTCAATCCACGATCACCATTGACTCACGAATCTGGACTCCCCATTTTCTGACTCCAATTCATTTCTGTGCCGTGTTCCACCGCGAACAACGTTTCTGATTGATATGCGACTGCCATTGATCGTATTATTGTTATCATTCACGATAACATAGTAGTGCACCAGATTTGCCGCAAACTTGAAGCGATTCGAATTGGTTTTTTGGGTGATTTCTGACCATGTGAGGAGAAGACAATGAGTTACAGTGTCTCGAATTAACTGGTTTGTGATTTTGGAGGAGATGAGAAGGTCCTTAGCGGGTTAATGGGTTAGAAGAGTTAATTGGTTGAGGGGACGACTTAGAATTCTCACGACTTAGTTGGTTTTTTGGATCTACCGACTTAGGAATGCCTTGCAATCTCATCCTTCCATGACCTAATTTTTGGGTCGTGTTGATTTCCTGGCAATTTAGGACTTAGGTCGTACAAGTGATACAGCCCTTTAGATCCTTACTACAACTTATTCTTTAGACCGTGAATGTCTCAAGCCATAAGTCGTGAACGACTCAGCACTTGGGCTATTTTCCATTCCGAGTTGTTTCTTGTGGCTTAACCCTTGACCGACTCAAGTAGGAGGGACCTAGGCTTTGAGTCGCGGCCGCGACAGGACTTTGAGAAATTTGCTTTGTTCTGATTTGAGGCTTTTTCCTCCATGCGCATTACGACTTACAGAACTTAACTTAACTCGCCGCATATCCCTTAGGTCGTGAACGAGTTGCCACTTGAAAGCATAATCCCAACTTGATTATTTAACTTGTATTACCGGATTGAATTGCCTAAACTCTGAATTGCCCAAACTTTAAATTGTTTGAACTTTGTTGCATTATTCCACAAATCCTGTTAACTTATAAGCTAATTACCTGTTGAAAATAACAACTACAGAAAACCAAAGCGAATATACTGTCATTGACTGCCCACATCAAATGACAGATCAGTTGACAGAAGGTAATTAACTTAAACAGATTGTGTGAATGAAGTGCTTCAATTCAATGAATTCAAGTAAAGTATTAAAGCAACATTGAGACAGTCGATTGAAATCGACCGGTTTGCACCAATACTGCACTTGAACCTTTTTTGAAATTAACAAGTCCTGAAGTTTAGTAATCGATCAATTGTCGATTAGTTTAACTTCAGTTATATTTACTTGTCATTATTAGTTTTGCACAACACTTCACACTTTTTAGGAAACGTGCACCTTCACATTTGAATATCCAGTTGCTTGTGTAGAATGACTTCTCAGGAAGAAGATACAACAGTTCAGGCTGGAGAGGAAACTGTTATTCCGGCTTCACTAGTCAATCCTCCCGAAAGAGCCCCTACCATGCTATCATACAAAGTTTTTCGCCAGTTGTGCGCTCAGTTTGGCATTGATGAATCAGATGCCATTCTTCCTGAGAGAAGTAACACTGCTGACATAGCACCCCCTGGCTTTGTGACAGTTAAGCGACAAATGTGCCTGAGCGGGGCCATCCCTCCTTTCAACAACTTTCTTCAGCATCTTCTTCGTCAACTGGCCATCGCTCCATCCCAGCTACACCCAAACGGTTATGCCATTCTAATGGGGTTGGGTGTGCTATTTAGGAGAACGCTTGATCGACTTCCGAGCTTTGATGAAATCTGTTACTTATGTTCCTTTACCCGGACCAAAGATCATCCTTCTATTACTGTCGTGAGAAGTGCTCGAAATCGTAAATTGGTCATCGGTCTTCCTGACAGCGCTCATGGGTTTTTGAATCAATTTTTCTATGTCCGTTGCCCCCCGGGGTTTTATGCTGTGTGGAGAGAAGGAAGTAAGATCATCTACCTTTCCCTCCTCTATACTCTGAGTTTTTTTTTTTTTTTGAAATTCGAATTGCCAAGTGTTAACTTCATCATCATTTATTATATTTTTTTTATTTCAGCGCTTCCCCCTCCTTGTAGAGATCCCAGTCACAAGCCAACTCTGGAGAGGCTTGTAGCTGTACCGGTTGAAGAGCAGGATATGAAATTTTTGCTGAACGACGAATTCCTTCACCGGTTCGGACTTCTTCACCCTTCTCGCTCCACACACCCCTGCGAGGTTTCAGACTCCCCACCTAAAGCATCAGATGCCCCGGTTTCTTCTGACGTGACTGTACCAAAAGATCCCGCTCCCGAAGCTTCTTTAGTGAAGTTCTCCACTTCTGTTGATGTCGCGGGGTCATCTGGCAAACTTGCCCGGTCACTGAAGAAGAAGAGCCTCGGGATTCTTCTCTGCATTCAAAGGAACCTGGTGACGAAGAAGCTGAGAAAACCAGCCCTGTCAAGCAGAGCAGGGACGACACTTTCGAAGGACCGAGTGACCTTTTTTCCACCTCGCAAGAGATCTTTAAAGATGATCCTATTACTACCGGGGTTTCTTCTTCAGTAGTCGAGGCGACTTCTATTCTGCAACAGACCCCTTCAACTCCAGAGTTGATGTTAACTTCTACTCCCATAACTACTCCACAATTAAAGAGTGGTTCGTAGTTCGATGCGCGTAGTTTGCACATTACACACACTTAGAATCTTTCGGCACTTTTATGCTTCTGACTTTTTGTATTTTGAAGAATTCTAAAATTTAGCTCTTTTATTTCAGATTCTCCGATGGGACGCAGCGAATCCTACTATGATGACTTCCAGCGCTACGGGAGGCATAGCCAATATGATTATAGGCATTACCTCCCCTCTTACAGAGAATCCGATGAAGAAAGAGCCGCCCGAAAGGCTCAAGAGAAGAGGGCTCAAGAGGAGCGTTATGAAAGAAGAGAGAGGGAGGAACGTCACGATTCTTCGCAGAGAGGCGACGATTCCCATAAAAGAAAATCCCATGATGACCGAGGAAAAAGTCATATGGTTGAAGATTCGAGCAAGCGAGCCCGACATGGTGAGAAGCACACCTCTACAATTCCTGAGAAGGTTACTGCCCCCGCCTCGCTTGACATTCCTTCCGGCTCTCCCGCTCTCGGGAAGACAGACATCCAAACAATAATTAGCAGGCCCAAATTCCAAGTCGGACCGGGCCTGGCCACCTTGCAAAGTCGGTTTCCACAGTGGTGTCTGAAGGGAGTAAGGTTCGACCTTGACTTGGTCCCCATTGACAAGTCTGCCATGTTACGAAACCTCGATGCCGTCAAGCTTGATATTGAGAGGATGTCGAACTGGCAAAAACTTGTTGACGAGCTACAAAGGGTTAATCGTGCAATCGTGCAAACATAGAGGCCATGCTCACTATGGAAAATGATAAAGCTGAATGGCAAAAGGTTCTTGAGCAACATGACACTGAAATGAGGAGCATCGCTTCTTACAATGAAGAGCTTGAAGCAAAAGTTGAGGAACTGAAACTAGAGATTGCTGCTTCCTCTACTTCCTATTCTCAAAAAGAAGAAGTGCTCCTAAAAAAGTGAGAGACGCTCATGCCAGCCAAAGAGATGCCGAAGACAGGCTTGAAGTGAAGAAAAGAATTAGTGAGGGCTATGTTGCTGATATTGAAGAGATTCGGAAGAAAAACAGCTCCCAAGAGGCGGAGATTCAAATGCTTAAGCTTCAACTTTCCAAAGCTGAAAGGGAGCGTGATGAGGTCGTTGCCGGCAAAATTGCGGCTGAAGAATCTCACGAGGCAACGAGGACCAACATCAGCTCGACATTATTTGATTTCTACCTGCATAGCATCTTGGGGCGCGGTAGCCTCGCCTTTCTAGGCCCCAAGTATGAAATTACTCTGGCTGAAGTTTGGGAGGCCGCACTCGATATGCTTGGCGGTAAAGGCGCTGGTTATGCTGAGTCAGCTCTTGAGGAGCATTATCTTGATGATGATGCTCGCGCCGCTCTTGCCGGGGGAGAGAATAGCTTGCAAAATTAAGGGCCGAAACAGCGGCAGGAGAATACTCAGGAAAAATTATCTCAACTGCTCCGATTCAACCTTCTCCTTCAGCCGAAATTGATATCATCGGTTCCAGTTGCCACACCCCATCTCCTACTAAAGTTACCACCGAGGCCATAATTACACGAGCCGTAGTTGAACCACAAGAGAGTGCTGAAGCTGTAGACTACGAAATTGATGTGATACCACCAACTTCTCCAGGTAACCCTAATAATGCTCAGGGGGACAACTTGCCAGTTTCTTATGGATTTGGCGAGCTTCTTGATTATCTCTTGAATCTCGACGAGCCATTTTCTCCTCTTTTTGCGGGAAATACTGACACTTTTATCTTTTCCTTTGTAGAGAAAGCGCCGAACGCCACTCAAATTTCTCCACCTCCAGTTACTGTTTCTCTGCCTCCCCCAATCATTCCTTCCCCTCATCTGGGATCACAGGAAGAAATAATAGGTGCCCTTCGGGGCTTAGATGACCCAACTGCTTCGCAAGAGCAAAAAGACGAAGGACTTGAGGGAGGTGAGATATCTCCGGAGCGGACTCCTTCTGATGACATAATTTTGTCTAAACTTGTTACTCCCGGAAGTGAATCTTCTTCAAAGAGGAGAAAGAAGCGCAGAACATCAAAGAGGAGAAGGAAGAGCATCATTGCTACTGAAGAGGAACCGGAAGTTGAACCAGCTGTACCTCCCTCTCCTTCTTCCCTCATGCCTATAGATCGGCCCCAAAAGCTAACCATCCGGCCGGGTGAAGGGTCCAAAGGTGGAAAGAAGAAATGAAGCTTCCAGTTTTTAGCTTTTCTTTTTTTTTATCTCAAAACTTGTATCTGTAAGAAGTTGTAATAGAATTGAATAAAATGATCCTTTATTTGTACAAACTCTTGTTTGAATTTGAGAATGCATTTTTATTTTTTATTTTTGTACAAGTTTCTTTACATGATATTGCAGTGAGCTTGTGGTATACTGTTCGAGCGTAATTTTACCGATGTAGTTATACCATGTTGCCCCTATACCATAAGCTCGTTGCAATATTTTATATTTTGAGGGGACTTGTACTTTCATTTTCTAGAGAATAATTATTCCATGCTTGGAGGAATATTATTTCGTTAAAAATCAGAGTACAACTCCCTCCAAGTAAATTTTTACACTTCATCCTTCGAAGATATCACCTTTTCTTTTGTGCATATACACATTTTACCAAGTGAATTCTTCTATGTGGTAAAGCGGGCCTCTGAAGGATACTTTAACTTCTTTTTGAGAAAGAGTACTTTCCAGAATAGGTAAATTATTCTTCCTTTGGAAGTTAAAGTGTGCCTTTGATGAGGGCTTCTTTTTTGTTACGCCACAGTAAAGGGCTTTTTGATTTTTGTTTCTTTGAAAAGTTGCATCTCTGAGGAAAGCTTTTTCACGTTTCAACACTTGGAAGTTTTATTTCAATCTCGGTGAAACGTGTGCCTCCGAAGAGGTCTTTCTGCTTGATTGTGCCTCGGGAGGAGGTCTTTTTATTTTGTTTTGCATTTCAACTCTGGTGAAGTGAAACTCCGAAGAGCGGCTGTTGCACTTCAACTCCTGGTGAAATGTGCCTCCAAAGAGGGCTTTTATTGCCTGGAAGTTACTCTCTCATGGTTGGAGGGTCATGACTCCTCCAATCTTTTTTGTTGAGTAGAGAACTTTCTTTTTTTGCGGCATATGCCTCGCTAGAGGTCTTTATCCTCCGAAGAGTTGTGCCTCCGAAGAGGGCTTGTGCCTCCGAAGAGGGCTTTGGTCAATAAGGAGAAGCATTTTGTCTCCGTAGAGAAGCATTTTGCCTCCGAAGAGGGCTTCGGTCTCTGAGGAGAAGCATACGGTCTCCGTAGAGAAGCATTTTGCCTCCGAAGAGGGCTCTGGTCTCTGAGGAGAAACATTCGGTCTCCGTAGAGAAGCATTTTGCCTCCGAAGAGGGCTTTGGTCTCTGGGGAGAAGCATTTTGTCTCCATAGAGAAGCATTTTGCCTCCGAAGAGGGCTTTTCACATTTCATCTCACGGGAGTGTATCGACCGATTATGAAATGTGTGCCTCTGAGCTGGGTTACCGCCTGGAAGTTTGGAGTTTCTTTCTCTCGGTTGGACGGATTCACTGGAGCGTATCGACCGATCATTCCGCAACTTTGTAATGAGGAAGATCTCTCTTTTTCTGGCTAGACCCCCTCGAGGTCTTTGATTTGGACTCTAAAGAGTAGCTTTGGACTCTAAAGAGTAGCATTGGATCTTTGAAGAATAGCGTTGGGTCTCCGAAGAGAAGCACTTGGACTCTAAAGAGTATTGTTGGCGCTTGTGTCTTTATACCCTACGCTTCTTAGCAATCCCTCACCATAACTTCAAGCACATGTCCCATTCTTTCATTTGTTCTTTGCTAGAGAAAAATGCCTTGTTACTGAGTGGGTCCATGGGGCAGATGCATGTCGCTCCACCAGATGTTCGTTTACACAAACGATTGTGGTCGGTTAGCAAAGGCTCAAAATCTCCCTATTAGGAAGGTGCCCTCTTTGGTGGAATCCTCAATAGTTTGCAAATTGCCCTCCTTTTGAAATACTTGAATTCGGAACATTTTCCACTTGTCATTTGTTTACTCCGTGATTTGTAGGGATCACTTCGCTCTGTGATATGTTGGGTGAGCAAGCTTTATCCTGATAGCCTGCAATACTAAATCGATATTTTTTAGTAATATTTGCATATCAAAATGATACGGGCATTTCAATGGTATTAAAGAATACAAGGTTTATAATTGCTCATTATTGATTCACATCAAATTCACAGTGGTTAACATCACAGGAGTTATACTTCCATGATCATTTTACAAAGTTAAGCAATGCTATTAAGTAAAATATGGATGTAAATGAATGTTATTCCATGATTTTGTGATTCATATGTTAGTCAATGACCAGCTTCTCGGATTCCTGCTCTGTAGTTCTGTTGCCTGAGCTGGATCAATAAGCAAGACATGGCTGCCCCTGAGTGGACGAGGTTGGGTCAATTCCGTCTTTCTTCGCATACTGTTGAAGTTTATTCTGTTTCAGCAATTCTTCAATCACATTCCTTAACTGGCGTCATTGATCAGTATCGTGACCGGGTTGGTTGTGAAATCGATAGAATTTCCCATTTTGCACTGCACCTCTTCCCATTTCAGGTGGTTTAGGGTATTTGACAACATCTTTTGTTGCCAAGAAGATCTTTTCCGGTGTATCAGTTAAGGGGGTGAAAGTTGAAGGGTTAAAATGTCGAGGTTTTTTCTTATCTCCCTGCCATTTCCTTTCATCACTCTCCCTTTTCTGTTTTCTAGATCCTTTCTTGTTAGTGATGTCATCGTTATTCTTGATTTCGGCTACCACTGCTTTTACTTGCATCGAGAGGCTTTCTAGGCGTATGAATTCGTCGGCCTTTTTATAAAACTTTTTGAGTGAGTTTGGTTCCTTCATTTTGAGCCACGTCCCAAATTCACTCGACTTGTCGATGGACCAGACTAAGTATGTTAAGATCATTCCGGGTTCTGCGTTGTCCACCTCGGCTAAAGCTATATTAAAACGATTCAAAAAAGACTTGATGGGTTCTCCGGGTGCTTGTTCTAGTCTAGACAGTGACATTATATCTTTTGCCTTTGACGCATACAATCTGAATTGTTCTTTAAATTTTCGGGTTAAATCGGAGAATTGATCTATGGATCGAACCGGTAGCTTGGTGAACCAAAGCAAAGCCACCCCTTCTAAATATACTGGAAAATACCGACATTTAATCTCATCCGATGCTCGTGCCCCGGTCATATGCCAATCGTATCTATATAGAAATTGGTTAGGGTCACTTGTCCCTCGATAAGCCGGGATAGCAGGAGGTACAAATTTCCTAGGAATTCCACCTTTAAAATCCTTTCAGTGAACGGAGTTTTGCTCGGAGCGAATCCCCAATCGCTTTCATCCTCATGCCTCCGCATGCTTTCTCTTATGATTGACCGAACCATCCCTGATAGATACTCCTCGTCGTTTTGAGACTTTGCCTGTAAGAAGTTAGCTGCCCTTTCAAAAGTTTGAAAGGTTGGTTGTGGCCTTGACCCTTCAGCTTGGGAAGGTGCCCCTGCAGCGATGTTGTCTGGTCTTTGAGGAATATCTTTCCCTTGGGGGTCATGGGCATCTTCAGCATAGATTGTTTCATTATCCTGTCGTTGGTGACTTGCCTCAAGCAGGGCATTTAACCTATCCATAATCAAGGCATTCTGGGCATTCTGGGCCTCTAGTTGTGCATTTTGAGCATTTAACTGTTGATTCAATCCCAAAACCACAACGTCTAATTCCGCCCGTGTAACTCCCACAGTTGGAGTTGTCTGACTCAGAGGAGAAGAAGTGGCGATGTTCTCTCGAAAATCTTCAGATCTGACAGATCTACGTTTCCTTCCGGGAGCCATAATTTATGTTAAACTTCTGGTCCTAACGGAGATTCTTTCCTCATAGTTTGGTGGAGCAATGATGTCAATGTTCCTGAGTTCAATTCTCAGTGAAAGCACCAAAAATGTTAACGCTAACACCCCGGTGTGTAAAGTGTAGTTGTGAAAGCACCACCCGATGGTTCGGGAACAGAGTATAAGCAGAAAACTGCAGAAAAAATAGTAAACAATAACGATTTTATAGTTGTTCGGCTTAATAGTTTGCCTACATCCACTTTGAATATATTTATTGATGGATTCGTTAAAGATTGATACAATTCTTCCCAAGTACGATACACTTTGAATTACTAAACACTTTGAACGAATCGCTTAAACTTCAATGTGAGTGAAAGTCTTCAAATCCATGTCGGATGCATGAGATTCCTTTTTGAAGTTGTTGGTAGCGTTCTATGTGTCTTGAAAGCTTTGAGTGTCGAGTCGGTTTGGAATGCAGCAGAGTATCGGTGCTTGGAAAGAATGAGCCAAAAGTCCCCTTCATGTTGGAGATCGTCACGTATTTATAGGCAAATCTGGATAAGAATTTTTCACCCAAGTCCTGAGTCGTGACCGACTCAGGGAGAGTTGTAGGTCGCGCTCGAGAGTCAGCAGGCAATGGAGTAGGTGAAGTGGTACCGAGCTTTTCTTCATTCATCTGGATATAAGTCCTAACTCGTTCGCGAGTTAAGGAGTCACGGCTCAAAATGAGGCAGCACTAAAATTTTGGTTCTGTGGTTTTAGGTCGTGTTCGACTTATACTAGGTCGTAAGTGGTCACGACTCAAATGCAGTCACTCTCGCCTTCCTTTGTCTTGAGTCACTAGGTCGCTTTGCCTTTAGGTCTTTTAGGTCGTAGCCCCTTAAGTCGTGTACCTTCCTGAGTCGTGACATATCTTAAGTCGCGGAGGCCTTAAGTCGTAGATTTCTCTGAGTCGTGAGTCGCTCATTCTGCCAACTCATTAAGTCGTTCAATCCTTAAGCCGTAAACCGTTCACCTCCTTAAGTCGTAAGTCGCACAATTCTTTAACTCATGCAACTCCTCAATTGTTGAGTCAGTATCTTGTTGAGTCGGCCAACACCTTTAAGGCATTAAGGTTATAACCCGGTGAGTCGCTGTCCCTCCTGAGTCGTTAAGTCGGAAATCAGCTGAGTCGTCGTTCATTTTAGGTTGGCAACGAGTTAAGGCTGTTGAGTCGGTAATCATTGTGAGTCGCGAGCCTGGTTTGAGTCGCTTGAGCAGAGGAGTTAACATACTAGGTGTATGATTTGGAAGATACTATATATGTACAGTATAAAGTGTTTTGAAAATGGCTTTGGAGAAAAAGGCGCTCCCTTGAAATGAACTTCTCAGGAGTACCATAGGTTGGTACTGCCTTGAGTCTCAAAGAGGGGGAGGCTCTAAAGTTGATCCTGTGAGGAGTCCGGCCAAGCTAGTTCCTGAGGATTATTGGGTAGCGAAAGTCGAGGGCGCTGATGCCTACAGAGGCATTTGGGTTATGCTGTGACGATAGTGTAACTCGATGTTGTTGCGATCTACTGTGTGGACCATAGCGGAAATTGTGTGGAGATGAGTATCAACGGTCTATGCTTGATTTTGCCAGGAAGGCAACGTAACATTGGTAGACTGCGATCTATGGTCAAGTGGAGTGGAGAAGTTTCATTCTTTTGGCAGCGAAATTCGAGGGAGCCGAGGCCTACATTTATATGGATTTTTGCTATGATAGCCACGTAACCCCGGTTGTAACTGCGATCTGTAGCGGGTTCCATGGCGTAATCGAGGGACGCGGAGGCCTACCGTTACTATGGATTTTGCCAGGACGGCAACGTAACCATCGGGTTAACTACGACCATGGATGGGAGTGATGATTTCCAGAGCATTCTCACCAAAGATATTTCCTCTATTTTCAAAAATGTTTTCTCTATTTTCAATAAAATTATTTTCCAAATATTTCCACTGGGTGTTGAAAATGGGTCTGCTAAGTACTTATATATTTTCAGTCATATGCCTGATCAATATATGACCGAATTTCTGTGAGAACAAGGATGAACTGATTGAGACATCACATTATAAAAAGTATTTTTATAAAAACTATTTTAGCAATACTATATATATTTTTAAAGTGTTTCAAAATTTCTTAATAAAAAGAGTTCATAGTAAAATTTGTCAAGAGTAATTTTTTTGATGATTATCATTTTAATAAATTTTGGCTTCGTTCCTTTTCGAGGACGAAAAGATTCAAAGGGGGAGGAATGTGATATTCCAAAAATTTCAAGCAAAATTAAATGTGATAATTTCCTTTATAAATTATTTTAATTTGATAAAAATTATTATTTCAAACAATAATGATAATGGGTTGTTTTTAAATATAGATAAATAAATTTTTAAATAGAATTATTAATTACAAATTAAATTTGGGATTGTTTAAAATATATATGTATTGTTGACTTGATTTTAAATTTTATTTCCAAACTTAATTTGAATATGAATTTGGAATTATTAAGTACTTCAAAAGATAGGTATTTTAAATATTTGGATTTAAAATATATATAAGCTTTTATTTGTATATAATTTATTTTATTACATTTTCTTTAAAAAGAAAATTCATATATACATTTACATAATAATAAATAAATTAAGTAAGGGCTTTTACTGACATTTTAAAATTAAATATAAGTTAATTACAAGTGTATATATATTAAGGCTTCATTATAACAAATGTTGATTTATAAACTATAGTGAATGACAAATGTAAAGATTTTAAACAAGTGTCATTATTTTTGTTTTTTTTTAAAATAATAAATAAAATATAAAGAAAAATATATGCACATTTCTAGTCCCTTCTCATTTCTTTTGATCTTCAATTTCGAATAAGAAAAAAACCTGAAAACAAATCAAAAAACAAAGAAAAAACAGCTGAAACCAGAAAGTGTTAAACAATATTCTTAGATTTGAAAGAAAAAATCTCAGACTTGAAGCATATCAAGTACTCAAAGAAAAATTTTAAAATCAAGCAACTTCTTATTCAAATCCAAAGTTTAAGCTTTCAGTTTCCAGATCAGCATCTTGCATCAACCGTTCTCTGTTTTAAGGTTACTGGTGAGTAAACTACTATCTAAATTTAATCTGTTTTTATATGTGCATGTATGTGATAATCCATGGAAACTATGACGGGTCGTATATTTTCTTGTTGTTTAGAGGTGATTATATACATATATATGTATATGTGTAAAAAGCTTTGATATAAAAACCTAGAAATGAAGTATCCTGCTTCTCTGTTGTCCTCAAACATAGGTGAGTAAATCTTGAAGTGATGATCCTTGAAAATATGATAAGTATTATGCTGTGCGTGTCATTAAAAATGAATTTTTGTTTAAATATGGATGATAATCTCTAAGTGCATGCCTGGAACAGTCATATCATGCCTCTATTTGAATAATACAGGTTTAAAACCTGGTCTAAATTTAAATCATCCTAAAATGATTTCTGGGTCTTGATCTCTAATAAGAAAATGTTCGAGTGTATATGACATAATTTTTAAAACTAAAATCTAAGTAAAATGTTGGTTAATATTTCCAAATTTAAATATTGAGGAAATCCCTCAATAACTTAAATTTTGATTTTCAAATCTTTATGCTTTGATTATATACCCAGATTCGTTATCCAAAATGATGAATTTTAAAAAAAGTTGTAGATTTTTAATTTGTTGAGTATTGAGAAATTTTTTGTTGATCGAATTTTGGTTTTGGGTAAAATTCTAGAGATCGATGATATAGGGTTGGCCGAGACCTTAGCTGAAGCAAGCTTGGGCGTCGAGGTATATGGAAAAATAGTAGAAAGGTTAGTTTTTGTCGTGGTGGTGCGTTAAGGTGTTGATAGGGTTTAACGATGGGTTCAGGTGATAATGGTTTGAGGGGAAATTGTAGCTCCGTTAGTGAAATCGAGTGGATCGGACATAGGGGATTAGGAGGAGGACGGGTTGGCAAGATCCCATAAGCGAAAATGTGAGCTCCGATGATCAGTGAAGATGGTTTGAGGTGGTTGTTGACGAATGAATTTGTTCTAGGTGGGTTGTTAAGTGCTCGATCTTGATTCCATATTTGAAGGGAGACTCTGGTAGACGTAATCGAGTGGGAAGGTTGATTTTGACTCGTCGGCGTGGGTATCGATGATCGAAGTGGTGGCCGTAGAGTGTGCATGTGCACGTATCCAGGATGGTATCTGTCGAATAGGATGATTGAGAAGATGAAGTTACCTCGGGAACGAACTCGAAGAAAGCAGCGGTTAAGCTCGAAGAAAGGGGGTAGCGGGTTGCTTGATAAGGAGCGCGGGAATCTTGGGTGTTTTACCTGGGATTGGTGATGATGTCCTGCTCAAACATAGTAGAAATATAAGTTTGATTTTAAGAGTGTTTCATATATATACAACCTGGTTTGGAAGTTTGCTTTAAAAGGAAACTTGATATTGTAAATCAAGAAATAATTAAAAGATAAGGTGAATTTAAATCCTAGAATTTAACTTTAAAGGTTAAGTTAATAGAGTGGTGATAAATTATTTTCAAAAATTCATTTAGTAAGGTTTAAAGAGTAATTAAAGTAATATTATAAAGATAAATGGTTTACTTTTTAAATCAAGTTAGATTTTAGTAGTTAATGATTTATTTATAGACGTAAGTAATTAAGGGATGATTAATTACTGAATAAGAATAATTAAGGTTAATAAATGAATGAAATTAATTAAGGATTACTTAATAGAATAATTGGTTACTGGAAGTGATTAGAGGATCATTAATGAATGTCATTAATTAATTAAAGATTAATTAATGAGAATGGTTATGGCCAATTAATATACGTGATTAACTAAATTGGACAATTAAAGGATGATTAATTAATTTGTTTGTAATTAATTAATGTTAAATAAGCACGATTAAGGGTGACTGAAGTAATTAATTTAATTTGTTCAAATTAATTAGAATGGTATGACTAATTTATCTTACTTATGAATGATTGAATAATATTGTATGCCGTAGATTGATTGATATCTCGGATATGTGATTTGTAATGCTATGTGATGTGATATGTTGGGTTTAAACTGAGATAATGTGGTTATCTATCGATGATGAATTAATGTGTATAGGTGACACCCTGTATTCGAAGTCTGAATTGTGTTTCACTTGAATAATTTGGGATAAGATGGTATTGATTTCGAAGAAACCGAAGTCGGATGTTAGAAAATAACTGAAACCACTTCGATTTATAATCTATAATAATTCTATATAGATTTGATATGTGAAATAAGAGATGTATATAACCACTTGTGAAGTTGTAAATCGATATAAGTTACCCCGGGTTCACATAAGTTGTATGCTTTTGTATTCCATGTTAGATGGATTTACTCACGCTGGTTCCCAGCCTAACCCGGGTGTTACTTTGATGTATGCTCGGGTCAGACCGAGTATTAGAAAATTTCAGGTTAGGACGTTCTGGAGCTCAGGAGGCAGGCTGGATGGTAGGAACATATGGAGTGTTTCCGCCGCGTTATATAGTTGTATATCTAGGATATGGTTGTATGTGTCCAGTATTTGTGTATTTGAGTAACGCTGATGTATTAAAGTGTAATCTGATAAGTACAGTTTTCTTTTGTATAACTATCATTATTTATTATTATATTTTATCCGCTGTGAATGTGAGATGTTGGTGTTTCTGTTCTTCTTTTTCTTCTTTTCCCAAACTATATGGAATTTTCGAGATCGAAAATCCCGGGTCGTTAATGATTTAATATTAACCATTTTGAAATTTATAACTATGGATAATAATAACGTTGTTTGTTAAAGAGACCAGAATTGGATATGGGCATACTCTCTATCGATACCGAAAACCACTTTGACAACCGTGAACGTAGTGGAGATTCCAGAATGAAGTAGGATGGTGGTGACGTTCTATTGAGGTATGTACGTGGACCCGACTCCCATAAGTTGGCATAAGGTGGCTAAAACAGGAGCGATCGACGGGCTAAAGGGGTAGCACCTCTTATCGGACACACTTCTTCATATGCCATTCTATTACTTTGTGATTGTTTGGTGCACACCTTTGATTTGGGAGTGTTGTTCGAGGTGGGCGGTAGTAGCAGCTGCGCGCTACCACCGGTCCGGAAGCATATATCTACCCTGGAATTGCCTAGTTGTGCCGTGTCACCTACCCTAGCGAGCCTTGTACGAGTTTGGTTTTCTCTCGTAGCCCGTGTGGAATCCTCTGGTGGTTTCCCGATCAGGAGAGACTATGATATTGGATGGACTACTAGGACTATTACGTGTTAAGGTGGAAAATGTACAGCCTTAACACTATTTAAAAGTAAGTTTATTTTAAAATAGACACTATTATAATAGCGAAATATTACTACGTAGTAAATAGTTTAATGGTTCCTTAGAGGATGGACGGTCCCAAACATCCTTTAAGTTACCCGCCTTTATATCACAGTTCACTTGAATTAGCTTACACTGTATAAGTATGTATGTCCTGATTCGAGTGTTTTTGTTTATTTCTTACGCTCGAGTCCGCCTGAGTATCAGTTCGGGCTTCATTTCCTGGAGCTAGGACTACTGAAGATCATCTTTATCAAGCTGCTGTCTATTTTTCTATTCAGTCTTTTATCTTACCCTATGTAATTGAAACAAATGAATTTGGGATTTTCTGTGGTTATTTCAAACTGTATTGGTTTTAAGACTATGTAAGTCGTACTTATTTTGAGACTATGTGACAATGGCTTCATGAACTACTATTTTCTCTACTTCCGCTGCATTTCTTACTCTGTGTCTGTGACCTATGATTATTAGTTTACTGTATATTCTGAGATTTGCCAAATTTTATTTACAACCCAGTATTTTGAACAATTCAAGTCCGACATGTGCGGACGCGAATGGTTGAAAATATCGGGTCGTTACAATCTGGGTCGTCACATTCCTCTCCCTTTGAATCATTTCGTCCTCGAAAAGGTACAAATCGAATTAATGAAAATGCTTAAAATCAGACACATATTCTTTAATCATTTTTAAAATATCTTTTTAATATCTATATAATATTATTCCAAAGTAGTTTTATAAAAATGCTTTTATAATTCGATGCTTCAACAAGTCCATTCCTATTCTCATAGAAATTCGGTCATACGTTGATCAGGCGTAGGATTGAAAATCTATAAGTACATGGTAAACCGGTTGCAACACCTAGTGAAAATACTTTGAATTTTTTTATATTGAAAATATAGACACAGTTTGGAAAATAAGGAAAATATCTTTGGTGAGAATGCTCTGGAAATCATCGCCGCCATCCATGGTCCCAGTTACATCCTGGGTTACGTTGCCATCGCAGCAAAAGTCCATGTAACTGTAGGCATCAGTGCCCTCGATTTTCGCTGCCAAAATGAAACTTCTCTACTCCCACATAGGTCGCAGTCTACCGATGTAAAATCAAACGTAGACCGTTGGCTCTCAACGCACACGACTTTCGCTATGTTGCCATAGGTCGCAGTCTACCGATATAAAATCAAACGTAGACTGTTGGCTCTCAGCGGCACACACGACTTTCGCTATAGTCTGTAGTAGATCGCAGTGACATCGAGTTACACTGCCGTCAGGGCATAACCTAAATGCCTCTGTAGGCCTCAGCGCCCTCGACTTTCGCTACACACTACAAAATCCTTAGGAACTAGTTTTGTCCGGATTCCTCACAGGATCAACTTTAGAACCCCCATAGGGTTCAAGGCAGTACCAACCTATGGCACTCCGGAGAAGTTCATTTCAAGGGAGCACATTTTTTTCTAGAGCCATTTTTAAAATACTTTATACTATACACATATAGTATCCTCTAAATCATACTCCTAGTATGAATCTCAAATAAATCTCCCTTCTCAAAATCGATTTTCCCAAAATCGATAATTCTCAAATTAGGCTTTTCCAAATTCCAATATTGATTTTACCCAAAAATCAAAAGCCTTTCCAAATCCAAAGGTTCCAAAATCCTTTCCAAAATCATCCTCATGAAGTCCTTTATATATATATATATATATATATATATATATATATATATAGATACATAGATATATATAATTTTGAAAATCTTTGGATTACTTCAAACTTGTATAAATTCCCTTTTTATACTTCAAATATTTTTTTCAAAACCCTTCCCTTCTGACAATATATTCAACAAGGGGAGATTTATCTTATATAACAAAGATATATAACTTTGTTTATTCAAAATCAAATATTCAAATTTGATTACTCTATAGAGTCACTTAAAAAATTACCTACTTCCATAAAGTATTTTTTTACCTCAGAAATATCCAATTTCCACTTTACTTCACCATATATTTCATAAAATATACCTTTCATTTCAAAAACCATTTCACATTTCTTATCCACAAATTTCCAATATCAATTACATTTAAACCCATACGATGTACACATATCATCCATACGCTATACCAATCTGATCGCTCACTCGATCACATAATTTCACTTCCAAACTAGTATCGTCCACCCGACTTCCTAGTGGGACTCAGATCTGGTTTCTTGATCAGAAACCGTCATTCTCCTTGCACAATAATAACTATGATAGAGAATAAATAGAACCAATCAACAATCCATATCTAGGTTCGCCGTCGAAAATCGAGTGAAAAATCCCACTCGGATCGATAAACTATCTCGAAATTCTATGCTCGAATCTGGATCAAATCACTATGCGAATAGAATAATATATGTACATCCTACGTATTTAACTTCATTGATTATTAGCCAAATCAATTCTCTTTCTATTCACCTTCACTTTAATTTTTATTCACTTATTTATGATTGCTTCAATCCCATTTGGATTATCACTTTAATCCTTATCACAAATGGATATCTAATCATAAACAGTTTGCACTCTGACCGGCTTAAATTTTTTAAAATAGCTTGTAGAATTTAAAAATAGATAAGTAGTTGAAAATAATTATTAGTTTGTAAAATAATTGAAAATAGTCAAGTAACTGTAAAATAGTTGAAAAATAGTCAAATAGTTATAGAAATTTTTAAATAATTGCAAAGTAGTTGGAAAATAGTAATTAGTTATAAAGTAGTTGAAAACAATAATTAGTTTATAAAACAGTTGAAAAATTGTTAAATAGTCCCAAAATAATTGTAAAATAAGTACAAGATAATTTGTCTTTAGAAAGAAAGGTTGTATATAGTAAATAGCTTGGAAAATAGATTTAAAAAAGTTTATATTAAAATAATTTATTTTGAAAATAATCCAGAGCCAAATTGTTTAATTCCAAATCTCCATTCCCATCAATTCAATTTAAATTTCTACTTTCATTTAAATTGACTCAATTCTAATTTAAATAACTTCAATTTCCATTGAAATTGATTTATCCCCAATTTAAGTTGTATTAATTCTCAATTTCTTTCCAAATTCAAATTAAATTTTATTTTGAATTTTAAACCTATTCAACCTTAATCATAATTCCAATTAATTCAGATCAAATTCAATTTGAACTAATTTAATTCAAATTTCAAATTTAAATCATCTCGAATTATATAAATTCGAGTTAAATCTTTAAATGTTGCTTAATCCTTTAAATCAAATCAACTTATATCTTTAACCTGTTTAATTATGAATCCAAATTCCACTTTTAACTTATTTCAAAGTTCCATAATAATTCAAATCCTTTTTAAACAACTAATTCTTTGAAATTCAATTTATCATCAAATTTCAATTTTGAAACCAAACCTTTGAAGTTTTATCTTAACATTCAAATCTTTAGTCAAAATGATTTCATTTTATCTTAATAATGGATATATTTGCACACCCCATTTTGAGATCACACAACTCCCAATTCAAATTAACCATTTTAACTTCCCAAGTTAAATCCCAACTTCATCTTGAAATTTCCAATTCAAGTTTTTTGATAAATTATTCTACTTTTCTAAAGTTAAATTCAATTTGCTTAATCCATCCAACCTTATCCAATTTGAATTCCCATTTCAAATTTTAAACTTCACATTAATATCTTATAAGTTCAAAGACCTATCACCTTGGTTTTCACATCTCATTCCAAATTTAAAAATCAACATTTAGAGTTTATTTCAAACCATCTTTGATATTGTGTATATTCCTCATATATATACAGATACTTCCTTTACACATCAAGTTATACTTAAATTTTGAACCACCTTTGGTTTTTTTTATTTCAAATAAAGTTTCCTTAAAATTTCCAAACAATTTCTTATTTAAAATAAGATTACATTCAAAAATAGTCCGAATAATATCATTTATTCTTTTCTTTCAACACTTTGAAACAATTCAAATGTTTCTAGACTTAGGTTTTAGAACTTCACAATTTAAAACCTATTTCAATTTATAATTATACTCATCTTAAAAGTTTACTTCATTTTTGTTTACTTATGAATAAATATTTCATTATTAACCACAACGATCCTTTATGATAATAACCAAGATTATCATATCTAAAAATCAATTCATTATTATCTTATTCTAAAACTCCTTTCCAAATTCAAGATTTAAATTTCAGTTTTAATCCATTTCAACTTATCTTTATTTAATTTCAATTTGGTTGTATTTCTATTACCACTTAATTTAATTCCAATAATTTAACAACTAATTACCTTAATATTTATTAGAAAGAAATATTGCTCTATATATCAAAATATACTCTTATATAAAATCATTTTAAATTTATATAAGAAAATAACAATTACGCTCTCATATATTTATGCACTCAACTAATCCTAGGGTAACACTGACCCTATCCTTAATGAGTAATCCTACCAGAGCCAAAGTTCTCGCTTAACCTTCGGCTCTGATACCAAATGTAACGACCTAGAAATTTCAAACCCGAAAATTCCAGATAGTTAAGAAAAAGAAGAAAGAGATAGAAGAATAAGAAAACAGAAAACACCAAACAAAGATTCTCACATTCGCAGTGGATCAAAATATAATATTAAATAAAATAGAAGTTATGCAAAGGAAAACTATATCAGTTAATCACATTAAAATACATCAGAGTTACATTCATTTATACAACCACTGGTAGTTATAACAACTTGTCCATATAAGCTACAATAAATCACAGTAGAATACACTCCGTACGTTCCTGCCATCCAGCTCTCCTCCTGAGCTCTAGGACGTCCTTAGCTGAAAATTTGTAATACTCGGTCTGACCCGAGCATTACATCAAAGTAACACCCGGGTCAGGCTGAAAACCAGCGTGAGTAAACTCATCCAACAAGCAATGCATACAATTATTTAAACTTGGGTAACTCATACCTTACTACGAGTTCTTACTTACCATAGTCAATACACATCATACATTCATATCAAAATATTATCACTTAAATTAAATGTCCAAGCTTACATTACAATTCCATCCCAGCCTATTCATTCCAAATTCAAATTCCATAAAGGTTTTTTTTTCGTGGATCACAAATAGAAGAGGGTTCGGGTATTTACTGATACCCGACCCCAGTCTCTTAGAATCCAATAGCATTCTTTAAGTCAAATTATTAAGTTTAAACAATTACAATTTATATTCATGATATCATACCCAAATAATGGTTCTTCTCAGATAAATAATCCATATTAACATAGTTTAGCCAAAATATCTCACATCACAAAAGTATCACAAATCTCACATCAGAGATATCAGTAATCCAAGGCACCCAATAACAGTTAATCTTTTATAAGCGAGATTGATTAATCACACAATTTCTAATTAATTTTAAAATAAAATTTTAAATTAAATCAATTACTTTAAATCACCTTTAAATCCCACTTCCTATCATTAATTAAAAATCAATTAATCAATTATCCTTAAATTATCATATTTAATTACATTAAGTAATTAACCTCTAATTGAATATACAAATTAATTAACATTCAATAACTCACATTGAATAACACTTTAATTTCTCTCATAAAGTAATTTACATTGATCCTTAATCAATCACTCAAACTAATCATTCTATATTCACTTGTACTGATTTATTATCCTCTAATTAATCACATTCATTGATTAACTAACTTTTTAATTTAATTTCTTAATTAAATCAATCCTTTAATTAATTACACTTAGTAATTAATTCTTTAATACTTCTATAAGAAATTTCCTCTTCTTATATTATTAAATCATCCAATGATTACTTAATTTATTAATTATTCCTAGTAACTTCATCAAATAATCATAGTTTAATTAATTACACTGGGTAAGTATCCTAATACATACTTATTCAAGTCAACAAATTTAATTTCAAAACTTTGCCTTTTAAGGTATTAAAAGCTAATAACTGGGAAATATTCGAACATACTTTAATGGGCCGTAGCCCTAACCCAAAATCTACCTACCTCTACACTGTTACTCTTCCCCTCCCCTAATTTTCTACTTCCAGACTCGTCTACCCAGATCTACCTAAAACCCGAAGCCTTGAACCCAAACATGATCATCTCCGATCAACTCGAAAACCCATACTCTCGAACATTGGCAACTCAACAAACATTATCTATAACAACCCCTCCTTTTCGCCTATTCCAATGTAGCAATGCCGAGCATCACGTGCACATGGTGCACGTGCACAAACCCTCCAACAACCGTTTCGACCCGGCGATCCCCTGAGTCGACGACTCTCCTTCCGCTGGTCGCCATCGCCGTCATGACGTAACTCCGAACCCACTTCTTTGAAAACACGCACTTCAGTTCGAACTAGTAGAAAACCCAAAACAAATCCATCGAAACTGCTCTTAACTCCCTTCACGGATCGGCACAACTTACCCACCAATCGGAAGCTTAACTCCGATACTTCCTTCCTGGCAAACTACGAAGGACTCGATTGCGTCCACATTTCCAAGCTCAATCGCGTTTTCCAACCACCAAAAACCGTCCCAAAACCCTACATTCCACTCAATCAACCAAACCAAAGCCAAATTCAACATTCCCCCTTGGTCGATGCCTTCACAACAACCACCTACTCCCACCAGAACAAGCCACGGCACCTCACTTCGACCAAATCGATGGAAATAACTTTTTGAACAGAAAACTTTATCTACTAATTTCTTGAGATATAAAATACTAAAAATTATAATTCTACCACTAAAATTCACGTTTCCACACAAAGATCAAGACTGCATGTTCGAATACTAAAATTAAAAACATTTATTTTCCCTCAAAACTGAGTTGTTTACTGTAAAATGGAATCCTGTTGAACCACACAACATAATTTTTTTCCCAAACTATTTATGACAAATAATATATTGCAAAATGAATATATTCCTAGTTAACATCAACATGCAAAACATTCAGGTGGAGAGATACATATATTTTTGGATGCTGGGATGAACTAAATATTTTCAACAGGGGAAATAGACCTGCACAATTTTTTTATTTTATTCCAGATAATATCTCTATTTATTTTTCTTAACAATATTTTTAAACCTTAGTTCAGTTTAAAACAATCATATTTTGTTTAGATTCCCAAGCCCAATGGAGATTAGAGTGAGAAGAATTGGAATTCTATCGAAGTTTAATCTTCTGAACCTAAAACAGAGATGAACTTATGTATACCCAGACATCCACACAGCATTCATTCATACAAACATGATTCAGGAACTAAAATAAACATGCATACACAATTTTAAACAGGCATCATAATCTCACTTCAAACATTTATCATTTATATCAAATTTAAAAAAATGTTTAAGCTTTAGTTTACTCACTGGTATATAAAGTAGAGAACAGTCTCTTGCTTTTAGTTTGGAAATTTGAATTTTCCCCCTGGTCTTGAACTTTATTTTTTGTTTTTGCCTCTTTTAAGATTCCAGTTTTGAATACTCTTCGAATTTAACCAGATTTGCCTTGATCTTGCTTTGATTCAGCTTGTTTACTGGTTCGTTACAAGCTTTGTATTTTTTTCCTTTCTCTTGGTTCGAATGAATGAAAAAAGGGAAAGTGGAGGTATATAAGGAGTATAGGCTGCAGTATACATCAAGCTTCTTTATTTTTATTTTTTTTATTATATATTTCCCCTTTCCTATGATTTGATTTCTTATTGAAGGTGATTTGATTTTTAAAAAAAGCTTTGATGTTATGTTTTGTAAGCTTGGCTTTAAATGCTTGTCTCCTCTTTTGTTTACAAATACTATTATACGAATTTATAGATGTGTATATATCTTTTGTATGTATGTATGTATATTTGTATATAGTTATATAATTTTTTGCATAAGTATTGTTATTATAACATTTATACACACTTAGAAGTTTTGAAATCTTATTATTGCGAAGTTATACATTCATATATTTGTAAATTTATATACTTATACTTATATATTTTCGAACATCATAAAGTTTGTATCAATTTGTATTTTCATTTGTATATTTATGGATTTTTTTCATCTTAATTTAGATAGTGGAATTTATATATATATATCCTTTATTTTTCTTTTCCATAAGTTTTATCATATTCAGAGGTTTATGAGCCAATGTTCATTTTAGTTCTTAAGCTATTATGTCTCCAATATTTTAATTATTAGAAATTTGTTTATTGGACTAATTTAAAACTAATATTCCAATAACTGCATCGGTTAATCACTCGATATTAGATGGCCCAAAAATCTATGTCGTCAAACACAGCTTCATCCAATTCAACACTTCTTCCACCGACTCTCTCTCAGTAAACATTTTTTCTCTCAAATTCCTATATTCTTGATTAAGTATGGAGAAGTCCTCCCATACCAGTCTCGACTCAACTGCATTTGCCATGTTTTCCCTCATCATTTGCATCATGAACCACTGAAATAGAACACTTATCACCATTCCCACAACAAGTTGGATTGCCTTATTTTCGACCATCGGAGGCATTTATTTTCCATTACCTCCATTAGCCTGATTATTCTTAGTCTCTCTTCTTGCATTATCTCCTCCAACAATGATCCCTCCACTTCTTATCTTCATTTTTTGCTTAATAAAGTTTTTAGAGAAATGGAAGGAAGAAAGTGATTTGGCAATAAAAAACTCTATTAGGACATATGCATATACATATAAACACACATATAGCAAAATACAAATACATCGTATAATACCATGCACCTTCCCAAAGATGTTTGTTTTCTACTATCGAACTCTACCTAAACTTTCACGTTTTACTCAATTGCCTCTGAACCTAAGCTATAATACCAATTATAACATCCCTCATTCCAAAACTTAAAGATGAAACTCCAATGTGCTACAATCATATTGGAATCGTCTTTCAATAATAGAGATAGGATCATTTATATAATAACACCTTAAGTAAATATGGTGGATAATATATATTACATACCATCATTATTTTTACATATACGATTGTTCCCACAGTCATGCCTACGCAAGGGTCAAAAATAAAATACGATCATAAAAATAGTGTCATGGTTAATATGTGAAGATGCCGACATGAACACTTAATACGTCAAAATCAAAATAACAAATATAATACCTAAGGCTCCTACTTCGTTCTTCAGCTTTCTTCATTGATCCATACCTACAAATACTCTATCTAAAGATAAAAACTCAACTTACTCATAAATAACTATGAATTCATAGGGAAAAAAACAATTAAACATGGGTAGACATAAAGTGCAATATGTGTAATGTATTACCCTAAATATAAAACATAGTGGAACCATGCAGCTAAAATATAGAATGAGTTTTCCCCTCACTATAACACAAAATTCATTTTACCAACTAAGCATAAACATGAGTTAATCTTATGTGTCTTACTCATGCTGTAAGGTCATAACTAGAATCAAATCATTTTGTAAGACATACAATTATCATTCTCTTTTCAAATCAAAACCTAAAACACCTATTCCTGGCTGCCACCAAGCCTTATACCTTCTATAGAGTTAAACGGTAATTGTAGTATTCAGATGCTACTAAGGCCTTATGCCTTCACTGCTTCAATCACTCTACTAAATACACTATTGGTTGCAGTTGCCTCTTAGGCATTTCACACTTTCTTTTATATTTCGGTTGCCATTCCTGACCTTACGCCTACTTCGCTTCCATTCTCGGTTACCACTTCAGGTCTTACAACTACGCTTTCATATTTCAGTTGCCACTAAGGCCTTACATCTACTTCACTTCTGGTTCTTAATTACTATGTAACGAATCACCTTTTCAACCCTCAAATGTCGATATTAATATATCCACGGTATCTGTATGCCGAACATCCAAGTGCTAAAATGATAGATTGTTAGGGTAAAAGGAAAAGTAGAAAAAAAAGAACAAGAAAGAAAGTTATAATAGTCCGTTCTCAAAAAATGTTGATAACATAATAGTAGTGGAGAAGAAATAGGAATAAAACAATAGGTGAAAGCATCTAGCTCATCTCCAAAAGCTCCAAAGAATATCCAATGAAAACCTTGCATTCTCAGACTACTCGGAAAAGCACACAAGGAACTAAGGGAAAACAAAACATGTGTTAGATATAAGTCTAGTATAAGAAACTCATGAAATATAGGGCCTAATATAACAGTATCTTTTAAGATCGTTCGAATCACCGTAATTGTTTTCCTTTCAAAAGAACCAAAACCGTCTAATAAGTAAATAAAGCAGTATAATAGATAGTGTCTAGGGTATATAATATAAATTAGAAAATAGCTATGATACTTTTGTCTCACAGTATAAGTTTATTAGAAGCACAACTAAAACTACTAAGGCACTTTCGCAAATAAATTTCCATTAGAGACGCCCTCTGTGCATCGAGGAAGATCTCTTGACAAGGCTCGAAAAGTACCTTTTGAAACCACGTATATCTCTAGATAAAATATACCAAAAAGGTAAAAATATAGCTGGTCCACGCATGAATGCCTGATACTGAATACCACCAACTCCCGCTAACAATAACCAAAAGCATCTGTAAATATCTAGACTTGATGTACTCTTTTGATTAGCTAAACCCTCTGGATATGCATCCTTCTATGTTTTCTATCATTTCCGATGGTAAAGTCATGTTCAACATCTCTCACACGAGTCTTTATCACTTCAATAGATCTCAAACCTTATGATAACCCATATTTTTAGACATCTGTTAATTAATAATTAACTATATTTAATTAGTAGAAATACTGATTTATAGGTTGAATAAATAGTATTCTGATAATTAAAAATATCTGGATGTTATAAATGGATTTGAAACTATAGTAAATGTTGGACTATAAATATCAGAAAATGATAAATTTTAGAGTGAATAAATAAATCCCATAAATAGATATGTGCAAACTTTATAGTGAATAAATAAATCCCATAAATAGATATGTGCAAACTTTATAGTGTTGAAAACCTTAAGTGTATACATATATAAGTGTGTAAAAATATTATATATATATGTATGTATATTGTGATTTGGAAGTTATATTTTGAATTAAAAATATAATATGAAAACAAGATCAAGTAAAAGCTTTAATATATATATATATATATTAATAAACATAGATATAAAACATAAAGAACATATATATATATATATATATATATAGATATACAAATCCAAATAGTGAATATAATATAAAATTATATCATAAACATATTAAAAATCATTAATACATGCATATTTACAAATGTAAAGATTTGGCATACATTTAAACATGCGCAAGTATTTTAGCATGAGATTTAACAAGTGTAAGTAATGATATCATGTATTAAACAAGTGTTATACCTTTTAATTATCTTTTATTTTAAAAATAAAAATAAAAATAAGATTATACATATACATCCCTTTAAACTCTTTCTCATTTTCTTTCACAAAAATCCAACCTAAAGAATAACTAAAATAAAAAAACCTGGAAACTAAGTAAAAGGAGAACAAAACCAAAAACTCAAACAACTATAAAACTCAAGCCTGAAGCAAACAACAAAATCAATAGCATATCAAGGCAAGTTTAAATCAAAACATTTTCCAGTTTTTAAAAAAAGTTGCTGTTCCCAAGTTCAAGATCTTAAGCAATATCCAGTTTTCAAAGTCCCAGAGCTGTTTCTCTGCTCAAAACCAAGGCGAGTAAACAATTTTATTTAAAAAATTTAAATTTTGTTTTAAATCTAGATGCATGCAATAAAATTTAAAGTAAAGTGTGATAAGTGTTTGCATGATTGTTTAATATGAATTGTTTGTGTGTATATATAATATATATATATATATATATATATATATATATATGTTTATATGCGTGTGCATGTCGATATACATAATGTTTGTTCTGTTCATATTGAACAGGTTTTAAAACTTGATCAAAATCCAACATCTCTTCCCTTGATTGTCTTTAGACTCTAACGTATAAAAAAAATCTTTTTGTTATATCAAGATCGAAATTTTGAAAATATTATTGAGTCAAATATGAAGGTAGTTTTAACTGAAAAAATTAATTATAGTAAAACACAAATCATATCAAAATTTTGAATTGCATGAATTCAAGTTTCAATTATATCATCTGATTTGTTTTCGAAATTGATGATTTTTAAAAATGGAATCATGATTTTTAAGCTTTTAAACTGAGGGAGATTGCGAGTTGAACGTGGATTGGGTTTTCGTCGATTTCTGATGATCGACGAGGTTTGGGTGGTCGAGGTCATTGTTGAAGCAAGATGGAAGGTTGGGGGTTACGAAAAAATTGATCGCTGGATTTATCGTCCATTGTTGCGGCGACATGGCGTCGATATAGGGTTTTAGGAGATGACCGAGACGACGGGGTTTGCGAGGCATTTGCGACGTCGACGGAGCACCAGACTCGATCAGTCATGGGGGAAATGAAAGAGGGGTGCAAGGTGAGGTTCTGGACGTGATGGCAAGGTTCCAGATGATCGAAGACGGGATAATTCGAGGTGTTTGATGATTCAGCCTGATGGGTTCGAGTTCGTTCGATTTTGATTTCACGAGGGGGTTTGGGATTCTGGGCGATTGCTCGTGTCGAGATAGTCGAAGTCGACTTGCTGATGGTGTCGGTGGTGAGTGGAGCGATGGCGAGGCGATGTGCATGTGCACGATAGTTTGTGTATGTCAGAATTTGGTTTTAGGAAGAAGGTTTGCGTCTTGAAGTTGATCTCGGGGAAGTAGGGTAGTGGCTTGAGTGATAAATCGGGTTGGCTATGTGAGTGCAACAGGGGTTAACAGTTTATTTTTTTTAACGTAACATAAAAAAGAAAAAGGAAGTCTTAAGGCTGGACTAGGGTGCGAACTGGGTTGGACCCGAAGTAAATATTATAACAGATTTTAAGATATAATGAAAGCAATTTTTAAAATTTAAAGTAAAAGTTTAAACTAATTTTAAAATCAATTTCTTATATAATAATGTTCTTAAATTAATATTTTTAAGGAAAATTTTATGATTTATTTAAATTAAATTTATTAAGTTAAATTCTTACATTATTTTAAACTTAATTTAAAATGTAATTAAGTAGTAAATTAAAAGGTAAAATGTTTTAACTTTATGTGTTGATGATAATTAAATAATTAATAAGGATGAATGTTTTATCTTAAATTTAATTAATATTTTAGGTATTGATCAAATTAATTAATAATTAAAGGAAATAAATAAATTAATTAAGGATTAATTAATTAAGTGATTAGAGATAAATTAATTTGCAGTTAAGGATTAATAAATTAATAATTAAGGAATTATTAATTAATAATTAGGGTTAATTAATTATTGATTAAGGATTAGTCAATTAATAATTAAAGGATAATTTATCAGTAATTAAAGATTAATAAATGAATTTGTAAAGTAATTAAAGAATGACTAATTAATTCAAATGGTTTGAAATAAATTAGTTGAATAATTAAGCAAGGTTTTGTGATTAATTCATAAGTAAATTAATTTAATTTGAGTCGATTAAATTAATTATAGTATGGATTAATAAGTCTTGCTTATGGATGATTGATTGTATAAAATGTCTGGATTGAAATTTATGGTATGAAAATCTGTGATGATCTGTGATATGATATGTTTGTGTTGAACTGTGATTTTGAGGGTTATCCACTGATGATGAATTGCTGTGTAAATGTGTAATCCTATATTAAAATTGAATTGTATTCACCTAACTTGGATTAAAGATGACATTGGATTCGAAGAGACCGGGGTCGGGTATCAGCAAATACCCGAAACCACTTCGATTAGTAATCTATAATAATTCATTATAGATTTGATCTTAGAATCAAATAAGATGGAATGGAATAAATTAAATAGCATGGCCATTTAAACTGAGTAACAACTTAAATATTGTTTGGTAATAAATGTAGACTTTAACAAGTAAAAACTCGTAGTGAGGTACGAGTTACCTTGGGTTTCAAATATGTATATAACTCAGTATTTTCAAGTTATATGGGTTTTCTCACGCTGGTTTCCAGCCTGATTCGAGTGTTACTTTAATGTAATGCTCTGGTCGGATAGAGTGTTACAGATTTTTAGGTTAGGACATTCTGAAGCGCGAGAGGCAAGCTAGATGGAAGAGACGTATGGAGTATATTCCGCTGTGTACTGTTTGTATTCTGGGACAAGTTATTATAACTGTCCAATTTACTGAAAATGGTTGTAACACTGATGTATTGTTTATAAATTGACAGACATAGATTTTCTTTGTAAATGCTATTGTTTGATATTATATTTTGATTTGCTGCGAATGTGAGATTCTATGTTTTGTATTCTGATTCTTCTTCTACCTCTTTTCTTCTTAACCCTAGAAATCTAGGATTTTCGGCGTTCGATTGCTCGATGCTTCTACAGTGGATGTATTAGTGTCAAATTTTCGAGGTCGAAAATTTCGGGTCGTTACAAATTTCTTTATAGAGTCTAGCACAAGTCGTTCGATGAATGCTAACACTGACCTCTCCCTAGGACTTAACCTTTGGATAGACACCCTAACTCTATAATATTTGTTCAAAACGTTAATGTTGACCTCTCCCTTGGACTTAACCTTAAGATAAATAGTTTAACTCTTAAACATTCAACTCCACAACCACTTCCAAATTATAGAACTCGTATGTTAGTTTGAAGTGGCTTTTGGTAAGTAATATCTAAGTATACTTATCCGATCCCGGACTCTTCAAAACTAAATCAATGAATTTTTGGTTAACTTAATTCTAGTTCTTTTGAAAATAAGATGACACTTTAAAGGAGTCCTCCCTGAGGGATATGAATAAGTGTGCTCTTAAAGCTAAAGACATTTCATACTTATGAATCCTCCTCGGGGGATCTCAAACCGTATAAAATCATAAAGCTTTTATATACTTCCTAAGTTAATTTGGCCAAGTTTGATAGCAATGAAAACTATAGCATATGGAAGCCAACTCTCGTATACTTATTACGTTTCCAACCTTCACAACTTATGTTATACCTCGGTTAAGATTGAAACCAGTAGATTAGAGCACTATTTGCTTTCCAACCCTATTATAACATCATTCTTATCTCTCATAGTAGAATAAATATACCTTTTCATCTTTTATTGCTAAGTACAAAATTAAATACCTTCCAAAGACAAGTAAATATATAAAGCGTGATCAAGTCTCGCAAGCGACTTCTAATCCCTTTTTATTTAATTTCTTATTAACTAAAGCATATTTTGCAAGTAAGCTAACTATAAGAAGTCCACCTTGGGTGATCTCGAATTTATACGTTCCAAAAACAAGTTACAGTTTAGAGGATAAGTCCTTCCCTAGGATTTCAAATTGCATAAATCCACAAAGATTTCTTTTACTTCCTGTGCTTACTTGTATATATATCTAAAAACCTATATAAATAATATAAACATGTATACAACTATGCCACTACTCATTTCCACTTATTTCAACACTTGAAAATATATTCATATTCTTATCTAAAAGGTATAAGAATACTCAAAAATCTTTTAGCAAATTTTCTTACTTAAACATGATCGAAGGGTTAAAAACAAATGTTATTAAAACATTGTTACTATAAACCCAAAACACTTTCATACTTATCATTATCTCTAAAACATTTTGTTTAAAGACCTACTTATATTCAAAAGTATATTCAAAAGGGGTTGGGACAAATGTTACTTAATCATTGTATCCAAAACCATTTATACTCGACATTATCATTAAAACATGCTTTCTAAAGATCTAAGTATCTTTAACCTATTTAACATGTTACTATATGTTTTAATTAACTTCCCAAAACAATTCTTTATAACTAAAAGTTATAACCAAAACCACTCGTCCTTTTATAAAATGCTTAACTTACTTCTCCAAACTTTGTATATAAATACTTTAAAAATATTTATAAATAGGTTTTAAATATCTATGTAAAATATTGCTTTATAATAACTAATTTCAAATTTAACAAAAACACAAAAACGCATGTATTATATTAAAAATCATTTAAAAAATCATAAATTATTATTAAAAATATGTTAAAACTTGAAACCACAAATAATGCACTCTAACTAACGTTACTAAACATCCCTAAAAGGTTCTCAGAAAAATACTTTGTGTAAACAACACTTTTAGCCACTTTAAAGTTTCGAACAATAACATTTAATAGACTGGTATCAAAAGTTCAAAAACACCCAGAAATTGTTGTAGTTTCCTCTTTTTACCACAAAACCAATTCTAAATCCCTTATTGTTTGACCAATTTTCAACTAGCTATCAGTTGATTTAAAGTCTAATTGTTTTAATTAAGCACTTTACTCACTTTACTTAATAACTATGAAAAAAAACCCCTAGGGATGTAATTATAAAATCCTACAAAAATTTACAAAAACAAGGCATTTCAAAGTGCATCTATAACAACCTTTTTGCCTATTAACTTTTGCTTATGTTATTCTATCATTTCTATAATTTTGCAAACTAATTATTTATTGTCGTATACACTATTGTAAGTATAGAGCGCAACCAAATTATATACTTTCACATTATGTTCATATATAACCATTTTAAACAAGTTAAACACAACAGATTTTTAAAGTGCACTTATAATGACCTTTCTCGCCTCAAACGCATTCAAAACAAACTTCAACTTTCACATAAAACCTAAAAAACATGTAGAAACAAAGTCAAGGCGATGTTACATGTTATAGAGGGTAATAGAAATGATGATAGGCAGATAGAGTTGTCGTTTGCTTTCAAACGCAAGGGATCTAAAGTTATAACTTCATTATCCAACTTAAACTTCATATTCAAGCATACATATACACACAAAATATATGCTTTTGAATTATGAGATAACTCACCCAAACCAAGCTTACAACCAAGCATAAGCCACTACGAACACAAGACTACTTCTTACCATCACCAAACATCTAAAGACACCACCTTTGCACCTAAAATGCTCACGACCACCTTTCTAGCTCCATCAGTGCTTACGACCTCCTATAGATCTCCCCTTTGCGCCCTTTTTCTTTCTCTTTTTCTTTCCTATACTTTCCTTCTATGTTGTGCTAGGCTCTTAGACAAGTTTGGTGAAGTTCGATGTTGATTTGAATTGTTTAGGATTTAAGAGTGAAGAGGAAGGGAGTGAAGAGCTTATACTCTCTATTCTTTTAATTTTTTAGAAAATGGTTTACAAAACATATGAAGTATTTATGTAGACTTAACAAGAGGTTACTACTACACCCTAACCTCCTTCGGAGGTCACCATGCATTCTCCCTCCCATGTTCTTCGCTTTCCACCTCACTCCCTTTAGGAAATATCCTCTATAAATATCTTCTACCCATGACATCATCCTACCCCACTAATCACCATCAGGGAAAATATTTTTATTTTAAAATTAATTACACATTAATATTCAAAGATAGTCCAAGTTTTTTTGAATAATCTATGTCATGTAAAATGCTGTATCGATAGAACGATTTTCGGTCACATTATTGATATTTCTTCAAAGTATTTATTTTTGTAAACATTTTTCAAAAATAAGTTACCATCAACATTTATTAATTAAAAGTGTCTTAAAAAAGTTAAATAAATTTAATCCCATTTAGCCAAGATTCAACTGTTTAAATAATTAAGATATCTAAGTATAAACTGTTCGAAATTCAGAGTCATTGCATTCTCTTCCATTTTTAAGACGTACATAAGAAACAATCTCATATTGATACCTAACATTATTAAAAATCATTAGTAACAAAGCTCATGGTTTTCTCAAGTTCAAAAATCTTCTCACTGCACAAGGATGATAAATAATCTACTGATCGTACCTTGTGCTCAATTTCCATAGGTATATTACTTAGGTGATTATTCATGCTATCCAGAACAAATTGATGAATCATTCCTTGAACTATCCATAAGCAACAAAACATAGTATGCATGCATATACTAAAGCCCATCCGATGTGCATGGACCATCCGTACATAATACCTGATCTAATCACATGTTCGACCACATAAATTTCACTTTCAAACTAGTATAGATCACTTGACCTCTCTAGTGTGAACTCCTATTAGGTACCTTGATTAGAAACTTCCGTTATCCTTACATAGCCATATGTTTGCACAAAAAATGGACAAACACCTCCAAGTCGTGTTATTTAGTCGATTATATGTAATTTTCAATGATTTTGGATGAGTATGTAAATATGAGAAAAGTAGGGGCTGAAATGTAAAAGACACACAGATTTATAGTGGTTCGGCCAGAATGTGCCTACGTCCACTTTATATGTTATTATCTTCTTTCTTTCAGGTTACAAGTACAATGCGTTGTATACAAGTGTATGAAAGTAGTTTGAAAGTTCCTTCCTTGCTTGAGCTCTCAAACTTGTCTGCCATTGTTGTACCCCTGCCCCTCTATTTATAGAGTGAGGTAGGGGGCAGGGGTCTTGGAAGTATATAGATGCTGGTGGGCCCGGGCTGAAGCAATCTGGCCTGGTAGCATTCTGGTTCGGCGGAGCTTGGTCCGGCCGTGTTTGGAGAAGTTGGAGTTTGGTCCGGTCATGGTTGGTTCGGTGGTAGTGGGTTTTGGACCGGTGATGGTGTGTTTTGGACCGGTGATGGTGTGTTGGTTCGGTCGTGGAAGTGGTCCGGTGGTAGCATGGAGATGGAGTTTGGACCGGTGTTGGTTCTCATCCGGCAGTGGAAGGTTGGTTCGGTCTTGGCTGGTTCATCAGTGGGGGAATGCCGGATGGGCTTGAGTTTGGAGTGCCGAATGAACAGAGGTTTGGAAAGCCGAATGAACTGGAAAGCCGAATGAAACCCAATGCTTGCCATGCCGAATGAGCTTGTGTGTGTTAGGTTGGTTGCTGGCTGAATGCTTCCTTGCATTGCTTTGCCGAGTGGACTTATGCTTGTATTGTTGAAAGGGCTTTGTATTCGGATCTTGAGTGGAACTCTGGGCTTACATACGCTTGCTGGTTGCTTCTTCTTAGCTTGATCGTGGCGGAGACGCGCTCGACATTGATATTCCAGTTTTGACCAAAAAACGGGATAACAAAGTAGAGGTTGCTCGCGAGCCCGGGTGAAACTGCGGCTTCTTGGTCTTGAGATCTTCTGGGTGAAAATCCGCCCAACACCATATACCATGATAGAAAACCTTAGGATAATATCAACAATCTGTATCAACTGTTCACCATTGAAAATTAAGTGAAAAATTCTGGCCCAGACCAGTATTAGTCACCAAGAAATCATGTACTCTAATCACGGATCAAGAACTGTCATGCGCATAGAATGATCTACATACAACTTATGCATGTTGTTCAATTGGTTTCTTTAACTAAACTAATTACATTTTTTAAACCACACTCATTTATGCATGCAGTATCCCATTCAATACTAAGTAATTTATGAACCATTTCATAAAAACATTACTTAAGTTTATAAATGTTTCATAAGATAACTTTATTCATAAAGCATTTCATCACTTAAGTTCATACTTGTATAATATTCTACTGCATCCTTAGAGTATATACAAAAATCAAATTCACTTTACTTCTAAAATTTTGACAAAGGCCCAAAATAAATCTAGGCCTTATAACCAAGTCAACCTTTTAGACTTCTCTATCCATTGGGTTAGGCAAGTAGCTAGGAAGAGAAGGACATTGGTGTCCAAACATATGCCTAGCACATACATTTCTTAAATAACCCTAAAGTAGAGATGTTTATTAGTCGGCCCAATAACATTGAATGTTTTACTTAATATAGATGTTCAACAAATTTAAAACTTGTTTTAACTCACTGACTTTTTAATTCAAGAGTTAGAGAAACTCCTCTTTATATTTTCAAAAACACTTATCTTCACATACTATAACAATCCGGAAGTTCCAGAATGTCAAAAATCATCGAAAAGTCCATTTCGTTCTATTAAGTGAAAACTTTAGAACTAACTACTGGGTTTCATTTCAAATCATTTGAAGTACTCATATTTACATATATCCTTTTGTAGGCCAAATCATACTTTTGGGATTAAGTCAAAATCATTTTCAAAGCAGTATCAAATACTTCATACAATGATACTAAGTATCATGATCTCAATTTACAAACCTATTTCCCAGTTTCATTAGATTTTACATATAGATCAAGTAACACCAAATTGATACCAAGGAAACAGGTCCTACCAAGTCGCATAATACATATCGTTACTAAGTAGATAATACTCAAGAGAAGTGCATACCAACCACATGCATCTCTTGCCTATTTTAGTCGCTCTCAAGCCACTTAAACTATCTAATACAAAATACTTTTTCTTAAATCTATTCGTTGATTTCGAGAACAACCTCGAAGTTAAAAAATCTAAAAACTCATTTCGAAATTCCAATAGTCAAAAATACTTTCAAATAATACTATTATTATTTCCTCTAAATTCCTTGAAATCGTTTTTAAAGACATTTGGATTTAATCTCAAAATATCAATTTAAATCCTCTTTATTTATAAACCATATTATAAACTATACTTTTATAAAATCACTTTCTTAGAAAATTTATACTAAACTTCTTCTTTTTAAATTAAACTTCTAACCCAACATTGTCCCCAAATGCCTTATATTCAAAGTGTGAAACACAATTTACATGGTGGTCGTTTCAATGCACACATAAATACCGTCTATTCAACCCACGCAGTTAAATGTAATTTTCTCACATACTAGTTAAGTATAGATAAACAATCAATAATAAGTGTCATAAACTTCCAAGCATAACTAATCGATCTATAAATGATAATAATTCTTATAAATTGGTCGAGCACTGTTAAACTAATTAATGAGGGATAATGAATGGATACCAACATTCCCTGTATTATTTGAACTACATTTTAATAATTCATTCTTATATAAGTTACCGTATGTAAGATCTTTTCATTTTCGTAGTTGAAATACCACTAGCACTGTTTATAACAAATAAAAATATGCACTCATAAATATAACACATCAACTCATTATAGGGTATCACGTACCTTATCTCTAATGAGTTTACCCAACCAAAGACAAGATCTTCGCTTAATTTCTAGTTTTGTTACCAAATGTAACAAATTGATTTTTGTACCTTAGATGTCTACGCTAGTACATCCATGGTATTCACGAGCAAAATACCCAAGTGTCGGAAAAACATATTGTTAGGGCGAGAAGAAAAGGCAGAAAGAAAAATAACAAGAAAGAAGAGAATAAAACATCAAAACCTTACAATGGAACAGTAATATATAATATCAAAAAAATAGTACAAAGAGCTATTCTAAGATATATAGCATTTCAAAGTTACGATCCTAAGTAATAACATTAGCTTGGATAGTTATAACAGCCTGTCCTGACATATGCTGATATACGTACTAGTAGTGCAGTGAAAATAAGAATACTAAGGTGGATGAAAGCATCTAGCTCATCTCTAGGAGCTCCAAAGATATCCAACGAGAACTTGCCTTTTTCAAACTAATCGAAAGTGCACCTGACGAATTAAGGAAAAAATAAAACCACGAGTCAAAATTCAGTCCGGTGTGAGAAACTCATGAAAATGGGTATAACACCCTATAAAATTTAATAAGAAATTAAATAATTAAAATAACGTTAAAAACAAAATTTTTGTAAATGTCAGAATTTGGTCACGAAAATTGCACCGCTGCATCCGTGCAGTTTTCAGATCAATTTTCATATATAATATATAAAAGTGAGAGTTACTTGAAATTGGAGAAGTTATGGACATTAGAAGTATTTGAATTTAAAATAATTTAAAGGAGTTTAAATTTAAAATTTAAATATTTGAATTTGATATTTTGCAACATGAAGGGATACTAAATGTTTGAGTTGAATTGGTTCAGATAATAATTAATTGAGTAATTAATAAATTAAATAAGGCGATTATAATAATTAATCAAAAGAAATATTCGTGGTCGAAACATTAAGACTGGTTGACTGCTTAGGAGCAATCGGCGGATCGCTTCTGGGTGAACAGTCGATCAGTAAGCGCCTAAAGCGGCAAGATTTTAAGAAATTGAATGTATTAGATTTACATATTTAAATCTGATTGTTTTGGTTACAACTTACCACTATAAATAGACCCTTAGACCCCTCACTTTTCTTCTTAAAATTCTTAAAGTGATAGTGAAGCTTTGCTAGATTCCTTGTTCTTCTTTTTTAGATTTCAAAGTCAGTTAAGATTTTCAAAGAGAGATCTGAAAGGGAATTGGGTAAGACGAAATCAAATCCAGTTAAGAAGCAAACAATTATATATGCGTGGAAATATCAAGTTTTTCACATTTTTTGTAATTGAATAGTATTTGGATTTGATGTATGCCTTGGGAAATTTTGATAAACGAATAAAAATCAAAAACCCCAAAATTTCCTTAATTAAATGTCAATCTTTGAATATGTTGGAATTTCAATTGTTTGGATTGACATAGTAGGATCAGTTCTGTAACTGAGATTCGAATAATTTATAATCTATTCCACATTAATTATTTTGATTTCAATTGTAGTAGAAAAAAGATTATAAAAGAAAATAAAGTTAGAAATGGTGTGGAAAGTATGAATCTGATTATATTGTAGTTTGCACTGTCTATTTTCGGTAAATATGTATGGATCCTTTTTCCACTTTATGGTGCTATGTGTAAAGTTGAATAAAATATAAAAGATCTAAACTATAAGGATTATTTTCCTTAAAGTAAAAGAGGTAAATTCCACCATGTTAATATGAGATGAGTTTGGTATCATTCTTTTTTGTGGACAAGTCAGTTGTTGGCTAAGGATGTTATTTATATTTTTGTTTGGAGTTTGGGACTTGTATGAATTTGACATCTAATTAATTAGAGATTTCTTCACATGTGATTAGAGATATTTTATTTGAACCTCATATGTGTGTATACAATATTAATATATTGATTATTAAAAGTAATATCATATTGATTATAACGTGTTGAACATAATGATTAGTTTTATTAGAATAATTAGGTAATATTAAATTATAGGATAGTAATTAATGTAAATTAGGGAGTTAAACCTTAATTAGAGACGTAATAAGGGGTTACCTCATATGACCTCAACTTAGGATGGTATATGTATAAAATGGTTATACATATGAAGTATGACCAGTTTATATGGATGCGAGGTTAGTCCAAAGTTACATCGAAGTCTGCCCAGTAAAATTTGGCTACCAATGGTGTGGCTTTGTGGACTGATGTAAGACATCTCCTATAATAAATAACCCTAGTGGACACGAGGTTAATACCAATTCTGTAGGATAAATTTGCCTAGTCAATTTGGCTACCAATACCTACAAATAGCCGGATTAATGCGAGGTGTCACGACTGGGTTATATTTCATAAATTATGCTATTGATAAGATAAGTGAAATCTTTAGAGGGAGTTCGCTTCGGGTTAGAGGTATTAAGTGGCTATGGTAGAGTCCGCCTCTTTTCTTTGGGAGAAGTATTGAGTCACCTCAAGGGATTTCTTACTACGTCAGTTAGTGAGAACCACAAAGGGACTCGCCTTGGGTTGGGTTGAAAATGAAGGGGACCTACATATGTTATAGGTCTTAAGTGATCAGGGTCTACCTAATTCTCATGAAAAAGGTAGTAAGTGGTTTGGAGGTTCTCTATCTCGCATCACTAACGATAGTTGCGTCAGAATTTGAAAATGAGTTAGGTATTAAATGACGGGGTTCTGTTTATTTCATAGGTAGTAAGTGGTTAGAGTCCGCTAATCCCCAGTAAAACGTATTTATCGGTTTGGGCGCTTTCTCATGCATCGTTGACGTTATTTTTGTTAGAATTTTGGAATTTGACTAGAAACTCCTTAAGGCATACAGCTAAACTTATTAGCATGGTATAATTTTAAATATGTATGACATATTTCTTATCCAAATAATACTATCCAAATACAATTACAGTAAAGCTTGAGATTTTCATGTCACTAAACATTTCTTGTTCTAACCCACTTCTCATTACAACCCACAAGTTAGAGGAGGTAATGCTAATTTAGAAAATGAAGGTGAAGATGAAGAATTATGACGGTTTTATATATTTATGCTTTTTAAATATTTAAATGTACCCAGTTCAAACAATTATTTTATTTTGAAATATTGTATTATGGAGATTTTATATAGACATGTTGTGAGATTTGGCAATAACATATATTGTTTTTGAAATGGCCTTATTTTATGAAACAGATACTTGTTTCTGATATTATATTTTATCCATTCTGCTATAAAAATTTGTAAGTACAGGAAAATAGCTCTGTGTACTATGTATTATTTAAAATTTATCAACTTAACAACTCGCCTTGAGATGGGCCTAAGGTTAGATGGGCTTTTATTAGATCGAAATCAGGTCTGTTTGTGGTGTTTGTTGCAATGAAGACTAATATTACAATATTTTTTGAGACTGTTCGAATCAACTATAATAGTTTTCCTCTCAAAAGAACCAAAACTATTGAAAAAGTAAATAAAATGATATAGTAGATAGTATGTAGGGTGTAGAATATAAATCAAAAAATAGTTGTGTTGCTTGCATCCTACAACATAACAATAATGGAAGTACGACTAAAATCGTTAAGGCAGATTCACATATGGATTTCCATTGGAGACGCCCTTAGTGCATTAAAGTGGATCTCATGGCAAGGGTCCAAAAGTACCTTCCAAAACCACATATATCTTTAGATAAAATATATCACAAAGTTAAATATAGTTGGTCCATGTCTGAACATGTAATACCAAATACTAATAACTCTCGCTAACAACAACTAAAAGCAACTTTAGATATTTGGAGTTTACATAACCTTTAGGTTGGTTAAACCCCCTAACTATGCATCCTACTCCACTTTTTATCATTTCCAATGGGGCAGTCATGTTTAGCATCTCTCATATGCTTCATCACTAGAGCAGATCATAAATATCTCCCTGATTCTAGCACAAGTTGTTTGATGAATGCTAACGCTGACATCTTCTTGGACTTAAACTTGGGATATTAAATTTATCTCTATAGCATTTGTCCGAAATGTTTATACTGACCTCTACCTTGGACTTAACATTAGGATAAATAATTCAATTCAATAACATTCCACTCCACAGCTACTTCTAAAACATAGAACTCGTATATCAATTTTAAAGTGTTTTTGGGTAAGTAGTACCTATGTATACTTATCCGATCCTGGACTCTTCAAAACTAAATCGATGAATTTTTGGTTAACTCGGTTCCCGTTCTTTTAAAAGTAAGCGGACGATATGAAGGAGTCCATCTCAAGGGATCACAAATATATACATTATTTATAATGAGTCGAATTTTTCGCGTTCGAAAATCGACATCCATACTCAGATCGTATTCGAATGCCGTAGAATCGATCGTTCAAATCCGATTCGCCGGAGCTTATAACAACATTAAGTAAACAACACGGTAGAAGCAAAGGATAATACATTGATATACAACTTTGATACAATATCTGATACAATAGATGATCCAATAGATATCAATATACATCAGAGATATGATACAATAAAATAGCAGCAGAAAAAAAATGATAACACCAGCAGCGGAACAAAATAACTCTAAGATAGTCTTGAAGGAAGAACTCCAAAAACTGCAAATCCATTTCCAATAACCAATCCAACAATAGCTCGAACTCCCAATAACGATGCACAAAGATAAGCAAATGCAGTCTGATCCAAAGACTGAACTAACTCTAGATATCCACCACATCTGACTATCTGAAAAACCCAACTATCTGGAAAACCCAACTCTAGACTGCTCGTGTAGAAAAAATATTGAGCACCCAGAGTTTAGGAAAGAAACAATAAACTCCGGATCAGTCATGGGACTGGTTTGAGCAACAAAAACAGTTTATCTTTTAAAACAATCAACAAAAGATTTTAAAATCAATTCGCAATGCTTTTAGAAAACGAAACTACCATAAGACCTCCTTCCACACACACAATGCAAGCGCAGACTTGGAGGAGATTTCTTCTTATGTTAGTCAAAGATGCTTACTACACAAAATGAAATCATTTTTGATATTAATATTAGTGCATAGTGTAGAAAACATTTTGAAAGTAGAATGTAAATCTTAGCCAGCATAGGTACCATTATATTATGCCCGCTATAGCTACTCCTGAGGAAGCAGGTTATACAATTCGCAATCATAAAGGGTTCGTATTGTTTCTTTGGATTTCCAACAAATGGTAAGGCCAAGGAACTTCCCATTGCCACATGGAAACGCCTTTGTAAAGACGTCCTCGAGAACCTAACCAGATCTCTGCCAACACTAGGCCGGGTTACCCCTAACTGGGTAACTATTGACACAAGTATGCCATCCCCCGGTCGTACTCAACCTTTATCCGAGGCCCCAACAACAATCACAAAGTTATAAATATATGTATTTGCGATATCCACATAAGTTAAGTATCTGGGCTCCATACCATGATACCACTTCTATCCAGAAGGAGATGTACATACCCTAAGGGGCGCTACCCCCAATAACCTTGCTGCATCTTTCCTGTTTTGACCATTCCGGGGTGTGAGGTCCGACGTAGTCTCATCCACAAAGCTACACTTTTTACAAAAAGCCACACTTTGATTACAAATGATCAGCATCGCTTAGCATGCCACATTAACAAATTGGGAATATATTGCTGATAACCTTCAACTACATAACATGGTGAGCTAAGAGAATAAATTCTCCGCCACTAACATAAATGTATTTGAAAGAAATCTGCTTTATATCTCAAATTGTAATGTCAGGCATACAATCCATACAAGTCTGTTCTGGGTTCGAACAGAACCGAAGGCACTTCCAAAGAAGTCCTTGCAATCCGGGTATTCACAACCCCGATCGGACTTCCCATCACTTAGGGAGTCTCTATACCGGCGCGACTCAGTGCAGAGACAATCGATAGGTCATCCTATCGCTCTCGTAAATACCCCATCTTCATCACCGGTTTTCAAATGCTATCCATAACGTCGAATCACATATTCGGAATGGGTTATACGACACAAAGGTCCTTTCCCGGCTAAACCGAATAGTGAGCGCAATATTTAAAACATATGGATATGGGACTTCAATTAAGTCACCACTTAATAATTCAAAACTTAATTTCAAATGGTTTAAACCAATTACCATTTCAAATATTTTAAACAAAAGATTTATTTCATAAAGATCACCTATTTTCGCAAATATTCATACCCGGATTTCAAAACAATTCCGTTTCAAAAAGATTAATTCATTTAATTTTTAAATCAAAGATTTGTCTCATAGCTTTTAAATTGTTCCCAATATTCATTTTCAAAATTCGTTTCCGAATATTCATCTATAACTTAGAAAACTATTTTAATTTAAACTTGAAATCCCTTTAATAAAATTTGAAACTATTTTAGCGATGTCAAGATTCCCATCGTTCTAAATTTACCATTCATCCCGGTAGTAGAAAAATGTACGCGGATATGAAGCGACTTTATTATTGGGAGGGAATGAAACTTGACATCGCTAACTTCGTTAAGTGTTGCAGGACTTGCCAACTCGTTAAGGCCGAACATCAAAGGCCCGGTGGGTTATTGCAACCTTTAGAAATTCCAATGTGGAAGTGGGACCAAATTTCCATGTATTTTATTGATTGCCTTCCCCGTTCTCGTTCGGGTCATGATAGCTTATGGGTGATTGTTGATAGACTTACTAAATCTGCCCATTTTATTCCTGTTCGGTCTAACCGAACCGTTCCTCTTTTGGCCAAACTTTTTGTCAAAGAAATTGTTAAATTGCACGGAGTTCCTACTTCTATTGTCAGCGATCGTGATCCATTGTTTACTAGTGGATTCTGGAAGAGTCTTTAAAAAGCTTTAGGAACGAAGCATAATTTTAGCACCGCTTATCACCCCCAGTCCGATGGACAAACCGAGCGTGTGAATCAAACTCTTGAAGATCTTCTTCGTGTTTGTGTGCTTGATTTCGGTGGAAGCTGGGAAGATCATATTCCTCTTGTTGAATTTTCCTATAATAATAGCTTCCAATCTAGTATAGATATGGCACCTTTCGAGGTACTATATGAAAGGCCATGCCGATCTCCTTCTTGTTAGCTTGAGGGCGGTGAGAGGCTGGTTTTAGTTCCGGACTTTATTCGTGATTCCACAGAAAATATTAAACTTATTCGACATAGGATGAAAGAAGCCTAGAGTAGACAAAAATCCTATGCCGATAATCGAAGAAGGAGATTAGAATTTTCTGTTGGAGATATTGTTTTTATTCTTGTTTCACCTATGAAAGGTGTTTTACGTTTCAGTCGGTCGGGAAAGTTAGCACCTTGATATATTGGGTCATTTTCTATCACTGAACGTATTGGTTCCATGGCTTATCGCCTATCATTACCGGCTCAGTTTTCTACCATGCATGACATGTTTCACGTTTCTCAATTACGGAAATGTCTTCGAGATTCCGATTCTATTCTTGATCCCGTTCTTGTGGAAGAGATTGAAGTTTCACCTAATTTAACTTATGAGCAGCATCCTATTCAAATTATTGCTTCGGAGGTCAAACGCCTTTGAAATAAAGATGTCCCGCTTGTGAAAGTTCAATGGTCTTCAAATCCTAAGGATTGTTCTTGGGAATCTAGAGAGTTCATCGAGCGAACACATCCGGACTTACTTTCCCACGCTCTTTAAGGTGAACCTTTTATTTCAGATTTCTTTTATGTTGAATACGCTCTCGTCGTTGTTACTATATATCTTCTTCTTAAATATTGCGAGGATGCAATTTCTTTAAGGAGGGGAGTCTATAACAACCCGCATATTTGTCGATTTTATATTTAAATATTTTATTCAAATATTTTATCGATACTCGGAATTTAGTCCGAAAAGCTACTTTTTGCATACGGTCGAATTAGGACTCGGATCCACTTCCATTGAGTTCAAAACGCCGTTTGCGATCATTATGAGTATAAACTTTGATATGTTTGGAGTTAAAGGAATTTTTCCACTTTTTACTTAGGGTTTTGGTTTGGGCTGAGCCCAATAACTCCACTTATGTATTCAGTCCCAACCCTCTCCTCTTCATTTACTTCCTTTCTATTTTCCTAATACTCAAGCTTTTATGACAATGGGGAGTGGAATGGGAAATTGAAACTCAAGCCCTAGTATTCTTTTGCAAATCAAGCACTAGCTCCAAACTAATAGAAGAACCCATTGGTAAGCCTTCTCTTCATCTTCTCCAACTCCTTCTCTCTTGAATTTCAGAAATTCCTAAACCTAACTTTGGGAATGTTCTTCTTTTTTAGCATAGATTCAAGATCGTTTGAGTTGTGTTGAAGAGTGGTTGATTCTCCCTTTGCTTTCAAGATTCTTCTTCATTTGTTTGGGTTCAAAGGTGAGATTTTTATCTCACATCTTCGTCTATAATTATCTTCGATTGTTAGGTATGAATTCCTAACACTTATTCTTGTGCGATTGATTTTGGTTTGGATTGATTTGGTGTATATTCCAATTTTTGGTGTTTTGAAATCAAAATCTGTGAAAATCCTATTATGGATATTTGGACATTGATATTTGAGGCGTATCGAAGAGCATTTAAGGCTGGATTGTCGCTTGGCGTAAATCCTTGGTCGTCTTTGCTCGTCCAATCGCTTCCGGTATTTATTTCGGCCATTTTTGGTCTAGGTTCAGGGAATGCCCTGAACCCCTGTTTCAGACGTCTGAAACGTTAGATTCAAACGTCTGAATATTATTCTAGGAAGATTTTTATTCCCAGATTCAGACGTCTGAATCTATATTTCAGACGTCTGAATTGGTTCGTTTGGAACCAGAAAGAAATTAGGCTAAAAAGTGCCTATTTCAGACGTCTGAAATCAAGGATTCAGACGTCTGAATTCTGTTTTGGAAAATATTTTATTTTCCAGATTCAGACTTCTGAACCCTTGATTTCAGACGTCTGAATCTGCAGTCTTTTGCCTATATTGCCTATTTTGTTTGAATTTCCAACTTTAATCGATTCGTGTTGATTCCCTTTTGTTGTTATCATTTATTATTGATTTTGATGACATTTTCTTCGTGATTTTTGGGAATATCCATTTTGATGGATTCAGTATCGATTTCTTTGGATTTTATTCACGTCATTGAATGTGAATTTTGATGATTGATTGTTTCTACAATCATTTCTATGATTTATCACTTTAAAAATATAAAGGTTTCAATACTAGTAGTAAATATCAAAACTCTTTCGTCAAATCAATCTTTAACACTATTTTATTACCAAACTTGTTTATAAAACCGTTTTCCGATCTATTAGTATATACAAACCTTTACCTCACTCGGATGAGAAATCTAATTAAACGACTTAGTAAAACAAGTGGTATGAAACGCCTGCGTTCACTTCGTCGGTTAATTCTTGGACTTGTTCGATTGAACCTCTTGTGACAATTTTCTAGTGAAGATTTACAGTTTGTTCGTAAATATTTAAGTTAAGCAAGTAGTTATGGGACAAGAGGCTAAGCTTTTATATTTACTAGCTTAGTGTAATTGACACTTCTCGTTGATTATGACGATCATCTTATGATTTAGACTAGCAATTGTGCGATGTCTCTTTGTTTGCAAGGTTAGAATAGACCTCATTGGTGTGATTCCGACTCACACATATCTCTTTGTCCGCAAGGTTAGTCTAGACACCATTTGTGTGATTCCACTCACACATACCTTTTTGTTGCGAGGTTAGGCTAGACACCATTTGTGTAATTCCACTCACACATACCTTTTTGCTTTTTGGTTAGCCAAGACCTCATCTGGGTGATTTCGACTCACCCATATGGGGTAGCTCCCCATGGCCTTCGGACCGTCATGTGATAGGCCTCTTTCCCTTTCTCTGTGATTTCTGGATTTCTTGTGTTGATTTCTGGAATTTATGTCATTGACATGTTATGAGTACAAGTTTAGGGTATGATGCCCTCTTTGGATCTTTGAGAAGATTCTTGTGATATTGATTTATCTCTTATTGATTGATCTTCTATTGATCATCATTTGCATACTTATAGTAGTATGTCAGTATGGATATTTTATGTTTATGCCATATCTTTTATTTTATACCATGTCATCTGATATTTATAGCTAGACTGATCCATATATTATTTTCTTAAATAATACTCGGGTCAGACCGAGATGTTACAGGTGCTTCTGCCTGACTTATTCCCGGGATTTGCTACTCTGACTTTTGGCTAACTATTTAGATTAGCAGTTTTTTGTTTTATACACTTGAGATATAGACTCATAGTTGTATTCTTTTGTATAGCACGTGTTGCTATTCTTTTGCATTATTGTGGATCTTTTTGACCACTACTCTGATGTACACTTTCATGTGTTAGTTATATATTCGTATCTTCTTACGCCTTTGTGATATGGATGTCTGTGTCTGATTTGTGTTATGCTTATTTCTTTGTTTGTTTCCAAAGATTATTATAGCCACTGAGTAGTAGCTTTGAGTTTGTATCGGTGTGTCGGACTTCCTCCCGAAATCAAATGCGTTATACTATCCGACATAGCGGTGCTCGCACAAAGCAATTGCACGGATGGTCGCTCCTCAACTGCCTTATTCTTCGTGCTAGTTGACAGCATTGCTACGTAGTGTTCTTGGCTAGCGCGGGTATAGAGGTGGGGAGTCACATGGAAAGTCAAGATCCATATCTTGTATATAACAAATACACAAATCATAAGAATAAGATTCAACACAACAAAGATGGATTGAATTATGCAATTACGAATCAAAGAACATAACCTTGCTTTCAACCACCAAGTGGGCTTGGCCATGGTCTAATAGTGAGCTGGAGGTGATGTTGTGGTGGTGGAGGCCGAGCTATGCAAGCAGAAAACAAAAAGAAAAAAAAAGTGGAAAAAGAAGAGAGAAGGAAGCCATGGATCTAGACTTTTTTTTTCCTCACTCAAATGATACAATGAGAAACCTTTTTTTATTTCATGTGAATGATAAGAGAAGGCTAGGTTTAAAAAGATTTGAATGGATAAAGATTAGGAATAGTTAGAAAATAAAAAGGCTAGGAAATTTAAAAAGGCACAATTTAAGTAGGGGAAATATCTTGTATATATTTGTCTTAAATGAATGAAAAGAGGAGTTTGATAACTTTGTACGTGATTGAAAAGGAGAAAATCACGTCTATGCTTTTACGAATAGATATGGAAGAAGATTAAAAGGTGGGAAATATATAAAGGCAAGAAATAAATTAAGAAACGTATGCCTACATTTAAAACATATCTTAATTGATTTGTTACTTATCCAATAAATATAGATGTATATACACAAAAGAAATCTTCACTAAATAAATAAAGTTTATACACACCATAAAAGTAACTAAGAAGATGGAAATAGAAATATATAAAAAATGAAACGCATAAATTAATTATAAATTTAAAAAAGGCACAATTTAAGTAGGAAAAAATCTTGTATATATTTTTCTTAAACAAATGAAAAGAGGAGTTTGATAACTTTGTACGTGATTGAAAAGGAGAAAATCACGTCTATGCATTTATGAATAGATATGGTAGAAGATTAAAAGGTGGCAAAAATATATAAAGGAAAGAAATAAATTAAGAAACGTATGCCTATATTTAAAACATATCTTAATTGATTTGTTACTTATCCAATAAATATAGATGTATATACACAAAAGAAACCTTCACTAAATAAAAAAAGATTATATACACCATAGAAGTAAATAAGAAGATGGAGGCTGAGCCTAGTTTGAAGGAAGACAAAGAAAGTAAAAAAGAAATAGAAGAGAAAAAAATAGAAAAACAGAAGAAAATGAAGCCATTACTTGCAAGAAAATTTCTCACATGAAGATGCAAATGAAAATGAGATGTGGTAAAGAGTTTTTGTACGTGAATTAAAATTTTCTAGGGGAGTTATTCATGCCAAATCAAGTGCAACGAATTGGCAAGTAATTAAGTGCTTAAACGGCTAGAGCTTTGAAGGGATTTATTTCCTATTAAATAAAAAGAAACAATGGAACAAAATGGGGTAAGTTACTTGCTTTTTCATGTGAATTGATAGGGTATAAATGGCTAAAGTTTTAGGTAGGCATGGCTAGAAATTAATTAAGGAGGTAAGAAATAAAAGATAGGCAAATAAAGAGGCAGGAAATAAAACAAATGTAACGTATGCCAATTAAAATAGATAAATCAAATAAACATAATCTAAGTTTATACAATTAAAATAAATATAAAATAAAAATTTAAAGAAACAAACATAGGGAAATAAAATACGATATATATATATATATATATATATATATATATATATATATATAAATGAAAACACATAAATTTATTGCGCATGAAACGCTGTAATTTATTCAAATCTAAAAGTATAAATCGGAATTTAATGAAATAAAAAGCGAGATAAATATTAAAATAAAATACATTTACAAAGAAAAAGAATAAAATTTAAAAATTCAAATTTTTATTTAAACTGAAAATTCAAATTTTGGCCAAAATGTAAAATTTTCAAAAATTGTTTATTTAATGCATTTGAAAAATAAATTACAAACAAATTCCAAAATTACATTGGAAAAATTCTAAAATTCACTTTTATTAAGTCCATTACTACTCTACAAATCTAATTAACCATTCATTCCTTAATATTCTCCAATTTAACAACTTTTAAACATTGTATTACATTTCACACAAATGTAACTTTTGTTTATATTTATTAAAAAGTGACTTCCCATTTCAATTTAATAGAATAAATAAACATGTAACACACAATAATTGTCACTGTTTACTTTTAACTTCATTTATAAATTTATTGCCTACAGACCAAAATTACAATTACTTACAGGACCATGGTCTTACTCAATTTCCATTCATTATATTATACCACATTCTTAAATCTCCTTCAATCTATCAAAAATTTAGCTTTAATTACCTTTTTTTACCATTCAAATTAGTTATTACATCTACATTAAATAACCATTTTCTATTTCTTTTAATATTTTAATTACATAATCTTATTAAGTCAACTATTTTTAATTACCTAAAATTTATGGATTGTTACACTTCCTCTTATTCGAATTAGCAAAATTCCCTCCTGATGCTGCTATTGGTGCCACTGATTTCTTGTTCATCAAATTCTCATATCTCAAAGCCATATCAATTAAATCAACAAAAGATCCTTTCAAGTGCGCCGTCATCTTTTCACGAAATTCTGGCCTCGATCCTTGCACGAACATTTCATTCTTTTTAAGGGAAGTATATATAAGCCCAAGTCCATAGCAAGTATGTTCATTAAATTTGGTCTCATACTCAGAAATAGACATGCTTCCCAGCTTCAAATTCAGAAAATCCTGGTACAAACGAGTTTTCCCTGCTGTTGGCATAAATTTCTCCTTAAATAACTCCTTAAATCTTTCCCAAGAAATGTCTTCCTCAGAAATGTTTGCTACCGTTGCATCCCACCAGGCTACTGCGCCTCCCTACAATTGCCATGATGCCATTTCCCTCTTCCCTTCATCAGACAACTCTGTACTCTTAAAGATGCGCTCACAAGAGTGTAGCCAAGCTTGAACTTCAATTATCGATTCAGACCCTTTAAATGGTTTACCTCCAAGGATGATGAAGTCTTCGCATAAAGCGGCAAAACTAACATGAGGCGGTACTGGATCTACAGCCTCACTGCTAGTTTGACTTCGTCCATTATCAGTCGAGGTACTGCCCCTACCTCTGCCTCTCCTTTCAGAACTCATGTTGGCCACCTGGACAGGTAACTCAACAAATTTAGATAGGTATATAATTATTTGAAAATACAAATATGCACTCTTAAGGTAAATATTACTCCAGAGCCTAGGTATTATCTCAACCAGCGCTCTGATACCAACTGTAACGGTCTATACTTTTCAACCATCGACAGCGGTCATAACTGGCATGCTTTTCAACCATCGTATCCCCACCGTGGCTTACATTGGCACCTCGGGTTTGCTTTTACGGCCAGCCTCTCGACTTGCAACCAACCCCAATAGGCCTTATACTACCCCTGGGGACATGTAGGGGTAAGAGTCTTTTGTTCTCCACCAAACGCGAAGCGAGAACCCCCATCATGCTGTAATATAGCAAACCCGATCCTGATCTCATCGAAATCCAAACGGTTTCAAAGGCCAAGTTGTTTAATTGTTTAAACAATTTAATTCAACATATTGAATTCACATAGCATTGATCACAGATAAATCATACTCAATCATCATAGATATATCCAAAGCATATCACAGAGTATCACAGAATATCACCCAATAGATATCACAAATCCAGATATTCTACTCAAAACAATCATCGAACAGGGATTATTAATCCATATCATAATTGATTAAATTATTTTAAATTAAATTAATTACTTAAGAATTAATCACTAATCCTGCTTAATTAACCAAATCATTTAATAAATCACTTCTTAATTAACTTTTTAAACAATTAATTTAAACTTTAATTACTTAATGAATTATTCCTTAATTAATAACTTTAATTATTAATTAATAAAATTTAGTTTCAATTTAATTAATCCTTATATATTTATTTATTAATCCTTAATTACTAAGTTAATCAATTATTTATTCTTATTTAAATTATCTAATTTGTTAACTATTAATCATATATTAGTTAACTTTAATTAGTTTCTTTAAAATTCTTAATTACGAATTAATTAAACACTTACTTATTTATTACTCAATCTTAAATTACTGATTTATAAATCTCAATCCACTTAATTAATTTCAATTATCAATTTATTGACATTCTTAATTACCTTGCAATATAATTAATTAAATAAAATCATTTATCATTCATTTTGAAAGTCTTCCTCCATAACTATAAATAAATTAGTTACTAACTTAAAGATAAATGTTAATTAAAGTTAAACAAATTAAAATATTAATTAAGCCTAATACTTAACTATTTAAGGAGATTAACGTAAATTAAATTTACAAATACTTAAACTAGTTGCAAAAATGATTTACAAACTAAATTTGATTAGGTTTAACATCTTGAAATGGAACCCGAGAAAACCCATAGGAAAACTCAAGTAAACCCATCATTTCCCGAGTCCCTCCTCTTCTTCCTCCTATATTTTTTTTTTGTTTTTATTTTTGAACAGTTAAGTTTAAACTGCAAAAACTGGAAAGCAAACACATGAATCTCGCGTTTGAACCTGAGACAAACTATCACTATCTCGAGTATCAACTCGAGTCACTCTCCTCTCAAAAAACTCTAACACCAAAACAAGGTCGTGCATGTGCACAGAGCATCGGCAACATCGCCACCTCCGGTGACTTGCTCTATGCATCGGCAATCGACTCCATACTCGATTCTCACTTTCAAATCGACCTCACTAAGCATGAATGGAAATCGACCTTTCCAGTCGAAAACTAGAACCAGACAATGCGACGAGATCGCCTCGCACCCACGTCTTCGACAACCAAAGATGCTCCAACTCCGGCAATGACCTCGTCACCCTCCATATTATCATCTCACAAGGCCACGTGCAACTCGATGCACGCACAAAGCCCCAGCAACAGCTTTTCTGACCATCGCCAAAATTAGGGTTAAAAATCAAATTAACCCATCACCGATGCCACAGTCACCGTGCACCCCTTCCACTATTTTCCCAACTTCCATGCTCACTCACCTAGCCTCGGCCCAAGCCCCGACCACGATAGAGCCTCTGACCACCTGGAATTGGTCGAAACCCATATTTCGATCAACTGGAAACTGCTCTATGCATACACATCCAAAAATCATCGTACTTATTTTAAAAATCCTATTTTCGAATGGTATTCACATTGTACAACTGAATCAAAGTTTTGTCATGTTCGAATTTATCCTATGTTTGTGTTTCCCTTGAAAAAAAACCAAATTTTAGATGGTGTATATCACCATTCAGCTTGAAACCATTTTTAGATTTTAACTCAAGTGTGAACAAACACGTTTTGTTTTAAACTCAGAGCCTAAAAATGGCTAGATTAAAGGGAATTGAAAATTTTCCCTGTTGTTTGCACCCTGTAATCAAAATAGAGAAGAACATGCTTAATTTAAAATTCACAAAGCAGATCATATGGATATATATATATAGAGCCACTTCAAAATATTTATGCAAAGCAACAACATATGTACCGATTCAAATAAACTTGGGTTTTAAATAAATTCGTTTACTCACCTGTAAAATTTTTCGAACAAAGAATAACTCTTGCCTTGGAAACTGCTAGCTTGTCTTATTTCCAAGCTTCTTGTTTGTTGAGTTGAGATCTTATTCAAGTGTCAGTTGTAAAATTAATTTAGTTGCTGTTTTAAATTTTTATGGTAGGATTAGTTTCTGGTTTGCAAAGTTGTGACGAACGAAATGAAGCAAGAAGATGTACATATATAGAAAGAAAAGATGTGTACAGGCTTGTTTTACTGGTACAAGATTTCTTGTATTCGATCAGAGATTTTTTATTTATTTTGAAGGCTAAAATGATTCAAATATAATTCGAAATGACTTTCTTGTGTGCTAGCATTAATTATAATTGTCTTGTTCCAATCTTCATACTTATCCTATTCTTTTTTTTATCTTATGTCTTGGCATATACATATTGTTATAGTGCATATATTACTTGCCTGATCTGCTTTCTACCCTATGCTTCTATAAAGTTGTTATATTCCTAGAATTATCTTATGTTCATTTCATATGTTACAGAACTATCAATTTATTTTATATATTTATTTCTATTTTAAACTTAAACTATCAAATACTTCATTTACTTATTTATTTTTATATTTATATTAATATCATAGTTTTCTTATGTTTATATATTTATGTTTATAACCATATATTTGTTTTATACTTATGTTTAATATTTATAAGATTTATTTTATTTTAACCATTATTCTCTAGGTTACATCATAATTATATATATTTAGATCAAATATCAATAAGGTAGAGCCTACTTTAATTTAATGTGAATAAGCTAGATTTTATTTTGAATATTTTTAAAAGACTTAATTTTAAATTCCAAATCATGGTTTCTTCCAAATACACATATATACTTGTTTTTAAAATAATAAGTTTGTATTTTTTAATTTATCAGATTAAATGCTTACTAAATTAATATTGCCAAATTTCCAGGTTGTCACAGTTGTTGTACTATAATGTTGCATGTATATAACAGTTTTTTGATCATGGATATTATATTATATATTGTTCCGCTGCGATTGTGAGATTCTATGTGGTTTGGTTTTCTTTTTCTCTTCTTTTCCTATTCTTCTTTCTTCTTTCTTCCTATAACTATCCATCTTTTCATTCAATTTGGGTTGGACATGTGTTGTTTATTGTCATCTTGAATTGTGTAGAATGGTGAGTCGTCACAATTTGCATATAAAAAGCTCATGGCTACCCTTCGTGGCTCCATCAATGGACCTCCTACAGATCTCCCCTTTGTGCTTCTTTTCTTCCATTTTTTCTTTGCTAAACCGTTCTCATATATTGTACTAGGCCCTTAGCCAAAATTTGTTGTTGATTTGTATTACTTATTAATTTAAAAGTGAAGAGGAAGAGAGTGAAGAGCTTGTGCTTTCTATCATTTTAATTTTGTAAATATTATTTTGTGATATATATGAAGTGTTTATGTAGATTTAACAAGAGGTCACTACTACCCCCGAACCTCCTTGAAAGGTCACTGTGCATCCTCTCTTCCACATGCTTCACTTTCCACCTCATACCCCTTTGGAAATATCTTCCGCAAATATTTTCTATCCCATGACATCATCCTTTGACACATATCACCATTAGTGAAAAATATTTTTAGTTGCTAATTAATTACACATTAAAATTTTAAGAAAGCCTAAATAGTTTGAACAACATATATCATGTAAAAAGCCATTTATGGATAAAACGACTTTTGGTCACATTCGATATTTCTTAAAAGTATTTATTTTTGTAAACATATTAAAAAAAAAGTTTAGCATCAATCTTTATAATTAAATAGTGCTAAACAAGATTATTAAATAATTTTAATCACATTTAACAAAGATTCAAATATTTAGATATACAACAACAACAACAACAAAGCCATTATTGCCAAAGAAGTCGGGGTCGGCTAGAGATGGAACCCTAAAAAATAAAAAAAATAAAATAAAATAAAAAATATAATAATAATAATAATAAAATAAAGTCAAATAGGTAAATTAATAATAATCACTAAGTAAAATAAGATAAAATAAAAATGTATATGTATATGTAAGAGTAATGATAATTATAATACTAATAGCAATAATGATACTAACAATAATATTGGTCAAAGACTAAACCTACGTCTTAGGCTTATGTTCTCAAGTCCTATAATCTAAAACTCAATGCTCATGGTTCTGGTACGTAAATCGCTAACTTCCACTCACTCCGATCCATCACCAGCTCTTCGGATATACCCCAAATTTTCAAATCCCTTTTTACTACTTCCTCCCATGTTAATCTTGGTTGACCTCTACCTCTCTTTGAGCAATCAACGTGGCATATAATTCCAACACTCACAGGTGCCTTGGGAGGCCTTCGTTGAAGATGTCCAAACCATCTTAAGCGATGTTGAATTAGCTTCTCCTCAATTGGTGCTACTCCAAGTTTATCACGTATATCATCATTTCTAATTCGGTCTCTTCTTGTATGACCGCAGCCACATCGCAGCATACGCATCTCTGCTACGTTTATCTTTTGGACGTGTTGGCTTTTAGTAGGCCAACATTCTACACCATACAACATTGCAGGCCTGATTGCCATTTTGTAGAACTTTCCTTTAAGCTTTTGTAGGACCTTCCCGCCACAGAGAATTCCAGACGCTTGTCGCCATTTCACCCATCACGCTCGAATTCTAAAACTAACATCTTCATCAATCTCACTTTTATACTGCAACATTGATCCAAGATAATCGAAAAGATTCAAATATTTAGATAATTTAGATATTTAAATACGAGGTGTTTGAAATTCCAAGTTCATTCCACCTTAAGCCCTACATCGTCTACTGTTCTTTTGGTTGCCACATCAATCCTTACACCAATTTCTTTCGTGTTTCTAGTACCACCTTTGTCCTTTTTCTAACACTTTCGGCTATGGTTTCCACACTAAGCCTTACATCAATACTTTCGGTTCCCATTGCCACACAAGGCATTATACCCACGTTTTCATTTTGGGACTCCACTAAGAGCTCAATCCTTCCATTTATTTCCTTGACTATGCACCTTAGGCCTTACATAAACTATCGAATCCTCTACCTAACTGTTCATATATTAGTCTTTCACTGAGTTTGCTACAATGCGATGTTATAGCCAATGTTCTAAGCATAAGTTCCAGTCATCTTAAGCCTTAACATAAATTCTCTTTCTAAAGTCAATTTTTTCTAGTTTTTATATTTTACCGAGAGCTAATCTACTCTCGCAATCATTACTAGCGGTCTCATCTAGGGAAGCCTATCTTAGTTTAGTTTTGTTGATTAAGGATATTTAAATCTTTAAATTTCTAAAATCACTTCCTCTACTCAAAATTCAACTTCAAGTTTCAAAAATCACCTTCTCTACCTACAGTCTTCTCTAACCCTCATCCTCATTCAGTCTTCGGCTAATCCCTTTAGTTTATTAGCCTTAGCCTTATACTTAGTATTCCTTAGCTTTTTACCTTTTGTCCTTATACATAAGGTTCTAGTTTATTTTACTTCCGGTTCTGCCCCACTTAATTTGACTTTACATCTTGACATGCGTTTTGGAAACCATTTTTACATATTCGACGCATTAACTTTATAGGTGTTGACTCCTGATTCATTTAGCTAAGTCCTTTCTTGCCCTTATTATGTACTTCCTCGACACACTAAGCATAAATTATGGATCCAGTCTATTGACCACTCATTAAACACTTTATTAATTTAATTACTTCCAGACTCCATATTTTTGCATTTCGACACACCAATATATCTCTTCGATCAATCATATTTCCCTTTAAACATCATTTGTTTCATTACTAGAGAATCACAAGGAACACTTACTTATAATCTTTCATTAAATTTCTCTAATTCGATATATCTAGCCAATTTATGATAATAGTTCTCAAATAATTCATATCACTTATATACTTACAGGATAATTCCATAAATCAGATTTCACCTTTAATAATATGTTCTCAGCTTCATACTTATGAATCATTTATGAGAAGCTTAAGAAATATATTTCATAAATTCAACCATGAGAGATTTATAAAGGAAAATGGGATTAGGCAATATATTACTCATCTACATTTCTATCTACATTTCTTAGTTGACTGGCATTTCTAGTTCCCTTAGCTTTGATATTCTTCTTTTCCTCTTCCTCTTGTTTAGTCTATTAGCATTAAATGCTTCGAAGCTTTTTTAATTTTAAGTGGGTAGAATGAAATAGGAAGAGGGAATTTAATTGAGTTTATTCCCATGAAGGGTTGAGTCGCAATCCTATTATCCTTCTTTCTTGTTTAGATCGTCATAATTAAGTTTCATTAAGTAATAACCTTGATAAATAAATGTACCCTGGAATACTTGTCACTCCTCTATATTAAATTTTATAATTTAACCACTTAAATCTTTACTCTCATAATTAAGTCTTTAATTAGTTATTTATTAATTATAGATGTTACAAGTCATTATAACATCTAATACGTAAATTACGTCTCTTTTTTTGAAAGACAAAAAATGCAAGGTAATGTGCACAATTTTGATTTAAAATTCATGCTAACTTATAGTTTTTGAAAATGTTTATAAAGATTATATAAATTTGGACAATGATAAAAAATGTAGTAATTTGATAAAAATATACTTAAATAACAATTATAACTACTTAGGAATAAAGAAATTCAAAATTTTAATTTTTGAAGAGCATTTCGAAAAGTGAAAGTCAACATGCACACACTACTTTCAATTTCTATTTTAGAAAAAATAAGAACTTAATAAACATAACCATTGGTAGCAGGACATTTCTCATGTGCAAATCCATAAATGATATATCTTTGGCGGATTTTAGACTTCAAATAGAATTTGTCATAACAAAAATTTAAATTCCAAAATGTATCATTACTTCTCCTTCTATCCTATCTCTTTATCCATTCTCTGTCCTCCTAAAACCTCATTTCCCAATTTTAAACTCCCAAATCATTATCGTCCCTAAACTAATATTCTGAATTCGTAATTTCCAGTGCGTATCTAGAGTGACCTAGTCAAGAAGGGCTACTCCTTTTGCAATCCACTTACACACGAGCCTAACACTTTGGAATCCTCTACACCGCACAAATCTTTGAAAATACTAAACTTTAATATTTTTTAATAGTTTGCATCCAAAGTAAATTGGTAGAAAAAATGTGAGGTTATTGCATAAGTTCATTTGAGTTAATTAATTAATTAATTAATTTCATGTTTGTTGCCCATGATTAAAGAAGGTGATGATATTGTTAGATGTTTCTAGGTCGATCTGTTGCGGTGTCGAAGAAATTTGTTCCATTTCATGTAGTACGTGTAAAAAAAAGTGTACTTGAGTTGCCTTTATAAAATAGAAATTACTTTATACAGAGCATCATAAGATTATGATATTGTGTTTCCATTAATCATGTTTACGCAAAATAATTATGTTTGTTTTTGTTTGGTTTGAGCTACCATAGACTGCCAAGGCTTTCAACATTAGACTGATTATTGTTCACTAGTTTAGAACTTGAGTGGCCATCGAATACAGTTAAATTTTCAATATGATACCATACCTATTAGTGATAACTTGACTTTGATGTAAGGTTTAACCTATGACAATTTAAAGGATGAAAGCTAAATAGTTGATAACGATACCGAATAAAGAAAGGTATGTGAATTTTTAAAATATTAAGGAGATATTGAGAAAATATTAGCATGTTTATTGACAAGTTGTATAAATAATAGAAATAATAAAAAATATAAATATTCATAATTTTACACTTTAAATAATATTTAAAATATTTAGAAATATACATTTATATAAAGAATTTGCATTTATGATGTCGATTTTATTGTAAATTGAGATATTCATGCACATTTTCTACACATTAAGGATATTTGAGTACTTTGAATGATATTTGTGTCAAATATCGATATCATATATAACAACTCGCTTTTTCAACCCCAATGTTGACACTAATACAACCATGGTATTCATGCGCTCGACATTCAAGTGCTGGAAAGACGAAGTAAAAAGAAATAAAATAAGAAAGAGAGAACACAATATTAGAATCTCACTAGTGAAAAATAATATATAATATCAAAAGAATAATACAAATAGTTACTTCGATACAGAACTTTTAGAGTTACAAAACCTAAGTACTATCATTAGCTTGGACAGTTATAATAACCCGTCCTCACATATGTCGATACATATAATAGTAATGCAACAGAAATAAGAATACTATGGCAGGTGAAATATCCAGCTTGTGTTCTCAAGATCCAAAGTACATAAATGAAAGTCTATTTTTCTCAAACCACAATAAAGAGCACATAAGGAATTTAGAGAAAACAAAAGCCACATGTCAGACATAAGTCTGGTATGAGAAACTCAAAAAATATGTGATCAACATAAAACAGTATTTTTGAGACCGTATGGAATGCTGTAACAGCCCAATATTTTCAACCATTCGCATCCATTATAAGTGTATAGGTAGACACTCATGCCAGAATTGAATTGCTGAAAATACCGCGTTGTAAATAAAAATTTGGCAAATCTCAGAATATACAGTAAATAAAAATCACTGATCACATACACAGAGTAATAATAATGCAGCGGAAATAAAAGAGATAGTAGTTCATGAAGCTACTATATAAATATATCAGAGTTACATAAGATACAACAGAAGAAATAAAGTACAAAAGAAGTCTCAATAAATAGAAATCTACTAATACAGGAGCTGGAAAGGACCAACAGACTGGAAAGATAAAAATAGACAAGAAGATAATCTCCAGCGATTCCAATCTCCAGAAAGTGGAAATCCAAATCTGTGAATACTCAGGCTGACCCGAGCGTAAATAAAAATACAAACACCCGAGTCAGGACATACATACTTATACAATGTAAACCAACTCAAGTGAACTATAGTAAAAGTACAAGTAACTTAAAGGATGCTTGGGACCGCCCATCCTCTAAGGATCCGTTAAACTATTTACTATATAGTAATATACGCTGTATACAGTAGTGTCTAATCAGTAAAGTATAATCATATAGAAAATAGCGTTAAGGGGATGGTGAACGTTAACGCGGTCAGATCTTTAAACCAAAATCATAGTGGGCTCGATATAAGGAACATATGACAAGGCACGCGAGGCAATGCCGGGGTGGATACACCGTTTGCACTCCCGGACTGGTGGGGACGGCAAGCCAGCAGCTTCCGCCCACCTCGAGACATAACCCGAATCAAAGTGGCGCCACCATATCAAATCACAAAAGTAATAGAATGGTTTCCGAAGAAGCATTCTCGATGAAAGGTTGCGACCCTTTGTGTAGCCCGGTATAGCTCCTGTTTTAGTCATAATTAGGCGATAGCGTTCGCCAACCAACCTACATCGTTCTGGAATCTCCACCGCGTACAAGGTTGTCAAAGTGGTTTTCGGTATCGACAGAGAGTATGCCCGTATCTGTTCCTGGTCTCTTTGCCAACCAATCATTATTATAACTCGTGGTTATAACTTTAAAACAATATTTTATACTTTAAAATAAAATACCCTTTTCAATCCAAATCTTTATCAAAATAAAGATTAAATCACTTCCAAAACCATTTCAATATATCAATATACCATATCTTTCAAATTCAAATGTTTATCAAAATAAATATCAAGTCATTTCTAACCATTTCAATATATTAAATTATCATATCCTTTCAAAACTTCCTTTCAAATCATTTTAATATATTTAACATATCATATCCTTTGAAACTTCCTTCCAAATCATTTTATTATCAAAATATCATATCATTCAAAACTCCATTTTTAAATCATTTTTAATATCAAAATATCATATCTTTCAAAACTTCATTTCCAAAAAAAAATTTATATCAAAGTATCATATCTTTCAAAACTTCATTCCAAAACTTTTTTAATATCAAAATATCTATCTTTCAAAACATTATTTCAAAACATTTTTAATATCAAAATATCACATCTTTCAAAACTTCATTTCAAAACATTTTTAATATGAAATATCATATCTTTCCAAAACTTCATTTCAAATCATTTTAATATATCAAAACATCATTTCAATGATAGTTTATACTTCAAAACAAAAACCATTTTATTTCAAAGCTTTAATATCTCACATTTCATAAATCCAATATTATTTAAATAAACTCAAATAATATATACATTTTAAATATTCATCTATCAAATAACTTAAATAAATCAAAAAATATCATTTCAAAATATCAAAATATCAAAGCATTATTCAAAACATCATTCATTTTTAATTCATTTAAATACCATTCAAAACCATTCATTTTACTTAGAAGTTAATCACCATTTCAAACTTACATTTCAAAGGAGTTTATATTTAAAGATTAAATCTTTTCATAAAAAATAAAGTCAATTCCTTATTTTTAATAGTTAAATATTTAATTTCCAAAAATTTAAATCTTATTCCAAAGATTAATCTCATTAAAATTTAATAAAATAATAAAATTCAGTTTCCGTAGCACTTAAAGATGCTACGTAAAGCTATAGTTTAAAACAGTTCATTTAACAAAATACATCATTTAACTGCTGTGATATATTTTCTTTAAATTTCAAATAAACTTTAAATGTGAAGTTTAACCACTATAGCACTTACAATGTGCTATAATAGCCTTTATTTCAAATTAACTTTTTAGTTCATTTAAAACAACTATAGCATTTACAAAATGCTGTAATATCCTTTATATTACACTTCAAAAATGATGTTAAATCAAATTCAGGGGTTAAATACAAATTTCAACAACAGTTAATCTTTAATTTAAATCATTTAACTTATAAACATAATAAATTTCACATTTTAAAATCATCATTTCAATACTCTTATTTTTATGATTTTTGTAAAGTTAAATCTCATCCAAAAACCAATTTTTAACATATTATCTTATTTAAATTCAGTATTAACTTCCATTTCTTTAATTAAATTATTAACTTAACAATTAGGTTTAAATTTACAAAATATAACTTATTTCCACAAATTTTACTTAATTAAAATTTCACTTTTTTTAAAACAAAATTTAAAATTTCACATTTAAGTTATATTTCAACATTTACTTAAACATTCATTTGTTTAACATTTTAACTTATTCAAAAATTATTATTATTTTATAAAATAATTTAAAATACATTTTTAAATCAAAATATTATATTTTTCTTACTTTACATAATTTCCTTTTTAAAACAGAACATAAATTCCAAAATTTACTTATAGTTCAAATTCTACTTTACCGTTTACTTAATTCATTATTTAATTTATAGAAAATCACTAATATTTCTACAAAAACATTTTTAATTTAATTTAAATCGAAATATTATCGAAATATTATAAATTTTATGTTTTAAAATATTTTAAAACATTTTCAAAAATATTACATAAACCACGGGTCTGTATATAATTTTCTAGCCTAGGTCAAGTGATACGGATATATATCATTTCAATCCACATTTTACAAAGAAAAACCGGGTTCTATCATTTCAAACCCATAGTCCCAAGTAAAATGAATGATTTTGGAAACCGCTTAGGCCTATCATTTCAGCCCATAACATTTTGATTTTGGAAATCGCTTAGGCCTATCATTTATTCCCATAACGTTTTTTCCCAATTCTAAAGTCCGTTCGGGTATGTATCATTTCAACCCATAGTGATTCTAGTCTACAGGGAACTTGCAATGGTGATAACTAATATAAATGACAGAATATCATGAAATAACAATAACATATGATATAAAAAGTGTAATAACAGGTGTGAACATCATATGATAATAATATAGCAGATATAGCATGATGATAAACAGTTACAGATTCAAATGGTGTCAGTTTATCAGTTATATAAGTACATATTAGTCTGGTGAAATTTACTCACATTTATGGCTGGAGATTACAATCCAAATGACACAACGGATTCCAGAAGGCAAGATGACACAACAATAGGCTCAAGTGGGAAGAGATCCAAGCTTAGAACTTGTGTTGCAAGCCAAAACAAAACCAAAATAAATTAACATTTCAACACAACATTAAATTGAAACAACTTTGAAATAAAAGGAGATACGAATCACAGTCTTTTGCCTTGCTTTCTACATTTGATTGCACGGCCTAGGGGATGTTTTGGCTCGGGTTTGGACATGCTTTGGCTTAGGTTTGAACATATAAAATGCATGGCATGAAGGCTAGACATTCGGAGGAAGTTACAAGGTAGGAATGTGAAGGGGTTTAGGCAAAATAGGTGGGTTTTTGGTCAACAAAAGGCTCGGCCATATAGGGGTTTGGCTTGGCCTTTCCAGTTCAAGTTTGGATAGATGTTGTAGTGGTGTGTGGTGGTCTGGTCAGAGGTGGTGGTGGCGGCTAGAGGTGGTGGTGGAAAAAGAGGCGGTGAAGCAACAAGGCTCAAACTAGTATGTTTTCAAGGCATAGCTTGTATTTTTTTGGATTTTAGCATCATGGTGGGTTTAGCCATGTTTTAGATCTGAGGAGTAGGTGGTGATGATGACAGAGAAGAGGTGTAGGAGGTGGTGGCCATGGCTATGGAGTGGAGGCCGAGCAAAAGAGTGGAGAGAATAAGGCAAAAATACATAAAAAAAGGAAGAAAAGGAAGAAAATAAGAGGAAGACATTACCCAAAATGTTTGAAGCCATGAATAAAATGAAAGAATGGTTTCTTGAGTGAGAAATAGAATGAAAGTCACGGCTAGAAACTGAAAATGGGCAGCCAAAATGAATAAATGAGATGGTTGTGGCATTTGAAACGTTTTTTGACAATGAAACGTCTAGAAATGAAATGCCTTAAACTCTTCACGTTTCCATTTTCTAAAGATCAAATAAAAACAAAAGTGTATCAGCAAATACTTGTAAAAACCGAAACCAAGTGAAATAATATGAAAATAAATAATAAAATTTAAAGAAAATAGAAAAAGAATAAAAGGAATTGCTTAAAAATTCAAAACAGGGTCCAGAAATTACATATAAATCACTACTGGTCTTGAAAAAATATCCACTTCATTTTAAAAATATTATGATGTGAAAATTTGAAATAAAATAATTTATTTATCATTTTCAAAATAAAATAAATAAATAAATTGGAGAAAAATTGAAAAAGAACTAAAGAAAATGTATAAAAATTGAAAACAGGGCATGGAAATTACAAGAAAAATACTACTAACTCTAGAAAAAATCCTACCTCACTTTAAAATATTAAAAGACAAAATATACATAAAATAACATATTAATACATATTAAAATAAAATATGACAAAAAAAATATAATTTATACAATTTAAAATAACAAAATTGGAGAATAAACAAATTGCACTCATTATTGAAATATACATAACTTTCACAGTTTAAGTCCGTTTCCAACGAAATGAAAAGCATTCTTCAAGTTATTTCTTCTATATTCAAAATAAAAAATAAAATTTAAGATTTCAAATAATTTAAATTTGAAGTTTAAAAGTCAAAGTTTGACCAGTTGAACAGAAATTCACTTTTCAGTAAAATATTCAATTTATACGAGTTAGAAACTATAATTCACATAAAAATCAACATTTATATTTAAAATAACATAACTTATTCATTTTAATAAATGAAATAAAACTCTTAAATCAAAATTTCAAATAGCATAATCAAAATAAACAAAAAAAAAAAAATCACAAAATTCAGGGTTGTTACACTCTCTCCCACTCAAAACTTTTCGTCGCCGAAAAGGAATGAGGTACGGGAAAGCACAGAAAAAGATAGAGTGAAAAATGATTAATATAAGATGACATGAAGAATGAAATTATACCTGATAATTGTTGTTGTAGGTAAGTTTAACAAGGTGGAGATGATCTTTCCAAGATTCTCCAAAATCAAGAACACAAGCACGCAAAAATAGATTCAAAATGAGTACCAAAGATTATCAAAGATTATAGAAAGATTTATTAACAGAAATATTATAGAAAGATGCTTATACCAGTCTATAGCAAGATAAGGATGATAAGGACAACCAAAAGATAGTTTGAAAAACAAAATAAGGAAATAAATTTGAAAGCATGGAAATTTCAACTTAAATAGAGAATAAATCTTTACACAAGTTAAATAAATCTTAACTATCTCAAATTTCATTATCTTATTATCCAATCATCTTAAATTAACAATTTTTAAAACCATGGGTTTGAAAAATATTCATTTATTACATTCACAATGCACTTAATAAATTTTATTCTTCTTTATTCCTAATTAAAATTAAATTTATTCCTCTCAATATATTTATCACTTATGTTGAATATACTTACACTTATTATAACTGCTTTCATTTATTCTTAGTTCTTTTAACATTATTTTATTGTAAGTTACTCAATTACCCTTTATTATATTTACCTCTGTTAATCATTTTATAACTAAAATTTAAGTGTATAACATTTATTATAACCACTCAAATTTTATTTATAAAATCTTTTTATATTGTATATTATCCAATTACATTGTTAACTTCTGAAAAATAAGGTAAGTTATATTGGAATGAAATCGCGTGTTATACAAACAAAACTTTCCAATTAAATCATTTCATCCCTGAATACTCATCCAAAATTTTGATTTTTTTTATAATTGAAATTAAGAATTAAATTTTCGATTTCTTTAAACCATTTAAAGATAAATAAATGTATGTACATAACTTATCAAATCAATTTAAATCATATGTCTATATATATTATACATAAAGTCATATTTTAGAAATTCCAATCAATTTGATTTCCCAAAACAAAGCTGTAGCAAAAGGGTGGTCTCTTCATTTCGAAATTCGAAAATGAATGTCGATGATGCCATGGTCATCGCCGAAACTATTTTCCAGCGACAAAGAGAAGAGCACTAATTTTTTAAACTTTTAAAATTCTTTGAAAACAAATTTCTATTTAAAAATACTTTAAATAATATAACCTTTTAAAACTTTAACACAAGGTTTGAAACCTTCGGAAATTAAATTCTCAAATTTCTTGTTCTAAATTCATTTCAGTTCCCAAATCAATTTATAAACAACTATTTATAAATTCATTTATAGAAAAATAAATGACAAATCAAGTATTATCACTTCAAATAATCAATTTAAATGAGTTTATTAAGTTCCATAAATTTACTTATATATCAAAATTTATTTCATTAACCAAATTAATAATATTGTGTCAGTTTGTTCTGTCAAAGTGTTTTGGAAATCTTACCGATAGCGTTGATCAGACGAATCGATCAGAAACCCCATTCAACATCAACAACTCAAACAACACAATATATAAACAAAACATAGATTTACAAGTACAATTCAAAATGTTTGAAGATAGGTTGGAAACAAAAGACAAGATGATTAAATAACAAAATAGGGAGGTGGATAAGCTTAAATAAATCAAGGGCAACCTTAACCAGGTCAACTGTGACTTAAAGAATAAGATCAATGTGGATTTTTCTGGGGTAAATCTACATTTGATCTCAAGAGTTAGAGTTTTGGATAACAAAAGATATTAGCATCTAAACCAAGGATAGATATAAATCTCTGGTGAATCGATGCTAATTGTAAAGGAGTTTCACCCTTTTTACAATTCTATTTTTTTGAGATTTGGCGGGACTGCCAACTCATTATAAAGATCATTTTGAAGTGGAGTTATGGGATACTCCAAAATCAAAAAAAGATGAATAGTGAAGGACATGAATGGATTTTGGAACCGCAGGGAACGTTCCAAAATTCAAAGGAAACCGATTGAAGAAGAAGGAATTCAAGCTCGAACGAAAGTGATTCTGAAATTAAATCTACTCTATATACTGAGTTTTGCCTAAAACCAGAGCTCTGATACCAACTGTAACAAACCGATATTTTCAACCATTCGCATCCATTATAAGTGTATAGGTAGACACTCACGCCGGAATTGAATTGCTCAAAATATCGCGTTGTAAATAAAAATTTGGCAAATCTCAGAATATAAAGTAAATAAAAATCACAGATCACATGCATAGAGTAATAATAATGCAGCGAAAGTAAAAGAGATAGTAGTTCATGAAGCTACTATATATATATATATATCAGAGTTACATAAGATACAACAGAAGAAATAAAGTACAAAAGAAGTCTTAATAAATAGAAATATACTAATACAAGAGCTGGAAAGGACCAACAGACTGGAAAGATAAAAATAGACAAGCAGATAATCTCCAGCGATTCTAATCTCCAGAAAGTGGAAATCCAAATCTGTGAATACTCCGGTTGACCCGAGCATAAATAAAAATACAAACACACGAGTCAGGACATACATACTTATACAATGTAAACCAACTCAAGTGAATTGTAGTAAAAGTACAAGTAACTTAAAGGATGCTTGGGACCGCCCATCCTCTAAGGATCCGTTAAACTATTCACTATATAGTAATACACGCTGTATACAGTAGTGTCTAATCAGTAAAGTATAATCATATAGAAAATCGCATTAAGGGGATGATGAATCTTAACGCGGTCGGATCTTTAAACCAAAATCATAGTGGGCTCGAAATAAGGAACATATTACAAGGAACGCGAAGCAATGCCAGGGTGGATACACCGTTTGCACTCCCGGACCGGTGGGGACGGCAAGCCAGCAACTTCCGCCCACCTTGAGACATACCTCGAATCAAAGTGGCGCCACCATATCGAATCACAAAAGTAATAGAATGGTTTGCGAAGAAGCATGCTCGATGAAAGGGTGCGACCCTTTGTATATCCCGGTATAGCCCTGTTTTAGTCATAATTAGGCCATCCATCAGCGTTCTCTTACTTCATTCCAGTACCTTTCGCCAACCAACCTACTTCGTTCTGGAATCTCCACCGCGTACACGGTTGTCAAAGTGGTTTTCGGTATCGACAGAGAGTATTCCCATATCTGATCTCGGTCTCTTTGCCAACCAATCGTTATTACAACCCATGGTTATAACTTTAAAACAATATTTTATACTTCAAAATAAAATATCCTTTTCAATCCAAATCTTTATCAAAATAAAGATTAAATCACTTCCAAAACCATTTCAATATATCAATATACCATATCTTTCAAATACAAATATTTAACAAAATAAATATCAAGTCATTTCTAACCATTTCAATATATTAAATTATCATATCCTTTCAAAACTTCCTTTCAAATCATTTTAATATATTTAACATATCATATCCTATGAAACTTCCTTCCAAATCATTATATTATCAAAATATCATATCTTTCAAAACTCCATTCTTAAATCATTTTTAATATCAAAAAATCTTATCTTTCAAAACTTCACTTCCAAAACATTTTTTTATATCAAAGTATCATATCTTTCAAAACTTTATTCCAAAACATTTTTAATATCAAAATATCATATCTTTCAAAACTTTATTTCAAAATATTTTTAATATCAAAATATCTTTTCTTTCAAAACTTCATTTCAAAACATTTTAAATATCAAATATCATATCTTTCCAAAACTTCATTTCAAATCATTTTAATATATCAAAATATCATTTCAATGATAGTTTATACTTCAAAACAAAAACCATTTTATTTCAAAGCTTTAATCTCTCACATTTCATAAATCCAATATTATTTAAATAAACTCAAATAATATATACATTTTAAATATTCATCTATCAAATAACTTAAATAAATCAAAAAATATCATTTCAAAATATCAAAATATCAAAGCATTATTCAAAACATCATTCATTTTTAATTCATTTAAATACCATTCAAAACCATTCATTTTACTTAGAAGTTAATCACCATTTCAAACTTACATTTCAAAGGAGTTTATATTTAAAGATTAAATCTTTTCATAAAAAATAAAGTCAATTCCTTATATTTAATAGTTAAATATTTAATTTCCAAAAAATTATATCTTATTCCAAAGATTAATCTCATTAAAATTTAATAAAATAATCAAATTCAGTTTCCGTAGCACTAAAAGATGCTACGTAAAGTTATAGTTTAAAATAGTTCATTTAACAAAATACATCATTTAAGTGTTGTAATAGATTTTCTTTAAATTTCAAATAAACTTTAAATGTTAAGTTTAACCACTATAGCACTTACAATGTGCTATAATAGCCCTTCTTTCAAATTAATTTTTTAGTTCATTTAAAACAACTATAGCATTTACAAAATGCTGTAATATCCTTTATATTACACTTCAAAAATGCTGTTAAATCAAATTCAGGGTTTAAATAAAAATTTCACCAACAGTTAATCTTTAATTTAAATCATTTAACTTATAAACATCATAAATTTCACATTTTAAAATCATTATTTCAATACTCTTATTTTTAAGATTTTTATAAAGTTAAATCTCATCCAAAAATCAATTTTTAACATATTTTCTTATTTAAATTCAAGTATTAACTTCCATTTCTTTAATTAAATTATTAACTTAACAATTAGGTTTAAATTTACAAAATATAACTTATTTCCACAAATTTTACTTAATTAAAATTTTACTTTTTTAAAATAAAATTTAAAATTTCACATTTAAGTTATATTTCAAAATTTACTTAAACATTCATTTGTTTAACATTTTAACTTATTCAAAAATCATTATTATTTTATAAAATCATTTTAAATACATTTTTAAATCAAAATATTACATTTTTCTTACTTTACATAATTTCCTTTTTAAAACAAAAATATAAATTCCAAAATTTACTTATAGTTCAAATTCTACTTTACCGTTTACTTAATTCATTACTTAACTTATAGAAAATCACTAATATTTCTACAAAATCATTTTTAATTAAATTTAAATCAAAATATTATAAATTTTACATTTTAAACTATTTTAAAACATTTTTAAAAATATTACATAAACCACGGGTCTGTATATAATTTTCTAGCCTAGGTCAAGTGATACAGATGTATATCATTTCAATCCGCATTTTACAAAGAAAAACCGGGTTCTATCATTTCAAACCCGCAGTCCTAAGTAAAATGAATGATTTTGGAAACCGCTCAGGCCTATCATTTCCGCCCATAACATTTTTCCCCTATTCTAAAGTCCGTTCGGGTATGTATCATTTCAACCCATAGTGATTCTAGTCTACAGGGAACTTGCAATGGTGATAACTGATATAAATAACAGAATAGCATGAAATAACAATAAAATATGATATAACAAGTGTAATAACAGGTGTGAACATCATATGATAATAATATAGCAGATATAGCATGATGATAAACAGTTACAGATTCAAATGGTGTCAGTTTATTAGTTATATAAGTACATATTAGTCTGGTGAGATTTACTCACATTTTGGCTGGAGATTACAATCCAAATGACACAAAGGATTCCAGAAGGCAAGATGACACAACAAAAGGCTCAAGTGGGAAGAGATCCAAGCTTAGAACTTGTGTTGCAAGCCAAAACAAAACCAAAATAAATAAACATTTCAACACAACATTAAATTGAAACAACTTTGAAATAAAAGGAGATACAAATACACAATCTTTTACTTTGCTTTCTACATTTGATTGCACGGCCTAGGGGATGTTTTGGCTAAGATTAGGACATTCTTTGGCTCAGGTTTGAACATAGGAAATGCATGGCATGAAGGCTAGACATGCAGAGGAAGTTACAAGGTAGGAATGTGAAGGGGTTTAGGCAAAATAGGTGGGTTTTGGATCAACAAAAGGCTCGGCCATGTAGGGCTTTGGCTTGGACATTCAAGTTTAGGTCTGGATAGATGTTGTAGTGGTGTGTGGTGGTATGGTCAGAGGTGGTGGTGGTGGCTAGAGGTGGTGGTGGTGGTGGTGGAAAAAGAGGTGGTGAAGCAACAAGGCTCAAACTAGCATGTTTTCAAGGCATAGGTTGTATTTTTTTGGATGGTGGGTTCGGCCATATTTCAGATCTGAGGAGTAGGTGGTGATGATGATAGAGAAGAGGTGTAGGGGGTGGTGGCCATGGCTATTGAATGGAGGCTGAGCAAAAGAGTGGAGAGAACAAGGCAAAAATACATAAGAAAATAGGAAGAAAAGGAAGAAAATAAGAGGAAGACATTACCCAAAATTTTTGAAGCCATGAATAAAATGAAATAATGGTTTCTTGAGTGAGAAATAGGATGAAAGTCACGGCTAGAAACTGAAAATGGGCAGCCAAAATGAATAAATGAGATGGTTATGGCATTTGAAACGTTTTTGGACAATGAAACGTCTAGAAATGAAACGCCTTAAACTCTTCACGTTTCCATTTTCTAAAGATGAAATAAAAACAATAGTGAATCAGAAAATACTTGTAGAAACTAAAATCAAGTGAAATAATATGAAAACAAATAATAAAATCTAAAGAAAATAGAAAAAGAATAAAAGGAATTGCTTAAAAATTCAAAACAGGGTCCAGAAATTACATATAAATCACTACTAGTCTTGAAAAAATATCCACTTCATTTTAAAAATGTTATGAAGTGAAATTTTCATATAAAATAATTTATTTATCATTTTCAAAATAAAATAAATAATTAAATTGGAGAAAAATAGAAAAATAACTAAAGAAAATGTATAAAAATTGAAAACAGGGCATGAAAATTACAAGAAAAATACTACTAACTCTAGAAAAATTCCTACCTCGCTTTAAAATATTAAAAGACAAAATATACATAAAATAACATATTAATACATATTAAAATAAAATATGACAAAGAAAATATAATTTATACAATTTAAAATAATAAAATTGTAGAATAAACAAATTGCACTTAATATTGAAATATACATAACTTTCACAGTTTAAGTCCGTTTCCAACGAAATGAAAAGCAGTGTTCAAGTTATTTCATCTATTTTCAAAATAAAAAATAAAATTTTAGATTTCAAATAATTTAAATTTGAAGTTTAAAAGTCAAAGTTTGACCAGTTGAACAGAAATTCACTTTTCAGTAAAATATTCAATCTATACAAGTTTGAAACTATAATTCACATAAAAATCAACATTTATATTTAAAATAACATAACTTATTCAATGAATAAATAAAACTGTTAAATCAAAATTTCAAATAGAATAATCAAAATAAAAAAATAAATCACAAAATTCAGGGTTGTTACAAATGCTATTACAATTATCCCCTCAAAAGAACGCCATCTAATAAATACATAAGGTGATATAATAGATAATGTCTATGGTGTAGAATATAAATAAATAACATACCCGAAATGGTCAGATTGGTACTTTCAACAGCATAGTAAATGGTACAATCAAGTCCGAGAAGGGACATTCTCATAAAGGATTTTCCATAGAGACCGCTTCAGTCAAGCCGAAATCAAGTCCCTTGCACAAGGGTCAGAAACAACCTCCGAGTAACGTATAGGTCTAGATGAAATATACCTTTAGGTAAACATAGCTAGTCCATGCCCTAACACGTGATCCCACGTATCATCACCTCCCACGCGCAACATCGGGTAAGCATACTCTAAATATGGATTTATAATATCCTGTCATGGGTTAGCTAAACCCCAAACTGTTAGTCCTGCTCTATTTTTAGTCAATTTTGATGTTGTGGCTACGTTTGGTATTTTTAACACCAGTCTTCAACATTTGAACAAAAATGTGTTCCTACATCTCGAATAGATCTCGAGACCACAAACGAATTCCAACATCTTGAACAGATTACTTCTAAGAGACAGAACTAGCATCTAAGTCTTGAAGTGGTTTTCGATAAGTAAAACACTTACCGATTGCAGTCTCATCAAGACCGAATCGACCAATTTGGGCATTCAACAATAATGAGAACAATCGCATATGGAAACCAATTCTCGTATATTTATCACATTTTCAATATTTCCATCTCACATTATCCCTCGGTCAAGAATGAAGTCGGTAGGTTAGAACTCTAGTTCTCATATCCCTACTCAAACACCAGTCTTAAATCCCATAGATATACAAGCCTATCGACTTTTAGTGCAAGTATATGACTAAATATTTTTCATAAACGAGTAAACATACAAAGCATGACCGAGTCATAAAAATCACGATTAAATCACATAACAACTTCAAATCCCTTTTTTTATTTATTTAATTTTTTATTAATTAAAACCTCGTTTATTAGTAAAACTTATTTATCTAATAAAATGTTTACAATGTCTACTATTCCTTTGTACGCTTACAATACTTCATAGAGCATTCATATAGTAATCTCAAATGGTGTAAGTATATTCACAAATCATTAACAAGATTTCTTACTTAAACCTTTGCTTTATCTATCTTTTTCCATAAAATTCCTTACTTATGATTTCCATCAAAATACCTATCTTAAAGATTTAAATCATTTCACAAATCCAATCAAACGGTTTAAACTAAAATTACTTAAACATTGTCACTACAAACCCAAAACCATTTCACTTACACTTATCATTTAAATATCCTTTTAAAGGTCTATTTACATTCATAAGTATGACAAAAAAAGTTTAAAGCTAAATGTTATTAATACATTGTCACAACAAACCCAAAATCATTTCACACATATATTTATCTTTAAAACATTGTTTTAGTGATCTAAAATAATATTTGGTTAAGGTTGATAGTTGATTAATCGACCATCTAGTTAAAAATGATTGCTTATAGAAATCAGGATTCATATGCTTTACTTATTTTTGACGTTCCAACTTGACTAGCCCCATCCATGAGTGAAGCCTGGTAAGTCATAGCACGGGTTTCACACTAAAGCCTTGCCTAGACACTTCATTCTTGATTCTCATAGATACATAAAACTACCTTGTTGGCTTTTAGTATTAAGTATAGTATTAATGACTTTTATAAACGAGTAAGTAACAGTATGAATAACATGTTTTTGACATTTTTGACCTAACTATTCCTTGATTAAGAGGGACACCGGTGGACTAGAGCTCTATTACTCATATCCCTACACGACATCAATCTTAATTTTCTTACAAATAGATGAGCTTACTTCATCTGCTTTTAACGTTAAGAAAAGTTAGTTACTTTCAAACAAGTAAGCAAACAAAAAGACTAACATGTTTTTGACATTTCAACTTAACTATTCCTTGATCCAGTAGAAAGCTGATTGGTTAGAGCCCTATTGATCAGACACTTACTCGACGTCAATCTTATCTCTCGTAAATAGAAAAGTCTACCTCGTTGGCTTTTAGTGTTAGTCCCAATCAGTTGCCTTTTTCAAAACTTATATATATATAAACAAATGCTTTTAAAAATAATTTTTAATAGGTTTTAAATATCTATGTAAACTATTATATGAAAATAACTATTTTATAATTTGATATAAAACATGTTTTATACTATAAAACCTCTTACTTTGAATATACATACATAATTATTAAATAAATATTTAAATTTCAAACCAACTTTAAAATACTTAGAAAATGTTTGGAAAACATTCCTAAAAATATTAGAGAAAATTACCAAATTGAAATATCATTTTTAAACACTTAAATCCTTAAGCAATTTACTACATCATTTAAAAATGCCGTTAAAAGTATTTGTTAAAAAAAACGTTGAAATGCATAATCTTTGCGATAACCACTTAAAAAGATGATTTAAGACTTGAAATTTTATATTAAGTGTAAAGACTCGTAAATTTTAATAATTTTTATAATGTAATTGACTAAAATTTTATGAAATATGTAATTAAATTTGAAAATAAAAATTTAATATTTAGAATAGTCTACTTAAACATTGCAAATGGTAAATTTTCATCTAAAAATATGGAGGTTTATTTTATTGTGTAATTTTATTTAAATTTAAATCGGTTAATATTTGGTGATAATAAAATGTTTTCCAAATCTGAATATTTTTTTATATAATAAATTTGCAAATCATCTTCGAGTGAGACGTCACATTTCGTTCCTCCAAATTTGGACTGCTATTGCTCCATTTATCTTGTTTTTGACGTTTTAGCAGCATTTTCAGTACCGATTATTCACCTTTGATAGGTTACTCGTACCACTAATATCTGTATACCATTTCGATCATCTCTTCATGCGGATCTCTGCGGTATATTAACTTCTGTGTTATGGTGTCCGGTACGCGGTGGAACCCTCTACGAAATGGATAACCGTATCGGTACCCATTATTTTGAACCTTTGGTTTTCTTTTGCCTTTTCATATATCCAATCTGAGAAATCGAATGGTCATCCATTCTATATTCCAAAAAAAATTAATTTCCTTTTGCCCGTTCACTTTTTTGGTCTCTGCTATTCCTTGACTTCAATGCATTAGTTATTACATTCGAAGATGAAAAGAAAATTTATTTCCATTTCAAAATACTTGTTTATCTTTTACCTATAGCTACTCCTTCTCTGCCCATTTTCTTCTAACCTCCTTTCCCAGCAGCCTTGGCCTGCCACCGCTTCCCCATGCTCAGCTCGCAACACCGAAGCTAGCCACGGCCCACTTCTTCTCACTTCACCACTTCCTTTTCCTTGTCCACCCACTCACCTCACTTCGAAGCACGGTCGATTTTCCTCCCCTCACCTCTCCGTTCGGCCTTGCAAAGCACCCAAGCAAGTGCCGACCATCCCTTCAAGCTCAGCAACTCCATGGCCGTACTCACCAGCCTCCCTCCTCCTTCTCTCTTCCACTCACCATGCAGCACAGACCCCACTTCTTCCTCTTCTCATAAGTCTTGGCAAGGTATAGATCTATATAATTATTTTATTTATTTTTTGTATACACATATATTTATGTTTGGATGATGCTATATGTATTGGTGATGTGTTTAAATCTATGGTATATATTAGTTATATATTTTTATATGCGTAATAGTTTTGTATAATAGTGACATGTAATATGTATGTAGATATATGTTGTTTACATTTGTTCTATTATATGTGTACTGTATATATTTATTTGGTATAACAGATATATGATATGTCTACAAAATATATGTATATAATGTAAGTCTGTACATTTTGTCTTGCATACTAGAATCTTTTACATTCGCAAGTATATGTATATATATTTGAAACCTTGAAATAATATGTATGTTGTATATATTTTTTAGCCTTGGGTTTGCATATTTGTTTATATATATATATATATTAATATATTCGCATGTAAATTGTTTTTACTGCCTCGATGGTGTACGTTCTGTTTGTTCATTTATAAACTAAAATGGGTACATGTTAGTGTATATATATATGTGTGTGTGTGTGTGTTCTGTTATATATAGTACGTAAGTTATACATATGTTTACATACTAGTCTATATATATATATCTGTTTATATATATATTGATTTTAAATATATTATGTACATAAGTTGATTTTAATATATGTGTTTTAATTTAAAACAATGATTTTGAAATACATATATATTTAGATTTAAAATATGTTTGAATTTAGGATATGATTTTTATTTATGTAAATAGTTATATATAGTTATATATATGTTAGTTCACTTATACCTTTTATCTTTATAGATCCAGTTCTGATTTCATCTCGTCAATTCCTATTTATCGGCCTTGTTCGTCAAATTCATGTCAATTTTGCTTCGCTTTGGGATTCGTGCTTAGATTTGTAACTCCTTTCATCGTCAAATCTCTCTAGCCTCGAAAGGTGTGCAATCACTCTCGATAAACATTCTTATAGCTATTAGATCTGATTTCATTTGAAATAGCAATTGAAATATGCTGCTAAATTGAACTTTTAATTATTTTGCATATATGATGTGCTAGTATCTGTAACTGTTCACCTGTTACATCTAACACCATTATCTCTTTTTTATATTTTATCTATCACTAATGATATATGCAGTTTTTGATATGTTATATCATATTCATAAATTTTCTCACTCTGCAAGTTCCCTATTAGTATATAATTCCCTCTGGGTTTAAACGATACATACCCAAACGATCTTGTAGATTAGGAGAAAATTGGTATGTGTTGAAATAATAAACCCACACGATTTTCATTGAATTGAATTTGGGAATGCGGGTTGAAATGATATATACCCGTAAATATTCAAATTGCGGATTGAAATGATAAATATCTGTATCACTTAGCCATAGGATAGAAAACTATATGCAGACACAGTTGGTCTATATATAAATATTTTGAAATGATTTCCAAGGTTTAAAAAGATATATATGTGGTTTATATAAGTATTGATATTTAAATATTATATATATATATATAAATGTTATTTTATAGATGTTTAAATTCTTGATTTCTAAAATTATATATTCTGAAAATTTTAAAATTATAAGTTAGTTTTGAAATTATAAATTTTAAGAATTTACTTATAATTTTACTACTTTAAATATGTATAAATTAGTTTTAGTTTAAAATAAGTTTAATAATATATAATATGTTTAAGTATTTATTTAGAAAATTTTATTTTAAAGATAGATTTTATAATAATTTTAATAAGTTGAGGATGGATAGATAAATTTGAAATTGTAATTTATTTGAGAATTTACTTAATTTAAAGTCAATATGAAACATATTGAATTTGAGATTTTAAAGATATGATTTTATAATTTGATTTGGATTTAAAGTGATTAAATGAATATTTCAAGTTTAAATAAATTAAAGGAATTATTTTGTTTACTTGTAATTTGAGGTTTTGTTTAAATGATATTGGATTTTAAAGTGAATATTTCAAAACTAATAATAATAATAAAGTTAAATTGAGATATAAATGAAATTATCAAATTTCGTTTTGAAAATGTTTGAATATTTAAAACTTTGAAATCTATTGAAATCGGAGTGGTTTATTTTAGTAGTTCAAATCTATATTTGAAATCAATATTAATAGTTTACAGAGATGTTGAATTATACTGAAATGTGTGAATTAAAATTGAATTAATTTTTTTTTGAGAAAAATGTGTGATCCTCTATAAATAGAGGCGAGCACACATGAAACTATATATATCACAAAACAAAGCGCTGCCAACATGCCTGGCAGGCAACAAAACTAGGTACAAGTATCAAAAAAACTCAAGTACCCCTAAGATAAGTTCTGGAAAGGCCACCACCCATCACATCCCAATATCGAGCTCTGGCATGGCCACTGCCCGATATTAAGGTGTTAGAAGTATCTAACAAACTAAAGAAAAACAAATAATACTGGATGTTGTCACAAGCTAAGAAGCAAGCCCCATGCTACTTGTTCGGAAGGAATGGAAAAGCAGCTACTCTGAAGTGGAACTGAAAATGATTGTGGCGCCCCACCTCTATACTCATGCTAGCCAAGGACACTACGGAGTAACGCCGTCAACTAGCACAAAGAATAAGGCTGTCGAGGAGCGACCATCCGTGTAATGGTTTTGTGCGAGGACCGATATGTTAGATAAAATAACTTGCATTTCATCTCGAGTGGAAATCCGACATACTAATACAAAGTCAAAACTACTACTCAGTGGCTGTAATATCTTCGGAAAAAAATATAGAAATAAATATAACACCAATCAGTCACAGATATCCATATCACAAAGGCGTAAAAAGATATGAATATAACACTAAGAAGTGTTTATCAGAGTAGTGGTCAAACAAGATCCACAATATAACAAAAGAATAGATACAAGTGCTAGACAAAAGAATATGTATACATCAAGGAGTCTCTATCTCGAACGTATACCAACAAAAACAACAAATCTAATGTAGTTAGCAAAAAGTCAGATAATACTCCCAGATGCGGAGTCAAGCAGGAGCACCTGTAATACCTCAGTCTGACCTAAGTATTATTTAATAAGAAAATAATAAATGGATCAGTGTAGCTAAAAATATCAAATAAAATGATAAAGGATAAGAGATATGACAAAAACGCATGATAACCATAAAACCATACTATGATAAGCATGTAACTGAAAATCAACCAGAGATTAATCAATATCACAAGAATCTTCTCAAAAATCAAAAGAATGTCATACTCTTCATTTTTATTCACCAAGTCACAAATATCGACATTATGCCAATCATAAAAATTGGTGAAACACAAATTCTAGAAACCATCAACAAAAATCCAGAAATCACAAAAAAGGGGAGGCCTATCATAAAATGGGAGCATGAAAACTCACCAACACGTGTATCACAAATGGGATGCTATCCCATGGTCGCTAACCATAGAGCCGGCGCAACGAAGTAGTACAATATCGGTACGCCCGAGGAACGTGAAACTAGAATAATTCGAAACAATGACGTAGTACAACGGTACGCCCGATGATCCTGATAAGCTGGTGCAACAACGTAGTACAAAAGTACGTCCGATGGACCGAACACCATAAAAGAACATGGGTCGCTAGCCCACAAAAAGAAACGAGTAGAAACTCCAAAGAATACATAGGTCGTTATTCTGTAAAAGAAATGAGACGAAACTCAATAAACGAGATACCGTCCCCTTCGTGGACAAAGAAACATAGCCTATCTCTAGTCTAGATCGCATAAATGATCAACAATGATCATCAAGAAGTATCAATTACACTAAGCTAGTAAATATTTGAATTTAGCTTCATGTCCCATAACCACTAGCTTAACTTAAATATTTACGAACAAATTGTAGATCTCCACTAGAAAATTGTCACAAGAGATTCAATCGAACAAGTCCAAGAATTAACCGACGAAGTAAACCCAAGCGTTTCATACCACTTGTTTTACTAAGTCGTTTAATTAGAATTCTCATATGAGTGAGGTAAAGGTTTGTATATACTAGTAGATTTGAAAATGGTTTAAGAAACGAGCTTTGTAATAAATTAGTGTTAAAATCGTTTTGATGAAAGAGTTTTGATATTTACTACTAGTATTGAAACCTTTATGTTTTTAAAGTGACAAATCACAGAAATGATTGTAGAAACAATCAATCACAAAATTCACATTCGAAGTCATTAATCAAATCCATATAAATCGATATCGAATCCATCAAATGGATCCTCTAAATATCCCCATAAAAAGAAAAAGTTATCAAAGTCAATAATAAATGATAACAATAAGTCGGATACTTACGAGTCGATTTAAAACGGAAAACCCAAACACATAGGGCAAATTGGGCAAAGACAACAGATTCTGACGTTTGAAATAAATGGTTTAGACGTTTGAATCTGGAAAATGAATATTTTCCAGAGCCCTATTCAGACGTCTAGGTCACTGAATTCAAACATATGAAAATGGCTAATTTTAGCCTATTTCCTCTCTGGTTCAATTCGAACCAATTCAGACATCTGAAAAAATTGATTCAGACATCTGAATCTAGGAATAGAAATTTACCCAATATAATATTCAGATGTCTGAAATAAGGATTGAGTCTTTTGAATCCTGATGCTCAAGCATTTCCTGAACCTATGCCAATGATGGCCAAATAATTACCGGAAGCGATCGGACGAGCAACGACGGCTAAGGATTTAAGCCTAGCAACGACCCAGCCTTAATAGCTCTTAGATATGCCTTGAGTATCAATGTCCAAATGTCCATAATAATATTTTCATAAAATTAGACCAAAACACCAAAAATTAGAATTTACACCAAATCAATCCAAACCGAAATCAAATGCATATGAATAAGTGTAAGGAATTCATACCTAACAATCCAAGATAGTTATAGACTAAGATGTGAGATAAAAATCTCACCTTTTTACACAAAACAAAACAAGAAGAAGCTAGAGAGCAATGGCAAGAACAATCACTCTTCAATTCCAACCCAACAAGCTTGAATCTAAGCTTAAAAGAGAAATATTTCCTAAGTTAGGTTTAGGAATTTCTGAAATTGGAAGGAGAATGAGTTGGAGAAGAAGAAGAGAAGGCTTACCAAAGCTTCTTCTATGAATTTGGAGCTAGAACTTGAATTTGCAAAGATGATTAGGGCTTCGAGTTTTAATTTCCCATTCCTCTCTCCATTGTTGCTAAAGCTTGAGTATTAGGAAAAATAAGAATGAAGTTAAGAGGAGAGGTGGACTGAGCTAGAGTAATAAGTGGGGTTAATGGGCTGAAACCCTACTCAAAGCCTAAGTGAAAAGTAGCAAAATTCTATTATCTCCAAACATATCGAAGTTTATACTCAAAAAGGTCACAAACTTCATCTTGAACTCGATGGGGGTGGTCTCGAGTCCTAATTCGACCGTTTGCGAAAAGTAACTTTTCGGACTAAAATCCACTAACGATGGAGTATTTAAATAAAATATTTAAATACATAGCCGTAAATTATGCGGGTCGTTACAATGATACTGAATGGAAAATCCGCTCTGAAGACTCTGTACAAATGGAAGAAGTGACAAGCAGAAAAGTAGATCCTCCTGAAAATAGAAGACATGTATCTGAGGTGGAACCGCTAGTGGTCCTGAGAGGAAAACTCTACTCTGAGGACCTCTCCACAATCCAAAATTCTGTAATCTGAAGACATGATTACCTGCAAAGTGAACCTGACACCCTATCACCCATACCCGTGTCTAGAGAATGACTAAGAAAAAAGTTATAATGATACATATATGTATATTTATATAATATATATATATATATATATATGAGGTAGGAAATAAAAACCTAAATAAGACTAACTGGACAAATACTAAAGAATTAAAAGATTTATAATCTAATACCAACAATGACTAGTACAATAGTTCAAACAAATCTTAAAAAATTCTTATGAACCTTCGATCATAACTAAGTTATGATTAACAGTGAGATCGTCGTATAAGTTTGAAAAAATATTAATACTACTATTGTTAATGTTAAAAATATTATTATTGTATTTATATAGGTTGATATTATAACTAACCTTATTAAGATACCTTTTAAATAGGTTATTTTTAGCTAATTTATATTCGGGATTAGAAATCCAATTAAAACAAATGAAGAAATTGTAATTATTAAAGTGACTATTATTATTAAATATTCTTTGATTTCTTTCAAACCAAATATACCAACAAATAATAATGAATTATGTGTCTAGTAAGAATCTAATATTCTTTTTAAACCTAAATCTAAAATTAATCCAGTAGAAGTCGCAGTCAGAAATTTTAATTATTATATTAAAGATACAAATTTTAAGAATATTATTTAGAATGTAATAAGAATCCATACAATCATAGTATATATGTTTAATTTCTTCAAAATGAAAATTACAAAAATAACATTTATTATAAATTTGGATGTTTTTTCTCTTTAAAAATTCTATAGTATTAAGTTTTCCATGCAGTATTAACCACATGTGAATTTTAGATTTAGGAGGAGCATTAGATTTCCATATAAATTTAAAAGAGTTGTTTATTATACCCGAAAAATTAATAAATTTGTAAAAATAATTAGAAGTATATTTCTTACTCTTATCTTATTCCCAACTAAAAATATCATTATAAATATTTAATCTAGCATAAAGCAAAGAAAGTTGCCTAAGAGTTAAACCTACTAAAATTCTGTTAAAACTAATATTCCAAGTAGGATCACTTTCAAGGGGAAAAACTTCAATAATTAAAGCAAACTTAAAATTAAAGATTTCATAAATCTCTTTAAATTCCATCTTAAGAGGTAATACGGAAATCCAACGGTCATGCTAGAAAGAAGTACAATTACCAGAATGAACTGTTGTATTAATACCTAGGTTAAAAATCTCATGACATTTCGAAATGGATTTCCAAAAGTTAGAGAGATTTTGAGTGACTGGAGAAGTAATTTGATATAAAATTGTACTACCATTATAGTATTATTTAGAAATGACCTCTTTCCAAGTAGCGTTATCATTAATATCCTTAAACTTCCATAACCATTTACCTAGTAAGGGCAAATTCATATTACACAAATTAATTACTCCCAAGCCACCTTCCTTTTTAGCTTTACAAACAGCTTCCCAATTTACTGAACATTTTATGCTATTATTAGAATTTTCCCTACTCCGTAAGAAATCTCTTCTAATTTTGTCTATTATATTAATTACCCAATCTGGAAATAGATGAATGGGCATCCAATAAATTGGGAGGGCGGATAAAATAGAATTTATTAAAACTTATCTACCTACTCTAGATAAAAATCTCCCATTCCAATTAGAGATCCTGTTTTTTACTTTATCAATGATTATAAGCCATTCATCATGTTTGAGTTTGGTAGGTCTAATCATAAAACCAAGATAGTCAAAAGGAAAGTTCATAGTTTTGCAATTTAGAGTATTAGCGACTAATTTTTCAACTTTTTCAAAATCTTTTAAAACTAAAACAGAACTTTTATCAGAATTTATATTTAAACTTGATAGAAGTCAAAACTATATAAGATAAACTTAAGGGTGACAATGTGTCTAGGTAAATGGGAGGAAAAAAGCAAGGTATCATTGGCAAATTGGAGGACCAACATACCATTACGCGATATGTCATTACTTACACATCCTGGAGATCCATTATCAACTGCTCTTTTAATAATCTTTGCAAAAACACTACGGCTTAGTAAAATAATAAAGGAGACAAAGGATCCCCTTGCCTTAAACCTCGCTTAGATTGAATTTTATTACCTAATATACCGTTAACCATAATACTAGAGTTACTAGTTCTAAGCAAATTCGTAATCCAGCTGATCCATCTATGACCAAAACCTCTAGCATGAAAAATATCTACAAGAAAATCCCAATCTACCGAATCAAAAGCTTTTGCAAAGTCTAGTTATAAAATCGCACAAGTTGTACTATTCTTATAATAGTGATTAATGTATTCTTGAACAACAGCCACTTCATCTATGATATTTCTCAATTTAATTAAATTGAATTTTGGTATTGGAGTTGATTTGAATCGATTTGTGAAATTTGAGAAAAACCATTTTATTTTATAAAGTATTATATATATGTATATAAATATTTTACTTTATAAATTATTTTAGTATATATACACACTATTTTAATATAAACTATTTTTAATATAAAACTATTTCAATATAAAACTATCTGTACATATATATAACTATTTTTAATATGTTAATTATTTTTAATATAAACTATTTCATTAATAACTTTTTTATATACAAATTATTTTAACATACAGACTATTTTATTATATAAACTATTTTATTATATATACTATTTTTAATATCTAAACTGGTTAAGTGGGAAGTATTATGTGTTGTGATTTCCAAAGTGTTATGATTTTAAAAGTGTTATAATTTCAAAAGAGTTATAACTTTGGAAAGTGTTATGATTTTGGAAATGAATATTATTTTAAAGTAAGTAACGATCTCGAATTTGATATGGGTTTTGAAATGGATATGATATCTTGAAATAATCATGGTGTTATAATAACCTTTGGTTATTAAAGAGACCGGGATCGGTTATTTTCATACACTCTGCGAATACTAAAAACCACTTTAACAACAATGTACGCGGTGGAGATTCCAAAATGATGTAGGATAGTTGGCGACGATTCTATGTGAGGTATATACATGGACCTTACTCCCGTGAGTTAGCTTAAGGTGGCTAATACATGAGCAATTGACGGGCCAAGTGAGGTATCTCCTCCAATCAGACACACTTCTTTGATACCATTCTATTACTTTGTGATTGATTGGGAGCACCCTCGGATTTTTTTGGGTGTATGGATCAGTTGGCCAGTAGCTGCGGCTATGCGTTACCAACTGCCCAAAAGAGTAGTTGGTATAATTATCCTGGCATTACCTAGTTGTGTCGTGTCACCTACCTTATGGAGACCACTACGAGTTTATTTTGTACCATACTTATGGAGTGCCCTCTAACGATGCCAAATACGGGGCATGTTATGGTACTGTGTAGACTATGGGAATATATAAAAATGTGTTTAGGGGGATATGGGTAATGCCTTAACTCTATTTTAATAATTTTACTTTACTAGACATATTATAATAGCTTATTGTACTGCATAGTAGATAGTTCCACGGATCCTTATGGGTATCTTAAACATCCTTTGAGTTACTTGCATTTCAATTGATATTTCAATTGAGTTAGATTAATTGATATAAGATTGTTAGTCCCGACTCGAGTGTTTTGTGTTTTGCTTTATGCTCGGGTCAGATTGATGTCACAGCATTTGAGACTCACCTTTAGAGTTGGAGCTTCGCTTGGAGATCCATCTATATCTATTCAGCTTTCAGTTATTCAATTGACTATAGTGATGTATTCGGATTTTTGTTATTTGATTATTATACTGAGACTACTATGTATTTGAGACCTCTGTTGTATCTTGTTTTAACTCTGTTGTATGTATAGTAGCTTCATGAACTGCTATTCTTTTGTTTCCACTGCTTATTGTTATGTTATACTTTGTCTGTGATTATCTTATTCACTGTATATGTTGAGTTTTTCCAAATATAAATTAACAATATGATATTTTGAGCAATTCAACCCCGACATATGCGGAATCGAATAGCACGAAATATCGGGCCATTACAGTTGGTATTAGAGCTCTGGTTTTAGAAAAAACTTAATATATAGAGTAAATTTAATTACGGAATCACCTTCGTTCGAGCCTAAATATTGCCCTTTTGACTCGAATTTCTTTAAATTTTGGAATTTTCCCCTTTGTTCTGAAATCCGTTCTTGTCTTCCCCAAATCATGCTTTTCTTGATTCTGGAGTATCCCATAATTCCACATTTGTTGATATCTATAATGAATCAATGATCCCGCTAATCTTAGAATGATTTGTAAAGGGATGAAACTCCTTTACAACTGGCGTCGACTTAATGAAGATTTCTGTATCCTCAGTTTATATGCAGCTAGCTATGTTCGAATGTTCTCTAGTAGACGATCAGGGTAATTCTCATGTGATCAATCTTACTTTGTATTGATCTTAGTCTTGGAGTCACGGTTGACCCGGTTAAGCATCGCCCATGATTTATATAAGTCTATCCATTCTTTCTCTTGTGCAATATATAATTATTTTATCTCCCATTCAAGCCTAACTCCTAATTAGATTTTCTCTGAATAGAGTTCCTCAGAATTTGGATCGGTATCTTTATTTGAAATCCATTTTGAAATCATCGAGTGAGGGAGTGCATTTGGAATTAATACTAAAATATCTTTCAGTGTGCTGTTTGAGTTGTTAAGGTTGATTTGGGGTTTCGATCGATTCGTCTGGCCAACGCTATCGATAGTAATTCCAGAACACTTGAACAGAACAAACCGACATAATATTATTTTCAAATTTGTTAAATGAAATAATTTTATACGGTTATAAAATATGTAAGTATAAATTTCTGAAATTTAGTAGTTAAATGAATTTGTTTCTCAAAAATGATAATATTTGATTTTCATTTATTGTCTTGTAAACCATTAACTATTGCCACATTATAAATAAATGAAATTATAAAACATGCTTTGTAAATTGATTTATAATTTGAAATGAATTTAAATCAAGGATTTAAGATTTAATTTTTAGTATTTTTAGAAAATTTGGTTTTAAATTTTAGGGCACACTATTTTAAATGTATTTTCGAATAGAAATCATTTCTAAAGAATTTTAATGTTTTAAATCAGTACTCTCCTCTTTTGTCACTGGAAAATAACTTCGGTGATGACTACAGCATCATCGACGTTCCTTTTCGAGTTTCAGATTAGAGAGACCATTTAGTAGCATCGCTACACTTTTGTTTCGGAAAATAAATTGGACTTAAATTTCTGATGTATGGCTTGATGTTTAATATATACGGCATATGTTTATAAATTTAATTTGATATGTGTGTATGTGTGTGTGCGCGCGTGTGCGTCCGTGTGCGTGTATGTACATTTATCCCTAAATGATTTGAAGAAATCAAAAATTTAATTCCCAAATTTTTGTTAAGGATGATTTCAATTATAAAATGAGGTCAAATTTTTTAAATGAATATTTAAACTTGAAATAATTGAATTGAAAGTTTTTTATTTGTACAATACTCAATTTCATTCCAATACATATATCCTACCTAATTTTTTTTGAAATCGGATATGTAATTGAATAATATACAATATAAATTATTTTATAAATAAAATTTGAGTGGTTGTAATAAGTGTCAATCTACTTGATCAATGTGATAAGATATATTAAGTGGATAAATTGAACCATTAATTTCGGAGAAAGAGAAATAATTTGATTTGAATAAATATGATCTTTATAAATGTTTATACACTTAATTTATGATTATAAAAAATGTTAATTGAGATAAATTGAATAATAAGATAATGAATAAAAAAATATGAATTTGGGAATAGTTAAGATTTAATTATAAGTTGAATTTAACTTAGGTGAAATCAAATGGATTAAACCAAATTATTTAATATTAATTTATTTAAATGAAATTCATATGGTTTTAAATTAAATTTTTTATTTTGTATTTCAAATCTATTTTTCTTCATGTTGTTCTATTCTCCTACCTCTTCCTTTTTGAGGACGAAAAGTTTTGAGTGGGGAAGAATGTAGCGACCCGTAAATTGTAACAATTTTTATAATGTAATTAACTCAAATTTTGTAAAATATATAATTAAATTTGTAAATGAAAAATTAATACTTGGAATACGTCTACTTAAACATAGCAAATGGTAAATTTTCATCTAAAAATATGGAGGTTTATTTTATAATGTATTTTATTTAAATTTAAACCGGTTAATATTTGATGGTAATGAAAAGTTTTCCAAAACTGAATATTTTTTATATAATAAATTTGTAAATCAAATTCTGAGTGAGACGTCGTATTTCATTTCTCCAAATGTGGGCTGCTATTGCTCCATCTAACTTATTTTCAGTGTTTTAGCAGCATTTTCGGTACTGATTATCGACTTTTGATAGAATAATTGTACCATCATTATTTGTTTACCGTTTTAATTGTCTCGTCGTGCTGATCTCTGTGGTATATTCACTTCAGTGTCCGGTTCGCGGCGAAACATGCAAAACGGATAACCGTATCGATACCCGTTATTTTGAACCTTTGGTCTTTCTTTCGCCTTTCCGTATATCCAACCTGAGAAATCAAATAGCCATCTGTTTAATATTTCCAGATAATTTTAATTTCCTTTTGCCTGTAAATTTTTTTTGGTGTCTGGTATTTCTTGACTTCAGTGCATTAATTATTACATTCGAAGATGAAAAGAAAATTTATTTTCATTTCAAAATACTTGTGCATATTTTACCTAGAGCTCCTCCTTCTCTGCCCATTTTCTTCTAACCTCCCTTCCCAACAGCCTCGTCCTGCCGCAGCATCCCCATGCTCAGCTCGCAACACCCAAGCTAGCCGTGGCCCACTTCTTCTCACCTCACCACTTCCTTTTCCATGTCCACCCACTCACCTCTCTTTAAAGCACGGCCGATTTTCCTCCCTTCACCTCTCCATTCGGCCATGCCAAGCACCCAAGCAAGTGCCGACCATCCCTTCGAGCTCAGCAACACCACGGCCGTGCTCACCAGTGTAACGACCCAGAATTTTTAGAAATTAAAATTTGAATATTTAATTAATTTTAAATATTAATAAGTGAATTTATAAGTCAAATAAATTTTTATTTGAATTATTGGATTTTATTGAATAATTAAATCGATAATTTAATAAGTTAAATTATGGAAATAATTGAAAATAGGGTTAAATATGATTGAAATTGATTTGTAAAATTTTATTTTATCATATTGGAGTCAGAACGATATTTTAGAACTTTTAAAATCGAATTAAATGTTAATTTGTGAAAATTGAATATTTTAATAATTAAATCGACTAGTGAAAATAGCCAATTTTTGAACAGTCTCAGAATTGAACGAAACCAGTTTCATTGGATCCGTAATAGTTAGTTATTACCAGATTTCAATTTTCGTGTCAATCGGAGCTATCGTTTGGTCGTGGCAGCTCGAAACGCATCGATTTATTTTTAATTTAAATTTGGCGAGCTAAAATAGCCATTTTTCAAAAAGTCTCGTATTTCGACGAAACCAGTTTCATCGGATCCGTAATGTGATATTATTGTAAGGTTTCAAATTTCAAGTCAATTGGATTTACTGTTTGTCCGGTACAAATTAAAACGCCTAGAAATCGATTTAAATCGGTTTAATTTAAATTGAGCGTTTTCAGCCATAACTCGCACAGATGTCCGAATTAGCTTCCGAAACCGGTTCCATTGTGTCCGGAACGCGGGGTAAACCCTAGAAACGCTGGTTTCGGCGCGTAAATCGGAGTTTACAAAACCCGGATGAATAGTGTCGTTCAAACTTCTATAAATAGAGACCCTTGCCTTCGTAAATTAAAAAAATAAAAATAAAAACCTAATTTATAAAACTCTAGCCGCCACATTTATCACCAATGGCCAGAAATTTATGATTTTCATCCCTCAATCTCTCTCAATCCGTAAAGAATTACGCGAAGTGTTCAACATGGAAGTCGAAGAGCATGAAGAGAGCTAGAGATCCACACGGTGATGATCGTGTTTGGAGTCGCGTGGAGGGAGCAATTGGGGCCGAACCTGCAGATTTTCGCACGCATTTCGAGGGGTTTAGGGGGGGCCGAGCTTCAAGCCATGGATGGTGGTGGTAGCTCTCGCGAAGAGCTTCGATTTGCAGGTGGTTTGATGTGATTTCGTCGAGAAATGAGGTAGTAATAATTAACCCTAAATTGTTGCTAATGGGTTGGTGGTTGCGGCCTTGTGCCTGTAGAGGAACGTGAAAGAGGAAGAAAGAAGGGGGCGGTGGAGATAAGGGGGTGCTGGATCTTGTGGCTAGGATTTTCTGTTAGGTTATAATATAAAGTTTATGTTGATTTGTTTATATAAATCGTGTACAAACTTCAACAATTCATAACTTTTTCATACGAGGTCGAAAAAAATGCAAACTCAGTTGCGTTGGAATCGTATGGACGAGCACTACGCGATGGAGTTGGTTTGGAGTCGATCGGAGTTAGTGAGAATTTTGGGTAAAATTAAACGTCCGTTTAATTTTATTCGAAATAAATCGCTAAAACGGAAATTAAAATCAAGGTGAGAACTTCTCACTCAATCGAATCAGTTTCGATTTTATTTTAAATAGTTAGATTTAAAATATTTGAATGCATGTTTGAATGATGATTGTTATCTATTGATTGTTAAAAAAGACATTATACGCCGTTAGTAAGCGGATGTTATTTATTAAAAACATATACCGCGAATATTTCATAAACAGTGAAATTGGTATTATATATAATAGCAATATATATATATTGGCATATGTATATATTGGAGTTATTGATTTCCCGCATTTTTTGTTTAGCGGATGAGACCCTATTACGCCGTTATTAAGCGGATAATATTTAATAACAACATATACCGCGATAATTTCGTACTGGAGCGAAATTGGTATTGTGCTAATGTTTGTGGATGCAGGAAAACAGGTTGGAGGGATCCAACTGGATTCCTCAACAGTATTTATTTGATTTCAGATATTTTGACATTTGATTGATTATCATATACGATATATGATATCGTTGTAGTCGTGATTGACTATTTGGTGTGTAGCATCATTAAACCAAATTTTGGAATTTTAAAATGATTTCAAAAGTGATTTTCGAAAAGTATACGTTTTATAAAATAATTTTGGAATTGATCCATTTTAAATAAATAAACGTTATAATTTTTAAAGTTATAAAAATTATGATTTTTGAGAATATAGTTAAAAACTGATTTTTGAGAATATGATGCCAATGATTTTATAAAATAGTTTAAACTGGATTTTTGAATTTATTATTAAAAGTTTAAATATAGGATTTATAAAATTTAATTATTTTATGAATCAAAATGGTGAAATAATAAAGGAGATTAAAGACGTTTTAAAAGAATAATATAAATTGAATTATATTAAGAGATTTATAAATGGATATTTATAAATTGAAATATTGAAATTATAAAACGAGTTTTTATAAGTGTTTGAATGAAGTGAAAATGAATTTCATTAAAGAATGAAATTTATAGAATTATAAACTGTGAAGTTATAAATGAAATTTATAAATAGTAAGATTTATAAATTTGGTGAAATTATTTGAAGAATAGATTGGTTAAATAAATGGATCTTATAAGTTATAAGATTTATAGTTTGGAAAGTCTTCAAAGGAACGATTTTTGTAAAATAATCGTTTTATAAGTATTTAACTTATAATATGAACTTTTAGTTATAATTGAGTTATAAACTGGAATAGATTAATAAAGGAATTTATAAAAGGAAGTTTTTATAAATAAATAGAAATGGAATTTATAAACGTTGTTTTATAAATTCACAAACGACTTATTTTGATAAGTAAAATTGTTGTAACTTATTTATGGAGTTATATTCACGTTTTATACCGTGAATAATCCTTTAAAATAAAATGAATAAAAGAATGAAATTTGTTAACAAAGTTTATTCACGTTTTTGAATAGTGAATAATATGTTAAAGAAATTGTTTTAAGATGTAATGTTTTAAATAGAATTAAAACGATATAACGATGTTTTAAAAAGGTGTTGAGATTCGAAACCATAGATTTCAACATTCATTGTTGAAATAGACGTTTTCGAGAAATAAAAGGAAATAGTGGACTATAACACTGTTGTTATAGTAAATGATTTCCGAAAGGAAATGTTTTGAATAGTATTGGGATTTATATATCTATTTTAAATTCGAATCCCTATACTAGTGATTTTGGGTTGTCGTAACGATGTTTTACGCAACATTCGTTTTGGCCCAAATAAATATGTTAAAGAGAATGATTTCCTTAAAGAATGAAATATATACTTAATTCGATTTAAGTATATTAAATATTTTCCAAGGTTGAAAATAAAAAGATTTGTGAATTACTTATTTTTAATAAGTATGGAAATGTTTTCCAATATGAAGTGAATATTTAGAATTTATCTTTTTGAAGATAAATTGAAAATGGATAGTTGAAATCGTATATGCATGAATATTTTGGAATATAAATTCACTAAGGAATTTATAAATGAAAAGTGGAATTTGTTTAAAAATAAATATTGATTTATTTTTGAAGTGTTGAAATTATATATCTTGTAAAGATATTTTGGAAAGTAAATAATTTGGAAAATTATTTGGAATCTGGTGATGTGTGCATATCCATTGATAGTTCAATAACCGACTATCAATATTTCCCTTTGAATGGGTATTTGATGTGATTTGTTTGAATTTGAATGCCACACTTATTTTTGAATAAGCGCTCACTATTCGGGTTAACCGGGAAAGGACCATGGGGTCGTATAACCCATTCCGAATATGTGATACGTCGTTGTGAATTGCATTTGAAGATCGGTGTTAAAGACCGAGTATTTGTGAAAGCGATAAGATGACCTATCGATTGTCTCTGCACTGGGTAGCTCCTGGTATAGAGATTCCTTAAGTGATGGGAAATTCGATCGGGATTGTGAATACCCGGATTGCAAGGGCTTCGTAAGAAGTGCCTTCGGTTTTGTTCGAACCCAGAACAGACTTGTATGGATTGTATGTCTGACATTACAAATTGAGATATAAAGCCGATTTCTTTCAAATATATTTCTGTTGGTGGCGGAGAATTTATTCTTTTAGCTTAACACCCTTCTCTGAGACGTACGAGCTCAGAGGTTATATAGTTGAAGGTTATCAGCGATATATTCCCAATTTGGTAATGTGACATGCTGAGTGTTGCTGAAATGATCGTTGTGTTGATTATTTGTGATAGGATCGTTTATTTGATCGTCTATCCTGGTGATAATTGTGTTGATCATTTGTTGACCCAAAGCATGGCTTTTGTATAAAGTATGTTTTTGTGGACGTGACTTCGTCGAACCTCACACCCCGTGAATGGTCAAAACAGGAAAGAAGCAGCAAGGTTATGAGGGGTAGCACCCTTTAGGATGTGTCCATTTCCTTCTGGAAAAGGGTGGTATCATGGTATGGAGCCCAGATACTTACTCATGTTGAAAACACTTTGTTATGATTGTGTGAATTGATTACGAGCGCTCGGTGAAAAGGTCCCAAAGGACCGGGGGATGGCATATTCGGTCAGTTGTTACTCAGTTAGGGGTAACCCGGCCTTGTGTTGGTAGAGATCCGGTTTGGTTCTCAGGGATGTCCATCCAGAGGCATTCTCATGTGGCAATGGGAAGTTCCTTGGCCTGATCATTCGTTGGAAATCCAATTCCCAATACGAAACTTTGTACGGTATTAGTTGTAGGACCTGCCATTCACTTATGGTGGTCACCACTGTTTGGATGGTAGCTATAGTAGGCATAGTTCGAAATGTCTATGCTGGCTAAGATTTATATTCTACTTTCGAAATAAATTTTTCCTACACTACGCACTAGTAATAATATCAAATGTTCTTTTTAATGCGTATCAAGCATCATTGACTATCATAAGGAGAAATCTCCTCCGATTCTGCGTTTGCATGTGTGTGTGTGCGGGAGGCCTTATGGTAGTCTCATTTTTAAAAGCATTGCGAATTGATTTTAAAAATATTCCTCTATTTTGATTTTAAAGATAAATAAACTGTTTTGAGTTCTCACACCAGTCACATGACTGACTCGGAGTTTATTGTTTTCCTTCCTAAACTCTTTGTGCCCACCAATTTCCACACGGGCAGTCAAGAGTTAAGGTTTATCAGGATATTCTGGATATTCAGGAGTTGCTGGAGGCAAGGTGGATGGCATGGCGTATTACTAGTATATAGTATTTCTTTTCCGCTGTTTAAAATTGTTTGTTGTTGTATGATGTTGTACACTCTGATGATATGATGTAATGAAATGTTTTGTAATGTAATAACTGATATAGTTCTTTGTTTAAAGATTATTCATTTATTATTATATGTTGTTCCGCTGCGAATTGTGAGATTCTGATGTGATTCTGTTGTTTTCTGTTCCGTTCTATTCTCTTTTCCTTCTATTTTAAAATTTTCTATCTTCTGTTTTCTCTCCTCCCTATTTTCTATCTTCTTCTCTTCTCTTTTCTTAATTTCTTCTTTCTTTTTCTTTTCTTAAACCATAACATTTCGGGTTTTCGGCCTTCGATTTCTCGGCAGTCGATAAAGTGAGTATCGATGTTGAATTTTCGAAAGTCGAAAATTTTCGGGGCGTTACAACCAGCCTCCCTCCTCCTTCTCTCTTCCATTCACCACGCAGCATAGACCTCGATTCTTCCTCTTCTCATAAGTCTCGACAAGGTATAGATCTATATAATTATTTTATTTGTTTGTTTGTGTTTACATATATTTATGTTTGACTAATGCTATATGCATTAGTGATATGTTTATATATTAGTATATATATGATATATATTTTTATGCTTAATAGTTTTCTATAATAGTGACCTATAATATATAAGTAGATATATGTTGTTTACATATGTTCTATTATATGTGTGTTGTATATATTTGTTTGGTATAACAGTTATATGATATGTTTACAAAATATATGTATATAATGTAAGTTTGTACATTTTCTCTTGCATACTAGCATCTTATACATTCGCAAATATATATATTTGAAAACTTGAAATAATATTTATGTTGTATATATTTGTTAGCTTTAGGTCTGCATATTTGTATATATATATTAATCTGTTCGCATGTACATTTTCTTACTAGCTCTATGGTATGTTCTGTTTGTTCATTTATAAACTAAATCGAGTATATGTTAGTACATATGTATATATGAGTTTTTTATATAGTATGTAAGTTATACATATGTTTATAAATTAGTCTATATGTCTATCTATTTATACTTATGTTATGTATATATGTTTATTCTAGTATATATGTTTTAATTTAAAACAATGATTTTTAAATACATATATATTTAAATTTAAAATGAGTTTAAATTTAGAATATGATTTTTATATATGTAAATAGTTAAATATACAAGTTCACTTATACTATTTATCTTCATCGGTCCAGTTCTGATTTGATCTCGTCAATTCCTATTTATCACCCCTGTTCGTCAAAGTTATATCAATTTTGCTTCGCTTTGGAATTCATGCTTGGATTCGTAACTCATTTCATTGTCGAATCCCTCTAGCCTCGAAAGGTGAATAATCACCCATGATTAACATTCTTATATTTCTTAGATTTGATTCCATTTGAAATGACAATTGAAATGTGCTGCTAAATTGAACTGTCAATTATTTGCCATATATGATATGTCAATATCTGTAGCTGTTCACCTATGACATCTGACACCATTATCTGTTACTTATATTTTATCTATCACCGATGATATATGCCTGTTATTCATATGTTATACCATATTCATAAATTTTCTCACTCTGCAAATTCCATTAGTACAGAATTCCCTATGGGATGAAACGATAAATATCGAACGATCTTATAGAATAGGAGAAAATCGTTATGGGTTGAAATGATAAACCCAAATTATTTTCACTGAAGAATTGCGGGTTGAAATGATATATACCCATAAATATTTAAATTGCGGATTGAAATGATAAATATCTGTATCACTTGACCATAGGCTAGAAAACTATATACAAACATCGTTGGTATATATATATATGTTGAAGTGATTTCCAAAGTTTAAAATACATATATGGTTTATATAAATATTGATTTTTAAATATTATATATATATAAATGTTATTTTATATATGTTTAAATTCTTGATTTCTAAAATTATATATTTTGAAAATTTTAAAATTATAAGTTAGTTTTGAAATTATAAATTTTAAGAATTTACTTATAATTTTACTATTTTAAATATGTATAAATTATTTTTAGTTTAATAATAAGATTTAAATTAATAAAATTATTTTGATTAGTATATAATATGTTTAAGTATTTGTTTGGAAAATTTTATTTTAAACATAGATTTTGTAATAATTTTAATAAGTTGAGGTTGGAAAGATAAATTGGTAGTTAATTTGAAATTGTATTTATTTAAGAATTATACTTAATTAAAAATCATTTTGAAACTTATTGAATTTGAAATTTTAAAGATATGATGTTATAATTTTATTTGAATTTAAAGTGATTGAATGAATATTTCAAGTTTAAATAAATTGAAGGAAGTATTTAGTTTATTCATAATTTGAGGTTTTATTTAAATGATATTGGATTTTAAAGTGAATATTTCAAAACTAAATAATAATGAAGTTAAATTGAGATATAAATGAAATTATCAAACTTAGTTTTGAAAATGTTTGAATATTGAAAACTTTGAAATCTATTGAAATCAGAATGGTTTATTTTTGAAGTCCAAATCTATATTTGAAATCGATATTAATAGTTTATTGAGATGCTGAACTAAACTGAAATGTTTGAATTAAGATTGAATTAAATTGAATTTTAGTGTTGGAGTTGATTTGAATTGATTTGTGAAATTTGGGAAAAACCAATTTATTTTGTAAAGTATTTTATATATACATATAAATAAATATTTTACTTTATAAATTATTTTAATATATAAATAAATTATTCTAATATAAACTATTTTTATTATAGTTTTTTTAATATAAAACTATTTCTACATATATAACTATTTTTAATATACTAATTATTTTAACATAAACTATTTCATTTATAACTATTTAATATACAAATTATTTTTACATATAGACTATTTTATTATATATACTATCGTATTATATATACTATTTTTGATATCTAACCGGTTAGGTGTGAAGTATTATGATGTCAAAGTGTTATGATTTCCAAAGTGTTATGATTTCGAAGTGTTATAATTTCGAAAGAGTTATAATTTTGGAAAGTGTTATGATTTTGGAAATGAACATTATTTTAAAATTAGTACTGATCTCGAATTTGATACGGTTTTTGAAATGGATATCATATCTTGAAATGACCATGGTGTTATAATAACGTTTGGTTGTTAAAGAGACCAGATCGGTTATTGTCATACTCTCTGCCAATAACGAAACCCACTTAACAACCGTGTATGTGGTGGAGATTCCATAATGAAGTAGGATGGTAGGCGACGATTTTATATGAGGTATATACGTGGACCTGACTCTCGTGAGTTAGCTTAAGGTGGCTAAAACAAAAGCAATTGACGGGCCAAGTAAGGTAGCTCCTCCGATTGGACACACTTTTTCGATACCATTCTATTACTTTGTGATTGATTGGGTGCACCTTTTGATTTTTTTTGGGAGTATGGATATGTTGGGCGGTAGCTGCGGCTATGCGTTACCAACATCCTGGAAGTGTAATTGGTATATCTACCCTAGCATTGCCTAGTTGTGTCGGGTCACCTACCTTATCGAGACCACTATGAGTTTATTTTGTACCATACCTATGGAGCTCCATCTGACAACGCCCTGTACGGGGAGATTACCGCAACAACCCTAGTTTTGGAGATTACATGTAAATATTAAATTATAATGGTAGTTATGATTTAATATTGTGAATTAAATAAAATTAGAGAAATTAAATTATTTATTTGGATAAACAATGAATTTTGAGAATAAAATGTGAAAATAAAGTTTGGAAACTTTATTTTTTTTGTTTGGGTTAATAATATATGGAAAATAGTTTTTATTTGGAGAAAATGCAATAATTATATTAATTATTGCTAGTTACTTCTTCTAATAATTTTCAAAAGAAGTATTTGATTTTTAAAGGTTGTTTAATGAAATAAAAAGGTGGAAATTGGTTTAAAAATGAGTTTTAATTATAAATTTGAGTTTATGATGGTTACTTATATTTTTCTAACCAAGAAAAATATTTTAGTGGAATTTTAGAAGTGAAAAATAAGGATTTATGCATTTATTTGTGTAAATTGTGCATTTTTGTAAAATAAGAGATTTTAATCATAAAAATGTTTTAAAACTAAATTATTTTTTATACGATGTAAAATATTTTATTTAACATGTGTGTAAGTTCAGATAAATTATTTAGGTTAAAACATGAAGGAAAAAATGTTATTTATTTTATAACATAAGTGTATATATTTGGTTTAGTGTTAATATATTTACATAGCTTATTTATTTTCTCTAATTTGGGCCCAAAGCCCATTTGTTTACTAAAATCAAAAATTAAGAAGTGAGAAACATTACCTGTACGTACTTCACTTCATCTTCTCCAAATAGCCAGAAACCAGAAACAGTAAAAAAGAAACAAACTCCACCAAATTTTCAAATCCAAAGCTTTTAATCTCCAATTTTCTTCAACAAGTTGCTATTTTAATCAATCTAAAGGAGAATACAACAGGTAATCGTTTCCAAAACTAATCTTTTCATCAAAAATCTTAATTTGTGAAATGAATTGTCTTTTAATGGCTTTTCTTCCTTTTGCATGCATCTACCTCTCACTTTTTACAGGTTCTTGAAGCCAAAACTTGCACAAAGCTTCCTCTTTTCAGCTCAAATCTGGGTATTTGTGCAACTACTGGAAGGTGAGTTGAAATAATCATATAATCTAGCCGAGCCAAGCTTAAAAAATTGGAAAAGTAATCAAAAATCTAGCATTTGTTGATAAATTTTTGTACTTTTTTTCTGTTTGAAATCTATTTCAAGTGCCAAATTTGGTTGTCCATAACTTTCATCTCCGACAACAAAATGTTGCCGGATTTTTTGCATTTGGTAGCTTTCAAGTTGAATTGCATTTCTGAAAATTTTGCTTCAAAAGTATTGTCATTTACGTGTTCAAATCGTTGTTGCAAAATCAACAAAATACAGTTTTTCTGCCTGTAGAAACCGTGTTCTATTGCTGCAAACATGGCCTGAGTCCATGTTTGCGATGGCATAACTCATTCATTTCTTATTGGAATTGTGCTATTTTTTTAAAAGATGAAGTAATCTACTACATGCATATCAAATTTCAGGTCATTTCGACTTAGATAGCTTATAGAAATAAGCTGCCAAAATTGACATACATCATGTTTTTGCCCAGGGTTTTACAGTGAAAACACCGTCTGGATTCAATTTTGAGACATCATAACTTTATCATATTTTATCCAAATTGCATGATTATTTTTTTGTTTGAAAGACGATGTTTTCTACTATTTGACGTCGATTTTGAGCTCAATCCGATGCAATTTGATTCTCTGTTTCATGCCTGAAAGTTGAACCCATGAGGGTTTTCAGGCCTATGCATTTTTGGTTTTCAAACTGTTGCAAACATGGCCTGAGTTCATGTTTGAGACAGTGTGAGTTTTTTATTTCCCGTCGGAAATCATTGATTCTTTTTTGTTTAAAAGATGAAGTTCTCTACATTGTGTACACCAGGTTCTAGTTCAATCAAATATCCTTCGGCCACCTTTTTTACATCCGAAATTTGAACCCAGAGAAGATTTCAGATCTGGGTATTATTTTAGCCAAGTGTTTTTATGTCCTTTTTCCATCCGATTTTTGACATTTACTTCTGTTTTTGTAATATTTCTAAAGTATTTTGAGGGCTATGATTTCTATCCATAGGTTAGGCCTGTTTTGATGAATTAAAAATTCAAATTTTAAATTATTTGAATTTAATTTGAATTTAAATTTGAATTTCAGTTTGAGTGGAATTTCGCTTGTTTTTGGTCGTTTTCGAGCATGGTTTTCTCCAATTCTTTTTGAAATGATTTTTAAAATTTAGGGAATTTAAAAATTATTATTATGTAATATTTTGAAGTATTTGCAAGTATAAAACCTATTTATTCTTTATAATAAGGGAAATTTTCAAATATGGCTTCCAAATATTTTTCGAAATCGATTTTTAAATCATATTTTCAAAATAAAATGCTTTCTATAAAGTTTAAATGTTTTTGCACTGTCGAGCGGATGAGAAGGAGGTTTAAACGATTGGGTAAAATGTGTAGTATGGGATACGTGCGTTTAGCCATTCGATTAATTCCTAACTTGTCTGTTTGATCGTTTTGGCCTACTGGTCTAGTTTACCGATGATATGAAGTGAACCTTTTACTGCTGAGTGTGAAATTTACTAGCGGTTAGTAAACCCTTTAGTGCAAACGGGTAGTATGGGTCACACGTTAACACTTTTCGGGTTCCTTTTCGAGAATTTGTGACACATTTTCCATTGGCATGCCAATACTGGACCTTCGGGTCGTTTGCCATTGCGGCGTATATGTCTTTTGACATTTGCCTTTGGGCGAGGTAGCTATTATGTGAAACATTACTAGGAAAAAATAGCACGTGCAAAACCTTTTTGAGATGATTTTTACCCTTGTGTGTCATCATTTTGGAATCGGTCCTTCGAACCATTCGGTGGCGATTACTTTGGGATTTTTGGACTCTTGAGAGTTCCTTTGAGATTTTCATTGCTTACACTAGCATGTTGAGATTGCCTTTTGGCGTATATATATTAAGATTTCCTACTGGTGTTTTTTATGGGATTTGCCTTTGGCATTGTATAAGATTTTTATCTCTTTGTTGACATTTGCCTTATGGCTTATGTTTGGAGTTGCCGATATGGTGGGTTTGGGAATTATTATTTTAGGAGTTCACATTATACTATTCCCTAAACCATTCTTATTTGATTTATGATTTCCGATGATATGAGGCATGCTACATTTTAGCGATTCATGAGATTTTTCGTCTCCTTTGTGTTTTATGCTTATTGAAGCAATAGTGTTCTATCACCTAGTGTAATTATATATGCCATACATAATGCGTATCCTCCATATGTCTATGGTTTGCTTTCTTATTGTTTCTTCTTGTTTAAGAAGAATATCACTATGCTCTATTATTCTGTTATCACCTTTTCCTGATTCGTTTAGCTAGACTGCCCATGTATTTTATACTTGGGTCAGACCGATGTGTTTCAGGTTAGGTACATTTGGACTTAGCCTATTTCGCTTTTGCATGGACTATTCTGCTAGCTCTTTTTGTCATACCTTTTTGTGTATTCCTTTTTGGTTTTCTACTTTGATATGTATATTCTTTTGACTCGTGTTTGTATTGTGATCGTCCTACCACATACGTGATGTATCATTTTGTATACTCTGTGATGTATCCGTATATGTGTGTATCTATGGGATTATCTGCTGTCCTTTACATTTGAGTTGTTGTATTTTGTTCTGATAGATCCTATAGCCACATATGGCTTTGTATTAAGTATTTATTGGATATGTAGATCCACTTAAATCAAGAAAAAAATATGGCACTGTCGACGTATTCAATAGATATTTAAGAAAAGGCTATAGATGGTTGTTCCTATGCAGCCCTGTTCTCTGCATTAGCAGATAGTATTACCCAGTAATACTCTTTGCTAATGTGGGTCTCGAGGTGGGCATCACAGCTTGGTATTAGAGCTGAGTTTAGAACAAAATATGATAAACACGGAACATAAACACATATTACGATACATCAAAGTGTAATACAAATGTTACGAATCCCTGAATCATCATGATTTTGTTCTTTTCATGTCCTCTGGGGTAGATAATATTTTGGGAATACTTCTAGGAATGCATTTTAATTCCGTAGTGTTCCATATTTGAATTAATGATATCTACCATGTTAATAATCTTTATCTCATCTTAACTTTCAACTAATGGCTGGAAGAGGTAGAAGACGATGCTCAGATGTTGGGGAATCCAGTGGCTCGCATCCAGACGTCGTTTACATGTCTGCCGATCGGTTTATGGAGGTATTTAGGAGCACCCAACCTCCAGTTCCTACTCTAGCTTCTCCACCGTGCAAACTTGATTTCGCGCGCATGTGTAATGACTTTGCACATCTCGAAGGCAAGCCATTCAAAGGCTCCAACTCTGTTTTGGAGGTTCAGGCTTGGATTCGTTCTTGCGAGTGGATATTTTCTCGCATGGTTCTTTCGGATTATCATAGAGTTCTAATAGCATCTAGCATGTTACAAGAGCGTGCTCTTAATTGGTATGACCTATTCACTGCCAAGCTCGATGAGTCTACTCTTACATGGACTCAGTTTCGGGAATGATTCGAGCTAATGTTTGTTCCTGAGTCTGAGAAAGCATCTCTTGACCGTTGCTTCCTTGAGCTATAGCGGGGAAATCTTCTGTTTTTGATTATGTGTCTGCTATCTAGGCTCTTTCTAAGTATGACCTTGAGTATATTAGCACTCCATACAAGAAGAACCTCAAGTACGTTTTCGGCTTTAAGAAGTATTTGAAGAAATCTTTGATGTTGCAGCTTAAGCTTTCTTTTGAGGAGCTAGTTGACTCGGCGCTTCATCTTGAAGTCGTCGAAAAGGAGATCGATAGTGGCAATGATGTTGGGGTTGGCAAGAACCCCAATAAGAAGCGGTTTCCTTTTCAAAATCCAAGTTCTTTCCATCGAAGAAGAAGAAGCCGGTTGGTTCTACTTCTCAGTCTTGGCCTCAGCCTCAGCCTTAGTCTACTGGAGCATCTCCCTCTTTCAAGGGGTGTTTCAATTGTAGTTCGCATAACCATATGATTCGGGAGTGTCCTAAGCCTCTCTTTTGTCGTTATTGCAAGAAAGAGGGCCATCGTATTGCTGCTTGTCCTATTGCTCCATCTAGGGCTGGTAATTTTTCTATTTTACCTATTTTCCGGTAATTTCCTTCCGCATATTTCCGAGATTTTCTATTTCCCTTTTTTTCCGTTAAAAATACTTCGGAAGGAATTCCTTCCGGTTTCTAACGGAAGAAAACGGAAATTTTCAATGTTTTTCGTCGAAATTTCATTCCTTCCGAATCATTTCATAAATCTTATAAAATGGACCAGCCCACAAACAAATCGTTGCATCTAATACTTCAGCGCTTCAAAAAAAACATTTCATCGACCGTGCTCTCAAATTTCAAAAGAAACCTAACCCTAATTCCCTTTCCTCCATCCGCAGTTCTTCAAAAAATCTACTAAGTACCTTGGTCGATTCATTTCTCGGCTAGGAAATTCACTTGCAGGTATTTAAATCACTTCAGTTTCAATTTTTATTTTTTATCTTTTATGTTTAAGATTTGTTTATTTGAGGATGCTAAACTGAAGATAAACAAAAGCGAAAATAAAAAAATAAACAGATAATGTAATCACAATTCAAATACCTAAAATTAAAAACAAGTTCTTGTTCGATTAAAAAGCATAATTTATACTTCCCCAACGCTCTCCACAATCATTTTTTTGTAAATTATATGCACTTGGACTCAGGCTTCATAGAAGATGGACTGGGATGCTTTAACTTATACCACAATTATGGTGTTGCGATTTTTACATCAATGATACCATATCATGATATGACAGTAATTATCATACTGAAACTCTTTTATGTTCATCTCACTGGTTGGTGGTATGTGTACATTTGGAAAAATTGATATCTGGTGTGCAAGTTATAAATTTCTTAACAAAAGCTGGAGTCAATGAAGAACAGTCTATTGTGATTTACAAATTTTAGTGTGCATGTTCATGGAACATTATTACTTATGTCACAAATAAAACAATTTTACTAGAGTGAAGGACTGGGCAGTAACTATATGATCTGCTCTGCTACGATGTATAGACATGCATAGTGTAGATATGAATAAAGGAGGGTCCTTACGGTTGTTAAAAAGATGGGAAGATTACAATATCACTACTGATATTGCTTGGGTGTTCTTATTCCTTGTTAGTATGGAGAATTTCTTGAATAAAGTATTTAGATTATTGAATTAGTACCTTATGTTTTCTATGGTTGATTTCAGAATAATAATACCTTATGTTTAACTATCTACTATTTATATGAATAAACAAACATGATTTCAGATTATGAATATGGCTACAAAGGTTATTGCTAATCCTTGCACAAATTTAATAAATTTCCACAGTTTTGAAAGTTGTGGCACGTAATGTAATTAGATCTCACCATATCCGAAGAGACTCTTGTTTTTGTTGCTGCTGCAGGCAAGTTGTAATCAATATGATATAAATTTTAACATGAATTAGATGCTGCTGCACATATGTTTCTCTTTATTGGGGGAACCGCAATTTTAAAACTAATATCTCGATTCGATTTATTTTTTATCTTTTATCTTTTATGTACAACTGGTAATGTGAAATTTCTTGGAAGTATGTATTTTGTTTCTGTAGATGATCAGTGCATGGTTACTTGATAGAAAACAAAACAGTGGTACAATTGTACCCATCCAGATATAAGACAGATTGAATTTGGTACAAAATTACAACAGTTAACATGCTATCATATTCCATCTTGGTTGAAATAATTAATTCCAATTAGTAATTTCAGCATACAATAAAGTTTTCTTATTCTTAGAACTGAAATTTTGCAGGTTTTCTATGGAATCTAGTGAATCAAGTGCAGCGAATGAAGCGGGACAAACTCAACTTGACATGCAAAGTCGAACAGAAATTCAATGTAAAAAACCATCAAGACCAACAAAATCAATAGTATGGGACCACATGACAAAGATTTTTAGGAAGAAGGACAATGGGGAAATGGAGGCGATTGCAATATGTAAGTACTGCAAAATGGAGTGCACGGCAGATTCAAAGCAAGGAACAACTGGCTTACGGTATCATCTTTTTATTTATGTCCAGAATCTCCCATATATAAAAAAAAAGATGTGGACAACAGTCAACCTCAAGATGGGATGGCTGGATCTTTGGTTCCACATTCTTTCAACCAAAATAGATGTACGTTAGCTTTGGCAAAATTCTTTGTTAAGAATGATATATCATTTAGGCTAGTAGAAAGTGAAGGTTTTAGAGAACTATTTGCCGAACTTCAACCAAGATTTATAGTACCCGATAGAAAAAAATGCGCATCAACTATTTGGGATTTCTTTATAGTGGAAAAGGCTAAATTAAAAAGTGTAATTGGAGATCAAAGGGTTAGTATAACCACTAATACTTGGACTTCTATTCAGAACATTAATTATATGGTCGTCACCGCGCATTTTATGGACAGTGACTGGAAATTACATAAGAGAATTATAGCATTTACAAAGATTAGTAGTCATAAAGGAGATGAAATAGGAAGGGTGTTAGAGAACTGTTTGAATGAATGGGGCATAGATAAAAATTTTTACCATCACGGTTGATAATGCTAGTGCTAATGATACAGCAATTGGTTATATAAAGAGAAGATTAGAATATTCTGATTCTTTATTGCTTAGTGGAAAATATATACATTTGAGATGTGTGTGTCATGTTTTAAATCTAGTTGTTAAAGATGGACTAAAGTATTATTATGAAGCTGTTGAAGGCATTAGGAATTTAGTAAAGTATATCCACTCTTCTCCTTCGAGATTGGATAGGTTTAGATATTACTCTAACTTGATGAAAAATGATAAAATGGCTATTGTTCCACTTGATTGCCCTACTAGATGGAACGCAACATTTAAAATGCTTGATATTGCTTACAAATTTCAAAAAGTATTTGATAGAATGTGTACGGAAGATGAACCAATTAAAGTTTACTTCAATGAGATGATCAAAGACAAAAGGAAAATTTTAGTAAAAAGAACGGGGCCTCCAACAAAAGAAGATTGGGAAAGAGGTCGAGTTTTGATTGAGTTTTTGAAGGGATTTTATGAAACTACATTAAAACTTAGTGCAACTAAGAGTGTCACTTCTTCGTTAATTTTCGATGAGGTTATATTGGTTCAAGATGCAATTGAGCAAGCTAGTAATAATATTCAGAATTCTAATTTGCAAAATGTAGCCAAAATGATGAAAGTTAAATTCGACAAATATTGGGGTAGCATTGAAGTAATTAACAAAGTGATCTTTATAGCTCATATCTTGGATCCAAGATACAAATTTCAATCTTTAAAGATTAGCTTTCTCGATATAGGTTGGAATAGTTGTAAAATAAATGAGTTTCTTGATGTTATAAAACATGCTTTAAATGAGCTATATGATGAATATAGAAAGAGCATGAATATACCAAATGTAATTGGATCTAATGTTATTGTAAGAAATGAAGAGATTGATGAGCAATTTGATGATAGTCTTAGAAGTAAAAAGTTAAAAAGACTTCAACAAACAAGAAGGGAAGAACAATCACTTGAGATAAGTAATGAGGTTGATCGGTATCTAAATGATCCATTTGAAAACCTTACGAGTAGAGATTTTCATTTGTTAGATTGGTGGAAAGGCAATCAAGCAAAGTATCCAATACTTTCAAAAATCGCTAAAGATATCTTAGCCATTCCTAGTTCAACCGTTGCTAGCGAAAGTGCGTTTAGTCTTGGTCGAAGAGTCGTTAATCCGTATAGGGCTTCGTTGGCTCCTAATATGGTCGAAGCATTAGTATGTCTTAGTGATTGGTTGAGAGCGGAAAACCTTAGTTGTCATCAAATGCAATTTGAAGAGGACGTTGAATTATTTATGGACACGGAGGTGATTTGTGAAGGTAAAAAATTCAACTATTACTTATAATTGTTATATTGTCATCAAATGCAATTCTTTTCCTATAACATGTTTATTTCACATGTTATACCATGAATGATGCATGCATTTTGTTATACCATTTGTGAAGTATCATCATAATCAATATTATAATGGTACTCAGAATCCACCAAATCTGGAAGTCCTCAAATGCACATATTCCCTACAACCACGGCTCTCTCTATATATAACTGCATTTATGTTGGCCACCAAAATTTTTATAATTTCATGCAACAATTATATAATACAAAATTAATTGTCTCTTACAGTTGTTAGTACAATTATACAATACAAAACTATACCAAATTTTATCATGTACTGAATCGTACGCACTATGACTTCTTAGTTGTTAGTATGTCATGCATCATTTTAAATTTTAACACAAGGATTTTAAGGGACTTCTCCTACAGTTAAAATACTTGCTTATGTGACCATTCTTCAATGCAAAGGACAATGAAGTAACATGTCCTTTAGGCATTTGAATTGACAAACAAGTTATGTGTGGGGTTGTTAATTCAATGAGCATCCAACATTTAGATCTGACAATTAATGACCAAAAATTAAAGTTAATAAACAGGATGAACCCAATTGGTTTCTTTAAAATCTTTATCGTCTCTTAACAGAATAAATTAAAATAGAGAATTAGTTACTTAGATTTACTATTATTATTATGCTCTATGTTAATATTATTTTAAATGGGAAAACATATAATATAAATACAAATAATTAAATACTTATCAAATACCACCTTAAAGAGAACCAATGTGTTCCTCTTAGTTGCTATTTCCAGTCCTGTGTTTAGTAAATCATACGTGAGAATAGTCAGGTTCAATTTTTTCCCCCTTAGTCTCAGGTTCTGCAAAATCTTTACTATGCCTTAGTCTCAGGTTCTGCAAAAGCTTTACTCTGTTGCATTTATTAAAACTGGGTACTGACATTGTTTTGTAAACCATTTTTATTACAACAGGAACTTCTTCCATGTCATTAGCAACATCATCATCACATAATATGGCAAAATAGATGCAATGTGTTCAGAGCAGGTATGTAATTTACCTTCCAATTCACTATATTTACCATCATCATCCATACACTGATTCATCTAGTATTATTTTATTCTCTGATATTCCTCTTATTTCTTTTCAGGTGGTTATATTTCTCATTTGGGATTAGAGAATCAACAAATATGTAGCTTTTATTTTGAAGCTTTTATGTAAAGATTTCAAATTCATGTAATATATATACAATTTTTGTGGATTTGTAGTGTGAGACTGAATTGGATCATTATCTTATGATGAAAATTTGATGCAATGTTTAATTTGCAGCAATATGCTATGAATTCCTATAATTTGTGATTTGTAGTTAAAATTTGATGAAAATTTTATTTTATAAAATTCTTTGATCGGAAAAAGGAATTCCATGTTCCGTTCCGAGTTTTCCAATTTCCGTTAATAGGAATTCCAATGTTGATGGAACGGAATACGGAATAGGCCGCATCATTCCATCAACAATCGGAAGGAATAGGAAATGCTTTGGATGGTACGGAAATTTTCCGTACCCACCCCTAGCTCCATCTAATGCCAAATCTGGCAAGCTGAATGTAGCGGATGCTTCTGGAGGTTCTTCTCAATGCAATGGTACTTCTCCTTCTATTCTTGAAGGTTCATTGTTGTTTCGTGATCGTTCTATTCGAGCCATCTTTGATACGGGTGCATCGCATTCATTCGTATCGAAGAAGCGCGTCGATGATTTGTCTTTGGATGTTTCTTGTATGGTTTCTTCATTGAGGATTGTGAATCCTATCGGGGGATCCCCAACCCTTAGCATGCTTTGTGATGATGTTGAGATTGTTTTATGTGGCTTTTCTTTTCATGCGAATCTGCACGTAATTTCTTATTTTGGATTTGATATGATTTTGGGTATGGACTGGCTAGTGCGATACGATGCCAGAATTATTTGTTCTCAGAGAATTTTATATCTTCGACGTCTAGATTCGTCTACTTAGCTATCACTTGTTTTCGGAATGTGGATAATTCTGAAGTGGCTTTATATTCTCTAGACTCACGAGATGATGATGATATATCTCGTATTCCTATTGTTTATGACTTCTTTGATGTAAGCCTGTTTCGGGTTTGCCAGCCAAGCGGGCAATTGAGTTCCACATTGATATCATTCAAGGTGCGCATCCAGTTAGTCATCCTCCCACTAGGATGTCTACAAAAAAAATAAGGAACTCAAGAAGCATCTTTTAAAACTTGAGTCGAAGCAGTTGATTTAGTCTAGTTCTTCACCGTGGGGTGCGACGGTCGTCTTCGTGAAGAAGTCTGATGGAACTCTTAGGCTTTGCATCGACTATTGCAAGCTTAACAAGTTGACCATCAAGAATTGGTATCCATTACCTTGGATCGACGATATGTTCGATAAATCATGTGGCGCTAAAGTCTTTTCTCAATTCAACCTTGCCACTGGTTTTCATCAGCTCTGAGTCGTGAAAGATAGCGTACCCCTTACAGCTTTCCGCAGTCGATATGGATCTTACGAATGGCTCGTTATGCCATTTGGTTTGACGAATGCTCCTGCTATCGTTGTTGACCTTATGATATGAGTATTCTGGGAATACCTCGATAAGTTCGTCCTTGTGTTCATCGACGACATCCTTGTTTATTCGAAATCTGAAGCCGAGCGTGCTAATCACTTGAGAATTGTCTTGAGTACTCTTTATCACCATCATCTTAAAGCCAAATTCTCCAAGTGCCATTTCTGGGAGAATAAGATTATGTTCTTAGGCCATGCTATTTCTTCTGAAGGCATTTCTATCGATCCTTTGAAGATCGAATCCATCCAGAATTGGAAGAAGCCTGAGAGTGTTCATGAGATTCGTAGTTTACTTGGAAAGGTGGGTTATTACTACTGTTTCATTAAGGATTTCTCTCGTATTGTGATTCCTCTCACCAGCCTTACTCGGAAAGGCGCTCGATTTATTTGGTCTGATAAGTGCGAAGCTTCTTTTCAGCAGTTGAAGGAGCTTCTCACCAATGCCCCTATTCTAGTGGTTCCTGAAAGGAATCAAGATCTTGTTGTCTATACCGATGCTAATCATTATGGCCTCGGTGCCGTGCTTATGCAGAAGGATCGGGTAGTTGCTCATGCTTCTAGGCAACTGCGACCGAATAAAGTGCGCTATGCCACTCATGACATCGAGTTAGCTGCCATTGTCTTCGCCTTGAAGATTTGGCGCTATTATATACTAGGTGAGCACTTTATTCTATACACCGATCAAAAGTCCTTGAAATATCTGTTCACTTAGAAGGATCTGAATATAAGGCAACGGTGTTGGCTCAACTTCCTTGCTTCCTATGACTTCGATATCCAGTATACACCTGGTAAGGGTAATCGTTTTGCTGATGCGTTTAGTCGCAAATATTCGGCTATTGTTTCTATGATGCTAGCCCAGTGGGATGTTCTAGAGACCTTATCATTTTGTGATATTCAAGATCGAGCTCCATCTTCTGATTCTCCTATCTTATTATTTAGTTTGGAAGCTCGACCCAACTTATTTGATCATATTGCCGATGCTCAGTGGCGTGATCCTAATCTTGTGCATCTTATTAAGATTTTTGAGTCTGAGTCCTATGACGAGAAGTTAAGGATTTCAGCACTAATTCTCATGGGTGTCTTCGCAAGAAGAACCGTCTTGTTGTGCCTTATGATTCTGCACTCAGGCATGGCATATTTGATGACTGTCATCATTCTAAGTATACCATTCATCTTGGCAGTAGTAAGATGTATGCCGATATGCATCACCTTTATTATTCGGAAGGAATGAAGCACGATGTGGCAAGTTATGTGAGTAATTGCATTACTTGTCAACATATCAAAGCCGAACATCATCGCCCTATTGGTCTCTTTCAGCCTCTAGAGATTCCATTATGAAAATGGGATCAGATTTCGATGGATTTCATTGATGGCCTACCTCGTTCGAGATAGGGCCATTCTAGAATTTGGGTTATTGATGATCGCCTCACCAAATAAGCTCGTTTCATTCCTATTAAGTCTAATAGGAATACTTCTCATCTGGCTAAGTTATATGTCAAGGAAATTGTGAGACATCATGGTGTTCCTAGTTTGTTTGTTTGTGACCGTGACCCGCAATTCACTAGTCATTTATGGTAGAGTCTTCAACAAGCTTTAGGAACAAAGATTAATTTCAGCACAGCATATCATCCATAGTCTGATGGACAGACTAAACGGGTGAATCGTATTCTAGAAGATCTTCTCCATGCTTGCATTCTTGATTTTGGTGGTAGTTGGGAGGATCACCTATCTCTTGTGGAATTCTCCCACAACAATAGTTTTCAGTCAAGTATCATTATGGCTCCTTTCGAAGCTTTATACGGAAGGCCGGGTCGATCACCTTCTTGTTAGTTGGAATCTGGTGAGAAGGTTATTCTTGGTCCAGATTATGTTCGTGATTCTTCTAAGAAGATTGATCTTATTCGCCGGAGAATGAAAGAGGTATAGAGCTGCCATAAGTCCTACGCGGACTACCGTAGAAAGCCTGTTGAGTTCTCAGTTGGTGATCTTGTCTTCATTCGTGTTTCTCCTCTAAAAGGGGTGATGCGCTTTAGTACGACTGGAAAACCGGCTCCTCGCTTTATAGGACCATTTCTTATTACTGAACGTATTGGCCCTGTGGCTTATAGAGTTTCACTTCCAGCTCATCTATCTTGCATTCATGATGTGTTTCACGTCTCTCTGCTTCGGAAGTGCCTTCGAGAGTCTGATTATCTTATCGATTCTCCTGATTTGCAAGAGCTTGATATCTCACCAGACCTATCAGTTTTGCAGTAGCCTATTCGTATACTAGCTTCAGAGGTGAAACGCTTTCGAAACAAGGATGTGCCGCTCGTTAAAGTTCAATGGTCCGCTAACCCCAACGATTACACTTGGGAAACCAATGAGTTTATCGAGCGATCTTATCCTGAGTTTCTTTCCTTGCATTGCGATGGTGAGAACATTTTTTTATCTCAAGCTTATCTCTTACTCCTTTTGATTGATGAAATTAATACGTTGAATACAAAATCTTTCCTAGAAATTGTGTGGGCACAATTTTTTTTAAGGGAGAGAGTTTGTAACGACCATAGTTTTGGAGATTGCTTGTAAATATTAAATTATAACGGTAGTTATGATTTAATATTGTGAATTAAATATAGTTGGAGAAATTAAATCATTTATTTGGATAAGCAATGAATTTTGAAAATAAAATGTGAAATTAAAGTTTAGAAACTTTATTTTATTTATTTGGGTTGACAATAAATGGAAAATAGTTTTTATTTGGAGAAAATTTAATAATTGTATTAATTATTGCAAATTATTTCTTCTAATAATTTTTAAATGAAGTATTTGATTTTTAAAAGTTGTTTAATCAAATAAAAAGGTGGAAATTGGTTTTAAAATGAGTTTTAATTAGAAAATTGAGTTTAGAATGGTTTGTTATATTTTTATAAGCAAGAAAAGTATTTTTGTTGGATTTTAGTAGTTAAAAATAAGGATTTATGCATTTATTTATGTAAATTGTGCATTTTTGTAAAATAATAGATTTTAATAATAAAATGTTTTAAAACCAATTTTTTTATATGATGCAAAATATTTTATTTAACATGTATGTATGTTCACATAAATTATTTGGGTTAAAACTTGAATACGAAAATATCATTTATTTTATAATATAAGTGTATATATTTGGTTTAGTGTTAATATATTTACATAGCTTACTTATTTTCTCTAATTTGGGCCCAAAGCCCATTAGTTTACTAAAATCAAAAATTAAGAAGTGAGAAACATTACCTGTACGTACTTCACTTCATCTTCTCCAAATAGCTAGAAACCAGAAGCCAGAAACAGTGAAAAAGAAACAAACTCCACCAATGTTTCAAATCCAAAGCTTTTAGTCTCCAATTTTCTTCAACAAGCTGCTAGGAGAATACAACAGCTAATCGCTTCCAAAACACAATCTTTTCATCATAAATCTTAATTTGTGAAATGAATCGCCTTTTAATGGCTTTTCTTCCTTTGCATGCATCTACCTCTCACTTTTACAGGTTCTTGAAACCAAAACTTGCACAAAGCTTCCACTTTTTAGCTCAAATCCGTGTATTTGTGCAACTACAACAAGATCAGTCGAAATACTCACACAATCTAGCTGAGCCAAGCTCAAAAAATTGGAAAAGAAATCAGAAATCTAGCTTTCGTTGATAAATTTGTGTACTTTTATTGTCTGAAATCTATTTCAAGTGCCAACTTTTGTTGTCCATAACATTCATCTCCGGCAACGAAATGCTGCCGAATTTCTTGCATTTGGTAGCTTGCATGTTTAACTTCATTTATTCAAATTTTGGTTGAAAAGTATTGTAATTTGAGTGTTCAAACCTTTGTTACAAAATCAACAAAAGACAGTTTTTTTGCCTATAGAAACTGTGTTCTGTTGCTGCAAACATGGCCTGAGTCCATGTTTGCGATGGCACGACTCTTTCATTTCTTACTGAAATCGAGTGTTCATTTTTTTGGAAGATTAAGTTCTCTACTATATGCATAACAAAATTTCAGGTCATTTTGACTTAGATATCTTATAGAAATAAGCTGCCAAACTTTGACCTAGATCATGTTTTTGTCCAGAGTTTTACAGTGAAAACATTGTCTGGGTTCAATTTTGTGACATAATATCTTTCTCATATTTTATCCAAATTGCAAGATTCTTTTTCTATTTGAAATATGATGTTTTCTGCTAGAAGCACACTTTTTTGAGCTCAATCTGATGCTATTTGGTCCTCTGTTTCATGCCTGAAAGTTGAACCCGTGAGGGTTTTCAGGCCTGTGCATTTTTTGTTTTCAAACTGTTGCAAACATGGCTTGAGTTCATGACGGTGTAACATTTTCATTTCCACTCGGAATTCATTGATTCTTTTTTTGTTTGAAAGATGAAGTTCTCTACTTTATGTATACCTATTTTTAGTACTATCAAATATCATTCGGCCACTTGTTTTGTATCCGAAAGTTGAACCCATAGAAGATTTCATACCTAGGTATTATTTTAGCCAAGTGTTTTTATTCCTTTTTCCGTCCGATTTTTGACATTTACTTATGTTTTTATGATGTTTCTGAAGTATTTTGAGGGCTGTGATGCCTATCACTAGGTTAGCCCAGTTTTGATGAATACCAAATTGAAATTTTAAATTATTTGAATTTTGGTTTGAGTGGAATTTTGCTTTTTTGGTCGTTTTTTAGGACGGTTTTCTCCAATTCTTTTTGAAATGATTTTTAAAATTTCGGGGATTTAAAAACAATTATTATGTAATATTTTGAAGTATTTTCAAGTATAAAACCTATTTATTCTTTATAATAAGGGAAATTTTCCAATATGTTACCAAACAGTTTTCGAAATCGGTTTTCAAAGCTTATTTTCAAGGTAAAATATTTTCTATAAAAATTACACGTTTTTTCACTATCTAACGAATGAGAGTTAAACGATTGGGTAAAACATGTAGTATGAGATACATGCGTTTATCCAGTTGGTTAATTCCTGATTTTTCCATTTGATCGTTTTGGCCTACGGGTCTAGGTTACCGATGATACGAGGTGGACCTTTTACTGTTTTAAGTGTGAAATTACTAGCGGTTAGTAAACCGTTTAGTGTGAACGGGTGGTATGAGATACACATTAACACTTTTCGGGTTCCTTTACAAGAGTTTATGACACATTTTCCTATTGGCGTGCCAACGCTGGACCTTTGGGTCATTTGCCATTGCGGCGTATTTGTCTTCAGACATTTGCAATTGCGGCATATTTGTCTTCGAACATTTTCTATTGCGGCGTATTCGCCATTGCGGTGTATTTGTATTTTGACGTTTGCCTTTGGACGAGGCGCCTATTATGCGAAACAGTACTCAACAAAAATTGCAAGTGAAAAACCTTTTTGAGATGATTTTTACGCTTGTGTGTCGTCATTTTGGAATCGGTCCTTTGAACCATTCGGTGGCGATTACTTTGGGATTTTTGGACTCTTGGGAGTTCTTTCGAGATTTTCATTGCCTACACTGGCGTGTTGAGATTGCATTTTGGAGTTTTGTGTATTGTGATTACCTATTAGTGTTATTTTTGGGATTAGCCTTTGATGTTGTATGAGATTTTTGTCTCTTTGTTGACATTTGCCTTATGGCTTATGTCGAGATGGATTGTGCTTATGTTTTCCTTGGAGTTTCCAATATGGCAGGTTTGGGATTTACTCTTTTAGGAGTTTACATTATACTATTCCCTAAACCACTCTTATTTGATTTATGATTGTCGATGATATGAGGCATGCTACATTTTAGCGATTCATGAGATTTTTTATCTCCTTATGTTTTATGCTTATTGAAGCAATAGTGTTTTATCACCTAGTGTAATTATATATGCCATACGTGATGCGTATCCTCCATATGTCTATGGTTAGCTTTCTTATTATTTCTTCTTGTTTAAGAAGAATATCACTATGCTTTATTATTCTGATATCACCTTTTTCTGATATGTTTAGCTAGATTGACCCATATATGTTATACTCGGGTCAGACCGATGTGTTTCAGGTTAGGTACATTTGGACTTAGCCTATTCTGCTTCTGCATGGACTATTCTGCTAGCTCTTTTTGTTATACCTTTCTATGTAGTCCTTTTTGGTTTTCTACTCTGTTATGTGTATTTTTTGACTCGTGTTTGTATTGTGGCCATCATACCACATATGTGATGTATCATTTTGTATGATATGTGATGTATCTATATATGCATGTATATATGCGATTATCTACTGTTCTGTGATGTGTTTTACATTTGAGTTGTTGTATTTTGTTCTGATAGATCCTATAGCCACCTACGACTTTGTATTAAATATTTATTTGATATGCTGATCCATTTAAATTAGGAAAAAATATGGCATTGTCGACGTATTCAATAGATATTTAAGACAAGGCTATAGATGGTTGCTCCTATCCAGCCCTATTCTCTACATTAGCAGACAGTATGACCTAGTAATACTCTTTGTTAATGTGGGTTTCAGGGTAGTGCGTCACAATTACGGTACCGTATAAACTATGGGAATACATAAAAATGTGTTAAGGGAGATATGGGTAATGCCTTAATGCCATTTTAATAATTTTACTTTACTATAGACACATTATAATAGCGTATTGTACTACATAGTAGATAGTTCCACGGATACTTAGAGTATGGGTAAGCTAAACATCCTTTGAGTTACTTGTATTTCTGTTGATATTTCACTTGAGTTGGATTAATTGATATAAGAATGTTAATCCTGACTTAAGTGTTTTGTATTTTTCTTTATGCGGGTCAGACTGAGTGTGACCACATTTGAGCCTCGCCTTTAGAGTTGGAGCTTCACTTGGAGATCCATCTTTATCTATTCAGCTTTCAGTTATTCAGTTTGCTCGAGTGATGTATTCAGATTTTTGTTATTTGATTATTGTACCGAGACTACTATATATTTGAGACTTCTATTGTATCTTATTTTAACTCTGTCATATATAAAGTAGCTTTATGAACTACTATTCTTTTGTTTCCGCTGCTTATTATTATATTACTCTGTGTCTGTGATTTTTTGATTATCTTATTTACTGTATATTTTGAGTTTTGCCAAATATAAATTAACAATTTGATATTTTGAGCAATTCAAGTCCGACATGTGGGATGCGAATTGCATGAAATATCGGTTCATTACATTAAGTACTAGCCTCAAGGTACTTAAAATCATGGAAAGAAACCGTTAAAAATATCTTTCAATTTATTTATAAAAATATCTGAAAATAGGTTATTTTTACAAAGTGTACCTATAATCACATTTTTGCTTCAACTTTCGCAAATTTGGTTCATAATTTTTGTACCTCTCAAAACCATTTCTTTATTATTTAATACACCAAAATAAGTGTAGAGAACAATCAAATAAAATTATCCCAATTTAAGTTCATAAAAATCTCATTTACATAACTTATAGTTAAGGGATATCGAAGTGCACTTATAGCGACTACTCTCGCTTTAAACACTTCCAAACATACTTCAGTTCAACACACAACCGAAATAACCATTTAAACAGTAAGTCAAGGCCATGCCACATGTTTAAGAGGGTAATAGAAGTGATAATATACAATATAAAATTTTCATTTTCTTTCAAAATCAAGAGGGGTCCAAATTTTATAACTTTAATTAGTTAATGTCACTTTAACTTTATATTTGCACACAAGATATATATACACATTATATACAAACAAGATAGTGACATGACCCACATGCTTAAGCACATCCAAAATCAAGAAAATTCCCTACCATCACCAAACTCCTGAAGATCCAACCTTTAGTACTTCCAAACTAAGGTAACACCTCTCCTCCTCTTACATTGCTCACGACCCAAGCTAGACCCTCCATCTCCTTTACTTTTCTTCTACTTTGACTATATATCTAAGATTCCAAAGGTTTTCTACTGTGTTGGTGAGAGCTTGGTAGGGTTTGGAGAAGATTTGAGATAATTTGAGAAAGTTAGTGAAGAACAAAGTGAATTAGTGCTAATACACTTTCACCATTTTAAAGCTTTTATTACATTTCAAGCTTGTGTAATTTACGATGTCCTTAAATATGAAGTTGTAAGTTTTCACAGGAGGTCATTAACACCTTGTATCTTCCATGGAAGGTCACAAAGGAGACTCCGTCTCACATGCTACCTTTACACCTCATTTTCATTTCTTAACATTCCAAGACTTTCTTTAAAAGCTCATTTTAAAATTATCTTCTATGACATCAAAAATGACACCATTAAAAACTTTATTTCTAGAAATGGTATAGTTTTTTCCTTTTCATTTTAATGATTTCCTAGGTTAATAAGTGTATGCAAAAAAGTTTGAACAACTTCTAATGAGTAAAACTCTATTTATCGATAAAATGATTTATGGTCGCGTTATCGATATTTCTTTAAAGAATTTATTTTTGTAAACAATTTTCCAATAATATTTTACCATCAATACTTATAATTTAAAATGAAGTCAAAAAGGCTATTAAATCACTTTAATAACATTTAATCCAAGTTTTAATTTTATAAATTAATTCAAATGTTTAAATACGAAGTGTTCGAAATTTTAAGTCGTTACAATCTCCCTTATTTAGAATCTTTCATCCTCGAAATTGCAACCAAGCAACAAAAAAATCACATAGCAATACTTAATAGTGTTAAAAATTATAACGATCTCGAATTTCAATTTATTTTAAATTGATAATTAAATTTATTTTTGATTTAAAATTGTGAAATTAATTGGTGATTATATAAAATATCAGTTAAATTATGAATTCTTGAAAAATGCATTTAAATTTAATTTGAATTGGGATTTAAAAATATTGTAAAGTAAAATAAAATGCAAACAAATGTACTACAATAATAATAAATTTATATTGACATACAACAAGACAACCAAAAATACACATAAGCAAGAAAATAAGTAAACAAGATAATTTAAACAAGCAACCAAATATAAATATAAGTATGTTCAGACAAAGGCAAAAGAGAATACATAAGACAAGTATGCAACATAAGCTAAACTAATACAAAATAACACAAACAAAAGTATTACAGTACAAAGTAAATAAATAAACAAAACCAAGTATATAAACAAAAATAACAATCAAAACAAAGTAAAAAGCAAACATGCAAATATATATATATATAAGTAAACCATATTTAACAAACTCCAACAGCAAATTTAATATAGAACTACATTCAAATTATAAAGCAAAGTAATACAACATGGAATACAAACTAAAGATATATGTATTTATACATCAAACTAATATGCTTGTAAACAAATAAGGCAAACCAGGTTTATACAAATAGGAGCAAGACCTGTAGATAAGTATGCAGGCAAGTGAAAATATAAACAAACTAATATTTAACTTTATATCTATGTACACATAGAACAAGTGTATGTAAACTTGTACATGATAATTGAAGCAGTCATCAACATATCATCTCTCAGTCGAACTAATGAAAGTATAGGCAAATATAATAAGTATGTAAAAGCAAAGCAAGAAACAAAAGAACATATAAACAAGTACAAATAAGAAAACAAAAAGGACCAGGGCATTAAATGCCATATTCTCTTGCATGCAAAAGAAGATACTATCAGCCGAGTTTAAATAAGCATAGGCATTTAATGGATATCACTTCAGCCCCCAAAAACATCTGCTAGTCAAAATAAGCAAAGAAAAAAAATATCTCTGTGTTAACCCCATTTTTCATTTAACGAGTTAAGATTCAGGCCGACTCAACTGGTTACGATTTAATTAGCTAACAAGTTAAGGTTCGCGGCGACTTAAAGGAATGGAACAACTCATGGGGATTAACGGTCCATGAGACAGGACGACACAGTGAGTTACCTACTCAACGAGTTAATGCCTTAGAGGAGCAGAGTGGTTTAACTAATTAACGGTTCATGAGACAGACCGACTCATCTACTTAGAGGGATAGGACGACTCAAGGGGTTAACGGTTCGCAAGGCAGGACGACTCAGTGGATCAATGACTCAATAAGTTAGCGACTCATCATATGAGACGACTCAGTGGAAGTAACGACATAAGAAGGTGGACCCTTGTGCCGCTTCACCTATATACCGCTACCTGATAAGTCGTTAACGAATTAATGACTCATGACTCAGAATGACTCGTCCACGACTTAAAGCCATTGAGTCGTAGTCCATTGCCACAGTGCCGATGCCAATAAGGCTTGACTCGTAAACGACTCAGAACTTAGCATAAAATCCAGCAGAGGAATAAGCCATGGAGAAATCAAGGGTTGGCTCAGTGAGTCGGCCACGACCTAATTTGACTCGGCCACGAGCCAGGCATGAGTCGAACACGACTCACGACTCAGGGCTGAAAACTCCTATAAATACATGGCCACCTCCAACATTCAAGGGACTTTTTGGGGGCTCATTCATTTCAAGCGCCATTGCTCTGCTGCATTCCGAACTACTCCAACACTTAAAGCTTTTGAGATACAAAGAAAGCCTCAAAGAACTTCACGAAGAAATCATGCATGTCCAACATGAGTTCAAAGATTTTGATCGACATTGAAGTTTAGGCTACTTGTTCTAAATCACTTGTAACTTGAAGTGTGTTGTAATCAAAGTGTAATTGCATCAACTTGTAATCAAATCGTCAATAAAGATATTCAAAGTGGACGTAGGCTCTCTCTTAAGCCGAACCACTATAAAATTGCTGTTGTTTACTGCTTTTTTGCTATTATCTGCTTATAATCTGTTCCCGAGCTATCGGGTGGTGCTTTCACAATCTCACTTCATACACCGGGGTGTTAGCGTTCAAATTTTAGCATTAACATTTTTGGTGCTTTCACTGAGAAGACTGGACTCAGGCAAATCGTCATCATTGCTCCACGAAAGTTTGTTGAAATAACCTCTCTGAAGACTAGAAGTTTATCCAAAATCATGGCTCCGGGGAGAAAGAGCAGATCTGTAAGATCTGGAAATGCTCAAGAGGGAACCTCCGCTTCCTCTGTATCGAATCAAGCCACTCTAGCTGTCGGAGTTACAAAGGCAGAGCTGGATAATGCAATCTTAGGGCTGAACCAGCAGATAAATGCCCAAAACGCACAATTCGAGGCTCAGAATGCCCAAAATGCCCTAATTCTGAATAGGTTGAACGATTTGCTAGGGGCAAACCGTCAACCGGCAGGTAATGAAAGGAACTTTGCTGGCAACATTCATGATACTGAAGAAAGGAATGCTCCTGAAAGGGATGCTAGCCCCTTTGAACAGACACTTCCTGAGGTTGGTGGATCTAGAACTCGACACGATGAGGAGTATCTTTCTGGAATGGTCCGACAAATCATGAAAGAGAGTATGCAGAGGGTTGAAGACGAGAAAGAATGGGGTTTTGCCCCAAGTAAAACTCCATTTACTGAGAAAATCTTAAAGGCTGAATTCCCAAGGAAGTTTGTCCCTCCAACCATTCCAGCTTACAAGGGGACAAGCGATCCGAACGAATTCTTATACAAGTATGATTGGCACATGACAGGTGCCAGAGCCTCTGATGAGATAAAGTGCCGATATTTTCCTGTATATCTAGAAGGTGTGGCTCTACTGTGGTTCACCAAGCTACCAGTCCGATCTATTGATCAGTTTTCGGATTTGACCCGGAAATTCAAGGAGCAGTTCAAACTATATGCTTCAAAAGCCAAAGACATCATGTCGTTGTCAAGTTTAGAACAGAATCCAGGGGAGACTATCAGATCTTTCTTAAACCTCTTTAATATAGCACTGGCCGAGGTGGACAATGCAGAACCACGGATGATCTTGACCTATCTGATGAGGGCCATCGACAAGTCGAGCGAATTTGGAAAATGGCTTAATATGAAGGAACCAAATTCCCTTGAAAAATTCTACAAGAAAGCAGATGAGTTCATACGCCTGGAAAGCCGTCCTGTACCGGTAAAGGCAGTGTTAGAAAAAGCTGAAGATAACATTGCTGCTCCGCGCAAGAGCGAATCTGTAGGACAGAAATGGTAAAATAACGATGGAAAGAAACAGAAAAATCTGAAGAGGCCTCATTCCTTCAAACCATCGGAATATACTCCTTTATCAGATACACCGGAGCATATATAACTTGCCACTAAAGATTCTGTTGAATATCCTAAACCTCCTGTTCTGAGAACCGGGAGGAAAGCTGTGCAAAGTGGGAAGTTCTGTCGCTTTCATAATCAACCTGGTCATGATACCGACGAATGCCGCCAATTGAAAAATTTGATTGAAGAATTGATAAGGGAAAACAAGCTGCAGCAATTTGTGGAAAAGAATAGCAGCAACCCCGCTTTGACTAGTCAGGGGCAACGAGCTCCTGCTCATCAACCCAGGACAGGTGAAAAGACTACAGGGCATGAATCCGGAAGGCCTGTTATCAATGTCATTACGGGAGGACCTCACCCAGCAGGCAGAAGCTGGGGTGAGATGGAAAGGTATACCCGAGCTTTGAAATATGTACCGACCGAGGAAGATGTATTCGTTTTGGAAGGTGCTATGCCCCTGAAGCAACAAAGAACTTTCAATGATGATATTGTGTTCAGAGCCAGGGATTCCACAGGTATTGAAGCTCCTACGTTGGATCCCATAGTCATCTCGGCTGGTATCGGGCCAGCTATTGTCAGAAGAGTTCTCATTGATTGTGGCGCATCCTGCAATATCCTCTTCAAGAAAACATTCGACCAAATGAAGATCCCTATGGCTGATGTGCAAGCCTCATCGCCGAAAATCGCTGGCTTCACTGGGGAGCCAAAGCAGCCGATAGGAACCGTTGACTTGTTTGTGGAACTTGGAGAAGGAGAGAGAAAAGTGGTCCGCAAGCAAACTTTTGTGATTGTCGACGAATTTTCTGCTTACAATGCTTTCCTTGGCCGTCCAACTCTCGCAGCATTCAAAGTTGTTCTGGCCCCATGGTGCCTCACCATTAAATTCCCCACAGATAATGGAGTGGGAGTCATAAAAGGGGATCAAAATGCGGGGCGGGAATGTTATCTAACAGAGCTACGAGAAACCAGAAAAAGAGAAATGGGAAAGGATGCGGCAGCCCCAGTCCGCATCAAAGAACCAGCCTTGTAGCAATTACAGGGCGGACCCTGCACTGGCGAGCACAGCGGAGCAAGGAAAGAAATGGATCCTAGAAAAGTCAGTGCAGGGGAGAATAGAGTGGTACCAGTGGAAACGACAGTACCAATACCTGTTGACCCAAAGGACCCAAACAAGGTGTTGAATGTGGGTTCACAACTTAATGCGTCAATTCAGAATATCTTAATGTCTTTTTTAAAGGCAAATTTGGATGTTTTTGCTTGGACTCATGCCGATATATGCTTAATATCCCCAGAAGTTGCAGTACACGCTCTAAATATTGATCCAAAATTTACACCTGTGAAGCAGAAAAGGAGAACTCAGGGTCCAGAAAGGTCAGCAGCGTTAAAAGAAGAAGTTGATCGACTCATGGAGAATAATTTTATCAAAGAATCTACCTATCCGAATTGGGTTTCAAATCCAGTGCTGGTTAAGAAAGCCAACGGAAAATGGAGAGTATGCATCGATTTTTCAGATCTAAACAAGGCCTGCCCTAAAGACTGCTTCCCATTACCCAGAATTGATCAACTGGTAGACGAAACAGCGGGACACGAATTGTTATCTTTTATGGATGCCTACTCCGGATATAACCAGATCATGATGCATGAGCCAGATCAGGAGGACACAAGCTTTATCACTGACATTGGTCTTTACTGCTACAGAGTTATGCCCTTCGGGTTGAAGAATGCAGGGGCAACATACCAAAGACTTGTTAATGCTATGTTCCAACCGCAATTGGGCAAGACTATGGAAGTCTACGTCGATGACATGTTAGTAAAGTCAAAGAAAGCAGTGGATCACATAGAACACTTAGCAGACATGTTCGCAGTCCTCCGAAAATACGGAATGAAGCTCAATCCTTTGAAATGTTCGTTTGGAGTGGAATCCGACAAGTTTTTAGGCTTCATCGTGAGTGCCAGGGGCATTGAGGCTAGTCCAGCTCAAATTACCGCCTTAAAGGAAGTCAAAGCTCCTAGAACAAAGAAGGAATTGCAAAGTCTCAATGGAAAAGTCGCCGCCTTGAGTCGGTTCATTTCCAAAGCCACAGATAAATGCATCCCATTCTTTGACGCCCTAAAGAAAGGAAAGAAAAACTTCGATTGGACTCCCGAATGCCAAAAAGCCTTTGATGAATTGATTCGCCATATGGAAACGCCTCCAATACTTTCTAGGCCTGGTGATGGCGAGGATCTTCTTATATACTTGGCAGTATCATCTCATGCTTTAAGTGCAGCGCTGATACGAGAAGACAAGACGATTCAACATCCAGTTTACTATATCAGCCAAAGACTCACTGGGGCAGAGATGAATTACTCTAAGTTGGAAAAACTCGCCTATCGCCTACTAATTGCATCTAGGAAGTTGAGGCAATATTTCCAAGCTCATCCTATCAGAGTCCTCACTGATCAACCTTTAAAGCAAGTATTGTTTCGTCCTGAGACTTCGGGTCGTCTTCTAAAGTGGAATATTGAACTCAGTCAATATGACATCACTTATCATCCCCGAAAAGCGATCAATGGACAAGCTTTAGCGGATTTCATCGCAGAATTCACAGATAAGGGTAACAGTGAGGAGGAAACGATCGATGATTCCCCAATCCAATGGAAGTTATACATCGATGGCGCAAGAAACGATTACTATTCTGGAGCCGGAGTTGTACTTGAGACCCCTGAAGGTCGATCATTATGCTATGCACTAAGATTGGAATTTCCTTCAACAAACAATGAAGCAGAATACAAAGCCCTTATCGCTGGCTTAAGAATTGCTAAAGAACTAAGCATCCGAGCATTACAGATCTTCAGTGATTCTCAGCTTATTGTATGCCAAGTCAAAAAGGAATTCCAAGCGAAAGGGGGGAATCTGCCTGCCTACTTGTCAAAGGCTTGGGAACTCCTGGGTGATTTCGATCATTACATGATAAGTCACATTCCTCGAGAAGAAAACATGAAAGCATATTCTCTCGCAAAGTATTCTAGCACAGGCGAAGCTCAATTTCTGGGGTTAACTCCAGTGGAGATCCTGTCGACCCCAAGCATTGATGAGATGGATATTGATTGGATCATGAGCGTGTCTCAAGAGCAAGAATCATGGATGACTCCATTAACAGAATATCTACTCAATGGATCTTTACCGAAAAGTTCAAAAGAACGGAAGTAGCTACTGAGGAAAGGCTCTCGCTATATAGTCCAGGATGGCCAGTTATACAGAATGGGATTCTCAATGTCGTTACTTCGATGTGTATCCAGGGAAGAGTCCAAAACAATCCTAGCTGAGGTGCATGGGGGAGAATGTGGTGATCATTTAGGTGGTCAAACTTTAGCGAAAAAGATTCTCCGATACGGATATTTTTGGCCAGAAATTAATCGAGATGCGGCAGACTATTCCCGAAAATGTGACAGATGCCAAAGATTCGCCAAAATCCCTAGAGCTCCTTCCACTGAACTCACACAGATGGTCAGTCCGTGGCCGTTTGCAATATGGGGGATAGACCTCATAGGACCGTTACCAACTGCCAAATCTGGAATTAAATATGCCATTGTTGCTGTAGATTATTTTACTAAGTGGGCAGAAGCTCAACCACTGGCTACCATCACCTCAAAAAAGATGATAAGTTTTGTGACTAAAAGTATCATTTGCAGATACGGTGTGCCTCAAAAAATAATTACAGACAATGGTACTCAGTTTGAAAGTGAAGAATTCCAAGATTTTTGCAAACGATTCAAAATCCGAAAGAGCTTCTCAGCAGTAGCCCATCCGCAGGCAAACGGGCAAGTGGAAGCAGTAAATAAAATTATCAAGTCAACCATCAAGAAGCAACTTGAAAGAGCAAAAGGTGGTTGGGTCGATAAGCTACCGCTGGCACTATGGGCCTACAGAACTACCCACAAAACTGCGACTGGGCATACTCCGTTTTCATTGGCATACGGATCAGAGGCAATGATTCCGGTAGAAACAAAGGTCCCTTCACATAGAAGAATCCATTTCAATCAAGCGGAGAATGAGAAACTACAGCTTGAGGCACTAGATCTCATTGATGAAAAAAGAGAAGAGGCTGAGCTCAGAATCGCATCTCATCAGCAAAGGACAGCCAGACATTTCTATTCCAAAGTTCGCCAACGCAGCTTTGAAATTGGAGATCTAGTCCTAAAGAGAATTATGACAGCAACAGGTGTGTTTGGGCCAAATTGGGAAGGACCATATGTCATAGGTCAAAAGCTTCTGGATGGCACATTCAAACTCACTACTGTCGAAGGAGATCAAATTCCAAGAGCTTGGAACAGCAATCACTTGCGTCCATACTTTACTTGATAGCTTTGTTGAAATATTGTAGAAAGAATTATGAATGTATGATTCCTGTAATTGAAAGCGATTGTAAAACTGATGCAAGTGAATAATGAAAGACTATAAAGTGGATGTAGGCCCAAATTCTTGGCCGAACCACTATAAATCTTGTGTTCCTTATTATTATTACATGTTTGCTTTATTTTCGATATGAAAAGTACATTAAATGTATTACTGAAATATCGATTTAAATTTTTGCAGGCAACGAAAACAAAACTTGCACATTACAAGACCAAGTGATTCTTGTTATCATTCAACAAACAAATTCCAAGTCGCAAAATTCCCGAGCTTAAATCCTAGATAAGAAGTGCTTCAATTGAACGGTCAATGATTTTGCCGAAAACGGGATTTAGCTAATAAATTGAGAAATTTGAACAAACAAACATCCAATTAAGAAGCTTATGTCCGTTCTCGTGAACTGGCCTAGCAATGAAGTACACTTCTTTGGATTAAACAGGCTACTTGTAAGAGAAGGGAGTGCCAAAAAAATAAATAAATAAATAATAGAGGATCACTGGAAAGGCATAAGCAAGTGGACAAGGAACAACTAAAGTCCTCTTCGGAGGCACAACTCTTCGGAGGATAAAAACCTCTAACGAAGCATATGCGTAAAAAAGAAAGTTCTCTACTCAACCAAAAAAGATTGGAGGAGTCATGACCCTCCAACCATGAGAGAGTAACTTCCAGGCAATCTTCGGAGGCAAATTTCACTAGGAGTTGAAGTGTTACAACCGCTCTTCGGAATTTCACTTCACCAGAGTTGAAATGTAAAACAAAATAAAGCCCTCTTCAGAGGCCCATTTCACCAGGAGTTGAAGTGTTACAACCGCTCTTCGGGATTTCACTTCACCAGAGTTGAAATGTAAACCAAAATAAAGCCCTCTTCGGAGGCCCATTTCACCAGGAGTTGAAGTGTTACAACCGCTCTTCGGAATTTCACTTCACCAGAGTTGAAATGTAAAACAAAATAAAGCCCTCTTCGGAGGCCCATTTCACCAGGAGTTGAAGTGTTACAACCGCTCTTCGGAATTTCACTTCACCAGAGTTGAAATGTAAAACAAAAGAAAGACCTCTTCGGAAGCCCACGTTTCACCGAGATTGAAATAAAACTTCCAAGTGTTGAAACGTGAAAAGGCTTCCTTCAAAGGCACAACTCTTTGGAGGTACACGTTTCACCAAGATTGAAATAAAACTTCCAAGTGTTGAAACGTGAAAAAATCCCTCCTCAGAGGTACAACTTTCTATGTTTCTAATAAAAAAAAAACCTCCTCCCGGAGACACAATCAAGAAGAAAGACCTCTTCGGAAGCCCACGTTTCACCGAGATTGAAATAAAACTTCCAAGTGTTGAAACGTGAAAAGGCTTCCTTCAAAGGCACAACTCTTTGGAGGTACACGTTTCACCAAGATTGAAATAAAACTTCCAAGTGTTGAAACGTGCAAAAATCCCTCCTCAGAGGTACAACTTTTTATGTAAGAAAAAAAATCCTCATCAAGGGCACACTTTAACTTTCAAAGGAAGAGTGATTTACCTATTCTGGAAAATAACCTTCCGAAAAAAAAAAAGAAGAAAAGAAAGTTAAAGTACCCTACAGAGGCCCGCTTTACCTCATAGAAGAATTCACTTGGTAAAACGTGTACATAAGCAAAAGAAAAGTTATTTCTTCGAAGAACAAAGCGTAAAAACTTATATGAAGGGAGTTGTATTCTACGAAGAATTTCTTCAAGAATGAAATAATTATTCTTCGGAAAATAAGAGTGCAAGTCCCCTCGAAGTATAAAATATTGCAGCAAGCTTATGGTATGGGGGCAACATGGTATAGTTATATACAATATGGTATAACCACATCGACGAAAGTAATGCTCAAACAACATGCCATAAGCCCGCTGCAATATCATATAAATAAACTTGTGCAAAAATGAATAATAAATGCATTCTCAAATTCAAACAGGAGTCTGTACAAATAAAGGATCATTTTATTCAATTGTATTGCAGATACAAGTTTCAAAATAAAAAGCAGGGGCCGGTACCCGCACAGTTCTCGACCAGTACATGCAAAAGACAGAAGCTAAAAGCTGGAATCTTCATTTCTTCTTACCACCTTTAGACCCTTTGCCCGGCCGAATGGTTAGCTTTTCAGGACGGTCTGAAGGCATAAGGGAAGAAGGAGAGGGAGGTGCAACTGGTGCAATTTCCGGTTCCTCTTCTGTAGTAATGATTTTCTTCCCCCTCCTCTTCGATGTTCCATGCTTCTTTCTCCTCTTCGAAGAAGACTCACTCCCTGGAGTAACAAGAGCAGACAAAATTACGTCATCAGAAGGAGTCCGCTCCGAAGAGATCTCGCCTCCTTCAAGTCCCTCATCTTTCTGCACTTGCGAAGCAACGGGATCATCTAAGCCGTGAAGGGCTTCTATTTGCTCTTCCTGTGACCCGGGTTGCGAGGCAGAAGGAGGAGTGACCTTAGGGAGCGGAGAAGGAATAATTGGAGGAGGAGAAGCTTGAACAATGCCCAGCGTTTTCTTTGCAGAAGGAAAAAAGTTTAAGTCAGCAAAAAGCGGAGATAAAGGTTCGCCGAGATTCAAGAAGTAGTCGAAAAGCCCATCAAGTTCATAAGAAACAGATGAGCAGTCTACTTGGGAAAGATTGTCAGTAGGGTTACCTGCAGAAGTCGGTTCCCTGATGTCAACTTCGTAAGCCTGTGCCTCAGCACTCTCGCCGCCCCCATCTCCACCTTGTATGCATGTAATATCAGTGGTGACTTTAGTAGGAGAAGGGGAATGAGAACTAGAACCGATAATATCAATTTCGGCTGAAGGAGAAGGTTGCATTGGAGTAGTCGAGGTGATTTTTCCTGAATATTCTCCTGCCGCTGTTCCGGCTCTCAATCTTGCAAGCTGTTCTCTCCCCTTGGCAAGAGCGGCGCGGGCATCATCATCAAGATAATGCTCTTCAAGAGCTGACTCAGCGTAGCCAGCGCCTTTACCACCGAGCATATCGAGTGCTGCTTCCCAAACTTCAGCCAGTGTAATTTCGTACTTAGGGCCTAGAAAGGCAAGGCTACCACGCCCCAAAATGCTGTGCAGATAGAAATCAAATAATGTTGAGCTAATGTTGGCTTTCGTTGCCTCGTGAGATTCTTCAGCTGTAATTTTGCCGGCAACGGCCTCATCACGCTCCATTTCAGCTTTAGAAAGTTGAAGCTTAAGCATTTGAATCTCCGCCTCTTGGGAGCTATTTTTCTTCCGAAGCTCTACAATGTCGGCAACATAGCCCTCGCTAATTCTTTTTTGCACTTCGAGCCTGTCTTCGGCATCCCTTTGGCTAGCGTGGGCATCTCTCACTTGTTTGAGGAGCACTTCTTCTTTTTGAGAATAAGAAGTAGAGGAAGCAGCAAGCTCTTGTTTCAGTTCTTCAACTTTCGCTTCAAGCTCCTCATTGTAAGAAGCAATGCTTCTCATCTCGGTGTCATGTTGCTCGAGCACCTTTTGCCATTCGGCTTTATCATTTTCCATGGTGAGCATGGCCTCTATGTTCGCACGATTAACCCTCTGAAGCTCGTCAACAAGTTTCTGCCAGTTCGACATCCTCTCAATGTCAAGCTTAACAGCGTCAAGGTTTTGTAACATGGCAGACTTGTCAATGGGGACCAAGTCAAGGTCAAACCTTACTCCCTTCAGACACCACTGAGGAAATCGGCTCTGCAAAGTGGCAGGACCTGGTCCAACTTGGAATTTGGGCCTGCTAATTATAGTTTGGATGTCCGACTTCCCGAGAGCGGGAGAGCCGGAAGGAATATCAAGCGAGGCAGGGGCGGTAACCTTTTCAGGAGTTACTGTGGTGTGCTGCCCACCATGTCGCGCTCGCTTGCTCGAATCTTCAACCACATGACCTTTTCCTCTATCATCATGGGTTTTTCTTTTATGGGAATCGTCACCTCTCTGTGAAGAATCATGGCGCTCTTCCCTCTCCCTTCTTTCGTAGCGCTCCTCTTGAGCCCTCTTCTCTTGAGCCTTTCGGGCAGCTCTTTCTTCATCGGATTCTCTGTAAGAGGGTAGGTAACGCCTCTAATCATATTGGCTACGCCTCCCGTAGCGCTGGAAATCATCGTAATATGAGCTGCTGCTCCCCATCGGAGAATCTGAAAATAAAAAAAATAAGCTTTAGAAATCTTTAAAGTATAAGAAGGTAAGTGTGTAGAAGTGCTGAAAAATCCTAAGTGTTGTGTAATGTGTAAACTACACGCATCAAGCTACAGACCACTCTGTGGAGTAGAGGTGGTGATAACGTGAGTAGGAGGAGTTGGCATTTGTTGTAGAGAAGATGTCGCCTCGATTACAGAAGAGATAGTTTTGGAAACATCATCTTTAAAAAGTTCTTGTGAAGTCACAATTAGGTCGCTCAACCCCTCAAAAACATCATCACCGTCATGCTTTTTGGGACTTGCTTTCTCAACTCCTTCGTTAGCAGACCTCCCGGAAGATCGTGGAGGTTCTTCCTCTTCGATAACTGGGGAAAGTACAGACTTGTCAGACGGCCCCGCAGCATCCTTCGGAGTTGAACACTTCACTAGTGAAGTTTCTGTAGAGGTTCCTCCCCGCATGTGCTCTTTAGTAGAGACCGGGGCATCAGGAGTTTCCATCGGAGAATCGGGAATTTCAGTTGGAACTTCATGAGGCTGAGTGAAGCGAGAGGAATGAAGAAGCCCATATTGATGTAAAAATTCATCATTTAACAAAAACTTTATACTCCTCTCTTCTGCCGCCACGGCATTCAGTCTTTCAAAAATTTGCTTATAGCACGGATCTCTAGAGGGAGGAGGAAGTGCTAAAACAGGAAAACAAGAAGCGAAGTTAGCATTTAGCAACTCAGATTTCGAAAAGCTCAAGAATGGAGAAATAAAGACAGGAAATCTTACTTCCTACTCTCCAGATGGCATAAAACCCTGGAGGGAAGCGAACAAAGAAAAATTGATTTAGAAATCCATGAACGCTTTCAGGAAGATCAGTGATGAGTTTGCGGTTTCGAGCACTCCTTATAACTACGATAGAGGGATGATCTTTAATTTTCGTGAATGAGCAGAAGTAGCAGATTTCCCCAAAGCTCGGTAATCGGTCCAAAACTCTCCTAAATAGCACACATAACCCCATCAGAATGGCATGGCTGTTGGGGTGCAATTGGAATGGAGAGATAGATAACCGAAGCAGGAACTGCTGAAGGAAGTCATTAAAAGGTGGGATGGCACCGCTCAAGCACATTTGGTGATTGACAGCAACAAAGCCGAGAGGGGGCCTATCTGCAGTATCATTTGGCCCCGGCAGTAAGGCATCAGCTTCGGCAATGCCAAACTGGATGCGCAGTTGGTCAAACACCCGCTGATTCAGAGTTGTGGAAGTTCTCTCCGGAGGGTTATCCAATGGGTTGGCTACTGGGAAGACATCTTCAGCCTGGCCCATCGGTTCTTCTTGTTGAGAAGTCATTCTACACAAGCAACTGGATGTTCAAATGCGAAGGTGCACGTTTCCTAAAAGTGAAGTGTTGTGCAGAACTAATGAAGATAAACAAGTAAATATAACTGAAGTTAAGCTAGTTGGCAATTGATCAATTACTAAATTTCAGGAATTGTTAATTTAAAGTTTCAGGTATAGTGTTAGTGCAAACTGGTCAATTTCAGTTGACTATTTCAACATTGCTTTAGCACTCTACTTGGATTCGTTGGTTTAAAGTACTTCATTCCTGCAATCTATTTAACATTTATCTTCTATTGACTAATTTGTCATTGGATGTGGGCAATCAATGGCAGTATATTCGTCCCGATTCTCTGTGATTATTGTATTAAACAGGTTGTATACTTGCAAACTGAAGCAATCTGTAAAACTAAAATATGCAACAAAGTTTAGCAGGTTAAAGTCCAAACAATTCAATATTCAGGCAGTTTATTTCAGCAACTCAAGTCAAAGGTCAAGTCAGAATTATGCTTTAAAGCAGTACAATGTGATAACTCGTCCACGTTTTAAAGGTTATGAAGCAAGTTAAGCTAGGTTGTTTATGTTCCAAGACATTGATGCCTTGAGTCACTGGTTCTCTAAGTCGTAAGGAACAGTAATGGGAGAAAATTTTTAGTTCAAAGCAGTGTGAAATTCTCCAAGTCCTGTGTCGGTCGCGACTCAAATCCTAGGTTGCATCTAATTGAGCCGGTCATAGGTTCAAACCACAAGGAGCAACTCGATATGAAAAATAGTCCAAGTGCTGAGTCGTTCGCGACCTATGAGTTGAGTCGTTCACGACCTATGAGTTGAGTCGTTCATGGCCTATGGCTTAAGTCGTTCGCGGCAGATGGATTGAGTCGTTCGTGGTTCAAAGGATGAGTCGCGGTGAGGATCTAAAGGGCTGAGTCGCTCGCACGACCAAAAACCTAAGTCACACAAAAAGCCAACTAGGTCATGAGAATCCTAGGTCATTTCCTCAACCGGTCATCTTCTCTCTAACCCTTTAACCCGTTAAGGATCAATTCATATCTTCCGAACTTGCAGACCAGATAATTCAAGGCGCTATAATCCATTGTCTTCACCTCACGCCATCAGGAAATCACTCAAAGGGTCAATTCGAATCGCTTCAAGTCTGCGATTCGAATCTGACGCGCTGTTATGTTATCGCGAACAATAACAATAATATAATCGATGGCAGTTGTAAATCGATCAAAAAAGCATGAGTCGCGATGGAACATGGCACAAAGATGCATTAGGGTCAGAAAAATAGGGAATCCGGATTCGTAATTCGATAACAGTAAGGAATCGAAAGAGAATCAAGCTCACTTACGCAACAAAGATTATTAGCAGGGAGTTGGAATAGAATTGCTTTCGAAAGCTTGGAGGAATGTTAATGGCAGAAAAACGACTTACGAGATTTGTATGAGAAGAAGAAGATAAAAGTGACGATTCATGCCTTTTATACCAGGATAGTGGAACGTGAGTCGGCACATGCGAGTCAAGTTGAGTCGAAGTACACGACCTACGACTTAGGCGTATACTTCGAGGGGCAAATGTTAACCTCGTTTTTCATTTAACGAGTTAAGATTCAGGCCGACTCAACTGGTTACGATTTAATTAGCTAACGACTTAAGGTTCGCGGCGACTTAAAGGAATGGAACGACTCATGGGGATTAACGGTCCATGAGACAGGCCGACACAGTGAGTTACCGACTCAACGAGTTAATGCCTTAGAGGAGCAGAGTGGTTTAACTAATTAACGGTTCATGAGACAGACCGACTCATCTACTTAGAGGGATAGGACGACTCAAGGGGTTAACGGTTCGCAAGGCAGGACGACTCAGTGGATCAACGACTCAATAAGTTAGCGACTCATCATATGAGACGACTCAGTGGAAGTAACGACATAAGAAGGTGGACCCTTGTGCCGCTTCACCTATGTACCGCTACCTGATAAGTCATTAACGACTTAATGACTCATGACTCAGAATGACTCGTCCACGACTTAAATCCATTGAGTCGTAGTCCATTGCCACAGTACCGATGCCAATAAGGCTTGACTCGTAAACGACTCAGAACTTAGCATAAAATCCAGCAGAGGAATAAGCCATGGAGAAATCAAGGGTTGGCTCAGTGAGTCGGCCACGACCTAATTTGACTCGGCCACGAGCCAGGCATGAGTCGAACACGACTCACGACTCAGGGCTGAAAACTCCTATAAATACATGGCCACCTCCAACATTCAAGGGACTTTTTGGGGGCTCATTCATTTCAAGCGCCGTTACTCTGCTGCATTCCGAACTACTCCAACACTTAAAGCTTTTGAGATACAAAGAAAGCCTCAAAGAACTTCACGAAGAAATCATGCATGTCCAACATGAGTTCAAAGATTTTGATCGACATTGAAGTTTAGGCTACTTGTTCTAAATCACTTGTAACTTGAAGTGTGTTGTAATCAAAGTGTAATTGCATCGACTTGTAATCAAATTGTCAATAAAGATATTCAAAGTGGACGTAGGCTCTCTCTTAAGCTGAACCACTATAAAATTGCTGTTGTTTACTGCTTTTTCGCTATTATCTGCTTATAATCTGTTCCCAAGCTATCGGGTGGTGCTTTCACAATCTCACTTCATACACCGGGGTGTTAGCGTTCAAATTTTAGCGTTAACACTCTGATGGTTGTACCAATTATAATCAACCTGTAGACTTGCTTCCTATATATCAATATCACCTTCCTCATTCCATTTCGTTCAGCAAGATTGAATATTACAGGGAGATAAACATCATTATATCTAATAAACTTAAACAAGTTCAATTTGTTCAACAAAGAAAAAAAAGAAAAAAAAAGTAAGAGAAGTTCAGCTTGTAATCTTCACAGCTTGTTTCAAGAAAAGTGGAAGCTCTGATCATTTTCTGGAATCCACTGTGAGTAACATCATTTAAAACCTAAGTATATGAATCTGGATTTTATGGTTTAAATTCTGAAATAAGTGAGTTTTGTTTGTATTTATGTTTCTGTACATAGATGTATTGTTTTGTGGAAACTTTATCTACCTGTTCTCCTCTGTTTTGAGTTACAGAGTAAATAGTTTTTTTAAAAATTTAAAACTATCTTTATCAAACCATTATAAAGCTTGAAATTTTCCAACAAACAATATGTCTAAACTTAAATCAGGATTTTTAAATCTGTTTTAAAAAAAAACATAATAGTAAACTATACTCTGGAATCAAGCTGTACAGGCAAAAAAGAAATATTTTGTTGAATTTGATTTTTCTAAAATGCAAATTCAAGTTTACAACTTGAATCCTTACTGTAAGATAAGATTTTTAAAACCAAAATAGGAATTTTTAGTTGTGTATGCTTTGAGCAGTTCATAAATGAACTGGATACACTTTTTGATCAAATTCTGGTAATCAAAGAAATATTGAATGTTGAATTTGTGTTTGAAGCTTGCCTGGCCGTCAATGATTTTAGGAAAAATGTTCAAAAAAATTTCTATTGCAAACAACGATTGAACGAGGCAACATTAGGGTTTAAGGCCTGTGAAACTTACGTCGAAGCATTGGGGTTCGTTCTCACTCCTTGTTGCATCGAGGTGGTCGGACTTGGAGAGGATACGCTTGGGACGTGGACGAAGGGCTGGACGGTGGGGCGGCGATGCTGCTGGTCGGAGGCGCGGCGACGAGACACTTTTCTGGTCGCTGTTTGGGTCGCGGTGGCTCGAGCTATGCTCGAATTTGATTGAGAGCATGTTTGGGTTTTTGGGTCGATCTGGGTCGAAGGTGTGACCGATCGTGGCTTGCTGGAGCTAGTGGAGATCGTCAGAAGTTGGTCGAGGTCCTGTGCACGTGCACGATCAAACGTGTGCACGCGTATGAAGCATGAACAGAGGAAGAAGAAGTGTTGCCTGAGTATTGGTTTGCCAGGGAAGTAACTCACCTGATGTTGAAACTTTAAAAACTTAACAGAAAGAAAAAAAAGAAGAAGAGAGACGTGCACGCGAGATGGCTTCTACCTGGGAAAATAGTTTGGTTCAGAGCTTAAAAACAGAAGCCTGATTTGTTTGGAAAGTTGAAAACTAAACTAAACATTAAATCAAGTTTTTTTTTAAATCTGGTTCAAAAGCAAATGTTTTGAATTTGTTTAAGCCTGAGATTAAGAAGTTAAGTGGTTTTTGGAAAACTTTGTTAAAATTTGGATTTATTCATTTTAATCCTTAAGTTTAAAACGAAATATGTAAATAAAATTTGAAACAAATTGTTTAAACTTGCTTTGTGATAATAATTAAAACATTAGATGGAAAATGTTTTAAATTTGAATTAGTAAAGATGAAATGATATGCACTCATTAAATTAGTTCAAGTGAATAATTGATTTAATTATTTAATCAAGAAATTAAGATTTGAGTTAAATTAATTAAGGTCAAAATTAAATTGTAATTAAGAATAATAAATTGAGGATTAATTATTAATTAAGTTAAATTAACTTGCAAATAAGATTCATTTATTTTAATAAGAATTGTCATTTAAACAAATGATTAAAGTTAATTAATCCATTGATCAAGATATAATTACAATTAATGTAATAAAAAGTTGAATTACTTATAAAGGTAATAAATTAGTTAAAGAGAGTTATTTAATGAAATTAATTAAGGTTAAATGACTATGTAATTAAATTAAGGTTAATCTATTTAATTTATAGATTAAGAATAATTTAATTTATTAAAGTATTTGGTAAATTAATTTATGTCAAATGATTTGGAATTAATAAATCTGAATTGAATAATAAATTCAGAAGTAATCAATTTACTAGGAAATAAATTGAATTGATTAGGATTAAACAATTAATTAATACTGCTTACAAATGTTTATTGAATGCTTATGAATGATTGTATTGTATGAGATGCCTTGAATTGATTATCCTATCTGGTTTGTGATATTTTGTTCTATAGATTGAACTGTGTATATTTATTGCATCTGTATATTATCTGTGAATCTGTGAATGGACGATGAGCGTTATAGTTTATATCGCTTATCAACTATATTTCTGTGTTTTTAATTTGTGATGATTGAATGATGTTGCACTATTGTGTTAAACCCCTGGACCACACTTATACACACACAAATATGGATTTCACGAGGAAATCGATTAAGTCACAGATTTTTGAAAATAGTCTTAAATTTGAAATTTTAAATTCAAATGGTTTGAAAATGAGATCGGGTTTAAAGTGAAAAGCTTTTGAAAATGGAATTTCAAAGATGAAATTTATTTTTAATAACTTGATAAAGTTTGAAATTTAAATAATTTGATTTAAATTTAAATTCCAAAGTGTGAAACTGAATACTATGATTTAAAACTAGGGATTAAAAATGTTATACCAGTTATATATGGGTTGAATCATTTTAAAATGTATTAATTTGGGAATATGAATATGAATTAAGAACTTTAACTCAGGTAAATATAATTGGATTTTTCTGAAGACGAAAACTGTTTGTTTTCAAATAATAAAAGCTTTCACAAAAGTAATGAACTTCCAATTTGTGTTAAAAAGACTTCTAGTTTAAAATGAAAATGATTTCCAAGTTATAGAAACAGTTTGAAAGCTATAAGTTAAATCTTTGATTTAAAGATTTAACGAGTTAATCCTATCGAAATGAAATTATTTTGGAAATCTATGAATTGATCTTTGTGAAATAAATCTTTTTGTTTAAAGATTTGAAATGGTAATTTGTTTAAACCATTTGAAAGAAATGTTTGAATAATTAAGTTGTGACTTAATTGAAATCCCCATATCCATATGTTTTTAAATATTGCGCTCACTATTCGGTTTCGCCGGGAGAAGACCTTTGTGTCATATATCCCATTTCGAATATGTGGTACGTCGATATGGATAGCATTTGAAGACCGGTGATGAAGACTGGATATTTTCGAAAACGGAAGGACAACTCGTCGAATGTCTTTGCATCGACTGGTCCCCGGTATAGAGACTCCATATGTGATGGGAAGTCCGAACGTAATTAGTGAATATCCGGATTTCAAGGGCTTCTTTGGAAGTGCCTTCGGTTCTGTTCGAACCCGGAATAGACTTGCATGGATTGTGTGTCTGACATTACAATTTGAGATATAAAGCAGATTTCTTTCAAATACATTTCTGTTGGTGGCGAAGAATTTATTCTTTTAGCTTAACACCCTTCTCTGAGACGTACGAGCTCAGAGGTTATGTAATTAAAGGTTATCAGCGATATATTCCCAATTTGGTAATGTGACATGCTAAGTGTTGCTGTGTAATGATCATTGTTTGATCATTTATGATATGATCATTTGTTTGATCAATTATCTTTGTGATCATTACTTTGATCATTTGTTGACCCAAAGCATGGCTTTGAAACAAAGCGTGGCTTTGTGGACGTGGCTTCGTCGAACCTCACACCCCGGAATGGTCAAAACAGGAAAGATGCAGCAAGGTTATTAGGGGGTAGCGCCCCTTTAGGGTATGTACATCTCCTTCCGGATAGAAGTGGTATCATGGTATGGATCCCAGATACTTACTTATGTGGACATCACAAACTTATATATATCTTGTTTTGTGATTTGATGTTGGGGCCCCGGTTAAAGGTTGTTACAACCGGGAGGTGGCATACTCGTGTCAGTAGTTACCCAGTTAGGGGTAACCCGGCCTTGTGTTGGCAGAGATCCGGTTAGGTTCTCGGGACGTCCATCCATAGGCGTTTCCATGTGGCAATGGGAAGTTCCTTGGCCTGACCATTTGTTGGAAATCCAAAGAAACAATACGAGCCTTGTACGGTTTTAGTTGTAGAACCTGCTTCCTCGGGAGGTAGCTATAGCGGGCATAATATAATGGTACATATGCTGGCTAAGATTTATATTCTACTTTTGAAATTGTTTTCTACACTATGCACTAATAATAATATCAAAGAAATTTTCTGCGCATTAAGCATATTTGACTATCATAAGAAGAAATCTCCTCCAAGTCTGCGTTTGCATTGTGTGTGTGGCGGGAGGTCTTATGGTAGTTTCATTTTCAAAAAGCATTGCGAATTTACTTTAAAATTCTCTTGTTGATTGTTTTTAAAGATAAACTGTTTTTGTTGCTCACACCAGTCCCATGACTGATCCGGAGTTTATTGTTCCTTTCTTAAACTCTGGGTGCTCAAAATTTTCTACACGGGCAGTCTAGAGTTGGGTTTTTCAGATAGTTAGATATAATGGATTATGTGGAGTTGGTTCAGTCTTTGGTTCGCAACAGTCTTGCTTAGCTTGGTGCATTGTTATGGGGAGTTCGAGCTATTGCTGGATTGGTTCTTGGAGATGGAGTTCAGATTTGGAGTTCTTCGGTGAAGACTATCTTAGAGTTATTTGTTCCGCTGCTAGCATTATCTATATTTCTTTTCCGCTGCTATTTTCTTGTATCTCTGATGTATATTGATATTCATTGTATCGTTCTGTTGTAACAGATATTGTATATCAGTGTATTATTCTTTTTATTCCGCTGTGTTGTTATATTTAACGTTGTTATAAGCTCCGGCGAATCGGATTTGAACGGTCGAATCTACGGCATTCGAATACGATTCGAAGTATGGATGTCGATTTTCGAGCGGGCAAAATTCGTTTTCGTTACAAAAATATCAGAAAATGAAGTTGCGGTTTGTTCAAGTTTAAAAATTTCCTTAACATACCAAGACGATAAATAATCTACTAAGTGTACCTTACGCTTAACGGCCTCAGGTTATTACTTAGTCGATTATTCATAATGACTCACGAAAAACTGAAGAGTCATCACCTAAACTCTCCATAAGATAACAAACATAGCAGCAAACATATAAAGCCCATACAATGTACATGGACCATCCATACACAATATTTATCTGGTAACTTGCTCGATCACATAAATTTCACTTCCAACTAGTATAGATCACTTGACCTTTCTTATGCAAACTCCAATCTGGTTCCTTGATTAAAGACCTGTGTTCTTCTTTCGTAGCCATATACTATGATAGAAAAATTTAGGATCTTATCAATAGTCTATATCAAGTGTTCGCCTTCAAAAATCTAACGAAATATCCTTGTTCAGACCAGCATAAATCACCTTCAAATCAAGTACTCTAATAATGGACTAAGAACAACCATGCGCATGAAATTATCTACGAACAACTTACGTATTTATTCTACTAGCTTCTTAACTATATCAATATATACAAATAGAATGAATTATTAATACTAAAATCATTTGTAACGAGACGGATTTTGCCCGCTCAAAAATCGACATCCATACTTCAAATCGTATTCGAATGCCGTAGATTCGACCGTTCAAATCCGATTCGCCGGAGCTTATAACAATCATTAAGTAAACAACACAGCGGAATAAAAGAATAATACATTGATATACAGCTTTGATACAATATCTGATACAACAGATGATCCAATAGATATCAATATACATCAGAGATATGATACAATAAAATAGCAGCGGAAAAGAAAACGATAGATAACATCTAGCAGTGAAACAATATAACTCTAAGATAGTCTTCAAAAGAGAACTCCGAGAACTGCAACTCCATCTCCAAGAATCAATCCAGCAATAGCTCGAACTCCCAATAACGATGCATCAAGCTCAGCAAGACTGGTGCGATCCAAAGACTGAACTAACTCCAGATAACCCACTATATCTAACTATCTGAAAAACCCAACTCTAGACTGCTCGTGTAGAAATATAATGAGCACCCAGAGTTTAGGAAAGAAACAATAAACTCCGGATCAGTCGTGGGACTGGTGTGAGCAAAAAAAACAGTCTATCTTTTAAAACATTCAACAAAAGATTTTCAAAGTCAATTCGCAATGCTTTTTAAAAATGAGACTACCATAAGACCTCCTGCCATACACACAATGAAAACGCAGACTTGGAGAAGATTTCTCCTTATGATAGCCAAAGATGCTTGATACGCATTAAAATCAAATCAATTTTGATATTATTATTAGTGCATAGTGTAGAAGAAATTCATTTCGAAAGTAGAATATAAATCTTAGCCAGCATAGGTACCATTATATTATGCCTACTAATAGCTACCATATTAGATGGCAGGTTCTACAACTAAAACCGTACAAGTCTCGTATTGTTTCTTTGGATTTCCAACAAATGGTCAGGCCAAGGAACTTCCCATTGCCACATGAGAATGCCTCTGGAAAGACATCCCCGAGAACCAAACCGGAACTCTGCCAATGTCAGGACACGATTCTTCGTCTTCCGAAAATTCGACATCGACACTCACTTTATCGACTGCCGAGGAATCGAACGACGGAAAACCGAACACTGAGGGGTTTTAAGAAAAAGAATTTAGGAAAAGAAAAGAGAGAAGAAGAGAGAAAATTTTAAAATAGAAGAGAAGAAAGATAGAACATAGAACAGAAAATAACAGAACACAACAACATCAGAATCTCACAATTCGCAGCGGAACAACATATAATAATAAATGAATAATCTTTAAACAAAGAACCATATCAGTTATTACATTACATCACATTTCATCATATCATCAGAGTGTACAACATCATACAACAACAACAACAGTGCAGCGGAAAAAGAAATACTATATAAGTAATACGCCATGCGATCCAGCTTGCCTCCAGCAACTCCAAAATATCCAGAATATCCTGATAAACCTTACTCTTGACTGCCCGTGTGGAAATTGGTGGGCACCCAGAGTTTAGGAAGGAAAACAATAAACTCCAAGTCAGTCATGTGACTGGTGTGAGAACTCAAAACAGTTTATTTATCTTTAAAATCAAAATAGAGGAATATTTTTAATTCAATTCGCAATGCTTTTAAAAATGAGACTACCATAAGGCCTCTCGCACACACACACAATGCAAACGCAGAATCGGAGGAGATTTCTCCTTATGATAGTCAAAGATGCTTGATACGCATTTAAAATAACATTTGATATTATTACTAGTGCATAGTGTAGTGGAAAATTCATTTCGAAAGTAGAATATAAATCTTAGCCAACATACGACCATTATCGTATGCCTACTATAGCTAACTATGTTCAATAGCAGGTTACCGCCACATTCCATAGCAGGTTATACAACTAAAACCGTACAAGTTTCGTATTGTTTCTTTGGATTTCCAACAAATGGTCAGGCCAAGGAACTTCCCATTGCCACATGAGAATGCCTCTGGAAAGACATCCCCGAGAACCAAACCGGAACTCTGCCAACACAAGGCCGGGTTACCCCTAACTGGGTAACTACTGACACGAGCACGCCATTCCCCGATCGTAAACGACCTTTCTCACGGGATCCCGATAGCCAACAACCACAAAGTAATAAATTCGTAGTAACCACATAGGTTAAATATCTGGGCTCCATACCATGATACCACCTCTATCCAGAAGGAAATGTACATACCCTAAAGGGTGCTACCCCTCATAACCTTGCCGCATCTTTCCTGTTTTGACCATTTCCGGGGTGTGAGGCTCGACGAAGTCACGTCCACAAAAACATACATTATACAAAAGCCATGCTTTGGGTCAACAAATGATCAACACAATGATCACTAAGATAGACGATCAAATAAACGATCCTATCACAATAATCAACACAATGATCATTTCAGCATCACTCAGCATATCACATTACCAAATTGGGAATATATCGCTGATAACTTCAACTATATAACCTCTGAGCTCGTACGTCTCAGAGAAGGGTGTCAAGCTAAAAGAATAAATTCTTCGCCACCAACAGAAATATATTTGAAAGAAATCGGCTTTATATCTCAACTTGTAATGTCAGACACACAATCCATACAAGTCTGTTCCGGGCTCGAACAAAACCGAAGGCACTTACAAAGAAGTCCTTGCAATCCGGATATTCACAATCCTGATCGGATTCACCATCACATATGGAGAACTCTATACCGGAGCAACTCGGTGCAGAGTAAATCGACAGGTCATCCTATCGCTCTCGCAAATACCGGGTCTTCAACACCGATCTTCAAATGAAATTCATAACTACGTATCACATATTCGGAATGGGTTATACGACCCCATGGTCCTTTCCCGGTTAACCCGAATAGTGAGCGCTTATTCAAAAATAAGTGTAGCATTCACATTCAAACAATTCACATCAATTACCCATTCAAAGGGAAATATTGATAGTCGGTTATTGAACTATCACTGGATATGCACACATCGCCAGTTTCCAAATAATTTTCCAAATTATTTATTTTCCAAAATATCTTTACTAGATATATAATTTCACATTTCAAAAATAAATCAATATTTATTTTTAAACAGATTCCACTTTCTTTTATAAATTCCTTAGTGAATTTATAATCCAAAATATCTATGAATATTCGATTTCAATTATTCATTTCAATTTATCTTCAAAAAGATAAATTCTAAATATCACTTTATACTGGAAAACATTTTCATACTTATTTATTCATAAGTAATTCACAATTTTTATTTATTTTCAACACTTGGAAAATATTCAATATACTTCAATCAAAAATAAGTATATATTTCATTCTTTTAAGGAAATCATTCTCTTAAACATATTTATTTGGGCCAAAACGAATGTTACGTAAAACATCGTTACGACAACCCAAAATCACTAGTATAGGGATTCGAAATTAAAATAGATATATAAATCCCAATACTATACAAAACATTTCCTTTCGGAAATCATTTACTATAACAACAGTGTTATAGTCCACTATTTCCTTCTATTTCTCGAAAACGTCTATTTCAACAATAAATGTTGAAATCTATGGTTTCGAATCTCAACACATTTTTAAAACAACGTTAGATCGTTTTAATTCAGTTCAAAATATCACATTCTAAACAATCTCTTTAACATACTATTCACTATTCCAAAACGTGAATATACTATGTTAACTAATCTCATCAATTCTATTCTTTTTAATTTAAAGGATTATTCACTATTCAAAAACGTGAATATACTTCTTTAACAAATTCCATCCTTTCTATTCATTTCATTTCAAAGGATTATTCACAGTCAAAAACGTGAATATAACTCCATTTATAAGTTATAACAATTAACTTATCAAAATAAGTTGTTTGCGAATTTATAAAACAACGTTTATAAATTCCATTTCTATTTATTTATAAAAACTTCCTTTTTATAAATTCCTTTATTAACCTATTCCAGTTTATAACTCAATTATAAACTAAAAGTTCATATTATAAGTTAAATACTTATAAAACGATTATTTTACAAAAATCGTTCTTTTAACTTCATAATCATAAATCTTATAACTTATAAGATTCAATTATTTATCCAAAATTCATTCTTTCAATAACTTTATAAATTTTATAAACCTACTGTTTATAAAATTCCATTTATAACTTCACTGTTTAAAATTCTATAAATTTCATTCATTTATGAAATTCATTTTCACTTCACTCAAACACTTATAAAAACTCGTTTTATAATGTCCATATTTCAATTTATAAATATCCATTTATAAATCTCTTAATATAATTCAATTTATATTATTCTTTTAAAACTTCTTTAATCTCCTTTATTATTTCACCATTTTGATTCATAAAATAATTAAATTTTATAAAATCCTATATTTAAACTTTTCACAATAAATTCTAAAATCCCGATTAAACTATTTTATAAATCGTTAGCATCATATTCTCAAAAATCAGTTTTTAACTATTTTTCTCAAAAATCATAATTTTTATAACTTTAAAAATTATAACGTTTATTTATTTAAAATGGATCAATTCCAAAATATTATATATTCTCAAAAATCACTTTAAAAAAAATCATTTTAAAATCCCAAAATCTGGGTCCAATGATGCTACACACCAAATAGTCAATCACGACTACAACGATATCATATATCGATATGATAATCAATCAAATATCAAAATATCTGAAATTAAATAAAAACTATTGAGGAATCCTGTTGGATCCCTCCAACCTGTTTTCCAGCATCCAAAAACATTAGCACAATACCAATTTCGCTCCAGTACGAAATTATCGCGGTATATGTTCTTATTAAATATTATCCGCTTAATAACGGCGTAATAGGGTCTCATCCGCTAAACAAAAATGCGGGAAATCAATAACTCCAATATATACATATGCCAATATATATATATTGCTACTATATATAATACCAATTTCACTGTTTATGAAATATTCGCGGTATATGTTTTTAATAAATAACATCCGCTTACTAACGGCGTATAATGTCTATTTTAACAATCAATAGATATCAATCAACATTCAAACATGCATTCAAATATTTTAAATCTAACTATTTAAAATAAAATCGAAACTAATTCGATTGGGTGAGAAATTCTCACCTTGGTTTCATTTCCGTTTTAGCGATTTATTTCGAATAAAATTAAACGGACGTTTAATTTTACCCAAAATTCTCACTAACTCCAAACGACTCCAAACCAACTCCATCGCGTAGTGCTCGTCCATACGATTCCAACGCAACTGGTTTCGCGCGTTTTCGACCTCGTATGAAAAAGATATGAATTTTTGAAGTTACACGTGTTTATATACATAGATTTATAACATAACTAATTATTTTTCTACCTAGCTTCATCACAGCCACTGGATCCAAGCTCCTGCAAATCTGGCCGTCCCTTTCATCTTCTCCCTTCACGTGTTCATCTCCAGATCAAAGCCGTGCTCCATCTAACCCATTACAACAAACTAGGGTTAGCATTTGCATCGCGATTACTCAACGAAATTCGATCAAACCACCTTCATCTCGAAGCTCATGACCATAGCCATGCTCGGCCAGAAGCATATGGAGCTCGGCCTCTTCCTCTAGCGTGCGCACGTGTGATGAACGGCCACCTTTCCACTCGATTTCCCATCAATCCGTGAAGCCATTCGCGATCATAACCGTTGGATCTCTAGTTCGTGTTGTCCTCTACAATACTCTAGTTGAAACTTTCATGAATCGATGCATAGATTAGAAGATTTTTGGGGATGAAGATGGGAGCATTTCTGGCCATGGGTTATGTGGGTGGCGGCTAGGGCAAATTAGAATTAGGGTTTATTTTTTATCAAATTATGAAGGCTCATGTCTATTTATAAAGAAAATTCGAACACTATTCATCCCGGAAATTCCGAACTCCGATTTACGCGCCGTAACCAGCGTTTCTAGGGTTTACCCCGCGTTCCGGACACAATGGAACAGGTTTCGAAAGCTAATTCGGAAGTATGTGCGAGTTATGGCTGTAAACGCTCAATTTGAATTAAACCGATTTAAGTCGATTTCTAGGCGTTTTAATTTGTACCGGACAAACGGTAAATCCAATTGACTTGAAATTTAAAACCTTATAATAATATCACATTACGGATCCGATGAAACTGGTTTCGTCGAAATCCGAGATTTTTTGAAAAATGGCTATTTTCACTCGCCAAATTTAAATTAAAAATAATTCGATGCGTTTCGAGCTGCCACGATCAAACGATAACTCCGATTGACACGAAATTTGAAATCCGGTAATAACTAACCATTACGGATCCAATGAAACTGGTTTCGTTCAATTCTGAAACTGTTCAAAAATTGACTATTTTTACTAGTCGATTTTAATATTAAAATATTCAATTTTCACAAATCAACTCTTAATTCGATTTTAAAAGTTCTAAAATATCATTCTAACTTTAATATGATAAAATAAAATTTTACAAATCATTTTCAATCATATTTAACTATATTTTCAATTATTTTCATAATTTAACGTATTAAATTATCGATTTAATTATTCAGTTAAATCCAATAATTCAAATAAAAATTTATTTGACTTATAAATTCACTTATTAATATTTAAAATTAATTAAATATTCAAATTTTAATTATCAAAAATTCTGGGTCGTTACAGTCTTCCCCCCTTAAAAGAATTTCGTCCTCGAAATTACAAGTAAGAAAAATTACAAAATTTATTAATTTTCCAAATTTCATAATTAAACTTCTTACAATAACTTTACTAAGTTTTCAAATCATACTTAGTTATCTTTTTCAAAAACAATTACTATTGTTTAACTTTCAACTTCAAATCAAAGTTTAAGTTTTCAAAAAATTTCCCATTTTCTCAAATTTTTTCTAACGCCTTAAATTTTCGGAAAAATTTGCCATAGTCTCCTTTGCGCGGCTCGATCCGAAAAAAAAATGACAGTATACATATCACAAATATACATCTCATCAAGTAATGAGGCATCCCGAAGGGAAAAAAGTGTAAAAGTACGGTATGTAATCCGAGATATGTACCTTATATTTTATTAGCAAGCATATACGGCTAATATAGCGTAAAAGCGAGCTCCAAATGCGAAGCAAACGCGATCCGCACCTACTAATCACTCAACAAACAACATGAGAACATGCATATATGAAAATAATCTCAATATACAACATATATCTCCATAACAACTATATATGTCACATAACAAATGCAACAAAAGCAATATATTCAACCATCAACCAATTAACATCCAAATAATAAATATTCATTCATATTCTCATTAATATTCAATGAATTGGTTTTCAATTTAAATCATATGTGATTCATTAACATTGGATTTTATCAACATTCATTCTTATTTAATTTTAATTAGTTTATATTCACTAATTCATATTCAAGTTGGTTCACTTCCAAATCAAATTCAATCTTATTCAAATTTACTTACTTCTAATTTGAATTCAATTTACTTTAGCTTCCAATTTCACTAATTCACTTAATGAATTTATATATAATCAATCAACAATCAACTAACGATCATATAACAACCAAAGTATATTAATTTCAACCAAATTCCTTTGCTTATCAATTGGTTTAATTTAATTGATTTTCATTCAATTATTCAACTTTCTAATAACATTAGATTTTAATGAATTACACTTACATTCATTATTCCATATCAACTTAATTTACATTCAATTGATTCATTCAATTCAATTATAAAAGTTGAATTTCATTCACATAACTTAAGTTCACATTTATCACTTAACTTTATTAATTTAGTTTGATACTAATATCAACTTAATTCCATATCACTTAAGTTATACTTCCATTTAACTTTAAATTCATTTTTATTTACAACTCATATTCATAAATATATTCATATAGTTTCACTTCTTATATATATAAGTTTCATTTCACAATTGTAAATTACTTTAATTAAAATTCAATTCTTATAATTCTTTTACTTATACAATTATTCTTTTATTTAGATTATTCAAACAACTAAACAATCAACTTATATACACTTTAATAATTCTGAAAAATTATTTCTTTATATATAAAATATAATCAAGTAAAATTATTTCATTTACCCAATTTAAAACAATATTGTGCCGAATTGTTCTATTCAAGTGTTTAGAAACCCCTTCGGCATAGTCTTGCGGACCACGCTGACGAAAGTTCATATGCCACTCAACAAACCAATCATCACAATATAAAACAATTTTATATTCACTAACAAATACGCTCTCATAGCTATTATTACACTCAAATTCATTCTAGAGTACTACTGACTCTATCTCTAATGAGTAATACCCAACAGAACCATGGTTGTCGCTTAACCATAAGCTATGATACCATATTGTCAGGACACGATTCTTCGTCTTCCGAAAATTCGACATCGACACTCACTTTATCGACTGCCGAGGAATCGAACGACAGAAAACCGAACACTGAGGGGTTTTAAGAAAAAGAATTTAGGAAAAGAAAAGAGAGAAGAAGAGAGAAAATTTTAAAATAGAAGAGAAGAAAGATAGAACATAGAACAGAAAATAACAGAACACAACAACATCAGAATCTCACAATTCGCAGCGGAACAACATACAATAATAAATGAATAATCTTTAAACAAAGAACCATATCAGTTATTACATTACATCACATTTCATCATATCATCAGAGTGTACAACATCATACAACAACAACAACAGTGCAGCGGAAAAAGAAATACTATATAAGTAATACGCCATGCGATCCAGCTTGCCTCCAGCAACTCCAGAATATCCAGAATATCCTGATAAACCTTACTCTTGACTGCCCGTGTGGAAATTGGTGGGCACCCAGAGTTTAGGAAGGAAAACAATAAACTCCAAGTCAGTCATGTGACTGGTGTGATAACTCAAAACAGTTTATTTATCTTTAAAATCAAAATAGAGGAATATTTTTAATTCAATTCGCAATGCTTTTAAAAATGAGACTACCATAAGGCCTCCCGCACACACACACAATGCAAACGCAGAATCGGAGGAGATTTCTCCTTATGATAGTCAAAGATGCTTGATACGCATTTAAAATAACATTTGATATTATTACTAGTGCATAGTGTAGTGGAAAATTCATTTCGAAAGTAGAATATAAATCTTAGCCAACATACGACCATTATCGTATGCCTACTATAGCTAACTATGTTCAATAGCAGGTTACCGCCACATTCCATAGCAGGTTATACAACTAAAACCGTACAAGTTTCGTATTGTTTCTTTGGATTTCCAACAAATGGTCAGGCCAAGGAACTTCCCATTGCCACATGAGAATGCCTCTGGAAAGACATCCCCGAGAACCAAACCGGAACTCTGCCAACACAAGGCCGGGTTACCCCTAACTGGGTAACTACTGACACGAGCACGCCATTCCCCGATCGTAAACGACCTTTCTCACGGGATCCCGATAGCCAACAACCACAAAGTAATAAATTCGTAGTAACCACATAGGTTAAATATCTGGGCTCCATACCATGATACCACCTCTATCCAGAAGGAAATGTACATACCCTAAAGGGTGCTACCCCTCATAACCTTGCCGCATCTTTCCTGTTTTGACCATTTCCGGGGTGTGAGGCTCGACGAAGTCACGTCCACAAAAACATACTTTATACAAAAGCCATGCTTTGGGTCAACAAATGATCAACACAATGATCACTAAGATAGACGATCAAATAAACGATCCTATCACAATAATCAACACAATGATCATTTCAGCATCACTCAGCATATCACATTACCAAATTGGGAATATATCGCTGATAACTTCAACTATATAACCTCTGAGCTCGTACGTCTCAGAGAAGGGTGTCAAGCTAAAAGAATAAATTCTTCGCCACCAACAGAAATATATTTGAAAGAAATCGGCTTTATATCTCAACTTGTAATGTCAGACACACAATCCATACAAGTCTGTTTCGGGCTCGAACAAAACCGAAGGCACTTACAAAGAAGTCCTTACAATCCGGATATTCACAATCCTGATCGGATTCACCATCACATATGGAGAACTCTATACCGGAGCAACTCGGTGCAGAGTAAATCGACAGGTCATCCTATCGCTCTCGCAAATACCGGGTCTTCAACACCGATCTTCAAATGAAATTCATAACGACGTATCACATATTCGGAATGGGTTATACGACCCCATGGTCCTTTCCCGGTTAACCCGAATAGTGAGCGCTTATTCAAAAATAAGTGTAGCATTCACATTCAAACAATTCACATCAATTACCCATTCAAAGGGAAATATTGATAGTCGGTTATTGAACTATCACTGGATATGCACACATCGCCAGTTTCCAAATAATTTTCCAAATTATTTATTTTCCAAAATATCTTTACTAGATATATAATTTCACATTTCAAAAATAAATCAATATTTATTTTTAAACAGATTCCACTTTCTTTTATAAATTCCTTAGTGAATTTATAATCCAAAATATCTATGAATATTCGATTTCAATTATTCATTTCAATTTATCTTCAAAAAGATAAATTCTAAATATCACTTTATACTGGAAAACATTTTCATACTTATTTATTCATAAGTAATTCACAATTTTTATTTATTTTCAACACTTGGAAAATATTCAATATACTTCAAGCAAAAATAAGTATATATTTCATTCTTTTAAGTAAATCATTCTCTTAAACATATTTATTTGGGCCAAAACGAATGTTACGTAAAACATCGTTACGACAACCCAAAATCACTAGTATAGGGATTCGAAATTAAAATAGATATATAAATCCCAATACTATACAAAACATTTCCTTTCGGAAATCATTTACTATAACAACAGTGTTATAGTCCACTATTTCCTTCTATTTCTCGAAAACGTCTATTTCAACAATAAATGTTGAAATCTATGGTTTCGAATCTCAACACATTTTTAAAACATCGTTAGATCGTTTTAATTCAGTTCAAAATATCACATTCTAAACAATCTCTTTAACATACTATTCACTATTCCAAAACGTGAATATACTATGTTAACTAATCTCATCAATTCTATTCTTTTTAATTTAAAGGATTATTCACTATTCAAAAACGTGAATATACTTCTTTAACAAATTCCATCCTTTCTATTCATTTCATTTCAAAGGATTATTCACAGTCAAAAACGTGAATATAACTCCATTTATAAGTTGTAACAATTAACTTATCAAAATAAGTTGTTTGCGAATTTATAAAACAACGTTTATAAATTCCATTTCTATTTATTTATAAAAACTTCCTTTTTATAAATTCCTTTATTAACCTATTCCAGTTTATAGCTCAATTATAAACTAGAAGTTCATATTATAAGTTAAATACTTATAAAATGATTATTTTACAAAAATCGTTCTTTTAACTTCATAATCATAAATCTTATAACTTATAAGATTCAATTATTTATCCAAAATTCATTCTTTCAATAACTTTATAAATTTTATAAACCTACTGTTTATAAAATTCCATTTATAACTTCACTGTTTAAAATTCTATAAATTTCATTCATTTATGAAATTCATTTTCACTTCACTCAAACACTTATAAAAACTCGTTTTATAATGTCCATATTTCAATTTATAAATATCCATTTATAAATCTCTTAATATAATTCAATTTATATTATTCTTTTAAAACTTCTTTAATCTCCTTTATTATTTCACCATTTTGATTCATAAAATAATTAAATTTTATAAAATCCTATATTTAAACTTTTCACAATAAATTCTAAAATCCCGATTAAACTATTTTATAAATCGTTAGCATCATATTCTCAAAAATCAGTTTTTAACTATTTTTCTCAAAAATCATAATTTTTATAACTTTAAAAATTGTAACGTTTATTTATTTAAAATGGATCAATTCCAAAATATTATATATTCTCAAAAATCACTTTAAAAAAAATCATTTTAAAATCCCAAAATCTAGGTCCAATGATGCTACACACCAAATAGTCAATCACGACTACAACGATATCATATATCGATATGATAATCAATCAAATATCAAAATATCTGAAATTAAATAAAAACTGTTGAGGAATCCTGTTGGATCCCTCCAACCTATTTTTCTGCATCCAAAAACATTAGCACAATACCAATTTCGCTCCAGTACGAAATTATCGCGGTATATGTTCTTATTGAATATTATCCGCTTAATAACGGCGTAATAGGGTCTCATCCGCTAAACAAAAATGCGGGAAATCAATAACTCCAATATATACATATGCCAATATATATATATATATTGCTACTATATATAATACCAATTTCACTGTTTATGAAATATTCGCGGTATATGTTTTTAATAAATAACATCCGCTTACTAACGGCGTATAATGTCTATTTTAACAATCAATAGATATCAATCAACATTCAAACATGCATTCAAATATTTTAAATCTAACTATTTAAAATAAAATCGAAACTAATTCGATTGGGTGAGAAATTCTCACCTTGGTTTCATTTCCGTTTTAGCGATTTATTTCGAATAAAATTAAACGGACGTTTAATTTTACCCAAAATTCTCACTAACTCCAAACGACTCCAAACCAACTACATCGCGTAGTGCTCGTCCATACGATTCCAACGCAACTGGTTTCGCGCGTTTTAGACCTCGTATGAAAAAGATATGAATTTTTGAAGTTACACGTGTTTATATACATAGATTTATAACATAACTAACTATTTTTCTACCTAGCTTCATCATAGCCACTGGATCCAAGCTCCTGCAAATCTGGCCGTCCCTTTCATCTTCTCCCTTCACGTGTTCATCTCCAGATCAAAGCCATGCTCCATCAAACCCATTACAACAAACTAGGGTTAGCATTTGCATCGCGATTACTCAACGAAATTCGATCAAACCACCTTCATCTCGAAGCTCATGACCATAGCCATGCTCGGCCAGAAGCATATGGAGCTCGGCCTCTTCCTCTAGCGTTCGCATGTGTGATGAACGGCCACCTTTCCACTCGATTTCCCATCAATCCGTGAAGCCATTCGTGATCATAACCGTTGGATCTCTAGTTCGTGTTGCCCTCTACAATACTCTAGTTGAAACTTTCATGAATCGATTCATAGATTAGAAGATTTTTGGGGATGAAGATGGGAGCATTTCTGGCCGTGGGTTATGTGGGTGGCGGCTAGGGCAAATTAGAATTAGGGTTTATTTTTTATCAAATTATGAAGGCTCGTGTCTATTTATAAAGAAAATTCGAACACTATTCATCCCGGAAATTCCGAACTCCGATTTACGCGCCGTAACCAGCGTTTCTAGGGTTTACCCCGCGTTCCGGACACAATGGAACAGGTTTCGAAAGCTAATTCGGAAGTATGTGCGAGTTATGGCTGTAAACACTCAATTTGAATTAAACCGATTTAAGTCGATTTCTAGGCGTTTTAATTTGTACCGGACAAACGGTAAATCCAATTGACTTGAAATTTAAAACCTTACAATAATATCACATTACGGATCCGATGAAACTGGTTTCGTCGAAACCCGAGACTTTTTGAAAAATGGCTATTTTCACTCGCCAAATTTAAATTAAAAATAATTCGATGCGTTTCGAGCTGCCACGATCAAACGATAACTCCGATTGACTGGAAATTTGAAATCCGGTAATAACTAACCATTACGGATCCAATGAAACTGGTTTCGTTCAATTCTGAGACTGTTCAAAAATTGACTATTTTTACTAGTCGATTTTAATATTAAAATATTCAATTTTCACAAATCAACTCTTAATTCGATTTTAAAAGTTCTAAAATATCATTCTAACTTTAATATGATAAAATAAAATTTTACAAATCATTTTCAATCATATTTAACTATATTTTCAATTATTTTCATAATTTAACGTATTAAATTATCGATTTAATTATTCAGTTAAATCCAATAATTCAAATAAAAATTTATTTGACTTATAAATTCACTTATTAATATTTAAAATTAATTAAATATTCAAATTTTAATTATCAAAAATTCTGGGTCGTTACAGCCAACACATGGCCGGGTTACCCCTAACTGGGTAACTACTGACACGAGCACGCCATTCCCCGATCGTAAACGACCTTTCTCACGGGATCCCGAAAACCAACAACCACAAAGTAATAAATTCGTAGTAACCACATAGGTTAAATATCTGGGCTCCATACCATGATACCACCTCTATCCAGAAGGAAATGTACATACCCTAAAGGGTGCTACCCCTCATAACCTTGCCGCATCTTTCCTGTTTTGACCATTTCCGGGGTGTGAGGCTCGACGAAGTCACGTCCACAAAAACATACTTTATACAAAAGCCATGCTTTGGGTCAACAAATGATCAACACAATGATCACCAAGATAGACGATCAAATAAACGATCCTATCACAATAGTCAACACAATGATCATTTACAGCAACACTCAGTATGTCACATTACCAAATTGGGAACATATCGCTGATAACCTTCAACTATATAACCTCTGAGCTCGTACGTCTCAGAGAAGGGTGTTAAGCTAAAAGAATAAATTCTTCGCCACCAACAGAAATATATTTGAAAGAAATTGGCTTTAGATCTCAATTTGTAATGTCAGACATACAATCCATACAAGTCTGTTCTGGGTTCGAACAGAACCGAAGGCACTTACAAAGAAGTCCTTGCAACCCGGATATTCACAATCCCGATCGGATTTCCCATCACATATGGGATCTCTATACCAGGAGCTACCCAGTGCAGAGACAATCGATAGGTCATCCTATCGCTTTCGCAAATACCCGGTCTTCATCACCGGTCTTCAAATGCTATCCATAACGTCGAATCACGTATTCAGAATGGGTTATACGACCCAAAGGTCCTTTCCCGGCTAACCCGAATAGTGAGCGTAATATTTAAAAATATATGGATATGGGATTTCAATTAAGTCACAACTTATTACCCAAAACCTTTCTTCAAATGGCTTAACAAATTACCATTTTCAATCTTTAAACAAAAAGATTCATTATCACAACCCTTAACGGTTTAAACAATTTTCACATTTTAATCTTTTAAACAAAAGATTCATTCACAGATTTTCCAAATCAATCTTCATTTCAATTTGATTAACTCGTTAAATCTTTAAATCAAAGATTTAACTTATAGCCTTCAAAACAATTTTATTTCAATTTGATTTAAACAAATCATCAATTTAAATCTGTTAAAAATAAACAGATTTAATTCATAGCTTTCAAAAAAGAATTCATTCATAACTTGAAAAAAAATCATTTCTCTATTCAATCTTGAAATTCCCCTAATTAACTGGAATTTCATTTCTTATCTGAAAGCCTTTATTCTTTTAAACAAACAGTTTCATTTTGGAAATCTGATTCATTCATACGAGTTGAAACCCTTGGGTTAAATCCAAATTCTCAAACCAATATTTTAAAATGTTTTAACTTCATATAAACATCTTTATAACATCCTTAATCATAATTTTCAAATCATGGAATTCAATTTCAAAATTTGTATTATTTAAATTGAAACTTTACCAAGTTATTCAAAATAGCTTTTATCTTAAAAACCCCATTTCAAAAGCTTTAACCTTTAACCCAAATCCATTTTCAATCTTAATTTGAAATTTAAAACTTTAATTTCAAAAACATTACATTTATATTATCTGTGACTTAACCGATTTCCACGTGAAATCCATAATTGTGTGTGTATGGTGTGGTCCAGGGGTTATACACAGTAGTGCAACATCATTCAATCATTTCAGATCAAACACAGAAATATAGTTGATAAACGATATAAACATAACGCTTATCACTCATTCACAGATTCACAGATAAATATGTCACAGATAGTAAATTACAGATCACCACATAAACCAGGATGTATCACGAAGCATCATATATTAGGGATATCAAACAATCAAGTCATCCAATAGAATCCAAATATTCGTAAGTAAAATCAGTTAATTATCTGATTAATTTAAATCAAATTAATTTCTTATGAATTATAAGTCCTGGTTAATTAACATTGATAATTTACAAATCATTTTGATTAATTATTCTTTAATCTTTTACTAATTATCCATTACAAATAAATTAATTAACCTTTTATTATCAACCTTTAATTATTAAACAATTAATCTTTAATTATCTAATTCACCATTTAATTAATTATCTTTAATTAATTACTCCAATTAATTTTTCCTTGATTAATTATCATTCCTTAATCAACTTTATTAAATTAAATTTAACCTTTAATTAATTAATCTCAAATTAATTATCATTTTGAGTCAATCACATTATGCTTTGTATTAAATATTGATTAATCACTTGATTAAATCAATCTTTATCATTTATTAATATTTAATTAAATAATTATCCTTTAATTATTCATCATTAATAAATTAGCTCTTAACAAATTAATTAAATTTTTTTTTTATCAGTACTTACTTAACCTTTAATTAATTAATCTTTTTAATTAAATCTTTATGTAAAACTTAATTAAATTAAAATAATTTACTTTTAAGCCTTAAACCAATCCCATACTTAAATGAGACAATTATTTAAAAGAATGAGTTAAAAATGTTTAAAACTTGCATTTTGTTTTAAAATTTCAAAACTGTTTTTATACCTACCCGAGTCAAACCCGAGGAAATCCACGTTCTACCCGAGCCCTGCTTCGAGTCTTTCCCCAAACCAACCCGAGACTTTATAAATTTTATAAATTTTGTTTAAGTGTTAAATATTTACTCAGCATGAACCTAAAAATACACGAGTCTTACTCGAGCTATCTTGCAAACTTCCCGAGGATTACCCCGAGTCCAAGTTCTTCTTTTTTTTTCCTTCTTCCCCATGCCACTGATACACATCAGTGGTTCGTGCACCTGCACCATCCACCGCCGATGTCCTGGCCACCACTTCCATCGCCATCTAGTCATCGTTGACCCCCTCAACTCAATCCATCACCCAGCACCCATCACGACAGCACGAATCAAAATTTAGTTAAATTTCCAAACCTGGAAACACGCCAGCTTCAACACCCCAAACCTGTCAACATCGCCTCGTCCACGCCGTGCCGACCATCAGCGAGCTTACACCTCCGGCCACCGCCTCATCTACACCCCAGACTTCATCACCCCCAGTCTCGTGCAACTTGATGCACTGTGGACGACGAACAAATCAAATTTCTTCGACCCCAACAAAACTAGGGCTACAGACTTCAACCAATTGCCGACGCCACCACCGTGATCTACTCACCATCCCTATATTTTTCCTGCCATCCCGGTAAGCTCCTCCACCACCACGCACAACCCTAGCACCTCTAGTACCCCTGATCGCCAGAAATCCCCCAAAAACCCATTTCCGTTCAACTTTAAACTGCTACCAAACCACCCCACTAAAAATCACGAAACTCATCTTAAAAATCATCATTTGATATGAGGATTCAAGTTATACACTTGAATTAATGATTCGTGTCATTCGAAATTTCCAATTTTTGAAGTTTGTACTGTAAAATCTTGATCTTCTATCCTACATACCTCTATACATTATGAAACCATTTTTTTATTATAGCCCATACTTAAACACATCGATCTTGTTTTGAAACTAAGGCCTGATATGGATTATAAAACAAGAACTTGAATTATCTTTTTCCTAGCTTTGTTGGGTTGTTCTCTATAAACCTGATATTTAAATAAAACAGAGAATACTCTGATGAAAGCCACACACACAACACATGCATATCATCACAGCATATACCATAAGATACATATTCATTTCGAAGCAACACACAAGTTTAAACTTTGAAATACAGATGTGTACTCACCTTCCAAATCATTGCTTAAATCCAGCAGTTTACAGGTTAGAGTTTGGTTGATCTGAAGCTTTTCTTTTATTTTCCTGGAGCTTGTAAATTTGGAATTTTGCTTTGCTAATGAAGTTGAACTCTTTGCATGCTTGATACTTATTACAGCTTTGAAAATGTTTAAAGAATTTGAGAAAATGTTTACAAGTATGCTCAGCCTTGTGAACTAAAGCTGTACATATATAATGTATAGAGGTGTGCAGGTACAATTGATGGTATCCTCTTTTTTTTTTTTTTTTTTTTTTTGTTATAGGCTAGAGGTGTAAACATTAAATGCACCTGTACTTTGTAATGCATTTGTTTACCTTTACTTTTTCTTTCTTTCTTGTCTCGGCTGTACAAATATGTAAAAGTATGGTTTGGATTATTTCTTTTGTTTGAATACTTGAATGTATCTTGTATTTGATTTGTTACCTTTTCTTTTGTTTTTATCTTTTGTTTTGTTTTGTTATTTTGTTTAGTTTACTTTGTATTACAAATAATTTTCTATTTTAATTATGTTTGTATGCATACATTTGTTTGTAATTTATTTCATTTTAAATTCACAAATCCTAGCTTTCTTTAAAAATACCTACATACATATATATATATATATATATATATATATATATATAAATCTGAAATAACCATTTCTATCAATAAAAATCCATTTGTATAAATATTATACTATTAATATTGTTTAAATACAACTCATTATTTAATTAAAACAATTTATAAAAGAAGCTATCTTTATTTTGATAAATAACATATTTTTATTTGCTCTTATTCTTGCATTTTAAATTTACTTCTATTTTTAGTTTAAATAATTATCATAAATTTTACTTTAAAAATTATTGTTTTATATTTCTCTATATATACACATATATTTTATATAACTCAAATTATCATTATTTATAAATTTTTAAATCAATTTATTTATTTATTTTTATACTTGTGTCTAAAGTATACACTTTAATATTTATTTTTCAAACCATAAATATAAGATTTAAATTCAAATCGAAATATATATATATACACACAAGATTTTAAAATTTCAAATTGACTCATATATACCCAAATATACGTGTATATATATATATATATATTCACATATATACATATATACATAATATTTAAAAATTTAAATGATTTATATAGAATATGTTTGAACTCGGGGAAACTCACTTCACTATTTATAATTAATTTTATAAATTTCTATTCAAAATTTCATTTAATTATTAATTTAAATTAAATAAAAATTCAGGATCGTTACAGACTTCCCCCCTTAAAAGAATTTCGTCCTCGTAATTCGCAGGCACGAAAACAATACAGAGATAGATAAAAGATAGAGAAATATCTTTTCAGATCAAACTGGATATTTTCAGGCCATTCATAATATATTTTATATTAAACACTACTCAAAATATTAGTACATGAGTTATAATCATACATAACCCACTAACATCCAACTTTTACTACGATCTCAAGTCCAAAATACCTATATAAATACCCCAAAATGAGTCAAACCGACCAACTACCAATCCTCACTCTCAGAACCCTCCCTCTCAGGCCCTGACAGGTCCATCACTTCAACCTCATTGTCTGTCTCAAAAATCTCTTCCGGATCAGATTCTTCCAGAATAAGATACCCACCATTTAACTCCTTTCAATGGGATCATCATCATCCACGGCATTATCTAAATCCCAATGAATTTCTTCATCACCTTCGGACTCTTCCTCCACGTCAGGTTCTTCTTCCGCCTTAACCTCCTCGGCTAACGCTATTTGTTCTCTACAATTAAAATCAAAAGCCAAATATTAAGATCTTAAGTTTAGAGTTTTATATGTTGAGAAATACATCAAAGTTTATATTTCATATTTTGTTCCACCCAAGAAGTTATAACAGAAATTCAAAATTTGTTCTCAACCAAATCGTTTTATCAATACAATTCAAAAGAATTTGAAAACGAATCAAAGAAAATTGATAAGAAAGTTGTTTCCACCGTTGTTACAGAGTATTGACCAATTATAGTCGTATTTCTCTATCCTCTATCTCGTTCTCTTCTTGCACTCATACTCACTATCAGCGGATAGTAAGAGAATTTACTGAGGCATTCAAACGGATATCTTAGGGATACACTCATTCTAGGGATACTTCACCCTATCTCTAATGAGCTACTTAATGTGTTATACTCCTGAGCTAAAGTTCAACCTTAGCTCTGATACCAAATGTAACGAGACGGATTTTGCCCGCTCAAAAATCGACATCCATACTTCAAATCGTATTCGAATGCCGTAGATTCGACCGTTCAAATCCGATTCGCCGGAGCTTATAACAATCATTAAGTAAACAACACAGCGGAATAAAAGAATAATACATTGATATACAGCTTTGATACAATATCTGATACAACAGATGATCCAATAGATATCAATATACATCAGAGATATGATACAATAAAATAGCAGCGGAAAAGAAAACGATAGATAACATCTAGCAGTGAAACAATATAACTCTAAGATAGTCTTCAAAAGAGAACTCCGAGAACTGCAACTCCATCTCCAAGAATCAATCCAGCAATAGCTCGAACTCCCAATAACGATGCATCAAGCTCAGCAAGACTGGTGCGATCCAAAGACTGACCTAACTCCAGATAACCCACTATATCTAACTATCTGAAAAACCCAACTCTAGACTGCTCGTGTAGAAATATAATGAGCACCCAGAGTTTAGGAAAGAAACAATAAACTCCGGATCAGTCGTGGGACTGGTGTGAGCAACAAAAACAGTCTATCTTTTAAAACATTCAACAAAAGATTTTCAAAGTCAATTCGCAATGCTTTTTAAAAATGAGACTACCATAAGACCTCCTGCCACACACACAATGCAAACGCAGACTTGGAGAAGATTTCTCCTTATGATAGCCAAAGATGCTTGATACGCATTAAAATCAAATCAATTTTGATATTATTATTAGTGCATAGTGTAGAAGAAATTCATTTTGAAAGTAGAATATAAATCTTAGCCAGCATAGGTACCATTATATTATGCCTACTAATAGCTACCATATTAGATGGCAGGTTCTACAACTAAAACCGTACAAGTCTCGTATTTTTTCTTTGGATTTCCAACAAATGGTCAGGCCAAGGAACTTCCCATTGCCACATGAGAATGCCTCTGGAAAGACATCCCTGTGACGACCCTGACTCGACCTTCGAAAATCGGCACCGAATACGACACTCGTATTCAAATGCCGCAGATCCAAACGTCGAACCTGGTTCGCCGGAGCTTATAACACATTAAGTATAACACAGTGGAAGAAAAGAATAATACATATCAATATACAACATTTGATACAATAACTGATACAACAGATGATACAAGAGATATCAACATACATCAGAGATACAAAGAATAGCAGCGGAAATAAAAAGATAACACAGCAGTGGAACAAAATCCCCAGAACAGTCTTCAAGAAAGAACTCCAATATCAGTAATCTCCATCTCCAAAGCACCAATCCAGAAATAGCTCGAACTCCCAAATCAAGATGTAGAGAAGCAACTCGATCCAAATGCGATTGCCAAATCCTAAGGCTGAAAGCTATTGAATCTACACCTACTATTGATTATCTGAAAACCCCAACTCTAGACTGCCCGTGTGGAAAATAGTGGGCACCCAGAGTTTAGGAAAGGAACAACAAACTCCAGGTCAGTCATGGGACTGGTGTGAGCAAACAAAACAAGTTTATCTTTTAAACAACAAAAGAATTTAAATTTGAAATCCGCAATGCTTTTTAGAAAATGAAACTACCATAAGGCCTCCCGCCACACACACAATGCAAACGCAGAATTGGAGGAGATTTCTCCTTATGATAGTCAAATATGCTTAATACGAGAAAGTTTTCTTTGATATTATTACTATAAGTGCAAAGTGTGGAAAACAATTTCGAAAGTAGAATATAAATCCTAGCGAGCATAGACATTCCGAACTATGCCTGCTATAGCTACCATCCAAACAGTGGTGACCACCATAAGTGAATGGCAGGTAATACAACTAAAACCGTACAAGGCACGTATTGGATGAATGGATTTCCAACAAATGGTCAGGCTAAGGAACTTCCTACTGCCACATGGGATCGCCTCTGGCGGGACGTCCCGAGAAATAACGTTACGGTTAGATCTCTGCCAACACAAGGCCGGGTTACCTCTGTAACTAGGTAACTACTACACGAATATGTCATCCCCCGGTCCTTTGGGACCTTTATCCGAGCGCTCGCAACAACAACCACAAAGTATCACAAAGTAATAGATCTGCAGTATCCACATAAGTAAGTATCTGGGCTCCATACCATGATACCACCCTTTACCAGAAGGGAATGACACACCCTAAAGGGAGCGACCCTCATAACCTTGCCGCATCTTTCCTGTTTTGACCATTTCCGGGGAGTGAGGTCCTGATGCAGTCTCGTCCACAAAGCTACGCTTTGGCACAAAGCCATGCTTTGGGTCAACAGATGACCAAAGCAATGATCACAAAGATAAATGATCAAACAAATGATCATATCACAAATGATCAACCAGTGATCATCACACAGCAGCACTCAGCATGCCACATTACCAAATTGGGAATATATCACTGATAAATATCAACTACATAACCTCTAAGCTCCTACGTCTTAGAGAAGGGTGTTAAGCTGAGAGAATAAATTCTCCGCCACCAGGCAGAAATGCATTTGATAGAGATCAGTTAACATCTCAAAGTGTAATGTCGGACATACAACCATACAAGTCTGTTCCGGGTTCGAACAGAACCGAAGGCACTTCCGAAGAAGCCCTTGCAAATCCGGATAATCCCTAATCACGTCCGGACTTCCCATCACATATGAAGATCTCTATACCGGGGATCAGCCAGTGCAGAGACAATCGATGAGTTACCCTTTTGTTTTCGGAAATATCCGGTCTTCACCACCGGTCTTCAATTGCTATCCATAACGTCGTATCACTATTCGGAATGGGCTATATGACACAAGGTCCTCCCCCGGCTAAACCGAATAATGAGCGCCATATTTTAAAACATATGGATATGGGATTTTAGTTAAGTCACAACTTATAAAATCCAAAACTTTTCTTTCAAATGGTTAAACAAATTACCATTTTAAATCTTTAAACAAAAAGATTTATTTCACAAAGTTTCACCTAGTTCACAAAGATCTATTCATAGATTCAAAACAACTTCCATTCCAATTGGATTAACTCGATAAATCTTTAAATTTAAGATTTAATTTATATTTTTCAAAACACGTCCAAAGATTTATTCATAACTTGGAAAACCATTTTCATTTCAACTTAAATTCCTTTTAACACACATTGAAAATCCATTTCTTATATGAAAGCTTCTATTATTTGAAAACGACAGTTTTCGTTTCAGAAAAGTCCGATTTATACAAGTTGAAATCTTGGTTTAAATTTAAATTCCAAACATCACTTTTTAAAATGGTTTAAAAACCCATATAAATCCATTTATAAGTTGGATAAATTTTTAAAACCCTAGTTTCCCAATCATAGAATTCAATTCAATTATTGAATTCAAATTTAACTCAAATTATTTAAATTTCAAAACTCAATTAAGTTATTCACATAACTTTTATTTTTTTGAAATTCATTTTTTTCAAAAACTTCAATTCTAATTCCAAAACTATTTTGGATTCAAAAATTCAAATTTTAAAACAATTTCAAAATCTGTGACTTAACCCATTTCCACGTGCAATCCATATTTGTGTGTGTATAAGTGTGGTCTAGGGGTTCAACACAATAGTGCACAACATCATCATCACAGATTCAATCATAAAGATAAGCGGTATAACCCATAGCGCTTATCTATATTCACAGATTCATAGATAAAGTAAATTATCAATCACAAAAATTCACTAATATGATTCGATGTGGGTTTCGGATAACCAGCTGGAATCCGACTCCCTGTCGCATCGAAACTCAAATGTCGTTTTACGAGTCAAAGGGTTTCATATTCATACAACAGTATGTTCATCACAAATATAGCAGATCAGCACAAAGTATCACATAGCATCACATCACATATCAAATATATCAATCCATCACACAACATTCAATAACAATCAGCATCTACAATTAAGATGAATAAACTGGGTGGTTTTAAATTTATTACCTATATGATTACTTTCATTTATTATTCCTAATTAATTAACTATCCATATTTATTCAATTAATAAATCTTCAATTATTAATTTAAAGTCTAATATCATTCAATTAATGATTTCTTAATTACAAATTAATTGTTCTAAGAAAAATTAATCTTAAACTTTAATTAATCAAATTAAAACCCTTAATTACTTTAATTAATTATCCATTTCATTAATTAATTAATTATATTAATTATCCATTTGTACTACCTTAATAAATAAATGAATTACAAATCATTATACTTTTCTTTATCTTTAGATAAACATTCCTTATTTAAATTATGCATTAAAAAAAACAAAATGTTTTTAAATTTACATTAAATTCCATTTAACATTTTCTTTAAACTCAAGACTCAAATTTGTCTTAAATAAGAGTTTAAAACAATACCCAACTTAATCTTATATGTTTACAAGAAACATATACTTAATTAATAAGTTTAAAACAATTTAGATTTCAATTCAACTTGAATTCAAATAAATTTAAAAATTGCTTTAAAATCTCAAAACTGAAATATAACTTCCATTTTCAATTTAGTTTAAACTCTTTAAAACTCTTCCTACAATTTCACCTTCAATTCAAATGTAAATCATTTGAAAACAATTTAAATTTAAATCTTTATTTAAAAACTGAAGTCTAAATTTTAAATCCAGATTTAAAACTAAGTTTTGAATTCAATTTGAATTTCTAAATTAAATACTTAACTTTCCAATTCAATATGCAAAACAACAATGCATTTTATACTTGAGAGTTAAAATCAAATTTGAATTTAAAAACTTAAATGGTTTCAAATTTCAAACCATCAGCATTTGAATTCATATTCAAACTTCAACTTAAACTCAGTTTAAATCTCCATTTAAAAATTTAAACTTACCTCTTACATTTAAAACAGAAACTGTTTTCTGTTTATATAAAAAAAAAGTAAACTAACTTTTGAAATTTCTGAATTTAAACTATTTCAAAGATACAGGATTCAAACCTATTTGAATTCAACTAAAATTCAATTTTCAAAATTCTAAGTCACATTTGTATTTTTGCACCTTATTTTCAAATTTTATAAAACCTGAAACAGGCTTCCTATTCCCCCTTTCTCTTTATTTTAATTCCAAACCAAAATTTGAATTTCTGCATTTAAACAATTATAAAATAAGAATTCAAACAAATTTGAATTCATTTTAGATTCAAGTTTAATCCTAAGTTCAAATTTCTAAATTTAATTTAAACTTGATTCTTAAAATTATAAAAAAAAAACAGAACAGGTCTGTTGATTACACCCTGAACACATACACCCTGTACTCCTCTATTTTACTTCGGGTCAGTAGCCTCATTGCTTCGAGTCATTTCCCAAAAATCCCGAGATCAACCCGAGTCAAAACACTGCAATTCCAATACCCCTGAAACCTGAAACAGCCTTCACCAATATTACCTAAAACCTGTCAACTCCAATTTCTCTCAACTCCGACCAACATCAACACCCAAACTCCGGCACTAGCTTCATCACTACACCAACCATCAATTCCCAAAATAGCTTTGAACTCGATTCAATGAGGAGTACACAATCGACCCAAAACTGTAACCCAAATAAACTAGGGTTCATCACAATAATTTCCCAATTTCAATCTCAATTTTGAATTGCAAATCACTTCAATAGTTTTCTTGTGATTGGTGATAGATAAACTATCACCAAAAACAAATTCATCCAATTCAAATACAAGAATCAACTGATCTTGTTCAAATATAAAATACAGTAGAGTTTGAATTGCTTTCTGGTTAAAGCAATAAGAACTGTAATTTTACTTTTAAAAATTCTATTTTGTTTGATGATTTAATATACTAACTTAAAACATGAATTCCTATAATTTAAATTTCACTTGATATAAATCTTTACTCTGTTATATTATTATCAAGTAAAACAAAATTTGATTTTAACTTATATAATTTTGTTTAATGCTTACTATATTTGATATAAGCAAGTTTCATTCACAGATTAAACATAACAGCAAACCAATCGAAAGAAATAGGATTTTTCTATTAACTAGAACTTAAACTATAGCAATCAGAACCATGGAATCAAACATGCATTGCATTCATAAATACACAGGCAGTAAAAAGAAAACATGTACAAACATTTAACTCAGTAGAAAATCAAGCAAGCAATCCTACTTAATTTACTTTAAATTAAGTGTTACTCACCTAATTATGCAGAATGCAGAGCACAATCAACTTGCAGGGTACCAGATTTGAAGTTTAATGCATGCAGGGCTCTTTATTTCCAGATGCAAAGAAATGCAGTAGCTTGAATGCCTTTAAAATCTTGATCTATAAATGATGCTTCCAGAGTTTATGAGAATGAATGCATGCTAAAGTCTGTTGCATGCAGATAAACTTGCTCCCAGATTATGAAATGCAGAGCCTTCTTACTTGATGAAGATTAAATTGCAGGCTTCAAATGGATGTGCAGGCCTTCTATGATTGTTGCCTTTTTTAAAACATGCAAGCTTCTACTTGATGCTATCAGGTTTTACATGCAGGCTTTAACTTGATTAATAATTGATGCATGCAGGTTTGAATTTGAAAAGAGGAGCTACATGTTTGATTTCAAGGTTGCAGATTTGAAAATGTAGTTTTGAATATTGCAACTTGATTATGGATGTGGATGAGATTTGAGATGCAGGTTGTAATTTTGGAAAGAGGAGTGTTTACTGATTTGGGAAATGAAACTTTCATGGTTGATGCAGGTAGGAATTTGGGATATGCAGACTTGAATTTGGAGGATGCAAATTGTACATGGATGTGAGCATGTAATTTGGGTTTGAGGAGTTGAATGCAAATTTGGATTTTGGTTGTGAGAATGAGATTGGTTTTGAGAATGAAGATTTTGGGTTTTTTTTTTTCTTATCTTATGTTTTGAACAGCTTTATGGCTTTGAAAGATGTGAAGCCAAATCTTTTTCTACTATTTTTTTTTCAGATTTTCTAAGATACTATATGATGGCATATGGGAAGATGTGAAGTTTCTTGTATTTTTTATTTAATTATTTTATTTAATTAATTGCATTGAAGGACACTTGTTAGAAATCATCATGATATAAAGTTTTGTTAATCTCTTCACTCCAAACCCATGTGCATGTATGTATATGTTTACATTTGTATACATGTTTTCTTTGTTTTAACCTTTGTTTTAAGTTAAATACTTATGTTCATCTTTAAACAATTTAAATAGTTTTAAACATAACTTTATATTGTATTTATTTTCAATACATCTATATTTATAAACTTAAGATGTTCAACTTATTAACAAACACTTATTTTTTTTAAACTTTCATAATTAAATTCACAATAAAATCTCAAATCTTTTAAATTCCAAATTCAATCTAAAAATGCATATTATTATTTATTCTGTAAATCTTCCAATTGATTCAACTTTTAATTCTAAAAATTAAAAATTAACTACAAAAATTCCATAATTTAATTCCAAAAATTAAATAATTGTCAAATTATCTTGTTCAAAATTCAGGAATGTTACAGATTCCCCTCCTTAAGAAATTTCGTCCTCGAAATTTGAAAGTAGGAAGACAACCAATGATGGATAGATACACAAGGATAGATAATCGACTCATAAATCAGGCCGATTAACTATTCTGCATTTGGCTTACCAAATAAGAATATCAACAATAGATATGAGAACAATCTCATATAATATTACACAAGATATTTGGGTCCATCGGTCTATGAATATGCAAGGGCATTGACTAGTTCGAAGAGATAACTAATCGTTCGTAGAATAGATCGGATCCCAGAGAATAGATAGATGGATCAAATCTTCATATTAGTTAACCAATTTACTAATTTAAAATTTCCAATTTATTTAATATTTTCAATTTCAAATTCATTAGAGTTTAGATCGAAAAGCTGATAAGAAACCGATGAAGATACGAAGTAAGAATTTCCTACAACGATACGTATGGCCATCATCACACCGAACTTCTTTCTGGAGCAGTTACGAAGCAATCAAAAGAATTCGAAATCGAATCAAAGGAGATTGATAGGGAAAAGATATTCCCACTGTTGCAGGGTATTGACCATTTGCAGTGGTACTCCCCTGTCCCCTATCTCGTTCTCTTCTCGCACTCATACTCACTATCAGTGGATAGTAAGAGAATTTACTGAGGCATTCGAACGGATATCTCAGGGATATACTCATTCTAGGGTTTACTTCACCCTATCTCTAATGAGTTACTTAATGTGTTATACTCCTGAGCTAAAGTTTTAACCTTCAGCTCTGATACCACTTGTGACGACCCTGACTCGACCTTCGAAAATCGGCACCGAATACGACACTCGTATTCAAATGCCGCAGATCCAAACGTCGAACCTGGTTCGCCGGAGCTTATAACACATTAAGTATAACACAGCGGAAGAAAAGAATAATACATATCAATATACAACATTTGATACAATAACTGATACAACAGATGATACAAGAGATATCAACATACATCAGAGATACAAAGAATAGCAGCGGAAATAAAAAGATAACACAGCAGTGGAACAAAATCTCCAGAATAGTCTTCAAGAAAGAACTCCAATATCAGTAATCTCCATCTCCAAAGCACCAATCCAGAAATAGCTCGAACTCCCAAATCAAGATGAAGAGAAGCAACTCGATCCAAATGCGATTGCCAAATCCTAAGGCTAAAAGCTATTGAATCTACACCTACTATTGATTATCTGAAAACCCCAACTCTAGACTGCCCGTGTGGAAAATAGTGGGCACCCAGAGTTTAGGAAAGGAACAATAAACTCCAGGTCAGTCATGGGACTGGTGTGAGCAAACAAAACAAGTTTATCTTTTAAACAACAAAAGAATTTAAATTTGAAATCCGCAATGCTTTTTAGAAAATGAAACTACCATAAGGCCTCCCGCCACACACACAATGCAAACGCAGAATTGGAGGAGATTTCTCCTTATGATAGTCAAATATGCTTAATACGAGAAAGTTTTCTTTGATATTATTACTATAAGTGCAAAGTGTGGAAAACAATTTCGAAAGTAGAATATAAATCCTAGCGAGCATAGACATTCCGAACTATGCCTGCTATAGCTACCATCCAAACAGTGGTGACCACCATAAGTGAATGGCAGGTAATACAACTAAAACCGTACAAGGCACGTATTGGATGAATGGATTTCCAACAAATGGTCAGGCTAAGGAACTTCCTACTGCCACATGGGATCGCCTCTGGCGGGACGTCCCGAGAACTAACGTTACGGTTAGATCTCTGCCAACACAAGGCCGGGTTACCTCTGTAACTAGGTAACTACTACACGAATATGTCATCCCCCGGTCCTTTGGGACCTTTATCCGAGCGCTCGCAACAACAACCACAAAGTATCACAAAGTAATAGATCTGCAGTATCCACATAGGTAAGTATCTGGGCTCCATACCATGATACCACCCTTTACCAGAAGGGAATGACACACCCTAAAGGGAGCGACCCTCATAACCTTGCCGCATCTTTCCTGTTTTGACCATTTCCGGGGAGTGAGGTCCTGATGCAGTCTCGTCCACAAAGCTACGCTTTGGCACAAAGCCATGCTTTGGGTCAACAGATGACCAAAGCAATGATCACAAAGATAAATGATCAAACAAATGATCATATCACAAATGATCAACCAATGATCATCACACAGCAGCACTCAGCATGCCACATTACCAAATTGGGAATATATCACTGATAAATATCAACTACATAACCTCTGAGCTCGTACGTCTCAGAGAAGGGTGTTAAGCTGAGAGAATAAATTCTCCGCCACCAGGCAGAAATGCATTTGATAGAGATCAGTTAACATCTCAAAGTGTAATGTCGGACATACAACCATACAAGTCTGTTCCGGGTTCGAACAGAACCGAAGGCACTTCCGAAGAAGCCCTTGCAAATCCGGATAATCCCTAATCACGTCCGGACTTCCCATCACATATGAAGATCTCTATACCGGGGATCAGCCAGTGCAGAGACAATCGATGAGTTACCCTTTTGTTTTCGGAAATATCCGGTCTTCACCACCGGTCTTCAATTGCTATCCATAACGTCGTATCACTATTCGGAATGGGCTATATGACACAAGGTCCTCCCCCGGCTAAACCGAATAATGAGCGCCATATTTTAAAACATATGGATATGGGATTTTAGTTAAGTCACAACTTATAAAATCCAAAACTTTTCTTTCAAATGGTTAAACAAATTACCATTTTAAATCTTTAAACAAAAAGATTTATTTCACAAAGTTTCACCTAGTTCACAAAGATCTATTCATAGATTCAAAACAACTTCCATTCCAATTGGATTAACTCGATAAATCTTTAAATTTAAGATTTAATTTATAGTTTTCAAAACACGTCCAAAGATTTATTCATAACTTGGAAAACCATTTTCATTTCAACTTAAATTCCTTTTAACACACATTGAAAATCCATTTCTTATATGAAAGCTTCTATTATTTGAAAACGACAGTTTTCGTTTCAGAAAAGTCCGATTTATACAAGTTGAAATCTTGGTTTAAATTTAAATTCCAAACATCACTTTTTAAAATGGTTTAAAAACCCATATAAATCCATTTATAAGTTGGATAACTTTTTAAAACCCTAGTTTCCCAATCATAGAATTCAATTCAATTATTGAATTCAAATTTAACTCAAATTATTTAAATTTCAAAACTCAATTAAGTTATTCACATAACTTTTATTTTTTTGAAATTCATTTTTTTCAAAAACTTCAATTCTAATTCCAAAACTATTTTGGATTCAAAAATTCAAATTTTAAAACAATTTCAAAATCTGTGACTTAACCCATTTCCACGTGCAATCCATATTTGTGTGTGTATAAGTGTGGTCTAGGGGTTCAACACAATAGTGCACAACATCATCATCACAGATTCAATCATAAAGATAAGCGGTATAACCCATAGCGCTTATCTATATTCACAGATTCATAGATAAAGTAAATTATCAATCACAAAAATTCACTAATATGATTCGATGTGGGTTTCGGATAACCAGCTGGAATCCGACTCCCTGTCGCATCGAAACTCAAATGTCGTTTTACGGGTCAAAGGGTTTCACATTCATACAACAGTATGTTCATCACAAATATAGCAGATCAGCACAAAGTATCACATAGCATCACATCACATATCAAATATATCAATCCATCACACAACATTCAATAACAATCAGCATCTACAATTAAGATGAATAAACTGGGTGGTTTTAAATTTATTACCTATATGATTACTTTCATTTATTATTCCTAATTAATTAACTATCCATATTTATTCAATTAATAAATCTTCAATTATTAATTTAAAGTCTAATATCATTCAATTAATGATTTCTTAATTACAAATTAATTGTTCTAAGAAAAATTAATCTTAAACTTTAATTAATCAAATTAAAACCCTTAATTACTTTAATTAATTATCCATTTCATTAATTAATTAATTATATTAATTATCCATTTGTACTACCTTAATAAATAAATGAATTACAAATCATTATACTTTTCTTTATCTTTAGATAAACATTCCTTATTTAAATTATGCATTAAAAAAAACAAAATGTTTTTAAATTTACATTAAATTCCATTTAACATTTTCTTTAAACTCAAGACTCAAATTTGTCTTAAATAAGAGTTTAAAACAATACCCAACTTAACCTTATATGTTTACAAGAAACATATACTTAATTAATAAGTTTAAAACAATTTAGATTTCAATTCAACTTGAATTCAAATAAATTTAAAAATTGCTTTAAAATCTCAAAACTAAAATATAACTTCCATTTTCAATTTAGTTTAAACTCTTTAAAACTCTTCCTACAATTTCACCTTCAATTCAAATGTAAATCATTTGAAAATAATTTAAATTTAAATCTTTATTTAAAAACTGAAGTCTAAATTTTAAATCCAGATTTAAAACTCAGTTTTGAATTCAATTTGAATTTCTAAATTAAATACTTAACTTTCCAATTCAATATGCAAAACAACAATGCATTTTATACTTGAGAGTTAAAATCAAATTTGAATTTAAAAACTTAAATGGTTTCAAATTTCAAACCATCAGCATTTGAATTCATATTCAAACTTCAACTTAAACTCAGTTTAAATCTCCATTTAAAAATTTAAACTTACCTCTTACATTTAAAACAGAAACTGTTTTCTGTTTATATATAAAAAAAGTAAACTAACTTTTGAAATTTCTGAATTTAAACTATTTCAAAGATACAGGATTCAAACCTATTTGAATTCAACTAAAATTCAATTTTCAAAATTCTAAGTCACATTTGTATTTTTGCACCTTATTTTCAAATTTTATAAAACCTGAAACAGGCTTCCTATTCCCCCTTTCTCTTTATTTTAATTCCAAACCAAAATTTGAATTTCTGCATTTAAACAATTATAAAATAAGAATTCAAACAAATTTGAATTCATTTTAGATTCAAGTTTAATCCTAAGTTCAAATTTCTAAATTTAATTTAAACTTGATTCTTAAAATTATAAAAAAAAATAGAACAGGTCTGTTGATTACACCCTGAACACATACACCCTGTACTCCTCTATTTTACTTCGGGTCAGTAGCCTCATTGCTTCGAGTCATTTCCCAAAAATCCCGAGATCAACCCGAGTCAAAACACTGCAATTCCAATACCCCTGAAACCTGAAACAGCCTTCACCAATATCACCTAAAACCTGTCAACTCCAATTTCTCTCAACTCCGACCAACATCAACACCCAAACTCCGGCACTAGCTTCATCACTACACCAACCATCAATTCCCAAAATAGCTTTGAACTCGATTCAATGAGGAGTACACAATCGACCCAAAACTGTAACCCAAATAAACTAGGGTTCATCACAGTAATTTCCCAATTTCAATCTCAATTTTGAATTGCAAATCAATTCAATAGTTTTCTTGTGATTGGTGATAGATAAACTATCACCAGAAACAAATTCATCCAATTCAAATACAAGAATCAACTGATCTTGTTCAAATATAAAATACAGTAGAGTTTGAATTGCTTTCTGGTTAAAGCAATAAGAACTGTAATTTTACTTTTAAAAATTCTATTTTGTTTGATGATTTAATATACTAACTTAAAACATGAATTCCTATAATTTAAATTTCACTTGATATAAATCTTTACTCTGTTATGTTATTATCAAGTAAAACAAAATTTGATTTTAACTTATATAATTTTGTTTAATGCTTACTATATTTGATATAAGCAAGTTTCATTCACAGATTAAACATAACAGCAAACCAATCGAAAGAAATAGGATTTTTCTATTAACTAGAACTTAAACTATAGCAATCAGAACCATGGAATCAAACATGCATTGCATTCATAAATACACAGGCAGTAAAAAGAAAACATGTACAAACATTTAACTCAGTAGAAAATCAAGCAAGCAATCCTACTTAATTTACTTTAAATTAAGTGTTACTCACCTAATTATGCAGAATGCAGAGCACAATCAACTTGCAGGGTACCAGATTTGAAGTTTAATGCATGCAGGGCTCTTTATTTCCAGATGCAAAGAAATGCAGTAGCTTGAATGCCTTTAAAATCTTGATCTATAAATGATGCTTCCAGAGTTTATGAGAATGAATGCATGCTAAAGTCTGTTGCATGCAGATAAACTTGTTCCCAGATTATGAAATGCAAAGCCTTCTTACTTGATGAAGATTAAATTGCAGGCTTCAAATGGATGTGCAGGCCTTCTATGATTGTTGCCTTTTTTAAAACATGCAAGCTTCTACTTGATGCTATCAGGTTTTACATGCAGGCTTTAACTTGATTAATAATTGATGCATGCAGGTTTGAATTTGAAAAGAGGAGCTACATGTTTGATTTCAAGGTTGCAGATTTGAAAATGTAGTTTTGAATATTGCAACTTGATTATGGATGTGGATGAGATTTGAGATGCAGGTTGTAATTTTGGAAAGAGGAGTGTTTACTGATTTGGGAAATGAAACTTTCATGGTTGATGCAGGTAGGAATTTGGGATATGCAGACTTGAATTTGGAGGATGCAAATTGTACATGGATGTGAGCATGTAATTTGGGTTTGAGGAGTTGAATGCAAATTTGGATTTTGGTTGTGAGAATGAGATTGGTTTTGAGAATGAAGATTTTGGGTTTTTTTTTTCTTATCTTATGTTTTGAACAGCTTTATGGCTTTGAAAGATGTGAAGCCAAATCTTTTTCTACTATTTTTTTTTCAGATTTTCTAAGATACTATATGATGGCATATGGGAAGATGTGAAGTTTCTTGTATTTTTTATTTAATTATTTTATTTAATTAATTGCATTGAAGGCCACTTGTTAGAAATCATCATGATATAAAGTTTTGTTAATCTCTTCACTCCAAACCCATGTGCATGTATGTATATGTTTACATTTGTATACATGTTTTCTTTGTTTTAACCTTTGTTTTAAGTTAAATACTTATGTTCATCTTTAAACAATTTAAATAGTTTTAAACATAACTTTATATTGTATTTATTTTCAATACATCTATATTTATAAACTTAAGATGTTCAACTTATTAACAAACACTTATTTTTTTTAAACTTTCATAATTAAATTCACAATAAAATCTCAAATCTTTTAAATTCCAAATTCAATCTAAAAATGCATATTATTATTTATTCTGTAAATCTTCCAATTGATTCAACTTTTAATTCTAAAAATTAAAAATTAACTACAAAAATTCCATAATTTAATTCCAAAAATTAAATAAATTGTCAAATTATCTTGTTCAAAATTCAGGAATGTTACAATCCCCGAGAACCAAACCGGAACTCTACCAACACAAGGCCGGGTTACCCCTAACTGGGTAACTACTGACACGAGCACGCCATTCCCCGATCGTAAACGACCTTTCTCACGGGATCCCGAAAACCAACAACCACAAAGTAATAAATTCGTAGTAACCACATAGGTTAAATATCTGGGCTCCATACCATGATACCACCTCTATCCAGAAGGAAATGTACATACCCTAAAGGGTGCTACCCCTCATAACCTTGCCGCATCTTTCCTGTTTTGACCATTTCCGGGGTGTGAGGCTCGACGAAGTCACGTCCACAAAAACATACTTTATACAAAAGCCATGCTTTGGGTCAACAAATGATCAACACAATGATCACCAAGATAGACGATCAAATAAACGATCCTATCACAATAATCAACACAATGATCATTTACAGCAACACTCAGTATGTCACATTACCAAATTGGGAACATATCGCTGATAACCTTCAACTATATAACCTCTGAGCTCGTACGTCTCAGAGAAGGGTGTTAAGCTAAAAGAATAAATTCTTCGCCACCAACAGAAATATATTTGAAAGAAATTGGCTTTAGATCTCAATTTGTAATGTCAGACATACAATCCATACAAGTCTGTTCTGGGTTCGAACAGAACCGAAGGCACTTACAAAGAAGTCCTTGCAACCCGGATATTCACAATCCCGATCGGATTTCCCATCACATATGGGATCTCTATACCAGGAGCTACCCAGTGCAGAGACAATCGATAGGTCATCCTATCGCTTTCGCAAATACCCGGTCTTCATCACCGGTCTTCAAATGCTATCCATAACGTCGAATCACGTATTCAGAATGGGTTATACGACCCAAAGGTCCTTTCCCGGCTAACCCGAATAGTGAGCGTAATATTTAAAAATATATGGATATGGGATTTCAATTAAGTCACAACTTATTACCCAAAACCTTTCATCAAATGGCTTAACAAATTACCATTTTCAATCTTTAAACAAAAAGATTCATTTTCACAACCCTTAACGGTTTAAACAATTTTCACATTTTAATCTTTTAAACAAAAGATTCATTCACAGATTTTCCAAATCAATCTTCATTTCAATTTGATTAACTCGTTAAATCTTTAAATCAAAGATTTAACTTATAGCCTTCAAAACAATTTTATTTCAATTTGATTTAAACAAATCATCAATTTAAATCTGTTAAAAATAAACAGATTTAATTCATAGCTTTCAAAAAAGAATTCATTCATAACTTGAAAAAAAATCATTTCTCTATTCAATCTTGAAATTCCCCTAATTAACTGGAATTTCATTTCTTATCTGAAAGCCTTTATTCTTTTAAACAAACAGTTTCATTTTGGAAATCTGATTCATTCATACGAGTTGAAACCCTTGGTTTAAATCCAAATTCTCAAACCAATATTTTAAAATGTTTTAACTTCATATAAACACCTTTATAACATCCTTAATCATAATTTTCAAATCATGGAATTCAATTTCAAAATTTGTATTATTTAAATTGAAACTTTACCAAGTTATTCAAAATAGCTTTTATCTTAAAAACCCCATTTCAAAAGCTTTAACCTTTAACCCAAATCCATTTTCAATCTTAATTTGAAATTTAAAACTTTAATTTCAAAAACATTACATTTAAATTATCTGTGACTTAACCGATTTCCACGTGAAATCCATAATTGTGTGTGTATGGTGTGGTCCAGGGGTTATACACAGTAGTGCAACATCATTCAATCATTTCAGATCAAACACAGAAATATAGTTGATAAACGATATAAACATAACGCTTATCACTCATTCACAGATTCACAGATAAATATGTCACAGATAGTAAATTACAGATCACCACATAAATCAGGATGTATCACAAAGCATCATATATTAGGGATATCAAACAATCAAGTCATCCAATAGAATCCAAATATTCGTAAGTAAAATCAGTTAATTATCTGATTAATTTAAATCAAATTAATTTCTTATGAATTATAAGTCCTGGTTAATTAACATTGATAATTTACAAATCATTTTGATTAATTATTCTTTAATCTTTTACTAATTATCCATTACAAATAAATTAATTAACCTTTTATTATCAACCTTTAATTATTAAACAATTAATCTTTAATTATCTAATTCACCATTTAATTAATTATCTTTAATTAATTACTCTAATTAATTTTTCCTTGATTAATTATCATTCCTTAATAACTTTATTAAATTAAATTTAACCTTTAATTAATTAATCTCAAATTAATTATCATTTTGAGTCAATCACATTATGCTTTGTATTAAATATTGATTAATCACTTGATTAAATCAATCTTTATCATTTATTAATATTTAATTAAATAATTATCCTTTAATTATTCATCATTAATAAATTAGCTCTTAACAAATTAATTAAATTTTTTTTTATCAGTACTTACTTAACCTTTAATTAATTAATCTTTTTAATTAAATCTTTATGTAAAACTTAATTAAATTAAAATAATTTACTTTTAAGCCTTAAACCAATCCCATACTTAAATGAGACAATTATTTAAAAGAATGAGTTAAAAATGTTTAAAACTTGCATTTTGTTTTAAAATTTCAAAACTGTTTTTATACCTACCCGAGTCAAACCCGAGGAAATCCACGTTCTACCCGAGCCCTGCTTCGAGTCTTTCCCCAAACCAACCCGAGACTTTATAAATTTTATAAATTTTGTTAAGTGTTAAATATTTACTCGGCATGAACCTAAAAATACACGAGTCTTACTCGAGCTATCTTGCAAACTTCCCGAGGATTACCCCGAGTCCAAGTTCTTCTTTTTCTTTTTTTCTTTTTTTTTCTTCTTCCCCATGCCACTGATACACATCAGTGGTTCGTGCACCTGCACCATGCACCGCCGATGTCCTGGCCACCACTTCCATCGCCATCTAGTCATCGTTGACCCCCTCAACTCAATCCATCACCCAGCACCCATCACGACAGCACGAATCAAAATTTAGTTAAATTTCCAAACCTGGAAACACGCCAGCTTCAACACCCCAAACCTGTCAACATCGCCTCGTCCACGCCGTGCCGACCATCAGCGAGCTTCCACCTCCGGCCACCGCCTCATCTACACCCCAGCCTTCATCGCCCCCAGTCTCGTGCAACTCGATGCACTGTGGACGACGAACAAATCAAATTTCTTCGACCCCAACAAAACTAGGGCTACAGACTTCAACCAATTGCCGACGCCACCACCGTGATCTACTCACCATCCCTATATTTTTCCTGCCATCCCGGTAAGCTCCTCCACCACCACGCACAACCCTAGCACCTCTAGTACCCCTGATCGCCAGAAATCCCCCAAAAACCCATTTCCGTTCAACTTTAAACTGCTACCAAACCACCCCACTAAAAATCACGAAACTCATCTTAAAAATCATCATTTGATATGAGGATTCAAGTTATACACTTGAATTAATGATGCGTGTCATTCGAAATTTCCAATTTTTGAAGTTTGTACTGTAAAATCTTGATCTTCTATCCTACATACCTCTATACATTATGAAACCATTTTTTTATTATAGCCCATACTTAAACACATCGATCTTGTTTTGAAACTAAGGCCTGATATGGATTATAAAACAAGAACTTGAATTATCTTTTTCCTAGCTTTGTTGGGTTGTTCTCTGTAAACCTGATATTTAAATAAAACAGAGAATACTCTGATGAAAGCCACACACACAACACATGCATATCATCACAGCATATACCATAAGATACATATTCATTTCGAAGCAACACACAAGTTTAAACTTTGAAATACAGATGTGTACTCACCTTCCAAATCATTGCTTAAATCCAGCAGTTTACAGGTTAGAGTTTGGTTGATCTGAAGCTTTTCTTTTATTTTCCTGGAGCTTGTAAATTTGGAATTTTTCTTTGCTAATGAAGTTGAACTCTTTGCATGCTTGATACTTATTACAGCTTTGAAAATGTTTAAAGAATTTGAGAAAATGTTTACAAGTATGCTCAGCCTTGTGAACTAAAGCTGTACATATATAATGTATAGAGGTGTGCAGGTACAAGTGATGGTATCCTCTTTTTTTTTTTTTTTTCCTTTTTTGTTATAGGCTAGAGGTGTAAACATTAAATGCACCTGTACTTTGTAATGCATTTGTTTACCTTTACTTTTTCTTTCTTTCTTGTCTCAGCTGTACAAATATGTAAAAGTATGGTTTGGATTATTTCTTTTGTTTGAATACTTGAATGTATCTTGTATTTGATTTGTTACCTTTTCTTTTGTTTTTATCTTTTGTTTTGTTTTGTTATTTTGTTTAGTTTACTTTGTATTAAAAATAATTTTCTATTTTAATTATGTTTGTATGCATACATTTGTTTGTAATTTATTTCATTTTAAATTCACAAATCCTAGCTTTCTTTAAAAATACCTACATACATATATACATATATATATATATATATATATATAAATCTGAAATAACCATTTCTATGAATAAAAATCCATTTGTATAAATATTATACTATTAATATTGTTTAAATACAACTCATTATTTAATTAAAACAATTTATAAAAGAAACTATCTTTATTTTGATAAATAACATATTTTTATTTGCTCTTATTCTTGCATTTTAAATTTACTTCTATTTTTAGTTTAAATAATTATCATAAATTTTACTTTAAAAATTATTGTTTTATATTTCTCTATATATACACATATATTTTATATAACTCAAATTATCATTATTTATAAATTTTTAAATCAATTTATTTATTTATTTTTATACTTGTGTCCAAAGTATACACTTTAATATTTATTTTTCAAACCATAAATATAAGATTTAAATTCAAATCAAAATATATATATATACACACAAGATTTTAAAATTTCAAATTGACTCATATATACCCAAATATACGTATATATATATATATATATTCACATATATACATATATACATAATATTTAAAAATTTAAATGATTTATATAGAATATATTTGAACTCGGGGAAACTCACTTCACTATTTATAATTAATTTTATAAATTTCTATTCAAAATTTCATTTAATTATTAATTTAAATTAAATAAAAATTCAGGATCGTTACTCATTTATGAACCATTTCATAAATCATAGCTTCAAGTTTGTTAATATTTTACAGCTTAAGTTCATACTCATATAATACTCCATGACATCCTAAGAGTATATACAAAAAGGTCAAATTCATTTAACTTAAAAAGTATGTTCTATAAATTAAAATTTGTTTTACTTGTTACCTACTCAATTCAAAATATAAACTCAACTTAATATTTTCAAAAAACACTTGATTATAAGTTCTATAATGATACAAAAGTTTTCCTACTGTCCAAAATCCTAGAAAATTCTGTTTTATTTTAACAAATGAAAACCATTAACCAACATACCATAACACGATTCATAAACCATTCAAACCTAATGCATAGGTTACATATGTCCATAAAATAACTTAACAAATTTTAATAATTTATTCGCTTTACCCAAAAGGGAAAGCATGAGAAGTTCCCACATTTATTACTGGTTATGCCACTAACATTGGGTACCCTACATAGCATACTTACAAAACTTTTCTACATAAAAAATTTATATCAAATTTCTTTCCAAAGAAAAACTTAGAACTAAACACTGGGTTTTATTTCTAATCGCTTTGAAATAATAATACATACATATCTCTTTTGTATAACAAATTATACTTTTGGAATCAAATCATAATTCATTTTATTAAAACAACCCTATAGCATCCCCTACTTAGAAACCTAAAAATGAATGTCGATGATGTTGAAGTTATTACTAGAATTATTTTCAAACGACGAAAGTGAGTTTAGTACATCCAGTTCATGCCTTTCGGACTTAACTAAAATCATTTCAAAATGGTATCGAAGACTTGAAAATATTACTAAGTACCATGATCTAAATTTCAAAAACCAATTTTTCCAAATATTTACTTTCAAATAATACAATTATTATTTTCTTAAAAATTCTGAAAAACATTTTCAAAGACACCAGGATTTAAGTTCTCAAAATACCATCTTAAATCCTTTTCATTAATAAATCATGTTTTGTAAAACAAACTTATATAAAATTACTTTCTTATATAAAATCCTTTTACACAAGTTAATTTCCAGAATAACTTATCTTTCCTTTAGAATAAATAAACATCTTTTACTAAATACAAATTTTATACAAGTTAACTTTTAACCCAATATTGCCACCGAACGCCTTATTATCAATCCGTGAGACTAAATTCACAAGGTATTTATTTTCAGTACATATACAAATATTTTCTACCGAACCCATGCAATGAAAAGATAAACTTCCCATAAAATGGTTGAGCACAAATCAATAATCAATAAATGATAATCAATGCTCATAAATGGTTGAGCATGACTAAGCTACAAAATCTACAAATGATAATAATGCTTATAAACTGGTCAAGCATTTCTAAACAAATTAATGAGGGGTACCGAATAAACATCATTAATTCCTGCTTCAATTAAACCACGCTTTAATAATTCACACTCATATAAGTTACTTTATATTGAAAAGACAATGTGGATCATGCTATATGGAATTATATTAAACTAGTGCAGAAGTAAACTAAGTTACTATAGCAATGTAAATAAGTAAAATAAAACAAGCACACTGAGAATTTTTGTACTGGTTTGAACTTCCCGTTCTACGTCCAGTCCCAGACTCCTTCTGGAATTTCACTAACACAATCCTCACTTAACCCTAAGGAATAGGTTTACACTACCTGAGAAACCGAACAGGACTTCACCCGCCTAAGGAACCGAATAGGACTTCAACTGCCAGAGCAACCGAACAAGACTTCTTTAAAAATAGCAAATGTATCTGACTGTAGTGTGTTCTTAAATAACACTGATAAGTCAATTAAGTACAACCTTCCTATAATCTTCTCCTTGATGATATATAGTGTGATGTGCTTTGAAAATTATGGAAGATAAAATGATCAATTATCAAAGTATGTAAGCAATTTGAGTGCAATTTGAAAGCTTGAGAATAGATGAGAATTCAAGAATGTTAAAAGTAAATTCGGTAAGTTGTTTTTTGAACTCTGTAATCTATTTATAGTATATAAAGAGTTGCATCTATAAATGAAAAGTTATATTGAAAAGAACGGATGCAACTATTGATTTTAAAAATGTTTCTCTTGACAAAGCGAAGTGTCTTTTCAAGAAAATAGCAGTTGGAAATATTGAGACGTTTGAATTAAAAACTTTGGACTTCTGATTTAGATTGAAACGCAAATAGCAAGCTTTTAGGCAATTTATGACCATATTCAGACGTCTGAAAATTATCATTCAGACGTCTAAATATTGTAAAATAATATTTAGGTTTCAGCATTCAGATGTCTGAATGAATGGTTTCAGACGTCTGAGTTTGGACTTTTGTGCATGTATGTGCATGTGTTTGCATATATTTATATATATATTGTTTCAGGAGAGATTTTAACAAATTTCTAAGTAAAGTACAGACTCTAGACACACAATACTTAGCTTTAAATATCTGAAAAGGAATCTACAATAAATCTCTTGCAAAAATGGTTAGTGTACACATAATATTTTATATAGGTGTCACAATAAAAATTGAGATTCCAATGTTCTCCCCCTTTTTGATGATGACAACTATATAATCAATAATAAACATTTAAAGTATTGTTACTCCCTTGTCAATATGCACAATTTTAAATTTCTAAAACTTGTCAATATGCACAATTTTATATTTCTCCCCCTTTGTCATCGACAAAAAGGAAGAGCATAGATAATAATAGATAGTTCATTTCCTTAAAGCAATCAGAGTAGTAGATAATAATACATGAAGAGATAATAACTCATAAATTTCTTATACAACTAGTCGAGCAAAGTTATAAGCAAAACATAAGATAACAATTGAAATAGACAAAGATAGTGAAAATTGGCTTGAAAGAGACAGATCATTGTGATTAGAACTCGAGCTTGAGAAAGACCACTCAAAAGGAGACAGATTGTAAGCTTGAGTGGATGTAGAGTCGCAACAAGAAATTCGATCCCATATTTGATTGAGAAAGCCTTTGATAGAGAGTTGAATTTTCTTTCCGTCTACTTCTCAAGTGCTTTAATTGCCCGATGAATCTTTGATTGATTTCGGGAGATAGTGATGATGGCTTGTGTTGAAGAAGTTTCCGGCCCAATTTCTTGGATGGTATCATCGTCCTCCTCTTCTTCTTCTTCATGTTGAGTATGAGAAGAAGAAGCTACACTAGTGTCTCGAGGTTGAGGAACACCTTGTTGAACATTTTTCTACCATTGGTGGAAGGAAATAATTTGTTGAAGAGGAGGCAGCGTAGGAAGACCCATCAATGCTAGAGTTTTAGCGCCTAACTCACTAATAGTTGTTAAATTGGAGTCGAGCATTGGTACATTGACATTTAGGAGGATGCACGTAATATAAGCACCATAATGAATGGTTCTATATTTTCTTCGGATTGTGATGTCTAGAAATTCATCCAAAATAATTTTTCCCCAATTCACTTATTGATTTGAGTAGATAGAATAAAGTGCTTGGAAGTTTTCTTTATACACTTTTTCATAGCTTCCCGTCCTTGGTTGGAGAGAACTAATAAGTGCACGGTGAATGAGCCTAGCTTGTGGCCTTTAAGAAGGTAGATTTTAAATTGCCCAAATTTATAAGTTGATCGGACAAAAATTGATGTGAAACTTCGTTCCGATGATCCATATCAACTTCAATTTCATTAATATCAATTCCTTGATAAGGGAAATTTAAAATATGACCTAATCTTTGTAAAGGTTAAAATATTCTTACGCCACAAACTATTGACCAAACACAATCTTGTCGGTTTTAGGGATTATGATGATCCAAATTTAAGTTTGTAAGAAAAAGTTTAATCATATGATGATTAATCTAAACATTTTTAGGATTATACCCAATCAAGCTATCGAAGTGGAATTGCTCCGCTAATTCTCTAACATGATATGCTATGAAATCTGGGAATTTCATGAATGCTCCTTCGAAGATGTTGGAATTCTTTATAGAATTAAATCGAGAAACAGCAACATCGTTCCATAGCCATTGCTGGATTTGGGCTTCGGATGGTCCGGAGGTTGATTCTCTAGTTCTTTTTGATCTTGGTGCCATTGGAGAGTTAGAGGAAAGGTAAAAGTTTTGAGGGAGATGAAAATGGGGGCTAGGGTTCTTTAGTAAGTGGGAATGAAGTGAAAAAGGCATTATATAGTGGGTGAAAAGGTAGGGGTATAATGGGAAAAAAATAAAGAAGAAAGGTAAAAAATTTGGCTCAGAAAAATTCAGTCGTTTGAATAATTTGATTCAGACGTCTGAATTGGGTTGAAATGCAATCCGCAAGGAATTAGTTCAAATTGGTCTTATTCAGACATCTGTTGTATTTGATTCAGACATCTGAATCTGGGGCAAAAATTTTCTGCTATGAATATTCAGACGTCTGTTACGAATAGAATAGCCGTTAATTTTGCTCAAAGGAACATATTGGCTTTATTGAGAGTAGAAAACAATATATATTATTAAATAATTTTACAAAATACAAGTTTAGAATAAACATAAGGAAATGACCAATTAACTATAGTATATAAACAACAAAAAATAATTAAAGAGATTTTGAAGAAGAGGACGGAGTATGATATGGCTCTTCTTTAATTTTAGTGTTCTCTATAAATGGTCGAAGTGGAGACCATCTGTTGCCACGTTCCCAAGAATTTAGTGATGTCGGTGGACGTTGTGGTGATGATTCCTAAGGGTTGCGATGATTTGGAGAACGAACTATAGACGGTTGACGAACTGTGTCTTTTGATGAAGAACCACATAACTTTAACGCTACTTGTTCCAAAAAGCTAAGCCATTTGGCATTAACTTTTTGTTCATAGTATAATTCACATTATAATTCTAACGTTTCTCTTTGATAGTGATGAATATCATCTATTTTCTCTTTTGTGGATGGTGATCCAAAAAAGGGAGACCGTCTTGTTATTTTAGTGGTGGAGTATATCAAGTATGAGTTGAGGGTGGAACAATCAGAACTGGTTCATAGATTGGTGTAGGAGTTGGTAGATTACCCGATCCAGAGGAAGGGGAAGTATAAGAAAGATCAGACGATTCAGAGTTGTATTGAGATGACATGTTGAAACAGAAATTTGAAAAAAAATTTAAAAATTATTTTGAATGAATTCCGATGCGAAGAATTAAGAAAAACAGAGAATATATAGTTAGCAGCGAGATAAAAATAGAGAAACAATGTATGGTTAAAAGAATAATGGCCATAGGAAAAAGAGGTGAGAATGAAAGGTAAATAAGAATTCAACAACAACCTCATGTTTCAGAAAAAGATAGAGAGTGAAGTGGTAGAGCAGAAGACTACCGAGTATGAGATCCTGAGTTCAAGTGCTTGAAAACACCTCTAATTTTTATTATTTTTATTTTTAAAATTAAATAAGAAATAAAAATATAAAAACCATATATTTAAAAAAATAAATCTTTATAAGAGATGATTCCAAGTTCTCGTCTTAAATTAAAACCAAAATCTTGTAGTGTTTGTTGCATATAGATAACTTGAGCACATGCCAAAGTTATAGAAATATACTTTGCTTCACATGTCGATAATGAAACATAGTTTTGTTTCTTACTAAACCAGGATACAAGAGACCGTCCAATGAAGTGACAAATCCCACTTGTACATTTTCCATCTGTCCGGCTTCCTCCAAAATCAGCATCACTATAGGACACTAATTCTAAAGGACATTCCTTTGGATGGGATAGCCTAAAGTCCTTGGTTTTATTAAGATACCGTAGTATGCGTTTCACTGCTCACAAATGTGATTCTTTGGGATCTGCTTGAAATTGTGCACATAAACAAACACTCATCATTATGTCAGGTCTACTTTCTGTTAAATATAATAACGATCCAATCATACTTCGATATAATTTTTGGTCAATACTTTTGCCATTTTCATCTATATCAAGATGTATAGTTGTACTCATAGGAGTTGATTTGATAGTAGTATTTTCCATACCAAAGCGTTTAATTAGATTGCTACAATATTTTTCTTGATTTACAAAAATACCATTTTCTAATTGTTTTACTTATAAGCCAAGAAAATAATTTAATTCACCCATATGTGACATTTCAAATTCTTTGGTCATTATATTAGAAAATTGTTGACATAGTTTTTCATTTGTAGATCCAAAAATAGTATCATCAACATATATTTGAAATTAAAATATCTTGCTTGTTTCTTTTAATAAAAAGAGTTTGATCAACCTTCCTAATTTCAAAACTAGAATCTATTAAAATATCTTTTAAGATGATCGTACCAAGCATAGGGTGCTTGTTTCGGACCATATAAGGCCCTTTTAAGTTTATAGACAAGGTCGGGAAATTGTTCGTGTATAAATAAAGGAGGTTGTTCAACATAAAAATTTTCTTTTATAAACCATTTAAAAAGGCACGTTTAACATCCACTTGATATAATTTAAAGCTATGAGAACATGCATAGACCAGTAAGATTCGTATTGCTTCTAGTCTAGCGACTGGAGCAAACGTTTCTTCATAGTCAATCCCTTCTTCTTGATTATATCCTTATGCAAATAATCTAACTTTTTTCTAGTAATATTTCCTTGTTCATATGCTTTATTTTTGAAGACCCGCTTTGTACCAATAACTGATTGATCACTAGGCCTTGGAACTAAATCCCAAACGTCATTTCTTTCGAATTGGTTTAGCTCTTCTTGCATAGCGATTAACCAATTTTCATCGGTGGATTCTTCTTTAATATTTTTAGGTTCAATATGAGAAAGGAAAGCTACATGACCCATTTGATTTAATTGACTTATTGTTCAACATATGAATTGAGTTCTCCAATAACATTAAAAGAAGGATGATCGCTTAATAATCTAGGTGGAGATCTTAATTCATTGTTATTGTTAATCATGTTTTCATTATTTTCAAAATTTGAAATTTCTGTATTTGTGATATTATCAGGGAATTCTTCATCATCTCTTATACTTGGTATTTGATTAAAATTTTCATCGAAGGATACTTGAAGTGTTTCTTCGATGATATTGGTTCTTTTATTATAAACTCGATAAGCTTTGCTTCGATCTGAATATCCTATAAAGATTCCTTCATCGGATTTTGAATCAAATTTACTAAGCTGATATTTTGTGTTTAAAATAAAACATTTTGAACTGAAAACTTTAAAATACGAAATATTTGGTTTTCAACCATTAAGAAGTTCATAAGGAGTATTCATAGTTAGTGGTCAAATAGAAACACGATTCAAAACATAACAAGCTGTTGCAACTGCTTCAGCCCAGAAATGTTTTGGTAGCGTACTTCCATTTAACAAGTTCCATGCACATTCTTGTAAGGTTCTATTTTTACGTTCTACAACTTCATTTTGTTGTGGAGTTCTAGGAAACGAAAAATTATGGAATATTCCCATCTTCTTATAAAAATGTTCAAAGGCTTCGTTTTCAAATTCACCTCCATGATCACTCCTTATATTTTTGATTTTTAATGCTTTAAAATTTTGAATTCTTTTGACAAAAGATTTTAAATTGTCAAAAGTATCACTTTTATTTTTCATAAAAATAGTTCAAGTATATCTAGAAAAGTTATCAACAATTACAAACACATATCTACTATGATTAATGGATTATACATGCTTGGTCTAAATAAATCCATATTTAGTAATTCAAATGGTTGTAGAGTTGAAATAACCTTTTTTAGTTTTAAAAGATGACTTAGTTAATTTTCCCAACTGACATGCATCACAAATATGATCGATTTTGTAACAACCCAGTATTTTATGATTATTTCTAATTATTTATTTTAATTATTTAAATTGAATTGTTGATTTAAAAAGTTTATTTTATTTATTAAAGTGAATAATTTTGTTATTTTAAAAGTATATTTTGATTTTGTGTGAATTATAATTTCAAACCTGAATAAATAGGATATTTCCAGAAAAGTGGATTTTTGGTCAAACTGGTCAAACTTTGACTTTTAAATTTAAAACTTAAATATTTGAATTTTTGAATTTTATCCTTTATTATGAAATTAATTTTAAGAATACTGCTTTTCGTTTCGTTGAAATCGGAGTTATATTGTGAAAGTTATGCTTTTTACAATATTGGATGTAAATTGTTTTATTTAACAATATTGTTTATTTTAATCGATATAAAATATATTTCTATTTGTCATATCTTATTATAGTTTGTATTATATGTTATGTTACATATATTTTTGTCGTTTAAATATTTTTAAAGTGATGATACAATTTTTCTAAACTTATTGAATTTATTTTCAATTTTAAAGCCTAGTTTCTATTTTCTTTGCTATTATAATTTAATTATATTTAATTAAAATTTATTTATTTATTTTTGTGAATGCATTTTTATTTCATATTCTTATCTTTATTTATAATTATTTTTCAAGTACATAAATTTTTTCCAAAACTTGTCGCATTTATTTTCAAATTTTCAAGCCTAGTTTGCAATTTTTGCTGTTTTTCTTAATTTAATTATATATAATTAATATTTATTTATTTGTTTTTGTTTATTTACTAAATCTTCGTGTTTTTATCTGAATTTATATTTATTTTTCAGATATTTAAATTTTCAAAAGAAAATATGGTAATTTGAAGAGTTTGTGACCTTTGATTTGCTTAATGCTTTTTGTCTTCTTATCTTTTCACATTTCAACCAACATCCTTTCAACTTTTGCTGCCATAACCTCCCTCTTCAGCGACCACTTCCTCATTTTCACGTGGATTTCTTTTCTTCTCATCGCACAAAAAAATGTCAGCCACCATCATTTCAAAAAGCTTGGTAAAAATCTTCTTTTCTTTTTCATTTTTATGCTTGTTTTCATGCGAGTTTGCACTTGCTCCTTCACCTCTTTGGTTTGGCCTGCCAACTCCAGCCATGTTGCTGCCTCCACCACCACCTGAACCAGCCACCACGACCTCCTCTCCAACCCCATAGCCAAGTCGAGCCATCCCATGAGGTAGATCCACACACAAATGCACCAAACTCCTCTTGTATATGCATAGTCGAGCACCATACATCACCACCACCTCCAAACTCCTCCTTGGCCGCCACCACCAACACCATCACCAGCTTTTCCTGACCTAACACCCTTTTCCACATCACCTCCTAACCCCACCAGGCCTGGCCATGACCATGTTAGCCTTGGCTGTGACCTTTAGTTGCCTTGAATCGTTGTTTTATGCCTTGTAGTTGTAGTTTCATGTGCATATATCTCTTGCTCCATCACCATCCATGCTAGGCCGACCTCTACATGACCATAACCTAATCCAAAACCATCTCTTTGCTGTTCCTTTCTAGTCCATAGATGAAGCGCAAGTGGTTGAAAGCAAGTGCAAACACTTTGGCATTGTGTTATGCATTCATTTATAACATTGTTTTATTATATTTGGGTTGAAAACTTATGTTTTTTATATTGTTTTGTTTGAATGTTTGCAAGTGTGACGACCGCCCATGACCCCCACACAAACAAGAGAATGGTGCACTGAAAGGCATGCCAGGCAGCCATGGCGATAGTCAGGGTAAGATAAAACAGAAACTCTATCGTATAACTCACAGCGCATGGATAAAATACAATAGAGAAATATAATATAGAGAAGCTCCATAGAACAGAACATCGTCATATAAGCGTCATAACAGTTTTATACATAGGTCTAAACCATCAATACAAGAAGCCTCACTACATAGCACTCAGAGTAACAACAAATAGCGGAAAATCCAGTACATATTATAAAGAAAATAATACGCAAGCCTCCTGCTCGTCTTCGTCATCAGCATCGTCAATCACTAAGATTAGCACCTGTCACCTGTCACTTAGTCTGCCCATCCCAAACATGGATGAACAGCCCAAGGTAATAAGAGGAGACATAAAAACTTGAGTCAGACAACAGTCTTAGTGAGCGGTAAATCAACTATCAAACATACCAAAAGAGCGTAAAGGATAAAGGAATAGGAACCCAAACCATCCCACTCCACCTCTTTCTACAGTGATAGCCCCCAGACACATACTAAGAAGAAACAAGCATAGCAAAGCAGATAATTAAAGTAAAGCAATAATCACTCGAGTCAAAGTCGATGTTTTCCAAATACAAACCCCCAAGGCCTAAACCAAGATCAGATAAGCACCCAGAAAACACCGCTCTTGAGACCGAATGATAATACAACCAAACATCCATGACTCTGGCTATCACTGTTAACCTTGCTTCGATATCACCGTTGATTGAATGACCGACTCCTTCCTGAGCCATCTATCAAGGGCTAATGGTAACCCCAGTTCTAGACATAACTCCGCACATCATCGTGACCCGTGCCTAGGTATATCGAATCTACCCAGAGTACTCGACCACCTACCTGTATTCTTTAGGGTGTCCAAACCACCTACCTGTAGTCTTTTAGGGCAACCCTTGTACTCTTGCTTTGAGTCAGCTAGAACCTTCAACAACGAGGAAATCCAAGCCTTCTAGTCATCCTCCTTGACGACTATTCTCAACCTAGCCCAAGCTACCTCTCAAGCCAACCATTATCAACCAACTCGAACTACCCTTCAAGTTATCAACATGCTTGGAATGATCCCTGCCTGGATTAAGCCAAGACTATCTCACATCATACTTTGCTTCATCACATCTTAGCAAAGTCCATCTCATCATCATGCTTCGCTTCCTCTAATCATAGCAAAGTCCATCATCATCGAATCCATCCATATGAGCTTTATCATCCGCTTCATATGCCACAAGCAGCTTTCACCATTCAAGAGCCTTTCCACCTAGCTTTCGAATCATCTTCGACCATCTTGTTCCAAATCAACTACTAGCTAACTTGAAACAATCAAATCAATCATACATCCAAACAATCAAGCATTTAAACCAGATCTAATAAGCAATTTAACTATAATGGCAATTTCGTAAATAAATGAGCATAAGTCTAACATACATGAATCATGGGTTTTTAGCATAGACCTAACATATATAAATCATGGGTTTTGTCTATACAACTTGATGAATGAACTCGTATAAGTAAACATCTTCATAAGCAATGGATCTACACTTGAATCTAAGGAAAAAAGCATGAAATCACTATCTACAACACTCCAACAAACCACCAAACCAATATACTCCTTTGGGTCCGCGTGAGAGATAACCACCACTCACCGAATCACCTAAACACCTCAAAAGATATCCACTTCAGATCTGGACAGCGAAGAACTAAGCTTGATCCGACAAGATTCCGCTTCGAATGATGAAATCTCTCTTTGTTAGATGAAGATCTTCAACTTTGGCTCTTGGATTTTCGATCTTGGATGGATGTAAGCACTAGATCAAAGTGGAGAAAAGAAGTGAAGAAATGTTGTAGTCGAGCTCTCAAAATGGCAGCACTTCGTCGCTTCAAAAACTGGTGCCAAAAAGTGAGCCAAACCCCTCTATTTATAGGCTGATTTGTCCATGAGTCATCGCCCCATGAGTCGTTGCCGACTCAAGAAAATCTCCGACCTAACTGTTACGACTCATCAACATAGCCGACTCACGACTCAACTATCTACGACCTAAGCTTGAACACATAGCCTAACACACTGCTGCTTTACTACTAAGTCGTTTGGACGACTCAACGAAACTACGACCTACGACTCATCAGACACTACGACTCATCCTATCTCCTTAAGTCGTACTAACGACCTAACGACTCAACGATGCCATCCTAACTCTTAGCACAGAACCAAACTTAGGTCGCATATGACCTTATCTATAACTCGGCATAGCCGACCTATCAACACACGCGATTTATCTCATTGCCGACTTAACTATGTGACGACCTAAAAACACACACGACCCAAGCCTTAGGTCGTCTACCCCTTAACTCGGCCAATCCCTATAAGCCACTTATCCCTTGAGTCGGTCACTACCTTAACTCGGTCTAGCACTAACACGCTAACTCATCCCAGCCTTGAGTCGTAACTCGTTAACCCCCTATGAGTCGGTCCAACCCTTAACCCGTTAACTCGGTCAACACACTTAAGTCGCCAACGACCTAATGCTAACCCGCCAACGACTCATCAGATAACATGTTAACTCGTAATTCCCTAACTCGTAGGCTACCTTATGTCGTCCACGAGTTACCCTCTATTCGAGTTAACTTCTCCATACGATCTAATCTCCACACGACTTAGGCTAAGGACAACTTAAACAACCCTAACGACCTAGAAATTCTACGATTTATCGACACGTAAAATACGGGTCGTTACATTCTCTCCCCCTTAGGAATTTCACCCCCGAAATTCCAAACAAACAACAGCAAACAAAACTATTCTGCGTGCCTAGCATCCATAGCAATCAACAAACCATGCATCCAATTTCTAGCCTAGCATGCAGAATTCTAAAATTAGAACAAGTTACAAGTTCATGAGATGTCACGACACCTTAGGGCCATACCTCGAAGAGTTCAGGATGAGCTGCCATCATCCTCTCTTCCTCCTCCCATGTACAGTCGTTAACATCATCACTCCATTGTATCTTGAGCAACGTAATCGTCTTCCTCCTAAGCTGTTTCGTGTCGGTTTCAACAACACGAAGCGGCTTACGAGGTCTCGTAACCACTGGATCAACCTCCAAGTCTTCACAGCTATCAGCAGAAACCACTGTATTCGAGTCGTGCACATACTTCCGTAGATAAGATACATGAAAAACATTGTGCACACCCGCCATCTTTTCCGGTAACTCCAATCTATAAGCGAGCTTCCCAATTCGCTCGATGATCGGGAATGGTCCAACAAATCTCGGGGTCAATTTTCCTTTCTTCCCGAATCTAATAACATTCTTCAAAGGAGAAATCTTCACGAAAACCATATCACCTACGTCGAATTCCAAATCCTTACGACGCTTATCGGCATAACTTTTCTGACGATCTTGGGCTGCCTTCATTCGTCGCCGAATGATCTCTACACAATCCGTAGTCTGTCGAATCATTTCTGGCCCAAGCATCAGCTTTTTTCCGGTTTCCAACCAACATGTCGGAGAGTTACACGGTCTTCCATACAATGCCTCATATGGTGCCATACCAATACTTGACTGGTAGCTGTTGTTATACGCAAACTCCACCAAATGAAGATGATCTTCCCATGATCCTCCGAAATCCAAGACACATGCTCTCAAGAGATCTTCCAAAACTCGGTTGACTCTCTCAGTCTGACCATCTGTTTGAGGATGATAAGCGGTACTCAAACACAACTGGGTTCCCAAAACTTCCTGGAAGCTCTTCCAAAATCCACTAGTGAACAATGGGTCTCGATCGCTCACAATACTCTTCGAAATACCATGGAATCGAACTATCCACTTAACATACAATTCAGCTAACTTCGATGCAGTCCTAGTTGATCGAACATGAATGAATCTTGCACTCTTAGTCAATCGATCTACGATGACCCAAATCCCTTCATTTCCCGCTCTGGTTCTAGGTAAACCATCAATAAAATCCATCGATATTTGCTCCCACTTCCATGTAGGAACTTCCAACGGCTGAAGCAATCCACTTGGCTTCTTCTGTTCATCTTTTACCAACTGACAGTTCATACATTTGGAAATAAAATTTCCAACGTCCTTCTTCATACCTTCCCAGTAATAGGTTCTCTTAATATCCCGATACATCTTATTTCCACCTGGATGAATCGTCAACTTCGAGTGATGACTTTCCCTCAGAACTTCATCTCTCAATGCATCTATATCGGGAACAACTAGTCGTCCTTGTTTCCGAAGCCAACCCTCTCGATCGACTTCAAATCCTTTATCCTTTTCTGGATTCAATCCAGATTCCAAATCACGGATAATCTTGACAAGCTTATCATCTCGCTTTTGGCTCTCGCCAATCCTTTCCACAAGAGTAGGTCTTATCGATAAGTTTGCCAACATCTCAGGTTCCAATTCACATCTAGCCCTGAAGTCAAATCCAGCCAAATACTCGAGACTCTTCCATTCCGAAAACATGGCTCCCAATCCTGCATGTTTTCGGCTTAACGCATCGGCCACTGCGTTACCTTTTCCCGGAGTATAGGCTATTCCAAAATCATATGATGCTAAGAACTCTAGCCATCGTTGCTGTCGAAGATTCAAATCCTTTTGGGAGAACAGATACTTCAACGACTTATGATCCGTAAACAACTCGAATCGAACTCCCAATAGATAATGTCTCCACATCTTCAGAGCAAAAACAATCGCCGCTAACTCCAAATCATGAGTCGGGTAATTCCTTTCATGCGGCTTCAGTTGTCGACTTGCATACGCAACAACTTTATCCTTTTGCATTAGCACTGCTCCAAGTCCAGTACCACATGCATCGGTGTAAACCACCATCTCATCATTCCCACTTGGAATAGTCAAAACAGGAGCACTTGTCAGTCGCTCTTTCAGGATTACGAAAGCTTGCTCACACTTATCATCCCATCTGAACACTTGGTTCTTTTTCGTCAATCCTGTCAATGGTGCAGCTATCTTGGAAAAGTCTATGATAAATCGACGATAATATCTAGCTAATCCTAGAAAACTTCTCACATGAGATGCATTCTTAGGTCTAACCCAATCCTGGATCGCTGCCACCTTAGCGGGATCAACCGCTATTCCATTTCCAGAAATAACATGGCCTAAGAACCTCACCTCTCTCTTCCAGAAGTGACACTTCGAAAAATTAGCCTTCAGCTGATGTTTCCGCAAGATTTCCAAAAAAATACGCAAGTGTGTCTTGTGCTCTTCCTCATTTCTGGAATAAATCAGAATATCATCCACGAACACAAGTACAAACTTGTTCAACTGATCTCTGAACACTCTATTCATAAGATCCACAAAATATGCTGGTGCGTTAGTCAATCCAAACGACATTACCAGCCACTCATAAAAACCGGATGGTGTCCTAAAAGCAGTCTTCGGCACACTATCCTTAGCCACTCTCAACTGGTGAAATCCCGTTGCCAAATCCATCTGAGAAAACACCTTAGCTTCGTGAAGCTGATCAAACAAGTCATCTATTCTCGGCAATGGATACTTGTTCTTCCTAGTCACTTTATTCAGCTCACGATAATCAACACACAACCTCAACGGTCCATCCGCTTTGGTTGCGAACACAACTGGTGCACCCCATTCCGACACACTACGTCGAATGAATCCTTTCCGTAAAAGGTCATCAACTTGCACCTTCAACTCTTGCCGTTCCCTAGGCGCCATCCGCCTAAGAGGCATCACAACGGGTCTGGCTCCCTCAACTAGATCAATACGAAACTCGATCTCTCTATGCGGCGGTAACCCTTTGACTTCCTCAAAGACATCCTCAAATCCATTTGCGATTGGCACCGATGACAGTCCATCCCGTGGAACAACCAGCGAATACATGAAGCTCATGAAGACGCCTTCTTCATGCTTACATCGTATCACAACCTTTTGCCACTCCACCTTCTCGACTGTCACCTCCAGCCTTTCACAATCAACCTTTGCCACATACTTCCTAAGCCAGTCCATACCCAAAATAATTCCGAACCCCGCAAAGTTCAGAACAAAACAATCACAAACAAAAGAGCAATCATTACTTGATACAACTAGACCACGGCATAGCATACACAAACAAGACGAACCCCTAACTGGATTAGTCACTACTAATGGTCTATCAACAGTTTCCGGTTCCAAACCTAACCGGCCTCCAAGTTCATTACAAACAAAAGAATGCGACGCCCCAGTATCAAATAACACTCTAACTGGAACACCACAAATGGAAAGAGTACCTTGAACCACCACACTCTTCCCCTTCTCTTCAGCAGTAGGAGCTTTCGAAGATGACGGAACAGCCCCCAAAGCATAAGCTTGCACAATCTGCCTGTCTTTCCTTGGTTCTGGGCAATCCTTCTTGATGTGTCCCAGCTTATCACAGTTATAGCACTTTCCCGGCACCTTGGGATTCTTACAATCCCTGGAGAGATGACCCTTCTGCTGGCAGTTATAGCAGGTCACTTCGCCCTTCGGTTTCTTCTGGCCATTCTTTCCCTTCTGTTGCCGCTGCTTCCTCTTCTTGTTTCCACCTTGCTGCGGTTTAGACTCCTCCTTGGTCACAGCAACAACAGACCCTTCCTTAGGAAACAAACTCTCATGCCTAAGAGCTTTCTCCACAAGTTTCTCAAACAGATCGTCCAGATGATCCACCAACTGTCTCCGAAGATAATTGTCCAAGCCTGTCACAAACTTCTCATTCTTCTGATAGGGAGATTTAATATACGACCGAGCATACTTGGACAAAGCTTCAAACTCAGAAACATACTCAAGAACTGGTCTCCCACCTTGCTTGAGCTCAACAAACTTCTTGAACAAAACAGACTTCTGAGCCGTAGAAATGAACTTAGCTTCAAATCTAGCTTGGAACTGCACCCAAGTAATTTCTTCCTCCGGAGTATCAATGGTGATAGAGTTCCACCAATCAGCAGCTCTTCCTTGAAGCTGTCTCGATGCAAGCTTCCTCTTAGTTGCATCATCAATTCCCAAGTCACCAAAAATCCTTCTACAAGCATCTATCCATCTTTGGACTTCAATGGTTGACTCTGTCCCTAAGAAAACCTTTCCTCCAAGAGCAGTATAGTCCTTACGCAACTTAGCAAAATCCACCGATCTCGGAGCTTGAACTTGAACTCCAACATCCACTGATGGCCCTGGAACTGGTATCCTTCTCATGATAAAAGTCATCATAGCTTCAAACATAGCTCCATAATTAGCAACTCCTTCAGCGGCACGGCCTTCCCTTGCAGCTGGTCTCCCTCTTCGACTCATCTTTAGTGTCTAGAAAAAGAAATGATTAGAACACCTTTGAGAAACGACTGCATAAGGAGTTCAAATCCATCTAAACTACTATATATTATATAGTAATCATCCATCAAAATTACAATTACGTCTCTCATACATAGTTACGTCAGCGAGCGTTGGCTAAAATCGATTAACCAAAGCTCTGATACCAAATGTGACGACCGCCCATGGCCCCCGCACTAAAACAAGAGAATGGTGCACCGAAAGGCGTGCCAGGCAGCCATGGACGATAGTCAGGGTGAGATAAAACATAAACTCTATCGTATAACTCACAGCGCATGGATAAAATACAATAGAGAAATATAATATAGAGAAGCTCCATAGAACAGAACATCATCATATAAGCATCATAACAGTTTTATACATAGGTCTAAACCATCAATACAAGAAGCCTCACTACATAGCACTCAGAGTAACAACAAATAGCGGAAAATCTAGTACATATTATAAAGAAAATAATACGCAAGCCTCCTGCTCGTCTTCTTCATCAGCATCGACAATCACTAAGATCAGCACCTGTCACCTGTCACTTAGTCTGCCCATCCCAAACATGGATGAACAGCCCAAGGTAATAAGAGGAGACATAAAACCTTGAGTCAGACAACAGTCTTAGTGAGCGGTAAATCAACTATCAAACATACCAAAAGAGCATAAAGGATAAAGGAATAGGAACCCAAACCATCCCACTCCACCTCTTTCTACAGTGATAGCCCTCAGACACATACTAAGAAGAAACAAGCATAGCAAAGCAGATAATTAAAGTAAAGCAATAATCACTCGAGTCAAGGTCGATGTTTTCCAAATACAAACCCCCAAGGCCTAAACCAAGATCAGATAAGCACCCAAAAAACACCGCTCTTGAGACCGAATGATAATACAACCAAACATCCATGACTCTGGCTATCACTGTTAACCTTGCTTCGATATCACCGTTGATTGAATGACCGACTCCTTCCTGATCCATCTATCAAGGGCTAATGGTAACCCCGGTTCTAGACATAACTCCGCACATCATCGTGACCCGTGCCTAGGTATATCGAATCTACCCAGAGTACTCGACCACCTAACTGTAGTCTTTAGGGTGTCCAGACCACCTACCTGTAGTCTTTTAGGGCAACCCTTGTACTCTTGCTTTGAGTCTGCTAGAACCTTCAACAACGAGGAAATCCAAGCCTTCTAGTCATCCTCCTTGACGACTATTCTCAACCTAGCCCAAGCTACCTCTCGAGCCAACCATTATCAACCAACTCGAACTACCCTTCAAGTTATCAACATGCTTGGAATGATCCCTGCCTGGATTAAGCCAAGACTATCTCACATCATACTTTGTTTAATCACATCTTAGCAAAGTCCATCTCATCATCAAGCTTCGCTTCCTCTAATCATAGCAAAGTCCATCATCATCGAATCCATCCATATGAGCTTTATCATCCGCTTCATATGCCACAAGCAGCTTTCACCATTCAAGAGCCTTTCCACCTAGCTTTCGAATCATCTTCGGCCATCTTGTTCCAAATCAACTACTAGCTAACTTGAAACAATCAAATCAATCATACATCCAAACAATCAAGCATTCAAACCAGATCTAATAAGCAATTTAACTATAATGGCAATTTCGTAAATAAATGAGCATAAGTCTAACATACATGAATCATGGGTTTTTAGCATAGACCTAACATATATAAATCATGGGTTTTGTCTATACAACTTGATGAATGAACTCGTATAAGTAAACATCTTCATAAGCAATGGATCTACACTTGAATCTAAGGAAAAATGCATGAAATCACTATCTACAACACTCCAACAAACCACCAAACCAATATACTCCTTTGGGTCCGCGTGAGAGATAACCACCACTCACCGAATCACCTAAACACCTCAAAAGATATCCACCTCAGATCTGGACAGCGAAGAACTAAGCTTGATCCGACAAGATTCCGCTTCGAACGATGAAATCTCTCTTTGTTAGATGAAGATCTTCAACTTTGGCTCTTGGATCTTCGATCTTGGATGGATGTAAGCACTAGATCAAAGTGGAGAAAAGAAGTGAAGAAATGTTGTAGTCGAGCTCTCAAGCACTTCGTCGCTTCAAAAACCGGTGCCAAAAAGTGAGCCAAACCCCTCTATTTATAGGCTGATTTGTCCATGAGTCGTCGCCCCATGAGTCGTCGCCCCATGAGTCGTTGCCGACTCAAGAAAATCTCCGACCTAACTGTTACGACTCATCAACATAGCCGACTCACGACTCAACTATCTACGACCTAAGCCTGAACACATAGCCTAACACACTGCTGCTTTACTACTAAGTCGTTTGGACGACTCAACGAAACTACGACCTACGACTCATCAGACCCTACGACTCATCCTATCTCCTTAAGTCGTACTAACGACCTAACGACTCAACGATGTCGACCTAACTCTTAGCACAAAACCAAACTTAGGTCGCATATGACCTTATCTATAACTCGGCATAGCCGACCTATCAACACACGCGACTTATCTCATTGCCGACTTAACTATGTGACGACCTAAAAACACACACGACCCAAGCCTTAGGTCGTCTACCCCTTAACTCGGCCAATCCCTATAAGCCACTTATCCCTTGAGTCGATCACTACCTTAACTCGGTCTAGCACTAACACGCTAACTCATCCCAGCCTTGAGTCGTAACTCGTTAACCCCCTATGAGTCGGTCCAACCCTTAACCCGTTAACTCGGTCAACACACTTAAGTCGCCAACGACCTAATGCTAACCCGCTAACGACTCATCAGATAACATGTTAACTCGTAATTCCCTAACTCGTGACTCGTAGGCTACCTTATGTCGTCCACGAGTTACCCTCTATTCGAGTTAACTTCTCCATACGATCTAATCTCCACACGACTTAGGCTAAGGACAACTTAAACAAAATAACTTCATTTTATGATTTAAATGTAGTAATTTGTTTTGAAATATAAACTATTTGAAATGTGCGTTGAAATGGTATTTTAAATAAATGATCGTGGTTTGAAAGATAAGATATTTTGATATTTTGAAATGGATTTTTGAATGATAATGAATTTTGAAATGATAATTGATTTCGAAGTATAAAATACAGTTTTGAAATTTTAACTACGGGATGTATTTAATTTATAGTTTAACTAATCCTTAAAGGATGGGCGATCCCAAGCATTCTTTAAGTTATTGTACATTACTACTACAGTTCACTTGAGTTGGTTTACATTGTATAAGTATATATGTCCTGACTCGAGTGTTTTGTGTTTTACTTTATGCTCGGGTCAGCCTGAGTATTTACAGCTTAGCTTTGGATTTCTTTCATGGAGCTAGGAATCGCAGGAGATTCTGCTTGTCTTGTATCTGTTCCCTTTCAGTTCAGTTTTTCTATTTCAGTTCTGGTATTTATAAACTGCTGTGTATTTGAGATTTCTATTGTATATGTTTTTCAGACTGATATTATGTATTATGTTTTGAGAGTTTGTTATAGTAGCTTCATGAACTACTATGGTATTTTAATTTCCGCTGCGAGTTATTCTGATATTTCTGTGTCTATGATTATGTGATTGTATTTCATTTGCTCCAAATTTATTTACAATGCGGTATTTTGAGCAATTCAAGTCCGACATGGTGGATGCGAATGGCTGAAAATATCGGGTTGTTACAGATTTTAAAATTCATTTTTAGAAAGCTTGTTTACAGCTTTGAAGTTAATGTGACCGAATCGTTTGTGCCATAACCAAGGATCATTTTCTTTGGCTATTAAACACATATCTGAATTATGATTTATTTTCATATTCAAAACGTAGACATTTCTGTCTCTATTTCCTTCAAAGGTAATACTACATTTTTTTTCAGAAAAAGTGATTTTGAATCCTTTGTCACATAATTGGCTGATACTGAGTAAATTATGTTTTAAGTTTTCAACAAGTAAAACATTTGAAATAAGAGGTAAATTTGAAATACCATTGTTGCTCACATCGCCTTTGCCGATGATATAGCCTTTGGAGTTGTCTCTAAATGTGACGGAGCCTCTATCCGAATAAGTAATATTTGATAGCATTTATTTGTCTCCTGTCATATGTTTTGAGCAACCACTATCGAGTATCCGTTTTCCTCTTTTCTTGATTGGGACCTACAAAAAATATGAGATAACATTGGTACCCACCTTTTTTAATAGGGTCCTAAGAGTTAAGTCTTAAGAAACCAAACCCAAGCGGGTTCAGTATCCCATTTGAAAATGTAATCTTTATTTTTATGAACAGTTTCTAAAAAGGTGTTAACATATTTCTTCCTAATTAGACTGTTGTTTGTTTTCGGAACCTAAACTCTTATGTTTTTCGGGTAAGTATTCCTTTTTGACTGTTTTTCATTAGGATTAATATTTATCCTAATTTTCTTTTTAGGTAGAGCTTTTGTTTTCTTATCATACCCTAATCTTTTTTTACTTGAAATAGATTGAGAGCTATCAATAATTTTGGATAAAGTTTCTCTTCCTTTATTAAAGTTTGAAACTTTTTTGGTGATGCTACCTAACTTAGTTTTGAGACTAGTATTATCTAATTCTATCAATTTTACTCTTTAACTCGTGATTTTCAAAAACAAGAGCGTCATTCTTCTCTTTTTGAGTTTCAATTTCTTGACTCACCAGAGTGAGTTGAGAATTAATATTAGAATAAGATTCTTGTAATTTTTCATGTTCTTCCTCTAGTATTTTCTTCTCAACTTTAAGAATATCTCTTTCGAATTCTGCTTTGTTATGATATTCATGAGTCTCCATATATTTTCTTTTGAGTTTTTTGAGAGTGTCAACTAGCTCTAAATTTATTTCTATCATATCATCAAAGGTAAAATTACCAACCTCCTTTTCGGTAGTCTGGACATTCTTTCTGCATATGACCTTTCTTGTGACAATTAAAACATTCTAGAACTGAAGATGATGATTTGCTTGGAAAGTTCCTTTTCTTATTGTTTCTGTTGTTTTTCGAAATTTCAAGAACTTTTTGAAATTTTTGGCAATAAATGCTAGATATTCTTCATCTGAATCTTCATCCTTTTCTTCTTCGACATGGAAAGCTATCTTCTTTTTGTCTTGTGCTTGTACTCATTTTGCCTGCAAATTCACTTCATAGGACATTAGATTTCCTATTAAATCTTCAGGTTTTATGGTAGAGAGGTCATTAGCTTCTTAAATAGTTAAGACCTTTCTTTTCCATTCATCCGTTAAAGAGTTTAGGATTTTTGACACAATATCAAAGTCAGTGTACTTTTCTCCTAATCGTAATAGTGAATAATATATGTCTTGAAATCTGGAGTACATATCATTGATGGATTCATCTTATTTCATTCTAAAATTTTGAAACTGATTTTTGAGCATGGAGATTTTGCTTTGTTTGACTTTGTTAGTTCCTTCATGAGTGATTTTAAGCGTTCTCCATATTTCATAAGCAGTTTGACACATGCTAATACAATTAAATTCATTTCCATCCGGAGCACAAAATTACATGTTCATAGCTTTAGCATTGGCAGTAGAATCTAATTTTTGTGTGTTTGTCCATGTGGAGTATTCCCTATAGGAAGAGTGTATTCATTTTGTGTGATATTCCATGATTCAAAGCCATTTGATTGCATATAGATTCTCATACGAGTAGCCCAATAATTATAGTTCAATCCATTGAAAAATGGAGGTCGTGCAGTGGATTGACCGTCTATAAAACTGGCATTAGTGCTTATAGAACTTGTGCTAGTGTTATTATCCATATTAGCAAAGAATAAAATAACTATGTTACGGTTAAATAAAACCTTGCTCTGATACCAAATGAAAAGACAGCGCGGATCGTGCTATATAATTATATTAAACTATTGTAGAAGTAAACTAAGTTACTGTAGCAATGTAAATAAGCAAAATAATACAAGCACATCAAGAATTTTTATACTTGTTCGAACTTCCCGTTCTACGTCCAGTCCCAGACTCTTTTTGGAATTTCACTAACACAACCCTCACTTATCCTCGAGGAATAGGTTTACACTGCTTGAGCAACCAAACAGGACTTCATCTGCCTAAGCAACCAATAGGACTTCAACTGCCTGAGCAACCGAACAGGACTTCGTTACAAATAACAAATGTATCTGACTGTAGTGTGTTCTTAAATAATACTGATAAGTCAATTAACTACAATCTTTCTACAATCTTCTCCTTTATGATATATAGTATTATGTTCTTTGAGAATTGTGGAAGATAAAGTGATCAATGATCAAAGTATGTAAGCAATTTGAGTGCAATTTGAAAGCTTGAGAATAGATGAGAATTCAAGAATGTTAAAAGCAAATTCGGTAAGTTGTTTTTTGAATTCTCTAATCTATTTATAGTATATAAAGAGTTGCATCTATAAATGAAAAGTTATATTGAAAAGAATGGATGCAACTGTTGATTTTAAAAATGTTTCTCTTGGTGAAGAGAAGTGTCTTTTCAAGAAAATAGCAGTTGGAAATATTCAAATGTCTGAATTAAAATTTTAGACTTCTGAATTAGATTGAAACTTAAACAGCAAGCTTTTAGGCAATTTTTGACTATATTCAGATGTCTTAAAATTATCATTCAGACGTTTGAATATTGTGAAACAATATTCAGGCCTCAGCATTCAGACTTCTGAATGATTGGTTTCAAACGTCTGTGTTTGGACTTTTGTGCATGTATGTGCATATGTGTGCCTGTGTGTGTGTATATATATATATGTATCGTTTCAAGAGAGATTTTAACAAATTTCTAAGTAAAGTACAGACTTTAGACACACAATACTCAACTTTAAACATCTGAAAAGGAATCTGCAATAAATCTCGTGTAAAGATGGTTATTATACACATAATATTTTATATAGGTTGTCATAATCAAAATTGGGATTCCAACATATATAAAATCTTTAATCTTCAAAGTTGTAATTACCATTAAGGCATACATTAATAAAAATTAAAAATTTGTTCTTATACGTGTAATACACTGTACTCATGCTAGGACATTTTGTTACCCTATCTCTTTATGATTCATACCACACCAAAGCCAAGGTTCTCGCTTAACCTTCAGCCTTGATACCAAGTGTAAGGCTCACCTTTTCAACTATTGAATGCGGACACTAATACATCCATGGTATTCATGTATAGAGCACTCAAGTGGAATTTAGGTAAAACAAAAGCCACGCGTCAGACATAAGTCTGGTATAAGAAATTCAAGAAATATGTTATTAACATGTAACAATACTTTTGAGAACGCATGGAATGCCATAATGGTTATCCACTTAAAAAATAACCATATAACAAGTATATACGATGATATACTAGATAATGTCTAGGGTATTGAACATAAATATATAGCATAGCTTAATGGTTCCATTGATTACGTTCAACAACATATTAAAGGGTATAGTCAAGACCGATAAGTAACGTCTACATTATAGATTTCTCACGGAGATCCCTTCGATCAAGCCAAAATCTAATATCCTGCACAAGGGTTACAAGCTACTTCTGAGAGACGTATATCTCAAGATAAGATATACCTTTAGGTAAAAAGAGCTGGTCCATGCCCTAACAGGTGATCCCACATACCTTCACCTCTCACGCGCAATATCGATAAGCATAATCTAGATATGTAGTGATAATATCCTATCGTGGGTTAGCTAAACCTCATAATATTAGGCCTACTCTATTTTTAGTCATTTCTAATGTTGAGGTTACGTTTGACATCTTTCACATGAGTCTTCATCACTTGAATAGAAGTCGAGTCCCCAAATGCATTCCCATATCTCAAATAGATCTCAAAACCACAAATGGATTCCAATAACTTGAACCGATCTACTTCCAAGAAATAGAACATGTATTTTAGCTTGAAATGGTTTTTGATAAATAAAACACTTATCAATCTCGGTCTCTTTAAGACTGAATCGATGAAGTTTTTCATTCATTAATAATGAAAAGAACGCATATGGAAACTAAGTCTCATATACTTATCACATTTTTGATATTTTCATGTCACACTATCCCTCAATCAAGAGTGAAGCTAGTAGGTTAGAGCTCTATTGCTCATATCCTTACTCCAACATCAGTATTAACTCTAATAAAATTTTGTTTACAATTTCTATAGTTCATTTGCACTCTTTCAATGCTTCATAAAATATTCATATACCTATCGCAAATGGGGTAAGCATATTCACAAATCATTAATAAGATTTCTTTCTTAAACCTTTGCTTTATCTATCTTTTTCCAGAAGATTCCTTACTTATAATTTCCTCAAAATATCCATTTTAAATATCTATGTAATTTCATAAATCCATTCAAAAAGGTTTAAGCTAATGTTACTTAAACATTGTCACTACAAACCCAAAACTGTTTCACTTATGCTTATCTTTGAATATTCCTTTAAAAATCTATTTATATTCATAAGTATAATTAAAAAAGGTTAAAGATGAATTTTGTTGACACGTTTTCACAGTAAACCCAAAACCATTTCATACTTATATTTACCTTTAAAACAATTTTTAAAGATCTAAGATAATAAATGGTAAGGTTCAATAGTTGACTATTTAATTATTTAGATGAAATAGATCGCTTTTAGAAATCACGATTCATATATTTGACTTGTTTCCAACATTCCGACTTAACTATTCCTTGTCCAATTATGAAGTCGTGTAAGTTATTGCACTGCTTTCATAACAATGCCTTGCTTAGACACTTCATTCTTGAATCTTATAAATTGATAAATCTACCTCGTCAGCTTTTAGTGTTAATACAGTATTAATGAGTTTCCTAAACGAGTAAGTAAACAATATGACTAACATGTTTTCGAAAATCATGACTTAACTATTTCTCGACCAAGAGGGAAACTTATAGGTTAGAGATTTATTGCTTATATCCTTACACGACATTAATCTTAACACTAAAAAATAGATAAGCGTACTTCGTTGGCTTTTAGCGTTAAGCAAAGTTAGTTACTTTTAAAAAAGTAAGTAAATAAAATAATGAGATTAACATGTTTTCATATTCCAACTTAACCACTTCTCGATCAAGAAGGAAGGTGGGAGTTAGAGCTTTGTTGCTCATACCCCTACAAGACATCAGTCTTAGCTTTCGCATGTAGAGAAGTCTACCTCATCGACTTTAGCGTTAAGCCTAGTCAATTAACTTTATAAAAACTTATATATATATATATATATATGTTTATATATAAATGAATACTTTTAAAAATACTTCTAAATAGTTTTTTAAATATTTATGTAAAATATTATTTGAAAATAATCAATTTATAATTTGATGAAAAACATGTGTTATATTATAAAATCTCCTACGTTGATGCACATATAGTTATTAAAAATATATTCAAATTTCAACTCTAAAATTGCTAAAAATTGTTAGAAAATCTCTTTAAAAATATTAGAAAAAATAATAAATTTAAATATCATTTTTAAACACTTAAAACCATAAGCAACTTACTACAGCATTTATAAATGTTGTTGAAATTCTTTCTTAAAAAAGCATTGTTAAAGTATGATCTTTGTGACTAAATACTTAAATACATGAATTAAGATTTGAAATTTTTATAATAATGGAAAGAAACCTCTAAGAATATCATCCAATTTATTTATAAAAATTCTTGAAAATGGGCTGTATTTACAAAGCGTATGTATAATCACATTTTTGCTTCAATTTTCAAAAATTTGGTTCACAATTTCTGTAAGTTTCCAAACCATTTCTTGATTTTTCAACATACCAAAATATGTATAGAGAACAACCAAATCAAAATATCCCAATTTAAGTTCATATATCTCCCATTTACACAGGTTAAAGTTAAGGGACATCGAAGTGCACTTATTGCGACAATTCTTGCTTCAGACACTTTCAAACATACTTAAATTCAACACACAGTCCAAACAATCATTTAAAACTTAAGGAAACACCACATATTTAAGAGGGCAATAGAGGTGATGTTATACAATATAAAGTTATCATTTTCTTTCAAAAGCAAAAAGGGACCAAAGTTTATAATTTTAATTAGTTAATGTCGCTTTAACTTTATATTCGCACATAATATATACAAGTAAGATCATCAGATAACTCACTGAGATCCAAGACATATACATGCTCAAACATAACAAACTCAAGGACACTTCTTACCATCACCGAACTCCTAATGATCCCACCTTTAGTACTTCCGAACCAAGGCAGCACCTCCCTTCCTCTTCCATTGCTTGTGGCCCAAGCTAGACTGTAACAACCCGCATGTTTTACGATTGAGTATTTAAATATTTCATCGTTAGTCGGATTTTAGTCCGAAAAACTACCTTTTGCAAAAAATCAAATTAGGACTCGAGACTGCCCCCATTGAGTTCAAAATGACGTTTGCAACGTTTTTGAGTATAAACTTTGATATGTTTGGAGTTATTGGAATTTTGCTACCTTTTCACTTAGGGCTTTGGTTTTGTTTCAGCCCATTAGACCCAAGCTTCACCCCTCTTCTCTTTACTACTTCATTTCTATTTCCTAGTACTCAAGCTTTAGCAAGAATGGAGAGAGGAATCGGAATTTAAAACTTCAAGCCCTAGTTTTCGTTTGCAAATCAAGTTCTAGCTCCAAATTTATAGAAGAAGCTTTGGTAAGCCTCCTCTTCTTCTTCTCCAACTCATTCTCTTACCAATTTCAGAAATTCCTAAACCTAATTTAGGAGATGTTTCACTTTTAAGCTTAGATTCAAGCTCTTTAGGTTGGAATTAAAGAGTGATTGTTCTTGCCATTGCTCTATAGCTTCTTTTTCATAACTTTGGGTTTAAAGGTGAGATTTTTATCTCACATCTAAGTCCATGATTACCTTTGATTGTTAGGTATGAATTCCTAACACTTATTCATGTGCATTTGATTTTGACTTGGATTGGTTTTGTGAATATTCCAATTTTTGGTGTTTTGAATTCAAATCTTCAAAAATCATAGCTTTGTTGTTTGAACATGCTTTTGGTGATGCATCGTAGAGCCTATTGGGCTAGGCAGCTGATTCGCGTAAATCCCTAGGGCCATTGCTCGATTGAACGCATTTTGGAAGGAATTTGCCTTCATTTAGATAGGCTTGGAAGTGAAGTAAACATGTTCCAGTTGACTGGATTTTTGGTCCAGTCGACTGATCTGCTACCTGAGCACATCTTAAGTTCTGGTCCAGTCGACTGGCGTACTGAGTCCAGTCGACTGACCAACATCCCGCGAATATTCCGGGACTGAGTTCAGTCGACTGAACTCAGTGAGCCAGTCGACTGACCTACTATTAAATGCCTATTATGCCTATATTTGGCTATTTGGATTATGATTCCAATTTTTATCAATTCGTTTTGATTCCTAGTTGATGCTATCAATTATTTGACTTTGATGACTTCTAATATGGAATTTTTGGAAATATCCATTTTGATGGATTTGATATCGATTTCTTTGGAATTAATTCACGTCTTCGTATGTGAATTTTAGTGATTGATTGTTTCTACAATCATTTTTATGATTTGTCACTTTAAAAATATAAAGGTTTCAATACTAGTAGTAAATATTAAAACTCGTTTATCAAAATGATTTCAACTCTATTTTAAACCTCAAGCTTGTTTATAAAAACGTTTTCCAATCAACTAGTGTATACAAACCTTTACCTCATTCGTATGAGAAATCTAATTAAATGGCTTAGTAAAAACAAGTGGTATGAAACGCTTGCATTTACTTCGTCGGTTAATTCTTTGTTCGATTGAATCTCTTGTGACCATTTTCGAGTGGAGATCTACAATTTGCTCGTAAATATTTAAGTTAAGCTAGTGGTTATGGGACATGAGGCTAAGCTCATATATTTACTACCTTAGTGTAATTGACCCTTCTTGATGATCGATGATGATCATTTTGTGATATAGACTAGCGATATGCCATGTTTCTTTGTCCACGTAGGGGACAATGCCTCGTTTTATTGATTTTCGTCTCATTTCTTTTATAGGCTAACGACATATGTATTATTTGGAGTTTCGACTCAATTTATGTGGGCTAGCGACCCATGTCCTTTTATGGAGTTCGGTCCATCGGACGTACCTTTGTACTACGTTGTTGCACCAGCTTATCAGGATCATCAGGCGTACCGTTGGTACTACATCGTTGTTTCGATTTATTCGAGTTTCAGGTTCCTTGGGCGTACCGATATTGTACTACGTCGTTGCACCGGCTCTATGGTTAATGACCATGGGATAGTGTCCCGTTTGTGATACATGTGTTGGTGAGTTTTCATGCTCCTGTTTTGTGATAGGCCTCCCCCTTTTGTGATTTCTGGATTTCTATTGATGATTTCTAGAATTTGTGATCCACCAGCTTTTACGATTGGCATCGATATGGTGTCGATATTTATGACTTGGTGAATAAATCTAAAGAGTATGACATTCTTTTGATCTTTGAGAAGATTCTTGTGATACTGATTAATCTCTTATTGATTTTCAGTTACATACTTATCATAGTATGGCTTTATGGTTATCTTACGTTTTTGTCATATCTCTTATTCTATATCATTTTATATGTAGACTGATCCGTTTATTATTTTCTTATTAAATAATACTCGGGTCAGACCGAGATGTTACAGGTGCTTCTGCTTGACTTCTATTCTGGGGTTATTATCCTGACTTTTAGCTAACTACTTAGATTAGTAGTTTTTGGTTGTATACATTTGAGATATAGACTCATTGATGTATACTTTTTCTTTTATGTTGCACTTGTAACTATTCTTTTGTGATATTGTGGATCTTGTTTGACCACTACTTTGACATACACTTTCATGTGCAATATTCATATATGTTTCCGCCTTTGAGATATGAACTTCTTTGACTGATTTGTGTTATGATGTTTCTATATTTGTTTCCGAAGATATTATAGCCACTGTGTAGGAGCTTTGAGTTTTCATCGGTACGTCGGATTCCCTCTTGGAATGCAAGTTATATTTTCATCTGGCATATCGGTATTCGCACAAAGCAATTACATGGATGGTCGCTTCTCAACAGCCTTATTCTCCGCGCTAGTCGACGGCGTTACCCTATAGTGTCCTTGGCTAGCTTGGGTATAGAGGTGGGGCGTCACGGCTTGGTATAGGAGCCAAACTTCGGAACAATGTAGAATAATTTAACAAGGATCATCGTACTAAGTCCATCTTAGGAGTCGTGCCTTAGGATTTAATATGTGTCTTCATACCATTCTATCCTATTTTCTTTTATGATTCCTTGTGTTATCAATCATGATTGTTTGATAATTATTTTGTGAATAACCTTTTTCTTCTTTCTTTCTTTCTTAAAGAAGAGAAATAGTTAGACCTGGCCGTCCCAGCGCTGGTCAATCTAGTGCTACTTCCCAGGATGGAGTATTTATGTCTGCACAACAACTTCTTGATCTCGTACAGAATGCGCAGGCTGCCGGACCCAATCCAAAGCCCACTCACCCTAAGTCTGGATTTGCACGTTTGTGTAGTGACTATACCAACTTGGGTGGGAAGCCATTTAGGGGTTCTGAAAACGTCATTCAAGTCCAAGCTTGGCTCAAAACATGCGATCGCATTTTTACTCACATGAATCTAATTGATCTTCACCGTGTCCAAGTGACTTCAGGTATGCTCCAAGAAAGAGCATTAGATTGGTATGAGCTTCTTATTTCTGAAATTATTGAAGCGAGTCTTACTTGGAAGAAATTCTAGGAACGATTCAAATTGAAATTTGTGCCAGAAGCTGAGAAGGTGACATTGGCTCGTCGTTTCATTGACCTTGTTCAAGGTAAATCCTCAGTGGCAGACTATGTGCATCATTCGAGTCACTTTCTAAATACGGGGTCGAATATATAAACACCCCATTGAAGAAGAACCAAAGATTTGTCTATGGCTTGAACAAAAGTATCAAGAAGCCATTACTTCTAAAGTTAGAAGTTTCTTTTGATCAACTCGTTGATATCGCTCTTTGACTTGAAGAGGCGGATAAAGAAAGTTATGTTGAAGTTGTGGGTGCCTAACCAAACTTCAACAACAACAAGAAATGGCCTACTAAATTCAAAGTACCTTATCCCAATAAGAAAGGGAAGCAAGCAACTCCGGTGGCAAAGACTTCTGCCCTTAGTCGTGGGAAATGCTACAATTGTGGTTCTAAAGACCATTATGCTAGTAGATGTTTGAAACCTCTCTTTTGTCGCTATTGCAAAAGTTCGGGTCATCTTTTATCTTCATGTCCTAAACTTCAAGGCAAGAAGGAGGGAATGTTAAATGTTGCACAGGCCCTTAGCAGCACTTCTCATGGTCAAGGTATTTCTCATTCAATCCTTGTTGGCATTATTTTATTTCGTGATCTACCTATTCGAGTTCTTTTTGATACGGGCGAGTCCCATTCTTTTATATCAAAGGAACTTGTTGATACTTTTTCTTTAAGTGTTGTTGCTTTAATGACTTCTTTGAGAATTGCGAATCTAGTTGGTGGATCCGCAATAATTAGTTTGTTTTGTAAAGATGTCGAGATTATTTTGTGTGATTTTTCTTTCCGAGCCAATTTGCATGTTATGCGTTACTTAGGCTTTGGGATGATTTTGGGAATGGATTGGCTTAACCGCTATGAAGCTCAAATCCTATGTCCTGAGCAGACTATTCATCTTCGACATTCTCAATCTGTTAAGCAGATTTCTATTGATCTTAAAGATTCGGATTCCAGCTTGGTAGCATCTTTATATTCTTTAAATTATGATAATGATGATGAGGAAGATGTCATTTCTCTTATTCATGTTGTTCGTGAATTTTCCGACATATTTGAGCCCGTTTTAGGATTGCCACCTAAGAGAGAAATTGAGTTCAAAATTAATCTAATCCTTGGAGCTCTACCTATTAGTCGTCCTCCTTATCGTATGTCCAATAAAGAAAATGAAGAGATGCGCAAACAATTAACCGAATTGGAGATGAAGAAATTTATTCGCTCTAGTTCCTCTCCTTGGAGAGCTTCAGCTATTTTTGTGAAGAAATCCGATGGTACACTTAGGCTTTGCGTTGACTACCACAAGATTAGCGATTTCACCATCAAGAATAAATATATGTTACCCCGAATTGATGATTTATTTTATCAGCTTAGTGGTGCTAGAGTCTTTTCACAATTAGACTTAGCAACCGGTTTTCATCAGCTTCGTATTGCAGAGGATAGCATTCCTTTGACATCGTTCCGTACTCGTTATGGATCTTATGAATGGCTTGTTATGCCATTTGGTTTAACGAATGCTCCGGCTTATTTTGTTGGCCTTATAAATAGAGTTTTCAAAGACTTCCTCGATCGATTTGTTCTCATCTTTATTGATGATATTCTTGTGTATTCTAAAACCGAGGAGGAGCATGAAAAGCATCTTCAGATTGTGTTGGAAACTCTTAGGAGCAATCAGTTAAAAGCTAAATTTTCTAAATGTCACTTTTGGCAATCACGTGTGAAGTTTCTCGGTCATATTATTTCCGAATCCGGAATATCAGTGGATCCTTCAAAGATTGAAGCGATTCAAAATTGAAAGAGACCGGAGAGTGTGACGGAGATCCATAGTTTTCTTGGATTGGCAGGTTATTACCGCCGTTATATAAAAGACTTTTCCAAAATTTCCGTGCCTCTTACTAGTTTGGCAAAGAAGAGAGTTAAACACATTTGGTCGGACAAATGTGAAGCTTCTTTTCAGAAATTAAAAGAACTCCTTTCCGATGCTCCTATTCTTGTTATTCCCGAGGGGAATCAAGATTTTATTGTTTATACCGATGCTAGTCGCGTTGGTTTAGGTGCCATTCTTATGCAAAGAGAACGTGTTATTGTTTATGCTTCTAGGCAATTGAAGCCGACCGATACTAGATATGCCACTCATGATTTAGACCTCGCGGCTATTGTTTTCGTCCTTCGTATTTGGCGTCATTATCTTTTGGGATAAAAATTTATTCTTTACACCGATCATAAATCTTTGAAGTATTATTTTCTCAAAAGGAACTTAATTTGCGTCAACAGCGTTGGCTCGAGTTCCTTGCATCTTATGATATTCTTTATACTCTCGGAAAGGAAATCGGGTTGTCGATGCACTTAGTCGCAAGCAACAAGCGGTTGTTTCTATGATGATATCCGAATGGAATGATCTCGGGGTTTTATCCACTTGTGAGATTCGAGATCGTGTTTCCGATTCATGTTCATCTCTTTTTTTATGTAGCCTTGAGGCTCATCCTTCTCTTTTAGACCACATTCTTGAAGCTCAAAAGCTAGATGCCGAATTGGCTCTTCTTGGCCAAAATTTTAGGGATAAAATTGATATTGAAGATTTGAAAGACTTTAATATTTATTTTCATGGAGGTATTCATAAATTTGGTAGACTTATCATGCCAAATGTTAGTGATCTTCGTAAAGACATTTTAGAAGATTCTCATCATTCTAAATTTACCATTCATCCCGTTATTAGTAAAATGTACGCGGATAGGAAGCGACTTTATTATTGGGAGGGAATGAAATCTGGTATTGCTAACTTTGTTAAGTGTTGAATGACTTGCCAACTTGTCAAGGCCGAGCATCAAAGGCACGGTGGGTTATTGCAACCTTTAGAAATTCCAATTTGGAAGTGGGATCAAATTTCCATGGATTTTATTGACGGCCTTCCCCGTTCTCGTTCGGGTCATGATAGCTTATGGGTGATAGTTGATAGACTTTCTAAATCTGCCCATTTTATTTCCGTTTGGTCTAACCGGACCGTTCCTCTCTTGGCCAAAATCTTTATTAAAGAAATTGATAAATTGCATGGAGTTCCTACTTTTGCTGTTAGCGATCGTGATCCATTGTTTACTAGTGGATTTTGGAAGAGTCCTCAAAAAGCTTTGGGAATGAAGCTTAATTTTAGCACCGCTTTTCATCCTCAGTTCAGTCTAATGGACAAACCGAGCGTGTGAATCAAACTCTTGAAGATCTTCTTCGTGCATGTGTTCTTGATTTTGGTGGAAGTTGGGAAGATCATTTTGCTCTCGTTGAGTTTTCCTATAATAATAGCTTCCAATCTAGTATTGGTATGGCACCTTTTGAGGCACTCTATGGAAGGCCATGCCGATCTCCTTCTTACTGAATTGAGGCCAGCGAGAAGCTGGTTTTTGGCCCAGATTTAATTCGTGATTCCACAGAAAAGATTGACCTTATTTGTCATAGGATGAAAGAAGCTCAAAGTGGGCAAAAATCCTATGCCGATAATCGAAGAAGGAAATTAGAATTTTCTGTGGGAGATTATGTATTTGTTCGTGTTTCACCTATGAAGGGTGTTGTACCTTTCAGTCGATCGGGAAAGTTAGCACCTCGATATATTGGTCCATTTCTTATCACCGAACATATTGGTTCCGTAGCTTATCGCCTTTTATTACCGGCTCAGTTTTCTGCTATTCATAAAGTGTTTCACGTTTCTCAATTACGGAAATGCCTTGGAGATTCCGATTCTATTCTTGAGTCCGGTGTTGTGGAAGAAATTAAAGTTTCTCCTAATTTAACTTATGAGCAACATCCTATTCGTATCATTGCTTCAGAGATTAAACGCCTTCGAAATAAAGATGTCCCACTTGTGAAAGTTCAATGGCCCTCAAATCCTAAGGATTGCTCTTGAGAATCTAGACAATTCATCGAGCGAACACATCCGGACTTACTTTCTCGTGCTCTTTGAGGTGAACTTCTTATTCCAAATTTCTTCTTTTGTGTTGATATGCTTTTATGGTTGTTACTTTTTGATTCATTTATTTCTTAAGGTTGCGTAGACGCAATTTCTTTAAGGAGGGGAGTCTGTAACAACCCGCATATTTTACGATTGAGTATTTAAATATTTTATTTAAATATTTCATCGTTAGTCGGATTTTAGTCCGAAAAGCTACCTTTTGCAAACAGTCAAATTAGGACTCGAGACCACCACCATTGAGTTCAAAACGACGTTTGCAACCTTTTTGAGTATAAACTTTGATATGTTCGGAGTTAGTGAAATTTTGCTACTTTTTCACTTAGGGCTTTGGTTTTGTTTTAGCCCATTAGACCCAAACTTCACCACTTTTCTCTTCACTACTTCATTTCTATTTCCTAATACTCAAGCTTTAGCAACAATGGAGAGAGGAATGGGAAATTAAAACTCAAAGCCCTAGTTTCCATTTGTAAATCAAGTTCTAGCTCCAAATTTATAGAAGAAGCTTTGGGAAGCCTCCTCCTCTTCTTCTCTAACTCATTCTCTTACCAATTTCAGAAATTCCTAAACCTAATTTAGGAGATGTTTCTCTTTTAAGATTAGATTCAAGCTCTTTAGGTTGGAATTGAAGAGTGATTGTTCTTGTCATTGCTCTATAGCTTCTTCTTCATAGTTTTGGGTTTAAAGTGAGATTTTTATCTCACATCTAAGTCTATGATTATTTTTGATTGTTAGGTATGAATTCCTAACACTTATTCATGTGCATTTGATTTTGACTTGGATTGGTTTTGTGAATATTCTAATTTTTGGTGTTTTGAGTTCAAATCTTCAAAAATCATAGCTTTGTTGTTTGAACATGCTTTTGGTGATGCATCGAAGAGCCTATTGGGCTAGGTAGCTGATTCGTGTAAATCCCTAGGGCCATTGCTTGACCGAATGCATTATGGAAGGAATTTGCCTTCATTTAGATAGGCTTGGAAGTGAAGTAAACAGGTTCCAGTCGAATAGATTTTTGGTCCAGTCGACTGATCTGCTACCTGAGCACATCTTAGGTTCTGGTCCAGTCGACTGGCATACTTAGTCCAGTCGACTGACCAACATCCCGCGAATATTCCGGGACTGAGTTCAGTCGACTAAACTCAGTGAGCCAGTCGACTGACCTGCTCTTAAATGCCTATTATGCCTATTTTTTCCTATTTGGGTTGTGATTCCAATTTTTATCGATTCGTTTAGATTCCTAGTTGATGCTATCAATTATTCGGCTTTGATGACTTCTAATATGGAATTTTTCGAAATATCCATTTTGATGGATTTGATATCGATTTCTTTGGAATTAATTCACGTCTTCGTATGTGAATTTTAGTGATTGATTGTTTCTACAATCATTTGTATGGTTTGTCGCTTTAAAAATATAAAGGTTTCAACACTAGTAGTAAATATCAAAACTCTTTTATCAAAACGATTTCAACTCTATTTTAAACGTCATGCTTGTTTATAAAACCGTTTTTTCAATCTACTAGTATATACAAACCTTTACCTTAATCATATGAGAAATCTAATTAAACGGCTTAGTAAAAGAAGTGGTATAAAACACTTGCATTTACTTTGTCGGTTAATTCTTGGACTTGCTCGATTGAATCCCTTGTGACAATTTTCGAGTGGAGATCTACAATTTGTTCGTAAATATTTAAGTTAAGCTGGTTATGGGACATGTGGCTAAGCTCATATATTTAGTAGCTTAGTTTAATTGACACTTCTTGATGATCGATGATGATCATTTTGTGATTTAGACTAGCGATATGCTATGTTTCTTTTTCCACGTAGGGGACGGTACCTTATTTTATTGATTTTCGTCTCATTTCTTTTATAGGCTAATGACCTATGTATTATTTGGAGTTTCGACTCAATTTTTATGGGCTAGCGACCCATGTTCTTCTATGGAGTTCGGTCCATCGGACGTACCTTTGTACTACGTTGTTGCACCAGCTTATCAGGATCATCGGGAGTATCGTTGTACTACGTTGTTGTTCCGAATTATTCGAGTTTCAGGTTCCTCGGGCGTACCGATATTGTACTACGTCGTTGCACCGGCTCTACGGTTAGCGACCATGGGATAGCGTCCCGTTTGTGATACACGTGTTGGTGAGTTTTCATGCTCCCGTTTTTTGATAGGCCTCCCCCTTTTGTGATTTCTGGATTTCTATTGATGATTTCTAGAATTTGTGCTCCACCAGCTTTTATGATTAGCATCGATATGATGTCGATATTTGTGACTTGGTGAATAAACTAAAGAGTATGACATTCTTTTGATCTTTGAGAAGATTCTTGTGATATTGATTAATCTCTTATTGATTTTCAACTACATACTTATCATAGTATGGCTTTATGATTATCTTACTTTTTTTTCATATCTCTTATTCTATATCATTTTATCTGATATCTATAGTTAGACTGATCCATTTGTTATTTTCATATTAAATAATACTCGGGTCATACCGAGATGTTACAGATGCTTCTGCTTGACTTCTTATCTGGGGTTATTATCCTGACTTTTGGCTAACTACTTAGGTTAGTAGTTTTTGGTTGTATACATTTGAGATATAGACTCATTGATGCATACTTATTCTTTTGTGTTGCACTTGTAACTATTCTTTTGTGATATTGTGGATCTTGTTTGACCACTACTTTGATATACACTTTCATGTGTAATGTTTATATTTGTTTCCGCCTTTGAGATATGAAATTCTTTGACTGATTTGTGTTATGATATTTCTATATTTGTTTCTGAAGATATTATAGCCAGTGTAGTAGCTTTGAGTTTGCATCGATACATCGGATTCCCTCTTGAAATGCAAGTTATATTTTCATCTGGCATATCGATACTCGCACAAAGCAATTACACGGATGGTCGCTCCTCAACAGCCTTATTCTCCGTTCTAGTCGACGGCGTTACCCTGTAGTGTCCTTGGCTAGCGTGGGTATAGAGGTGGGGCGTCACGTAGACCCCCCATCTCCTAAACTTTTCTTCTATTCTGACTTTATATCTAAGCTTCCTAAGGTACTATAAGGTGTTGGTGAGAGTTTGAAGAAGATTAGAGTTAATTAGAGAAAGTTAGTGGAGAACAAAGTAGATTAGTGCTAGTCTACCTCGACCATTTCCAAGTTTTTATTACATTTCAGGCTTATGTAAATTATGAAATCCTTAAGGGTGTACTTATAGGTGTAACAGCCAGATATTTCCAACCATTCACATCCACACATGCCGGATTTGAATTTCTTAAAATACCATATTGTTAATTTACATTTGGTAAAATTCAGCATATACAGTAAATAAATAAATCATAGAATCACAGACGTAGAGTAACATACAATATGCAGCGGAAACACAATATAATAGTTCATGAAGCTACTATATACATATCAGAGTTAAATAAGATACAAAAGAAGTTTCAAATACAATAGTCAAAAAAAGATCAGAATACATCACTGAAATCAACTGAATGTTTGAAAACTGGATAGATTGCTGGATCTCCAAGCGAAGCTCAAACTCCAAAGGTGAGTCTCAAATGCTGAACCACTCAGTCTGACCCAACCGTAAAGAAAAACACAAAACACTCGAGTTAGGATTAATATTCTTATATTAATAAATCCAATTCAAGTGAAATAACAACTGAAATACAAGTAACTCAAAGGATGTTTGGGTTTACCATCCTCTATGGATCCGTTAAACTGTCTACTATGTAGCAATATATGCTATTATAATAATGTCTAAAGTAAAGCATGCTATATTTAAAAATAGCATTAAGGCATTATACAAATCCCCCTTAACACATTTTATATATTCCCATAGTCTATATAGTAATGTAATCTCCCACGTACTGGGCATTATCAGAGGGCACTCCATAGGGATGGTACAAAACAAAATCGTATAAGGCACGCTAGGGTAGGTGACACGGCACAGCCAGGCAATGCCAGGGTAGATATACCAATTGCACTTTCGGACCGGTGGTAACGCATAGCCACACCTGCCGCCCACCTCAAGCCACACTCCCAAAAGCAAAGGTGCACACCAATCAATCACAAAGTAATAGAATGGCATATGCAGAAGTGTGTCCGACCAGAGGTGCTACCTCATTATCCCATCAATTGCTCCTGTTTTAGCCACCTTATACCAACTCACCAGAGTCGGGTCCACGTATATACCTTAATAGAATGTCGCCACCGTCCTACTTCATTCTGGAATCTCCACGGCGTACACGGTTGTTAAAGTGGTTTTTAGAGTTGGCAGAGAGTATGAAAACTTCCGATCCTGGTCTCTTTAACAACCAAACATTATTATAACATCGCAGTCATTTCAAAGTAGCTTATACTTCAAAACCAAAATATCGTTGCCATTTCAAAAACCATATAAATACGTTCTCCTTTTCCATTTCAAAGCCAACTATGATATCATTTCCATTTCAAATATATCCTTTTCAAAATCATAGCATTTTTCAAAGTTATAACACTTTTGAAACTAAACACTTGAAATTAAAACACTTTCGAAACATAATACTTGAAATCATAATACTTCCCACTTAACCGATTTAAATATTAAAATAGTATATATAATAAAATTGTTTTTCTCAAATTTCACAAATTAATTTCAAATGAACACGAATTCCAAAATTTAAATTTAATCAGATCTCAAATCATTGATTCCAATTTAGCTTCTAAATAAACCATTCCAAATATTATCGATTTCAAATACGGATTTGAACTCAAATAAACCATTTCAATATATTTCAAAGATTTAATTGTTCAATATTTCAAACTAAATTTGATAATTTCATGTAGATCTTAATCCACTTTACTATTATTTAGTTTGAAATATTTACTAATAAATTCAATATCTTTTAAATAAAACTTTAACTTGAAATATTCATTATTTACCTTAAACCAAAATAAAGTTATAAAATCGTATCCTCTAACATATCAAATTCAATAAGTTTCAAATTGATTTAATCAAATGAAATTCTTAACTAAATATAATTTCAAATCAATTTCAAATCCATCCCTCAACCTTAATTTATAAAAATCATTATAAACTATATTAAGATATAATTTAAATAAATACTTAACCGTATTATAGTTCATGAAAAAATCAAACTTTATTATTAAACTTATTTTATATCAAAATAAATTTATACATAGCTTAAAATCAAGAATTTAAATATATATAAAATAACATTTACATAATATCTCAAATCAATTTTAGATAAAACCATATATTTCTTTCCAAAACCATAAAAACCATTTTAAAATATTTATATATAGACCAACGATATCTGTATATAATTTTCTATCCTATGGTCAAGTGATATGGATATTTATCGTTTCAATCCGCTATTTAAATTATATATGGGTATATATCCTTTCAACCCGCAATCTCAAATTCAATTCAATTGAAAATCGCTTGGATCTATCATTTCAACCTATAATGATTTTCTCCTATTCTACAGATCGTTCGGGTATGTATCATTTCAACCCATAAGGATTCTATACTAACAGGGAACTTATACAGTGATAACAGATATGATAATAAAATAACAAGTATATAATCGATATAAATAACAGATAATGGAGTCAAATGTCACAGGTGAAAAGATACCGATAATGGCATATATAAAGCAATGAGAATAACTAACAGCAGCATATTTCATTTGTCGTTTCAATTGAAATCAAATTTAATAAATAAAAGAACATTAATCGTGAGTGTTTGCTCACCTTTGGAGGCTAGAGAGTTTGACAACAGAGCAACCTACGAATACCGAAGCAAAGCTAGATAGGCACGATTCAACGAACAAAGCTGCTGGATAGAAACAAATCAAATCAGTTTTGATATAAACTGAATATATATATATATATACACACACACGTTATTATAATATATATAAATTTTCAATATTTTAGTTTAAGACAAATATTAAAAATAATATAAAATATTTAAAAAATAAGCATATATATGTAAGCTGCAAAATCACAATATATATTACATTTAAAAAAAAATCAAAGTAAATTTGTTTTTTTCAATACATATAACCCATCACTTTATATAAATAGTAACCACACATAAATTTCAAATAAATATCTAATTCAAACACATAAGAAAATACATATATATACATACATATATACATATATACATACATATATATACATCTCTACTACTTATAAAGAAAATTCATTCAACTAATTTACTCAGTGTCTTTTTGAAATTACGAAAATACCCTTGCTTACCATCTACATATTTGCGTTCAAACAAAATATCAACGCATGCAATAATACAAATACCCCATGTGCAATGCATGGGTCCATACTAGTATATATATATATATATATATATATATATATATATATCAAATCAGTACTACTTAACACATATCAGAAATTTAAACGGACCCCATACTATATTTGAGACCAAACAGATATGTAGTTTATATTTAACCTTCATAGCTTACATAAACTAATGTATAAGTATATTTACATACACTAACATATAATATACCTTATATAACTACCACTACTATATATAGTAAAACATGATATATATTAACTAATATATATATGTATAACAACTTTTACATGATAACATTTTAAACAAAACAGAAATATATAATATATCTGAATACAACAAACATATATTATATATGTATAACTTAGTTGAATAGAAATGGAAAGAAGCAGCAACAACATAAAACTATATATACTTTAACATAAAAATATAAACCTTACATTAGAATTTGGGAATCCATAACATATTATATAATATATATATACACACTCAAAAGAAGTAAAAAAATCAAAATAACGATACATACTATATTCAAAAAAAATCTACCCGAATGAAGCCTAATACATACGAATATATAGTATGCGTATAAGTATAATATTATAAGCTGTACAGACTTAAGATATAAACAAACAAATGTATAATGTTATATACGTATAAATATATAACTATTTCAAAAACTATTATTACTTAAACATATCAAATAAAATCACAGCTCTCAATATTTTAAAAAAAAATCGATAACTATATATATATATATATATATATTATTCTAAAATTTATATACATTTTAAAATCAAACTACTTGTATATATAATATATATGAAACAACACATATAGGAAATTATAAGTTTGAACAGGAGCACACCGTTCAAATAATATTTCGTGTATCCAATATACTAACACGTATAACTTATATATAAGCCCAGGTCATGTAGATAATAATAATAAAAAGTAGACAGCAAGCTATCCATAACAGGGAGTATTACATACCTATATAAAACGAATCATATATATATATATATATATATAGCTTATTATTATTATTATTTAAACATGAAAACAAAAATCAAAGACACAAATTAGAATAAAATATATGACACTAAAATTTATACAACAAATAACATAAAATGTATAATACACATATTAAAAATAAATCTTTAGTTACACACGCAGGTTATATACGTATAAACTATCATAGACTTGAACTTCAAAACCCAACAGAAGATCTAAACTTACTGTAATCAAAACTTATATAAAGCATATACTTATATATATACATAGAATATACGTCATAACTAAAGATGTAAAACTAATATACATAGATGCAGATGATATAAAATTAGTTGTACTGCAAGCTTGAAAAGCAAAACATAAAACCAAAATATAACTACAGACCTAAATGTGAATATATATTTTTATATATAATATATTCTCAGATTTACAGTTTATACTTTTTATATAAAATACAACATATTACCTTTTATACAAAATTTATAGAATCTTTATATGGTATAAATGTATATATACAATTAAATAAAATATAAAAAAGATTGGCTACTCACGCAAGTTCGAAGGAGTGCCAATGCAGGGTCAAAGTTGCTGGTGAACAAAAGGGAAGCCGTGAGGTAGGCGCTGGTGGAGAAAAACAAAAAGGAAGTGAGCTATGGTGATTGGGACGTGAAGATTATGGTGGAGAAGGCGGCTTGAGTTTGGAGATGTGGCATGCTTCAGATGAAGGCGAAATCAGGGAGGTCGGCTTTGATCTGCTAGCTTTGCTGCGTGAGCTATTGATACTCGAACGCTTGCAAGAGGGGTGGCCGGAGGAAGGCTTGGAGAAGAAGAAGTTGATTAGAGGAAAAGAAAAAGATAGCTTTGTCAACTTTTTAAACGAATGAAAATATGTGTATTAGTATTCCGATCCAAACGACCAGAAGAAATAACAAAATATACAAAAATTGTAGAAATATTGAAAGCCAATCGTCATTTAAAAAATTTCTCGGAATATTAAACAACTGGCCATAGTATTTCAGCGGTTAGACAAGTGAATGGACGTTGAATATAAAACTCCAAAAATGGTACTACTACTTTCCCAGATTCCGTCTTCTTCCATGCTCCGGAACCCACAAACAAATATGCTGCGGATATCAGCACGATGAGACTATCAAAACATTGTATAGATATCAGCGATACGATTATCCGATCAAAAATCGGTGTCGGTAAAAAATGCTGATAATTTCCTAAAAATAAAATAAACGGGGCCCGAAAAGTCCAAATTTGGAGAAATGACGTCTCACTCAGAAGATAGTTTACAAATTTATTACATAAAATATTCAGGTTTGAAAAATATTTTATTACAATCAATTTCTTTAACCTATTTAAATTTAATAAAATTACATAAGAAAATAAATCTCCATAATTTATTACGAAAATTTAAGTAGACGTAATTCAAATGTTAAATTTTTATTTCAAAATATTGTTATTTAAAATTTCACAAAATTCAATTAGTTAAATTAAATAAAACATTGAAATTTACGGGTCGATACACTCTCCCCCACTCAAAAGTTTTTGTTTCCGAAAAGGAAGGAGGTAGGAGAATAGAAACAACCAGGAAGAAGATAGATTGGGAAACAAATTAAAACAATTTGTTTAAAACCATATAAATCCCAATTTAAATAAATCAATATTCAGTTTTAAATTCAAGATATTTCATTGTGTTTGTTTTATTTCAATTTATTAATTTCTTCAAAACAAAATTTATCTTATCTATCTCATTTATTATTCAATTAATTTATTATTCCATTTATCTCTGTTAACAATTTTATTATTAAAATTTAAGTGTATACATTTATTATAACCACTCAAATTTTATTTATAAAATCATCTAACATCATTTCACATTGTAAATTATTCAATTACATATTCAACTTCTGAATGATTTAGGTAAGTTATATTAGAATGCAATAGAATATTATACAAGTAAAATTTTCCAAGTTCAATTATTTCAAGATTAAATATTTATTCAAAATTTCGATTTCATTTTATAATTGAAATTATCCTCAACATAAAATTTAAGAATTAAATTTCTGAATCACTTCAAACCATTTAGAGATAAAATATATATACTATAGATATCAAATCAAATCCTGAATCATGTACCTATATATACAATCCAAATCGTACTTCAAAAATCCAAATCAATTTAATTTCCAAACAAAAGTGTAGCAGAGGTACATAATGGTCCCTTCACTTTGAAACTCGAAAATAAATGCCGATGATGCGGCTGCCATCATCGAAATTATTTTCCAGCAACAAAGAAAAAAGCACTGATTTAAACCTTTAAAATTCTTTGGAAAAGATTTATATTCGAAAATACCTTACAATAATATGCACTTTAAACTTTAAAACCAAAGTTTGAAATCACCGAAAATTAAATTCTCAAATTCTAAATTTAAATTTATTTTAAATTCTGAATCAATTTATAAACCATGTTTATAATTTATTTATTTATTATTGTGCCATAGTCAATGGTTCACAGAACAATAAATAAAAATCAAATATTATCATTTTGACAATCAATTCAGTTAACAAATCAACTTCAGAAAATTATAATTATATATATATTATAATCGTACAATATATATTTCCTTTACCAAATTTTTGAAAATATTATTGTGTCATTTTGTTATGTTCGAGTGTTTTGGAAATCCTATCGATAGCGTTGATCAGACGAATCGATCGAAAACCCAAATCAACATCAATAACTCAAACAACACAATATATATATAAAAAATTAATATTAATTTATAAATACACTTCCACGCTCGATGATACAAGAATGAATTTCAAAACAAGTATAGAAATTCAAATTTAATGATCTCAAATCAAAGAGAATTTTGATTCGAAGATAGATTCGAAACAAAGATAAATCGCGAGCAATCTTAACCAACCGTGACTTCAAGCATAAGATCGATGCGGGCAAATCGACATTCGATCGCAAGAGATAGAATTCAGGCATAGTAGGAGGTAGATAGCGTCGCAAACCAAGGATACGGAAATCTTCGGAAAATCAATGCCTATTGTAAACGAGTTTCTCACTCGAAGATTAGTTAAACCGCTGAGTTATTATAGAGATCATTCGAAGTGGAGCTATGGAGTACTCCAGAATATGAATAGGGAAAGATAAGGATGGATTTTTGAATGGAGAGGAATGGTCCAACATTCAAAGGAAACTGAGTCAAAGAGGGAGGGATTCAAGCTCGAAAGAAAGTGATTCTGTAATCAAATTTACTCTGTATACAAATTTTTTCCTAAAACCAGAGCTCTGATACAAACTATAACGGACCACCTATCAGTGAGGTAACGCCCATCGTAGCATACACTGGTACTTGTGTTCGACCTTTACGGCCAGCCTCTCGACTACACCGACCCCCGCAGGGAGATGTAAGAGTAAGCGTCATCCGCTCGCTTCCAAACCAAATGCGAGAACCCCCTATCATGCTGCACTCTCCAAGTGCATAGGCAGACACACATGATTGATTTGAATTGCTCAAAATACCAGGTTGTTAATTTATATTTGGCAAAACTCAGCACATACAGTAAATAAATAAACATAGAATCACAAACACAGAGTAATATACAATATGTAGCGGAAACAAAATATGGTAGTTCATGAAGCTATTATATATATATACACATATTAGAGTAAAATAAGATACAATGGAAGTTTCAAATACAATAGTCAAAAACAAGATCAGAATACATCACTGAAATCAACTGAATATTTGAAAACTGGGTAGATAGCTAGATCTCCAAGCGCAGCTTCAACTCCAAAGGTGAGTCTCGAAAGCTAAACCACTCGTCTGATCCGAGCTAAAGAAAAATACAAAACACTCGAGTCAGGATTAACATTCTTATATCAATAAATCCAACTCAAGTGAAATAACAACTGAAATACAAGTAACTCAAAGGATGTTTGGGATTACCATCCTCTAAGGATCCGTTAAACTATCTACTATGTAGTAATATACGCTATTATAATAATGTCTAAAGTAAAGTATAATATATTTAAAAATAGCGTTAAGGCGTTACCCATATCCCGCTTAACACATTTTATATATTCCCATAATCTATGCAGTACCATAATCTCCCCCGTACTGGACGTCGTCAGAGGGCACTCCATTATGGAATCTCCACCGCGTACACGGTTGTTAAAGTGGTTTTTGAAGTTGGCAGAGAGTATGACAACTTCCGATCCTGGTCTCTTTAACAACCAAACATTATTATAACACTGCAGTCATTTCAAAATAGCTTATACTTCCAAACCAAAATATCATTGCCATTTAAAAAACCATATAAATATGATCTCCATTTCCATTTCAAAACTAATTATGATATCATTTCTATTTCAAATATATCCTTTCCAAAATCATAGCATTTTTCAAAGTTATAACACTTTCGGAACTAAACATTTGAAATCAAAACACTTTTGAAACATAATACTTGAAATCATAATACTTCCCACTAAACCAATTTAAATATTAAAATAATAAATATAATAAAATTGTTTTCCTCAAATGTTACAAATTAATTTCAAATCAACTTGAATTCCAAAATTCAAATTTAATCAGATCTCAAATCATTAATTCTAATTTAGCTTCCAAATAAGCCATTCCAAATAATATCTATTTCAAATACGGATTTTAACTCAAATAAACCATTTCAGTATATTTCAAAGCTTTAAATATTCAACATTTCAAAAATAAATTTGATAATTTCATATAGATCTTAATCCACTTACTATTATTTAGTTTGAAATATTTACTAAATAAATTTAGTATCTTTTAATTAAAGCTTTAACTTGAAATATTCATTAATCACCTTAAACAAAATCAAGTTATAAAATCATATCCTTTAACATATCAAATTCAATAAGTTTCAAATCGATTTAATTAAATAAAATTCTTAACTAAATACAATTTCAAATCAATTTCAAATCCATCCTTTCAACCTTAATTTATAAAAATCATTATAAACTCTATATTAAGATATAATTTAAAATAAATACTCAACCATATTATAAAAAAAATCAAACTTTATTATTAAACTTATTTTATATCAAAACAAATTTATACATAGCTTACAATCAAGAATTTAACTATATAAAATAACATTTATATAATATCTAATAAATATTTATATAAACCATATATTTCTTTCCAAAACCATGGAAATCATTTCAAAATACTTATATATAGACTGACATGTCTGTATATAATTTTCTATCCCATGGTCAAGTGATACAGATATTTATCAATTCAATCCGCTATTTATGGGTATATTTCCGTTCAGCCTGCAATCCCAAATTCAATTCAATTGAAAATCGCTTGGGTCTATCATTTCAACCCATAACGATTTTCTCCTATTCTACAGATTGTTTGGGTATGCATCATTTCAACCCCTAGGGAATTCTATACTGACAGGGAACTTGCAGAGTGATAACATATATGATAATAATATAACAGGTATATTATCAGTATAAATAACAGACAATGGTGTCAGATGTCACAGGTGAACAGATACAGATAACGTCATATATATAGCAATGCAAATAACTAACAGCATCATATTTCAATTGTCGTTTCAATTGAAATCGAATTTAATAAATATAAGAACATTAATCGTGAGTGATTGCTCACCTTTCGAGGCTAGAGAGTGTAACAACAGAGCAAGCTACGAATTCCGATCTAAAGCAAGATAGGCATGAATCAACGAACAAAGCTGATGGATAGAAACAAATTAAATCAGTTTTTATGTAAACTGAAAAAATATATATATCTATACAATGTTATAATATATAAAAAAATTGAATATTTTATTTTAAGATAAATATTAAAAATAATATAAAATTTAAAAAAATAAGCTTATATATGTAAGCTACAAGATCATAATATATATTACATTTAAAAACAATTAAAGTAAATTTGTTTTTTTAAATACATATAACCCACACTTTATATACATAGTAACCACATAAAAATTTCAAATAAATATCTAATTCAAACACATAAGAAAATAAACACACACACACACACACACACACACACACATATATATATATCAAATCAGTATTACTTAACACATATCAGAAATTTAAACGGACCCCGTACTATATTTGAGACCAAACAGATATATAGTATATATCAAACCTTCATAGCTTACATAAACTAATGTATAAGTATATTTATATACACTAACATATAATATACCTTATATAATGTAAGGATGCGATTTTCGACGCATGAAAGTCGACATTAATACGTCCACTGCATCAGCTGCCGAAAAATCGAATGTTGGAAAACGGAACCGTTAGCGTTAAAGAAGAGGTAGAAGATAGAAGAAGAAAGAAAGAAAGAAGAAGAAAACAGAAACAATAACAGAATCTCAAAATCGTAGCGTAACAACGTATAATGGATAAATGAATATCTTTAAAACAAAGAACTATATCAGTTATTACATTACATCACAATCATTACATTACATTAATAGAGTTTACAACAACAAACAGTGGAAAAGAAATGCTATATACTAGTTGATACGCCAAGCCATCCAGCCTGCCTCCAGATCTCCACAGCAACTCCTGAATTCCAGAATGACCTGATAACCTGACTCTAGGCTGCCCGTGTAGAAAAAATAATGGGAACCCAGAGTTTAGGAAGGGAACAATAAACTCCAGGTCAGTCACAGGAATGGTGCGAGAACTTAAAACAGTTATTCTTAAAAAAACAAAGAAATATTTTTAAAGTCAATTCGCAATGCTTTTAGAAAATGTAACTACCATAAGGCCTCCGCCACACACACAATGCAAACACAGAATCAGAGGAGATTTCTCCTTATGATAGTCAAATATGCTTGATACGCAAATTTTCTTTGATATTATTATTATAAGTGCAAAGTGTAGGAAAACATTTCTAAAGTGTAATATAAATCTTAGCCAACATACGACCATTATCGTATGCCTACTATAGCTACCATATGAAATGGCAGGTTCTACAACTAAAACCGTACATGGCTCGTATTGTTTCTTTGAATTTCCAACAAATGGCCAGGCCAAGGAACTTCCCATTGCACATGGGTACGCCTCTGGAAAGACGCCCCGAGAACCTAACCGGATCTCTGCCAACACAAGGTCGGGTTACCCTTAACTGGTTAACAACTGACATGAATGTGCCATCCCCCGGTCGCAATCGACCTAAATCCCGGGATTCACCAACAACCACAAAATAATAAGTTTGCAGCAACAACATAGGTTAAGTATCTGGGCTCCATACCATGATACCACCTCTATCCAGAAGGAAATGACATACACTAAGGGGGTGCTATCCCCTAATAACCTCGCCGCATCTTTCCTGTTTTGACCATTTTCAAGGTGTGAGGTCCGACGAAGTCTCGCCCACAAAGCTACGCTTTTCATAAAAGCCACGCTTTAATCAACAAATGCTCAGCAGCACTCAGCATGCCACGTTACCAAATTGGGAATATATCACTAGTAACCATCAACTACATAACCTCTGAGCTCATACATCTCAGAGAAGGGTGTTAAGCTAAAAGAATAAATTCTCCACCACCAACAAAAATATATTTGACAGAAACCAGCTTTACATCTCAAATTGTAACGTTAGACACACATCCATACAAGTCCATTCTGGGTTCGAACAGAACCGAAGGCACTTCCAAAGAAGCCCTTGCAATTTGGATATTCACTAATCACGACCGGACTTCCCATCAGAAAGGGTGATAAAATCTCTATATCGGAGATCTGCGATGCAGAAACATTCGACGGTAATCCTTCCATTTTCGAAAATATCTGGTCTTCAAATGCTATCCATTATGACATATCACTATTCAAAATGGGATTTACGACACAAAGGTCCTCTCTCGGCTAAACCGAATAACGAGCGCTTATTTTAAAAATAAGTGTAGCATTCAAATTCAAGCAAATCGCACAAATACCCAATTAAAGGTAAATATTGATAGTCGGTTATTTAACTATCAATGCCAACAAACAAATATCCAGCACCATAACAATCACTAGGCCCTTTTTATTAATCTTCCATAAATTAATAACTTGTCAGATATTCACTTCAATTTATCTTTAAAAAGATATATTCTCTAAACCATTTCAATTTCTACATTGGAAAACATTTCCAAATACTTATTTAACAATAAGTAATTCACAAATATATTTATTTTCAATACTTAGAAAATATCCAATATACTTAAAACACGATCGAGTATATATTTTATTCTTTTAAGGAATACGTTCTCTTAAACACATTCATTTGAGTCAAAACGAATGTTGCGTAATAAATCGTTTCGACAACCCAAAATCACTAGTATAGGGATTCGAAATTAAGATAGATATAAAAATCCCAATACTATATAAAACATTTCCTTTCGAAAATCATTTACTATAACAACAGTGTTATAGTCCATCTTTTCCTTATTTTTTGAAAATGTCTATTCCAACAATCAATGTTGAAATATATGGTTTCGATCCTTAACACATTTTAAAACAACTTCAAATCGTTTTAATTCTATTTAAAAGATCACTTCCTAAAACATTTCTTTAATATATTATTCACTGTCCAAATCATGAATATAAATCGTTTGTCAAATTCAGCACTTCTACATATTTTAATTTAAAGGATTGTCCACTGTCCAAAATCATGGATATATCTCCTTTAATAAATTGTAATAATTAACTTATCAAAATAAGTCGATTTCAGATTTATAAACAATGTTTATAAATTCCATTTATATTTTATAACAACTTCAACTTATAAAAATCACTTTATTAACAAATTCTATCCATATTCCCTTTAAATGCCATCCAATTTCTAAGTCCAAAATTTTCATTCACTTATGAAATCCATTTATACTTCATTTTAACACATATAAAAACTCGTTTTATAATTCCAATATTTTTAATTTATAAATACCAATTTTATAATTCTTTTATATAAAACTGTTTATAATAATTTTCAAAAATATCAATTTAAACTATTTTATAAAATTCATTAACTCCATATTTCAAAAATCACATTTTAACTATATTTCTCAAATATCATAAATTTTTATAACATTAAAATTATAACGTTTATCTGTTTAAAATGAATCAATTCCAAAATACAATAAAACGTATATTTTCAAAAATCTTTTTAAAATCCTTTTAAATTTGAAAATCATCACTTCAACACTTTTAATTTTCCAAAATAGGCCCAACGCCGCAACAACACTAAAAATAACAATCACGGCATCCAAAACATCATATATCATATGATAATTGAATATATCACAATATCTGTAAATAAATCAATACGGGTGAGGAATCCAGTTGGATCCCTCCAACCAGTTTCCCTGCATTCACAGATGTTAGCACAATACCAATCCCGTTTCAATACGGAATATCGCGTTACATAGGTTTATATAAAATATTATCCGCTATTATGTGGCGTAATAGGGTCTCATCCGCTATATAATGCGGGAAAAATCAACTCCAAGTACATATATAATACCAATTCCATTTCAAGATGGAATATCGCAGTATATGAGTTTAATAAATAACATCCGCTTAATATACGGCGTATAGGGTCTATTTCAACACACTAGACAAAAATTTATCATTCAAGCATACAATCAAGCAATTTTAAATCTAACAATTTAAAATTTAAATCGAAACAATTTCGATTGAATGAGAAGTTCTCACCTTGTTTCCAATAGTGGTTTCAGCGTTTATTTCGAATAAAATTAAACGCACGTTTAATTTTACCCAAAATTTCCACTATCTCCAACAACCCCAATCCAGCTCCATCGCGTAGTGTTCGTCAATACGAACCCAACGCAATTCATTTCGTCAGTTTTCGACCTCGTATGACAAAGTTAAACATTTTTAAACATTATACGAATTTAACTATATAAATAATTTCTATTTTCTTTTAAATTTTAACCTAATTCTCATCTGGGCCGCATGTTTCTTTGCCCTAGAATCTTGGTCGTTCCTTATGCTTCTCCTTCTTCCCAGTAAAACACGCGTGCGTTTGAACCCATAGCCGTCGTTCTTGCTTCAATTAACGCGGCCACCACCTTCATCTATACTTCGATCAGGAGCTTCCACTCAACAGCCCTCGACGAGAGCTACCTACGGCCGGAGCCTAGGCAAGCTCGGTCACCCCAGATCAACGGAAATCGTGCACGAACCGAGCATGAACGGGCGCGAATTCCCCTCCAACCTGTTCGTCATACTTCATCTCGGCCGTTGGATTTGGAGTACTCGGCGTGCTCTACGTTTTGCTAGTTGAACGTTTGTCTTGATTGTTTATAGATTGCGAGATATTTGAGGAAGAAAATCGAAAAACATCCGCCATTGATATTAAAACTGGCGGCTAGGTTAAGGAATTAGGGTTTGTGATGAAAAATGAAAATAAGGGGTCCTTTTATAGAAAAATCTCGCGACACTATTCACCCGTAACTTTTCCAAATTCCAAACGAAGCGTGCTGCCTGGCGTTTATAATGTTTAATCCCCATTCCTAATGCAATGGAATATGTATCGGGAGCCAATTCGATCATATTTGGAAGATAAGTTTTTGAATCGACTATTTGAATTCAAAATTCACTCGAATCGATTTCTACGTGTTTTAACTTGTCTCGGACAAACCGAAGTCCGATTGACACGAAATTTGAAACCATACAATAATATAAGATTATGTATCCGATGAAACTAATTTCGTCAAAATCCGAGACTGTTTGAAAAATGGCTATTTTTACTCGTCAATTAAATATTAAAATATTCAATTTCTACAAATTAACTTTTAATTCAATTTTAAAAGTTCTATAACATCATTTTAACTCCAATATGATTTAATACAACTTTCCAAATCAATTTTAATCACATTAGATCAAATTTCCAATTATTTCTGTAATTTCAAATATTAAATTATCGATTTAATTATCCAATTCAAATCCAGATATTCGAAATAAAATCTATTCGACTTACAAATTTTACTTATTAATATTTAAAATCAATTAAATATACGAATTTCAATTAACAGAAATTCTGGGTCGTTACAAACTTCCCCCCAAAAAGAATTTCGTCCTCGAAATTACCAAGTAAGAAAAAGTTATAGAATGCATTAACCTTTCAAAACCATTCAAATTAGATTTCAAATTCACTTAAATTTATAACTTTCCTAAAATCCAATAGTTAAAATTCTTACAATAACTTTACTAAGTTTTCAAATCATGCTTAGTTATCCTTTCAAAAGTACTAATATCGTTTAACTTTCGACTCAAAATCAAAATTTTAGTTTTCAAAATTTTTCCAATTTTCTCAAAAATATTTTAACGCCTTAAATTTTCAGAAAATTTCGCCATAGTCTCCTTTGCGCGACTCGATCCAAAAAAAATGGCAACATATATATCACAAATATACATCTCATCAAAGTAATGAGGCATCCCGTAGGGAAAAAAGTGGAAAAGTACGATATGTAATCCGAGATATGTACCTTATATATTATTGGCGAGCATATACGGCTAATATAACACGAAAGCGAGCTCCAAAAGCGAAGCAAGCGCAATCCGCACCTACTATACACTCAATAAACAATGAGAAACATGTATATAGAAAATAATATCGATATACAACATATACCAGAAGCAACAACTACATAATGCAACAAAAGGCAAGAAATCCAACCATTAAACAACTATCATCCAACAACAATTCCAATCATCAAATTAATATACATTCACTTCTCATTAATATTCAATGAATTGGATTTTCATTTAATCACATTTGATTTATTAACATTGGACTTTACTAACATTCATTTTCAATTAGTTTATATTCACTAACTCATATTCAAGTTAGTTCACTTCCACATTCAAAACAAATTACATTGCTTTTAATTTTATCAATTAAACTTCATATGAATTTCTATACAATCAACTAACAACCAACGTATAACCAACATAACCAAATTTATTTAATTCGCTTACATTCATTCAATTTGGTTCATCACTTTTAATTAGCTTTAATGAATTAATACTTACATCCATTATTTCATATCAATTCATTTACATTCGATTGATTAATATTCAATCCATTTATTAATTCAATTGCTAATTCATTTAACAACAAAAGTTGAATTTCATTACATGACTCAAGTTTATATTCATTTAATATACTTTATTATTTTACTTTGATACCAAAATCAACTTCATACAACATTACTTAAGTTATATTCCATTTCAAACATCATTTGTTTAACTTAACTTAAATTTCCACTTATAAATCAAATTCAGATTCCAATTCTAAAGTAAATTCTATTTAACTTTCCATTAATCAAATTCCAAATCATATATTTATTATGCTAATCAAAATTCTTTATTCTTTACCAAAGCCAAATTTATTATTTCATATTATAAGTCCACAACTCGTTTCACTTATATTCAACAATTTCAGTTCATAGTTCAAATTCATTTTTATTTACAACTCATATTTATAAATATATTCATATAGTTTCACTTCTTATATATATGATTATTTCACAATTGTAAATCACACTAATTATAATTCCATACTAATAATTCTTCGCTTATACAATTTTTTTCTTTTAATTAACTTATATATATATATATATTCTTAAATTTTCAACAACCAAACAATCAATTATTATAAACATTTACATAAAATTTGTTTCTTTTATATACGAAAATATTTTGGGTGAAATTATTTCATTTACCCTATTTCAAAACAATACTGTGTCAGTTTATCTTGTTTAAGAGTTTAGAAACCCCTATCGAAACAGTTGGCCAGACTGCACCGACCAGAATCTATAAACAATCAACCGATAAGTCAACACAATACAAAACAATTTCATATTCACTAACAAATACGCGCTCATATTTATTATTACACTCAAACTCATTCTAGAGTACTGCTGACTCTATCTCTAATGAGTAATTTCCAACAGAGCCAAGGTTGTCACTTAACCATATGCTCTGATACCAAATGCGAGGATGCGATTTTTGACGCACGAAAGTCGACATTAATACGTCCATTGTATCAACTGCCGAACAATTGAATGCCGGAAAACCGAACCGTTAGGGTTAAAGAAGAGATAGAAGAAGAAAAAAACAAAGAAGAAGAAAACAAAGAAGAAGAAAACAAAAAAAATAATAGAATCTCACAATCGCAGCGGAACAACATATAATGGATAAATGAATATCTTTAAAACAAAGAACTATATCAGTTATTACATTACATCACATTACACTACATTACATTAACAGAGTATAACAACAAACAGCGGAAAAGAAATATTATATACTAGTTGATACGCCAAGCCATCTAGTCTGCCTCCAGATCTCCACAGCAACTCCTGAATTCCAGAATGACCTGATAACCTGACAACCTGACTCTAGGCTGCCCGTGTAGAAAATAATGGGCACCCAGAGTTTAGGAAGGGAACAATAAACACCAGGTCAGTTATGGAACTGGTGTGAGAACTGAAAACAGTTATTCTTAAAAAACCTAACGAAGAAATATTTTTAAAGTCAATTCGCAATGCTTTTAGGAAATGTAACTACCATAAGGCCTCCCACCACACACACAATGCAAACGCAGAATCGGAGGAGATTTCTCCTTATGATAGTCAAATATGCTTGATACGCAAATTTTATTTGATATTATTATTATAAGTGCAAAGTGTAGGAAAACATTTCGAAAGCATAATATAAATCTTAGCCAACATATGACCATTATCGTATGCCTACTATAGCTACCATATTAAATGGCAGGTTCTACAACTAAAACCGTACAAGGATCGTATTGTTTCTTTGGATTTCCAACAAATGGTTAGGCCAAGGAACTTCCCATTGCCACATGGGTACGCCTCTGGAAAGACGCCCCGAGAACCTAACCGGATCACTGCCAACACAAGGCCGGGTTACCCCTAACTGGGTAACAATTGACATGAATATGCCATCCCTCGGTCGCAACCGACTTAAATCGGGGGTTCACCAACAACCACAAAATAATAAGTTTACAGCAACAAAATAGGTTAAGTATCTAGGCTCCATACCATGATACCACCTCTATCCAGAAGGAAATGACATACACTAAGGGGGACTATCCCCTAATAACATTGCCGCATCTTTCCTGTTTTGACCATTTCGGGGTGTGAGGTCCGACGAAGTCTTGCCCACAAAGCTACGCTTTTCATAAAAGCCAGGCTTTGATCAACAAATGCTCAACAGCACTAAGCATGCCACGTTGGGAATATATCACTAGTAACCATCAACTATATAACCTCTGAGCTCGTACGTCTCAGAGAAAGGTATTAAGCTAAAAGAATAAATTCTCGCCACCAACAGAAATATATTTGATAGAAACCAGCTTTACATCTCAAATTGTAACGTCGGACACATATCCATACAAGTCCATTCTGGGTAGGAAAAGAACCGAAGGCACTTCCAAAGAAGCCCTTGCAATTCGGTTATTCACTAATCACGACCGGACTTCCCATCACAAAGTGTGATAAAATCTCTATATCGGAGATCAACCGATGTAGAAATATTCGACGGTAATCCTTCCATTTTTGAAAATAAATGGTCCTTAACACCGGTCTTCAAATGCTATCCACTACAACATATCACTATTCATAATGGATTTATGACACAAAGGTCCTCTCCCGGCTAAACCGAATAACGAGCGCTTATTTTAAAAATAAGTGTAGCATTCAAATTCAAGCAAATCACACAAATACCCATTTAAAGTTAAGTATTGATAGTCGGTTATTTAACTATCAAGGCCAACAAATAAATATCCAGCACCATAACAATCACTTGGTCCTTTTTATTAATCTTCCATAAATTAATAACTTGCCTGATATTCACTTCAATTTATCTTTAAAAAGATATTTTCTCTAAACCATTTCAATTTCTACATTGGAAACATTTCCAAATACTTATTTAACTATAAGTAATTCACAAATCTATTTATTTTCAATACTTAGAAAATATCCAATATACTTAAAACACGATTAAGTATATATTTTATTCTTTTAAGGAAAACGTTTTCTTAAACACATTCATTTGAGTCAAAACGAATGTTGCATAAAACATCGTTACGACAACCCAAAATCACTAGTATAGGGGTTTGAAATTAAGATAGATATAAAAATCCCAATACTATATAAAACATTTCCTTTCGAAAATCATTTACTATAACAACAGTGTTATAGTCCATCTTTTCCTTATTTCTCAAAAACGTCTATTCCAACAATGAATGTTGAAATCTATGATTTTGATCCTTAACACATTTTAAAAGAACTTAAAATCTTTTTAATTTTATTTAAAAGGTCACTTCCTAAAACATTTCTTTAATATATTATTCATTGTCTAAATCGTGAATATAAATCGTTTGTCAAATTCAACACTTCTACCTATTTTAATTTAAAGGATTGTCTACTGTCCAAAATCTTGGATATATCTCGGTTAATAAACTGTAATAATTAACTTATCAAAATAAGTCGATTTCAGATTTATAAACAAAGTTTATAAATTCCATTTATATTTTATAACAACTTCAACTTATAAAAATCACTTTATTAACAGATTCTATCCATATTCTCTTTAAATGCCAAAATCCAATTTATAAATCTAAAATTTTCATTCACTTATGAAATCCATTTATACTTTATTTTAACACTTATAAAAACTCGTTTTATAATTCCAATATTTTTAATTTATAAATATCGATTTTATAAATCTTTTATATAAAACCGTTTATAATAATTTTCAAAAATCTCAATTTAAACTATTTTATAAAATTCATTAACTCCATATTCATAAATTTTTATAACATTAAAAGTATAATGTTTATCTGTCTAAAATGAATCAATTCCAAAATACAATAAAACGTATATTTTCCAAAATCACTTTAAAATCCTTTTAAATTTGAAAATCATCACTTTAACACTTTTTATTTTCCAAAATAGGCCCAATGCTGCAACAACACTAAATATAACAATCACGGCATCCAAAACATCATATATCTTATGATAACAGAATATATCACAATATCTATAAATATATCAATACGGGTGAGGAATCCAGTTGGATCCCTCCAACCTGTTTCCCTGCATTCACAGATGTTAGCACAATACCAATCCCGTCTCAATACGGAATATCGCGGTACATAGGTTCATATAAAATATTATCCACTATTATGCGGCGCAATAGGGTCTCATCCACTATATAATGCGGAAAAATCAACTCCAAGTACATATATAATACCAATTCCATTTCAAGATGGAATATCGCGGTATATGTGTTCAATAAATAACATCCGCTTAATATACAGCGTATAGGGTCTATTTCAATACACTAGATAACAATTTATCATTCAAGCATACAATTAAGCAATTTCAAATCTAACTATTTAAAATTTAAATCGAAACAATTTCGATTGAGTGAGAAGTTCTCACCTTGTTTCCAATAGCGGTTTCCGCGTTTAATTTTACCCAAAATTTTCACTATCACCAATCAACCCCAATCCAGCTCCATCGTGTAGTGTTCGTCAATATGAACCCAACGCAATTCGTTTCGTCAGTTTTCAACCTCGTATGACAAAGTTATACGTTTTTAAACACTGTACGAATTTAACTATATAAATAATTTCTGTTTTCTTTTAAATTTTAACCTAATTCTCATCTGGGCCGCACGTTTCTTTGCCCTGGAATCTTGATCGTTCCTTATGCTTCTCCTTCTTCCCAGTAAAACACGCGTGCGTTTGAACCCATAGTTGCCGTTCTTGCTTCAATTAACGCGGCCACCACCTTCATGTGTACTTCGATCAGGAGCTTCCACTCAACAGCCCTCGACGAGAGCTACCCACGACCAGAGCCTAGGCAAGCTCGGCCACCCAAGGTCATCAAAATCGTGCACGAACCGAGCATGAACGGCCGCGAATTCCCCTCCAACCTGCTCGTCATACTTCATCTCGGCCGTTGGATTTGGAGTACTCGGCGTGCTCTATGTTTTGCTAGTTGAACATTTGTCTTGATTGTTTATAGATTGCGAGATATTTGAGGAAGAAAATCGAAAAACATCGGCCATTGATATAAAAACTGGCGACTAGGTTAAGGAATTAGGGTTTGTGATGAAAAATGAAAATAAGGGGTCCTTTTATAGAAAAATCTCGCGACACTATTCACCCGAAACTTTTTCGAATTCCAAATGAAGTGTGCCGCTTGGCGTTTATAATGTTTTACCCCCATTCCGAATGCAATGGAATATATATCAGGAGCCAATTCGATCATATTTGGAAGATAAGTTTTCAATCGACTATTTAAATTCAAAATTCACTCGAATCGATTACTACGCGTTTTAGCTTTCCCCGGACAAACCGCAAGTCCGATTGACACGAAAATTGAACCATACAATAATATAACATTACAGATCCGATGAAACTGGTTTTGTCGAAATCCGAGACTATTTGAAAAATGACTATTTTTACTCGTCAATTAAATATTAAAATATTCAATTTCTACAAATTAACTTTTAATTCAATTTTAAAAGTTCTATAACATCATTCTAACTCCAATATGATTTAGTACAACTTTCCAAATCAATTTTAATCACATTAGACCAAATTTCCAATTATTTCTGTAATTTCAAATATTAAATTATCGATTTAATTATCCAATTTAAATCCAGATATTCGAAATAAATTCTATTCGACTTGCAAATTTTGCTTGTTAATATTTAAAATCGATTAAATGTACGAATTTCAATTGACATAAATTCTGGGTCGTTACATATAACTAGCGCTAATCTTCTATTACTTATAAAGAAAAGCAGAAACCAGGAAAGTCATTTGCTGCCACGTGTTTTTCTTACTTGACTCCCTGTCATTTTCAACTTCTGTTCCAAAACTGTTTTCCTTTTCCTCCCACCCAACTTCTGGTCCTTTTCCTCCAATCACCCTTCTCTTCCGCATGCCTCTTTGCCTGCTCCTTTTAGCACCTACCCACCGTTCATTCAGCTAATCTTTGCCCCTTACTCCTCTCCTCCCTTCTTTCCCCCTGTAACAGTCAGCCCGGCTGTTAATTCCTCTGCTGTTGAGTTTGCCCTTCGCGTAACCTTCGACCACATCGTAGGTCAGTACTCTTTTGATATCATTTCTTACGTTTTAGTGGTTAACTGTAAATTCGTCAACGATTTGCCCAATCTCTGCCTTACGCACAACCCAATGTACACGGTTTTATGTTAACCGCCTTTCCGATGTTATGACTTACGTCGCAATCACCACGTCGTTGTTCACCCTTACCCTATGTTGTACCAAACCAACCATATAAGGCTGTTTCTGTTTAATTTCAGTTGGGAGTCATGAAATGTGGTTTCCTCAGGCAGACATCCTATTGCGTACACTTTCACCAACATATACCACAGTATGGTCATACTTAGTGCGAGATAATGTTTTTCCCTACGACCATCTACTACGCTTACGTCCCCTAAACGTCGTTTTTGGTACAACATCATTGCAACATCGCAAATGTCATTGACTCAGTTTCCTTTTTCTTTCAATACAACATTTTACCGTTTGAGGAATATGTATGTTGCGGGTTCATGAAGCCTGTATGACATAATTTAGGAACACGACGTTAGTTAACTGTGGGGAAAAAAATTGCTGTTTCAAAACTATGGTTGGAAATTATCAACCAATCTTTGTTCGCCTACAATCTCTACTTTATATACTGTGACACCTTCATCATACAAATTTAACATGCGGAAGGGTTATCAAGTTATGTGGTCATTGCTGAAAGCCCGTTCGTTCATGCTGTAGATAGTACTGTTAGCAGATGTTATGCAAGTAATATACATAACGCTGTCAACATGATGCCTGCCACTCATGTTCAGGTTTCATGTTTGTTCGTTTATATTTCTTCTTAGTAGATGTGTCATTACAGTTAATCAAAATGTGGTATGCAGTACGGTATGCTGTCCAACATAGCACATACACCATGCTAAATTGCTCTACCCTGACTTCTGCAGGAAGTAAGTGGGATGATACTGTCTGCGCTGTATGGAAGACGGATGACCGCAGAAAAGGTATTACGCCGCTGACTCGTTCCCTCTGATTGTCTTTGTACTCTTTTTTGTCTCCAGTACCTACTGTTTAGCTTTGTTACTTAGTCACACTGTCAGATGACTTTCTGTTATTCAGTGCTTACTGCTGTTAACCCTATTTATACTTCCAACATTATTATTTTTTCCCTTCCCCACTTCCCCTTCGTATTATCTGCCGCTTATCAGCGTCACACTGTTATTTGGACAGTCACATGCACATTCGCACACATATATGGAGACATACGGACAGCTGCAACTTAGTTTGTTCACTATTTGTACTGTTTAATAAATATGACACATGGTTAGTAAGTAAGAGTTTTCGTTGATCGCGTGATGTTGTTCAAATTAAACTGCTATTAAATTTAGGGTGTAATGCGCATGTTAACTCTGATTCTTTGATGTCCCCTGGTCATGGTTTATTTTATACATTTTCCTTCGATTCGATTCAACTAAATCAGTCAGTATTGCTAAGTTATGAACATGGCCAAACACATTTTCTTTCAAATTTGTTCTCATTTTTTTTACACGTCGCACTCTACTGCGATGATAATGCTGTGATCTAATCTGATTATGCCGACAGAATATATATGTGATTGCAATTTTTACCACTTATTATTTTTGACGTACATAAATTGAAGGCTTTGATAAGTGAGTGAAATACAGAGTTAGTCGCACGTAGTACATTGTCACAAACTGTTGTTATATTAGTTTGAATTGTAGCAGGTACCGTCAGGTATTTGTATGCCATACGACTTCACGGACATTGTTTTATAAAGTATTAAGTACTGTATGTAATATGTAACGTTTTACAGAATGTCTGTTCGACGGCAGAAAGTAGTCCCTGATGTTCCCTATTCCAACAGCCGCCAGCTCATTAGTTTTACAATTATAACCTAGCATGGATTTAACTTGATTTTAAAATTTGGTCAACTTAAGCAATAACGGTGAGCTTTGCCCAAGCTGTCATTCCTGTCGGTGAGACAGCAGTCAGTTATAGCCTATGGTGCCAAGTCAAAAATTTTTTTCTCCTTTTCTCCTTTTACAAACTCAATTGTCCCTCCTATTTTTTTTCTTCTAAAATACCTTCTGAAAAAAGCAATTTTGTTTTAAAACAAAATGTCCATTTTTTACGCACTGAATTTTTTACAACCAAATAGTTGACAACTTCCTTCTCCTAATCTACCAACCATTTTTCCACCGTGTGTAATCGGCCTTCCTTATTTTTGATTAAGTAAACATTTATGGTTTTTTGCAATTCATTTCATGCAATGTCAGATAACGGAAGTTTTGTTCAATTCATCTTATTGGTTTCAACGCTTTTTTCTGTACACACTTGCTTCCTGTGCAGTCCACTTTTGGGTTTCTTATCCGTTGATTTTACTAACCATTTGTTGTAAGTATCGCCTTTTAACCTCTAAACGTACCGACTACTTATCCAGTGTTTGTGAATATGTAGTACCGCGTGCAGTTAAAACAGTAATTTAAGTTTCTACAAGTGTATTATTTTTCATATTCCGGTATGTGGGCTGTTTTTAAAGCAAATGTTATTTATGGTATTGTTCTTGGCTTCTCTATGTCAAATTCATGAACAGACATTGTTCCACCTGTATACTGGTATGATGACATTGTGTTACAAATACATAATACTCTTCGTAACCTCCTGTTTAAGATTTGAGTGCTGTGCTGTCAGAAGTGGTAAGACATAAAACTACCCACAATACAAGTTCGTATGTGGTTTAACAATCTGAAATAAATGTAAACGGTTACCTGTTGTATGTCCAAAGTCATGTCCACAAGAAAGATGCTTTATTTTACTACTGTTCAGACCGGAGTAATAGTTGTGTACAATGCAGTGTTGAGCTATTTTTTTTTGTTGTATGAAGCTGTAGTTTGCTTTACATGTGAAATTAAAATATCCTGTCTGGTATAAATAATAACAATTTACTACTCCAAAGAATTGTAAGAAAAATATTTCGCATGATCTTGAACATTGTTATTTCTATAAATCTAACACTGAATTTGATTAAGATATAGAGTTACTTAATTAATTTGGAGATCTATTAATCAGTTAAACCGTAGTCTGAGAAGGTTAATAAGAAAATTCATGTGTGCAAGAAGGCATAATGTATAAATTACTTTTGTTCTTAAGACTTATGAAACTCACAAGATCATATGTTAAACAGATATAACATGATCAGTCAAATATGTTATGGCTGCTATTTTATCGTTCTACACATGTGGAGTTAACCTGAAAAGAAAGTTTTAGCATATTATTATATCATATAATAGACTACGTAAACAAATCCTACTGAAGTTAAACTATAAAGTACAAACCATGCGTAAGAACGGAAAGTAAATATAAAATAAGAACTTTATCCTACTGAAGTTATGTTGTAGGATAAACAAACGTGTCAGAATAAGCAGTTGAATATATAACTACACTGAAGTTATGTTTGGCTTTGCTTTGCCATGAAATACAATTGTCTGTTGTAGCCTTAAATTATAGCCTTGAACAAAATTTGATGTGGATGTCATGTGTCTCATAACTCTGTTTGTGAACGCTTATTTTCGTCCGTTATTATAATTTGGATGTTTCAATTGGTCAACTGTGGTTATTTAAATCCTTCACTGTTGACAAATGTTTACATACTTTATGAATGCTTATGTTTGACTCACATGAGGCTGGCAGTTAACTTATTGTTCGGTAGACTTTGTGTATTTGAATTGTAATTACTTTGATGTTATCAATTAATGTGAGAGCAGTATTTGTTAAAATACATATATTTATTACTGCCTTCTTATTGAACCGAACACTTACAGCCATATATTATTCTGTAATTAGATAGATAAAATTGGGTACTACAAATTTGAAGAATTCTTTAAACTATTACCTTTGAAATGCAATCAGTTGTCCAAATGAAGAGGCGTCAGACATTTTGAGCAAGCAAAGTTAATAGTCAACTATTCATTTTGGCTACCAAAATCATTTGTATCTTGGTTCTGTATATATAATTGCATCCTTAGTCTGTTTGTACTGAAAGCTCATAATTTACCTTTTTTCATATGAACTTTGTCCATCTGTGATTTCATAATAACGAACATTAATACATACTATTTACTTCCGTATGTAAACTAACTATTTTGGGACTCTTTTACTTTCGACGTAGCTTTAATTTTGGTTTATAACCGAAAACATTCAAATGCATAGAATACAAAAGATGTTTGTTCAACAATCGTATCGTTTAAATTTTCAATCATTGTGCAATTCACAATAACGGTTTTGCATTGCACGATACATAACTCCATCATAACTGTCCCTCCTCTCCATTTGCAGACAGCAATAACGTGGATCCTTGATAATTGCATCGCTTCGGTGCCTAAATGCTTTGTTGATTCCTGTTTCTAAACTTGGTAAGATATAAGTTGGTCTAATTTTATGTTGTAACTGTTACTGTTACGCATTTATTTATTACTGTATTCCAAGTGACTATATGCTGGATAGTTGTACCGTAATTTTGTTACAGTTTTTCTTCTTCCAAAACCAGTATATTGTTTGCCTTCTATGTTCGTACGGCGTACTGCTAACCGTATGGACATGGATGTACCTACTGGTCATATAAATCAGTAGGTAGACCAACTGTACGTAAAAGCTTAGTGATGATATGTCGCTACAGCTACGAAGCAGATGAAATTTTTAAATTTTAAGTAAGAGTACTAATTATATCAAAGCAATGCGATATTGGCAAGTTAAGGATGTCGAAACGATCCTAAATTTGATAGACAGGGTGTGGTGGGGGGAAAAAAAATAAAGCATAAGTGTAGATTTAACAATTTCCCCTGTCAATTTCATAAGAGAGTATACATCAAATCTATACTTAATGAATATTATTACTTGAATAGATTAAGACTTTTTAAATTCTTTCCTCTGTGCTAATCCTTTAGCTGTACTGTTTTATAATTTCAGATGGTTGCTTTCCTGATCATATGACCAACTGTTTTTAGTTTTCTTCACTACACACCATGTTGTTACATCATATAGCAAGCTACATTTCACCAACCATTGTTACTTACTAATTCTCTTTTCTACCTACATAAATACTTTTTGTTTGCGGTTCAACTAAAAGTTATCTGTAGGATGATGTTGTGCTAAGAGGATTAAACCGGTGTAAATCTTGGTAAGGAAATTGTAGTTGGAGGTTGAAACATGGTAGATCGCTAATTTGATCACGGATGTGGGAAGTAATCATGTGTAACAACAATAGGTTTATGAATACGACTGTACAGACGTAGAATATAATTTGCTCAGCTCTCCTCGCCCTGCACAGTTTGCATCTTAGCTGATTACTGAAGTAACATCAACACAACTGTCGTAGGATTTCATTCAGGTTTTCACGTTCTGTGGTTAGTTAACTGTTTAACTTCCTATTGACGTTTGACTCCCGTGTCAGCTACTCCCATTTTCTGACTCTATGGAAGATTGAAATGTGAATGTTCAGTAAGGAAAATGGTAGCTGTACTTATAAATTTTTATTTCAACTGTCTGTGGCTTCACTGTTCTGTTCAAACCATATAATTGAATTGTTTTCCTTCTGACGTACCATGACGAAAATAGTGATTATATTGTACAAACAAACTACTAAACATTGTTTTCTCCTACAAAACCCCTGCTGATCATATTTTTGTGCAGAAGCCCGTTGGCTAATTTTTTTTTGTCCTCTATGATTGATTGATGGACCACACGACCTGTATGTAATTAAGCATTTTGATTGTTGTCCCTAACTGCTGTCACCGTTTACACAATTTATAGTGAAGTAGTACCATATTGATTTTTAATCAGTACCCACCGATAGTTACTGCCACTGATGCAGGCTGTACATACTACATACTGTCCACCCGACGAGTGTAAACCCTTGCAGTTCATTTGATTAATCAGAAATTATGGATACCACAGCCGTGGCTAGGGATGCTAGAGCTGAAAGAAGAGGTGCATTGAATGTGAGAAAAAGAAAAAGGTCTACAGTTTTACAGCAACAGGCGACAACGATGGAAGATACAAGCACATCCTTTGGACATGCGTCATATAGGCCAAAGATAACTTCTGGACGGACTGGCCGTAACGGTACGTTATGCCGGTTTACATAGCGTTGTTTAATTCACAAATTAACACACCACAACTACTGCTTTACACTGTAACATAAACAGGGAAAAAAGAAAATGGACAATATTCCTCACCGAGTTCGCGCAGCAGTGTGTTTGCAAAAGTAGGCACATGTAATGGTGTACTCTTATTCTTTCTCTCTCTTCTAAACTGTAATATAACCTGGAATAACCCATTTACCTGCTAAGTTTTCCACATATTTACGTTTTCTACTATCAACTTTACATACTGTATGGTTTACCCAATACAGTTCACTTTGCTGTTAATCTTCCTTACGACCGTTCCTCTGCCACTTTGTTTTTTCCTGGCATGTTTTCAGTACGCATTTGTGTCATGAAAGCCCACGGCTAAAATTTTGGAACAGGAGCTGCAGTGCAGCCACGGAATTTTGGTGGTCCTACCTATGTTTGCTCAAGTTGTAATGCAGCAGTTTGGTACGAAGAGAGGAACAGGAAGTCAAGAAGACCCGTGAATCCGAAGTTCTCTATTTGCTGTAAGGGCGGTAGAATTAGGTTACCAAGGTATAAAAAAAGCCCTGACTATTTACATAACCTCCTTGATTACAATGGTGGCCCTGACAGTTCTAATTTCAGAGAGAACATTCGAGTATATAATGGGATGTTTGCATTTACATCTATGGGTGGCCGGATTGATAATTCAGTGAACATGGGTCGGGGTCCTTATGTATTTAGAATTAGCGGGCAGAATTATCATAAAATAGGCTCTATGCTACCCACCGAGGGGCAAGCTAAATTTGCACAACTATATATCTATAACACAGCCAATGAGGTTACAAACAAAGTTAATGCGCCGGGGATGTCAGCTAACCACTCTACAAACCCTCTTATTATTAAAAATTTAATATCTATGTTCAACGACTGTAATGAGCTGGCTAAGGTGTTCCGGATGGCCAGAGACAGATATGAGAGTAGTAGTTTGACCAATGTTTCGCTTCATTTGTTGGAAAGGAGGGGTAGAGATGGTAGGCAGTACAATATACCAACAACTTCGGAGATTGCAGCGTTGGTTACAGGGAATGGTAGCCGAAGTGAAGGTTATAGGGACATCATAATCGAAGAGAGAAGTGGACTGCTTAAGAGAATTAATGAGAAACACCCCAGTTTTATGGCCATGCGGTATCCCCTCTTATTTCCGTATGCAGAGGATAGTTATAGACTAAATATACCTTATCAGTCCATCGACCCAGCTGATATAGGCAAGGACGACATGATAACCATGCGTGAATATTATGCGTACATATTGCAATATAGAGAGGGCGATGGTAATACCTTGCTTTATGGTGGGAGATTGTTCCAGCAGCTAATAGTTGATGCATACTGCTGCATTGAGGAGGACAGATTGAATTGGATTAGAAATAACCAACATAACATCAGGTCTGAATTGTACAAAGGGCTGAAGGATGCGGTTGCAGCAGGTGACACATCGGCGTTGTCTGTTGGCAGGAGAATGGTTTTGCCTTCCTCTTTTACTGGTAGGCCTAGGTATATGATTCAGAACTACCAAGATGCAATGGCAATTTGTCGATGGGCTGGTTCTCCAGATTACTTTATCACATTTACATGCAATTCTCACTGGCCACAGATTAAAGAGTGCTTAAAAACAATTCCAGGTCAACGGGCCGAAGATAGACCGGATATAATTTCACGCGTCTTTCACAACAAGTTGCAGCAATTGATGCATGACATAAAGGAGAAAGAACATTTTGGAAAAGTAAATGCAGGTCTGTCACATCATCCACTAAAATTTTGTTTAAAATATTTACATGCACTGAGATTATTGATTAATTGTGGTAAATTTTTTAGCAGCTTTGTACGCTATTGAATTTCAAAAGCGTGGCTTGCCTCATGCACATATCTTACTGTTTGTACGGAAGGAGGAAGGACCAAAAACGACGGCTGAGGTGGATAAGGTCGTTAGTGTAGAATTACCCGACCGTCACGCAGATTCCGTTGCATACCAATCAGTCAGCCAGTTTATGGTACATGGACCATGCGGCATTTATAATCCTAACTGCCCATGTATGATAAACGGTAAATGTTCAAAGCATTACCCAAAACTGATTAATCATGAAACGACGTATGACAAGCACGGTTTTCCAAGTTACAGAAGACGAAACAACGATAACTTTGTCACCACATTATCTGGGGTTAATTTAAATAATTGTTGGGTAATACCACATAATGTGAACTTAGTTGTGAAGTATCAAGCACACATTAATGTTGAGATATGCAATCGCGCGAAGTCTGTTAAATATTTGTTCAAGTACATTCACAAAGGCCATGATAGGGCTGCTGTTGTAATTGAGGAAAACAATGTAACAGACCACAATTTTGTTCGCGCTGTGGATGAAATAAAGACATATATAGATTGTCGTTACATATCAGCTTCAGAAGGAAGTTGGAGAATTTTCAAATTTGATATTCACTATCAAAAACCTGCAGTCGAACTATTACACTTTCATTTACCTGAAGAGAAAAACGTTGTTTTCCACGATGACGAAAATTTGGCCGAGGTAGTATGTCAACCTGCTGTTAACAATACTATTTTCACTGAGTGGACGGAAACTAATAAACTTAGTCAGGAGGCACGAAACATAACATATGTAGATTTTCCTACAAAATGGGTGTGGAACAAAAAAATTGGCAAGTGGACGGCACGGAACAAAGGGGACACAATAGGCAGAGTTTATTTCGCTCACCCAACATGCGGCGAAAGATTTTATTTACGTCTACTACTAAACATTGTCAAAGGACCAACATATTATGTAGAGATTCGAACTGTTAATTCAGTTGTTTATGACTCTTTTAAAAGTGAATGTGTTGCACGTGGATTACTTGAAGACAAGAATGAATGGAACATAGCATTAACTGAGGCGTCACGTTGGGCAACTGCGTCGTCTCTACGTGAACTTTTTGTCATGTTGCTGCTCTTCTGCGAAGTATCCAACCCACTACAACTTTGGAATACAAATTGGAAAATGTTGGCGGAGGATATTGAATGGCATTGCCTTCACACGTATGAACAACAAGCCGATTGTGTTGATGACTGTCAACTGAAGTTGGAGACTGTACGTGAATTAGGGAAGATATTCAGTAGAAGTGGTAAATCTGTAGCAGAATTTAACTTTATCCCTCCATCAGAACTTATTCCAATTTTCACAAGTCACCGTGGCTTACCAGCAACTGAAGCTGGTTATGATATGGAAGTGTTGAAAGCTGAGTCACAACCACTTCTGTCGTCTTTAAATTTTGAACAACAAAAGGTATTTAAAAGTGTATGTGATTCTGTTGAGCGTAACGAGGGTGGTTTCTTCTTTGTTTACAGAAGTGGGGGTACAGGGAAAGCTTTTCTATGGAAAACCATTATCACTTACTTCAGGGTAGAAGGGAAGATTGTTCTAGCTGTCGCTTCTTCTGGCATAGCATCTTTACTTCTACCTGGCGGTACAACCGCCTATTCAAAATTCAAAATTCCACTTAATGTGGATGATAATTCAACATGCAATATATCAAAACAGTCTCCTTTAGGGCAGTTGCTCAAATCTACTGATTTAATTATTTGGGATGAAGCACCTATGATGCATCGCAATGCTCTTGAGGCCTTTGAAAAAAGTTTACAGGATATAATGCAGGTTGGTATTGCTGCCGGACCCTCCAGGTGTTTTGGAGGAAAGACGGTTTTACTTGGAGGTGATTTTCGACAAACTTTGCCGGTAGTTCGTAAAGGTACCAGAGTTATGGTGGTCTCTGCTTCCATCAGCAATTCATATCTATGGGCAAAATGTAAGGTTTTCACCCTCAGAAAAAACATGAGACTACAACGTTCAACATGCACCTCCCAGGAAATGGAAAAAGTTGAGAAGTTTGCACAATGGGTGCTTGACATTGGAGATGGAAATGTTGATGCAGTCTCACTAAATAGTGACGATGATCCTTCTTGGATTACCATACCTTCTGAATATCTTATCGACGCTGGAGATTGTGGTCTTCAAAATATGGTTGACACGACATATCCTAATTTGCGTAATAGGTTAGCGGACAAAGAGTATTTACGCACACGGTGCGTGCTCGCTACAACTAATGAATTTGTTGAGGAAATAAACTCCTACATCCTTTCTCAAATTAACGGTGAATTAAGATCCTATTTCAGTGCTGATTCTATTAGTCCTACGTCTGAACAAGTGGACGATCAACATACCCTTTATCCTACCGAATTTCTTAACAGTCTAAAAATATCTGGATTACCTAACCACAATCTACAGTTGAAGATAGGAGTTCCAATTATGTTGTTACGAAATTTGAACCAGAGGTTAGGGCTTTGCAATGGAACACGGTTAATTGTAACTCAACTTGCTGAAAGGGTTATTGAAGCAGAAATAATTACTGGTACTAATATCGGTACGAAGGTACTAATTCCTCGCATCATCCTTACATCCGCGGATACAAAATGGCCATTTGTGTTGCGTAGGAGACAATTCCCCGTTAAGGTTTGTTTCTCGATGATGATAAATAAAAGTCAAGGGCAAACATTGGACAATATAGGCATATATCTGCCCCTCCTAGTTTTCAGCCATGGTCAGCTGTATGTTGCCGCATCAAGAACATCTTCATATCAGGGTATAAAATTTTTAATTGGTCAATTGGAGGGTGGACGTCGTGGGCTAACCAAAAACATTGTGTACAAAGAAGTTTTCAACGGTTTATCAGGTAATCACACCTTACATCGTTTGCTACATCCATTTCCGTCCTGAATTTCAAAAGCACTTTTCTTAACTCTCTTCCCTCTGCTTTCAGGCTGAAGTTACGGAGGAAAAAAAAGCGGTTACATGACCACATTCTGTTGTGACCCCTTTTATGGACTACCATCTACTGAGCTGCACCCTGCAACTTAATTTATCACTATTTCCTGCACAATTTATCATCACTACTACTATCTGCATTTGTATTGTTTTTTTTTGTACAACTTGGATGTTTATAACTTGGTGGTATGATTTATTCATTCTTAACACCGCTCATTAAATGTACTTGCTGTTTTCTCTGCAACACCTACATTTTCAACTGCTCTGTGCACGACGACCATGCTTATAGTTACACACTACACTGTCACTGACGTTACCACTACTACCTCAGTTTCTGTTGCCTCTCATTTTTTCCCCTGAGCTTGGATATTTGTAACTAAGTGGACTTATGTATTCACTGTTAAAACGGCTCATTCTCTGGTTTTCCTGTTTTCCCTTCCACACCAACATGGCCAAAGGGACAGTTTTCTGTCTCACTTAAACAATTCTAATTATTGGTTGACAGTATGCAGAAAATAATTGGGGGCTTGAGAATTGACCTCCTCAGGAGTATCATTTGCTACAGTGATGTTTACGTTATACAACCGTTTCCCTTATTTTTTTCCCCCATTATTCCTTACAGTAATAACACCTGAACACTAACTTTAACACATTTTAATTACAAGTAATCAGCACAAGCATTAAGCAGTGGTTATTTATCCATTACGCTCCATACCACCAATAAAGTTAGTTAAAATTCGAAATTTAATACTGATTACTTCTCAAACAATGTACTGTACTGTTATGCACATTTCTGTACTGTGAAGTTCAGTTTAGCCTTCATTAACGTGATTGACTGCTTATTCGCAGCAATTTGCTTCAACCTGTTTGTCTACCACATTACTGACTACTTTTACATGTTTTGCTTTTACTGCTGGACAGTCAATATTAATTTGTCTTAAACAGTTTAAAATACTGAACGATTTTGAAGCGATGCTCTTCACATCCTAGGTGAACTCAGTTTGGATGTTCGTTAACATTCACATTGTATGTTAAAAAATGCTGGGAATTTTTTTCCCAACTTTGTTATATTGTCTTAATTTATACACACTTACAGAACAATACGGTTTGGGCAACGAAGTTTACACATTTGACGTATGAAATAAATTAAGTATACGGCATTCAGTTAGTTACAACCCCATGGCTTCAACAAATCAACAACTTATTACTATCGAAGAAGTTCTTCCCACTTAACGACACCTTCGCTTTTCCTTCCTCCACACTGTTTTGTTGTCAGGTTGTTCTTCTGTTATTTCCTCCTCATTTGATGCACGTCAACTTTTGGAACTGCTCCAAATTCAGGTAAAGACAGGTTTTTATTCTCATATTTCATCTACCTGTCGTTTATTTCATCGTGTTTGTAACGTACTTGCTTAGCATAACAATTTTTTTGACTGCAGATTATATTTTAAATTGCAGTAATTCACAGTAAATTGAGTAGAAACAACGCGGGAAGATATAATCGCCGTTTATTTAAACCTGTGATGTATCCATATTTTTCCTGCATAATTTTCCCTGTTGACCTTATAATTCTCATTACATTCTTTCTTAGAACAACAGTTTTTACATCCTTCGTCCATTTTTTTCCACGTATATGATACTGTCCTCATTTATAAACACTTAGTACAAATTTAAGTCCACAATCCATTGCACTGGCTTGCTGCTTATTCGTATCAATTTACTTCAACCTCTTTGTCTGCCACAGTATTCACTACTGTTGCAGGTGCTACTTTTAATGGAATATTTTCAAACTAACTTAATCTTCCATAGTTCAAAATACTCAGCAACTCTGAAGCTTTGCTCTTCACATCTTATGTTCACTAAGTTTGGATGTTCGTTAACATTCAAATCGTATGCAAACAAATGCAGAGAATATTTTTTTCCTGTATATGATACTATCCTCCCGTATAAACACTTGCAGACCAGTACTGTTCAGGCAATGAATTATACGTAAATTTAATCTATGAAATAAATTAATTATACAGCACTCATTACTTTACAATCCCGTGGCTTCAAATAATTATCAATTTATTCCTATCAACGTTCCTACCACTTAACCACGTCTCCGCTGTTAATTTCATCACACCGTTTCTTTCTCACGTTCTTCGTCTTTTAAAATTTTACTTCTCCTTCCCTTCGTTCTTCGAACAACATTTTTTACATCCTTCATCCTCAGTTGTTATCCATATATTGAAACAATATATAATATACATTTACAAGTTATGGCAATTCATCATCTACACTCTCATAATAACATTACGTTCACTTTTGAACAGCAGGTACACCTTCGTACTGTAAGACAATTTATGTCCATTTTCAACTTAAACCGACAAATTTTTTCTTCATCAACCAATTTTGCTTAATTTCCACGAAGAGGGACTGTTTAGGATAGGAATTTGGCAACCAGTCGTTCGGACATTGTTATGCTCCTCCAGCACTCAATGCTTAGAAGGTATTTTTAACATTTGGCCATTCGAAATAGAGAGTGAACAATATACGTAGTATTGCATACAAAATAACTGATACTAGGTGCACTTATCCCAGCTTGAACTTATCTGCAGTCGACCAATGGATTCACGAAGTAATCTGTTTAGCAGCCGTATGCCACCAGGTCATTTTCAAATTTCGAATAAACTGTTCTGCAACTTTCAATACTACGGCTTCAAGTATGCGATCCAATAAACTGTATGCTTATTTGCATTAATTTTCGTCAACTTGTTTCTCTGCCACAATACTCAGTACAGGTAGAAGTTGTTCCTTTAATGTTATACAGTCCATGTTTACTAATCTTCTGCGGAAGACAATTTTGCGCTCTTATATACATAGATGCTGCATTTTATTTTAACCCAAACATTTTTTTTCATTTACCAATTCAGCTCATTAACAGGTTCCTGTACGTTGATGCTGGCATGAGTATCAGAGGCTTGCCTGCAAATTGATCGAGTTGATTTTATCTTTCTGATCGGTTCAACTTCATCATCGACCCACGGACAATAGAATTCTGTTCGTTGTTCATCATCAGGTACGGTTTCGTAATATATGACAATTTGTGCCCATTTCCAACTTAAACGGACGAATTTGTTTCAGACTGTACACATATCTACTACACCAGAAACGTGTTTTAACATTTAGTGGAATGCACAATTTAATTAACATTTTTTTCCACCAGCACATCGTGATTTGAGGATTGTAAATCATTGGCAACTATTTCCTAAATATTTCTGTAACTGCGTTTTGAGTCGTAGGTTATTATTGGATAAATAAAGGAATTTATAAAATGCACGTTATTCATTTTTAGGCTGACCACAGACATACAAGGCCGAGAACAATATGTAAGCAGTAATACTCTTTATGTAAGTACATGAAATTATTTGGGTACTCAATTTACAATATTTGATTATTACATCTGCAGTGTTTGAACAGTTTGTGTTAAGTACTATGTACTGTTCTTTTTCGTACAATTACTGTCTACAAATTTAATGTATCTGCGATACTGCTTCTAGCTTAAGTCCTAATATAGATAGCTTTACCCTTCTGTAAATTACTACGCTTTCGTATATGGACATACATAAGTTGCCCATCTGTTCTAAAGAGCAAATTACCGATTGTACATTGGAGCCATATTACATTTTGTTCCACAATTTACACCAGTTTTTTTTTATGCTGGTGGATAAATGTAAAGTTAACAAAAAGTAGATTAGCAGAAAATAAGGTAAAAGATCGTAGCACTGTTTACATTTACCATAAACACAATGTCAGATAAGATTTTATGCCAAATGTTGTTGTAGTTATTGTATTGGCACACCCGCACAATCATTTAAAATTTATTAATTTCTTCGTACAGTTGTAATTTTGAACCATTTTCCTCACATACTAAACTTACACAAACTGTATTACAAACAATTTTTGCAAATGCATAACATGAACAGTTTACACAAATGGGAAGGTAGTCGTTGTGCACTGCGATATACATAACGAACTATATGACAATGTATACCTTTTATACTCTCACTCATTATTTCCCATCTAATAAAAATACAAAGTTGGTATCAATGATCCATGTCCAACTTATTCTACCTACATTTACTGGAAGAAAGAAAGTGTGAACTCAAACATCATTTCACATCGAGCAATGCTACTTCACACTTTTGAACTGCGGAAATGCCCAAGCGCGTACCGCGGTCCTCTCATCGAACAATAACTAATTGTTTTAACATTTCATTTCCTGTACACACCACCTGCAGTCAATTTGTTAAGTCAATGTCTGATTAAACAATGAACATATCCACAGTTATATATCCTTCCTCCTGCTCTTTATTAGTAATATACTAATATGGTGTTGATTGCAGCACGACTGTCCACGGCTAATCTGTACAACGCTGCTACTCGCCGTGTTACAAAGAATGTACATAACAGCGACATCACGATGCATCCCCTCTGACCACAGATTTCATGTCCAGACTGTCCCCTTCTCCAATCAACATCAGTCAACACCCTTCACGGTAATACTATACAATGTCCGGTATGCTTTCAATTGACTTCCACAGCTTGCTCTCCATATTTAATCAGTTGAAGACGGATTAAAGGTACGCCGGTTAACCTTGGAAGCAGTTTGGACAGCAACACGAAGAAGAAGGCGCCCAGACCGTGGACACACCACAAATAAGTCGTCAACGTCTCCACTCCTCCGCCTTTCTGTATTAGTATCAGTAAATGAGATGAACGGGTATTATATGTCCCAATATGTTTTTTCTTAGTTGCCACAAACGTTGAAAATGTGTTGTCCCAGTACTATATGTCCCGATATTATATGTATGCATTATATTTATTGATTCAATTGTTTAGTCGTCCAGTTACGGTACGTACGTGGATACCAATTTGTATAGCACATCAAATTTAATATCACTACTCTTATCTTCATCTGCATGCTGTATACATTATTTACTTTCACTGTATCATAAATTGATGCAGTACGCACTACGGAATCGATATGTTTAAATTGTTCAAGGCCTTTAAGTCGTTTGGAGTTGGCTTCGTTCTTGAGTCGTTCGGAGGTTATAGGTCGCTCATGACTTAACAAAGGGAAAGATGACGAGTTACGACTTAAAGAGAAGGAGCTACGACCTAACAAAGAAGATGAAAGGAAGTTACGACTTAACAGGGGATTAAGTCGTTTGGGATGGCTGAGTCGTACACGACTCAACGACTCATCTATAAGTCGTCCACGACTTATCTTGAAGTAGGGAAATGTCCCAGATATTAAAGGCTTGAGTCGGAGGAAGGCGCGACCTAGTTAAGTCGTTGAGAAGATATACCGCAAGAAGCGCATGTTGCTTGAGTCGTATGAGTCTTAGGTCGTAAACCAGGTCATGCGAAGTCGTTATATGTAAGTCGGCCTGTATGTATGTGAAGTGTTAGGTCGGCAACGACCTAGTGTATGCTCTTAAGTAAGTATGCAGTTGAGTCGGTTGAGTCGCGTTGTGATGTAATTGCGTTGAGTCGTGTTGTATGTATGTAAGTGAGTCGTAAGTGGTGAGTTTTCTTTTATAAGCCGTGTACGACCTGAGGGAAGTATTGTGTTTGAGTCGCGTTTGCTGAGTCGCTGCCGAGTCAATATGATTCATAAGTCTTGTGTCATGAGTCGGCCAGGTCTTGAGTCGTATGCGACTTATTGTGCCAGCTGTGAACTACTATAAATAGCGAGTGTGTTGTAACTTTTTAGAGGTTGATTTTTGAATAAAATTTCTTGTTGATTGTTGTGTGCTTTCTTCTAAAATTGGTAGTTGAGTGTAATCTCCTATCTCCTCTTTAGGTTAATCGAGTGCGCTCGATTCAACGATCGTAGAAGCCGATTCACGGTATCTAGTGCGCTAGATCAACGTACGAAGAATCGTAGATTTTTGAACACGGTATAGTGCGCTATCAACGTGTTTGAGATAGCTAGAATTCGGTATCTTCGGATCAACGAATTTGGGAAACTTTGGTATTCATCAATCCACCGATTGCTACTTTCACCGATTGAAGTTTATTTTTGATTAATCCGCTGCGTCAGTTTGGTATCAGACCTAGACTTAGCCAATCATAGCTAAGCCGAGTCTTGGAGTCAAATTTTGAAGTTGAAGTTTGAAGTTGTTGTTCATCGTGTTCATATTGAAGTTGCAACGAGTTTGAAGATTTTGATCCATTTCATTTTGGATCTAGAGTTGGAGAAGTGTTTGAATTTGAAGTTGCAAGTGAGGCCGAGTCAAGTTGCAAGTGAGCCGAGCCAAGCTAAGTGTGAAGCCGTGCCGACCTAACCATAAGTCGTTGCACGTTGAGCCGAGTTAAGTTGTTGCCGAGTTAAGGAGTCAAGCTAGTGAAGATTTGTGCCGAGCGACTTAAGCCTTAAGTCGTTCGTCTTGTTCGAGTTAGTGGATTGAGCCGTGATTTGTTGCTTGCGTTGAAGATTTGTGTTCAAGTTATTGAAGTTTGTAAGAAGTTTTCAATCATGCCACCGAAGAGAGCTATTCGTCATCAAAATGTTGAAGCGTTGTATAGAAGAGAAGAAGCCGAGCTTATGGAGCAACGTATTAATGAGAAATTTGATGAAGGCATTGGAAAGTTAGAGAAGTTGATGAATGATTTGAATCAAACTCAAAGGAGGAGATCACCAAACTCGAACCATGGAGGAAACCGAGTTTCGCCATCGGTTACGGAAGCTAGGAGGGTATCACCGCATTCTTTTAGAGATAGAAGAGAAACATCAATTTCATCACGGAGAGATCATCATGACTATGGACATGAAGAGAGAAGAAGTCAACGTGAATTTGACAATGAGGTATATAGAGATGAAGAGAGACATAGTAGAAGAAGCACGCATGAACGAAGGGATGATAATGGTCGAGATCGATGTTGGCGTACTTTTGATTTTGATAAAGAGGGTGATAGAGCTAGCATTCATTATCGAGATCGAGACCAATTTCGAAATTCATATCGAGATGTAGATGATGATCATCGATGGGAATCGGGTATGAAGATGGAAATTCCAGAGTTCAAGGGTGGAATGGTAGCTGAAGAATTTCTTGATTGGGTGTCAAATGTTGAAGAGATCTTTGATTTCAAGGAGGTTCCTGAGCATAGAAGAGTGAAGTTGGTTGCTACTAGGTTGAGGGGGAGAGCTTTGGCATGGTGGCAGCAAACTAAACTTACAAGGGAGAGAATGGGAAAGTCAAAGATTGAGTCTTGGGATAAGATGAAGAAGTTGATGAGAGCTACATTTTTGCCTTACAACTATCAATCACTTATGTACCAGAGGTTGCAGAATCTGAGGCAAGGGACGAAGTCTGTTAGTGATTATGCTGATGAATTTTACCAACTCATTGCCAGAAATGATATTATGGAAGCGGAAGAACAGCTAACTGCTAGATTCATTGGGGGATTGAGAATGCAGATCCAGGATATGGTTAATATGTTTGATCCAAGATCTGTTACAGAAGCACATCAGAAAGCATTGGCTTGGGAGAAGCAAGGAAGGCGTGGGGGTGGTGTGTTTACTAATTCCAATAATCAAGTAAAGGGTGTTAGTGGAAGTTCTAATGTTCCTAAACCTGTTACAAAACTAGTGGTGAAGGAGGCTGAGAAGGCGAAGGTTAGCAGTGGTTTCAAATGTTATAATTGTCAGGAGTTGGGTCACAAAAGCAATGAATGTCCGAAGCCGAAGAAGAGAGCAATGGTTGTTGAGATTGAGGATGATGGTGAGGAGGCAGAATGTTCAAATGCATCTTATGTTGAGGAGGAAGAAGAATTGTCTGGAGATGAAGGTTTTAATCTTATGATGAGGAGGTCATGTCTTACACCAAAGCAAGAAGAGGAATCTAGTTGGTTGAGGAGCAATATTTTTCAGTCGACATGCACTATTTTGGGAAAAGTTTGCAAGTTCGTTATTGATGCTGGGAGTTGTGACAATATTATTTCTACAGAAGCAGTAAGGAAGTTGAACTTGAAAACTGAGAAGCATCCTAAACCGTACAAGTTAGCATGGTTGAGGAAGGGTGGTGAAATGAAGGTGTGTCGAAGGGCTTGTGTGAATTTTTCTATTGGGAAGAAGTACAAAGATGAAATTTGGTGTCATTGTAGACATGGATGTGTGTCATCTGTTGTTGGGCAGACCATGGCAGTTCGATAGAGCAGTACAACATGATGGTCGTGCTAATAGTTACAGTTTCATGTTCGAAGGTACTAAGATTATTTTAGTTCCTAAGAAGCAACAACAGAAGGAAAGCAAGCTGGAGGAGATTGAAGAGCTGAAAACCTTATTATCTTTGAAAGAATTTGTTAAAGAAGTTGAAGAGGAGCCTGAAGTGTTTTTGTTGATTGGGCGAGAGTGCAGTGAAGAGGTTGAAATTCCAGAAGAAGTGAAGCCAGTTTTGAAAGAATTTGAAGACGTATTTCCAGAAGAGTTGCCTAAGGAGTTACCGCCATTAAGAGACATTCAACATCAGATTGATCTTGTTCCGGGAGCAGTGTTACCACATCGACCACATTACAGGATGAGTCCGAAGGAACATGAGGAGTTGCGAAGGCAAGTAGAAGAGTTGTTAGAACAGGGACGTGTTCAAGAAAGCTTGAGTCCTTGTGCAGTACCAGCTTTGTTGGTGCCGAAGAAGGATGGAACATGGAGAATGTGCACTGACAGTCGAGCATTGAATAAGATTACTGTTCGCTACAGATTTCCTATGCTAAGGTTGGATGACTTGCTAGATCAGTTGAGTGGGGCAACTATCTTTTCAAAGATTGATTTGAAGAGTGGATATCATCAGATTCGAATTAGACCGGGAGACGAATGGAAGACCGCGTTCAAGACAAGGGAAGGATTGTATGAATGGTTGGTTATGCCGTTTGGTCTATCGAATGCACCGAGTACATTTATGAGGGTGATGAATCAAGTTTTCAGACCGTACATTGGGAAGTTTGTTGTAGTTTACTTTGTTGATATTCTGATTTATAGTGCGAGCACAGAGGAGCATGTAGAGCATTTGAGAAAGGTGTTAATTATTCTTCGTGAGGAACAATTTTATGCAGCTATGAAGAAATGTGTGTTCATGACTCGAAGTGTATTATTTTTGGGATATGTTGTATCCGAGAAGGGAATCCAGGTGGACCAGAGTAAAGTTAAAGCAGTTAGAAATTGGCCACAGCCGAGAACTATCACCGAAGTTGGAAGTTTCCATGGATTGGCCTCATTCTACCGAAGATTCATTCCACACTTCAGTAGCGTGATGGCACCAGTTACCGATTTCATGAAGGGGAAACAATTTTCTTGGACAGAGGAAGCAGGAGCTGCTTTTGAACGAATCAAAGAACTGTTGACGACAGCACCAATTCTTGTTTTACCAGATTTTCAGTTGTTGTTTGAGTTACACATTGATGCATCAAAGGTTGGGATTGGAAGAGTGTTGAGTCAGAGTGGAAGACCTATTGCATATTTCAGTGAGAAGTTATCCTAAGATGAGATATAGTACATACGATGTTGAGTTTTATGCAGTTGTGCAAGCCGTGCAGCACTGGAGACATTATCTTTTTCAGAAAGAGTTTGTTCTTTACACCGATCATGAAGCTTTGAAGCATTTGCAGGGGCAAGATAAAATTTCAGCGAGACATGCATCATGGATTGCTTATTTACAACAGTTTACTTTTGTTGTCAAACATAAGTCTGGGGTAACGAATCGTGTGGCTGATGCTTTGAGTAGGAGGAGTCATTTGTTGACTACAATGAAAGTTGAGGTAACAGGGTTTGAATTATTGCCAGAATTGTTTGAGGGGGATCCTTACTTTGCTAAGTTGGTTGAGAAAGTTAAGGATGGGAGTACTGATGAATTTATGTTAGTTGATGGTTTCTTATTCAAGGGGAATCGATTATGTATACCAGATAGCAGTTTGAGAATGAGGATTATCAAAGAGTTGCACGAGGAAGGACATGTGGGCCGTGATCGTACATTACATTTGATTTCTCTATCTTACTTTTGGCCGTCGATGAGGAAAGAGGTTGAAAGGTTTGTGGAGAGATGTCATATATGTCAGGTTTCGAAGGGAACTGCGACCAATGCAGGATTGTATATGCCGTTACCTGTACCGTCTAAACCATGCGTTGATATCAGCATGGATTTCTTTTTGGGTTTGCCTAGAACTCAAAGGGGGAATGATTCTATATTTGTTGTGGTGGACAGGTTTTCGAAAATGGCACATTTTATTGCTTGTAAGAAGACGGTGGATGCTGTTCGTGTTGCTCAGTTATTTTTCAAGGAAATCTATCGTTTACATGGATTGCCGGAGTCTATTGTTTCAGACAGGGATACCAGATTTTTGAGTCATTTTTGGCTAAGTTTGTGGAAGATGGTGGGAACGAAGTTGCACTTTAGCAGCGCTTATCATCCGCAAATGGATGGACAGACCGAAGTTGTTAACCGATCGTTGGGAAATTTATTGCGATGTCTTGTGAAGGACAATCTGAAGAGTTGGGACATGAAGTTATGCCAAGCAGAGTTTGCACATAATCATGCAGTTAATAGAAGCACAGATTACAGTCCATTTCAGATTGTATATTCAAGTTTGCCAAGGGGACCGTTGGATTTAGCAGTAGTGCCACAACCAAAGGGGACGGTTAAACGAGCTGTAGACTTTGTTGATGGGTTGACTGAATGTCATAAAATCGTTCGGGAACGGTTGGAGAAAGCAAATGAGAAGTATAAGCAGACGGCAGATTTGAAGCGACGAAGTGTTGAATTTAACGAAGGTGATTGGGTTTATGCCGTGTTAACTAAGGATCGTTTTCCAGTAGGCGCTTATAACAAGTTGAAAGCCAGAAAAATTGGTCCTGTAGAAGTTGTGAAACGGATCAATGAAAACACTTATAAGTTGAAGCTACCGGAAGACGTATACACTTCTGACATGTTCAATGTTAAACATTTGATTCCATATCATGGAAATGAAATTATTGTGGAAAGAGAAAGTGAAAATTCGAGGACGAATTTCTGTCAACCAAGGGAGGACGATGCAGTACGCACTACGGAATCGATATGTTTAAATTGTTCAAGGCCTTTAAGTCGTTTGGAGTTGGCTTCGTTCTTGAGTCGTTCGGAGGTTATAAGTCGCTCATGACTTAACAAAGGGAAAGATGACGAGTTACGACTTAAAGAGAAGGAGCTACGACCTAACAAAGAAGATGAAAGGAAGTTACGACTTAACAGGGGCTTAAGTCGTTTGGGATGGCTGATTCGTACACGACTCAACGACTCATCTATAAGTCGTCCACGACTTATCTTGAAGAAGGGAAATGTCCCAGATATTAAAGGCTTCAGTCGGAGGAAGGCGCGACCTAGTTAAGTCGTTGAGAAGATATACCGCAAGAAGCTCATGTTGCTTGAGTCATATGAGTCTTAGGTCGTAAACCAGGTCATGCGAAGTCGTTATATGTAAGTCGGCCTGTATGTATGTGAAGTGTTAGGTCGGCAACGACCTAGTGTATGCTCTTAAGTAAGTATGCAGTTGAGTCGGTTGAGTCGCGTTGTGACGTAATTGCGTTGAGTCGTGTTGTATGTATGTAAGTGAGTCGTAAGTGGTGAGTTTCTATTATTAGCCGTGTACGACCTAAGGGAAGTATTGTGTTTGAGTTGCGTTTGCTGAGTCGCTGCCGAGTCAATATGAGTCGTAAGTCTTGTGTCAAGAGTCAGCCAGGTCTTGAGTCGTATGCGACTTATTATGCCAGCTGTGAACTACTATAAATAGCGAGTGTGTTGTAACTTTTTAGAGGTCGATTTTTGAATAAAATTTCTTGTTGATTGCTGTGTGCTTTCTTCTAAAATTGGTAGTTGAGTGTAATCTCCTATCTCCTCTTTCGGTTAATCGAGTGCGCTCGATTCAACGATCGTAGAAGCCGATTCACGGTAGCTAGTGCGCTAGATCAACGTACGAAGAATCGTAGATCTTTGAACACGGTATAGTGCGCTTTCAACGTGTTTGAGATAGCTAGAATTCGGTATCTTCGGATCAACGAATTTGGGCACTTTGGTATTCATCAATCCACCGATTACTACTTTCACCGATTGAAGTTTAGTTTTGATTAATCCGCTGCGTCATAAATACACAACTCATATTCGGAACCCCATTATATGATATTGATTTTTGCACTAATATATCAATGACTACAGTGATATTTTAATTCTAAATTCTCTTACGTCCTGTATACGTTCAAAATCAGTTGTCCCATCATCTTTCATGCACTACAATTGCTAACGCAGTTTATAGTACGCTCTGTTACTTTTTTCCTGCATGTTTCATGAGAAGACACATACTACATCACTCTAACCGTCATTGTCCATCAACGGTTGTACCACTTTGCCCTCTGTGAACGTACTGACTGACCCTGCTTTACATTTCACTCTATCTTCAGTACAAATAACATAATAAATATAACGTACTTCATTTATGGTGTATAGAGACCTGTACTACAACTGCGAAGTCCAAACATTTCACTGACGTTAAACTTTTATCACCACGTACTAACCCTTTCAAATGCATGTAATTTTTTGACGGTTGCAACTGTCCTTTGGATAGACTTACTTTCCCACCGTCAACCAATCAACCGCACTTCCTATGGTAACTACATCCACTACAAACATGTACAAACGAACTACTGCACACGTGTTCAAACAGCGTCTTCTCTTAACTGCCCATCACTTACAGTCTTAAGTTTCCAACTACAAGTAATTCATCAACTTCGTTTCCTATCCGCCCTACATATCATCAAACTATTATCTACCACTCTACAGTACTACCCAGGTACTTCCTTGGCTTTAAACAAAATAACATTCATTCAGTGCCTTCTACGCAACCTACCCCACTTCATACATCAAATTTCTACCCTTTTCTACTACTATTCTACTTACCAGTATTGTTAACCTTTCCTCAATTTCCTACGACAGAAATCAGAATGGCGAACGAATATCAACTACTGTCTGAGTTAAAAGTTGGTCCTAACTGGGATCGCATACATGTACGACTATCCAGGATGTGGAATTCAATATCCAAAGCCGCAAAGGAGATTTACTCGACAAATCTACATCTTCTTGACGTAAAGGTAAGCCGTAAACCAATTTAATATCTGAACATTTTTGTTTACCCCCGATATCCATGCTGCAAGCAGATCTCAGTTTACTTTACGGCAGGGGAACCAAAAGCATGCGGTCGTGCCAAAGAGTTTGGTGGACAAATACTCAAAAACGTTTGAAGAACAATGTTTATATGAGATTGAAACATTCAACATCTACCCTGCGCAGCATACGTACCGCCCTATAGATGACGAGTTCATGATCATCTTTCGTACTGACACGAAAGTCAAACAGCTGCCACAAACACTACACGATATTCCTAGATACAAATTTGGTTTTGTCTACAATGAAACTCTTGCTCAACGCATAGATAAGGTGGCTCAACTTATAGTTGTACTCACTCATCGTGCTACGACACGCACTACCCTATCGCTCTACCATTTCCCCTACCGCTACTAATCAAATTTGTTCTACATTCCTACTTTTTCGATTTTCCTACCAGATGTTGCTGGAGTGGTGCAAGGTGTTTCAGATGTTGTCCAGTTGACAACAAGGACCGGATGTCAAACATCTAAAAGAGAGATTAATGTTTACACTGCCAGGTTTAACATTTATCACTGTCTCACATTTACGTGTACATATTCACATGCTAACACTCTCCATTTCAACTTTTACACAGTTTAAAAAATACAACTATTACTTTGTGGGCCGACAAAACAGACCTCCTACATGTGACTGCTATTGAATCAGAAAAACAACCACCGTCTGTCATATTCACTTCTCTGATAGTCAAACTATTCAAAGGTAAACTGTCTTTACTCCTTCATATTTCCTTCATGAATATCGACCTTATCACCAAACTAATACTTACAGGCGAGTTTACATTTTCGTCAACTAATGCTACACAAATATACTTCGACACTGACTGTCCAGAGATAGGAAAATTACTTTCCAGGTATACCACCAATTCATTTGTACCAACTATTGCTGATGCGCAATCTTCATCCACAACCTTATTCGTACCACATTACTTTTCAGCGTCACTACTAGCGAATGCAGTACCGTTACATCGAAAGAACGTCAACGGCCTACATCTTCGACTACTTACGATCGGGAAATTAGAAGTACCATAACTAATATGTTAGACGACATACGCTCTAATGACTGCCACGTAAATCAATTTATTTTATTCCTATCATTATTTTACCTTTACTTTTTTATTAACATTCTTCTTTCTCACTCTCCTCTGCAGTCAAAGAAGTATGTCGTAAACGCAGCATTGATGAGAATTAACACATCATCAGGATGGAATTATCTTTCATGCCCCATTTGTAGGAAGACGGTGACAAAGGAAGCAACTGGTTTTAGCTGCTCCAAATGCAATAACAATATTACTCATCCACTTAACAGGTGTGCACAAGTAAGTTTACCGTTGAATTTCAACTCCATCACATTATGTTATATCCTCACAGGTACAGGATATCTATGGAAGTTTTCGACCACACCGGTACTGCGACGGTGACTGCTTTCGACAAAGATGCTGCCTACCTCCTCAAACGAAGCGTCGATGAGATGATGGATATATCCAAAACAGTACACCTCTTTACCTACACTTTTTATATCGACTGACATTACTAACTTCAAACTATGTAACCTTACCATGCAAATGTTGTCCCCCTCCATCATCCACTGCCTCACCCTGCATGACATTAATGTTTCTTTTTGTATAGACCAACGGTGACGAACTGATTGGGAAAATGTTCACCAGCTTGATGGGTACGGAAGCTCAGTTTGAATTTAGACTATCTAAGTACGATGTAATGAATTACGGAAAATATCTCACTGTTAGTAGAGTTTCACATATTCAACACCATAACAACTCGCTGCCTGATCAACCTGAACCCCTTGAACTAAAGGATACAAATAAAGGTGATGGTACACAGCTAACTGCGGAATCCAGCAACGTCAAAAAAACTGGTACGGCTCTTTATACAACCTCTGTCCACTCTTCTTAACATATCTTCCATACATTTTACCTACCAAAACCTTGCTTTTCTTACTCAGGTGTGACAAACATAGAACTGATTACAGTTAAACAGGTCTGTATTCCACCCCATAGTTCGTTCTTCTTTCCACATAACAGAACAAATAACACAGACACCCCGTCTGCCTACAGGAACCTGAGGAATGTTTACAACAAAGTAGCATAACCGACCTCACCGTTGGACATGACAATGAACCAACCTGTCACATGCTGCCTGCTGGTAGGCAGAGGAAACGTGGACGACAAACTGGTAAGAGGAAGAAGTAAGCAATATGTGAGCAACTGCAAGCCAAACCACCATACGTCCACAACAACATCCTACCTCCATGTTCCCCAGTCATGAATTTGGTGTTTAGTTTGCAATTGTACATCTTCCTGTATTCCTGTACCTATTTCTGCCTACATGTAAAAAGTTTAAAGGCGGTTCTATTTACTTGCCGTATCTGCTTATGTTTGTTTAAAGATGTGTACTGCTGTTTGTTTGTCCCACTGTATTTTTAACCATTGCAGTAAATGACATACTATTACACTGTCCACTCTGTTTCCTTCACACACTTCACTTCACTACTACACACGGATTTTCACGGAGCAATCCAGGGAGCAATCCAGGGAACATTATCCAACATATGTTAACCTTTGGCCTGTTTGATTTTACTCCCTCATGGCCCTCATTTTATAATATACCATGTCCTCTTATTTACAGAAAAGTATGTTGTGGAAATGATTATCAGAAAATGAAGTTCCTGACAGTTTTTTGCCAATCATATTAAGGTTACGTTGTTATGCATATATTATGTAAACAAAAGATCAACCTACTATCTTCGCTTAATATTTTGTTTGAACAAAATTTCTTAATCTAAACTGTTAAAGGTATTTACATGTTATTAATATCCTATTTCAATTTTTTAGATGGCAAAACATACTACTTGGAAGAAAGATAACGCATAGCTACTACATTCAGCATTAGGCTTTTGTTCCTTTATATCGTTCATAAATAAGGACCTAAACGCTATATGACATTTACATGGGCCTTTACAGAGTCATTGCCAGTCAACATTTAGCTTTGCTTCCCTGTAAGGCAATGTAAAAATTGTCAAGTTCCCACTTGAACGGGAAGGTGCAAAAAATATATTCTAATTGTCAACTGTTAATTTTCTCTCTTCAAGATGCATCATCACGTCTTTTTTAACCAAGTTTCATTAGTTATATAATAATGTTTCAGCTATTTTATCATTTGAAGTTCATGGAAAGGGTGATTTAGTTTTAATAAAATCATTCTTTGTTTTATTTTCCTTTATTTTTTTACAGTGAGAATGGAGGGGATTTGTTTGCCATGGTTTTAATTCTCTTGGTTGTTCAGATCATCATTTCATTATGCTTTCTTTCTCTTTTTAATTAAATCATTTTCTGCCATTTCATTTGAACTTATCTGCAGCCTATGTTTTTCTTTTTCTTTCTCATTTTCATTTAGCTTTTGTATTGTTGTATTTGTCTACAAGATTCACGTTGAAATTCATCTCATGAAATAAAAGTAATTAATCATACATGGATCGTTTCTAAGGTAGATGATAAACATCAATATTCAGCCAATGTTTTATGTTTTTCTTTTTTCAAGAGTTTGGGTATGATGTTGAAGCAGAGGAAGTTGTATGGGTGATCGGCAGGAGTTGCAATTTGTTGTAGATGGACGGTATGTGATGGTTGGGTGGTGCCGCGATGTGACAGTGGTAATGTGATGGAGTTGAAGGGGATAGTTGTATTGATTATCAGAAGTGGAAATGGGACTGTGTTCACTGGTGGTTTGGAGGTGGCAGGGGAGTTGTTGACTGTTGACGCAGGCTATGTATGCAGTTTGGAAATGGTGGTGACTGGAGTGATGTTTACTTTGGTTCATGTCAGAAGTAAAGCTGTTGTGAAGTAGGTTGATGAATGCAGGTTGTTGAGTGGTTTTTGTTGCAGTTGTTCAAGTAGTGAAATGATGAATGACAAGTGGGAGATGGTTGGGATGGTTGTTGTAGTAGCAGTGAGGCTACTGGTTGTTGAACAGGCAATAGTAAGATGATGAGCAACTGTATGAAATATATGAACTTGCAAGAAGTGTGGTGATGTCTTCATAGTTATGTAACAGTTACGTAGTGAAGATTTGGTAGAGAGTTATGTACAAGTGCACAGAGGCGGTTTGTATGGTGAGGAGATGTCTGGTTGGAGGAACGGAAGTGTATGTAGCAGGTTGTTTATATGATATGAAGTGGCATAAACATGCAGAGGCAAGTGGTTTGTATGAGAATGTGGAACATCCATGTTTTGTTGCCAACATTTAACAAGTTTCTTTTATTCATATATGCATTCCGATGTTTTTTTGTCAACTACGACTGTGAATTTTTAATGTCTGGCCTAAAAATTTCAACCAAATGGTTTGCGTACCAATTGTAAAGTTGTATTTTCTCAAAAAAAATCAAAGTTAAGAATAGTTTGACGGTGAATGATAATTTATGTCTATGATTTCACTTAATGTTGGTATGGTTCAAATGTGGTTTGTAATATGTTGTTATGTACTCATGGCTATCCATATGATTTATTCACTGACTATCGGTGTTGCATACATTACCACTGTACCTACATACCATGTTTGTGTTAACATATAAATTCAATTTACACTGTCCGTTAACATGTATATGCAATATATGAGCACTGTTCCGTTCTACCATCATCTTTCCACTGCTATAACTATAATTAACGGATTATGACAACGCCCGTGTGCGAAGCATGGTCCACCTTTCAATTTTTATATTCGTTATATCAAGTATCTATAATTAGTGTTATGTCTACTATCAATCCAAGAAAATATCCCAAGCATCATTTTAATTTTAGGCCAATTAACAACAACCAATTTACTATTACTACTCAACACATTATATTTGAATATTTTACCTGTTCCAATTTTTCGTGGCATACAACACTATATCATAAACTAAAATCAGAAATTGTAGGAAAGTAAAATAAAAACACCATGCACCCTTATGTATATGGTGGCACACTAAATAAAATATATAAATTCAACATTCTAAGCATTCAAACAATGGACAATATGACTTAGGACACATTCGCATATCACATAGACAACAGATAGGAAATCGCAGAAATGAAATTTTGGTAAAAAAGAAAAATTAGAAAAAAAAGAAACAATACCTCATTTCAAAAGTACCGACAGTACAATCTGAACCCAAAACGGTTATTTACACTACTCCTGTGCGCAGCACAGGCCACACAATTTCACCTGCCCTCCACCAGGATGCTAAATTTACAGTCTTCCCAAACGATTTACGACAACTTATAATACCCAAATGACAGTGCTGCTAGAATACCAAAAAAAAACAACAACAATATTCATCATTCCTGCACAAGGGATAGTTTGAACATATGTATGTCTCTGCACGCAAACGTTTTGAACTCTTTTCCGGTCAAATGTGGCAGATCCAACGACACAAGCTAAACAATACTTCAAACTATTTCCACCACCGTGCGGTACTCTACAACAGAATTATTTTTATACCTTAAACAATTAAACATGTATTTACCACCAACATAGATTCCTCATCTTTTAATAACACACATGCCCGTGTGCGTAGCACGGGCGACGCACTAGTATATATAGTAAAACAGAATATGTATTAACTAATATATACATATATAACAACTTATATAAGATAACATTTTAAACAAAACAGAAATATGTAAATATACCAGAATACAACAAACATATATTATACATATATAACTTAGTTGCATAGAAATGGAAAGCAGCAGCAGCAGCATAAAACTATACATTTACTTTAATATAAAAATATACATCTTACAATAGAATTTGAGAATCCAGAACATATTATATAAGATATATATATACACGCACACACACTCAAAAGAAATTAAAAAAATCAAAATAACGATACATATTATATTCAAAAAAATCTACATGAATGAAGCCTAATACATACAAATATATAGTATACATATAAATATAATATTATAAGCTGTACAAACTTAAGATATAAACAAACAAATGTATAATGTTATATACTACAAATATATAACTTTTTTAAAAATTATTACTACTTAAACATATCAAATAAAATCACAGCTCTCAATATTTTTCAATTTTTTTTGATAAACATATGTATATATTATATTTTAAAATATATATACACTTTAAAATCAAAATACTAGTATATATAATATATATGAAACCATGCATATAGGAAAATATAAGTTTGAACACGAGCACAACGTTTAAATAATATTTCGTGTATGCAATATACTAACATGTATAACTTATATATAAGCCCAGTTGACGTAGATATTAATAAAAAAATGTAGACAACAAGCTATCCATAATAGGGAATATTACATACCTATATAAAACAAATCGTATATATATAGCTTATTATTATTTATACACCAAAACAGAAATCAAAGATAAAAATTAGAATAAAATATATAATACTAAAATTTACACAACATATAACATAAAATGTACAATACACATATTAAAAATAAATCTTTACTTACACATGCAGGTTATATATGTATAAACCATCATAGACTTGAACTTCAAAAACCAACAGAAGATTTAAACTTACTGTAATCAAAACTTATATAAAGAATATACTTGTTTATATATATACATAGAATATACGTCATAACTAAACATGTACAGCCAATATAGTAGATGCGGATGATATAAAATTAGTTGTACTGCAAGCTTGAACTGAAAAACATAAAAACCAAAATATAGCCGCTGACCTAAATGTGAATATATATTTCTATATAATATATTCTTAGATTTACAGTTTATGCTTTTGATATAAAATAAAACATATCACCATTTATATAAAATTTGCAGAATCTTTATACGGTATATATGTATATATGCAATTAAATAAAATATAAACAAGATTGGCTACTCACGCAGGTTCGGAGGAGTGCCAATGCTGGCTCGGAGTTGCTGGTGAACAGCAGGGAAGCGGTGAGGTAGGCTCTAATGGAGAAAAACATAAAGGAAGCGAGGCTATGGTAATTGCAAGGTGAATATTATGGTGGATAAGGCAGCTTGAGTCTGGAGATGTGGCGTGCTTCAGACGAAGGCGAAATCAGGAAGGTCGGCTTTGATCTGCTCGCTTTGCTACGTGAGCTGTTGATACTCGAACGCGAGCAAGTGGGGAGGCTGTAGGAAGGCTCGGAGAAGAAAAAGTTGATTAGAGGAAGAGGAGAAGATAGCTCCATCATTTTTTAAACGAACGAAAACATGTCTATTAATATTCCGATCCAACGAACCGGAAGAAACAAGAAAATATACGGAAATCGTAGAAATATTGAACGCCAACCGTCATTTAATAAATTTCTCGGAATATCAAACAACTGGCCATAGTATTTCAACGGTTAGACAAGTGAATGGACGCTGAATATAAAACACCAAAAATGGTACCGCTACTTTCGCGGATTCCGTCTTCTTCTGGGCTCTGGAACCCACAAAAAAAATATTGCGAAGATGTGATGGCCCAGAATTTTAGGCAATATCAATTTAATAATCTGAATTGAACATTAAATTAATTTGATAATCTTTGTTAATAAGATTGGAATTAATTTAATAATCCAATTAAATAAATATTTAATTGATAGATTTAATCTTTCAAAAGCTAATAAATTGTTTTCTATTTATAATGTATATAGAATATGTATATATTGTGAATAGATAAGCCTTGTTTTAAATTTAATAAATAAATAAATCTTGTTTTCTAAATATATATATATATATGTCTTTGGTAAATTGGGAATTATGATTTTATTTAAAGTTAAACTTTTAAAAAGGCTATTGAATAAATAATATACGGTTTTAAATTGTTAAGATAAAAGTTTAATTTGTTTAAATTGATTTTGAGTTTAAATTTAAATAAACCAACAATAAGGTTTATTTTGATTTTCTTTTTAAATACAGTGTGATAAAATATGTAATTTATTAATAAAGAAATAATTTCTTTATAAATTATTTAAAGTTATCAAATTTGTTATTTTCAAATATATAATAATGTATTGTTTTTTATATAAAAATAGTTTGTTATTTTAAATGGAATTTTTGAATTTGATTTGAATTTAGAGTTTTGAAATTATCTATACACGTATAAATACTTATTAACTAATTACTTAAACATCATCTTTCATTAACATTTAACATATTGACCAAATACTAATTAAAATTTAATTATAACTAATTAACCTTCAAGGACAAGTGTAAACATTTTAGAACTTAATTTAACATGTGTTAAGTAATAAACAATTAAAGTGACAAATGTATAGTTTTCTGCAAGTGTCATGTTTTAATTTTATTTTTCTTTGATTTTTAATAAATCATAAAATAAGTTATATAAACACATCTTCCATATCCTTTTTCTTTTTCTCATTTTTATTTCTAAATAAAGAAAACTTCAGCTGAAACCCTCCTCAAAACCAAATCTCGGAACAACCTTCTTAAAACTAGATATCCATCTGCTCCCTGAAACCATTTCACAAACCAAAATCATTTTCTCCTATAACACATTTTTAAAATCTATTCAAAGCTAATTTGAATCTAATCAACCTGCACATCTTCAAGCATGCTAACCACCTACATTTTCAAAAGCCTGTAATTTCATTTCCATACCAAACTCCTTAAGCTAGAAACCAAATCATTTCCCCTGTAAATCTAAAACCCTGTATAGTTTCAAAGCAAACCTGTAACTATTGCAAACATGCAAGCAAATCTGTGAAGCCTGCATTTTCATTTCAATCTGGAATTCAAAGAAGTTGCATGCAAGTAGTTCTTATTTTAAGATCAAGATTTAAAGCTCTAGCAACTCAAGTTTTCTAAGGCAAAGAAGTATTCCAGTTTCAAGTTTTTAAAAGGCTGTTTCAAATAAAAAGTGCTTTGCTCATCAAATTTCAAGTGAGTAACATCACCTTTTTAAATCTTAAATTAATTCTAGTAGCATGCTAAAATATGGAATGTATGTTTGTTGTATGATTATTTGTATTATTGAAGTTTCTACATAAAAATATGAATGTGTTAATAGGAGTATTGTTGTTGTATCTATGCTTAGTTTCAAAGGTATGAATTCAGACATAATCCTTTATCTCTCAATCTAGTAACTCTTTGGTTTGAAGTTATAAACAAAAATGGTTTGTTTATTCAGGAATTAAAGTTTAAAAATTTATTTAAGTAAAAATAAATTTGGAATTGCTTTGGAAGCCATAAGAACAGAAATGTTTATCTATTGTCAAATTTTCAAATATCATAATTTGATGTTCCAGGCTTAGGATCTGGAATCTCATTCAAAATAACGATTTTTTAAACTAAAATCCAAAATTTTAGACTAAGGTTGAAAGAGCAGTCCTGGAATGTACTAAAAATGGAAAATTAGGACTTTCTGGTGATCCACTTTGGTGTGGAGGCAGGGGTTCTTCGTGGAGGTGGAAGAGTGATCGGAGATGGTGGGAAAAATGTTTGGACAGTGATCGTAGCTCGAGGTTGAGTATGGATGAACTCTGAAGTTTAGAACCCTAATTTTATCCGGTTAGTGTTCTTATTTTGGTTCGACTTCCTCAATGGATCGAGTGCTACTTAACTAAGGGAATTGGAAGTAGATGAGATGACGATGGAGTGACCAGAAGCGCAGGCGTTCAGATGGTCGGAGTTTCTTGGTCGAGACGATGATAGGTTTTGGGCTTGGTGTTGTTCTGTTGTTCCATGTTTGAGTTTAATACTCAAATTCGATTTCGAGACTGTGTAATTGATTTGATGTTCGGATTTAGCTATGAGGGTGATCGCCGACCTGTGTGGATCATTGTTGATGATTGGAATTAGCTGCGGTGATGGTGCATATGCGCGGTGCATATCTATTGTTTCCTGATGAAGTTGGGTTTGAGGGGATTTGTGAACTCGAGTTTTTCATGAGAATTTAGGTGCTTTGCTCGAAGCACTATAGGTTTTGACTCGAAGAAAATTAGGTAGGCTTGGGTTTAGTAATTGTATCAGGTTTTAAACAGAAACCTGAAATGTTTTGTTTTAAAATTTCAAACTGAAGTTTAAAGAAGAAAAGGAAAGGTTTAAACTAAGTTTTAAATCCAAGTTTAAAATCTGGAATTCAAGTTTAAGTTTAAATCTCAGTTAAAAAAAAATAAGTAATGTTTTTAAACTTGAATTGTTAAACTACTTTAAAATGTTTAAGTAGTTTGAATTTTAAAAATAAAGTTTTAAAATATAAGTAGAGTTTTAAAAATCTAAAGATTAATCTGGATTCAAATTTAAATATGTATTCCAGTTTTGAATTGAAGGAAAGTTTTAAATTTAAAATGATTTAAACAATTTTGAATATTTAAAGTGTAATTTAAATTGATTTGAATTTAAAAATGAATTAGTTTTTTAATTTTTTAAACTTCTTTAATAAACGAGTAGATCTTTAACTTGTGAAATGAAAAGGTTTTAGAAATCTGTTTTAAACTCTGTTAAAAATAATTTGTATTCATATTAAATCTTTAAACATAAAATGAAATTTAAAAGTAAATTTAAAGCAAATTGTTTAAATGCTTTGTTTAAGTAAGATTTTTTTTATCTTAATGTTAAATAGAATTTAATGACTTGGATTCATTAAATTATTAAGTTAATTAAAATGGATAATTAATTTAAATTAATTAATGTCTTGGATTAATTAAGTAAGTAATTAAAGGTTTAAATTAATTAATTAAGATTAATTATTTAAGTAATAATTAATTTGTAATTAAGGATTATTAATTAGAATATTAATGAATAGTTAATAATTAATAATTTATTTAATCAAGTAATTATGAATTAACTAAGTTACAGTTAACACTTAATTAATTAACTAATTAAAGGTTAATTAATTGGTTATTAAAGATTAATTAATTTGAAATTAATAAAGATTAATGTAGTTTAATTACTTAAGAAAAGTAATTAAAGAATTAATAATAGTTAATGAAGGTCATTAACTTAAGATTATTTAATAATTAATTTACGTGATTAATTTTTAATAATTAATTAGATTAATTAATTAAATGATAATCATTTGTGAAATTGTTTTAGTGTAATTATTTAACGAAAGTAATTAAGGAACTAATTACTTAATGTAATTAATTAAGTTTAAATGTAATTTGTTTACATTACTTAATTAGGTTTAATTAAATTAAACACCGGATGCTTTGATAAATAATTACTTAATGTAATTAATGGATTGAAATTACTCAGTGAAGTAATTAATTGATAATTACTGGATGTAATTAATGAAAATAATTTAAGAATGGAAGTAATTTGGATTAAATTACTTTATAACAAATAAAGAGATTAATTAAAGATAATTAATTAAGGAGTAATTAATTGGATAAGTAATTAAGGGTAGTTAATTACAGAATGTGATTAATCGAAGGTGATTAATAATTATGGTCTAATTAAGATTAATTACTTAATGTGATTTATTTAAATAAGTAATTAATCTAAATTTAATTAAGGATCATAAATTAATATAATTAATGATGTAATTAAGGATTGATTAATTAAGATTAATTAATCAATAATAAGTAATTAAAGTCAATTAATTAATATAATTAACTAAGGATTAATGTAATTAATTATAGTTAATTAATTAATAAAGTAATTAAAGGTTAATTACTGTTCTTAGTTAAGAGTAATTAATTTTGTGAAATTAATTAAAGGATAATTACTTGAATGTCATTAAAGGATAATTAATCAAGGGTGATTAATTAAGGTGGATAATTAGAGAATAATTAATTAATTAATTTGTAATTAACTAATAGTTATGTAAGAAAGATTTATATTGATGTAAGTAATTAATTTAATTCACTTTAAATTAATTAGAGATGGAAGTAATTAATTTAATTCATTTTAAATTAATCGTAGATGGTGTGATTATAGATCATTGCTTGTATATGAATGGATGATATTGGTTTCCTTGAATGGTTTGAGATCTCAGAAATGAGATAGTTATTTTGTGTGATATGGATGCATTGGTTGCATTATGATAATATGGATTATCCTTGATAATGGTAATATGGATTATCTGTTGTGATGAAAATGATGATTATCTATTGTAGTGTGTGAATATAGATAATGAATTTGAATTGTTTTAAACTTTAAAACAACTTGGCCCTAAAAGATAAGTTTTGGATTTCGATGAGACCGAGATCAGGTTTTCAGATTTGGATATCCGAAAACCACATCGATCTAAATTAAAGATAGGTCGTGAATCTCAAGTGAAGACGAAGATTTAGAGTGCAAGGGTTATCGTCGTTAACTCTAAGGGTGATTCCAAAATGAGTGTAACGAGATATTGCCTTTGGTTTCGTTTGAACCTGGAACGAATTTGTATGGATTGAATGCTTTCAGAACATCGTCAGGTGGACGATGAGCATTCTAAGATAGATGTGTTCTATAAAGGTAATCGTAGACTCAAGCCTCATCAATCGGGAATGGCTAAAATAGGGGAGGTGCAGTAAGGCTAAGTGGGTCATGCCCAAGTAGGACGAGATTTTCCCCTATCTAGAGGTCCCTTTTTATTCGGCTTAGTGGGCAGTTGGATATACGCACCAACTGCGTGGTTGTCTTGTTCGGGACTATTCAGTAAGGAATGGTTCCGGCCTTGTGTTGCAAGGGAGTTAGGGTGGCCCCTCGGTACGGTGATCTAGGCCACGTACTGTGAAGGACGGTACCTCGGTAGCTCTGCCATTGTATGGAATCCAAACTCCAATAAGTGCCGAATGTTTTAGTTGTGCCCAACAATGTTGGAACGTGAGATGTAAGCATTCCAGCTATTTCTGTATTTTACTTGAAAACCCTAGACCTGCTATAATATCACTGGATTTCCTATCAAATGTTTTGGATAGCGTAAGGTAAAAACTTTTCCATGTTTATGTGTGGGAAGTCATACGTGATACCTTTTCTTTTCAAAGGTTTTTCAAAGTTAAGCAACCTTAACCTGTTACTCACACCAGACCCATGTCTAACCCGGAGTTTATTTCTGTTTTCTTAAACTCTTGGGTACTCAATTTTTTACGAGTAGCTAAGGGATTCAGGTTAGCTTTGACAAATTGTGGAGGAGCAATGGAGTAGGAGGCTTCAGCGCGTAGATATATAGTGTTCCACTGTATTTTATTTCTCGGTGTTGTATTTGAGTTGTAATAACTAGACAAGTGTTTATAACTGTCTAGTATGTGATGTATAATCTGTGTAACTCTGATAGTTCTTGTATACTATGTAATATCTTATGCTATTAATATAATTTATTCGTTTTGCTGTTGAGTTTCTGATGTTGTTTCTTCTTTCTTCTCTTTCTTTCTTTTTTCTATCCCTTTCTTTCTTATTAATGATGCGTCATTCTGTGGAGATGAATGGCGGGTCGTTACAATGGTATCAGAGCGCTAGGTTGAGTGAATACCTAGGCTTTGGAGTGATTTCTTTCTTGAGAGAGCGTATTTGTAATTTTGATATATATATATATATATATATATATATATATATATATATATTTATCTATTTTTACCTATTTGTTGGCTTATCTGTTCGGGTTTCCAATATAAGTTATAAAGATAGATAGGGTAGTGGTGTGTATAACACGATGACTACCATTTGTTGGTATTTGAGTGTTTGAGGTTGGAAGTGTGTCTGTCGAGGCTGTAGACCTAATACCGTCTCAATTGAGCTTTGCAGTTAGTGTAGAGATTTCTTTGATCTCTGAAGGAAACCTGCTAAGGTTCAAAGTCCATATTTGAAGTGCAGAGTTTGGTGAGTAGAGTTTGGATCTGTCGGTTGGGCAGAAACAAGTGATGGTATCTTGATACCTCAGGAAGTAGTAGCTTCTTGATGGGATGCAGTGATTATGGATGTGTCCGAAGGTGTTTCTTTGGAACAAGTTTAAGGAAGTGTGTCTGCTTCGGTGTTCTTGCTAGGTTCAGCGAGATGTTGTGGTTGGCTTTGAGGTCTGAATTTATTGAAGAGCTTGGGACTAAGAAGTCTTTGGCATCTAGGTCAGCGATGCAGATCAGAGTGTTCTGTGTGCTAGCAGGAAGTTTTCTGGCTGAGTAGTTTTTCTGGAGGTGGAATTCAGAAGCAGCAGAGTGGATCCGTTTCTTCGATGGATTGGCTAGGCCAGCGTAAGCTGTTCTGATTGGTAAAGAGAGAACAATATTTCTTTGGGAATTAATCTGGGTTGATCACAAAACTGACTTGCTATAGTTGAGTGTTCTCTTGGGTTTTCAGAGTTTTTCCGAATGTCTTCAGATTAGTCACATGCTCTTCGCATCTGGAGTTTGAGTTTTCGTATCAACTAGGATTCCAGAAGTGATTTCGGTGTTTCAGTTTAGTAGAAGGATGATTCCTAGAGTTAGAGGTTGGAGAAGCAACTCAAGTTTCGGAGGAATTTCTGAGTTTTTCTTTATGGATCTATTGAGCCATATTTTTGGGATGTGATGTCCAGTTTATGCTCGTTTTCATCATCAACGTTCTTATCTACTTCGAATCAGAGTTGTGCAGCGGAAGCAGTTTGGAAGTGCTTTTGTTTTATCTTTTCCGGATAAGGAGAAGTAAGATTCAGTCTTCTGTTGTGTGAGGAGTAGAATTTGTGTTCTTGATTTTGGATTGATCGTGAGAAGATCATTTTGTTGAGTTGATTGGTTTTGTTTGTTTCGAGAGGCATCAGCGTAGGGTTGAGCTGATCAGGAAGGATGTTGGTAGCTAGGATCGTCAAAAGATTTTTTGTGGATAAGAGACGAAAGAATTTGAATTCTGGAGTCGGAGATTTGGTTTTCGATAAGTTTTCTCCGATCAAAGGAGCTATAAGTTTTGGTAAGGCTGGAAAGCTAGCTCCAAGATGTTTTGGATCATTTTTGTGTCTTGTGAGGATAAATGTTAGGTTTTCAGGATTGAACTACCAGTTTGGGTTACTGGGATTCGATATGTTTCACGTATCTCTGAGGAAGTACGTGTATGATCTATCTCTGGTTGTGGAACCAACAGTTCAAGAGGTTTGGTTATTGAGTCAGACTTGTCTATAGTCTGATATCTTGTTTAGTTTTGTAGATCTAGATGAGTAGGAGCTCTATAGCTTAGTAGTATTGATTGTTTGGATTCTGTAGAGCGAGTATCCCAGTATTTGTACTTGGAAAACTCGAGGAAACTCTATCCATAATTTTGTCTGGATAGTTAGATTTGTTTAATTAGATGAATTGGTTGATATGGTTGTTAGCATATGAAAATATATCTTGTGTTTTAAAATTAGAATCTTTAATAGATTATTAAATTACCTTTGTTTTAAATTTCGGGGACGAAATTCTTTTAAGGGGGGAGGAATGTGATTACCTGGAATTTTAGGCAATATCAATTTAATAATCTGAATTGAAAATTAAATTAATTTGATAATCTTTATTAATAAGATTTGAAATAATTTAATAATCCAATAAATAAATATTTAATTGATAGATTTTATCTTTTAAAAGCTAATAAATTGTTTTCTATTTATAATGTATATAGAATATGTATATATTGTAAATAGATAAGCCTTGTTTTAAATTTAATAACTAATAAATATTATTTTCTAAATATATCTTTGGTAAATTGGGAATTATGATTTTATTTGAAGTTAAACTTTTAAAAAGCTATTGAATAAATAATATATTGTTTTAAATTGTTAAGATAAAAGTTTAATTTGTTTAAATTGATTTTGAGTTTAAATCTGAATAAACTAACAATAAGGTTTATTTTGATTTTCTTTTTAAATATAGTGTGATAAAATAAGTAATTTATTAATAAAGAAACAATTACATTTATAAATTATTTAAAGTTATCAAATTTTTTATTTTCAAATATATAATAATGTATTGTTTTTTTTATAAAAATAGTTTATTATTTTAAATGGAATTTTTGAATTTGATTTGAATTTGAATTTAGAGTTTTGAAATTCAAACTATAGATATTTAAATTGCTTTGGATTTCTAAATATATGCATAAGCTTTTATTTATAAGTATGATTGGTTTTTATTTCTTTTAAAATTATCTATACATATATAAATACTTATTAACTAATTACTTAGACATCATCTTTCATTAACATTTAACATATTAACCAAATACTAATTAACATTTAGTTATAACAAATTAACCTTAAAAGACAAGTGTAAACATTTTAGAATTTAATTTAATATGCGTTAAGTAATAAACAATTAAAGTGACAAATGTATAGTTTTCTACAAGTGTCATGTTTTAGTTTCATTTTTCTTTGACTTTTAATAAATCACAAAATAAGTTATATAAACACATCTTCCATTTCCTTTTTCTTTTTCTCATGTTTATTTCTAAATAAAGAAAACTTCAGCTGAAACCCTTCTCAAAACCAAATCTCAGAACAACCTTCTCAAAACCAGAAATCCATCTACTCCCTGAATCCATTTCACAAACCAAAATCATTTTCTCCTATAACACATTTTTCAAATCCATTCAAAGCAAATTAGAATCTAATCAACCTGTGCATCTTCAAGCATGCAAACCATCTGCATTTTTAAAAGCCTGTAATTTCATTTCCATTTCAAACTCCTCAAGCTAGAAACCAAATCATTTCCCCTGTAAATCTAAAACCCTGTACAATTTCAAAGCAAACCTATAACTATTGCAAACATGCAAGCAAATCTGTGAAGCCTACATTTTCATTTCAATCTGGAATTCAAAGCAGCTACATGCATGTAGTTCTTATTTTAAGATCAAGATTTAAAGCTCTAGCAACTCAAGTTTTCTAAGGCAAAGAAGTATTCCAGTTTCAAGTTTTTAAAAGGCTGTTTCAAATAAAAAGTGCTCTGCTCATCAAATTTCAAGTGAGTAACATCACCTTTTTAAATTTTAAATTAATTCTAGTTGCATGCTAAAGTCTGGAATGTATGTTTGTTGTATGATTATTTGTATTGTTGAAGTTTCTACATAAAAATATGAATGTGTTAATATGAGTATTGCTGTTGTATCTGGGTTTGACTGTGCTTAGTTTCAAAGGTATGAATTCAAACATAATCCTTTATCTCTCAATCTAGTTACTCTTAGGTTTGAAGTTATAAACAAAAATGGTTTGTTTATTCAGGAATTAAAGTTTAAAAATTTATTTAAGTAAAAAAAAATTGGGAATTGCTCTGTAAGCCATAAGAACGGAAATTTTTAAGTATCGTCAAATTTTCAAATATCATAATTTGATGTTCCAGGCTTAGGATCTGGAATCTCATTCAAAATAAAGATTTTTAAAACTAAAATCCAAATTTTTAGACTAAGGTTGAAAGAGCAGTTGTGGAATGAACTAAAAATGGAAAATTTGGACTTTCTGGTGATCCACTTGGGTATGGGGTAGGGTTCTTCCTGGAGGTGGAAGAGGGATTAGAGATGGTGGGAAAAATGATTGGACAATGATTGTAGCTCGGGGTTGAGTATGGATGAACTTTGAAGTTTAGAACCCTAATTTTACCTGGGTAGTGTTATTGTTTTGGTTCGACTTCCTCAGTGGATCGAGTGCTACTTAACTCAGGGAATTGGAAGTAGATGAGATGACGATGAAGTGACCAGAAGCGCAGGCGTTCAGATGGTCGGAGTTTCTTGGTCGAGGCAATGACGGGTTTTGGGGTTAGTGTTGTTCTATTGTTCGAGGTTTGTGTTAAATACTCAAATTCGATTTCTAGACTGTATAATTGATCTAATGTTCTGATTTGGCTATAAGGGTGATCGCCGACCTGTGTGAATCATTGTTGATGATCGGAATTAGCTGCGGTGATGGTGCATATGCACGGTGCATATCCACTGCTTCCTAATGAAGTTGGGTTGAGGGAATTTGTGATGCCCCACCTCAATACCCATGCTAGCCAAGAACACTACGGAGTAATGCTGTCAACTAGCGTGGAGAATAAGGCTGTTGAGGAGTGACCATCCATGTAACTTCTTTGTGCAAGCACCGATATGTCAGATAGTATAGCATGCATTTCATTTAAGGAGGAAGTTCGACATACCGATACAAACTCAAAGCTATCACGTAGTGGCTGTAAATAAATCTTCGGAAACAAATATAGAAATAAGCATAACACAATCAGTCACAGACATCCATATCACAAAGGCGGAAAAAGATATGAATATAAAACTAACACATGAAAGTGTACATAAAAGTAGTGGTCATGAAAGGACCACATACACAAAAGAATAGCAACACGTGCTATACAAAAGAATACATCTATGAGTCTATATCTCAAGTGTAAACGACAAAAACTACTAATCTAAATGGTTAGCCAAAAGTTAGAGTAGTAAATCCCTAGGGGAGAAGTCAAGCAGAAGCACCTGTAACATCTCGGTCTGACCCGAGTATTATTTATAAGAAAATAATAAACGGATCAATCTAGCTATAAATATCAGATAACATGATATAAAACAATAGATATGGCAAGAACATATAGTAACCATAAAGACATACTATGATAAGCATGTAAATGATGATCATCAAGAGATCAAACAATATCAAAAGAATCTTCTAAAAGATCCAAATTCACCTAAACATAAAAGCTGGAAAATCATAACAATGAAAGTCATGAAAATAGGTGAAGCACAAATTCCAGAAGACTGCACAAGAAATCCAGAAATCACAATATAGGAGCATGAAAACTCACAAAATGGGAGCATGAAAACTCACCTACACGTGTAACACAAAGCGAGACGCTATCTCATGGTTGCAAGCTATAACGACCCGACTTCCTACGCCCAGGAAGACGTATCGTTTTTAAGAAAAGAAAGAGGTGAGAAAGTAGATAAGTTAGAGAAGAAGAAGAAACAACAACATCAGAATCTCACAGCTGAACGAATAAATATAATATATCACATAAGTATTTACATAATATACAACTTCAATCAGTGTTATACAGATAATACATCACATACTAGACAGTTATAAACACCTATCTAGTTATACAACTCAATACACAAAACAACTTAACAATATGACTCAAAGATACCAACACAGCGGAACCATATGTATAACTATAACGCTGAAGCCTCCTGCTCCATTGCTCCTCCAGAATTCGTCAAAGCTAACCTGAATCCCTTGGCTACCCGTAAAAATTTGGGTACCCGAGAGTTTATGAAAAACGAAAATAAACTCCGGGTCAGACATGGTTCTGGTATGAGTAACAGTTTAAAGTTGCTTAATTTTGAAAATCCTTTTGAAATAAAAGGTATCACGTAAGACTTCCCACACATAAACATGGGTAAGTTTTTACCTTACGCTAACCAAAACATTTGATAGGAAATTCAGTGATATTATAATAGGTCTAGGGTTTTCAAGTAAATAGAAAATAGCCAAAATTGTTACATCTATTAAATTTCAGCTACTATCCACAAAAGTGGGTAATACAATCAAAACCGTTGGCACTTATTGGATTGTGGATTCCATACAATGGCAGGGCTACTAGGGTACCGCCCGTCACAGTATGTAGCCTAGATCAACGTACCGAGGATCACTCCCGACCCCCTGCAACACAAGGCCGGAACCATTCCTTACTGAACAGTCCCGAACAAGATAAACCCCGGTAGTTGTCATGATCAACTGTGACGACCCGCCCTTCTACTACCAGAAAGACGTATCATCATTAAGAAAGAAAGGGATGAGAAAATAGAAAAGATAGAGAAGAAAGAACAACAACATCAGAATCTCACAGCGGAATGGAACAAAATATAATATATCACTCAAATATTTAATAGTTTTACATATATCAGAGTTATACAGATAATACATCAATACTACACAGTTATAACACCTGTCTAGTTAATACAACCCAATACAATACAATTCAAAACAATATGACTCAGAGATACTACCACAGCAGAACTATATATATATCTACAACGCTGAAGCCTCCTGCTCGATTGCTCCTCCAGAATTCGTCAAATCTAACCTGAATCCCTTGGCTACCCGTAAAAATTTGGGTACCCGAGAGTTTATGAAAAACAAAAATAAACACCGGGTCAGACATGGGTCTGGTATGAGTAAACAGTTTAAAGTTGCTTAACTTTGAAAACATTTTAAAATAAAGGTATCACGTAAGACTCCCCACAAATAAATACGGGTAAGTTTTTACCTTACGCTACCCAAAACATTTTATAGGGAATCCAGTGATATTATAATAGTGTCTAGGGTTTTCAAGTAAATAGAAAATAGCCGAAATTTTTACATTCATTAAATTCCAGCTACTAGCCACAAAAGTGGGTAATACAAATCAAAACCTTAGGGTCTCGTAGGGAAAATGGATTTCCAACAATGGCAGGGCTACTGGGGTACCGCCCGTTACAGTACGGGGCCTAGATCACCGTACCGAGGATTACTCCCTTCATCCCCTGCAACAAAAGGCCGGAACCATTCCTTACTGAACAGTCCCGAACAAGATAAACCCCGCGGTTGTAGCTAGCAACCGTTCACTAAGCCGAAATATAAAAAGGGACATCTAGACAGGGGAAATATCTTGTCCTGCTTGGGCATGACCCACCTAACCTTGCTGCATCTCCCCTAGTTTAGCCATTCCCGGTTGATGAGGCTTGAGGTTACGATTACCTTTATTGAACATATCACTTAGAATGCTCATCATCCACCTGACGATGTGTTGAAAGCATTCAATCCATACAAGTTCGTTCTGGGTTCGAACGAAACCAAAGGCATTATCTCGTTACACTCGTTTTGGAATCACCCTCAGAGTTAACGACGATAACCCTTGCATTCTGAAAACACCATCTCGACCTTCATTTCTGGAATCACGACCTAACGTTTAAATTGGATTGATGTGGTTTTCGGAGAATCAAATTTGATTCTTCCGATCCCGGTCTCATCAGATCCAAACGCCATTTTAAGGGCCAAGTTGTCTATTTAACTTACAGTTCAATTAAATATTAGGAATTAACATAACAGATATAACAGATAAATCATACACAGTTATCACAGATATCCATAATACATCACAACATATCACAGAAATATCAACAACAGATATCAAAGTCAATCAAATCGAATTATCAATGCATTCCAAACAGTTTGGATTACTTTACTTAATTGATTACTTAATAATAAATTATTTTATCCTACTAAATTAATTGCTGATTAAGTAACTCAATTAATCAATTTATTAATTATTCAAATTTTTAATTTATTAATTATTTACTAAACTTTTATTCATTAACTGATACTTAATTACTTAGTTAGTTAGTTAATAACTTACCTATTAAAATGAATTACTTATTCCATTTTCACAAATTACTTTAATAAATCAATTATTATCAATTTAATTAAAGTATAATTCCTATTAATCATTTAACTAAATTTCCATTAATTAACCTCAAGTAATTAACTAATGTTATTAAGATTTAAATTGCTTATCATATAATTTATTTCTAATTAGAAAAAAATATAAATTAAGGTTATCAATTTAAGATTTCAAATACAAATTACTTAACACCCTAATTTCATATTATTACTCATATATCTTTTCTTTAATTAAAATACTAACTTAACTAACTAATAATTACTTAATTAACTAAGTTTAACAATGGTACAACGGCCATTTGGGGAAGGTACCGAGACCGCATCAATTTTACTCGAGGAAACTCGAGTTTTTCCTCGTGACTCTCCCGTGCGTTTCCCTTCTCCCACTCTCTATCTTCTTCTCCTTCCTGTATCTTACCTTCTTCAGATTTTTTTTTAGTTTAGTAAAATGAAACTGCAGTAACACACACACGAGAAAAAAAAGCCCGAAGACTCGATCGAAGCAACACTCGAATTTCTCGAGTACGCGCACGCGACCGCCCCAGATAAAACATTCGAGGCACCTCTTCGCCACCGTGCACGTGCACGGTGGCTCGCCTCCCCTGCGGCGACCCACTACCGTACCTACAAACCACAAAACATCCCAGGTATCTCAAACGAACCCCTGTTTTTCAATTACATGTTGAAAATGAAAAAAAGACCTGGTGCTCAAAATAAGCAACAGCTACTTCCCTGACAAAATGATCGCGCGGCCACCACAACTCACCAGAGGTGATGAAAATTCGCCTGAACGTCACTCACACCTCCACCTAGCTCCACCAAAAATCGTACTACACTCGGTTTCTTATTGGAGCTGGAATCAAATTTTTAACGAGCTTTGAAAAATATGGGCTTAAACCCTATTCTTGATTCGAACTCAAAACATATGCTTTTGAAATATAAATTGATATTTTTCTAGAATTAAGTAGTTTACAAACCTGCTTCCTGTAAATTTACAGAAACTAAAATTACCTAAATCTCCTAAACTTGGCAAAAACTCACTTTTGATTCATTTTAAAACTGTTCTGTTCTTCTTTGCTTAAAAATCAAGATTTTTATATTAAAAATCATAATTGTGTTTATGAAAACTAAATATAATATTGGATTTTCAATTTTCAACACTTGAATTTTAAACCTTGATTTTCTTTTTAACCTATAGTTCGAATACAGAGTTAATGTCATATTGTTAATTTCCAACATGTTTTGCAGGCTTTGTTTTCATACAAACAAACTTGAATTATCTCACTAACACATCCAAATGGCTATATAAATATGTTTTGTAAATTTATTTGCTTTGTTTTGTACAAAATTTAAAGTACTGATCAAGAACAACTATGCAAACATTCAGTGTAAACTGTCATATACAAAACGGTATGCTCAAACTACTTCAACACATATCCTAAATAAACAAACATATAAACTAAAGTTGAAATTAGTTCGTTTACTCACATAAAACTGTTGAACAGAAGGTATTGAAATTTTTTTGGCTTTACTTTGTTCAAACTTGAATTTACTGAAGAACAAGCTATAAAGTTTCCAGTACAACCAATATATACACAAAATAGTTTGCTTAAACTATATCAAGCACGGATCATTCAAAAGCAAATATTCAAGCTAAATTTTGAAATCAGTTGTTTACTCACCTATGACATGTCTGAATAAAGAATAAGTTGAATTTGATAACCTGGAACATGAATTGTTAAATCTGCAGTTGAAGCTGCTTGAATTTTCCTGTAACTTTCCTTGTTTTGACTCGCAAATATAAAGTTTTGTTTGTTCTTTTCCTTCTTCTCAGTATTGATTTCATAAATTAAAGACTGAACTAATGAAATAAGGATGTTCAATACATATATATCTTGAACAAGCTGTGCCTTCTTCAATAAGCTTCCACTCTAAAATATCTTGCTTTATCATTATTTTTTCATGTACTAAAACCTAAGATGCATTAAAATTTCGGCTGCAATTTGTTTTCAGAAAGGAAAGTGTGCTAATTTATGTTTATGTTCTCACTTAGGTTAACAAAATTATTTGCTTGCTGACACAACAGCTTGTACAGAGGTATTGCAGGTTTTCTTGTACTAATGTATTCATTTGGACTAACATAATATTAATGTTTGCTGACACCATCCTTTATACAAAGATATTTGCAGTATTTTTGTTTGAATATATTTATGTTAGCATATAAACAAAATGTTTGCAAGCTTGTCTTATTATTTTGAACACAAATTCATACACTAATTTTGACCAATTCATATGTCTGCAGATAAGTTAATCTCTGTTTAAAGGTACTTGTCTTGTATTATGTTATACTTGTTTTTATTTCATTTTATACTTTGAGTTTGAATTATATGTGAAGATATTGTATATAAAAGAACAGTTTTTATTATTTGCTTGCTTACTTATTTATATTTGTATTTTATAATTTGATTATCAATATTTACATTATATTCTTAAGTTTTACTTATATTTAATACTTATCTTTATATTTATTTCCAATTATAATTTATCTTTTCCAAATTATACACATAAGTTCGACTCGTATTTTACATTTATATTTTATATTAATAGAATTTGATTTTAAATTTTAAACATTATCAAGCATATGGATTTATTTAACCAATGTTAACAATGTATAGCATTCTAATTTAATTATATGGGTTTAATTTTATTAAGAATATTGTTAAGAAACCTATTTTAGAATTTCAACATTATCATCAATACGTATTATTTTATACTAAATAAAAACAATGTAAAGTATTTTAAGTAATTATATAAAAATAGAATTTTTATCGGGAATATTATTGAAATACTTATTTCAATTTTCAAATCAATTTCCTTTTAAAAATACAGTTTATATAAATAGATGGCAATACTTTCAAAATCATATTCATTTAAATATGAACAATTCATATTTTATATTTAATTAGATTAAACATTTATTAAAAATATAGGGGCCGAAATCCAGGGTCGTTACATTCCTTCCCCCTTTAAAGAATTTCGTCCCCGAAATTTAAAACAACAGTTAATTCAAAAGCTTGTATATCAACTATTCAAACATACTTATCTGTTATATTTTAGCACATCTATAGATTAGCAAATAATCAAACAGTCAATCCTAACAAACAACCCTAGTTATCCGAACACAAGTTCGGATAAGTTTCCCTAAAACTATCGAGAGTTTATCTCTCGATGATCAATAATCCAAACTGGATTCCTGACCACAATTAAATTCGACTCAACTTCAAATTTCCTGAATTACTGGTTTAACAACTAATGATAAATCATAAACAAATTTCCTGAGATATATGGGATACACAATAAATTCCGGATATCCATTCTGTCAATTAAATTCTGAAATCTACAATATTAACTCTTTCCAAATTTTATTGACCTCTTTTCAGAATTTCAATTCTTATTAAATCAAGCCTGTACGATGTACATATATCATTCGTACGCATTATCAAATCCGATCACTCACTCGATCACACAATTTCACTTCCGAACTAGTATCGTCCACCCGACTTCCTAGTATGGACTCAGAAGTGGTTTCTTGATCAGAAACTGTCATTCTCCTTGCACAGTCACAACTATGATAGAGAATTTCCAGAATCAATCAAAATCCAAATCCATGGTTCGTCGTCGAAAATCGAGTGAAAAATCTCAACTCGGATCGATATAACTATCTCGAAATTTTGTGCTCGAATCTGGATCTAATTGCTACGTGAATAAAATCATATACGTACATCCTACGTATTTATATTCATTGATTATCAACCATATCAATTTCTTTTATTCACATTATTTTGATTATATCCACTTGGAATAAATTTCTCAATATCAAATTTTACTTAAGAATTTCACTATTCATTTATTAAGCTTAATATAAGCATTATATATACCTTTATATTACTACTCTGCCACTTTAGCCTTTATATCTTCTTATTTAAATCTGAATTACCAATTCCATATGAATTCAATTTTCTTAACTCTGAAAATTAAACCTTTATTGACTACCTCTATTTATAACTGATTCCTATTATTATATTTAAATTAGTTTCATTCATTAGTGTACTTTAAATTTTCAATTTGAAATTGTTTTATTGCTAAAATTTTTAAATTAAATTTTTTTTTCAAAATTTTGAATAATTAAGGCAGAGTCTCCATTACATATTTTCATAAGCACATATGTAAGGTTCCAACCCTTATCACAATTAATTCCAATAAATTTCCAATCATTCTCTTTAGTTTAAAGGGATTTACACTTACTTGCTTATATATATAATCCATTTAAGCCAAACAATTCCTTATTTATTGCAAATGATTTCAAAATTATCCTATTTGCTTCCAATTATTCATAGAATTTATCTAATTCTCATTTACTTCAAACAACCCAATTCCATATGCAATTCAACAATATTATTGTGAATAAACAATCACTTAAGCTTTATAGCAAATCTTAAATTGATTTCAATTCAATTTATACTTGAGTCCATCTCAATTAATTTATCCACACTTCTTTCATTGCATTTTCTTTTATTTCAAAAGTTTGATTCCAAATCATTTTATTAAATTTGACAATCCATATTTTAAATTAATCATCTCACAATTTATTTAAGTCATCAACTGTTTCACTTAATAACTTAAGTTCATTCTATTCCACCAATTCCCATTCAAATCTTTGATTTAATTTTCTTTTAATCAAATCCCAACTACTTACTGATTAATTTATTCTTTTATCCATCCTTAAATTTTAATTTACATAATTTAAAACAAAGTCATTCAATTTATGCTTGAATTAGATTTGTTTACAACTCACACCATTATTTAAATCCAATTCAATACTTACTTTGGTTTACATTTACTTATTTACTTAAGAATTTTATTTCATTAAATATTATTTATAACTCGACTAAATTCATTTAAATTCAACTTTTATTTTAACTCATCTTCAGTTAAATTTAGCTACTTACCATTTCTTAAATTTATTTCTCAATATATGAGTTCAATACTCATTTATCTACTTAACAGCTTATATTACTCATTTGAGCCATTTCACCTTATAACCACAATTTCAGTTTATATATATATAACACTTAGCATCTTAAGGTATAAATTTCCTCCTCACAATTTATTATCATTTTACCTTCAAACATTATATCCAATTAAGTACATTTTGAACTTTAATTTCATTTAACTTTATCTCAGGTTAACCTCTAGTATATTTCTTATTTTCACTTACTTAAGTTAAATTTTAATCTCCTGGATTAAAATTCCTAATTTCATCTTATATTTATCAACTTTACTTTATAAATTCAATAGTTGATCCAATTAAACCTTCCACATTATCTAAATAGAATTTTTCTTAAAATTCAATTGCCCGGTTTCCATTTCCAAAACCAATTTGAAATGATAACTACACATACCTACTTGGTATATCAACTCAAATTTTCAACTTTCAAACACTTATTTTCACCAAAACAAATTTTCTCCTTTTGAAAATTTTAAAATAACTTGCATACCCAACAACCCCAAACAATATCATAACCAAAAATAATTTTCCAAAACAAGATTCCATTATTTTTCCTTTCCTTTAAATTTTTTGGAAAAACATTTCAAACATTCCCAAGATTTTTAAATGTCCAAATCCTTTTGTTTAAATTCATTTAAACACTTTCAAATTTCTGGGACTTCAATTCTGGTTTAATCAAATTTTAGTTATATTCCTTTTGTATTAAAGATCATACTTAGACAATTTTATTTGTTTATAGACCCCTCAAATTTAAATTTTTATTTGATTGTACTATTGACAATCAAACATCCAAGTATATATATTTATTTCAGAAAAAAATTCCTTTTATATCAAAATATAAATTTGGGTAAAATTATTTCATTTACCCTACTTTGAAAAACAATATTGTGTCGAATTGCTCTATTTAAGTGTTTAGAAACCCCTTCGATACAGTTTTCGAGACTGTGCCGACGAAAGCTCATATACCACTCAATAAATCAATCAACGCAATATAAAACCATTTTATATTCACTAACAAATACGCGCTCGTATCTATTAATACACTCAAACTCATTTTAGAGTTCTACTGACTCTATTTTATGAGTAATTCATACCAGAGCCAAGATTATCACCAACCTATGCTCTGATACCAACTGTGACGACCCGCCCTTCTACTACCAGAATGACGAATCATCATTAAGAAAGAAAGGGATGAGAAAATAGAAAAGATAGAGAAGAAAGAACAACAACATCAGAATCTCACAGCAGAATGGAACAAAATATAATATATCACTTAAATATTTAATAGTTTTACATATATCAGAGTTATACAGATAATACATCAATACTACAAAGTTATAACACCTGTCTAGTTAATACAACCCAATACAATACAATTCAAAACAATATGACTCAGAGATACTACCACAGCAGAACTATATATATATCTACAACGCTGAAGCCTCCTGCTCCATTGCTCCTCCAGAATTCGTCAAATCTAACCTGAATCCTTTGGCTACCCGTAAAAATTTGGGTACCCGAGAGTTTATGAAAAACAAAAATAAACTCCGAGTCAGATATGGGTCTGGTATGAGTAAACAGTTTAAAGTTGCTTAACTTTGAAAACATTTGAAAATAAAGGTATCACGTAAGACTCCCCACAAATAAATACGGGTAAGTTTTTACCTTACGCTAACCAAAACATTTTATAGGAAATCCAGTGATATTATAATAGTGTCTAGGGTTTTCAAGTAAATAGAAAATAGCCGAAATTGTTACATTCATTAAATTCCATCTACTAGCCACAAAAGTGGGTAATACAAATCAAAACCGGTGGGTCTCGTAGGGAAAATGGATTTCCAACAATAGCAGGGCTACTGGGGTACCGCCCGTCACAGTACGGGGCCTAGATCACCGTACCGAGGATTACTCCCTTCATCCCCTGCAACACAAGGCCGGAACCATTCCTTACTGAACAGTCCCGAATAAGATAAACCCCGCGGTTGTAGCTAGCAACCGCCCACTAAGCCGAAATATAAAAAGGGACATCTAGACAGGGGAAATATCTTGTCCTGCTTGGGCATGACCCACCTAACCTTGTTGCATCTCCCCTGTTTTTGCCATTCCCGGTTGATGAGGCTTGAGGTTACGATTACCTTTATTGAACATATCACTTAGAATGCTCATCGTCCACCTGACGATGTGTTGAAAGCATTCAATCCATACAAGTTCGTTCCGGGTTCGAACGAAACCGAAGGCATTATCTCGTTACACTCATTTTGGAATCACCCTCAGAGTTAACGACGATAACCCTTGCATTCTGAAAACACCATCTCGACCTTCATTTCAGGAATCACGACTTAACGTTTAAATTTGATTGATGTGGTTTTCGGAGAATCAAATTTGATTCTTCCGATCCCGGTCTCATCAGATCCAAACGCCATTTTAAGGGCCAAGTTGTCTATTTAACTTACAGTTCAATTCAATATTAGGAATTAACATAACAGATATAACAGATAAATCATACACAGTTATCACAGATATCCATAATACATCACAACATATCACAGAAATATCATCAACAGATATCAAAGTCAATCAAATCGAATTATCAATGCATTCCAAACAGTTTGGATTACTTTACTTAATTGACTACTTAATAATAAATTATTTTATCCTACTAAATTAATTGCTGATTAAGTAACTCAATTAATCAATTTATTAATTATTCAAATTTTTAATTTATTAATTATTTACTAAACTTTTATTCATTAACTAATACTTAATTACTCAGTTAGTTAGTTAATAACTTACCTATTAAAACGAATTACTTATTCCATTCTCACAAATTACTTTAATAAATCAATTGTTATCAATTTAATTAAAGTATAATTCCTATTAATCATTTAACTAAATTTCCATTAATTAACCTCAAGTAATTAACTAATGTTATTAAGATTTAAATTGCTTATCATATAATTTATTTCTAATTAGAAAAAAAAATATAAATTAAGGTTATCAATTTAAGGTTTCAAATACAAATTACTTAACACCCTAATTTCATATTATTACTCATATATCTTTTCTTTAATTAAAATACTAACTTAACTAACTAATAATTACTTAATTAACTAAGTTAAACAATGGTACAACGGCCATTTGGGGAAGGTACCGAGACCGCATCAATTTTACTCGAGGAAACTCGAGTTTTTCCTCGCGACTCTCCCGTGCGTTTCCCTTCTCTCACTCTCTATCTTCTTCTCCTTCCTATATCTTACCTTCTTCATTTTTTTTTTACTTTAGTAAAATGAAACTGCAGTAAAACACACGCGAGAAAAAAAAGCCCGAAGACTCAATCGAAGCAACACTCGAATTTCTCGAGTACGCGCACGCGACCGCCCAAGATAAAACATGCCAGGCACCTCTTCGCCACCGTGCACGGTGGCTCGCCTCCCCTGCGGTGACCCACTACCGTACCTACAAACCACAAAACATCCCAGGTATCTCAAACGAACCCCTGTTTTTCAATTACAAGTTGAAAATGAAAAAAAGACCTGGTGCTCGAAATAAGCAACAGCTACTTCCCTGACAAAATGATCGCGCGGCCACCACACCTCACCAGAGGTGATGAAAATTCGCCTGAACGTCACTCACACCTCCACCTAGCTCCACCAAAAATCGTACTACACTCGGTTTCTTATTGGAGCTGGAATCAAATTTTTACCGAGCTTTGAAAAATATGGGCTTAAACCCTATTCTTGATTCAAACTCAAAACATATGCTTTTGAAAAATAAATTGATATTTTTCTAGAATTAAGTAGTTTACAAACCTGCTTCCTGTAAATTTACAGAAACTAAAATTAGCTAAATCTCCTAAACTTGGCAAAAACACACTTTTGATTCATTTTAAAACTGTTCTGTTCTTCTTTGCTTAAAAATCAAGATTTTTATATTAAAAATCATAATTGTGTTTATGAAAACTAAATATAATATTGGATTTTCAATTTTCAACACTTGAATTTTAAACCTTGATTTTCTTTTTAACCTGTAGTTCGAATACAGAGTTAATGTCATATTGTTAATTTCCAACATGTTTTGCAGGCTTTGTTTTCATACAAACAAACTTGAATTATCTCACTAACACATCCAAATGGATATATAAATATGTTTTGTAAATTTATTTTCTTTGTTTTGTACAAAATTTAAAGTACTGATCAAGAACAACTATGCAAACATTCAGTGTAAACTGTCATATACAAAACAGTATGCTCAAACTACTTCAACACATATCCTAAATAAACAAACATATAAACTAAAGTTGAAATTAGTTCGTTTACTCACATAAAACTGTTGAACAGAAGGTATTGAAAATTTTCTAGCTTTACTTTGTTCAAACTTGAATTTACTGAAAAACAGGCTATAAAGTTTCCAGTACAACCAATATATACACAGAATAGTTTGCTTAAACTATATCAAGCACAGATCATTCAAAAGCAAATATTCAAGCTAAATTTTGAAACCAGTTGTTTACTCACCTATGACATGTCTGAATAAAGAATAAGTTGAATTTGATCAACTGGAACATGAATTGTTAAATCTGCAGTTGAAGCTGCTTGAATTTCCTGTAACTTTCCTTGTTTTGACTCGCAAATATAAAGTTCTGTTTGTTCTTTTGCTTCTTCTCAGTATTGATTTCATAAGTTAAAGACTGAACTAATGAAATAAGGATGTTCAATACATATATATCTTGAACAAGCTGTGCCTTCTTCAATAAGCTTCCACTCTAAAATATCTTGCTTTATCATTATTTTTCATGTACTAAAACCTAAGATGCATTAAAATTTCGGCTGCAATTTGTTTTCAGAAAGGAAAGTGTGCTAATTTATGTCTATGTTCTCACTTAGGTTAACAAAATTATTTGCTTGCTGACACAACAGCTTGTACAGAGGTATTGCAGGTTTTCTTGTACTAATGTATCCATTTGGACTAACATAATATTAATGTTTGTTGACACCATCCTTTATACAAAGATATTTGCAGTATTTTTGTTTGAATATATTTATGTTAGCATATAAACAAAATGTTTGCAAGCTTGTCTTATTATTTTGAACACAAATTCATACACTAATTTTGACCAATTCATATGTCTGGAGATAAGTTAATTTCTGTTTAAAGGTACTTGTCTCGTATTATGTTATACTTGTTTTTATTTCATTTTATACTTTGAGTTTGAATTATATGTGAAGATATTGTATATAAAAGAACAGTCTTTTATTATTTGCTTGCTTGCTTATTTATATTTGTATTTTATAATTTGATTATCAATATTTACATTATATTCTTAAGTTTTACTTATATTTAATACTTATTTTTATATTTATTTCCAATTATAATTTATCTTTTTCAAATTATACACATAAGTTTGAATCGTATTTTACATTTATATTTTACATTACTAGAATTTGATTTTAAATTTTAAACATTATCAAGCATATGGATTTATTTAACCAACGTTAACAATGTATAGCATTCTAATTTAATTATATGGGTTCAATTTTATTAAGAATATTGTTAAGAAACTTATTTTAGAATTTCAACATTATCATCAATACGTATTATTTTATACTAAATAAAAACAATGTAAAGTATTTTAAGTAATTATATAAAAATAAAATTTTTATCGGGAATATTATTGAAATACTTATTTCAATTTTCAAATCAATTTCCTTTTAAAAATACAGTTTATATAAATAGATGGCAATACTTTCAAAATCATATTCATTTAAATATGAACAATTCATATTTTATATTTAATTAGATTAAACATTTATTAAAAATACAGGGGCCGAAATCCAGGTTCGTTGCATCAACCGCCCACACAGCCGAATATAAGGGACATCTAGACAGGGGAATATCCTTGTCCTGCTTGGGCATGACCCACCTAACCTTGCTGCACCTCCCCTGTTTTAGCCATTCCCGGTTGATGAGGCTTGAGGCTGCGATTACCTTTAGAGAATACATTTCTTAGAATGCTCATCGTCCACCTTACGATGTGCTGAAAGCATTCAATCCATACAAGTTCGTTCCGGGTTTGAACGAAACCGAAGGCATTATCTCGTTACACTCATTTTGGAATCACCCTCAGGGTTAACGACGATAACCCTTGCATTCTGAATCTTCATCTTCACTTCAGATTAACGACCTAACGTTAATTTGGAATCGATGTGGTTTTCGGATGTTCCAAATAAGGAAAACCGATCCCGGTCTCATCGAAATCCAAAACGTGTCTTTTAGGGCCAAGTTGTCTATTTAGCCTTAACAGATTAATTCAATATAATAAACATACACACAGATGGATAATTCACAATATAACAACAGATAATCACAGATAATCTCATAAACAGATAATCAATATTATCATCTAAACAGATAACTAATATTATCATATTTAAACCAAGCATCCATGACACCTAGATATTATTCATGTCAGATCACAATCATCAAATGAAATATCAATATCATTCATCCATAAGCAATGATTTATAATCTTACCATTTGTAGTTAATTTAAAATGAATTAAATTAACTACTTCTATCTCTAATTAATTTAAAGTAAATTAAATTAATTACTTCATCTATAAATCCTGCTTATACAACCATTAATTAATTATAAATCAAATTAATTAATCATCTTCTAAATATTCATCTTGATTAAACCACTTTGATTAATCATTCACTAATTACAATAGGTAATTAGTCTTTGATTAATTTTACAAATTAATTATTCTAAATTATTTAACATTTAATTACTCCATTTATAATTGATTACATTTATTCTTAATTAATCACCATATTATTAATTATTTCTTAATTACCCAATTCTTAATTTACATCATTAATTATATTAATTAATGATTTCTAAGTTGGATTTAAAATAAATTACTTTATTTAAATTAATTTCATTTAATGATTAACACAATTATTAATCACTTTTGATTAATATCAACCAGTACTTAACTATCATTAATTACTTATATTAATAAATTAATTATTCCATAATTAATTATCTCCATTAATTAATCCTCTGATTAATTACAAAAGTAATTATCCAAATTACTTTATTAACACATCATCTTCCACTAATTACACTCGGTAATTATCATTAATTACTTTCCTAAGTAATTCCACTTCATTGACTACATTAAGTAATCATACTTATCAATTTATCAAATGATTATCTTAAATTAATTAAAATAAATTAATTAACTTAAATTAATCACTTATCTCAATTAATTACAATAATTAATTAATCCTTTAATTTCTTTTAACAATTTACAATAGATTATCCAAATTAATTAATCTAATTAATTATTAAAATTAATCACATTAATTAATTATTTAATAATCCTTCAGTTAATTATCTTCATTGACTAATAACACTTCTTTAATTAATTTCTAATTCTAAATCATTAGTTTCAAATTAAATAAATAAGTCATTCTTTAATTAACTTACTAATTAAATCATTTCAATATCTTAATTTTCTATATGATAATCCACTTCTTTATAAATGATTTCATTATCATTAAAGTGTAAAACATTTCACATTTGAATCTAAATTTTAAATTAAATTTTTAATTTAAGATTCAAAATGGTTAGTCTTTTAAACATTTATCCAATTTAAAGTTCAATTATTTGTTTGAAACCAATTCCTGTTAAAAACTTGATTTTTTTAAGACTTGATTTAAAACCCAAATTCATTTTTTTTTAACCTTAGATTCAAAAGTCCATTTGAATCTATACTTTAAACTTTGAATTTAAACCTCTTTTTAAATTTCTGTTTTCAAATTTTAAATTAAATTTTAAAAACAGAACACTGTCAGGTCTTTAAACCTGAGAATCCACATCTACATATTTTAAAACCTTTATCTCATTTCAGTTTTTAATTCAACAAAATAAACTTGAATTCATACTTCTATTGAATTTAAATTTGTTTAAAACTGATACACAAATTTAAGTTTCATTTTAGATTTGTTTTTAAAAAAATATTGCTGCCAGGTTTTACAAAAACCCTGGAACAACAACTGACTCGAGTTAACTAAAAGGTGCTTCGAGTCTTTTGCCCAGTTGCTTCGAGCCATATACTCGAATAACCCGAGTTTTCCCCTACACACAAAGTTCACTAGTACTTCCCAAATGCACGGTGCACATGCACCGTGACTATGGCCTTCTCCGACCATCCACTCAGGCTTCAACACTTCACCGGCCATCACCAGACCCAAACACGATCATCCATAGCCACCTCACTTGCTTGAACAAAATCGAGCTCGTCCCTCAGAACCTGGAACCATAAACAGTTCTTCCCCTCGAAACCTGTTAATGCGAAAACCCTACTCCTCCAACCATCAGAAAACCACCACCACCGGCCACGACTCCGCCTTTCACCCCTCTACCCATACGCAAACCCCCGCTGAACTCGATGCACCAAGGAAATCGAACAAGCCCGAACTTCAACCCAGTTTAAAATTAGGTTTACAGAAGGAATCTCGTTGCTGTCGCCACCACGCCAAACTGCACCACCTACCACCATTTTTCCCATCACCGGGGTAAGCTCCTCCATCATCAAACAGAGCCACGACCACCCAGATACAGTGATCACCCCAAAAATTCCCAAAATGCATTTTTAATTCATTTCAGAACTGCTCTCAACTTCTGGTATTAAAAATCTTGATTTAAGTTTTAAAATCCATATTTTGTTATAGTGATTCAAAGTATGTTCTTGATTTTATGATTAAAGTGTTTTGATTTTTCTCTTGTTCAACTTTTCCTCTGTTATTTTGATTTCCAGCACCATATTCAATTTTCATTCAACTTAAATATACTTAAACTTTAAATCATATTGAAGCAAACAATTCCTATTTGTATTATAAATCCTAAAGACTATTAGATCAAATGGTAAAATAATTTGAATCAATTCAAGCCTGAGAACAAAATGGATAAGCTTGTTTACAGAGACATTAATATGTACTCTGACCACATCCATATGCACAGAAGGTTTTATACATACAAATCACACTTATTTCTGGTTTTAAGCTTGCAACTAGTTTAAATACTTAAGTTAGAAATTTAAGCTACTCACAGCAAATAAAAACAGAACAAGTTCAATACAGGTAATTTGAATTTGCAGGTTTGAAATAAACAGTTTCATCACAAATCACCCAGAGAATAATGAATAAATAAATATTCACACCATATATTTAAGCATCCAATATCAACCTGCAAAAGATTTTAAAACTTAAGTAAATTTTAAAAGTGTTACTCACCTGATTTTCGAATCAGAGATAAAGAACAGATTTAGTTCCAGGCTAATGTTGATTTTACTTTTAAATTTGAATTCCTCTTGTCTTGTTGATGATGTAGTTGTTGATTGTTTCCAGGTTGCTATATATATATATATATATATATTTAAAATAATACTCAGGCTTCTTGTTGAAGAACAAAATGAAGATGATATATAAAACGTGTGCAGGCTTGAGTAGGGATAGGTTTGAGTTATACTGGTACAAGATATTTGTTGTACTGTTTTTGATTTTTTTTTTCAGTTCATTCGAACCAGAGACATACATATACAGAGAAGGAAGTGTATAGGGTAAGTTTGTTTTTTTTTTACTGGTGCAGCAGCTATCTTTTTGGGTCAGAGATGTTTTTCAGTTTTGGAGGCTTGGAAATGATTTTGTATGGTTGTGAATTGACTTTATTTGTGCTAGAGTTTATAGCATTAAAGGTAATTGTCTTGTTTTCATTTTTTCATATTAATCCATGTTCAGATACAATATGCACAACTTGTATTCATTTTCTTTTCTTAGGTTTGTATTTGTTTAAGACTTTAGAAACTGGAATGCAAAGTCTTTTGCATACAAAATGAAATGAGGCAAGTTGATAAATAAACAGGTAAAGAGAATTGTTTAATGTTCAAGTACACACAATTTAGAGATTTTTATTTTTCTTTGGAGCTGAAAACATTTTTGACATGCTTTGTTTTGTGCTAAGATGGAAAGCATTAAATGCTAAAGTACCTTATGTACATAGATATTTTATTCACTTCCTTATCTTACATATGTTTACTTATTTATTTTATTTTATTTTAACTTAGATGCTAAGCTTACATACTCTATTTCTATTCGTATGCATTGAAATGAATTTTCTCTTGCCTGCATACTTTTCTTCCAAGTTATAAATATTATTTGCTGTTTCACTTGCTTAACAACATTCCTTATTTAAAATTACAACTATACAAAGTCTAGCATACCTCCCTTTTTGTTGTATAAGCATATTTTAGTTAACTTTATATATTTTGCCTAGTCATTAGCTATTTGTTTATAAAGTTTTTACTCAAGTATAAACATAATTTTATACTTAACACAATTTTAAAAAAAATCTTTCCTTTACTTTCTTTTAAAACTTATATTATTAAATACTTAATTTATTAAAATTACTTCAAACCTATGCAAATTGTTATAAGATTCATTTTATATTTTAAATCATAGTTTACCCAAGCATGTGTATATGTATAGACATAAGTTTAAAATAACAAATTCTATTTATAAAAAAATCCATTGTAAAGATATTACAAAAATTAATATTTTCTAACTATAACTCATTTCTAAAGATATTTTATTTTGTATTGTTTAAATATAACCCATTATTACATGAAAATAATTTATAAAAGATTTTATCTCTATATTAATAAACTTCTTATTTATCAACCATATTATAAAAAGAACAAAACACCCCTTAGAATAAATTTAAACTTAAACTAGAATTTCTTTTAAACAAATTAAACTTATCTTGAGTAATTTAAGCCATATAGTTATTTTGTTTAATATTAAATTAAATCAAATTCCAAATTACCAAAAAGATTAGAGTTTGAAAACATATCCTTATTTATTAAAATTTAAAACAGACCTTAACAATTTGCAATATATACAAATATATATATATATATATATATATATATATAAATAGAAAACAATCTATTAGCTTTTAAAAGATAATTTATCAGTTAAATATTTATTTAAAAGAAAATTATTAAATCAATTCATAACTTATTAACAAAGATATATCAAATCAATTTTATATTTTGTATAGATTATTAAATTGATATTGCTCGAAATTCCGGGATATCACACAAGCCATTAATTTTTGATACACGAATGGCCCGAAGACCGTGGGGCGCTACCCCACATATGTGATGGCGAAACATCACACAAATGCGATGGCGAAACATCACAAGACCGGGGTCTAGTCTCCCTCGCAGACAAAGAGACATCGCACAATTGCCAGTCTAAATCACAAAAATGATTGTCATGATCATCAAGAAGTGTCAATCACATTAAGCTAGTAAATATATGAGTTTAGCCTCATGTCCCATAACCACTTGCTTAACTTAAATATTTATGAACAAACTGTAGATCTTCACTAGAAAATTGTCACAAAAGGTTCAGTCCAACAAGTCCAAGAATTAACCGATGAAGCAAACGCAAGCGTTTCATACCACTTGTTTTACTAAGTCGTTTAATTAGATTTCTCATCCGAGTGAGGTAAAGGTTTGTATATACTAATAGATTGGAAAACGGTTAGGAAAAGAGCTTTATATTAAAATAGTGTTGAAATCATTTTAATGAAAGAGTTTTGATATTTACTACTAGTATTAAAACCTTCATATTTCTAAAGTTGTTATCCCGCCTTATTAGCAAGGCCGTGATACCATAAAATCGATCGAGAAGCCCAAGATAGCTTGTCTCGAAGAATGGTCAACTCAGCATCTCAACAAAGCAAGTTCTGTTGAATGTTTTTCAGATAAGATCCCCTACGGAGGGGGGTCCAGGGGGTGGCAACCCCCCAAGGTGGGGGTGCAGGGGCAACAGCCCCGCTACGGGGTTCGACTTGCCCGGTCAGGTCGCGGGGGTCCAGGGGCAGCGCCCCATCCAAAACGGTACGACCTAGTGAAGACCTAAGGGAGGATAGGATCAAGCGACCAACGAGTATAAGGGTTCGAGCGACCTAGGGGTTGCGACCTAGAGGTGTTCATGAGTTAACAGAGGTAAGCGAGCTATAGTCTCAAACAAGGCCTAACGACCTAACTGCTCGCAACCTAAGTGAGGTGTAACAACCTGCATATTTATCGGTTTTATATTTAAATATTTCATCGTTAGTCGGATTTTTAGTCTGAAAAGCTACTTTTACATACGGTCGAATTAGGACTCGGGGCCACTCCCATTGAGTTTAAAATGCCGTTTGCGACCTTTTTGAGTATAAGCTTCGATATGTTTGGAGAAAGTTGATTTTTGCTACTTTTTACTTTGGGTTTGGTTTTTGGGCTCAGCCCTATGTTAACTTATACTCCAAAACTGAACCACTCTCCCCATTCTCACTCACTTCCTTCTGTTTTCAGTTTTCTTAGCTTTAATGGTGGGATAGATTGGAAATTAGAACTCCAAAACCCTAGTTTCCCTTGCAAATCAAATTCCTAGCTCCAAACTCAAGAAGAACCCATTGGTAAGCTTCTCTTCTTCTTCTCCAACTTATTCTCTTACCAATTTCAGAAATTCCTAAACCTAATTTTGGAAATGTTCTTGTTTTTGAGCTTAGATTCAAGCTCAATTGGGTTGTGTTGAAGAGAGGTTGATTCTCCATTTGCTTTCAAGCTTCTTCTTGTTCGATTTTGTGAAAAGGTGAGATTTTTATCTCACATCCATGACTATAATTACCTTTGGTTGTTGGGTATGAATTCCTAACACTTCTTCATGTGCATTTGCTCTTGATTTGGATTGGTTTTGTGAATACTCCAATTTTTGGGTTTTTTAAGTCAAATTTGTGTGAAATCCTTTTAAGGATGTTTGATCATGCTTTTGGTGATGCATTGAGGAGCATATAGGGCTGGGTTGCCGATTGGCATAAACCCTTAGAGCCAATGTTCGTCCGGTTGCATTTTGGAAGAGTTTGCTCTTCATTTGAATAAGGCTGAAAAACAGCCCAAGCATGATTCAGTCGACTGAAAACTCTGTTCAGTCGACTGAACCGGAAACCCGAGAGTTTCCAGGCATGATTCAGTCGACTGAAAAACTCTGCACAGTCGACTGAAACTGGAAACAGAATGTTTCCTGAACCTAGAAAATTTCCAGGCACAGGGTCAGTCGACTGAAAACTCTGTTCAGTCGACTGAGCCTGCTGTTTGAGTCCAATTTGCCTTTTTAGATTGAAATTCCAATTTAAATCGATTCGTGATAATCCTATTTGTTGTTATCTTCTATTATGACTTTGATGACTCTTTTTAGGGATTTTTGAATATCCATTTCGATGGATCCTTTATCGATTTCTTTGGATTTTATTCACGTCTTCGTATGTGAATTTTTGTGATTGATTGTTCTTACAATCTTCTTCGTGATTTGTCACTTTAAAAATATAAAGGTTTTCTATACTAGTAGTAAATATCAAAACTCTTTCCTCAAACGATTTCAATACTATTTTAATACCAAATTCGTTTATAAAACCGTTTTCCAATCTATTAGTATATACAAACCTTTACCTCACTCGTATGAGAAATCTAATTAAACGACTTAGTAAAACAAGTGGTATGAAACGCTTGCGTTTACTTTGTCGGTTAATTCTTGGACTTGTTCGATTGAACCTCTTGTGACAATTTTCTAGTGGAGATTTACAGTTTGTTCGTAAATATTTAAGTTAAGCAAGTGGTTATGGGACATGAAGCTAAACTCATATATTTACTAGCTTAGTGTAATTGACACTTCTTGTTGATCATGACGATCATCTTTGTGATTTAGACTAGCAATGTGCGATGTCTCTTTGTCTGCGAGGGAGACTAAACCCCGGTTTGTGGAGTTTCGACTCAATTTGTGATGGGGTAGCAACCCATGGTCTTCGTGCCGTTTGTGGAGCTTCGGCTCAATTTGTGATGGTTAGCGACCATGGAATTAGCGTTCCGTTTGTGATACACGTGTTGGTGAGCTTTATGCTCCCGTTTGTGATAGGCCTCCCCCCTTTTAGTGATTTCTGGATTTCTTGTGTAGATTTCTAGAATTTGTGTTTCACCAATTTTTCGTGATTTCCATTGATAAGTCTTATCGATATTTGTGCATTGGTGAATTTGTGTGTCATTGACTTTAGTGATTTCTGGATTTCTTGTGTAGTCTTCTGGAATTTGTGCGTCATTGACTTTTGCGATTGACATTGATATTATCGTCAATATTTGTGGTTTGATGAACGAAATAAAGAGTATGACACTTCTTGGATTCTTGTGTAGATTTTGTGATATTGATTAATCTCTTGTTGATTATCAACTACTTATATATCACAGCTTGGCCTTGTGATTATTATGTGTTTAGTCATAACTCTGATTCTATATCGTTTCATCTGATATCTATAGTTAGACTGATCCGTTTATTATTTTCTTATTAGATAATACTCGGGTCAGACCGAGATGTTACAGGTGCTTCTGCTTGACTTCTCTCTTGGGATTGATTTCTCTTGCTTTTGGTTAACTACTTAGATTAGTAGTTTTTTTGTTGTATACATTTGAGATATAAACTACATAATGTATACTTATTCTTTTGTGTAGTTCATGTAACTATTCTTTTGTGATATTGTGGATCTTTTTAGACCACTACTCTGATGTACACTTTCTAGTGTAATATTCATATCTTATTCCGCCTTTGTGATATGAATTGTCTGTGACTGATTTGTGTTATGCTTATTTCTATATTTGTTTTCCGAAGGATTTATATAGCCACCATGTAGTAGCTTTGAGTTTGTGTCGGTATGTCGGATTTCCTCTTGAAATAGAATGCATGTTATATTATCTGACATATCGGTGCTCACGCAAAGAAATTACACGGATGGTCGCTCCTCAACAGCCTTATTCTCCATGCTAGTCGACAGCATTCACCGTAATGTTCTTGGCTAGAGTGGGTATAGAGGTGGGGCGTCACATGAGGAAACAGGTCAAACGACCTAGTGGTTACGACTTAGGGGGTGTTCGCGACCTAAGTACGCGACCTAATGTGGACAACGACCTTACTCGGTCGCGACCTAACGGAGCAATGGGGCGAACGACCTAACTGGAGTCATGGTCCTGCGACCTAAAGGGGTTCAACGACCTAACCACATGGAGGCCGAGCGACCTAAAGGAGAACAAGGTCAAGCGATCTAAACGGGGTACGCGACCTAGTGGAGTAAGGGGGAAACGACCTAGGGGCTTACGACCTAACAAGGAACGAAGGCCAAGGACCTAAAGCCCAAATGAGTTAACATATGTTGCGACCTACATGGTAACGACCTAACGGAGAAAGGTAGAGCGACCTAGTGGCCAAAGCGACTTAATGTTAAACAAGCCATGCGACCTAAGACATTAACACGCGAGCGACCTAAGGCGTTAGCTCGCGAGCCACCTAAGGCGTTAGCTTGCGAGCGACCTAACTCTGAACAAGCACAAATGGCCAGAACGACCTAAATGCAGAAAATTCACCAAAACGCTAAAATTGGAGTTTTTCGCTAATCCAATCCAAACCAAATGCAAATGTACATGCTAAAGTGATAGGAAATCATTCCCAAACATCCGTGATAGTTATAGACAAGAATGTGAGATAAAAATCTCACGTTTGCACCAAAAGTCAATGAAAATGAAGGTTGAAGCAAAGCAAGAATAAATCCACTTAAATCTCAACACAAGAAGCTTGAATCCAATGCTTTTCCTTGAATTTGGAGCTGAATGATGGAGTTGGAGTTGAAACCTAGGCTTGGAGTTTCTAATTTCCCTTTCCACTCACCATTAATGTTAAAGTTTGTGTTTGGTAGGAATTTATGAAGAGTGAGGAGAAGGAGAGAAGTGGGTTTGAGTTATAATGGCTAATCTAACCCAAAGTCCAAAGCAGGAAAAGTAAGTGAAATTCCACTAACTCCAAACCTATCAATGTTTATACTTAAAAAAGTTGTAAACGGCATTTCGAACTCAATGGAAGTGGTCTCGAGTCCTAATTTGACCGTTTGCAAAAAGTAGCTTTTCGGACCAATATCCGATTAACGACAAAATATTTAAATATAAAATCAATAAATATGCGGGTTGTTACAGGATTAGTGAACTCGAGCTTTTCATGAGAATTTAGGTGCTTTTCTTGAAGCACTGTAGGTTTTGATTCAAAGAAAATTGGGTAGGATCGGGTTTAGTAATTGTATCAGGTTTTAAACAGAAACCTAAAATGTTTTGTTTCAAAATTTCAAACTGAAGTATAAAGGTGAAAAGCAAAGGTTTAAACTAAGTTTTAAATCCATGTTTAAAATCTGGAATTCAAGTTTAAGTTTAAATCTCGGTTTTAAAAAAATAAATAAAGTTTTTAAACTTGAATTGTTAAACTACTTTAAAATGTTTAAGTAATTTGAATTTTAAAAACAAAGTTTTAAAATATATGTATAGTTTTAAAAATCTAAAGATTAATCTGGATTCAAATTTAAATATGTATTCCAGATTTGAATTGAAGGAAATTTTTTAAATTTAATATGATTTAATCAATTTTGAATGTTTAAAGTGTAATTTAAATTGATTTGAATTTAAAAATGAATTTGCTTTTAGATTCTTTAAACTTCTTTATTAAATGAGTATTTCTTTAACTTGTGAAATGAAAAGGTTTTAGAAATGTGTTTTAAACTCTGTTAAAAATAATTTATATTCATTTTAAATCTTTAAATTTAAAATGAAATTTGAAAGTAAATTTAAAGCAAATTATTTAAATTCTTTGTTTAAGTAAGAAATGTTTTATCTTAAAGTTAAATAGAATATAATGGTTTGGATTCATTAAATTATTAAGTTAATTGAAATGGATAATTAATTTAAATTAATTAATGTCATGGATTAATTAAGTAAGTAATTAAAGGTTTAAATTAATTAATTAAGATTAATTAATTAAGTAATAATAAATTTATAATTAAGGATTATTAATTAGAATATTAATTAATAATTAATAATTTACTTAATCAAGTAATTATGAATTAATTAAGTTACAGTTAACACTTAATTAATTAAGTAATTAAAGGTTAATTAATTGGTTATTAAAGATTAATTAATTTTAAATTAATAATGATTAATGTAAGTTTAATTACTTAAGATAAGTAATTAAAGAATTAGTAATAGTTAATGAAGGTCAATAACTAAGGATTATTTAATAATTAATTTATGTGATTAATTTCTACTAATTAATTAGATTAATTAATTATTTGATAATCATTTATGAAATTGTTTAAGTATAATTATTTAATGAAAGTAATTAAGGAATTAATTACTTAATGTAATTAATTAAGTTTCAATGTAATTTGTTTAAGTTAATTAATTAGGTTTAATTAAGTTAAACACCGTATGCATTGATAAATAATTACTTAATGTAATTAATGGATTGTAATTACTCAGTGAAGTAATTAATTTATAATTACTGGATGTAATTAATGAAAATGATTTAAGAATGGAAGTAATTTGGATTAAATTACTTTATAATAAATCAAGAGATTAATTAAAGATAATTAATTAAGGAGTAATTAATTGGATAAGTAATTAAGGGTAGTTAATTACAGAATGTGATTAGTCAAAGGTGATTAATAATTATGGTTTAATTGAGATTAATTACTTAATGTAATTTATTTTAAATAAGTAATTAATTTAAATTTAATTGTGGATCATTAATTAATATAATTAATGATGTAATTAAGGATTGATTAATTAATATTAATTAATCAATAAGAAGTAATTAAAGGCAATTATTAATATAATTAATTAAGGATTAATGTAATTAATTATAGTTAATTAATTAATGAAATAATTAAAGGTTAATTTGTATGCTTGGTTAAGAGCAATTAATTTGTGAAATTAATTAAAGGATAATTACTTGAATGTAATTAAAGGATAATTAATCAAGGGTGATTAATTAAGGTGGGTAATTAGAGAATAATTAATTAATTAATTGTAATTAATTAATATTTATGTAAGAAAATTTTATATTAATGTAAGTAATTAATTTACTTCACTTAAATTAATTTAAGATGGAATTAATTAACTTAATTCATTTTAAATTAATTATAGAAGGTGTGATTATAGATCATTGCTTGTATATGAATGGATGATATTGGTTGCCTTGAATGGCTTGAGATCTCAGAAATAAGATAGGTAATGTTGAGTGATATGGATGCATTGGTTGCATTATGATAATATGGATTATCCTTGATAATGATAATATGGATTATCTGTTGTGATGAAAATGATGGATTATCTATTATAGTATGTGAATTATCTATCTGTGTGTATATAGATAATGAACTTGAATTGTTTTAAACTTTAAAACAACTTGGCCTTAAAAGATACGTTTTGGATTTCGACGAGACCGGGATCGGGTTTCCAGATTTGGATATCTGAAAACCACATCGATCCAAATTAATGATAAGTCATGAATCTCAAGTGAAGATGAAGATTCAGAGTGCAAGGGTTATCGTCGTTAACTCTGAGGGTGATTCCAAAATGAGTGTAACGAGGTAATGCCTTCGATTTCGTTCGAACCCGGAACAAACTTGTACGGATTGAATGCTTTCAGAACATCGTCAGGTGGACGATGAGCATTCTAAGATAGATGTGTTCTATAAAGGCAATCGTAGCCCCAAGCCTCATCAATCGGGAATGGCTAAAACAGGGGAGGTGCAGCAAGGCTAAGTGGGTCATACCCAAGTAGGACGAGATTTTCCCCAGTCTTGAGGTCCCTTTTTATTTGGCTTAGTGGGAAGTTGGATATGCACACCAACTGCGGGGTTGTCTTGTTCGAGACTATTCAGTAAGGAATGGTTCTGGCCTTGTGTTGCAGAGGAGTTAGGGTGGATCCACGGTACGGTGATCTAAGCCACGTACTGTGACGGGCGGTACCCCGGTAGCCCTGCCATTGTATGGAATCCAAACTCCAATACGTGCCGTACATTTTAGTTGTGCCCAACTATGTTGGAACGTGAGATGTAAGCATTCCAGCTATTTCTTTATTTTACTTGAAAACCCTGGACCTATAAAATGCTTTGTTTAGCGTAAGGTAAAAACTTTTCCATGTTTATGTATGGGAAGTCTTACGTGATACCTTTTCTTTTCAAAGGTTTTTCAAAGTTAAGCAACCTTAACCTGTTACTCACACCAGACCATGTCTGACTCGGATTTTATTTCTGTTTTCTTAAACTCTTGGGTACTCAAATTTTTACAAGTAGCCAAGGGATTCAGGTTAGCTTTGATGAATTATGGAGGAGCAATGGAGCAGGAGGCTTCAGCTTATAGACATATAGTGTTCCGCTGTATTTTATTTCTCTGTGTTGTATTTTAGTTGGAATAACTAGACAGGTGTTTATAACTGTCTAGTATGTAATGTATAATCTATATAACTCTGATAGTTGTTGTATACTATGTAATATCTTATGTTATTAATATAATTTATTCGTTCCGCTGTTGAGATTCTGATGTTGTTTCTTCTTTCTTCTCTTTCTTTCTCTTTTCTATCCCTTTCTTTCTTACTAATGATGCGTCATTCTGTGGAGATGAATGGCGGGTCGTTATAGAAGATCAGCATGACGTGACGATCACAACGATTTACAAATATCAGCGATACGATTATCCAACCAAAAATCGGCGTCGGTAAAAAATGCTGATAATTTGCTGAAAATAAAATAAAAAAGGTTCGAAAAGTCCAAATTTGGACAAACGAAATATGATGTCTCAATCAGAAGATAGTTTACAAATTTATTACCTAAATTATTCAGGTTTGAAAAATATTTTATTATCATCAATTTCTTTGACTGATTTAAATATAAATAAAATTACACAAGAAAATAAGTCTCCATAATTTCTTACGAAAATTTACCATTTGCTATGTTAATGTAGACGTAATTCAAATATTAAATTTTTATTTCAAAATATTGTTATTTAAAATTTCACAAAATCATTTAATTAAATAAAATAAAACCATTGATATTACGGGTCATTACAATAGATTTTTACAAGAGGCCATTAACATCTTCTAACTTCCATAAAAGGTCATAAAGGAGCCTCCTTCTCACATGCTATCTTTACACCTCATTCTCATTTGTTAACACTTAAAAACTTTCCTTAGAAGCTCATTTTCAAAATATCTTCCATGATGTCACCCATGACATCATTAAAAACTTTATTTTCATAAATGGTAAAACATTTTTATTTCATTTTAATGATATTCTTAGCAAACAAGTGTATGCAAAAAAAGTTTGAACAACTTCTGACCAATAAAAAGTTTTTTCGGTCACATTATATATATTTCTTCAAAGTATTTATTTTTGTAAACATTTTACCAAAACAAGTTTACCATCATTAGTTATGATTTAAAAGGGGATCAATAATTCTATTGAATCACTTTAGTAAAATTAAATCAAAGATTTAAAAAATTAATAATTCAGATATTTAAATAAGAAATTTTCGAAATTTCAGGTCATTACATAATATCACCAACATATCTATAGATATCAACGATATATTGCTAATGATATTCTAATATCTATTTTACGTACAATATCGCTTGAATTCCAATATTCGATATATCGACGATATTATCAATATTTACTAATAGGTTGAAAGGCAATATAAATTGATGACATTAACTTTCAGTTTTTTTGGTTTTTTTTCTTCGCTTCATTTTTTAGGTTTTGACAAGATATGGGCATGTGACATACATTGTATGATACCATCTTGACATAAATCTAGGATTGAAGGGCAATAGTTAAGAATCATACCGATGAATTGTCTTATTAATTACCATTATTGAATTAGGTAATATTAATCTATTCATTGTAATATTTTTTTTCATTAGCAGTATTATTGAATAAAAGTTTTATTTCACTTTTAATAATATCACCTTTAAGAATATATACATTTTATAGTCAAAAATCCAAATTTGTTTCTCCATTATGCAGTCATGGAAAAATTCGCTCTAACTTTTTGTAATTACCACTGACCTTGAACAATAATTGTTAAATTGCTTGTAAGGCATAAGGTTGATATCTGAATTATTTTGTTTGTTTCCCAACACTTTGTGAGTCATTTTGTGTTATCATATATTATTAAATCTAATTTATTTTCAATTAGAATATCATTTGAATAGTATAAAAATAAAGATGATATAGTTATCTTCCTTCTACATATTTCGAAGAAGAACTAGGTAAAAACAATGATCATAAAAAACATGCTTAAATATGTTTCCTAAATTCATTCCTCCTGTATTTGTTATATTATAAAAAGTAAATGAAGTAAAAAGACATTGGTCGTTCAACATATTTCGTTATGGTTCGCAAAATTTGTTGCTTTTGTGTTGGCCATAGAGGGTATTATAACTAAAACACACATAGTAAAAGCTTCCTCATGATACAATTGCCAATCTTTTGGAAGTTGAAAGGGTGTTCCTATATACACCCACTACTAAATTTTCTAATGCCACTTAAAGGGATACTAAAAAATTAATTAAAACCACTTCAAACAGTCATCGTTGTATGTTAATTCAAAATATTTAAATCTAAACAAAATTTACATAGAATTTCACTTCGAAATTGTTTATCAACTTGAGCAATCACTACAGGTTATCCCTGTAATATTTTAAATTTTCTTTCTTTTCAAGATATTTCAAATGAAACTGTCTAACATTCTAGTATATTATGGTTCGAAAAATATCAAACTAACTATAATTTTCCAAACTTGAAAAAGAATTAGAGTTAACGAAATTTGAGTTCGCTATTGCTATTTAATGTTATATTTTAAGATGATGAAAGAATGAATGCGGTTTTCTTTAGAAAAAGTTAAGAAAATGAGATGTGGGAATATAAGTGTAAGAAAAGTATTTTACAAAATATTATCCAATTACTATAACAAATTAATTGATGCATTCATAACATGTACGTAAAAAAAGCGATCAAAAAATGACACCTAAGAGAAATGAACTCTCACAAGGAAACACCATGTACTTAGCAGGCACATACCTTAACCACTCAGCCAAACCATCCTTTTTGAATATTTAGAAAAACAAAATATGTAAATAATTAGTATATATACTGCAAAATATCAAAAACTTTTCAATTTAATAAGTTTTGTGTAACGACCCGCCTTTTTGGACAGTTTAAAACCGACGATCAATTACACATGTCGATTCCAAACCATTAAAAGAGCAGATAGTTATTGGGGTAATTAAGAAAAGAAAAGGAAGGGAAATAAAGGAAATGAAACAACACAGAATCTCACAGCGGAAGGCTAAAGTATAATAATAAAATAACAGTTCATGAAGCTGTTAATTAAATGAATACATTTGAACTGAATACATTTGATTATTATTATACAACATTTATCAGAGTTACATACACAGCAAATATCATACAACAATGCAGCGGAATGGAATGAATATAATAGTAGTAGATCATATACCAAATCTTCGTCTCCGTCCTCCAAGAAAATGATCTTCAACCTAAACTGAAAACTCAGGACTGACCCGAGCGTAATGAAAAGACAAACACTCGAGTCAGGACTAAATATCCTTATGAAAGTTAAATCAATCGTAAATAAATATGAGTGTAACGGCGTCGGAGATGTTTACGGGGTTTGACATCTCCTATCCAGTGTCATCGTGCGTGCAATAACTTAAGAGATGTTACGGGATTTTCCATCTCTCAAGGATCCGTTAAACTATCTACTATGTAGTAATATACGCTAAGTAGATAATGTATATCAGTAATATAAAGTATCAAAATAGCGTTAAGGCGTTACCATAATCCCCCTTAACACATTTTTATATTCCCAAAAGCATATACAAGACCGTAGTTTCCCCAAAACCGGAAGTCACCAGAGGGCAATCCATATACTCAAGGTACAAATCAAAACGTAGTGGTCGCGAATAGGATAATCAGTATGACAAGGTACATGAGGCAATACCAACTAGGATACTAGTAGTTGCGTGATCCGGACTGATGTTGGGCATAGCCAGCAGCTACCCCAACACCGCGAAACAACACTCCCAAATCAAGGGGTGCACCCAAATCGCATCACAAATGTAATAGATATGGTATCGAAGAAGTGTGTCCGCTAGAGGTGGCGAACCTCAATGGCCCGGCGCGGCTCCTGTTTTAGTCATGTCAGGGGTCATCCAATAATCGTTCTCTTTCTTCAGTCAACGCGTTCACCAAACCATCCACTTCATTCTGGATCAACACTCCGCGTATAATAGTTATTAAAGTGGTTTTCGGTATCGACAGAGAGTATGTCCATATCCGATCCCGGTCTCTTTAATAACTACGTATTATTACACCGTTGGCTCTTTTACATTTCAAATCGATTCATAATTGATATCCAAATATCATGTTCGCTTTAAACATCAAATCCATTTCAAATATCATTTTATATCGCTTTTACATAGTAATATTCAAAGCCCGAATTAAGGTTAAATCTTTAAACAAAACAATTTTCGAATTTAAATCAAATCCCAATTTTTAAATTTCATAGTCTCGACTTATATTATTTAACAATTTCTTTTAACCAAATTTATTTCAACATTCCAAACTCAAATTTCGATAAATTCGATTTCTATAAATTTATGTCTATTTATAACTTTTAAACAAACATATAAATAAATTTCAAATCGACGATTTTAAAGTTATTAATTTAGCCAATTCGGTGTCCGTATATAATTTTCTATCCTATGGCCAAGTAATTATTTATTTCAATTAAATGTCAGGGATGAGCATATATTACTTAAATTAAATCACAGTATCATATGTATGCATAACAGGATATATATAAGCAAATAAACATCCAAACATTCAAACATCAACCAATAACATCCATCGAAATACATCGTCCAATAGGCAATACAATTCAAGGCAATTTCATAGTTATCGATGTCGGGTGATTAAATTGCAATTCAATTTCAATTTCAATTTAACTGTCAAATTTAAACTTCAACGATTAATTCGAATGACAATCTATATGGCCATTAAATTTTTATCAAACAATGACAAATAAAATCATAACACTACATAATGACAAATTTAACTAGCATAAAGATATTTAGTACGTTGTGAGCGTTATAAAACACTCACCTTGATTTTACGATTTTAAATCAAATCGAACGACGTTCGATTTAACTCAAAATTTTCTCTAGCTCCAAATGATTCCAATCCAGTTCCATTGCGTAGTCCTCGTCGATACGATTCCAACGCAAAAAGTTTCGTGCGTTTTCGACCTCGTATGCAAAAGTTATGCATCTGTAAAGTTTGAACGAATTAATATATATATAAATTCACAATTTTATTTTAATTTTACCCTGAAACAAATCAGGCCATTCATTCCTTTTACCTCAGATCTGAAGCGTGCCTTCCTTCTTCCTCTCTCACGTTACTTCTACAGGTTAGAGACGCAACATAGAACCCATCAAACGCGGCCTAGGGTTCCAAATCGCGGCCACCACGAACGTCGGGAAGTTGATCAGGTTACACCACTTCGAAGCCACCGCCTTACTCCACCTTCACCACAAATAGCTCCAAGCTTGGCCTCATCCTCTGCCTCGAATTGCATGAAAAACGCAGCTCCTTCCAACACGATTTCCCGTTGATCCGTGGCTCCGTTTTCGATCATCTCCGTATGGATTTGAAGCTTTCATCGTGCTCTACAACTTTGTAGTTGAAAGTTTTTGCTAATTGTTGATGGATTGAGAGGAAAATGAGGAGGAAGTTTCGAAATTTTCAGGCCATTGAAATGAAAGTGGCGGCTGGTCAAAATGAGTTAGGGTTTTGAGCAAATGAAAGAGGATGGGTCCTTTTATAGAAAATTGCAAAAACACTTTTCACCGAAAAATTCTCGAACTCCAAACGAAGCGTGCCGGCAGGCGTTTCTAAGGTTTACCCCACGTTCCGAACGCAATGGAACGTGTCTCGGAAGCTAATTCGATCGTATGTGTGAGTTACGGCAATAAACGATCAATTTTAAATTAAACCGATTAAACGATTTTCTATGCGTTTTGGCTTGCCCCGGACAAACGGTAAATCCGTTTGACTTAAAATTTGAAACCTTACAATAATATCACATTACGGATCCAATGAAACTAGTTTCGTCAAAATCGGAGACCGTTTGAAAAATGACTATTTTAACTCGCCAAATTAATATTAAAACAATTTCAAAGCGTTTCGAGCTGCCACGGTCAAACGACAACTCCGATTGCTACGAAAATTGAAATCCGATAATAACTAACTATTACGGATCCAATAGAACCAGTTTCGTCCAATTCTGAGACTGTTCAAAAATTGGCTATTTTTCAGGCGATAATTAAATATTAAAATATTCAATTTTCACAAATAAATTTTAAATTCAGTTTTAAAAGTTCTATAACATCACTACAACTCCAATATGATAAAATAAAATTTTACAAATCATTTTTAATCATATTAAACCCGTTATTTTATTTATCCAATAAATTCCAAATATTTAATTTAGACAATTTCGCTTATCCAATAATTCATTATCTTTTGAAATATTGAAATTAAACTTATAAGATTCAACTTTTAAAACCATTTCAAAATTTAGAACACTATTTTCATTTTACAGTTATTCAATTATTCAATAAGTTTTAAATATTTAATTTAAACAATTACGTATTCAATATTCAACATTTGATTTCAAATAGATTTTACTTATCAATCAATTACTCTATCATACCCAATGAATTCAACATTTAATATCCTATTCAACTATTGATTGCAAAGGCATTCACTAAGTAGCTTTTTTTTCATTACTTGGATAATTATTGCAATTCATTCCAGTTATTATTATTCCAAATGAATTACAAATTTTTTTCTAACATTAAATCACGAAATCTTATTAAATTAGCTAATTTAATTATCGAAAATTTACGGGTCGTTACACTCTCCCCCACTCAAAACTTTTCGTCCTCGAAAAGGAAAAGAAGGGAAAAGAAAGGAAAAGAAACTAAGTATAGAATTCAACATTAGATATATTTTATTCAAAGTTACCAACTTATAAAACAATGAAATTTCATTTATAAAGTCATAACTACGCTTCCACTAACTTACTCCGAACGGCTTCCTAACTTTAAAAGTTAGTAATCAAAACAAGTTATAAAAAAAAATTAAAACTTGAAAAAATTTCTAACACCCGGATTTTACGGAAAATTTCGGCAGAGTGTAACGACCCAGAATTTTTATTAATTAAAATTTGAATATTTAATTAATTTTAAATATTAATAAGTGAAATTTATAAGTCAAATAAATTTTAATTTGAATTATTGGATTTAATTGGATAATTAAATCGATAATTTAATATGTTAAATTATAGAAATAATTGAAAATAGAGTTAAATATGATTGAAAATGATTTGTAAAATTTTATTTTATCATATTGAAGTTAGAATGATATTTTAGAACTTTTAAAATCAAATTAAAAGTTTATTTGTGAAAATTGAATATTTTAATATTTAAATCGACTAGTGAAAATAGCCAATTTTTGAACAGTCTCAGAATTGAACGAAACCAGTTTCATTGGATCCGTAATAGTAAGTTATTACTGGATTTCAATTTTCGTGTCAATCGGAGTTATCGTTTGATCGTGGCAGCTCGAAACGCATCGAATCGTTTTTAATTTAAATTTGGCGAGTCAAAATAGCCATTTTTCAAAAAGTCTCGTATTTCGACGAAACCAGTTTCGTCGGATCCGTAATGTGATATTATTGTAAGGTTTCAAATTTCAAGTCGTTTGGATTTACCGTTTGTCCGGTACAAATTAAAACGCCTAGAAATCGACTTAAATCGGTTTAATTCAAATTGAGCGTTTATAGCCATAACTCGCACAGATGTCCGAATTAGCTTCCGAAACCTGTTCCATTGTGTCCGAAACGCGGGATAAACCCTAGGTACGCTGGTTACGGCGCCTAAATCGGAGTTCGGAATTCCCGGGATGAATAGTGTTTACGCTAGCTTTTTCTATAAATAGGAGTTAAAATCTAAAATAAAAAGAAAATGCAAAACCCTAATTCTAATTGCTCAGCCGCCTACATGAAGTCAATGGCCGAAATTGCCCCAAATTCATCCCTCCAAATCTTCAAATCCAAGCGATATCGAACCTCGTCTTCAACTAGAGAATTCAAGAGCATGTTGAGATCTATAATCTCAACGGTTATGATCGTGTTTGGAGTTGTAGATTAGCGGCAATTGACTTGAGAAGGAGGCACGTTCGGCCTAGTGTTGCGCGCACCAGAGATGGCCGAACTCCAAGGTGCTCCAGCCGAGTGTCATGCTGGTGATGCTCTTCGAGGTGAAGGTCCCTGATCGCGTTCAAGCTCGTCGTAGGTGATGCGGTCCTAAACCCTAGTTTGATGAGGGATGGGTTGTTTGGTGCGTGCAAAGTCTGGAAGAGAACGTGGGTGGGGAAGAAGTAACCAGTGGCCTAGATCTGGAGTTTGGAAAATGGACGGCAGATGTGAGATGTAGGGTTTTAATTTTAAATTTATATTGTAATTATAGTTATATAAAACGAGTACAAACTTGTAAAATTCATAACTTTTTCATACGAGGTCGAAAAAATGCAAACTCAGTTGCGTTGGAATCGTATGGACGAGCACTACGCGATGGAGTTGGTTTGGAGTCGTTTGGAGTTAGTGAGAATTTCGGATAAAATTAAACGCGCGTTTAATTTTATTCGAAATAAAAGCTAAAACGGAAATTAAAACCAAGGTGAGAATTTCTCACTCAATCGAATAGATTTCGATTTTATTTTAAATAGTTAGATTTAAAATATTTGAATGCATGTTTGAATGATGACTGTAAATTTTTGATTGTTAAAATAGACATTATGCGCCGTTAGTAAGCGGATGTTATTTAATATAAACATATACCGCGAATATTTCATAAACAGTGAAATTGGTATTATATATAATATCAATATATACATATTGGCATATGTATATATTGCAGTTGTTGATTTCCCGCATTTTTTTGTTTAGCGGATGAGACCCTATTACGCCGTTATTAAGCGGATAATATTTATTAAGAACATGTACCGCGATAATTTCGTACTGGAGTGAAATTGGTATTGTGCTAATGTTTTTGGATGCAGGAAACAGGTTGGAGGGATCCAACTGGATTCCTCAACAGTATTTATTTAATTTCAGATATTTTGATATTTGATGGATTATCATATCGATATATGATATCGTTGTTGTCGTGATTGACTATTTGGTGTGTAGCATCATTGGACCCAGATTTTGGGATTTTAAAATGATTTTAAAAGTGATTTTGAAAATATACTATATTTTTGGAATTGATCCATTATAAATAAATAAACGTTATAATTTTTTTTTAAGTTATAAAAATTATGGTTTTTGTGAAATATAGTTAAAAAGCTGATTTTTAGAAATACGATTAAAAGTCGATTTTTGAGAAATATGAACTAGTGATTTTATAAAATAATTTAGATTGGATTTTTGAATATATGATAAAAGTTTAAATATAGGATTTATAAAATTTGATTATTTTATAAATCAAAATGATGAAATTATAAAGGAAATTAAAAGATGTTTTAAAGAATAATATTAATTGATTTATATTAAGAGATTTATAAACGGATATTTATAAATCGAAATATTGACATTATAAAACGAGTCTTTATAAGTGTTTGAATGAAGTGAAAATGAAATTCATTAATGAATGAAATTTATAGAATTATATAACGGTGAAGTTATAAATGGAATTTTATAAACAATAGGTTTATAAAATTTGTAAAGTTCAAAGGAACGATTTTTGCAAATAAATAAATTATAAGTGTTTGACTTATAATTTGGACTTTTGGTTTATAATTAAGATTATAAATCGAATAGGTAAATAAAGAAGATTTATAAAGGAAGTTGTTATGAAATAAATGGAAATGGAATTTATAAACGTTGTTTTATAAATTCGCAAACGACTTGTTTTGATAAGTTAATTGTTATAACTTATAAATGGAGTTATATTCACGTTTTTTGACAGTGAATAATCCTTTAAAATAAAATGAATAGAAAGGATGAAATTTGTTAATGAAGTATATTCACGTTTTTGAATAGTGAATAATACGTTAAAGAAAATGTATTGAATGTGAATGTTTTAAATAGAATTAAAACGATTTAACTATGTTTTAATTGTGTTGAGATTCGAAATCATAGATTTCAACATTTATTGTTGAAATAGACGTTTTCGAGAAATAAAAGGGAATGGTGGACTATAACACTGTTGTTATAGTAAATGATTTCCGAAAGGAAATGGGTTGTATAGTATTGGGATTTATATATCTATTTAATTTCGAATCCCTATACTAGTGATTTTGGGACGTTGTAACGATGTTTTACGCAACATTCGTTTTGGCCCAAATAAAAACGTTTAAGAGAATGATTTCCCTTAAAGAATGAATAATATACTTAATTCGATTTAAGTATATTGAATATTTTCAAAGGTTGAAAATAAAAAGATTTGTCGATTACTTATTTTTGATAAGTATGGAAATGTTTTCCAGTATGAAGTGAATAATTAGAATTTATCTTTTTGAAGATAAATTGAAATGAATTATTGAAATCAAATATGCATGGATATTTTGAAATATAAATTCATTATGGAATTTATATGTGAAAGTGAAATTTGTTTGAAAATAAATATTGATTTATTTTTGAAGTGTTGAAATTTTATATCTTATAAAGATATTTTGGAAAATAAATAATTTGGAAAATTATTTGGAATCTGGTGATGTATGCATATCAATTGATAGTTCAATAGCCGACTATCAATATTTCCCTTTGATTGGGTATTTGATATGATTGTTTGAATTTGAATGCACACTTATTTTTGAATAAGTGCTCACTATTCGAGTTAACCGGGAAAGGACCATGGGGTCGTATAACCCATTCCGAATATGTGATACGTCGTTGTGAATTGCATTTGAAGATCGGTGTTGAAGACCGGTATTTGCCAGAGCGATAGGATGACCTATCGATTGTCTCTGCACTGGGTCGCACCTGGTATAGAGATTCCATAAGTGATGGGAAATTCGATCAGGATTGTGAATATCCGGATTGCAAGGACTTCTTTGTAAGTGCCTTCGGTTTTGTTCGATCCCGGAACAAACTTGTATGGATTGTATGCCTGACATTACAATTTGAGATATAAAGCCGATTTCATTCAAATATATTTCTGTTGGTGGCGGAGAATTTATTCTTTGCTTAACACCCTTCTTTGAGACGTACGAGCTCAAAGGTTATATAGTTGAAGTTATCAGCAATATATCCCATTTTGGTAATGTGACATGCTGAGTGATGCTGAAATGATCATTGTGTTGATTATTTGTGATAGGATCATTTATTTGATCGTCTATCCTAGTGATCATTGTGTTGATCATTTGTTGACCCAAAGCATGGCTTTTGTATAAAGTATGTTTTTGTGGACGTGACTTCGTCGAGCCTCACATCCCGAAAATGGTCAAAACAGGAAAGATGCGGCAAGGTTATTAGGGGTTGCTGTAGCTCCCCTTAGGGTATGTTCATTTCCTTCTGGAAAGGGGTGGTATCATGGTATGGAGCCCAGATACTTACTCATGTTGAAAACACTCTATTTATTATGGTGTGATGTTGGATATCGAGCACTCGGTTGAAAAGGTCCTAAAGGACCGGGGAATGGCGTGCTCGTGTCAGTAGTTACCCAGTTAGGGGTAACCCGGCCTTGTGTTGGCAGAGATCCGGTTTGGTTCTCGGGGATGTCTTTCCAGAGGCATTCTCAGTGGCAATGGGAAGTTCCTTGGCCTGACCATTTGTTGGAAATCCAATTCCCAATACGAAACTTGTACGGTATTAGTTGTAGAACCTGCCATTCACTTATGGTGGTCACCACTGTTTGGATAGTAGCTATAGTAGGCATAGTTCGAAATGTCTATGTCGGCTAAGATTTATATCTTTATTTTCGAAATGATTTTTCTCTATACTATGCACTAGTAATAATATCAAATATTATTTTAAATGCGTATCAAGCATCTTTGACTATCATAAGGAGAAATCTCCTCCGATTCTGCGTTTGCATTGTGTGTGTGTGCGGGAGGCCTTATGGTAGTCTCATTTTTAAAAAGCATTGCGAATTGAATTTAAAAATATCTCTCTATTTTGATTTTAAAGATAAATAAACTGTTTTGAGTTCTCACACCAGTCACATGACTGACTTGGAGTTTATTGTTTTCCTTCCTAAACTCTGGGTGCCCACCAATTTCCACACGGGCAGTCAAGAGTTAGGTTTATCAGGATATTCTGGATATTCAGGAGTTGCTGGAGGCAAGCTGGATGGCATGGCGTATTACTAGTTTATATAGTATTTCTTTTTCCGCTGCACTATTTATTGTTGTATGTTGTTGTACACTCTGATGATATGATGTGATGTAATGAAATGTAATGTAATAACTGATAGTTCTTTGTTTAAAGATTATTCATTTATTATTATATGTTGTTCCGCTGCGAATTGTGAGATTCTGATGTTGTTCTTTTTTGTTTCCTTTCTGTCCGTTCTATTTTTAAAATGCTTCTATCTTCTATTTTCCAAAATTCTCTATTTTCTAAAAATCGTCTATCTTCTTTCCTCTCTATTTTCTATCTTCTCTCTTCTTCTTTCTTTTTCTTTTCTTAAATTTTTTTTTTTAAAACCCATAACATTCCGAGTTTTCGGCCTTCGATTTCTCGGCAGTCGATAAAGTGAGTATCGATGTCGAATTTTCGAAGAACGAAAATCCGTTACTGTTACATTTGGTATCAGAGCTGATGGTTAAGCGAGAACCATGGTTCTGTAGGGTATTACTCGTTAGAGATAGAGTCAGCAGTACTCTAGAATGAGTTTGAGTGTAATAATAGCTATGAGAGCGTATTTGTTAGTGAATATGAAATTGTTTTATATTGTGTTAACTTATCGGTTGATTGTTTATAGATTCCCGTCGATCTAGTCTAGCTAACTATCGTAGATAGGGGTTTCTAAACTCTTAAACAAGATAAATCGACATAATATTGATTTTAAAATTTGGTAAATGAAATAATTTTGCCTCGATTATATTTTTATATATGAAGAAATAATTTTTCAAGAATTATTAAAGTGTATATAAGTGATTGTTAGGTTGTTTGAATAATCTAAATTAAAGAACAATTGTATAAGTAAAAGAATTATAAGAATCAAATTATAACTAAAGTGTTTACAATTGTGAAATAAACTTATATATCTAAAAAGTGAAACTATATGAATATAACTTAAGAGATATTGAATTAAGTTGATTTTGGTATCGAAGTAAATAATCAAGTGGATTAAATGAATATGAACTTGAGTTATGTAATAGAATTCAACTTTGTAATTGAATTGAATGAATGGATTGAATGTTAAAACAATGGAATGTAATTTAAGTTGATAAGGAATAATTAATGAAAGTGTTAATTCATTGAAACCTAATGTTATTGAAAGTTGAATAATTGAATGAAAAATCAATTTAATAAAACCAATTGGAAAGTAAAGATATTAAACCAAAATGAATGTAAGTGAAGCGAAGGAATTTGGTTGTAATAAATAAACATTGGTTGTTATATGATTGCTAGTTGATTGTATATAATTCATTAAGAGTTAATGAAATTGAAAACTATGAAATTGAATTCAAATTTGAAGTAAATAAATTTGAATAGAATTGAATGTGAATGGGATTTAATTAGTGAATGTTAACAAATTGAAACTAATTAGAATTGAGAATGAATGTTAGTAAATCCAATGTAAACAAATCAAATGTGATTTAAAGTGAAAACCAATTCATTGTATATGAATGAAAATATGAATGAATATATTGGTTATGAATTTGTTGAATGGTAATTGGATGATGGTTGAATATATATTGCTATTGTTGCATTTGCTATGTGATATATATAGTTGATATGTTACTATATGTTGTATATTGAGATTATTTGCATATGTGCATGTTCTCATGTTGTTTGTTAAGTGTTGAGTAGGTGCGGATCGCGTTGCTTCGCATTTGGAGCTCGCTTTTGCGCTATATTAGCCGTATATGCTCGCTAATAAAATATAAGGTACATATCTCGGATTAAATATCGCACTTTTATACTTTTTTCCCTTCGGGATGCCTCATTACTTGATGAGATGTATATTTGTGATATATAAACTGTCATTTTTTTTTTCGGATCGAGCCGCGCAAAGGAGACTATGGCGAATTTTTCCGGAAATTTAAGGCGTTAGAAAAAATTTGAGAAAATGGGAAAATTTTGAAAACTTTAACTTTGATTTTGGAAATGAAAGTTAAACAATAGAAATTGTTTTTGAAAAGATAACTAAGTATGATTTGAAAACTTAGTAAAGAATTGTAAAAAGTTTAACTATAAATTTTGGAAAGTTAATAAATTCTGTAATTTTCTTACTTATAATTTCGGGGACGAAATTCTTTTAAGGGGGAAAGATTGTAACGACCCAGAATTTTTATTAATTAAAATTTGAATATTTAATTAATTTTAAATATTAATAAGTGAAATTTATAAGTCAAATAAATTTTAATTTGAATTATTGGATTTAATTGGATAATTAAATCGATAATTTAATATGTTAAATTATAGAAATAATTGAAAATAGAGTTAAATATGATTGAAAATGATTTGTAAAATTTTATTTTATCATATTGAAGTTAGAATGATATTTTAGAACTTTTAAAATCAAATTAAAAGTTTATTTGTGAAAATTGAATATTTTAATATTTAAATCGACTAGTGAAAATAGCCAATTTTTGAACAGTCTCAGAATTGAACGAACCCAGTTTCATTGGATCCGTAATAGTAAGTTATTACTGGATTTCAATTTTCGTGTCAATCGGAGTTATCGTTTGATCGTGGCAGCTCGAAACGCATCGAATCGTTTTTAATTTAAATTTGGCGAGTCAAAATAGCCATTTTTCAAAAAGTCTCGGATTTCGACGAAACCAGTTTCATCGGATCCGTAATGTGATATTATTGTAAGGTTTCAAATTTCAAGTCGTTTGGATTTACCGTTTGTCCGGTACAAATTAAAACGCCTAGAAATCGACTTAAATCGGTTTAATTCAAATTGAGCGTTTATAGCCATAACTCGCACAGATGTCCGAATTAGCTTCCGAAACCTGTTCCATTGTGTCCGAAACGCGGGATAAACCCTAGGTACGCTGGTTACGGCGCCTAAATCGGAGTTCGGAATTCCCGGGATGAATAGTGTTTACGCTAGCTTTTTCTATAAATAGGAGTTAAAATCTAAAATAAAAAGAAAATGCAAAACCCTAATTCTAATTGCTCAGCCGCCTACATGAAGTCAATGGCCGAAATTGCCCCAAATTCATCCCTCCAAATCTTCAAATCCAAGCGATATCGAGCCTCGTCTTCAACTAGAGAATTCAAGAGCATGTTGAGATCTATAATCTCAACGGTTATGATCGTGTTTGGAGTTGTAGATTAGCGGCAATTGACTTGAGAAGGAGGCACGTTCGGCCTCGTGTTGCGCGCACCAGAGATGGCCGAACTCCAAGGTGCTCCAGCCGAGTGTCATGCTGGTGATGCTCTTCGAGGTGAAGGTCCCTGATCGCGTTCAAGCTCGTCGTAGGTGATGCGGTCCTAAACCCTAGTTTGATGAGGGATGGGTTGTTTGGTGCGTGCAAAGTCTGGAAGAGAACGTGGGTGGGGAAGAAGTAACCAGTGGCCTAGATCTGGAGTTTGGAAAATGGACGGCAGATGTGAGATGTAGGGTTTTAATTTTAAATTTATATTGTAATTATAGTTATATAAAACGAGTACAAACTTGTAAAATTCATAACTTTTTCATACGAGGTCGAAAAAATGCAAACTCAGTTGCGTTGGAATCGTATGGACGAGCACTACGCGATGGAGATGGTTTGGAGTCGTTTGGAGTTAGTGAGAATTTCGGGTAAAATTAAACGCGCGTTTAATTTTATTCGAAATAAAAGCTAAAACGGAAATTAAAACCAAGGTGAGAATTTCTCACTCAATCGAATAGATTTCGATTTTATTTTAAATAGTTAGATTTAAAATATTTGAATGCATGTTTGAATGATGACTGTAAATTTTTGATTGTTAAAATAGACATTATGCGCCGTTAGTAAGCGGATGTTATTTAATATAAACATATACCGCGAATATTTCATAAACAGTGAAATTGGTATTATATATAATATCAATATATACATATTGGCATATGTATATATTGCAGTTGTTGATTTCCCGCATTTTTTTGTTTAGCGGATGAGACCCTATTACGCCGTTATTAAGCGGATAATATTTATTAAGAACATGTACCGCGATAATTTCGTACTGGAGTGAAATTGGTATTGTGCTAATGTTTTTGGATGCAGGAAACAGGTTGGAGGGATCCAACTGGATTCCTCAACAGTATTTATTTAATTTCAGATATTTTGATATTTGATGGATTATCATATCGATATATGATATCGTTGTTGTCGTGATTGACTATTTGGTGTGTAGCATCATTGGACCCAGATTTTGGGATTTTAAAATGATTTTAAAAGTGATTTTGAAAATATACTATATTTTTGGAATTGATCCATTATAAATAAATAAACGTTATAATTTTTTTTTAAGTTATAAAAATTATGGTTTTTGTGAAATATAGTTAAAAAGCTGATTTTTAGAAATACGATTAAAAGTCGATTTTTGAGAAATATGAACTAATGATTTTATAAAATAATTTAGATTGGATTTTTGAATATATGATAAAAGTTTAAATATAGGATTTATAAAATTTGATTATTTTATAAATCGAAATGATGAAATTATAAAGGAAATTAAAAGATGTTTTAAAGAATAATATTAATTGATTTATATTAAGAGATTTATAAACGGATATTTATAAATCGAAATATTGACATTATAAAACGAGTCTTTATAAGTGTTTGAATGAAGTGAAAATGAAATTCATTAATGAATGAAATTTATAGAATTATATAACGGTGAAGTTATAAATGGAATTTTATAAACAATAGGTTTATAAAATTTGTAAAGTTCAAAGGAACGATTTTTGCAAATAAATAAATTATAAGTGTTTGACTTATAATTTGGACTTTTGGTTTATAATTAAGATTATAAATCGAATAGGTAAATAAAGAAGATTTATAAAGGAAGTTGTTATGAAATAAATGGAAATGGAATTTATAAACGTTGTTTTATAAATTCGCAAACGACTTGTTTTGATAAGTTAATTGTTATAACTTATAAATGGAGTTATATTCACGTTTTTTGACAGTGAATAATCCTTTAAAATAAAATGAATAGAAAGGATGAAATTTGTTAATGAAGTATATTCACGTTTTTGAATAGTGAATAATACGTTAAAGAAAATGTATTGAATGTGAATGTTTTAAATAGAATTAAAACGATTTAACGATGTTTTAATTGTGTTGAGATTCGAAATCATAGATTTCAACATTTATTGTTGAAATAGACGTTTTCGAGAAATAAAAGGGAATGGTGGACTATAACACTGTTGTTATAGTAAATGATTTCCGAAAGGAAATGGGTTGTATAGTATTGGGATTTATATATCTATTTAATTTCGAATCCCTATACTAGTGATTTTGGGACGTTGTAACGATGTTTTACGCAATATTCGTTTTGGCCCAAATAAAAACGTTTAAGAGAATGATTTCCCTTAAAGAATGAATAATATACTTAATTCGATTTAAGTATATTGAATATTTTCAAAGGTTGAAAATAAAAAGATTTGTCGATTACTTATTTTTGATAAGTATGGAAATGTTTTCCAATATGAAGTGAATAATTAGAATTTATCTTTTTGAAGATAAATTGAAATGAATTATTGAAATCAAATATGCATGGATATTTTGAAATATAAATTCATTATGGAATTTATATGTGAAAGTGAAATTTGTTTGAAAATAAATATTGATTTATTTTTGAAGTGTTGAAATTTTATATCTTATAAAGATATTTTGGAAAATAAATAATTTGGAAAATTATTTGGAATCTGGTGATGTATGCATATCAATTGATAGTTCAATAGCCGACTATCAATATTTCCCTTTGATTGGGTATTTGATATGATTGTTTGAATTTGAATGCACACTTATTTTTGAATAAGTGCTCACTATTCGGGTTAACCGGGAAAGGACCATGGGGTCGTATAACCCATTCCGAATATGTGATACGTCGTTGTGAATTGCATTTGAAGATCGGTGTTGAAGACCGGTATTTGCGAGAGCGATAGGATGACCTATCGATTGTCTCTGCACTGGGTCGCACCTGGTATAGAGATTCCATAAGTGATGGGAAATTCGATCAGGATTGTGAATATCCGGATTGCAAGGACTTCTTTGTAAGTGCCTTCGGTTTTGTTCGATCCCGGAACAAACTTGTATGGATTGTATGCCTGACATTACAATTTGAGATATAAAGCCGATTTCATTCAAATATATTTCTGTTGGTGGCGGAGAATTTATTCTTTGCTTAACACCCTTCTTTGAGACGTACGAGCTCAAAGGTTATATAGTTGAAGTTATCAGCAATATATCCCATTTTGGTAATGTGACATGCTGAGTGATGCTGAAATGATCATTGTGTTGATTATTTGTGATAGGATCATTTATTTGATCGTCTATCCTAGTGATCATTGTGTTGATCATTTGTTGACCCAAAGCATGGCTTTTGTATAAAGTATGTTTTTGTGGACGTGACTTCGTCGAGCCTCACATCCCGGAAATGGTCAAAACAGGAAAGATGCGGCAAGGTTATTAGGGGTTGCTGTAGCTCCCCTTAGGGTATGTTCATTTCCTTCTGGAAAGGGGTGGTATCATGGTATGGAGCCCAGATACTTACTCATGTTGAAAACACTCTATTTATTATGGTGTGATGTTGGATATCGAGCACTCGGTTGAAAAGGTCCTAAAGGACCGGGGAATGGCGTGCTCGTGTCAGTAGTTACCCAGTTAGGGGTAACCCGGCCTTGTGTTGGCAGAGATCCGGTTTGGTTCTCGGGGATGTCTTTCCAGAGGCATTCTCAGTGGCAATGGGAAGTTCCTTGGCCTGACCATTTGTTGGAAATCCAATTCCCAATACGAAACTTGTACGGTATTAGTTGTAGAACCTGCCATTCACTTATGGTGGTCACCACTGTTTGGATAGTAGCTATAGTAGGCATAGTTCGAAATGTCTATGTCGGCTAAGATTTATATCTTTATTTTCGAAATGATTTTTCTCTATACTATGCACTAGTAATAATATCAAATATTATTTTAAATGCGTATCAAGCATCTTTGACTATCATAAGGAGAAATCTCCTCCGATTCTGCGTTTGCATTGTGTGTGTGTGCGGGAGGCCTTATGGTAGTCTCATTTTTAAAAAGCATTGCGAATTGAATTTAAAAATATCTCTCTATTTTGATTTTAAAGATAAATAAACTGTTTTGAGTTCTCACACCAGTCACATGACTGACTTGGAGTTTATTGTTTTCCTTCCTAAACTCTGGGTGCCCACCAATTTCCACACGGGCAGTCAAGAGTTAGGTTTATCAGGATATTCTGGATATTCAGGAGTTGCTGGAGGCAAGCTGGATGGCATGGCGTATTACTAGTTTATATAGTATTTCTTTTTCCGCTGCACTATTTATTGTTGTATGTTGTTGTACACTCTGATGATATGATGTGATGTAATGAAATGTAATGTAATAACTGATAGTTCTTTGTTTAAAGATTATTAATTTATTATTATATGTTGTTCCGCTGCGAATTGTGAGATTCTGATGTTGTTCTTTTTTGTTTCCTTTCTGTCCGTTCTATTTTTAAAATGCTTCTATCTTCTATTTTCCAAAATTCTCTGTTTTCTAAAAATCGTCTATCTTCTTTCCTCTCTATTTTCTATCTTCTCTCTTCTTCTTTCTTTTTCTTTTCTTAAATTTTTTTTTTAAAACCCATAACATTCCGAGTTTTCGGCCTTCGATTTCTCGGCAGTCGATAAAGTGAGTATCGATGTCGAATTTTCGAAGAACGAAAATCCGTTACTGTTACACAGAGTCTCCTTTGCGCGGCTCGATCGGAAAAAATATAATAGCATATATATCATAAATATACATCTCATCTCAATGATGAGGCATCCCATATATGGGGAAACAACATATAAATATCACCAATATCATATAAAACTGTAAGCGTACCTTTTATTTAGCATTTATTAGCATTTTACTTACATTATGCGTTTAGCGTAGAAGCGAACTCCACAACGAAGCGCAACCCCTTTGCCACCTACTACAATGCTCAATAAGTAAGTTAGAATCATGCATATAAAGATAGGTCGCTATACTTAGCCTACACAACATATATATAACATATTTAGCTTCAAAACTGAGATTTCAATTTCTGGACAGCAAACAAATCTTAGCTTTAGGTCACCTAAACTGTAAAATTTGACAACAGAATCTAAACAAAAGTTGTTGCATTCATTTCAGGTTTTCCGGAATATCCAAAATCATCGAATTCGCATCATCCGTTCAAAAGTTATGGCCGTTTTACTTAGGGGAAACGCTTCAGCCTGGGCAGTGTTGCGCAGGTCTGTGACGTTCACTCGTGGTTTCGACCTTCTAAACGGTGTCAAAACACAAAACACTTAAAACAAAAGTTTTAGCTTAAGTTCCTAGCTTTCCATAAAGGGCAAGATCATCAAAATCCGATAAACCAGTCAAAAGATATGGTGAAAATACTAAGCGTATGCTTCAGATTTTACTTATTTTTTTCACAGGACAGCGAGTAACATTCAAGTTTTTAACCTAGTAGACGAAGGAATTTTCTCAAGACACTCTAAATAAAAGTTGTGCTATAGTTTCTAAGCTTTCCGAAAAGTCCAAAATCGTCGAGTTCCGTTCAGCCATTTAAAAGTTATGGTTGTTTTCGTTTCAGCATGTATTGGACTATTTTGGATTTTTTTTTTCCAAAATTTTGCTTTTATTGTTTCAAAGTACAAACCGTCAAAACATCAAATTTTCTAAAGAAAAATAATAAACACAAAGCCATTTATTTTCTTATTCATCCACACAATAGGTTTACATTCAATTTATTTCCGATTTATTCAAGTTTGTTTCATTCATATTTTAAATTAAAGTCAATTTGCTTCAATTTAAATTGAATTCCATTATATTTAATTTCACTTTGCTTCGAATTTGAATTTTATTATTTTAAAATTTTATTCCCTTTATTCAATTCCATTAACACTAATGAATTCTACTTAATCAATTATCATCCATCTAACAACCAATGCATATCAAACATTAACATCCATCCAAAATCTACACTAAATCAATTATACATTTCCAAGTCAACTTTAATTTCATACACTTCCAAGCTTATAAACATTTAGTTATATTCAAATTTAATCAGTTTCCATTTACCAAATTTATATTTCATTAATTTTAAATTTTATTCATTCACTTATATATATCATTCATTTTACCGCTTAAATTTCTTTTATATTTACAACTATCAATTAGATCTTCACATTTTATTTTCATTCTCACACTGGTATATTATTTCTCTTCTTATCCTTATTAGCATTTTAAACCTTTTAAGTATTTGGTAAGTTATAGTTATGCAAATAGAATGTAGTTAAACAACATACAACTTCTTTCCATTTAAAGTTGAACTTTCAATTAATTAATTCTTAAGTCATTACTTAAATTTCACTATAATTTAATTTCACATTTTCATTCACATATAGTATTTCCATTTTATATTAACATAATTGTGAATCACCTTTAAATGTTAATTTGAATTCCAATTATTTACTAACAATTTTATTTATATTTGCAAACCATTAATTAAATGCATATTTCATTATTCAAACCTATACTTGTATATTATCTTATTAACAGTTCATATAACATTTTTGAACTTCTTAAGTATTTTGGTAAGTTATATCTAAGCTATAGAATGAAATTTAATACTATGCGAGTTTTACAGTTTCAATTTTATTTTAAGTTCATAATTTTCTAATTCTAAGGATTTCTACTTCAATTGATATTTTCACTTAGCTCTTAGGTTCATTTCTCATTTCACAATTCAGAAGTTCCTTAATGATTCAAGTCTAAATTCATTTCAATCATAAAAAAAAAATCATTAATTATTAAAGAACTTAAGAATTCCAATCCCGGTTTCATTTCAAATCAAGGTTTGAAATAATATATACTTATATAATTTATATATCAAATCATACTATAGAGAATGCAAAATAAAATAAAATTTGAGTAAAAACAAGGTTTAGACAAGCTATTAAGTGGTCTCCCCCACTCGGACTCTCGAAAATAAACGCCGATGATGCGTGCACTCATAACCGAAATCATTTTCTAGCGTCAAGAGAAGGGAATATAACACTTATCATAAAAAAAATCCTTCGAAAACAATTTCAACTCAATTATACTATCATATAATGCTTATATTATATTTTTCAAATTCTTGTAAGTCAATCTCAAACACCGGAATTTAAATTCCCAAATCCAAGTTAAAATTCATTTATATTCATTATCAATTGTGTTTACCAGATTTCATTTTCCTAAATCCATTGTTATTTAATCAATTGTTGTAAATATTGACTGATCAAACAATAACGATAATAATCTAATATTATCATCTCCTAACAATCAATTCAATCAAAATGAATAAATATTCAAATAATTCTTTTATATAAAATATATTCCAAAACGATATTGTGTTGGTTTGTCCTATTCGAGTGTTTAGAAATTCCTATCGACGCCTTGGCGTCCCAAGTATCAACCAGAATTCATAAATACTCAACGGAACAAATTAACACAATATAAAACCATTTTATATCAAATAACAAGTACGCTCTCTCATATACACTCAACTCATTCATATAGTTTACCTCTATTTCAATGAGTTATTCCCCACTAGAGCCAAGGTTTATCGCTAAACCTCGCTCTGATACCAACTTTAAACGCCTGGCGGCACGTCTCGATTGGAGTTCGGATGATTTTGGACCTACCTATATATATACGCACGCAAACCGAGGCAGTTTTATTATTATTTTAATCCAGAAACCCTAATTGACTTCAGCCCTAGCCGCCATTTCCTGAATCAATGGCCACGAAATTCGAAACTTCTTTCTCATTTTCCTCTCAATCCATCAACAATTAGCAAAAACTCTCAACTACAAAGTTGTAGAGCACGATGAGCTTCAAATCCATACGGAGATGATCAAAAACGGAGCCACGGACCAACTGTAACAACCCGTATATTTGGACCATTTAAATTGACAATAATCCATACATGTCAACTTAAATAATACAAAACACTAATCATTATGGGATTATATATACATAAATGTAAATGAGAATCAATACAACATCACAGACACAGAACAGTCATAGAATAATGCAGCGGAAAATACATCGTCATAATAGCAGTTCATGAAGCTACTATATGAAATACAACAATGTCTAAACATAAAGTGACTGAAAGGAAATACATAAATGTCCAACAGACAAGAACAACAATACTGGAATAGAAATAGACTGATAAAGATAAATGCTAAGTCTTCAACATCTTCAACCAACCTTGATCAGCAAACTGGATAGTTTCAGACTGACCCGAGCATATACAAAAGAAACACTCGAGTCAGGACTCAAAATCTTATGCAGGATAATCAAATGCAGGAAATAAAGTCCATAACTCAAAGATGAATAAAATAACATCTCTAAGGATCCGATAAACTATCTATATATATATAATACGGTATGTAGGTAATGTCTAATCAGTAAAATAGAATATTAAAATAGCGTTAAGGCGTTACCATAATTCCCCTTAACACATTTTATATTCCCAAAAGCATATGCAAGACCGTAGTTTCCCCAAAACCGGAAGTCACCAGAGGGCAATCCATATACTCAAGGTACAAATCAAAACGTAGTGGTCGCGAATAGGATAATCAGTATGACAAGGTACATGAGGCAATACCAACTAGGATACTAGTAGTTGCGTGATCCGGACTGATGTTGAGCATAGTAGCTACTATCTCAACACCGCGAAACAACACTCCCAAATCAAGGGTGCACCCAAATCGAATCACAAAAGTAATAGATATGGTATCGAAGAAGCGTGTCCGCTAGAGGTGGCGATCCTCAATGGCCCGGCGCGGCTCCTGTTTTAGTCATGTCAGGGGTCATCCAATATCGTTCTCTTTCTTCAGTCAACGCGTTCACCAAACCATCCACTTCATTCTGGATCAACACTTTGCGCATAATAGTTATTAAAGTGGTTTTCGGTATCGACAGAGAGTATGTCCATTCCCGATCCCGGTCTCTTTAATAACTACGTATTTATTACCCGATGGTCGGTTAAATTAACGTTTAAACAAATCAAAGTCCAAAAGTCAAGGTGCAAATTTGACTTTCAAAATTTGACATTTCACGATTCAATTTATTTTAGATATTTTACAACATATTTTCGAATGCAATTTTTAGTTCAAACACTTGAGTTACAATTTTAAAATTAAGTATTCAAGTTCGATTTAATAAGGTCTAAAAGTCGCTTATTAAATTTAGTTCATAATCAATGAATTCAATTTTATGCTAAACTTAGTTTAAATTATTAAATCAAATTCTATTCACTTCACTTCATGTTTACATCCACTGTTATCATGAATTCGATTAAATCAATTTCATTAACTAAATTCCTTTTTATCCAACTTCATTTAATTTATTTACCAATTCAATTAAATTTCTAAACAAAAGTCCATTTCCATTTACAATGTCCTGATTTGATTAATTCGTTAAATTTAAAATCATTTTAAGTTTAAATAATCACTAAGTTATATCCATAAACTTTGGTCAGTTTTTGTATTCTTCCTAAGTCAAATTTTCTAAATTTCCAAGTAAAATTTACAACATATTCCAAATCTATTTAATTAAAACCGAGTTTTAATCTAAACCTAACCAATTTAATAAATTTTTAAGTTATCAAATTCTAAACTTACTTGTTTCTAAATCTCATTTCAATAAATTTGCCAATTCATTTTTATTTAATTACATAGGTTTATTAATCCGTTTCAATTTAATCCATTAATTTTACTTCAATCTAATCCATAAAATTTATCTTGATTAAATCCGTGAAATTTATTTCAGTTACATCCATTAAAACTGTTACCAAATTTCCAACCAAATTGTTAAGTTCATTCTTTAATTTAAATTATATTTCAATTTCGAAAATGGTTTTGTTGACCAATCGGGTTTCTTATTTTTATTTTCTATCCTAGGCCAAGTTGTTTAATTAGGTATTTATCATTTCAACCCAATATTATTCAATATAAAACAAAGCATAGCAAAGGGAACTTGCAGTGTGATAACAGGGATGGTGTCAAAGTAAATAAACAAGCAATACAACCATACATAACAATTTAACAATGTATTTAAATAATCCCGAAATAATCATATTAATTTACATTTGTTATTTATGCAAATTAATATAATTATTCCTAGAATCCACACCATCGTTTCATGCAGATTAAAGATTATTACGTTAGGGTTTTCACTTGGTGTCTTTTATCAAATTACTACATCAATCATACGTTCAATGGTTCAAAGTGTAGTTAACGCTATTCTACACGACGATTTATTTAACATTTAAAGGGATCAAGTTCAACATATATAATCCATTTTAAATTTGTTGACTATCCTATATCAATTTCAATTTCATATTAAATTTCACTTATATTAACAACCAAATTCAACATCATATAATACTTTTAGTGTCGCAACTATTTGTCGTAAACTAGCAATATTCAAATTTAACTTGCATAGCGATTTACAAAAAATTTTTTAACAATTCGAACAATCAACAATTAACATCTAAATTAATATAAACAACAATTATCACTTGATTATCATAGCATAAAAGATCGAGTCATGAATGAAATATTCACCTTGCGTGGTTAGAGAAGACGACGAAGCACGAAGACGAATAGATAAGAGACACGAACAAGCACGATGCAAAACGACACAAACTACAATTCAAACAATTAAATAAATCAACTATTTGTTTATTGCAATATATATCAATTGAATATATATATAAACCATACCGAACAACGAAGCAAGATAGATTCGACAAGTCGGATGAAAGTCTAAGTCTCCGAAGCAGTAGCTGATACAAACACAGTAAAACACTGTATGTGAGCAAATTAGAATTTTCAAAGTATATACCCCTATACTAATATATAAAACACTCTAATCTCATTTGGTTATGCAGCCGATAAATGAGAAGCAAAACAAAGTCAGAGCACATGCTCCATATAACGGCATATGCAACCCACTGTTCATATTGGGAACAAATTCCTATTGATAAAGGCTAGCTATATGAAGGAGGGTCTTCAAGTGACATATACATAACCTATATGAAAATCCTATATACTAATAGGTAGAGCCTATATGCATGCAACAACATTTGACATATAAATTTCCAACAGAGAATATACAAAGCATGTTCAAAGTGATATTGATGTATTGGCTATAGGTCTTAGGCAAAGTGAAGAGGGAAGTGAAGGCAGTGGCTCGGGTGTTAGCAGCCAAGTCGGTGGGTGGGTCCGGGTTCGACAGGGTGGCTGCGGCGGGCGAAGGCTGGCGGGTCTGGACGAATGCTGGCGGGTCTGGGCGAAGGCTGGTGGAGTCTGGGCGAAGCTGGCGGGTCTGGACGAAGGCTGGCGGGTCTGGGCGAAGCTGGCGGGGTCTGGACGAAGGCTGGCGGATCTGGGCGAAGGCTGATGGGGTCTGGACGAAGGCTGGCGGGTCTGGACGAAGCTGACGGGGTCTGGGCGAAGCTGGCGGGGTCTGGACAAGGCTGGCGGGTCTGGATGAAGCTGGCGGGGTCTGGGCGAAGGCTGGCGGGTCTGGATGAAGCTGGCGGGGTCTGGGCGAAGGCTGGCGGGGTCTGGACGAAGCCGGCGGGGTCTGGGCGAAGCTGGCGGATCTGGGCGAAGGCTGATGGGGTCTGGACGAATCTGGCGGGGTCTGGGCGAAGGTGGCGGGGTCTGGGCGAAGGCTGATGGGGTCTGGACAAAGCTGGCGGGGTCTAGACGAAGCTGGCAGGGTCTGGACGAAGCTGATGGGGTCTGGGCGAAGCTGATAGGGTCTGGGCGAAGCTGGCGGGGTCTGGGCGAAGCTAATGGGGTCTGGACGAAGCTGGAAGCTGGTGGGGTCTGGACGAAGCTGGTGGGGTCTGGGCGAAGCTGGCGGGGTATGGACGAAGGCTGGCGGGGTCTGGGCGAAGCTGGCGGATCTGGGCGAAGGCTGGTGGGTTTCATTACTGGGGAACAAAACAAAATAGTAAAAGGAAGGTGAGGGAGGGGAAAGAGAATACGTACCGCATAAATTAATTTGCCTCTGAACAAAAGAAGATAGCAGCTTGTTTATACAGAGATGCTTTGAAGTCTTAAACGAATGAAATATGAAATATTAAAAGTTTCCAAGTTATTGTTTTGGTAACCGCAATGGCTGTTGGCTTCCCAAGGCAGCTGAATAGTCAAAGACTCCTAGAATTCTGAACGTTGAAGAAAACGGGTACCGGTTTTTGTGCTGCGTAACGGACCGATTTGTAATCCGTTAATGTAAACCATTTTGAATTGTAATCGAATTTGTCGAAAATTTGAGTTGGAATGTTGAAATAAATTTTGGTTAAAAGAAATTGGTAAATAATTTAAGTTGTGACTTTAAAATTTAAAATTTGGATACGATTGAATTTCGAAAATCTATTTATTTTAAAGATTGAACATTATTTCGAGCTTTGAATATTACTAAGTAAAGGTGATATGAAAATGATATTTTGAAATCGAGTTTGGAATTGAATCATATTTGGAATTTGGATTTAAACTTGAATATTGTTGGAAGTTTTGTTAAGTGTTATAAATTGATATTTTGAGAAATCAAGCTCTAAATCGATATAAATTGAAATTGAATTAATTAAAGGTGAATGTAGAATTGAATTGATTTGAAGTAAAAGATGACATTGTTTTGAATTGAAATCGAAATTGAATCGGTAGAATGGAAATTGAAATTGATTTGAATTGGGAAGTTATAATTGAAATGGATTGATTTTGAAGCTGTTTTAATTTGTTTTCAAAATTACTCTGTTATATAAACCATTTTGAATACTTAAATTATTTTAATCTATTTTAAATCTACTTAACCCAATTTAAATTATTTTAAACTAATTTATCTATTTTAAATCCATTTTAAAGATTTTAAGTGTTTTTAACTATTTTAATTATTTAAAACTACTTTTAAACTACTTAAAATTATTTTTCTAAAATCCTAAGCTGGTCAATAAGGTGAAATGTTATATTTAAATCTTTAATTTAAATATGAAATCTGATATTTTGAAAGATACGATGATATTTGAATGGATTTGATTTTTGAAGCGAATATGATATTTTGATATCAATCATGAACCGATTTGAAATATAAAGAGCCAAAGGTGTAATAATACGTAGTTATTAAAGAGACCGGGATCGGATATGGGCATACTCTCTGTCGATACCGAAAACCACTTTAATAACTATTATACGCGGAGTGATGATCCAGAATGAAGTGGATGGTTTGGTGAACGCGTTGACTGAAGAAAGAGAACGATTATTGGATGACCCCTGACATGACTAAAACAGGAGCCGCGCCGGGCCATTGAGGTTCGCCACCTCTAGCGGACACACTTCTTCGATACCATATCTATTACATTTGTGATGCGATTTGGGTGCACCCCTTGATTTGGGAGTGTTGTTTCGCGGTGTTGGGGTAGCTGCTGGCTATGCCCAACATCAGTCCGGATCACGCAACTACTAGTATCCTAGTTGGTATTGCCTCATGTACCTTGTCATACTGATTATCCTATTCGCGACCACTACGTTTTGATTTGTACCTTGAGTATATGGATTGCCCTCTGGTGACTTCCGGCTTTGGGGAAACTACGGTCTTGTATATGCTTTTGGGAATATAAAAATGTGTTAAGGGGGATTATGGTAACGCCTTAACGCTATTTTGATACTTTATATTACTGATAGGCATTATCTACTTAGCGTATATTACTACATAGTATATAGTTTCACGGATCCTTGAGAGATGGAAAATCCCGTAACATCTCTTGAGTTATTGCACGCACGTTGACACTGGATAGGAGATGTCAAACCCCGTAAACATCTCTGACGCCGTTACACTCATATTTATTTACGATTGACTTAACTTACATGAGGATATTTAGTCCTGACTCGAGTGTTTGTCTTTTCATTATGCTCGGGTCAGTCCTGAGTTTTCAGATTTTTGAGGATCTATTGCTGGAGGATGAAGACGAAGATTTGGTATATTATGTACTACTATTATATTCATTCCATTCCGCTGCATTGTTGTATGATATTTGCTGTGTATGTAACTCTGATAAATGTTGTATAATAATAATCAAATGTATTCATTTCAAATGTATTCATTTAATTAACAGCTTCATGAACTGTTATTTTATTATTATACTTTAGCCTTCCGCTGTGAGATTCTGTGTTGTTTCATTTCCTTTATTTCCCTTCCTTTTCTTTTCTTAATTACCCCAATAACTATCTGCCCTTTTAATGGTTTGGAATCGACATGGGTATTTGATCGTCGGTTTAAACTGTCCAAAAAGGCGGGTCGTTACAGTAAATTTGTCATTATGTAGTGTTATGATTTTATTTGTCGTTGTTTGATAAAAATTTAATGGCCATATAGATTGTCATTCGAATTAATCGTTGAAGTTTAAATTTGACAGTTAAATTGAAATTGAAATTGAATTGCAATTTAATCACCCGACATCGATAACTATGAAATTGCCTTGAATTGTATTGCCTATTGGACGATGTATTTCGATGGATGTTATTGGTTGATGTTTGAATGTTTGGATGTTTATTTGCTTATATATATCCTGTTATGCATACATATGATACTGTGATTTAATTTAAGTAATATATGCTCATCCCTGACATTTAATTGAAATAAATAATTACTTGGCCATAGGATAGAAAATTATATACGGACACCGAATTGGCTAAATTAATAACTTTAAAATCGTCGATTTGAAATTTATTTATATGTTTTGTTTAAAAGTTATAAATAGACATAAATTTATAGAAATCGAATTTATCGAAATTTGGGTTTGGAATGTTGAAATAAATTTGGTTAAAAGAAATTGTTAAATAATATAAGTCGAGACTTTGAAATTTAAAAATTGGGATTTGATTTAAATTCGAAAATTGATTTGTTTAAAGATTTAACCTTAATTCGGGCTTTGAATATTACTATGTAAAAGCGATATAAAATGATATTTGAAATGGATTTGATTTTTAAAGCGAACATGATATTTTGATATCAATTATGAATCGATTTGAAATGTAAAAGAGCCAACGGTGTAATAATACGTAGTTATTAAAGAGACCGGGATCGGATATGGACATACTCTCTGTCGATACCGAAAACCACTTTAATAACTATTATACGCAGAGTGTTGATCCAGAATGAAGTGGATGGTTTGGTGAACGCGTTGACTGAAGAAAGAGAACGATTATTGGATGACCCCTGACATGACTAAAACAGGAGCCGCGCCGGGCCATTGAGGTTCGCCATCTCTAGCGGACACACTTCTTCGATACCATATCTATTACATTTGTGATGCGATTTGGGTGCACCCCTTGATTTGGGAGTGTTGTTTCGCGGTTGTAACGACCCGCTATTTTGGACCATTCAAATCGACAAATAAACCGTACATGTCCGACTTGAATAATTCAAAATACCGAATTGTTAATAAAATTTGGCAAACGTAACATATACAGTAAATAAATCAATCACAGATCACAGACACAGAGTAATATACTGCAGCGGAATAGAAAAATAGTAGTTCATGAAGCTACTATATACATCAGAGTTTAAAATAAAATACATCAGAATCTCTTGAATACAGAAAAGTCTTCAGTACGAGCCGATGACTTCTCTGCACCAGTCAACTAGAAAACTGAAAGCTGAAACGATAGTTGGATCTCCAAATGAAGCTCCAATCTCCAAAGGTGAGTCTCTAATGCTGTATTTCTCGGTCTGACCCGAGCGTAAAGCAAAACACAAAACACTCGAGTCAGGATTAACATTCTTATATCAATAAATTCAACTCAAGTGAAATATCAACTGAAATACAATATAACTGAAAGGATGTTTGGGGTAACCATCCTCTAAGGGTCTATAGAATTTTCTACAATGTAGAAATATATACTATTACACCGTGGTCATTCACTTAATTTATACTTTAACCCAAATATCAATTTCACTTCAAATAATTATATTTCCCAAATAGTATTTATATATATTAAAGGCTGTATACGGTAAAGCACTTCCAATTTCCTTAACTTAACAAATCGTTTCACATCAACCCGACCTTCCCATTCAAATTAAATCCAATCTCATTTTATCAATTTAAATTTTCCTAAAATAACCACTTAAATTTTATAATTCCCAAATTTGGAATTGATATCCCAATTTCCCTTTATTTCAACATGTTTCCATATTTTAAGTATTTAACATTTCAACTAAATTTTTCCCAATCTAGTTTTCTAAATAAAAATTTCCAAATTTAGTTCGACCTTAATTTATATTTAATTCAATTCGTTATCTACATAACAAGTTCAACTATCTTGGTTCAAAATACATATCCAAATCTCTAAACCATTTGATTTCAATATAGTTCATAGCTTAAATATAACAATTTAAATTTAACAGTTTCATATAGAATCTCGATTCCTTTACATCATTATTATCTAGTCTTGAACACCCCTTATTTGATTCAATATCATTTTGGTGACCTTACGCTACGTTATACTCAATATTTCTAATATTTTATTTAACGTGAAATATCCCATTCGATAAATTTCAAGTTGATTTAAATAAACAAATCCTTATCTAAAATGCCATTTAAAATAATCCACCTTTATCTCCCAATCTTAATTGTTCAATATTATTGCAAAATTATTCGAGATAAAATTTACATAGATATTTATCATAATTTATGCATTTAATCAAATCTTGATTAGACTAGATATAATTAACTCCATATTTATCATTTTTCGTTATATATGTATTTAAAATTTACATTTAATAAGACCATATCTTTCTTATCATATGGTCAAGTGTTACGGATATTATCATTTCAATCCGTACACTAAATGTATACGGGTGGATAGCATTTTACCCGTAATCCCAAATTTTAATTAAATGAAAACCGCTTGGGTTTATCATTTCAACCCATTTCAATTCAAAAACAAACATAACAAAGGGAACTTGCAGTGTGATGATAGGGATGGTGTCAAAGTAAATAAACAAGCAATAACAACAATCAATAACAATTCAAATTTCAGTTTAATACTACAACAATTAATCCAACTACGTTCAAAGATTTAAAATATAATTTATCAATTTCTACGACAATTAATGGGTCAAATTTAACTAATCAATTTACATATGGCGGGGTCAGGTTTTAATAAATCAAGGTCCGTCATATAAAATCCGTTAAATTTGTAGACTATACTAAACCAAATTAAACTAGCAAACTAGTTATCACTTAACAAAATTAATAACATCCAATTTAAACAACAATCAGTCAAACAATCAATTATCAACCAATCTGTATTATTATCACATAAATAACTAACCGATAATGGTGTCAGGTGTCATAGGTGAACAGATACAGATAATAGCAGTCATACTGTAAAACAACTAACAGCAGCATATTTCAATTGACGTTTCAATTGAAATCAAATTTAATAAATAAAGAACGTTAATCGTGAGTGATTGCTCACCTTCCGTGGCTGGAGAGTACCGAAGATGATACAAAAACACCTGATGCGGACATGGAAATTTGATTTACAAATCCAAGCAAGCAAAATTGGCACGAATTTGATGAACAGAATCTGGTAACAGAAAACGATGGGAACGGATCAAAATAGCTTGATATGAGTTTTGGACGAGATGCGGTATATTTCTTTTTCATTTAAACCCATTATTTTAAAAACATATATTCACTTGAAATAAAGTCTCGAATGAAAATTATTGTGTATACCACCATTTATAAATAAAATAAATTTTTATATTAACTCACTATGCAGACTATAAATATAAGTAGATTATTGTGACCCTACTCAAAATGAAGAGACCCAATACCAAAATTCCATATCCTATGTATTAAACTAACAACGTTTATAAAAGTAATATGAAACAAAATACTTTCTTATTAGCGAATAAAACAATACTTCTTCAGCACTTAAAACTTTATCTCTTTTTCTTAAGCCGTTAAAACTTTAAACATATATTATAATGCATACTTTAAAAATACTGTATACTTTATAACTTAATAAACCTTATATTATAAATATACTATATATTCTTAAAACCTGCCTAAGTAGTACTTATTCTATAACAAAAATACACCACCACTAAGTATGCCGCCTAGACATAGTATGCGAACTGTAAATATGCAGGTTTACAAACAAAACAAAAAAAATCACAACTAAACTCATAAATTGTATATACTTCTTTATAGTATGTGAACTGTACTCTTTACATGTATTAACTGTACTATAGCAACAACACACTGCAGCCTACATACTATATATGCTCAAATTCTAACCTATAAAGACAACACGTATATAAAATCAAAAATAAGCAGACACATGAACCCAAACCCAGGCATATTATTTATGTTAAACTATCGTATATAATACTACCCTACCTAACAGACCAACAATATTATTAATGCATTGAAGGTAGCAGAGACATAAAATATGCAGACCAACAACACTAATATACTAACAACACAAATAAAATATGCAGACCCCTCAAAACTTATGTACCCTTCAGTCTTGTAAACTCGCTTTAAAATTATATATAGGTATACTGTATGATAATATTCTTTTAAATACAACAACATATAACCTATGAGATAAAATAGTATTAACCCAAAGATAATATTTTGACACAAATATCATATATTCATATACGAACCGGGGTTGGTGGCAGGGTACTTGGTGGATGTTCAAATGGAAGCAGATGAGGCAGAGAGCCGGAAAAGTGAAGGCACGAGGCTGATGCGAACAAAAATGGAGATCTGGAAGCATCGGCAACAGGGAGATGGCGGTTGATGGGTGCAATGACGTGGAGATGGAGGGTTGCTCGGGTGGGAGAAGTTGAGGCCTTCGGCTGATGGCTGATGACGAGGCGGGTGTGAGAAATGGTGGGTGCGCGTGTGAGCAGAGATGGAGCAAGGGACGGTGGGCAGGCTGGGCTAGAGGAAGGAGTAGGTAGTCTTGGTGGACGGCATGGCTATAGACGTGCTTGCAGTGGGTGCTTGCGTTGTAAGGTAGAGGAAGAGGAAAACTGTCAGTGAAATAAATGGAGAAAGGAGGAGGAAAAAAAATATGAAAGGAGTGGTGAGGAAAGAAGCAGATCCACATTCAAAGGGAAAGCCACGGTTTTAGGCTTGAATATATATATTATGTTGAAATAGTGAGGAGGAAATGAGACAAGGGGCCACAACGTAGGAATGCAAATATAAATGGGAATGGCAACGGCTAAAATAAACTAAAATAAATAAATGTCATAATGAGAGCTAGTGGCCGTTCAGATTGATGAGTACAAAACGTATAAAGTTTGAATGTTAAAATAATTGCTAATAGAAGAAAAACGATCCGTTCACTTTATACGTTTCCACTTTCAAAAGGTGTGGCAACGGTCCCCTCTAATTTAGCTGAAAATTAACAGTAATAAATTTATATTGGGTAGCACCCTTTAAAATGAAACGAACTAGGGAGAAGTTAAGAGGCACAGTTTATGGTGTCATTACAACGAACAAATTTATTGCTTCCGTTGTGCACCGGATCCCAAAATACAGAAATAAATATACCATTGGGATCAGCACGACGAGGCGATCAAAATGGGACACAGATATCGGTGGTACGATCATCCGATCAAAAGTCGATAATCGGTACCGAAAATGCTACTATTTTGCAGAAAATAAGGTAAACGGAGCAGTAGACGTCCGAATTTGGAAAAACGAAAGATGGCGTCTCACTCATAAGAGGATTTAGGAATTTCCTATAGAAAAATATTCAGGCTTGGAAATAAATTTATTACCAGCAATTATTGGCTAGCTTGAATTAAATTGAATTCACACTGAAATAAACTTCCATAAATTTAATTGAAAATTTACAGTCTGCTATATTTAAATATGCGTATTCCAAATACTAAATTTTTATTTCAAAATATTATTATTTAATATTAAAAAGTTTCACTTTAATACGTAAATAAACTATTAAAACTACGGGTCGTTACAGCGGTGTTGGGGTAGCTGCCGGCTATGCCCAACATCAGTCCGGATCACGCAACTACTAGTATCCTAGTTGGTATTGCCTCATGTACCTTGTCATACTGATTATCCTATTCGCGACCACTACGTTTTGATTTGTACCTTGAGTATATGGATTGCCCTCTGGTGACTTCCGGTTTTGGGGAAACTACGGTCTTGTATATGCTTTTGGGAATATAAAAATGTGTTAAGGGGGATTATGGTAACGCCTTAACGCTATTTTGATACTTTATATTACTGATAGACATTATCTACTTAGCGTATATTACTACATAGTAGATAGTTTAACGGATCCTTGAGAGATGGAAAATCCCGTAACATCTCTTAAGTTATTGCACGCACGATGACACTGGATAGGAGATGTCAAACCCCGTAAACATCTCCGACGCCGTTACACTCATATTTATTTACGATTGATTTAACTTTCATAAGGATATTTAGTCCTGACTCGAGTGTTTGTCTTTTCATTACGCTCGGGTCAGTCCTGAGTTTTCAGTTTAGGTTGAAGATCATTTCCTTGGAGGACGGAGACGAAGATTTGGTATATGATCTACTACTATTATATTCATTCCATTCCGCTGCATTGTTGTATGATATTTGCTGTGTATGTAACTCTGATAAATGTTGTATAATAATAATCAAATGTATTCAGTTCAAATGTATTCATTTAATTAACAGCTTCATGAACTGTTATTTTATTATTATACTTTAGCCTTCCGCTGTGAGATTCTGTGTTGTTTCATTTCCTTTATTTCCCTTCCTTTTCTTTTCTTAATTACCCCAATAACTATCTGCTCTTTTAATGGTTTGGAATCGACATGTGTAATTGATCGTCGGTTTTAAACTGTCCAAAAAGGCGGGTCGTTACATTTTGAATATATATATATCCAATAATTTAATAATTTTTTGTAGTATATACACTAATTATTATATAAATTTAATAAGTTTGGGAATATATACTAATTATTTACATATTTACATATTTTGTATGCAATGCTTAATTAGTATTTATTCATCAAAACTGCCCTTTTTATAGTATACAACAATTTTTTGGACATTCTTTTTGTATGAAATTGAAAGTAAACACAATATGTAAATAATTAGTATATGTACTACAAAAATGCCTAAACCATGCACCGTGACACTTATTGCAAAGCAACAGTTATGCCTATTATACCTATAAGTAATTAGCTATAGGTTCATAACCTGAAATATAACCACTAAAAAAATTGTTTTATAATTTGAAATATAAATTCTAAACAATTGACTAAACATTTCATTCTATTACTAAATGATTATCATGCATTTTATTTTCAAAATAATTGAAAAAAAGCATATAATTTATATAAATATTATGAAATGAACGAAGTGATTTTCGTTTTAGATAATTTATTAAAATTTGATTTTTTTTAAAGTATGACAAATAAATAATGGTTAAATATTAACTTTCTATAATAAGTTAACATATCGTGACAAGCACCATTGTCCCAGTGGTTAATTGATTTGACTTTTGTGCGAGAGGTCACAAGTTCGAAACTTGGGTTGTGTGATTCGATCATTTATTGACACGTGATTTGTGGTTTATTGTCCTAGTGACATGTTGTATCTAAGCACCATTTAAAAAAAAGTTAACATACCATAATTATTTATATGTCAAACTTTCTTCATCAAGGAGCTATGTGGGTGCTAATAAACATACTTTATTTTCTTGTTTACAAGTAACATACTCCATTACTTTAGTATTTGGTTGTTATATATAATGACTTTTGTACTTGAAATTTCATGCTTATAAGTAATATGTCTGTAATACGATATAATTTTTTTATCGCATATCATTCGGTAAGAAAATATAAATTGTTTTAGTTTTTTTTAGTTAATTATGATGTATAGTAAAAAAATATAATGATGCTAATAAATGCATAATAATTTAAAAAGGCACATATTGTTTTAGGTTTCGTAGTGACGAATTGTAACGGCCCGTAAATCCGTACAACTTGAGTCAACACTATTCTACATCAATCGACTCAAGCTGAACAGAAATACGAACCATTTGGGTTAAAGAAGACGAGGTAGAAGAAGGAGAAAATAGAAAACAACATCAGAATCTAATCATCGCAGCGGAATAAAATATAGTAGATAATCAATGATCTTTACACAAAAGAAAACTATATATGTTTATACATACATCATCAGAGTACATCTTCGGAGTTCAACATCAATAACATACAACTGGATACATAGTGGAATATTAATCAAACACGGAAGTATGTATCGCCATTCAGCTCATCTCCTGAGCTCCACAGCATCATATCCTGTATTCTATAATACTCGGTCTGACCCGAGCATTACAGTTGAATAACACCCCTGTCAGTCTGGAATACGAGCGTGAGAAATCACACTCAAATTGATTATTAAAGTTTCAAAAATCCTTTGAAAAAAAAGCAACTCGTAAGACCACGCCACAAATAAACATGTCGGGTTTTTACCTTACGATAACTAAAACACTTTTTATTAAAATCCTCTGATATTATAATAGGGTCTATATACAAATACTTGTTAAAATAGCCGAAATAGTTACATTCATTAAATTCCAGCTACTAGCTACAATCGTGGGTAATACAAACAAAACGTGTAAAAGGCGTGTAAGGAGAATGGATTTCCAGCTAATGACTAGGCACTGGGGTATCACCCCACCGTTGCGATCAGCAACCACACCACTAAGCCGAATAAAAAAGGGACGTCTAGACAGGGATGACCTCACTCGGAAATGGGTGCTGCCCACCAAGCCTTGCTGCATAACCCTTGATTTTCAGCCATTCCTGGTTGATGAGGCTTGAGGCTAAGCGTTACCTTTTAGATCATTTCACTTAGAATGACCATCGTCCACCTAACGATGTTCCGAAAGCATTAATCCATACAAGTCCATCCTGGGTTCAAACGGAACCGAAGGCACTATTCCTACTACATCCATTTTGGAAATATCCTCAGGATTAGTACCGACTAGCCCTTGCACTTCACTCCTCCATCTTCGAATCCAAACTCGTTTTTCCACGAAAACCTACAAACCGGATCGAAGTGGTTTTCGAGAAATAAATCCTGATCCCGGTCTCTCCGAAACAATCCATGCGTCCAATATTGATAGTCCGTTATTTAACTATCAAATAACATTCACAACAACCATTATACAATAAATAATTTCCCAAATTATTTATTAATCTCAAAATATCTTCACAAGATATATTTCAACTTTTCAAACCTTTTTGAAAACAGTTTCGAACTATCTTCCTTTTCTAGAATAAATTTCCCAAATATTTTCTATTTCCACTGAAATCGCTAAGCACAAAACTTTAGATTTTTAAAATAATTTAAAAACACTTTATGGTAAAATATGCTTTAACATTTAAATTTAGAAAAACCTACTTTAATACTTAATTAAAAATAATACTTTAGGAATATTTAAAATAAGGTTACTTTATAAAATATAAAACTAAATTTTTTTTCTTTAAAACAAAATACTAAGTTACCTTTAAATAATTACCACGATAACAGATTTGAAAAATACTTACTTTAGAATTTAAACATTTAGCAAATAATAAATTTTCTAAAACATGCATTTTAAAACAACATTAAAACTTTTATCTTATATTTAAAAAATTTCTTTGAAACGTACTTGGCTATCTAGGGAAAGATACTTCTCTTCACATCCTTTAAAAAAATAAAGCACCGTTTATTTTTAAACAAATTTACCCATTCCTTTAATAAATTCCCGTTGTCTCCAAAATATCCACAGATATATTACTTCACTTTTATAAACCTAGTTTATAAATTCCATAGTCACATTTTCCTTTAAATTTCCAATTTCAAACACTTGAATCATGTTCAGAGTACATCTTTGAGGATTGGATGAGTACAGTTTGGATCTGTCGGTTAGACAGAAGAGAGTGATGGTTGTTGATACCTCAGGAAATAGTAGCTGTGTGATGAGACGCATTGACTACGGATATTTCAGAAGATGTTTTCTTCGGAACAAGTTTGAGGAAGTGTATCTGCTTTGGTGTAGTGGCTGAGTTCAGCAAGGTGTTTTTGTTTGGTTTGAAGTTCGAGTTTCTCGAAGAGCTTTGGATTAGGAATTCTTTGGTACCTGTGTCAACAGTGCAACTCGGAGTGTTCTGTGTGCCGGCAAGGAGATTTTCTGGCTTAGCAGTTTTCTAAAGAAGGATTTCAGAAGCAGCAGGGTGGATCCATTTCTTTGATGAATTGGCTAGTTAAGCATAAGCTGTTCTGGTTGGTAAAGAGAGAGAAGTTTTTCTTTGGAACTATGCTGGGTTGATCGCAAAAGTGACTTGCGATAGTTTGAGTGTTCTCTTGTGTTTTCATAGATTTTTCGGATGTCTTCAGGAAGTCAGAACTTTGTCAGCATCTGGAGATTGATTTTGGTATTGACCTGGATTCCAAGAATGGTACCGGTGGTTCAACTCGTTGAAGGTTGGTTCCTTGAGATGGAGTTTGGTGAAGCAGCTCAGGTATTGGAGGAATTTCTGAGTTTTTCTTTATGGACTTGTGGAACCATATTTTTCTGGGTTATGTTGTCCAGTTTGTGCTTGTGATCATCATCAACGTTTTCAGCTATCCCAGATCAGAGTTGTACAACAAAAGCAGTTTGGGAGTGCATTTGTTTTTCGTTTCTGGACAGAAGAAGTGAGTTTAGTTTTCTGATGGTTGTGAGTGGAGTTTGTTCTTGATCTTGGTTGATCTTGGAGGATAATTCTGGTGGATTAGGTTTGGTTCAGTTTATTTCTTGAGACATCATCAAGGGTTGAGCCGATTAGGAAGGATGTAGGCAGCCCAGGATCGTCCGAAGAGTTTTGTGGATCTGAATCGGAGATCTGATTTCGGATAAGTTTTCTCAGGTTTTAAGAGCTATAAGATTGGGTGAGGTTGGGAAGCTAGCTCCGAGGTGTTTTGGATCTTTTCCGTGTTCTGGTTAGGTTAGTGTTTGGTCTTCGGGATTGAATTGCCAGTTTGGACAACTGAAATTCGATGTGTTTCACATATCTCTGAGGGAGTACATGTATGATCTATCTTTGAATTGTGGAATCAACCGTCCTGGGAGATTTGATTGTTGATTCAGACTTGTCTGTAGTCTGATATTCTGTTTAGCTTGGTAGATCTAGATGAGTAGGAGCTTAATAGTGATGAGTGTTTGGGTTCTGTAGAGCGAGTATCCCGGTGTTTATACTTAGGAAACTCGAGAAAATTCTATTCAGAATTTTTTTTTGGATAGTTAAATTTGGTTGTTTGAGTGAATTGGTTGTTATGGTTGTCAGCATATGGTTGATAATATATGCTTGTGTTTTAAAATTTGAAATATTTAAAATAGATTATTAAATTACCTTTGTTTTAAATTTCGGGGACGAAATTCTTTTAAGGGGGAAAGAATGTGATATCCTAGAATTTTTAGCAATATCAATTTAATAATCTTTATTTAAACTTAAATTTATTTGATAATATTGATTAATAAAATTTTAATTGGTTTAATAATCCTCTTTAATAAATGTTTAATTGGTAAATTTTGTCTTTTAAAAGTTAAATAAAATGATTTCTAGTTGTAATGTGTATATATATATATATATATTTGTATATATTGTAAATAGAAATGTTGGTTTGAATTAAATAAATAAAGTTTTGTTTTCAAATTATAATATTATATTTAATAATTTGGAAATTATGATTTAAATTAATATTAAGCTTTTCAAAGAATATTTAATTAATAACTATATGGTTTGTAAATACTTAAGATAAATGTTACTGTATAAATTTTATCTTAGCTTATTTTTTAAATTTAAAGTTTAATTCATTTCTGTAAAATATTATTTGATATACATATATATGATTTGGGAAAAAGAAGTTTAGATCACAATATGGCGTATGGTCTTAATTCGTCTAATAATAGAAGTGATTTATAATCTCCTTTATAAATCATTTAACATTGTTAAATTTGTTATTTTCAATTGATGATTATAACACTTAGGTTTTATAACCATAAATAATTTTTAATGAATATAGAATTGTTATTTTTAAAATTTAATAAGTAGTTATATATGTATAGATATAACTTGATTCTTAAATTTTTTTTTTATAACCTAACTTGAATTTGAATTTAAAATTTTGAAATTCAATGTATAGGTTTTATATTTGTTTGGATTTTAAATTATTTTTATAAACTTTTATTTATAAATATAATTGGTTTTTATTTCTTTTAAAATTATTTATACATATATAAATACTAATTAACTAATTCATTAAGCTTGATTTTTGTATTAATCTTTTATTAACATTTAAAAATAAAACTAATTAAATTATGAGACAAGTGTTAACAGATTAAATAATCAAACAACATGTGTTAATGTATGAATTAAACAATATGACAAGTGTCATGTTTGAAATATATTATCTTTTTGTTTTTTTTAAATAATTCAGTCTTTATAAACCATATTTTTTCCCCTTCACTCTTTTTCCTATCTTTTATTCTAAGCTAAGAAAAACTTAAGAAAATTTGAAATCATCTCTAAAACCAAAAACATATTCAAATCAGTAAGTAACACTCCTCAAATCAAAATTGTATATCACAAACAAACCTGTAATTTCATCAATTCAGCAACCTGGAATAAATTGCTGCAAAAATCAAATGTCTGCATTTCAACATACTGGAAATCATCAGCATGCTAGAAAACCTGTAGAGCAGTTTCTAAGTTAAGGCAGAGATTATTCCAGTTTAAAGTAAAATCTGGAATCATCAAAGCTTTAGCATTTTTCTTCAAGCTAGAAGCCTGCATGCTTATAGTTTTCAAGTTTTCAAAAAAACAAGAGACACTCTAGTTTCAAGACATTATAAATAATGCTGAGTGCTTCAGTTTCAGGTGTGTTACTCTTTTTAAACCTTAAAGATAAATCTAGTTGCTTGATTTATGCCTAAAATAACATTGTATTTGCATATATATGTTGGAAAATTCCTATGTATGTGTGGATGTGATATGCATGTATGATTGTGAATGCCTGTAGAACATCTCTGTTCTAAATTTCAAGCCCAGTTTTCAATTTAAAATCATTTCTCTTGATCCATTGATTGTTAGGACTTAGGACCCAAACAATATCTATTTGTTTGATTTTAAAATAAGTTTTAAAATTTATCAATGTCAAAACAAAATTCAAAATTTGCTCTGCAAATAAAATTAAACAGGAAACTCAAGTCTTTGTAAAAATTCAAATATGTTAATTGTGCAATTCACGTATATAAACTAAATCCTTAAACCAAGACATGATTTTTAAGAGTAAAATCATAATTTTTAAATTGGGTTTAACTGAGAAAGTGAGGGTTGATCAGAATTTGGTTTTGGAGTGGTCTCTGTTGGATTGGGAGGTCAAGTTTCTGTATGAAGGAAGAAGGATGGTCGGAGAATGAAGGAAAAATAACCAGATGTCGATTAGAGGTCGGTGGTGACAGTGGGAGGTCGTTGATGTATGTAAACCTAATTTTGGGTGTATGGTCAGTTTTGCTTCAGAAATCACCCTCTGGTGGATCGAGTGTTACCAAACTTTGGGAATCGGTTGCTGGATCGTAGACGAAGCCGTGGCAGGTGGTGATGGTATTCTGATGGACGAAGGTGCTTGATTGAGGCGTTGAAAGGTTTTGGGTTGTGGTGGTTCTATGTTCCAGGTTTTAGGGATTGAGTCTAGATTTTGATTTCTAGATGATGGAGATGATCTAATGATCGTGGGATGGTGCGTGGGTGGTTGCCGATGAGATGAAGCTTTGGTGAATGGCCGTAGTTCATCAGAGTCACGGTGCACGTGCACCGTGCATTTTTTCTTCTTCTGGTGAAGTGGGTTTAGTTTTGGTGCAGATGAACACAAGTTTGTCTCGGGTAGTTCGAGTATTTACTTAAAGGAATTTAGGATAAGACTCGAAGAGAAATTTAATAGGCTCGGGTAAATTTTGTTACAGGATTTAGAAAAATGTCATTGTTATAGTTTTATTAAAATTTAAACTAAAAATAAAAATATAGCAAGTTTTAACACAAGGGTTTTGAAAACAAAGTTTAAATATGAATTTTTAATCTGAATTCGAATTGAATTTGAATCTTAAGTTTTAAGAAGAAAATAAAGCTTATAATTCAAATGTTGTAATTAAGTTTGAATGTTAAAGTATTTTATAAAGTGGTTTTAAAATCTAAAAATAAGATTTAAACAAGATTGTAAATCTAAGTTAATATCTGAATTCAAAACTTAGTTTGAATTCTAATTTGAAATAAATAAAGTTTTTGAATTTAAATGTTTTAAAAACAACTTTGAATATTTAAAGTGCATTTTAAATTGATTTAAATTGAATATGGTTTTAAACTATTTTAGATTCCCTTTAGAAGATAAGTATTTTATTAACAGGAAATTAAAAAGGTTTTTTAATTGTTAAAATTTGTTAAAGTTTAAAAAAAATTCATTTAAAATCTTAAATTTAAAACAGAATTTAAAGGAAAATTTAGAAGAAAATTGTTTTTAAAATACTTTGTTAATGATAATTAAATCATGAATAAGATTAAGGTTTATCTTAAATTTAATTAGGCCTTAATGATTTATAGTTCATTAAATTATTAAGGTAATTAAGGTGGGTCATTAATTAATTTAATTAATTAATGATTTGGAGTAATTAATTAAGTAATTAAGGGTTTAATTTAATTAATTTAATGATTAAGTAAGTTAATTAAGATTAATTAATTTAAGAAATCATTAATTAGATAAGATTTGATTTTAAATTAATGATTTGAAAATTTATTAATCAAGTAATTAAAAATTAATTAAGTTATAGATTAACACTTGATTAATTAAATAATTAGAGATTAATGGGTTTTATAGATTTAATTTGTAATTAATAATGATTAATCTCACTTAATTACTTTAGAGAAATAATTAAAGATTTCTTAATGCTTAATGGAGGTCATTAACTTAGGATTATTTAATAATTAATTAATGTGATTAATTTTAGTAATTAATTGCATTAATTAATTTAAAGATAATCATTTGAGAATTGTTTAAAAGTAATTGCTTAATGGAAGTAATTAAGAAATTAATTGCTAATTGTAATTAATTAAGTTTATTTTGATTAGTTTAAGTTAATTAATTAAGTTTGATTGATTTAAAATAATCACTGGATAATTTAAGAAGTAATTACTCAATGTAATTAATAAAGAATAATTACTTAGTGAAGTAATTAAGAAGATAATTACAGATAATTACTGGATGTAATTAAATTGAAAGACAATCAGGTAATGGAAGAGTTTTGGAAATTTATTACGTTGTGTAATTAGTATGAAGAATAATTACTTAGAGGAAGTAATTAATAATTAATTACTTAGTGTAATTAATTAAGAATTGATAAATAAAGTTATTTGAAGATAATTAAGAGATGTAATTAATTAAGGGTAATTAATTACTTAATTGAGATTTATCTAGGGTGATTAATAAATATAATTAATTAAAGATTAAATATTAAAAATAATTAATTAAGGAGGAATTAATTTATCTAATGAAGTAATTAAAGGTAGTTAATTACTGTATGTGATTAATCAAGAGTGATTAATCAATACGGTTTAATTGATGATTAATTTCTTAATGTAATTAATTTAAATAAGGTAATTATAAATAAAACTAATTAGGGATCATTAAATTAGTATAATGATGTGATTAAGGATTGAATAATTAAGAATAATTAATCAATGAAGGAATTAATTAATGTAATTAATTAAGGATTAATGTAATTAATTATAATTAATTAATTAATTAATGAAGTAATTACCGGTTAATTACTGGATTTGGTTCAGGATAATAAATTTTTGAATTAATTAAAGGCTAATTACTTGAGTGTAATTAAAGGATGATTAATCAAGGGTGATTAATTAAGGTGATTTATTTGAGGGTAATTAATTAATTGATTTGTAATTTATTAATGATTATGTAAGCAAGGTTTATATGGATGAGTAATTAATTTAATTTACTTTCAACTAATTAGAGAAGAAGTAATTAATTTAATTCATTTTTAATTAATTATAGAATGGTGATTAATAAGTCATTGCTTATGAATGCTGATTGATATTGATCGCCCTGAATAGTTGAGATCTCAGATATGAGATAAGTGATGTTGTGTAGTATAGATGCTTTGGTTGCATTGTGATGATAATATGAATTATCCGTTTGTGATGATAATAGGGATTACCTGTTTATGGTGATAATGTTGATTATCTATTGTGAGTTATCTATCTGTGAGTATATAGATAATATTGAATTAAATTGTTTTAAACTTTAAAACAACTTGGACCTAAAAGATGGCGTTTTAGATTTCGATGAGTCGAGGATCGGGTTTCCATATTTGGATATCCGAAAACCACATCGATCCAAATTAACGATAGGTCGTGAATCTCAAGTGAAGATGAGTGTAATGAGAAAATGCCTTCGGTTTCGTTCGAACCGGAACGAACTTGTATGGATTGAATGCTCTCAGAACATCGTCAGGTGGATGATAAGCATTCTAAGATAGATGTGTTCGATAAAGGTAATCGTAGTCGCAAGTCTCATCAACCGAGAATGGCTAAAACAGGGGAGGTGCAGCAATGCTAAGTGGGTCATGCCCAAGTAGGACGAGATTTTCCCCTGTCTAGAGGTCCCTTTTTATTTGGCTTAGTGGGTAGTTGGATATGCACACCAACTACGGGGTTGTCTTGTTCGGGCCTATTCAGTAAGGAATGGTTCCAATCTTGTGTTGTAGGGGAGTTATGGTGGCTCCTCGGTACGGTTATCTAGGCCACGTACTGTGACGGGAGGTACCTCGGTAGCCCTACCATTGTATGGAATCCAAACTCCAATAAGTGTCGTACGTTTTAGTTGTGCCCAACTATGTTGGAAAGTGAGATGTAAGCATTAATTCCAACTATTTTTGTATTTTACTTGAAAAACCTAGACCTATTATAATATCACCGGATTTCCTATCAAATGTTATGGTTAGCTTAAGGTAAAAACTTTTCCATGTTTATGTGTGGGAAGTCTTACGTGATACCTTTTCTTTTCAAAGGTTTTTCAAAGTTAAGCAACCTTAACCTGTTTCTCACAACAGACCCATGTCTGACCCGGAGTTTATTTCTGTTGTCTTAAACTCTGGGGTACTCAAATTTTTATGAGTGGCCAAGGGATTCAGGTTAGCTTAGATGAATTATGGAGGAGCAATGGAGCAGGAGGCTTCAGCATGTAGATATATAGTGTTTCGTTGTATTTTATTTCTTTGTGTTGTATTTGAGTTGTAATAACTAGACAGGTGTTTATAACTGTCTAGTATGTGATGTATAATATATGTAACTCTTATAGTTGTTGTATACTATGTAATATCTTATGTTATTAATATAATTTATTCGTTCCGCTATTGAGATTCTGATGTTGTTTCTTCTTTCATTCCCTTTTCTATCCCTTTCTTTCTTATTAATGTTGCGTCATTCTGTGGAGATGAATGGCTGGTCGTTAAAGAAGATCAGCATGATGTGACGATCAAAATTTTGTACAGATATCAGCGATACGATTATCCAATCAAAAATCGGTTTCAGTAAAAAATGCTGATAATTTGCTGAAAATAAAATAAACAAGGTTAGAAATGTCCAAATTTGGACAAACGAAATATGATGTCTCACTCAGAAGATAGTTTACAAATTTATTACCTAAAATATTCTGGTTTGAAAAATATTTTATTACCATCATTTTCTTTAACTGATTTAAATTTAAATAAAATTACACAAGAAAATAAATCTCCATAATTTCTTACAAAAATTTACCATTTGCTATGTTAAAGTAGACGTAATTCAAATATTAAATTTTTATTTCAAAATATTGTTGTTTAAAATTTCACAAAATTCATTTAATTAAATAAAACAAAACCATTGAAATTACGGGTCGTTACAATAGGTTTTTACAAGAGGCCATTAACATCTTCTAACTTCCATAAAAGGTCATAAAGGAGACTCCCTCTCACATGCTATCTTGACACCTCATTCTCATTTGTTAACACTTAAAGACTTTCCTTAGAAGCTCATTTTCAAAATATCTTCCATGATGTCACCCATGACATCATTAAAAACTTTATTTTCAGAAATGGTAAAACATTTTTATTTCATTTTAATGATATTCTTAGCAAACAAGTATATGCAAAAAAGTTTGAACAACTTTTGCCCCGTAAAAGGTTTTTTCGGTCACATTATATATATTTCTTCATAGTATTTATTGTTTTAAACATTTTACCAAAACAAGTTTACCATCATTAGTTATGATTTAAAAGGGGATCAAAAATTCTATTAAATCACTTTAGTAACATTAAATCAAAGATTTAAATAATAAATAATTCAGATATTTAAATAGGAAATTTTTGAAATTTCAGAACATTACATAATATCACTAACATATCTGTAGATATCAATGATATATTGCTAATGATATTCTAATTTCTATTTTACGTACAATATCGCTTGAATTTCGATATTCGATATATCGACGATATTATCAATATTTACTAATAGGTTGAAAGGCAATATAAATTGATGACATTAACTTCATTTTTTTTGGTTTTTTTCTCTTCGCTTCGTTTTTTAGGTTTTGATAACATATGAGCATGTGACATACATTGTATGACACCATCTTGACATAAATCTAGGATTGAAGGGCAATAATTAAGAATCATACTGATGAATTGTCTTATTAATTACCGTTACTGAATTAGGTAACATTGATCTATTCATTGTAATATTTTTTTTCATTAGTAGTATTATTAAATTAAAGTTTTATTTCACTTTTAAGAATATCACCTTTAAGAATATATATATATATATATATTTTATTATCAAAAATCCAAATTTATTTCTCCATTATGCAGTCATGGAAAAATTCGCTCTAACTTTTTGTAATTACCACTGACCTTGAACAATAATTGCTAAATTGCTTTTAACACATAAGTGTAACAACCCGCATATTTAACGATTATATATTTAAATGTTTTTATTTAAATATAGCGTCGTTAGTCGGATTTTTGGGTCCGAAATGCTACTTTTTGCAAACGGCCGAATTGGAACTCGAAACCACCTTCATTGGTTCCAAAATGGTGTTTACGATCTTTTTGAGTATAATCTTTGATATGTTTGGAGTAAGTGAAATTTTGGCAACTTTTTCTACTTGGGCTTGAGTTTGGGTTCAGCCCAATCTACACTTAACCCTCAAGCTTAGCCCCTTCTCTTCATTTATCTCCATTTCATTTCACTTCTCAAGCAAAAACTGAAATGGTGGAAGGGAAGAGGAAATAGAAATTGCAAGCCCTAATTCCATTTGCAAACTCCAAATTCTTGCTCCAAAATCAAAGAGAAGCCATTGGTAAGCTCTTCTTCATCTTCTCCAACTCTTCTCCTCTTCAATTTCAGAAAATTTCCTAAACCTAAATTGGGAAATATGTGTTTTATTCTTAGATTGAAGCTTGTTGAGTTGAAGTAGTGTGTGGTTGGTCTTCTCCTTGATATTGAGCTTCATCATCGTTGTTTTCGGGTAAAAGGTGAGTTTTGAACTCACATCTACTTCTCTTGGTTTCATTAACGTTGGGTATGGATTCCTAACACTTGTTCATATGCTTTTGCTTTCGATTTGGATTGTTTTGGTGTAATTGCCAAATTAAGATTTTTTAATCCAAATCTATGTAAAACCTTATACGGTTGATGTTTATGTTGTTCGGAGTGTTTGGGGGTGTTGTTAAGGTTGGGTAGTCGTTTAACGTAAGCCCATAATCAACACGCATCTGATCGCTTTCGATTTGTTTGGCCATAGTTGGCCTAGGTTCAGGAAATGCCTGGCCATCTGGTTTCAGACGTCTGAAGTGCCCATTTCAGACGTCTAAATATTGTTGTTGGGAAGAAATTTATTCCCAGATTCAGACGCCTGAATTTACATTCCAGACGTCTGAATTGGCTAAATTTCGACCAGAAAGGAAATAGGCAAAATATTGCCCATTTCAGACGTCTAGATGTTAGGATTCAGACGTCTGAATTCTGTTTTGGGAAACAAATTGATTTCCAGATTCAAACATCTAAATCCCTTCTTTCAGACGTCTGAATATGCTGTTTTTTTCAAATTGCCTTATTCGTTTAGTTTTCCAAATTTGATCGACGCTTGTTGATTCCGATTAGTTGTTTATGCATATTTGACTTTGATAACCTATTTTTGACTTTATCCACGGGTTTTTATAAAATAATCTTTCTAATCATATTAAAAGCTCGTTTCTCCAATTTATAAATTCTATTTAAAACACACACTTTCGCACTTCGAGCGAAGTGGAAGGGTGATTAAATGGTTGAGCAAAACACGGACCATGAATCTGTGCGTTTATCCTTCTGATTAATCCCCGACCTATTCAATTGATCGTTTTGACCTTCGGGTTTGGTTTACCGATGATATGAGGTAAGCTTTGTACTGCTTTGAGTGTGAAAGTGACTGACGGATAGTAAACCGTTTAGTGCGAACGAGTGGTTATGGGACATACATTAACACTTTTCGGATTCCTTTTTGAGAGTTATGACACATTCCGCCAGTTAGTGGTGTCCAGTACTGGGTCTCTGACCTTCACCACTACGGTTTGTTGCCTTCGGGTATGTGCCTTCGGGTTTGTTGCCCTTTAGTATCGCTTCCGATGTTGGTCGTTATGAGCCGCATGGGTGATATTGGGTTGCCCTTTAGTATCGCTTCCGATGTTGGCCGTTATGAGCCGCATGGGTGATATTGGGTTTGGAGCCTTCGGGCTCATGGATCCTTGTTTGTACGGTACAGAGCTCGAGCAAAATTTTCTGATGTTTCATTCATATGTATATTCCCTTGGTATCGCCCTTCGGTGTTGGTCATTATGAGCCGCATGATGCGTAGCGTTTACCTTGTGGAACTTGTATGCCTTATTGGTATTTTTTATTGCCTATTGGCTTGTTTTAGGATATTTGTATCCTTTGTTTCTATATGTTTCCGATGATATGAGGCTTGTTATCATATGATTCATCTTTTGTTGATGATTGTGTTATCTCCTTTAGAGATATTTGTTATACATTGTAACCTTGCAGGTTTATTGTTGTTCAGTTTGTCTAACTGATTTGTTTAGCTAGACCGACCCGTGTATTTTATACTCGGGTTAGACCGAGATGTTTCAGGTTAGATGCTTTTGGACTTAGCCTATTTTGCTTCCGCATGGACTACTCCGCTAGCTTCTTTTTGTCTTAGCTTTTTGTGTAGTCCCATTTTGTAGTAACTCTGATATGTATTCTATTGACTCGTCTGTATATTGTGGTCCGCTATACCACTTGACTTGTATTGTTTTGTAAACTCTGTTATGTATCTGTATATGTGTATATGATGATCTACTGTTCTGTGATGTATATTACATTTGAGTTGTTATATTCTGTTCTGATAGATCCAACCACCTATGGTTTTGTTTTGAGTATTCATTGGGTATGTCGACCTTATTGTTACGTCTATGTCGATGTATTCAATAGATAGTTAGAGAAAGGCTATAGATGGTCGCTCCCAACCAGCCTTATTCTCCGTGTTAGTTGAAGGCATTACCTTGTAGTGTCCTTGGCTAGCATGGGTATAGAGGTAGGGCGTCACAATGTGGTATCAGAGCTGAGTTCAGAACAAAATATGATAAACACGGAATAGATGCACATATTATGGTACATCAAAGTGTACAAGTGATACAAATCTTTGAATCATTGTGTCTCTTTATTCCATCAAGGTTAGATAGAGTTTGGGAATACGTCTAGGAATGCATTTTATTCCGTAGTATTCCATATTGCAATATCTACCTTGTGAATAATCTTGTTCTTATCTTACCTTCAGCGTATGGCTGGAAGAGGCAGGGGACGACATTCGGATGCTGGGCAATCCAGTGGCTCACATCCGGATGGCGTGTATATGTCTGATGATCAGTTTTTGGAGTTGTTTAGGAGCACTCAGCTTCCAGTTCCTCCTCGAGTGTCTCCATATCGCAAGTCTGCCTTTGCACGTCAGTGCAGTGATTTTGCTCATCTTGGAGGAAAGCCGTTTAAAGGCTCTGAGTCCGTTCTTGAAGTCCAAGCTTGGTTTTGCACGTGCGAGCGTATCTTCTCTCGCATGGATCTTTCTGACCATGATAGAGTTCTTGTAACTTCTAGCTTATTACAAGAGCGTGCTCCTTATTAGTATGAGCTTCTTGTAGCCAAGATTGATGAGTCTACTCTTTCTTGGACTCAGTTTCGGGAGCGATTTGAACTCAAGTTCGTTCCTGAATCTGAAAAAGTTTTATTGACCCGTCGCTTCCTTGAGTTGAAGCAAGGGAAATCTTCTGTTTCTGAGTATGTTGCATCATTCGAGGCTTTATCTAAGTATGGTCTTGAATTCATCAGCACTTCTTATAAGAAGAATTTGAAGTTTGTTTCTGGTCTTAAGAAATATCTTAAGAAATCTTTGTTGCTCCAACTTAAACTTTCTTTCGATGAGTTGGTGGATTCGGCACTTCATCTCGAGACCGTCGAGAAGGAGTGTGATAGTGATGTGGATGTTGAGGTTTCCAAGAACCCCAACAAGAGGCTGTTTCCAATTCAGAAGTCCATGTCTTTTCCTTCTAAGAAGAAGAAGAATGGTGGTCCTAGTTCACAGCCTCAGTCTTCCGGAACACCTTTCGTTCGAAAGTGTTTCAATTGTGGTTCTCTGGATCATGTTATTCGAGCTTTTCCTAAGCCTCCATTCTGTCGTTATTGCATGAAGGAAGGTCATCATATTTCAGCTTGCTCTACTATTCCGGCTGGTGCTAAGTCTAGCAATCTTTATGCTACCAAGGCTTCTAAAGGTCCTTCTCAACCCAAAGGTATATCTTCATCCATTTTGGAAGGTTCTATTTTATTTCAGGATCATAGTATACGAGTTCTTTTCGATACGGGTGCTTCACATTCTTTCGTATCGAAGAAGCTCGTCGGTGATTTATCTTTGGATGTTTCTTGTAAGATTACTTATTTAAGGATTGCGAATCCTATTGGGGGATCCGTGACCCTTAGTTTGCTTTGTGATGATGTTGAGATTGTTTTGTGTGGTTTTTCTTTTCGTGCGAGTCTGCACGTTATTTCTTGTCTGGGATTTGATATGATTTTGGGTATGGACTGGCTAGTGAGATATGATGCCAGGATTATTTGTTCGAAGAGAATTATATATCTTCGACATCCGGATTCACCTACTCAGTTATCTCTTATTCTTCGGGATGTGGATAATTTCGAAATGGCTTTATATTCTCTTGACTCGCGAGATGATAATGATATATCTCGTATTCCCATTGCTTGTGACTTTTCTGACGTTTTTGAACCTGTTTTGGGTTTGCCACCCAAGCGGGCAATTGAGTTCCGCATTGATCTCCTTCCAGGCACGCAGCCAGTTAGTCGTCCTCCTACGAGGATGTCTACAAGGGAAAATGAGGAACTCAAGAAGTAGCTTTTAGAGCTTGAGTCCAAGCAGTTGATTCAGTCCAGTTTTTCTCCGTGGGGATCCGCGGTTGTCTTTGTGAGGAAGTCTGATGGAACTCTTAGGCTTTGCATTGACTATCGCAAACTTAATGAGTTGACCATTAGGAATAGGTATCCATTGCCTAGGATCGATGATATGTTAGATCTATTGAGTGGTGCTAAGGTCTTTCCTCAGCTAGACCTTGCCATAGGTTTTCATCAGTTACGAGTCGCGGAGGATAGCATACCTCTTACCGCTTTCCGAACTCGTTATGCTTCTTTTGAGTGGCTCGTTATGCTGTTCATTTTGACGAACGCTCCTGCTTTCTTTGTTGATCTCATGAATCGGGTATTCCGGGAATATCTCGATAAGTTCGTCCTTGTCTTCATTGATGATATCCTTATTTATTCTAAGTCTGAAGCTGAGCATGCTAATCACTTGAGAATTGTCTTGAGTTCCCTCCGTCATCATCAGCTTAGAGCCAAATTCTCCAAGTGCAACTTTTCGGAGAATAAGGTTAAGTTATTAGGCCATGTTGTATCTTCCGATGGCATTTCTGCCGATCCCTCAAAGATCGAAGCCATCCAGAATTGGAAGAGGCCTGAGAATGTGCATGAGATTCGTAGTTTCCTTGGTTTGGCGGGTTATTACCGTCGGTTCATTAAGGATTTTTCTCGTGTTGTGCTTCCTCTCACTTGCCTTACTCGGAAAGGCATTCGTTTTGATTGGTCCGACAAGTGTGAAGCTCCTTTCTGACGTTGAAGGAACTTCTCACTAATGCTCCTATTCTTGTGGTTCCCGAAGGGAATCATGATCTTGTTGTCTACACCGATGCTTGTGGTAGTGGTCTCGGTGCTGTTCTTATGCAGAAAGATCGGGTAATTGCTTATGCTTCTAGGCAACTACGTCCGAATGAAGTTCGCTATGCCACTCATGATCTTGAGTTAGCCGCCGTTGTCTTCGCCTTGAAGATTTGGCGACACTATTTATTGGGCGAGCGCTTCACTCTCTATACCGATCATAAATCTTTGAAGTATTTGTTTACTCAGGAGGAACTCAATATGAGACAACAGCGTTGGCTCGAGTTTCTTGCTTCCTATGACTTTGATATCCAGTATACCTCTGGTAAGGGTAATCGTGTTGCAGATGCGCTTAGTCGCAAACATTCGGCTGTTATTTCTATGATGCTTGCCGAATGGGATGTTCTTGAGACTCTATCTTTTTGTGAAATTCGTGATCGAGGTTCATTTTCTGATTCTCCTATTCTATTATTTAGTTTGGGAGCTCGACCTATTTTATTGGATCGTATTGCCGATGCCCAGCGGCGTGATCCTGATTTGTTGCATCTTATTCAGCTTTGTGAGTCTGAATCTTGTGACGAGGCGTTGCGGGATTTTCGTATTGATTCTCATGGGTGTCTTCGTAAGAAGAACCGTCTTTTTGTGCCTTCTGATTTTGCGCTTAGGCATGACATTCTTGATGACTGTCACCGTTCTAAGTATACTATTCATCCCGGTATTAGTAAGATGTATGCCGATATGCATCGTCTTTATTATTGGGAAGGCATGAAACGCGATGTGGCGAGTTATGTGAGTAATTGCATAACTTGTCAACGTTTTAAGGCCGAGCATCAGCGTCCTTCTGGTTTTCTTCAGCCTATTGAGATTCCATTATGGAAATGGGATCAGATTTCTATGGATTTCATTGACGGCCTACCTCGTTCGAGATCTGGCCATTCTATCATTTGGGTTATTGTTGATCGCCTCACCAAGTCTGCTCATTTTGTCCCTATTAATTCTAATAGGACTGCTTCGCATTTGGCTAAGTTATATGTCAAGGAAATCGTGAGACTTCACGGTGTTCCTAGTTCTATTGTGAGTGATCGTGATACTTTATTCACGAGTCATTTTTGGAAGAGTCTTCAGCAAGCTTTGGGAACAAAGCTTAATTTTTCTACAGCTTATCATCCGCAATCTGATGGACAGACTGAAAGGGTGAATCGTATCTTGGAAGATCTTCTCCGTATTTGTATTTTTGATTTTGGTGGAAGTTGGGAGGATCACCTACCTCTTGTAGAGTTCTCCTACAACAGTAGTTTTCAGTCTAGTATCGGTATGGCTCCTTTCGAAGCCTTATACGGAAGGCCATGTCGATCACCTTCTTGCTGGTTAGAATCTAGAGAAAAGCTTATTCTTGGCCCGGATTTTGTTCGTGATTCTTCCGAGAAGATTGATCTTATTCGGTTGAGAATGAAAGAGGCACAGAGTCGCCAGAAATCCTACGCTGACAACCGTAGGAAGCCTCTCTAGTTCTCGATTGGTGATCTTGTTTTTATTCGTGTTTCTCCTTTGAAGGGGGTTATGCGTTTCAGTACGACTGGGAAATTGGCTCCTCGTTATATAGGACCATTTTCTATTACTGAACGTATTGGCCCTGTGGCTTATAGAGTTTCACTTCCAGCTCATTTATCTAGCATTCATGACGTATTTCACGTCTCGCAACTTCGAAAGTGTCTTCGGGAGTCGGATTCTGTTATTACCTCTCCTGATTTGCAAGAGCTTGAGGTCTCACCGGACTTATCTATTGTACAACAACCTATTCGCGTGCTTGACACGGAGGTGCGACACCTTCGGAACAAGAACGTGCCGCTCGTTAAGGTTCAATGGTCCGCTAATCCCAATGACTGTACTTGGGAAACCAGAGAGTTTATCGAGCGATCTTATCCGGGGTTTCTATCTTAGATCGAGAACGGTGAGTTTATCTTTTCATCTCCAGCTAATTCTCTTTTCTTTTGAATGTTGTATGTAAGTAGTTGTTACATATATCGTCTCTGGGAATTGCGGGGACGCAATTTTGTAAGGAGGGGAGATCTGTAACAACACGCATATTTAACGATTATATATTTAAATGTTTTTATTTAAATATAGCGTCGTTAGTCGGATTTTTGGGTACGAAATGCTACTTTTTGCAAACGGCCGAATTGGAACTCGAAACCACCTTCATTAGTTCCAAAATGGCATTTGCGATCTTTTTGAGTATAATCTTTGATATGTTTGAAGTAAGTGAAATTTTGGCTACCTTTTCTACTTGGGCTTGAGTTTGGGTTCAGCCCAATCTCCACTTAACCCTCTAGCTTAGCCCCTTCTCTTCATTCATCTCCATTTCATTTCACTTCTCAAGCAAAAATTGAAATGGTGGAAGGGAAGAGGAAATAGAAATTGCAAGCCCTAATTCCATTTGCAAACTCCAAATTCTTGCTCCAAAATTAAAGAGAAGCCATTGGTAAGCTATTCTTCATCTTCTCCAACTCTTCTCCTCTTCAATTTCAGAAAATTTCCTAAACCTAAATTGGGAAATATTTGTTTTATTCTTAGATTGAAGCTTGTTGATTTGAAGTAGTGTGTGGTTGGTCTTCTCCTTGATATTGAGCTTCATCTTCGTTGTTTTTAGGTAAAAGGTGAGTTTCGAACTCACATCTACTTCTCTTGGTTTCATTAATGTTGGGTATGGATTCCTAACACTTGTTCATATGCTTTTGCATTCGATTTGGATTGTTTTGGTGTAATTGCCAAATCATGATTTTTTAATCCAAATCTATGTAAAACCTTATATGGTTGATGTTTATGTTGTTCGGAGTGTTTGGGGGTGTTGTTAAGGTTGGGTAGTCGTTTGACGTAAGCCCATAATCAACACGCATCCGATCGCTTTCGATTTGTTTGGCCATAGTTGGCCTAGGTTCAAGAAATGCCTGGCCATCTAGTTTCAGACGTCTGAAATGCCCATTTTAGACGTCTGAATATTGTTCTTGGGAAGAAATTTATTCCCAGATTCAGATGTCTGAATTTATATTCCAGATGTCTGAATTGGCTAAATTTCGACCAGAAAGAAAATAAGCAAAATATTGCCCATTTCAGACGTCTGGATGTTAGGATTCAGACGTCTGAATTCTGTTTTGGGAAACAAATTGATTTCCAGATTCAGACATCTGAATCCCTTCTTTTAGACGTCTGAATATGCTGTTTTTTTTCAAATTGCCTTATTCGTTTAGTTTTCCAAATTTGATCGACGCTTGTTGATTCCGATTAGTTGTTTATGCATATTTGACTTTGATAACTTATTTTTGACTTTATCCACGGGTTTTTATAAAATAATCTTTCTAATCATATTAAAAGCTCATTTCTCCAATTTATAAATTCTATTTAAAACACACACTTTCGCACTTCGAGCGAAGTGGAAGGGTGATTAAATGGTTGAGCAAAACACGGACCATGAATATGTGCTTTTATCCTTCTGATTAATCCCCGACCTATTCAATTGATCGTTTTGACCTTCGGGTTTGGTTTACCGACGATATGAGGTAAGCTTTGTACTGCTTTGAGTGTGAAAGTGACTGACGGATAGTAAACCGTTTAGTGCGAACGAGTGGTTATGGGACATACGTTAACACTTTTCGGATTCCTTTTTGAGAGTTATGACACATTCCGCCAGTTAGTGGTGTCCAGTACTGGGTCTCTGACCTCCACCACTACGGTTTGTTGCCTTCGGGTATGTGCCTTCGGGTTTGTTGCCCTTTAGTATCGCTTCCGATGTTGGTCGTTATGAGCCGCATGGGTGATATTGGGTTGCCCTTTAGTATCGCTTCCGATGTTGGTCGTTATGAGCCGCATGGGTGATATTGGGTTTGGAGCCTTCGGGCTCATGGATCCTTTTTTGTACGGTACTGAGCTCGAGCAAAATTTTCTGATGTTTCATTCATATGTATATTCCCTTGGTATCGCCCTTCGGTGTTGGTCATTATGAGTCGCATGATGCGTAGCGTTTACCTTGTGGAACTTGTATACCTTATTGGTATTTGTTATTGCCTTTTGGCTTGTTTTGGGATATTCGTATCCTTTGTTTCTATATGTTGCCGATGATATGAGGCTTATTATCATATGATTCATCTTTTGTTGATGATTGTGTTATCTCCTTTAGAGATATTTGTTATACATTGTAACCTTGCAGGTTTATTGTTGTTCAGTTTATCTAACTGATTTGTTTAGCTAGACTGACCCGTGTATTTTATATTCGGGTCAGACCGAGATGTTTCAGGTTAGGTGCTTTTGGACTTAGCCTATTTTGGTTCTGCATGGACTACTCTGCTAGCTTCTTTTTGTCATAGCTTTTTGTGTAGTCCCATTTTGTAGTAACTCTGATATGCATTCTATTGACTCGTTTGTATATTGTGGTCTGCTATACCACTTGACTTGTATTGTTTTGTAAACTCTGTTATGTATCTGTATATGTGTATATGATGATCTACTGTTCTGTGATGTATATTACATTTGAATTGTTATATTCTGTTCTGATAGATCCAACCACCTTTGGTTTTGTTTTGAGTATTCATTGGGTATGTCGACCTTATTGTTACGTCTATGTCGATGTATTCAATAGATAGCTAGAGCAAGGCTATAAATGGTCGCTCCCAACCAGCATTATTCTCTGTGTTAGTTGACGGCATTATCTTGTAGTGTCCTTGGCTAGCGTGGGTATAGAGGTGGGGCGTCACAATAAGGTTGATACCTGAATTCTTTTGTTTGTTTCCCAACACTTTGTGAGTCATTTTGTGTTATCACATATTATTAAATCTAATTTATTTTCAATTAGAATGTCATTTGAATAATATAAAATAAAGATGATATAGGTATCTTCCTTCTAAATATTTCTAAGAAGAACTAAGTAAAAACTATGATCATAAAAAACATGCTTAAATATGTTTCCTAAATTCATTCCTCCTGTATTTGTTATAGTATAAAAATAAAGAAAGTAAAAAGACATTGATCGTTCAACATATTTCATTATGGTTCACAAAATTTGTTGCTTTTGTGTTGGTCATAGAGGCTATTATAACTAAAATACACATAGTAAAAGCTTCCTTCATGATACAATTGCCAATCTTTTGGAATTTGAAAAGGTGTTCGTATATACACCCACTAATAAATTTTCTAATTCCACTTAAAGAGATACTAAAAAATTAATTAAAACCACTTCAAACAGTCATCGTTGTTTGTTAATTCAAAATATTTAAATCTAAACCAAATTTACATAGAATTTCACTTCGAAATTATTTATCAACTTGAGCAATCACTACAGGTTATCCCTGTAATATTTTAAATTTTATTTCTTTTCAAGATATTTCAAATGAAGTTGTCTAACATTTTAGTATATTATGGTTCGAAAAATATCAAATTAATTATAATTTTCCAGTCTTGAAAAAGAATTAGAGTTAATGAAATTTGAGTTCGCTATTGCTATTTAATGTTATATTTTAAGCAGATGAAAGAATGAATGCCTGTTTTCTTTAGAAAAAGTTAAGAAAATTAGATGTGGGAATATAAGTGTGAGAGAAGTATTTTACAAAATATTATCCAATTACTATAACAAATTGATTCATGCATGCATAACATGTACGTAAAAAAAGCGATCGTGAATTGACATTTTATAGTATACAATAATTTTCTGAAATTTTTGGCATTCTTTTTGTATGAAATTGAAATTAAACACAATATGTAAATAATTAGTATATGTACTACAAAAATGCCTAAACCATGCACCGTGACACTTATTGCAAAGCAACGGTTATGCGTATTATACCTATAAGTAATTAGCCATAGGTTCATAACCTGAAATTTAACCACTAAAAAAATTGTTATAGGATTTATAATTTGAAATATAACTTCTAAACATTTGACTAAACATTTCATTGTATAAATAAATTATTATCATGCATTTTATTTTCAAAATAATTGAAAAAAAGCATATAATTTATATAAATATTATTAAATGAACGAAGTGATTTTCCTTTTAGATAATTTATAAAAATTTGATGTTTTTATTAAAATATGACAAATAAATAATGGTTAAATATTAGCTTTCTATAATAAGTTAACATATCGTGACAAGCACCATTGCACCATTGGTTAAGTGATTTGACTTTTATGCGAGAGGTCACAAGTTCGAAACTTGGGTAGTGTGATTCGATCATTTATTGACACATGATTTGTGGTTTATTGTCCTAGTGACATGTTGTATCTAAGTACCACTTTGAAAAAAAGTTAACATACCATAATTATTTATATGTCAAACTTTGTTCATCAAGAAGCTATATGGGTGCTAACAAACATACTTTATTTTCTTGTTTACAAGTAACATACTCCATTACTTTGGTATTTAGTTGTTATATATAACGACTTTTGTACTTGAAATTTCATGCTTATAACATCTTCAATAATATGTCTGTAATATGATATAATTTTTTTATCGCATATCATTCAGTAAGAAAATATAAATTGTTTTAGTTTTGTTTAGTTAATTATGATGTATAGTAAAAAAATACAATGATGCTAATAAATGCGTAATAATTTAAAAAGACACATATTGTTTGTGCATATCACAATAATTTAAAAAGGCACAAATTTTTTTAGGTTTCGTAGTGATGAATTGTAATGGCCTGCAAATCTGTACCCCTTGAGTCAACACTATTCTACATCAATCAACTCAAGTTGAACAGAAATACGAACCATTTGGGTTGAAGAAGAAGAGGTAGAAGAAGGAGAAAATAGAAAACAACATCAGAATCTAATCATCGTAGCGGAATAAAATATAATAGATAATCAATGATCTTTACACAAAAGAAAACTATATATGTTTATACATACATCATCAGAGTACATCTTCGGAGTTCAGCATCAATAACATACAACTGGATACATAATGGAATATTAATCAAATATGGAAGCACGTATCACCATTCAGCTCGTCTCCTGAGCTCCACAACATCATATCCTGTATTCTATAATACTCGGTCTGACCCTAGCATTATAGTTAAATAACACCCGAGTCAGTCTGGAATACCAGCGTGAGAAATCACACTCAAATGGATTATTAAAGTTTCAAAAATCCTTTGAAAACAAAAGCATCTCGTAAGACCACGCTACAAATAAACATGCCTGGTTTTTACCTTACGTTAGCTAAAACACTTTTTATTAAAATCCTCGGATATTATAGTAGGATCTATATACAAATACTTATTAAAATAGTTGAAATAGTTACATTCATTAAATTCCAGCTACTAGCCACAATCGTGGGTAATACAAGCAAAACTTGTAAAAGGCGCGTAGGGAGAATGGATTTCCAGCTAGTGATTAGGCACTGGGGTACCACCTGTCATGGTACCTGGTCTAGATCAGCATACCGAGGATCACTCCCGATCCCTTGCAATACAAGACCCAGACTATCCCTTACTAGATAATCCGGAGTAACAACACCCCACCGTTGTAATTAGCAACAGTACCACTAAGCCGAATAAAAAAGGGATGTCTAGATAGGGATGACCACACCCGAAAATCTGTGCTGGCCACCAAGCCTTGCTGCAAAACCCCTGAATTTCAATCATTCCCGGTTGATGAAGCTCGAGGCTAAGCATCACCTTTTAGATTGTTTCACTTAGGATGCCCATCGTCCACTTGACGATGTTCCGAAAGCATTCATCCATACAAGTCCGTCCCGGGTTCGAACGGAACCGAAGGCACTAATCCTACTACATCCATTTTGGAAATATCCTCAAGATTAGTAGCTACTAGCCCTTGCACTTCATTGCTCCATCTTCGAATCCAAACTCGTTTTTCCATGAAAACGTACAAACCGGATCGAAGTGGTTTTCGAGAAATAAATCCCGATCCCAGTCTCTTTGAATCGATCCATGCATCGTCCAATATTGATAGTCGGTTATTTAACTATCAAATAACATTCACAACAACCATCAAACAATAAATAATTTGCCAAATTATTTATTAATCTCAAAATATCTTCACAAGATATATTTCCACTTTTTAAACCTTTTTGAAAACAATTTTGAACTATCTTCCTTTTTAAAATAAATTTCCCAAATATTTTCCATTTTCCACTGAAATCACAAAGCACAAAACTTTAGATTTTTAAAATAATTTAAAAACACTTTTTCATAAAAAAAATGCTTTAACCTTTAAATTTAGAAAAACTACTTTAATACTTAATTAAAAATAATACTTTAGGAATATTTAAAATAAGGTTACTTTATAAAATATAACACTAGATTTTTTTTTTCTTTAAAACAAAATACTAAGTTACCTTTAAATAATCACTACGATAATAGATTTGAAAAATACTTACTTTAGAATTTAAACATTTAGCAAATAATAAATTTTCTAAAACATGCTTTTTAAACAACATTAAAACTTTTATCTTATATTTAAAAATTTACTTTGAAACGTACTTGGCTATCCAGGTAAATATACTTCTCTTCACATCCTTTAAAAAAATAAAGCACTGTTTATTTTTATACAAATTTACCCATTCCTTTAATAAATTCCCATCGTCTCCAAAATATCCACTGATATATATTACTTCACTTTTATAAACCCAGTTTATAAATTCCATAGTCACATTCTCCTTTAAATTTCCAATTTCAAACACTTGAATCAATTTCCAAATTGATTTCTAATTTACTCCATTTTGAAATAAATTCCTTCTTTATCTATTTAAATAAATTTAAAACTTGGATTTTAAAATAAATTCTACATTCCTTTAAACAATGTGACTTAAGGTAAAAAATTTCATTATTTCTCTATTAATTCAAAATCCTCTTTCCATACTCGAAATTTAGTTATTAGAATTTTAAATCACTTTTATTCTTTTCCAATTTATCCTTCGATTTATGCAAATTCTCTATAATTATTTTACTGACAAATTCACTCTTTTATTTCCTGTTCAAAAGTCAAATTCTATATATACTTAGATAACTCAGTGTATCGAAATATTCAAGCAAACTATAGTATTCAATATTCCAATATAATTCATCACAGAAGATCAAATAATCATAACAGAGAATATTAAATAATCTAAATAAATGTTGAGGAATCCAGTTTGATCCCTCTAACCTGTTTCTGTGCATCTACAGATGTTAGCACAATATAAAATACGAATTCCACTTCGAGGTGGAATATCGCGATATATGAGATTAATATAATATCATCCGCTATTATGCGGCGTATAGGGTCTCACCCGCTATATAATGCGGGAAATCAATCATTCCAAGTTATATTATATACTATAATATAGCATATCAAATCAATTCAACCATTCAACCAATTATTTAAATTTACCCATTTAAATTTAAATAAAACCAGATGAGTGAGATTAACTCACCTTTGATTTTTGTTTGTTTTGCAATCCAATCCAAACCAGCTTGTTTCCTTCAGGATTTCAGGCCTTGTACAATCATTATATAATTTATTAATGTTTGAATTAGTCAAACAATTTATTTATTTAACTTAACTATTAATTAGTTTTAAACTAATTCTTCTTTTTTTTCTAATTTTCTATTCCTATCCATACATATATATATTAAATTTTAAGCTGAACTTATAGTTTACTGCTATCAAAATTTATAACATCTATATAACTACATATATATACAGAATTTAAAAAAAAAGTCTATAACTTACAGTCGCACATGACCTCGAGCAGAGAAATACGCGCTTGCCATCACGTTCTCCTCCTACAAACTCGCTAACCCTAGCCTCCGCGTTGCTCGACATCACTACGCCCTCCCATCGAACACGCGACCACCAGCAATGACGAAATCGACCCCCTTCCCCTTCGCGAGTTCCTTCCCTGTTGTCGAAGTCATCATCTCGAACCCAGCCTCACGCGAACCACACGCACACAAATTTGGCTCACGAAACCCTCACCTCGGCTTTGATCCTTGCCGCGCCTCCACCCTTCAGCACGCGCCGCTCACTCGCGAGTTTGATCGAACTCGGTTGCTTCGCCTTTATTTCGTACAGAGGGAAAATGAAAAGGGAATTCGCGATTTCTAGTCGAAATCGAATTCAATTTCGTCTCTTTTATTTTTATTACTTAACGGTCATTAATCTTTGTCCTGCAGCTACGATTTTATTTTATATTTTGAATGAGCTTCTGTATAATGAAGAAGAGCGAGAATAAATAAAAAAAGAAAAGCGTGTTAGAGAAGATACGGACAATATTAGTCGGCTACAATGTTTTCTGAAGTGAAAGGATAAAGTTATGATTCGAAAGAAAGGCAGCTGATGGAAAATCTTTACTAGTCAAACAAATACAATGCTATACTTAAATTTAAGTTTAAATTTAAATCGTCTTGAATTCACAACTTAAAATCTTGACATTGTATCGAGGCGTGCCGCTAGGCGTTTATAATGTTATACACCTATTCCGAACACAATGGAAAAGGTTTCGAATCCTAATTCGATCGTATGGAGAAGATAGGTTTTTGGATTGACTATTATATTAAATTTTCGATATAAATTTCAACGCGTTTACTTATCGTACGCTCACACAACAACCCCGATCAATACGAAATTTGAATTCCGATAATAATTCAATATTACGGATCCAAAGGAACCGGTTTCATCAAAATTCGAGACTATGCCTTGGATGACTATTTTTAAATATCAATTTAAAGGATATAATTTAAAAACTGAACAAATCACTGTTAGATTCAATTTTATTATCTTCAGTATTATCAATATAAATTTTAAAAGCCTTCAAATTATTTTTAACAGGCTTAGAACTCCAGATTCGACATTTTACCCAACTTTAAATTATTCAATTCAATAATTTAATTATCAAATGAATTGTGATGTTTGAATTCAAGTTAAAATTAAATTTTAGATATTTAAAATCAATTAAATATTCCAATCTCAACAATGAAAAGTCCGTTTCGTTACATTCCTCCCCCCTTAAAAGAATTTCGTCCCGAAATTACTAGTTAGGGAGAATGTTCCAATACCTATTTACCATTTCCCCCAAGCCAAACAGTTTTTAATATTAACCAAACAAGCTTTATTAAAGACACCCTGTCCATCTAACTAACTTTCCAAACTTTTCCATTGTTCCCAAACAACTTTATTTACTCCACTTATTCAAATTCAATTTAAAACCAAATTTTGAATTATCAAATTTTCTAACTTCCTAAATTTTTGAAAAATTTCGCCAGCGTCTCCTTTGCGCGGCTAGCTGGGTACAACTACATAATGCCTCTACGGGCTCCCATATTCCAAAATAAAACAAAAGGCCAAATGGCTAGATCCATAAACCCAATCAAATTTCATACAGAAATTTAAACACATACCTTTTTGTCGAGCGATTCAAATTTATCTTCTGAAATCAAAACCAATATTCCTTTTCCTTCATAATACCTGTATATTCTACTTAGCAATAATATCCAATCACAACATTCAAAATCATTTATTTGACTTCTTTACAAAATTTCAATATTCATTCCATTCAAGCCCGTACGATGTGCCTGTATCATTCGTACGCAATACCGAATCCGATCACTTACTCGATCACACAATTTCATTTCCGAACTAGTATCGCCCACCCGACTTCCTAGTGCGGACTCTGATCTGGTTTCTTGATCAGAAACCATCATTCTCCTTACATAGTTATAACTATAATAGAGAATTTCCAGAATCAATCAAAACGCATATTCAGGGTTCGCCGTCAAAAATCGAGTGAAAAATCCTAACTCGGATCAATATAACTATCTCAAAATTCTATGCTCGAATCTAGATCAAATCGCTATGCGAATAAGATAAATATACATACATCCTACGTATATATATCCATCGATTATTAACTATTTCTATTTTTTTATTCACATTATTTTGATTTTTATTCACTATCCACAATTATCCCATTTCACAACTTTCAGTTTTAATCTTCATTCAATTATTCACCTAGAATAATAATTTTTTTCAATACCAAATTTACCTAAGGATTTCCCCATTCATTTCTTAAGTTTAATATAAATATTTTATACACATTAAATATTTATTTTATTTCACCACTTTAGTTTATATCTATTGCTATTCAAATAGGTTCACCCATCTCTATATGAATTTAATTTATCTTCGACTCTGAATATTTAATTTTATCTTCCATTTACTGATTCATATCATTATTTTAAATTAGTTGCATTCCCTAATTTATTTCAATTTCAAATCTGAAATCGTTTTGTCGCTAACTAAAATTTTCCCAGAATTTTCAAAAAAATTCTAACTCCCAAAATTTTCGGAAAATTTTGGCATAGCCTCCTTTGTATGGAGGAGCTTTTGCAATTTGACAAGAGATATAAATATATATACATCAACCCACCCGGTCGGAAAAACCAAAAATAGTTCATATTTCCTATTTTTATTGCATAAGCATAACTTTATTAAGCATTTTTAAGCAAGCGGCTTATTATTTTAGCATTTTGCGCAATCAAATCAAGCCCAACGGCTTCCTAGTACCTGTACTTACTCAATTTAAACATATAAGTACTATATATAAGAAGTTTATAGCATTTCACTTAAATTTAAATAGCCAAAACATGGATCCTGAAACAATGCATGATATATACTTTCATAAGCACATATGTAAGGTTCCGACTCTTATTACAATTTCTTACAACCAATTTCCAAACCATTCCATTCAGTTTAAGTGATTTACAACTTACTCTCTTATATTTAATTCATTCTAAGCAAAACAAACCCATATTCATTCCAATTGATTTCAAAATCATCCTATTTCACTTCTAATAACTCATAGAATTTTATCTAATCTCATTGACATCGAACAACCCATTTTCTTATGCAATTTGACAATATTAATGTGAATATTAAGCTTTATAACCATTTTAAATTGATTCCATCTCAATTTACACTTGATTCCAAACCATTTTAATTTATTCACAAACCTTTTATCGCATTTTCTTTCATATTTATCCAAACCATTCTATCAAACTCGCCAACCAATATATTAAATAACCATCTCAAAGTTTACTTAAGATATTTATTTTATTCAAATTATTCCACCTAATAACTTAAGTTTATTTTATTCAACCAACTTCAATTTTAATCTTTAATTTGATTTTCCTTTGATCAAATCCCAACCATTTCACTAATTTATTTAATTTATTCTTTTATCCATTTTTAAATTTTAATTCACATTAACAATTCGTTACCGAATTTATTAGTAATAAGGCCATTCAATTTATGCTTGAATTGGATTTGTTTGCAACTCACACCAAATCTATTTTAATCCAATTCAATTTCATTCAACCACACTTTTAATTTATAATCCCATACTTGATTTGATTTTTTTTTTCATTTCCAGAATACCAATACTTTTATTCTGGCATCTTTTGTTCCCTTTTTAAATTTTTATAAGCTACTCACTTATTAATATTCATTCACAAATTCATTTCAACCAACAAATTTAATTTCCAAACATTAATTATTTTTAGTCCATTTGAACTAACTTTGCACTTTATTTTACAAAATCTTAAATCAAACATCATCCAATATTCAATTTCATTTCATCTGCATACAATATAAATCAATCGGTTACTTACTAATTTTAATCTCAAAACTTTGTTTTATTTAGTCCAGCATAACTAATTTTTTTCCCATTCAACTTAAGTTCAACATTCAGTTTCAATTCCCTTTTGCTTACACGTTTAACTTGTTACTAAAAGGTTCCAAATTCAATTTTGAAAAAATATATATCCAAACCAAACTATTCCTTTGCATTTTCAAAATCAAACCAAATTTCACAAACAAACATTAATCCAAAACATCCAGATAGCAATCCCCGTCTTGGAAAATCGAAAATGAACATCGATGATGCTACAGTCATCACCGAAGTTATTTTCCAACGACCGAAGGAGTTTAATGCTTTTATCTCCTTTAAAACCCTTTAATTTTTTTTAATTCCAAACCTCTCTAGATTTCAAATCCGATTCAAAATATTTCTCAAATATATATTATTTTCCCAACTTTCTAAGAATCATTTTCAAATTCAAAGGAATTTAAATTTCCAAATTTCCAAATTCCAAATCCTTTAAATTTACATTCAAACATTACTTTGGAATTTTATCTTATTTTAATTATTAATCACATTATAATTTGCATTTATAGTTTACATTAACCAATTTAATTTGCATATGAATTTATTTCATGTTTTTTTTATGATTTCAATCCTCATGCATTAATAATAATAATTTACTATTATCATTCCTAACAACCAAGCATCCATATAACTATAATAATTTACAAAAAATCATTTCTTTTATATATGAATATTATTTAGGTAAAATTATTTCATTTACCCTATTTAAAAAAATACTGTGTCGGTTTATCTTGTTTAAGAGTTTATATACCCCTATCGATAACATGACGTCCCACATATCGACCAGAATCCATAAACACTCGACCGATAAATCAACACAATATAAAAACAATTTTATATTCACTAACAAATACGCGCTCATATCTATTAATATGCTCAAACTCATTCTAGAGTACTACAGATTCTATTTTCAATGAGTAATCCCCACCAGAGCCAAGGTTATCACCAACCTAAGCTCTGATACCAACTGTAACGGCCCACAAATCCGTACCCCTTGAGTCAACACTACTCTACATCAATCAACTTAAGTTGAACAGAAATAAGAACCATTTGGGTTAAAGAAGAAGAGGTAGAAGAAGGAGAAAATAGAAAACAACATCAGAATTTAATCATCGCAGCGGAATAAAATATAATTGATAATCAATGATCTTTACACAAAAGAAACTATATATGTTTATACATATATCATCAGAGTACATATTCAGAGTTCAACATCAATAACATACAACTGGATGCACAGCGGAATAATAATCAAATACGGAAGTACATATCGCCATCCAGCTCGTCTCCTGAGCTCCACAGCATCATATCATGTATTCTTTAATACTCGGTCTGACCCGAGCATTACAGTTAAATAACACCCGAGTCAGTCTAGAATACCAGCGTGAGAAATCACACTCAAATTGATTATTAAAGTTTCAAAAATCCTTTGAAAACAAAAACATCTCGTAATACCACGCCACAAATAAACATGTCGGGTTTTTACCTTACGATAGCTAAAACACATTTTATTAAAATCCTTTGATATTATAATAGGGTCTATATAAAAATACTTATTAAAATAGCCGAAATTGTTACATTTCTTAAATTCTAGCTACTAGCCACAATCGTGGGTAATACAAACAAACTCGTAAAAGGCGCGTAGGGAGAATGGATTTTCAGCTAATGACTAGGCACTGGGGTACCACCTGTCACGGTACCTGGTCTAGATCAGCATACCGAGGATCACTCCCGACCCCTTGCAACATAAGGCTTGGACTATCCCTTACTTGATAATCCCAAATAAGATCACCTTACGGTTGTGATCAGCAACCGCACCACTAAGCCGAATAAAATAGGGATATCTAGACAGGGATGACCTCACCCGAAAATGAGTGCTGCCCACCAAGCCTGGCTGCACAACCCTTGATTTTCAGCCATTCCCGGTTGACGAGTCTTGAGGCTAAGCGTTACCTTTTAGATCGTTTCACTTAGAATGACAATCGTCCACCTAACGATGTTCCGAAAGCATTCATCCATATAAGTCCATCCTGGGTTCGAACGGAACCGAAGGCACTATTCCTACTACATCCATTTTGGAAATATCCTCAGGATTAGTACCGACTAGCCCTTGCACTTCACTGCTCCATCTTTGAATCTAAACTCGTTTTTCCACGAAAACGTACAAACCAGATCGAAGTGGTTTTCGAGAAATAAATCCCGATCCCGGTCTCTTCGAAACAATCCACGCATTGTCCAATATTGATAGTCGGTTATTTAACTATCAAATAACATTCACAACAACCATCAAACAATAAATAATTTCCCAAATTATTTATTAATCTCAAAATATCTTCACAAGATATATTTCCACTTTTCAAACCTTTTTGAAAACAGTTTCGAATTATCTTCCTTTTTCAGAATAAATTTCCTAAATATTTCCTATTTCCACTGAAATCACCAAGCACAAAACTTTAGATTTTTAAAATAATTTAAGAACACTTTATTGCAAAAATATGCTTTAACATTTAAATTTAGAAAAAACTACTTTAATGCTTAATTAAAAATAATACTTTAGGAATATTTAAAATAAGGTTACTTTATAAAATATAAAACCAGATTTTTTTTTCTTTAAAACAAAATACTAAGTTACCTTTAAATAATTACTATGATAATATATTTGAAAAATACTTACTTTATAATTTAAATATTTAGCAAATAATAAATTTTCTAAAACATGCTTTTTAAAACAACATTAAAACTTTTATCTTATATTTAAAAATTTACTTTGAAACGTACTTGGCTATCTAGGGAAATATGCTTCTCTTCACATCCACTAAAAAAATAAAGCACGGTTTATTTTTAAACAAATTTACCCATTCCTTTAATAAATTCCCATCGTCTCCAAAATATCCACTGATATATTACTTCACTTTTATAAACCCAGTTTATAAATTCCATAGTCACATTCTCCATTGAATTTCCAATTTCAAACGCTTGAATCAATTTCCAAATTGATTTCTAATTTACTACATTTTGAAATAAATTCCTTCTTTATCTTTTAAATAAATTTAAAACTTTGATTTTAAAATAAATTCTTTAGTCCTTTAAATAATGTAACTTAAGGTAAAAAAATTATTATTTCTCTGTTTATTCAAAATCCCCTTTCCATACTCGAAATTTATTTATTATAATTTTATATCACTTTTATTCTTTTCTAATTTATCCTTCGGTTTATTAAAATTCGCTATAATTATTTTACTTTGAAATTCACTCTTTTATTTTCTTTTCAAAAATCCAATTCTATATATATTTAGATAATTCAGTGTACCAAAATATTCAAGCAAACTATAACATTCAATATTCCAATATAATTCATCAAAAAAGATCAAATAATCATAACAGTGAATATTAAATAATCTAAATAAATGTTGAGGAATCCAGTTGGATCCCTTTAACCTATTTCCCTGCATCCACAGATGTTAGCACAATATAAAATACCAATTCCACTTTTAGGTGGAATATCGCGGTATATGTGATTAATATAATATCATCCGCTATTATGCGGCGTATAGGGTCTCATCTGCTATATAATGCGGGAAATTAATCATTCCAAGATGCATTATATACTATAATATAGCATATCAAATCAATTCAACCATTCAACCAATTATTTAAATTTACCCATTTAAATTTAAATAAAACCAGATGAGTGAAATTAACTCGCCTTTGATTTTTGTTTGTTTTGCAATCCAATCCAAACCAGCTTGTTTCCTTTAGGATTTCAGACCTTGTACAATCACTATATAATTTATTAATATTTGAATTAGTCAAACAATTTATTTATTTAACTTAACTATTAATTTGTTTTAAACTAATTCTTCTCTTTTTTTTTTCTTTTTTTCTATTCCTATCCATACATGTATATTAAATTTTAAACTGAACATATAGTTTACTGCTATTAAAATTTATAACATCTATATAACAATATATATATATATATACACACATAATTAAAAAAAAAGTCTATACCTTACTATCGCACATGTCCCCAAGCGGAGAAATACGCGCATGCCATTACGTTCTCCTCCGACAAACTCGCTAACCCTAGCCTCCGCGTTGCTCGACATCACTACGCTCTCCCATCGAACACGCGACCACCAGCAATGAAGAAATCGACCCCCCTTCCCCTTCGCGAGTTCCTGCCCTGTTACCGAAGTCATCACCTCGAACCCAGCCTCACGCGAACCACATGCACACAAATTTGGCTCACAAAACCCTCACCTCGGCTTCGATCCTTGCCGCGCCTCCACCCTTCAGCACGCGCCGCTCACTCGCGAGTTTGATCGAACTCGGTTTCTCCGCCTTTATTTCGTATAAAGGGAAAATGAAAAGGGAATTCACGATTTCTAGTCGAAATCGAATTCGAGTTCGTCTCTCTTATTTTTATTTTATTTAACGGCCACAAATCTATGTTCTGCAGCTACGATTTTATTTTATATTTTGAACGTGCTTCTGCAAAATGAACAAGAGCGAGAATAAAAAAAGAAAAGCGTGTTAGAGAAGATACGGATAGTATTGGTCGGCTATAGTGTTTTCTGAAGTGGAAGGAAAAGAAAGGCAGCTGATGGAAAATCTTTAACAGTCAAACAAATACGACGCTATATTTAAATTTAAGTTTAAATTTAAATTGTCTTGAATTCACAACTTAAAATCTTGACATTGTATCGAGGCATGCCACTAGGCGTTTATAATGTTATACACCTATTCCGAACACAATGGAAAAGGTTTCGAATCCTAATTCGATCGTATGGAGAAGATAGGTTTTTGGATTGACTATTATATTAAATTTTCGATATAAATTTCAATGCGTTTACTTATCTTATGCTCACACAACAACTTCGATCAATACGAAATTTGAAATCTGATAATAATTCAATATTACGGATCCAATGGAACTAGTTTCGTCAATATCCAAGACTATGCCTCGGAAGGCTATTTTTAAATATCAATTTAAACAATATAATCTCAAAATTGAACAAATCACTGTTAGATTCAATTTTAACACTCTATTATCTTCAGTATTATCAATATAACTTTTACAAGCCTTCAAATAATTTTTGACAGGCTTAGAACTTCAGAATCAATATTTTACCCAACTTCAAATTATTCAATTCAATAATTCAATTATTAAATAAATTTTGATATTTGAATTCAAGTTAAAATTAACTTTTAAATATTTAAAATTAGTTAAATATTCCAATCTCAACGATGAAAAATCCGGTTCGTTACATGAATTGTGCTGTTTAATTTGCAAATTCGTTTTCTATAAAGTTGGTTTTCTGAGCTGCTGCGAACATAGTCTAAGGCCATGTTTAAGACAGAGTATCTCTTTCATTTCCTGTCGAAATTCATTGGTTCATTTTCCAATTGAAAGTTAAAGTTTAAATCGTTTAATTCTCTTCCTCATACGCTCGAAGAGTGCAAAAATGTGTGGTTTTATATATAGGAAAATATACTTTGGAAAAATTGGGTTTTAAATCAATTTCGAAAAATATTCAAAAATAATTGATTTTGAAAATTCCTCGAAATCAATTTAAAACCTAATTTTTCAAATTATATTTTTCTATATATATAAAACCATATATTTTGCACTCTTCGAGCATATGAGGAAGAGAATTAAAGCATTTACTAAACGCATATGTCCCTAGAGATTCCATAAATTTTTTGCGCCTTTTTGCAGTGCCAACCACAAATAAATATAAATACAATAAGCATTTAGTTCATAAACAAGTTAGTGAATAAATCTAATGTTTTCCTACCAAAGCTTTGTATGTTGAAAATAATAGATTTGATAGTATTGTCAAATAAATTCAATTCAGGAAATATACTATGAAATTGAATAATTTTTTTAAAATTAAATATTATGCATTACTTTCTTCCAATATGAACATATGTATTACACTTACATGTTGTGACGCCCCACCTCTATACCGACGCTAGCCAAGAACACTACGGTGTAGTGCTGTCGACTAGCACGGAGAATAAGGCTGTTGAGGAGCGACCATCCGTGTAATTGCTTTGTGCGAGCACCGATATGCCAGATAGTAAAAACGTGCATTTCATTTAAGGAGGAAATCCGACATGCCGATGCAAAATCAAAGCTACTACACAGTGGCTATAATAGTCTAGGAAAAAATATAAACTAATAACACAGATAAATATAAATGCGGAACACAGATAAAACAGAAAGTCTCATGTAACGAACACGGATTTTCGTTCTTCGAAAATACGACATCGACACTCACTTTATCGACTGCCGAGAAATCAAAGGCCGAAAACCGAGATGTTATGGGTTTTAAAAAGAAAAGAAAAGAAAGAAGAGAGAAAAAGAAGAAAGAAAAAAAAGAAAAATAGAGGGAAAAGAAGATAGACAATTTTTAGAAAACAGAGAAAGAAAACAGAGAATTTGAAAAATAGAAGATAGAAGAATTTTAAAATAGAAGAAAAAGAGAATAGAGGAAAAAGAAAAAAAACAGAAGAAAATAAGACGGGACAGAAAACAACAGAACAACATCAGAATCTCACAATTCGCAGCGGAACAACATATAATAATAAATGAATAATCTTTAAACAAAGAACTATATCAGTTATTACATTTTATACATTACATTACATCATATCATCACATCAGAGTGTACAACAACATACAACATCAAACAGTGCAGCGGAAAAAGAAATACTATATAAACTAGTAATACGCCATGCCATCCAGCTTGCCTCCAGCAACTCCAGAATATCCAGAATATCCTGATAAACCTTAACTCTTGACTGCCCGTGTGGAAATTGGTGGGCACCCAGAGTTTAGGAAGGAAAACAATAAACTCCAAGTCAGTCATGTGACTGGTGTGAGAACTCAAAACAGTTTATTTATTTTAAAATCAAAAATCAAAAGAGGAATATTTTTAAATCAATTCGCAATGCTTTTAAAAATGTAACTACCATAAGACCTCCCACCACACACACAATGCAAACGCAGACTTGGAGGAGATTTCTTCTTATGTTAGTCAAAGATGCTTGATACGCATTAAAATCAAATCAATTTTGATATTATTATTAGTGCATAGTGTAGAAGAAATTCATTTCGAAAGTAGAATATAAATCTTAGCCAGCATAGGTACCATTATATTATGCCTACTAATAGCTACCATATTAGATGGCAGGTTCTACAACTAAAACCGTACAAGTTTCGTATTGGGAATTGGATTTCCAACAAATGGTCAGGCTAAGGAACTTCCTACTGCCACATGGGATCGCCTCTGGCTGGACGTCCCCGAGAACTTAACCAGCTCTCTGCCAACACAAGGCCGGGTCACCTTTATCACTAGGTAACTACTACACGAATATGGCATCCCCCGGTCCCATCGGACCTTTAACCGAGCGCTCGTCACCAACAACACCACACAGAAATAGATATAGTGTATCAACATGAGTAAGTATCTGGGCTCCATACCATGATACCACCCTTTCCAGAAGGAAATGCACATACCCTAAAGGGAGCTACCCCTCATAACCTTGCCGCATCTTTCCTGTTTTGACCATTAACGGGATGTGAGGCTCGATGAATTCACGTCCACAAAAACACACTTTGTACAAAAAGCCGTGCTTTGGGTCAACAAATGATCAACACAATGATCACTAAGATAGACGATCAAATAAATGATCCTATCACAATAATCAACACAATGATCATTTCAGCATCACTCAGCATGTCACATTACCAAAATGGGATATATCGCTGATAACTTCAACTATATAACCTTTGAGCTCGTACGTCTCAAAGAAGGGTGTTAAGCAAAGAATAAATTCTCCGCCACCAACAGAAATATATTTGAAAGAAATCGGCTTTATATCTCAACTTGTAATGTCAGGCATACAATCCATACAAGTCTGTTCCGGGCTCGAACAGAACCGAAGGCACTTCTTACGAAGCCCTTGCAATACGGGTATTCACAATCACGATCGAATTTCCCATCACTTAAGGAATCTCTATACCAGGAGCTACCCAGTGCAGAAACAATCGATAGGTCATCCTATCGCTTTCACAAATACTCGGTCTTCAACACCGATCTTCAAATGCAATTCATAACGACGTATCACATATTCGGAATGGGTTATACGACCCCATGGTCCTTTCCCGGTTAACCCGAATAGTGAGCGCTTATTCAAAAATAAGTGTAGCATTCACATTCAATCAAATCACATCAAATACCCATTCAAAGGGAAATATTGATAGTTGGTTATTGAACTATCAATTGATATGCATACATCACCAGATTCCAAATAATTTTCCAAATTATTTATTTTCCAAAAATATCTTTACAAGATATATAATTTCAACACTTCAAAAATAAATCAATATTTATTTTTAAAACAATTTCCACTTTCACATATAAATTCCATAATGAATTTATATTTCAAAATATCATGCATAGACGATTTCAACTATCCATTTCAATTTATCGTTAAAAAGATAAATTCTCTATATTCACTTTATATTGGAAAAACAATCCCATACTTATTAAATAAGTAATTCACAATCTTTTATTTTCAACACTTAGAAAATATTCAATATACTTAAATCGAATTAAGTATATAATTCATTCTTTAAGGAAATCATTCACTTAAACATATTTACTTGGGCCAAAACGAATGTTGCGTAAAACATCGTTACGACAACCCAAAATCACTAGTATAGGGATTCGAAATTAAAATAGATATATAAATCCCAATACTATTCAAAACATTTCCTTTCGGAAATAATTTACTATAACAACAGTGTTATAGTCCACCATTTCCTTTTATTTCTCGAAACATCTATTTCAACAATAAATGTTGAAATCTATTGTTTCGAATCTCAACACATTTTAAAACATCATTAGATCGTTTTAATTCTATTTAAACATCTCATTCAAAACAATTTCTTTAACATATCATTCACTATTCAAAAACGTGAATATACTTCTTTAACAAATCCCATCCTTTTATTCATTTTAATTCAAAGGATTATTCACTGTCTAAAAACGTGAATATAACTCTATTTCTAAGTTATAACAATTAACTTATCAAAATAAGTCGTTTGCGAATTTATAAAACAACGTTCATAAATTCCATTTCTCTTTATTTATAAAAACTTCCTTTTTATAAATTCCTTTATTAACCTATTCCAGTTTATAACTTAATTATAAACTAAAAGTTCATACTATAAGTTAATTACTTATAAAACGATTATTTTACAGAATCGTTCTTTTAAAGACTTTCCAAACCATAAATCTTATAACTTATAAGATTCATTTATTTAACAAATTTTATTCTTCAAATAACTTCACAAATTTATAAATCTTACTATTTATAAATTTCATTCTATAACTTCACCATTTAAATTCTATAAATTTCATTCTTTAGTGAAATTCATTTTCACTTCATTCAAACACTTATAAAACTCGTTTTATAATGTCAGTATTTCAATTTATAAATATCCATTTATAAATCTCTTAATATAAATCAATTTATATTATTCTTTAAAACGTCTTTAAATTCCTTTATAATTTCACCATTTTGATTTATAAAATAATCAAATTTTATAAATCTTAAATTCAAACTTTTAATAATAAACTCAAAAATCCAGTTTAAACTGTTTTATAAAATCATTGGTTCATATTTCTCAAAAATCGACTTTTAACTATATTTCACAAAAACCATAATTTTATAACTTTAAAAATTATAACGTTTATTTATTTACAATGGATCAATTCCAAAAATATTTTTATATTTCAAAAATCACTTTGAAAATCATTTTAAAATCCCAAAAATCTGGGTCCAATGATGCTACACACCAAATAGTCAATCACGACTAACAACGATATCATATATCAATATGAAAATCCATCAAATATCAAAATATCTGAAATTAAATAAAAACTGTTGAGGAATCCAGTTGGATCCCTCCAACCTGTTTTCCTGCATCCAAAAACATTAGCACAATACCAATTTCGCTCCAGTACGAAATTATCGCGGTACATGTTCTTAATAAATATTATCCGCTTAAAACGGCGTAATAGGGTCTCATCCGCTAAACAAAAATGCGGGAAATCAACAACTGCAATATATACATATGCCAATATATATATATTGATATTATATATAATACCAATTTCACTGTTTATGAAATATTCGCGGTATATGTTTATATTAAATAACATCCGCTTACTAACGGCGCATAATGTCTATTTTAACAATCAATAATTTACAGTCATCATTCAAACATGCATTCAAATATTTTAAATCTAACTATTTAAAATAAAATCGAAATCTATTCGATTGAGTGAGAAGTTCTCACCTTGGTTTTAATTTCCGTTTTAGCTTTTATTTCGAATAAAATTAAACGCGCGTTTAATTTTACCCGAAATTCTCACTAACTCCAAACGACTCCAAACCAACTCCATCGCGTAGTGCTCGTCCATACGATTCCAACGCAACTGAGTTTGCATTTTTTCGACCTCGTATGAAAAAGTTATGATTTTATGAACATTCACGAATTTTATTTGTATAAATTATAATATAACTTTATAAACTTTAAACCTATTCCATTCAAAGCCGTTAGATCCCTCTCTCTTGAATCCAGGCCGCACGACGCACTGTCCCCCTTCTCCCTCTCTACACAGTTACGCGCGACATTAGGGTTTAGGAACCCATGGAACACGCACACCACATGAACAACACGGCCACCCTACGTCGACGAAAACACGATCATCTCGCCACCATTCGAAGCGCCTCCTCCAGAGCCACCCACGCCGGCCGACCGCACCCCCCTCTTGCCTCGATTCGTAAGAAAAATGCCTACAAAACCGTGACCTTTAGGTGCAAATTCCCATCGATTGGTAGCTTAGAAAACGATCATAGCCGTATAGATCGATAGCCCTTACATCGCTCTTCGATTTGCTAGTTGAAAGTTTTCGATAATATTGAGTGGATCTAAAGAAATTAAGGGGAGAAGATTGTTGTTTTCTGGCCGTTCAAAATGGGGGTGGCGGCTGCAAATTTAGGTTTAGGGTTTTTCTTTTTTTTTTTATTTTAGATTTAAGGTGATATTTATAGGAAAAGCAAGCGTAAACACTATTCATTCCGGGAATTCCGAACTCCGATTTAGACGCCGTAACCAGCGTACCTAGGGTTTATCCCGCGTTCCGGACACAATGGAACAGGTTTCGGAAGCTAATTCGGAAGTATGTGCGAGTTATGGCTGAAAACGCTCAATTTAAATTAAACCGATTTAAACCGATTTCTAGGCGTTTTAATTCGTACCGGACAAACGGTGAATCCAAACGACTTGAAATTTGAAACCTTACAATAATATCACATTACGGATCCGATGAAACTGGTTTCGTCGAATTCCGAGACTTTTTGAAAAATGGCTATTTTGACTCACCAAATTTAAATTAAAAAACGATTCGATGCGTTTCGAGCTGCCACGATCAAACGATAACTCCGATTGACACGAAAATTGAAATCCGGTAATAACTAACTATTACGGATCCAATGAAACTGGTTTCGTTCAATTCTGAGACTGTCCAAAAATTGGCTATTTTACAGTCGATTAGTAAATATTAAAATATTCAATTTTCACAGATTAACTTCTAATTCGATTTTAAAAGTTCTAAAATATCATTCTAACTTCAACATGATAAAATAAAATTTTACAATTTATTTTCAATCATATTTAACTCTATTTTCAATTATTTCCATAATTTAACGTATTAAATTATCGATTTAATTATCCAATTAAATCCAATAATTCAAATAAAAATTTATTTGACTTAAAAATTCACTTATAAATATTTAAAACTAATTAAATATTCAAATTTAAATAAATAAAAATTCTGGGTCGTTACAATCTTTCCCCCTTAAAAGAATTTCGTCCTCGAAATTACAAGTAAGAAAGGTTACAGAATTTATTAACTTTCCAAAATTCATAATTAAACTTCTCATAATACTTTACTAAGTTTTCAAATCATACTTAGTTATCCTTTCAAAAACAATTATATCATTTAACTTTCAACTCTAAAACAAAGTTTAAAGTTTCAAAATTTTCCCAAATTTTCTCAAATTTTTCTAACGCCTTAAATTTTCGAAAAAATTCGCCATGGTCTCCTTTGCGCGGCTCGATCCGAAAAAAAAAATGACAGTATATATATCACAAATATACATCTCATCAAGTAATGAGGCATCCCGAAGGGAAAAAAGTGTAAAAGTACGATATTTAATCCGAGATATGTACCTTATATTTTATTAGCAAGCATATACGGCTAATATAGCGCTAAAGCGAACTCCAAATGCGAAGCAACGCGATCCGCACCTACTAAACTCAACAAACAACATGAGAACATGCACATATGCAAATAATCTCAATATACAACATGTAGCAACATAATAACTATATATGTCACATAGCAAATGCAACAATAGCAATATACATTCAACCATCAACCAACTAACATCCATATCCAATAAACACTCATTCATATTCTCATTCATATTTAATGAATTGGTTTTCACTTTAAATTACATTTGACTCATTTACATTGGATTTACTAACATTCATTCTCAATTCAATTAGTTTACCATTTACTAATTTAAATCTAATTCACATTAAATTCTATTCAAATTTATTTACTTTCAATTTGAATTTAATTTCATAGCTTTCAATTTCCTTAACTCTTAATGACTTTTATACAATCAACCAATCAACCATATAACAACCAAGTATATTAAATACAACCAAATTCCTTTGCTTATATTCATTCAATTTTTCAATTTAATTTCCAAAGTTGAACTTCATTTATGTAACTCAAGTTCATATCCATTTAATCCACTTGATTATTTACTTCGATACCAATATCAATTCCATTCAACAATTCTTAAGTTATACTTCATTTAACTTTAAATTCACTTCTTATTTACAACTCATATTCATATAATTTCACTTCTTATATATATAAGTTTATTCACAATTGTAAACACTTTAATTATAATTTAATTCTTATAATTCATTTACTTATACAATTATTCTTTTATTTAGATTATTCAAACAACCTAACAATCAACTTATATACACTTCAATAATTCTGAAAAATTATTCCTTTATATATAAAATATAATCAAGGCAAAATTATTTCATTTACCCAATTTAAAAATCAATATTGTGTCGAATTGTTCTATTCAAGTGTTTAGAAACCCCTTCGGCATAGTTTGACTGACCGTGCTGACGAAGGTTCATATGCCACTCAATAAACCAGTCATCACAATATAAAACAATTTCATATTCACTAACAAATACGCTCTCATAGCTATTATTACACTCAAACTCATTCTAGAGTACTGCTGACTCTATCTCTAATGAGTAATACCCTACAGAACCATGGTTGTCGCTTAACCATCAGAGCTCTGATACCAAATGTAACGAACACGGATTTTCGTTCTTCGAAAATACGACATCGACACTCACTTTATCGACTGCCGAGAAATCAAAGGCCGAAAACCGAGATGTTATGGGTTTTAAAAAGAAAAGAAAAGAAAGAAGAGAGAAAAAGAAGAAAGAAAAAAAAGAAAAATAGAGGGAAAAGAAGATAGACAATTTTTTGAAAACAGAGAAAGAAAACAGAGAATTTGAAAAATAGAAGATAGAAGAATTTTAAAATAGAAGAAAAAGAGAATAGAGGAAAAAGAAAAAAAACAGAAGAAAATAAGACGGGACAGAAAACAACAGAACAACATCAGAATCTCACAATTCGCAGCGGAACAACATATAATAATAAATGAATAATCTTTAAACAAAGAACTATATCAGTTATTACATTTTATACATTACATTACATCATATCATCACATCAGAGTGTACAACAACATACAACATCAAACAGTGCAGCGGAAAAAGAAATACTATATAAACTAGTAATACGCCATGCCATCCAGCTTGCCTCCAGCAACTCCAGAATATCCAGAATATCCTGATAAACCTTAACTCTTGACTGCCCGTGTGGAAATTGGTGGGCACCCAGAGTTTAGGAAGGAAAACAATAAACTCCAAGTCAGTCATGTGACTGGTGTGAGAACTCAAAACAGTTTATTTATTTTAAAATCAAAAATCAAAAGAGGAATATTTTTAAATCAATTCGCAATGCTTTTAAAAATGTAACTACCATAAGACCTCCCACCACACACACAATGCAAACGCAGACTTGGAGGAGATTTCTTCTTATGTTAGTCAAAGATGCTTGATACGCATTAAAATCAAATCAATTTTGATATTATTATTAGTGCATAGTGTAGAAGAAATTCATTTCGAAAGTAGAATATAAATCTTAGCCAGCATAGGTACCATTATATTATGCCTACTAATAGCTACCATATTAGATGGCAGGTTCTACAACTAAAACCGTACAAGTTTCGTATTGGGAATTGGATTTCCAACAAATGGTCAGGCTAAGGAACTTCCTACTGCCACATGGGATCGCCTCTGGCTGGACGTCCCCGAGAACTTAACCAGCTCTCTGCCAACACAAGGCCGGGTCACCTTTATCACTAGGTAACTACTACACGAATATGGCATCCCCCGGTCCCATCGGACCTTTAACCGAGCGCTCGTCACCAACAACACCACACAGAAATAGATATAGTGTATCAACATGATTAAGTATCTGGGCTCCATACCATGATACCACCCTTTCCAGAAGGAAATGCACATACCCTAAAGGGAGCTACCCCTCATAACCTTGCCGCATCTTTCCTGTTTTGACCATTAACGGGATGTGAGGCTCGATGAATTCACGTCCACAAAAACACACTTTGTACAAAAAGCCGTGCTTTGGGTCAACAAATGATCAACACAATGATCACTAAGATAGACGATCAAATAAATGATCCTATCACAATAATCAACACAATGATCATTTCAGCATCACTCAGCATGTCACATTACCAAAATGGGATATATCGCTGATAACTTCAACTATATAACCTTTGAGCTCGTACGTCTCAAAGAAGGGTGTTAAGCAAAGAATAAATTCTCCGCCACCAACAGAAATATATTTGAAAGAAATCGGCTTTATATCTCAACTTGTAATGTCAGGCATACAATCCATACAAGTCTGTTCCGGGCTCGAACAGAACCGAAGGCACTTCTTACGAAGCCCTTGCAATACGGGTATTCACAATCACGATCGAATTTCCCATCACTTAAGGAATCTCTATACCAGGAGCTACCCAGTGCAGAGACAATCGATAGGTCATCCTATCGCTTTCACAAATACTCGGTCTTCAACACCGATCTTCAAATGCAATTCATAACGACGTATCACATATTCGGAATGGGTTATACGACCCCATGGTCCTTTCCCGGTTAACCCGAATAGTGAGCGCTTATTCAAAAATAAGTGTAGCATTCACATTCAATCAAATCACATCAAATACCCATTCAAAGGGAAATATTGATAGTCGGTTATTGAACTATCAATTGATATGCATACATCACCAGATTCCAAATAATTTTCCAAATTATTTATTTTCCAAAAATATCTTTACAAGATATATAATTTCAACACTTCAAAAATAAATCAATATTTATTTTTAAAACAATTTCCACTTTCACATATAAATTCCATAATGAATTTATATTTCAAAATATCATGCATAGACGATTTCAACTATCCATTTCAATTTATCGTTAAAAAGATAAATTCTCTATATTCACTTTATATTGGAAAAACAATCCCATACTTATTAAATAAGTAATTCACAATCTTTTATTTTCAACACTTAGAAAATATTCAATATACTTAAATCGAATTAAGTATATAATTCATTCTTTAAGGAAATCATTCACTTAAACATATTTACTTGGGCCAAAACGAATGTTGCGTAAAACATCGTTACGACAACCCAAAATCACTAGTATAGGGATTCGAAATTAAAATAGATATATAAATCCCAATACTATTCAAAACATTTCCTTTTGGAAATAATTTACTATAACAACAGTGTTATAGTCCACCATTTCCTTTTATTTCTCGAAACATCTATTTCAACAATAAATGTTGAAATCTATTGTTTCGAATCTCAACACATTTTAAAACATTATTAGATCGTTTTAATTCTATTTAAACATCTCATTCAAAACAATTTCTTTAACATATCATTCACTATTCAAAAACGTGAATATACTTCTTTAACAAATCCCATCCTTTTATTCATTTTAATTCAAAGGATTATTCACTGTCTAAAAACGTGAATATAACTCTATTTCTAAGTTATAACAATTAACTTATCAAAATAAGTCGTTTGCGAATTTATAAAACAACGTTCATAAATTCCATTTCTCTTTATTTATAAAAACTTCCTTTTTATAAATTCCTTTATTAACCTATTCCAGTTTATAACTTAATTATAAACTAAAAGTTCATACTATAAGTTAATTACTTATAAAACGATTATTTTACAGAATCGTTCTTTTAAAGACTTTCCAAACCATAAATCTTATAACTTATAAGATTCATTTATTTAACAAATTTTATTCTTCAAATAACTTCACAAATTTATAAATCTTACTATTTATAAATTTCATTCTATAACTTCACCATTTAAATTCTATAAATTTCATTCTTTAGTGAAATTCATTTTCACTTCATTCAAACACTTATAAAACTCGTTTTATAATGTCAGTATTTCAATTTATAAATATCCATTTATAAATCTCTTAATATAAATCAATTTATATTATTCTTTAAAACGTCTTTAAATTCCTTTATAATTTCACCATTTTGATTTATAAAATAATCAAATTTTATAAATCTTAAATTCAAACTTTTAATAATAAACTCAAAAATCCAGTTTAAACTGTTTTATAAAATCATTGGTTCATATTTCTCAAAAATCGACTTTTAACTATATTTCACAAAAACCATAATTTTATAACTTTAAAAATTATAACGTTTATTTATTTACAATGGATCAATTCCAAAAATATTTTTATATTTCAAAAATCACTTTGAAAATCATTTTAAAATCCCAAAAATCTGGGTCCAATGATGCTACACACCAAATAGTCAATCACGACTAACAACGATATCATATATCAATATGAAAATCCATCAAATATCAAAATATCTGAAATTAAATAAAAACTGTTGAGGAATCCAGTTGGATCCCTCCAACCTGTTTTCCTGCATCCAAAAACATTAGCACAATACCAATTTCGCTCCAGTACGAAATTATCGCGGTACATGTTCTTAATAAATATTATCCGCTTAATAACGGCGTAATAGGGTCTCATCCGCTAAACAAAAATGCGGGAAATCAACAACTGCAATATATACATATGCCAATATATATATATTGATATTATATATAATACCAATTTCACTGTTTATGAAATATTCGCGGTATATGTTTATATTAAATAACATCCGCTTACTAACGGCGCATAATGTCTATTTTAACAATCAATAATTTACAGTCATCATTCAAACATGCATTCAAATATTTTAAATCTAACTATTTAAAATAAAATCGAAATCTATTCGATTGAGTGAGAAGTTCTCACCTTGGTTTTAATTTCCGTTTTAGCTTTTATTTCGAATAAAATTAAACGCGCGTTTAATTTTACCCGAAATTCTCACTAACTCCAAACGACTCCAAACCAACTCCATCGCGTAGTGCTCGTCCATACGATTCCAACGCAACTGAGTTTGCATTTTTTCGACCTCGTATGAAAAAGTTATGATTTTATGAACATTCACGAATTTTATTTGTATAAATTATAATATAACTTTATAAACTTTAAACCTATTCCATTCAAAGCCGTTAGATCCCTCTCTCTTGAATCCAGGCCGCACGACGCACTGTCCCCCTTCTCCCTCTCTACACAGTTACGCGCGACATTAGGGTTTAGGAACCCATGGAACACGCACACCACATGAACAACACGGCCACCCTACGTCGACGAAAACACGATCATCTCGCCACCATTCGAAGCGCCTCCTCCAGAGCCACCCACGCCGGCCGACCGCACCCCCCTCTTGCCTCGATTCGTAAGAAAAATGCCTACAAAACCGTGACCTTTAGGTGCAAATTCCCATCGATTGGTAGCTTAGAAAACGATCATAGCCGTATAGATCGATAGCCCTTACATCGCTCTTCGATTTGCTAGTTGAAAGTTTTCGATAATATTGAGTGGATCTAAAGAAATTAAGGGGAGAAGATTGTTGTTTTCTGGCCGTTCAAAATGGGGGTGGCGGCTGCAAATTTAGGTTTAGGGTTTTTCTTTTTTTTTTTTATTTTAGATTTAAGGTGATATTTATAGGAAAAGCAAGCGTAAACACTATTCATTCCGGGAATTCCGAACTCCGATTTAGACGCCGTAACCAGCGTACCTAGGGTTTATCCCGCGTTCCGGACACAATGGAACAGGTTTCGGAAGCTAATTCGGAAGTATGTGCGAGTTATGGCTGAAAACGCTCAATTTAAATTAAACCGATTTAAACCGATTTCTAGGCGTTTTAATTCGTACCGGACAAACGGTGAATCCAAACGACTTGAAATTTGAAACCTTACAATAATATCACATTACGGATCCGATGAAACTGGTTTCGTCGAATTCCGAGACTTTTTGAAAAATGGCTATTTTGACTCACCAAATTTAAATTAAAAAACGATTCGATGCGTTTCGAGCTGCCACGATCAAACGATAACTCCGATTGACACGAAAATTGAAATCCGGTAATAACTAACTATTACGGATCCAATGAAACTGGTTTCGTTCAATTCTGAGACTGTCCAAAAATTGGCTATTTTACAGTCGATTAGTAAATATTAAAATATTCAATTTTCACAGATTAACTTCTAATTCGATTTTAAAAGTTCTAAAATATCATTCTAACTTCAACATGATAAAATAAAATTTTACAATTTATTTTCAATCATATTTAACTCTATTTTCAATTATTTCCATAATTTAACGTATTAAATTATCGATTTAATTATCCAATTAAATCCAATAATTCAAATAAAAATTTATTTGACTTAAAAATTCACTTATAAATATTTAAAACTAATTAAATATTCAAATTTAAATAAATAAAAATTCTGGGTCGTTACATCTCATATATATAATAACTGATGTCAGTTACAATACATTTGACACGGTACATGTGATACAACTACAACAGTCGACTCAGGAAGTTATATATACAAGTACATTAACGGATATAATATACATGAATACATATCAACCTATACTATGACTCGACAACTCCAAAAGATATGAAAAGTCTTCATAGCTCAAGCAGCATCCCAAAGCAGAATATCTACAACCTGTAAATACTCGGTCTGACCCGAGTATTAAATTTCAAAAGAAAATAATACTTGGGTCAGTCTAATTCAAACTCGGTTATTAATGCAAGCAATAATAATTAAATAATGAATAGATCACAGTCACAGAAATAAATTTACCTATCCGATTCTTAAATAAGAAATCGGATAACGGTAAATATAACGCGAACCAATTCAAAACAATTGGAACATCAATTAAAAGGTCAACACGAGTAGGGCTGCAGTATTCGCACGCGTATACTGCCTCGCCACTACAACATATGGAATACGAAACAGATCCATAATTCATAAGCAAAATAAATAATGATAAAACCAATACCGTGTGGCTGCAGTTCACGCTTGCGTGCACTGCCGTGCCACTACAGTGATGATGTACCCATTGAATACCGTGTGGCTGCAGTTCACGCTTGCGTGCACTGCCTTGCCACTATAGTGACGATGTACCCAATGAAAATTCACAAGCATCGCCGTGAATGTCATAAGGCCGAGTGTCGATTAAATTGCAGAGACAAATGCGAAAGCGGTCAAGAAAAGATGACAACAAACTGCAGTCGAAAACCCAATTACAACAATCAAACGAATGCAGTAGGGGTACTGCACAGTGTAAATGGTGAGCAAACAAAATGCCACCAAGTGAATAAAACAACACTGCAACATTCAAGAAGTAGCAAATGTAGTAAACAAGTGATGCAGGCAACGAGTGCACCAGCAAAACAAGTTGAAACAAAGTGTATAGGAACAAGTCAAGGTGAACAATGGCAAATACTGCAATGAAGACTGCTGCAAATTTCAGAAAACACCACTGAACCATCAAAGCACATGTGTGCAGACCAGGTACACAGTAAAGAACAAGAATGTCACATGTAACAGTATGGTTCAATGTCACAAACATGAACAACCCAGTATGGAAAATGAATGGAGCAATGAGCAAGTGACTCGAAGCAGTGAGTCAAATACAGTTAAGACAGTGGTAAATATGCAGCACCATGCAACACAAAGTAAACTCATGTGAACACGTACATAGGAACACAAATCTAGACCAATTTTCCATCAGATGAATAAGAAACTAAGGCCAGGATCAACACAACAGAGTGGCAACATAATGCAACAGGGAAAAGGGCTACAACTCAAAGACCATGTGCAAAATAGAAACAGGCAGTGACAAATTGCACAAACGAGTTCAAGTGTACTACAGAGACAATGCAACATGAATGACATAAAGGTAGTGAAGTGCTGACTGGTAACAGACTACATAGACATCAACAAGTATGACATGAAGGAGTGCAACAAAGACCACCAAGTTCAATGTAATAAATAGTCAAAGTCGAGCACATAAATGACTTCAACATATGATCAGTGGCAGGCATGCCAGTAAACAGTAGGTAGTATAATACTAAACCCAACAACAGCCAGTATATACAAAGTATAACAGAGGCAAGACCACAAGCAATGCACATACTGCAGACAATTACACAATGACTCCAAGCATGTAAGTATTTCAACAGTGAAGCTCCAGACAATTACATGCCCGAGCAATAAAAACGAATACGTTACCAAGTCAAAGCCAAGTTTGACAGTGTCAAACATCGAAGTGTAAAACCCAAAGACACGTGCCACATCAAGTTCACAGGGGACATGACCGAGGCAGTGGCCAAGGTAATAAATCAAGTCCAAGAACATCTGTAGTGGTAATACTCCAGTGTTTAGCGAAAGTCAATACCAAAGTCACAAAAGGACTCAAAGCTCAGGTCATAAACACGCGAAAAATTCAAGTAAGACACAGCAAGAGGTTTAAAAATCAAAGTGACAGAAGTTAACAGAGAAAATCGAATTCGTGATGGTCACGAAATATTAAACAATCCAAAAGCAAAGCCGGGTTAACCAAGTATCACGAAATTACAAATTTGACAGAAATCAGAGAAAGCATCAACAACAAAACCAATTCATACGCAAAGCATAATACTGAGTCATCATAGATGTGAGTAATAAAGATTACTCACCTAGTTCGAAGCGGCCAAGGCCCAAGCAAGGAGACGAACGGAGACGAGAATCGAACGAGCGAGCGCCATCATTCGTCTTCGATTTCAATGCCCTAGCTTCAAAAGGGGGAGAACGAGAGAGGCCGCCATCATTTTCTGAAAGAGAATAAAAGTGGGTCGGGTTCGAATGAATGAAAATAAGAAAAAGGGGACGGGTTACATAAAATAAAAGAGGAACGACAATTTGCCTTTGAAAATTTCACGGCCAAAATTAAAACATGGGCCACTATTTGATTTTTCAAAGCCCACAGTTCCTTTTAACCATTTATAAAAGAATTTCAACTGGTTAAACAAAATTCCAAACAGCAATTTGCTAGGAAAAGCAATCGTCCAAAGACGATAAATAATCGGTACGAAATACCGGGTTGTTACAGACTCCCCTCCTTAAAGAAATTGCGTCCTCGCAATCATAAGGAATAAATGGATAAAAGGTAGCAACCATAAGAGCATGTCATCATAAAATGACGAAATTTGAAAATAAGAAGTTCACCATATAGAGCATGAAAGAGAAAGCCTGAACGTGTTTGCCCGATGAACTCTCTGGATTCCAAAGTGAAATCCATAGGATTTGAGAACCACTGGGCTTTCACGAGAAGAACATCTTTATTTCGAAGGTGCTAAACCCCCGAAACAATCATGTGAATAGAATGTGCTCAAAGTCAAATCTGGTGAAACTTCAATTTCTTCAATAATACCGGGCTCAAGAATAAAATCGGAATCCCTAAGGCATTTCCGTAGAAGGAAGACGCATAAAAACGTCATAAATAACAGAAAATTGAGCCGGTAATAAAAGGCGATAAGCCATGGAACCAATACGTTCAGTGATAGGAAATGACCCAATATTTCGAGGCGCTAACTTTCCCGACCAACTGAAATGCACAACACCTATCATAGGTGAAACATGAATAATTTGGAACAACAGCGTAGTACAATAACGGTACGTCCAATGAACTGATCAACATAAAAGAACATCAGACGTAAGTCCATAAAAGGAATGAGACGAATCTCAACAAAACAAAGTACATCGAAACGTCTGATGAACTTGGTAAAAAGATGATTCCATACGGACATCATCAAAGAAACAACCACTTGTTGCCTACGACTAAGTGCATCGGCAACACGATTTCCCATCCGGGAGTGGTAAATAATATCAAGATCATAAGATGTATGGAGCTCGAGTCAACGTGGTTGACGCAAATCATGTTCCTTTTGAGAAAATAAATATTCCCAAGATTCATGATCAGGGTAGAGAACAAATTTCTCACCCAAAAATAATGGTGCCAAATTTTGAAGAACGAAATCAATAGCCAAGAGCACTAGATCATGAGTAGCATATCTAGTCTCAATAGGCATTAATGATTTAGAAACACAAGGGACAGCACGTTCTCTTCTGCAAGAGAATGGTATGCAAACCAACACGATTAGCATTGGTACAAACGATAAAGTCTTGGTTCCCTCGGGAATCACAAGAATAGAAGTATCAGAAAATAGTTGTTTTAAATAATATTCTTTCCCGAAAAGTTAAAACTTTCGAAATTTACGATTTACTTTATGTAATTATCTTTTCAGAAAAATTTTCATTTTAAAATTCAATTTACTGTGTCTGATTGTCTCGTCAAAGCGTCTAGGAGATTCCTATCGATAACGTTGATCAAGCGCATCGACCATAATTCTTAAAGCACTCAATGGGCAATACAATCACAAAATATTCTTTTAATTTCATAAAAGGAATTTACAAATTTTCACCCTCAAACGGACAAGTCCGGAATTAAACGAATCAGTAAAAGAAAGGGGTCATAGTCCTCGATTTTGCTGAAATGTTTAAATCGCTTCCTCATTCCTTTGAAAGCGTAAACTATAAAAATTTTGAAAACGATTTTTTTTTTTGAAACAATTTTCAAAACACGTGATTAAAACAGCGATATCAGTAGAAACTTCGATAAGTGGATTTTCGTTCATCAAAAGTGTCACAAGAATCTTCTCAAAGATAGAAAGGGATATCATACCCTAAACTTGTACTCATAACAAGTCAATGACACACGAATTCACCAATGCACAAAAATTGATAAAACTTATCAATAGAAATCACAAAAATTGGTGAAGCACAAATTCCAGAAGACTACACAAGAAATCCAGAAATCACAATATGAGAGTATGAAAACTCGAACGGGAGTATGAAAACTCGAACGGAGTATGAAAACTCGAACGGAGTATGAAAACTCGAAGGAGAGTATGAAAACTCTAACGGAGTATGAAAACTCGAAGGAGAGTATGAAAACTCGAACGGAGTATGAAAACTCGAAGTAGAGTATGAAAACTCAAACGGAGTATGAAAACTCGAACAGAGTATGAAAACTCGAACGGAGTATGAAAACTCGAAGTAGAGTATGAAAACTCAAACGGAGTATGAAAACTCGAACAGATTATGAAAACTCGAAGGAGAGTTTGAAAACTCACCTACACGCGAGCATGAAAATTCATCAACACATGTAACGCATAACGAGAACGAGAGCACGAAAACTCACCTACACGCGAGCATGAAAACTCATCAGCACATGTAACGCAAAGCGAGAACGGGAGCACGAAAACTCACCTACATGCGAGCATGAAAATTCATCAGCATGTGCAACGCATAACGAGAACGGGAGCACGAAAGCTCACCTACATGCGAGCATGAAAACTCACCAAACACGTGCAATGCAAAGCGAGAACGGGAGCATGGAATCTCACCTACACGTGAGCATGATAAATCATCAACATGTGCAACGCAAAGCGAGAACGGGAGCACGGAATCTCACCTACACGTGAGCATGAAAATCACCAACACGTGCAACGCAAAGCGAGAACGGGAGCACAAAATCTCACCGACCCATGAGCATGAAAATCACCAACACGTGCAACGCAAAACGAGACGCTATCTCATGGTTGCAAGCCATTAATTTTGACACACGAATGGCCCGAAGACCGTGGGGCGCTACCCCACATGTGTGAGTCGGAATCACACAGATTGAGGTCAAGACTAACCTCGCAATCAAAAGAAAAGTATGTGTGAATGAAATCACACAAGTGGTGTCTAGACAATCCTCAAAGCCCAAGAGATATGTGTGAGACGAAATCACACCGATGAGGCCTAGTCTAACCGAAAAGGTATGTGTGAACGAAATCACACAAATGGTGTCTAGACAATCCTTAAAGCCCAAGAGATATGTGTGAGACGAAATCACACCGATGAGGCCTAGTCTAACCGTAAAAATGATCGTCATGATCAATGAGAAGTGTCAATTACACTAAGTTAGTAAATATAAAAGTTTAGCTTCATGTCCCATAACCACTTGCTTAACTTAAATATTTACGAACAAATTGTAAATCTTCACTAGAAAATTGTCACATGAGGTTCAATCGAACAAGTCCAAGAATTAACCGACGAAGCAAACGCAAGCATTTCATACCACTTGTTTTACTAAGCCGTTTAATTAGATTTCTCATCCGAGTGAGGTAAAGACTTGTATATACTAGTAGATTGAAAAAAAAAACGTTTTAGGAAAAGAGTTTGATATTGAAAATAGAGTTGAAAACATTTTGATAAAAGAGTTTTGATATTTACTACTAGTATTGAAACCTTTATATTCTTAAAGTGACAAATCACAAAAATGATTGTAGAAACAATCAATCACAAGAATTCACATACGAAGACGTGAATAGAATCCAAAGAAATCGATACCGAATTCATCGAAAGGTATGTCCACAAAAATCCCGAAGAAAAGGTCATCAAAGTTGCTAATAAATGATAGCAACAAATCGGGAAATAATCAAGAATCGATTAAATTCGAAAACCAAATCAATTCACTAAGATTCACATTCGAAGACGTGAATAAAATACAAAGAATTCGATTCCAAATCCATCAAAGTAGGAATACCCAAAATTCCTGAAATAGAAGTTATCAAAGTCGATAAAGGTGATAACAACTAACCGGAAAAGAAGAATCGATCAACAATTGGAAAAACAAAGCAGAACGAGCATAAATGCTTGAATGACTTTAGCAAAAGTAAAAGTCAAGTCAATGTCGATATCGACAAGGCAAAGTCAAAGACAAATTCTTTTATACCAAAGAAATTTTAAAACTATCAGAGAGGCACATGAAAACCAACAAACCATGGATAAACAGACAGAGTCGACAATTGAAACTCAATTTGTCTCAAAGATTGATACCCAAAACCCAATTGCATGGAGACTCCATCCAGTACACGAATCCGAGATAAGAATGCATATATACAGCAGTTCGAATAAACAATGCGAGTTCAAATTGAAGTGGGTACGAGTTGTAGCAATATGCAACTTGGTAGAGCATATACACAATGATACTTAGCAGTGCAAACTCAAATGAGCATGTGCAACGGAGAATAGCAGCAATGCTCATGAATAAGCGTTAGGAATTCATTCCTAACAATCAAAGATGATCTTAGATAAAGATGTGAGATAAAACATCGACAAATAGTTGTAACACATGTACTATCTAAGTTATGTTTTATATTTGTTCTAAACCCCAGGCTCTGATACCAAGCTGTGACGCCCCACCTCTATACCCACGCTAGCCAAGAACACTACGGTGTAGTGTTGTCGACTAGCACGGAGAATAAGGCTGTTAAGGAGCGACCATCCGTGTAATTGCTTTGTGCGAGCACCGATATGCCAGATAGTAAAAACGTGCATTTCATTTCAGGAGGAAATCCGACATGCCGATGCAAACTCAAATCTACTACTTAGTGGCTATAATAGTCTAGGACAAAATATAAACTAATAACACAGATAAATATAAATGCGAAACACAGATAAAACAGAAAGTCTCATATATATAATAACTGATGTCAGTTACAATACATTTGACACGGTACATGTGATACAACTACAACAGTCGACTCAGGAAGTTATATATACAAGTACATTAACGGATATAATATACATGAATACATATCAACCTATACTATGACTCGACAACTCCAAAAGATATGAAAAGTCTTCATAGCTCAAGCAGCATCCCAAAGCAGAATATCTACAACCTGTAAATACTCGGTCTGACCCGAGTATTAAATTTCAAAAGAAAATAATACTCGGGTCGGTCTAATTCAAACTCAGTTATTAATGCACAGAAGCAATAATAATTAAATAATGAATAGATGACAGTCACAGAAATAAATTTACCTATTCGATTCTTAAATAAGAAATCGGATAACGGTAAATATAACGCGAACCAATTCAAAACAATTGGAACATCAATCAAAAGGTCAACACGGGTAGGGCTGCAGTATTCGCACGCGTATACTGCCTCGCCACTACAACACATGGAATACGAAACAGATCCATAATTCATAAGCAAAATAAATAATGATAAAACCAATACCGTGTGGCTGCAGTTCACGCTTGCGTGCACTGCCGTGCCACTACAGTGATGATGTACCCATTGAATACCGTGTGGCTGCAGTTCACGCTTGCGTGCACTGCCTTGCCACTATAGTGATGATGTACCCAATGAAAATTCACAAGCATCGCCGCAAATGTCATAAGGCCGAGTGTCGATTAAATTGCAGAGACAAATGCGAAAGCGGTCAAGAAAAGATGACAACAAACTGCAGCCGAAAACCCAATTACAACAATCAAACGAATGCAGCAGGGGTAATGCACAGTGTAAATGGTGAGCAAACAAAATGCCACCAAGTGAATAAAACAACACTGCAACATTCAGGAAGTAGCAAATGTAGTAAACAAGTGATGCAGGCAACGAGTGCACCAGCAAAACAAGTTGAAACAAAGTGTATAGGAACAAGTCAAGGTGAACAATGGCAAATACTGCAATGAAGACTACTGCAAATTTCAGAAAACACCACTGAACCATCAAAGCACATGTGTGCAGACCAGGTACACAGTAAAGAACAAGAATGTCACATGTAACAGTATGGTTCAATGTCACAAACATGAACAACCCGGTATAGAAAATGAATGGAGCAATGAGCAAGTGACTCGAAGCAGTGAGTCAAATACAGTTAAGACAGTGGTAAATATGCAGCACCATGCAACACAAAGTAAACTCATGTGAACATGTACATAGGAACACAAATCTGGACCAATTTTCCATCAGATGAATAAGAAACTAAGGCCAGGCTCAACACAACAGAGTGGCAACATAATGCAACAGGGAAAAGGGCTACAACTCAAATACCATGTGCAAAATAGAAACAGGCAGTGACAAATTGCACAAACGAGTTCAAGTGTACTACAGAGACAATGCAACATGAATGACATAAAGGCAGTGAAGTGCTGACTGGTAACAGACTACATAGACATCAACAAGTATGACATGAAGCAGTGCAACAAAGACCACCAAGTTCAATGTAATAAATGGTCAAAGTCGAGCGCATAAATGACTTCAACATATGATCAGTGGCAGGCATGCCAGTAAACAGTAGGTAGTATAATACTAAACCCAACAACAGCCAGTATATACAAAGTATAACAGAGGGAAGACCACAAGCAATGCACATGCTGCAGACAATTACACAATGACTCCAAGCATGTAAGTATTTCAACAATGAAGCTCCAGACAATTACACGCCCGAGCAATAAAAACGAAAACGTTACCAAGTCAGAGCCGAGTTTGACAGTGTCAAACATCGAAGTGTAAAACCCATAGACACGTGCCACATCAAGTTCACAGGGGACATGACCGAGGCAGTGGCCAAGGTAATAAATCAAGTCCAAGAACACCTGTAGTAGTAATACTCCAGTGTTTAGCAAAAGTCAATACCAAAGTCACAAAAGGACTCAAAGCTCAGGTCATAAACACGCGACAAATTCAAGTAAGACACAGCAAGAGGTTTAAAAATCAAAGTGACAGAAGTTAACAGAGAAAATCGAATTCGTGATGGTCACGAAATATTAAACAACCCAAAAGCAAAGCCGGGTTAACCAAGTATCACGAAATTACAAATTTGACAGAAATCAGAGAAAGCATCAACAACAAAACTAATTCATACGCAAAGCATAATACTGAGTCGTCATAGATGTGAGTAATAAAGATTATTCACCTAGTTCGAAGCGGCCAAGGCCCAAGCAAGGAGACGAACGGAGACGAGAATCGAACGAGCGAGCGCCATCATTCGTCTTCGATTTCAATGCCCTAGCTTCAAAAGGGGGAGAACGAGAGAGGCCTCCATCATTTTCTGAAAGAGAATAAAAGTGGGTCGGGTTCGAATGAATGAAAATAAGAAAAAGGGGACGGGTTAAATAAAATAAAAGAGGAACGACAATTTGCCTTTGAAAATTTCACGGCCAAAATTAAAAAATGGGCCACTATTTGTTTTTTCAAAGCCCACAGTTCCTTTTAACCATTTATAAAAGAATTTCAACTGGTTAAACAAAATTCCAAACAGCAATTTGCTAGGAAAAGCAATCGTCCGAAGACGATAAATAATCGGTACGAAATACCGGGTTGTTACACATGTTGGAACTGTGAAAGAAAAATTGTAAAGAAGAATATATACATCTTTTTTCCTAATTCTTTAAGGAACCTAATCTTTTCTTCTTGAATGTGAAGGAAGTTATGTTATTTTTCAAATCATAAAGAAATTTTGATTTATTTTCAAAAATCCTATTACTTTTAGATTGTGAATAAATATTATGATCTTTTTGAATAAGAAGGAATATCAATTTCCTCTTTAAAGGATCATCTTTCTCTTGAATCCACAAAGTAAGGTCATCAATATTCCTAAAAGTATAGGAAGATCACATTTTTCCAAGAAAATGATTATAATCAATGAATTATATTATGACAAAAAACTTTTGATATGTAGATTGAATTGTAAGATAGATCATTTCTGTAATTTTTTCCTAGAAAATATTATGTCTTAAAATTACGATGTTTAATTTTTTTTTGCATATGCATGAAATCTTTCAATAGAATTTTCATAAAACTTGTGATTTATTGATGATATAAATCATCATTTTGACTTTTCTTTTAAAATATATGCTGCATTTTGTAGGTTGGATTGCTTTACTAATGTACGGTAGGAAATTTTACAATGGATTATTATTGTTTTTGTTTGGATTTGAGTACAAAATAAAGTATTGATTTGACACAAACTTCAAAGTTTTTTTAGGATGTTAATGGTACTACTTATTGATTTATATAATAGTACTTTAGTCATTAAGATAAATACATTGTCTATGAAACTGGACAAAAAAACTTGAAAATAATACCAAAACATTAGGTAATGTGACAAAATAGATGAAATGTATTATGTAACGTCATTTTGATATTAGCGAATAGGGCAATTTCATCATTGATAAAGTAACTTTTTTTGTGGCGATGTAAGGGAATTATAGGAATATCAATAGTATCTACATTATTTGCGTTGGCTATTTTTAGGGAAGTTGATAAAGTTAGATGTGATGTGATGCCAAAGTAGTTGAACCTTTTGATGTGTTCTCTTTTCGTTTTCTAGGAACATATGTTTGGGTTATGGTTTTAGTTGGGTTGGCAAAAAAAAGTATTCTCAATTTATATTTACTATATATAAATTACATTTTCCTTGGTTGTGTAAATTTATGTTATTGTGTTTACATTGAATTCATGTGTCTTGGCTAGATTTAAGCTACTATAGATCATCAAGCCTTTAATTAGTAGAGAAATTATAATTCGCTAAATTTGGAAATTTTGTTGAAAATTAGACATGACTAAGCCTTTTACATGGACATCATACTTATTGGTAGCAGTTAGTATTTATAATGTCAATCTAAATCTTTTTATAATTATCACTTATAGATTTAGATGATAATCAACGTGTTTGTATGCTTTTTATTGTTTTCCTAAGTTTAAAAAATGTATATAAGTATGTTACTATCACCCGCTCTAAAATACAAGTTTTGGTAGTTACATCATATGATGCTATTATATATTATATTAAAAAAAAATTTGAAAATTTTTAATTAATTGGAAATGCATAACGATTGTGTCATGACTCACTTTTTCATACAATTCGAACTGACAATTTACCACACATGTCCAACCCAAATTGCACGGAAAGGTGAATAGTAAGAAGAAGAAAATAGAAAGAAGATAGAAAGAAAACCAAAAAAACATAGAATCTCACAATGAAAACGAATAATCTATAATATAGAACTAATCTTTATGCAAAAAAAGGGTAGTATTTAGTATAGATAACAAATTAGAGTATAAAAACTTATACAGTATGGACAGTTATAACACTATGTCTTTACAACTGCTACTAAACACAAATGAATACAACAAAATCATAATCATCTACATGAATACGTCTCTGTCCCTCCAGCTCCTTGTCTGAAGCTCCAGTATCCATCCAGCTAAACCTGGAAATATGCTTGGTCTGACCCGAGCATATAGTGAAAAACACACCCGGTCAGTCTGCTAAATCCAGTGTGAGAATTTTAATCACAAGGAATTTATTCATTATAACTTTCAAAATCCTTTAAAAATCAAAGGTATATTGTAAGACCATGCCACATATAAACACGACGGGTTTTTCCCTTACAATAACCAAAACCCTTTTTGTAGAAAATCCAACGATATTATAATAGTGTCTAAGTATAAATATTTATTCAATTAGCCGAAATTGTTACATTAATTAAATTCGAGCAAACCAAGATCTACAACCAAAATCGTAAAGGCATGCCGGGGAATGGATTCCATACAAATGACTAGGCAATGGAATGCACCTATCACATGCACATGTAGAAAATATACCTAGGACGACGCTGGAATCTCCTACAACACAAGATCGAACTACCCATAACCTGGATAGACTGAATATGCTATCACCCCGGGTGTTTCCACCCTTTCCATGTTCCTTCCATGCATTGTAGAAATATTCGAGGGTATCTAGAAAGGTGAAAAACATACCCTAACTAGGAGTGACCCAATTAACCTTCCTGCATCTCCCTTCATTTTTAGTCATTCCCGGTTGATGAGGCTTGAGGCTACAATTACATTTTTAAGGAATTTACACTTGGAATGTGTAGGATCGATTTCACCCTAGACGGGGGTGAATAGGGTGAAACTATTAATTACAAAAATTTATCGTAGAAGTTTATATAAAAATTCTCAACACAGATATATCAAAATTATAGCAGCACAGACAATAGCAGAATAATAAATGCATAAATAGAACAACAAATAATTTACCCAGCTTCGGCAAAACCCTGCCCACCTGATGCCCTCAAGGATTCTACTAGAAATTAGACAGTCAAACGCTTACGCACGTAAACTTGCGACACCTGCTATCGACTAACCTAACTCTATGCTCAAAACCTTGCCACAACTCAGCCACTGAGTGGTGAATTCTCTAACTACACCACCGTAGTTCGTCCCCTAGTCACACGATTAGAATTTACAATGTTAAAGAAGAAAATACAAACTTAAAAAAAAGTTTACAATCAATTAAACCCTAATTTTAAATAAACTAAAGCCTTTAAAAATAAAACAAGGCCGACCTCCTTTTTGTTTCCTTTTATATTGCTCGGCCCATTTCTTTTGTTTGTGAAAAAATGTTGGCTTCCTTTAGGCATACTCGTTCTCTTTGATAAAATTAGGGCTTGTAAAAATTGAGGCTGTCGACTACGATTTCTCGATTGAATGATGGTTTAGTGTCCTTGCTCTGTCAATCAATGATCTATCTGCTTAGCACAAGGCTGCCCCAATTTTTGATCGAGTTCAACTCTTGACATCAGTATCTAATTTATGCCATTTTTCTTTTTTTGATTTGCTTACTTGAACTCGATCTTGATTCGAGTTGAATGATTATAATTCTCTATTTAGCTCGAACTCGAATGCTCTTTTTTCCAATGATGTTTGTTATTTATATATGGTTCGATCCCCTATATTTTTGTTCGTCTGATAATTTGCTCAGTCATTTGATTTTGCATTGATGACAATGATGATTTTTGACCTTTTCAAAGTCGTATATTTTTGCTTAGTTGTCACGACTTTGATTTTTGACTTGGTTCGACTTCCTTGATCACACGGCTCAGACTTCTCTGACAATGTTGATTTATTTTGACTTCGGCACTACTTTGACTTCAGCCATGGTGATTTGTGATGATATTTGGCTCTGTTCAATTTCTTATGGCTTTGTCTTGAATATTGCCATTACATGACTTTGGCACTGTCGTTGTTGCATTAGGTTGTACCTGTTTTTACTGCCTTCATGTACATGCCGAGTCATGTTGACATCGTATGATATGCATTTGCTTGAGTTGAGGAAGTTTGCATACAATTGCATATATGTGTCAGTGTTTATTTACTTTATTTTGCACTTGTTTTATACATTCACTGTATGTTCTTCACTATGTTCATGATTGAAGTTATAACCTTGCATTTACATATAATCTAGTTGCATACATACATATATGATGTTGTACTCGATTTTGGTTGCCTTTGAGTTCTAATAGTACTTGAGTCGGTGTAAACTTGTAGTGTTTGGACTTCTGATGCATTGTGGTTTGATGCACTTGTATATGTCTCGGCCATTTGATTCATATATTCATTTGTGTCTGCTGCTATAACGACCGCAAATCCGTACCCCTTGAGTCAACACTAATCTATATTAATCAACTCAAGTTGAGCAGAAACATGAACAATTTAGGTTAAAGAAGAAGAGGTAGAAGAAGAGAAAACAGAAAACAAAAACAGAATCTAACCAACACAGCAGAATAAAATATAATATATAATAACAGATCTTTACACAAAAGAAAACTATACCTATTTTATACATACATCATCAGAGTATATCATCAGAGTTCAACAGCATCAATAACATACAACTGGATAAACAGCGGAATAATAACCAAATACGGAAGTACATATCGCCATCCAGCTCGTCTCTTGAGCTCCATAGCATCATATCATGTATCCTATAATACCCGGTCTGACCCGAGCATTATAATTAAATAACACCCGAGTCAGTCTGGAAAACCAGCGTGAGAAATCACACTTAAATTGATTTTTAGAGTTTCAAAATCCTTTGAAAATAAAAGCATCTCGTAAGGCCACGCCACAAATAAACATGTTGGGTTTTTACCTTACGATAGCTAAAACATTTCTTATTAAAATCATCATATATTATAATAGGGTCTGTATACAAATAGTTATTAAAATAGCCGAAATTGTTACATGATTAAATTCCAGCTACTAACCACAGAGTGGGTAATACAAACAAAACTCGTACAAGGCTCATAGGGAAAATGGATTTCCATCTAATGACTAGGTATTGGGGTACCACTTGTCAAGATACGTGGCCTAGATCACTGTACCGAGGATCACTCCTGACCTCCTGCAACACAAGACCCGGAGTATCCCTTACTGGATAGTCCCGAGTAAGATCACCCCACGGTTGGGATCAGCAACCGCACCACTAAGTTGAAATAAAAGGGACATCTAGGCAGGGATGACCTTACCCGGAAATGGGTGCTGCCCACCAAGCCTTGCTGCATAACCCCTGATTTTCAGTTATTCCCGGTTGATGAGGCTTGAGGCTAAGCGTTACCTTTTTAGAACATATCCCTTAGAATGCCCATCGTCCACCTAACGATATTCCGAAAGCATTCATCCATACAAGTCCGTCCTGGGTTCGAACGGAACCGAAGGCACTATTCCTACTACATCCATTTTGGAAATGTCCTTCGGATTAGTAGCGACTAGCCCTTGCACTTCACTACTCAATCTTTGACTCCAAACTCGTTTTCCCATGAAAACGTACAAACCCGATCGAAGTGAATTTCGAGAAATAAATCTTGATCCCAGTCTCTTCGAAACGATCAACGCATTTGTCCAGTATTGATAGTCGGTGACTTAGCTATGAATTAATATTTACAACATCCATCAAACAATAATAATTTCTCAAACTATTTATTAATCCCAAAAATATCTTCACAAGATATATTTCCACCTTTCAAACCCTTTTGAAAACAGTTTCAAACTATCTTCCTTTTACAAAATAAATTTCCCAAATATTTTCTATTTCCACTGAGATCACCAAGCACAAGACTTTAGATTTTTTTTAAATAATTTAAAACGCTTTACTTTGAAATATACTTTAAAACATTTATTTTAAAAACTACTTCAATAATTTGTTAAAAATACATACTATATGAATATTTGAAAATAAGGTTACTTTATAAAATATAAAACTAGGTTTTCACTTTTTAAAACAGAATACTAAGTCCCCTTTGAAATAATTACTTCGATAATAGATTTGAAAAATATTTACTTTAGAATTTAGATATTTAGAAATAATAAATTACTAAAACATGCTTTTTAAACAACATTAAAACTTTTATCTTATATTTAAAAATTTACTTTGAACGTACTTGGCTATCTAGAGAAATATACTTCTCTTCGCATTCTCCATTAAATTTCCAATTTCAAACACTCGAATCAATTTCCAAATTGATTTCCAATTTACTCCCTTTTATTCCAAAATCCATTAATTTCATATTTTATTCCTTGATTATGATTTTAAAATACTTTAACTGAAAATACCAACTTTAGATTTCTCAAATTACTTCTTAATCCTTTTAAATAAATTTGAACTTTAAATTTTAAAATAATTCTTTATTTCTTTAAAATAATATCACTTAATTTTACAATTCATTAATTTCTGTTTATTCAAAAATCTTTTTTCCTTTTCATACTAGAAGTTATTTATTAGTATTTTAATATCACTTCCATTTCTTTCAATTCATTATTAATTTATTCAAATTTTCTATAATTATTTCGCTTACAAATTCACTTCTTTTATTTTCTTTCCAAAATCCAATTTATATATTTATGGTAACTCATTATTCCCAAATATATATTCAATCAAACCATGGCATTGAATATCCTAATATAATTCATCATAGGATATCAAATAACCACAATAGAGAATATTAAACAATTTAAATAAATGTTGAGGAATCCAGTTGGATCCCTCCAACCTGTTTTCCCTGCATCCACAGATGTTAGCACAACATAAATACCAATTCCACTTCGAGGTGGAATATCGCGGTATATGAGATTAATATAAATCATCCGCTATTATGCGGCGCATAGGATCTCATCCGCTATAAAATATGGGAAATCAAACATTCCAGGATATGCTATATACCTATATAAAATATAACACACCAAATCCAATCAATCAATCAATCAATTATTTAAATTTAACCATTTAAATCAAAATTAAAATTCAGCTGAGTGAGATTAACTGACCTTTGCATTTGTTTGCAGTCCACTTCAATTCTGTCTTGGTTTTCCTGGTTTATAACCTTGTATAAACATTTATACAATTTATTAATACTTGAATAAACCGAACAATTTATTTCCACTTAGTTAACTAATTATTTAATTTATACAAATTTCCTTTAAACTATTAGGCAACTGAAATATTTAAATATGTTAATAAAATAAGTTATTCACTAAATCCATTGTTTAAAAATAAACTAGCAACTTTAAAATAGGTATATGTATATTAATTTATTGTTCTAAATCTACATATACTTTAAAATTTTAGTTATATATAGATCAAAATCTGATTTCCTATAAATTCTTCAATCATTTAAAATTCATATATTTTATTATTAGTTTTCCAAACCCTATCTAAAAATAAATAAGTTTTCTGTTTATTGTCATTATACCTACTCATCTGTCTTTCAATTAAAAACGCAATTCAAATCAACAACAGGTTGATCTATATATATTATCTACTTTCTAAACTATATACATATATTTCAATTGAAAAACAAATTTATATCTCGGCTTACCTCACTGTTAACTAACCGAACCCAAGCCTAAGACTGCCACCTACCTGTAACGTCCCGCCTTTTCGCATGCTTTAGATCGACACACGTGTCAATTCAAACCATACGGAAGGGCGGATTGTTATGGCGTAAATAAGATAAACACAGAGAAGATGAAGAAAGAAGAAAAAAATAAAATCTTGCAGCGGAACGATAAAATATAATAATAAATATACAGTTCATAAAACTATTTACAAAACATTTGATTTTTCTTTATACAATAAATATCAGAGTTCATATACCAATAAATATCAATGCAGCGGAATCAAATGGTGTAGTGGAATAATATAGTGGAGAGTAATAGTACAAATCTTCATCTTCGTCCTCCAGAATAAGATCTTCAAATCCTGAAACGCTTGGACTAACCCGAGTGAATTGAAAAGACAAAACACTCGAGTCAGAACTAAAAGATCTTATATAAGTTAAATCAACTGAGATAAATATGAGTGCAGTAACTTAAGAGATGCTCGGGATTTACATCTCCTAAGGATCCGTTTAACAATCTACTATGTAGTATATTTTGCTATTATACAAGTGTCTAATTGTAAAATAAACTTACTTTTAAATAGCGTTAAGGCTTTACATTTTCCACCTTAACACAATTATATATTCCCATAGTCTATACAGTACCATAATCTCCCCCGTACTGGGCGTCGTCAGAGGGCACTCCATAGGTATGGTACAAAACCAAAATCATATAAGGCGCGTTAGGGTAGGTGACACGGCACAACTAGGCAATTCCAGGGTAAATATACTAATTGCTATCCGGACTGGTGGTAACGCATAGCCACAGCTACAGCCCACCTCGAACAAACACCCCCAAAATCAAAAAAATAAAGATGGCCACCGAATCAATCCAAAGTCAGAGTATAATATCGAAGGGATGTGTCCGATAAAGGGCGCTGACCCCCTTGGCCCAAGAATCGCTCTTCTTTTAGCAACCTTATGCCAGCTCACGGGATTCGGGTCCACGTATTTACCTCAAAGGAAACGCCGCCACTATCCTACTTCATTCTGGAATCTCCACCGCGTACATGGTTGTTAAAGTGGTTTTCGGAGTTGGTAGAGAGTATGACAACTTCCGATCCCGGTCTCTTCAACAACCAAATATTATTCTAGCACCGCGGTCTTATCAAAATAGTTTTACTTTCAAAACCAGAATATATACCCATTTCAAAACCATATACTACGATACCATTTTTCGTTTCAAAAACCAAATAAATTTGATATCATTTATAAACCCAAATCAGTATAATATCATCTTTATTTCACATATATCTTTTCCAAAATCATACTGCTTTAAAATTTATAATATCTGAAACCCAAACATTTGAATTATAACTTTCAAAACATAATACTTCGAAATTCATAGCTTTAAAACCATAACCTTCAAAACTTAAATGGTTTGAATATTCAACTGTATATAAAATAAAACAGTTGAATTTAAAATTTCTTTATAAAGTAAATAATTTCCACGCCTTTACAATTTTATTTACTTTAAATTCGGTCTAAACCCATAACCTTTAAAAACACTTCGATTTCAATATTTTCAAACTTGGAGTATTTAGTAAATTTCAAAACTAAGGTTGGGAATCTCTATTCAACGATTCATTGTCCTATTATTTAGTTTTGAAGCATTTACATAATAGATCCATAACCATTTAAAATAAAACCCAATTCATTAACACTAAATATTTCCTTCCATTTATTTATACTAGAATTAATCGTTTAATTTATCTTGAATAAAAATCCCATTATAAGTATCATACCTTTAAAATTTCCAAGATTAATAAGTTGACACCAACTTGTGGAGTTTAATTTTTAAATAAGCCCAATTCTAAATAAATTTCCAATTTAATTTCCAATCTTAATTGATTTGAACTATTTAAAACTCTATATATATACACACAATATCTTAAACCTGTACTTAATCATAAATATAAATTATCAAACTCCATTTTTCAACTTATTTATTTCCATTTAATAAATTCATACATTGCTTAAATTCAATAATTTGACTATATATGTATATATAAAATAAGATTTTATATAAGATCAAAATTAATATTTATTAAACCGCATCCTATCCAAACCATAGAAATCATTTCAAAAATAATTTTATATATATACCGCGGTGCCTGTATATAATTTTCTATCCTATGGTCAAGTGATACGGATATTTATCATTTCAATCCGCAATTTAAAAATAAAAAATACGGTTGTATATCATTTCAAACCGCAATCCCGAATGAAATGAGAATGCATAATACCTTGCAGTTTATATAATATTGAACACACCATCCATTCACCCAATATCAATCATCAACCAATTTTATTTCAATCATCATCAATTTAAACAAACATCAATAGAGCATATAAAATATAACCGGTATTAACGAACAGTTTATATTCAAAATAAATAAATAAATAATTGTTTAACTAGCAGTTTATATGCAAAATAAATAAATTTTAACTGTCAATTTATATGCAATAATAAAATTAATTAACAGTTAAATTAAATAAATGCGATTTAACCGAGATGATGAAAAAAATATGCAAAACATTCATAAATCAATTTCTACTCATATCTTAAATCAATTTAACAAACATAAGAAAACTTAGAAGTCGTGAGTGGGTTAAAACACTCACCTTTTGAATTTAAATTGAATTAAAATTCAATTTAAACCCAAAAATTGGACAGTCTCCAAATTCGTCCAAACCAGCATCAGAAGATTGGGAATTTTATTACGATCCTAACAAAAAAAACCGCGTATGAAATGGAGTTCGTAAGAGAAAGTTACACGCGTTAAATCGCTTGAAAATAAAATTAATTTAAACAAACAAATAAACATACCTAACATAAATATAAGCCACGTTAGCAAAAGCTTTAGCACGCTACAGGACCTCATTCTTCTCAAGTACGAAAAATGAAAAAAAATCATTTTTATAAAAGAATGCTTTTGGAGTTGAAAGAATAAGAGAGCTTTTGAATATGAGGTGTTAGGAGAAACAAAATGTTGAAGAAGAAATAAGATGTAGGTTATTTATAATTAGGAAATGAATGTGGAGGGACAAAAATAAATGTCATGTTTTATTATTAGAGCTTTAGGCATTAATAATAGATAAGGGAATGTACGTAGTAATGGAAAGTTTGCAAATGAAAGTAGAATTTTGTATGCATTTAGGATTTTATCTACGCAGAATAAAATGTTTATACTTACCTTAAAAATGAGAACGTTCAATTTTGTTTTCTCAAAATGATCTTTTATTTCCATTAAAACACCATTTTTGTTTAACACAAAATGTGCGTTTCTTTTATTAAATCTATTAATTGCAATCAACGTTTCCTTCCTTTTTAATTGAAACATTTGAATTGCATTAATTGCAGTTACTTACAAAGTTAGATTTTTAAAACAGGCAACTAAAAAGGATAAAGAAATAGAACAATTGTTTATTTAAACACGTTTATAAAATTATTGTTTATACACAAGAGTAATAAATAGATTATTTTCCTATTTTGTAATCAGTCTGTATCTATAACACAGTTCAAATAAACATATATTTTTTCTTTAAAATCAATCTTTCTGTTCTTATTTTAATGAAATTAAACTTACATTCATAGATGAATCATTCATTTTATTTGATGTAAAATTTTCTTTTTATTAAATCAAGCTTTCCCTATATTTGCACAAAACATATGCTGCTTTTATTTACACCTATTAATTTACAATTAGTATTCTCTCTCCTGTTAATTGGAAATTTTCAATTACATTAATTTCAGTTGAATAAGTTTCAAAATGGACTAAATGAATGTAATGAGAAGTATAACAATTATTTCCTATCTAATAGTAATTTAAACATATTAATACACTATTCGCTACAAATAGTAATTATATATATTTCTTACTAAATAATAGTTTCTCATCTCTACAATCAATTTTTCAGTTGTGAAACATTTTTACTAAATGGATGTTTACTCTTTTACTAAACTTATTCATTCTTATTCTTTATTAACATTTATTATTATAATCACTGTTATTAATTACATTCAAACAATGTCATTAAATACACCTGACGTATGTTATCATTTTTTTATCTTACTGTAGTATGTGTTATTAGTAGAAGTTCAAATTAAGATCATAAACATATCTCTTAACATATGTTAACAAAAATAAAATCATAAATTTTTATTATTCTACCACTTATATTCCTTACTATAATTAGCCTTTGGTATTCTTATCCATTAAGTACACAAATAACATGGTTAATATTTGTTTGTCTTTCACTACATTAATCTTCTATATACATCTTAGATTTGTATCAACGGTTATTTTTTTTAAAATGTGAATCTTTTCAATTACGTGTATCAACGGTTATTTTTTCTTTAAAATCAATCTTTCTGTTCTTATTTTAATGAAATTAAATGTACATTTACATATGAAACATTCATTTTATTTGATGTAAAATTTTCTTTTTATTAAATCATACTTTCCCAATATTTGCACAAAACATATGTTGCTTTTATTTACACCTATTAATTTACAATTAGTATTCTCTCTCCTATTAATTGGAAATTTTCAATTACATTAATTTCAGTTGATTAAGTTTCAAAATGGACTAAATGAATGTAACGAGAAGTATAACAATTATTTCCTATCTAATAGTAATTTAAACATATTAATACACAATTCGCTACAAACAGTAATTATATATATTTCTTACTAAATAATAGTGTGACGCCCCACCTCTATACTCACGCTAGCCAAGAACATTACGGTGTAATGCTGTCGACTAGCACGGAGAATAAGGCTGTTGAGGAGCGAACATCCGTGTAATTGCTTTGTGCAAGCATCAATATGTCAGATAGTATAACATGCAATACTTTATCAAGAGGAAATCCGACATACCGACACAAACTCAAAGCTACTACACAGTGGCTATAATATCTTCGAAAACAAATACAGAAATAAACATAACATAAATCAGTCACAGATAATTCATATCACAAAGGCGGAAGAAGATATGAATATATAATTAACGCATGGAGGTGTATATCAAAGTTGTGGTCAAAAAGATCCACAATAATACAAAAGAATAGCAACACGTGCTATACAAAAGAATACAACTATGAGTCTATATCTCAAGTGTATACAACAAAATAAACTACTAATCTAAGTAGTTTGCCCAAAAGTCAGAGTAATAAATCCCTGGGGAGAAGTCAAGCAGAAGCACCTGCAACATCTCGGTCTGACTCGAGTATTATTTAATAAGAAAATAATAAATGGATCAGTCTAACTATAAATATCAGATGAAACGATATAGAATAAGAGATATGACTAAACACATAATAATCACAATGCCAAGATGTGATATATATATATATAAGTAACTGAGAATCAACAAGAGATTAATCAATATCACCAAATCTACACAAGAATCAAAGAAAATGTCATACTCCTTATTTCGTTCACCAAACCATAAATATTGACGATCATATCAATGTCAATCACAAAAGTCAATGACACACGAATTCACCAATGCACACATATTGATAAAACTTATCAATGGAAATCACGAAAATTGGTGAAGCATAAATTCTAGAAATCATCTTAAGAAATCCAGTCAATGACACACGAATTCACCTATGCACAAAAATTGAAAAATCATATCAATAGAAATCACAAAAATAGGTGAAGAAGAAAATTCCAGAATTCGACACACGAAATCCAGAAATCACACAAAATAGGGGGGAGGCCTATCACACGAACGGGAGCATGAAAACTCACCAACATATGTATCACACGAACGAGACACTATCTCATGGTAGCTAGCCATTAATTTTTGACACACGAATGGCCCGAAGACCGTGGGGCGCTACCCCACATATGTGAGTTGAAACTCACACAAACGGGGTTTAGTCTCCCTCGTAGACAAAGAGACATCGCACATTGCTAGTCTAAATCACAAAAATGATCGTCATGATCATCAACAAGTGTCAATTACAGTAAGCTAGTAAATATATGAGCTTAGCTTCATGTCCCATAACCACTAGCTTAACTTAAATATTTACGAACAAATTGTAGATCTCCACTAGAAAATTGTCACAAGAAGTTCAATCGAACAATTCCAAGAATTAACCGACAAAGTAAACTCAAGCGTTTCATACCACTTGTTTTACTAAGTCGTTTAAATAGATTTCTCATACGAGTGAGGTAAAGGTTTGTATATACTAATAGCTTGGAAATCGGTTTTGGGAAAACGAGCTTTGTAATAAATAGTGTTGAAATCGTTTTGATGAAAGAATTTTGATATTTACTACTAGTATTGAAACCTTTATATTTTTAAAGTGACAAGTCACAAAGAAGATTGTAGGAATAATCAATCACTAAAATTAACATTCGAAGACGTGAATAAAAGCCAGAGAAATCGATACCGAATCCATCAAAATGGACATTCCCAAAAATCACGAAGAAAATGTCATCAAGGTCGATAATAAGTGATAATAACAAAAGGGAATCAACACGAATCGACTAACATTGGAAATTCAATCCATAAAGACAAAATGGACTCAAACAGCAGGTTCAGTCGACTGAACAGAGTTTTCAGTCGACTGACCCTGTACCTGGAAATTTTTCAGGTTCATGAAACTTTCTGTTTCCAGGTTCAGTCGACTGAATAGAGGATTCAGTCGACTGAATCATGCCTGTAAACTTTCGGGTTCTAGGTTCAGTCGACTGAACAGAGGATTCAGTCGACTGAATCATGCCTGCACTGTTTTTCAGCCTAAACTCTTCCAAAATGCAACCGGACGAACATTGGCTCTAAGGGTTTATGCCAATCGGCAACCCGGCCCTATATGCTCCTCGATGCATCACCAAAAACAAGTTCAAACAACAAAGCTATGATTTTTGAAGATTTGAACTCAAAACGCTAAAATTTGGAATGTTCACAAAACCAATCCAAATCAAGAGCAAATGCACATGAAGAAGTGTTAGGAATTCATACCCAACAACCAAAGATAATTATAGGCATAGATGTGAGATAAAAATCTCACCTTTGAACCCAAGCAATTGAAGAAGAAGCTTGAAAGCAAAAAAGGGGAATCAACCACTCTCCAAATCCAACTCAAGAAGCTTGATTCTAAGCTTTAAAAGAAGAACATTCCCAAAGTTAGGTTTAGGAATTTCTGAAATGATAAGAGGATGAGTTGGAGAAGAAGAAGAGAAGCTTACCAATGGGTTCTTCTATTAGTTTGGAGCTAGACCTTGATTTGCAAAAGAAAACTAGGGCTTGAGTTTTAATTTCCCATCTCTCCCACCATTGTTGCTAAAGCTTGAGTATTAGGAATTAGAAATGAAGTAAATGAGGAGGAGAGGGGTTGGGACTGAATACATAAGTGGGCTCAGCCTAAATCAAAACCCTAAGTAAAAAAAGAAGCAAAAATCAACTTTCTCCAAACATATCGAAGCTTATACTCAAAAAGGTCGCAAACGACATTTTAAACTCAATGGGAGTGGTCCCGAGTCCTAATTCGACCGTATGCAAAAAGTAGTTTTTCGGACTAAATTTCGAGTATCGATAAAATATATTTGAGTAAAATATTTAAATATAACATCAACAAATATGCGGGTTGTTACAGACTCCCCTCCTTAAAGAAATTGCGTCCTCGAAATATTTAAGAAGAAGATATATAGTAACAACCATAAAAGCATATTCAACACAAAAGAAATTTGAAATAAAAGGTTCACCTTAAAGAGCACGGGAAAGTAAGTCCGGGTGTGTTCGCTCGATGAATTCCCTAGATTCCCAAGAACAATCCTTAGGATTTGAGGACCATTGAACTTTAACAAGCGGAACATCTTTATTTCGAAGACGTTTGACCTCCGAAGCAATAATTCGAATAGGATGCTGCTCATAAGTTAAATTAGGCGAAACTTCAATTTCTTCCACAACACCGGGCTCAAGAATAGAATCGGAATCTCGAAGACATTTTCGAAGTTGAGAAACGTGAAACACGTCATGGATAGCAGAAAATTGAGCCGGTAATAAAAGGCGATAAGCCATGGAACCAATACGTTCAGTGATAGGAAATGGCCCAATATATCGAGGCGCTAATTTCCCCGATCGACTGAAACGTACAACACCTTTCATAGGTGACACACGAATGAACACAATATCTCCCACAGAAAATTCTAACTTCCTTCTTCGGTTATCGGCATAGGATTTTTGTCTACTCTGGGCTTCTTTCATCCTATGATGAATAAGATCAATCTTTTATGTGGAATCCCGTATAAAATCTGGACCTAAAACCAGCTTTTCACCGGCCTCAAGCCAACAAGAAGGAGATCGGCATGGCCTTCCATAGAGTGCCTCGAAAGGTGCCATACCAATACTAGATTGGAAGCTATTATTATAGGAAAATTCAACAAGTGAAATATGATCTTCCCAACTTCCACCAAAATCAAGAACACATGCACGAAAAAGATCTTCAAGAGTTTGATTCACACGCTCAGTTTGTCCATCGGACTGAGGATGATAAGCGGTGCTAAAATTAAGCTTCGTTCCCAAAGCTTTTTGAAGACTCTTCCAAAATCCACTAGTAAACAATGGATCACGATCACTAACAATAGAAGTAGGAACTCCATGTAATTTAACAATCTCTTTAACGAAGAGTTTGGCCAAAAGTGGAACGGTTCGGTTAGACCGAACGGGAATAAAATGGGCGGATTTAGTAAGTCTATCAACAATCACCCATAAGCTATCATGACCCGAACGAGAACGGGGAAGGCCATCTATAAAATCCATGGAAATATGGTCCCACTTCCAAATTGGAATTTCTAAAGGTCGCAATAACCCACCGGGCCTTTGATGTTCGGCCTTAACGAGTTGGCAAGTCATGCAACGCTTAACGAAGTTAGCGATGTCAAGTTTCATTCCCTCCCAATAATAAAGTCGCTTCATATCCCGTACATTTTGCTACTACCGGGATGAATGGTGAATTTGGAACGATGAGAATCTTCTAAAATATCTTTTCGAAGATCACTAATATTTGGCACGATAAATCTACCAAATTTTCAAATGCCGCCACGAGAATCAATATCAAAGTTTTTCGAACCTTCAATATCAATTTTATCCTTAACATTTTGGCCAAGAAGAGCCAATTCAGGATCTAGCCCTTGAGCTTCAAGAATGCGGTCTAAAAGAGAAGGATGAGCCTCAAGGCTACATAAAACAAGTGATGAGCACAAATCGGATACGCGCTCTCGAATCTCACAAGAGGATAAAATCTCGAGATTGTTCCATTCGGATATCATCATAGAAACAACCGCTTGTTGCTTTCGACTAAGTGCATCCGCAACACGATTTCCCTTTCTGGGAGTATAAAGGATATCAAGATCATAGGGTGCAAGAAATTCGAGCCAACGCTGTTGACGCAAATTAAGTTCCTTTTGAGAGAATAAATACTTCAAGGACTTATGATCGGTATAAAGAACAAATTTCTCTCCTAAAAGATAATGACGCCAAATACGAAGGGCGAAAATAATAGCCGCAAGCTCTAAATCATGAGTGGCAAATCTAGTCTCAGTAGGCTTCAATTCCCTAGAAGCATAAGCAATAACACGTTCTCTTTGCATAGGAACGACACCCAAACCAACGCGACTAGGATCGGTATAAACAACGAAATCCTGATTCCCCTCGGGAATAACAAGAATAGGAGCATCAGAAAGAAGCTCTTTTAATTTCTGAAAAGAAGCTTCACATTCGTCCGACCAAATGTATTTAACACCTTTCTTCATCAAGCTAGTGAGAGGCACGGCAATCTTAGAAAAGTCTTTGATTAAACGACGGTAATAGCCTGCCAATCCGAGAAAACTACGAATCTCTGTCACACTCTCCGGTCTCTTCCAATCTTGAATCGCTTCAATCTTTGAAGGATCCACGGAAATTCCGGATTCGAAAATAATATGACCGAGAAACTTCACACGAGAATGCCAAAAATGGCATTTAGAAAACTTTGCCTTTAAACGATTACTCCTAAGAGTTTCCAACACAATCCGAAGATGCTTCTCATGCTCCTCCTCGGTTTTTGAATACACAAGAATATCATCGATAAAGATGAGAACAAACCGGTCAAGGAAGTCATTGAAAACTCTATTCATAAGGTCAACGAAATAAGTCGGAGCATTCGTTAGAGCAAACGGCATAACAAGCCATTCATAAGATCCATAACGAGTACGGAATGATGTCAAAGGAATGCTATCCTCTGTTATACGAAGCTGATGAAAACCAGTAGCTAAGTCTAATTGTGAAAAGACTCTAGCACCACTAAGTTGATCGAATATATCATCAATCCGAGGTAAAGGATATTTATTTTTGATAGTAAGATCATTAAGCTTGCGGTAGTCAACGCAAAGCCTAAGTGTTCCATCAGATTTCTTCACAAAAATAGCTGAAGCTCCCCAAGGCGAGGAACTAGAGCGAATAAATTGCTTCGTCTCCAATTCGGATAATTGTTTACGCATCTCTTCGTTTTCTTTATTGGACATACGATACGGAGGATGAGTGATAGGTTGAGCTCCAGGAATAAGATAAATTCTGAACTCAATTGCTCGCTTAGGTGGTAATCCTAAAACGGGCTCGAATATGTCGGAAAATTCACGAACGACATGAATAAGAGAAATAATATCACCCTCATCATCATCATCGCCATCACGAGGATTTAAAGAATATAAAGATGCAACCAAGTTGGAATCTGAATCTTTAAGATTAATAGAAATCTGTTTAACAGATTGAGGATGTCGAAGATGAATAGTCCGCACAGGACATAGGATATGAGCTTCATAACGGTTAAGCCAATCCATTCCCAAAATCATTCCAAAGCCTAAATAACGCATGACAGGCAAATCGGCTCGGAAAGAAAAATCACACAAAATAATCTCGACATCTTTACACAATAAACTGATTGTCGCGGATCCACCAACCGGATTCGCAATTCTCAAAGAAGTCATTAAACACAAAACATCCAAAGAAAAAGTATCAACAAGTTCTTTTGATATAAAAGAATGGGACGCACCCGTATCAAAAAGAACTCGAATAGGATGATCACGAAATAAAATAATTCCATCCAGAATAGAATGAGAAATACCTTGGCCACGAGATGTGTTGCCAGGGGCTTGAGCAATATTAAGCTTTCCCTCCTTCCTATTTTCAAGTTTGGGACATACATGCATAAAATGGTCCGGGCTTTTGCAATAGCGACAAGTACGAGGCATTGAACACTTGTTCGCAAAATGGTCTTTCGAACCACAATTATAGCATTTCCCCTGAGTAGAGGAAAAGGTCTTTTCAACAGGAGTTGCTTGCCTCCCTTTCTTATTGGGATAAGGGCCTTTGAATTTGTTTGGCCTCTTCTTGTTGTTGAAGTTTGGTTTGGAACCCACCACTTCAACGTCATTCTCCCTATCCGCCTCTTCAAGACGAAGAGCAATATCAACGAGTTGGTCGAAAGAAACTTCTAATTTTAGAAGTAATGGCTTCTTGAGATTTTTGTTTAAGCCATAGACGAACCTCTGGTTCTTCTTTAAAGGGGTGTTGATGTATTCAACCCCATATTTGGAAAGCGACTCGAAGGAGGCGACGTAATCAGTCACGGAGGACTCACCTTGAACAAGGTCTATAAATCGTCGAGCCAATGTCACTTTCTCTGCTTCTGGTACAAATTTCAACTCGAAGCGTTCCCGGAATTGCTCCCAGGTGAGATCCGCTTCATTAATCTCAGAAATAAGAGGCTCGTACCAGTCCAATGCTCTTTCTCGGAGCATACTAGAGGCCACTTGAACTCGGTGAAGGTCAATAGGATTCATGCGAGAAAAGATTCGATCGCATGACCTTAGCCAAGCCTGTACTTCAATAATAGTTTCGGAACCTTTGAATGGCTCCCCACCCAAATTAGTGTAATCGCTGCACAAGCGTGCAAATCCTGACTTTGGGTGAGTAGGTTCCGGGTTAGCTCCAGCTACTTGAGCATTCGTCACTAAATCAAGAAGTTGTTGAGCAGTCATAAAAGCTCCATCTTGGGGTGGAACACTAGATGGTCCAGCTCTGGGACGGCCTGGTCTAGACATTTCTCTTCCTTTAGAAAGAAAGAAGAACAAGAAGAAGATTATTCACTAATGAATATCAAGCAATCTTGATAGATAAAACAAGGAATCATAAAATAAAATAGGATGAATCGGTACGAAGACTCGAATAAAATCCTAAAGCACGACTCCTAAGGAAGACTTAGGACGATGATCCTTGTTATAATATTCCATATTGTTCCGAAGTTTGGCCCTGATACCAAGCTGTGACGCCCCACCTCTATACCCACGCTAGCCAAGAACATTACGGTGTAATGCTGTCGACTAGCACGGAGTATAAGGCTGTTGAGGAGCGACCATCCGTGTAATTGCTTTGTGCAAGCATCGATATGTCAGATATTATAACATGCAATACTTTATCAAGAGGAAATCTGACATACCGACACAAACTCAAAGCTACTACACAGTGGCTATAATATCTTCAGAAACAAATACAGAAATAAACATAACATAAATCAGTCACAGATAATTCATATCACAAAGGCGGAAGAAGATATGAATATATAATTAACACATGGAGGTGTATATCAGAGTTGTGGTCAAAAAGATCCACAATAATACAAAAGAATAGCAACACGTACTATACAAAAAATACAACTATGAGTCTATATCTCAAGTGTATACAACAAAATAAACTACTAATCTAAGTAGTTTGCCCAAAAGTCAGAGTAACAAAACCCTGGGGAGAAGTCAAGCAGAAGCACCTGCAACATCTCGGTCTGACCCGAGTATTATTTAATAAGAAAATAATAAACGGATCAGTCTAACTATAAATATCAGATGAAACGATATAGAATAAGAGATATGACTAAACACATAATAATCACAATGCCAAGCTGTGATATATATATAAGTAATTGAGAATCAACAAGTGATTAATCAATATCACCAAATCTACACAAGAATCAAAGGAAATGTCATACTCCTTATTTCGTTCACCAAACCATAAATATTGACGATCATATCAATGTCAATCACAAAAGTCAATGACACACGAATTCACCAATGCACACATATTGATAAAACTTATCAATGGAAATCATGAAAATTGGTGAAGCATAAATTCTACAAATCATCTCAAGAAATCCAGTCAATGACACAAGAATTCACCTATGTACAAAAATTGATAAATCATATCAATAGAAATCACAAAAATAGGTGAAGAAGAAAATTCTAGAATTCGACACACGAAATCCAGAAATGACACAAAAAAGGGGGGAGGCCTATCACACGAATGGGAGCATGAAAACTCACCAACATATGTATCACACGAACGAGACGCTATCTCATGGTAGCTAACCACTAATTTTTGACACACGAACAGCCCGAAGACCATGGGGTGCTACCCCACATATGTGAGTTGAAACTCACACAAACGGGGTTTAGTCTCCCTCGTAGACAAAGAGACATCGCACATTGCTAGTCTAAATCACAAAAATGATCGTCATGATCATCAAGAAGTGTCAATTACAGTAAGCTAGTAAATATATGAGCTTAGCTTCATGTCCCATAACCACTAGCTTAACTTAAATATTTACGAACAAATTGTAGATCTCCACTAAAAAATTGTCACAAGAAGTTCAATCGAACAAGTCCAAAAATTAACCGACGAAGTAAACGCAAGCGTTTCATACCACTTGTTTTACTAAGTCGTTTAATTAGATTTCTCATACGAGTGAGGTAAAGGTTTGTATATACCAATAGCTTGGAAATCGGTTTGGGAAAACCAGCTTTGTAATAAAATAGTGTTGAAATCGTTTTGATGAAAGAATTTTGATATTTACTACTAGTATTGAAACCTTTATATTTTTAAAGTGACAAGTCACAAAGAAGATTGTAGGAACAATCAATCATTAAAATTCACATTCGAAGATGTGAATAAAAGCCAGAGAAATCGATACCGAATCCATCAAAATGGACATTCCCAAAAATCACGAAGAAAATGTCATCAAGGTCGATAATAAGTGATAATAACAAAAGGGAATCCACACGAATCGACTAACATTGGAAATTCAATCCATAAAGACAAAATGGACTCAAACAGTAGGTTCAGTCGACTGAACAGAGTTTTCAGTCGACTGACCCTGTACCTGAAAATTTTCCAGGTTCGGGAAACTTTCTGTTTCCAGGTTCAGTCGACAGAACAGAGGATTCAGTCGACTGAATCATGCCTGGAAACTTTCGGGTTACAAGTTCAGTCGACTGAACAGAGGATTCAGTCGACTGAATCATGCCTGGGCTGTTTTTCAGCCTATTCAAATGAAGGGTAAACTCTTCCAAAATGCAACCGGACAACATTGGCTCTAAGGGTTTATGCCAATCGGCAACCCGACCCTATATGCTCCTCGATGCATCACCAAAAACAAGTTCAAACAACAAAGCTATGATTTTTGAAGATTTGAACTCAAAACACTAAAATTTGGAATGTTCACAAAACCAATCCAAATCAAGAGCAAATGCACACGAAGAAGTGTTAGGAATTCATACCCAACAACCAAAGATAATTATAGGCATAGATGTGAGATAAAAATCTCACCTTTGAACCCAAGCAATTGAAGAAGAAGCTTGAAAGCAAAAAAGGGGAATCAACCACTCTTCAAATCCAACTCAAGAAGCTTGATTCTAAGCTTTAAAAGAAGAACATTCCCAAAGTTAGGTTTAGGAATTTCTGAAATGATAAAAGGATGAGTTGGAGAAGAAGAAGAGAAGCTTACTAATGGGTTATTCTATTAGTTTGGAGCTAGAACTTGATTTGCAAAAGAAAACTAGGGCTTGAGTTTTAATTTCCCATCTCTCCCACCATTGTTGCTAAAGCTTGAGTATTAGGAATTGGAAATGAAGTAAATGAGGAGGAGAGGGGTTAGGACTGAATAAATAAGTGGGCTCATCCCAAATCAAAACCCTAAGTAAAAAAAGAAGCAAAAATCAACTTTCTCCAAACATATCGAAGCTTATACTCAAAAAGGTCGCAAACGGCATTTTAAACTCAATGGGAGTGGTCCCGAGTCCTAATTTGACCGTATGCAAAAAGTAGCTTTTCGGACTAAATTCCGAGTATCGATAAAATATATTTAAATAAAATATTTAAATATAACATCAACAAATATGCGGGTTGTTACAAATAGTTTCTCATCTCTACAATCAATCTTTCAGTTGCCAAACATTTTTACTAAATGAATGTTTACTCTTTTACTAAACTTATTCATTCCTATTCTTTATTAACATTTATTATTATAATCACCGTTATTAATTACATTCAAACAATGTCATTAAATACACCTGACGTATGTTATCATTTTTTTTATCTTACTGTAGTACATGTTATTAGTAGAAGTTCAAATTAAGATCGTAAACATGTTTCTTAACATATGTTAACAAAAATAAAATCATAAATTTTTATTATTCTACCACTTATATTCCTTACTATAATTAGCCTTTGGTATTCCTATCCATTAATTACACAAATAACATGGTCAATATTTGTTTGTCTTTCACTACATTAATACTTCTATATACATCTTAGATTTGTATCAACGATTATTTTTTTTCAAAATGTGAATCTTGTCAATTACGCGTATTAATTAAGGTTTTAAACTCAATTAACAAAGATTTCTAAGTCCAATCCATTTTTACCAAATTTGACAATCCCTAACCATTCGTACCACATTCCTTATAAATGTAATATTTAATAGATTTTATTTCAAATTAACGTACAACTTAATTTCCCTTAATTGATATCTGATTCCCAAATTTTTATTTAACATACTAAATGAATAAATAACCTAAATAAAGGTCGCCTACTCACTTTCTTTCATTTATAAGTTTACTACTTGCCCACCCAGGTATAAATCCCATATATAACACTAATTAATTTCCAATAACACTGCATTATCCAATTATCATAAATTTGTTCAATATATATCTTTTTTACTTATAAATAATTTATGTTCTCGATAATAAAATTAAAAATCATTAAGTAACGTTTCCCCCATAACAGTATTAAAATTACTTAACATTCAAGAGGACTTTATTTCAAATAAATTGATTGACCAATAAATTAGGTAATATATAATAATTGTTATTATACCCTTAAGATTTACGCTTATTCTCTTCTATTTGGTTTATAGCCTAAGATAATATAACCAATCTAACTCCATAAATAAACTTATTTTATTAACCAAATTATACATAAATTTATTACCTTTTACATCCCACTATAAATCAGTGTAACCATTAATACCACCCATATTATCATTCCTTACACAATACTGATCTTATTTAATTACCATTAACAATCTATTTTGTACAATAACTAAATGTTTACATTTGTTACTTATATCTAGTTTTATAACCAAAGGATTGTAGTTTCATTTAGATTGTTGACAGTTGACTTGTATTAACATTGTTTAAGTCTAAATTTACTTATCATTCCGTTATAAAATTGCAATATTTTATTTCTTTCAATACTAACTCATAAAATATTATTAAAATAAAAAAAATTTAACACCGAAAATTTATGGGTCGTTGCATTCTCCCCCACTCAAAACTTTTCGTCCCCGAAAAGGAAAAAAAGGGGAAAAGAAGAAATAAAAACAATGCATCTTATCAAAACATTAACTTTATAAACAATTAAATTTACAAAATTAATTAATCAAAATAAGATATCCTAATTTATAACTATTTAATGTTTTATATTTAAATTATTAAAGTTTGGAAAACATTTTCAATTATTTTTTCTTAGTCCGTAATTTTCGGAAAATTTCGGCAGAGTCTCCTTTGTACGGAGAGGCTCGAAAGAAAAATAAAATATTAATTATAACAATATATATCATATATTTTCAAAATAATAAATACCCCAACACTGAAAAAAACAAAATAATAACGCTAAAACCCATAATCCGAAAACGTACCTAATTGTCGTGCAATAACGCTTATTTTATGGAACCAAAAGCAGTAGCAATTGCTTCCATAAACTGCATTTTACTTATATAATCCAAAGGGTTAACAATTTATAAAAAAAATGAAATATTTAGGTGGTTTCAATCACTAACAACAAATCAATACAACAACCATCAATTTCAACAAACAACATACACAATACAAAACAACCATTCAATCAAAGAAATAAATAGTTGTTCGGGTTCAAAACTTTTAAATTGCACGGAATGAAGAATAAACTACTAGCGCATCATTTACTCAACAGCCTTAGATAAAACTAAATAGATTATTCATTCATTCAAATCCAAATTTAAAGTATCTTACCCCAAACAACCATAAACCAAACAAGCAACAATTCCAAATAATAAATCAAGCTCATTCTTATAAATTTCATTTATTACTTTACATTTATTTCTTACAACTTTTATCTCCATTCATTAATTTAGTGTTTATTACACTTGTTTGCACTTATACTTACATATATATAATTCATTTTTATCTTTTCATTTCATATTGCATAACTTCGTTTGTTTATAGTATTCATGTGCAAATCAATCTCTTAGCACATTAATACATTAATTTAAGTCTACACTTATATATTTACTGCATTCATCTTTTCTTCTTATTTTATTAATAAATAGCTTCAATCCTTTACTTAAGTTTATTATCTTCCATATATACTACTTAATTTTATTTATTTTCTTCCATTTATAATACCTACCTTTCTATTTCAATTAGTAGTCTTTTCAATTACACTTAAGATTATAATATTATAACATCAAATTCCTATTTATTAAGGAATTTCATTAATTACTTTCATTACCTCAAATTTATTACTTGTACAATATCTATTGCATTTTCTTATTAACATTTCAACTTTTAATATTTGGTAAGTTATATATATGCTTTTAAAGAACGTAATTGAAAGTTATACAAGTTTTTCATTTCTTCTAGTTAATTCATTGTTCAATAAATTTTTACCTTCTCCTTATAAATTACAATTTCAACTTCCTTTTTATTTCCTTTATAACTTAGCTTTAAATCTCTTACCTAAATTAGAGGTTTCAATTATTAATTACTTACCTTTCATTTCACTACAATAATTGAAATAATTAATTAATGGAAATTTAAGAATTTAATACCGGGTTAAATTTTCAATTTATTTTAAAACAAGAGATAAATATATTCTTACAACTTATATATCTCTAATTATATTTAAAACAATTCAAAATTTAAATATTTTTCAAAAATGAATCTGCGGTAGAACTACTACAGTGGCCTTCCCCTTTCGACACTCGAAAATGAAAGTTGATGATGCGGCCGCCATCACCGAAATTATTTTCCAACGACAGAAAGGAAAGTACAAAACTTATTTTCTCCAAAATCTTCTTTAAAACAATTCTTTCGAATTAAATTGAAATAATTATATTAGAAAATACTTATAAACAATATTATTATATTCCAAAACTTATTCGAAAGAAATTTCAAAACCCTGGAACTTAAGTTCTAAAATTTCCAAATTTCATTTATTTTATTTTTAAATCTTATTTATATTATTATTTATACACTTTATTACCTAACAACCAATCTATTACAGCCAAATATAGATATCATTTAAAAAAATTATTTTATATATAGAAAATATAGTAGGCGAAATTATTTCATTCACCTATATAAAACAAATATTATGTCGGTCTGTCCTGTTAAGTGTTTAGAAATCCCTATTGATGTCACAGCGTCCCATGCACCAACCATAATTTATAAATACAAAACGGAACAGATTAACACAATATAAAAACCTTTTTATAACACTAACAAATACGCTCTCTCATATATATACACTCAGCGACTCCCATAGGGTATTACTACCCTATTAACAAAGAGTCAGACCCCACAAAGTTAAGGTTTATCGCTAAACCAAAGCCTTGATACCAGATGTAACGACCCGCCTTTTCGCACGCTTTAAATCGACACACGTGCCAATTCAAACCATACAGAAGGGCGGATTGTTATGGGGTAAATAAGATAAACACAAAGAAGATGAAGAAAGAAGAAAAAAACAAAATAGAATCTTGCAGCGGAACGATAAAATATAATAATAAATATACAGTTCATAAAACTGTTTACAAAACATTTGATTTTTCTTTATACAATAAATATCGGAGTTCACATACCAATAAATATCAATGCTGCGGAATCAAATGGTGTAGTGGAATAATATAATAGATAGTAATAGTACAAATCTTCGTCTTCGTCCTCCAGAATAAGATCTTCAAATCCTGAAACGCTCGGACTGACCCGAGCGAATTGAAAAGACAAAACATTCGAGTCGGAACTAAAAGATCTTATGTAAGTTAAATCAACAGAGATAAATATGAGTGCAGTAACTTAAGAGATGCTCGGGATTTACATCTCCTAAGGGTCCGTTAAACTATCTGTTATGTAGTATACTTCGCTATTATACTAGTGCCTAATTGTAAAATAAACTTACTTTTAAATAGCGTTAAGGCTTTACATTTTCCACCTTAACACAGTTATATATTCCCATAGTCTATATCGTACCGTAATCTCCCCCGTACTGGGCGTCGTCAGAGGGCACTCCATAGGTATGGTACAAAACCAAAATCGTATAAGGCGTGCTAGGGTAGGTGACACGGCACAACTAGGCAATGCCATGGTAGATATACCAATTGCTATCCGGACTGGTGGTAACGCATAGCTGCAGCTACCGCCCACCTCGAACAAACACCCCCAAAATCAAAAAAAATAAAGGTGGCCACCGAATCAATCCAAAGTCAGAGTATAGTATCGAAGGGATGTGTCTGATAAAGGGAGCTAACCCCCTTGGCCCGAGAATCACTCCTGTTGCTAACTTATGCCAACTCACGGGAGTCGGGTCCACGTATTTACCTTAGAGGAAACGCCGCCGCCATCCTACTTCATTCTGAAATCTCGTCCACGTACACGGTTGTTAAAGTGGTTTTCGAAGTTGGCAGAGAGTATGAAAACTCCTGATCCCGGTCTCTTCAACAACCAAATATTATTCTAACACCGCGGACTTTCAAAACCGTATAATACGATACCATTTTTCGTTTTAAAAACCAAATAAATTTGATATCATTTATAAACCCAAATCTGTATAATATCATTTTTATTTCACAAATATCTTTTCCAAAATCATACTGCTTTAAAATTTATTGTAACATCCCGCCTTTTCACATACTTTAAACCGACACACGTGCCAGTTCAAACCATACGGAAGGGCGGATTGTTATGGGGTAAATAAGAAAAACAGAGAAGAAATAAAAACAAAACAGAATCTCACAGCGGAAGGATAAAATATAATAATAAATATTCAGTTCAAAACAGTTTACAAACACTTGATTTGCTTTATACAATAAATATCAGAGTTACACATACCAATACAATCAATGCAGTGGAATAGAAAGAGTGTGGTGCAATACTATAAATAATAATAATACGGATTCTTCGTCTTCGTCCTCCAAAGCTGAAGTCTTCGATCCTGAAACGCTCGGACTGACCCGAGCGAATTTGAAAAGACAAAAACACTCGAGTCAGAACTAAAAGATCTTATGTGAGTTAAATTAACAGAAATAAATATGAGTACAGTAACTCAAGAGATGTTCGGGATTTACATCTCTTAAGGATCCGTTAAACTATTTACTATGTAGTATATTGCGCTATTATAATAGTGTCTATTTATAAAGTAAACTTACTTTTTAATAGCGTTAAGGGGTTACCCATATAGCCCTTAACACAAATAATGCCAATAGTCTATACAGTACCGTAATACCTCCTGATCGGGAAGATACCAGAGGATACTCCATAGGTACGACACAAATAGAAACTCGTAGTAAGGCTCGGTATGGTAGGTGACACGGCACAACTAGGCAATGCCAGAGTAGATATACCAATTGCTATCCAGGCTGGTGGAAACGCGTAGCCGCAGTTACCGCCCACCTCGGACTAACTCCCCAAAATCAAAATATAGAAGTGGCCACTGAGTCAATCCAAAATCAAAGTATAATATCGAAGAGGAGGGTCCGATAAGAGGAATGACCTCATTGGCCTGAGAATCGCTCCTGTTTTAGCCACCTTATGCCAACTCACGGGAGTCGGGTCCACGTATTTACCTTACAGGAAACGTCACCACCACCTACTTCATTCTGGAATCTCCACCGCGTACACGGTTAGTCAAAGTGGTTTTGGGTATCGACAGAGAGTATTTCAGATATCCGATCCCGGTCTCTTTGCCAACCCATCGTTATTATAACACTGCGGTCATTTAAAAATAGGTTATACTTTAAAAATCAGAATAAACATTCCATTTCATAACCATGAATACGATATCATTTCAAAACCCAAAACCATATTTTATCACTTATCCCAAATATAATTCTTTTCCAAAATCAAAATGCTTTAACTTCATATCGTCTGAAAATCAAATATTTTCAAAGCATAGTATTTTGAAAATCATAATTTAAACGCATAAATAAAGAGAATATAACGGTTAAAATTGGCGTTATTGAAATAAAAAAGGAATGGGGGAATAATAATTTGAAATCATTGCAATAGATATTAATTTAAGGTTACCTTAAATAAATTAAGGTAATAAATGGAGGATAGTGTAAATATCTTTATAATACGATGATTTGTGTAGTTAGGGTAGTTTTGATTTGTCACTTAAGATGGAGGATTTTTATAAAATGTAATAAATGTAGTTTAAATTAAGGCATTGACGTTTGGGTATTTAAGAAGTGATAAACTAAAATTTATTTATTTATTTGAAAATTTGAAATCCAATTTGTGGATTTATTGCAAATAAGTGAAATTTGTGTTTAACCATTACGTCGATAGGAATAAATTAAATTTAAGGTTATATTAATAAAATTTGGACTAGAGAAATGATATGAATCGGTTTTAGAAGCCTTAAATATAAAATGGGAAGTATACGAGATTTCACGTTACAACCATTTTTAAAAAATCCTGATGTATGTAGAAATATTTATGAAATATAACGTAAACCAATGTTGAATCAAAAGAATAGAGTCAACACTTATTTATTCATTTAATGTGATATAACTACGAGTATGATTTATTGCAAATTACATGGAAATCTAATATATAGGACATTACCTAAAAAGGAAGAGTAGATAAAATTTATGATAAACATATTTGTATATGAAGGTTATTGATTTAAGGAGAAATTGGGCAAGTTTTCTGTATTTGGGTTAAGTGCAACCTTTAATAGATAAATTTAGTGCAATTAAAGAAATTGACAATTAATATTTCGATAACCTAAAATTTGATGGGATAAGAACATTTGGGTAATGAAGGGATGACAAATATTAGCTATGATTCTAGAAGGAATTAAATAGATAATGGGAAGATTAAAATCAGGTTCTAAGCAATAATTATTAAATAACAGAAGTTTAGGAGTAAAGTGAGATAATTGAAAATTTTAATCATTCATATAAGTCATTTGTTTATTAATATGAGTTAGCTAATAAATTTAATTTGGGCAATACCTATATATTGGAAACACATTTGTAAAGTGTAATTAATTGAATTTGGTGAATTGGGAATGAATCCAAGGTTATAGGAATTGATGTAATACTACGCAAATAAAAGGTAACTGCATAAAATCAATGTTTCGTAATAAATTGTAATTGATAATTAAGTAGGAATGGGTTTGAATTTGACAAAAAGGAAAATTTATTATTTGCTTACCCATCTATTCAATCTATTAAATTTGATCAGATCCATATGCAATTAAACGAATTTATTTACAAGTTGGTATGTATTTAGCTGATAACTATAAACCAATTAGGGCAATTGGGTATATATATATTACCAGTTAAGTTATATAAGATAATGGTTGACTTAATTAAGGGATTTTATGTAATGATTTCATTTATTTTGTAAGTGGAAATAAAACGTTAATGATAACAAGTATTCAAAATTTACCATCTATTTAGTATATTAAGTATAATTGATAATCAACTGCAGCAAGTAATAAATAATAAATACGTAACGTTAAATGAAGTAATATTTGAAATTTAATATTTAGAAACTATGCAAATATAAGTGCAGATGAAATTGGGGATATTTACATATTGAAATATGAATCCAATGATAAATCAATCTAATTGACAATAAATAATGGAAAGTAAATTTAATTAAATTTTGGAAATTTAATATATATATACAGTGATAAACCCTAGCTCCATCCTATTGTCATTTGCTGTATATTCATTTCTTCATCTCCTTCTCCTCCTCAAATGGTTGCAAAACCTAGATCTACTTCAATCCAAATTTCAATGAAAATGCAAACACTTCAGAAAAATTCCACAAAAAAATATATGTTAATGTTCTCGAGGCACGTAATCTACTGGTGCAATTCGTTTTCTGTTTTGAACATTCGTTTGACCAGAATTAATTCAAACAGTCCGTGACCATTCATCATCGTCGTCGCAAACTTCGTCGGATCGTCAAACCTTTTCTGGGTTTTGTAGAGTGGACGATGGGGATCGCATCTATATGGTTTGTGTGTCGTTTTATTTATTTTCAATTTTGAATTCAATCATCATTTTTCGCCATAACTTTCTCATACGAAGTCGGATTCACACGAAATTTCTTTTGTTAGGATCGTAATTTAATTCCGGATTTGATGACGCTAGTTTGGACGAATTCCAAGAAGGGCGAATTTTTGGGTTTAAATCGAATTTAAATTCGATTTAAATTCCAAAGGTGAGTGTTTAAACCCACTCACAACTACTAGAAGCTTTTATGTTTGTTAAACTAATTTTAGAAATGAATAGAAATTTATTTATGAGTATTTGGCATGTTTATTTTATTCATATCTGTTGAATCGCATTTATTTAATTTAACTGTTAATTTAATTAATTTATTGCGTATAAATTTACAGTTAAAATTTATTTGTTTGTATATGAACTGCTAGTTAACAGTTATATAATTTATTACTGAATATAGACTGTAGATTAATAGCTGTTAAATTTAATTTGAATAAAATTGCCAGTATTACCTGTTATGTAGTACCAAAAATAATATTGTTATTGATTGATACTGATTGATGATTGCGATTTGGATGATGGATGATGTTGATGAATGGATGTTTATTGTATATCATTAAATTGCAAATTATCATGCATATTTCATTTCATTCGGGATTGTGGTTTGAAATGATATACAACCGCAAAATTTTATATCTTTTAAATTGCGGATTGAAATGATAAATATTCGTATCACTTGACCATAGGATAGAAAATTATATACAGGCACCGCGGTATATATATAACTATTTAAAGGTGATTTCTATGGTTTGGATGGAATACGGTTTATAATAATCTTAAATTTAATATTGTATAAATATTATTCTTCCATATATATACATATGAAGTTGAAAATTTTGAAATTAAAAGGTGTATAAATCTCTTTATTAAAAATGGAAAAAATTTAAGAAAATGGAGTTTGATAATTTATATCATATGTTTAAATGTTAAGTTTGGAAATTTTAAGATATGATATTTATAATTGGATTTTTTCCAAGATAAATTGAAATGAATATTCTAGTATAATTTGAATTGAAAAAAAAAAATATTTTATTACTACAAATTGGAGTTCTTATTTATTTATGGATTTTATGTGAACATTCAAGACTAAATAATAGAACATTTAATTTGGTTGAAGGAATAAATTCCAACTTTAGTTTTGAAATATTAATACTCCAAATGGATATATATATATATATATATATATATATATATATATATATAAATTGAAGTGGTTTTGGAACTTGAGAGAGATAATACAAATTTTGGTTTAGACTTTAATGAAGAAATGTATTTGTAAAGCCATGAGAACTATTTTCTTTACAAAGTAACATTTAAGTTAAACCTTTTAATTCATATACCGTTGAATATCCAAACCATTCAAGTTTTAGAAGTTATGGTTTTAAATTATGATTTTCAAAATACTATGCTTTGAAAATATTTGATTTTCAAACGATATGAAGTTAAAGCATTTTGATTTTGGAAAAGAATTATATTTGGGATAAGTGATAAAATATGGTTTTGGGTTTTGAAATGATATCGTATTCATGGTTATGAAATGGAATGTTTATTCTGATTTTTAAAGTATAACCTATTTTTAAATGACCGCGGTGTTATAATAACGATGGGTTGGCAAAGAGACCGGGATCAGATATCTGACATACTCTCTGTCGATACCGAAAACCTGTAATAAAGGTGAATGCTATTAGTGGATGTCAACACTTAATAAAATTTATTTAGAATAAAAAGAATTTAAATGCATGTTTGAATAGAGTATTAAATTGATAGGTTAAGCGTAAGTAATTAGAATTTAACCCTATAAGATATGGAACTGAATGTATGAATATAATTTTGTAGAAATAGTTAATTAACAACTTATTTGTGCATACCCAATTTAATATAAATAACAAAAGGGCTAGCACTTGATGTGCCTAAGTATTAATATATTGGAACTATAATAAAATAGAGAGTTTGGTAGTAAATAGAAATAAAAAGACCGTTATTAACTAGTAAATTAATAAATGGATTCTAACAATAGGTAGTAATTAATGCGTGTATATTGGGCATTTGCAGATTTATCAATTTAATACTCTATTCAAACATGCATTTAAATTCTTTTTATTCTAAATAAATTTAATTAAGTGTTGACATCCACTAATAGCATTCACCTTTATTACAACCAAAGGTGACATCTTCACTACTGATTTTATATTAATGAATCTCATTTTAGTTAATATTTTTTTATTAATATTCTCAATTCAACATTTATTGATTTCTTAAAATTTACTTTTAACAAAAAGTGACAAATTACATTATCCAAATCTATTGTCATAAAATTTTATTGTTACACTAGGTTACAACTACTATACCAAATTTCTACATTTATTCTTAAACAAATTAGAAATTATATTAATTTAATTTATTAAATATTATTAATTTCAATGGGTCGTTACATTTATAATACCTGAAACCTAAACATTTGAATTATAACTTTCAAAACAAAATACTTCGAAATTCATAGCTTTAAAACCATAACTTTCAAAACTTAATTGGTTTGAATACTCAACGGTATATAAAATAAAACAATTGAATTTCAAATTTCTTTATAAAGTAAATAATTTCCACGCCTTTACAATTTTATTTACTTTAAATTCAGTCTAAACCCATAACCTTTAAAAACACTTCGATTTCAATATTTTCAAACTTGGATTATTTAATAAATTTCAAAACTAAGGTTGGGAATTTCTATTCAACGATTCATTGTCCTATTATTTAGTTTTGAAACGTTTACATAATAGATCCATAACCATTTAAAATAAAACCCAATTCATTAACACTAAATATTTCCTTCCATTTATTTATACTAGAATTAATCGTTTAATTTATCTTGAATAAAAATCCAGTTATAAATATCATACCTTTAAAATTTCCAAGATTAATAAGTTTACACCAACTTGTGGAGTTTAATTTTTAAACAAGCCTAATTCCAAATAAATTTCCAATTTAATTTCCAATCTTAATTGATTTGAACTATTTAAAACTCTATATATATACACACACAATATCTTAAACCTGTACTTAATCGTAAATATAAATTATCAAACTCCATTTTTCAACTTATTTATTTCCATTTAATAAATTCATACATAGTTTAAATTCAATAATTTAACTATATATGTATGTATAAAATAAGATTTTATATGAGATCAAAATTAATATATATTAAACCGCATCCTATCCAAACCATAGAAATCATTTCAAAAATAATTTTATATATATACCGCGGTGCCTGTATATAATTTTCTATCCTATGGTCAAGTGTTACGGATATTTATCATTTCAATCCGCAATTTAAAAATAAAAAATACAGTTGTATATCATTTCAAACCGCAATCCCGAATGAAATGAGAATGCATAATACCTTGCGGTTTATATAATATAGAACACACCATCCATTCACCCAATATCAATCATCAACCAATTTTATTTCAATCATCATCAATTGAAACAAACATCAATAGAGCATATAAAATATAACAGGTATCAACGAACATTTTATATTCTAAATAAATAAATAAATAACAGTTTAACTAGCTGTTTATATGCAAAATAAATAAATTTTAACCGTCAATTTATATGCAATAATAAAATTAATTAACAGTTAAATTACATAAATGCGATTTAACGGAGATGATGAAAAAATATGCAAAACAATCATAAATCAATTTCTACACATATCTTAAATCAATTTAACAAACATAAGAAAACTTAGAAGTTGTGAGTGGGTTAAAACACCCACCTTTTGAATTCAAATTGAATTCAAATTCAATTTAAACCCAAAAATTGGACATTCTCCAAATTCATCCAAACCAGCGTTACAAGATTGGGAATTTTATTACGATCCTAACAAAAAAAATCGCATGTGAAATGGAGTTTGTATGAGAAAGTTACATGTGCTAAGTCACTTAAAAACAAAATTAATTTAAACAAACAAATAAACATACCTAACAAAAATATAAGCCACGTCAGCAAAAGCTTTAGCACGCTACAGGACCTCGTTCTTCTCCAGTACGAAAAATGAAAAAAAATCATTTTTATAAAAGAATGCTTTTGGAGTAGAAAGAATATGAGCTTTTGAATATGAGGTGTCAGGAGAAACAAAATATAGAAGAAGAAATAAGATGTAGGTTATTTATAATTAGGAAATGAATGTGGAGGGACAAAAATAAATGTCATGTTTTATTATTAAAGCTTTGGGCAATAATAATAGATAAGGGAATGCACGTAGTAATCGAAAAGTTTGCAAATGAAAGTAGAATTTTGTACGCATTTAGGATTTTATCTACGCAAAATAAAATGTTTATACTTACCCCAAAAATGGGAACATTCAATTTTGTTTTCTCAAAATGATCTTTTATTTCCATTAAAACACCATTTTTGTTTAACACAAAACGTGCGTTTCTTTTATTAAATCTATTAATTGCAATCAACGTTTCCTTTCTTTTTAATTGATACATTTGAATTACATTAATTGCAGTTACTTACAAAGTTAGATTTTTAAAACAGGCAACTAAAAAGGATAAAGAAATAGAACAATTGTTTATTTAAACACGTTTATAAAATTATTGTTTATACACAAGAGTAATAAATAGATTATTTTCCTATTTTGTAATCAGTCTGTAAGCTAAAACACAGTTCAAATAAACATATATTTTTTCTTTAAAATCAATCTTTCTGCTCTTATTTTAATGAAATTAAACTTAAATTCATAGATGAATCATTCATTTTATTTGATGTAAAATTTTCTTTTTATTAAATCTAGCTTTCCCTATATTTGCACAAAACATATGCTGCTTTTATTTACACCTATTAATTTACAATTAGTATTCTCTCTCCTATTAATTGGAAATTTTCAATTACATTAATTTCAGTTGAATAAGTTTCAAAATGGACTAAATGAATGTAATGAGAAGTATAACAATTATTTCCTATCTAATAGTAATTTAAACATATTAATACACTACTCGCTACAAATAGTAATTATATATATTTCTTACTAAATAATAGTTTCTCATCTCTACAATCAATTTTTCAGTTGTGAAACATTTTTACTAAATGAATGTTTACTCTTTTACTAAACTTATTCATTCTTATTCTTTATTAACATTTATTATTATAATCACCGTTATTAATTACATTCAAACAATGTCATTAAATACACCTGACGTATGTTATCATTTTTTTATCTTACTGTAGTATGTGTTATTAGTAGAAGTTCAAATTAAGATCATAAACATAACTCTTAACATATGTTAACAAAAATAAAATCATAAATTTTTATTATTCTACCACTTATATTCCTTACTATAATTAGCCTTTGGTATTCCTATCCATTAATTACACAAATAACATGGTTAATATTTGTTTGTCTTTCACTACATTAATCTTCTATATACATCTTAGATTTGTATCAACGGTTATTTTTTTTAAATGTGAATCTTGTCAATTACGTGTATTACTTAAGGTTTTAAGCTCGATTAACAAAGTTTCCTAAGTTCAATCCATTTTTACGAAATTTGACAATCCCTAACCATTCGTACTACATTCCTTATAAATGTAATATTTAATAGATATTATTTCAAATTAACGTACAACTTAATTTCCCTTAATTGTTATCTGGTTCCCAAATTTTTATTTAACATACTAAATGAATAAATAACCTAAATAAAGGGTCGCCTACTCACTTTCTTTCATTTATAAGTTTACTACTTGCCCACCCAGGTATAAATCTCATATATAACACTAATTAATTTCCAATAACACTGCATTATCCAATTATCATAAATTTGTTCAATATATACTCTTTTTTTACTTATAAATAATTTATGTTCTCCATAAATTCTCATTCACTCTTCCGTTGCTAAAATTAAAAATCATTAAGTAACGTTTCCCCCATAACAGTATTAAAATTACTTAATATTCAAGAGGACTTTATTTCAAATAAATTGATTGACCAATAAATTAGGTAATATATAATAACTATTATTATACCCTTAAGATTTACGCTTGTTCTCTTCTATTTGGTTTATAGCCTAAGATAATATAACCAATCTAACTCCATAAATAAACTTATTTTATTACCCAAATTATACATAAATTTATTACCTTTTACATCCCACTATAAATCAGTGTAACCATTAATACCACCCATATTATCATTCCTTACACAATACTGTTCTTATTTAATTACCATTAACTATCTATTTTGTACAATAACTAAATGTTTACATTTGCTAATTATATTTAGTTTTATAACCAAACGTATAATGCTCAAATAAAATGAATTGGAGTTTCATTTAGATTGTTGACGGTTGACTTGTATTATCATTGTTTCAGTCTAAATTTACTTATCATTCCATTATAAAATTGCAATATTTTATTTCTTTCAATATTAACTCATAAAAAATTACTAAAATAACAAAAATTTAACATCAAAAATTTATGGGTCGTTACACTACCCTCAATCATCGTCGAGCATCCATCCATCTTCTAGCTCGAGTGCAAGCTCGCGTCTTCCTCAGGACCTTTCCACCAAATCGCGATCAACCCAAATCGCGAGCTCTGCCCCCCTTTCATGCCGTTACAGTGCCGCGAGTCCCTCCTAGTCGAGGCCAAACTCGAACACGTCGCTACCCAAACGTGCCCCCCATCTAGACGAAACGCGTACGAGTTCGAGCAACCCTAATCGCACTCGAACCACACGCCTACGATACTACCTCAAACTCATGTAAATTCCCACTCGCATCCCTAGCTTGACACTCCCATCAGGTCGTAGCCCTTCGAAATTCACTCGCGTGAGATCGATTGAAGATGATTCTCTCCTTTTATTTTATTGGATCGATTTCGATTCGAAATGACTGCAGTTCACCATTTTTTATTTTTTATTTTTTTATTTCAGGGAGAACTGAATAGATTTTGTTGCCAGGAAAGGAATGAAGTAAGAGAGATGGAATAAAACTCGGCCATTAGATTTCTTTATTTGATTTTGTTTTGGTTTGAACTGATGAGGATGGAAGGAATATACGTGATTTAACGAAGAGAGTTGTCGGCTATGATTTGATTTTTTGCGTGTTGGGGAGACGAGCTACAGTGCCAGTGAAAAGTTGTAATGGGGAAAGGAAAACGGCTGATGTTGAAACATTTTGACCAGGCATAAATATATACATTTAAATTTTTCGATATAAATTTCAGGGCGTTTACTTACCGTACTGTCACACAACAACTCCGATCACTACGAAATTTTAAATCCGATAATAATACAATATTACGGATCCAATGGAACTGGTTTCGTCGAATTCCGAGACTGTGCCTCGGAAGGCTATTTTTAAATATCGATTTAAATGATATATTTTCAAAACTGAACAAAACACTTCAAAAATAGGTTTTAACACTTTTACTATCTTCAGTACTATCAATATAAATTTTACAAGCCTTTAAATTATTTTTAACCGACTTAAAACTCCAGATTCAACATTTTCCCAACTTCAAATAATTTAATTTAATAATTGAATTACCCAGTAAATAGTAATATTTGAATTCAAGTTAAAAATTAACTTTTATATATTTAAAATCAAATTAAATATTCCAATTTCAAATGCTGAAAAGTCCCGGGTCGTCACAGCTGCACCACTGTTGTATTTGGTTGCTCATGCATATTCTAGTGTCATCATTTGCTGATTCTTTTATAAATTGTCTTTGAGCTGCGCTATTATGTCAACTTGTTGTCTCGAGTACATGTATATTGTTCATTTTGGTTATGTTGCATTCTCTCTTTACTGTCATGTGAGGTGTGCACTGTGCACTTTGTTGCACTGTATATTGATTTGGTCTAGAATTTTTGAGTTGATATTGGCCATTGGTTCACTTGATCTTGTTTATGATAGACTGCACTTGATTTATATGTTACACTGCCCTGTCTTCTAGTTGCTTTGAGCATTTGAGTCTGTTTAGTTGTAGTCTACATTTCTGATATTGGACTAGCACTTGAACCTCTGGCATGTTGCACTATAAGCTCATGTGTACTTCTTTTTCTTTTCTTTAACCTGAACTGGTCTGGTTTGAGTTTGGTTTGATTACTTTTGAGATATAGCCTCAGTTTTCATGTGTATGACATGAACCTTGGTCAAGGCTTGATTTATGTGTCATGACCAATTCGATTGAATTTGCACCAGTGTTGGATCCAGTTTTAAAGCTCGGATTTGACCTTGTGCTGATATCGTGACTTGATACTTATTTTACTTGAGTTGAACCTGGCTTTTGATTTGGGTTTGACCTTGTGCTCACCTGTCCCTGCAGTTTTATCAATGTACGTTGGTGTGCACGGCCTTGCGGTATGTACAGTGATACACTGTGCATGTCATAAGTTATTCGTATATGATGAATTCAAAATTAAATGATGACGAACAACCCAAATAACCGAGGCAAATAATATTTTCAAAATATACATTTTTTTATACTGCAAAAATATTTCCTTTTCAATTTTATTACGTCAGTGTACATTTTGGCAGATTGCTCAGATGCTGGATTCAATCTGGAATGGAGTTGATGATAATATATGAGTGAATGAGTGAAATGTAATGAGGTGCATATGTAAATGATATTTGAAATTGTATACATAGTAAGAGCTGGAATTTGTACTTTTCAAAATTGTAATAAGTATCTGTTTAAATAAAATATCCGTTTGAATTTAAATTCTTTGTTATTTATTTTATTTAGAAAATATTTATTTAATTATGTAAAAAATGAAGTAGTACATTAACAAATACATTTAAATGAATATATATATATATATATGTTTATTATCATCAAATAAAAATCATATATTCGCATATTCAACAGAATGCTCGTTGCCTTCCAATGACAATGTACTGGTAACATTCATCTATACATGTCTGTTCTGGGTCTGAAGGAAATCGAAGACACTATTCCTACTACATCCGTTTTGGAATCATCCTCAAGATTAGTAGCGATTATCCCTTGCACTTCAATGCTCCATCTTTGATTCCATGCTCTTGTCTTCATTTCGAATACGTATTCGTTGGATCAAGTGGTGTTCGAATAACTTATCCGATCCCGATCTCTTCGAAACAACTTTCGACATTTTCAGTAAACTCAACTCCGATTCTTTAGGAAATAAACAGACGAAAATAAGATCGAAGATCATCCCCTAACCGTTAGTGGACGAATTTTCTCATGATCGTCCTAGAAGAACGAAACGAGCTTATACGTACAGTATAGCACCTTCGACAGTAACTGTAACATATAATTCCCGTTTTCTTCGAGATATTTCCAAAGTTATATTTTTGGCCAGGATTTGATAGTCAGTTATTTAACTATCAAATTAACAATCATTCAACCAAAGATTTCTTTTCCACTGAAATAACTAAGCCTCATCTAATTTAAATTTCAATAAATTAAATTACTTAGTCAAAACAATATATATTTATCTCGTCGGATAAGTACATTCACAAACCATTTATTTCAAAAATATTTGAAACCCTTTTAAATATTATGGAAAGTACTTTGTGGTATCAACCATGGATTATTAGCTCGATTATTATGTCTCTATCCCAAAGAAATCCAAATTTAACTAGAGGTAATCTCTGCCTCCGATTACGTTATGAAAGCATACCATTACTTTAAGAAAACTTTATTTAGTAATTATCTTTAAATAATACTTATAAAGTTACTATGTAAATTTTTCCAAAGTTTAATTTAGGAAAATACTCTTTTATAAAAGTTTTACTATATAATATATTGTTTTAAAACATTATTAATTTGAATAAATTATATTTGAAATAATAATAATATCTTAATACTAATTAACTGTTAAATAAAAATTAACTTTTAATACAATTGCTATAATAACCTTAAATAAATAATTAATATATAATCTAACATTTCAAATAATTAATAACTTTAAGAACAATAATTAAATACTTTTAAATAACTTTTAAATAACCATGAAATAATTAACTTTAAATCATTATCAAATAATTATTAATTATCTTAAAAAATACCACTAATAAATAATAATCAGTTTCAAAATAACTTTGGTTCAAAAGTCAACTTTCAAAGTTTGCAAGAGGCTTAATACTCCAACCGTGCTTAATCAAGTTACCTTTAATTCCAATAACTATCTATATTATAATCACAGTATTCACGTAACATCCCATATGTAAATTAACTCATAATTAACAATTAATTGTTAATACAACACTTATCCAATACTTCCCGATTGGGATTTAATTATGTGTCCATATTAATGTAATAGCGGAACGGGATTCATTTACGCTAAATAAATATCCAATTTTAACTTATCAAATCAACAGTAGTAGAATGGTGATTTATTCTGCTAAACAAGGTCCAATAAATTCAATTAGTGAAACAATGATATATTTTCTCTAGACAATTGTTCAATTAACCATATTCAATTCAATTTAACTCGATGTTATTTATTTAGCTGCTTAATGGCGAAGACAAAAGATAATTGAAATCAATATCTAAATAAAAATCAAACCGTAGATCATTAACTACAATCAACGATTTAAAATTAATATTTAATCAATTTATAAATTAGAATTGAACTGGTTCTAATTAACTTCTTCGAATTATATTTTGATCCCAGTTACTCGTTAGTCAAGAGTTTAGATAAAATAAAATAATTTATTTAGTTAACTAACATGAAATAAATCATTCAATAATTTATTTATTTCCTATAATTAATGAAATAAGAAATTACTTATTTTGTTTACTTAATTGTTAAAATCATTAAATTTTACACTGTAGAAACTCGGCAATACCAAACCATATGAAAATATTTGCGACAGGGACTCAATGTATTTTTAATGGAAGAGAAACTGTATTTTTAAATTTATAAATTTAATAAATAAACTAATTAAATTCAATTTATTTTACTTCAAAACCCACTAAGCCCATTCTCTTCAAAACCCGTCCCATACTCTTTTTCCTTCTTCCAGTTTTTATCCTCCCCTTCTTCATTCACCTAGAAGCACGAAAATGTGTATTCGCATGTATGCGTGCACACCCCTCTTTGGGCGATCAACCACGCTGTTGACCACCCCGACAAACCACCTATGACCATCTCAACATGGCTGACCACTCTGAAACATCGCCAAGGCCTTCGGTTCGAAATCGAACCGCTAACCCAAACTGGAACGAACAACTGCGCCTAACAAAACGCCTCGTTATTCCAAGACAATCGCCCATCAACCACCAAATGTCGTCCACAGCTACGCCATCACCAACTCTACCCATCCCCCTCTATGTGCATGCCTACATCCTTCTATCCGCATTGCTATTATCCTCTAACCCAAGACCACAACAACCTCCTCTAAAACCCTAGTTCACCCATGTAAAGCTTACGTATGCAATGAGAAATCGCCATGATTTAGTGGATGCGCCATCACGTAGGCCACCACCAAGCCGAGCGCCACGACGTGAAATCAAGCACTTCGTCGGAATTCAAAGAAATTCCCAAATCTGGTCATCTCAAGATTCCTCCATCCATGTATCCCTAAAAATCCTCAAACTTGTCTTAAAAATCAAGTTTGAATAACGACCACAACCATATCATTCATCAGTTAAATCATGATGGTCGAATTTTTTGCCATACTGACCTACTCACTGCAAATTTGAGTTTTCTCTTTCTCTGCTTAATGGTTTTAGATGAAATAAATTTTAAAATATTCTATATTCGAAAATAAGAAACTTTGGTTTTGGAATCAAAGTTTAAAATATAATAAATTTTGAGTTACTGATTCTTAAAGTTGGAACTTTACTGTTTTATAAAAAACAGAGCGGGTTAAGAAAGAAGCACGGTATACTTTTTTTTATTTGGTTACAGGGTTGTCTAACATGCATACAGTTGTCACATATTTAAGATTCATTCCAAATCACAGTCATAAGGATTTATAAATATGATATCCAGTAAACCATGTAAAATGTATACTCGCGGTTTTTTTAAACACAGATGAACACCTGCTCTGTTTTAATCCTCTCCAAGCTTTGAACCCTTAACCAAATTTTGTTTCAATAGTGGTTTTGTTATCTGCTTCTTCTTTTTTAAAGAAATTTGTAAGCAAGCTTGGCCATGTGTTTATAAGTGAAAGGAAAGTGTACAGTGCAATATAGGGTGGCTAAGGTTTTTGTATAGGCTTCACATTTCTTTGTTTAATTTTTCTATTACTTTTTTTTATTTTCCTTGTTGATTTGATTCCATGGGTTTGATTTGATTAATATAGGTGATTTGATCTTTTATGCGTGGGCTTGATTTGATATTGTCATCATGATGTTCCTATGTGTGTATATATATGTGCGTGTATGTATATATAAATTTACATGTACATTATTTTGACCATATATAAAATTGCATACTTACCTATGCATGTACACTATTATATAAACATGCACACACACATACATACATACAAATACACACACACACACTTATATATATTCTTAAACATCATTAAGGGTTATATATATTTACATATAGATTTTCTTATCATATACCTATTTAAATTTTTATTTAGACATATATATATATATATATATATATATATATATCTTATCCCAAGTTTGAATTTCCATCGTGAAGCTTTGTATTTCTATATTATCATAAATTTTGAAATAGTGAAGTTCATATATATATATATATTATTTTCATTCCTATCATCATATATTTTCATATATATATATATATATATGTGTGTGTGTGTGTGTGTGTGTGTGTGTGTGTGTGTGTGACGACCCAAACTCGTTGTTCGATAAACAACACCATTATTTGCATCGTCGGAGCTTATAACAACAATTAGATGAATATAAAACAGCGGAACAGAATCAATATCATAAATATCATCACAGTTACAACATCAACATAATATCCATACTGCAACAGAGTACATAATACATACACCACAACTCCAAATACAACATCATGATTAATATAACAGAGATCATATATCCAAAAGTCCTCTAATGAGAGAGGTGATAACGAACTCCCAAAAGCTAACACCTGAAATCTCCAATAGCTCCTAAGATATCTCCAAGATAAGTGCTCCAAAATACAGCTTACTCCAAAATACAAAAACCTGCTACTAGGCTGCCCGTGTGGAAATAATGGGCACCCAGAGTTTAGGAAAGAAAACAATAAACTCCGGATCAGTCATGGGACTGGTATGAGTAAACAAAAAAATATTTGCATTTAAATAAAACAAGATTTATAAAAGAATTTTCGGTATGCTTTTGAAAAATGGAACTACCATAAGACCTCCCGCCACACACACAATGCAAACGCAGAATTGGAGGAGATTTCTTCTTATGATAGTTAAATATGCTTGGTACGAGAAAAGAAATTCTTTGATATTATAACTAGCGCATAGTGAAGAAAATATTTCAAAAGTAGAATATTAATCTTAGCCAGCATAGGTACCATTATATTATGCCTACTATAGCTACCATATTAGATGGCAGGTTCTACAACTAAAACTGTACAGGGTTTCGTATTGGGAATTGGATTTCCAACAAATGGTCAGGCCAAGGAACTTCCCATTGCCACATGAGAACGCCTCTGGAAAGACGCCCCGAGAACCTAAACGGATCTCTACCAACACAAGGCCTGGTTACTCCTAACTGGGTAACTACTGACACGAGTATGCCATCTCCCGGTTGTAACCAACCTTTAACCGGGGCCCCAACAACAAATCACAAAGTAATATATATATATATATATCTGCGATATCAACATAAGTTAAGTATCTGGGCTCCATACCATGATACCACTTCTATCCAGAGGGAAATGCATATACCCTAAGGGGTGCTACTCCCAATAACCTTGCCGCATCTTTCCTGCTTCGACCATTTCGGGGTGTGAGGTCCGACGAAGTCTCGTCCACAAAGCCATGCTTTATACAAAAGCTGTGCTTTGGGTCAACAAATGATAATAGAAATGATCACAAGATAAACGATCAAACAAATGATCCTATCACAAATGATCAACAAAATGATCATTTCACAGCAACACTCAGCAGATCACATTACCAAATTGGGAATATATCGCTGATAACCTTCAACTACATAACCTCTGAGCTCGTACGTCTCAGAGAAGGGTGTTAAGCTAAGAGAATAAATTCTCCGCCACCAACAGAAATATATTTGAAAGAAATCTGCTTTATATCTCAATTTGTAATGTCAGACATACAATCCATACAAGTCTGTTCCAGGCTCGAACAGAACCGAAGGCACTTCCAAAGAAGTCCTTGCAATCCGGATATCCACAATCCCGATCGGATTCCCCATCACATATGGAGAACTCTATACCGGAGCAACTCGGTGCAGAGTCAATCGACAGGTCATCCTATTGCTCTCGCAAATACCCGGTCTTCAACACCGGTCTTCAATTGCTTTCCATAACGTTGAATCACATATTCGAAATGGGTTATATGACACAAAGGTCCTTTCCCGGCTAATTCGAATAGTGAATGTCAATTTTAAAACATGTGGATGTCATTCACAAATATTCACAGGTTCGATGTGGGTTTCGGATAACCAACTGAAATCCGATTCCCTGTCGCATCGAACTTTAAATGCCGTTTTATGGGCAATAGGGTTTTCGCATCAATACAGAACAAATCGTAATCACAGTGCAATAACATGGCAATTACATCATACAGAATTACAAACAGAACAGAGATATCAATATAAGTTAACGACAATAGTTAATTATTTACCAATCAAAACGAATGAGATAAATTAACCAAATAATTATTTTATTGATTATTCAATCAATGATTTATTATTCTTAATGATAAATAAATTAATCTTAATCATCTTGATACGTTGATTTTTTCCTTAATTAGTTATTTTAATTAACTACCAATTAAATTAATTAACTTGCTTTATCAAATCAATAAATTCTTAATCATAAATTTATTTGAGTACTTAATTGTTTATTAAATCAATTTTAATCAAAAACTTTAAATTATTCTAAATTCCTTTTCAAAACTATTGATAAAAATTGTTTACCTTAATTTCCATTTGAAAATCTGTTTTATACTTTAAAAATTAATTTATTGTTACATTGAAATTTTAATGTAAATTAATTTAAAATTCTTCTTTTAAAATTTAATCATTTAATTAAAGGGTTAAATAAATTTTGATTTTTAAACTTTCTTTACCTAATTAAAGAATTAACAAATTCTAAAGCATTTGTTAAATAATTTAACTTAACAAAATCTAAACTGTTTATATTGCAAAACACAAAATTTTCTTAACATTTTTGACTTAAAGATTCGAATGGGCTTAGCCCATATAAAACAACCCGAGTAAAAACAGGGTTGTACTCGAGTCAAACTCGAGTTTCCTCCCGTGCCTTCCCCGTACGTTTCTTCCCCAACCTTCTTCTCTTCCCTGTTTCTCTGTTTCTCTTTTTTTTATTATACTTAACTACCATGGCTCAGATACACTCGCGTACGCGAGTTCATTCAGAGGCAACGTGCCTTCACTCGAGCCTCTCACTTTATCTTCCCCGTTGCAACTCAGTTTCTTTTTTTTTTCTCTTCACTTTAACGTGCTGATACTCATCGCGCCACCGTGCACGTGCACGGAGCGCCGCCACGTCTCCGGTGCCCTTCGACACCTCCCACAAACCAAAATTCGACCCCTAACTCAAGATCAAATCTCAGTATTTCGAACGAAAGTCAAAATCGAAATACGCCTATTTGCTCAACCCTTCAGCTCGAACCCACCGAACAAAATTGTTTCACCACCACGCCTCGAGTCACCAGAAAATTCGTGACTGCGGTCTTCCCACGTTCATACCCCGAGCCACCATTCCCAAAGTCTTCGTGAAGCTCGATCAACTCAAGAGGGCGCAATCGAGATTTTTACAGAACTAAAAAAAAATGGTATTAAAACCCTAATGCGACCTCGAATCCAAATCTCACGCCATAGAAAAATTCTTTGACAATTTTCATGAAATCTATGATGTTCAAACTTGCTACGAACCAAATTTTAGCATTTACAATTGAATCGATTGTTACAAATTCATAAAAGTTAAATTTTTATTCACTTACAGATTACCCTTTAAAATAACCAACTAAAAATCCTCATTTTGTTTTTAAAAATCATAAATGGAAGTAAGAACTCAAGTTATATATTCAAATCATTAAATTAAAATTTTTGAATTTATTATAAAATCTATGGTTACTGTAAAAATCATTTTATTTTTGTCAAGTATTTGTTGGATACCTGTAAACAAGTTTACAGTGGAAAAAAAACCACTGTATGTTCAAACAACTTTACAAAACTTGTTTGAAGATTAAAACTACTTGATTTATTTGAAAAGAATCCAAGCATGTCGGTGATTAAAGCAAATCGACTTTAGTTCTAATAACAAATGTATCCCTACATGAATGACACAGAGCATAACTAGTATATTATCATACTGTAAAATGAACAAAAGTTATAATGGAAGTTTAAACTGTTTTAAATAAACTTAATATCCTTTACAAATCATGTTTACTCACCTGTATAATGGATGAGCAGAGACTATAATTGTTTTGCAACTGCAGTTTGAATTTCCTTCTGTTCTTCTTTCTTCAGTAATTTATTTTCAACTTTGAAATATAAAGTAATGTTTCCCTTTTCTTTTTAATTTCTGATCTTTGCTTGTTTTTTTTTCTTTCTTCAGTAAATTTTTTTTTTGAACAAGATGATGCTTGGTTATATATATATATATATAGAAGTGTACAAAAGTAGGCGAGTACAATGTTTTATGGTATAAAGGTAAATCAAAACTGTTTTTATGGCTTGTGCAGTAAAATCATTAAATGAAAGTATGTTGCTTGTATTTAATGCAGTGATGTTTCTTTGCTAAAGGTGATAGCATTTAATGAAAGTATGAAAATGGAATGTTCAGGTTTCCTCTTTTTCTATTTGCAGCATGTTCTTGTTCAATTATATTTTATAAGTACATTTTTTTACATCTTTGTTTGTTGGCCGACAAACCAAATCTCAGCTGAAATGCTTTTGTACATGCAAAGGAGTAAATAGCATTTAATACAAGTATGGTTGGTGAAGTTTCCATCCTGTATACTTACGGCATAGTGTTGTTTGATTTTTTTTTTTATAAGTACTAAAACTTGTTTCATAAATTTGTTTTATTTCATACTGAGGCTTGCATACTATTTTGTTTATTCTTTTATATGTATGTGTTGTTTTGTTTAAAAAGGTTTATTTTTCTTATGTCTACTTATTTGTTTACATAGCTAATTGAAAGTATTTTCTTTTACAGTTTTATATTTCTTCATACAAATTTGTTATCTTAGTTTATTTGTTTATTTATTCTTTTGTTTAATTATTTGTTCAATTGTTCTTTTGTTTAATTATTTGTTTATTTGTTTAGATGTTAAATTATAATTATGTGATTTAAATTTTATAATTTCATCATATCTTACCTTAACAATTTTATTTCTATTAAAAGCTCATCTATCACAATTTATTATTTTACTTTGTTAAAAAGAAAAGTCGTTTTAGTTATTAACATTAAATAACTATGAAATTTTATTTCAATATTTTATTTCTTTTGAATTTCTCAAATTTACATTTAAAAGTTCCAATAAATTTCCAAATTTTTAAATTCAAAATTCCCGAGATGTTACAATATTCCCTCCTTAAGAAAATTTCATCCTCGAAATTGAAAGAGAGAGAACGCAAACAAAGAATATATAAATTCAGAAACAAGGAAATGACTTACAATTTTAAGCCGAGATGTCAATTCTGCAGTTGGGATATGATTTCTTCATATTATCTTCGGTCTCCCAAGTACAGTCCTTTGGATCGCCACTCCATTGAACTTTGACCAATTTCACAATTTTGTTCCTCAGTCGCTTCTCATCACAATCTACAATTTTTATAGGTTCCCTTCTAACTGCCAAGTTGGGAGTGATTTCAAGGTCCTGCTGAGCAGCTTCTTCAATAATATCATCTGGATCGTGCACATATTTTCGAAGATTAGAAATATGGAACACATCATGTACGCCGGACAACCACTTGGGCAACTGCACTCTATATGCTAGAGAACCAATCCTTTCCAGAATAGGAAAAGGACCAATATAACGTGGTGCTAGCTTTCCAGTTTTCCCGAATCTCAATACACCCCGCATCGGAGATACTTTCAGAAATACAGAATCTCCAACTTGAAATTCCAAATTTCTCCTTCGTCGGTCATAATAGCTCTTCTGACGGCTTTGGGCAGTCAATAACTTCTTTCTAATAAAGCCTACCTTCTCAGTGGCTTCTTTTATCATATCCGGTCCAAGAACAAGTCTGTCACCTTATTCGATCCAGCATGTAGGTGATCGACACAGACGACCATATAAAGCTTCGAAAGGAGCCATTTCTATACTGGCCTGATAACTGTTGTTATATGAGAATTCAACCAGATGCAAATGGTCCTCCCAAGAACCACCAAAATCATGAACACAAGCACGCAGTAGGTCTTCTAAAATTCGGTTGACCCTATCAGTCTGTCCATCAGATTGTGGGTGATAAGCAGTACTGAAATTTAATTTCGTTCCCAATGCGTCTTGGAATGCTTCCCAAAATCTACTAGTGAAGATCGGATCACGATCACTCAATATACTACTAGGAATACCATGGAGGCGAACAATTTCCTTTATATATATACCTGCCAAGCTTGCTGCAGTCCGAGTAGATTTAACTGGAATGAAATGAGCATTTTTGGTTAGACGATCCACAATAACCCAAATCGCTTCATTGCCTTTCTTGGTTCATGGCAATCCGTCGATGAAATCCATCGATACCTGATCCCACTTCCATTTCGGTACTTCCAAAGGTTGAAGTAAACCGACCACTTTCTTTTGGTCACTCTTGATTTGCTGACAAGGAGCACAACGACTAACATAAATAGATATGTCTCCCTTCATCGTCTTCCACCAGAAGGTTCTTTTACCATCACGATACATTTTGTTGACTCCTGGATGGATGTTGAATTTGGACTTGTGGCATTCATCCAATACTTCACGTTTCAGTTCTGGAATGTCCGGAACACATAATCTGCCTTTCAACCTAATAACTCCACTATGATTTGTTTCAAAACTTGTATCTTCGCCTCGAAGAATTTTTCCATAAATACCCCGAAGAAATTTGTCTTCATGTTGCTTACTAGCGATTTTCTCAAGAAGAGTAGGAGTGATAACCAGATAAGCAAGAACAGCATAACTTCTGCTCAAAGCGTCTGCAACTACATTGGCCTTTTCGGGTGTATACAGAATATCTAAGTCATATGATGCTAGAAATTCCAACCAACGTTGTTGTCGCAGATTCAGATCCTTCTGGGTGAAAAGATATTTCAAAGATTTATGGTCGGTGAATAATTCAAATTTTTGACCTAAAACAAAGAGAGTTTATTAGGTATATTTCTTTAGTTAAGCTAGTTCATAAATTGTTAAGAAAGCTGAAAAGATTCTTGCCCAGAAGATAATGTCGCCAGATCTTTAAGGCGAAAACAACAGCCAAAAGTTCCAAATCGTGCGTCGGGTAGTTTTTCTCGTGTGGACGTAATTGTCTACTCGCGTAGGTAACTACCTTTCCATTTTGCATTAATACTGCACCTACCCCTTCACCACATGCGTCAGTATAGACAGATAAGCCTTGGTTCCCGTTAACAATAGTGAGAACAGGAGCAGTGGTCAATCTCTTTTTCAACTCTTTAAAAACTTCTTCACATTCTGAAGTCCAAATGAACTTTGCATTTTTCATTGTTAACTTAGTCAGCGGACTAGCCAACTTAGAAAAATCTTTAACGAATTTCCGGTAATAGCCCGCTAAACCCAAAAAGCTTCGAACTTCTCTTGGAGTAGTGGGTTGTTTCCAATCAAGAACAGCGGAAATTTTGCTAGGATCTACTGAAATTCCTTCTTCATTAAAAATATAGCCAAGGAATTTGACTTCATTGACCCAGAAGTGGCATTTGGAAAATTTTGCATATAGAACATTTCTCCTCAAAATTTCTAAAACAATTCTAAGATGCTCGGCATACTCTTCTTTAGTTTTAGAATAGATCAAAATATCATCAATGAATACAAGCACAAATTTATTCAAAACTTCCCGAAACACACGAGTCATAAGATCTACGAAGTATGCTGGAGCATTGGTTAGCCCGAAAGGCATAACTAACCATTCATAGAACATATCAAGACCTCTGAAAGCGGTCAAATGTACACAATCTTCGGCGATTCGTAATTGATGGAATCCCTGAGCTAGATCCATCTTTGAAAAGAAACGAGCGCCGTGCAACTGATCAAATAAATCATCAATTTTGGGCAATGGAAATTTATTTTTGAGAGTTTGTTTATTTAGATCGCGGTAATCTACACAAAATCTCAAAGATCTGTCTGATTTGGCAACAAATACGACGGCTGAGGCCCATTCAGAAACACTTGGTCGAATTAATCCTTTTGCTTGTAGCTCATCAGCTTGATGAACCAATTCAATCTTTTCCCTGGGTGCCATCCTGCGACTTGCGTGAACAACAGGACGAGTATTAGGTACAAGATCGATTCGGAATTCTATTTCTCGATGAGGAGGTAAAGATTTCACTTCTTCAAACACGTCGGAAAAATCCCGAACAACAGGTATAGACTGCAAAGTGGGTTCAAGATTTCCCAAAGTATACATCAACCTATCTCTCCTTGGACTTGGATTCTCACAAGAGATTTCAGTAAAATTTTCAAAACTTGTTTTGATTAAAACTGTCCGATTACTACACTCCAATATAGCTTCGTATTTCGATAACCAGTTCATACCGAGTAAGATTTCAAATTCATTAAATTCAAGGACGAAAAGGTTGATAGGAAATTTATAGCTAGCATATGAAATAGGAACTCTCTTACAATATGAACAAAGATTTGCGGGACCTCCAACTGGATTTTTCACGCAAATAAGATCGTTAGCAAATTTAGTTTCAAGTCCTAATTCATTTACGGTTTGTTGGGAGATAAAGCTATGTGAAGCTCCAGTATCAAATAAAACTCTAACAGTTCTATTATTAATAGTAAGGTTACCTTCCAAAACACTTTTCCCTTTATCAGCTTTTGAAGATGAGGGGTCCTTCTTTATCGTGTAAACTTTTGCCACCTGCGCTGGCTTCATCACTGGGCAATCTTTAACTACATGTCCCGGTTTATGACAATTGTAACATTCTTTAGCTGGCTTCTTCGGTTTTGGGCAGTCATTTGAATAGTGGCCCTTCTCTTTGCAGTTGTAACAAGTGACATTTTCTGCCGCGCTTCCCTGAATGCTCTTCTTCTTCTCGTTGCCTTGCCAAGGTTTCTTGCCTCCGAATTTTCGCTTCTTCCAATTTTGATTGCCTGAATTACCTTTCTCTACAGTTGCTTCCTGTATATCAAGAGTAGCGTATCTGTACCCCATATCTACTAAATCTGAAAAAGATTCTTTAACGTGGCCCATCATTCTTCCATGATATTTCTGGTTCATACCACGGATAAACCTTTCGTTTTTCTTAAGAGGTGTATTTAGCAATTCCGGGCCAAACCGAGATAGTTCGCTGTATTTATTCAAGTATTTTTCAAACGACAAACTTCCTAGTTTCAAATCCAGAAATTCCTGATACATTCTGGAAACTCCCGCCGACGGCATGTAACGTTTCTCAAACACTTCCTTAAAACGATCCCAAGTAAATTCTTCCTCGGGTTCATCTATAATGATGGTTTCCCACCAAGCTGAAGCTTCTCCTTAGAGTTGCCAAGAAGCTATAAGTCTTTTCTGCTCATCCTGCAGTTTTAGCCCTTTAAAAATCTTTTCACATGATCTTACCCAAGCTTGAGCATCAATAATTGACTCCTTGCCGATGAACGGTTTGCCACCAAGCTTTTCGAACTTCTTATATAAATCAGCCAAGTCCGGCTACTGCTGAATTTCTATTACTGCTTCTACGGCTGGGGGAATTTGATTAGGTGTTGCGGCATTGCCTTGACCCCTAGCTCTTCCTCTGCGTCCACTCATTTTCACTATCTGAGATTAGTAAGAAAATTGATTCAGATATACAGACGAAATATCTTAAGGAATATCAGCAGTAAAAAGAAACAGACTAAGAAAATTTTAAAGTTTCAGTCTTAGTTATACTCATTCTAGGGTATACTTCACCCTATCTCTAATGAGCCATCTAATGTGTTATACTCCGTAGCTAAAGTTCTTACTCAACCAACAGCTCTGATACCACTTGTGATGACCCAAACTCGATGTTCGATAAACAACACCAATATTTGCATCGCCGGAGCTTATAACAACAATTAGATGAATATAAAACAGCGGAACAGAATCAATATCATAAATATCATCACAGTTACAACATCAACATAATATCCATACTGCAACAGAGTACATAATACATACACTACAACTCCAAATACAACATCATGATTAATATAACAGAGATCATATATCCAAAAGTCCTCTAATGAGAGAGGTGATAACGAACTCCCAAAAGCTAACACCTGAAATCTCCAATAGCTCCTAAGATATCTCCAAGATAAGAGCTCCAAAATACAGCTTACTCCAAAATACAGAAACCTGCTACTAGGCTGCCCGTGTGGAAATAATGGGCACCCAGAGTTTAGGAAAGAAAACAATAAACTCCGGATCAGTCATGGGACTGGTATGAGTAAACAAAAAAAACAGTTGCATTTAAATAAAACAAGATTTATAAAAGAATTTTCGGTATGCTTTTAAAAAATGGAACTACCATAAGACCTTCCCACCACACACACAATGCAAACGCAGAATTGGAGGAGATTTCTTCTTATGATAGTTAAATATGCTTGGTACGAGAAAAGAAATTCTTTGATATTATAACTAGTGCATAGTGAAGAAAATATTTCAAAAGTAGAATATTAATCTTAGCCAGCATAGGTACCATTATATTATGCCTACTATAGCTACCATATTAGATGGCAGGTTCTACAACTAAAACCGTAAAGGGTTTCGTATTGGGAATTGGATTTCCAACAAATGGTCAGGCCAAGGAACTTCCCATTGCCACATGAGAATGCCTCTGGAAAGACGCCCCGAGAACCTAACCGGATCTCTGCCAACACAAGGCCGGGTTACCCCTAACTGGGTAACTACTGACACGAGTATGCCATCTCCCGGTTGTAACCAACCTTTAACCGGGGGCCCAGCAACAATTCACAAAGTAATATATATATATATATATATATATATATATATATATTGCGATATCTACATAAGTTAAGTATCTGGGCTCCATACCATGATACCACTTCTATCCAGAAGGAAATGCACATACCCTAAGGGGTGCTACCCCCAATAACCTTGCCGCATCTTTCCTGTTTCGATCATTTCGGGGTGTGAGGTCCGACGAAGTCTCGTCCACAAAGCCATGCTTTACACAAAAGCTATGCTTTGGGTCAACAAATGATAATAGAAATGATCACAAGATAAACGATCAAACAAATGATCCTATCACAAATGATCAACAAAATGATCATTTCACAGCAACACTCAGCAGATCACATTACCAAATTGGGAATATATCGCTGATAACCTTCAACTACATAACCTCTGAGCTCGTACGTCTCAGAGAAGGGTGTTAAGCTAAGAGAATAAATTCTCCGCCACCAACAGAAATATATTTGAAAGAAATCTGCTTTATATCTCAATTTGTAATGTCAGACATACAATCCATACAAGTCTATTCCAGGCTCGAACAAAACCGAAGGCACTTCCAAAGAAGTCCTTGCAGTCCGGATATCCACAATCCCGATCGGATTCCCCATCACATATGGAGAACTCTATACCGGAGCAACTCGGTGCAGAGTCAATCGACAGGTCATCCTATCGCTCTCGCAAATACCCGGTCTTCAACACCAGTCTTCAAATGCTTTCCATAACGTCGAATCACATATTCGAAATGGGTTATATGACACAAAGGTCCTTTCCCGGCTAATTCGAATAGTGAATGTCAATTTTAAAACATCTGAATGTCATTCACAAATATTCACAGGTTCGATGTGGGTTTCGGATAACCAACTGAAATCCGATTCCCTGTCGCATCGAAGTTTAAATGCCGTTTTACGGGCAATAGGGTTTTCACATCAATACAGAACAAATACTAATCACAGTGCAATAACATGGCAATTACATCATACAGAATTACAAACAGAACAGAGATGTCAATATAAGTTAACAACAATAGTTAATTATTTACCAATCAAAATGAATGAGATAAATTAACCAAATAATTATTTTATTGATTATTCAATCAATGATTTATTATTCTTAATGATAAATAAATTAATCTTAATCATCTTGATACATTGATTTTTTCCTTAATTAGTTATTTTAATTAACTGCCAATTAAATTAATTAACTTGCTTTATCAAATCAATAAATTCTTAATTATAAATTTACTTGAGTACTTAATTGTTTATTAAATCAATTTTAATCACGAACTTTAAATTATTCTAAATTCCTTTTCAAAACTATTGATAAAAATTGTTTACCTTAATTTCCATTTGAAAATCTGTTTTATACTTTAAAAATTAATTTATTGTTACATTGAAATTTTAATGTAAATTAATTTAAAATTCTTCTTTTAAAATTTAATCATTTAATTAAAGGGTTAACTAAATTTTGATTTTTAAACTTTCTTTACCTAATTAAAGAATTAACAAATTCTAAAAGCATTTGTTAAATAATTTAACTTAACAAAATCTAAACTGTTTATATTGCAAAACACAAAATTTTCTTAACATTTTTGACTTAAAGATTCGAATGGGCTTAGCCCATATAAAACAACCCGAGTAAAAACAGGGTTGTACTCGAGTCAAACTCGAGTTTCCTCCCATGCCTTCCCCGTACGTTTCTTCCCCAACCTTCTTCTCTTCCCTGTTTCTCTGTTTCTCTTTTTTTATTATACTTAACTACCATGGCTCAGATACACTCGCGTACACGAGTTCATTCAGAGGCAACGTGCCTTTACTCGAGCCTCTCACTTTATCTTCCCCGTTGCAACTCAGTTTCTTTTTTTTTTCTCTTCACTTTAACGTGCTGATACTCCTCGCGCCACCGTGCACGTGCACGGAGCGCCGCCACGTCTCCGGTGCCCTTCGACACCTCCCACAAACCAAAATTCGACCCCTAACTCAAGATCAAATCTCAGTATTTCGAATGAAATTCAAAATCGAAATACGCCTATTTGCTCGACCCTTCAGCTCGAACCCGCCGAACGAAATTGCTTCGCCGCCACGCCTCGAGTCACCAGAAAATTCGTGACTGTGGTCTTACCACGTTCATACCCCGAGCCACCATTCCCTAAGTCCTCGTGAAGCTCGATCAACTCAAGAGGGCACAATCGAGATTTTTACAGAACTCAAAAAAAATGGTATTAAAACCCTAATGCGACCTCGAATCCAAATCTCACGCCATAGAAAAATTCTTTGACAATTTTCGTGAAATCTCTGATGTTCAAACTTGCTACAAACCAAATTTTAGCATTTACAATTGAATCGATTGTTACAAATTCATAAAAGTTAAATTTTTATTCACTTACAGATTACCCTTTAAAATAACCAACTAAAAATCCTCATGTTGTTTTTAAAAATCATAAATGGAAGTAAGAACTCAAGTTATATATTCAAATCATTAAATTAAAATTTTTGAATTTATTATAAAATCTATGGTTACTGTAAAAATCATTTTATTTTTGTCAAGTATTTGTTGGGTACCTGTAAACAAGTTTACAGTGGAAAAAAAACTACTGTATGTTCAAACAACTTTACAAAACTTGTTTGAAGATTAAAACTACTTGATTTATTTGAAAAGAATCCAAGCATGTCGGTGATTAAAGCAAATAGACTTTAGTTCTAATAACAAATGTATCCCTGCATGAATGACACAGAGCATAACTAGTATATTATCATACTGTAAAATGAACAAAAGTTATAATGGAAGTTTAAACTGTTTTAAATAAACTTAATATCCTTTACAAATCATGTTTACTCACCTGTATAATGGATGAGCAGAGACTATAATTGTTTTGCAACTGCAGTTTGAATTTCCCTCTGTTCTTCTTTCTTCGGTAATTTATTTTCAACTTTGAAATATAAAGTAATGTTTCCCTTTTATTTTTAATTTGTGATCTTTGCTTGTTTTTTTTTTCTTTCTTCAGTAATTTTTTTTTGAACAAGATGATGCTTGGTTATATATATATATATATATATATATATATATATATATATATATATATATATATAGAAGTGTACAAAAGTAGGCAAGTACAATGTTTTATGGTATAAAGGTAAATCAAAACTGTTTTTATGGCTTGTGCAGTAAAATCATTAAATGAAAGTATGTTGCTTGTATTTAATGCAGTTATGTTTCTTTGCTAAAGGTGATAGCATTTAATGAAAGTATGAAAATGGAATGTTCAGGTTTCCTCTTTTTCTACTTGCAGCATGTTCTTGTTCAATTATATTTTGTAAGTACATTTTTTTACATCTTTGTTTGTTGACCTACAAACCAAATCTCAGCTGAAATGCTTTTGTACATGCAAAGGAGTAAATAGCATTTAATACAAGTATGGTTGGTGAAGTTTCCATCCTGTATACTTATGGCATAGTGTTGTTTGAATTTTTTTTTATAAGTACTAAAACTTGTTTCATAAATTTGTTTTATTTCATATTGAGGCTTGCATACTGTTTTGTTTACTCTTTTATATGTATGTGTTGTTTTGTTTAAAAAGGTTTATTTTTCTTATGTCTACTTATTTGTTTACATAGCTAATTGAAAGTGTTTTCTTTTACAGTTTTATATTTCTTCATACAAATTTGTTATCTTAGTTTATTTGTTTATTTGTTCTTTTGTTTAATTATTTGTTCATTTGTTCTTTTGTTTAATTATTTGTTTATTTGTTTAGATGTTAAATTATAATTATGTGATTTAAATTTTATAATTTCATCATATCTTACCTTAACAATTTTATTTCTATTACAGGTCATCTATCACAATTTATTATTTTACTTTGTTAAAAAGAAAAGTTGTTTTAGTTAGTAACATTAAATAACTATGAAATTTTATTTCAATATTTTATTTCTTTTGAATTTCTCAAATTTACATTTAAAAGTTCCAATAAATTTCCAAATTTTTAAATTCAAAATTCCCGGGATGTTACAATATATATATATCTTCATTTTATTTTTCAATATATATGAGTTATTTTTAATAACTATATTATATAATCCATATATATATTTTACGTTCTTCTTAACTAATGTCTATATATATATAAGAAAAATCCAACTTTTAAACTCTTCCATTTACAACATTATATTTGTAAACACTCGGAATTTTGGGCAATAACATTTTAATAATCTGTGTTAATAATTTAATTGATTTGATAATTTTTCTTTATTAATTTTAATTTAAAATTTGTGAATTTGATTTTTTTTTAAAAGTTAATAAATATTTAATCTGTTAATAGTAATCAATATCTTTCTGACAATTTAAATTTGATAAGAATTAATTAAAATTTTATTCTGTTTATAATATATACAATTGATATATATTGTGAATAGAAGATATTGTGTTTCAAATTAAAAATGAATTTTCAAATTTGTAATATATATGTATGTATATGTTATGATTCGAGTTGTTTTGGAAATTTAAATTTAATCTATTAATAACTGATATATGAATGGACATTGTAACTTAAAGCTTTGTTTTAATTTTATTTTTCAAAAGTTAATTTGGACTTAATTCAATTGTTAAAAAAAATTAAAATTTAGAAAGGATATAAATCAAAGTCTTATTTATGTTTTCTTTAAAGAGTTTAATTTTAAATGTTTATAAATGTTTAAAAATAAATGTTTTAGATTTTTAGAATGCATACATAAGTATTTTTGTATTTAGTAAATTATATGTAAGTTTATATTACATTTAAATTAAATGAAAAAAATTAATTAAAAATATTCAAGACATATGTAACTTATTAACATCACCTTAATAACACATGTAACATAATTAAGTATTGTATGACAAGTGTAAGATTTATTAACATGTGTCTTTATTTTAAAACTTTACTTTCTTTAATTTTAAATAAACACAACACTTTTACTTCCTTTGTCTTCATTTCATTTCTAAAATTTATGGCAGACCAGAAATTTTTCTTAACTACAAATCTGAAACAAAAGGCAACTCAAACCTGAAATTTGAATCAAAAGTAAAAATTAAATCAGCAACTTCAAATCTGAAAATAAAATCCAAATCTGAGATAAGAAAAATCAAACCTGCAATTTCAAAGGAATCCAGATCAAAGCTAGAACCTGCAATTTTCATGCCTGCAAATCTTAAGGGCTGCATTTCAAATGCTCAACCTGCAACTTAAACATGCAAGAATTCAATTTTATCTGCAAGCATCAGATTTTAGAGCATGCAAATGGAATTTTCTTCAGCATATCAAAGCCTGGAATAAGTATTAAAACTTGTTTTCTGCTCTGCATATTTTAAAAGAAAGGTGAGTAAATTTCTTTAAAAATAGATAATCTTGGTTTAACCTAAATGCATGTGTTTATCAGTGAATTAATCTTGATGATGCATGAAAATTCTTCAGTAATCATGTTATTGGAATGATAGATTTGTATATATATATGTGTGTAGTTGGTATGTATACATATATAGATTCTGTATTCTGTTCTTTCCAGAACAGGATCATCTTTCTATAGAAAATTTTAATCTCCCACTAAAACATCAGTATTTGGCCTTGATGATTGAAGGAAGGATTATGTGTTATTGATGAAGGAAATTTTAAATTTTAGTTTCTGCAGTTTTAATTTACAAATAATCTTAAATATGGAAAACTCAGTAAATCACTAATACATGTTAAAAATCACTGTATTCAATTTATAGTTTAGATTGAATAAATGGATTCGTGTTTGTAAATCATGAATTTTAATACAAGTTTCATGATTTTTAGTTTAAAGAATCAAGAGAATTTCGAGGTTGAACACTTTTGGGATTTTCATGAACTGTAGAAGATTTAGTTAATAATTCGATTTGATTTTTCGGGTGAAGCTTGCTTAAATATTAGAGATTTAGGGAAAAATACAATTAAATTTTTTAATGAAAGAATTTTTTGAATTAGATTAAACTAGGGTTTAGGTTATTCTTTTTGCTCGGCTCTGTTGTCCTAATTTTTACGACTTGGTTATTAGACCGGGTTGTGCCGCGACGAGATGATGTTGAAGCTCGTGGTCATGGCAAGTTGATGTGGGGGTCGGCGGAGTTACTCAGCGTTGAGATGGACGACGTTGGGGGAATTTTTACTGGCGTGTTTGGTCGTAGTTTTTGCAGTATTTCGAGTTGAGTTCGAAATTTCGACTCGTCTATTGTTTGGGGGATCTGGGTTCACCTAAGAGCTCGCGAGTGGATTTGGGACTGGGGAGAATCATCGCGATGGTTGATGGAGGTCGGCGGTGAAGGTGCACGTGCACCATGCACAACTTGGCATCAGGTGTTGAAGAGAGTGGGGAAGACGAGTTGAATACTCGAAGAAGCCCTCGTGTTTCATCGCGATCGACTCGAAGTGGGTCGAAGCTGGGTCTGCTTCGAGGCGCGTACGTGTTATTTCGGCATTCGTCTCGAATTTTGGTTTAGGCAGTAAGCTTCTCTTGTTCGATTCAATAAAGATAAGGAATAAAGTTTCTAAACTTAAACTTGATGTTTGAAATAAATAAAATTAAGTTCTAAATTGTAAACCAAGCTTTCAAAACAAATGAAGTCAAATATTTGGAGGTGTTTGAATCTAATATTTTCAAATTTGAAAGTCTAAAATAATCAATTTTAAAATAATTAACTTAATTTATTTTAAATTGAATTTAAAGGTATTTTCAAAATTGAATATTAGATCAATGTTTTAAGAAACTCAATCATGTTTAAAAAAGGATGTTTTCATGTTGAAAGGATACAATTAAAGTAATGATAAAACTAAGTTTTCAAATTTATTTAAAATGAATAAGTTTGAATTAGAATTTAAAGTGTTTCAGATTTTAAAATTTGTTTTTTGAATGCTTTATTTTCAAATAAAGTAAAGTAATAATTTTTGTAAACCAAATTGAATAAATTTGTTTTCAGTTATTAAAATTTTGATTTAATTCAAATGACTTATTTATGAAGATAAGTATGATTAATTCATCTTTATTATGAATGTAAGAATACTAAATTAATATGATGTGTTAATAAGTAAAGAAATTAATTAAGATAAATGTTTTCTTAATTAATTAAGAATTTTGTAATATAAGAAGTTAATTAATTAATTGTTTAATTAATTTTAAATAATTAGTTAATTGTTTATTTATTTGTTTATTTTATTTTATTTTTAATAATCACTTGATTATGGATTAATTAAGTGTAATTACTTAATGAAGTAATTAGTGGGTAATAATTGAATGTAACTAAGAAGGTAATTACTCATGGGAGTAATTAAAGAGGAAGTGATTAATGGATAATCACATAATGTTATTAATTAAGAATTAATTAAATTAATTGTTTTAAAGTTAATTAATTATGGAATAATTAATTAATTAAAGGTTTAAGAATTATTTAATAATGGAATTAATTATTTGTTAAGTAATTAATTAAGAGATTAATTAAGATTTCTTAACGAAAGTAATTAGAGATAATTACTTATTAAGAGTTAATTACTTAATTATTGTAGTTAATTAATTAATGTAATTAATTAATTAATGAATTTAATTTAAGATTAATTACTAAGGTAATTAATAAAATTGTAATTAATTAATAAAGTAATTTTATTAAGGATTTATTTATTAAATTAATTGTTTAATAATTACTTAATGGAGTAATTAAAGATTAATTAATTGAATTAATTAATCAAGCATTAATATAATTAAATTAGAAATTAAGTAATTGAGAAGTTAATTAATTTAGTTAAGTAATTACAAATTGTTAATTACTGATTATGATTTATGAGTTGATTAATTATAAGTTAATTAATTAAAGTATTATTAATTAATAAGAATCACTAATTAATGTGATTTAGGATATTAATCAAGGTTGATTAATATAAGTAAATAATTTAAATGTTATTAATTAATTGTAATTAATTAATAATTAATGTATTTAATTATAGTTAATTAATTAATGAATGATCATTAATTATTGTACTTAATGATAGTAATTGAAGATTAAATTACTGAATATGGATAGGATAATTACTTGAATGTAATTAAAGATAATTAATCAAGGAAGATTAATTAAAGAAGATCATTAGAGATAATTAATTTATTTATTTGGAATAAATAAATGAAAAGGATTTAGGTAATCCAGGTAATTAAGAGTAAATCAATTCTGTTTTGATATGGATGATGGATATTCAATGATTGATTAATATTGGATGTTGAATGATATTGGGTGATTGGTTGATGTTGGATGTTGGTTGATATTGGTTGATATTGGTTGATACTGGATATCTCTGTTATGCGATATGCTGCCTTGTGAAGATGAATATTGTTATGAATTATCTATTGTGATAATATGATTCATCTATCTGTTTATATATCATCCTGAAATATGAGATTAAATTGTTTAAAACCCTTAAGTACAACTTGGACATTAAAATGGCGTTTGGTTTCGGTGAGACCGGGATCGGGTTTCCGTATTTGGAATCCGAAAACCACACCGATTCCAACTAAACGTTAGGTCGTTAATCCAAGTGGAGCAAGTGAAGACTCGAGGTTTAAGGGCTATACGTCAGTATAACTCTGTGGGTGATTCCGTAATGAGTTTGACGGAATAGTGCTTATAGATTCGAGATGGCGAATCAGAGTACAAGGGCTATGGTCGTTGACTCTGAGGGTGATTCCAGTAATGAGTGCAACGAGATAGTGCCTTCGGTTTCGTTCGAACCCGGAACGAACTTGTATGGATTGAATGCTTTCAGCACATCGTAAGGTGGACGATGAGCATTCTAAGATAGATGTGATCTATAAAGGTAATCGTAACCTCAAGCCTCATCAACCGGGAATGGCTAAAACATGGGAGGTGCAGCAAGGCTTCGTGGGTAGATCCCACTGGAGAGCAAGATTTTCCCCTGTCTAAAAGTCCCTTTGTATTCGGCTGTGTGGGCAGTTGGGTCGCGGCCAACTGCGGGGTTGTCTTGTTCGGGACTGTCCAGTAAGGGATGGTTCCGGCCTTGTGTTGCAGGGGAGTGGGAGCACTCCTCGGTACGTTGATCTAGGCCACGTACTGTGAAGGGCGGTACCCCAGTAGCCCTGCCATTGATGGAAACCCATTCTTCCTACAAGACCCTCCGGTTTTGATTGTATTACCCACTTTTGTGGCTAGTAGCTGGAATTTAATAAATGTAACAATTTCGGCTATTTCTTATTTACTTGAAAACCCTAGACACTATTATAATATCACTGGATTTCCTATCAAATGTTTTGGTTAGCGTAAGGGAAAAACTTTTCCATGTTTATGTGTGGGAAGTCTTACGTGATACCTTTTTCTTTCAAAGGTTTTCTAAACTTAAGCAATTTAACCCGTTTACTCACACCAGACCCCTGTCTGACCCGAGTGTTTATTTTCTGTTTTATTAAACTCTTGGGTACTCATATTATGTATGAGTAGTCAAGTGGATCAGGTTAGCTTGACAAATTCTGGAGGAGTGATGGAGCAGGAGGCTTCGACGTGTAGTTATATATTGGTTCCGCTGTGTTTGTTTCGTATCTGTTTCTTGTATACTTGAGTTGTATAGTTAGATAGAAGTTTATAACTGTCTATTATCTGTTGTTTAAGTTGTGTACTCTGATGTAATGAGATACTATGTAATATTATAAGTGATATATTATATTTTATTCGTTCCGCTGTGAGTTCTTTGATATTGTTTGTGTTCTTCTTTCTCTTTCTTTTCTTCTTCTATCCCTTTCTTTCTTAAAGATGACGCGACTTTCTGGGAGTAGAAAGTCGGGTCGTCGCACTTGGTATCAGAGCATTAGGTTGAGTGAATACCTAGGCTCTGAAGTATGTCTTTCTTTGAGGAGCATTAGGTTGAGTGAATACCTAGGCTCTGTAGTAGTGTCTTTCGTGAGAGAGCGTAATTGTAATTTTTATATATAACTATATATTTATATATCTATATCTGCCTAATCTGTTGGGTTATCTGTTCGGATTTTCCAATGTAAATTTTAGAGGTAGATAGATAGAGTAGTGGTGTGTGTGTATAACACGACTACCACTGATGAAAGAGGTCCATATGTTGAAGTTGGAAGTATTTGTGGAGACTGTAGACCTAATATCGTCTCGATTAAGATTTTTAGTTTGGAATAAGGATTTCTCTAATACCCGAAGGAAATCTTTTAAAGATTCGGAGTGTATCTTTGAAGTGTAAGTTTGGATTTCGCTCGGGTAAGCGAATTTTTCTTGAGTTTGGATTTGTTGGTAGTGTAGAAATAAGTAATGATATCTTGGTAACTGCGTGATGAGATGCAGTATCTTTGGATTTTTCCGAAGATGTTTTCTCTTGAAGCAGTTTTAGAAATAGTTGAGGAGCAGTCTTTATCTGCCATAGAGATGATTTATCTGTGTATAAGTTGTTTGGATCTTTCGTAAGGAGTTTGGCTGTTTGGAATATGAGACTAAGTTCTATAAGTTATTTTCTTTGGCATGGTCTCATTGTTATTCCTTAAGGAAAGCGAGTTATGGATGCTTGGCTTGGAGACCGAGTTTCTTGAAGAGTTGTATGCCATCTTGGAAGTCAGTTGTGTGGTCTGTTGATGGTTTTGGTTCTGAAGAAGCCTTTGGATTAGAAGTTTTTGGTTAGTTGTGGTAGCAGTGCATCTCGAAGTGTTCGATGTGCTGTCAAGGAGATCTTTTGGCTTTGCTATATCATCAAGGTAGAGTTTGGAAGCAGCAATGCTGGTTGTTTCTTTGGTGGTTCAGGAATCTTTGTGGTTCTTTTTCAGCAGTCTAGGCTGAAGGTGGTGATGTTTCCTTGAAAGGTTAACATTTGTTTGGAAAAGTTTAAAGCTGTTCTAATTGGTAAAGAGAGGACAGTTCCTTTGGAATACGAATTTGGTAGAATCGCCAAAGTGACTTGCGATTAGTTTGGGAGTTTTTCTTGAGCATTCTGTTGTTTGAGGCTGAGGGTTCTCATGTGGATAGGAGCTGCTGGAGTATTCTGAAGTTTGTCCTACATCTGGAGTTGAGTTCCCTATTGTTTTAGTTCCAAAAGCAATGTTGGTAGTTAGCCTGGAAGTTGGATGGTTCTTGGAGAAAGCAGAGTTTGTGTAGCAACTCAGATATTTTTGGAATTGGAATTGGACTAATATAGCTTTTGGAATAGGATTCTGTTTTGAGGTTGTGTGACCAAGTCAGGTGTGTCACTCAGATTTTTATGGATTTGATGAACAAAGTTTTCCCAGAGATTGTTGATAAGTTTGCATTCGTGTTCATCAACAGTATTCTCATCTATTTCGGAATCAGAGTTGTGCAGCGGAAGCAAGGTAGCAGCTGTGCAAGGAAGGAAGCAGGTTCTATTTGATATTGCTTGAGTAGTAGAGCTTGAATTCTGGATTTCGACGGATTTTGGAAGGCTTTTCTGTTGAATAGGATCCTGAAGCTTGTTTTCTTTGGTTTAGTTGTTTCTGGATGTATCAGCATAGGTTGGGCTGATCAGGAAGAAGTTTGGCAGCCTTGAATTATCTGTTGAGTTATGCAGATGAGAGATAAGGAGTTTGGTATTTGAAGGTTAGAAACTTCATTTGTTATAAGGATTTCTCCGGTTAAGAGAGCAGTAATTGGATAAGATTGGTTGATTAGTACTAAGGCATTTGAGATATTCTTATCTGTGTTTTGATAGGATAAGATTGAATTGCCAGTTTGGATAGTTGGAATTCATTTTGTAACACGTGTCTCTGAGGGAATACGTGTATGATTCATCATTGGTTGTTAAATCTGTAGTTCGGTTGGAGTTGGATGTTGAGCTGGACCTGAGTATAGTCTGATGTTCCGTTTAGATTGAAGGATCTAGAGATGAGTGGAGCTCTGGATTTTGGTTGTATAGTTAGTTTGTTGGCTTTTATACAGCGAGTCTCACAGTGATTTATACTTGGGAAACTCGAGATAGTACTAGAGATTTATTCTGATTTGTGTCAGAATAAGTAGTTAAGTTTGTTTGTTTATTTGATTGCGATGGATGTTAGTAACTGGTTGTTAGGAATGTTTTGCTATTTGAAATTAAAATCGGTACTGGATTATTAAATTAACTTTGCTTCTAAATTTCGGGGACGAAATTCTTTTTAGGGGGGAGGATTGTAACGACCCGGAATTTTGGGCAATAACATTTTAATAATTTGTGTTAATAATTTAATTGATTTGATAATTTTTCTTTATAATTTTAATTTAAAATTTATGAATTTGATTTTTTTAAAAAAGTTAATAAATATTTAATATATTAATAGTAATCAATATCTTTCTAACAATTTAAATTTGATAAGAATTAATTAAAATTTTATTCTGTATGTAATATATACAATTGATATATATTGTGAATAGAAGATATTGTGTTTCAAATTAAAAATGAATTTTCAAATTTGTAATATATATGTATGTATATGTTATGATTCGAGTTGTTTTGGAAATTTAAATTTAATCTATTAATAACTGATATATGAATGGACATTGTAACTTAAAGCTTTGTTTTAATTTTATTTTTCAAATATTAATTTAGACTTAATTCAATTGTTAAAAACAAAATGAAAATTTAGAAAGGATATAAATCAAAGTCTTACTTATGTTTTCTTTAAAGTGTTTAATTTTAAATGTTTATAAATGTATAAAAATAAATGTTTTAGATTTTTAAAATGCATACATAAGTATTTATGTATTTAGTAAATTATATGTAAGTTTATATTACATTTAAATTAAATGAAAAAAAATTAATTAAAAATATTCAAGACATATGTAACATATTAACATCACCTTAATAACACATGTAAGATAATTAAGTATTGTATGACAAGTGTAAGATTTATTAACATGTGTCTTTATTTTAAAACTTTACTTTCTTTAATTTTAAAAAAAAAATAACACTTTTACTTCCTTTGTCTTCATTTCATTTCTAAAATTTATGGCAGACCAGAAATTTTTCTTAACTACAAACCTGAAACAAAAGGCAACTCAAACCTGAAATTTGAATCAAAAGTAAAAATTAAATCAGCAACTTCAAATATGAAAATAAAATCCAAATCGGAGATAAGAAAAATCAAACCTGCAATTTCAAAGGAATCAAGATCAAAGCTACAACCTGCAATTTTCATGCCTGCAAATCTTAAGGGCTGCATTTCAAATGTTCAACCTGCAACTTAAACATGCAAGAATTCAATTTTATCTGCAAGCATCAGATTCTAGAGCATGCAAATGGAATTTTCTTCAGCATAACAAAGCCTGGAATAAGTATTAAAACTTGTTTTCTGCTCTACATATTTCAAAAGAAAGGTGAGTAAATTTCTTTAAAAACAGATAATCTTGGTTTAACCTAAATGCATGTGTTTATTAGTGAATTAATCTTGATGATTCATGAAAATTCTTCAGTAATCATATTATTGGAATGATAGATTTTTGTATATATATATGTAGTTGGTATGTATACATATATAGATTATGTTTTCTGTTCTTTCCAGAACAGGATCATCTTTCTATAGAAAATTTTAATCTCCCACTAAAACATCAGTATTTGGCCTTGATGATTGAAGGAAGGATTATGTGTTATTGATGAAGGAAATTTTAAATTTTAGTTCTGTAGTTTCAATTTACAAATAATCTTAAATATGGAAAACTCAGTAAATCACTAATACATGTTAAAAATCACTGTATTCAATTTATAGTTTAGATTGAATAAATGGATTCGTGTTTGTAAATCATGAATTTTAATACAAGTTTCATGATTTTTAGTTTAAAGAATCAAGAGAATTTCGAGGTTGAACACTTTTGGGATTTTCATGAACTGTAGAAGATTTAGTTAACAATTCGATTTGATTTTTCGGGTGAAGCTTGCTTGAATATTAGAGATTTAGGGAAAAATACAATTAATTTTTTTTAATGAAAGAATTTTTCGAATTAGATTAAACTAGGGTTTAGGTTATTCTTTTTGCTCGGCTCTGTTGTCGTAATTTTTACGACTTGGTTATTAGACCGGGTTGTGCCGCGATGAGATGGTGTTGAAGCTCGTGGTCATGGCGAGTTGATGTGGGGATCGGCAGAGCTACTCAGCGTTGAGATGGACGGCGTTGGGGGAATTTTTACCGGCGTGTTTGGTCGTGGTTTTTGCAGTATTTCGAGTTGAGTTCGAAATTTCGACTCATGTATTGTTTGGGGGATCTGGGTTCACCTAAGAGCTCGCGAGTGGATTTGGGACTGAGGAGAATCATCACGATGGTTGATGGAGGTCGGAGGTGAAGGTGCACGTGCACCGTGCACAACTTGGCATCAGGTGTTGAAGAGAGTGGGGAAGACGAGTTGAATACTCGAAGAAGCCCCCGTGTTTCATCGCGATCGACTCGAAGAGGGTGGAAGCTGGGTCTGCTTCGAGGCGCGTACGTGTTATTTCGACATTCGTCTCGAATTTTGGTCTAGGTAGTAAGCTTCTCTTGTTCGATTCAATAAAGATAAGAAATAAAGTTTCTAAACTTAAACTTGATGTTTGAAATAAATAAAATTAAGTTTTAAATTGCAAACCAAGCTTTCAAAACAAATGAAGTCAAAGATTTGGGGGTGTTTGAATCTAATATTTTCAAATTTGAAAGTCTAAAATAATTAATTTTAAAATAATTAACTTAATTTATTTTAAATTGAATTTAAAGGTATTTTCAAAATTGAATATTAGATCAATGTTTTAAGAAACTCAATCATGTTTAAAGAAGGATGTTTTCATGTTGAAAGGATACATTTAAAGTAATGATAAAACTAAGTTTTCAAATTTATTTGAAATGAATAAGTTTGAATTAGAATTTAAAGTGTTTCAGATTTTAAAATTTGTTTTCTGAATGCTTTATTTTCAAATAAAGTAAAGTAATAATTTTTGTAAACCAAATTGAATAAATTTGTTTTAAGTTATTAAAATTTTGATTTAATTCAAATGACTTATTTATGTGGATAAGTATGATTAATTCATATTTATTATGAATGTAAGAATACTAAATTAATATGATGTGTTAATAAGTAAAGAAATTAATTAAGATAAATGTTTTCTTAATTAATTAGTAATTTTGTAATATAAGAAGTTAATTAATTAATTGTTTAATTAATTTTAAATAATTAGTTAATTGTTTATTTATTTGTTTATTTTATTTTATTTTTAATAATCACTTAATTATGGATTAATTAAGTGTAATTACTTAATGAAGTAATTAGTGGGTAATAATTGAATGTAACTAAGAAGGTAATTACTCATGGGAGTAATTAAAGAGGAAGTGATTAATGGATAATCACATAATGTTATTAATTAAGAATTAATTAAATTAATTGTTTTAAAGTTAATTAATTATGGAATAATTAATTAATTAAAGGTTTAAGAATTATTTAATAATGGAATTAATTATTTGTTAAGTAATTAATTAAGAGATTAATTAAGATTTCTTAACGAAAGTAATTAGAGATAACTACATATGAAAAGTTAATTACTTAATTATTGTAGTTAATTAATTAATGTAATTAATTAATTAATTTATTTAATTTAAGATTAACTACTAAGGTAATTAATAAAATTGTAATTAATTAATAAAGTAATTTTATTAAGGATTTATTTATTAATTTAATTGTTTAATAATTACTTAATGGAGTAATTAAAGATTAATTAATTGAATTAATTAATCAAGCATTAATATAATTAAATTAGAAATTAAGTAATTGAGAAGTTAATTAATATAGTTAAGTAATTACAAATTGTTAATTACGTATTATGATTTATGAGTTGATTAATTATAAGTTAATTAATTAAAGTATTATTAATTAATAAGAATCACTAATTAATGTGATTTAGGATATTAATCAAGGTTGATTAATATAAGTAATTAATTTAAATGTGATTAATTAATTGTAATTAATTCAGAATTAATGTAATTAATTATAGTTAATTAATTAATTAATGATCATTAATTATTGTAATTAATGATAATAATTAAAGATTTAATTACTGAATATGGATAGGGTAATTACTTGAATGTAATTAAAGATAATTAATCAAAGAAGATTAATTAAAGAAGTCCATTAGAGATAATTAATTAATTTATTTGGAATAAATAGATGAAAAGGATTTAGGTAATCCAGGTAATTAAGAGTAAATCAATTCTGTTTTGATATGGATGATGGATATTAGATGATTGATTAATATTGGATGTTGAATGATATTGGGTGATTGGTTGATATTGGATGTTGATTGATATTGGTTGATATTGGTTGATACTGGATATCTCTGTTATGCGATATGCTGCCTTGTGAAGATGAATATTGTTATTAATTATCTATTGTGATAATATGATTCATCTATCTGTTTATATATCATCCTGAAATATGAGATTAAATTGTTTAAAACCCTTAAGTAAAACTTGGACATTAAAATGGCGTTTGGTTTCGGTGAGACCGGGATCGGGTTTCCATATTTGGAATCCGAAAACTACACCGATTCCAATTAAACGTTAGGTCGTTAATCCAAGTGGAGCAAGTGAAGACTCGAGGTGTAAGGGCTATACGTCAGTATAACTCTGTGGGTGATTCCGTAATGAGTTTGACGGAATAGTGCTTATAGATTCGAGATGGCGAATCAGAGTACAAGGGCTATGGTCGTTGACTCTGAGGGTGATTCCAATAATGAGTGCAACGAGATAGTGCCTTCGGTTTCGTTCGAACCCGGAACGAACTTGTATGGATTGAATGCTTTCAGCACATCGTCAGGTGGACGATGAGCATTCTAAGATAGATGTGATCTATAAAGGTAATCGTAACCTCAAGCCTCATCAACCGGGAATGGCTAAAACAGAGGAGGTGCAGCAAGGCTTCGTGGGTAGCTCCCACTGGACAGCAAGATTTTCCCCTGTCTAGAAGTCCCTTTTTATTCGGCTGCGTGGGCAGTTGGGTCGCGGCCAACTGCGGGATTGTCTTGTTCGGGACTGTCCAGTAAGGGATGGTTCCGGCCTTGTGTTGCAGGGGAGTGGGAGCACTCCTCGGTACGTTGATCTAGGCCATGTACTGTGAAGGGCGGTACCCCAGTAGCCCTGCCATTGATGGAAACCCATTCTTCCTACAAGACCCTCCGGTTTTGATTGTATTACCCACTTTTGTGGCTAGTAGCTGGAATTTAATAAATGTAACAATTTCGGCTATTTCTTATTTACTTGAAAACCCTAGACACTATTATAATATCACTGGATTTCCTATCAAATGTTTTGATTAGTGTAAGGGAAAAACTTTTCCATGTTTATTTGTGGGAAGTCTTACGTGATACCTTTTTCTTTCAAAGGTTTTCTAAAGTTAAGCAATTTTAACCCGTTTACTCACACCAGACCCCTGTCTGACCCGAGTGTTTATTTTCTGTTTTATTAAACTCTTGGGTACTCATATCATGTATGAGTAGTCAAGTGGATCAGGTTAGCTTGACGAATTCTGGAGGAGTAATGGAGTAGGAGGCTTCGACGTGTAGTTATATATTGGTTCCGCTGTGTTTGTTTGGTATCTGTTTTGTCACGACCCGACTTTCACTCCCAGAAAATCTGCGTCATGAATTAAGAAAGAAAGGGATAGAAGAAGGAAAGAAAGAAGAGAAGAAAGAAACAACATCAGAATCTAACACAGCGGAACGAATAAATTTTATTAATCACATAATAGGTTACATAGTATCATATACATCAGAGATACACAGCATAAACAACTCATACTAGACAGTTATAAACACCTGTCTAGTTTACAACTCAATACAAATAACATCTCAGAGAACACACAGCGGAATACTCTATATATATCTACTCGTAGAAGCCTCCTGCTCCATTGCTCCTCCACAAATCGTCAAAGCTAATCCAGATCCTAACCTGAATCCCTTGACTACTCATAAAAATTTGAGTACCCAAGAGTTTATGAAAAACAAAAATAAACTCCGGGTCAGACATGGGTCTGGTGTGAGTAACAGGTTAAAGTTGCTTAACTTTTAAAACCTTTTGAAAAGAAAGGTATCACGTAAGACTTCCCACACATAAACATGGAAAAGTTTTTACCTTACGCTAACCAAAACATTTGATAGGAAATCCGATGATATTATAATAGTGTCTAGGGTTTTCAAATAAATAAGAAATAGCCGAAATTGTTACATGATTAAATTCCAGCTACTAGCCACAAAAGTGGGTAATACAATCAAAACCGTTGGCACTTATTGGATTATGGATTCCATACAATGGCAGGGCTACTGGGGTACCGCCCGTCACAGTACGTGGCCTAGATCACCGTACCGAGGATTACTCCCTTCATCCCCTGCAACACAAAGCCGGACCCGTTCCTTACTGAACAGTTCCAAACAAGACAACCCCGTGGTTGTAGCTAGCAACCACCCACACAGCCGAATATAAAGGGACTTCTAGACAGGGATCAATCTTGCTCTCCAGTGGGCGCGACCCACGAAGCTTTGCTGCACCTCCCCTGTTTTAGCCATTCCCGGTTGATGAGGCTTGAGGCTACGATTACCTTTATAGGACATATCACTTAGAATGCTCATCGTCCACCTGACGATGTTCTGAAAGCATTCAATCCATACAAGTCCGTTCCGGGTTCGAACGAAACCGAAGGCATTATCTCGTTACACTCATTTTGGAATCACCCTCAGAGTTAACGATAATAACCCTTGCACTCTGATTCACCATCTCGAATCTATAAGGACTAATTCCGTCAACTCATTACGGAATCACCCACAGAGTTATAATGACTCATAGTCCTTACACCTCGAGTCTTCACAAAGCTCTACTTTGATTCACGACCTAACGTTATTTGGAATCGATGTGGTTTTCGGAATTCCAAATATGGAAACCCGATCCCGGTCTCATCGAAAACCAAAGCGTGTCTTTTAAGGTCCAAGTTGTTTTAAAGGTTTAAAACAATTCAATACAGTATCTATATACACACAGATAGATAACTTAAAACATAACTGATAATCAACATTATCACATAACAGGTGATCCACATCATCAATATCAAATAGATATACCACATATCAACATCACAATAGATAACCTATATTATCATCACCATACAATCAACATCCATACCACACAATATTATTTATCTCAATACTGTGATCACAAAGCATCCAAGAAAATCAAGTTCAACCATTCATCCATAAGCAAAGATTTACTCATCACCATATAATTAATTTAAAATGAATTAAATTAATCATCTCTATCTCAATTTAAAATGAATTAAATTAATTCCTTCATCTTTAATTAATTTAAAATAAATTAAATTAATTACTTCACAATAAAAATCTTGCTTACTCAATCATTTAATTGATTACAATCAATTAATCAATCATAAATTACTTTAATTAATCACTCTTGATTAATTACCTTTAATTACCTTCATGTAATTATCCTTAATTAATTCCACAAATTAATTATTCTCACTAAACAGTAATTAACCCTTTAATTACTTCGATTAAATAAATAAATCATAATTAATTATCTTAATCCTTAATTAATTACATTTATTAATTACCTATTATTGATTAATTAATCCTAATTAATCATCCTTAATTACATCATTAATTAAATAATTAATGATCCTTAATTATTCCTTAAATTAATTACTCAAAGTAATTAACAACTTAATTACTATATTAAACCAAATTAATTATCCTTAAATTAATTTCTTAATTAATACCTTGATTAATTACTAAATAATTAATCCAAATTACTCATACTTAAACATCTCCACTTAATTACAATCATGTAATTATTAAACAATTACTTAACTGAGTAATTTCCGAACCATTAATTACATAAAGTAATTATTTATAAAGCCCAAATGTTTAAAATTAATTAAACTTAATTAATTAAATTAAACAATCTCATTCAATTAAATTAATTACATTAAGTAATCAATTTCTTAATTACTTTATCAAGTAATTACCCAAACCATTTACAATTGATTATTATTAAATTAATTAATCTAATTAATTATAAAAATTAACCACATTAATTAATTGTTAATTAATCATGGTTAATGACCTTCATTAACCATCCTCTAATTATTTTAAAAAGTAATTAACTTAAATTAATTACCAATTAAATTATTTTTAATCATTTATTAATTAAAGTTAATTATTAAATTAATTAACCTTAATTAAAAACTTAATTACATAATTATTATTCATTTATCATTAATTAATAACTTAATTAATGATCTTAATTCCAAATTGATTAATCCTTAATCAATTATTTCCAAATTTAATTAATTTAAATAAATTAACAAATCTTAATTACCTTGTAAATAAATTCTAAAACATAATTCTTAATCAAAAATAAACATAACTTAATTCTGTTTTAAACAATTTGATTCAAAACAAAATACAATTACCTTTAAATTCCAATTTAAATTTCAAGTTTAAAATAAAATAAATTTTAAACTTATCAAAGTTTTAAATAAATTTAAAACTTATTTAAATTTACAAGTCCAAACAAATGTTTGACTTAAAATGCAATTATAAGAATTTGAAATTAAATTTATTTCCAAATTCTAGAAGTTTCAAATCATTTATATTTTAAAACTTTCAAATTTGAATCTTCTTTTAAAATTTGAAACTGAACTTCATTTAAACTCAGTTTTCCAGTTTAAATTTAATTCTTAAATCTTAATCATATTTTAAAACTTCATTACCAAAGTTTCAACTATTTTACACAAAATAAAATAGTTAATTAAGTTAAATTTAAAGCTTAAGTTTCTGTTTTAAAAACTGAAATTTGAATTTCAAATCAGTAATGCAAACTTGAATTGCATTTAAATTCAAACTTTGCTTTAAATATAAATTTGCAGATTCAAATTTTAAAACCTAGAAAACAGAAAACAGGGTTTTCAAAATCTGGAATTTTTGAATTCAAATCCAAATACAAATTTAAATTCAAAAATTCAACCTGAATTTGATTTTTAAACCTAAACCTTAATCTACACAAAAGCTACAGATTTTTGTTTAAAAGTTTAAAACCAGATTTCAAAAAAAACAGTTTCAATAACCTGTAAATTACAGTGACCCGAGTACACCTTAATTTACTTCGAGTCGCCTGCATCACTACTCCGAGTTTCTGCCTGACTTGCTTCGAGTCTCTAACCTTCTTACTTCGAGTTAAATTCCACATCTTCCCTGCAACACCACTAAACTCAACACCACCAGAATTTCCATCGCCGTGCACATGCACGGCGACTCCAGCCAACGTTGATCGCCAAGCATGATCGCTACTCACCAAAATCCCATCCTACACCCCAATACGATCATCCAAATCAAACTACATCCACGAAGTCAGGATTTAACCCCAATACACAAAACCTGAAAATTAGAAAAACAGGTTTTGTCAAAACCTGTCAACGGCCACCGATCGCCATTCCGGTCACCTGAGCATCCTTCCCTCCGGCCACGAGCCTATCTACACACCAACTTCCCAATTCCTAAACATCAGAACACTCGAACCATCCTACACTTCTCCCTGACCAAATGCACAGATCCACTTAACTAGGGTTCATACTCTGAAACCAAACTGTAACTTCCCTAAAATAAAATAAAATCCCTATCTCTGATTTTTCTAAGATTCTAAAATCCTTATCTTATAACTCAGAAAGAAATCTTGAGTTTTCTTATACTTCAGATTACAAGAATTTTGACAAATTCATGTTTTGCTCAAGAACAGGCAGTAAAAAAAACATATTCTAAAATTCCTATTACTTGATTTAAAATCAAGTTGCAGTAAAAGTTTTAGTTTATAAAACTAGATTTCAATGTTAATAGGTTTGGATTTGATCAAGATTTAACCTATAATGTTATTATCTGTTTTATCAGAAACATCACCCTGTATTTGACTTCACTTAAAATTTAAATCTGAATTCAAGAAATTTAAACAACCATACTTTATAAATTTTGCATTCTAATCTATGCTAAACAAAACTTCTTTATTTATTTATCTATTCCAAAATCCAGATACTACTTCAACTTGGATCAATCACAGGAAATTCTTTTAAATATGTTAGTAAATCTGGAAACACAGCAAAGTAAAATGCACATCCAAACATAATTCCATCAGATCTTATATAAGCACACAAGCATATTCATCTTAACATTTAATAAGCAACCTAATTATAGTTTTAAGATTTAATGTTACTCACCTTTATTTGAATGCAGACCACTGTTAAGCTTCTGTTTTGAATTTGTAGAAAACCAAAAATGCAGGCTTGACTAGATATACTTCATGTAGATGATGCAGTTGTTAATCCCCCAATGCATGCAGATGAAGGTGATGTAGTTGCTAACTTCTCACAAACATGCAGATGGTTGTGATACTCATCCCTCAATGCATGTTAATATTTCCATTTCCAGGCTTAAACAGAGGGTAGGAACATGCAGGCTCCATTTGATTTTGAAATGATGTGTAGAATTTGGTAACAGAGGTTGATTTGATTTTGAAGAGGTGGAGTATACAGAATTTTTGTATTTGAATATGCAGGCTTTTACTTTGATTTTGAAATGCAGATTTGTGGATTTAATATGAAAATGCTTTTGATTTCAGAATATGCAGTTTTTAGGATTTTGGTCTTCATTTGATTAAGGGAAAGAAAATGTAATATGAAATGAAGAATGCAACTAATGTATTTCAGATTTTAATAAAAGAAAAGAAAATTAAAAACTGAAATTTTACACTTGTCCATTTTGTAAACTAGTTTTTTGAACACTTGTTAATTTGAATGCATAAGAAGATAACACTTGTTTATTACTCTTTTTTTAAAAAATGCAACACATATTTCTTTAAAACAATAAGCACTAATTACCAATTAATGTGTGTGTTAGTCTAAGTAAATATGTTAGTTTAATTTAAACATGTGTATGTAATTATAAATGGAAACAACCAATGTTTACAAAACTTAAGAATTAAAACAATAATTTAAACTTGTGAATTTAGATTCAAGTTAAATTCAAGAGTAAATTATTTTTAAATCAAGTTATAAATACAAATTCAACTTGAAATAAAAATTACAAATCTTTTCCAAAACTTATTTATAAAGACAATACAATATCAATATTGTTTTTATAAATATCTTCTTATTAAATTAAAATCATTTTGCAAGGAATTCTATTCTTATAAGTAAAATATCTATTTTATTTAGTCATAAAACATTTTATTGAATTTATTCTAAATTTAAAACAATACCAATCTATTTAAAATATAAACCACTAGTGGTCCAGTGGTTTACGACTTAGTGGATGTGGCTACATCTTGTTGTAGTGGCACCGGATCGATTCCCAGCGGCCACAAAGTATGAGGCATGAGTGGTCTGGGCACTATAAAACCAGTCTAACCAAAGGTCAGGGCGACATAGTCTCCCTGTCCCCAAAGTTTTGCCAAGTACTAGTGGTCCAGTGGTTTACGACTTAGTGGATGTGGCTACATCTTGTTGTAGTGGCACCGGATCGATTCCCAGCGGCCACAAAGTATGAGGCATGAGTGGTCTGGGCACTATAAAACCAGTCTAACCAAAGGTCAGGGCGACATAGTCTCCCTGTCCCCAAAGTTTTCGAAACTGATGGATATACAACTCTTTATAGTAATTAATTAAAAAAAAAAAATGTCTGCTCCTCCTGACCCTCACCTTTCCCCTCACGTCTCCTCAAATATTCCTACCATACCTACGGTCAACTCAGCCGTATCACCTCTTTCCCTTGTTCTCAACGTACAATCACCAGTTGTACTTCCTCTTCCACCGTCCAAGGTGGACCATGCTCCTGTCAGTACTCCATCAATCTCCCCTCACCTCAACCCCCCTGATCCACAACCTTCAGCTTACAAGCCCCCAATTGCTCTAGCCGATTCCCCCCTTCCCTCTGTTTTTGGAGAGCGGAAATGGTCTTCCTTATTTAAACGCAAACCGAGGAATGCTGGGAAGTTCATCCCTGTCGATCTTTCACCTATTTATGAAGATGAAGCATTAGTGCCCCCTGTTGAAGTTATTGCAGCTGGAGCAGCCATCTGGAAAGAAACTCTAGTCGGCTTTTTCCTCGACAAACCACTATCGTATACAGCTGTTGTCCAGAAGTTAAAGTACATTTGGAAGCTTAAAGGTGATGTTTCTGTAAAATCGGATGGTATCATCTTCTTATTCAACTTCTCTTGTTGTGAAGATAGGAGATCAATACTGCAGAGTGACCCTATCATTATGAATAACAAACTTTTCATAATAAAACCATATGACGCGGCGGTGAGTAATGTCACAGGCTCTGTAACATCAGTACCAGTATGGGTTCACTTGTATAATCTTCCTTTATTTGCATGGTCACCCCTAGGAATTAATTGGCTAAGTAGTCACTTGGGTAAATTGTTATGTATGGACGAGATGACAGAGAAGCAAGAAAGGCTGAGCTATGCAAAGTGCCTGATTGAAGTAAGGCCGGAGAAGGAGCTGGTTGAGGAGTTTTTAGTTAAACTGGTTGAGGGAGGATATCAAAAAATTTATGTTGAATACCTATGGAAACCAGATGTTTGTGTTTTGTGCAAGAATTTTGGACACAAAACTGAGAAATGCGATATTAAAGATAACTGTGATGCTAAGGATGTGAAAGAGCAGAAAACAAATGGTGTAGTGGAAGACAAAGTTGGATATGCTGGAAGGTACAGAGTCCATAATATTGTGGTTTCAAACAACAAGCAAACTAATAGTAAATGGCAACGTGTTCAGGGAAAGAGAAAAGTAGTTACGAAGGAAGCTAATTTGGATCAAATAGAAGAGAAGGAATGTGAAGGTAACAAAGAAGAAACTAGTGTTGTTATTAATACTAAAGAGAAGGATTGGGAGAATGTACAAGTGGAGAAGGAAAATGTGCAATGTTCTACTGATGATCGGGGTGGTATACAAAGGAGTGAAACTATAGCAGTCAACTATCAGGAGAATGCAAACATAATAAATGTGGAGAAACTAAAAACGCCAGAGATGAATAAGGAAGGCGATGATTTTATAGATAGTATTCAGCAACACAACAGATTTGAAGTTCTAAATGAACTAGAAGCTGAGGACATCACAGTTAAAATGTGTGAATCACAACAAAGTGTGAATGAGAAAAGTAAAAGTTTAAACGAACACAATGAGGACGAAGGCAGAAATGAGAATGTTCAAAGAGATGCCCAAAAGAAAACTAGTATCAAAAATCCAAAAGGCAAGGAGGAACATTTGGTGCAAATATTTGATGAAGTAAACACTCTAGAAGTCAACACAAGTAGTGATACTGAAAGTAAAGACAATGGGACGAGATGTGAAGGAAGAGGTATACAGGGGAATAATTCAAGTGATAAGAAAAATAAGAAGAAAAAACAAATGAATGCTTTTCACAGGAAGGAAAATGAAATGTGTCAGGACTTGCACATGCATGATCACTCGTGCAAACTGGGTTCCCTGATCATTCCCAAACAAGCTAATGGAGAACGAAATGTTCCACCACTACTCAATGTATACTCTAAAATAAAACCTCCAAATGCTTATAAACCCCCTCCAATGCCTATCATGTCACCAACCTCTCTTACATCTTCACCTTCATCACCAATAAACCCCAATCAAGTCAACCCCCCAACTAAAGAAGGTACATCCAATTGTGAAACCACACCACTTTCAGTTGTGATACCTAACTACTTGAACTCTTCTCAAGCAGTGACTAGGAGAATGAAAATTGAAATTATCAATGCCAGTGTTCATCAGTGATGATACACTTTGGAATATGGACTGTACGTGGGGGTTACCATGCCAGCTATTTTGAGCAATGTAAACTTCTTATCACTGTGCCTATGTATTTGCTGAAGCACACTGACAAGCCCAGAAGGAAATGGAGATTGAGAGCATGGAATGAGGAAAATAGTATGAGAGGAAACAATTTTCTCTGGAAAATACAACAACGTGCCAACCTAAATAAAGCTAAACTGGAGAGATATGGTACGAATGACGATGTTATGTGTTCTTTCTGCCATGACATAGTTGTATCTGCTGTGTATTTATTATTCGAATCCAAGGATGTTATTCAGCTATGGTATTCGGTTATGGCCACACTTGGTAGTGTTAATATTTCATATGATAAGCAGAAAAAATGGAACATAATACGTGCGAAAAGGGGTTGCAGGGAACAATTTAGGAGTTATTTTCATGCAGTTATGAAAAGATTGTTTGCTGAGGCTTGGAGAGAAAGTAAATCTCGGGTTTATGTTAAAGACAATAGGAAAGCTGAGTTTTTCATGAAGAATTGGGTTGTACACGTGACAAGTGACTCTCTGGAATTGCTTCCTTTTGCCTTCGCTCTGGGCATTAACCAAACGTTATGAGTCTTTCCCTTGTTTTTTATTCTTTGTTTTTTCTTCTTTTAGTTTCCAGTTTTTTGTAGCGCTTAGTTCTCCTTTGTGTTCTTCGAGCCTTGCTCATTGTTTAATCTGTTGTAACTCTTTGGTGCTGCAATAAAATGGTCGGGGTCCATTCAACCCCGTCGGCCTTGCCAAAATATAAACCAAATATTTATATTGTAAACAGAAATCAATTTATTATTTTAAAAAGATAAATTAACCAATTTAAAAAAAATTATTGAAGAAGATTATTAAATTTATCTGAGTAATTATTAACAGATTATCAATATCAATTTAATTTTAATCACAGATTATTAAATTGATATTGTTAAAAATTCCGGGATGTTACAAGTTTCTTGTATACTTGAGTTGTATAGTTAGACAGAAGTTTATAACTGTCTATTATCGGTTGTTTAAGTTGTGTACTCTGATGTAATGAGATAGTATGTAATATTGTAAGTGATATATTATATTTTATTCATTCCGCTGTGAGTTCTCTGATATTGTTTGTGTTCTTCTTTCTCTTTCTTTTCTTCTTCTATCCCTTTCTTTCTTAAAGATGACGCGACTTTCTGGGAGTAGAAAGTCGGGTCGTCGCAATATCTCATAAGCCATTTCCATTTCTATTTAAAATATATTCATCTGTTTTTATTTTTATTTGCTATGGGTTTGTTTTTAGTTTATAAAGATAAATTCTGTTTTTATACATACAGAAATAAGAAATCCAAATAAATTTTCTGTTTCATAAATAAAATCTAAGAATTTAAAACTAATTTTTATTTATCAGGGATTTATTCCAATTAAATTGCCATATTATTGAATATTCAAAATTAATATTCAAAACCCAGAGAACAAAAATTTCGAGCCGTTACATTCCTCCCCTTTAAAAGAATTTCGTCCCTTAAATTTCCAGCATAAAAACACTAAATATTATCCATAAGCCCGCATAATGTCCATAGACCATAAATATACAGAATCAGATTCGACCACTACTTGAATACACGACTTCACTTCCAAACTAGTATCGTTTGCCCTATTTACTAGTGCGGACCTTGATCAGGCTCCTTGATTAGGAACCTCTGCTCTCATTGCATAGTTGTAGCTATGATAGAGAACCTTAGTTCCACACCAAGAACCCTCATCAAATGCTCGCCTTCAATAATTGAGCAGCAGATCTGTAACGACCCAGAATTTTTATTAATTGAAATTTGTATATTTAATTAATTTTAAATATAAATAAGTGAAATTTATAAGTCGAATAATTTTATTTCGAATAATTAGATTTAATTGAATAATTAAATCGATAATTTAATAGTTGGAAATACAGAAATAATTGAAAATTGGGTTAAATATGATTGAAAATGATTTGTAAAATTTTATTTTATCATATTGAAGTTAGAATGATATTTTAGAACTTTTAAAATCGAATTAAAAGTTTATTTGTGAAAATTGAATATTTTAATATTTAATTGACTAGTAAAATTAGCCATTTTTCGAACAGTCTCAGAATCAGACGAAACTAGTTTCATTGGATCCGTAATAGTTTGTTATTACCGGATTTCAATATTCGTAGCAATCGGAGTTATCGTTTAATCGTGCCAGCTCGAAACGCATCGAAATTGTTTAATTATTAATTTGGCGAGTTAAAATAGTCATTTTTCAAACTGTCTTGGATCTCGACAAAACTAGTTTCATCGGATCCGTAATGTGATATTATTGTAAGGTTTCAAATTTCATGTCAATTGGATTTACCGTTTGTCCGGTGAAAGCTAAAACGCTTAGAAAATCGTTTAATCGGTTTAATTTTAAATTGAACGTTTATTGCCATATCTCGCACAGATGATCGAATTAGCTCCCGAAACATGTTCCATTGTGTTCAGAATGTGGGGTAGACCTTAGAAAAGCCAACCGGCACGCTTCGTTTGGAGTTCAGAAAATCCGGGATGAATAGTGTCGCACGAATTTTCTATAAAAGCCCTCCTATTTTCATTATTTTCACAAAAACTAAAACCCTAACCTAATTTTCTGCAGCCGCCACCTTCATAAACGCTAATGGCCAGAAATTAATATCTTTCTCTCCTCAATTACTCTCAATCCATCAACAATTACGCGAAGTGTTCAACACGAAAGTCGAAGAGCTCGACGAGAGCTTTCGATCCATACGGTGATGATCGTGTTTGGAGCATCAGAGGGGGAGATACAGGGGCCGACGGCCTGATGTTGCGCACGCATTTCGAGGATTTTGGGGTGGCCGAGCTTTGCAAGCTCCCAGGCGTGGGTGGCATTCGCAACGACGAAGGAGATGGTGTATCCTGATCGAAGTATAGATGAGCGTGGAAGAAGCAATTTTTAACCCTAGTTTATTGCTAGTGGGTTCTAGGTTGCGTGATCAACCTCTACAAGCAAACGTGAGTTTGGGGGAGAAGCAAAGGGAGGGCTGTGATTTGGAGTTGGATGGATCCAGGGGCTGTGATTTGTAGATAGGTTTAAATATAAAAAGAAGTTGTAAATTTAGTTTATATAAATTCGCGAAACTTTAAAAATTCATATCTTTTGCATACGAGGTCGAAAACGCGCGAAACCAGTTGCATTGGAATTTTATAGACGAGCACTACGCTATGGAATTGGATTGGAGTCGTTTGGAGTTAGTGAGAATTTCGGGTAAAATTAAACGTGCGTTTAATTTTATTCGAAATAAATCGCTAAAACGAAATTGAAATCAAGGTGAGAACTTCTCACTCAATCGAATCGGTTTTGATTTTAATTTTAAATAGTTATATTTAAAATTCTTGAGTGCATGTTTGAATGATGATTGTTATCTATTGATTGTTAAAATAGACATTATGCGCCGTTAGTAAGCATATGTTATTTATTAAGAACATATACCGCGAATATTTCATAAACTGTGAAATTGGTATTATTTCTGTACTTGGAATTGATTTTCCCGCAGTATATAGCGGATGAGACCCTATTGCGCCGCCTATTAAGCGGATAATATTTATAAATCCCATATACCGCGATAATTCCGTACTGGAGCGGAATTGGTATTGTGCTAACATCTTTGGATGCAGGGAAACAGATTGAAGGGATCCAACTGGATTCCTCAACTGTATTGATTTATTTACAGATATTTTTATATTTGTTGATTATCATATCGATATATGATATTTGGATGTCGTGATTGACTATTTGGTGCTGCCGCATCGGATCCATTTTTGAAGTTTTAAAATAATGATTTTGGTTTTAAAGGAATTTTTAAGTGATTTTCGAAAGTATATGTTTTATTTAGATTTTGAATTGTTAAAATAAATAAACATTAAAATTTTAATGATATAAAAGTATGATTTTTATGGAATAAAAGCGAAAAGTGATTTTTGAAATAAATAGTTAATAAACTTATAAAATGGTTTAAATTAGAATTTTTGAACTATTACAAACAATTTTTATAAAAGATTTATAAAATGGATATTTATAAATTAAAAATATTGGAATTATAAAACAAGTTTATTAAGTGTTAAAATGAAGTATAAAATGGATTTCATTGAAAATTATAGATTTATAAATTGTGAAGTTATAAAATGAATAGATTTCGTAAAATAGAAGATTTATAAGTAATTATCTTATAAATCGGATTTTGGCATTTAAATGAGATATAAATGGAATTTGTTAATAATGAGATTTATAAATCGAAGCTTATAAATAGAAATGGAATTTATAAACATTGTTTATAAACTCGAAATCAATTGAATTTGATAAATTGAATATTGAAGTTTATTAAAGGAAATATATTCACGATTTTGGACAGTGAATACATTATTGAATAAATTGGTCATGTTTGGCAAAATGAATATTATAAAATGAACTTAATTATTTTAAAGATGTTTTAAAATGTATTATGAATCGAAACCATAGATTTCAACATTTATTGTTGAAATAGACGTTTTCGAGAAAGAAGGAAATGGTGGACTATAACACTGTTGTTATAGTAAATGATTTCCGAAAGGAAATGTTTTATATAGTATTGGGATTTATATATCTATCTAAATTTCGAATCCCTATACTAGTGATTTTGGGTCGTCGTAACGATGTTTTACGCAACATTCGTTTTAGCCCAAATAAATGTGTTAAGTGAATGTTTTCCTTAAAGAATGAAATATATACTTAATTTCGATATTAAGTATATGGAATATTTTCTAAGTATTGAAAATAAATTGATTTGTGAATTACTTATTAATAAATAAGTATGGAAATGTTTTTCCAATGTGAAATGAAATGTTTTGAGAATTTATCTTTTTGAAGATAAATTGAAAATGAATAATTGAAATCGTATATTCATAAATATTTTGGAATGTAAATTCACTATGGAATTTATAAATGAAAAGGGGAATTTGTTTAAAAATAAATGTTGATTTATTTTTGAACTGTGGGAATAAATTTACGGATTTGGAACGTAAATATAAAGTAAATCGGTAAGGATTTATTTGATTTATTTAAATGAAACATTTTAAATTTAAAATGGATAAATAATTGGAAGTGTTTCCGTTTAAGGAAATTGATTTGAAATTTGTTTTCAAATGGTTGAAGTGTGGAAATTATATATCTAGTAAAGATATTTTGGAAAGTAAATAATTTGGGAAATTATTTGGAATTTGGTGATGTTGAGCATGCCTATTGATAGTTAAATAATCCGACTATCAATATTTACCTTTAAATAGGTATTTGTTGTGATTGTTTGAATTTGAATGCTACACTTATTTTTGAATAAGCGCCCACTATTCGGGTTAGCGAGGAAAGGACCTTGGGGTCGTATAACCCATTCCGAGTATGTGATACGTCGTAATGGATTGCATTTGATGACCGGTGTTGAAGACCGGATATTTCGAGCTACTCTACATCGGCTGATCTCCGATATAGTGGTTTTATCACCCTTAGTGACGGGAAGTTCGGTCGTGATTAGTGAATATCCGGATTGCAAGGACTTCTTTGGAAGTGCCTTCGGTTCTGTTCGAGCCCGGAACAGACTTGTATGGATTTTTTGTCTGACATTACAAATTGAGATATAAAGCTGATTTCTTTCAAATACATTTCTGTTGGTGGCGGAGAATTTATTCTCTTAGCTTAACACCCTTCTCTGAGGCGTACGAGCTCGGAGGTTATATAGTTGAAGGTTATTAGTGATATACTTCTAATTTGGTAGTGTGGCATGCTGAGTGTTGCTGTGAAATGATCATTGTTCGATCATTTGTGATAGGATCATTTATTTGATCATTTATCTTGGTGATCATTTCTATGATCATTTGTTGACCCAAAGCACGGCTTTTGTATAAAGCGTGGCTTTGTGGACGAGACTTCGTCGGACCTCACACCCCGGAAATGGTCAAAACAGGAAGGATGTAGCAAGGTTATTAGGGGGTAGCACCCCTTTAGTGTATGTCATTCCTTCTGGATAGAGGTGGTATCATGGTATGGAGCCCAGATACTTAACCTATGTTGTTGCTGCAAATTTTGTGGTTGTTGGAAATCGAGGATCCTCAGATAGATCGGTTACGATCGGGGGATGACATATTCGTGTCAGTAGTTACCCAGTTAGTGGTAACCCGGCCTTGTGTTGGGAGAGATCCGGTTTGGTTCTCGGGTCGTCTTTCCAGAGGCGTACCTATGAGGCAATGGGAAGTTCCTTGGCCTGACCATTCGTTGGAAATCCAAAGAAACAATACGATCTTGTACGGTATTAGTTGTAGAACCTATCATTCACTTATGGTGGCGCCCCACTGTTTGGATGGTAGCTATAGTAGGCATAAGTGTGGAATGCCTGTGCTGGCTAAGATTTATATCTTTATTTTCGAAATGAATTTTTCCTACACTATGCACTAGTAATAATATCAAATGTTCTTTTAATGCGTATCAAGCATCTTTGACTATCATAAGGAGAAATCTTCTCCGATTCTGCGTTTGCATTGTGTGTGTGTGCGGGAGGCCTTATTGTAGTCTCATTTTTAAAAGCATTGCGAATTGACTTTAAAAATATTCCTCTATTTTGATTTTAAAGATAAATAAACTGTTTTGAGTTCTCACACCAGTCACATGACTGACTCGAAGTTTATTGTTTTCCTTCCTAAACTCTGGGTGCCCACCAATTTCCACACGGGCAGTCAAGAGACGGGTTTATCAGGATATTATGGAATTCAGGAATTGCTGGAGGCAAGCTGGATGGCATGGCGTATTACTAGTATATAGTATTTCTTTTCCGCTGTTTGTTGTTGTTTGTTGTTGTACACTCTGATGTAATGAAATGTAATGTGATGTAATGTAATAACCGATATAGATCTTTGTTAAAAGATTATTCATTTATCTATTATATGTTGTTCAGCTGCGAATTGTGAGATTCTGATATTGTTCTATTGTTTCTGTTCTGTTCTATCTTTTTCTCTCTTCTTCTACCTTTTTCTTCTTCTTTAACCCTAACGGTACGGTTTTCCGGCCTTCGATTGCTCAACAGTTGATACAGTGGACGTATTGATATCGCTTTTCGTGGACGAAAAATCGCGTTCGTTACAAGATCCTTATTTTTAAAAAATGTTAACACCTCACAGCCATGTACTCGAATATTAGATCAAACTATAGGTAAAGAAGAAACGATCTATATCCATCTCACACACTTTTTAATTGGTTATCCCTAATACAAATTATATTATCTCTAAATTATTTATGAAATATAATTCCATAAAATAATGCTTAAGTTGTAAAAATTATAAATTCTAACTTTTATTTTTAACTCACATCAATCTTTAAACACTGGGTTTTATTCAAAACACCTCTTTGAAATGATTCTATATATTTAATCCATAAAAAAAAATATATAGTTAGCCAAGTAACCCTCAAATTATACCAAGGAGTTGGATACTACCAACAATATCATATATTTTCTTACTAAAAGGATAACACTCAAGAGAATGTTTACCATCCGAACGTATTTCTTACCCATTTTAGTTATTTTCGAGCCACTCGAACTAGTTAACTAAAAATCACTTCTTTCTTTCAAACCCATTTTGAAACAATATCTTAAATATATTTCCAACAAAATATTTCAATGAAGAATCCAATTCCAATTTTCTTTGGATTCGTTCGGCTTTAAACTAGTCCCAAACACACAATGACAAAGAGAATAATTTGCTAAGTGCATAATACTATTCACCTCGGCAAACATCTGGTCGTCACTTAGAAGATTGTTCTAATCACCACAAAACAAATTTGGACTTTTCCCAAACAAATCTAAAGAAATGCCCATTTTTCCACTAATTTTTTTTCCAGAGATATTTATCCTTAAATATACTCCTAAGCAACTCTTTCCAAGATATTAGAACACCCAAAAACCCTTTAAGATCCAAAGCTATCTCAAATAAAATTATTATTTCCTTTCTCCAAAATCATTTTAAATACAAATATACATGTTTACTTTATAGTAAATCCAACCATACTTTTGAAATCGAACAAAAAACTGTTCTATCTAAACAATTATATAGCAAGGTCCAAATTGTAACAATCCTCTATTATGAAACTCAGATATATTCTCAATACAATTATTATCTCTTTAAACCTTGAAAATCGTTCTGCCAAAACCATCGGGACTTAAGTTCCTTTTATTTATGAGGCACATTGTAATAAACCGAATTTATAAGTCATTTCCATTTAAAGGAAATCATTTCCAAAAAAATTTTATTGCAAAAATATTCTAGCTATCTTATATAAATTGCAACGATCCCGTTTTTAAGCCAATTTTTAATTAGTAATTAGTATAAATTTTTAGGATTAATTGTGAACAAATTTGAAAATTTAGGAATAAATATATACAAAAGATTGTAAATAAAGGATTTGATATGGAAATCCAAATATTATATAAATAGATTATAGAAAGGAAATTTGATTTGGAATTCAAAAAATAAAATGTCTTGAAAACAAATTGGATTTAAAATAATATATATATATATGTATGATTTTTATTAATGTATAATTAGTTTTAAATTATTTTCTTTAAATTTTTATCAATATTAATGTAAGGAAATGTATTAATAAAGATATAAAATTTTATTAGAACATATATATATATATATATAAATATAAAAGAAAGATAATAATATAAATATATGTTTAAAAAATATTCTCACGAAAAAAATACAAGTGTAAGTATATTAACATGAAGATTAACAAAAGTTAAAATTTTAACATATAGTTTAAACAAGTGTTAAGATTTTAAATTATGTAAACACAAGTGTCACAAATTTCTTTTAATTTTAAAATAACAAATAAAAGAAAGAAAAATAGGTTATAAAATCTTGCTACTCTCCTCTCTATCATTTTCTTTCATCTTCACATTTTAAAATCAAGTCAATAGAACAAAAACAAATCAAAGCAAAGAAAAAAAGAAAGAAGAAACCATTTTCAACTTCAACCAGATTTAAACAAGGATCGACATCAAGTTTCAAGTCTCAGACTAAAAGATCAAACCCAAAATCAATTTCCAAGATTTGTTCTTCTCTGTTTTCAAAATAAACAGGTAAGTAAACACCTTTTAAACCTGATCTATTCTTGATGTTGTTAAGTGAATCTGTGAAGAATATTTGAGTGTATGAAAGTATGTTTATATGTATACAATATATATATATATATATATATATATATATATATATATATTTGTCAGTGCATATCTGGGGAAAGACATATTCACTTCTGTTCTTAGTTCCAGGTTTCAAAAGCCTATTTCAAAAATTAAATTCTCTTCCTCGAATTCATTTTAGGTTTCAAGATCTTAAAGAAACTTATTTGTATGATCAAGATCTAGGTCTTAAAAATATTTTTGAGAAGAATTGGTTTGAATTTATCTGGAAATTTTAAATATACAGAGAAACTTTAAACCAATGTCAAATTCGAATGTTAAATTTCCTTGATTCACCTATACCATCCATCACGTCTTCGAAAATCATGATTTTTAAAAGAAAAATCAGAATTTTTAGTGAAGTATTAGCCAAGGAATTCATGATTGAACGGATTTGAGACTTTTGGTGTAACGACCCGCTATTTTGAACCATTCGCATCTGCACATGTCGGACTTGAATAATTCATAATACCGGATTGTTAATTTAAAATTTGGCAAAACTCAGATATACAGTAAATAAATAATCACAGAATCACAGACACAGAGTAATAATATGCAGCGGAAGTAAAAGAGATATTAGTTCATGAAGCTACTATATAAATATATAAGGTACATCAGAGTTTACAACAGAAGAGAAATACGATACATCAAGTACAAATCAGAATACATCACTGGAATCATCGAATACTGAAAACAGAATAGATGGCTGGATCTTCAAGCAAAACTCCAACTCCAAAGTGAGCCTCGAATACTGGTACACTCAGTCTGACCCGAGCGAAAAGCAAAACACAAAACACTCGAGTCAGGATTAATATTCTTATATCAATAAATCCAACTCAAGTGAAATAGCAATCGAAATACAAGTAACTCAAAGGATGTTGGAATCATCATCCTCTAAGGATCCGTTAAACTATCTACTATGTTGTAGTGTACGCTAAATAGATAATGTCTATCAGTAATATAAAATATCAAAATAGTGTTAAGGCGTTACCATTATCCCCCTTAACACATTTTATAAGCATCATAGTCTATACAGCACTGTAAACTCCACCGTAAACTGGTGGGATATCAGGGAGTACTTCATAGGTATAATACAAAACAAATTTGTAGTGGTCGTGTATATAGGGATACAAATATGACAAGGAACATGAGGCAATACCCAATGTAGTGAAACTACCGTTTGCATGATCCGGACTGGTGAGAATGCATCGCCGCAGCGATCGTAACACCGCGAAACAACACTCCTGAAATTCCAACGGTGAACCAATCAATAACAAGTAATGAGTACTAGTTACGAATAAGTGTGTTCGCTCGAGGTGGCTAACCCATTTGGCCCGGCACGGCTCCTGATTTTAGTCATTTATAATTTGACACAAGTGTCAAGGCTGTCCATTATCGTTCTCTTTCTTCAGTCATCACGTACATCAATTCAACCACTTCATTCTGGATCATCACTCTGCGTATACTTATTAAAGTGGTTTTCGGTTTAGATAGAGAGTATACCATAACTAATTCCGGTCTTTTTAATAACTTCCGTAATTATTACACCGATTGGTCGTTTAGTAAATTTCAAACCAAATCAAATTCAATTTCAATTTCAATTCGTAAATCAACATTTCGTTTGTCTTTCTAAATCAATTTCCCAAGTTTACATTTCAAAACTTCCAAATTACCATTTCAAAATCTTATAATTCGATTTCAACTTGTGTTTAAACAATTCAAATATTGATTCAAGTTCATATATAACTTTCATTCTGAAATCATATAAAATGGTTTAATTTTTATTCAAATCAATTTAAATTTATTTATCGATTTCATTGCATATTCATTAAGTAAATTTTTCATTCAAAACATCTTCTATTTATATTCCAATTCATTTAAATCAGTTACTTACGTTCAGCTTCATTATATCAAACATCAAATTGAAATAAATTAAATTCGTCAAATCAATTCTTTAAATTACAAGTCTTACGTTAATTTCAATAAATCCCATTCATTTCAATAAATCACATTTTATTTCTTGTTAAAGAAATTTAATTTTCACTTATTTATTTACTTCGTTACAAATTTCAAACTCAATTAATAATGATCTAAATTTGACATAATCGAGAAGTTTCAATTTCACTTATTAACTTACTTAAACAATTTTTCCAAAACTTTAATAAATAAAGAAACTCAATTTCATTTATTAACGAAGTTCAAATCCACTTATTCAAAAGTTCAATTTCTCTTATCAAGGAATTTAAATTTTATTCAATTATCAAATAATTAAATCTTATTCAATTATTAAATAATTTCAATCTTAATTATTAATAATTTCAAAACTTAATAATTACAAACTTGATTATAAATTCAAACTTAGTTGTTAAATCATTTCCTTTTAATTATGAATTCAAACTTAATTATCAAATTATTTCACTTAATTATAAATTCAACTTAATAATTTCAAACTTAATTATAATTCCAAACTAATTATAATTTCAAATTTAATTATTAAATGATTTCGAACTTAATAATTTCACAACTCAATTATTACTAATTCCAAATTATTTATCAATAATTCCAAATTTAATTATTAAATAATTAAATTTCAAGCAATGTTCTTTCATCGATTACTACGTTAATATTTGTTTCAGATTTCAATCTTTACAATTTCCTTTCAAAATTCAAATTCCAACTTCATTTCAAAACCTATTCTTTATTCGAATAAAATCATTATTTTATTATTTTTTTAAATCAAATTATTGACCAATCGGATTTTTATTAAATTCTCTATCCTAAGTTCAATTCATTTGGGTATATATCATTTCAACCCGATTCCAAATTCAATTCAAGATCAAGCATAATAAAGGGAACTTGCAGTGTGATAACTGGGATGGTGTCAAAGTAAATAAACAAGCAATAACAACAATCAATAACAATTCAATAATTAATTCAAATAACCCCAAGATAATCGTATTAATTCACATTGTTATTTGTGCAAATTAATATAATTATTTCTAGAATCTACACTATCATTTCATGTAGATTAAAGATTATTACATTACGGTTCTTCACTTGTCATCTATTTACAATTTCATACAACACCAATTTAAACAACATACATGCAATGATTCAAGGTGTGAATGACTAAATCCTACGTGTCAATTTATTTATCATTTAAAAGAGGTCATATTATACAAATTTCATTAAATCAAATTTATGCCTGTGTCGTTTCAAATTTTTAACTATCCTACGTCAAATTAAATTGCATAATATTTATCACTTTATACATTTCAATTTACATCCAATATAAACAAAAATCAATCAATCAATCATCAACCAAACTGGATTATCATCGTATAATTAACAGTTAATGGTGTCAGATGTCGCAGGTGAACTGATACATATAAAACAGTGTAAATAACTTGCAGTAGCATATTTCAATTGTCGTTTCAATTGAAATCAAATTTAATAAATAAAAGAACATTAATCGTGAGTGATTGCTCACCTTTCGAGGCTGGAGAGATTTTTCACCGAAATGAGTATGATTCCAAGCATGAATTTCAAAGCGAAGCAGGATTGGCACGAATTCAACGATCGAAGCTGATAACAGGAATAGTCGAAATTACATTAGGACTGGATCGATGAAGCTAAAAGATATAAATGGATATATATATATATATATATATATATAACTATGTCTATATATCAAATCATGTTCTAGATACAACACATTTTTAAATTAAATAAATATAAATACATATACATAAGCTATTTTACAAAATCTGAAGACATATACAACTTAATTGACACAGATTCCATAATACATAACATATTATGCAAAACAACCTACTAAAAAAAAATTCTAAAATTTAATATTATGTAAATATATTTACTTCACCTAAAAAAATCATATACGGTTAATAAAACTTATATTTAAAAATAAGGCTTACATATAAATTTGAACAAACCTTAAACTAATATGTAGTTATCAAAACATATCACGTTATCAAAAACCAAACATATATATGTATGACACTCAAACAGCTGTACTTCATATAATATGCTTTATATAATATAAATAGCTCTGCATCTTCACACCTTCCCAACATATAAATGTAATGTTAACCCCGTTCCAGCCTACAAGTTAAGGGGCCCACGAGTCAAAGGAGTCAACGAGTTAAGGCCTGGGATGGGCCACGACTTAAGGTGTTTAACGGCTTAGGAAGGATCTACGACTCAGGAAGCCTCACGACTCATCGATTCACCGACTCAATAAGTTAATGACCTAAAGCTCAAAGCGACATAAAGGGTTACGACTCAAGGGGTTAAAGGTTCACAAGGCAGGACGGCTCAATAAGTTACCGACTCATCAAGACTATCGTCTCAACGACTCATGGTAAGCAGCGACTCAGAGTTGACAACGACTCAATGGATCAACGACTCAACGACTTGAAGGAGCAGAGTGGCTTAACTAGTTAACGGCTCACAAGACAGACCGACTCAATGCATTACCGACTCATCAAAGGTATTGCCTCAGCGACTCAACAAGTCCACGACTCATCATAAGAAACGACTCAAGAGGATTGACGACCTAAGAAATGACTTAATGACTCATAACTCAGGATGACTCGTCCGCGACTTAAAGCCACTGAGTCGTATTCCGTTGCCACAATGCATGTCCCAGTGAGAATTGACTCATCAACGACGTAGGACTTGGCTTAGAATCCAGCAAGAGAATGAGCTAGTGAGAAGATCAAATGCTTAATTAGATAAGCCGGCCACGACTCAACTTGACTCGGCCACGGCTTAGCCTGAGTCGGTCACGACTCAGGACTTGGGCGAAAAATTTCTATCCAGATTTGCCTATAAATACATGGCCACCCCCAACATTCAGGGGACTTTTGGCTCATTCATTTCAAGCGCCGTTACTCTGCTGCGTTCTGAACCACTTCAACACCTTCAAGGAACTTCACGAAGAAATCAAACATGTCTAACATGTGTTCAAAGATTTGGATCGACATTGAAGTTTTGGCTACTTGTTCTAAGTCACTTGAAGCTCAAAGTGTGTTGTAATCAAAGTGTAAATGCATTGACTTGTAATCAAATCGTCAATAAAGATATTCAAAGTGGACGTAGGCTCTCTCTTAAGCCGAACCACTATAAAATTGCTGTTGTTTACTGCTTTTTCACTATTATCTGCTTATAATCTGTTCCCGAGCTATCGGGTGGTGCTTTCACAATCTCACTTCATACACCGGGGTGTTAGCGTTCAAATTTTAGCGTTAACATTTTTGGTGCTTTCACTGAGAACCGAACTCAGGTGAGTTAGCATCATTGCTTCACAGAGGTTTGTAGAGAGAATTGCCTTGAAAACCAGAAGTCTATCCGAGATTATGGCTCCTGGAAGGAAAAGTAGATCTGTCAGATCTGGGAATATTCAAGAGGGAACCTCCGCTTCCCCTATATCGAATCAAGACACTCCAGCTGTCGGAGTTACAAAGGCAGAGCTGGATGCTGCAATCTTAGGGCTGAACCAACAGATAAATGCCCAAAATGCACAATTCGAGGCACAGAATGCCCAAAATGCCCTAATTCTGAATAGGTTGAACGATTTGCTTGGGGAAAACCGTCAACCGGCAGGTAATGAAAGGAATTTTGCTGGCAACACTCATGATGCTGAAGAAAGGAATGCTCCTGAAAGGGCTGCTAACCCCTTTGAACAAACACTTCCTGAGGTTGGTGGATCTAGAACTCGACATGATGAGGAGTATCTTTCTGGAATGGTCCGATAAATTATGAAAGAGAGTATGCAGAGGGTTGAAGACGAGAAAGAATGGGGTTTTGCCCCAAGTAAAACTCCATTTACTGAGAAAATCTTAAAGGCTGAATTCCCAAGGAAGTTTGTCCCTCCAACCATTCCTGCTTACAAAGGAACAAGTGATCCGAACGAATTCTTGTATAAGTATGATTGGCACATGACAGGTGCCAGAGCCTTTGATGAAATAAAGTGCCGATATTTTCCTGTGTATCTCGAAGGTGTAGCTTTGCTTTGGTTCACCAAGCTTCCAGTCCGATCTATAGATCAGTTTTCTAACTTAACCCGGAAATTCAAGGAGCAGTTCAGACTATACGCTTCAAAAGCCAAAGATATTATGTCGTTGTCAAGTTTAGAACAGAATCCGGGTGAAACTATCAGATCTTTCTTCAATCGCTTTAATATAGCGCTGGCCGAGGTAGACAATGCAGAACCACGGATGATCTTGACCTATCTGATGAGGGCCATCGACAAGTCGAGCGAATTTGGGAAATGGCTGAACATGAAGGAACCAAATTCCCTTGGAAAATTCTATAAAAAAGCAGATGAATTCATACGCTTGGAAAGCCGTCCCGTACCGGTAAAGGCAGTGCTGGAAAAAGCTGAAGATAACACTGTTGCTCCACGCAAGAATGAATCTGTAGGGCAAAAAAGGGAAAATAACAATGGGAAGAAACAGAGTAATCTGAAGAAGTACCGATCCTTCAAGCCATCAGAGTATACTCCTTTATCAGATACGCCGGAGCGTATCTACCTTGCCACTAAAGATTCTATTGACTTTCCTAAACCTCCTCCTCTAAGGACCGGGAAAAAGCTATACAGAGTGGGAAGTTCTGCCGCTTCCATAATCAACCCGGTCACGAGACCGACGAATGCCGCCAGTTGAAAAATATGATTGAAGAGTTGCTAAGGGAAAACAAACTGCAGCAATTTGTGAAAAAGAATAGTAACAATCCTGCTTCGTCTAGTCAGGGGCAACAAGCTCCTACTCATCAGCCTGGGACGAGTGAGAAGGCTGCAGGGCATGAATCTGGAAGGCCCATTATCAATGTCATTACAGGAGGACCTCACCCAGCAGGCAGAAGCTGGGGTGAGATGGAAAGGTATACCCGAGCTTTGAAGTATGTACCGACCGAGGAAGATGTATTCGTTTTGGAAGGTTCTATGCCCCTGAAGCAACAAAGAACTTTTGATGATGATATTGTGTTCAAAGCTAGGGATTCCGCAGGTATTGAAGCTCCTACCTTGGATCCCTTAGTCATCTCGGCTGGTATCGGGCCAGCTATTGTCAGAAGAGTTCTCATTGATTGTGGCGCATCCTGCAATATCTCTTCAAGAAAACATTCGACCAAATGAAGATCCCTATGGCTGATGTGCAAGCCTCATCGCAGAAAATCGCTGGTTTCACTGGGGAGCCAAAGCAGCCGATAGGAACCATTGATTTGCTTGTGGAACTTGGAGAAGGAGAGAGAAAAGTGGTCCGCAAGCAAACTTTTGTGATTGTCGACGAATTTTCTTCTTACAATGCTTTCCTTGGTCGTCCAACTCTGGCAGCGTTCAAAGCTGTTCTTGCCCCGTGGTGTCTCACTATTAAATTCCCTACAGACAATGGAGTAGGAGTTATAAAAGGGGATCAAAATGCTGGGCGAGAATGTTATCTAACAGAGCTACGAGAAACCAGAAAAAGAGAAATGGGAAAGAATGCGGCAGCTCCAGTCCGCATTAAAGAACCAGCCTTGTAGCAATTACAGGGCGGACCCTGCACTGGCGAGCATAGCGGAGCAAGGAAAGAGATGGATCCTAGAAAAGTCAGTGTAGGGGAAAATAGAGTGGTACCAGTGGAAACGACAATACCAATACCTGTTGACCCAAAAGACCCAAACAAGGTGTTGAATGTGGGTTCGCAACTTAATGCGTCAATTCAGAATATCTTAATATCTTTTTTAAAGACAAATTTGGATGTTTTTGCTTGTACTCATGCTGATATGTGCGGAATATCCCCAGAAGTTGCAGTACACGCTCTAAATATTGATCCAAAATTTACACCTGTGAAACAGAAAAGGAGAACTCAAGGCCCAGAAAGGTCGGCAGCATTGAAAGAAGAAGTTGATCGGCTCATGGAGAATAATTTTATCAAAGAATCTACCTATCCGAATTGGTTTTCAAATCCAGTGCTGGTTAAGAAAGCCAACGGAAAATGGAGAGTATGCATCGATTTTTCAGATCTAAACAAGGCCTGCCCCAAAGACTGCTTCCCATTACCCAGAATCGATCAACTGGTAGACGGAACAGCGGGACACGAATTGTTATCTTTTATGGATGCTTACTCCGGATATAACCAGATCATGATGCATGAGCCAGATCAGGAGGACACGAGCTTTATCACCGACATTGGTCTTTACTGCTACAGAGTTATGCCCTTCGGGCTGAAGAATGCAGGGGCAACATACCAAAGACTTGTTAATGCTATGTTCAAACCGCAATTAGGCAAGACTATGGAAGTCTACGTCGATGACATGTTAGTAAAGTCTAAGAAAGCAGTAGATCACATAGAACACTTAGCGGACATGTTCGCAGTCCTCCGAAAATACGGAATGAAGCTCAATCCTTTGAAATGTTCATTTGGTGTGGAATCCGGCAAGTTTTTAGGTTTCATCGTGAGCGCTAGGGGCATTGAGGCTAGTCCAGCTCAAATTACTGCATTAGAGTAAGTCAAAGCTTCTAGAACAAAGAAGGAATTGCAAAGTCTCAATGGAAAGGTCGCCGCCTTGAGTCGGTTCATTTCCAAAGCCACAGATAAATGCATCCCATTCTTTGACGCCCTAAAGAAAGGAAAGAAAAACTTCGATTGGAGTCCCGAATGCCAAAAGGCCTTTGATGAATTGATTCGCCATATGGAAATGCCTCCAATACTTTCTAGGCCTGACGATGGCGAGGATCTTCTTATATACTTGGCAGTATCATCTCATGCTTTAAGTGCAGCTCTGATACGAGAAGACAAGAGGATTCAACATCTAGTTTACTATATCAGCAAAAGACTCACTGGGGCAGAGATGAATTACTCTAAGTTGGAAAAACTCGCCTATTGCCTACTAATTGCATCTAGGAAGTTGAGGCAATATTTTCAAGCTCATCCTATCAGAGTCCTCACTGATCAACCTTTAAAGCAAGTCCTGTTTCGCCCTGAGACTTCGGGTCGTCTTCTAAAGTGGAATATTGAACTCAGCCAATATGACATCACTTATCATCCCCGAAAAGCAATCAATGGACAAGCTTTAGCAGATTTCATCGCAGAATTCACAGATAAGGGTAACAGTGAGGAGGAAACGGTCGACGATTCCCCAATCCAATGGAAGTTATATGTCGATGGTGCGAGAAACGACTACTGTTCTGGAGCCGGGGTTGTACTTGAGACACCTGAAGGCCGATCATTATGGTATGCACTAAGATTGGAATTTCCTTCAACAAACAATGAAGCAGAATACGAAGCCCTTATCGCTGGCTTAAGGATTGCTAAAGAATTAAACATCCGAGCGTTACGGATATTCAGTGATTCTCAGCTTATTGTATGCCAAGTCAAAAAGGAATTCCAAGCAAAGGGGGGGAATCTGCCCGCCTACTTGTCAAAGGCTTGGGAACTCCTGGGTGATTTCAATCATTACATGATAAGTCACATTCCTCGAGAAGAGAACATGAAAGCAGATTCTCTCGCAAAATATTCTAGCACAGGCGAAGCTCAATTTCTAGGGTTAACTCCAGTGGAGGTCCTGTCGACTCCAAGCATTGATGAGATGGATATTGATTGGATCATGAGCATGTCTCAAGAGCAAGAATCATGGATGACTCCGATAACAGAATATCTGCTCAATGGATCTTTACCAGGAAACTCAAAAGAACGACAAAAGCTACTAAGAAAAGCCTCTCGATATATAATCCAGGATGGCCGATTATACAGACGGGGATTATCAATGCCATTACTTCGATGTGTATCCAGGGAAGAGTCCAAAATAATCCTAGCGGAGGTACATGGAGGAGAATGTGGTGATCATTCAGGTGGCCAAACATTAGCAAAGAAAATTCTCCGATACGGATATTTTTGGCCAGAAATTAATCGAGATGCAGCAGAGTATTCCCGAAAATGTGACAGATGCCAAAGATTCGCCAAAATTCCTAGAGCTCCTTCCACTGAACTCACACAGATGGTCAGTCCATGGCCATTTGCAATATGGGGAATAGACCTTGTAGGACCGTTACCAACTGCCATATCTGGAATTAAATATGCCATTGTTGCTGTAGATTATTTTACTAAGTGGGCAGAACCTGAACCACTGGCTACTATCACCTCAAAGAAGATGATAAGTTTTGTGACTAAAAACATCATTTGCAGATACGGTGTGCCTCAAAAAATAATTACAGACAATGGTACTCAGTTTGAAAGTGAAGAATTCCAAGATTTTTGCAAGCGATTCAAAATCCGGAAAAGCTTCTCAGCAGTGGCTCATCCGCAGGCAAACGGGCAAGTGGAAGCCGTGAATAAAATTATTAAGTCAACCATCAAAAAGAAACTTGAAAGAGCAAAAGGTGGTTGGGTCGATAAGCTACCACTGGCACTATAGGCATACAGAACCACTCACAAAACTGCGACTGGGCACACCCCGTTTTCATTGGCATACGGGTCAGAGGCAATGATTCCGATAGAAATAGAGGTCCCTTCACATAGAAGAATCCATTTCAATCAAGCAGAAAACGAAAAGCTACAGCTTGAAGCGCTAGATCTCCTTGATGAAAAAAGAGATGAGGCTAATCTCAGAATTGCAGCTCATCAGCAAAGGATAGCCAGACATTTCAATTCCAAAGTACGCCAACGCAGCTTTGAGATTGGAGACCTAGTCCTGAAGAGATTTATGACAGCAACAGGTGTGTTTGGGCCAAATTGGGAAGGACCATATGTCATAGGTCAGAAGCTTCTTGACGACACATTCAAACTCACTACTGTTGATGGAGATCAAATTCCAAGGGCATGGAACAGCAATCACTTGCGTCCATACTTTACTTGAAAATTTTGTTGAAATATTATAAAAGAGTTATGAATGTATGATTCTTGTAATTAAAGGCAATTGTAAAACTGATGCAAGTAAATAATGAAAGAATATAAAGTGGATGTAGGCCCAATTTCCTGGCCGAACCACTATAAATCTTGTGTTCCTTATTATTATTACATGTTTGCTTTATGTTCGATATAAAAAGTACATAGAATGTATTGCTGAAATGTCGATTTAAATTTTTGCAGACAATGGAAGTGAAACTTGCACATAACAAGACCATGCGATTCTCGCCAAATTTCGAGTCACAAAAGCCCCGAATTCAAATCCTAGATAGGAAGTACTTCAATTGAACGGCCTATGATTTCGACAGAAACGGGCCTTTGCTAATAAATTGAGATCGTTTGAACAAACAAACATCCAATTAAGAAGCTAATGCTCGTTCTCACGAACTTGCCTGACAATGAAGTACACTTCCTTGGATTAAACAAGTTACTTGTAAGAAAAGGGAATGAAAGTTTTTTTTTTTTAAAAAAAAAAAAGAGGATCGCTGAAAAAGCATAAGCAAGTGGACAAGGGAACAACCAAAGCCATCACCGGCAGCACAAGTCCTCTTCGGAGGCACAACTCTTCAGAGGATAAAGACCTCTAATGGGTCATACGCCACAAAAAAGAAAGTTCTCTACTCAACAAAAAAGATTGGAGGAGTCATGACCCTCCAACCATGAGAGAGTAACTTCCAGGCGATGAAAACCCTCTCTGAGGCACATTTCACCAGGAATTGAAGTGTAACGACCGCTCTTCGGAATTTCACTTCACCAGAGTTGAAATGCAAACAAAATAAAAGCCCTCTTCGGAGGCCCATTTCACCAGGAGTTGAAGTGTTACGACCGCTCTTCGGAATTTCACTTCACCAGAGTTGAAATGCAAACAAAATAAAGACCTCTTCGGAGGCACATTTCAGCAGGAGTTGAAGTGTAACGACCGCTCTTCGGAATTTCACTTCACTATAGTTGAAATGCAAACAAAATAAAAGCCCTCTTCGGAGGCCCATTTCACCAGGAGTTGAAGTGTTACGACCGCTCTTCGGAATTTCACTTCACCAGAGTTGAAATGCAAACAAAATAAAGACCTCTTCGGAGGCACATTTCACCAGGAGTTGAAGTGTAACAGCCGCTCTTCGGAATTTCACTTCACCAAAGTTGAAATGCAAAACAAAATAAAGACCTTTCTGGAAGTCCACGTTTCACCGAGATTGAAATAAAACTTCCAAGTGTTGAAACGTGAAAAGGCTTTCTTCAAAGGAACGACTCTTTGGAGGTACACGTTTCACCGAGATTGAAATAAAACTTCCAAGTGTTGAAACGTGAAAAATCCCTCCTCAGAGGTACAACCTCCTCCCGGAGACACAATCAAGAAGAAAGACCTCTTCGGAAGCCCACGTTTCACCGAGATTGAAATAAAACTTCCAAGTGTTGAAACGTGAAAAGGCTTTCTTCAAAGGCACAACTCTTTGGAGGTACACGTTTCACCAAGATTGAAATAAAACTTCCAAGTGTTGAAACGTGAAAAATCCCTCCTCAGAGGTACAAATTTCTATTTTAAAAAAAAAAAATCCTTCAGAGGTACAAACTTCCAAGTACCCTTCAGAGGCCCGCTTTACCACATAGAAGAATTCACTTGGCAAAATGCGTACATAAGCAAAAGAGAAAAGTGATTTCTTCGAAGGACAAAGCGTAAAAACTTATATGAAGGAAGTTGTACTCTACGAAAAATTCCTTCAAGAATGAAGTAATTATTCTTCAGAAAATAAGAGTGCAAGTCCCCTCAAAGTATAAGATATTGCAGCAAGCTTACGGTATGGGGGCAACATGGTATAGTTACATACAAAATGGTATAGCTACATCGGTAAAGTACGCTCAAACAACATACCACAAGCTCACCGCAATATCATATAAATAAACTTGTGCAAAAATGAATAATAAATGCATTCTCAAATTCAAACAAGAGTCTGTACAAATAAAGGATCATTTTATTCAATTGCAGATACAGGTTTCAAAATAAAAAAGCAGGGGCCGATACCCGCACAATTCTCGACCAATACATGCAAAAGAAAGACAAGAAGCTAAAAGCTGAAGTCTTCATTTCTTCTTGCCACCTTTAGACCCTTTACCCGGCCGAATGGTTAGCTTTTCAGGTCGGTCTGAAGGCATAAGGGAAGAAGGAGAGGGAGGTGCAACTGGTGCAATTTCCGGTTCCTCTTCAGCAGCAATAATTTTCTTCCCCCTCCTCTTCGATGTTCCGTGCTTCTTTCTTCTCTTCGAAGAAGACTCACTCCCTGGAGTTACAAGAGCGGACAAAACTACGTCATCAGAAGGAGTCCGCTCCGGAGAGACCTCGCCTCCTTCAAGTCCCTCGTCTTTCTGCTCTTGCGAAGCGATAGGGTCATCCAAGCCATGAAGAGCCTCAATTTGCTCCTCTTGTGACCCGGGCTGTGAAGCAGAAGGAGGAGTCACCTGAAGAGACGGAGGAGGGATAACCGGAGGAGGCGAAGTCTGCACAGCACTTGGTGTTTCAACTGCAGAAGAAGAGAAATTAAAAATATTAGTATCTCCTCGAAAGAAGGGAGATATGGGTTCGTCGAGATTTAAGAAGTAATCGAGAAGCTCATCAAACTTTTGAGGAGCAAGCAGGCGATCCACCTGAATCGGACCAATGTCAAAATTACCTGAAGATGTTTGCTTCGTTAGTTCAATCTCAAAATTTTGAGCCCCGATATCCACCAAAGCCTCATCATCAGTAGGGGTAATTACCCCGGTTCTTGTAGGAGGCAGCGAATGAGCACTGGAACCTGTGATGTCAACTTCAGAAGAAACTAAAAGACGTTCAGAGGTGGTAGGTGGTATTTCTTTTCCAGAACGTTCCCCTTCCGCCATTCCGGCCCGCACTCTGGCGAGTTGCTCTTTTCCCTTGGCAAGAGCGGCGCGGGCATCATCATCAAGATAATGCTCTTCAAGAGCTGACTCAGCATAGCCAGCACCTTTACCACCGAGCATATCGAGTGCTGCCTCCCAAACTTCAGCTAGTGTAATTTCATACTTAGGGCCTAGAAAGGCAAGGCTGCCACGCCCCAAAATGCTGTGCAGATAAAAATCAAATAGTGTGGAGCCAATGTCAGCTTTGGTTGCTTGATGGGCCTCTTCGGCCGCGAGTTTACCAGCAACAGCTTCGTCACGCTCCTTTTCGGCCATAGCAAGTCGAGCTTTTAACATCTCTATCTCCAAGCTTTGAGAGCCGGTTTGTTCTCGCAGCTGTAAAGTTTCAGCGCGATATTCTTCTATGACCTTCTCCTTGTGTGTAAGCTTATCTTCGACTGCCCTTTGACTGGCATGCGCATCTCGTACTTGTTGCTGAAGCATGCTCTCCTTTTGAGAATAGAAAGTAGATGAAGTAGCTAATTCTTCCTTAAGCTTTTCTACTTCCGCTTCCAGCTTTTCATTATAGGAAGCAATACTTCTCATTTCGGCGTCATGTTGTTCGAGAGTCTTTTGCCACTCAACCTTATCGTTCTCCATTGTGAGCATGGCCTCGAGATTGGCTCGGTTAACCCTCTGAAGCTCGTCGACAAGTTTTTTCCAGTTCGACATTCTTTCAATATCGGTCCTGACAGTATCAAGATTTCGCAGCATAGCCGATTTGTCGAGAGGAACCAAGTCGAGATCAAATCGAACCCCTCTCAGGCACCACTGAGGGAATCGACTTTGAAGAGTGGGAGGACCTTGCCCAACTTGGTATGCGGGCCGGTTGATGATTGTTTGAATGTCGGAACGAACAGGGGCAGGAGATTGAGCAGGAACATTTTGAGAAACTGACGGCATTGTTTCTTCAGTAAGTTTAGCCCGCTTGCTAGAAGAATCGTTCATGTGACCTTTACCTCTCTCATCGTGAGCCTTTCTTTTTTGGGTATCATCATCTCTGTGGGGAGGGTCATGTCTTTCTTGTTCTCTTCGGTGACGTTCTTCATATGCTTGTCTCTCGTCTGCTTTCCTGATGGCCCTCTCTTCATCGGATTCTCTGTAAGAGGGGAGGTGACGCCTATAATCATATTGGCTACGCCTCTCGTAGCGCTGGAAATCATCGTAGTATGAGCTGCTGCGGCCCATTGGAGAATCTGGAATAAATATAATAAGCTTTAGAAATCTATAAGGTGTAAGAAGATAAATGCGTAGAAGTGCTGAAAAATCCTAAGTGTTGTGTAAAGTGTAAGCTACACGCATCAAGTTACAGACCACTCTGTGGAGTTGAGGTAATGATAACTTGAGTAGGAGGAGTTAACATTTGTTGTAAAGAAGATGTCACCTCAATTACAGAAGAGATAGTTTTGGAAACATCATCTTTGAAAAGTTCTTGTGACGTCACAATTAGATCGCTCAACCCCTCGAAAACATCATCACCATCATGTTTTTTGGGACTTGCTTTCTCAACTCCTTCGTCAGCAGATCTTCCGGAAGATCGTGGAGGTCCTTCCTCTTTGATAACTGGGGCAAGTACAGACTTGTCAAACGGCCCCGCAGCATCCTTCGGAATTGAACACTTCACTAGTGGAGTTTCTATAGAGGTTCCTCCCTGCATGTGCTCTTTAGTAGAGACCGGGGCATCAGGAGTTTCCGTCGGAGAATCGGGAATTTCAGTGGGGACTTCACGAGGCTGAGTGAAGCGAGAGGAATGAAGAAGCCCATATTGATGTAAAAATCCATCATTTAACAAAAACTTTATACTCCTCTCTTCTGCTGCCACGGCGTTCAATCTCTCAAAAATTTGCTTATAGCATGGGTCTCTAGAGGGAGGAGGAAGTGCTAAAACAGGAAAAAAAGAAGAAGCGAAGTTATCATTTAGCAACTCAGATTTCGAAAAGCCCAAGAATGGAGAAATAAAAACAGGAAAATCTTACTTCCTACCCTCCAGATGGCATAAAACCCTAGAGGGCAGCGAACAAAGAAATACTGATTTAGAAATCCATGAACGCTTTCAGGAAGATCGGTGATGAGTTTGCGGTTTCGAGCACTCCTTATAACTACGATAGAGGGATGATCTTTAATTTTTGTGAATGATCAGAAGTAGAAGATTTCCTCAAAGCTCGGTAATCGGTCCAGAACTCTACTAAATAGCACACATAACCCCATCAGAATGGCATGGCCATTGGAGTGCAATTGGAATGGAGAGATAGATAATCGAAGCAGGATCTGCTGAAGGAAGTCATTAAAAGGTGGTATGGCACCGCTCAAGCACATTTGGCGATTGACAGTAATAAAGCCAGAAGGGGGCCTATCTGCAGTATCATTTGGCCCCGGTAGTAAGGCATCAGCTTCGGCAATGCCAAACTGGGTGAGCAATTGGTTAAACACCCGCTGATTCAGAGTTGTGGAAGTTCTCTCCGGAGGGTTATCCAACAGGTTGGCTACTGGGAAGACATCTTCAGCCTGGCCCATTGGTTCTTCTTGTTGAGATGTCATTCTACACAAGCAACTGGATGTTCAAATGCGAAGGTGCACGTTTCCTAAAAGTGTGAAGTGTTGTGCAGAACTAATGAAAATAACAAGTAAATATAACTGGAATTAAACTGGTCGACGATTGATCGACTACAGTAATTTCAGAACTTGTTAATTTAAAGTTCAAGCATAATATTAGTGCAGGCTGGTCAGTTTCAATTGACTATTTCAGTGTTGCTTTAATATTCTACTTGAAATCGATAGCACTTCGTTCACACGATTTGTTTAAGTTAATTATCTGTTATTAACTAATCTGTCATTTGATATGGGCGGTCGATGACAGTATATTCGTCCCAATTTTCTGTGAAAGTTGTATTGAACAGATTGTTAGCCTGCAAGTCAAAATAACCTGTGAATGAATGCAATAAAATTCGACAGTTCAAAGTTTATGCAATGGTTCAAAGTTCGAGCAGAATTCACGCAAGTCCTAACTCGTCAACGGCTCAAAAATTTTTCCTACGGGTTAAGATAGATCGCTGATTCTATGGGTAGCTCGTCCACGACCTAAGGATTGGGAAGCGAGTTAAGTCAGGTCACTTCGATTTTGAGTTGTTGGTGTTTTGAGTCGGCAGTGCCCTAAGTCGTAAGTCGTAGAAAAAGGGAAAAGCTCTGGTTCAAAGTAATAAGAAAATCTCCAAGTCTTATCTCGGCCACGACTCAAGGCTTAAGTCGTGAAGCATGTTGGGTCGGATCATGGTTAAATCGCAAAGGTTGCTGGATCATACAAAAATGGCCAAGTCATACCTAAGGCAGTATTCGACTCTATCTGGCCAACTCATCACCTAACTCCTAACCAGTTTACCTTCTAACTTTTAACCCATAAACCATTTCACTCCTAACCCGTTAATCTTCCAACTTTTAACCCATTAACCCAATAAAACTCTCAATCAACAACCCTAGTCTTATCACGCCACTAAATCACCTCAAGACGCAAATCATCAGATCAGACAACCCTACATCCATTGATGGTTAGAGTGACCAAACTTGCAAGACTCAAGGGAGTAAATTGGAGGTAAGGACGGAGCGCATAGGTTAATGATGATCGACAATCGGAAGGGAAGCAAGATTGCTTACGTAATGTGGTGTCAGAGATGATCAGAGGAGAATCAAGTTGGAATCACCTGTGAGAACTTGGAGATGCGTTAATGGCGGATGCGGTTTAGAGGATCGCTGATAAGAAGTGGGAGATAGGAGGAACGAGTCAAGCGTTTTATATCTGGAAGAGCTGGAACTCGAATCGGCACGACCGAGTTATGATAAGTCGAAGCACACGACTTACGACTTAAGCGTGTGCTTCGAGGGGCAAATGTTAACCCCGTTCCAGCCTACAAGTTAAGGGGCCCACGAGTTAAAGGAGTCAACGAGTTAAGGCCTGGGATGGGCCACGACTTAAGGTGTTTAACGGCTCAGGAAGGATCTACGACTCAGGAAGCCTCACGACTCATCGAGTCACCGACTCAATAAGTTATTGACCTAAAGCTCAAAGCGACATAAAGGGTTACGACTCAAGGGGTTAAAGGTTCACAAGGCAGGACGGCTCAATAAGTTACCGACTCATCAAGACTATCGTCTCAACGACTCATGGTAAGCAGCGACTCAGAGTTGACAACGACTCAATGGATCAACGACTCAACGACTTGAAGGAGCAGAGTGGCTTAACTAGTTAACGGCTCACAAGACAGACCGACTCAATGCATTACCGACTCATCAAAGGTATTGCCTCAGCGACTCAACAAGTCCACGACTCATCACAAGAAACGACTCAAGAGGATTGACGACCTAAGAAATGACTTAATGACTCATAACTCAGGATGACTCGTCCGCGACTTAAAGCCACTGAGTCGTATTCCGTTGCCACAATGCATGTCCCAGTGAGAATTGACTCATCAACGACTCAGGACTTGGCTTAGAATCCAGCAAGAGAATGAGCTAGTGAGAAGATCAAATGCTTAATCAGATAAGCCGGCCACGACTCAACTTGACTCGGCCACGGCTTAGCCTGAGTCGGTCACGACTCAGGACTTGGGCGAAAAATTTCTATCCAGATTTGCCTATAAATACATGGCCACCCCCAACATTCAGGGGACTTTTGGCTCATTCATTTCAAGCGCCGTTACTCTGCTGCGTTCTGAACCACTTCAACACCTTCAAGGAACTTCACGAAGAAATCAAACATGTCTAACATGTGTTCAAAGATTTGGATCGACATTGAAGTTTTGGCTACTTGTTCTAAGTCACTTGAAGCTCAAAGTGTGTTGTAATCAAAGTGTAACTGCATTGACTTGTAATCACAATAAAGATATTCAAAGTGGACGTAGGCTCTCTCTTAAGCCGAACCACTATAAAATTGCTGTTGTTTACTGCTTTTTCACTATTATCTGCTTATAATCTGTTCCCGAGCTATCGGGTGGTGCTTTCACAATCTCACTTCATACACCGGGGTGTTAGCGTTCAAATTTTAGCGTTAACATGTAACAAACCCTGTTTCAAAATATAACTTACTTTATAAAATATATATTACCACTAAACAGATCCTATAAAGAATAAACCGACCTATGAAATACTAACAGTTTATACACAAAATAACTATATATACATAACACCCAAATATACTACCACCATAAAGACTTACATATCAATAGCTTTGAAAACTTTTATACATAACTTTATACGTTGTAAACCACTTCGTGTATTAATATATACGTAACTAATACATAGCTAGTATATAACTTCCCAATATTAACATAGTTTAAATATACACAACTCTATAAACTAATATGACTGATTCTACAGTACAACTTAATAATATATTTACCTAAAGTATCATAAGAATCTCAACGCATGAGAACTCCACTTTAAAGCAACCTAGTCAACAGTAATAGGATATGGGCTTGCCGTTGTGATGAAAGATGAAACAAACAGGCTATGTGAAGGGAGGGGATGACGTTGTTGTCGTGAAGGTGTATTCGTGGGCCGCCGCTGGTGATTGGCAGAGCGGCTGCGGTTCAAGGCCGATGGGTGGGTTTGCGAAGGTGTGCTCGACGCTGGAGCAAGCTGGTGATAGCTATGTGCGGCCAATCGGTTTTAATTGGAGGAAGAGAAAAAAAAGGGAAAGAGAATGGTGGAACTTGCACGTGAATAGATTTAAAGCTTTCATTTTTTTCCTCCTCTGCTCTCAGCCATGATGAAGAAATGGAAGGGTTTGGGTTAACAGCTGTTCGCATGATTGAGGCAGAAGCTAAATATGGTGAAGTGGGGTTTTTGTGTGGTGATGCATGAAGCAATAGAAGTAGGTTGGAGGAAGAGAGCCGCATATTTCAATATTTCAAAGCAATAAAAGAAAGAAAGGAATGCGAAGGGAATTGGTAATGGAGGAGAAATAGGCTATAGCTGTAAAGAACGTTGGTACCACAAATATTGGAACCACCAGCAAATATTGGAACCAGTGTGGAAAATGGAATGTAATGACCCGATATTTTCAACCATTCGCATCCGCACATGTCGGACTTGAATTGTTCAAAATACCGCGTTGTAAATAAAATTTGGCAAATCTCAAAATATACAGTAATAATTAATCACAGAATCACAGACACAAAATCAGAATACTCGCAGCGGAATTTAAAAATACTTAGTGGTTCATGAAGCCACTATAAATAGTCTCAACAAATACAAACTACAAAGTCTTTCATCCCAAATATAGTTTAAATCATCAAATAGAAAATCCAAAAATCCCAAAGTCTTGATTTCATAAATAAGATAACAGACAGAAAGAAGCCAGCAGCATGAAAGGATCTACAGAAGTCCTAGCTCCGGGATGATGACTGAACTGCAACTCAGGCTGACCCGAGCGTAAAATAAAACATAAACACTCGAGTCAGGACATACATACTTATATAGTGTAAGCTAATTCAAGTGTACTGTAATATAAAGCAAGTAACTTAAAGGATGCTTGGGACCGCCCATCCTCTAAGGATCCGTTAAACTATTTACTATGTAGTAATACTTCGCTATTATAATAGTTTCTATTAGTAAAATAAACTTACTTTTAAATAGCGTTAAGGCTTTACATTTTCCACCTTAACACATAATATATTCCCATAGTCTATACAGTACCGTGATCTCCCCCGGAATGGGCGTCCTCAGAGGGCACTCCATAGGTATGGTACAAAACCAAAATCGTATAAGGCGCGCTAGGGTAGGTGACACGGCACAACTAGGCAATGCCAGGGTAGATATACCAATTACGCTTCCGGACCGATGGAAACGCGCAGCGCACAGCTGCCGCCCACCTCGAACAACACTCCCAAATCAAAGGTGCGCACCAAAACAATCACAAAAGTAATAGAATGGCATACGAAGAAGTGCGTCCGATCAGAGGTGCTACCTCATTAATCCGTCGATCGCTCCTGTTTTAGCCACCTTATGCCAACTCACGGGAGTCGGGTCCACGTATATACCTCAAAGGAAACGCCACCACCATCCTACTTCATTCTGGAATCTCCACCACGTACACGGTTGTTAAAGTGGTTTTCGGTATCGACAGAGAGTATGCCAGATATCCGATCCCGGTCTCTTTAACAACCAAACGTTATTATAACCCGTGGTTACAACTTTTAGAAATGGTATATATACTTTAAAAATCAAAATAAGTTTCAAATACATTTCAATACCATAATATCATTTCAACCATCATTTACTTAAAAATCAGTCATTTTATTTAATATAAAATACCATTTAAATCTATTCAATTTATTTAGGAATTAATTTGCCTTTCAACAAATACTGGCAGCGCCCCGTCTAAAACGGTACGACCTAGTGAAGACAAAATGAGGTCTAACGACCTAAGGGGAATTGGGTCGAGCGACCTAATGGTTGTGACCTAAGGGTCTTCGCGACCTAACGACCTAAACAAGGTCGAGCGAGTTAAGGTGATTCGCGACCTAATGTGTCACGCGACTTAACGAAGGCAAGGCCGAACGAGTTAGGGGATGCACGACCTAACGGAGGCGAGCGACTTAAGGGACTCACGACCTAACAGAGGTGAGCGACTTAAGGGACTCGCGACCTAACAGAGGTGAGCGACTTAAGGGACTCGCGACCTAATAGAGGTGAGCGACTTAAGGGTTATAAGGTGGAACGACCTAACTGATACGCGGCTTAAAACCCACGCGACCTAACGATCTAACAGGTCATACGATCTAGTGGTCGAGCGACCTATCGATTTTAACTCGCGAGCGACCTATCAGTTCTACGACTCAAGGGGTCAACGACCTACGGGATATAGATCACGCGACCTAACGTTTTAACACGCGAGCGACCTAACGTTATAAAGGCCAAACGACCTAAAGCTTAACTCGCGAACGACCTACGACTTAAGACTCAACTCGCGAGCGATCTAACACTGCAGAGCGGGTTTAAGGCCAGAAACGACCTAAGTGTTAGCAACCTAACGACCTATGGGCCAAACGAGCTACGACTTAAAGCCCAACGACCTAATTCCGAGATGACAATACGTGCAGTGCGACCTAGCGCGTTAACACGCGAGCGACCTAAGGGTTATGTCGCGAATGACCTATCTCCGAACACACGAAAATGGCCAGAACGACCTAAATGCAGAAAATTCACCAAAACGATAAAAATTGGAGTTTTTCGCCAATCCAATCCAAACCAAATGCAAATGTGCATGCAAAAGTGATAGGGAATCATTCCCAACGGTCCAATATAGTTATAGGCTAGAATTGTGAGATAAAAATCTCACCTTTGCACTAAAATTTATGAAGATGAAGCTTGAAAGCAAGGAGAAGCAATCCAAAGCTTAAATCCAATATCTTCTACTTGAATGTTGGATTTGCAATTGAATTTGTGCTTGGAGTTTTAATTTCCCATTCTCTTCACCATTAATGCCAAAGCTTGAGTTAGTTAGGAAATTTATGAAGAGTGAGGAGAAGGGGGTTGGAACTTGGGCTTAATAGGCTAAACTAACCCAAAGTCCAAGGCGGGAAAAGTTAGTGAAATTTCACTAACTCCAAACCTATCAATGTTTATACTTAAAAAAGTTGTAAACGGCATTTCGAACTCAATGGAAGTGGTCTCGAGTCCTAATTTGACCGTTTGCAAAAAGTAGCTTTTCGGACCAATATCCGATTAACGACAAAATATTTAAATAAAATATTTAAATATAAAATCGATAAATATGCGGGTTGTTACACAATATAACGCATACCCTTTTAGTTTCTTCCAAGCCATAAATAAAATATATAAACAAGCAATAATCTAATAAATAAACATGACTGTCAAAAATAAAAATAGAAAGATAAAATAGAGGTGGATATATGAAATAATAATAATAAGAACATACATATATATAATATGTAATAAAAGTAGAAAAATTTATTGCGTGTAAAACGCTGTATTTTATCAAAAAAAAGTATAAGTTTTAAATTCCCAATAAATCCATATATTTGATTTCTTAATCATGTTATTGAATCGACTATTAATTATCCTCTTATGGGTAATATTAAAATTGGTTTTTATACTAATACAAAAAAAATTTCCCAATTCATCCAAATTTCAATTAATTACTTTCCAATAACTACCATGCTTTAATCCTACTCTTTTATTAAATCTGTTATCACTTTATAAACCTAGTTATTATTTGTTTATCTTTCCTTACAAAAATATATATTCCAATTTTCATCTTTCTTTTGTAATAACTTGTTATTTTCAATTATATTGAATTCCCCAAATATATACATTTATCATAAATAAAACCTAAATCAATTTATTCAACTAGGTTTCATTCCTTTATTTCATCTTATGAATAAAATATAAATTTCCATTTATGTCATTTCATTTACATTCACACATTACAGTTACAGTCCTATCTCACATTAATGAACATTTACCTACATTTAAATGTAATTGACTTCCTACTCTGAATTTAGCAGCCCTAAATAAAAAGGTGACTTGCATAAATGTTGTCACTAACTTTATATTACACTCAAGTTTATTATTTCCGCTAATTATCAGAATTGCTTATATAATGTTGAATTGCTTATATAATGTTGAATTGCTTATATAATGTTGAATTCACTCCATTACCGTACGTTTATTTGCATATATTCAATTTAATACCCAAATGTAACCGTTGAAACTACATTAATAGACCAATTAAATAGTAGCTTACAACCGTTACTATATCCCTATTATTTTCATTTCATTTTAAACACTCACTTCATTATAAATTATAAAGGTTTTTTTTTCTTCTTAAATTTAATTACAAAAATCTTATTAAATTAACCAGTTTAATTATCGAAATTTACAGGTCATTACACTCTCCCCCCTCAAAACTTTTCGTCCCCGAAAAGGAAGGAGGTAGGAGAATAGAACACCCTGAAAGAAAACTAAATTGAAACTCAAAATGGAGACATTTATTTAAACCATATAAATTCAATTTAAATTAATTAATATTCAATAATTGATTTAATTCATTTAATTTTTACTGAAGTTAAATCAATCTTAACTATTTCCAAATTAATTATCTTATTATCCAATTATTTTCTAAAATCAGAAATTTGTATAGTCATTTATAATAATCATCTTTTATTCAACAAATTTAATTCTTCTTTATTCCAGATTATTATTAAATATATGCACATATTAAGTAGATTATATTTAATATAACTATTCCAATATATTTCTAAATTTCCTTTAACACCATTTGATATTGTATATTATTCAATTATTATTTTATTTCTACTTACCTCTATTTGTCTTGTTGTAACTGAAACTTTAAGTGTATAACATTTATTATAACCACTCAAATTTTATTTATAAAATCCTTTTATATTGTACATTATCCAATTACATAGTTAATTTCTGAATGATTTAGGTAAGTTATATTGGCATGCAATTATACAAGTAAAATTTTCCAATTCTTATTATTCAAGTTTAAATATTCATTCAAAATTTGACTTTATTTTATCATTAGAATCACTTTTTAACATAAATTTATGAATTAAATTTCCAATTAACTTCAAACCCTTTAGAGATAAATAAATACATACATATAGCATATGTCAAATCAAATTTAAATCATATATCTATATATATTATAAATTAAGTCATATTTAGAAATTCAAATCAATTAAATTTTTGAAGCAAAACTACAACGTGGTCTCTTTACTTCGATACTCGAAAATGAATGTCGATGATGTTGTAGTCATCACCGAAATTATTTTCCAGCGACAAAGAGAAGAGCACTAATTTTTAAAACTTTAAAATTCTTTGGGAACAAATTTATATTCGAAAATAATTTAAATAATAATATATCCTTTTAAGACTTTAAACACAAGGTTTGAAACTATCAGAAATTAAATTCATAAATTCTTGTTTTAAATCCATTTATGTTTCCAAATAAATTTATAACCATGTTTTATAGTTCAATTATTTTTATAAGACAAAACCAATGGTTTACAAAACCATAAATAAAATCAAATACTATTATCTCTTGACAACTAGTTAAATTAATTATAAAATTCTGAAAATTATACTCGTATATAATATTAGATTTTTCCCAAATATAGGAATAAATTTTTCAAAACAGGGATAGAGATTCGAATTTGATGGATTCAAACCAAAGAGAATTTTGATTTGAAGATAATTTGGAATCAGAAGATCTGATGATTAAATAACATAATAAGGAACCAGATAAGTTTATATAAATCGCGGGCAACCTTAGCTGGGTCAACCGTGACTTAAAGAGTCAGATCGAATGTAGATTTACCATTCAATCCGAAGAGATAGAGTTCGGAATAACCAAAGATACTAGCATCTAAACCGAGGTTAAATATAAATCTTTGGTGAATCAATGCTAATTGTAAAGGAGTTTCACCCCTTTATAAGAATATTGGCGAGACCGCCAATTCACTATAAAGATCATCCGAAGTGGAGTTATGCGATACTCCAGAATCGAAAGAAAATGAATAGTGAGGGACACGAATGAACTTCGGAACCGCAGGGAACATTCCAAAATTCAAAGAAAATCGAATCAAAAGGAAAAGAATGAAGATCGAATGAAAGTGATTCTGTAAATCAAATTTACCATACATTCTAAGTTTTGCCTAGAGCCAAAGCTCTGATACCAAATGTAACGACCCGATATTTTCAACCTTTCGCATCCGCACATGTCGGACTTGAATTGTTCAAAATACCGCGTTGTAAATAAAATTTGGCTAATCTCAAAATATACAGTAATAATTAATCACAGAATCACAGACACAAAATCAGAATACTCGCAGCGGAATTTAAAAATACTTAGTGGTTCATGAACCCACTATAAATAGCCTCAACAAATACAAATTACAAAGTCTTTCATCCCAAATATAGTTTAAATCATCAAATAGAAAATCCAAAAATCCCAAAGTGTTGATTTCATAAATAAGAGTACTGACAGAAAGAAGCCAGCAGCTTGAAAGAATCTACAGAAGTCCTAGCTCCGGGATGATGACTAAACTGCAACTCAGGCTGACCCGAGCGTAAAATAAAACATAAACACTCGAGTCAGGACATACATACTAATATAGTGTAAGCTAATTCAAGTGTATTTTAATATAAAGCAAGTAACTTAAAGGATGCTTGGGACCGCCCATCCTCTAAGGATCCGTTAAACTATTTACTATGTAGTAATACTTCGCTATTATAATAGTGTCTATTAGTAAAATAAACTTACTTTTAAATAGCGTTAAGGCTTTACATTTTCCACCTTAACACATAATATATTCACATAGTCTATACAGTACCGTAATCTCCCCCGGAATGGGCGTCGTCAGAGGGCACTCCATAGGTATGGTACAAAACCAAAATCGTATAAGGCGCGCTAGGGTAGGTGACACGGCACAACTAGGCAATGCCAGGGTAGATATACTAATTACGCTTCCGGAGCGATGGAAACGCGCAGCGCGCAGCTGTCGCCCACCTCGAACAACACTCCCAAATCAAAGGTGCGCACCAAAACAATCACAAAAGTAATAGAATGACATACGAAGAAGTGCGTCCAATCAGAGGTGCTACCTCATTAATCCGTCGATCGCTCCTGTTTTAGCCACCTTATGCCAACTCACGGGAGTCGGGTCCACGTATATACCTCAAAGGAAACGTCACCACCATCCTACTTCATTCTGGAATCTCCACCGCGTACACGGTTATTAAAGTGGTTTTCGGTATCGACAGAGAGTATGCCAGATATCCGATCCCGGTCTCTTTAACAACCAAACGTTATTATAACCCGTGGTTACAACTTTTAGAAATGGTATTTATACTTTAAAAATCAAAATAAGTTTCAAATACATTTCAATACCATAATATCATTTCAACCATCATTTATTTAAGCATCAGTCATTTTATTTAATATAAAATACCATTTAAATCTATTCAATTTATTTAGGAATTAATTTGCCTTTCAACAAATACTGTCAGTCATCTTATTAAATTAACCAGTTTAACTATCGAAATTTACAGGTCATTACATGGAAAAATCAACATTGAACGCAGGAAATAATTTCTGGTTTGTGGGTGCTCATTATCACACAGTAGATAGTGAAGGGACACTGGAGACTGAAAGGATATTGGAGATCAAAAGATCCAATTGCGCACCGGATGCCACAAGTCGTTTTACCGATCTCATCTCGAACCGGAGTTCAATACACAGAAGTGAATATACCATGGTGACCAGCGTGATGAGATGATTAAAACGGTATACAAATATTGGTGGTACGATTGAATTATAAAAATTCGAAATTTCTACCAGCGGAAAACGCATAAAAATCGCAGAAAATTAAGATCGACGGAGCCAAAGATGTCCGAATTTGAAAAAACGACAAACTGACAACTTGCTCAAAAGATGTTTTAGAATTTTTCTATGTAAAAATATTTTGGTTTTGAAAACATTTTATTTTCATCGCTTTTTAACTGATTAGATTGAAGTAAATTTACGCGCGAAATAAACTTTCATATTTTCGGACGAAAATTTACCGGTTGCTATGTTGAACCGGACGCATTCTAAATATCAAATTTATATTTCAAAAATTTATTTTTATATTTTTATTAAATTTCGCCCAAATTCGGTGAATTAAATTAATTTATAACCGTTAAAATATCCGGCTTGTTACACTCTCCCCGTCTCAAAACTTTTCGTCCTCGAAAAGGGATGAGGTAGGAGAATAGAGACAATAAAAAGAAAATAGATTTGAAATCCAAAATAAAACAATTAATTTAAACCATATAAATTCAATTTAAATAAACTTATATTCAACAATTTGTTTTTTTGAAATCAAGGTTTTCATCATATTGACTTGACTTCTCATTTATTAATGTTAGATACAAAAGGTTTCTTTCAAAACGAAATTCAATTTAAATTCGATTAATTCAAGATATCCATGTAGTTGATTTAATTTCAATGTATTATCTTTCAAAACAAATTTTTCTTCTATTAATCACACTATTATACAATTAACCTATTATTCTATTTATCTTCATAAACATTTTAAATTAAAATTTAAGTGAATAATATTTATTATACGCACTCACATTTTATTTATTTTATATCGTATATTATCCAATTATCTTAAATTAACAATTTCAAAGATCATAAATTTGAATAGTCATTTATTATAATCATACTTTATTCAACAAATTTAATTCTTCTTATTTCAAATTATTATTAAATTTATTCTAATTAATATATCTTATCACATTTATATTGAGTATGTTTACACTTATTATAATTACTCAACTTAATTTAAAATTTCTTTAACATCATTTTAAACTGTATAATATTCAATTATATAGTTAACTTTTGAAAATTTAGGTAAGTTATATATAATGCAATTGAGTATTATCCAAATAAAATTTTACGATTCAGTTATTTCAAGTTAAGTATTTAGTCAAAAAATTTGGCTTCATTGAAAATCATCCTCAAATAACAATTTAAGAATTAACTTCCGATTTTTTTCGAACAACTTAGAGAAAAAATAAATATATGTGTATGTCATAATATATCAAATCAAATTAAATTTAAAATAACATATCAATATATATATAAATCAAATCATCCTTAAGAAATTTTTAAATCGATTAAATTTCCAAAGCAAAACTGTAGCAAAACTACGAATTAGTGTCTCCACTTTGAAACTCGAAAATGAATGTCGATGATGCGGTCGTCATCACCGAAATTATTTTCCAGCGACATAAGGGAGGTGCACTAATTTTAACTTTTAAAATTCTTTGAAATGATTTCTATTTGAAGATATTTAAATACTATACACCTTAAAACTTTCAAATCAAAGTTTGAAATCACCAGAAATTAAATTCTCAAATTCTAATTTAAATCCATTTAAATTTCAAATCAATTTCAACCCAGCTTATAAATACATTTATTTATATTATTCAATAGTCCATGGTTTATAAAACAATGAATGATAATCAAATATTATCATTACAACAATCAAATTTTAAACATTTTAGTAAAAAAAAGTACATACTTATATATATAATATAATCATACAACGCCTTTTATCCACCAAATTCGAAAATGCTATCGTGTCAGTTTGATATGTTCAAGTGTTTTGGAAATCATATCGATAGCGTTGATCAGACGAATCGATCGAAAACCCAAATCAACATCAACAACTCAAACAACACAATATATAAAACATTTGTTAATATTAATTTACAATACACTTCCTCGCTCGAAGATACAAGGATGGATTTTCAAAATAAGTATAGAGATTCAAATTTGATGGAAATCAAATTAAAGAGAATTTTGATTCGATGATAAGTTCGAAATAGAAGATAAGATGATTCATAATCGGGAGATAGATAAGCTTATTTAATTCACGGGCAACCTTAACCGGGTCGTCCGTAACTTCAAGAATAAGATCGATGCTGAATTTCGAGGTAAATCAACATCAGATCTCAAGGGATAGAATTCAGGTATAACAAACAATACTAGCATCTAAACCGAGGACATAGAAATCTCCGGTGAATCGATGCCTATTATAAAGGAGTTTCTCACATTTACAAATCATTCGAAGATTGGCGAGATCGCCGATTCTTTATAAAGATCATTCGAAGTGGAGTTATGGGATACTCTAGAATTGAAAGAAGACGAAAAGTGAGGGATACGAATGAATTATGGAACCACTGGAATGTTCCAAAATCCTAAGGAATTGAGTCAAAAAGGAAGAGATTGAAACTCGAATGAGAGTGATTCTGTAAATAGATTTACCCTATATGCTAAGTTTGGCCTAGAGCTACCGAAATCTCCGATATCAACTTGAACGACCCACTATTTTGAACCATTCGCATCCGCACATGTCGGACTTGAATAATTCAAAATACCGAATTTTTAATTTAAAATTTGGCAAAACTCAGATATACAGTAAATAAATAATCACAGAACAGACACAGAGTAGTAATATGCAGCGGAAGTAAAAGAGATAGTAGTTCATTAGGCTACTATATAAATATATAAGGTACATCAGAGTTTACAACAGAAGAGAAATACGATACATCAAGTAAAAATCAGAATACATCACTGGAATCATCGAATACTGAAAACAGAATAGATGGCTGGATCTTCAAGCAAAACTCCAACTCTAAAGTGAGCCTCGAATACTGGTACACTCAGTCTGATCCGAGCGAAAAGCAAAACACAAAACACTCGAGTCGAGATTAATATTCTTATATCAATAAATCCAACTCAAGTGAAATAGCAATTGAAATACAAGTAACTCAAAGGATGTTGGAATCACCATCCTCTAAGGATCCGTTAAACTATCTACTATGTAGTAGTGTACGCTAAATAGATAATGTCTATCAGTAATATAAAATATCGAAATAGTGTTAAGGCGTTACCATTATCCCCCTTAACACATTTTATAAGCATCATAGTCTATACAGCACTGTAAACTCCACCGTAAACTGGTGAGATATCAGGGAGTACTCCATAGGTATAACACAAAACAAATTCATAGTGGTCGCGTATATAGGGATACAAATATGACAAGGCACATGAGGCAATACCCAAGGTAGTGAAACTACCGTTTGCCTGATCCAGACTGGTGAGAACGCATCGCCGCAGCGATCGCAACACCGCGAATCCTGAAATTTCGAGGGTGCACCAATCAATAACAAGTAATGAGTAGTAGTTACGAAGAAGTGTGTTCGCTCGAGGTGGCTAACCCCATTTGGCCCGGCACGACTCCTTATTTTAGTCATTTCCAATTTGACACAAGTGTCAAGGCTATCCATTATCGTTCTCTTTCTTCAGTCATCACATACATCAATTCAACCACTTCATTCTGGATCATCACTCCGCGTATAGCTGCTAAAGTGGTTTTCGGTTTAGATAGAGAGTATATCCATAACCGATTCCGGTCTCTTTAATAACTTCCGTAATTATTACACCGATTGGTCGTTTAGTAAATTTCAAACCAAATCAAATTCAATTTCAATTTCAATTCGTAAATCAACATTTAGTTTGTCTTTCTAAATCAATTTCCCAAGTTTACGTTTCAAAACTTCCAAATTACTATTTCAAAATCTTATAATTCGATTTCAACTTGTACTTAAACAATTCAAATATTGATTCAAGTTCATATATAAATTTCATTCTGAAATCATTTAAAATGGTTTAATTTTTATTCAAATCAAGTTAAATTTATTTATCGATTTCATTCCATATTCATTAAGTAAATTTGTCATTCAAAACAACTTCTGTTTAAATTCCAATTCATTTAAATCAATTACTTACGTTCAACTTCATTATATCAAACATCAAATTGAAATAAATTAAATTCGTCAAATCAATTCTTTAAATTACAAGTCTTACGTTAATTTCAATAAATCCCATTCATTTCAATAAATCACATTTTATTTCTTGTTAAAGAAATTTAATTTTCACTTATTTATTTACTTCGTTACAAATTTCAAACTCAATTAATAAAGATCTAAATTTCACATAATCGAGAAGTTTCAATTTCACTTATTAACTTACTTAAACAATTTTTCCAAAACTTTAATAAATAAAGAAACTCAGTTTCATTTATTAACGAAGTTCAAATCCACTTATTCAAAAGTTCAATTTCTCTTATCAAGGAATTTAAATTTTATTCAATTGTCAAATAATTAAATCTTATTCAATTATTAAATAATTTCAATCTTAATTATTAATAATTTCAAAACTTAATAATTACAAACTTGATTATAAATTCAAACTTAATTGTTAAATCATTTCCTCTTAATTATGAATTCAAACTTAATTATCAAATCATTTCACTTATTTATAAATTCAACTTAATAATTTCAAACTTAATTATAATTCCAACCTAATTATAATTTCAAATTTAATTATTAAATGATTTCAAACTTAATAATTTCAAAACTCAATTATTACTAATTCCAAATTATTATCAATAATTCCTAATTTAATTATTAAATAATTAAATTTCAAACAACGTTCTTTCATCAATTACTACGTTAATATTTGTTTCAGATTTCAATCTTTACAATTTCCTTTCAAAATCCAAATTCCAACTTCATTTCAAAACCTATTCTTTATTCGAATAAAATCATTATTTTATTATTATTTTTAAATCAAATTATTGACCAATCGGATTTTTATTAAATTCTCTATCCTAAGTTCAATTCATTTGGGTATATATCATTTCAACCCGATTCTGAATTCAATTCAAGATCAAGCATAATAAAGGGAACTTGCAGTGTGATAACTGGGATGGTGTCAAAGTAAATAAACAAGCAATAACAACAATCAATAACAATTCAATAATTAATTCAAATAATCCCGAGGTAATCGTATTAATTCATATTGTTATTTGTGCAAATTAATATAATTATTTCTAGAATCTAAACTATCATTTCATGTAGATTAAATATTATTACATTACGGTTCTTCACTTGTCATCTATTTACAATTTCATACAACACCAATTTAAACAACATACATGCAATGGTTCAAGGTGTGAATGACTAAATCCTACGTGTCAATTTATTTATCATTTAAAAGGGGCCATATTATACAAATGTCATTAAATCAAATTTACGCCTTTGTCGTTTCAAATTTTTAACTATCCTACGTCAAATTAAATTGCATAATATTTATCACTTTATACATTTCAATTTACATCCAATATAAACAAAAATCAATCAATCAATCATCAACCAAACTGGATTATCATCGTATAATTAACAGTTAATGGTGTCTGATGTCGCGGGTGAACTGATACATATAAAACAGTGTGAATAACTAGCAGTAGCATATTTCAATTGTCGTTTCAATTGAAATCAAATTTAATAAATAAAGGAATATTAATCGTGAGTGATTGCTCACCTTTCGAGGCTAAAGGGATTTTTCACCGGAATGAGTACGATTCCAAGCACGAATTTCAAAGCGAAGCGGGATTGGCACGAATTCAACGATCAAAGCTGATAATGTGAATAGTCAAAATTACATTAGGACTGGATCGATGAAGCTAAAAGATATAAATGGATATATATATATATATATATATATATATATATATAACTATGTATACATATCAAATCATATTCTAGATACAACACATTTTTAAATTAAATAAATATAAATACATATACATAAGCTATTTTACAAAATCTGGAGAAATATACAACTTAATTGACACAGATTCCATAATACATAACATATTATGCAAAACAACCTACTAAAAAAAATTCTAAAATTTAATATTATGTAAATATATCTACTTCACCTAAAAAAATCATATACGGTTAATAAAACCTATATTTAAAAATAAGGCTTACATATAAATTTGAACAAACCTTAAACTAATATGTAGTTATCAAAACATATCACGTTATCAAAAACCAAACATATATATATATGACTCTCAAACAGCTGTACTTCATATAATATGCTTTATATAATATAAATAGCTCTGCATCTTCACACCTACCCAACATATAAATGTAACTAACCCTGTTTCAAAATTTAACTTACTTTATAAAATATGTATTACCACTAAACAGATCCTATAAAGAATAAACCGACCTATGAAATACTAACAGTTTATACACAAAATAACTATATATACATAACACTCAAATATACTACCACCATATAGACGTACATATCAATAGCTTTGAAAACTTTTATACATAACTTTATACATTGTAAACCACTTCGTGTATTAATATATACGTAAGTAATACATAGCTATTATATAACTTCCCAATATTAACATAGTTTAAATATACACAACTCTATAAACTAATATGACTGATTCTACAGTACGACTTAATAATATATTTACCTAAAGTATCATAAGAATCTCAACGCATGAGAACTCGGCATTGAAGCAACCTAGTCAACAGTAATAGGATATGGGCTTGCCGTTGTGATGAAAAATGAAACAAACAGGCCATGTGAAGGGAGGGGATGACGTTGCTATCATGAAGGTGTATTCGTGGGCCGCCGGTGGTGATTGGCAGAGCGGCTGTGGTTCAAGGCCGATGGTTGGGTTTGCGAAGGTGTGCTCGACGTTGGAGCAAGCTGGTGAAAGCTATGTGCGGCCAATCGGCTTTAAGTGGAGGAAGAGAAAAAAAAGGGAAAGAGAATGGTGGAACTTGCACGTGAATAGATTTAAAGCTTTCATTTTTTTCCTCCTCTGCTCTCGGCCATGATGAAGAAATGGAAGGGTTTGGGTTAACAGCTGTTTGCATGATTGAGACAGAAGCTAAATATGGTGAAGTGGGGTTTTTGTGTGGTGATGCATGAAGCAATAGAAATAGGTTGGAGGAAGAGAGCCGCAGATCTCAATATTTCAAAGCAATAGAAGAAAGAAGGGAATGCGAAGGGAATTGGTAATGGAGGAGAAATAGGCTACAGCTGTAAAGAACGTTGGTACCACAAATATTGGAACCAGCAGCAAATACTGGAACCAGTGTGGAAAATGGAAAAATCAACATTGAACGCAGGAAATAATTTCTGGTTTGTGGGTGTTCATTATCACACAATAGATAGTGAAGGGACATTGAAGACTGAAAGGATATTGGAGATCAAAAGATCCAATTGCGTGCCGGATGCCACAAGTCGTTTTACCGATCTCATCTCGAACCGGAGTTCAAAACACAGAAGTGAATATACCGTGGTGACCAGCGTGATGAGACGATTAAAACGGTATACAAATATTGGTGGTACGATTGAATTATAAAAATTCGAAATTTCTACCAGCGGAAAATGCATAAAAATCGCACAAAAATAAGATCGACGGAGCCAAAGATGTCCGAATTTGGAAAAACGACAAACTGACAACTTTCTCAAAAGATGTTTTAGAATTTTTCTATGTAAAAATATTTTGGTTTTGAAAATGTTTTATTTTCATCGCTTTTTAACTGATTAGATTGAAGTAAATTTACGCGCGAAATAAACTTTCATATTTTCGGACGAAAATTTACCGGTTGCTATGTTAACTGGACGCATTTCAAATATCATATTTATATTTCAAAATTTTATTTTTATATTTTTATTAAATTTCTCCCAAATTCGGTTAATTAAATTAATTTAAAACCGTTAAAATATCCGGGTTGTTACATTTGGCAGTTTCTGGTCATTAGTGAAGAGTGGGATGTCGCGATCATGGCTGAAGCTCGCTGGGAGGTCGGGGAGTTTGAGAAAAATGCTTGTTAAAATTCCTGATCATCATGGATGACGAACGTGGTCGATCTAGGGTTTAAACCCACGCTTTAGTCGAGGTCAATATCTAGTTGCGGTTGCTTTGACCGTGGGTCAGAGTTAATCGCACTGGTGGGAAATGACGAATGGATGATCGATGAGGCTCTGGCCGGAGTTGTGTGGCCTCCGTTGGCATAAGGTGGCGGTGCGAATCGTTTGTGTTGATCAGTGTTTTGTTCCACGATGTGTTGGGTAGCTCGATTTCGAGTTCAACGTTGTTGAAGGGATTTGAGTGGTCGGAGGCTTAGGAGAGGTGGTCGACAACTTATCGAGGGTCGCGGCATTGATCAATGATGGTCAGAACCGGCGTACACGTGCACGTGTGTACGTTTATGTATCTGGGTGTTTTGTGATGATCGAGGAGGACAAGTTTTTCGGGATCGTGCTCGTGTAAATGCAAGGATTGGCTCAAAGTAGTGATGACGCGAGGTTTGCACGGGGTTGGCTCGGGAATTTTGCTGGTTTAACTTGGGTTCTTGATTTTGTTAACCAGTTTTAAAATAAAAAGAGATAATAGGTTTTAAAGTTTAAATTCAATCAAGTTAAAACAATTAGTTAACCATTTTTTAAAATAATTAATGTTATTTAAAGTTGGAATTTATTAAAGGTTTGGAAATAATTTTTCTTTGAGTTTATAGTGATTTGTAATATATATTCATTATTTTAAAAGTTTATTTTAATAAACTTAATATTGTAATTAGTTAATTAATTAAAAAGATGAAGAGTTTTAAATCTTTAATTTATCTTAAAGGGTTAAGTTAATTGGTTAATGATAATTCATTATAAGGTTTACTAATAAGTTTTAACTGATAATTAAAGTAATTAAGTAAGATAAGTAGTTTATCTTTTAATTAATTTTAATTTTTGAGTTATTAAAGAATAATAACTTAATGTCATAAATTAAGGCGAGTAGTTAATGGATATTGTGATGACCCGAACTCGATATCCAATAAACGACATCAAATTCGTATCACCGGAGCTTATAACAACATCAGATGAATATAAAATAGCGGAACAAAAAGAATATCATGCATACATCACAGGTACAACATCATAATATCCAATAATACATCAGAGTATATAATACATATACCACAACTCCAAATAACATCATAATGATACATCGATGATTATATATCCAAAAGTCTTCATAGGAATGTAAAGGTAACAATCTCCCAAAACTAACCACCTGAGATCCAAAAGACTTCTAGAATATCTCCAAAGCAAAAGCTCCAAAATATGGCTAACTCCAAAATATGAAAACCTGCTACTAGGCTGCCCGTGTAGAAATTATGGGCACCCAGAGTTTAGAAAAGAAACAATAAACTCCGGGTCAGTCATGGGACTCGTCTGAGTAAACAAAACAAACAGTTGCTTTTGAATAAACTAGATTTTATAAAGAAAATTCGTTATGCTTTTGGAAAATGAAACTACCATAAGACCTCCCGCCACACACACAATGCAATCGTAAAATTGGAGGAGATTTCTTCTTATGATAGTCAAATATGCTTGATACGAGAAAATTCTTTTTATATTATTACTAGTGCATAGTGTAGAAAGCATTTCGAAAATAGAATATTAATCTTAGCCAGCATACGACCATTATCGTATGCCTACTATAGCTACCATGTTTTGTGGCAGGTTACCGTCACGCTGCATGGCAGGTTATACAACTAAAACCGTACAGGGCTCGTATTGTTTCTTTGGATTTCCAACAAATGGTCAGGCTAAGGAACTTCCTACTGCCACATGGGTACGCCTCTGGCGGGACGTCCCGAGAACCTACCCGGCTCTCTGCCAACACAAGGCCGGGTTACCTCTGTAACTAGGTAACTACTACTCGAGTATGTCACTCCCCGGTCCTTTGGGACCTTTATCCGAGGGCCCTCTATCACAAAGCAACAACCACACAGTAAATGAGATTGGAGCTACCACACAGGTAAATATCTGGGCTCCATACCATGACATCACCTTTTTCCAGAAGGAAATGACATACCCTAAAGGGTGCGACCCTCATAACCTTGCCGCATCTTTCCTGTTTCGACCATTTCCGGGTTGTGAGGTCCGATGAGGTCTCGTCCACAAAGCTATGCTTTACACGAAAGCTTTGCTTTGATCACAAATGATCAACTAATGATCATCAACACACAGCAGCACTTAGCATGTCACGCTACCAATTTGAGAATATATCGCTGATAAACTTCAATTACATAACCTCTGAGCTCGTACGTCTCAGAGAAGGGTGTTAAGCTAAGAGAATAAATTCTCCGCCACCAACAGATATGTATTTGAAAGAAATCGGCATTATATCTCAAAGTGTAGTGTCAGACACACGACTATACAAGTCTGTCCCGGGTTCGAACAGAACCGAAGGCACTTCGTCCAATAAAGGAAGAAGCCCTTGCAAATCCGGTATCCACAATCCCGATCGGACTTCCCATCACTTAGGGAAATCTCTATACCGGAGAAACTCAGTGCAGAGACAATCGATAGGTTATCCTATCGTTTTTGAAGACACCTGGTCTTCACCACCGGTCTTCAAATGCTATCCATTTCGACGTATCACTATTCGGAATGGGTTATACGACACAAAGGTCCTCTCCTTGCTAAACCGAATAGTGTGCGGTTGATTTTCAAAACACGTGGATATATCAATCACAAAGATTCACATTCATGGTTCGATGTGGGTTTCGGATAACAAACTGAAATCCGACTCCCTTTCGCATCGAAGTTTAAATTGCCGTTTACGACAAAAGGGTTTTCACATCTATACAGAGCAATCACAGTCATAGTGCATCACACAGTATCACAATCACAACAGAAAACAATATAGTGCATAACAATGGTTAATTATTTATAAATCAAAGTGAATGTAATTTAATAAATTAACCTGATAATTATCTTTATTGATTATTTTAAATCAATGTTTAAAATTTCACTTAATTATAAAAGTATTAAATTTTAAACTGACTTTATTAATCACTTAATCTCAAATTAACTATCTTAATTTATTAATTCTTAATGGTTAATTACTTTTATTTTCTAATTATTCTTTAAATAAATCAACCTTTAATTTCAAAGTAATTTTAAATCATAAATTATTTAATCATCATTTAACCATCATAATGTATTTGTTTTAAGTTAACAAATTTGAATATATTTCTTAAATATTTTGTTAAGTAAGACGAACACTTTTCATTATCTTGGCCAACTATCATCATTTATGAAAAAAACAAGTTAGAAAAACATTTTTAAACTCTGTTGCAAAACTGAGATTTGTTAACTTCAGGTTCAACCCGAGGGGTTCTTCGAGTCATCCCCGATAAAAATAGGCCTCTGCTTCGGGTTTTAGTTGAAACTCACCCGAGTGCTAATTTTTTTTTTAAAAATTTTCTTAAGTTCACCATTCAACGTGCTACACCCTGGACAAACTCGAGTCCTGCTTCGAGTTTTTACCCCGGTTTCCCTAAAGTGACTTCGAGTCACACTGCCACGTTCCCCAGATCCCACACTGACACACACCACTGCAGGTATACGTGCACGGCCAACTCCACCAACGTGGGACGGTGCTGCGGCCTCCCACACGTTGCTCTCCACCTCCCAAAACAGTACGAACACCCAGAGTTTCAAATTAAACTCAAAAGCAAATTCAAGACGTTTCGACCAACAAACCCAAAAACACATCGCCAGGAAATGAGCCCGCGCCACCTCCCCTGACCATCATAGACCATGGAAACTTGACCGGAGCTCCGCCTATCTTCACTACCTCGATCGCCACCGGTGCGATCAGCTTCAGTGAAACGTCGACGTGGCAGCGATCAGATTTGTCAACAGCATTCCAATATGGGTTTAAACCCTAAACTCGATTCGTTCTCCCCATTCATACATTAGAAATTTTTTTCAAAAATTTTCCTGGGATCGTGAGTGTTTAACCCAGCTTCACACAAATTTCTAGCATCTAAAAATTGTTAGATGATCAGAAGTCGATCAAAATACCATTTTCGTTCAACAATGAACTGCGCGTGACATAGGCAACTAAAAATTGCCAATTTCGTCTTAAAAATCATAATTTGCAATGAAGATTCAAGTTATAAACTTGAATTAGCATTTCATGATATTCGAGTTTAACCAAAATATGGCATATTACTGTAAAAACCATTTCTTTGAACTGGGTAATATTTTCCTTCTGAAATTTATACTTTAAAATCATAGTCCATCCTTAAATACGCAAGTTAATTTTTTTTTTTTTTTTTGAGATCAAAATCTAATAATGATACATGATTAAAAATGAGGTTTTGAATAAATGTGGTGCTTTGAAACCAAAGACAGAAGAACAGGCATTTACACTGAGAAGAACTACCCATGCATATGCAAAGTAAAGCAGTTTCATATCCCAGGCCAATGAGCAACAATTTTAAATATACTTGAATTATATTTTTTTTTCTTAAATTGTTTACTCGCCTGGACAAATGTTTGAAACAGAGGATATATTTGATTTCCTTGAACTGCAGTTTTTCTTGTTTGAAAAACCAAAACTTGGACTATCTCTCTTTCTCTTCTTAACTTGATATTCTTTTTCTTTATCTGTTAACTGCAACAATTCGTATGCACTTGCTTAAGCCCTGATGTTTCTACTTGATTATTTAACAAAACATAACTCAATTTGTTGTTTTAAAAGACATTACCTTTAGTTTATAAAAACATAGATTGTCAGGCTTGCAAACTGGAATGGATGATCAGTTTAGATTTTGTAGAGCAAAGAAATGTTTTACTTCTTTTTTTTTTCTTTTCCGACTTTGCTTTTTTTTTCTTTGAACTAAATAAAGCAAATAGGCAGTTATATAGAGAAGTTTGGACAGGTAAGTTAAAATTGGTTCACTAGCTTTTCTTTTTTTCCTTTTTCAGATATCTTTCCCTTGCCTACAATCTTTGACCAAACAATCTTCTTGTTGACTAAGCCATATTTAAATTCGGCTGACATGATTTTTGTTTGTGCTAAGTAAGATTTTATTTGTGCTTGAATAGATGGCATTTAATGCCTTTGTTCCTATTTTAGTTTGCATATATATATGCTATTGATTCATTTTTTTTCTATAAGTACAATTTTGTTTTGTTCTTGAAGATATATATTTTTTTTCTTAATCTTCTTCTTTGTATTAAAATACTTACAGCATGGTTCTGTTCGATTTTTATCTTCTTTATTTTTTTTATAAGTACCAAAACTTGTTTCATACATTTATTTTATTTTATGTTTGAGGCTTGCATAATTTACTTCCTGGTTTGTATATTCCTTCTATTGTTTACAGTGTAATGGTTTACAGCAACTTAATAAAGCTAAGTCTTGTTGTGTTTGGTTAACTTGTTTCTTATTTTACTGTGTTAAAAGAAAAGTTATTTCAGGCATTAACATTTTGTAACTATGTGGTTTATGTACAATATTTGTTTTAGTTCTATTAAAGGTTTTAACCAAAAACATTAAATTTGTTCATACTTAATGTTATTATTTTAAACAATTTCTTGTTGATAATTGTTGCTTTCTATCATTATTATTGTTATTATTATTATTATTATTATTATTATTATTATTATTATTATTATTATTATTATTATTTGTTTATATTCATATAACTTTCTTTCTTTTTAATAACATTTTATTTCTGTTAAGATTTCACGAATTAAATCCAAAAGTTCAAACAATTTAACGAATTTAATTTAATAAAATCCCGGAATGTTACAATATCCCCTCCTTAAGAAAATTTCGTCCTCGAAATTGAAAGAGAGAGAAAAGTAAACAAAGAATGTATGAATTCAGAAAAATAAAGAAATGACTTATAGTTTAAGCCGAGATGTCTATTCTGCAGTTGGGATATGATTTCTTCATGTTATCCTCAGTTTCCCAAGTACAGTCCTTTGGATCGCCACTCCATTGAACTTTGACCAATTTTACAACTTTGTTTCGCAATCGCTTTTCATCACGACTAATAATCTTTATTGGTTCCCTTCTTACAGCCAAGTTGGGAGTGATCTCAAGATCCTGCTGAGCTGCCTCCTCAATAATACTATCTGGGTCGTGCATATACTTCCGAAGACTAGAAATGTGGAACATATCATGCACGCCAGACAACCAGCTAGGCAACTGCACTCGATATGCTAGCGGACCGATCATTTCTAGAATAGGAAAAGGACCAATATAACGCGGCGCTAGCTTCCCAGTTTTTCCAAATCTCAATACACCCCGCATTGGAGACACTTTCAGAAATACAGAATCTCCAACTTGAAATTCTAAATCTCTCCTTCGGCTGTCATAATAGCTTTTCTGATGGCTCTGAGCAGTTAATAACTTCTTTCGTATAAAATCTACCTTCTCCGTGGCTTCTTTAATTATGTCCGGTCCAAGAACGAGTCTATCACCTGATTCGATCCAACATGCAGGCGATCGACATGGACGAGCATATAAAGCTTCGAAAGGAGCCATTTCGATACTAGCCTGATAGCTATTGTTATAAGAGAATTCAACCAGATGCAAATAGTCCTCCCAAGATCTACCAAAGTCAAGAATGCAAGCGCGCAATAGGTCTTCTAAAATTCGATTAACCCTTTCTGTCTGCCCATCAGATTGTGGGTGATAAGCAGTGCTGAAATTCAATTTTGTTCCCAAAGCGGCTTGGAATGCCTCCTAGAATCTACTAGTGAAGATCGGATCACGATCACTCACTATACTGCTAGGAATACCATGGAGATGAACAATTTCCTTTATATATATACCTGCTAAGCTTGCTGCAGTCCGAGTGGATTTCACTGGAATGAAGTGAGCGGTTTTGGTTAGACGGTCCACTACGACCCAAATTGCTTCATTGCCCTTTCGAGTACGAGGCAAACCATCGATGAAATCCATCAATACTTGGTCCCATTTCCACTTCGGTACTTCCAAAGGCTGAAGTAAACCGGCCACTTTCTTTTGATCGCTTTTGATTTGCTGACAAGTAGCACAGCGACTCACATAAATAGAGATATCTCTCTTCATCATCGTCCACCAGAAAGTTGTTTTAATATCTCAATACATTTTATTGACTCCGGGATGGATACTGAGTTTTGATTTGTGGCATTCATCTAAAACTTCACGTTTCAGTTCTGGAATGTCAGGGACACAAATTCTTCCTTTCATCCTTACAACCCCTCTATTATCTACCTCAAAACTAGTATCTTTACCACGACCTATTCTTCTCTGCAATATTTCCAAAACAATTCTAAGGTGTTCGGCATGCTCTTCTTCTGTCTTAGAATAGATCAAGATATCATTAATAAATACGAGCACAAATTTATTCAAAACTTACCGAAACACCCGAGTCATAAGATCTACGAAGTATGCTGGAGCATTGGTTAGCCCAAAAGGCATGACTAACCATTCGTAGAACATATTGGGACCCCTGAAAGTAGTTAAATGTACACAATCTTCGGCGATTCGCAGTTGATGGAATCCCTGGGCTAGATCCATCTTTGAAAAGAAACGAGCGCCGCATAATTGATCAAATAGATCATCAATTCTAGATAGTGGAAATTTATTCTTGAGAGTCTGCTTATTGAGATCGCGGTAATCTACACACAACCTCAAAGATCCATCCGATTTAGCGACGAACACAACGGCTGAGCCCCATTCAGAAACACTGGGTCGAATCAATCCTTTTGCTTGTAGATCCCTGGTATGCTCGACTAATTCAACCTTTTCCCTAGGCGCCATCCTGCGACTAGCGTGAACTACAGGACGAGCATTAGGTACAAGGTCGATTCTGAATTCTATTTCTCGATGTGGGGGCAGAGATTTCACTTCTCCGAATACGTCCGGAAAATATCTAACAATGGGTATGGACTCTAAACTGGGTTCGGGATAACCCAAATTATACATCAATCCTTCCCTTTTTGGACTAGGATTCTCACAAGCAATTTCGATGAAATCTCCAAATTCTGTTTTAATAGAAATCAATCGATTGGTGCAATCCAATATGGCTTCATATTTCGCTAGCCAATACATTCCGAGTAGGACTTCAAACTCGTTAAAATCAAGAACGAAAAGACTAGTAGGAAATTGATAACAAGAGTATGAGATAGGAACATCTCTACAACGAAGACAAAGGTTCGCGGGACCTCCAACTGGATTCTTTACGCATATGGGCTCATCCACAAAATCGGGTTCAAGATTTAATTTATTAATAGCTTGCTGAGAGATAAAACTATGTGTAGCACCTGTGTCAAATAGAACTCTAACAATGTTATCATAAATGGTAAGATTACCTTCCAGAACTCGCTTTCCTTTCTCTGCCTTGGAAGATGCAGGTTGGTGTTTGACAGCATACACTTTTGTTGTTTGAGCTTGCTTCATGGTTGGACAGTCCTTAACTTCATGCCCCACTTTCTGACAGTAATAGCACTTCCTAGGATTTGCTTGAGCGGATTGGTCTCTCTTGGGCTTCTTGCAGCTATTTGAGTAGTGGACTTTTTCCAAGCAATTATAACAAGTAACATTCTCAGCTGTACTACCCTGGATGTTCTTCTTTTTATCCTTGCTTTGCCACGGTTTCTTCCTTCCAAATTTCCGTTTCTTCCAATTTGGATTGCCCGAACTTCCTTTCTCTACCGGGGTTCCTTGCATATCAAGTGTGGCATATCGATACCCCATATCAACTAAATCTGAAAAAGACTCCTTAACATGGGCCATCATTCTTTCGTGAAATTTCTTATTCATCCCGCGAATGAATCGTTCATTCTTCTTTAAAGGCGTGTTCACCAATTCGGGACCAAAACGAGATAACTCATTAAATTTGTTCAGATATTCCTCAAATGATAAACTTCCCTGCTTCAGGTCCATAAATTCCTGGTACATTCGAGAAAGTCCAACTGATGGCAAATATCGCTTCTCAAACACATCTTTGAATTTCTTCCAAGAAAACTCATCTTCTGGCCTATCTACCGTGATTGTCTCCCACCAAGCTGAGGCTTCATCCTGAAGTTGCCAAGAAGCTATAAGTCGCTTCTGATCGTCTTGCAATTTCAGCCCTTTGAAGATCTTCTCACAGGATCTTATCCATGCTTGAGCCTCAATAATTGATTCCTTGCCGCTGAACGGCTTACCACCAAGCTTTGCGAATTTCTTATATAAATCAGCCAGGTCCGGCTGATGTTGAATAGGTACTGCTGTTACTGCTGTTGGGGAAACTTGATTTGGTGCTGTGGCACTTCCTTGACCCCTAACTCTTCCTCTACGCCCGCTCATTCTTACTATTTGAAATTAGTAAGAAAATTGATTTAGATATACGGACGAAATATTTTAAGGAATATCAGCAGTAAAAAGAAATAGACTAATAAATTTAGAGTCTTAGTCTTGGTTATACTCAATCTAGGGTATACTTCACCCCATTTCTAATGAGCCATCTGATGTGTTATACTCCGTAGCTAAAGTTCTCACTCAACCTTCAGCTCCGATACCACTTGTGACGACCCGAACTCGATATCCAATAAACGACATCAAATTCGTATCGCCGGAGCTTATAACAACATCAGATGAATATAAAACAGCGGAACAAAAAGAATATCATGCATACATCACAGGTACAACATCATAATATCCAATAATACATCAGAGTATATAATACATACACCATAACTCCAAATAACATCATAATGATACATCGATGATCATATATCCAAAAGTCTTCATAGGAATGTAAAGGTAACAATCTCCCAAAACTAACCACCTGAGATCCAAAAAAACTTCTAGAATATCTCCAAAGCAAAAGCTCCAAAATACGGCTAACTCCAAAATATGAAAACCTGCTACTAGGCTGCCCGTGTAGAAATTATGGGCACCTAGAGTTTAGAAAAGAAACAATAAACTCCGGGTCAGTCATGGGACTGGTATGAGTAAACAAAACAAACAGTTGCTTTTGAATAAACTAGATTTTATAAAGAAAATTCGTTATGCTTTTGAAAAATGAAACTACCATAAGACCTCCCGCCACACACACAATGCAATCGCAGAATTGGAGGAGATTTCTTCTTATGATAGTCAAATATGCTTGTTACGAGAAAATTCTTTTTATATTATTACTAGTGCATAGTGTAGAAAGCATTTCGAAAATAGAATATTAATCTTAGCCAGCATACGACCATTATCGTATGCCTACTATAGCTACCATGTTTTGTGGCAGGTTACCGTCACGCTGCATGGCAGGTTATACAAATAAAACCGTACAGGGCTCGTATTGTTTCTTTGGATTTCCAACAAATGGTCAGGCTAAGGAACTTCCTACTGCCACATGGGTACGCCTCTGGCTGGATGTCCCGAGAACCTACCCGGCTCTCTGCCAACACAAGGCCGGGTTACCTCTGTAACTAGGTAACTACTTCTCGAGTATGCCACTCCCCGGTCCTTTGGGACCTTTATCCGAGGGCCCTCTGTCACAAAGCAACAACCACACAATAAATGAGATTGGAGCTACCACACAGGTAAATATCTGGGCTCCATACCATGACATCACCTTTTTCCAGAAGGAAATGACATACCCTAAAGGGCGCGACCCTCATAACCTTGCCGCATCTTTCCTGTTTCGACCATTTCCGGGTTGTGAGGTCCGATGAGGTCTCGTCCACAAAGCTATGCTTTACACGAAAGCTTTGCTTTGATGACAAATGATCAACTAATGATCATCAACACACAGCAGCACTTTGCATGTCACGCTACCAATTTGAGAATATATCGCAGATAACCTTCAATTACATAACCTCTAAGCTCGTACGTCTCAGAGAAGGGTGTTAAGCTAAGAGAATAAATTCTCCGCCACCAACAGATATGTATTTGAAAGAAATCGGCATTATATCTCAAAGTGTAGTGTCAGACACACGACCATACAAGTCTGTCCCGGGTTCGAACAGAACCGAAGGCACTTCGTCCAATAAAGGAAGAAGCCCTTGCAAATCCGGGTATCCACAATCCCGATCGGACTTCCCATCACTTAGGGAAATCTCTATACCGGAGCAACTCAGTGCAGAGACAATCGATAGGTTATCCTATCGTTTTTGAAGACACCCGGTCTTCACCATCGGTCTTCAAATGCTATCCATTTCGACGTATCACTATTCAGAATGGGTTATACGACACAAAGGTCCTCTCCCGGCTAAACCGAATAGTGTGCGGTTGATTTTCAAAACACGTGGATATATCAATCACAAAGATTCACATTCAGGGTTCGATGTGGGTTTTGGATAACAAACTGAAATCCGACTCCCTGTCGCATCAAAGTTTAAATTGCCGTTTACGACAAAAGGGTTTTCACATCTATACAGAGCAATCACAGTCATAGTGCATCACACAGTATCACAATCACAACAGAAAACAATATAGTGCATAACATTGGTTAATTATTTATAAATCAAAGTGAATGTAATTTAATAAATTAACCTGATAATTATCTTTATTGATTATTTTAAATCAATGTTTAAAATTTCACTTAATTATAAAAGTATTAAATTTTAAACTGACATTATTAATCACTTAATCTCAAATTAACTATCTTAATTTATTAATTCTTAATGGTTAATTACTTTTATTTTCTAATTATTCTTTAAATAAATCAACCTTTAATTTCAAAGTAATTTTAAATCATAAATTATTTAATCATCATTTAACCATCATAATGTATTTGTTTTAAGTTAACAAATTTGAATATATTTCTTAAATATTTTGTTAAGTAAAACAAACACTTTTCATTATCTTGGCCAACTATCATCATTTATGCAAAAAACAAGTTAGAAAAACATTTTTAAACTATGTTGCAAAACTGAGATTTGTTAACTTCAGGTTCAACCCGAGGGGTTCTTCGAGTCATCCCCGATAAAAATAGGCCTCTGCTTCGGGTTTTAGTTGAAACTCACCCGAGTGCTAATTTTTTTTTTAAAAATTTTCTTAAGTTCACCATTCAACATGCTACACCCTGGACAAACTCGAGTCTTGCTTCGAGTTTTTACCCCGGTTTCCCTAAAGTGACTTCGAGTCACACTGCCACTTTCCCCAGATCCTACACTGACACACACCACTGCACGTATACGTGCACGGCCAACTCCACCAACGTGGGACGGTGCTGCGGGCTCCCACACGTTGCTCTCCACCTCCCAAAACAGTACGAACACCCAGAGTTTCAAATTAAACTCAAAAGCAAATTCGAGACGTTTCGACCAACAAACCCAAAAACAGATCGCCAGGAAATAAGCCCGCGCCACCTCCTCTGACCATCATAGGCCATGGAAACTTGACCGGAGCCCCGCCTATCTTCACTGCCTCGATCGCCACCGGTGCGATCAGCTCCGGTGAAACGTCGACGTGGCAGCGATCAGATTTGTCAACAGCGTTCCAATATGAGTTTAAACCCTTAACTCGATTCGTTCTCCCCGTTCATACATTAGAAATTTTTTTCAAAAATTTTCCTGGGATCGTGAGTGTTTAACCCAGCTTCACACAAATTTCTAGCATCTAAAAATTGTTAGATGATAAGAAATCGATCAAAATACCATTTTCGCTCAACAGTGAACTGCGCGTGACATAGGCAACTAAAAATTGCACATTTCGTCTTAAAAATCATAATTTGCAATGAAGATTCAAGTTATAAACTTGAATTAGCATTTCATGATATTCGTGTTTAACCAAAATATGGCATATTACTGTAAAAACCATTTCTTTGAACTGGGTAATATTTTCCTTCTGAAATTTATACTTTAAAATCATAGTTCATCCTTAAATACGCAAGTTAATTTTTTTTTTTGAGATCAATATCTAATAATGATACATGATTAAAAATGCGGTTTTGAATAAATGTGGTGCTTTGAAACCAAAGACAGAAGAACAGGCATTTACACTGAGAAGAACTACCCATGCATATGCAAAGTAAAGCAGTTTCATATCCCAGGCCAATGAGCAACAATTTTAAATATACTTGAATTATATTTTTTTTCTTAAATTGTTTACTCACCTGGACAAATGTTTGAAACAGAGGATATATTTGATTTCCTTGAACTGCAGTTTTTCTTGTTTGAAAAACCAAAACTTGGACTATCTCTCTTTCTCTTCTTAACTTGATATTCTTTTTCTTTATCTGTTAACTGCAACAATTCGTATGCACTTGCTTAAGCCCTGATGTTTCTACTTGATTATTTAACAAAACATAACTCAATTTGTTGTCTTAAAAGACATCACCTTTAGTTTATAAAAACATAGATTGTCAGGCTTGCAAACTGGAATCGATGATCAGTTTAGATTTTGCAGAGCAAAGAAATGTTTTACTTCTTCTTTTTTTTCTTTTCTGACTTTGCTTTTTTTTTTCTTTGAACTAAATAAAGCAAATAGGCAGTTATATAGAGAAGTTTGGACAGGTAAGTGAAAATTGGTTCACTAGCTTTTCTTTTTTTCTTTTTTCAGATATCTTTCCCTTGCCTACAATCTTTGACCAAACAATCTTCTTGTTGACTAAGCCATATGTAAATTCGGCTGACATGATTTTTGTTTGTGCTAAGTAAGATTTTATTTGTGCTTGAATAGATGGCATTTAATGCCTTTGTTCCTATTTTAGTTTACATATATATATGCTATTGATTGATTTTTTTTCTATAAGTACAATTTTGTTTTGTTCTTGAAGATATTTTTTTTTCTTAATCTTCTTCTTTGTCTTAAAATACTTACAGCATGGTTCTGTTCGATTTTTATCTTTTTTTTTTATAAGTACCAAAACTTGTTTCATACATTTATTTTATTTTATGTTTGAGGCTTGCATACTTTACTTCCTGGTTTGTATATTCCTTCTATTGTTTACAGTGTAATGGTTTACACAACTTAATAAAGCTAAGTCTTGTTGTGTTTGGTTAACTTGTTTCTTATTTTACTGTGTTAAAAGAAAAGTTATTTCAGGCATTAACATTTTGTAACTATGTGGTTTATGTGCAATATTTGTTTTAGTTCTATTAAAGGTTTTAACCAAAAACATTAAATTTGTTCATACTTAATTTTATTATTTTAAACAATTTCTTGTTGATAATTGTTGCTTTTTATCATTATTATTGTTATTATTATTATTATTATTATTTGTTTATATTCATATAACTTTCTTTCTTTTTAATAACATTTTATTTCTGTTAAAATTTCACGAATTAAATCCAAAAGTTCAAACAATTTAACGAATTTAATTTAATAAAATCCCGGAATGTTACAGGATAATTATTAAATGTTATTTATTGAAAGGATAATTAATTAATGAAATTAATTAAGGTTAATTATTAATAAAAGAAATTCGAAGAATAATTACTTAATGTAATTAACTAAAGAATAAATTACTTTATTATTTAAAAGATAATTAATTTATATGATTAATTAATTAAGGTAACTAATTTGAGGATAATTAATTAATAAAAGGTTGATTAATTAATGATAAGTAATTAAAGGGTGATTAATTACTTAAAGGTAAATGAAAGTAATTAAGAAAAATTGATAATTAATCAAGTGATTAAAGGATAATTACTCGATGTAATTAATTTGTGATTTATTTATATAAGTGATTAGGGATAATCACTTATTGTAATTAATTAAGAATAATTATTTAACTGATAATTAATTAAGGGTTGATTAATTAAGGATAATTAATTGAAGAATAATTAAATAATTAAAGGTTAATTATTTAATGATTTAAGGTTGATTGATTTATTGATCAAGGATGATTAATTAATAATTAAAGGTTAATTAATTTATGTAATTAATTAAAGGATTAATAATTATGTAATTAACTTAACGATTAATTTATCTAAGATTAATTAAGGATAATTAATTAATATAACTATATAATGGATCGATTAATTAATTTCATTCATTAATTAAAATAATTGCCAATGGTTTGTAATTAATTAATGTTAATTAACTAGGATTAGTAATTTATTCATAAGTAATTAATCTGGCTTAAATTAATTATAATCAAATGATTTATTGATCTTACTTATGAATGTTTGGATTGTGTTGAATGTTTGATTAGTGACATCTCTGATATGTGATGTTCTGTGATATGAATTATGTGAATTGAGCTATGAACTGTGACTTATTTACCTGTGATGAATTTACTTATCTATCTGTGAACGATAGATAAGCTTTATAGGATTATACTGCTTATCAATATTGTTTTGCTTGAATTGATGATGGTTGTGATATGTTATTATTACGTGTAAAGCCTATGGACTACACCACACACACACAAATAAGGATTTCACAAGGATTTGGTTAAGTCACAAATATTTGAATTTAATTTTATTTATTCAAAATGATAAAATGGTTTTAAAAAAGTTGAATATGGAATCCAATTGGTTTGGAAATGAAATTGAGTTGAATATGAAAAGCTTTTGGAAAGGAAGTTTGAAATTGAAATTTAGTTTGAAAATAATATATCTAGATTAAGTTTTGAAATTATTTTGAAAATTATGTTTTGAAAGGGTTATACAAGTTATACAATATATATATATATATATATATATATATATATATATATATGGATTGCAAACCATTTAAATGTTTTAAATAAATTGTTTTAGGAGTTTGAATTTAATTCATATAGAACTTGCCGAGGATATGACAGTTCATTGCTTTCCTTTAAAAGGCTATAACTTGTGCAAATTTAATCAGATTTTCCCGATATTAAAAGTACCTCTTTTAAATGATAATAACTTTCATATAATGAAAGGATTTCCAATTTTGTTGAAGGAATTTCAATTATGGGTGAATAAAAATGGAAATAGTTTTGAAAACTATGAATGAATCTTTGTTAAAGATTGGTGAACCTTGTTTTCAAATTGAAGTGAATCTTAAGATGAATCTTTTGATTTAAAAGATTAAAAGTGGAAATTTGTTTAAACCATTTGAAAGAATGGTTTTGGGTTTAATGTTGTGACTTATCCAAGACCCCAATATATCCATATGTTTTTAAAATAAGTGCTCATTATTTGGTTTAGATAGGAGGGGACTTTATGTCATAAAAACCATTCAGGAATAGTGATATGACGAAATGGATAACATTTGAAGACGGTGGTGAAGACGTGGTATTTTCAAGAACGAAAGGATTACTTGTCAAATGTCTCTGCACCGAGATGCTCTGGTATAGAGATCTCCATATATGATACGGAGTCCGATCGAGATTGTCAATACCTGGATTTGCAAAGGCTTCTTTGGAAGTGCCTTCAGTTCCATTTAGACCCAGGATGGACTTGTATGGATGTATGTTTGACGTTACACTTTGAGACGTAAAGCTGGTTTCTATCAAATACATTTATGTTTGGTGGTGGAGAATTTATTCTCTTAGCTTAACACCCTTCTCTGAGATGTACGAGCTCAGAGGTTATGAAGTTGATATTTACTATTGATATATTCCTAATTTGGTAAAGGGACATGCTAAGTGTTGCTGACCATTTGTTGATCGAAGTATGGCTCTTGTGAAAAGCATAGCTTTTTAGACCAGACTTCGTCGAACCTCACACCCTGGAAATGGTCGAAACAGGAAGGATGCAACAAGGTTGTGAGGGTCGTGCCCTTTAGGGTATGTGCATTTCCTTCTGGATAAAGAGTGATATCATGGTATGGACCCCAAATATTGAACTTATGTGGTTGTTACAATTTGTTGGTGAATCCCCGGATAAAGGTCGGTGACGACCGGGGGATGGCATGCTCGTGACAATTAGTTACCTAGTTACAGAGGTAATCCGGCCTTGTGTTGGCAGAGATCCGATTAGGTTCTCGAGGCGTCCCTCCAAAGACGTACCCATTCAATGAAGGAAATTCCTTAGCCTTGACCATTTGTAGGAAATCCAACCGCCCAATACGTGCCTTATATAGTTTTAGTTGTAGAACCTGCCATTTAACATGGTAGCTATAGTAGGCATACTATAATGGCACGTATGCAAGCTAAGATTAACATCATACTTTTGAAATGTTTTCTACAGTATGCACTAATAATAATATCAAAAGGATTTTTGCGTATCAAGCATGTTTGACTATCATAAGGAGAAATCTCCTCCAATTGTACATTTGCATTGTGTGTGTGGCGAGAGGCCTTATGGTAGTCTCATTTTCCAAAAAGCATTGCTGGTTTCTTTTTGCTTCTTTTGTTATTTTTTTGTTCAAAACAACTGTTTTTTTTGCTCACACCAGTCTCATGACTGACCTGAAGTTTATTGTTCGCTTTCTAAACTCTGGGTGCCTGCAATTTTCGACACGGGTAGGCTAGATTCAGATTATCAGATAATCAAATAGTAGGTGTAGCTTTTGGCAATCTTTGGAGTCTTTGGTTTGGAAGATCCATTGTGTTTCAAGTTTAGCTTGATGTTGGTTCGAGCTTCTGATTTGGAGTTTGGAGCTTGGAGCTTGGAATTGAAGATGTTGTGTTCCGCTGTTGTTGCTGTCTTATCCTTTCCACTGTTGTATCTATCTTTGACAATGTTGATCATTTCATTTGTATCAGGTGGTATCAAATGTTGTGTATCAATATAAATTATTCTTTTGTTTCCGCTGATCCTCTAATGTTGTTATAAGCTCCGACGAATCGAATTTCAATGTTTAAACCTGCGGCATTTGAATATGGGTGAAGTATGGATGTCGATTTTCAAGCGTTGAAATTCGGGTCATCACATTTGGTATCAGAGCTGAAGGTCGAGTAAGAACTTTAGCTCCGGAGTATAACACATTAGGTGACTCATTAGAGAGAGGGATCAAAATGCCCTAGAATGAGTATCCCTAAGATATCTTATCCGTATGCCTTAGTAAATTATCTTACTATCCACTAATAATGAGTATGAGTGCAAGAAGAGGACGAGGTAGGGGATAGGGAAGTACCGCTACAAATGGTTGTTACCTTGCAACAACAAGGAAACAAATTTTCTCATCAATCTCTTTGATCGTCCCATTTCAATTCTTTGATTGCTTCCTGGCAACTACAAGAAGAAGCATCGGTATGGTGGTGACCCTGTGAATTGTTGTAGATAAGTTCCTATTTCGTATTCCCTTCATCAGTTCCCTATCAGTTTTTCATTTTAACTTAATGAATTTGAAATAGATTGGTTAACAAAATATGAAACTAAATTAAATTGTATCAATAGAACGATTTCGGTTAAAACCAAATTTGGAAAATTTTGTTGTGATTTCTTGCAAGGATTCAAGTCAGAAGAGGGACAAGCTAGTATATACTTTGGGATGTTCCGACCTGAGTTTGGAATCCATACCCAGTGTTTGAGAATTGCAGAAAATTGTATCCGTTTATCTATTCTTTGGGGTCTAGATATATTGTAGGAATGGTTAGCTATCCCTTCAGATTAACCAATGCCCCTGCATATTTCGTAGATCTAATGACCCGAGTATCTTGTGAAGTATCGAATAAGTTTGTTCTCACATCTATTGATGATTGTCTGATTTGGTAAGCCAAATGCAGAATAAATATTTCTGCTTGATCTAGAAAGCTATTTCTTTATTTTTGACGCGTTTATCTGTTCTTTATTTATCTCCTGTCTAGCAAATTTCAGGGATGAAATTTCCATAAGGGGAGGAATCTGTAACGATCCCATTTTTAAGCCAATTCTTAATTTAGTAATTAATATAAATTTTTGGGATTAATGGTGAATTAACTTGAAAATTTGGGAATAAACATATATAAAAGATTGTGAATAAAGGATTTGATTTGGAAATCCAAATATTTTATAAATAGATTATAAAAAGGAATTTTCATTTGGAATTCAAAAAAAATAAAATGTATTAAAAATAAATTAGACTTAAAATAATATATATATATATATGATTTTTATTAACGTATAATTAGTTTCAAATTATTTTCTTTAAAATTTTATCAATATTAATATAAGTAAATGTATTAATAAAGATATAAAATTTTATTAAAACATATATATATATAAACACACACACATATAAACAAAAGATAATAATATAAATATATATTTAAAACATATTCTCATGAAAAAAATACAAATGTAAGTATATAAATATGAAGATTATAAAAAGTTAAAATTTTAACATATAGTTTAAACAAGTGTTAAGATTTTAAATTATGTAAAGACAAGTGTCACAAATTTCCTCTAATTTCAAAATAATAAATAAAAGAAAAAAACATGTTATAAAATATCTCTACTCTCCTCTCTATCATTTTGTTTCATCTTCATATTTCAAAATCAAGTTTTTAAAACAAAAACAAATCAGAGCATAGGAAAAAAAGAAAGAAGAAACCATTTTCAACTTCAAGCAGCTTTAAACAAGGATCAACATCAAGTTTCAAGTCTCAGATTAAAAGATCAACCCCAAAATCAATTTCCAGGATTTGTTCTTCTCTATTTTCAAAACAAATAGGTAAGTAAACACCTTTTAAACCCGATCTATGCTTGATGTTGTGAAGTGAATCTGTGAATAATATTTGAGTGTATGAAAGTATGTTAATATGTATAAAAAAATATGTATATATTTATCAGTGCATGTTTGGGGACAAACATATTCACTTCTGTTCTTAGTTCCAAGTCTTAAAAACCTATTTCAAAAATTAAATTCTCTTCCTCTAATTCATTTTAGGTTTCAAGATCTTTAAGAAACTTGTTTATATGATCAAGATCTAGGTATTAAAATATTTTGAGAAGAATTGGTTTGAATTTATTTAGAAATTTCAAAATATACAGAGAAACTTTAAAACCATGTCAAATTCGAATGTTAAATTTCCTTGATTCACCTATATCATCCATAACGTCTTCAAAAATCATGATTTTAAAAAGGAAAATCAGAATTTTTAGTGAAGTATTGAACGATGAATTCGTGGTTGAACGAATTTGGGACTTTTGGCAATTTATGGTCATCGACGAAGTGTGGATTGTCGCAATCATGGCTAAAGCTCGCTGGGAGGTCCGGAGTTTGAGAAAAATGCTCGGTGAAATTCTTGATCATCACGGATGTCGAACGTAGTCGAACTATGGTTTAAACCCATATTTAGTCGAGGTCGTATATCTAGTTGCTGAATCTTCGTCGATGGGTCGGAGTTAATCGCGCTAGAGGGAAATGACGCGTTGATGATCGACGAGGCTCTGACTAGAGTTTCGTAGCCTTTGGTGGCCTGAGGTGGCAGCGCGAATTGTTTATGTTGACAAGAGTTTTGTTCCAGGATGTGTTGGGTAGTTCGATTTCGATGTTGTTGAGGGGATTTGAGTGGTCGGAGGCTAGGTGAGGTGGTCGACGACTTGTCGATGGTCGCGGCGTTGATCGATGATGGTCGGAACTGGCGTACACGTGCACGTGTGTACGTTTATGTATTTGGGTGTTTTGTGATGATCGGGAAGGATAAGTTTCTCGGGTTCATGCTCGTGTAAATGCATGGATTAGCTCGAAATAGTGATGGCGCGAGGTTTGCTGGGGTTGGCTTGGGAATTTTGCTGGTTTAACTCGGGTCCTTGGTTTTGTTAACAAGTTTTAAAATAAAAAAAGATGATAGTTTTTAAAGTTTAAACTCAATCAGGTTTAAAACAAGTAGTTAACAATTTTTCTTAAAATAACTAAAGTTTGTTTAAAGTTGGAATTTGTTAAAGGTTTGAAAATAAATTTTCTTTGAGCTTAAAGTGATTTAATATATATAATCTTTATTTTAAAATTTTATTTTAATAAACTTAATGTTGTAATTAGTTAAATAATTAAAAAGATGAAGTGTCTTTAAATATTTAATTCAACTTAAAGGGTTAAGTTAATTGGTTAAAGATAATTCATTACAAGGTTTATTAATAAGTTTTACATGATAATTAAAGTAATTAAGTAAGATAAATAGTTTATCTTTTAATTAATTTTATATATTGAGCAATTAAAGAATAATTACTTAATGTCATAAATTAAGGCGTGTAATTAATGGATAACTATTAAATGTGATTTATTAAAAGGAAAATTACTTAATGAAATTAATTAAGGTTAATTATTAATAAAAGTAATTCAAACAATAATTACATAATGTAATAAATTAAAGAATTAATTACTTTATTATTTAAAAGATAAATAATTTATGTGATTAATTAATTTTTAATTTAAGGATAATTAATTAATAAAAGGTTGATTACTTAATGATAAGTAATTAAAAGGTAATTAATTACTTAAAGGTAAATAAATGTAATTAAGAAAAATTGATAATTAATAAAGTGATTAAAGGTTAATTACTGGATGTTATTAATTTGAGATTTATTTATATAAGTGATTAGGTATAATCACTTATTGTAATTAACTAAGGATAATTATTGAAATGATAATTAATTAAGGGTTAATTAATTAATGCAATTAATTAAGGATAATTAATTGAATAATAATTAAATAACTAAAGGTTAATTATTTGATGATTTAAGGTTGATTGATTTATTAATCAAGGATGATTAATTAATAATTAAAGATTAATTAATTTATGTAGTTAATTAATTAATTATGTAATTAAATTAAGGATTAACTTATCTAAGATTAATTAAGGATAGTTAATTAATATAAGTATTTAAGGAATTGATTTATTAGTTTCATTAATTAATTAAAATAATAGTTAATGGTTTGTAATTAATTAATGTTAATTAACCAGGATAAGTAATTTATTGATAAGTAATTAATCTGGTTTAAACTAATTATAATCAGATGATTTATTGGTCTTACTTATGAATGTTTCGATTGTATTGAATGTTTGAATTTTGATATCTCTGATATGTGATGCTCTGTGATATGAATTGTGTGAATTGAGCTATGAACTGTGATTTATTTATCTGTGATGAATTTACTTATTTATCTATGAATGAAAGATAAGCGTTATATGATTATACCGCTTATCGATATTGTTTTGCTTGCATTGATTATGGTTGTGATATGTTATTGTTATGTGCAAAACCCCTGGACTACACCACACACAAATATGGATTTCACAAGAATTCGGTTAAGTCACAGATATTTGAATTTAATATTATTTTATTCAAAATGATAAAATGGTTTTAAATAAAGTTGAATTTGGAATCCAATTGGTTTGGAAATGAAATTGAGTTGAATATGAAAAGCTTTTGGAAAGGGAGTTTGAAATTGAAATTTTGTTTGAATATAATATATCTAGTTTAACTTTTGAAATTATTTTGGAAATTATGGTTTGAAATGATTATACAAGTTATACAATATATATATGGACGGTAACACATTTAAATATTTTAAATAAATTGTTTTGGGAGTTTGAATTTAACTCAAATAGAACTTGCCGAGAATACGGCATTAACTGATTTCCTTTAAATGGTTATAACTTGTGCAAATTTAATTAGAATTTCCTGAAATGAAAAGCATTTGTTTCAAATGATAATGGCTTTCATATAACGAAAGGATTTCCAATTTGTTGAAGGAATTTCAATTATGGCTGAATAAAAATGGAAATAGTTTTGAAAACTATGAATGAATCTTTGTTAAAGATTGGTGAACCTTGTTTTCAAATTGAAGTGAATCTTAAAGGTGAAACTTTGGTTTAAAAGATTAAAAGTGAAAATTTGTTTAAACTATTTGAAAGAAAGGTTTTGGGTTTGAGGTTGTAACTTAATTAAGATCCCAATATATCCATATGTTTTTTAAATAAGCGCTCATTATTCGGTTTAGCCGAGAGAGGACTTTATGTCATCAAACCCATTCCGGATAGTGATACGACGAAATGGATAGCATTTAAAGACGGTGGTGAAGATCGGGTATTTTCGAGAACGAAAGGATTACCTGTCGAATGTCTGTGACGCCTCACCTCTATGCTCAAAATAACGAAGAGTATTAAAAGAAATACTGTCCGTTATTATGAAGAATAAGGCTGAATAGGAGCGGCCATCCGTAGTAAGGCCTTACACTAGTATTGGTTATCTCGATAGGAGTGGTATATATTTTTGTTTTTTTCGTCTCTTATTTATTTACTCCCATCAACATATCCAATTCCAGTATAAAATGAACTACGATGGTTCATAGTAGTTTAGGACAATAGATATAATAATAACACAGATAATATAAATGCGGAACACAGATAAAAAAAAGTCTCATATATATAATAACTGATGTCAGTTACAATACATGTGATACGATACATATGATACAACTACAACTGTCGGCTCTGGAAGTTACATATACAAGTACATTATCGTAAATAATATACATGAATATACAACATCCTATACTAAGACAACGACTACTCCGATAAGTATGAAAAGACTTCATCGCTCTAGCAGCAACCCGAAGTAAGATATCAACAACCTGTAAATACTCGGTCTGATCCGTGTATTACATTCAAAAGAAAATAATACACGGGTCAGTCTAATTCAAACTCAGTTATTAGTGCACATAAGCAATAAAAGTTAAGTAACAAATAGACTACAATCACAATAAGTCTCGTCTATCCGATCCTTAAATAAAGAAATCGGATAACGATAAATATAACACGTAGCAGTGTTAAACAACAAATCAGCAAATCCAAATTATCAACGAAGACAAATTAAATTGATTACCAGAGAAGATAATATAGAAAACAACGGAATTGCCTAAACGGCAATTAACGACAAAATTCAATTATTAAATAAATAATTAGAAACTCATAATCTAATTATCAAAAAGATAATTAGACGACAACAAAAATCGCCAAATTAAACCAATCAAATACAAATCCAAAACATATTGAAATATCAATAAAAAATGTCAACTCGAGTAGGGCTGCAGTACACGCACGCGTGCACTGCCTCGGCACTACAGCATATGGAATACGAAAAAGTTCAATACCATGTGGCTACAGTTCACGCTTGCGTGCACTGCCTTGCTACTACAGTGATGATGTACACAAAAACTCAATACCGTGTGGCTGGAGTTCACGCTTGCGTGCACTGCCTTGCCACTACAGCGATGATGTACCCAAAAGATCAACGAACCAAAATCATATGAAGAACCAAATATCAATGTCACGTCCTCCACGGTCAAAGCAGACAGACAAGGACAATGTGCACGTATGTACACAATGAAAATTCACAAATGAACACAAGGTCAAACCCGAATATCGGATTCAACTCATGTGAAACAAACAAAGCCACAATACTAGCACAAGGTCAAACCCAAGCTTTACAGCCGGATTCAACACAAGTGAAACACAGATGCAAATAATTCCCGAGTAGAACCAAGGACATCAATCGAACTCAAGATTACTTAGAAGCCGGTCGAGAAAGTATACGTTGCATAGTTCAAAGAAATTCATATTGGCATGTAACAGTGAAAAGCAGCAGTGCAGTGATATGCACAACGCACAGCAACTACTTGGTGAAAACAGAACAGGTCGAAATGGACCCATGAACAAACTCAAATGTGCAGTACTCAACTCAAATGACCATGTGCACAAAGCAGCGGTACAGATATAAAAGCACATCAGAATGAAGGTGTAAGAAAAAAAGATATGGCCGGAACCAAACAGCATGCTCAAGGCATCAACAAGTATAACAGGGATGTGCAAAGGTTTGCAAATAAATGGTTCAGGTATAAGCAGGTCTGACCACAAGGTAGTGACCGCCTTTTCATGCAATACAAATTAAAAGTGAACAAAGTTGGCTGCCACCAATTATGCAATAATACTGACCAAGGAAATGAAAGTAACAATGCGAATGTCAGGTTTGACTGGACAGCCTCATCATTGAAATGGACATATTTATAATTTGATACAAGGAACTATACACCCCAGAATCATAAGCATGTATATGTTCAAGTGCAAAGTCAAGTGAGTTTCAATTCATGGCAGTGATCAGCAAGCAGCAATGCATACTATAGACTACAAGTTAAATGCCAGTGAAACATGTGCAGACTCAACCACAAAACTGAATGCAAGTATGCACACAGTAAAAACATTCACATGACTTAATCAATGGTGAAGCAACCAGACTGTACAAAAGTTCTTCAGACATATACAGGTGTGCCGTGACAATATACCTGAATCAAGATGCAAGACTACATGAATCAGACTCGAATACACAGTGCTGACACAAATAGAAATGTCTTATACAAATCAGAAGCATACACGAGTCGAAGTACAGTATGAACTGAACCAACAACTTCAACCAAGTCGTAAACATACAAAAACAAAACTGCAAGAGACAAGAAGTAATCAACATCAAGTCATGACGCCAACCACTAGATCAAGGTGGAATAAAGACTAGAAGGACAATACATATATATACCTACATAGATGTATGTATACACATGGTTTCAGTGCATATTCATGTACACATAAACTGTTCAAACAACAATGAAGTCAACTACGAACAAGTGAAAATTATCACTTAAACAAAGGCAGTAAAATAGATGTGCACAGAGAAAGTTCAACCACCCAAAAGCATTTAGTAGCAGTTTCGAAATAATCAAGACAACAGTAGTTTCAAAGGATTTGCTAAATAAGTTCAAGGCCGAAGATTAAGAAATGCCACAGGAAACTTCAAAATCAAAGTCAGACCGAAGTCAACAAAACAAATCAGGTTAAATACCAGAAAAACAACATCGTGATGACCAAGGTAGCAAGGAACACGATCGAACAGTTCAATATAGAAGTCGTGACAACCACGAAAATCAAACAGATCAAAATCAACACAAAACAACTTAAATCGAACTGCAAGCAAAATAAATCGACAACTCAAACAATTGACGAACGAAATCACAGAATTCGATCATTAAATTAACTCGAGATGTGAATTAGATGTGAGTAAACTCACCATACATTGAGGAGCATGAAGTGAAGAAAGCATCGATTGACAAAGCTTCGTTCGATCGAGATAATCTAAATCGACGCCCTCGATTTCATTAAGCCCTAATTTGGATAGAGGAGCGAACGAAATAAACGCAGCCGCCATTTTATTTTCTTTTGAATTTTGGATTTAGGGTTTTTCGAATGAACACGAAACAAATGAAATGAGGAACCGGTCTTTAATTTTGCTAAGGCCAAGTAGAAATAAAAAATAAAAAAAAACTTGGGCCAAGAATAAAGCCCGCATACTCTTAACAATATTTAAAAGAATTTAAACTTGATTTTAAAGACTCCAACAACAATTAACAACAATTATTAATTGTCAAACAACGATAATTAATTGTTGTAAAACCCAGGGTTGTTACAGACTCCCCTCTTTATAAAAATTGCATACCCGCAATATTCATAATTAAAAATGTCGATAACAATTATTTTTCTAACATAAACTAGTTAAGCTAGAAAAATAATGGTCGGGAACACAAACACCAAGGAATCTTTTAATTTCATAAAAGAAATTCACAAATTCTCAACAAAATCTAATTATCAAATAGATAATCAGAAAACAACAAAACTAAATAAATGCAATTATCAGCAATATTCAATTATCAATTAGATAATTAGAATATAAAATCACAAAACAACAATATCTAATTATCGATACGATAATTAGAAAACAGCAAAATTTAATTTTTAACAAAGACAATTATAAAACACAAATCGTAAATCGCAAAACCGCAATTATCTAGTTGCCAACCAGAAAATTTAAAAACAATTCTTATCTCATCACCAAATGATAATCAGAATTCTCAAATCAACAAATATTCAATTATCAAAAACGATATTCAAATCAACAAATATTCGATTATCAAAAACGATATTCAAATCAGCAAATATTCGATTATCAAAAACGATAATCAAATCTCAAATCAACAAATATTCGATTATCAAAAACGATAATCAAATCACCAAATATTCGATCATCAAAAACGATAATCAAATCTCAAATCAACAAATATTCGATTATCAAAAACGATAATCAAATCTCAAATCAACAAATATTCGATTATCAAAAACGATAAGAAAATCTCAAATCAACAAATATTCGATTATCAAAAACGATAATCAAATCAACAAATATTCGATCAAATCAACAAATATTCGATTATCAAAAACGATAATCAAACCAACAAATATTCGATTATCCAAAACGATAATCAAATCTCAAATCAACAAATATTCAATTATAAAAAACGATAATCAAATCAACAAATATTCGATTATCAAAAACGATAATCGAATCTCAAATCAATAAATATTCGATTATCAAAAATGATAATCAAATCAACAAATATTCGATTATCAAAAACGGTAATCTAATCTCAAATCAATAAATATTCGATTGTCAAAAACGATAATCAAATCAACAAATATTCGATTATCAAAAACGATAATCAAATCAACAAAAATTCGATTATCAAAAAACGATAATCAAATCTCAAATCAACAAATATTCGATTGTCAAAAACAATAGTCAAATCAACAAATATTCGATTATCAAAAACGATAATCAAATCAACAAATATTCGATTATCAAAAACGATAATCAAATCTCAATTCGATTATCAAAAACGATAATCAAATCAACTAATATTCGTTTATCAAAAACGATAATCAAATGTCAAATCAACAAATATTCGATTATCAAAAACGATAATCAAATCAACAAATATTCGATCAAATCAACAAATATTCGATTATCAAAAACGATAATCAAATCAACAAATATTCGATTATCAAAAACGATAATCGAATCTCAAATCAACAAATATTCGATTATCAAAAACGGTAATCAAATCTCAAATCAACAAATATTCGATTATCAAAAATGATAATCAAATCAACAAATATTGGATTATCAAAAACGATAATCAAATCTCAAATCAACAAATATTCGATTATCAAAAACGATAATCAAAACAACAAATATTCGATTATCAAAAATGATAATCAAATCTCAAATCAACAAATATTCGATTATCAAAAACGATAATCAAATCAACAAATATTCGATTATCAAAAACGATAATCAAATCCCAAATCAACAAATATTTAATTATCACAAGCGATAACCAAATCAACAAATATCTAATTATCAAAAACGATAATTAAAACTCATATAACCAAATATTTAATTATCGCAAGCGATAATCAAATCAACAAATATCCAATTACCTACAGATAATTGGAAACAGCAAATATCTAGTATCAATTAAGACAACTAGGAAATCAACATAAAAGATGGATCGATCCCAACAAATGGCGAGTTTTAGCTACGCCGCACGTGCATCAACAAATGGCCGAAGCCTACCAAGTACAATATTTTTGGCGCCCAACAAATGACCCAGAGCTCCAACAAATGACCTAAAGGTCCAATAAATGACCTGAAGGTCTAGTACTGGTATTGACCCGAAGGTCCAACAAATGACCCGAAAGCACACGAAAATCATCAAAATAGCAAATATTTCAATTAACGAGTCCGGAATTAACCAAAATAGCAAACACACATGTCCCATAACTACGAGTTTTACTAAATCGTTAAATTCTCTTCATCGTTTCCTTGAAAGTGCAAAATTGTGTATTTCAAAAATAACATTTCACATTCTCAAACGGACAAGTCCGGAATTAAGCGAATCAGTAAAAGAAAGGGGTCATAGTCCTCGATTTTACTGAAACGTTCAAATCGCTTTCTCATTCTTTTGAAAACGCAAACTGCAAAATTTCTGAAAACAATTTCTTTTATTTTATAAAAGTACTAATTTACATTCTCAAACGAACAAGTCCGGAATTAAGCGAATCAGTAAAAGAAAGGGGTCATAGTCCTCGATTTTGCTGAAACGTTTAAATCGCTTTCTCATTCTTTTGAAGGCGTAAACTATAAAAATTTTGGAAAACAATTTTATTTTTAAAACGATTTGCAAATCCGTGATAAAAACAGCAACATTAGTGATAATTTCGACAAGGAAATTGCACTTCTCAAAACACCATAGAAACGGATCTCAAATTTAGCATTGCGGGATAACCGCTTAAAAATCCACTTTAAAATTTGATGGTTACTGAAGTCAAAGCGACAGTAATTTTTATACGTCAAAATCTCATCAAAATAATTTGCATCAAAATATAATACCAGCGAATTTTCATTCATATAAAAATGTCAACAAAACACCGCGCTTCAAAATTTAGCAACGGCGTAAAAATCCCGTTATAGAAATAACGGCAACAAAATACATTTAAAACCAAACATCGATTTTACGTAAAATTATTGCAGTGAAGTGCAACTCAAATTGGCACGTATACCACAAGATGAACAAAGAAATCATTCAAATATATCATCAATGAAGATAATTTAAAACAGCGAAAATCTCAACAAAATCACATAACTGCAATCGCTTCGAATCCTCAAATTGGATTCGAAATTTTCAAAGAAAATAAAATAAACACAGCTCTGTAAACAACAAATGAAATTTATTTCAATTTCATATTATGATTTTTAAATCAAAAAGGTTATCAGCCGTATTCAGCGAAGACAGTCACTCTTTCCACTGCGCACTCTGATAAACAGAACACACTCAATCAATCATCAAAACACAGTTTCACTTTTTATTTTTAAATAAAGATATTTAAAATTTCAACATATTTTCGAAACTTTAGTTTTGACTCAAAGAACAATAAAACATCGACTAATAGTTGTAACACATGTTCCATCTAAGTTATGTTTTATATTATGTCCAAAAATCCCAAGCTCTGATACCAACTGTGACGCCCCATCTCTATGCTCACAATAACAAAGAGTATTAAAAGAAATACTGTCCGATATTATGAAGAATAAGGCTGGATAGGAGCAGCCATCCGTAGTTAGGCCTTACACAAGTATTGGTTATCTCGATAGGAGTGGTATATATTTTTGTTTTTTTTCATCTCTTATTTATTTACTCCGATCAACATTTCCAATTCCAGTATAAAACGAACTACGATGGTTCGTGTTTGCACAAAAAATGGACAAACACCTCCAAGTCGTGTTATTTAGTCGATTATATGTAATTTTCAATGATTTTGGATGAGTATGTAAATATGAGAAAAGTAGGGGCTGAAATGTAAAAGACACACAGATTTATAGTGGTTCGGCCAGAATGTGCCTACGTCCACTTTATATGTTATTATCTTCTTTCTTTCAGGTTACAAGTACAATGCGTTGTATACAAGTGTATGAAAGTAGTTTGAAAGTTCCTTCCTTGCTTGAGCTCTCAAACTTGTCTACCATTGTTGTACCCCTGCCCCTCTATTTATAGAGTGAGGTAGGGGGCAGGGGTCTTGGAAGTATATAGCTGCTAGCGGGCCTGGGCTGGAGCAATCTGGCCTGGTGGCATTCTGGTTCGGCGAGCTTCATTCGGCTGTGCATGGAGCTTGGTTCGGAGGGGAGAGGAGCGGCATTGGCTGAGGAGAGTAGTGGTTGGTCCGGTGTTGGTTTGGACCGGCATGGAGTAGAGTGGTGTGTGGGTGGTCCGGCTAAAGCGTGGTTCGGCGGAGTTCGTGAGAGGAGCATGGTTCGGCATGGTCTCATTCGGTAGTTGGGGATGTGTGGTTCGGCGGAGCTCGTCCGGATGCCCTTGTGCCGAATGGACATGGGTATATGGAGATGCCGAATGAGGTATAGCCGAATGGGCTATTGCCGAATGACACATAGGAGGGGTTTTGCCGAATGGAGGTTGCCATGCTCTATTTGCGAATGCCGAGTGAACTGTGGCCTTGCTGAATGAAGTGCAGGATGTGAACATGAGTGAGACTGACGCTCTTTGGTCTTGAGATCCTCTGGGTGAGAATTCGCCCAACATTTGCCCCCCAAAGTGGGGCACGTGCTTGCATGTGTCGCGCTTTGTTTCCTTGTTGTAGGGAGGCTTGTTTTTGTAATGCCATGGGTTGGATGTTCATATCATGTTGATGTCCTGCAAAGGAATTTACAGTTTCAGTATGATTTCAAATAACGACCGTTCATGATCGAAATATTCGAGATGAAGTGAACTGTGCCGTTCAGGACGAGAGAGTGAGCCCCGAAGGGGCTTGGCATCGTCGATGCCCGGTTTATGTTTATGAAGATGGTTTATTGCCAGCTCAGAGCATGCCTAGGGATCGTTCGCAACCCCGTACATGTGTAAGTAGCTTAGCCATTTCATAATTATCAAATATCCATATGACCGCTGGGCTTAAGAACGCGTGTCAAAGTGTAAATTCCCACGATGGTAGGGTTAATAACCATTCAGAGCGTGCCTATGGACCATTCGAGGTCGCGTACACGTGTAAACGATTTAATCCACGTCGGTGAGGATTTTACGACTTATTCACCGTTATCATAATCTTATTTTATTAGTTAGTTCTGGAGTTCGGTACTTATCTGAGGGAGGCGCCTGCGTGCCCCCAGTTCCCGGTCTTGGACGGTAGAGAGAGGGTTCCATTCGGTTCTTGGTTGGTCCGGCTAATCTCATCCGGCTTCTGGTGGTCCGGTATTATTGGTCCGGTTGGGCAAAATGTTTGGTTCGGTGGTTGTGAATTCGCCTATATATAGAGGCCGCACCCCCTTGTTTTTCTTTACCGAACGAGTAGAGCCGAACCATATTGAGCACCGAACCAGTTAAGTACCGGATCAAACGAATACCGAATCAATCTAGCGCCGGACCAATCTAGTACCGAACCAGGTATGTTCCTTTTTGCCGAATACATACGAAAGTTTCCATTTTACCGAATGGGACTATGGCCTTGGGGCCGAACGAGATGGAAACCGAATGAGATGGTAACCGAATGAAATGGAAACCGAATGAACTGGAAACCGAATGAACTGGGAACCGAATGTATTGGGAACCGAATGAACTTGTGAACTTGAAAACTTTAGTTTGCGAATGAAATCCCACACTTGCACGCATTTGTTTGTTTACTTTTCTATGTTCCTTGTTCTAATGCCGTGCCTTCCTTGTGTTGCAGAAAATGTCTCGCAAAGCGGAAACACGATCGGACAGAAAGAAGTCTAGGGATAGCGGAGAAACTTCTGCCGTGCCCCCAGCTCAGCCAGATCCAGCACAGCACGGACCCGCTCCGAGGTCACTAGTCGATGGGTATGGTCCCCAGGAGCTTCTCGTCTCTCCTCCTGATTGCTATCCTAGCTCTCTGAAAGAGGAGCAACTTGATGTCATATCCCGTTCCTTCGGGATTGACAGAGCGCTTATGTTGCTGCCGGAGGCTGGTGTCATGCCGTACAACCCTCCCGAGGGGTATTTTGCCTATAGCCGATATCATTGCATGTGTGGGGCCATTCCTCCTATCAACGCTTGGATAGTAAGCTTCACCACATATTTGAAGGTGGCTCCCTTCCAGCTTCAGCCTAACTCATATGCTATCCTGGTGAGCCTCTTTGTCATCTTCCAGAGGAGGTACGGGCGTCCTCCTTCTAACCGGGAAATCCGATACTTGTACAACCTGAGAGGCTATAAGAAGGGGTCTCCGTATATTAGTCTGGAGGCGGCCGTGCCCTTCAAACCAGTTCTGGACTTGTATTCCAAGTTCACCATGTTCAAGAAAGAGTGGTTCTTCGTCAAGGACGATACTGTTTCTTTCCGCCTTTTCACTTCCGGCTGTAAGATTGATTTCATTTATATTTTTCATGTGTTTTAACTGTAGTGTTTCTTCTGACATGCTTCTATTTCTGGCTAGCGACAGGTGGTATGGCAGTTGTGGAGGATGATTCCTTGGTGCGAATGGCTGCTGAACTAAAGGCTATTCCGGCACGGGACCGGTCGGCCTCCTTCTTGATCAGGAACGCAACCCTCTTGGAGTATAATTTGATCTTACCGCACCAGTCCGTGGTTAAGCAAAGAGACACGGCTGAGGAGAAGGCTGCTAAAGCTAAGGAGGGGGATAAGGTAAAGAGCGGTAAGAGGGAGCCTTTCGCAGAGCGTTCCGTGGTCGGGGGGAAGAAACTGAGGAAGTCCGATGGCCCTTCTCCAAGTACTTGCCCGATTGTCCCGGAGGAGGAAGGTGTAGAAGAGGAGGAAGGAGGCGAAGTTGGAGAAGGGTCGGAGGGTGGAGGAGATGGCGAAGGTCAAGGTGGTAGTGGTGTTGCTGCTCTAACCTCTGAACAAGACCTCGAACTGGATGAGGCTCTCCGTCGGGCCTTCGGGGAGTCGGAGGGAGAGTCGGAAACGGAGAAGGGAACGGAGAAGGCAAAGGAAACCGGCAAAGCTGTGGCTGGCACTGACCCATCCTCTAAGGGTTCCTCAGCTAGGGTGATTCCGGCGATGCAAGGTGAACTTTTGTCTTCTGCCGATTCTATTTTCGATAAGGACTTAGAAATTTTTTACGGTTCACTTCCGTCCTGGAATGAGATCCAGGACTTATTGCAGTATCCCACTCCTCCGCCGGGTTTGTATAACAGATGTGTCTCCTCACTTTTCTTTCTTTTTAACTTAGCACATTTTTTGAATTGCGGATTATTGTATGTTCGTAACACTTGTTCTTTATTCCAGGGGCAGGCCAGGCGGGTAAAACGTCGGATGTTCGACACCGCCTTGAACAATTTAAGTCGAGGAGAGCTTCCGCGAAACCTTCTACTGATCGCACTGGGGACGTAGTCAAGTACCGCCCTCTTCTTGGGGTCATCGAAGAGGGCATTCAGAAAAGGAAGCGGAGCCGTTCCTTATTTGAGTCTTCTTCTGCTTCGCAGCTTCCTACTCTGTCTCCCCCTACTCAGCCTCCTCGTGATACTACGGAGGAGAGCACGGAGCCCTGCCCCCCTCCTCCTCCTTCCAAGAGTTCTACTGTCATTCATATAAGGCGTCCCGATGTGCCTCGCCCCGTGCCTCGTGACCCTTTTGCCGGCCATCCTGATTTAGACCCAAGTTTTCGGGACATTTCATTCGATGAGACCACGGGCGAGCACCTACTTCCCCGCAACCCCATGGTAAGAGTGCTGGATGAGGCCAAATCTTTAGATCTTGATTTACTTACTACACGGGTAGTCACCATGGGGGATGAGGCCAAGGCTAATATCGACCGGGTGGCCGCAGAGACCAAGAAGTTAATGGAGCATCATGCTAAGTTGGTCAAGGCCGGGGAAGAGATCGGGAGTGCTAACATTCGGTTGAGGTTAAAGGTTGCCGATCAGGCCAAGCAACTCGCCGACCAAGCCATCCAGATTTCCCAGCATGAGGAAGCCTCCAAGCGTCTGAAAGAGACCATGGAGAAGGCCAGTAGGGCGGAATTACGGAAGATGGAGGTCGCGTGCAGGGAACGGATTAACATAGCTATCGCAACGGTGGATGAGGTTCGAAATGCGGATCTCGAGCGGGTAGAGGAGTTGTCAGGGAGGCTCGAGGCTGCGGAGATGGCTCAGGCCGAGTTGAAGGAGGAGATGGAGGAGATGAGGAGGTCCCTCAAGTTGAAGGAAGAGGAAATGAGGAGGTCACTCCAGGCTGACTGCTTGAGATACCAATCAGAGAGGGACGTCGCCATCACCAAGTTGCAAGCTTCCGAGGTCCGGGTGAGGGAGTTTGAGGAAAACGAGGGGATGATGGATGAGATGTTGCAGGATATGTACTTCCACACTTGGAAGGAGGGCGGCTTGTCTTGGATGGACGATTACCCTCGGGTCATGGCCAAGGTGTATCTCCAGGCTTTAGAGGAAGCCAGGGTGAATGCGGGTAAGGAAGGCGGAGAGGCTTTCAACTTGAGTGCGGTTACTGCTCAGTTCTCAAAGGAGGAGCAAGCGGCGGTGAAGGAGGGGATGCGGCTACTCGCTGCAGAGGAAGCGGGCGTGCAGTTGGATGATGAGGATCAAGCGGCGGATGCTGGTGAGTTATTCTTTTCCCTTTCTTTTCTTTTCGTGTTTTCATAACTTGATCGTTCGTTTAATGAATTCCTCTTCTGATCTGGACAGGTGGGACTTCAGATCCACATGCTGGGGGCTCCGATCCTGCGGCTAAGTAGGCTGGGGGAGTTGGTGATGGAGTGTGGATGCATCTGCCATCTTTTTGTTTCTTTTTTATCACTGTTCATGTTAGTCTTTGATATGCAACTGTAACAAAATTATTTGCAAAGAATAACTTCGTGTGATCTTATAATATAAGCTGATTTTGTCATGTTCAAATGTTGTTGCTATCTTTATGTGCTGTGTGAGAAGTATAATTATGTATATGCCTGTGATTCCACTTGTGTTTGATGTTAAGTTTTTGCTTGAAATATAATTTCACGTTTTGCAATGTCAGTGTATGAATAAGTTATAGTTACGCATTTATGTACAAGAGAAGAGAGTACCGCCCTTTATGTTTTATTCGCAGGCGGTAGCTTTGAGTGTCTTGTGTAACTGTTCACGGGTATAGCAGAGCGCCCTGCTACCCAGCATGCAGGCTTAGAGCCTCATGAGTGAATGCTTCCTATTTGGTTTCCTGTACTTTAGAGTTTGTTATACAGGATAGGAGAAAAATATTTAAATGAAATGGGAATATAGTAAAAGTAAAACTTCCAGTCACGGAAGGCCGTCGATGTGCTTAAGTTCGTGGCAAACGGGTTTTGTAGTCACTTTCCCTAGCTGTGGGTCTTGGAGACATTTGTCACCCATCTTACGCCTCTGCGGGGAGTTTTCTTTTTTACCACAGCCGCACTTAAGACACATCGGAGCCGAGATCGCGCACGGTAACTACCCGAACCATTATGGTCCGTAATCGTGGGTATTATTCGATTTACCGTGGCCGGCTAGCGTGGGTGCCGTTGGCCGTGAACTACCCCTGGCTGGCCACACCTTATGTTGGGGCTTAAAGTAGGTTCACAGTTACCGACGAGCCGAACGCCGTAATGAGCTGCCATCGGCTATAGTCGGCCTTTATGATGACTTATAATCGGCTCATTACAGTTGGCTTTGAGGGCAGGCGCGCAATGAGTTAACCCGCAGCAGAGGGATGCCGGGGCAAAAGAGTCTCATTGGCGAGTGCATAGAATCGTAGCGTACCTGTTAGGCCTAGTCCAGATGAGGCCGCGGTGCGTCTTGAGTGGAGATGCCATAGAATTTTGTTCAACAGAAAGGGATAACGCTTAACAAGTAGCCAAGACATAAAGGAACAAGTTAAAAAGAGACAAGATTTTTTAAAGTGGTTCGGCACGAAAATGCCTACGTCCACTGATTCTCTTTGTTAATTCACTTCATATGGGCAGTACAAGTTAAGAAAAGTATCGACGGAGGTGTCGGATGTTCCATGCCCTCTGGAACACCTCTCCGTCCACTGTTGACAAAACGTAAGCTCCGTTGTGGAGATCTTTGTGAATTACATATGGTCCGTCCCAGATGGGGTCCAGTGCCCCGGGGCGCGGAAAGATTCGCCTGAGGACAAGATCTCCTTCTTGTAAGCTGCGATGCTTGACTTTGGAATTGTATAGTGCTGCCACTTTTTGTTTGTGAGCTGCTGCTTTGAGTGCTGCATCGTTTCTCCTTTCCTCAATCAGATCCAAAGACATGAGGAGGAGTTCTTCGTTTTCTTCTGGGTTGTAGTGGATCCTACGGTGGGAAGGCACAATAGTCTCAACTGGGAGCATTGCCTCCGATCCATATGCCAAAGAGAAAGGAGTATGTCCCGTTGATGTTCTGAAAGATGTGCGGTATGCCCATAGTGCCGTAGGAAGTTCGTCCACCCAAGCGCCTTTTGACTTTTCAAGTTTCTTCTTGACTAGGGTTTTGAGAATTTTGTTGACAGCTTCAACTTGTCCGTTTGCCTGAGGGTAAGCTACTGATGAGAAGCTCTTATGAATTCCATGCTCTTGGCACCAGTCGGCAAATTCTTCGCTGTCAAATTGGAGTCCGTTGTCTGATACGATCTTGAGGGGGACTCCATACCTGCACAAAATGTTTTTGATCAAGAAGTTGATAACTTTTGCTGAAGATATTTTATTTAAAGGTTCCGCTTCCACCCATTTGGTGAAATAATCGACTGCCACTATAGCATATTTGGCTCCGCCTCGGCCCGTTGGCAGTTCGCCAATTAAGTCAATTCCCCATACGGCAAAGGGCCAAGGGCTGGTCATTTGAGTAATTTCGTTTGTGGGCAGTCGAGGGATCTTGGCGAACTTCTGACATCTGTCGCATTTCTTAACGAAGTCTAGGGTATCTTTGTTTAGTGTGGGCCAGTAATATCCATATCGGAGTATCTTTCTTGCCAAAGTCTGTCCTCCAGTGTGATCTCCGCATCCTCCCTGATGGATGTTTGTTAATATCTCCTTGGCTTCCCTTCCGGCGACGCATCTTAATAGGGGGCTAGAGAAGCCACGCCGGTAGAGGATGCCTTCTTGCATTGTGTAGTGGGGAACTTTCCTCAAGATCTTCTTGGCTTCGTCACGCCTGTCGGGTAGTATGCCATCTTGCAAATATTTCCGGATAGGAGTCATCCAGGTTCCTTCTTCGATTGCAGTTATCAGATTCGCTTGTTCGAAACTCGGGGCTAGCTGCCTTGAGATTACTAGTGCTCCGGGAATGGTGCTGTCCTTCATACTAGCTTGCTTTGCAAGTTCATCTACCTCTTGGTTTTCTTCTCGAGGAATGTGTTTGATTAGATAATGGTCCAATCGATCGAGCAGCAGTCTGGTTTTCTTTAGGTATGCTGTGAGCCGTTCTCCTCGAGTCTGGAATTCTCCTAGTACCTGGTTTACGATAAGCTGAGAATCACTATGAATACATAAGGAATTGATCCCAATTTCTAGGGCCAGTTCCAATCCCGCTATTACTGCTTCATATTCAGCATCGTTGTTAGTGGCCGTGAACTCCAATCTTAATGCATAGTACAACTTTCTTCCCCTGGGGGTGACGATCACAATACCTGCCCCCGAGCCTTGTTCGTTCGATGCTCCGTCTACAAAGAGGTTCCACTTGATGTTTTTTGCTACTTCGGATTGTTCCTTGCCTTCGTTGGTAGTGAATTCGGCAATGAAATCAGCCATGGCTTGTCCTTTGATAGCGGTGCGGGGATGGTAGGTGATATCATACTGACTTAGTTCGATGCACCATTTGAGGAGTCGCCCAGAAGTGTCAGGACGATGGAGCACTTGTCTTAGTGGTTGATCGGTTAGAACCCTGATGGAGTGAGACTGGAAGTAGTGTCGCAGTTTCCGTGACGCGATCAATAAACAATATGCTAACTTCTCAAGTTTAGGATATCTGGCTTCTGCCCCCGTAAATCTCTTGCTTACAAAGTAAACCGGACGTTGTGTGCGGTCTTCTTCTCTTACCAAGGCGGCGCTTAGAGCATGAGATGATACAGCGAGGTATAGGTATAACACTTCACCTTCATTTGGAGTTGAGAGTACTGGTGGTCTCTGAAGGTGTTCGATTAGGTTGAGGAAGGCTTTTAAGCATTCGTCGGTCCACTCGAACCTCCCTTTGTCTTTCTTGAGTGCTTCGAAGAAAGGGACACACTTGTCAGTTGCCTTGGAAATGAATCTGCTTAGGGCGGCCACCTTTCCGTTTAGGCTCTGCATTTCTTTTCGAGTGGAAGGTATCCTTATTTCTTTTAAAGCTCGGATTTGTTCAGGGTTTGCTTCGATTCCTCTGGCGTGGACGATGAATCCTAAGAATTTTCCCGATGATACTCCGAAGGAGCACTTTAGAGGATTCAGCTTCATTCCATATCGGCGAAGTACCCGAAACATATCGTCCAGATGGCTTACATGGTCGTTGGCTTTCCTGGACTTCACCAACATGTCATCCACATATACTTCCATAGTACGTCCTATCAGTTCTGCGAACATTTTGTTGACGAGGCGTTGATAGGTAGCTCCAGCATTTTTGAGTCCAAAAGGCATGACTTTGTAACAATATAATCCGCGGTCGGTGATGAAGCTAGTGTGGTCCTGATCGGGAGCGTGCATGGGGATCTGGTTATATCCGGAGTATGCATCCATAAAAGATAGGAGTTCGTGCCCAGCTGTGCTGTCCACGAGTTGGTCAATTCGGGGAAGTGGGAAGCAGTCTTTCGGGCAAGCGTCATTCAGATTGGAGAAGTCAATACATGTTCGCCACTTTCCATTGGCCTTTTTTACTAGCACTGGGTTAGCGATCCATTCTGGGTAGATGGCTTCCCGTATGAAGTCATTAGCAAGTAGATTTTTTACTTCCTCATCAAGGGCTGCTGATCGCTCTGCCCCCATGCTCCTCTTTTTCTGCTTTACTGGTACCTTGGTGGGATCGATGTTCAACATGTGGTATGCTACGTCTGGAGAGATTCCTGTCATATCGGCGTGGGTCCACGCAAATACATCTAAGTTGTGGCGGAGAAAGTCAATGAGTTGACCCTTTAATTCCGTTTTCAGCTGAGATCCGATTTTTAATAGTTTACTTGAATCGTGCTTATCTACAGATACGAATTCCATAGCCTCTGCAGGCTCGGCGGTAGCCTCCTCCTCTTTATCCCGGGGGTCTAGTTCATTGAAGGGATCGCTTGTGTATCGAAGAGGAGGGGCTTTCTTTAGTTGCTATGCCTCCAAGCTTTTCATGCAGAGAGTAGTCTCTGCATCTTTTCCTTTATTCTTTCTGCGGTTGTTGCGAAGCTCAGTTACATAGCAGTCTCGGGCAGCATCTTGATCTCCTTCTACTTCTCCTATTCCGTTGTCTGTCGGGAATTTCATCTTCAGGCACCAGGGGGCTAGGACAATTTGGAAGTCAGACAAGGCTGGTCTCCCCAAGAAGGCGTTGTAAGCCGAGTGGTTCTCTATTAGCACGAACGTTTGTTTTCGCACCACGGAGCGGGGATGACTTCCTATTTCGACGAAGAGGTCAAGTTGCCCGAGGGGCATTTTTGCATCTCCAGTGAAACCGTGCAGTGGTTTGTCGCAGGGAGACACATCCTTCATTGATAACTTCATTTTGTCGAAAGCATGTTTGAACAAGATGTTTACGGAGCTTCCCGTGTCTATTAGAATCCGAAAAACCTTAGCAGGGCCGAACCAGGCAGAGATGACCATAGGATCCATATGTGGGTACTGTCTTCCTTCCAAATCGCGTCTACTGAATATGATGTCGTCGCTCTCTTTTCGTTTCGGTTGGCGTTCTTCTGTGACGGAGTTAACGTATCCTTCGGCATTTCTAAGCGACTTGCCGTACCTTTCCATCTCTGCCCAACTTCTGTCGGCAATGTGTGGTCCTCCTGAGATGGTAAGGACTACTATCTTCTCTTGACTAGAGCCACTGGTGTTGTGATTGTTGCGACTCCCTCCGCCTACTTCTGGGAGGGGTTGCTTTGAGTTCTCATTGGCAGGAGCTGGAGTCCTGTTCTGACTTTTCACATAACGTTCCAGTCTTCTTCTTCTAATGTGTTCTTCGATCAAGTCCCGAAGATGGTGGCATTCATTGGTGTCATGTCCGTGGGATTCGTGGAAGCGACAGAACTTTCCGGACTTGAGTGCGTTATCTGATTCTTTCTTGTGCGGGGGGCGCTTGTATCCGAGTTCGCCCTGAGTGGCTAGGTAGATGTTTTCGATTGTTTCATTCAAAGGAGTGTAGGAGTCAAATCTTGGCCCTGGTCGATATTGGCGCTTCTCACCCTTTCTGCCCCCAGCATTGTCTCTAGATTCATTTCTTCGAGCGTCCTTAGCTGCAGTGGGAACCTTGTCCTGAATTATCTTGCCTTGTTGTCCTGGCTGCCTCTCCGTAGCAGCGTCTTCAAGTCTCATATACTTTCCAGCTTCATGGAAGAAATCAGGCAAGGTAACTGGTTTTTCCTTAGTTAATCTTCTGGCAAACTTGGTGTCTGGATGCACACCACTACAGAGGGCCATTAGAGTGAGTTTTTCATCGGCATCTTGAACTGCTGCCGCTGCGGCGTTGAACCGTGTTAGATATTGTTGTAGCGTCTCTCCGGTTTTCTGTTTGACATTGGATAGAGAATAAGCATCCCTGGGTTGTTCCACATGGATGCGGAACTGGCTAATAAACCTTTCTTTTAACATCTCCCATGAGTTGATGGATCCTTGGGGTAGATGGCAGAACCAGGAGGTAGCTAGATCTGATAGGAATAGCGGAAAGCATTTACATAATACTCCTTCTGTTGCTCCACTCATGAGCATATGCTGGGTGTATCTCTGCAGGTGTACGATGGGGTCGGAAGTTCCTTTGTAAGGTTCCATGGTTGGCATTTTCCATTCCCGGGGAGTGATGGCAGTTTCGATATCTCGGGTAAAGGGACTGGTGACCCTAGCGCCTATTCCCCGGTCCCTTTGCTCCCGTTGGACACATTCTCTGAATAATCGTGCCATCCGCTCGTCAGAACTTGGAGCGGACAAAAATGAGCTCGGTTCTTCCCTGCGGGATCTATCTCGCCCAGATGACCTGTAGGGATGGTACAGTCTATCACCTCTAGCATTATCCAGTGGTTCTCTTTGGCTGCTTGGATGCATGCTAGGACCAGCTACAGTTGCCCCCTGCCTTGATCTTCCCCTGTGGGGTTCTGTTTCGAGCACATCCATGGGGTCAACTTCGGGCTGGGTCCTAGCTCGGCTCCGTTCAGCGGGGTTTCTATGATTAGGTGGCATGACTGGCTCAGCTACATCCGACCCTCGCCTGGTGCCTCCCCCGTTGGGCTCGGCACCAAGGGCTTCCTCGAGTCGGGATTCGGGCTGAGTCCGGGCGCGGCCCCTATCATTGTTGTTTCTGTTGATAGCTTCTTCGAAGAGTGGAGACCTTTGTTGCCTCCGAGATCCTCCAGATTGGGATTCGCCCCATGATTCAGTGTTGCGGTTGGACTCTTCAGCATCCCTTAAACGTGACATGAGTTGGTCCACCAAAGCTTCTTGTTGGGATGTGAAGCGGTTAGTTACTTCAGCCACAACTCTGTCCAGATCTGCCCTAGTGATTGGTTGTTCCGTTGCAGGACCAGTTGTATTCTCTTGATTCTCATCCGGTACTGCTGTTGAAGTGGGCTGATCTGCGATTGCTGGATCTGGAAGGCTGCTAGTTGCGATGTTCTTTCCTTTGTTAGCGTCCCTTCTCTGTTTGGAAGGCATGATTTCTAAGCAACGGGCGATGTTGTTAGGAAGAAGGTTGAATGGGAGAGGATGAAGCTTGAGTTCAGCTCTCAATGAAAGCACCAAAAATGTTTGCACAAAAAATGGACAAACACCTCCAAGTCGTGTTATTTAGTCGATTATATGTAATTTTCAATGATTTTGGATGAGTATGTAAATATGAGAAAAGTAGGGGCTGAAATGTAAAAGACACACAGATTTATAGTGGTTCGGCCAGAATGTGCCTACGTCCACTTTATATGTTATTATCTTCTTTCTTTCAGGTTACAAGTACAATGCGTTGTATACAAGTGTATGAAAGTAGTTTGAAAGTTCCTTCCTTGCTTGAGCTCTCAAACTTGTCTACCATTGTTGTACCCCTGCCCCTCTATTTATAGAGTGAGGTAGGGGGCAGGGGTCTTGGAAGTATATAGCTGCTAGCGGGCCTGGGCTGGAGCAATCTGGCCTGGTGGCATTCTGGTTCGGCGAGCTTCATTCGGCTGTGCATGGAGCTTGGTTCGGAGGGGAGAGGAGCGGCATTGGCTGAGGAGAGTAGTGGTTGGTCCGGTGTTGGTTTGGACCGGCATGGAGTAGAGTGGTGTGTGGGTGGTCCGGCTAAAGCGTGGTTCGGCGGAGTTCGTGAGAGGAGCATGGTTCGGCATGGTCTCATTCGGTAGTTGGGGATGTGTGGTTCGGCGGAGCTCGTCCGGATGCCCTTGTGCCGAATGGACATGGGTATATGGAGATGCCGAATGAGGTATAGCCGAATGGGCTATTGCCGAATGACACATAGGAGGGGTTTTGCCGAATGGAGGTTGCCATGCTCTATTTGCGAATGCCGAGTGAACTGTGGCCTTGCTGAATGAAGTGCAGGATGTGAACATGAGTGAGACTGACGCTCTTTGGTCTTGAGATCCTCTGGGTGAGAATTCGCCCAACAGTTCGTAGTAGTTTAGGACAATAGATATAATAATAACACAGATAATATAAATGCGAAACACAGATAAAACAAAAAAGTCTCATATATACAATAACTGATGTCAGTTACAATACATGTGATACGATACATATGATACAACTACAACTGTGGACTCTGGAAGTTACATATACAAGTACATTATTGTAAATAATATACATGAATATACAACATCCTATACTATGACAACGACTACTCCAAAAAGTATGAAAAGACTTCATCGCTCTAGCAGCAACCCAAAGTAAGATATCAACAACCTGTAAATACTCGGTCTGACCCGAAAATAATACACCTGTCAGTCTAATTCAAACTCAGTTATTAGTGCACATAAGCAATAATAGTTAAGTAACAAATAGACTACAATCACAATAAGTCTCGTTTATCCGATCCTTAAATAAAGAAATCGGATAACGATAAATATAACACGTAGCAGTGTTTAACAACAAATCAGCAAATCCAAATTATCAACGAAGACAAATTAAACAGATTACCAGAGAAGATAATTTAGAAAACAACGGAATTGCCTAAACGGAAATTAACGACAAAATTCAATTATTAAATAAATAATTAGAAACTCATAATCTAATTAACAAAAAGATAATTAGACGACAACAAAAATCGCCAAATTAAACCAACCAAATACAAATCCAAAACATATTGAAATATCAATAAAAAATGTCAACTCGAGTAGGGCTGCAGTACAAGCACGCGTGCACTGCCTCGCCACTACAGCATATGGAATACGCAAAAGTTCAATACCATGTGGCTGCAGTTCATGCTTGCGTGCACTGCCTTGCCACTACAGTGATGATGTACACAAAAACTCAATACCGTGTGGCTACAGTTCACGCTTGCGTGCACTGCCTTGCCACTACAGCGATGATGTACCCAAAAGATCGACGAACTAAAATCATATGAAGAACCAAATATTGATGCCACGTCCTCCACGGTCAAAGCAGATAGACATGGACAATGTGCACGTATGTACACAATGAAAATTCACAAACGAACACAAGGTCAAACCCGAATATCGGATTCAACTCAAGTGAAACAAACAAAGCCACAATATGAGCACAAGTTCAAACCCAAGCTTTACAGCCGGATTCAACAAAAGTGAAACACAGATGCAAATAATTCCCGAGTAGAACCAAGGACATCAACCGAACTCACGATTACTTAGAAGTCGGTCGAGAAAGTGTACGTCGCATAGTTCAAAGAAATGCATATCGGCATGTAACAGTGAAAAGAAGCAGTGCAGTGATATGCACAACGCACATCAACTACTTGGTGAAAACAGAACAGGTCGAAATCGACCCATGAACAAACTCAAATGTGCAGTACTCAACTCAAATGACCATGTGCACAAGGCATTCGTACAAATATAAAAGCACAACAGAATGAAGGTGTAAGAAAACAAAGATATGGCCAGAACCAAACAGCATGCTCAAGGCATCAACAAGTATAACAAGGATGTGCAAAGGTAAGCAAATAAATGGTTCAGGTATAAGCAGGTCTGACCACAAGGTAGTGACCGCCTTTTCATGCAATACAAATTAAAAGTGAACAAAGTTGGCTGCCACCAATTATGCAATAATACTGACCAAGGAAATGAAAGTAACAATGCGAATGTCAGGTTTGACTGGACAACCTCATCATTGAAATGGACATGTTTATAATTTGATACAAGGAACTATACACCCCAGAATCATAAGCATGTGTATGGTCAAGTGCAAAGTCAAGTGAGTTTCAAATCATGCCAGTGATCAGCAAGCAGCAATGCATACTGTAGACTACAAGTCAAATGCCAGTGAAACATGTGCAGACACAACCACAAAACTGAATACAAGTATGTACACATTAAAAAAATTCATATGACTTAATCAATGGTGAAGCAACCGGACTGTACAAAAGTGCTTCAGACATATACAGGTGTGCTGTGACAATATACTTGAATCAAGATGCAAGACTACATGAATCAGACTCGAATACACAGTGCAGAGACAAATAGAAATGTCTTATACAAATCAGAAGCATGCACGAGTCGAATTATAGTATGAACTGAACCAACAATTTCAACCAAGTCGTAAACATGCAAAAACAAAACTGCAAGAGACAAGAAGTAATCAACATCAAGTCATGACAGCAACCACTGGATCAAGGTGGAATAAAGACTACAAGGACAATACATATATATACACCTACATAGATGTATGTATACCCATGGTTTCAGTGCATATTCAAGTGCACATAAACTGTTCAAACAACAATGAAGTCAACCACAAACAAGTTAAAATTATCACTTAAACAAAGGCAGTAAAACAGATGTGCACAGAGAAAGTTCAAGCGCCGAAAAGCATTTAGCAGCAGTTTTGAAATAATCAAGACAACAGTAGTTTCAAAGGATTTGCTAAATAAGTTCAAGGCCGAAGATTAAGAAATGCCACAGGAAACTTAAAAATCAAAGTCAGACCGAAGTCAACAAAACAAATTAGGTTAAATACCAGAAAAATAACATCGTGATGACCAAGGTAGCAAGGAACACGATCGAACAGTTCAATATAGAAGTCGTGACAACCACGAAAATCAAACAGGTCAAAATCAACACAAAACAACTTATATCGAACTGCAAGCAAAATAAATCGACAACTCAAAAATTTGAATACGAACGAAATCACAGAATTTGATCATTAAATTAACTCGAGATGTGAATTAGATGTGAGTAAACTCACCATACATTGACGAGCACGAAGTGAAGAAAGCATCGATTGACAAAGCTTCGTTCGATCGAGATAATCAAAATCGGCGCCCTCGATTTCATTAAGCCCAAATTTGGACAGAGAAGCGAACGAAACAAACGCAGCCGCCATTTTATTTTCTTTCGAATTTTAGATTTAGGGTTTTTCGAATGAACACGAAACAAATGAAATAAGGAACCGGTCTTTAATTTTGTTAAGGCAAAGTAAAAATAAAAAATAAAAAAAACTTGGGCCAAGAATAAAGCCCGCATACTCTTAACAATATTTAAAAGAATTTAAACTTGATTTTAAAAACTCCAACAACAATTAACAACCAATATTAATCGTCAAACAACGATAATTAATTGTTGTTAAACCCAGGGTTGTTGTAACATTCCTGAATTTTAGCTAAAATATATTTGATAATTGATTTAATATTTGTAATTAATTTTTTAAATAAAAAAAGAAATTGGTAATCAAATTTAATTTTGGGTTAATTGTGAAATTATTTAGGATGTGGTGGCATTTGATATATAAAATAAACTAAAAATTTGAATTCATCAAATTGATAAGATATATGATCACTTAGTTATACAAATGAATTAAAATTGGGAGATTAGATTTTGAAGTTTAATGTATATATTGACAATGGATATTGTTGATTTGAAAATGCTAAAATAAATATTTTGAAAACAAACTGGATTTTATTTTGGAATAAATATGAAGATTTCAGAATAAATTAAAATATGTTTTTATAAAATAGTATTTGGATCAGAATTCAATTATAAACATTCTGAAAAAATAAATATAGTTGTATATAAATATATAAATGCAATAAATACAAGATTTGAATTTTTACTTGTATATAATATAAATTAACACAGTTAATGTATATAAGAAAATAAAAATTTGTAAATATAAACCTAACTAAGGATCTAAACACAAATTTGATTGAATATATTTAAATATCAATGTACGAATAAATAAAGATATATTAATAAATAAGAATCATTTTTATTATGGTTGTATACATAGTTATAAAAAAATAGAAAATAATTTAAAGATATTTGGATGTAATGGATTTTAAAAGTTGTAAAAATAAAAATAAATACAATATAAAGGTATGTTTAATACTATTTAAAATGTTTAAAAGACAAACATAAGTATTTAACTTAAACAAAAGTTAAAACATAGAAAAACATGTTTACAAATTGAAATGAAGTAAGGGCTGAAACATGAACTTATTTGAATGTAGACAAGTGGCAAGAAAATCGTTTTCTTTTAGATTTGGTCTTTGGAAACACACAAAAAAAAGAAAAAAAAAAGAAGAAAAGAAAAGTCAAGATACTTTTACCTTTCTCAAAAAATTTGCTCAGATCTGAGAAATCAAAGTTTAAAACAACTCATTTCTAAAATAGTTCAAAATCAAGCCAGTGCAAAGCTTAAGAAAAATCAGTCCTCAATCAAGAAAAACAAAGACATCTTCAACCTGAAAATTCAGAAAAAAAAGAAAAGAAAAAGGATCAGATTAGAGCTTCAAACCTGAAGCAAGCTTCAAACTGGAAATTCCAAAAACAATGCAAATCAAAAATCTGAAGCAATTAACAACCTTCAATCTGGAATCGTTGCAATGTAAAGCTTCAACATAAAAACAAATCCAGTTTCAATACCAAAGGAAAATTTTCAGGCCTGAAGTATGCAAATGCAAGTTCAAGATCAAGTCTCAGAAAAAAAAAGAGCCAAAAAAAAGGTTTTCAACCTAGAAAGTAATCTGAAGAAGTTAAAGTTTCTCAGGTAATTCAGAAAAAAAAAACCCGTAATTAAAAATTTAAAACCTGAAGCAATTTAAAGCTATAATTAACTTTGGTATTTTCAACTTGAGGGAAATGATGATCAACTAAAAACAAATTCAAGTTCTCGAAGCAAGTTCAAAATCTTTCTTTCCAGGCCATTCTTGTTTGAAACTCTCTGTTCCTCTCTGTCTTCTGAAGTACAGGTGAGCAAGCTATTTCTTTTCAACTATTAACATGTTTTAATACTCTCATGCTTGTGAGAAAACTTTTGTTTCCTCAAATCTTTGGTTGCTACGTGGATGTTGGATGATGTAGGAAATTAAACTTTGTTTGCATCCTAAATATATGTATAAAAGTTTGGTTTTTGCATGTTGATTGTATAAATTCAATCTCTGGTTCTAGTCAGGAAAAAAAAGTGAAAACCTGTCAACAACTTTTTTTTTCTTTCTTTCCCTTTGTCTCTCTTTCCTGTTACATTGAGATATAGGTTTACAAGTAAACCATAAAAAAATTCGAGTCTCCAAAATAAAGCAGTGTTGAGTTATAATCTGTAAATGAAAAATGTTAGAGATACTTAGATTCAATTTTTAAAAATAATTCTAACTATAAAATATCATAAAATAACTCAAATTTTGTGGAATTACAGAGATATCATAAACATGACCAAAAATTGATGATTTAAAATTGGGTTTTGACTTCATAATTAGATTTGAATTACACAATGAGGAATTTTAAAGCAAGTTTCAAGATTTTTAGATCTGTATATAGCGCACATTTTTGACTTGAACGGTAAATGTTCTTCGGTTAATTGCCGTCGATCGAGGCAAAAATTGGGGCTTGAGATTTTTGTCAGAGGAAGCTCGTAGTTCGAGAATAATGGGAAAAATACTCATTGAATTTATTAATAACCATGGTGGAGTCACGGTGAGGTTATAGGGTTTTAGAGTTCGTTTTTGAACAACGGGTTGAGGTGGAGATTGCGTCAAGCTCACTGCATCGGATTGCACCGGAGTTGGGCTAAGTGTTACGTTGTTGAACGAGGTGGTTTAGTCACGGTGGCGTGGCCTCTGATGGCCTGAGGCGGGGTGCAAGGTGTTTATGCGGTGATTTGGGTTGGTCGTTTTGGGTTTCCAAATTGTTGCTGAGATACTCGATCTCGATTTCCAGTTGAACTCAAGTTGCTGGGTGGTCGTGGCATTAGAGAGGATGGCTGTCGACTTGTCGATTATTAGTGGCGATGGTCAGAAGTGGCTCTGGGGTTGTGCACGTTGCACGTGGGCATTCGTGTATCTGATGGGTATCACGTTGGAGAAGAAGAAGGTTACTCAGGGGCGACTCATGGAATTTGCAAATTTGCTCGAAGCAAAAGAAGATATGGGGTGTACCTGAATACAGTTAAAATTGAAGAAGGAATGGGTTTTATCAGGTTTGCGTTCGAGGATTTTCCATTTTGGCTCGAAGTCAGGGATGTGAGGACTCGGGTGTGTTAGATATTACAGGTTTATGCATTAAAACTACCAATATTTAAGTTTTTAAATATGTTTCAAAATGAAATGCTACTCGAAGTTTTACTCGAGTTATTTTAGTGTTTTGCTCGAGTTAGGTTAGGCTCGAGTGATTTAGGTGTAACTCGAGTTAGTTTTGTTCAAGTTTGAAACTTGTCCCGTTTTGAAAATTTAAACTGAAACTTAAAATGTTAAGCAAAGATTTAAAATAAGTTTTAAATCTAATTGTAAATTATGGATTCAAGCTTAATTTGAATCATAGCTGGAAATGAATAAAGTTTAAATTCAAATTTGTTTAAATAATTTTAAAAAAAATGGGTTAAGTGTTTAAAAGTGTTTTTAAAAAGAATTCGAATTTAAATTGGAATTTGAAATGTAAAGGAATGTTTTAAACAAAGTTTAAATCTGATTCAAATCTAAATTTGAATCTTTGTTTTAAAATAAATCTAAGTTTTTAAATATAAATGTTCAACAATTTTGAATGATAATTTAACCATAGATAAGAAAAAGTTTTATCTTAAAGTTAAAGTAGAATTTAATGATTTGTAATTCATTTAATTATTAGGGTAATTAAATGGATAATTTATTTATTTAATAAATTAATGAAATGGATAATTACTTAAAGTAATTAAGGGTTTGAAACTTAAAGGTTTAAGATTAATTATTCTTAGAGTAATTAATTTGTAATTTAAGGAATGATTTAATTTATGATGGTGATTAAGACTTACTCAATAGTAATTAGTGATAATTAATTTACTGATTTAAGATAATTAATAAAGGTTAATTAATTTATGAAAATGATTGGGAATAATCATTAAATAATTTATTAATTATTGAAATTAATTAAGACTAATTAATCAAAGGATTATTTATTTATTTAAAGGTTAATTAATAATTAAAATGGTTTGTAATTAATTAAGGGTTAATTAACCAGGATTAGAAATTTATTCATAAGTAATCTGATTTAAACAAATCAGATAATTAATTGATTTTACTCATGGATGTTAGGATTCTATGGAGTGCTTTGAATTGATTGATGTCCCTGATTTGTGATGATGTGTGATATGTATTATTTTGTTTTGTGAACTGTGATGCAAATTATTCCGTGATGAAATTAATTATCTGTAATGTAATTTATTATCTGTGATATATACCTGTGATCTGTGAATGCAAGATAAGCGTTACGATTGGTTTGTACCGCTTATCAAATATAAGCGTTATAGATTATATCGCTTATCAATATTTCTGTGTTTGAATCTGTGATGTGATGATTGTTGTCGCACTATTGTGTGTGAACCCCTGGACCACACAATACACACACAAATATGGATTTCACGAGAAAATCAGTTAAGTCACAGATATTTGAAATGATTTTAAAATTTGAATTTTAAATTCAAATGGTTTTGGAAATGATTTGGGTTTAAAGTGAAAAACTTTTGAAAAGATGTTTTTAAAAAAAATGAAAGTTATTGTGAATAACTAAATAAAAATTTGAAATTTAACTCATTTGATTTAAATTTGAGTTCAATATCTAGAATTGAATTCTATATCTGGTATTTATGATTTAAAAAGGGATTATACAAGTTGATATGGGTTTTAAGTCTTTTTTAAAGTATTACTATGGGAATTTGAATTTACCTTAAAGATTTTGACCTGTATAAATGAGATTGGGTTTTTCCGAAGTAAAACTATTTGCTTTCAAAGGATAAAAGCTTTCGCATGAGTAATAAATTTCCAATTCGTAAGGAATTTTAAGTTTGAATTGAAATAGTTTTCCAAGTTATGAATGAATCTTTGGAAATAGTTTTTAAAAGCTATGAATAAATCTTTGATTTAAAGACCGGATGGGTTAATTCAATTTGAAATGGAATTGCTTTGAAAGGCTATGAATGAATCTTTGGAAAGATTGATAAACCTTGTTTTAAAATTGGAAAGGGTCTTAAAATGAATCTTTTGTTTAAAAGATTTTAGTTTGGGAATTTATTTAAACCATTGAAGGTTTTTGAAATGAATCTTTTTGTTAAAAAAGATTGGAAATGGTAAATTGTTTTAAACATTTGAATGAAAGGTTTTGGGTTTTAAGTTGTGACTTAACTGAGACCCCATATCCATTTTTTTTAAATCTCGCGCTCACTATTCGGTTTAGCCGGGAGAGGACCTTTGTGTCATATAGCCCATTCCAAATATGTGATACGACGTTATGGATAGCATTTGAAGACCGGTGGTGAAGACCGGGTATTTGCGAGAACGATAGGATGACCTATTGATTGTCTCTGCACTGAGTCGCGCCAGTATAGAGATTCCCTAAGTGATGGGAAGTCCGATCGGGATTGTGCATACCCAGATTTGCAAGGGCTTCTTCGGAAGTGCCTTCGGTTCTGTTCGAACCCGGAACAGACTTGTATGGTCGTGTGTCTGGCACTACACTTTGAGATATAAAGACAATTTCTTTCAAATACATTTCTGTTTGGTGGCGGAGATTTATTCTGTTAGCTTAACACCCTACTCTAAGACGTAAGAGCTCAAAGGTTATGTAGTTGAAGGTTATTAGCGATATACTCCCAATTTGGTAGTGTGGCATGCTAAGTGCTGCTGTATGTTGATGATCATTTCTTGATCATTTGTGATCAAAGCATGGCTTTTGTATAAAGCGTAGCTTTGTGGACGAGACTGCATCAGGACCTCACACCCCGGAAATGGTCGAAACAGGAAAGATGCGGCAAGGTTATGAGGGTCACGCCCTTTAGGGTGTGTCACTCCCTTCTGGTAAAGGGTGGTATCATGGTATGGAGCCCAGATGCTTACTCATGTGGATACTGCAGATCTATTACTTTGTGATTGCTTTGTGCTTTTGAGGCGCCTCGGATAAAGGTCCTAAAGGACCGGGGGATGGCATGCTCGAGTAGTAGTTACCTAGTTACAGAGGTAACCCGGCCTTGTGTTGGCAGAGATCCGGTTAGGTTCTCGGGACGTCCTGCCAGAGGTGATCGCATAGAGAGTAGGAAGTTCCTTAGCCTGACCATTTGTTGGAAATCCATTCATCCAGTACGTGCCTTGTACGGTTTTAGTTGTAGAACCTGCCATTTACTTTTGGTGGTCACCACTGTTTAGATGGTAGCTATAGTAGGCATAGTTCGGAATGTCTATGCTGGCTAGGATTTATATTATACTTTCGAAATGGTTTTCCACACTTTGAACTTATAGTAACAATATCAAAGAGAATTTTCTCGTATCAAGCATATTTGACTATCATAAGGAGAAATCTCCTACAATTCTGCGTTTGCATTGTATGTGGCGGGAGGCCTTATAATAGTTTCATTTTCAAAAGAGCATTGCGGATTTCAAACATTAAATTCCTATGTTGTTTGTTTTAAAAGACCAAATGTTTTTGTTTGCTCATACCAGTCCCACGACTGACCTGGAGTTTATTGTTCCTTTCCTAAACTCTGGGTGCCCATAATTTTTCCCATACGGGCAGTCTAGAGTTGGGTTTTTCAGATAGTCAGGTTTAGTAGATTATCTGGAGCTAGTTCAGTCTTTGGATCACGACTGTTCTTGCTTATCTTTGTGCATCGTTATTGGGAGTTCGAGCTATTTCTGGATTGGTGCTTTGGAGATTACTGATACTGAAGTTCTTTCTTTGAAGACCATATTGAAGATTTGTTCCGCTGCTGTGTTATCTTTTCCTTTCCGTTGCTATTATCTTGTATCATATCTCTGATGTATATTCATTGTATCATCTGTTGTATCATATTGTATCGAATATAGTATATTGATATATTTTGTTTCTTCCGCTGTTTTGTACTTAATGTGTTATAAGCTCCAGCGAACCAGATTCGGAGTTCGGATCTGCCGCATTTGAATACGAGTGTCGTATTCGGTGCCGATTTTCGAAGGTCGATTCAGGGTCGTTGCAGTTGTTACAATGTCTTTGCACTGAGTTGCCCCGGTATAGAGATCTCCATATGTGATGGGGAGTCCGATCGGGCTTGTGAATACCCGGATTTGCAAGACCCAGGATGGACTTGTATGGACGTATGTCTGACGTTACACTTTGAGGCGTAAAGCTGGTTTCTGTCAAATACATTTCTGTATGGTGGCGGAGAATTTATTCTCTTAGCTTAACACCCTTCTCTAAGACGTACGAGCTCAGAGGTTATGTTGTTGTTATTTACTAGTGATATATTCCAAATTTGGCAATGTGGCATGCTAAGTGTTCCTGATCATTTGTTGATCGAAGCATGGCTTTTGTGAAAAGCGAGCTTTGTGCACGAGACTTCGTCAAACCTCACATCTCGAAATGGTCGAAATCGGAAGGATATAGCAAGGTTATGAGGGTCGCGCCCTTTAGGGTATGTGCATTTCCTTCTGGATAAAGAGTGATATCGTGGTATGGAGCCTAGATATTTAATTTATGTAGTTGTTGCAATTTGTTGGTGAATCTCCAGATAAAGGTCCGTGATGACCGGGGGATGGCATACTCGTGACAGTCAGTTACCTAGTTACAGAGATAACCTGGCCTTGTTTTGGCAGAGATCCGATTAGGTTCTCGAGATGTCCCTCGAGAGGCGTACCCATTCGGTGAAGAAAGTTCCATAGCCTTCACCATTTGTTGGAAATCCGATCACCCAATACGCGCCTTGTATGATTTTAGTTGTAGAACTTGCCATTTAACATGGTAGCTATAGTAGGCTTACTACAATGGTACGTATGCTGGCTAAGTTTAACATTAAACTTTTGAAATGTCTTCTACACTATGCACTAATAATAATATAAAAAGGTTTTTCGCGTATCAAGCATGTTTGACTATCATAAGGAGAAATCTCCTCCAATCGTGCATTTGCATTGTGTGTGCGGCGGGAGGCCTTATGGTAGTTTCGTTTTTCAAAAAGCATTGCTAATTTCTTTTTACTTCTTTTGTTGTTTGTTTTTGTTCAAAACAACTTTTTTTTGGCTCACACCAGTCCCATGACTGACCTAGAGTTTATTGTTCGCTTTCTAAGCACCGGGTGCCCGCAATTTTCCACATGGGCAGCCTAGAGTCAGGTTATCAGATAATCAAGTAGTAGGTGTAGCTTTTGGAAATTTTTGGAGTCTTTGGTTCAGCGATCGCATTGTGTTTCAAGTTCAGCTTGATGGTGGTTCGAGCTTCTGGTTTGGAGTTTGGAGCTTGGCATTGAAGATGTTGTTTTCAGCTGCTATTGTTGGCTTATTCTTTCCGCTGTTGTATCTATCTATGACAATGTTGATCATTTCATTTGCACCATGTTGTATCAAATGTTGTGTATCAATATAAATTATTCTTTCGTTTTCGCTGTGTTGCATCTAATGTTGTTATAAGCTCTAGTGAATCGAATTTCAATGTTTGAATCTGCCGCATTCGAACGGGTGAAGTATGGATGTAGATTTTCGAGCGTTGAAATCCAGGTCGTCACATAAATCATTTTTTTCAAGTATTTACTCCAGAAATGTTTAAGTTTTTCCTTTTAATAGCTTCTTTTATTAAACCTAATTTAATACAACCTACTTTTATATTCAACCACTTCCAAATATTAATTCAAAGTATTCCAAATTTCTTTTAATAACATTTACTTAAACTTAATCAAATTAAGCTTATATTTCTAATATATTCATTCCAGAATATTCAAATTCTCTTTTTAAATAATTGCCCTTAGAAATCAAATTTTTGACTAAACATTATTAACGAATGCCTAATATTCAAATTGTGAAACTTAATTCATAAGGTATTCCTTTTCAATGCTCCAAAAATTTCTATTGCCTAGTCTAGATTTCCAAAGGAAGATTCAAGATTGATTTATGGATAATAGTCAATACTCATAAATGGATGAGCATGACTATTCAAATGCTAGATAATGAAAATGGAATACTATCATCCTTAACAACCAAGCACAACTAATAATAACTATAGAAAATTTGTTTTGTATATATAATATATTTCCAGGTAAAATTATTCCATTTACCCATTTTAAAACAGTACCATGTCAATTGGTCTTGTCCAAGTGTTTAAAAAATCCCTATCGATAACGTTGGCCAAACACATCAACCAGAACTCTTAAGCAACTCAACAGAACAAACAACACAATACAAAACATTTTTATATCACTAACAAATACGCACTGTCGTATATATACACACTTAAACTCATTCTATGGTGCTACTGACCCTATCTCTAATGAGTTACTCATTATAGGGCATCACTAACCGTATCTATAATGAGTTCTGTCCCACCAAAGCCTAGGTATTCGCTCAACCTAAGATCTGATACCACGATGTCACAGCCCATTTTTTCGTATAATTTAGGCTGGACATGTGTAGTAAATTTTCAATTTGAATTGTACGAAAAAGTGGGCCGTGACAGATTACGTTTGCCAAACATTAGTATTAGTTCCCCATTATATCTATTATGACTAAGCAAAACCTTCTATTTTCAACCATAAGCGTTTTAAATATGAAATTGCTTTCTTTAATTAATAGAAAAATTATAGTTCGTTGGATTTTGGAAATTTGTTGAAAACTTAGATACGACTAAGCTTTTTACATGGACATCATGCTTATTAGTAGCAGTAGGTATTTATAATGTTAATCTAAATCTTTTTTTTATTATGACCTAAAAATTTAGATGATAATCAATGTGTTTTGTATGATTTTTGTTATTTTTCAAAGTTTGGTGTATATATATATGTGTGTGTGTGTGTGCATGTATATCCTATCACCTTCTCTAAAATACAAGTTTTGGTAGTTATTTACATAATATGATACTCATATATATTATATAAAGAACTTAAAATTTGAGTGTTGTTATTATTAGAAATGCATAATGATTATGCATACCAAACATTAGTACTAATTCACTATTATATCTACTATCACAAAGCAAAACCATCTATTTCAACCATAAGCACTTTATACAAGAAATTACTTTTCATATGTGGTATAAAATGGAAGAGTAGAGAGGTGAAGGTAGAATGAGGAGGAATAATTTCAATGCGAGATCTTCATCTAACAAAACAAGCATAATATGACTATCTTCTTACTAAAATTTATATAACTAGCTTTGCATTATAGTTTCCAATATACTTGTAACCCTTGGTTATTAATATTACCAAACATCAATTTTAATGTAGTTAGAATTTCATATTTGATTGAATCTAGATGATTTCCTATTGAATTATATTACATATATACTTTTAAATTCAAAATTGTATCATCTTTTTGTAAAAAATATGTAACTAACCTGTTTTTAGGTCATAACAATAAATAAATTTAACCGAGATAAAAATGCTCGAATTTAATTCTTAATAATTATCATTTATAAAAATAATTTTTATTTAATTAAAGTCTATTTAATAAAAGATATTATTTCAATAAATTGAAATCGGTCAATAATGTTTTTGGTTAATATATTAAATTTGAATAAAATGTTTTAACAAATATAAAATAATTTCAAAGTGTAAATAATTTTCGTATATGTTGAAATAATTGGGAGATAAATTTATTTTATAATTATACAAAGAATGACTAAGTAAAACTAAACAAGCATTGAGTTGAGTGAAACCGTGTAGTTATTGAAATATATTTTATAAAATGAAGTATAGAACAATTTAAATTAAACTGAAATTAATTGCAAATTAATAAGAGACTAATTTAAAAGAAAAGCGGATTAAAAAAGTGGGAAATGAGAAATATGTATGTATGTATGTGTATGGATGTATGGATGTATATAATATTGTATCTAGCCTATATGAAAACCAATTTTATACCCACATTCCTTTTCACAAAATCCCAACCAATGTTCTAGAATTTTCCACCAAAATTTAAATCAAACCTTATTCTCCACATTCCCAAGTAGATCAATGTGGAAAAAAAGATATGTTGTGAAAATAAAAATAAAATGTGCATGCTAGCATTTGAGATAGAGGAGGTGCGATTGTGGAGGATGGCATGAGCGTTCGACTTGAAAATTGAGGTGGCCGAATCTAAGGAGTCGTGCCAATGGTTTGCGTGCATTGGGGAGGGGATAGTCGACATGGGTTTTGTGTGGAGCTATGCGATTTTATTTTGGGTGATGCAATGTTTTTCTAGGTGGAGAGTTTTTAACAATGTGGTGGCTAATGGATCGAGTAGCAAGGCAAATTGGAGCTGGAGTTTACTATGGTTAAGGTTCAAGGATGTAATGGATGAGGCAATTGGTATTACGCATGAGAGAAGATGATGCTAGGTTGGAGATATGCGCAGTAGTTTCTGGTGGCTAGTCTGGGCAACGAAGCAATAGTTGTAATTGTGGAAAAGGGTTCAAATTGCAAGTTAAGGAAAAGAGCTTTGATTAGGTGAGTTATCTTCGAACTCACAACTATATTTTAGCTTTCTTTTTATATGATATCCATTGATTGTTGGTAATGAATTTTTGGTTGATATGGGATGATTGGATAGAAATTAAGTTTCACTGATTTTTGATGTCTAATGAAATATTTGTTAGTTGTTAAACACACACATTATATGTTGTCGTACAATAAATCGATTTCTATAAATATCTGATACGACGGTAGTAAATGATCGAAGGGGAATAAATGAAATTGAAATTAGAAACTTTAAAGGAGATAAAATAATTTAAATATAAATGGTGACTTTGGGTTGAGTTTTCTTTATTTAATATTAAAATGCTATTATTAATAAAAAAATATAAAAGTTGAATAATTTTATAGAATTTGTGTGAATGTAAGTTAATTGGAAAAATTGATTTCTAGATTTGATTAAATAAGTAAATCTTTAAATAAATATATACATATATATATTGCCTATGATTATAAAAATATTAGAATGATTTTTTGTAAAAAAGAATTTAAATTTTATATTTTTTGTGAAGTGATGAGTTAATTTTATTTGGATTTCACATATTAAAAGTTTGTAAAAGTTATATTTTATTTTATTAATAAGTTGAATGCAAATATACTTTTTTCACCGAAATTATTATTTGTGGGGTTCATTATATATATTGTTATGTAAATTTTTTAAAGTATTATATTTTTATGTTTAATTATTTCTTTTATATAAAAGGAATTGAATTATTTTGGGAGGGTATGATATAAGGTAGAAATTTAGTTTGATAAATTACTTTTCAATAATAATAGTTTAGAAGGATTTGAAATTTAAATGTGGATTTTAAACACATTGGTTTTGGAATTTAATATTATAGCTTTGGGAAATTATTTTAATTGAGAATACTTATTAGGAATATGGAATTATTTACATTTATTATTTAAAGGAAATCATAATTTATAAAACTTCTTTGGTAATTATCATTTTAAAATTATTAAAGAATAATTTCAAGGCATATGAATTATCTTTGAAAGGTATTTAAGGGACGTGTAATTAAATGAATGTTTAAATTGTAAATTTTGCTTATAGTTGAATAAAATGGTTAACAAATATTTATTTTTGAAAATATATAAAGATTTTGGATAGAAAGAGAAATTTATAATTTTATTTTCTTTAAATTTAATATCTATATCTGAAATTGTATGAATTTTTTTGGAAAAGTGTATTTTTACAACAAAATCCTTTTCGAATCAATAGATAGTTGTATTATGCACTTTTTTTGGTTCATTTTTGATGTAATGAGGAATCTGAATAAGCAAAGTTATAATATTGACTGGTACGAGATTTTCAATAATATTTCACAAGTTATTCTTTAGACTTGTTATATAGAATAATATTGTATAGAATTCTATGCTGTGAAAAATGTAAGTAAACGTGGTTATAATACTGATTGGTATGAGAAACTCAATAGTGTTTTTCTGCTTACTCCCAGGACTCATAGTATAGAATATTATGCAAGTGCTCTCTATGAGCTTTGAGTAAACGAGTGAGTAACACCAAGTGGCATGAGATGCCTATGCTAATATTTGTTCGACTACTTCCTATAAGTGAATGTCACTTTCATTTATGGTTAGGAATTTCATGTTTTTGTCTAGAGAGGACACTTTAGATCTTAGTAGTCAAGAGTTCTACTACTCTCCAAGGGCTACAACTTGGAGTTATGTTTGGTTTTATAGAACCATCATCATAGGATTAACTAGTTGAGTATTATTATTTACTCTTAGGGCTAATAGATGAGGAATTATTACACTATGATGCTCTCATTTGAACTTTTGGAGTCAAGAGTATTGACGGGGCTCTCATTAGGTGTCATCGAGTCAAGACTATCAGTTATCACTTTTGTAGGACTTATTGAGTCGAGAGTATTCATTTAGAATCTATATCATAGGGTTCACTCCATAATGAAGAGCACGTGAGGGACCCAGAAAGATATGCTAGTTTCCATCCTAGTAGTCCTAACAATGAGGTCGCGCCTCGGATCCATGATGTCACCTTATTGAGTTTGCAGCTGAGAGTTATTACCCTCATTAGAGCCATTGCCCAAGCATCACATAAAGACCAACAGTTTGTTACCAAAGGAATGTAGAGGTCATGACCAACGCATAGCATAGTCTTGTAACGTGTTTATGATATGTGATGGATATGATTGTCGTAATTCTTGGAGTAACTAAGGGACTGTAGGAAATAGGCTACAGTCAATAGCATTTCCTGCATCAGTGTTGTAGTATGTTAGTCTCTGATCTAGATTGCATAGGAAGATTCACTATTTATGAGACATTTGATATTATTACCTCATTAGAAATGATGATTACATCATGTTTGTAACAAACCGATATTTTCAACCATTCGCATCCGCACATGCCGGACTTGAATTGCTCAAAATAGCGCGTTTTAAATAAAATTTGGCAAATCTAAGGACATACAGTAAATAAAAATCACAGAACACAAACATAGAGTAAGAAATGCAGCGGAAGTAAAAGAGATGGTAGTTCATGAAGCTACTATGAAAATATATCAGAGTGAAATAAAATACAACAGAATAAATAAAGTACAACAGAAGTCTCAAGATGATAACCAAGTACAAGCCGAATATAAAAACAGAACTGGAATAGATAAAACTAGATAAGCAGATGATTTCCAGCGATTCCAATCTCCAGAAAATGGAATCCAAATCTATGAATAACTCAGGCTGACCCGAGCGTAAAAAAATACAAACACTCGAGTCAGGACAATATATACTTATATAATGTAAACCAACTCAAGTGAACTGTAATGAAGTACAAGTAACTTAAAGGATGCCTGGGACCTCCCACCCTCTAAGGATCCATTAAACTATTTACTGTGTAGTAATATTTCGCTATTATAACAATGTCTACAGTAAAAAAAACATGCTTTTAAATAGCGTTCCGGGCTACCCATATCACCCTTCACACATATTAATCCCAGTAGTCCGTCCAATAACATAATATCTCCAGATCGGGAGACTATCAGTGGATACGACACGGGCTATGGGAGAAAACCAAACTCGTACAAGGCTCGCTAGGGTAGGTGACAAGGCGCACGAGGCAATGCCATGGTAGATATACCAATTACGCTTCCGGGTTGGTGGTAACGCAGCAGCCACATACACTCACCTCGAGCCACACTCCCATATCAAAGGCGTGCACACCAAATCAATCACAAAAGCAATAGAATGGCGTCGAAGAAGTGTGTCCGATCGGAGGAGCTACCTCACTTGGCCCGTCGATCGCTCCTGATTTAGCCACCTTAAGCCAACTCACGGGAGTCGGGTCCACGTTACATACCTTAAGAGCGCCGCCACCATCCTACTTCATTCTGGAATCTCCACCGAGTACGCAGTTGTTAAAGAAGTTTTTGGTATCGACAGAGAGTATGCCAGATATCCGATCCTGGTCTCTTTAGCAACCAATCGTTATTATAACCCGTGGTTATAATTTAAAATATAATATTTTATACTTTGAAATAAAATATCATTTCAAATCCAAACCTTTATCAAAATAAAGATTAAATCATTTTCAAATCATTTCAATATAATAAGATATAATACCTTCATAAACATCCTCTCAAATCATTTCAATATGTCAAAATACCATATCTTTCCAAAATTCATTTCAAATCATTTTAATATATCAAAATCCTATCTTTCCAAAACTTCATTTCAAATCATTTTTAATATATCAAAATATCATTTCAAAGATAGTTTATACTTTGAAACCAAAACCATTTTATTTCAAAACTATATTCAAATAAAAACTATATCATTTCCATTTCAAACATATATTCACCTTTCAAAAATCATAACACTTTCATAGTTATAAAATACTTGAAATCATTACACTTGAAAATCATAACATTTCGAAACAATACATTTTGAAATCATCCTTTAATTCTTTACATTTTACAAATGTATTAAATTAAACCCAAATTTCAAATTTCCATTCAATTTAATTCAAACCATCAATTTCAATTTCAATTTCGGTTTATAAATAAACCATTTCAAAACTTATCAATTTCCAATATCGATTTAATTCACAAAATACAATATTCAATCTTAGTATATTTCAAGGCTTAAATATCCCACCTTTCATAAATCAAATATCATTTGAATAAACCCAAATAATATACTTCAAATATTTGTTTATCAAATAAATTAAATAAATTAAATAAATCAAATATCAAATATCATTTCAAATCCATTCCAAAATATCAAAATATTATTCAAAACATCATTAATTTTAATTCATTTAATTACCATTTAAATCCATTTCTTTTATTAAATTTAAATACCATTTTAAACTCACATTGAAAATCAAATTCTTCCATTTAAAATGATTTAAATGTCTCTTCATTATCTTTAGAAATTTAATATTTAGTTTCCAAAATTTTATCATTTTCCAAAGTTTTTTTTTAATTTTTTTATTAAAACAACAAAATATAGTTTCCGTAGTACTTAAAAAATGCTACGTAAAATTATAGTTTAAAACAGTTCATTTAACAAAAGACGGCATTTAAATGTTGTAGTATATTTCCTTTAAATTTCAAATAAACTTAAATGTTAAGTTTAACCACTCTAGCACTTACATAGTGCTATAGTAGCCTTTATTTCCAATTAACCTTTTAGTTCATTTAAAACAACTACAGCATTTACAAAATGCTGTAATATCTTTTACATTACATTTCAAAATGCAGTCAAATCAAGTTCAGAGTTTTAATTTACCAATTCACAAATAACTAACTTTTAATATAAATCATTTTAACTTATGAAATCACATATTTCACATTTTAAAATCATTAATTCAATACTCTTATTTTTATGATTTTATAAAGTCAAATTTCCATACAAAAATCATGTTTTAACCTAATTTCTTATTTAAATTCACTCATTAAATTCCATTTCTTAAATTAAATTATTTAATTAATAAATAAGTTTAAATTTCCCAAAATATAACTTATTTCCATTTATTTTACTTAGTTAAAATTTCAACTTTTAAACAAAATTCAAAATTTCCCCATTTAAGCTATATTTCAAAAATTACTTAAACATTCATTTGTTAACATTTTAACTTATTCAAAAATCATTATCAATTTTTATAAAATCATTTAAAGTACATTTTTAAATCAAATATTATAATTTTCTTACTTTACAAAATTCCTTTTTAAAACAAAACATAAATTCCAAAATTTTCTCATAGTTCAAATTCAACTTTACTATTTACTTAATTCATTATTTAATGTATAGATAGTCACTAATATTTCTACAAAACTCATTTTTAATTAAATTTAAATCAAAATATTATAAATTTTACATTTTAAAATAGTTTAAAACAATTTAGAAAATATTATATAAACCACGGGTCTGTATATAGTTTTCTAGCCTAGGTCAAATGATACGGATATATATCATTTCAATCCGCAATTTACAAAGAAAAACCGGGTTCTATCATTTCAAACACGCAACACCAAGTAAAATGAATGATTTGAAAACCGCTCAGGCCTATAATTTCAGCCCATAAAGATTTTCCCTTATTCCAAAGTCCGTTCGTGTATGTATCATTTCAACCCATAGTGATTTTAGTCTACTGGGAACTTGCAATGGTGATAAATGATATATATAACAGAATAGCATGAAATAACCATAACATATGGTATAACAGGTGTAATAACAGGTGTGAACATCATATGATAATAATATAGCAGTTATAACAGAATGATATGCATTGCAGATTCAAACGGTGTCAGTTTATCAGTTATATAGGTACATATTGTCTGGTGAGAATAACTCACCTCTAAATGCTGGAGATAACAAAACCAATGAGACAACGAAGAACAAAGCACGATGACGCGATTTCGGACTTGAGTGGAGAGCGAATCCAAGCTACACCTCTTGTGTTACAACCCAACAAAAATCAAAAACAATATTTAAAAATCAATACGATTGAATTTGAATAACATTGAAACAAAAGCAGTTTGAATCTACAACTTTTTTTTCCATTTTTTCCTTGCTTTCTATGCTTGTTTGCATGGTCTAGAGGATCAGTAAGGTCAGGTTTTAGCATGGGTTGGATCAGGTATGGGTATGGAAAAAGGTGCGGCTACAAGGCTAAACAAGTGGAGGAAGTTACACTTAGGGTAGGTGAAGGGTTTCTAGGCAAATAGGTGGAAAAGTGGTTCAATCTTTGGCTTGACCATGGGCTATGGGGTTCGGCCAGAGGCTCTACACTTTAGGTTAGTATCCGGGGTGATGAGGGAAGGTCTGAATAAAGTGGTGGTGCCGGCCAAAGGTGGTGGTGGTGATGGAAAATGAAGGGGAGGAGGCGATAAGGTGATGGCTTGCATAGGTTTGGAGTTTTTTTTACATTGTTTGTGGTGTTAGCTTCAAGGGGAGGTCACGGCCATCTCTGGTTAGAGCAGGAGGAGGGTTAGGTTGTGGATGATGTGGGAAGGAGGGAGGAAGTGGTGGAGGAGATGGTGGGGTTTAGGCCAAGAAAATACATAAAGAAGTCAAGGAAAAACTAGTGGAAAAGAAGAGGAAAAGTGGAAAAGTGGAGGAAGAAATGGAAGCCATTACCTTCAATACTTCTAGCCTTGAGTTTGATGATGGAAAGTGAGAAGTTTCTCACGTGAATAGGAAGGAAAATACATGGCTATACTAAGGATGTACGGCCAAAAGCAAAGCAAATGGGGGTTACGGGAAGTGAAGAGGTTTGGGCAATAAAGGTCTTAAGTTACAACATTTTAGTCTCTTCAATTTCCCATATATATAAATACAAATAACCAAATAAAATTTCAGTAACCAAAATTTAAAAATGGAGAAAAGTGAAAAAAAATGGAAACGCATAATTAAATTTAAAGAAAATAGAAAAAAAATAAAGAAATTGCTTAAAAATCCAAAATAGTGTCCAGATATTCCAATAAATCACTATTGGCTTTGAAAAATTATTAACTTCATTTTAAAATATTCTAAAACAAATTTTGAAACAAACATGATTTTAAAAAATTTCCAAAGTAAAATAAATAATTAAATTTTAATTAAATAGAATTTAAATAAAGAAAATGGCAATAAATACATAATCAGGCTTTATAAATTTTAATAAATTCAAGTGTACTTTAGAAAAATTATATTATCATTTTAAAAATATTAAAAGATAAAAATATATTCAAAATAAAATATTAACCCAATTAAAATAAAAAAATAACAAAGAAAATAAAATTTATATCATTTAAAATAGACAAAATTGCAGAATAAACAAATTGCACTCAATATTGAAATATACATAACTTTTACAGTTTAAGTCCGTTTTCCACGAAATGAAAAGCAGTGTTCAAGTTATTACATATATTTTCATAGTAAAAGATAAAATTTAAGAATTTAAATATTTAATTTCAAAATTTAAAAGTCAAAGTTTGACCAGTTTGACTAGAAATCCATTTTTCAGTAAAATATCCAAATTATACCAGTTTGAAATTATAATTCACATAATAATCAATATATATTTTTAGAAATGAAATGTTTGAAATAAAATAAGTTTAAAATAATTTAAAAATAAAATAAAGTCAAAAGTAAAATATATGAAAAATCTAGGGTTGTTAAACTCTCCTCCACTCAAAACTTTTCATCCCCGAAAAGGAAGGAGGTATGGGAAAGCACAGCTAAAGACAGAGAAATAAGATTAAGACAAGATGACAAGGAGATTAAAATTATATCTAATAACTATTTTTATCGATAATTTTAACAAGGTGGATGGAAAGCAATGCTCATATTAAAATAAGTACTAACGATTATCAAGGATTATAGAAAGACTTCTAAACAGAAAGATTATAGATAGATGCCTATACCAGTCTGTATAAAGATGAGGAAAAATAAGAACAACCAAAAAATAGTTTGAAAACAAAGTAAGATAATAAGTTTGAAAAAAACAAAATCAGATAATAGGTTTGAAATTTCCATGGTTTCAGCTTAAATTGATAATTAATTTTTCACAAGTTAAGTAAATCTTACTATCTCTAATTTCGTTATCTTACCATCCAACTTTCTTAAACTAACAGTTTTAAAAATCATGGATTTGAAAAATCAGTATTATACTCATAATGTATAAATTTAATTCCTCTTTATTCCCAGTTAAAATTAAATTTATTCCTCTCAATATATTTTATCATCTAGGCCAAATATACTTACACTTATTATAACTGTTTTTATTTATTCTTAATTCTTTTAACATCATTTTGTATTGTAAGTTATTCAATTTACCTTTTATTCTATATTTATCTCTGTAAATCTTTTTATAACTAAAATTTAAGTTTATAACACTTATTATAACCACTCAAATTTTATTTATAAAAACTTTTTATATTGTATAATATCCAATTACATTATCAACTTCTAAAAATTAAGGTAAGTTATATTGTACTGCAACTGAGTATTATACAAATAAAGCTTTCCAAATCAATCGTTTCAAGTTTGAATCATCTATTCAAAAAATTTGGTTTTTTTTTTGTAACTGAAATTATTATTTAAGATAAAATTTAAGAATTAAATTTCTGATTCCCTTCAAACCATTTAGAGATAAATAAATATATGTACATAATATGTCGAATCAATTAAAATCACATATCTATATAAATCAAATCATATCTTAGAAAATTCAAATCAATTAAATTATAAAAACATAGTTGTAGCAAGACTACAGAATGGTCTCTTCACTTCGATACTCGAAAATGAATGTCGATGATGCCGCGGTCATTGCCGAAGTTATTTTCCAACGATAAAGAGAAGAGCACTAATTTTAAACTTTAAAATTTCTTGGAAAAAATTTCTATAAGAAAATACTTTAAATAATATACCCCTTTTCAAAACTTTAAGCACAAGGTTTGAAACCATCGAAAATTAAATTCTCAAATTTCTTGTTTTAACTCATTTCCGTTCCCAAATGAATTTATAAATAGCTATTTATAAATTCATTTATAGAACAATAAATTTTAAATCAAGTATTATCATTTCAAATGATCAATCCAAATCAATTTATTAAGTTCCACAAATTTACTTATATCAAAATTTATTTCATTAACCAGATTTTTTTAAAATATTATTGTGTTAGTTTGTACTATCAAAGTGTTTTAGAAATCCCATCGATAGCATTGATCAGACGAATCGATCAGACGAATCGATCAGAAACCCAATTCAACATCAACAACTCAAACAACACAATATATAAAACATTTATATTTTAAATATTAGTTTACAAATACACTATACATGAATAGATTTTCAAAGAAGGATAGAGATTCAAATATGATTAACTCAAATCAAAGGAAATTCTGATTTGAAAATAAGTTGGAAACAAGGACGAGATGCTTATACAGAACAGGAAGATGGATAAGCTTATATAAATTGCGAGCAACTTTAACTGGTCAACCGTGACTTAAAGAATAAGGTCGATGTGGATTTTCTGGGGTAAATCTACATTCGACCTCAAGAGATAGAGTTTGGAATAACAAAAGATATTAGCATCTAAAACCAAGGATAGATATAAATCTTTGGTGAATCGATGCTCATTGCAAAGGAGTTTCTCCCTTTACAAATGATTTTTTTTTTTGAGATTCGTGGGACTGCCAATTCACTATAAAGCTCATTCGAAGTGGAGATATGGGATACTTCAGAATCAAAAGGAGATGAATAGTGAGGGACATGAATGGATTTTGGAACCGCAGGGAACGTTCCAAAATTCAAATGAAATTTGAATCAAAGAGGAAGAGATTCAAGTTTGGATGAAACTGATTCTGTAACTAAATTTACCATACATTCTAAGTTTTGCCTCAAAGCCAAAGCTCTGATACCAAGTGTAACAAACCGATATTTTCAACCATTTGCATCCGCATATGCCGGACTTGAATTGCTCAAAATACCGTATTGTAAATAAAATTTGGCAATCTCAGGACATACAGTAAATAAAAATCACAGAACACAGACACAGAGTAAGAAATGCAGCGGAAGTAAAAGAGATAGTAGTTCATGAAGCTACTATGAAAATATATCAGAGTTAAATACAATACAACAGAATAAATAAAGTACAACAGAAGTCTCAAGATGATAACTAAGTACATGCTGAATAGAACAACAGAACTGGAATGGATAAAACTAGATAAGAAGATGATCTCCAGTGATTCCAAACTCCAGAAAGTGGAATCCAAATCTGTGAATAACTCAGGCTGACCCGAGCGTAAATAAAATACAAACGCTCAAGTCAGGACAATATATACTTATATAATGTAAACCAACTCAAGTGAACTGTAATAAAGTACAAGTAACTTAAAGGATGCCTGGGACCGTCAATCCTCTAAGGATCCGTTAAATTATTTACTATGTAGTAATATTTCGCTATTATGACAATGTCTACAGTAAAATAAACATACTTTTAAATAGCGTTCCGGGCTACCCATATCACCCTTCACACATATTAGTCCCAGCGTCCAATAAAATAATATCTCCAGATTGGGAGACTATCAGAGGATATGACACGGGCTACGGGAGAAAACCAAACTCGTACAAGGCTCGCTAGGGTAGGTGACAAGGCACACGAGGCAATGCCACGGTAGATATACCAATTACGCTTCCGGGCTGGTGGTAACGCAGCAGCCACAAACGCCCACCTCGAGCCACACTCCCATATCAAAGGTGTGCACACCAAATAAATCACAAAAACGATAGAATGGCGTCAAAGAAGTGTGTCCGATCGGAGAAGCTACCCCACTTGGCCCGTCGATCGCTCCTGTTTTAGTCACCTTAAGCCAACTCACGGGAGTCAGGTCCACGTTACATACCTTAAGAGCGTCGCCACCATCCTACTTCATTCTGCAATCTCCACCGCATACACGGTTGTTAAAGTGGTTTTCGGTATCGACAGAGAATATGCCAGATATCCGATCCTGGTCTCTTTAACAACTAATCGTTATTATAACCCGTGGCTATAATTTAAAATATAATATTTTATACTTTGGAATAAGATATCATTTCAAATCCAAACCTTTATCAAAATAAAGATTAAAACATTTTCAAATCATTTCAATATAATAAGATATAATACCTTTATAAACATCCTTTCAAATCATTTCAATATGTCAAAATATCATATCTTTCCAAAACTTCATTTCAAATCATTTTAATATATCAAAATCCTATTATCTTTCCAAAACTTCATTTCAAATCATTTTTAATATATCAAAATATCATTGCAAAGATAGTTTATACTTTGAAACCAAAACCATTTTATTTCAAAACTATATACAAATCAAAACTATATCATTTCCATTTCAAACATATATTCACCTTTCAAAAATCATAACACTTTCATAGTTATAAAATACTTGAAATCATTACACTTGAAAATCATAACATTCCGAAACAATACATTTTGAAATCATCCTTTAATTCTTTACATTTTACAAATTTATTAAATTAAACCCAAATTTTGAATTTCCATTCAATTTAATTCAAGCCATCAATTTCAATTTCAATTTCAGTTTATAAATAAACCATTTCAAAACTTATCAATTTCAAATATCGATTTAATGCACAAAATACAATATTCAATCTTAGTATATTTCAAGGCTTAAATATCCCACCTTTCATAAATTCAATATCAGTTGAATAAACTCAAATTGTATACTTCAAATATTTATTTATCAAATAAATTAAATAAATCAAAAATCAAATATCATTTCAAGTCCATTCCAAAATATCAAAATATTATTCAAAACATCATTCATTTTAATTCATTTAAATACCATTTAAATCCATTTCTTTTATTAAATTTAAATACCATTTTAAACTCACATTAAAAACCAAATTCTTCCATTTAAAACGATTTAAATGTCTCTTCATTATCTTTAGAAATTTAACATTTATTTTCCAAAATTTTATCATTTTCCAAAGATTTTTTTTAAATTTTTTTATTAAAACAACAAAATATAGTTTCCGTAGCACTTATAAAATGCTACGTAAAATTATAGTTTAAAACAGTTCATTTAACAAAAGACCGCATTTAAATATTGTAGTATATTTCCTTTAAATTTCAAATAAACTTAAATGTTAAGTTTAACCACTATATCACTTACAAAGTGCTATAATAGCCTTTATTTCCAATTAACCTTTTAGTTCATTTAAAACGACTACAGCATTTACAAAATGCTGTAATATCTTTTACATTACATTTAAAAATGCAGTCAAATCAAATTCAGAGTTTTAATTTACCAATTCACAAATAATTAACTTTTATATAAATCATTTTAACTTATAAAATCATATATTTCACATTTTAAAATCATTATTTCAATACTCTTATTTCTATGATTTTATAAAGTCAAATTTCCATACAAAAATCAAGTTTTAACCTAATTTCTTATTTAAATTCAAGCATTAAATTACATTTCTTAAATTAAATTATTTACTTAATAAATAAGTTTAAATTTCCAAAAATATAACTTATTTCTATTTATTTACTTAATTAAAATTTCAACTTTTAAACAAAATTCAAAATTTCCCCATTTAAGCTACATTTCAAAAATTACTTAAACATTCATTTGTCAACATTTTAACTTATTCAAAAATCATTATCAATTTTTATAAAATCATTTAAAATACATTTTTAAATCAAAATATTATATTTTTCTTACTTTACAAAATTCCTTTTTAGAACAAAACATAAATTCCAAAATTTTCTCATAGTTCAAATTCTACTTTACTACTTACTTAATTCATTATTTAATGTACAGAAAATCACTTATATTTCTACAAAAATCATTTTTAATTAAATTTAAATCAAAATATTATAAATTTTACATTTTAAAATATTTTAAAACATTTCCGAAAATATTATATAACGAACGGGTCTGTCTATAGTTTACTAGCCTAGGTCAAATGATACAGATATATATCATTTCAATCCACAATTTACAAAGAAAAACCGGGTTCTGTCATTTCAAACACGCAACCCCAAGTAAAAAGAATGATTTGAAAACCGCTCAGGCCTATCATTTCGGCCCATAACGATTTTCCCTTATTCTAAAGTCCGTTCGGGTATGTATCATTTCAACCCATGGTGATTCTGGTCTACAGGGAACTTGTAATGGTGATAAATGATATAAATAACAGAATAGCATGAAATAACCGTAACATATGATATAATAGGTGTAATAACAGGTGTGAACATCATATGATAATAATATAGCAGTTATAACAGGATGATATGCATTACAGATTCAAACGGCGTCAGTTTATCATTTATATAGGTACATATTGTCTGGTGAGAATAACTCACCTCTAAATGCTGGAGATAACAAAACCAATGACACAACGGAGAACAAAGCACGATGACGCGATTTTGGACTTGAATGGAGAGTGAATCCAAGCTACAACTCTTGTGTTACAACCCAACAAAAATCAAAAACAATATTTAAAAATCAATACTATTGAATTTGAATAACATTGAAACAAAAGCAGTTTGAATCTACAACTTTTTTTTTCTGTTTTTTCCGTGCTTTCTATGCTTGTTTGCATTGTCTAGGGGATCAATAAGGTTAGGTCATAGCATGGTTTGGATCAGGTATGGGTATGGAAAAAGGTGCGGCTACAAGGCTAAACAAGTGGAGGAAGTTACGCTTAGGGTAAGTGAAGGTTTTCTAAGCAAATAGGTGGAAAAGTGGTTCAATCATTGGCTCGGCCATGGGCTATAGGGTTCGGCCAAAGGGTCTACATTTCAGTTCAGTATCTGGGGTGATGAGGGAAGGTCTGAATAAAGTGGTGGTGGCAGCCAAAGGTTGTGGTGGTGATGGAAAATGAAGGAGAGGAGGTGATAAGGTGATGGCTTGCAAAGGTTTGGAGTTTTTTTTGACATTGTTTGTAGTTTTAGTTTCAAGGGGAGGTGACGGCCATCTCTGGTCAGAGCAGGAGGAGGGTTAGGTCGTGGATGATGTGGGAAGAAGGAGGGAGGAAGTGGTGGAGGAGATGGTGGGGTTTAGGCCAAGAAAATACATGAAGAAGTCAAGGCAAAACAAGTGGAAAAGAAGAGGAAAAGTGGAAAAGTGGAAGAAGAAATGGAAGCCATTACCTTCAATACTTCTAGCCGTGAGTTTGATGATGGAAAGTGAGAAGTTTCTCACGTGAATAGGAAGGAAAATATATGGCTATACTAAGGATTTATGGCCAAAAGCAAAGCAAATGGGGGTTACGGGAAGTGAAGAGGTTTGGGCAATAAAGGTCTTAAGTTACAACCTCTTAGTCTCTTCAATTTTCCATATATATAAATACAAATAACCAAATAAAATTTCAGTAACTAAAATTTAAAACTGGAACAAAGTGAAAAAAAATGGAAATACATAACTAAATTTAAAGAAAATAGAAAAAAATAAAGAAATTGCTTAAAAATCCAAAATAGTGTCAAGAAATTCCAATAAATCACCATTGGCTTTGAAAAATTATATAACTTCATTTTAAAATATTCTAAAACAAAATTTGAAATAAACATGATTTTCAAACATTTCCAAAGTAAAATAAATAATTAAATTTTAATTAAATAGAATTTAAATAAAGAAAATGGCAATAAATACATAATTAGGCTTTATAAATTTGAATAAATTCAAGTGTACTTTAGAAAAATTATATTATCATTTTAAAAATATTAAAAGATAAAAATATATTCAAAATAACATATTAAACCAATTAAAATAAAAAATAACAAAATTTATATCATTTAAAATAGACAAAATTGCAGAATAAACAAATTGCACTCAATATTGAAATAAACATAACTTTTACAGTTTAAGTCCATTTTCTACGAAACAAAAAGAAGTGTTCAAGTTATTACATTTATTTTCATAATAAAAGATAAATTTTAAGAATTTAAATATTTAAATTTAAAATTTAAAAGTCAATGTTTGACCAGTTTGACTAGAAATCCATTTTTTAGTAAAATATCCAAATTATACCAGTTTGAAATTATAATTCACATAATAATCAATATATATTTTTAGAAATGAAATGTTTGAAATAAAATAAGTTTAAAATAATTTAAAAATAAAAATAAAGTCAAAATTAAAATATATGAAAAATGTAGGGTTGTTACAATGTTAGAAACTAATTATGTGCTAGTCTGTCATTCGAGATGGCTTAACCCAAGATAATTGTGCGTTATCTTTCTATGACATTAGAGACTAGCTCTGTGCTCATCCATCATTCTCTCCTAGAGCCTTTAGTTGAGAGATCTATTGATTTACTATGTATGTAGCTCCTAAGGCCATGTAGTTGAGAGTATTTCCTCTCATTAGAACAGTTAGCTGAGATAGATCATTGTTTTTATCTGTGTGTTCTATTATATTAGCATGTTAATTTTGAGTCAGCATGTCATGTTGTTTATATATCTCTTAGGGCCATTCAGTTGAGAGCTCTTGTCTCTCATTTGGTCCAATAGTCAAGATATACATTATGGGTTGTTGTACATGTTAGTTGTTCGATTGAGGGATAATGCTTCATCCATTTTGTGTCATCTGACGTGATGTATAATTATTCTTTACTATGGGAATATTATATATGTATATGTTTTGGGTGATGACATAAGCATGGTTAGAAATAAATAAGTTATATATTGGGATGTTCATATAGTATTGGGAGTTACACTTGATTATACCGTGCCAGTTATACTTGACATCAACATTCTAGGCATAGTCTGACCCATGCGCTATTAATATAATACTAAGGTCAGTTTGAGACATTTCGGGTTCAGGGAAAATATGATCACTTTGTGGATTTTAGGCATTGATGGCGGATAGAGTATTTTTATATCAATTTTTATAGTTGTAGCTACATGTGTTCATGTGCTGTTGAAATGTATATATTGGACATGTTACATATATTTTTGTCGATAGTGGGCAATTGACTATTTTAGTAGACCCACTGTGACGACCCAAACTCAATGTCCGACGAACGACATCAAATTCGCATCGCCGGAGCTTATAACAACAATTAGATGAATATAAAAACAGCGGAACAGAATCAATATCAAAAATATCATCACAGTTACAACATCAACATAATATCCATAGTACAACAGAGTATATAATACATACACCACAACTCATAGTACAACATCATGATAATACAACAGTGATCATATATCCAAAAATCCTCAAATGAAAGAGGTGATAACAAACTCCCAAAAGCTAAACACCTGAAATCTCCAAAAGCTCCTAAGATATCTCCAAGATAAGAGCTCCAAAATACTACTACTCCAAAATACAGGAACCAGCTACTTGGCTGCCCGTGTAGAAATAATGGGCACCCAGAGTTTAGGAAAGAAAACAATAAACTCCGGATCAGTCATGGGACTGGTATTAGTAAACAAAAAAACAGTTACTTTTTAAAGAAATTAGATTTATAAAAGAATTTTCGGTATGCTTTTAAAAATGGAACTACCATAAGACCTCCCGCCACACACACAATGCAAACGCAGAATTGGAGGAGATTTCTTCTTATGATAGTTAAATATGCTTGGTACGAGAAATTTTCTTTGATATTATTTCTAGTGCGTAGTGTATAAATCATTTCAAAATAGAATATTAATCTTAGCCGACATAGGTACCATTATACTATGCCTACTATAGCTACCATATTAGATGGCAGGTTTTACAACTAAAACCGTACAGGGTTTCGTATTGGGAATTTGATTTCCAACAAATGGTCAGGCCAAGGAACTTCCCATTGACGCATGGCAACGCCTATGGAAAGATGCCCTGATAACCTAACTGGATCTCTGCCAGCACAAGGCCGGGTTACCCTTCAACTGGGTAACAACTGACACGAGTATGTCATCTCCCCGTTGTAACCAACCTTTAACCGGGGCCCCCGCAACAAATAACAAAATTATATATATATCTGCGATATCAACATAAGTTAAGTATCTAGGCTCCATACCATGGTACCACTTCTATCCAGAAGGAAATGCACATACCCTAAGGGGTGCTACCCCCAATAACATTGCCGCATTATTCATGATTCGACCATTTCGGGGTGTGAGGCTCGACGAAGTCTCGTCCACAAAGCCACGCTGTGGTACAAAGCCATGCTTTGGGTCAACAAATGATCAAAGAAATGATCACAAAGATAAGTGATCAAACACATGATCATATCACAAATGATCAAACAATGATCATTTCACAACAACACTCAGCATGTCTCATTACAAAATTGGGAATATATCGCTGATAACCTTCAGCTACTTAACCTCTAAGCTCGTACGTCTCAGAGAAGGGTGTTAAGCTAAGAGAATAAATTCTCCGCCACCAACAGTAATATATTTTAAAGAAATCTGCTTTATATCTCAATTTGTAATGTCAGACGCACAATCCATACAAGTCTGTTCTGGGTTCGAATAGAACCGAAGGCACTTCCAAAGAAGTCCTTGCAATCCGGATATCCACAATCCTGATCGGACTTCCTATCACTTAGGAAATCTCTATACCGTAGCTACTCGGTGCGGAGACAATCGATAGGTCATCCTATCGCTCTCGCAAATACCGGGTCTTCAACACCGGTCTTCAAATGTTATCCATAACGTCGAATAACATATTCGAAATGGGTTATACGACACAAAGGTCCTTTCCCGGCTAATTCGAATAGTGAGTGTCGAATTTTTAAACATGTAGATGTCATTCACAAATATTCACAGGTTCGATGTGGGTTTCGGATAACCAACTGAAATCCGATTCCTTGTCGCATCGAAGTTTAAATGTCGTTTTACGGGCAACAAGGTTTTCTCATAAATATAGAACAAATCAGAATCACAGGACAGTACATAGCAATCTACATCACACAGTATCACAACAGAGCAGAAATATCAATACATTGCACAAAACTAGTTAATTATTTTCGAATGGGGTTTAAATAAATTAATGATTAAATTTTGATAATTTAATAAATCAACTCAATTAATTATTTCTTAATTACAAATTAATTTAAATACTTAACTGTTTATTTATCAATCTTAATTACAAAATTTTATATCGTTCTTAATTTATTTTCAAAATCATTAAAAATTATTTACCTTAATTATTATTTGAAAATATTCTTTATATTCTGGAAACCAATTTATTATAGTTATAAAAAGTTTTAATGTTCACTAACTTTAATATTAACTTAAATTAAATTATTTAGTTAAAGAAATAATTAAATTATAAAACATTGTTAAGTAAGTTTCTAATATAGCATAAATCAATATTGGCTACATTGTAAATGCAAGAACTTACTTAGCATTGTACAATTCAAACTTTATTGGTCCTAACCCCAGTTTTAACCAAAACCCGGGTAAACCCAGGTTTGTACTCGAGTCAAACTCGAGTTTCCTCCGTGCCTTCCCCCAGTTCTTCCTCTTCTCTGTTCGTTCGCGTATCCATCTTCTCTGTTTCATATTTTTTTAACTGCTAAGACAAAATTCATTTAAACGCGAGCACCACTGACACGCGGCCGCCCCTGTGCACGTGTACACCACCACGCCTCCGCTCCAATGGCCGCCGCAACCTCCAACACGTCACGATTCTTCCCCACACTCGAGAGTGATCTCCAATTCGACGCAAAATTTACGAAATCAAAATGTAGCCATTTGTATGAAAAACTGCAGCCGACCCAAAAACGCCTCATCCTCAGGAAATCCACTCGCGCCACCTCCTTTGGCCATCAGAGGCCACGAAAACTTGACTGAAGCTCCATTGACGTGTGACGCCGCGACTGGCACCGGAGTGACGAAGTCCGGTTGCCTATAGGCGGAGTAGCGATCGCCTTTCCAGGCACGACTCAACTCACCACTTAAACCCTATCTTTAATTCGTTCTACCCATTCACACATTATAAAATTCTTCAACCATTTTCCTTGATTCGTAGGTGTTCAAGCATGCTTCCATACGAATTTCAATATTTATAATTGATTTGATTTTCAGAAATTCATAAAAGTACAACTTTTGTTCATATACCAATTTCTCTGAGAATACCAACTAAAAATCTATACTTTTGTTTTACAATTCACGTCTTGCAGTATAGGTTCAATAAATATTCTTGAATTTATATTTTACAGCAATTTTTATCAATATTACTGAAGATCTGTAAACCAAAGTTACAGTGGTGATAATCCACTACATATTAAAATAAACTTTCAAAATCTTGTATCATGGATTAACCAACTTGATTATGTGAAAAATCATAGCTTGTTAGTGGTTATTAGCAAATAGACTTTAGTTTTGAACAAACATAAACCCTGTATGAATTTTCACAGAACATCATGATCATGTTTTTCTTACTGCAGCATGTGCCAAACAGTTCATAAATGAAGTTTGCACTTGTAAAAAAAAATTTTAAAAAAAAACTCTTTTTAAGATTTAGTTTACTCACCTGGCAAATGTTTAAAATAGAGGCTCTATTGATTTTCTTTGAACTGCAGTTTGATCCTCTTCTCTTTTCTTCTTTCTTCAGTAATTTGTTTTTTTGAACTTGTGTATATTTTTCTTCTAAGTTTATTTTTTGTTCTTGCTCAGTTTTGTTTGAACAAAATAAAGAGGTAAATTGATGTGTATATATAACAGATTGTGTATACAATGTTTTATGGTATAAAGGAAAATCAAATTTTGTTTATGGCTGTGCAGTAATAACATTAAATGAAAGTATGTTGCTTTGTATATTTATAGCATGCCGTGTTTCATGCTTTCCTGTTTTCTTCAAGGTGCTGATGTGACTTGTGGAGGCTTGCATTTAATGCAAGCATGTTTTGTGATGCTACTATCTTGTATACTTTCAGCACATATTGATATGTATGTTCTTTTGCAAAGTGCTGTTTTGTTTATAAATACTTTCTTGCATAGATATTGATTTCTATGCTATCTTCTTGTATACTCACCGTAAGTTTTATTATAAGTACGTATATTTTCCTAGTCCTTTATTTTGTTTATATTGTAATTGAAAGAGTTTGGTTTTCTTATGTCTTATTTTACTTTGTTAAAATAAAAGTGTTTTGTTTTAGTTATTGCTTTCTTTTGTTTAATAATAATTTATTTCTGTTAAAATTTCACAAATTAAATTCAAAAGTTCAAACAATTTAACGAATTTAATTTAAAAAAATTCCGGGATGTTACAATATCCCCTCCTTAAGAAAATTTCGTCCTCGAAATTGAAAGAGAGAAAATGCAAACAAAGAATAGACGAATTTAGAAAAACAAGGAAATGACTTACAGATTAAGCCGAGATATTTATTCTGCAGTTGGGATATGATTTCTTCATATTATCTTCAGTCTCCCAAGTACAGTCCTTTGGATCGCCACTCCATTGAACTTTGACCAGCTTCACAATCTTGTTTCTTAATCGCTTCACATCACGATCTACAATTTTTATCGGCTCTCTTCTAACTGCCAAATTAGGAGTGATTTCTAGATCCTGTTAAGCAGCTTCTTCAATAATATCATCTGGATCGTGCACATACTTCCGAAGATTAGAAATGTGGAACACATCATGTACGCCAGACAATCAGCTGGGTAACTGCACTCTATATGCTTGAGGACCAAAGCTTTCCAAAATAAGAAAAGGACCAATATAACGCGGTGCTAGCTTTCCAGTTTTCCCGAATCTCAATACACCCCGCATCGGAGATACTTTTAGAAATACAGAATCTCCAACTTGAAATTCCAAATTTCTTCTTCGACGGTCATAATAGCTCTTTTGACGGCTTTGGGCAGTTAATAACTTCTTTCGAATAAAATCTACCTTCTCAGTGGCTTCTTTTATCATATCCGGTCCAAGAACAAGTCTGTCACCTGATTCGATCCAGCATGTAGGTGATCGACACGGACGACCATATAAAGCTTTGAAAGGAGCCATTTCTATACTGGTCTGATAACTGTTATTATATAAGAATTCAACCAGATGCAAATGGTCCTCCCAAGAACCACCAAAATCATGAACGCAAGCACGCAATAGGTCTTGTAGAATTCGATTGACCCTCTCAGTCTGCCCATCAGATTGTGGGTGATAAGCAGTGCTAAAATTTAATTTCGTTCACAATGCATCCTGGAATGCCTCTCAAAATCTGCTAGTGAAGATCAGATCACGATCACTCACTATACTGCTGGGAATACCATGGAGGTGAACAATTTCCTTTATATATATACCTGCTAAGCTTGCTGCAGTCCGAGTGGATTTAACTGGAATGAAATGAGCATTTTTGGTTAGACGGTCCACAATAACCCAAATCGCTTCATTTCCCTTCTTGGTTCGTGGCAATCCGTCGATGAAATCCATCGATACCTGATCCCACTTCCATTTCGGTACTTTCAAAGGTTGAAGTAAATGGCCACTTTCTTTTGGTGGCTCTTTATTTGCTGACAAGTAGCACAGCGACTAACATAAATAGATGTGTCTCTCTTCATTGTTTTCCACCAGAATGTTCTTTTAACATCACGATAAATTTTGTTGACTACTGGATGGATGCTGAATTTTGACTTGTGGCATTCGTCCAAAATTTCACGTTTCAGGTCAGGAACGTTCGGAACACATAACCTGCCTTCCAGCCTAATAACTCCACTATGATTGGTTTCAAAACTTGTATCTTCGCCTCGAAGAATTTTTCCATAAATACCTCGAAGAAATTTGTCTTCATTTTGATTACTAGCGATTTTCTCAAGAAGAGTAGGAGTGATAACCAGATAAACAAGAATAGTATGTTTTCTACTCAAGGCGCCGGCAATTACATTGGCTTTTCCGGGTGTATACAGAATATCTAAGTCATACGATGCTAGAAATTCCAACCAACGTTATTGTCGCAGATTCAGATCCTTCTGGGTAAAGAGATATTTCAAGGATTTATGGTCGGTGAATAATTCGAATTTTTCACCTAAAACAAAGAGAGTTTATTAGGTATATTTCTTTAGTTAAGTTAGTTTCATAAATTGTTAGGAAAGCTGAAAAGATTCTTACCCAGAAGATAGTGTCGCCATATTTTTAAAGCGAAAACAACAGCCAAAAGCTCCAAATCATGTGTTGGGTAGTTTTTCTCATGCGGACGTAATTGTCTACTCGCGTAGGCAACTAACTTTCCATTTTGCATTAATACTACACCTACCCCATCACCACATGCATCAGTATAGACAGATAAGCCTTGGTTCCCATTAACAATAGTGAGAACAGGAGCAGTGGTTGATCTCTTTTTCAACTCCTGAAACACTTCTTCACTTTCTGAAGTCCAGATGAACTTTGCATTTTTCATCATTAGCTTAGTCAATGGGTTAGCCAACTTAGAAAAATCTTGAACGAATTTTCGGTAATAGCCTGCTAAACCCAAAAAGCTTCGAACTTCTCTTGGAGTAGTGGGTTGTTTCCAATCAAGAATAGCGGAAATTTTGCTAGGATCTACCGAAATTCCTTCTTCATTAACAATATGGCCAAGGAATTTGACTTCATTTACCCAGAAGTGGCATTTGGAAAATTTTGCATATAGAACATTTCTCCTCAATATTTCCAATACGATTTTAAGATGTTCGGCATGCTCTTCATTAGTCTTGTAATAGATCAAAATATCGTCAATGAATACAAGCATAAATTTATTCAAAACTTCCCGAAACACACGAGTCATAAGATCTACGAAGTATGCTGGAGCATTGGTTAGCCCGAAAGGCATAACTAACCATTCATAGAACATATCATGACCTCTAAAAGCGGTCAAATGGACACAATCTTCGGCGATTCTTAGTTGATGGAATCCTTGGGCTTGATCCATTTTTGAAAAGAAACGAGCGCCATGAAGTTGGTCGAATAGATCATCAATTCTTGGTAGAGGGAATTTATTCTTGAGAGTTTGTTTATTTAGATCGCGGTAATCTACACACAATCTCAAAGATCCATCTGATTTAGCAACAAATACGACGGCTGAACCCCATTCATAAACACTGGGTCGAATTAATCCTTTTGCTCGTAGTTCATCAGTTTGATGAACCAATTCAATCTTTTCCCTGGGTGTCATCCTGCGACTTGCGTGAACAACAAGACGAGCGTTAGGTACAAGATCAATTCGGAATTCTATTCCTCTATAAGGAGGTAAAGATTTCACTTCTTCAAATATGTCGGAAAAATCCCGAACAACAGGTATAGACTGCAAAGTGGGTTCAAGATATCCCAAAATATACATCAATCTATCTCTCCTTGGACTTGGTCCTCACAAGAGATTTCAATAAAATTTCCAAAACTTGTTTTGATTAAAACTGTCCGATTATTACAATCCAATACAGCTTCGTATCTCGATAACCAGTTCATACCGAGTAAGATTTCAAATTCATTAAATTCGAGGACAAAAAGGTTGATAGGAAATCGATAACTATCATATGAAATAGGAACTCTCTTACAATATAAACAAAGATTTGCGGGACCTCCATCCGGATTTTTCACGCAAATAGGATCGTCAACAAATTTAGTTTTAAGTCCTAATTCATTTGTGGTTTGTTGGGAGATAAAGCTATGTGAAGCTCCTGTATCAAATAAAACTCTAACAGTTCTATCATTAATAGTAAGGTTACCTTTCAGAACACTTTTTCCCTTATCAGCTTTTGAAGTTGAGGGGTCTTTCTTTATTGCATAAACTTTTTCCACCTGTGCTAGCTTCATTGCTGGGCAATCTTTAACAAAATGTCCCGGCTTGTGACAATTGTAGCATTCTTTAGCTCCGCTAACAGTTTCTTCCTTCTTCGGTTTTGGGCAGTTATTTGAATAGTGGCCCTTCTATTTGCAGTTGTAACGAGTGACATTTACTGCTGCGCTTCCCTGAATGCCCTTCTTCTTCTCGTTGCCTTGCCAAGGTTTCTTGCCTCCAAATTTTTGCTTCTTCCAATTTTGATTTCCTGAATTACCTCTCTCCACTGTTGCTTCTTGTATATCAAGGGTAGCGTATCTGTACCCCATATCTACTAAATCTGAAAAAGATTCTTTAACGTGGCCCATCATTCTTTCATGATATTTCTAGTTCATTCCATGGATAAACCTTTCGTTTTTCTTAAGAGGTGTGTTTAACAATTCCGGACCAAACCGAGATAGTTCGCTGAATTTATTCAAGTGTTCTTCAAACGACAAACTTCCTTGTTTCAAATCCAGAAATTCCTGATACATTCTGTAAATTCCCGCCGACGGCATGTAACGTTTCTCAAACACTTCCTTAAAACGATCCCAAGTAAATTCTTCCTCGGGTTCATCTATAATGATGGTTTCCCACCAAGCTGAAGCTTCTCCTTAGAGTTGCCAAGAAGCTATAAGTCTCTTCTGCTCGTCCTGCAGTTTTAGCCTCTTCTCACACGATCTTACCCAAGCTTGAGCCTCAATAATTGACTCCTTGCTGGTGAACGGTTTGCTACCAAGCTTTTCGAACTTCTTATATAAATCAGCCAAATCCGGCTGCTGCTGAATATCTATTACTACTTCTGTGGCTGGCGGAATTTGATTAGGTGCTGCGACATTCCCTTGACCCCTAGCTCTTCCTCTGCATCCACTCATTTTCACTATCTGAGATTAGTAAGAAAATTGATTTAGATATACAGACAAAATAACTTAAGGAATATCAGCAGTAAAAAGAAATAGACTAACAAAATTTAAAGTTTCAGTCTTGGTTATACTCATTCTAGGGTATACCTCACCCTATCTCTAATGAGCTATCTAATGTATTATACTCCGTAGCTAAAGTTCTTACTCAACCAACAGCTCTGATACCACATGTGACGACCCAAACTCAATGTCTGATGAACGACATCGAATTCGCATCGTCGGAGCTTATAACAACAATTAGATGAATATAAAAATAGCGGAACAGAATCAATATCATAAATATCATCACAGTTACAACATCAACATAATATCCATACTACAACAGAGTATATAATACATACACCACAACTCCTAGTACAACATCATGATAATACAACAGTTATCATATATCCAAAAATCCTCAAATGAAAGAGGTGATAACAAACTCCCAAAAGCTAAACACCTGAAATCTCCAAAAGCTCCTAAGATATCTCTAAGATAAGAGCTCCAAAATACTGCTACTCCAAAATACAGGAACCTGCTACTAGGCTGCCCGTGTAGAAATAATGGGTACCCAGAGTTTAGGAAAGAAAACAATAAACTCCGGATCAGTCATGGGACTGGTATGAGTAAACAAAACAACAGTTACTTTTTAAAGAAACTAGATTTATAAAAGAATTTTCGGTATGCTTTTAAAAATGGAAATACCATAAGACCTCCCGCCACACACACAATGCAAACGCAGAATTGGAGGAGATTTCTTTTTGTGATAGTTAAATATGCTTGGTACGAGGAAATTTCTTTGATATTATTTCTAGTGCATAGTGTATATATCATTTCAAAATAGAATATTAATCTTAGCCGACATAGGTACCATTATACTATGCCTACTATAGCTACCATATTAGATGGCAGGTTTTACAACTAAAACCGTACAGGGTTTCGTATTGGGAATTGGATTTCCAACAAATGGCCAGGCCAAGGAACTTCCCATTGCCACATGGAAATGCCTCTGGAAAGATGCCCCGAGAACCTAACCGAATCTCTGCCAACACAAGACCGGGTTACCCTTCAACTGGGTAACAACTGACACGAGTATGCCATCTCCCGGTTATAACCAACCTTTAACCGGGGCCCCAGCAACAAATCACAAAATAATATATATATATATATATATATATATATATATATATATATGTGCAATATCAACATAAGTTAACTATCTGGGCTCCATACCATGATACGACTTCTATCCAGAAGGAAATGCACATACCCTAAGGGGTGCTACCCCCAATAACCTTGCCGCATCATTCCTGTTTCGACCATTTCGGGGTGTGAGGCTCGACGAAGTCTCGTCCACAAAGCCACGCTTTGGTACAAAACCATGCTTTGGGTCAACAAACGATCAAAGAAATGATCACAAAGATAAGTGATCAAACAAATGATCATATCACAAATGATCAAACAATGATCATTTCACAGCAACACTCAGCATGTCATATTACCAAATTGGGAATATATCGCTGATAACCTTCAACTACATAACCTCTAAGCTCGTACGTCTCAGAGAAGGGTGTTAAGCCAAGAGAATAAATTCTCCGCCACCAACAGAAATATATTTGAAAGAAATCTGCTTTATATCTCAATTTGTAATGTCAGACGCACAATCTGTACAAGTCTGTGCTGGGTTCGAACAGAACCAAAGGCACTTCCAAAGAAGTCCTTGCAATCCGGATATCCACAATCCCGATCGGACTTCCTATCACTTAGGAAATCTCTATACCGTAGCTACTCGGTGCAGAGACAATCGATAGGTCATCCTATCGCTCTCGCAAATACCGGGTCTTCAACACCGGTCTTCAAATGTTATCCATAACGTTGAATCGCTTATTCGAAATGGGTTATACGACACAAAGGTCCTTTCCCGGTTAATTCGAATAGTGAGTGTCAAATTTTTAAAACATGTGGATGTCATTCACAAATATTCACAGGTTCGATGTGGGTTTCGGATAATCAACTGAAATCTGATTCCCTGTCGCATCGAAGTTTAAATGTCGTTTTACGGGCAACAAGGTTTTCTCATAAATATAGAACAAATCAGAATCGTAGGACAGTACATAGCAATCTACATCACACAATATCACAACAGAGCAGAAATATCAATACATTGAACAACACTAGTTAATTATTTTCCAAAGGGGTTTAAATAAATTAATGATTAAATTTTGATAATTTAATATACCAACTCAATTAATTATTTCTTAATTACGAATTAATTTAAATACTTAACTGTTTATTTATCAATCTTAATTACAAAATTGTATATCGTTCTTAATTTATTTTCAAAATCATTAAAAATTATTTACCTTAATTATTATTTGAAAATCTTCTTTATATTCTGGAAACCAATTTATTATAGTTATAAAAAGTTTTAATGTTCACTAACTTTAATATTAACTTAAATTAAATTATTTAGTTAAAGAATTAATTAAATTATAAAACATTGTTAAGTAAATTTCTAATTTAGCATAAATCAATATTGGCTACATTGTAAATGCAAGATTTACTTAACATTGTACAATTCAAACTTTATTGGTCCTAACCCCAGTTTTTACCAAAACCCGAGTAAACCCAGGTTTGTACTCGAGTCAAACTCGAGTTTCCTCCGTGCCTTCCCCCAATTCTTCCTCTTCTCTATTCGTTCGCGTATCCATCTTCTCTGTTTCATTTTTTTTAACGGCTGAGACAAAATTCATTTAAACGCGAGCACCACTGACATGCGGCCGCCCTTGTGCACGTGTACACCACCGCGCCTCCGCTCCATGGCCGCCGCGACCTCCAACACGTCATGATTCTTCCCCACACTCGTGAGTGATCTCCAATTCGACGCAAAATTTACGAAATCAAAATGTAGCTATTTGTACAAAAAATTGCAGCCGACCCAAAAATGCCTCGTCCTCAGGAAATCCACTCGCGCCACCTCCTCTGGCCATCAGAGGCCATGAAAACTTGACTGAAGCTCCATTGACGTGTGACACCGCGACTGGCACCGGAGTGACGAAGTTCGGTTGCCTATAGGCGGAGTAGCGATCGCCTTTCAAGCTCGACTCAACTCACCACTTAAACCCTATCTTTAATTCGTTCTACCCATTCACACATTATAAAATTCTTCAACAATTTTCCTGGATTCGTAGGTGTTCAAGCATGCTTCCATACGAATTTCAATATTTATAATTGATTTGATTTTCAGAAATTCATACAAGTACAACTTTTGTTCATATACCAATTTCTCTGAGAATACCAACTAAAAATCTAAACTTTTGTTTTACAATTCACGTCTTGAAGTATAGGTTCAATAAATATTCTTGAATTTATATTTTACAACAATTTATTTTTATCAATATTAGTGAAGATCTGTAAACCAAAGTTACAGTGGTGATAATCCACTGCATATTAAAATAAACTTGCAAAATCTTGTTTCGTGGATTAACCAACTTGATTATGTGAAAAATCATAGCTTGTTAGTGGTTAATAGCAAATAGACTTTAGTTTTGAACAAACATAAACCATGTATGAATTTTCACAGAACATCATGATCATGTTTTTCTTACTACAGCATGTGCCAAACTGTTCATAAATGAAGTCTGCACTGGTATTTTTTTTTTAAAAAAACCCTTTTTAAGATTTAGTTTACTCACCTCGCAAATGTTTAAAATAGAGGCTATATTGATTTTCTTTGAACTGCAGTTTGATCCTCTTCTCTTTTCTTCTTTCTTCGGTAATTTGTTTTTTTGAACTTGTATATATTTTTCTTCTAAGTTTATTTTCTGTTCTTGCTCAGTTTTGTTTGAACAAAATAAAGAGTTAGATTGACGTGTATATATAACAGATTGTGTACATACTGCATTATACAATGTTTTATGGTATAAAGGAAAATCAAACTTTGTTTATGGCTGTGCAGTAATAACATTAAATGAATGTATGTTGCTTTGTATATTTATAGCATGCCGTGTTTCATGCTTTCCTGTTTTCTTCAAGGTGCTGATGTGATTTGTGGAGGCTTGCATTTAATGCAAGCATGTTTTGTGATGCTACTATCTTGTATACTTTTAGCACATGTTGATATGTATGTTCTTTTGCAAAGTGTTGTTTTGTTTATAAATACTTTCTTGCATAGATTTTGATTTCTATGCTATCTTCTTGTATACTTACCGCAAGTTTTATTATAAGTACATATATTTTCCTAGTCCTTTATTTTGTTTATATTGCTAATTGAAAGAGTTTGGTTTTCTTATGTCTTATTTTACTTTGTTAAAATAAAAGTGTTTTGTTTTAGTTATTGCTTTCTTTTGTTTAATAATAATTTATTTCTGTTAAAATTTCAAAAATTAAATTCAAAAGTTCAAACAATTTAACGAATTTAATTTAACAAAATTCTGGGATGTTACACCCACTTGGATTATATCATATGTTATCACCACATTGATGACTCTATGATTTATTATGTATTGTTTTATTCTGCAACTGCACGTGTTTATTTCTTAATGCTGATATTGTGTACGTATACGTGAGTTGTTTATGATTTTTTTTGAAATACATACTAGCCTTAGTCCAAGGCAATATTCATATGTGACGGTCCAATACCACCTTATTCTTCATAATATCTACCTGTATTACCTAGTAATACTCTTTGGTAGTATGTGTATAGAGGTGGGGTGTTATGAACTATTTCCAAAACCGTGAAAGAAGTAAAAAAATTAGCCATACAAAAGATGCTTTGAATTATATCTTAAAAGTTTCCTCCCAGCTACAATATAAGGGTGAAATAGTAGAAATTATTGTATTATTATTGCCGATCGCTTGGAAAATTATAAACTTTTAATTTGAGCTAATCAGAAGAAGTGGGGAAAAAGTGTTTGGTTTATTTTTGGAGTACACGCTGTCGTTATAATGTAATGAACCAAAATTTCATATACTTCGTATTTAAATATCGAATTATTTTCATTCTTCGATTTAATGTTATTAAATTGATTTAATATTCTTGCTAACCCCTTAAGTAATAAATAATGTTACCTTTTCGAGAAGTGTATAAAAAATAAATAGTTCAAAGAAATATCGATAATTTGACCGAAAATCATTTTATCAATAAACAACTTTTTACTCAATAGAAGTTGTTCGAACTTGTTTTACTTGTCTAATTGATTAATGCTTAATTAATTAGCAACTACAAATAATTTGCTTAGAAAAAGCTCTTAGAAGGTATTAGCAAGATATTTTAAGAGGAGAGGTAGTTTGGTAATTCACTAAGGAGGGAGAAGATATTTTCTTTTAAATGGTGAGTTGTAAAGAAACACATCGGGGGGATGGTTTTGGCAGGCCAAAAGAGGGTACGGGTAGTCTTTTGCCTTTGTTAAAGTCTTCTCTTCATAGTGTAAAGGAATTAATTATTTGTTAAAGTCTTCTCTTCATATTTTAAAGGTAGTCTCCTATGTACCATTCACTTACTTCTAAAGGAATTAATTATTTGTTAAAAGAAGTTTTATTTAATAAAATAATGAATTAAATAAAATAAGAATTAGAATTCGTTTCTATGAATTTATCATGCTTTGTGTGAATTAATTTTTCTTTGTGTGTTTACTTATCTATGGAAAGTATATAGTCATGTACTTAGTGCTAAAAGCCAATGAATTAGTGTTTTTTTATATGTGAAAGTTAAGAATGATGTTCGAGTACGGTTTAGAAGCAACAGTGCCCTAACCTGCCGTCTTCACTCTTGAATTGAGGGATTGTGTAAGTTGAGAAGGTCGAAAATGTAATAAGTATATGAGAATTGATTTCCATATTTGATCATTCTCATTGTTATTGAATTAACCAAAATTAACTTGTGAAGTATTTAGAAGAAACATGAGCATCTTCTATGATGTTATGTCGTATGCATAAAATCACCTTGCTCTTCTAGGATAAATGATACAAAAATCCATCCTGATAGGAGCTGGTCTCAACCCTTATGCATTGTCTTTTTATTTATGAAAGAACTGGAGTTGAGTTAACAGAAAAAATCTATTGATTTGTTTTTGAAGAAACTAGTAAGTTAGGGAGTGTAGTTATAAGAGTTAACATGAAACTATAATAATTGTAAAACCAATATATGTCTTTTGTCTTTTGGAAATAGTTGTGAAGCCAAATGTTATAAAGTTGCACCATCTATTCTAAGGTTAAGTCCAAGAGAGTGGTTAGCGTTAACACTTCGAATGATGCTATCGTGTGGGGCTGTGTATCTTGAGGGTGATCCTACGAGTGAGGACAATATTAGCAATCTTTGGAGGACTTACGCTGGAATCAATGGAGAGATTCATGAACTATTCGAGATGTTAGGATCCATGTAGAGATTCGAGATCTCTTTAAGATGCTAGGATCTATAGGGAGATTCCAGATTCTTCGAGCACTGAAGACTCATGTGCTAAGATGCTGAATGTTAATTTACCATTGGCAATGATAGAAAATGGTATAGAATGCATAATCTGGGAGTTCATCAAACCCAAGGGTATATCGACTCCATTATATATATGTTTTTGATTGCTAGTACTAAGAGTTGGGTATATTTGGTATCATGCGTTTGAGCATGGACCAACTATGTTAACCTTATGGTGTATTCTATTTAGAAATATACGACACTTAAAAGGTTGTATGACCCTTGTGTAAGAGGCCGACTTTTAGTTTTTACCGAGGACACCTTTATGGAAATTCTTTTATTGAACGCATCTTAGCGGTTTTGAATGTATACATGTGAATACCAATATATTGTGAGATGAAAACGGCATGGCTCTTTCCTGATTTATATTCTACACCCTAGACATTATCTATTATATCACTGCATGTACTTATTACATTCTTTGGATCTTTTAAGGGAAAAACCATTTCTGTGATTTGGCTCTAAAGGTTTTTTATATGAATGCATCATATTTCTTATGTTACTTATACTACACTTATGTCTGACTCGTAGTTTTATCTTTCCATTAGTTCCTTGGTCGCTCTTTCGTGCAATCTAAAAAGAAAGGCAGGTTTTCACTGATATTCTTTGGATCTTTTGAAGACATGCTAGATGTTTCACCTACTATGGTATTCTTATTTCTAGTGCGCTACTGTTATGTATATATAAGCAATTGTAAGGATATGTTATTAAAAGTGTCCAAGCTGATGACAATACTTATGATTGTGACTCTGAAATGTTATATAAGAATAACTATTTATACTGACTTTTGATATTATATGTTATCGTTTCATTATGAGATTTTAGTGTTTTATTCTGCTCTTTCTTTTTTTTCCTTTTCATTTTCTTTTTACCCTAACAATTCGTCGTTCTAGCACTTGGGTGCCCGACACACGAATACCGTGGATGTATTAGTGTTAGCATCTAAAGGTTGAAAAGGTAGGCTGTTATAGCTGTTATTAGAGCTGAAGGTCAAGCGAGAACCTTGGCTTTGGTTAGGTATAACTCATTAATAGATAGGTTAAGCAATGACCTAGCACGAGTTGAGCGTAGTACATATGTGAGAGCATATATGTATTTGTTTTATATATAAAAATAACTTGACAGTGTAGTCCGATTAATGTAAGGACTAATTATGTACAATTAGCTTAACCTTGCTCAGCCAGTTTATGAGTATGGTTGTCATTCACATATATTTGGTTTCTACATCCATTTTATGAGCAATTTACCTTCTCATAGCACGAGTTGGGAAGATAGTATTTGTGGGTGCATTGAAACGAAGACCATGTGAATTGAGTTTCACAGTTTACTATAAGGTGTTCAGTGATGATGTTGGGTTAATAGTTCAATTTAACAAAAGAAGTTTAGCACAAATTTTCTAAGAAATGACTTTATATAGGTATGATTTATTAAACATCATTTATAAACGAAGAGATCTGATATTTGAAAACCTTAAATCCTAATGTATTTGAAAATGGTTTCCAAGATTTTGGAGAAAATAGCAATAGTATTATTTGAAATTATTTTTCAATAGAACATTTTGAAAAGAGTTTTAACTCGAGTTCGGGATTGCTCTTATAAGTGACGAGTCAATTTGAAAATAAATTATTATTTTTTTGTCTAGTTAAAGTGGCTTGAAAGTGGCTAAAAATGGACGAGGGATATGTTCAGTTGGTAAGCACTTCCCATGATTATTACCCTTATTTGTAAGGAATTACATGATGCTACTTGATAGGACCCGGTTCCTTGTAATCATTTTGGTGTTACTTGATCTGTATGTATGTTTTCTATGGATTTTAAAGAAAAATATTTGGAAAATTGGTCTATAAATTAAGATCATGATACTTAGTAATTTTTAAGAAGTATTTGATACTATTTGAAAAATGATTTTGGTGAAATCTCACAAGTATGACTTGGTGTACAAACAATGAATGTATATATGACTATTTCAAATGATATGAAATGAAACCCGGTATCAAGTTCTAAAGTTTTTGTACGTTGGGATGAATCATTATTTTCAACGATTTTGGATAGTCAAAGACTTCTGAATGATTATAGAACTTTAAGCTCAATGTTTTGTGGGAATACAAAAGATGAGTTTTGTAACTCTTGAATAGAAATGTAGTGAGTTAAAACAAGTTTTAAATTTGTTTGCACATCCGTGTTAAGTAGAACATTTGATGTTATTGAGCTAACTATAAAACATCTTTGCCTTAGTGTTGTCTAAGGAGAGTAGACTCTAGGCATAAGTTTGTATGCCAGTGTCCTTCTCTTCCTAGGTACTTGCGTAACCTAATGGATAAAGAGGTCTAAAAGGGTTGACGCGGTTATAAGACCCAGAATTATTTTGAGTCTTCATCGGAATTTTAGGAAGTAGAATTAATCCGTTATTTTATATACACTCTTAGGATGCAGAAGAGTATCATACAAGTATGAACTTAAGTTTTGGAATGCTCTATAAATAAGTTATCTTGATGAAATTTTTTGAACTTAAGTTATGTTTTTTAAAATGCTTCATAAATGATTTTAGTATTAGATGGTATACTATATGTGTAAATGAGTGTGATATGAAAAAGTCATTGGTGTAGTTAAGAAACCAGTAGGATAAAATACGTAAGCTATACATAGATCATTTTATTCGCATAACTATTCTGGACCCACAATTCGAGTATGTGATTTTTGGTAATTTACATTAGCCCTGACAAGGATTTTTCACTGTATTCTTTATAGAGCACACTTGATACAGATTCTTGATATAATATTGAGGTTTTTTCCATAGTATATGGATACGTAAGAAGACAGAGGTTTCTAATTAAGGAACCTAATCGGAGTCCGCACTAGAGAGGCCAAGTAATCTATACTAGTTTAGAAGTGAAATTTATATGATTTGGCAAGTGATCAGATTAGTACTATGTACAGACGGACTATGCATAACATATGGGCTTACATTATGTTTTCTTGGCTTATGGAGAGTTTAAGGAACGACTCTTCGATTTTATCTATGTAGAATGAATAACCGTCTAAGTAATAACTTGAGGTTGTTGAGTGGAGGGTATGCTTAGTAGGTTATTCATCATCCTTATGCGATGAGAGGGCTTTTAAACCTGAGTATATTGTGGGCTTTATTTTCTAGTAATTTGAGTACTATCACGTATGAATAGCGCATGTTTCTTTTGTTGCTCATGTTGGAATTCTGAGGGCGGAATGTTTTATGTGGGGGAGAATGAAACGACTTGAAATTTCGAATACTTTGTATTTAAATATCTATATTATAAAAATATTTGGATCTTAGATTTAGTTTTATAAAATTATTTAAATAACCTTTTTAACCCTTTTAAGTTATAGAAAATGATAAGAAACTTCTTTTTGAAAAGTGTTTACAAAAATAAATAGTTCGAAGAAATTTTGATAATTTGATCGAAATCGTTTTATCGATAAATAGATTTTTACTCGATAGAAGTTGTTTGAACTTGACGTGCTTGTCTAATTAATTGATGTTTTTGGAGAAAAACGTGTGATCCTCTACGCATAGAAGAGAGCACACATGTGAATACATAAACACACACACACACACACACACACATACATACATACATACATACATACATACATACATACATACATACATTCACACACACACATCACGAACATAGGGAGCTGCCAACATGCTTGGTAGGTAACAAGAGCAAAAATATAAAAAGCTAATCTCAGGTACTCCTAAGATGAGTTTCGGCAAGGCCACCATGCATCACACCTCAATATCAAGCTTTGGCATTGCCACCGCTCGATATTAAGATGTTAGAAGTACCAAAAAGACTAAAGAGAAAAAACAAAACACTAAGTGACGACTCAAGCTAATAAGAAAGCTCTAAAGTCTGAATCAGAAGAAGTGAATAAGCACCTGCTCTGAAGAGGATCTGCTGAATAGATAGACCACTCTGAAGGCTCTGAACAAGAAGAAGGAGTGTCAAACTGAAGAATAGATCATCCTGAAAAGTACTCCATACTGAAGATAGCAGAATCCTATATCTGAGGGGATAACTGCAAGAAGTCTTGGATGAAGAAACTCTGCTCTGATGACCTTTCTACAAACTGATGTCCAGCAATCTGAAGACAAGGGAAACCTACAAAATGAACCTGATATCCTATCTCCCAAACCTGTATCTGAAACAAGACTAGGGAAAAATTAGAAAGACACGCACACACATATATATATATATATGTTTATTTATATAATAAATATACATATATATGTATTTATAAGAAATGAAGTAAAAACCTAAATAAAACCATAAAGACAAAAACTAAAGGAATGAATAAACTGTAAACAAATACCGAACAGAGGCTGGAACTAAAATTGAGGCAGATCAGACTTATTTTAATCATAAGTAAGTTATGATTTAAAGTGAGATTATCATATAAATTTGGAAAAATATTAATAACACTATTATTAGTGCTATAAAAGTTATTGTTATATTTAAAAAAGTTAATATTATAACTAACCTTGTTAAGATACCATTTAAAAAGGACATTTTTAGCTAATTTATATTTGGGATTGGAAATCGAATTAAAATAAAATGTAGAAATTGAAAAAATCAATTTGTTAAGATGACTATTATTATTAATAAAAATTCTTTGATTTTTCTCAAACCAAATAAACCAACTAATAATAATAAATAAAGTTTCTAATAAAAATCTAATACTTTTTTGAATTTCAACCCATAATTTTTCCAGTAGAATTCACAATCCGAAATTTTAGTTATTAAATTAAAGCTAAAAAATTTAAGTGTATTAATTAGGATGTAATTAGTGTCCAAATAATCATAATATATATGATTAATGTCCTCAAGATGTAGATTGAAAAAATAACATTTATTATCATTTTGATTGTTTTTCTCTTTAAGTATTAAGTTTTTCCATAAAGAATTAACCACATGTGAATTTTGGATTTAGGAGGAGCATTAGATTTCCACATGTATTTAAAAGAGTTATTTATAGTACCTGAAAAATTAATAAGTCTATAAAAAGAATTTGGAGTATATTTCTTACTCTTATCCCATTCCCAACAAATAAAATCATTATCATTATCAATATTATGAAGATATAATCTGGCATAAAGCAAAGAAAGTTTCCTAAGGGTAGATCCTATTGAAATTCTGTTAAAGCTGAAGTTCCAAGGAAGATCATTTTTCTAAGAATAAACTTCATTAATTAAAGCATACTTAAAGTTGCAAATATCATACAATTCCTTAAATTCAAAATTAAGAGGCAATAACGAAATCCAACAGTCATGCCAAAAAGAAGTACAGTTTCCTGAATGTACTATTGCCTTAGTTCCTAAGTTAAAAATTTCATAACTTTTTAAAATGTTTTTCCAAAAATTAGAACATAATGGGAAAAAGAACAATCAACTTGGTGTAAATTGATATTACCGTTATAACAATATTTGGAAATGATCTCTTTCCAAATAGCGTTATCATTTATATCTTTAAACTTCCAAAGCCATTTACCTAAAAGAGACAAATTCATGTTGCGCAAATTTATAACTCCTAAACCACCCTCTTTTTTGGCTTTACAAACAGTTTCCCAGTTAACTAGACATTTTATACTATTATTAATATTATCCCCACTCCAAAAGAAATCTCTTCTAATTTTATCGATTTTATCAATAACCCAATCTGGAAACAGATGCATAGACATCCAATAGATCGGTAAGGCTGATAAAACCGAGTTAATTAAAACAAGCCTACCTGCTCTAGAAAGAAATCTCTCATTCCAATTAGACATCTTATTTTTAATTTTATCAATAATAATAAGCCAATCATCATGCTTGAGTTTTATAGGTCTAATCACAAACCCAAGATATTCAAAAGGAAAATTCATACTTTTGCAATTTAGAGAATTAGTTACTAAGTTGTCTACCTTTTCATAATCATTTAAAACTAGAACTGAACTTTTCTCAAAATTAATTTTTAAACCAGATAAAAGCTCAAAACTATAAAGAATAAACTTGAGAGCAATAATGTGTCTAGGAAGATGAGAAGAAAAAAGTAAGGTATCATCCGCAAATTGCAGAACCGATATACTATTACGATATGTCATTTCCAACACTTCCTAAAGATCCATTATCCACAGCTCTCTTAATAATTTTTGCAAAAACATCAGCGCCTAAGTTAAACAACAAAGGGGATAAGGGATCCCCTTGCCTTAAACCTCTCTTTGACTAAATTTTATTACCTAGAATACCATTAACCATAATATTAGAGTTTCTAGTTTTAAGCGAAGTCAAAATCCAACTAATCCATCTATGTCCAAATCCTCTAGCATGAAAAATATCTACAAGAAAATCCCAATCTACTGAATCAAAAGCTTTAGCAAAATCAAGTTTTAAAATCGCATAGGTAATGTTATTCTTACAACAGTAATTAATATATTCTTGAACAATAGCCACTACATCAATAATATTTCTTCCTTTAGTAAAAGCCGATTGTGAACAATCAATTAGATCGTTCATTCTTGTACTAAGTCTATTAGCTAGAACTTTAGACATGATTTTAACTGAACAGTTAATTAAAGAAATAGGTCTAAGATCTTTTAAGTTGTTAGCTCCAACTTTTTTATGCAGCAAAATAACATTTGCGAAATTAAATCTCCCTAATTGCAAATTACCATTATAAAAATCATTAAACAAATTAACTAAGTCAAATTTTAAAACATCCCAAAAAGTTTTAGAAAATAAAATAGGAAACCCATTAAGTCCCGGTGATTTATCACTACGCATATCATTAATTGCTTTCCTAATTTCCTCTTCCGTTAAAGAATTATCTAACTCAGATAAATCAACAATAGAATCCGATGGATACAGATCTATCCATCTAACATTGATTCTATGTTTGATTTTAGAACCAAAAATATCCTTATAATAGTCAGTAAAAGCCTTGTTGAGGTTTCCTTGATCAAATAACTTTATATTTTTAACAAATATAGAGTTAATTGTATTCTAACATTTTATACCAACAATATTATGAAAAAATTTGGTATTATTATCACCTTTGTTGATCCATTGAATTCTGGATCGCTGCTTCCACATCATCTCCTCTTTTTCTAAAATAGAATTTAGTTCATCTTTTAAATTAGAAAGAACATTATGTTCACCTAGATTTAGAGGTCTAGATACTTCTATCTTGTTTATTTTAAGCATTTCATTAAGAATATTATCTTTTTTAATTTTCAAATTGCCAAAAACATTTTTATTCCAATTTTTAAGAAAAAACCTAAGATCCCTAAGTTTAGAAATAAAAGCTTTTGCAGAATTTTCCTTATTCTGAAACTATGAAAACTCAAAGAATTCCATTTACATATAACTAAGTTCACAAAGTTAGATTCCAAAAGCCACATCTTTTCAAATTTAAAATTGTTAATAATAACTCCATGGTATTCGCAAGAGAGGATAATAGGACAATGGTTAGAGAAGGTATACGGTAAGCCATTAACTCTTCAGATTGGAAATTTATCCTCAATTTCATCACTAACAAAAAATCTATCATGAAGAGCCATAGAAGGAGACTCTCTAGAGTTAATCCAAGTAAAATCTCTATTTTAATTAGTCAATTAAAAATAATTTACTTAATAAAAGCTTTTAGAAGGTATTAGGAAGTCATTTTAGAGGAGGGGTAGTTTGATAATTGACTAAAGAAAGAGAAGATAATTTCATTCAAATGGTGAGAGGTAAAGAAACACATGGGGGGCATAGTTTTGGCCATCAAATGGAGGGTAAGGTGATTCTTTTGCCTTTATTAAAGTCTTCTCTTTATATATTAAATTGTTCATAATTTTATTTTCAAGTTTTCGAAAAAAATCCAAAGTATTCTCACCTTCTTTCTCTCTTTAATCTTCATTTTCCTTAAACAAATGAACTCCAATCCTCTTCAAACTATAATCATGGCCTTGGAATGCCTTAGAAAGATTGAAAAATAAATTCAAAGTGGAGAGAAGATGAAAAAGTGCACCACCCTATCTTGGGCCGTGAGAACTTGCAGAGGAAGGTAGGTTGGCTTGAGCACGAAAAGGCTAAAGCTTGACCTTTGAAGATTTCGTGATGGTAGTAAGCGGTTCTTTGATCTTTGGTGTTTGTGCTTGTTGTAGGCTTGGATTTGGGTGAGTTATCTCACTATTTGTTATGTATATATATACATGTTTTGTGTAAAAATACGAAGTTAAGTAAGTTAATGACTAATGTAAGTCATAACTTTTGGACCCTTCTTGCTTTGAAAGCAAATAACAATTTTATACATATGATAACTTCTATTGCCCTCTAAACATTTATTTTGGCCAAGACCTTTTGTTTACATATTTGATAATGTTGTGTGTGAATGTTTGAAGTGAAATATTCACTGTAAACGCATTTTGAATCCCTTGTGTCTAACTTGTGTTAGAATGGTTATATGTGAATATATTATGGAAGATAATATCTTTATTGTGTACTACACTTATAATAGTATAAAGGACAAAGAGGAAATGGTTTTAAAAGTTATAGAACTTGTAGAACAAAGTGGCAAAAGTTATAGTGAGAAAGGTCGTTATATGAGCACTATGTAAATGCCTTGTTTTCAGCGATTCTGAATATTTTTTTAAAGATATCCCTGGAGTTTTATTTGTAGTTTTAATTAGTACTAAATATGTGTTTCTTAATGTAAAAATATCAAGTTTAAGAAGTTACAAAATTGGTTGAACAAAGTGGCAAAAGTTATACCGAAAATGGTCGCTATATTAGCACTTTGAAAATACCTTGTTTTCGAGAAATTTTAATAATTTTTTGGAAGGTATCCTTATGGTTTTGTTTTCAAGGTTTTTGAATATTATAAGTATGCTATTAACTATAAATAAATTTGGATCTTAGATCATTTATTTAGGTGGTGAAAACTGGCTACAAAGTTCATGAAAATTTCTAGTGATTTTTGGCCAAAAATTTGTACCACCAAAATGGTGATTCAAACCATTAGATAGGATTTTCTAGATGTTGTAGTATGTGGTTTAAGACTTTAAATGGTTAAAAGAAATATTTAAATAAAGTTATTTTCTACAGTCTTTTTAGGGACATTTAATAACATATATTATGGTATTCTAAAGGTGGTTTGAAGTTTAAATATATATTTAGAATTATATATGAATTTCTAAAGTAAAAGGTTTATATTGTAATATTTATTTAAAATGGTTTTTCTTATTTTTACATGGTATGCAATTAAAACATATTTACAAGTATTTTTAAAGAAATTACACACACACACACATACACACACACAAAAGATTGGAAAATTTAAGTATTTATAAAAAAATAAAGGATTTTGGGTTATAACACTTAAGTTATAATAAATGGTTTTGAGAAGTATATTACCTTGTTTAATAGGTGTTGAAATATTAGATCTTTAAAAAGAATGTCTTTAAAGACAATTACAAGTACAAAATGGTTTTGGGTTTATAGTAGACAATATTTAAGCAGCATTAGTTTTCTAACCCTTTTTTTTATTATACTTAGGAATATATAGATCTTTAAAAAGAATGTTTTAAAGATAATTATAAGTGAAATGGATTTGAGTTTGTAGTGGCAATGTTTAAGTGACGTTTGCTTGTAACCCTTGTGAATATGCTTAGATAATTTTAAATGGGTATTTTAAAGATGATAACAAGTATGGAATCTTTGGAAAAAGATAGAAAAAGAAATCATTAACTTATAAGAGAGAAGGGGTTATAGTAAAAATGATTAAGTAACATTTATTTTTAACCTCTTTGACTATATTTTAAAATGAGAAATCTTGTTAAGTGATTTGTGAATATAGAAACCATTTGTAATAAATATATGAATACCTTTTGAAGCGTTGAAAACAGTATAAATGAATAGTGAAATATTAGAATACATGTATATATCTTTTATAAAGGCATTTTGAATATATATACAAATATAAAATTGAAGTGAACAAAAGCATCATGGATTCGTATTGTTTGAGATCCCTAAGGTGGGCTTATTCCTATAAAATGTCTCTTGCTTTTGGAATGTATGTATACGAGATCCCTTTGGAAGATCTTATATACCGTTCGCTTATTTTGAAGGATGTAATTATAACTTTAAAGAATTTTTAATTAATAAAAGAATTAATTAAATAAAATGGAGATTAGAAGCCATTTATGTGACTTAATTATGCTTTCTGTGACTTAATTATGTTTTGTGTGTCTACTTGTCTATGGAAAGTATTTAGTCGTTACTTAGCACTAAAAGCCGACGATGTAGGCTTATTCTATCTATGGGAGCTAAGAATGATGTCCGAGTAGTGTTTACAAGCAATAGTGCTCTAACCTACTATCTTTACACTTGAAAGGGCGATAGTGTAAGTTGAGATGGTTGGAAACATTATAAGTACACAAGACTTAGTTTCCGTATACGATTTTTCTCATTATTATTGAATTGACTAAAACTGACTTAAAAATATCTAGAAAAAACACGAGAATTATATGCTATGATTATTTTCTATAATGCTATATATAAATTCATCTTGCTCTTCTAGGACAAACGAAAAGGAAATCCATCCAGGTTGGAGATCATCCAGATAGGAGACGATCTCCAACCTTATGTGTTATCTGTTTATTTCTAAAAGAACTGGAGTTGAGTTAATAGGAAAAAAATCTAATGTTGTTTCTAAAGGGACCAGTAAACCGTGGAGTATACTTATATGGGATGATTCGAAACCATAACCACTTCAAAATCAAGACACGTGTTCTATATTTTGGAAGCGACTATGAAACGAAATGTTATAGAGTTGCACGTCTATCCAAAGGTTAAGTCCAAAGGAGAGGTCGGAGTTAACATTTCGAATGATGCTATCATGTTGGACTGTGTATCCTAAGAGTGACTCCAAGAGAGTGTAGCGTTAGCATTCGTCGGAAGCCTTATGCTAGAAACTATGGAGGGATTCGTGATTTATTCAAGAAACTAGAATCCATGTAAAGATGCAAGATGTATTCGTGATGCTGGGATCTATAGAGAGATTTGAGATATATTTATTTGTGAAGATTTGTGTGTTAAGATGTTGAACTTGACAGAAAATAACTGAAAACATGGTAGGATGCATATTCCGGGGGATTAACTAACCCAAGAGTATATCGACTTCATATCCAAAAATGCTTTCGATTGTCGGTACCAGGAGTTAGGTATGTTTGGTATCAAGATTTCAGGTGTGAACTTGCTATGTTTACCTTATGGAATATCTATTAAGAGATATATGAGGCTTAGAAGATAGTTTGTTACCCTTATATAGGAGGCCGACTTTCATTTTTTACCATGGAGACGTCCATGGAAATTCACTTATGTGAACATACCTTATGTAACAATACGCCTTTTCGACCGTCGAATGTTGACATTAATATAACATTTCGAATTAAATTCTTTATAACTAACTTAAAAAACTAATTAATTAGTTAAAATACCCAAAATTCTTCTTCCCCAAATCAAATTATCATATCTCCTCTACATGTGCACATGCAGAAAACGCGAAAGCTGCTACCTTTCTCTCCTCGAATTCTCTATCTCTGGTTAATGAAATCTTGTACTTCCACCTCCAATTGACTCCTCTTCGCAAATTCTTTGCATCCTACCCTAAAAATTCAAGCACAACCAATCCATAAGAATGCGACCTATAGCATTCACTGGTGACAAAAGAATGTTGTGATTTACTAGGTGTCTCTGGAGCTCGGACCACTGCCACCAAATAATGCATGCTGCAAAGTGAACAAGATCATTTTTCGAAAGCTCCCTATATCACCGATGATGTTGAACCCCAGCTTCGGTTGCCCAAATCGTGCATGTACAATCGTGTTCCGACCTTCCTTCACCTATACCGGTTTGAAGCACTCCTCATCATGGTCCCAACGGATCCAAAGTCATTCAATTTTGCTGATTATAGCTTCAGATTTAATTCCATATTTGTGGTGGCTAAGTTTGTTATTTATCGGAGAAATAAATAAAAATGGAATGAGGAAAAGTGATAAAGGGGAGACTGAACGTTGGTATATATAATAAAATATATGTTATTATTTAATTTCTATTTATAATACTATATGGTTCGAGCTTCTACGATCGTATAATGCGTCCAAATACAATGAAACTCGTCGGTGCACATCATCTCATTATTCTAGTTCCAGTTGCACTAGTTTCATCAAAATCCGAGACAGTGCCTTGGTTATGAGTTCTAAGACCATTTATGGATAAAAAAATTTGCATTCAGATTATCGATGTTTATTTGAACTATATATTTTTGTTAATATTTAGAAAATAATTTCTTATCATTAGTTATTATTAAAAGGGGGCTAAATGTGGGTATAAAATCAATTTAATCACATTAAACACTATATTTGAATAATTTAAATATTTAAATATGAAGTGTCCAAAATTTTAGATCATTGCATTATTCCCCACTTAGAATATATCATCCTCAAAATTCCAATATAGGCAACTAAAGAACAATTACATATTAATACTTAATGCTATTCAAAATTAATAGCAAATAAAGCTTATGGTTTTCCTGGGTTTAAAATCTTATTATCGTACATGGATGATAAACAATCTACTAAATGTACCTTACGTTTAACAACCTCAGGTTATTACATAGTCAATAGTTCGTACCGCCTTACACAATTCGAAAAGTCATTTCCTAAATTCCCCATAAGACAAAAAACACAGTATGCAAATATACTAAATCTCGTACCATGTACATGGACCATACATATGCAATACCATATCTGATCACATGCTTGATCACATAGATTTCACTTTCAACCTATTATAGATCACTTGACCTCTCTAGTGCAGTCTCCAATTTGGCTCCTTGATTATAGCTTTGGATTTAATTTATCGAAAATTATGTTCTATTTCAACAAATGAAAACAACCAAACAACATATCATAACATGATGCACAAGCCAAACTATCCTAATGCATAGAATACATGCGTCCATAAAATAAATTAACAAAGTCCAAATCAATATTAAACACACTTTATTTCAAGGAGAAAACTAGAATAGATTTCATAATTATTTGGGTTATGTTATTACCACCCAGGCACCCTACATATCATATAACAAATCTTTTCCATTTACAAAGCTTAATTCAAAACCTTTAGTAAACTACTCTATATTTTATGTCAAATTCTTTAAGGAAGACTTTAAAATTAAACGTCGATTTTCATTTCAAATCATTTCGAAATAATATATATAAATGTCTATTGTATATCAAATCAAACTTTGAAGATTTAAATCAAAACCCATTTCACTAAAACAAATTTGAAGCAAATTACTATAGTAGCATAACCTACTTTGAAATTCAAAAATGAATGCCGATGATGTTGGTCTCATAAATGGAATTATTTTTCAGCGACAGAGAGAGTTTATTAATTTCTCTCCTTCAAAATCTTGTTTTAAAACATTTCAATTCATAAAGACTTTTAAATAAAACTATTATTGTTTTCTCAAAAACCTTGAAAACTAATTTTCAAAACAATGGGATTTAAGTTCTCAAATTCTTCGTTTAAATCCTTTTTTATAAACCATATCATTAAAAAATTATTTTCTTATATAAAATCATTGTAAAAACCTGGAATTTCGAACACTTCATATTTAAATATCTGAATTATTCAAATATTTGTGTCTACGATTAAAAGTGATTAAATACAATTTTATAACCTTATTGAACATTTTTAATTAATAATTAATATTATAAAACATAATTTTGAAATGTGTTTGAATATACATTTTGAATAAATATTGAAAATGTGCTCAAAACCTTTTACTAAAAATTAACTTCTTGTTCAATGTATATAAACAAGTATTAACATGTCTCTTTTTGTAAAAAAATTCATTAAGTATGTGGATTTAATTAAGTGTAGAATAAGGTACTAAAAGTACCCTTAAATGGTGGAGTGATTTAAGGGGAGTAAGGTTGTGTAAGAACATGATTTCTATGTACCTAAGGCATGGCTTTGTCATACGGAGTCCTCTTTACTTCATGGCTAAGGAGAGGTTTTTATGATCTTTTCCATCTCATTATCAACTCTAAAAATACACACACACCCCCTCTCATTTATTCACCAACCAAATCATATTTTTCTTACACTTCTTCTGCTTCATAATGTCATATTTCCCTCTCTTTTTCCCCTTGGACGAGTGCATGTCTGGAGATTAATGCCCTAGGCCATGTACTAAAGGAGGAAGGAGGGTTTAGGCCATGTGCTATGGTAGGGCAAGAAGGTGCTGGCGTAAGCAACAGGAGGGGGTAGAGGTGATAGACGTGAGGTAAGGGAGAGGTGGTGGTGGTGGTCATGCACTATGGTAGAGGGTGAAGATCTTAGCCATAGGCAAGGAGGACTAGGAAGTGTTAGTAGAAGTGTTGATTTATTGAATGTTGGTAGGAAGAAATTAGGTTGAATAAAAGTGAGTTAATCTCACTCTAAATGAAGCTAATTGCTTTTTAATCACTTGCTAAATTTGCTTGTTATTATTAATAATAATATACACTAACTACTTAAATTTATAACCCTTGATTATATACCTCAAAATATATGTAATTTGTTAAAGTAGTTGCTTTATATAAACCTTTAAAATGTGTAGATTAAATTTAGTACATTCGAACATCTAAATGGACATGTTGATTTGTATATATGATTAGAAGTGATATGGTTTGAATTTGGAATCATGTATGTGTATAAAATATAATGACATTAAATATTGAATTGAACACGGAATTGTTTGTATATTGATAGTCGCTATAAACACACTTTGAATCCCTTAAACTATAACTTGTGTAGTTTGAAGATTTTTAAACATATCTTCATATAAAGTTTCTTTGGTTATTATCTACACTTATATAAGTGTTTTGGAAAGTAAATAATATGTTTATAAAGTGATAGAAAATATAGACTGAAGTTATAAAAGTTAATAGCAAAATAGTCGCTATATTAACACTTTTAAATAACTTGTTTTTTTAGAAACAACGTTCATTTTTGTGTAAATTTTCTTAAGGATTTTTTTTACCATTTTAACAAATTAATAATATATTATTCTTATCCAAAATATTTGAAGCTTAAATTATTTTCTAGCTAGTTGAATGAAGAAGCAAAATTTATAGTGAAATAGTCGTTATATGAGCACTACGGTAAAATACCTTTTTTCGAAAATTTCTAAAAAATAACTAAAAGACATTCTTTGGGATTTTTTTTTTTCAAAATACACAAAGTTTACCAACTATGATAAAAATATTGGATCTAAATTAAATTGTTGAGGTATTGAAAAATAGACGCAAAGTTGTAGCAAAAATGTGTTAAAACTTGTAACAGATTTTTAGACGGAATTTCCAAAAATGCTATATTGGATATTTGAAACTATAAAGTGTTTAAAATGGATATTTAAATTGTTTATTTTTCTATAATCTTTTTAGGGTTGTTTTCTAACTTATAATATGGTGTTTCAAAATTGGTTTCAAGTTTAAATCTATTTTTAGGAGCTAATTATGAATTTTCAAAATAAATGGTTTTTAAAATAAAACATATTTATCTCAATTTTTCTATTTAATTCAAAATTCCTTATTTTAAAAATATATTCTATGTAAATAATTATAATGTATTTTTATGTAGTTTGAATGTATTTATATATATATGTATGTATGTATGTATGTATGTATGTATGTATGTATGTATGTGTATATATATATATATATATATGAGTATATAAAGAAAGTTTGGTTTTTAACGCTTAAGTTAAAATAAATGGCTTTGTGAAAACTAACTAAAGTGTTTTATATTAATTAATAAGTGTGCATATGCTTTGATCATGAAAATAAATGTTTTAAAGTTAATGATGGATATAAATAAAAGGGTTTGGCTTATAGTAAACATTGTTTTAACAATTTCTTTTAGCTGTAACGACCAGAAATATTGGTCGCTAAGTTTGAACATTTAATCTATTTTAAGTATTGAGTGTAGATTGTTAATTGATTTTGAAAAAATGGATATTTTGGTTGAATCAATAAAATGAGTTTTAATTTCAAATATGACAATTTAATTGGATTTGGATAAATAGTAATTTAATATTTGAAATTGGGGTAATTTGTGTATCTGGATGCAAAAAGTTATGAAGATAGTTTCTTGAATTATTTAAAGTCTAATTGGATTTGAATTATAGTATTGGACTTTTGGATGGAATCAAAAGTCAATAAGTTAAATCTAGAATTTTTATATTAATTTAATAGTGGAATTTAATATGTAGTAATAATTTATTTCGATTTAAGTTGAATCAGAATGATTTCTAATATTAATATAAATTTTATATGATTTATAATTAAGTTAGTAAAGTTTTAAAAGTGGAATTTTAAATGATTTCGACGATTTTGAAAATCACTCGAATTAATTCGACGAGTTAAATAGCCTTGTGGGACACAGTCTTGGAATTCGACGAAACAGGTTCCGTTGGATCCGTAATAGTTAATTATTATCGAATTTAAAATTTCGTAGTGCCCGGAGTTACCGTTTGTCCGTAAGGATGAGAAAGAAATTTAATATTTAAAATCGATTCAAAAAGCTATTTTCCACATATGATTGAATTAGCCTACGAAACACGTTCTATTGTGTTCGGAATGCGGGCAAAACCTTATAAACGTCTGTCGGCACATTTCAATTGGAATTCGTTTGAAAAGTTAAGTAATTTGTGAATATATTATTAAATTAATATATGTAAACGTATATACACGCTCAATCAGCAAAACCCTAATCTCCACATGCAGCCGCCATTATATTCGCTCAATGGCTGATACACTCCCTTCTTCTCCCTCGATTTTCTTCTCGTCCACTCATTGTCATCAAAACCTCTCAACTAGTAAAGTGTGGAGCTCTTCGAGAGCTATGCAACTAACGGTGGTGATCACGTTTCGAGCAACGAAGAAGGGGAAATCGGGGAAGGAACCCCGTTGTTTGTTTTTGTTTTACATGCTTAAGGGGTGATCGAATTCAATGATTTTCTAGCCATAGGTGGAGTTTTCGGTGGGATATGGCGTGGAGGCGTTGGATCGTCGCCGAACGTGACGGGTTGGGGTGCGGTTATGGTCAAAGATTAAGCGCGATGAGTTTCATTACGTGTTGTATCAGCGTGGGAGATGAAGAAGGCTACGGCCTTGATCTTCTATTTTGTGACGAATGGCTACGATCTTCTGATGGTGAAATAAAAATATAAAAAGAAAATTTATAGACAAATTATATTCAAAACTTTATAAATTCATAACTTTGGCATGCATGGTCAGAATTCGACGAAACTGGAAGCGCCGGAACCGCAATGACGAGCTTAACTATAGTAGATTTGGAGGTAATTTGAGCAAATGGAAATTTTAGATTAAATCGAACGAGCTCGATTTAACTTAAAATTGAAACGCCGACGCAAGGTGAGTTAACACACTCACATCTAGAATACTGGCTAATTTAAATAGTTAAGAATTTAATAATTGGTTGATTGATTGAATGTGATTATTATTATCAGTCTGGATATGATATTATATAGTGTGTTTGTATATATATGTATGTGTGCGTATATATATATATATATATGTATATATATAGATATATATATATATATTGCGGTGATTGATATCCCCGCATTATATAGCGGATGAGACCCTATGCGCCCCGCATAATAGCGGATGACCTTTTATACCGCGATGTCCCCCTCGAAGTGGGATTTGGTATTTTAATTGTTGTGCTAACATCTGTGGGTGTAGGGAAAACAGGTTGAAGGAATCCAACTGGATTCCTCAAAATATTGTGATTTTTTTCATATCGCTGATATGTATGTGATATCCTGTGATAGATGGAATTAGGAATTAAGTTATTCGGTGCTATGCTTTGGATGAATATAATTTGGTATTTTAAAATATAGAATATAATGAATTGGGTTTTTAAAGGAAATGAAAAGAAAATTCTTTAGTAAATATTATTGGGAATTTGTGTAAATCAAGTAATAAATTTAAAGGGAATTTAAACCAGGATATGTGTTTTGGAAATTGTGACTTAAAAGGAAATGAGGAATGGGAATTTATAAATTGGGTTTATAAATAAAGTGGAATATTTATCAATGGATAAATTTTGAAATATAGATTCCGGTGGAATTTATAAGGAAAGGTGCAATTCATTTTAAAAATAAAAAGGGTGATTTCATTTTAAAAGGTTAGGAAGTATATTTTCAAAGAAAAGATTTCAAAGTATAAACTAGAAGTTTAAAAATTATCTTTAGAATGTTTTAGAAAATTTATTATTTTAATTATTGGTAAGTGAAAAGTAAATATTTGTTTAAGTTAATTATGGTGGTTAATTATTTTTAGGGGTAAATCAGTATTATGATTTTTAAAAGGGAATTTTAACATAAATATTTGATATAATAACTTTATTTTAAAAGGAAATTTTGGTTTAAGTTTTACTCAGTAACTATTATAGAATTTCTTAAGCATTATTTTATTTAAGTAATTTTATTAGCCTTAATGTAAATAATTTAAGTATATTTTTTTAAAGTGATTATAAGGAGATAGGAAATGTGTTTTAAAAATAAAAAGTGGTTTTATTTTTAAAGTGTTGAAAGAAATTTATAGGATTGGGATGTAAATTAAGTTGGGGTAAATCGAGTAGGATTTATAAAGGATTATAAGGGCTATATTGAAATGGAAAGTGTATTTCCCTGAAAAGCCAAGTATACTTTCAAAGCAGATTTTTATGTATAAGTTTAAGGTTTTAAAATTGTTTTAAAAGAATGTTTTAGAGAAATTCATTATTTTTAATTGTTTTAGAATTTTAAAGTAAATATTTTTCAAATTAATTTTAGAAGTAATTATTTTAAAGGTTAAATTAGTACTATATTTTTAAAAGAAATTTTCTAATATTTGTACTTTATATAAAAACTTTTATTTTAAAAATAATTTTTTGTTTAAGTTTTACTTGGAAAATTATTACATATTTTCATAACTATTATTTTGAGTAAAGTGATTTAGTTAGTTTTATTTTAAAATGTTTTAAGTATATATTTTTGGGTAAAGTGATTTATATTTTTAAAAATCTAATTTAATAAGACTTGGAATTTTTCAGTGGAAATAAAATAATAGGTTGAATTGATTGTTTATTTGATAGTTAAATAACCGACTATCAAATCTGGACCCAAATATGACTTTGGAAATATCTAGGAGGAGCACGGGAATTATATGGTATAGTTACCATTTGGGGTGCTATACTACACATATAAACTCATTCATTCTTCTAGGACGTTTATAAGGAATTCTGTCCACCAATGGTTTGGAGGTGATGTAACGACCCAGAACTTTTAACAATTTAATTTGACAATATTTAATTTATTTTAAATATTTAAATAATGGTTTGGATTGAATTTTCAATATAACTTTGAATTTGGCGATTGAATTTTAGAATTTAATCTATTGAAAGTTGAATAAAAATTTAAATCTTTGATTTTAATTTGATTAAAAATATTTCAAAGGCTTGTAAAATTTATATTGATAATATTGAAGATAATAGAAGCTTCAGAATTGAAATTGAAAGTGAATTGTTCAGTTTTGAAATTTATATCGTTTGAATCGATATTTAAAAATAGCCGTCCGAGGCACAGTCTCGGAATTCGACGAAACCAGTTCCGTTGGGTCCGTAATATTGAATTATTGCCGGATTTCAAATTTCGTATTTTTCGAAGTTGATATGTGAGCACTCGACACCTAAACGCGTTGAAAATTTGTATCGAAACAAATTTAATTCAAATTTAAATTTGAAATTTAATTACCGACAGCATCCCTAAACTTTTGCCTAAAAATCACGATACCAAATCGTGTGAGCATGGCCGAACATGCCTCAGTTGATTTTAAATACCATCACCTTCTCCCCTCAGTTCCAAATCAAAGAAACGAAATAAAAAAATTTAATGGCTGAAGCCGTATTTTCTTTTCCCCCCTTGTTCATATAACCGAAACCCCTTTCCTTCTTCACTTATAAACCGAGCTCAGTAAATAAAAAAAAAAAAAAGGGAAAGGGGATCGCGCGCTCGAAGGTGGGTGTTGCGTGCAGTGGCGTTCACGTGGGGGATGGAGCTCGAATGGGCGAGGTCGCGAGGCAATTGAAGGCGCGTGATTGGGAATGGCGACGCGGTCAACTGGGAGGCCGTGGTTAGGGCTTTGGGTTGCGGCGATTGCAGGCAAGTGCGACGGCATCGCGATTCAATGGAGACGAACGCGAGTGGCAGTGGCGCGCGCGATGAGGCTCGCGTTGAGGGTTCGTGCACGCGACGTCGCGAGATGATGGAGGTGGAGGCGGCGATCGAGGCAACGAGGGGCGTTCGCGAGCATGGTGATGGCCGGAGACGAATAGCAGTAAGGTATTTTGATTTTTTTTTATATTGTTTTTGAAGTTGTATTCAATAATAATTTCAAGAAAAAAAAACAGAGAGAAATAAATAAGTATTGGATATTTGATTTTAGCAGAAAAAAAATATAGGTTAGAAAAAAAAAAGTCACTGTAATAATTTTTAGAAGTATTTAAAGTAAATAAAATTTAAATTTTTGGTTAAATAAACTTGTTAAAGGAATCAGTTCGAATTTTAATAAATGTATATAGATTTGAAATAATAATAATCGAATTTTAAAACTTGAAGAAAATTTAGTTTAAAACTAAATTATTTGTTGAATAGAAATTTAGTTTCAAATGGAAAATATTTATTAAAGAAAATTTGTTAAGAATTCAAATTTATTTGATAAAATAATTTATTTAAGGAAATTTGATTTTTAAGTTAAATAAAGAAATAAATTAATTAAGTTATTGAAGGGTAAGTGATTTTTCACTTAGTTCGAATATTCTATTTAAAAGGAAAAATTTATCTATAACAAATTTAATAGTTAAAACCAAAATAATTAGTTGATTTAATTTATTAAAAAGGAAAGTTAGTTTGAAAGTAAATGTTTAGTTAAATAAATTTATTTAACAGGAGTTTGGTTTAAAGGAAAATAAATTTATTAAAGGAAAAATTGTTAAAGATAAAATTTAGATTAATTTATTAAAAAGAAAGAATGCTTCGAATTAAATGGTTAGTTATTAAAGTTTATTAAAAGAAATTTAAATTTTAGTTAAATAAAATTTTAAAGAAGAAATTGGTTTAAATAAAACTATCAGTTAATTTAATTATAAAAATGAAATCGCCGATGAATAGAAATTATCTAATGAAAATTTATTATTCGATTATTTCGAATATTAATAAATAGTGTAAATATTTATATAAGGTATAAATGAAGAAAACAAGTTGAATTAGAAGTGGATGGCAAATGGGAATAAAGGTGAGAACTTCTCACTCAAAAGGAATTTTGTTGTTTATTTGAATTTTAAATAGTTAGATTTAAAATTGTTTGACTGTGTTGATTGAATGATTGAATGATGATTGATATATATATATATATATATATATATATATATATATATATATATATTTGATGTGAATAGACCCTATACGCCGTTAGTAAGCGGAGGTTATTTATTACACACATATACCGCGATATTCCACCTTGAAGTGGAATTGGTATTATATTATATATATAGCAATATATATATATTGGCATATGTATATATTGCAGTTGATTGATTTCCCGCATTTTCTTTTAGCGGATGAGACCCTATGCGCCGTTAGTAAGCGGATAATATTTATAAAATCCCATATACCGCGATGTTCCGTCTTGAAACGGAATGGGTATTGTGCTAATGTCTGTGGATGCAGGGAAACAGGTTGGAGGGATCCAACTGGATTCCTCACAAGTGTTTGTTTATTTACATATATTGTGATATTTGATTGTTTATCATGGATGATATATGATGTTTGAAAGTCGTGATTGACTATTTGATGTGTTACATCAACGGATCCAATTTTTGAAATTTAAAAATAATGATTTTTATTTCTAAGGGATTTCTAAAGTGATTTTTGAAAGTATACGTTTTATAAATACTTCTGGAGTTGATTCATCTTAAATAAATAAACGTTATAATTTTAAATATTATAAAATTATGATTTTTGAGAAATACAGTTAAAAGTTGATTTTTGAAGATAGGAGATAAATGATTTTATAAAATAGCTTAAACTGGAATTGCTGGATTTATTATAAAAAGTTTAAAAATAGGATTTATAAAATTGGATTTTTTTTATAAATCAAATGATGAAATTATAAAAGAGTTTAAAGACGTTTTAAAAATAATAATATAAATTGTTTTATATTAAAAGATTTATAAATTGATATTTATAAATTAAAAATATTAGAAGTGTAAAACGAACTTTTCTAAGTGTTAGAAAGAATTGTAAATGAATTTCATAAATTGAAATTATAGAATTATAACGGTGAAGTTATAAATAGAATTTTATAAACAGTAGGTTTATAAAATTTGTAAAGTTATTTAAAGAAATGGGTTTGGATAAATGAATGAATCTTATAAGTTATAAGATTTATAAAATTTATGAAGTTTAAAGGAATGATTTTGTAAATAAATAAATTATAAGTATTTGACTTATAATATGAATTTTTAATATATCATTGTGATATGAATTGAGATAGATTAATAAAGGAATTTATAAAAGGAGTTGATATAAAATAAATAGAAATAGAATTTATAAACATTGCTTTATAAATCTGCAACGACTTATTTTGATAAGCGAATTGTTGTAATTTAGTTATGGAGTATATTCACGTTTTTGAATAGTGAATATTATGTTAAAGAAATTATTTTGGAAGTGATGTTTGAAATGGAATTAAACGATCTAAAGATGTTTTAAAATATGTCAAGAAATAAAAGGAAATAGTAGATTATAACACTGTTGTTATAATAGATGATTTCCGAAAGGAAATGTTTAGTATAGTATTGGGATTTATATATCTATTTTAATTTCGAATCCCTATACTAGTGATTTTGGGTTGTCGTAACGATGTTTTACGCAACATTCGTTTTAGCCCAAATAAATATGTTAAGAGAATGATTTCCTTAAAGAATGAACAATATACTAAATTTCGATTTAAGTATATTGAATATTTTTCTAAGTGTTGAAAATAAAAAGATTTGTGAATTACTTATTTTTAATAAGTATGGAAATGTTTCCCGATATGAAGTGAATGTTTAGAATTTATCTTTTTGAAGATAAATTGAAATGGATAATTGAAATCGTATATGCATGGATATTTTGAAATATAAATTCATTATGGAATTTATAATGAAAGTGGAATTTGTTTAAAAATAAATGTTGATTTATTTTTGAAGTATTGAAAATTATATATCTTGTAAAGATATTTTGGAAAATAAACAATTTGGAAAATTATTTGGAATATGGTGATGTTGTGCATATTCATTGATAGTTCAATAGTCGACTATCAATATTTCCCTTTGAATGGGTATTTGATGTGATTGGTTTGAATTTGAATGCCACACTTATTTTTGAATAAGCGCTCACTATTCGGGTTAACCGGGAAAGGACCATGGGGTCGTATAACCCATTCCGAATATGTGATACGTCGTTGTGAATTGCATTTGAAGATCGGTGTTGAAGACCGGTATTTGCGAGAGCGATAGGATGACCTATCGATTGTCTCTGCACTGGGTAGCTCCTGGTATAGAGATTCCATAAGTGATGGGAAATCCGATCAGGATTGTGGATATCCGGATTGCAAGGACTTCTTTGTAAGTGCCTTCGGTTTTGTTCGATCCCGGAACAGACTTGTATGGATTGTATGTCTGACATTACAAGTTGAGATATAAAGCCGATTTCTTTCAAATATATTTCTGTTGGTGGCGGAGAATTTATTCTTTTAGCTTAACACCCTTCTCTGAGACGTACGAGCTCAGAGGTTATATAGTTGAAGTTATCAGCGATGTATTCCCAAATTGGTAATGTGACATGCTGAGTGTTGCTGAAATGATCATTGTGTTGATTATTTGTGATAGGATCATTTGTTTGATCGTCTATCTTGGTGATCATCGTGTTGATCATTTGTTGACCCAAAGCATGGCTTTTGTATAAAGTATGTTTTTGTGGACGTGACTTCGTCGAGCCTCACACCCCGGAAATGGTCAAAACAGGAAAGATGCGGCAAGGTTATGAGGGGTAGCACCCTTTAGGGTATGTACATTTCCTTCTCGATAGAGGTTGTATCATGGTATGGAGCCCAGATATTTAACCTATGTGGTTACTACGAATTTATTACTTTGTGGTTGTTGATTTTCGGGATCCCGTGAGAAAGGTCGTTTACGATTAGGGAATGGCGTGCTCGTGTCAGTAGTTACCCAGTTAGGGGTAACCCGGCCTTGTGTTGGCAGAGTTCCGGTTTGGTTCTCGGGGATGTCTTTCCAGAGGCATTCTCCTGTGGCAATGGGAAGTTCCTTGGCCTGACCATTCGTTGGAAATCCAAAGAAACAATACGTGACTTGTACGGTTTTAGTTGTAGAACCTGCCATCTAATATGGTAGCTATTAGTAGGCATAATATAATGGTACCTATGCTGGCTAAGATTTATATTCTACTTTCGAAATGAATTTTCTACACTATGCACTAGTAATAATATCAAATGTTCTTTTTAAATGAGTATCAAGCATGTTTGACTATCATAAGGAGAAATCTTCTCTAAGTCTGCGTTTGCATTGTGTGTGTGGCAGGAGGTCTTATGGTAGTCTCATTTTTAAAAGCATTGCGAATTGATTTAAAAATATTCCTCTATTTTGATTTTAAAGATAAACAAACTGTTTTGAGTTCTCACACCAGCCACATGACTGACTCGGAGTTTATTGTTTTCCTTCCTAAACTCTGGGTGCCCACCAATTTCCGCACGGGCAGTCAAGAGTTAAGGTTTATCAGGATATTCTGGATATTCTGGAGTTGCTGGAGGCAAGCTGGATGGCATGGCGTATTACTTATATAGTATTTCTTTTTCCGCTGCACTGTTTGTTGTTGTATATTGTTGTACACTCTGATGATATGATGTAATGAAATGTATAAAATGTAATAACTGATATAGTTCTTTGTTTAAAGATTATTCATTTATTATTATATGTTGTTCCGCTGCGAATTGTGAGATTCTGATATTGTTCTGTTGTTTTCTGTTCCGTTCTATGTTTTCTATTCTCTCTTCCTTTCTTCTCTTAAAATTCTTTTAAAAAAAAAACCTCAGTGTTCGGTTTTCCGTCGTTCGATTCCTCGGCAGTCGATAAAGTGAGTGTCGATGTTGAATTTTCGGAAGACGAAGAATCGTGTCCTTACAATGTGGTATCAGAGCATATGGTTAAGCGACAACCATGGTTCTGTAGGGTGTTACTCATTAGAGATAGAGTCAGCAGTACTCTAGAATGAGTTTGAGTGTAATAATAGATATGAGCGCATATTTGTTAGTGAATATAAAATTGTTTTGAATCGGGTAAATAAATTTTGCCCAAAACTATTTTGTATAGAAAAGAAATGATTTTCTATGAATTATTATAGTATATGGTTGCATGATTGTTAGGAAGTGATAATATTGAATTATTATCATTAGTATATGGAAATAAAATAAAATGAATTGAATTCAAGTAAAATAACTTGATAAATTATTAATTCATGGACTAATGAATTGGAATTTGAATTGGTTAAATTAAAAAATTTAGTCGTGAGCTAAATTTGAAGATAGATTTGAATTTGTATATAAGTTCAAGTAATTAAAAGAAATAAATTGAAATTTGAAATGAATTAGTGAATGAAACTAATTGAAAGTAGTAATATGAATTACTAAATGAAAGTTAATCGATAGAATTCAATATTTAAAATTGAAAAATTAAATTCAAATGAAATTTAAATTGTGAATTGAATTGAAATGTAAAATTGAATAAAATTGGATATGTAACTTCAATAGTGAAGTAAAAACGTATAAGAAGTATATGTTGGAAATTTTGTAATAGAATTGGCAAAATAGTTTGAATGTTAGATTCGGATGCTACTGTTAGCAGGTTATACAGGTGTATAAAGGAATTGAGATTTTGATTTCAAAGATAAAAATTGAATTGCTCGACAAAAAGGTACGTATTTCAATTTCAATATGAGATTTGATGACTTTCTTCCCTAGCCACTTGGCTTTTCTCTTTTCTTTTTGATTCTGAGGGGTCGTGGTGCCATTTTGTAGTCGTACCGAGCTAGCCGCGCAAAGGAAACGCTGGCGAAATTTTTCGAAAATTTAGGGTGTTAGAAAATTTTGAGAAAATTTTGAAAGTTTGAAATTTGAATTTGAATTTAAATTTGAATGGTTAGGAAAACAATGTTGTTTGAAACTTATAAATGAAGTTGAAAAGCTAGTTGAAATGATAGTGAATTTTTAGTAAAAAGATTTAGGCTAGTAAGTTGATAAAACTATTTGGATTGTGAAAAATAATAATCAAGATAAGGGCATTCTTCTTAACTTGTAATTTCGGGACGAAATTCTTTTAAGGGGGGAAGATTGTAACGACCCAGAACTTTTAACAATTTAATTTGACAATATTTAATTTATTTTAAATATTAAATAATGGTTTGGATTGAATTTTCAATATAACTTTGAATTTGGCGATTGAATTTTAGAATTTAATCTATTGAAAGTTGAATAAAAATTTAAATCTTTGATTTTAATTTGATTAAAAATATTTCAAAGGCTTGTAAAATTTATATTGATAATATTGAAGATAATAGAAGCTTCAGAATTGAAATTGAAAGTGAATTGTTCAGTTTTGAAATTTATATCGTTTGAATCGATATTTAAAAATAGCCGTCCGAGGCACAGTCTCGGAATTCGACGAAACCAGTTCCATTGGGTCCGTAATATTGAATTATTGCCGGATTTCAAATTTCGTATTTTTCGAAGTTGATATGTGAGCACACGACACCTAAACGCGTTGAAAATTTGTATCGAAACAAATTTAATTCAAATTTAAATTTGAAATTTAATTACCGACAGCATCCCTAAATTTTTGCCTAAAAATCACGATACCAAATCGTGTGAGCATGGCCGAACATGCCTCAGTTGATTTTAAATACCATCTCCTTCTCCCCTCAGTTCCAAATCAAAGAAACGAAATAAAAAAAATTAATGGCCGAAGCCGTATTTTCTTTTCCCCTCTTGTTCATATAACTGAAACCCCTTTCCTTCATCACTTATAAACCGAGCTCAGTAAATAAAATAAAAAAAGGGGAAAGGGGATCGCGCGCTCGAAGGTGGGTGTTGCGTGCAGTGGCGTTCACGTGGGGGGATGGAGCTCGAATGGGCGAGGTCGCGAGGCAATTGAAGGCGCGCGATTGGGAATGGCGACGCGGTCAACTGGGAGGCCGTGGTTAGGGCTTTGGGTTGCGGCGATTGCAGGCAAGTGCGACGGCATCGCGATTCAATGGAGACGAACGCGAGTGGCAGTGGCGCGCGCGATGGGGCTCGCGTTGAGGGTTCGTGCACGCGATGTCGCGAGATGATGGAGGTGGAGGCGGCGATCGAGGCAACGAGGGGCGTTCGCGAGCATGGTGATGGCCGGAGACGAATAGCAGTAAGGTATTGTGATTTTTTTTTATTGTTTTCGAAGTTGTATTCAATAATAATTTCAAGAAAAAAAAACAGAGAGAAATAAATAAGTATTGGATATTTGATTTTAGCAGAAAAAAAAATATAGGTTAGAAAAAAAAAGTCACTGTAATAATTTTTAGAAGTATTTAAAGTAAATAAAATTTAAATTTTTGGTTAAATAAACTTGTTAAAGGAATCAGTTCGAATTTTAATAAATGTATATAGATTTGAAATAATAATAACCGAATTTTAAAACTTGAAGAAAATTTAGTTTAAAACTAAATTATTTGTTGAATAGAAATTTAGTTTCAAATGGAAAATATTTATTAAAGAAAATTTGTTAAGAATTCAAATTTATTTGATAAAATAATTTATTTAAGGAAATTTAATTTTTAAGTTAAATAAAGAAATAAATTAATTAAGTTATTTGTAACAGCCCAATTTTTTTTACAAGTATTTTTCACTTGTATTTTTTTTTTTAAAAATAAAAAAAAAACTTTGGGGTTTATTTAAAGTGATTAAAACAAAATATGAAAAAAAATTTAGGACTAACTAATGAGATCTCTGAAAAAATCAAGTTTTAATTAAGAAAACATTTATAGCTTAGGTGGTTAAGACATCTGGGCTATTCACGACAGGTCACGAGTTCGAGTCTCAGCACGGTCAGAATTTCGAATTTTTTTTTATGTATAAATGAACTGGGTAATCACGCGTTAAAAAGGGCGCGTAAATCTAGGGAATAAGTGCCGTGTATATATATATAAAATATGAAGAATGTAAACCAATTTAAATTTTAGTTAAGTATTATTTTTGAAGGATTTAGTGTATTTATAAACTGTTAAATATCGCGTTTAAAAGGACGCGTAAAATTTATGGTAAGTAATGTAATAAAACGTGTAAAATTTAAAACGTTATTTTATATATATATTTTTGATGTTTTGTATTACGTCAGTTTGACGTACTTTTAAAATCATATATAAACACCTTTATGGATTAAAACATCAGTTAGTGATTTTTAAGACGAACGTTACTTTTGGTTGTAACTGACAGTTTGGTTTTAAATAAAATGTGTATATACGTTTCCATTTCCAAAAGCTTTGAAAAATTCTTGCCGTCATTTAATTAAATCAAACTAAAAAAAATAATATATCAATTCTCATATAATTGGAATGGTTCATATTTTGCCATTCCTCTGATCACGAAACCTTATCTGCCTAAATCTACAATCACGCATATATCATTTGAAAGAAAATCAATTTTGCCTTCCTTTGCGCGTGACACAAAATTTTATTCTTTTAACATTTTTGGCATTTGCCTCTTACCTTTTTGTTTCTTGAGCATGTCACTGTATTCATTTATTCACGCAACCTAAATGGACTAATATATTTGATTGCCTAAAAATCAACTCATGCATTCAAATTTAACCTTGCCTATCTTTTCAAATTCTCACATTCCTATTTATATCTCTCTGTTTCCACTGCCTTTATTTTGCAAGATAAAATTTTTTCCGTTCCTATAATCACGCATATAAAGTAAAAAATCGTATTTAAATATCTTTATGGAGAAAAATATCAGTCAGTGATTTTAAGACGGACGTTATTTTGTTTTAAAGGACCGTTTGATTTCTTTTAATAAATGGTATACGTTCTTTGCCTAAAGCTTACATAAATATTCACCTTTTCATTTATGGGTATCAAACTAAAATCAAGATTTTAGCTAAAATAAAATGGATCACACGTGAGCAACATTAGTGCATTTGTATATATGTAAAGTTCGCATTTTTTCTTATTCCTCTTACCCTCTGTTGTCATCAGCTTTACCAAACATCACGCTTGCCCTTCCTTTGATCAATATTCCCCTTAAGTAACGTACAAACTTTATAAATCAAACCATGTATCACGCAAGTCATTTATTTCCCATAATCCAAGCTGCCAATTTCTCTGCCTTTTTGTTTACAAATTTTCGAATACTGATCAAACTTTATACGTTGGAAAAAAAAAATTTATCCTTTTGCAAACTTAAATGAGTTAATCACGCCACATCCCTTGATCACTGCCTTGCCGTTTCACAAATTCGTGTATAAATATGCCAGAGATCCACATCTCAAAAAAAAAAGAAAAAAAAACTCACCACTCTTCAAAGCATTGCAAATTTTCCTCTGGCAATTTCGTTCGAAGCATCAGGCAATTGTCTTATTGTTTTCTCTTTCTTTTCCTTCCAGTTTTTCCTTTCCTCAGTTTTTTTTTTGTTCTCATTTGATATGCTCGGCCACTCCAACCCATCTACTTCACCCGATCTAGTTGACAAACTTTGGAAATTTATGAGTCATCACATCTGTAGAAATCTAATATGTGTGTGCAAAGAGATGGTGTAGTTGACCCAGATTTAATTTAATGCTAGCTTAAAGTTTACGCGTACTATCACTACGGAAAAATGGGTTATTCATTGTATATATCATACTTAGTTTTGGGTCAAACAAAATAGAAAGTCAATAATGTTCATTGAAAAAAAAAAAAGAAAAAAAAAAGAAAAAAAAAGAAGAAAGAAATATATATGTAAAACAGAGGAAGGAGAGGAAGGGAAGAGGGAGAGGAGAGATTTGAGGGTACCTGTACATGCGTGTATCAGTGAGAAGCTTTGCCTTTTTGCATATATTAGATAATTTACCTGTACTAAATGCATATCATATAGGAAGCAGTGCCTGCATATTTTTAACATAAATATAGTTCAGACCATATAGTGTGTGTGCAAGCATCTATTAAAAAAGATCCATGCATTTAGTCGAAAGATTGGGCGAATTGTGCATGTGATATATATATTTATAAAAAAAAAAAAAAAACACACACTGATTTCATTTGTAAATTAAATGCTTACAATTTATAAGCTTTCATTCCAAACAATATTTCAATTTGTACCGGACATTGATTTAATTCAATTTACTATTTAATATTATTAATTCATTAACTAAATTCACTACTTACCTTTGTTCTCTTATATGCAACTCTTAGCCTAATATAACAATTTACATCACTTCAATTTATTCGTCATTTTGTTTCAACTGTAAATACTTAGCCTTATATTCCCATGGTTTCATTTCCTTCTCAACATTTGCTTCATTATTAATTTTAAAATCTTTATTTCTTCTAAAGTAAATTTGCGTAAATCTTATTAAAATGACAAATTTAATTAACGAAAATGACAGGTCGTTACACATATAAAAAAAAAAAGAATATTTATAATTTAGAAATGATATAATAAAATTTTATAAAGGAAGTAACGTGCAGATCAAATAATGTACTATCCATGCATTAGTTTGTAGTATAGGCTGGGTGAAAACTTTTGCATGTGTACACGCAAATCTAGTAGGAAATAGGCAGTGTGTTTTTGCGTAAAGGGAAAAAATTAAGGGAGTGAAGTATTTGCATTTCTTTGGGTTACAGTGAGCGTACATTCTTAGTTGATATAGGCTTGGGCCGTGACCTTATGCATACTTCCAGTTGAAGTTTAGTAATGTGGTGGTTGTGCGTTTTGTTTAATTAAATAATAGAGTATATATATAAAAGGTAGAAAAAAAAAGATTTTATTTTGGGCCGAGTTGTTCGTCAAGTAGGGTGGTGTAGTGGTCGAGCGTATCGTGCCAAATTTCTTTGACTCTATTCGTTCCAATTGTTTCAAATATTTGCGTTGACCATAAATTTTAAAAGTCACGTATTCGGTATTTGGATCTTGTTATAGATTTGAATCTAGGCGTGACATCCAGGGAAATTTGATCGCTACCCTCTGTGCGTTTCTTTTTTTTGGTGGTTTTTTCATTTTCGCTTGAATCAAATTTTCTGCAGCTTTCAGGTGAGTATTTCTCACCAGACATACGTATTTATATTTTGGTAAATTATTGCAAGTGTATGTGTAAAATTGTATTTCACTATTATCTGTCTGTAATGTAATATAGAATGATGGACCCCATTTAAATTGACACCTCATCAGTATTATCTGTTATATTATTTCTGCAGTTATATTATTAATTGTTATTTATTGCTTAAATCACCACTGCAAGTTCCCTGTTAAAGTTGGATTGTTATGGGCTGAAATAATGATTATTGTTAAACTAGTCTGTTAACTGCTTAACTGATAACTTGGGATTGCGGGTTTGAAATGATAGAACCCGGGGTTTTGTAAATTACGGGTTGAAATGATATACATCCGTATCACTTGACCTAGGCTAGAGAACTATATACATGCCCGTGGTTCTTATAATATTTTCTGAAATATTTAAAATTATTTTGGAAGTTAAATATTTGATTTAATATCTTTAAAGGATTTTTTTTATTTTTATTTTTGAATGAGTTATAAATGTTAATAAATAAATAAATATTTGAATAGAATTTTGGAATATAACTTATTTTGGAAATTCTGGATTTTGAAAAATAAGCCTTCAGTTAATAAATAAATAGATAAATAAGTTATATTTGGAAATATTTATTTAGTTAAACAAATCTGCTACAGCATTTTAAATGCTGTCTTTTTGAAATTGGACTAGTTTTACCCGTAACTTTAGGTAGCATTTCCTAAGTGCTACAGAATCTAGAATTGATTGTTTTAAAACTTATGGAATTTGATAAATTTTATTTTATGTTAAGTTTTGGAAAATCTTAAGATATGATATTTATAACTGGATTTTCCTTAATAAATTTAAGATGAATATTCTAGTATTAAGTGAATTTTGAAGATATTAAATGACTAACATTTGGAGTTTATTTATGGAATTTATGGGAATATTCAAGACTAAATAATAAAACATTGATTTGTTGAAAGAATAAAATCCAAACTTAGTTTTGAATAGGAAATACTCCAATTGGATATATATATATATATAGGAATTGTAATGGATTTGGGGACATAAAGTGATATTTAAATTATGGTTTAAACTTTAAATAAAGAAATATATTTGTAAAGCTATATAAATTATCTTCTTTACAAAGTAACCATAAAGTTAAACCATTATTCTATATACCGTTGAATATCCAAACCATTTGTGTGTTGGGAGTTATGGTTTTAAAGTAAAAATTCCAAATATTATGTTTTGAAGATATATTCAAATATTTGGCTTCCAGATATTATAAATTTTAAGCAGTATGGTTTTTGGAAAGAATTATATTTGAATATAACGATATCATATTGTTTTTGGGTTTTAAAATGATATCGTATTTATATTTTGAAATGGAAATGTTTATTCTGGTTTTAAAGTATAAAATGTTTTAAATGACCACGGGTTATAATAACGATGGGTTGGCAAAGAGACCGGGATCGGATATGGACATACTCTCTGTCGATACCGAAAACCACTTTGACCAACCGTGTACGCGGTGGAGATTCCAGAATGAAGTAGGTCGGTGGTGGCGTTTCCTGTAAGGTAAATACGTGGACCCGACTCCCGTGAGTTGGCATAAGGTGGCTAAAACAGGAGCAATTCCAGGCCAATGAGGTCATTCCTCTGATCGGACGCTCCTCTTCGATATTATACTATGTTTTTGGATTGATTCGGTGGCCACCTCTATATTTTGATTTTGGGGAGTTAGTCCGAGGTGGGCGGTAACTGCGGCTACGCGTTTCCATCAGCCTGGATAGCAATTGGTATATCTACCCTGGCATTGCCTAGTTGTGCCGTGTCATCTACCATACCGAGCCTTTACTACGAGTTTCTATTTGTGTCGTACCTATGGAGTATCCTCTGGTAGCTTCCCGATCAGGAGGTATTACGGTACTGTATAGACTATTGGCATTATTTGTGTTAAGGGGAATATTGGGTCACTCCTTAACGCTATTAAAAAGTAAGTTTATTTTATAAATAGACACTATTATAATAGCGCAATATACTACATAGTAAATAGTTTAACGGATCCTTAGAGGATGGGCGGTCCCAAGCATCCTTTAGGTTACTTGTTCTATATTACAGTACACTTGAATTATCTTACATTATATAAGTATGTATGTCCTGACTCGAGTGTTATGTTTTATTTTACGCTCGGGTCAGCCTGAGTTGCAGTTTCAGTTTTTCTCTCCGGAGCTAGGTCATCCCGTAGATCATTCGTGCTGCCGGAAGCTTTTCAGTCCCTATCTTATCTGCAATCAAGACTTTGGAGGAATCTGTTTCTATTTATGTCTACAGCTGTATTGCAGATTCTAAACTATGTAAATTCTTTTTGGTTAAAAGTTTTATGGTGGCTTCATGAACCACTAAATATTTTATTTCCGCTGTGAGTTCTGATATCTGTGTATGTGATTCTGTGATTTTATTTACTGCATATTCTGAGTTCTGCCAAAATTATTCTACAACGCAGTACTTTGAACACTTCAAGTCCGACATGAGCGGATGCGAAGGGTTGAAAATATTGGGTCGTTACATTTGGTATCAGAGCTTTGGCTCTAGGCAAAACTTAGAATGTATGGTAAAATTGATTTACAGAATCACTTTCATTTGAGCTTGAATCTCTTCCTTTTCGAATTTTGGAACGTTCCCTGCGGTTCCGAAGTTCATTCGTGTCCCTCACTATTCATTTTTCCGATTCTGGAGTATCCCATAACTCCACTTCGGATGATCTTTATAGTAAATTGGCGGTTTCGCCAATATTCTAATATAGGGGTGAAACTCCTTTACAACTAGCATTGATTCACCGGAGATTTATATTTATCCTCAGTTTAGATGCTAGTATCTTTGGTTATTCTAAACTCTATCTCTTCAGATCGAATGTAGATTTACCCTAGAAAATCCACATCGATCTTATTCTTTAAGTCACGGTTGACCCGGTTAAGGTTGCCCGCGATTTATATAAACTTATCTGGTTCCTTATTCTGTTATTTAACCATCGGATCTTCTGATTCCAACTTATCTTTAAATCAAAATTCTCTTTAATTTGAGTTCTTCAAAATTTGAATCTCTATCCTTGTTTTGAAAAAAAAAATTATTCCTATATTTGGGAAAAATCTAATATTATATATATAAGTATAATTTTCAAAATTTAACTAGTTGTTTAGAGATAATAGTGTTTGATTTTATTTATGGTTTTGTAAACCATTGGTTTTGTCTTATATAAATAATTGAACTATAAAACATGGTTATAAATTTATTTAGAAACAAAAAAATGAATTTAAAACAAGAATTTAAGAATTTAATTTCTGATAGTTTCAAACCTTGTGTTTAAAGTCTTAAAAGGATATATTATTATTTAAATTATTTTCGAATATAAATTTGTTTCCAAAGAATTTTAAAAGTTTTAAAAATTAGTGCTCTTCTCTTTGTCGCTGGAAAATAATTTCGGTGATGACTACAACATCATCGACATTCATTTTCGAGTATCAAAGTAAAGAGACCACGTTGTAGTTTTGTTTCAAAAATTTAATTGATTTGAATTTCTAAATATGACTTAATTTATAATATATATAGATATATGATTTAAATTGATTTGACATATCCTATATGTATGTATTTATTTATCTCTAAAGGGTTTGAAGTTAATTGGAAATTTAATTCATAAATTTATGTTAAAAGGTGATTCTAATGATAAAATAAAGTCAAATTTGGAATGAATATTTAAACTTGAATAATATAGTTGGAAAATTTTACTTGTATAAATTGCATGCCAATATAACTTACCTAAATCATTCATAAATTAACTATGTAATTGGATAATGTATAATATAAAAGGATTTTATAAATAAAATTTGAGTGGTTATAATAAATGTTATACACTTAAAGTTTCAGTTACAACAAGACAAATAGAGGTAAATAGAAATAAAATAATAATTGAATAATATACAATATCAAATGGTGTTAAAGGAAATTTAGAAATATATTGGAATAGTTATATTAAATATAATCTACTTTATATGTGCGATAGATATATTAAGCAGAATATATTTAATAATAATCTGGAATAAAGAAAATTAAATTTGTTGAATAAAAGATGATTATTATAAATGACTATACAAATTTTTGATTTTAGAAAATAATTGGATAATAAGATAATTAATTTGGAAATAGTTAAGATTGATTTAACTTTTGTAAAAATCAAATGAATTAAATCAATTATTGAATATTAATTAATTTACATTGAAATTTATGGTTTAGAAATTGAGAAAATATTTGACATAGATGAGAAAAATATTGAGAAAAATAAATTTAATTTGGAATAAAGAAGAAACTAAATGGGGAATTTAGCCTATTTTGGGAAATGGTAAATTTACTTTAATTAAGTTAAATCACCATTTCAAATTGGGACTAAAATTAAACATTTTAAATTAGAATGTTATAATACCTTGTGAAAAATTTGGATAAAATATATATATATATATATATATATATATATATATATATATATATGAATGATTTTTTTTGTGTAGGGATATTATACAAGTAAATATGTAAATAAATAAATCTTAAAATTTTAAGTATAAATAGATGAAATCAATGATTAATTTAAAATTTAATTTTTATTGTTTAGATTAATGATTCTAATTTAAGTTTCAATTTAGTTTTCTTTCAGGTTGTTTCTATTCCCCTACCTTCTTCCTTTTCGAGGACGAAAAGTTCTGAGTGGGGGAGAGTGTAACAGCCCAATTTTTTTTACAAGTATTTTTCACTTGTATTTTTTTTTTTTAAAAAAATAAAAAAAAAACTTTGGGGTTTATTTAAAGTGATTAAAACAAAATATGAAAAAAAATTTAGGACTAACTAATGAGATCTCTGAAAAAATCAAGTTTTAATTAAGAAAACATTTATAGCTTAGGTGGTTAAGACATCTGGGCTATTCACGACAGGTCACGAGTTCGAGTCTCAGCACGGTCAGAATTTCGAATTTTTTTTTATGTATAAATGAACTGGGTAATCACGCGTTAAAAAGGGCGCGTAAATCTAGGGAATAAGTACCGTGTATATATATATATAAAATATGAAGAATGTAAACCAATTTAAATTTTAGTTAAGTATTATTTTTGAAGGATTTAGTGTATTTATAAACTGTTAAATATCGCGTTTAAAAGGACGCGTAAAATTTATGGTAAGTAATGTAATAAAACGTGTAAAATTTAAAACGTTATTTTATATATATATTTTTGATGTTTTGTATTACGTCAGTTTGACGTACTTTTAAAATCATATATAAACACCTTTATGGATTAAAACATCAGTTAGTGATTTTTAAGACGAACGTTACTTTTGGTTGTAACTGACAGTTTGGTTTTAAATAAAATGTGTATATACGTTTCCATTTCCAAAAGCTTTGAAAAATTCTTGCCGTCATTTAATTAAATCAAACTAAAAAAAATAATATATCAATTCTCATATAATTGGAACGGTTCATATTTTGCCATTCCTCTGATCACGAAACCTTATCTGCCTAAATCTACAATCACGCATATATCATTTGAAAGAAAATCAATTTTGCCTTCCTTTGCGCGTGACACAAAATTTTATTCTTTTAACATTTTTGGCATTTGCCTCTTACCTTTTTGTTTCTTGAGCATGTCACTGTATTCATTTATTCACGCAACCTAAATGGACTAATATATTTGATTGCCTAAAAATCAACTCATGCATTCAAATTTAACCTTGCCTATCTTTTCAAATTCTCACATTCCTATTTATATCTCTCTGTTTCCACTGCCTTTATTTTGCAAAATAAAATTTTTTCCGTTCCTATAATCACGCATATAAAGTAAAAAATCGTATTTAAATATCTTTATGGAGAAAAATATCAGTCAGTGATTTTAAGACGGACGTTATTTTGTTTTAAAGGACCGTTTGATTTCTTTTAATAAATGGTATACGTTCTTTGCCTAAAGCTTACATAAATATTCACCTTTTCATTTATGGGTATCAAACTAAAATCAAGATTTTAGCTAAAATAAAATGGATCACACGTGAGCAACATTAGTGCATTTGTATATATGTTACGTTCGCATTTTTGCTTATTCCTCTTACCCTCTGTTGTCATCAGCTTTACCAAACATCACGCTTTCCCTTCCTTTGATCAATATTCCCCTTAAGTAACGTACAAACTTTATAAATCAAACCATGTATCACACAAGTCATTTATTTCCCATAATCCAAGCTGCCATTTTCTCTGCCTTTTTGTTTACAAATTTTCGAATACTGATCAAACTTTATACGTTGGAAAAAAAATTTTTATCCTTTTGCAAAACTGAAATGAGTTAATCACGCCACATCCCTTGATCACTGCCTTGCCGTTTCACAAATTCGTGTATAAATATGCCAGAGATCCACATCTCAAAAAAAAAAAGAAAAAAAAACTCACCACTCTTCAAAGCATTGCAAATTTTCCTCTGGCAATTTCGTTCGAAGCATCAGGCAATTGTCTTATTGTTTTCTCTTTCTTTTCCTTCCAGTTTTTCCTTTCCTCAGTTTTTTTTTTGTTCTCATTTGATATGCTCGGCCACTCCAACCCATCTACTTCACCCGATCTAGTTGACAAACTTTGGAAATTTATGAGTCATCACATCTGTAGAAATCTAATATGTGTGTGCAAAGAGATGGTGTAGTTGACCCAGATTTAATTTAATGCTAGCTTAAAGTTTACGCGTACTATCACTACGGAAAAATGGGTTATTCATTGTATATATCATACTTAGTTTTGGGTCAAACAAAATAGAAAGTCAATAATGTTCATTGAAAAAAAAAAAAGAAAAAAAAAAGAAAAAAAAAAAGAAGAAAGAAATATATATGTAAAACAGAGGAAGGAGAGGAAGGGAAGAGGGAGAGGAGAGATTTGAGGGTACCTGTACATGCGTGTATCAGTGAGAAGCTTTGCCTTTTTGCATATATTAGATAATTTACCTGTACTAAATGCATATCATATAGGAAGCAGTGCCTGCATATTTTTAACATAAATATAGTTCAGACCATATAGTGTGTGTGCAAGCATCTATTAAAAAAGATCCATGCATTTAGTCGAAAGATTGGGCGAATTGTGCATGTGATATATATATTTATAAAAAAAAAAAAACACACACTGATTTCATTTGTAAATTAAATGCTTACAATTTATAAGCTTTCATTCCAAACAATATTTCAATTTGTACCGGACATTGATTTAATTCAATTTACTATTTAATATTATTAATTCATTAACTAAATTCACTACTTACCTTTGTTCTCTTATATGCAACTCTTAGCCTAATATAACAATTTACATCACTTCAATTTATTCGTCATTTTGTTTCAACTGTAAATACTTAGCCTTATATTCCCATGGTTTCATTTCCTTCTCAACATTTGCTTCATTATTAATTTTAAAATCTTTATTTCTTCTAAAGTAAATTTGCGTAAATCTTATTAAAATGACAAATTTAATTAACGAAAATGACAGGTCGTTACACATATAAAAAAAAAGAATATTTATAATTTAGAAATGATATAATAAAATTTTATAAAGGAAGTAACGTGCAGATCAAATAATGTACTATCCATGCATTAGTTTGTAGTATAGGCTGGGTGAAAACTTTTGCATGTGTACACGCAAATCTAGTAGGAAATAGGCAGTGTGTTTTTGCGTAAAGGGAAAAAATTAAGGGAGTGAAGTATTTGCATTTCTTTGGGTTACAGTGAGCGTACATTCTTAGTTGATATAGGCTTGGGCCGTGACCTTATGCATACTTCCAGTTGAAGTTTAGTAATGTGGTGGTTGTGCGTTTTGTTTAATTAAATAATAGAGTATATATATAAAAGGTAGAAAAAAAAAAGATTTTATTTTGGGCCGAGTTGTTCGTCAAGTAGGGTGGTGTAGTGGTCGAGCGTATCGTGCCAAATTTCTTTGACTCTATTCGTTCCAATTGTTTCAAATATTTGCGTTGACCATAAATTTTAAAAGTCACGTATTCGGTATTTGGATCTTGTTATAGATTTGAATCTAGGCGTGACATCCAGGGAAATTTGATCGCTACCCTCTGTGCGTTTCTTTTTTTTGGTGGTTTTTTCATTTTCGCTTGAATCAAATTTTCTGCAGCTTTCAGGTGAGTATTTCTCACCAGACATACGTATTTATATTTTGGTAAATTATTGCAAGTGTATGTGTAAAATTGTATTTCACTATTATCTGTCTGTAATGTAATATAGAATGATGGACCCCATTTAAATTGACACCTCATCAGTATTATCTGTTATATTATTTCTGCAGTTATATTATTAATTGTTATTTATTGCTTAAATCACCACTGCAAGTTCCCTGTTAAAGTTGGATTGTTATGGGCTGAAATAATGATTATTGTTAAACTAGTCTGTTAACTGCTTAACTGATAACTTGGGATTGCGGGTTTGAAATGATAGAACCCGGGGTTTTGTAAATTACGGGTTGAAATGATATACATCCGTATCACTTGACCTAGGCTAGAGAACTATATACATGCCCGTGGTTCTTATAATATTTTCTGAAATATTTAAAATTATTTTGGAAGTTAAATATTTGATTTAATATCTTTAAAGGATTTTTTTTTATTTTTATTTTTGAATGAGTTATAAATGTTAATAAATAAATAAATATTTGAATAGAATTTTGGAATATAACTTATTTTGGAAATTCTGGATTTTGAAAAATAAGCCTTCAGTTAATAAATAAATAGATAAATAAGTTATATTTGGAAATATTTATTTAGTTAAACAAATCTGCTACAGCATTTTAAATGCTGTCTTTTTGAAATTGGACTAGTTTTACCCGTAACTTTAGGTAGCATTTCCTAAGTGCTACAGAATCTAGAATTGATTGTTTTAAAACTCATGGAATTTGATAAATTTTATTTTATGTTAAGTTTTGGAAAATCTTAAGATATGATATTTATAACTGGATTTTCCTTAATAAATTTAAGATGAATATTCTAGTATTAAGTGAATTTTGAAGATATTAAATGACTAACATTTGGAGTTTATTTATGGAATTTATGGGAATATTCAAGACTAAATAATAAAACATTGATTTGTTGAAAGAATAAAATCCAAACTTAGTTTTGAATAGGAAATACTCCAATTGGATATATATATATAGGAATTGTAATGGATTTGGGGACATAAAGTGATATTTAAATTATGGTTTAAACTTTAAATAAAGAAATATATTTGTAAAGCTATATAAATTATCTTCTTTACAAAGTAACCATAAAGTTAAACCATTATTCTATATACCGTTGAATATCCAAACCATTTGTGTGTTGGGAGTTATGGTTTTAAAGTAAAAATTCCAAATATTATGTTTTGAAGATATATTCAAATATTTGGCTTCCAGATATTATAAATTTTAAGCAGTATGGTTTTTAGAAAGAATTATATTTGAATATAACGATATCATATTGTTTTTGGGTTTTAAAATGATATCGTATTTATATTTTGAAATGGAAATGTTTATTCTGGTTTTAAAGTATAAAATGTTTTAAATGACCACGGGTTATAATAACGATGGGTTGGCAAAGAGACCGGGATCGGATATGGACATACTCTCTGTCGATACCGAAAACCACTTTGACCAACCGTGTACGCGGTGGAGATTCCAGAATGAAGTAGGTCGGTGGTGGCGTTTCCTGTAAGGTAAATACGTGGACCCGACTCCCGTGAGTTGGCATAAGGTGGCTAAAACAGGAGCAATTCCAGGCCAATGAGGTCATTCCTCTGATCGGACGCTCCTCTTCGATATTATACTATGTTTTTGGATTGATTCGGTGGCCACCTCTATATTTTGATTTTGGGGAGTTAGTCCGAGGTGGGCGGTAACTGCGGCTACGCGTTTCCATCAGCCTGGATAGCAATTGGTATATCTACCCTGGCATTGCCTAGTTGTGCCGTGTCATCTACCATACCGAGCCTTTACTACGAGTTTCTATTTGTGTCGTACCTATGGAGTATCCTCTGGTAGCTTCCCGATCAGGAGGTATTACGGTACTGTATAGACTATTGGCATTATTTGTGTTAAGGGGAATATTGGGTCACTCCTTAACGCTATTAAAAAGTAAGTTTATTTTATAAATAGACACTATTATAATAGCGCAATATACTACATAGTAAATAGTTTAACGGATCCTTAGAGGATGGGCGGTCCCAAGCATCCTTTAGGTTACTTGTTCTATATTACAGTACACTTGAATTATCTTACATTATATAAGTATGTATGTCCTGACTCGAGTGTTATGTTTTATTTTACGCTCGGGTCAGCCTGAGTTGCAGTTTCAGTTTTTCTCTCCGGAGCTAGGTCATCCCGTAGATCATTCGTGCTGCCGGAAGCTTTTCAGTCCCTATCTTATCTGCAATCAAGACTTTGGAGGAATCTGTTTCTATTTATGTCTACAGCTGTATTGCAGATTCTAAACTATGTAAATTCTTTTTGGTTAAAAGTTTTATGGTGGCTTCATGAACCACTAAATATTTTATTTCCGCTGTGAGTTCTGATATCTGTGTATGTGATTCTGTGATTTTATTTACTGCATATTCTGAGTTCTGCCAAAATTATTCTACAACGCAGTACTTTGAACACTTCAAGTCCGACATGAGCGGATGCGAAGGGTTGAAAATATTGGGTCGTTACATTATTGAAGGGTAAGTGATTTTTCACTTAGTTCGAATATTCTATTTAAAAGGAAAAATTTATTTATAACAAATTTAATAGTTAAAACCAAAATAATTAGTTGATTTAATTTATTAAAAAGGAAAGTTAGTTTGAAAGTAAAATGTTTAGTTAAATAAATTTATTTAACAGGAGTTTGGTTTAAAGGAAAATAAATTTATTAAAGGAAAAATTGTTAAAGATAAAATTTAGATTAATTTATTAAAAAGAAAGAATGCTTCGAATTAAATGGTTAGTTAATAAAGTTTATTAAAATAAATTTAAATTTTAGTTAAATAAAATTTTAAAGAAGAAATTGGTTTAAATAAAACTATCAGTTAATTTAACTATAAAAATGAAATCGCCGATGAATAGAAATTATCAAATGAAAATTTATTATTCGATTATTTCGAATATTAATAAATTGTGTAAATATTTATACAAGGTATAAATGAAGAAAACAAGTTGAATTAGAAGTGGATGGCAAACGGGAATAAAGGTGAGAACTTCTCACTCAAAAGGAATTTTGTTGTTTATTTAAATTTTAAATAGTTAGATTTAAAATTGTTTGACTGTGTTGATTGAATGATTGAATGATGATTGATATATATATATATATATATATATATATATATTGGATGTGAATAGACCCTATACGCCGTTAGTAAGCGGAGGTTATTTATTACACACATATACCGCGATATTCCACCTTGAAGTGGAATTGGTATTATATTATATATATAGCAATATATATATATTGGCATATGTATATATTGCAGTTGATTGATTTCCCGCATTTTCTTTTAGCGGATGAGACCCTATGCGCCGTTAGTAAGCGGATAATATTTATAAAATCCCATATACCGCGATGTTCCGTCTTGAAACGGAATGGGTATTGTGCTAATATCTGTGGATGTAGGGAAACAGGTTGGAGGGATCCAACTGGATTCCTCACAAGTGTTTGTTTATTTACATATATTGTGATATTTGATTGTTTATCATGGATGATATATGATGTTTGAAAGTCGTGATTGACTATTTGATGTGTTGCATCAACGGATCCAATTTTTGAAATTTAAAAATAAGGATTTTTATTTCTAAGGGATTTCTAAAGTAATTTTTGAAAGTATACGTTTTATAAATACTTCTGGAGTTGATTCATCTTAAATAAATAAACGTTATAATTTTAAATATTATAAAATTATGATTTTTGAGAAATACAGTTAAAAGTTGATTTTTGAAGATAGGAGATAAATGATTTTATAAAATAGCTTAAACTGGAATTGCTGGATTTATTATAAAAAGTTTAAAAATAGGATTTATAAAATTGGATTTTTTTTATAAATCAAATGATGAAATTATAAAAGAGTTTAAAGACGTTTTAAAAATAGTAATATAAATTGTTTTATATTAAAAGATTTATAAATTGATATTTATAAATTAAAAATATTAGAAGTGTAAAACGAACTTTTCTAAGTGTTAGAAAGAATTGTAAATGAATTTCATAAATTGAAATTATAGAATTATAACGGTGAAGTTATAAATAGAATTTTATAAACAGTAGGTTTATAAAATTTGTAAAGTTATTTAAAGAAATGGGTTTGGATAAATGAATGAATCTTATAAGTTATAAGATTTATAAAATTTATGAAGTTTAAAGGAATGATTTTGTAAATAAATAAATTATAAGTATTTGACTTATAATATGAATTTTTAATATATCATTGTGATATGAATTGAGATAGATTAATAAAGGAATTTATAAAAGGAGTTGATATAAAATAAATAGAAATAGAATTTATAAACATTGCTTTATAAATCTGCAACGACTTATTTTGATAAGCGAATTGTTGTAATTTAGTTATGGAGTATATTCATGTTTTTGAATAGTGAATATTATGTTAAAGAAATTATTTTGGAAGTGATGTTTGAAATGGAATTAAACGATCTAAAGATGTTTTAAAATATGTCAAGAAATAAAAGGAAATAGTAGATTATAACACTGTTGTTATAATAGATGATTTCCGAAAGGAAATGTTTAGTATAGTATTGGGATTTATATATCTATTTTAATTTCGAATCCCTATACTAGTGATTTTGGGTTGTCGTAACGATGTTTTACGCAACATTCGTTTTAGCCCAAATAAATATGTTAAGAGAATGATTTCCTTAAAGAATGAACAATATACTAAATTTCGATTTAAGTATATTGAATATTTTTCTAAGTGTTGAAAATAAAAAGATTTGTGAATTACTTATTTTTAATAAGTATGGAAATGTTTTTCGATATGAAGTGAATGTTTAGAATTTATCTTTTTGAAGATAAATTGAAATGGATAATTGAAATCGTATATGCATGGATATTTTGAAATATAAATTCATTATGGAATTTATAATGAAAGTGGAATTAGTTTAAAAATAAATGTTGATTTATTTTTGAAGTATTGAAAATTATATATCTTGTAAAGATATTTTGGAAAATAAATAATTTGGAAAATTATTTGGAATATGGTGATGTTGTGCATATTCATTGATAGTTCAATAGTCGACTATCAATATTTCCCTTTGAATGGGTATTTGATGTGATTTGTTTGAGTTTGAATGCCACACTTATTTTTGAATAAGCGCTCACTATTCGGGTTAACCGGGAAAGGACCATGGGGTCGTATAACCCATTCCGAATATGTGATACGTCGTTGTGAATTGCATTTGAAGATCGGTGTTGAAGACCGGTATTTGCGAGAGCGATAGGATGACCTATCGATTGCCTCTGCACTGGGTAGCTCCTGGTATAGAGATTCCATAAGTGATGGGAAATCCGATCAGGATTGTGGATATCCGGATTGCAAGGACTTCTTTGTAAGTGCCTTCGGTTTTGTTCGATCTCGGAACAGACTTGTATGGATTGTATGTCTGACATTACAAGTTGAGATATAAAGCCGATTTCTTTCAAATATATTTCTGTTGGTGGCGGAGAATTTATTCTTTTAGCTTAACACCCTTCTCTGAGACGTACGAGCTCAGAGGTTATATAGTTGAAGTTATCAGCGATGTATTCCCAAATTGGTAATGTGACATGCTGAGTGTTGCTGAAATGATCATTGTGTTGATTATTTGTGATAGGATCATTTGTTTGATCATCTATCTTGGTGATCATCGTGTTGATCATTTGTTGACCCAAAGCATGGCTTTTGTATAAAGTATGTTTTTGTGGACGTGACTTCGTCGAGCCTCACACCCCGAAAATGGTCAAAACAGGAAAGATGCGGCAAGGTTATGAGGGGTAGCACCCTTTAGGGTATGTACATTTCCTTCTGGATAGAGGTTGTATCATGGTATGGAGCCCAGATATTTAACCTATGTGGTTACTACGAATTTATTACTTTGTGGTTGTTGGTTTTCGGGATCCCGTGAGAAAGGTCGTTTACGATCGGGGAATGGCGTGCTCGTGTCAGTAGTTACCCAGTTAGGGGTAACCCGGCCTTGTGTTGGCAGAGTTCCGGTTTGGTTCTCGGGGATGTCTTTCCAGAGGCATTCTCATGTGGCAATGGGAAGTTCCTTGGCCTGACCATTCGTTGGAAATCCAAAGAAACAATACGTGACTTGTACGGTTTTAGTTGTAGAACCTGCCATCTAATATGGTAGCTATTAGTAGGCATAATATAATGGTACCTATGCTGGCTAAGATTTATATTCTACTTTCGAAATGAATTTTTTACACTATGCACTAGTAATAATATCAAATGTTCTTTTTAAATGTGTATCAAGCATGTTTGACTATCATAAGGAGAAATCTTCTCCAAGTCTGCGTTTGCATTGTGTGTGTGGCAGGAGGTCTTATGGTAGTCTCATTTTTAAAAGCATTGCGAATTGATTTAAAAATATTCCTCTATTTTGATTTTAAAGATAAACAAACTTTTTTGAGTTCTCACACCAGTCACATGACTGACTCAGAGTTTATTGTTTTCCTTCCTAAACTCTGGGTGCCCACCAATTTCCACACGGGCAGTCAAGAGTTAAGGTTTATCAGGATATTCTGGATATTCTGGAGTTGCTGGAGGCAAACTGGATGGCATGGCGTATTACTTATATAGTATTTCTTTTTCCGCTGCACTGTTTGTTGTTGTATATTGTTGTACACTCTGATGATATGATGTAATGAAATGTATAAAATGTAATAACTGATATAGTTCTTTGTTTAAAGATTATTCATTTATTATTATATGTTGTTCCGCTGCGAATTGTGAGATTCTGATATTGTTCTGTTGTTTTCTGTTCCGTTCTATGTTTTCTATTCTCTCTTCTTTTCTTCTCTTAAAATTCTTTTTTAAAAAAACCCTCAGTGTTCGGTTTTCCGTCGTTCGATTCCTCGGCAGTCGATAAAGTGAGTGTCGATGTTGAATTTTCGGAAGACGAAGAATCGTGTCCTGACAGGTGAACTCCGATCTTATTTTCATCTGTGTATTTCCTAATGAACAAGGGTTGAGTTTACTAAAAAATAGCGAACGTTGTTTCGAAGAGACCGAGATTGGATTTTGATCCGAAAACCAATTTGATCCAACGAGTACGTTTTCGTGTTGAAGACAAGAGCTTAGAGTTAAAGATGGAGCAGTGAAGTGCAAGGGCTAATTGCTACTGATCCTAAGGGTGATTCCAAAATGGATGTAGTAGGAGTAGTGCCTTTGGTTCCGTTCGGATCCGGAACGGACTTGTATGGATGAATGCTTTTAGAACATCATCAAGAGGACAATGAGTATTCTATGTGAGATGTGTTCTAAAAAGGTAACGCTGAGCCTCGAACCTCAACAACCGGGAATGACTGAAAATCAGGGGTTATGCAGCAAGGCAAAGTGGCTGACAACCAATTAGGGTAAGGTTATCCCTATTTAGATGTCCCTTTTATTCGGCTGTGTGGACGGTTGCTGATCCCAACCGTGGGTTGATCTTATTCAGGCTATCCTGTATGGGTCTTGTGTTGGAGGGGATCAGGGTGGATCCTCGGTATACTAATCTAGACCAGGTACCATTACGGTTTTGATTGTAGAACCTAGTATTGCTGGAATTTAATGAGTGTAACAATTTCGGCTATCTGAATAAGTGTTTGTATTTAGAAACTATTATAATATCAGAGGATTTTACAAGAAATATTTTGGTTATCATAAGGTAAAAACCCGACATGTTTATTTGTAGCATGGTCTTACGAGATACCTTTGATTTTCAAAGGATTTTGAAAACTTTAATAATTAAATTGAGTGTATTTTCTCACACTGGTTTTCCAGACTGACTCGGGTGTTATCTTATTATAATTCTTGGGTCAAGCCGAGTCTAATAAATACAAGATGAGATGCTGTGGAGCTCAGGAGATGAGCTGGATGGCATGACGTATCACACGTACTTGAAGTATATTCCGTTGTGCAGTATAAGCTGTATAGTCAGATTTTGTGAGGACAAGTTAATATAACTGTCCGGTAATTGTTTTGATTGTGATACACTCTGATGATGCAATGTATAAAACGGATATAGTTTCTTTTTGTGTAAAGATCAGTTATTATCTATTATATTTTGTTTCGCTGCGATTGTGAGATTCCATTATTGTTTTAGTTCCTTCTTTCTTCTATATTTTTTCTTTTCCCTCGGCAATCTTTATTTTCCGGCACTCGATCGTCGGCATATTATACAGTGGCGTATTTGTGTCAATTTTCGAGGGTCGAGAAGGACGGATCGTCACATGTGTATCAGAGTTTAGGTTGGCGATAACCTAGGCTTTGGTGGGGGAATTACTCATTAGAAAAAGAGTTAGTCGTACTCTAGAATGAGTTTGAGTGTAATAATAGATATGAGAGCCTAATTGTGAGTGGATATAGAAACTGTTTTTATATTGTGTTGACTTATCGATTGAGTGTTTATGGATTCTGGTCGATCTGTGCGACGCCATGTCATCGATAGGGGTTTCTAAACTCTTAAACAAGATAAACCAACGGAGTATTGTTTTTAAAGAGGGTAAATGAAATAATTTTACTCAAAATTATATTTTGATACAAAAGAAATAATTTTTTGAAATTATTATATATATTTAGATGTTTGGTTGTTAATATTATGATCAAATAAGAATCTAAAATTTGAAAAGTTTTATATTTATAACCAAATAGAATTTATAAGTATGAAATAATACAATGTAACATAATCAAAATTTGATTTAAACCAGAATTTAAATCCTGGAATTTTTGGAAAATGTTTTTCACAAGGAATTTAAAAAAAAGCTTGGGAATTTAAAATCTTGGAAAATTTTGAAATGTTTTCCAAAGTGTTTGAATGGAATGATGGAGTATTATTTTGGAACTATTTTTGAATAGAAATTGTTTTGAAATGATTTTAGGGCAGTCAGGAAGCACTAAACTCACTTCAGTCGCTGAAAAATAATCTTACTGATGATGGCAACATCATCAGCATTCATTTCATGTTTCTAAGTGATGGATTGTTATCGGGGGGGGTGGGGGTTTGGTATGATTATTTGTTTGGACATGTTTGATAAACATGTTTTTTTAGAAATTTCAAAGGGAAATTGTTTTGGTAAAACCAAGTTGTTCTGAAATCCAAAGGTTTGATTTGATATACCAAGAGGGTATGGTTATTTATGATTTCAAAATGGTTTTGAAGTAAAACCGGGTAACTAAATTCTGGGAATTCTATTTTAAAATGATGTGAAAAGTCAAGGGAAAATCAAAAATTAATTTATAAAGTGAAGTTGATGTAATTAAGAACGGAAAATGGAAATTTTAATCCTGGAATTAAAATTTAATTTAAGTAATAAAAGTGGATAAGATATATTAGAATTTGACTTAAGATAAATTAAATAAAATTTAATTTGGATTTGGATTAAATTGGATATCAAAATGGAAAGGTAGCATAATTGTATAAGTATAAGTTACACTTATTGAATGGGATGAATACACTTGAGTCCTTAAGTGAAATATAAATATAAATGGACTTAGGTAAGTAAATAAGTTTTTGAACTTATACATTGGGAAATAAAAATTTAAGTTGGATTGAGAAACAAATAGGATCGAATTGAATTTAACTTAAATCAAAGAATTTGAGTAAAATTTGGAATGAATTGAAATCCAAATCAGATGATCTATTATTAATGAAATTAAATTCTTGTTTAAATTAGTAAAAGAAATGGTATGGATTTGAGTTGGTTAAATAAAATTTAGTTGAACTTGAATTAAATTGAAAAAAAATTTAATAGAAAGGAAATTCAATTTAATTGAAACGATATTGAATAAAACTTGTTTGGATAATGAAACCGGAATGCAAGAGTAGGGATGTAAATTAATAATGTAATGGAAATGAGAATGTATAGGTTGTGAATAATTCAAAATGGAATGAAATTAATATAAATTGAGTTGGAATTAATTTAAATGGTTATAAGCTTAAGTAATTGTTATTTGCTGAATAACATCAAATTTGCACAGAAAATTAGTCGTTTGGTCGTAAACGAAAGTAAATAAAATTGGTTTTTGAATCAACTAGAATAGATTGAAGGTTAATGAAATGAATTTGCATATGAATGAAAGTGAATTATGTATGTGATGCAACTTAATTAATTTGGAATTGGGAAAGGTGAAGTTATGTAAAGTAAGGCATATAAACCAATTTGATGTGAATACGAGATCAGTTGGTGCAAAGATGAATTGAATATAGTGAACTTGGTTGTAAATCATTTCGAGTTGAGTAAAATGATATATGGATTTTTGAAGGGAATTAAAAATAGTGGTGAAACCTTATGATTTCTTATAATATATGGTTAACATGTAGGATTTTGAAGTTTATTTGTTTCGGCTATGTAATTGATGTGTTTGGTTAGTTAAATAAATGGATTTTTGTTAAAATTTCATATTGTTGGAAACTTATGTGCTTGTTTAAGTAAGTACAGGTTCAGGAGGGTATCGGATAGAGTTTGGAGCGCGTAAATGCATAATAAATTAGCCGCTAGCTTAAAAAACGCTAATGTGAGGTACGCCTATGCAATAAATTAAGAAATGATAATTTATTGTGATACATTTTTTTTCCGACAGTGTCGGTCGATGTATATATATTTTTATCATATTTGTGATATTGTAAAAGGATGTCCATACAAAGGAGACACCGTCAAAAATTTTCGAAAATTTGGAAAGTCGGAAATTTTTTGAAAGTTTTGAAAATTTTGGTTCACTAGAAAAATTAATTTTATGAACATTGTCAGAAATCAAAGTTTTTGAGTTGGAAATGTGGGTTAATGGTTTTGGATTAAACTAAAGGGTTGGAGGAGTGAATGTAAGATTTAATAAAGTGGATTTTGGGAAAGTTAGCGAGTCTAGGAGGTTTTTTCCTACCTTAGCAAATTTCGGGGATGAAATTTTTATAAAGGGGGAGGAATGTAACGAACCGAAATTTTGGTCGCTAAGTTTGAACATTTAATCTATTTTAAATATTGAGAGTTGATTGTTAATTGATTTTGAAATATGGAGATTTGGTTTGAATCTATAAAATGAGTTATAATTTCAAATATGGCAGTTTAATTGGATTCAGATAAATAGTAATTTAATATTTGAAATTGGGATAATTTATGAATCTGGGTGTAAATAGTTATGAAAATGGTTTCTAAAATTATTTAAAGTCAAGTTGGATTTGAATTATAGTATTGGACTTTTGGATGGAATCGAAAGTCGGTAAGTTAAATCTGGAATTTTTATATTAATTTAATAGTGCAATTTGATATATAGTAATAATTTAAATGATCAGATTTTGATTTAAATTGAATCAAAATGTTTTCTAATATGAATATAAATTCTAGTGATTTATAATTAAGTTAGTAGAGTTTTAAAAGTGGAATTTCAAATGATTTCGACGATTCTGAAAATCGCTCGAATTAAATCGACGAGTTAAAATAGCTTTACAGGGTGCAGTCTCGAAATTCGACGAAACCAGTTCCATTGGATTCATAATAGTTAATTATTATCGGATTTCAAATTTCGTAGTGTCTGGAGTTACCATTTGTCTGTAAGGGAGAGAAACGCGCTGAAATTAAAATCGAAAATTTAATATTTGAAATTGATTCAAAAGGCTATCTTCCACATATGATTGAATTAGCCTCCAAAACACGTTCCATTGTGTTCGAAACGGGCAAAATCTTATAAACGGCCGTCGACACCTTTCAATTGGAATTCGTTTGAAAAGTTAAGTAATTTGTGAATGTATTATTAAATTAATATATATAAACGCATATATATACGCTCAATCGACAAAACCCTAATCACTACATGCAGCCGCCGTTACATTCGTTCAATGGCCGGCACACTCCCTGCTTATCGTCCACTCATTATCGTCAAAACCTCTCAACTAGTAAAATGTGGAGCTCTTCGAGAGCGATGCAACTAATGGTGGTGATCACGTTTCGAACAACGAGGAAGGGGAAATCGGAGCAGGAACTGTCGTCGTTCGTTCGCGTTTTGCACGCTTAAGGGGTGACCGAGTTAAATGATTTTCTAGCCATACGTGGGGTTTTCGATGGGATTCGGCGTGGAAGCATTGGATCGTCACCGAATGCAATGGCGTGGGGTGCAGTTTTGGTCAAAGAATGAGCATGATTGCTTTCATTACACGTTGTATCGGCCTGGATGATGAACAAGGCTGGGGCCATGATCTTCTATTTTGTGACGAACGGCTACGATCTTCTGATGGTGAAATAAAAATATAAAAAGAAAATTTATAGACAAATTATATTTAAAACTTTATAAATTCATAACTTTGGCATGCATGGTAAGAATTCGACGAAACAGGAAGCGCCGAAACCGCAGGGACGAGTTCTACGCGTTGCAGTAAATCTGAAGGCAATTTGAGTGAATGGAAATTTTAGATTAAATCGAATGGGCTCGATTTAATTTAAAATTGAAACGTCGGCGCAAGGTGAGTTAACCTCACTCACATCTGGTATACTAGCTAATTTAAATAATTAAGAATTTAATTATTGGTTGATGGATTGAATGTGATTATTATTATCAGTCTGGATATGATATTATATAGTAGTATATATATATTGGAGTGATTGATATTCCCACATTATATAGCGGACGAGACCTTATGCTCCCCGCATAATAGCGGATGACCCTTTATACCGCGATGTCCCCCTCGAAGTGGGATTTGGTATTTCAATTGTTGTGCTAAATATGCGGATGCAAGGAAAATAGGTTGGAGGGATCCAACTGGATTCCTCAAAATATTATAATTTTTTTCATATCGATGATATGTTATGTGATATCCTGTGATAGATTAAATTGAGAATTAAGTTATTCGGTGCTAAGGTTTGGATGAATATAATTTGGTACTTTAAAATATAGAATAGAATGAATTGGATTTTGAAGGAAACGAAAAGAAAAATTTTTTAGTAAAAAATTAATGGATTGTATAAATCGAGTAATAAATTTAAAGGGAATTTAAACCAGGATATTAGTTTGGAATTGATTAAGTGTTTTGGAAACTGTGATTTAAAAGGAAATGAGGAATGAGAATCTGTAAACTAGGTTTATAAATAAGTGGAATATTTATCAGTGGATAAATTTTGAAATATAGATTCCGATGGAATTTATAAGGAAAGGTGTAATTCATTTTAAAAATAAAAAGGGTGATTTCATTTTAAAAGGTTGGGAAGTATAATTTTCCTAGAAAGCTAAGTATATTTTCAAAGAAAAGATTTCAAAGTATAAATTAGAAGTTTAAAAATGTTTTTTGGGATGTTTTAGAAAATTTGTTATTTTAATTATTTATAAGTGAAAAGTAAATATTTACTTAAGTTAATTATGGTGGTTAATTATTTTTAAGGGTAAAGTAGTATTATGATTTTTAAAAGGGAATTTTAGCATAAATATTTGATATAATTACTTTATTTTGAAAGGAAATTTTGGTCAAGTTTTACTCAGAAACTCTTATAGAACTTCTTAAGTATTATTTTATTTAAGTAATTTTAATAGCCTTAATGTAAATAATTTAAGTATTTTTTTTGAAGTGATTATAAGTTCATGGAAAAAGTGTTTTCAAAATAAAAAGCGGTTCTATTTTTATTGTTTTGAAAGAAATTTACTGTAACGACCCGCAAATCCGTACTCCTTGAATATACACTAATCTCAATAGATTAACTCAAGATGAACAGAAATACGAATTCTCATTGTTTAAGAAAAATAAAAAGATAGAAGAAGAGATAAGAAGATAGAAAATAGAACGGAACAGAACATAAAATAGAACGGAAAGAAAACAACAGAACAATATCAGAATCTCACAATCGCAGCGGAACAACATATAATAAATAAATGAATAATCTTTAAACAAAGAACTATATCAGTTGTTACATTACATTACATTTCATTACATCATATCATCAGAGTGTACAACAACAACAACAAACAACGGAAAAGAAATACTATATACTAATAATACGCCATGCCATCCATCTTGCCTCCAGCAACTCCAGAATATCCCGATAAACCTTAAATCTTGACTGCCCATGTGGAAATTGGTGGGCACCCAGAGTTTAGGAAGGAAAACAAAAAACTCCTAGTCAGTCATGTGACTGGTGTGAGAACTCAAAACAGTTTATTTATCTTTGAAAAAAAATAGAGGAATATATTTAAAGTCAATTCGCAGTGCTTTTAAAAATGAGACTACCATAAGGCCTCCCGCACGCACACACAATGCAAACGCAGAATCGGAGGAGATTTCTCCTTATGATAGTCAAAGATGCTTGATACGCATTAAAAAGAATATTTGATATTATTACTAGTGCATAGTGTAGGGAAAAATCATTTCGAAAATAAAGATATAAATCTTAGCCAGCATAGACATTTCGCACTTATGCCTACTATAGCTACCATGTTCAATAGCAGGTTACCGCCATATTCCATGGCAGGTTATACAACTAAAAACGTACAAGATCGTATTGTTTCTTTGGATTTCCAACGAATGGTCAGGCCAAGGAACTTCCCATTGCCATATGAGAACGCCTCTGGAAGGACGTCCCCGAGAACCAAACCGGATCTCTGCCAACACAAGGCCGGGTTACCCCTAACTGGGTAACTGCTGACACGAGTATGCCATCCCCCGGTCCTTTGGGACCTTTATTCGAGCGCTCGTAATCAACATCACACCAAAAAATAAGTGTTTCAACATGAGTAAGCATCTGGGCTCCATACCATGTTACCACCCTTTTCCAGAAGGACATTCACATACCCTAAAGGGAGCTACCCCTCATAACCTTGCCGCATCTTTCCTGTTTTGACCATTCCGGGGTGTGAGGCTCGACGAAGTCTCGTCCACAAAGCCACGCTTTATACAAAAGCTGTGCTTTGGGTCAACAAATGATCATAGATTTGATCACAAAGTTAAACGATCAAACAAATGATCATATCACAAATGATCAACACAATGATCATTTCACAGCAACACTCAGCATGTCACATTACCAAATTGGGAATATATCGCTGATAACCTTCAACTACATAACCTCTGAGCTCGTACGTCTCAGAGAAGGGTGTTAAGCTAAGATAATAAATTCTCCGCCACCAACAGAAATATATTTGAAAAAATCAGCTTTATATCTCAATTTGTAATGTCAGACATACAATCCATACAAGTCTGTCCCGGGCTCGAACAGAACCGAAGGCACTTACAAAGAAGTCCTTGCAATCCGGATATCCACAATCCTGATTGGATTCCCCATCACATATGGAGAACTCTATACCGGAGCAACTCGGTGCAGAGTCAATCGACAGGTCATCCAATCGCCCTCGCAAATACCCGGTCTTCAACACCGGTCTTCAAATGCTATCCATAACGACGTATCACATACTCGAAATGGGTTATACGACCCCAAGGTCCTTTCCCGGATAACCCGAATAGTGAGCGCTTATTCAATAATAAGTGTGGCATTCAAATTCAAACGAATCACAACAAGTACCCATTCAAAGGTAAATATTGATAGTCGGTTATTGAACTATCAATGGATATGCACATCATCACCAGATTCCAAATAATTTTCCAAAATTATTTATTTTCGAAAAATATCTTTACAAGATATATGTTTTCAATACTTCAAACATAAATCAATATTTATTTTTAAACAAATTCCCCTTTTCTTTTATAAATTCCATAGTGAATTTACATTCCAAAATATCTACGAATATACGATTTCAATTATTCATTTTTTTCAATTTATCTTCAAAAAGATAAATTCTCAAAATATTCACTTAAATTGGAAAACATTTCCATACTTACTTATTAAGTAATTCTCAAATCCATTTATTTTCAACACTTGGAAAATGTTCAATATACTTAAATCGAGATTAAGTATATATTTCATTCTTTAAGGAAATCATTCTCTTAAACATATTTATTTGGGCCAAAACGAATGTTGCGTAAAACATCGTTACGACGTCCTAAAATCACTAGTATAGGGATCCGAAATTAAAATAGATATATAAATCCCAATACTATACGAAACATTTCCTTTCGAAAATCATTTACTATAACAACAGTGTTATAGTCCACCATTTCCTTCTATTTCTCGAAAACGTCTATTTCAACAATAAATGTTGAAATCTATGGTTTCGAATCTTAACACATTTAAAACATCGTTAGATCGTTTTAATTTTATTTAAAATATCACATCTAAAACATTTTCTTTAACATATTATTCACTGTTCAAAAACGTGAATATACCTTGTTAACAAATTTCATCCTTTCTATTCATTTTATTTTAAAGGATTATTCACTGTATAAAACGTGAATATAACTCATTTAATAAGTTACAACAATTTACTTATCAAAATAAGTCGTTTGCCAATTTATAAAACATTGTTTATAAATTCCATTTCTATTTATTTTATAACTACTTCCTTTATAAATCTCCTTTATTAACCTATTCAATTTATAACTCAATTATAAACCGAAAGTCCATATTTTAGTTAAATATTTACAATTTATTTGTTTGCAAAATCGTTCCTTTAGCTTCCCAAATTATAAATCTTATAACTTATAAGATTCATTTATTTATCCAAAACCATTCTTTTAATAACTTTATAAATTTTATAAACCTACTACTTATAAAATTCCATTTATAACTTCACCGTTTATAATTCTATAAATTTCATTCATTTATGAAATTCATTTACAATTCATTCTAACACTTATAAAAACTCGTTTTATAATTCAAATATTTTAATTTATAAATTATCAATTTATAAATCTTTTATATAAATCAATTTATATTATTATTTCAAAACGTCTTTAAACTCCTTTATAATTTCATCATTCTCTTTGATTTATAAAATAATCAAATTTCATAAATCCTATTTTTAAACTCTTTATAATAAATTCAAAAATCCCAATTTAACTATTTTATAAAATCATTAACCCCATATTTTCAAAAATCAACATTTAACTATATTTCTCAGAAATCAAAATTTTTATAACATTAAAATTATAACGTTTATTTATTTACAATGAATCAATTCCAAAAATATTTTATAAACATATACTCTTCAAAAATCACTTTAAAAATCCTTTTAAAATTCCAAAATTTGGCCCAATGATGCTACATACCAAATAGTCAATCACGACAACAACAACATCATATATCGATATGATAATCCATCAAATATCAAAATATCTGAAATCAAATAAATACTGTTGAGGAATACAGTTGGATCCCTCCAACCTGTTTCCCTGCATCCAAAGATGTTAGCACAATACCAATTCCGTTCCAGTACGAAATTATCGCGGTATATGGGATTTAAAATATTATCCGCTTAATAGACGGTGCAATAGGGTCTCATCCGCTATACACTGCGGGAAATCAGTTCCAAGTACATAAATAATACCAATTTCACTGTTTATGAAATATTCGCGGTATATGTTTTTAATAAATAACATCCACTTACTAACGGCGCATAATGTCTATTTTAACAATAAATAGATAACAATCATCATTCAAACATGCATTCAAGAATTTTAAATATAACTATTTAAAATTAAAATCGAAACCGATTCGATTGAGTGAGAAGTTCTCACCTTGATTTCGATTTCGTTTTAGCGATTTATTTCGAATAAAATTAAACGCGCGTTTAATTTTACCCGAAATTCTCACTAACTCCAAACGACTCCAGTCCAATTCCATTGTATAGTGCTCGTCCATACGATTCCAACGCAACTGGTTTCGCGCGTTTTCGACCTCGTATGAAAAAGATATGATTTTTACAAGTTTACACGATTTTATATAAAATAAATTTACAACTTAATTTAAATTTTTTAACCTACATCCATCCTAGCCCTTAGATCTGCATCCCCCCATCATGACCGTCCCCTGCTTCCTCCATCTCCCTCACGTTTATCCATCTATAGGCAACACACGCGCATCCAAACCTATATAGCTCGAATTAGGGTTTAAAAACCGCAGCCACTTCAACGACTTTCATCACGATCAACGACCTTCATTTGGAATCTCTAGCTCCCCTCTACCCACGCCTGCCACCACGTCGAGCTCGGTCATGCCATTTGCACGAAAAACAAGGCCGACCGTGCTCCCTTTCGGCCATGATTTCTCCCTCCACGTCGCTCCGATGATCATCATCACCGTATGGATTTAAAGCCCTTCCAATGCTCTTCGATTTATTAGTTAACAACTTTTGCTAAAACCGTGTGGATTGAGAAAGATTGAGGGAGGAAGGATAGTGTTTTCTGGCCATCGAATATGATGGAGGCGGCGGCCTGATGAAAACCCTAGTTTTTATTATTTGTGAAAGATAAGGTTCTATTTATAGAAAATCGAACGAAACACTATTCATTTCGGAATTTTCGGACACCGATTTACGCGCGGTGACCTGCGTTTCTAATGTTTACCCCGCGTTCCGGACGCAATGGAATAGGTTTCGAAAGCTAATTCGGTCATCTGTGCGAATTATGGCAATAAACGTTCAATTTAAAATTAAACCGATTAAAAGATTTTCTAGGCGTTTTAGCTTGCACCGGACAAACGGTAAATCCGATTGACACGAAATTTGAAATCATACAATAATATCACATTACGGATCCGATGAAACTGGTTTCGTCGAAATCCGAGACTGTTTGAAAAATGGCTATTTTAACTCGCCAAATAAATTTTAAAAACAATTTCGATGCGTTTCGAACTACCACGATCAAACGATAACTCCGATTGCTACGAAAATTGAAATCCGGTAATAACAAACTGTTACGAATCCAATGGAACTATTTTCGTCCAATTCTGAGACTGTTAGAAAAATGGCTAATTTCACTAGTCTATTAAATATTAGAATATTCAATTTTTACAAATAAACTTTTAATTCGATTTTAAAAATTCTATAACATCGTTCTAACTTCAATATGATAAAATAAAATTTTACAAATCATTTTCAATCAAATTTAACCCAATTTTCAATTATTTCTGTAATTTAACATATTAAATTATCGATTAAATTATCCAATTAAATCCAATTATTCGAAATAAAATTTATTCAACTTATAAATTTCACTTATTAATATTTAAAATTAATTAAATATTCAATTTTTAAATTAATTAAAATGCTGGGTCGTTACATACTTCCCCCCTTAAAAGAATTTCGTCCTCGAAATTATCAAGTAAGAAAGTTACAGAATCTATTAATTTTCCCAAAATCCATAGTTAAACTTCTTACAATAACTTTACTAAGTTTTCAAATTATACATAGTTATCTTTTCAAAAGCAACTACTACTGTTTAACTTTCAATTCCAAAATCAAAGTCATAGTTTTCAAAAATTTCCCAATTTTCTCAATTTTTTTCTAACGCCTTAAATTTTCGAAAAAATTTGCCATAGTCTCCTTTGCGCGGCTCGATCTGAAAAAAAAAATGATAGTATATATATCACAAATATACATCTCATCAAGTAATGAGGCATCCCGCAGGGAAAAAAGTGTAAAAGTACGGTATGTAATCCGAGATATGTACCTTATATTTTATTAGCGAGCATATATGGCTAATATAGCGCGAAAGCGAGCTCCAAATGCGAAGCAAACGCGATCCGCACCTACTAAACACTCAACAAACAACATGAGAAGCATGTATATAGACAACAGTATCGATATACAACATATAACAACATAATAACTATATATGCCAACATAGCAAATGTAATAAAAGCAATATATTCAACCATCAACCAACTATCATCCAACTAACATTCAACTAACATCCATAACCAATAAATATTCATTCATATTCTCACTAATATTCAATGAAATGGGTTTTCAATTTAAATCACATTTGATTTATTAACAGTGGATGTTTTTACTAACATTCATTTTCAATTAGTTTATATTCACTAATCCATATTCAAGTTGGCTCACTTCCAAATCAAATTCAATTCTATTTAAGATTCACTTAACTTCCAATTGGATTTCAATTACTTTAGCTTCCAATTTCATTAACACTTAATGAATTATATACAATCAACTGACAATCATATAACAACCAATGTATATTAATTACAACCAAATTCCTTTGCTTACATTCATTTAATTTGGTTTAACACCATCACTTTCAATTGGTTTAAATTAAATTGATTTTCATTCAATTATTCAACTTCTAATAACATTAGATTTTAATGAATTTACACCTACATTCATTATTTCATATTAATTATTTACATTTAATTGATTTACATTCAATTCATTAATTCAATTCAATTTCAATTCATTTATATAACTCAAGTTCACATCTATCACTTAACTTTATTAATTTACTTTGATACCAATATCAACTTCATTCAACATCTCTTAAGTTATACTTCATTTTATAAACATCACTTGGTTTTACATAACTTAAATTCCCACTTATAAATCAATTCAGATTCCAAATTCTAAGTAAATTTTCATTTAACTTTAAATTCATTTTTATTACAACTCATATTCATAAATATATTCATATAATTTCACTTCTTATATATATAAGTTTATTTCGCAATTGTAAATCACTTTAATTATAATTCAATTCTTATAATTCTTTTTTTTTATACAATTATTCTCTTATTTAGATTACTCAAACAACTAAACATTCAACTTATAAATTTCACTTTAATAATTCTGAAAAATTATTCCTTTATATATAAAATATAATCAAGGTAAAATTATTTCATTTACCCAATTTAAAACAATATCGTCTCGAATTGTTCTATACAAGTGTTTAGAGATCCCTATCAACAAAGCTGATCACACGTATTAACCAGAATCTATATTCCACTCAACAAAGCAATCATCACAATATAAAACAATTTTATATTCACTAACAACTACGCTCTCATATCTTTTATTACACTCAAACTCATTCTGGAGTACTACCGACTCTATCTCTAATGAGTAATACCCAACAGAACCATGGTTGTCGCTTAACCATATGCTCTGATACCACCTGTGACGACTCGCAAATCCGTACTCCTTGAATATACACTAATCTCCATAGATTAACTCAAGATGAACAGAAATACGAATTCTCATTGTTTAAGAAAAAGAAAAGGACAGAAGAAGAGATAAGTAGATAGAAAATAGAATGGAACAGAACAGAAAATAGAACGGAAAGAAAACAACAGAACAATATCAGAATCTCACAATCGCAGCGGAACAACATATAATAAATAAATGAATAATCTTTAAACAACGAACTATATCAGTTATTACATTACATTACATTTCATTACATCATATCATCAGAGTGTACAACAACAACAAACAACGGAAAAGAAATACTATATACTAATAATACGCCATGCCATCCATCTTGCCTCCAGCAACTCCAGAATATCCTGATAAACCTTAACCCATGACTGCACGTGTGGAAATTGGTGGGCACTCAGAGTTTAGGAAGGAAAACAATAAACTCCGAGTCAGTCATGTGGCTAGTGTGAGAACTCAAAACAGTTTATTTATCTTTGAAAACAAAATAGAGGAATATTTTTAAAGTCAATTCCCAATGCTTTTAAAAATGAGATTACCATAAGGCCTCCGGCACACACACACAATGCAAACACAGAATCAGAGGAGATTTCTCCTTATGATAGTCAAAGATGCTTGATACGCATTAAAAAGAACATTTGATATTATTACTAGTGCATAGTGTAGGGAAAAATCATTTCGAAAATAAAGATATAAATCTTAGCCAGCATAGACATTTCACACTTATGCCTACTATAGCTACCATGTTCAATAGCAGGTTAACGCCACATTCCATGGCAGGTTATACAACTAAAACCGTACAAGATCGTATTGTTTCTTTGGATTTCCAACGAATGGTCAGGCCAAGGAACTTCCCATTGCCACATGAGAACGCCTCTGGAAGGACGTCCCCGAGAACCAAACCGGATCTCTGCCAACACAGGGCTGGGTTACCCCTAACCGGGTAACTACTGACACGAGTATGCCATCCCCCGGTCCTTTGGGACCTTTATCCGAGCGCTCGTAATCAACATCACACCAAAAAATAAGTGTTTCAACATGAGTAAGCATCTGGGCTCCATACCATGATACCACCCTTTTCCAGAAGGAAATGCACATACCCTAAAGGGAGCTACCCCTCATAACCTTGCCGCATCTTTCCTGTTTTGACCATTCCGGGGTGTGAGGCTCGACGAAGTCTCGTCCACAAAGCCACGCTTTATACAAAAGCTGTGCTTTGGGTCAACAAATGATCATAGAAGTGATCACAAAGATAAACGATCAAACAAATGAGCATATCACAAATGATCAACACAATGATCATTTCACAGCAACACTCAGCATGTCACATTACCAAATTGGGAATATATCGCTGATAACCTTCAACTACATAACCTCTGAGCTCGTACGTCTCAGAGAAGGGTGTTAAGCTAAGAGAATAAATTCTCCGCCACCAACAGAAATATATTTGAAAGAAATCAGCTTTATATCTCAATTTGTAATGTCAGACATACAATCCATACAAGTCTGTTCCGGGCTCGAACAAAACCGAAGGCACTTACAAAGAAGTCCTTGCAATCCGGATATCCACAATCCTGATTGGATTCCCCATCACATATGGAGAACTCTATACCGGAGCAACTCGGTGCAGAGTCAATCGACAGGTCATCCTATCGCTCTCGCAAATACCCGGTCTTCAACACTAGTCTTCAAATGCTATCCATAACGACGTATCACATACTCGGAATGTGTTATACGACCCAAAGGTCCTTTCCCGGATAACCCGAATAGTGAGCGCTTATTCAAAAATAAGTGTGGCATTCAAATTCAAACAAATCACAACAAATACCCATTCAAAGTAAATATTGATAGTCGGTTATTGAACTATCAATGGATATGCACAGCATCACCAGATTCCAAATAATTTTCCAAAATTATTTATTTCCCAAAAATATCTTTACAAGATATATGTTTTCAATACTTCAAAAATAAATCAATATTTACTTTTAAACAAATTCCCTTTTTCTTTTATAAATTCCATAGTGAATTTACATTCCAAAATATCTACGAATATACAATTTCAATTATCCATTTTTTTCAATTTATCTTCAAAAAGATAAATTCTCAAAATATTCACTTTATATTGGAAAACATTTCCATACTTACTTATTAAGTAATTCTCAAATCGATTTATTTTCAACACTTGGAAAATATTCAATATACTTAAATCGAGATTAAGTATATATTTCATTCTTTAAGGAAATCATTCTCTTAAACATATTTATTTGGGCCAAAACGAATGTTGCGTAAAACATCGTTACGACGTCCCAAAATCACCAGTGTAGGGATTCGAAATTAAAATAGATATATAAATCCCAATACTATACAAAACATTTTCTTTCGGAAATCATTTAATATAACAACAGTGTTATAGTCCACCATTTCCTTCTATTTCTCGAAAACGTCTATTTCAACAATAAATGTTGAAATCTATGGTTTCGAATCTTAACACATTTAAAACATCGTTAGATCGTTTTAATTTTATTTAAAATATCAAATCTAAAACATTTTCTTTAACATATTATTCACTATTCAAAAACGTGAATATACCTTGTTAACCAATTTCATCCATTCTATTCATTATATTTTAAAGGATTATTCACTGTATAAAACGTGAACATAACTCATTTAATAAGTTACAACAATTTACTTATCAAAATAAGTCGTTTGCGAATTATAAAACAATGTTTATAAATTCCATTTCTATTTATTTTATAACTACTTCCTTTATAAATCTCCTTTATTAACCTATTCAATTTATAACTCAATTATAAACCAAAAGTCCATAATTTTAGTTAAATATTTACAATTTATTTGTTTGCAAAATCGTTCCTTTAACTTCCCAAATTATAAATCTTATAACTTATAAAATTCATTTATTTATCCAAAACCATTCTTTTAATAACTTTATAAATTTTATAAACCTACTGCTTATAAATTTCCATTTATAACTTCACCGTTTATAATTCTATAAATTTCATTCATTTATGAAATTCATTTACAATTCATTCTAACACTTATAAAACCTCGTTTTATAATTCAAATATTTTAATTTATAAATTATCAATTTATAAATCTTTTATATAAGTCAATTTATATTATTATTTCAAAACGTCTTTAAAGTCCTTTACAATTTCATCATTCTCTTTGATTTATAAAATAATCCAATTTCATAAATCCTATTTTTAAACTCTTTATAATAAATTCAAAAATCCCAATTTTACTATTTTATAAAATCATTAACCCCATATTTTAAAAATCCACTTTTAACTATATTTCTCAGAAATCAAAATTTTTATAACATTAAAATTATAACGTTTATTTATTTAAAATGAATCAATTCCAAAAATATTTTATAAACATATACTCTTCAAAAATCACTTTAAAAATCCTTTTAAAATTCCAAAATTTGGCCCAATGATGCTACATACCAAATAGTCAATCACGACAACAACGACATCATATATCGATATGATAATCCATCAAATATCAAAATATCTGAAATCAAATAAATACATTGAGGAATCCAGTTGGATCCCTCCAACCTGTTTCCCTGCATCCAAAGATGTTAGCACAATACCAATTCCGTTTCAGTACGAAATTATCGCAGTATATGGGATTTAAAATATTATCCGCTTAATAGACGGGGCAATAGGGTCTCATCCGCTATATACTACGGGAAATCAATTCCAAGTACATAAATAATACCAATTTCACTGTTTATGAAATATTCGCGGTATATGTTTTTAATAAATAACATCCGCTTACTAACGGCGCATAATGTCTATTTTAACAATCAATAGATAACAATCATCATTCAAACATGCATTCAAGTATTTTAAATATAACTATTTAAAATTATAATCGAAACCGATTCGATTGAGTGAGAAGTTCTCACCTTGATTTCAATTTCGTTTTAGCGATTTATTTCGTATAAAATTAAACGCGCGTTTAATTTTACCCGAAATTCTCACTAACTCCAAACGACTCCAATCCAATTCCATAGCGTAGTGCTCGTCCATACGATTCCAAGCAACTGGTTTCGCGCGTTTTCGATTTCGTACGAAAAAGATATGATTTTTACAAGTTTACACGATTTTATATAAACTAAATTTACAACTTAAATTAAAAATTTTAACCTACATCCATCCTAGCCCTTAGATCTGCATCCCCCCATCAGGACCGTCCCCTGCTTCCTCCATCTCCCTCACGTTTATCCATCTACAGGCAGCACACGCCCATCCAAACCCATATAGCTCAAATTAGGGATTAAAAACCGCAGCCACTCCAACGACTTTCATCACGATCAACGACCTTCATTTGGAAGCTCTAGCTCCCATCTACCCACGCCTGCCACCACGTCGAGCTCGGTCACGCCATTTGCACGAAAAACAAGGCCAACCGTGCTCCCTTTCGGCCATGATTTCTCCCTCCACGTCGCTCCGATGATCATCATCACCGTATGGATTTAAATCCCTTCCAATGCTCTTCGATTTTTTAGTTAACAACTTTTGCTAAAAACGTGTGGATTGAGAAAGATTGAGGGAGGAAGGATAGTGTTTTTTGGCCATCGAATATGATGGAGGCGGCGGCCTGATGAAAACCCTAGTTTATTTTTTTTATTTGTGAAAGATAAGGGTCTATTTATAGAAAATCGAACGAAACATTATTCATTTCGGAATTTTCAGACTTCGATTTACGCACGGTGACCGGCGTTTCAAGGGTTTACCCTGCGTTCCTGACGCAATGGAATAGGCTTCGGAAGCTAATTCGGTCATCTGTGCGAGTTATGGCAATAAACGTTCAATTTAAAATTAAACCGATTAAACAATTTTCTAGGCGTTTTAGCTTGCACCGGACAAACGGTAAATCCGATTGACACGAAATTTGAAACCATATAATAATATCACATTATGGATCCGATGAAACTAGTTTCGTCGAAATTCGAGACTGTTCGAAAAATGGCTATTTTAACTCGCCGAATAAATATTAAAAACAATTTCGATGCGTTTCGAGCTGCCACGATCAAACGATAATTTCGATTGCTACGAAAATTGAAATCCAGTAATAACAAACTGTTACGGATCTAATGGAACTAGTTTCGTCCAATTCCGAGACTGTTCGAAAAATGGCTAATTTCACTAGTCGATTAAATATTAAAATATTCAATTTTTACAAATAAACTTTTAATTCGATATGAAAAGTTCTATAACATCGTTCTAACTTCAATATGATAAAATAAAATTTTACAAATCATTTTCAATCATATTTAACCCAATTTTCAATTATTTCTGTAATTTAACATATTAAATTATCGATTAAGTTATCCAATTAAATCCAATTATTCGAAGTAAAATTTATTCAACTTATAAATTTCACTTATTAATATTTAAAATTAATTAAATATTCAATTTTTAAATTAATTAAAATGCTAGGTCGTTACATTTACGGGATTGGGACGTAAATTAAATCGAGGTAAATCGAGGGGGATTTGTAAAGGATTGTATGGGTTATATTGAAATGGAAAATATATTTCCCTAAAAAGCCAAATATATTTTCAAAGGAGATTTTTGTGTATAAGTTTAAGGTTTTAAAATTGTTTTAAAAGGATGTTTTAAAGAAATTTATTATTTTTAATTGTTTTAGAATTTTAAAGTAAATATTTTTCAAACTAACTTTAGTAGTAATTATTTTAAAGGTTAAATTAGTATTATGCTTTTAAAAGAAATTTTCTAATATTTATACTTTATATAAAAATGTTTTTTAAAAATAATTTGTGGTTCAAGTTTTACTTGGAAAATTATTATGGAATTTCATAACTATTATTTTGAGTAAAGTGATTTAAGTAGTTTTATTTTTAAATGTTTTAAGTATATATTTTTGGGTAAAGTGATTTAAATTATTAAAAATCTAATTTAGTAAACTTGGAGTTTTTCAACGGAAATAAAATAGTTGGTTAAATTGATTGTTTTTTGATAGTTAAATAATCGACTATCATATTTGGACCCATGTATGACTTTGGAAATATCTAGGAAGAGTATGGGAATTGTAACGACCCAGAATTTCTGTCAATTAAAATTTGTATATTTAATTAATTTTAAATATTAATAAGTGAAATTTATAAGTCAAATAAATTTTATTTCGAATAATTAGATTTAATTGAATAATTAAATCGATAATTTAATAATTGAAAAATATAGAAATAATTGAATATCGGGTTAAATGTGATTGAAAATGATTTGTAAAATTTTATTTTTATCATGTTGGAGTTAGAACGATGTTATACAACTTTTAAAATCGAATTAAAAGTTAATTTGTGAAAATTGAATATTTTAATATTTAATCGACTAGTGAAATTTGTCAATTTTCGAACAGTCTTAGAATTGGACGAAACTAGTTTCATTGGATATGTAATAATTTTTTATTATCGGATTTCAATTTTCATAGCAATTGGAGTTTTTGTTTGACCGTGGCAGCTCGAAACGCATCGAAATTGTTTTAATATTAATTTAGCGAGTTAAAATAGCCATTTTTCAAACAATCTCGGATTTCGACGAAACCACTTTCATCGGATCCATAATGTGATATTATTGTATGGTTTCAAATTTCGTGTCAATCGGATTTACCGTTTGTCCGGTGCAAGCTAAAACGCCTAGAAATTTGATTTACCGATTTAATTTAAAATCGAACGTTTATTGCCATAACTCGCACAGATGATCGAATTAGCTCCTGAAACACATTCCATTGTGTTCGGAATGCGGGGTAAATCTTAGGAACGCCAACCGGCATGCTTCGTTTGGAGTTCGGAAAATCCGGGATGAATAGTGTTTGAAAAATTTTCTATATAAGCCCTTAAAAATTCACTTTTGCAAAATGAAAACAATCCTAGGGTTAAAACAACTGTAGGCCTCCACCCCCTTATCTTCGATGGCCAGAATTTAAGTTTCTTTTCTCCTTAATCTCTCTCAATTCGTAAGGAATTAGCAAATAATTTCAACTACAAACTTGAAGAGCATCCCGAGAGCTTCAAATGCATACGGAGATGATCGTAAATGGCGCAGCATGGAAGGAGCTAGAGGGCCGCGTTCTCCATGGGTTCATGCGCGTGTTTCGATGACAGGTCGAGGCCGAGCTTGGTGTGCTTTGTGCAAAGGCGGAGGCTAGCACGAATTTTTGAATGATGTAATCTGATCGTGTTCAAGTTGGTTGAGGGTGGAGTATAATTCAACCCTAGGCGGCGGCTATGGCATTGTGCTGTGCATGTTTTACCTGTTGAGGAAGATGAAGAGGGAGCGGCCAAGATTAGCAGGGTGATGGGATCAAGGGCCGAGATTAAAGCTAGGTTAAATAGTATAAAATTATGCTGTAAAATTTATATATAAAAATTCGTGTAACTTTAAAAATTCGTATCTTTTTCATACGAGGTCGAAAACGCACGAAACCAGTTGTGTTGGGTTCGTATAGACGAGCACTACGCTATGGAATGGGATTGGAGTCGTTTGGAGCAAGCAAAAATTTTGGGTAAAATTAAACGTCCGTTTAGTTTTATTCGAAATAAAAGCTGAAAACGAAATTGAAATCAAGGTGAGAACTTCTCACTCAATCGAATCGGTTTCGATTTTAATTTTTAAATAGTTATATTTAAAATTATTGAATGTATGTTTGAATGATGATTGTTATCTATTGATTGTTAAAATAGACATTATACGCCGTTAGTAAACGGAGGTTATTTATTGAAAACATATACCGTGAATATTTCACAGTACAGTGAAATTGGTACTATTTGTGTACTTGGAGTTGATTTCTCGCATTATACAGCGGATGAGACCCTATTGCGCCGTCTATTAAGCGGATAATATTTTAAATCCTATATACCGCGATAATTCCGTACTGGAACGGAATTGGTATTGTGCTAATATTTGTGAATGCAGGAAAACAGGTTGCAGGGATCCAACTGGATTCCTCAACAGTATTTATTTGATTATGGATATTTTGATATTCGTTGATTATCATATACAGATATATGATGTCGTTGTTGTCGTGATTGACTATTTGGTGTGTTGCATCATTGGGCCAATTTTGGAATTTTGAAAGGATTATAAAATTGATTTTTGAAAGTAGACGTTTATAAAATATTTTTGGAATTGATTCATTTTAAATAAACAAACGTTATAATGTTAATGTTATAAAAATTATGATTTTTGAGAAAATATAGTTAAAAGTTGATTTTTGAAAATATGGGGTTAAATGATTTTATGAAATAGTTTAAATTGGGATTTTTGAATTTATTGTAAAAAGTTTAAAATATAGAATTTATGAAATTTGATTATTTTATAAATCAAAGAAAATGATGAAATTATAAAGGAGTTTAAAGATGTTTTTAAATAATAATATAAATTGATTTATATAAAGGATTTATAAATTGATATTTATAAACTAAAATATTTGAATTTTAAAACGAGTTTTTATAAGTGTTGGAATGAAGTGTAAATGAATTTCATAAATGAATGAAATTTATAGAATTATAAACGGTGAAGTTATAAATGGATTTTATAAGCAGTAGATTTATAAAATTTGTAAAGTTATTAAAAGAATAGTTTTGGGTAAATAAATGAATCTTATAAGTTATAAGATTTATAATTTGGGAAGTTTAAAAGAACGATTTTGTAAAAAAATAAATTATAAGCATTTAACTTATAATATGAACTTTTGGTTTATAATTGAGTTATAAATTGAAATAGGTTAACAAATGAGAAGTATAAAAGGAAGTTGTTATAAAATAAATAGAAATGGAATTTATAAACATTGTTTTATAAATTCGCAAAACGACTTATTTTGATAAATAAATTGTTATAGCTTATTAATGGAGTTATATTCACGTTTTAGACAGTGAATAATCCTTTAAACTAAAACGTATGGAAATGATGAAATTTGTTAACGAAGTATATTCACGTTTTTGAATAGTGAATAATATGTTAAAGAAAATGTTTTGGATGTGATGTTTTAAATAGAATTAAAACGATCCAACGATGTTTTTAAAATGTGTTAAGATTTGAAACCATAGATTTCAACATTCGTTGTTGAAATAGACGTTTTCGAGAAATAGAAGGAAATGGTGGACTATAACACTGTTGTTATAGTAAATGATTTCCGAAAGGAAATGTTTTATATAGTATTGGGATTTATATATCTATTTTAATGTAACGACCCGATATTTTCAACCACTCACATCCATTATAAGTGTATAGGTAGACACTCATGCCGGAATTGAATTGCTCAAAATACGGCGTTGTAAATAAAAATTTGGCAAATCTCAGAATACACGGTAAATAAAAATCACAGATCACAGACAAAGAGTAATAATAATGCAGCGGAAGTAGAAGAAATAGTAGTTCATGAAGCTACTACATAAAAATAACAGAGTTAAATAAAATACAACAGAAGAAAATAAAGTACAACAGAAGTCTCAAGATGACAACCAAGTACAAGCTGAATAGAACAACAGAACTGGAATAGATAAAACTAGATAAGCAGATGTCTCCAGCGATTCCAATCCCCAGAAAACGGAATCCAAATCTGTGAATAACTCAGGCTGACCGGAGCGTAAATAAAAATAAAAATACTCGAGTCAGGACATACATACTTATACAATGTAAACCAACTCAAGTGAACTGTAGTAAAGGTACAAGTAACTTAGATGCTTGGGACCGCCCATCCTCTAAAAATCCGTTAAACTATTTTCTATATAGTAATATACGCTATATACAATAGTGTCTAATCAGTAAAGTATAATCATATAGAAAATAGCGTTAAGGGGATGGTGAACCTTAACGCGGTCGGATCTTTAAAACCAAAATCGTAGTGGGCTCGCTATAAGGAGATGACACGGCACGCGAGGCAATGCCAGGGTGGATACACTGTTTGCATTTTCAAACCGGTGGTGACTGCCAGCCAGCAGCTTCCGCCCACCTCGAACAATACCCCCGAATCAAAGTGGCGCCATCGTATCGAATCACAAAAGTAATAGAATGGTTTCCGATGGAGCATGCTCGATGAAAGGGTGCGACCCTTTGTGTAGCTCGGTATAGCTCCTGTTTTAGTCATTATGCCAACTCACGGGAGTTGGGTCCATGTAATATACCTCGAGAACGTCGCCACCATCCTACTTCATTCTGGAATCTCCACCGCATATACAGTTGTTAAAGTGGTTTTCGGTATTGACCAGCTATAAGACAATATCCGATCCCGGTTTCTTTAACAACCTATCATTATTATAACCCGTCGTTATAACTTTAAAAAAAATATATTTTATACTTCTTATCATTTCAACCCAAATCTTTATCAAAATAAAGATTAAATTATTTCCAAACCATTTCAATATATCATCATACCATATCTTTCGATTCAAATATTTATCACAATAAATATCAAGTCATTTCTAACCATTTCAATATATTAAATTATCATATCCTTTGAAAACTTCCTTTCAAATCAATTTAATATATCAAAATATCATAACCTTTCAAAACTTCGTTCAAAATATCTTATCTTTCAGCACTTCCTTTCAAATTATTTTAATATCAAAATGTCATATCTTTCAAAACTCCATTTTCAAATCATTTTAATATATCAAAATATCATATCTTTTCAAACCATATTTCAATCATTTAATATATCAAAATATAAAAATCACATTCATTTCAAATCATTATTCATTTTATTCAATTTAAAATACCATTTCAATTCACATTTCAAAACAGTTTATATTCAAAAAAAATCATTTTTAATCATTAAAATGAAGTTATTATGTTCAATAATTAAATTATTAAATTTCCAAAATTTTCAACTTCCAAGGTTCATTTGTTAACTTAAGTTTATCAAAACAGTGAAAATTCACTTTTCGTGGCATTTAGAAAACGCTACGGAAAGATACATTCAAAACAGTTCAATTTAACAAAAGTCAACATTTTAAAATATTGTAATAGGGTTTACTTAAATTTCAAATAAACTTAGTTAAATTCAAAAATTATAGCACTTACAAAAATTGCTATAATAGCTTTTAATTCAATTTAGCTTTTTAGTTCATTATCATCAACTGCAGCATTTACAAATGCTATAATATCATTTGCATTGTAATTAATAGCATTTCAAAAATGCAGTAAGTTAACTTCAAATATTCAATATAATTTCTCAACCAATTATATTTTTTTTATTTAAAACGTTTTTAACTCATAAAATCATACATTTTCACATTTATAAACATCATTTAATTTTCCTCAAGTTCATGATTTTGTAAAGCTAAATTCCCATTCAAAAATCAAGATTTAATAATAATTCACTTATTAAATTGCAATGTTCAATTTTAAATTCATTGCATTAAGTTTCAATTTAACACTTAAGTTAAAATTCTCAAATATAACTTAGTTTTATTTTTATTTACTTGACTAAAAGTTCACTTTTAAGTCAATTTCTTAAATTTCCAATTTAGTTATATTTCAAAATTTCAACTTAAAGTATTCATTCATTTCACATTTCAACTTTATTAAAAATCATTAATATGATATAAAATCACTTTAAATTCATTTAAATTCAAATTATCATAAACTTATCATAATTTCATATTCAATTTAATTTCCAATTATAATTAAATCAAATTTTCCAGAATAACTTACGTTCAAAATTTTCTAACTTTTCATTAATTCATTTTACTTACAATTATTCAGAGAATCAATAATATTTTACAAAAAACCTTTTTAATTAGATTTAAATCAAAATGTTTTAATATTTACATTTCAAAAATAATTTTAAAATTTTTAGAAAACATATATTAACTATGGGTCTGTATATAATTTTCTACACTGGGAAAAGTGATACGGGTAATATATCATTTCAACCCGTAATTTACAAAGAAAATCCGGGTTTTATCATTTCAAACCCGCAGTTCCAAATAAATGAAATAAATTGAAAATCATTCAGGCCTATCATTTCAGCCCATAACAATTTTCCCTTATTCTAAAGTCCCTTCGGGTATGTATCATTTCAACCCATAGTGATTTCTAATTTACAAGGAACTTGCAGTGTGATAAACTGATAAAATATACAGAATAGCATGAAATAACGGTAACATATGATATAAAAGGTGTAATAACAGGTGTGAGCATCATATGATAATAATATAAGCAGTTATAACATGTTAATATAGTTCTACAGATTCACAGGGTTCAATTTACTACTAATATAAGTACATAATGTCTGGTGAGAAATACTCACCTGTATTAGCTGGAGATGACAAACAACTACACACAACAAAGATCTTCGAAGGCACGAAAGCATGAATATGATTTGAGAGTGGAGAGCCAAAGATTTATAGCGTTGGATACATTCAAACAAAACAAATATATGAAACATAATTTTCAAAAACAAGATATGCTTAACAATGTTAGAAACATATGTATAAAACAAAACCAAAGACTTTGCACTTGCTTCCTATGCTTGTTTGCATGGCCTAGGGGATTAATAAGGTCGAGTTTGAGCATGGTTTGGATCAAGTATGGGTAGGAAAAGGCGCGGTTACAAGATGATGAAGTGGGTAGGAGTTTAAATGTAGAGAATATAAAAGGTTAAGGCATATATAAGAGTTTTGGTGAACTTTTTGGGCTCGGCTAAGGCATGTTTGGCTCAGCCTTTCAGGTTTCAGATCTGGACAGTATCTTAGGTGATGGGTGGTGGTCATATCAAGGTGGTGGTGGTGGCCGTGGTGGTGGATGAAAGTAGTGAAGCAACTAGGCTAGGCTAACATGTCTTTAAGGAGTTTTCAAGGCTTTTGTGTGGAGTTTTGTCAAGGGGGAGGGTGCGGCCTGATCAAGTCAGAGGAGGAGATGATGTTAAGTGGTGGATGGTGAAGAGGAGAAGGTGGTGGGGGTGATGGCCAAGGCTAGCTAGGAGTGGCCGAGTAAAACAAACAAAGAAAACAAGGCAAAAACAAGCAAAAAGGAAGGAGAAAAAGTAGAAAAATATAGAGAAGACATTACCAATTTTTCTCTAGCCATGAAAATGAGACGAGGAAGATGTGTTCACGTGAAAATGAAGAAAAAGAAGTCAGCTAAAGATAGTATAAGGAACGGCCAAAATAACAGATGTATTGATTGAAAAAGAAACGGTAAAAGAAACGATGAAACGACTTTACGTTTCTTAGCTTTTAAAACCTTCCATACTTCCTTTCCTTTTAAATCAAATAAAACAAAATAAATTCAGCAAGTACATCTAAAAACCGAAACAAAGTGAAATAAAATAAAAATATATAATTAAATTTAAAGAAAATAAAAAAAGAATTAAGGAAATTGCTTAAAAATTGAAAACCGGGTTCAAAAATTACAATTAAAACATCAATGGCTTTGGAAAAATATCTACTTCATTTTAAAAATATTCTAAAGAAAAATTTTGAAATAAAATAATTTACTTATCATTCCTAAAAAAATAAATAATTAAATTTTAATTAAATAGAATTTAAATTAAGAAAATGGCTTAAAATTGCGAGCTGGACTTTAAAATTAGAAATAAATTCAATGCACTTTGGAAAATTTTTATATACTTGAAAAATATTTATAAATAAAGATAAGTACACAAAATAAAAATGAATTCACAAAATAAATATATAAAATTAAATTTGAATATAATTTTGATGAAGAAAATAGCAGAAAATAAGAAAACATCCTTTGAAAAAAAAGAAACCAACACAGTAGACTTTGGAAAAATTATAACATCACAAAAAAAATGTTTTTAAAAATAGAATATATATCTAAGATGTCATATAACACATATTAGAACATTATTTGACAATTAAAAATATAATTTATAAAATTTATCATAAAGAAAATTGTTAAATAATTCAATGTACGAACAATATTGAAAACAGTATAACTTTCACAATTTAAATCCGTTTTCCACGAAACGAAAAGTAGTATTCATGTTATAAAATCTACTTTCATAGAATTTTTTTCTTATAATTTCAAACTTTTTAAATTTTTAAGTAAAAAAATCACAATTTGACTATTTTGACCAAAATCAACATTTCAGGAAAATATTCAACTTACACAAGTTTGAAATTATAAAACACATAATAATCAACATTTTGATTTTTAAAATGAAATGTTCAAAATAAAACAAGTTTAAAATAATTTTAAAATAAAATAAAGTCAAATTTAAATTATATGCAAAATTTAGGGTTGTTACACTCTCCCCCACTCAAAACTTTTCGTCCTCGAAAAGGGATGAGGTACGGAAAAGCACGGAAAAAGATAGAGTGAAATAGGATTAAGATAAGATGACAAGAAGATTGAAATTATACATGATAACTGTTGTTATAGGTAAGTTTCGCAAGGTGCAGATTATCAAAGATTATAGAAAGATTTCTAAACAGAAAGATTATAGAAAGGCGCCTATACCAGTCTGAAGCAAGATAAGGGAAATGAGGACAGCTAAAAGATAGTTTGAAAACCAAAATAAGGAAATAAATTTTAATCATAATGCTTTGAAATCATAATACTTTGAAATCATAACCATTCAGAGATGTTATCATTTGGAAATCATACTACTAAAATCATAACACTTTTAAAATAATCTTCATTTAAACCATTTTAAATTCAAGGTCAAATAATATTCATTTCAAAATTGTAACATTTCTAAGTTCATTCATTCAATTATAAAATTTCCAAAACATTGTATTTTTAAAAACAGTAGTACTTTTTAAAGTACTACGGTAGATATATTAGTATTTCAATCAGTTCAATTTCAGAAATATTCATTTGGATATCATTTACTTATGATTTATTAAAAACAAACTTTTATGAATGGAATATCCAAATAAACTATACTTCATTTTAATAAGTCAAAAGTTCATTATTTTACCTAACTCTTAATTTAACAAATAATCTAACACTTTATTTAAAATACCCATTTCATAATAAGATATTCCTTCAATAAGTTACACATGAAATTTCCATTTGGAAACCAAATTCTTAATTATCTAATTTTAGTTATATTAAATACATTTTTCTATTTAAGCCATAATTATTTATTTTTAAGACATATCTATTACATAAATAAAATATTTATCATAGCAAATATAACAATCAAATTTCTTTACAAATTTATTCATTTAGACATCAATTAAACTATGATTCCAAGTTAAATAAACTTTATTACAAAATGTCCCATTAAAATGTAATTTATTTTTCTTTCTATTCAAAGATACATTATTCATTATATAACATATTCATTCCAAGAATTAACCTTTATTAAAATTTCTTGGTTAGATTTAAGGTTCTATATTACATCAAATTTGATTATTAAGTTATTTAAATAAAACTCTTTAAATTCCTCTTTTTCTCTATTTGCCTCTGTTAATCTTTTATAACTAAAATTTAAGTGTATAACATTTATTGTAATCACTCAAATTTTATTTATAAAATCCATTTTATGTTGTACAATATCCATTTACATATTCATCTTCTGAAAATTAAGGTAAGTTATATTGGAATGAAATTGTGTACTATACAAATAAAACTTTCCAATTCAATTATTTCAAGCTTAAATCATTTATTCAAAAATTTTGATTTTTTTTATAATTGAAATTATTCTTCAAACTAAAATTTAAGAACTAAAATTTCGATTACCTTCAAACCATTTGAAGATAAGTAATTATATATACATAATATGTCAAATCAATTTTAAATCATATATCTATATAAATCAAGACATATTTTAGAAATTCAAATCAATTAAATTCCCAAAACAAAGTTGTAGCAAGACTACAGAACAGTATCTTCACTTCAAAACTCGAAAATGAACGTCGATGATGCTGCAGTCATCACCGAAGTTATTTTCCAGCGACAAAGAGAAGAGCGCTAATTTTAAACTTTAAAATTTTTTGGAAACAAATTTCTGTTCGAAAATACTTTAAATAATACATCCTTTTAAAATTTTAAACACAATGTTTGAAACCATCGGAAATTAGATTCTCAAATTCTTGATTTAAATTTATTTCAATTCCCAAATCAATTTATAAACAACTATTTAAAATTCATTTATAGAACTATAAATGATAAATCAAGTATTATCATTTCAAATGATCAATTTTAAATCAATTTGTTAAGTTCCATAAATTTACTTATATATAAAAATTTATTTCATTAACCAAATTTTAAAATAATATTGTGTCAGTTTGTTCTGTCAAAGTGTTTTAGAAATCCTATCGATAACGCTGATCAGATGAATCGATCGGAAACCCAAATCAACATCAACAACTCAAACAACACAATATATAAAATAAAACATAGGTATACAAGTACAATTCAAAATGTTTGGAAGAATAGATTGGAAACAAAAGACAAGATGATTAAATAACAGAGTTGGGTGGTGGATAAGCTTAAGTAAATCACGGGCAACCTTAACCGGGTCAACCGTGACTTAAAGAATATGTGGATTTTCTGGGGTAAATCTAGATTCGATCTCAAGAGTTAGAGTTTGGAATAACAAAAGATATTAGCATCTAAACCAAGGATAAATATAAATCTCTGGTGAATCGATGCTAATTGTAAAGGAGTTTCCCCTTTTTTTTCAATTCAATTTGAAATTGGTGTGACCGCCGACTCACTAAAAAGATCATCCGAAGCGGAGTTATGGAATACTCCAGAGTCAAAAGAAGGTGAATAGTGAGGGATACGAATGGATTTTGGAACCGTAGGGAACGTTCCAAAATTCAAAGGAATTGAGTCAAAAAGGAAGAGATTCAAACTCGAATGAAAGTGATTCTGTAAATACATTCACTCCATATGCTGAGTTTTGCCTAGAGCTACCAAAGCTCTGATACCAATTGTAACGACCCGATATTTTCAACCATTCACATCCATTATAAGTGTATAGGTAGACACTCATGCCGGAATTGAATTGCTCAAAATACCGCGTTGTAAATAAAAATTTGGCAAATCTCAGAATACACGGTAAATAAAAATCACAGATCACAGACATAGAGTAATAATAATGCAGTAGAAGTAGAAGAAATAGTAGTTCATGAAGCTACTACATAAAAATATAAGAGTTAAATAAAATACAACAGAATAAAATAAAGTACAACAGAAGTCTCAAGATGACAACCAAGTAGAAGTTGAATAGAACAACAGAACTAGAATAGATAAAACTAGATAAGCAGATGTCTCCAGCGATTCCAATCTCCAGTAAACGGAATCCAAATCTATGAATAACTTAAGCTGACCCGAGCGTAAATAAAAATACAAACACTCGAGTCAGGACATACATACTTATACAATGTAAACTAACTCAAGTGAACTGTAGTAAAGGTACAAGTAACTTAGATGCTTGGGACCGCCCATCCTCTAAGGATCCGTTAAACTTTTACTGTATAGTAATATACGCTATATACAATAGTGTCTAATCAGTAAAGCATAATCATATAGAAAATAGCGTTAAGGGGATGGTGAACCTTAACGCGGTCGGATCTTTAAAACCAAAATCGTAGTGGGCTCGCTATAAGGAGATGACACGGCACGCGAGGCAATGCCAGGGTGGATACACTGTTTGCACTCCCGGATCGGTGGTGACGGCAAGCCAGCAGCTTCCGCCCACCTCGAACAATACCCCCGAATCAAAGTGGCGCCACTGTATCGAATCACAAAAGTAATAGAATGGTTTCCGATGGAGCATGCTCGATGAAAGGGTGCGACCCTTTGTGTAGCCTGGTATAGCTCCTGTTTTAGTCATTTATGCCAACTCACGGGAGTTGGGTCCACGTAATATACCTCGAGAACGTCACCACCATCCTACTTCATTCTGGAATCTCCACCGCGTACACAGTTGTTAAAGTGGTTTTCGGTATTGACCGGCTATAAGACAATAACCGATCCCGGTCTCTTTAACAACCAATCGTTATTATAACCCGTAGTTATAACTTAAAAAATATATTTTATACTTCATAAAATATCATTTCAACCCAAATCTTTATCAAAATAAAGATTAAATTATTTCCAAACCATTTCAATATATCATCATACCATATCTTTCGATTCAAATATTTATCAAAATAAATATCAAGTCATTTCTAACCATTTCAATATATTAAATTATCATATCCTTTCAAAACTTCCTTTCAAATCATTTTAATATATCAAAATATCATATCTTTTCAAACCATATTTCAATCATTTAATATATCAAAATACCAAAACCACATTCATTTCAAATCATTATTCATTTTATTCAATTTAAAATACCATTTCAATTCACATTTCAAAACAGTTTATATTCAAAAAAAATCATTTTTAATCATTAAAATGAAATTATCATGTTCAATAATTAAATTATTAAATTTCCAAAATTTTCAACTTCCAAAGTTCATTTATTAACTTAAGTTTATCAAAACAGTGAAAGTTCACTTTTCGTGGCATTTAGAAAACGCTACGGAAAGATACATTCAAAACAGTTCAATTTAACAAAAGAAAACATTTTAAAATGTTGTAATAGGGTTTACTTAAATTTCAAATAAACTTAGTTAAATTCAAAAATTATAGCACTTACAAAAATTTCTATAATAGCTTTTAATTCAATTTAGCTTTTTAGTTCATTATCATCAACAACAGCATTTACAAATGTTGTAATATCATTTACGTTGTAATTAATAGCATTTCAAAAATGCAGTCAATTAACTTCAAATATTCAATATAATTTCTCTATCAATTATATTTTTTTTATTTAAAACATTTTAAACTCATAAAATAATACATTTTCACATTTATAAACATTATTTAATTTTCCTCAAGTTCATGATTTTATAAAGTTAAATTTCCATTCAAAAATCAAGATTTAATAATAATTCACTTATTAAATTGCAATGTTCAATTTTAAATTCATTGCATCAAATTTCAACTTAACACTTAAGTTAAAATTCTCAAATATAACTTTGTTTTATTTTTATTTACTTCACTAAAAGTTCACTTTTAAGTCAATTTCATAAATTTCCAATTTAGTTATATTTCAAATTTCAACTTAAAGTATTCATTCATTTCACATTTCAACTTTATTAAAAATCATTAATATGATATAAAATCACTTTAAATTCATTTAAATTCAAATTATCATAAATTTATCATAATTTCATATTCAAATTAATTTCCAATTATAATTAAATCAAATTTTCCAAAATAACTTACGTTCAAAATTTTCTAACTTTTCATTAATTCATTTTACTTACAATTATTCAGAGAATCAATTATATTTTACAAAAATCCTTTTTAATTAGATTTAAATCAAAATGTTTTAATATTTACGTTTCAAAAATAATTTTAAAATTTTTAGAAAACATATATTAACTATGGGTCTGTATATAATTTTCTACACTGGGAAAAGTGATACGGGTAATATATCATTTCAACCCGTAATTTACAAAGAAAATCTGGGTTTTATCATTTCAAACCCGCAGTTCCAAGTAAATGAAATAAATTGAAAATCATTCAGGCCTATCATTTCAGCCCATAACAATTTTCCCTTATTCTATAGTCTGTTCGGGTATGTATCATTTCAACCCATAGTGATTTCTAATTTACCGGGAACTTTGTAACGACCCGTATTTTTCGTGTCGACAAATCATAAAATAGTTTCCATTAGGTCGTTTGCATTGTTTGAGTCAACCATAGTTAGGTCGTGTGAGCGAATTAGGGAAGCAAGCGACCTAAGCGGTAGAGCAAGTTAAGAAATTGGAGCGACCTAGTAGTTAGCCGGTTTAAGATAGTAACCGACCAAGGGATTCGACCGACCTAAGTATAGTGGACGACTTAGGAGTTAACGACTCATAGATGAGACCGAACTATAGTGGTAGCCGACTTAGTAGTTGGCCGACTTAAGAGTTAACGGCTTAGGGAGATAGCGACTTATAGGGGTTAACGACCTAAGTATTGGACCGACTCATAGGAAGGGACGACCTAAAGGATGGAACAATCTAAGGGTTAGTGGCTTAGGTCGTAAGACTCTGTGTGTTTAGATAGGTCGTAAACGAGTTAAGGATAGGTCGGCCATATGGTTAAGTCGTTAGGTCGGCTATGCCGTGTTGTGGTTAAGTCGCGTATGTGTTCATGTGTATGTGGTCTTAGGTCGGCTATGCGTTGGGTTGGCTGTGTGTGTTAAGTAGTTGGGTCGGCAGCTGCGTTGAGTCGTGAGTCGGTAGGTTGTTAAGTCGTCCAGACGACTTAGGAAAGAACGCGGCTTGCATGTTAGGTCGCGTGTGTGTTGAGCCGTGTGTGTGTTGAGACGTGTGTTGTGTTAGGTCGGTACGTCGTGGGGTTCTTGAGTCGTAGGTCGTTAGGTCGGCGATGACTCAAGGGGACGGCCGACTTAAGAGATTTCTGCCTATAAATACACGGCTTTGGTTCACTTTTTGGGATCCAGATTTTGAAGCGACGAAGTGCTGCTATTTCGAGAGCTCGACTACGACACTTCTTCACTTCTTTTTCTCCACTCTAATCTAGTGCATCCTTCCACCCAAGATTGAAGATCAAAGTTGAAGATCTCCATCCATTGAAGAGAGATTTCATCGTTTGAAGGGAAATCATGTCGGATCAAGCTAGATCCTTTGCTGTCCAGATCTGGAGTTGGTAGCTATTGAAGTGTTTAGGTGATTCGGTGAGTGGTGGTTATCTCTCACACGGACCCAAAGGAGCACATTGTATCGGTGGTTTGTTTGTGTGTTAAAGATAGCGATTTCATGCATTTTCCTTAAGTCTGCATGTAGATCTATTGTTCATGAAGTTTTGATATCTACTTTACTATATGTTAACCTATGCTAGTTCATTCATCAAGAGCTTAGAATTCATGCTTGTTAGATTTGGACCCTTTAATTACGAAATTACCATTATTGTTATAACTGTTTATTTAGATCTTATTTGAATGATTGATTACTTGGATGAATGATTGATTTGATTGATTAGTTGATTAGTGATTGAATTTGGACAAGTTGGTCGAAGATGATTCAAAAGCTAAGTGGAAAGGCTCTTGAATAAGGAAAGCTGCTCGTGGCATATGAAGCGAATGATAAAGCTCATATGGATAGATTTGATCATGATATTGAGATGGGACTTTGCTATGATGTGATGAGGCAAAGCATGATGCTGAGATGAGACATTGCTATGATGCGATGAAGCAAAGCATGATATCAGAAAGCCTTGGTTTAATCCAGATGGGATCATCCCAAGCATGTTGATAACTCGGTGATGTGGTCTGAGTTTGTTGATAATGGTTGGCTCGAGTGGCGCTTGAGCTAGTATGTGAATAGTCGTCGGGGAGGATGACTAGAAGGCTGAGATCTCATCGTTATTGAAGGTTCTAGCATGCTCAAAGCAAGAGTACGTTGGGACGGGTCACGATGACGTCCCAGGCATGGGTCACGATGACGTGTTAGTACTCTGGGCAGATTCGATAGGCCTAGGCACGGGCTGCGACGACATGCGGAGTTATGTCTAGAACCGAGGTTACCATTAGCACTTGACGGACGGATGAAATAATGAGCTGGTCATTCAATTAACGGTGATATTGAAGCAATGATAACAGTGATAGCCAGAGTCATGGATGTTTGGATGTTTTCGTTGTATCGTCGCTTGGGCCAAGAGCGATGTTTTCAGGGTGCTTACCTGATCTTGGTTTAGGCCTTGGGGGTCTGTACACGGAAAACACCGACCTTGACTCGGGTGATAATAGCTTTACTTTAAATGTCTGATTTATTATGTTTGTTTCTGCTTTGTGTCTCTGGGGGCTATCACTGTAGAAAGAGGTGGAGTGGGATGGTTGGGTTCCTATTCCTTTTTACCCTTTATGCTCTTTTGGTATGTTTGGTAGTTGATTTACTGCTCACTAAGACTTTTGTCTGACTCAAGGTTTTATGTTTAACTCTTATTACCTTGGGCTGTTCATCCATGTTGGGATGGGCAGACTAGGTAGCAGGTGAAAGGTGCTGTTCTTAGTGACCAACGTTGTTGATGACGAAGACGAGCTGGAGGCTTTTGCATATTGTTTTCTTACTATATGTACTGGATGTTCCGCTATTTGTATGATTCTTTGAGTGTTATGTAGTGAGGCTTGATGTATTGACTATTCAGATTGTTGTACCAAACTATTATGAGTTTATATGATGAGATTCTGTTCTATTGAGCTTCACTATGTATACTTTCTATTGTATTTTATCCATGCGCTGTGAGTAATACGATAGACTATTCTGTGTTTACCTTACCCTGATGATCGTCCATGGCGGCCTGGCACATTTTACAGCACACTATTTCCTTGTTTAGTGTAGGAGTCATGGGCGGTCGTCACATTTGGTATCAGAGCCAGGTTAATCGATTTTAGCCAACGCTCGCTGACGTAACTACGTATGAGAGACGTAATTGTATTTTGATGAATGATTACTATATATAATATAGTAGTTTAGAAGGATTAGAACTTCTTATGTAGTTGTTTCTCAAGGTGTTCTAATCATTCTTTTATAGATATTAAGAATGAGTCGAAGAGAGAGACAAGCTGCTAGGGAAAGCCGTGTTGCTGAAGAAACTGCTGATTATGCTGCTATGTTTGAGGCCATGATGACTTCGATCATGAGAAGGATGCCATCTCCAGGGCCATCAGTAGATGTTGGGGTTCAGGTTCAAACTCCAAAACCAGTGGATTTTGCTAAGTTGTGTGAAGACTAGACTGCTCTTGGAGGAAAGGTTTTCTTAGGAACAGAATCAACCATAGAAGTCCAGAGATGGATAGATGCTTGTAGAAGGATCTTTGGTGATTTGGGAATTGAGGATGCAACCAAAAGGAAGCTTGCATCAAGACAGCTTCAAGGAAGAGCTTCTGATTGGTGGAATTCCATCACCATTTATACTCTAGAGGAAGAGATCACTTGGGAGCAATTCCAAGCTAGATTTGAAGCTAAGTTCATTTCTACAGCTCAGAAATCTGTTCTGTTTAAGAAGTTTGTGGAGCTCAAGCAAGGTGGAAGACCAGTTCTTGAGTATGTTTCTGAGTTTGAAGCTTTGTCTAAGTATGCTCGGTCATATATTGACTCTCCTTATCAGAAGAATGAGAAGTTTGTGACAGGCTTGGACAGTTATCTTGGGAGGCAGTTGGTGGATCATCTGGACGATCCATTTGAGAAGCTTGTGGAGAAGGCTCTCAGGCATGAGAATTTTTTTCCTAAAGGAGGATCTGTTGTTGCTATGACCAAGGAGCAAAGTGGAAACAAGAAGAGGAAGCAGCAACAATAGAAGGGTAAGGATGGCCAAAAGAAGCCGAAGGGTGAAGTGACCTGCTACAACTGTCAGCAGAAGGGTCATCTCTCTAGAGATTGTAAGAAACTGAGAGTGCCGGCGAAGTGCCACAACTGTGACAAACCGGGGCATTTCAAGAAGAATTGTCCGGAACCGAGGATGGACAAGCAGATTGTGCAAGCTTATGCTTTGGGGGCTGTGCCATCGTCTTCGAAAGCTCCTATGGCGGAAGAGAAAGGAAAGAGTGTGGTGGTTCAAGGTATTCTTTCCATTTGTGGTGTTCCAGTTAGGGAGTTGTTTGATACCGGAGCATCGCATTCTTTTGTTTGTAATGAACTTGTAGGCCGGTTGGGTTTGGAACCGGATATTGTTGATAGACCATTGCTTGTGACTAATCCAGTTGGGGGTTCGTCTTGTTTGTGTATGATATGCCGTGGTCTGGTTGTCTCGAGTCATGATTGCTCTTTTGTTTGTGATTGTTTTGTTCTGAACTTTGCGGGGTTCAGAATTATTTTGGGTATGGACTGGCTTAGGAAGTATGCGGCAAAGGTTGATTGTGAGAGGCTTGAGGTGACAGTCGAGAATGTGGAGAGGCGAAAGGTTGTGATACGATGTAAGCATGAGGAAGGCGTCCTCATGAGCTTCATGTATTCGCTGGTTGTTCCACGGGATGGACTGTCATCGGTGCCTATTGTGAATGAATTTGAGGATATCTTTGACGAGGTCAAAGGGTTACCGCCTCATAGAGAGATCGAATTTCGTATCGATCTAGTTGAAGGAGCCAGACCCGTTGTGATGCCTCTTAGGCGAATGGCGCCTAGGAAACAGCAAGAGTTGAAGGTGCAAGTTGATGGCCTTTTACAGAAAGGATTCATTCGGCGTAGTGTGTCCGAATGGGGTGCACCAGTTGTGTTTGCAACCAAAGCGGATGGATCGTTAAGGTTGTGTGTGGATTATCGTGAGCTGAATAAAGTAACTAAGAAGAACAAGTATCCATTGCCGAGGATAGATGACTTGTTTGATCAGCTTCACGAAGCTAAGGTGTTTTCTCAGATGGATTTGGCAACGGGATTTCACCAGTTGAGAGTGGAAAAGGATAGTGTTCCAAAGACTGCTTTTAGGACACCATCCGGACTCTATGAGTGGCTGGTAATGCCGTTTGGATTGACCAATGCACCAGCATATTTTGTGGATCTTATGAATAGAGTGTTCAGAGATCAGTTGAACAAGTTCGTACTTGTGTTCGTGGATGATATTCTGATTTATTCCAGAACTGAAGAAGAGCACAAGACGCACTTGCGTATTGTTTTGGAGATCTTGCGAAAACAACAGGCGAGGGCTAAGTTTTCGAAGTGTCACTTCTGGAAGAGTGAAGTGAGGTTCTTAGGCCATGTTATCTCTGGAAGTGGAATAGCGGTTAATCCCGCCAAGGTGGCAGCAATCCAAGATTGGGCTAGACCTAAGAATGCATCTGATGTGAGAAGTTTTCTTGGATTAGCAGGATACTATCGTCGGTTTATCAAAGACTTTTCCAAGATAGCTGCACCGTTAACAGGATTGACAAAAAAGAATCAAGTATTTAGATGGGAAGCTAAGTGTGAGCAAGCTTTCGGAATCCTGAAAGAGCGACTGACAAGTGCTCCTGTTTTGACTATTCTAAGTGGGAATGATGAGATGGTGGTTTACACCGATGCATGTGGTACTGGACTTGGAGCAGTGCTAATGCAAAGGGATAAAGTTGTTGCATATGCAAGTCGACAACTGAAGCCGCATGAAAGGAATTATCCGACTCATGATTTGGAGTTAGCGGCGATTGTATTTGCTCTGAAGATGTGGAGACATTATCTATTGGGAGTTCGATTTGAGTTGTTTACAGATCATAAGTCGTTGAAGTATCTCTTCTCCCAAAAGGATTTGAATCTTCGACGGCAACGATGGCTAGAGTTTTTAGCATCATATGATTTTGGTATAGCCTATACTCTGGGAAAAGGTAACGCAGTGGCAGATGCGTTAAGTCGAAGACATGCAGGATTGGGAGCCATGTTTTCAGAATAGAAGAATCTCGAGTATTTAGCTGGATTTGACTTCAGGCCTAGATGTGAATTGGAACCTGAGATGTTGGCATACTTATCAATAAGACCTACTCTAGTGGAAAGAATTGGCGAGAGCCAAAGGCGAGATGATAAGCTTGTCAAGATTATCCGTGATGTGGAATCTGGATTGGACCCAGAAAAGGATAAAGGATTTGAAGTCGATCGAGAGGGTTGGCTTCGGAAGCAAGGACGACTAGTTGTTCCCGATATAGATGAATTGAGAGATGAAGTTCTTAAGGAAAGTCATCACTCAAATTTGACAATTCATCCAGGTGGAAATAAGATGTATCGGGATATGAAGAGAACCTATTACTGGGAAGGTATGAAGAAAGATGTTGGAAATTTTATTTCCAAATGCATGAACTGCCAGTTGGTAAAAGCCGAACAGAAGAAGCCAAGTGTATTGCTTCAGCCATTAGAAGTTCCTACATGGAAGTGGGAGCAAATATCGATGGATTTTATCGATGGACTACCGAGAACCAAAGTAGGAAATGAAGGGATTTGGGTCATCGTAGATCGTTTGACTAAGAGTGCAAGATTCATTCCTGTTCGATCAACTAGGACTGCATCGAAATTGGCTGAGTTGTATGTTAAGTGGATAGTTCGATTCCATGGTATTCCGAAGAGTATAGTAAGCGATCGAGACCCATTGTTCACTAGTGGATTTTGGAAGAGCTTCCAGGAAGTTTTGGGAACCGAGTTGTGTTTGAGTACAGCTTATCACCCTCAAACAGATGGTCAGACTGAGAGAGTCAACATAGTTTTGGAAGATCTCCTTAGAGCATGTGTTTTAGATTTCCGAGGATCATGGAAAGATCATCTTCATTTGGTGGAATTTGCATATAATAACAGTTACATGTCAAGTATTGGTATGGCACCGTATGAAGCATTGTATAGAAGACCATGTAACTCTCCGACATGTTGGTTGGAAACAGGAGAAAAATTGATACTTGGGCCAGAAATGATTCGATAGACTTCGGATTATATAGAGACCATTCGGCGACGAATGAAGGCAGCCCAAGACCGTCAGAAAAGTTATGTCGATAAGCGTCATAAGGATTTGGAATTCGACGTAGGAGATATGGTTTTTGTGAAGATTTCTCCACTGAAGAATGTTATTCGATTCGGGAAGAAAGGGAAATTGACTCGGAGATTTGTTGGACCATTCCCGATTATCGACCGAATTAGAAAGCTCGCCTATAAATTAGAATTACCAGAAAAGATGTCGGGTGTGCATAATGTTTTCATATATCATATCTACGGAAATATGTGCACGACTCGAATACAGTGGTTTCTGCTGATAGCTATGAAGACTTAGAGGTTGATCCAGTTGTTACGCGACCTCGTAAGCCGCTTCGTGTTGTGGAAACTGACACGAAACAGCTTAGGAGGAAGGTAGTCAAGTTGCTCAAGGTACAATGGAGTGATGATGTTAACGACTGTACATGGGAGGAGGAAGAGAGGATGAAGGCAGCTCATCCTGAACTCTTCAACGTATGACCCTAAGGTGTCATGGCATCTCATGAATTTGTAACTTGTTCTAGTCTTAGAATTCTGCATGCTAGGTTAGTAATTGGATGCATGGTTTGTTGATTGCTATGGATGGTAGGCATGCAGAATAGTTTTTGATTGCTCTAGTTTGTTTGGAATTTCGGGGGCGAAATTTCCTAAGGGGGAGAGAATGTAACGACCCGTATTTTTCGTGTCAACAAATCGTAAAATAGTTGCCATTAGGTCGTATGCATTGTTTGAGTCAACCATAGTTAGGTCGTGTGAGCGAATTAGGGAAGCAAGCGACCTAAGGGGTGGACCGAGTTAAGAAATTGGAGCGACCTAGTAGTTAGCCGGTTTAAGATAGTAACCGACCTAGGGATTCGACCGACCTAAGTATAGTGGACGACTTAGGAGTTAACGACTCATAGATGAGACCGGCCTATAGTGGTAGCCGACTTAAGAGTTAACGGCTTAGGGAGATAGCGACTTATAGGGGTTAACGACCTAAATATTGGACCGACTCATAGGAAGGGACGACCTAAGGGATGGAACGATCTAAGGGTTAGTGGCTTAGGTCGTAAGATTTTGTGTGTTTAGATAGGTCGTAAACGAGTTAAGGATAGGTCGGCCATATGGTTAAGTCGTTAGGTCGTCTATGCCGTGTTGTGGTTAAGTCGCATATGTGTTCATGTGTGTGTGGTCTTAGGTCGGCTATGCGTTGGGTTGGCTGTGTGTGTTAAGTAGTTGGGTCAGCAGCTGTGTTGAGTCGTGAGTCGGTAGGTTGTTAAGTCATCCAGACGACTTAGGAAAGAACGCGGCTTGCATGTTAGGTCGCATGTGTGTTGAACCGTGTGTGTGTTGAGCCGTGTGTTGTGTTAGGTCGGTAGGTCGTGGGGTGCTTGAGTCGTAGGTCGTTAGGTCGGCGACGACTCAAGGGGACGACCGACTTAAGAGATTTCTGCCTATAAATACACGGCTTTGGTTCACTTTTTGGGATCCGGATTTTGAAGCAACAAAGTGCTGCTATTTTGAGAGCTCGACTACGACACTTCTTAACTTCTTTTTCTGCACTCTAATCTAGTGCTTCCTTCCACCCAAGATTGAAGATCAAAGTTGAAGATCTCCATCCATTGAAGAGAGATTTCATCGTTTGAAGGGAAATCTTGTCGGATCAAGCTAGATCCTTTGCTGTGTAGAACTGGAGTTGGTAGCTTTTGAAGTGTTTAGGTGATTCGGTGAGTGGTGGTTATCTCTCACACGGAACCAAAGGAGTACATTGGATCGGTGGTTTGTTTATGTGTTAAAGATAGTGATTTCATGCATTTTCCTTAAGTCTGCATGTAGATCTATTGTTCATGAAGTTTTGATATCTATTTTACCATATGTTAACCTATGCTAGTTCATTCATCAAGATATTACTTAGAATTCATGCTTGTTAGATTTGGACCCTTTAATTACCAAATTACCATTATTGTTATAACTGTTTATTTAGATCTTATTTGAATGATTAATTACTTGGATGAATGATTGATTTGATTGATTAGCTGATTAATGATTGAATTTGGACAAGTTGGTCGAAGATGATTCAAAAGCTAAGTGGAAAGGCTCTTGAATAAGGAAAGCTGCTCGTGGCATATGAAGCGAATGATAAAGCTCATATGGATAGATTTGATCATGATGTTGATATGGGACTTTGCTATGATGTGATGAGGCAAAGCATGATGCTGAGATGAGACTTTGCTATGATGCGATGAAGCAAAGCATGATATGAGAAAGCCTTGGTTTAATCCAGACGGGATCATCCCAAGCATGTTGATAACTCGGTGATGTGGTCTGAGTTTGTTGATAATGGTTGGCTCGAGAGGCGCTTGAGCTAGTATGTGAATAGTCGTCGGGGAGGATGACTAGAAGGCTAGGATCTCATCGTTATTGAAGGTTCTAGCATGCTCAAAGCAAGAGTACGTTGGGACGGGTCACGATGACGTCCCAGGCACGGGTCACGATGACGTGTTAGTACTCTAGGCAGATTCGATAGTCCTAGGCACGGGCTGTGACGACGTGCGGAGTTATGTCTAGAACCGGGGTTACCATTAGCCCTTGACGGACGGATGAAATAATGAGCCGGTCATTCAATTAACGGTGATATTAAAGCAGTGATAACAGTCATAGCCAGAGTCATGGATGTTTGGATGTTTTGGTTGTGTCGTCGCTTGGGCCAAGAGCGATGTTTTCAGGGTGCTTACCTGATCTTGGTTTAGGCCTTGGGGGTCTGTACTCGGAAAAAACCGACCTTGACTCGGGTGATAATAGCTTTACTTTAAATGTCTGATTTATTATGTTTGTTTCTGCTTTGTGTGTCTGGGGCCTATCACTGTAGAAAGAGGTGGAGTGGGATGGTTGGGTTCCTATTCCTTTTTACCCTTTATGCTCTTTTGGTATGTTTGATAGTTGATTTACTGCTCACTAAGACTTTTGTCTGACTCAAGGTTTTATGTTTAACTCTTATTACCTTGGGCTGTTCATCCATGTTGGGATGGGCAGACTAGGTAGAAGGTGACAGGTGCTGTTCTTAGTGACCAACGCTGTTGATGACGAAGACGAGCTTGAGGCTTTTGCATATTGTTTTCTTACTATATGTACTGGATGTTCCGCTGTTTGTATGATTCTCTGAGTGTTATGTAGTGAGGCTTGATGTATTGACTATTCAGATTGTTGTACCAAACTATTATGAGTTTATATGATGAGATTCTGTTCTATAGAGCTTCACTATGTATACTTTCTATTGTATTTTATCCACGCGCTGTGAGTAATACGATAGACTATTCTGTGTTTACCTTACCCTGATGATCGTCCATGGCGGCCTGGCACATTTTACAGCGCACTATTTCCTTGTTTAGTGTAGGAGTCATGGGCGGTCGTCACAAACTTGCAGTGTGATAAACTGATAAAATATACAGAATAACATGAAATAACAGTAACATATGATATACCAGGTGTAATAATAGGTGTGAACATCATATGTTAATAATATAAGCAGTTATAACATGTTAATATAGTTCTACAGATTCACTGGGTGTCAATTTACCACTAATATAAGTACATAATGTCTGGTGAGAAATACTCACCTGTATTAGCTGGAGATGACAAACAACTACACACAACAAAGATCTTCGAACGCACGAAAGCATGAATATGATTTGAGAGTGGAGAGCCAAAGATTTATAGCCTTGGATACATTCAAACAAAACAAATATATGAAACATAAGTTTCAAAAACAAGATATGCTTAACAATGTTAGAAATAGATGTATAAAAAAAAACCAAAGACTTTGCACTTGCTTCCTATGCTTGTTTGCATGGCCTAGGGGATTAATAAGGTTAGGTTTGAGCATGGTTTGGATCAGGTATGGATAGGAAAAGGCGCGGTTACAAGGTGATGAAGTGGGTAGGAGTTTAAATGTAGAGAATATAAAAGGTTAAGGCATATATAAGAGTTTTGGTGAACTTTTTGGGCTCGGCTAAGGCATGTTTGGGCTCAGCCTTTCAGGTTTCAGATCTGGACAGTAGCTTAGGAGATGGGTGGTGGTCATATCACGGTGGTGGTGGTGGCCTTGGTGGTGGATGAAAGTAGTGAAGCAACTAGGCTAGGCTAACATGCCTTTAAGGAGTTTTCAAGGCTTTTGTGTGGAGTTTTGTCAAGGAGGAGGGTGCGGCCTGGTCAAGTCAGCGGAGGAGATGATGTTAAGTAGTGGATGGTGAAGAGGAGAAGGTGATGGGGGTGATGGCCAAGGCTAGCTAGTGGTGGCTGAGCAAAACAAACAAAGAAAACAAGGCAAAAAAAAGCAAAAAGGAAGGAGAAAAAGTAGAAAAATATAGAGAAGCCATTACCAATTTTTCTCTAGCCATAAAAATGAGACGAGGAAGATGTTTTCATGTGAAAATGAAGAAATAGAAGTCAGCTGAAGATAGTATAAGGAACAATTGTGCTAACAGTATATATGCAAGATACAATCTCAGGGGATATCATATACAGGGGGAGATTCATAACTATGTTGTCATCAATCAAAAAGGGGGAGAATGAAAATTGTGCTAACAGTATATATGCAGGACACAATCTCAGGGGGATATCATATATAGGGGGAGATTCATAACTATGTTGTCATCAATCAAAAAGGGGGAGAATGTTGAGTCAATATTTTTAAGCACACTCATCACAAATATGTTCCATAATGAACTATATATAAACTTTTAGGTTCAGATAAGAGGTGATAAAAACATTATTTTTGTCAAGCTTATATGTATATAAAAATCTTATAAGCTTGTGGATGAGAATTGACATGCAAACTTGGCCGTAGAAAAATTAAAACTCATATTCAATTTCCAAATATAGCAATAGCAAAAATAATCCGAAAAGAACTTAAGAATATAACATTATTACTTATCAAGTTCTTTTTTAGAAATTAAACCAAGTTCTCTACGAATTTTAATGAAACTAGACTCATGTAGAGGCTTAGTGAAAATGTCCGCTAGTTGATATCAGTTTGGACATATTCGAGACATATATTTCCTTTTTCGATATTGTCTCTAAGGAAATGATGACGGATATCAATGTGTTTGGTCCTGGAGTGATTCATTGGATTCTTAGAAAGATTTATAGCACTTGTGTTATCACAGTATATAATAGAATTTGATAAATGAATTATCAAAATCTTGAAGTTTTTGTTGCATGTATATTACTTGAGTACAAGCGAGAGCTGCTGATATATATTCAGCTTCACATGTTGAATGTGAAACACAATTTTGTTTCTTACTAAACCAAGAGACAAGTGATTTTCCAATAAAATGGCACGTACCACTTGTACTCTTTCTATCCGTTCGAGAGCCTCCAAGATCAGCATCACTATATGATACTAATTCAAATGGACATTCTTTTGGATAAAAAAGACCGAAATCTTTGGTATTATTAAGATAACGAATTATACGTTTCACTGCTCGTAGATGTGATTCCTTTGGATTTGCTTGAAAGCGTGCACATAGACAAACACTCATCATTATATCTGGATGACTTGCTGTAAGATAAAGAAGAGAACCAATCATGCTTCGATAAAGTTTCTGGTCAACACTCTTACTTTTGTCATCTTTTTCAAGATGTGTAGTTGTACTCATAGGAGTAGGTTTACCAGATGTGTTATCTAACCTGAAGCGATTGATAAGATTTCCGCAGTATTTTTCTTGATTAATAAAGATACCATTCAGAAGTTGTTTGATTTGAAGTCCAAGAAAATATGACAGTTCTCCCATATGAGACATTTCGAACTCTTTGGTCATAATACTCGCAAATTCCTTGCAGAGTTTATCGTTTGTTGAACCAAAGATGATATCATCTATATTTATCTGGATAACTAGAATATCCTTTTGAGAATGTTTGATAAACAAAGTTTGATCGACTTTGCGTATTTGAAATCCTGAGTTAATAAGATAGCTATGTAGTCGTTCATACCAAGCACGAGGTGCTTGTTTTAAGCCATACAGAGCTTTCTTAAGTGTGAACACATGGTCAGGATATTTTTCATGTACGAACAAAGGAGGTTGTTCGACATAGACATTCTCTTTGATAAATCCATTGCGAAAAGCACTTTTGACATCCATCTGATAAAGTTTGAAATTATGGTGACAAGCAAAAGATAATAGGATTCTAATAGCTTCTAGTCGAGCAACTGGTGCAAAAGTTTCTTCATAATCGATACCTTCTTCCTGATTATACCCTTGTGCTACTAATCTTGCTTTATTTTTGGTGATATTTCCTTGTTAGTCAGCCTTATTTTTATAGACCCATTTTGTACCAATAACTGACTGATCAGTTGGTCTTGGAACAAGTTCCCAAACGTCATTGCGCTCGAACTGATTTCGTTCTTCCTGCATGGCAATGATCCAGTAATCGTCTGTAGTAGCTTCTTTTGGATTCTTAGGTTCGATTTTTGAGAGAAAAGCGACATGACCCATTTGGTTGAGTTGATTCCTTGTTCTGACATGTGATGTTACTTCACCAATTATATTTTGGGCCGGATGGTCTCTTAATATTCTTGGTGGTGATTGTAACTCACATATTTGAGGAATATTCTCAATAATTATTTCCGAGTCAGAATCAACAGTTGTGATGATTGGATTGTCAGTGACTATTGTTTCATCATCATCTGAAATAGTTTGAGGATGCTGATAGAATTCATCAAAAGGGACATGAAGTGATTCATCAATAGTTTTGGTTCGTTTATTAAATATATGACAGGCCTTGCTTCGTTCCGAATAACCGACAAATATTCCTTCATCGGCTTTTGGATCAAATTTGCCAAACTGGTCTTTCGTATTTAAAATAAAGCACTTGGAACCAAGAACTTTGAAGTATGAGATTATAGGCTTTCTTTTGTTAAATAATTCATAAGAAGTATTCTTGGTAAGAGGTCTTATGGACACACAATTTAAAACATAACAGGCAGTTGCGACGGTTTCTTCCCAGAAATGTTTTGGTAAGGTGGTTCCATTTAATAATGTTCTTGCACATTCTTGTAACGTTCGGTTCTTCCGTTCTACAACTCCGTTTTGTTGTGGAGTTCTGAGAAACGAAAAATTATGATATATGCCTTTCTTTGTACAAAAATGTTCAAATTCATTATTTTCAAACTCTCCGCCATGATCACTTCTTATATTTTTAATTTTTAATCCCTTTTGATTTTTGAATTCTTTTGACGAAAGATTTGAAATAATCGAAAGTGTCACTTTTGTTTTTTAAGAAAAATGTCCATGTGTAACGGGAGAAGTCATCAACAATTACAAGCACATATTGACTGTGATTTATTGACTGAACCCTAGTAGGTCCAAATAAATCCATATGTAGTAACTCAAGTGGTTGTAATGTTGATATGACTTTCTTGGATTTGGAAGATGATTTGGTCAATTTTCCTAGTTGACATGCATCACAAATGTTGTTAACCTTAAAACCCATTTTGGGTAGTCCTCTAACTAGATTGTTTTTGGCTAGCTTGTCAATAGTTCTGAAGTTTATATGACAGAAGCGTTTGTGCCATAGCCATGGATCATTATCATTAGCCACAAGACACATATCTGAATTATGATTAATATTCATATTCAGAATATATATATTTCTGTCTCTATAACCTTCGAAAACTAAATTATGGTCTTTATCTAAAATACTACACTTATTATTCGAAAAGGAAATTGTAAAACCCTTGTCACACAATTGACTAATACTAAGTAAATTGTGTTTCAAATTTCTAACTAGCATGACATTAGTAATGAGAGGTAAGTTAGATATACCATAATTGCTCACATCGCCTTTGTCGATGATATAGCCTTTTGAATTATCTCCAAAAGTGACGGAGCCACCATCTGAATATGTAATATTTGTCAATAAGCTCTTGTCTCCAGTCATGTGCTTCGAGCAACCACTGTCCAATATCCACTTTCCTCTTTTCTTAAGTGCGACCTGCAAAAAATAAAATTATGTCCATGGTACCCACTCTTTATGGGGTCCTAAGAGTTAGGTCTTAGGAGTCCAAACCCATACGGGTCTGGTATCCCCTTTATATACATAATTAATATTAAGATGCACAGTATTCATGAAATTCTGAATATATTTGTTCCTAATCAAATTGTTACTTGTTTTAGGAACCCATATTTTGATAGTCTTGACATTTTTCTTTTGAAATTTCACAACTGGTTTTGGTTTGGAATATAATAAACTAAGATTTTTCTTAGCTTCAGTTTTTTGTACTTTCTTCTTCCTTTTATTACCAAGATGTTTCTTGGTTTCTTGTTTCTTATATCCCAAACCTTGTTTATCCGAAATAGATTGTGAACTTTGAATGATTTTTGTCAAATTTTCTCAACCTTTGCTAAAGTTAGAAACATTTTGAGTAATGTTATCTAACTTAGTTTGTAAACAAGCCTTTTCTAGGTCTAGAGTTTTGACTTTTGCCTTAAGCTCATAATTTTTAGTAGTGAGAGCATCATTTTTCTCTTTTTGAGTTTCAATTTCTTGACTCGAAGGAGATAATTGAGAATCAATATTAGATGATGATTCTTGAAAATTTTCAAGTTCTTCTTCTAATATTCTCTTCTCGTCTTTTAACATATCTCGTTCAAATTATGCTCTACTCAATTCTGCTTTGGCTTCTTTTAGCTTTCGTTTCATGTCTTTATATTTGACTATCAATTCAGCATTTATATCAAGTACTTCATCAAATGTAGGAATTCGTACCTCATCTTCTGTTGCCATGAAACAGACATTTGCTTGTTCATCTTCCGTATCACTCTCACTTTCTGATGAGTCTGTATCATCCTATGTTACCGAGAATGCTCGTTTCTTTGATTTGACCTTCTTATATCTTAATTTGTCATTTTCTGACTTCTTCTTTTGCTCTGGACAATCCTTGTGCATGTGCCCCTTTTTGTGACAGCTGAAGCATTCTATAGAGGATGATATTGGTTTATTTGATCCAGATTTCTTTCTGTTATAATGACTGGCTTTTCGCTGTTTTAGGAATTTTTTGAAACCTTTTGCTATGAATGCCAGATCTTCATCTTCAGATTCTGATTCATTTTCGTCTTTTTCAGCATGGAATGCCACGTTTTTCTTTTCTTCGTTTTTGTTCCTTTCTAGTCTGCAAGTTAGCTTCGTAGGACATTAGATTTCCTATCAATTCATCTGGCTTCATGACAGAAAGGTCATTAGCTTCTTCAATTGCTAATACTTTTCCTTCCCATTCACTAGTCAGAGAATGTAGGACTGTTGAGACAACACCAAAATCAGAATACTTTTGTCCTAAGCCAATAAGTGCATGGTGGATAGTTTGAAACCGTGAATACATATCATTGATTGTCTCATTTGGTTTCATTTTGAAATTTTGAAATTGACTTCTCAGCATGGCTATTTTGGCTTGTTTAACCTTGTTAGTACCTTCATGAGTGGTTTTCAGCGTTTGCCAAATTTGATATGCAGTAGTGCAGATACTAACACGGTTATATTCATTTTGGTCTAATGCATAAAACAACATATTTATTGCCCTTGCATTTACGGCTGCTGCCGTTTTCTCAACCGCAGTCCATTCTGAATAATCAGTTGTTGGATTCACTATTTCTTTTTGAGTAGCATTCCAGGCATCATAACTATTTGATTGCATAAAGAATGACATACGTGTCGCCCAATAACTATAGTTAAGACCATTGAAAAATGGAGGTCTTTGTGTCGATTGACCTTCCATGTAAGTGGTGTTTTGAGTGCTAGTACTTGTGTTATTTGCCATATTACAAGAATATATCAAATAACTATGTTACGGTTATATGATGGCCATGCTCTGATACCAAGTGAAGTATAAAAAATGCAGTGTACGTGCTAATATAGTACAAACGGATCGTGCAATATGGAATATAATATAAATGCGGAAATAAATGATAATAACAAAGTAAATAAAAATAGAAAAATCACACCAGAGATTTTTATACTGGTTCGGAGCACCGTCCTACGTCCAGTCCCAGACTTCTATCTGGATTTTCACTACTAACTACCTCGCTTCACCCGGAGGAACATGTTTACAACACCCGAGTAGACGAACGGGATTTCACGCCTCTAATATACTGAGGACTTCAATACTTGCCTCTTACAACACCGAGGACTTCAACACTTTCCTCTAATAACACGAGGACTTCAACAAATGAAAATAATTGTTTGGTGACGGTATGTGTTCTTGCTAACACTATTTTGTCACTTATAGTACAAACTTCCTATAATCTTATCCTCAAATAGAATATTTGTATATATGAAGATTTGGAAGTGGATATCATATTGAATCAAAAGAATGTTAAATAAATTTCAGGATTCAAAAACGATATATGGTAGAATATGAGCAATTTGAGCGCTTTGAAAGTACAAGATTGAGATCAATAGAATAGAGATTAGAATAATAGAAATTGGTTAATTGGAATAATGATTTCATGATGTTTATATAAGAAATAAACAGTTGTAACCCTTTGTGAAAAGGTAAAAGCAAAGGTCATGATCATTGGTGAAGAGAAAGTGAGGCAACCATTGAAGAAAAGGAAGTGTCTATACGAAAGGTTTATTTCTGTTTGAAAACGGTCGACAGGTCAAAAAGGACCAGTAGACAGGTATTTGAATATATATACGTTATGGTCACTTGTGCACGTTATCTGTGCATTCTGGGCATAAACGGTCGACCGCCATATTTTAACCGGTCGACCGGTTTAGTCAGTTTGCACAGCTAATGTGCATTTATTCATATATATACATATGTAAGAAAATTGAAGTTATACGATTATTTGAGGATAGATTTTAACATAAATAATATTATTAATCATACCAAATAATCAACCTCTAACATATGGAGCTCTTTGTGTCCGAAATAACTTCTTTTTGTCGATCACGTCTTATCCCTTTGTCAGAAATCAAAACTTTATAAAAATCTTGACTCAACAGGAACGGCCAAAATAATGATGTATTGATTGAAAAAGAAACGGTAAAAGAAACTGTGAAACGACTTTACGTTTCTTAGCTTTTAAAACCTTCCATACTTCCTTTCCTTTTAAATCAAATAAAACAAAACAAAATTCGGCAAGTACATCTAAAAACCGAAACAAAGTGAAATAAAATGAAAATGTATAATTAAATTTAAAGAAAATATTAAAATAATTAAGGAAATTGCTTAAAAATTGAAAACAGGGTTCAAAAATTACAAATAAACATCAATGGCTTTGGAAAAATATCTACTTCATTTTAAAAATATTCTAAAGAAAAATTTTGAAATAAAATAATTTACTTATCATTCTTAAAAAAGGAAAAAAAATTAAATTTTAATTAAATAGAATTTAAATTAAGAAAATGGCTTAAAATTGCGAAGTAGACTTTAAAATTAGAAATAAATTCAATGCACTTTTGAAATTTTTTATATAATTGAAAAATATTTATAAATAAAGATAAGTACACAAAATAAAAATGAATTCACAAAATAAATATATAAAATTAAATATGAATATAATTTTGATGAAGAAAATAGTAGAAAATAAGAAAACAGCCTTTAAAAAAAAAGAAACCAACACAGTAGACTTTGGAAAAATTATAACATCACAAAAAAATGTTTTTAAAAATAGAATATATATCTAACATGTCATATAACACATATTAGAACATTATTTGACAATTAAAAATATAATTTATAAAATTTAACATAAAGAAAATTGTTAAATAATTCAATGTACACATAATATTGAAAACAATATAACTTTCACAATTTAAATCCGTTTTCCACGAAACGAAAAGTAGTATTCATGTTATAAAATCTATTTTCATAAAAAAACAAAAAAATTTATAATTTCGAAATTTTTAAATTTTTAAGTAAAAAAATCAAAATTTGACTATTTTGACCAAAATCAACATTTCAGGAAAATATTCAACTTACACAAGTTTGAAATTATAAAACACATAATAATCAACATTTATATTTCTAAAATGAAATGTTTGTAATAAAACAAGTTTAAAATAATTTTAAAATAAAATAAAGTCAAATTTAAATTATATGCAAAATCTAGGGTTGTTACGTTTAAATTTCGAATCCCTATACTAGTGATTTTGGGTTGTCTAACGATGTTTTGCGCAACATTCGTTTTGGCTAAAATAAATATGTTTAAGAGAATGATTTCCTTAAAAGAATGAAATATATACTTAATTTTGTTTTAAGTAAATTGAATATTTTCCAAGTGTTGAAAATAAATGGATTTGTGAATTACTTATTAATAAGTAAGTATGGAAATGTTTTTCCAATGTGAAATGAACGTTTTTGAGAATTTATCCTTTTGAAGATAAATTGAAAATGAATAATTGAAATTGTATATTCATAAATATTTTGGAATATAAATTCACTATGGAATTTATAAATGAAAAGGGGAATTTGTTTAAAAATAAACGTTGATTTATTTTTGAAGTGTGGGAATAAATTTACGGATTTGGAAGATAAATATATAGTAAATTGTTAAGGATTTATTTAATTGGTTTAAATGAACCATGTTGAAATGAAAATTATTTCCGCATAAGGAAAATGTTTGAAATTTGTTTTTCAAAAGTGGTAAAGGTGAAAAGTGATTTTAAAATTGTTTTCAAAATGGTTGAAGTGTCAAAATTATATATCTTGTAAAGATATGTTTGGAAAATAAATAATTTGGAAAATTATTTGGAATCTGGTGATGTTGTGCATATCCATTGATAGTTCAATAACCGACTATCAATATTTACCTTTGAATTGGTATTTGTTGTGATTTGTTTGAATTTGAATGCCACACTTATTTTTGAAGAAGCGCTCACTATTCGGGTTAGCCGGGAAAGGACCTTGGGGTCGTATAACCCATTCCGAATATGTGATACGTCGTTATGAATTGCATTCGAAGACCGGTGTTGAAGACCGGATATTTTTAAAAGCGGAAGAATTACCGTCGAATGTTTCCACACCGAATGGCCCCGGTATAGAAATTCCATATGGGATGGGAAGTACGGACGTGATTAGTGAATATCCGGATTGCAAGGACTCTTTGTAAGTTCCTTCGGTTCTGTTCGAGCCCGGAACAGACTTGTATGGATAGTATGTCTGACATTACAAATTGAGATATAAAGCCGATTTCTTTCAAATATATTTCTGTTGGTGGCGGAGAATTTATTCTTTTAGCTTAACACCCTTCTCTGGGACGTACGAGCTCAGAGGTTATGTAGTTGATGGGTATCAACGACATATTCCCAATTTGGTAATGTGACACGCTGAGTGTTGCTGTGAAATGATCATTGTTTGATCATTTGTGATATGATCATTTGTTTGATCATTTATCTTTATGATCATTACTTTGATCATTTGTTGACCCAAAGCATGGCTTTGTACCAAAGCGTGGCTTTGTGGACGAGATTTTGTCAGACCTCACACCCCGGAAATGGTCAAAACAGGAAGGATGCAGCAAGGTTATTAGGGGTAGCGCCCTTTAGTGTTGGTCATTCCTTCTGGATAGAGGTGGTATCATGGTATGGAGCCCAGATACTTAACCTATGTTGTTGCTGCAAATTTATTACTTTGTGGTTGTTGGAAATCGAGGATCCTAGGATGTAGATCGGTGACGATCGGGGGATGACATATTCGTGTCAGTAGTTACCCAGTTAGGGGTAACCCAGCCTTGTGTTGGCAGAGATCCGGTTTGGTTCTTGGGACGTCATTCCAGAGGCGTTTCCATGTGGCGATGGGAAGTTCCTTGGCCTGACCATTTGTTGGAAATCCAATGAAACAATACGAGCTTGTACGGTTTTAGTTGTAGAACCTATCATTCACTTATGGTGGTCACCACTGTTTGGATGGTAGCTATAGTAGGCATAAGTGTGAAATGCCTATGCTGGCTAAGTATTATATCTTTACTTTCGAAAATGATTTTTCCTACACTATGCACTAGTAATAATATCAAATGTTTCTTTTTAATGCGTATCAAGTATCTTTGACTATCATAAGGAGAAATCTCCTCCGATTCTGCGTTTGCATTGTGTGTGTGTGCGGAAGGCCTTATGGTAGTCTCATTTTTAAAAGCATTGCGAATTGACTTTAAAAATATTCCTCTATTTTGTTTTTGAAGATAAAAATAAACTGTTTTAGTTCTCACACCAGTCACATGACTGACTCATAGTTTATTGTTTTCCTTCCTAAACTCTGGGTGCCCACCAATTTCCACACGGACAGTCAAGAGTTACGGTTTATCAGGATATTCTGGAGTTCAGGAGTTGCTGGAGGCAAGATGGATGGCATGGTGTATTTACTAGTATATTGTATTTCTTTTCCGCTGTTTGTTGTTGTTTGGTTGTTGTACACCTTATGATGTAATGAAATGTAATGTAATATAATAACTGGTATAGTTCTTTGTTTAAAGATTATTCATTTATCTATTATATGTTGTTCCGCTGCGATTGTGAGATTCTGATATTGTTTCCGTTATGTTTTCTTATTTCTTCTATCTTTTCTTCTACATCTTCTTCTTTAACCCTAACAATTCGGTTTTTCGGCATTCGATTATGCGGTATTTGATACAGTGGACGTAAGAATGTCGACCTTCGGATCCCGATAAAATCGAGTCGTTATAGGAATTATATGGTACAGTTACTGTTCGAGGTGTTATACTATACGTACAAAATCATTTGTTCTTCTAGGATGTTTATAAGGAAATCCGTCCACTAATGGTTAGAAAATGAACTCCGATCTTGTTTTCGTCTGTGTATTTTCTAAAGAATCGGGGTTGAGTTTACCAGAAATAGCAAACGTTGTTTCAAAGAGACTGAGATCGGATTTGTGATTTGAAAACCACTTTGACCCAACGAGTACGTTTTCGTGATGAAGATAAGAGCTTGGTGTCGAAGATGAAGCAGTGAAGTGTAAGGGCTAATCGCTACTAATCTTGAGGGTGATTCCAAAATGGATGTAATAGGAGTAGTGCCTTCAGTTCAGTTTGGACCCAGAATAGACTCGTATGGATGAATGCTTTCAGAACATCATCAAGAGGACAATGGGCATTCTAAGTGAGATGTGTTCTAAAAAGGTAACGCTGAGCCTCGAACCTCATCAACTAGGAATGACTGAAAATCAGGCGTTATGCAGCAAGGCTAAATAGCTAACAACCAATTAGGGTAAGGTCATCCCTGTCTAGATGTACCATGTATTCGGCTGTGTGGGCAGTTGCTGATTCCAACTATGGGGTGATCTTATTCGGGCTAACCAGTAAGGGGTAGTCCGATCTTGTGTTGTATGAGATCAGGGTGAATCCTCGGTATGCTGATCTAGACCAGGTACCGTGACAGGTGGTACCTCGGTGCCTAGTCATTAGTTGAAAATACATTCTCCCTACATGACTTTACGGTTTTGATTGTAGAACCCAGTATTGCTGGAATTTGATGAACGTAACAATTTCGACTATCTGAATAAGTATTCGTATTTAGACACTATTATAATATCGAAGGATTTTATAAGAAATGTTTTGGTTGTCATAAGGTAAAAACCCGACATGTTTATTTGTGGCTTCGTCTTATGAGATAACTTTGATTTTCAAAGGATTTTGAAAACTTTAGTAATTAAGTTAAGTGTATTTTCTCACGTTGGTTTTCCTGACTTCTTCAGGTGTTATTTTATTACAATGCTTGGGTCAGACTGAGTATTATAAATACATGATGGGATACTGGGAAGCTAAGGAGACGAGATGGATGGCGAGACGTATCACACGTACTTGAAGTATATTCCGCTGTGAAGTATACGCTATATAGTCAGCTTTTATGAGGACAAGTTAATATAACTATCCAGTAATTGTTTTGATTGTGATATACTCTGATGATGTAATGTATAAAACAGATATAGTTTCTTTTTGTGCAAAAATTAGTTATTATCAATTATATTTTGTTCCGCTGCGATTGTGAGATTCTGTTATTGTTTTAGTTCCTTCTTTCTTCTATCTTCTTTCTTCTCCCTCAGCAATTTTTCTTTTTCGACACCCGATCGTTAGCATATTATACAGTGGCGTATTTGTATCGAATTTCGAGGTTAGAGAGGGACGGGTCATCACATCAGCTCATATTATTAGTTATACATGGAGATATAATAAGATATTTATTATTGAATAGTTTAAGGGATCACTATACATTAAATGTTTTCAAAGTATGAATGTTGTAACGATCAGTAAGTTTCAACGGTTTTTATAACGCAATTTACTGAAACTTTGCTTGAAATTAAATAATTAAATTTAGCAATGGAAATTTTATATCTGAAATACGTCCATTTAAACGTAGCAACTGGTAAATTTTCGTTGGAAAATATGAAGGTTGGTTTTGTTGTGTAATTTCAATTTAAAACAGTTAAATTTGATTGAAATAAAATATTTTCGTAATCTAAATATTTTTATGTAATAAATTAGTAAATTATCTTCTAAGTGAGACGTCATATTTTGTTTCATCAAATTTGGACTGCTATAGCCCTGTTTATCTTATTTTCGGCGTTTTAGCAGCATTTTCTATACCAAATATCGACTTTTTATTGAATAATCGTACCGCAAATATTTGTACACCATTTTGTTCGTCTTGTCATGCTGATCTGTATAATATATTCATTTGTATGTTTCGATGTCCGGCATGGGGTGGAACCCACAAAATGTTTAATAGTATCGCTACCCGTGTGGAGTCTTTTGGTTACCTATATCCTTCCATTTGTCCATCGGACCAATGAATAGCAACCTTTAATATTCATAGAAAATTTAACCCTTACACTTTTGGTATTCCTTCTATATTTAATATATTCGCTATTTCAACTTTCTATCTCTGGTTCAATCCCCACGTTTTATTTTCTATTTAATATGAAAAGATATATTAGCTTACATATTATTGGCTCTGTCAGCTCATTCACGTTTTGATTCAACCTACTCGTATTCCTAAAGCTGCCTCCTTACTTGCTCCACCCCATAGCCATGACAACCAAAACTGTCGCCATCCATGAAAACAACTTTCCACCAATGTGCCGAACAAACACAAACAACCCATATTCTGAGCCGAGCACCACCCTCTAATTTCATATGTCCTCCATGTCCGACCAAACCACTAACTTCGAGCCCTCCACATGAATAGCAGTTCGCCCATCCTAGTGCAACGACAACTTCGGCTTCTCCAACCAACCCTGTACGCCCATCCACTCCTGACCGAACACTGCAGATCACCATTCACCTTAACCTCCTCCTCCTTGAACCCAGACCAGCCCTTAAGAACAGACACGATCTGACTATGCCACACCAACTTCCACACCTGATCGCCAAGCACGCTTCCCTCCCGACCAAGATTCGACCCTTCTCAGTGCCACCACCGACCCGTCTCCCTACCTTCCCAGCCTCACACATGACCAGATTACCCACTCTCCTATGCTGAAGCCTCCCCTCTCCTATTCGCGCTGTTGCCTGACCCGAGCAAACACTATAGCCACTGCCAAACTGCCACGCTGAAGCCACAACCCATGCTCAGCCTACCTGTCATTCTCCCCACTCAGCTAGTTTTGTTTTGAGCAGCAAAGGTATATAAGATATGTTTTAAATGTTCATTTACAATCTATATTTTTAAATTATATTTTTGTAATAAATCTTATACATGTATATAATATGTTGGTTAAAACTCTGAAATATATATGTCTATACGTATATATTATTTGCCTGTTTATCTATGCTTATCCACATTGCTTGAAAGTTGTGTCCTCCTTATACCTGTGACTCTGTTCTTACCTTGGAAGATATAGAATTTTAAATTGTGCATATATAAAATATGAAGTGTTTATAATTGTTAGTTAAATTAGTTTTATATACCATCTGTTGGGTTTTATGTATATTTTTATATCAATAACGATGTTGGGTTTATGTATATGTTTATGTCAATAACATACAATCAAATGTTTTTATATATATATATGCGTGTGTGTGTGTGTGTGTTTATATAAGTTTACATTTCATCTGTTTGAGTTAATAACAAAGTAAGTCGTATTGATTTTTATAATAAATACTAATTTTATAATATAATACGTTTGTAAGTTTATATATATGTTTATATATCGCTATATATAAGTACACATGAGTTTGGCTTTTAAATATATATATTTTTTATATTTGTTTGAATTTAATATTTTATTTGAATATATATATATATATTTAAATATATGTTTAAAATTTATTATACAGAATATATATATATGTGTGTGTGTGTGTGTAACATATATTTTGTTCAGTTATCTCAAGCTGATTTTGATTTTTCCACTAATTCCATAATCAACTTTGTTCGTCGAATTCGTGTCCATCTTGCTTTGCTTTGGAAATTCATGCTTGGATTCGTAACCTATTCATTGTCAAATTTCTCTAGCCTCAAAAGGTAAGCAATCACTCACGATTTACATTCTTATATTTAATAAACTTAATTCACATTGAAACGACAATTGGAATATGCTGTTACATTTGAACTGTAAATTATTTAATTGTTATATATAATATGCCATTATCTGGAATTATTCATCTGTGACATCTGACACCATTTCCTATTATATATATTCTATTTAATTTATCACTATTAATATATGCTTGTTATTGATATGTTATATTATTATCATATTTGTTCTCACTCTGCAAGTTCCATGCTAGTTAAGAATTCCCTATGGGTTGAAATGATACATACCCGAACGATCTTGTTGAATAGGGAAAAATCGTTATGGGTGGTAGTGATAAACCTAAGCGATTGTCATTGATTTTGAATTTTTGGGATTACGGGTTTAAATGATATATACCCGTATATATTTAATTTGCGGATTGAAATGATAATTATCTGTATCACATGACTATAGGATAGAAAATTTTTTATATATGGACACCGTTGGTCTATATTTTGAAAAAATGATTTCCAAAGTTTTGAAAGGAATATATAGTTTTTAATAAATATTATTTTTAAAATATAATATATATGTATGTTATTTTTATAAATGTCTAAAATTTGATTTTTAAAATTATATGTTTTGTAAATTTTAAATTTATAAGTTAGCTTTGAAATATAAATTTTAAAATTTTACTTATAATTTTATTATTTTAAAAAAATATAAAAAAACATTTAATATAAAATATCCATTAAATAATTAGATTTAATTCAAAAAATAATAATTTAATTAGTATATAATACGTTTAAGTATTTATTTAAATTTATATCAATATTTTAAAAACAAAATTTTATAACCTCAATAATAAAGGTTGGGAAGATAAATTAATGTTGACTTGGAATTTAAATTGGTCAAAAAAATTGAATTTTTGTGATAATTTATTCGAATTTATTGATTTTGAGATTTTTCAAATTTTGATATATAACTTGATTCAATAAGGAGGTGATTAAATTAATATCCTCAACTTAAAATAAAATTAAGACTCAATATTTAATATTGATTTAAATTTATAAATTGAGATTTTATTAAATTATTATTTAAAATGATTAAGTAAATATTATCCAATTGAATAAAATTAAAGTTAAATGTTGAAACATAATTAAAATTTATATTATAAATTTTTGGATATTTAAACTTGAATCCTTGAACTTTAAATTGAGATGGTTAAACTGAAATTGGTTTAAATTGAATTTTGGAATTTAAGACGATTTGAATTGACTTACGAAATTGGAAGAACTATTTTTGTTATATAAATTATTTTTAATATATATAAACTATTTTTAATTTATAACTAGTTTAACATATATACAGAATAAATGCTTAATTAGTAATAGAAATTCTATCTGAATAATAAAAAAACAATAAAGTGCACTTATAAAATAGTGTAGCATTAAATATAAACCAATTTATATGGTGCTCCCTCAATCTTCTTCTTGGTCGCAGATCTCATTTTACAATCATAAATCTTTCCCTGATCTTTTCCCAAACTTCGCTAAAAGAATTTCATTTCCTTTCTCATATGCCCAAGCTGCCAAGAATCAGTTACCACAACAAACAAGACTGTCTAATCGCGGCACCAATTCGAAGTGGATTGATTCTAGAAAAGGAATGAAATTTTGTTTTAGATGTAGGGACCTTAATCATATTGCAAACTAGTGTAGAGATCCTATCAGATGCTTTGCTTGTGGATCTTTTGGTTACAAAAGTAAAGTTTGTTCATCGCGTTCGTTCCTATCGGATTCCCGCCCCAAACTTATCAATCGTGGACCAGTTTGTCTTAAAAAATTTGCCGTTGAAGGGAATCTTGCTCGACCACCTTTGGTGTAGGATCGATTTCACCCTAGAGGGGGGGGGTGAATAGGGTGATAGTGTTAATTATAAAAATTAATTGCGGAAGCTTATAAACTAATATTAACACAAATCACAGAATATTACCAGCACAGAAATAAATAGCAGAATAATAAAATGCAGAACAGAACACAACATAATTTACCCAGCTTCGGCAAAACCCTGCCTACGTGTTGCCCCCAAGGTTTCTACTAGAAATTAGATAGTCCCTCGCTTACACACGTAAACTCGCTATACCCGCTATTGACTAATCTAACTCTACGCTCAAAACCTGCCACAACTCAACCACCGAGTTGCGAATTCTCAAGCTACGCCACGTAGCTTGTCCCCTAGTCACACGACTAGAAAAATAAACGGTTTTAAAAAAGAAAATACAATTAAAAACAATTAAAAATAAGAAACCCTATTTTTAAATTCTTATCCCTTTATGTAAACAAGGCCGACCCAAGTGCTTGATTTCCTTAACTTGTATCCTTTTATTATTTTCGACTCCTTCTCTTCTCTAATCAATGGCTGCTGTGTAAAATTGCTCTCGAGAGATTTGACTTAGAGCTTCGGCTTTTCGTGAAATTGAATTAGGGATTTGTCCCTTCTTCGTTCCAATTTAGGGTTTTTAATTGAAGCGCTGCTTCAAGATGTTTGATCGAAGCAGATGATTATTTTCGATGCTAGCTTGTTTGATCAAATGTTACTATGAATTGCAGACAACTACTTCAATTCGATCAAGTTCGAATTATAATTGGCATGTTAACTTTTGCTTTTGCTTTTTCTGGTTTTGACTTGCTTGAACTTGATACCAAAAATTGCCGATGATGATGTCAATTTATATAGGGTTTGTAACACTAGATTTGCGTCGTATATTTTCTAATTGAATTTGTCAACTGATTCACCTCGGCCACTCGATGATGCTTTGATGCTTGGGATTTATTCTGACTTTGTCACTTTCGTATTTTTCACATTCCTTGGTTGACGTGGCTTTTGAATCAATTTCGTGATGACCGCGGTTTTCGTTCCTTTTTCTATTGACTTGTTAAAAATACGGCTTTGATACATTTAGCTTGGTATCTGCCGTTTGGATATCGATGATTCCCTCTGATGCTTTGACTTTGGTCACTTTGATTTCATATAACTTGTAGCTTGCTATTATATTACTTCGAATTGCATTTTTGGCTACCTGAATTTCAATTTAGCATTGCATGATGTTGTCTGATTATCTGTTCATATGATTCCATGTATTACTGCACTGACTCATGTGTTTCACATTTTAACTCTTGTTATCACTGCTGTATACATTCATTCCGGTAGCATGGTCGTTGTTCATCTTATAGTCTTCTTGACGTTGCCACTGTATTGCATTTGTATCACTGCAAAACTCCATTGCTGTGTTGCTCACTGATGCATTGTTGTAACTGGTTTATTGATGCATTCTTTGTAGCTTGTTTTGTTTGCATATCTATGCACATTGTAGTTGTTCATTTTATTCATTTGAGTTTTGTCTCTGATCTTTATCGGCACTGACTTTGGGCTGGAATTTTTTCTTTGATATTGAATATATCCCTAGCCATTTGTGTTGGGCATTTCTTGCATCACTGGTGCACTCCATATCATTGCTGAGTTTGTTGCTGTGTTGATTTGAATTGTTGCATGGTTCATGTCACTGACCCTTCGATATGCTCTCTGATAATCTTGAACTTCACTGTTGCATTCCATTTGTGTTTGCTGTCAGTTGCATCGAGTTGTAGTTGTACTGTCTTGAGCTCGTATCACAGCAAACTGCATGTTATATTTCTTGACCATGTTGGCCATTTGGTCGAGCTGTAGTCCAGTGCCCCCATGTCTTGTGTCTTGCCATTCTTTGTTGCCTCTGTTCATTTGACTGCACATTTGTAGTCTTGGTCTTTCACTGTGACATGTTCACTAGTGACTTTTGCTACACACTGTTGTATTTGGACTTGTACCTGTAATTGTATTCATGTATACTGCATTGTCATCTTGTGGCAGTTGCTTTGTCTCCATGTATTTCATGTAGCATGGGCATTTGAATATGCATTTGTGAACATTGTCGAGTCTGCACTGTGTCTTTTGTTTGCACTTGTTAGCCTGTCCCTTGTTTGGTTTTTGGTGACATCTGTTGGCTGTGCATTGAGCATTGTTCGAACTTGTATCACTTGAGTTGAATCCAGTTTCAAAACTCGGGTTTGACCTTGTGCCGAAGTCAAGATTTTATTTATGTTGCACCTGAGTTGAACCCGTCTTTTTAATTTAGGTTTGACCTGTGCTCACCTGTCCATGTAGCATTATCAAGTGTATATCGGTGTGCACGGCCTTGTGGCATATACAGTGATACACTGTGTATGTCACAAGCTGTTCATGTATGATGAATTCAAATTTAAATGATGACGAACAACCCAAATAACTGAGGCAAATAATATTTTCAAAAATCATATTTCATTTTATATTGCAAAAATATTTCTTTTTCAATTTTACTGCGTTAGTTTATATTTTTGCAGATTTCTCAGATGCTGGATTCAAACTGGAAGGAAGTTGATGATAAACACGAGTGTGAGTGATATGTAGTGAGGTGAACTGTAAATATGAAATGTGATGTTATTGTAATCAAAGTTGTATATGTGAATAGTGAGAGCTTGAGTTTGTATACTATTCAAAATTGTAATAAATATTTGTTTGAATAAAATATTCTATTTGAATTCAAATTCCGTGTTATTTATTTTATTCAACAAATATTTATTTAATCTGTGAAAAATAAAATAGTATATTAACAAATACATTTAAACGAATGTATATATGTTTATTATCATCAAACAAAAATCATATAAGCGCATATTCAACAATCTCCCCCTTTTGATGATAACAAACATATATTTAAGATTTTGAATATGTTAAATGTATTTGATCATGGATATATCCTAATTGCTCCCCGTATTTAAATGCTTCCTCTCTACACAAAACTCCCCCTACAAATATGCATACAATTAAATAATATGCAAATGAGCCTAGATGCAAATAGAAAATTATTTGACCTTTGCTTGATTTTATTTGACAAAATCTTAACTTTTCTCTCCCCCTTTTGTTATCAGCAAAAGAATAATAGTTTTAGAGAAAATAGAGATAAAGTGATCGATATTATTCTAACATTAAAACACAATTGAATATAAATATTAAATTTCAATAAAAAATCAAACAAAAATCATAAATATTTTGTTAGGCGCATATTCCACTTTTAGAATGATGGAAATTTTGTCATTATATAAAACCATATAGTTATGTCTATTTGTGGTATATTTATATCAGGAATTTGAATATCTACTAACCATGCATAACCGTTAGGACTTTTAAATGAGATTAGTAGTATTCCAATTTTATTTTTTTTTTAAAAATGAATTCAAGTATCTTCTAACCACACATAACCGTGAGGACTTTTAAATGGGATTAGAATCAACTTGTTTATTTTAAAAAAAATCAACTTTTGATATGCGTTCCATACATGCATAACCGTGAGGACTTTTAAATGAGCATGGAAGCACATAACAAATTCCAAGTAATTCACCCATGCATAACCGTGAGGACTTTTAAATGAGAGTGAATACTTTGGTATTTTATTATTATTATTAATTAATAATTTATTTATTTTTATATTAAAAAAAATGTGAAAATGAAAAACGAACGATTCCTGTTTAAAATACCACACATCGACAAACTATATAGAATTTTGATGAGTGATGGTCGTTAGAAATATGATAGATATAGAGATGGTCATGGAATTTTTACCAACAAAAAGTTTTATAACTCTTGTTTAAATTTCTAAAGAAATTTTCTAATTATACTTTCTCGAGTTATAATATATGATCCATATCAACACTCATCGCTTTTTCAATCACTATTTTTCTTTTCGATAATCATTTGGGAATCAGATTAGTCAAAATAGTCATTTAAAATCAAACTCAAAAAAATAATTATGAAATTAATTTTTCAAAATGACTAATTTGAAAATAGGGTCAAAAATGATTTTCTCAAGGGGGTTTTAAAAGAAAATTTTCTGCTATTTGAAAATTATTTGAAATGAAAAATATGTACATATTTTCTTTGAAAAACGATGCAGTTACTAAACGTCTCAACAAAAATCACGTTTCACTAGTAATTTTTCTATCAACTAGATTACCAGTGTAATCTGCATCTGAATTTCTCTTTCACTCAAAAGTTATCATCAATTGAATTTTATAGACCAAACCATGAAGTGTGCACCAAAAATTTCAAACTCAATTTTAACAACAATTGAAATGACATTCTTTTGAAATTGATTTGAAGCCGTGTAAATAATCAGAAAACCGTGAATATAGAGTCAGCCGTATTATAACCAATTGTAATATCCAACAAAACACTATTTTTAATCCAAACTGATATATACGAAGTAATTCAAAGAATCTAGAAAACTTTATAGTGTTTTTGGCATAAGAATATAATTGGCCAACTATTTTGAATAAGTCAGAATCATCATCTTTTCATCATCTCAATATTGGCTGATTTTAATTCAGAATATGGTGCAGATTATCACATTTAATATATCGTTTAAAAACATACCATTACCTGTTTTACCTTTACGATATTTTTCGATGTTGTCTATTGTGATTCTGTCACCTTTGAACTAGGCTAAGGAACTTTTCTTCGTCGCCCGTTGTGTTTCTGGAACAGCCAAAATTCAGAGAACACTGTTGTTGTTCCTTAGCCTGCCACCACACCTACACGATGAAATATTTATGTGACCTATTTGGTTTTATAGGTCCATGATTGTTAGTGGCAGAATATTTTGAAAAATAATTTTGTGTAGACCCAAAACTATTTATAATTGTTCCCTTCGGCACCCAAATTTGTTGAACTTTGAGAGATTTTATATTTGTGCCTTTAGGAACCCAAATCGGTATAGTTTTCACATGTTTGGGTCTATACCAACAATTATTGTGATTGTGTCCATATTTTCTACAAATTGTGCACATTGAATTTTCTTGATTAATCTTGCTTTCAACAATTTTCGAACAATTACATCCATGTCCTTGTTTAACCATATTAACAGTTTGCTTTCCTATTTGCATATTCAACGTTTTTTCCACTTTTTGAAAATTTATCTAAAGTCGTTGACAATTGTTGGACTTGTGTTTTGAGAGATTCATTTTCGTTTAACAACTGTGTGCACTTTTTAATAAAATTCTCTCTCCTAGTATTTTCATTCTCTTTTAAAATAAGAATTTCATTTTCAAGTGATTTTATATTAATTTCTGATTTTTTATTTTCTTCTTCGAATGTTGGACACTTATCACACTTAGGGATCCTACTTTGATAGGTTTTAACTAATTGATCAAGTTATTTATTACATTCTATCAAAGTATCCTTTTGAGATTCAAGTTTGGCGTATTTTTCCCTAAGTCGTTCAAAACAACCGTTTACTTCATGAAAATATATAAGCAACTCAGAATGAGTAAGTTTTGATACCTCACTTGGCTCGTCATCGTCACTGTCAGTTGTATTACCTCGAAGACACAATTCTGCCTTTTCGCTTTCACTGCCAGTGCTTTGATCATTCTCGTCAATTTCATCCCAAGTGGCTGCAAAATAATCTTTTTCTGTTTCTTTCCATGGCTGAATTTAATTTGTGGACAATCGGGCTTGATATGGCCGGGTTTGTTGCAAATAATCTTTTGTTCTTCTGAGTAGTCTAGTGCTTTGGCTATTCTGCTTTTTGCTTTTTGAATTCGAGCTGAATTTCCATGTTTCTCATTCATGTTTTGAATTTCCTTATTAACAGCTCTAGTTCTTCTACACCATCATCATCGTCATCACTTTCGGTTGTTCCTTTGAGCGCTATTGATTTCTTTCGAGTATCTCCTCCTTCACGCTCTTCCTTGAATTTCATTTCTAGCTCATAAGTGGTGAGATTTCCGATGAGTTCTTCGACTTTCATTTGTTTCAAATCTTTTGATTCTTGAATGGCAGTCACTTTTGCTTCAAATTTTCGTGGAAGGACTCTAAGGATTTTTCGGACTATCTCCAACTCTGTGTATGATTTTCCAAGAGCTTTGGATTTGTAAACGATATTGGAAAGCCGTCCGTGCATCTCTTTGACATTTTCTTCCTTCGCCATTGTGAAGTTCTCGTATTCGTTGCTTAGCATGGCAAGGCGAGATTCTTTGACTTGAGATGTTCCTTCGTGAGTCACTTCTAGTGTGTGCCATATTTCTTGTGCAGTTAGACAATGTGAGACACGATTAAATTCAAATTGATCTAATGAACAGATAATAGAATTCATAGCTCTAGCATTAGCATTTTGTAATCTTTTTTCTAGTTCTGTCCATTGATCTTTTGGTTTCTCTATTTCCTGATTATCCACAGTTATAGTTGGTATTCTATAACCTGCCTCAACAATATTCCAAGCATCAATGGTTTTCAGAAAAATTTGCATTCTATTTTTCCAGTAAGCATATTCACCATTTAACATTGGTGGTCTAACTATGGATTGACCCTCAGCAAAAGCAGTATTAAAAGAAGGCATTTTAAAAATTCAAATTTTTTTTAAAAATAAAAATTGGTTTTTGTAAAAATCAAATTTTTAAAACAAAAACGGCTTTTGTTCCTAGCTCCGATACCACTTGTAGGATCGATTTCACCCTAGAGGGGGGGTGAATAGGGTGATAGTGTTAATTATAAAAATTAATTGCGGAAGCTTATAAACTAACATTAACACAGATCACAGAATATTACCAGCACAGAAATAAATAGCAGAATAATAAAATGCAGAACAGAACAACACAGAATTTACCCAGCTTCGGCAAAACCCTGCCTACGTGCTGCCCCCAAGGTTTCTACTAGAAATTAGATAGTCCCTCGCTTACACACGTAAACTCGCTATACCCGCTATTGACTAATCTAACTCTACGCTCAAAACCCTGCCACAACTCAACCACCGAGTTGCGAATTCTCAAGCTACGCCACGTAGCTTGTCCCCTAGTCACACGACTAGAAAAAAAAACGGTTTTAAAAAAGAAAATACAATTAAAAACAATTAAAAATAAAAAACCCTATTTTTAAATTCTTATCCCTTTATGTAAACAAGGCAAGCCCAAGTGCTTGATTTCCTTAACCCGTATCCTTTTATTATTTTGGACTCCTTCTCTTCTCTAATCAATGGCTGCTGTGTAAAATTGCTCTCGAGAGATTTGACTTAGGGCTTCGGCTTTTCGCGAAATTGAATTAGGGATTTGTCCGTTCTTCGTTCCAATTTAGGGTTTTTAATTGAAGCGCTGCTTCAAGATGTTCGATCGAAGCAGATGATTATTTTCGATGCTAGCTTGTTCGATCAGATGTTAATTTGAATTGCAGATAGCTACTTCAATTCGATCAAGTTCGAATTATAATTGGTATGTTAACTTTTGCTTTTGCTTTTTCTGGTATTGACTTGCTTGAACTTGATACCAAAAATTGCCGATGATGATGTCAATTTATATAGGGTTTGTAACCCTAGATTTGCGTCGTATATTTTCTAATTGAATTTGTCAACTGATTCACCTCGGCCACTCGATGATGCTTTGATGCTTGGGATTTATTCTGACTTTCTCACTTTCGTATTTTTCACATTCCTTGGTTGGCGCGGATTTTGAATCAATTTCGTGATGACCACGGTTTCGTTCCTTTTTCTGTTGACTTGTTAAAAATACGACTTTGATACATTTAGCTTTGTATCTGCAGTTTGGCTATCGATGATTCCCTCTGATGCTTTGACTTTGGTCACTTTGATTTCATATAACTTGTAGCTTGCTATTATATTACTTCGAATTGCATTTTTGGCTACCTGAATTTCAATTCAGCATTGCATGATGTTGTTTGATTATTTGTTCATATGATTCCATGTATTACTGCACTGACTCATGTGTTCCACATTTTAACCCTTGTTATCACTGCTGTATACATTCATTCCGGTAGCATGGTCGTTGTTCATCTTGTAGTCTTCTTGACGTTGCCACTGTGTTGCATTTGTATCACTGCAAAACTCCATTGCTGCTATAACTCCGTTACAGCATTTGTATTTGCATTTGCATTTGCATTCCGTTACATGAAGCCCACGGTGTTCTTGACATGAAGCCCACTGTGTTGCATTTGCATTCCGTTACAGCATTTGTATCACTGCAAAACTCCATTCCGGTAGGAATGATTAGAACACCTTTGAGAAACAACTGCACAAGGAGTTCAAATCCTTCTAAGCTACTATAATATATATATAGTAATCATCCATCAAAATACAATTACGTCTCTCTTACGTAGTTACGTCAGCGAGCGTTGGCTAAAATCGATTAAGCTGGGCTCTGATACCAAATGTGACGACCGCCGATGACTCCTGCACGGAAACAAGGGAATGGTTCGCTGAAAGTGTGCCAGGCAGCCATGAGTGACCGCCAAGGGTAAAATAAACATCGCAGACTCTATCGTAAAACTCACAGCGCATGGATAAAATACAATAGAGAAATATAATATAGTGAAGCTCCCATAGAACAGAATATCATCATCTAATCATAATAGCTTTATACATGGTCTGAATCATGAATACAAGAAGCCTCACTACATAGCACTCAGAGTAATCAACAATCAGCGGAATATCCAGTACATAGAATATGAAAATAATATGTAAAGCCTCCTGCTCGTCTTCGTCATCTTCAGCGTGAGCCACTAAGATCAGCACCTGCCACCTGTCACCTAGTCTGCCCATCCCAAAACATGGATGAACAGCCCAAGGTAATAAGAGGAGACATAAAACCTTGAGTCAGACAACAGTCTTAGTGCGCAGTAAATCAACTATCAAACATACCAAAGGAACATAAAGGATAAAAGGAATAGGAACCCAAATCATCCCACTCCACCTCTTTCTACAGTGATAGCCCCCTGACTCACACTAAGGAGAAGCAAGCATACATGGCAGACAATTAAAGTAAAGCAATAATCATTCGAGTCAAGGTCGATGTTTTCCAAATACAAACCCCCAAGGCCTAAACCAAGATCAGATAAGCACCCGGAAAACACCGCTCTTGAGACCGAATGATGATACAACCAAACGTCCAAACATCCATGACTCTGGCTATCACTGTTATCATTGCCTTGATTTCACCGTTAGTTGAACGACCATCTGTCAAGGGCTAATGGTAACCCCGGTTCTAGACATAACTCCGCACGTCGTCGCAGCCCGTGCCTAGGAATTTTCGCAACTACCCAGAGTACTAGCACGTCATCGTAGCCCGTGCTTGGAACGTCGTCGCAGCCCGTTCCAACGTACTCTTGCTTTGAGCATGCTAGAACCTTCAACAACGATGAGATCACAGCCTCCTAGTCATCCTCCTCGACGACTATTTTCATACTAGCTCAAGCGCCTCTCAAGCTAACCATTATCAACCAACTCGCATCGCATCATCGAGTTATCAACATGCTTGGGATGATCCCGTCTGGATTAAACCAAGGCTATCTCACATCATGCTTCGGTTTATCGCATCATAGCAAAGTCTCATCTCAACATCATGGCTTGCCTCATCGCATCATGGCAAAGTCCCATCTCAACATCATCTAATCCATACATATGAGCTTCAACATCCGCTTCATATGCCACAAGCAGCTTTCACCATTCAAGAGCCTTTCCACTTAGCTTTTGAATCATCTTCGACCATCTTGTCTAGATCTAACTATCAATCAACTAACATACATAGCAATCAATCAAATCAATCATTAGCTTAAGCAATCAAGTAATCAAATATGGTCTAAGTAGGCATTTATAACTACAATGGCAATTTCGTAAATAAATGAGCATAGATATAACATACATGAATCATGGGTTTTTAGCACAGATCCAACAAATATAAATCATGGGTTTTTAACTCTACAACTTGGTAAATGAACTTGCATAAGTAAACATCTTCATAAGTAATGGATCTACACTTGGATCTAAGGAAAAATGCATAAAATCACTATCTACAACACTCCAACAAACCACCAATCCAATATACTCCTTTGGGTCCGCGTGAGAGATAACCACCACTCACCGAATCACACAAACACTTCAAAGACTAATCACTTCAGATCTGGACAACAAGGATTCAAGCTTGATTCGTCGAAATCTTGCTTGAAATGATGGAATCTAGCTTCGTTGGATGAAGATCTTCAACTTTGACTCTTGGATCTTCGATCTTGATCTTCGATCTTGGATGGATGTTGGAACTAGATTAGAGTGGAGAAAAGAAGATGAAGAAATGTTGTAGTCGAGCTCTCAAAATGGCAGCACTTCGTTGCTTCAAAATCCGGTGCCGAAAAGTGAAGAAATGGTCACGTATTTATAGGCTGGTCGCCCCCTAACTCAGTCAGGTCCTAACTCGCTCGGAGTTAACTCGCCCGGGCTTAGGTCGTTGCCCACCTAAGAATCTCCCCGACCTAACTTAGGTCGCTGCCGACCTAACTCACCCCACACAAGGCCTATCCAACGACCTAAACAAAAGCGCGGGTTAACTAAGCCGCTTACACGATCTAACGGTACCAAAGCTACGCGACCTAACACTAAGTCGCTCAAGCGACTTAACACACTGGGTTTTCACGACCTAAAACATAACGAGCCATCTACTCTACGACCTAACTAAGTCGCTAACGACTTACGACTTAGAAGGACCACTCGACCTAGCTTCCTTAACTCGGTCAGAACTACTAAGTCGCTAACTCGTTCACCACCAACTCGCTAACCCGGTATCTTCCTTGGGTCGCTCCAAAACCCCTCTGACCTAACGACCATACGACCTAACCCCTTAGGTCGTTAACTCCACTATCTCCTAACTCGCTAGCTATGCTAACTCGCTAACAACCTTAACTCGTAACCCGCCCACTTCTTAACCCATTAACTCTTAGGTCGGCCAGGTCCTATGAGTCGTTAACTCGGCAACTATCTTAACTCGGTCAAGCTCTATAGGTCGGTCACTTCCTTATGTCGTCTACGAGTTAGCCTCTACTCGAGTTAACTGCTCCATACAGTCTAACCTCCACACGACTTAGGCTAAGGACGACTTAAACAACACTAACAACCTAGAAATTCTACGATATATCGACACGTAAAATACGGGTCGTTACATTCTCTCCCCCTTAGGAATTTCGCCCCCGAAATTCCAAGCAAACAACAGCAACCAAAACTATTCCGCATGCCTACCATCCATAGCAATCAACAAACCATGCATCCAATTCTAGCCTAGCATGCAGAATCCTAAGATTAGAACAAGCTACAAATTTATGAGATGTCACGACACCTTAGGGCCATACCTCGAAGAGTTCAGGATGAGCTGCCTTCATCCTCTCTTCCTCCTCCCACGTACAGTCATTAACATCATCACTCCATTGTATCTTGAGCAACGTAATTGTCTTCCTCCTAAGCTGTTTCGTGTCAGTTTCAACAACACGAAGCGGTTTACGAGGTCTCGTAACCACCAGATCAACCTCCAAGTCTTCACAGCTATCAGCAGAAACCACCATATTTGAGTCGTGCACATACTTCCGTAGATAAGATACATGAAAAACATTGTGCACACCCGCCATCTTTTCCAGTAACTCCAATCTATAAGCGAGCTTTCCAATTCGCTCGATAATCGGGAATGGTCCAACAAATCTCGGAGTCAACTTTCCTTTCTTCCCGAATCTAATAACATACTTTAGAGGAGAAATCTTCACAAAAACCATATCACCTACGTCGAATTCCAAATCCTTACGACGATTATCGGCATAACTTTTCTGACGATCTTGGGCTGCCTTCATTCGTTGCCGAATGATCCCTATACAATCCGAAGTCTGTCGAATCATCTCTGGCCCAAGTATCAGTTTTTCTCCAGTTTCCAACCAACATGTCGGAGAGTTACACGGTCTTCCATGGAATGCTTCATATGGTGCCATACCAATACTTGACTGGTAGCTGTTGTTATACGCAAACTCCACTAAATGAAGATGATCTTCCCATGATCCTCCGAAATCCAAGACACATGCTCTCAAGAGATCTTCCAAAACTCGGTTGACTCTCTCAGTCTGACCATCTGTTTGGGGATGATAAGCTGTACTCAAACACAACTCGGTTCCCAAAACTTCCTGAAAGCTCTTCCAAAATCCACTAGTGAACAATGGATCTCGATCGCTCACTATACTCTTCGGAATACCATGGAATCGAACTATCCACTTAACATACAATTCAGCCAACTTCGATGCAGTCCTAGTCGATCGAACAGGAATGAATCTTGCACTCTTGGTCAACCGATCTACTATGACCCAAATCCCTTCATTCCCTGCTCTGGTTCTAGGTAGGCCATCGATAAAATCCATCGACACTTGCTCCTACTTCCATATAGGAACCTCTAATGGCTGAAGTAATCCACTGGGCTTTTTCTGCTCTGCTTTCACCAACTGGCAGTTCATACATTTGGAAATAAAATTTCCAACATCCTTCTTCATACCTTCCCAGTAGTAGGTTCACTTCATGTCCCGATACATCTTATTTCCACCTGGATGAATCGTCAACTTCGAGTGATGACTTTCCCTCAGAACTTCATCTCCCAATTCGTCGATATCGGGAACAACTAGTCGTCCTTGCTTACGAAGCCAACCCTCTCGATCGACTTCGAATCTTTTATCCTTCTCTGGGTCCAATCCAGATTCCAAATCACGGATAATCTTGACAAGCTTATCGTCTCGCTTTTGGCTCTCGCCAATTCTTTCCACAAGAGTAGGCCTTATCGATAAGTTTGCCAACATTTCAGGTTCCAATTCACATCTGGGCCTGAAGTCAAATCTAGCTAAAAACTCGAGACTCTTCCATTCCGAAAACATGGCTCCCAATCCTGCATGTCTTCGACTTAACGCATCAGCTACTGCATTACCTTTTCCCGGAGTATAGGCTATACCAAAATCATATGATGCTAAAAACTCTAGCCATCGTTGTTGCCGAAGATTCAAATCCTTTTGGGAGAAAAGATACTTCAAAGACTTATGGTCTGTAAACAACTCGAATCGAACACCCAATAGATAATGCCTCCACATCTTCAGAGCAAAAACAATCGCCACCAACTCCAAATCATGAGTCGGGTAATTCCTTTCATGCGGCTTCAGTTGTCGACTTGCATACGCAACGACTTTATTCTTCTGCATTAGCACTGCTCCAAGTCCTGTACCACATGCATCGGTGTAAACCACCATCTCATCATTCCCACTTGGAATAGTCAAAACAGGAGCACTTGTTTGTCGCTCTTTTAGGATTACGAAAGCTTGCTCACACTTATCATCCCATCTGAACACTTGGTTCTTCTTCGTCAATCCTGTCAATGGTGCAGCTATCTTGGAAAAGTCTTTGATAAACCGTCGATAATATCCCGCTAGTCCAAGAAAACTTCTCACATCTGAGGCATTCTTAGGTCTGACCCAATCCTGGATCGCTGCCACCTTAGTAGGATCAACCGCTATTCCATTTCTAGAAATAACATGGCCTAAGAATCTCACTTCACTCTTCCAGAAGTGACACTTCGAAAACTTAGCCTTCAGCTGATGTTTCCGCAAGATTTCCAAAACAATACGCAAGTGCGTCTTGTGCTCTTCCTCGGTTCTGGAGTAAATCAGAATATCATCCACGAACACAAGTACAAACTTGTTCAACTGATCTCTGAACACTCTATTCATAAGATCCACAAAATATGCTGGTGCGTTAGTCAATCCAAACGGCATTACCAGCCACTCATAAAAACCGGATGGTGTCCTAAAAGCAGTCTTCGGCACACTATCCTTAGCCACTCTTAACTGGTGAAATCCCGTTGCCAAATCCATCTGAGAGAACACCTTAGCCTCGTGAAGCTGATCAAACAAGTCATCTATTCTTGGCAATGGATACTTGTTCTTCTTAGTCACCTTATTCAGCTCACGATAATCAACACACAACCCCAACGATCCATCCGCTTTGGTTGCGAACACAACTGGTGCACCCCATTCGGACACACTACGCCGAATGAATCCTTTCCGCAAAAGGTCATCCACTTGCACCTTCAACTCTTGTTGCTCCCTAGGCGCCATCCGCCTAAGAGGCATTACAACAGGTCTGGCTCCCTCAACTAGATCTATACGAAACTCGATCTCCCTATGCGACGGTAATCCTTTGACTTCGTCAAAGACATCCTCAAATCCATTCACAATAGGCACCGATGACAGTCCATCCCGTGGAACAACCAGCGAATACATGAAGCTCATGAAGACGCCTTCCTCATGCTTACATCGTATCACAACCTTTCGCCCTTCCACATTCCCGACTGTCACCTCTAGCCTCTCACAACCAATCCTTGCCGCATACTTCCTAAGCCAGTCCATACCCAAAATAATTCCGAACCCCGCAAAGTTCAGAACAAAACAATCACAAACAAAAGAGCAATCATGACTCATCACAACTAGACCACGGCATATCATACACAAACATGACGAACCCCCAACTGGATTAGTCACAACCAATGGCCTATCAACAATATCCGGTTCCAAACCTAACCGGCCTACAAGATCATCACAAACAAAAGAATGCGACGCTCCAGTATCAAACAACACTCTAACTGGAACACCACAAATGGAAAGAGTACCTTGAACCACCACACTCTTCCCTTTCTCTTCAGCAGTAAGAGCTTTTGAAAACGACGGCACAGCTCCCAAAGCATAAGCTTGCACAATCTGCCTGTCCTTCCTCGGTTCTGGACAATCTTTCCTGAAATGCCCTGGTTTGTCACAGTTGTGGCATTTCGCCGGCGCTTTTGGATTCCTACAATCCTTGGAGAGATGGCCCTTCTGCTGGCAATTATAGCAAGTCATTTCGCCCCTCGGCTTCTTCTGGCCATCCTTACCCTTCTGTTGTTGTTGCTTCCTCTTCTTGTTTCCACCCTTCTGTGGCTTAAACCCTTCCTTGGTTGCAGCAACAACAGAACTCTCCCTAGGAAACAAACTCTCATGACCGAGAGCTTTCTCCACAAGCTTCTCAAACGGATCGTCCAGATGATCCACCAACTGTCTTCCAAGATAAGCATCCAAATCGGTAACAAACTTCTCATTCTTCTGATTGGGAGAATTAATATACGATCTGGCATACTTGGACAAAGCCTCAAATTCAGAAACATACTCAAGAACCGATCTTCCACCTTGCTTGAGCTCAACAAACTTCTTGAACAAAACAGACTTCTGAGCCGTAGAGATGAACTTGACTTCAAATCTAGCTTGGAACTGCACCCAAGTAATCTCTTCCTCCGGAGTATCTATGGTGATAGAGTTCCACCAATCAGCAGCTCTTCCTTAAAGCTGTCTTGATGCAAGCTTCCTTTTAGTTGCATCCTCAATTCCCAAGTCACCAAAGATCCTTCTACAAGCATCTATCCATCTTTGGACTTCAATGGTTGACTCTGTCCCCAAGAAAACCTTTCCTCCAAGAGCAGTATAATCCTTGCACAACTTAGCAAAATCCACTGGCTTTAGAGCTTGAACTTGAATTCCAACTTCTACCGCTGACCCTGGAGTTAGTATCCTTCTCATGATCGAAGTCATCATCGCTTCGAACATAGCTCCATAATCAGCAACTCCATCAGCAACGCGACCTTCCCTGGCAGCTGGTCACCCTCTTCGACTCATCCTTAATATCTACAAAAAGGAATGATTAGAACACCTTTGAGAAACAACTGCACAAGGAGTTCAAATCCTTCTAAGCTACTATAATATATATATAGTAATCATCCATCAAAATACAATTACGTCTCTCTTACGTAGTTACGTCAGCGAGCGTTGGCTAAAATCGATTAAGCTGGGCTCTGATTCCAAATGTGACGACCGCCCATGACTCCTGCACGGAAACAAGGGAATGGTGCGCTGAAAGTGTGCCAGGCAGCCATGAGTGACCGCCAAGGGTAAAATAAACATCGCAGACTCTATCGTAAAACTCACAGCGCATGGATAAAATACAATAGAGAAATATAATATAGTGAAGCTCCCATAGAACAGAATATCATCATCTAATCATAATAGCTTTATACATGGTCTGAATCATGAATACAAGAAGCCTCACTACATAGCACTCAGAGTAATCAACAATCAGCGGAATATCCAGTACATAGAATATGAAAATAATATGTAAAGCCTCCTGCTCGTCTTCGTCATCTTCAGCGTGAGCCACTAAGATCAGCACCTGCCACCTGTCACCTAGTCTGCCCATCCCAAAACATGGATGAACAGCCCAAGTTAATAAGAGGAGACATAAAACCTTGAGTCAGACAACAGTCTTAGTTCGCAGTAAATCAACTATCAAACATACCAAAGGAACATAAAGGATAAAAGGAATAAGAACCCAAATCATCCCACTCCACCTCTTTCTACAGTGATAGCCCCCTGACTCACACTAAGGAGAAGCAAGCATACATGGCAGACAATTAAAGTAAAGCAATAATCATTCGAGTCAAGGTCGATGTTTTCCAAATACAAACCCCCAAGGCCTAAACCAAGATCAGATAAGCACCCGGAAAACACCGCTCTTGAGACCGAATGATGATACAACCAAACGTCCAAACATCCATGACTCTGGCTATCACTGTTATCATTGCCTTGATTTCACCGTTAGTTGAACGACCATCTGTCAAGGGCTAATGGTAACCCCGGTTCTAGACATAACTCCGCACGTCGTCGCAGCCCGTGCCTAGGAATTTTCGCAACTACCCAGAGTACTAGCACGTCGTCGCAGGCCGTGCTTGGAACGTCGTCGCAGCCCGTTCCAACGTACTCTTGCTTTGAGCATGCTAGAACCTTCAACAACGATGAGATCACAGCCTCCTAGTCATCCTCCTCGACGACTATTTTCATACTAGCTCAAGCGCCTCTCAAGCTAACCATTATCAACCAACTCGCATCGCATCATCGAGTTATCAACATGCTTGGGATGATCCCGTCTGGATTAAACCAAGGCTATCTCACATCATGCTTCGGTTTATCGCATCATAGCAAAGTCTCATCTCAACATCATGGCTTGCCTCATCGCATCATGGCAAAGTCCCATCTCAACATCATCTAATCCATACATATGAGCTTCAACATCCGCTTCATATGCCACAAGCAGCTTTCACCATTCAAGAGCCTTTCCACTTAGCTTTTGAATCATCTTCGACCATCTTGTCTAGATCTAACTATCAATCAACTAACATACATAGCAATCAATCAAAGCAATCATTAGCTTAAGCAATCAAGTAATCAAATATGGTCTAAGTAGGCATTTATAACTACAATGGCAATTTCGTAAATAAATGAGCATAGATATTACATACATGAATCATGGGTTTTTAGCATAGATCCAACAAATATAAATCATGGGTTTTTATCTCTACAACTTGGTAAATGAACTTGCATAAGTAAACATCTTCATAAGTAATGGATCTACACTTGGATCTAAGGAAAAATGCATAAAATCACTATCTACAACACTCCAACAAACCACCAATCCAATATACTCCTTTGGGTCCGCGTGAGAGATAACCACCACTCACCGAATCACCCAAACACTTCAAAAGCTAATCACTTCAGATCTGGACAGCAAGGATTCAAGCTTGATTCGTCGAAATCTTGCTTGAAACGATGGAATCTAGCTTCGTTGGATGAAGATCTTCAACTTTGACTCTTGGATCTTCGATCTTGATCTTCGATCTTGGATGGATGTTGGAACTAGATTAGAGTGGAGAAAAGAAGATGAAGAAATGTTGTAGTCGAGCTCTCAAAATGGCAGCACTTCGTTGCTTCAAAATCCGGTGCCAAAAAGTGAAGAAATGGTCACGTATTTATAGGCTGGTCGCCCCCTAACTCGGTCAGGTCCTAACTCGCTCGGAGTTAACTCGCCCGGTCTTAGGTCGTTGCCGACCTAAGAATCTCCCCGACCTAACTTAGGTTGCTGCCGACCTAACTCACCCCACACAAGGCCTATCCAACGACCTAAACAAAAGCGCAGGTTAACTAAGCCGCTTACACGATCTAACGGTCCCAAAGCTACGCGACCTAACACTAAGTCACTCAAGCAACTTAACACACTGGGTTTTCACGACCTCAAACATAACGAGCTATCTACTCTACGACCTAACTAAGTCGCTAACGACTTACGACTTAGAAGGACCACTCGACCTAGCTTCCTTAACTCGGTCAGAACTACTAAGTCGCTAACTCGTTCACCACCAACTCGCTAACCCGGTATCTTCCTTGGGTCGCTCCAAAACCCCTCCGACCTAACAACCATACGACCTAACCCCTTAGGTCGTTAACTCCACTATCTCCTAACTCGCTAGCATGCTAACTCGCTAACAACCTTAACTCGTAACCCGCCCACTTCTTAACCCATTAACTCTGAGGTCGGCCAGGTCCTATGAGTCGTTAACTTGGCAACTATCTTAACTCGGTCAAGCTCTATAGGTCGGTCACTCCCTTATGTCGTCTACGAGTTAGCCCCTACTCAAGTTAACTTCTCCATACAGTCTAACCTCCACACGACTTTGGCTAAGGACGACTTAAACAACACCAACGACCTAGAAATTCTACGATATATCGACACGTAAAATACGGGTCGTTACAATCGATTTGTAGTTGTACTGTCTTGAGCTCGTATCGCAGCAAACTGCATGTTATATTTCTTGATCATGTTGGCCATTTGGTCGAGCTGTAGTCCAGTGCCCCCATGTCTTGTGTCTTGCCATTCTTTGTTGCCTCTGTTCATTTGACTGCACATTTGTAGTCTTGGTCTTTCACTGTGACAAGTTCACTAGTGACTGTTGCTACACACTGTTGTATTTGGACTTGTACCTGTAATTGTATTCATGTATACTGCATTGTCGTCTTGTGGCAGTTGCTTTGCCTCCATGTATTTCATGTAGCATGGGCATTTGAATATGCATTTGTGAACATTGTCGAGTCTGCACTGTGTCTTTTGTTTGCACCTGTTAGCCTGTCCCTTGTTTGGTTTTTGGCGACATCTGTTGGCTGTGCATTGAGCATTGTTCGAACTTGTATCACTTGAGTTGAATCCAATTTCACAACTCGGGTTTGACCTTGTGCCGAAGTCGAGATTTTATTTATGTTGCACCTGAGTTGAACCCGTCTTTTTAATTTGGGTTTGACCTATGCTCACCTGTCCCTGTAGCATTATCAAGTGTATATCGGTGTGCACGGCCTTGTGGCATATACAGTGATACACTGTGTATGTCACAAGCTGTTCGTGTATGATGAATTCAAATTTAAATGATGACGAACAACCCAAATAACTGAGGCAAATAATATTTTCAAAAATCATATTTCATTTTATATTGCAAAAATATTTCTTTTTCAATTTTACTGCGTTAGTTTATATTTTTGCAAATTTCTCAGATGTTGGATTCAAACTGGAAGGAAGTTGAAGATAAACACGAGTGTGAGTGATATGTAGTGAGGTGAACTGTAAATATGAAATGTGATGTTATTGTAATCAAAGTTGTATATGTGAATAGTGAGAGCTTGAGTTTGTATAGTATTCAAAATTGTAATAAATATTTGTTTGAATAAAATATTCTGTTTGAATTCAAATTTCGTGTTATTTATTTTATTCAGCAAATATTTATTTAATCTGGGAAAAATAAAATAGTATATTAACAAATACATTTAAACGAATGTATATATGTTTATTATCATCAAACAAAAATCATATAAGCGCATATTCAACATTTGGAACAACAGAGAAGAGGGAATTAAACATCTTAAAGAATTGTTCAACCACTTTGATATGATCAACGCCCCGAACATAGGCGTAGGATACAAAGAAAGGTTCGGCGATCTAGAGGAGTATTTTGGTTCGTCTGAGTCTAATTCTTCAGAGGAGTGTATCATTGATTCAAGTCTCTTTGGAAATTTTGACGTTGTTCTGAATGGTTCCAGCCTGGTCATAGGTCCTATTCTTGCCGACCCAGATGTTTCTAAATTTATAGAAGATCATTCCTTTTCCTATTCTGACCAATGTTTAAACGATACTGGAATAGTCAAAGAAAAGCAAGAGTCAAGAAATGGTTTTACTCTGGTAAACAACAACCGGTAATCAAAAATCGAATATAGGGAAGTTTCAAGATCGATATTTCAAACAAATTTGACAGCCTTTCTAAGACAACAGGTCCTGAAATCATTATTGATTGTCCTAGTGTTGAAAGTGGAATGGTTAGGATTCTTGAAAGCTCGTATTCGCCTATCCTGAGAGAGAGTAATTTAAAATCTGGTATATACAAAGGTATTAATTCGATCGACAATAGTTTCTCTAATATCATATTGATGGATTGGTCTGAAAAAATCAATAATTTGGATTATGAACTGATGGAGCAAGAGGTTACTGAAATGAAAAGCAATGGGTCTATGAATTGTTTATATTTTGGTAATAAGACTTTTATTGCAAACACAAAGTTGTAGGAGGATAATTGTTTGGTTAATGGGATTGATGTCTCATCAGTGGATATTTCATACTATATGGTGAATTCATATAAGAAAATTCGTCAGAGTTGCTCTATGAGGATCTCGATACTGTAAGTTTCTTTGAAAAGGTTTGTTGTTTTACTTTCAATGAGAATTTGGAAAGGAATTACATTTTATCTGAAGATGTATTCTATTATGGAGGAAGAAGCTCTGGTGGATCTTGGTAATTTTTTGAGTGTTACAAATGAATCAAGTTCATGTTTGTATGCTATAGCTGACATGCACACGGCATCAAAGTTGCTTGAATGTTTTGGTTCGATCTCTATAGTGGATGATTTAGCTCTGGTTTGTGGGGATAGGAATGATGGGTTGGAGAACATTAATTCAGGTTCGGAGCTAATGGAACCTTCGAACTATTTGGGGGATAAGTTCTCTATGGATCAAGTTGAAAAGGGTGGTTTTTCTGATAAGCTTGTTAAGGATGACAGTTTGTATACTTTGAGTGATTCTTTTAAAGTGGATACACATTATAATATGTGATGTGCCATTGATAAAACTAATGTGATAGAAGCTTCTAATACATACTGTATCATTGATAAAGCTACAATAGTAAGTACTGGTTCTCTACAAAAGGCAGGTGTTTGTTCGAGTGGCAGTTTCTCAGCATCTTGCTCGTCTTCATCGAGGAGACGTAGACATAAATCTCAGTCTTCGAAAATGAGAAGTGACTCAGAGTTGCACCATGGGGACATTTCCACTGTAAGTTACTATGATGATGCTTATTCTATCACTTTTGGTAATATTTTGGATTGGGATATCATTCTTTCTGATGATGATGATAATGTATTGGAGGAGGTGGCTTTTGTTTGTATTGATAAAATGTTGGATGCTGGGAAAGAAATATGCCTGTGTAAGTATGGCAAAGTCACAACTGACATGCACAAAGTATCCAATAGGATTGAATATCCAAGTTTGAATTTATCAATAGGTGTTCTAGCTTTAGATTTCGCTGATAATCAGGATGGTGTAGGTGGTGTTTTAAATGAGATTTTAGTTTTCAAGGATCCAATTGAAGAATCAGCCATCGGGGATGGGATTGTTAGGATGGAGAAGTTGTATGCAGTTGGTCTGAAGCGGGTTTATACTATGGTTATAGATAAGGCAGAAAAGAAATAATATCTGGAGCAAGGCCATTCAAAATGTTTGGGTGAATCGGTCATAGTGGGACAGGTAGAAAAGAGAGGCCATTCTAATAAGCGAGCTAATGATGACTGTTTGGTTTCCACGATAAAAGATAGTGATAGAGGGATTCACAGATGTTTAGCCTCTTGTTCTTTTACATTGAGGAGAGGTAGACAAAAGACTTCAGTGAAGACTTGTGGTTCAGTTCAACGAAGTGCTAGAATTTGATGTAGTGGAACTTAGTCTTCGGAAGCGGCTGTATCAACTTTTTACAAAGAAGTGAGCTGTTCAGAAGATGTTTGTTCAGTAGATCAAGTTACAAATGGTTTGGAGAGAAATTTTATTGTTAGCAATGTGAGTGAAGATATGGAGAGCTCCAAATTACAACAATCTAATAGAGCGGTCTATTATTGTACTAACGGGTTCAAGATTGTTATGTATTGTTTTCTTACGACTTATGGCAGATTTCCTCATTCTCCAGCTCATGCTAAAGAGTTACTTTATGAAGCCAAATTAAGGAGAATAAATTGTAAAAGATTTTCAGATGGAAGTATTAGGAGAAGTCCTCGTTTAAATCGTAAAGTTACTTAGCCTTCTGATTATGGTATATGGTACATGGTTTCTGTAGATGTTGTATTTTGTGATGTTTCAGTTTTGTTGTGGAGGTGGCTTTTGCAGTTGTGGAAAACTTTCAGTTGGTTGTTGCGCTCTAGGTTTCGCTCTTGACCGAAGCTCAGATTGGCGTTGTCTCTTTAGGGTTGGTTTTTAGTTTTTTTAGGAGTTTTAGTGGGTTTATTATCTTTTTCCTTTGTATGGTGGTTTCTTTCGCTTCCTTCCAAGCATGTTGGCAGCTCCTTACTATTGTGCATGTGTGCTCTCCTCTCCTATAGAGGACCACACATTTTTCTCAAAGAAAAAAACTATTTTAACATATATACTATTTTCAATATCTAAACAGTGTAAGTTGGAACTGTTATGAATTTCAAAAAAATGCTATGATTTCAAAATTTTATGATTTTGAAAGTGTTATGTTTTTTAAAGTGTTACGATTTTGGAAAGGAATGTTATTTAAAGTTAATAATGATATCGAATTGACATGATTTTTAATATATACGATTTTTTGATATGAAATATGAACTATTTGAAATGAAATGACCACGGTGTGAAATAAGCATTTGGTTGTTAAAAAGACCGGGATCGGATATTTTCATACTCTCTGCAATTACTGAAAACCACTTTAACAACTGTGTACGTGGTGGAGATTCTAGAATGAAGTAGGATGGTTTAGCAAAGATAATGTATGGTATTTACGTAGCCGAACTCCCGTGAGTCAGCTTGATGCGACTAAAACAGGAGCTACGCCGGGCTAAGTGAGGTCATTCCTCCGATCGAGCAAATTCCTTCGATACCATTCTATTGCTTTGTGGTTTGATCGCGAGTACCTTTGGTTTGGGAGTGTGTCACAAGGTGGGCGGTAGTAGCTGCTATGCATTACCACCGGTCCGGATTCGCAAATGGTATATCTACCCTGGCGTTGCCTCGAGTACCTTGTCGCATGCCCTATCTGCCTTCTACGAGTTTGGATTGTATCATACCTATGGGGTGGCCTCTGATAGACCCTCAGTTTATGGAGGAATTACGGTACTGTATAAACTATGGGAATATATAAAAATATTTAAGGGGGATATGGGTAACCTTAATGCTATTTTGATAGTTTTTACTATAGACATATTATAATAGCGTGTATTACTACATAGTAGATAATTCCACGGATCCTTAGAGGATGGGAATCCTAAATATCCTTTAAGTTAGTTGTATTTAAGTTGATATTTCACTTGAGTTGAACTTACTATATAAGAATGTTAATCCTGACTCGAGTGTTTTGTGTTTTTCTTTATGTTAGGGTCAGACTGAGTGTCGCAACATTTGAGACTCACCTTTGGAGTTGGAGCTTTACTTGGAGATCCATCTATATCTATCTAGCTTTCAGCTCTCCAATTGTTTGTTCAGACTTGTCATCTAATTGTATTCGAGACTACATTGTATTTGAGATATTCTGTTGTATTTTATTTCAAACTCTGTTGTTTATATAGTCACTTCATGAACTATTATTTATCATTTCCGGTGTCTATTGTAATTTTACTCCGTGTGTGTGTAATTCCATGATTGAATTTATTTACTATATACGCTGAGTTTTTTCAAATATAAATTAATAATCTGTTGTTTTTAGCACTTCAAATCCGACATGTGCAGACGCAAATGGTTCGAAATGCGGGTCGTTACAGTTGGTATCAGAGCTCTGATTTAGGCAAAACTTAGCATATCGAGTAAATTTAATTACAGAATTACCTTTGTTCGAGCTTAAATCACTTCCTCTACGATTCAGATTTCCTTGAATTTTAGAACATTCCTCATTTCAAAAATCCATTCTTGTCTTCTTCTGTTCCTTTCGATACTAGAGCATCCCACAGCTCCAGCCTCGACTATCAACTTCATACTTTGTGTGACTCATCCCATCGACGGTCCCGCCAACCTTAATATGAGTTGTAAAGTGGTGAAACTTTTTTACAACCAGCGTCGATTTATTAGAGATTTTGTGTCCTCGATTTTAATGCTGTTATTTCTTAAAAGTCCGAACTGTTTCTTTAGTAAACGACTAGGGAAATTCTCTTGCAATCCAATGTCGATTTCCTTGGACTTTGCAGATAGTTTTATCTTTCTCTTGATTCCTAACCGAATGATTTTGACTCCATCCTGATAATCAGGGATTATCCTGATGTTTTTGGTTAAGTAACTTCTCTTCCTCTTAAGAGGGAAATTTAATTCCGCATCGATTTTACTCCTGGAATCTCGGTTGACCCAGTTAGGGTCGCCCATGATTAATATTAGTCTATCCATCCACCTTTCCTCTTTTGTAATTCAATTATTTTGTCTTCCTTTTGAATCTATCTTCTAGATTAGACTTTTCTTTGATTAGGTCTCTCTGAATTTAAACCTATGTTCTTGTTTGATAATCCATCCTTGAATCACCATATGAGGGAGTATTAATAAAAAACTGTTTTATATTGTGTTGCTTGAGTTGTTAAGGTTGAAATGGGGTTTCGATCGATTCGTCTGGTCAACGTTATCGATAAGGATTCCAAAACACTTGAACAGAGCAAGTTGACACAATACTGTTTTCAAAATCGGTAAATGATATAATTTTGTTTTTGATTATATTTTAGATATAAAGGTATAATTTTTTGAAATTAAAGAGCTAATTAAATTGGTTGTTAGGAACGATGATACTAGATTATCATTCATTATTTTCTTCAACACTATTAAATCATTTTCTATTATTGTAAATAAGTTTTTGAAATTTTACAAATAGGGTATATTTGGTTTGAAAATGAAATAAATTTAAATTAAGAATTTGAGAATTAATTTTTCGATACTTTTCTAATATAGTTCTCAAAGTTTTGGAAAATATATCATTTGAAAGTATTTTCAAATGGAAATTGGTTTCAAAGAATTTTGATGGAATTAAGTCTGTACCATCTTCATTTGTCGCTGGAAAATAATTACGATGATGACTGTAGCATCATCGGCATTCATTTTTGAGTCTTAAAATGGAGGGACCACATAGCAGCTTTGCTACACTTTTATTTTCGAAAAGGAATTTGATTTAAATTTCTTGAATATGATTTGATTCACAAAATACATATGTATATTTATTTGAAAATGGTGGGAAGTGAAATTGAAAGGTTAATTCTTTAATTCTGTGTTAGGTTACGTTTTCAATTACTGAAAAAATTCCAAATATTTTTGAAGTATTTAAATTTTAAATTGGAATTAACTTGAAACAATTGAACTAGGATAAAAATTTATTTATATAATATTCAATTGCATTTTAATGAACATGTATAGCTTAACTAAATTATTTAAAAAGTTGAAATGGTAAGATGGATTTGCAATTGAAGGTTATATAAGTGAAAACTTAGGTTGCTTAATAAAAATATTATAAATAACAAGTAAATAAGTATAGTACTCAATTACTTATGGAAACATTAATAAAACTTACCTAGAAGTTTTTGAATGTAATTGAATATATACAATAATAGAAAGGGTGTCCAAAAATTAAATTTTGTTAAGGGAATTTACAAATAAAAATTTAGTTGTTTTAATGAATCTTTAATTTATGATATAAGAAATTTAAGTGAAACAAATTGAATAATAAATGTAAAGTACTATTTAAGTAAATAAATAGGAACTTAAAATATAGTTAAAATTGATATTTTAAGTGAAATCAACTTAACCATGGTCAAATGGATTTAATAAATTGTGACGACTCGAAAATTTTGGATATTTAAAATTGGAATATTTAATTGATTTTAAATATTTGAAAGTTAGTTTATCTTGAGTTTCAAATATCATTGTTTATTTGGCAATTAAATTTTTGAATTTAATAATTGGACATTGGTTAAAATAGTGAATCTTGTTTTTTAAGATGGTTTAAGATATTTTAAAGGCTTGTAAAATTTATATTAATGGTACTAAATGGTTCGATAATTTCAAATATTAATAAGCTATATGCAAGATGTTTATACAAGGTCAAAAATCGAGAAACAGGTAGGAATGGAAATGGGTTGCAAACAAAAATCAAAGTGAGTTAATCTCACTCTTTTACATTACTGTCAATTTAAATAGTTTAAATTTAAATTATTGGATTGTACTGATGATTTATTGTCTATCTGGATGTAATATTATATTGTAGTGTATATATATATTGGATTGATTGATTTCCCGCATTATATAGCAGGTGAGATCCTATGCGCCCCGCATAATAGCGTGTGGCCCTATATACCGCGATATCCCCCTTGAAGTGGGATTGGTACTTTATATTGTGCTAACATCTGTGGATGCAGGAAAACGGGTTGGAGGGATCCAACTGGATTTTCAAAATGTTGAATTTATTTTATATTCAGCGATATGATTTATTTGATGATCTGTAGTAGAATATATTAATTATAATGGGGATTGAAATTATTGAATGCTATGCTTGGCTGAACATATATGGGTATTTTGAGAAATGAATATATACATACATACATACATATACATATATATATATATATATATATATATATATATAAAGTTTGGATTTTTAAAGGAAATGCGAAGAAAATTATTAAATAATAATTTTTGGGAATTGGATCAATCGAGTAATTAATTTTAACAAATAAATTCCGAGTATGGAAAAGGAGATTTTTGAATAAATGGGAATGTAAATAAGTTGGAAACTTATAGGAGCTTAAAATTTGAATGGAAATGGAAGGTAATTGAAATCTAGTTAAATAAAAGTGAATTTGGGGAAAATTTTAAGTAGACTTAATGGAATGGTTATTAAAATAAAATTTATTAGTTGGAAATGAATTTGTGAATGAACAAATTCATTTATTGTAACTAAATGGGTAAGTAAATAGAATTGAAACTGAAGTATTGGAATTCATTTCGAATTGTGTTAAGTATAGTAAGTTGTAAAATTAATTCAAAGTGGACTAAATAATAAGAGATGGGAAGTAAAGTACATTGAGATTTAAAATAAATTAGTAAGTGGAACTTATTGAAGAAATGGTTTATTAAATATGGTTTTGAAATAAGATGAATAGAATTAAATATTTAAGAATGAAAGTTAAAGATAATTCAGAATGGAATTGGAAATTTAAGATTAAATAAAATGGATATAAAAGCTTAAGTAGTGAAGTGAAAATAAATATAAGAAATGCATAAAATATTTAGAAGAAAATTTGGGTGAAATCCTTAAGTAAATTGGTGTTGGGATAAAATATTGACTAAGTATTTAGGTGAAGATTTGATAAAGGTGTGTGAAATGATAGTTGGGAATAGGTGAATAGAAATCAAAATAAATGTAAAATAAAGTAGAATTGATATATTTAATAATCAATTAAGATAAATACGTAGGATGTATGTATATTATTCTATTCGCATAATGATTTGATCCAGATTCGAGCACAGAATTTCGAGATAGTCATATCGACCCGAGTTGGGATTTTTCACTCGATTTTTGACGGAAAACCCTAGATATGGATTTTTAATTGATTTTGGAAAATCTCTATCATAGTTATGACTATGCAATGAGAATGAGGGTTTCTGATCAAAAAACCAGATCTGAGTCCGCACTAGGAAGTCGGGTGAACGATGCTAGTTCGAAAGTGAAATTGTGTGATCGAGTGGGCTATCAAATTTGATATTGTGTAAGAATGATATGTGTACACGTACAGACTTGAATGAAATAGACATTGAAAATTTTGTAAAAGAAGTAAATAAAATGATTTTGAATGTTGTGATTGGATATTACTACTAAGTAGGATATATAGGAGTTTTAAAGGAAAAGGGAATTGGTGTTTCGATTTCAAAAGATAGATTGAATTGTCGACAAAAAGGTATGTATTTAAATTGTCTTATGACATTTGATGGTTTTCTGATCTAGACACTTGGCTTTTGTTTGCTTTTGAAATTTAGGGGCCCGTAAAGTCATTTTGTAGTTATACCGATTTAGCCACGCAAAGGAGACGCTAGCGAAATTTTTCGAAAATTTAGGGAGTTTGAAATTTTTTGAGAAAATTTGATAATTTAAAATTTGGATTTTTAGTTATAATTTGAACTGGTTGAGTCAATAATATTGTTTGGAAGTTTTGGATGAGTTTTGAAAGTTAGTAAGAGTAATAGTATTTATTTAATAAAAAGATTGTGGTGGGAAGTTGTTGAAACTGTTTGGTTTGGAGAAATGGTAAAAAGGTTTTGGACCATTCTTCTTAACTAGTAATTTCGGGGACGAAATTCGTTTAAGGGGGGCGGAATGTGACGACCTAGAATTTTTGGATATTTTAAAATGGAATATTTAATTGATTTTAAATATTTGAAAGTTTGTTTTACTTGAATTTCAAATATAACTATTTATTTGGCAATTAAATTTTTGAATTTAATAATTCGAAATTGGTTAAAATAATGAATCTTGTTTTTAAAGCTGGTTAAAAATATTTTAAAGGCTTGTAAAATTTATATTAATGGTACTAAATGGTCCGATTATTCTAAGTATTAATAAGCCACATGCATGATGTTTATACATGGTCAAAAATCGAGAAATAAGCTGGAATGGAAATTGGTTGCAAACAAAAATCAAAAGTGAGTTAATCTCACTCTTTTGGATTGTCGTTAATATGAATAGTTTAAATTTAAATTATTGGATTGATGGCTTGAATTGATGATTTATTATATGTCTGGATGTAATATTACATAGTAGTATATATATTGGAGTGATTGATTTCCCGCATTATATAGCGGATGAGACCCTATGCGCCCCGCATAATAGCGGATGACCTTATATACCACGATATCCGCCTCGAAGTGGAATTGGTATTTTATATTATGCTAAAATCTGTGGATGCAGGAAAACAGGTTGGAGCGATCCAACTGGATTCCTCAAATCGTTGAATTTATTTTATATTCAGCGATGTGATTTATTGATGATCAATGATAGAATATATTGATTATATTGAGGATTGAAATTATTGAATGCTATGCTTGGCTGAAGATATATAGGTATTTTGAGAAATGGAAATATATTTATATGAAGTTTAGATTTTTAAAGGAAATACAAAGAAAATTATTAAGTAAATAATTATTAGGAATTGGATAAATCGAGTAATAAATTTTAAAGGGAATTTAAAACCAGAAAATCGGTTTGAAATCGATTTAGTGGTTTAGAACTGTGATTTAAAGGAAAATGGGAAATGGAATTTGTAAACTGGTTACAAATGAAAAGGAATATTATCAGTGGACAAATTTGAACTATAGATTCCGGTGGAATTTATAAGAAAAGGTGCAATTCATTTTAAAAATAAAAGGTGATTTTATTTTTAAAAAGTCGAAAGGTATATTTTCCCGGAAAACTAAGTATATTTTCAAAGAAAAGATTTCAAAGTATAAACTAGAAGTTTAAAAATGTTTTTAGAATGTTTTAGAAAATTTATTATTTAATTACTTTTAAGAGAAAAGTAAATATTTCTTTAAGTTAATTATGGTAGTTAATTATTTTAAAGCTAAATTAGTATTTGTATTTTTAAAAAGGAATTTTAACATAAATATTTGATATAATGACTTTATTATAAAAGGAATTTTTGGTTTAAGTTTTACTTAGAAAACTTTTTTAAATTTCTTATTTATTATTTTTATTTAAGTAAGTTTAGTAGCTTTAATGTAAATAATTTAAGAATATATTTTTGGAAGTGATTATAAGGAGTGGAAATGTATTTTAAAAATAAAATATGGTCTGTTTTTAAAGAATTGAAAGAAATTTATGGGATTGGGATGTAAATTAAATTGCAAATAAATCAAGAAGGATTGATAAATGATTAGATGGTTATACTGCAATAGAAAGTGTATTTTCCTGAAAGGCTAAGTATATTCTTAAAAGAAAATTTCTAAGTTTAAAGTTTAAAGTTGGTTTTTAAGAGAATGTTTTTTTGAGAAATTATTATTTAATGGTTTTAAAAATTTTAAAAGTAATTTTTATTTAGTTAATTATATAATAAATTATTTTAAAGGAACGAGTATTATGATTTAAAAGATAATTATTTAATATTTATACCTTATAGAATAACTTTTATTTTAAAATTAGTTTTGGCTTAAGTTTTACATGAGAAATTATTATAAAATTTCATAACTAGTATTTTAAGTAAGTGTTTTAAGTAGTTTTTATTTTAAGTGTTTTAAAGTATATATTTTTGGATAAAGTGATTTAAATTATTTAAAAATCTAAAGTATTAAGACTTGGTGATTTTAAGTGAAAAAAAACAATTGGTTGGAAATTTATTCCGCAAGAGAAGAAGTAATTTGAAACTATTTTCAAAGGGTTGAAGTGTGGAAAATTATCTTGCAAAGATATTTTGAAATAAATAATTTGGGGAATTATTAAGGCCCGATGGTTGTTTGTGGATGTTATTAGAAAGTTAAATAACAGACTATCAATATTGGCCAATGCGCTGATCGTTTCGAAAAGACTGGTATTAGGATTAATTTTTTGAAACCACTTTGATCCAATTTGAACATTTTCGTGAGGAAGAAAAGAGTTTGGATTCGAAGATGGAGGAGTGAAGTGCAAGGGCTAATGGCTCCTAGTCCTAAGGGTGATTCCAAAATGGATGTAGTAGGAGTATGCCTTCGGTTTCGTTCAGACCGGGAACAGACTTGTATGGACGAACGCTATCGGAACATCGTCAGGAGGATGATGAGCATTCTGAGTGAATGTGTGCTAAAAAGGTAATGCATAGCCTCAAGCATCATCAACCGGGAATGGCTAAAATAGGGGAGATGCAGCAAGGCTAAGTTGCTCGCAACCAATTATGGTAAGTTCATCTCTGTCTAGATGTCCCTTTTTTCGGCTGTGTGGGCAGTTGATGATCCCAACTGCGGGGTGATCTTATTCGGACTATCCAGTAAGTGGTAGCTCCGGTCTTGTGTTGCAGGGGATCAAGGTGGATCCTCGGTACTCTGATCTAGACCAGGTACTGTGATGGGTGGTACCCCAGTAGCCCTGCCACTGTATGGAATCCAATCTCCAATAAGCTCCTGTACGGTTTAGATTGTGCCCAACTATTGCTGAAACGTGAGATACAAGCATTTCAGCTATATTCTATTTTACTTTCTATTGACACTATTGTAATATCAGACGAATTTGATAAAAATGTTTTGGTTATCGTAAGGTAAAACCCCGGCATGTTTATTTGTGGCGTGGTTTTATGAGAAACCTTTGTTTTCAAAGGATTTTCGAAAACTCTAATAATCCAATTGAATATGTTTTCTCACGTTGGTTTTCCAGACTGACTCGTTTTTTTTACTATAATGCTCGGGTCAGACTGAGTATTATAGATACAGGAAAGGACGCTGTGGAACTTAGGAGACGAGCTAAATGGCGAGACGTATCACACATATTTGATGTATTATCCGTTGTGTTTGGTTTGCTGCATAATCAGTTCCTGTGTGGACAAGTTATCATAACTGTCCAGTGTTGTGTTTTTGTCTGATGTTGAACTCTGATGACGTAATATATAATACAATTACAGTTTCTTTGTATAAAAACATGTTGATATCTATTATATGTTATTCCACTGCGATTGTGAGATTCTAATGTTTTTTTTCTATTTCATCTTCTACCTCCTTCTTTCCCTCAGCAATTTGTCTTTTTCGGCACTCGATCATCGGCATATTATACGGTGGCGTATTTGTATCGATTTTTGAGGGTTGAGAAGGGCAGGTCGTTACATAAATGAGTAAAATCAAATAAATTTTGTTTGGACGAATTTTTTTAACAAATGTTTATAAATTGAAACAAAATAAAATTTAAAGAAAATAGCTTGAATTGAAAGTCAATAAAATATGAATATGAATGAATATTATCGATTTAAATAAAATGTATTGAAACTAAATTTGCTGGAAATTAATCAATTTTGAAATAAATAAAATTTATATGGCTTTAAAATTAACTGTTGTATCTAATACTATGTATTTCAAATCTATCTTTTCTTTTGGTTGTTTTTGTTCTCCTATCTCCTTCCTTTTCGAGGACGAAAATTTTTTAAGTGATGGAAAGCGTAATGACCCGTAAATTTTAATGGTTTTTATAAAGCAATTTACTGAAATATTGCTTGAAATTAAATATTTAAATTTAGCAATGAAAATTTGATATTTGAAATACGTCCATTTAAACATAGCAAGCGGTAAATTTTCATTGGAAAATATGGAGATTGGTTTTGTTGGGTAATTTCAAATTAAAATAGTTAAATTTGATTGAAATAATTTTTTTTTGAAATCTGAATATTTTCATACAATAAATTTGTAAATCATCTTCTGATTGAGATGCCATATTTCGTTTCATCAAATTTGGACTGCTATAGCTCCATTTATCTTATTTTCGAAGTTTTTAGCAGCATTTTCGGTACCAAGTATCGACTTTTTATTGGATGACCGTATTGCAGATATCTGTATACCATTTTGTTCATCTCTCGTGCTGATCTCTGGAGGGATGCCCCGATAACTAAAATGGATCTCTAACAACACAAGGCCGGGTAACATCAGTAACTAGGTAACTAACTGTCACGAGTATACCATCCCTAGGTCGTCACCGACCATTATCCCGTGATTCACCAAAAAATTTCAACAACAACATAAGTTAAGTATCAAGACTCCATACCATGATACCACTTTTTATCCAGAAGGAAATGCACATAACCTAAAGGGCGCGACCCTCATAACCTTGCTGCATCCTTTTCGTTTCGACCATTTTCGGGTTGTGAGGTTCGACGAAGTTTTATCCACAAAGCTACGCTTTTCACAAAAGCCATGCTTTGATCAACAAATGATCAGCAACACTTAGCATGCCACATTACCAAGTTAGGAATATATCACTAGTAACCATCAACTACATAACCTCTGAGCTCGCACATCTCAGAGAAGGGTGTTAAGCTAAGAGAATAAATTCCCCGCCACCAAACAGAAATGTATTTGATAGAAACCAGCTTTACATCTCAAAGTGTAACGTCGGACATACATCCATACAAGTTTGTTCTGGGTTCGAATAGAACCGGAGGCACTTCCAAAGAAGCCTTTGCAAATTCGGGTATTCACAATCCCGATTGGACTCCCTATCACATATGGAGATCTTTATACCGCAGCAACTCAGTGCAGAGACATTAGATAGGTAATCCTATCGTTCTCGCAAATACCCGGTCTTCACTACCTTCTTCAAATGCTATCCATTTCGTCGTATCTTTATTCGAAATTGGTTATATGACATAAAATCCTTTCTCGGCTAAATCGAATAATGAGCGCTTATTTTAAAAGGAAAATTGATATATTAGGATCTTAGTTAAGTCACAACCTTTAGCCCCCAAAACCTTTCTTTTTGAATGGTTTAAAAATATTTCCCACTTTTAATCTTTTAAATAAAAGATTCACCCTTGAAGATCCTCTTCAATTTGGAAACAAGGTTCACCAATCTTTAACAAAGATTATTCATAGCATTCAAAACTATTTTCAATTTGATTCACCAATAACTTTAAATCCTTTCAAAAAAACTGAAAAGTTCTTACTTTATATGAAAACCATTATCATTTGAAAATAAGGAGTTTTCATTTCGAAAAAATCCGATCAAATATGCACAATTTATAGGCTTTAAAGTATAAACTTGGGTTAAATTTATTTCCCAAAATAATACTTTTAAAATGGTTTAAAATCCATATATATATATATTGTATAACTTGTATAACCCTTTCAAACTATACTTTCCAAAATAATTTCAAACATAAATAGGATATATTATATTCAAACAAAATTTCAAATTTCAAAACTTCCTTTTCAAAAGCTTTTCATATTCAATCCAATTCCATTTCTAAAAACCATTTGGATTCAAAATTAGACTTTTATACTTTTCACCATTTGAATAAAATAATATTAAATTCAAAATATCTGTGACTTAACCAATTTCCTCATGAAATCCATATTTGTGTGTGTGTGTGATGTAGTCCAGTGGTTTTACACACAACAATAACATATCACAACCATAATCAATTCAAGCACAACAATATCGATAAGCTGTATAATCCTATAACGCTTATCTTCATTCATAATTTGTAGATAAATATGTAAATTCATCACAGATAAATAATCACAGTTCAAAGCTCAATTCAAAGTAATTCATATCACAGAATATCACACATTAGAGCTATCAAACAATTCAAGGCATTCAATAAAATACAATCATCTATAAGCAAGATTAATTTAATCACCTAATTATAATTTATTTAAACCATATTAATTACTTACTAATCCTAGTTAATTAACAGTAATCAATTACAAACCTTTTTAATTAATTATCCTATAATCATTTATTAATTAACCTTTAATAATAAGTTCATTAACCTTTAATCATTAATTAATTATCCTTAATTACTTTCATTAAGTAATTATCTTTAAGTAATTAATTACCCTTAATTATTTTTATTAATTAATCAACCTTTAATTAATTAATTATCCTTAAATTAATTAACTTAATTAAATAATAACGTTAATTAATTATCCATTAAATAATTAAGTAATTAATTCTTTAACTAATTATATTGAGTAATTACCTTTTAAATAATTAATCCTTTAATTACTCACATTAATTAATCAACCTTTAATTACAAATTATCTTTTAATTACTTATATTAAGTAATTAACCTTTAATCACTTGATTAATTAACTTTTAATCATTAATTAATCAAGTGATTAACCTTAAATTAATCAAGCAATTAACCTTTATTTCTTATAATAATTAATCAACATTTAATTACATTAAAGTAATTAACCTTTAAGTAACCATATTAAGTAATTAACCTTTAATTGCAATTATCTTCAATAATCCTTTAATTAAATTAAGACCTCAATTAACTTAAGATAAACCATTTATCTTAATTAATTACATTACAAATTCCTTTTCAAAACGATTAGGAATCACATTGATTAATCACTTTATATATAATTATTTTAAACCAAAATTTGATATTTAAAACATTTAACTTTGAAGCAAATTTAATTTTAATCCATAAATTAACTTAGATCTTTTAAGTCAAATAATAAATTAAAGCACTTTATCTTAATTAACTTCTTAATTACACCTTTAACTTATTTCAAATAAACTTGAAAATTTTCTTAATTAATTCAAATTAAAATAAATCATTCATCTCTTATCTATCGAATCCTTTAAAACAACGTTAAATATTTTAAAAGAATTTTTATTTTAAAGGATAATTCAAACATGGTTGATCCAAAATTAAAAACTTGAATTATTTGAAAATTGAAAACCTACTATTGCCTATACTCGAAATAACTCGATTAATATCCCAAGCCAATTTTGGGAATCCCCGAGCCATTTTTTTCTTTTTATTTTTAATTTTAAAACCTGAAACCCGAAAATAAAACCCGTGCCACATTCACAAATGCTCGAGCCAAACCTTGAAAATCCACACGAACAAACCCGAGGCAATGTCCTTCTTCCCAAAACCCAAATCTATTGACACTACAGTCACCTGTACATGTGCATTGTGACTGGATCACCTTTGGTCAACGCTGCAACTTTCAACGAATCGTTAACGATCATCTCAACGCTAGCAAACACCCAAAACCCCGAGTTAACCTGAAAATCATGGTTGAGCCATCTCGACTTCAATCACGAACCAAACATTTCAATGAAATTGCCATGCCTCGACGATCATGACCACCAGAAACTACGCAACCATGACCAGAGCCATGTTAATGACCCACGCGACATGCCGCCCACCCTCGATCTGGCCCACCTTAATGCATCGATGTCGTTGAAATCCTCTCGACAACCTCCTCAACCCAACTGGTGCTTTAAACCCTAAATCGATGAACCTAGACCACTACACAACTTATAATTTTTCTGATCATTTTTTGATGATCACTAGACCTTCGACCATCTCCAGTATAAACTGCGACGAACACTTCGTCGCTATTCGACGAGAATCGATAGAAACAAGTCTTCTGTTCATCTCGCAAATTCGCATCCAATTCCAAACTAAAAAATTTGATTTCATGACTAAAATTCGTCAATTTCGATTTCGATTCTAATCATATAATCAAACCATGAAAATTTGATAATCGAATTTCTTAAAATTTATTTATATTTACTGTATTTCCTTGATTCTAGTAATATTATTTGCATTTGATGCCTCCAAATGAGTTTAAAATTGAATCAGGTAAATACAACCAAATTTTATTTGAAGATCATTGCCAAAATCTTTTTAGATTTTGAGATATGAATTTTTTGTTGAATTTTGTTAACATGTTACTGAACATAGACATATATACATATATATATTTACACAGACATGAATTCCCACATTCAAACTATATTCCAGTTTAAAGAACATTCACGCAATCATATTTCATCACTTCACTTCAAGTATAAATCATAAGCATCAGTTTTAAATAGGTTTAAGTATTAATAAAAGTAGCAGTTTACTCACCTGAATTAGAAAACAGAGATAGTACTTTTTTTGATCTGAAAACCTTGATTTCATCTGGATCTTAAATTTACTTTCTTACCTGAGTTGGTATGGAACTTGATTTATTTCTGAAACTTTGATTTTTTTATTGAATATATGCTTGAAACTTCCTTTTGTTTTCCAGGTTTGAGCTGTTTTCAGGTAGAAATGCTTCAGGGTTTCAATAGTTTGTTTTTGAGTTGCTTTACTGGTTTTCTTTGATTTTCTTTTTCTGTTCTTAGTTTCTGGTTTTGATTTCCTTTGTCTTAGGTTTTCTTTGTTTTAAGTTTTGAATTTTTGAGACATATGAAAGAAAAGTTAATTGTAGGAGTTAGATGTGTTTATATAACTTTGTTCATCCCTTTTTCATTTATAAATTTTAAAATGAAAAGAAAATATAAAAGTATGAAACTTGTAAATACAAATTATAATATGGCAACACATGTTAATGCATGTTATAATTTAGCTACAAATGTTAATGCATGATCTTATTATTTTACCAATGTCATTGACAATGTACTTTTATGTTTTAAACCCTCACTTATTAATTTATTAATTACTTATATTTTCAAACTATATGTGTATCTGTATTGTCTATTATTATTTCCTATTTTATATTTTACATATTTATACAACTTTTAAAGACAATGATTTAAAACTAATTACACATTAATAAATAAACATACATATTAGAATTTAATCCTTAAATAGCTTTTGTAAATTTATTTATATCAAACTTTCAAATCACAATGTGTGTGTGTGTGTGTATTATAAATACAAAACAATTTTTTATTAATTTTAAAACATAGAATTTTAAAACCAATTTATTTTTAAAATATTTATTTTTGAATTTCAAATTAAAATTTCAATTTAAAATCAATTCATATACATATATGGAAATAAACAAATAAATATCTTATTTAATTTGGAAAAATTCAAATTAATTCACAATCAAATTCAAAATTTTATATTAATTACTAATTTAAATTCGATTTAAAATAGGATCGTTACACTAAACATCCTTTGAGTTACTTGTATTTCAGTTGATATTTCACTTGAATTGAATTTACTACATAAGAATGTCAATCCTTACTCGAATGTTTTGTGTTTTACTTTCTGCTTGAGTCGGACCGAGTGTCATAGCATTTGAGACTCACCTTTGGAGTTGGAGCTTCACTTGAAGATCCATCTATATCTATCCAGCTTTCAGATCTCAAGTTGTTTTTTCAGACTTATCATTTGTTTGTATTCGAGACTACATTGTATTTGAGATATTATGTTGTAATTTCAAACTCGACTATTTATGTGGCTTCATGAACTACTATTTATATTTTCTGCTGTCTATTGTTACATTACTCCGTGTTTGTGATTCTGTGATTGAATTTATTTACCGTATACGCTGAGTTTTGCCAAATATAAATTAACAATCTGTTGTTTTGAGCACTTCTAGTCTAACATGTGTGGATGCGAATGGTTCGAAATGCAGGTCGTTTCAAATGTTTTGGGATTGTTGTGACAATGACTTAAAAAATAATTTTTTTTAATCCTTAAATGTAATTATATCTTTAAAAGCAAGTTTGAAGAGAGAGGTTTTCAAAGTATGAAATGATTTGGATTTGTTGTGACATACGTTTAAGTAACAATTTCCTTAAGCACTTTAAATGTTATTAAAACTTTGAAAGAGAGTTTTAAAGATAATAGTTAATTGAGAAGTGTTTTTGGTTTGTAGTAAACAAATGATTTCGTAAAATTTTCTATTAAACTCTTCAATTATATTTTAAAATGGAAGAATATTATAAATATAATAAATCTTTAATAATGGAATTTTAAAGATAACAACAAATATTGAATTTTTTTATTAAAAGATAGAAAAAGTATATTTTTAATTTATTAAAGAGAAGGGTATATAGTAATATGTTTTAGTAACATTTGTCTTTAACCACTTCGATTAAAAAACTTGTTAAGTGATTTGTGAATATACTTATACCATTGAGATAAGTATATAAATACTTTTAGGTACTGAAATGAGTATAAATTTATAATGAAATAATTGAATACAAATATATATCTTTTATGCAGAGTAATGAAATATATACTTAGAAGTATATATGTAACGACCCGCGTTTTTGGACAGTTTAAGTTGACAATAAACAACACATGTCTAACTCAAACTATTCAGAGGACAGATTGTTAATCGGATTGTTCAAATGAAATAAGATTCAAAAGAACAAAATAGAGAATCTTACAACCGAAGGATGAAACATAATACACAAAATAAATACATAAATAGCTCATGAAACTATTGTCAACAAAATCAGAATTTACATTTTTTCTAGCCAGAATAAACAATTTCTATAATAGTAGCAGATACGTTCCTTGACTTCTTCTTCGTCTTTAGAAATAAATGTCTTCGCTAAACTGAAATACTAGGTCAGACCCAAGGATAAAGTAAAATAAAAACACTCGAGTCCAAACTAACATTCATATGTAAGCAAGTTAACTCAAATGAAATGTAAGATAACTCAGTAAGTGAAATGGTTAGGTTTAAATAAACATCATCTTTCACACTATAAATCGGTTTAGTTCAATTATCAACTATACGCTCTTTTCCAATCGATTCATTATTAAATCAAACTTCAGATTTCAATTTTCTCTTAAAGCTATTAAGTTATAATCAAATAAGTTTAAATCTAAAATCCAATTAAAACATTCATTAAATCAATTAAATTTCAATTTCATAATTTCAAATTCAAACATAAATTTAAACTTACAATATTCCAATTTTATTTCAAAACAAATTTATTTAAACCCAAAGTGGTTTTACATCGGGTATACATCATTTCAATCCGAAGTTATTTTGCTAACTATCAAGGAACTTGAAGTGTGAGAACAATAATAACATACATAACATAACATGCCACCGACCAACATGCGTGCACAATTAGCAATTTAATATATACATATGCATAACTAACATATCACATGTGTCACATATCGTAAACAACACAAGTGAATATTTCAAATTATGATATTTCATACACTAACATAATATATAAACATATAACATGACATATATACAAGAAAATTGCAAGGTGGTTTATAATAAAATAATATGGCTTATCATTTTCTCCAAACATAACACATTATTTCCACATACCATAGGTAACATATTATTAACATAGCATGTGCAACATATGATTTTATTAATTAATACATTTTTTTCCAACATAGCATATGTGACGTATTTCAACATGGCATATAAATTTTTTTCTAAAATAACACATTTTTTACATATCATATGTGACATATTTAACAAACACACGTGACAATTAATTAAATCAACATAACATACTATTTTAGACATAAAACAACATATGCATGTGAATGTTATAACATAAATTCAAGGGAACACAGCAACATATATCACATATTCTTATCTAAAGCAAACATTTCTCATAACATTTCAATCAATGTTTATTTACCTAACAACAAAAATGTTAATCGTGAGTGATTGCTCACCTTTCGAGGTTAGAGAATTTTTGACAACACAAATAGATAGATCCTAGTTGAAATCCAAACACGACAGCTAACTAATCTTATCCATAGCAACAATCCATTAGTAAGGCAAAGCATGACAATGCAAATAAAAAAAATTGAGTTTTTTTTAAGAGATGAAACAAGAGAGAGGGGATGGAGTTTGGAGTTTGAAGAGAGAAGTGATGGAGTTTGAAGTTTGGGAATTTGTGGTTTCTGGATTTAGGAATTTCGGAGTTTCTGTAGTTTTGACGAAGAAGGAGAAAGTGTGAGCAGAGAACTTAGATAGAGTAATGAGAAACAATCGGTACATACTTTGGTTTTGTTCTCTAGTGGGAAATTGAAAAGTCAACGGGTGGGAAATTGAGGTGTCTAAAGAATACAAAAATACAATAAGCTTTTGAAAGAAAGGATGTGGTTATGTTTTTAACAAATATGAACATGAACAGGCTAGCATGAATGATGCACGTGCATTGTTAACTCCTCTTTTTGAGCGAACTAGCGACCTAACTTCATAAGCGACCTAAGGACAGGACGGTCCTAACGACCTAATGGTGCAGCAAGCATTATGACCTAACAAGGTACAGGACCTAAAGGATTAGATGGTCCAGCGAACTATGACTCAACGAGTTAACGACTTATGTGAAGGCACGACCTTACTACTTAAAGGAGTAAGCGACCTAACACATAAAGCGGCTCAGCAAGTTAAACGACCTAGTGGCTAAATGGACTGAGCGATCTAGCGCACCAACGACCTATGGACTGAGGTGACCTAGCGACCTAAAGGTATACGAGACCTAGCGAGTTAGTAAGGGGAGCGACCTAACAGGGATAGAGTTCTGCAGCGAGCTAAGGCATTATGACCTAACGACCTAGCGACCTACGACCTATACATAAGTCGCTCACGACCCAAACATACCAAAGGCGCTTCCTATGTCGTTTTCTACCTAGGTCGGCCACGACCTATGACTTGCTAGTTTCTCCAGAACGATCAAGTGTCCCATGTATAAGCCGTAGACGATCCCCATTAGGTCGCGGACGACCTACGACCTATCCAAGGTCGCTTGCGACCTTAACCTAAAGCCTAACTCTCCTATAAATACGGCACTAGCTCCAACTGAAAGAGGTTCTTTTTGGCTCATTCTTGGAACGCCGATACTCTGCTGAATTCTCGACTCACTCGACACTTCAAACACGAAAGGCATCACAACTAACTTCAAGACGAAATCTAACACAATCAACATGGATTCAAAGAATTTTTCTACATTGGAGTTCTAGTTGTTTGTCTAATCAGTGTTGTAACTGGAGATTGTTGTAAATTTGTAATTGATTCAGTAATAAAGAGGACTAAAGTGGACGTAGGCTTAACCTGAAGCCGAACCACTATAAAATTGTTGTCTTTTATTGATTTATCTGTGACTTTCCTACTTGTTTTTAATTCCCGTGTTCACGGGTGGTGCTTTCACTTAATTTCTATATACACCGGGGTGTTACCGTTCCATTTTTAGCGTTAACATTTTTGGTGCTTTCACGGAGAAGCCAACTCAGACTATCTTCGTCATTGCTTCGCAAAAGTTTGTTGAAAGGATCTCTCGCAAAACCAGAAGTCTTTCAGAGATAATGGCTCCTGGAAGAAAGCGTGGATCTATAAGACCCAGTAATGTCCATGAAAATACTACCACTTCTTCTTCGTCAAGTCAAGCAGCACCAAGTGCCGGAGTTACACGAGCGGAGTTAGATGCTGCAGTATCTGGATTATACCAGCAGATGGAAACTCAGAATGCTTTAATGCCTGAGAGGTTAAATGCATTACTCAGAGCTAACCGTCAACCGGCGAATAATGAAAAAAACCTTTCAGATGATGTTCATAATCCTGAAGAGAGGAATATTCCTGGAAGAGCAGCTAGCCCCGCCAAAGAAACACCTCCTCAAGCGGGAGGATCGAGACCACAGCCAACTCTCCGCGAACGTTTGTCCAGACAAACTTCCAAGAAAATGGCCGAAGTCTGTCGTGCTGATCCTTTAAATGAGGAAGAATATCTTTCGGGCATGGTGCGATAAATCATGAAAGAAAGCATGCAGAGGGATGAAGATGAGAAGGAATGGGGATTCGCTCCGAGAAAAACTCCGTTCACTGAGAAGATTCTAAAGGCGGAATTCCCAAGGAAGTTTGTTCCTACTACCATCCCGGCTTATAAGGGAACAAGCGATCCCAATCAATTCCTGTATAAGTATGATTGGCACATGACTGGTGCTAGAGCGTCTGATGAGATCAAATGCCAGTACTTTCCGGTATACTTGGAAGGAGTGCTCTGCTCTGGTTCACAAAGCTTTCGGTCCGATCCATAGACCAGTTCGCCGATTTGACTCGAAAGTTTAAAGAGCAATTCAGGTCGTATGCTTCAAAGGCAAAGGATATTATGTCACTGTCAAGCCTGGAACAGAATCTTGGGGAGTCTATCAGGTCTTTCTTGAACCGCTTCAACATAGCTTTGGCTGAAGTGGATAATGCAGAACCACGGATGGTCTTGACATACTTGATGAGGGCAATCGAAAAATCAAGCAAATTTGGGAGGTGGCTGAAGATGAAAGAACCAAATTCGCTTCAGAAAATCTATAAGAAAGCTGATGAATTCATGCACTTGGAAAACCTTCGAGCACCAGCTAAAATGGCATTGACAGAGGTTAGGAATAATACCACTGCTCCTACCAAAAAGGAATCCGGAAGTCAGAAAAGGGAGAATAATGGTGGGAAGAAACAGAAAGATATGAAGAAACCTCGCTTCTTAAAACCTTCATATTTCACTCCTTTGACTGACACTCCGGAGAATATCTTTTTTGCTACCAAAGATGCAGTAGAATATCCTAAACCGCCGGAGATGAGAGTTAGCAAAAAAGCTGCTCAAGGTGGGAGATTCTTTCGGTTTCATAATCAGCCCGGTCATGATAACAACGAATGTCGCCATCTGAAAATTTTAATTGAAGAACTATTGAGAGAGAACAAGTTGCAGCAATATGTTAAGAGAAGTAGAAATGACCAAACTTCATCCACTAAGGGATAGCAACTTCTTGCCCATCCATCTGGCTCGGGTGAGAGGAATACCGTGCATGAATCGGAAAGGCCTGTTATCAATGTAATTACAGGAGGTCCTAACCCAGCAGGCAAAAGCTGGGGCGAGATGGAAAGATATGCCCGTGCCTTGAAGTATGCACCAACAGAAGAGAGTGTTTTTGTGCTAGAAGACGCTGCACCTTTGAAGCAGCAGAAAATTTTCAATGATGATATTGTGTTCAAAGCCAGGGACTCTATGGGTATTGAAGCTCCAACCATGGATCCCTTGGTCATCTCTGTAGGCATTGGGCCGGCTATTGTGAGAAGAGTGCTTGTAGATTGCGGCGTTTCTTGCAATATTCTCTTCAAAAAGACATTCGACCAAATGAAAATTCCAATGGCTGATGTTCAAGCCTCATCTCAGAAAATTGTTGGGTTCACTGGGGAACCGAAGCAGCCAATTGGAACTATTGACTTGTTCGTCGAGCTTGGAGAGGGGCAGAAAAAGGTGGTTCGAAAACAGACTTTTGTAATTGTTGATGGATTTTCCGCCTACAACGCCTTCCTAGGCCGACCAACTCTTGCGGCTTTTAAAGCAATTCGCGCCCCGTGGTGTCTCACTATGAAATTTCCTACGGATAATGGCGTTTGAGTTATTAAAGAAGATCAGAATGCTGGGCGAGAATGTTATCTAATAGAGTTGCATGAAGCGAGGAAGAGAGAGATGGGAAAAGATGCGGTGGCCCCAGTCCGCATCAAAGAACTAGCCTTGTAGCAATTACAGGGTGGACCCTGCACTAGCGAACATAGCGGGGCACAAAGAGAAATGGATCCTAGAAAAGCTAGTGTAGAGGAGAATAAAGTGGTGCCAGCTGAAGTAACGGTGTCGGTACCTGTTGACCCGAAAGATCCAAACAAAGTGGTGAATGTGGGTTCACACCTTAGTATGACAGTTCAAAATTCCTTGATAACATTCTTGAAAGCTAATCTGGACGTATTCGCTTGGACTCATGCTGATATGTGTGGAATATCCCCCGAAATTGCAGTACATACTCCGAACATTGATCCGAAGTTTACACCGGTAAAACAGAAAAGAAGAACCCAAGGTCCCGAAAGGTCAGCAGCTTTGAAAGAAGAGGTAGACCAGATTATGGAGAATGGTTTCATCAGCGAGTCCACTTATCCGAATTGGGTTTCAAATCCAGTACCGGTTGAGAAAGCTAATGGAAAATGGAGAGTTTGCATTGACTTCTCAGATTTAAACAAAGCTTGCCCCAAAGACTGCTTCCCGTTACCTAGGATAGATCAGTTGGTGGATGGAACATCGGGGCACGAATTGTTGTCTTTCATGGATGCTTACTCCGGATACAACCAGATTATGATGCATGAGCCGGATCAAGAGGATACAAGCTTCATCACCGATGTTGGTCTCTACTGCTATAGAGTCATGCCTTTCGGACTTAAGAATGCAGGAGCAACTTACCAACGACTCGTCATTGTTATGTTCAAACCGCGGATTGGAAAAACTATGGAAGTTTATGTTGACGATATGTTGGTGAAGTCAAAGAAAGCGGTAGACCATATGGACCACTTTGCGGAAATGTTTGCAATCCTCCGAAAGTACGGAATGAAACTTAATCCTTTGAAATGTTCTTTTGGGGTGGAGTCCGGAAAATTCCTAGTTTTCATTGTGAGTGCTAGGGGCATTGAAGCTAATCCTACTCAGATTGCTGCCTTAAAAGAAGTAAAAGCTCCTAGAACGAAGAAGGAATTGCAAAGTCTTAATTGAAAAGTCGCAGCCTTGAGTCGATTCATTTCCAAAGCTACTAATAAATGCATTCCATTCTTTGATGCACTGAAAAAAGGAAGGAAGAATTTTGACTAGACTCCTGAATGCCAGAAAGCTTTCGATGAATTGATTCGTCATATGGAAACGCCTCCAATACTTCCTAAGCCCGACGATGGTGAGGATCTTTTCGTATATTTGGCAATCTCATCTCATGCTCTTAGTGCAGCGTTGGTACAGGAAGACGCAAAAATTCGACGCCCGGTTTATTATATCAGCAAGAGATTCACTGGAGCGGAGACGAATTATTCAAAATTGGAAAAGCTCGCTTATTGTCTACTGTTTGCATCAAGAAAGTTGAGGCCGTATTTCCAAGCTCATCCTATCAAAGTCCTCACTAATCAACCTCTAAAGAAAGTCCTGTTTCATCCTGAGACTTTGGGTCGTCTTCTGAAGTGGAATATTGAGCTCAGCCAACACGACATCACTTATCATCCCCGGAGAGCAATCAATGGACAAGCTTTGGCAGATTTCATCGCAGAATGTACAGATAAAGGAGATAGTGAGGAAGAAATGACTGATAATCCCCCAATTCGATGGAAATTATATGTTGATGGTGCAAGAAACGATTACTGTTACGGAGCTGGGGTTGTGCTTGAAACCCCTGAAGGGCGGTCATTATGCTATGCATTGAGATTGGAATTCCCTTCGACAAACAATGAAGCAGAATATGAAGCTCTTATTGCCGGCTTGAGAATTGCTAAAGAGTTGAATGTCAAAGTCTTGCAGATCTTCAGTGATTCACAGCTTATTGTATGTCAAGTCAAGAAAGAGTTTCAGACTAAAGGAGGAAATCTGCTTGCTTATTTGTCAAGAGCTTGCGAACTTCTCGATGATCTTGACCATTATACGATAAATCATATACCCCGAGAAGAGATCATAAAGGCAAATTCTCTCGCAAAGTACGCAAGCACTGGTGAAGCTCAATTATTGGGATTAGTTCCTGTGGAAGTCCTGTCATCTCCAAGCATTGATGAGATGGATATTGACTGGAACATGACTATATCTCAAGAGCAAGAATCATGGATAACTCCGATAATGGAATATCTGCTCAACGGTTCTCTACTAGAAAGTTCAAAAGAACGTCAGAAGTTGCTAAGAAAAGCCTCCAGATACACAATTCAAGATGGCCAATTGTACAGGCGGGGATTCTCAATGCCATTACTCCGGTGTGTGACCAAGGAAGAAGCTAAGACAATTCTAGCCGAAGTACACGGAGGAGAATGTGGAGACCATTCAGGTGGTCAAACTCTAGCAAAGAAAATTCTCCGTTATGGTATTTTTGGCCAGATATTAATCGTGATGCTGCAAGCTACGCCCGAAAATGTAACCAATGCCAGAGAATTGCAAAACTCCCAAGAGCACCTTCCACTGAGATAACACAGATGGTCAGTCCGTAACCATTTGCTATTTGGGGAATAGACCTCATCGGGCCTTTGCCAACCGCCAAATCCGAAATCAGATAAGCTATTGTTATTGTTGATTATTTTACTAAATGGGCTGAATCTGAACCATTAGATACTATTACCTCTAAAAAGATGATAAACTTTGTAACTATGAATATTATTTGCAGGTATGGTGTGCCTCAAAAGATAATCACAGACAATGGAACCCAATTCGAAAGTGAAGAGTTCCAAGATTTTTGCAAGCGATTCAAGATCCAGAAAAGCTACTCAGCAGTGGCTCATCCACAGGCAAACAGGCAAGTGGAAGCAGTAAACAAAATTATCAAATCAACCATCAAAAAATAGCTGGAAAAAGCGAAAGGTGGTTGGGTCGATAAGCTTCCACTAGCACTATGGGCATATAGAACTACCCACAAAACTACAACCAGGCACACTCCATTTTCATTAGCATATGGATCAGAAGCAATGATTCTGGTGGAAATAGAAGTCCCTTCACATAGAAGGATTCATTTTAACCAGGCTGAAAACGAAGAGTTGCAACTTGAAGCACTTGACTTCCTTTATGTAAAAAGGGAAGAGGCTCAGCTCAGAATTGCAGCCCATCAACAAAGAATTGCCAGGCATTTCAATTCCAAAGTTCGCCAACGCAACTTTGAGATTAGAGATCTAGTCTTGAAAAGGGTCATGACAGCAACAGGAGTGTTTGCGCCAAATTGGGAAGGGCCATATGTCATAGGCCAAAAACTTCTTGATGGCACTTTCAAACTGACAACTGTCGAAGGAGATCCAATTCCAATAGCTTGGAACAACAATCATTTGCGTCCATATTTTACTTAAAAGCTTTGCTTAAGTTTGTAAAAAGAATTATGAATGTATGATTCTTGTATTGAAAGCCATTGTAAAGCTAGTGCAAGTGAATAATAAGAACTATAAAGTGGATGTAGGCCCAATTCTTGGCCGAACCACTATAAATCTTGTGTTCTCTACTGCTTGTTTTATTTCGATATATAAAGTACTTCAATTGTATTGCTAAAATGTTGATTTAATATTGCAGGCTATTAAAACAAAGCTTACACATCATAAGACCAAGCGATCCCTGACATCACTCAACAAATGAATATCTAGCCACAAAAATTCCAGATTCAAATCCTATATAAGAAGTGCTTCAAGCAAACAGTTAGTGGTTCCGACAGAGGTAGACCCTTCCTAACTAATTGTGATCGTTTGTGCAAACAAACATTCGATTAATTAGCCTGTGTCTGCCCCTGCGAACTCATTTAACAATGAAGTACACTTCTTTGGATAGAATAATCTACTTGCAAAAGAGAGGAATGTGCGCTCGGAAATGATAGCAGGGAATCGCTGATATGAGCGACATGGGCGAGCAGGCAGCAAATAGCAAAAGACCTTTTCGGAGGCGCAAGCCCTCTTTGGAGGCACAACTCTTCGGAGGATAAAGACCTCCAATGGGACGTGCCAGAAAAAGAGAGTTCTCTTTCTCGACAGAAAGTTATGGACTGACCGGTGGCACAAGACACTCGTTAACTAGCTGAAAATGTTTGTGCAAACAAACAATCCAAGTAACTTGTGTCCCCCCCCCCCCCCCCCCGTGAATACATCCAACCGAGAGAAGGAAACTCCAAACTTCCAGGCAAAGGCCCTACTCGGAGCCACGCATTCCACCGAGATCTGAAATAAAACTTCGCAAGTGCTAGAATGTGAAAATCCTTCTTCGGAGGCCCATTTCACCATAGTTGAAATGCTAAAAGACCTTTAATGGGACTTGCTAGAAAAAGAGAGTTCTCTTTCTCGATAGAAAGTTGTGGACTGACTGGTGGCACAGGACACTCGTTAACTAGCTGAGAACGTTTGTCCAAACAAACAATCCAAGTTACTTATGTCCGCCCCGTGAATCCATCCAACCAAGAGAAGGAAACTCCAAACTTCCTGGCAAAGGCCCTACTCAGAGGCACACATTTCACTAAGTCCAAGAATTAACCGACTAAATAAACGCAAGCGTTTCATACCACTTGTTTTACTAAGTCGTTTAATTAGATTTATCATACGAGTGAGGTAAAGATTTGTATATACTAGTAGAATGAAAAACGGTTTAAGAAACGAGCTTTGTAATAAAATAGTGTTGAAATCGTTTTGATGAAAGAGTTTTGATATTTACTACTAGTATCGAAACCTTTATATTTTTAAAGTGGCAAATCAAAAAAATGATTGTAGAACAATCAATCACCATAATTCACATTCAAAGACGTGAATAAAATCCAAAGAAATCGATACCGAATCCATCAAAATGGATATTCCCAAAAATCCCGAAGAAAATGTCATCAAAGTCGATAACAAATGATTGCAACAAATCAGAATCAACTGGAATTGATAAAATTGGAATTCTTAAACAAAATAGGCAAGCAGGCAAAACACAGCAGATTCAGACGTCTGAAATAGGTGGTTCAGAAGTCTGAATCTGGAAAATTAGAAATTTTCCAGAACGTAATTCAAACGTCTGAACCAAATGTTTCAGACGTCTGAAATAGGCGCTTTTAGCTTATTTCCTTTCTGTTTGAAATCGAGCCAATTCAGACGTCTAAAATTCCAGATTCAGACGTCTGAAACTGGAATTCAAAGCATTCCCTGAACCTCGACCAAAAATGGCCAAATGAATATTGGAAGCGATCGGACGAGCAAATGACGACTAAGGATTTACGCCACACGACAACCCAGCCTTAACGGCTCTTCGGTACGCCTCAAATATCAATGTCCAAATATCCATAATAGGATTTTCATAGATTTTGATTTCAAAACACCAAAAATTGGAATATACACCAAATCAATCCAAACCAAAATCAATTGCACAAGAGTAAGTGTTAGGAATTCCTACCTAACAATCGAAGATAATTATAGACTAAGATGTGAGATAAAAATCTCACCTTTAAACCCAAAACAAATGAAGAAGAAGCTATAGAGCAATGGCAAGGACAAACACTCTTCAATTCCAACCCAAAGAGCTTGAATCTAATCTTAAAAGAGAAACATTTCCTAAATTAGGTTTAGGAATTTCTGAAATTGGTAAGAGAATGAGTTGGAGAAGAAGAAGAGGAGGCTTACCAAAGCTTCTTCTATAAATTTGGAGCTAGAACTTGATTTGTAAATGTAAACTAGGGCTTCGAGTTTTAATTTCTCATTCCTCTCTCCATTGTTGCTAAAGCTTGAGTATTAGGAAATAGAAAGGAAGTAAAGAGGAGAGGTGGACTGAGCTAGAGTAATGAGTGGGGTTAATGGGCTGAAACCCAACCCAAAGCCCTAAGTGAAAAGTAACAAAATTCTACTAACTCTAAACATATCGAAGTTTATACTCAAAAAGGTCGCAAACGACATTTTGAACTCAATGGAAGGGGTCTCGAATCCCAATTTGACTGTTTGCAAAAAGTAGGTTTTCGGACTAAAATCCGACGAATGATGAAATATTTAAATAAAATATTTAAACGTACAATCGATAAATATGCGAGTTGTTACAAAAATAATTTTGTGAAATAGTTTTGTAAAATAGTTTGTAAATAAAATAGTTTGTAAAATAGTTTTGTAAATAGAATAGTTTGTAAGATAGTTTTGTAAATAATAGTTTGAAAAATAGTTTATATGTAAAATAGAATAAAATAGTTTGTAAATTAGTTTTCTAAATAGAATAGTTTGTAAGATAGTATTGGAAATAAAATAATTTATATGTAAAATAGAATAAACTAGTTTGTTTAAGAAAAATAAAAGAAAATAGTTTTGTTAAATGGTTTTAAATTATTAGTAGTTTTGCATAAAAGAAAAATACCAATTTAAATTACAAAGATATCCAACCCAAGAACTTTAACTTTCAGCGTCAAAGCATATCAATAACACTATAACATAAGACGTACATATGTCATCATTTCACAAAATCACATTCGATCACTCACTCGATTGCACAAGTTCGCTTTCGAACTAGTATTGTCAATTCAAATTTCCTAATGCGGACTTCGATATGGTTTCTTGACTAGAAACCTTTATTCTCCTTGCATAGCCATATACTATGGTAGGGAATTCTAGAATCGACCAAAATCCATATCAAATATTTTCCATCAAGAATCCAATGAAAAATCTTAACACGAAATTGTGAAATTCATCTCGAACTTGTGTATTCAAATCAGAATCAAATTAATTGTATGAACAAAACAATAATGTACAACTACGTATCTATTCCAACTTGCTTTATCATAGTTTTATTTTCAATTTAACTTCATTAAAAATTCATTGATTAACACAAATATCACTTCATGCTTTAATATTGGTTTCATTGAATTTCTCTAATTGACACAAAACGTTAATATATTCATACATTGCTTATATTTCTCCTCAATTTTAAATTACATTCAATTTCACACGTAATATTTCTCATTTAATACTACATTTATTTGCGAATCATTTCATAAGAAATTTCCTTTAGTTTATAACCAATTTATAAAATCTTATCCTCCTTATAAGACATTATTCGACTTTAAGGTTACCACAATTTTAATTATAACCATTTATTGCAACTTCCATTTATTTCATAATTTTTTTACCGGTATGACTTTATTTATAATCATTTCAATTTTAGTTCATATTTGTTTATCCAATTAGTTTTCAGCTTTTATTTTCAAATTTATTTATGACACATTTCACAAATTTTAATTAAGTTTATAAACACTTTTTTTCAATTAAAAACTCATTGACATCATTCCCTTAATCAAAATTTCAATCTAAACATGCTAAGGCTTAAAGTTCACACTGGTATACTATTACATTACATGCCAAGAAGGAATATAACAATTCTATCTATTTATTAACTATAGATATAACAAAGTAAACCTTATTTCACTTGCTTTAAAATTAAGGTTATCGATTTCAACCACATAATTTAACACAAGTACTAAGTTTAAACTCATATATTAATTCAGAAGTTTTCGACTATCCAAAATATCCAGATATTCCATTTTATTTCAAAGCTGAAACTACTAATCAACAAACGATAAAATTAACAACAAAATATTTCAATTTCATAAAAAAATATCCTAATTATTCACTTTGTTTCCTTTAATACACCATTATTAAACTAGTGTTTAATTCATAAATTCAATCAACAATAGTAGCCAATGCTTATAAACTAAGTAAATACAACCAATCCGTAATAAAATGTAATAATTAAATATTGTCATTTCATAAAACAAACACATTACAAATAACTATAATAGTTATAAAATTTTATTCCTTATATATAGCATATAATATTAGGAAAATTATTCTATTTCAAAGCTTATATAAAACCATTTTTATAGCACTAACAAATATGCGCTCTCGTATATACACACTCAAGCAAACTCATTCTATGATATCACTACCCTATCTCTGATGAGTTAACCCCAACAGGCTAAAATATGTCCAAACCAAAGCTCTAATACCAACTTTAGTGACCTGCCTTTTTGGATAGTTTAAGTCAACAATAAACCACACATATCTAACTCAAACTATTCAGAAGACAGATTATTAATGGGATTGTTCAAATTAAATAAGATTCAAAAGAACAAAATACAGAATTTCACAACGGAATGATGAAATATAATACACAAAATAAATACGTAAACAGTTCATGAAACTATTTTCAACAAAATCATAATTTACATTTTTTTCAAGCAGAATAAACAATCACTATAATAATAGCATATACGGTGTTCGATTACGTCTTCATCTTTAGAAATAAGTATCTTTGCAAAACTGAAATACTCGGTCTGACCCGAGCATAAAGTTAAACAAAAACACTCGAGTCGGGACTAACATTGTTATGTAAGTAAGTCAACTCAAGTGAAATGCACCGATAACTCAATAAATGAAATGCTTAGGTTTAAATAAACATCCTCTTTCACACAATAAATCGGTTTAGTTAAAATACCAACTTTATGCTCATTTCCAATCGATTCATTACTAAATCCAACTTTAGATTTCGATTTTCTCCTAAAGCTATTAAATTATAATCAAACAAGTTTAAATCTAAAAATCCGATTTAAACATTCATTAAATTAATTAAATTTTAATTTCATAATTTTAATTTCAAACATAAATTTAAACTTACAATATTCCAATTTTAATTCTAAATCAATTTATTTAAACCCAAAGAGGTTTTATATCGAGTATACATCAATTCAATTCAAAGTGATTTTGCTAACAATCAGGGAACTTGAAGTGTGAGAACAATAATAACATACATAACATAACATGTCACTGACCAACATGTGTTCATAATTAACAATTTAATACATACATATGCTGTGACGTTTCGACTTTTGCCCGCTCGAAAATCGACATCCATACTTCATATCGTACTCGAATGCCATAGATTCGACCGTTCAAATCCGATTCGCCGGAGCTTATAACAACATTAAGTAAATAACACAGCGGAATAAAAGAATAATACATTGATATACAACTTTGGTGCAATATCTGATACAACAGATGATCCAATAGATATCAATATACATCAGAGATATGATACAATAAAATAGCAGCGGAAAAGAAAATAGATGACATCTAGCAGCGGAACAATATAACTCTAAGATAGTCTTCAAAAGAGAACTCCGAGAACTGCAACTCCATTTCCAAGAACCAATCCAGCAATAGCTCGAACTCCCAATAACGATGCACCAAGACAAGCAAGACTGGTGTGATCCAAAGACTAAACTAACTCCAGATAATCTACTGAACCTAGCTATCTGAAAAACCCAACTCTAGACTGCTCGTGTAGGAAATTTTGAGCACCCAGAGTTTAGGAAAGAAACAATAAACTCCGGATCAGTCGTGGGACTGGTGTGAGCAACAAAAAGAAAACTGTTGTCTTTTAAAACAATCAACAAAAGATTTTTAAAGTCAATTCGCAATGCTTTTAAAAATGAGACTACCATAAGGCCTCCCGCACACACACACAATGCAAACGCAGAATCGGAGGAGATTTCTCCTTATGATAGTCAAAGATGCTTGATACGCATTAAAAAGAAACATTTGATATTATTACTAGTGCATAGTGTAGGAAAAATTATTTCGAAAGTAAAGACATAAATCTTAGCCAACATACGACCATTATCGTATGCCTACTATAGCTAACCATGTTCAATAGCAGGTTACCGCCACATTCCATGGCAGGTTCTACCACTAAAACCGTACAAGTCTCGTAATGTTTCTTTGGATTTCCAACGAATGATCAGGCCAAGGAACTTCCCATTGCCACGTGAGAACGCCTCTGGAAGGACGTCCCCGAGAACCAAACCGGATCTCTGCCATCACAAGGCCGGGTTACCCCTAACTGGGTAACAACTGACACGAGTATGTCATCCCCCGGTCCTTTGGGACCTTTAACCGAGCGCTCGTAATCAATTCACACAATCATAAATAAAGTATTTCAACATGAGTAAGTATCTGGGCTCCATACCATGATACCACCCTTTTCCAGAAGGAAATGCACATACCCTAAAGGGAGCTACCACTCATAACCTTGCCGCATCTTTCCTGTTTTGACCATTCCGAGGTGTGAGGCTCGACGAAGTCACGTCCACAAAAACATGCTTTATACAAAAGCCATGCTTTGGGTCAACAAATGATCATAGAGATGATCACCAAGATAGACGATCAAATAAATGATCCTATCACAAATGATCAACACAATGACCATTTCACAGCAACACTCAGCATGTTACATTACCAAATTGGGAATATATCGCTGATAACCTTCAACTACATAACCTCTGAGCTCGTACGTCTCAGAGAAGGGTGTTAAGCCAAGAGAATAAATTCTCCGCCACCAACAGAAATATATTTGAAAGAAATCGGCTTTACATCTCAATTTGTAATGTCAGACATACAATCCATACAAGTCTGTTCCGGGCTCGAACAGAACCGAAGGCACTTACAAAGAAGTCCTTGCAATCCGGATATTCACAATCCCGATCGGATTTCCCATCACTTAGGGAGTCTCTATACCGTTGCAACTCAGTGCAGAGACAATCAATAGGTCATACTATCATTCTTGCAAATACCCGGTCTTCAACACCAGTCTTCAAATGTTATCCATAACGACGTATCACATATTCGGAATGGGTTATACGACCCAAAGGTCCTTTCCCGGCTAACCCGAATAGTAAGCGCAACATTTAAAACATATGGATAAGGAATTTCAATTAAGTCACAACTTAATAATCCAAAAATTTTCTTTCAAATGGTTTAAACAAATTACCATTTCAAATCTTTTTAACAAAAGATTAATTTCACAAAATTCCATTTACGGATTTCAAAACAATTTCCATTTCAATTGGATTAACTCGTGAAATCTTTAAATCAAAGATTTAACTCATAGCTTTCAAAATTCGATTAACTTGTTGAATCTTTAAATCAAAGATTCAACTTATAGCTTTCAAAATCATTTCTAAAGATTCATTCATAGCCTTTCAAAAACAATTTCAATTCAAGTTGGATTAACTCATTCGGCCTTTGAATCAAAGATTCATTTCATAGCTTTCAAAACATTTCAATTCTATTTCAGCTTGAAACCTTTTCAACATAATTGGGAGATCCTTTCTTTAAAATGAAAGCTATTATTATTTGAAAACAAGTAGTTTTCGTTTCGAAGAAATTCGATCTTATTTATACAAGTTAAATCTTTTGGGTTAATTCAAATTCCCAAAATAACACTTCAAAAATGGTTTAAAAACCCATATAACTTATTATAAGTTGAATAACTTTTCTTTATATCCTAGTTTCCAAATCATAGAATTCAATTTCAAATATTGAATTCAAATTTAAATCAAAATATTTAAATTTCAAAACTCAATCAAGTTATCCAAACTATATTTCGTCTTTGAAATTCCATTTCAAAAGCTTTTCACTTTAATCTCAATTCATTTTCGAAACATTTGAATTCAAATATTCAATTTTTTAAATCATTTCAAATCTGGGACTTAATCAATTTCCCCATGAAATCCATAATTGTGTGTGTATGGTGTGGTCCAGGGGTTTAACACAATAGTGCAATATCATTCAATCATCACAGATTTAAGTACAACAATATCTTTGATAAGTGGTATAACTATAACGCTTATCGTCAATTCACAGATTCACAGATAATATAACAATGTAAATAAATGGATAAATCATACACAGTCACAAAACAAAATATTACTGATCAAATAAGACAGTCAATTCAAGGTTTCTCATACAATACAATGCAATATAATCATTCATAAGTAAGGTCAAGCATTTAATAATCATTTATAAACAGGATTAATTTATCGTTTAATCCTAATTAATACAATTTATTTCCAAGTAAATTAATTACTTATGAATTTAATTATCCAATCCTGATTTATTTTACAAATCATTTGATATAAATTTATTTATCTAACACTTTAATTAATTAAATTATTCTTAATTAATCATATTAATTAATTAAATCTTTAAACCAATTTCATAATTAATCATTCAAATTAACTTAAGTAGTTAATAACAAATTTATCAATCACTTAAACATTATTAATTCAACTCTAATTACTATTTTAAATTAATCCGTCTTAATTAATTTCCCAAAATAAGTAATCAATATCAATTAGTCATCTTAATTTGTTACAACCATTTATTTACTTTAAATTAATTACAAGATTAATTAATTCTAAATTAATAAACATCCCTTAATAACTTAATTAATTCAAATCCTAAATTAATTATGTTATTAATTTAACCATTTAATTACCTTAAAAATTAGATGGATTATAAATCATTAAACCTTAATTATCTTTAAGATAAAACATCGTTTTAGTAATGATTTAATTATCATACTCAAACACATTTAAAAACATGTTGTTTCAAATTCACTTTTAAATTCTATTTCATATTAAAAGAATTTGAAATAACTACAAATTTAACTTTACGATTTTTTTTAACCAAGTTAAAACTCTTTTTTTTAAAATTAAATTTTTATAAAACATTTATCTTTATACAGAAATTTATACTAGAGTTTAGATCAATCATTTAAATTCAAAACATTTTAAATTAATGCTTTAACCCCTTTTTAAGGTAGTTCAAATAATTAATTTTTTTTATAAAACATTCATTAATTCAAACTAGGATACAAAAATAAATTTGGATTCATCTTTCAAATTCTAGTTTTAAACATTATGTTAAAACCTGGTTTCAAATCTTCAAAATCTGTTTAAATTCAAACAGACATGTTAATTAAAAACCTGTAACATTCAAATGACCCGAGGCAATTAAATTTTTGCTTCGAGTCCATTCCCTTCCTGCTTCGAGCCAAACGCAGGAATTACTCGAGATAAACTCGCGTGCAACCCTGTTCCACCCAACTTCTTCCCCCACTTCCCAAATTTTCCAGACCTCCAAAACAATTGCACGGTGCACGTGCACAGCCCCTCTAGCCAACTCCGGTCATCGTCGACGTCATCAACAAGTCGACCATCATCCCCCAATCTGACAACTACCATCCAAACTTCCTTACGCACGCGAAATCGAATTTGAGTTGTTCAAACTCTAACCTGGAAACATGACCAGGTTTCGCCATCATCCTGGAAACACGGCTCGTTCACGAAGCGTCGACCACCAGGAAGCTTCAAACTCCGGCTACCCACTCTCCAATATCTCCTCTACCCCCACGCAAAGTCACGGCGAACTCGGTCGCCTAGGCAAATCGCGGCGGCTTCACAAACATAGCGACCCGAAAGCAATTGTTCGAACCCTAAATCGTTCTCATCCCCAAAATCCTCGCATTAGAAATTTTTTCCAATATTTTTCCTAGATTCGAAAAGGGGCAAACTGCCTTCTCAACAAATTTGCACGATTAAAATTCATTGAATTAACAGAGATTGATAAAAACCCATTTTCTGTTCAAGCAAGATCTACAGCCTCGATTCCAAACTAAAAACTATGATTTTAGTTTTAAAAATCATGCTTTTGTTTAAGTTTTCGATTTATATTGTTGAATCTATAAATTTCAATGTTTGAGTTTTCACATATATATATTTTCACTGCTGTTTTTGGTTTACATAGGCAACGAGGTTTTAATTGGACTTGATTTAAAATTTAAACCTTAATCTATGTTAAATCAAGCATTCTTTGTTTGTAATCTAAGTCCTAATAACAATTTTTTCTAGAGAAAATAAATTTAAACCAAACAAAAGAACTGGGACTATGAACAGAGTGGGTTCTATTGGAAACAAACATGCATACTTCATACCCATATATAGACACACACACACACACACACACATCAGATTCACTCAAATTCATTTCAACATCATTGGCATACAATTAATTTTTTCTTGAAAGTTGACAAAGTGAGGTTACTCACCTTATTTCCAGAGGGAGAACAGAGCCTTAAATTTGAACAGGCTCTTGAATTTGAAATCTGAAATACTTTGCTTTTAAGTTGATCTGTAGCTTCAAGATTTGGACTTGAACTTCCAGGCTTGATGTTGAGAAACAGATCTTACTTTCTGAGATGATTCTTGATATGGATATATAGAAAGAGGTGTACAGGTGATGTATATTGTTGTTTGTACAACCAGAGTAAGGCTGAAAATGCTTGCATTAATTGCTTTAGTCCTTCTGTTTCATATTATATTTTACACTGTGTTTTGCCTTACTATTCACTTATCTCGACTGATAGATGTGGCATTAATTGCCTTGTCCTTAATATTTTTTTCTTTTTTCTAGCCTACTCTTGAATATTATTGTTGTCTTGTTTATTATTTGTTTCTCAGCCTATATGCCTATTCATATTTGCTTGTATAATCACATATTGGTCTGGTTCCTTGTTTTGTTGAAGTTGAAATAGTTGGTAATCTTCGTTTTCAGATTTGCTTGTACTCCTTGGTTTTTCTTTATACACTTTCAAATTAAATTTGTTTTGTTTACTAATTTTATGCTGGCTGAGAGTGATATCTTTTGTCATATGCTAATATATTTGTTTACTTTGCCTTTACTCGCCTTGCATACTTACTTCTTTACAGGCTACATGAAATGTTTATTTGCCTGGATATGTTTTTAGGTCTACAGATTTACCTGTTTGTATATGCTTTGTACTTATATTTATTTGTTTGTACTAACATATTAATTTTCAACTTAAATACTTATCGTCTTGTATTTTTGTTTGTTCATGCTTATGTAAATTATCATTATCTTCTTTTTGCTTTTTTTATTTATTCTATAACTTTGTTTGTACATAGATGCTTAATATGTTTGTTTGGTTCCATACTTAACTTTTATTTATCTATATTTATAACTCAAATATTTATTTTACTTCTATTTTTAGTTTAAATATTTATCCTGAATTTTACTTTAATAATTATTGTTCTATATTTTTCTATATACACATACATATATAGTATTTAAATTCAAATCAAATATATATATCTATATATATATATAATTTTAAATTTACTCATATATGCTCAAATACATACATACATACATATATATATATATATATATATATATATATATATTCTCATATATATACATATATGCAAATGTTCAAATCAATTTGACTTAATATATTTTCTATTTGAATCGGGGAAACTCGCATCTCTTAAATCGATAAATTTTACAATTTTAATTCGAAAATTCATTTAAATTATCAATTTAAATTCATAAAAATCCGGGGTCGTTGCAAACTTCCCCCCTTAAAAGAATTGCGTCCTCGAAATTCGCAGGAACGAAAACAACACAGAGATAGACAGATTCGATCTCCTATAATTCCTCAAACACAAGATATAGATTCCAAAATCTAAGTCGGAATATCTCAAAATATATACCAATTTGTCCCTCTTCGGACTTCGACCAACCCAAGAAATTTCAACAGAATTTCAAAATTTGATTTTAAACGAAATCGCTTTATTGATATAATTCAATTTATCCTTTATATTCTATTAATCAAATTTTAACTCAATTTAAAATTTTCCAATTTATTTAAAATTTTCAATCTCAAATTTTAAATTTATATTCATTAAAGTTTAAATCAGAAATTGATAAGAAATCGATAAAGATAAGGATTTTCTATAACGAATCGTAGAGCCACATCATATCGAAACTTCTTCTGGAGCTACCACGAAGCAATCAAAAGAATTTAGAATCGAATCAAAGAAATTGATAAGAAAGTTATTTCCACTGTTGTAGGGTATTGACCATTTATAGTCGTATTCCCTGTCCCCTATCTCGTTATCTTCTTGCACTCATACTTGCTATCAGTGGATAGTAAGAGAATTTACTGAGACGTTCAAACGGATATCTTAGGGATTATTCATTCTAGGATTTACATCATCCTATCTCTAATGAGCTACTTAATGTGTTATACTCCTGAGCTAAAGTTCAACCTTAGCTCTGATACCAAATGTGACGTTTCGACTTTTGCCCGCTCGAAAATCGACATCCATACTTCATATCGTACTCGAATGCCATAGATTCGACCGTTCAAATCCGATTCGCGGAGCTTATAACAACATTAAGTAAATAACACAACGGAATAAAGAATAATACATTGATATACAGCTTTGATACAATATCTGATACAACAGATGATCCAATAGATATCAATATACATCAGAGATATGATACAATAAAATAGCAGCGGAAAAGAAAATAGATGACATCTAGCAACGGAACAATATAACTCTAAGATAGTCTTCAAAAGAGAACTCCGAGAACTGCAACTCCATTTCCAAGAACTAATCCAGCAATAGCTCGAACTCCCAATAATGATGCACCAAGACAAGCAAGACTGGTGTGATCCAAAGACTGAACTAACTCCAGATAATCTACTGAACCTAGCTATCTGAAAAACCCAACTCTAGACTGCTCGTGTAGGAAATTTTGAGCACCCAGAGTTTAGGAAAGAAACAATAAACTCCAGATCAGTCGTGGGACTGGTGTGAGCAACAAAAAGAAAACTGTTGTCTTTTAAAACAATAAACAAAAGATTTTTAAAGTCAATTCGCAATGCTTTTAAAAATGAGACGACCATAAGGCCTCCCGCACACACACACAATGCAAATGCAGAATCGGAGGAGATTTCTCCTTATGATAGTCAAAGATGCTTGATACGCATTAAAAAGAAACATTTGATATTATTACTAGTGCATAGTGTAGGAAAAATTATTTCGAAAGTAAAGATATAAATCTTAGCCAACATACGACCATTATCGTATGCCTACTATAGCTAACCATGTTCAATAGCAGGTTACCGCCACATTCCATGGCAGGTTCTACAACTAAAACAGTACAAGTCTCGTATTGTTTCTTTGGATTTCCAACGAATGATCAGGCCAAGGAACTTCCCATTGCAACATGAGAACGCCTCTGGAAGGACGTCCCCGAGAACCAAACCGGATCTCTGCCAACACAAGGCCGGGTTACCCCTAACTGGGTAACAACTGACACGAGTATGCCATCCCCCGGTCCTTTGGGACCTTTAACCGAGCTCTCGTAATCAATTCACACAATCATAAATAAAGTGTTTCAACATGAGTAAGTATCTGGGCTCCATACCATGATACCACCCTTTTCCAGAAGGAAATGCACATACCCTAAAGGGAGCTACCCTTCATAACCTTGCCGCATCTTTCCTGTTTTGACCATTCCGAGGTGTGAGGCTCGACGAAGTCACGTCCACAAAAACATGCTTTATACAAAAGCCATGCTTTGGGTCAATAAATGATCATAGAAATGATCACCAAGATAGACGATCAAATAAATGATCCTATCACAAATGATCAACACAATGATCATTTCACAGCAACACTCAGCATGTCACATTACCAAATTGGGAATATATCGCGGATAACCTTCAACTACATAACCTCTGAGCTCGTACGTCTCAGACATGGGTGTTAAGCTAAGAGAATAAATTCTCCGCCACCAACAGAAATATATTTGAAAGAAATGGCTTTACATCTCAATTTGTAATGTCAGACATACAATCCATACAAGTCTGTTACGGGCTCGAACAGAACCGAAGGCACTTACAAAGAAGTCCTTGCAATCCGAATATTCACAATCCCGATCGGATTTCCCATCACTTAGGGAGTCTCTATACCGTTGCAACTTAGTGCAGAGACAATCAATAGGTCATACTATCGTTCTTGCAAATACCCGGTCTTCAACACCGGTCTTCAAATGTTATCCATAACGACGTATCACATATTCGGAATGGGTTATACAACCCAAAGGTCCTTTCCTGGCTAACCCGAATAGTAAGCGTAACATTTAAAACATATGGATAAGGAATTTCAATTAAGTCACAACTTAATAATCCAAAACTTTTCTTTCAAATGGTTTAAACAAATTACCATTTCAAATCTTTTTAACAAAAGATTAATTTCACAAAATTCCATTTACGGATTTCAAAACAATTTCCATTTCAATTGGATTAACTCGTTAAATCTTTAAATCAAAGATTTAACTCATAGCTTTCAAAATTCGATTAACTTGTTGAATCTTTAAATCAAAGATTCAACTTATAGCTTTCAAAATCATTTCCAAAGAATCATTCATAGCCTTTCAAAAACAATTTCAATTCAAGTTGGATTAACTCATTCGGCCTTTGAATCAAAGATTCATTTCATAGCTCTCAAAACATTTCAATTCTATTTCAGCTTGAAACCTTTTCAACATAATTGGGAGATCCTTTCTTTAAAATGAAAGCTATTATTATTTGAAAACAAGTAGTTTTCGTTTTGAAGAAATTCGATCTTATTTATACAAGTTAAATCTTTTGGGTTAATTCAAATTCCCAAAATAACACTTCAAAAATGGTTTAAAAACCCATATAACTTATTATAAGTCGAATAACTTTTCTTTATATCCTAGTTTCCAAATCATAGAATTCAATTTCAAATATTGAATTCAAATTTAAATCAAAATATTTAAATTTCAAAACTCAATCAAGTTATCGAAACTATATTTCATCTTTGAAATTCCATTTCAAAAGCTTTTCACTTTAATCTCAATTCATTTTCAAAACATTTGAATTCAAATATTCAATTTTTTAAATCATTTCAAATCTGGGACTTAATCGATTTCCCCATGAAATCCATAATTGTGTGTGTATGGTGTGGTCCAGGGGTTTAACATAATAGTGCAGTATCATTCAATCATCACAGATTTAAGTACAATAATATCTTTGATAAGCGGTATAACTATAACGCTTATCGTCAATTCACAGATTCACAGATAATATAACAATGTAAATAAATGGATAAATCATACACAGTCACAAAACAAAATATTACTGATCAAATAAGACAGTCAATTCAAGGTTTCTCATACAATACAATGCAATATAATCATTCATAAGTAAGGTCAAGAATTTAATAATCATTTATAAACAGGATTAATTTATCGTTTAATCCTAATCAATACAATTTATTTCCAAGTAAATTAATTACTTATGAATTTAATTATCCAATCCTGATTTATTTTACAAATCATTTGATATAAATTTATTTATCTAACACTTTAATTAATTAAATTATTCTTAATTAATCATATTAATTAATTAAATCTTTAAACCAATTTCATAATTAATCATTCAAATTAACTTAAGTAGTTAATAACAAATTTATCAATCACTTAAACATTATTAATTCAACTCTAATTACTATTTTAAAGTAATCCGTCTTAATTAATTTCCCAAAATAAGTAATCAATATCAATTAGTCATCTTAATTTGTTACAACCATTTATTTACTTTAAATTAATTACAAGATTAATTAATTCTAAATTAATAAACATCCCTTAATAACTTAATTAATTCAAATCCTAAATTAATTAAGTTATTAATTTAACCATTTAATTACCTTAAAAATTAGATGGATTATAAATCATTAAACCTTAATTATCTTTAAGATAAAACATCGTTTTAGTAATGATTTAATTATCATACTCAAACACATTTAAAAACATGTTGTTTCAAATTCACTTTTAAATTCTATTTCATATTAAAAGAATTTGAAATAACTACAAATTTAACTTTACGATTTTTTTTAACCAAGTTAAAACTCTTTTTTTTAAAATTAAATGTTTATAAAACATTTATCTTTATACAGAAATTTATACTAGAGTTTAGATCAATCATTTAAATTCAAAACATTTTAAATTAATGCTTTAACCCCTTTTTAAAGTAGTTCAAATAATTAATTTTTTTTATAAAACATTCATTAATTCAAACTAGGATACAAAAATAAATTTGGATTCATCTTTCAAATTCTAGTTTTAAACATTATGTTAAAACCTGGTTTCAAATCTTCAAAATCTGTTTAAATTCAAACAGACAGGTTAATTAAAAACCTGTAACATTCAAATGACCCGAGGCAATTAAATTTTTGCTTCGAGTCCATCCCTTTCCTGCTTCGAGCCAAACGCAGGAATTACTCGAGATAAACTCGCGTGCAACCCTGTTCCACCCAACTTCTTCCCCCACTTCCCAAATTTTCCAAACCTCCAAAACAATTGCACGGTGCACGTGCACAGCCCCTCTGGCCAACTCCGGTCATCGTCGACGTCATCAACAAGTCGACCATCATCCCCCAATCTGACAACAACCATCCAAACTTCCTTACGCACGCGAAATCGAATTTGAGTTGTTCAAACTCTAACCTGGAAACGTGACCAGGTTCCGCCATCATCCTGGAAACACGGCTCGTTCACGAAGCGTCGACCACCAGGAAGCTTCAAACTCCGGCTACCCACTCTCCAATATCTCCTCTACCCCCACGCAAAGTCACGGCGAACTCGGTCGCCTAGGCGAATCGTGGCGGCTTCACAAACGTAGCGACCCGAAAGCAATTGTTCGAACCCTAAATCGTTCTCATCCCCAAAATCCTCGCATTAGAAATTTTTTCCAATATTTTTCCTAGATTCGAAAAGGGGCAAACTACCTTCTCAACAAATTTTCACGATTAAAATTCATTGAATTAACAGAAATTGATAAAAACCCATTTTCTGTTCAAGCAAGATCTACAGCCTCGATTCCAAACTAAAAACTATGATTTTAGTTTTAAAAATCATGCTTTTGTTTAAGTTTTCGATTTATATTGCTGAATCTATAAATTTCAATGTTTGAGTTTTCACATATATATATTTTCACTGCTGTTTTTGGTTTACATAGGCAACCAGGTTTTAATTGGACTTGATTTAAAATTTAAACCTTAATCTATGTTAAATCAAGCATTCTTTGTTTGTAATCTAAGTCCTAATAACAATTTGTTCTAGAGAAAATAAATTTAAACCAAACAAAAGAACTGGAACTATGAACAGAGTGGGTTCTGTTGGAAACAAACATGCATACTTCATACCTACACACACACACACACACACACACACACACCAGATTCACTCAAATTCATTTCAACATCACTGGCATACAATTAAATTTTTCTTGAAAGTTGACAAAGTGAGGTTACTCACCTTATTTCCAGAGGGAGAACAGAGCCTTAAATTTGAACAGGCTCTTGAATTTGAAATCTGAAATACTTTGCTTTTAAGTTGATCTGTAGCTTCAAGATTTGGACTTGGACTTCCAGGCTTGATGTTGAGAAACAGATCTTACTTTCTGAGATGATTCTTGATATGGATATATAGAAAGAGGTGTACAGGTGATGTATATTATTGTTTGTACAACCAGAGTAAGGCTGAAAATGCTTGCATTAATTGCTTTAGTCCTTCTGTTTCATATTATATTTTACACTGTGTTTTGCCTTACTATTCACTTATCTCGGCTGATAGATGTGGCATTAATTGCCTTCTCCTTAATATTTTTTTTCTTTTTTCTAGCCTACTCTTGAATATTATTGTTGTCTTGTTTATTATTTGTTTCTCAGCCTATATGCCTATTCATATTTGCTTGTATAATCACATATTGGTCTGGTTCCTTGTTTTGTTGAAGTTGAAATAGTTGGTAATCTTTGTTTTCAGATTTTCTTGTACTCCTTGGTTTTTCTTTATACACTTTCAAATTAAATTTGTTTTGTTTACTAATTTTATGCAGGCTGAGAGTGATATCTTTTGTCATATGCTAATATATTTGTTTACTTTGCCTTTACTCGCCTTGCATACTTACTTCTTTACAGGCTACATGAAATGTTTATTTGCCTGGATATGTTTTTAGGTCTACAGATTTACCTGTTTGTATATGCTTTGTACTTATATTTATTTGTTTGTACTAACATATTAATTTTCAACTTAAATACTTATCGTCTTGTATTTTTGTTTGTTCATGCTTATGTAAATTATCATTATCTTCTTTTTGCTTTTTTTATTTATTCTATAACTTTGTTTGTACATAGATGTTTAATATGTTTGTTTGGTTCCATACTTAACTTTTATTTATCTCTATTTATAACTCAAATATTTATTTTCTATTTTTAGTTTAAATATTTATCCTGAATTTTACTTTAATAATTATTGTTTTATATTTTTCTATATACACATACATATAAAGTATTTAAATTCAAATCAAATATATATATCTATATATATATATAATTTTAAATTTACTCATATATGCTCAAATACATACATACATACATACATACATATATATATATATATATATATATATTCTCATATATATACATATATGCAAATGTTCAAATCAATTTGACTTAATATATTTTCTATTTGAATCGGGGAAACTCGCATCTCTTAAATCGATAAATTTTACAATTTTAATTCAAAAATTCATTTAAATTATCAATTTAAATTCATAAAAATCCGGGGTCGTTACATATGCATAACTAACATATCGCATGTGTCACATATCATAAACAACATTGGTTAATTTTTCAAATATTGACATGTTATACACTAACATAACATATAACATATAACATGACATATATACAAGGAACTTGCAAGGTGATTTACAATAAAATAACATGACATATCATTTTTTCTGAACATAACACATTGTTTCCACATAGCATAGGTGACATATTATTAGCATAGCATGTGCAACATACGATTTTATTAACTAACACATTTTTTCCAGCATAGCATATGCGACATATTTGAACATGGCATATAAAAAAAATTTCTAACGTAACACTATATTTACGTATCATATGTAACATATTTAACATACATACGTGACAATTAATCAAATCAACATAACATACTATTTGAGAGATACAAAATAACGTGTCCATGTGAATGTTATAACACAAATTCAAGGGAACATAACAACATATATCACATATTCCAATCCAAAGCAAACATTTCTCATAACATTTAAATCAGTATTTATTTACCTAATAATAAAAATATTAATCGTGGGCGATTTCTCACTTTTCGAGGTTAGAGAGTTTTTGACAACACAAATATATAGATCCTAGTTGAAATCCAAATACGACGTGCTAACCAATCCTATCCATAGCAACAATCCAATAGCAAGGCAAAGCATGATAATTCATGTAATGACCTGTCTTTCTAACCACAGAAAGACGTATCATCAATAAGAAAAGAAAGAGATAGAAATAGAAAAGATAGAAGAACGAAAAATAGCAGCAGAATCTCACAGTAGAAACGGAACAAAATATAATACATCACATAACTATTACATAATTTTACATATATCAGAGTTACACAACATCATTCAACAGTACAGTTATATATACATATATATATATCTGCCATTACATACATCCCCAAAATACAACATACATCAACTAACACAGCGGAACTAGATAGATAGATACATCTGGAACTCCTGTTCCAAGCTCCTCCAGACTCCAACAATAAAAAACCTCTCACTTGGCTACTCGTAAAAAATTCGAGTACCAAAGAGTTTATGAAAAAAAGAAATAAAGGTGTGGGTCATACATGGGTCTGGTGTGAGTAAACGGGTTAAAGTTGCTTAACTTTGAAAACATTTGAAAATAAAGGTATCACGTAAGACTTCCCACGCATAAACATGGGTAAGTTTTTACCTTACTCTAACCAAAACATTTTGTAGGAAATCCAGTGCTAGTATAATAGTGTCTAGGGTTTTCAAGTAAAATACAGAAATAGCTGAAATGCTTACATCTCACATTCCAACATAGTTGTACACAATCAAAACGTACAACGCTTATTGGAGATTGGATTCCATACAATGGCAGGGCTACTAGGGTGCCACCTGTCATAGTACAGGGCCTAGATCACCATATCGAGGATCACTCCCGACCCCCTACAACACAAGGCCGGAACCATTCCTTACTGAATAGTTCCGAACAAGACAACCCCGCGGTTGTAGCTAGCAACCGCCCACACAGCTGAATAAAAAGGAACTTCTAGACATGGGTATGCCTCGTCCTGCTTGGGTGCTACCCACCCAACCTTGCTGCACCTCCCCTGTTTTAGCCATTCCCGATTGATGAGGCTTGAGGCTTCGATTATCTTTATAGAACTTATCTCTTAGAATGCCCATCTTCCACCTGACGATGTTCTGAAAGCATTCAATCCATACAAGTTCGTTCCGGGTTCGAACGAAACCAAAGGCATTATCTTGTTACACTTGTTTTCGAATCATTCTCAGAGTTAAAGACAAAAACCCTTGCACTCTGAAACTCCATCTCGATCTTCACTTGAGATGCCATGACCTAACGTTTAATTTGGATCGATGTGGTTTTCGGATAATCATAACTGACTTCGGATCCCGGTCTCATCGAAATCCAAATGCTATTTTAAGGGTCAAGTTGTTTAATAGTTTAAACACTTTGCATTTATCACTGGTAAATCATACACAGTCATCGTGTGTGTGTGTGTGTGTGTGTGTGTGTCTATATATATATATATATATATATATATATATATATATATATATATCTTGGAATCTAGAGTACATATCATTTATAGACTCATCTTGCTTCATTCTATAGTTTTGAAACTGATTTTTGAGCATGGAGATTTTGCTTTGTTTGACTTTGTTACTTCCTTCATGAGTGATTTTAAGCATTCTCCATATTTCATAAGCAGTTTGGCACATGCTAAAACGATTAAATTCATTTCTATCTAGTGCACAAAATAAATGTCCATAGCTTTAGCATTGGGAGTAGCATCTAATTTTTGTGTGTTTGACCAAGTGGAATACTCTCTAGTAGGAAGAGTGTATTCATTCTGTTTGATATTCCATGATTCAAAACTATTAGATTAGATATAAATTCTCATACGAGTAGACCAATATTTATAATTTAAACCATTGAAAAATAGAGGTCGTGCAGTGGATTAGCCTTCAATAAAACTAGTGTTAATGACAGTGTTGGTAGTGCTGGTGTTGTTTTCCATGTTAACAAAATATCAGATAACTATGTAACGGTTATAACAAACCTTTCTCTTATACCAAATGAAAGTTTATGTGGATCGATAGATATGGAATATATATTAAACTAGGTTTGGAAGCGGTTAAAAGCAGTAAAGTAAATAAGAGTAAGCACACCAGGAATTTTTATACTGGTTCGAACTCTCGTTTTACGTCTAGTCCCAGACTAACTTCTGTCTTTAACTAACAGTACCCTTACTTAACCCGGAGGAATAGGTCTGAGCAGCAAAACAGACACCTGAGCAACAGAACATGATTTTTGCCTCAGCAGCCGAAGAGGGCATTCCCTTGCCTGAGCAGCTAACAGGTCTTTAACAAAATATAAAAGTAGTTGACTCAATGTGTTCTTGGTAACACTGATTTGCCTTTTAAGACTACAAACTTCCTATAATCAACTCCTCAAGAATATAAAGAGTATGTGAAGATTTAAAAGGAAGAATATTGCTAAGAATCAAAGTATATGTAATATAATTCAAAGATTTAAAGAAATGAAGAGTATGAATGCACTAGAATAATCACAAGAGAGAATAGAGAGAATTAGAATCAGAAATTAGTGATTATGAAGTGTGTGATAACTTCTATATATAGTTTTCAGAGAGAAGCAACTCTTAGTGAAGAGTTTCGGCCAAGAGAGACATCTGTTCACGAAGTGCAACTCTTCATGGAAGAAGATGTCCATTCAAAATTTTGACAGTTGAAGCCGAAAGTCAGTCGACTGGTCGATTTTGATCAGTCGACTGAATTTGAAAATTAGAAAAATGTTTGACCATTTTTTTTGAAAAAGAGTATACTATTGTGCATATGCATAGTCAGTCGATTGGGCATGCACAGCCAGTCGACTGCCTGTGTATATTTTGCATTGTGATTGTGACGAATCGATTTTACGACGCCCGAAAGTCGATATTAATACATCCACGGTATCGAATGCCGCATAGTCAAATGCCGAAAAACCGAACCGTTAGGGTTTAAGAAGAAGAAGATAGAAGAAGAACACAAACAATAAACAGAATCTCACATTTCGTAGTGGAACAAATATATAATAGATAAAGAATAATCTTTAAAACAAAAACACTATATCAATTTATACATCACATTATCAGAGTTTACAATAACAAAAAGCGGAAAAGAAATATTACATATATACGTGATACGCCTCGCCATCCAGCTTCAACTCCTGATTTCCACAGCAACTCTTTTTTGACTTCGCTCCCGAATAATAGAGAATCTAACTCGAGGCTGTTCGTGTGGAAAATTATGGGCACCCAGAGTTTAGAAAGGGAACAACAAACTCTAGTTCAGTCGTGGGACTGGTGTGAGATCTCAAAAATAGTTATTTTTAACAAAGAAAACAAAAGAATTTAAAAGAAATCCGTAGTGCTTTTTGGAAAATGAAATTACCATAAGGCCTCCCGGCACACACACAATGCAATCACACAATTGGGGGAGATTTCTCCTTGTGATAGTCAAACATGCTTAATACGAAAAATCTTTTTAATATTATCAATAGTGCATAGTGCAGAAAACATTTGCAAGTATAATATTAATCTTAGCCAGCATACGTACCATTATAGTATGCCTACTATAGCTACCATATTAGATGGCAGGTTCTACAACCAAAACCATACAAGGCGCGCATTGGTAATTGGATTTCCAACAAATGGTCAGGCTAAGGAACTTCCTGGACCACATGGGTACGCCTCTGGAGGGCGCCCCGAGAACCTAATAGGATCTTTTCCAACACAAGGTCGGGTTACCTCTGCAAAAATAGGTAACTACTGACACGAGTATGTCATCCCTCGATTGTAAACAACCTTTATCCGAGGATCCTCAATACCAACAACTACAAAGTAATAAATTTGCAGCAACCGCATAGGTTAAGTATCTGGGCTTCATACCATGATAACACCTCTACCGAGAAGGAAATGAACGTACCCTAATGGGCGCTACCCCCTATAACCTCGCTACATCCTTCCTATTTCAACCATTCCGTGGTGTGAGGCTTGACGAAGTCTCATCCACAAAGCTACGCTTTTAACAAAAGCCATGCTTTGATCAACAAATGATCAGCAACACTTCGTATGTCACATTACCAAATTGGGAATGTATCACTAGTAACTATCAACTACATAACCTCTGAGCTCGTACGTCTTAAAGAAGGGTGTTAAGCTAAGAGAATAAATTCTCTGCCACCAACAAAAATGTATTGATAGAAACCAACTTTACATCTCAAAGTGTAACGTAAGACACACATCCATACAAGTCCGTTCCGGGATCGAACGGAACTGAAGGCACTTCCAAAGAAGCCCTTGCAAATCCGGATATTCACTAACCACGTCCGGAATCCCCACCACAAAAGGGTGATAAAATCTCTATATCGGAGCAACCCAGTGCAGAGACATTCGACAGGTAATCCTTTCACTTTCGAAAATACCCGGTCTTCAACACCATCTTCAAATGCAATCCCATTTTATCGTATCGTTATTCGGAATGGGTTTTATGACACAAGGTCCTCTCCCGGCTAATCCAAATAACGAGCGCTTATTTTAAAAATAAGTGTTACATTTAGATTCAAACAAATCACAACAAATTCCACTTTGATCCTTTAAATAAAAGATCCATCACAATCACAAAGGTTCGATGTGGGTTTCGAATATCTATTTGGAATTCGACTCTCGGTCGCATCGAAATTCAAATGCCATTTAAAAAGGCCAATATTGATAGTCGGTGATTTAACTATCAATCAACATTCATAACAATCACTGGATTTCAAATAATTTTTTTCCAAATTATTTAATGTCAACATATCTTCGCAAGGTATATTTTCATATTTTAACCTTTTGAAAACAAATTTTAAATCAATTTCCATAATTTAATCCTTTGAAAATATTTCCAAACATTATTAATTTCCACTGAAAATCTACTGAGTTAAAATAATTCAAATCACTTATCCAAAATATTCTTGGAACATCTAAAATAAAACCATCTTAAATACTTACTTAAATATTGGTTATGAAAACATTATACTAATTATCACATATAAGACTTCAAGTCTAAACTAATTTTAAAATAAAATTAGTAGATTGAGTATAAATATTTAAATAACTATTTTCTAAATCAAATGTCAATTTAATCTTTAAAATAATCCCATATATAATTAATTAAATAAGTTTTTACTATAAAACAATTTCCAAAACTAATTTCTCCAACAATATTATTTTAAAACCAAATCTAGAACTTTTAATTTTATTTCGGAAGCTATTTAAAAATATACTCGGCTTTCCAGGGAAGAATTCTTTTTTCCATTGCAAAATGGTCCATTCAAATAATATAACTGACAATAAATTAATTATCCAAGCACACAACCAATCAATTTAAAATTTAATTATTTAAAATTTAAATCAGAAAATTTGATTGAGTGAGAAGATCTCACCTTTGTTTATGCCTGCAATCCATTTTCATTCTAGCTTGATTTCTTTCAAATATTGACCATGTATAAATAATTATATCATATATTAATATTCGAATAAATCGAACAACCAAATTCATATTGGATAAATTTAATTAACCAATGATTTAGTTTAAACTAATAATTTTAATTTTAAACAAATTTCCTTTTAACAAATTTATTTAACTAAGATTAAATTTAAAACTAAATTTCCTTTAATTAAATATTTTTATAATGACAAAAATTAAATGAACTATTTAAACGAATTAATTCCTCTAATCAAATAATTTATCACCATTTCAAAGTTTTAATTAACTAACTATTTAATTTAAAAATAAATTTTCATTTAATAACCTAGTTAACCAATGAATTTTTATTTTAAACAAACCATTAAATTTTAAACAAATTTTCCTTTTAATATTTTTAACAACAAAAATAATTAAATAAGTTTACTAACAAATTTACCATAGTACTACTTTATTTCTTTATTGGACTACATATATTTACTTATAAAATAATTACAGCTTTAAAAATAAAATTCCTTCTTGCTATAAATTTATATATTGTAAACATATTTTAAAATTTTCCAACATGCATACATACATTATGCATTAAATAAAATTTCTTTTACTATACAATTTTTTTCTGACCTGAAAATAACAACACTGATTTCCTTTACTATATATATATATATGTATTCTTTATACTAAAATCAATTACCTTAAATATTTAGCAAACTTAAATTAATTAGAGTAAAATACCTACCGCCTTCTCCTATTCAACGATGTACACTTCCAATGCTGAGCATCCCGGCTCAACAAACTCCAGAATGTCCACTACGATCCACCGACGAATCCTATCGAATGCACGGGACACGAACCTTCCTCCCCATAACAGTCGCGGCCCCAAATGAACGTGACTTCGCTGCTTCGATCGAACCCATGCAAATCGAACGGCTCTTGCTGTCGTCGCCATCATGCTGCTTCGACAACTCGTACGCGCATGGTTGCGAACCCCACGACCTTTGCCATGACATCGATAACGCTCGAGCATCGACTCGAGACTAAATTCGATCTCTACCCCTTTTTCTTGAGCTCAAGTTCGAGTCGAGCTCGCGATGCCATGCCCCCATTTTTTTTTTGAAGATGAAGGGGAACTTGGGAACACGGCCATTAATTGGAGATTTCGATTTGTGTTAAGTGGTAAGCGACGACATTGTTTTTATTTTATTTGAGGAACGACATTTGAATTTTTTTTCTTATTACTTGCGTTAACATCATATTTTTTTCAAAGAAAACGAACGCGTGTCAAAACAATCACTAGGTGTTGAAGAAAAAAGAACGGTCATTTGCCTTGTAAAACAAATATTATATTTTAAATTTTAAATTCAAATTCAAATTACTCCAATAAATGCAACTCAAAATCTCAACCTCCAATTTAGACGTGCCGACAGACGTTTATAATGTTAAACCCCTATTCTGAACACAATGGAAAAGGTTTTGAGTCCAAATTCGATCGTATGGAGAAGATAGCTTTTCGGACCAGTTAAAACATTGAATTTTCAATTCAAATTCCAGCGCGTTTACTTGTCATACGGCTAAACGATCACTCCGAATGCTACGAAAATTAAAATATGATAATAATGCAATATCATGTATCCAATGGAACTGGTTTCGTTGAATTCCAAGACTGTGCCTCGGAAGACTATTTTAAATATCAATTTAAATGATAAATTTCAAAACTGAACAAAATGTTTTCAAATCCAACTCTGAAGCTTCCATTGTCATCGGTATTATCAATATAAATTTTCTAAACCATCTCATTATTTTTAATCAGCTTAAAATTGAAGATATAACTTTTTTTTACTCTACTTCAATAAATTAAATTCAATAATTTAATTGCCAATTTCATAGTTATATTTGAAATTCAAGTTAAAATGACTTTTATATATTTAAAAGTAATTAAATATTTCAATTTCAAATGTTCAAAATTTTCAGGTCGTCACATCCTTCCCCCTTAAAAGAATTTCGTCCCGAAATTACTCGTTAAGAAGTATGGACCTTAACCCGTTCGCTATCTTTCTAAAACTAAACAGTTTTATCCACTTGCCAATACAAATTTTTTTCTTATTAACAACCCACTATCGCTTCAACTAACTTTCCAAAATTAATCATAGATTCCAAACAACACTATTTTATTAACAATTCAAATTTCCAAAATTTATCAAAATTTTACTAACTCCTTAAATTTTTGAAAATTTTCGCTAGCGTCTCCTTTGCGCGGCTAGCTCGGTACGACTACAAAAATGGCACCACGACCCTCAGATTTCGAAAGAAAAGAAAAAGCCAAGTGGTTGGGCAAGAAAATCATCAAATTTCGTACAGGAATTTAAATACATACCTTTTTGTCGAGCAATTCAATTTTTTATCTTCAAAAATCAAAATCCCAATTCCATTTCCTTTAATACACCTGCATATCCTGCTAGCCATAATATCCAATTACAACATTCAAATATCATTTTGCATATTTCATTACAAAATTTTCAACGTATACTTCTTATACCATTTTTTACTTTACTATTGAAGTTATATATACATTTTCATTCTATCTTGCATTTTTAATTTCATCTGAATTCAATTTACAATTTCAGATTAAATTTGACCTCTGAATATTGAATTTCATCAATTATCTTTCATTCATAACTGATTCATATCACTATCTTAAATTAGTTTCATTTAAAAATTCAATACAAATTCTAATTCATTTTATATCAAACCATTTTTTTCACCTTTGTTATCTTTAGTTCACTTCGAACTAAATTCTACAACTTCATTTTATTTCACACACTTCAAATTGGTTTTCAATATTCAGTTTCAATTCCAGTTTTATTATTTTCTTCATTCCCAAATTATTTGCAATTTACTATTTTGGGTTTACAACCACTTATATTTAAATTAGATTTCAAATTCCATATGAATTTAATTTTTATTTCATTTATAAATATTGAATTCAATTCATTTCAAACCATATTAATTTGTTTTTTCTTTAATTAGTTTCAGTTACTAATTTTATTTCAATACTTCACTTTGTTTATCATAAATTAAATTCAATTCCAATTTCAGTTTTATTTACTTATAAATTCGAAATGAATTCCAACCTTCAATTTCACTTTCATTTACTTGCAATTGTAAATTTATTTATTCGATCACAAATTTATTTTCCACTTTAATAAAAAAATTATTCCATTATTTTTTTCTTCAGATTCCAGAGTCTTTCCAATATTTCAAAATCATTTTTGAAATCAATTCAAATTATCTTTGGAATTTCCAAAACCAAGCCAAGCATTCCAAATAACTTCAATTTTTCACAGCATTACTGATCATGTTCAAGAGCAGCTGTCTTGAAAACCCAATAAAGCAAGTTTCGTGTAAAATCCTTGCTAGGTCTAAAAGAGGTTTTTGCATCAACCTCGCTTCTACCGAACTATATTCATATGATACCTTAGTAGAGCCGAACGAAGTTTGTATAATAATCTAGTTTCGTTCGAGGGAGTAATCTAGTTTCGTTCGAGGGAGTTTTGTGAAACAACCATGTTATATTTGAAAGTGGTTCAGAAAAAATAAGGATATTTCTTGTATAAACTGAGAAGCCAAAATAAAAAATATGGAGGGTGATAATTTTTTGAACCGAATGGAATCAGAAAGGGGAGTCAACCAGCATAACTGCAAATCCATACTAACTTTGAAATTGCAATGAGCGTCGCTGTTATAAATTTTGATGATGGAAATGGGAGCCACGTCAATTTCCTAATCAGATATTTACTATTGGCGTAAGCAATAGAATAATATACCATTCTCTCAATGCTTGATCAAACATTTTGCTTTATTCGTAAGTCGAACCGTATAAATTAAGTTTTATGAGAATACCATCGTGTAAGCATATAACGTGCTTGCTAAAACATCATGCTTTATACAAACAATATCTACAAGGGAGTTATTGAATTAGAATTTTTGAAAAATACCCTTATCATTTATCGTAAAACAAAAAGAATTCTTCTTATTTTTTGTATTATAAAATAAGCTCTTAAAATTACAAAAATAGAATCACATGCAAATTCATTGTAAAACAAAATTAGTAACCTAAATCAAAACTCTAAAGAAAAAAATATTGAAATCAAATGCTAAAACAATGAATCAAGTAGTTTGCACTGTTTATAATGCAATGCTAATGTAACAAATAAAAAAAGTAATAAACTTGGAATATATAATCTGTTTATATTATTTAATTTCATTAAAATATAACATTTTATAACTATAAATTAAGTGAGTTTAGAAAAAAAAACCGTACAAATTTAAAAATCATTTAACCGAAGTATTAATAGACTGCTGCACTACAACCATTAATTATTGCAGTATAAGCAATGCAACATAAAGTAAAATAAATTAAATTGGATATAAACACATTATTGTGAAAACTCAGTCGTTAATAACATTTATTTTTATTTGGAATGTTACTTTTACTTACACAACTCATCATAATTTAGTGCTGCATTTAAATAATATTAAAAACGAGGGTCTGTTTTGAATTTTATAAATTTCGTGAGTGTTTTGTATAGCTAGAGGGAATTAGTTTAAAGAACAAAATTCCAAAGTTTTTTAGCTTCTAGGATAGCCTCTTAAGAATTTAGTCATAAGACAACTTCTTTACATCTCGTTCCTCACGAAGGCGCAGCTCGAAGCGCCACATCCAAAATTGTCGCCACGTCAGCACACCCCACGCTGCTGCATCCCATGTCAACATGCATTTGCGCTTTGTCACCACTCATAACCGCCACCACCAATAACGGCGGTTCATTAGAACCCAACCCTAATAACAAACTTATGCCTCTACTCGCCATCTATTGTGCCACCTACATCTTCCAACAGATCACAACATCATTGCTGATCTCATCTTGCTCACCGGTCATCAATTAGTGCAAAAATAGCACTAGGTTAAAAAATAATATTGTACGGAATCATTATATGATAATATCATGTAAAAAGAAATACAACAAGGACAAAACTATTGAATTATGTCATTTATACATAAATTACAATAAGATAAGATCACTATTACATGATAAAACAGAAATATAAAATATCAAATTTTGAATTCCATGAATGCAAAATTGGTATTACACATCGCATTTTAGAATAATTTATGAAAGTAACACAATATATAGTCAAAAAATGAATAGAATTGATACTACCTTTACCTAGATATGCAGTCACTAATAAATTTAATATATGAAAAATTATATCACAAACTATCAAAAAAGTAAATATACCACCTCTATAGAATCATAAAATGATAGTGTAATGCTGTGAAAACTGAGAAAGAAGGAGATAATGTGTAGTATCGTATACTTTTTTTTTATTTTTCAAAGTAAATAAATTATCTTTATTTATGTTCATAATGCTATTTTGTAGTATAATTTTCAAAATTGAAGTGGCATTTCCAAAATTGTAGTAGTAGTTTTGTAAACAATCATGGCGTATTTTTAAATGTTCATAGTATGTAGAGTATTATTTATGTTTTTGTGAAATAAATTAATTTTTTTTTATGATCATAATAATATTTTATAGTGGATTTTTTTTCTTAATTTTAACAGCATTTTCTAAATTATAGTATATTTTTTATATTGTAATAACAGTTTAAAAAAAATTTAAATATCTTTTAGATGATGTATGTATTGTATCTTACAATATTATTTTATACTAGCATTTACGAATTGTTGCATCATTTTAGCATGTTAGAATTTTTTGGTCATGAATAGTATTATCATTTCCTAATTAATTTTTTTTCAGTTTCACATTCTTGTATCATTCTATGATCCTATAGAGGTGGTATAATTAATTTTTTTGATAGTTTGCAATACAGTTTTTTATATATTAAATTTATTTTGTGACTGCATATCTAGGTAAAGGTGGTATCATTTTTATTCATTTTTTGATTATTTATCGTATTATTTTTCATAAATTATTCTATAATTCTATGTGTTATACCAATTTTCCATTTACGGAATTAAAAAATTGATCTCTTGTATTTTTGTTTTATCATGTAATAGTTGATCTTATTTTATTGTAATTATGTATAATACTATTTTATAGTGGTATTTTATGAATAGTTGTAGGAATTTTTGAATTATAGTAGCATTTTATTCATTTTTTGACTATATATTGTGTTACTTTCATAAATTATTCTAAAATGCGATGTGTAATACCAATTTTGCATTCATGGAATTCAAAATTTGATATTTGATATTTCTGTTTTATCGTGTAATAGTGATCTTATCTTATTGTAATTTATGTATAAATGACATAATTCAATAGTTTTGTCCTTGTTGTATTTCTTTTTACATGATATTATCATATAATGATTCCGTACAATATTATTTTTTAACCTAGTGCTATTTTTGTTCTAATTGATGACCGGTGAGCAAGATGAGATCAGCAATGATGTTGTGATCTGTTGGAAGATGTAGGTGACACAATAGATGGCGAGTAGAGGCATAAGTTTGTTATTTGGGTTGGGTTCTAATGAACCGACGTTATTGGTGGTGGCGGTTATGAGTGGTGACAAAGCGCAAATGCATGTTGACATGGGATGCAGCAGCGTGGGGTGTGTTGACGAGGCGACAATTTTGGATGTGGCGCTTCGAGCTGCGCCTTCATGAGGAACGAGATGCGAAGAAGTTGTCTTATGACTAAATTCTGAAGAGGCTGACCTAGAAGCTAAAAAACTTTGGAATTTTGTTCTTTAAACTAATTCCCCTCTAGCTATAAAAAACACTCGTTAAATTTATAAAATTCAAAACAGACCCTCGTTTTTAAAATTATTTAAATGCAGCACTAAATTATGATGAGTTGTGTAAGTAAAAGTAACATTTGAAATAAAAATAAATGTTATTAACGACTGAGTTTTCATACTAATGTGTTTATATCCAATTTAATTTATTTTATTTTACTTTATGTTGCATTGCTTATACTGTAATAATTAATGGTTGTAGCGCAGTAGTCTATTAATACTTCGGTTAAATGATTTTTAAATTTGTACGGTTTTTGTTTCTAAACTCACTTAATTTATAGTTATAAAATGTTATATTTTAATGAAATTAAATAATATAAACAGATTATATATTCAAAGTTTATTACTTTTGTTTTTTTATTTGTTACATTAGCATTGCATTATAAACAGTGCAAACTACTTGATTCATTGTTTTAGCATTTGATTTTAATATTTTTTTCTTTGGAGTTTTGATTTAGGTTACTAATTTTGTTTTACAATGAATTTGCATGTGATTCTATTTTTGTAATTTTAAGAGCTTATTTTATAATACAAAAAATAAGAAGAATTCTTTTTGTTTTACGATAAATGATAAGGGTATTTTTCAAAAATTCTAATTCAATAACTCCCTTGTAGATATTGTTTGTATAAAGCATGACGTTTTAGCAAGCACGTTATATGCTTACACGATGGTATTCTCATAAAACTTAATTTATATGGTTCGACTTACAAATAAAGAAAAATGTTTGATCAAGCATTGAGAGAATGGTATATTATTCTATTGCTTACGCCAACAGTAAATATCTGATTAGGAAATTGACGTGGCTCCCATTTCCATCATCAAAATTTATAACAGCGACGCTCATTGCAATTTCAAAGTTTGTATGGATTTGCAGTTATGCTGGTTGACTCCCCTTTCTGATTCCATTCGGTTCAAAAAATTATCACCCTCCATATTTTTTCTTTTGGCTTTTCAGTTCATACAAGAAATATCCTTATTTTTTCTGAACCACTTTCAAATATAACATGGTTGTTTCACAAAACTCCCTCGAACGAAACTAGATTACTCCCTCGAATGAAACTAGATTATTATACAAACTTCGTTCGGCTCTACTAAGGTATCATATGAATATAGTTCGGTTGAAGCGAGGTTGATGCACACACCTCTTTTAGACCTAGCAAGGATTTTACACGAAACTTGCTTTATTGGGTTTTCAGGACAGCTGCTCTTGAACATGATCTGTAATGCTGTGAAAATATTTCAAACATTATTCATTTCCACTGAAAATCTACTGAGTTAAAATAATTCAAATCACTTATCCAAAATATTCTTGGAACATCTAAAATAAAACCATCTTAAGTACTTACTTAAATATTGGTTATGAAAACTTTATACTAATTATCACATTTGAATATCCAGTTGCTTGTGTAGAATGACTTCTCAGGAAGAAGATACAACGGTTCAGACTGGAGAGGCAACTGTAATTCTGGCTCCTCTAGTCAATCCTCCCGAAAGAGCCTCTTCTACTTTATCATACAGAGTTTTCCGCCAATTGTGCGCTCAGTTTGGCATTGCTGAATCAGATGTCATTCTTCCCGAGAGAAGTAACACTGCTGACATAGCACCTCCTGGCTTTGTAACGGTCAATCGACAAATGTGCCTGAGTGGGGGCGTTCCTCCTTTCAATGACTTTTTCCAACAACTTCTTCGTCAATTGGCCATCGCCCCGTCCCAACTACACCCCAATGGTTATGCCATTTTAATGGGGTTGTGTGTACTGTTTAGGAGGACGCTTGATCGATTCCCAAGATTTGACGAGATTTGCTTCCTATGCTTTTTCACCAGGACTAAAGATCACCCCTCTATTACTGTCGTGAGAAGTGCTCGAAATCGTAAATTGATCATCGGTCTTCCTGACGGTGCTCATGGGTTTTTGACTCAATTTTTCCATGTCCGTTGCCCCCCGGGGTTTTATGCTGTGTGGAGAGAAGGAAGTAAGATCATCTACCTTTACCTCCTTTATATTCTGAGTCTTTTGAAGTTCGAATTGCCAAGTGTTAACTTCGTCATCATTTCTTTTCTTTTATTTTAGTACTTCCCCCTCCTTGTAGAGATCCCAGTCACAAGCCAACCCTGGAGAGGCTTGTAGCAGTACCGGTTGAAGAACGTGATGTGAAATTTTTTCTGAACGACGAATTCCTTCACCAGTTCAGACTTCTTCACCCTTCTCGCTCCACACACCCCTGCGAGGTTCCAGACTCCCCACCTAAAGCATCAGATGCTCTGGTTTCTACAGACACATCCATACCAAAAGGACCTGCTCCCGAGGCTTCGCTAGTGAAGTGCTCCACTTCGGTTGATGTTGCGGGGCCATCTGTCGAACTTGCCCCGTTTATTGAGGAACAAGAGCCCCAGGGATCTCCCCGACTATCACAGAAATCTGGCGAAGAAGCCAAAAAAACCAGCCTTGCCAAGCAGAGCAGGGACGATACTTTCGAAGGGCTCAGTGACCTCTTTGCCACCTCGCAAGAGATCTTTAAAGATGATCCTATCACTACCGGGGTTTCTTCTTCAGTAGTTGAAGCGACTTCTGTCCTGCAACAGACTCCATCGACTCAAGAGTTGACGCTAACTATTACACCCACAACCACTCCTCAATTAAAGAGTGGTTCGTAGTTTGATGCACGTAGTTTGCACGTCACACACACTTAGAATTTTTTTTGGCACTTTTATGCTTCTGGCTTTTTGTACTTCGAAGAATTCTAAATTCTAGCTCTTTCTATTTCAGATTCTCCGATGGGGCGCAGCGGATCCTACTATGATGATTTCCAGCGCTACGGGAGGCGTAGCCAATATGATTACAGGCGTTACCTTCCCTCTTACAGAGAATCTGATGAAGAAAGAGCCGCTCGAAAGGCTCAAGAGACGAAGACTCAAGAGGAGCGTTACGAAAGAAGAGAGAGGGAGGAGCGCCACGATTCTTCGCAGAGAGGCGACGATTCCCATAAAAGAAAATCCCATGATGACAGAGGAAAAATTCATATGGTTGAAGATTCGAGCAAGCGAGCCCGACATGGTGAGAAGCACACCTCTACAACTCCTGAAAAGGTTACTGCCCCTACCTCGCTCGACATTCCTTCCGGCTCTCCCACTCTCGGGAAGACAGACATCCAAACAATAATTAGCAGGCCCAAATTCCAAGTCGGATCGGGTCCGGCCACTTTGCAAAGTCGGTTTCCACAGTGGTGTCTGAAGGGAGTAAGGTTTGACCTTGACTTGGTCCCCATTGACAAGTCTACTATGTTACGAAACCTCGATGCCATCAAGCTTGATATTGAGAGGATGTCGAACTGGCAAAAACTTGTTGACGAGCTCCAAAGGGTTAATCGTGCAAACATAGAGGCCATGCTCACCATGGAAAATGATAAAGCCGAATGGCAGAAGGTTCTTGAGCAACATGACACTGAGATGAGGAGCATTGCTTCTTACAATGAAGAGCTTGAAGCAAAAGTTGAAGAACTGAAACAAGAGCTTGCTGCTTCCTCTACTTCTTATTCTCAAAAAGAAGAAGTGCTCCTAAAATAAGTGAGAGATGCTCATGCCAGCCAAAGGGATGCCGAAGACAGGCTCGAAGTGCAAAAAAGGATCAGTGAGGGCTATATTGCAGATGTTGCAGAGCTTCGGAAGAAAACCAGCTCCCAAGAGGCGGAGATTAAAATGCTTAAGCTTCAACTTTCTAAAGCTGAAATGGAGCGTGATGAGGCCGTTACCGGCAAAATTGCAGCTGAAGAATTTCACGAGGCAATGAGGGCCAACATCAGCTCAACATTATTTGATTTCTATCTGCACAGCATCTTGGGGCGCGGTAGCCTCGCCTTTCTAGGCCCCAAGTATGAAATTACACTGGCTGAAGTTTGGGAGGCCGCACTCGATATGCTCGGTGGTAGCGGCGCTGGCTATGCTGAGTCAGCTCTTGAGGAGCACTATCTTGATGATGATGCTCGTGCCGCTCTCGCTAGGGGAGAGAACAGCTTGCAAAATTAAGGGCCGAAACAGCGGCATGAGAATATTCAGGAAAAATCATCTCAACTGCTCCAATTCAACCTTCTCCTTCAGCCGAAATTGACATTATCGGTTCTAGTTCTCATTCTCCATCTCCTACTAAAGTTACCACTGATATCACAAGAATACAAGGTGGAGATGAAGGCGGCGAGAGTGCCGAGGCACAGGCTTACGAAGTTGACGTCAGGGAACCGACTTCTGCAGGTAACCCTACTGACAATCTTGCCCAAGTAGACTGCTCATATGTTTCTTACGAACTTGATGAGCTTTTTGACTACTTCTTGAATCTCAGCGAACCTTTATCTCCGCTTTTTACTGACTTGAACTTTTTTCCTTCTGCAGAGAAAACGTCGGGCATTGTTCAGGCTTCTCCTCCTCCAATTATTCCTTCCCCGCCTCTTAAGGTCACTCCTCCTTCTGCCTCGCAACCCAGGTCACAAGAGGAGCAAATAGAAGCTCTTCACGGCTTAGATGATCCCGTTGCTTCTCAAGATCCGAAAGGAGAAGAAACAGAAGGAAGCGAGAGGACTCCAGAACCAACTGGCTCCGACGCTGAACCGTTATCCAAACTTCTTTCTCCAGGGAGTGGGTCTTCCTCCAAGAAGTGAGGAAAGCAGGGAGTTTCCAAGAAGAAGAAGAAGAAGGGATCTTTAACTAGCGAAGAAGAGACGGAAGAAAGTCCGACCGAGCCCCTTTCTCCTTCATCCCCTACCCTTACAAGCCGGTCTAAAAAGTTGGTCATTCGGCCAGGTGCAGGCTCAAAAGGTGGGCGGAAGAAGAAATGATGGCTGTGGTTCTGTGGCTTTCATATCGCTTTTTGCCCTCTTTTTTTTTGCATGTACTGACCGGAAGTTGTGCGGGTACCGGCCCCCCGCTTTTCTTTTGCTTTTTACTTTGGAACCTGTACCTGTATATAAAATAGTGTTGAATAAAATGATTCTTTTTCTTTGTACAAACTTCTGTCTGTATCTGAGAATGCATTTACTGTTCATTTTTGTACAAGTTTCTTTGTACGATATTGCAGTGAGCTTGTGGTATATATTGTTCGAGCGCAATTTTACCGATGCAGTTATGCCAAGCTGCCCCTATACCATAAGCCCATTGTAATATTTTATTTTATGAGGAACTTGCGCTTTTATTTTTTAGAGAAAAATTATTCCACATTTGGAGGAATATTATTTCATTAAAAAATAGAGCACAAATAAGTTTCTACGTTTCAACCTTCGAAGATATAACTTTTTATTTTGTGCATATACACATTTTACTGAATGAAATCTTCTATGTGGTAAAGCGGGTATTTGCAAGGTACTTCAACTTCTTTTTGAGGAAGAGAATTTTCTAGAATAAGTAATTCATTCTTCCTTTGAAAGTTAAAGTGTGCTTTTGATGAGGATTTTTTTTTTGCATGCCGCAGTAAAGAGCTTCTTGATTTTTGTTTCTTTGAAAAGTTGCACCTTTGGGGAAGACTTTTTCACATTTCAACGCCTGGAAGATTTATTTCAATCTTGGTGAACGTGTGCCTCTGAAGAGGTCTTTCTGCTTGATTGTGCCTCCGGGAGGAGGTCTTTTCATTTCTGCCTCCGGGAAGAGGTCTTTCTGTCTTATTGTGCCTCTGGGAAGAGGTCTTTTTGTTTCTGCCCCTTGGGAGAGGCTCTCTCTTTTTTTTTTTGCATTTCATCTCTGGTGAAGTGAAACTCCAAAGAGCGGCTGTTGCACTTCAACTCCTGGCGAAATGGGCCTTCGAAGAGGGCTTTTATTTTGTTTTACATTTCAACTCTGGTGAAGTGAAACTCCGAAGAGCGGCTGTTGCACTTCAACTCCTGGCGAAATGGGCCTCCGAAGAGGGCTTTTATTTTATTTTACATTTCAACTCTGGTGAAGTGAAACTCCGAAGAGTGGCTGTTGCACTTCAACTCCTGGTGAAATGGGCCTCCGAAGAGGGCTTTGATTTTGTTTTACATTTCAACTCTGGTGAAGTGAAACTCCGAAGAGCGGTTGTCACACTTCAACTCTTGGTGAAATGTGCCTCCGAGGATTGCCTAGAAGTTACTCTCTCATGGTTGGAGGGTCATGACTTCTCCAATCTTTTTTGGTTGAGTAGAGAACTTTCTTTTTTGCGGCATATGCCTCGTTAGAGGTCTTTATCCTCCGAAGAGTTGTGCCTCTGAAGAGGACTTGTGCCTCCGAAGAGGGCTTTAGTTGTTCCTTGTCCACTTGCTTATGCCTTTTCAGTGATTCTCTATTTTTTCTTTTCAAGCTTGCACTCCCTTCTCTTACAAGTAGTTTGTTTAATCCAAGGAAGTGTACTTCATTGTTAGGCAAGTTCACGAGAAAGGGCATAAGCTTCTTAATTGGATGTTTGTTTGTTCAAACGATCTCAATTTACGAGCAATGGCCCGTTTCCGGCGAAATCATTGGCCGTTCAATTGAAGCACTTCCTATCTAGGATTTGAATTCGGGAATTTTGTGACTTGGAATTTGTTTGTTGAATGATAACAAGAATCACTTGGTCTTGTAATGTGCAAGTTTTATTTTCGTTGCCTGCAAAAATTTAAATCGACATTTCAGCAATACATTTAATGTACTTTTCATATCGAAAATAAAGCAAACATGTAATAATAATAAGAAACACAAGATTTATAGTGGTTCGGCCAAGAATTTGGGCCTACATCCACTTTATAGTCTTTCATTATTCACTTGCATCGGTTTTACAATCGCTTTCAATTACAGGAATCATACATTCATAATTCTTTTTACAATATTTCAACAAAGCTATCAAGTAAAGTATGGGCGCAAGTGATTGCTGTTCCAAGCCCTTGGAATTTGATCTCCTTCGACAGTAGTGAGTTTGAATGTGCCGTCAAGAAGCTTTTGACCTATGACATATGGTCCTTACCAATTTGGACCAAACACACCTGTCGCCGTCATAATTCTCTTTAAGACTAGATCTCCAATCTCAAAGCTGCGTTGGCGAACTTTGGAATTGAAGTGTCTGGCTATCCTTTGCTGATGAGCTGCGATTCTGAACTCTTCCTCTTCTCTTTTTTCATCAAGGAGATCTAGTGCCTCGAGCTATAGTTTTTCATTCTCCGCTTGATTGAAATGGATTCTTCTATGTGAAGGGACCTCTGTTTCTACCGGAATCATTGCTTCTGACCCGTATGCCAATGAAAACGGAGTATGCCCAGTCGCAGTTTTGTGGGTAGTTCTGTATGCCCATAGTGCTAGTGGTAGCTTATCGACCCAAACACCTTTTGCTCTTTCGAGTTGCTTCTTGATGGTTGACTTGATAATCTTATTTACTGCTTCCACCTGCCCGTTTGCCTGCGGATGAGCTACTGCTGAGAAGCTTTTTCGGATTTTGAATCATTTGCAAAAATCTTGGAATTCTTCACTTTCGAACTGAGTACCATTGTCTGTAATTATCTTTTGAGGCACACCATACCTACAAATGATACTTTTAGTCACAAAACTTATTATCTTTTTAGAGGTGATAGTAGCCAGGGGTTCAGCCCATTTAGTAAAATAATCTATAGCAGCAATGGCATATTTGATTCCAGATTTGGCAGTTGGTAACGGTCCCACAAGGTCTATCCCCCATATTGCAAATGGCCATGGGCTGACCATCTGTGTGAGTTCAGTGAAAGGTGCTCTAGGAATTTTTGCGAATCTTTGGCATCTGTCACATTTTCAGGAATAGTCTGCTGCATCTCGATTAATTTCTGGCCAAAAATATCCGTATCGGAGAATCTTCTTTGCTAAAGTTTGACCACCTAAATGATCACAACATTCTCCCCCATGCACCTCAGCTAGGATTGTTTTGGACTCTTCCCTGGATACACATCGAAGTAACGGCATTGAGAATCCCCGTCTGTATAATTGGCTATCCTGGACTATATAGCGAGAGGCTTTCGTCAGTAGCTTCTGTCGTTCTTTTGAATTTTTCGGTAAAGAGTCATTGAGCAAATATTCTGTTATTGGAGTCATCCATGATTCTTGCTCTTGAGACACGCTCATGATCCAATCAATATCCATCTCATCAATGCTTGGAGCCAATAGGACTTCCACTGGAGTCAACCCCAGAAATTGAGCTTCGCCTGTGCTAGAGTACTTTGCGAGAGAATCTGCTTTCGTGTTTTCTTCTCGAGGAATATGACTTATCATGTAATGATCGAAGTCACCCAGGAGTTCCCAAGCCTTTAACAAGTAGGCAGGCAGATTTCCCCCTTTCGCTTGGAATTCCTTCTTGACTTGGCATACAATAAGCTGAGAATCACTGAAGATCTGTAATGCTCGGATGTTTAGTTCTTTAGCAATTCTCAAGCCAGCGATAAGAGCCTCGTATTCTGCTTCATTGTTCGTTGAAGGAAATTCCAATCTCAGTGCATAGCATAATGACCGACCTTCAGGGGTCTCGAGCACAACTCTGGCTCCAAAACAGTAGTCATTTCTCGCGCCATCAACATATAACTTCCATTGAATTGGGGAATCATCGATCGTTTCCTCCTCACTGTTACCCTTATCTGTGAATTCTGCGATGAAATCCGCTAAAGCTTGTCCGTTGATTGCTTTTCGGGGATGATAAGTGATGTCGTATTGACTGAGTTCAATGTTCCACTTTAGAAGACGCCCGAAGTCTCAGGGCGAAACAGGACTTGCTTTAAAGGTTGATCAGTGAGGACTCTGATAGGATGAGCTTGAAAATATTGCCTCAACTTCCTTGATGCAATCAGTAGGCAATAGGCGAGTTTTTCCAACTTGGAGTAATTCATCTCAGCCCAGTGAGTCTTTTGCTGATATAGTAAACTGGATGTTGAATCCTCTTGTCTTCTCGTATCAGCGCTGCACTTAAAGCATGAGATGATACTGCCAAGTATATAAGAAGATCCTCACCATCGCCAGGCCTAGAAAGTATTGGAGGCGTTTCCATATGGCGAATCAATTCATCAAAGGCTTTTTGGCATTCGGGAGTCCAATCGAAGCTTTTCTTTCCTTTCTTTAGAGCGTCAAAGAACAGGATGCATTTATCAGTAGCTTTGGAAATGAACCGACTCAAGGTGGCGACTTTTCCGTTGAGACTTTGCAATTCCTTCTTCGTTCTAGGAGCTTTGACTTCCTTTAAGGCGATAATTTGAGCTGGACTAGCCTCAATGCCCCTAGCGCTCACGATGAAACCTAAGAACTTTCCGGACTCCACGCCAAATGAACATTTTAAAGGGTTAAGCTTCATTCCGTATTTTCGGAGGACTGCGAACATGTCTGCTAAGTGTTCGATATGATCCACTGCTTTCTTAGATTTTACTAACATGTCGTCGACGTAGACTTCCATAGTCTTTCCCAATTGCGGTTTGAACATAGCATTAACAAGTCTTTGGTAGGTTGCCCCCGCATTCTTCAGCCCGAAGGGCATAACTCTGTAGCAGTAAAGACCAACATCGGTGATAAAGATCGTGTCCTCCTGATCTGGCTCATGCATCATGATCTGGTTATATCCGGAGTAGGCATCCATAAAAGATAACAATTCATGTCCCGCTGTTCCGTCTACCAGTTGATCGATCCTGGGTAACGGGAAGCAGTCTTTGGGGCAGGCCTTGTTTAGATCTGAAAAATCGATGCACACTCTCCATTTTCCGTTGGCTTTCTTAACCAGCACTGGATTCGAAACCCAATTCGGATAGGTAGATTCTTTGATAAAGTTATTCTCCATGAGCCGATCAACTTCTTCTTTTAACGCTGCTGACCTTTCTGGACCTTGAGTTCTCCTTTTATGTTTCACAGGTGTAAATTTTGGATCAATATTCAGAGCGTGCACTGCAACTTCTGGGGATATTCCGCACATATCGGCATGAGTCCAAGCAAAAACATCCAAATTTGCTTTTAAAAAAGATATTAAGATATTCTGAATTGACACATGAAGTTGCGAACCCACATTAAACACCTTATTTGGGTCCTTCGGGTCAACAGGTACTGGTACTGTTGTTTCCATTGGTACCACTCTATTCTCCCCTGCACTGGCTTTTCTAGGATCCATCTCTTTTCGTGCTCCGCTGTGCTCGCCAGTGCAGGGTCCGCCCAGTAATTGCTACAAGGCTGGCTCTTTGACGCGGACTGGGGTTGCCGCATCCTTTCCCATTTCTCTTTTCCTTGTTTCTCGCAGCTCTGTCAGATAACACTCCCGCCCAGCATTTTGATCCCCTTTTATAACTCCCATTCCATTGTCTGTGGGGAATTTAATGGTGAGGCACCATGGGGCCAGAACAGCTTTGAACGCTACGACAGTTGGACGGCCAAGGAAAGCATTATAAGCAGAAAATTCATCGACAATCACAAAAGTTTGCTTGCGGACTACTTTTCTTTCTCCCTCTCCAAGTTCTACAAGCAAATCAACGGTTCCTATCGGTTGTTTTGGCTCCCCAGTGAAGCCAGCGATTTTCTGCGACGAGGCTTGCACATCAGTCATAGGGATCTTCATTTGGTCGAATGTTTTCTTGAAGAGGATATTGCAGGATGCGCCACAATCAATGAGAACTCTTCTGACTATAGCTGGCCTGATACCAGCCGAGATGACTAAGGGATCCAAGGTAGGAGCTTTAACACCTGCGGAATCCCTGGCTCTGAACACAATATCGTCATTGAAAGTTCTTGGTTGTTTCAGGGGCGTAGCATCTTTTAAAACAAAGACATCTTCTTCGGACGGCACATATTTCAAAGCCCGGGTGTACCTTTCCATCTCACCCCAGCTCTTGCCTGCTGGGTGAGGTCCTCCCGTAATGACATTGATAACAGGCCTTTCGGATTCATGCCCTGCAGCCTTCTCACTTGTCCTGGGTTGATGAACAGGAGCTCGTTGCCCCTGACTAGACGAAGCAGGATTGCTGCTATTCTTTTCCACAAATTGCTGCAGCTTGTTTTCCCTTATCAACTCTTCAATCAAAATTTTCAATTGGCGGCATTCATCGGTATCATGACCGGGTTGATTATGGAAGCGGCAAAACTTCCCGTTTTGTACAGCTTTTTTCCCGGTTCTCAGAACGGGAGGTTTAGGATAATCAACGGAATCTTTAGTGGCAAGATAAATACGATCCGGCGTATCTGATAAAGGAGTATATTTCGATGGCTTGAAAGAACGAGGCTTCTTCAGATTTTTCTGTTTCTTCCCATCATTATTTTCCCTTTTCTGTCCTACAGATTCATTCTTGCGTGGAGCAGCAACGTTATCTTCATCTTTTTCCAATACTGCCTTTACCGGTACAGGACGGCTTTCCAGGCGTATGAACTCATTTGCTTTCTTGTAGAATTTTTCAAGGGAATTTGGTTCCTTCATGTTAAGCCATTTTCCAAATTTGCTCGACTTGTCGATGACCCTCCTCAGATAGGTCAAGATCATCCGTGGTTCTGCATTGTCTACCTCAGCCAGCGCTATATTAAAGCGATTCGAGAAAGATCTGATAGTTTCCCCTGGATTCTGTTCTAAACTTGACAACGACATGATATCTTTGGCTTTTGAAGCATATAGTCTGAACTGCTCCTTGAATTTCCAGGTTAGGTCAGAAAACTGATCTATAGACCGAATTGGTAGCTTGGTGAACCAAAGCAGAGCTACACCTTCCAAATATACAGGAAAATATCGACACTTTATTTCATCAGAAGCTCTGGCACCCGTCATGTGCCAATCATACTTATACAAGAATTCGTTCGGATCACTTGTTCCCTTGTAAGCTGGGATAGTTGGAGGGACGAACTTCCTTGGGAACTCAGCCTTTAAGATCCTTTCGGTAAACGGGGTTTTACTTGGAGCGAAACACCATTCCTTCTCGTCTTCATTCCTTTGCATGCTTTCTTTCATGATTTGTCGAACCATTTCAGAAAGATACCGCTCATCATTTCGAGCTTTAGATCCACCAACTTCAGGAAATGCTTGCTCAAAGGGGCTGGCAGCCCTCTCAGGAATGTTTCTTTCTTCAGCATCATGAATGTTGCCAGCAAAGTTCCTTTCATCACCCGTTGGTCGACGGTTTACCCCAAGCAAATCGTTCAACTTATTCAAAATTAGAGCATTTTGGGCATTCTGAGCCTCCAATTGTGCACTTTGGGCATTTATCTGCTGGTTTAGCCCTAAGATTACAGCATCCAACTCCGCTTTTGTGATCCCAACAGGTGGAGTGGCTTTATTAGGTACTGGGGAAGTGGAGGTTCCCTCTTGAACATTTCCAGATCTAACCGATCTACTCCTTCTCCCCGGAGCCATGATTTCAGATAAACTTCTAGTCTTCAGAGAGATTACTTCAACGAACTTTCATGGAGCAATGATGATAATTTGCCTGAGTTCGATTCTCAGTGAAAGCACCAAAAATGTTAACGCTGAAATTTGAACGCTAACACCCCGGTGTGTAAAGTGTAGTTGTGAAAGCACCACCCGATGATTCGGGAACAGAGTATAAGCAGAAAACCACAGAAAAAAAAGCAGTGAATAACAACGATTTTATAGTGGTTCGGCTCAATAGTTTGCCTACGTCCACTCTGAATATCTTTATTGATGATTCCGTTAATAGTTGATACAATTCTTCCCAAGTACAATACACTTTGAACTACTAAACACTTTGAACGAGTAGCTTAAACTTCAATGTAAATGAAAGTCCTCAAATCCATGTCGGATGCATGAGATTTCTTCTTAAAGTTGTTGATAGCGTTCTATGTGTCTTGAAAGCTTTGAGTGTTGAGTTGGTTTGGAATGTAGCAGAGTATCGGTGCTTGGAAAGAATGAGCCAAAAGTCCCTTGAATGTTGGAGGTGGTCGCGTATTTATAGGTGTGATTCTGGGCGGCAGTTTTTCACTCAAGTCATGAGTCGTGCACGACTCATGGAGAGTCGTAAGTCGCATTCTACTCAAGGTTCAAGAATCAGCAGGCAGTGGAGTAAGTGAAGTGGTTCTGAGCTTTTCTTTGTTCATTTGAAGTCCTAACTCATTCGCGAGTTAAGAGGTCACGGTTTAAAGTGAGGCAGTACTAAAATCTTGGCTCTGCGGTTTTAGGTCGTGTACGACTTAAACTAGGTCGTAAGTCGTCGACAAGTCATCTTACTGCGGCATGGTATTGAACTTGTCCTCTAAGTCTTAGGTCGTAACGTCTTTAAGTCGTGGACTTTCTTAAGTCGTGACATTCCCTAAGTCGCTTTGGTCTTAATTCTGTTAGGTCGTTAGTTCCTTAACTCATAAGCTTTTAACTCGCAGGCTCTTTAACTCGTGCACTTCCCCTGAGACATGACATATCTTAAGTCGCAGAGGCTTTAAGTCGTAGACTTCTTGGTCCGTTGAGTTGCTGTCTCCCTTGAGTCGTAGAAACCTTAAGTCGTGGATGCCTTAAGTCGTGGATGCCTTAAGTCGTGGATGCCTTAGGTCGTAAAGTACTCTAAGTCGGCAACTTCTTTATGGTATTGAGTTGGTCTATTTCTTTAGGCCGTTAGGTCGTAGCTTCCTTAAGTTGGTAAGTCGTCAGTCCCTTAAGTCGTCCATCCTCTTGACTTGTTGAGTCATGTATCTGTTAACTCGTTATGTTGATAACTCACTGAGTTGTTTGTCCATTGAGTCGTCGCCTACCTTGAGTCGTTTTCTTATTGAGTCGCGCAGTTTTTGAGTCGTAGGAATTTGAGGGTTAACACCTACTATAGCTACCATATTAGATGGTAGGTTCTACAACTAAAACCGTACATGGCGCGTATTGGTAATTGGATTTCCAACAAATGGTCAAGCTAAGGAACTTCCTGGGCCACATGGGTACGCCTCTAGTGGGACGCCCCGAGAAACTAACCGGATCTCTGCCAACACAAGACCGGGTTGCCTATGCAAAAAATAAGTAACTACTAACATGAGTATGTCGTCCCTCGGTTGTAAACAACCTTTATCCGAGGATCCTCAATACCAACAACCACAAAGTAATAAATTTGCAGCAACCACATAGGTTAAGTATTTGGGCTCCATACCATGATACCACCTCTGTCCAGAAGGAAATGAACATACCCTAAGGGCGCTACCCCATATAACCTTGTTGCATCCTTCCTGTTTCGATCATTCTAGGGTGTGAGGCTCGACGAAGTCTCGTCCACAAAGCTACGCTTTTAACAAAAGCCATGCTTTGATCAACAAATGATCAGCAACGCTTCGTATGTCGCATTACCAAATTGGGAATGTATCACTAGTAACCATCTACTACATAACCTCTGAGCTCGTACGTCCCAGAGAAGGGTGTTAAGCTAAGAGAATAAATTCTCCGCCACCAACAGAAATGTATTTGATAGAAACCAGCTTTACATCTCAAAGTGTAACGTCAGACACACATCCATATAAGTCCGTTCCACGATCGAAAGGAACCGAAGGCACTTCCAAAGAAGCCCTTGCAAATACGGATATTCATTAATCACGTTCGGAATCCCCATCAAAAAAGCGAGATAAAATCTCAATACCAGAGCAACCTAGTGCAGAGACATTCGACAGGTAATCCTTTCGCTTTCGAAAATACCTGGTCTTCAACACCATCTTCAAATGCAATCCCATTTCTTCGTATCGTTATTCGGAATGGGTTTTATGACACAAGGCCCTCTCCCGGCTAATCGAATAACGAGCGCTTATTTTAAAAATAAATATTACATTCAGATTCAAACAAATCACAACAAATTCCACTTTGATCCTTTAAATAAAAGATCCATCACAATCACAAAGGTTCGATGGGTTTCGAATATCCATTTGGAATTCGACTCCCGATCGCGTCGAAATTCAAATGCCATTTAAAAAGGCCAATATTGATAGTCGGTTATTTAACTATCAATCAACATTCAAAAAAGTCACTGGATTTCAAAAAAAAATTCCAAATTATTTAATTTCAACATATCTTCGCAAGGTATATTTTCATATTTTAACCTTTTGAAAACAAATTTTAAATCAATTTCCACATTTTAATCCTTTGAAAACAAATTCAATTCATTTTCCTTATACGGAAAATATTTCCAAACATTCATTCATTTCCACTGAAAATCTACCGAGTTAAAATAATTCAAATCACTTATCCAAAATATTCTTGGAACATTTGAAATAAAACCATCTTAAATACTTACCTAAATATTGGTTATGAAAACATTATACTAGTTATCACATATAAGACTTCAAGTCCAAACTAATTTTAAAATAAAATTAGTAGATTGAGTATAAATATTTAAATAACTAGTTTCTAAATCAAAAATCAATTTAATCTTTAAAATAATCCCTTATATAATTAATTAAATAAATTTTTACTTTAAAACAATTTCCAAAACTAATTTCTCTAACAATATTATTTTAAAACCAAATCTAGAACTTTTAATTTTATTTCAAAAGCTATTTTAAAAATACACTCGGCTTTCCAGGGAAGAATTCTTTTTTTCCAATACAAAATGGTCCATTCAAATAATTTATAAATCTTCTCGATTTATTTTAATTTACATTCCAAATTTGTAAATTTCTTTCCACACTTTTAAAAATAAACCAATATTTACTTTTCAAAAAAAATTCCTTTTCATTAATAAAATTTCCATTGTGAATTTTAAACCTTCAAATATCCAACGATATACGATTTTCAAATCGTTTTTCAAATATTCACTTTCAACACCGAAATCAATTTTTAAATTGATTTCCAAATTAATTTCAATCACCAAATCAAATTCCAAATTGATTTCTAAATATGTTTCAATCAACAAATCAATTTTCATATTGATTTCCCAAGGGTTTTATTTTTTTGAAACACCAAATTAATTTTCAAATTTAATTTCGAAATTTATTTCAATGCCAAATCGATTTTCATTCAAACACTAAATAAATTTTCATATTGATTTCTCAAAGATTTGTTCTTTTAACACCAAATCAATTTTCGAATTTATTTTTAAAATAAATTCCTTTATTTTTTCCAAATTATTTAAAAACCATATTTTTAAAATAAATTCTTTACCCTTTGAATTTTATTACTTGAAATCCATTTATTAAACTTTTTCCCTTATTTTGGAATTTTATTCAATAAGATTTCACTATAGATTTTCTACCTAAATTTAAAGATCCAATTTTATTTATTTCTTTTATCCTACGATACCAAAAATATATTCGGCTAAATTTTAGCCTTTAATGGTTTCAATCACAAATAGTCACACACAGATTACAAATAATCAACACAAAATTTTGAAAACAAATCAAAATGTTTTGAGGAATCCAGTTAGATCCCTCCAACCTGTTTTTCTACATCCACAGACGTTAGCACAACAATTAAATACAAATACCACTTCGAGGTGGAATATCGCGGTATATGGGATTTATATAATATCATCCACTATTATGCGGCACGGGTCTCATCCGCTACATAATGCGGGAAATCAACAACTCCAAATACATATATAATACCAATTCCACTTCGAGGTGGAATATCGCGGAATATGGGTTTAATATAATATCATCCGCTATTATGCGGTGCATAGGGCCTAAACTAATATAACTGATAATAAATTAATTATCCAAGCACACAATTAACAATTTAAAATTTAACTATTTAAAATTTAAATGAGAAATTTTGATTAAGTGAGAAGATCTCACCTTTGTTTATGCCTGCAACCCATTTTCATTCCAGCTTGATTTCTTTCAAATATTGACCTTGTACAAATAATTATATCATATATTAATATTCGAATAAATCGAACAATCATAATTAACCAATGATTTAGTTTAAACTAATACTTTTAATTTTAAACAAATTTCCTTTTAACAAATTTCCTTTAATAAAATATTTTTATAATGACAAAAATTAAATGAACCATTTAAACGAACTAATTCCTCTAATCGAATAATTTATCACCATTTCGTTGTTTTAATTAACTAACTATTTAATTTAAAATAAATTTTCATTTAATAACTTAGTTAACCAATGATTTTTTTTAAACAAACCATTAAATTTTAAACAAATTTTCCTTTTAATATTTTTAACAACAAAAATAATTAAATAAGTTTACTAACAAATTTACCATGGTACTACTTTATTTCTTTATTGGACTATATATATGTACATATAAAATAATTACAGCTTCAAAAATAAAATTCTTTCTTACTATAGATTTATATATTGTAAATATATTTTAAAATTTTCCAACTTGCATACATACATTATGCATTAAATAAAATTTCTTTTACTGTACAAATTTTTTTTCTGACCTGAAAATAACAACACAGATTTCCTTTACTATATACATATGTATTCTTTATACTAAAATAAATTACCCTTAATTTTTAGCAAACTTAAATTAATTAGAGGAAAATACCTACTACCTTCTCCTCTTCAATGATGTACACATCCAATGCCGAGCATCCCGGCTCAACAAACTGTAGAATGTCCACCTCGATCCACCAACGAATCTTATCGAACGCAAGGGACACGAACCTTCCTCCCCATCACAGTCCTGACCCCAAATGAATGCGACTTCGCTGCTTCGATTGACCCCTCGAAACATTGTAAATCGAACGGCTCTTACTGTCGTCGCTATCACGCTGCTTCGACAACTCGTTGGCGCATGGTTACGAACCCCACGACCTTTGTCGCGACATCGATAACGCTCGAGCATCGACTGAAGACTGAATTCAATCTCTACCCCTTTTTCTCAAGCTCAAGTTCGAGTCGAGCTCGCGATGCCATGCCCCCATTTTTTTTTAAGATGAAGGGGAATTTGGGAACACGACCTTTAATTGAGGATTTCGATTTGTGTTAAGAGGTAAGTGCCGACATTGTTTTTATTTTATTTGAGGAACGACATTTGAATTTTTTTTTATTATTACTTGCGTTAACATCATATTTTTTTCAAAGAAAACGAACGCATGTCAAAACAATCGCCAGGTGTTGAAGAAAAAAGAACGTGTCATTTGCTTTGTAAAACAAATATTAAATTTTAAATTTAAATTCAAATTAAAATTGCTCCAATAAACGCAACTCAAAATCTCAACCTCCAATTTAAACGTTCTGCCGGACGTTTATAATGTTAAACCCCTATTCCAAACACAATGGAAAAGGTTTCGAGTCCAAATTTGATCGTATGGAGAAGATAGCATTTCGGACCAGTTAAAATATTGAATTTTCAATTTAAATTCCAGCGCGTTTACTTGTCGTTCGGCTAAACGATCACTTCGAATTCTACGAAAATTGAAATTCGATAATAATGCAATATTACGGATCCAACGGAACTGGTTTCTATGAATTCCGAGACCATGTCTCGGAAGACTATTTTAAATATCAATTTAAATGATAAATTTCAAAACTGAATAAAATATTTTCACATCCAACTCCGAAGCTTCCATTGTCTTCATTATTATGAATATAAATTTTCCAAACCATCAAATTATTTTTAATCAGCTTAAAATTGAAGATACAAATTTCTTTACTCAACATCAATAAATTAAATTCAATAACTTAATTGCCAATTTCATAGTTGTAAATTCAAGTTAAACTAACTTTTAAACATTTAAAATCAATTAAATATTTCGATTTCAAATGTTTAAAATTTACGGACCGTCACAGTGAACTCTGTTTTAAAGAAAAAAATGGAAAGATAGAAAATTTGAGGATTGATTTTAACATATTTCTAAGACTCAATCACATATAACAATTACTTAGGCATAGAGTTGTAGTCTTGATCCTCTGATGTCTTCTTTTTTTCATGTATGAGTGCATATTTTTCTTTAGCTTCTAAACTGTCTTGTCATGAATCAAAACTAGTGATTCAACAATGAGATTTCCACTTAATTCTTCTACCTTTAAGGTACTGATGTCATTTGCCTCTTTGATCGCAAGTGTTTTTTGATCCCATGTAACGACCCGTAAAATTCGCTAATTAAATTGGTTAATTTAATAAGATTTTTAGTAACTAAATTTAGAAGAAAATTAAAATATATAATTTATAATGAAGCAAATGTTAAAAAATGAAATGTAGCAGTGATAATTAAAATTAATTTTTGACAATTGGAATGAAATCCCAATAAAGAAATAGTGGAAACATTATAATTTGTTAATTTAATACGATTGTGTAATTAATACTGAAAGAAATAAATTTGGGAATGATATTGATGAAATGATAACTTGAATGCAAGGTAAACAATACTAAGCAAAGTTAATAAATTTATGAATTGAATGGAATACCAAATAATGAAAAAAATCTAAATGTTATGTTTGATTATAAATTGAGCATAAGTGAACGAAATTAGTTGTGTAATGAAAGACAGACAAATCATTCCATTGAAATCTAATTTATAATAAAGTGTAATTATTGTAGCATTTGAAATTAAATATTATGCAATTGAAATAAAGATGAAAATAGAAATATTGAAGTATGAAATGCAAGGGTATGATAAATAGAATGGAATAAAATTAGTGTTATATATGGAATAATAATCTGTTTTGATAAGTAACAAACTTATAAAGGCAGTGGAAAGCAAATAGTTGACAATTAATATAGGTTGTTTATTTATTTAATGGGTTAAATAAACTTTGGTAATCAATTACAATAAATCCAAATTTATTGTTTTGTTAACGTAAATTAAAGTAATAGTCGGAAGTAATGTTAATTTTATTCACAATATGAATTGGTTGATTTAAAGAATAGAAATCAATATTTTATTTATTTAATTGAAATGTAAAATTCAATAATTGGATTAATTGCAATTAAAAGAAATTGAAATATCTAAATATTACGTTATTCGAAATGAAGATGGAATGTGAGAATATTAATGTAATAGATTTTGAATCCAATATTTATTTCATCCGTTGACAATAATGAATTTAATAGTAGAATGAAAATCAAATTTAATAGAATTTTTGGAAATTAAATTTATAATTTATGAATTTAATGAAAGTGTGGTTAATACTGAAATCGATAAACTAATCAACTCTAAATTGACATTTAAATTTGGGTAAATTAGTGTAATGATTTGGAAATATAAAAATGATAAGAATTGCCAATTATAGAATTGAAATTGAAAATTTGATTTAATTAATTAATTAATAATTTATTTAATTAATGTAAAAATAGCCATTTTGGCCACTGACTCATATTTCGACAAAACCGTTTCATCCGATCCACAATGGTGAATTATTGTAGGATTTCAATTTTCATAGCGATCGGGCTTGTCGTTTGATCGTATGGGCTTGAAACGCCTTGAAATCAATGAAGTTGAAATCAATTCAAATCAATTTGAAATAACTTGATTTCTGCATAACTTCTTCATACGATGGAATTTGGAAATGAAACCTGTTCCATTGCATTTAAAATATTTTAAAATATTTATTTTGGTATATGGGTTGACCCAGTTTCATTCCGGAGTCAGAACGTGCTTTTCGAGCCATTCATCGTTCAACGCGTTTATAAATTGGGTCCGTCTATTCTATTTCAACCTTGCCTATATATACCCTGTTATAAACCCTAATTCGTTTTTTATTCCTCATTTCTATACATTTTATTAGCTCCTCTTTCCAATGGCTGCAAACCTTAATTCCAAAATACAATTCCAAATCAAATCCAAAGCAAAAATTTCAAACTCTCCAACCAATATAAAATTTTATATGGATTCGAAGCTCCCGAAGAGCGCAAGTCAGATCTGTAGTCTGTTTCTCAATCTGAGTTTTTAGGTGGCCAGAAATTGAGGTTTAATTTACGGTCGTTCATCGCGCGTCGATGAACGTTGTCGGATCATCAAATCATTTCGGGGTATTGTAGAGTGGACGATGTGGAGTGCATCGGTGGGGTTTGTTCTACGATTTGATGGATAGATTGTGACAATTTTTTTGATTTGGGGCGTGAATTTAGGGCGACGGCTGTTGGAAATCGTGGCCAATGGTGGCCATGGCGTCGAGCGGTGATCAAGGGAGGCAAGATGTGACGACCCGGATTTTCGACCCCAGAAATCCGTTTCGTCTTGAAGAAAGAAAGTGGTGAGAAAATAGAAAGGATAGAGAAGAAAGAACAACAACATCAGAATCTCACAGCGGAACGAATGAATTATATTAATCACATAAGTATTTACATAATATACAACATCAATCAGAGTTATATAGATAATACATCACATACTAGACAGTTATAAACACCTGTCTAGTTATACAACTCAATACACAAAACAACACAGAGATACCAACACAGCAGAATTATATTTATCTACAACACTGAGGCCTCCTTCTCCATTGCTCCCTCCAGAATTCGTCAATGCTAACCCGAATCCCTTGGCTACTCGTAAAAAATTTGAGTACCCAAGAGTTTAGGTAAAACAGAAATAAACTCTGGGTCAGACATGGGTCTGGTGTGAGTAACAGGTTAAAGTTGCTTAATTTTGAAAACCTTCGAAACAAAAGGTATCACGTAAGACTCCCTACACATAAACATGGGTATGTTTTTACCTTACGATAACCAAAAAATTTGATAGGAAATTCAGTGATATTATAATAGGTCTAGGGTTTTCAAGTAAATAGAAAATAGCCGAAATTGTTACATCTATTAAATTCCAGCTACTAGCCACAAAAGTGGGTAATACAATCAAATCCAATGGCACTTATTGTATTTTGGATTCCATACAATGGCAGGGCTACTGGGGTACTGCCCATCACAGTACGTGGCCTAGATCAACGTACCGAGGATCACTCCCAATCCCCTACAACACAAGGCCGGAACCATTCCTTACTGAACAGTCCCGAACAAGATAACCCCGGCAGTTGTTGCAATCAACCGCCCACACATCCAAAAATAAAGGGACATCTAGACAGGGGTATATCTCGTCCTGCTTGGGCATGACCCACCTAACCTTGCTGCACCTCCCCTGTTTTAGTCATTCCCCGTTGATGAGGCTTGAGGTCACGATTACCTTTAAAGAATACATTTCTTAGAATGCTCATCGCCCACCTGACGATGTGATGAAAGCATTCAATCCATACAAGTTCGTTCCGGGTTCGAACGAAACCGAAGGCATTATCTCGTTACACTCATTTTGGAATCACCCTCAGAGTTAAAGACAATAACCCTTGCACTCTGAATCTTTGCCTTTACTTCTGATTCACGACCTATCGTTAATTTGGATCGATGTGGTTTTCGGATGTCCAAAAATGGAAACTCGATCCCTGTCTCATCGAAATCCAAAAACGTAACTTTTAAGGCCAAGTTGTTTTAAAGTTAAAACAATTCAATTCAATATCATCAACATACACACAGATAGATAATGTACAATATCACAATAGATAATCACATCATCATCATAAACAGATAATTAATATTATCATCCAAACAGATACTTACTATTATCATACTTAAACCATACATCCATATCACATAGATATTACTCATCTCATATCTATGATCACAATCAATCAATAAAATATCAATATCGTTGATCCATAAGCAATGATTTATAATCATACCATTTATAATTAATTTAAAATGAATTAAATTAACTGCTTCTATCTCTAATTAATCTAAAGTAAATTAAATTAATTACTTCATCTATAAATCATGCTTATACAACCATTAATTAATTATAAAACAAATTAATTAATTATTCTCTAGATATTCATCTTGATTAAACACCTTTGATTAATCATCTTCTAATTGCAATAACTAATTAGTCTTTACTTAATTCCACAAATTAATTATTTTAAATCATTCATAGTAATTAACATATAATTACATCATTTATTAGTTAAATATAATTAATTACATTTATTATTAATTAATTACATTAATTGATCATCTCATTATTAATTATTTATTAATTAAACAATTCTTAATTACATCATTAATTATGTTAATTAATGATCTCTAATTTAGATTTAAATTAAATTACTTTATTTAAATTAATTACATTAAGCGATTAATCTTTAATTAAACATTATTATTAATCACCTTTGAATTAATAACAAACCAGTAATTAATTACCCTTAATTACTTATTAAATAAATTAATCATTTAAATATCTTAATTATTCCTAAGATAATTTATTCTTTATTAATGACTCCTTTAATATTAAAGTGTATTAGAACATTACATTTTAAATTTAATTCAAATTCCATTTTGAATTTAAGATTCAAAATGATTATTGTTTAAACATTTACCAAATTTAAATTCAATTTATAATCTTTTAAATGAATGTAAATAAAATTTATTACTTACATATGAACTTATATAAGAAAAGCCATTAAATTCAAATACTTAAATCTTTATTTAAATTTAAACTTCCAAAAGACATTAATATTTTAAACTTGCAAATTCAAGTTAAACAATTCATTTATTTTCCATTCAAAAACCTATTATAAAAGAGTTCTCTCAAAATCAAGTTAAACATTTATTTGAAACAAATTTACTTTTCAAAACTATTTTATTTGAATTTATTTTTAAAACAATCATGTTTAAAAACTGATTCAAATTTTCAGATTTGAATTCGAAGTAAACTTGAATCCATCAATTTATCTTTGATTTAAAACTTTGATTTAAACTTTCTTTTTTTTTTAAAAAAACTTGATTTCAAATCCAAATCCATTTTAAAACCTTAAGGTTCAAAAGTCCATTTGAATCTATACTTTTAAACCTCGAAGTTAAACTACTTTTAAAACTTTTGTTTTAGATTTAATTTTTAATATCTGAAACTGTCAGGTTTTTAAACCTGAAAACCCTTTTGAATATTTTAAAATTTATTTTAGATTTCAAAATATAAATTTTGAATTCATACTTCAAACTGGATTTAAATTTTCATTTGAATCTAACATCACACTAGTTTTAACTTTTGGTTACAACTAGCTTATAATTTAATTATTTTAAATTTGATTTAAATTTAAACTACAGGCAGTTTAAACAATCTGAAGCAAACCAACTCAACCCGAGACCAAAGAAAACTGCTTCGAGTCAAACCCTTGCCTGCTTCGAGTCATATACTCGAATGACCCGAGTACTTCCCAAGTCAAAAATACTCTGCACCCAACAAAACTCTTCACTGCTTCCATGGGCACGGTGCACGTGCACCGTGGCTCTGGCTATCTCCAGCCATCCACCAGCGCTTCATCCCATCGTCAATCATCTCCAGATGACATCACGACCCCGCCGAAGCCACCCCCTCGCTCGAATCGGAAATGAGCTCCTGATCCATACTTGGAAACAAAATCAGTTTCCCCCTCGAAACCCTGTCAACACCACTTGCTCGACGCTCCGACCACTGGAGGCCACCCAACTCCGGCCATAGCCTCGTCCCTCTTCCCTCTACCTTCCCTCAAAACCATGTAACTCTCGATCCATCGATGGCAATGAACGAGCGAAAGAATCATGGTGCCTCAAAACAAGGTCACCAGAATTTGAACGCCTCCTGCCGCGACCATGGTCATCGACCGACCATCGCGATATTTTTCCTGCGACCGCTATAGGCCCCTCCATCCCCACGAGGCAACTCGACCTCCCTAGATCATCATAACGCCGGAATTCGATCAAAATACCCACTCCGACCATCTTCGAACTGCTACCAAATCACCTTGCTAAAAATGATCAAACCCACCTTAAAAATCATCGCTTCCGGTAAGGATTCAAGTTAGATACCTGAATCAATGATTCATAAAGTTCGAAATTTGGCTAATCTTAAGTTTGTTCAGAAATTTGGGTTTCTAGAGACAATTTTTAAGTTGTTTTAATCTTAAATGAATTTTTAAACTTAGTTTATACTGATACAAAAATCTTTTGCTTGAATTTTAAATTCAACCAATAATTAGAAAGAGAGTAAATGATTTATGAAACCCACACTCTGCATTTGAACTAAGTACAGATGCATTTTAAAACACAGCCGGCATGTTATATTTTCAATCTACCCATATATACAGATGATTATATATGCAAAACAACATACATATCTTAGATGACCTTGCACAGATTCAAACCTTTAAATTTCAAAGAAAAATGTTACTCACAAGTTCAAAAAGAATAGAGGCTTCAAATGAACACAGGTTTGAAAATTCTTAGGCTGGACTCTTCCCTCTTGATCCTCTGTTGTATTGCTTGATGATTTGGATGTTTCTTTAGGTTTTGAAATAGTTTTTCTACAGATTCTACTCGAACTGAATGAAAAGATGATATGGAAAGGTAGCTTACAGGGTGGTATTTAAAACAGGTTACAGGGTGTATATTTTTTCTCTCTTTGTACAGGTGATTATAAGCTTTGTACAACACAGTGTATAAACTTTGTACCATATTAGCAATAATTTACTTAGCTTTGGGGCTGGTACACTAAATATTGTGCCAGCATTAAGTGCTTGTCTTGTTTGTACTCATATCTAGCATACATTTATATTGTTTTGTACACAATTAGTATATATATTTTTGATTTCATCCCGCACACCTATTCATACTTGTTTGTACTAAACTTGTATATATTTTGTTTGTCTTCATTCACACTTTGATATATATTTCATTTGTTCATATATAACTAATATTGTTTGTATAACCATACATCTATCTGGTTCCTTCCTACAAACTTACATACCTATTTATTTTTGTTTGTTATGTACACTCTATGTTTTCTCTTGTTTCTTATTATATTTTTTTAAGTGTAAAGGAATGTTATTTCTTTTGTTTTGTTGTTTGAAATCTAAACGAATCTTATAGTCTTGTATTTTTTTATTTCTTAATATTATAAAACACATTCATCAATTTGAAATGATTTATAAAAGAAATTATCTTTTTATTATAAACTACTTATTTGAAAATATATTAATGTATAGTTTGACAAAATTGCAATTAAAACTCATATATATTTTTAAACCATATTTTTATCAAGCTATACTAAAAAGAAAATAAAACAAATCATTTTGTTAATGAACTTTAAATTAAAACTTAAGCTAGAATAAGTTTTTAAACTATTTTTAACATTTATCTTATGTATTTAAAACCCTATATTTATTTATTAAATAGCTTTTAAAAGTTTATATTAAATAAAACAAAATTTTCAATCCACTAAAATGTAGATTAAAAATTTGAAAATATAACTTATTAGTTAAATTTTAAAACAAAGCTCAACTATTTACAATGTATACAAATATATACATTTATAAATAGAAAACAATCGATATATTTTAACAGAATTTTTTTTACCAATTAGATATTTATTAAAAGCAAAGAATCAATTCAAATCTTATTAACAATGATAAATCAAATCAATTTAATATTTACTACAGATTTACTACATTGATATTGCTTGAAAATTCCGGGTTATTACACAAGCCTTGAAGGCACGGCGGTGGTGGCAGGCCGTAAGAGGGCAGAAGTGGCGGCGCGTTCGACTTCCTATGCGCGAATTAGGGTTTGTGGAAGACTACGCGCATACATCTGTAGGTAGAAGATTATGACATGGACGAGGTAACGGTTTTGTTTATTTTAATATAAATTTTATTTTAAATCATTCTAATCTATATAACTTCTGCATACGATATCTGATTTACGCACGGTTTCTTCCGCTAAGCTTGTATAAGAATTCTAGACAGTTTGATGCTGGTTTGGAGGAATTTGGAGACTGTTCAATTTTTGGGTCTAAATTGGATTTAAATTCAATTTAAATTCAAAAGGTGAGTGTTTCAACCCACTCACAACTTCTAAAATTTCTTATGTTTGTTAAATTAATTTTTTATGTGATTAGAAATTTATTTATGACTGTTTGGCATATTTTTATCATTAGTCCAATTAAATTTTAATTTATTGAATTAAATTGTTACTTAGTTTATTAGTGCATATAAACTGCTAGTTAAATTGTTAATTAATTTATTTTGAATATAAACTGCCAATATATGCCTGTTGTGTATTATCTGTTTATATTGATGTTATGAATTTAGTTGGATGGTGATTGTGATGAATGGTTGATGATTGATATTAGATGAATGGATGTTGTATTTTATATTGTTATAAACTGCAAGTTGTTATGCATTTCTAATTCATTCGGGACTGCGATTTGAAATGATATATGACCGTATTTTATTTATATTTTAAATTACGGATTGAAATTGTAACAACCCGATATTTTGCATCAATTATAATCGACAATTTAAACAATTAATATTGACACAAATTTCCGTTTGAAGTTTTTTTTTTTTTTTAAATTTGAATTAAAATTATTTTATAAATTGTTAAAAGAAATTGTGGGCTTTGAAAATATAATAGTAGCCCTTGTTTTTATTTGGGCCGTGATAATCTCCTTAGCCATTAACCCGTTCCTTTACCATTTTTCATTTATTCGTTCGTAAACCTAAATAAAATCGAACGAAGAAAATGGAGGCGGTCTCGTTCGTCCTCTTCTCCAAATTAGGGCTTGGAATTGTGGTGGCCGACGTTACTCGATCGTTGCTCGTCTCTTGTGGTGCTCGCGTTGCTCGCTTCGACATTCGGCTGCTCCTTCAATTCGTCGACAAGGTGAGTGAATTCTTACATCTAATTCGAATCAGTTGAATTCGGTTGCTTATTCTGATTTCTTTGTCTCGTCTTTGACTTGATTTTACCGATTGACTGATTTTGATTATGGCTTGACTTGTTCGATTTTGGCCATTTTGATGTTTATCTCCGTAGCTTTATCGACTTGCTTTCTGTTTGATTTCAACCTTCATGTTAAGACTTGCTACTGTTGATTCCATTTGACTTCGGTTATACCTTACTTTGATTTTTGCCAAGACTGCTACTTGAATTCTCTGGCATGTTTTACCTTGCCTGTACTCTGTGCACTGTGCCTCGTTTGGATCATCTCGTAGTCAGATTCATAGTGTTTGCATTTGTCAAATTGTGCATCACCTTTGTATACTTACTTCGGCCATTATTTCTGACCTGTAGTGTTGCTGTGTCTGTATGTATATCAGGTTACATGCCATTCACTGTAGCTTCGAGTCAGATTTACATTGCATATCCACTTGAGTACATATGTATTTGTTATGTGCAATGATATTGAACTTTTCACTGTATGTTAAAATGTGATATTCTCAATTTCACTTAAGTTATTCAGCTTATATTTTCATACCATCAATACTTGCTGTCTTGACCATGTCCCCTGTTGCATTATAATTGCATATGTAGTTGTTGATGCTCCTGTGCAATGGCCTGAGTCATTTGTAACTGCTGTTACATGTTGTTAGGCCTAGTTGACTTCGACTTTGTTTATGATACTTGCACTGTTTCACTGGTGTATGCATTTACTGTTTTGAATCTTGCTCTTGTATACCATCACTTGTCTCTGCCTAATTCAATTTGCACATGGGTTTGGAGTTGTAGCCATTCATGCAAAATTCAGTTGCCTTCTTCTGGTTCATTTCATTTTTGAACCATTGCTTTGTGACCCTTTTCACTAGTGTTTTTCGCTGCTGCATTGTTTGGGTGTTTGTTGTACATATGAAATTGATTCATATGTATGTTAGGCAATGTTTACATTGCATTGCCTTATTTTTTGTGTTTTCTTCTTTAGCCTGTACCTATACATTGCGTGCTCTTATGCAGTACTTGATGTCGCTTGAAATTAACTTCAAGTTCAGTGCATCCCCTCTCCAAGTATTACATTGAACTTGGTGGCCTTTGTTACACTGCTTCATGTTATACTTGTTGATGTGCTTTGCAGTGCATTGACTTATACACTTCTAGTTAGGGTGTGCTTGTCTTTGAATTGCCAAACTATGGCATACGCGTTGCTATCCCATTGCGGCTGATTCATTTGTGCAGTCTTTGTTCTATGTTGGTCGGTTTATTTTAGTATCGGCCATTTCATTTGAATACACCTGTGTTGAATCCAGCTAGCAGCTTGGATTTGATCATGTGCCGATTCCTACATCATCACTATAGTGGCAAGGCAGTGCACGCAAGCGTGAACTGCAGCCACACGGTATTCAATGGGTACATCATCACTATAGTGGCAAGGCAGTGCACGCAAGCGTGAACTGCAGCCACACGGTATTGGTTTTGGTGTTATTTCTTTTGCTTTTGATTTATGGATCTATTTCGTATTCAATATGTCGTAGTGGCGTGGCAGTACACGCTTGCGTATACTGCAGCCCTACTCGAGTTGTCGTTTTAATTGATGTTCCCAATTACTTGATTGTTTCCTTTGTCCAATTCATCCTTATTAGTGATTGGATAGACGAGATTTATTGTGATTGTCATCTATTCGTTATTTGATTATTATTGCTTCTGTGCATTAATAACTGAGTTTGAATTAGACTGACCCGGGTATTATTTTCTTTTGAATTTAATACTCGGGTCAGACCGAGTATTTCAGTTTTTAGATATTCTGCTTTGGGTTGCTGCTAGAGCTATGAAGTTCTTTCATATCTTTTGGAGTAGTCGTCGTCATTTGTAGTAGTCTGTAAAATTGTATAGGAAGATATGTATTCATGTATATTAAATACGTTAATGTACTTGTATATGTAACTTCCTTAGTCAACTGTTGTAGTTGTATCATATGTATCGTGTCATATGTATCGTATCAAATGTATTGTAACTGACATCAGTTATTGTATATATGAGACTTTCTGTTTAATTTGTGTTCCGCATTATATTATCTGTGTGATATTTTATATTTACTGTTCTAAACTATTACGAACCATCGTAGTTCGTTTTATACTGGAATTGGGGTATGTCGATGGGAGAAAATAAATCAGAGATGAAAAATGAAAGAAAATATATTTATATACCACTCCCATTGAGATAACCAATACTAGTATAAGGCCTAACTATTGATGGTCGCTCTTCAACAGCCTTATTCTCCGTGCTAGTCGACAGCACTACACCGTAGTGTTCTTTGCTAGCGTGGGTATAGAGGTGGGGCGTCACAGCTTGGTATCAGAGCCTGGGGTTTAGAACAAATATAAAACATAACTTAGATAGTACATGTGCTACAACTATTTGTCGATGTTTTCTCTCTCATCTTTGCTTAAATCATCTTTGATTTGTTAGGTATGAATTCCTAACTCTTATTCATGAGCATTACTGCTATTCTCTATTGCACTTGCTCATTTCTGTATGCACTGCTAAGTATCATTGTGTATATGCTTTACCAAGTTGCATATTACTGCAACTCGTATCACTTCAATTTGAACTCGCATTGTTTATTCGAACTGTTGTATATATGCATTCTTATCTCTGATTCGTGTACTTAATGCAGTCTCCATGCAATTGGGTTTTGGGTATCAATCTTTGAGACAAATTGAGTTTCAATGGTCGACTCTGTCTGTTTATCCGACATATTGCATTTCAATTGTCGACTCTGTCTGTTTATCCATGGTTCTTTGGCTTTCATGTGCCTCTCTCTGATAGTTTTAAAATTTCTTTGGTACAAAAGAAATTGTCTTGGACTTTGCCTGGTCGATATCGACATTGACTTGACTTTTACTTTTGCTAAAGTCATTCAAGCATTTATGCTCGTTCTGCTTTGTTTTTCCAATTGTTGATCGATTCTTCTTTTCGATTAGTTGTTACCACCTTTGTCAACTTTGATAACTTCTATTTTAGGAATTTTTGGGTATTCCTACTTTGATGGATTGGAATTGAATTCTTCGGATTTTATTCACGTCTTCGAATGTGAATCTTAGTGAATTGATTTGGTTTTCGAATTTAATCGATTCTTGATTATTTCCCGATTTGTTGCTATCATTTATTAGCAACTTGGATGACCTTTTCTTCGGGATTTTTGTGAACATACCTTTCGATGAATTCGGTATCGATTTTTTTGGATTCTATTCACGTCTTCGTATGTGAATTCTTGTGATTGATTGTTTCTACAATCATTTTTGTGATTTGTCACTTTAAAAATATAAAGGTTTCAATACTAGTAGTAAATATCAAAACTCTTTTATCAAAATGTTTTCAACTCTATTTTCAATATAAAACTCTTTTTCTCAAACCGTTTTCTAATCTACTAGTATATACAAGCCTTTACCTCACTCGGATGAGAAATCTAATTAAACGGCTTAGTAAAACAAGTGGTATGAAACGCTTGCGTTTGCTTCGTCGGTTAATTCTTGGACTTGTTCGATTGAACCTCATGTGACAATTTTCTAGTGAAGATTTACAATTTGTTCGTAAATATTTAAGTTAAGCAAGTGGTTATGGGACATGAAGCTAAACTTTTATATTTACTAACTTAGTGTAATTGACACTTCTCGTTGATCATGACGATCATTTTTACGGTTAGACTAGGCCTCAACGGTGTGATTTCGTCTCACACATATCTCTTGGGCTTTGAGGATTGTCTAGACACCATTTGTGTGATTTCGTTCACACATACCTTTTCGGTTAGACTAGACCTCATCGGTGTGATTTCGTCTCACACATATCTCTTGGGCTTTGAGGATTGTCTAGACACCATTTGTGTGATTTCATTCACACATACTTTTCTTTTGATTACGAGGTTAGTCTTGACCTCAATCTGTGTGATTCCGACTCACACATGTGGGGTAGCGCCCCACGGTCTTCGGGCCATTCGTGTGTCAAAATTAATGGCTTGCAACCATGAGATAGCGTCTCGTTATGCGTTGCACGTGTTGATGATTTTTCATGCTCGCGTGTAGGTGAGATTCCGTGCTCCCGTTCTCGCTTTGCGTTGCACGTGTTGATGATTTTTCATGCTCGCGTGTAGGTGAGATTCCGTGCTCCCGTTCTCGCTTTGCGTTGCACGTGTTGATGATTTTTCATGCTCGCGTGTAGGTGAGATTCCGTGCTCCCGTTCTCGCTTTGCGTTGCACGTGCTGATGATTTTTCATGCTCGCGTGTAGGTGAGATTCCGTGCTCCCGTTCTCGTTATGCGTTGCACGTGCAGATGAATTTTCATGCTCGCACGTAGGTGAGTTTTCGTGCTACCGTTCTCGCTTTGCGTTACATGTGCTGATGAGTTTTCATGCTCGCGTGTAGGTGAGTTTTCGTGCTCCCGTTCTCGTTATGCGTTACATGTGTTGATGAATTTTCATGCTCGCGTGTAGGTGAGTTTTCATACTCTGTTCGAGTTTTCATACTCCGTTCGAGTTTTCATACTCCGTTCGAGTTTTCATACTCCGTTCGAGTTTTCATACTCCGTTCGAGTTTTCATACTCCGTTCGAGTTTTCATACTCCGTTCGAGTTTTCATACTCCGTTCGAGTTTTCATACTCCGTTCGAGTTTTCATACTCCGTTCGAGTTTTCATACTCCGTTCGAGTTTTCATACTCCGTTTGAGTTTTCATACTCTCATTCGAGTTTTCATACTCTCGTCCGAGTTTTCATACTCTTATTTTGTGATTTCTGGATTTCTTGTGTAGATTTCTAGAATTTGTGCTTCACCAATTTTCGTGATTTCTATTGATAAGTTTTATCAATTCTTGTGCATTGGTGAATTCGTGTGTCATTGACTTGTTATGAGTACAAGTTTAGGGTATGATATCCCTTTCTATCTTTGAGAAGATTCTTGTGACACTTTTGATGAATGAAAATCCACTTATCGAAGTTGCTACTGATATCGCTGTTTTAATCACGTGTTTTAAAAATTGTTTCAAAATAAAAATCGTTTTCAAAATTTTTATAGTTTACGCTTTCAAAAGAATGAGGAAGCGATTTAAACGTTTCAGCAAAATCGAGGACTATGACCCCTTTCTTTTACTGATTCGTTTAATTCCGGACTTGTCCGTTTGAGGGTGAAAATTTGTAAATTCCTTTTATAAATTAAGAGAATATTTTGTGATTGTATTGCCCATTGAGTGCTTTAAGAATTCTGGTCGATGCGCTTGATCAACGATATCGATAGGAATCTCCTAGACGCTTTGATGAGACAATCAGACACAATAAATTGAATTTTAAAATTTTCTGAAAAGATAATTACATAAAGTAAATTGTAAATTTCGAAAGTTTTAGCTTTTCGGGAAAGAATATTATTTAAAACAACTCTTTTCCGACACTTCTATTCTGGTGATTCCCGTGGGAACCAAGACTCTATCGTTTGTACCAATGCTAATCGTGTTAGTTTGCATGCCATTCTCTTGTATAAGAGAACGTGTTGTCTCTTGTGTTTCTAAATCATAAATGCCTATTGAGACTAGATATGCCACGCTTGATCTAGTGCTCGTGGCTATTGATTTCGCTCTTAAAAATTTTGGCATCATTATTTTGGGTGAGAAATTTGTTCTCTACCCTGATCATGAATCTTGGGAATATTTATTTTCTCATAAGGAACATGATTTGCGTCAACCACGTTGACACGAGCTCCATACATCTTATGATCTTGATATTATTTACCACTCCCGGATGGGAAATCGTGTTGCCGATGCACTTGTCGTAGGCAAACAAGTGGTTGTTCTTTGATGATGTTCGAATGGAATCATCTTTTCACCAGGTTCATCAGACGTTTCGATGTACTTCGTTTTATTGAGCTTCGTCTCATTCCTTTTAGGGACTTACGTCTGATGTTCTTTTATGTTGATCGGTTCATTGGACGTACCGTTTTTGTACTACGTCGGCGTTCCGAATTAATGAAGCTTTGATTCATCTGGCGTATCGTTATTGTGCTACGCTATTGTTCCAAATTAATCGTGTTTCACCTATGAAGGGTGTTGTGCGTTTCAGTCGGTCGGGAAAGTTAGTGCCTCGATATATTGGGCCATTTCCTATCACTGAACGTATTGGTTTCTTGGCTTATCGCCTCTTATTACCGGCTCAATTTTCTGTTATTCATGACGTGTTTCACGCGTTTTACTTTTACGGAAATGCCTTAGGGATTCCGATTTTTATTCTTGAGCCCGGTATTATTGAAGAAATTGAAGTTTCGCCAGATTTGACTTTGAGAAACATTCTATTCACATCAATGCTTCGAGGATTCAACACCCTCGAAATAAAGATGTTTTTCTCGTGAAAGTTTATTGGTTCTCAAATCCTGTGGATTTCACTTTGGAATCGAGAGAATTCATCGAGCAAACACGTTCTGGCTTTCTCTTTCATGCTCTATATGGTGAACTTCTTATTTTCAAATTTCGTCATTTTATGATGACATGCTTTGATGGTTGTTACCTTTTGTCCAATTAATCCTTAAGATTGCGAGGACGCAATTTCTTTAAGGAGGGGAGTCTGTAACAACCCGATATTTTGCATCAATTATAATCCACAATTTAAACGATTAATATTGACACAAATTTCCATTTGAAGTTTTTTTTTTAAATTTGAATTAAAATTATTTTATAAATTGTTAAAAGAAATTGTGGGCTTTGAAAATATAATAGTAGCCCTTGTTTTTATTTGGGCCGTGATAATCTCCTTAGCCATTAACCCGTTCCTTTACCATTTTTCATTTATTCGTTCGTAAACCTAAATAAAATCGAACGAAGAAAATGGAGGCGGTCTCGTTCGTCCTCTTCTCCAAATTAGGGCTTGGAATTGTGGTGGCCGACGTTACTCGATCGTTGCTCGTCTCTTGTGGTGCTCGCGTTGCTCGCTTCGACATTCGGCTGCTCCTTCAATTCGTCGACAAGGTGAGTGAATTCTTACATCTAATTCGAATCAGTTGAATTCGGTTGCTTATTCTGATTTCTTTGTCTCGTCTTTGACTTGATTTTACCGATTGACTGATTTTGATTATGGCTTGACTTGTTCGATTTTGGCCATTTTGATGTTTATCTCCGTAGCTTTATCGACTTGCTTTCTGTTTGATTTCAACCTTCATGTTAAGACTTGCTACTGTTGATTCCATTTGACTTCGGTTATACCTTACTTTGATTTTTGCCAAGACTGCTACTTGAATTCTCTGGCATGTTTTACCTTGCCTGTACTCTGTGCACTGTACCTCGTTTGGATCATCTCGTAGTCAGATTCATAGTGTTTGCATTTGTCAAATTGTGCATCACCTTTGTATACTTACTTCGGCCATTATTTCTGACCTGTAGTGTTGCTGTGTCTGTATGTATATCAGGTTACATGCCATTCACTGTAGCTTCGAGTCAGATTTACATTGCATATCCACTTGAGTACATATGTATCTGTTATGTGCAATGATATTGAACTTTTCACTGTATGTTAAAATGTGATATTCTCAATTTCACTTAAGTTATTCAGCTTATATTTTCATACCATCAATACTTGCTGTCTTGACCATGTCCCCTGTTGCATTATAATTGCATATGTAGTTGTTGATGCTCCTGTGCAATGGCCTGAGTCATTTGTAACTGCTGTTACATGTTGTTAGGCCTAGTTGACTTCGACTTTGTTTATGATACTTGCACTGTTTCACTGGTGTATGCATTTACTGTTTTGAATCTTGCTCTTGTATACCATCACTTGTCTCTGCCTAATTCAATTTGCACATGGGTTTGGAGTTGTAGCCATTCATGCAAAATTCAGTTGCCTTCTTCTGGTTCATTTCATTTTTGAACCATTGCTTTGTGACCCTTTTCACTAGTGTTTTTCGCTGCTGCATTGTTTGGGTGTTTGTTGTACATATGAAATTGATTCATATGTATGTTAGGCAATGTTTACATTGCATTGCCTTAATTTTTGTGTTTTCTTCTTTAGCCTGTACCTGTACATTGCGTGCTCTTATGCAGTACTTGATGTCGCTTGAAATTAACTTCAAGTTCAGTGCATCCCCTCTCCAAGTATTACATTGAACTTGGTGGCCTTTGTTACACTGCTTCATGTTATACTTGTTGATGTGCTTTGCAGTGCATTGACTTATACACTTCTAGTTAGGGTGTGCTTGTCTTTGAATTGCCAAACTATGGCATACGCGTTGCTATCCCATTGCGGCTGATTCATTTGTGCAGTCTTTGTTCTATGTTGGTCGGTTTATTTTAGTATCGGCCATTTCATTTGAATACACCTGTGTTGAATCCAGCTAGCAGCTTGGATTTGATCATGTGCTGATTCCTACATCATCACTATAGTGGCAAGGCAGTGCACGCAAGCGTGAACTGCAGCCACACGGTATTCAATGGGTACATCATCACTATAGTGGCAAGGCAGTGCACGCAAGCGTGAACTGCAGCCACACGGTATTGGTTTTGGTGTTATTTCTTTTGCTTTTGATTTATGGATCTATTTCGTATTCAATATGTCGTAGTGGCGTGGCAGTACACGCTTGCGTATACTGCAGCCCTACTCGAGTTGTCGTTTTAATTGATGTTCCCAATTACTTGATTGTTTCCTTTGTCCAATTCATCCTTATTAGTGATTGGATAGACGAGATTTATTGTGATTGTCATCTATTCGTTATTTGATTATTATTGCTTCTGTGCATTAATAACTGAGTTTGAATTAGACTGACCCGGGTATTATTTTCTTTTGAATTTAATAATCGGGTCAGACCGAGTATTTCAGGTTGTAGATATTCTGCTTTGGGTTGCTTCTAGAGCTATGAAGTTCTTTCATATATTTTGGAGTAGTCGTCGTCATTTGTAGTAGTCTGTAAAATTGTATAGGAAGATATGTATTCATGTATATTAAATACGTTAATGTACTTGTATATGTAACTTCCTTAGTCGACTGTTGTAGTTGTATCATATGTACCGTGTCATATGTATCGTATCAAATGTATTGTAACAGACATCAGTTATTGTATATATGAGACTTTCTGTTTGATTTGTGTTCTGCATTATATTATCCGTGTGATATTTTATATTTACTGTTCTAAACTATTACGAACCATCGTAGTTCGTTTTATACTGGAATTGGGGTATGTCAATGGGAGAAAATAAATCAGAGATGAAAAATGAAAGAAAAGATATTTATATACCACTCCCATTGAGATAACCAATACTAGTATGAGGCCTAACTATTGATGGTCGCTCTTCAACAGCCTTATTCTCCGTGCTAGTCGACAGCACTACACCGTAGTGTTCTTTGCTAGCGTGGGTATAGAGGTGGGGCGTCACAGAAATGATAAACATCCATATCACCTGACCATAGGATAGAAAATTATATACAGACACCGCAGTCTATATATAAAAGTATTTTGAAATGATTTCTATGGTTTTGTAAAGAAATATATGATTTTATGTATTTTATATATTGTTAAATTCTTGGTTTTGAACTATGAATAAAATTGTTAAAGTACTAAATAAGTCTAATAATAAAGTTGATTTTATTAAAATATAATATAGATAAGTATTTACTTAAATTATATTTTAGTATAGAGTTTATATTGATTTTTATAAATCAAGGTTAAGAAGATAGTTTTGAAAATTGATTTGAGATTTTATGTAATTAAGAATTTTATTTAATAAGAATCCATTTGAAGCTTATTAAAATTTAAATTCTACTAGAATATGGTTTTATAATTTAATTACGGTTTAAGGCGACTCAAGTGAATATATCAAGTCTAAATAAATTGAGGAATATTCAATTATTGAAATTTGAAGTTATATTTAAAGGATATTGGATTCATTAAGCAAAAATTTCAAAACTAAATAATAGTAAAGTGAATTTGGTATATACATGAATTATAAAATTTAGTTTTGAAATATTGAATATTTAAGCTGTGAATGTAACGACCCGACTTCCTATCTCCAGGAAATCGCATCACTAGTGAAGAAAGAAAGGGATAGAAGAAGAAAAGAAAGAGAAAGAAAGAAACAACAACATTAGAGAACTCACAGTGGACGAATGAAATATAATATATAACATAAAATATTACATAGTATCTTATTACATCAGAGTTATACAACTTATTCAACACATATTAGACAATTATAAACATCTGTCTAATTCATACAACTCAAGCACAAGAGAAACAGATACAACAAACACAGCGGAATCAATATATATCTACACGTCGAAGCCTCCTGCTCCATATCTCCTCCAGAATTCGTCAAGCTAACCTGAACCACTTGACTACTCATACATAATATGAGTACCCAAGAGTTTAATAAAATAGAAAATAAACACTCGAGTCAGACAAGGGTCTGGTGTGAGTAAACGGGTTAAAATTGCTTAACTTTAGAAAACCTTTGAAAGAAAAGGTATCACGTAAGACTTCCCATACATAAACATGGAAAAGTTTTTACCTTACGCTAACCAAAACATTTGATAGGAAATCCAGTGATATTATCATAGTGTCTAGGGTTTTCAAAATAAAATGCAGAAATAGCTGGAATGCTTACATCTCACGTTCCAACATAGTTGGGCACAATCAAAACCGTACAGGCACTTATTGGATTTTGGATTCCATCAATGGCAGGGCTACTGGGGTACCGCCCGTCACAGTACGTGGCCTAGATCACCGTACCGAGGAGTACTCCCATTCCCCTACAACACAAGGCCGGGACCATTCCTTACTGAACAGTCCCAAACAAGACAACTCCGGCAGTTGTCCGGATCAACCGCCCCACACAGCCGAAATAAAAAGGGACCTCTAGACAGGGGTAAATCTTGCTCTCAAGTGGGAGCTAATCACGAAGCCTTGCTGCACCTCCCTTGTTTTAGCCATTCCCGGTTGATGAGGCTTGAGGCTGCGATTACCTTTATAGAACACATCTATCTTAGAATGCTCATCGTCCACCTGACGATGTGCTGAAAGCATTCGATCCATACAAGTTCGTTCTGGGTTCGAACGAAACCGAAGGCACTATCTCGTTGCACTCATTTTGGAATCACCCTCAAAGTCAACGACCATAGCCCTTGCACTCTGAATTACCATCTCGAACCTATAAGTACTATTCCTTTAAACTCATTACGAAATCACCCACAGAGTTATACTGACGTATAGCCCTTACACCTCGACTCTTCACTTGCTCCACTTGGATTAACGACCTAACGTTTAATTGGAATCGATGTGGTTTTCGGATTCCAAATATGGAAACCCGATCCCGGTCTCATCGAAACCAAACGCCATTTTAATGTTCAAGTTGTACTTAAGGGATTTAACAATTTAACTTATATTCAGGATGATATCTAAATAGATAGATGAATAACATTATCACAATAGATAATTCATATAAACCATTCATCTTACAAAGCAACATATCACAACATAGATATCCAAATCATCCAATATCAACCAATCACCCAATATCAAACATCCAATATCATTCAACCCAATATCAATCACTCAATATTAACCATTCAATATTAATCAATTACCCATAGCAGAATTGATTAACTCTAAATAAATTTAATTAACCACTAATTAAATTAAACACTATTCTTTAATCACTTGGATTATTGATTTATTACAAATCAAATTCATTATCATCCCTTAATAATCTTCCTTAGTTAATCTTCCTTGATTTATTATCCTTTAATTACATTCAAGTAATTATCCTTAACCATATTCAGTAATTAACCTTTTATTACTATCATTAATTACAATAATTAATGATCCTTCACTAATTAATTAATTATAATTAATTACATTAAACCTTAATTAATTAAAATTAATTAATCGTACTTAATTCAATTATTATTATTAATCAACCTTGATTAATTCATTAATCAAATAATCCTTATTAATTAATTAACCCTTTAAGTTATTAACTTATAATTAATCACCTCTTTAATCAGTAATTAACAACTTATAATTACCTATCTAAATTAATTAACTTCTTAATTAATTAACTTCTAAATTAATTATATTAATCCTTGATTAATTAATCCATTTAATTAATATTTAATTACTTCATTAAGTAATTATTATTCAATTAAATTAATTAACAAAATCCTTAATTAATTACTTTAATAATGAATTACAATTTTAATTAATTACACTTAGTAATTAACCCTTATTTAATCTCATTCATTAATTAATTAATCACATTAATTAATTAACTTAAATAAATTAAGTAATTACCTCCTAATTACTTCATTAATAACTCTTAATCAATCTCTTAATAAATTACTTAACAAATATTTAGTTCCATCATTAAATAATTCTTAATTAATTAATTAATTAATTACTCCATAACTAATTAACTTTAAAACAATTATATTAATTAATTCTTCGTTAATAACATTAAGTGATTATCCATCAATCACTTCCAATTAATTGCTCACATGAGTAACTTCTCTAATTACTTCCATAAGTAATTACCTTTCTAATTACATTCAAAATTAACCATTGATTACTTCATTAAGTAATCTCACTTAATTAATCCATAATTAAGTGAACATTTAAAATTAATAGATAATTAACTAATTATTTAAAATTAATTAAACAATTAATTAACTAATTTCTTATATTTCAAAATCCTTAATTAATTAAGAATTCATAAATCTTAATTAACAAATCATGTTTGTTAAGTACTCTCAAGATCATATCAAAATAATTTAATGTATTTATCTTTATAAATAAGTTATTTGAAATTAATCAAATTTTAACAACTTAGTCAACTTATCCTATTGGGTCTTCAAAATTATAATAATAACTTTATTTAAAAAATAACACATTTTGGAAATCAAATTTGAAATTTTCAAAACTCATTAATTTTCTAAGTTAAACTTATTCATATAAAATAAAATTTGAATAGTTTGTTTATAAAACATTACTTTATACTGTACTTAAACTATGATTTAATAATTAAATTCAAACACTCTTCTTAAATTAAAATTCAAACTTTAATTAAGTAAAACTTTTTCAAAGAAATCTTCTGCACGTTTTAAATTTGAAAGTAAATTCAATTTACATTTTAATGTTTGATTAACTTAATTTTCAAAACAAACAAGTTTAACTTTGAAAATTCTTTTTCTTTTATAAAGCTCAACTTTATATACATATATATATATTTTAAAACAAGTTTAACTTGTAAACTTAACCTTAGCATAAAAAACTAAGCTTCAGGTTGGAACGGAAGCTCTCTCAGTCAAACCCGATTAAAACACTAAAACAGCTCGAGACAACCCCGAAGCAACTCGGCCCCCATCTTCTTTGAGTCATCCCCGAGTACAACTCGAACACCTACCCGTGTAAACTCTCGTCTTCCCCAGCTCCTTCTTCCCGGTGCACACGACCATCACGGTGCACATGCACCAACAACGCTGGCCGCCGTATTTGGTCACACCAATCGTCGACGATCACCCAACCATCCACGAACACAAATGAAAACCCAGATTCGAGAAATATAGATCGAATGGAATTATGACCCAACGCACGAAGAACTACAGTGACACTCGACCGTAAAACCCATTACCGTTGACGAACTCGCCACTATTACACCTCGCCGACACCACCATCGAAAGCCAAGACCTCAAGCTCCAACATCCCCGAACACAATCGAACTCGATTCAGCATACACGAGGCAATGCTTCACTATCATGCCGAAAGCAAATTGCAGTCCTAAACCCTAGTTGTCCCAAATTCAAACAAATTATACATAGGAAAATTTGTTCAACATTTTTCCCTGATTCTACACTTCAAATTCTAGCATTGATCTAATTCCTAGCTAAAATCATCAAGCCGATCAACGGCAATTGCCAATAAACCCCAAACATTCAAACCAAGAATTCAACCTAATTACACAGTTAAAAATTATGATATCAACTCTAAAAATCCTAACTTTTCCATTGTAATTCGATTATAAATTCAAAACTAGAAATTTAAATTACAAATTTTTGCCCAAATTTGATTTTCTACTGTAAATTGAAAATTCTGAGAAACTCATCCATTTTTAAATCCTATGATTATTTTTAGATGATAAGTTATGTGATTACAAACAGTTTTCATTTACAAATCAATGTCCAATTTGCATCCAAATCAAGTTACTGATTTTTTAAGGATTTGATCTGTTTTAGTAAACACAGTATCTATTTTAAATTTTACAGGCAATTCAACATTTTAATTCAACATGCATTCCAATGCAAAACGAATTTTCATAAAACATAATATAGATTAACACATGCATCAACATTCAATCACAAGTTATACCTGTTTTTTTTTTAAAATTATTTACTCACCTGTTAAATTAAAGAGGCAGAGCAGTTTCAATTTACTTCCAGGATTTGATATGCTAACGAAAAATCCATTCGCATGCTTTTAAATCTGATGCTTGCAGATAAAATTGAATTCTTACATGCCCTTTAAATCAGATGCTTTAAAAGATTGAAACAGATCTTCATTTAGAAAATGCAGGCTGAAGATTTTTTGTTGCAGGTTTGAACATTTTTTTGAATTGCAGGCTTTTCATTTGCAGGTTGAAATTTCATTTAGTTGCAGATTTTAAATTTGCTGAAACAGATCTTCATTTGCAAACTCATTAGCTTTTGGAAATCTCAGGTTTGAACTTGATATTGTAGTAATTTGGTTTGAGTTTATATTTGCTTTTGATTCAAGTTTCAGGTTTTGGAAATTGTTTCTACTTTTGCCATTAACATTTGAAAGAAGATAAACAAAGAGAAAAAGAAAAATGAAAAAGTTATGTTTATATAAAAAAAAAGACACTTGTTCTCAAAGAATAACGCTTGTCATTAGCATGTTTTTAAAATTACAAGTGTTATAAACATGGCTTAAAATGTTCACACATGTACATAAGTGTTTTTTAATTAAATTTTTATTTAGTTTAAATGTAAATATACTTACTTATTTAATTTAAAATATATATAAATACTCTAAAGTTAGTTATAATATACACCTTATACATGTTATTTTAAATCTGAAACATTCATTTTTAATGTAAACATTTTAAAAGAAAACAAGCAAAGCTTGTTTAAATTCCTTTGAACTATTCTCATTTTAAATACTTTAAAAGAAAAACAAAACAAAACATTGTTTAAAACCTTTTTTTTAAACTATCCTATAAAAAAAATAACAATCTTATATATGAAACAATTGAATTAAACTAAATTATCTTTTGAAAAAATCTTATTGAATTTAAAACAAAACTTTAAAATTGCAATATTCATTCATACATAAATTATTGATAGATTAAATTAAATTTTCAAAACAAATATCAAATTATAACATATTCTTACATATATTACAATTTGAAAATTCAACTTTTAATTTAAAACAAAGGATATTCCCATTCACAATATATATCAAACATATATATTATAAATAGAATAAAATTTATTAGCTTTTGAAAAACAATTCTAACCAATTTTTAAATTGTTAAAAGATATTGATCACACTTACTAGATTAAATATTTGCTATCCTTAAAAAGATTAATTTCACCAATTTAAATTAAAATTACAAAGAAAATCATTAAATCAATTAAATTATTATTGCAGATTATTAAATTGATATTGCCCAAAATTCCGGGTCGTTACAATCCTCCCCCCTTAAAATAATTTCGTCCCCGAAATTTAAAAGCAAAGTTAATTTAATAATCCAACATAGATTTTAATTTCAATTAGCAAAGCATTCCTAACAACCAGTAACTAACAACCAAAGCAATCAATCACACAAACGAACTTAACTAATTATCCTGACATATGTCAGAATAAAACTCTAATATTATTTCGAGTTTCCCAAGTATAAATTACCGGGAGACTCGCTCTACAGAAGCTAAACTAACAAACTATACCACCAAAATCCAGAGCTCATTTCTTCTCTCGATCCACCAACTGAACAGAACATCAGATTACTCTCAAATCCAGCTCAACATAAACTCCAACTGAACTACAGATTCAACAAGCAATAATGAATCATACACATACTCCCTCAGAGGTACGTGAAATAAAATGAACTCCAGCTATCCAAACTGGCAATTCAATCTCATAGACAACAAATCTTATCTTATCAGAACACAGATAAGAAATCTCAAATGCCATAGCACTAACCAACCAATCTTACTCAATTTCTGCTCTCTTAACCAGAGAAATCTTAACAACAAATGAAGTCTCCAACTTCGAATTCCAAAACTCCTTATCTCATATCTGTATAACTCGACAGACAATCCAGGGCTGCCAGTCTCTTCCTGATCAGCTCAACCTATGCTGATACTTCCAGAAACAACTAGACCAAAGCAAACTAGCTTCTGGATCTTATTCAACAGAAAAGTCTTTATAATCTGTCGAAACCCAGAACACAAACACTACTACTCAAGCAATAGCAAACAGAACTTGTTTCCTTCCTTGCACAGCTGCTACCTCGCTTCCGCTGCGCAACTCTGATTCTGAAATAGAGGAGAATACTGTTGATGAACACGAATACAAATTTATCCAATATATACCAGAAACTTTGTTCATCAAATCCATATAATCTTGGTGACACATCCGACTCGGTCACACAACCTTACACAGAATCCAATTCAAAAGCTAGATCTAACCAAATACAAATTCCAAAAATAAATTCCTGAGCTGCTACACCAATCTCTACTTCTCCAAGAACCATCCTACAACCAGGCTAACTACCAAATCACTTCTGGAACCAAAACAAAATAGAACTCAACCCCAGATGCATGACGAACTTTTGATTACTCTAGCAGCTCCTACTTCCTCATGAGAATCTTCAGTCTCAAACAAAAGAATGCTCAAGAAAATCCCAAACCAATTGCAAGTCACTTTTGCGATCCAACCTAATTCGAATTCCAAAGAAACTGTCCTCTCTTTACCAATTAGAACAGCTCTAAACTTCTCCAAACAAGGTTAATTCTTCAAGATAATTTCCACCAACTGCTCGGGCTGCTGCTAGAAGAACCAGTAAGATTCCTGAACCATCGAAGAAACAAGCTACATTGGTGCTTCCAATCTCTACCTCGATGATACTACGAAGCTAAAAGACCTTCTCGTCGGCACACCGAACACTTCGAGTTGCACCTGCTACCACAGCTAATCAAAGACTTCTAATCCAAATGCTTCTCGAAAACCAAAACCATCTACAACCCACATAAAAGACCTCCGAGATGGCAGACAACCAAAAGAAACTCAGCCTCCAAACCAAGCATCAACATCTCGCTCTCCTTAAGGAATGACAAATGAGACCATGCCGAAACAAAGCAACTAAGAGACCTTAGTCTCATATTCCAGAACAGCCAACCTCCATACTGAAGATCTAGATAACTTCTACTCGGATAAGTCTTCCCTGAGGCAGGTAAAGACTGCTCCTCAATCACTTCTAAAACTGCTTCAAGAGAAAACTTCTCCGGAAAATATCCAAGGATACTGCATCTCATCACGCAGTTATCAAGATACCATCACTTACTACTGCACTACCATCAAATCCAAACTCAAGAAAAATTCGCTTACCCGAGCGAAATCCAAACTTATTCTTCAAAGATAAATTCCGAATCTTTAAAAAGATTTCCTTCGGATATCAGAGAAATCCTTACTCCAAACAACAAAACTCACTCGAGACGGTATTAGGTCTACAGTCTCGACAAATACTTCCAACCTTAAACATATGGACCTCTTCCATCAGTGGTAATCGTGTTACACACAAACACCACTACTCCTTCTACCTCTAAAACTCATGATGGAAAATTCGAACAGATAGCCCAACAGATTAGGTAGATATAAATATATATAAATATATAGTTATATGTAAAAATTACAAGTACGCTCTCTCAAGGAAGACACCGCTACAGAGCCTAGGTATTCACTCAACCTAACGCTCCCTAAAGAAAGACACACTTCAGAGCTTAGGTATTCACTCAGCCTAATGCTCTGATACCAAATGTAGCGACCCGACTTCCTATCTCCAGGAAATCGCATCACTAGTGAAGAAAGAAAGGGATAGAAGAAGAAAAGAAAGAGAAAGAAAGAAACAACAACATCAGAGTACTCACAGCGGAACGAATGAATATAATATATAACATAAAATATTACATAGTATCTTATTACATCAGAGTTATACAACTTATTCAACACAAATTAGACAGTTATTGTGACGACCGCCCATGACTCCCGCACTAAAACAAGAGAAAAGAGCGCTGAAAGGTGTGCCAGGCAGCCATGGACGATAGTCAGGGTAAAATAAAATCGCAGAATCTCTATCGTAACTCACAGCGCATGGATAAAATACAATAGAGAAATATATAGTGAAGTCTCATAACAGAAAATCATCATATAAGCATCACAGAAGTTTTATACAATCATCTCAACAAATCCATACATCAAGACCTCACTACAAGCACTCATCAAATACAGCAGCGGATACCCAGTACATATAAGAAAATAATATGCATAGCCTCCTGCTCGTCTTCGTCATCTTCAACGTAGAAACTCCAAGCACAGCACCTGTCACCTGCTTACCTAGTCTGCCCATCCCAACATGGATGAACAGCCCAAGGTAATAAGAGGAGACATAAAACCTTGAGTCAGACAAAGTCTTAGTGAGCAGTAAATTAACAATCAAGCATACCAAAAGAGCATAAGGAAATAAAGGAATAGGAACCAAACCATCCCACTCCACCTCTTTCTACAGTGATAGCCCCCAGACACACATTAAGGAGAAGCAAGCATAACATAGCAGATAAGTAAGGTAAAGCAATAATCACTCGAGTCAAGGACGATGTTTTCCAAATACAAACCCCCAAGGCCTAAACCAAGATCAGATAAGCACCCAGAAAACACCGCTCTTGAAGCCGAATGATAATACAACCAAACATCCATGACTCTGGCTATCACTGCATCGTTGCCTTGATTTCACCGTTAGTTGAATGACCATCCGTCAAGGGCTAATGGTAACCCCGGTTCTAGCCATAACTCCGCACGTCGTCGCAGCCCGTGCCTAGGAATTTTCGCAACTACCCAGAGTACTAGCACGCCGTCGTAGCCCGTGCCTGGAACGCCGTCGCAGCCCGTTCCAACGTACCCTTGCTTTGAGCATGCTAGAACCTTCAACAACGATGAGATCTAAGCCTCCAAGTCATCCTCCTTGACGATCATTCATACTAGCTCAAGCGCCTCTCAAGCTAACCATTATCACCAACTCGGATCGCATCACCGAGTAATCAACATAACTTTGCACGTCGTCGCAGCCCGTGCTTGGGACGTCATCGTGACCCGTCCCATCACAACATATGTCTTGCCTCATCACATCATAGCAAAGTCTCTCTTCTTGGAACGTCATCATGACCCGTCCCATTTCAACATCACACCTTGCTTTATCGCATCATAGCAAAGTCCCATCTCAATCATGCTTTGCCTTCTCGTATCATGGCAAGATCCCACATCCTCGAATCCATCCATATGAGCTTCCACATCCGCTTCATATGATACAGGCAGCTTCCACATTCAAGAGCTTTTCCACCTAGCTTTTGAATCATCTCGAACCATCTTGTTCCAAATCAACTACAAGCTAACTTGGGGCAATCAAATCTAACATACATTTAAACATTCAAGCATTCAAACAAGATATATTAAGCAATATCAACTATAATGGCAATTTCGTAATTAAGTGAGCAAAAGTCCAACATATGTGAAATCATAGTTTTTAGCATAGATCTATCAAATCTAAAACATGGGTTTTGTCTCTAATACTTGTTAAATAGCTTCTATAGATAAACATCTTCAAATATGATGGATCTACATGCAGACTTAAGGAAAATGCGAGAAAACGCTAACTTTAACACATAAACATATCACCAATCCCATATACTCCTTTGGATCCGCGTGAGAGATAACTACCACTCACCAAATCACCAAAACAACCTAAAATCAATCAACTTCAGATCTGGACAGCAAGAACTTGGACTTGATCCGGAGAAATTTCACTTGAAACGGTGAAATCTAGCTTCTTCGGATGAAAATCTTCAACTTCGGATCTTCGATCTTTGATCTTGATCTTCGATCTTCAATGGATGTTAGCACTAGATGGAAGTAGAGAAAGAAGTGAAGAAAATACCGTAGTCGAGTTTCCAAAATGGCAGCACTTCGCCGCTTCGAAAACCGGTGCCAAAAAGTGAGCCAAAGTCCACTATTTATAGGCTGAAACCCCCATGTCTCGGCCGTCCTAAGTCGCCGCCGACCCAACTCCTGAGTCGTCCCCGACTCATCCCCTTGCCGACTCAACACAGCCGACTCACTATGAGTCGTTCACGACTCATTGCTTTGCCGACCTAATACAAGCCACTCTCATGACTCAACAAACCAGGCCGACCTACGACTTAATACTAGAGCCGACCTAACACTCCAAATCCTAAGTCGTACGACGACTCAACATCCCATACGACTCAAATGTGATACCGACTCACCCACCAAGCCGACTTATCCTAGACACGTCCCAACCAACCTTTGCCGACTCAACATGAGTCGGTCACGGCTTAACCAATGTCCACCATCTCCATATTGGGTGCCGACCTAACCTCCTACCGACCCAATGCCTCAACATATACTGCCGACTTACTTCCTACCGACCTAAGATCCCAACGACTCAACACTAAGTCGGCCCACCGACCTAACTCCTAGCCGACTCAACTACGATGCCGACACACATAAGTCTTAAGCCACTAACGACTCATCCTCCTGCCGATCCAAGCCCTATTCCTTGAGTCGGTCCAAACCTTAACTCGGCAACACCCTTAGGTCGGTCAACCTGCTAACTCGGTCAAGACTCAATCCTTTTAACACATTGACTCGCTAATTCTCATAACTCGGCCACTAGTTATCTCGGCAACAAGTTAACCCTTCAACTCCTTAGGTCGTAGCATACTAACTCGCTAACCCCTATGAGTCGGTCACGACTCAAGCCTGCCTCTCTAAACCCTAAGTCGGCTACTTTCCTGGGTCGGTCCATCTCTAAGTCGCCTAACCTTTAGGTCGCTACCCCCTCTTAGGTCGCTCTCCACTAGGTCGGTCACTTTCTTAGGTCGTTCCTCTATCCTAGGTCGCTCAACCGACCTAACTCTCAACACATTAACATCCTAACCCGTTAGCTCCTTAGGTCGCTCACCCCTACCTACGACCTATCCTATGAGTCGGTCACGACTCAACCCTTAACTCGGTCCATCCCCTTAAGTCGTCTACGACTTATCTATGAGTCGGTCACGACTCATCACTTGCACTCGGGTCAACTCCTAAACGACTCAAGCTAGAGGCCACACAAACAACACTATCGACCTGCAAATTCTACGTTTTATCGACACGTAAAATACGGGTCGTTACATTCTCTCCCCCTTAGGAATTTCGCCCCCGAAATTCCAAGCAAACAACAGCAATCAAAGATATTCCGCATGCCTACCATCCATAGCAATCAACAAACCATGCATCCAATTCTAACCTAGCATGCAGAATTCTAAGACTTAGAACAAGCTACAAATTCATGAGATGTCACGACACTTTAGGGCCATACCTCGAAGAGTCCGGGATGAGCTGCCTTCATCCTCTCTTCCTCCTCCCATGTACAGTCGTTAACATCGTCACTCCATTGTACCTTGAGCAACGTAATCGTCTTCCTCCTAAGCTGTTTCGTATCAGTTTCAACAATACGAAGCGGCTTACGAGGTCTTGTAACAACTGGATCAACCTCCAAGTCTTCACAGCTATCAGCAGAAACCACCGTAGTTGGGTCGTGCACATACTTCCGTAGATAAGATACATGAAAAACACTGTGCACACCCGCCATCTTTTCCGGTAACTCCAATCTATAAGCGAGCTTTCCAATTCGCTCGGTAATCGGAAATGGTCCAACAAATCTAGGAGTCAATTTCCCTTTCTTCCCGAATCTAATAACATTCTTCAATGGAGAAATCTTCACAAAAACCATATCACCTACGTCGAATTCCAAATCCTTTCGACGGTTATCGGCATAACTTTTCTGACGATCCTGGGCTGCCTTCATTCTTTGCCGAATGATCTCTATATCATCCGAAGTCTGTCGAATCATCTCTGGCCCAAGTATCAGCTTTTCTCCAGTTTCCAACCAACATGTCGGAGAGTTACACGGTCTTCCATATAATGCCTCATATGGTGCCATACCAATACTCGACTGATAACTGTTATTATAAGCAAACTCCACCAAATGAAGATGATCTTCCCATGATCCTCCGAAGTCCAAAACACATGCTCTAAGAAGATCTTCCAAAACTCGGTTGACTCTCTCAGTCTGACCATCTGTTTGAGGGTGATAAGCTGTACTCAAACACAACTCAGTTCCCAAAACTTCCTGGAAGCTCTTCCAAAATCTACTGGTGAACAATGGATCTTGATCGCTCACTATACTCTTCGGAACACCATGGAAACGAACTATCCACTTCACATATAATTCAGCCAACTTCGATGCAGTCCTAGTCGATCGAACAGGAATGAACCTTGCACTCTTGGTCAAACGATCTACTATGACCCAAATCCCTTCATTCCCTGCTCTTGTCCTAGGCAGACCATCGATAAAATCCATCGACACTTGCTCCCACTTCCATATAGGAACCTCTAATGGCTGAAGTAATCCACTGGGCTTCTTCTGCTCAGCTTTCACCAACTGGCAATTCATACACTTGGAAATAAAATTTCCAACATCCTTCTTCATACCTTCCCAGTAGTAAACTCTCTTCATATCCCGATACATCTTATTTCCACCTGGATGAATTGTCAACTTCGAGTGATGACTTTCCCTCAGAACTTCATCTCTCAATCCATCTACATCGGGAATAACCAATCGTCCTTGCTTTCGAAGCCAACCCTCTCGATCGACCTCGAATCCCTTATCCTTCTCTGGTTCCAATCCGGATTCCAAATCACGGATAATCTTGACAAGCTTATCATCTTCCTTTTGGCTCTCACCAATTCTTTCCACAAGAGTAGGCCTTATCGATAAGTTTGCCAACATCTCAGGTTCCAATTCACATCTAGGCCTGAAATCAAACTCAGCCAAATACTCAAGACTCTTCCATTCCGAAAACATGGCTCCCAATCCTGCATGTCTTCGACTTAACGCATCAGCCACTGCGTTACCTTTCCCTGGAGTATAGGCTATACCAAAATCATACGATGCTAAGAACTCTAGCCACCTTTGCTGTCGAAGATTCAAATCCTTTTGGGAAAACAGATACTTCAACGACTTATGATCTGTAAACAACTCAAATCTAACCCCCAATAGGTAGTGTCTCCACATCTTCAAAGCAAACACAATCGCCGCTAACTCCAAATCATGAGTCGGATAATTCCTTTCATGCGGCTTCAGTTGTCGACTTGCATACGCAACAACTTTATCCTTCTGCATTAGCACTGCTCCCAGTCCAGTGCCACATGCATCAGTGTAAACCACCATCTCCTCATTCCCACTTGGAATAGTCAAAACAGGAGCACTCGTCAGTCGCTCTTTCAGGATTATGAAAGCTTGCTCACACTTATCATCCCATCTGAACACTTGGTTCTTCTTCGTCAATCCTGTCAATGGGGCAGCTATCTTGGAAAAGTCCTTGATAAACCGACGATAATATCCTGCTAATCCAAGAAAACTTCTCACATCAGATGCATTCTTAGGTCTAACCCAATCCTGGATCGCTGCCACCTTAGCGGGGTCAACCGCTATTCCATTTCCAGAGATAACATGGCCTAAGAACCTCACTTCACTCTTCCAGAAGTGACACTTCGAAAACTTAGCCTTCAGCTGATGTTTCCGCAAGATTTCCAAAACAATCCTCAAGTGCGTCTTGTGCTCTCCCTCAGTTCTGGAATAAATCAGAATATCATCCACGAACACAAGCACGAACTTATTCAACTGATCTCTGAATACTCTATTCATAAGATCCACAAAATATGCTGGCGCGTTAGTCAACCCAAACGGCATTACCAGCCACTCATAAAACCCGGATGGTGTCCTGAAAGCAGTCTTCGGCACACTATCCCTCGCCACTCTTAACTGGTGAAATCCCGTTGCCAAATCCATCTGAGAAAACACCTTAGCCTCGTGAAGCTGATCGAACAAGTCATCTATTCTCGGCAATGGATACTTGTTCTTCTTAGTCACCTTATTCAGCTCACGATAATCAACACACAACCTCAACGATCCATCCGCTTTGGTTGCGAACACAACGGGCGCACCCCATTCGGACACACTTCTCCGAATGAATCCTTTCCGTAAAAGGTCATCAACTTGCACCTTCAGCTCTTGCTGCTCCCTCGGTGCCATCCGCCTAAGAGGCATCACAACAGGTCTGGCTCCCTCAACTAGATCGATACGAAACTCGATCTCCCTATGCGGCGGCAACCCTTTGACTTCGTCAAAGACATCCTCAAATCCAATCACAATAGGCACTGATGACAGTCCATCCCGTGGAACAACCAGCGAATACATGAAGCTCATGAAGACGCCTTCCTCATGCTTACATCGTATCACAACCTTTCGCCCTTCCACATTCCCGACTGTCACCTCCAGCCTCTCACAATCAATCCTAGCCGCATACTTCCTAAGCCAGTCCATACCCAAAATAATTCCGAACCCCGCAAAGTTCAGAACAAAGCAATCACAAACAAACGAGCAATCATGACTCGAAACAACTAGACCACGGCATATCATACACAAACATGACGAACCCCCAACTGGATTAGTCACAACCAATGGCCTATCAACAATATCCGGTTTCATACCTAACCGGCTTACCAAATCATCACAAACAAAAGAATGCGACGCTCCAGTATCAAACAACACTCTAATTGGAACACCACAAATGGAAAGAGTACCTTGAACCACCACACTCTTCCCCTTCTCCTCAGCAGTAGGAGCTCTTGAAGACGACGGAACAGCTCCCAGAGCATAAGCTTGCACAACCTGCCTATCCTTCCTCGGCTCTGGACAGTCCTTCCTGAAATGCCCTGGCTTATCACAGTTATGGCACTTCGCCGGCGCCTTTGGATTCCTACAATCCTTGGAGAGATGGCCCTTCTTCTGACAATTATAGCAGGTCACTTCGCCCTTTGGCTTCTTCTGGCCATCCTTACTCTTCTGCTGCTGCTGCTTCCTCTTCCTATTCCCACTCTGCTGTGGTTTAGATCCTTCCCTGGTTACAGCAACAACAGAATTTTCCTTAGGGAACAAACTCTCATGCCTAAGGGCTTTCTCCACCAGCTTCTCAAATGGATCGTCCAAGTGATCCACTAACTGCCTCCCAAGATAAGCATCCAGACCAGTCACAAACTTCTCGTTCTTCTGGTAGGGAGAATCAATATACGATCTGGCATACTTAGACAAAGCTTCGAACTCGGAAATATACTCAAGAACTGGTCTCCCACCTTGCTTGAGCTCTACAAACCTCTTGAACAAAACAGACTTCTGAGCCGTAGAGATGAACTTAGCTTCAAATCTAACTCGGAATTGCTCCCAAGTAATCTCTTCTTCTGGTGTATCTATAGTGATAGAATTCCACCAATCAGCAGCTCTTCCCTGAAGCTGTCTCGATGCAAGCTTCCTCTTAGTTGCATCCTCAATCCCTAGATCACCAAATATCCTTCGGCAAGCATCAATCCATCTTTGGACTTCAATAGTCGACTCCGTCCCTAAGAAAGCTTTTCCTCCAAGAGAAGTATAATCCTTGCAAAGCTTGGCAAAATCCACTGGCCTTGGAGCCTGGACTTGAACTCCTACATCCACAGAAGATCCTGAAGCTGGTACCCTTCTCATGATAGAAGTCATCATTGCTTCGAACATCGCAGCATAGTCAACAGCTTCCCTAGCAGCACGGCCATCTCTCGCAGCTTGTCTCTCGCTTCTGCTCATCCTTAATATCTGTAAAAAGAATGATTAGAACACCTTAAGAAACAACTGCATAAGGAGTGCAAATCCTTCTAAGCTACTATATTATATATAGTAATCATCCATCAAAATACAATTACGTCTCTCTTACGTAGTTACATCAGCGAGCGTTGGCTAAAATCGATTAACCAAAGCTCTGATACCAAATGTGACGACCGCCCATGACTCCCGCACTAAAACAAGAGAAAAGAGCGCTGAAAGGTGTGCCAGGCAGCCATGGACGATAGTCAGGGTAAAATAAAATCGCAGAATCTCTATCGTAACTCACAGCGCATGGATAAAATACAATAGAGAAATATATAGTGAAGTCTCATAACAGAAAATCATCATATAAGCATCACAGAAGTTTTATACAATCATCTCAACAAATCCATACATCAAGACCTCACTACAAGCACTCATCAAATACAGCAGCGGATACCCAGTACATATAAGAAAATAATATGCATAGCCTCCTGCTCGTCTTCGTCATCTTCAACGTAGAAACTCCAAGCACAGCACCTGTCACCTGCTTACCTAGTCTGCCCATCCCAACATGGATGAACAGCCCAAGGTAATAAGAGGAGACATAAAACCTTGAGTCAGACAAAGTCTTAGTGAGCAGTAAATTAACAATCAAGCATACCAAAAGAGCATAAGGAAATAAAGGAATAGGAACCAAACCATCCCACTCCACCTCTTTCTACAGTGATAGCCCCCAGACACACATTAAGGAGAAGCAAGCATAACATAGCAGATAAGTAAGGTAAAGCAATAATCACTCGAGTCAAGGACGATGTTTTCCAAATACAAACCCCCAAGGCCTAAACCAAGATCAGATAAGCACCCAGAAAACACCGCTCTTGAAGCCGAATGATAATACAACCAAACATCCATGACTCTGGCTATCACTGCATCGTTGCCTTGATTTCACCGTTAGTTGAATGACCATCCGTCAAGGGCTAATGGTAACCCCGGTTCTAGCCATAACTCCGCACGTCGTCGCAGCCCGTGCCTAGGAATTTTCGCAACTACCCAGAGTACTAGCACGCCGTCGTAGCCCGTGCCTGGAACGCCGTCGCAGCCCGTTCCAACGTACCCTTGCTTTGAGCATGCTAGAACCTTCAACAACGATGAGATCTAAGCCTCCAAGTCATCCTCCTTGACGATCATTCATACTAGCTCAAGCGCCTCTCAAGCTAACCATTATCACCAACTCGGATCGCATCACCGAGTAATCAACATAACTTTGCACGTCGTCGCAGCCCGTGCTTGGGACGTCATCGTGACCCGTCCCATCACAACATATGTCTTGCCTCATCACATCATAGCAAAGTCTCTCTTCTTGGAACGTCATCATGACCCGTCCCATTTCAACATCACACCTTGCTTTATCGCATCATAGCAAAGTCCCATCTCAATCATGCTTTGCCTTCTCGTATCATGGCAAGATCCCACATCCTCGAATCCATCCATATGAGCTTCCACATCCGCTTCATATGATACAGGCAGCTTCCACATTCAAGAGCTTTTCCACCTAGCTTTTGAATCATCTCGAACCATCTTGTTCCAAATCAACTACAAGCTAACTTGGGGCAATCAAATCTAACATACATTTAAACATTCAAGCATTCAAACAAGATATATTAAGCAATATCAACTATAATGGCAATTTCGTAATTAAGTGAGCAAAAGTCCAACATATGTGAAATCATAGTTTTTAGCATAGATCTATCAAATCTAAAACATGGGTTTTGTCTCTAATACTTGTTAAATAGCTTCTATAGATAAACATCTTCAAATATGATGGATCTACATGCAGACTTAAGGAAAATGCGAGAAAACGCTAACTTTAACACATAAACATATCACCAATCCCATATACTCCTTTGGATCCGCGTGAGAGATAACTACCACTCACCAAATCACCAAAACAACCTAAAATCAATCAACTTCAGATCTGGACAGCAAGAACTTGGACTTGATCCGGAGAAATTTCACTTGAAACGGTGAAATCTAGCTTCTTCGGATGAAAATCTTCAACTTCGGATCTTCGATCTTTGATCTTGATCTTCGATCTTCAATGGATGTTAGCACTAGATGGAAGTAGAGAAAGAAGTGAAGAAAATACCGTAGTCGAGTTTCCAAAATGGCAGCACTTCGTCGCTTCGAAAACCGGTGCCAAAAAGTGAGCCAAAGTCCACTATTTATAGGCTGAAACCCCCATGTCTCGGCCGTCCTAAGTCGCCGCCGACCCAACTCCTGAGTCGTCCCCGACTCATCCCCTTGCCGACTCAACACAGCCGACTCACTATGAGTCGTTCACGACTCATTGCTTTGCCGACCTAATACAAGCCACTCTCATGACTCAACAAACCAGGCCGACCTACGACTTAATACTAGAGCCGACCTAACACTCCAAATCCTAAGTCGTACGACGACTCAACATCCCATACGACTCAAATGTGATACCGACTCACCCACCAAGCCGACTTATCCTAGACACGTCCCAACCAACCTTTGCCGACTCAACATGAGTCGGTCACGGCTTAACCAATGTCCACCATCTCCATATTGGGTGCCGACCTAACCTCCTACCGACCCAATGCCTCAACATATACTGCCGACTTACTTCCTACCGACCTAAGATCCCAACGACTCAACACTAAGTCGGCCCACCGACCTAACTCCTAGCCGACTCAACTACGATGCCGACACACATAAGTCTTAAGCCACTAACGACTCATCCTCCTGCCGATCCAAGCCCTATTCCTTGAGTCGGTCCAAACCTTAACTCGGCAACACCCTTAGGTCGGTCAACCTGCTAACTCGGTCAAGACTCAATCCTTTTAACACATTGACTCGCTAATTCTCATAACTCGGCCACTAGTTATCTCGGCAACAAGTTAACCCTTCAACTCCTTAGGTCGTAGCATACTAACTCGCTAACCCCTATGAGTCGGTCACGACTCAAGCCTGCCTCTCTAAACCCTAAGTCGGCTACTTTCCTGGGTCGGTCCATCTCTAAGTCGCCTAACCTTTAGGTCGCTACCCCCTCTTAGGTCGCTCTCCACTAGGTCGGTCACTTTCTTAGGTCGTTCCTCTATCCTAGGTCGCTCAACCGACCTAACTCTCAACACATTAACATCCTAACCCGTTAGCTCCTTAGGTCGCTCACCCCTACCTACGACCTATCCTATGAGTCGGTCACGACTCAACCCTTAACTCGGTCCATCCCCTTAAGTCGTCTACGACTTATCTATGAGTCGGTCACGACTCATCACTTGCACTCGGGTCAACTCCTAAACGACTCAAGCTAGAGGCCACACAAACAACACTATCGACCTGCAAATTCTACGTTTTATCGACACGTAAAATACGGGTCGTTACAGTTATAAACATCTGTCTAATTTATACAACTCAAGCACAAGAGAAACAGATACAACAAACACAGCGGAATCAATATATATCTACACGTCGAAGCCTCATGCTCCATATCTCCTCCAGAATTCGTCAAGCTAACCTGAACCACTTGACTACTCATACATAATATGAGTACCCAAGAGTTTGATAAAACAGAAAATAAACACTCGAGTCAGACAAGGGTCTGGTGTGAGTAAACGGGTTAAAATTGCTTAACTTTAGAAAAGCTTTGAAAGAAAAGGTATCACGTAAGACTTCCCACGCATAAACATGGAAAAGTTTTTACCTTACGCTAACCAAAACATTTGATAGGAAATCCAGTGATATTATCATAGTGTCTAGGGTTTTCAAAATAAAATACAGAAATAGCTGGAATGCTTACATCTCACGTTCCAACATAGTTGGGCACAATCAAAACCGTACAGGCACTTATTGGATTTTGGATTCCATCAATGGCAGGGCTACTGGGGTACCACACGTCACAGTACGTGGCCTAGATCACCTACCGAGGAACACTCCCACTCCCCTGCAACACAAGGCCGGGACCATTCATTACTGAACAGTCCCAAACAAGACAACCCCGGCAGTTGTCCGGATCAACCGCCCCACACAGCCGAAATAAAAAGGGACCTCTAGACAGGGCTAAATCATGCTCTCAAGTGGGAGCTACTCACGAAGCCTTGCTGCACCTCCCTTGTTTTAGCCATTCCCTGTTGATGAGGCTTGAGGCTGCGATTACCTTTATTGAACACATCTATCTTAGAATGCTCATCGTCCACTTGACGATATGCTGAAAGCATTCAATACATACAAGTTCGTTTCGGGTTCGAACGAAACCGAAGGCACTATCTCGTTGCACTCATTTTGGAATCAACCTCAGAGTCAACGACCATAGCCCTTGCACTCGAAATTTCCATCTCGAACCTATAAGTACTATTCCGTCAAACTCATTACGGAATCACCCACAGAGTTATACTGACGTATAGCCCTTACACCTCGAGTCTTCACTTGCTCCATTTGGATTGACGACCTAACGTTTAATTGGAATCGATGTGGTTTTCGGATTCCAAATATGGAAACCCGATCTCGGTCTCATCGAAACCAAACGCCATTTTAATGTCCAAGTTGTACTTAAGGGATTTAACAATTTAACTTATATTCAGGATGATATCTAAACAGATAGATGAATAACATTATCACAATAGATAATTCATATAAACCATTCATCTTACAAAGCAGCATATCACAACATAGATATCCAAATCATCCAATATCAACCAATCACCCAATATCAAACATCCAATATCATTCAACCCAATATCAATCACTCAATATTAACCATTCAATATTAATCAATTACCCATAGCAGAATTGATTAACTCTAAATAAATTTAATTAACCACTAATTAAATTAAATACTATCCGTTAATCACTTGGATTGTTGATTTATTACAAATCAAATTCATTATCGTCCCTTAATAATCTTCCTTAGTTAATCTTCCTTGATTTATTATCCTTTAATTACATTCAAGTAATTATCCTTAACCATATTCAGTAATTAACCTTTTATTACTATCATTAATTACATTAATTAATGATCCTTCACTAATTAATTATAATTAATTACATTAAACCTTAATTAATTAAAATTAATTAATCATACTTAATTCAATTATTATTATTAATCAAACTTGATTAATTCATTAATTAAATAATCCATATTAATTAATTTACCCTTTAAGTTATTAACTTATAATTAATTACCTCTTTAATCAGTAATTAACAACTTATAATTACCTATCTAAATTAATTAACTTCTTAATTAATTAACTTCTAAATTAATTATATTAATCCTTGATTAATTAATCCATTTAATTAATCTTTAATTACTTCATTAAGTAATTATTATTCAATTAAATTAATTAACAAATCCTTAATTAATTACTTTAATAATCAATTACAATTTTAATTAATTACACTTAGTAATCAACCCTTATTTAATCTCATTCATTAATTAATTAATCACATTAATTAGTTAACTTGGATAAATTAAGTAATTACCTCCTAATTACTTCATTAATAACTCTTAATCAATCTCTTAATAAATTACTTAACAAATATTTAGTTCCATCGTTAAATAATTCTTAATTAATTAATTAATTACTCCATAACTAATTAACTTTAAAACAATTGTATTAATTAATTCTTAATTAATAACATTAAGTGATTATCCATCAATCACTTCCAATTAATTGCTCACATGAGTAACTTCTATAATTACTTCCATAAGTAATTACCATTCTAATTACATTCAAAATTAACCATTGATTACTTCATTAAGTAATCTCACTTAATTAATCCATAATTAAGTGAATATTTAAAATTAATAAATAATTAACTAATTATTTAAAATTAATTAAACAATTAATTAATTAAATTCTTATATTTCAAAATCCTTAATTAATTAAGAATTCATAAATCTTAATTAACAAATCATGTTTATTAAGTACTCTCAAGATCATATCAAAATAATTTAATGTTATTTATCTTTATAAATAAGTTATTTGAAATAAATCAAATTTTAACAACTTAATCAACTTATCCTATTGGGTCTTCAAAATTATAATAATAACTTTATTAAAAAAATAACACATTTTGGAAATCAAATTTGAAATTTTCAAAACTCATTAATTTTCTAAGTTAAACTTATTCATTTAAAATAAAATTTGAATAGTTCGTTTTTAAAACATTACTTTATACTGTACTTAAACTTTGATTTAATAATTAAATTCAAACACTCTTCTTAAATTAAAATTCAAACTTTAATTAAGTAAAACTTCTTCAATGAAATCTTCTACACGTTTTAAATTTGAAAGTAAATTCAGTTTACATTTTAAAGTTTGATTAACTTAATTTTCAAAACAAACAAGTTTAACTTTGAAAATTCTTTTTCTTTTATAAAGCTCAACTTGATATATATATATATATATATATATATATATTAAAACAAGTTTAGCTTGTAAACTTAACCTTAGCATAAAAAACAAAGCTTCAGGTTGGAACAGAAGCTCTCTCAGTCAAACCCGAGTAAAACACTAAAACAACTCGAGACAACCCCGAAGCAACTCGGCCCCCATCTTCTTCGAGTCATCCCCGAGTACAACTCGAACACCTAACCGAGTAAACTCTCATCTTCCCCAACTCCTTCTTCCCAGTGCACACAACCATCACGGTGCACAGTATTTAGAAATTGAATTTATTTGAAGTGTATTATTTGGAATTTGGATTAAATTCAAATCTAGAAATTCGAGTTATTTTGGAATTTGATTTGTGAAAATAAAGAAGCTATCTAATTTTTTAAAGTATTTTGATATTTAAACCACATAAGTGGTGGAAATTATGAGGTTCAAGGTATTAAAATCTGGAAATGTCATATTTCAAGCATTTGATTTCGAAATGTATTAATTTTGGAAGTGCCTTGATTCTTGGGAAAGGGATATATTTGGAATAAAAATGATATTATATTGATTTGGGGTTTTAAAAAAATAATGTCATATTGATTTGGTTTTTAAAATGGAAATGATACCGTATTTATATGGTTTTGAAAGGGATATTGTATTCTGGTTTTGAAGCATAAATTATTTCAAAATGACCGCGATGTTATAATAACGTTTGGTTGTTGAAGAGACCGGGATCGGATGTAACGACCCGTATTTTACGTGTCGATAGATCGTAGAATTTGCAGGTCGTTAGTGTTGTTTGTGTTGTCTCTAGCTTGAGTCGTTTAGAAGTTAACCCGGGTGCAAGTGATGAGTCGTGACCGACTCATAGAGGACCGACCTATAGGTGTTGCCGAGTTAGTAGGCTTAGCCGGGTTAAGAAATTCAACGACCTAAAAGTTAGGCGACTTAGTGATGGTGACCGACCTATAGTAAGTCGTAGACGACCTTAGGAACTGGCCGAGTTTAGTGTGGAGCGACCTAAGGTAGATAGGTCGGGAGAGCGACCTAAGGTAGATAGGTCGGTAGAGCGACCTATAGGAATGACCGACTTAAGGAGATAGGTTGTTAAGTCGTTTGAACGACTTAAGGGTTGAGTCGGTCTGGTTTGTTAGGTCGCGTGAGTTCTGTTCAGACTTAGGTCGTAAACGACCTAAGTTAGGTAGTGAGTCGTGTGTGTCATAGTTAAGTCGTCATACGACTTAAGACTTGGGGAACGCGGCAGTATTTTAGGTCGGAGGCTTTTTAGGTCGTGACCGACTTTGTGTTAGGTCGGCAAGGAGTTGAGTCGGCAGGGTCTTAGGTCGTAGGTCGGCATGCTAGTTAAGTCGTCAGGCGACCTAGGACTTAGGAAATGCGGCAGTGCGTTGAGTCGTAAGTCGGCCTTGGCTGTATGTTGTGTTGGTTAGGTCGTAGGTCGTAGGGGCTGATGAGTCGGCAACGACTCATAAGTAGGTCGGGGACGACCTAAGGGGCGACGACCTAAGGGGTTTTCAGCCTATAAATAGAGGGGTTTGGCTCACTTTTTGGCACCGGTTTTTGAAGCGACGAAGTGCTGCCATTTTGAGAGCTCGACTACAACATTTCTTCATCTTCTTTTCTCCATTCCAATCTAATTCTAACATCCATCCAAGATCGAAGATCGAGATTGAAGATTCAAGCGCCAAAGTTGAAGATCTTCATCCAACAAAGCTAGATTTCATCGATTGAAGCGAGATGTTGCCGGATCAAGCCTTGATCTCCGCTGTCCAGATCTGAAGTGTTTAGTTTTTGAGGTGTTTGGGTGATTTGGTGAGTGGTAGTTATCTCTCACGCGGATCCAAAGGAGTATATTGGATTGGTGGCATGTTTGGGTGTTAAAGTTAGAGATTTCATGCATTTTTCTTAGATCGAAGTCTAGATCCATGGTTTTTGAAGATGTTTACTTATGCAAGTTTGTTTAATAAGCATTAGAGACAAAACCCATGTTTTATATTTGATAGATCTATGCTAAAAACCATGATTTCACATATGTTGGACTTTTGCTCGTTTATTTACGAAATTCCCATTATAGTTGATATTGCTTAAATTGCTTAATAGATCTTGTTTGAATGATTGATTATTTGAATGTATGATTGATTTGATTGTTTCCAAGTTAGCTAGTAGTTGATTTGGAACAAGATGATGAAAGAGGATTCAAAAGCTATGGAAGAAGGCTCTTGAATGGTGAAAGCTGCTTAAGGCATATGTAGCGGATGTTGAAGCTCATATGTATAGATTGGATGATGTTGAGATGGGACTTTGCCATGATTTGATGAGGCAAGCCATGTTGTTGAGTTGAGACTTTGCTTTGATGCGATGAAGCGAAGTATGATGTGAGTCTTGGCTTAATCCAAGCAGGGATCATTCCAAGCATGTTGATAACTTGAAGAGTAGTTCAAGTTGGTTGATAATGGATTGTTCAAGAGGTAGCTTGAGCTTGTATGAGGATAGTCGTCAAGAAGGATGGCTAGGAGGCTTGGATCTCGTCGTTGTTGAAGGTTCTAGCATGCTCAAAAGCAAGAGTACATGGGGCGCCCATAACGACTACAGGTAGGTAGTCGGGACACCCAAAAGACTACAGGTAGGTAGTTGAGTACTCTGGGCAAAGTAGATAAGTCCTAGGCACAAGGCAGTGTGCGGAGTTATGGTTAGAACCGGGGTTACCATTAGCCCTTGACAGATGGTCATTCAACTAACGGTGAAATCGAGGCAAGGATAACAGTGATAGCCAGAGTCATGGATGTTTGGTTGTATTATCATTCGGCTTCAAGAGCGGTGTTTTCTGGGTGCTTATCTGATCTTGGTTTAGGCCTTGGGGGTTTGTATTTGGAAAACATCGTCCTTGACTCGAGTGGTATTCGCTTTACCTTAATTGTCTATGTTGTTGTGCTTGCTTCTCCTTAGTGTATGTCTGGGGCTATCACTGTAGGAAGAGGTGGAGTGGGATGGTTTGGTTCCTATTCCTTTTATCCTTTATGCTCTTTTGGTATGTTTGATAGTTAATTTACTGCTCACTAAGACTTTGTCTGACTCAAGGTTTTATGTCTCCTCTTATTACCTTGGGCTGTTCATCCATGTTTGGGATGGGCAGACTAGGTAGCAGGTGGCAGGTGCTGTGCTAGGAGTTCTACGCTGAAGATGACGAAGACGAGCAGGAGGCTTTGCATATTAGTTTTCTTACTATATGTACTGGGTATCCGCTGCTGTATTTGGTTGAGTGATTTGTAGTGAGGCTTTCATGTATGGATTTGAGTAGATGATTGTACAAAACTACTGTGATGCTTATATGATGATGTTCTGTTCTATGGAGCTTCACTATATTATATTTCTCTATTGTATTTTATCCATGCGCTGTGAGTTATGCGATAGAGATTCTTTTGTTTTGTGTTACCCTGACTATCGTCCATGGCTGCCTGGCACACCTTTCAGCGCATTATTTCCTTGTTTTGGTGCGGGAGTCATGGGCGGTCGTCACATTTGGTATCAGAGCTTTGGTTAATCGATTTCAGCCAACGCTCGCTGACGTAACTACGTATGAGAGACGTAATTGTATTTTGATGGATGATTACTATATATAATATAGTAGCCTAGAAGGATTTGAACTCCTTATGCAGTTGTTTCTTAAGGTGTTCTAATCATTCTTATTACAGATATTAAGGATGAGTCGAAGAGGGAGACCAGCTGCAAGGGAAAGCCGTGCTGATGAAGGAGCTGTTGATTATGGAACTATGTTCGAAGCGATGATGACTTCGATCATGAGAAGGATACCAGCTTCAGGATCATCAGTGGATGTGGGAGTTCAAGTTCAAGCTCCAAGACCGGTGGATTTTGCTAAGCTTTGCAAGGATTATACTTCTCTTGGAGGAAAAGCTTTCTTGGGGACGGAGTCGACTATTGAGGTGCAGAGATGGATTGATGCATGTCGAAGGATCTTTGGTGACTTAGGGATTGAGGATGCAACTAAGAGGAAGCTTGCATCGAGACAGCTTCAGGGAAGAGCTGCTGATTGGTGGAATTCTATCACTATAGATACACCAGAGGAGGAGATTACTTGGGAGCAGTTCCAAGTTAGATTTGAAGCTAAGTTTATCTCTACGGCTCAGAAATCTGTCTTGTTTAAGAGGTTTGTAGAGCTCAAGCAAGGTGGGAGACCAGTTCTTGAGTATATTTCCGAGTTCGAAGCTTTGTCTAAGTATGCCAGATCGTATATTGATTCTCCCTACCAGAAGAACGAGAAGTTTGTGACTGGTCTGGATGCTTATCTTGGGAGGCAGTTAGTGGATCACTTGGACGATCCATTTGAGAAGCTGGTGGAGAAAGCCCTTAGGCATGAGAGTTTGTTCCCTAAGGAAAATTCTGTTGTTGCTGTAACCAGGGAAGGATCTAAACCACAGCAGAGTGGGAATAGGAAGAGGAAGCAGCAGCAGCAGAAGAGTAAGGATGGCCAGAAGAAGCCAAAGGGCGAAGTGACCTGCTATAATTGTCAGAAGAAGGGCCATCTCTCCAAGGATTGTAGGAATCCAAAGGCGCCGGCGAAGTGCCATAACTGTGATAAGCCAGGGCATTTCAGGAAGGATTGTCCAGAACCGAGGAAGGACAGGCAAGTTGTGCAAGCTTATGCTTTGGGAGTTGTGCCGTCGTCTTCAAGAGCTCCTACTGCTGAGGAGAAGGGGAAGAGTGTGGTGGTCCAAGGTACTCTTTCCATTTGTGGTGTTCCAGTTAGAGTGTTGTTTGATACTGGAGCGTCGCATTCTTTTGTTTGTGATGAGTTGGTATGCCGGTTAGGTATGAAACCGGATATTGTTGATAGGCCATTGGTTGTGACTAATCCGGTTGGGGGTTCGTCATGTTTGTGTATGATATGCCGTGGTCTAGTTGTGTCGAGTCATGATTGCTCGTTTGTTTGTGATTGCTTTGTTCTGAACTTTGCGGGGTTCGGAATTATTTTGGGCATGGACTGGCTTAGGAAGTATGCGGCTAGGATTGATTGTGAGAGGCTTGAGGTGACAATCGGGAATGTGGAAGGGCGAAAGGTTGTGATACGATGTAAGCATGAAGAAGGCGTCTTCATGAGCTTCATGTATTCGCTAGTTGTTCCACGGGATGGACTGTCATCAGTGCCTATTGTGAATGAGTTTGGTGATGTCTTTGAGGAAGTCAAAGGGTTGCCGCCGCATAGGGAGATCGAGTTTCGTATCGATCTAGTTGAGGGAGCCAGACCTGTTGTGATGCCTCTTAGGCGGATGGCACCGAGGGAGCAGCAAGAGCTGAAGGTGCAGGTTGATGACCTTTTGCGGAAAGGATTCATTCGGAGAAGTGTGTCCGAATGGGGTGCGCCCGTTGTGTTTGCAACCAAAGCGGATGGATCGTTGAGGTTGTGTGTTGATTATCGTGAGCTGAATAAGGTGACTAAGAAGAACAAGTATCCATTACCGAGAATAGATGACTTGTTTGATCAGCTTCACGAGGCTAAGGTGTTTTCTCAGATGGATTTGGCAACGGGATTTCACCAATTGAGAGTGGCGAAGGATAGTGTGCCGAAGACTGCTTTCAGGACACCATCCGGGTTTTATGAGTGGCTGGTAATGCCGTTTGGATTGACTAACGCGCCAGCATATTTTGTGGATCTTATGAATAGGGTATTCAGAGATCAGTTGAATAAGTTCGTGCTTGTGTTCGTGGATGATATTCTGATTTATTCCAGAACTGAAGAAGAGCACAAGACGTACTTGAGGATTGTTTTGGAAATTTTGCGGAAACATCAGCTGAAGGCTAAGTTTTCGAAGTGTCACTTCTGGAAGAATGAAGTGAGGTTCTTAGGTCATGTTATTTCTGGAAATGGAATAGCGGTTGATCCCGCTAAGGTGGCAGCGATCCAGGATTGGGTTAGGCCTAAGAATGCATCTGATGTGAGTAGTTTTCTTGGATTAGCAGGATATTATCGTCGGTTTATCAAAGACTTTTCAAAGATAGCTGCACCGTTGACAGGATTGACGAAGAAGAACCAAGTGTTCAGATGGGATGATAAGTGTGAGCAAGCTTTCGTAATCCTGAAAGAGCGACTGACGAGCGCTCCTGTTTTGACTATTCCAAGTGGGAATGATGAGATGGTGGTTTACACCGATGCATGTGGCACTGGACTAGGAGCGGTGCTAATGCAGAAGCATAAAGTTGTTGCGTATGCTAGTCGACAACTAAAGCCGCATGAAAGGAATTATCCGACTCATGATTTGGAGTTAGCGGCGATTGTGTTTGCTTTGAAGATGTGGAGACACTATCTATTGGGAGTTAGATTCGAGCTGTTTACAGATCATAAGTCGTTGAAGTATCTGTTCTCCCAAAAGGATTTGAATCTTCGACAGCAAAGGTGGTTAGAGTTTCTAGCATCTTATGATTTTGGTATAGCCTATACTCCGGGAAAAGGTAACGCAGTGGCTGATGCGTTAAGTCGAAGACATGCAGGTTTGGGAGCCATGTTTTCAGAGTGGAGGAGTCTCGAGTATTTGGCTGAGTTTGATTTCAGGCCTAGATGCGAGTTGGAACCTGAGATGTTGGCAAACTTATCGATAAGGCCTACTCTGGTGGAAAGGATTGGTGAGAGCCAAAAGAGAGATGATAAGCTTGTCAGGATTATCCGAGATTTGGAAGCTGGATTAACTCCAGAGAAGGATAAGGGATTCGAGGTCGATCGAGAGGGTTGGCTTCGAAAGCAAGGAAGATTGGTTGTTCCCGATGTGGATGGATTGAGAGATGAAGTTCTAAGGGAAAGTCATCACTCGAAGTTGACAATTCATCCAGGTGGTAATAAGATGTATCGGGATATGAAGAGAGCTTACTACTGGGAAGGTATGAAGAAGGATGTTGGAGATTTTATTTCCAAGTGTATGAACTGCCAGTTGGTGAAAGCTGAGCAGAAGAAGCCCAGTGGATTACTTCAGCCATTAGAGGTTCCTACATGGAAGTGGGAGCAAGTATCGATGGATTTTGTCGATGGTCTACCTAGGACCAGGACAGGAAATGAAGGGATTTGGGTCATCGTAGATCGTTTGACTAAAAGTGCAAGGTTCATTCCTGTTCGATCGACTAGGACTGCATCGAAGTTGGCTGAGTTGTATGTGAAGTGGATTGTTCGATTCCATGGTGTTCCGAAGAGTATAGTGAGCGATCGAGATCCGTTGTTCACTAGTGGATTTTGGAAGAGCTTCCAGGAAGTTTTGGGAACTGAGTTGTGTTTGAGTACAGCTTATCACCCTCAAACAGATGGTCAGACTGAGAGAGTCAACCGAGTTTTGGAAGATCTCCTTAGAGCTTGTGTTTTGGACTTCGGAGGATCATGGGAGGATCACCTTCATTTGGTGGAGTTTGCTTATAATAACAGTTATCAGTCGAGCATTGGTATGGCACCATATGAGGCATTATATGGAAGACCGTGTAACTCTCCGACATGTTGGTTGGAAGCTGGAGAAAAGCTGATACTTGGGCCAGAGATGATTCGACAGACTTCAGATTGTATAGAGATCATTCGGCAACGAATGAAGGCAGCCCAAGATCGTCAGAAAAGTTATGCCGATAATCGTCGTAAGGATTTGGAATTCGACGTAGGTGATATGGTTTTTGTGAAGATTTCTCCTCTGAAGAGTGTCATTAGATTCGGAAAGAAAGGAAAGTTAACTCCGAGATTTGTTGGACCATTCCCGATTATCGAGCGAATTGGAAAGCTCGCTTATAGATTGGAGTTACCGGAAAAGATGGCGGGTGTGCACAATGTTTTTCATGTATCTTATCTACGGAAGTATGTGCACGACCCAACTACTGTGGTTTCTGCTGATAGCTGTGAAGACTTGGAGGTTTATCCAGTTGTTTCGAGACCTCGTAAGCCGCTTCGTATTGTTGAAACCGATACGAAACAGCTTAGGAGGAAGACGATTACGTTGCTCAAGGTACAATGGAGTGATGATGTTAACGACTGTACATGGGAGGAGGAAGAGAGGATGAAGGCAGCTCATCCCGGACTCTTCGAGGTATGGCCCTAAAGTGTCGTGACATCTCATGAATTTGTAGCTTGTTCTGAGTCTTAGAATTCTGCATGCTAGGCTAGAATTGGTTGCATGGTTTGTTGATTGCTTTGGATGGTAGGCATGCGGAATATCTTTGATTTCTGTTGTTTGCTTGGAATTTCGGGGGCGAAATTCCTAAGGGGGAGAGAATGTAACGACCCGTATTTTACGTGTCGATAGATCGTAGAATTTGCAGGTCGTTAGTGTTGTTTGTGTTGTCTCTAGCTTGAGTCGTTTAGAAGTTAACCCGGGTGCAAGTGATGAGTCGTGACCGACTCATAGAGGACCGACCTATAGGTGTTGCCGAGTTAGTAGGCTTAGCCGGGTTAAGAAATTCAACGACCTAAAAGTTAGGCGACTTAGTGATGGTGACCGACCTATAGTAAGTCGTAGACGACCTTAGGAACTGGCCGAGTTTAGTGTGGAGCGACCTAAGGTAGATAGGTCGGGAGAGCGACCTAAGGTAGATAGGTCGGTAGAGCGACCTATAGGAATGACCGACTTAAGGAGATAGGTTGTTAAGTCGTTTGAACGACTTAAGGGTTGAGTCGGTCTGGTTTGTTAGGTCGCGTGAGTTCTGTTCAGACTTAGGTCGTAAACGACCTAAGTTAGGTAGTGAGTCGTGTGTGTCATAGTTAAGTCGTCATACGACTTAAGACTTGGGGAACGCGGCAGTATTTTAGGTCGGAGGCTTTTTAGGTCGTGACCGACTTTGTGTTAGGTCGGCAAGGAGTTGAGTCGGCAGGGTCTTAGGTCGTAGGTCGGCATGCTAGTTAAGTCGTCAGGCGACCTAGGACTTAGGAAATGCGGCAGTGCGTTGAGTCGTAAGTCGGCCTTGGCTGTATGTTGTGTTGGTTAGGTCGTAGGTCGTAGGGGCTGATGAGTCGGCAACGACTCATAAGTAGGTCGGGGACGACCTAAGGGGCGACGACCTAAGGGGTTTTCAGCCTATAAATAGAGGGGTTTGGCTCACTTTTTGGCACCGGTTTTTGAAGCGACGAAGTGCTGCCATTTTGAGAGCTCGACTACAACATTTCTTCATCTTCTTTTCTCCATTCCAATCTAATTCTAACATCCATCCAAGATCGAAGATCGAGATTGAAGATTCAAGCGCCAAAGTTGAAGATCTTCATCCAACAAAGCTAGATTTCATCGATTGAAGCGAGATGTTGCCGGATCAAGCCTTGATCTCCGCTGTCCAGATCTGAAGTGTTTAGTTTTTGAGGTGTTTGGGTGATTTGGTGAGTGGTAGTTATCTCTCACGCGGATCCAAAGGAGTATATTGGATTGGTGGCATGTTTGGGTGTTAAAGTTAGAGATTTCATGCATTTTTCTTAGATCGAAGTCTAGATCCATGGTTTTTGAAGATGTTTACTTATGCAAGTTTGTTTAATAAGCATTAGAGACAAAACCCATGTTTTATATTTGATAGATCTATGCTAAAAACCATGATTTCACATATGTTGGACTTTTGCTCGTTTATTTACGAAATTCCCATTATAGTTGATATTGCTTAAATTGCTTAATAGATCTTGTTTGAATGATTGATTATTTGAATGTATGATTGATTTGATTGTTTCCAAGTTAGCTAGTAGTTGATTTGGAACAAGATGATGAAAGAGGATTCAAAAGCTATGGAAGAAGGCTCTTGAATGGTGAAAGCTGCTTAAGGCATATGTAGCGGATGTTGAAGCTCATATGTATAGATTGGATGATGTTGAGATGGGACTTTGCCATGATTTGATGAGGCAAGCCATGTTGTTGAGTTGAGACTTTGCTTTGATGCGATGAAGCGAAGTATGATGTGAGTCTTGGCTTAATCCAAGCAGGGATCATTCCAAGCATGTTGATAACTTGAAGAGTAGTTCAAGTTGGTTGATAATGGATTGTTCAAGAGGTAGCTTGAGCTTGTATGAGGATAGTCGTCAAGAAGGATGGCTAGGAGGCTTGGATCTCGTCGTTGTTGAAGGTTCTAGCATGCTCAAAAGCAAGAGTACATGGGGCGCCCATAACGACTACAGGTAGGTAGTCGGGACACCCAAAAGACTACAGGTAGGTAGTTGAGTACTCTGGGCAAAGTAGATAAGTCCTAGGCACAAGGCAGTGTGCGGAGTTATGGTTAGAACCGGGGTTACCATTAGCCCTTGACAGATGGTCATTCAACTAACGGTGAAATCGAGGCAAGGATAACAGTGATAGCCAGAGTCATGGATGTTTGGTTGTATTATCATTCGGCTTCAAGAGCGGTGTTTTCTGGGTGCTTATCTGATCTTGGTTTAGGCCTTGGGGGTTTGTATTTGGAAAACATCGTCCTTGACTCGAGTGGTATTCGCTTTACCTTAATTGTCTATGTTGTTGTGCTTGCTTCTCCTTAGTGTATGTCTGGGGCTATCACTGTAGGAAGAGGTGGAGTGGGATGGTTTGGTTCCTATTCCTTTTATCCTTTATGCTCTTTTGGTATGTTTGATAGTTAATTTACTGCTCACTAAGACTTTGTCTGACTCAAGGTTTTATGTCTCCTCTTATTACCTTGGGCTGTTCATCCATGTTTGGGATGGGCAGACTAGGTAGCAGGTGGCAGGTGCTGTGCTAGGAGTTCTACGCTGAAGATGACGAAGACGAGCAGGAGGCTTTGCATATTAGTTTTCTTACTATATGTACTGGGTATCCGCTGCTGTATTTGGTTGAGTGATTTGTAGTGAGGCTTTCATGTATGGATTTGAGTAGATGATTGTACAAAACTACTGTGATGCTTATATGATGATGTTCTGTTCTATGGAGCTTCACTATATTATATTTCTCTATTGTATTTTATCCATGCGCTGTGAGTTATGCGATAGAGATTCTTTTGTTTTGTGTTACCCTGACTATCGTCCATGGCTGCCTGGCACACCTTTCAGCGCATTATTTCCTTGTTTTGGTGCGGGAGTCATGGGCGGTCGTCACATCGGAAGTTGTCATACTCTCTACCAACTTCGAAAACCACTTTAACAACCGTGTACGCGGTGGAGATTCCAGAATGAAGTAGGATGGTGGCGACATTCTATTAAGGTATATACGTAGACCCGATTCCACTGAGTTGGCATAAGGTGGATAAAACAGGAGCGATTCTCCGCCAAGGAGGTAGCCCCTCTTATCGGACACATCCCTTCAATAATATATTCCGACTTTTGGATTGATTCGGTGGCCACTTTTGATTTTTGATTTGGGGGTGTGGCTCGTGGTGGGCGGTAGCTGCTACGCATTACCACTAGTCCAGATGCGTAATTGGTATATATCTACCCTGGCATTACCTTGTGTGCCATGTCACCTACCCTAGCGCGCCTTGTACAAGTTTGATTAGTGTCGTGCATATGGAGTATCCTCTGGTAGCCTTCCGATTAGGAGGTATTACAGTACTGTATAGACTATTGGCATTATTACGTGTTAAGGGCTATATTGGTAACCCCTTAACACTATTTAAAAGTAAGTTTATTTTACTATTAGACACTATTGTAATAGCGAAATAGTACTACATAGTAAATAGTTTAACAGATCATTAAGAGATGTGAATCCCGAGCACCTCTTGAGTTACTGACTCGTGTTAAACACTGGATAGGAGATATCAAACCCCGTAAACATCTCCGACGCCATTAGACTCATACTTATTACTATTGATTTAACTTACATAATATCTTTTAGTTCTGACTCAAGTGTTTTGTCTTTTCAATTCGCTCGGGTCGGTCTAAACATTTCAGGATTCAAAGACTTTATTTATGGAGGTCAAAGACGAAGATTGTATTACTACTGTTTATTATATTATTCTGCTGCATTAATATTGTTCCCGTGCATCACATTTGTTCCGCTGCATTGTTATTGATTTTTCTCTAGTATGTGTAAGTCTGATATATATTGTATAAGTATAATCAAAGGTTTTGTAAAACAGCTTCATGAACTTTTTATTTGATTATTATGTTTTATCGTTCCGTTGCAAGATTCTGTTTTGTTTTCTTTCTTTCTCTGCCTTTTCTTATTTACCCTATAACAATCTTCCCTTCTGTATGGTTTAAGTCTGACATGAGTAGTTTATCGTCGATTTAAAGCGTACGAAAAGGCGGGATGTTACATCTGGCATCAGACTTTGGTTTAGCGATAAACCTTAGCTTTGTGGGGTCCGACTCTTTACTAATGGGGCTGTAATACCCTACGATTAGTCGCTGAGTGTGTGTGTATGTGTGTGTGTATATATATATATATATATATATATATATATATATATGAGATAGCGTATTTGTCAGTGTTATAAAAGGTTTTAATATTGAGTTAATTTTTTCCGTTTCATATCTATAAATTCTGGTTGATGCATGGGACACAATGACATCAATAGGGATTTCTAAACACTTAATAGGATAGACCGACACGATATTCGTTTTGAATATAGGTGAATGAAATAATTTTTCCTATTATATTTTCTATATATAAAATAAATTTTTATAAAGGTTATATTTGGTTGCAATATATTGGTTGTTAGTTAATGAAAGTTATAAATAATAGTTGAAATAAGATTGAAAATATAAAAAAAGTGAAAATTAGGAATTTAGAACTTAAGTTCCGGGGTTTTGAAACTTTCTTTCAAATGATTTTGGAATATAGTAATAATATTATTAGAAGTACTTTGTGGTATAAATATTTCAATATAATTTGAAAGAATTGTTTTAAAGAAGTTTTGGAAGAAATAATTCAGTACTCCCCTCTCTGTCGCAGGAAAATAATTTCGGTGATGAGTGCACGCATCATCGCCATTCATTTTCGAGTTTCAAAGTGGGAAGGCCACTGTAGTAGTTTTACTACGGATTTATTTTGAAAAAAAAATATAAATTTTAAATTGTTTTAAATATAATTTGATATGTAAATTGTAGGTATATATTTATGTGTTATTTTAAAATGATTTGAAATTTAACCCGATATTTAGTTCTTAAGTTTCCATTAATTAATAGTTTCAATTATTGTAGTGAATTGGAACATAGGTATCTAATAATTGAAACCACTAAATGAAATAAGAGATTCAATGCTAAGTTATAAATTGAATAAAAAGAAAGAAATTTAAATTTGTAACATATAAAACAAAGGATACTATTATTGAACATTTAATTAAGTAGAAGAATTGAGAAAAACTTATATAACTTTCAATTACATTCTTAAAGGCATATATATAACTGACCAAAAGATATAAACAGTTGAAATGTTAATAAGAAAGTGTAATAGATATTATACAAGTAATAAACTTAAGGTAATGAATGTGATTAATGAAGTTCTTTAATAAATAAGAATTTGGTGTTGTAGTTGTTATAAACTTAAGTATAACTGAAATACTACTAATTAAATATAATAGAAGGCAGGAATTGTAAGTAAGAAATTTTAAACTTAAGTAAATAAGTTGAAGTTATTTCTAAATAAAATTGTAAGAAATAAGTTTAAATTAAAAAGATAAACCATTATATGAATGAAAAAGAGAAATCGAACAACAAATGTATGAATAGAATTAATAAGGATAAACTTAATCTGTTTTTTGAAATTGTTGTTGTTTGTTTTTGTTTATTGTTGTTTGGGCTAGGATACTTTAAATTCGTTTGGATGTATGAATAATCTATTTAGTTTCACCGAAGACTGTTGAGTTAATGGTGCACTTAATAGTTTACTTTCCATTCTGTACAATTTGAAGTTTTGAACCCGAACAACTATTTATTTTGTTGATATGAATGAATGATTGATTGGTATTGATTCTATGTGATGGTAGTATGCCTTGTTGCAAGTGATTGTTGGTTGTATTGATTGTTATTTACGGTTGAAACAACTTTAAATATTTCATTTTATATAATTGTTAACCTTTTTGGACTATATAAGTGAAATGCAGGTTAAGGAAGCAATTGCTACTGCATTTGGTTTCATAATATAAGCATAAATTGCCCGACAAATAGGTACGTTTTCGGATTACGGTTTATGGCGTTATTATATTATCTTTCCCGTGTTGAGATATATATTATTTTGGAAATATATGTTATATATTGTTATATATGATATTATATTTTTTTCGAGCCTCACCAAAGGAGACTCTGTCGAAATTTTTCGTAAATTTTAGACTTAGAAAATTTTAAAATGCTTTCCCAACTTTATCAATTTAAATATAAAAAGATTTAATTGTTTATAGATATATATATTTTATTTAAATTATCCAATTTTGTAAACTTACTGTTACGAATATAATGTTTTGAATAATACATATTGAGTTATAAGTTCCTCTTTTCCCTTCTTTTCCTTTTCGGGGATGAAAAGCTTTGAGTGGGGGTGAGTGTAACGACACGTAAAATTCGCTAATTAAATTGGTTAATTTAATTAGATTTTTGGTAATTAAATTTAGAAGGAAATAAAACTTTATAATTTATAATGAAGCAAATGTTAAAAAGTGAAATGTAGAAATGATAATTAAAATTAATTTTTGACAATTGGAATGAAATCCCAATAAAGAAATAGTGGAAACAGTATAATTTGTTAATTTAATACGATGGTGTAATTAATACTGAAAGAAATAAAATTGGGAATAATATTAATGAAATGATAACTAGAATACAAGGTAAATAATACTAAGCAAAGTTAATAAATTTATGAATTGAACGGAATACTAATTAATGAAAAAAAAATCTAAACGTTATGTTTGGTTATAAATTGAACGTAAGTGAATGAAGTTAGTAGTGTAATGAAAGACAAACAAATCATTCCATTAAAATCTAATTTATAATAAAGTGTAATTATTGTAGCATTTGAAATTAAATATTATGCAATTGAAATAAAGATGAAAATAGAAATACTGACGTATGTAATGCAAGGGTATCATAAATAGAATCGAATAAAATTAGTGTTATATATGGAATAATAATCTAGTTTGATAAGTAACAAACTTATAAAGGCAATAGAAATCAAATAGGTGACAATTAATATAGGTTGTTTATTTATATAATGGGTTAAATAAACTTTGGTAATCAATTACAATTAATCCAAATTTAACGTTTTGTTAATGTAAATTAAAGTAATAGTCGGAAGTAATGTTAATTTTATTCATAATATGAATTGGTTGATTTATAGAATGGAAATCAGCATTTTATTTATTTAGTTGAAATGTAAAATTTAATAATTGGATTAATTGCAATTAAATGAAATTGAAATATTTAAATATTATGTTATTTGAAATGAAGATGGAATGTGCGAATATTAATGTAACAGATTCTGAATCCAATATTTATTTCATCCGTTGACAATAATGAATTGAATAGTAGAATGAAAAATAAATTTAACAGAATTTTTGAAAATTAAATTTATAATTTCTGAATTTAATGAAAGTGTGTTTAATACTGAAGTTGATAAATTAATCAACTCTAAATTGACATTTAAATTTGGGTAAATTAGTGTAAATGATTAGAAATACAAAAATGATAAGAATTGTCAATTTTCGAATTGAAATTGCAAATTTGATTTAATTAATTAATTATTAATTTATTTAATTAATGTAACAATAGCCATTTTGGCCACTGACTCGGATTTCGACGAAACCAGTTTCATCAAATCCATAACGGTGAATTATTGTAGGATTTCAAGTTTTATAGCGATCGGGCTTCTCGTTTGATCGTATGGGCTTGAAACGCCTTGAAATCAATGAAGTTTGATTTTTGCATAACTTCTTCATATGATGAAATTTGGAAGTGAAACCTGCTCCATTATGTTTAAAATATTTTAGAACATTTATTTTGATGTATGGGTTGACCCAGTTTCGTTCCGGAGTCAAAACGGGCTTTTCGGGCCATTCATCGTTCAACGCGCTTATAAATCGGGCCCATCTATTCTATTTCAACCTTGCCTATATATACCCTGTTATAAGCCCTAATTCATTTATTATTCCTCATTTCAATATATTCTATTGCTCCTCTTTCCAATGGCTGCAAACCCTAATTCCCAAATATAATTCCAAATCAAATCCAAAGCAAAAATTTCAAACTCTCCAAGCAATATAATATTTTATATGGATTCGAAGCTTTCGAAGAGCGCAAGTCAGATCTGCAGTCCGTTTCTCGATCTGAGTTTTTGGGTGGCTAGAAATTGAGGTTTAATTCAGGGCCGTTCATCGCGCGTCGATAAACGTTGTCGTATCGTCAAAACATTTCTGGGTATTGTAGAGTGGACTATGGGGAGTGCATCGGTGGTGTTTATTCTGCGATTCGATGGTTAGATTGTGAGATTTTTTTGATTTGGAGCATGAATTTAGTGCGGCGGTTGCTGGAAATCGTGGTCGATGGTGGCCATGGCGTCGAGCAGTGATCAAGGGGAGGCGAGCCTTGAAGGCGCGGCGGCAGGCCACGAGAGGGCAGAAGTGGCGGCGCGTTTGACTTCCTGTGGACGAATTAGGGTTTGTGGAAGACTACGCGCGTACGTCTGTAGGTAGAAGATGATGACGTGGACGAGGTATATTTTAGTATAAATTTTATTTAAATCATTCTAATCTATATAACTTCTGCATACTATATTTGATTTACGTGCGGTTTCTTCCGCTAGGTTCGTATTAGAATTCCAGACAGTTTACCGCTGGTTTGGAAGAATTTGGAGACTGTTCAATTTTTGGGTTTAAATTGGATTCAAATTCAATTTTTGGGTTTAAATTGTTCAAAAGGCGAGTGTTTTAACCCACTCACAACATCTAAAATTTCTTATTTTTTTAAAATTAATTTTTGATGTGATTATAAATTTATTTATGACTGTTTGGCATATTTTTATCATCATTCCAGTTAAATTTTAATTTATTGAATTAAAATGTTATTTAATTTATTATTGCATATAAACTGCCAGTTAAATTATTAATTAATTTATTTTGAATATAAACTGCCAATAAATGCTTGTTGTTTATTATCTGTTTATATTGATGTTATGAATTTAATTGGATGATGATTGTGATGAATGGTTGATGATTGATATTGGATGAATGGATGTTGTATTTTATACTGTTATAAACTACAAGTTGTTATGCATTTCTAATTCATTCGAGATTGCGGTTTGTAATGATATATAGCCGTATTTTATTTCTATTTTAAATTACGGATTGAAATGACAAACATCCGTATAACTTGACCATAGGATAGAAAATTATATATAGACACCACGGTCTATAAATAAAAGTATTTTGAAATGATTTCTATGGTTTTGTAAAGAAATATACGATTTTATGAGATATTGATTTGGATATTTTAAATGTTATTTTATATATTCTTGCATTCTTGGTTTTGAACTATGAATAAAATTGTTAAAGTACTAAATAAGTCTAATAGTAAAGTTGAATTTATTAAAATATAATATAGATAATTATTTACTTAAATTATATTTTAGTATAGAATTTGTATTGATTTTTATAAATCAAGGTTGCGAAGATAGGTTTAAAAATTGATTAGAGATTTTATGCAATTAAGAATTTTATTTAATAAGAATCCATTTGGAACTTATTGAAATTTAGATTCTAATAGAATATGGTTTTATAACTTAATTAGGGGTTAAGTTGATTCAAGTGAATATATCAAGTCTAAATAAATTGAGGAATATTCAATTATTGAAATTTGAAGTTGTTTTTAAAGGATATTGGATTTATTAAGCAAATATTTCAAAACTAAATAATAGTAAAGTGAATTTTGTATATATACATGAATTATAAAATTAAGTTTTGAAATATTGAATATTTAAGCTTTGAAATATGTTGAATTTGAAAGGTTTGCTTTGTGGATCAAATCCGTTTGAAATCGACAAAATTTGAAAAAGTTTATTTAGAAACTGAATTTATTTGAAGTGTATTATTTTGGGATTTGGATTAAATTCAAATTTAGAAATTCGAGTTGTTTTAGAATTTGATTTGTGAAAATAAAGAAGCTATTTAATTTTATAAAGTATTTTGATATTTAAACCGCATAAGTGGTGGAAGTTATGAGTTTCAAGGTATTAAAATCAGGAAGTGTCATATTTCAAGTGTTTGATATCGAAATGTATTAATTTTGGAAGTGCCTTGATTCATGGAAAAGGGATATATTTGAAATAAAAAAGATATTATATTGATTTGGGTTTTATAAAAATGTTGTCATATTGATTTGGTTTTTAAAACGGGAATGATATGGTATTTATATGGTTTTGAAAGGGATACTATATTCTGGTTTTGAAGTATAAATTGTTTTAAAATGACCGCGATGTTATAATAACGTTTGGTTATTGAAGAAACTGGGATCGAAAGTTGTCATACTCTCTACCAACTCCGCAAACCACTTTAACAACCGTGTATGCGGTGGAGATTCCAACATGAAGTAGGATGGTGGTGACGTTCTATTAAGGTATATACGTGGACCCAACTCCCGTGAGTTGGCATACGGTGGCTAAAACAGGATCGATTCTCGGGCCAAGGAGGTAGCCTCTCTTATGGGACACATCCCTTCGATATTATACTCTGACTTTTGGATTGATTCGGTGGCTACTTTTGATTTTTGATTTTTGATTTGAGGGTGTGGCTCGAGGTGGGCAGTAGCTGCGCGCTACGTGTTACCACCAGCCCGGATGCGTAATTGGTATATCTACCCTAGCATTGCCTTGTGTGCCGTGTCACCTACCCTAGCATGCCTTGTACGAGTTTGATTTGTGTCGTACCTATGGAGTATCCTCTCGTAGCCTCCCGATTAGGAGGTATTACGGTACTGCATAGACTATTGGCACTATTACGTGTTAAGGACTATATGGGTATTCCCTTAACGCTATTTAAAAGTAAGTTTATTTTACTATTAAACACTATTATAATAGCGAAATATTACTACATAGTAAATAGTTTAACGGATCCTTAGGAGATGTGAATCCCGAGCACCTTTTAAGTTACCACACTCACGTTATACACTGGATAGGAGATGTCAAACCCCGTAAACATCTCCGACGCCGTTAAACTCATACTTATTTCTGTTGATTTAACTTACATAAGATCTTTTAGTTCTAACTCGAGTGTTTTGACTTTTCAATCCGCTTGGTTCAGTCTGAGCATTTCAGGATTTGAAGGCTTTATTTCTGGTGGTCGAAGATGAAGATTGTATTACTACTATTTATTATATTATTCCGCTGCATTAATACTGTTCCAGTGCATCACATTTGTTCCACGGCATTGTTATTTATTTTTCCCTGGTATTTGTAACTCTGATATATATTGTATAAGTATAATCAAATGTTTTGTAAAACAGCTTCATGAACTATTTATTTTATTACTATATTTTGTCGTTCCGCTCCAAGATTATGTTTTGTTTTCTTTCTTTCTCTGCTTTTTCTTATTTACCCCATAACAATCCGGCCTTCTGTGTGGTTTAAGTCTGACGTGTGTGGTTTATCATCGATTTATAGCGTACGAAAAGGCAGGACGTTGCATCCCATTCTAAAGTAAGAGAATTTAAAATTTTTCCGACTTGATCTTCTTCCGAATATTCCTTTCCCAAGGATATTAGAGAATGCACAATATCCTGAAATCTACTATACATATCCGAAACAGACACATTAGAAATCATTTGAAATAATTGAACTGATTTGTGAGCATGGAAATTTTGGTCTGTTTAACTTTGCTTGTTCCTTCGTGAGTAAATTGCAAAGTTTTCCTGATTTCATATGCAGACATACAAACTGACACTTTATTAAATTCATTCCTATCAAGTGAACAAAACAGAATATTCATTGCTTTAAAATTATTTTGTGCAACAGTCTTTTGCACAGTCGACCTCAGCGGTCCATTTTGCAAAATCAGTTGTGGGTTCAAAATATTCAGTTTGAGTGATATTCCAAGTATCTAATCCTACAGATTATAAATATATTTTCATCCTACATGCCCAATACGCATAGTTACTGCCATTAAAATGTGGTGGTCTGACAGTAGGCTGACCTTCTATAAATGAACTAGTGACAGGAATGCTAGTGTTAGCAGTACCAGTTTTGGTAGCCATTTTGAAAAAAAATTCAAAATTCAAGTTATGAAACTTTTGAAAACCTTGCTCTGATACCAAATGTTAGAAATGCAGATTACGGATCTTAAGGCTGGGATAAACACTAGAGGGGGGATGAATAGTGTTTTAAGAAATTACTAAATCTTTTAGAGTTTTTGTTAATTTAAACACAAATGTATGCAATATTCACACAGATATGATCATAGAAACAAACACAGATGCAGAAATAAAGTAAAAGCAGTAAAGGAAAGAACACACCGGATTTTATACTGGTTTGGAGTTACCCTACATCCAGTCCCACACACAAATACGGATTTCCTTTCCCTGTACCAAAACAGGAAAATTCTAATATTTATAAGTGTTAAAGATAATTTCAGTAACACTTTTTAAGTGTTACTAATGGACTGTGAGGAATGAAGCGGCCAAATTTGTAACACTTATAAGTGTTACAGACATACGTATTAGTAACATTTATAAGTGTTGGTACCTAAATATACGGTAACGCTTACAAGTGTTGGTAATGAAATATACGGTAACACTTACAAGTGTTGGTACAGAAATATACGGTAACACTTATAAGTGTTGGAAATGAAATATACGTTAACACTTGTAAGTGTTGGTACAGAAATATGTGGTAACGCTTATAAGTATTGGAAAATGATTATTTTGTAATACATATATGTGTTGTTACACATAAACTGCTTTGCTCATCATTTAGGTTTGTAACGTAGATAAGCGTTGTTATCCAAAATATTGGTAACATTTATATGCGTTACTAATTGAAAATATGTTTTACCCTATTTTATGCACAATTTAATAACAAATAAATATAATATCTCATAAATGATGATGTTTATATCACATATATAATTAATCATATCAATTCAATATGAAGTCTAAAATGCTTCCATATCTCAAACGCAATAATATCATATTTAGATAATACTATAATATGAGCTACAAACTTTCCAATTTCAAAATACCACAATATCATATCCAAATTACAAAAAAGCAATTTCATATCCAATTTTGAATATCCAATATAAAGGTTATGTTGTAACCCGGCACCATAGTTAGTAAAGATGAAGAAATGATTTAAAAGCCTCATTGATTCGCCATTAGACTTGCAACTTGATTCGCCACTTGACTTGCAACTTGGTTTGCCACTTGTTAGATTCAGATTCTACAAATGTGGAACACTTCCTAACATTAATTTTTCTTAAAGATAAGCAGCAAATCTGTATACAAAATCAAGCAAATCAAATATAAGAAATTGGCAATGACAATGCAAACATTCTGAATGTCTCCACATGCTTATAGAAACCCCATTATATAAAAAGAAGCATGAACATTCATCATATAGACATTGCTTTTCTCTGTTGTAGGAACAAACTAGTCATTGCTTTGGACTGGGTTGCTTGGCATGTTAGTAGTTTATCAAATGAGGCTAGTTTAAATACTCTGTTATTTATCACTCATGCAGGCCTATGCAAAGGGTCAAACAAAAATGCATGTACGGACACACCATCCAAGAATACAACACTGGGGAAGAACTCACGCTACACACAGAAAAATATGCAACCTAACCCACATGCAAGTATTCATTTTTCAAACACAGAGCCACTTTACTTCTTTCCATAATTGTGCATATAGGGGAAAACACAAATGTATATATAAAATATGAACTCTAAATGGACCCATACGCTTAAATTCATCATCACGGGAAGAGGCTATGCAGGGCTTGGTCCATTCTGATAACAGTGAATACATTGTGAGTATTTGGTTAATAGTAAGCTACTGGTTTTGAAATGTCAGCGGTGAAGATGAACATCATTGAAGGATTCAGAAAATATGATCATGGATTTATTTGCAAAATGTAAGCTACTTATGACAAAGAAGGGGAATTTTAAGCTATTTCAACTTTCGATTGCCAGAGAAGGCAAGTTTGTTTTTGAAAAAATAAATTGAAACTATTTATATTTCTGTCAGTAATCTGTATAAAATGTAGTATACGAAACACTGAGAGGTGTATGTCAATATTGGTTAAAAAAAGATTATAGATAAAAGCACTAATTTATTTTTGCCACTGGTAAGAGAAGATATCTAGCAATGTGTGTTGTATATCTAAAAAGAACAAGGATCTGTTTGACAACAAAACTAAGATTTTCCAACTATTCCTCCCCCTCCACATTTGAGATACATATTGAAAACATAAATCTCGTTTTCAAGTCAAACACTGCCTTAAGTTTTGTGTTTAGCATTTTTTTTAATGCACTTCAAAAGGATAGGAGAGGAGGGGATGAACCAAGGGATAATAGGGAGAACTAAGATAGTTTTTGGTATTTCAAAAAATGTGGAAAACGATAAAAAGTCATTTTCTATTTTATAAATTAAAATCATTTTTTAAATTGATCGTTTTCACCCCCTCCTCTCTTGTGGATTTTGAATTACATATTGAGAACACAAAATAAAAATCAATTTTTTTTAGTTTTACTGTTACGACCCGTAAATTTTTAATAATTAAGTTGGTTATTTTAATTAAATTTGAGTAATTAAATTTAGAAGGAAACAAAAATTTTGTAATTTATAATGGAGCAAACTTAAAAAAAGGTAATATAGATAGTAAATCATTTAAGATTTGTGATTTAATATTTGGAGAAATAAAATTTGGGTAACATATTAATGAAATAATAAGTAATTAAAACGTAACAATGCTAATTATGGTTAATAATTAATAGGTTGAATGAAATGACAATTAATGAATTTATTTAAATTTGTAAAGTTATAATGGAATTATTGTATTTATGTATGAATGTAAAATTAAAATAGAAATGTAGATTTATTATAAGGTATTAATTGATGTAATAGAAAGCATGAGACCAAATAGGTAAATTCATTGAGGATATTCATTGTAATTGGATGTAAGCTAATAAATAATGAATTTAGCGCAACCCTAATTAATTGAAATAACTATACGGTCATAATTTGGTATATTCGGTAAATTTGGAAAATAAATTTCAGTAAATGTAATAAAGTATTTGGAATGTATATTGTCTCCATAGGATAATATAAAGAAATGAAAACTTGCGACCTATGTTTGGAATGATGACCAAAATAATGAAATAGTGTTAATGTAAGTAAATTGGTAACAAATTGAATGGATTTCCATGATTTATTGGAAATTTTATATGTTACAACTTGGTTATGAATTCAATATAAGGTAAGTAAATGGAAATATTATAATCTGTCTACAAACGTAATAATGCAGTGTTAATGGTAATTAATTAGTGCTATATATGGAATTATAACCTGGGTTGGTAAGTAATAAACTTATAAATGAAAGAAAGGTAATAAGTGGCCATTATATATGTTATTTATTTATTTAGTATATTAAATAAAATTTGGAAATCAGATTTCAATTAAGAGAAATTAAGTAGTACCTTAATTGGAAATAAATTTTAATAAATATTACATTTATGTGAAATGTAATACAAATGGTTAGGGGTTCTCAAATTTGGTAAACTGTGACGCCCCACCTCTATACCCACGCTAGACAAGAACACTACGGAGTAATGCTGTCGACTAGCACGGAGAATAAGGCTGTTGAGGAGCGACCATCTGTATAATTGCTTTGTGCGAGTACCGATATGTCAGATAGTAATAATATAAGTTTTCATCTCAAGAGGAAATCCGACATACAGATACAAACTCAAAGCTATCACACAGTGGCTATATAAAATCTTCGGAAACAAATATAGAAATAAACATAACACAAATCAGTCACAGACAATTCATATCACAAAGGCGGAAATAGATATGAATATTACACATGAAAGTGTACATCAGAGTAGTGGTCAAAAGGATCCACAATAATACAAAGGAATAGATACAAGTGCTAGACAAAAGAATAAGTATACATCATAGAGTCTGTATCTCAAATGTATACAACAAAAACTACTAAACTAGAGTAGTTAGCCAAAAGTCAGAAGATGGTTCTAGGTAGGAAGCCATGAGTAAACACCTGTAATATCTCAGTCTGACCCAAGTATTATTTAAGAAGAAAATAATAAACGGATCAGTCTAGCTATAAATATAAGACGATGTGATATATAATAAGAGATATGACACAAACATATAATAATCACAATGCCAAGCCGTGATAAATAAGTAATTGAAAATCGACAAGAGATTAATCAATATCACAATAATCTACTCAAGATAAAAAGGAATGTCATACTCCTAATTTCATTCACCAAGCCACAATAAATGACATATATATCAATGCCCATCGTAAAAGTTGGTGAAACATAAATTCCAGAAATCAACACACGAAATCCTGAAATCACAAGAATAGGTGAAGGATAAAATTTCCATAAATCAACACACGAAATCCAGAAAGCACAAAAAGGTATGTGTGAGCGGAATCACACAAGTGGTGTCTAGGCTAACCGAAAAGGTATGTGTGAATGGAATCACACAAGTGGTGTCTAGCCTAACCAAAAAGCATAAAGGTATGTGTGAATGGAATCACACAAGTGGTGTCTAGGCTAACCGAAAAGGTATGTGTGAATGGAATCACACAAATGGTGTCTAGCCTAACCAAACAGCAAAAAGGTATGTGTGAATGGAATCACACAAGTGGTGTCTAGGCTAACCGAAAAGGTATGTGTGAATGGAATCACACAAATGGTGTCTAGCCTAACCAAACAGCAAAAAGGTATGTGTGAATGGTATCAAACAAGTGGTGTCTAGGCTAACCGAAAAGTTATGTGCGAATGGAATCACACAAATGGTGTCTAGCCTAACCAAACAGCAAAAAGGTATGTGTGAATGGAATCACACAAGTGGTGTCTAGGCTAACCGAAAAGGTATGTTTGAATGGAATCACACAAGTGGTGTCTAGCCTAACCAAAAAGCATAAAGGTATGAATGAATGGAATCACACAAGTGGTGTCTAGGCTAACCGAAAAGGTATGTGTGAATGGAATCACACAAGTGGTGTCTAGCCTAACCAAAAAGCATAAAGGTATGCGTGAATGGAATCACACAAGTGGTGTCTAGGCTAACCGAAAAGGTATGTGTGAATGGAATCACACAAATGGTGTCTAGCCTAACCAAACAGCAAAAAGGTATGTGTGAATGGAATCACACAAGTGGTGTCTAGGCTAACCGAAAAGGTATGTGTGAATGGAATCACACAAATGGTGTATATCCTAACCAAACAGCAAAAAGGTATGTGTGAATGGAATCACACAAGTGGTGTCTAGGCTAACCGAAAAGGTATGTGTGAATGGAATCACACAAATGGTGTCTAGCCTAACCAAACAGCAAAAAGGTATGTGTGAATGGAATCACACAAGTGGTGTCTAGGCTAACCGAAAAGGTATGTGTGAATGGAATCACAAAAGTGGTGTCTAGCCTAACCAAAAAGCATAAAGGTATGTGTGAATGGAATCACACAAGTGGTGTCTAGGCTAGCCGAAAAGGTATGTGTGAATGGAATCACACAAATGTTGTCTAGCCTAACCAAATAGCAAAAAGGTATGTGTGAATGAAGTTACACAAGTGGTGTCTAGGCTAACCGAAAAGGTATGTGTGAATGGAATCACACAAATGGTGTCTAGCCTAACCGAATCACAAACAAAGAGACATCGCACATTGCTAGTCTAAACCATAAAGATGATCGTCATGATCAATGAGAAGTGTCAATTACAATAAGCTAGTAAATATATGAGCTTCGCTTCATGTCCCATAACCACTAGCTTAACTTAAATATTTACGAACAAATTGTAGATTTCCATTAGAAAATTGTCACAAGGGGTTCTATCGAACAAGTCCAAAAATTAACCAACGAAGTAAACGCAAGCGTTTCATACCACTTGTTTTACTAAGTCGTTTAATTAGATTTCTCATACGAGTGAGGTAAAGGTTTATATATACTAATAGATTGGAAATCGGTTTAAGAAAACGAGCTTTGTAATAAAATAGTGTTGAAATCATTTGAAGAAAGAATTTTGATATTTACTACTAGTATAGAAAACCTTTATATTTTTAAAGTGACCAAACACAAGGAAGATTGTAGGAACAATCGGGCATAAAAATTCACATTCGAAGACGTGAATAAAATCCAAAGAAATCGATATAAAATCCATCAAAGTGGATATATCTAAAATTCCCAAAGAAAAGGTCATCAAAGTCGATAATAAATGACAACAACAAAAGGGAGGCAACACGAATCGATTAAAGTTGGATATTCAAACGGATTAGCAAAATAGGCTAATCTGGCAAAAACCATCAGGTCGGTCGACCGGACCCCCTGAGTCGGTCGACCGAACCAAAGGCTGGAGACCTCTCGGGACAGCAGGTCGGTCGACTGGGCTCCCTGAGTCGGTCGACCGAACCCTAAAACAGAAAGTGCTTATGCACTTGGAAGCAGGTCGGTCGACCGGACCAGAGGGGTCGGTCGGCCGAACCTGTTTCCAGCTTCATCCATGCCTATTACAAATGAGGTTCAATCTTGACCAAAATTGCATTCGCACGAGCAACGGCGCTAAGGGATTATGCCAATCGACTACCCGGCCCTATAAGCTCCTCGATGCGTCACCCAAAACATGTTCAAACATCAAAGTTAGGATTTTTAACGAATTGAACTCAAAACACTAAAAATTGGAATATTCACGAAAGCAATCCAAATCAAACTCAAATGCACATGAATAAGTGTTAGGAATTCATACCTAACAATAGAAGAGAATTATAAGCATAGATGTGAGATTAAAAATCTCACCTTTGAACCCAAACGAATGAAGAAGATGCAATGAAGCATGGCAAGAACAAGCACTCTTCAATTCCAACTCAACAAGCTTGAATCTAAGCTTAAAAGAGAAACATTCCCTAAATTAGGTTTAGGAAATTTCTGAAATCAAAGAGAGAATGAGTTGGAGAAGATGAAGGAGATGCTTACCAATGGGTTCTCTTTGAATTTGGAGCAAGAACTTGAGCTAGGAGATGGATTTGCAAAGGAAGCTAGGGCTTGGAGTTTTAATTCTTTTTCTCTTCCACCATTGTTGAAAGCTTGAAGAGTTAGGAATTAGAAATGAAGTAATGAAGAGTTGGAGTGGGTTGGGACCGAGTTAGTAAGTGGGTTCAGCCCAAACCAAAGCCCAAAGCAAAAAGTAGCAAAATTCAACTTTCTCCAAACATATCGAAGCTTATACTCAAAACGGTCGCAAACGGCATTTTGAACTCAATGGGGGTGGTCTCGAGTCCTAATTCGACCGTATGCAAAAAGTAGCTTTTCGGACTAAAATCCGACTAACGATAAAATATTTAAATATAAAATCGATAAATATGCGGGTTGTTACAGACTCCCCTCCTTAAAGAAATTGCGTCCTCGCAATACTTAAGAGGAAAATTAGAAGTAACAACCATGGAAGCATATCAACACAAAAGAAATTTTGAAATAGGAAGTTCGCCATAAAGTGCACGAAAGAGTAAATCCGAAAGTTTTCGTTCGATGAATTCTCAAGATTTCACAAGAGCAATCCTAAGGATTTGAGAACCATTGAACTCTTACAAGAAGAACATCTTTATTCCGAAGGCGCTCAACCTCCGAAGCAATGATGCGAATGGAATGTTGCTCATAAATCAAATCTGGTGAAACTTCAATTCCCACAATATCACCAGGCACAAGAATAAAAACCGGAATCCCTAAGGCATTCCCGTAGATAAAAGACGCGGGGAACGTCAACAATAGCAGAAAATTGAGCTAGTGCAACGGCGTTGTACAGAAACGTTACGCCCAATGAACCGATAAACCGGAACAACGATGTAGTATAATGGTACATCCATTGATCCAGATAAGACGGAACACCGATGTAGTATAATAATAGTACATCCAATGAACCGAACACCATAAAAGAACACCGGACACTAGTCCATAAAAGGAATGAGATAAAACTCAATAAAACGAAGTGTACCAAAACGTCCGATGAACTTGATGAAAAGATAATTCCATTCAGACAACATCGAAGAATCAACCACTTGTTGCTTACGACAAAGCGCATTGGCAACACGATTTCCCTTACCGGGCGTATAAAGAATATCAAGATCATAAGGAGCAAGGAACTCGAGCCAACGTTGTTGACGCAAATTAAGTTCCTTTTGAGAAAATAATTATTCCAAAGATTTATGATCGGGGTAGAGAACAAATTTCTCGTCCAAATATGATGATGCCAAAATCCAAAAGTAAAAACAATAGCCGAGAGAACCAGATCATGAGTGGCATATCTAGTCTCGATAAGCTATAATGATTTAGAAGCACAAGTGATAGCACGTTCTCTTTTGCAAGAGAATGACATCCAAACCAATATGACTAGTATCAGTACAAATAGTAAAGTCTTGGTTCCCCTTCAGGAATCACAAGAATAAAAGTATCGAAAAGAAAGAATTTCTTTTAAATAATCTTCTTTCCTAAAAAGTTAAAACTTTCAAAATTACATTTATCATTATGTAACAATCATTCTAGAAAATTTTACTATTTTCAAGTTAATATGCTGTGTATGATTGTCTCATCAAAGCGTTTAGGAAATTCCTATCGATAACATTGATCAAGCGCATCGACCAGAATTCTTAAAGCACTCAACGGGCAATACAATCACAAAATCATCTTCTATAGGATAAATAAATCTCTTAAAAAGTTTTAAGAATATTCTTTGTTCGTTTCAAGAACAAAATCCAGTTTTACTTATAAATAAATCTTATGAAAAAGATTTGCAAAATTTTAAATTACTATTTTCATCCAAAATCAGTAAATACAAGAATAGCCTCATCGAAATATTCATAGAATATTCGATTTATAAAATGGATGAAATAAGCTGGAATAACTGAATGACAAAATAATTCATTCATAGAATCATAACGAGTGCGGAATGCGGTAAGTGGAATGCTAATTTCCGCAACTCGTAGCAAATGAAAACCGGTGGCAAGGTCAAACTAGAAAGACCTTAACACCACACAAAAGATTTCTTAGGTGATAATCCTAAGACAAACTCAAAAATACCGGAAAATTTCTCTAACTACATAAATGAGAGAAATAACACTTTCCTTATAAGTGGGCTTTAAGGAATAAGATGATGCCATCAAATTGGAATCAAAATCACAAAAGAAAAACAGAAATATGCTTAACAGATAGAAAATGTCGAAGATGAATTGTCCACATAGAAAATAGGATATGGGATTCACAATTAAGCCAATCCTTACAAAAATCAATTCCGAAGCCTAAGTAAAAATATCGGCTCGGAAAGAAAAGTCTCATAAAATAATTTCGACATCAATAAAATGAAAATTGAGTGTTGCGGATCTACCATCCGGATTCACAATCCTCAAAGAAGTCATCAAGCCCAAAATATTCAAAGAAAAAGAATCGACAAGTTCTTTTGATATAAAAATAATGAGATACAAATCAACAAGGACTTGAAAAGAATATTCACTAGACAAACAAAATCAAGGATTGAATGAAAATACCTTGGCCACGAGATGTGTTGCCAAGGGCTTGAGCCACATTCAACCTTCCCTCCCTCTTGCCTTCACGTTTGAGGCATTGATGGATGAAATGATCTGGGCTCTTACAATAGCGACACGATTTGGGCTTTGAGCACTTATTAGCAAAATGATCCCCAGATCCACAGTTGAAGCATCTCGCACTACTAGGAGAAGGAGCCTTTGCAGCAGGCGTTGCTTGCTTACCCTTTTTGTTGGGATAAGGGCCTTGGAATTCGTTGGGTCTCTTTTTGTTGTTGAAGTTGGGTTTGGCACGCACAACTTCATTATCGCTATTTCTATCGGCCTCTTCAAGACGAAGAGCGATATCAATAAGCTGATCAAATGAAACTTCAAGTTTCAGGAGTAGTGGCTTCTTAAGATTTTTATTTAAGCCATAGACGAATCTCTGATTTTTCTTCATTGGGGTGTTAATGTGTTCAACCCTGTATTTGGAAAGAGATTCGAAAGATGCGACATAGTCTGTCACAGAAGATTCACCTTGAACAAGGTCAATAAAACGCTGGGCCAAAGTTACTTTTTCGGCCTCCGGCACAAATTTCAATTCGAACCTTCCCCGAAATTGCTCCCAAGTGAGATCCGCTTCAACGATTTCAGAAATTAAAAGCTCATACCAATCCAATGCTCTTTCTTGAAGCATGCTAGAAGCCACCTGGACTCGATGTAGATCAATAAGGTTCATGCGAGAAAAGATGCGATTGCATGATTTGAGCCAAGCTTGAATTTCAATAACACTCTCGGATCCCTTGAATGGCCTTCCACCCAAATCAGTGTAGTCTCTGCACAAGCGTGCAAAACCGGATCTAGGATTAGTAGGCTCTGTATTGGGTCCGGCAGCTTGAGCGTTCTTCACGAGATCCAAAAGCTGCTGAGCAGACATGAATACTCCATCCTGAGGAGTAGCACTAGATTGACCGGCGCTGGGACGGCCAGGTCTAACCATTTCTCTTCTTTATAAAGAAAGAAAGAAGAGGAAAAAGGTTATTCACAAATGAATATCAAGCAATCTTGATAGATAAAACAAGGAATCATAAAGAAAATAGGATGAATCGGTACGAAGACTCGAATTAAATCCTAAAGCACGACTCCTAAGAAAGACTTAGGACATGATCCTTGCTAAATTATTCTTTATTGTTCCGAAGTTTGGCTCTGATACCAAGCTGTGACGCCCCACCTCTATACCCACGCTAGACTAGAACACTACGGAGTAATGCTGTCGACTAGCATGGAGAATAAGGCTGTTGAGGAGCGACCATCTGTATAATTGCTTTGTGCGAGTACCGATATGTCAGATAGTAATAATATAAGTTTTCATCTCAAGAGGAAATCCGACATACAGATACAAACTCAAAGCTATCACACAGTGGCTATATAAAATCTTCGGAAACAAATATAGAAATAAACATAACACAAATCAGTCACAGACAATTCATATCACAAAGGCGGAAATAGATATGAATATTACACATGAAATTGTACATCAGAGTAGTGGTCAAAAGGATCCACAATAATACAAAGGAATAGATACAAGTGCTAGACAAAAGAATAAGTATACATCATAGAGTCTGTATCTCAAATGTATACAACAAAAACTACTAAACTAGAGTAGTTAGCCAAAAGTCAGAAGATGGTTCCAGGTAGGAAGCCATGAGTAAGCACCCGTAATATCTCAGTCTGACCCGAGTATTATTTAAGAAGAAAATAATAAACGGATCAGTCTAGCTATAAATATAAGACGAAGTGATATATAATAAGAGATATGACACAAACATATAATAATCACAATGCCAAGCCGTGATAAATAAGTAATTGAAAATCGACAAGAGATTAATCAACATCACAATAATCTACTCAAGATAAAAAGGAATGTCATACTCCTAATTTCATTCACCAAGCCACAATAAATGACATATATATATCAATGTCCATCGTAAAAGTTGGTGAAATATAAATTCCAGTAATCAACACACGAAATCCTGAAATCACAAGAATAGGTGAAGGATAAAATTTCCAGAAATCAACACACGAAATCCAGAAATCACAATAAGGTATGTGTGAGCGGAATCACACAAGTGGTGTCTAGGCTAACCGAAAAGGTATGTGTGAATGGAATCACACAAGTGGTGTCTAGCCTAACCAAAAAGCATAAAGGTATGTGTGAATGGAATCACACAAGTGGTGTCTAGGCTAACCGAAAAGGTATGTGTGAATGGAATCACACAAATGGTGTCTAGCCTAACCAAACAGCAAAAAGGTATGTGTGAATGGAATCACACAAGTGGTGTCTAGGCTAACCGAAAAGGTATGTGTGAATGGAATCACACAAATGGTGTCTAGCCTAACCAAACAGCAAAAAGGTATGTGTTAATGGAATCACACAAGTGGTGTCTAGGCTAACCGAAAAGGTATGTGTGAATGGAATCACACAAATGGTGTCTAGCCTAACCAAACAACAAAAAGGTATGTGTGAATGGAATCACACAAGTGGTGTCTAGCCTAACCAAAAAGAATAAATGTATGTGTGAATGGAATCACACAAGTGGTGTCTAGGCTAACCGAAAAGGTATGTGTGAATGGAATCACACAAATGGTGTCTAGCCTAACCAAACAGCAAAAAGGTATGTGTGAATGGAATCACACAAGTGGTGTCTAGGCTAACCGAAAAGGTATGTGTGAATGGAATCACACAAATGGTGTCTAGCCTAACCAAACAGCAAAAAGGTATGTGTGAATGGAATCAAACAAGTGGTGTCAAGGCTAACCGAAAAGGTATGTATGAATGGAATCACACAAATGGTGTCTAGCCTAACCAAACAGCAAAAAGGTATGTGTGAATGGAATCACACAAGTGGTGTCTAGGCTAACCGAAAAGGTATGTGTGAATGGAATCGCACAAGTGGTGTCTAGCCTAACCAAAAAGCATAAAGGTATGTGTGAATGGAATCACACAAGTGGTGTCTAGGCTAACCGAAAAGGTATGTGTGAATGGAATCACACAAATGGTGTCTAGCCTAACCAAACAGCAAAAAGGTATGTGTGAATGGAATCACACAAGTGGTGTCTAGGCTAACCGAAAAGGTATGTGTGAATGGAATCACACAAATGGTGTCTAGCCTAACCGAATCACAAACAAAGAGACATCGCACATTGCTAGTCTAAACCATAAAGATGATCGTCATGATCAACGAGAAGTGTCAATTACAATAAGCTAGTAAATATATGAGCTTAGCTTCATGTCCCATAACCACTGGCTTAACTTAAATATTTACGAACAAATTGTAGATTTCCACTAGAAAATTGTCACAAGGGGTTCAATCGAATAAGTCCAAAAATTAACCAACGAAGTAAACGCAAGCATTTCATACCACTTGTTTTACTAAGTCGTTTAATTAGATTTCTCATACGAGTGAGGTAAAGGTTTATATATACTAATAGATTGGAAATCGGTTTAAGAAAACGAGCTTTGTAATAAAATAGTGTTGAAATCATTTGAAGAAAGAGTTTTGACATTTACTACTAGTATAGAAAACCTTTATATTTTTAAAGTGACCAAACACAAGGAAGATTGTAGGAACAATCGGGCATATAAATTCACATTCGAAGACGTGAATAAAATCCAAAGAGATCGATATAAAATCCATGAACGTGGATATATCTAAAATTCCCAAAGAAAAGGTCATCAAAGTCGATAATAAATGACAACAACAAAAGGGAGGCAACACGAATCGATTAAAGTTGGATATTCAAACAGATTAGCAAAATAGGCTAATCTGGCAAAAACCATTAGGTCGGTCGACCGGACCCCCTGAGTCGATCGACCGAACCAAAGGCTGGAGACCTCTCGGGACAGCAGGTCGGTCGACTGGGCTCCCTGAGTCGGTCGACCGAACCCTAAAACAGAAAGTGCTTATGCACTTGGAAGCAGGTCGGTCGACCGGACCAGAGGGGTCGGTCGGCCGAACCTGTTTCCAGCTTCATCCATGCCTATTACAAATGAGGTTCAATCTTGACCAAAATTGCATTCGCACGAGCAACGGCGCTAAGGGATTATGCCAATCGACTACCCGACCCTATAAGCTCCTCGATGCGTCACCCAAAACATGTTCAAACATCAAAGTTAGGATTTTTAACGAATTGAACTCAAAACACTAAAAATTGGAATATTCACAAAAGCAATACAAATCAAACTCAAATGCACATGAATAAGTATTAGGAATTCATACCTAACAATAGAAGAGAATTATAAGCATAGATGTGAGATTAAAAATCTCACCTTTGAACCCAAACGAATGAAGAAGATGCAATGAAGCAATGGCAAGAACAAGCACTCTTCAATTCCAACTCAACAAGCTTGAATCTAAGCTTAAAAGAGAAACATTCCCTAAATTAGGTTTAGGAAATTTCTGAAATCAAAGAGAGAATGAGTTGGAGAAGATGAAGGAGATGCTTACCAATGGGTTCTCTTTGAATTTGGAGCAAGAACTTGAGCTAGGAGATGGATTTGCAAAGGAAGCTAGGGCTTGGAGTTTTAATTCTTTTTCTCTTCCACCATTGTTGAAAGCTTGAAGAGTTAGGAATTAGAAATGAAGTAATGAAGAGTTGGAGTGGGTTGGGACTGAGTTAGTAAGTGAGTTCAGCCCAAACCAAAGCCCAAAGCAAAAAGTAGCAAAATTCAACTTTCTCCAAACATATCGAAGCTTATACTCAAAAAGGTCGCAAACGGCATTTTAAACTCAATGGGGGTGGTCTCGAGTCCTAATTCGACCATATGCAAAAAGTAGCTTTTCGGACTAAAATCCGACTAACGATAAAATATTTAAATAAAATATTTAAATATAAAATCGATAAATATGCAGGTTGTTACATAAACAAAGGTAATTATTAATAAATTGAATGAATTTCAATTCAATGGAAATAATGTAAATATATACTTAGCTACAAATTGAATATATGAAAACAAATGTAAGAATTGAATTAAATTAATGAATTTAAATTATAATAAAGGGTCATTGAATAAAATCAATGTTTTGGAAGTATTATAAATATTTGTTTGAAGGAAATAAACTTAGTATTGGTAATTTAAGTTTAATGTTTACAATTGTTATAAATTACCTATTTGTTTAGTTCATAGAATTTAATTTGAAAGAAAATGTAGTAATTGACTTACTTAGTGCAATCCCAATTTATTAAAGCGATTAGTAGGATAAGAAGAATTGAAATCAAAAATTTATTTATTTAAGTGAAATGGAAAATTCAATAATTGGATTTAATGGCAATTAAATAAAATTAAAATAGTTAAATAGTACGTTATTTGAAATAAAGATAATATGAGAAATTTATGTAATAGTTTTGAATCCAATATTTAATCCATCTATTTGACAGCAACGAATGGAATAATAATTAATTTATTTAACTAAATGGATTTTTGGAGTTTATTTTATAATTTCAAAATTTAATAAAATTGAAATTTAATATTGAAATTGAGGTTAATATTGAAATTTATAAATTTATCATCCCTAAATTTAAATTTAAATTTGTTTAAATCATTGTAAATGATTGAGGAATCATAAGTGATGAAATTTGTCAATTTTCGAATTAAAATTTAAAATTAGATTTAATTAATAAATTTTAATTTATTTAATTAATATAAAAATAGACATTTTGGCCACTGACTTGAATTTCGACGAAACTAGTTTCATCGGATCCGTAACAGGGAATCATTGTGGTATTCCAAGTTTCGTAGCGATCGGATTTGTCGTTTGATCGTACGGACTCGAAACGCCTTGAAATTAATGAAATTGAAATCAATTGAAATCAACCTGAAAAATATTGATGTTAGCATAACTTCTTCATACGATGGAATTTGGACTTGACACTTGTTCCATCGCGTTTAAAATATTTAAAAACATCTATTTTGATATATGGGTTGACCCAATTTCATTCCGGGGTTGACGTGGTCTTTTTGAGCCACTTTGGCGTTAACGTCTAAATCTATCTTATCCATCCATTCAAATATCTACGCTACCTATATCTATCCTGCTATAAATGCTAGTAACCTCTGTTCTTCATTTCTATACATTCTATTCACCTCCTCTCTTCAATGGCAGACAAACCCTAATTTATCCAATTCAATTGCAAAATCAAAAATCAAATGAAAATTCAAACTCCTCAGAAAAATTGGAAAAAATATATATATCGAAGCTCTCGATGGACGCATCACAGATCCATAATTTGTTTTTCTGTTCGAATCACCAGTTGTTCAGAAATTGATCGTTTATTCTCGACCGTTCATCGTGCCACGATCAACGGTGTCAGATCGACAAATCGAGGTTACAGTCGTGTGGATAGCGACGAATGGAGCTCATCTATGGTGGTCGTTCGACAATCTAACAGCTAGATTGGCGGATAAAATTCAATTAGATCAATGATTGGGTGACGACTACTGCAAATTTTTGCGTGTCGCGAGGCCATGGGGAGGTCTGGACGGCGGCGCCTCGGGGCGTGGTGGCGCATGCGTGATTTCAGTTGATCCAGGGCAGCACACTCGCGTGGGAGGGATGCTATATACGATGGCTACTAGGGTTTTGACCCTATACAGGGACGCGAGTGAGTTGCTGTAGCGTAAAGAGAGAAGGTAGGGTGACGTGTATTATTCTTTATTTATTTGTTTTATTTTTATTTAATTTCAACATGTTATAATCTTAATAACTTTTGCGTATGACATCCGTTTCACGCGCGGTTTTCTCCGCTTGGTTCATATTGGAATTACGGACATTTTGGAGCTGGTTAGGATGATTATGAGACTGTCAAATTTTTGGGTTTAAATTCAATTTAAGTTCAAAAGGTGATTGTTTTAACCCACTCACAACTTCTAAAATTTCTTATGTTTGTTAAATTGATTTATGATGTGTTTAGAAATTAATTTATAACTGTTTGGCATATTTTCAATCATCAACCCTGTTAAATTAAATTAATTTAATTAAATTGTTACTTATTTATTTATTGCATATAAACTGCCAGTTAAATTTGTTATTTATTTATTTATTGCATATAAATGCCAGTTAAATTATTATTTATTTATTGCATATAAACTGCCAGTTAAACAGTTAATTTAAGTTATTGTTGAATATAAACTACTAGTTGATACCTGTTGTTTATTATTCGTTATATATTGATGTATTTTTTGAATTGGATGATATTTTGATGAATGGATGTATGATTTTATGATGGATGAATGGATGTTTATTTATATCATCATAAATTGCAAGTTGTTACGCAATTTATTGCATTCGGGATTGCAGTTTGAAATGATATATAACCGTAAAATTTTATTTTTAAATTGCGAATTGAAATGATAAATATCTGTATCACTTGACCATAGGATAGAAAATTTTATACAGACACGTCGGTCTATATATATAAATATTTTGAAAATGATTTCTATGGTTTGGATAGGATACGGTTAAATAAATATTAATTTTTGATATTATATAAATATTATTTTATAAATACATATATAGTTAAATTATTTAATTTAAGCTATGTATAAATTTTTTGTAACAACCCGCATATTTATCGATTTTATATTTAAATATTTTATCGTTAATCGGATATTGGTCCGAAAAGCTACTTTTTGCAAATGGTCAAATTAGGACTCGAGACCACTTCCATTGAGTTTGAAATGCCGTTTACAATTTTTTTAAGTATAAACTTTGATATGTTTGGGGTTAGTGGAATTTCACTAACTTTTTCCGCTTAGGACTTTGGGTTGGTTTAGCCTACTAAACCTAAGTTCCAAACCATTCTCCTCGTCTCTTCATAAATTCCTACCTAACTCTAGTTTTAGCATTAATGGTGAGTGGAAAGGGAAATTAAAATTCCAAGCCCAAGTTCATTAGCAAATTCAACATCCAACTCCAAAATCAAAGTGAAGACATTGGATTCAAGCTTCTTGTGTTGAGATTGAAGTGGATTGATTCTTGCTTTGCTTTGGTCTTCATTTTCATTGATTTTTGGTGCAAAGGTGAGATTTTTATCTCACATTCTTGTCTATAACTATCACGGATGTTTGGGAATGATTTCCTATCACTTTAGCATGTACATTTGCATTTGGTTTGGCGAAAAACTCCAATTTTTAGCGTTTTGGTGACTTTTCTACATTTATGTCGTTCTGGCCATTTGTGCGTGTTCGGAGTTAGGTCGCTCGCGAGCTAACGCCTTAGGTCGCTCGCGAGCTAACGCCTTAGGTCGCTCGCGTGTTAACGCCTTAGGTCGCATGGCTCGTTTAACATTAAGTCGCTTTGGCCACTGGGTCGCTCTGCCTCTCTCCGTTAGGTCGTTACCATGTAGGTCGCGACATATGTTAACTCGTTTGGGCTTTAGGTCCATGGCCTTCGTTCCTTTTTTGGCCGTAAGCCCCTAGGTCGTTTCCCCCTTACTCCACTAGGTCGCGTACCCCGTTTAGGTCGCTTGACCTTGTTCTCCTTTAGGTCGCTCGGCCTCCATGTGGTTTGGTCGTTGACCCCCTTTAGGTCGCAGGACCATGACTCCAGTTAGGTCGTTCGCCCCATTGCTCCGTTAGGTCGTGACCGAGTTAGGTCGTTGACCACATTAGGTCGCGTACTTAGGTCGCGAACACCCCCTAAGTCGTAACCACTAGGTCGTTTGACCTGTTTCCTCACTTAGGTCGCGAGCAGTTAGATCGTTAGGCCTTGTTTGAGACTTTAGCTTGCTTACCTCTATTAACTCGCGAACACCTCTAGGTTGCAACCACTAGGTCGCTTGACCCCTTAGACCCCTAGGTCGCAACCATTAGGTCGCTTGATCCTATCCTCCCTTAGGTTTTCACTAGGTCGTACCGTTTTGGACAGGGCGCTGCCCCGCACCCCGCCGGGGGCGCTGCCCCCTGGACCCCTGCGACCTGACCGGGCAGGTCGAACCCTGTAGCGGGGGCGTTGCCCTCGCACCCCCACCTTGGGGGGTTGCCACCCCCGGACCCCCCCTCCGTAGGGTATCTTATTTGAAAAACATTCAACAGAACTTGCTTTGTTGAGATGCTGAGTTGACCATTCTTCGAGACAAACTATCTTCGGCTTCTCGGTCGATTTTATATTATCACAGCCTTGCCAAAAAGGCGGGATAACAACTTTAGAAATATGAAGGTTTCTATACTAGTAGTAAATATCAAAACTCTTTCATCAAAACGATTTCAACGCTATTTTAATACAAAGCTCTTTTCCAAAACCGTTTTCCAATCTATTACTATATACAAACCTTTACCTCACTCGGATGAGAAATCTAATTAAACGACTTAGTAAAACAAGTGGTATGAAACGCTTGTGTTTGCTTCGTCGGTTAATTCTTGAACTTGTTCGATTGAACCTTTTGTGACAGTTTTCTAGTGAAGATCTACAGTTTGTTCGTAAATATTTAAGTTAAGCAAGTGGTTATGGGACATGAAGCTAAACTCATATATTTACTAGCTTAATGTGATTGACACTTCTTGATGATCATGACGATCATTTTTGTGATTTAGACTAGCAATTGTGCGATGTCTCTTTGTCTGCGAGGGAGACTAGACCGCGCTCTTGTGATGTTTCGCCATCGCATTTGTGTGATGTTTCGCCATCACATATGTGGGGTAGCGTCCCACGGTCTTTGGGCCATTCGTGTGTCAAAATTAATGGTTTGCAACAATGAGATAGCATCTCGCTTTGTGTTACACGTGTAGGTGAGTTTTCTTGCTCCCATTTTGTGAGTTTTCATGCTCCTATCTTGTGATTTCTGGATTTCTTGTGTAGTCTTCTGGAATTTGAGCTTCACCTATTTTCATGACTTTCATTGTTATGATTTTCCAGCTTTTATGTCTTGGTGAATTAGTGTGTCATCACTTTTTTTAGGTGAATTTGGATCTTTTAGAAGATTCTTTTGATATTGTTTGATCTCTTGATAATCTTCATTTACATGCTTATCATAGTATGTCTTTATGGTTACTATATGTTCATGCCATATCTATTATTTTATATCGTGTTATCTGATATTTATAGCTAGACTGATCCGTTTATTATTTTCTTATAAATAATACTCGGGTCAGAACGAGATGTTACAGGTGCTTCTGCTTGACTTCTCCCCCAGGGATTTACTATTCTGACTTTTGGCTGACTATTTAGATTAGCAGTTTTTGTCGTTTACACTTGAGATATAGACTCATAGATGTATTCTTTTGTATAGCACGTGTTGCTATTCTATTGTGTATGTGGTCCTTTCATGACCACTACTCTGATGTTCACTTTCATGTGTTAGTTATATATTCATATCTTTTTCCGCCTTTGTGATATGGATGTCTGTGACTGATTGTGTTATGTTTATTTTTATATTTGTTTCCAAAGATTTATTTGTAGCCACCGTGTGATAGCTTTGAGTTTGTATCGGTATGTCGGACTTTCTCCTTAAATGAAATGCATGCTATACTATCTGACATATCGATGCTCGCACAAAGAAGTTACATGGATGGTCGCTCCTCAACACCCTTATTCTCCGCGCTAGTTGACAGCATTACTCCATAGTGTTCTTGGCTAGCGTGGGTATTGAGGTGGGGCATCACATTTGTTAAATAAAATAAATAAGTTGAATAATGGAGTTTGATTATTTTATATTATACGGTTAAGTACACGTTTAGGATATTGTGTATATATAGAGTTTTAATGATTTAAATCAATTAAGATTGGAAGGTAAAGTGGAAATTTATTTGGAATTGAGCTTATTCAAGAATTAAACTCCATAAGTTGATGTAGAACTTATTAACTTGAAATTTTAAAAGGTATGATATTTATAACTGAATTTTCATTCAATATGAATAATGAATATTTCTAGTATAAATAAATTAAAGGAAATATTTAGTTATAGGTAATTTGAGTTTTATTTAAATGATTATGGATTTATTATGCAAATATATCAAACTAAATAATAGGACATTGAATTGTTGAATAGAAATTTCCAACCTTAGTTTCTAATTGTTTAATACTCAAAGTTTGAAATATATTGAAAATGAAGTGGTTTATTGAAAATTGAAAGTGGATTTAAAATTTATGGATTTAAACTTAATTTGAAGAGAATAAAATTGTAAAGTCGTGGAAATTAATTTAGTTTATAAATTAATTTTAAATTCAAACCATTTTATTTTATATACTGTTTGAATGTCCAAACCATTTAAGTTTTGTAGGTTATGGTTTTAAAGCTATGGATTTCGGAGTATTATGTTTTGGAGAGTTATAATTCAAATGATGGTTTCAAGATATTATAAATTTTATAGTGGTATGGTTTTAGAAAAAGATATATTGATCTGGTTTTTAAAATAGGAAGTGATATCGTAATTATATGGTTTTGAAATGGATATTCTATTCTGGTTTTTAAAATATAAACTATTTTGAAAAGGCCGCGGTGTTGTAATAACGTTTTGTTATTGAAGGGACCAAGATCGGAAGATGTCATACCCACTGCCAACACCGAAAACCAATTTAGTAACCGTGTACGCGGTGGAGATTCCAGAATGAAGTAGGATGGTGGCGGCGTTTCCTTTGAGGTAAATACGTGGACCCAACTCCCGTGAGTTGGCATAAGGTTGCTAAAACAGGAGCGATTCTCGGGCCAATGAGGTAGCACCTTTGATCGGACACATCCCTTCGATGTTATACTTTGACTTTTTGATTGATTCGGTGGCCACTTTTAATTTTTTTTATTTAGGGGTATGGCTCGAGGTGGCTGGCAGTTGCGGCTATGCATTACCACCAGCCCAGATGCATAATTGGTATATCTACCCTGGCATTGCCTAGTTGTGCCGTGTCACCTACCCTAGCCTTGCACGAGTTTCTATTTGTGTCGTACCTATGGAGTATCCTCTGGTAGCCTCCCGATCAGGAGGTATTACGATACTGTATAGACTATTGGCATTATTTGTGTTAAGGGGAATATTAGGTCCCTCCTTAACGCTATTTAAAAGTAAGTTTGTTTTACCATTACACACTATTATAATAGCGAAATATTACTACATAGTAATAGTTTAACGGATCCTTAGGGGATGTGAATCCCAAGCATCTCTTAAGTTACTGCACTCACGTTAGACACTGGATAGGAGATGTCAAACCCTGTAAACATCTCCGACGCCGTTACACTCATATTTATTTCAGTTGATTTAACTTACATAAGATATTTTAGTTCCGACTCGAGTATTTTGTCTTTTCAATTCGCTCGGGTCAGTTCGAGCGTTTCAGGGTTTGAAGATTTTATTCTACGGGATGAAGACGAAGATTTGTAGTACTATTATCTAATATATTATCCCACTACACCATTCATTTCCGCTACATTAATTATTATTCTCGGGTATGTGTACTCTGATATGTATTGTATAAATATTATCAAATGTTTTGTAAAACAGCTTCATGAACTTTATATTTGATTATTATATTTTGTCATTCCGCTGCAAGATTCTATTTTGTGTTTTTTTTTCTTCCTCTGCTTTGTCTTATTTACCCCATAACAATCCACCCTTTCGTATGGTTTAAGTCTAACGTGTGTGGTTTATCGTCGATTTAAAACGTGCGAAAAGGCGGGATGTTACATCTGGTATCAGAGCTTCAGTTTAGCGATAAACCTTAGCTTTGTGGGGTTTGACTCTTTATTAATAGGGTAGTAATACCCTATGATGAGTTGTTGAGTGTATATATATGAGAGAGCGTATTTGTTAGTGTATAAAAAGGTTTTAATATTGGGTTAATCTGTTCCGTTTTGTATTTATAAATTTAGGTTGGTGCATGGGATACTATGACATCAATAGGGATTTCTAAACTCTTAATAGGACAGACCGACATAATATTTTTTTTTAATATAGGTGAACGAAATAATTTTGCCTATTATATTTTCTATATACATGAAATAAATTTTTATAAATGATAGTTATATTTGGTTGCAATATATTGATTGTTAGGTAGTGAAATTATAAACATTAGTTGAAAATTTAAAATAAATAAAATTGGAAAATTTAAAAATTGAGTTCCGAGGTTTTGAAAATTTCTTTCAAATGATTTTGGGATATAATAATAATATTTTAAAAGTATGTTTTGATATAAATATTTCCATATGATTTGAAAGAATTGTTTTAAAGAAATTTTGGAAAAGAAATAAGTTATGTACTCCCCTCTCTGTCGTTGGAAAATAATTTCGGTGATGGCGGCCACATAGTCGACATTCATTTTCGAGTTTTAAAGTGGAAAGGCCACTGTAGTAGTTTTACTGCAGATTTATTTTTGATAAACAAAAATAAATTTTAGATTGTTCTAAATATAATTGGATATATAAAATGTAAGTATATACATTTATCTATTATTTTAAAACGATTTTTGAATAAAATCCGGTATTTAAATTCTTAAGTTTCCGTTATTTAATAGTTTCAATTGGTGGAGTAAAATGGAAGTTAACTAAAAATTGGAACCTTTAATTAAAATAAGAAGATTAAATGCAAGGTTATCAATGAAATTTAAAGATATTTGGAATTCATAACCTATAAAGCAAAGGATATGATCAATGAACATTAAATAATTAAAAGAAATAAGATAAACTTGTATGATTTTAATTACATTCTTAAGGGAATATATATAACTTACTAAAAGATGTAAAAAGTTGAAATGTTAGTAAGAAAACATAATAGAGATTATACAAGTAAAGCTTATGTAATAGGAATGTTAAGTGAAATTCTTTTATAAATAATAATTTGATGTTGAAATTGTGTGAACTTAAGTATGACTGAAAGGTTGTAAGGTAATGACAATAAACTTAAGTAAAAGTTGAGATTATTTATAATAAAAATACGTAGAAGGATGAGTACTGTAAATAAGTGAATTAAGTCGTGAATGAGAGAATGAATGCAATAAAAAGAAAAACTATTTGATATGAATAAATAAAATGAAAATTTGCAAAAAAAATAAATGTGAATTAAAGGATAAATCATTATATGAATAAAAAGGAAACCAGACAACAAATAGTATGAAACGAAATTAATTAAAACGAACTTAATCATTGTTTGAAATTTGTTGTTGTTGTTTTGGTTCATGGTTGTTTGGGCAAGGATACTTCAAAATTGGTTGGATGAATGAATAATCTATTTAGCTTCATCAGAGACCGTTGAGTAAATGGTGCGCTTAGTAGTTTATTTTTCATTATGAACAATTTTAAGTTTTGAACCCAAACAACTAGTTGTTTTGTTGATATGAATGGATAATTGATATGTGTGATTTTATGTGATGGTTGTTTGCTTGTTGCAAGTGATGGTTGTTATATTGATTTGTTTGTTATTTTTTGAAAAAAATTTGAATATTTCATTTTATACAACTGTTAACTCTTTTTGGATTATATAAGTGAAATACAGGTTATGGAAGCAATTGCTACTGCTTTTGGTTCCATAATTAAGCGTTAATTGCCCGACAAATAGGTACGTTTTCAGATTGCGGTTTTATAGTGCAATTATATTGTTCCGGTGTTGGGATATATTAGTTTGGAAAATATTTGTTGTATATTGTTATATTTAATATTATATTTTCTCTCGAGACTCTCAGTACAAAGGAGACTCTGCTGAAATTTTCTGGAAATTTTGGACTTAGACAATTTTTGAAAATATTTTTCCAAACTTCATTACTTTAAGTATAAAAAGATAAATGGTTATAAATTAGTATATTTATTTAAATTAATTTATTTTGTAAATTTATTTGTTTACAAAGGTAATATTTTTGAATAAGATGTATTGTTTACTTAATTCTTTCTTTTCCCTTCTTTTTCCTTTTCGAGGACGAAAAGTTTTGAGTAGGGGAGAGTGTAACGACACGTAAATTTTTAATAATTAAGTTGGTTATTTCAATTAAAATTGAGTAATTAAATTTGGAAGGAATTTTTTTTTGTAATTTATAATGAAGTAAACGTAAAAAAAGTAATGTAGATGGTAAATCACTTAAGACTTTGTGATTTAATATTTGGAGAAATAAAATTTGGTTAACTTATTAATGAAATAATAAGTGAATTAAAATGTAACAATGCTAATTATGGTTAATAATTAATAGATGGAATGAAATGACAATTAATGAATTTATTTAAATTTGTAAAGTTATAATGGAATTATTGTATTTATGTGTGAATGTAAATTTAAAATTGAAACGTAGATTTATTATAAGGTATTAATTGATGTAATAGAAAGCATGAGACCAAGTAGGTAAATTCATTGAGGATATTAATTGTAATTGGATGTAAGCTAATGAATGATTAATTTAGCGCAAACCTAATTAATTGAAATAACTGTAAGGTCATAATTTGGTGTATTCAGTAAATTTGGAAAATAAATTTCAGTAAATGTAATAAAGTATTTGGAATGTATATTGTTTCCATAGGATAATATAAAGAAATGAAAACTTGCGACCTATGTTTGGAATAATGACCAAAATAAGTGAAATAGTGTTAATGTAAGTAAATTGTTAACAAATTGAACGGTTTCCCATGATTTATTGGAAATTGTATATGTTACAACTTGGTTATGAATTCAATATAAGGTAAGTGAATGTAAATATTATAATATGTCTATAAACGTAATAATGCAGTGTGAATGGTAATTAGTTAGTGCTGTATATGGAATTATAACCTGGGTTGGTAAGTAATAAACTTATAAATGAAAGGCAAGTAAATAGGTGACCATTTATATATGTTATTTATTCATTTAGTATATTAAATATAATTTGGAAATCAGATTTCAATTAAGAGAAATTAAGTAGTACGTTAATTGGAAATAAAATTTAATAAATATTACATTTATGTGAAATGTAATACAAATGGTTAGGGGTTGTCAAATTTGGTAAACTAAGGTAATTATTAATAAATTGAATAAATTTCAATTCAATGGAAATAATGTAAATATATACTTAGCAACAAATTGAATATATGAAAACAAATGTAAGGATTGAATTAAATTAATGAATTTAAATTATGATAAAGGGTCAATGAATAAAATCAATGTTCTGGAAGTAATTATAACATATATTTGAAGTAAATAAACTTAGTATTGGTAATTTAAGTTTAAAGGTTACAATTGTTATAAATTACCTATTTGTTTAGTTCATAGAATTTAATTTGAAAGAAATTTTAGTAATTGACTTAATTAGTGCAATCCCAATTTATTAAAGCAATTAGTAGGATAAGAAGAATGAAAATCAAAACTTTATTTATTTAAGTGAAATGGAAAATTCAATAATCGGATTTAATGGCAATTAAATGAAATTGAAATAGTTAAATAATACGTTATTTGAAATAAAGATAATATGAGAAATTTACGTAATAGTTTTGAATCCAATATTTAATCCATCTATTTAACAGGTATGAATGGAATAATAATTAATTTATTTAACTCCATGGATTTTTGGAGTTTTATTTTATAATTTCTAAATTTAATAAAATTGAAATCTAAATATTGAAATTGAGGTTAATATTGAAATTTATAAATTTATCATCTCTAAATTTACATTTAAATTCGTTTAAATCATTGTAAATGATTGAGGAATCATAAGTGATGAAATTCGTCAATTTTCGAATTGAAATTGAAAATTTGATTAATTAATAAATTTTTAATTTATTTAATTAATATAAAAATAGACATTTTGGCTACTGACTCGGATTTCGACGAAACCAGTTCCATCAGATCCGTAACAGTGAATTATTGTAGGATTTCAAGTTTCGTAGCGATCAGACTTGTCGTTTGATCGTACGGACTCGAAACGCTTTGAAATTAATGAAATTGAAATAAATTTGAAAAATATTGATTTTAGCATAAATTCTTCATACGATGGAATTTGGACTTGAAACTTGTTCCATCGCGTTTAAAATATTTGAAAACATCTATTTTGATATATGGGTTGACCAAATTTCATTCCGGAGTCGAAACGGGCTATTTGTGCCACTTTGGCGTTAGCGCGTAAATCTATCTTATCCATCCATTCAAATATCTACCCTGCCTATATATATCCTGCTATAAACCCTAGCAGCCTCTGTTCTTCATTTCTATACGTTCTATTCACATCCTCTCTTCAATGGCAGACAAACCCTAATTTATCCAATTCAATTGCAAAATCAAAAATCAAATGAAAATTCAAACTCCTCAGAAATGTTTGAAAAAAAATACATATCAAAGCTCTCAATGGACGCATCACAGATCCGTAATTCTTTTTTCTGTTTGAATAACCAGTTGTTCAGAAATTGATCGTTTATTCTCGGTCGTTCATCGTGCCACGATCAACGGTGTCAGATCGACAAATCGAGGTTATAGTCGTGTGGAGAGCGACGAATGGAGTTCATCTATGGTGGTCGTTCAACAATCTAACAGCTAGATTGGCGGCTAAAATTCAATTAGGTCAATGATTGGGTGACGACTACTGCAAATTTTTGCGTGTCGCGAGGCCATGGGGAGTTCTGGACGGCGGCGCCTCGGGGCATAGTGGCGCATGCATGATTTCAGTTGATCCAGAGCAGCACACTCACGTAGGGGAGATGCGATATACGATGGCTACTAGGGTTTTGACCCCGTTCAGGGACGCGAGTGAGTTGCTGTAGCGTGAAGAGAGAAGGTAGGGTGACGTGTATTATTCTTTATTTATTTGTTTTATTTTTATTTAATTTCAACACGTTAGAATCTTAATTACTTTTGCGTATGACATCTGTCTCATGCGCGGTTTTCTCCACTAGGTTCATATTGGAATTCTAGACATTTTGGTGTTGGTTTGGATGGATTCTGATACTGTCAAATTTTTGGGTTTAAATTGAATTTAAATTCAATTTAAGTTCAAAAGGTGAGTGTTTTAACCCACTCACAACTTCTAAAATTTCTTATGTTTGTTAAATTGATTTATGATGTGTTTAGAAATTAATTTATAACTGTTTAGCATATTTTCAATCATCATCCCAGTTAAATTAAATTAATTTAATTAAATTGTACTTGTTTATTTATTGCATATAAACTGCCAGTTAAATTGTTATTTATTTATTTATTGCATATAAACTGCCAATTAAACAGTTAATTTAAATTATTGTTAAATATAAAATATAGTTGATACCTTTTGTTTATTATTCGTTATATATTGAAATATTGTTTGAATTGGATGATGATTTTGATGAATGGATGTATGATTTTATGATGGATGAATGGATGTTTATTTATATCATCATAAACTGCAAGTTGTTATGCAATTTATTGCATTCGGGATTGCAGTTTCAAATGATATATAACCGTAAAATTTTATTTTTAAATTGCGGATTGAATGATAAATATCCGTATCACTTGAGCATAGGATAGAAAATTTTATACAGACAACGTCGGTCTATGTATAATATTATTTTGAAAATGATTTCTATGGTTTGGATAGGATACGGTTAAATAAATATTAATTTTTGATATTATATAAATATTATTTTATAAATACATATATAGTTAAATTATTGAATTTAAGCTATGTATAAATTTGTTAAATAAAATAAAAATGTTGAATAATGGAGTTTGATTATTTTATATAATATGGTTAAGTACATGTTTAAGATATTGTGTATATATAGAGTTTTATGATTTAAATCAATTAAGATTGGAAGGTAAATTGGAAATTTATTTGGAATTGAGCTTATTTAAGAATTAAACTCCTAAGTTGATGTAGAACTTATTAACTTGAAATTTTAAAAAGTATGAAATTTGTAACTGAATTTTTATTCAAGATGAATTAAATGAATATTTCAAGTATAAATAAATTGAAGGAAATATTTAGTTATAGGTAATTTGAGTTTTATTTAAATGATGATGGATTTATTATGCAAATATTTCAAACTAAATAATAGGACACTGAATTGTTGAATAGAAATTTCCAACCTTAGTTTCTAATTTTCTAATACTCAAAGTTTCAAATATATTGAAACTGAAGTGGTTTATTGAAAACTCAAAGTGGATTTAAAATTTACGGATTTAGACTTAATTTAAAGAGAATAAAATTGTAAAGTCATGGAAATTATTTTACTTTATAAAGTAATTTTGAGTTCAAACCATTTTATTTCATATGGTGTTTGAATATCCAAACCATTTATGTTTTGAATGTTATGGTTTTAAAGCTATGGATTTCGAAGTATTATGTTTTGAAGAGTTATAATTCAAATGTACGGTTTCGAGGTATTATAAATTTTAAAGTGGTATGGTTTTAGAAAAAGATATATTTGAGCATGATATCATATTGATTTGGTTTTTAAAAAAGGAAGTGATATCGTAATTATATGGTTTTGAAATGGATATTCTATTCTGGTTTTTAAAGTATAATCTATTTTGAAAAGACCGCGGTGTTATAATAACGTTTGATTGTTGAAGAGACCGGGATCGGAAGTTGTCATATTCTCTGCCAACTCCGAAAACCACTTTAACAACCATGTACGCGGTGGAGATTCCAGAATGAAGTAGGACGGTGGCGGTGTTTCCATTGAGGTAAATATGTGGACCCGACTCCCGTGAGTTGGCATAAGGTGGCTAAAACAGGAGCGATTCTCGAGCTAATGAGGTAGCACCTTTGATCGGACACATCCCTTCGATATTATACTTTGACTTTTGGATTGATTTGGTGGCCACTTTTGATTTTGTTTATTTGGGGGTGTGGCTCGAGGTGGGCGGTAGCTGCGGCTATGCGTTACCACCAGCCCGGATGCGCAATTGGTATATCTACCCTGGCATTGCCTAGTTGTGCCGTGCCACCTACCCTAGCGCGCTTTGTACGAGTTTCTATTTGTGTCGTACCTCCGGAGTATCCTCTGGTAACCTCCCGATCAGGAGGTGTTACGGTACTGTATAGACTATTGACATTATCTGTGTTAAGGGGAATATTGGGTCACTCCTTAACACTACTTAAAAGTACGTTTATTTTACTATTAGATACTATTGTAATAGCGAAATATTACTACATAGTAAATGGTTTAACGTATCCTTAGGAGATGTGAATCCCAAGCATCTCTTAAGTTACTGCACTCACGTTAAACACTGGATAGGAGATGTCAAACCCGTAAACATCTCCGCGTCGTTGCACTCATATTTATTTCAGTTGATTTAACCCACATAAGATATTTTAGTTCTGACTCGAGTGTTTTGTCTTTTCAATTCACTCGGGTCAGTCTGAGCGTTTCAGGATTTGAAGATTTTATTCTGGGGGACGAAGACGAATATTTGTAGTACTATTATATACTATATTATCCCACTACACCATTTATTTCCGTTGCATTAATTATTATTCTCTAGTATGTGTACTCTGATATGTATTGTATAAATATAACCAAATGTTTTGTAAAACAGCTTCATGAACTGTATATTTGATAATTATATTTTATCGTTCCGTTGCAAGATTCTATTTTATGTATTTTTTCTTCCTCTGCTTTTTCTTATTTACCCCATAACAATCTGTCCTTCCGTATGGTTTAGTCTAACGTGGTTATCGTTGATTTAAAACGTGCAAAAAGGCGGGATGTTACATTTACGTGCCCTGAGTTTTTAAGGAATATTACCTTTAGAAATTCAAAATATGTTACTCAAATCTAAAAATTCAAAAACATTTGTCTAAAATTAATACAATTCAAATGTTATCTTTGTACCCTATCAATAATAACTTTATTGGTGGCCTGCTTAATTATTATGTTTATGCTAGTACTAATAATCTTACCAGCAAATCTTCATGAGGCTTGAGAAACTCGGTTTCAGAAGCAGTTGGGTCCCATTCCACCACATGCTCTTCAGCAATTTATTTTAACAGCTTCAACCTTGCTTCCACAGAAGGAGCACGAACAGAAAGCAATTCAATTATCTGCATTAGCATTTTAATTTATTTTAATTTGACTAGTCAGAAGTTAAATATTAGCTATAGCCTGTTGAATTATATATTACAAAACAAATATTAATGAACATAACTTGACAATAGAGGATGAGTTATCTGTTCTAGTAATATACACATAACCTGTCTGTTAACACCGTAATTTGGCAATAACTCAGAGGAAGCAGCAACAAATTCCCTTCCATACTTGGCTGCAAATAACAACTGAACTTGCTGTAGTTCAGGTCAGTCTGAGCATCTTGGTGAAGAAAACATACACTGGGTCTAAAGGACATTCCCTATATTACAACAGAAATACGTTAATTGCCATTTTTCTCTAAAGATAATGACAGGCAGCTACCATATATACTCAGTATATGCTATTCTAATGAAGTAGAATACAACAACATTTATAAGTTCCATGAAACTATTGTCTATGTAACATCCCGCCTTTTCGCACACTTTAAACCGACACACGTGCCAATTCAAAGCATACGCAAGGGCGGATTGTTATGGGGTAAATAAGAAAAACAGAGAAGAAATAAAAACAAAACAGAATCTCACAGCGGAAGGATAAAATATAATAATAAATATACAGTTCAAAACAGTTTACCAACACTTGATTTGCTTTATACAATAAATATCAGAGCTGCACATACCAATACAAACAATGCAGCGGAACAGTATGAGTGTGGTGCAATACTATAGATAATAATAATACGACTCCTTCGTCTTCGTCCTTCAAAGCTAAAGTTTTCGATCCTGAAACGCTCGGACTGACCCGAGCGAATTTGAAAAGACAAAACACCCGAGTCAGACTAGAATATCTTATGTGAGTTAAATAAACAGAATATAAATATGAGTACAGTAACTCAAGAGATGTTCGGGATTTACATCTCCTAAGGATCCGTTAAACTATTTACTATGTAGTATATTGCGCTATTACAATAGTGTCTATTTATAAAATAAACTTACTTTTTAATAGCGTTAAGGAGTGACCCAATATTCCCCTTAACACAAATAATGCCAATACTCTATACAGTACCGTAATACCTCCTGATCGGGAGGCTACCAGAGGATACTCCATAGGTACGACACAAATAGAAACTCGTAGTAAAGGCTCGGTATTGTAGGTGACACGGCACAACTAGGCAATGCCAGGGTAGATATACCAATTGCTATCCAGGCTGGTGGAAACGCGTAGCCGCAGTTACCGCCCACCTCGGACTAACTCCCCAAAATCAAAATATAGAAGTGGCCACTGAATCAATCCAAGTCAAAGTATAATATCGAAGAGGAGCGTCCGATCAGAGGAATGACCTCATTGGCCTGAGAATCGCTCCTGTTTTAGCCACCTTATGCCAACTCACGGGAGTTGGGTCCACGTATTTACCTTACAGGAAACGTCGCCACCACCTACTTCATTCTGGAATCTCCACCGCGTACACGGTTAGTCAAAGTGGTTTTCGGTATCGACAGAGAGTATGTCCATATCCGATCCCGGTCTCTTTGCCAACCCATCGTTATTATAACACCGCGGTCATTTTAAAAATAGTTTGTACTTTAAAACCAGAATATAATCCATTTCAAAACCATAATATTACGATATCATTTCTTCTTTAAAACCCAAAAAGATTCATTTTGATATTATTTTTATAAAACCCAAATCAATGATATCATTTCCCAAATAAAATATTCCTTTTCAAAAATTATGTCACTTTTTATTATTTAATATCCCATGTAACCAATATTCTGTTTGTAACTTTCAACATAATTCTTCGAAAATCCATAGTATTTTAAAACCATTATTTTCAAAACTAAATGGTTTGGATATTCAACGGTATGCGAATTAAAAAGATTTAACTTTACTGTTGCTTTATAAAGAAATAAATTACATGGCTTTCCAAATATTTCTTCTTTTAAAGTTAAACCAAAATCCAAAATATTACTTCAAGTCCCAAAACCATTTCAATTTTATATATATTTATATCCATTTTTGAGCATTAATATTTCAACTAAAGTTGGGTTTTTATCCTTTCAAAATCAATATTCTATTAATTAATCTTGACCATTCACATAAAATCCATAATTAATAAGACTTCAATTTCTAGTAAAATATATATATATATATATTTCCAAATTCAATTTTTACTAGAATATTCATTTCAAAATATTTGGGGAAAAATCCAATTATAAATATCATATCTTTAAAATTTCCAACTTAATATTTAAATATAGGATATAAATCATCAAACTCCATTTTCTTAATTTTCTTCCATTTTTAATAAAGAAATTTATTCACCTTTTAATTTCAAAATTTCAACTTCATATGCATATAAATATGGAAGAAAACATTTATTCAGTATAAAAATTTAAGATTTTTATAAACCGTATTCCATCCAAACCATAGAAATCACATTAAAAATAGTTATATATAGACCACGGTGCCTGTATATAGTTTTCTATCCTATGGTCAAGGGATACGGATATTTATCATTTCAATCCGCAATTTAAAAAAATAAAACTGCGGTTGTATATCATTTCAAACCGCAATCCCGAATGAAATGTAAATGCATACTAACTTGCAGTTTAATGATATCCAAATAAAACATTCATTCAACAACACACCCATCATCCAATCACAACATCGATCAATATCAATCAATAACAATTATATATATGATCATATATAACAGGTGATAACTGGCAGTTTATTCAAATTAAATTTTTTTCAACTATTAATCTAACAATTTATATTCAGTGATAATTGACATAACTGTTAACTAGCAGTTCATATGCAAACAATAATTTCTAACAGCCAATTTACACGCAATAAATCAATTAAATTAACAGTTACATTCAAAAAAATGCAATTCAACAGATATGAATGAAATAACATGCCAAAAGCTCATAAATAAATTTCTATTCATTTCTAAAATTTATTTAACAAACATAAAAGCTTCTAGTAGTTGTGAGTGGGTTAAAACACTCACCTTTCGAATTTAAATCGAATTTAAATTCAATTTAAACCCAAAAATTCGCCCGTCTCAGAATTCGTCCAAACCAGCGTCATCAAGTCCGGAATTTAATTACGATCCTAATAAAAAAAATTCGCGTGAATTCGACTTCGTATGAGAAAGTTATGGCGAAAAATGGTGATTGAATTCAAATAAATAAACGACACATATTCACCTAACATTAAATCCACGTCATCATCTTCTACAGAGGCGCACGTTCATTTGAACCCAGAGACAAACGCACGCGTCCCCCATTGACCACCAAACTGCAGCTGCCACGACCTCCATTCGCCAAACAAATTACATAGATGTGCTCCCCATCGTCCATACTACAATACCCAGAAACATAATCTCGATCCGATGAAGTTTTGTGCGACGATGATGAACGGTTTTGGGGCTGTTTGAATTTATTCTGGATGAACGACAGCTCCAATTGAAAAACGAATTTCACCATGGGGTTACGTATTTCGAGAAGATCAACATATATTTTTTTGAGAATTTTCTAAATTTTTTGAGTTTTGACTTTTGATTTTTGAACTGTGGATAGATCTGGAATTGGATCTGAGATGTATACATTTGGGGAAGAGAAAAGAGTGAAGAAATGAACGTACAGCAAAAGAACAGAGACTAGGGTTTATAGCTGTATATTTATAGATAGGCTAGAGGTAGGATAGCTAGACTGGATACGCGAACGTACGGAATAAACCATGGTCCAAAAAGCCCGCTATGCCTCCGGAGTCGAATTTGTTAAAACTATATATCCAAATAGGTGTTTTAAAATATTCTGAACGCGATGGAAAAAGTTTCGCGACCAAATTCGATCGTATGAAGAAGTTATGCTAAAAAAAACAAAAATTTCAAATTGATTTCAAAATGCGTAAATTTCAAGGCGTTTCGAGTCCGTACGATCAAACGATAAGTCCGATTGCTACGAAACTTGAAACATTATTATAATTCAACGTTACGGATCCGATGAAACTGGTTTCGTCGAAATCCGAGTCCGTGACAAAAATGGCTATTTTTAATATTTATTAAATAAATTAAATAAATCATAAAAACCAATTTTATTTTTCAACTTCTATTATTAGCCAAATTTCATTACTAAAATAATTCAATCAGTTCCTATTGATTTAACACGCTTGGATTTGAATTAAAATGTATAAGTATATTAATTTGCAGCGTTAATATTCGCACTTTCTTATTATTAGGAAATTAAAATTTTATTCTAAAACCCAATTATTAAAACTTATACCCTTATACTCTCAACAAAATCTAACTAAATAAATAATTGGATTTCCATTTCAACTCATTATTTTGATTGCAATTAGGCTTTTTACCATAATTAAATTCCAAATTATTAATAACCCTTGTTTTTCTTAACTATTTATTAATTCCAATCCAATTGAATTCAACACTATAAATTTGATTAATTTATTATATTCACTTCCTTTCTATTATTCAAAGTTATTGTTGTAAATACGACGAATACTAACATTAGTTTAAGATTTCACTCAATGTTTACAAATTCCATTTCCATTTAATAACGTAATATTTTACGTTCAATTCTATTTCATTTGTCGTAAATACCACTTGTTGAATTAAATACTCAAATCATAAATAAATCTTGCTTCTAAAGTTATACCAACAATGGTCCAGTTAAATTTGAATTAGCTTTACCTTTATTTTATGAAATTAACTATTGCAATAAATCCAAATTTATAAAGAAGGTTAGATTCCTATACTACTTCTTTGGTCTCAATTAACCTTTTATGGCGAGTATGAATTTCCATGTATAATTGAAACTTTTATATCCATTAAATTTTTACTATCATTCAATATCTACATATTCTAGCTAAATTCAACTAACATATAAATTAGCTATTCCAACTTCCATTAATTTCGATTATCATACTATAGAAATTAAATTCCCTTGACCACATAAATAAAAGTTGATCCCCATCTATTTACATTATATCACGTTTACATAAATTTATTCAATGGTCACTTTTAATTAATAACTATCAAATTTCCAATCCAAATGTAAATCTTCCACCTTTGAATTCTTATATTAAATGGAATTTAATATTTACTGATTCAACATTTATATGTTTCTAAAAATTAGCTCCAACCAAATGTGACAATTTACATTTCATTTCTATGCAATATATACTCATCTTATTCCATTTATTTGGTTACTGCATTGGAATCTATTTATTAACCAATACTAACGTTATTATCATAAAAAAAATTGATTCCCAATTTTATTCAATACTTAGAACAAAAATTTTCACATTAAATCAAATCCTTCTATTCAAACCAAGTATCATGCTATGATAATATTTTACGTTGGTTACACTGAAAAAATCAACTTTTTATCGTTATCAATTAACATATATTAATTGCACAAATCAAAGGAATTAATTGCCATTTATCCAATTAAATTTCATACATCAATCTATTTCATCTAAATCCTTACCTATGAATATTGCAACCTTTAATTCCATTAAATACCAATTAACCCAAATTATTTCATTTATTCTAAGTCATATCACTAAAATAATTCATCATAATAAACTTAAAATCTATACGTTTATTTATTTATTTCTATTTGTCTTATGTTAAATTCTAAATTTAGTAAGACAACCTAAAGTACTCCATTCAATCGACAGTCCCTTTCAATTGTTAATACGTACTTAAATTTCTACAGTTGCCTTCCATCTGCACTTCCGTTACTATGATAAAAATTAGTAACGTTTATGCCATCAATCCATCATAATTACTTACCCTTAATTGAGTTTGATTTCCAAATAAATTTGCTGACCCTTAATTAGACAATTTATAAAAGTTTGTCATCATACCTATAGTTCTACGCTTATGCTATGTCTTAAATTTCAATAAATTTATAAATTTTGAGATGTTCATTAGGGTTTACAAATTTATTGACTTGCAATAACAGGGTTTCTTAATCTATTCAATTTATCGTTCACAATCTTTTATTGCATTAATTTGGTTTAATATTCCCATATTAAATTTTATGTCCAGGTAAGAATTTTTCTTTCTTTCTCTACTTAATTCATTTGAATTTTATTCAAATGTCTTTAAGTAGGTTTCTAAGTCACTTCTATATAATTTATTCTAGCCTTCATTTTAATATTTATCTACCACCTTTATTCTTTCAACTAAAATAAATTACAAAAATCCTATTAAACAAACAATTTTAAATGGTCGAACTTTACGGGTCGTTACACTCTCCCCCACTCAAAACTTTTCGTCCCCGAAAAGGAAAAGGAAGGGAGAAGGAAGAATAAAACAGTACATTTTATTTCAAATATTAATTTATAAACAGTATTTTACTGGATTAATTTCCTTTAATGAAATATACTTGTTTTATAATCATTCTATTCTTTAATACTTGAATTATTAAATTTGGAAAAATATCTTTAACAAAATTCTAAGTCCAAAATTTACGAAAATTTTTGGCAGAGTCTCCTTTGTACGGAGGTACTCTGGAGAAAATATAATATCCAAATATACAAATATATTACACATATATCCAAAATAAAATATCCCAACTCGGGAAAATATATAAAATAGCGCTTTAAACGTAATCCGGAAATGTACCTAATTGTCGGGCAATACGCTTATATTTCTATGAAACCAAAGCAGTAGCAGTGGCTTCCATCACCTGTATACACTTATAAAATCTAAAAGGTTAAATACTTGTAATACAGTGAAAAGTTTGGGTAGATTCAATCATTCATATCCAATCAAATACAACAACCATACATTTTTAACAAACGGCACATCACAAATAAACAATCATTCAATCAAACAAATCATTAGTTGTTCGGGTTCAAATTCTGAAATTGTATGAAATGAAGAATAATTATCTAGTGCATCCTATACTCAACAGTCTTAGATGGAACAAAGATAGATTATTTGTTCATCCAACAACTCCACAATTCCTTACCCAACAAACATACATCAACCAAACAATTCAAACCGACACCAAAATAGTTTATTTACATTTATTTCATAATTCAGTGGTTTGATTTTCTTTCTTTCATTTATGGAGGAATTTCTTTTTTTTCTTACAAGTTTTATTTTCCAATTATCACAAAATTCATTATACTTGTATTTCCTTTATTACTTAAGTTTATAGAATAAATTCTCATTAATAACAACAAAGATTTTGAATATCTTCATTTCCTTACTCTTCACTTGTAATATTTCCCTTAAATTCTTAATCTGCTAACATTCATTCTTATAAGTGGAAGTTTTTATTTATTCATCAACTATTAATTGTAGTCATTTCAATTTTTCCTACTTTCCATTATATTGGAATAGGGGAGACTTAAGACATCTTAAACTAATAATCCTACAACCAATTCTTATTTAGAATTTCATTTTATTTGCTTTAAGTTCATCTCACCTATCAATAATTCTTAACTTATTTTCAGCAAAATTTCAGTTATAACTTAGGTTTATACCATTGAATTCTTATTATAACAGTAATTTATTGAATACTTCATTTTTCCTAAATTCCTACTTGTAAAATATTCAATTCCAGTTTCTCATTTAACACTTCAACTTTATATTTGGGTAAGTTATTTATGTTAAGGAAATTGCAATTGAACTTATACAAGTTTAATCTCCATTCTTTTAATTAAATTTAATGTTTATTCATATTACCCTTTGTCTCATATGTATGCAAATTCCTCTTTATAGCTTGGCAGTTATTCTCTTATTTCAATTAGAGGTTTCAATTCATTTATTACTTAACTTTTATTTCACTAACAAATTTTAAACAATTAATTAACGGAAAAATTTAGAATTAAATACCGGGTTAAATTTCAATTTGTTTCAAAATAATAGATAAATAAGTTCTTACATCTCAATATCTCTAATTATAGTTAGAGCAATAAAAGAAAAATTTTAGAAAAGTTCAAAATAAATCTGCAGTAAAATTTACTACAGTGGCCTTTCCCTTTTGAGACTCGAAAATGAAAGTCGATGATGCGGCCGTCATCACCGAATTTATTTTCCAGCGACAGAGAGGAAAGTACAGAATTTAATTCTTTTCCAAAATCTTCTTTAAAACAATTCTTCCAATTTATACGAAATATTTATATAAGAAAATACTTATAAACCGAACCATTATTTTTCATAAATTCTTTGAAAACATGTTTGGAAAAATCCCGGACTTAAGTTCTAAAATCTCCAATTTGATTTATCATAATTTCAACTTAGCTTCAGTTATTATAGATATTTTTATTTTCTAACACCCAATCTATAGCAACCAAATATATATATATCTTTATAAAAATATTTTTATATATAGAAAATATAATAGGCAAAATTCTTTCATTCACCTATATTAAAACAAATATTATGTCGGTCTATCCTATTAAGTGTTTAGAAATCCCTATTGATGACATAGCGTCCCATGCATCAACCAGAATTTATAAATACAAAGCGGAACAGATTAACACAATATAAAAATCTTTTTATTAATACTAACAAATACGCTCTCTCATATATATACACTCAGCGACTCCCATAGGATATTTCTACCCTATTAACAAAGAGTCAAACCCCCCAAAGCCAAGGTTTATCGCTAAACCAAAGCTCTGATACCAACTGTAACATCCCGCCTTTTCGCACACTTTAAACCGACACACGTGCCAATTCAAAGCATACGCAAGGGCGGATTGTTATGGGGTAAATAAGAAAAACAGAGAAGAAATAAAAACAAAACAGAATCTCACAGCGGAAGGATAAAATATAATAATAAATATACAGTTCAAAACAGTTTACCAACACTTGATTTGCTTTATACAATAAATATCAGAGTTGCACATACCAATACAAACAATGCAGCGGAACAGTATGAGTGTGGTGCAATACTATAGATAATAATAATACGACTCCTTCGTCTTCGTCCTTCAAAGCTAAAGTCTTCGATCCTGAAACGTTCGGACTGACCCGAGCGAATTTGAAAAGACAAAACACCCGAGTCAGACTAGAATATCTTATGTGAGTTAAATAAACAGAATATAAATATGAGTACAGTAACTCAAGAGATGTTCGAGATTTACATCTCCTAAGGATCCGTTAAACTATTTACTATGTAGTATATTGCGCTATTACAATAGTGTCTATTTATAAAATAAACTTACTTTTTAATAGCGTTAAGGAGTGACCCAATATTCCCCTTAACACAAATAATGCCAATAGTCTATACAGTACCGTAATACCTCCTGATCGGGAGGCTACCAGAGGATACTCCATAGGTACGACACAAATAGAAACTCGTAGTAAAGGCTCGGTATGGTAGGTGACACGGCACAACTAGGCAATGCCAGGGTAGATATACCAATTGCTATCCAGGCTGGTGGAAACGCGTAGCCGCAGTTACCGCCCACCTCGGACTAACTCCCCAAAATCAAAATATAGAAGTGGCCACTGAATCAATCCAAGTCAAAGTATAATATCGAAGAGGAGCGTCCGATCAGAGGAATGACCTCATTGGCCTGAGAATCGCTCCTGTTTTAGCCACCTTATGCCAACTCACGGGAGTTGGGTCCACGTATTTACCTTACAGGAAACGTCGCCACCACCTACTTCATTCTGGAATCTCCACCGCGTACACGGTTAGTCAAAGTGGTTTTCGGTATCGACAGAGAGTATGTCCATATCCGATCCCGGTCTCTTTGCCAACCCATCGTTATTATAACACCGCGGTCATTTTAAAAATAGTTTGTACTTTAAAACCAGAATATAATCCATTTCAAAACCATAATATTACGATATCATTTCTTCTTTAAAACCCAAAAAGATTCATTTTGATATTATTTTTATAAAACCCAAATCAATGATATCATTTCCCAAATAAAATATTCCTTTTCAAAAATTATGTCACTTTTTATTATTTAATATCCCATGTAACCAATATTCTGTTTGTAACTTTCAACATAATTCTTCGAAAATCCATAGTATTTTAAAACCATTATTTTCAAAACTAAATGGTTTGGATATTCAACGGTATGCGAATTAAAAAGATTTAACTTTACTGTTGCTTTATAAAGAAATAAATTACATGGCTTTCCAAATATTTCTTCTTTTAAAGTTAAACCAAAATCCAAAATATTACTTCAAGTCCCAAAACCATTTCAATTTTATATATATTTATATCCATTTTTGAGCATTAATATTTCAACTAAAGTTGGGTTTTTATCCTTTCAAAATCAATATTCTATTAATTAATCTTGACCATTCACATAAAATCCATAATTAATAAGACTTCAATTTCTAGTAAAATATATATATATATATATATTTCCAAATTCAATTTTTACTAGAATATTCATTTCAAAATATTTGGGGAAAAATCCAATTATAAATATCATATCTTTAAAATTTCCAACTTAATATTTAAATATAGGATATAAATCATCAAACTCCATTTTCTTAATTTTCTTCCATTTTTAATAAAGAAATTTATTCACCTTTTAATTTCAAAATTTCAACTTCATATGCATATAAATATGGAAGAAAACATTTATTCAGTATAAAAATTTAAGATTTTTATAAACCGTATTCCATCCAAACCATAGAAATCACATTAAAAATAGTTATATATAGACCACGGTGCCTGTATATAGTTTTCTATCCTATGGTCAAGGGATACGGATATTTATCATTTCAATCCGCAATTTAAAAAAATAAAACTGCGGTTGTATATCATTTCAAACCGCAATCCCGAATGAAATGTAAATGCATACTAACTTGCAGTTTAATGATATCCAAATAAAACATTCATTCAACAACACACCCATCATCCAATCACAACATCGATCAATATCAATCAATAACAATTATATATATGATCATATATAACAGGTGATAACTGGCAGTTTATTCAAATTAAATTTTTTTCAACTATTAATCTAACAATTTATATTCAGTGATAATTGACATAACTGTTAACTAGCAGTTCATATGCAAACAATAATTTCTAACAGCCAATTTACACGCAATAAATCAATTAAATTAACAGTTACATTCAAAAAAATGCAATTCAACAGATATGAATGAAATAACATGCCAAAAGCTCATAAATAAATTTCTATTCATTTCTAAAATTTATTTAACAAACATAAAAGCTTCTAGTAGTTGTGAGTGGGTTAAAACACTCACCTTTCGAATTTAAATCGAATTTAAATTCAATTTAAACCCAAAAATTCGCCCGTCTCAGAATTCGTCCAAACCAGCGTCATCAAGTCTGGAATTTAATTACGATCCTAATAAAAAAAATTTCGCGTAAATCCGACTTCGTATGAGAAAGTTATGGCGAAAAATGGTGATTGAATTCAAATAAATAAACGACACATATTCACCTAACATTAAATCCACGTCATCATCTTCTACAGAGGCGCACGTTCATTTGAACCCAGAGACAAACGCACGCGTCCCCCATTGACCACCAAACTGCAGCTGCCACGACCTCCATTCGCCAAACAAATTACATAGATGTGCTCCCCATCGTCCATACTACAATACCCAGAAACAGAATCTCGATCCGATGAAGTTTTGTGCGACGATGATGAACGGTTTTGGGGCTGTTTGAATTTATTCTGGATGAACGACAGTTCCAATTGAAAAACGAATTTCACCATGGGATTACGTATTTCGAGAAGATCAACATATATTTTTTTGAGAATTTTCTAAATTTTTTGAGTTTTGACTTTTGATTTTTGAACTGTGGATAGATCTGGAATTGGATCTGAGATGTATACATTTGGGGAAGAGAAAAGAGTGAAGAAATGAACGTACAGCAAAAGAACAGAGACTAGGGTTTATAGCTGTATATTTATAGATAGGCTAGAGGTAGGATAGCTAGACTGGATACGCGAACGTACGGAATAAACCATGGTCCAAAAAGCCCGCTATGCCTCCGGAGTCGAATTTGTTAAAACTATATATCCAAATAGGTGTTTTAAAATATTCTGAACGCGATGGAAAAAGTTTCGCGACCAAATTCGATCGTATGAAGAAGTTATGCTAAAAAAACAAAAATTTCAAATTGATTTCAAAATGCGTAAATTTCAAGGCGTTTCGAGTCCGTACGATCAAACGATAAGTCCGATTGCTACGAAACTTGAAACATTATTATAATTCAACTTTACGGATCCGATGAAACTGGTTTCGTCGAAATCCGAGTCCGTGACAAAAATGGCTATTTTTAATATTTATTAAATAAATTAAATAAATCATAAAAACCAATTTTATTTTTCAACTTCTATTATTAGCCAAATTTCATTACTAAAATAATTCAATCAGTTCCTATTGATTTAACACGCTTGGATTTGAATTAAAATGTATAAGTATATTAATTTGCAGCGTTAATATCCGCCCTTTCTTATTATTAGGAAATTAAAATTTTATTCTAAAACCCAATTATTAAAACTTATACCCTTATACTCTCAACAAAATCTAACTAAATAAATAATTGGATTTCCATTTCAACTCATTATCTTGATTGCAATTAGGCTTTTTACCATAATTAAATTCCAAATTATTAATAACCCTTGTTTTTCTTAACTATTTATTAATTCCAATCCAATTGAATTCAACACTATAAATTTGATTAATTTATTATATTCACTTCCTTTCTATTATTCAAAGTTATTGTTGTAAATACGAAGAATACTAACATTAGTTTAAGATTTCACTCAATGTTTACAAATTCCATTTCCATTTAATAACGTAATATTTTACGTTCAATTCTATTTCATTTGTCGTAAATACCACTTGTTGAATTAAATACTCAAATCATAAATAAATCTTGCTTCTAAAGTTATACCAACAATGGTCCAGTTAAATTTGAATTAGCTTTACCTTTATTTTATGAAATTAACTATTGCAATAAATCCAAATTTATAAAGAAGGTTAGATTCCTATACTACTTCTTTGGTCTCAATTAACCTTTTATGGCGAGTATGAATTTCCATGTATAATTGAAACTTTTATATCCATTAAATTTTTACTATCATTCAATATCTACATATTCTAGCTAAATTCAACTAACATATAAATTAGCTATTCCAACTTCCATTAATTTCGATTATCATACTATAGAAATTAAATTCCCTTGACCACATAAATAAAAGTTGATCCCCATCTATTTACATTATATCACGTTTACATAAATTTATTCAATGGTCACTTTTAATTAATAACTATCAAATTTCCAATCCAAATGTAAATCTTCCACCTTTGAATTCTTATATTAAATGGAATTTAATATTTACTGATTCAACATTTATATGTTTCTAAAAATTAGCTCCAACCAAATGTGACAATTTACATTTCATTTCTATGCAATATATACTCATCTTATTCCATTTATTTGGTTACTGCATTGGAATCTATTTATTAACCAATACTAACGTTATTATCATAAAAAAAATTGATTCCCAATTTTATTCAATACTTAGAACAAAAATTTTCACATTAAATCAAATCCTTCTATTCAAACCAAGTATCATGCTATGATAATATTTTACGTTGGTTACACTGAAAAAATCAACTTTTTATCGTTATCAATTAACATATATTAATTGCACAAATCAAAGGAATTAATTGCCATTTATCCAATTAAATTTCATACATCAATCTATTTCATCTAAATCCTTACCTATGAATATTGCAACCTTTAATTCCATTAAATACCAATTAACCCAAATTATTTCATTTATTCTAAGTCATATCACTAAAATAATTCATCATAATAAACTTAAAATCTATACGTTTATTGATTTATTTCTATTTGTCTTATGTTAAATTCTAAATTTAGTAAGACAACCTAAAGTACTCCATTCAATCGACAGTCCCTTTCAATTGTTAATACGTACTTAAATTTCTACAGTTGCCTTCCATCTGCACTTCCGTTACTATGATAAAAATTAGTAACGTTTATGCCATCAATCCATCATAATTACTTACCCTTAATTGAGTTTGATTTCCAAATAAATTTGCTGACCCTTAATTAGACAATTTATAAAAGTTTGTCATCATACCTATAGTTCTACGCTTATGCTATGTCTTAAATTTCAATAAATTTATAAATTTTGAGATGTTCATTAGGGTTTACAAATTTATTGACTTGTAATAACAGGGTTTCTTAATCTATTCAATTTATCGTTCACAATCTTTTATTGCATTAATTTGGTTTAATATTCCCATATTAAATTTTATGTCCAGGTAAGAATTTTTCTTTCTTTCTCTACTTAATTCATTTGAATTTTATTCAAATGTCTTTAAGTACGTTTCTAAGTCACTTCTATATAATTTATTCTAGCCTTCATTTTAATATTTATCTACCACCTTTATTCTTTCAACTAAAATAAATTACAAAAATCCTATTAAACAAACAATTTTAAATGGTCGAACTTTACGGGTCGTTACAGTCTACTTCTATTGATGAACAAAAAAGTAGGTTCTTCGTATCATAAGAAAAATAGTTGCAAACCAGGGAGATGGACAAGGTAGATATCAAAACACAGCAATATTGCTCCTATAGCTTTCATTTACTTGATGTTTTAAGAGTGTATTTTCTTCAGTTTGCACTTTCAACTTTTTCATATCCAACAAAAATTATTAGAGTTGGACCAAAATCTAATACATATCCCCAGTTATATCAACTTTTCAAACTTGCTTCTTTCAGATATGCAAGTTCCATTTATTAGTTACTAGGGAAGAACTCACGCAACGCACTGACAAATATGCAACCTAACCCGCATGCAAGTATTCATTTTTCAAACACAGAGCCGCTTTACTTCTTTCCATAATTGTGCCTATAGGTGAAAACACAAATGTGTGTATAAAACATGAACTCTAAATGGACCCATACGCTTGAATTCATCATCACGGGCCTTGTCTGAACAAGGCAGCCTAGAGTTTCCGTAAAACTTATTCCATGCATGGTTATTTGTTTTTCAGTCTAGTACTCTATAGTTACAAATAATTCTCTTGCACTTATCAAATACAAGTTTTGCACTATTTTTTAAAAATAGATTCTTCTTGTTTAGGACCTAGTTGTTATTACACGACAAAACATAATAGAAAATTGACAGTCCTAGTAAAGGTTTGGGAATAAGGGCTGTTTCAAAAGTGTAAAGTCTTAGGAATATATTGCATTTAAATTTACTGGAAGGATTACAGAAATCAAGTAATCTGCACGTAATAATGCAATAAACTAATATTCAGTGCTGAAAGCATGTTAAATAAGTTAAGCATGCAATGATTAGGAAAGATGTTTATCATATACATAAGAAACAAATGCATGATAAGGTATACTTGCAACTTGTGCAGCTTTAATTTCTTTATAATCATCTGTTATGATGACTATGGACTCAAATCAAGCTACTTTAGTGTCAAATTTTTATGTTGGAATCAAGGGGGAAATGTGTGTTAGTTTATATAAGGGTAATTTCACATTTTTTAATAACTATACCATTTATGTAACATAGGTTATCATTTAATACGTATTATATAATAGATGCAGATTTTTAAAACACCCTTCATCAAGTTTCAAAATGCACATTCCAAAAACGCATTCCACCAAAAACCCCTCCACAGATTTTTAAGAATTCACACAAAATCTAAGCAACCTTCAAAAAGAAAACTCAAAAAAATTTTTTTGCAAATATTTGCAGTAAAAACTGAATTTTTTTAAAATTATATATATTTGCTTTCGTTTATTTCTTGGAACTAACAACAAAATAGCGCAGATCCAAACTCAGGGGAAAAAACAAAAGAAAATTAATTCCTAAACTTGGAGAGGAGTATTTGTTGAAATTAATTTTTGGAAGTGGACGTGTCTAACTTCCACTTAAATATTATTGATGATATATCGCATATTAGATTTGCGTTGATTTTTATTCATTCCAAAATATCATTTTAATGTTCATAAAAAATATATTTGTCTCATATATATATATATATATCATGTTTTCATTCATTAGAAATTATACTATTTATGTTACATATGTTGTCATAGACTACGTTCTATGTATCTACGTAATATTGGTGATATATCATATATCAGATTTGCATTATTTTTTTCCTCTTTCATACTGTCATCAAAAATGTTGGATGGTGATATTTGTCAAATACACGTTTGACGCAAATATCAGCAAAAATTGACAAATATCATGATTTATAAATTTTTTTACATAAAAATCTTGTATTTCAACAAAAGCATGGAGTTATACTAAGTGTTAAAACAATTTTCATTTTTTACATCATTTATAATTGCCATATTTTATCCGCAACTTACTAACATATTGATGTTATTAGATATATTGATATTATTTGAAATTCCATAGCTTGAAAATATCATATGTTGATCCTTGGTCTATATTTCATCGGTATTGACAATAACTAATCAGAATGTTAATTTAGTTCTTTCCAACTATAACTACTGAATCAGAGTATATTTAGCAGTCAAAAATCAAAATTGTTGTTGCTTCTATTACAAACGTTTTTTCAATTTAACAAGGTAAGTCGATCAAAAATCATATTCTTAAAATAATTGTTATTTTCGTTAAAATCTTCTTTTCCTTCAACTTAAGACAAAAAAATATATTAAACCTCTTTATTTTCTGGCAACACAGTTTGTGAAATAATCATTCTAAGGTTGCAGAATAAGCATCAGAATAATCGTAGAAATCTTGCCGGTACCTTTTATCAGCATTGCGAAAGTTGTTGGTAAATTTTTCACGTTCCACCTTAGAGGAAGATTCATTGAAGTAGGAATCAAGAATCTCTGCTAAAACTGCAGTCTTCGTCCACCCAAGTCTCTCCACAGCATGTTATGGCTCCAATATATTGCTCATTACTATGAAGTAAGTTTTCAGAAGACTCTTCTTACTTATAAAGTGTTCTGTTAGATTGCAATCTACATACCACCTGAAACATCAAATCATATTTTAACTTACCTCCAATATTTGATTATTTTAACCAACAAAACTAACAAAAAAAACCAAAGTGCATCACTCCCTTCTGAAGTCCTAACCATTCAATTGAAAAGAAGTATCAATTTGAGCTCAACTAATAGCAAACGCTCTGGAAAATTCAAAAGAATCGATCAGATTCATTTTAAAAGGCACCATTTATTCCTCAACAGACTATCACTAAAAATTTCAGAGAAAGGAAAAAAATAGAGTAGAAGAAGACCTGGAATTTTAAAAAAAATAGAGAGGAAAAAGAGCCAGCAGCAAACGAATTGAAGTCGGTATTGTTGAAGTGGTTGAATTCGGCGTTCCATATTGGAAAGTGGATGAAGTCACCATTGATTTTAGGAAGTGCTTGAAATCGACGTTGATTTTGGAAGGAAGAGAAAGTTAAACTAGATTTTGTTAAAATAGTGAATTGGATTACACTTAAAAATGTCACATACCTCTATGATATATGAAAATCCTTTATATCTTAGCCGATGCCTTCATAGAAAGCAATTCTCTAACAATCATCTAGATAAATAGTCACATATACCGGCAAGAATTTGCGCAACTATAAATTCACAAGCGCAAAATATAATAATATGAAGAAAATAACTTTTTTCAATAGCCATAAAACTTACTTAAAGGCATAAAAAGCAAGACCAGAACTTAGCTTTCCAGTTTCCATATTGGCACCATGTCTGTTCTCATGTTTGTATGCAGACGGTTAAATTAATTTTGAGAAATCTTTATATGCAGACAGCTAGCATTAATGTTATGATGAAAGAATTTATTTTAGACAAACAAGGAAAATATAAGAATGCAGGGTCATAAAACAAAAAAATGGTGTTAGCCATATCAACATATTGATTTTGATTTTAAAAGTCAAATAGATAAACTAAAAATAGTTTTATGTGAAACACGTCTGTTTGACCAATAAGCCAAAGTAAAAGAAAAATATATTCATAAAATCAATTTATAATAAAATCATCACACAAATAGATCATTGAGTGTATTCATGGATAAAACCAACTTTGTTACTAATTAATATCGTATGTAAACATGAAAACAAAATTAACTAAAATTTAGTAATATGAAAAATCAGTAGACTTTAGTAGTAAATAAGAGATAATAATGATAAATGATATGACCATGAAACTGACAATATCAAAAGCAACAGTTCCTTGTATTTACCAGTCATTTACTTCATATATTCGAGCATAGCCAGTTCAAATTTTTGCATAATTTTTTACTACCACTCATCTTATAAAGGATGATAACCTTTGCCTAGTCAATATAAGCACATTTATCCGCATTTATGATTTATGAACTAACATACAAATAATGTTTATTTACAATTATGTAAATTAATAATCAAAGATAAATAAAAACCTTTTTTCAATTACAATTTTCAGTTCAAATTTAAGAATCCCAGTTAAATCAATCCAATATGATATGAAGTTGGATGTGTACCTATCCAATAGTCTTTGATGATCAGATGTTGCTTCATTGATGGTAGGTATTTCATCGTTAATTTCTTGAACATGCTAATAATCGAACAAAACGAACATAATCAGTTTATAGAAAGTGCAGAATAAATTGATAGAGTTGTACAGACATGAAAAATTGATGATCTAGCCTTACCATGGTTGTTAATAACCACCATTACCATGGTCGTGACATCCCAACATTGCCTAGCCTAATCTCAACCATACACCTACCTCACCTCGCCACTCCACCTCGCATGAATCCCAAGTTACACTGCCTATCCACCATCACCTGACATCATCGATTCCTTCTCGAAGCCCTAGTCTTAAGCCGCTCAATGTTAGATGGCTCGATTGGAGATGACGCGCAAAAGAGGAACCCTAGTTTTAAGCCGCTCGATGTTAGATGGCCAAAGTTTTGATCTTTCGACGCTGGTGATGGAATGGGAATGGGAAAGCGTTAGAAACCAATGGAATGCACGAAGGGGAACCCTGATCTAATTAGAAATTATGCGGCCGTCAGTAGGGATGGAAGGTGAATGCGTTAGAAAATGCTAGACGTACAAGATTACATAAGGGTCCAATTTTAGTGAGTTATTTACAAATTTACCAACTATTCTAACACTTTTTTATGTTGTAAATTATAACTGATGTGTTGGAAAGTTTATAAAAAACATTATTTATATTTCCCAACTTTTTTCAGGTATCCTAAAATCTTTTTTTGTTTGTAGGCTGTAACATTTATAAATGTTAGAAATTAACAAATATAAAATGTTGCAAAATCACTATTTTGGTGTAGTGTTTCCAAAGCAATCTTTACAATTACACCCTCGATTTCAAGGCTACGAGGTACACCCTCCAGTTTAACAATCCTCTGGGTAGAGACACTTGATTTCAAGGGCAACAAGTACACCTAATTGATTTCCAAGGCTGTAACGACCTGGAATTTTGGGCAATATAAATTTAATAATCTGTAAAAATAATTTAATTGGTTTGATAATTTTCTTTATAATTTTAATTCAAATTGATAAATTCATTTCTTTTTAAGGTTAATAAATATTTAATCTGATAATTGTGATCAATATCTTTCTAGCAATTTAAAATGGATAAGATTTATTTTTCAAAGCTAATCAAATTTTATTTTGTTTATAATATATACATTGATATATATTGTGAAGAGAAGATCTTTTGTTTTAAATAAAAGATAAATTTTCAAATTGTAATATATATATGGATGTATATGTCATAATTTGAGTTTTTTTGAAATTTAATTTAACCAGTTGGTAATTTATAATGTATGAATATTGTAGATTTAAGCTTTGATTTAGAATCAATGTTTTCAAAAGTTAATTTAAAGATTTGTTCATTTGTTTTCAAATATAAGATAATTGTTTGCTTTTAAATAAGATAGTTTAAAAAGGGATTTAAACCAAAGTTTGTTTTGATTTCCTTTTAAAATGCTTAATTAAAAATATTATAAGTTTATAAAAGTTCTAGATCCTAAATAACATGTATAAGATGTATAATTATATTTGTATTTATTAGTTTTAGAATAATTTCTTTTAAAAGTAAATTTATAAATACTAGTGCAAACATTTATACATTTTGTAACTTAAGAAAGTAAGTTTTATTTACATTTAAATTAAATAAAAGTTTATTAAAATACAATGACATGTGTAAACATGTTAATTACCTTAATATAACACATGTAAAGTAGTTAGGTGAATTTAATGACAAATGTAAGTTTATGTAAACAAGTGTCTTCATTCCTTTTAATAATAAACATAACATTTTCTTTTTTTCTTTCTTTTCTTTCTTTCAAATTTTAATGGCTACCACAAAATTTCTTTAAATCTGAGATTTTCAAACCAGAAAATCTTTCTTCAACCTGAAACATGAAATTCAAAATCAAAAGCAAAATAATATATAAACTCAAATCAAATTACTGCAATTCAAAACCTGCATTTCAAATGAGGATCAAATCTGCAACTATCAACTACAACCTTCAATCTGCATTTCATTGGAAAGTGCATATCTTTTGCAACACTTTAAAAGCAACTAATTTGAGGCATGCAAGGGATTTTCTTCAGCAAGCAAAGCAAAAACAATTTCTTCAGATTTAATATTCAAAGCCTAGAAAGGAAAAAAAATAAAACTGCCATGTTCCGTGCATATTGAAAAAGGTGAGTAAATTATATTTTAAAAATAGTTTTGATTTAATTTTTAATTGAATATTGCATGCAAATAGATTTGAGTTTGATGATGTATTTAGTCTACCTGGATGCATGTTTGTTAAATAAAAATAAAAAAATATATGGTGAACGCCTATATATGTATACTGTTGATTATACAGGTTGTTTTTTTCCTTTTTAAAATCAATAACTTGATTTTGATTACAAATTGGACTGTGATTTGTGAATGAAAATTGTTTGTAATCAAGTGATTTATCATCTAAAAATGGTTATAGGGTTTTAAATGAATTTGTTATTCACATTTTTTCAAATTTACAGTAAAAATCAAAACTTGGGCAAAAATTTATGATTTCAAACTTTAGTTTTGAATGTATATCTGGATTACAATAGGAAAGTTTTGATTTTAGAGTTGGTATCATAATTTTTAAGTGTGTATTTAAGTTGAATTTTTGGTTTGAATGATTTGGGGATTTTTATGAACTGCGGATTGAATACATAATAATTTGATTTGATTCTTGGGTCGTAGCTTGTATGTAAGCTATAGATCATGGGAAAAATGCAGAATATTTTTTCAAAGTAATGGATTGATGGGAATTGCAGAATCTAGGGTTTAAGTTAGTTACAGGCTCGGTTTAACTGTCGTGGTTTTTGCGATTTGAATATGGAGCCGGAGGTGATCGCATGGCTTGCAAGAGAAGCGTGAGGTTGTGGCGAGTTGATGAGGGTGACGGCGAGGTTCAACGATGACGAGATGATCGTTGGCGATGTGGATTGTTGCTCGTGTTTTCTACAGTGATTCGAGTGTGATACTCGAATTCGATTCGAGGTTGCTTTCTTCGATCTGGGTTTGGATTTTGGTTTGCGTATGGATTTGTGGTTGTAGAGGATCATCGCGACCACCAGGTATGGCCGTAGGAGATGGCGCATGCGCACCGTGCACATTCATGTGCACTTGTGTATTTCGTTTAAGGAAAGACGAATAGGCTCGGGCAGGCTCTCGTGTTGTTCTCGGGTACGACTCGAAGGCATATTAGGCTGGGAATCTTTGGGGAGGACGCGTGATATTACTATGTTCGACTCAGGGTTTCGAGTTGCGTGTTTTTCTTTAGGGTAGTTTTGTGTTATGGCAAGATTTTTATGTAACATATGTTGAGTTAATTAAAGGAAGCTTTGTTTTATAAAGCAAGTTCTTAAAGGAAACCAAAAGTACAAAGTTTAACTTGTCGTTTTAAAATAAATGTAAACCAACATAAAAAAAAGAAATGAATGTTAATTTAATTTATAAAATGTAAATTGAATTTATATTTCAGGTTTAAAATGTTTTAAGATGGTTGTTTGAAAATGATCTTCTTAATTTAATTTTGAAATCCAATTTAAAAGAGGTGTTTGAATTTAAATATTGGACCCACGTTTTAAGCAAATTTTTGTGAAATGTTAATCATTTAAGTTTCAAATTTATTTGAAATGAAATAAGTTTAAATTTGAAATGATTCTAATAATTTATGAAAATAAATTAGGTTAAATTATTTGGATAATTAATTTATGAATATTTATTTAATATGATTTGTTAATAAGTTAAGTTTGTTTAAGATTTATAGTTTTCTTAATTTATTAAAGATTTTCTTTAATATTAGAAGTTAACTAATTAATTGTTTAATTAATTTTAAATAATAGTTAATTGTTTATTTAATTTTAATATCACTTAATTATGGATTAATTAAGTGTGATTACTTAATGAAGTAATCAATGGTTAATATTTGAATATAATTAAGAATGAAAGTAATTAATTATGGAAGAAATTAGTAGAGGTTACTCATGGGAGTAATTTAAGTTGAAGTGATTATTGGATAATCACCAAATGATATTAATTAATAAATTGATTAATATAATTCTTTAAGTTAATTTATTATGAACTAATTAATTAATAAAGGAATTAAGGATTTGGTTAATGATGGAAGTAATTACTTGTTAAGTAATTAATTAAGAGAGCAATCAAGATTTATTAATGAAGTAATTAGAGATAATTACTTATTAAGTAGTTAAGAGTTAATTACTTAATTATTCAGTTAACTATTAATGTAATTAATTAATTTATGAATGAATTTAACTTAAGATTAATTACTAAGTGTAATTAATTAAAATTGTAATTAATTAAGGATTTATTTATTTATTTATGTAACGACCTGGAATTTTGACGATATATTTTAATAAATATTAAATCTACATTAAATCAAATATAAACTTGTCAATATTTAAATTGATGAGATATTAAATGTTTAACAGTTATGTATGTTTATAAAAGAAAGTTTGATTTGAAAATTTTAAAATTAAATACTTCAAAACCATTTAAAACAAATCTATCTTATTCAATAAAATCAAATCAAAGACTTTATATTTTTATTATTTGATAATTTATATGAATACAATGTTAGTGTTTAAAATATAAAGTTTAAAAATATACAAACATAGTAATATTAAACATAAACATGAAAAAAAACAAGTACTTTTAGTCAAACAATGATCTTCAACATTCACATTGTACAACACAACATCTTTAAATCAAATGTTAAAAACATTATTTGAACAAGTATGAAATTTCATATAAAATATAACTAATAAAATAAATAAACAAAAATGTTAACAATAACTTTTAGGAAATCATAGCAGAAAAGTTTGAAAAAAACATATAACCTGTATATGCAAGCTACTTAACAAATGAAACATTCAGGCATAAGAAACAAAGTCCATTTCAATATAAAATAAGTTTCACTTTAAATAAAAAACAATAAATAAATAAAACCTGTATCTCACTAAACAGGTTAGGCCGAGAATAATGATAAATGTCTTGTACACCACAAAGCAAATAACATAAATATCTATGTACCAAATAGCAACTATCAGTAAACATTTATTACTTGCCATCATAATTAAGAGCATGAACATTAAATAGCATAATTTCTTGTTTAATCAAGTACATGTAGCCGAAATCCTATATCATTTCACTGCAGTGTATATTATCTTAACCAATAAATAGAAAGAGTGACAATGCAAATAATAACTGGCCAACTACAACCTGTTGCTTAATAGCTTCTATATAAATCTACCTATATATCATCAGTTTATATATACAAACCTAAACTTATAAAGTAAACCTGAGAAACATTGTTTTGGCTCTGCAAACAAAATTAGTTCAAGATAGGAAACAGAGAAGCAAAGAAAGAGTTTCAGGGTAGATCAACTGCAGTCTTTTCAACATACTTTCTGTTCAACAGTTTTATGTGAGTAAACAAAACTAATTTCAACTTTAGCTTGCATATTTTCTTCTTAATGATATGTGTTGATGAAGTTTAAAACATACTGTTCTGTATATGTTGTTTGCACTGGAAGTTTGCACAATTGTTGTTGATCAGTACTTCAAGTTTTGGTATCAGTACTTCAAGTTTAAACAAAACTTATTCATATAGCTATTTAAATTTTGTATTGTGTAAATTCAAGTTGTTTATATGAAAACAAAGCCTGCAAAACATGTTTAAGGTTTAACAACATGATATTAATACTGTATTATCCAACTATAGGTAAATAAGAAATCAAAGTTTAAAATTCAAGTGTTTAAATTTGAAAATTCAATAACATATTTAGATTTCATACAAGTAATTATGATTTTTAACATAAAAATTATGATTTTTATGCAAAAGAATCAAGAGCGGTTTTGAAATGAAACAAAAATGGGTTTTTGTAAATTTTGGAAGATAGAGTTAACTTTAATTCCTGAAATTTGGAATGAAGTAAGGTTGAAGTCGTATTAACACTAGAAAAATGTCTAATTATTTTTCGAATTCATAGATTTTGAGTTTGAGTCAAAATTAGAGTTTATTGCCTATTTTTTTTCAATGCTCTGTAAAATAAAGATTTCGACATCATAGGTCGATCGAGTGGGTCGCGACTTTTGGTGGAGTTAGAGGGAGATGTGAGTGACGTCCTGGTCGAGTTTCAACGCCTACGGTGATGGGTGGTGGCCGGACGAAGGTTTTGTCAGTGGTGTTTTGTTGTCGCGTGTTCGAACATCTGGTCATATTTTTGTTTTCGGCTTGTAATTGAAGTTTGGGCTTCGATTTCGTTTGAGTGGATGATTTGGGATTTGTGGGGATGGTCGCGGGTCGCCGTAGGGGAGGCGAACCACCGTGCACGTGCACGGTGGCGAGGTGATGGACGATGATCAGGGAGTTGTTGCGTGCCGTGTTATTTTTTGGTGTTGCTTCGAGTATGACTTCGAGCTTCAGGGGTGTGAGCGCATGAGCGTGAGGGTTAACTTCTGTTTAATTTTACTTAAACTAAAAAAATAAAATAAGAAGAAGGTAGAACTGGGAAGAAGAAAGTAGGAGATGGGAAGAAACGCAGGGGAAGCACAGGAGAAACTTGAGAATGTCTCGAGTAAAGATGGTGTTGCCTCGGTATAGTTTTTTTGGACATGCGACATTTTGTTTTTAACTAAGTTAATTAAACAATTGTTAATTAATTAAGTTGGTATTTTAAATTAAAGGTTGATTTAGGTAGACATGTAAGGAATAGGTGACTAACAGTTAATAGTTAGAAGGTTGATTAATTTATATTTAAATTTTTAATTGAGTTTGGAATTAAAATGTAATCACATGTTAAATCAATTTAAAATCTTAAGGAATGTTAGCATATCACTTAAAAGTTAATTAACAAATGATAATTAACTTAAGTGATTAATTAAGGATTAATAAATTAAATTAATAATAATTGGTTAATTAAAGTAGTTTATAATTAATTTTTAAGTTAATTATTTAATAGTTAATAATTAAGAATCAACTAATTAATTGAGTAATTGAGTAATAGTTAATGATAAAAGTTAATTAGTTTAAATAATTAATTTAAGATGAGATGATTAATAAATAAATTATTAATAATTAACAAATTAATAAATTGATCATTAATAAGCTAATAAATCAGTAATTAATTAAACAGGATAAAATAGTTTATTCTTGGACTAATAATTTGATTAAGTAAAACCAAACAGTTTGGTATGCGTTGATGATCATGTTGATTGACTGTGATATCTGTTGATGATATTTCTGTGATATGTTGTGATATATTATGGATATCTGTGTTAACTGTATATGATTTATCTGATATATCTGTTATGTTAATTCTGATATTAAATTGAACTGTTAAGTTAAATAGACAACTTGGCCCTTAAAATGGCGTTTGGATCCGATGAGACCGGGATCAGAAGAATCAATTTTGATTCTCCCAAAACCACATCGATCCAAATTAAACGATAGGTCGTAACTTATCAAATGGAGATCAAGATGGAGTTTCAGAATGCAAGGGTTATCGTCGTTAACTCTGAGGGTGATTCCAAAATGAGTGTAACGAGATAATGCCTTCGGTTTCGTTCGAACCCGGAACGAACTTGTATGGATTGAATGCTTTCAACACATCGTCAGGCGGACGATGAGCATTCTAAAAATATGTTTAATAATGGTAATCGTAGCCTCAAGCCTCATCAACCGGGAATGGCTAAAACAGGGGAGATGCAGCAAGGTTAGGTGGGTCATGCCCAAGGAGGACAAGATTTTCCCCTGTCTAGATGTCCCTTTTTATTTCGGCTTAGTAGGCAGTTATTGGCCACAACTGCGGGGTTATCTTGTTCGGGACTGTTCAGTAAGGAATGGTTCCGGCCTTGTGTTGCAGGGGATGAAAGTAATCCTCGGTACGGTGATCTAGGCCCCGTGCTGTGACGGGCGGTACCCCAGTAGCCCTGCCATTGTTGGAAATCCATTTACCCTACGAGATCCTACGGTTTTGATTTGTATTACCCACTTTCGTGGCTAGTAGCTGGAATTTAATGAATGTAACAATTTCGGCTATTTTCTATTTACTTGAAAACCCTAGACACTATTATAATATCACAGAATTTCCTATAAAATGTTTTAGTTAGTGTAAGGTAAAATCTTACCCGTATTTATTTGTGGGGAGTCTTACGTGATACCTTTATTTTCAAATGATTTCCAAAGTTAAGCAACTTTAACCTGTTTACTCATACCAGACCCATGTCTGACCCGGAGTTTATATTTTGTGTTTTTCATAAACTCTTGGGTACTCAAATTTTTACGAGTAGCCAAGTGATAGGTATGGAAGTGTTGATTCTCTGGAGGAGCTATTTTGGGGAGAAGACCAGACGTATGTATCTATATATGTGGTTCCGCTGCGTAGTTAGTAATGCTGTATTTTGGATGTATGTATGGTCATGTATGTATATGACAGTCCTGTTATATGATATTGTACGACTCTGACGTATGTATAACTATGTAATAGATATGTGATGTATTATATTTTGTTCCATTCCGCTGTGAGATTCTGATGTTGTTGTTCTTTCTTTCTATTCTTTTCTATTTTTATCCCTTTCTTTCTTAATGGTGAAACGTCTTTCTGGGGTTGAGAAAGGCGGGTCATCATAGTTGGTATCAGAGCGCTAGGTAAAGCGAGTACCTAGGCTCTTGTGTATATTTATCTTGAGAGTGCGTATTTGTATTTTCAATATTATATATATATCTATCTAAAATGGATGAGTTACCTGTTCAGGTGACCGACATGAGTTCAGGAAGAAGGGGCAGAGTTAGGGCCAGTACTTCTACAGATAATGGACGGAGTCAGAATGTTAGTGAGGCTGTCAATCCAGTACCGTCTCAAGTTAGCTTTGTAGCCTTATGCAAGGATTTCAAACATCTTGGAGGCCAACCATTCAAAGGTTCAGAGTCAATAATTGAAGTTCAGGACTAGCTACGCTCTTGTGAACGCATTTTCAAGAGCATGAGATTGACTGATGAGCGTAAGAGGCATATGGCATCGTGGCAGTTGCAAGGCGGTGCAGCAGCATGGTGGGATTCCACTATTGCAAATATTTCTGAGGATGATATTTCTTGTGACAGATTCAAGGAGTTGTTTGAAGAAAAGTATGTGCCGACGGCAGGGAGAACCCAACTGTATTAGGATTTTCTGTATTTGAAGCAAGGTAGTATGTCTATTTCGGAGTACGAAACTAGATTCAACGAACTCTCTTGTTATGGATCAGGACTCATCGATACTCCTCTGAAAAAGAATGAGAAATTCGTGCAAGGGTTGAGACCTGAATTCCATGGGAAATTGACAGTGCTTCTGAAGGGATCTTTTATTGATTTGATTGATATGGCATTGAGGTATGAAAGTTTGATGAGTAAGAAACCAGGGGCTCCAAATGCAACTTCAAGTGGGAATTTCACTAATCCGAATAAGCGAAAGTTTGATCCTAAATGGAGGAATCCAAATAAGAAGAAACATGGGAATAACAACGGACCCCAAAAGTGCTACATTTGTCATCAGGAAGGGCATTTGGCAAATAAGTGTCCTAGGAAGGGATTCCTGCAGCAACAGCAGCAACCGCACCAGAGTGGCCCAGGATCAGCTATAGTTCAGAAATCATTGTGCTTTAATTGTCTTCAGCCAGGGCACATGATAAAGAACTGTCCACTTCTGCAGAGAGCACCTCAGAATAAAGTTTTTGCTTTGGAAGCCAGACCATCTTCTTTTTCGATGGGCAAAGGAGTATTAGAAGGTACTTTACTTTTAAATGGGAAATATATTAGAGTTTTGTTTGATTCGGGTGCTTCCTTGAGTTTTATTTCTTTGGACTCTGTTGAAAAGTTTTCCCTTACCCCTAGTTCAGTAGATAGTCCTATCTTGGTGCCTAATCCTATAGGAGGAGTGACCAAATTAGACTCTATTTGTAAGGACTTGAAGATCTCTTATCTATCCCACAGTTTTTCTTGTGACCCCTATGTGTTGAATTTTGAGGGATTTGATCTTATTTTGGGTATGGATTGGCTGGATAAGTATAAAGCCATCTTGAATTGTGATGAAAGAACAGTTTCGTTGGAAACTGATTTGGGTAGAATTGCCAGAGTGTCGTGTGATAATTCTGGAATTCACTTGAGCAGTCTTCTGCATGGAATGGAGACATCTGAAGAGAGAGTAGAAGACATCGATGTGGTTCAGGATTTTGCGGATGTTTTTGAAGAAGTTAAGTGTTTGCCACCACATCGAGAGATAGAGTTCCGTATTGATTTGATTTCAGGAGCTGTACCCGTGATTCAACCTAGTAGGAGAATGGCTCCTAGGGAAAGAGAAGAGTTGATTAAGCAGACGCAGGATCTTTTAGAGAAGGGATTGATTAGACCTAGTTTTTCTTGTTGGGGTTCAGCGGCGGTGTTTGTGACCAAATCGTATGGATCACTGAGGTTCTGTGTAGATTATAGAGAATTGAACAAAGTGACTATCCGTAATAAATATCCTCTTCCTCGCATCGATGATCTTTTTGACCAGTTGCATGGTGCTTCTATCTTTTCTCAATTGGATCTAGCTTCAGGTGTCCACAAGTTGAGGGTAGCTGAAGACAGTATTCCCTTGACTGCATTTAAGGGACCGAATTGTTTTTATGAGTGGTTGGTTATGCCATTCGGATTAACCAACGCTCCTGCTTATTTCGTTGACCTCATGAATCGAGTCTTTAGGGATGTATTGAATAAGTTTGTGCTGGTATTCATTGATGATATCTTGGTCTATTCCAAATCCGAAGAAGAGCACAGGGAACATTTGAGGATTGTATTGGAGACTCTGAGGAAGAATGTGCCGAAGGCGAAGTTTTCGAAGTGTCACTTCTGGAAATCGGAAGTTAAATTTTTAGGGCACATTGTTTCGGGTGAAGGCATTTCTGTAGACCCAGCGAAAGTTGAAACTATTCTGGAATGGAAACAGCCAGAGACACCGACGGAAGTTCGCAGTTTTCTAGGGTTGGCTGGCTACTACAGGAGATTTATTAGAGATTATTCCAAGATTTCTTCGCATCTGACTAAGCTGACCAGAAAAGGAGCGAAATTCAAATGGACGCCTCAATGTGAAGAAGCTTTTCAGGAATTGAAGATAAGGCTCACAAGTGCACCAGTACTTGCTGTTCCGGATGGGAAGAGCAAATTCGAGGTTTACACTGATGCTTGTATTGTTGGTTTGGGAGCAGTTCTGATGCATAACGGAAGGGTTATTGCGTATGCTAGTCGACAGTTGAAGCCTCATGAGGAAAACTATGCTACGCATGATCTTGAATTGCTTGCCATTGTTTTTGCTTTGAAAATTTGGAGACATTATCTTTTAGGAGAGAAATTCGAATTATTCACGGATCACAAACCATTGAAATATCTATTCTCTCAAAAAGACCTTAATCTGAGACAGCAACCGTGGGTTGAATTTCTTGCATCCTATGATCTGGATATTCTGTACACTCCGAGGAAAGCGAATGTCGTAGCTGATGCTCTCAGTAGGAATGCAGTTTTATCTCTTTTGGAAGTGGTTCCATCTCTTATTGAAAGGATCTCAAGCAGGCAAGAATCTGATAAGATGTTGAGGAGGATCATCAAAGGAGTCAGGGAAGGTCAGTGTCCCAGTTTTGAAATTGATGACCAAGGAATACTAAGGTTCAACGGGAGAATTTGTGTTCAAAACGACAAGGAGTTGAGGCAGGAAGTTTTATCTGAGAGTCATCGCTCCAAATTAAATATTCATCCTGGAATTTCGAAGATGTACAAAGACACGAGGAGAGTCTTTTGGTGGAAGGGCATGAAGGAGGATGTAGCTGCTTTTGTAAACAGTTGGGCCATTTGTCAGCAAGTTAAGGGTGATCAACAGAAATCTGCCGGGTTATTGCAACCTCTGGAAATTCCGAATTGGAAATGGGAAATGATCTCGATGGATTTTATCGATGGTTTGCCCAGAACCAGGAAAGGAAATGACGGTATATGGGTTATTGTAGATCGTTTAACTAAAAGTGCCCATTTTATACCAGTTAAGGCAACCCGTACTGCAGTTTCTTTGGCGGAAGTTTTCTTGAAAGAGATAGTTCGATTGCATGGTGTCCCAGTCAGCATAGTAAGTGATCGTGATCCTATTTTCACTAGCAAATTTTGGGAAGCTATGCAATCAGCGATGGGAACAGATTTGAGATTAAGTACAGCTAATCATCCTCAAACGGACGGACAGACAGAGAGGCTGAATCGTATTCTTGAGGATATGCTACGGGCTTGTGTTTTAGATTTTGGAGGATCTTGGGAAGACCATCTTCATTTAGTGGAATTTTCTTATAATAACAGTTATCAAGCAAGTATTAAGATGGCTCCTTATGAAGCTTTATACGGAAGACCGTGTAGATCTCCATCTTGTTGGATTGAATCGAAGGATCGTATTGTGCTCGGACCCGATCTTATTCGTGAAGCTTCTGCGAAGGTTGAGCTTATCAAGAAAAGGATGAAAGATGCTCAAGGTCGTCAGAAGAAATATGCGGATAGAAGACGAAGGCCATTGGAATTTGAGATCGGAGACTTGGTTTTTGTTAAAGTTTCCCCAATTAAAGGTACTATAAGATTCAGAAAGACGGGAAAACTTGCTCCGAGATACATTGGACCATTCCGAGTGTTGGAGAGAATTGGAATTGTGGCCTACAGGATTGAATTACCAGAACGGATGTCTGGGATTCACAATGTGTTTCATGTATCGCATTTGGGGAAATTTGTTGATGATCCCTCACTGGTTGTAGAACCGGTAATTCAAAAAGATTTGGAAGTGGAACCCAATTTAACTGTGGTCAGAAATCCAGTTCAGATTGTGGACCGAGACGAGAAGCAACTTAGGAACAAAGTGGTGAAACTCGTTAAGGTGCAATGGAGTGAGGATCCCAGAGATTGTACCTGGGAAACTCTCGATAGTTTTAGGAGTACTTATCCGGATTTATGTTCGGATAACTAGTGTTGTTTGTTAGCATAGACTGTTTGTTTGTTTGCTATTGTATGGATGATATGTATGTTTGGATTGTTAATATAAAAGCTTTTGAATTTACTGTTGTATAAATTTCGTGGACGAAATTCTTTTAAGGGGGGAGGAATGTAACGACCCGGAATTTTGACGATATATTTTAATAAACATTAAATCTAAATTAAATCAAAGATAAGCTTGTCAATATTTAAATTGATGAGATATTAAATGTTTAACAGTTATGTATGTTTATAAAAGAAAGTTTGATTTGAAAATTTTAAAATTAAATACTTCAAAACCATTTAAAACAAATCTATCTTATTCAATAAAATCAAATCAAAGACTTTATATTTTTATTATTTGATAATTTATATGAATACAATGTTAGTGTTTAAAATGTAAAGTTTAAAAATATACAAACATAGTAATATTAAACATAAACATGAAAAAAAACAAGTACTTTTAGTCAAACAATGATCTTCAACATTCACATTGTACAACACAACATCTTTAAATCAAATGTTAAAAACATCATTTGAACAAGTATGAAATTTCATATAAAATATAACTAATAAAATAAATAAACAAAAATGTTAACAATAACTTTTAGGAAATCATAGCAGAAAAGTTTGAAAAAAACATATAACCTGTATATGCAAGCTACTTAACAAATGAAACATTCAGGCATAAGAAACAAAGTCCATTTCAGTATAAAATAAGTTTCACTTTAAATAAAAAAAAACAATAAATAAATAAAACTTGTATCTCACTAAACAGGTTAGGCCGAGAATAATGATAAATGTCTTGTACAACACAAAGCAAATAACATAAATATCTATGTACCAAATAGCAACTATCAGTAAAAATTTATTACTTGCCATCAAAATTAAGAGCATGAACATTAAATAGCATAATTTCTTGTTTAATCAAGTACATGTAGCCGAAATCCTATATCATTTCACTGCAGTGTATATTATCTTAACCAATTAAAAGAAAGAGTGACAATGTAAATAATAACTGGCCAGCTACAACCTGTTGCTTAATAGCTTCTATATAAATCTACCTATATATCATCAGTTTATATATACAAACCTAAACTTATAAAGTAAACCTGAGAAACATTGTTTTGGCTCTGCAAACAAAATTAGTTCAAGATAGGAAACAGAGAAGCAAATAAATAGTTTCAGGGTAGATCAACTGCAGTCTTTTCAACATACTTTCTGTTCAACAGTTTTATGTGAGTAAACAAAAATAATTTCAACTTTAGCTTGCATATTTTCTTCTTAATGATATGTGTTGATGAAGTTTAAAACATACTGTTCTGTATATGTTGTTTGCAATGGAAGTTTGCATAATTGTTGTTGATCAGTACTTCAAGTTTTGGTATCAGTACCTCAAGTTTAAACAAAACTTATTCATATAACTATATTTTGTATTGTGTAAATTCAAGTTGTTTATATGAAAACAAAGCCTGCAAAACATGTTTAAGGTTTAACAGCATGATATTAATACTGTATTATCCAACTACAGGTAAACAAGAAATCAAAGTTTAAAATTCAAATGTTTAAATTTGAAAATTCAATAACATATTTAGATTTCATACAAGTAATTATGATTTTTAACATAAAAATTGTGATTTTTATGCAAAAGTATTAAGAGCAGTTTTGAAATGAAACAAAAATGGGTTTTTGTAAATTTTGGAAGATAGAGTTAACTTTAATTCCTGAAATTTGGAATGAAGTAAGGTTGAAGTCGTATTAACACTAGAAAAATGTCTAATTATTTTTCGAATTCATAGATTTTGAGTTTGAGTCAAAAGTAGGGTTTATTGCCTATTTTTTTTCAATGCTCTGTAAAATAAAGATTTCGGCATCATAGGTCGATCGAGTGGGTCGCGACTTTTGGTGGAGTTAGAGGAAGATGTGAGTGACGTCCTGGTGGAGTTTCATCGCCGACGGTGATGGATGGTGGCCGCACGAAGGTTTTGTCAGTGGTGTTTTGTTGTCGTGTGTTCGAACATCTGGTCATATTTTTGTTTTCGGCTTGTAATTGAAGTTTGGGCTTCAATTTCGTTTGAGTGGATGATTTGGGATTTGTGGGGATGGTCGCGGGTCGCCGCAGGGGAGGCGAGCCACCGTGCACGTGCACGGTGGTGAGGTGATGGACGATGATCAGGGAGTTGTTGCGTGCCGTGTTTTTTATTGGTGTTGCTTCGAGTATGACTTCGAGCTTCAGCGGTGTGAGCGCGTGAGCGTGAGGGTTAACTTCTGTTTAATTTTACTTAAACTAAAAAATAAAATAAGAAGAAGGTAGAACTGGGAAGAAGAGAGTAGGAGATGGGAAGAAACGCAGGGGAAGCACAGGAGAAACTCGAGAATGTCTCGAGTAAAGATGGTGTTGCCTCGGTATAGTTTTTTTGGACGTGCGACATTTTGTTTTTAACTAAGTTAATTAAACAATTGTTAATTAATTAAGTTGGTATTTTAAACTAAAGGTTTATTTAGGTAGACATGTAAGGAATAGGTGACTAACAGTTAATAGTTAGAAGGTTGATTAATTTATATTTATTTTAATTGAGTTTGGAATTAAAATGTAATCACATGTTAAATCAATTTAAAATCTTAAGGAATGTTAGCATATCACTTAAAAGTTAATTAAAAAATGATAATTAACTTAAGTGATTAATTAAAGATTAATAAATTAAATTAATAATTATTAGTTAATTAAAGTAGTTTATAATTAATTTTTAAGTTAATTATTTAATAGTTAATAATTAAGAATCAACTAATTAATTGAGTAATTGAGTAATAGTTATTGATAAAAGTTAATTAGTTTAAATAATTAATTTAAGATGAGAAGATTAATAAATAAATTATTAATAATTAACAAATTAATAAATTGATCATTAATAAGCTAATAAATCAGTAATTAATTAAACGGGATAAAATAGTTTATTCTTGGACTAATAATTTGATTAAGTAAAACCAAACTGTTTGGTATGCGTTGATGATCATGTTGATTGACTGTGATATCTGTTGATGATATTTCTATGATATGTTGTGATATATTATGGATATCTGTGTTAACTGTATATGATTTATCTAATATATCTGTTATGTTAATTCTGATATTAAATTTAACTGTTAAGTTAAATAGACAACTTGGCCCTTAAAATGGCGTTTGGATCCGATGAGACCGGGATCAGAAGAATCAATTTTGATTCTTCGAAAACCACATCGATCCAATTAAACGATAGGTCGTAACTTATCAAATGGAGATCGAGATGGAGTTTCAGAATGCAAGGGTTATCGTCGTTAATTCTGAGGGTGATTCCAAAATGAGTGTAGCGAGATAATGCCTTCGGTTTCGTTTGAACCCCGAACGAACTTGTATGGATTGAATGCTTTCAATACATCATCAGGCGGACGATGAGCATTCTAAGAATATGTTCAATAAAGATAATCGTAGCCTCAAGCCTCATCAACCGGGAATGGCTAAAACAGGGGAGATGCAGCAAGGTTAGGTGGGTCATGCCCAAGCAGGACAAGATTTTATCCTGTCTAGATGTCCCTTTTTATTTCGGCTTAGTGGGCAGTTGTTGGCCACAACTGCGGGGTTATCTTGTTCGGGACTGTTCAGTAAGGAATGGTTCCGGCCTTGTGTTGCAGGGGATGAAGGGAGTAATCCTCGGTACGGTGATCTAGGCCCCGTACTGTGATGGGCGGTACCCCAGTAGCCCTGCCATTGTTGGAAATCCATTTACCCTACGAGATCCTATGGTTTTGATTTGTATTACCCACTTTCGTGGCTAGTAGCTGGAATTTAATGAATGTAACAATTTCGGCTATTTTCTATTTACTTGAAAACCCTAGACACTATTATAATATCACAGAATTTCCTATAAAATGTTTTAGTTAGTGTAAGGTAAAATCTTACCCGTATTTATTTGTGGGGAGTCTTACGTGATACCTTTATTTTCAAATGATTTCCAAAGTTAAGCAACTTTAACCTGTTTACTCATACCAGACCCATGTCTGACCCGGAGTTTATATTTTGTGTTTTTCATAAACTCTTGGGTACTCAAATTTTTGCGAGTAGCCAAGTGATAGGTATTGGAAGTGTTGATTCTCTGGAGGAGCTATTTTGGGGAGAAGACCAGACGTATGTATCTATATATGTAGTTCCGCTGTGTAGTTAGTAATGCTGTATTTTGGATGTATGTATGGTCATGTATGTATATGACAGTCCTGTTATATGATATTGTACGACTCTGATGTATGTATAACTATGTAATAGATATGTGATGTATTATATTTTGTTCCATTCCGCTGTGAGATTCTGATGTTGTTGTTCTTTCTTTCTATTCTTTTCTATTTCTATCCCTTTCTTTCTTAATGATGAAACGTCTTTCTGGGGTTGAGAAAGGCGGGTCGTCACAATTTAATTGTTTAATAATTACTTAATGAAGTAATTAAAGATTAATTAATAGGATTAATTAAACAAGGATTAATAAAATTAATTTAGAAGTTAATTAAATAAGAAGTTAATTAATTAAGTTAAGTAATTACAAATTGATTATTACTGATTATGATTAATGAGTTAATTAATTGTAAGTTAATTATTTAATTAATTTAAAGTAATTATTAACTAATAAGGATCATTAATTTATGTGATTAATTATACTAATCAAGGTTAATTAATATAAGTAATTAATTTAAGTGTGATTAATTAATTGTAATTAATTAAGGTTTAATGTAATTAATTATAATTGATTAATTAATAAAAGTAAATGGATGATCATTAATTATTGAATTAATGATAGTAATTAAAGGTTAAATTACTGCATATGGTTAAGAATAATTACATAAATGTAGTTAAATATAATTAATCAAGAAAGATTAATTAAGGAAGATCATTAGAGATGATTAATTTAATTGGAATAAATAAATAAAGAAGGATTTAGGTAATCCTATTGATTAAGAGTTAATCAATTCTGTTTTGGATGATTTATCAATATTGATGGATTGATTAATATTGGATTATCAATATTTGGTGATTGATATTGAATGATTGATTTTGGGCATTTGGTTGATACTAGATATCCCTGTTATGTGATATGCTGCTGTGAGATGAATTTTGTTATGAATTATCTATTGTGATAAGTATGATTCATCTATCTGTATATATATCATCCTGAATATAAGTTTAATTGTTTAAATCCTTAAGTACAACTTGGACATTAAACTGGCGTTTGGTTTCGGTGAGACCCAGATCGGGTTTCCATATTTGAGATCCGAAAACCACATCGATTCCAATTAAACGTTAGGTCGTGAATCCAAGTGGAGCAAGTGAAGACTCGAGGTGTAAGGGCTATACGTCAGTACAACTCTGTGGGTGATTCCGTAATTAGTTGACCGGATAGTGCTTAGAGATTCGAGATGGTGATTTAGAGTGCAAGGGCTATGGTCGTTGACTCTGAGGGTGATTCCAATAATGAGTGCAATGAGATAGTGCCTTCGGTTTCGTTCGAACCAGGAACGAACTTGTATGGATCGAATGCTTTCAGCACATCGTTAGGTGGACGATGAGCATTCTAAGATAGATGTGTTCTATAAAGGTAAACGTAGCCTCAAGCTTCATCAACCAGGAATGGCTAAAACAAGGGAGCTGCAGCAAGGCTTCGTGGGTAGCTCCCACTAGAGAGCAAGATTTCCCCCTGTCTAGAAGTCCTTTTTTATTCGGTTGTGTGGGCAGTTGGGTCGCGGCCAACTGCAGGGTTGTCTTGTTCGGGACTGTTCAGTAAGGAATGTTTCCGGCCTTATGTTGCAAGGGAGCGGGCATACTCCTCGGTACGTTGATCTAGGACACGTATTGTGACGGGTGGTACCCCAGTAGCCCTGCAATTGGTGGAAACTCATTCTTCCTACGAGGCCCTACGGTTTTGTTTGTATTACCCACTTTTATGGCTAGCAGCTGGAATTTAATAAATGTAACAATTTCGGCTATTTCTTATTTATTTGAAAACCCTAGACACTATTATAATATCACTGGATTTCCTATCAAATGTTTTGGTTAGCGTAAGGTAAAAAAAATTCCATGTTTATGTGTGGGAAGTCTTACGTGATACCTTTTCTTTTCAAAGGTTTTTCTAAAGTTAGGAATTTTAAACCGTTTACTCACACCAGACCCCTGTCTGACCCGAGTGTTTATTTTCTGTTTTATTAAACTCTTGGGTACTCATATTATGTATGAGTAGTCAAGTGATTCAGGTTTCCTTGACGAATTCGAAGAGATATGGAGCAGGAGGCTTCCACGTGTAGCTATGTTATGGTTCCGCTATGTTTGTTGGTATCTGTATTTGTTGTACTTGAGTTGTATAGTTAGACAAATGTTTATAACTGTCTAATATCTGTTGTTTTAAGTTGTGTACTCTGATGTAATATGATACTATGTAATATTTTATGTGATATATTATATTTTTTTCGTTTCGCTCTGAGTTCTCTGATGTAGTTCTGTTTCTTCTTTCTCTTTCTTTTCTTCTTCTATCCCTTTCTTTCTTCAAGATGATGCGATTTCCTGGAGATAGGAAGTTGGGTCATCTCAGTTGGTATCAGAGCATTAGGTTGAGTAAATACCTAGGCTTTGTAGTGGTGTCTTCCTTAAGAGAGCGTACTTGTAATTTTTATATATAACTATATATTTATATAACTATATATATATATATATATATATATACACCTAATTTGTTAGGTTATCTGTTCGGATTTTCCAACATAAGGTTTAGTGGTAGATGGAGTAGTGGTGTTTGTGTAACACAATTACCACTGATGGAAGAGGTCCATATGTTTGAGGTTGGAAGTGTATTTGTCGAGACTGTAGACCTAATACCGTGTTGAGTGAGATTTGTAGTTTGGAGTAAGTATATCTCTGATATCCGAAGGAATTTTTTTTTACCGATTCAGAGTTTATCTTTGAAGTATAAGTGTGGATTTCGCTCGGGTGAGCGAATTATTCTTGAGTTTGGATTTGTTGGAAGTGCAGAAGTAAGTGATGATATCTTGATAACCGCGTGATGAGATGCAGTATCCTTGATACTTTCCGGAGATATTTTCTTCTGAAGCAGTTGGAAGTAGTTGAGGAGCAATCTTTACCTGCCGTAAGGAAGATTTGTCTGAGTAGAAGTTATCTGGATCTTTAGCAAGGAGATTGGCTGTTTTGGAATATGAGACTGAGGTCTATAAGACTGTTTCGTTTTGGCATGATCTCTTTTGTCGTTCCTTAAGGAGAGCGAGATGTTGATGCTTGGTTTGGAGCCCGAGTTTCTTTTGGGATGTCTGCCATCTTGGAGATCCGTTGTGTGGTTTGTTGATAGTTTTGGGTTTGGAGAAGCTTTTGGATTAGAAGTCTTTGGTTAGCTCTGGTAGCATTTCAACTCGAAGTGTTCGGTGTGCTGTCGAGAAGGTCTTTTAGTTTCGCAGTATCATCGAAGTAGAGTTTGGAAGCAGCGGTGTTGGTTGTTTCTCCGATGGTTCAAGAATCTTGGTGGTTCTTCTTTCAGAAGCCTGGGTGAGTGGTGAAGTGTTTTTTGAAAGGTTAGCCTTGTTTGGAAAAGTTCAGAGCTGTTCTAATTGGTAAAAGAGAGGACGGTTTATTAGGAATTTTAACTAGGTTGGATCGCAAAAGTGACTTGCGATTAATTTGGAAATTTTCTTAAGCAATCTTTTGTTGAGACCGAGGGTTCTCATGTGTAGTAGGAGCTACTGTAGTAATCAGAAGTTTATCTGCATCTGGAGTTGAGTTCCGTATTGTTTCGGTTCCAGAAGCAATTTTGGTAGTCAGCCTAGTAGTAGATTTAATATAGCAGCTCGGAATTTTTGGAATTGGATTTGGTCTGATCTAGTTTTTGAGTTGGATTCTGTTATAAGGTTGTGTGACTAAGTCAGATGAGTCACTCAGATTTTTATGGATTTGATGAACAAAGTTTTCCCAGATATATTGGATAAGTTTGTACTCGTGTTCATCAACAGTATTCTCATCTATTTCAGAATTAGAGTTGTGCAGCGGAAGTGAGGTAGCAGCTGTGCAAGAAAGGAAGCAAGCTCAATTTGCTATTGCTTCGGAGTAGAGCATGTTTTCTGGATTTCGATAGATTTTGGAGAACTTTTCTGTTGGATAGGATCCAGAACTGGTTTGCTTTGATCTAGTTGTTTCTGGAAGCATCAGCATAGATTGAGCTGATCAGGAAGAGTTTGGCAGCCTAGGATTGTTTGTTGAGTTATGAAGATATGAGATAAGGAGTTTGGAATTCGAAGTTGGAGACTTCGTTGGTGTTAAGATTTTCTTGGGTTAAGAGAGAGCAGTATTGGGTTAGTTATGATGGCTAGTTCTGAGGCATTTGAAGATTTCTTATATGTGTTTTGATAGGATGAGATTGAATTGCCAGTTTGGATAGTTGGAATTCATTGTATTTCACGTATCTCTGAGGAAGTACATGTATGATTCATCGATTGATTTTTGAATCTATAGTTCAGTTGGATTTGGAAGTCGAACTGGAATAGAGTATAGTCTGATGGCTGTTCAGATTGATGGATCTAGAGGTGAGAGGAGCTATGGATTTTGGTAGTGTAGTTAGTTTGTTGGCTTTTGTAGAGCGAGTCTTCCGGTGATTTATACTTGGGAAACTCGAGTTAGTATTAGAGATTTATTCTGATTTGCGTCAGGATAATTAGTTAGGATTGTTTGTTTGATTGATTGCTATGGTTGTTAGTTACTGGATGATAGGTGAGCTTTGTTGTTAGAAATTAAAAATCTTTGTTGAGTTATCAAATTACACTTACTTTTAAATTTCGGGGACGAAATTCTTTTAGGGGGGGGGATTGTAACGACTCAGAATTTTGGGGTAATATAGATTTAATAATCTTCATAAATAATTTAATTGGTTTGATAATTTTCTTTATAATTTTAGTTAAAACTGATAAATTTATTTCTTTTTAAGGTTAATAAATATTTAATCCGATAATTATGATCAATATCTTTCTAACAGTTTAAAATGGATAAGATTTATTTTTCAAAGCTAATCAAAGTTTATTCTGTTTATAATATATGCATTGATATATATTATGAATAGAAGATCTTTTTTTTTAAATAAAAGATAAATTTTCAAATTGTAATATATATGGATGTATGTGTTATAATTTGAGTTGTTTTGAAATTTAATTTAATCAATCGATAATTTATAATGTATGAATATTGTAGATTTAAGATTTGATTTAGAATCAATGTTTTCAAAAGTTAATTTAAAGATTTATTCATTTGTTTTCAAATATAAGATAATTGTTTGCTTTTAAATAAGATAGTTTAAAAAGGAATTTAAACAATGTTTGTTTTGATTTTCTTTTAAAATGCTTAATTTAAAATATTATAAGTTTATAAAAGTTCTAGATCCTAAATAACATGTATGAGATGTACAATTATATTTGTATTTATTAGTTTTAGAATAATTTCTTTTAAAAGTAAATTTATAAATACTTATGCAAACATTTATTCATTTTGTAACTTAAGAAAGTGTGTTTTATTTACATTTAAATTAAATAAAAGTTTATTAAAATACAATGACATGTGTAAACATATTAATTACCTTAATATAAAACATGTAAAGTAGTTAGGTGAATTTAACGACAAATGTAAGTTTATGTAAACAAGTGTCTTCATTCTTTTTAATAATAAACATAACATTTTCTTTTTTTCTTTGTTTCTTTCTTTCAATTTTTAATAGCTACCGCAAAATTTCTTTAAATCTGAGATTTTAAAACCAGAAAATCTTTCTTCAACCTGAAACATGAAATTCGAAATCAAAAGCAAAATCAAACATAAACTTAAATCAAATTACTGCAATTCAAAACCTACATTTCAAATGAGGATCAAATCTGCATCTATCAACTACAACCTTCAATCTGCATTTCATTGGGAAGTTCAGATCTTTTGCAACACTTTAAAAACAACTAATTTGAGGCATGCAAGGTATTATCTTCAACAAGCGAAGCAAAAACAATTTCTTCAGATTTAACATTCAAAGTCTGGAAAGGAAAAAAAATAAAACTGCCCTGTTCCCTGCATATTGAAAAAGGTGAGTAAATTATATTTTAAAAACAGTTTTGATTTAATTTTTAATTGAATGTTGCATGCAAATAGATTTGAGTTTGATGATGTATTTAGTCTACCTGGATGAATGTTTGTTAAATAAAAATAAAAAATATATGGTGAATGCCTGTATATGTATACTGTTGATTGTACAGGTTGTTCTTTTTCCGTTTTAAAATCAATAACTTGATTTTGATTACAAATTGGACTGTGATTTGTGAATGAAAATTGTTTGTAATCAAGTGATTTATCATCTAAAAATTGTTATAGGGTTTTAAATGAATTAGTTACTCACATTTTTCCAAATTTACAGTAAAAATCAAAACTTGGACAAAAATTTATGATTTCAAACTTTAGTTTTGAATGTATGTATATCTAGATTACAATAGGAAAGTTATGATTTTTAGAGTTGGTATCATAATTTTTAAGTGTGTATTTAAGTTGAATTTTTGGTTTGAATGATTTGGGGATTTTTATGAACTACGTATTGAATACATAATAATTTGATTTGGTTCTTGGATCGTAGCTTGTATGTAAGCTATAGATCATGGGAAAAATGCAGAATAATTTTTCAAAGTAATGGATTGATGGGATTGCAGAATCTAGGGTTTAAGTTAGTTACAGGCTCGGCTTAACTGTCGTGGTTTTTGCGATTTGAATATGGAGCCGGAGGTGATCGCATGGCTTGCAAGAGAAGCGTGAGGTTGTGGCGAGTTGATGAGGGTGACGGCGAGGTTCAACGATGACGAGATGATCGTTGGCGATGTGGATTGTTGCTTGTGTTTTCTACAGTGGTTCGAGTGTGATACTCGAATTTGATTCGAGGTTGCTTTCTTCGATCTGGGTTTGGATTTTGGTTCGCGTATGGATTTGTGGTTGTAGGGGATCATCGCGACGACCAGGTATGGCCGTAGGAGGTGGCGCATGTGCACCGTGCACATTCGTGTGCACTGGTGTATTTCGTTTAAGGAAAGACGAATAGGCTCGGGTAGGCTCTCGTGTTGTTCTCGGGTCCGACTCGAAGGCATAGGAGGCTGGGAATCTTCGGGGAGGACGCGTGATATTACAGTGTTCGACTCGGGGTTTTGAGTTGCGTGTTTTTCTTTTGGGTAGTTTTGTGTTGTGGCAAGATCTTTATGTAACATATGTTGAGTTAATTAAAGGAAGCCTTGTTTTATAAAGCAAGTGCTTAAAGGAAACCAAAAATACAAAGTTTAACTTGTCGTTTTAAAATAAATGTAAACCAAAATAAAAAAAATAAAACGAATGTTAATTTAACTTATAAAAATGTAAATTGAATTTATATTTCAGTTTTAAAATGTTTTAAGATGGTTGTTTGAAAATGATCTTCTTAATTTAATTTTGAAATCCAATTTAAAAGAAGTGTTTGAATTTAAATATTGGACCCACGTTTTAAGCAAATTTTTGTGAAATGTTAATAATTTAAGTTCCAAATTTATTTGAAATGAAGTAAGTTTAAATTTGAAATGATTCTAATAATTTATGAAAATAAATTAGGTTAAATTATTTGGATAATTAATTTAAGAATATTTATTTAATATGATTTGTTAATAAGTTAAGTTTGATTTAGATTTATAGTTTTCTTAATTTATTAAAGATTTTCTTTAATATTAGAAGTTAACTAATTAATTGTTTAATGAATTTTAAATAATTAGTTAATTGTTTATTTAATTTTAATATCACTTAATTATGGATTAGTTAAGTGTGATTACTTAATGAAGTAATCAATGGTTAATATTTGAATATATTTAAAAATGAAAGTAATTAATTGTGGAAGAAATTAGTAGAGGTTACTCATGGGAGTAATTTAAGTTGAAGTGATTATTCGATAATCACCAAATGATATTAATTAAGAAATTGATTAATATAATTGTTTAAGTTAATTAATTATGAACTAATTATTTAATAAAGGAATTAAGGATTTGGTTAATGATGGAAGTAATTACTTGTTAAGTAATTAATTAAGAGAGTAATCAAGATTTATTAATGAAGTAATTAGAGAAAATTACTTGTTAAGTAATTAAGAGTTAATTACTTAATTATTTAGTTAATTAACTAATGTGATTAACTAATTTATGAATGAATTTAACTTAAGATTAATTACTAAGCGTAATTAATTAAAATTGTAATTAATTAATAAAGTAATTAATTGAGGATTTATTTATTTATTTAATTGTTTAATAATTACTAAATGAAGTAATTAAAGATTAATTAATTGGATTGATTAAACAAAGATTAATCAAATTAATTTAGAATTTAATTAAATAAGAAGTTAATTAATTAAGTTAAGTAATTACAAATTGTTTATTACTGATTATGATTAATGAGTTAATTAATTATAAGTTAATTATTTAATTAATTTAAAGTAATTATTAATTAATAAGGATCATTAATTTATGTGATTAATGATACTAGGTTGATTAATATAAGTAATTAATTTAAGTGTGATTAATTAATTGTAATTAATTAAGGTTTAATGTAATTAATTGTAATTGATTAATTAATAAAAGTAAATGGATGGTCATTAATTATTGAATTAATGATAGTAATTAAAGGTTAAATTACTGCATATGGTTAAGAATAATTACTTAAATGTAATTAAGTATAATTAATCAAGAAAGATTAATTAAGGAAGACCATTAGAGATGTTTAATTTAATTGGAATAAATAAATGAAGAAGGATTTAGGTAATCCTAATAGTTAATCAATTCTGTTTTGGATGATTTATCAATATTGATGGATTGATTAATATTGGATGATCAATATTTGGTGATTGATATTGAATGATTGACTTTGGGTGTTTGGTTGATACTGGTTGATACTGGATATCCCTGTTATGTGATATGCTGTTGTGAGATGAATTTTGTTATGAATTATCTATTGTGATAAGTATGATTCATCTATCTGTATATATATCATCCTGAATATAAGTTTAATTGTTTAAACCCTTAAGTACAACTTGGACATTAAACTGGCGTTTGGTTTCGGTGAGACCCATATCGGGTTTCCATATTTGAGATCCGAAAACCACATTGATTCCAATTAAACGTTAGGTCGTGAATCCAAGTGGAGCAAGTGAAAACTCGAGGTGTAAGGGCTATACGTCAGTACAACTCTGTGGGTGATTCCGTAATTAGTTGACCGAATAGTGCTTATAGATTCGAGATGGTGATTTAGAGTGCAAGGGAAATGGTCGTTGACTCTGAGGGTGATTCCAATAATGAGTGCAACAGGATAGTGCCTTCGGTTTCGTTCGAACCCGGAACGAACTTGTATTGATCGAATGCTTTCAGCACATCGTTAGGTGGATGATGAGCATTCTAAGATAGATGTGTTCTATAAAGGTAAACGTAGCCTCAAGCCTCATCAACTGGGAATGGCTAAAACAGGGGAGCTGCAGCAAGGCTTCGTGGGTAGCTCCCACTAGAGAGCAAGATTTTCCCCTGTCTAGAAGTCCTTTTTTATTCGGCTGTGTGGGAAGTTGGGTCGCGGCCAACTACGGGGTTGTCTTGTTCGGGACTATTCAGTAAGGAATGGTTCGTGCCTTATGTTGCAGGGGAGCGGGCATACTCCTCGTACGTTGATCTAGGCCACGTACTGTGACAGGCGGTACCCCAGTAGCCCTGCCATTGGTGGAAACTCATTCTTCCTACGAGACCCTACAGTTTTTTTGTATTACCCACTTTTGTGGCTAGTAGCTGGAATTTAATAAATGTAACAACTTCGGCTATTTCTTATTTATTTGAAAACACTAGACACTATTATAATATCACTGGATTTCCTATCAAATGTTTTGGTTAGTGTAAGGTAAAAACTTTTCCATGTTTATTTGTGGGAAGTCTTACGTGATACTTTTTCTTTTCAAAGATTTTTCTAAAGTTAGGCAATTCTAAACCATTTATTCACACCCAGACCCCTGTCTGACCCGAGTGTTTATTTTCTGTTTTATTAAACTCTTAGGTACTCTTATTATGTATGAGTAGTCAAGTGATTCAGGTTTGCTTGACGAATTCAGAAGGAGATATGGAGCAGGAGGCTTCCACATGTAGCTATATCATGGTTCCGCTGTGTTTGTTGGCATCTATATCTGTTGTACTTGAGTTGTATAGTTAGACAGATGTTTATAACTGTCTAATATCTGTTGTTTTAAGTTTTGTACTCTGATGTAATATGATACTATGTAATATTTTATGTGATATATTATATTTTATTCGTTCCGCTGTGAGTTCTCTGATGTAGTTCTGTCTCTTCTTTCTCTTTCTTTTCTTCTTCTATCCCTTTCTTTCTTCAAGATGATGCGATTTCTTGGAGATAGGAAGTCAGGTCGTCTCAAAGGCTACAATCAGATCTTTTCTCGCTTGATTGATTTCCAAGGCTACAATCGCACCTTTTCTCACTAAATTGATTACAAAGAAGTCTATAACTCTTAATAACACTGAGGATCTTGTTAAGATAGTGATAGAGAATCAAATTGGAAATGATCTAGTTAGATTCAATGTTGATTTCGGCAGAGTAATGGCAAGAATATGTATAAAGAAATGTGGAAGAAGAAGAGGAGTGAAAACCAGAAAAATATGATTAGAAATTCGTTGAAAACAGCCCCAATTTATAGAAGAACAACAGCCATGTCCATTAGTGAAGGGATATGAGGATAGACACTTCTTTTGAAATTGAAATTTTTGAACTAAACTGACACTATGTCGACATGGGTATGTCGACATCCTAAAGGAAATTTTGGTGTTTTGTCAAGTTCTAGTGGTCCAGTGGTTAAGACATAGTGGAGTTGCTACATGTGGTTGTAGTGGCACCGGTTCGAATCCCAACGGCCACAATAATGAGACATAGTGCACGGCCACTTATAAAACCGGCTAACCGAAGGCCAGGGCAAACATAGTTTCCTTGGCCCCAAAGTTTTTTGTCAAGTTCTAGTGGTCCAGTGGTTTCGACATAGTGGATGTGGCTACATTGTGTTGTAGTTGCACCGGATCGATTCCCAGCGGCCACAATAATGAGACATAGTGCACGGCCACTTTAAAACCGGCTTAACCAAAGGTCAGGGCGACATAGTCTCCCTGTCCCCAAAGTTTAATTTTTTAAAATTCTATTTCAATTCAAAATATTAGCACACGTCTTCTCCCATGTCTTCTCCCATGTCACCCATACCCATCCCCCAAACCATTCTCTCTGCTGTTCACGTACCTCCCGTCCCTCACCTGTCCTGCCATCCCACAGCTCCCGCCGCTGACCGGCCGCTTCCACCTGTTCCTCCATCGCCTGACCTAGCGTCTTCCCTACCATCCACTTCCTCTTTGCTATCATATATCGACCAGTTCCCTCCTCTGCTTCCTTCTCCCCATCGATCAACTGCCATTTCTCCACCTTCTTCTTCCTCTTCTCCTCCTCCTTCTTCTGTCTCGCCTTCTTCGTGGTCATCTCTTTTCACTGCTAAGCCCAGGAATGCGGGGTCTTATATTCCTATTCACTTTGACATTCAGTATACTGGCTCCCCTCTCTCCCCACCTGTGGAGATTATTAATGAAGGAATTAAATCATGGTCAGATTGTTTAGTTGGATTCTTCCTGGCTGATACTGTTAACTTTATGGCAGTTAAAGCTCACATCGATAAGGTTTGGAAAATAAAAGGCTCATATGAAATATATTTTGACAAGGTTAATTATTACTTTAGATTCTCAAATGAAGAAGACAAGATATCAATCTTAAAGAAAGACCCTATCTTCATCCGTGGTCAAATGTTTATCATATCGAAATGGAATCCTTCCTTTGCTACTGCTCAAGCTGTAGTGAGAACTGTCCCTATTTGGGTTCATCTGCATCGAATTCCCATTCTAACATGGACCCTTCTGGGCATCAACTGGTTGGCATGCCATATAGGAAGATTAATATGCTTTGATGAGAATACGGAGAAACTTAAAAGATTTGAGTATGCGAAATGTTTAATTGAAATTACGCCTGATAGAGAACTACCCGATTGCTTATCTGTGGGTGATGGTACATGTCCTGATATACTTGTTGATTATGCATGGAAGCCACTTATATGTACTCACTATAAGATATTTGGACATGCAACAATGGAATGTGAAAAGTGTAATAACAGTGGTAAGGCTGCAGAAAAGACTGGTAAAGGAACACATGAGCAAGTTGAGAATGGAGACAAGAATATAATCAAGACTGGACCAGCATTAGTGCAAAAAAAGGGATCACAGTTAAAGGGTAAAAGGAAAATTAAACCATTTCAGAAAATATGGAAAAGAGTAAATCAAGATGTTGTTGTGAATGCTTCGAGTCAGTCAGTTAAGTTGGTCCAACAGACTTCGAGTCAAGCTGGTATGGACACTGCTGTTCCTAACCAAGTGCTGAAGACAGTTGAAATAGATAATCAAATTGATATCAGTGATAACCTTATTTCACCACTGGATGAATTCATAGTGGTTGATACTTCTCACCAATCTCTTACTGATAATATTGATCATAACGTAGTAATTACTACCGATGCAATTGGATTGCTTCCTTTACATAATCTTATTCCACCCATTAATCCTGCTTCAAAGCCAGTAGTTGATCAATTGCTATCAACTGATGGTATATAAATTCATAACAACTTTTCAATTCTTCAATCTTTGTCCGAAGACTGTGAAGAGAATACTGATGGCTTACGAACTGATCACAATATCATATCTAAAATCCAGCAAATTAAATCATTATCTGTCTCAAACATCAACAACCTGACCATGCACAATGATATGCACAATTCTGTGCACTCTTCTTCACTGCTTCCTATCATATCTCAAACTTCTCATAATCAATCCATTCCCAAATCCCCTTATTCTACTCTAACATTGCCTAGTCACGTTTTTTCAGACATCATCCCTATCCAATCTATCAATCCATCAATGTCTCCTCCCTCCTTACCTTCAATTCCTGAAAATACAATCTCCTCCTCTCAAAGTAAAAGGGGCAGGCCTAGGAAATCATTCAAATAGTCATATGACATGGATAATGGTATTCTTTACTCCATTGATCAAGTAGCACCATCGAAGCCAATCTCATCTGACCCTCACACTTCCTCCTCTGGTGTTAGGACCAGAGCCCACTCTCAAACTCTTTTATGATAGATAGAATTGCATTCTGGAACATAAGGGGGGCTCACTCCCTATCAAAACAACTGGAAATTAAAAATTTCATTTCTTCATTCAAAATTCAAATTATGGCTATTGCTGAAACAAAATTAAATCATATCAAAAGCCTCAAAGCAGCTAATCTCATTAACAGTAGCTGTAATTCTATTCACAATCTCTTCCAAGCTCCTTATGGCAGATACTTAATTCTCTGGAATCCTACTGTTTTTTCTATCACCCCCTTAAGTGTTCATAGACAATTCATTCACACTGTGATATCCCACATCCCTTCCGCCACCATCTTCCATATGACATTCATATATGCTGAAAACAATTGTTTACGCCGACAATCTTTCCTTGATTCTCTTCCCTCCCTCCAGTCAAATACTATCCCTTGGCTTTGTGTTGGAGATTGGAACTGTATGCAATCTTCAGCTGACAAGCATGGGGCTCTCCTCTTAATTATCAACAGACTAGACCTCTCAACCAAGCTATTTTTGATTCTAATCTCCTACCTATTGCTTCTAGTGGCTGTCCCTATACTTGGAATAACTCAAGCAAAACTGGCAAACTCACCTTCTGTAGTCTTGATAGATCTTATCAAAACTTTTCATCTGTTCTTGTTTGGCCTAAGCTTCATTGCATCATTCCACCACCCTCTCTCTCTGACCATTCCCCCCTTATCCTTGACTGGGGAAAAGCTAATGAGAGAAGACACCCCTCATTTTCATTTTTTAATAACTGGACTAAGCACCAGGATTTTATGAAAATAGTTACTAACTGTTGGGCTACTAAAGTTTATGGTAATCCTATGTACATTTTGCAGGCTAAACTCAAGCAATTAAAAGTTACTCTCAGGCCTTGGGCTAAAGACAACTTTGGTAATGGTAATAATCTATCTCATGCTGTTAGAATTAATTTACATAAAGTGCAACATGATATTCAGTTATGTATGGATCAGTCTCTGCTAGCTAACCTTGTTACTCAGGAACAATCTTTAGTTAATCTCCTTGCCAAAACTTTAGTGGAAGAAAATAAAATGGCGTACCAAAAGGCAAAAATCAAGTGGACTAACAATGGTGACAAAATTTTTGCTGTGTTCCATGAATCTTTGAGAAGCAATCGTACTGCTGCGAATTTTACTAACCTCCTTGATAAGAATGATGTTCTACGATCTACCCCTGATGAGGTTCATGATGGTTTTCTGGATTATTTCGGCGATTTGCTTGCTCCCACTAACAACCCTAATATTAACAGTCAACTTTTTGAAGACATCTCTGTTCCTGGCTTATCCCAGCAGGCCGCTAATTCGCTTATCCAAGAAATTACAGCAGAGGAAATTAAAGACAATATATTTGCTATGAATGCTACTAGTTCCCCTGGACCTGATGGATTCAATGCCCACTTATACAAATTTGCTTGGCCTATCATTGGTAATGACGTGATTAAAGCTGTTAAGAACTTTTTAAAGCACAATAAAATGATTTCTGGGATTAATTCCACAAAGATTACCCTTATTCCAAAAACAAACCATCCTTCTTCCGTTTCTCAATTCAGACCCATAGCATGTTGCAATGTTATTTATAAGTGCATCTCTAAGATTATGGCCACCAGAATGATGAATGTTATCCCTGAAATTATTGCTTCCAATCAGAGTGCTTTTCTTCCAGCTAGAGACATCACTGACAACATTCTTCTTGCTGCTGAATTACTGAAAGGTTATGATAGGTGTAATATTTCAAAAAGATGTGTTCTCAAGCTTGACATTCAAAAGGATTATGATATTTTACAATGGAAGTCTATCATCTACATCCTCTACAAGATGCAATTCCCAATCCCATTCCTTTCTTGGATATACACTTGTATTTCATCTCTTAAATACTCTCTGAGTTTTAATGGGGAACTATTTGGTTACTTCAATGGTTGTGACGACCGCTCATGACTCCCGCATCAAAACAATGGAATAGTGCGCTGAAAGGCGTGCCAGGTAGCCATGGACGATAGTCAGGGTAAAATAAAACAGCAAACTCTATCGTACAACTCACAGCGCATGGATAAAATACAATAGAGAAATATATAGTGAAGCCCCATAACAGAAAAATCATCATATAAGCATCGTAGTAGTTTTATACAAACATGAATCATCCATACATCAAAGCCTCACTACAAACACTCAATCAGACATAACAGCGGAACACCCAGTACATATAGTAAGAAAACTAGTATGCAAAGCCTCCTGCTCGTCTTCGTCATCATCAGCGTAGATCTCTAAGAACAGCACCTGTCACCTGCTACCTAGTCTGCCCATCCCAACATGGATGAACAGCCCAAGGTAATAAGAGGAGACATAAAACCTTGAGTCAGACAAAGTCTTAGTGAGCAGTAAATTAACTACCAAACATACCAAAAGAGCATAAGGAATAAAAGGAATAGGAACCAAACCATCCCACTCCACCTCTTTCTATAGTGATATCCCCCAGACACACTAAGGAGAAGCAAGTTTATCATAGCAGACAATTAAAATAAAGCAATAATCACTCGAGTCAAGGGCGATGTTTTCCAAATACAAACCCCCAAGGCCTAAACCAAGATCAGATAAGCACCTAGAAAATACCGCTCTTGAGACCGAATGATAATACAACCAATCATCCATGACTCTGGCTATCACTGTTATCATTGCCATGATTTCACCGTTAGTTGAATGACCACCTGTCAAGGGCTAATGGTAACCCCGGTTCTAGACATAACTCCGCACGTCGTCGCAGCCCGTGCCTAGGAATTTTCGCAACTACCCAGAGTACTAGCACGTCGTCGCAGCCCGTGCTTGGAACGTCGTCGCAGCTCGTTCCAACGTACTCTTGCTTTGAGCATGCTAGAACCTTCAACAACGATAAGATCTCAGCCTCCTAGTCATCCTCCTCGACGACTATTTCCATACTAGCTCAAGCGCCTCTCAAGCTAACCATTATCACCAACCCGGATCGCATCACCGAGTTATCAACATAACTTTGCACGTCGTCGTAGCCCGTGCTTGGAACGTCATCATAACCCGTCCCATCTCAACATATGCCTTGCCTCATCACATCATAGCAAAGTTCCATCTCAATATCATGCTTTGCCTTCTCGCGTCATGGCAAGGTCCCACATTCTTGAATTCATCCATATGAGCTTCCACATCCGCTTCATATGCTACAGGCAGCTTTCACCATTCAAGAGCCTTTCACCTAGCTTTTGAATCATCTTCAACCATCTTGTTCCAAATCAACTTCTAGCTAACTTGAAACAATCAAATCAATCATACATCCAAACATTCAAGCATTCAAACAAGATCTAATAAGAAATATCAACTATAATGGCAATTTCGTAAATAAATGAGCATAAGTCCAAAATGCATGATTCATAGGTTTTTAGCATAGATCTATCAAATATAAAACATGGGTTTTGTCTCTAATACTTGTTAAATGAACTTGCATAGGTAAATATCTTCATAAATGATGGATCTACACTTGGATCTAAGGAAAATGCACAAAAATCACTATCTACGACACTCCAACAAACCACCAATCCAATATACTCCTTTGGGTCCGCGTGAGAGATAACTACCACTCACCAAATCACCCAAACACCTCAAAAACTAAACACTTCAGATCTGGACAGCGAAAAACAAGGCTTGATCCGGCGAAATCTCGCTTCAATCGATGAAATTTCACTCAAACGGATGAAGATCTTCAACTTTTGCCCTTGAATCTTTGATCTCGATCTTCGATCTTGGATGGATGTTAGAACTAGATTGGAATGGAGAAAAGAAGATGAAGAAATGCTGTAGTCGAGTTCCCAAAATGGCAGCACTTCGTCGCTTCAAAAACCGGTGCCAAAAAGTGAGCCGAACCCCTCTATTTATAGGCTGAATCACCCTTAGGTCGTCGCCCTATAGGTCGGTCACGACCTATCCATGAGTCGTTGCCGACTCATCAGACCCCTTCGTCCTACGACCTAACCAACACAACATACAGTCGACCTAAAGACATGGCCGACCCAACACTCATTCCTATGGCCGACCTAACCCCTAGCCGACCTACTGCATATGACTCAACACAGTAAAGCCATCCCAACTCGTATGCGACTTAACTAAGACGCAACGACTCAACCTATCTTCTTAAGTCGTACCAAGGTCCTAACGACTCAAGTCCTACCGACTTAACACATAGACCAAGTCCTTACGACTTATACCACTTGCCGACTTAACATATAACAAACATGCACGACTTACGACCTAACAACTCAACGACCTAAGTCCAGGGCCGATCTAACAAAACCGACCCAACACACACTGCCTAAACCACATGCCGACTTAACACACAGACCGACTTATCACTTAGCCGCTCTTCTCTCTTAACTTGCTAACACTCTAACTCGGCAACTCTTGTAACTCGGCAACACCTATGAGTCGTTGACACGAGCTAACTCTACACGGCTTATCACCTTAGGCCGATAACCTTTAAGTCGGTCATTCTATAAGTCGTCTAACGACCTAACCTGTGACTCATTAACTCGGCCAATCATACTAACTCTTTAGCTCTTAGGTCGTAAACTTCTTGACCCGGTCACCCCTATGAGTCGGCCCTCTATGACTCATGCTAGAGACAACATAAACAACACCAACGACTTAATGCAACTATTTTACGATTTAATCGACACGTAAAATACGGGTCGTTACATTCTCTCCCCCTTAGGAATTTCGCCCCCGAAATTCCAAACAAACAACAGCAATCAAAATTATTCCGCATGCCTATCATCCATAGCAATCAACAAACCATGCATCCAATTCTAGCCTAGCATGCAGAATTCTAAGACTTAGAACAAGCTACAAATTCATGAGATGTCACGACACTTTAGGGCCATACCTCGAAGAGTCCGGGATGAGCTGCCTTCATCCTCTCTTCCTCCTCCCACGTACAGTCATTAACATCATCACTCCATTGTACCTTGAGCAACGTAATCGTCTTCCTCCTAAGCTGTTTCGTATCGGTTTCAACAATACGAAGCGGCTTACGAGGTCTCGAAACAACTAGATCAACCTCTAAGTCTTCACAGCTATCAGCAGATACCACGGTATTCGAGTCGTGCACATACTTCCGTAAATAAGATACATGAAAAACATTGTGCACACCCGCCATCTTTTCCGGTAACTCTAATCTGTAAGCGAGCTTTCCAATTCGCTCGATAATTGGGAATGGTCCAACAAATCTCGGAGTTAACTTTCCTTTCTTTCCGAATCTAATAACACTCTTCAACGGAGAAATCTTCAGAAAAACCATCTCACCTACGTCGAATTCCAAATCCTTACGACGATTATCGGCATAACTCTTCTGACGATCTTGGGCTGCCTTTATTCGTTGCCGAATGATCTCTATACAATCCGAAGTCTGTCGAATCATCTCTGGCCCAAGTATCAGCTTTTCTCCAGTTTCCAACCAACATGTCGGAGAGTTACACGGTCTTCCATATAATGCCTCATATGGTGCCATATCAATACTCGACTGATAACTGTTATTATATGCAAACTCCACCAAATGAAGATGATCTTCCCATGATCCTCCGAAGTCCAAAACACAAGCTATGAGAAGATCTTCCAAAACTCGGTTAACTCTCTCAGTTTGACCATCTGTTTGAGGGTGATAAGCTGTACTCAAACACAACTTGGTTCCCAAAACTTCCTGGAAGCTCTTCCAAAATCCACTAGTGAACAATGAGTCTCGATCGCTCACTATACTCTTCGGAATACCATGGAATCGAACTATCCACTTAACATACAACTCAGCCAACTTCGATGCAGTCCTAGTTGATCGAACAGGAATGAACCTTGCACTCTTGGTCAAACGATCTACTATGACCCAAATTCCTTCATTTCCTACTCTTGTCCTAGGTAGACCATCGATAAAGTCCATCGACACTTGCTCCCACTTCCATGTAGGAACTTCTAATGGCTGAAGTAATCCACTGGGCTTCTTCTGCTCAGCTTTCACTAACTGACAGTTCATACACTTGGAAATAAAATTTCCAACATCTTTCTTCATGCCTTCCCAGTAGTAAGTTCTCCTCATATCCTGATACATCTTATTTCCACCTGGATGAATCGTCAACTTCGAGTGATGACTTTCCCTTAGAACTTCATCTCTCAATCCATCTATATCGGGAACAACCAGTCGTCCTTGGTTTCGAAGCCGACCCTCTCGATCGATCTCGAATCCTTTATCCTTCTCTGGTTCCAATCCAGATTCCAAACCACGGATAATCCTGACAAGCTTATCGTCTTGCTTTTGGCTCTCTCCAATCCTTTCCACAAGAGTAGGTCTTATCGATAAGTTTGCCAACATCTCAGGTTCCAATTCACATCTAGGCCTGAAGTCAAACTCAGCCAAATACTCGAGACTCTTCCACTCCGAAAACATGGCTCCCAATCCTGCATGTCTTCGACTTAACGCATCTGCCACTGCGTTTCCTTTTCCCGGAGTATAGGCTATACCAAAATCATATGATGCTAGGAACTCTAGCCATCTTTGCTGTCGAAGATTCAAATCCTTTTGGGAGAACAGATACTTCAACGACTTATGATCCGTAAACAACTCAAATCGAACTCCCAATAGGTAATGTCTCCATATCTTCAAAGCAAACACAATCGCTGCTAACTCTAAATCATGAGTCGGATAATTTCTTTCATGCGGCTTCAGTTGTCGACTAGCATACGCAACAACTTTATCCTTTTGCATTAGCACTGCTCTAAGTCCAGTGCCACATGCGTCGGTGTAAACCACCATCTCATCATTCCCACTAGGAATAGTCAAAACAGGAGCACTTGTCAGTCGCTCTTTCAGGATTACGAAAGCTTGCTCACACTTATCATCCCATCTGAACACTTGGTTCCTTTTCGTCAATCCTGTCAACGGTGCAGCTATCTTGGAAAAGTCTTTAATAAACCGACGATAATATCCTGCTAATCCAAGAAAACTTCTTACATCAGATGCATTCTTAGGTCTAACCCAATCCTGGATTGCTGCCACCTTAGCGGGATCAACCGCTATTCCATTTCCAGAGATAACATGGCCTAAGAACCTCACTTCACTCTTCCAGAAGTGACACTTCGAAAACTTAGCCTTCAGCTGATGTTTCCACAAGATTTCCAAAACAATTCTCAAGTGCGTCTTGTGCTCTTCCTCAGTCCTGGAGTAAACCAAAATATCATCCACGAACACAAGCACGAACTTATTCAACTGATCTCTGAACACTCTATTCATAAGATCCACAAAATATGCTGGCGCGTTAGTCAATCCAAACGGCATTACCAGCCACTCATAAAAACCGGATGGTGTCCTGAAAGCAGTCTTTGGCACACTATCCTTTGCCACTCTCAACTGGTGAAATCCCGTAGCCAAATCCATCTGAGAAAACACCTTGGCCTCGTGAAGCTGATCAAACAAGTCATCTATTCTCGGCAATGGATACTTGTTCTTCTTAGTCACCTTGTTCAGCTCACGGTAATCAACACACAACCTCAACGATCCATCCGCTTTGGTTGCGAACACAACTGGTGCACCCCATTCGGACACACTACGCCGAATAAATCCTTTCTGCAAAAGGTCATCAACCTGCACCCTCAACTCTAGCTGCTCCCTAGGCGCCATCCGCCTAAGAGGCATCACAACAGGTCTGGCTCCCTCAACTAGATCGATACGAAACTCGATCTCCCTATGCGGCGGCAACCCTTTGACTTCGTCAAAGACATCCTCGAATCCATTCACAATAGGTACTGATGACAGTCCATCCCGTGGAACAACCAGCGAATACATGAAGCTCATGAAGACGTCTTCCTCATGCTTACATCGTATCACAACCTTTCGCCCTTCCACATTCCCGACTGTCACCTCAAGCCTCTCACAATCAATCCTAGCCGCATACTTCCTAAGCCAGTCCATACCCAAAATAATTCCGAACCCCGCAAAGTTCAAAACAAAGCAATCACAAACAAACGAGCAATCATGACTCGACACAAATAGACCACGGCATATCATACACAAACATGACGAACCCCCAACTGGATTAGTCACAACCAATGGTCTATTAACAATATCCGGTTTCAAACCTAACCGGCCTACCAAATCATCACAAACAAAAGAATGCGACGCTCCAGTATTAAACAATACTCTAACTGGAACACCACAAATAGAGAGAGTACCTTGAACCACCACACTCTTCCCCTTCTCTTCAGCAGTAGGAGCTTTTGAAGATGACGGCACAGCTCCCAAAGCATAAGCTTGCACAATCTGCCTGTCCTTCCTCGGTTCTGGACAGTCCTTCCTGAAATGCCCTGGTTTATCACAGTTGTGGCATTTCGCCGGCGCCTTTGGATTCCTACAATCCTTGGAGAGATGGCCCTTCCGCTGGCAATTATAGCAAGTCACTTCGCCCTTCGGCTTCTTCTGGCCATCCCTACCCCTCTATTGCTGCTGCTTCCTCTTCTTGTTGCCACTCTGCTGTGGTTTAGATCCTTCCCTGGTTACAGCCACAACAGTACTTTCCTTAGGAAACAGACTCTCATGCCTAAGGGCTTTCTCCACAAGCTTCTCAAATGGATCGTCCAGATGATCCACCAACTGCCTCCCAAGATGAGCATCCAAACTAGTCACAAACTTCTCATTCTTCTGATAAGGAGAATCAATATACGATCTAGCATACTTGGACAAAGCTTCAAACTCAGAAATATACTCAAGAACTGGTCTCCCACCTTGCTTGAGCTCTACAAACCTCTTGAACAAAACAGACTTCTGAGCCGTAGAGATGAACTTGGCTTCAAATCGAACTTGGAATTGCTCCCAAGTGATCTCTTCTTCTGGAGTATCAATGGTGATAGAATTCCACCAATCAGCAGCTCTTCCCTGAAGCTGTCTCGATGCAAGCTTCCTCTTAGTTGCATCTTCAATCCCTAAGTCACCAAAGATCCTTCGACATGCATCAATCCATCTCTGCACCTCAATAGTCGACTCCGTCCCCAAGAAAGCTTTTCCTCCAAGAGAAGTATAATCCTTACAAAGCTTAGCAAAATCCACCGGTCTTGGAGCTTGGACTTGAACTCCAACATCTACAGATGGCCCTGGAGCTGGTATCCTTCTCATGATTGAAGTCATCATCGCTTCGAACATAGTTCCATAATCAACAGCTCCTTCAGTAGCACGGCTTTCCCTTGCAGCTGGTCTCCCTCTTCGACTCATCCTTAATATCTGTAATAAGAATGATTAGAAAACCTTAAGTAACAACTGCATAAGGATTTCAAATCCTTCTAAACTACTATATTATATATAGTAATCATCCATCAAAATACAATTACGTCTCTCATACGTAGTTACGTCAGCGAGCGTTGGCTAAAATCGATTAACCAAAGCTCTGATACCAAATGTGACGACCGCTCATGACTCCCGCATCAAAACAATGGAATAGTGCGCTGAAAGGCGTGCCAGGTAGCCATGGACGATAGTCAGGGTAAAATAAAACAGCAAACTCTATCGTACAACTCACAGCGCATGGATAAAATACAATAGAGAAATATATAGTGAAGCCCCATAACAGAAAAATCATCATATAAGCATCGTAGTAGTTTTATACAAACATGAATCATCCATACATCAAAGCCTCACTACAAACACTCAATCAGACATAACAGCGGAACACCCAGTACATATAGTAAGAAAACTAGTATGCAAAGCCTCCTGCTCGTCTTCGTCATCATCAGCGTAGATCTCTAAGAACAGCACCTGTCACCTGCTACCTAGTCTGCCCATCCCAACATGGATGAACAGCCCAAGGTAATAAGAGGAGACATAAAACCTTGAGTCAGACAAAGTCTTAGTGAGCAGTAAATTAACTACCAAACATACCAAAAGAGCATAAGGAATAAAAGGAATAGGAACCAAACCATCCCACTCCACCTCTTTCTACAGTGATATCCCCCAGACACACTAAGGAGAAGCAAGTTTATCATAGCAGACAATTAAAATAAAGCAATAATCACTCGAGTCAAGGGCGATGTTTTCCAAATACAAACCCCCAAGGCCTAAACCAAGATCAGATAAGCACCTAGAAAATACCGCTCTTGAGACCGAATGATAATACAACCAATCATCCATGACTCTGGCTATCACTGTTATCATTGCCATGATTTCACCGTTAGTTGAATGACCACCTGTCAAGGGCTAATGGTAACCCCGGTTCTAGACATAACTCCGCACGTCGTCGCAGCCCGTGCCTAGGAATTTTCGCAACTACCCAGAGTACTAGCACGTCGTCGCAGCCCGTGCTTGGAACGTCGTCGCAGCTCGTTCCAACGTACTCTTGCTTTGAGCATGCTAGAACCTTCAACAACGATAAGATCTCAGCCTCCTAGTCATCCTCCTCGACGACTATTTCCATACTAGCTCAAGCGCCTCTCAAGCTAACCATTATCACCAACCCGGATCGCATCACCGAGTTATCAACATAACTTTGCACGTCGTCGTAGCCCGTGCTTGGAACGTCATCATAACCCGTCCCATCTCAACATATGCCTTGCCTCATCACATCATAGCAAAGTTCCATCTCAATATCATGCTTTGCCTTCTCGCGTCATGGCAAGGTCCCACATTCTTGAATTCATCCATATGAGCTTCCACATCCGCTTCATATGCTACAGGCAGCTTTCACCATTCAAGAGCCTTTCACCTAGCTTTTGAATCATCTTCAACCATCTTGTTCCAAATCAACTTCTAGCTAACTTGAAACAATCAAATCAATCATACATCCAAACAATTCAAGCATTCAAACAAGATCTAATAAGAAATATCAACTATAATGGCAATTTCGTAAATAAATGAGCATAAGTCCAAAATGCATGATTCATAGGTTTTTAGCATAGATCTATCAAATATAAAACATGGATTTTGTCTCTAATACTTGTTAAATGAACTTGCATAGGTAAACATCTTCATAAATGATGGATCTACACTTGGATCTAAGGAAAATGCACAAAAATCACTATCTACGACACTCCAACAAACCACCAATCCAATATACTCCTTTGGGTCCGCGTGAGAGATAACTACCACTCACCAAATCACCCAAACACCTCAAAAACTAAACACTTCAGATCTGGACAGCGAAAAACAAGGCTTGATCCGGCGAAATCTCGCTTCAATCGATGAAATTTCACTCAAACGGATGAAGATCTTCAACTTTTGCCCTTGAATCTTTGATCTCGATCTTCGATCTTGGATGGATGTTAGAACTAGATTGGAATGGAGAAAAGAAGATGAAGAAATGCTGTAGTCGAGTTCCCAAAATGGCAGCACTTCGTCGCTTCAAAAACCGGTGCCAAAAAGTGAGCCGAACCCCTCTATTTATAGGCTGAATCACCCTTAGGTCGTCGCCCTATAGGTCGGTCACGACCTATCCATGAGTCGTTGCCGACTCATCAGACCCCTTCGTCCTACGACCTAACCAACACAACATACAGTCGACCTAAAGACATGGCCGACCCAACACTCATTCCTATGGCCGACCTAACCCCTAGTCGACCTACTGCATATGACTCAACACAGTAAAGCCATCCCAACTCGTATGCGACTTAACTAAGACGCAACGACTCAACCTATCTTCTTAAGTCGTACCAAGGTCCTAACGACTCAAGTCCTACCGACTTAACACATAGACCAAGTCCTTACGACTTATACCACTTGCCGACTTAACATATAACAAACATGCACGACTTACGACCTAACAACTCAACGACCTAAGTCCAGGGCCGATCTAACAAAACCGACCCAACACACACTGCCTAAACCACATGCCGACTTAACACACAGACCGACTTATCACTTAGCCGCTCTTCTCTCTTAACTTGCTAACACTCTAACTCAGCAACTCTTGTAACTCGGCAACACCTATGAGTCGTTGACACGAGCTAACTCTACACGGCTTATCACCTTAGGCCGATAACCTTTAAGTCGGTCATTCTATAAGTCGTCTAACGACCTAACCTGTGAACTCGTTAACTCGGCTAATCATACTAACTCTTTAGCTCTTAGGTCGTAAACTTCTTGACCCGGTCACCCCTATGAGTCGGCCCTCTATGACTCATGCTAGAGACAACATAAACAACACCAACGACTTAATGCAACTATTTTACGATTTAATCGACACGTAAAATACGGGTCGTTACAATGGTTCTAGGGGAATAAGACAGGGAGACCCCTTGTCTCCTTACATTTTTGTTTGTGTCATGCAATTGTTCACTTCCATCTCCAATAAATACTTGGCTATGAAGCTCATTGAGTATCACCCCTTATGCAAGCTTTCTGGAATCTCCTCTCTTCAATTTGCTGATGACCTCCTTTTGTTCACCAAACCTACTGTCAAATCTATTCAGGGAGTGCTTCACATTTTGGATGATTTTAAATGTCTTACTGGCCTCAACATTAACTACAATAAATCCAAGATTAGGATAGCTGGCATGTCTGAATATGAAAAATGCCAAATTTACAGTTTGTCTGGTCTCAATCCTATTAATCAAAATGATGACTACCTAGGAGCTCCTATGTTTTCATCTAAAGTCACGACCAGCCAATGCCTAAAACTTTATGAAAAATTCACTGCCAAAATTTCTTCATGGCCAATCTCTAAATGCTCTATGGCTGGTAGACTTGTGATTGTCAAATCCATAGCCACTTCCATGTGCCTATACTATGCTAGAATCTTCATTTTGCCTGCTAAATTAATCTCTATGATTAACTCTGCCCTAAACCATTTTCTCTGGCATGGCAGTCCTTATTCCAAGAAGCCTATTCCTATTGCATTCAGGAAGATTTGCTCTCCTCTTAAGTTTGGAGGCCTTAGGATCATGAACATTAAACTATGGAACAGAGCTGCCATTTCCAAGCGTATTGATACAATTTTCAAATTTGATAATAATTTATGGGCTTCATGGGTGAGGAGCAATTTAGTCAAAAACAACCATTTTTGGACTATGCCTATTCCTATGGACTGTAGTTGGTCACGGAGGAATATACTTAGGTTAAGGGGGGTTTTTATTCATATTTTTCAGCTTGGTTTACCTCACATGAATAAAATTTCTTTCTGGTTCGATCCCTGGTCGGAGCAGGGATGCATTCTTGCTGATTTAATTGATTACAACATCAGAGTGATGTCTGGCATCTCTGAGCAAGCATATGTGTCTTCTGTATGGTCTGAAGGAAATTTGAAGCTGCCTTCTACTAGCTCCACCTCTATTCGTGCATGCTGGGAGAAAATCCTTACTAACCCTACTTTTAGCACTGAGTTTCATGCTGCCTGGGGTCATAAACATCATCAAATTAGTTTAGTATACTACAATATGCAATCCCATACTCAAGGGATATGAATTTTCTTAAGATTGTTGCATCTGTTATTATGAATAGAGTTGTTTATTCATACATACAAACATGCATAGGTAATTCATTCTCTTTTTTTTTATACATGCAGATGCTTAACTCAACCGTGCAACATATCTACAATATTATTTTAAATTCTTATCACATGCATCAATATAAACAGAATTTAGTTTGATAAAAAGTGATGTTTACTCATAGTTAAGATGTTTGGACGGAAACTTTAAACTGGAAATTTTTGGTTTTCCTGGCTTAGATCTGATCTGTGCTTGCATTCCTAATTTGAAACCACGCTTGATTGCTGAAATGAACCTCCTTTAAGATGAATTGATTTTTGTCCTTGAATCATGTTAAACACTTTGAAAAGCTGTTGTTTAGTTTTCATTTTTGATTACAGTCTTATTTTTCTTTTTATTTAAAAGATGAAGGGAAAAAAATGAGCATCCTGTTTCTTTTCTTAATTCATTTTTATACATGAATTAAATTTGAAGGAGGATAAGTATGCCACTTGCAAATGTACGATGATATTATATTCCACTAGCATGAACACTTGTTAATGCATTTTCTATACATTTTACAAATGTCAAAACTAATATTTTTATGTTTAAATTTTTATTTAAAATTTTCTTATGTTAATATATTAATTTATATGTTATGTTCTAAATGTTTATACACATTTTCTATTCATACATTTCCTTACATAGCTTTAAAGAAAATAATTTAAAGTTAATTGTAAATAACACACATATATACATGCATATATAAAAGGAATGCATAATAAACTCTTTACTAAAACTCCTTTTAACTATCATACTTTAATTAATAAATATTTATCTTTTAGGGATTTTAAAATATATTAAATTTAACTTGAAGTAGCTTTTGAAAATTATTATATTAAATTCAGAACATAACCTCCCAAATATAATATATACATTATAATTCTCCATATTATAAGGTTTGCATAAATATATAATATATATCTATATTATAAGATTTATCATTTCCAAATATTCTAATTCAACCTTGGTTATAGTTTTCAATAGTTAAAACAAGATAATTATCCAATCATCTGATGCCAAAAGTGCAGGTTATCACATAAGTGCACGACTAAATAATTTCCATATACAAGTAAACACACAGTGCAAGATTAATACACACAAAGCACGATCAATCCACATAAACGATTTTAATCCCCTTTTTGGATAATCAATCTTTCATTAATTAAAGATTCTACTATTAGTAAAACTCCTTTTATCTAATAAAACTTCATTTTATTAATTAGTATTCCTTTTTTATTTATAAATTATTCCTTTAGTCTAAAACTTCTTCCTTAATTAAAACTTATTTTAAATTAAACATCATTATTAATTAAACTCGTTTACGAATTATAACTTCTTTATTAATTAAAATTTCCTTATTTAATTAATAACTTAACTTATTAGTTAAACTTCTTGTTCATTCAAAAAATTCACTTATTAAAATTGTGTGTGTGTGTGTGTGTGTATTTAATTTCCCTTTATAAAAGATATATGCTTGTGTTTTACTATTCACGCATTTACTATTCATTTGTATTCTATATATATACTTCAAAAGTACTCATATACTTATCTCAAATCGTAAAAGTATATTCACAAATCACTTAATAAAATTTGCATACTTTAAAATATAATCAAAGGGTTTAAAATAAATGTTGCTCAAACATCGATACTCTAAACCCCTTCTCTTTTATAGCTTAAACATATAACTTTCTATCTTCATTTCAAATGATTCCATACTTTTTATTATTATCTTTAAATTTCCACCATTAAAGATTTAAGTGTATTCATAATAATTTTATATTCTAAAGTATAATTCAACGGTTTAAAAATGAATGTTACTAAACATTGTTTACTCCAAACCTACAATAATTCATACTCTGAACACTTAACTTTAAAAATCTCTTTAAAGGTCTAGTTACATTTATAAGGGTTCAAGACAAATATTACTTAAACATTGTCACAACAACCCAAAACTATTCAATTATAAATATTTTAAAAATATTCATTTAAATATGTAATTGTATTCTTAAGTATAATATATAATATGAGTTAAAAACAAATGTTACTAAAACACTGTTTACTACAATCAAAACCATGTACTTTTAGTTATCCTTAAAGTATTCATTATTTAATGCTTAATTATATTCCTAAGCAAAATTAATAGTATGGGTTTAAAACAAATATTACTAAAACATCGTTTAGTACAACCGAAAACCATTTTTATACTTATCATTAACTTTATGATATTCATTTTAAAGGTTAAAGCATATCCGCACTTATTAATTAAGGTAATACATTTTTATTTAACCTCTAAAAATAATTTATTTTAACATAAGTGGTAAACCCAAACGTCCTTTACTACGTTTATAAATGCTTAACTTCCTTTGTAAAACTTATACACATAAATTAAAAATCCTTTTAAAATGATGTATATATTTATGCATAATAATTTATTTATAAGCTAATATAGTTCACAAAATTTTAAAATAATTTAGAGGATATTATATTAAATAAGCTTTTTAATACTATAATAAAAAAATTAATTGAATTTCTAAAAACTATATATATTTAAAAATACTTAAATTACTCTTACTATGGTTTAAAACATTTATTTTATAGATAACTTAAAATTACATATTTTATAATTAATTTAAAATCCATAAAAAATATTTTATAATTTAAAACCCTTTACATTAAAAATTCATAAATAATTATTAAAAATATATTTAAACTTTGGTTATTTTCCAAGAATAAATACATCTATAGTATTTACTAAAAATGTAAAGAAATCCTAGGATGTCTTTCAAGGTTAACTTTAAAAAATCGCTTAGGCAAGTTCAAAGTGCATCCATAGCTATCTTTTCGCTTCTAACTTTCACAATTTCCATTTACAATTTCTATAACTCCGCAAATTAATCAATTTTAATTTTCATAATGTAATTGCATTTTAGCTAGTTTAACATATATTAAATACAAGGGGATTTCAAAGTGCATTTATAGCGACCATTTCGCTTCAAACATTCACAACACATTATCACAAATATTATAAACAACAAGTCTCTGCAATGTCTCATATTTTATAGGTTTATAAGAAGATGTATGTAACTACATATAATGTTATCACATGTTATCAAAAGTAAGGACGGGTCAAAAGTAATAACTTGCATTGTTATCTATTTAAATTTATATTTAATGCAACAACAAATATATACACAATATTATACAAATTAAATGGTGAATTTACTCACCCAAGCCTAAGCCAAACCAAGATGTACATAATCCTGATATGAGTGCAACAGCGAAGACGGCGTCTCGATCGGACCTCATATGCAAAAGTTGTTAATTTTATAAGATTTCGAATTACAAATTTTAATTAATTAATTAATAAACTAGCTAATTACTTAACTTACCCCAAAATCCTTCTTCTTCAAATCAAATTACCATATCACCTATACATGTCCTCACGCACGCAACCCAAAAGCAATAGCCCTTCTCCTATCGAATTCTACATTTCTGGTCGACAAAATCACGCACGTCCACCTCTGATGGACTTCTCTTTGCAAGTGCTTCACATCTCACCTAAAAACTTTAAGCTCGACTAACCCTAGAAGAATGCGACCTACAGACTTCACTAGCGACAAATAAAAGTTATGATTTACTAGATGTTGCCAGAGCTTCAACCATGGCGACCAAACGATGTACACTATAAAGAGAAGCATGATGGTGCAAAGAGAAGCATGATGGTGCAAAGAGAAGCATGATGGTGCACCTTATTTCACCAAAATCCCTCTATATCACCGACAATTTTGAAACCTAACTTCGGCTTTCAAACATGGCCAATCGTGGCTAGACTAACCATCACCTAAATCTATTTGAAATCCTCCTCGCCACGATCCCAATGAAACTAATGTCGTCGAATTTCGTTGATTGTAGCTTTGGATTTAATTCATAATTTATGTGGTTGAGTTTATTCCTTATCGAAGAAAGAAAATAAAAAGGAATGAGGAGAAGTAATAAAGAGTAGAGTAAACATGAGTATTTATAGTAAAAATATATAATACTATTTAATTTCTTTTTATAAGTCGTTATATTTTCAAGATCGCACGATCACATAGTGCATCTAATCGCCATGAAACTTGTTAGCATACATGACCTTATTATTCTGGTTCTAATGGCACTAGTTTTTTCAAAATCTGAGATAGTGTCCCAGATGATAATTTCATGTGTTTCAAGACCGTTCATTGATAAATAATTTTCGATCATGTTATCAATATTTTTTCAAATGTTTATTTTTGTAAATAAATTTAGAAAACAATTTCTTATCATTGGTTTTTATTAAAAAAGGCGTTTAGTAAGGTTATAAATTAGTATAATTACGTTAAATCCAATATTTAAATATTTAAATAATTCAGATATTTAAATATGAAGTCTTCAAAATTGTAGATCATTACATCCTCATCCACTTAGAATATTTCGTCCTCAAAATTCCAACATAAGAAACCAAAGAAAGAATCACACATTAATTATTTAAAAATTACCAGTAAACATAGCTCACGATTTTCCCAGGGTCAAAATCTTATTATCATATAAGGACGATAAACAATCTACTAGGCGTATCTTATGCGCAATAATCTTATATTATTGCATACTCAATTATTCGTGTTGCCTTACACAATTCAAAGAGTCCTTTCTTAAAGTCTCCATAAGCCAATAAACATAATATACAAATATACTAAAGCTTGTACGATTTAAATGGACCATCCGTAACAACACCAAATTCGATCGCTTGCTCGATCACATAGATTTCACTTCCAAAATAGTATAGATCTCTTAACCTCTCTAGTGTGGATTCTTATCTGGTTCCTTGTTTAGACGCCTCCGTTTTCCTTACATAGTTATACAGTACGATAGAAAACTTCGAAATCATATCAAAAATCCATATCAAGTATTTACCAATAAGAATCGAATGATAAATCCTCATTTCGGGCGATGTAAATCACCTCAAAATCATGTATTTGAATCTTAGATCGAAAATTGTCATGCAAATAAATGGTCTATGTACAACTTACAAATTTTATTCCAATCGTTTCGATACTACACCACTTTCTTCTAGATTCACAATTATTTATATATACATAAATTATTTTCCATTTAATATTAAAATCATTATTGAACCACCTCTTAAAACATTACTTAAGTTCTGAAACGTCTTATATAAAAATATCTCTATTTATAAAATATTTCATTAAAGCATAATTTTATTTTAAAACATTTCATAGCTTAAGTTCATTACTCGTATAATACTCCACCGCATCCTAGAGTATATACAACACTTTCATATTTATTTTGTTTAAAACTTATTTTAATTTTACTACCTTTTAAATTTAAGAGTTATAAAAAAACTCAACTTTCCAATTTCTATATTAATTTGGATGTTCCTAACTGTCCAAAATTGACAAAAATTCTGAAATATTAAGGGCAAAGGGATTTCAAAATGCGTTTATAGTGACCATTTCACTTCAAACAATCATGACACACTGTCATACAAGTAGGCAATACCACATCACATTTTAGACGGTTATAGGAGAATGTATATAACTACATATAATGTTATCACTTGCTATCAAAAACAAGGAGGGATCCAAAAGTAATAACTTGCATTGTATCTATTTTAATCTATATTTAACCAACAACAAATATATACACAACATTATACAAATTATATGGTGAGTTAACTCACCTGAGCCCAAGCTAAACCAAGATGTAGATAATCCCGATACAAGTGCAACTACAAAGAAGGCATCTTGATTGGACCTTATATGAACCTAAGTAATTACTTTACTTTCCCTAAATTCTTTTTCCCCAAATCAAATCGTCATATCAGCTATAAATGTGCACATGCGCAAAACCTAAAAGAAGCTGCCCTTCTCTCCTTGAATTATTCATTTCGGTTGACAAAATCATGCAATGCCACCTCCAATGGACTTATCTTTAAAGTGCTTCACATCCCACCCAAACATTTCAAGCATGACTAATCCTATAAGAATGTGACTTGTAGCCCTCATTAGCAACAAACGAATGTCATGATTTATCAGATATTGTTAGAGCTTTGACCATTACCACCAAATGACGCAACCAGAAAAGAGAAGCATGATTGTGCGTATCATTTAGCCCAAAGCCCCTTATATCACCGACGATGCCATAATCTAGCTTCGACTGCCCAAGGTCACATATGACCAATCGTAACCGGACCATGCATCACCTATACCTATTAAAAATACTCCTCGTCATAATCCTAACAGACCCAATGTCATCGAATTTTGTGGATTATAGCTTCAGATTTGATTTATTGTTTGTGGTAGCATAGTTTATTCTTTATAGAAGAAAGAAAAAAAGGGAAACGAGTAAAGGTGATAGTGAGGAGCGTAAATATAAGTATGTATGTAATAAATATTATTATATAATTTCTTTATATAAATTGTTATATATTTCGAGCTCGCACGATTGCATAGTACATCCGATCGCCGCGAAACTCGTCGGCGTGAATCACCTTATTATTCCAGTTCTAATGGACTGGTTTCATCGAAATCCAAGGCAGTACTCCAGGATGACAATTTCACTTGTTTCCAAACCATTTTTTTATAAAACGAATTTCGATCAGATTATTGATATTTATTCAAACTGTTTATTTTTTGTAAATAAATTTAGAAATTTTTTCTTATCATTAGTTATTATTAAAGGGGATTAACAGGGTTATAAAATCAATTTAATCATTGAATATTAAAATTATTTAAGTATGAAGCATCTAAATTTTCGGGTCATTGCACCTTAGCACTTTTGATTATATACCTATGAATAATGTCGTTTTAGGAGATGCAAGTGACATAACTATTTCCATATTTATATTCAACACCCCATACATTCTCTATTATATCACTATATGTACTTATTAAATGGTTTGGCTCTTTTAAGGAGAAAATCATTCTGGTGATTCGGTTGGTCTTAAAAGGTATTGTTATATGAATGAGAGTTTCTCATACCAGACTTATATTAGACTCGTGGTATTATCTTTATCTTACTTTCTCGGATGCTCTTTCGAGCAATCCAAGAAAGGCAAGTTTTCACTAATATTCTTTGGAGTTCTTAGAGACGAGCTTGACATTTCATCTACCTTCGTATTATTATTTGCGCTGTGCTACTATTACGTATATATCAGCAATTGTAAGGGCATGTTGTAATAACTTTCTAAGTCAACGATACTAATTAGGATTAGGACTATGTAACGACTTACCTTTTTGGACACTTTAAGCAGACACACATTCCATATTCAAAACATTCAAAAGGGCAGATTGTTATGGGGCAAATAAGAAAAAGAGAAAGAAATAAAACAAATATAGAATCTCAAAGTGGAATGACAAAAATAATAATCAAATAACAGTTCAAGAAGCTATTTTATAAATACATTTTACTATTCTTTTACAACACAAAATCAGAGTTATAGAAACAGGAAGAAACAAATAATAAATGCAGCGGAACAACATGATGTAGCGGAATACAATAAATAATACTAGTACAAATCTTCATCTTCGTCCTCTAGAAATACGGTCTTCAATCCTGAAATGCTCAGGTTGACCCGAGTGAATTGAATAGACAAAACACTCGAGTCATAACTAAAAGATCTTATGTAAGTTAAATCAATGGTAAATATAAGTGTGACGGTGTCGGAGATGTTTAGGGATTTGACATCTCCTATCCAGTATGTAACGTGAGTGTAATAACTTAAGAGATGTTCGGGATTCCCATCTCCTAAGGATCCATTAAACTATCTACTATGTAGTACAATATGCTATTATATTATGTCTACAGTGAAGTAAAAGTATTAAAATAGAGTTAAGCCGTTACCCATATCCCCCTTAACTGCTACGACCCTGACTCGACCTTCAAAAATCGGTACTAAATACATTACCCGTATTCAAATGTCGCAGATTCAAACGTCGAATCTGGTTCGTCGGAGCTTATAATACATTAAGTAAAACAACAAAATGGAAGAAAAGGATAATATCATTGATATACAATAGTTGATTACTGTGATACAACACATTGATACAATTGATATCAGCATCAAAGACACAAAAATAACCGCGGAAGGAAGTCTCCAACAGATAATATCCTCAGAAGTCCTTAAGATAGATACTCCAATTAACTGCAACACCATTGCCAATGCTCCAAGACTAGAAAGACTCCAAACACCAAAAAGCGAGCACCACCATCAACAATGAAGTGAAGCAACTCGATCCAAATGCGATTACCAATATCCGAGATTGAATGCTATCGAATCAACCCCTACTATTTGACTATCTGAAAAATCCAACTTTAGACTGCCCGTGTGAAAAATTGTGGGCACCCAGAGTTTAGGAAGAGAACAATAAACTCCAGGTCAGTCATGGGACTGGTATGAGCAAACAAAAACTGTTTATCTTTTAAAAGGAATTAAAAAGAAATCTGTAATGCTTTTTGAAAAATGAAACTGCCATAAGGCCTCCCGCCACACACACAATGCATGAGCACACTTGGAGGAGATTTCTCCTTATGACAGTCAAACATGCTTGATACGCGAAAATCCTTTTGATATTATTATTAGTGCATAGTGCAAAAAACATTTGCAAGTATAATATTAATCTTAGCCAGCATATGTACCATTATAGTATGCCTACTATAGCTACCATATTAGATGGCAGGTTCTACAACTAAAACCGTATAGGGTGCTTATTGGATGGTTGGATTTCCAACAATGGTCAGGCAAAGGAACTTCATACACCGAATGGAACACCTCTGGAAGGACGCCCCGAGAACCTAACCGGGTCTCTGCCAACACAAGGCCGGGTTACCTCTGCCCGAAAGTAACTACTGACACGAGAATGCCATCTCCCGATCGTTACCAACCTTTATCCGAGGTAGCTCTCCACCAACAACCACAAAGCAATAAGTTTGCATCAACCGCAAAGTTAAGTATCTAGGCTCCATACCATGATACCACTTATAATCCAGAAGCAAATGGACATACCCTCAAGGGGCGCTGCCTCCAAATAGCCTTGCTGCAACGATTCATGTTTCGACCATTAACGAATTCTGAGGCTCGACGAAGTCTCGTCCGTAAAGCTACGCTTTACACAAAAGCCATGCTTCGATCAATAAATGATCGACAACACTCTGTATGCCACATTACCAAATTAGGAATGTATCATAAGTAAACATCAACTACATAACCTCTGAGCTCGTACGTCTCAAAGAAGGGTGTTAAGCTAAGAGAATAAATTCTCCGCCACCAAACAGAAATGTATTTGATAGAAACCAGTTTTACATCTCAAAATGTAGTGTCAGACACACATCCATATAATTCTGTTCCGGGTTCGAATAGAATTAAAGGCACCTCAAAAGAAGCCCTTGTAATCCGGGCATCCTCAATCCCGATCGGACTCCTCATCACTTATGGAGATCTCTATACCGAAGCAAGTCAGTGCCGAGTTATTCGACAGGTTATCCTATCGTTCTCGAAGACACCCAGTCTTCATCACCGGTCTTCAAGTGCTATCCACTTCGTCGTATAACTATTCAGAATGGGTTATATGACACAAAGTCCTCTCTCGGCTAAACCGAATAGTGAGTGCTTAATTTTAAAATATATGGGTATTAGGATCTTAGTTAAGTCACAAGTTAAAACCCAAAACCTTTCTTTCAAATGGTTTAAACAAATTACCATTTTAAATATTTTAAACAAAAAGATTCACTTTACAAAGTTCACCAATCTTTCACAAACATTCATTCTCGGCTTTCAAAATGATTTCACTTTCAAATTGGATTAGGTCATCCAATCATTAAATCAAAGACTCAATTCATAGCTTTCAAAACCATTTCCAAAGATTCATTCATAACTTTCAAAAAAATTCCTATTTCAAACCTTTTATATAAAAGATACACCATTTACATCCTCTTCAATTTCAAAACAAAGTTCAACAATCTTCTACAAGGATTAATTCACATCTTTCCAAACTATTTACGATTCAATCTTTTAAGTAAAAGATCCATTTCAGTTTAACAACAAGATTTACCAAATCTTTAACAAAGATAACTTTCAAAAATATTTCTTTTCGACAAAACTAGGAATTCTTTCTTTTATATGAAAGCCATTATTATTTAAAAACAATTACTTTTCGTCTCGGGAAAATCCAATTATATTTGCTTAAGTTAAAGCCATTCAAGTATCAACTTGGGTCGAATTTAAATTCCCAAAAATAATACTTTTAAAATGATTTAAAACACATATAAATATATTACATAACTTGTTAAATCATGATTCAGATCTTGAATCCAAATTCAAATCAAACTATTTAAATTCCAAAACTTTATCAAGTTATTCAAAATAACTTTTATCTTTAAAACTCCTTTTTACAAGCTTTTCATATTTAACCCAATTCCATTTTCAAAACCATTTGGATTCAAATTTCAACTTTAAAACCGTTTTGAATAAAATAGAATTAAATTCAAATATCTATGACTTAACCAATTTCCCTGTGAAATCCATATTTGTGTGTGTATAGTGTAGTCCAAGGGTTTTACACAGTAGTGCAACATCATCAATCATCACAGATTCAAGCACATTAGTATCAATAAGCGGTATAGTCTATAACACTTATCTTCATTCACAGATTCACAGATAAATAATATACATTCATTACAGATAAATAAATTGCATTCGTCACGGATAAATCAAAATAACTCTTTTCACAAAGCATCACATACGAGGGATATCAAACATTTCAACGCATTGAATAGAATCCAAACATTCATAAGTAAGATCAATTAATTATCTAATTAATTTAAATCAAATTAACTGCTTATGAAACAGCTAATCCTGGTTAATTAACCTTAATTAATTAATTACAAACCATATTAATTAATTATCCTTTAATCATTTATTAATTAACCTTTAACCAACCTTTAATTATTAATTAATCAATCTTAATTAATAAATCAATTAACCTTTAATCATTAAATAATTAACATTTAATTATTTAATTATCCTTTAATTAATTATCCTTAATAAATTACGTTAATTAATTATCCCTTAGTTAATTATCATTCCTTAATCACCTTCATTAATTAATTAACCTTAAGTTAATTACATAATTAATTGTCCCTTAATTACATTAAGTAATTACAAATTAATTAACTTTTAATCATCAATTAATCAACCTTTAATTATTAAGTAATTAACCTTTAATCACTTAATAAATCTTTAAATTTCAAATTGATTAACAGCCCTTAATTAATTTCATTAATAAATTATCCCTTAAATTTACTTATATTAAGTAATCATCCTTTAATAAATCTCATTAATCAATCATTAATCATCATTTAATCAATACTTAATTACTAATTTATTAATCCTAATTATTAATGAATTAAACCTTTAATTAATAATCAATCAACCTTTAATTAATCTTAAATCACTTAACACTTTAATTAAATTAAAAGATAATCCTTTTTATCTTAGTTAATTAACTAATTATCATTAAAAATCTTAATTTAATAAACCGTGTATTTAATTTTCATTAACAAAATAAATTACTTAGATTTTAAAAGTAAATTAACAAATTAAACATCTTTCATAATTAACTTCTTAATATTACCGAATTTATTTAAAATAAACTTTAAAAACATTTTAAACTTGGTAAAATAAAATAATTTTACTTAAAAACCTTTAAACCAATTCAAACATAGATAAAATTTTATTATTTACTAAAAGAACTTGCTTTTACAAAATTTTGTTTTAAATTAACTTGACTTGTTTCAAAATTTTAAACCTGTATTATACTTGATTTCACAAACCAGAGCCAAATTTTATTTTACCCAAGCCAAATCCCAATTTCCCCAAGACATTTGCAACCCCACATGAATTCGAGCAAATCCACGAAGTACTTCGAGTTCGTCATGACGAAACCCCCTTCTTCCCAAACCTGATACACATATATATATGTGTTCACGTGTACAACCAAACGAAGCAACTCCGACCACCAACGCCACCACCAGCACGTCACCGACGACCCACCCACATGCTACAATCACCGAGGTTGACAGAATTCGACCAAAATTTTGAAATCGAACAATCGAACCCCCATAAACCAAAAACGAGTCAACAAAAATGCCACTTTCATCACTCGAGATTGCCAGAATCCTCGTTACTCCATTAGGACCTCCGACTGTGTCCCGGGCACCTGTTCCCCTCGGTGCGATCGACCAAAAACCCTTAATGATGATGCAGTAACCACGAGAAACCCGCCATTGCAAACTTGACCTTAAATCCTACGTTGACTTTGCATAGCCACTACGGAGAATTAGAATTTTTCTGATCATTTTTCTGATGATCACCGATGCTCGAGCTATCTTCACCAAGAATCAACACCTTCGAATCATCATGGATCGACGAGAATTGACAAAAATAAGTTCTCCGTTCAAACTCAAAATCCAACCTTAGAACGAAACTAAAAATCATGATTTTCTGGTTAGAATTCATCATTTACAATTTTGAATCAGATTATAAAGTCAAATCATTAAATTAAAATCATTGAATTTCCTTGATTCAAAAGTTTTTACTGTAAATTTCATTTTTTCACAATATTAACTAACTGTATTTATCTGAAACTATTTTTATAAAAAAATTTACATTACTTTAAGTATCTTCTTTTCAAAAAATCAGAGTCTATAATTGATTATCGAAAGAGCAAATGTAGTTTGTTTAATGGCTTTGATCCTGCAATTTAACAGAGCAGTAACCTATGCATAGATATACATACATACAGACATGCATGCACACAGAACATTCTAACAACTTGAAGTACTCATCACCACATCCAATATATAAACAGATTCCTCTTAAAACAGGTCAATTTTCTCACCTGACTTTTGAGTGAACAGAGGACCTGTATTTGTTTGAATTTTACCAGGCACTGTTTTGATTTTTTTGATTTGTTTTAGATGATTTGAACTTTGATATTTGTTGAAGTTGAAATGAATTGAGCTGTGATCTATTTAAACTTGCATTTTCTTTGCAGGCTTTTGATTTTTGTGCTTTGAGATGATCAATAGCTTCAGGTTCGAAGCCTTTGTTTTCAACTTTGATTTCCAGGTTGAGATCTTTACTTTGTTTTTAGGTTGTAGTTTACTTGCTGAACTTTGCTTTGATTTTCATCTTTGTAATTTCAAGTTGAAGTTTTATTTCATTTGATCTCAGGCTGGTATAATTTTTTTCTTTCAGGTTTTTACTTAATTTTAAACTTTGAATTTATTTTGTAGCACATGAAAGAAAATGAAGAAAGAAGGAGACATATGCATATATATATATATATATATATATATATATATTGTTTACTTATCTTTATTTATTAATTTTAAAAATAAAAAGGAAATAGAAGCAAGCATGGCACTTGTTAATATTTTTATCTATTTCCTTACACTTGTTATTATATATTATTACTTATTTCACAAATGTCATATGTAATTAGAATTGTGTTTAAATCCTAAACTTTACATAATTTATAAATTTCATTTTAAACCTTAACACTTGTTTTCCTTTCATGCTAATTTGATTACAAATGTTTAAATATGTATTTTTATGTTGAAATCCTTGTACAAATCATATTTATACATTATGGTTTAAAAGTTTTATATAATTATAAATTATGTAATATATTTTCATATGTATATTTTTATATATATGCAAACCAAATTTATTTCAAGCAATTTCAAAAAGAAAGTATACAAAAATTTTCTTAAATCGTATTTTAATTTATAAAACACAATTTTCTTAAATGTTTATATCCTTAACTATATTTACAACTTATTAATTTTAAATCATAACTTCCATTATATATATTCACACACACAGATTAAAATTTGAAAACACATTTTTATTAAATTTAAAAATGTAGAGTATTTAAATCCAACTTATTTAAAAATGTTTATCTTGAATTTTCAAAGATATGTATAAATTAAAGCTTGGTATTTATTCTTGTTTTAATTTTTTTTAAATTCAAGTTATTATTCTTTTTTAAATGAATGAAGTTTTATATTTATACATTTTCAATTATTTAATCTTACGTAACTTTTTAAGTAAAATGTTTTAAAACTTAATTTCTATAAAAAATCCAATTTATTTATTAATATTTACATTTTGAATTTTCCAAAATAAAATTTTATTTACAACTTAACTTTCAATCTATATATATTCATAAATATATTTATTCAAAATTTTCAAATTAATCCACAATCAAATTTATAATTAATATATTATTCAAAATAATTATTTTTGAATTCCCAATTAGAAATTCTATTTAAAATCATTTTTATATACATTTATATTAATAAACAAATAAAAATCTATTTAATTTAGAAAATACCAAATTAATTCACAATTTAATTTCAAAAAATTAAATTAATTACCAATTTAAATTTGATTTAAAAATAGGAATGTTACAGATTCCCCTCCCACCTCCTTAAGAAAATTTCATCCCTGAAATTTGCCATGGAGGTAACAAAGGATGGATACACAAAGATAGAGAATCGACTCATCAATCAAGCCGATTATCTATTTTGTATTTTGCTTACGAAATCAGAATATCAACAATAATTATGAGAACAAACTCATTTAATATCTCACAAGATACGCGGGTCATCCGGTCTACGAAATATGCAGGGGCACTGGTTAGTTCGAAGGGATAACTAACCGTTCGTAGAACATATTGAGACCCCAAAGAACAGACAAATAGATTCAATCTTCTACAACTCTCAAACACTAGGTATATATTCCAAATTCAGGTCGGAATACCCCAAAGTTTACACCGGCTTGCCCCTCTTCGTTCTTTAGTCCACACAAGAAATTATAATAGAATTTCAAATTTGGGTTTTAACTGAGATCGTTTTATCGATACAAATTAATTTATATTCATATTTTGTTAACCAATTTATTTCAATGAAATTTCAATTTCCTTAAAGTTAAAAACGAAAAGCTGATAAGGAACGAATGAAGAAAATATGAAATAGGAACTTATCTACACGATTCACAAGGCCATCACCACACCGAAGCTTCTCCCTCGAGCTGCCATGAAGACATCGAAGAATTTGAAATCGAATCAAAGGAGATTGGTAGAGAAAGTTGTTTCCGTTGTTGCAGGGTATTGAGCATTGGAAGTGGTACTTCCTTGTCCCCTATCTCCTCCCTTCTTGCACTCATACTTACTATCAGTGGATAATAAGAGAATTTACTGAGGCATACAGATGGATATCTTATGGATATGCTCATTCTAGGGTATTTTATCCATATCTCTAATGAGCTACCTAATGTGTTATACTCCTGAGCTAAAGTTCAACCTTCAGCTCTGATACCACTGTAACAACCCTGACTCGACCTTCGAAAATCGGTACTGAATACATCATCCGTATTCAAATGCCATGGATTCAAACGTCGAATCTGGTTAACCGGAGCTTATAACACATTAAGCAAAACCACACAACGGAAGAAAAAGATAATATCATTGATATACAACTATTGATTACAGTGATACAACACATTGATACAATTGATATCGACATCAGAGACACAAAAATAATAGCGGATGAAAGTCTCCAACAAATAATATCCTCAGAAGTCCTTAAGGTAGATACTCCAATTAACTACAACATCATTGTCAATGCTCCAAGACTAGAAAGATTTCAAACACCAAAAAGCGAGAACCACCATCAACACTGAAGTGAAGCAACTCGATCCAAATGTGATTGCTAATATCCAAAGAATGAATGCTATCGAATCTACCCCTACTATTTGACTATCTGAAAAATCCAACTCTAGACTGTATGTGTGGAAAATTGAGGGCACCCAGACTTTAGGAAGGGAACAATAAACTCCAGGTCAGTCAAGGGGCTAGTATGAGCAAACAAAAATAGTTTATCTTTTAAAAAAGAATTAAAAAGAAATCCCCAATGCTTTTTGAACAGTGAAACTGCCATAAGGCCTCCCGCCACACACACACAATGCAAGTGCACACTTGGAGGAGATTTCTCCTTATGACAGTCAAACATGTTTGATACGCGAAAATCCTTTTGATATTATTATTAGTGCATAATGCAGAAAACATTTGCAAGTATAACATTAATCTTGGCCAGCATACGTACCATTATAGTATGCCTACTATAGCTACCATATTAGATGGCAGGTTCTACAAATAAAACCGTACAGGGCGCGTATTGGATGATTGGATTTCCAACAAAGTTCTGGCAAAGGAACTTCCTACACCGAATGGAACGCCTTTGGAGAGACGCCCTCGAAAACCTAACCGGATCTCTGCCAACACAAGGCCGGGTTACCCCTGCCCGAAAGTAACTACTGACCGGAGTATGCCATCCCCCGATCATTACCAACCTTTATCCGAGGTACCTCTTGTAAGCACCGGAATTGGTCACTAACGCCCTTGAGTAGAATTATGTAGATAGATTAATGAAGAAAGTAAATTCAAATAGAGGATAATGTGCTTAATTAAACGCAGAAAACAAGAACACCAAATTTATAGTGGTTCGGCGTAACTGCTTACATCCATTTTGAAGTTAATCTTTATTATTTCTCTCACTAATCGATTACAGATATAATTCATACACCAACTATTTGATTACAATTGTTAAGTAATAAAGATAAGTCTTGAATGAGTCTTGAATGCGGCAGAGTCTCCCCGGTGTTCTTGAAAAAAGGTCCCTTTCACTGTGCCCCTGCCTCCTTATTTATAGACGAAGATGGGTTGGAATTCCCTGGTGGGCCAAGTAGTTAGACAGTTCGGCCCAAAATTAGTGAACTTTGTGTGCCGAACCACAAATGCCGAGTGCTTCCTTAATGCCGAATGAGGCGATGTGTTGAGTGAAGAGTGCAAGCCGAACAAGAACCGATGCCGGTCGAGGGGAGATGTTGAACGAGGCCTGAATGCCGAACGAGCTTCATGCCGGTCGAGAATGAATGCTGAACGAATCTGACATGCCGAACGGCCCTCAATGTTGAACGAGGTTAAGATGCCGAGCAGTGTGAAATGCCGAACGACTCTGACATGCCAAACAGCCCTCAACGACGAACGTGCTCTGGATGCCGAGCAGTGTGGAATGCCAAACGATTCTGACATGCTGTATGGCCCTCAATGCCGAACGATATACAATACCGAACGGCCCTCAATGCCGAACGACCATAGATTCCGAACGGCCTGGCCGTGCCGAACGGGGACAAATGCCGAACGAAGTCTCTTCACCAAGTCTTTAGTTGCCCGGTCAAGCCACTGGGTAACACTTGCCCCTAAAGTGTATTATGTGGATGAAAATGATATGCTTTGAGTCACGACTCCTGCATGTCTTGCTTCAAGCCCTGGTCTCGCTTCCTCGATGTTACTTTCTCTTGAATGTCGAACGAGTCAGTGTATGCCGAACGACATACCGATGCCTAATGTCATATAAATGCTGAACGATTTAGCTGATGCCGAGTGAGGGATGCGCACTGATCGGTTGTACCGATCATTGTCCCTTCGACTTCCTTTCTTCCCCTATAAAGGTCGGCACTTCGCTTCTTCTTCTCTTTTTCATTTTTACTTCCGCTACCCTGTATTCATGAACTTTGCTTTTTAACAAACTCCAAATAATTAACCACTCTTCCCTCCTCAAACATCGTACGTTACCTCACTCCTTTCACAAATCAGTCGAAACTAATTAAAACTGCCCTCCTTACTTCAGAATCCCCCCAAGTTTTCGAGCCGTTTACTAGGTAATGACCTCTGTCTTTGAATGCTACCCATGGCTAATAAACTTAGCACGAGATTCATGTTCGTGAATCTCTGTAGAACTGTGGCTAGTAGGTATCACACGGATGAGGGAATCAGATCGAGATTAGGATACATTTTAAGGCTAGGAAGTGTGGGAAAAAAGGAGAGGTCATAGGCATGCGAAGGAGGAAAAAACTGAGGAGGAGTAGGAATTGGTTAGAATGTCGATCGGCTCGGTACAACCTGCCAAAGGACTCGACCATGTCGTTCGGTAGGGATAGAGGAAAAGAATAAAAAAAAATTTAAAGATGGGGTGCCGAGCGTTGTGGCTCGGCGTAACTTTGGTTCAGCATGATTCGCCGTATGCCGAACAGTGGAGTGGATAAGTGGAAGGGTGTCGTTGTTGAGAGTAGAATATCGAGCGACGCTGCTCGGCATGAAGGTGGTTCGGCATGACACCCTTATGCCGAATGGTGGAGAGGACAAATGGAAGTATTGGGTGCCAGCAATGGACTTGGGCCGGATGGTGTTTAGGCCAAACTGGGTTGAGGCCGAGAAACATTTAGGCCGAAAAGCATTTAGGCCGAAAAACATTTATGCCGAGCGGCATGTAGGCTAAATGGAATTTATGCCGAGTGGCATATATGCCTAGCGATATTTAGGCTGAGCGGGTTTTAAGCCATGTGTTTCATGTGTCACTCGACCTTTACCTTCAATGAATGGATAACAACAGTCAAAATCATTCCAACTTGAACATAACCCTCGTCGAATTCACTTATTTCGCATGCTTAATCATATGACAAAAACAAGGACAAGGACTTAAGCAAACCAGCATATCAAATTAATCCGGAATGATAACTCCCCAGTTTCAACAATCATAATTCTGAATTTAAATCGATAAAAACAGATAATAGCCTTCAACATATAGTGCCAATGTCCGAGTCCAAAATCGAAAACATCATAAGACAGACTTCCGGAGAAGGTCAGTGATGACGGTCTTCAAAGGTGACAGTTCAAAGCTCAACTTTATATCGTCAACTCTGTGACTTTTAATTTCTCGGCACTTATATTTGAATGATCGCACCAGTTCACACACCACACGAGGGAATATTTATACTGTTAAGTGTAACGTTGATTATTTTTCAAGTATAGTTCAAACAGATACTTTGTTAGATTCAATCTTCATTAAAGATGTCTAGGAACTCTAGCTCTGCTATGATCTCAGATAGACCCGGGTCATGCTCTCGACAAGAAGTCGTAGATACTTCACATCCGTCAACTACCCGCCCTTAAGACTTTCTGAACCCTGTGACTACATCTGTCAACTTGGCTCCCGATGTTTTGTAGGCAGCTATTTTTCTAGATGACCCAGTCGACTCTCAGGCTTCAAAAATTAACGAAAGTACGCTCCGTCGGATCTGCTCTGTCCACGGAATCCCCTTTGACGATGTATTAGTTCCATCGGGGCATGATCGTCCACACTTGCCCCCAGTCGGATAAACAGCTTGCAACAAATTCATGTGTTAGGTAGGCAGCGTGCCACCGTTCAATTCATTTCTTCGAGACGTGTTGCAGTACATCGACATTGCTCCATCGCAAATGCATTCGAACAGCCATGCATTCTACGACACTTGTCTTCTCTTTATGAGTATCCTCTCTAGGCTTCTAACTCCGGGTGATATTCGATACATATATTGCATCAAGAGACAGAAGGATAGCCTGTCTTTCGTGTTTCTCGAGCCGCACAACAAACCTCAAATCTTAACTAGGGCATGGAGCAAATTTTCCCTGTACAAACAAGAATGGTTTTACGTGCGCTGTCCTCCTGGTTTTGCGTGGAGATGGATGGAAGGAAGTAATTCTATTTCCTGGATCGATACTCATGTTTGGTCGAAGTTGTACCCTTTCTAACTCTATACCATCTTTTCAGGTATCAATTCGCATCCCGAGGGTCCCGGATATTCTGAAGTTGTCGAAGCTATTCGAGCCATTCCCACCTAAGATCGGGACATCATAACTCTTATTTCAAATGAGACGCTCGCAAAGTTCGGGCTATTGGCAGAAGGTTGTCGGATAAGCCTCCCTCAGGGCGTTACAATACCTAAGCCTGCCTCTGGCAAAGGGAAAAAATAAGCTAAGTCTTCAGCACGTAACGCCCCTGACACACTAGAAGAGGGGGAAATTAAAGAAACTGAAACGCTTGAGGCACAAGATGAGAACGTTAGCCCCGCTCGGGATCCAATAGTCGAAGTTCAGGACATCGAGACGTTGCCTTCCCCTTCGAAGGGGAAGAAACTCTCATTCCCGTGGAGAAAGAAGCCTCCTCACAACATTTAGAAAGTTCCCTAAAAGGCCCGTCGAACCTTTCCATACCTGATGATCTACTCAACTATGACTTTAACGATCCAGAGGGCCTTAAGCTTCATTCGCTCATGAGAGGCGATGCAAGCGTTCAAGCCCAAAATTAGGGAGAATAAACTCCTATTAGTGAAGAAACTGGTCCGTCGGGGGGAAACACTAGGACACACACAAACACATGCACTTCACCCTATACTTAAATTTCTGTTGTCACCCTATTCTTTTCTAACTCATCGTTTCTTAAACTTTGTGTAGGTGACATGGGTGCACGCATGGACTTGACCGCCTTCGCAGTTCATCGATATTTTATCAATTAGGACGGGATTCAAGTTTTGGAAGACGCCGAGATAGGGACGAAGATCACGATAGGGATTATCATTTTCGAGATTCATCGTCTCGGAAGAAATCTTATTATCATCCCAAATACCATCATAATCCCCTTTCTCAGTCGGAGTAAGGCAGAGATAAGCACGGCCATAAGGGGTCGCAATCCGATGTCCCTCGCAATCAACACTCCGATTCTTCTACCACATGACAGTCCCTGGATCCTTACAAGAAAACTGAACTTTCAAAGCCATCTCCTCCTATTCCCGTAACAGATCCAACCATATTGGAGAGACTGACTGAGCTCAAGGCTAAATTCCCAAAAATCTGCTTTGATGGCCTGAAATTCCTCCCGACGATCCATCATATTCCGGGACATGTCAAACAGAGCGCTATCGCCTGCAACAGCAACGTCTATGTTTAACATGACACGTTCGTTCATCTTGCTAAGAAAGTGTCAGAAGTCTCTATAGAGCGCCAGCATGAGATGATCGTCTGAAGCTTGAGGCCATCCATGACAAGGATATTATTAAAGCTTAGGACAAAGAGCTTGCTTCTTACAAGTCTCAGCTAGAAGCCGCCCAACAGAGCGCCAAAGATACTACCGAAGCCGTAACTCATCTGGAATCAACCCATAAAAAAGAAATCGATGAGGTGGTCCAGTGTTGGAGGGCTCTAGTTTGGAGAAAGACTCAGTGCAGAAGGAGAGGGACGCCTTTGCCCTTCGAGTTAAGGAGCTGGAGGAGCAACTTCGCAAAGAAAAGGAGGAGAAGACCGTTGTCCAAGAAGAGTCGCAACGATATTGCGACTAGATCGTTGCCACACGACTTCTAAAGGCGAAGCTTGAGGATGAACTTTCTAAGGTTCAGATGCTAAAGAATAAATCCCATGAAGAGGGCAAGAAAATAGCGTCTGCGGAGGTCGACTGCTGCCTTGAGGCGGCTAAAGAAGCAGGTAGGGAGGAGGTCAAAAGCATGTTCGACCTACTAATTGCAGAGTTCAATGCCCGCGTACCCATGCACCGAGACTTGACTTTTATAGGTGAGGGCTACCTCGAATCTTTACCTGAGGCATGGAAGACCTTAATAGAAATCAGGAAGGCCGAACATGGTACCGAGGAGGTTGATGAAGGAGCTTTGATAAAAGAATTTCTTAAGGGAAACGAGCCTTCGGACCTGTCAACGGAAAAAGATCTATACTGCAAAGGCTCCCCTTAACGAAAGGGAAATGGGTTATTGCCGGTCCATCCAGGATCGAGTCTCAAGCTCATGCGGCCACCCAGCCGGCCGATCGACTGATACTTGATCTTTGAGAGCATGTTAGTTACGGTCTAGGGGATCCTGGCCTCGGCGTTCATGTTTTGTCTCCTATTCCAGAGGGTGAGACCCATCTGACGGCTGTGAGCCAGCCGGAACCTGGTAGATAACTCTTCACTTTAACATTCCAAAATTCGTCGTTTTTCACTAGGAGCTATCATATTCTAATGCTTGTTTTTCATGATTTTGTGCAGGCCGTTCTGATCCCTAGCCCACTCCGAGGAGCGATTTCGCCAAGTAGGTGAAGGAAAAGATAAGTCAGGCCACTCACGTAGGAGAGGCTCCCGGTCCAGATGTTCAGGTGATCGGAGCGCTTGATGAGGATAAATCCGAGACTTCCTCTCCCATCGATGGGAGTTATGAAATTGAAATTACAGGCGCCTCTGAAAACACATCTAAACTGAGCATGAAGGAGCAGCTTGAGAAGGAGAAGAAAACTACGGTCGAGATCAAAGTCGAGTCTCAAGTTGTGGACCTGGACGATCCTTTGAATAAGCCATTGAAGGTCATCCTCCCAGACGGTTCCAAGCCCATGGAAGTTCCCCGTATTTCTTCAGTTGTCACTCCCCTGTCAAAGAAAGTTATCAAGGGCAAACGCAAGGGAGACGAGTCGTCTGGAAAAAGGTTGAAGAAGTCGAAGAAGTAGTGGTTTCTCTCGTTCAACGAGACTTAGTTTAGATTATGTAATTATTTTTATTTATTTTTGTAGCTCATGTAAATAAACTTTGGACTCCAAGCTTCGGAGGAGTTGTAGTAGAAACTTATTTTTGATGAATAAAACATAGTTCTTTTGCCTTTCAGAAGACTTCCGTTGTTTGATTCTTTGTATAGTCGTGGTCAAAACCCAAGCTATTGCGAGTTGCATAAACTTCTCGATTCATCTTCAAATAAGTCGATAATTTTTCTGGCATTGCACATTCTTTATTCCATGCACCAGGTACTTAGAATATTTTCTCGTCCGCACGCTAAGGGTCCAACGACTTCAAGTCATTTGTGTTTAGTTTGCCCTTAGGGGACTTGGATATTTAAATCGCTCATTCTCTGGTCGATGATCTGGAGACTTATAGTATTCTAGTCCGCACTCCTGGGACTTGGAGATTTTGAGTCGTTTATACTCTAGTCCACACTCTGGAGACTCGGAGTACTCTAGTCCGCAATCCGGGGACTTGGAGATTTTGAGTCGTTTATACTCTGGTCCACACTCTGGGGACTCAGAGTAATCCAGTCCGCACTATGGAGACTTGGAGATTTTGAGTCGTTTATACTATGGTCTGCACTCTGGGGACTCAAAGTACTCCAGTCCGCACTATGGAGACTTGGAGATTTTGAGACGTTTATACTCTGGTCAGCACTCTGGGGACTCAGAGTACTCCATTCCGCACTCCGGGGACTTAGAGATTTTGTGTCGTTTATACTCTGGTCCGCACTCTGAGGACAAAGAGTACTCCCATCTGTACTCCAGGAACTTGGAGATTTTGAGTCGTCGATACTCTGGTCTGCACTCCGAGGACTCAGAGTACTCCAGTCCGCACTCCAGGGACTTAGAGATTTTGAGTCGTTTATACTCTGATCTGCAGTCCGAGGACTCAGAGTAATCCATTCCATACTCCGGGGACTTGGAGATTTTGAGTCGTTTATACTCTGGTCCGCACTCCAGGGACTCAGAGTACTCCAGTTCGTACTCCGAGGACTTGGAAATTTTGAGTCGTTTATACTCTGGTCTGCACTCTAGGGACTCAGAGTACTCCAGTCCGCACTCTAGGGACTTGGAGATTTTGAGTCGTTTATACTCTGGTCCGCACTTTGAGGACTCAGAGTACTATAGTCCGCACTCCGGGGACTTGGAGATTTTGAGTCATTTATACTCTGGTCTGCACTCTGGGGACTCAGAGTACTCCAGTTCGCACACCAGGGACTTGGAGATTTTGAGTGGTTTATACTCTGGTCCGCGCTCTGGGGGACTCAGAGTACTTCAGTCCGCACTCCGGGGACTGAGAGATTTTGAGTGCTCGTGTGCGTTCGTACATCAAACAGAATAATGTATTTCTTAGTTATTCGTCACAGCGTTATCATACACAGAAACATCGACAATTCAAGGAGAAAATGACTTCAAGCCTTTATTAATGCAAACAAGCTAAACTGTCTTATTACATGTCGTAAACTAGGAATAAAAACTTTTTGGAAATAAATGCAACTAAAATATGAAAGAAATGAATTAAGTGTAATAATGCCGCAAATGATCACTATTCCATGCTCGAGGGAGTGTCACACCCATAACGGTCGCTGTCTTGAAAGTTCCTTCTCCAAGCATCCGTTCAATGACGTATGGACCTTCCCATGCAGGGCTCATATGTGATGGAACTGGGAAAACTCGTTTCAAAACGAGATCATGCACACCAAAGTTTCTCGGTCGGACTTTTTTATTATAATATCGAGCCACTCGGTGCCTATATGCGGCCGCTCTTAAATTAGCTTCTTCACATTTAGTTAAACCAATGATTCGTTATTGGAGCAGATAGCAACAATCGTTTCATCGGACATGCGTATTTTTTCTTTTTCGACGGATTTCCATGGTTTCATTAATGGAAATTCTTTGATGTAGTGAGTAATAGGCTCTGGTTGTTCACCGTTCAAGAATTCTTGTTTAGGAAGTTCATGCTTTTCATCAATGAAGTCCAATGACTCAAGCAAAAGATCTTGATTTGACTCGTGGTCATAATAAGTTACCCGATGTGATGGAACTTCAAGCTCTATGGGTATGACAGCTTCCATGCCATATACTAATGCAAATGGAGTGTGGCCAGTCGCAAACATGTGGGTGGTTCTATAAGCCCAAAGCGTTGTTGGAAGCTCATCCACTCACTTGCCTCTAGCCTTTTCCAAACGTTATTTCAATATGGATTTGATTATTTTGTTTATGGCTTCCACTTGTCCATTGGCTTTCGGGTGAGCAACTGCTGCAAACTTTTTCTCAATACCATATTTTTGGAAAAATTCCTTAAACTCTTTGCTTTGGAATTGAGTTCCATTGTTTATAATGATGGTATGTGGAAGGCCAAACCGGCATATAATATTTCATACAACGAAATTAATGACCTTTTTGGTGGTGATAGCGGCCAAAGGATCTACTTTTGCGCTTGGTAAAGTAATCGACCTCTACTATTGTGTATTTTGCACCACCTTTGGATAGCGGTAAGGAATCGACTATATCGATCCCCTACATTGCAAATGGCCAGGGACAAACCATTTGTGTGAGTTCCGTCGGCGAAGCTCTCGGGATTTTCACATATTTCTGACATTTGTCACGTCTTCTCACATAGTCTGCGACATTCCGATTTACAGTCGGCCAATTGTATCGATAGCGGAGGATTTTCTTCGCTAAAGTCTGGCCCCCGGTATGGTCCCCACATTCATCTTCATGGATTTCCTTCTGTACTCGTATTATCTCCTCACGAGCAATGCACTTCGAGAATCCCCTTCGATACATTACTCCATCTTGCATTACATAACGTCAAGCCTTACGAATGACTTGTCGTCTTTCGCTCTTTCTTTCGGGCATGACCCCGTGTAACAAGTACTGCTTTAATGGGGTCATCCATGATTCCTTCTTGATTTTTGTTTCTAACACGAAATCTACCTCCATCGTATTTATGCTCGAAACATGTAAGGTTTCAACGGGAAACAATCCCATCTGCTGTGCATCGCCAGTGCATGCAAATTTCGCCAATGAATTGGCTGCTCTGTTTAGCTCATGTAGGACATGTGAAATATCATAATACTTGAGATTTACTAGCATCTCTTGAACTCGTACCAAATACGAGGCAAGTCTCTGCCCTTTTCTTGATAGTCTCCTCGCACTTGGTACACCACTAGTTGCAAGTCGTAAAAAATTTCGATCGATCTTACTTCCAGTTGTTTGATAAGTCTTAAGTCGGCAATCAATGCTTCATTTTTGGCTTCGTTATTCGTTGCTGTGGACTCGAGCTTCAAAGCGTAGCAAACTGATCGGTTCTTAGGAGTTACAAAAACTATGCCAACACCCGAACAACGATCGTTAGATGAGCCATCGGTGTACATCTTCCATCGAATGGGAGGTATGACATTGCGACCGTTTGATTTATCTGTTATGGTGAATTCAGCAATGAAATCTACTAGCGCTTGCCCCTGTGTGGCCCATCGTAGCAGGTATGTAATATCGAACTGACTCAAGTCGATATTCCATTGTAACATCCTTCCAGAAGTTTCCGGTCGTTGGAGTAACTGTCGCAAGGGTTGATCGGTATAATACCGATCGAGTGTGCCTGCAAGTATGGGCGAAGCTTGCGTGATGCAATCACCAAGCAATAAGCCAACTTCTCAATCCTAGGATAATTTCTTTTCGCCCCCGTCAAACTTTACTGACATAATATACCGGCTTTTGAACTCGGTCCTCCTCACGAACTAAAGCTGTACTGATAACATGTTGGGATACTTCCAGGTATACATATAGAATTTCATGGTCAATTAGTTTTGATAGCACCGGGGGACTTTCTAGATATTTAACTAGAGCTCGGAATGCTACCTCACAGTCAGATGTCCACTCGAAATTGCTCTTTCCTTTCTTTATCACATCAAAGAAAGGAATGCACTTATCCATGGCTCTGGATATGAATCGACTCAGCGTGGCCACCTTTCCATTCAAGCTTTGTACTTGCTTTATAGTTCTGGCCACTTGTATGTCCCGAATAGCCTGAATCTTTTTCGGGTTAGCTTCCACGTGCGTTCACAATGAAACCAAAGAACTTCCTTGATGCAACACAAAAAGAACACTTTAAAGGTTTTATCTTCATCCCGTAATGCCTGAATATATCAAACATCTCTGCTAAGTCACAGATGTGGCCGTTTGACTGTCGTGACTTCGCGAGCATGTCATCCACATAGAATTCCATTGTTCTACCAATCTGGTCCTTAAACATTCGATTCACCAAATGCTGATATGTTGCTCCAATGTTTTTCAATCCAATTACTACATAGAAATATAGCCCCACATCTTTGACAAAGCTGGTGTGTTCTTGGTCTGAAATGTGCATCGGGATCTGATTGTATCCTGAATACGCATCCATAAATGACAATAATTCGTGTCCGACGGTAGAGTCGACGAGTTGGTCGATTCTAGGTAAAGGGTAACTATCCTTCGGACATGCTCTATTCAGATCGAAGTAATCAACACAAGTTCTCCACTTCCCATTCGCTTTTATTACCAGGACTGGGTTAGATACCATTTCGGGGTAGAGGGCGTCGTAGACGAACCCATTGGGTTTGAGTTTGTCCACCTCATCCTTGAGAGCAGCGGACCTCTCCGGGTCCATGCCTCTCCTTTTCTGTTTCACAGGAACGTACTTCGGTCTATGTTCAACATATGACTCGCAATAGTGGGGGAAATCTCGCACATATCAGAATGTGTCCAAGCGAAAACATCCAGACTAGCTCATAGGAAATCAGTGAGGTCCTCGACCACTGAAAGGTCAGGTTGTGATCCAATCTTAAGAACTCGTGATGGGTCATCCCGGCTAACTGGAATGTCGATCGTCAGCTCAGCTGGTGCAGCATTCGTTTCCCAGGGTTCTCCATCATCATCTCTCGGATCTATGTCTCTATGGATCCGAGAATATCGCCCGAGCCAGGGCTCGGGCACTACTTGTCAATCATCAGTATTTAGAATGCGAAAGGAGGTGTCCGTAACCTTCCCTTTTTCTCTCTGTTGAGCTTCTCTCAGCTCTTCCACATAACATGCACGACCGGCCGCCTGATCGCCGTGTACTACACTGACTCCTTTGTATGTCGGAAACTTTAGTGTCAAACACCATAAGGCCAAAGAAGCCCTAAACTCTACCAAGGTCGGACGACCAAAAAATACATTGTATGGAGAGTCAACATCCATTACTATGAACGGTAGGATTCGCACTCTCCTACGCTCACCTTCCACCAGCTCAACTGGTAACTCAATATACCCCATCATGTCGGTTGCGGCACCATTAAAGCCGTGAATACGGGCTTTGCATGGTTTTAAATCTTTTTTCTCCATCTTCATTTGGTCATAAGCCTTCTTGAAGATGATGTTGACAGAGCTTCCACAATCAATCAAAATCCTTTTGACGTAAGCTGGCTTGAGCGTTGCAGATTTGACCATCGGGTCGATAGTAGGAGCCTCCACCCTGTCTGCATCTCGACTCCTAAACACTATATCGTCTGGCATCATGCATTGTTTTTTGCAGGGGTTCCATCTCCTGCCAATTCTTATCTGCGGGATGAGATCCTCCGACTTTAGTGTTTATGATCAACCTACATACGATCCGGGCAGGTTCCTCTGGGTGGCGCGGTGTCGGCCCGCGTCCGAGGTCTAACATTCCTTGCCTACCCCCTGGTGGGTTCTCAACAAACTCCTACAGCTTTTTCTGCCTAATTAACCTTTCTATGGCGTCATGGAGGTGTCTATACTCCTCAGTATTGTGCCCGTGGGTCTCATGGAGGCGACGGTACTTCCCTGTCCATTTTCGTTCCTTAGTGGACTCCTTTAGGCATGGCTTTCTGTATTGAAAGGTGTTACAGGTAGATAGGCAAATGTTATCAAGAGACGTATTCAGGGGGGTGTATCTGTTGTAGATCGGAATCCTCGACTTCCATTTCCTTGTCACTTTTTTCTTTCCGAGATTTCCTACTCCGGATCCTTTAGACTATCCACGCTTGTTCTGGACGTTCACTTGAACTTTTCCCGAACTGTCGCTGGATTGCTTCACGGCGATGTTACTTTTCACAGTGTCCTGAATAGGCCCTGGTGCCTTATCTTGTCTCGTCCATCGAGCTTCCTCCCTCATTATGAACTGATGAGCTTTGGAATATAATCACTCCAATGTAGTTGGTGGGGTTTCCCACCAACCAATCTCCAAACTTCGAGTCTAGATCTTCACCTCGCATTACCGCCATCAAGATTGTATGGTCGTTAGGGTTCCTAAATTCAGTGGTGGCAACATGAAACCTCTGTAAGTATGATTTCAAAGACTCATCCGGAGCTTGGATCATGGTTGATAAGGACATCACATCCTTTGGACGAGTAGCACATATCACGAATTGTTCAACAAATTTCATCGCCAACTCATCGAAGCTGGATATAGACCGTGGAGGAAGTCGAGTAAACCACATAGTGGCGATCCCGAACAAAGTGATTGGGAAGCACCTACACTTAATTGCATCATTCACCCTTGTAGAATCCATAATCCATTCGTACCTCATCACGTGTTTCCTAGTGTCAGTCTTTCCTTCTTAGGCTGGGATAGTCAGCATACTGAATTTCTTGGGATACTCAGCCTATAGAATAATGTCTGTGAAGGGAGTACGACTCCTTGACACTCCCCAATCTTCGTTGGTCAGGCCTTGGTTTTCTCTCATTAACTACCAAACTGATAAGTCTAGAGTTTATATGGAGGATGGAAGGTTGGGTTCCGTTCCACGGGACTGTGCAAGTTGATGTCCCGCCTGTTGGCGGTCAGGCAAACGTGCATCCTGAAGGCCAACTTGATTTAGGTCTTGGTGAGCCGGGCGTCCGATCTCCTCACGTGCCAGATCCCTAACGGATCGATCAATGGAACCTGCCTGTGCAGCTTCAGTCTTATGGCGTCTATGCCTAGGAGGTTCATCAGCTGAAGTCGAGCTATCGGACGAAGAATAAGGAGCCGGACTACTTCCAGCATTCTGATGCTGCTGCTGGGCAAGCTGTGTTATGAGATTAATGTTGGCTTAAATCTGCTCAGCCAGTTGCCTTCGACTTTCCCTGAGTTCTCTTATCAAGTCGTTGAACTCTGTTCGGGAAACGACTTCCGTTTGATTTTGGGTGGAGGGCCCTGCGTCTTGAATTGGTTGCTGGTTGCTACGTCCAACTTGTTGCACACTAGCAGTCTTGTGGACATCTGCATTGTGAGAGGCTGATCGAGTGCGTGATCTTCCCATAGTAGAGTTGTCGGTTGGAACTCTGAATATATTCAACGGGTGTTCAATGAATAAGTCGGATCTTCTTCGAGGGATTTTTCAAGCCAGTAGCTACAAAGTAGATCCTATCAATCTGTGAATTCGATTCTAGGTGAAAGCACCAAAATGTTAGCACCATAATTGGTCACTAACACCCTTGAGTAGAATTATGTAGAGAGATTAATGAAGAAAATAAATTCAAATAGAGGATAATGTGCTAAATTAAACGCAGAAAACAAGAACACAAATTTATAGTGGTTCGACGTAACTGCCTGTATCCACTTTGAGGTTAATCTTTATTGTTTCTCTTACTAATCAATTACAGATACAATCCGTACACCAACTATTTGATTACAATTTTTAAGCAAAAAGATAAGTCTTGAATGAGCCTTGAATGCGGCAAAGTCTCCTCTGGTGTTCTCGAAAAAAGGCCCCTTTCACTGTGCCCCTGCCTCTCTATTAATAGTCAAAGATGGGTTAGACTTTCCTGGTGGGCTTAGTAGTTAGACAGTTCGTCCCAAAATGAGTGAACTTTGTGTGCCTAACCATAAACTCTGATCGAAAAATGCCAAGCGCTTCCTTAATGCCGAGCAAGGCGATGTGTTGAGTGAAGAGTGAACGAACAAGAAGTGATGCCGGTCGAGGGGAGATGCCGAACGAGGCTGGAATGCTGAACGAGCTTTATGCCGGTGGAGATTGAATGCTGAATGACTCTGACATGCCGAACGGCCCTCAATGCCGAACGAGGTCTAGATGCCAAGCAGTGTGGAATGCCGAACGATTCTGACATGCCGAACGGCCCTCAATGCCAAACATGGTCTGGATGCCGAGCAGTGTCGAATGCCGAACGACTCTGACATGCCGAATGGCCCTCGATGCCGAACGATATACAATACCGAATAGCCCTCAATGCCGAATGACCATAGATGCCGAACGGCCTGGTCGTGCCGAAAGGGGACGGATGCCTTACAAAGTCTCTTCACCAAGTCTTTGGTTGCCCGATCAAGCCGCTGGGTAACACCTCTCAACCAGCAACCACAAAGCAATAAGTTTGCAGCAACCACAAAGTTAAGTATCTGGGCTCCTTACCATGATACCACTTATAATCCAGAAGGAAATGGACATACCCTCAGGGAGACCTACCCCCAAATAACCTTGCTGCAATGGTTCCTATTTCGACCATTACCGGGTTGTGAGGCTCGACAAAGTCTCGTCCACAAAGCTACGCTTTGGACAAAAGCCATGCTTCGATCAATAAATGATCTGCAGCACTTCGCATGCCACATTACCAAATTGGGAATGTATCACTAGTAACTATCAATTATATAACCTCTAAGCTCGTACGTCTCAGAGAAGGGTGTTAAGCTAAGAGAATAAATTCTCAGCCACCAAGTATAAATGCATTTGATAGAAACTAATTTTACATCTCAAAGTGTAATGTCAGATACACATCCATACAAGTCTGTTCTGGGTTCGAACAGAACTGAAGGCACTTCAAAAGAAGCCCTTGCAATCCAGGCATCCTCAATCCCGATTGGACTTCCCATTGTAGGATCTAGATTAACCCTAGAGGGGGGGTGAATAGGGTTATAGAAAATTTTCTCGATTTAAACACAGAAATAAATTGCAGAAATAAATATGCTGAAAAGTAAATCACACACAAAATTTACCTAGCTTCGGCAACCCCTGCCTACTGCTGCATTCCCAGATTTCTATTAGAATTAAACAGTATCACGCTTACAAACACTCTACTAGACTCGCAGACATTTGCTCCCGCTCACAAACACTCTACTAGACTCGCACACCCTGCTCGCAAACATTTGCTCCCGCTCACAAACACTCTACTAGACTCGCACACCCTGCTCCGCCTATAGAGTTTCGCTTACTCGCAAACTTTGCTTCCCGCCTATAGAGCTTCGCTTACTCGCAAACTCTGCCCCCGCCTATAGAGCTTTGCAAACTCGCACACCCTGCTCACTGAACTAATTCTAACTAAACAATCTGACATGACCTAATCCCTAGGTGGTGATTTACAAATTCTTTGACTTAAAAAATAAAAACAACAATTAGCAAAAAACAAATAGAATAAATAACCCTAATTAAAAATTTAAGGCCCTTAATAATAACAAGGCCCCTTTTATTTCTTCTTGCCCGTTCACTTCTTTATTTTGCTCTGTAGAAAATAATGTCGGCCTGGTTCCTTCTTTCGTTCATTCCTCTTGGCTCTTGAAATTAGGGCTTTGGTAAAATCGAAGGCGCCGCTTGAATGTAGATCGACTACAGTAGCTGCTTCTTTGTTTTGATTCGGTAATCGACCCGCTAGCTCTGTTTAGCTTTCGGCTGCCCCCAATTTTTGATCGAGTTCAACTCTGATGCTTCGGTATGTAATTTCCCTTTTTGCTTTTACAATTTTGGCTTACTCGAACTCGATGGATTTGAGATTGCCGATGATGATGGTTTATATAGGGTTTGTAACCCTAGATTTGCGTTCGTATAAGTTGATTTGAATTTGTCTACTGATATTGCTTTGGTCATTCGATTATTCTTGGATGCTCGTGATTTCACTGACTTTTTCAATTTCGTGTTTTTGATGCTTGGCACACACGGTTTTGATTTGTGACGTGGTCAAATTGCTTGGTCAATACGGTTTTGAATTTTGATGATCACGGCTTGATTTTTAACTTCGTCAATTACCATTGCTACCTCGATTTTGACTTGTTCATTATATGACTTCGGTCATTTTACTGTTGACTTTATTCTCTGTGTTGCTTCTGGCTTGACACACCTGTAGCATGGTCGATTTGCTTGGCCACCAACTGTTTCGAATCTGCACTGATGAATTTTGTTTATCCACTGTTGCTTTTGACTTTACACGGCATTGATTTTCTGGCACTGTTTTAATTCATTGTGATTTTTGTATCACTGCTTGATTCTCTGTGAATTTTTTCTGTTGGCTCGGCTTCAGTATGCTTTGATTCAAACCAGACTTTTGTTGACTTGATCACAACTGATATTAGCTTGTGAATTTCTGATGGACTTATTTGTTCGACCCTTTTGTTATTCATATCTTCATTTGATCAGTGTGTTTGAGTCTGCATTTGCATACTTGCATTTGGGTTGTTGCTCTCTGTACTTGTAGTTGCACTTCTTGTTGGATATGTTGGCACAGGAACTAACATGTATTTGGACTTGTTGTATTCATTCATATTGTGTATTGCATTGATGATTTTGGTTACTCTGTTCATTGCTTCGTAGCTTGCATCACTGGTGCACTTTATCTGTTGCATACATGAGCTTGACACTATAAAATTATTTATCATTTGCTTTGACACTGCTTCGGCCCATCTTTGTGCTGTTGATGTTGTCTTAGTTGATGCCTCTGTTTGACTTCACTGTATCACTTGTTTATATTCTTGCAGTTGCTATACTTTTGACAGAAATGCTTCACTTGATTCTGTTGTATTTGTGCATTGCCTTACTGTTGCTGTGCACTTCTGTTTGCTGTCATGTTCTTGTGCTCGAGCTCTTTGCACTCTAATGCTTGTTGTTGTATATTTGTGACATTCATGTTGCTGCTGCTTAGTGTCTTGAAACTCGGCCTATTGTTTACTTCATATAGTTGGTTCATGTTGTTGCTTATGTTGATGGCCATCTTCAAGTCAGTTTGCATAAGTGAATTGAGTCTTGATAGCTTGCATGATGTTATTTCCAGTTCCACTTGGTCATTTTTCCTGTTGCCTTGTATCACTGGTTCATTCCACTGTTTCATGCGTGCTCGACATTGTGACTTGTTTTGTTTGCATTTGGCCCTGTTGCTGTTGGTCTGGAGTTGTTTAATGAAGAGGTTGAACCTGTTAGTCGAGCTTGCATACTTCATGTAGCCTTGTGTTGAAACCAGTTTTAAAACTCGGGTTTGACCTTGTGCTGAAGTCGACATTTTATTTATATTGCACCTGAGTTGAACCCGTCTTTTTATTTGGGTTTGACCTGTGCTCACCTGTCCCTGTAGCATTATCAAGTGTACATCGGTGTGCACGGCCTTATGGCATATACAGTGATACACTGTGCATGTCACAAGCTGTTCGTATAAGTTGAATTCAAATTTAAATGATGATGAACAACCCAAATAGCTGAGGAAAATATTATTTTCAAAAATTATCTTTTATTTTTGAATTGCAAAAATATTTCTTTTTCAATTTTACTGCGTTGGCTTATATTTTTGCAGATTGCTCAGATGTTGGATTCAAACTGGAATGCAGTCGAAGATAAATACGAGTGTGAGTGATACGTAGTGAGGTTAACTGTAAATGTGAAATGTGATGTAATTGTAATCAAAGTTGTATAGTTATAGTGAGAGCTTTACTATTCAAAATTGTAATAAATATTTGTTTGAATAAAATATTCGTTTGAATTCAAATTCTGTAATATTTAATTTATTCAACAAATATTTATTTAATCTGTTAATATAAATAGTACATTAACAAATACATTTAAACGAATGTATATATGTTTATTATCATCAAACAAAAATCATATAAGCGCATATTCAACAATCTCCCCCTTTTGATGATAACAGACATATATTTAAATTTTGACCGTGTTAAATGTATTTGATCAATGATATATTCTAATTGCTCCCCCTATGTAAATGCTTCCTCTCTACATGATGCTCCCCCTACATATATGCATACAAATAAAAATATATAAATGATCCTATATGCAAAGTGAAAATTATTTGACCTTTGCTTGATTCTATTTGACAAAATCTTAACTTTTATCTCCCCCTTTTGTTATCAGCAAAAGAATAACAGTGTTATAAAAATAGGGATGAAGTGACAGACATGAATCAAACATTTAACTCAATTGAATATAAATATCAAATTTCAATAAAACTCAAACAAAAATCATAATTACCCTTGTTAGACGCATATTCCACTTTCAGAAGTGATGGGGATAAAATCATCAAAAATTCATATAGTTATGTCTATTTGTGGTATATTTATTTCAGGAAATTTGAATATCTACTAACCATGCATAACCGTTAGGACTTTTAAATGAGATTAGTAGTATTCCAATTTAATTTAAAAAATGAAATCAAGTATCTTTTAACCATGCATGACCGTGAGGACTTTTAAATGGGATTAGAATCAACTTGTCTGTTAAATCAATTAATTTTGATATGCGTTCCATACATGCATAACCGTGAGGACTTTTAAATGAGCATGGAAGCACATAATCAAAAATCCAAGTAATTCACCCATGCATAACCGTGAGGACTTTTAAATGAGAGTGAATACTTTGGATATTTATTTTTATTGCTAAATATAATAAATTGAAGCACAACTAATTTCCTTCACAGATTTAAAGATATTGAAGAACAAATGATTTCCTTTGTAAACTACCACAAATTTACATACTATGTGTAATTTTGATGAGTGATAGTCGATGGAAAGATGATAGAAATAGAAATGATCATGGAATTTTTACCCAACAAAAAGTTTTTATAACTCTTGTTATGAGATTCTAAAGAAATTTTCTAATTATACTTTCTCGAGTTATAATATATGATAAATATCAACACTCATCACTTTTTCAATCACTATTCATCTTTTCGATAATCAAAGGGAGTTAGATTAGTCAAAATAGTCATTTAAAATCAAATTTAAAAATTATAAAATCAATTTTTTCAAAAATGACTAATTTGTAAATATGGTCAAACATGATTTTCTCGAGGGGGTTTTATAAGAAAATTTTCTTCTATTTGAAAATTATTTCAAGTGAAAAATATGTAGATATTTTCTTCGAAAAACGATGCAGCGAATGAACGTTTCAAAAATTAATCACGTTCCACTAGTAATTTTCTATCATCTATATTACCAGTGTAATCTGCATCTGAATTTAAATTTCACTCAATATTCACTCGTTGGATGTCAAAGGCCAGATTGTGAAATTTCAACAAATTATCTCATAATTGTTTTCAACAATTTTTAAATGAAATTTTCTTGAATTTGAATTGAGACCGTGTTAACAATCAAACAAATATCATATTGTCAGTTTCAGAAACAGTTATATTCATGTGTAATAGTCAATCAAGATCATAATTATTTTAAAAAATTTCTTGAAGTTTCAACAATTTCTTAAAATCCTTTTTAACAGCTTTACACATGAAATTTGAAATCGTGCAAATTTATAAGCAGTGACCAAAATATCAAAACAAATATATCTACGTGTAGCATGAATAACAATCATTTGACAAAACAACTTTATATAAATTAGTTCAAAGTTGAAAATCTGATTGGCCATCTTAAATCAAGGTCATAAATAAGAACAAGTCAAAAAATCATATTAGTTAAATCCGAATCAGTCAACCATCATAATTACTCCAAGTAATTCTATTTAAAGATGATTGGTCAATATTTTGAAAAAGTCATAGCATCAAAAACATCATCTTTTGTTCATTTCAATATTGGCTGATTTTAATTTAGAGTATGGTGCAGATAATCACATTTTATCGTTAAAAATATACCTTTACCTGTTTTTACCTTTACGATATTTTTCGTTATTGTCCATTGTGATTCTGTCACCTTTGTACTAGGCAAAGGAACTTTGCTTTGTCGCCCGTTGTGTTTCTGGAACAGCCGAAATCCAGAGAACACTGTTGTTGTTCCTTAGCCTGCCACCACACCTACACGATTAAAGATTTATGTGACCTATTTGTTTTTATAGGTCCATGATTGTTAGTGGTAGAATATGAAAAATATGTTTGTGAAGACCCAAAACTATTTATATATGTTCCTTTTGGCACCCAAATTTGTTTGACTTTCAAAGATTTTATATTTGTGCCTTTTGGAACCCAAATTGGTATAGTTTTCACGTGTTTGGGTCTATACCAACAATTATTTTGATTGTGTCCAACTTTTCTACAAATTGTGCACATTAAATTGACTTGATTAAAATTGCCTTCAACAATTTTAGATTGATTATATCCAAGTCCTTTTCTAACCGTGTTAACAGTTTGCTTTCCTAATAACATATTCAACGATTTTTCGCTTTTTGAAAATTTATCTAAAGTCGTTGACAATTGTTGGACTTGTATTTTGAGAGATTCATTTTCGTTTAACAATTGTGTGCACTTTTTAATAGAATTCTCTCTTCTAGTATTTTCAATTTTTAAAATCAGAATTTCGTTTTCAAGTGATTTCATTTTAATTTCTGATTTTTTAGTTTCTTCTTCAGATGTTGGACACTTATCACACTTAGGGATCCTACTTTGATAGGTTTTAACTAATTGTTCAAGTTGTTCATTTAATTCTATCAAAGTATCTTTTTGTGATTCAAGTTTAGCGTATTTTTCCCTAAGTTGTTTAAAACAGCAATTCACTTCATGGAAATAAATAAGTAATTCAGAGTGAGTAAGTTTTGATACCTTGCTTGGCTCGTCGTCGTCGCTATCGGTTATATTCCCATGAAGGCACATATCTACTTTCTCACTTTCACTGCTATCGCTTTTATTCCACGTGGCTGCAAATTTCCTTTTTGAATTCTTCATTTATAATGCCAGCTCGGCTGCACCATCATCATCATCCTCATCACAACTGCTATTTACCAACTCTGTTAAGCATATTTCTTTAACTGAGTCGGTTGTGAAGGACTTCTCATTGCTGTTGACTTTTGGACCATATATTGCATCGAGAGTTTTCCAAATTTTCTGTGCATTTACACAATGAGAAACGAAATAAAAATTATCACGATTAATATGAGAATATAATATATGCATAGCAAGAGCATTAATCGAGATAATTTCCTTATTTGTTAAATCACACCCATTTTCAATAATATCCCAACATTTAATATTAACAGATTTTAAATATAATTCCATTTTTAATTTCAAATTCAAAAATTCCGTTCCATCGAAAATAGAAGGAATAATATTGAAACGACCCTCAACAAAAATATTATTTAGTGGATTCATGACTCTAGAGTTAAAAAATAAAATACCGGGCTCCGATACCACTTGTAGGATCTAGATTAACCCTAGAGGGGGGGTGAATAGGGTTATAGCAAATTTTCTCGATTTAAACACAGAAATAAATTGCAGAAATAAATATGCTGAAAAGTAAATCACACACAAAATTTACCCAGCTTCGGCAACCCCTGCCTACTGCTGCATTCCCAAATTTCTATTAGAATTGAACAGTATCACGCTTACAAACACTCTACTAGACTCGCAGACATTTGCTCCCGCTCACAAACACTCTACTAGACTCGCACACCCTGCTCGCAAACATTTGCTCCCTCTCACAAACACTCTACTAGACTCGCACACCCTGCTCGCAAACATTTGCTCCCTCTCACAAACACTCTACTAGACTCGCACACCCTGCTCCGCCCATAGAGTTTCGCTTACTCGCAAACTTTGCTTCCCGCCTATAGAGCTTCGCTTACTCGCAAACTCTGCTCCCGCCTATAGAGCTTTGCAAACTCGCACACCCTGCTCACTGAACTATCTAACTAGACAATCTGACACGACCTAATCCTTAGGTGGTGATTTACAAATTCTTCGACTTAAAAAATAAAAACAACAATTAACAAAAAACAAATAGAATAAATAACCCTAATTAAAAATTTAAGGCCCTTAATAATAACAAGGCCCCTTTTATTTCTTCTAGCCCGTTCTCTTCTTTATTTTGCTTTGTAGAAAATAATGTCGGCCTGGTTCCTTCTTTCGTTCATTCCTCTTGGCTCTTGAAATTAGGGCTTTGGTAAAATCGAAGGCGCCGCTTGAATGTAGATCGACTACAGTAGATACTTCTTTGTTTTGATTCGGTAATCGACCCTCTAGCTCTGTTTAGCTTTCGGCTGCCCCCAATTTTTGATCGAGTTCAACTCTGATGCTTCGGTATGTAATTTCCCTTTTTGCTTTTACAATTTTGGCTTACTCGAACTCGATGGATTTGAGATTGCCGATGATGATGGTTTATATAGGGTTTGTAACCCTAGATTTGCGTTCGTATAAGTTGATTTGAATTTGTCTACTGATATTGCTTTGGCCATTCGATTATTCTTGGATGCTCGTGATTTCACTTACTTTTTCAATTTCGTGTTTTTGATGCTTGGCACACACGGTTTTGATTTGTGACGTGGTCAATTTGCTTGGTCAATACGGCTTTGAATTGTGATGATCACGACTTGATTTTTAACTTCGTCAATTACCTTTGCTACCTCGATTTTGACTTGTTCATTATATGACTTCGGTCATTTTACTGTTGACTTTATTCTCTGTGTTGCTTCTGGCTTGACACACCTGTAGCATGGTCAATTTGCTTGGCCACCAACTGTTTCGAATCTGCACTGATGAATTTTGTTTATCCACTGTTGCTTTTGACTTTACACGGCATTGATTTTCTGGCACTGTTTTAATTCATTGTGATTTTTGTATCACTGCTTGATTCTCTGTGAATTTTTTCTGTTGGCTCGGCTTCAGTATGCTTTGATTCAAACCAGACTTTTGTTGACTTGATCACAACTGATATTAGCTTGTGAATTTCTGATGGACTTATTAGTTCGACCCTTTTGTTATTCATATCTTCATTTGATCAGTGTGTTTGAGTCTGCATTTGCATACTTGCATTTGAGTTGTTGCTCTCTGTACTTGTAGTTGCACTTCTTGTTGGATATGTTGGCACTGGAACTAACTTGTATCTGGACTTGTTGTATTCATTCATACTGTGTATTGCATTGATGATTTTGGTTACTCTGTTCATTGCTTCGTAGCTTGCATCACTGGTGCACTTTATCTGTTGCATACATGAGCTTGACACTATAAAATTATTTATCATTTGCTTTGACACTGCTTCGGCCCATCTTTGTGCTGTTGATGTTGTCTTAGTTGATGCCTCTGTTTGACTTCACTGTATCACTTGTTTATATTCTTGCAGTTGCTATACTTTTGACAGAAATGCTTCACTTGATTCTGTTGTATTTGTGCATTGCCTTACTGTTGCTGTGCACTTCTGTTTGCTGTCATGTTCTTGTGCTCGAGCTCTTTGCACTCTGATGCTTGTTGTTGTATATTTGTAACATTCATGTTGCTGCTGCTTAGTGTCTTGAAACTCGGCCTATTGTGTACTTCATATAGTTGGTTCATGTTGTTGCTTATGTTGGTGGCCATCTTCAAGTCAGTTTGCATAAGTGAATTGAGTCTTGATAGCTTGCATGATGTTATTTCCAGTTGCACTTGGTCATTTTTCCTGTTGCCTTATATCACTGGTTCATTCCACTGTTTCATGCGTGCTCGACATTGTGACTTGTTTTGTTTGCATTTGGCCCTGTTGCTGTTGGTCTGGAGTTGTTTAATGAAGAGGTTGAACCTGTTAGTCGAGCTTGCATACTTCATGTAGCCTTGTGTTGAACCCAGTTTTAAAACTCGGGTTTGACCTTGTGCTGAAGTCGATATTTTATTTATATTGTACCTGAGTTGAACCCGTCTTTTTATTTGGGTTTGACCTGTGCTCACCTGTCCCTGTAGCATTATCAAGTGTATATCGGTGTGCACGGCCTTGTGGCATATACAGTGATACAATGTGTATGTCACAAGCTGTTCGTATAAGATGAATTCAAATTTAAATGATGACGAACAACCCAAATAGCTGAGGCAAATATTATTTTCAAAAATTATCTTTTATTTTTTAATTGCAAAAATATTTCTTTTTCAATTTTACTGCGTTAGCTTATATATTTGCAGATTGCTCAGATGCTGGATTCAAACTGGAATGCAGTCGAAGAAAAATACGAGTGTGAGTGATATGTAGTAAGGTTAACTGTAAATGTGAAATGTGATGTAATTTTAATCAAATTTGTATAGTTATAGTGAGAGCTTGAAATTGTACTATTCAAAATTGTAATAAATATTTATTTGAATAAAATATTCGTTTGAATTCAAATTCTGTGATATTTAATTTATTCAACAAATATTTATTTAATCTGTTAAAATAAATAGTACATTAACAAATACATTTAAACGAATGTATATATGTTTATTATCATCAAACAAAAATCATATAAGCGCATATTCAACACCCATCACATATGGAGATATCTATACCAGAGCAACTCAGTGCAGAGTCATTTGACAGGTTATCCTATCGTTCTCGAAGACACCCTATCTTCAAATGCTATCCATTTCATCGTATCACTATTTGGAATGGGTAATATGACCCAAAGTCCTCTCCAGGCCGAGCACTTAATTTTAAAACATATAGTTATTGGGATCTTAGTTAAGTCACAACTTAGAACCCAAAACATTTCTTTCAAATGGTTAAAACAAATTACCATTTTAAATCTTTTAACAAAAAGATTCGGTTGACAAATTTCACCAATCTTTCACAAAGATTCATTCATGGTTTTCAAAATAATTTCCTTTTCAAATTGGATTAACTCATACAATCATTAAATCAAAGACTCGATTCATAGCTTTCAAAACCATTTCCAAACATTCATTCAGAACATTCAAAAACAATTCCCATTTCAAATCTTTTATATAAAAGATACACCATTTAAATTCTCCTCAATTTCAAAACAAAGTTCAACAATCTTCCATAAGGATTAATTCACAACTTTCCAAACTATTTACGATTCAAATCTTTTAAGTAAAAGATCCATTTCAGCTCAACAACAAGATTTACCAAATCTTTAACAAAGATAGCTTTCAAAACTATTTCCTTTCGACAAAACTGGGAATTCTTTCTTTTATACAAAAGCCATTATTATTTGAAAACAATTACTTGTTGTCTCGAGAAAATCCGATTATATTTGCTCAAGTTAAAGCCTTTCAAGTATCAACTCGGGTTGAATTTAAATTCTTAAAAATAATACTTTTAAAATGGTTCAAAACTCATATAAATACATTATATAACTTGTTAAATCATGATTCAAATCTTGAATCCAAATTCCAATCAAACTATTTAAATTTCAAAACTTTATCAAATTATTCAAAATAACTTTTATCTTCAAAACTCCTTTTCAAAAGCTTTTCATATTTAACCCAATTCCATTTCCAAAACAATTTGGATTCAAAATTCAACTTTAAAACCATTTTGAATGAAATATAATTGAATTCAAATATCTGTGACTTAACCAATTTCCTTGTTAAATCCATATTTATGTGTGTATAGTGTAGTACAGGGGTTTTACACAATAGTGCAACATCATTAATCATCATAGATTCATGCACATTAATATCGATAAGCGGTATAATCTATAGTGCTTATCTTCATTCGCAGATTCATAGATAAATAATATACATTCTTTACAGATAAGTAAATTGCATTCATCACAGATAAATCAAAATAACTCATTTCACAAAGCATCACATACTAGTGATATCAAACAATTCAAAGCATTCAATAGAATCCAAACATTCACAAGTAAGATCAATTAATTATCTGTTAACCCAGTTTCCTCTACGAGTTAAGGAATCTACGACTTAAGGCCTTCACGGGTTAAAGGGTCTACGAGATAAGGTCTACGACTTAAGGCCTTCACGGGTTAAAGGGTCTACGACTTAAGGCCTTCACGGGTTAAAGGGTCTACGAGATAAGGTCTACGACTTAAGGCCTTCAGGGGTTAAAGGGTCTACGAGATAAGGTCTACGACTTAAGGCCTTCACGGGTTAAAGGGTCTACGAGATAAGATCTACGACTTAAGGCCTCCACGGGTTAAAGGGTTTATGACTTAACGACTCAAGGGACGAGGAGTTAAGACGACTGCACCTAAGTCGTGACGGACTTACGACCTTTGCTAGATCGTTCACGACCTAAGGCTACAGAGGCAAATTCAATACTGCACCATGACTCGTTAACTCCAGTTAAGCCACAAGCCGAGGATCAGTTTGGGTCGATCACGACCTACGACATATGGTAAGTCGTACACGACTTAAGACTATGGTAAGTCGTACACGAGAATCAGTTCAATGCCGCATCACTTATGAGAGGACAGGTTAACTCATTTGCGACTTAGGACTTGTGATATATCTAGGGTTCAGCAAGGATGCCTTTAAGAAGTCTGGACCCAGCATTTAAGTGACAACTGAGCCACGACTTAGTTTAAGTCGTCCACGACTCAACTTAGGTCGGTTACGACTTAGGACTTGGTAATGTTTCCTGCCTAGAATTGCCTATAAATACGACCCTAGCTCCAACTAGAAGAGGACTTTTGGCTCATTTTCTTCAAACGCCGTTACTCTGCTGCATTCCAAACTAATCCAATCCGACACTTGAAGATCTCAAGACATTAAGAACGCTACAAACAACTTCAAGAAGAGATCACATACATCCAACATGGATTCGAAAACTCTCATCTTCGTCGAAGTTTAAGCTACTTGTTCTAAGTCTCTTGTAATTCAAAGTGTATTGTATTTGGGAAGAATTGTATCAGCTTGTAACGAGATTATTAATAAAAGTACTTAAAGTGGACGTAGGCTATACCCTAAAGCCGAACCACTATAAAATTGTTGTTGTTTACCGCTTTTCTGCTATTATCTGCTTGTAATCTGTTCCCGAGTCGTCGGGTGGTGCTTTCACAACTACAACTCATACATCGGGGTGTTAGCGTTCAAATTTTAGCGTTAATATTTTTGGTGCTTTCACTGAGAATTGAACTCAGGCAGGTTATCATCATTGCTTCACAGAGGTTTGTAGAGAGAATTTCCCTGAAAACCAGAAGTCTATCCGAGATAATGGCTCCTGGAAGGAAGAGTAGATCTGTCAGAACTGGGAATATTCAAGAGGGAACCTCCGCTTCCCCTGTACCTAATCAACCCACTCCGTCTGCTGGGGTTACGAAAGCAGAGTTGGATGCTGTAATATTAGGACTGAACTAGCAGATAAACGCCCAGAATGCACAATTAGAAGCTCAGAGTGCCCAAGATGCTCTAATTCTGAATTAGTTGAATGATTTGCTCGGGGCAAACAATCAACCGGGTGGTAATGGAAGGAATTATGCTGGCAACATTCGTGATGCTAATGAGAGGAATGCTCCAGAAAGGGCTGCCAGTCCCTTTGAGCAAACGCTTCCTGAGGTTGGTGGATCTGGAACTCGACATGATGAGGAGTATCTTTCTGGAATGGTCCGGCAAATCATGAGAGAAAGTATGCAAAGGGTTGAAGATGAGAAAGAATGGGGTTTCGCCCCAAGTAAAACTCCATTTACTGAGAAAATCTTAAAGGCGGAGTTTCCAAGGAAGTTTGTCCCTCCAACTATCCCAGCTTACAAAGGGACAAGTGATCCGAATGAATTCTTGTATAAATATGATTGGCACATGACAGGTGCCAGAGCCTCAGACGAGATAAAGTGCCGATATTTCCCCGTATATCTTGAAGGTGTGGCTCTACTGTGGTTCACCAAGTTGCCAGTCCGATCTATTGATCAGTTTTCAGACTTGACCCGAAAGTTCAAGGAACAGTTTAGACTATATGCTTCAAAGGCCAAAGACATCATGTCATTGTCAAGTATAGAACAGAATCCTGGTGAATCTATCAGATCTTTCTTGAACCGCTTTAATATAGCGCTGGCAGAGGTGGACAATGCTGAACCGCGAATGATATTGACTTATCCGATGAGGGCTATTGATAAGTCGAGCGAATTTGGGAAATGGTTAAACATGAAGGAACCAACCTCCCTCGAAAAATTCTACAAAAAAGCAGATGAATTCATATGCCTGGAAAGCCGTCCTGTACCGGTGAAGGCAGTGTCGGAGAAAGCTGAAGATAACACTGTTGCTCCACGCAAGAATGAATCTGTAGGGCCAAAAAGGGAAAATAACAATGGGAAGAAACAGAGTAATCCGAAGAAGCCCCGATCCTTCAAACCATCAGAGTATACTCCTCTATCAGACACGCCGGAGCATATCTACCTTGCCATTAAAGATTCTGTTGACCTCCCTAAACCTATCCCTTTGAGGACCGGAAAAAAGGCTATACAAAGTGGGAAGTTCTGCCGCTTCCATAATCAACCCGGTCATGAGACCGATGAATGCCGCCAGTTGAAAAATCTGATTGAAGAATTGCTAAGAGAAAACAAGCTGCAGCAATTCGTGAAGAAGAATAGCAACAATCCTGCATCGTCAAGTGGGGCAACAGGCTCCTGTTCATCAGCCTAGGATAGGTGAGAAAGCTACGGGGCATGAATCTGGAAGGCCCATCATCAATGTCGTTACAGGAGGGCCTCACCCAGCTGGCAAGAGCCGGGGAGAGATGGAGAGATATGCCAGGGCTTTGAAATATGTTCCAGCCGAAGAAGACATCTTTGTTTTAGAAGACACTACGCCCCTGAAACAACAGAAAACTTTCAGTGATGATATTATTTTCAGAGCCAGAGATTCCTCAGGTGTCGAAGCTCCTACCCTAGATCACTTGGTCATCTCAGCTGGTATCGGACCGGCCATTGTCAGAAGAGTTCTCATTGACTGCGGAGCATCATGTAATATCCTCTTCAAAAAGACATTCGACCAAATGAAAATCCCTATGGTCGATGTACAAGCCTCATCGCAGAAGATCGCTGGCTTCACCGGGGAGCCAAAGCAACCAATAGGAACCATCGATCTGCTTGTAGAACTTGGGGAAGGAGAAAGGAAAGTAGTCCGCAAGCAAACATTTGTGATTGTCCATGAATTTTCTGCTTATAATGCTTTCCTTGGCCGTCCAACGCTCGCAGCGTTCAAAGCTATCCTAGCCCCGTGGTGCCTCACTATTAAATTCCCTACAGACAATGGAGTAGGAGTTATAAAAGGGGATCAAAATGCTGCGCGAGAGTGCTATTTGACAGAGTTGCGAGAGTCAAGAAAAAGGGAAATGAGAAAGGATGCGGCCACCCCGGTTCGCATCAAAGAGCCAGCCTTGTAGCAATTACGGGGCGGACCGTGCACTGGCGAGCATAGCGGGGCACGGAAAGAGATGGATCCCAGAAAAGCCAGTGCAGGGGAGAATAGAGTGGTGCCGGTTGAAACGACGGTACCGGTACCTGTTGACCCGAAGGACCCAAATAAGGTGTTGAATGTGGGTTCACAACTTAATGTATCAATTCAGAATATCTTGAAATCTTTCCTGAAAGCAAATCTGGATGTCTTCGCTTGGACTCATGCTGATATGTGTGGAATATCTCCAGAAGTTGCAGTACACGCTCTGAATATCGACCCAAAGTTTACACCAGTGAAATAGAAAAGAAGAACCCAAGGTCCAGAAAGGCCAGCAGCATTAAAAGAGGAAATTGATCGACTCATGGAAAATAACTTCATCAAAGAATCTACATATCCGAATTGGGTTTCAAATCCTGTGTTGGTTAAGAAAGCTAATGGAAAATGGAGAGTGTGCATCGATTTTTCAGATCTGAACAAGGCCTGCCCCAAAGATTGCTTTCCTTTACCCAGGATCGATCAACTGGTAGATGGAACAGCGGGACATGAATTGTTATCTTTCATGGATGCCTACTCCGGATATAACCAGATCATGATGTATGAACCGGATCAGGAGGACACAAGCTTTATCACCGATGTTGGTCTTTATTGCTACAGAGTTATGCCCTTCGGATTGAAGAATGCAGGGGCAACCTACCAAAGACTTGTTAATGCTTTGTTCAAACCGCAATTGGGCAAAACTATGGAAGTCTACGTCGACGACATGTTAGTAAAGTCTAAGAAAGCAGCGGATCACATTGAACACTTGGCAGAAATGTTCGCAGTCCTCCGGAAATACAGAATGAAGCTTAACCCTCTGAAATGCACGTTTGGGGTCGAGTCCGGAAAATTCTTAGGGTTTATCGTCAGCGCTAGGGGCATTGAGGCTAGTCCAGCTCAAATTACTGCCTTGAAAGAAGTCAAAGCTCCTAGAACAAAGAAGGAATTGCAAAGTCTCAATGGAAAAGTTGCCGCCTTAAGTCGGTTCATTTCCAAAGCCACAGATAAATGCATCCCATTCTTTGACGCCCTAAAGAGAGGAAAGAAGAACTTCGTTTGGACTCCCGAATGCCAAAAAGCCTTTGATGAATTGATTCGCCATATGGAGACACCTCCAATACTTTCTAGGCCTGGCGATGGCGAGGATCTTCTTATATACTTGGCAGTATCATCTCATGCTTTAAGTGCAGCGCTGATACGGGAAGACAAAAGGATTCAACATCCAGTTTACTATATCAGCAAAAGACTCACTGGGGCAGAGATGAATTACTCTAAGTTGGAAAAACTCGCCTATTGCTTACTAATTGCGTCTTGGAAATTGAGGCAATATTTTCAAGCTCATCCTATCAGAGTCCTCACTGATCAACCTTTAAAGCAAGTCCTGTTTCGCCCTGAAACTTCGGGTCGTCTTCTAAAGTGGAATATTGAACTTAGTCAGTACGACATCACTTATCATCCCCGGAAAACAATCAATGGACAAGCTTTAGCTGATTTCATTGCATAATTCACAGATAAGGGTAATAGTGAGGAAGAAACGTTCAACAATTCCCCTATCCAATGGAAGTTATATGTCGATGGTGCAAGAAATGATTACTGTTCTGGAGCCGGAGTTGTACTTGAGACTCCTGAAGGTCGGTCATTATGCTACGCACTAAGATTGGAATTTCCTTCAACAAACAATGAAGCCGAATATGAAGCTCTTATCGCAGGACTGAAAATCGCTAAAGAACTAAACATACGAGCATTACAGATCTTTAGCGATTCTCAGCTTATTGTATGCCAAGTCAAGAAGGAATTTCAAACGAAAGGGGGAAACCTGCCCGCTTACTTGTCAAAGGCTTGGGAACTTCTGTGTGAGCTCGATCACTATTCAATAAGCCATATTCCTCGGGAAGAGAATATGAAGGCAGATTCCCTCGCAAAGTATTCAAGTTCTGGTGAAGGTCAACTATTGGGATTGGTCCCCGTAGAAGTCCTTTCAGTACCAAGTATAGACGAGATGGATATTGACTGGATTATGAATGTATCTCAAGAACAAGAGTCATGGATGACTCCAATACTGGACTACCTACTCAGAGGTTCTCTGCTAGAAAATTCGATAGAGAGACGGAAGCTACTAAGGAAAGCCTCTCGCTATGTAATTCAGGATGGCCGATTATACAGACGGGGATTCTCAATGCCATTGCTTCGATGTGTATCCAGGGAAGAGTCCAAAACGATCCTAGCTGAGGTACATGGAGGAGAATGTGGTGATCATTCAGGTGGTCAAACATTAGCAAAGAAAATTCTCCGATACGGAAATTTTTGGCCAGAAATTAATCATGATGCTGCAAGCTATTCCAGAAAGTGCGACAAATGCCAAAGATTTGCCAAAATTCCTAGAGCACCTTCAACTGAACTCACACAAATGGTCGGTCCATGGCCATTTGCAATTTGGGGAATGGATCTCATTGGGCCGCTACCGACTGCCAAATCAGGGATTAAATATGCTATTGTTGCAGTTGATTATTTTACTAAATGGGCTGAAGCTGAACCATTGGCTACTATCACCTCTAAAAAGATGATAAGTTTTGTGACCAAGAATATCATCTGTAGGTATGGAGTGCCTCAGAAAATAATCACAGACAATGGTACTCAGTTTGAAAGCGAGGAATTCCAAGATTTTTGCAGGCGATTCAAAATCCAGAAAAGCTTTTCAGCAGTTGCTCATCCGCAGGCAAACGGGCAAGTGGAAGCAGTAAACAAGATCGTCAAATCAACCATCAAAAAGCAACTTGAAAGAGCAAAAGGTGGTTGGGTCGATAAGCTACCACTTGCACTATGGGCATACAGAACCACTCACAAAACTGCGACTGGGCACACTCCTTTCTCATTAGCATACGGGTCGGAAGCAATGATCCCGGTAGAAACAGAGGTTCCTTCACACAGAAGGATCCATTTCAACCAAGCAGAAAATGAAAGGCTACAGCTTGAAGCGCTAGATTTCCTTGATGAAAAAAGAGATGAGGCTAATCTCAGAATTGCAGCTCATCAGCAAAGAATAGCCAGACATTTTAATTCCAAAGTTTGCCAACGCAGCTTTGAGATTGGAGACCTAGTCCTGAAGAGAATCATGACAGCGACAGGTGTGTTTGGGCCAAATTGGGAAGGACCGTATGTAATAGGTCAGAAGCTTCTTGACGGCACATTCAAACTCACCATTGTTGATGGAGATCAAATTCCAAGGGCATGGAACAGCAACCATTTGCGTCCATACTTTACTTGAAAATTTTGTTGAAATATTGTAAAAAGAATTATGAATGTATGATTCTTGTAATTGAAAGCAATTGTAAAACTGATGCAAGTAAATAATGAAAGAATATAAAGTGGATGTAGGCTCAATTTCCTGGCCGAACCACTATAAATCTTGTGTTCCTTATTATTATTACATGTTTGCTTTATTTTCGATATGAAAAGTACATAGAATGTGTTGCTGAAATGTCAATTTAAATTTTTGCAGACAGTGGAAGTGAAACTTGCACATAAAAGGACCAAGTGATTCTCGCCAAATTTCAAGTCACAAAAGCCCCGAATTCAAATCCTAGATAGGAAGTACTTCAATTGAACAGCCTATGATTTCGATAGAAACGGGCCTTTGCTAATAAGTTAAGATCGTTTGAACAAACAAACATCCAATTAAGAAGCTGATGCTCGTTCTCACGAACTGGCCTGGCAATGAAGTACATTTCCTTGGATTAAACGAGTCACTTGTAAAAAAAAAAAAAAGAGGATCACTGAAAAAGCATAAGCAAGTGGACAAAGGAACAACCAAGGCCATCATCGGCAGCACAAATCCTCTTCGGAGGCACAACTCTTCGGAGGATAAAGACCTCTAATGGGTCATACGCCACAAAAAAGAAAGTTCTCTACTCAACAAAAAAGATTGGAGGAGTCATGACCCTCCAACCATGAGAGAGTAACTTCCAAGCGATGAAAACCCTTTTTGAGGCACATTTCACCAGGAGTTGAAGTGTAACAACCGCTCTTCGGAATTTCACTTCACCAGAGTTGAAATGTAAACAAAATAAAAGCCCTCTTCGGAGGCCCATTTCACCAGGAGTTGAAGTGTAACAACCGCTCTTCGGAATTTCACTTCACCAGAGTTGAAATGTAAACAAAATAAAATCCCTCTTCGGAGGCCCATTTCACCAGGAGTTGAAGTGTAACAACCGCTCTTCGGAATTTCACTTCACCAGAGTTGAAATGTAAACAAAAATAAAAGCCCTCTTCAGAGGCCCATTTCACCAGGAGATGAAGTGTAACAACCGCTCTTCGGAATTTCACTTCACCAAAGTTGAAATGCAGAGACAAAATAAAAGACCTTCCTGAAAGCCCACGTTTCACCAAGATTGAAATAAAACTTCCAAGTGTTGAAACGTGAAAAGGCTTTCTTCGAAGGCACAACTCTTTGGAGGTACACGTTTCACCGAGATTGAAATAAAACTTCCAAGTGTTGAAACGTGAAAAATCCCTCCTTAGAGGTACAACCCCCTCCCAGGGACACAGTTCAAAGGAAAGATCTCTTCAAGGGCGCAATCAAGAAGAAAGACCTCTTCGGAAGCCCACGTTTCACCAAGATTGAAATAAAATTTCCTAGTGTTGAAACGTGAAAAGGCTTTCTTCAAAGGCACAACTCTTTGGAGGTACACGTTTCACCGAGATTGAAATAAAACTTCCAAGTGTTGAAACGTGAAAAATCCCTCCTCAGAGGTACAACTTTGTATATATATATAAAAAAAAAGAAGAAGTTAAAGTGCCCTTCAGAGGTCCTCTTTACCACATAGAAGAATTCACTTGGTAAAGTATGCACATAAGTAAAAAAAAAGTGATTTCTTCGAACGACAAAGCGTAGAAACTTATACGAAGGGAGTTGTACTCTACAAAAATTTTCTTTAAAGAGAATAAAATAATTGTTCTTTAGCAAATAAGAGTGCAAGTCCCCTCGAAGTATAAGATATTGCAGCAAGCTTAAGGTATGGGGGCAACATGGTATAATAGTATAGCCGCATCAGTAAAGTAATACTCAAACAACATACCATAAGCCCGCTGCAATATCATATAAACTTGTGCAAAAATGAATAATAAATGCATTCAAACAGAAATCTATACAAACAAAGGATCATTTTATTCAATCGAAATGCAGGTACAGGTTTCAAAATAAAGAAAAGCGAGGGCCGGTACCCGCACAATTCTCGACCAGTACATACAAAAGGCAAAAAGCTAAAATGTTCACTTCTTTTTACTACCTTTGGACCCTTTTCCCGGCCGAATGATTAGCTTTTCAGGCCGGTCAGTTGGCACAAGGGGAGAAGGAGGGGTAGGTGCAGTTGGTCCAACTTCTGGCTCCCCTTCAGTAACAGTGATTATCTTCCCCCTCCTCTTTGACGTTCCGTGCTTTTTCCTCCTCTTTGAGGAAGACTCACTTCCCGGAGTGGCAAGTTTAGACAAAGTTATGTCATCAGAAGGGGTCCGCTCAGGGGATATCTCACCTCCCACAAGTCCCTCGTCTCTATGCTCCTGCGAAGCGATGGGATCGTCTAAACCATGGAGGGCTTCTATTTGTTCCTCTTGCGACCCGGGCTGAGAAGCAGAAGGAGGAGCCACCTGGAGAGACGGAGGAGGGATAACCGGAGGAGGAGAAATCTGAGCGGTGCTTGATACTTTCTCTGTAGAAGAAAAGAGGTTAAAGTCAGTAAAGAGAGGAGATGAAGGCTCATCAAGGTTGAGAAAATAGTCAAGGAGCTCATTAAACCCATGTGAAGTAAATGAGCAATCCACTTGAGCGAAATTTACAGTGGAATTACCTGCAGAAGTTGTCTTTATTACATCAATTTCATAGTCCGGGGCTTCAGCACTCTCTTGCGATTCATCTGTAACTTGAATAATTTTGGCCCCGGTATCAGTTTGAGCAGGGATCGGTACATAAGAGCTAGAGCCAATAATGCCAGCATCGACCGAAGTTGAAGGAGGGACAGGAACAGTCAAATTTGTTTCTTTTTCTTGATGCTCTTCCCCCACTATTTCAACCCGCGATCTGGCGAGTTGCTCTTTCCCTCTGGCAAGGGCTACGCGAGCCTCAAAGTCTAAGTAGTGCACCTCCAACTCCTCTTCAGTGTACCCGGCTCCTTTAAACATATCTAGTGCGGCCTCCCACACTTCGGCCAGGGTAATCTCATACTTGGGGCCCAGGAATGCAAGACTGCCACGCCCTAATATACATTGCAAGTAGAAATCAAATAGTGTCGAGCCAATATCAGCTTTGGTAGCTTCATGGGCCTCTTCAGCGGTAATTCTGCCCGCAACAGCCTCATCCCGCTCTCTCTCGACTTTGGATAACTGGGCTTTCAATTTTTCAATCTCTGCAGCCTGAAGGCCAGTTTGTCCCCGCAACTGAGTAATGTCAGTACGGTTGCCCTCTATAATCTGCTCCAACTCATCAGCCTTGGCCTCAGCATCCCTTTGCGCGGCATGAGCATCCCGCACCTGTTGAAGAAGCACACTTTCCCTTTGAGAATAAGAAGTGGAAGAAGTAGCAAGCTCCTCTTTAAGTTTCCCAACTTCTGCCTCAAGTTTCTCATTATAATCGGCGATACTCCTCATTTCTGCATCATGCTGTTTAAGGATCTTTTGCCATTCAGTTTTGTCGTTCTCCATGGTAAGCATAGCTTCAAGATTGGCCCTATTCAACCTTTGGAGCTCATCAACGAGTTTCTGCCAAGATGACATCCTCTCAATATCGGTTCTGACTGCATCAAGGTTCCGTAGCATAGCATTTTTATCTATGGGAACCAGATCGAGGTCAAAGCGAATTCCTTTTAAACACCAATTAGGAAATCGACGTTGAAGAGTGGCTGGACCTGGTCCAACTTGGTAAGATGGCCTATTAATGATTGCTTGGATATCAGTAGGGGAAGGGGCAGGAGATTGAGAAGAAGTAGGAGCAGTAATCTTCTCTGAAGGCACAGGCATTGGCTTCTCAATAACTTTGGCTCGTTTCCTCGAGTCATCAGTTGTGTGACTCTTCCCTCTATCATCATGAGATTTGCGTTTAAGGGAGTCACTCTCTCTGTGGGAAGAATCATGTCGACTATCTGGTCTTCCAAAGCGTTCTTCATAATCACGTCTTTCCCGAGCCTTCCGGGCTACCCTTTCTTCATCAGTCTCTCTATGAATAGGAGGATAGGATTGATAGCCATACTGGCTGCGTTTCCCATATCGCTTAAAGTCATCATAGTACGAGCTGCCTCGCCTCATTGGTAAACCTAAAATTTAAAAAGAAGAAATAAAACTTGAGAATCCTTCAAACGTTTAAAAAAGAAAAGAGAGAGCATAAAAGTGCCAGGAATTCTAAGTGTGTGTGATGTGCAAACTACGCGCTTCAGTTTACGAACCACTCTTTAATTGGGGAGTAGTTGTGGGTGTAATAGATAGCGTCAACTCTTGAGTCGACGGCAACTGTTGCAAAGTAGAAGTAGCTTCAACTACTGAAGAAGAAATCCCGGCAGTGATAGGATCTTCTTTAAAGATCTCTTGTGAAGTAGCAAAAAGGTCGCTCAGTCCTTCGAAAGTATCGTCCCTGCTTTGCTTAACAGGACTGGATTTCTCAGCCTTTTCACCAGATTCTTGTAAATGATGGGAAGATCCCTGAGGCTCTTCTTCCTCGATAACCGGGGCAAGTTTGTCAGACGGCCCTGCAGCATCAACAGAAGTGGAACACTTCACTAGCGAAGTCTCAGGAGCAGGTCCTTTAGATATGGATGTGCTAGTAGAAACTGAGGCATCCAACACTCTAGCTGGGGAGTCTGGAATTTCATGAGGACGCGTAGAACGAGAAGTATGCAAAAGTCCGTGCTGATGCAGAAACTCATCTTTCAACAGAAATTGAATATCTCTCTCCTCAACCGGAACGGCCTTAAGCCTCTCGAAAGTCGACTTGTGACTGGGATTCCTAGAGGGAGGAGGCAGCGCTGAAAATAAAAGAAGCAGAGTTAACACTTAGCAGGTCAGTCTCACAAAGGCCAGATAACAAACGAAGCAAGGATGGGTGATCTTACTTCCTTCCCTCCACAAAGCATAAAACCCCGGGGGTCAACGAACGAAGAAAACCTGGGTTAGAAACCCGTGAGCAGTGTCGGGAAGGCCAACAATTAATTTGCGGTTTCGGGCGCTTCTCACAACAGTAATAGAAGGATGATCTTTGGTCCGGCTAAAGGAGCATAAGTAACAAATTTCATCAAAGCTCGGAAGTCGATCAAGTGTTCTCCTAAAAAGCACACACAACCCCATTAGAATGGCGTAGCCATTGGGGTGTAGTTGGGATGGAGCAATGGCCAATTGATGAAGAAGTTGTTGGAAAAAGTCATTGAAAGGAGGAACGCCCCCACTTAGGCACATTTGCCGGTTAACTGTCACAAAGCCAGAAGGTGCTATGTCAGCAGTGTTACTTCTCTCAGGAAGAATGGCATCTGATTCAGCAATGCCAAACTGAGCACACAGCTGGCGAAAAACTTTATATGATAGTGTAGTAGGAACTCTTTCGGGAGGATTAACTAGTGGAGCTGGAAGAACAGTTGCCTCTCCCGTCTGAACTGTTGCATCTTCTTCCTGAGAAGTCATTCTACACAAGCAACTGGATATTCAAATATGAAGGTGCACGTTTCCTAAAAGTGTGAAGTGTCGTGCAAAACTGATAAAAAAAGCAAGTAAATATAACTGGAATTAAACTGGTCGATGATTGATCGACTACGGTAATTTCAGAACTTGTTAATTTAAAGTTCAAGCATAATATTAGTGCAGGCTGGTCAGTTTCAATTGACTATTTCAGTGTTGCTTTAATATTCTACTTGAGATCGATAGCACTTCGTTCACACAATTTACTTAAGTTAATTATCTGTTATTAACTAATCTGTCATTTGATGTGGGCGGTTGATGGCAGTATATTCGTCCCAATTTTCTGTAAATATCATATTAAACAGATTGTTAACCCACAAGTTAAAGTAATCTGTAAAAGAATGCAGCAAAGTTCAACAGATCAAAATCCATGCAACAGTTCAAGGTCTAAGCAGAGTTTAAAAATGCAAGTGCTGAGTCGTAGACGACTCAAGAGCTGAGTCGTAAACGACTCAAGTGATAACTCGACAACAACTTAAGTGCTAACTCGTCTACGAGTTAAGAATTTTTCTTCGGTTTAAGTTAAGTCGTTGGTTCTCTGGTTGACTCGTCCACGACCTAAAGAATTATGAGGAGAAACAGGATAGGTCGCTTCACTTTTGAGTCGTTGAGGCTTTGAGTCGGTAGTCCCTTGAATCGTGAGTCATAAAAGAAAGACAAGGCTTCAAGTCAGAAAGGTACAAATTCTTCTAAGTCTTAACTCAGTTACGACCTAAAACTCATGCTCCAACTAGACGAATAACCTTATCTCCACTCCTAAACCCATAGACCGTCTCACCCCTAAACCGATGAACCCACTAACTATTATCTCGTCTTCTCCAAACCCCTAACAGCCTGATAAAAATAAAATATAAATAGATTGAAACCCATTATCCTCTCCTCGCGAATTATCCAAAAACCTAATCAAACTTCCTCGATCTCACCAGAAATCGATCGTGGCAACAATTGTGATGAAGCGTGGTATAAGGAACTGGATTAAATTCGCAAGTTAATAGCTATCGCGGAATCAAGTGAACTGCGGATTTACTTACGCGATGCGATGATGAGGATTATAGGGACTGAATCAACAGTAAGATGAACTGGTTGAATTTGTTTCCGAAAGCTCGAGGACGTGTTAATGGCAGAAATAGCTCAGAGGTAAGTAATGGGAAGAAGGAAATAGGAGGAACGACCCAAGCATTTTATACCTCAGGGAAGTGGAACTCGAATCGGCACACCAGGGTTATGATGAGTCGAAGCACACGACTTACGACTTAAGGCATGTGCTTCGAGGGGCAAGTGTTAACCCAGTTTCCTCTACGAGTTAAGGAATCTACGACTTAAGGCCTTCACGGGTTAAAGGGTCTACGAGATAAGGTCTACGACTTAAGGCCTTCACGGGTTAAAGGGTCTACGAGATAAGGTCTACGACTTAAGGCCTTCTCGGGTTAAAGGGTCTACGAGATAAGGTCTACGACTTAAGGCCTTCACGGGTTAAAGGGTCTACGAGATAAGGTCTACGACTTAAGGCCTTCACGGGTTAAAGGGTCTATGAGATAAGATCTACGACTTAAGGCCTCCACGGGTTAAAGGGTCTATGACTTAACGACTCAAGGGACGAGGAGTTAAGACGACTGCACCTAAGTCGTGACGGACTTACGACCTTTGCTAGATCGTTCACGACCTAAGGCTACAGAGGCAAATTCAATACTGCACCATGACTCGTTAACTCCAGTTAAGCCACAAGCCGAGGATCAGTTTGGGTCGGTCACGACCTACGACATATGGTAAGTCGTACACGACTTAAGACTATGGTAAGTCGTACACGAGAATCAGTTCAATGCCGCATCACTTATGAGAGGACAGGTTAACTCATTTGCGACTTAGCACTTGTGATATATCTAGGGTTCAGCAAGGATGCCTTTAAGAAGTCTGGACCCAGCATTTAAGTGACAACTGACCCACGACTTAGTTTAAGTCGTCCACGACTCAACTTAGGTCGGTTACGACTTAGGACTTGGTAATGTTTCCTGCCTAGAATTGCCTATAAATACGACCCTAGCTCCAACTAGAAGAGGACTTGTGGCTCATTTTCTTCAAACGCCGTTACTCTGCTGCATTCCAAAACTAATCCAATCCGACACTTGAAGATCTCAAGACATTAAGAACGCTACAAACAACTTCAAGAAGAGATCACATACATCCAACATGGATTCGAAAACTCTCATCTTCGTCGAAGTTTAAGCTACTTGTTCTAAGTCTCTTGTAATTCAAAGTGTATTGTATTTGGGAAGAATTGTATCAGCTTGTAACGAGATTATTAATAAAAGTACTTAAAGTGGACGTAAGCTATACCCTAAAGCCGAACCACTATAAAATTGTTGTTGTTTACTGCTTTTCTGCTATTATCTGCTTGTAATCTGTTCCCGAGTCGTCGGGTGGTGCTTTCACAACTACAACTCATACATCGGGGTGTTAGCGTTCAAATTTTAGCGTTAACATTATCTAATTTAAGCATTAATCACTTATGAAACTACTAATCCTGGTTAATTAACCTTTATTAATTAATTACAAACCATATTAATTAATTATCCTTTAATTATTTATTAATTAACCTTTAATCAACCTTTAATTATTAATTAATAAATCTTAATTAATTAATCAATTAACCTTTAATTATTTAATTATCCTTTTATTAATTATCCTTAATAAATTACATTAATTAATCATCCCTTAATTAATTATCATTCCTTAATCACCTTCATTAATTAATTAACCTTATGTTAATTACATAACAAATTGTCCCTTAATTACATTAAGTAATTACAAATTAATTAATTTTTAATCATCAATTAATCAACCTTTAATTATTAAGTAATTAACCTTTCGTCACTTAATATATCTTTCAATTACAAATTAATTAACCAACCCTTAATTAATTTCATTAATAAATTATCCCTTAAATTTACTTATATTAAGTAATCATCCTTTAATAAATCTCATTAATCAATCATTAATCATCCTTTAATCAATACTTAATTATTAGTTTATTAATCCTAACTATTAATAAATTAAACCTTTAATTAATAATCCCAGTTTCTCCAAGACACTTGCAACCCCACATGATTTCGAGCAAATCCACGAAGTACTTCGAGTTCGTCGCGACAGAACCCCTTTCTTCCCAAACCTGATACACACATATACACTCGTTCTCGTGTACAACCAAACGAAGCAACTCTGACAACCTACGCCACCACCAGCACGTCACCGACGAGTCACCCACATGCTACGATCACCTAGTTTGATAGACTTTGAGCAAAATTTTGAAATCGAATAATTGAACCCCCATAGACCAAAAACTGGTCAACACAAACGCCTTATTTCACCACTCAAGATTGCCAGAACCCTCGCTACTCCATCAGGACCTCCGCCTGAGTCCCATGCACTTGTTCCCTTGGGTGTGATCGACCAAAAACTCTTGACGACGACACAGTAACCACAAGAACCCCGCCATTGCAAACCTGTCCTTAAACCCTACATTGACTTCGCATGGCCACCATGGCGAATTACAATTTTTCTGATGATCACCAATGCTCAAACTATCTTCACCAATAATCACGACCTTTGAATCATCGTGGATCGATCAGAATTGACGAAAATAAATTCTCTATTCAAATCCAAAGTCCAACCTGAGATGAAAGTAAAAATCATGATTTTATTGTTAAAATTCATCATTTACAATATTGAATCACATTATAAAGTCAAATCATTAAAGTAAAATCATTGAATTTCCTTGATTCAAAAGATTTTACTGCAAATTTCATTTTTTCACGATATTTACTAACTGTATTTATCTGAAACTATTTTTATAAACATATTTACATTATTTCAAGTATCTTCCTTTCAAAAATCAGAGTCTATAATTCATTATGGGAAGAGCAAATGTATTATGTTTAATGGCTTTGATCCTACAATTTAACAGAGCAATAACCTATGCATAGATATACATACACACAGACATGCACGCATATAGAACATTATAACAACTTGAAGTATTCATCACCACATCCAACATATAAAAAGATTCATCTTAAAACCGATCAATTTGCTCACCTGATTTTTGAGGGAATAGAGGACCTGTATTTGTTTGAATTTGACCCGGCAATGTTTTGATTTGTTTTAGATAATCTGAACTTTGATATTTATTTAAGCTGAAATGAATTAAGCTTTGATCTATTTGAACTTGCATTTGCTTTGCAGGCTTTTGATTTTTATGCTTTGAGATGATCAACAGCTTCAGGTTTAAAGCCTTTGTTTTCAACTTTGATTTCCAGGTTGAGATCTTCATTTTGTTTTCAGGTTGTAGTTTACTTGCTGAATTTTTCTTTGATTTGCATCTTTGTAATTTTAAGTTGAAGTTTGATTTCATTTGATCTCAGGCTTGTATAATTTTTTTCTTTCAGGTTTTTACTTTGTTTTAAACTTTGAATTTATTTTGAAGCATATGAAAGAAAATGAAGAAAGAAGGAGATAGATGCATATATATATATATATATATATATATATATATTGTTTACTTATCTTTATTTATTAATTTTAAAATAAAAAGAAAATAGAAACAAGCATGACACTTGTTAATATTTGTATCTATTTCTTTACACTTGTTATTATATATTATTACTTATTTTACAAATGTCATATGTAATTAGAATTGTATTTAAATCCTAAACTTTACTTGATTTATAAATTTCATTCTAAACATTAACATTTGTTTTCTTTTCTTGCTAATTTGATTACAAAGGTTCAAATATGTATTTTTGTGTTGAAATCTTTGTACAAATCATATTTATACATTGTGGTTTAAACCTTTTATATAATAATAAATTATGTAATATATTTTCATATGTATATTTATATATATATACAAACCAAATTTAATTCAAGCAATTTCAAAAAGAAAGTATATAAAAAAATTTAAATCTTATTTTAATTTATAAAACATGTTTTTCTTAAATGTTTATATCATTAACTATATTTATAACTTATTAATTTTAAATCATAACTTCCAATATATATATATTCATATACACATATTAAAATTTGAAAACACATTTTTATTAAATTTAAAAATGTAGTGTATTTAAATCCAACTTATTTAAAAATGTTTATAGTGAATTTTCAAAGATATGTATAAATTAAAGCTCGGTATTTATTCTTGTTTTAAATTTTTTAAATTCAAGTTATTATTCTTTTTTAAATGAATGAAGTTTTATATTTGTAAATTTTCTATTATTTAATTTTATATAACTTTTTGAGGAAAATGTTTTAAAACTTAATTTCTATAACAAATCCAATTTATTTATAAATATTTACATTTGGAATTTTCCAAAATCAAAATTTTATTTACAATTTAACTTTCAATCTATATATATTCATAAATATATTTATTCAAAATTTTCTAATTAATCCATAATCAAATTTATAATTAATATATTATTCACAATATTTATTTCTGAATTCCCAATTAGAAATTCTATGTAAAATCATATTTATATACATTTATATTATTAAACAAATAAATATCTATTTAATTTGGAAAATACCAAATTAATTCACAATTTAATTTCAAAAAATAAATTAATTACCAATTTAAATTTGATTTAAAAACAGGAATGTTACATTAACACATTTTATATGTTCCCACAGTCTATATAGTACCGCACGCTCCTCCGTAAACTGGAGGTTTACCCAAACGGCACTCCGTAGGTATGTACAAAACGAACTCGTAGAAGGTGCGCAACGGCATGTGAACACGGCACTCGAGGAAATGCCAGGGTAGATATACCAATGGCTTATCCGGACTGGTGGTAACGCATGGTAGCTACTACTACCTTGGAACACACTCCTATAATCAAAATCGTGGTTTGTCCACCAAATCATTACAAAGTCATAATGCCATATCAAAGAAATGTGTCTGATCGGAGGTGCGACCTCACTTGGCCTGTCGTAGCTCCTGTTTTACTCACATCCAAGTTAATTCACGGGAGTCAGGGTCACGTCATACCTCATATACAAATCGTTTGCCCAGCCATCCTACTTCATTTCTAGAATCTCCATAATATACACAGTTGTTAAAGTTGTTTTCGGTATTGGCAGATAGTATGACAATATCCAATCCCGATCTCTTTAACAACCAAACGCTTATTTCACACCAGATGGTCCTTTTATATTTCAAAAGCCAATTAACAGTTAGTAGTCAAATTATCATATTCTCAAAGTCATATCACTTTCGAAATCATATTTACTTTCCAACTATATTCACTTTCAAAATCATATTCACTTTCGAATCATATTAACTTTTGAAATTCATGCTCACTTTCATAAACATATTCACTTTCCAATCATATTCACTTTTGAAATTCATATTCACTTTCAAATCATATTTCACTTTAGAAAATCCTATTTACTCAATACGTAAAATTTCAAAAAGGTGTCAATTTCAAATTATAACTTAAGTTGTGTCATAATTGAGGATTTAACTATAAATACTTCAACTTCACATAGTCTGAAATTTTAGAAAATGTTTAGATAGTCATGAATAGTTTTGACAATAGTTAAAATATTTTAAATAGTAAAATAGTTTAAATAGTAAAATAGTTTAAATAGTAAAATAGTTTAAATAGTAAAATAGTTTAAATAGTAAAATAGTTTAAATAGGTTTAAATTTAATTTAATTAGATTTAAAAATGATTTCAACAGATTTAAATGATATTAAATAGATTTAAAATAGTTTAAATAGATTTATAATAGATTAAATAGATTTAAAATAAAATAAATAGATTTAAAATAGTTTAAATAGATTTAAAATAGATTTAATAAATTAAATTTGTTTAAAATTGGTAAAATAGATTAAATTGGATTAAATGGGTTATAATTGATTAATATAAATTAAAAATATTTAATTGATTAAAATTGTTAATTTAATGGAAATACTTTAAATTAATTTTAACCGCTTTCAAAGTTCTAAACAAATTCAACAACTCAATTCAAATAAATTCATTTATATTTGATATTTCAACCTTGAAATTTCAATTTAAATCCTTCGAAAAATTTATTAAATCAGTTCAACTATCAGTATTACACTTGGATTAACGAAAATATTTCAGTTATATAAATCAATTTCTATTACAAAATACCGGTTAACTGATTCAAAATTTCAAAGACTCAAAAATCATTTAATTCAACCAATCTGGTGTTCATATATAATTTTCTACTCCAGGGTCAAGTGATACGGATATTTATCATTTCAGTCCGCAATTTAAAATTTTACTGTTATACATTATTTCAAACTACGTACTCGAATTTATTAAAAATCAATAAAATTGCTTGGGCGTGTACCATTCAACCCATAACGATTTTTCCCTAATCTATAGATCGATCGGGCATGTATCATTTCAACCCATAGGGAACTAATAGAGTGATTACAATATACAAATCAAACATAAAATCCAATCATCTAATATTAGAAATTAAGTATCCATCGTAATCATCATGCAATTCTACCAACAAGTATAAATAAATAACTAATTATCATTGTTAACCCACCTTTTTACGAGGTCGTGGATAGGCGAATATAACTAAATCAAGTGATTCGGCTTAGGCTAGTAGCTCAATGTAGTGGTGTGGGTCGTTCAGCATTGGTGGCGTGGCTTGGCCTTGGTGAGATGATTCGGCCTAGACGAGGTGGTTCGGTCTTGGTGGTACGGCTTGGCACTGGTGAGATGGCTCGGCCTAGATAAGGTGGTTCGGTCAGGGACAAGGGACACAAGTGGACCGTCATATGAGCCGTTTGGCACTAGAGTGAGTCGGTCAGCAAGCAAATCATGGGATCGGCATTCTCGCTCGTCATATGTGTGTCGGCATTCTCGCTCGGCATATGTGGATCGGCATTCTCGCTTGGTATATGTGGGTCGGTATTCTCGCTAGGCATATGTGGATTGGCATTCTCGCTCGGCATATGTGGATCGGCATTCTCGCTCGGCATTGTAGTGAGAACAGGGTGGCTCGGCAAAGTGGCTCGGCGTTGGCTATGTGATGGCATGGGTCGGCATCAATGGGTGGTTCGGCACTAGCTTTGCTCCATATTCTGGACTAGTCGGCTTCGAGTTCTGGATAGGCTCGCTTCGGGTCAATGCCCAGGTTACTTCCGTTCGGCATGTCAACTGCTCGGGTCGGTTAGCATGGCAAGTAGGGTTCGGCTTTGACCTTGATGGGCCCGAACTGCTCCTGAAGCCCAGTAACTCGGGATTTTCCCATAAATACAGCATGTTGGGGTTCAGAAAAGGGATATTCTTTCTTCTCTTTAACTTTCTCTTCTCTAAGGCTAAGGGACTCAAGCATTGTTAAACTTTGGATTGTAACTATAATCGATTGTTACAGTAATAAAAAGGAAATTTCTGGAGTGGACATAGGCCGGAGTCAGCAGAACCACTATAAATTCAGTGTCTCTACTGCTTTCATTTGAATTTTTGTTATTCTTCATATTAGTATCCTCCATATATTTTCTATCTGTGATCTGAGACTGATGTCTGGTGCTTTCATCTTGATGTGGGTGTTGGTGACCAATTTTGGCACTAACATTTTGGTGCTTTCATCGAGAATGCAAGCGCTCAGGGATTTTGGGGCTAGGAACTTTGATTCTAGGAAGAAATAGCTAGGCCACCAACAAGGAAGCAAGTGATAGAAAGAGGCAATCAAGAGGGAAGTCAAGAGGCTTCCTTTGGAGTTGGAGCAGGTCAAGCCTCCGGCTACATCACGAGGGACGAGATGCAGGTTATGATGAACTACTTGTAGGAGCAGATGATGAAACGACAAGAGAAGATGATGCAGGCTCTTCTTAGGCAATTTGGACAATCGCGAACTGTTGGTGCTTAAGTTCTTAGAGCTAGACTAGAGGGACTCAACCAGCACGCAGATGAAGTGACCCAACAGTGGGCAGTTCCCAATCTACAAACAACTAACAACCAGGACGGACCTAGACTTAGGGCACACCATCGGGTAACGCTGGACAAGTTCATAGAGGGATACCGGATGACGCAACGCTGCCCGACGCTAGTAAGAATACAGGAGTACGTGATGAGATGTATGTGCCAGAAATTCCTCGTGGACATGGAGGGTAGTATGGAAACATGAATATGGGGCAACCACTGGTAGGTAACCCTGGATTGGTTGACACTATAAGACTATTCGCGGAGGTCTGACAAACAGGGATTCGGAGGGAGTTAACACAAGTCTGTTTACCCAAAGTGTACGTCGACGGAAATTCTATCGGTTTAGAAAACCGTCGAATGAATTTTGAAATAAAATTTACCGCAAGCGCACGGTGTACGAATTTAGCACGTGGCAAATACGGGTCGATCCACAGGGAATTGATGATTTTAAAATTCTATTCAATCAAATTATACCGAAGTCGAGAGTGAATAGTTAGAAATGTAAGAAACTAACAAAAACTAGGAAAAGAAAATGATAAAAATATGAGAGTTAAAAGAACAATTTAGAGATAAATCCACTCTCTAGATCATATAAATCAACAAAATGAAGTTATGATCTCTCTTTTCTTTTCATTAGTGTAATTAGTTGATGTGTTTATCACAAGTATGATATATTTGTGCTATTAATTAGCCCAATATAAACCATCAAACTATAACACAACCACTAATACACATTTAACTCTCATGAAATATGACAACAAAGTTGAAATAAAAATCTATTTTAAGCATAGCCTATTAACTATTGTTAGAAATATAGGCTATCAAATTTCAATTTCAACATTCACTTCTTTGCCATAATCATATTTAGATGAAGAGGCAATTTGTGTTATGTTTGTTTAAGCATAGCCTATTTGTTATGAACAACATAGACTATCAAATTCAAAGCTAAACAACATCATTAAACCACTTCAAGTGTTTCCATTAAAGCACAAAAATAGAGTATAAACATCAAAATGTTGCATATATATACTAGAGAGCTTCATTACCCCTAAATTGTAGGGATTAAGCTCTCATATTTATTATCAAATCAACAAATGTAGAAAGCGACATGAAAGAAAAAAGAAAGGAAAATGAAAGCTAATGGAAAAGACAACTAATCTAATTGCATAAAGGTAAATCTACACTATTACATAAGAAGAGAAGAAGCATGTAAATAAAAGAGAATTAACATTGCATAAAAGAAAAGAAAATTACATGAAATAAAATGGCTAAGTAGCCATGGAAGGAAAGATAACTTTGATTTATTTTCTAAACTAAAACTAACTAACTAAGAGGAAGATGGCTACATGAAACATAAGGGGTATTTATACAAGTTAGAAAGCCTAATGCATATTTTTGGGGTGTACCCAAAATGCCCTTGGAGGAAGTGTGGTGGCCAAGTTATCATTAGCTTTAATAATCCCCCACTTAAATGTACATGAAGCTTTAAATGTCTTTTAGCATGTGCATTAGCCTTTATTTGTACATTAGGTAGTTGCTAGGTGGGGTCCTCCATGTTCTTCACTTTGAATTATTTCCATCTTCATTCCTTTGTATTCATTTTGTGCATGCATATTCCTTCATGAACCCACTTGTAATTAAGTGTAATTTCCTACAAAATAATATAAAAATTTCAATTAAATGTTCTCAAATCAATATATGCACATAAATGACCATTTTGCCCCTAGATGAAGATGAATATGTGACAATTTCAAATAATATGAATTTTGGTTTAAACAAGTTAAAATACCCAATATGATCATTTATTTAATTTAAAAAGAATAAGTATGGTGGTTAAAATATGCACATTTACATGCACATCAAACACCCCCACACTTATCATTTTATTCGTCCTCGAATAAACTAAAACTAAGGTAAATCCGTTTTCGTAGGGAGCACGATTGCATTGAGCGTATGCAACAAGCCGTTAAACCTCTGAGTGTCCCCAGTAGGATGAGTGTTGTCTCATGAGGGTTTTTAGCGGATACTACCCACAAAATCCAAATGCATGATGAAAATATTTACAAAATGCAAGATTTATTTACAAAGAGATGAATGCAAATTTTTGAAAATATTTACTAATGAAGGATTTATTTTTAAATTGACACGAATAAGTTAATTATAGGTTTTGGTTATTATCTTGAAAATTTATGTCATTTACTCGTTAAAATTTCCAACAAAAATCAAGTTATCGTATCAAATAGACTATAGTTTAACTCGTTGTTTTGGTTAATAACAAAGTGTAACTATGAAATGGATCCTTAGTTGATTATCAAAGTTTATCAAAGTGGTATTTCCATTTCTTTTCAATAACAAATCAAATCAACTATGTAAAAATAGTGCTAGGATTTCAATTGCTTGCTCTCTCATTATTTGCAACAAAAATTACACACCTACCTCAGGTAAACTGAGACCAGATATACCACCCATGCACTGCCTTTCGGGCTTATGTGAGGGGAGTACAGAGCATGGAGAGTGCACACACTTTCGTGCATACACCTATCGACCGTAGGTGGTTTTTATTAAGTCTGTTTATATATATATATGTGTGTGTGTTGCATACATGCATAACCGTGAGGAATTTTAAATGAGTATGAAAGCACAAAATAAAAGATTCCAAGTAATCCACTTATGCATAACCATGAGGACTTTTAAATGAGAGTGAATACTTGGATGTTATTGGTTTTATATCTTTTTAAAAAAGAAAACGAGAGAGTTCTGCAAAATCATCTTAGCACTATTTAACTTAGAAGGCAAAAAAAATGTTATATCCTTTACTTTAAATTAACCACTTTTTAAAACAAAGATTTTCAATTAGGATGTACTTCATAATTAACACGTATGAATCTTCCTATATACTAGTTAAACCATTATTATTTGTAATCAAACTTCATTTTTATTTTTGTTAAGACAAATAAATTTTCAAAAATTTCAATTTAATAAACCAAAACCATATATTTATCTTAGTGTTTCCTTTAAAAATAAATCAAAAGAAAATTTGATTTTGTGATTTTTTTTTTGAAATTTTAAAGCAAAAATAAACTATGAAAAATAGAAAAATTGAAGATGGGTCTCCGCCCTACAATTGATTTTGACTGTGTCCCCACAGTCAATCCAAGTGGAAGGAGAAAAATAAAAATTAAAACATGACATTTATTTAAATGAAAACGAAAAGGTTATTATTTACAAGAGGTCAGAAAATATATAGTTAAAGAGTAAATGAAACGGTCTTCCAAAGACCGATTCATTTGTCTCGTCAAGCATACGAGACACAACTTAAGCTCGAAAAACCAATTCGTAAAAGATTCCGAAGTTGATTGTCGATTTGGAAAGACGAATGTCGTTTTATTGAGAACTGTATGAGTTGTTTTATTTTCAATGATTTTCAGGGTTGATAAAACAATTGATTGAAATTCACACTTATTTTCACCAAATTGAAATTCAAGTCTATCGTTGAAAATTTCTTCCAAATTAGCGATTTCAAAGTCAAAATGGTGATCAAAATCTTCCCCTTTAGAATTTAGCAACTCATTTTCAAAAAGTCCATAAAACTCATGTTCGTTAAATTCGACTTCCTTTGTTGGATTATCAACGACTTCATCATGCAAATCGAGTTTAAAATTCAAAGTTGTCGTGTTCAAATTATCAGAAAAAGGAAGATCGAAGTTTAAATCGAGTTTCGCACCCTCAAAAGAATTTAAATCCAACTTAATTACCATATTTTCAACAACTTGATTAAGATCGTCATTATCAAACTCAAAAGTTGTTATTTGAAAATCCTCGATTTGGGTAAAAGGTGGATTATCACTTGACTCATCACACGTTGAGATTTGATTTTGTTGTTCACATTGTTTCATATAAGTTTCAAACAACAAATCCGTGTGATCATCGTAAATTTCATTCATTTATTCAACAAAATCCAATTTATAGTTATTCACTTGATAATTTTCAATTTGGATTTGTTTAGAACAAAAATTTTCACTCGTAACATGGTTAAGATTATTCCCATTGCCAAATTCGTTTGAAAAGTTGTTCCCATTTTCATATTGAGTTTGAAATTCATTTTGGAATTCGAAATTAAATTGGCATGGGTTATAATCGTAATTGTTTGAATTTTGAATTGAATTCAAATTTTGAAATACTTGACTCGAGTTATTACAAAATAAGAATTACATAAATCATTTATCTTTTGATTTTGTCGTGTAGAAAGTTCGAGTAAAGATGAAATCATTTCAATGCTATTTTCAAGAGTCGAAGGTTGGTCATTGTTTTGAAAATTTTGTTGTTCGAAATTTGAATTATTTACACAATAGTTGTTGTTAAAATATCCATACGAATTTGGACTGAAATCATATGGATTATATTGATTTTCACAATTATTGTAAAATTCAAGTGAATATGAAAATTCTGACATTTTCAAGAATGTTTTTTGGTTTTTTTTTATAAGCAAAAAAAAAATATTTACAAAGAGAATTTATTTTTCAAAAGGGAAATCTATTTTTGTTTTGTTTTTATTTTTCAATTTTTTTTTGTTTTTGAAAAGATTTTTTTTTATTTTAATTTTTTTTGGGATTTTTGGAATTTTGATTTGAAAATTTTCAGAAGAAAAGGAAAAAAAACTAAGTTAAGAAATATTTACAATTTTTTTAGTTTTGGATTTTAAATTTTTTTTGTTTATTTTTTTTAAAAATATGCATGAACTAATGCAACTAAATGAATGCAAGGGTTAATTACAAATGATTTATCCTAAGTTAACACAAAATTGTATAGTCACAGACTTTCTTAAATCAACAAAAATATTTCTCAGCCAGGTAACGGGCAGGGGTTATCGGTGCACCACGAATCACCGTAGCAATGCAGCCGAAGGTTTAAGTACCTTCAGAGGAACAACCACTATAATATTTATGAATCACCACAATATTTATAAATGGCTATTACTCTGCCGTAGCCTAGACACCAAAAATTAAATTGTTCAAAGAAGATAACTGTCAATATACAATTAAGTGAGTTATTATTTAATCAAATTCTAAGATGAAATGCAAAGCTGAAATAAAACGTGTATTAACAATGCAACTAGAATGAAATTTTGTTTTTGCTTTTGATTTTGAATTTTTTTTCAAATTTTTTTTTTCTTAAAGTGCAAGCAAACAACAATGCAAGACAACTAAAACATAAAATTTTATAAGCAAGGAAGCAGTTATTTTTTTTTCCGCAAGCACTTCAAATCAAGCAATTTATTTAACAAGCACTTCTGCTCTTTCAGTAATTCTGCTTTGGCAACCTGAAATAAAGCAAGATATATACAACCTTTTTTTTTGAAAGGAAACTTAAAAGTAGGGTTTTACTTAAAAAAAAAAAAAAATTGAAGGATGAAACAAAACAAAACTGGGAGAAAACAAACTTTTTTTTTTACAAAGGATACACTTTTTTTTTTAAGAAACAAAACAAAATAATAAAACAAATTTACAAATGAAATTTCAAACAAAATTCACAAAACAATCCAAGCCTGGCCTAAACATGTTTTTTTTTAACTCTCCTATTGACTTGCAAGCCACGAACCCAAACCCGCAAGCCACTCTTCTAAAATGAAAATCGACATCACAAAACCAACAGAAAGAAAAAAATTAACATCGAAAAATGCCCAAATCCGATTTCAGAGTCGATTCGACCGTGTTTTCAGAACGATTGATGGCTTGAATTCTCAGTGTTTGATTTGGGTGATTCCGGATTTGGGTAGCGGGAGTACGAGTATGCTTGTTCGATGCTTGTCACCAGTAACTTGTTCGGCGATTGATCAGGAAGTGAGAATTTGGGTTATTGTAGGCGAGTTGTTCAAGATGGTAAATGCTTAGTTATGAGCAGTTGCAAAGTGCTGAGGAAAGCAGTAGTGAATTTAGGTAAAGATCAGGTGGAGGTCGCGTCCTTGCTTATTGGAATCTGGAGTTTGTTGTCAGTGGTTGTGGAAGTGATCGGAATGGTAAGCATGTTCGAGTCTACTGGTTGTCGAAGTGAGGTGGAGTTCATGAGTTGCTGTTCGAATCGAATGGCGCTCTTCAGTTTTCTTGATTGGTTCTGGAGCAATTTGATGGTATGTGGTGGTTGGAGAGAGCACGGCAGTGGTGGTCAGTGAGTGGTGAGTGAGGTCGTATGGAGATAGCGTTGGTGTTTGCAAGTCTGTGGATGATTGAACGTGGTGAAGGGAATGTCAGCGGTGGAAGTATGTGAACTGTTGGAAGTGTGTATCGGCAGGCAGAGGGGAATAACAGTGAGAGAAGTGATGGAAGTTAGTTGATGAAGCATATGTCCGAGGGGTAGTGATGTTGGTGTTGTTAGATGGGGGATATGACTGTGATATGTATGATTGTGGCGGGATTGGTTACAAGGGGGGTGTTGGATGATGCTGGATGATGATGTATGACTTGTATGGAGGTTTGTGATAGTGGGTTGAAATTGGATTGGGTTGATGGAAGTAACAGCTTGTAGGTCAAACGATATTTGGTTTTGAGGTGCGGAGTTGTTTGATTAATGGCAAACTGTTGTGATGCAGTGGAAACGGGATGGTTCGCAGGGTGAATGGCGTAGTTAACAGAGGATGGAGAAGGTGGTGATATGTTGTCTTGGTATAGCAGAGGAGTGAAATGGTTTGAGTTGAAGTGAGGAAATGGGGCTTGTAAGAAGGTGTGCAGGAAAAAGAATGCACGGTGAACAGTGAACAGTGTGTAATTTTTCTCTCAACGTAATTGTGAAAAAAAAGGAAATTGTAGAAGAAAAGGTAGATTCCAAATTGTAAAAGAAAATGAAAATAAAATGTTTTTTTTTTTTGTTTTGAAATTGTGAATGTTTTTTTTTAAATAATAGAAGAGCAAATGAAAATTCAAAACAAAAACACAAACAAATGCACACAAACACTAAACAAACACACATTTTTTTTAACGCAACACACACAAAACACACACTAAAATCAAACATAAATAATTCGAAGAATAGAAATTAGAAATCAAAGCAAATCCCCAGCAACCGCGACAAAAACTTGTTCGTCGACGGAAATTCTATCGGTTTAGAAAACCGTCGAACGAATTTTGAAATAAAATTTACCGCAAGCGCACGGTGTACGAATGTAGCATGTGGAGAATACGGGTCGATCCACAGGGAATTGATGATTTTAAAATTCTATTCAATCAAATTATACCGAAGTCGAGAGTGAATAGTTAGAAATGTAAGAAACAAACAAAAACTAGCAAAAGAAAATGATAAAAATATGAGAGTTAAAAGAACAATTTAGAGATAAATCCACTCTCTAGATCATATAAATCAACAAAATGAAGTTATGATCTCTCTTTTCTTTTCATTGCTTTAATTAGTTGATGTGTTTATCACAAGTATGATATATTTGTGCTATTAATTAGCCCAATATAAACCATCAAACTATAACACAACCACTAATACACATTTAACTCTCATTAAATCTGACAACAAAGTTGAAACAAAAATCTATTTTAAGCATAGCCTATTAGCTATTGTTTAGAAATATAGGCTATCAAATTCCAATTTCAACATTCACTTCTTTGCCATAATCATATTTAGATGAAGAGGCAATTTGTGTTATGTTTGTTTAAGCATAGCCTCTTTGTTATGAACAACATATACTATCAAATTCAAAGCTAAACAACATCATTAAACCACTTCAAGTGTTTCCATTAAAGCACAAAAAGAGAGTATAAACATTAAAATGTTGCATCTACATACTAAAGAGCTTCATTACCCCTAAATTGTAGGGATTAAGCTCTCATATTTGTTATCAAATCAACAAATGTAGAAAGCAACATGAAAGCAAAAAGAAAGGAAAATGAAAGCTAATGGAAAAGACAACTAATCTAATTGCATAAAGGTAAATCTACACTATTACATAAGAAGAGAAGAAGCATGTAAATAAAAGAGAATTAACATTGCATAAAAGAAAAGAAAATTACATGAAATAAAATGGCTAGGTAGCCATGGAAAGAAAGAGAACTTTGATTTATTTTCTAAACTAAAACTAACTAACTAAGAGGAAGATGGCTACATGAAACATAAGGGGTATTTATACAAGTTAGAAACCCTAATGCATATTTTTGGGGAGTTCCCAAAATGCCCTTGGAGAAAGTGTGGTGGCCAAGTTATCATTAGCTTTAATAATCCCCCACTTAAATGTACATGAAGCTTTAAATGTCTTTTAGCATGTGCATTAGCCTTTAATTTGTACATTAGGTAGTGGGTAGGTGAGGTCCTCCATGTTCTTCACTTTGAATTATTTCCATCTTCATTCCTTTGTATTCATTTTGTGCAAGCATATTCCTTCATGAACCCACTTGTAATTGAGTGTAATTTCCTACAAAATAATATAAAAATTTCAATTAAATGTTATCAAATCAATATATGCACATAAATGACCATTTTGCCCCGGGATGAAGATGAATATGTGACAATTTCAAATAATATGAATTTTGGTTTAAACAAGTTAAAATACCCAATATGATCATTTATTTAATTTAAAAAGAATAAGTATGGTGGTTAAAATATGCACATTGACATGCACTCACAAAGCATCAGGACAACTAGGAATCTTCTCGATTTCAAAATGCCCGCTCTAGAAGTATACTATGGGAAGGCGGATCCTACTAACCACTTAATGAGATACACAAGGCATATGGAAGTGCTGGGGGCAACAGAGGAGGTTATGGCCTGACATTTCCCCCTGTACTCGACTGATATAGCTGCTATGTGGTTCAAACAGCTGGAGGATGGATCCATTGGAACATGGACGGAATTGGTGGACAAGTTCTTAAATTAGTTCCGAGTTTACATAAAAAGGACAAAGAACGTGATGATGCTTACGTCAGTTAAACATGGGGCAGATGTATCACTCAGGACATTCTTAACTCGATTTAATGCAGCAGTTGCTTCAGTGGATTGGCCGGATCCATCAACAGTTCTGATGGCTGCGGTATCAAGAGCCTGAGATAATTCGAATTTCAAAGTATAGTTGATACGGGACCCACCGTTGGATCTCAGGGAATTCTTTCATGAAGTAGAGAGATTTCTTCGACAAGAGAAGGCATGTTTGGAAATGAGGTCAAAGGAAGTAAACATGGTTAAGGATGGCAGACTGCCCGATGAAAGCTCGGGTAAGGACAATGATAAAGGGAAAAGGAAGCGCTGGGGAGAACCAAAGTTCTCCACTTACACAAGATCGAACGCAACATTGGAGTGGATATTCTTGGATACTCGAGATCGCCTTCCGTATCAATGGCTGGCAATGAGGTAGCCCTTAGAACGCAAAAGGGCGTCAGGAAGGCACTGTATTTTTCACAACCTGGACTGGCATGATACCAACAGCTACCGACATCTGAAGGACATAATCGAGGATCATGTAATGAATGGTCAATTGCGACAATATTTCAGAACTTGGAATTCAGTGGTGGAATAGGAGCAGCAACCACCTAACTTGAATAGCGAGGGCATGAGGCCCTGGAACGGTGGCCAGTTGGTCATCAAGTAATCTTAATGGTTTGGAATAAGTAACAAACTCTAGGCAAACGGTTAAATTACTTACCCATGTACGGGGTCAAGATAACCCTCAGGCATACTCTGAGATGATGGTTTACCGAGTGCCCCGGCTTGTGAAATCTGTTTTTTCCCTTTGACATGGACATCTGCTTTTTTGATTTGGTTTTGGAGTTTGGTTTGAACTCCCTGTTTTGCTCGTCTTCTGGTTTGGATTCGGGTTTGGATGTTCGTTTTTTGGTTTGGATTTTTGATGTGGATTTTTGATTTTCTGGTTGGATTTGGATATCGGATTGGATTTTGATTGGATTTCTTTGGATTTTGGCTAAAAGGTCGTCGAGTATGGATTATGCTCGGCAAGGGTCCGGAGCAACCAGGGTTAGGCCTAGGATTAGGTCCCATATTATTTATCGGTTGCCATTTCAGGTCGTCGAGTATGGACTACGCTCGGCAAGGGTCCTAAGCGGCTAGGATTTGGCTTAGGACTTAAGCAATGGCATTATTTATCGTTCAGGGACACTGAACCATGATCACCATCGGACTAGGACTTAGGTCGAGACATTGCTTTATACAGGTCGTCGAGTGTGGATTACGCTTTGGAGAAACCCGAAGAGGTTAAAAAGATTTGGATGTTGGCTATGAACAGCTAAAGATTTGAGCATGGACCTAGAGCAGTCTCGGATTGGATATCTACCCGGAGAGGTCATGGATGTCGTTATTGGTTATTGGATATGGATGTATTAGAACTCGGTTGTCGGGTTTGAATGGATATCGAATTGTGTAAGCATTTGGTTACTGAATTGGAATCGGATATCGACTCGGAGCAGTCGTAGATTGTAACAAACGGAGATTTTCGACTTTCGAAAATTCGACATCGATACTCACTTTATCGACTGCCGAGAAATCGAAGGCCAAAAACCCGAAATGTTATGGTTTTTAAGAAAAAGAATTTAAGAAAAGAAGGAAGAAGAAAGAAGATAGAAAATAGAGAGAAAAGAAAATAGAAAATAGAAGAGGGAAAAGATAGAAGAGAGAGAGGAAAGATAATAGAAAACTTTTAAAATAGAAGAAAAAGAGAATAGAACAGAAAGAAAATAGAAGAAAATAGGACGGAATAGAAAACAACAGAACAACAACAGAATCTCACAATTCGCAGCGGAACAACATATAATAATAAATGAATAATCTTCAAAACAAAGAACTATATCAGTTATTACATTTTATACATTACATTTCATTACATCAGAGTGTACAACAACATACGACAACAAACAGTGCAGCGGAAAAAAGAAATACTATATAAACTAGTAATACGCCATGCCATCTAGCTTGCCTCCAGCAACTCCAGAATATCCAGAATATCCTGATAAACCTTACTCTTAACTGCCCGTGTGGAAATTTGTGGGCACCCAGAGTTTAGGAAGGAAAACAATAAACTCCGAGTCAGTCATGTGACTGGTGTGAGAACTCAAAACAGTTTATTTATCTTTAAAATCAAAATAGAGGAATATTTTTAAATCAATTCGCAATGCTTTTAAAAATGAGACTACCATAAGTCCTCCCGCACACACACACAATGCAAACGCAGAATCGGAGGATATTTCTCCTTATGATAGTCAAAGATGCTTGATACGCATTTAAAAGAACATTTGATATTATTACTAGTGCATAGTGTAGAGAAAAATTCATTTCGAAAGTAGAATATAAATCTTAGCCAGCATAGACATTCCGAACTATGCCTACTATAGCTAACTATGTTCAATAGCAGGTTACCGCCACATTCCATAGCAGGTTATACAACTAAAACCGTACAAGTCACGTATTGTTTCTTTGGATTTCCAACGAATGATCAGGCCAAGGAACTTCCCATTGCCACATGAGAATGCCTCTGGATGGACATCCCCGAGAACCAAACCGGATCTCTACCAACACAAGGCTGGGTTACCCCTAACTGAGTAACAACTGACCGAATATGCCATCCCCCGGTCCTTTGGGACCTTTTACCGAGCGCTCGCAATCAATTCACACAATCATAACAAAGTGTTTTCAACATGAGTAAGTATCTGGGCTCCATACCATGATACCACCCTTTTCCAGAAGGAAATGCACACATCCTAAAGGGCGCTACCCCTCATAACCTTGCCGCATCTTTCCTGTTTTGACCATTCACGGGGTGTGAGGCTCGACGAAGTCACGTCCACAAAAACATACTTTATACAAAAGCCATGCTTTGGGTCAACAAATGATCAACACAATGATCACAAGGATAGACGATCAAATAAACGATCCTATCACAAATAATCAACACAATGATCAGTTCAGCATCACTCAGCATATCACATTACCAAATTGGGAATATATCGCTGATAACATTCAACTACATAACCTCTGAGCTCGTACGTCTCAGAGAAGGGTGTTAAGCTAAAAGAATAAATTCTCCGCCACCAACAGAAATATATTTGAATGAAATCGGCTTTATATCTCAACTTGTAATGTCAGACATACAATCCATACAAGTCTGTTCCGGGCTCGAACAGAACCGAAGGCACTTACAAAGAAGTCCTTGCAATCCGAATATTCACAATCCTGATCGGATTCACCATCACATATGGAGAACTTAATACCGTAGCTACTCGGTGCAGAGTCAATCGACAGGTCATCCTATCGCTTTTGCAAATACTCGGTCTTCAACACCGGTCTTCAATGCAATTCACAACGACGTATCACATATTCGGAATGGGTTATACGACCCCATGGTCCTTTCCCGGTTAACCCGAATAGTGAGCGCTTATTCAAAAATAAGTGTGGCATTCAAATTCAAACAAATCACATCAATTACCCATTCAAAGGGAAATATTGATAGTCGGTTATTGAACTATCAATGGATATGCACACATCACCAGTTTCCAAAAAATTTTCCAAATTATTTATTTCACAAAATATCTTTACAAGATATATAATTTTCACACTTCAAAAATAAATCAATATTTATTTCTAAACAACTTCCCTTTTCATTCATAAATTCCATATTGAATTTATAATCCAAAATATCTATGAATATTCGATTTCGATTATTCATTTCAATTTATCTTCAAAAAGATAAATTCTTAAGATATTCACTTTATATTGGAAAACATTTCCATACTTATTTATTCATAAGTAATTCACAAATTTTATTTATTTTCAACACTTAGAAAATATTCAATATACTTCAATCGAAATTAAGTATATATTTCATTCTTTAAGGAAATCATTCTCTTAAACATATTTATTTGGGCCAAAACGAATGTTGCGTAAAACATCGTTACGACGTCCCAAAATCACTAGTACAGGGATTCGAAATTAAAATAGATATATAAATCCCAATACTATACAAAACATTTCCTTTCGGATATCATTTACTATAACAACAGTGTTATAGTCCACTATTTCCTTTTATTTCTCGAAAACGTCTATTTCAACAATAGATGTTGAAATCTATGGTTTCGAATCTCAACACATTTAAAACATCGTTAGATCATTTTAATTCTATTTAAAACATCACATTCTAAATGTTTTCTTTAACATATTATTCACAATTCAAAAACGTGAATATTCTTTGTTAACAAATTTCATCCTTTTATTCATTTTATTTCAAAGGATTATTCACAGTTAAAAAACGTGAATATAACTCCATTAATAGGTTTCAGCAATTTACTTATCAAAATAAGTCGTTTGCGAATTTATAAAACAACGTTTATAAACTCCATTTCTATTTGTTTTATAACTTCTTTCTTTATAAATTTTCTTTATTAACCTACTCGATTTATAACTCAATTATAAACTAAAGGTTCATATTATAAGTTAAATACTTATAAAACGATTATTTACAAAATCGTTCTTTTAAACTTCATAATTATAAATCTTATAACTTATAAGATTCAATGATTTATTCAAAACTATTCTTTTAATAACTTCACAAATTTATAAATCTTACTATTTATAAATTTCATTTATAACTTCACCATTTATAATTCTATAAATTTCATTCAATTTATGAAATTCATTTTCACTTCATTCAAACACTTATAAAAACTCGTTTTATAATTTCAATATTTCAATTTATAAATATCCATTTATAAATCTCTTAATATTAATCAATTTATATTATTCTTTTAAAACGTCTTTAAACTCCTTTATAACTTCATCCTTTTGATTTATAAAATAATCAAATTTTATAAATCCTATATTTAAACTTTTTATAATAAATTCAAAAATCCCGATTTACACTATTTTATAACATTAAAATTCATACGTTTATTTATTTAGAATGAATCAATTCCAAAATATTTTATAAACGTATACTTTCAAAAATCACTTTAAAAATCATTTTAAAATTCCAAAATTTGGTCTAGTGATGCTACACACCAAATAGTCAATCACGACATCATATATCGATATGATAGTCCATCAAATATCAAAATATCTGAAATCAAATAAATACTGTTGAGGAATCCAGTTGGATCCCTCCAACCTGTTTTCCTGCATCCACAAACATTAGCACAATACCAATTTCGCTCCAGTACGAAATTATCGCGGTATATGGGATTTAAATATTATCCGCTTAATAACGGCGCAATAGGGTCTCATCCGCTAAACAAAAAAATGCGGAAAATCAATAACTCCAATATATACATATGCCAATATATATATATTGCTATTATATATAATACCAATTTCACTGTTTATGAAATATTCGCGGTATATGTTTTTAATAAATAACATCCGCTTACTAACGGCGTATAATGTCTATTTTAACAATCAATAGATATCAATCATCATTCAAACATGCATTCAAATATTTTAAATCTAACTATTTAAAATAAAATCGAAACTGATTCGATTGAGTGAGAAGTTCTCACCTTGATTTCAATTCCGTTTTAGCTTTTGTTTCGAATAAAATTAAACGCGCGTTTAATTTTATCCAAAATTTTCAATGACTCCAATCGACTCCAAACCAACTCCATCGTGTAGTGCTCGTTCATACGATTCCAACGCAACTGAGTTTGCATTTTTTCGACCTCGTATGAAAAAGTTATGAATATTTGAAGTTTGTACGAATTTAAACTTAATAATTACAACACATATAAACTAATTTATAACCTAACTTTCAATCTAAGCCATCCATCACAAGCCAAGAATATCCAGGCCGTCCCCTTTCTCCTTCCTCATCACGTTCCATCTCCAGTAAATTGCCGTCACCACAAACCCATTCCTTAGCCAACTAGGGTTCCAATTTGCACCATCAATACTCAACTAAACCTCATCAAACCACTGCCATGTCGAAGCCCTTCGCGAGAGCTACCTCCACCACCAACCACCTGAAGCTCGGCCCCCCCATTCTCCTCGAGTTGCGTGCGTGACCTGAAGCAAACGGACCCATTTATCTTCCCCTCCGTTGCACCAAACACGATCATCACCGTATGGATCTCTAGCTCTCCTCATGCTCTTCGACTTCCGTGTTGAACACTTTGCGTGAATGTCAACGGATTGTGAATGATTGAGGGAAGAAAGGGATTAAATTCTGGCCATTCATAGCAAGGGTGGTGGCTAGGGTTTAGGAATTAGGGTTTAGATATTTTTTTTTTATTTTTTTAGAGTGAAGGGCTATTTATAAGGAACCGACGAAACACTATTCATCCCGAAAATTCCGAACTCCGATTTACGCGCCGTAACTGACGTTCCTAGGGTTTATCCCGCGTTCCGGACACAATGGAATAGGTTTCGAAAGATAATTCGGAAGTATGTGCGAGTTATGGCTATAAACGCTCAATTTGAATTAAACCGATTTAAGCGATTTTCTAGGCGTTTTAATTTGTACCGGACAAACAGTAAATCCAATTGACTTGAAATTTGAAACCTTACAATAATATCACATTACGGATCCGATGAAACTGGTTTTGTCGAAATCCGAGACTTTTTGAAAAATGGCTATTTTAACTCGCCAAATTAAAATTAAAAATAAATCGATGCGTTTCGAGCTGCCACGATCAAACGATAACTCCGATTGACACGAAAATTGAAATCCGGTAATAACTAACTATTACGGATCCAATGGAACTGGTTTCGTTCAATTCTGAGACTGTTCAAAAATTGACTATTTTTACTAGTCGATTTAATTATTAAAATATTCAATTTTCACAAATTAACTTTTAATTCGATTTTAAAAGTTCTAAAATATCATTCTAACTCCCATATGATAAAATAAAATTTCCCAAATTATTTTCAATCATATTTAACACTATTTTCAATTATTTCCATAATTTAACATATTAAATTATCGATTTAATTATTCAATTAAATCCAATAATTCAAAATAAAATTTATTTGACTTATAAATTCACTTATTAAATATTTAAAATTAATTAAATATTCAAATTTTAATAAATTAAAATTCTGGGTCGTTACATAGATTTGGATAAGAATACGGCAATGGCACTATGATAAAATGGATTGTATATAAATCGGAAAGCATGGATGTGGATAACATATGGACTTTGGATATCGGGATTGAGACTATTCAAAACACACCTTCCAATAGAAAGGCATGTTTTAGGGGGCACATGTTAACCCTCCTTTTTACGAGACCGTGCATAGGCGAATTGAACTAAATCAAGTGGATCGGCATAGGCAAGTAGCTCGGTGTAGTAGTGTGGGTTGTTTGTCATTGGTGGCACGGCTCGGCTTTGGTAAGTTGGTTCGGCCTAGACGAGGTGGTTCGGTCTTGGTAGTATGGGCTCGACATTGGTAAGATGGCTCGGTCTAGATAAGGTGGTTCGGTAAAGGACAAGGGACATAAGTGGACCGGCATAGCCGTTCGACACTGGAGTGAGTCGATCGGTAGTCAAGTCATGGGATCGGCATTCTCGCTCAACATATGTCGGTCGGCATTCTCACTCGGCATATGTGGATCGGCATGCTCGCTCGACATATGTGGATCGGCATTCTCGCTCGGCATTGTGGTGAGAACATGGTGGCTCGACAAAGTGGCTCGGCATTGGCTATGTGATGGAATGGGTCGGCATCAATGCGTGGTTCGACACTTGCTTCGCTCCCTATTTTGGACAAGTCCGCTTTGAGTTATGGGTAGGCTCGCTTTGGGTCAACGCCCAGGTCACTTCCGTTTGGCATGTCAACTTCTCGGGGTTGGTCGGCATGATGAAGTAGGGTTCGTCCATGGCCTTGATGGGTTCGGACTACTCCGGAAGCCCGGTAACTCGGGATTCGCCTATAGGTACAGCATGTGGGGGTTCAGAAAAGGGGTCTTCTTTCTTCTCTTTGACTTTCTCTTCTCTAAGGCTAACGCACTCAGCCTTTGTTAAACTTTGGATTGTAACTGTAATCGATTGTTACAGTAATAAAAAGGAAATTTCTGGAGTGGATGTAGGCCGAAGTCAGTCGAACCACCATAATTTCTGTATCTCTACTGCTTTCATTTGAATTTTTGTTACTCTTCATATTAATATCCTCCACATACATTATCTGTGATCTGAGACTGGTGTCTGGTGCTTTCATCTGGATTTGGGTGTTAGCGACCAATTATGGCGCTAAGAATCATTTACAGGTAATTAGCTTGCACTTTCAATTCAATAATAAATTAAATGACAATTTAATTCAAATAAGTTCAAATCAATTGGAATGACGATTTAAATATACCAAACAGCAATGAATAAACTTCTAATTATGTCACGAATTTAATTTAACTAACATAAGAACTAACATAAGAAATTTAAGAAATTGTGAGTAGGTTAAAACACTCACCTTTGAATTCAAATTAATTTTGAAATTCAAAATAGGGCCCAGATTAGAACAGTCTTGGAATTCGTCTAAACTAGCGTCAAAATGTTTTGAATTTCGATACGATCCCAACAAAACAAACGGCACATAAATTGGACCTCGTATGAGAAGTTATACAAATTAGAATGATTGAATTATAAAGTTTAAATAAAAAAAAAACGCACACAATCATCACGTGACATCCTCCCTGCCATTTACGAATGAGAACCCTAGCTGCCTATGCACATTCAAACGCAGCCTGCCTCACCCAAACGCGATAAACCTCCCGCCACCATGACAAGCCGCGACCCCCCTAGGCCAGCCGCGACCTCCCCTACCACCAATGTCCACCATGATGCAGCCAATCGAGACTCAAAAGCCCAACCGCCGCCCTTCCATATAAATCCTGGCTCCATTTCTTTTCTCGATCCAACTGTCAATTTGACGAACTACAGGAACCGATGAACTCTGCTCGGTCCTCTCCACAACCTAGTACCAATAGATCGACGATCCGTTGAAGTCGATGAACGTGCATGAACGACCGAGAGTAAACCATCGAATTTGGGTCACATAGAAACTCGAATCGAGAAACGGACTGCAGATTTGACTTGCACTCGTCGAGAGCTTCAAATCAATATCTAACTTGATAGGGTTTGAGGAGTTTTAATTTTCGATTGACATTGAATTGGGAATTTTATTTGTCTGCCATTGAGAAGGAGAAGCTAGAGAAAACTATATGTACAGTTAAATGAAAATAAGAAGTAGCTAGGGTTTATAATGGGCAATAAATAGGTAGATCAAAAATAAAATGGCTAGACCAGATCGGATTGAAAGTTGAACGATAAACGACCCGAAAAGCCCGTTCTGACTACGGAATGAAAACGGGTCAACCCATATATCAAAATAGATGTTTTTGATATTTTTAAATTCAATGGAATCGTTTTCAAGCAGAAATTCCATCGTATGAAGAAGTTAAACTAAAATTATATTATTTCAAATTGATTTCAATTAATTAATTTCTAGGCGTTTCGAGCATGTACGATCAAATAACAAGTCCGATGCCTATGAAACTTGAAATCCTACAATAATTCACCTTTACGAATCTGATGAAAGCGGTTTCGTCAAAATCTAAGACAATGGCAAAAAATGGCTATTTTCACACTAATTAAGTAAATTAATATAACTAAATCATATATTTATTTCAAATTTAATAACTAACAGTTTTCATCATTTTGATTACCTGTATATTTACAATAGTTTAAAACAAATTTACATATCAATTTAGTGTTAAATATTACACTAATTACAGTGTACAGTTTCAACTGTAATTAAATCCAATTAATATAATTCAATTCCAATAAATTTATTCAATTTGGTTTCGGTCTTTAATTCAATCAATCATTACTCTAATAACATAATTAACATTTTTTGTCTCTTATTTCAGTAATATATACAATTCTATCTTTTATTTGCATTAGCCACTATATTTCACTTATATTGGATTTTTGACAATTCTACCCATTAATTATAAATCAAAAATCCTTATTAATTTATGTAACTTGATTTCTATCAACTATTATCTTATGAATAAAATAACATTTTTATTCATTATATTACATTCACATTCTGCATTTATTGTCTTAACCGACTTTATCGTAACATATATTTACATTTAATTGCAATTGACAAATTAAATTGGTAACAAATAACAATTGTCGCCATTTCTACATTAATTAACATTTGTATGTTTATGATTTACAACAAAAGTTATAACCACTTACACTATAATAATTCTATCCAATTTCAATCTATTGCACATTAGGAAATTAATAATACATCCTTTAAATTTATCTATTTCTTCTTAAATTAAATTACCAATTAATACATACATCACTAAAATTTAATTGCAATCTATAACCAATTATAACTTTTTAATAAATTCAATAAATTGGAATTACAATTGAAGGGTAAATTAATACTATTTCATTTCATTTGATTCCAGCTATATTCTTATTATTTGACAATAGATTTTTATTTCTCCTAATATTTAATCACGAAACTTAATTTAAATAACTAATTTTAATTGTCGAAAATTACAGGTCGTTACACTCTCTCCCACTCAAACCTTTTCGTCCTCGAAAACGAAAGAGAGGAAAAGAAAAAATCAAGTAGTCAATATATCTTATTCAAAATATTAAATTTATAAACAACTAATTCACAAAATTAAATAATTTAAATAAAATATATCAATTTATAACAATTAAATCCTTTAATCCAAGTTAATAAAATTTGGAAAACATTTCATAAAATTTTCCAAGTCCAAAATTTACGGAAAAATTCGGTAGAGTCTTCTTTATACGGAGAGACCTGGGAGAAATAATAATATCAATGATAACGGAATATTTCATATTTTTCCAAATAATATACCCCAAACCATGGGAAAAACAATATAATATTGCCATATAACTATAATCCGAGAACGTACCTATTTGTCGGGCAAACAACGTTTATTTTTTGAAACCAAAAGTAGTAGCAACTTCTTCCATAACCTGTATTTTATCTTGTATAATCCAAAGATGTTAATAATTATATAAAAAAGAAATATTTCAATTAATCACCACCAAATCAACACAACATACAATAGTCACGAGCAATACAACTACACAATCATCACATGCAATGAAAGCAAATCGACCATCCATCCATATCAACCAAAAAAAATTGGTTTGTTCGGATTCAGAACTTCTAATCATATAAAATGATAAATAAACTATTGAGTAAACAATACACTCAACAGTCGTAGATAAAACAAAATAGATCATTTATACATCTTACACAATAGAAGTATCCTTTCCCCAATCAATCCATAAGTCAAACAAATAAAGGATTCAACACATTTTTAAGTTTACTCCATTTATCTTTTTCACATCATTTATTGTTCATTTTTTCTCTTTTCATACAATGATTTTCTAAAATAACATTCATTACTTAAAAAATTTTAAATTTCCATCCACTCATGTAAGGCTATTTCATTAATTTGCACTCTTTACTTACATAAGTTATATCTACTTCATTTATTTGAATCACAATTAAGTTCATTATTGAAGAACTGTATACATTTTACTTCAGTTTACTTCACATTTACAATTTAGTTTGATTTTCCTCTTTTTTTCATCATTTACTTTTCTTTTCTCATTCATATAATGTTTATTTTCGTTAATATACAATCATTATTCCTTATAAAGGTTCATTTATCCTTTATTCATACAATGTCATTTCTTTCATTTTGTCACATTACATTCTTTGCTTACATTACTTCTTTTTCAATTATTGGATTATACATTATTAGGTAAGTTTCTTTACAATTCAATTTACCAATTATAGATATATTTTTTCTCACATTCATTCTTCAATATATAGTATTATTGAAGATTAACTCCGTTTCTAAATCATTTCCAATGTTCACTAAGGTGATAAACATTCAACTTATATAGTTTTCATTTTAATTATAAATGGCTTCAATATTAATTCAAGTTTATAATTATTTACTTATAGTATTCACCTTTTCCATTTAATCTGATTATAAATATCTTAAAATGTTACGCTAAGTTTATAATCATTTTTCTTACATTATTCACTTTTATTACATTTTCTTAGTAGCATTTTAAACTATTAACTTCAGTTTATAACAATTAATAACATTAGAATTCTTATTTATAGATGCAATTCCATTGAACACTTTTATTTACTAAAGTTTTGCTTGTATAATATTATATTACATATTCTTATTTAATATTGCAACTTTTAATATTTTGGTAAGTTATATATGTGTCTGTATGTATGTGTGTCTTTTAGAATGCAATAAAAAGTTACACAAGTTTTCATGTTTATTTTATATCAAAATGTCCAATAGTTACATTTTTCTTATTTCCATTTTATTTACAGTTTACAAAATTCAGTTTCTTATCTATTTCATTAATCATTTAACATCAAATTTGTGACGACCCGTAATTTTTGATATTTGAAATTGGAATATTTAATTGATTTTAAGTATTTAAAAGTAAATTTTTAACTTAGATTTCAAATATCACTATTTATTGGGTGATTTAATTATTAAATTTAATAATTTGAAGTTGGGTAAAATGTTGAATCTGAACTTCTAAGCTAGGTAAAAATAATTTAAGGGCTTATAAAGTTTATATTGATAATACTGAAGGTGATAGAACTTCTAAAATTGAATATAAAAGTGTTTTGTTCAGTTTTAAAAATATATAGTTTAAATTGATATATAAAAATATAGCCTTCCGAGGCACAGTCTCGGAATTCGACGAAACTTGTTCCATTGGATCCGTAATATTGAATTATTATCGGATTTCGAATTTCGTAATCATCGGAGTTGTTGTGTGGCCGTACAGTATATAAATGCATTTAAATCTATATTGAAAATTTAAATATACTATTATAATTTGACGGGACAGAACGTAGTTATCCTTATTCAAGTTGTAACGTGTACGCTACGCAAAGATCACGTTCCTTTCTCTTCTAGTCAAATCGAAAAAAAGAAAACATAATCCCGCTCAGATTTTAAACGAATGGATAAAACATTTACCGAATGAAAATTCAAAATTAATGGCAGAACCCGCGTTCGTTCGAGAACGAAATCAAATATAAATAAAATCAATGGCCGCCGCCATTTCTTTGGAATCAAATTCGAAATCAAAATCAATGGCCGGAAGTAATTTTGAATCGATTTCATTTGAAGTTAGAAAAGGGGGAGGGCGCGTGATAAATTGAGTCGCGATGGCGAGGCGAGGCTGGAAGGAGGGTGTGCTGCATCGCTTGATTTCTTGGACGAAGGCGACGCCGATGTCGAGTGGCGCGTGAAGTCTAGGGTCGGCGAGCATTTAGGAGGGGAACGTGAGCAAAGGTGGTAGCTTAGGGCTCAACGTCGAGGCCGTGTGTCGTATTGGTATTCGATCGCGCGGGTTCGTTTGGGTTCGAGGAAGGGTCGCGACGTGCTCGCGATTTCTTCTTAGGGCTTCGGGCGAGAAGATGTTCAAGGGGGAGCTCGCAACATAGAGAAGGGACTGGCTCGAGTACAGACATTGAGGTATATGTTTTAATTTAAATTTAATAATACTCATTTACGAATTTATCACAGAAAAAAAGAAAAATTTATTTGAAATCAAATTATTAAGGATATTTATTTGTCTAACCGGTTCACCAATTATTTTAGTTGCTAAAAATATTATAGGAAATTAGTTTGAACTTCGAATTATTAGATAAATTAAAAAATTATTAGTTAATTAAAAAATTATTAGTTAATTAAAAATTTATAAAATGGAACTTAAATTTTTCGATTAATTCAATTATTAATAAATCATAATGTTTTTACAAGGTCAAAAATCTTGGAAGAATCGAACTGGTCTGGATGGATGGAAAATTTAAAATCAAAGGTGAGTTAATCTCACTTAGCCGAATTTTTAATTTAAATTTAAATGATTAAATTTAAATAATTGTTTGAATGGTTGAATTGATTTATAGCATATGGTATATTTTGAATTGGCATTTTATATTGTGCTAACGTCTGTGGATGTAGGGAAAACAGGTTGGAGGGATCCAACTAGATCCCTCAATATTTATTTAAATTATTTAATACCCTCTTTTGTGATTATTTGATATTCTATGATGAATTATATTAGAATATTGAATGTTATGGTGCGATTGGATATAATTGGGTATGACGAATTACCAAAAATATATAAATTGGATTTTGGAAAGAAAATAAAAGAAGTGAGTTTGAAAGTAAAATAATTATACAAATTTGAATAAATTTAAAATGAATTGGAAAAGAAATAAATTGACTTTAAAATTCTAATAAATAAATCTTGAGTATAAGAAGGAAATTTGAATAAACAGAAAGATAATGAATTTTAATCTTCAGTGATATTATTTAAAAGAACGAAACATTTATTTTAAATTTTAAATTTAAATTTTCAAAAGAATAAAGAAGGAATTGGGAAGAAGCTGAAATTGGTATATTTCAGTTAAATGATTTAAAATCAAACGGAAAATAGTAATAATAATAAAGTCTATAATTAACGAATTTTGAAATGAATTGAGAAAGTAAAGAATTTTTTTTCAAATGGAGTAAATTGGAAATCAATTTGGAAAATTGATTTAAGTGACTGAAATGGAATATTTTCCCTGGATAACCAAGTACGTTTTCAAAGTAAATTTTTAAACACAAGTTAATAGATTTAAAGTTGTTTAAAAAAAAGTAAGTATTGAAAAATTTATTATTTTTAAATATTTAAATTCTAAAGTAAGTATTTTCTTTTAATCTATTATAGTAGTAAATATTTAAAGAGTGACTTAGTATTTGTTTTTAAAAGTGTAAATCTAGTTTTATATTTTATTAAGTGACCTTATTTTCAAATATTTATATAGTATGTATTTTTAACTAATTATTGAAGTAGTTTTAACTTAAATGGTTTTAAAGTATATTTCAAAGTAAAGTGTTTTAAATTATTTTAAGAATCTAGTTTTGTGCTTGGTAATTTCAGTGGAGATAGAAAATATTTAGGAAATTTATTCTGTAAAAAGGAAGATAGTTTGGAAACTGTTTTCAAAGGGTTGAAAATAGAAATATGTCTTCTGAAGATATTTGGGGTTAATAAATAATTTGGGAAATTATTTATTGTTGGATGGATGTCTGTGAATATTAATTGATAGTTAAATAACCGACTATCAATATTGTACAAATGCGTTGATCGTTTCAAAGAGACCGGGATCGAGATTTATTTTTCGAAAAACACTTCGATCTGGTTTGTATGTTTTCGTGGAAAACGAGTTTGGATTCGAAGATGGAGCAGTGAAGTGCAAGGGCTAGTCGCTACTAATCCTGAGGATATTTCCAAAATGGATGTAGTAGGAGTAGTGCCTTCGGTTCCGTTCGAATCCGGGACGGACTTGTATGGATGAATGCTTTCGGGACGTCGTCAGGTGGACGATGGGTATTCTAAGGGATATGTTCTAAAAAGGTAACATTTAGCCTCAAGCCTCATCAAATGGGAATGACTGAAAATCAGGGGTTATGCAGCTAGGATAGGTGGGTAGCACCCAAGCAGGGTGAGGTCATCCCTGTTTAGATGTCCCTTTTATTTCGGCTTAGTAGGCAGTTGCTGATCCCAACCGCGTGGTCATCTCACTCGGGATTGTCTAGTAAGGGGTAGTCCCGGTCTTGTGTTGCAGGGGAGCGGGCGTACTCCTTGGTACTGTGATCTAGGCCACGTACTATGACAGGTGGTACCCCAGTGCCTAGTCATTAGTTGGAAATCCATTCTCCTACGAGCCTTGTACGAGTTTTGTTTGTATTACCCACTCTGTGGCTAGTAGCTGGAATTTAATAGATGTAACAATTTTGGCTATTTTGTAAGTTTTTGTATATAGACCCTATTATAATATTAGAGGATTTCTATAAAAAGTGTTTTAGCTAACGTAGGGTAATAACCTGACATGTTTATTTGTGGCGTGGTCTTACGAGATGCTTTTTTTCAAAGGATTTTTGAAACTTTAATAATCAACTGAGTGTGATTTTCTCACGCTGGTATTCCAGACTGACTCGGGTGTTATTTAACTATAATGCTCTGGTCAGACCGAGTATTATAGGATACATGATATTATGCTGTGGAGCTGACGAGACGAGCTGGATGACGATACGTACTTTCATACTTGATTTATATATATTGCGCTGTGTAGAGTAGCTGTGTATCCAGCTGTATGATATTGATGTTGAGCTGTGATTGATGTACTCTGATGATGTAATATATAAACATATACATTTGATTTTTGTGTAAAGATCATTATTATCTATTATATTTTATTCCGCTGCGATGGTTAGATTCTGATGTCGTTTCCTATTTTCTTCTTCTACCTCTTCTTCTTTAACCCAAATGGTTCGTATTTCTGTACAACTTGAGTTGATTTAGGTAAAATAGTGTTGATTCAAGGGGTACGGATTTGCGGGTCCTTACACTCGGTATCAGAGCATAGGTTGGTCATAACCTTGGCTCTGGTGGGAATTACTCATTTAAATTAGAGTCCGCAGTACTCTAGAATGAGTTTGAGCGTATTAATAGATATGGGCACGTATTTGTTAGTGAATATAAATTGTTTTAATATTGTTTTAATTGGTTTATTGAGTGGCATATGAACCTTCGTCGGCACAATCTGGACAACTGTATCGAAGGGGTTTCTAAACACTTGAATAGAACAGTTCGACATGGTATTGTTTTAAATGTGGTTGAATGAAATGATTTTACCCAAAAATATATTTTGATGTAAAGAAAAGTTTTTGTAAACTATTTTAGGTAATATATGGTTGATTGGATGTTAGGAAAAATATTATTAAATTATTATCGTTGTTGAGTAAAAATTTAACTAGTAATTTAAAACATAACCAAAGGTTAAGGTAATAAATTCACTATAAAATGAAATTTATAAATATGAATTATAAATGTAATTTATAAATTGAAATATAATCAAATGAGAATTTGTATGAGCATAAACTATGCAAATTGAATTATAGTTAAAATTTGATTTAAGCAGGATTTGGAAATTTAAATCCTGGAGATTTGGAAGTATTTGAAGATAAATAATAGCATTGTTATTTTCGGGTATTTCTGAAAAGGAAATTGTTGCAAATAAATTTTGAGAAGGAATATAGCATTGAACTCACTTTAGTCACTGGAAAATAACTTCGGTGATGACTGCAGCATCATCGATGTTCATTTTCGAGTTTCTAAGTGACAGATTGCTGCCAAATTGGTTTGTTTAGAAAAACTAGTTTATTTTTTTTGAAATTTCAACGGAAATTTTTTGGGAATAAAAACCAGGAATGGTTTAAAATTTGGAGAAGTGTGATTTTGAGATAATGGTAGTTTCAAAATGATTTGAAACCAAAAGCCGGGGTGTATAATAAATCCGGTTGAGATAGGTTGTAAGCTTATAAATTAAGATGATTTTTAAATCAGGCAGGAAATATATGCTCTGAATGTTGGAAATTTAAATTTAAAGTGAAAAGTTAAAAATGAAATTAACTTGGATTGGGGAATAAAATTTAACTGGACTGAAATTAGTTGAATAGGCTGAAAATAATATCCAATTGTATTCGAATTAATTTGAAATCGAATTGAGTTAAATAAATCTAAGTTTAAATAAAATTGAAATGAATTAAAAATTCAATTGAGTTATTGAATGGAATTAGATTCTTACCTGAATAAATGGAAAATAAGTGAGATAAAGTTTGGATTGAAATAAATAAATCAGAATACTTATAAAAGAATTAAAAATATATAGAAATAAAAATATGCTTGTGCTATAAATAAGCGTGAATCTTGAGTTAAAAATAAAAGATGAATATATTCAAGCTTATAATGAATGGAAATGTGTAAAATAGTAAGTTGTGACTTATAAAACTGAAAGGTGGGATAGAAAACCCAAAATAAATATTTTTGATGAATTGGAAAATAAAACGAAAATTCAAAACTTGAACTATAAAATAAATTGAAATTAACAAAATTTAATGAAGAGATTTTGAGATTAAAATCAAGTTCTGGATTATAAATTGGGGAAAAAATATTTAGATAATAAACTAGACAATGAAATATGTAATGAGAACCTAATGCAGTTAAATAAAAGCTGAATTGTGAGTTAAAGATGAAGTTTGAAAATAAAACTCAAGACATAAATTAAATTCGACTTGAATTGTTAGTGAAGTGAATGAAATTGAATTGTGAGTTCATAAAGGTGGATGGTAAATTGAAAACGGATAGTGGAATCAGAATTTGAGTTATTAATTAAAATTTGACTTGAGGTGTAACAAATTAAATATAATTGGAAATGTATCGAATAAAAATGAAATTGGATTAAAATAGTGATGGTTTGAATTGCAAATAAAATCCAAATAAGTAGAAATACATTAGAAATGGCATTGTTATTAATAAAATAATTTCAGATGAATTGAGTACGGAAATTAAGAATTCATAATGGATTGAGTGAATAAACTAATTGTATGGAATCTGAAAATTCAAATTTTTTAATAACTAATCAAATGAAAAGGTAGATTTAAAATGAGATTTAACTGAGATAGAATTGAGTTGTATGGAAGAGAAAAATTTACTTGTAAAATGAAAATGAGCTTAAGTATAAAATTCTGCATATGGAAAGGAATTTTTGAATAAATTGAAGTAAATTAACTTAAAGCTAAATAAATGGAAGACAGTTGAATTTAATTCAACTTAAACTAAGTTTAATGATATCGAGTTAGATTTAAATCAAGTGAAAATAAATTTGAATCGAAATAAGATACGGTGAGGTATAAATAATATTTAAGGGAATGAAATGCTTAAATAAATAATTGTAAACCATTAAATTGTTAAGGGATTGAAATAACTTAGAGACAATATGAACAATTAAATGTTTTCAAGTGTAATAGAATGGTTTTAATGAATGCGGCTAAGAAATGAAACATAAAATGATTGGATCATGAATAAAATTTGAATAGAATGTGTCAAGCTAGATCAAATGGACGTGAATGAATTAAAATGAAAAGGAAATTTAATTGGTAATGAAGATGAACCTAAGTTGTTAATGGTTTTGAATGAACAAGTTTGGTTAGTAAAATGAAATGCAAGTCAATGAATTCAAATTTAAAATGCAATGAAAATGAGAATATATGGATTGTGAATAAATTTAAAAATGGAATAGAATTAAGTATAAATTGAGTTGAAATCAATTTAAATTGGTTATAAAATATAAGTACTTACTTATTCACATAGATCTCGTAAAATTGCATAGAATAAATTGTCATTTGATGTAAATGGAAGTAATTAAAATTCTATGAATTGATAGGAGTAAAATAAATTGATTTTGAGATCAATTGAATTAAATATGAGTTCGTTTTGCTTAAAAATAAATTAAATATAAGCATGTAAGTTGTTAACCATTCGGATTAATTGAAACGATGTGTGATTGGTTGTAAGCAATTAAAGTTAATGTTGGAATATTAAAATTGCTTATAAAAAGTGTTTAATGTGCATCGCTGTTAGAATTCATGTGTTTAACTATTGCAAGTGAAATGTTGTTAAACTCCATATATATGGCACTTACATGTTTAAATTGAGTAAGTACAAGTACAGGGAGCCGTTTGGCTGGATTTTGGGCACGCTGACTTCTAAATAAATAACCCGTTTGCTTAAAAATGCTAAATAAGGTACGCCTACGCAATAAAAATAGGAAATATGAACTGTTTAGTTTTTCCGACCGTGTGGGTCGATGTATATATATTTATATCTTTTATCAAATTGCAAAAGCTCCTCTGTACAAAGGAGACTCTGCCAAAAATTTTTGGAAAATTTTAGGAGTTAGAAAATTTTTGAAAATTTTGAGAATTTTTGTTAACGACAAAACGGTTTCAAATTGGAAATTAAAATAAATTAGTGAATGAAACTAATTCAAAATAATGACATGAATTGGTTATAAATGGAAAATAAAATTTCTAATATTCAGAGTTGAAGATAAATAGAATTCATATGGAAATGAAAGAATCAATTTGAATAGAAACAGATATAAACTAAAGTAAAGAAGCATATAAAATGCTTATACTAAACTTAAGTAAGAAATGGTGAACTCTTAGTTGGAAATTGAGATTACAAATATATTCTAAGATTAATATTTGGGATGTATAAATATTGACATTTTGTAAGAAAGGCAATAAAATGTTTTTGGAATGCTGTGATTGGATATTAGTGCTAAGCAGGATATGCAGGTATTATAAAGAGAAAAGAGAATTGATTTTGATTGTAGAAAGATAAATTTGAAATGCTCGACAAAAAGGTATGTGTTTAAATTTCTGTGAAATTTGATTGGGTTTTTGGATCTAGCCACTTGGCTTTTTGTTTTCTTTTGGAATTTGGGAGCCCATAGAGGCCTTTTGTAGTTGTACCAAACTAGCCACGCAAAGGAGACGCTGGCGAAATTTTTCGGAAATTTAGAGAGTTAGAAAATTTTTGGGAAAATTTTGATAATTTAAATTTGGATTTAAATTTAAATTTGAAAGGTTGAATAAGTAAAGTTAATTGAAAACTATGAAAGATTTAGGGAAGTTGGTTGAAGTAATAGTGTGTTTTTAATAAAAAGATAGGTTATGGCGAGTTGATAAAACTATTTGGTTTTGGAAAAAAGTAATGGGTATTGGGTCATTCTTCCTAGCTCAAAATTTCGAGGACGAAATTCTTTTAAGGGGGAGGAATGTGACGACCCATAATTTTTTATATTTAAAATTGGAATATTTAATTGATTTTAAATATTTGAAAGTAAAATTTTAACTTAGATTTCAAATATCACTATTTATTAGGTGATTTAATTATTAAATTTAATAATTTGAAGTTGGGTAAAATGTTGAATCTGGACTTTTAAGCCAGGTAAAAATAATTTAAGGGCTTATAAAATTTATATTGATAATACTGAAGGTGATAGAACTTCTAAAATTGAATTTAAAAGTGTTTTGTTCTGTTTTAAAAATATATAGTTTAAATTGATATATAAAAAAATAGCCTTCCAAGGCATAGTCTCGGAATTCGACAAAACCAGTTCCTTTGGATCCGTAATATTGAATTATTATCGGATTTCGAATTTCGTAATCATCGGAGTTGTTGTGTGGTCGTACGGTATATAAATGCGTTTAAATCTATATTGAAAATTTAAATACACTATTATAATTTGACGGGTCAGATTTATCCTTATTCAAGTTGTAACTTGTACGCTACGCAAAGATCACGTTCCTTTCTCTTCTAGTCAAATCGAAAAAAAGAAAACAAAATCTCGCTCAGATTTTAAACGAATGGATAAAACATTTACCGAATGAAAATTCAAAATTAATGGCAGAACCCTCGTTCGTTCGATAACGAAATCAAATATAAATAAAACCAATGGTCGCCGCCGTTTCTTTTGAATCAAATTCGAAATCAAAATCAGTGGCCGACGACAATTTTGAATCAATTTCGTTCGAAGGTAGAAAAGGGGAAGGGCGCGCGATAAATTGAGTCGCGATGGCGAGGCAAGGCTGGAAGGAGGGTGTGCTGCAGCGCTTGAATTCTTGGACGAAGGCGACGCCGATGTCGAGTGGCGCGCAAAGGCTAGGGTTGGCGAGCATTTAGGAGGGGAACGCGAGCACTGGTGGTAGCTTAGGGCTCGACGTCGTGGTCTTGTGTCGTGTTGGGATTCGATCACGCGGGTTCGTTTGGGTTTGGGGAAGGGTTGCGACGTGCTCGCGATTTCTGCTTAGGACTTCAAGGGAGACGATGTTCAAGGGGGAGCTCGCGACTTAGAGAAGGGACTGGCTCGAGTGCAAACAGTGAGGTATATGTTTTAATTTAAATTTAATAATACTCATTTATGAATTTATCACAGAAAAAAAGAAAAATTTATTTGAAATCAAATTATTAATCTACATCAAATTATTAAGGAGATTTATTTGTCTAACCGATTCACCCAATTACTTCAGTTGCTAAAAATATTGTAGGAAATTAGTTTGAACTTGGAATTATTAGATAAATTAAAAAATTATTAGTTAATTAAAAATTTATAAAATGGAACTTAAATTGTTCGATTAATTCAATTATTAATAAATCATAAATGTTTTTACAAGGCAAAAAATCTGGGAAGAATCAAACTGGTCTGGATGGATGGCAAATTTAAATCAAAGGTGAGTTAATCTCACTCAGCTGAATTTTTAATTTAAATTTAAATGATTAAATTTAAATAAATCTTTGAATGGTTGAATTGATGGATGTGCTATAGTATAGTATATTTTGGAATTGGCATTTTATATTGTGCTAACATCTGTGGATGCAGGGAAAACAGGTTGGAGGGATCCAACTGGATCCCTCAACATTTATTTAAATTATTTAATACCCTCTGTTGTGATTATTTGATATTCTACGATGAATTATATTAGAATATTGAATGCTATGGTTCGATTGGATATAATTGGGTATGATGAATTACTAAAAATATATAAATTGGATTTTGGAAAGAAAATAAAAGAAGTGAATTTGTAAGTAAAATAATTATAGAAATTTGAATAAATTTAAAAATGAATTGGAAAAGAAATAAAGTGACTTTACAATTGTAATAAATAACTCTTAAGTATAGGAAGGAAATTTGAATAAACAGAAAGTTTAATGAATTTTAATCTTTAGTGATATTATTTAAAAGAACGAAACATTTATTTTAAATTCTAAATTTAAATTTTGAGAAGAATAGAGAAGGAATTAGGAAGAAGCTGAAATTGGTATATTTCAGTTAAATGATTTAAAATCAAACGGAAAATAATAATAATAAAGTCCATAATTAACAAATTTTGAAATGAATTGAGAAAGTAAAGAAATTTATTTCAAATGGAGTAAATTGGAAATAAATTTGGAAAATTGATTTTAAGTGATCGAATGGAAAATTTTCCTTGGATAACCAAGTACGTTTTCAAAGTAAATTTTTAAACATAAGTTAATAGTTTTAAAGTTGTTTTAAAAAAAAGTACATTTTGGAAATTTTATTATTTTTAAATATTTAAATTCTAAAGTAAGTATTTTCTTTTAATCTATTATAGCATTAAATATTTAAAGAGCAACTTAGTATTTGTTCTTAAAAGTGTAAATCTAGTTTTATATTTTATTAAGTAACCTTATTTTCAAATATTTATATAGTATGTATTTTTAACAAATTATTGAAGTAGTTTTAACTTAAATGGTTTTAAAGTATATTTCAAAGTAAAGTGTTTTAAAATATTTTAAGAATCTAGTTTTGTGCTTGGTAATTTCAGTGCAGATAGAAAATATTTGGGAAATTTATTATGTAAAAAGGAAGATGGTTTGGAAACTGTTTTCAAAGGGTTGAAAATAGAAATATATCTTGCGAAGATATTTAAGGTTAATAAATAATTTGCGAAATTATTTATTGTTGGATGAATGTTTGTGAATATTAATTGATAGTTAAATAACCAACTATCAATATTGGACAAATGCGTTGATCGTTCCGAAGAGACCGGCATCAAGATTTATTTCTCGAAAACCACTTCGATCCGGTTTGTACGTTTTCGTGGAAAATGAGTTTGGATTCGAAGATGGAGCAGTGAAGTACAAGGCTAGTCTCTACTAATCCTGAGGATATTTCCAAAATGGATGTAGTAGGAGTAGTGTCTTCGGTTCTGTTCGAACCCGGGATGGACTTATATGGATGAATGCTTTCGGGACATCGTCAGGTGGACAATGGGCGTTCTAAGGGATATGTTCTAAAAAGGTAACGCTTAGCCTCAAGCCTCATCAAATGGGAATGACTAAAAATTAGGGGTTATGCAGCAAGGCTAGGTGGGTAGCACGCAAGCAGGGTGAGGTCATCCCTGTCTAGATGTCCCTTTTATTTCGGCTTAGTGGGCGGTTGCTTGCTGATCCCAACCACGGGGTGATCTTACTCGGAATTATTGAGTAAGGGTAGTCCCGGTTTTGCATTGCAGGGGAGCAGGCATACTCCTCGGTAATGCGATCTAGGCCACGTACTGTGACAGGTGGTATCCCTATGCCTAGTCATTGGTTGGAAATCCATTCTCCCTACGAGCCTTGTACGAGTTTTGTTTGTATTACCCACTCCGTGGCTAGTAACTGGAATTTAATAGATGTAACCATTTCGGCTATTTTATAAGTATTTGTATATTGACCCTATTATAATATCATATAATTTCTATAAAAAGTGTTTTAGCTATCGCATGGTAAAAACCCGACATGTTTATTTGTGGCGTGGTCTTACGAGATGCTTTTGTTTTTCAAAGCATTTTTGAAACTTTAATAATCAATTGAGTGTGATTTTCTCATGCTGGTATTCCAGACTGACTCGTGTGTTATTTAACTATAATGCTCGGGTCAGACCGAGTATTATAGGATACAGGATATGATGCTGTGGAGCTCAGGAGACGAGCTGGATGACGATACGTACTTTCGTACTTGTTTTATATATATTCCACTATGTAAAGTAGTTGTGTATCTAGTTGTATGATATTGATGTTGAGTTGTGATTGATGTACTCTGATGATGTAATATATAAACAGATACATTAAATTTTTGAGTAAAGATCATTATTATCTATTATATTTTATTTTGTAACGATGGTTAGATTCTGATGTTGTTTCCTATTTTCTTCTTCTACCTCTTCTTCTTTAACCGAAATGGTTCGTATTTCTGTACAACTTGAGTTGATTTAGGTAGAATAGTGTTGACTCAAGGTGTAACAGCCCGCAAATCCGTACCCCTTGAGTCTACACTATTCTACAACAATCAACTCAAGTTGCACAGAAATACGAACCATTTGGATTTACGAAGAAGAGGTAGAAGAAGAGAAAACAAAATCAACATCAGAATCTAACCATCGCAGCGGAATAAAATATAATAGATAGTAAATAATCTTTACTTAAAATCAAATGTATCTGTTTACATACATTACATCATCAGAGTACATCAGTCACAACTCACATCAATAACATACGATGGATACACCACAACTCAACAGCGGAATAATATATATATATACAAGTACGTGAGTACGTATCGTCATCCAGCTCGCCTCCTGAGCTCCACAGCATCACATCCTGTATCCTATAATACTCGGTCTGACCCGAGCATTATAGTTAAATAACACCCGAGTCGGTCTGGAATACCAGCGTGAGAAAATCACACCCAATTTATTATTAAAGTTTCAAAAATCCTTTGAAAACAAAAGCATCTCGTAAGACCACGCCACAAATAAACATGTCGGGTTTTTACCTTACGATAGATAAAACAATTTTTATAGAAATCCTCTGATATTATAATAGGGTCTATATACAAATACTTATAAAATAGCCGAAATTGTTACATCTATTAAATTCCAGCTACTAGCCACCGAGTGGGTAATACAAACAAAACTCGTACAAGGCTCGTAGGGAGAATGGATTTCCAACAATGACTAGGCACTGGGGTACCACCTGTCACAGTACGGGGCCTAGATCACGTACCGAGGACTACTCCCTTCATCCCCTGCAACACAAGGCCGGAACCATTCCTTACTGAACAGTCCCGAACAAGACAAACCTCGTGGTTGGCGCGACCAACCACCCACTAAGCCGAAAGATATATAAGGGACGTCTAGACAGGGGAATTATCTTGTCCTGCTTGGGCATGACCCACCTAACCTTGCTGCCTATCCCCCGATTTTCAGTCATTCCCGTTTGATGAGGCTTGAGGCTAAGCGTTACCTTTAGAACGTTTCACTTAGAATGCCCATCGCCCACCTGACGATGTTTCGCAAGCATTCATCCATACAAGTCCGTCCCAGGTTCGAACGGAACCGAAGGCACTATTCCTACTACATCCATTTTGGAAATATCCTCAGGATTAGTAGCGACTAGCCCTTGCACTTCACTGCTCCATCTTCGCATCCAAATCGTTTTTCGCACGAAACGTACAAATCGGATCGAAGTGGTTTTCGAGAAATAAATCTCGATCCCGGTCTCTTCGAAACGATCAACGCAGTTGGCCAATATTGATAGTCGGTTATTTAACTATCAATTAACATTCACAAACATCCATCAACCAATAAATAATTTCCCAAATTATTTATTACCTTCAAAATATCTTTAAAAGATATATTTCTATTTTCCATCCCTTTGAAAACAGTTTCAAAACCATTCTTCTTTCCAGTATAAACTTTCCCCAAATATTTTCTATCTCCCCTGAAATCACCAAATACAAAACTAGATTTAAAAATAATTTAAAACACTTTACTTAAAAATATATACTTTTAAGACATTTAAATTAAACTACTTTAATAATTTGTAAAAATACATCTTATATGAATATTTGAAATTAAAGTTACTTTATAAAATATAAAACTAGATTTTCACCTTTGAAACAAAATATTAAGTCACTTTTTAAAATAATTACTACTATAATAGATTTGAGAAAATACTTACTTTAGAATTTAAATACTAGGAATAATAAATTTTCCAAAACATACCCTTTTAAAACAATTTTAAAACCATTAACTTATATTTAAAATTTACTTGAAAGCATACTTAGTGATCCAGGAAGAATTCCAGCTTTAAACATTTAAATCAATTTTCCAAATTGATTTTCAATTTATTCCATTTGAAATAAGTTTCTTAAATTACTCAATTCATTTCAAATTTCATTTAATTATGCACTTAATTATTATTGTTATTCTTTTCCATTTGATTTTAAATCTTTTAACTGAAATATACAAATTTCAGCTTTTCCCAACTTCTTCTTTATTAATATTATTTTTTTCAAAAATTTAAATCTTACATTTTAAATAAAAGTTTTATTCTTTTATTAATATCGTTGAAGATTGTAATTCAATAACTTCCTGTTTATTCAAATTTCCTTTCTATACGTCCCAATTTATTTATTAGAAATTTAAAGTCACATTATTTCTTCTTCAATTCATTCTTAAATTTATTCAAACTTTCTATAATTATTTCGCTTACAAATTTACTTCCGTTTAATTTCTTTTCAACAAACCAATTCATATATTCTGGTAATTCATTATAACCGAATATCCAATCAAACCACAACATCCAATATTCCAAGGTAACTTATCATAGGATATCAAATAATCACAACAGAGAATATTGAATAATTTAAATATATGTGAGGGGTCCAGTTGGATCCCTCCAACCTGTTTTCCCTGCATCCAAAGATGTTAGCACAACATAATACACCAATTCCAAAATATCATACTATATCACATCAATCAATTCAACCATACAATCAATTATTAAATTTAATCATTTAAATTTAAATTTAAACTGAGTGAGATTAACTCACCTTTGCTTTATTTGCTTCCTATTCCCAACCCTGCTTGTCTCTTCAAGATTTAGACCTTGAACAAACATTTACAGTTTAGTAATATTTGAACTAATTGTCCAGTCAATTTTATTTAAATTTAATCGACTAATATTTCAGTTGAAATTCATTTCCATTTACAAATTTGTTTAACTAAAATTTAATTAACCAATGATTTTGGTTTTAAACTAATAAATTTTATGTTTTTTTTTTAAACTAATTCCTTTGTTACACTACATATACTCAAACTTTTAATTTATCTAAATTCATAAATATATGTTTTATATTAAGAATCAAAACAAATAAAAATTTTCTTACAGCTTAAATTCATATGTATTAATAAAAAAGAAACAGCAAATTGATACCTCACTGACTCGACTTCACCTCTAGCCGCTACTTATATCATCGCTCCCTGCGCCTATCCAACCCACGTGCACTCACCCACTTCCTCACCGCAGCAGCCATCACCGGCCACCCTACCCAAAATGAATCGCGCTGCCCTCATTTGAAAGCTCAAAAATCGCGGCGCAATCCCCTCTTCTCAGCCACAATCACAGTACTTCATCAAGCTATGCCATCGCCATTCGATCGCACGAGTTTTTCCCCCTTTCCGCCACTTACACAGTCGCCGAGCTCCAGAACAAAATTGCGACAAGGTCGCGATTCTGAAAAGAAGTAGGGATCCAGGGGTTCGAATGAAGGCATGAATCTCTTTCGTGATTTCGAAAGAAGTAAACGGAATACAAATCGAATTTTTTTCTTTGTTTTTTTTTTTCGAACGGAGATGAAATAAAAAAGGTAGGAAGGGGAAGAGAAAACGCGGCCATGATTGAGTTGACGATGATTTAGAAGGGAAGAAAAGGGGATTTGCGTTCGAAAGAAGGGAGAGGAGATATGAATTTATTCATTTTCTTTGGTTTCCTTCGTTCGACCATGATTAGAAAGAAAAGATAGGAAGCGTACTGGGTAGGTGAGAAAGGCAACAGGATAGGAAAGGAAAACGGCTTGTTCAGGGAAGATTTCGGCTGGTGATGGCTTAAGTGATAATATACTTATAAAATTTTAAATTAAATTATCGTTGTATTCAACGCGCTTATATATGTATGCTCGCATAACAACTCCAATCACTACGAAAAATGAAATCCGATAATAATTCAACATTACGGACCCAATGGAACTGGTTTCATCGAATTCCACGACTGTGCCTCGGAAGGCTATTTTTAAATTCAATTTAAAACGATATACTCTTAAAACTGAATAAATCGGTGTTAAATTCAAATTTTAAAATTTCTATTATTCTCAGTATCATCAATATAAATTTTTCGAGCCTTCAAATTATTTTTAACCGGCTTAAAATTCTAGATTCAACAATTTACTCAACTCCTAATACTGAAATTCTATTATTTAATTATCAAACAAATAACGATATTTGTAATTCCAGTTAAAATTATTATATTGAATATTTAAAATCAATTAAATATTCTGATTTTAAATTGCTTAAAAATTTCGGGTCGTCACATTCCTCCCCCCTTAAAAGAATTTCGTCCCCAAAATTACTAGTCAGGAAGAATGGTCCAATTCCCGTTTACTTATTTCCAAACCAAACAATTCAACATCCAACTATCTTTTTATAAAAGACCATTATTATTCTATTAACTTCTCAAACCTTTCCCTAGTTTGCAACAATCTATTTGCTCAACCCTTCCAGTTTTAATCTTAAAACCAATTTTGAGTTATCAAAATTTTCTCAAAATTTTTCTAACTCCCTAAATTCCTGAAAAATTTCGCCAGCATCTCCTTTGCGCGGCTGACTCGGTACAACTACAATATGGCTCTACGGCCTCCCAAATCCAAAAAGAAAACAAAAAGCCAAGTGGCTCAATCCAAATCCAAATCCCAATCAAATTTCATACCAAATTAAAATGCATACCTTTTGTCGGGCAATTCAAATTTTATCCTTTGATATCAAACCCAATTTCTTTTTCCTTTATAATACCTGCATACCTGCTTAGCACCAATATCCAAACACATCCCAAAACAATTCATCGACTTTTTCACAAAACGCCAATATCTATTCATTCTAATATTATCTTAGGATAAATTTGTAGCATCAATTCCCAATTAAGAATTCACCATTCCCTTCTTAAATTAATATAAACATTTTATATGTTTCTTATCTTTATTTCTCTTTACCTCTTTTAGTTTATACTTATTTCTATTCAAATCGATTTCCACATTACATATGTATTTCATTTATTTTCAACTTTGAATTTTTAATTTTTATCCTTCATTTATTCCTAATTTAAGTCATTACTGTAATTAGTTTCATTTACTAACTTATTTTAGTTTCCAATTCTAAATAGTTTTGTCGTTAACAAAATTTTCCAAAATTTTCAAAAAAATTTCTAACTCCCAAAATTTCTGAAAATTTTTGGCAGAGTCCCCTTTGTACGAAGGAGCTTTTGCAATTTGACAAAAGAGATAAATATATATACATCGACCCACACGGTCGGAAAAACCAAAAACAGTTCATATTTCCTATTTTTAATTGCGTATGCGTACCTTATTTAGCATTTTTAAGCATGCGGCTTATATTCTTAACAATTAATGCAACCCGAATCCAACCACACGGCTTCCATGTACCTGTACTTACTCAATTTAAACATGTAAGTGCCAAATATATGCAGTTTAACAGCATATCACTTATTTGTAATAGTTAAAACATATGAATTCTAAAAGAAACTCATACCAAACATTTTCCTGTAAGCAATTTATATAGTTTCCATGCTAATTCAACTGTTCCAATTTATTTATAACCATTTTCACTCAATTCGGATGGTTTTCGATTCATTCGTATACAACTCCATCAATTGGAATGGTTTAGAACTCATTTGCTTACTTTTAATTTATTCTTAAGCAGATTGAACTCATATTTAATTCAATTGCTTTCAAAATCAATTTATTTTACTTCTATCAACTCATAGAATTTTAATTACTTCCATTTACATCCAATGATAATTTATTCTTTGCAATCTGACAAGATCCATGTGAATAAATAAGCATTCATGGTTTATAACCATTTTAAAGGGATTTCAACTCAATTCTATTCCGTTTTTAAATTTATTCACGATCCATATATTCTTAGTTCTATTGCATTTCAATTTTATTAACCAAATTAGTTCATTCAAACCATTTACAACCTAGGTTCATCTTAATTGCCAATTAAAATTTTCTTTTATTTCAATCCCTTAATAATTTAAATGGTTTATGATTATTTATTTAAGCATTTATTTAGCTCGACACACTTCATTTAAATTTCATTCCATATTTGTTTATTCCAAACTATTTTATTTAGCTCGAAGACAATCCAAGCTATTTCATTCAATAACCATTTCTCAACTTATTTAAACCACATTTCATTTGATACTTATTTACTTCATCATTTATTTATTCAATATAATTAGTTTATCCATATTCAATTTATTATGAATTTTCATTACCTTCAATTTTATTTTCAACCCACCAAGTTCTATTTCAACTCAAATTCTTTTTTTTTTATTCGATACCTTTCCAATTATATTTAATTTGTTAACATTTCACATTAAATTTTAATTAATAACTCAAATTCTGATTCTATTATTCACTTTTAGTTTACCATCCAATTTACTAACTCACAATTCAACCTCATTCTCAACTATTTTCATTTCATCAACAATTTGAATCAATTTTAATTTATAACTTGAGTTTATTTCCAACTTCATCATAAACTTATAACTCAACTCCATTAACTAATTTATTATCCAATTAGTTCTCCCCTTATTCATAATCCAACACTTGAATTTTTAATCCCAAATATCACTCCATTTAACTTTCTTAGTTCAATTTAGTTTATAATTCAGGTTCTGATCTTCATTTTATTTTTCAATTCATCAAACAATATTAATTTTTGGGCTTTGCATTCCATTTTCAATTTTATAAGTCACAACTTATTTTTCATACAATTCCATTCATCATAAGCTGGAATATATTCATCTTTATTTTTAACTCAAGCCTTCTATTTATTTATAGCCCAAGCATATTTTATGTCCATGGATCTTTTAAATTCTTTTATAAGTTATTCTGATTTATTTATTTCAATTCTCATTTCTTATCCAATTTACTTTCCATTTATTCAGGTAAGAATCTAATTTCATTAATTAATTCAATTGAATCCTCATCCCAACTCAATTTTACTTTTAACTCGGATTTATTTAACTCAATTCGAATACAACTGGATATTCTTTCAGCTTATTCAATTAATTTCAATCTAGTCAAATTTTTATTTTCAAATCCAAGTTAATTTCAATTTCAACTTTTCTCTTTAAATTTTAGTTCCAACATTGAAAGCCTATATTTTCTTTCTGATTTAAAACTCAACTCAATTTTATAAGCTTACAATTTATTTCATCAGGATTTTTCAACACCCGGTTATTGTTTTCAAGCATTTTGAACCCTCTAACCTCTCAAAATCAAATTTCTCAAAAATTAAACCATCCTTGTTTTTATTTCCAACAAATTTCTTTTGAAATTTCAAAACAAACAGATTTTTCCTAACAAATACTTTGGCAGTAATTCATCACTTAGAAACTCGAAAATGCACATCGATGATGTTGCAGTCATCACCAAAGTTATTTTCCAGTGACTGAAGTGAATTCAATGCTATCCCACTTCCAAAATCCATTTTAAAACAGATTTCCATTCAGGATTATTTCCAAAACAATAATGCTATCATTTATCATTAAAACACTTCGATAAACATTTCCAAATCTCCGGGATTTTTAAATTGACATATTTAATTTAATTTACATTTTAACTATAATTCATTTGTATAGTTTATGCTCATACAAATTTTCATTTGATTATATTTCAATTTATAATTTACATTTATAATTCACATTTATGAATTTCATTTCATAATTGAATTTATCTTCTCAAACTTTGGTTATTATTTTTTTATTTTCAATTTCTAGTTAAATTTTCATTTAACAATGATAATACTTTAATATTATCATTTCTAACATCCAAGCAACCATATATTAGCTAAATAGTTCACAAAACTTTTATTTATATCAAAATATATTTTGGGTAAAATTATTTCATTTACCCACATTTAAAACAATACCGTGTCAATTGTTCTATTCAAGTGTTTAGAAACCCCTTCGATACAGTTGTGCAGACTGTGTCGACGAAGGTTCATATGCCACTCAATAAATCAACCAACACAATATTAAAACAATTTATATTCACTAACAAATACGCGCTCATATCTATTAATACGCTCACACTCATTTAGAGTACTATGCACTCTAATTTATGAGTAATTCCCACCAGAGCCAAGGTTATCACAAACCTAAGCTCTGATACCAACTGTAACAGCCCGCAAATCCGTACCCCTTGAGTCTACACTATTCTACAACAATCAACTCAAGTTGCACAGAAATACGAACCATTTGGATTTACGAAGAAGAGGTAGAAGAAGAGAAAACAAAATCAACATCAGAATCTAACCATCGCAGCGGAATAAAATATAATAGATAGTAAATAATCTTTACTTAAAATCAAAGGTATCTGTTTACATACATTACATCATCAGAGTACATTAGTCACAACTCACATCAATAACATACGATGGATACACCACAACTCAACAGTGGAATAATATATATATATACAAGTACGTGAGTACGTATCGTCATCCAGCTCGCCTCCTGAGCTCCACAGCATCACATCCTGTATCCTATAATACTCGGTCTGACCCGAGCATTATAGTTAAATAACACCCGAGTCAGTCTGGAATACCAGCGTGAGAAAATCACACCCAATTTATTATTAAAGTTTCAAAAATCCTTTGAAAACAAAAGCATCTCGTAAGACCACGCCACAAATAAACATGTCGGGTCTTTACCTTACGATAGCTAAAACAATTTTTATAGAAATCCTCTGATATTATAATAGGGTCTATGTACAAATACTTATAAAATAGCCGAAATTGTTACATCTATTAAATTCCAGCTACTAGCCACAGAGTGGGTAATACAAACAAAACTCGTACAAGGCTCGTAGGGAGAATGGATTTCCAACAATGACTAGGCACTGGGGTACCACCTGTCACAGTACGGGGCCTAGATCACCGTACCGAGGACTACTCCCTTCATCCCCTGCAACACAAGGCCGGAACCATTCCTTACTGAACAGTCCCGAACAAGATAAACCCCGTGGTTGGCGCGACCAACCACCTACTAAGCCGAAAGATATATAAGGGACATCTAGACAGGGGAATTATCTTGTCCTGCTTGGGCATGACCCACCTAACCTTGCTGCCTATCCCCTGATTTTCAGTCATTCCCGTTTGATGAGGCTTGAGGCTAAGCGTTACCTTTAGAACGTTTCACTTAGAATGCCCATCGCCCACCTGACGATGTTTCGCAAGCATTCATCTGTACAAGTCCGTCCCAGGTTCGAACGGAACCGAAGGCACTATTCCTACTACATCCATTTTGGAAATATCCTCAGGATTAGTAGCGACTAGCCCTTGCACTTCACTGCTCCATCTTCGCATCCAAATCGTTTTTCGCACGAAACGTACAAATCGGATCGAAGTAGTTTTCGAGAAATAAATCTCGATCCCGGTCTCTTCGAAACGATCAACGCAGTTGGCCAATATTGATAGTCGGTTATTTAACTATCAATTAACATTCACAAACATCCATCAACCAATAAATAATTTCCCAAATTATTTATTACCTTCAAAATATCTTTAAAAGATATATTTCTATTTTCCATCCCTTTGAAAACAGTTTCAAAACCATTCTTCTTTCCAGTATAAACTTTCCCCAAATATTTTCTATCTCCCTTGAAATCACCAAATACAAAACTAGATTTAAAAATAATTTAGAACACTTTACTTAAAAATATATACTTTTAAGACATTTAAATTAAACTACTTTAATAATTTGTAAAAATACATCTTATATGAATATTTGAAATTAAAGTTACTTTATAAAATATAAAACTACATTTTCACCTTTGAAACAAAATATTAAGTCACTTTTTAAAATAATTACTACTATAATAGATTTGAGAAAATACTTACTTTAGAATTTAAATACTAGGAATAATAAATTTTCCAAAACATACCCTTTTAAAACAATTTTAAAACTATTAACTTATATTTAAAATTTACTTGAAAGCATACTTAGTGATCCAGGAAGAATTCCAGCTTTAAACATTTAAATCAATTTTCCAAATTGATTTTCAATTTATTCCATTTGAAATAAGTTTCTTAAATTACTCAATTCATTTCAAATTTCATTTAATTATGCACTTAATTATTATTGTTATTCTTTTCCATTTGATTTTAAATCTTTTAACTGAAATATACAAATTTCAGCTTTTCCCAACTTCTTCTTTATTAATATTATTTTTTTCAAAAAATTGAATCTTACATTTTAAATAAAAGTTTTATTCTTTTATTAATATCGTTGAAGATTGTAATTCAATAACTTCCTGTTTATTCAAATTTCCTTTCTATCTGTCCCAATTATTTATTAGAAATTTAAAGTCACATTATTTCTTCTTCAATTCATTCTTAAATTTATTCAAACTTTCTATAATTATTTTGCTTACAAATTTACTTCCGTTTTATTTCTTTTCAACAAACCAATTCATATATTCTGGTAATTCATTATAACCGAATATCCAATCAAACCACAACATCCAATATTCCAAGGTAACTTATCATAGGATATCGAATAATCACAACAGAGAATATTGAATAATTTAAATATATGTGAGGGGTCCAGTTGGATCCCTCCAACCTGTTTTCCCTGCATCCAAAGATGTTAGCACAACATAATACACCAATTCCAAAATATCATACTATATCACATCAATCAATTCAACCATAAAATCAATTATTAAATTTAATCATTTAAATTTAAATTTAAACTGAGTGAGATTAACTCACCTTTGCTTTATTTGCTTCCTATTCCCAACCCTGCTTGTCTCTTCAAGATTTAGACCTTGAACAAACATTTACAGTTTAATAATATTTGAACTAATTGTCCTGTCAATTTTATTTAAATTTAATCGACTAATATTTCAGTTGAAATTCATTTCCATTTACAAATTTGTTTAACTAAAATTTAATTAACCAGTGATTTTGGTTTTAAACCAATAAATTTTATGTTTTTTTTTTTTAAACTAATTCCTTTGTTACACTACATATACTCAAACTTTTAATTTATCTAAATTCATAAATATATGTTTTATATTAAGAATCAAAACAAATAAAAATTTTCTTACAGCTTAAATTCATATGTATTAATAAAAAAAACAGCAAATTGATACCTCACTGACTCGACTTCACCTCTAGCCGCTACCTGTATCGTCGCTCCCTGCGCCTATCCAACCCACGTGCACTCACCCACTTCCTCACCGCAGCAGCCATCACCGGCCACCCTACCCAAAATGAATCGCGCTGCCCTCATTTGAAAGCTCAAAAATCGCGGCGCAATCCCCTCTTCTCAGCCACAATCACAGTACTTCATCAAGCTATGCCACCGCCATTCGATCGCACGAGTTTTTCCCCCTTTCCGCCACTTACACAGTCGCCGAGCTCCAGAACAAAATTGCGACAAGGTCGTGATTCTGAAAAGAAGTAGGGATCCAGGGGTTCGAATGAAGGCATGAATCTCTTTCGTGATTTCGAAAGAAGTAAACGGAATACAAATCGAATTTTTTTCTTTGTTTTTTTTTTCGAACGGAGATGAAATAAAAAAGGTAGGAAGGGGAAGAGAAAACGCGGCCATGATTGAGTTGACGATGATTTAGAAGGGAAGAAAAGGGGATTTGCGTTCGAAAGAAGGGAGAGGAGATATGAATTTATTCATTTTCTTTGGTTTCCTTCGTTCGACCATGATTAGAAAGAAAAGATAGGAAGCGTACTGGGTAGGTGAGAAAGGGAACAGGATAGGAAAGGAAAACGGCTTGTTCAGGGAAGATTTCGGCTGGTGATGGCTTAAGTGATAATATACTTATAAAATTTTAAATTAAATTATCGTTGTATTCAACGCGCTTATATATGTATGCTCGCATAACAACTCCAATCACTACGAAAAATGAAATCCGATAATAATTCAATATTACGGACCCAATGGAACTGGTTTCATCGAATTCCACGACTGTGCCTCGGAAGGCTATTTTTAAATTCAATTTAAAACGATATACTCTTAAAACTGAATAAATCGGTGTTAAATTCAAATTTTAAAATTTCTATTATTCTCAGTATCATCAATATAAATTATTCGAGCCTTCAAATTATTTTTAACCGGCTTAAAATTCTAGATTCAACAATTTACTCAACTCCTAATACTGAAATTCTATTATTTAATTATCAAACAAATAACGATATTTGTAATTCCAGTTAAAATTATTATATTGATTATTTAAAATCAATTAAATATTCCGATTTTAAATTGCTTAAAAATTTCGGGTCGTCACACAAGGGGTATGGATTTGTGGGTCGTTACAAAATTCTTATTTTCATTTTAGAAGTTTCCAATTATTAACATATTCAAGATTTCACTCATTACTATAAATTTCAATTACTAATTAACAAAACTTAAGAACTAAACAACTGGGTTTCATTTCAATTATTTAAAATAATATATACTAATAACTTGTACATATGTATATATATGTCAAATCCAACTCCAGAAACTAAAGTCAAGTTTCGTTTAATAAAACAAATGTGTAGTAACCCTACTACATAGACTTCCCACTTTGAAACTCGAAAATGAATGTCGATGACGCGTGACTTATCACTGATATTATTTTCCAACGACAAAGAGGGGAGTACAGAACTTATTTCCTACAAATTCCCATTCAAAAATTTTCTTTCAAATCAAATTGAAATATTTACATCAGAAAATACTTCTATATAATATATCGTTATATTCCAAAATCCTTTGAAAGAACTTTCAAAATCTCGAATCTTAAGTTCTAAAATTCCCAATTTATCTTTATTTTATTTACACTCTCATTTCAGCCAATATTTATAAATTTTACTACCTAACAACAAATATATTACAACCAAATATATCATTTAATAAATTGGTATTTTATATACAAAAATATATAACATGCAAAATTATTCCATTTTCATATATATCAAAATAAATATTGTATCAGTCTACCCTATTAAGTATTTAGAAATCCCTATCGATGTCATAGCATCCTCTACATCGACGAAAATTTATAAATACAAAATGGAACAAATTAACACAAACCTTTTATAACACTAACAAATACGCTCTCTCATATATATACACTCGGCGACTCATTATAAGGTATTACTACCCTATTTTATATTATCAATAAGGCCCTATAAATTAGTACTACACATAAGAAATCAATTATAGATACTAATACAATTGGATCCACTCTTCATAGACAAACTTGGGATTTGTGATCCCAAGTAAGATTGGTTCGGGATCATGGGGTCTTCTTCTATCAGATAGGAAGGGCTACCTAACTCCTTGATAACAAGGCGACCCAGTATCTTAACTAGAGGTCCAGTACACCTAGTGTATTAATTCCGGAAGCCAATAGATTAATTGTGAGGCAACCCTGATCAATTGGGCAAGCCCATTATTTTTTGGGGATCAGCCATTTTCGTTATAACTTTTCGAGTCCGAGGTACTATTGTTGTCGAATCTAAAAATTGTATTCAAGATTAAAGAGAACACAAAAATAAGTAGAAAATAGAAGATCCCAGATTCCAAATAAACATATTCAAACTCGAAAAGGATCTTTTTGATTCTCGATGTAAAACGGATATTGGTCACTTTACAGAAACATTTCGCAATCCATTTACCTAGGTTTAATCGTTTTAATGAAATTTTTTCTTATATTTTTATTAAAAATAAAAAAACTACATTATTTATCTTTACGTTTTTGATCAGAAAATAAATCTGGTTTATTTCGTAGCCCTCGTTCAATGAGAAAATGTGTCAGATTTTACAGCCAGACCCCACAAAGATAAGGTTATCACTAAACTTAAGCTTTGATACCAACTGTAGAAACCTACCTTTTCGAACGTTTTAAGCAGACATACATACCAGACTCAAACCATTAAAAAGGATAGATTATTATGCGGTAAATAAGAAAAAGAAAAAGAAATAAAGCAAAAATAGAATCTCGCAGCGGAATGACAAAATATAATAATCCAATAACAGTTCATGAAGCTGTTTTATAAATACATTTGACTATTCTTTTACAACAAAAAAATTAGAGTTATAGAAACAGGAAGAAATAAATAATAAATGTAGCGGAACAACATGATGCAGCGGAATATAATAAATAATACTACTAAAAACCTTCGTCTTCGTCCTCCAGCAATAAGGTCTTCAACCCTCAAATGCTAAGGCTGACCCAATCGAATTAAAAAGACAAAACACTTGAATCAAAACCTAAAGATCTTATGCAAGTTAAATCAACGGTAAATATGAGCGTGACGGCGTCAGAGATGTTTACAGGGTTTGAAATCTCCTATCCAATGTCTAACGTGAGTGTAATAACTAAAGGGATGTTCAGGATTCCCATCTCTTAATGATCCGTTAAACTATCTACTATGTAGTACAATACGCTATTATAATATGTCTACAGTAAACTAAAAGTATTAAAATAGCGTTAAGGTGTTACCCATATCCCCTTAACACATTTTATATATTCTCATAGTCTACAGAGTATCGTACGCTCCTTCATAAACTAGAGGTTTACCTAGAGGACACTACATGGGTATGGTACAAACAAACTAGTAGAAGGCGTGCTAGGGCATGTGAACACAGCACTTGAGGCAATGCCAGGGTAGATATACCAATTGCGTGTCCGGACTGGTGGTAACGCATAGCAGCTACTACTGCCCACCTCGGAACACACTCCCATAATCAACATCGAGGGGTGGCCACCAAATCGTCCCAAGGTTATAATATGGTATCAAAGAAATGTGTCTGATCAGAGGTGTGACCTCACTTGGACCGACGTGGCTCCTGTTTTAGTCACATCTAAGCTGACTCACAGGATTCAGGGTCACATCATACCTCATACTGAAATCGTTTTCCAAACTATTTTACTTCATTTCTGAAATCTCCACCATGCACATAGTTGTTAAAGTGGTTTTCGGAATTGGCAAAGAGTATGACAATATCCGATCCCGGTCTCTTTAACTAACAAACGCTTATTTCATGCCGGATGGTTCTTTTATATTTCAAAAGCCATTTCACAATTAGAAGTCAAAATATCATATTCCCAAAGCCATATCACTTTCGAAATCATATTTACTTTCTAACTATATTCACTTTCAAATCATATTCACTTTTGAAATTCATACTCACTTTCAAAATCATATTCACTTTCAAAAATCATATTTACTCAATATGCAAAATTACAAAAAGGTATCAATTTTAGATTATAATTTAAATTGTGTCATCTTTTAGGATTTAAATATAAATACTTCAACTTTACATAATCTGAAATTTTAGGAAATAGTTTAGATAGTCATGAATAGTTTTAATAATAGTTTAACTAGTTTGAATGGTAAAATAGCTTAAATAGGTTTAAACTTAATAATTAGATTTAAGAATGGTTTAAATAGTTTTAAATGTTATTAAATAGATTTAAAATAGTTTGAATAGATTTAAAATAGTTTGAATAGATTTAAAACAGATTAAGTAGATTTAGAATAGATTAACTAGATTTAAAATAGTTTAAATATATTTAAAGTAGATTTAATACATTTAATTTGTTTAAAATTGGTAAAATAGTTTAGTTTGGATTAAATAGGTTATGATTGATTAATATAAATTAAAAATTGTTTAAATTGGTTAAAATAGTTAATTTAATGGAAATAGTTTAAATTAATTTAAATAGATTTCAAAGTTCTAACCAAACAATTTCAATAATTCAATTGAGATAAATTCATTTATATTTGATACTTCAAGCTTGAAATTTCAATTTAAATCCTTGGAACAATTCATTAAATCAATTCAAATTTCAGCATTTACACTTGGATTAACAAAAATATTTTAGTTATATTAATCAATTTCTACTTCAAAAATATTTGTTAACTGAATTCAAAATTTCAAATATTCAAAAATCATTTAATTTAACCAATCCGATGTCCGCATATAATTTTCTACCCTAGGGTCAAGTGATACAGATATTTATCATTTCAATCCACAATTTAAAATTTTACAGTTATATATTATTTTAAACCATAATCCTGAATTTATTAAAAATCCATAAAATCGCTCAAGTCTATCATTTCAACCCATAACAATTTTTTTTCTAATCTATAAATCGTTCAGGTATGCATCATTTCAACCCATAGGGAACTTGCAGAGTGATAACAATATATAAATCAAACAAAACATCCAATCTTCGATTATCAGCAATCACACATCCATCATAATTATCATTCAATTCAACCAATAAATATAAATAACTAAATATAAATCAACTAGCGTTAAAAATGTCCGGAATTTCGATACGATCCCAATAAAACAAACAACGCTTAAATTGGACCTTATATGAAAAGTTATACAAATTAGCATGATTGAGTTATAAAGTTTAAAAAATATAAAAAAATATAAAAACGTACACAGTCATCATGTGACATCCACCCTACCATTCACAAACTAGAACCCTAACGGCCTATGCACGTTCACACGCATCCCGCCTCACCCAAACGCGATCAACCTCCGGCCACCAAGACAAGCCAGGACCACCAGGCCAGCCACAACCTCCCCAACCACCCAGGTCCACCACGACGCAACCGATCGAGGCTCCAAAGCCAGCCGCCATTCCATATAAATCCTAGCCCCATTTCTTCTAGATTCACATTTATTATATTTACACAAGTTATTTCCATTTAATATTAAAATCATTATTGAATTGCCTCTTAAAACATTACTTAAGTTCTTAAACGTCTTATATCTCTATTTATAAAACATTTCATTAAAACACAATTTTATTTTAAAACATTTCATAACTTAAGTTCATTACTCGTATAATACTCCACTACATCCTAGAGTATATACAACACATTCATATTTATGTTATTTAAAACTTATTTTAATTTTACTACCTTTAAATTTAAGAGTTATAAAAAACTCAAATTTCCAATTTCTTTATTAATTCGGATGTTCCCAGCTGCCCAAAACTGCTGAAAATTCCGGAACATTAAATGCAAGGGGATTTCAAAATGCGTTTATAGTGACAATTTCGCTTCAAACATTCATAACACACTATCGAACAAGTAGATAATAAGTCTTTGCCACATTACATTTTAGAGGGTTTAAGAGAATGTATATAGCTACATATAATGTTATCACTTGCTACCAAAAATAAGGAGGGATCCAAAAGTAATAACTTGCATTGCATCTATTTTAATCCATATTTAACCAAAAACAAATATATACACAACATTACAAATTAAATGGTGAGTTAACTCATCTAAGCCCAAGCTAAACCAAGATGTAGATAATCCCGATACAAGTGCAACTACAAAGACGACATCTTGATTGGACCTTATATGAACCTAAATAATTACTTTACTTTCCCTAAATTCTTCTTCTCCAAATCAAATTGTCGTATCAGCTATACATGTGCACATGCACAAAACCTAAAAGCAGTCGCCCTTCTCTCCTCGAATTATCCATTTTGGGTCGATAAAATCATGAAATGCCACCTCCAATGGACTTCTCTTTGCAAGTGCTTCACATCCCACCCAAAAACTTCAAGCATGACTAATCCTATAAGAATGCGACTTATAGCCCTCACTAGCAACAAACAAATGTCACGATTTATTAGATATTGTCAAATCTTCGACCATTACCACCAAACGATGCAACCTGCAAAGAGAAGCACGATGATGCACATCGTTTTTCCCAAAGCCCCTTATATCACCGACAATGCCAAACCCTAGCTTCGGATTCCCAAAGTCACACATGACCAATCGTAACCGGACCACACATCGCCTATATCTATTAAAAATACTCCTTCTCATAATCCTAACAAATCCAATGCCATCGAATTTTGTTGATTGTAGCTCCAGATTTAATTTATTGTTTGTGGTAGCATAGTTTATTCTTTACAGAAGAAAGAAAAAAAACGGAAACGAGTAAAGGTGGTAGTGAGGAGAGTAAAGATGAGTATGTATGTAATAAAATATACATTATTATATAATTTCTTTGTATAAATCGTTATACATTTCGAGCTGGCATGATTAAATAGTACATCCGATCGCCACGAAACTCGTCAGTGCACATCACCTTATTATTCCAGTTCTAATGGACTAGTTTCATCAACATCCAAGGCAGTACTCTAGGATAATAATTTCACTTGTTTCCAAACCATTTATCTATAAAAAGAATTTCGATCAGATTATTGATATTTATTCGAACTGTTTATTTTTTGCAAATAAATTTAGAAATTTTTTTCTTATCATTAGTTAATATTAAATGGGGGGTTAACAACTTTATAAAATCAATTTAATCATTGAATATTAAAATTATTTAAATATTTAAATATGAAGCATCTAAATTTTAGTGTCATTGCACCTTAGAAATTTTGATTATATACCAATGAATGATGTCGTGTTAGGGGATGCAAATGACGTAACTATTTCCTTATTTATATTCAACACCCTAGACATTCTTTATTATATCACCATATGTAATTGTTTAATGATTTGACCCATTCAAGGGGAAAATCATTCTGGTGATTCGGTTGGTCTTAAAAGGTATTGTTAAATGAATGCGAGTTTCTCATACCAGACTTATATTAGACTCATGGTATTATCTTTATTTTACTTTCTCGGATGCTCTTTCGAGCAGTCCAAGAAAGGCAAGTTTTCACTAGTATTCTTCGGAGTTCTTGGAGACGGGCTTGACATTTCATCTACCTTCGTATTATTATTTCCACTGCGCTACTATTATGTATATATCAACAATTGTAAGAACATGCGGTTATAATTTCTAAATTGATGATATTACTTAGGATTGGGACTATGTAATGACCAACCTTTTTGGACGTTTTAAGCAGACACACATGCCAGACTCAAACCACTTAAAAGGGCAGAATATTATGGAGCAAAAAAGAAAAATAGAAAGAAATAAAACAAATATGGAATTTCATAGTGCAATGACAAAATATAATAATCAAATAACAATTCATGAAGGCGTTTCTTTTACAACATAAAATCAGAGTTATAGAAAGAGGAACAAAATAAATATTAAATGCAGCGGAACAACATGATGCGGCGAAATATAATAAATAATACTAGTACAAATCTTCGTCTTCGTCCTCTAGAAATAAGGTCTTCAACCCTGAAATGATCAGTCTGACCTGAGCGAATTGAAAAGACAAAACACTCGAGTCGGAACTAAAAGATCTTATGTATGTTAAATCAACGATAAATTTGAGTGTGGCGGCGTCAGAGATGTTTAGAGGTTTGACATCTCATATCCAGCATCTAATGTGAGTGCAATGATGTGACACCCCACCCTGAGACCCACACTGACAAAGAGTATTACCCAGTAATACTTTCTGCTAATGCAGAGAATAGGGCTGGATAGGAGCGACCATCTATAGCCTTGTCTTAAATATCTATTGAATACTTCGACAATGCCATTTTTTTTATTATTCAAGTGGATCGACATATCCAATAAATACTTAATACAAAGCCATAGGTGGCTATAGGATCTACCAAAATAAAATAAAACAACTCAAATTTAAAACACATCACAGAACAGCAGATAATCCCATATATACACATATATACAGATACATCAAAGAGTATACAAAATGATACATCACATATGTGCTTCGACGAACATAATATAAACATTAGTTAAAAGAATATACATATCAAAGTAGCAAACCAAAAAGGACTACACAAAAATCTATAACAAAAAGGGCTAGTAGAATAGTCCATGCAGAAGCAGAATAGGCTAGGTCCAAATGTATCTAACCTAAAACACCTAGGTCTGACCCACATATAAAATACACGGGTCAGTCTAGCTAAACGAATCAGTAAAAGGTGAGAGCGGAATAATAGAGCTGTTAATGCTAAAAATTGAACGCTAACACCCCGGTGTATATAGAGATTAAGTGAAAGCACCACCCGTGAACACGGGAATTAAAACAAGTAGGAAAGTCACAGAGAGAGCAGTAAAAGACAACAATTTTATAGTGGTTCGGCTTCAGGTTAAGCCTACATCCACTTTAATCCCCTTTATTACTGAATTAATTACAACTTTACAACAATCTTCAATTATAATACTGATGAGACAAACAACTAGGACTCCATGTAGAAGAATTCTTTGAATCCATGTTGATTGTGTTAGATTTCCTTTTGAAGTTAGTTGAGATGCCTTTCCCGTTTGAAGTGTCGAGTGAGTCGAGAATTCAGCAGAGTATCGGCATTCCAGGAATGAGCCAAAAAGATCCTCTTTTTAGTTAGAGTAGGTGGGGTATTTATAGGAGAGTTCGGCATTAGGTCGTAGGTCGCAAACGATCTTGGATAGGCCGTAGGTCGCTTGCGACCTAGTGGGAGTCGTTCACGGCTTATACATGGTACACTTGTTCGTTCTGGGGAAGCTAGCAAGTCATAAGTCATGGCCGACCTAGGTAGGAAGCGGCATAGGAAGCTCCTTTGGTATGTTTGAGTTGTGAGCGACTTAGGTATAGGTTGTAGATCGTGGGCGACTTAGTAGACACGGTTTACGGCCTAACAGGAGCACCCTTGATCATTCGAACAAGTCATAGATCGTAGGCGACTTAGGGTAGGAACGACATAAGGAAGACAAGTTACCTCGGCTTTGTATAGCTCGCTAGGTCGCTAGGTCGCTAGAGAGTTTCATTCCTATCAGGTCGCGTCTAAGTTAACTCGTTCACACTGTAGGTCATTAGCCCACGGTTGGTCCATTAGTCCGTTAGGTCGTAATGCCTTAGCTCGCTGCAGAACTTTATCCCTGTTAGGTCGTTCCCTTTATTAACTCGTTAGGTCACGTATACCTTTAGGTTGCTAGGTCACCTCAGTCCATAGGTTGTTTAACTTGCTGAGCCGCTTTATGTGTTAGGTCGCTTACTCCCTTAGGTAGTTAGGTCGCGCCTTCACATAAGTCGTTAACTCGTTGACTCATAGGTCGCTGAACCATCTACTCCTTTAGGTCGCTGGACCTTTCAATTCTCTAGGTTGTTGAGCTCTGTAAGTCGCCGACGAGTTGAGTCGCTAGGTCGCTGCTTTCTCTAGATCGTAGGGTCGTAGAAAGAAGAGGGTTAACACTTGCCCCTCGAAGTATACGCCTTAGAGTTAGGTCATGTGCTTCGATAGCTTTTTACCCATGCAAGCTTATATCGTTAAGTCGCGGGTGACTTATGAAGGAGTTAGGCCGCTTGTGTTGATTCGTGTTCCTTTCTCTCCCCTATATAAGCCGTTAGGTCGTTTTCTTCTTCCTTCACCTTATTGTATTATGTTGCCGCCATTACCATCTTTGAGCTCGAGAACTTTTGAAGCCAATCTTCCTGTTGATTTGATCATCATCTTCTCAATCTCATTACGTAAGTGAACTCGGCCATTGTTCAACCACGACCACCATCAAATTGTGATTCCCCCAGTTTTCGGCCCTATCCCGATCTTGCATGCTGCATTTCGCCGTGGATCGTGTCACGATTAACCTTTGATCGTTGCCACTATGATTCACGAGAGTACAACAGCGCATTGGGTTTGTGATGGATCAGAGGCTATTTGCGTTGGTTTTGGGTGATTTGGTGGCGTGGAGATACGGTAGATTTGATTGTAGAGGGGTTAACAGGTTATTGGTTAACGGGTTAGGCGATTTGTCAAGAGGAGAAGAGTTAGCGAGTTAAGGGGAGTTAGGTCGTGCTCGACTTAGGAACCTTGAACGACTTAGGGCTTTAGCAGTTCGAGACGTGAATCATGAGACTTGACTCGGCAAACGGCTTGAAGAATCTGTGCGACCTAAGAATCCTTACGACCCAAAAAAGAGACTGAGCGATTTAACTCATAGCGACTTCAACTTTAGATCACATGAGCGACCTAGTCTTTAGGTCATGTGAACGACTTAGTGCCTAGGTTGTGCGAACGACTTAGGACTTAAACAATTTTTGAGTTGCTTCTTACGACCTAGACCAATCCCAATCCAATCTGTTAGGTCGTGAGCGACCTAGAAATTAGAGAACTTTTTGACTTGGATTGAAACTTAAGGACTTGAACAAAACTTGAAAGCTTCAGAATTTTGACAGAACTCGATTGTATTTCTAACTTGAACTGCTAGAATGAACTGCTTGAACTTTAAACTGTCTGAACTTTAAACTGTTTGAACCTTGAACTGTCTGGACTTCTTTACAAATCATATTCACTTGTAAGTTAACAACCTGCTGAACACAACATTTGCAGAAAACTAGAGCGAATATACTGCCATTGATTGCCCACAACGAATGAAAGATTAGTCGATAAAAGATAATCAACTTAAAGAAACTTTATGAAGTGCTATGAATCAACAAATTCAAGCGAAGTATTAAAGCAAAGCAATATTAATCAATTAAAACTGATTTATTTGCATCAATACTGTACTTGCATTTGGACTTAAAACAACAAAACCTGAAACTTTGTAACTGACAAATGTCTGTTAGTTTAATTTCAGTTATATTTGCTTGTCATTTTATTAGTTCTGCACAACACTTCAAACATTTAGGAAATGTGCACCTTCATATTTGAATATCCAGTTCCTTGTGTAGAATGTCTTCTTAAGAAGAGATAATCGAGCAGTCTGAAGGAGTCTTCCCGATAGCCGACCCATTGGATAATCCTCCAGAAAGAACACCAACAACCCTGAGTCAGCAGGCATTCAACCAATTACGTATCCAATTTGGGATTGCAGAAGCGGATGCTATACTTCCTGGCCCAAATGATACTGCTGACAGGCCACCTTCGGTTTTGTTGCCGTCAACCATCAGATGTTCCTTTGTGGTGCCATTCCTCCGTTCAATGAATTTCTCCATCAACTCCTTTTCCGACTAACCATCTCTCCCTTTCAACTGCATCCCAATGGCTATGCCATCCTGATGGGATTGTGTGTTTTATTCAGGAGGACACTTAACTGTCTTCCGAGCTTCGAAGAAATCTGCTACTTATGCACATTCGCAAAGAATAAAGACCACCCCTCCATTATACTCGTGAGAAGTGCCAGAAATCGTAAACTTATCATCGATCTTTCCGAAAGTGCTCACGGTTTTCTGAATCAATTCTTCTTCGTCCGCTGCCCCCTAGGGTTTTATGCCATCTGGAGAATAGGAAATAAGATTGCTCATCCCCGTTCTTTCCGTTTCAGCTTTTCAAGATCCGAATTGCTAAGTGCTAACTTTATTCTTTTCTTTTACAGCACTTCCTCCTCCCACTAGAAATCCCAGTCACAAGACGACTTTTGATAGATTTAGTGTCGTGCTGGTTGAAGAAAGAAGTATTAAGTTTTTGCTGAAAGATGAACTTCTGCACCAATACGGGCTTTTGCACCCTTCTCGTTCTACCCAAACTCATGAAGTCCCCGACTATCCAGTAAAAACATCGGATGCGCCAGTTCCCGTTGGAGAACTTACATCAAAAGAACATACTGTTGAGGCTACCTTGGTAAAGTGTTCTACTTCAATTGATGTTGCGGGTCATCCGGCAAACATGCACTTGCCCCGGTCATCGAAGAAGAGGAGCCTCCTCAACAACCCGGGAAATCTGGTGAGAAGGAGCTGAGAGAACAAGTCCAGCTAGGCACAACGGTGATGATACTTTTGAGGGGTTGAGCGACCTGATGATTACTTCACAGGAGCTTTTTAAAGATGATCCTATCACTGCTAAAGTCACTTCTCCATCAGTCGAAGCAACATCCTTTCTGCAACAAACTCCATCAGCCCAAGAGTTGACACTGGCTGTTAAATCCATCATCACCCCCTAACCCAGGAGTGGTTCGTGATTCGACGCACGTACTTTGCATGTTACACACACTTAGGACTTTTCAGCACTTATATGCGTTCAACTCTCTTGCTTCCAAGATTTCTGAGTTTATCTTTTCTTCATTTTCAGATTCACCAATGGGAAGAAGGGGCTCCTACTATGATGATTTCCAGCGTTATGGGAAGCGCGGTGCTTATGACCCTAGGAGGTATCTTCCTGCCTCTTGGGAAACTGACGAAGAAAGAGCCGCGAGGAAGGCTCGTGAAAGGCGCGCCTATGAAGAACGCCACGAAAGACGAGATGAGCGACATGACTCTTCCCAGAGGGAAGATGATTCTCATAAACGGAAATCCCATAATGATAAAGGGAAAAGCCACATCCCTGAAGATGCGAGTAAAAGGGCCAAACATGGCGAAAAGCCGGCGTCCGAACTTCCTGAAAGGCCTGCTGCTCCTGTACCTTCTCAATCTCCTGCCCTTACTCGTACTGATATTCAAACAATTATTGGTAGGCCCTCATATCAAGTTGGACAAGGCCCGACCACTCTTCAAAGTCGGTTTCCGCATCGGTGCTTGAAGGGAATGCGCTTTGACCTTGATTTGGTCCCGATTGACAAGCAGGCTATGTTGTGCAATCTTGATGCCGTCAAAATCGATATTGAGAGAATGTCGGGTTGGAAAAAGCTTGTCGACAAGCTCCAAAGGGTAAACCGTGCAAATCTTGAGTCCATGCTAACAATGGAAAATGACAAATCTGAATGGTAGAAAACTCTTGAGCAGCATGACGCAGAAATGAGGAGCATAGCCACTTATAATGAGAAACTTGAAGCAGAAGTTGAAAAACTTAAGGAAGAGCTCGCCACTTCTTCCACTTCCTACTCTTAGAGAGAGGAAGTGCTTCAAAAACAAGCGAGAGACGCTCATGCGGCGCAGAGAGATGTTGAAGCCAAATTTGAAGCGCAGCAGCATGCTGTAGAAAGCTACCGGGCGGATGTTGCTCAACTTCGAGATAAAACCAACGCCCAGAACTTGGAGATTGAACTGCTCAAAACTCGACTTTCTGAAGTTGAGAAGGAGCGTGATGAAGCTATTGCCGGCAAAGCTGCAGCCGATGAATCTCATATGGCAATTAAAGATGAAGTCAGCTCCAATCTATTCGAGTTTTACATCCATAGCGATCTGGGGCACGGTAGCCTTAAGTTTTTGAGGCTGGCATATGAAATCACTTTGGCCAAAGTTTGGGAGGCCATACTTGATATGTTTGGAGGAGCCGGATATGCCGAAGTAGATTTAATGGCGCATTATGTAGATGATGATGCATGTGCCGCTCTTGCCAGGGGAACGGAGCAACTTGCCAAAGAGATAGCTGAAACGATAGAATGATAACATTTATGAAAGACAATCTCAACCGACCCAGTTCTACCTTCAGTTTCGGTCGATATCGATATTGCCGGCTCCAGTTCCCATTCTCTTCCTCTTGCTAAAGCCGTTATTGAAAGTGTCACCGCCCACACTAGAGACGAGACTCAAGAAAGCGCTGAAGCACAGGACTTCGAAGTTGACATAGTAAAGTCTACTTCTCCAGGTAACCTCAACGTTGATCTCGCTCAAGTGGACTGCTTGTTCGCTTTGACCGAGTTCGATGAGCTTCTTGCTTAATTCTTAAGTGTCGATGAGCCATTATCCCCTCTTTTTATGAGGAATACCGACTTCAACTTTTCTTCTCCTGTAGAGAAAGCACCAAGTATTGCTCAGTCTTCCCCTCTTCCAATTGTTTCTTCTCTGCCTCTTCAGATTACTCCCCCTTCCGTTTCTCAACCGGGGTCACAAGAGGAGCAGATAGAAGCTCTTCAAGGCTTGAATGACTCGGTCGTTTCTCAAGAACAGAAGGCCGAAGAACCTGAAGAAGGCGAGAGAACTCCGGAATAGACTGCTTCTGATGACATAACATTATCCACAGTTTTCTCTCCGGGCAGTGAATCTTCTTCTAAGAAGAGGGGGAAACGCGGAGTCTCAAAGAAAAAGAGAGAAGCTTCTGCTGGCGAGGAAAAAATAGAAGAACGTCCAATTGAACCTCTTCCACTTTCTTCCCCTACTCTCACAAGCCGGCCCCAAAAATTGATCATCCAGCCAGGCATAGGCTCGAAAGGTGGCAGGAAGAAGAAATGATGGGCTTAGGACTTATGCTTCTTGTCTTGCTTTTCTCTTTTTTGCTTGTATATACAAAGACTTATGTTGATCGGCGATTGTGCTGGTACCGGTCCCCGCCTTCTTTTGTTTTGAAACATGCACATGTATAAAAATTTTATAGTATGGAATAAAATGATTCTTTTACTTGTACAAACTTCTGTTTGTATTTGAGAATGCATTTATTCTTTTTTTCTTTATACAAGTTTCTTTATTTTTCCTGTGTAATGTTGCAGTAAACCTATGGTATGTTGCTTGAGCATTGTTTTTATTTTTGCGACTATATTATATTGCCCCCATACCATGGTTTATTGCAATCTCTTTCACATTGGCAGAATTTTGGAGAACAACTCTTATGTTTCGAGAAGACTTGTGCTCTTTCTTTAGAGAACAACTTTTCCATTTGAAGGAGGTTTGCATCTGTACTTTATAGGATAATATTTCCGTTTTAAGGAAATATTTTTCTTATTTAGTCGAATGCGCCTCGTATTGGAGAAGTTTTCTCTTTTTTTGTCGCGGAGTTTTTACACTTCGCTTTTGGAGAAAGTCACTTTTATTTAGGCAAGTGAATTTTCCTTCGTGGTACAGTGGGCCTCCGAAAAAGGGCTTCAACTTATTTGTCCCTCCGAAGATGGCTTTTGTTTGATTATGCCTTTGGGAAGAGGGCTTTTTTTGTTTAATTGTGCCTCTGGGAAGAGGGCTTTTTGGCGTAATCGTTCCTCTGGGGAGAGGGCTTTTTTGTTTCTGCCTCTGGGGAGAGGCTTTTATTTTTTCCCTGTCCGCTGGGAAGCGGGCCTCCGAAGTGGGCTTTTCACATTTCGACTCGTGTGAAGTTTTATTTCAGATCGCGGTGAAATGTGTGCCTCTGAATAGGGCCTTTGCCTGGAAGATTGGAGTTTCCTTCTCTCGGTTGGATGGATTCACGGGGCGGACACAAGTAACTCGGATTGTTTGTTTGCACAAACGTTCTTAGCTAGTTAACGAGTGTCCTGTGCCACCGGTCAGTTCACAACTTTCTATCGAGAAAGAGAACTCTCTTTTTCTGGCAAGTCCTATTAAAGGTCTTTTAGCATTTCAACTATGGTGAAATGGGACTCCGAAGAGGGCTTTTCACATTCCAGCACTTATGAAGTTTTATTTCAGATCTCGTTAGAATGCGTGCCTCCGAGTAGGGCCTTTGCCTGGAAATTTGGAGTTTCCTTCTCTCGGTTGGATGGATTCACGGGGAGGACACAAGTAACTCGGATTGTTTGTTTGCACAAACGTTCTCAGCTAGTTAACGAGTGTCCTGTGCCATCGGTCAGTCCACAAATTTCTATCGAGAAAGTGAACTCTCTTTTTCTGGCAAGTCCCATTAGAGGACTTTATCCTCCGAAGAGTTGTGCCTATGAAGAGGGCTTGTGCCTCCGAGGAGGTATTTTGCTGTTTGATGCCTGCTTGCCCATGTCTTTTCGCCATTTGCTCATATCAGTGGTTCCCTGTTATCATTTCCAAGCGCACATTCCTTTCTTTTGCTAGTAGCTTATTCTATCCAAAGAAGTGTACTTCATTGTTAAATGAGTTCGCAGGGGTAGACACAGGCTAATTAATCGAATGTTTGTTTGCGCAAACAATCACAATTAGTTAGGAAGGGACTACTACTGGCGGAACCACTAATTGTTTGCTTGAAGCACTTCTAATATAGGATTTGAATCTGGAACTTTTGTGGCTAGATATTCATTTGTTAAGTGATGTCAGGGATCGCTTGGTCATATGACGGGTAAGCTTTGTTTTAATAGCCTGCAATATTAAATCGACATTTTAGCAATACAATTGAAGTACTTTATATATCGAAATAAAACAAGCAGTAGAGAACACAAGATTTATAGTGGTTCGGCCAAGAACTGGGCCTACATCCACTTTATAGTTCTTATTATTCACTTGCACTGGCTTTACAATGGCTTTCAATACAAGAATCATACATTCATAATTCTATTTACAAACTTAAGCAAAGCTTTTAAGTAAAATATGAACGCAAATGATTGCTGTTCCAAGCTCTTGAAATTGGATCTCCTTCGACAGTTGTCAGTTTGAAAGTGCCATCAAGAAGTTTTTGGCCTATGACATATGGCCCTTCCCAGTTTGGCGCAAACACTCCTGTTGCTGTCATGACCCTTTTCAGGACTAGATCTCCAATCTCAAAGCTGCGTTGGCGAACTTTGGAATTGAAATGCCTGCAATTCTTTGCTGATGGGCTGCAATTTTGAGCTCAGCCTCTTCCCTTTTTTCTTCAAGGAAGTCAAGTGCTTCAAGTTGCAACTCTTCGTTTTCAGCTTGGTTGAAATGAATTCTTCTATGTGAATGGACTTCTATTTCCACCGGAATCATTGCTTCTGATCCATATGCTAATGAAAATGGAGTGTGCCCGGTTGCAATTTTGTGGGTAGTTCTATATGCCCATAGTGCTAGTGGAAGCTTATCGACCCAACCACCTTTCGCTTTTTCCAGCTGTTTTTTGATGGTTCATTTGATAATTTTGTTTATTGCTTCCACTTGCTCATCTGCTTGCGGATGAGCCACTACTGAGAAGCTTTTCTGGATCTTGAATCGCTTGCAAAAATCTTGGAACTCTTCACTTTCGAATTGGGTTCCATTATCTGTGATTATCTTTTGAGGCACACCATACCTGCAAATGATATCCTTAGTTACAAAGTTTATCATCTTTTTAGAGGTAATAGTAGCTAATGGTTCGGATTCAGCCCATTTAGTAAAATAATCAACAGCAACAATAGCATATCTGATTCCGGACTTGGCAGTTGGCAAAGGCCCGATGAGATCTATTCCCCAAATAGAAAACGGCCATGGGCTGACCATTTGTGTTATCTCAGTGGAAGGTGCTCTTGGGATTTTTGCAAATCTCTGGCATCGGTCACATTTTCGGGCGTAGCTTGCAGCATCACGATTAATATCTGGCCAAAAATACCCATAACGGAGAATTTTCTTTGCTAGAGTTTGACCGTCTGAATGGTCTCCACACTCTCCTCCGTGTACTTCAGCTAGAATTGTCTTAGCTTCTTCCTTGGTCACACACCGGAGTAATGGCATTGAGAATCCCCGCCTGTACAATCGGCTATCTTGAATTATATACCTGGAGGCTTTTCTTAGCAACTCCTGACGTTCTTTTGAACTTTCTGGTAGAGAACCATTGAGCAGATATTCCATTATCGGAGTCGTCCATGATTCTTGCTTTTGAGATATAGTCATGATCCAGCCAATATCCATCTCATCAGTGCTTGGAGATGAAAGGACTTCCACAGGAACTAATCCCAATAATTGAGCTTCACCAGTGCTTGCGTACTTTGCTAGAGAATCTGCCTTCATGTTCTCTTCCCGGGGTATATGACTTATCGTATAATGGTCATGATCATCGAGAAGTTCCCAGGCTTTTGACAAATAAGCAGGCAGATTTCCTCCTTAGTTTGAAACTCTTTCTTGACTTGACATACAACAAGCTATGAATCACTGAAGATCTACAACACTTTGACATTCAATTCTTTAGTAATTATCAGGCCGGCAATAAGAGCTTCATATTCTGCTTCATTTTTTGTCGAAGGGAATTCCAATCTCAATGCATAGCACAATAACCGCCCTTCAGGGGTTTTAAGCACAACCCCAGCTCCGGAACGGTAATCGTTTCTTGCACCATCAACATATAATTTCCATCGAATTGGGGGATTATCAGTCACTTCCCAAATTCTCTTGATTTGTCGATTGCCCTCATCAAGTATGTCAAGACCATCCATGGTTCTGCATTGTCCACTTCAGCCAAAGCTATGTTGAAGCGGTTCAAGAAAGACCTGATAGATTCCCCAGGATTCTGTTCTAAGCTTGACAGAGACATAATATCCTTTGCCTTTGAAGCATACAACCTGAATTGCTCTTTAAACTTCCAAGTCAAATCGGCGAACTGGTCTATGGATCGGACCGGAAGCTTTGTAAACCAGAGCGAAGCCACTCCTTCCAAGTATACCGAAAGTACTGGCATTTGATCTTATCAGACGCTCTAGCACCAGTCATGTGCCAATCGTACTTTACAGGAATTGATTGGGGTCGCTTGTTCCCTTATAGGCCGGGATGGTAGGAGGAACAAACTTCCTTCGGAATTCCGCCTTTAGAATCTTTTCAGTGAACGGAGTTTCGCTCGGAGCGAATCCCTATTCCTTCTCATCTTCATCCCTCTGCATGCTTTCTTTCATGATTTGTCGTACCATGCCCTAAAGATATTCCTCATTATTTAAAGGATCCGCAGGACAGACTTCGGCCATTTTCTCGGAAGTTTGTCTGGACAAACGTTCGCAAAGAGTTGGCTGTGGTCTCGATCCTCCCTTTCCTCAGGATCATGAATATCATCTGCAAGGTTTTCTTCGTTATTCACCGGCTGACAGTTTGCTCCGAGCAACACATTTATCCTCTCAAGCATTAAAGCATTCTGAGTTTCCATCTGCTGGTATAATCCAGATACTGTAGCATCTAACTCCGCTCATGTAATCCTAGCACTTGGTGCTGCTTGACTTGACGAAGGAGAAGTGGAAGTATTTTCATGGACATTACTAGGTCTTGTATATCCACGCTTTCTTCTAGGAGCCATTATTTCTAATAGACTTCTGGTTTTGATAGAGACTCTTTCCACAAACTTTTGTGAAGCGATGACGAAGATAGCATGAGTTGGGTTCTCATTTAAAGCACCAAAAATGTTAACGCTAAAAATTAAACCCTAACACCACGGTGTATGCAGAGATTAAGTGAAAGCACTACCCTGAACACGGGAATTAAAACAAGTAGGAAAGTCACAGAGAGGGCAGTAAAAGACAACAATTTTATAGTGGTTCGGCTTAAGGTTAAGCCTACATCCACTTTAATCCCCTTTATTACTGAATCAATTACAACTTTACAACAATCTTCAATTACAATACTGATGAGACAAACAACCAGAACTCCGATGTAGAAGAATTCTTTGAATCCATGTTGATTGTGTTAGATTTCCTCTTAAAGTTAGTTGAGATGCCTTTCGCGTTTGAAGTGTCGAGTGAGTCGAGAATTTAGCAAAGTATCGGCGTTCCAGGAATGAGCCAAAAAGATCCCCTTTTTAGTTGGAGTAGGTGGGGTATTTATAGGAGAGTTCGGCATTAGGTCGTAGGTCGCAAACGACCTTGGATAGGTCGTAGGTCGCTCGCGACCTAGTGGGAGTCATTCACGGCTTATACATGGTACACTTGATTGTTCTGGAGAAGCTAGCAAGTCATAAGTCGTGGCCGACCTAGGTAGGAAGCGGCATAGGAAGCTCCTTTGGTATGTTTGAGTTGTGAGTGACTTAGGTATAGGTCGTATATCGTGGGCGACTTAGTAGACACGGTTTACGGCCTAACAGGAGCACCCTTGATCATTCGAACAAGTCAAAGATCGTGGGCGACTTTGGGTAGGAACAACATAAAGAAGACAAGTTTCCTCGGCTTTGTATAGCTCGCTAGGTCGCTAGAGAGTTTCATTCCTATCAGGTCGCGTCTAAGTTAACTCGTTCACACTTTAGGTCATTAATCCACCGTTGGTCCATTAGTCCGTTAGGTCATAATGCCTTAGCTCGCTACAGAAATTTATCCATGTTAGGTTGTTCCCCTTATTAACTCGTTAGATCGCGTACACCTTTAGGTTGCTAGGTGACCTCAGTCCATAAGTCGTTTAACTTGCTGAGCCGCTTTACGTGTTAGGTCGTTTACTCCCTTAGGTAGTTAGGTCGCGCCTTCACATAAGTCGTTAATTCGTTGACTCATAGTTCGCTGGACCATCTACTCCTTTAGGTCGCTAGACCTTTCAATTCTCTAGGTTGCTGAGCTCTGTAGGTCGCTGGTGAGTTGAGTCGCTAGGTCGCTGATTTCTCTAGGTCGCAGGGTCGTAGAAAGAAGAGAGTTAACAAGAGCGTAGTGATATTCTTCTTAGACAAGAAGAAACAATAAGAAAGCTAACCATAGACATATGGAGGATATGCATCAGGTATGGCATATATAATTACACTAGGTGATAGAACACTATTGATTCAATAAGCATAAAACACAATAGAGACAAAAAATCTCATGAATCGCTAAAATGTAGCATGCCTCATATCATCGACAATCATAAGTCAATAAGAATGGATAAGGGAATAGTAAAATGTTAACTCCTAAAAGAGTAATTCCCAAACCCGCCATATCGGCCACTCTAAGGAAAACATAAACACAAGCCATCTCGACATAAGCCATAAGGCAAATGTCAACAAAGAGATAAAAATCTCATACAACGCCAAAGGCAAATCCCATAAATAACACCAATAGGAAATCTCAATATATATACGCCAAAAGGCAATCTCAACAGGCCAGGGTAGGCGATGAAAATCTCAAAAGAGCCCCCAAGAGTCGAAAAATCCCGAAGCAATCGTTACTGAATGGTTCAAAGGACCGATTCCAAAATGACGACACACAAGGGTAAAAAATCATCTAAAAAATGTTTTGCACGATCTATTTTTTCCGAGTATTGTTTCACATAATAGCTACCTCACCCAAAGGCAAACGTCAAAAGACTAGTATGCCACTATGGCAAATACGCCACAATAGAAAAAGTCCAAAGACAAATACATCGCAATGGAAAACGTCCGAAGACAAATACGCCGCAATGGAAAATGACCCGAAGGTCCAGTACTGGCACGCCAACAGGTAAATGTGTCATAAAATCTCGAAAAGGAACCCGAAAAGTGTTAACGAGTTCCCATACCATACGTTCGCATCAAACGCTTTACTACCCGCCAGAAAATTTCACACTCAAAATAGTAAAAGGCTCACCTCATATCATCGGAAAACTAGACCCGTAGGCTAAACGATCAAACGGGAAAGTTAGGAATTAAATGAAAGGATAAATGCACGTATCCCATACTATGCGTTTTACCCAATCGTTTGACTCTCCTTCTCATTTGCTCGACAGTGCAAAAATGTGTAATTTTTATAGAAGATAATTTACCTTGAAAGTAAGCTTTGAAAACCGATTTCGAAAACCATTTAGAAACCATATTTTCATTTCAAAAATATTTAGAGAAAACTGTGCTCGAAAACGACTAAAAACAAGCAAAATTTTACCCAAATCGAAATTCAAATTAAATTCAAATAATTCAAAATTTGAATTCCAAATTCATCAAAAATGGGCTAACCTATTGATAGGCATCATAGCCCTCAAAATACTTCAGAAATATCTCAAAAATGAAGTATAAGTCAAAATCGAAAGAAAAATGAACATAAAAATACTTGGGCAAAATAATACCCAGGTCTGATATCTTCTTTGGGTTCAAATTTCGGATATAAAACAAGTGGTCGAACGATCTTTGATTTAACTAAAAATTGGTGTACGCAAACTAGAGAACTTCATCTTTGAATAAAAAAGAATCACTGAATTATGACTGGAAATGAAAAAGTTACACTGCCTCAAATATGGACTCAGGCCATGTTTGTAATAGTTCGAAAACCAAAATGCACAGGCCTGAAAACCCTCAAGGGTTCAACTTCCAGGAATGAATCAGAGGTTTAAATGGCATTGGATTGATCACAAAATTGGTAAGCATATAGTCAAAAACTTCATATTTTCAAACAAAAAAAAAGAATCACGCAATTTGGAAAGAATATGAGAAAGTTATGATGTTTCAAACTAGAACCCAGACAATGTTTTCACTGTAAAACTCTGGGCAAAAACATGGTCCAGGTTAATGTTTAGCAGCAAATTTCTATGAGCTAACTCTAAATGACCTGAAATTTGGAATGCCTATAGTAGACAAATCTATCTTTCAAACAAAAGAAGAATCAGCAATTTCGCTAAGAAATGAAAGAGTTATGCCATCGCAAACATGGACTTAGGCCACGTTTGCAGCAACAAAACACAGTTTCTACAGGCAGAACAACCGTGTTTAGTTGATTTTGCAACAACATTTTAGACACTCAAATAATATTTTTTAACCACAATTTGCAGAAATGAGTTCAACATGCAAGCTACCAAATGCAAGAAATCCGGCAGCATTTCATTGCCGAAATCAAAAGTTATAGGCATTCAAAGAGGCAATATGGAAAAGATTTCTAACAGAAAACAACAAAAATTTACCCAAAAACTAAATTTTTGCTTGCTTTTGTAATTTTTGAGATTGGCTCAGCTAGATTAATTGAGTATTTCAACTCACCTTGTTGTTGCAACGGAAAGACTTGGATTTGTGTTGCAAGTTGGAAGCTTTTTGCAAGATTAAAGCCTCTAAGAACCTGTAGAACAAAAAAAAGACATGCAAGAGGAATTCAACAATAAATTAGAAAACCGATTTTTGAAATTAGGATTTTTTTTGAAATTGTAGGGTATTGGAGTTGATTACCTTTTGAATTTACACCTTAGATTTAAGAAATTATAGTTTGCTTGAATTGATTTTGAGTTTGGAGGCTTTGAATTGAGAAATTGGTGATGTTTGTTTACTGTATTCTCTTTCCAAAAGAAGAAGAAGATGAGAATGAGTTTTGAACGTACAGGTAAACTCTTTTCTCACTTTCTTATTTACCGGCTAGGTGCTAGTGGGCTTTGGACCCATTAATTAAAAGAGAAATTTACTAGCCTATGTGAATTTATTTAATACTAATACCAAATATGTACGTATTTACACTATATTATAAAACAAATGCAATTTTTTTTTTCAAATTTTTACATACAGAAAAAGGTAAACTTACATACATATTAAATAAAATATTTTCCTTCATATAAAAAGATTAATTTTAATTTTTAAAATATTTTTATAATTAAATTCTTTTATTTAAAAAAATGCACTATTTACTCAAATAAATGAATAAAATCATGTTTTTAACTCCTAAAATTTCACAAAATTTACTTTATCACTTAAAATATTTCAAACCATTCCAAAACATTATTTACAGCCAAAACTTACTTTTAACCCAATTTCCACCTTTTATTTCAATAAATAACCTTAAAAAAATCAAATACTTCCTTTAAAAATTATTAAAAGAAGTAATTGACAATATTTAATAAAATTATTGCAATTTCTCTAAATAAAAATTATTTTCCATTCACTATTAACCCAGACTAATAAAATAAAGCTTGTAATTTTATTTTCTCATTTTAAATTCCAAAATTCATTGTTTATTCCAAATAAACAATTTAATTTCTCCAATTTTATTTTAGTTCACAATATCAAATCATAACTACCATTATAATTTAATATTTACAGGTAATCTCCAAACATGATTGTTACAGACTCCCCCTTAACAAAATTGCATCCATGCAATTTCTATGGTAGATTTTGTATTCAACTTGTTAATTTCATCAATCAAAAGAAAAGAAATAAGCTTGAGATAAAAAGATTCTCACCATTGCTATGCAAAGAAAGAAAACCAGGGTAGGATCACTCGATAAACTCTTTGGTTTTCCTAGTGCAGTCATTGGAATTAGTGGATCATTGAACTTTAATGAGCGGCACACCCTTATTTCGAAGGCGTTTCACCTCTATAGCAAGTACGCGAATAGGTTGCTGCACAACAGATAGGTCTGGTGAGATCTCAAGCTCTTGTAAATCAGGAGAATCGATGACAGAATCTGACTCTCTGACGCAGCGGATTATTCGAAACAAAACTTCAATCGATGGAATGTAGCAATCGGTGAGTTGAAGATACCAAAATGCCCAAGTTCGTTGATCCAAAGATACCGAACCCTAGCTATCTCAAACACGTTGATAGCGCACTATACCGTGTTCAAAGATCTACGATTCTTCGCACGTTGATCTAGCGCACTAGATTCCGTGAATCGGCTTCTACGATCGTTGAATCGAGCGCACTCGATTAACCGAAAGAGGAGATAGGAGATTACACTCAACTACCAATTGGAGAAGAAAGCACAAAGCAATCAACAAGAAATTTTATTCAAAAATCAACCCCCTCAAAATGTACAACACACGCGTATTTATAGGGTTTTCACAACACAGCCCTTGAGTCGTGACCGACTCATACCTTACGACTCATCTAAGTCGTTGCCGACTCATCTAAGTCGCTGCCGACTCAACAGACGCTTCATACTGTTACTACAACACTTCATACGCAACCGACTCAAGCAGGCACGACTCACGACTTACTACCTCAACCACAACTCACCCGACTCAACACGTTATGACTCACAGACAATACAAACGACTCAAACACGACCGACTCATATATTACATACATGACCCAACTTATGTCGTGAACGACTCACGACTCATCAAACACACAAGGTACACGACTCAACAAGCCAAGCGACTCAACTCCTTGCCGTCCTAACTCCCTCCGACTCAAGGCCTTCACTAGCTGGGGCTTTCCCTTGCTTCATGCTAAGTCGTAGACGACTTATGTAGATATCATTAGGTCGGTACTTCTTCTCCTGAGCTTGGTTAAGTCGCAAACGACTTATGGATAGACCGTTGAGTCATGGACGACTCAACTCCGATGCCTTGTTATCTCGGCCTGATTTCTCCCGTGGTTTGTTAGGTCGTGGACCTCCTTCCCTAGCTCGGAAACGACTCAAACCTTCATTGAGTCATGGACGAGTCATCACACTACACCACCAACTCGTGTTTTCAGGAATTAAAGTTTGCACAACTTCTTCTCTGGCCTTAGCTGCATCATCCTCCCTTGGTTGAGAAAAATTCGACCTCGAATTTGTAAATTCTTCCTCAACAATCCCACCTCCATGATATGGAATTAAATGTTTGATGTTAAAAACATCAGAAGTATAAACATCATCCGGTAACTTTAATCGATAAGCATTCTCATTAATTTTCTTCAAAACTTCAACTGGACCAATTTTTCGCGCCTTCAACTTGTTATAAGCACCCACTGGAAAACGATCCTTTGTCAATACAGCATAAACCAAATCACCTTCCTTAAATTCAACATTTCGTCGTTTCAAATCTGCAAACTTCTTATACTTTTCATTCGATTTCTCCAATCGTTTCTGAACGACTTTATGACATTCAGTCAACTCATCAACAAAATCAACAGCTCGTTTAGCTGTTCCCTTCGACTGTGGTACTACTGCTAAATCCAACGGTCCCCTTGGTAAGTTTGAATAAACAATCTGAAACGGACTGAATCCTGTGCTACGATTCACTGCATGATTATGAGCAAATTCTGCCTGACATAGCTTCATGTCCCAACTTCTCAAATTATCCTGTACAAGACAACGCAACAAATTTCCCAATGACCTGTTAACAACTTCTGTCTGCCCATCAGTTTGCGGATGATAAGCACTACTAAATTTCAGTTTCGTTCCCACCATCTTCCACAAACTCAGCCAAAAGTGACTCAGAAAACGAGTATCTCGATCAGAAACAATAGATTCTGGTAAACCATGAAGTCGATAAATCTCCTTGAAAAATAACTGCGCCACTCAAACTGCATCTGCTGTCTTCTTGCAAGCAACAAAATGTGCCATCTTCGAAAATCTATCCACCACAACAAATATCGAATCATTTCCCCTTTGAGTTCTAGGCAAACCCAAAACGAAATCCATGCTAATATCAACCCATGGCTTAGATGGTACTGGTAATGGCATATACAATCCTGCATTCGTTGCTGTTCCTTTTGAAACCTGGCAAATATGGCATCTCACCACAAACCTTTCAACCTCTTTTCTCATCGATGGCCAAAAGTAAGACTGTGAAATCAACTGTAAAGTACGATCACGGCCCACATGCCCTTCCTCATGTAACTCCTTGACAATTTTCAATCTCAAGCTACAGTCTGGAATACATAAACGATTCCCTTTAAACAGAAAACCATCAACCAACATAAATTCATCGGTACTCCCATCCTTCACTTTTTCAACATATTTCACAAAGTAAGGATCTTCTTCAATCATCTCTGGCAACATTTCAAACCCTGTCACTTCAACCTTCATTGTTGTTAATAAATGACTCCTCCTACTCAAAGCATCAGCTACTCGATTTGTCACCCCTGATTTGTGCTTAACGACAAAAGTAAACTGTTGCAAATAAGCAATCCATGACGCATGTCTCGCTGAAATCTTATCCTGCCCCTGTAAATGCTTCAAAGCTTCATGATCAGTGTAAAGAACGAATTCCTTCTGAAATAGATAGTGTCTCCAATGCTTAACAGCTTGTACAACAGCATAAAATTCAACGTCATATGTACTGTATCTCATCTTTGCCCCTGACAACTTTTCGCTGAAATAAGCAACTGGTTTCCCATTCTGACTCAGAACTCCTCCAATACCAACCTTCGAAGCATCAGTATGCAATTCAAACAGTAACTGAAAATTAGGTAGAACAAGAATTGGTGCAGACGTCAACAATTCCTTGATCTCCTCAAAGGCAACCCCCGCTTCTTCTGACCACACAAACTGTTTCCCCTTCATGCAATCAGTAACTGGAGCCATCACGCTACTGAAGTGTGGAATGAATCTTCGGTAGAATGACGCTAGCCCATGAAAACTTCTCACTTCTGTAATTGTCTTTGGCTGTGGCCAATTTCTGACTGCTTCAACTTTACTCTGGTCAACTTGAATACCTTTCCCTGAAACAACATAACCCAGGAATAAAACAGTATGCGTCATAAACACACATTTCTTCGTAGCAGCATAAAATTGTTCCTCACGAAGAATAATCAATACTTCCCTCAAATGTAGAACATGCTCCTCCATACTCCTGCTGTAAATCAGAATATCATCGAAGTAAACCACGACGAACTTCCCAATGAATGGTCTAAAGATTTGATTCATCACCCACATGAATGTACTAGGTGCATTAGACAAACCAAACGGCATAACCAACCATTCGTATAACCCCTCTCTCGTCTTGAAAGCTGTCTTCCATTCGTCTCCAGGTCTGATTCGAATTTGATGATAACCACTCTTCAAATCAATCTTCGAAAATATAGTTGCCCCACTCAACTGATCCAGTAAGTCATCCAACCTTGGCATAGGAAATCTATAACGAACAGTAATCTTGTTCAAAGCTCGACTGTCAGTACACATCCTCCAAGTTCCGTCCTTCTTTGGTACTAACAATGCTGGCACGGCACAAGGACTCAAGCTTTCCTGAACACGTCCTTGTTCCAACAACTCTTCCACCTGCCTTCGTAACTCCTCATGTTCCTTCGGACTCATTCGGTAATGTGGTAACACTGCTCCCGGAACAAGATCAATTTGATGTTGAATGTCTCTAAGTGGCGGTAACTCCTTAGGCAACTCCTCTGGAAAGACATCTTCAAATTCTTTCAAAATTGGCTTTGCTGCTTCTGGTATTTCAACTTCTTCACTACTCTCTCTCCCAATCAACAAAAATACTTCAGTCTCTTCCTCAACTTCCTTGACAAACTCCTTCAAAGTCAACAGAGTTTTCAATTCCTCAATCTCTTCTAGCTTGCTCTCCTTCTGCTGTTGCTTCTTAGGAACCAAAGTGATTTTAGTACCCTCGAACATGAAACTGTAACTGTTGGCACGACCATCATGTTGTACTGCTCTATCAAACTGCCACGGTCTGCCCAACAACAAGTGACAAACATCCATGTCCACTACATCACACCAAATTTCATCTTTGTACTTCTTCCCAATAGAAAAATTAACACAAGCTCTTCGACACACTTTCACTTCACCACCCTTCCTTAACCATGCTAGCTTGTACGGTTTAGGATGTTTCTCAGTCTTCAAGTTCAACTTCTTTACTGCTTCTGTAGAAATAATATTATCGCAACTTCCAGCATTAATAACGAACTTGCAAACTTTCCCCAGAATAGTGCATGTCGACTGAAAAATATTGCTTCTCAACCAACTACAATCCTCCTCTTGCTTTGGTGTAAGACATGACCTCCTCATCATAAGATTACAACCTTCATCTCCCGACACTTCTTCTTCCACCTCAACATAAGGTGTATTAGAACATTCTGCCTCCTCACCATTATCCTCCTCAACTTCTGCAACCATGGTTCTCTTCTTCGGCTTCGGACATTCGTTGCTTTTGTGACCCAACTCCTGACAGTTATAACATTTGAACCCACTGCTAACCTTCGCCTTCTCAGCCTCCTTCACAACTGGTTTTGAAACAGGTTTAGGAACATTAGAACTTCCACCAACACCCCTCGCTTGATTATTGGAATTAGTAAACACACCACCTCCACGTCTTCCTTGTTTCTCCCAAGCCAACGCTTTCTGATGTGCCTCTGCAACTGATCTAGGATCAAACATATTAACCATATCCTGGATCTGCATTCTCAAACCTCCAATGAATCTAGCAGTTAGTTGTTCTTCTGTCTCCATAATATCATTCCTGGCAATGAGTTGGTAAAATTCATCAGCATAATCACTAACAGATTTTGTTCCTTGTCTCAGATTCTGCAACCTCTGGTACATAAGTGATTGGTAGTTGTAAGGTAAGAAAGTAGATCTCATCAACTTTTTCATCTTCTCCCAAGATTCTATCTTTGACTTCCCCATTCTCTCCCTGGTAAGTTTAGTTTGCTGCCACCACGCCAAAGCTCTCCCCCTCAACCTAGTAGCAACCAACTTCACCCTTCTATTCTCCGGGACCTCTTTGAAATCAAAGATTTCCTCCACATTAGACAACCAATCTAAGAACTCCTCAGCAACCATCCCGCCTTTAAACTCCGGAATTTCCATCTTCATACCCGATTCCCATCGACGATCATCTTCAACATCCCGATAAGAATTTCGAACTTGGTCTCGATCTCGATAATGAATACTAGCTCTATCACCTTCTTCAACAAAATCAAAAGTACGACTACATCGATCTCGACCATTATCATCCCTTCGTTCATGCATGCTTCTTTGACTATGTCTCTCTTCATCTCTATATGCTTCATTGTCAAATTCACGTTGATTTCTTCTCTCTTCATGTGCATAGTCATGATGATCTCTTCGTGATGAAATTGATGTTTCTCTTCTATTTCTACAAGAATGTGGCGATACCCTCCTCGCTTCCGTAACCGATGGCGAAACTCGGTTTCCTCCATGGTTCGAGTTTGGTGATCTCCTCCTTTGATTCAAATCATTCATTAATTTCTCCAATTTTCCAATGCCTTCATCAAATTTTTCATTAATACGTTGTTCCATAAGCTCGGCTTCTTCTCTACGATACAAAGCTTCAACGTTTTGATGACGATTAGCTCTCCTTGGTGGCATGATTGAAAAACTTCTCAAAACTTCAACACTTCAAAGTTTCAATAATACAACAAGTCACGGCTCAACAATGACTCGGCTACAATTTGTCTCGGCCTCCACTTGTCTCGGCAATATGAATCGGTTCAAGTGAGGTCGCCTCCAATTCAAGCACAAGGCACGGTTCAACACTTCTTTAGCTCGAACAAGCTTTCCAATGATCCTCCCTAGGCTCGGCTACCTCAATTGTATACACGGCCTAATTCAACTTCAAACACCTTCCAACACTTTGATCCAAAATGGAATGGATCGAAAGTTCTCCTTTCGTTGCAACTTCAAGATGAACACAACTTCAAACTTCAAATACTTGGCTCCAAGAATCAACTTAGCTATGATTGGCTAAGTATGGCTCTGATACCAATAAATGACGCAGCGGATTATTCGAAACAAAACTTCAATCGATGGAATGTAGCAATCGGTGAGTTGAAGATACCAAAATGCCCAAGTTCGTTGATCCAAAGATACCGAACCCTAGCTATCTCAAACACGTTGATAGCGCACTATACCGTGTTCAAAGATCTACGATTCTTCGCACGTTGATCTAGCGCACTAGATTCCGTGAATCGGCTTCTACGATCGTTGAATCGAGCGCACTCGATTAACCGAAAGAGGAGATAGGAGATTACACTCAACTACCAATTGGAGAAGAAAGCACAAAGCAATCAACAAGAAATTTTATTCAAAAATCAACCCCCTCAAAATGTACAACACACGCGTATTTATAGGGTTTTCACAACACAGCCCTTGAGTCGTGACCGACTCATACCTTACGACTCATCTAAGTCGTTGCCGACTCATCTAAGTCGCTGCCGACTCAACAGACGCTTCATACTGTTACTACAACACTTCATACGCAACCGACTCAAGTAGGCACGACTCACGACTTACTACCTCAACCACAACTCACCCGACTCAACACGTTACGACTCACAGACAATACAAACGACTCAAACACGACCGACTCATATATTACATACATGACCCAACTTATGTCGTGAACGACTCACGACTCATCAAACACACAAGGTACACGACTCAACAAGCCAAGCGACTCAACTCCTTGCCGTCCTAACTCCCTCCGACTCAAGGCCTTCACTAGCTGGGGCTTTCCCTTGCTTCATGCTAAGTCGTAGACGACTCATGTAGATATCATTAGGTCGGTACTTCTTCTCCTGAGCTTGGTTAAGTCGCAAACGACTTATGGATAGACCGTTGAGTCGTGGACGACTCAACTCCGATGCCTTGTTATCTCGGCCTGATTTCTCCCGTGGTTTGTTAGGTCGTGGACCTCCTTCCCTAGCTCGGAAACGACTCAAACCTTCATTGAGTCGTGGACGAGTCATCACACTACACCACCAACTCGTGTTTTCAGGAATTAAAGTTTGCACAACTTCTTCTCTGGCCTTAGCTGCATCACTCTCAAAGACACTTCCGAAGCTGAGAGACGTGAAACACGTCATGAATGCTAGATAGATGAGCTAGAAGTGAAACTCTATAAGCCATAGGGCTAATACGTTTAGTAATAGGAAATGGTCCTATAAAGCGAGGAGCCAGTTTCCCAGTCGTATTGAAGCACATAACCCCTTATAGAGGAGAAATACAAATAAAGACAAGATCACCAACTGAGAACACGAGAGGCTTCCTATGTTTGTCCGCATAGGATTTCTAGCGGCTTTATGCCTCTTTCATTTTCTAACGAATAAGATCAATTATCTCAGAAGAATCAAGGATAGAATCTGGGCCAAGAATAAACTTCTCACCAGATTCCAACGGTTATGAATTTTAAAAATTAAATTGGAATACTACTAATCCCATTTAAAAGTCCTAACGGTTATGCATGATTAGTAGATATTCAAATTCTTGATATAAATGTACCACAAGTAGATACAACTGTATGATTTTATTAGAACATCATTTCCATTCATTCTAAAAGTGGAATATGCGCCTATTAAGGGAAGTTATGATTTTTGTTTGATTTTTTTTATTGAAGTTTAATATTTATATTCAAATTGAGTTTTAATATTGGATTAATATTGATCACTTTATCTCTATTTTCTCGAACACTATTATTCTTTTGCTGATAACAAAAGGTGGAGAGAAAAGTTATGATTTTGTCAGATGAAATCAAGCAAAGGTCAAATAATTTTCCATTTTCATCTAGGCTCATTTGTATATTTCTATTGTATGCATATATGTAGGGGGAGCATCGTGTAGAGAGGAAGCATTTAAACAGGGGGAGCAATTAGAACTATATATCATTGATCAAATACATATAACACAGTCAAAATCTTAAATATATGTTTGTTATCATCAAAAGGGGGAGATTGTTGAATATGCGCTTATATGAATTTTGTTTGACGATAATAAACATATATATATATATATATATATATATATATACATTCATTTAAATGTATTTGTTAATGTACTATTTTATTTTTCATAGATTAAATAAATATTTGTTGAATAAAATAAATTACACAGAATTTGAATTCAAAAAGAAATTTTATTCAAACAAATATTTATTACAATTTTGAGTAGTACAAATTCAAGCTCTCACTATACATATACAATTTTGATTGTAGTTACATCACAATTCAATTTACATAAATTCCTCACTACATATCACTCACACTCGTAATTTATCTTCAATTTCATTCCAGTTATAATCCAGCATCTGAGAAATCTGCAAAAATATTCACTAACGCAGTAAAATTGAAAAAGAAATATTTTTGCAATATCAAATGAAATATGATTTTTGAAAATATGATTTGCCTCAGTTATTTGGGTTGTTCGTCATCATTCCCATTTGAATTCATCATACACGAACAATGTGACATGCACAGTGTATCACTGTACATGCCACAAGGTCGTGCACATTGATATACACTTGATAATGCTACAGGGACAGGTGAGCACAGGTCAAACCCAAATGAAAAGCCGGGTTCAAATCACGTGCAATATATTTAAAATCATGACACGAGCACAAGGTCAAACCCGAGTTTTTGAAACTGGATTCAACTCAAGTGAAATTTCAAAAATCAACATGAAATGATCAAGAACCAAACAAAGACCAGAAGTACAAAATGACCACCAAGTATGCTAAAAAAAAGTCAGGTTCAAACCAGTTGCAACATCGCTAATACTAGTGAAACAGAAGCTCAAACCAGAACAAGTGTCGCTGCAACATGAATATAAGTAGAGGGAGCAGAAATAATGCAAACTACAATGTCACAGCAAACAATGTGCACCAGTCCAGGCTACAAGATATCATAGTGCAGACAACCACCGAGCCAAGAAAATGAAATTCAAGTAAAGATACCAACTACACAAAAATTCAAGTGAATCAAGTTCAGGTTAGACCAACCAGAATAGATGCAAAGACCAGTGATGCAAGCAATGACCGGAACACAAAGACAGGTATAACACTAAGTGCTGGCAGATTTGGAGAAGTGACATAGCAGTTTTGAACAAGAGCAGCCTCAACATATACAATCAAGTGGTCAAGACATTGACAAAAGTGTTTCAAGTGACAGCAAGCTCCAACCAAGTGAAAATGCGATATGCATATGCAATGCTCAAAGACACATTACACATATGACGCAAGACTACAAACAAGTATTGAAATCAGACTCAATGGAAAAACATTGCACATAATCCAGAGAACAAGCTGTCAAGAGAAAGTGCAACTTGACTACCAAGACAAAGTGCAACACACACACAATGAAAATCAGTGCAACCCGAAGTCAACAACAATATCAAGTATCATGATACAGCATCAAAACGAGTCAACAACCAGAATATATGAAACAAAGAAATGATTCATGCAAGCTACAGATATATGGCAATACATAAACAAATGTATAAAGTGTCAACAGTCAGAGGTGATAATGCAATATGAACGGCTAGTGTCACATGGCAGTAAGAATATAATGGCCATGAACAGCAAGCACAATGTCATAGAACAAAAGTCAATGCCGAGAAACAATATAACAAAGTTCAGAAAATGCAGTGTCGAATGCATGAACAAGTGAAGCATTTGTGTCAAAGCAGAGCAAACGTCAACAGTGAAGTAAAATCAGGAGACAAAGCTAAAAGTCAAAGATCAGAAATAAACATGTTGGAAGTCGAAGAATTTAATGCAAACACAAACAAAATTCATGTTTAAAAAGTCAAGTGCCGAAGTCCAGATGAAATAGAGTTGATTCCAGAGAAATCGAATTCAAAAGTCAAGTGCATATATGCAATCTTTGAAAAAGTCAAAAATCAAAAGAGGAAAGTTTTTGCCGTATGACTCAAGGCAATCGACCGTTTCATAATCAAAGCCATGCGCATCAGGCAATCGAGAATTAGGAAAGTGTAAATGAATACCAACAAATTCAAGTGTCTTTTAATTCATATAAATGCCAAACCCCAAATTCATCATCGGCATCGAGTTCAAGAAAGCATTAAACCAGCAACGAAAGGGAAGAGAATACATACCACAATCTATCGAACTCGGTCAACAGAGGAGCAGCTGCGAACAGCCTCAAGTAAAGCAAGCCGCGGATCATCAGAGAAGCAGTGAGCAAAGAGCATCACAAACCATAGAAATCGAAATTGAAGAAAGCCCTAATTTTCGCAAGGGAACGAAGCCTAATTCAGATCGAATGAAGCCGCCATAGCAAAAGAAAAAAGAGAACGGGCTAGAGAATAATAAAAGGGCCGGCCTTGTTTTATTATAAAGGGCTTTAGTTTTTTTTTGGGTTTATTTTTATTGAAGGGGGTTTTTGTTATTAGTTTTATTTTTTATCTGTTCTTTTCGAATCAAGTCTTGGTAAATCACCACCTAGGTTTTAGGTAGTGTCAGATTGTCTAATTAGAATTAGTTCAGTGAGCAGGGTGTGCGAGTTTGCAAAACTCTATAGGTGGTAGTAGGGTGTGCGAGTCTGTTAGAATGTTTGTAAGCGGAAGACTATTTAATTCTAATAGAAATCTTGGAACACAGCAGTAGGCAGGGGTTGCCGAAGCTGGGTAAATTTTGTGTGTGATTTACTTTCAGCATATTTATTTCTCTGTAGTTTGTTTTTGCGTTTAACTTGAGAAAATTTGTTATAACCCTATTCACCCCCCTCTAGGGTTAATCTAGATCCTACAAGTGGTATCAAAGCAGGTATTTTTTCTTTAACTCTAGAGTCATGAATTCACCAAACAATGCTTTTTCTAAGGAGCAATCTATTGTTAGGCCACCCATGTTCAGTGGAAATGATTATGCTTATTGGAAAGTTAGGATGGGTATTTATCTTAGTTCTGTTGATTATGATGTTTGGGACATTATTGAAACTGGCTATAAATCTCCCACTATAACTGTTGGTGATACTGAGATTCCTAAACCTAAGGATAGGTGGGATGCTAACGATAAGAGATTAAAAACTACAAATTCCAAAGCCATGAATGCTTTAATCTGTGCTCTTGATAAAACTGGATTTAATAGAATTTCTCATTGTAAAACTGCATAGGAAATTTGGCATACCTTGGAGGTGACACATGAAGGAACTTCTCAAGTCAAGGAGTCTCGTCTAGCCCTATTCAGCAATGAATATGAGAAATTTTTGATGGACAAAGGTGAGAGCATAAATGACATGTTTGGATGCTTTTCAACTTTGGTGTACAACGCTAGAGCGTTTGGGAAGGTATTCACTGAGGTAGAGCTTGTGAGGAAGGTGCTATGAGTCTTACCGATGAGCTTTGAGGCAAAAGTCACGGCAATACAAGAATCGAAAGATCTGAGTAAACTAAGCATGGAGGAGTTGATCGACAACTTGATGACATATGAGCTTGAGCTAAAAGCAAAGGAGGAATGCAATAACTCCGAATCAAAGAAGAAGACGATTGCCTTAAAGAGAAAAGAAGAGAGCGGTGGAGAAGAAGATCCAATTGAAGAGCTTGCAATGGCTGTCAATAATCTTAGAAAATGGTCAAGATTCAAACCATGCAAGAAGAAAAAAAGTGGTAATAGGTCAAAAGATTCTGACAATTCCGATAATGAACTGACGTGCTTTAACTGCAACAAGCCTGGCCACTTCAAACAACAATGCCCACTTCTCAAAAACAACAAAGGAAAGAAAAAGAAGAAGAAGGCCTTTGCAGCAACTTGGGATGATAAGGAAGGAGAGGAAGTTTCGAATAATAGCTCAGAGGAGGCTAACTTGTGTCTTATGGCAAAATCGGATTCAAAAGCAAGCTCATAGGAATCTAGTGAGGTAGGTGACTATTCTTATAAAGAACTTGTTTTTATGTGTTGTGATCTTACTAAAGTAGTTGATACTCTTGAATCTAAAATTGAAAAACTGAAATTTGATAGGAGAGAACTTGCTCGTGAAAATTTTAGGTTAGAAACTGAACTTGAAAATATTCAAAACCTAGACTGTAAAAAATGTAAAATTTTAGACTCAGAATTATCAAGACTTAAGAATAGCTTTGAGAATCTTGAAAAAGAAAACTTGAGTCTTAAGGAAACCATTGACACTAGGAAAAAGGATATATAAATAGATGCACCTCACTTGTAACTGAAAACACAACACTAAAAACCAAAGTCCAAAATCTTGAGAAATCTCTGAATAACTTTTCAAGAGGAGAAAAATCATTCAACATGTTATTGGGAAATCAATTTTTTGCTAACAACGGAAAAGGACTAGGCTTTGGGAAAACACAAGTTGATGATAATGCAAAAGATAAAAGTGTCTTTGCTAGATGTGAAATAATTGGACATCGTGTTTAAAATTGTAGTCATAGGAACAAGAACACAAAATTTATACAAGTTTGGGTTCCTAAGAATTCTACAAACAAATTTCATGTCTATTGGAACATGAATGAAAGGACTAAACAAGTTTGGATTCCAAAGGGATTGTTTGTTCACAAAGCTTCAACCACTAACAATCATGGACCTATAAATAGGTCACAAAAATCTTTCATCGTGTAGGTATGGTGGTAGGCTAAGGAACAACAACAGTGTTCTCTGGATTTTGGCTGTTCCAGAAACACAACGGGCAACAAAGCAAAGTTCCTTAGCCTAGTACAAAGGTGATAGAATCACAATGGGCAACCACGAAAAATTATCGTAAAGGTAAAACATGTGAAGGTATATTTATTTGATCGATATATTAAATGTGATAATCTGTACCATATTCTAAATGAAATCAGCCAATATTGAGACGTTGTAAAGATGATGTTTCTTGATTCTGACTTGTTCAAAATAGTTGGCCAATTATATTTATGCCAAGAACACTATTCTTTGAATTACTTCATACATATACGTTTGGATAAAACATAGTGTTTTGTTGGATGATAATACATTAGGTTATAATACGGCTAACTCTATATTCATAGTGTGATAACCTGAATTTTGGGGTATCTGTTAATTGTTAATTAACGGGGTTAACTAATATAAATATTGATTATAGATTTAACAAATAATTCTGATAATAAATAGTTATACCTAGATTTATAATTCAAATTTGAATCTGAATTTGAGTTTGAATTTGAAACTTGAATTTAAGATTTAAGTAAACGCCTTAGTAAATAATTTGGATTTTTAGAATAATTTGTATAGATAATTTATTTAATGTATAATTGGTTAATAATATTTTCTGTAAATATTGTGTATAAAATTTAATTGTTTTTTTTTAAATATAAGATAATTGTTTATTTTTAGTATGATGGTTTAGAAAGAATTTAACTAAAGTTTTATTTTTGTTTTCTTCAAAACTGATTAAATTAAAATGATGTATAAAAAAATAAATGTTTTATATTTTAAATTACATGTATAAGAAAATATATTTGTATTTTAATTAATTTTAGAATATTTTCTTTTAAAAGTGAATTTACATATACTTATGTAAACATTTATTAATTAAGAAATTTAAATAAGTAAGTTATATTTACATTTAATTTAAATAAAAATTTATTAAAAAAACACTTAAGAAAAACATGTGGAAACATGTTTATCATCTTAGAAACACATGTAAGGAAATTTAACAAATTAAGTGACAAATATATGTTTTTGGAACTTGTGGCAACATACTTACTTTAATTTTAAATAAACTACAAAATAGATTTATATAAAACTTAATGCTTCTTCTCTTCAAAATTTCTTTTCCTGTTCTCAATCAAAAAGCAAAGAAACTGGAAGAACAAAAGCTGTAAACAAACTTGAAAGCCAGAAAATAGAAATCAAGACAAGCTTGCCAAAATCTCAATTTTTAAACAAAGGCAAAAATAAGGAATTCAAATTCAACTGAAGCAGTCAAAGCATTCAAGTGCGATTCGATTATCAAGCTTCAGTTCTAAATCTAGTAACAGATCAGTTCCATGCCTTCTCTGTTCAAACCGAGGTAAGTAAATTTAAAACTTAAAACAGATTAAATTGATGAATGTGGAAATGTTGGATGGAAATTTTGTGATTTATGTTTGAATGTATGTATGCATGCTTGCTTAAAATATGAATGCATGTATAAATATGAGTGTTTGATGCCTAAACAATGCCAGTATATCTGTAAGAGAAAAAGGGGAAATCGGAAGTAAAATAAGATCAAAAGCATTTCTAGTTTCCTTTCAACGAAGCTTTCTCTGTTCTTCTTTTTAAACTGTGAAGTAAATCTACCTTAATCTGTTTTAAATATGAATGTATGAAAACTTGGATGTCAGGTGTAATTATTGATTGCATGATATGAATTGTATGTTTATTTATATTTATATCTGAAATAAGAATGAGTATGTATATATATAAACCTGATTGGCTCTGTTCTAGTTGATCAGATTTTTTTTCTAAAACTTAAAAAAAGAAAAAAAAATTAAGATCTTCTCCTGCATCTCTTTAGTATTTACTATGTAAACAAAGACTATATGTCAAATCAGGATCTAAATATTAGAAATAGTTTAAAATTAAATACGGAAGTAGTTTTTAACTGGAAGGTAAATTCACAGTAAAACAAATCGAAGTTCCTCTGGGAAATTTGAAAACAAAGACATAAATTAAATTATGCCAAAAATGTCAAACATCATAAATATTAGTTTCAGGTAGACCATCTTAAATGACATTGAAAAAAATGATTTTTGAAAGAAGAATCGAGATTTTTAGTGAACTATTGATTGAGAAAATCGAAGTGGAACGAAATTGGGATTTTTGGTGATTTCGGAAGATTGTCTGCATGTGGGATGTTGAGATTGGAATTGAAGATGGTAGGATGGACGGAAAGGTTGAGAAAAATGCTTGTTGTCTTTCTCGTTAGCCGTGGTGGTTGTACTGATGCAAATTAGGGTTTTTGGGGTTGTACTGTCGCGATTAATGGCGAGGTAATTTTGACTTATTCGAGGCATCGAGTTCAATCGTGAGGGTTAGGATGGATGAGTGGGTCGATGACGAAGTTGAGGTTTGAAGGTTGAAGTTTCCAGTTGCCTTGATCGTCGGCGGTAGATATTTGGGTTAGTCGAGTTTCTATGCCTGTTGCTTGGAGGAGTTCGATTTCGAATCATTGGCAATTCGATGTAGCTGATCGATCAATTCTTTTGTGTGGGAGGTTGTCGATCTGAGGGTGGTCTCGGAATAGATCATCGATGGTCGGAGTTGGGAGGCATGTGCACACGTGTGCACATATATCTGGTATGGGATGAAATTTTGGAAGATGGCTACATCTCGAGTTCGAATTCGCGTATCTCCACGTTTAGCTCGAAGCAGCAGAGGCGAGAGAGCTGGAGGTGTTTAATCCAGATTTTGATTTTTTCTTTTTTAAACTTAAACTAAATCTTGTAATGAAATGGAGGTGGGATTTTCCTCGGGATTTTGAAGAGTTTGCTCAGGTTTTCACCCGTGTTTTGTGGTTATGGCCTGGGTTTTTAGTGGGCTCGTGTGTTAAATTTGTTTCCAGGTCTATATTACTCATCAGTTTATAAGTATTAAGATAGGGGGGTTTTAAAACTCAATGGAAACAAATTTATATATATACATACATACATATATATATATATATATGATTTAAGTTACGAAGTAAGGCATTTAAACAAGTTTTAAAGATTTGTTAAATATCTTTGAATGGGATTTTTTTCAAAGATTTAGTGGTTAAATTAAATGTTTTTAATTGTTTTGTTTAGAGTAGAATTATGTTTCAAATATGATTGCTTAAAGTAGTTTTAATAAAAATAAATGATCTAAGAAGTATTTAATGTAAATACAAGTTATACTTAATTAAGTAAGATGATATAATTAAGATTAATTAGTAAATGAAATAAGTTAAAGTTTAATTACTCTGTAATTAACATTAATTAGTGGAAATGAATGTAACTAAGATATAATTAATTAAGGATTAAGTGTTTTATTCAATAATTAAATAATGTAATTTGGTGTAGATTAATTAATTGATGAAAATCACTTATTTGTTAATTGGATAGTTACTTGGAGAAGTAACAAATGTATAATTACTGAATGTAATTAGGGATGGATAATTACTTATGGGAGTAAATAAATGGAAGTGATTAAGGGTAAATCATTTAATGTTACTAATTAAAGGATTGATTAATTAAGATTAATTGAAGAAAAAAATTGAAATTAAGGAGTAATTAATATATGTGATTAAATTAAGGATTAATGAAATTAATGCAGAAATTAAGGGTTAATTTCAGTAATATGGTTATGGATAAATAGTTTACGAAATTAAATAAAGGTTAATTACTTGAATGTCATTTAAGAATAATTAATCAAGGATGATTAATTAGGAAGGGTGATTAAAGAATAATTAATTAATTTAGATGTAATTAATTAATGATTTAGTGAGTAGTATTTAAGGGTGGTTTAGGTATTTAATTTAATTTATTTGAATTAATTAGGAATAGTTGGTATAATTAGATCTTGTTTATGGCTGATTGGATTATTAGGAATGCCTTAAATTGGTTAATACTTCCGATATGAAATGTTTGTGAAAGGATATGTTTGTCTCTAGCAGAGATAATGTGGTTATCTATAATAAATTGATGTGTAAAGTGACAATCAGTATATTTAAGGGCAGGTTGTATTCCGACGCAGCGGATAAATCAAAATAAACTTCAATCGGTGAAAGTAGCAATCGGTGGATTGATGAATACCAAAATGCCCAAATTCGTTGATCCGAAGATACCGAATTCTAGCTATCTCTAACACGTTGATCGCGCACGATACCATGAAAGAAGATCTTTAATTCTTCAAGCGTTGATCAAGCCCACTTGATTCCACGAATCGGCTTCAACAATCGTTGATTCGAGCGCACTCGAATAACCAAAAGTGGAGATAGGATATTACACTCAACTACCAATTTTAGAAGAAAGCACACAACAATCAACAAGAAATTTTATTCAAAAATCGACTCCCAAAAATTTACAACTCACTCCCTATTTATAGAAGTTTCAACCTAGTCCTTAAGTCGCATACAACTTACGACTTAACTAAGTCGGCACCGACTTATCACAATAGCATATATACAACGACTCATAGTAACTACATCACAACATACTCACCAGACCGACTTACGACTCCTCATAAGTCGTTAGCGACTCAACAGTACACACTACCCACGACTCATAGGTTGGCAGCGACTCAATCATCATGCGACTCGGTATATGTCAGCAACGACCTAACACAAACATGTACAGACGACTCAAGAGATACGACTCAACAAACAACACAGCTTACATGACTCACGACATAGTATAAACAAGACTGATTCACGACCTATGACTTATGACTTAAGTCGTTAACGATCTAACAAATTACAACACTCTGTACATCATAGTGACTTAAGACACAACGACTTAAACGATACGACTTAACATAGTCACGACTTAACCCTGGATCAAGCGACTCATCTCATATGCATCACCACCCAAGGTCCAACGACCTAAACTCGAGCGACTTATCTCCTTGTTAGCTCGCAGCTTCTCTTCCCGTGTCTCATTGAGTCGTGGACGACCCAAAAGTCCTTCCTTAGGTCGCGCCTTCCCTGGTTGACTCGTGAACGACTTAAGGCTTAAACCCGACGCTCCCTTAACTCGTGTACGATTCATTCCCTGAGCTTTATTAAGTCGCAAACGACTTAAATCCTCTTCATTAACTCGTATTCCTTTCCCACGTGACTCCTTAAGTCGGAAACGACTTAATTCTACCCTCCTAAGTCGTGAACGACTTAAATACTTGCCCTTATCTCGTATACGACTCATCCTTCTTGCCTGGGTTACATCATCCTCCCCAGGTTGAGAAAAATTCGTCCTCGAATTTGTAAATTCTTCCACATCAGATTGTCCATCTCCATAATATGGCACAAGATGCTTAACATTGAATACGTCAGAAGTGTATACATCCTCCGGCAGTTTCAACTTATAAGCATTCTCATTGATTCGTTTCACAACTTCTACTGGACCAAATTTTCTGGCTTTCAACTTGTTATAAGCGCCTACTGGAAAACGATCCTTGGTTAACACAGCATACACCAAATCTCCTTCGTTAAATTCAACATTTCATCGTTTCAAGTCTGCAAATTTCTTATATTTTTCATTTGACTTTTCCAATCGTTCCTGAACGATCTTATGACATTCAGTTAATTCATCGAGAAAATCAACAGCTCGTTTAACTGTCCCCTTCGGTTGTGGTATTACTGCCAAATCCAACGGTCCCCTTGGCAAACTTGAATATACAATTTGAAATGGACTGAATCTCGTACTACGATTCATTGCACGATTATGAGCAAACTCCGCCTGGCATAGCTTCATATCCCAACTCTTCAGATTATCCTTCACCAGACATTGCAACAAATTTCCCAATGATCTGTTAACAACTTCTGTCTGTCCATCTATTTGCGGATGATAAGCGCTACTAAATTTCAACTTCGTTCCAACCATCTTCCACAAACTTAACCAAAAGTGACTCAGAAAATGAGTATCCCTATCCGACACAATAGATTCTGGCAATCCATGAAGTCGATAGATTTCCTTGAAAAATAACTGAGCAACACGAACAACATCTGTCGTCTTCTTACAAGCAATAAAATGTGCCATTTTTGAAAATCTATCCACCACAACAAATATTGAATCATTTCCCCGTTGAGTTCTAGGCAAACCCAAAAAAAAAAATCCATGCTGATATCAACCCGCGGTTTAGATGGTACAGGTAACGACATATACATTCCTGCATTTGTCGCTGTTCCCTTCGAAACCTGACATATATGGCATCTCTCCACAAACCTTTCAACCTCTCTCCTCATTGACGGCCAAAAGTAAGATTGAGAAACCAAATGCAATGTATGATCACGGCCCACATGTCCTTCCTCGTGCAACTCTTTGATAATCTTCAATCTCAAACTGCTCTTCGGAATACATAATCGATTTCCTTTAAACAGAAAACCATCAACCAATATAAATTCATCAGCATTTCCCTCCTTAACTTTCTCAACGAATTTCTTAAAGTAAGGATCTTCTTCAATCAGCTCTGGCAATAATTCGAAAACTTCCACTTCAACTTTCATTGTCGTCAACAAATGACTCCTCCTACTCAAAGCATCAGCCGCACGATTCGTTACCCCAGATTTATGTTTCACGACAAAAGTAAACTGTTGTAAATAGGCAATCCGCGATGCATGTCTCGCTGAAATCTTATCCTGCCCCTGCAAATGCTTCAAGGCTTCATGATCAGTGTAAAGAACAAACTCTTTCTGGAATAGATAATGCCTCCAATGTTTAACAGCTTGCACAACAGCATAAAACTCAACATCGTATGTACTATATCTCATCTTTGCTCCTGATAATTTCTCACTGAAATATGCAATAGGTCTTCCACTCTGACTCAACACTCCTCCAATCCCAACCTTTGATGCATCAGTGTGTAGCTCAAACAACGACTGAAAATCCAGTAATACAAGAATTGGTGCTGTCGTCAAAAGTTCTTTGATTCGTTCAAAAGCAACCCCCGCTTCCTCTGACCATACAAACTGTTTTCCTTTCGTGCAATCAGTAACTGGAGCCATAACGCTACTGAAGTATGGAATAAATCTTCGGTAGAATGATGCCAATCCATGAAAACTTCTAACTTCAGTAATAGTCCTCGGCTGTGGCCCATTTCTAATAGCTTCAACTTTACTCTGGTCCACCTGGATTCCCTTCTCAGATAAAACATATCCCAAAAATAATACACTTCGAGTCATGAACACACATTTCATCGTAGCTGCATAAAATTGTTCCTCAAGAAGAATAATTAACACCTTTCTCAAATGCTCTATATGCTCCTCTGTACTCGCACTATAGATTAGAATATCATCAAAGTAAACTACCACGAACTTCCCAATGAATGGTCTAAAGATTTGATTCATCACCCGCATGAATGTACTAGGTGCATTTGATAAACCAAATGGCATAACCAACCATTCATATAAACCTTCCCTCGTCTTGAATGCGGTCTTCCATTCGTCTCCCGGTCTAATTCGAATCTGATGATAACCACTCTTCAAATCAATCTTCGAAAAGATAGTAGCCCCACTCAACTGATCTAGCAAGTCATCCAACCTTGGCATAGGAAACCTGTAACGAACAGTAATCTTGTTCAAAGCTCTACTATCAGTACACATTCTCCATGTTCCATCCTTCTTCGGCACCAACAATGCTGGTACTGCACAAGGACTCAAGCTTTCCTGAACACGTCCCTGTTCTAACAACTCTTCCACTTGCCTTCGTAACTCCTCATGTTCCTTCGGACTCATTCGGTAATGTGGTCGATGTGGTAAAACTGCTCCCGGAACAAGATCAATTTGATGTTGAATGTCCCTCAGTGGCGGTAACTCCTTTGGCAACTCTTCTGGAAATATATCTTCAAATTCTTTCAAAACTGGCCTTGCTTCTTCTGGAATTTCAACCTCTTCACTACACTCTCGTCCAATCAACAAAAAGACTTTAGGCTCCTCTTCAACTTCTTTAACAAACTCCTTCAAAGATAGCAAAGTTTTCAGTTCTTCGATCTCCTCCAACTTGATCTCCTTCTGTTGTTGCTTCTTAGGAACTAAAGTGATTTTAGTACCCTCGAACATGAAACTATAGCTATTAGCACGACCATCATGTTGCACTGTTCTATCAAACTGCCATGGTCTGCCCAACAACAGATGACACACATCCATGTCCACAACGTCACACCAAATTTCATCTTTGTACTTCTTCCCAATAGAAAAATTCACACAAGCCCTTCGACACACCTTCACTTCACCACCCTTCCTCAACCATGCTAACTTGTATGGTTTAGGATGCTTCTCAGTTTTCAAGTTCAACTTCTTTACTGCTTCAGTAGAGATAATATTGTCACAACTTCCAGCATCAATAACGAACTTGCAAACTTTCCCTAGAATAGTGCATGTCGACTGAAAAATATTGCTTCTCAACCAACTAGAATCTGCTTCTCGCTTTGGTGTAAGACATGACCTCCTCATCATAAGATTACAACCTTCATCTCCAGACAATTCTTCTTCCTCCTCGACATAAGGTGTATTTGAACATTCTGCCTCCTCACCATCATCCTCAATCTCAGCAACCATTGCTCTCTTCTTCGGCTTCGGACATTTATTGCTTTTGTGACCCAACTCCTGACAATTATAACATTTGAAACCACTGCTAACCTTCGCCTTCTCAGCCTCCTTCACCACTGGTTTTGTAACAGGTTTAGGAACATTAGAACTTCCACTAACACCCTTCGCTTGATTATTGGAATTAGTAAGCATACCACCTCCACGCCTTCCTTGCTTCTTCCAAGCCAACGCTTTCTGATGTGCCTCTGCAACAGATCTCAGATCGAACATATTAACCATATCCTGGATCTGCATTCTCAATCCCCCAATGAATCTAGCAGTTAGCTGTTCTTCCGCTTCCATAATATCATTCCTGGAAATGAGTTGGTAAAATTCATCAGCATAATCACTAACAGACTTCGTCCCTTGCCTCAGATTCTGCAACCTCTGGTACATAAGTTATTGATAGTTGTATGGTAAGAAAGTAGCTCTCATCAACTTCTTCATCTTCTCCCATGATTCAATCTTTGACTTTCCCATTCTCTCCCTTGTAATTTTAGCTTGCTGCCACTACGCCAAAGCTCTCCCCCTCAACCTAGTAGAAACCAACTTCACTCTTCTATGCTCAGGAACCTCCTTGAAATCAAAGATCTCTTCAACGTTGGACACCCAATCAAGAAATTCTTCAGCTACCATTCCACCTTTAAATTCAGGAATTTCCATCTTCATACCCGATTCCCATCGACGATCATCTTCAACATTTCGACGAGAATTTCGAACTTGGTCTCGATCTCGATAATGAATGCTAGCTCTATCACCCTCTTCATCAAAATCAAATGTACGTCTATATCGATCTCGACCATCAACATCCCTTCGTTCATGCATGCTTCTTCGACTATGTCTCTCTTCATCTCTATATGCCTCATTGTCAAATTCACGTTGACTTCTTCTCTCTTCATGTCCATAGTCATGATGATCTCTCCGTGATGAAATTGATGTTTCTCTTCTATCTCTAAAAGAATGCGGTGATACCCTCTTCGCTTCCGTAACCGATGGTGAAACTCGGTTTCCTCCATGGTTCGAGTTTGGTGATCTCCTCCTTTGAGTTTGATTTAAATCATTCATCAACTTCTCTAACTTTCCAATGCCTTCATCAAATTTCTCATTAATACGTTGTTCCATAAGCTCGGCTTCTTCTCTTCTATACAACGCTTCAACATTTTGATGACGGTTTGCTCTCCTTGGCGACATGATTGGAAACTCTTCACAAACACTTCAAAACTTCTCAAATACTTCAATAAATCAAACACAAAACTTCAACACAAGACCAATAAGTCACGGCTTCAACCTTGACTCGGCAATAGCTCTACAAAATGTACTTCAACACAAGCGATGCTCGGCCTTCAAACACTTCACGGCTTAACTTGGCTCGGCTCAAGGTCTCCAAGCAACTTCAAATTCAAACTCTTCTCCAACTCTAGATCCAAAATAAAATGGATCAAAATCTTCAAACTCGTTGCAACTTCAAGATGAACACGATAAACTCCAACTTCAAACTTCAACTTCAAAAATTGGCTCCAAGTCTCGGCTTAACTATGATTGGCTAAGTCTAGCTCTGATACCAAACTGATGCAGCGGATAAATCAAAATAAACTTCAATCGGTGAAAGTAGCAATCGGTGGATTGATGAATACCAAAATGCCCAAATTCGTTGATCCGAAGATACCGAATTCTAGCTATCTCTAACACGTTGATCGCGCACGATACCGTGAAAGAAGATCTTCAATTCTTCAAGCGTTGATCAAGCGCACTTGATTCCGCGAATCGGCTTCAACAATCGTTGATTCGAGCGCACTCGAATAACCGAAAGTGGAGATAGGAGATTACACTCAACTACCAATTTTAGAAGAAAGCACACAACAATCAACAAGAAATTTTATTCAAAAATCGACTCCCAAAAAGTTACAACTCACTCCCTATTTATAGAAGTTTCAACCCAGTCCTTAAGTCGCATACGACTTATGACTTAACTAAGTCAGCACCGACTTATCACAATAGCATATATACAACGACTCATAGTAACTACATCACAACATACTCACCAGACCGACTTACGACTCCTCATAAGTCGTTAGCGACTCAACGGTACACACTACCCACGACTCATAGGTTGGCGGCGACTCAATCATCATGCGACTCGGTATATGTCAGCAACGACCTAACACAAACATGTACAGACGACTCAAGAGATACGACTCAACAAACAACACAGGTTACCCGACTCACAACATAGTATAAACAAGACTGACTCGCGACCTACGACTTATGACTTAAGTCGTTAACGATCTAACAAATTACAACACTCTGTACATCATAGCGACTCAAGACACAACGACTTAAACGATACGACTTAACATAGTCACGACTTAACCCTGGATCAAGCGACTCATCTCATATGCATCACCACCCAAGGTCCAACGACCTAAACTCGAGCGACTTATCTCCTTGTTAGCTCGCAGCTTCTCTTCCCGTGTCTCATTGAGTCATGGACGACCCAAAAGTCCTTCCTTAGGTCGCGCCTTCCCTGGTTGACTTGTGAACGACTTAAGGCTTAAACCCGACGCTCCCTTAACTCCTGTACGATTCATTCCCTGAGCTTTATTAAGTCGCAAATGACTTAAATCCTCTTCATTAACTCGTATTCCTTTCCCACGTGACTCCTTAAGTCGGAAACAACTTAATTCTACCCTCCTAAGTCGTGAACAACTTAAATACTTGCCCTTATCTTGTATACGACTCAACCTTCTAGCCTGGGTTACATCATATTCATTTGAATAATTTGGGGTTATGATGATATTGGATTCAAAGAGGTTGGAGTCGGGTATTAGTATTAATACCCGAAAACACTTCGATCCTTTATAGATTGATATGTGAAATCAACAACTGCTTTGGAATGATTTAAGTAAATTGGACCATTTAATCTAAGTTTGATACTTAGAAATTGATGTGTGAAATAAGAGATGTCTACAATGACTTGTGAAGTTGTAAATTGATATAAGTTACTGGGCTTTAAATAAGTTCTATGCATTGGTATTTCATGTTAGATGAGTTTACTCACGCTGGTTTCCAGCCTGACCCGGGTGTTACTTTGATGTAATGCTCGGGTCAGACCGAGTATTACAGATTTCCAGGTTGGTACGTTTTGGAGCTCAGGAGGCGTACTGGATGGCAAGAGCGTATCGAATATTTCCACGGTAAAGTATAATATTGTTGGGTATCTGTGACATGATAATTGAGTATATTCAACGTCTACGTATTTGTGACTCTGATTGTATTAAAATTCGACAGATATAATATTCTTTTGTAAACTGATATTATTTATTATTATATTTTTATCCGCTGCGAATGTGAGGTTTTCTGTGTTTTGATGTTTCTGCTTCTTCTTCTTCTTTCTCTTTCTTCTTTTCACTAACTATCTGGAATTTTCAGGATCGGAATTTCTGGGTCGTTACATTTGGTATCAGAGCAGAAGGTTAAGCGAGAACCTTGGCTCTGGTGGGACTACTCATTAAGGATAGGGTAAGTGGTACCCTAGAATGAGTTGAGTGTGTGTATATATATATATATATATATATATATGTGTGTGTGTGTGTGTGTGTGTGTGTGTGAGCGTACTTGTTATTTTCTTATATAAAGGTTTTTAAATGATTTCAAAAGTAAATGAATCTTATGTAAGAAATTGATTATCTATTATATTAAGCAAATTGGTTGTAGTATTAATTAAACTAAAAAGTTATAATAAGAATTAAGAAGTAATAAAGCTACAACCAAACTGAAATTAAATTTAGGAAAGGTTTTAGGATAAGGATAATTAATTAATTTATGTAATTAACTAAACTTTATTTAATGGGATTAATTTATGGATAATAATTGGAAATGATAAATTAAGAGGAAGTTACTTAGTGAAGTAACTAGAGGTAAGTAATTTAAAGGAACAACTACTTAATGAAGGAAAATAAGAAATAAGTTAATTACCGAATGTGATTAATTGGAATAAATTAATGATGTAATTAATTTAGAGAAATAATAAATAATATTATTTAATGCATTTGTATGAAATGGTCCTATTTCAAACAAGAGTTGTTTGAAATTTAAAGAAATTTGTTTTGAAATAAAAAAAAAACCCCAAGATGGTCTAAAATTTTAAAGTATAACTTGGTGTGTAAAAGAAGTTAATGTGCATATATGTGGATATACATAATATCAAATATGGTTTGAAATAAACTCTAAATGTTGAGTTTTGAATGTGGAATAAGATATGATACCCGAAGTGCTAAGTTTTTAAACTTAATAAGTGGGAAGATTATTTATGAAAAGTTAAAACTGGGTAAAGTTGACTGGATTAAGTGAATTGAGTTTAACTTGGGAAAAGTTAAATATGTTGGGATGTTCAACCTGATTTGTAAATTTAAAGATGAAATTAAGATTTAACTTGGGAAGTTAAATGGTTGACTGTAATTGAGAGTTTGAGTGATCTCAAATAGGGATTGAGATCTAGAAATTTAAAATGAATGGATGTTTTAAAATAAATTAGATAACATCGTCCTATTGTTGTTAAAAATCTTTAAGTTGTGAATTGGATTTGTTTAAATGAATGAGAAATGGAGTATGATAATCCATTGTTGGGATAAAAAGGTAATTGATTTAAAGGAATTAAATCAACATTTGAAGTATTAACTCGAATTTATATAATTCGAGATGGTTTAAATTTGAAATTTGAAATTAGTTCAAATTGAATTTGATTTGAATTGATTTAAATTGTGATTGAAGATGTATGAGTATAAGATTCAAATGGAAAATTTGAATTGGATTGATTTGAATAATTTGGAATTGTAATTAAGTTGTTAGTTTTAAATTCAAATGGAATTTGAATTTGAATTTGGGAAGAAATCAAGAATAATTCAACTTAAATTGGGGTTGAGTCAATTTTAATGGAAATTGAAGTTATTTAAATTGGAATTGGGTCAATTTAAATGGCAAAGAAAATTTAAATTGAATTGATGAGAATGGAAGTTGGGAAGCGAACAGTTTTGACACTGGACTATTTTTAATATAAATTGTTTTAATATAAACCTATTTTTTTTCCAAGCTATTTATTATATATACAACCTTTCTTTTAAAAGCCAAACCATCTTATGTTTGTTTTACAATTATTTTTGAAACTGTTTAACAATTTTCCAACAGTTTTATAAACTAATTACTATATTTCAACTATTTTACAAAACTAATTACTATCCTACTATTATTTTGCAATTATCTAAAATTTCTATAATTATTTAACTTTTTACTAACTATGTTACACCTATTTTACTAACTAGTAATTATTTTCCGACTACTTATCTATTTTAAATTTTTCAAGCTATTTTCCAAATAAACTGGTTGGAGTTCAAACTATTATTGGTTAAATACCCAATTGAGATAAGAATAAAGGTGATAATCCAGATGGATTGAAGCACTTGTGAGTAAGTGAATGTGAATAGAAATGGAATTAATTTGGCTAATAACCAATAAGACAAATACATAGGCTGTACGTATGTTATTTTATTTGCATAATTATTTGATCCAGATTCGAGCACAGAATTTCGAGATAGTTATATCGATCCGAGTGGGATTTTTTCACTCGATTTTCGAGGGCGAACCTGGATATGGATTGTTGATTGGTTCTGAATATTCTCTATCATAGTTAAGCTATGCAAGGAGAATGACGGTTTCTGATCAAGAAACCAGATCTGTGCCCGCACTTGGAAGTCGGGTGGACGATACTAGTACGGAAGTGAAATTGTGTGATCGAGTGAGCGATCAGATTGGAATATCGTACGGATGATATGTGTACATCGTACGGATTTGAATGAAAATGGTATTGAAAAAAGTTTAATCAAATTTGAATATCCGATTTTGAGTAAACAAAGTAAATATCTTTGTTTTATAAAATAAAACTCCCCTTGTTGAATCTATTGCCAGAAAAAAAAAGGATTTTGAAGGTGTTTTGAAGTATAAAAGGAGTTTTATACAAGTATTGAAATGATCCAAAGTTTTAAAAGATTTTATATATCTGAATATATATATAAAGGATCATATGAGGATTTGGAAAAAAGTTTTGGGAACCTATGGATTTGGAAAGGCTTTTGATTTTTGGGGAAAATCAATATTGGAATTTGAAAAGTATAGTTTGAGAATTATCGATTTTGGAATAATCGATTTTGAGTAAAGAAGCTTTGTATGAGATTATACTAGGTGTATGATTTAAAGATCTATATGTGTATAGTATAAAATGTTTTGATGATGGCTCTGGGGAAAAAGGCGATCCCTTGAAATGAACTTCTCAGGAGTACCACCGGGTGGTGCTGCCTTGAGCCCCATGGGGGGGTTCTAAAGTTGATCCTATGAGGAGTCCGGACAAAACTAGTTCCTGAGGATTATGAGTAGAGTATACCATAGCGAAAGTCGTGTGTGCCGCTGAGAGCCAACAGTTACATGGACTTTTGCTACGATGGTAACGTAACCCAGGATGTAACTGCGACCTATGATATAACATATCGAAAGTCGTGTGTGCCGCTGAGAGCCAACGGTCTGCGTTTGATTTTATATCGGCAGACTGCGACCTATGTAGGAGTGGAGAAGTTTCATTTTGACAGCGAAAATCAGAGGCCGCTGAGAGCCTGCAGTTACATGGACTTTTGTTGCGATGGCAACGTAACCATGGATGTAACTGTGATCTGTTGTGTAGGTTCCATGGCGTAATTGTGAGGCCGTGGAGAGCCTGCAGTTACATGGACTTTTGCTGCGACGGCAACGTAACCCTGGATGTAACTGTAACCATGGATGGGGGTGATGATTTCCAGAGCATTCTCACCAAAGATATATCCTCTATTTTTCAAAAACTGTTTTCTATATTTTTAATAAAATTATTTTACAAGTATTTTCACTGGATGTTGAAATGGGTCTGCTAAGTACTTATAGATTTTTAGTCCTACGCCTGATCAACGTATGATCGAAATTCTGTGAGAACGAAGATGAAATTGTTGAAACATCGAGTTATAGAATGATATTTTTATAAAACTACTTTGGTAATACTATATATAGATTTTTAAAGGTGTTTTAAAAATGAACAAAGAATATTTTAACTGGTTTTAAATATTTAATAAATTCTAGTTTCGTTCCTTTTCGAGGACGAAAAGATTCAAAGAGAGGAGGAATGTGATAACCTGAATTTTGGGGTATCTGTTAATTGTTAATTAACGGGGTTAACTAATATAAATATTGAATTATAGATTTAACAAATAATTCTGATAATAAATAGTTATACCTAGATTTATAATTCAAATTTGAATCTGAATTTGAGTTTGAATTTGAAACTTGAATTTAAGATTTAAGTAAACGCCTTAGTAAATAATTTGGATTTTTAGAATAATATGTATAGATAATTTATTTAATGTATAATTGGTTAATAATATTTTCTGTAAATATTGTGCATAAAATTTAATTGTTTTTTTAAAATATAAGATAATTGTTTATTTTAAGTATGTTGGTTTAGAAAGAATTTAACTAAAGTTTTATTTTTGTTTTCTTCAAAAGTGATTAAATTAAAATGATGTATAAAAAAAATAAATGTTTTATATTTTAAATTACATGTATAAGAAAATATATTTGTATTATAACTAATTTTAGAATATTTTCTTTTAAAAATGGATTTACATAAACATATGTAAACATTTATTAATTAAGAAATTTAAATAAGTAAGTTATATGTACATTTAATTTAAATAAAAATTTATTAGAAAAAAACACATAAGAAAAACATGTGGAAACATGATTATCATATTAGAAACACATGTAAGGAAATTGAACAAATTAAGTGACAAATGCATGTTTTTGGAACTTGTGGCAACATACTTACTTTAATTTTAAATAAACTACAAAACTGATTTATATAAAACTTAATGCTTCTTCTCTTCAAAATTTCTTTTCCTGTTCTCAGTCAAAAAGCAAAGAAACTGGAAGAACAAAAGCTGTAAACAAACTTGAAAACCAGAAAATAGAAACCAAGACAAGCTTGCCAAAATCTCAATTTTTAAACAAAGGCAAACATAAGGAATTCAAATTCAACTGAAGCAGTCAAAGCATTCAAGTGCGATTCGATTATCAAGCTTCAGTTCTAAATCTAGTAACAGATCAGTTCCATGCCTTCTCTGTTCAAACCGATGTGAGTAAATTTAAAACTTAAAACAGATTAAATTGATGAATGTGGAAATGTTGGATGGAAATTTTGTGATTTATGTTTGAATGTATGTATGCATGCTTGCTTAAAATATGAATGCATGTATAAATATGAGTGTTTGATGCCTAAACAATGCCAGTATATCTGTAAGAGAAAAATGAGAAATCAGAAGTAAAATAAGATCAAAAGCATTTCTAGTTTCCTTTCAAAGAAGCTTTCTCTGTTCTTCTTTTTAAACTGTGAAGTAAATCTACCTTAATCTGTTTTAAATATGAATGTATGAAAACTTGGATGTCAGGTGTAATTATTGATTGCATGATATGAATTGTATGTTTATTTATATTTATATATGAAATAAGAATGAGTATGTATATATATAAACCTGATTGGCTCTGTTCTAGTTGATCAGATTTTTTTTCTAAAACTTAAAAAAAGAAAAAAAATTAAGATCTTCTCCTGTATCTCTTTAGTATTTACTATGTAAACAAAGACCATATGTTAAATCAGGATCTAAATATTAGAAATAGTTTAAAATTAAATACGGAAGTGGTTTTTAACTGGAAGGTAAATTCACAGTAAAACAAATCGAAGTTCCTCTGGGAAATTTGAAAAAACAGACATAAATTAAATTATGCCAAAAATGTCAAACATCATAAATATTAGTTTCAGGTAGACCATCTTAAATGACATTGAAAAAAATGATTTTTGAAAGAAGAATCAAGATTTTTAGTGAACTATTGATTGAGAAAATCGAAGTGGAACGAAATTGGGATTTTTGATGATTTCGGAAGATTGTCTGCATGAGGGATGTTGAGATTGGGATTAAAGAATGGTAGGATGGACGGAAAGGTTGAGAAAAATGCTTGTTGTCTTTCTCGTTAGCCGTGGTGGTTGTACTGATGCAAATTAGGGTTTTTGGGGTTGTACTGTCACGATTAATGGCGAGGTAATCTTGACTTATTCGAGGCATCGAGTTCAATCGTGAGGGTTAGGATGGATGAGTGGGTCGATGACGAAGTTGAGGTTTGAAGGTTGAAGTTTCCACTCGCCTTGATCGTCGGCGGTAGGTATTTGGGTTAGTCGAGTTTCTATGCCTGTTGCTTGGAGGAGTTCGATTTCGACTCATTGGCAATTCGATGTAGCTGATGGATCAGTTCTTTTGTGTGGGAGGTTGTCGATCTGAGGGTGGTCTCGGAATAGATCATCGATGGTCGGAGTTGGGGGGCATGTGCATGCGTGTGCACATATATCTGGTATGGGATGAAATTTTGGAAGATGGCAGCATCTCGAGTTCGAATTCGCGTATCTCCACGTTTAGCTGGAATCAGCAGAGGCGAGAGAGCTGGAGGTGTTTAATCCAGATTTTGATTTTTTCTTTTTTAAACTTAAACTAAATCTTGTAATGAAATGGAGGTGGGATTTTCCTCGAGATTTTGAAGAGTTTGCTCGGGTTTTCACCTGTGTTTTGTGGTTATGGCCTGGGTTTTTAGTGGGCTCGTGTGTTAAATTTGTTTCCAGGCCTATATTACTCATCAGTTTATACGTATTAAGATAGGGGGGTTTTAAAACTCAATGGAAACAGATATATATATATATATATATATATATATATATATGATTTAAGTTACGAAGTAAGGCATTTAAACAAGTTTTAAAGATTTGTTAAATAACTTTGAATGGGGTTTTTTTCAAAGATTTAGTGGTTAAATTAAATGTTTTTAATTGTTTTGTTTAGAGTAGAATTATATTTCAAATATGATTGCTTAAAGTAGTTTTAATAAAAATAAATGATCTAAGAAGTATTTAATGTAAATACAAGTTATACTTAATTAAGTAAGATGATATAATTAAGATTAATTAGTAAATGAAATAAGTTAAAGTTTAATTACTTTGTAATTAACAATAATTAGTGGAAATGAATGTAATTAAAAGATAATTAATTAAGGATTAAGTGTTTTATTCAATAATTTATTAATGTAATTTGGTATAGATTAATTAATTGATAAAAATCACTTATTTGTTAATTGGATAGTTACTTGGAGAAGTAACAAATGTATAATTACTGAATGTAATAAGGGATGGATAATTACTTAAGGGAGTAAATAAATGGAAGTGATTAAGGGTAAATCATTTAATGTTACTAATTAAAGGATTGATTAATTAAGATTAATTGAAGAAAAAAATAGAAATTAAGGAGTAATTAATATATGTAATTAAATTAAGGATTAATGAAATTAATGCAGAAATTAAGGGTTAATTTCTGTAATATGGTTATGGATAATTAGTTTACGAAATTAAATAAAGGTTAATTACTTGAATGTCATTTAAGAATAATTAATCAAGGATGATTAATTAGGAAGGATGATTAAAGAATAATTAATTAATTTAGATGTAATTAATTAATGATTTAGTGAGTAGTATTTAAGGGTGGTTTAGGTATTTAATTTAATTTATTTGAATTAATTAGGAATAGTTGGTATAATTAGAACTTGTTTATGGCTGATTGAATTATTAGGAATGCCTTAAATTGGTTAATACTTCCGATATGAAATGTTTGTGAAAGGATATGTTTGTCTCTAGCAGAGATAATATGGTTATCTATAATAAATTGATGTGTAAAGTGATAATCAGTATGTTTAAGGGCAGGTTGTATTCATTTGAATAATTTTGGGTTATGATGATATTGGATTTAAAGAGGCTGGAGTCGGTATTAGTATTAATACCCGAAACCACTTCGATCCTTTATAGATTGATATGTGAAATCAATAAGCTGGTTTGGAATGATTTAAGTAAATTGGACCATTTAATCAAAGTTTGATACTTAGAAATTGATGTGTGAAATAAGAGATGTCTACAAGACTTGTGAAGTTGTAAATTGATATAAGTTACCGGGCTTTAAATAAGTTCTATGCATTGGTATTTCATGTTAGATGAGTTTACTCACGCTGGTTTCCAGCCTGACCCGGGTGTTACTTTGATGTAATGCTCGGGTCAGACCGAGTATTACAGATTTCCAGGTAGGTACGTTTTGGAGCTCAGGAGGCGTACTGGATGGCAAGAGCATATCGAATATTTCCGCGGTAAAGTATAATATTGTTGGGTATCTGTGACATGATAGTTGAGTATATTCAATGTCTATGTATTAGTGACTCTGATTGTATTAAACTGAAATTCGATAGATATAATATTCTTTTGTAAACTGATATTATTTATATATTTTGATCCGCTGCGAATGTGAGGTTTTCTGTGTTTTGATGTTTCTGCTTCTTCTTCTTCTTCTTCTTTCTCTTTCTTCTTTTCACTAACTATCTGGAATTTTTGGGATCGGAATTTCCGGGTCGTTACACATAGTTTCTGATTATTTACACGACTTCAATTCAAATTCAAGAATGCTATTAAAAATTGGGCTTGAGTTTGTATGCGCACTTCGTGATCTGGTCTATCAAATTTAATTAGTGATATTTTGGAGTGAAAAAGAAATTCAGATGCAGATTACACTGGTAATCTAGTTGATAGAAAAATTACTAGTTGAACGTGATTTTTGAGACTTTAATTAACTGCATCATTTTTCAAAGAAAATATCTGCATATTTTCCATTTCAAATAATTTTCAAATAGCAGAAAATTTTCTCATATAACCCCCTCGAGAAAATCATTTTTAATCATATTTTCAGATTAGTCATTATGAAAAATTGATTTCATAATTATCTTTGAATTTAATTTAAATGACAATTTTAACTAGTCCGACTCCATACTGATTATCAAAAAGATAAATAGTGATTGAAAAGGTGATAAGTGTTGATATTTAACATACATTACTCAAGACAGTATATTTGGAAAATTTCTTTAGGAATTCAAACAAGAGTTATAAAACTTTTTGTTGGGTAAAGATTCCATGACCATTTCTATATCTATCATATTTCTATCGACCATTGTTTATCAAATCTTAAATATAGTTTGTCGATATGTGGTACAATAATTAGGGATCATTTGTTTTTCATTTCACATTTTTTGTAAAAATAAATAAATATCAAAGTATTCACTCTCATTTAAAAGTCCTCACGGTTATGCATGAGGGAATTACTTGGATTTTTGATTATGTGCTTCCATGCTCATTTAAAAGTCCTCACGGTTATGCATGTATGGAAGGCATATCAAGTTTAATTGATTAAATAGACAAGTTGATTCTAATCCCATTTAAAAGTCCTCACGGTCATGCGTGGTTAGAAGATACTTGAATTCATTTTTAAAAATTAAATTGGAATGCTACTAATCTCATTTAAAAGTCCTAACGGTTATGCATGATTAGTAGATATTCAAATTCCTGATATAAATGTAACACAAGTAGATATAAATGTATGATTTTATTAGAAATAATTTCCATTCATTCTAAAAGTGGAATATGCGCCTAACAAGGGTAGTTATGATTTTTGTTTGATTTTTTTATTGAAGTTTAATATTTATATTCAAATTGAGTTTTAATGTTGGATTAATATTAATCACTTTATCTCTATTTTCTCTAACACTATTATTCTTTTGCTGATAACAAAAGGGGGAGAGAAAAGTTAAGATTTTGTCAAATGAAATCAAGCAAAGGTCAAATAATTTTCCATTTGCATCTAGGCTTATTTGCATATTTCTATTTGTATGCATATATGTAGGGGGGGCATCGTGTAGAGAGGAAGCATTTAAATAGGGGAGCGATTAAACTGTATATCATTGATCAAATACATTTAACACGGTCAAAATCTTAAATATATGTTTGTTATCATCAAAAGGGGGAGATTGTTGAATATGCGCTTATATGAATTTTTTTTGATGATAATAAACATATATATATATATTCATTTAAATGTATTTGTTAATGTACTATTTTATTTTTCATAGATTAAATAAATATTTGTTGAATAAAATAAATTACACAGAATTTGAATTCAAACAGAAATTTTATTCAAACAAATATTTATTACAATTTTGAATAGTACAAATTCAAGCTCTCACTATACATATACAATTTTGATTGTAATTACATCACAATTCAATTTACATAAATGCCTCACTACATATCACTCACACTCGTAATTTATCTTCAATTTCATTCCAGTTATAATCCAGCATATGAGAAATCTGCAAAAATATTCACTAATGCAGTAAAATTGAAAAAGAAATATTTTTGCAATATAAAATGAAATATGATTTTTGAAAATATGATTTGCCTCAGTTATTTGGGTCGCTCGTCATCATTCACATTTGAATTCATCATACACGAACAATGTGACATGCACAGTGTATCACTGTACATGCCACAAGGCCGTGCACATCGATATACACTTGATAATGCTATAGGGACAGGTGAGCACAGGTCAAACCCAAATGAAAAGCCGGGTTCAACTCACGTGCAATATATTTAAAATCACGACACGAGCACAAGGTCAAACCCGAGTTTTTGAAACTGGATTCAACTCAAGTGAAATTTCAAAAATCAACATGAAATGATCAAGAACCAAACAAAGACTAGAAGTACAAAATGACCACCAAGTATGCTAAAACAAAGTCAGGTTCAAACCAGTTGCAACATCACTAATACTAGTGAAACAGAAGCTCAAACCAGAACAAGTGTCACTGCAACATGAATATAAGTACAGGGAGCAGCAATAATGAAAACTACAATGTCACAGCAAACAATGTGCGCCAGTCCAGGCTACAAGATATCATAGTGCAGACAACCACCGAGCCAAGAAAATGAAATTCAAGTAAAGATACCAACTACACAAAAATTCAAGTGAATCAAGTTCAGGTCAGACCAACCAGAATAGATGCAAAGACCAGTGATGCAAGCAATGACCAAAACACAAAGACACGTATAACACTAAGTGCAGGCAGATTTGGAGAAGTGACATAGCAGTTTTGAACAAGAGCAGCCTCAACATATATAATCAAGTGGTCAAGACATTGACAAAACAGTTTCAAGTGACAGCAAGCTCCACCCAAGTGAAAATGCAATATTGATGCAGCTCAGGACAGGGTCGGAGCAGTGCAAGGTTCAAATCATCAACACTTAAGTCGACCACGACTTAAGGAAGCAGAGTTAAGTCGGCCACGACCTAAGGGGGGATGATAAGTCGTCCACAACTTAAGGAAAAGGAGCTGCGACTTAACTCAAATGGTTTGCGACCTAACGAAGCGATTTTAAGTCGTCCGCGACTTAACGAGAATAATGCAAAGAAGTTACGACTTAGTGGGAGCCTAAGTCGTTTAGAGTTGATAAGTCGTTCAGGGTTGATCAGCTATAAGTCGTCCACGACTCATCAAGAAGCAGAGGGAAATCCAGTAGTTGAAGACCTTAAGTTGGAAATGGGTTACGACTTAGTGGAGTCATGGGAAGATGCCGCACCTTCAAAATGCCACGAGTTACGACTTATGATAAGTCGTTGAAGTCTTAAGTCGCCATCTTCTATGAGTCGCTCGGTGTTGTGCCTTTCTTATGTCGCAAGAACTGTGATACTGATTTATGCCGCATGTCTTTAGGTCGCATGATATATTGAGTCATATGTCGTCTGTAATGTTGTGTCGTGTACTGTTTGTATTTTCTTAAGTCATGAGTCATAGGTCGTATACGACCTAAGTGTTGTAACATATGTATTGTGTTGTGATAATGATTCGTGAGTCGTGTGTACTTGTTGAGTCGTTGCCGACGTATGTTAAGTCGTGAGTCGCATACGACTTAAGGGCCAGTTGTGAAAAACGCTATAAATAGGCGTGGTTGTGTCATTTTGCGAGTAGTCGATTTTTGAACAAAATTTCTTGTTGATTTCTGTGTGCTTTCTTCTAAAATTTGTAGTTGAGTGTAATCTCCTATCTCCACTTTCGGTTATTCGAGTGCGCTCGAATCAACGATTGTTGAAGCCGATTCGCGGAATCAAGTGCGCTTGATCAACACTTGAAGAATTGAAGATCTTCTTTCACGGTATCGTGCGCGATCAACGTGTTAGAGATAGCTAGAATTCGGTATCTTCGGATCAACGAATTTGGGCATTTTGGTATTCATCAATCCACCGATTGCTACTTTCACCGATTGAAGTTTAATTTTGATTAATCCGCTGCGTCAGTTTGGTATCAGAGCCATAATTAGCCAATCATAGCTAAGTTGATTCTTGGAGCCAAGATTTGAAGTTGAAGTTCATCGTGTTCATCTTGAAGTTGCAACAAGTTTGGAGTCTTTGATCCATTCCATTTTGGATCAAAATCCGGAAGTTGTTTGAATTTGATTTGTGTTAAGTATAGGCCGTGCATCAGTTTTTGGTATCATTGATTGAAGTAGGAGCCGTGCCTAGTTTTATGAATTGAAGGGTTGAAGCGAGCCGAGTCAAGTGACACTTGTTGCCGAGTTAAGTGTTAAGCCGTGTAGAGCTATTGCCGAGTCAAGGTTGAGGCCGTGACTTGTTTAATTTGAGTTTAAGATTTGTGAAGTTTTGAAGTATTTGTTGAAGTTTTTGAGAAGTTTTCAGTCATGCCGCCAAGAAGAGCTAATCTTCATCAAAATGTTGAAGCGTTGTATCGAAGAGAAGAAGCCGAGCTTATGGAGCAACGTATTAATGAGAAATTTGATGAAGGCATTGGAAAATTAGAGAAGTTGATGAATGACTTGAATCAAACTCAAAGGAGGAGATCACCAAACTCGAACCATGGAGGAAACCGAGTTTCGCCATCGGTTACGGAAGCGAGGAGGGTATCACCGCATTCTTTTAGAGATAGAAGAGAAACATCAATTTCATCACGGAGAGATCATCATGACTATGGACATGAAGAGAGAAGAAGTCAACGTGAATTTGACAATGAGGCGTATAGAGATGAAGAGAGACATAGTCGAAGAAGCATGCATGAACGAAGGGATGATAATGGTCGAGATCGATGTAGGCGTACTTTTGATTTTGATGAAGAGGGTGATAGAGCTAGCATTCATTATCGAGATCGAGACCAAGTTCGAAATTCTTATCGAAATGTTGAAGATGATCGTCGATGGGAATCGGGTATAAAGATGGAAATTCCAGAGTTTAAGGGTGGAATGGTAGCTGAAGAATTTCTTGATTGGGTGTCTAATGTTGAAGAGACATTGGATTTCAAGGAATTTTCGGAGAATCGTAGGGTGAAGTTAGTTGCTACAAGGTTGAGGGGGAGAGCTTTGGCATGGTGGCAGCAAACTAAACTTACAAGGGAGAGAATGGGAAAGTCAAAGATTGAATCAAGGGAGAAGATAAAGAAGTTGATGAGAGCTACATTTTTACCTTACAACTATCAATCACTTATGTACCAGACGTTGCAGAATCTGAGGCAAGGGACGAAGTCCGTTAGTGATTATGCCGATGAATTTTACCAACTCATTGCCAGGAATGATATTATGGAAACGGAAGAACAGCTAACTGCTAGATTCATTGGGGGATTGAGAATGCAGATCCAGGATATGGTTAATATGTTTGATCCTAGATCAGTTGCAGAGGCACATCAGAAAGCGTTGACTTGGGAGAAGCAGGGAAGGCGTGGAGGTGTTGTGTTTACTAATTCCAATAATCAAGCGAAGGGTGTTAGTGGGAGTTCTAATGTTCCTAAACCTTCCAATAAGCTAGTAGTGAAGGAGGCTGAGAAGGCGAAGGTTAGCAGTGGTTTCAAATGTTATAATTGTCAGGAGTTGGGTCACAAAAGCAATGAATGTCCGAAGTCGAAGAAGAGAGCAATGGTTGCTGAGATTGAGGATGACGGTGAGGAGACAGAATGTTCAAATACACCTTATGTGGAGGAGGAAGAAGAACTGTCTGGGGATGAAGGTTGTAATCTTATGATGAGGAGGTCATGTCTTACACCGAAGCAAGAGGAAGATTCTAGTTGGTTGAGGAGCAATATTTTTCAGTCTACATGTACTATTCTGGGAAAGGTTTGCAAGTTCGTTATTGATGCTGGAAGCTGTGACAATATTATCTCTACAGAAGCAGTAAGGAAGTTGAACTTGAAAACTGAGAAGCATCCTAAACCGTACCAGCTAGCATGGTTGAGGAAGGGTGGTGAAGTGAAGGTGTGTCGAAGAGCTTGTGTTAATTTTTCTATTGGGAAGAAGTACAAAGACGAAATTTTGTGTGACGTTGTAGACATGGATGTGTGTCATCTGTTGTTGGGCAGACCATGGCAGTTTGATAGAGCAGTGCAACATGATGGTCGTGCTAATAGCTATAGTTTCATGTTTGAAGGTACTAAAATCACTTTAGTTCCCAAGAAGCAACAACCGAAGGAAAGCAAGCTAGAGGAGATCGAAGAGCTGAAAACTTTATTATCTTTGAAGGAGTTTGTCAAGGAAGTTGAAGAGGAGCCTGAAGTCTTTTTGTTGATTGGACGAGAGTGTAGTGAAGAAGTTGAAATTCCAAAAGAAGCAAAGCCAGTTTTGAAAGAATTTGAAGATATATTTCCAGAAGAGTTGCCAAAGGAGTTACCGCCACTGAGGGACATTCAACATCAAATTGATCTTGTTCCGGGAGCAGTTTTACCACATCGACCACATTACCGAACGAGTCCGAAGGAACATGAGGAGTTACGAAGGCAAGTGGAAGAGTTGTTAGAACAGGGACGTGTTCAGGAAAGCTTGAGTCCTTGTGCAGTACCAGCATTGTTGGTGTCGAAGAAGGATGGAACATGGAGAATGTGTACCGATAGTAGAGCTTTGAACAAGATTACTGTTCGTTACAGGTTTCCTATGCCAAGGTTGGATGACTTGCTAGATCAGTTGAGTGGGGCTACTATCTTTTCGAAGATTGATTTGAAGAGTGGCTATCCTCAAATTCGAATTTGACCGGGAGACGAATGGAAGACCGCATTCAAGACGAGGGAAGGTTTATATGAATGGTTGGTTATGCCATTTGGTTTATCAAATGCACCTAGTACATTCATGCGGGTGATGAATCAAATCTTTAGACCATTCATTGGGAAGTTCGTGGTAGTTTACTTTGATGATATTCTAATCTATAGTGAGAGTACAGAGGAGCATGTAGAGCATTTGAGAAAGGTGTTAATTATTCTTCGTGAGGAACAATTTTATGCAGCTATGAAGAAATGTGTGTTCATGACTCGAAGTGTATTATTTTTGGGGTATGTTGTATCTGAGAAGGGAATTCAGGTGGATCAGAGTAAAGTTGAAGCTATTAGAAATTGGCCACAGCCGAGAACTATTAGTGAAGTTAGAAGTTTTCATGGATTGGCATCATTCTACCGAAGGTTCATTCCACACTTCAGTAGCGTGATGGCACCGGTTACTGATTGTATGAAAGGGAAGCAGTTTTCTTGGTCGGAGGAAGCAGGAGTTGCTTTTGAACGAATCAAAGAACTTTTGACGACAGCACCAATTCTTGTATTACCAGATTTTCAGTTGTTGTTTGAGTTACACACTGATTCATCAAAGGTTGGGATTGGAGGAGTGTTGAGTCAGAGTGGAAGACCTATTTCATATTTCAGTGAGAAGTTATCAGGGGCAAAGATGAGATATAGTACCTACGTTGTTGAGTTTTATGCTGTCGTGCAAGCTGTTAAACATTGGAGGCATTATCTATTTCAGAAAGAGTTTGTTCTTTACACTGATCATGAGGCGTTGAAGCATTTGCAGGGGCAGGATAAGATTTGAGCGAGACATGCATCATGGATTGCTTATTTACAACAGTTCACTTTTGTCGTGAAACATAAATCTGGGGTAACGAATCGTGTAGCTGATGCTTTGAGTGAGGGGAGTCATTTGTTGACTACAATGAAAGTTGAGGTGATAGGGTTTGAATTATTGCCAGAGTTGATTGACGAAGATCCTTACTTTGCAAAGTTCGTTGAGAAAGTTAAGGATGGAGATACTGATGAATTTATGTTGGTTGATGGATTCTTGTTTAAAGGAAATCGATTATGCATTCCAGAGAGCAGCTTGAGATTGAAGATTATCAAAGAGTTGCACGAGGAAGGACATGTGGGCCGTGATCGTACATTACAGTTGATTTCTCAATCTTACTTTTGGCCGTCGATGAGGAAAGAGGTTGAAAGGTTTGTGGAGAGATGTCATATATGTCAGGTTTCGAAGGGAACTGCGACCAATGAAGGGTTATATATGCCGTTACCCGTACCTATTAAACCTTGGGTTGATATCAGCATGGATTTCGTTTTGGGTTTGCCTAGAACTCAAAGGGGAAATGATTCTATATTTGTTGTGGTGGACAGATTTTCGAAGATGGCACATTTTATTGCTTGCAAGAAGACAGCGGATGCAATTCGAGTGGCACGGTTATTCTTTAAGGAGGTGTATCGATTGCATGGTTTACCAGGATCTATTGTTTCTGATCAGGATACTAGATTTTTAAGCCATTTTTGGTTAAGTTTGTGGAAGATGGTGGGAACGAAGTTGAACTTTAGCAGCGCTTATCATCCGCAAACGGATGGACAGACCGAAATTGTTAACAGATCGTTAGGAAATTTGTTGCGATGTCTTGTGAAGGACAATCTGAAAAGTTGGGATATGAAGTTATGCCAGGCAGAGTTTGCTCATAATCATGCAGTGAATCGTAGTACGGGATTCAGTCCATTTCAGATCATATATTCAAATTTACCAAGGGGACCGTTGGACCTAACGGTAGTGCCACAATCGAAGGAGACGGTTAAACGGGCTGTTGATTTTATTGATGAATTAACTGAATGTCATAGAATCGTTCAGGAACGATTGGTGAAGGCAACGAGAAGTATAAACGATCTGCAGATTTGAAGCGACGAAATGTTGAATTTAATAAAGGAGATATGGTATATGATGTGTTAACAAAGGATCGTTTTCTAGTAGGCGCTTATAACAAGCTGAAAGCCAGAAAAATTGGTCCTGTAGAAGTTGTAAAACGGGTTAATGAAAATGCTTATAAGTTGAAGCTGCCGGAGGACGTGTACACTTCTGACGTATTCAATGTTAAGCATCTTGTGCCATATTATGAAAATGAACAATCTGTTACGGAAGAATTTGTAAATTCGAGGGCGAATTTTTCCCAACCAGGGGAGGATGATACAGCTCAGGACAGGGTCGGAGCAGTGCAAGGTTCAAATCATCAACACTTAAGTCGACCACGACTTAAGGAAGCAGAGTTAAGTCGGCCACGACCTAAGGGAGGGATGATAAGTCGTCCACAACTTAAGGAAAAGGAGCTGCGACTTAACTCCAATGGTTTGCGACCTAACGAAGCGATTTTAAGTCGTCTGCGACTTAACGAGAATGATGCAAAGAAGTTACGACTTAGTGGGAGCCTAAGTCGTTCAGAGTTGATAAGTCGTTCAGGGTTGATCGGCTATAAGTCGTCCACGACTCATCAAGAAGCATAGGGAAATCCAGTAGTTGAAGACCTTAAGTTGGAAACGGGTTACGACTTAGTGGAGTCATGGGAAGATGTCGCACCTTCAAAATTCCACGAGTTACGACTTATGATAAGTCGTTGAAGTCTTAAGTCGCCATCTTCTATGAGTCGCTCGGTGTTGTGCCTTTCTTATGTCGCAAGAACTGTGATACTGATTTATGCCGCATGTCTTTAGGTCGCATGATATATTGAGTCGTGTGTCGTCTGTAATGTTGTGTAGTGTACTGTTTGTATTTTCTTAAGTCATGAGTCGTAGGTCGTATACGACCTAAGTGTTGTAATATATGTATTGTGTTGTGATAATGAGTCGTGAGTCGTGCGTACTTGTTGAGTCGCTGCCGACATATGTTAAGTCGTGAGTCGCATACGACTTAAGGGCCAGTTGTGAAAAACGCTATAAATAGGCGTGGTTGTGTCATTTTGCGAGTAGTCGATTTTTGAATAAAATTTCTTGTTGATTGCTGTGTGCTTTCTTCTAAAATTGGTAGTTGAGTGTAATCTCCTATCTCCACTTTCGGTTATTCGAGTGCGCTCGAATCAACGATTGTTGAAGCCGATTCGCGGAATCAAGTGCGCTTGATCAACGCTTGAAGAATTGAAGATCTTCTTTCACGGTATCGTGCGCGATCAACGTGTTAGAGATAGCTAGAATTCGGCATCTTCGGATCAACGAATTTGGGCATTTTGGTATTCATCAATCCACCGATTGCTACTTTCACCGACTGAAGTTTAATTTTGATTAATCCGCTGCGTCAAATATTCAGATGCAATGCTCAAAGACACAGTACTCATATGATGCAAGACTGCAAACAAGTATTGAAACCATACTCAATGGAAAAACAGTGCACATAATCCAGAGAACAAGCTATCAAGACAAAGTGCAATTTGACTATCAAGACAAAGTGCAACAGACACACAATGAAAATCAGTGCAACCCGAAGTCAACAACAATATCAAGTATCATGATACAACATCAAGACGAGTGAACAACCAGAATATATGAAACAAAGAAATGATTCGTGCAAGCTACAGATATATGGCAATGCACAAACAAATGTATGAAGTGTTAATAGTTAGAGGTCATAATGCAATATGAACGGCTAGTGTCACATGGCAGTAAGAATATAATGGCCATGAACAGCAAGTACAATGTCGTAGAACAAAAGTCAATGCCGAGAAACAATATAACAAAGATCAAAGAATGCAATGTCGAATGCATGAACAAGTGAAGCATTTGTGTCAAAGCAGAGCAAATGTCAACAGTGAAGTAAAATCAGGAGACAAAGCTCAAAGTCAAAGATCAGAAATAAACATGTTCGAAGTCGAAGAATTTAATGCAGACGCAAACAAAATTCATGTTTAAAAAGTCAAGTGCGGAAGTCCAGATGAAATAGAGTTGATGCCAGAGAAATCGAATTCAAAAGTCAAGTGCGTATATGCAATATTTGAAAAAGTCAAAAATCGAAAGAGGAAAGTTTTTGCCGTATGACTCAAGGCAATCGAACGTTTCATGATCGAAGCCGTGCGCATCAGGCAATCGAGTATTAGGAAAGTGTAAATGAATACGAACAAATTCTAGTGTCTCGGAATTCATATAAATACCAAACCCCAAATTCATCATCGGCATCGAGTTCAAGCAAGCATTAAACCAGCAACGAAAGGGAAGAGAATACATACCACAATCTATCGAACTCGGTCAACAGAGGAGCAGCTGCGAACAACCTCAAGTAAAGCAAGCCGCCGATCTTCAGAGAAGCAGTGAGCAAAGAGCATCACAAACCAGAGAAATTGAAATTGAAGAAAGCCCTAATCTTCGCAACGGAACGAAGCCTAATTCAGATCGAACGAAGCCGCCATAGCAAAAGAAAAAAGAGAACAGGCTAGAGAATAATAAAAGGGCCGGCCTTGTTTTATTATAAAGGGCTTTAGCTTTTTTTTGGGTTTATTTTTATTCAAAGGGATTTTTGTTTATTAGTTTTATTTTTTATCTGTTCTTTTCGAATCAAGTCTTGGTAAATCACCACCTAGGTTTTAGGTAGTGTCAGATTGTCTAGTTAGAATTAGTTCAGTGAGCAGGGTGTGCAAGTTTGCAAAACTCTATAGGCGGTAGCAGGGTGTGCGAGTCTGTTAGAGTGTTTGTAAGCGGGAGACTGTTTAATTCTAATAGAAATCTAGGAATTCAGTAGTAGGCAGGGGTTGCCGAAGTTGGGTAAATTTTGTGTGTGATTTACTTTCAGCATATTTATTTCTCTGCAGTTTGTTTTTGCGTTTAACTTGAGAAAATTTGCTATAACCCTATTCACCCCCCCTCTAGGGTTAATCTAGATCCTACACCATACCAATACAGGACTGAAAACTATTATTATAGGAGAATTCCACAAGAGGTAGGTAATCCACCCAACTACCACCGAATTCTAGAATGCAAGCACGGAGAAGATCCTCGAGTATACGATTCACCCGTTTAGTCTGTCCATCAGACTGCGGATGATATGCTGTGCTAAAATTAAGCTTTATTCCCAAAGCTTGCTGAATAATTTTCCAGAAATGACTCGTGAATAGGAGATCACGGTCACAAACAATCGAACTATGAACACCATGAAGTGTCACGATTTCCTTGATATACCCCGGTGTATGCAAAGTTAATGTGAAGGCACCACCCGTTAATACGGGAATCAGAGTTAAGCAGTAAAATCACGGAAAAGCAGTAAAAGACACAATTTTTATAGTGGTTCGGCTTAAGATCGAGCCTACGTCCACTTCAATCTTCTTTATTGCTCATTTGATTACAACTCTATACAACTTTCTTCAATTACAATACACTTTGGACTAGTAGCTCAAACTTCAAAGAAGTATAATCTCTCAAATTCATGTTGAATGATGTTGATTCTCTTTTGAAGTTCGTTGTAGAGTCCTTGATGATAGAAATGCTTGAAGTGTTGTTTGAGTTGAGAATGCAGCAGAGTAATGGCATCCTCCAAGAATCCGAAGAAGTCCTTTGAATGATGGAGCTAGTGGCGTATTTATAGGGGTTTCTGAACAGGTCTTAGGTCGTGACCGACTTAAGGTAAGTCGTAGGTCGGCCGTTGCGACTTATCATAGGTCGTGGGTCTCTTCTGAGCGAGCTAACAAGTTATGGACGACTTAGGGATAAGTCGGCTAGGATAGGTCGGCTGTAACTTAGGTCGTGGGCGACCTAAGGAATGGCAGGGGAGAGAGATGCGACCTACCAAATACGGCCTAAAGGAACTGCTCCGACATACTTAGGTCGCGAGCAACTTAGTGATACTTAAGTCGCGAGCGGCTTAGTGGTACTTAGGTCGCGAGCGACTTAGTGATTCTTAGGTCGCGAAGTACTTAGGTCGTTACCTGTTAAGTCGCTTCTCCTGTTAGCTCGTTAACTCGGTTGAGCCGCTTTATGCCTTAAGTCGCTGAGTTGCTTAACTCGCTAAGTCGCGATGCCTTTTAAGTCGGTAGGTCATGTCACTTGTTAAGTCGGCAACCTTATTAAGTCGGCAACCTTGTTAAGTCGGTAACCCACTTTAGAAGTTAAGTCGCTTGGCCCGCTTCATGTGTTAGGTCGCTGACTTCGTGTAGAAGATAGGTCGCTCCATTCTCTAAGTCGTATACCGTTTTGGACGGGGCGCTGCCCCCTGGACCCCTGCGACCTGACCGGGCAGGTCGATCACCGTAGCGGTGGCGTTTCCCCCGCACCCCCACCTTGGAGGGTTGGCACCCCCTTGGACCCCCCCTCCGTAGGGGATCTTATCTGAAAAGCCATTCAACAGAAATTACTTTGTTGGGATGCTGAGTTGACTATTCTTCGAGACGAACTATCATTGGTTTCTCGGTCGATTTTTGATATCACGGCCTTGCTGAAAAAGTGGATTTAACATACAACATGGCCAAATGAGAAGCACTCCTATTAGACTTAATAGGAATAAAATGAGCTGATTTGGTGAGACGATCAACAATAACCCAAATGCTAGAATGGCCCAATCTCGAATGAGGTAGGCCATCGATGAAATCCATCTAAATATGATCCCATTTCCACAATGGAATCTCTTGTGGCTGAAGGAAACCTGAAGGGAGCTGATGCTTGGCTTTAATACGTTGACAAGTCATGCAATTACACACATAACTCACCACATCATGGTTCATGCCTTCCCAATAATAAAGGTGATGCATATGGGCATACATCTTACTACTGCGAGGATGAATGGTATACTTAGAACGATGACAGTCATCGAGAATGTCATGCTTGAGTGTAGAATCAGAAGGCACAACAATACGGATCTTCTTACGAAGACACCCATGAGAATCAATGCTGAAATCCCCTAACTCATCCCCACGGGACTTAGAACCATAAATCTAAATATGGGGCACAAGATTGGGATCACACCGCTGAGCATCGGCAATACGATCCAATAAGCTCGGTCGATCTTCCAAACTGAATAATAAGATTGGAGAATCAGAAGATGGAGCTTGATCACGAATATAACAAAGGGATAAGGTCTCTAGAGCATCCCACTCGGTTATCATCATAGAGACTGTAGCCGAATGTTTGCGATTAAGTGCATCAACAACACGATTACCCTTACCAGGTGGATATTGAAGTCATAGGAAGAAAGGAACTCGAGCCAACGTTGTTGCCTCATATTGAGCTCCTTCCGAGTGAACAGATATTTCAAGGACTTGTGATCGGTGTATAGAATGAAGTGCTCGCCTAATAGATAATGGCGCCAAATCTTCAAGGCGAAGACAATGGCGGCTAACTTGATGTCATGAGTGGCATAGCATACTTCATTCAGTCGCAGTTGCCTAGAAGCATAAGAAATTAACCAATCCTTCTGCGTAAACACAGCACCGAGACCACAATGACTAGCATCGGTATAGACAACAAGATCTTGATTCCCTTCAGGAACTACTAGAATAGGATCATTGGTGAGAAGCTCCTTCAACTACTGAAAAGAAGCTTCACACTTGTTGGACCAAATAAATCAAACGCCTTTCTGAGTAAGGCTGGTGAGAGGAAGGACAATACGAGAGAAATCCTTAATGAAATGGCCGTAATAACCCGCCAATCCAAGGAAACTACGAATTTCATGAACATTCTCAGGCTTCTTCCAATTCTGGATGGATTCGATCTTCGAAGGATCGAAAGAAATGCCTTCAGAAGGAACAACCGGGCCTACGAACTTAACCTTATTCTCCCAGAAATGGCACTTGGAGAATTTGGCTTTAGTCTGATAGTGACGAAGAGTACTCAAGACAATTCTTAAGCGATTAGCATGCTCGGCTTCAGATTTCAAATAAACAAGGATGTCGTCGATAAACACAAGGACGAACTTATCGAGATATTCTCGAAAACTCGATTCATAATTTCAATAAAGAAAGCAAGAGCATTCATTAAACCGAATGGCATAACGTGCCATTCGTAAGATCGATATCGAGTGTGGAAAGTTGTAAGAGGTATGCTATCTTGCGCGACTCGAACAGATGAAAACCAGTGGCAAGGTTGAGTTAAGAGAAGACCTTAGCGCCGCTCAATTGATCGAACATGTCATGATCCTACGTAATGGATACCTATCCTTGATGGTCAACTCGTTAAGCTTGCGATAGTCGATGCAAAGCCTAAGAGTTCCATCAGACTTCTTCACGAAGACGATCGTGGCGCCCCACGGTGAAGAACTAGACTGAATCAACTGCTTGGACTCAAGCTCTGAAAGCTACTTCTTGAGTTCCTCATTTTCTTTTGTAGACATCCTCGTGGGGGACGACTAACTGGCTGCGTGCCTGGAATGAGATCAATGTGGAACTCAATCGCCCGCTTGGGCGGCAATCCCGAAACAGGCTCAAATACATCAGAGAATTCACAAAAATAGGAATACGAGATATATCAACATCATCTTGTGAGTCAAGAGAATATAAGGATGCATCAGAATTATCCACATCCCAAGGCACTAGAGATAGCTGAGATGGAGAATCAGGATGTCGAAGATATAACATCGGCTAATTGTAACAATCCTGGCATCATATCGCACTAGCCAGTCCATACCAAAAATCATATCAAATCTCAAATAAGAAACATCGTGCAGATTCGCACAAAAAGAAAATCCACATAAAACAATCTTAACATCATCACAAAGTATGCTAAGGGTTGCGGATCCCCTGATAGGATTCGTAATCCTCAATGAAGTAACCATACAAGAAACAACCGAAGACAAATCATCGACGAGCTTCTTCGACACAAATGAATGCGACGCTCCCGTATCAAAGAGGACTTGAATAGAACGATCACGAAACAACAATGAACCTTCAAGTATAAAAGGAGAATTACATTTGCTCTAAGAAGAACCTCCAGAAGCATCCGCTACATTCAAGTTGCCAGATTTGGCATTAGCTGGAGCAATAGTACAAATATCAATATGATGGCCCTCTTTCTTGCAATAGCAGCAGAAGAGAGGATTAAGACAATCTCGAATCATATGGTCAGGTGAACCATAATTGAAACTCCCCTCGCGAGAGGGAGATGCTCCAACAGACTGAGGCTGAGTCTGAGGCCGAGATTGAGACTGAGACTGAGAAGTAGAACCAACTGGCTTCTTCTTCTTGGACGGAAAGAAGTTGGATTTTTGAAAAGGAAATCGCTTCTTGTTCGGGTTCTTGCGAACCTCAACATCATCATCACTATCAATTTCCTCCTCGACAGCTTCAAGACGAAGCATCGAGTCAACTAGCTCCTCAAAAGAAAGCTTAAGCTGCAACATCAAACATTTGTTCAAATACTTCTTAAGGCTGGAAACGAACTTGAGGTTCTTCTTGTATGGAGTGCTAATATACTTAAGCCATACTTAAAAAGAGCCTCCAATGAAGACACATAATCATAAACAGAAGAATTCCCCTGCTTTAGCTCGAGGAAGCGACGGGCAAGAGATGCTTTCTCAGACACAAGAACGAACTTAAGCTCGAATCATACCCGATACTGAGTCCATGTAAGAGTAGACTCGTCGAGCTCGGTAGTGAATAGCTCGTACCAATCAAGAGCACGCTCTTGTAACATGTTGGATGCCACAAGAAACCTATGATAACCCGAAATATCCATGTGAGAAAACATCCGCTCGCAAGAACGAATCCAAGCCTGAACCTCCGAAACAGACCCAGAGCCTTTGAATGGATTGCCTTCGAGATGTGCAAAGTCGCTGTACATGCATGCGAAAGGAAACTTACGCGAAGGAGAAGCTAGAGTAGGAGCTGGTGGCTGGGTGCTCCTAAATAATTCCTTGAACTGATCGGCAGACATATATACTCCATCTAGATGGGAGCCACTGGATTGCCCCATATCCGAACGTTGTCCTTTACCTCTTCCAGCCATTAACTGAAAGTTAAGATAAGATAAAGATTATTCACATGGTTGATATCATTAATTCAAATATGAAATATTACGAAAATAAAATGCATTCCTAGACACATTCCCAAAATTCTATCTACTCTAAAGGACATGAAAAGAACAAAAGCATGATGATTCAGGGATTCGTAACATTTGTATTACACTTTGATGTACCGTAATATGTGTTTATGTTCTGTGTTTATCATATTTTGTTCGGAACCTACTCTGATACCAAGTTGTGATGCCCCACCCCGAGACCCACATTACCATAGAGTATTACTGGATAATACTGTCTGCAAATGTAGAGAATAGGGCTGGATAGGAGCGACCATCTATAGCCTTGTCTTAAATATTATTGAGTACATCGACAATGCCATTTTTTTATGATTTAAGTGGATCGACATATCCAATAAATACTTAATACAAAGCCATAGGTGGCTATAGGATCTACCTGAACAAAAAAAAACTCAAATATAAAACACATCACAGAATAGCAGATAATCTCATATATACACACATATACAGATACATCATAGAGTATACAAAATGATATATCACATATGTGGTATGACGACCACAATACAAACACTAGTCAAAAGAATATACATATCAGAGTAGGAAACCAAAAAGGACTACACAAAAATCTATAACAAAAAGAGCTAGTAGAATAGTCCATGCAAAAGCAGAATAGGCTTAGTCCAAATGTACCTAACCTAAAACACCTCGGTCTGACCCGTGTATAAAATACATGGGTCAGTCTAGCTAAACGAATCTGTAAAAGGTGATAGCGGAATAATAGAGCATAGTGATATTCTTCTTAAATAAGAAGAAACAATAAGAAAGCTAACCATGGACATATGGAGGATACTCATCATGTATGGCATATATGATTACACTAGGTGATAGAACACTATTGCTTCAATAAGCATAAAACACGATGGAGATGAAAAATCTCATGAATCGCTAAAATGTAGCATGCCTCATATCATCGGCAATCATAAATCAATAAGAATGGATAAGGGAATAGTAAAATGTAAACTCCTAAAAGAGTAATTCCCAAACCCACCATATCGGCAACTCCAAGGAAAACATAAGCATAAGCATCTCAACATAAGCCATAAGGCAAATGTCAACAAAGAGATAAAAATCTCATACAACGCCAAAGGAAAATCCCATAAATAACACCAATAGGAAATCTCAATATATAAAGGCCAAAAGGTAATCTCAACACACTAGTGTAGACAATGAAAATCTCAAAGAACTCCCAAGGGTCCAAAAATCCCAAAGTAATCGTCACCGAATGGTTCAAAGGACCGATTCCAAAATTACATCACACAAGGGTAAAAAATCATCTTAAAAAGGTTTTGCATGCACTGTTTTTGTTGAGTACTATTTCACATAACAGGTACCTTGCCCAAAGGAAAATATCAAAAGACTAATACGCCGCAATGGAAAACTTCCAAGACTAATAAGCTTGAATATTAGCAAATGTCCGAAAACAAATACGCCATAATGGAAAATGACCCGAAGGTCCAGTACTGGCACGCTAACAGGAAAATGTGTCACACTCTCAGAAAGATCCTGAAAAGTGTCAACGTGCATCCCATATCACACGTTCACACCAAATGGTTTACTAACCGCTAGCAAATTTCACACTCAAAACAGTAAAAGGTTCACCTCATATCATCGGTAAGCTAGGCTCGTAGGCCAAAACGATAAAACGGACAAGTTAGGAATTAATCGAAAGGATAAACGCATGTATCACATACTACGCATTTTACCCGATCGTTTAGCTCTCCTTCTCATTCGCTCGACAGTGCAAAATTGTGTAATTTTTATAGAAGTTAATTTACCTTGAAAATAAGCTTTGAAAACCGATTTCAAAAATCATTTGGAAACCATATTTGAAAATTTCCCTTATTATAAAGAATAAATAGATTTTATACTTAAAAATGTTACATAATAATTATTTTTAAATCCCATAAATTTTAAAAATGATTTCAAAAATACTTGGAGAAAACTGTGCTCGAAAACGACCAAAAACGAGCAAAATTCCACCCAAACCGAAATTCAAATTTAAATTCAAATTAAATTCAAATAATTCAAAATTTGAATTCCAAATTCATCAAAACTAGCCTAACCTATTGATAGGCATCATAGCCCTCAAAATACTTCAGTAATATCTCAAAAATGAAGTAAAATTCAAAAATCGGAAGAAAAATGAACACAAATAATTGGGCAAAATAATACCCAGGTCTAATATCTTCTCTGGGTTCAAATTTCGGATATAAAACAGACAGCCGAACTATCTTTGATTGAATTAAAAATTGGTGTACACAAACTAGAGAACTTATCTTTCAAACAGAAAAAGAATCATTGAATTTCGACTGGAAATGAAAGGGTTATACTGCCTCAAACATGGACTCAGGCCATGTTTGCAACAGTTCGAAAACCAAAATGCACAGGCCTGAAAACCCTTATGGGTTCAAATTCCAGGCATGAAACAGAGGTTTAAATGGTATCGGATTGATCTCACAATTTGCAAGCATGTAGTAGAAAACTTCATCTTTAAAATGAAAAAAGAATCATGCAATTTGGAAAGAATATGAGAAATTATGATGTCTCAAAGTTGAACCCAGATAGTGTTTTCATTGTAAAACTCTGGGCAAAAACATGGTCCTGGTCAATATTTAGCAGCATATTTCTATAAGCTACCTAAGTCTAAATGACCTAAAATTTGGTATGCCTATAGTAGAAAACTCTATCTTTCAAAAAAAAGAATCAAGCAATTTCACTAAGAAACGAAAGAGGTATGTCATCGCAAACATGGACTCAGGCCATGTTTGCAGGAACAAAACACAGTTTCTACAGGCAGAAAAACTGTGTTTAGTTGATTTTGCACCAATGGTTTGAACACTCAAATGACAATATTTTTTAACCAAATTTGTAGAAATAAATTTCAACATGCAAGCTACCAAATGAAAGAAATCCTGCAACATTTCATTGCCGAAATCAAAAATTATAGGCATTCAAAGAGGCAATATGGAAAAGATTTCAAATAGAAAACAACAAAAATTTACCCAAAAAACTAAATTTTGCTTGCTTTTGCAGTTTTTGAGCTTGGCTCAGCTAGATTATGTGAGTATTTCAACTCACCTTGCTGTGGCAATGGAAAGCCTTGGATTTGTGTTGCAAGTTGGAAGCTTTTTGCTAGATTAAACCCTCTAAGAACCTATCGAACAAAAGAAAAGGACATCAAGAGGAATTCAACAATAAATTAGAAAATCCATTTTTGAAATTAGGATTTTGCTGAAATTATAGGGTTTTGGAGTTGATTACCTTTTTAATTTACACCTTAGATTGAAGAAATTATCGTTTTCTTGAATTGATTTTGAGTTGGAGGCTTTGAATTGAGAAATTGGTGATGTTTGTTTACTGTATTCTCTTTCAAGAAGAAGAAGAGGATGAGAATGAGTTGTGAACGTACAGGTAAACTCCTTTCTCACTTTCTCATTTACTCGCTAAGTGCTAATGGGCTTTGGACCCATTAATTAAAAGAGAAATTAACTAGACAATGTGAATTTATTTAGTACTAATACAAAATATGTACATATTTACACTATTTTATAAAAAAATATGCATTTTTTCTATTTTTTACACACAAAAAACGTAAACTTATATATATATATATATATATATATTAAATAAAATATTTTCCATCATACAAAAAGATTAACTTTAATTTTTAAAATATTTTTATTATTAAATTCCTTTATTTAACAAAATGCACTATTTACTCAAATAAATGAATAAAATCATGTTTTAACTCCTAAAATTCCACAAAATTTATTTTATCACTTAGAAAAATATTTCAAACCATTCCAAAACTTTATTTATAGCCAAAACTTATTTTTAACCCAATTTCCACCTTTTATTTCAATAAACAACCTTTAAAAAATCAAATACTTCCTTTAAAAATTATTAAAAGAAGTAATTAACAATAATTAATAAAATTATTGCAATTTGTCTAAATAAGAATTATTTTTTTCATTCATTATTAACCCAAACAAATAAAACAAAGCTTGTAATTTTATTTTCTCATTTTAAATTCCAAACGTTTTATTCCAAATAAACAATTTAATTTCTCAAATTTTATTTTAATTCACAATATCAAATCATAACTGCCGTTATAATTTAATATTTACAGGTAATCTTCAAAACCAGGGTTGTTACAAATAACTTAAGAGATGTTCGAGATTCCCATCTCCTAAAGATCCATTAAACTATCTACTATATAGTACAATAAGCTATTGTAATATGTCTATAGTAAAGTTAAAATATTAAAATAACATTAAGGCATTACCCATATCCCCCTTAACACTTTTATATATTCCTATAGTCTATACAGTACCGTATGATCCTCCGTAAACTGGCGGTTTACCCAAAGGCAGTCCATAGGTATGGTACAAAACGAACTCGTAGAAAGTGCGTTAGGGCATATGAACACGGCACTCGAGGCAATGCCAGTGTCGATATACCAATTGTGTATCTGGACTGTTGGTAACGCATAGCAGCCACTACCGCCTACCTTGGAACACACTTCCATAATCAAAATCGAGGGGTGTCCACCAAATCATCATAAAGTCATAAAATGGTATCGAAGAAATGTGTCCTATCTGAGGTGAGACCTCACTTGGCCTGACATGGCCTCTGTTTTAGTCACATCTAAGCTGACTCACGGGAGTCAAGGTCACATCATATCTTATATATAAATCGTTCACCAAGCCATCCTACTTCATTCCTAAAATCTCCACAACGTACACAATTGTTTAAGTGGTTTTCGGTATTGGCAGAGAGTATGACAATATCCAATCCCAGACACTTTAACAACCAAATGCTTATTTCACACCGGGTGGTTCTTTTATATTTCAAAAGCCAATTCACAATTAGTAGTCAAAGTATCATATTCTCAAAGTATCATATTCTCAAAGCTATATCACTTTCAAAATCACATTTACTTTCCAACTATATTCATTTTTCAAATCATATTCACTTTGAATCTTATTCACTATTGAAATTCATACACACTTTCAAAATTATATTCACTTTCATATCATATTCACTTTTGAAATTCATATTCACTTTCAAATCATATTTCACTTTCAAAAATCATATTTACTCAATTTGTAAAATTTCAAAAAGGTATCAATTCCAAATTACAACTTAAGTTGTGCCATCATTAAGGATTTAAACATAAATACTACAAATTTACATAGTCTGAAATTTTAGGAAATAGTTTAGATAGTCATGAATAGTTTTAATAATAGTTAAAATAGTTTGAATGGTAAAATAGTTTAAATAGGTTTAAATTTAATTTAATTAGATCTAAAAATTATTTAAATAGATTTAAAAGATATTAAATAGATTTAAAATAGTTTAAATAGATTTAAAATAGATTAAGTAGATTTAAAATAGATTAAATAGATTTAAAATAACTTAAATAGATTTAAAATAGTTTAAATAGATTTAATACATTTAATTTGTTTAAAATTGGTAAAATAGATTAATTTGGATTAAATAGGTTATAATTGATTAATATAAATTAAAAATAGTTTAGACTGATTAAAATATTTAAGTTAATGGAAATAGTTTAAATTAATTTAAATAGATTTCAAAGTTCTAGGCAAACAATTTCAATAATCCAATTCAAATAAATTCATTTATATTTGATACTTCAACCTTGAAATTTCAATTTAAATCCTTTGAACAATTCATTAAATCAATTCAAATTTCAACATTTACACTTGTATTAATTAAAATATTTCAGTTATATATATCAATTTCTATTTCAAAATACCGGTTAATTGAATTCAAAATTTTAAAGACTCAAAAATCATTTAATTTAACCAATGTGGTGTCCGTATATAATTTTCTACCTAGGGTCAAGTGATACAGATATTTACATTTCAATCCGTAATTTAAAATTCTATTGTTATATATCATTTCAAACCGCGACCCTGAATTTATTAAACATCCATAAAATCGCTGGAGTCTATCATTTCAACCCATAACGATTTTTCCTTAATCTATAGATCGTTCGAGTATGTATCATTTCAACCCATAGGGAACTTGTAGAGTGATAACAATATATAAATCAAACATAACATCCAATCTTCGAATATCAGCAATCAAACATCCATCATAATCATCATTCAATTCAACCAATAAATATAAATAAATAACTAATTATCATTTACAGGTAATTAACTGGAAATTTCAGTTCAATAATAAATTAAATGACAATTTAATTCGAATAAATTCATATCGACTGGAATGACGATTTAAATATACGAAATAGCGATACATAAATTTCTAATCATATCATAAATTTAATTTAACTAGAAATTTTTGAAATTGTGAGTGGGTTAAAAGACCACCTTAGAATTCAAATTGATTTGAAATTCAAAATAGGGACCAAATTTGAATAGTCTCGGAATTCGACCAAACCTGCGTCAAAATGTCTGGAATTTCGATACGATCCGAATAAAACAAATCACGCATAAATTGGACCTCGTATGAAAAGTTATACAATGAATGATTGAATTATAAATTTTAAATAAACAAAACAAAATATACAAACGTACACAGTCATCACGTGACATCCTCCCGGCCATTCACGAGCGAGAACCCTAGCAGCCTATGCACGTTCAAATGCAGCCCGCCTCACCCAAACGCGATCAACCTTTGGCCACCACGACAAGCCACGACCGCCCCATGCCAGCCGCGACCTCCCTACCACCTAGGTCCACCCCGACGCAACCGATAGAGGCTCCAAAGCCAGCCGCCGTTCCAGTGAACCCAAGCTCGTTTCTATGCTCGATCCAACCGTCACTTTGATGAACTACAAGCATAGATGAATTACGCTCAGTCCTCTATACAAATTAGTATCAACAGATCAACGAACCACTGAAGTCGATCAACGTGCGATGAATGGTCGAGAGTAAACCATCGAATTTTTGGCACACAGAAACTTAGATCGAGAAACAAACTATAGATTTGAGTTGCACTCGTCGAAGGCTTCAAATCGATATATAACTTCATAGGGTTTGAGGAGTTTTAATTTTCGATTGAAATTCAATTGGGAATTTTGTTTGTCTGCCATTGAGAAGGAGAAGCCAAAGAAAATTGTATATACAGAACAATGAAAATAAGAAGTACCTAGGGTTTATAACGAGCTATAAATAAGTAGATCAAAATTAGAATGGCTGGACCAAATCGGATAGAAAATTGAACGATAAACGACCTAAAAAGCCCATTCTGTCTCCAGAACGAAAAGGGTCAACCCATATATCAAAATAGATGTTACAATGAAACAGTTTTCAAGTTCAAATTCCATCATATGGACAAGTTAACTTAATATTAGCTTATTTCAAATTGATTTCAATTAAAATGATTTTAATTAAATTGATTTCTTGGAATTTCGAGCGCGTACGATCAAACGACAAGTCCGATGGCTACGGAACTTGGAATCCTACAACAACTCACCGTTACAGATCTGATGAAACTAGTTTCGTCGAAATCTGAGACGGTGGAAAAAATGGCTATTTTCACACTAACTAAATAAATTAGTATTAAATTAATTAAATTGCATATTTATTTGAAATTTAATAACTAATAATTTTCATCATTTTGATTACTTGTATATTTACAATTGTTTGAAAAAAATTTACATATCAATTCAATGTTAATATTACACTAATTACAGTGTTCAATTTCAACTGTAATTAAATCCAATTTATATTATTCAATTCCAATAAATGTGTTTAATTTGGTTTTGGTGTTTAATTCAATCAATCATTACTCTAATAACATAGTTAACATTTTTTTATCTCTTATTTCACTAACATGATTCAATTTCCATCTTTTATTTGCATTAACTACTATATTTCACTTATATTGGATTTTTGCCAATTTTACCCATTAATTGTAAATCAAAAATCCCTATTAATTTTTCTAACTTGATTTCACTCTTTTATTTAATCAATTATTATCTTATGAGTAAAATTAACATTTCTATTCATTCTGTCACATTCACATTCTACAGTTATTGTCTTAACCCACTTTAACGTAACATTTATTTACATTTAATTGCAATTGATTAATTAAATTGGTAACAAATAACAATTATCACCATTTCTACATTAATTAACATTTGTCACTTTATAATCTACAACAAAAGTTTTAAACACTTACACTGTACTTATTCTATCCGATTTCAATTTATTGCACATTAGGTAATTAATTAATACATCCTTCAAATTTATCAATTTCTTCTTAAATTCAATTATCAATTAATACATACATTACTAAAATTTAATTACAATCTATAACCAATTATAACTTTTTAATCAATTCAATTAATTGGAATTACAATTGAAGAGCAAATTAATACTATTTCTTTTCATTTGATTCCAGTTATATTCTTATTCTTTGATCACAAATTTTTATTTCTCCCAATATTTAATCAAGAAACTTTATTTAATTAACTAATTTTAATTGCCGAAAATTATGGGTCCTTACAGACTATGAAATGCTCCTTATATTAGAGTAGCTCTTTGTGCAATCTTTTGCTATTATACATTCCGTTTTGATATTCTGATACTTTATTATCCTCTTTCTTGTTTCTTTTTCATTCCTCCTTTTCTTTTTATCCTAGCAATCTGCCTTTTCGATACTTCGATGCTCAGCACACGATGGATATATTAGTGTTAACAATTAAAGATCGAAAAGACGGGTCATTGCATATTACGATACGTGATGAAATTAGAGAACAAAGGAGTGTGGTTCATGTTTTAGAGATATGAAAAAGGATCCAAGGAAATATTTTAACTACATAATTGTTAAACATGAATAATTCTAAAAATGTTGAAGTGCATGGAAAATTTGGACCTACTTATAAACCATTTAAAGTAACTGAACTCTTAGAAAACATTAAGAGACCAGATTAATTGAATTCACCATATAAAAGTAAATCTAAACCCACTATTATACAGAAATACCAGGTTGATTTCTTGGCAAATATAAATTTTGTGTTTATTTTATAAACTAAATTATAAAATGGTATGCATTTGTTTTGGACTCATAATATTTTGTTTGTTTAACATGCTTAAACGTATAATGCATGCTACTAACAATAAAGTAAAATTGGTTGTTAATGTTATGGTTTCTTGCTGATGATGTTTTCTACACTTCATTACGTGTATAGTCGTAGTTCCGTTGCTATCAATTTGGTAAAAATTTATGGCTTATGTCTCTTTAAATCTCCATAAGATTCATCATTGATTTGTGCTTTTAGACTCACGATATGCGTGATTGTTTTGGCAATAATAATTACAGAAAAAGAGGGTAATTATGTGATGTTTTTTTTAAAATGCATACAAAAATTAATCAAGCATATCTTTTGACACTTAATCTTGCTTTTCGATTAGGGGAAAATCTACAAAAAGGAGGCTATAGATGGAACTACATTTAAAATCTTTCATCAAAATGAACTCAAGTTGAACACATATTATGTTGTTTACTAATCATAACTAGCTATAATGAATAAAAAACATATTTAATGAAATTTCATTATGTAAACTTAGTTGTTAAATTGGGGAATAATATGTTGTTCTAACTAATTCATGAATTCTTATAATCATGTTGAGTTTCATCTTTTGTTATGCTTAGTCCAGAAGTTGAATAACACAGTCTGTTGCTATTTTTTTAGAAATGGTGTAGTTTCTTAAGGTGTTGTTCATGCCTTAAAATACTAACTATAAAGCAACAATTATAACATCCATTTTTCATGCCCATGTTGTCAGAGGGAGTTAACCATCCTAAAGCATGGAGAATAAGACTCTAAATAAGCAATTTCATGTATTTATTCCATTAGGTTAATACTAATACGATTTTAAAAAAATTAACTCACCAAATTTGCATTCATACTAAGTACAAAGTAATACTATATGAATTTTCCCAAAATAAAATAATGTACAATTAGGTGTAAATATAAAAAGTATCCTTACATGGATGTCGAAAGTAGAATAGAATAAAATAAATTCATAACCATATTCATGTTTAAATACAATTTTCAAAACATAAAGTATGATTACAAAAATAATAATTCAATATACAAATATATATTATAACTCATATATGCATCAATATATGTCTACCCTAAACAAAAATGAATGCCTTCTGCAAGTCTTCCAAAAATTATTAAACACTAGTGATATGTAAGCCTGCAATTCTTCTAGCTAACCTAAGAATTATAAATAAATATAATGCATGGGACAGACTATGTCTAGTCTGAGTGAATCATATTCAGTGAGATAGTAAAGGAACATATGAGGTTACAAGGCATTCAATATGAAACAACGTTAAATCTGAATGTATATTATATTAGTCAATTCAAGAAATTGATATGAGACTTCCCATTCAAGGAATTTTAAACAAATAAGCAACCAATACTTTCAGTTATTATAATATAACTACATAAATAAAAATATTAGTTGAGGTCAATGAGGATAACAATAATAGAACTGAAAGAGTAAGTAATGTCCCCTGGGGGCAATTATGTAATTTTTTACATATATTTAACTTTGTAGTCAATCTTGTTCTAATAAGGGTATTTTGTTTTTCTTTTGTATATTTTGTTATACTGTGATATAAATAATTAAGTAATTAGTTTAAGATAAATAATGAAGTAAATCCTTAAATAAAATGTTATGTGATTTTTTTTGAACTGGTACTTTATATACAACAAATCATTGGGACAACATACCCCATGTCAAATAAACGTTCGAAAGCAAGTTTCGAACTTGTGAAGTCCTGCACCAAAGCCGAATCAATTTACCACTTAGACAAAGGTGCTTGTCATGTTATGTGATTTTAGCTGCAAATAGTTGCAATCGTGGATAATTAATCAAAAAATAAAATGACATTTTATTTTAAATATTCCTAGCCAAGATATTTCGAGAAAGGATATCGATATATCCTTTGGGACCAAAGTGTGTAATGCTCTCCAAAGACATGGTGGAGTACTACTCATTGCTATTGGGGACACTATGTGTAACGAATGGGTATGTCCACTGCATTGCGTGCCAAGCATTTGAGTGCTGGTAAAACTGATCGTTAGGGAAAGGAAGGAGATAAAGAATAAAAAACAATAACGGAATCTCACAGCGGAATGGAATAACATATATTGATCAATATAAGATTTTACGTAAGTACTGCTATAATAGTAGAACAGTACTTACAATACATATTTCAACTAGAACAGTTTCTAGATAACTAATACATAGATCATACATGCATACACGATGTTAGAAAATAACTAGCTAACGGTGTAACCATATGTTGCAGCTCCTCCAAATTGCAATCGTGAGAAACTTGGATCACTTGGCTACTCATACAAATTCGAGTACCCAAGATTTTTATGGAAATAAATCAAAACTTTGGGTCAGACATAGGTCTGGTGTGAGAAAAGACAAACAACTGAATTATATCTTTTAAAACTCTTTTAAAGTTGAAGGTATCGCAAGACCACGCCGCACATAAATACAAATGGGTTTTTACCTTACGTTAACCAAATCACTATTATAGAAAATCCATTGATATTATCATAATGTCTAATGCTTTCAAGTAAATATATGAGAAGGCTGAAATTGTTATTGCAGTGGCCCATAGTTCTGTACCCTTTAAGTTGATAACAATTCACTCATGTTCAACCCAAATTGTAAGAAAGAGTGAATAACGAGGGTAAAGAAGAAGAAAGAGGTAGAAGAAAAATAAAAAACAACGCAGAATATCACAATTGCAACGGAACAAAATATAATATATAATAACAGATTTTGTACAAAAGAATCTATATTTATTTATACTTACAATCATCAGAATATAAAAATAAATACATCAATCTGGGTAGTTATAATTACTTGTCCTCACATAGTGGAAATATAAAACAAGTATGGGAATACGTCCAAACTCCTCCCGCTCGCCTCCTGAGCTCCATAGCATTCTAACCTAAAACTGTAATACTTGGTCTGACCCGGGCATTACAATAAAATAACGCCCAAGTTAGTTTGGAAAAATAGGATGATAAAACACACTCAAGTTGAATTATTAGAGTTATCAAAATCCTTTGAAAAACAAAGGTATCTCGTAAGACTGCGTCACACATAGACACGATGGGTTTTCCCTTACGATAACCAAGATAATCTTTAATAAAATCATCTGATATTATAGTAGTGTCTATAGAATGTAAACAGAAAATAGCTGAAATGTTTGCATCTCACGTTTCAGCATAGTCAGGCACAATCAAAACCGTACGATGCTTATTGGAGAATGGATCCCATACAATGACTAGGCCACTGGGGTACCGCCCATTACAGTACACCTCTAGAATAATATACCTAGGTCCTCGCTAGGATCCCCTACTACACAAGACCAGCCTACCCCTAGCCTGGGTAGACCGAATATGTCATCATCTCGGGTGTTCCCACGCTTAAAAATCGAGCGCTACTTCTTTCATGTACAACCATATCCATAGTATATATGCTTTCGAGGATATCTAGAAAAGTGATAACATACCCTAATTGGTTGAGACCTACTTAGCCTTACTACATCTCCACTTTTTTAGTCATTCCCATTTGATGAGACCTAAGTCTAAGCATTACCTTTCAAGAAAAAATTCTAGTTAAAATGCTCATCGTCCTCTAATGACGATGTTCAGATGGCATTCGTCCATACAAGTTGTCCTGGGTCTGGACAAACCGAATCACCGTCTCCTTCATCTTCACGATATTCATTCATAACGTTCAAATCGGATCAAAGTGGTTTTTGGATTAAATTCGATCCCGGTCTCTTCGAAATGATTAACTAAATTTAGCCAAAATTGATAGTCGGTTATTTTACTATCAATAAAACATCCATAAGTAGACATCAAGCCTTATTATAATTTTTCAAACATTTATTTCAAAATGTCTTACTATGATATTTATTCAAATTACTTCCATTATTCCAATATTTGAAATAATTTCAAATCCTTATATTCTCAATGGAATATTTCCAACCCTTCCCAACACTTAGAATATTTTCCAAATTCCATTTTATAACACTTGGAAAAAAATGTTTCGATTCCAATCCTTTCCCACTAAAAGTATTTCCAAACCTTCCTTCCAATGCGTAGGAAAATATTTATATGTATATTTTTCGGAATCATTTAAATATTAAACTTGGAAATATTTTATAACTTATCCCATAAATTTGCAAAATAATTCATAATTTCTTCTTACAAAATTCCAAACCGATTATATTCATTTATAATCCATCAAACCGTTAACTTATTTAATGAATTCAAATTCATTTTTCGAAGTTATGTATTCCAGCATTTAGGAAATTTCTTAAGTTTCCAGAATCCATTATAAGATTTCTCTTATAAAACCTCCCCATTAAATAAACCCGTCTACAAATCTCGAGCGAACTTATAAATATATTTTCAATCATTTCAAAACTATATATTATGTATAAAATGGGTATTTTTAAATATTAGTAATTTATTTTTTAAAATATGTTTAAGTTATTATTTAAAATATTAAACACTTTCAAAATAGATGGCGATATTAATTTCTAAACTAGTCATAAGAAATAATAATCAATTCACAAATTTTATTATTAAAATTTTATTTATACCAATATCTAATAATTAAATAACCCACCCCTCGAAAAATTCAATCCAAATATTATTTTTTACCGCGTAGTTAATAAGTAAAGTCCCATTTAAAAACAACTTAACTTCTCAAAATAAACTTTATTCTTAAAGTTCAATCTACCCACTTTAATATTCAGAAATTCTCTCTCGATTTATCACAAACCTCTTTACATTTCCAATTCCACAACTATTTCCTATTCCAAAATAATTTCCATTATCTTTTATTTCAAAAACAGTTCCATAGCTCTATATAATCTCACATTATAAATTTATATTCACAATTCATCAACTAACATCATTTTCCTTATTTATAGCATCGTTTATGAATTTACAAATCATTTGGGTTTTTCTTGTTTACAACTAAAATTATTATTTATAAAACCTTATTTTATAAATCCATTCCTTAATAAATCCCATTTAGTTTCCAAATCTTTTTTCATCGATTCCAACTCCTTTTCATATTTTCGGAATATCCTTTATAAATTCTTCTATACGATTCATTTTTAGAAACCTCTAACTTAAACAATTTACGAATAGTTAAGTATAGCTAAAGCAAATGTTTATTATTGTTTTTCAACACAATTTCCTTTAAAATAACCTAAAATCCAATATAAATACACTTATATCCAAAATTCCTTTTTATTCCTTTAAATTTCAAAAAAATTATGGTATTTAAAATACCAAAATTCCGGCCAGTGCTACAGTAACATCCAATAATTCAAAATCACTACAACAATCTATAATAGATTATTCTACACAAACCATATATCATAATACATAAAATTAAATTCAACATTTTGAGGAATCTAGTTGGATCCCTCCGACCTTTTTTTATGCATCTACGGATATTAATACAAAACAAAAATAACAATCCAACTTCGAGGTGGATATCACGGTATATAGGGTCATCCGTTATTATGCAAGGCACACAAGGTCTCATCCGCTATAATGTGCAGGAATATCACTACAAGTACTAATATATATAGTACTACATATATAATTTAATATCATTCGATAGACAATAATTTATAAATTCAACCAAGCATCCAACGATTAATTTCAGTTATTTAAAATTAAATTGGCAATTCCAAATGAGAGAGAATTTTCTCACCTTTGATATTTATTTTGCAATCCATTCCAACTCGACTTGTTTTCACGATTTTTAAACCTTGTATAAACACGTTATTAAGCGTATTAGTTCATCACACGCGGCCATCGCGGCCATCCCACCATCTAATGCCTTGACTGAAATCACGAGCTACCCCAGTTTTCTCAACTTCGCTTCTGGACTCGTGCACGATGTCACAGAGTAAAATGAGCCACTTGTAGATACCACTTGCAGATGGGTCGGCGATTTCGTAACCTCAACCTCATGCTCACGCCGTTCGAGCCTTGCACCTCCCATTACCGCGAGCATGATCACCTCCAACCCCACCGTCACTTTTTCCCTTGACATTCATGAGTTCGCCAATTCGAGAAGATTGAGATTCAATTTCATTTTTTAGCAATGATCAAATTTTGAAGAATGACAGTGAAAACCGCGGTTTCGATTTTTAGCTAAAGGAAGGAATTCGCGAGTTAAAATGTAAAGGAGAAGGAGGCTTCGGTTATTCGACAAGTTGGGTTTGATTTGATTTTTTTTCTAAAATGTTCTAATCGAGTTTGTGAAGAAGGGGAAAAGGGAAAGTCCCGATATAACGTGAAGGAGAAAGGTATACATGATTTGAAAAGATTAGGGGCTGCTAGATGTTGATAGGTCAATATATATAAATAAGTAAGTTTTTTTTCAAAATATATCAATTTACGCAACTAAAGATTTTGAACTCCTATCAAGACGTGCCACTAGGCGTTTGTAATATTATACCCCTATTCCGAATGCAATAAAAACGATTTCGAGTCCTAATTCGATGTTGGAGAAGATAGCTTTTTGGGCCCAATTATTATATTGTATTTTCGACATTAAATTCAACGCTTTTGCATCCCGTACGACCAAACGATAACTCCAAACACTATGAAAATTAAAATCCGATAATAATACACTATTATGGTCCAACTGAGCTAGTTTCGTCGAATTCTGAGACTGTGCTCGGATCACTATTTTAACGCGTCGATTGATGATTTTAAAAATCGACGAAAACACTTGAATTCCAAGTGTTAAAATCTTATCATGCAATTATAATTCCAAATTCAATATTTAAACCATTTAAATATTAAAAATAAAACGATAAAAATCTAGGTCGTTACATTCCTCCCACTTAAAAGAATTTCATCCTCGAAATCGCTAAGATAGGAAAAATGTTCCAAACCCAATACTTATTCAAAACCCACTTCGTGAAAATTCGATATTCACTTCTCTAATCTTTTAGTTCCAACCAAACATTTAATTTCAATTCTAATTCCAAAATATTTTGTTCAAATTATAATTCGAAGTTAAATTGTCGTTAACAAAAAAATTACAAAATTTTTCTAAAACCCTAAATTTTCAAATTTTTTTGGCAAAGTCCCCTTTGTATAAAGAGCCTTTTGCAATACAACAAGAGAGATAAATATATATACATTGACCTACACGGTCGGAAAAAAAAATATACCAACATGTATATACTTTGTGATATCCAATCTGAAAACGTACCTTATATTAGAATTTTTAAGCGAGCGGCTTATTTTATTTACGGTTTTCATGACCGAAAATCAAGCAAACAGCTCCATACACCTGTACTTACTCGATTTAAACACTTAAGCACCAAAAACATGAAACTTTAATAACATTTCATTTATTTAACTAGTTAATGCATGAATTTCATAAGCAATGCATGCTAATATATTTTTATAAGTAATTACAATGTTCCGACACCAATTCTAACTACTTTCAATCAATCCACATATCACTTTATTTAATCCGAAATGATTTCCAATCAAATTTTGTTCTCATCCAATTCATTTTATATCAAACGAAGCCAAATCCATTCCAAACTGATTATAAATTAATTTCTTCACATTTTATTTATTCATAGAATTTTATTTACTTTCGTTTGCCTCGAACAACAATTTTTCTATGTAAATTGGATGCTATTCATTTAATAAAATAACCATTCCAGTCTATAGATATTTAAAATTGATTCCAAATCAATTTATACTCAATTTTATTCCATTTCATATTTGTTCACAATCAATTAAGTTGCATCCCACTCATGTCTATTTTCATTAAATAACTATTTCATAATTTATTCGAGCCAAACTTCCATCGAAAATATTTACTTAAGTTAATCTGTTATTTTTTTAATTATTTCTAACTTATAACTTAAGTTTAATTTCACTTCAACCAACTTCCCTTTCGTTTACTCATTAATTAATTCGTTCATTCATTTTATTCACTTCAATTCTAATTCTATACTCGGATTCATTCTCGAATTTATTTAATTCGGATCCATAGCCAAACTCAATTTATTTATTCTCAAATTGAATTTATTTATAACTTAAATCATCGCTATTTCAATCCGTTCTATTTTATTCGATGGCATTTCAAAATATATCTAATCTGCTTACTATTAAGTCGAACTCTCTTTATAACTCATGTTTTAATTCCAATCTACTAACTAATCCATCTAATTTGTTAATTCCATTTTCCATTTCACAATTAGATTTTTATTCTAAAAATCACTCCATTTAATTTACTTGAGTTTGATTTCATTTTAAAATTCAAGTTTAGATATTATTTCTTCACTAAAATATCAAACCATTTTATTTTGGGTTTTAATATTTTATTTTTTCCTAATTTATAAACTTTACAACTTATTTTTCTCATTTTCATAAATTCTACACTTGAGTATATTCACATTTTATTCTTAACTCACGATCACACATTACTTTATAGCCTAAGTACATTGTTATTCTATTAATTCAAATTTTCAAGCTACACAACTCATTTATTTACAATTACATATTCTTCACTTAAATTTCATTTCATTCAAAATTTATACCTTATGGTTATATAATTATTTCACAATTCAAAATTTATATTTACTTCAATTCGATATTATTTCTAATCAATTCAATTTAATTAAAATTTCAATTCTTCTTTACCATCATTCCAAAACCAAGCTTAATTTAAATCCCACTCCAAGCAAATTTTATTTTTACTTCGTTCAATTAATCAAGTAAGAATTCAATTCCAATTTCAAATTTTTTTTGCATCCTTACTTATAATCATATGGCAATTTAACCATTCAAATTTATTATTGTCTCAATTTCTAATAAATTTCCTTAAGTTAAATTCAATTCACACAATCTATTTTAACTTACTTAAGTTAAAATTTATTTCCAAAACTCAAATTTCATACTTTCCTTTTTTATTGAAATCATCCTCACCTTCTAAGTTCATAACTTATTTTCGAGGTTTTTCCTAACATTTACATTAAAATTCCATGATTCAAACACTTGGTATATATTTTGAATTTCTTTGAAATCATATATACACAAACACACTCGCACTATTTTTGGTTTAACAAAACATTCCCTTCAAATTTTAACCTGGTTTTATCAAAAACAATTCCTTCGGAATTTTTAAAACAACGCTTGTTTTCACCAAAAAATTTCCATATCAAATTACTATAGTAGTAATCCGTCACTTAGAAACTCGAAAATGAAAACTGATGATGTGAACGTCATCACCAGAGTTATTTTCAATGGTGACTGAAGTGAGTTCAGTGCTTTATCACTTCCAATGTCCATTTAAAAAAATTTCCTTCAAAAATCTCAAACTTAACTCCACATTTCTTTCAACCACTTTGGAAAACATTTTTAAACATCTGGATTTTAAATCTCCAAATTCTGGTTTGAATCCATTTTGATCACAATCCATTTGTATAATTCATACTTATACAATCTCTATTTGGTTATGTATATAACCATTTCAATTTTTATAATCTTATTTTGATTACATAATAACAACCAAACACACCACTATAATAATTTTTATAAAATTATTCACTTTTATATCAAAATATAATTTGGGTAAACTATTTCATTTACCCGCTTCAAAACCATACTATTTTGGTTTACCATGTTTAAGTGTTTAGAAACTCCTATCGACTTAGTGGCATTCCACTATTTGATCAAAATTTGTATACCACTCAACCAATAAATCAACACAATGTAAAACAATTTATATTCACTAAGAAGTACGCGCTCATATCTATTAATACTCTCAACTCATTCTAGGGTTCTACTTACCCTATCTCTAACGAGTAATTCCCACCAAAGCCAAGGTTCTTACTTAACCTTCGGCTCTGATACCAAATGTAGCGACCCATAGTTCCGTACCATTGAGCTGATAACAACTCACTCCAGTTCAACCCAAATTATTCATAAGAGCGAATAACTAGGGTAAAGAAGAAGAAAGAGGTAGAAGAAAAATAAACAACAACACAGAATCTCACAATCGCAGTGAAAAAAATATAACATATAATAACAGATTTAAACAAAAAGAATCTATATCTGTTTATACTTACAATCATCAGAGTACAAAAATCAATACATCAATCTGGACAGTTATAATCACTTGTCCTCACATAGAGGAAATATAAAATACATCCGAACTCGTCCAGCTCGTCTCCTGATGTGATGTCCTGCAAATCTATACCCCTTTGAGTCAACAATATTCTCCATTAGATCAACTCAAACAGGATGGAAATATGAATCGTTAGGGTTAAAGAAGAAAGAGGTAGAAGAAAATAACAACATTATCAGAATCTCACAATCCAGCGGAACAATTTATAATAGATAACACCAGATCTTTATACAAAAGAAACTGTAAATGTTTTATGCATTACGTCATCATAGTACAACACAGTCAGTAACAAAACACTGGACAATTATAACAACTTGTCCATACAATGCTGAATACACAGTGTACCAAACACAGCAGAATATAAGTTAGATACGTGATATACATCTCCGTCATCTAGCTCATCTCCTGAGCTCCATAGCATCCTATCTTGTATCTATAATACTCGGTCTAACCCGAGCATTATAATAAAATAACACCCGAATCACTTAGGATAACCAGCATGAGAAAATCACATTCAATTGGATTATTAAAAATTTCAAAACCCTTTGAAATCAAAGGTATCTCGTAAGACCATGTCCCAAATAAAAATGTTGGGTTTTTACCTTACGATAACTAAAACATTTCTTATCAAAATCCTCTGTGTCTAAGTACAAATACTTATTCAAATAGCCGAAATTGTTACATTATAGCATATTAGGCTCTACAACCAAAACTAAAAAAGGCACGTAGGGAGAATGGATTTCCAATTAATGACTAGGCACTGGGGTACCACCTGTCATAAGACCTGGTCTAGTTCAGCATATCGAGGACCACTCCCGATCTTGTGCAACATAAGACCGGAGCTACCTCTTACTGGATAGTCCGAATAAGATCATCCCGCGGTTGGGATCAGCAACCACCCACACAGCCAAAATAAAAGGACTCTAGACAGGGAAAATCTTACCCTAATTGGGTGCTACCAACTTAGCCTTGCTACGTATCCCCTGATTTTCAGTCATTCCCAGTTGATGAGGCTCGGGGCTAAATGTTACCTTTTTAGAAATACTCATTTAGAATGCTCATTGTCCTCTAATGAAAATGTACTGATAGCATTCATCCATACAAGTCCATTCCCGGTTCGAATGGAATCGAAAGCACTATTCCTACTACACCCATTTTGGAATCATCTTCAGGATTAGTAGCGATTAGCCTTTGCACTTCACTGCTCAATCTTCGACTACAAGCTCTTATCTTCCTTACAAAAATGTATTTGTTGGATCAAAGTGGTTTTCGAATCACAAATCCAATCCCGGTATCTTCGAAACAATGTTTGTTATTTCTCGGTAAACTCAACTTCGGTTCTTTAAGAAATACACAGATGAAAACAAGATCGGAAACCACCTCCTAACAGTTTCTGTGGACAGATTTCCTTACAAACGTCTTAAAAGAATGAACGAGTTTATACGTACAATATAGCACCTCTAATGGTAACTGTACCATGTATTATCGTACTTCTCCTAAATATTTCCAAAGTTATATTTGAGTCCAGATTTGATAGTCGGATATTTAACTATCAAATAAACAATCATTCAACACAATATTTTATTTCCATCGAAAAACATCAAGTCTCATTTAATTTAGATTTTAAATAAATTAAATCACTTTATCCAAAAATTGACACTTAAAACATTTAGAATAAAGCTACTTAAAGTAATACTAATGAAAATCTATAGTAATTTCCTAAGTAAAACTTAGCAAAAAACTACTTTTTAAAATAAAAATATTATATAAAGTATAAACACTTAACAATTATCTTTTAAATCATAATACTAATTTAACCTTTAAAATAATTACTACTATAATTAACTTAAATAAATATTTACTTCAACTCCTTTAAAATAATTAAATAATAATTTTTCCTAAAAGCATTCTTTTAAAAACACCTTTAAAACTTCTAGTTTACGTTTAAAAATCTTTCTTTGAAAACATACTTAGCTTTTAAGGAAATTACACTTTCCGCTCCAACATAACCCGTCTAATCATTTATAAACCCTTCTCGATTTATTCCAATTTAATTTACGTCCTGAACCCGTAAATTTTCCTTTCCCACACTTTTAAAAATAAAACCACTATTTATTTTTAAAACAAATTATCAACTCCTTATAAATTCCCACCATGAATTTATATTTTTGAATTTATCCACTGATAAATATTTCACTTTATTATAAACCTAGTTTATAATTTCCATACCCTCATTTTCCTTTAAATCACAGTTTTCGGAACACTTAATCGATTTCCCAATTGATTCTCTGAATTAATTCCATTAAAAAATTATTTTTATTTAACCGAATATATTCCAAAATCCATTAATTTCAGTTTTGCTCATATATTATGATTTAAAATCTTCTTTAAATCTGAAATATCAATTTCATAATTTATTTCAAAATTTTCCTTTTATTTTCCAACCCATTTAAAACCTAAATTTTTAAATAAATTCTTTATATTTAAACCAATATTGCTTAAGTCTTACTTTTCAAGAATCCTTCAATTCACATTTTATCCAAAGACTCTATTCTTTTCCATATTTCAAAATCTATTAAATAGATTTAAAAATCACTATTTACCTGTAACAAACCGGTTTGGAGATTACCGCTAATATTAATTATAATTTAATATTAGCGGTAATCTCCAACCCGGTTTGTTACATTACCTTTTCCAAATTCACTATTTTTATTTATTCAACTTCACCATAAACAATTTACTTAAAAATTTCCTTTTTATTTCCTTTAAAAATTCAATCCTTATATTTTCGATATCTTAAAACATCAAAATATATTCGGCCAAACCATAGCATTCAATAGTTCCAATTTCCAATATAATCTATCACAGATTATTAAATAAATCATATCATAGACTACGGAAAATAAATGTCAATATTTTTGAGGAATCCAGTTGGATCCCTCCAACATATTTTCCTGCATCCATAGATGTTAGCACAATAGAAAATACTAATCCAACTTCGAGGGGGATGTCACAATATATAGGGTCATCCGCTATTATGTGGGGCGCATAGGGTCTCATCCACTACATAATGCGGGAATATCAGTCACTCCAGTATATATATGTAACGCCTCGAATTTTGCCCGCTCGAAAATCGACATCCATACTTCAAATTGTATTCGAATGCCAAAGACTGAACTAACTCCAGATAATCCACTGGACCTAACTATCTGAAAAAAAACCAAACTCTAGACTGCTCGTGTAGAAAATAATGAGCACCCAGAGTTTAGGAAAGGAACAATAAACTCCAGCTCAGTCATGGGACTGGTGTGAGCAACAAAAACAGTTTATCTTTAAAAACAATCAACAAGAGAATTTTAAAGTAAATTCGCAATGCTTTTTGAAAATGAAACTACCATAAGACCTCCCGCCACGCACACAATGCAAACGCAGATTTGGAGGAGATTTCTTCTTATGATAGTCAAACATGTTTAATACGCAGAAAAATTTCTTTGATATTATTATTATAAGTGCACGGTGCAGAAAAGCATTTTGAAAGTAGAATATTAATCTTAGCCAGCATAGGTACCGTTATATTATGCCCGCTATAGCTACCATATTAGATGGCAGGTTCTACAACTAATACCGTACAGGGTTTCGTATTGAAGATTGGATTTCCAACAAATTTTCAGGCCAAGGAAATTCCCATTGCCACATGGAAACGCCTCTGGAAGGACGTCCCGAGAACCTAACCGGATCTCTGCCAACACAAGGCCGGGTTACCCCTAACTGGGTAACTACTGACACGAGTATGCCATCCCCCGGTCCTTTAGGACCTTTAACCGAGCGCTCGATAACCAACATCACACCATAATAAATAGAGTGTTTTCCACATGAGTAAGTATCTGGGTTCCATACCATGATACCACCCTTTTCCAGAAGGAAATGAACATACCCTAAAGGGGCGCTACCCCCTAATAACTTTGCCGCATCTTTCCTGTTTTGACCATTTCGGGGTGTGAGGTTCGACGAAGTCTCGTCCACAAAGCCACACTTTGGTACAAAGCCATGCTTTGGGTCAACAAATGATCAAAGTAATGATCACAAAGATAAATGATCAAACAAATGATCATATAACGAATGATGAAACAATGATCATTTCATAGCAACACTCAGCATGTCACATTACCAAATTGGGAATATATCGCTGATAACATTCAACTACATAACCTCTGAGCTCGTACGTCTCAGAGAAGGGTGTTAAGCTAAAAGAATAAATTCTCCGCCACCAACAGAAATGTATTTGAAAGAAATCTGCTTTATATCTCAATGTGTAATGTCAGACACACAATCCATACAAGTCTGTTCTGGGTTCGAACAGAACCGAAGGCACTTCTTACGAAGCCCTTGCAATCCGGGTATTCACAATCCCGATCGGACTTCCCATCACTTAGGAAATCTCTATACCGGAGCAACTCAGTGCAGAGACAATCGACAGGTCATCCTATCGTTCTCGCAAATACCCGGTCTTCACCACCGGTCTTCAAATGCTATCCATAACGTCGTATCACATATTCGGAATGGGATATATGACATAAAGGTCCTCTCCCGGCTAAACCGAATAGTGAGCGCAGCATTTAAAACATATGGATATGGGATTTCAATTAAGTCACAACTTAAAACCCAAAAACTTTCTTTCAATGGTTAAACAATTTACCATTTCAAATCTTTAGACAAAAAGATTTATTTCACAAAGATCAATTCGTAGATTTCCAAAACAATTTCATTTCTATTGTATTAACTCGTTAAATCTTTAAATCAAAGATTTAACTTATAGCTTTCAAACCATTTCTATAACTTGGAAATCATTTTCATTTTCAAACTTGAAATTCTTTTTCACACAAATTGGACGTTCATTTCTCATGTGAAAGCTTTTATTATGTGAAAACAAACAGTTTTCGTTTTTAGAAAAATCCAATTTCATTTACACGAGTTAAAGCCTTAATTTGTATATACATTTAAAATAGTTTAACTCATATATAACTGGTACAACACCTTTTAATCCCTAGTTTCGAATTATAGAATTTAATTTCAAATCTTGTATTCAAGTTTAAATTAATTTTATTTAAACTTCAAACCTAATCAATTTATTCAAAATAATTTCATCCTTGAAATTCCATTTACAAAAGCTTTTCACTTTAAACCCAATCTTATTTTCAAACCATTTGAATTTTAAAAATTCGAATTTAAAACTATTTTCAAAAATCTGTGACTAAATCGATTTCCTCGTGAAATCCATATTTGTGTGTGTATAAGTGTGGTCCAGGGGTTTAACACAATAGTGCAACATCATTCAATCATCACAGATTGCAAACACAGAAATATAGTTGATAAGCGTTATAAACTATAACGCCCATCGCCCATTCACAGATTCACAGATAATATATAGATGCAAATAAATATACACAGCTCAATCTATAGAACAAAATATCACAAATCAGATAGGATAATCAATTCAAGGCAACGCATACAATACAATTATTCATAAGTAAGGTCAGGCATTTGATAATCATTCATAAACAGGATTAATAAATCGTTTAATCCTAATTTATTCAAGTTATTTCCAATTTAATTAATTACTTATGAATTAATTATCCAATTCTGATTTATTACTTCCAAATCAATTGATATAAATTAATTTATCAAACACTTTAATTAATTAAATTATTTATAATCAATCATATTAATTAAATTGACCTTTGAACCAATTATATAATTAATTAACTTCTTAATTAATTATTTAAAGAAATTTACTATTTAATTACTTACCACTAAGCAATCATCTCATAATAACAAATCATGAATTACCAATTTATCGTTATCATTAATTTAATCAAAATATTCAAATTTAATAACAATTAGTAATTAAGCCCTTAATTGCTTTCATTAAGTAATTAACAATTTACAATTGATTTAATTAATTAATCTAATTTGTTATCAAAATTTATCACATTAATTTTGTTACTTAAAAATTCATAGTTAATTATCCTCATTAACTAATAACATTTCTTAATTTACTTCTTAATTAATCTCTAATTATAAATTAATCTAAATTATTAATTTATAAATTAAATACATAAGTCATTCCTTAATTATCTTGTCCATTTAAATCATTTTAATACCTTAACAATTTCTAAGATAATCTATTTCTTTATTAAGAACTTCATTAATATTAAAGTGTATTAGAACATTACATTTTAAATTTAAATTCAAATTCCATTTTGAATTTAAGATTCAAAATGATTATTTATTTAAACATTAACCAATTTTAAATTCAATTTATAATCTTTTAAAAAAATGTAAATAACATTTATTACTTATATAATAAAAGTTTTTAAACCAATCTACTTAGTTTTATCATTTGAATATATTAAATTTAAATACTTGGAATCATTTCCATACTAGAACATTGATTAAATAAAGTTTAATACTAAATCATTTCAAAACATTTGTTAGTTAATTAATTGAATACTAAAACAATTTATATTAAAAAAACATTTAACTTTAAATATCTAAAAGTTGAACTCGTTCGAGATCTTGTATAGTAATCTTTACTTTGGAAAATCTAGTTTACAAGCTTTGAAAAACCTATTTATTCAATTAAACAAAAAAGAAAGAAAATCTTGTTTAACAAAATTTATTTGAAATCTGTTAAATCATAATTTCCAGAAAAACAGAACAGGTCTTGTTGAAAACCTGTTCAACATATACACTCGAAACCTGTAGCAATGCAAAAGCAACTCCACTCCACAACTACTTCGAGTTTTCCCTCGTCCTTGCTTCGAGCAAATCACCCACATACCCGAATGAACCCCGAGTCCAAAACTGCACCACCCAAAAAAAAATCGACAGCCCTTCCAATATGCACGGTGCACGTGCACCGGAGCTGCAACTGCCTCCGACCATCCACGTTGACTCTTGCAAGTCGACGTTCCTCCTCTATCACTATTTCGATCATCTGATCCTCTCCACTAGCTCGAAATCAAATTCGAGTTCATGCTAGAACCTGGAAACAACATCAGTTTCCACCATCACCCTGGAAACTATCACCGTTCTCACAATCTCGACAACCAGGCCACTCGAAACTCCGGCTACCCACTCTCCAACATCACCTCTACCCCCTCCCAGAGCCGCATAACACTCGATCATCCCTAGACGATAAACGAAACGAAAACCCAACCTTCAGTAAAACTAGGTTTAAAATTTTTAAGGCTCCGCCGCCACCGTGGTTGTTGCCACCTCCGGACATTTTTTCCAGAACCCACGATCACCCCCGCATCTCCAGCCCAAGTCCTGACCTCTCCCATCATCGCGACCGACCATGGCGACTCGAAATGCCCAAAACAGATAAACACAAACTGCTCTCAAACCCTATCACTAAAAATTTGAATTACTGCTTTAAAATTCATATTAATGTATGTGAATTCGACTCACATACCTGAATTCGTGGAACCAGAGATTTATATTTTGTCAAATTTTTGAGTTACACGGTTTCTTCATGGTTCCAAATTTATTTCATGATTTATACAACTAAAAAAAAAATTTGTATCCTGAGTACATGCTATAACAATCAATATTCGTTTAAATAACAAATCTGAACAATGATTAATCAATAGATATGATTTTTAAGATCAAAACTTATGTTAAATATCACAGAACAGATAGCATGATCAACTACCTGTGTGATTACTTCTAGTATTCAAGAGTACCCAGAGAGTTTAAATGTAAATGCATATAAACATACTTATCTAAACTTTAACTTGCAACAGATCCATTTAAAAAAAAAAAGAAGTTACTCACCTCAATTTGAAAACAGTAACAAGGTAAAGTTTGCTCACTTCAGTTTTGAAAAACAGAGAGCAATTATTGTTGCAGATTGAATCTTCTTGCTTGGTTTCCTTTGAATAATGTTTTGAGTTTTGTAGATAGTGATGTTTCTTTAGTTTTTTTTTTTCTCTTCTCTTTTCTTAGTTTGAATGGTGAACGAAATGGTGAGCTTATAAAAGAAAGTATGCAACTTGAAGTGCTTTGCAAGGACAGGATGTATATTTTATTTTTTTTAGAGATTTTCTTTGCATATGGTGGCTGATAAAATGCCAATTCGTGCTGCATTAATTATACCTTCGAGGTGCAACAGAGGTATAGCTGCATAAGCTTGTATTGTTTCTTTTGTTTATTTGGGTTGTGATGAAAGCTTTTAATTGTTTATGTACTTTATGTTTTAGTATATGGTGTCCAGGTATGCAGTAATGTTTTTGATGGCTGAGATGGTACATACTTTTGTCTTGTTTATATACTTATGTTATATGGATATAAAGTGGTTATTGTTATTTGTTAAGTAAATTTCTTGGTTTTGTACATATATTATTTTGTTTACTGAACTGAAGTGAAGCTATTATCTCGGCTGAGATGATGTCAGAGGTATGGCATTAATTGTCTTGTACTTGTATCACTTTTTGTTTTGTTTTATAAGCTTATACTCATGAATATATATTTGTTTAGTGGCTGCAGCTTTGTCTTGTTGGCTGAGGTGATATAGGGTAAGTACAATGTTTCTATTTTTTTTCTTTAGCTTGTTCAAGCCTTGAATACTTATTTTACTTTTACTTGCCTTCATATTTTATATTTTATCTCATATATATGTATTCCTATTCCAATTTCTTTTATTTGTTTTGTTATCCTTTATAAGTGTTTATATGCGAATGCATTTTATTTCTATGCTTTTACTTGTTATTTACTATAAATCCCAATTCAAATATAAATTAAATATTCAATTTTTAAATTTATTCCAAAATTTATTCAAAATTTACATTAACTATAAATTAAAACGAATTCCAAAATTTTGGGATCGTTACAGACTTCCCCCCTTAAAAGGAATTTCGTCCTCGAAATTCGCCAGAGAGAAATAACGAAGATAGATGAAAGATAGAAGAACAATTCTTCGTGTCAAACTAGATATCTATTCTGCATTTGGCTTATCCAATCAGAATATCAATGATATGAGCACAAACTCATACAACATAGGATACTCGGGTCATCAAATCTACGACATATGCATGAGCATTGGTCAGTTCGAAGGGATAACTAACCATTCGTAGAATATATTGGGACCCAAAAATAGACAGATATATGAATACAATTTCAAAGTTTTTAGTTTAAAACTAAAGTATACATATCAACCATACAACCAAAACAACCAATTCATCCAAACAACAATTCTGGCCAAATTGGAGTTTATGTCCCATATTAACATATCGAATTTCCTTCCTGGATCTACCAGGAACTATCAAAGAATTGAAAAGAGACACTGAACAAAGAGATTGATAGAGAAAAGATTGTTTCCACTGTTGCAGGAAATTGACCATTTATAGTGATACTTCCCTGTCCCCTATCTCGTTCTCTTCTCGCGCTCATACTTACTATCAGTGGATAGTAAGAGAATTTACTGAGGCATTCAAACGGATATCTTAGGGATATACTCATTCTAGGGATACTTCACCCTATCTCTAATGAGCTACTTAATGTGTTATACTCCTGAGCTACAGTTCAACCTTAGCTCTGATACCACGTGTAACATCTCGAATTTTTCCCGCTCGAAAATCAACATCCATACTTCAAATCGTATTCGAATGTCGTAGATTCGACCGTTCAAATCCGATTCGCCGGAGCTTATAACAACATTAAGTAAACAACACTGCGGAATAAAAAGAATAATACATTGATATACAACACTGATACAACAGAGGATACAATGAATATCAATATACATCAGAGATACAAGAAAATAGCAGCGGAAAAGAAATAGATAACACTAGCAGCGGATCAAATAACTCTAAGATAGTCTTCAACGAAGAACTCCAAATCTGAAATCCATCTCCAAGAACCAATCCAGCAATAGCTCGAACTCCCCATAACAATGCACCAAGCTAAGCAAGACTGGTGCGAACCAAAGACTGAACTAACTCCAGATAATCCACTGGACCTAACTATCTAAAAAAAAACCAAACTCTAGACTGCTCGTGTAGAAAATAATGAGCACCCAGAGTTTAGGAAAGGAACAATAAACTTCAGGTCAGTCATGGGACTGGTGTGAGCAAAAAAAACAGTTTATCTTTAAAAACAATCAACAAGAGAATTTTAAAGTAAATTCACAATGCTTTTTGAAAATGAAACTACCATAAGACCTCCCGCCACGCACACAATGCAAACGCAGATTTGGAGGAGATTCCTTCTTATGATAGTCAAACATGTTTAATACGCAGAAAAATTTCTTTGATATTATTATTATAAGTGCACGGTGCAGAAAAGCATTTCGAAAGTAGAATATTAATCTTAGCCAGCATAGGTACCATTATATTATGCCCGCTATAGCTACCATATTAGATGGCAGGTTCTACAACTAATACCGTACAGGGTTTCGTATTGAAGATTAGATTTCCAACAAATGGTCAGGCCAAGGAACTTCCCATTGCCACATGGAAACGCCTCTGGAAGGACGTCCCGAGAACCTAACCGGATCTCTGCCAACACAAGGCCTGGTTACCCCTAACTGGGTAACTACTGACACGAGTATGCCATCCCCCGGTCCTTTAGGACCTTTAACCGAGCGCTCGATAACCAACATCACACCATAATAAATAGAGTGTTTTCCACCTGAGTAAGTATCTGGGCTCCATACCATGATACTACCCTTTTCCAGAAGGAAATGAACATATCCTAAAGGGGCGCTACCCCCTAATAACCTTGCCGCATCTTTCCTGTTTTGACCATTCCGGGGTTTGAGGTTCGACGAAGTCTCGTCCACAAAGCCACACTTTGGTACAAAGCCATGCTTTGGGTCAACATATGATCAAAGTAATGATCACAAAGATAAATGATCAAACAAATGATCATATCACAAATGATCAAACAATGATCATTTCACAGCAACACTCAGCATGTCACATTACCAAATTGGGAATATATCGCTGATAACATTCAACTACATAACCTCTGAGCTCGTACGTCTCAGAAGGGTGTTAAGCTAAAAGAATAAATTCTCCGCCACCAACAGAAATGTATTTGAAAGAAATCTGCTTTATATCTCAATGTGTAATGTCAGACACACAATCCATAAAAGTCTGTTCTGGGTTCGAACAGAACCGAAGGCACTTCTTACGAAGCCCTTGCAATCCGGGTATTCACAATCCCGATCGGACTTCCCATCACTTAGGAAATCTCTATACCGGAGCAACTCAGTGCAGAGACAATCGACAGGTCATCCTATCGTTCTCGCAAATACCCGGTCTTCACCACCGGTCTTCAAATGCTATCCATAACGACGTATCACATATTCGGAATGGGATATATGACATAAAGGTCCTCTCTCGGCTAAATCGAATAGTGAGCGCAACATTTAAAACATATGGATATGGGATTTCAATTAAGTCACAACTTAAAACCCAAAAACTTTCTTTCAATGGTTAAACAATTTACCATTTCAAATCTTTAGACAAAAAGATTTATTTCACAAAGATCAATTCATAGATTTCCAAAACAATTTCATTTCTATTGTATTAACTCGTTAAATCTTTAAATCAAAGATTTAACTTATAGCTTTCAAACCGTTTCTATAACTTGGAAATCATTTTCATTTTCAAACTTGAAATTCTTTTTCACACAAATACGACGTTCATTTCTCATGTGAAAGCTTTTATTATGTGAAAACAAACAGTTTCGTTTTTAGAAAAATCCAATTTCATTTACACGAGTTAAAGCCTTAATTTGTATATACATTTAAAATAGTTTAACTCATATATAACTGGTACAACACCTTTTAATCCCTAGTTTCGAATTATAGAATTTAATTTAAAATCTTGTATTTAAATTTAAATTAATTTTATTTAAACTTCAAACCTAATCAAGTTATTCAAAATAATTTCATCCTTGAAATTCCATTTACAAAAGCTTTTCACTTTAAACCCAATCTTATTTTCAAACCATTTGAATTTTAAAAATTCGAATTTAAAACTATTTTCAAAAATCTGTGACTAAATCGATTTCCTCGTGAGATCCATATTTGTGTGTGTATAAGTGTGGTCCAGGGGTTTAACACAATAGTGCAACATCATTCAATCATCACAGATTACAAACACAGAAATATAGTTGATAAGCGATATAAACTATAACGCCCATCGCCCATTCACAGATTCACAGATAATATACAGATGCAAATAAATATACACAACTCAATCTACAGAACAAAATATCACAAATCAGATAGGATAATCCATTCAAGGCAACACATACAACACAATTATTCATAAGTAAGGTCAGGCATTTGATAATCATTCATAAACAGGATTAATAAATCATTTAATCCTAATTTATTCAAGTTATATCCAATTTAATTAATTACTTATGAATTAGTTATCCAATTCTGATTTATTACTTCCAAATCAATTGATATAAATTAATTTATCAAACACTTTAATTAATTACATTATTTATAATCAATCATATTAATTAAATTGACCTTTGAACCAATTATATAATTAATTAACTTCTTAATTAATTATTTCAAGAAATTTACTATTTAATTACTTACCACTAAGCAATCATCTCATAATAACAAATCATGAATTACCAATTTATCGTTATCATTAATTTAATCAAAATATTCAAATTTAATAACAATTAGTAATTAAGCCCTTAATTGCTTTCATTAAGTAATTAACAATTTACAATTGATTTAATTAATTAATCTAATTTGTTATCAAAATTTATCACATTAATTTTGTTACTTAAAAATTCATAGTTAATTATCCTCATTAACTAATAACATTTCTTAATTTACTTCTTAATTAATCTCTAATTATAAATTAATCTAAATTATTAATTTATAAATTAAATACATAAGTCATTCCTTAATTATCTTATCCATTTAAATCATTTTAATACCTTAACAATTTCTAAGATAATCTATTTCTTTATTAAGAACTTCATTAATATTAAAGTGTATTAGAACATTACATTTTAAATTTAAATTAAAATTCCATTTTGAATTTAAGATTCAAAATGATTATTTATTTGAACATTGACCAATTTTAAATTCAATTTATAATCTTTTAAAAAAATGTAAATAACATTTATTACTTATATAAGAAAAGTTTTTAAACCAATCTACTTAGTTTTATCATTTGAATATATTAAATTTAAATACTTGGAATCATTTCCATACTAGAACATTGATTAAATTAAATTTAATACTAAATCATTTCAAAACATTTGTTAGTTAATTAATTGAATACTAAAACAATTTATATTAAAAAAACATTTAACTTTAAATATCTAAAAGTTGAACTCGTTTGAGATCTTGTTTAATAATCTTTACTTTGGAAAATCTAGTTTACAAGCTTTGAAAAACCTATTTATTCAATTAAACAAAAAAGAAAGAAAATCTTGTTTAACAAAATTTATTTGAAATCTGTTAAATCATAATTTCCGAAAAAACAGAATAGGTCTTGTTGAAAACCTGTTCAACATATACACTCGAAACCTGTAGCAATGCAAAAGCAACTCCACTCCGCAACTACTTCGAGTTTTCCATCGTCCTTGCTTCGAGCAAATCACCCACATACCCGAATGTTAACGCTAAAATTTGAACGCTAACACCCCGGTGTATGAAGTGAGATTGTGAAAGCACCACCCGATAGCTCGGGAACAGATTATAAGCAGATAATAGTGAAAAAGCAGTAAACAACAGCAATTTTATAGTGGTTCGGCTTAAGAGAGAGCCTACGTCCACTTTGAATATCTTTATTGACGATTTGATTACAAGTCAATGCAGTTACACTTTGATTACAACACACTTTGAGTTTCGAGTGACTTAGAACAGGTAGCCTAAACTTCAATGTCGATCCAAATCTTTGAACACATGTTAGACATGTTTGATTTCTTCGTGAAGTTCCTTGAAGGTGTTGAAGTGGTTCAGAACGCAGCAGAGTAACAACGCTTGAACTGAATGAGCCCCAAAAGTCCCTTGAATGTTGGGGGTGGCCATGTATTTATAGGCAAATCTGGATAGGAATTTTTCGCCCAAGTCCTGAGTCGTGACCGACTCAGGCTAAGCCGTGGCCGAGTCAAATTGAGTCGTGGACGGGTTATCTGATTAAGCATTTGGTCTTCTCACTAGCCCATTCTTTTGCTGGATTCTAAGCCAAGTCCTGAGTCGTTGGCGAGTCAATTCTCATTGGGACAGGCATTGTGGCAATGGAATACGACTCAGTGGCTTTAAGTCGCGGACGAGTCATCCTGAGTTATGAGTCGTCAAGTCATTTCTTACGTCGTCAATCCTCTTGAGTCGTTTCTTACGATGAGTCGTGGACTTGTTGAGTCGCTGAGCGATAGCTTTGATGAGTCGGTAATGCATTGAGTCGGTCTGCCTTGTGAGCCGTTAACTAGTTAAGCCACTCTGCTCCTTCAAGTCGTTAACTCGTTGAGTCGTTGATCCACTGAGTCGTTGTCAACTCTGAGTCGCTGCTTACCTTGTGAACCGTTAACCCCTTGAGTCGTCCTATCCCTCCAAGTAGATGAGTCGGTCCTTCCCTTGAGTAGATGAGTCGGTCCAGTCCTTGAGTAGATAAGTCGTTGGGTAAAACGAGGTCAACACTGAATGAACCCCGAGTCCAAAACTGCACCACCCAAAAAAAAAAAATCGACAGCCTTTCCAATATGCACGGTGCACGTGCACCGGAGCTGCAACCGCCTCTGACCATCCACGTTGACTCTTGCAAGTCGATGTTCCTCCTCTATCACTATTTCGATCATCTGATCCTCTCCACTAGCTCGAAATCGAATTCGAGTTCATGCTAGAACCTGGAAACAACATCAGTTTCCACCATCACCCTGGAAACTATCGCCGTTCTCACAATCTCGACAACCAGGCCACTCGAAACTCCGGCTACCCACTCTCCAACATCACCTCTACCCCCTCCCAGAGCCGCATAACACTCAATCATCCCTAGACGATAAACGAAGCGAAAACCCAACCTTCAGTAAAACTAGGTTTAAAATTTTTAAGGCTCCGCTGCCTCCGCCGCCGTGGTTGTTGCCACCTCCGGACATTTTTTCCACACCCCACGATCACCCCCGCGTCTCCGGCCCAAGTCCTGACCTCTCCCATCATCGCGACCGACCATGGCGACTCGAAATGCCCAAAACAGATAAACACAAACTGCTCTCAAACCCTATCACTAAAAATTTGAATTACTGCTTTAAAATTCATATTAATGTATGTGAATTCGACTCACATACCTGAATTCGTGGAACCAGAGATTTATATTTTGTCAAATTTTTGAGTTACACGGTTTCTTCATGGTTCCAGATTTATTTCATGATTTATACAACTAAAAAAAAATTTTGTATCCTGAGTACATGCCATAACAATCAATATTCGTTTAAATAACAAATCTGAACAATGATTAATCAATAGATATGATTTTTAAGATCGAAAACTTATGTTAAATATCACAAAACATATAGCATGATCAACTGCCTGTGTGATTACTTCCAGTATTCAAGAGTACCCAGAGAGTTTAAATGTAAATGCATATAAACATACTTATCTAAACTTTAACTTGCAACAGATCCATTTTAAAAAAAAAGAAGTTACTCACCTCAATTTGAAAACAGTAACAAGGTGAAGTTTGCTCACTTCAGTTTTGAAAAACAGAGAGCAATTGTTGTTGCAGATTGAATCTTCTTGCTTGGTTTCCTTTGAATAATGTTTTGAGTTTTGTAGATAGTGATGTTTCTTTAGTTTTTTTCTCTCTTCTCTTTTCTTAGTTTGAATGGTGAACGAAATGGTGATCTTATAAAAGAAAGTATGCAACTTGAAGTGCTTTGCAAGGACAGGATGTATATTTTATTTTCTTCAGAGATTTTCTTTGCATATGGTGGCTGATAAAATACCAATTCGTGCTGCATTAATTATACCTTCGAGGTGCAACAGATGTATAGCTGCATAAGCTTGTATTGTTTCTTTCTTTTGTTTATTTGGGTTGAGATGAAAGCTTTTAATTGTTTATGTACTTTATGTTTTAGTATATGGTGTCCAGGTATGCAGTAATGTTTTTGATGGTTGAGATGGTACATACTTTGGTCTTGTTTATATACTTATGTTATATGGATATAAAGTGGTTATTGTTATTTGTTAAGTAAATTTCTTGGTTATGTACATATATTATTTTGTTTACTGAACTGAAGTGAAGCTATTATCTCGGCTGAGATGATGTTAGAGGTATGGCATTAATTGTCTTGTACTTGTATCACTTTTTGTTTTGTTTTATAAGCTTATACTCATGAATATATATTTGTTTAGTGGCTGCAGCTTTGTCTTGTTGGCTGAGGTGATATAGGGTAAGTACAATGTTTCTATTTTTTTTTCTTTAGCTTGTTCAAGCCTTGAATACTTATTTTACTTTTACTTGCCTTCATATTTTATATTTTATCTCATATATATGTATTCCTATTCCAATTTCTTTTATTTGTTTTGTTATCCTTTATAAGTGTTTATATGCGAATGCATTTTATTTCTATGCTTTTACTTGTTATTTACTATAAATCCCAATTCAAATATAAATTAAATATTCAATTTTTAAATTTATTCCAAAATTTATTCAAAATTTACATTAACTATAAATTAAAACGAATTCCAAAATTTTGGGATCGTTACATATACTACTATATATATAATATCACATCCAAACTGATACTAATAATAAATTTTCAAGCAATCAACCAATACTTTAAATTTTAACTATTTAAATTCACCAGCAATCCAATTTGAGTGAGATTAACTCAAATTTTCCTTTTAATTTGCAATCCGATCCAAACCGACTTGTTTTCTTTACGATTTCAGACCTTCTATACACATTATACGGTTTATTAATATTTGAATAATCGGACAATTAATTACCATTCAATAATTTAATTAATTAACAATTAATTTAAGCTGATGCGTTCCTTTTTTTTAAATCTTTAAGTAATTATAATAAATTAAATAAGTTAATCGAATAATTTAATCACCAAATCTAGTTTTAAAATAAACCAGTAAATCTAAAATGTGTGTATATATATATTTACTTTTATTTTTTTGAAACTTTATATATATTTATAAAATAGTCTATATAGACCTAAAAATCTATTTTTGTATAAACTCTATAAATTTTAAAATCCATGTGCATATTTTCCAAATCCTATCTATATATAAACATATATATCTCTGTTTATCTATATACATTTAAAATAAAATATGTATGTGTACTCATATATAAATATATATATATATTTAAATATATATTTTTGTAAATAACCAAAAACAGTAATTCCTTTATTGTAAAAACTTTCATCTGTTACACATATATATCTGTAAAATAAAGTTTTGATTTTAAAATTTCCCTTTTTTCTGTGTATGTAAACATTTATCTATTCAATGAAATTAAAAAAAAGATACCTCACCGCATCCACCATCGATCTCAACTTCGACTCCAGATCGTCCCTCGCTACAGCCACGTGCGTGCCTCGACCACGACAGCTACAGGAAAATCCCCCGACCACCAGTCCAAAGCCTCCGTGCCTCCATACTTTCCCGAAGTCACGCGTCGAGCTCGAGCTCGAATTTTCCCACCATAATGAAGCGAGAGCCCACCTCGTGATCAACCCCGCCCCCATCGTCACTCACGATAACAAACTATATCAACATCACGATGGACCTTCTGTTGCCTCAACCCGTAGAAGCAAGAAACGAAAGCCCAAAGAATTGATGAATCGATCGATTGCGGCCTGTAATCATGAATTGATCTCTGTCACTTTTTTTTAATTTTGAAACAGAAAAAAATTTAAGGAGTAGAGGACAGATTTTAAAACGAGCGTTCATATTTTCTTTTCACTGCATTCGAGCAAATATAGGGAAGAAGAGGGAGATGCATGTGATTTTAAAACGATTGATGTTCGACATTTCTTTATTGATTACGCTGATAGGAGGGAACAGACAGGGGTGATATAAAATAAAGGAGACGTGATGTTGAAAGGGTGTTTGCATGCTTAAGGGAAGCTACAATGATTTTTGAAAAATTGTTGATACGATTTGTTATTGACCGGTCACAATTTACAACTATAATTTAAATTTGAATTAAAACTTCTCTAAATCAAGCTTAATATCTCAACCTCCTATCGAGGCATGTCGCTGGGCATTTATAATGTTATACCCCTATTTCGAGCCAATGGAAAAGGTTTCTAGTCCTAATTCAATCGTATGAAGAAGATAGCCTTTTGACTTCGTTATTATATTGAATTCTCAACATAACTTTCAGTGCGTTAATACCCCGTATGGCCCTATAATTCCAAACACTCTGAAATTTGAAGCTATATAATAATGCAATATTACAGATCCAATGGAATTGGTTTCATCGAAATTCGAGACTGTGCCCCTGAAGGCTATTTTTCAATGTCATTTTAACGATATATTTTTAAAACTGGATAGATCGCTTTTAAATTCAAATTTAAAGCTCTATCACCTTCAGTATTATTAATATAATTTTATAAGCCTTCAAATTATTTTTAGGGGCTTAAAACTCAAGATTCCATATTTTCCCCAAATCCCACTTATTTAATTCCATAATTAAATTATCCAAATAATTGGTTATATTTTAAACTCAAGTTGAAAATTCACTTTTAAATATTAAAAATCAATTAAATATTCCAATTTCAAATATCCAAAATTTCGGGTCATTATACCTAAAACTGTAATACTTAGTCTGACCCGAGAATTATAATAAAATAACACCCAAGTCAGTCTGGAAAACAAGCGTGAAAAAACACACTCAATTTGAATTATTAGATTTATCAAAATCCTTTGAAAAAGGTATTTCGTAAGACCGCTCCACACATAAACACGATGGGTTTTTCCCTTACAATAACTAAAACAATCTTTATTAAAATAATTTGATATTATAATAGAGTCTATAGAAACTAAATAGAAAATAGCTGAAATGCTTGCATCTCATGTTACAACATAGTTGAGCACAATCAAAACCATACGGTGCTTATTGGAGAATGGATCCCATACAATGACTAGGCCATTGGGGTACCGCCCATCACAGTACACCTCTAGAATAATGTATCGAGGACCTTGCCGAGATCCGCTGCTGCACAAGACTGGCCTACCCCTAACCTAGGTAGATTGAATATGTTATCACCTCGGGTGTTCCCACCCTTAAAAAACGTGTGCTCCTTCTTTCATGTACAACAACATCCATAATTCATATGTTTCCGACGGTATCTAGAAAAGTGATAACATACCATAATTGGGTGCGACCCACTTAGCCTTACTGCATCTCCACTGGTTTGGTCATTCACGGTTGATGAGACCTGAGGCTAAGCATTACCTTTCAAGAAACAGTTATAAATAGAATGCTCATCGTCCTCCAATGACGATGTTATGATGGTATTAGTCCATACAAGTTGTCATGGGTCTGGACAAACCGAATCACCGCCTCCATCATCTTTACGGTATTCATTCATAACGTTCAAATCGGATCGAAGTGATTTTCAGATAATTAAATCCGATCTCGGTCTCTTCGAAACGATTAACGAAATTTGGCCAAAATCGATAGTCGGTTATTTAACTATCAATAAAATATCTGTAACGATCCGATATTTTCAACCATTCGCATCCATTATAAGTGTATAGGTAGAAACTCATGCCGGAATTGGATAGCTCAGAATACCGTGTTGTAAATAAAAATTTGGCAAATCTCAGAATATACAGTAAATAAAATCACGGATCACAGACACAGAGTATATAAAAATGCAGCGGAAGAAAAAGAGATAGTAGTTCATGAAGCTACTATATAAATATGAGATACATCAGAGTTAAATAAGATACAACAGAAGAGTAACAAGATACATCACTGAAACACTGGATACTGAAACAAAATAGAAGGCTGGATCTTCAAGGAAAGCTCCAACGCCGAAGGTGAATCTGAAATGCTAACTCACTCAATCCGACCCGAGCGTAAAGCAAAACACAAAACCCTCGAGTCAGGACATAAATACTTATAAACTGTAAATCAACTCAAGTGAACAGTAACAAAATGCATCAGTAACTTAAAGGATGCTTGGGACCGCCCATCCTCTAAGGATCCGTTAAACTATTTACTATGTAGTAATATACGCTATATACGGTAGTATCTAATCAGTAAAGTATAATCATATAGAAAATAGCGTTAAGGGGATGGTGAACCTTAACGCGGTCAGATCTTTAAAACCAAAATCGTAGTGGGCTCGATATAAAGATATGACACGGCACGCGAGGCAATGCCGGGGTGGATACACCGTTTGCACTCCCGGACCGGTGGTGACGGCAAGCCAGCAGCTTCCGCCCACCTCGAACAATACCCCCGAATCAAAGTGGCGCCACCGAATCGAATCACAACAGTAATAGAATAGTTTCCGATGGAGCATGCTCGATGAAAGGGTGCGACCCTTTGTGTAGCCCGGTATAGCTCCTGTTTTAGTCATATATGCCAACTCACGGGAGTTGGGTCCACGTAATATACCTCGAGAACGTCGCTACCATCCTACTTCGTTCTGGAATCTCCACCGCGTACACAGTTGTTAAAGTGGTTTTCGGTATTGGCCGGCTATAAGACAATATCCGATCCCGGTCTCTTTAACAACCAATCGTTATTATAACCCATGGATATTTATTTCAAATAATTTATACTTCCAAGACCAAAATATCATACTCATTTCAAAACAATATCACAATTGTATCATTTCCATTTCAAAAATAATTCAATATTATATCATTCAAATAAAACCCAAATTTTCAAATCATTGAATATTTCTTTAAATTTATTAAACTTGAAATATTCCTTTAAATTATCATAGCATTTTGGAAATGTTACCTTAAGGAATCATAGCATTTTTGGAATGTACTACTTTCCACTTTACATTGTATATAATCAAAGTATTGATAAGCTTAAAATTTTAACATGTCAATTTATCATAGCCTTATAGTTAAATAAACTTACTTGCTGTAATATACAATTTAAACCAAAATTCTTATGTTAAGTTAAAAGCACCTTATTAACTTACATTATTATTACAATAAGTAACATTTATCATTTTAATCAATTTAAAATACACCATTACATTGATTAAAATCTACGTGTCAAATGTACGTTTTAAATTTTATATTCCTATTACAATAATGAACATTTATTAATTAAATCAATACCACACTACTTAAAACTTTCATGTTTCTTTCTTAATTAAAACTTTACATGTTCTTGCATTAATTAAAACTTTCATGTTCTCTCATTAATTAGGACTTTACACGTTTCTTTCATTAATTAAAAACTTATACGTTTCTTTCATTAATTAAAACTTATACTTCTTTCATTAATTAGGAATTGACATGTTCCTATCATTAATTAGAACACCATACGTTCTTTCATTAATTAGAACACCATACGTTCTTTCATTAATTAAAACCTATACGTTTCATTCATAAATTAAAACCTATACGTTTCTTCCATAAATTAAAACCTATACGTTCCTTCCATAAATTAAACCCTATACGTTTCTTTCATAAATTAAAACCTATACGTTCCTTTCATAAATTAAACCCTATACGTTTCTTTCATAAATTAAACGCTACACGTTTCTTTCATAAATTAAACCCTACACGTTTCTTTCATAAATTAAACCCTACACGTTTCTTTCATAAATTAAAACCTACACGTTTCTTTCATAAATTAAGACCTACACGTTTCTTTCATAAATTGAAACCTACACGTTTCTTTCATAAATTGAAACCTACACGTTTCTTTCATAAATTGAAACCTATACGTTTCTTTCATAAATTGAACCCTATACGTTTCTTTCATAAATTGAACCCTATACGTTTCTTTCATAAATTAAACCCTATACGTTTCTTTCATAAATTAAACCCTATACGTTTCTTTCATAAATTAAAACCTATACGTTTCTTTCATAAATTAAAACCTATACGTTTCAGATTTATATTACCATTTTACAAATTTAACTAAACTTCCATTTTATTTGATTAATTTAACATCTTTAGTTAAAACTCATATTTCACATTTTCAAGTCAAGTTATATTTTAAAATTTCATTTTCAACAGCCATTTATTCAACCACTTAAATTTATAGAAAATCAATAATTCTTTAATAAATCACTTAAATTCAAATATAAATCAATTTATCATATTTACCATTTCCAAATAAAATTAAAGTCCATTTTATTCATGTAACTTAAATATCATATTTAGTCAAAATTCCAAATTTCAAACACAAGTTATATTTCAAAATCCAGTTAATCCATTCATAAATTACATTTTTAACACATAGAAAAATCATAATTTATTTATTTTAAAACCTTTCAAAATCTATTTAAATCAAATTTCATAATTTTATATTTTTAAAATACTTAAAATATTCAAAGCACTTTATAAAATGACCACAGGTCTGTATATAATTTTCTAACCTAGGTCAAGTGATACGGATATGTATCATTTCAATCCGCAGTTTAAAAGGTAAAAATCCGAGTTCTATCATTTCAACCCGCAATCCCAAGTTTAAATAAATAAATAAAATAACTCAGGCCTATCATTTCAGCCTATAATGATTTTTTATCCTAACAGGGAACTTGCAGTGTGATCATATACAGAAATAATATAAACAATGTCAATATCACAATATACAGTCATGTATCAGATGTCAGGTGAAAATTAACAGTTTTAACATGGTAATAACACGGCATAGCATATCATATGATCATCATTAACTTGCATAAACATTTTACATTACTAAACACTTGTCATCAATCCACTTTTCATAAGTATATATGTCAGAGTGAGAAAGACTCACCTTTTCGAAGCTAGAGACCAAAACAACAAACACAAGAGCGATTCCAAAAGCACGACAAACACGATTTGAATTGAATGAATGGAAAGCCTTGATAATGATCTTGTATACAACAAATAAACAAGACCATATAAACATATGCATACAATATAAAGATTTGTTGAACAATAGAAAAGTAGAAGCAACAAATGACATTACCAAGATTTTCAACCACTTTTGCTTGACCACAACTCCATGTATGCTCGGCCATACATGCTTAGGGCTAGGCCACACTTGTTTTCAGGTGGAAAAGGATCTGGTTTGGCGTCACAAAGGCATGGCAAGCACAAAAATGTGAATTGGTAGGAGATGATATAAGGAGGTGTTAGGGTTAATTGGTGAAAGGTTAGGTTAAAAGTAAAAGGGTGGACTATAAAGGCCCATAGAAAGATAGAAAGTTTAAGGACTTTCAAATTTCCTTTTCTATTTAATTTTATAAAAACAAAATAAACTATGACTTCAAAAATACAAGACCACTTTTAAAATAGACTATAACTTCAAAACAAAGGTGACAAAACAAATTTTGTTCATTTATTTTTTTTTCAAACAAAAGGGCAGAGGGAATATAGACTAGAATGACAAATTACAGAGGTGACAAAACAATTTTTTTTTTCTCATTTCTTTTTTCCAGAACAAGGGCCAGTGGAAAAATAGATTATAATTTCAAAAATACAAAGTGACAAAAGCAACTTTTTTTTTCATTTCCCCTTTTTTTTAAAACAAGGCTCGGTGGCAATATTACTTCAAAAACTAAATACAAAGGCGACAAAAATGGAATTTTTTTCATTCCTTTTTTTTCTCAAACAAGGCTCGGTGGTCTGGCATGGGTAGGGTCGGAAAAATATGGTGAATGGCCAAGCACGGTGGTAGGCAATAGGATAAAGCAAAACAATGAAAGGAGAACAAATGAAATAAAACAAGAGTGAAAAGAAGAAAGAAAGAAAAAAGGGAAAAAAAATGAAAGGAAAAGCATGCGCCGGTTCATACCTTCAGGAGATGCTCACACAAATTTTGATGGAAGCAAAATGAATAATTTGTGGTATGGAACTTTTGAACGTGAAATATATATTAACATTTGCTCAATAATTTATGTAGAGGGCAGGCAAGAGTAAAATGCTTGAACGTTAGAGGCAATTTAATTCTATCCAATAGGTGGAAACGTATGGGAGGCAAGAGGGAAAGAAATAATTCACACACGGAAATGATTTAAGGCAAGATTTGAGCAAGATTTTGGATTCTCAAAAGAGAATATACGGCTGAAAACTTTGCATTGTTAACGCAAGAAAAAAATCAAATAGATAACGAAAAGGCAAGAGCAACAATTAAATATATGCCCAAAGTAGCGTACAAATTATTTTGTTTCTCTTATTAAATAAATTTAAAATACTAACGTTTCTATTAGGAAAAATAAACCATCACTTTAAACCAAAATTTAATAGCTATTATACCATAATTAATAACATTTGATTTAGCTTCATCCAATTGATTGTTAAATATAAAGTTAAGAAACAGATGTAAACATATGTAAAAGAAATGTAAAGTTTATTTCCCGTTTCACACTAATTATTACTAACTTTTTTTTATAAAAAAAAATAGTATACAACAAATCTGACCAAAACAAAAGTGGAACAAATGTTACACAATTGTATATAGTGCAAGATGAAAATTTTGCCTTTATAATTATAAAATTTAGAATTTCTATTAAAGTTACACTTTTTATCCAAATCAAATTTTCAGACATTGTTTATTTTTATTTGGACAAATGATCAGAAATCATTTCAAGAAAATTTCCAATATTAGATTTTTAAGAAAACAAAAGCCAAAGTCTTTGAATAAATGAAAAAAAATTAAATTTTTAAACTTTTAAAATTTTAAGTTGAAAGTCACAGTTTGACTATTTTGACCAAAATCAGCATTTCAGGCAAATATTCAACTTACAAAAGTTTGGAATTATAACTCATAAAAATCAAGATTATATTTAAATAAATTTAATCATTTCAAATAAGTAAAATAAGTTTTTAAATCAAAATCTTACATTAAAAATAATTAAAATATACAATAAAATAATTACAAAATACAGGGTTGTTACACTCTCCCCCACTCAAAACTTTTCGCCCCCGAAAGGGAATGAGGTATGGAAGGGCACAGAAAAGATAGAGTGAAATAGGATTAAGATAAGATGACAAGAAGATTGAAGTTATACCTGATAACTATTGTTATAGGTAAGTTTTACAAGGTGGAGATTATCAAAAATTATAGAAAGATTTCTAAACAGAAAGATCATAAAAAGATGCATATACCAGTCTATAGCAAGATGAGGACGATAAGAACAACCAAAAGATAGTTTGAAAAACAAAATAAAAAAATGAATTTGAAAGCATGGAGATTTCAACTTAAATAGAAAATAAACTTTTACACAAGTTACATAAATCTTAACTATCTCAAATTTCATTATCTTATTATCCAATCATCTTAAATTAACAATTTTTTTTAAAACCATGGGTTAGAAAAATAATCATTTATTACACTCACAATGTATTTAATAAATTTTATTCTTCTTTATTCCTAATAAAAATTAGATTTATTCCTCTCAATATATTTATCACTCATGTTCAATATACTTACACTTATTATAACTGCTTTCTTTTATTCTTAGTTCTTTTAACATCATTTTATTGTAAGTTATTCAATTACCCTTTATTATATTTACCTCTGTTAATCATCATTTTATAATTAAAATTTAAGTGTATAACATTTATTATAACCACCAAAATTTTATTTATAAAATCTTTTTATATTGTATATTACCCAATTACATTGTTAACTTCTGAAATTAAGGTAAGTTATATTGGAATGGAATTGTGTCATACAAATAAAACTTTCCAATTCAATTATCTCAAGTTTAATCATTTATCCAAAAAAATTCGATTTTCTTTTTATAATTGAAATTATTGTTAAAAATAAAATTTAAGAATTAAATTTCTGATTTCTTCGAACCATTTAGAGATAAGTAATAATATATATATAATATGTCAAATCAAATTTCAATCGTATATCTATATATATTATAAATTAAGTCATATTTTATAAATTCAAATCAATTTAATTTCCCAAAACAAAGCTGTAGAAAGACTACAGAACAGTCTCTTCACTTCGAAACTCAAAAATGAACGTCGATGATGCTGTAGTCATCACCAAAGTTATTTTCCAGCGACAAAGAGAAGAGTACTAATTTTAAACTTAAAATTCTTTGGAAACAAATTTCTATTTGAAAATATTTTAAATATTATATCCCTTTAAACTTTTAAACAAAAGGTTTGCAACCATCGGAAATTAAATTCTCAAATTTCTTTTTCTAAATTCATTTAAGTTCCCATATAACTTTATAAACAATTATTTATAAATTCATTTATAGAACAATAAATGATAAATCAAGTATTATCATTTAAATTGTCAATTTGAATCATTTTATTAAGTTCCATAAATATATTTATATATATATCAAAATTTTATTTCATTAACCAAATTTTAAAATAATATCGTGTCAGTTTGTTCTGTCAAAGTGTTTTAGAAATCCTATCGATAGCGTTGATCAGACGAATCGATCGGAAACCCAACTCAGCATCAACAACTCAAACAACACAATATATAAACAAAATATAGATTGACAAATACAATTCAAAATATTTGAAAATATGTTGGAAACAAAAGACAAGATGATTAAATACAAAGTAGGGAGGCGGATAAGCTAAAATAAATCACGGGCAACCTTAATCGGGTCAACCGTGACTTAAAGTATAAGAACGAAGTGGATTTTCTGGGGTAAATCTACATTCGACCTCAAGAGATAGAGTTTGGGATAATAGGAGATACTAGCATCTAAACCGAGGATATAAAATTTTTGGTGAATCGATGCTGTTGTAAAGGAGTTTCACTCCTTTTACAAGAAAATTTTTGAGATTGGCGGGACCGCCAATTCACTATAAAGATCATTCGAAGTGGAGTTATGGGATACTCCAGAATCAAGTGAAGATGAGTAGCGGGGAATAAGAATGGATTTTTGGAACCGCAGGGAACGTTCCAAAATTCAAAGGAATCGAGTCAAAAGAGAGAGATTCAACTCGAATGAAAGTGATTCTGTAAATACATCTACTCCATATGCTGAGTTTTGCCTAGAGCTAACCAAAGCTCTGATACCAACTGTAACGATCCGATATTTTCAACCATTCGCATCCATTATAAGTGTATAGGCAGACACTCATGCCGGAATTGGATAGCTCAGAATACCGTGTTGTAAATAAAAATTTGGCAAATCTCAGAATATATAGTAAATAAAATCACGGATCACAGACACAGAGTATATAAAAATGCAGCGGAAGAAAAAGAGATAGTAGTTCATGAAGCTACTATATAAATATGAGATACATCAGAGTTAAATAAGATACAACAGAAGAGTAACAAGATACATCACTGAAACACTGGATACTGAAACAAAATAGAAGGCTGGATCTTCAAGGAAAGCTCCAACGCCGAAGGTGAATCTGGAATGCTAACTCACTCAATCCGACCCGAGCGTAAAGCAAAACACAAAACCCTCGAGTCAGGACATAAATACTTATAAACTGTAAATCAACTCAAGTGAACAGTAACAAAATGCATCAGTAACTTAAAGGATGCTTGGGACCGCCCATCCTCTAAGGATCCGTTAAACTATTTACTATGTAGTAATATACGCTATATACGGTAGTGTCTAATCAGTAAAGCATAATCATATAGAAAATAGCGTTAAGGGGATGGTGAACCTTAACGCGGTCAGATCTTTAAAACCAAAATCGTAGTGGGCTCGATATAAGGATATGACACGGCACGCGAGGCAATGCCAGGGTGGATACACCATTTGCACTCCCGGACCGGTGGTGACGGCAAGCCAGCAGCTTCCGCCCACCTCGAACAATACCCCCGAATCAAAGTGGCGCCACCGAATTGAATCATAACAGTAATAGAATAGTTTCCGATGGAGCATGCTCGAAGAAAGGGTGCGACCCTTTGTGTAGCCCGGTATAGCTCCTGTTTTAGTCATATATGCCAACTCACGGGAGTTGGGTCCACGTAATATACCTCGAGAACGTCGCTACCATCCTACTTCGTTCTGGAATCTCCACCGCGTACACAGTTGTTAAAGTGGTTTTCGGTATTGGCCGGCTATAAGACAATATCCGATCCCGGTCTCTTTAACAACCAATCGTTATTATAACCCATGGATATTTATTTCAAATAATTTATACTTCCAAGACCAAAATATCATACTCATTTCAAAACAATATCACAATTGTATCATTTCCATTTCAAAAATAATTCAATATTATATCATTCAAATAAAACCCAAATTTTCAAATCATTGAATATTTCTTTAAATTTATTAAACTTGAAATATTCCTTTAAATTATCATAGCATTTTGGAAATGTTACCTTAAGGAATCATAGCATTTTTGGAATGTACTACTTTCCACTTTACATTGTATATAATCAAAGTATTGATAAGCTTAAAATTTTAACATGTCAATTTATCATAGCCTTATAGTTAAATAAACTTACTTGCTGTAATATACAATTTAAACCAAAATTCTTATGTTAAGTTAAAAGCACCTTATTAACTTACATTATTATTACAATAAGTAACATTTATCATTTTAATCAATTTAAAATACACCATTACATTGATTAAAATCTACGTGTCAAATGTACGTTTTAAATTTTATATTCCTATTACAATAATGAACATTTATTAATTAAATCAATACCACACTACTTAAAACTTTACATGTTTCTTTCTTAATTAAAACTTTACATGTTCTTGCATTAATTAAAACTTTCATGTTCTCTCATTAATTAGGACTTTACACGTTTCTTTCATTAATTAAAAACTTATACGTTTCTTTCATTAATTAAAACTTATATTTCTTTCATTAATTAGGAATTGACATGTTCCTATCATTAATTAGAACACCATACGTTCTTTCATTAATTAGAACACCATACGTTCTTTCATTAATTAAAACCTATACGTTTCTTTCATAAATTAAAACCTATACGTTTCTTCCATAAATTAAAACCTATACGTTCCTTCCATAAATTAAACCCTGTACGTTTCTTTCATAAATTAAAACCTATACGTTCCTTTCATAAATTAAACCCTATACGTTTCTTTCATAAATTAAACCCTACACGTTTCTTTCATAAATTAAACCCTACACGTTTCTTTCATAAATTAAACCCTACACGTTTCTTTCATAAATTAAAACCTACACGTTTCTTTCATAAATTAAGACCTACACGTTTCTTTCATAAATTAAAACCTACACGTTTCTTTCATAAATTGAAACCTATACGTTTCTTTCATAAATTGAAACCTATACGTTTCTTTCATAAATTGAACCCTATACGTTTCTTTCATAAATTAAACCCTATACGTTTCTTTCATAAATTAAACCCTATACGTTTCTTTCATAAATTAAACCCTATACATTTCTTTCATAAATTAAAACCTATACGTTTCTTTCATAAATTAAAACCTGTACGTTTCTTTCATAAATTAAACCCTATACGTTTCTTTCATAAATTAAAACCTATACGTTTCAGATTTATATTACCATTTTACAAATTTAACTAAACTTCCATTTTATTTGATTAATTTAACATCTTTAGTTAAAACTCAAATTTCACATTTTCAAGTCAAGTTATATTTTAAAATTTCATTTTCAACAGTCATTTATTCAACCACTTAAATTTATAGAAAATCAATAATTCTTTAATAAATCACTTAAATTCAAATATAAATCAATTTATCATATTTACCATTTCCAAATAAAATTAAAGTCCATTTTATTCATGTAACTTAAATATCATATTTAGTCAAAATTCCAAATTTCAAACACAAGTTATATTTCAAAATCCAGTTAATCCATTCATAAATTACATTTTTAACACATAGAAAAATCATAATTTATTTATTTTAAAACCTTTCAAAATCTATTTAAATCAAATTTCATAATTTTATATTTTTAAAATACTTAAAATATTCAAAGCACTTTATAGAATAACCACGGGTCTGTATATAATTTTCTAACCTAGGTCAAGTGATACGGATATGTATCATTTCAATCCGCAGTTTAAAAGGTAAAAATCCGAGTTCTATCATTTCAACCCGCAATCCCAAGTTTAAATAAATAAATAAAATAACTCAGGCCTATCATTTAAGCCCATAATGATTTTTTATCCTAACAGGGAACTTGCAGTGTGATCATATACAGAAATAATATAAACAATGTCAATATCACAATATACAGTCATGTATCAGATGTCAGGTGAAAATTAACAGTTTTAACATGGTAATAACACGGCATAGCATATCATATGATCATCATTAACTTGCATAAACATTTTACATTACTAAACACTTGTCATCAATCCACTTTTCATAAGTATATATGTCAGAGTGAGAAAGACTCACCTTTTCGAAGCTAGAGACCAAAACAACAAACACAAGAGCGATTCCAAAAGCACGACAAACACGATTTGAATTGAATGAATGGAAAGCCTTGATAATGATCTTGTATACAACAAATAAACAAGACCATATAAACATATGCATACCATATAAAGATTTGTTGAACAATAGAAAAGTAGAAGCAACAAATGACATTACCAAGATTTTCAACCACTTTTGCTTGACCACAACTCCATGTATGCTCGGCCATACATGCTTAGGGCTAGGCCACACTTGTTTTCAGGTGGAAAAGGATCTGGTTTGGCGTCACAAAGGCATGGCAAGCACAAAAATGTGAATTGGTAGGAGATGATATAAGGAGGTGTTAGGGTTAATTGGTGAAAGGTTAGGTTAAAAGTAAAAGGGTGGACTATAAAGGCCCATAGAAAGATAGAAAGTTTAAGGACTTTCAAATTTCCTTTTCTATTTAATTTTATAAAAACAAAATAAACTATGACTTCAAAAATACAAGACCACTTTTAAAATAGACTATAACTTCAAAACAAAGGTGACAAAACAAATTTTGTTCATTTCTTTTTTTTTCAAATAAAAGGGCAGAGCGAATATAGACTAGAATGCCAAATTACAGAGGTGACAAAACAAATTTTTTTTTTCTCATTTCTTTTTTTCCAGAACAAGGGCCAGTGGAAAAATAGATTATAACTTCAAAAATACAAAGTGACAAAAGCAACTTTTTTTTCATTTCCCCTTTTTTTTCAAAACAAGGCTCGGTGGCAATATTACTTCAAAAACAAAATACAAAGGCGACAAAAATGGAATTTTTTTCATTCCTTTTTTTTTCTCAAACAAGGCTCGTTGGTCTGGCATGGGTAGGGTCGGAAAAATATGGTGAATGGCCAAGCACGGTGGTAGGCAATAGGATAAAGCAAAACAATGAAAGGAGAACAAATGAAATAAAACAAGAGTGAAAAGAAGAAAGAAAGAAAAAAGAGAAAAAAAAATGGAAGGAAAAGCATGCGCCGGTTCATACCTTCAGGAGATGCTCACACAAATTTTGATGGAAGCAAAATGAATTATTTGTGGTATGGAACTTTTGAACGTGAAATATATATTAACATTTGCTCAATAATTTATGTAGAGGGCAGGCAAGAGTAAAATGCTTGAACGGTAGAGGCAACTTAATTCTATCCAATAGGTGGAAACGTATGGGAGGCAAGAGGGAAAGAAATAATTCACACACGGAAATGATTTAAGGCAAGATTTGAGCAAGATTTTGGATTCTCAAAAGAGAATATACGGTTGAAAACTTTGCATTGTTAACGCAAGAATAAAATCAAATAGATAACGAAAAGGCAAGAGCAACAATTAAATATATGCCCAAAGTAACGTACAAATTATTTTGTTTCTCTTATTAAATAAATTTAAAATACTAACGTTTCTATTAGGAAAAATAAACCATCACTTTAAACCAAAATTTAATAGCTATTATACCATAATTAATAACATTTGATTTAGCTTCATCCAATTGATTGTTAAATATAAAGTTAACAAACAGATGTAAACATATGTAAAAGAAATGTAAAGTTTATTTCCCGTTTCACACTAATTATTACTAACTTTTTTTTATAAAAAAAAATAGTATACAACAAATCTGACCAAAACAAAAGTGGAACAAATGTTACACAATTGTATACAGTTCAAGATGAAAATTTTGCCTTTATAATTATAAAATTTAGAATTTCTATTAAAGTTACACTTTTTATCCAAATCAAATTTTCAGACATTGTCTATTTTTATTTGGACAAATGATCAGAAATCATTTCAAGAAAATTTCCAATATTAGATTTTTAAGAAAACAAAAGCCAAAGTCTTTGAATAAATGAAAAAAAATTAATTTTTTAAACTTTTAAAATTTTAAGTTGAAAGTCACAGTTTGATTATTTTGACCAAAATCAGCATTTCAGACAAATATTCAACTTACAAAAGTTTGGAATTATAACTCATAAAAATCAAGATTATATTTAAATAAATTTAATCATTTCGAATAAGTAAAATAAGTTTTTAAATCAAAATCTTACATTAAAAATAATTAAAATATACAATAAAATAATTACAAAATACAGGGTTGTTACAATATCCATAAGTAGACATCAGGCCTTATTATAATTTTTCAAACATTTATTTAAAAATATCTTACTAAGATATTTATTCAAACTACTTCCATTATTTCGATATTCTAAATAATTTCAAATCCATATATTCTCAATGGAATATTTCTAACCCTTCCCAATACTTAGAATATTTTCCAAATTCCATTTTTATAACACTTGGAAAAAAATTGTTTCTATTCCAATCCTTTCCCACTAAAATTATTTCCAAACCTTCCTTCCAATACATAGGAAATTATTTATACGTTTATTTTTTGGAATCATTTTAATATTAAACTTGGAAATATTCATTACATATCTAACTGTTATAACTTCTTTAATTAATTCAAATTCATTTTTCCAAGTTCTTATATTCTAACATTTAGGAAATTTCTTAGGTTCGCAGAATCCATTATTAGATTTCTCTTATAAAACCTCCCCGTTAAATAAACCCATCTACAAATCTCAAGAGAATTTATAAATAAGTTTTCAATCATTTCAAACCTATATATATACAAAATGAGTGTTTTAAAGCATAGTAATTAATTTTTTAAAAATTTGTCTAAGTAATTATTTAAAATATTGAACACTTTTAAAATAAACGACGATACTAATTTCTAAATCAGTTATAAGAAATAATAATCAATTCGTAAGTCTTATTATTAATTCAACCAATATTTAATATTTTAATAACCCACCTTCGAAAAACTCAATACAAATAATAGTTCATACCATATAGTCTAATAAATAAAGTCCCATTTTAAAAAAACATAACTTCTCAAATAAACTCTATTTTTAAAGTTCAGTCTAACCACTTTTAAATTCAGAAATTCTCTCTCCTTTTATCACAAATCTCTTTAGATTTCCAATTCCACAACTATTTCCAATTCCAAAATAAATACCATTATATTTTCTTTCAAAAATACTTCCATAGGTGGATATAATATCACATTTTAAATTTATATTCACAATTCATCAACTAACACCATTTCCCTTATTTATAGCATCATTTACAAATATACAACGCATTTGGGTTTTTCTTGTTTACAACTAAATTATCATTTATAAAAGTTGTAAATTATCATTTATAAAATCTCATTTTATAAATCCATTCCTTAATAAATCCCATTTACTTTCCACGTTTATTATATTATATCGATTCCAACTCCTTTTCATATCTTTAAAATATCCTTTATAAATTCTTCTATATGATTCATTTTAAGAAATCTGTATCTTAAACAATTTACGAATAGTTAAGTAGAACTGAAAAATGTTTATTACTATTTTTTTCAACTCGATTTTCTTTAAAATAACCTAAATTCTAATATAAATATTTTGTTTTCCTTTTTATTCCTTCAAATTTCAAAAAAAAAAATTATGGTATTTAAAATGCCAAAATCCTGGCTAGTGCTACAATAGCATCCAATTATTCAAAATCACTACAATAATTGGATTATTTTACACAATCCATATATCATAATAAATGAAATTAAATTAAACATTTTGAGGAATCCAGTTGGATCCCTCTAACATGTTTTCCTGCATCCACAGATGTTAATGCAACATAAAGATACCAATCCCACTTCGATGAGATATCGTGGTATATAGGATCGTCAGCTAGTATGCGGGGTGCATAGGGCCTCATTCGCTATAATGTGCGGGACTCACTTTAACTACTAATACATATATTACTATATATATAATATCATTCAACAGATAATAATTTATAAATTCAACCACACATCCAATGATTAATTTTAACTATTTAAAATTAAATTGGAAACTCCAAATGAGTGAGAATTTTCTCACCTATGATTTTTATTTTGCAATATGTTCCAACTCGACTTGTTTTCACGATTTTTATTTTGCAATATGAGTGAAAATAAACCTTTGCTGTCATTCATTCCAGGCGTCGAACGACTCAACTATCATTGACCAACGACCGCGCTTCACATTCCAATCACCGCAGCCTCGAGTATCATGCTTCTCACTTCTGACATCGCCTACAACTACATCTCGTCGAGCCTCCTTTCTCAACCACATCACCTTCATAACCAAACCCTTACATGCATGTGTCCTCACGCACGCACACCCACCCCCCTCCCCCGGGAACTGCCAAGCAACCCGGACCCATCATCGTGACCTCCTCCCTCCCCCATATGCTCCCATTGCAGCGTCACCCAACACCCAATGCCTTTATCGAAATCGCAAGCTTCCAAAGTTTTCTCGACTTTTCTACTGGCTTCGCGCACGACGCCACAGCAGAAAATGAGCCGCTTGCAGATGGGTCGGCAATTTCGTAACCTCAACATCCATTCTCATCCCGTTCGATCCCTACACCAACCCTTATAGCAATTTCATCCTTGAAATTACGATAAGGTACATAATAAATCAAACAATGAGGTAAAACATATCATCAAACAAGTCAGGATAAGTATCTCAAAACCTGCTATGAATCTCCAAAGTATAGTCTCTGTCATCGTCACTCCACTGTACTTTGGCTAACCTAGTTGTCTTAGTTCTAAGCCTTTTCTCATCGCTCACAACAATTCGAACTGGCTTTCTCTTTATAGTCAAATCCGGTTCTGCTACTAAGTCATCTAGCATAGTCGGTGCAATAGTAGTATCTGGGTCTCTAACACACATTCTGAGATGAGAAATATGGAAAACGTCGCGGACTCCTACCATGCTGCTCGGTAACTCAACTTTATGTGCGAGTTTTTCGATCCTCTCAACAATAGGAAAAGGCTCAACAAACCTCGGCTCCAACTTCGCCGATTTTCCAAACCTAATCACAACCTTCATCGGTGTTACTTTGATGAAAACCTGATCCTCAACTGAGAATTCTAGATCTTTCCATCTCTTATCTGCATAGACTAAATCTGGACCAAAAACCAACCTATCACCGGTCTCTAGCCAACATACAAGAGATTTGAATGGCCTTCCATACAAAGCTTCAAATGGTGCCATCCCAATACTGGTCTAATAACTGTTATTATATGAAAACTCGACTAAATGCAGGTGGTCTTCCCATGATCCCTTGAAATCCAATACATAAGCTCTTAAAAAATCTTCCAAGATCTTATTAACCCTTTCCATTTGCACATCTGTCTGTGGATGGTAAGCGATATTCATCTTGAACTTGGTTCCATAAACTTCCTGCAGACTCTTCCAGAAATCGCTATTGAACAAAGGATCTCTATCACTAATTATGCTGCTAGGAATCCCATGCAGTCTGACCACATTTCTCATGAACAACCTTGCTAAAACATGTGCCATCCTGGTTGACCTAACTGGAATGAAATGAGCACCCTTGGTCAATCTGTCCACTATGTCCCATATGCTATCGTTTCCCATGTTCGACCTTGGAAACCCATCAATAAAGTACATGGATATAGAATCCCACTTGCATACTAGAATATCTAACGGCTTAAGTAACCCACTTGGTTTTTGGTATTCGTCCTTTGCCTGTTGGCGATTCAACCACTGCTTTACACAGAAACCAACATTACCATTTGTAGATAATCCAAATGCATTATCATGGCATGAAAAATATTACAAATTATGATATACTTTTAGTAGTTTCAAAGAGATGACTTCTGATTTAGAGAAGCAAACAAAAGAGAAGAATGGAAGAATTTAGGAGCTAAAAGGGAAGATAGATACAATTTGCCAATTTGAACCTTCGATCCAAAATGTCAAAGCTGACATTGGAAATTGCACGACTACACCAAAAGATGATGGATCTCGAGGTGGAGTTATCGAAAAGTCGAGCGTATTGCCAATCTTTAGAACATATCCCTAGTGGATGCGAATTCAACCTTCATACTCCTACCCCTTTTATTGGCCAAGAAAATTTTTATGCTCTGTTGAACCCTCCTTCAGCCTTGGATGATGGCGAAATTATCAGATGGTGCCAAAGAGTAAGATTTGAATGCATTCAATTTTTGAACAAGCACTGGAGTAATAAGGTTTCTACTTATCTTAATAAATAAGTTTTCAATCATTTCAAACCTATATATATATATACACAAAATGAGTGTTTTTAAAGAATAGTAATTTATTTTTTAAAAATATGTCTAAGTAATTATTTAAAATATTAAACACGTTTAAAATAAACGACAATACTAATTTCTAAATTAGTTGTAAGAAATAATAATCAATTCGTAAGTCTTATTATTAATTCAACCAATATTTAATATTTTAATAACCCACCTTCGAAAAATTCAATCCAAATAATAGTTCATACCATATAGTCTTCCCATTTTAAAAAAAAAACTTAACTTCTCAAATAAACTCTATTTTTAGAGTTCAGTCTAACCACTTTTAAATTTAGAAATTCTCTCTCGATTTATCACAAATCTCTTTACATTTCCAATTCCACAACTATTTCCAATTCCAGAATAAATTCCATTATATTTTCTTTCAAAATTACTTCCATAGCTTGATATAATATCACATTTTAAATTTATATTCACAATTCATCAACTAATACCATTTCCCTTATTTATGTCATTTTTTTTAAATTTACAACTCATTTGGGTTTTACTTGTTTACAACTAAATTATCATTTATAAAATCTCATTTTATAAATTCATTCCTTAATAAATCCAATTTACTTTCCACATTTATTATATTATATCGATTCCAACTCCTTTTCATATCTTTAAAATATCCTTTATAAATTCTTTTATATGATTCATTTTTAGAAATCTGTATCTCAAACAATTTACGAATAGTTAAGTAGAACTAAAAAAATGTTTATTATTATTTTTTTCAACTCGATTTCCTTTAAAATAACCCAAATTCCAATATAAATATTTTCTTTTCCTTTTTATTCCTTCAAATTTCAAAAAAATTATGGTATTTAAAATGCCAAAATCCTGGCTAGTGCTACAATAGCATCCGATTATTCAAAATCACTACAATAATTGGATTATTTTACATAATCCATATATCATAATAAATGAAATTAAATTCAACATTTTGAGGAATCCAGTTGGATCCCTCTAACATGTTTTCCTGCATCCGTAGATGTTAATACAACATAAAGATACCAATCCCACTTCGATGAGATATCACGGTATATAGGATCGTAAGCTAGTATGCGGGGTGCATAGGGTCTCATTCGCTATAATGTATGGGACTCACTTTAACTACTAATATGTATATTACTATATATATAATATCATTCAACATATAATAATTTATAAATTCAACCAAACATCCCATGATTAATTTTAACTATTTAAAATTAAATTGGCAATTCCAAATGAGTGAGAATTTTCTCACCTACAATTTTTAATTTGCAATATGTTCCAACTCGACTTGTTTTCACGATTTTTAGACATCGTATAAATAAGTTATTAAGTGTATTAGTTCATCAATATTTATAAACCTCGATTATATAACTAGCTATATAGTTATATTTTATTACAGAAAATAAACCTTTACTGTCGTTCATTCCTGGCATTGAACGACTCAACTATCATCGACCAACGACCGCGCTTCACATTCCAATCACCGCAGCCTCGAGCATCACGCTTCTCACTTCTGCCATCGCCTATAACTACACCTCGTCGAGCCTCCTTTCTCAACCACATCGCCTTCATAACCAAACCCTTACATGCATGCGTCCTCACCCATGCACACAACCCCCTCCCTGCGAACTGCCAAGCAACCCGGACCCATCATCGTGACTTCCTCCCTCCCCCATATGCGCCCATTGCAGCCTCACCCAACACCCAATAACTTTATCTAAATCGCAAGCTTCCACGGTTTTCTCGACTTTGCTACTGTCCTTACGCATGACGCCACAGCGGAAAATGAGCCGCTTGAAGATGGGTCGGCGATTTTGTAACCTCAACATCCATTCTCATCCCGTTCCAGCCCTACACCTACCCTTATAGCATGCGCGATCGCCTCCAACCCCGTCGTCGCTTTCGCCCTCGATATTCATGAGTTCACCGATTTGAGACCATTGCGATTCAATCTCATTATTTTTTAGTAATGGTCGAATTTTGAAGAATGACAGTGAAAACTGTGATTTTGATTTTTAACCGAAGGAAGGAATTTGCGAATTTAAATATAAAGGAGAAGGAGGCTATGGTTATACAACATGTTGGGTTTGATTTGATTTTCTTTTAATGTTCTGTTCAATTTCATAAAGAAGGGGGAAAAGTATAGTCCTGATATAACGTGAAGGAGAAAGGTATGAGTGATTTGAAAAGATTAGGGGCCGTTGGATGTTGACTGGTCAATATACATAAATAAATCAAAAAAATTCAAAATATCTCGATTTATGCAACTAAAGATTTCAAACTCCTATCGAGGTGTGTCGTGAGGCGTTCATAATGTTATACCTCTATTTCGAATGCAATTGAATAAGTTTTGAGTCCTAATTCAATCGTATGGAGAAGACAGCTTTTTGGACCCAATTATTATATTGAATTTTCGATATTAAATTCAACGCATTTATATCCTGTACGACCAAACGATAACTCCAAACACTATGAAATTTGAAATCCAATAATAATACACTATTACGGATCTAATGGAACCGGTTTCCTCAAATTTCAAGACCGTGCCTTGGATCGCTTTTTTAACACGTCGATTAAATCGATGATTTCAAAAATCGACAAAAACACTTGAAATCCCAGTATTAAAATCTTATTACTTAATTATAATTCCAAATTTAATACAACCATTTAAATATTCAAAATCAAATGATGAAAAATTTGGATCTTTCCCGTTATACTATTAAATTCCAGCATAATAAGTTTATAACTAAAATCGATGGTAGTTACTGGAATTTGGGTTTCCATACAATGATTGGGTGCCATAGTGCATCTCAAGATGAAAACACCAAGAAACTCGCCTAGATTCCCTGCCAACATGGGACTTGCCTACCCCTTGCTGAATAGTACAGAATACATTAACACCTTGGTTAGGATTACCAACTGTACCGAAGCATACAAAAATGGGTCAAATATCGATTCTAGATTTGATGATGACATACCCTAATGGATGCTACCAATATGGTCTTGCAGCATCTTCCATGTTTTATTCATTCGCGGTTGATAAGGCCTGAGGCTACATTTTAACTTCAATGTATCACTGCTCACTTGGAATGCTAACGTTGACATAATGTCACCATTCATCCATACAAGTCATTCAGGTGATGAACGAACCGAAGGCACTACCTCCACAACTTCCATTTTGGAATCAACCTCAGGGTTAGTAGCAAGTAGCCCTTGCATGTTTAAGTCGTCATCTTGGATCACGACTTCCAATATTTCCACTTCGAATGCTTAAGTTGGATCGAAGCGGTTTTTGGATAACATACCCTTTCCCGGTCTCTTCAAGACAACTTTCAATAATTTTTGCTAAACTCAAAGCTGGTTGTTTAGAAAATAACCAAATAAAAGATAAGAGCGGATTTTAGCTCCTAAATGCTTATCGATGGATTTCCTTATAATTTATCCTAGAAGAACAAAACCAGATCTATACGCTTAGTGCAGCATCATTGGAGATGACTGTGCCATATAGCTCGCGTGTTCCCCTTATAATGTTATGTTTAGGTCCAAATTTTGATAGTCGGATATTTAATTATCAAACAAACAATGATTGAAACATTGATTCAATTCTGTATGGGGTCCATTGATTAATCTTTAATTAATAAAATCACTTTATAAAACATGAAAAAAGATCTTCGCACAACACTATTTCCAAAACCTTTACTTCCCCTTTTTTACTTGGAAAATATTTTTACTTATCTTAAGTGTATAAGTATGTTATCAAAACATTTGAAAAATTGTACCTTTTAAAATCCTTTTTGAAAACATTACTTTCTATAAACCGATCCACTTATCCTTTATAAAAATTCCCTTTTAAATGCCCACTTCACATTCAATTACCTTTATAAATTTCCAAAATCAATTTGTAAAACACTTTTATAAGTCTACAAGTCAATTTACAAAATTTCTTTACAAACCTATAAAATTATTTGTAAAACATTTCTCTATTTAAAACTCCTTTGATATATCTTCTTTATGAAAAATCCTTTACAAAATATCTTTTTCAACACATCCTTTTAAATTACTTTAACTAAACCTTTTTACTTAGTGAAACCCTTTTTATTATAAGTACTATTTATAAATTCCTTTATAAAATAATAATATAACTTGACAAATCATTTACAAACCTTAAACCTCAAGTTGATTAAAGAATTGAAGTTAATTCAAAACCATACTTTATACTTTGAAAAGGAGGCTTAGCAATCCTAATGGTAGTAATTTAAGTTACCTTTTAACATCAATTTCACTTTCAAGTCACTTAACATTTATTTACATAAGTCAACTTATATGTAAGTGCAATTCATATCCAAATAATGAAATAACATGTCAATACAACTCAAATAGCATATACATGTCAAAATAACGTAATAGCAGGATGGTGATTTGTCCTACCAAATAGATGTCTAACAATTTACTACCTAAAGGAAAGTGGAATTTATTCTACTAAACATGTCCATACAATAAACAATTACGTTATAGCAGAATGGGGATTTATTCTACGATCAGATGTCCAAACAACTTTACAATCAACTTAGCAGAACGGGAATTTATTCTACTAACACATGTCCACATAGTCAAACCATTTACATATATCATTCATAAATGAATATCTACTTAATGGTATCGACATTTGAATCCCTTCTGCTCAAAACCATCTTTGAAAAAGAATTTCCTTTAAAAAAGTTGATTCTTGGAAAACAAGGATTAAAACTTAAAACTCCTTTTTAGGATAATTAATTACAAGTTAAACCCTTTATTAAACCATAAGTTAACTTTATTAAATATTAACCTAATTTAAATAAATAATTAATTATAAATTTAAACTCTAATTTATAATTAAAAATTAATCAAACAATTGATTAATAATTTAAAATAATTAACCCAATATTTAATTAAAAATAAATCATATACTTTACCCACAATTAATTAAAAATTAATCTTGCATACTCAAAATTTGTTTAAAACAAATCTTACTTTTAACGATAATTAATTATTACTAATCTTTAATTAATTAAAATTAACAAACCTTATCTAATACTTAGTTAATTATTGATTATCAAAATTAATTAATTATTAAATTCTTAATTAACTTTTCTTATTCATTATTATTAAGTTTTTAAAACATTTCAAAACCTTTTAAAATATAGAAAATTAACTTTTCAAAAGTTGGACTTTTATCGAACTGCATCCATAGCAAATATCGCTATGGATACTATAACTATGACGCCCCACCTCTATACCCACACTAGCCAAGGACACTACAGGGTAATGCCGTCAACTAACACGGAGAATAAGGCTGGTTAGGAGCGACCATCTATAGCCTTGCTCTAACTATCTATTGAATACATCGACAATAGACATACCAAGCAGGACGACATAACCAGTGAATACTTAAAACAAAACCATAGGTGGTTGGAGGATCTATCAGAACAGAATATAACAACTAAAATCTAATATACATCACAGAACAGTAAATCATCATATACACATATATTGATACATAACAGAGAATACAAAATAATAAATGTCAAGTGGTATAGCAAACCACAATATACAGACGATTCCAGATGAATACATATCAGAGTTACAACAAAAAGGACTATACAAAAAGCTATAACAAAATGGGACAAGCTGGATAGTCCATGCGGAAGCAAAATAGGCTAAGTCCAAATGCACCAAACCTGAAACATCTCGGTCTGACCCGAGTATAAATACATAGGTCAGTCTAGCTAAACAAATCAGTTAGATAAACTGAACAACAATAACCGGCAAGGTCACAATGTATAACAAATATCTCTAAAAGAGATAACACAATCATCTAACAAAAAGATGAATCATATCTTAACAAGCCTCATATCATCGGCACCACAACAAACAAAGGATACGAATATCTTAAAACAAGCCAAAAAGGCAAATAACAAATACCAATGAAGGTAACACAAGTTCCATAAGGTAATCGCTATATATCGTGCGGCTCAAAAAGAACAACACCGAAGAGCGACACCTAGGGAATATACACATCAACGAAAACAAAAGATTGCTCGAGCTCAGTACTGTATAAACAAGGATCCATAAGCCCGAAGGCTCCAAACCCAAATATCACCCGAGCGGGTCATAAAGACCAACTCCGGAAGCGACACTATTAAGGCAACAAACCCGAACGCACAAACCCGAAGGTACAAACCCGAAGGCAACAAAACTGAAGGAGACAGTTCGAAGACACTATCCCAAAGGCAACAAACCGTAGTGGTGAAGGTCCGGAGGCCCGGTACTGGACACCACTAACTGGCAGAATGTGTCACAACTCTCGAAAAGGAATCCGAAAAGTGGTAACGTGAGTTCCGTAACCACTCGTTCGCACTAAACGGTTTACCATCTGTTAGTTAATTTCACACTCAAAGTAGTACAAAGTTTACCTCGTTTCATTGGTGAACCAGACCCAAAGGTTAATGTTCAAATGAATAGATTGGGAATTAATTGAAAAGATGAACGCACATGTTCATTGCACGCGTTTTATCTAATCATTTAACTCTTCTCCCATTTCACTCGGAGTGCGAAATTGTGTGTGTTTTAAATAGAATTTATAAATTGGAGAAGGGATCTTTTAATACGTTTTAGAGGGATTACTTACGAAACCCGTGAATAAAGTCAAAAATAAGTTATCAAAGCCAAAGATGCAATAATAACCACTAAGAACCAACTTGAATCGATAAAATTTGGAAAACCAATCAAAATGAGCAAAAATAGGCATAACAGGAAAAATAGGAGCAGGTCGGTCGACCAGACTTCCTGAGTCTGTCGGCTGAACCAGAGCCAGAGAAGTGCTCGGGGTAGCAGGTCGGTCGACCGGACTCCCTGGGTCGGTCAGTCTGAGCCTAAATTCCTGCACTTCCAAAACAGAGGCAGGGAAGTGCTCAGGTAGCAGGTCGGTCGACCGGACCCTGAGTTCGGTCGGCCGGCCCCTAGATTCCTACACTTCCTGCCCTATCTAATGAATGCCAATCCTTTCCAAATCAAAAGCAATAGCACATGAATACTTGTTAGGAATTCATACCCAACATTAATGAAACCAAGAGAAGTAGATGTGAGTTCAAAACTCACCTTTTTACACACAAACAAAGATGAGAAGCTCAACACAAGAAGGAGATTAACCACTCTTCACTTTAACTCTACAAGCTTCAATCTAAGAATAAAACACATATTTCCCAAAGTTAGGTTTAGGAAAACTTTCAGAAATTGAAGAGGAGAAGATTTGGCGAAGATGAAGAAGAGGATTACCAATATCTTCACTTTGATTTTGGAGCAAGAATTCAAGTTGCAAGAAGAAACTAGGGCTAGGAATTTCTAATTCCTCTTCCTTTCCCTCATTTTTAGTTTTAGCTTAAGTTTGGAGGTGAAAATGAGTGAATGGAAAGAGATGGGCTGAGCTAGGGCATTTAGTTAGCTAGTGGGCTAAACCCAAACCCAAAACCCAACTAGGAAAGTAGCAAAATTCAACTTACTCCAAACATATCAAAGTTTACACTCAAAAAGATCGCAAACGCCATTTTGGACTCAGTGGAAGTGGTTTCGAGTCCTAACTCGGCAATTTGCAAAAAGTAACATTTCGGACCCAAAAATCCGACTAACGACGCTATATTTAAGTAAAACATTAAATATAAAATCGTTAAATATGAAGGTTGTTACAGATCTCCCCTCCCTACAAAATTGCATCCACGCAATTCCTAGAGACGATACTTGTAACAACTACATACATACAACATTCAAAAGAAAACGAAATAAGCTTGAGATGAAAAGATATTCTCACCATTCCCAAGCAAAGATAGAAAACCCGAATAAGATCGCTCGATATACTCTCTGGTTTCCCAAGTACAATCATTGGGATTAGCGGACCATTGAACTTCAACGAGCGGCACGTCCTTGTTTCGAAGGTGTCGCACCTCCGTGTCAAGTATGCGATTAGGCTGCTGTGCAATCGACAAGTCCGGTGAGACCTCAAGCTCTTGCAAATCAGGAGAATCAATAACAGAATCCGACTCCCGAAGACACTTCCGAAGCTGAGAGACGTGAAACACATCATGAATGCCAGATAAATGAGCTAGAAGTGAAACTCTATAGGCCACAGGGCCAATACGTTCAGTAATAGAAAATGGTCCTATAAAACGAGGAGCCAATTTCCCAGTCGTACTGAAACGCATAACCCCATTCAAAGGAGAAACAAGAATAAAGACAAGATCACCAATCGAGAACTCGAGAGGCTTCCTACGGCTGTCCGCGTAGGATTTCTGGCGGCTCTGTGCCTCTTTCATTCTCAACCGAATAAGATCAATCTTCTCGAAAGAATCATGATCAAAATCTGGACCAAGAATAAGCTTCTCCCCAGATTCCAACCAACAAGAAGGTGATCGACATGGCCTTCCATATAAAGCTTCGAAAGGAGCCATACCGATACTAGACTGAAAACTATTATTTTAGGGGAACTCTACAAGAGGTAGGTGATCCTCCCAACTACCACCGAAATCAAAAATACAAATACGGAGAAGATCTTTCAAGATACGATTCACCCGTTCAGTCTGTCCGTCAGACTGCGGATGATAAGTTGTGCTGAAATTAAGCTTTGTTCCCAAAGCTTGTTGAAAACTCTTCCAAAAATGACTCGTGAATAAGGGATCACGGTCACTCATGATAGAACTAAGAACACCGTGAAGTATCACGATTTCCTTGACATATAACTTAGCCAAATGCGAAGCAGTCCCATTAGACTTAATAGGAACAAAATGAGCAGACTTAGTGAGGCGATCAACAATAACCCAAATGCTAGAATGGCCTGATCTCGAACGAGGTAGGCCGTCAATGAAATTCATAGAAATCTGATCCCATTTTCACAATGGAATCTCTAGAGGCTAAAGAAGACCCGAAGGACGCTGATGTTAGGCCTTAATACGCTGACAGGTTATGCAATTACTCACATAACTCGCCACATCGCGCTTCATGCCTTCCCAATAATAAAGACGACGCATATTGTCATACATCTTACTACTACCAGGTGAATGGCATATGTAGAATGGTGACAGTCATCAAGAATGTCATGCCTAAGTGCAAAATTAAAAGGCACAAAAAGACGGTTCTTCTTGCAAAGACACCCATGAGAATCAATGCTGAAATCCCGCAACGCCTCATCACAGGATCCAGACTCATAAAGCTAAATAAGATGCAACAAATTAGGATGACGCCGCTGAGCATCGGCAATACGATCCAACAAAATGGGTCGAGCTCCCAAACTAAATAATAGAATAGGAGAATCAAAAGAAGAACCTCGATCACGAATTTCACAAAAAGATAGAATCTTAAGAATATCCCATTCGGCAAGCATCATAGAAATAACAGCCGAATGTTTGCGACTAAGCGCATCAGCAACACGATTACCCTTTCCAAGGGTATACTGGATATCAAAGTCACAGGAGGCAAGAAACTCAAGCCAACGTTGTTGTCTCATATTGAGTTCCTTCTGAGTGAATAAATACTTCAAAGATTTATGATTGGTATAGCTAATGAAGCGCTCGCCCAATAAATAGTGTCGCCAAATCTTCAAGGCGAAGACGATGGCGGCTAACTCAAGATCATGAGTGGAGAACTTCATTCGGACGTAGTTGCCTAGAAGCATAAGCAACTACCCAATCCTTCTGCATAAGAACAGCACTGAGACCACTACCACAAGCATCGGTGTAGACAACAAGATCTCGATTCCCCTCGGGAACCACCAAAATAGGAGCATTTGTGAGAAGTTCCTTCAATGTTTGAAAGGAAGCTTCACACTTGTCGGATCAAATAAAACGAATGCCTTTCCGAGTAAGGCTGGTGAGAAGAAGCACAACACAGGAAAAATCCTTAATGAACCGACGGTAATAACCCGCCAATCCAAGGAAACTACGAATCTCATGCACATTCTCAGGCCTCTTCCAATTCTGGATGGCTTCGATCTTTGAGGGATCGACAGAAATGCCGTTGGAAGATACAACATGGCCTAGGAACTTAACCCTATTCTCCCAAAAATGGCACTTGGAGAATTTGGCTCTAAGCTGATGATGACGGAGAGTACTCAGGACAATTCTCAAGTTATTAGCATGCTCAGCATCAGACTTAGAATAAATAAGGATATCATCAATGAAGACAAGGATGGACTTATCGAGATATTCCCGGAATAACTGATTCATGAGATCAACAAAGAAAGCGGGAGCGTTCGTCAACCCGAACGTCATAACGAGCCACTCAAAAGAACCATAACGAGTGCGGAAAGCGGTAAGAGGTATGCTATCCTCCGCGACTCGTAACTGATGAAAACCTGTGGAATGGTCAAACTGAGAAAAGACCTTAGCACCACTCAATATATCGAACATATCATCGATCCTAGGCAATGGATACCCATTCCTAATGGTTAACTCGTTAAGCTTGCGATAGTCAACGCAAAGCCTAAGAGTTCCATTGGACTTCTTCACGAAGACGACCGCGGATCCCCACGGAGAAAAACTGGACTGAATCAACTGCTTGGACTCAAGCCCTAAAAGCTGCTTCTTGAGTTCCTCATTTTCCTTTGTAGACATCCTCGTGGGAGGACGACTAACTGGCTGCGTGCCTGGAATGAGATCAATGCGGAACTCAATTGCCCGCTTGGGTGGCAAACCCGAAACAGGTTCAAAAACATCAGAAAAGTCACAAGAAATAGGAATACGAGATATGTCATCATCATCTCGCGAGTTAAGAGAACATAAAGCCATTTTGGAATTATCCACATCCCGAAGAACAAGTGATGGCTGTTTAGGCGAATCCGAATGTCGAAGATACAAAATTATCTCCGAACAAATAATCCTGGCATCATATCTCACTAGCCAGACCATTCTCAAAATCATATCAAATCCCAGATAAGAAATAATGTGAAGATTCGCACGAAAGGAAAAACCGCATAAAACAATCTCAACATCATCACAAAGCATGCTAAGGGTCGCAGATCCCCCAATAGGATTCGCAATCCTTAAAGAAGTAACCAAACAAGAAACATCCAATGATAAGTCATCAACGAGCTTTTTCGATACGAAAGAATGTGATGCACCCATATCGAAAAGAACTCAAATACTATGATCATGAAATAAAATAGAACCTTCCAAGAAGGACCTTCAGAAGCCTTAGTAGCATAAAGCTTGCTAGACTTGGCACCAGTAGGAACAATAGGGCAAGTGGAAACATGATGACCTTCCTTCTTGCAGTAGCGACAGAAGAGAGGCTTGGAACAAGCTCGAATCATATGATCAGGAGAACCACAATTGAAACACTTTCGAAAGAAAGGTGTTCCAGACGACTGAGGCTGAGAATTAGAACCACCGGTCTTCTTCTTCTTAGAAGGAAAAGACCTGGACTTCTGGAATGGAAACTGCTTCTTGTTGGGGTTCTTGGAAACCTCAACACCATCACCACTATCACACTCCTTCTCGACAGCTTCAAGATGAAGCGCAGAATCAACCAACTCCTCAAAAGAAAGCTTAAGATGGAGCAACAAAGACTTCTTAAGATATTTCTTAACACCGGAGACAAACTTCAGCTTCTTCTAAAAAGTGCTAATGAATTCAAGACCATACATAGATAAAGCCACGAATGATGCAACATACTCAGAAACAGAAGATTTCCCTTGCTTCAACTCAAGGAAGCGACGGGTCAATAAAACTTTTTCAGATTCAGGAACGAACTTGAGTTCGAATCGTCCTCGAAACTGAGTCCAAGAAAGAGTAGACTCATCAACTGCGGCTATAAGAAGCTCATACCAATCAAGAGCATGCTCTTGTAATAAGCTAGAAGTTACAAGAACTCTATCATGGTCAGAAAGATCCATACGAGAGAAGATACGCTCGCACGTGCGAAACCGAGCTTGGACTTCAAGAAAAGACTCGAAGCCTTTAAACAGATTTCCTCCAAGATGAGCAAAATCACTGCACAGACGTGCAAAGGCAGACTTGCGAGGTGGAGAAACTCGATGAGGAACTGGAGGCTGACTCCTAAACAAGTCCAAAAATTGATCGACAGACATATAAACGCCATCCGGATGTGAGCCACTGGATTGCCCAGCATCCGAACGTCGTCCCCTGCCTCTTCCAGCCATATGCTGAAAGTATGATAAGAACAAGATTATTCACAAGGTAGATATCATTAATTCAAATGTGGAATACTACGGAACAAAATGCATTCCTAGACGTATTACCACATTCTATCTAACCTTTGATGGTAGAAGGAATAGAGAGACACGATGATTCAAAGATTTGTATCACTTATGCACTTTGATGTACCAGAATATGTGCATCTATTCTATGTTTATCATACTTTGTTCTGAACTCAGCTCTGATAGTAAGCTGTGATGCCCCACCTCTACACCCACGCTAGCCAAGGACACTACAGGGTAATGCCGTCAACTAACACAGAGAATAAGGCTGGTTAGGAGCGACCATCTATAGGCTTGCTCTAACTATCTATTGAATACATCGACAATAGACATACCAAGCAGGTTGACATACCAAATGAATACTTAAAACAAAATCATAGGTGGTTAGAGGATTTATCAGAACAGAATATAACAATTCAAATGTAATATACATCACAGAACAGTAAATCATCATATACACATATATTGATACATAACAGAGTATACAAAATAATAAATGTCAACTGGTATAGCAAATCACAATATACAGATGATTCCAGATGAACACATATCAGAGTTACAATAAAAAGGACTACACAAAAAGCTATAACAAAAAGGGACAAGTTGGATAGTCCATGCGGAAGCAAAATAGGCTAAGTCCAAATGCACCAAACCTGAAACATCTCGGTCTGACCCGAGTATAAAATACACGGGTCAGTCTAGCTAAACAAATCAGTTAGATAAACTAAACAACAATAACCTGCAAGGTCACAATGTATAACAAATATCTCTAAAAGAGATAACACAATCATCTAACAAAAAGATGAATCATATCTTAACAAGCCTCATATCATCGGCACCACAATAAACAAAGGATATGAATATCCCAAAACAAGCCAAAAAGGCAAATAACAAATACCAATGAAGGTAAAACAAGTTCCACAAGGTAATCGCTATATATCGTGCGCATCAAAAATAACAACACCGAGGAGCGATACCTAGGGAATATACACATCAATGAACAAAAAAGATTGCTCGAGCTCAGTACTGTATAAACAAGGATCCATTGCTCGAAGGCTCTAAACCCAAATATCACTCGAGCGGCTCATAAAGACCAACTCCGAAAGCGACACTATTAGGGCAACAAACTCGAAGGCACAAACCCGATGGTACAAACCCGAAGGCAACATACCCGAAGGCAACAAACCTGAAGGAGACAGTCCGAAGACACTATCCCAAAGGCAACAAACCATAGTGGTGAAGGTCCGGAGTCCCAGTACTGGACACCACTAACTGGCGGAATGTGTCACAACTCTCGAAAAGGAATCCGAAAAGTGGTAACGTGAGTCCCATAACCACTAGTTCACACTAAACGGTTTACTATCCATTATTTAATTTCACACTTAAAGCAGTACAAAGTTTACCTCGTTTCATCGGTAAACCAGACCCAAAGGTCAAAACGTACAAACGAATAGATTGGTAATTAATTGAAAAGATGAACGCACGTGTTCATTGCACGCGTTTTATCTAATCATTTAATTCTCCTCCCATTTTCGCTCGGAGTGTGAAATTGTGTGTGTTTTAAATAGAATTTATAAATTGGAGAAGGGAGCTTTTAATACAATTTAGAGGGATTATTTATGAAAACCCGTGAATAAAGTCAAAAATAAGTTATCAAAGCCAAAGATGTAATAACAACCACTAAGAACCAACTCGAATCGATAAAATTTGGAAAACCAATCAAAATGAGCAATAATAGGCAAAACAGGAAAAATAGGAGCAGGTCGGTCGACCAGACTTCCTGAGTCGGTCAGCTGAACCAGAAGCAGAGAAGTGCTCGGGGTAGCAGGTCGGTCGACCGTACTTCCTGGGTCGGTCGGCCGGATCCTAAATTCCTGCACTTTCAAAACAGAGGCAGGGAAGTGCTCAGGTAGCAGGTCGGTCGACCGGACCTTGAGTTCGGTCGGCCGGCCCTTAAATTCCTGCACTTCCTGCCCTATCTAATGAATGCCAATCCTTTCCAAATCAAAAGCAATAGCACATGAATACTTGTTTGGAATTCATACCCAACATCAATGAAATCAAGAGAAGTAGATGTGAGTTCAAAACTCACCCTTTTACACACAAACAAAGATGAGAAGCTCAACACAAGAAGGAGATTAACCACTCTTCACTTTAACTCTACAAGCTTCAATCTAAGAATAAAACACATATTTCCCAAAGTTAGGTTTAGCAAAACTTTCAGAAATTGAAGAGGAGAAGAGTTGGAGAAGATGATGAAGAGGCTTACCAATATCTTCACTTTGATTTTGGAGCAAGAATTCAAGTTGCAAGAAGAAACTAGGGCTAGGAATTTGTAATTCCTCTTCCTTTCCCCCATTTTCAGTTTTAGCTTAAGTTTGGAGGTGAAAATGAGTGAATGGAAAGAGATGGGCTCAGCTAGGATATTTAGTTAGCTAGTGGGCTGAACCAAACCCAAAACCCAACTAGAAAAAGTAGCAAAATTCAACTTACTCCAAACATATCAAAGTTTATACTCAAAAAGATCGCAAATGCCATTTTGGACTCAATAGAGGTGGTTTCAAGTCCTAATTCGGCCATTTGCAAAAACTAACATTTCGGACCCAAATATCTGACTAACGACGCTATATTTAAATAAAACATTAATATAAAATCATTAAATATGCGGGTTGTTATAATAACTTTTAAACTTGTTTAGCTTGCTAACTTGATAACTCAGTTCACTAATAACTTCACTTACTGGTTTAGTCCACTAACTTTACTAACTAGTTTAATATACCAACTAACTAGTTTGGTTCACTCACAACACTGATTAATTAGTTCGCTAACCTTTAGTTTAGTAGTTGCTTACTAACTTAACTTCCCAAGTTTAGTTTCTGGCTTATAAATTAGTTTGCTTCTCCCTTATTAATTAGTTTTCATTTGCTAAATAGTTTACTAGCTAGCTTTCCATATCACTTTCGAACAAAACCAAGATCGCAATTTTAACATCACTTAAACCATCGATTCAAAGTCTAATGCTAAATCACAAGTTAGCACACATATATACAGCCAAACCATATCATAATCCAAACACCACCATATGTATAACCACATAACAATCATATGTATAAAGGTAAATTCTTTCCTAGAAATTAGAAATATACTCACCGGAACTTCTAACTCAAGACAAACACTTTTGAAAGCATGATATATATTTAAGAACTTGCAAAGCTTGGAAAACCACAAAAATCAACTTGAAAATGGGTCATATTCTCCTTAATTTCTGGAATTGTTACTCTCGAAATTTGAAAAGGTGGCCAAAAGAAAAGTTCTTAGAAATTATTTTCTTTAAAATTTTAAAAAAGAAGCACTAAATTTCGATTTGTTTGGGGAGATATGGTCAAAAGAAGGAGTGTTATTTTCGGGCTTGAAAATATGGATCCGAAAATGAGTCAGAAAAAAAAAATTGACCCACAAATTTCAAAATTTGAAAAGATGGGGTAAATTCTCCTAAATATAAAAGAATTTCTTGATTTGTTGTAGTTTGGAGGAATTTTTGGTGGGATGAAATGCGAGTAAAAAATGATGGAAGTGGAGTATTGAATTGGAAGAAGGAGATATTCAAAAAAGAGTTTGAAAACATTTTAGACAATTTGAAACTTTTGATTTTTAAAATTTTAAAACTACTGCGAAGAAGCCATTAAATGGTTTCATGAAGCTTTAAGAAGTTTGAGAAAATAGGAAATGAAATAAAATGAAAAAGAACCATACCCCAACCCAACTTGCTCTAGCCACGGGCCCTCCTGCGTCTCTTCCTCGGTAAGCGGACTGTGGAAGCTGGGGATATCCGATCCGCTTGGAACTGATAGAAAGCATCATATCTATTTTGTATCGAATGAAACCACATGATCCACCGCTTGTGCAGGCCCCTATCAATTCCTTTGAGTTTTTGTCTTGCGACCATACTTCCCAGGCGGAGTGTTTCACGTGTTAGCTGGGCCCCTGATCCGCGTAGACCAAGGGAGAACACAATGTGAAAATTAGTTTTACATGAAATAAATATGCTAAATTATCTAACTAACCCTCCAATACTACCCTCCATTCCACGTGTGCCACATCACCACCCTCCACCTCACCATGTACCCCATGCCACCGTTATGTCCCTCCCCATCACATCAACGGCAACATGTATTTATGACTTGTGCTCTATGTTGCATATGGTATCTTTATATTATATATTTTATACTCTCTAAAATAAAAACTTATCTTATTTAGAAATACTTCCATACTTAAATGTACATACATGTACATTTATATATGAACATATGTTAAGCAATTTATAAATGTGGTAATGTGTATACAAAAGTGTTACAAAAATTTCGACAACTTTTAGCCGACGAAAATTCGAAAATTAGAAAAACGAATTCCAATTATATTTTCAATCTTTCTTCAAACTAATTATTTTTGTAAACAAAATTTGAAAATGATTTCATGGTCTTTATTTATTATTTAAAGGAGTCATATTTTAATTATAAAACATAATATTTGAATACTAAAATTAATTTAATATTCGCAAATCAAAGTAGTAAAATTATGGGTCGCTGCACTCTTCCTCCTTAAAAGAATTTCATCCCTGAAATTACACCTCAATCGATCATAAAAAAAACTTAGTACTATACAAATGTTCGCATGATGTATATTGATCATTCATATATAGTCTGATTCGATCTCTATTTGAATACATAACTTCTCCTCCGAACTAGTATCGCTTGCTCAATTCTCTAGTGCGGACTCCACTTAGATTTCTTGATTTGAAACCTTCGTTCTGCTTACATGGATATAACAATGATAGAAAACACTGTTACCATACCAAAAATCCTCATCAAATGCTCGCCGTCAAAAATCAAATAATCGATCGTTATCTGGAATGGTGTAAAACATCTCAAAGCCATGTACTCGAATCTTAGATCAAAATTATATAGAAGGGGAAATGATATACGTCCAACCTATGTAATTATTTAATTGATTCTCACTAATACAAATTCTATTCCCACTAATTTATTTATGAAAACATTCCATAAGTTTAGGTTCAACTTGAATACTATTCCACTACATCTTAAGAGTATATACCATTATTTGATCCAACTATTACATTTTACACTTATTTCCCTGTGAAAACCCCAAACCAAAAATACTTGGATTTTATTTCAAAAGGTTTTTGAAATGATACTACTATATTAATTCTTAGAAAATTTACATATAGCCCAAGTAACTCCAAAATGATACTAAAGAACTGGGTACTACCAAACAATATCATACACTCCCTTACTAAGAGGGTTAATACTTAAGAGAAGTATTTACCATCTTAACACACTTCTTCTCTAATTTTAATTTATTTTAGAGCCACTCAAAATAGTTAACTTAAGAATATTACTTTCATTTCAAAATCTCATTTTTGAAAGAATATTTCTCATATTTCCAACAAAACATTTATTACCAACTTGCTTTGGGTTCGTTCAGGTTCGAATTTATTTTGATTGTATAATGATAAAGACAATAATTTACTAAGTGCACCACAATTTTTGCCTAGACAACCATCTGATCGTCACTTAGAAGATTATTCAGATGTTCATAAAACAACTAAGACTCATTCCCCTTAACCAATCCAAAGAAAATACTTCTTACTTAACACTTTCGTCCCTAAAATTTTATTCTTGAACCAAAATTGCTTTCAATAATAGTATTATTACCTCTCAAAACTTTGAAACATTTTTCCAAAAGCCCTCAGATTTAAGTTCTCAAGTTTTTAATTGAAATTCTTTTAATTAAAGGGCACCTTCTTATAATTCATTTTACAATATCAATTTTTATCAAACCATTTTTCAAATATTTATTGCAAAATATTCTAACCTTTAATAAATATATTTTATTACGTCAAATTTTACCCTAACAGTAACATCGAACGCCTTTAAGTAAAAATGTTAAACTTGATTCACAAGGTGTTTATTTCAGTGTTTTCTTATTTCTATTTACCTAACTCAAATCTTAAAAGCATAAGCTACCTATACGCACTAACAATAGTCAATGCTCAAATGGACAAGCATGACTAAAAAAATCCTAATTGATAATAATGGAATATTATTATCCCCTTGATTTTTGGCCATGTTACTCTTGTAATTTGAAAAGGTGGTCAGAAGAAAAATTGTTGGAAATTCTTTTCTCCATAATTTCAAAAAAAAAAGAAGCATTAAATTTCAATTTGTTTTGAGGGAGATATGGTCAAAAGAAGGAGTGTTATTTTCGGGTTTGAAAATATAGGTCTGAAAATGAGTCAGAAAGAAATGTATTTTTGACCCAAAAATGTCCAAAATTTGAAAAGGTGGCGTTAATGAAAACTGTAGCCATCTTAATTCGCTTGAATCCAAAAATATAATTTCTTAATTTGGTTTAGTTTGGATGAAGTTATGTTCGGATGAAGTATGAGTAAAAATGGAGGAAGGAAGTATTGAAATGAAAGAATGAATCCAAAAAAAGTATGAAAACATTTTAAACAATTTAAAACTTTTGATTTTCAAAATTTAAGACTACTAAGAAGAAGCCATTGAATGGTTTCATGAAGCTTTAAGAAGTTGAAGAGAATAGGAAATGAAAATAAAATGAAAAAGAAAATGTGAAAAATAGCTTTATATGAAATAAATATGCTAAATTACCTAGCTAACCCTCCAACACAGCCCTTCATTCCCATTATGCCATGTTACACCCTCCACCTCACCATGTATCTCATGCCACCCATATGTCCCCCCACCTCTACATCATATCAAAGGCAACATGCATTTATAACTTGTACTTTATATTGCATAATATATCTTTATATTATGTATTATAACTTTTTAAAATAACAACTTATCTTATTTAGAAATACATTAACTTTTAAATGTGTGTTTACATGCAAACATGTCTTAAGTAATTGATAAATGTGGTAATGTGTATGCCAAAGTGTTACAAGAATTCCGACAACTTTTAGCCGATGAAAAGTTGAAAAATCAAAAAACGAATTTCGATCACATTTTCAATCTTTCTTCGTACTAATTGTTTTTTGTAAACAAAATTTGAAACTGATTTCACCACCATTAAATTATGATTTAAAATTCCCTTATTTTAATTATAAGACATATTATTTAAAATTAAAAATTAATCTAATATTCACAAGTCAAAGCGGCAAAATCTTGTGTCATTACACTAAGTGGTTATGTACTCATAACTATTAGATAACCATAAATAGACTCATCTGAGATTTTCCCATTAGTCGATAACAACTAGGTTAAACAAGAAATATCAATGTGACGATGTTATGCATATGTCCCAGATTGAGAATGTTATTGTAACGGCTCGATATTTTGGACCATTCAAATCGACAATAATCCACACATGTCAGACTTGAATTGCTCAAAATATCATATTGTTAATTTAAAATTTGGCAAAGCTCAGCTTATATAGTAAATAAATCAATCACAGAATCACAGACGCGGAAATATTAGAATAACTCGCAGTGGAAAAATTACCATAGTAGTTCATGAAGCTACTATCTACATCAGAGTTAGAAATAAAATACAACAGGACAACTTAAATATACTGAAGTCTCGAATACAAACAGATGACATCTTTGGACCAATCAACTAGAAAAACTGAAAGCTGAATCGATAGTTGGTTCTCCTAATGAGCTCCAAACTCCAAAGGTGAGTCTCAAATGTTATATCACTCAGTCTGACCCGAGCGTAAAACAAAGCACAAAACACTCGAGTCAGGAATAACATTCTTATATCAATAAAGCCAAATCAAGTGAAATATCAACTGAAATACAATTAATTTAATGGATCTTTGTGATAACCATCCTCTAAGGATCCGTGGAACTATCTACAATGCAAAAAATATACACTATAACACTGTGGTCATTACAATAAATTTATACTTCAAACCAAATTGTCATTTCCATTAAATATATACATATATTTCCCCAATTTCACAAATTCCATCAAAACCAAATCAATTCGAGTTCCAAATTCACATTTAATTCAATTTAGATTTATCCATTTGTAACGCCCCACTCTTAGACCTACATTAGCAAAGAGTATTACAAGGTAATATTGTCTGCTAATACGGAGAATAGAGCTGGATAGGAGCGACCATCTATAGCCTTGTCTTAACTATCTACTAAATACGTTGATAAATGTAGCTTTTTTCATGTGGATCAACATATCCAATAGATACTTAATACAAAACTATAATGGCTATAAGATCTAACATAACAAAAAATAACAACTCAAATGTAAACCACATCACAAAATAGTAGATCATGACATACATATACACATATACAGATACATCACAGAGTACAAAATGATAAATGTCGAGCGGTATAGCAACCATAATATACAGGCGAGTCAAAAGAATATACATATCAGAGTTACAACCAAAAAGGACTACATAAAAAGCTATAAACAAAGGAGATAGCAGAATAGTCCATGCGGAAGCAGAATAGGCTATGTCCGAATGTACCTAACCTAAAATACCTCGGTCTGACCCGAGTATAAAAATACACAGGTCAGTCTAGCTAAACAAATCAGTTAGATAAACTAAATGATAATAGACACGCAAGGTCATAAAGTACCACAAATATATCTAAAACAAAATAACTCGATCATCTAACAAAAGATGAATCATAACAAGCCTCATATCATCGGCAACTCAAATAAACAAAGGATATGGTTATCCCAAATCAAGCCAAAAAGGCAATTAACAAATACCAATGAAGGTAACACAAGTTTCCATAAGGTAATCGCTATGTATCGAGTGGTTCAAAAGACCTACTCCAAAAGGCGATGCTCTGGGGAAATATAAATATAAATGAAAAAAAGATGCACGTGCTAAGTACTGTATAAACAAGGATCCACAAGCACGAAGGCGACAAACCCAAGTATCTCTCGAGCGGTGACGAAGGACCAACTCCAAAAGCGATACTATAGGGCAACAAACTCAAAGGCAACAAACCCAAGTATCTCTTGAGTGGTGACGATGGACCAACTCCAAAAGCGATACTATAGGGCAACAAACCCGAAGGCACAAACCCAAAGGCACAAATCCGAAGGCAACAAACCGTAGTGGCGAAGTTTCGAAGGCTCAGTACTGGACACCACTAACTGGCATATGTGTCATAAACTCTCAGAAAGGAACCCAAAAAATGTTAACATGTGTCCCATATCCCACGTTCGTACTAAATGGTTTACTAATCGTTAGTCAATTCCACACTCAAAGCAGTACCAAATTTACCTCATCTCATCGGTAAACCAGACCCGAAGGTCAAAACGATCAAATGAATAGACTAGGAATTAGCTGAAAAGATAAACGCACATGTTCATAGGAACAAAGCACACATTTTATCCAATCATTTAATTCCCCTCCCTCTTCGCTCGATGTGTAAAATTGTGTGTTTTATATAGAAATTAAGTTGAAGAAAACAAATTTTTGGAATGATTCGAAATCGCTTTAGAAATTGCCTTTGAAATTCTCTTATTATAGCATATATAATTTTTATACTTAAAAAATATAATAATAATTTCAAAAGCCCATTTATTTGAAAAACATTTTTAAAACACATTATAAACCCCATGTATGAATTCAGAAAGAAATATCAAGAGAACATCGAAATAACGGAAATTACACCAAGTATTATCCTTTTAAAACAAGCTGCGACTCAATATTCGACAACATGTTTGAACAAGTTAGTAGTGTCAAAATGAATTGAAATTCTAAAGGAATGTATTTCAACATTCCTATTTAAATTTTCAATAAGAATCATTCAAATCCAATTTGAAACGAAGAATCTACGTCGTTTCAAAGTTGGACTAAAATAAGGTTAAATTGCTGAATTTCAGCATGCTGCGGGTACAAGTTCGACAGTAGATATATACAAGTTAACCTGCTCGAAATGACCTGAAAATATGTAGAAAAAATTTCTACATTTGTTCTATAAACTTAAAAAAGAAATGCCGAGTTACGATAAGAGACGAACAAACTGCGACGTCTCAAATTCGTACTCATGCTAGGAAGCGAATACACAGGAAAAACAAAGGCCAGCGGCTTGTTTAGCCAGTTCGCTTCTATTCAACCCAAAATATGGGAAAGCACGAATAATGGAAGTTTTATAGGATATTATAAGCTTTCTAGAACATAAAAAGTTATCGAATTCCGATAAGAAATGAAAACGTTATGACCAAAATAATTTTCAGATCTGAAGTTCACTACGGATGTCGTTTTAGTCTCGGGACAGTGACACTAGAATGAACTTTTGACCATGTAAACTTCATAACTTAACAAAACTCCAAAGATAAAAGTTATAGTAGATAATCTATGCTTTCCGGAACATCAAAAATCGTCAAATTTGGACAATAAATAAGAAAGATATGCCCAAATTACCAATGACATTTAGCATGGAAAATTATGGTTTTACAGTGACAGGGAAGCAAGTTTACATCAGGTTTTTTGACATTCTATGCTCAGTATTTTTGAAAGTGTTTAAAATGAAAGTTTTTGCACTCTTTTTAAGCTTTCCGAAACATTAAAAATCATCTAAATTCGATAAGAACGAGAAAGATATGCCTAAAATAATTTTTGTGTTCCAAAGCTAAGATTAAACACAGGACAGAAAGGTTACATCTTCTTCAAACCCAAATTACTCTTAGTAACTACTTAATAACAAAAAGTAATGAACATAAAAGTTGTTCCTTATAAAAATACCTTCCAACTGAAAAAAACCTAACTCAATTTCTATCTACCATTTCAAATTTATGGTTATTTTAATATCAGGTTTCAAAAAAATTATTGCACCGAGCAGAGCTGTATACATTAGTTTCAAACTTAATTAACCATAGAATTTATTAAAGTGATTAAAAGAAAACTTGTAGCTAATAGAATGTTCTTTCAATTACAAAAAGATTGAGCTAATTTGAATAAATTGGCACTAAGATATCGCTGTTTTACCGCAACGATATTTTTACAAATAATTTTCAGCAAACTACAACCAAACAATCATTCAAATTCAAGCAACCAATTCACAACTAATTTGAAAGCAATTCAATCAACGAACCACCCAATTCAATTCAATTATCGGCTGAAAATTATTCTTATAGTTTAAAGGTAGTAGTGTGTGTTATTAGCTCACATTTTACTCCTCTTTGTCAAAGATGCAATGCCAAGAACAATGTATGTGCACTCCTCTTCTTCTACAACTCCTATGCTGTACATGTCATAAGAATCACCCAAAATCACTATCATCCAAAAGTTTCAGAAATTAGAAATCAAATAAAACTGAAATTAAATGCTAGATTCGGATAGAGAAGAGGATTGGGAGACTTACCAATATCTTCTTTTACTTTCAAGATTTTTTTTCTTGATTTCTAGTATTTTCCAAGGAGCTAGTTTCTTCGTTTTGAAAACCTAGTTTTAACTTTCTTCATAGTTCAAATGAACATACCAATCCTTTTCCAATACAAAGGAGATAAGAATTCTCCTTTATTTTCATAATATTAAGCCCAAACTCAAGTTTTAATACAAAGAATTAAAACTCTATGTCACCTCTTTACTTAGTCTAATAAAATGATTAGATCATTTTTTTCCAATTAGTTTATTCTCTTTTCCTAATTAACCACTAATTTAATTAAAATCACATTTAATTTATTAACAGGTAATCACAAAACTGCGGGTTGTTACAGACTTTTTCCCTTAAGAAAATTGCGTCCCTGCAATTTCTATAATGGAAGTTATCTATAACATCTATTTCATCACAACAAGATTCAAATCAAAAAATAGGATCATAGATATTCACCCTCAAACAAAGGATGAAAGGATTAGGACAAGTTTGCTCGGCAAATCCTATGGTTTCACAAGTACAATACGTAGGCCTGGCGGACCAAAGAATTTCATACGCTGAACATTCTTATTTCGAATGTGTTTAATCTTCGAAACAACTACACAAATAGAATTCAGCACAATACATGGACTCATGATCATGCAACACAAGAGAATTAACAATCGAGATTAAATCTCGAAGATACAAAAATTGGGTTACCAAGAACATATCTTGTATACCCAAAACTGAACAGAAAACGATGCATGAAAGCAATAATCAAACTAAGGCATTCGGTTAAAGTAGATGGTCCTATATAACTAGGAGCCAACATTCCGAATATACTGAAACGCACTTAACTCTTAAAGGAGTAATCCAAATAAGCACAATCATCAAAAGAGGAATAAACAAAAGATAGGTAGGATTTCAAGCTACCTCCATAACACATGATTGCATGAATGCAAGTCATCATAAGAACCGCACTAAGGCCAAGAATGGATTACAAGAAATTTTCCCAAAATTTGTTATAAGAGTTTTCACTCAAATCCATTTCTTTTATACATAAAACTCAGACTTCAATACATGAAATTTTTTAAAGTCTCTTACTTAAATTTTCAATTCAATCATCTTTACTTTAAATTTAAAGTAAATTAATTAGAGTTGTTCCATACTCTAATTCCAAAAATAATTATACTACGATAAGTAATACATATTTTTTCCACTAAATTTATCAAATTTTAAACCATTTTACTTAATTATTTAAAAAGGAAACTTATTAGACCCTTCATCGATGGCTCTAAATGTTCACTAATTAAATTTCCTGAAAATTTTTCTAAGTGTTTAATTTTTTCGAAAAATTCGACGGAGTCTCCTTTGCATGGAGAGCCCTTTACAATTTCATAAATATGAATCATAGATATACATCGACCAAAAGGTCGAAAAACAATATATATATATATATATATATATATATATTCATAACAAATAAACACTTAGCAATTCATACCTTTCATTTTAAGCGTTTAAAATGCAGCATGCTTACTTTTATACTTACTATTTGCTAATTAATACTTCAAATATCCTCTTGCACCTGCACTTAACTTATTGAAACATATTAGCGTGCATTTATAAACATATGAAGCACTAAAATCATAGTTTAAATAAGACAACAATTCAAAACTTCAAATTTTCAAATTCAAGCCTGCAAAAAAGACTCGGGGTTTTGACATAGTAAAACCCATAATCTGAAAATACTCATAAAATAAAAGTCATTCTACTCAGTCCTAGCTTTCCAATGATAAAAAGAACATCAAAATCGGATTTACATTTTGAAAGTTATGCCCAATTTACTTTCAGCTTTAAACTCAGAAATCATAAAAGAGAACAAAGATGTCCATCAGTCTTCAAACTCATTTTTGAATGAATAAGCTGCAAAATTTTCAAAAATGATACAAAGATGATTTCTGGCTTACTGAAAGTTCTCTTTTTTGCAAAAGGAATGGACTCATTTTAATTTGTAAATCACAAGTTATCGCTGTTTTAAAACAACATTTTCCAATCAAAATTTTCCGACACAAGACCTTTTATTGTCAAAATTTTCAAACAACTCCTAAATCCAAACTACATAACTTTTAGATCAAAAATTTTTTCTCTAAAACATTTATTACATGATCCTTTTCTTTGGAAAGCCAAGACATCTAGAATTACACTATAATACATACAACAAACTTTCAAAATGGTTTACAAGGAAAACTTTTTTCCAATTAACAAACAAGTCTTTTAAAAGAAGACTCATATTTTAGATAAGATAATTACTTTCTTATATTAGTAAGAAACAATTATTTATCCAAACTAGACTTTGGAATTACATATTGATTTTTTTTTAAATTGCTTTCACAACTAAAAATCTTTTCTTGCTGCTCTATTTATTATTATTTCTAGCTTTTTTCAAAAATTTGCATTTTATAATAAACGAATCTTTTATATTCAATTTTATCTTAATCCACAAAGCTAAACATTTATTTTATTATCACTTAGAACTAGCCAAGGTTGATATGTAACTCAAACTTGTTTTCAATTGGACTTCACAAATACATAATTAAATGTTTTTAACACTATTTAAATTCATAACCAAACTTACTCTAATGGATTTGTCCTTATTAAATTTCATGCTAATTCAAAAGCACCAAATTAGCATTTTCTTAAATTTTCCCAAGGGCATACTTTTATTTTACTTGTTATTAATCAAATGATTAAATGTTTGAACTAATCTTCATAACCATCCTTTTACTTTTTACTAAACCTCATTCTAATCAATATTTTAGTTTTCTAAACAATTCATTTTCTTAATTTGAATACTTTGTTTTATTAATCACTATCACATGATAGTTTCATCCATTTAAGGTATTTCCTTAATTAAAATTATTTGCCATATAAATAAATTACCATAAGGTAATATTTTCCAAAAATACTTTACACAAAAGCTTACTTAAGCATTCTAAATTTTCCATGTATGTAAAATTTCACAAACATGTACTATAACCAATAATGAATACAATTTATTTAAATAAAACCATATTCAAATTTTCCAATTATCAATTTATAAAATGATAACTTCTAAGTAATAAATTTATAGTGAATGACATTATCAAGGACTGTAAAGTTGACCAAGATCAACATTGCCTCTCCATTGCACTCTATGTCACACTATTTCCATAAGTCCTTAAGTATATATATATATATATATATATAATACTTATCTCAAATGGAAATTTAGAATTTTTAAAATCTTTGCTATATATATATATATATATATATATTTGCATTCAACATCCATACTAGCAAATATTGTTTATTGCCATTTCAAAAGCATGTATCACATCACTTCGTAAGTGTTTAGGAATCCCTATGGATAACGCTGATCAGACACATCGACCAATATTCTTAAAATACTTATTAGCCAATTGACACAAGAAATTATTAAACCTATTTTGATCTCTTAATAAATCTTAAACTTGGTTGTAACAATGTTTATTTTCAAAACATAAAACATTTTCTTATTATACAACCATACAATCAATTCATAAAATAATCAAGTTATATACATAAGTATATCTCTTGTTAGAAAGATTTTCCATTCACATGGATGCTTTCTTTTCCGAAAATCTTTTATTAATTTTACTTCTTTAAAAATCATCCATGAAATTCTTAGAAATTAAATTTTTATTTCATTTTAACCTTTGGTTAAATACCGCTTATGAATTAAATTTTATTTTCAAACTTTAATCTTTCCAATAATTCTTTAGGTATCTACAACTTGAAGGCACCGCAAGTTCTTATCATTTGCATTGAGTAGGTTTCTAACACTCAATTATATCACCTACTCAATATTATTTCAACAATTACTAAGCTAGCACACATTCATGCAATTATCAACCAAACAAGCATTTATTAAAACAAAGCATTAAATGTGCCTAGCAAAAATGGTCACACCATTTCCACTGCGCAACTCTAATCATTAAGGATCAAAACACATAATTTAAATCTAAGCCATCTGAGGTCTAGTTTCTACTATTTTAAAAACATAGTGATATTTAAAACCTTTATAATGTTTTCAAACTTATCCATTCTAAGGAAATTTAAAACACTTAAGGCATGATTAAGGAATACGATAGTGGGAAACAATTTTATTGTATTATACTTGGACGTACTGTAATATGTGTTTCTGTTCTATGTTTATCATATTCTGTTCTAAGCTCAGCTCTGATACCAAGCTGTAATGCTCCACTCTGAGACCCATATTAGCAAAGAGTATTAAAAGGTAATACCATCTGCTAATACGGAGAATAGAGCTGGATAGGAGCGACCATCTATAGCCTTGTCTTAACTATCTACTGAATACGTCGATAAATGTAGCTTTTTTTCATGTGGATCAATATATCCAATAGACACTTAATACAAAGCTATAATGGCTATAAGATCTAACAGAACAAAATATAACAACTCAAATGTAAACCAAGTCACAGAATAGTTGATCATCACATATATATACACATATACAGATACATCACATAGTGTACAAAATGATACATGTCAAGTAGTATAGCAACCACAATATATAGGTGAGTCAAAAGAATATACATATCAGAGTTACAACCAAAAAGGACTACTCAAAATGCTATAAAAAAGAAGATAGCAGAATAGTCCATGCGGAAGCAGAATAGGCTAAGTCCAAATGTACCTAACCTGAAATACCTCGGTTTGACCTGAGTATAAAAATACACGGGCCAGTCTAGCTAAACAAATCAGTTGGATAAACTAAATGATAATGGACATGCAAGGTCATAAAGTACCATAAATATCTCTAAAAGAAATAACTCGATCATCTAACAAAAGATGAATCATAACAAGCCATATATCATCTACAACTCAAATAAACAAAGGATATGGTTATCCAAAATCAAGCCAAAAAAGCAAATAACAAATACCAATGAAGGTAGCATAAGTTTCCACAAGGTAATCGCTATGTATCGAGTGGTTCAAAAGACCTACTCCGTAAGGCGGTGCTCAAGGGAAATATAAATATCAATGAAACAAAAGATGCACATGCTCAGTACTGTATAAATAAGGATCCACAAGCCCGAAGGCGACAAACCCAAGTATCACTCGAGCGGTGATGAAGGACCAACTCCAGAAGCGATACCATAGGGCAACAAACCCGAAAGCGACAAACCCGAAGGCGACAAACCCAAGTATCTCTCGAGCGGCGACGATGGACTAACTCCAAAAGCGATGCTATAGGGCAACAAACCCAAAGGCAAGAAACCTGAAGGCACAAACCCGAAGGCACAAACCCGAAGGTAACCAACCATAGTGGCGAATGTTCGGAGGCCCAGTACTAGACACCACTAACTAGCTGTGTCACAAACTCTCGGAAAGGAACCGGAAAAGTGTTAACGTGTGTCCCATACCACACGTTCGCACTAAACGATTTACTAACCATTAGTCAATTCCACACTCAAAGCAGTACAAAGTTTACCTCATCTCATCAGTAAACCAGACCCGAAGGTCAAAACGATCAAACGAATAGATTAGGAATTAACTGAAAAGATAAACGCACGTTTTCGTTGGAACACAGCAGGTGTTTTATCCAATAATTTAATTCTCCTCCCTCTTCGCTCGAAGTGCAAAATTATATGCTTTATATAGAAATTAAGTTGAAGAAAACAAATTTTAGGAACGCTTCGAAATCGCTTTAGAAATTGCCTTTGAAATTCTATTATTATAGCGTATATAATTTTTATACTTAAAAAATATAATAATAATTTCAAAAGCCCATTTATTTGAAAAACATTTTTAAAACACATTATAAACCCCGTGTATGAATTTAGAAATAAATATCAAGAGAATATCGAAATAACAGAAATTACACCAAGTATTATCCGTTTAAAACAGGCTGCGACTCAATATTCGACAGCTGGTTTGAATAATTTAATTGTGTCACAATGAATTGAAATTCTACAGGAATGTAGTTAAACATTCCTACTTAAATTTTGAAAAAGAATCATTCAAATCCGATTTGAAACGAAGAATCTGCATCGTTTCAAAGTTGGACTAAAACAAGGTTAAATCGCTGAATTTCAACATGTTGCGGGTACAAGTTCGACAGTAGATATATACAAGTTAACATGCTCGGAATGACCTGAAAATATGTAGGAATAAATTTATAAATTAGTACTTTAAAATTCAAAAAGAATCGCCGAGTTACGATAAGAGACGAACAAACTGCGACGTCTCAAAGTCGGACTCATGCCAGGAAACACATAGGAAAAACAAAGGCCGGCGGCTTGTTTAGCCAGTTTGCCTCTATTCAACCCAAAATTTGAGAAAGCACAAAAAAATGAAAGTTATAGAGGATATTATAGGCTTTCCAAAACATCAAAATTATCGAATTCCGATAAATAATGAAAATGTTACGACCAAAACAATTTTCAGATCTGAAGTTCACTACAGTTGTTGTTTTAGTCTCGGGACAGTGATAGTAGAATGAACTTTTGACCATGCACACTTCAGAATTTAACAAAACTAAAAACATAAATGTTATAGTAGAGAATCTATTCTTTCCAGAACATCAAGATTCGTCAAATTTGTACAATAAATGAGAAAGATATGCTCAAATTACCAATGACATTAAGTATAGAAAATTGTGGTTTTATAGTGACCGGGCAGCAAGTTTACATCTGGTTTTTCGACATTCTATGCTCTGTATTTTTGAAAGTGTTTAACGTAAAAGTTGTCAAATTCTTTTTAATATTTCTGGAACATTAAAAATCATCTAAATACAATAAGAAACGAAAAAGATATGCCTAAAAAAAATCTATGTTTCAAAGCTAAGATTAAAACACAGGACTGAAAGGTTACATCTTTTTCAAACCCAAATTATTCTCAGTAAACTGCTTAATCACAAAAAGTAATGAGCATAAAAGTTGTTCCTTATAAAAACACCTTCTAACTGAATGAAACCTAACTCAATTTTGATCTACCATTTCAAATTTATGGTGATTTTAATATCGGGTTTCAACAAAAATATTGCACAGAGTAGAGCTATGTACATCAGTTTCAAACCCAATTTCGACCCTCTACCACAGAATTTCTTAATGTGATTAAAAGAAAACTTGTAGCTAATAGAATGTTCTGTCAAGTGCAAAAAGATTGAGATAATTTGGATGAAGTGGCACTAAGATATCGCTGTTTTACTGCAGCGATATTTTTACAAACAATTTTCAGGAAACTACAACCAAACAATCATTCAAATTCAAGCAACCAATTCTCAACTAATTTGAAAGCAATTCAATAAACAAACCATCCAATTCTATTCAATTATCAACTGAAAATTATTCTCATAGATTAAAGGTATTATTGTGAGTGATTAACTCACATTTTACTCCTCTTCGTCAAAGATGCTATGCCTAGAACAACATATGTGCACTAATCTTCTTCTACAACTCCTATGCTATCCGTGCCACAAGAATCACCCAAAAGCCATCTCATCCAAATAGAATTTATAAATCATATAAAACTGAAATTAAATGCTAGATTCAGATAGAGAAGAGGATTTGGAGACTTAGCCATATCTTCTTTTACTTTCTAGATTTTTTTTTCTTGATTTCTAGTGATTTTCCAAGGAGCTAGTTTCTTAGTTTTGAAAACCTAGTTTTTACTTTCTTCATAGTTCGAATGAACATAACAATCCTTTTCCAATACAAAGGAGGTAAGAATTCTCCTTTATTTTCATAAATGGGCTAAATTTTATCAAGCCCAAACTCAAGTTTTAATACAAAGAATTAAAATGCTATGTCACCTCTTTACTTAGTCTAATAAAACGATTAGATCATTTTTTCCCAATTAGTTTATCCTCTTTTCCCAGTTAACCACTAATTTAATTAAAATAACATTTTAATTTATTAACAGGTAATCACAAAATAGCGGGTTATTACACCATTTTAATTCAATTTATTTTCTAAATAAAAATTCAAATTTTGTTGATTTCGAATACAGATCTGGATCACAAATAAACCATTTAAATTCCAGCATTTCAAAGCTTTAGTATTCAACATTTTCGAAGTAAAATTTAACGGTTTCACATAGATCTCGATTTAACTCATTATTATTTAGTCTAGAAATATTCACTTAATAAATTCAGTATTATTTAAATAACCTTAATTTACCCTTAAACTAAATGTTCCTTTCAATTTGTTTAAACTGGAAATATCCATTTAGTCACTTTAAATCAAAAATAAAATTATAAAATCAATCTTAAACATCAACTTCAATAGTTAATATCGATTAAATTTAGTAAAATTCTTAATTAAATACAATCTCAATTAATTCAGCTTTATCTTCTCCACCTTAACTTATTCAAATTATTACATCAATCTATTTTGATATATAGATTTTAAAAAATACTTAATCATATTATAAGCATGAAATCAATCTCAATAATAATATTATTAACTCTTTATATAAAATTATTATATATATATATATAATATTTTAAGAACCAATATTTATTAAAAACCATATATTTATTTTCAAAACCATAGAAATTATTTTCAAATATTTATATATGGACCAATGGTGTCTGTATATATTTTCCTATCCTATGGTCAAGTGATACGGATATTTATCATTTCAATCAATAATATATACGAGTAGATATCATTTCAACCCACAATCCCAAATTCAATTCAATGAAAATCACTTGGGTTTATCATTTCAACCCATAATGATTTTCCCCTATTCTAAAGTCCGTTCGAGTATGTACATTTCAACCCATAGTGAATTCTATACTAATAGGGAACTTGCAGAGTGATAACAGATAATATAAATATAACAATAGGCATATATCATCAATAATAATATAATATAAACAACAGGATATGGTGTCATATTCCATATGTGAATGGTTACATATAATAGCATATATAACAATTTAAATAACTACAGCAGCATATTTCAATTTTCGTTCCAATTGAAATCAAATTTAATAAATAAAAGAACGTTAATCGTGAGTGATTGCTCACCTTTCGAGGCTAGATAGATTTGACAAATAAACGAGCCATGAATCCAGGTACGAATTTCAAAGAAAAGCACGATTGAACACAAATTCAACGATCAAAGCTGAAAATGAGGAATCGGTGAGAAAATCAACCAGTTTAATATATATAGAAAATATATATATTATTGTTATTTATAAAAATCAATATCTTAATTTCAGAAAAATATTAAAACAATATGTGTATATATATACAATTAAATCATTATCCTTAAAACACGTATTTTTAAAATATTATAACCAAAGGCTTATATACATATATTTCAATATATATATTATAAAGTATATATGCAGACCCGTATTTTAAAAAATATATGCAGTGCGAATATACATCTGTGCATAACAAAAGAAGGGAAAGGTTTATATTCAGTATACAAATATGTATAGATATTATAGCTACATACTTTACTGTATCCTAAACATATACTATATGTATATAATATGGGAAAAATCTAAATACATTATATGTAGCATCAATTGAAATAAAACAGAAGAATCAAAACAACCTAAAATTCACATACTTATGAATATATACGTTGCTAATATAAATCTCATATACCCTAACAGACATGTTATATAACTCATTAATATAAATACGCTAAGCAAATTTTTATTACACATATAAATAACTCACAGATTTATGCGTATATGCTTTTACATAAATGAATAATGAATGATATAAACTTATATAGTATATGCAAAATATATATATATATAATATCAATACCAAAATCTGCTATAATACAACTTATCATAAAATGCAAATATTTGAAACATAAATATAGTAAAATTATATACATTGAAACAGCTTTAGATACATATATGTTGCATATACCCTGAAACCACCTATCAAATATATAACACAAAAATCCCAAAAATCTTCAGATCTGACTTAAATATAATCAAGTAACTCGTTATTAAAGCTTATATCCATCAACCGATCCAATACCAACTTATAAAATTTATATACTTTAAAACATAATTTAAAACGTAGATTGACAGAGAAATATATATACATAAACCCTATAATTTTACACGTACCTCTATATATACACATACAGAAAAACACGGCAAGGACAGATGTGGAGGATGGCGCGGAAAATGAGGAGATAGGTAGGCGGAGAAGGTGGTGGTGGTTGAGGCCGATATAAACAAGGGGAAGCAAGGCAAAACAAAGGAAAATTCAATAGAAAAGTGAAGAGAAAAGTAGAAAAAAGAAGAAGTCATTACCTATTTTTCTCAGATTTGAAAATAAGCTTGAGAAATGAAATGAGAAATAAGTTTTTTTCACGTGAAAAGGTGATATAGGTGGCTAGGGTTAAGGAATGTATGGAAAAATTTGTGGAGAAGTTATGGTAGGAAATCAAAGGTGTGGAAAGATATAAAGGCAAGAAATCAAACGTTACGTATGCCTATAACTAAAACAGGTAATGTATCTTAATTTATGTGTTTCCTATATATTAAAGAAATATGTATATAAAAAGCTTCACTAAACAAATAAATACAATAACGTTTAATAAATACATTTTAAAAGATATGCCCTTTAAGGCAATAACGTTTATCTATTTGAAATTTCTTTTCAGGAAATAAATAAGGAATCTAAACACTTAACCATTTAATTAATAAATGAATGTCTAAATAGAAAAATAAGGTAGAGATAGATATTATGAAATAAACAAATAGTTTTAGGAAAAGTAGGAAACAAATAAAGAAAATACTCTATTTATGGAAACTAGAATTAAAATTTGTAAATAAAATTGCTGACTTTGGAAAATTTCAACACTTCTAAACAAATAAAAGTCAAGTAAATAAAATAAATGCCGAACAAACTAAAGTGTAAATGAAAATAAAATAAGGTCTTAAGAAAACAGAAAAATAAATAAAGAATTACTTTAATTAATTGAAACTAGAAATTAAAAATTGTAAACAAAATATGACTAACAATGGAAAATTTCAATTATACTTTTAAAAATGTTTTTAAAACTAAAATATGTACATCACATGTCATGTTACACATGTAAACATAAATTAGAACATGAAATGACACACAAAATATTATTTACATAAAAATAAAATAAACTATTTTGTTAAATAAAACAAATTACATCCAATGGTGTAAAAAGCATAACTTTCACGATATTAATCAGATTTCAACGAGACGAAAAGAAGTATCCTTAGATTTTTATTTACTTTCAAAAATATAAATATAAAGCTCAAAATTTCAAAATATAAATTTTTTTAAAGTTAAAGTCAAAGTTTGACCACATTGACCAAAATTCACCTTTTTGGAACATATTCTATTTATTCATTTTTGGAATCCTAATCCACAGAGAAATCAAAATTTATGTTTAAAATAACAAAATTATCTATTTTAATAAATAAAATAAAGTTTTTAAATCAAAATTAAATTTAAAATAATTAAAATATTCAATTAAGACAATCGCAAAATACCGGGTTATTACACTCTCCCCCACTCAAAACTTTTCGTCCTCGAAAAGGAATGAGGTGTCGGAAAACACATAAAAGATAAAAACGGAATAAAATTAAGACAAGATGACGAGTAGATTAAATTATACCTGATAACTGTGGTTATACGCAATTATATCATGGTGGAGAAGAGGAATAGCTAGAAGGGAAAATAGGAAAATAGGAATGTCTAGGAAGGAAAATAGGTTGAAAGACAAGGATGAACCATTATTTTAAAACTATATAATTTCAGGTAGAATTTTTAATATTTTAAACCATTTAAACAATTTATAATATGATGAATAGTCATTTTTCAAATTTTTTAGTTTGAGGTAAACAATATTTAAAACATTTTAATTTATTTAGAAAGGTAAAATAAATGATCAAAATATCCTTTAAATAATACTTTATCAAAATAATTTTATAACTCGATGCCTTAACAAGTTTATCCTCGTTCCTGTAGGCTTTGGCTATGCATTGATCAGGCACAAAGCTAGAATTCTCCAGGTACTTAGTAGACTTGTTTCAACACCCAGCGAAAATACTGGAAAAACTTTTAAAAAACAAATATGGAAAGTACAATCCAAACAAAACAACCAAAACTTTTGTCTAACCATGGATCGCAGGTACACAATGGTTACGCCTGGATCCCCTAGGAAACAAACCATATCCATAAGCTTTCTCATCCATGCGAATTACGCCATGATGACTAGTTGACCGCAGAAACACAATGGTTATGCCTAGATCCCCCAGGAAACAATCCATAACCGTAAGCTTTCTCAGCCTTGCAGATTTCGCTACTAATGCGACCTACATAGATCGCAGGATACACAATGGTTACGCCTGGATCCTCCAAGAAACAATCCGCACGCCTAGGCCATCTCAGCCAGGCGAATTGCGCTATGCTGTCGCGCTCAAAAGACCATGGGTTATGCCATGGTAAGACACACGAGTATCACATTCAGAAAAACCAAAATCGGAAAGAATAATACCGATAAAATGAATCCACAATGTGGCAATAGAGCGGATATAAAGCAGAAGGCACTTCCCATATCTTTACTTCGAAAATATATATCATATAGTACATTTCAAATCAATTTCAAATACCGTACTTATATAAAGTCCATTATATATAAGATTTCATGTTCAAATCGAGTACTTTCCAAAATCGATAGTATATCAAACCACTTCATACTTATACAAATCACCTTAATATATGTTCGATAACTTCCAAATCAAGCATTTAATAAAATAAGGTTCTCAATTTCAATTCCTTTCAATATCAGTACAGTTTTCAAAAGGAAAAACATATACGATTTCGCCAAATCAATTATCTTCAATTACAAGTTTCCAAAATAATAAGTTCAGAAAATAATCCAAATCAACATAATATATGTCAAACAAATCCGTTTTCCAAAAATCATCATAAATTTACAGGGTTTTAAAATTTCAAAAATATTTTCGAAACCAAATCTTTTCCTTAAGAATCACTTATCCTCAAAACAATTACAATTCTATACCTTTGAAAATTATTATTATATATAGTTTTATAAAAGATGTTACTAAGTTAAAACATTTAAACTAAATTTTATTTAAAATATTTTGAAAACTAAATTTTTCTTCAAAATGTTTCAAAACTAAATTTCATATAGTATAATTCAAAATAGTTTTATTCATTTCTTAACAAACCAGTTTCAAACTTATTTAAATCATATTACTTCATAGTTAAACGTACAAAATTATACTTACAAACTTTATCAAATAATTTATACTTTTCAAAAAATTTTAGCTCTGATAAGTTAACCTTGATTTGTAAGTGTGCAAACCTTCAAAATAGTCAAAGAAATCATATTTTCAATCCAAGAGTTGGAAATCACCGACAAATCAGAAAATCAATTCCAAAAGATAGGGTTATATCAATCAAACTTGAAACTCAAGAACTGAACACCGGCTCATTTCAAAACTGTGTCATATATATATGCATATCTTTTCGAAAATCAAATTATACTTCGGTATTTGAAATCAAATTTGTTTCATAAAATCACTCGCATAGCAAAGCTATTAGGGTGGCCTCTCCCCCACTCAGAAATTCGAAAATCAATGTCGATGATGCATGCATTCATCACCAAAATTATTTTCCAACGACATAAGTGGGTTCTGGACGTTTATTTTCTCCAAAAGTACTTTTGAAATTTATTCGAAATCATTTGAAACTCATTAAAATCATTTGGAACATTTCTTATTCGAAAAAATACTTTCAAAACGTATTATTATATATTTTCAAAACCTTAAACCAATTTGAAAATGCCGAAATTCGATCACTCAAATTCAAATTAAAACCCTTCAGTTATAATAATTTTTATATAAATTCATTTCTTATATAAAAATTTTAAAATTCCAAGTCCTTCCGAAATTTCAAATTCTCGTTTTCAAGAGGAATATAATCTTTGTCGAAAACATTTTCATTTTTATATACAGAATAAAATAATACTTGTCAAAATAATAATTCGATGTATAAAATAATTTCTAAAATACAAACAAACCCGATTTTCAAAGGATGATTCAAGAATGTTTTCCAAAACAAAGATAGGATCATTTGAACCGAGGGTATAGAATTCTCCGATGAATCAATGCCAATTGTTAAGGAGTTTCACCCCTTTACAAATCATTCAAAGATTGGCGGGATCGCCTATTCTTATAAAGATCATTCGAAGTGGAGTTATGGTATACTCCAGAATCAAGAAACACGAATAGGGAGAGAAGATAATGGATTTTGGAACCGCAGGTCATGTTCCAAAGTCCAAAGGAATAAAACCAAATCAAGAGGAAGGAATTCAAGCTCGAACGAAAGTGATTCTGCAAATAAATTTACTTTATATGTTAAGCTTTCCTAGAGCCAAAGCTCAGATACCAACTGTAACGGCCCGGTATTTTGGACCATTCAAATCGACAATAATCCACACATGTCAGACTTTAATTGCTCAAAATATCAGATTGTTAATTTAAAATTTGGCAAAGCTCGGCATATACAGTAAATAAATCAATCACAGAATCACAGACGTAGAAATATCAGAATTACTCGCAGCGGAAAAAATGACATAGTGGTTCATTAAGCTACTATCTACATCATAGTTAGAAATAAAATACAACAGGATAACACAAATATACTGAAGTCTCAAATACAAACAGATAACATCTTTGGACTAATCTACTGGAAAAACTGAAAGCTAAATTGTTAGTTGGATCTCTAAATGAGCTCCAAACACCAAAGGTGAGTCTCAAATGTTGTATGACTTAGTCTGACCCGAGCGTAAAACAAAACACAAAACACTCGAGTAAGGATTAACATTCTTATACAAATAAATCCAACTCAAGTGCAATATAACATGAAATACAATTAACTTAAAGGATGTTTGGGATAACCATCCTCTAAGGATCCATAGAACCATCTACAATGCAGAAAATATTCACTTAACACCGTGGTCATTTCAATAAATTTATACTTCAAAACTAAATTGTCATTTCCATTAAATATATATATATATATATATATATATACATACATATATATATACATATATATGTATATATATACATATATATATATATATATTCCTCAATTTCATAAATAGATTCCAATCAATTCGAGTTCCAAATTCACATTTAATTAAATTTAGATTTATCCATTTTAATTCAATTTAGTTTCTAAATAAAAAAATTCAAATTTTATTGATTTCAAATACAGATCTGGATCACAAATAAACCATTTAAATTCCTGCATTTCAAAGCTTTAGTATTAAACATTTTCAAAGTTCAATTTAACGGTTTCATATAGATCTCGATTTAACTCATTATCATTTAGTCTAGAAATATTCACTTAATAAATTCAGTATTATTAAAAATAACATTAATTTACCCTTAAACTAAATGTTCCTTTCGATTGGTTTGAACTGGAAATATCCATTAAGTCACTTTAAATCAAAAATCAAATTATAAAATCAATCCCAAACTTCGACTTCAATAGTTCAAATCAATTAAATTTAGTAGAATTCAGGTGAGTATCTCGCTATTGCATTCTTTATTGATCGTGGATGTTGGGTTTATGATGACTTGTTGATTTGAGACTGTTGGTTTGTTCTTTGTGTTTTTGAGCCTTGACACGCCTCGGCTTGTGCTCCCTGACAATGCTACCCAGTTGATTGGTGGCGTGTCAGGTCCTTTAGGCATTGTGTACTCCGTTTGGAGCGGATAGTGTGGGTCCTTATGTTGGTATTTTGCTCTGAGCCATAGCGAGGCCTGGTCAGTGTCGTTTTTGGCTTATTCTCGTCTTCCTCTCCTGGTTTGTCTCCATTGGTCTCTACGGAGAAATTATCCTGTCTCGGTCGATTGGCTTGGGCGGTATTCCAACCCTGATCGCATAGTGAACACTGATGCGGTCCACTATGCGGGCAGCCTGGAATATTACCAGTCATTTGCAACCCGATAGGGTGATATCTCTGCTAGGGCCACCTTGCGAACCTCACCTGTCTCGCGGGGCTGTCTCTCTAGTGACAGTCCGGCATGGGTTAGGTTCCTACAGCATCGTGGGATGCGTATTATTAGCACCCCTATATACTTTCGCTATCCTCTATCTGTTTCGGTTTCTCGTGATTCTTCGCCTTATTGTTGCTATTCCCGTTGCTCTCTTCCTTCTTCTTCTTGTGCCTTTTCGATCACCATTCTGATGCTTAGTGTGGAGGAGATTGCGATTATTAATGAGCGCCTTTCTCGTCCAACCGAGAACTCTGCTTCCTCCAGATCCTCTTCTAGACTGTCCGGTACGAAGGAGAGATTAGGTGCATCTTCGGAGGTCGAGCCACTGCGTCGGTCCTCTCGACGTAGATCGCGTGGCCCATCCGTCATCCCCCGCACTATCCGTACTCGCTCTATAGCGGCGACTGAGCAGATCGATAGGTCTGCTCTTTCTTCCTTGTATCGTACCTGATTTGCGTCTGGGCTGTCTCTCTTGGCTTGTTCTCTTTCTCTCCGATTGTAGTTGCCTTCAAGTCGAACTTTCTCTTCTGGAACATTCGTGGTATTGGCAATGAAGCTTCTTCCGCTAGGCTTAAGCGGATTGTCCGTAAGCATTCCATTGGCTTGGTGGCTCTTTTAGAACCTTTTGTGGGTCCTGGAGAGGTTACCAAGGCAGTACTGTCGCTTGGTTTTGGCGGTGCTTTGACAAATGCATCGGGTAAGATCTGGATTCTCTGGTCCAAAGACTGCGTTGTTCGCCCTGTTTTCGACTCGTCTCAACTTTTCACTGTTTTGTGTTCCTCATCCTTTTTCCCGCAACCATTCCTTTTTTCGGCGGTGTACGCCAAGTGTGACCGGTTAGACAGATTATCTCTATGGGATGACATTCTGTCTCTTGCTGACTTCGGGTTCTCGCTTTTTGTGGTGGGTGGTGATTTCAATGTTGTCACTAGTCAGGCAGAAAAATTAGGCGGGGTGGCTGTCAATCGGCACTCGGTTTCTGATTTCAATTCTTTCATTGTGAGCTTCGGGTTATCTGAAATTCCTTTCGTGGGCTCTGCTTATACTTGGTCTAACAACCAGGAAGGTCCGAATCGGACCCTCTCCAGGTTGGATAGGATTTTTGGGCCTGCTGAATGGTTTAACCTTCCATTTACCTTCTCTACTTCTCATCTTCATTGATCTTGTTCTGATCATGCACCTCTAGTTTTACGGTGCGCTTCGCGGTCTTTGACGGGCCCTTCTTTTTTCCGCTTCCTTAGTATGTGGAGTTCTCACCATAGTTTTCTCCAGGTGGTGGAGGAATCGTGGACCTCTCCCATTGTGGCTGCTCCCATGGGGGCTTTCTCTCGTAAACTGAAGCGTCTTAAGGCATGCCTAAAGACGTGGAATTCCCTTGTTTTCAGGAACATTTTCGACCGTGTTCGAGCGGCAGAAGAGTCCATGATTCTTGCCGAATCTTTGTTCGATGAGAGTCCTTCAGCCGAAAACAAGGCGAATTGGGCTTCTGCTCAATTGGCTTTCTCTTCGGAACTTCGTATTGAAAACTCCTACCTCCGCCAAAAGGCGAGGATCAAATGGGTGGTCGAAGGTGATACGAATTCCAAATTCTTTCATGCTTCTATTCGTAAGAAAGTTAATTTGCTTTCTATTCGTGAGATTTTGAGATCGGATCAATCTATGGCTTCGACTCCGTCTGAAGTCATAGAGGTAATAGTGTCTCATTTCCAATCATATCTGGGTTCTCCCTCTGTGTCTGATCCGGTTTCGGACCTCCTGTCTTTCATTCCTCGGCTGATTCTTTCGGAGGGAAGTGACGCTTTAGCTTATCCGTCTTCGTCGGATGAGATTCGTGCCCGTGTCTTTGCTCTTAGCAAGGATAGTGCCAGTGGGCCGGATGGTTTCAATGGTTCCTTCTTTCGAAGTACCTGGCATATCATTCAATCTGATTTCTGTCTGGCAATTCAACATTTCTTTTCCGGGAGCGCTCTTCCCATTAGTTGGTCATCCACTAACTTGGTCCTCATTCCCAAGTGTGATAATCCTCGGGCGTGCTCGGATTTCCGTCCGATCAGCCTGTGTAATTTCGCCAACAAAGTGATTTCTAAGGTTTTGGCCACTCGTTTGGCTCCGTTCCTTGATCTTATTATCTCCTCCTCTCAGGCGGGATTTCTAAAAGGTCTTTTGATCACTGATAACGTCCTTTTAGCCCAAGAACTTGTCTCTCAGATTGACGGTAAGGTCAGGGGTTCTAACATTATTTTCAAACTTGATATGGAAAAGGCCTACGACCGTATGTCGTGGTTTTTCATCATCAAGGTTCTCCGTGCCTTCGGGTTTCCTGAAACCCTTATCGATTTGGTGTGGAGGCTCATATCCAACTGTTGGTTTTCTGTTCTCATTAACGGATCGGCCAAGGGTTTTTTCAAAGCAGGTAGAGGTATTCGTCAAGGTGATCCTCTATCTCCTTCTCTTTTCATTATTGCGGCCGAGGCATTCATTCGTGGTATCCACACCTTAACGAAATTTGGTCAAATTCACCGTTTTGGACTTCCTAGAGGGTGTCCGCATGTCTCTTCTCTTTCCTTCGCGGATGACATTGTCATTTTCTCCAACGGAAATCGGAACTCTATTCGCCGCCTGATTCAGTTCATTCATCTGTACGAGAGGTGTCCGGGCCAACTGGTTAACTCTGCGAAGAGTTGCTTCGTTCACGCGAAGGACATGGACCCTTCGAGAGTTTCTTGGGTGGAATCTTTTACCGGGTTCAAGAAAGCTTCCCTTCCTCTACCTTATTTGGGTATTGTTCTCTACAGAGGAAGGAAACTTAACGCCCTTTTCGGTCCTCTTACGGACAAAGTAAGGGGAAAGATTATCCGTTGGAATGCGTCTCTTCTGTCTCAGGCAGGAAGATTAGTGCTCATCCAATCTGTTTTAAGTTCTATGGGCACGCATATTTTCGCCGCTATGACCCCTACCTCCTCCTTCTTTCGGTCGTTCCAATCTTTGGCATCCTCCTTCTTCTGGGGATCGAAGGTTGACAATCACCGACATCACTGGGTGTCTTGGAACGTTATCTGCCGTCCTAAGAGTGAGGGTGGGTTAGTTTGCGTAATCCGAAGGACCTCTGTTCGGCTTTCGCTTGCAAGTTATGGTACAGGTTTGGGACTAACGACTCCTTATGGGCGAAGTTCCTTCATGCTAAGTACCAGAGACTGGCGTCTTCTGGCTATTCCGGTTCTCCATCATTCGCCAGTGAGACTTGGAAGCATATGCAATCGGTCAAATTGCTCGCTGATTCTCATGACGGCCACTCCGGATGGGATGGCGGTCCGTTCTCTATTCTTAAGGCCTGGAACTCTTCTAGAAACCCCACTCCAGTCCTTCCAATCTTTTCCTTCATTTGGGACGTTCGAATCCCTCCTAAAGTTTCTCTTCTCATGTGGCGATCCCTTCATAATGGGTTACCGGTTGATGAGAACCTTCAGTAGATTGGCATTCCTTTTGTTTCCCGTTGTAGATGCTGCGGCAACGGGGAAACAGAATCGGTGGATCATCTGCTTTTCTCTGGCTGTTATGCCAGATCCTGCTGGAATTACTTCGGTAATTTAGTGGGTGTCCGTGGTACCATCACCTCACCGAATGATTTACTGACCTCTTGGTGGATTGGTAGATCTGGTAAATCTCTTCGATCTATCATCTTTCGCTTGATTCCATGTCTGATTTGCTGGCACATCTGGTGTGCGCGGAATAAGGCAATTTTTGAGGAGACTCCTATGGATCCCTTCTCCATTATTCGGCGGGTTAGAAATGATGTTTACTTGGCGTTTCGTGGCAGACCTTTCAGAGGAGCGGTCAATGCTCGCTCCGGACGCCATGTGGATCTGTTATCTATCTCCTGCTCTCGGTCTTCTTATAGAGCGGGAATTGGATGATTCCCGATCCGGAGACTGGTGGTTCTGGCTATCTCGTCTCCTTCTTGACCGTCTTCCCCCCTTTTTGTTTTCTTACTGTATGGCTATTGCTTTCAGGATCTGGTATTTCTGGATTGGATATTGTTTTTCATTCCTCCTTCTGTTTGGAGCTTGCCTAGAGGAATTTCGTTTCTCTTTATCGGTTGTCGGTTGTCGGTTGTCGGCCTTTCAGCTATTGGGATGTTGGCCGCTTTTCTTCTATTTTGGTGGTTCGTCTGATGAGATTGCTCTTACTTTGCACGGTTGTCACTCGACATCGTCATCGGGCAGTGGCCTTGCCGGAGCTCGATTACGGTTTTGGATGGGCGGTGGATTTTCCGGAGCTCATCCAGATTGATCTGTGCCTGGTCCCAGAGGTCCTTTGCATCTCCTTCTCGCCAGAGTCTATTGCTTTTCCCAATTTTTTGTACCGTTGTATTACTTATGTGTTTCCTCGGTTTTGTATTCCACTTTTGATACTCTGGTTATCTGTCAGGCTTATTGACAGCTTTTGTTTTGGGTTTATATATACGTCAATTCTTTAAAAAAATAAATAAATAAATAAATAAACACTTAACCATTTAATTAATAAATGAATGTCTAAATAGAAAAATAAGGTAGAGATAGATATTATGAAAAATAAACAAATAGTTTTAGAAAAAGTAGGAAATAAATAAAGAAAATACTCTATTTAATGGAAACTAGAATTAAAAATTGTAAATAAAATTCAACTGACTTTGGAAAATTTCAACAACGCTTCTAAACAAATAAAAGTCAAGTAAATAAAATAAATGTTGAACAAAATAAAGTGTAAATGAAAATAAAATAAGGTCTTAATAGAATAAAAAAAAATTACTTTAATTAATTGAAATTAGAAATTAAAAATTGTAAACAAAATACGACTGACATTGGAAAATTTCAATTACACTTTTAAAAATATTTTTAAAACTAAAATATATACATCACATGTCATGTTACACGTGTAAACATAAATTCGAACATGACATGACAAACAAAATATTATTTACATAAAAATAAAATAAACAATTTTGTTAAATACAACAAATTACATCCAATAGTGTAAAAAGCATAACTTTCACAATATTAATCAGATTTCAACGAAATGAAAAGCAGTATCCTTAGAATTTTATTTACTTTCAAAAAAATAAAGATAAAATTCAAAATTTAAATTTTTAAAAAATTAAAGTCAAAGTTTGACCATATTGACCAAAATTTACCTTTTTGGAAAATATTCTATTTATTTATATTTGGAATCCTAATTCACATAAAAAACAAAATTTATATTTAAAATAACAAAATATCTATTTTAATAAATAAAATAAAGTTTTAAAATCAAAATTCAATTTAAAATAATTAAAATATACCATTAATATAATCGCAAAATACAGGGTTGTTACAGTTATGAAACTTTAATGTGAATACTGCACTTTGATTATAGTTAAATCATGGCATAATGATCCATCGAACGACTATAGTTGGGTATAAGTAGAAGCATTTGAAGTAAAGCATTATTCAATAGAGAATTTGTATTCTCAGTTGTATGAGATTAGTATCATAGTCAACTTAGTCAACTCATAGTCAAAATATCTAACCAAAGTAAAACAGTTAATAATAAACATTATCATTGGCGAAGGACTATTTTTATGAGTTGAAGAGGATAATATTCACTTTAGTATTGAGTACCGGTGCAAGTTTTTGGACTGGCTTTTTGTTTGTTATATGTTCATCATTACAAAAATTAGAGGAGATAATAGTATAATTTTAATAATGTTATTGCGAAGATTTAAAGATAGACTGTATAATTCCCTAGCAATAATTGTTCTCCCCTTACACTACTAACATCTGTTGGAATGTGGTTACGTAACCAACTCCTTTTAATAAATAACCGCCCTAGATCTATCAATGCAGCTCTTCCCATAAATGCATTATACAAAGACGGCTGGTCTATTATTAGGAATCTTACATAAAAGGACATGTGCATTGGATCAGTTCCTACTTTGACAAGATGTCTGCCTACAGCTATAGGTATTGTTGTAGTGTTATTGAAACCGTAGATTGGTTTTAGGCTAGGTTTTAGCCCTATAATTGGAAGTTTCATCCTGTTATATACTAACTTAAAATTAACATTTACTGAGCTTACCGAATCTACGAAGACTTTCTACATTATGCAGCTTGAGATTTTATTTGTAATCACCATTTGATCTTGATGTGGGAAAGTGACTCCAATCGAGTCTATGAAAGTAAATGTTATATCAAGAGTGGGTTTTTCTTTAACGTGATACAATATTCTATGCTGCGTAGATGTGATATCATGAGTCAGTTTTTGTTTGACGCGATACAAAGTTCCATGCTCAGTTTAGGCTTTTTAAACGTATCTTTCTTGGGCTTTCTTTCTCTTTCCTACAAGGAGAGGTCACCCTGAGTAGAAGCAATAAGGGTACATGGGTTTCCCGCTAAATCATCATGTGGATCCAGTGACTGGTTTTGCACGGGGATTATTGCATTTCCTTTTTGAAAGGTACCCTATTAACTCTTTTAGATTTGCCTCTCAATTTTGTTCTTCAAATGACGGTAGTTGTAGATATGATGGTCATTTACCCTATCAAACTCGTAGTAAGTACCACGTTTATTCTGTTTACGCTTTGTTCCCTTGTTTGTGATATTAAAAGCCAATTAAGTCCTGGACATTTCACAGGTTTGTCTAGGGTTCTGTATGTAGGGGGTTTTATAGTAAAATTAAACTCCATTTACCTCTTATCATGAAGGCCATAATTATCTACCATTCGCTTCCTTTCATTTTGCACTAGAGCCACTCTTTCTAATGATATGCTTAAACCTCTTCGTCTTCCTCCATTCGGATATTTCCACTAGCACTCTCATAAAAAGATTTCATACTCCTACAAGGTTTCCTTCCATTTTACCCTAAATATCAAATTTCTTTTTGATCCTAACTTAAGCTACTATAAGAAAGGCTTTTCCACTTTGTTACCCTAATCCTCATAACTTCTAACTTTAAATGTTTGATGTAAATTTACAAACTTTCATTATCTATTAACATAGGACAACATACTGGGATCTAGGGAGACTTCCCTCCTTGAGTTGAACGACCTACGAAAGTCGATTGAAAGGTGGGCCCATGAATGAATTTCTCTAAGTGTATATCTCCCGAACATCTAGAAGCTGCTTTAACCATATATACTAGAAAAAATTACATTATTCTAGTATTCCAATCTTCAATATATCCATGTAATACTCAAATGCGCAGAGATGAGCATCTTGGTTGAATGATCTATCATACATCTCAATCATAGGAGAATTTAAGCTATCAAGAAAGCCCACCTCAATTCTTGCTTCACTAAATGGAGAAGAGTTATCCTTTATTTTCCCCTTTGGTTATTTAGCTTACGCAGCTAATTACTAGCTGTTCTATGCTGGATTCTAACTTTAATATTCCCTCATCCTTGTAACTTACTCATGAAGAACCACCCTTATAAATAAAGTGGCATCATCATTGTTCTGCGTTGATTACTTATTGCAGTTTGTTAATAGTAGTTGGTTGATGTTTGATGATTTGGGCTTTCATTTTTGATTTCATCCTCAAGTCCATAAAAACAAGCTTTACCATTCACATTGATGAAATTACCGTGTTTGTTTGCCTCTTGTATAGTTTACATAGTATATAAACACTAACAGTGAGCTACAAGGATATTAGAGCTAATTGGCTGGTGATATTGAGCTACCAATTTTCAATCTCGGTTATTCTTCCATTAATCTATTTTATAAATGTGTAGAACGCTTCAAGTATGAGGTCAATACTGACTTTCAATTATAAGACCATTGGAATGGACAAGGAGGTGAGGTGTTTGCTAATTGTCTTTGCAACTAAGTGATCTGTTTCAATTGGAGGAGGGGTTGAGGAATTTGTAGGTTACATTTTTTATTGAACAGATGTGGCTTTCTATTTATACGGAAATTATGTGAAAATAGGTAATTTGCTAGGGGTCGGCCCTCCTTTTAGCACTAAAATATCGATAATAATTTTCATTCTCGTAACAAAAATTTAGATATAAAGTAACTATGATGCTGAATGCTTCCATAATTAAGAATTAGAAAATTTAAGTTGTATCAAAGTTGCCTTTAAAAGAAGTAATTATATCGCTTGAGTTTTACACAATTTGGTAGGTACACTTTTAATGTTTGTTAAAACGTCAATCGTAATTCAACCATCATTTAATCAAACGCAAAAGAAACATAGCAAAAAATAAAAGGAATAAGGAAATAAATGCCGAAAAGGTAAAAGACACAAAAACTTACATGGTTCGGAGGTTAAAGAATCCAACATCCACGGGTCAATTCATTTATTCCTTTATTCATTCGTAGTAAAAACTTTTTGGATTTTAATGGATGATTGTGACGACCGCCCATGACTCCTGCACCAAAACAAGGAAATAGTGCGCTGAAAGGCGTGCCAGGTAGCCATGGACGATAGTCAAGGTAAAATAAAACAGCAAACTCTATCGTACAACTCACAGCGCATGGATAAAATACAATAGAGAAATATATAGTGAAGCTCCATAACAGAAAAATCATCATATAAGCATCGTAGTAGTTTTATACAAACATGAATCATCCATACATCAAAGCCTCACTACAAACACTCAATCAGATATAACAGCGGAACACCCAGTACATATAGTAAGAAAACTAGTATGCAAAGCCTCCTGCTCGTCTTCGTCATCATCAGCGTAGATCTCTAAGAACAGCACCTGTCACCTGCTACCTAGTCTGCCCATCCCAACATGGATGAACAGCCCAAGGTAATAAGTGGAGACATAAAACCTTGAGTCAGACAAAGTCTTAGTGAGCAGTAAATCAACTATCAAACATACCAAAAGAGCATAAGGGATAAAAGGAATAGGAACCAAACCATCCCACTCCACCTCTTTCTACAGTGATAGCCCCCAGACACACACCAAGGAGAAGTAAGCATAACATAGCAGATAATTAAGGTAAAGCAATAATCACTCGAGTCAAGGGCGATACTTTCCAAATACAAACCCCCAAGGCCTAAACCAAGATCAGATAAGCACCTAGAAAATACCGCTCTTGAGACCAAATGATGATACAACCAAACGTCCAAACATCCATGACTCTGGCTATCACTGTTATCCTTGCTTTGATATCACCGTTAGTTGAATGACCATCCGTCAAGGGCTAATGGTAACCCCGGTTCTAGACATAACTCCGCACGTCGTCGCAGCCCGTGCCTAGGAATTTTTGCAACTACCCAGAGTACTAGCACGTCGTCGCAGCCCGTGCTTGGAACGTCGTCGCAGCCCGTTCCAACGTACTCTTGCTTTGAGCATGCTAGAACCTTCAACAATGATAAGATCTCAGCCTCCTAGTCATCCTCCTCGACGACTATTTCCATAATAGCTCAAGCACCTCTCAAGCTAACCATTATCACCAACCCGGATCGCATCACCGAGTTATCAACATAACTTTGCACGTCGTCGCAGCACGTGCTTGGAATGTCATCATGACCCGTCCCATCTCAACATCACACTTTGCTTCATCGCATCATAGCAAAGACCATCATCATCGAATCCATCCATATGAGCTTCCACATCCGCTTCATATGTCACCGGCAGCTTTCACCATTCAAGAGCCTTTCCACTTAGCTTTTGAATCATCTCCCACCATCTTGTTCCAAATCAACCATTTGCTAACTTGAAACAATCTAATCAATCATACATCCAAACATTCAAGCATTCAAATAAGATCTAATAAGCAATATTAACTATAGTGGCAATTTCGTAAATAAATAAGCATAAGTCTAACATACATGAAATCATAGTTTTAAGCATAGATCTATCAAATATAAAACATGGGTTTTGTTTCTATAACTTAATAAATGAACTTGCGTAGATAAATATCTTCACAACAATGGATCTATACTTGGATTTAAGGAAAATGCATAAAATCACTATCTACAACACTCCAACAAACCACCAATCCAATATACTCCTTTGGGTCCGCGTGAGAGATAACTACCACTCACCAAATCACCTAAACACCTCAAAAACTAAACACTTCAGATCTGGACAGCGAAGATCAAGGCTTGATCCGGCGTAATCTCGCTTAAAACGATGAAATCTAGCTTCGTTGGATGAAGATCTTCAACTTTGTCTCTTGGATCTTCAATCTCGATCTTTGATCTTGGATGGATGTTAGAATTAGATTGGAATGGAGAAAAGAAGATGAAGAAATGTTGTAGTCGAGTTCCCAAAATGGCAGCACTTCGTTGCTTCAAAAACCGGTGCCAAAAAGTGAGCCGAACCCCTCTATTTATAGGCTGGAAAAACCCTTATCTCGGCCGTCCCTAAGTCGCCGCCGACCTAACCTCGCCGACCTAACCTTGCCGACCCAACACTCTGCCGACCTAACACATAAACCACTCCAAGACTCAACAGGTACACGACCTAACGTCCTAACAGAGATACCACATGGCCAACCTAACACTAAGTCGTTCTGCGACTTAACAAAAGACACGAGGCTACACGACCTAGTTATAACACGGCCTAACCGACCCAACGCCTCAACATACACTGCCGACCCAACTATCTAACACACCTTGCCGACTTATCAACTAAACCAGATGCCGACCCAACCCAAAGCCACATTGCCGACCTAGCAATATACCCGACCTACCGACCTAACCACATACAGGGGTAACCACTAGGTCGCTATATGTTAGACCAGTAACTCCCTTAGGTCGGTCAGTTCTTAACTCGGCCAAACTTTAACTCGCTCGCTTCTTAAGGTTGCCCAAACCCCTAAACCACTTATCCCGTTAAGTCGGCAACACTGTTAAGTCGGTCTCCCTTATGAGCCGGCCAACCTTTAAACCACTAACCTCCTTAACTCGGCTAAGCCTATAAGTCGGTCACGACTCAACACTACACATGAGTTAACTCCCCATTCGACTCATGCTAGAGACAACATAAACAATACTAACGACCTGTAAATTCTACGATTTATCGACACGTAAAATACAGGTCGTTACATTCTCTCCCCCTTAGGAATTTCGCCCCCGAAATTCCAAGCAAACATCAGCAATCAAAAATATTCTGCATGCCTACCATCCATAGCAATCAACAAACCATGCATCCAATTCTAGCCTAGCATGCAGAATTCTAAGACTTAGAACAAGCTACAAATTCATGAGATGTCACAACACTTTAGGGCCATACCTCGAAGAGTCCGGGATGAGCTGCCTTCATCCTCTCTTCCTCCTCCCACGTACAGTCGTTAACATCATCACTCCATTGTACCTTGAGCAACGTAATCGTCTTCCTCCTAAGCTGTTTCGTATCGGTTTCAACAATACGAAGCGGCTTACGAGGTTTCGTACCCACTGGACCAACCTCCAAATTTTCACAGTTATCAGCAGAAACCACTGTAATTGGATCATGCACATACTTCCGTAGATAAGATACATGAAAAACATTGTGCACACCCGCCATCTTTTCCGGTAACTTTAATCTATAAGCGAGCTTTCCAATTCGCTCTATAATTGGGAATGGTCCAACAAATCTCGGAGTTAACTTTCCTTTCTTTCCGAATCTAATAGCACTCTTTAATGGAGAAATCTTCACTAAAACCATCTCACCTACGTCGAATTCCAAATCCTTACGACGATTATCGGCATAACTTTTCTGACGATCTTGGGCTGCTTTCATTCGTTGCCGAATGATCTCTATACAATCCGAAGTCTGTCGAATCATCTCTGGCCCAAGTATCAGCTTTTCTCCAATTTCCAACCAACATGTCGGAGAGTTACACGGTCTTCCATATAATGCCTCATATGGTGCCATACCAATGCTCGACTGATAACTGTTGTTATATGCAAATTCCACCAAATGAAGGTGATCTTCCCATGATCCTCCGAAGTCCAAAACACAAGCTCTGAGAAGATCTTCCAAAACTCGGTTAACTCTCTCAGTCTGACCATCTGTTTGAGGGTGATAAGCTGTACTCAAACACAACTTGGTTCCCAAAACTTCCTGGAAGCTCTTCCAAAATCCACTAGTGAACAATGGGTCTCGATCGCTCACTATACACTTCGGAACACCATGGAATCGAACTATCCACTTAACATACAACTCAGCCAACTTCGATGCAGTCCTAGTTGATCGAACAGGAATGAACCTTGCACTCTTGGTCAAACGATCTACTATGACCCAAATCCGTCCATTTCCCGCCCTTGTCCTAGGTAGACCATCGATAAAATCCATCGACACTTGCTCCCACTTCCATGTAGGAACCTCTAATGGCTGAAGCAATCCACTGGGCTTCTTCTGCTCAGCTTTCACCAACTGGCAGTTCATACACTTGGAAATAAAACTTCCAACATCCTTCTTCATGCCTTCCCAGTAGTAAGTTCTCTTCATATCCCGATACATCTTATTTCCACCTGGATGAATCGTCAACTTTGAGTGATGACTTTCCCTTAGAACTTCATCTCTCAATCCATCTATATCGGGAACAACCAGTCGTCCTTGCTTTCGAAGCCGACCCTCTCGATCGATCTCGAATCCTTTATCCTTCTCTGGTTCCAATCCAGATTCCAAACCACGGATAATCCTGACAAGCTTATCGTCTTGCTTTTGGCTCTCGCCAATCCTTTCCACGAGAGTAGGTCTTATCGATAAGTTTGCCAACATCTCAGTTTCCAATTCACGTCTAGGCCTGAAGTCAAACTCAGCCAAATACTCGAGACTCTTCCACTCCGAAAACATAGCTCCCAATCCTGCATGTCTTCGACTTAACGCATCTGCCACTGCGTTTCCTTTTCCCGGAGTATAGGCTATACCAAAATCATATGATGCTAGGAACTCTAGCCATCTTTGCTGTCGAAGATTCAAATCCTTTTGGGAGAACAGATACTTCAACGACTTATGATCCGTAAACAACTCAAATCGAACTCCCAATAGGTAATGTCTCCATATCTTCAAAGCAAACACAATCGCTGCTAACTCTAAATCATGAGTCGGATAATTTCTTTCATGCGGCTTCAGTTGTCGACTAGCATACGCAACAACTTTATCCTTTTGCATTAGCACTGCTCCAAGTCCAGTGCCACATGCGTCGGTGTAAACCACCATCTCATCATTCCCACTAGGAATAGTCAAAACAGGAGCGCTCGTCAGTCGCTCTTTCAGGATTACGAAAGCTTGCTCACACTTATCATCCCATCTGAACACTTGGTTCTTTTTCGTCAATCCTGTCAACGGTGCAGCTATCTTGGAAAAGTCTTTAATAAACCGACGATAATATCCTGCTAATCCAAGAAAACTTCTTACATCAGATGCATTCTTAGGTCTAACCCAATCCTGGATTGCTGCCACCTTAGCGGGATCAACCGCTATTCCATTTCCAGAGATAACATGGCCTAAGAACCTCACTTCACTCTTCCAGAAGTGACACTTCGAAAACTTAGCCTTCAGCTGATGTTTCCGCAAGATCCCCAAAACAATCCTCAAGTGTGTCTTGTGCTCTTCCTCAGTTCTGGAATAAATCAGAATATCATCCACGAACACAAGCACGAACTTATTCAACTGATCTCTGAACACTCTATTCATAAGATCCACAAAATATGCTGGTGCGTTAGTCAACCCAAACGGCATTACCAGCCACTCATAAAAACCGGATGGTGTCCTGAAAGCAGTCTTCGGCACACTATCCTTAGCCACTCTCAACTGGTGAAATCCCGTTGCCAAATCCATCTGAGAAAACACCTTGGCCTCGTGAAGCTGATCAAACAAGTCATCTATTCTCGGCAATGGATACTTGTTCTTCTTAGTCAACTTATTCAGCTCACGATAATCCACACACAACCTCAACGATCCATCCGCTTTGGTTGCGAACACAACTGGTGCACCCCATTCGGACACACTTCTCCGAATGAATCCTTTCCGTAAAAGGTCATCAACCTGCACCTTCAACTCTAGCTGCTCCCTAGGCGCCATCCGCCTAAGAGGCATCACAACAGGTCTGGCTCCCTCAACTAGATCGATACGAAACTCGACCTCCCTATGTGGCGGCAACCCTTTGACTTCGTCAAAGACATCCTCAAATCCATTCACAATAGGCACCGATGACAGTCCATCCCGTGGAACAACCAGCGAATACATGAAGCTCATGAAGACGTCTTCCTCATGCTTACATCGTATCACAACCTTTCGCCCTTCCACATTCCCGACTGTCACCTCAAGCCTCTCACAATCAATCCTTGCCGCATATTTCCTAAGCCAGTCCATACCCAAAATAATTCCGAACCCCGCAAAGTTCAGAACAAAGCAATCACAAACAAACGAGCAATCATGACTCGACACAACTAGACCGCGGCATATCATACACAAACATGACGAACCCCCAACTGGATTAGTCACAACCAATGGCCTATCTACAATATCCGGTCTCAAACCTAACCGGTCTACCAAATCATTACAAACAAAAGAATGCGACGCTCCAGTATCAAACAACACTCTAACTGGAACACCACAGATAGAAAGAGTACCTTGAACCACCACACTCTTCCCCTTCTCTTCAGCAGTAGGAGCTTTTGAAGATGACGGCACAGCTCCCAAAGCATAAGCTTGCACAACCTGCCTGTCCTTCCTCGGTTCTGGACAGTCCTTCCTGAAATGCCCTGGTTTATCACAGTTGTGGCATTTCGCCGGCGCCTTTGGATTCCTACAATCCTTGGAGAGATGGCCCTTCTGCTGGCAATTATAACAAGTCACTTCGCCCTTCGGCTTCTTCTGGCCATCCCTACCCTTCTGTTGCTGCTGCTTCCTCTTCCTATTTTCACTCCGCTGTGGTTTAGATCCTTCCCTGGTTACAGCAACAACAGAACTTTCCTTAGGAAACAAACTCTCATGCCTGAGTGCTTTCTCCACAAGCTTCTCAAACGGATCATCCAAGTGATCCACCAACTGCCTCCCAAGATAAGCATCCAGACCAGTCACAAACTTCTCATTCTTCTGATAGGGAGAATCAATATACGATCTGGCATACTTGGACAAAGCCTCAAACTCAGAAACATACTCAAGGACCGATCTCCCACCTTGCTTGAGCTCTACAAACTTCTTGAACAAAACAGATTTCTGAGCTGTAGAGATGAACTTAGCTTCAAATCTAGCTTGGAATTGCTCCCAAGTAATCTCCTCCTCCGGAGTATCAATGGTGATAGAATTCCACCAATCCGAAGCTCTCCCTTGAAGTTGCCTTGATGCGAGCTTTCTCTTGGTTGCATCCTCAATCCCTAAGTCACCAAAGATCCTTTGACATGCATCAATCCATCTCTGCACCTCAATAGTCGACTCCGTCCCCAAGAAAGCTTTTCCTCCAAGAGAAGTATAATCCTTACAAAGCTTAGCAAAATCCACCGGTCTTGGAGCTTGGACTTGAACTCCAACATCTACAGATGGCCCTGGAGCTGGTATCCTTCTCATGATCGAAGTCATCATCGCTTCGAACATAGTTCCATAATCAACAGCCCCTTCAGTAGCACGGCCTTCCCTTGCAGCTGGTCTCCCTCTTCGACTCATCCTTAATATCTGTAATAGGAATGATTAGAACACCTTAAGAAACAACTGCATAAGGAGTTCAAATCCTTCTAAACTACTATATTATATATAGTAATCACCCATCAAAATACAATTACGTCTCTCATACGTACTACGTCAGCGAGCGTTGGCTAAAATCGATTAACCAAATCTCTGATACCAAATGTGACGACCGCCCATGACTCCTGCACCAAAACAAGGAAATAGTGCGCTGAAAGGCGTGCCAGGTAGCCATGGACGATAGTCAAGGTAAAATAAAACAGCAAACTCTATCGTACAACTCACAGCGCATGGATAAAATACAATAGAGAAATATATAGTGAAGCTCCATAACAGAAAAATCATCATATAAGCATCGTAGTAGTTTTATACAAACATGAATCATCCATACATCAAAGCCTCACTACAAACACTCAATTAGATATAACAGCGGAACACCCAGTACATATAGTAAGAAAACTAGTATGCAAAGCCTCCTGCTCGTCTTCGTCATCATCAGCGTAGATCTCTAAGAACAGCACCTGTCACCTGCTACCTAGTCTGCCCATCCCAACATGGATGAACAGCCCAAGGTAATAAGTGGAGACATAAAACCTTGAGTCAGACAAAGTCTTAGTGAGCAGTAAATCAACTATCAAACATACCAAAAGAGCATAAGGGATAAAAGGAATAGGAACCAAACCATCCCACTCCACCTCTTTCTACAGTGATAGCCCCCAGACACACACCAAGGAGAAGTAAGCATAACATAGCAGATAATTAAGAGCAATAATCAATCGAGTCAAGGGTGATATTTTCCAAATACAAACCCCCAAGGCCTAAACCAAGATCAGATAAGCACCTAGAAAATACCGCTCTTGAGACCAAATGATGATACAACCAAACGTCCAAACATCCATGACTCTGGCTATCACTGTTATCCTTGCTTTGATATCACCGTTAGTTGAATGACCATCCGTCAAGGGCTAATGGTAACCCCGGTTCTAGACATAACTCCGCACGTCGTCGCAGCCCGTGCCTAGGAATTTTCGCAACTACCCAGAGTACTAGCACGTCGTCGCAGCCCGTGCTTGGAACGTCGTCGCAGCCCATTCCAACGTACTCTTGCTTTGAGCATGCTAGAACCTTCAACAACGATAAGATCTCAGCCTCCTAGTCATCCTCCTCGACGACTATTTCCATAATAGCTCAAGCACCTCTCAAGCTAACCATTATCACCAACCCGGATCGCATCACCGAGTTATCAACATAACTTTGCACGTCGTCGCAGCACGTGCTTGGAATGTCATCATGACCCGTCCCATCTCAACATCACACTTTGCTTCATCGCATCATAGCAAAGACCATCATCATCGAATCCATCCATATGAGCTTCCACATCCGCTTCATATGTCACCGGCAACTTTCACCATTCAAGAGCCTTTCCACTTAGCTTTTGAATCATCTCCCACCATCTTGTTCCAAATCAACCATTTGCTAACTTGAAACAATCTAATCAATCATACATCCAAACATTCAAGCATTCAAATAAGATCTAATAAGCAATATTAACTATAGTGGCAATTTCGTAAATAAATAAGCATAAGTCTAACATACATGAAATCATAGTTTTAAGCATAGATCTATCAAATATAAAACATGGGTTTTGTTTCTATAACTTAATAAATGAACTTGCGTAGATAAATATCTTCACAACAATGGATCTATACTTGGATTTAAGGAAAATGCATAAAATCACTATCTACAACACTCCAACAAACCACCAATCCAATATACTCCTTTGGGTCCGCGTGAGAGATAACTACCACTCACCAAATCACCTAAACACCTCAAAAACTAAACACTTCAGATCTGGACAGCGAAGATCAAGGCTTGATCCGGCGTAATCTCGCTTAAAACGATGAAATCTAGCTTCGTTGGATGAAGATCTTCAACTTTGTCTCTTGGATCTTCAATCTCGATCTTTGATCTTGGATGGATGTTAGAATTAGATTGGAATGGAGAAAAGAAGATGAAGAAATGTTGTAGTCGAGTTCCCAAAATGGCAGCACTTCGTTGCTTCAAAAACCGGTGCCAAAAAGTGAGCCGAACCCCTCTATTTATAGGCTGGAAAAACCCTTATCTCGGCCGTCCCTAAGTCGCCGCCGACCTAACCTCGCCGACCTAACCTTGCCGACCCAACACTCTGCCGACCTAACACATAAACCACTCCAAGACTCAACAGGTACACGACCTAACGTCCTAACAGAGATACCACATGGCCAACCTAACACTAAGTCGTTCTGCGACTTAACAAAAGACACGAGGCTACACGACCTAGTTATAACACGGCCTAACCGACCCAACGCCTCAACATACACTGCCGACCCAACTATCTAACACACCTTGCCGACTTATCAACTAAACCAGATGCCGACCCAACCCAAAGCCACATTGCCGACCTAGCAATATACCCGACCTACCGACCTAACCACATACAGGGGTAACCACTAGGTCGCTATATGTTAGACCAGTAACTCCCTTAGGTCGGTCAGTTCTTAACTCGGCCAAACTTTAACTCGCTCGCTTCTTAAGGTTGCCCAAACCCCTAAACCACTTATCCCGTTAAGTCGGCAACACTGTTAAGTCGGTCTCCCTTATGAGCCGGCCAACCTTTAAACCACTAACCTCCTTAACTCGGCTAAGCCTATAAGTCGGTCACGACTCAACACTACACATGAGTTAACTCCCCATTCGACTCATGCTAGAGACAACATAAACAATACTAACGACCTGTAAATTCTACGATTTATCGACACGTAAAATACGGGTCGTTACAATGATGGTATAATTTTTACATTTTAAAATTCAAAGAGAATAAAATGTGATCCATCTTTCCCTGCTACGGTGCCTTCTTTTTATAGAAAATGTGATATCACAAAGATTGCTGACATCATAACCTCTTATTCCTTCTTCACCATTAGATTTAGACACATGTCGTCTACCAGTGTGCCTTATTTAATGTGCGTGGATTGTTGACATCGAAACAACCAGGAGAAATTTGCTTTAGGTTGGAATATTTAACTTTAGGAGAGAACTTTGAATTTTTGAAATATTATGCGCAAATATGTAGAGGTAAGCTACTTTATGAGTGGTTGGCATTATTGCAGTATGCATGCATTTGAGGTAAACTTGTTTTTTCCACAATCTACCATATTGTATTCATGTGCAACTTTTGTAGAAATGTGGTTAATTCCAATTGCTCCTTGTTGTTGTAGCACAATTTTCTTGCAATAATTTAGTGAGCTAAGGATGTGATGATGTATGATTAGGCCGTGATAGCAAAAATCTTTGCCCCTCCTTTGTATAGTGTCGACGCAGTTTTGGTTTTTGAGGTGGAGCCTTTTCCTTTTAAACAACGCTAATTTTGGATCGTGAGACATGGCCAGTGTTAATTTTTCATGTATAATACATATGACTAAACTACTAGGTGAGGGTGTGATTATGAGATGTTGTGCTCAGCTATTGTTTTGACCAAGTAGGCGAAGTTTGTCTGAAAGGTTGCAAAATTGTTAGGCTTTATAACGACGACACAGTGTGACGACCAGAAATTTTGAACAATTGAAATCGAAATATTTAATTGATTTTAGATATTTGAATGATAATTAAACTTGAATTTCAAATGTCAGAATTAATATGGCTATTAAATTATTGAATTTAATTTATTGAAGTTGGACAAAAATTTGAATCTTCAGTTATAAGCTGATTAACAATATTTTCAAAGGCTGAGGAAATTCATATTGATAATACTGAAGATAATAGAAGCTTCAGAATTGAATTTGAAAATGCTTTATTCAGTTTTGAAACTTTATTGTTTAAATCGGCATTTAAAAATTATCCTCTGAGGCACAGTCTCGGAATTCGACGAAACCAGTTCCATTGGATCAGTAATATTGTATTATTATCAGAATTCAATTTCCGTAGCATTTGTAGTTGACGCGTGACCGTACGATAAGCAAACGCGCTGAATGTATGTCGAAAATTTAATTTAATAACTGGTTCAAAAAGATATCTTCTCCTTACAATCGAATTTGGCCTTGGAACCTTTTCCATTGCGTTCTGAATAAGGGTATAACATTATAAATGCCTGGTGGCATGCCTTGATAGGAGGTCCAGATTGTGAGTTGCGTAATTGTAACGATTTAAATTTGAATTTGAATTCAAAAATGTTATATATGTGAATTTAATTTAATAATGGTTTGCACAAGACAGATTATACACGTTGCTTCCTTTCAACACTTAGCGTCTCTTTCTTGCCATGCATCGTTTATAAATAAATTAATTATCTCGTTCAAAAGAAAAAAGAAAAAAAAAACAAATGAAAATCATTTTCGTCCTCAGAAAAAAAAGCACAGTGACTTCAAAGGAAAAATCATGGCCGCGTAAATCAATCTGATCCTCAAAATCCTGTAGCGGCACTCGCACGAAATATCGTAACGACTGAACTCGATCTCGAGCATCGCGAAGTGGCTGAGGCCTTCATCGAGACGAGGGCGGGAGTCATTAGTCGCCAGTTTGACAGAATAGCGCGCTCGCATTCAAATGAGGAAACCAGTAGGAGGTCAATCGGGGGTGAGTTCGAGTTGCGAATAAGCGATGACGGCAAGCGATCGAGTCTACGCAGCGACCGTGCGCATCGGTTGATGTCGAAGGAGGCGCGGCGTCGATGGCGTGTTGGACTTTGGGTGGCGCGATTTCTCGGTGGGGTCAGGTGAATGTCGAGGCGGTCATGGTTTCTACAGCAGGAGCCATCGATGGTGATTAACGATACAGCAGTGGGGTTTCGTCACGATAGCAGAGAGGTATTCGGATTTTTTTCTGGTTAATTTTGATTTAATATAAACTAATGTTTATATGCACAGAAATTAATTGCAGACGATTATAAAAATTAAAATATGCATAAAAACAAATATATATATATAATTACAGTGAAGATATGCAGATTTTTACATATATATCTATTTTCAGAATTTTTATACATAGATAAGGTTTAAAGAGAAATATATAGAAATTTTATAGATATATTTTATAGATTATGGAGTCTATATATATATATACACACATACATACTATTTTCAAATGGATATCTATTTTTGAAATAAAATAATAAAGATAAAATACATATACATATTTTTGTTTGTTTAAGTTAGTTTTAAATAATAGTTTATGGTGATTTATTGTTTTATTAACTTGTTCAATTTATTTTAGTTACCAATAAATTATTTGAAAGAAAATAGTTTAAAAATAAAATTTATAGCTAAATTAAAATTATTGATTGAATTAAAACTATTGAATGATAATTCGTTTTTCCATTGATTCAGATATTAGTAAGTTGTATAACTGATTTTACAAGGTCTAGAAATCGTGAAATCAAGTTGGAATTGGATTGGATTGCAAAAAAAGGGAGATCTTCTCACTCAATCAGATTTTTCTAATTTAATTTAAAATAGTTAAATTTAAAATTGTTGATTATGTGTTTGGATGATAAATTATTATCAGTTATATTGAATTAGGCCCTATGTGCCGCATAATAGCGGATGACATTATATTAAACCCATATACCAAGACATTCCACCTCGAAGTAGAATTGATATTATATATGTATTTGGAGTGATTGATTTCCCGCATCATATAGCAGATGAGACCCTATGCGCCGCATAATAACGGATGATATTCTATAAATCCCATATAATGCGACATTTCACCTCGAAGTGGAATTGGTATTTAATTGTTGAGCTAACGTCTATGGATGCAGGGAAACAGGTTGGAGGAATCCAACTGGATTCCTCAAATAATTGATTTTGTTTCAATGATTGTGTGTTGATTATTTAAAATCTGTATATGATCATATTTGTGATTGAAATCGTTGAAGGCCATAATTTTGCCGAATATATTTTTAGTATCGTAGGATACCAGAAATAAATAAAATTGGATTTTTTTTTTAATTTAAGTAGAAAATTTATAATAAATTCATTTAAAAGAATTAGGTGAATTTAAAAGAAGAAATTTAAATAGATAAAGTTTTATTTTTGAAAACTTATTGAATAATTCCAAATATAGGAACGATTTTAATAAATCGGTATTGAGTAATATGGTTTAATAATTGAAGAATTTATTTAAAATTCGGATTTTAAATAGATTGGAAGGGATAAAGGAATTTATTTTAAAAAAAATTAGAATTGGTGATTGAAAATGGATCTTTGGGAAATCAATTTGAAATTTAATTTGGTGCCTGAAATAAATTTAGAAATCAATTTAAAATTTGATTTGGTGTTTAAAATAAAATTTGATATCAATTTGGAAATTGATTTGATGCTTGGAAATGATTTTTGAAATCAATTTGAAAATCGTATCTCAGTAGATATTAGGAAAATTTAAATTCACAATGGGAATTTAAAAAGGAAAGGGAAATTGGTTTTAAAAATAAATATTGATATATTTTTAAAGTGTAAAATGAAATTTACGGATTTTGAATATAAAATGAGATAAATCAAGAAGAATTTATTTATTGATTTAAATGGTCCATTTTAAAACGGAAAGAGAATTCTTCCCTCGAAAGCCGAGTATATTTTTAAAGTAGCATTTGAAGTATAAATTAAAATGGAATTGATTTGAAAGAATATTGTTAGAGAAATTGTTTTTGGAAATTGTTTTAAATCTTTAAAGTATATATTTACTTAATTTATTATAGAATGGATTATTTTAAAAATTAAATTGATATTTGATTTAGAAAATAGTTATTTAAATATTTATATTCTATCTACTAATTTTATTTTAAAATTAGTTCGGACTTGAAGTGATATATGAGATATTGGTATAATATTTTCATATCAAATATTTAAATAAGTATTTAGAAATAGTTTTATTCTAAGTGTTCCCAAGTATATTTTGGATAAGTGCTTTAAATTATTTTAAAGTATTTGAACTCAACAAATTTTTAGTGGAAATGAATTAATATTTGGAAATATATTCCACGTAAGAAAAATGATTTGAAATTTGTTTTCAAAGGATTGAAATGTGGAAAATTTATTTGAAATTTGTTTTCAAATGGTTGAAGGGTTAAAATTATATCTTGCGAAGATATTTTCTATAATAAATAATTGGGGGAAAACCCGACTTTCCACTCCCAGAAAATCGCGTCATGAATTAAGAAAGAAAGGGATAGAAATGAGAATAGAAAGAATAGAAGAAAGAAACAACATCAGAATCTTACACAGCGGAACGAATAAATTATATTAATAACATAAATATTACATAGTTTACAACAATATCAGAGTACACAGATATGCAACTTATTTGAAATCTGCTGATTGTTGTGACTATTGATTGATAGCTAAACAACCGACTATCAATATTGGCCTTTAAATAGCGTTTGAATTTCGATGCGACCGAGGGTCGGATTCCAAATGGATATTCGAAAACCACATCGAATCTTTGTGATGGATCTTTTGGTTGAAAGATCAAAGTGGAAATTATTGTGATTTGTTTGAAACTGAAAGTAACACTTATTTTTAAAATAAGTGCTCGTTATTCGAATTAGCTGGGAGAGGAAATTGTGTCATAAAAACCATTTCGAATAAAGATACGACGAAATGGGGTTGCATTTTGATGATGGTGTTGAAGACTGGGTATTTTCGAAAGCGAAAGGATTACGTGTCGAATGTCTCTTCACTGGATTGCTCCGGTATAGAGATTTTATCACCCTTTGTGATGGGGATTCCAAACGTGATTAGTGAGTATCCGGTTTTGCAAGGGCTTCTTTGAAGTGCCTTTGGTTCCGTTCGATCTTGGAACAGACTTGTATGGATGTGTGTCTGACATTACACTTTGAGATATAAAGCGGATTTCTATCAAATACATTTATGTTGGTGGCGGAGAATTTATTCTCTTAGCTTAACACCCTTCTCTGAGACGTACGAGCTCAGAGGTTATGTAGTTTATGGTTATTAGTGATATACTCCCAATTTGTTAGTGTGGCATACGAAGTGCTGCTGATCATTTGTTGATCGAAGCATGGTCTTGCGAAAAAGTGTAGCTTTGTGGACGAGACTTTGTCTGACCTCACGACCTAGAATGGTCAAAACAGGAAGGATGCAGCAAGGTTATTTAGGGGTAGCGCCCCCTGAGGGTATGTCACTTCCTTTTGGAAAGAGGTGGTATCATGTTATGGAGCCCAGATATTAAACTAATGTGAATGTTGCAAATTTATTACTTTGTGGTTGATGGGGTTGAGGATCCTTGGATAAAGGTCGCAAATGATCGGGGGATGGCATACTTGTGTAGTAGTTACCTAGTTATAGAGGTAACCCAGCCTTGTATTGGCAGAGATCTGGTTAGGTGCTCGGGGCGTCCCTCCAGAGGCGTACCCATGTGGCAGTAGGAATTTCCTTAGCCTGACCGTTTGTTGGAAATCCAAAGAAATAATACGCGCACTGTACGGTTTTAGTTGTATAATCTACCATGGAATGTGGCGGTAACCTACTATTGAACATTGTAGTTATAGTAGGCATACAATAATGGTTGTATGCTGGCTAAGATTAATATAATACTTTCAAAATGTTTTCTGCCCTATGCATTAAAGATAATATTAAAAAGATTTTGCGTATCAAGCATGTTTGACTATCATAGGAAGATGACTTCTCCAATTCTGTGTTTGCATTGTGTGTGTGGCGGGAGACCTTATGGTAGTTTCATTTTCCAAAAACAAAGCGGATTTCTTTTTATTTTCCTTGTGAAAATAACTGTTTTTAAGATCTCACACCAGTCCCATGACTGACCTAGAGGTTATTGTTCCCTTTCTAAACTCTTGCTGCCCATAATTTTCCACACGGGCAGCCTAGAGTCAGGTTATCATTATTATGGAGTGAAGTCAGAAAAGGTATGCTGTGGAAATCTGGAGTTAAAGCTGGATGGCGAGACGTATCACTTTACTATGTAGTGTCCGTTGCGTTGGGTTGGTGCAAGTCAAAATTTCTATGTAAGCAAGTTAAAATAGCTGCCAGTGTTGTATTGTGTCATTGTAAATTTGATGTATGTGAAAAATGATATAGTTCTTTGTTTTAAAAATTATTCATTTATCTATTATATTTGTTCCGCTGTGAAATGTGAGATTATATGGTTGTTTCTGTTTCTTCTTCTATCTTCTTCTTCTTTAAACCCTAGTGGTTCGGTTTTCTGGCATTCGATTGTTCGACATTAGATACAGTGGACGTATCGATGTCGACTTCCGGGCATTGAAAAATTGGGTCGTTATAATGTGGCATCAGAGTAATTGGTTAAGCGACAACCCTGGCTTTGGTGGGGTTCACTCATTAGAGAAAGAGTCAGTAGTACTCTAGAATGAGTTGAATGTAACAATAAACATGAGTGCATATTTGTTAGTGACCATAAAATTGTTTTATATTGTGATGATTGGTTTGTTGAGTGGTATATGGATTATGGTCGGTATAGTCTGTACAACTCTAACGATAGGGATCTCTAAACACTCGTACAGAACAATTCGACACAGTATTGTTCTAAAATTGGGTAAATGAGACAATTTTACCCAAATTATTTTTGCATATAAAAGGAATAATTTTCCATAAGTTATTGTGGTATATGATTGCTTGGATGTTAGGAAGTGATAATATTAAATTATTATCATTAAAGTTGAATATGAAATTGAAATCATAATCAAAAGTAGAGAAACAAAATCCATATACAAATGGGATTTGTAAATGTAAAAGTGATTTATAATTTGAAATAGAATTCCAAAGAAATATTTGGAAATGCTTTTGAAAAGAATTGAAATTTGGAAAGTTTGTAAATTAAATCCCTTTTTAGTTTGGAAATGGTTTTCAAAGGTTCTGTAAAATGTTTTGAAAGGATTAAAGCACTAAACTCCTTTCGGTCGCTGAAAATAATTCGATGATGATCGCGACATCATCGGTGTTCATTTTCGAGTTTCCAGAAGAGGAACTGCTGTCGAATTTTTTAAATTAAAGTCGTTTGTAAAATTGGGGTTTCGTTTTGGGAATTCAAAAGATAATTTGAATTGATTTCAAAAAAATGGTTTTGAAAAGATGGAAAGACTCTGGAATACTGTATAAAATATTTATAGAATATCATTAATGTTGGGCGAATTCTCACCCAGAAGATCTCGAGACCAAGAAGTCAAAGTTTTACTCGGGCTCGCAACCTCCACCCCGTTCGACAAACACAAGGCACAATATAAGCATAGAAGTCCATCTGGCGTTCTCAATATACAAGTCCATTCGGCAGAGAGGCATTCGGCATCTCCAATTCGCACCGAACCAAAGGTCATTCGGCCAGCCCCCACATCCGGCCCTACCATAACCGAACCAACTGATTCGGTACCATAACCGAACCAACTCCAGAACCAGAAGATTACCGGACCAACTCCACTACCGAGCCACCTCTCCATCTCCACTACCGAACCACCTCTCCAACACCTTACCGGACCAGACCACGCCTAACTAAACCCCAACTTCTCTAAGCATAGCCGAATGAAGCCTCGCCGAACCAAATGATTGCCAGTCCAGATTGCTTCAGCCCGGGCCCACCAGCAGCTATATACCTCCAAGGCCCCTGCCCCCTACCTCATTCTATAAATAGAGGGGCAGGGGTACAACAATGGCAGACAAGTTTGAGAGCTCAAGCAAGGAAGGAACTTTCAAACTACTTTCATATACTTATATACGAAGCATTGTACTTGTAATCTGAAAGAAAGAAGATAATAACATATAAAGTGGACGTAGGCACATTCTGGCCGAACCACTATAATTCCGCGTGTCTTTTACATTTCAGCCCCTACTTCTTTTATATTTACATACTCATCTAAAATCATTGAAAAACATATATAATCAACTAAATAATACGACTTGGAGGTGTTTGTCCATTTTTTGTGCAAACATTTTTGGTGCTTTCACTGAGAATAGAACTCAAGCTTCATCTTCTCCCACTCAACCTTCTTCCTAACAACATCGCTCGTTGCTTAGAAATCATGCCTTCCAAACAGGGAAGGGATGTTAACAAAGGAAAGAACATCGCAACTAGCAGCCTTCCAGATCCAGCAATCGCAGATCAGCCCACTTCAGCAGTAGTACCAGATGAAAATCAGGAAAATCCAACTGGTCCCGCAACGGAACAACCAATCACTAGGGCAGATCTGGACAGGGTTGTGGCTGAAGTAACTAACCGCTTCACATCCCAACAAGAAGCTTTGGTGGACCAACTCATGTCACGCTTAAGGGATGCTGAAGAGTCCAACCACAGCACTGAATCATGGGGTGAGTCCCAATCCGGAGGATCTCGGAGGCAACAAAGGTCTTCCCTCTTCGAAGAAGCTATCAACAGGAACAACAATGATAGGGGCCGCGCCCGGACTCAGCCCGAATTCCGACTCGAGGAAGCCCTTGGAACCGAACCCAGCGGGGGAGGCACCAGGCGAGGGTCGGATGTAGCTGAGCCAGTCATGCCACCTAATCATAGAAACCCCGCTGAACGGAGCCGAGCTAGAACCCAGCCCGAAGTTGACCCCATGGATGTGCTCGAAACAGAACCCCACAGGGGAAGATCAAGGCAGGGGGCAACTGTAGCTGGTCCTAGCGTGCATCCGAGCAGCCAAAGACAACTACTGGATGATGCTAGAAGTGATAGACTGTACCATCCCTACAGGTCATCTGGACGAGATAGATCCCGCAGGGAAGAACCAAGCTCATTTTTGTCCGCTCCAAGTTCTGACGAACGAATGGCACGATTATTCAGAGAATGTGTCCAACGGGAGCAAAGGGACCAGGGAATAGGCGCTAGGGTCACCAGTCCCTTTACCCGAAATATCGAAACTGCCATCACTCCCCGGGAATGGAAAATGCCAACCATGGAACCTTACAAAGGAACTTCCGACCCCATCGTACACTTGCAGAGATACACCCAGCATATGCTCATGAGTGGAGCAACAGAAGGAGTGTTATGTAAATGTTTTCCGCTATTCCTAGCTGATCTAGCTACCTCCTGGTTCTGCCATCTACCCCAAGGATCCATCAGCTCATGGGAGATGTTGAAAGAAAGGTTTATTAGCCAGTTCCGCATCCATGTGGAACAACCCAAGGATGCTTATTCTCTATCCAATGTCAAACAGAAAACCGGAGAAACGCTGCAACAATATCTAACGCGGTTCAACGCCGCAGCGGCAGCAGTTCAAGATGCCGATGAAAAACTCACTCTAATGGCCCTCTGTAGTGGTGTACATCCAGACACCAAGTTTGCCAGAAGATTAACTAAGGAAAAACCAGCTACCTTGCCCGATTTCTTCCATGAAGCTGGAAAGTATATGAGACTTGAAGACGCTGCTACAGAGAGGCAATCAGGACAACAAGGTAAGACAGTTCAGGACAAGGTTCCCACTGCAGCTAAGGACGCTCGAAGAAATGAATCTAGAGACAATGCTGGGGGCAGAAAGGTCGAAAAGCGCCAATATCGGCCAGGACCGAGATTTGACTCCTACACTCCTTTGAACGACACAATCGAAAATATCTTCCTAGCCACTCAGGGCGAACTAGGATACAAGCGCCCCCCGCACAAGAAAGAATCGGATAACACACTCAAGTCCGGAAAGTTCTGTCGCTTCCACGAATCCCACGGACATGACACCAATGAATGCCACCATCTTCGGGACTTGATCGAAGAACACATTAGAAGAAGAAGACTGGAACGCTATGTGAAGGGTCAGAACAGGACTCCAACTCCAGCCAATGAGAACTCAAAGCAACCCCTCCCAGAGGTAGGCGGAGGGAATCGCAACAATCACAACACCAGTGGCTCTAGTCAAGAGAAGATAGTGGTCCTTACCATCTCAGGAGGACCACACATCGCCGACAGAAGTTGGGCAGAGATGGAAAGGTACGGCAAGTCGCTTAGAAATGCAGAAGGCTATGTTAACTCCATCACGGAAGAACGCCACCCGAAACGAAAAGAGAACGACGACATCATATTCAGTAGGCGTGATTTGGAAGGAAGACAGTACCCACATATGGATCCTATGGTCATCTCTGCCTGGTTCGGTCCAGCTAAAGTTTTTCGGATTCTAATAGACACAGGAAGCTCCGTAAATATCCTATTCAAACATGCTTTCGACAAAATGAAGTTATCAATGAAGGATGTATCCCCCTGTGACAAACCACTGCACGGTTTCACTGGAGATGCAAAAATGCCCCTCGGGCAACTTGACCTCTTCGTCGAAATAGGAAGTCATCCCCGCTCCGTTGTGCGAAAACAAACGTTCGTACTAATAGAAAACCACTCGGCTTACAACGCCTTCTTGGGAAGACCAGCCTTGTCTGACTTCCAGATTGTATTAGCCCCCTGGTGCCTGAAAATGAAATTTCCAACAGACAACGGAGTAGGAGAAGTAGAAGGAGATCAAGATGCTGCCCGAGACTGCTACGTAACTGAACTTCGCGATAACCGCAGAAAGAATAAAGGAAAAGGTGCAGAGACTACTCTCTGCATGAAAAGCTTGGAGGCATAGCAACTAAAGAAAGCCCCTCCTCTTTGATACACAAGCGATCCCTTCAATGAACTAGACCCCAGGGATAAAGAGGAGGAGGCTACCGCCGAGCCTGCAGAGGCTATGGAATTCGTATCTGTAGACAAGCACGATTCAAGTAAACTATTAAAAGTCGGATCTCAGCTAAAAACGGAGTTGAAAGATCAACTCATTGACTTTCTCCGCCACAACTTAGATGTATTTGCGTGGACCCATGCCGATATGACAGGAATCTCCCCCGACATAGCATGCCACATGCTGAACATCGATCCCACCAAGGTACCAGTAAAGCAGAAAAAGAGAGCATGGGGGCAGAGCGATCGGCAGCCCTTGATGAGGAAGTAAAGAATCTACTTGCTAATGGCTTCATACGGGAAGCCATCTACCCAGAATGGATCGCTAACCCAGTGCTAGTAAAAAAGGCCAATGGAAAGTGGCGAACATGTATTGACTTCTCCAATCTGAATGACGCTTGCCCAAAAGATTGCTTCCCACTTACCCGAATTGACCAACTTGTGGACAGCACAGCCGGACACGAACTCCTATCTTTTATGGATGCATACTCCGGATATAACCAGATTCCCATGCACGCTCCTGATCAAGACCACACTAGCTTCATCACCGACCGTGGACTATATTGTTACAAAGTCATGCCTTTTGGACTCAAAAATGCTGGAGCTACCTATCAGCGCCTCGTCAACAAGATGTTCGCGGAACTAATAGGACGAACTATGGAAGTGTATGTGGATGACATGTTGGTAAAGTCCAGGAAAGCCGACGACCATGTAAGCCACCTGGGCGAGATGTTTCAAGTACTTCGCCGATATGGAATGAAGCTGAATCCTCTAAAGTGCTCCTTCGGAGTATCTTCGGGAAAATTCTTAGGATTTATCGTCCACGCCAGAGGAATCGAAGCAAACCCTGAACGAATCCGGGCTCTAAAAGAAATAAGGATACCCTCCACTCGAAACGAAATGCAGAGCCTAAAAGGAAAGGTGGCCGCCCTAAGCAGATTCATTTCCAAGGCAACTGACAAGTGTGTCCCTTTCTTCGAAGCTCTCAAGAAAGACAAAGGGAGATTCGAGTGGACCGATGAATGCTTAAAAGCCTTCCTCAACCTAATCGAACACCTTCAGAGACCACCAGTACTCTCAACTCCAAATGAAGGTGAAGTGTTATACCTATACCTCGCTGTATCATCTCATGCTCTAAGCGCCGCCTTGGTAAGAGAAGAAGACCGCACACAACGCCCGGTTTACTTTGTAAGTAAGAGATTTACAGGGGCAGAGGCCAGATATCCTAAACTAGAGAAATTAGCATATTGTTTATTGATCGCGTCACGAAAACTGCGACACTACTTCCAGTCTCACTCCATCAGGGTTCTAACCGATCAACCGCTAAGACAAGTGCTCCATCGTCCTGACACTTCTGGGCGACTCCTCAAATGGTGCATCGAACTAAGTCAGTATGATATCACCTACCATCCTCGCACCGCTATCAAAGGACAAGCCATGGCCGATTTCATTGCCGAATTCACTACCAACAAAGGCAAGGAACAATCCGAAGTAGCAAAAAACATCAAGTGGAACCTCTTTGTAGATGGAGCATCGAACGAACAAGGCTCGGGGGCAGGAATTGTGATCATCACCCCCAGGGGAAGATAGTTGTACTATGCATTAAGGTTGGAGTTCACGGCCACTAACAACGATGCTGAATATGAAGCAGTAATAGCAGGATTGGAGCTTGCCCTGGAAATTGGAATCAATTCCTTATGTCTTCATAGTGATTCTCAGCTTATCGTAAACCAGGTGCTAGGAGAATTCCAGACTCGAGGAGAACGACTCACAGCATACCTAAAGAAAACCAAATTGCTGCTCGATCAATTGGACCACTATCTAATCAAACATATTCCTCGAGAAGAGAACCAAGAGGCAGATGAACTTGCAAAGCAAGCTAGTATGAAGAATAGCACCATTTTCGGAACACTAGCCATCTCAAGGCAGCTAGCCCCAAGTTTCAAACCAGTAAATCTGGTAACTGCAATCGAAGAAGGAACCTGGATGACTCCCATCCGGAAATATTTGCAAGATGGCACACTGCCCGACAGGCGTGACGAAGCCAAGAGGATCTTGAGGAAAGTTCCCCACTACACGATACAAGAAGGCATCCTCTATCGGCGTGGCTTCTGTGGCCCCTTATTGAGATGCGTCGCTGGAAGGGAAGCCAAGGAGATCTTATCAAACATCCATCAGGGAGGATGCGGAGATCACACTGGGGGGCAGACTTTGGCAAGGAAGATACTCCGATATGGATATTACTGGCCCACACTAAACAAAGACGCTCTAGACTTCGTCAAGAAATGCGACAGATGTCAGAAATTTGCCAAGATTCCTCGACTGCCCACAAATGAAATTACTCAAATGACCAGCCCTTGGCCCTTTGCTGTATGGGGAATTGACTTAATTGGCGAACTGCCAACGGGCCGGGGCGGAGCCAAATATGCTGTAGTGGTAGTCGATTATTTCACCAAATGGGTGGAAGCAGAACCTCTAAATAAAATATCTTCAACAAAAGTTATAAACTTCTTGATCAAAAATATTCTGTGCAGGTACGGAGTCCCACTCAAGATCATATCAGACAACGGACTCCAATTTGACAGCGAAGAATTTGCCGACTGGTGCCAAGAGCATGGAATTCATAAAAGCTTCTCATCAGTAGCTTATCCTCAGGCAAACGGACAAGTTGAAGCTGTCAACAAAATTCTCAAAACCCTAATCAAGAAGAAACTTGAAAAGTCAAAAGGCGCCTGGGTGGACGAACTTCCTACGGCACTATGGGCATACCGCACGTCTTTCAGAACATCAACGGGACATACTCCTTTCTCCTTGGCATATGGATCGGAGGCAATGCTCCCAGTTGAGACTATTGTGCCTTCCCACCGTAGGATCCACTACAACCCAGAAGAAAACGAAGAACTCCTCCTCATGTCTTTGGATCTGATTGAGGAACGGAGAAACGATGCAGCACTTAAAGCAGCAGCTCACAAACAAAAGGTGGCAGCGCTATACAATTCCAAAGTCAAGCATCGCAGCTTACAAGAAGGAGATCTTGTCCTCAGGCGAATCTTTCCGCGCCCCGGGGCACTAGACCCCATCTGGGACGGACCGTATGTAATTCATAAAGATCTCCACAACGGAGCTTATATTTTGTCAACAGTGGACGGAGAGGTGTTCCAGAGGGCATGGAACATCCGACACCTCCGTCGATACTTTTCTTAACTTGTACTGCCCATATGAAGTGAATTAACAAAGAGAATCAGTGAACGTAGGCACTTTCGTGCCGAACCACTTTAAAAAATCTTGTCTCTTTTTAGCTTGTTCCTTTATGTCTTGGCTACTTGTTAAGTTTTATCCCTTTCTGTTGAACAAAATCCTATGGCATCTCCACTCAAGACGCACCGCGGCCTCATCTGGACTAGGCCTAACAGGTACGCTACGATTCTATGCACTCGCCAATGAGACACTTTTGCTCCAGCATCCCTCTGCTGCGGGTTAACTCATTGCGCGCCTGCCCTCAAAGCCAACTGTAATGAGCCGATTATAAGTCATCATAAAGGCCGACTATAGCCGATGGCAGCTCATTACGGCGTTCGGCTCGCCGGCAACTGTGAACCTACTTTAAGCCCCAACATAAGGTGTGGCCAGCCAGGGGTAGTTCACGGCCAACGGCACCCACGCTAGCCGGCCACGGTAAATCGAATAATACCCACGATTACGGACCATAATGGTTCGGGTAGTTACCGTGCGCGATCTCGGCTCCGATGTGTCTTAAGTGCGGCTGTGGTAAAAAAGAAAACTCCCCGCGGAGGCGTAAGATGGGTGACAAATGTCTCCAAGACCCACAGCTAGGGAAAGTGACTACAAAACCCGTTTGCCACGAACTTAAGCACATCGACGGCCTTCCGTGACTGGAAGTTTTACTTTTACTATATTTCCATTTCATTTAAATACTTTTCTCCTATCCTGTATAACAAACTCTAAAGTACAGGAAACCAAATAGGAAGCATTCACTCATGAGAAACTAAGCCTGCGTACTGGGTGGCAGGGTACTCAGCTATATCCGTGAACAGTTACATAAGATACTCTAAGCTACCGCCTGCGAATGGAACATAAAGGGCGGTACTCTCTTTTCTTGTACATAAATACGTAACTATAGCTTGTTCGTACAACAACATTGCAACACATGAAATTATATTTCTAGCAAAAAACTTAGCATCAAACACAACTAGAATCACAGGCATATACATAGTTATATTTCCCACGCAGCACATCAAGATGACAACAACATTTAAACATAACAACATCAGCTTATATTATAAAATCACACGAAGTTATTCTTTGCAAATAATATTATTATAGTTACATGTCAATGACTAACGTAAACAGTGATAAAAAGAAATAAAAAGGTGGCAGCCGCGTCCACACTCCATCACCAACTTCCCCAGTCTACTTAGCCGCAGGATCAGAGCCCCCAGCATGTGGATCAGGAGTCCCACCTGTCCAGTTCAGAAGAGGAATTCGTTAAACGAACGATCAAGTTATGAAAACACGGAAAGGAAAGAAAGGGAAAAGAATAACTCACCAGCATCCGCCGCCTGATTCTCATCATCCAACTGCACGCCCGCTTCCTCTGCAGCAAGCAGCCGCATCCCCTCCTTCACCGCCGCTTGCTCCTCCTTCGAGAACTGGGCAGTAACCGCATCCAAATTGAAAGCCTCTCCGCCTTCCTTACCCGCGTTCACCCTGGCCTCCTCTAAAGCCTGGAGATACACCTTGGCCATCACCCGAGGGTAATCGTCCATCCAAGACAAGCCGCACTCCTTCCAAGTGTGGAAGTACATGTCCTGCAGCATCTCATCCATCATCCCCTCATTCTCCTCAAACTCCCTCACCCGGGCCTCGGAAGCTTGCAACTTGGCGACGGCAATGTCCCTCTCTGATTGGTATCTCAAGCAGTCAGCCTGGAGAGACCTCCTCATTTCCTCCTCCTTTAACTTGAGGGACCTCCTCATCTCCTCCATCTCCTCCTTCAACTTGGCCTGAGCCATTTCCGTAGCCTCGAGCCTCCCAGACAACTCTCTACCCGCTCAAGATCCGCATTTCGAACCTCGTCCACCGTCGTAATGGCCATGTTAATCCGTTCCCTGCAGGCGACCTCCATCTTCCGTAATTCCGCCCTACTGGCCTTCTCCATCGTCTCTTTCAGCCGCTTGGAGGCTTCCTCATGCTGGGAAATCTGGATGGCTTGATCGGCGAGCTGCTTGGCCTGATCGGCAACTTTTAACCTCAACCGAATATTAGCACTCCCGATCTCTTCCCCGGCCTTGGCCAATTTAGCATGATGCTCCATTAACTTCTTGGTCTCTGCGGCCACCCGATCGATGTTAGCCTTGGCTTCGTCCCCCATGGTGACTACCCGTGTAGTAAGTAAATCAAGATCTAAAGACTTGGCCTCGTCCAGCACTCTTACCATGGGGTTGCGGGGAAGAAGGTACTCGCCCGTGGCCTCATCAAATGAGATATCCCGAAAGCTCGGATCTAAATCAGGATGACCGGCAAAAGGGTCACGAGGCACGGGGCGAGGCACATCAGGACGCCTTATACGAATAACAGTTGGGCTCTTGAAAGGAGGGCGAGGGGGGCCGGATTCCGTGCTCTCCTCCGTAGTGTCACGAGGAGGCTGAGTAGGAAGCTGCGAACCAGGGGAAGACTCAAATAAGGAACGGCTCCGCTTCTTTTTCCGAATGCCCTCTCCAATGACCCCAAGAAGAGGGCGATAACTGACTACATCCCCAGTGCGACCAGTAGAGGGTTTCGCAGAAGCTCTCCTCGACTTAAACTGCTCAAGGCGGTGTCGAACGTCCGACGTTTTAACCACCTGGCCTGCCCCTGGAATAAAGAACAAGTGTTACGAACATACAATAATCCACAGTTCGAAAAATGTGTTAAGTTAAAAGGAAAGAAAAGTGAGAAGACACATCTATTATACAAACCCGGCGGAGGAGTGGGATACTGCAATAAGTCCTGGATCTCATTCCAGGACGGAAGTGAACCGTAAAAAATTTCTAAGTCCCTATCGAAAATGGAATCGGCAGAGGACAAAAGTTCACCTTGCATCGCCGGAATCGCCCTAGCTGAGGAACCCTTAGAGGATGGGTCAGTGCCAGCCACAGCTTTGCCGGTTTCCTTTGCCTTCTCCGTTTCCGGCTCTCCCTCCGACTCCCCGAAGGCCCGACGGAGAGCCTCATCCAGTTCAAGATCTTGCTCAGAGGATAGGGCACCGACGCCACTACCACCTTGACCGTCGCCATCTCCTCCACCCTCCGACCCTTCTCCAACCTCGCCTCCTTCCTCCTCTTCTACACCTTCCTCCTCCGGGACAGTCGGAAAAGTACTTGGAGAAGGGCCATCAGACTTCTTCAGTTTCTTCCCCCCGACAACGGGACGCTCTGCAAAAGGCTCCTTCTTACCGCTCTTCACCATAGCCCCCTCCTTAGCTTTAGCAGCCTTCTCCTCAGCCGTGTCTCTTTGCTTAACCACGGACTGGTGCGGTAAGATCAAATTATACTCCAAGAGGGTTGCGTTCCTGATCAAGAAGGAGGCCGACCGGTCCCGTGCCGGAATAGCCTTTAGTTCAGCAGCCATTCGCACCAAGGAATCATCCTCCACGACTGCAATACCACCTGTCGCTAGCCAGAAATAGAAGCATGTCAGAAAAAACACTACAGTCAAAACATGGAAAGTATAAATGAAATCCATCTTACAGCCGGAAGTGAAAAGGCGGAAAGAAACAGCATCGTCCTTGATGAAGAACCACTCTTTCTTGAACATGGTAAACTTGGAATATAAGTCCAGGACTGGTTTGAAGGGCACGGCCGCTTCCAGACTAATATACGGAGACCCCTTCTTATAGCCTCTCAGGTTGTACAAATATCGAATTTCCCGGTTAGAAGGAGGACGCCCGTACCTCCTCTGGAAGATAACAAAAAGGCTCACCAGGATGGCATAAGAGTTAGGCTGAAGCTGGAAGGGAGCCACCTTCAAATATGTGGTGAAGCTTACTATCCAAGCGTTGATAGGAGGGATAGCACCGCACATGCAATGGTATCTGCTATAAGCAAAGTAGCCCTCGGGAGGATTATATGGCATCACTCCATCTCCCGGCAGCAGCATAAGAGCCCTATCTATCCCGAAGGAACGGGATATGACGTCAAGTTGCTCCTCCTTTAGGGAGCTAGGAAAGCAATCAGGAGGGGAGATCAGAAGTTCCTGTGGACCATATCCATCCACTAGAGACCTCGGAATAGGTCGATGTTGCCCGGATCCTGGTTGGACTGGGGGCAAGGAAGAAGAAGACTCTCCTGTGCCTCTAGACTTCTTTCTGTCCGATCGTGTTTCCGCTTTGCGAGACATTTTCTGCAGCACAAGAAAAACTTGATATTAGAATAAGAAGTATAGGAAAATAAACAAGCAAGTATCTAAAGCAAGCATATAAAAGCCTAAGATTTCGCTCAAGATTCAAATTCCGAGTCTCATTCGGTATATGCCTCATTCGGTAGTTCCATTCGACATTAGAGGTTCATCCGGTATACGAATTCGTTCGGTAATACGGTGCAAGCAAATTCATTCGGCAATGGGGCATGAAGTTCATTCGGCACTAAGGCCTTAAACTCATTCGGCATACAGAAACATTCGGTAATATAGGCATTCGGCAATAGAGTGTGTACCTGATTCGATAGAGATTTGGTTCGGCGGACGATTTGGTCCGGCAAGTCAGTTGATTCGGCTCTCTGGTTCGGTAAGGGAAAACCAAGGGGGGTACGGCCTCTATATATAGGCGAGCTCAGGGCCGCCGAACCAACTGGTTCGGCCCACCAGATAGGAACACCGGACCAATAACAAATATACCGAACCAACTAGATACCGAATGAAACCACAGCCGGATGAGAATAACCGGACCAACAAAAAACCGAATGAACTATCTCTCTACCAACGACAACCAGGAACTAGGGGCATGCAGAGCGCCTCATGCAGATAAGTACCGAACTCCAGAACTAACTAATAAAATGAGGATTATTACAACAATGAATAAGTTGTAAATCTCTCACTAACATGGATTAATCGTTTACACGTGTACGCGACCACGAACGGTCCATAGGCACGCTCTGAATGGTTATTAACCCTATTGTCGTGGGAATTTACACTTTGAAACGCCTTTTTAAACTCGTAGGTTAAACGGATATTTGACTCTGATAATTATGAAATGGCTAAGCTACTTACACATGTATGGGGTCGCGAACGATCCCTAGGCATGCTCTGAGCTGGCGATAAACCATCTTGACAAACGATCCAAGGATCTACTCTGACATGAACCAGGCATCAATGATGCTAAGCCCCCTCGGGGCTTACTCTCTCGTCCCAAACAGCACAGTTCAATTCAACTCGAATATTTCGATCACGAACGGTTGTTGTTTGAAATCACTCTAAAACTGTAAATTCCTTTGCAGGACATCAACAGGATATGAACATCCAGCCCATGGCGTTACAAAACAAGCCTTCTCGCCACAGGGAAAACAAAGCGCGACACATGCAAGCACGTGCCCCACTTTGGGGGGCAAATGTTGGGCGAATTCTCAACCAGAAGATCTCGAGACCAAGAAGTCAAAGTTTTACTCGGGCTCGCAACCTCCACCCCGTTCGACAAACACAAGGCACAATATAAGCATAGAAGTCCATCCGGCGTTCTCAATATACAAGTCCATTCGGCAGAGAGGCATTCGGCATCTCCAATTCACACCGAACCAAAGGTCATTCGGCCAGCCCCCACATCCGGCCCAACCATAACCGAACCAACTGATTCGGTACCATAACCGAACCAACTCCAGAACCAGAAGATTACCGGACCAACTCCACTACCGAGCCACCTCTCCATCTCCACTACCGAACCACCTCTCCAACACCTTACCGGACCAGACCACGCCTAACTAAACCCCAACTTCTCTAAGCATAGCCGAATGAAGCCTCGCCGAACCAAATGATTGCCAGTCCAGATTGCTTCAGCCCGGGCCCACCAGCAGTTATATACCTCCAAGGCCCCTGCCCCCTACCTCATTCTATAAATAGAGGGGCAGGGGTACAACAATGGCAGACAAGTTTGAGAGCTCAAGCAAGGAAGGAACTTTCAAACTACTTTCATATACTTATATATGAAGCATTGTACTTGTAATCTGAAAGAAAGAAGATAATAACATATAAAGTGGACGTAGGCACATTCTGGCCGAACCACTATAAATCCGCGTGTCTTTTACATTTCAGCCCCTACTTCTTTTATATTTACATACTCATCTAAAATCATTGAAAATCATATATAATCAACTAAATAATACGACTTGGAGGTGTTTGTCCATTTTTTGTGCAAACAATTAAGTTTGATAACTTGTAAAGTTTAAAGTTGTTAAAATAAAATCTAACTTAAAGAGAAGTTAGATAAAAGTAAATATGGAAACAAAATAAGTTGGAAGGAAAATTTAATTCAAATGGAACTAAAAATGAAAATTGAATAAAAGAATTGAGATTGAAATTTTGAGTCAAATAAAATGATGATGTGAATTCAAAATGAAATTGAATGTTGAAATTCATTTTGAATTTGTAAGCAAATTGAATTGAATTTGATTTGTTATAAACAAAGTGAAGTACTCTAATAAAATTAGTAAATGAAACTAATTGAAGGAATGACCAAATATATATGGTCTAAGATGAATTGATTCATATGGAATTTGAAATCCAGTTCAATTATAAGTAATTATAAACTTCAATGATGAAGTGAAGAATAAATATAAAAAGTATATGAAATATTTATTGGACTTAAGAAACAAATGTAAAAACTCTTAAGTAAAAAAATTTGGAGTTGAGAAAATATTCTAAATTGATAAGTGAATGAAGATTAAACTGGAAAATTGTGAAGTGGCGATTGTGAATAAGTGTATTGAAATAAAAATCAAATGTGAGTAAAACAAAAGAAACTTGATATAGCTAAAATCAATTGGGAATAAATATGTAGGATGTACGTATATTATTTTATTCACACGATGATTTAATCCAGAATTCAAGCATAGAATTTTGAGAAGTTATATGGATCCGAGTTGGAATTTTTCATTCGATTTTCGACCGCGAACCTGGATATGGATTTTGGGTTGATTCTATAAATTATCTATCATAGTTTACGGTATTGCAAGGAGAATGATGGTTTCTGATCAAGAAAATAGATCTAAGTCCACACTAGGAAGTCAGGTGAACGATACTAGTTCTGAAGTGAAATTGTGTGATCGAGCGATCGAATTTGATAATTGCATACAAATGATGTAAGTATATCGTACGAGCTTGAATGAAATGAATATTGAAATTTCATAAAGAAATTTATAAAATGGTTTTGAATGTTGTGGTTAGACATTATTGTTAAGAAAGATATATAGGTGATATAAAGAAAATGGAATTGGATTTTGATTTTGAAGATAATTTGAATTGCTCAAAAAAGGTACGTAATTTAAATTTCAGCATGAAATTTGATGATTTTCTTGTCTAGCCCCTTGGTTTTTCTTTTTCTTTTTGAAATCTGTGGGCCCGTGGCAGCATTTTGCAGTCGTACCGAGCTAGTCGCGCAAAGGAGACCCTGGCAAAAAATTTCAAAAATTTAGGGAGTTAGAAGAAATTTTGAGAAAATTTAAAAAATTTTGCGAAAATTTAAAAAAATTTGAGTTTAAATTTAAAATTTGAATTGTTGAGGAAAAAAATTTGGGAACTATGAAAGATTTTTGGAAGTTAGTTAAAGTAATAATGGTCTTTAACAAAGAGATTTGTTTTGGCAAGATTGATAAAACCGTTTGGTTTTGGATAAATAGTAAACGGGTTAAGGTCCATTCTTCTTTACTAGTAATTTCGGGACGAAATTCTTTCCCCCCTTGAAGAATGTAACAACCCAGAAATTTTTAACATTTGAAATTGAAATATTTAATTGATTTTAGATATTTGAATGATATTTTAACTTGAATTTCAAATATCAAAATGAATTTGGCAATTAAATTGTTGAATTTAATTTATTGAAGTTGGATAAAAATTTGAATCTTCTGTTATAAGCTGATTAACAATATTTCAAAGGCTTAGAAAATTCATATTGATAATATTGAAGATAATAGAAGCTTCAGAATTGAATTTGAAAAAGTTTTGTTCAGTTTTGAAAATTTATCATTTAAATTGGTATTTAAAAATAGTCTTCCGAGGCACAGTCTCGAAATTCGACGAAACCAGTTCCATTGGATCTGTAATATTGTATTATTATCGAATTTCAATTTCTGTAGCATTCGGAGTTGTCGTGTGATCGTACGTTAAGCAAACGCACTGAATGTATATCAAAATTTTAATTTAATAATTGGTTCAAAAAGCTATCTTCTCCATACGATCGAATTTGACCTCGGAACCTTTTCCATTGCGTTTGGAATAAGGGTATAACATTATAAACGCCTAGCGGCACGCCTCGATAGGAGGTCGAGATTGTGAGTTGCGTAATTGTAACGATTTAAATTTGAATTTGAATTCAAAAATGATATATATATGAATTTAACATAATAATGGTTTGCACAAAAAAGGTTATACACGTTGCTTCCTTTCAACACTTGTCGTCTCTTTCTTGCCACGCGTCATTTATAAAAAATTTAATTATCTCGTTCAAAAGAAAAAAGAAAAAAAACAAACGAAAATCATTTTCGTTCTTAGAAAAATAGCACAGCGGCTTCAAAGGAATAATCATGGCTGCGTAAATCGATCTGATCCTCAAAACAAAATATAAAAAAGGTAGAGGCGAAGCCTGTAGCGGCACTCGTACGAAACATCGTAAGGTTTGAACTCGATCTCGAGCATCACGAAGTGGCTGAGGCCTTCATCGAGACGAGGGCGCGAGTCATTAGTCGCCAGTTCGACAGAATAGAGCGCTCACATTTGAATTAGGGAACCAGTGGGAGGTCGATCGGGGGTGGCATCGAGTCGCCAATAAGCGACGACGGCTGGTGAATGAGTAGGGTGCGTAGCGGCCGCGCACTGGGCCGATGTCGAAGGAGGCGCCACGTCGACGGCGTGCTAGACTTTGGGTGGCGAGATTACTCGGTGGGGTCAGGCGAACGTCAAGGCGGCCACGGTTTCTACAGTAGGAGCATTCGATGGTGATTAATGATACAGCAGTAGGATTTCGTCACGATAGCAGAGAGGTATTCGATTTTTTTGGTTAATTTCGATTTAATTTAAATTAATGTTTATATGCACAGAAATTAATTGCAGACGATTATAAAAATTAAAATATGCAAAAAACAAAAATATATATGTATATTTACAGTGAAGATATGCAGATTTTTACATATATATCTATTTTCAGAATTTATTTTTTATATAGATAAGGTTTAATGAAGAATATATAGAAATTTCGTAGATATATTTTATAGATTTTGGAGTCATATATATACGTATATACTATTTTCAAATGGATATCAATTGTCAAAATAAAATAGTGAAGATAAAATATGTATACATATTTTAATTTGTTTAAGTTTGTTTATACTAATAGTTTATGGTGATATATTGTTTTATTAACTTGTTCGATTTATATTAGTTACCAAGAAATTATTTAAAAGGAAATAGTTTAAAAATAAAATTTATAGCTAAATTAAAATTATTAGTTGAATTAAAACTATTAAATGATAAAAAAATTTCCTTTGATTTAGATATTAATAAATTGTATAATTGATTTTTTGAGGTGTAGAAATCGTGAAATCAAGTCAGAATTGGATTGGATTGGATTGTGAATAAAAAGGTGAGATCTTCTCAATTAATCAGATTTTTCTGATTTAATTTTAAATAGTTAAATTCAAAATTGTTGATTGTGTGCTTGGATGATAAATTATTTGTGACGACCCGACTTCCCACTCCCGGAAAATCGCATCATCTTTAAGAAAGAAAGGGATAGAAAAGAGAATAGAAAGAAGAGAAGAAAGAAACAACATCAGAATCTACACAGCGGAGCGAATAAATTATATTAATAACATAAGTATTACATAGTATACATCAAATATCAGAGTTACACAGACATACAACACATACTAGACAGTTATAAACACCTGTCTAGTTATTACAACTCAATACGTAATACAGAATAACTCAGAGATACGAACACAGCGGAAAACTATATAACTATACGCAGAAGCCACCTGCTCCATTGCTCCTACACAATTCATCAAAGCTATCCTGAATCCTAACCTGAATTCCCTGGGCTACTCATAAAAATTTGAGTACCCAAGAGATATAGAAAAACAGAATAACTCCGGGTCAAACATGGGTCTGGTGTGAGTAACAGGTTAAAGTTGCTTAACTTTGAAAAACCTTTGAAAAGAAAAGGGTATCACGTAAGACTTCCCACACATAAACATGGAAAAGTTTTTACCTTACGCTAACCAAAACATTTGATAGAAAATCCGATGATATTATAATAGTGTCTAGGGTTTTCAAGTAAATAAGAAATAGCCGAAATTATTACATGATTAAATTCCAGCTACTAGCCACAAAAGTGGGCAATACAATCAAAACCGTTGACACTTATTGGATTTTGGATTCCATCAATGGCTGGGCTACTGGGGTACCGCCCGTCACAGTACGTGGCCTAGATCACCGTACCGAGGATTACTCCCAATCCCCTGCAACACAAAGCCGGACCCGTTCCTTACTGAACAGTTCCAAACAAGACAACCCCGCAGTTGTGATCAGCAACCGCACCACTAAGCCGAAAATAAAGGGACCTCTAGACAGGGATAAATCTTGCTCTCAAGTGGGTGCTACCCACGAAGCTTTGCCGCACCTCCCCTGTTTTAGCCATTCCCGGTTGATGAGGCTTGAGGCTACGATAACCTTTATAGGACATATCACTTAGAATGCTCATCGTCTACCAAACGATGTTCTGAAAGCATTCGATCCATACAAGTTCGTTCCGGGTTCGAGCGAAACCGAAGGCATTATCTCGTTACACTCGTATTGGAATCACCCTCAGAGTTAACGACAATAACCCTTGCACTCTGAATCACCATCTCGAATCTGTAAGTACTATTCCATCAAACTCATTACGGAATCACCCACAGAGTTTACTGACGTATAGCCCTTACACCTCGAGTCTTCACTCGCTCCACTTGGGTTAACGACCTAAAGTTTAATTGGAATCGATGTGGTTTTCGGATCCCAAATATGGAAACCCGATCCCGGTCTCATCGAAATCCAAAGCGTGTCTTTTTAGGTCCAAGTTGTTTTAAGTTTAAAACAATTCAATTCATTATCTAAATATACACAGATAGATAATTCACAACACAATAGATAATCAACATTATCATTACCAACAATCAATTCATATCATAATCAGATAATTCATACTAACATCCAAAAGAAACCAATACATCCATATCACATATATCTCCCATCTCATAGCTGAAATTACAAACCATACCAGGCAATTAATATCAATCATCAAACATAAGCAACTATCTAATGATCACACCATTTATAATTAATTTAAATTGAATTAAATTAATTACTTAAACTCTAATTAATTTAAAATGAATTAAATCAATTACTTCATCATAAATCGTGCCTATTTTAATCATTAATTGATTACAAATAAATTTATAAATCATCATAACACTATTCATTCAATTAATCCTTATTGATTAATTACCCCTAATTACAATAAGTAATTAGCCTTTAATTTTAATTACACAAGTTAATTATATTAAACCCTTCGCAAATAATTAACTTGTAATTTCTTAATTAATCACTTATTCTTTATTAATTATACCTTAATTAATCAATTCCAAATTACATCATTAATTAATGAATTAATGATTTCTGATTATATTTAATCAATTTCTCAAAATAAATTTATTTACATAAGTAATTAATCTTCAATTAAAACCATATATATTTAATCACCCTTGATTAATAACCATTCAGTAATTAACTCTGTAATTACTCATCCCATAATTAATTATTTTTAATTAATTATCTTAATTAATCACTTGATTAATTTTCAAAGTAATTTAAATCCAAATTACTTCTATAATAAATATCCTTAATTACATTCAGTAATTATTAATTAATTACTTCCTTAAGTAAATTACAAATTCATAAATTACATAAAGTAATTATCAAACAATCAACAATTGTTTAAATTAATTTAATTTAATTAATCTAAACCAATCACATTAATAAAATTAATTACACCAAGTAATTAATTCATTAATTACTTCTATTAAGTAATTAACATAAACAATTGATTATTATTAATTAATTAATCTAATCAATTATTAAAATTAATCATATTAATTAATTGTTAAAATAATCTTAAGTTAATGACCTTCATTAACATTTCTTAATTACTTAATTAAGAATTAACTTACACAAATAATTATTAATTATCAATTAATTAATATTTAATTACAATTTAATTCATGTCTAATTATTAATTAATTAAGTGTTAATTAAAAACTTAATTATCATTAATTACTTGATTAAATAAATCTTAATCATAAATTAAAATTTAATTAACCATCCTTAGTTATTAACTAACCAGTTAATTAATCTCAAATCTTAATTAATTAACTTAAAATATTAATTACTTAATTAAACATCCACATATTAATTAATTAAATAATTAATATTCCATTTAAATTAATTATTTAAATGAAACTAATTTCTGAAGTTCAAAATTTAGAAACATACTTCTTTATACAAAGTATTTTAAACACTTCGTTTCAAACAAAAATTCAAATTTAAAAATTTCTTTTTAAATTTCAAACTGAACACAATTCAAATTTTCATTTCAGATTCAAACTTAAAATTTAGAGCTTTACTTACATCTCTATCTTCATTTTCAAATTCAAATTATTTAAACTTTCTAAAATAGTTAAACAAATTTAAATTTAAAAACTTATTAAATTTTAAAAACTGACATTAAAGTCAAATCCCAGGTTTTAAAACTAAATTTAAACTTAGTTTAAACTTATTTTATAAATTAAAACTTACAGTTTTAAAATTCAAACCAATGTTCTTTACACTGTAAAAGTTTAAAAATCTAATTTAAACTTTCCAGATTTAAATTCAACTCAGGTTAATCTATTCAAAATTTCAGTTTCCAGATTTAAATTTGTTTTAAATTTTTCAGTTGCATTTTTAAAATTTGCTTTTAAATTCAAAACAGAAAAGCAGAAAAAAAACAGTTTCCTGTTTTAGTTTAAAACATATTACATTTTAGAATTCAAAAATGTTTCAAAAATTCAAGAATTAAACTATTGACTTTAAATTTAAATATCAGGTTTAAAACTTCCAGTTTAAACTTCAACTTATTATTTGAAATTTTACTTTTAATTTAAAACAGTACACAGTTTCTGTTTTTAAGATTAAAACCAAACTTGGATTTAAAACATTTCAAATTTATTTCAAAGATCTAAAATTTAAAACTTACTGAATACAAATTAAATTTCAGATTCAAGGCTTAAATTCAGATTTTTGATTGCATCTTACCCTCCATGCAATTTTTAATAAACCTAGAAAACAGGTTTTGATCAACTTTAAAAACTGCAATATTTACATTTTAAAAACTCAAATTATTACAAAATAAACAGAGTTCAAACTTTTGAATTCATATTTAAATTCAGTTTAAATTGTATGCTTAGTTCAGGTTCTAAATTTATATTTTAAAAACTTACTTTTAAAATTTTACAACCTGGAAACAAGGCTCTGTTTAAAACCTGTAACAAAATTAATACCCGAGCTACCACCTAATTACTTTGAGACAATTACTCTCCTACTTCGAGTCACTACACCAATTTCCCCGAGACCATCCCGAGAAAATGACCCTACAACCAAAAATCAATCACCACCTGCACACACCTTCCTGTGCACCCACTCACCAACCCCGACCATCGCTGACCATCATCAACGACCTCCTTCCATCGACCAGTAACCCCAAATTCCCCTTCTAACAACAGATTCCCAGAATTCAACTTGAATTTGCATTCAAGTTTTAATCCCAAACCTGAAAATAACACTCCCCTTTCAGTGCCTAGCCTGTCAATGACAAGCTCACCCAACTCCGGCCACTATAAATCTTGAAACTCCGGCAAAGACTCCATCATTACAGCATCTAACAATACCCAAAGGATCATTGAACTCAATCCAGTTATGAACCCGCAGTAATCAAATTCATGAACCCAGTAAAAACTAGGGTTCTACACTTTAAATCCAAATTATAATCTCAAATTTGAATTGCAATACAATTTAGTAATTTTCCTAAATTCTTTGATAGCTAAACTATCTCTATAATCAAATTCACACAAATCTAATGCAAGTTCCTACTGAACTTGACCAAAATGTAAAATACAGTATGTTCAAATCTGCTCTTCATTTAAAACACTAAAATTTTATTATTTGATTTAAGATTCATGTATTTACTTGATGATTCTATTTATAAATCTGAAACATCAAATTATAAAGTTTGTATTTTACTCTATGCTAATGTGGTTTGTGTAACTTGATTTTTTCAGGATTTCAGATAATTTTAATTTAATTCATGTAAAATTTGTACTTACTCTATTAAAACAAACATGTTTTATTCAAAGTTTTAAGACATAATAGTAATCAATTCAAAATAAAAAAATACAAGAATCAACAAGAGTTTGGGATTTTAAAGCACAGATATGCAGTCAGCAATCATCATGTATCCAGGCCTATACTAAAGGTATAATATTCACAACCAATTGCTATAAGTTCATTTCAATTTTTAAAAAGTATGAACAACCTAACTTATTTAATAAATTTTTAGAAAATGAGTTACTCGCCTGTATAATGATGCAGGCCCAGATTTTTATAATGTTGATGCAGATGCCAATTTCCAGTTTAAAGATTCATGAATGCAGGCCTCTTGCTTTAATGCTTTTAATCTTGATTCAAAAAAAAAAATGCTTCCAGATTGGTGCAGGTAGCTTGAATGCAGATGCAAATTCCCCCTAGGTTGTTTTTGAAAACATGAATGCAGACCTTCATGCTTAAAATTGGAATGCAGGCTTCAACTTGATTTAATTTGCATGTTCCAGAGTTTTGAAAAAGAATTAAATGCAGGCCTTTGCTTTCATGGTTGCAGATTTTAAAGAAAGATGAAATGCAGGCTTGCATATTTGTTTACAGGGATTGATATGCAAATTTGAAAATGAGGAGTTTGTATGTGCTTGGATTATGAGGATGAAGAGTATTACAGAATTTTGGTTTACAGGAATTTTTGAAATGCATTAGATTCTCAGATTTGCAGGTTTAAAGAGGAGTTACAGGCTTTTGGAAATGAAATGTATTATAATCTAAATTTATGATTTATTAAAAACAAATAAAAGATATAATTTGACACATGTCTTAAGTTATTACGTTTGTCACTTTAAAATGATGATAAGTTTACACATGTATTTGTAAATGTTTTGTTATTTTAATTAAGGATAATGAATGTTTAGATTAAATTAATTAGTTCTTATACATGGTTATGTATTTAAATAATTTCTAAAGAACAAAGCAAAGCATTAAATAAAACAATTCAAAACTTTTAAATAATTAAAATAAACTTATAAAAGAGGTTATAAATTATATGAATACATGTTTCATATTTAAATTGTATTTTAAATTTACAAATTAAATTAACAAATTAAATTATCAATCAATATTTTAAAAAGAAAAACACAAACATTTTACAACTTATTTCATTATACAAACTTAAGTTAAAATGAATTTTAAACCAATAAAATATTTATCTTACATTTAAAAATCATATAGTATTTTTTTAAATATTTTTGAAAAGCTTAAAAATAAATCACAATTTCTATTTTCAGATTATTAAAATTATGCTATACTAATTTAATTAGAAACAATCTTGTCTATTTAAAATATATACAAATACATATACATTATTAAATAGAGAATAGTTTCATTAGTTTATTAAAAATAAATTCACAAATTAAATATTTAATTAAAGAAGATTATTAAATCAAACCAAATTTATTAACAAAAAATTATCAATTCAATTTAAATTTAAACACAAATTATTAAATTTAAATTGTCCAAAATTCCGGGATATTACATTATTATCAGTTATATTGAATTAGACCTTATGCGTCGCATAATAGCTGATGATATTATATTAAACTCATATACCGCGATATTCCACCTCGAAGTGGAATTGGTATTATATATGTATTTGGTGTGATTGATTTCCCGTATTATATAGCAGATGAGATCCTATGCGCTGCATAATTGCGGATGATATTATATAAATCTCATATACCGCGATATTCCACCTCAAAGTGGAATTGGTATTTAATTGTTGTGTTAACTTCTGTGGATGCAGAGAAATGGGTTAGAGGGATCCAAGTGGATTCCTCAAATAACTGAATTTGTTTCAATGATTAGGTGTTGATTATTTAAAATCTGTACATGATCATATTTGTGATTGAAATCGTTGAAGGCCATAATTTAGCCGAATATATTTTTGGTATCCTAGGATACCAAAAATAAATAAAATTCGATTATTTTTAATTTTAAGTAGAAAATTTATAATAAATTCATTTAAAATAATTGGGTGAATTTAAATGAAGAAATTTAAATAGATAAAGTTTTATGTTTGAAAACTTATTGAATATTTCCAAAATATGGGAAAGATTTTAATAAATGGGTTTTGAGTAATATGGTTTAATAGTTGAGGAATTTATTTAAAATTCGGATTTTAAATAGATTGGAAAAGATAAAGGAATTTATTTAAAAAAAAAATAGAATTGGTGATTGAAAATGGATCTTTGGGAAATCAATTTGAAATTTAATTTGGTGTCTGAAATAAATTTAGAAATCAATTTGAAATTTGATTTGGTGTTTAAAATTAAATTTGATATCAATTTAGAAATTGATTTGGTGTTTGGAAATGATTTTTTAAATCAATTTGAAAATGGTATCTCAATAGATATTGAGAAAATTTAAATTCACAATGGGAATTTAAAAAGGAAAGGGAAATTGGTTTTAAAAATAAATATTGATTTATTTTTAAAGTGTAAAAAGAAATTTGCGGATTTGGAATATAAACTGAGATAAATCAAGAAGAATTTATTTATTGATTTAAATGGACCACTTTGAAATGGAAAGAGAATTCTTGCCTGGAAAGCTGGGTATATTTCTAAAGTAGCTTTTGAAGTATAAATTAAAAGTTTTAGAAATTGATTTGAAAAAATATAGTTGGAGAAATTATTTTTGGAAATTGTTTTAAATCTTTGAAGTAAATATTTATTTAATTTATTATAGAAAGGAATATTTTAAAGATTAAATTGATATTTGATTTAGAAAATAGTTAATTAAATATTTATACTCTATCTGCTAATTTTATTTTAAAATTAGTTCAGACTTGAAGTAATATATGAGGTGCTGGTATAATATGTTCATATCTAATATTTGAATAAGTATTTAGAAATAATTTTATTCTAAATGTTTCCAAGTATATTTTGGATAAGTGATTTAAATTATTTTAAAGTATTTGAACTCGATAGGTTTTTAGTGGAAATGAATTAATATTTGGAAATATATTCCACGTAAGGGAAATGATTTGAAATTTATTTTCAAAGGATTGAAATGTGGAAATTTTATTTGAAATTTGTTTTCAAATGGTTGAAGGGTTAAAATAATATCTTGCAAAGATATTTTTGAAAATAAATAATTACGAGAAAATGTTTTGAAATCTGGTGATTATTGTGACTATTGATTGATTGTTAAATAACCGACTATCAATATTGGCCTTTAAACGGCATTTGAATTTGGATGCGACCAGGGGTCGGATTCCAAATGGATATTCGAAAACCACATCGAATCGTTGTGATGGATCTTTTGGTTGAAAGATCAAAGTGGAAATTGTTGTGATTTGTTTGAAACTGAATGTAACACTTATTTTTAAAATAAGCGCTCATTATTCGGATTAGCTGGAAGAGGACTTTGTGTCATAAAACCCATTCCGATTAATAATACGACGAAATGAGATTGCATTTTGAAGATGGTGTTGAAGACTAGGTATTTTCGAAAACGAAAGGATTACATGTCGAATGTCTCTACGCTGGGTTGCTCCGGTATAGAGATTTTATCACCCTTTGTGATGGTATTCCGGACGTGATTAGCAAGTATCCAGATTTGCATTGGCTTCTTTGAAGTGCCTTTGGTTCCGTTCGATCCTGGAACGGACTTGTATGGATGTGTGTCTGACATTACACTTTGAGATATAAAGCTGATTTCTATCAAATACATTTCTGTTGGTGGCTGAGAATTTATTCTCTTATCTAACACCCTTCTCTGAGACGTATGAACTCAAAGGTTATGTAGTTGATGGTTATTAGTGATATACTCCTAATTTGGTAGTGTGGCATACGAAGTGCTGTGTATCATTTGTTGATCGAAGCATGGCTTTATGAAAAGTGTAGCTTTGTGGACGAGACTTCGTCGGACCTCACAACCCGAAATGGTCAAAATAGGAAGGATGCAAAAAGGTTATTTGGGGGTAGCACCCCCTGAAGGTATGTGATTTCCTTCTAGAAAGAGGTGGTATCATAGTATGGAGCCTAGATATTTAACCTACGTGAATGCTGCAAATTTATTACTTTGTAGTTGTTGGTGTTGAGGATCCTTGGATAAAGGTCGCAAATGATAGAGGGATGGCATACTCGTGTAGCAGTTACCTAGTTACAAAGGTAACTCGGCCTTGTGTTGGCAAAGATCCGGTTAGGTTCTCAGGGCATCCCTCTAGAGGCATACCCATGTGGCAGTAGGAAATTCCTTAGTCTGACCATTTGTTGGAAATCCAAAGAAACAATAAGCGATCTGTACGGTTCTAGTTGTATAACCTACCATGGAATGTGGCGGTAACCTGCTATTGAACATGGTAGCTATAGTAGGCATACAATAATGGTTGTATGCTGGCTAAGATTAATATTATACTTTTAAAATGTTTTCTACATTATGCACTAAAGATAATGTTAAAAATATTTTGCGTATCAAACATGTTTGACTATCATAAGGAGAAATCTCCTCCAATTCTACGTTTGCATTGTGTGTGGCGGGAGGCCTTATGGTAGTTTCATTTTACAAAAGCATAAAAGATTTCTTTTTATTTTCCTTGTGAAAATAACTATTTTTAAGATCTCACACCAGTCCCATGACTGACCTGGAGTTTATTATTCCCTTTCTAAACTCGGTGCCTACAATTTTCCACACGGGCAACCTAGAGTCAGGTTATCATTATTCTAGAGTCAAGTCAGAAAAGATATGCTATGGAAATCCGGAGTTAAAGCTGGATGGCGAGATGTATCACTTTGCTATGTAGTGTCCGTTGTGTTGGGTTGGTGCAAGTCAAAATTTCTATGTAAGCAAGTTAAAATAACTGCCAGTGTTGTATTATGTCATTGTAAATTTTGATGTACGTAAAAAATGATATATTTCTTTGTTTTAAAAATTATTCATTTATCTATTATATTTTTTCCGCTGCGAAATGTGAGATTCTATGGTTGTTTATATTTCTTCTTCTATCTTCTATCTCTTCTTCTTTAAACCCTAACGGTTCGGTTTTCTGACATTTGATTGTTCGGCATTGGATACAGTGGACGTACCGATGTCGACTTTCAGGCACTGAAAAATAGGGTCGTTACACATGATTCGGCTTGAACATGGCAGTGCAGTCTTATTCAGGGGTGGTGATTCCTTTTGGAAATAGCTTTGTTGGTATATTTTTTAGTAGTGTAAACCTTTTATTGGTAGCGACATGGTTAGCTTTTTTGGACATCATCATTCTTTGTTATCTCTTTCTTTGAATTTTTGCCGCATCGACTATTATATACAAATTTGCAGACTTAGTAATTTTAATCAACAGTTTACATACGACATAATTTCTTGCATATGGGGCGTATGCAGTTCCATTCTATAAATGGCATGTTTAACTCCCTTACCGCCTTAGGCTGTAAACTAATTTCTTTCATTTGAATCTGCACTCCACTCATTAAAAGAGCAACAAAAATTAGTGTAATATTTAAGGTTACACAATCCCATTTGCATATATGGATCTAAAGTCATTCTTACAATCTTCCTCATGATGATTTAGTTGATGGATCAACTTTTCCTATAGCTCTCTTATTATACATTGGCTTTTTATTTTTCAATATTTCTAGACCTATTCTTTTTAAGTAATGATTCTTGTTTTAGTATTTCTGTAGTTACTTGTGGATACTCTTAGAACTTAGGAGGGTTTTTTTCACTGTATAGGGGTCTTGCTACCTACCAGGCTTGTTAACAGTTGTATGCATAAAAAATGGGTAAACACCTCTGATATATTTTTTTATAGAACTGTGGATATAGGGTGTATAACATAGCTGTTATATTCATTTTATGATTGATTTTGAGAGGGCGGATTAAATATAGGCCATGTAGAAAGTCAATTGCAGTAAAGTAAAGAACACAGACATACTGTGTGACGCCCTACCTCTACACCCTCACTAGACAAGGACACTACGGGGTAATGCCGTCAACTAGCATGGAGAATAAGGCTATTGAGGAGCGACCATCTATATAATTGCTTTGTGAGAGTACCGATATGCCAGATAAAAATATAACTTTTCATCACAAGAGGAAATCCGACATACCGACACAAACTCAATGCTACTACAAAGTGGCTATATGAAATCTTCGGAAACAAATATAGAAATAACATAACACAAATCAGTCACATAAGTTCATATCACAAAGGCGGAAATAGATATGAATATATAACACTTAAAAGTGTACATCAGAGTAGTGGTCTAACAAGATCCATAATATCACAAAAGAATAGTCACAAGTGCTACCCAAAAGAATAAGTATACATCATGGAGTCTATATCTCAAATGTATACAACAAAATCAACTACTAATCTAAGTAGTCGGCCAAAAGTTAGAATAAAAATACCAGATGAGGAGTCAAGCAGAAGCACCTGTAACATTTCGGTCTGACCCGAGTATTATTTAATAAGAAAATAATAAATGGATCAGTTTAGCTATAAATATCAGATGAAATGATATAGAATAAGAGATATGACAAAAATATATGATAACCATAATGCCATACTGTGATAAGTATGTAACTGAAAATCAAACAAAGATTAATCAGTATCACAAGAATCTTCTCAAAGATCAAAAAGAATGTCATACTCTTAATTTTTATTCACCAAGTCACAAATATTGGCAAACATCACAATGCAAATCATAAAAGTTGTTGAAACAAAAATTCACCAACGCACAAATATTGATAGAACTTATCAATGAAATCACAAAAATTGATGAAACGCAAATTCTAGAAATCATCAATAGAAATCCAGAAATCACAAAAAGGGGGAGGCCTATCACAAAACGGGAGCATGAAAGCTCACCAACACGTGTATCACAAAACGAAACGCTATTCCATGGTTGCTAACCATTAATTTTGAGCCGAGGCTCCACAAAACGACCCGAAGACCATGGGTCGCTACCCTACCAATTTGAGTCGAAACTCTACAAAAACGGGGTTTAGTCTACCTCGCAGATAAAGAGACATTGCACAATGCTAGTCTAAATCACCAAAATGATCATCATCGATCATCGAGAAGTGTCAATTACACTAAGCTAGTAAATAGATGAGTTTAGCTTCATGTCCCATAACCACTGGCTTAACTTAAATATTTACGAACAAATTGTAGATTTCCACTCGAAAGTTGTCACAAGAGTTTCAATCGAACAAGTCCAAGAATTAACCGACGAAGTAAACGCAAGCGTTTCATACCACTTGTTTCACTAAGCCGTTCAATTAGATTTCTCATACGGGTGGGGTAAAGGTTTGTATATACTAATAGATTGGAAAATGATTTTAAATAAATGAGCTTTGTATTAAATTAGTGTTGAAATCATTTTGATGAAAGAGTTTTGACATTTACTACTAGTATAGAAACCTTTATATTTTAAAGTGACAAATTACAAAAATGATTGTAGAAACAATCAATCATCAAAATTCACATACGAAGAAGTGAATCAAATCCGAAGAAAACGATACCGAATCCATCAAATTGGATGTTCCCAAAAATCCAAAGAAAGAAGTCATCAAAGAAGATAATAAGTGATAACAACTAACTGGATCAAACAAAAATCGATAAACCTTGGAAATTTACTCAAAAATAGCTAAAATAGACAAATTAAACAGTTTCAGACGTTTGGTAGGTGTTCCCAGACGTCTGGCCATAGGTTCTGGAAGTATATGTGTTTTTCTCCCTTCTATTTTTAATTCCTAGGCCATTTCAGATGTCTAAAATTTTCAACCAGACTTCTGAATTTGATTTCAGACGTCTGAATTTTGTTTCAGACGTCTGGATTTAGTCTCTGCCCTTTTCAGACCCCTTTCTAGACGTTTGGATTTTTCAACCAGACGTCTGGATTTGGTTTCAGACGTCTGAAATTTTTTGCTAGGCAAAAAAAACAGCCTAGACCAAAAATGACAAATCCAAACCGAAATGCGATCGAACAAGCAATGGATGCTAGGGATTTATGCCAATCGACAACCCAGCACTATAGGCTCTTCGATATGCCACAAACAACATGTTCAAACATCCAATATAGGATCATTAAAGATTTTGACTTCAAAATACCAAAATTGGAAAATTCACCAAATCAATTCAAATCAAAAGCAAATGAACATGAATAAATGTTAGGAATTCATACCTAACAACAATGAAAGTTATAGACCTAGATGTGAGTTCAAAAACTCACCTTTTTACACACAAAAAATGAAGAAGAAGCTATAGAGCAATGACAATAACAATCACTCTTCAATTCCAACCCAACAAGCTTGAATCTAAGCTTAGAAGAGAAACATTTCCTAAGTTAGGTTTAGAAATTTCTGAAATTGAAAGGAGAATGAGTTGGAGAAGAAGAAGAGAAGGCTTACCAAAGCTTCTTCTATGAATTTGGAGCTAGAACTTGAATTTGCAAAGATGATTAGAGCTTGGAGTTTTAATTTCACATTCCTCTCTCCATTGTTGCTAAATCTTGAGTATTAGGAAAAATAATAATGAAGTGAAGAGGAGAGATGGACTGAGCTAGAGTAATAAGTGGGGTAAATGGGTTGAAACCCAACCCAAAGTCCTAAGTGAAAAGTAGCAAAATTCTACTGTCTTCAAACATATCGATGTTTATACTCAAACAGGTCGTAAACTTCATTTTGAACTCGATGGTGGTGGTCTCAAGTCCTGATTCGACCATTTGCAAAAAGTAGCTTTTCAGACAAAAAAATCCGACTAACAATGCTATTTTTAAATAAAATATTTAAATACACAGTCGTAAAATACGTGGGTTGTTACAGACTCCTCTCCTTAAAGAAATTGCATCCTCTTAATATTTAAGAAGAAAATAAAAAGTAACAACTATAAAAGCATATTCAACACAAAATAAATTTGAAATAAAAGGTTCACCTCAAAGAGCACTAGAAAGTAAGTTCGGATGTGTTCGCTCGATGAATTCTCTAGATTCCCAAGAGCAATCCTTAGGATTTGAAGACCATTGAACTTTCACAAGCGGGACATCTTTATTTCGAAGGCGTTTAACCTCTGTAGCAATGAAGCGAATATGATGTTGCTCATAAGTCAAATTAGGCGAAACTTCACTTTCTACAACAACACCGGGCTCAAGAATAGAATCGGAATCTCAAAGGCATTTCCGTAATTGAGAAACGTGAAGCACGTCATAAATAGCAGAGAATTGAGCCGGTAATGAAAGGCGATAAGCCACGGAACCAATACGTTCGGTGATGGGAAATGGACCAATATATCGAGGTGCTAACTTTCCCGATCGACTGAAACGCACAACACCCTTCATCGGTGAAACATGAACAAACACAAAATCTCCCACAGAAAATTCTAATTTCCTTCTTCGGTTATCGGCATAGGATTTCTGTCTACTCTGGACTTCTTTCATCCTATGACGAATATGGTCAATCTTTTCTGCGGAATCTCGAACCAAATCTGGACCTAAAACCAGCTTCTCACCGGCCTCAAGCAAACAAGAAGGAGATCGGCTTGGCCTTCCATAGAGTACCTCAAAAGGTGCCATACCAATACTAGATTGGAAGCTACTATTATAGGAAAACTCAACAAGTGAAATGTGATCTTCCCAACTTCCACCAAAATTAGAACACATGCGCGAAGAAGATCTTCAAGAGTTTAATTCACACGCTCGGTTTGTCCATCGGACTGTGGATGATAAGCGATGTTAAAATTAAGCTTCGTTCCCAAAGCATTTTGAAGACTCTTCCAAAATCCACTAGTAAACAATGGATCACGATCACTAACAATAGAAGTAGGAACTCCATGCAATTTAACAATTTCTTTGATAAAGAGTTTGGCCAAAAAAGGAACGGTCCGATTAGACCGAACAGGAATAAAATAGGCGGATTTAGTAAGTCTATCAACCATCACCCATAAGCTATCATGACCCAAATGAGAACGGGGAAGGCCGTCGATAAAATCCATGAAAATATGATCCCACTTCCAAATTGGAATGTCTAAAGGTTGCAATAACCCATCGGGCCTTTGATGCTCGGCCTTGACAAGTTGGCAAGTCATGCAACGCTTAATAAAGTTAGCAATATCAGATTTCATCCCTTCCCAATAATAAATTCTCTTCATATCTACATACATTTTACTACTACCGGGATGAATGGTAAATCTAGAACGATGAGAATCTTCTAAAATATCTTTATGAAGATCACTAATATTTGGCACGATAAGTCTACCAAATTTTCGAATACCGCCACGAGAATCAATATCAAACTCTTTCAAACCTTCAATATCAATTTTATCCCTAAACTTTGGCTAAGAAGAGCCAATTCGGGATCTAGCTTTTGAGCTTCAAGAATGCGGCCTAAAAGAGATGGATGAGCCCCAAGGCTACACAAAACAAGAGATGAACATAAATCGGATTCACGATCTCGAATCCCACAAGTGGATAAAGTCTCGAGATCATTCCATTCAGATATCATCATGGAAACAACCGCTTGTTGCTTTCGGTTAAGAGCGTCGGCAACACGATTTCCCTTTCCGGGAGTATAAAGAATATCAGGATCATAAGATGCAAGGAACTCGAGCCAACGCTGTTGACGCAAATTAAGTTCCTTTTGAGAAAATAAATACTTCAAAGATTTATGATCGGCATAGAGAATAAATTTTTCTCCCAAAAGGTAATGACGCCAAATTCGAAAGGCAAAAACATAGCTGCGAGCACTAAATCATGAGTGGCATATCTAGTCTCGGCTGGCTTTAGTTGCCTAGAAGCATAAGCAATAACACGTTCTCTTTGCGTAATAACTGCACCCAAACCAACGTGACTAGCATCGGTATAAACAATAAAATCTTGGATCCCTTCAGGAATCACAAGAATAGGAGCACCGGAAAGGAGTTCTTTTAATTTCTGAAAAGAAGCTTCACATTTGTCCGACCAAATGTATTTAACTCCCTTCTTTGTCAAACTAGTAAGAGGCACGACAATTTTAGAAAAGCCCTTTATGAAGCGGCGGTAATAACCTGCCAATCCAAGAAAGCTATGAATTTTCGTCACACTCTCTGGTCTCTTCCAATCTTGAATCGCTTCGATCTTTGAAGGATCCACGGAAATTCCGGATACAGAAATAATATGACCGAGGAACTTCACACGAGATTGCCAAAAGTGGCATTTAGAAGAATTTGCTTTCAATTGATTGCTCCTAAGAGTTTCCAACACAATCCGAAGATGCTTTCCATGCTCTTCCTCGGTTTTAGAATACACAAGAATATCATCTATAAAGATGATAACAAATCGATCGAGGAAGTCTTTGAAAACTCGATTCATAAGGTCAACGAAATAAGCTGGAGCATTCGTTAAACCAAATGACATAACAAGCCATTCATAAGATTCATAACGCATACGGAACGATGTCAAAGGAATACTATCCTCTGCAATACGAAGCTGATGAAAACCGGTTGCTAAGTCTAATTGTGAAAATACTGTAGCACCACTAAGTTGGTCGAATAAATCATCAATCCTAGGTAATGGATATTTATTCTTGATAGTAAGATCATTAAGCTTGCGGTACTCAACGCAAAGCCTAAAGGTACCATCGGATTTCTTCACAAAAATAGCCGAAGCTCCCGAAGGATAGGAACTAGAGCGAATAAATTGCTTCATCACCAATTCGGATAATTGTTTGCGCATCTCCTCATTTTCCTTATTGGACATGCGATAAGGAGGACGAGTGATAGGTTGAGCTCCAGGGATGAGATTAATTTTGAACTCAATTGCTCGCTTAGGTGGTAGTCCTAAAACGGGCTCAAATTTGTCGGAAAATTCACGAACAACGTGAATAAGAGATTACATCTTCCTCATCATCGTTGTCGTCATCACGAGGATTTAGAGAATATAAGGATGCTGCCAAAGTGGAATCCGAATCTTTAAGAACAATAGAAATCTGATTAACAGATTGTGGTTGTCGAAGATAAATAGTCTGCACAGGACATAGGATATGAGCTTCATAACGGTTAAGCCAATCCATTCCCAAAATCATTCCAAAGCCTAAGTAATGCATGACATGCAAATCGGCTTGGAAAGAAAAATCACATAAAATAATCTCAACATCTTTACAAAGTAAACTGAGTGTTGCGGATCCCCCAACCGGATTCGCGATTCTCAAAGAAGTCATTAAAGCAACAACACTTAAAGAAAAAGTATCAACAAGTTCCTTTGATATAAAAGAATGGGACACACCCATATCAAAAAGAACTCGAATAGGATGATCAAGAAACACAATAATACCATTAAGGATAGAATGAGAAGTACCTTGACCACGAGAAGTGTTGCAAGGGGCTTGCGCCACATTAAGCTTTCCCTCCTTCTTATTTTGGAGTTTGGGGGCATACAGATAAATAATGACCCGGGCTTTTGCAATAGCGACAAGCGCGGGGCTTTGAACACTTATTCATATAATGGTCCTTAGAACTACAGTTGTAGCATTGCCCACCACTAGAGGCAGAAGTCTTCGCTGCCAGAGATGCTTGTTTCCCCTTTTTATTGGGATAAGGACCCTTGAATTTATTAGGCCTTTTCTTGTTGTTGTTGAAGTTCGGTTTGGCACTCCCAACTTCAACATCACTCTCCCTATCCGCCTCTTCAAGACGAAGAGCGATATCAATGAGTTGATCAAAAGAAACTTCTAATTTTAGAAGTAATGGCTTTGTTCAAGCCATAGACAAATCTTTGGTTCTCCTTCAATGGGGTGTTTATGTATTCGACACCTTATTTAGAAATTGACTCGAAGGATGCGACATAATCTGCCACGGAGGATTTACCTTGAACAAGGTCTATGAAACGACGAGCCAATGTCACCTTCTCAGCATCTGGCATAAACTTTAATTCGAATCGTGCTTGGAATTTCTCCTAGGTAAGATCCGTTTCATTCATTTCAGAAATCAGAAGCTCGTAACAGTCTAATGCTCTTTCTTGGAGCATGCTAGAAGCCACTTGGACTCGATGAAGATCAATAAGATTCATACGAGAAAAGATGCGATCGCATGTTCTAAGCCAAGCTTGGACTTCGATAACTCCCTCGGAACCCCTGAACGACTTTCCACCCAAATTTGTGTAATCACTGCACAGGCCTGCAAATCCGGATTTTGGGTGAGTAGGCTCGAGAATGGGTCCGACAGCTTGAGCGTTCCTTAGAAGATCAAGAATTTGTTGTGCAGACACAAATGCTCCATCTTGGGGAGTAGCACTAGATTGACCGGTGCTGGAATGGCCAGGTCTAACCATTTCTCTTCTTTAAGAAAGAAAGAAAGAATAAGAAAAATGTTATTCACAAATTGAATATCAAATAATAAGGATTGGTAAAACAAGGCATCATAAAAGAAATTAGGATAAGACGGTACAAAGACTCGAATTAAATCCTAAGGCACGACTCCTAAGATGGACTTAGGACGATGATCCTTGTTAAATTATTCTACATTGTTCCGAAGTTTGACTCTGATACCAAGCTATGACGCCCCACCTCTATACCCTCACTAGATAAGGACACTACGGGGTAATGCCATCAACTAGCATGGAGGATAAGGCTGTTGAGGAGCGACCATCAGTATAATTGCTTTGTGCGAGTACCGATATCCAAAAAAAAATATAACTTTTCATCACAAGAGGAAATCCGACATACCGACACAAACTCAAAGCTACTACAAAGTGGCTATATGAAATCTTCGAAAACAAATATAGAAATATCATAACACAAATCAGTCACAGAAGTTCATATCACAAAGGCGGAAATAGATATGAATAAATAACACTTAAAAGTGTACATCAGAGTAGTGGTCTAACAAGATCCACAATATCACAAAAGAATAGTTACAAGTGCTACCCAAAAGAATAAGTATACATCATGGAGTCTATATCTCAAATGTACACAAAAATATCAACTACTAATCTAAGTAGTTAGCCAAAAGTCAGAATAAAAAACCCAAATGAGGAGTTGAGCAGAAGCACCTGTAACATCTCGTTCTAACCCGAGTATTATTTAATAAGAAAATAATAAACGGATCAGTCTAGCTATAAATATTAGATGAAATGATATAGAATAAGAGATATGAAAAAAAAGTATGATAACCATAATGTCATACTGTGATAAGTATGTAATTCAAAATCAACCAGAGATTAACCAATATCACAAGAATCTTCTCAAAGATAAAAAAGAATGTCATACTCTTAATTTTTATTCACCAAGTCACAAATATTGCCAAACATCACAATGCCAATCATAAAAGTTGTTGAAACACAAATTCACCAATGCACAAATATTGATAGAACTTATCAATGAAATCGCAAAAATTGGCGAAATACAAATTCTAGAAATCATCAATAAAAATCCAAAAATCACGAAAAGGGGGAGGCCTATCACAAAACGGGAGCATGAAAGCTCACCAACACGTGTATCACAAAACAGAACACTATTCCATGGTTTCTAACCACTAATTTTGAGCCTAGGCTCCATGAAACGGCATGAAAGCTCACCAACACGTGTATCACAAAACAGAAACTATTCCATGGTTTCTAACCACTAATTTTGAGCCTAGGCTCCATGAAACGGCCCGAAGACCATGGGTCGCTACCCCACCAATTTGAGTCGAAACTCCACAAAAATCGGGTTTAGTCTCCCTCGTAGACAAAGAGACATTGCACAATGCTAGTCTAAATCACCAAAATGATCATCACGGATCATCAAGAAGTTTCAATTACACTAAGCTAGTGAATAGATGAGTTTAGCTTCACGTTCTATAACCACTGGCTTAACTTAAATATTTACGAACAAATTGTGGATTTCCACTCGAAAGTTGCCACAAGAGTTTCAATCGAACAAGATCAAGAATTAACCGACGAAGTAAACGCAAGCGTTTCATACCACTTGTTTTACTAAGCCGTTTAACTAGATTTCTCATACAAGTTGTATATACTAATAGATTGGAAAACGGTTTTGAATAAATGAGCTTTGTATTAAATTAGCGCTGAAATCGTTTTGATGAAAGAGTTTTGATATTTACTACTAGTATAGAAACCTTTATTTTTTAAAGTGACAAATTACAAAAATGATTGTAGAAACAATCAATCATTAAAATTCACATATGAAGACGTGAATCAAATCCGAAGAAATCGATACCGAATCCATCAAAATGGATGTTCCCAAAAATCCAAAGAAAGAAGTCATCAAAGACGATAGTAAGTGATAACAACTAACCAGATTACAAAAATCGATAAACCTTGGAAATTTACACAAAAATAGCCAAAATAGGCAAATTAAACAGTTACAGACATCTGGTAGGTGTTCCCAGACGTCTGACCCTACGTTCTGGAAGTATATGTGTTTTTCTCCCTTCTATTTTTAATACCTGGGCCATTTTAAACGTCTGAAATTTTCAACCAGACGTCTGAATTTGATTTCAGACGTCTGAATTTTGTTTCAGACGTCTGGATTTAGTCTCTTCCTTTTCCAGACCGCTTTTTAGATGTTTGGATTTTTCAACCAGACGTCTGGATTTGGTTTCAGATGTTTGAAATTAATTTCAGACGTCTAAAATTTTCTGGTAGGCAAAAAAACAGCTTAGACAAAAAATGACAAATCCAAACCGAAATGCGATCGAACGAGCGATGGATGCTAGGGATTTATGCCAATCGATAACCCAGCATTATAGGCTCTTCGATACGCCACAAACAACATGTTCAAACATCTAAGATAGGATCTTTAAAGATTTTGACTTCAAAATATCAAAATTTGAAAATTCACCAAATCAATTCAAATCAAAAGCAAATGAACATGAATAAATGTTAGGAATTCATACCTAACAACAATGAAAGTTATAGACATAGATGTGAGCTCAAAAACTCACCCTTTTACACAAAACAAATGAAGAAGAAGCTGTAGAGCAATGGCAAGAACAATCACTCTTCAATTCCAACCCAACAAGCTTGAATCTAAGCTTAAAAGAGAAGCATTTCCTAAGTTAGGTTTAGGAATTTATGAAATTGAAAGGAGAATGAGTTGGAGAAGAAGAAGAGAAGGCTTACCAAAGCTTCTTCTATGAATTTGGAGCTAGAACTTGAATTTGCAAAGATGATTAGGGCTTGGAGTTTTAATTTCCCATTCCTCTCTCCATTGTTGCTAAAGCTTGGGTATTAGGAAAAATAAGAATGAAGTGAAGAGGAGAGATGGACTGAGCTAGAGTAATAAGTGGGGTTAATGGGATGAAACCCAACCCAAAGCCCTAAGTGAAAAGTAGCAAAATTCTACTATCTCTAAGCATATCGAAGTTTATACTCAAAAAGGTCGCAAATGTCATTTTGAACTCGATGGGGGTGGTCTCGAGTCCTGATTCGACCGTTTGCAAAAAGTAGCTTTTCGGACAAAAAATCCGACTAACGATGCTATATTTAAATAAAATATTTAAATACACAATCGTAAAATATGCGGGTTGTTACATACTGTCTCGAGCAGAATGTGCCTACATCCATTGTACATTTTCATTATTTTTCTTATAGATCTTTTAACAATGCCTGAGATATAAAATATAACGATCTGTACCTCAAAAGAAATTAAGATATAGCCCAAGGAAGTCTATTTAGCTATTCCTGTCGGTTATTCCTATTAGTCTATTTCTGCTTGCCCATTCGTGTTCAGCTATTCCTATCATGAAGTTCCTATTAGAAAGTTCTTATTAGGTTGTTTCTATTAAGTAGTTGTGATAGACTATTCCTACTAGACTAATCATGTTAGGTTATTCCTATTATACTATTCCTACTAGATAGGTACTAACTTTCTCTAACTTGTCTGTTATTACTGTCGTAAGCTTGGCTCTCCAGAATTGTCCTTATTGTTGTTGGAAGCTTTGGTATTTATAGCAGTGGAGGAGTAAGGTAGTCACTCCGGTAAATCAACCAATTTCCATCTATAACTTGTTTGGTTTGGATCTTTATATATATATATATATATATATATATATATATATATATATGATATATTCAGAATTTTCCATATGTACTCAGATTTCATCCCATAAATAGCTTGTTTGGGTTTGATTGGAGAAGCTCCATTCTAGTTCTGTTGGTTCGGTGGATGCACATGGTCATTTTGTTGGCCAAGTTCCTGCAACTCTCTCCTTTCTTTGGTAAGCATCACTCTCCTAAGTTCGACAAGCACCAAATCTACCGACCAGAAAAATCATGTCGACACCTTAGGTACCGAACATGATTACCTGTTCGGCACCTTAGGTACTAAACAAGATCCCATGTTTGGTACTTTGGTTACTGAACAGGAGTATCTGATCGATACCTAGGCTACGGACATGGATGCTCCTCCTATTTATTCCTTTACTTCTCTTGCCATGCCACCTTTTTCTTTCCCCGTCTCTTTTCCTTCCTTACATTGAAAATGGTCAAACACTTAGTAGTTAGATTCCCTACCAGACTATTTCTCATGTTCCATAAAAATAATGTGCTTACTAGGATTCAAACTCCCGACCTTTCCGATGGAAACTTGATGCTCAGTCACATGAATTACACATATTTTTGTCCCATGATCCTTCATTTCAAGTCAGAATTGAATAAAACTTGGATCGATAGCTTCATAACATTGAGTAGAGTATTCTAATGCCTCTGAATGTTCCATTTTCCTGAAGTAGTTAGCAGTTCTCCAAGGTGGAGCCTGAGTCGATTAGGCAGTAGACAAATTTTAAGAATCATATCATCCAATCTGTAGCTCGGATTGAGATGCTATTTAAACCTAAGTGCATGTCCTGACATTAGGAACATTTTAGAAGTGCTTTGACTATATTTTCTAACTGTGCCAAATTTCCTCTAGCGCTTCACCATGCACTTATGATTAAATGATGGTCCCTTTATTATGCATGTTCTGATTGTTTCTGTGCTCCTTAACGTCTTTTCATATTCACCATGCTATAGGAGAAAATGCCCACAACACTTACTCCTCAAAGCATAATTTCGTAGAATGCAAAGTGTGTTTTGTTTCATCCATACTCGTCTTTCTATCTCATGCATTGGTTATCTTGAACCTCAAATATCTATACCCTCATTCCCGTCCTTTTGATTAGTTTTTTGCTACTATTATGTTACGAAGCTTTGCTCACTCGGGTAAATCTTATTAATCATTTCAAGACAACATTTATCAGCATGACATTCGTAGTTCATTCTTTCTTGGTTGTACAATAATCAAGCAGGATTTCCCACTGATTTATATCTCTGTCCAGTAGGCTTCATGTCCTTCTGGTTCATCCTCTGTGCCTCGTGTCCCGAGGACTATGTGTCATCTTTTGCATGTTTCAAATATATCGAGGTGCTCTATGGAAAGGTATATACCATGACTCCATGGTATGTGGTTCAACAACACGTATTTTGTTGCATTGACTTAGTTTGACTAATTAAAGTTAGTAGTCTTGATGTATTTTCCTTACACGATCGCCATGTTATTCTACTAGCGACACCTTCTCCACTATCATTCATACTTGTATATATCAATCACCAAAATACTTGACTAGGTAGGTGGTTTCAGTTGATGTTTTGAACGTGTCTTGAGCATGCGCTTGTGATGTGAAGCTAATCTTCTTTTAATGTTTATGCGTTGTTTTGTCTGACGTTTATTCGTGTCCATATTCTCATTTTCCTAGCTAGAATCATGATATGTTTGTTCCACATGATTGCTTGGTTAGCTTATCTATTAGCAACCTTTCTCGCTGCTATCGTGCATACTTATATGGGATCAATTACCAACAAATATAGTAGGGTGAGCAATTTCTGTCACCGAAGGTACCCTTGGCCCATACTTTATATTCCTTATATGAACACTTACACAAGCACATATGTATCATATAGAAATTACAAATGAAATTATCATCCTTGATCAGGATTAGTTATTATGTTATATTTGTATAGTATCCTTGCTTAGCCATTAGCTTGATAGTAATCTTTCATTTCTCCCTCACGTACTTGTATAGGGTCCATCAATGACAAGTTTGACATAGCGAGCATATAGGTGAAGTAGTTACATGTTATTTTTTAGCTCTTCCAACTACCCTTTCTTTGCCTCTGGCCTATTTGTATAGAATCAAGCACTAGCAAGTTCGCTATGGCTAGCAGTTGCTTGTAGAATGTCTTTGTACTCTAGTCCAAAGTGTCCCTATTTGTTTTCATGCATATATTCCACATGCACTTTATACAAGCTTGTTCTAGTGTTGGTCTATTAGTTTCTGTGATAGAGTTAGAAGTATGCCCTAGGGACAATTATGTAATTTGTTATATATAACTAACTCGTTGACCAATCTTATTCAAAATAAAGGTGTTTGCTTTCTATTATATACTTGATATAATGTGTTATATTAGTTAATTAAATTAAAAGTATATTTAATATAAAATCCATAAATGGTATGTTTTGTGGTAGTAGTTGTAAAGTGTTATAACCATAAGTAATTGAAAGTTAATGTACCATTTTAAATATTCTTAGTCAAGATGTATGAAGACCGGATATCGAGACATCCGTTAAGAATAGAGTATACAATGCACTTTTGATGTTGGGAAATGTATTACTCATGGTTATTAGGGGCACGATCTGCTACGCAATGTGTGAAGGTTAACATTTAAATAAATCGATGTTAATCGCTGATCAAATTTACACCTGACAAGTCACATTACCGAAATGATGAATTCTCTTTAGACCAAAGATTTAATTAGTTTATAATAAAACTAATTAAATTAATTAATATCTATAGCATATTAATTTAAAAAATTAATATTATTTGAGGAATAAATATTATTGAACATGTTTTTAATAATTATATATATATATATATCAATATGAGATGTCGATTAGCAATTAAATCAGATTTAATATTTCTTTAGTTTAAATGGATATTGGCCCATGATGATAAGCTAATACTTTCGGCTATAATTAGGGCGATAGGGGGAAGATAAAATAAATTAGGTGGTTAGAATTGATTGGTTTAAATTTACTGAGAATTGGTATGAGATATGATCTCTCTTCCATCCACTATTTAAACTCCTCAAACCCTAATTGAATAGGACCTTTTGGCTGCCACTATTCCCATCAATTACTTCCCAATTTCATCCCCTAGAAGCTTAAGCAAATCCAAATCATATCAGTTCAAAAGGCAATTGTTATTTGATAGTCAAAGGTCCGCGGTTCAAGGATTGTAATCTGTTGAATCGAAAAGGTTTCAAAAGAGAGAGAGAGAGAAATGGTTCATCATTATAAGCAATGCTTCAAGTCATTAGTTTCAAATATGTTTTTACTGTATTATATTCTTTATAATTTTTAGATAATATTTCATTATTCATATATATCATCAATTTACTGATAGTTAGATGACAATTCTTATATGTATCGATGTGGTCACATACTAGATTGGTTATATGTATGTATTAATTTATTAGAAACTTAATTTTTTACTACATATAAGTCAAATATACACAGCGGAATAATTTTATTTATAATAATTATTATTTTATTAATAAATATATACATTAAAATGTCATTTAATTATATTTATATGGTTTGTATTTAATTATAACATCATTTCATGCTAATAACTTAAACATATATTTTACACATGTATATTTATAGTAACTATAATTTTTAGCAACTATAAAAATGTTTTATAATTATTTATTTTACTTAACTTAATTTAAATCAATATACAATATTAATAACTTATATAAAATAAAATAAGTTTGGAAAATTACTTTTAAATTTTATAAAATTATTTTATCATGAAACTAGCTCTAGACCCAAAAATGATATTTAGAATCATTTTTTCTATTTTTAAATTTTTTTATAATATACGGTCGAATATAATTTATTAATAAAAAATAAATTTTCGTAGAGAAAAATTATGGAAAATTTTCTAAATCTCATCATGCTAGATTTTCAAAAATTTTAAATCTTAATAATATGTTATGAAAATAATTTTATTAATATTTTATTTTTTAACAATTAATTAATTAATTTATATATTTTTTAATATAATAAAATTTAGAGAAGAATTTTATTCTACCGTTCATACGATATGGAAGTATTTTAAAAAATAATATGATTTTATTAATTAATGTAAATATAAATATATTTTGATATTATAAATATGTTTATGAATATATATATATACACAATTGTTTTCCGTTGTATATATATATCTGTGTGTGTGTATTAGTTCATGGTTAGAAAACTTTTATGTATTGTATATATAGATTATTTTAATATTTATTACAATCATACATATATATATATATAAGTTATTAATATTTTACATATATATAGGTTATTTATTTATGTGTGTGTATATGTATGTATGTTTAAATATTTTATTCTCGTAAAATTATTTAAATAAAATCAACATATACATGTATATAATATTTATATAAATGACTAGGTAAATACTAATATTTATATAAATAATAAGTTTAAATACATACATATATTCAGACAACATATAGTACTTATCAGAAAAGCTAACATATCCATTGTGATGCAAATCCCGCCATTTATATAGACGTATGTTATACTTTGCATGGGTTATCATATTACACATGTAGATATATACATATATTTGTTTGATACATATATGTACATTTATATATATAATATAAATTACATAAAACACTATGTAATTTATAAATTTAACTAAAATAAAGGATTTTTTTAAAATAAAATTTAGAAATGTTATAAATGAATTAGACTTCATAGACCCAAGAAAGATCCAATATGATAAAAAAATTGAAACACCCACAATTTACATCGTGGGCTGGCCTAGTTCCAACAATGGTATTAGAGCCTAATAGCCTATGTAGTCTAAATTATTCATATTAAGGTTAACTAATGAGCTCACAATCCAAAGGCTCTCCCTTATAGAAAAGGCCCAAATTAAAATTGGACTTTAGACTAATTTTCAAAATTGTTTAAAAATTAAAATATAAGATTTTTAAATTTAAAAGTTAAATTTAAAATAAGATATACATATACTATAAAGATTAAAACATAGTAAAAAATTTCAAAATGTTTGAAAATAATTCAAATTAATTTCTAAATTTTAACTTTATTAAGAAAATTCCTCAAATTAATTAATTAATTAATTAATTAAGCTAACTAATTAAAAGTACACACATATATTTGATATTTTAAAATGTTTAAGATATTATAACTATACATGTATATATAATATGATTTTTTAAAACTAATATAATTTAATTAAATAAATTAATCAAAGTTTAATTAATTAACTAATACACACACACACACACAAATATATATATATATATATATATATATATATATATATATGATATATGTGTCATACTATAAATGTTATAGTATATAATAAATATTTCGTATAAATGTTATATTGAAATAATATAATATAATATCATACATATGACTATTATATAAGTAATATAATATATAAAATTTATATAATAATAAACTTATATAATATGAATGTATAAACTAAAGATGGAATATTAAAGAAACCTAAATGGACTTAAGAAATAAATAAATAAATACATACATACATACATACATACATACATATATATATATGCAAATGGACGCAAATTGTGATTTCTAATATGCCTGACACTTGAATTGTGAGAGTGTTTCATAAAAAAAATATTATTGCATAAGTCTATATCACTTAATATAATATATTAAAGATTACGAATCTTCAATATAATGTTGTCCTCTATTATATATATTAATAAACTATTTGCATACTCCTTAGTTGTTAAAAAATTCTAGTTAGGGATATTATGTATAATATTATTAATATATTGAATAAACAATGTAAGATACCTATATGTAATTGTTTAGCAAATTCATGGTGCATATACTACACTTAGGCTGTTGTGATATGGTAGGTATAAGTGAATAATTTTGTTTCGGTTTGTTGAGCAAACTCAATGTCGAAATAAAATTAGAACAATGAACAATAGGTTAGGAGTTATATGTGATACAAGTGATAAGGGGTTATCCATCATTTGTGGGTTTATGATTTGTTAAGCAAACTCAAGGTCAGAATGCCAAGACAAATGAATCCTAACACCCAATAGTGCAGTCAGAGGACTTATATGTTTCATCTTAGAGTTTGGGGAAACATAACAGTCTAGTGGGAGCCTTACATCGCCTATTCACAGATCAAAGCCTGCTTATTAGAAAAATGAAACAATAACATTTAACCATTCTAATATTTTAAGAACATATATCATATAATGTTATAGTAATCTACGTCGATAAATTTGTGCAAATATGATTGATAAAATGTTTATCAATTAAGATATACAAATGAACTGAATTGAAGGTTAACAAATAGAAATATACTTATATACTTACCGTTCACAACCAACTTGTTCAAGCACCCAAGAACAGGTTTTTGTAGAGAAGTAACTGAAGAAAATAAAATTAAACTAAGGAAAAGACTAAGCCAACAACAAACAGAAAAGTAATAATCAGAAACACAGAGATTTATAGTGCTTTGGTGTTGTATGCGTATGTCACTTTGAAGATTATCTTTATTGATCACTTATAAATCTAATTATAGCAGTCTTTGAGCAACTATACCCTTCGAGTCGAATTCAGCGGTTTTTGAGCAAGTATACCACTACCTCCAGTTTTAGGTTTGTGGGTTTAGATGTCGGATGGTCAAATTCCATCCTCGACAAGTTATACTCCTCCCATCAATTTCAGGCCGAAGTTCATGGAATAGCGAATGGTCGAACTCCACTCATCAATTCATTCATGTTCGTATCCACACTTTGGGGATATGATTTAGTTGATGGGAGGTTGAGTCGCACCCAATCTATGTTTATACTCCAGTCCACACTCTAAGGACTTAGAGTTATTCTGCGAGCGGTTGATTCACATCTCATTTATGTTTATACTCCAGTCCATACTCTGGGGACTTAGACTTATTTCGAAGAGCAGTTAAATCGCACTCCCCTTAATTGATTGAGTTGGCCCCTAGGGTCTGGGGTTTTACCTAGTGAATGATCGGTCGTGTCACTATCACTCTTACTTTATCTTAATCCCACACTTGGATGGATTTATTTGATCATCAAATGGTCGACCATGTTTATTCCTCGTCGTATATCTCGTAAGTTGGACTATGAGTGAGAGTGGTCAAATGAATAAGTGGACCAGGCTCAACTTATTTAGTCCCATTGGGAATTAACATAATTGATTAATTTAAAACTCCGGGAGCCTGTTCATACATATCGACATCAATCAGTTTCACTGTGTAATTAAAACATAAAGCCACAGCAAACATAAATATAAAGGAAGTTTGAAATTTTATTCATTAAACAGAAAAGAAAAAACAAAAAATGTCTTATTACACATCACAAAAATCAAATGCTAAAGCAATTTCTGAAAGCAAATACAACTGAAATGAAAAAGAAATAAACTAGGTGAAATAACGTCATAGATGTTCGCTATTCCATGCCTTTGGAAGTGTGATGCCATTGACAGTCGCTAGCTTGAAAGTTCCTTTACCAAGTCTCTGTTCAATGACCTATCATCCTTCCCAGATTAGGTTCATGTACGATGGGGTAGGAAAAACCCATTTCGGACGACATCGCTAATTTCGAAGGCTCTAAGTCAAACTCTAATGTTGTAATACCTGGAAACTCAGTGTCGATGTGCAGCTGCTCGCAAATCGGCTTTCTCGCACTTTTCATCTATAAAGTCAAGAGATTCCACGAGGAGGTCTCTGTTGGTTTTGGGATGGTAGTAAGTCACTCAATGAGAAGGAACTTCAAGCTCAAAAGGAACAATGACTTCGGAACTGTAAGCAAGGGTGAATGAAGTATGAGCAGTCGCAGACTTATGGGCAGTCCTATAAACCCACAGTGCTATACGGAGTTTATCCACACACCTACCTCTAGGCTTCTCCAAACGCTTCTTTATAATGGACTTTATGATCTTATTTACAGCTTTAATCTATCCATTTTCCTAAGGGAAGCGACCGCTGCAAATCTCTTTTCAATATGATATCTTCGACAAAAGTCTTTGTATTCAACACTATCAAATTGAGTCCCATTATCTGTTACAATAGTTCACAAAAGACCGAAGCAGCAAATGATATTTCAGATAATAAAGTTGATTGCTTTCTTAGTTGTAATCAATGCTAAAGGTTCTGCTTCGGCACATTTGGTGAAGTAATCAACTACAATGGTAGCGTAGTTTGCACCACCTTTAGAGATCGGTAAGGAACCGATAATGTTTATACGCCACATGGCGAATGGATATGGGCTGACCATTTGCATGATTACTATTGGCGGAGCTCCTGGAACATTTGCATATATTTGGCATTTATCACATCGTCTTACACAGTCAGTAGCGTCTCGATTTACGGTTGGCCACTAATACTCGTAACAGAGTATTTTTTGCCAGAATTTGCCTCCAACTGTGATCGCCTCATTCCCCTTCGTGAACTTCTTTTAGGACATGTTTTATCTCATCATAAGCGACACACAGGAGTAGGGGAATTAAAAACTTTCCTATACATAATTCCTTCTTGCATGATATACCGTGAAGATTTGCGAAGCACTTGTCACTGTTTATTTCCGTTGTTTGATAGGACTCTATGAGTAAATAGTCTTTGCTTAGAGTCAACCCCGATCCCTTTTCAAGCTCCGCTTCTAGTATCGGATCGATTTCTATCATGTTTATGCTTGGAGTATTTAATACTTTGACCGAAACCAAGACCATCTATTGTGCATCACTGGTACTAGCAAAGTTCGCCAATGAATCAGCCTCTCTATTTCGATCTTGTGGAATATGTGAAATGTCATTATACTCTAATTCTGTCGAAAACTCTTGGACTTAGGTAAGGTATGGGGCACACCGTTGTCCCTCAGCCTGGTAATCTCCCCTAACTTGATATAGCACCAACTGCGAATCGCAAAAGATTTCAAGAGATTTTATTCCAAGTTCTCTAGGAAGTTTAAGTCCAACAATCAGAGCTTCATATTCAACTTCGTTGTTTATTGCTGGGAAATTAAGCTTTATACGCAATAGACTGACCGATTTTCAAGAGTTATAAGCACAATCCCAGCTCCGGATAGATGATCATTGGACGCTCTTTCATTATACAATTTCCCTTGTACGGTAGGGATTTCACTGCCTTTTGGAGAATTATCATACACAGTAAACTCTGCTATAAAGTCTGCCGATGCCTGACCTTGGATAGCCCTTTGAGGGAGATAAGTAATGTTGAATTGAATGAGTTCATTATTTCACTTTAAGTAACCTTCTAGATATCTCGAGTCGCTGTAGGACCTGTCGTAATGGCTGGCAAGTGTAAACATTAATCGGATGTGCCTGAAAGTACGGACGAAGCCTCTGTGATGCAATTAGTAAGCGACATGCCAATTTCTCAAACTTTGGGTAGTTCCTGTCAGCTCTTGTTAATCGTTTTCTGACATAATATACCGACCTCTGGACCTGATTCTCCTTACAAAGTAATGCGGCACTTATAGCATGTGCCGATATAGCCAAAAAATGTACAACTCCTCATGATCCACCAACTTTGATAAGATAGAGGGTCTCTCCAAATGATTCATCAAAGCTTGAAATGCGTCTTTATAATCATGTGTCCATTCAAAGTTTCTTTTCCTTTCCTAATCAAATGAAGAAAGGAATGCATTTGTCGATAGCTCTGGAGATAAATCGGCTTAAGGCAGCAACTTTCCCATTCAAACTTAGCTCTTGTTTAATAGTTCTTGGCGCTTGGATATCACGGATGGCCTAAATCTTCTTAGGATTAGCTTCTATTCCTCGAGCATTGACAATAAAGTCTAAGAATTTTCCTAATGCAATACCAAAAAAACATTTCAAAAGATTGATTTTCATCTTGGAATGTCGGAGGATGTCAAACATTTCCGCCACGTCTCCAATGTGGTCGCTTGATTATCGTGACTTCATGAGCATATTATCCACATACACTTCCATTGTCTCTCCAAACTAATCTTTAAATATTATGTTGACCAAGCACTGATAAGTAGCTCCTGCATTCTTTAATACAAACGACATTACTATATAACAATACAATCCAACATCGGTAATGAAACTGGTGTGCTTCTGATTAGAAATATGCATGAGATTTGATTATATCCCGATTATGCATCAATGAAAGAGAGCAATTTGTGTCCTACGGTTGATTTCACCAACTGGTCAATCCTCAAAGAGGAAAACTAACTTTCGAACATGCCCTGTTCCATTCTAAATAATCGGTGCACGTTCTCCGTTTCCCATTCGCTTTCTTCACAAGTACAGGATTAGATACCCATTTAGGGTAGAAGACATCGTGGATAACCCATTGTTTTTTAGTTTATCTACCTCCTCTTTTTGAGACCGATAGATCTCTCTAGATCCATGCCGTGTCTTTTTTTCTTCACCAAGACATGCCTTGGGTCGATATTTAATGCATTGCTCACAATAGCAGGCAGATACCACAAATGTCAGAGTGAGTCCAAGCAAACACGTCTAGATTCACTCGGAGAAAAACAACAAGTTATTTCATCCTTAGAGGGCTAAGCTGTGATCCAATCTTTAGGACTCGTGATGGGTCATCATAGCTGATGGTGATATCAATCATCAGCTCAGCTAGTGCAGCCATGGTCTCTTTGGGCTCTCCTTCTGTGACGACCGCCCATGACTCCCGCACCAAAACAAGGAAATAATGCGCTGAAAGTGTGCCAGGCAGCCATGGACGATAGTCAAGGGTAAGATAAAAATCGCAGACTCTATCGTAAAACTCACAGCGCATGGATAAAATACAATAGAGAAATATGATATAGTGAAGCTCCCATAGAACAGAATATCATCATCTAATCGTAATAGCTTTATACATAGTCTGAATCATGAATACAAGAAGCCTCACTACATAGCACTCAGAGTAATCAACAAACAGCGGAATATCCAGTACATAGAATATTAAAATAATACGTAAAGCCTCCTGCTCGTCTTCGTCATCATCAGCGTGAGCCACTAAGATCAGCACCTGCCACCTGTCACCTAGTCTGCCCATCCCAACATGGATGAACAGCCCAAGGTAATAAGAGGAGACATAAAACCTTGAGTCAGACAAAGTCTTAGTGAGCAGTAAATCAACCATCAAACATACCAAAAGAGCAAAAGGGATAAAAGGAATAGGAACCAAACCATCCCACTCCGCCTCTTTCTACAGTGATAGCCCCCAGACACACATTAAGAAGAAGCAAGCATAACTTAGCAAGCAATTAAAGTAAAGCAATAATCACTCGAGTCAAGGTCGATGTTTTCCAAATACAAACCCCCAAGGCCTAAACCAAGATCCGATAAGCACCCAGAAAACACCGCTCTTGAGATCGAATGATGATACAATCAAACGTCCAAACATCCATGACTCTGGCTATCACTGTTATCATTGCCTTGATTTCACCGTTAGTTGAACGACCACCTGTCAAGGGCTAATGGTAACCCCGGTTCTAGACATAACTCCGCACGTCGTCGCAGCCCGTGCCTAGGAATTTTCGCAACTACCCAGAGTACTAGCACGTCGTCGCAGCCCGTGCTTGGAACGTCGTCGCAGCCCGTTCCAACGTACTCTTGCTTTGAGCATGCTAGAACCTTCAACAACGATGAGATCTCAGCTTCCTAGTCATCCTCCTTGACGACTATTTTCATACTAGCTCAAGCGCCTCTCAAGCTAACCATTATCATCAACCCGGATCGCATCACCGAGTTATCAACATAGCTTCGCACGTCGTCGCAGCCCGTGCTTGGAACGTCATCATGACCCGTCCCATCTCATCATCATACTTTGCCTCCTCGCATCATGGCAAAGTCCATCTCAATACCATACTTTGCCTCCTCGCATTATGGTAAAGTCCATCTCAACATCATCTAATCCATACATATGAGCTTCAACATCCGCTTCATATGCCACAAGCAGCTTTCACCATTCAAGAGCCTTTCCACTTAGCTTTTGAATCATCTTCGACCATCTTGTCTAGATCTAACTATCAATCAACTAACATACATAGCAATCAATCAAATCAATCATTAACTTAAGCAATCAAGTAATCAAATATGGTCTAAGTAGGCATTTATAACTACAATGGCAATTTCGTAAATAAATGAGCATAGATATAACATACATGAATCATGGGTTTCTAGCATAGATCTAACAAATATAAATCATGGGTTTTGTCTCTACAACTTGATGAATGAACTTGCATAAGTAAACATCTTCATAAGTAATGGATCTACACTTGGATCTAAGGAAAATATATGAAATCACTATCTACAACACTCCAACAAACCACCAATCCAATATACTCCTTTGGGTCCGCATGAGAGATAACCACCACTCACCAAATCACCCAAACACTTCAAAAACTATCAACTTCAGGTCTGGACAGCAAGGATTCAAGCTCGATTTGTTGAAATCTCGCTTGAAATGGTGAAATCTAGCTTCGTCGGATGAAGATCTTCAACTTTAGCTCTTGGATCTTCAATCTCGATCTTCGATCTTGGATGGATGTTAGAACTCGATCAAAGTGGAGAAAAGAAGTGAAGAAATATTGTAGTCGAGTTCTAAAAATGGCAGCACTTCGTCGCTTCAAAAACCGGTGCCAAAAAGTGAGCCAAATCCCTCTATTTATAGGCTGAAAAACCCTTAGGTTGCCCAGACTTAGGTCGTTGCCGACCTAAAAACATACGACCTAACTGGTACGCGACTTAGCAAAAGTCGCGACCTAACCAAACCCAGGCCACACGATTTAACTAAAAACAAGGTCACACGACCTAACACTTATGCGACCTAACGCACTGCTGACCTAACGACCTATCAACCAAACACACCTAGCGACCTAACAAACACGGCCGACCTAACAACACACGCGACCTATCCTTAACTCGTCCTGCCGACCTAAGCCACTAACCTTTAGGTCGCTTATCCCCATAGGCCACTCACTGTACTAAGTTGCTTGCGACCTAACGTAAGTCGCTCACAACCCTTAGGTCGTTAACTCCACTAGCTCGGCAACCCTTAAGTCGCTTCTTCTCCCTAGGTCGCCACCGACCTAAACTACCCAACGACCCAAACCTCTTAAGCCGGTCAAATTCTATAGGTCGCCCAATACCATAGGTCGGTTACTACCTTAACTCGGTCAACTTCCTTAGGTCGTTCCCCACGACCCTAACTTCCTAGGTCGCTAACTACCTTAGGTCGCTCTACCGACCTAACTCCATCACGACCTAAGTTTAAGCTGCATACACGAGTTAACCTCCCAAACGACTTAGGCTAGGGATAACATAAACAACACTAATGACTTGTAAATTCTACGATTTATCGACACGTAAAATACGGGTCGTTACATTCTCTCCCCCTTAGGAATTTCGCCCCCGAAATTCCAAACAAACAAGAGCAACCAAAACTATTCTGCACGCCTACCATCCATAGCAATCAACAAACCATGCATCCAATTACTATCCTAGCATGCAGAATTCTAAGATTAGAACAAGTTACAAATTCATGAGATGCCACGACACCTTAGGGCCATACCTCGAAGAGTTCAGGATGAGCTGCCTTCATCCTCTCTTCCTCCTCCCACGTACAGTCGTTAACATTATCACTCCATTGTATCTTGAGCAACGTAATCGTCTTCCTCCTAAGCTGTTTCGTATCGGTTTCAACAATACGAAGCGGCTTACGAGGTCTTCTAACAACTGGATCAACCTCCAAATCTTCACAGCTATCAGCAGAAACCACTGTGCTCGAGTCGTGCACATACTTCCGTAGATACGATACATGAAAACATTGTGCACACCCGCCATCTTTTCTGGTAACTCCAATCTATAAGCGAGCTTTCCAATTCGCTCGATAATCGGGAATGGTCCAACAAATCTCGGAGTCAATTTTCCTTTCTTCCCGAATCGAATAACATTCTTCAGTGGAGAAATCTTCACAAAAACCATATCTCCTACGTCGAACTCCAAATTCTTTCGACGTTTATCTGCATAACTTTTCTGCCGATCCTGGGCTGCTTTCATTCGTTGCCGAATGATCTCTATGAAATCCGTAGTCTGACGAATCATCTCTGGCCCAAGTATCAACTTTTCTCCAGCTTCCAACCAATATGTCGAAGAGTTACACGGTCTTCCATACAATGCCTCATATGGTGCCATACCAATACTCGACTGATAACTGTTATTGTACGCAAACTCCACCAAATGAAGATGATCTTCCCACGATCCTCCGAAATCCAAAACACATGCTCTGAGGAGATCTTCCAAAACTCGGTTGACTCTCTCAGTCTGACCATCTGTTTGAGGATGATAAGCTGTACTCAAACACAACTCGGTTCCCAAAACTTCCTGGAAGCTCTTCCAAAATCCACTAGTGAACAATGGGTCTCGATCGCTCACTATACTCTTCGGAATACCATGGAATCGAACTATCCACTTAACATACAATTCAGCCAACTTCGATGCAGTCCTAGTAGATCGAACAGGAATAAATCTTGCACTCTTAGTCAAACGATCTACAATGACCCAAATCCCTTCATTTCCCGTTCTGGTTCTAGGTAAACCATCGATAAAATCCATCGATATTTGCTCCCACTTCCATGTAGGAACTTCTAACGGCTGAAGTAATCCACTTGGCTTTTTCTGTTCAACTTTTACCAACTGACAGTTCATACATTTGGAAATAAAATTTCCAACGTCCTTCTTCATACCTTCCCAATAATAGGTTCTCTTCATATCCCGATACATCTTATTTCCACCTGGATGAATTGTCAACTTCGAGTGATGACTTTCTCTAAGAACTTCATCTCTCAATCCATCTACATCGGGAACAACTAGTCGTCCTTGCTTTCGAAGCCAACCCTCTCGATCGACTTCAAATCCCTTATCCTTCTCTGGGTCCAATCCAGATTCCAAATCACGGATAATCTTGACAAGCTTATTGTCTCGCTTTTGACTCTCGCCAATCCTTTCCACAAGAGTAGGCCTTATTGATAAGTTTGCCAACATCTCAGGTTCCAATTCACATCTGGGCCTAAAATCAAATCCAGCCAAATACTCGAGACTCTTCCATTCCGAAAACATGGCTCCCAATCCGACATGTCTTCGACTTAACGCATCAGCCACTGCGTTACCTTTTCCCGGAGTATAGGCTATACCAAAATCATACGATGCTAAAAACTCTAGCCATCGTTGCTGTCGAAGATTCAAATCCTTTTGGGAAAACAGATACTTCAACGACTTATGATCCGTAAACAACTCGAATCGAACTCCCAAAAGATATTGTCTCCACATCTTCAAAGCAAATACAATCGCTGCTATCTCCAAATCATGTGTCGGATAATTCCTTTCATGCGGCTTCAATTGTCGACTTGCATACGCAACAACTCTATCCTTCTGCATCAGTACTGCTCCAAGTCCAGTACCACATGCATCGGTATAAACCACCATCTCATCATTCCCACTTGGAATAGTCAAAACAGGAGCACTTGTCAGTCGCTCTTTCAGGATTACGAAAGCTTGCTCACACTTATCATCCCATCTAAACACTTGATTCTTTTTCGTCAATCCTATCAATGGTGCAGCTATCTTGGAAAAGTCTTTGATAAACCGACGATAATATCCTGCTAATCCAAGAAAACTTCTCACATCAGATGCATTCTTAGGTCTAACCCAATCCTGGATTGCTGCCACCTTAGCGGGATCAACCGCTATTCCATTTCCAGAGATAACATGGCCTAAGAATCTCACTTCACTCTTCCAGAAGTGACACTTCAAAAACTTAGCCTTCAGCTGATGTTTCCGTAAGATTTCCAAAACAATACGCAAGTGCGTCTTGTGCTCTTCCTCAGTTCTGGAATAAATCAGAATATCATCCACGAACACAAGCACGAACTTATTCAACTGATCTCTGAATACTCTATTCATAAGATCCACAAAATATGCTGGTGCGTTAGTCAATCCAAACGGCATTACCAGCCACTCATAGAAACCGGATGGTGTCCTAAAAGCAGTCTTCGGCACACTATCCTTAGCCACTCTCAACTGGTGAAATCCCGTTGCCAAATCCATCTGAGAAAACACCTTAGCTTCGTGAAGCTGATCAAACAAGTCATCTATTCTCGGCAATGGATACTTGTTCTTCTTAGTCACCTTATTCAGCTCACGATAATCCACACACAACCTCAACGATCCATCCGCTTTGGTTGCGAACACAACTGGTGCACCCCATTCGGACACACTACGCCGAATGAATCCTTTCCGTAAAAGGTCATCAACTTGCACCTTCAACTCTTGTTGTTCCCTAGGCGCCATCCGCCTAAGAGGCATCACAACGGGTCTGGCTCCCTCAACTAGATCAATACGAAACTCGATCTCTCTATGCGGCGATAACCCTTTGACTTCGTCAAAGACATCCTCGAATCCATTCACGATTGGCACCGATGACAGTCCATCCCGTGGAACAACCAGCGAATATATGAAGCTCATGAAGACGCCTTCTTCATGCTTACATCGTATCACAACCTTTCGCCCCTCCACATTCTCGACTGTCACCTCCAATCTCTCACAATCAACCTTTGCCGCATACTTCCTAAGCCAGTCCATACCCAAAATAATTCCGAACCCCGTAAAGTTCAGAACAAAGCAATCACAAACAAACGAGCAATCATGACTCGACACAACTAGACCATGGCATATCATACACAAACATGACGAACCCCCAACTGGATTTGTCACAACCAATGGCCTATCAACAATATCCGGTTTCAAACCTAACCGGCCTACCAAATCATCACAAACAAAAGAATGAGACGCTCCAGTATCAAACAACACTCTAATTGGAACACCACAAATGGAAAGAGTACCTTGAACCACCACACTCTTCCCCTTCTCTTTAGCAGTAGGAGCTTTTGAAGATGACGACACAGCTCCCATAGCATAAGCTTGCACAATCTGCCTATCCCTCCTTGGTTCCGGACAATCTTTCCTGAAATGTCCTGGCTTGTCACAGTTGTGGCATTTCGCCGGCGCCTTTGGATTCCTACAATCCTTGGAGAGATGGCCCTTCTGCTGGCAATTATAGCAAGTCATTTCGCCCCTCGGCTTCTTCTGGCCATCCTTACCCTTCTGTTGCTGTTGCTTCCTCTTCTTGTTTCCACCCTTCTGTGGCTTAAACCCTTCCTTGGTTACAGCAACAACAGAACTCTCCCTAGGAAACAAACTCTCATGCCTGAGAGCTTTCTCCACAAGCTTCTCAAACGGATCGTCCAGATGATCCACCAACTGTCTTCCAAGATAAGCATCCAAACCGGTCACAAACTTCTCATTCTTCTGATAGGGAGAATCAATATACGATCTGGCATACTTGGACAAAGCTTCAAACTCAGAAACATACTCAAGAACGGGTCTTCCACCTTGCTTAAGCTCCACAAACTTTTTAAACAAGACAGATTTCTGAGCCGTAGAGATGAACTTAGCTTCAAATCTAACTTGGAATTGCTCCCAAGTAATCTCTTCCTCTGGAGTATCAATGGTGATAGAATTCCACCAATCCGAAGCTCTCCCTTGAAGTTGCCTTGATGCAAGCTTCCTCTTAGTTGCATCCTCAACTCCCAAGTCACCAAAGATCCTTCTACAAGCATCTATCCATCTCTGCACTTCAATGGTCGATTCCGTTCCAAAGAAAACCTTTCCTCCAAGAGAAGTATAGTCCTTACAAAGCTTAGCAAAATCTACTGGTCTTGGAACTTGAACTTGAACTCCAACATCCACTGATGGACCTGAAGTTGGTATCCTTCTCATGATCGAAGTCATCATGGCCTCAAACATAGGAGCATAATCAACAGCTTCCCTAGCATCATGGCCTTCCCTAGCAGCTGGTCTCCCCCTTCGACTCATCCTTAATATCTACAAAAAGGAATGACTTAGAACACCTTGAGAAACAACTGTATAAGGAGTTCAAATCCTTCTAAACTACTATATTATATATATAGTAATCATTCATCAAAATACAATTACGTCCCTCATACGTAGTTACGTCAGCGAGCGTTGGCTAAAATCGATTAACCAAAGCTCTGATACCAAATGTGACGACCGCCCATGACTCCCGCACCAAAACAAGGAAATAATGCGCTGAAAGTGTGCCAGGCATCCATGGACGATAGTCAAGGGTAAGATAAACATCGCAGACTCTATCGTAAAACTCACAGCGCATGGATAAAATACAATAGAGAAATTTGATATAGTGAAGCTCCCATAGAACAGAATATCATCATCTAATCGTAATAGATTTATACATAGTCTGAATCATGAATACAAGAAGCCTCACTACATAGCACTCAGAGTAATCAACAAACAGCGGAATATCCAGTACATAGAATATTAAAATAATATGTAAAGCCTCCTGCTCGTCTTCGTCATCATCAGCGTGAGCCACTAAGATCAGCACCTGCCACCTGTCACCTAGTCTGCCCATCCCAACATGGATGAACAGCCCAAGGTAATAAGAGGAGATATAAAACCTTGAGTCAGACAAAGTCTTAGTGAGCAGTAAATCAACCATCAAACATACCAAAAGAGCAAAAGGGATAAAAGGAATAGGAACCAAACCATCCCACTCCGCCTCTTTCTACAGTGATAGCCCCCAGACACACATTAAGGAGAAGCAAGCATAACTTAGCAAGCAATTAAAGTAAAGCAATAATCACTCGAGTCAAGGTCGATGTTTTCCAAATACAAACCCCCAAGGCCTAAACCAAGATCAGATAAGCACCCAGAAAACACCGCTCTTGAGATCGAATGATGATACAATCAAACGTCCAAACATCCATGACTCTGGCTATCACTGTTATCATTGCCTTGATTTCACCGTTAGTTGAACGACCACCTGTCAAGGGCTAATGGTAACCCCGGTTCTAGACATAACTCCGCACGTCGTCGCAGCCCGTGCCTAGGAATTTTCGCAACTACCCAGAGTACTAGCACGTCGTCGCAGCCCGTGCTTGGAACGTCGTCGCAGCCCGTTCCAACGTACTCTTGCTTTGAGCATGCTAGAACCTTCAACAACGATGAGATCTCAGCCTCCTAGTCATCCTCCTTGACGACTATTTTCATACTAGCTCAAGCGCCTCTCAAGCTAACCATTATCATCAACCCGGATCGCATCACCGAGTTATCAACATAGCTTCGCACGTCGTCGCAGCCCGTGCTTGGAACGTCATCATGACCCGTCCCATCTCATCATCATACTTTGCCTCCTCGCATCATGGCAAAGTCCATCTCAATACCATACTTTGCCTCCTCGCATTATGGTAAAGTCCATCTCAACATCATCTAATCCATACATATGAGCTTCAACATCCGCTTCATATGCCACAAGCAGCTTTCACCATTCAAGAGCCTTTCCACTTAGCTTTTGAATCATCTTCGACCATCTTGTCTAGATCTAACTATCAATCAACTAACATACATAGCAATCAATCAAATCAATCATTAACTTAAGCAATCAAGTAATCAAATATGGTCTAAGTAGGCATTTATAACTACAATGGCAATTTCGTAAATAAATGAGCATAGATATAACATACATGAATCATGGGTTTCTAGCATAGATCTAACAAATATAAATCATGGGTTTTGTCTCTACAACTTGATGAATGAACTTGCATAAGTAAACATCTTCATAAGTAATGGATCTACACTTGGATCTAAGGAAAATATATGAAATCACTATTTACAACACTCCAACAAACCACCAATCCAATATACTCCTTTGGGTCCGCGTGAGAGATAACCACCACTCACCAAATCACCCGAACACTTCAAAAACTATCAACTTCAGGTCTGGACAGCAAGGATTCAAGCTCGATTTGTTGAAATCTCGCTTGAAATGGTGAAATCTAGCTTCGTCGGATGAAGATCTTCAACTTTAGCTCTTGGATCTTCAATCTCGATCTTCGATCTTGGATGGATGTTAGAACTCGATCAAAGTGGAGAAAAGAAGTGAAGAAATATTGTAGTCGAGTTCTAAAAATGGCAGCACTTCGTCGCTTCAAAAACCGGTGCCAAAAAGTGAGCCAAACCCCTCTATTTATAGGCTGAAAAACCCTTAGGTTGCCCAGACTTAGGTCGTTGCCGACCTAAAAACATACGACCTAACTGGTACGCGACTTAGCAAAAGTCGCGACCTAACCAAACCCAGGCCACACGATTTAACTAAAAACAGGGTCACACGACCTAAAACTTATGCGACCTAACGCACTGCTGACCTAACGACCTATCAACCAAACACACCTAGCGACCTAACAAACACGGCCGACCTAACAACACACGCGACCTATCCTTAACTCGTCCTGCCGACCTAAGCCACTAACCTTTAGGTCGCTTATCCCCATAGGCCACTCACTGTACTAAGTTGCTTGCGACCTAACGTAAGTCGCTCACAACCCTTAGGTCGTTAACTCCACTAGCTCGGCAACCCTTAAGTCGCTTCTTCTCCCTAGGTCGCCACCGACCTAAACTACCCAACGACCCAAACCTCTTAAGCCGGTCAAATTCTATAGGTCGCCCAATACCATAGGTCGATTACTACCTTAACTCGGTCAACTTCCTTAGGTCGTTCCCCACGACCCTAACTTCCTAGGTCGCTAACTACCTTAGGTCGCTCTACCGACCTAACTCCATCACGACCTAAGTTTAAGCTGCCTACACGAGTTAACCTCCCAAACGACTTAGGCTAGGGATAACATAAACAACACTAATGACTTGTAAATTCTACGATTTATCGACACGTAAAATATGGGTCGTTACATCTTCATTATCTCTTGGATCTATATCTTTATAGAACCGACTATGGCACCCGAGCCAAGGCTCAAACGATAGCTGTCAATGCTCGATAGCTTGGATGTGGATGGGCTTTTCCACACCCTTATCTTTTTCTTTATGCTGAGCTTCTGTCAACTCAGCTACATAACAGGCACGTCCAATCGACTGGTCGCCATGAACAACTCCTACACCATTATCCATTGAAAACTTCATAGTCAAAAGCCATGGAGAAGAGCTGATCGGAATTTTGCTAAAGACAGTCGACCCAGAAAAACATTTTACGAAGAGTCAACATCCAAAATAATAAACGACAAGATCTGCACTCTCCTTCGTTCACCTTCTCCAACTCAACAGGTAATTCCACATAACCAATAGCTTCGGTTGCAACACCATTAAAACAGTGTATATGAGCTTTAAGCGATTTTAATCTTTGGCTTCCATCTTCATCTAATCATAAGCATTTTTGAAGATTATATTCACTGAACTTCCATGATCAAACAAAATTCTTCTCTCCCAAGCAGGACCAATCATGGCTGAAATGAACATAGGGTTAATCGTTAGAGCCTCCACCTTATCTGCATCTTTGTTCCTAAATACAATATCATTCGTCATTGTACGTTGCTATTTTATCGGAGCTCTATTTTCTATATTCGAACAGCATTCAAAGTCTATATACCTAATCGCATTAGCATAGTGCTCCATCTCTTACCAACTCTTATCGATTGGGTGCAGTCATAAGAGTATCGTGTTTAATAGCAGCCTTCCACCGGTCGGTGTAGGCCCTCAACCCTATGCGATGCTTATCCTCGATTGGGGTCAGAAGTGCCATGCACACCATCCTGCACGGCTTTCACAAACTGTTGTAACTGCTTTTCTCAAAAAAAATTCTATAACATCCTGGAGATGCCTACATTCATTATATTATACCCATAACACTCGTGAAACTGACAATATTTCTGATCTGCTTCTGCTTCTCTATTAACTCTTTCGAAGGCGGTTTTCTATACTGCATAGTATTGCAAGTAGACAGACAGATATTCTCCAGGGATGTATTCAATGGCGTAAGTATCATACATTGGAATCCTAGGCTTCAACCTTCCAGAGCTCTCTTTCATTCTCGGTTCCTATCTCCACCTCGCTTTTACTGATTGGATTTAATATGAACATTCACTTGGACTTTCCCCGAACCATCATCAGACTGTTTGATTGCAATGTTACTCTATACTCCTTGTCCACTTTGTCCCTCAACATTCTTTTTTCTAAAGGATCTGGCTTATTCATTCAAATATTGTACTGCCTTTCCATAAAAGTGCTCCAATGTTGTGGGCGGCTTACCAACTAACCAATCACCAAATTCAGACTCTGAATCAATCCCTCTTGTTACGGCATGATCATTTCAGTTACTGACCTTTGTGACAGCTGTATGATATCTCTCTAAATAATCTTTCAATGACTATCCTCGAGCCTGAATCACGCTGGAAAGGGACATCACATCTTTAGGACAAGTCACGTGCATTCGAAATTGCTCCAAAAACTTGGTTGCCAAATCATCGAATTTAAAAGTTGATCACGGGGTAGTCTCATGAACCTCATTATTGTCATTCTAAAAACAATTATGGAAAAACATCTACACTTGGTTGCATCATTAGCTCGCATAGAATCCATTAACCATTCATATCACATGTTGCACTGCATGGGGTCGGTTTCTCCCCTGTAGGCAGGCATCGACGGCATGTTGAACTTCCTTGGGTACCGTGCACGTAACATACTATCAGTGAACGGGATATGGCTTCTTGAGATTCCCTAGTCATCATTGGTTAAGCCTTGGTTCTCCCTCACTGGCTGACTAGCCATTGCCGATAAGTCTGGCGTTTGGATGGGTAGTGCCAAGTGGTGGTTGCGCTCCACCTCTTATGAATGGTCCATTTGATGTCTGTTGGGCGTTTCACACCTTCTTGGTTCACTATCTTCCCGACGCACATCTTTTACATTCATTCTGTCATCATTCTAGGGAGGTTACTAGTTAGCATTCAATCGAACTCCATTATCTAAACCTTTATAAATAGTTCAAGCATGATTCCGTAAGTGTATAGGGAATCCTTCCTTTGGAATAGGGATCCATACCGATCCCTAGGAAGGAATCGACACCGAAGGATCCTAAAAGACTGCGATGGTCTGCCAGGTGATGTTCTGAAGCTTCTGCATGATTTTCATCAATCCTGCAACGCCTATGCCCGTGATATTCAATCGATGAGCTAGAACTTCCTGATGCCAAGTAAGTAGTGGGTTCCCTCCTATCTTTCCCATGCTACTGCTGAGTAATTTGGTTCACCAAGTTGATATTAGTTTGAAATTGTTGATTTAGTTGTCGGCGACACTCCATCAACTATCTCATTAAATTATGAAAGTCAACTCGGGTAATAGAATCAGTGGGATTATGAACTTCAACCAGATCAGTATTTAAATTTTTTGGTTGACTACTTGGGTCTCCTTATTGAATGCTAACAGTCTCATTTCCATCCACGTACTATCAGTAAGCTCCATTTATTTTAGAAAATCTAAGTAGTATAAACAACTTTATGAAGATAACAGTAGGTCTCCTTCGAGAGATTTATCTAATCCAATAGCAACAAAGGGATCCTAGTAGGTTGAGAATCAAGGTTCTAAGTGAAATACCAAAATGTTTGCAACCACATTGATCACAAACACCCATGAATGGATTTTTATAAAGAAGTAAGTAAAGAAAATAAAATTAAACTGAGGAAAAAAAACCAAGCTTACAATAAATAAAAAATAATAATCAGAAACACAAAGAATTATAGTTGTTCTGCATTGTCTATCAATGTCCACTTTGAAGATTATCTTTATTGATCACTTATATATCTGATTACAATGGTTGAGAATAGAGAACACTTGACTGAAATAAAGACTAAATTAACAAGCACCGTAAAGATCATCAAAATGACTCATTAGGCCAGTATTTATAGATAAAGACGACCATGTACATCACTAAAATCTCAGCAATAGGACCTTCTTATCCAAATGGGCCCACCAGAGGGGTTGTTGGGCCCAATTCCCAAAGAGGAAGGATTGGTGCTGTTCCCTTCATTATTTAATTTTTGAGCAGAGATCCCTACGGTGGCTTCTGCATGCTTAAATATGTGAGGCCCCACCTCTATACCCACGCTAGCCAAGGACACCACGGGGTAATGCCGTCAACTAACGCGGAGAATAAGGCTGTTGAAGAGCGACCATCCGTGTAATTGCTTTGTGCGAGCGTGGATATGTCAGATAGTATAACATGCATATCATTTCAAGAGGAAATTCCGACATACCGATACAAACTCCAAGCAACTACACAGATGCCATAATATCTTCGGAAACAAATATATAAATAAGCATAACACAAATCAGTCACAGAAGTTCATATCACAAAGGCGGAAATAGATATGAGTATAACACATAGAAGTGTTCATCAGAGTAGTGCTCTAACAAGGTCCACAATATTGCAAAAGAATAGATACAAGTGCTAGACAAAAGAACATGTATACATCAAGGAGTCTCTATCTCAAATGTATACAACAAAATAAACTACTAATCTAAGTAGCTAGCCAAAAGTCAGAATAGTAACCCCAGAAGAGGAGTCAAGTAGAAACACCTATAACATCTCGGTCTGACCCGAGTATTATTTAATAAGAAAATAATAAACGGATCAGTCTAACTATAAATATCAGATGAAAAGATATAGAATGAGAGATATGACAAAAACATATAATAACCAAAATGCCATACTGCGATAGGTATGTAATTAAAAATCAACAAGAGATTAATCAACATCACAAGAATCTTCTCAAAGATATAAAGGATTGTCATACTCTTTATTTCATTTACTAAACCATAAATATTGACAATTATATCAAAGCCAATCACAAAATATAATGACACACAAATTCACCAATGCACAAATATTGATAAAACTTATCAATGAAACCACAAAAATTGGTGAAACATTAATTCCAGAAATCTTCAATAGAAATCCAGAAATCTCAAAAAAAAGAGGAAAGAGGCCTATCACAAGAACGGGAGCATGAAAACTCCCAACATGTTTATCGCAAAACTAGTCGAAACTCCTCCAAACGAGCCGAAACTCAACCAAACAAGCCGAAGCTCCTCCAAACGAGCCGAAGCTCCACCAAACGAGCCGAAGCTCCTCCAAACAAGCCGATGCTCCACAAAATGAAGTATCGTGCTCGACGTGGACAAAGAGACATCGCACGTTGCTAGTCTAAATCAAAAAATGATCATCATTGATCGATAACTGTAAATTACACTAAGCTAGTAAATATATGAGCTTAGCTTCATGTCCCATAACCACTAGCTTAACTTAAATATTTATGAACAAATTGTAGATCTCCACTAGAAAATTGTGACAAGAGATTCAATCGAACAAATCTAAGAATTAACCGACGAAGTAAACGCAAGCGTTTCATACCACTTGTTTTACTAAGTCGTTTAATTAGATTTCTCATACGAGTGAGGTAAAGGTTTGTATATACTAGTAAACTGGAAAATGTTTTAAGAAATGAGCTTTGTAATAAAATAGTTTTGAAATCATTTTGATGAAAGAGTTTTGATATTTACTACTAGCATTGAAGACCTTTATATTTTTAAAGTGACAAACCATAAAAATGATTGTAGAAACAATCAATCATTAATATCCACATACGAAGACGCGAATCAAATCCAAAGAAACCGGTAAAGATCCATCGAAATGGATATTCAAAAATCCCTAAAAAGGAGTCATCAGAGTCGTAATAAATGATAACAACAAATAGGATCATCACGAATCAATTCAAATTGGAAATTCAATCCCAAAAGGCAAAGTGGGCTGAAACAACAAATTCAGTTGACTAAACAGAGATTTCAGTTGACTAAACAACAAATTCAGTTGACTAAACAGAGATTTTCAGTTGACTGAATTCTGCCTGGAAACATTCTGTTTCCAGGTTCAATCGACTAACAGAGAATTTAGTCGACTAAACAACAAATTCAGTTGACTAAACAGAGATTTTCAGTCGACTGAATTCTTCCTGGAAACTTTCGGGTTCCAGATTCAGTCAACTAAACAGAGAATTCAGTCGACTAAATCATGCCTGGGCTGTTTTTCAGCCTATCCAAATGAAGAGCAAACTCTTCCAAAATGCAATCGGACGAACATTGGTCTAAGGGTTTATGCCAATAGGCAACCCGGCCCTATATGCTCCTCGATGCATCACCAAAACATGATCAAAACATCAAAGTTAGGATTTTAAAGATTTGAATCCAAAACACTAAAAATTGGAATATTCGACAATTCAACCCAAATCAAAAGCAAATGCACATGAATAAGTGTTAGGAATTCATACCTAACAACCAAAGATAATTATAGTCATAGATGTGAGATAAAAATCTCACATTTGGACCCAAAAACAATGAATGGGAAGCTTGAAGACAAGGGAAGATCAACCACACTTCAATCCCAACTCAAGGAGCTTGAATCTAAGCTTAAAAGAGAAACATTTCCTAAGTTAGGTTTAGGAAATTTCTGAAATAGAAGAAGGAAAGAGTTGGAGAAGATGAAGAGAAGGCTTACCAATGGCTTCTCTTTGATTTTGGAGCAAGAATTTGAGTTTGCAAAGGAACTAGGGCTTAGGAATTCTAATTTCCAATCTTTTTCCCCATTATGCTCTTGAGCTTGAGAGAGTTAGGAAATGAGGAATGAATGAAGAGAAGTGGAGAGGGGTTGGGTTGATATTACCAGAACTGGGCAAATGGGCTGAACCCAAACCCAAAGCCCTATAGAAAAAGTAGCAAAAATCAACTTACTCTAAACGTATCGAAGCTTATACTCAAAAAGGTTGCAAATGGCATTTTGAACTCAATTGAAGGGATCTCGAGTCCCAATTCGACTGTTTTCTAAAAGTAGGTTTTCGGACTAAAATCCGACGAACGATGAAATATTTAAATAAAATATTTAAATATACAATCGATTAATATACGGGTTGTTAGACTCCCCTCCTTAAAGAAATTGCGTCCTCGCAATCCAATAAGAAGAAAATAAAGAGTAACAACCATAAAAGCATATCAACGCAAAAGAAAATCGAAATAGGAAGTTCACCATAAAGGGCATGAAAGAGTAAGCCTAAACGGGATCGCTCGATGAATTCCCAGGATTCCCAAGAGCAATCCTTAGGATCTGAGAACCATCGAACTTTCACAAGAAGAACATCATTATTCCGAAGGCGCTCTACCTCCGAAGCAACGATGCGAATGGAATGTTGCTCATAAGTCAAATCTGGTAAAACTTCAATTTCCTCAATAAAACCGGGCTCAAGAATAAAAATCGGAACCCCTAAGGCATTTCCGTAGTAGAAAGACGTGAGAAAACGTCATGAATAATAGAAAATTGAGCCGGTGCAACGACGTAGTATAATAACAGTACACCCGAGAAACTAGAAACTCGAATAATTTGGAACAACTACGTAGTACAATGACAATGCGCCAGATGAACCAAACCTTAAATAATTCGGAACATCGATGCAGTACAAAAATGGTACGTCCAATGAACCGAAGCTCAAATAATTCAAAACACCGACGCAGTACAAAAACGGTGCGTCCAATGAACCGAAGCCCAAATAATTCAAAACACCGACGCAGTACAAAAATGGTGTGTCCAATGAACCGAACACCATAAAAGAACATCGGACACAAGCCCATAAAAGAAATGAGACGAAGCTCAATAAAACAAGGTACATCGAAACGTCCGATGAACTTGGTAAAAGATCATTCCATTCAGACATAATCAAAAAGACAACCACTTGTTGCTTACGACTAAGGACATTGGCAACATGGTTTCCCTTCCAGGAGTATACAAAGAATATTAAGATCATAAGATGCAAGGAAGTCTAGCCAACATTAAGTTCCTTATGAGAAAATAAATATTCCAAAGATTTATGATTGGGGTAGAGAACAAATTTCTCATCCAAAAATGATGATGCCAAATTCTAAAAGTGAAATCAATAGCCGCAGAGCACTAGATCATGAATGGCATATTTAGTCTCGATAGGCTTTAATGATTTAGAAACATAAATGATAGCACGTTCTCTTTTGCAAGAGAACGACATTCAAACCAATACGATAAGCATCGGTACAAAAGATAAAGTCTTAGTGCCCTTCGGGAATCACAAGAATAAGAGTATCGAAAAAGAGTTCTTTTAAATAATCTTCTTTCCCGAAAAGCTAAAACTTTCAAAATTACAGTTATCTTAATGTAAAAATCTTTCTAGAAAAATTTACATTTTACAAGTCAATATATCGTGTCTGATTGTCTCATCAAAGCATTTAGGAAATTTCTATCGATAACGTTGATCAAGCGCATCGACCAGAATTCTTAAAGAACTCAACGGGCAATACAATCGCAAAATCATCTTTTATATGATGAAAGTATCTCTTAAAAGTTTTGAGAATATTCTTTGCTCATTTAAGATCAAAATCCAATTGTACTTATAAATAAATCTTATGAAAAAGATTTGCAAAATTTTAAATTTCTATTTTCATCCAAAATCAATAAATACAAGAATGGAATTATTGACATATTCATAGAATACTCGATTTATAAAATGGATGAAACAAGATGGGCAAACTGAATGACATAATAAGTCATTCATAAGAATCATAACGAGTACGGAATGCGGTACATGGAATGCTAACTTTCGCAACTCGTAGCAAATAAAAATCGATGGCAAGGTCGAACTAAGAAGACCTTAACACCACTCAAAAGATTGCTTAGGAGATAATCCTAAGACAAACTCAAAAATACCTGAAAGTTTCACAAACTATTTAGATAAGAGAAATTACACTTTACTCATCATGAGGGCTTAAAGAATAAAATGATGCCGTCAAATTGGAATCAAAATCACAAAGAAATATAGAAATCTGCTTAACAGATTAAAAATGTCGAGGATGAATAGTCCACACGGAAAATAGGATATGGGCTTCACGACGATTAAGCCAATCCTTACAAAAATCAATTCCGAAGCCTAAGTAAAAAATCGGCTCGGAAAGAAAATCACATAAAATAATTTCGACATGAATAAAAAGAAACAAGTTTAGTGCTGCGGATCCACCATCCAGATTCGCAATTCTCAAAGAAGACATCAAGCCCAAATTTTTTTAGAGAAAAAGAATTCAACAAGTTCTGTTGATATAAAATGATGAGATGATACTATATCAAAAAGAACTCAAATAGGAAGATTACAAAATAAAACAATGCCATCGAGGATTGAATGAAAAATATCTTGACCAAGAGAAAAGTCGTTTATCTCCCTCTCTCTCTTTCTTTGAAGTTTGGGACATGAAGACATATAATGGTCCGCACCTTTGCAATAGCGGCAAGAGATAGGTCTAGGACACTTACTTATATAGTGGTCCCTAGAGCCACAATTGTAGCATTCTCCACGATTAGGGATTGGAGTCTTTGCTACCGGAGCTTCCAGCTTCCCCTTCTTATTGGAATTGGGGCCTTTGAACATAGTAGGCCTCTTCATGTTGTTGTTGAAGTTTCGTTTGGCACCCACAACTTCAACATCACACTCTTTATCGGCCTCTTCAAGACGAAGAGCGATAACAATAAGCTGATCAAAATAAACTTCTAGTTTCAGAAGTAATGGCTTTCTTAAGATTCTTATTCAAGCCATAGACAAATCTATGATTTTTCTTCAATGGGGTATTAATATACTCGGCCCCATACTTAGAGAGAGATTCGAAAGATGCGACGTAATCCGTCACAGAAGATTCACCTTGAACAAGGTCAATAAAACGCCAGGCCAAAGTTACCTTTTCAGCCTCCGGCACAAATTTCAATTCGAATCTTTACCGGAATCGCTCCCAAGTAAGATCTGCTTCAACGATTTCAGAAAGCTCATACCAATCTAATGCTCTTTCTTGGAGCATGCTAGATGCCACTTGGACTCGATGTAGATCAATAAGGTTCATGCGAGAAAAGATACGATCGCACGATTTGAGCCAAACTTGAATTTCTATAACACTCTCGGATCCCATGAATGGCCTTCCACCCAAATCGGTATAGTCTCTATACAAGCGTGCAAAACCGGATCTAGGATGAGTACGCTCTGGAATGGGTCCGGCTGCTTGAGTGTTCTTTACAAGATCAAGAAGTTGTTGGGCAGACATAAATACTCCATCATAGGGAGTAGCACTAGATTGTCCGGCACTAGGACGATTTGATCTAACCATTTCTCTTCTTTAAGAAAGAAAGAAGAAGAAAAGTTACTCTCAAAATAAATATCAAGCAATCTTGATAGATAAAACAAGGAATCATAAAGAAAATAGGATGAATCGGTATGAAGACTCGATTTAAATCCTAAAGCACGACTCCTAAGAAAGACTTAGGACGATGATCCCTACTAGATTATTCTACACTGTTCCGAAGTTTGGCTCCGATACCAAGCTGTGAGGCCCCACCTCTATACCCACGCTAGACAGCGACACTACGGGGTAATGCCGTCAGCTAGCGCGGAGAATAAGGCTGTTGAGGAGCGACCATCCGTGTAATTGCTTCGTGCGAGCGTGGATATGTCAGATAGTATGACATGCATATCATTTCAAGAGGAAATTCTGACATATCGACACAAACTCCAAGCTACTACACAGAGGCCATAATATCTTCGGAAACAAATATAGAAATAAGCATAACACAAATCAGTCACAGAAGTTCATATCACAAAGGCGGAAATAGATATGAGTATAACACATAGAAGTGTTCACCAGAGTAGTGGTCTAACAAGGTCCACAATATCGCAAAAGAATAGATACAGGTGCTAGACAAAATAATATGTATACATCAAGGAGTATCTATCTCAAATGTATACAACAAAATAAACTACTAATCTAAGTAGTTAGCCAAAAGTCAGAATACTAACCCTAGAAGAGGAGTCAAGTAGAAGCACCTATAACATCTCGGTCTGACCTGAGTATTATATAATCAGAAAATAATAAACGGATCAGTCATACTATAAATATCAGGTGAAAAGATATAGAATGAGAGATATGACAAAAACATATAATAACCAAAATGCCATACTAAGATAGGTATGTAATTAAAAATCGACAAGAGATTAATCAATATCACAAGAATCTTCTCAAAGGTAAAAAGGATTGCCATACTCTTTATTTCATTTACTAAACCATAAATATTGACAATTATATCCAAGCCAATCACAAAAGTTAATGTCACACAAATTTACCAATGCACAAATATTGATAAAACTTATCAATGAAACCACAAAAATTGGTGAAACACAAATTCCAGAAATCGTCAATAGAAATCCAGAAATTTCATTAAAAAAAGAGGAAAGAGGCCTATCACAAAAACTGGAGCATGAAAACTCCCAACACGTGTATTGCAAAGCGAGCCGAAGCTCCCCCAAACGAGTCGAAGCTCCGCCAAACGAGCCGAAGCTCCTCCAAACGAGCCGAAGCTCCACAAAATGAAGTATCGTCCTCGACGTGGACAAAGAGACATCGCACATTGCTAGTCTAAATCACAAAATGATCATCATTGATCGATAAGTGTAAATTACACTAAGCTAGTAAATATATGAGCTTAGCTTCATGTCCCATAACCACTAGCTTAACTTAAATATTTACGAACAAATTGTAGATCTCCACTAGAAAATTGTCACAAGAGATTCAATGGAACAAGTCTAAGAATTAACCGACGAAGTAAGCACAAGCGTTTCATGCCACTTGTTTTACTAAGTCGTTTAATTAGATTTCTCATACGAGTGAGGTAAAGGTTTGTATAAACTAGTAGATTGGAAAATGGTTTAAGAAACGAGCTTTGTAATAAAATAGTTTTGAAATCATTTTCATGAAAGAGTTTTGATATTTACTACTAGCATTGAAGACCTTTATATTTCTAAAGTGACAAACCATAAAAATGATTGTAGAAACAATCAATCATTAATATCCTCATACGAAGACGCGAATCAAATCCAAAGAAACCGATAAAGAATCCATCAAAATGGATATTCAAAAATCCCTAAAAAGGAGTCATCAAAGTCGTAATGAATGATAACAACAAATAGGATCATCACGAATCGATTCAAATTGGAAATTCAATCACAAATGGCAAAGTGGGATGAAACAACAAATTCAGTTGACTAAACAGAGATTTCTGTTGACTAAACGGCAAATTCAGTTGACTAAACAGAGATTTTCAGTTGACTGAATTCTGCATGGAAACATTCTGTTTCCAGGTTCAGTCGAATAAATAGAGAATTCAGTCGACTAAACAGCAAATTCAGTTGACTAAACAGAGATTTTCAGTCGACTGAATTCTGCCTGGAAACTTTCGTGTTCCAGATTCAGTCGACTAAACAGAGAATTCAGTCGACTAAATCATGCCTGGGCTGTTTTTCAGCCTATCCAAATGAAGAGCAAACTCTTCCAAAATGCAATCGAACGAACATTGGCTCTAAGGGTTTATGCCAATAGGCAACCAGACCCTATATGCTCCTCGATGCATCACCAAAACATGATCAAAACATCAAAGTTAGGATTTTAAAGATTTGAACCCAAAATACTAAAAATTGGAATATTCACCAATTCAACCCAAACCAAAAGCACATGCACATGAATAAGTGTTAGGAATTCATATCTAACAACCAAAGATAATTATAGTCATAGATATGAGATAAAAATCTCACCTTTGAACCCAAAAACAATGAATGGGAAGTTTGAAGACAAGGGAAGATCAACCACACTTCAATCCCAACTCAAGGAGCTTGAATCTAAGCTTAAAAGAGAAACATTTCCTAAGTTAGGTTTAGGAAATTTCTGAAATAGAAGAAGGAAAGGGTTGGAGAAGATGAAGAGAAGGCTTACCTATGGCTTCTCTTTGATTTTGGAGCAAGAATTTGAGTTTGCAAAGGAACTAGGGCTTAGGAATTCTAATTTCCAATCTTTTCCCCCATTATTCTCTTGAGCTTGAGAGAGTTAGGAAATGAGGAATGAATGAAGAGAAGTGCAGAGGGGTTGGGTTGATATAACCAGAACTGGGCAAATGGGCTGAACCCAAACCCAAAGCCCTATAGAAAAAGTAGCAAAAATCAACTTACTCTAAACATATCGAAGCTTACTCTCAAAAAGGTTGCAAATGGCATTCTGAACTCAATTGAAGGGATCTCGAGTCCCAATTCGACTGTTTTCTAAAAGTAGGTTTTCGGACTAAAATCCGACGAATGATGAAATATTTAAATAAAATATTTAAATATACAATCGATAAATATGCGGGTTGTTACAAAATATATCAGCCAATCAATTCTCATGTCATTTGGACCACTAGAACCTAAGTTATTGATTGATCTTTTATATAACGCCACTTGTAAACTATTTTATGCCGAACCCTCTAAAAATTTGTATACTGACCCTCTAGCTTTTCCTATTTGATTTGCGATCCCTAAGGTAGGTTACCTAGGGTCCATATACTTATCTTTCCAAAATTTATATACTTTGGACTTGTAGATCTCAAGGTATTGATCGTTGAATGCAAGAATACCCTTAAACTTCGATGTATGCCGATCCATATTTTCCAATGATGCATGGTGACCCATATTTTCCAATAAAGCATACCGATGCCTCTAAATTGAACATGTCAACCCCTCTTTGGTGGACCTAAGCATGCTGATCCATCTTAATCAACTATGTCGAGCCCTCCTTTATTTAATAAAGTATGTTGATCCCTTTCAATTAACCATGCCAAGCCCTCCTTTATTTAATGAAATATGTCGATCCCTTTCAGTTAACTATGTCGATCCCTTTAAATTGAGCATATCCATAATGATCCCTTCCAGTCACTGAGCTATATTCCCTATTTTAAGCATCTTACACTGCTTATCCATCAAATCCATTCAGTTTTTACTTCATGTAATAATTTTTACTTGACTTCCGGGTCCCATAATCGTTGCTTCTGAATCATCGGCCTTGATAGTAGTTAGATCGGACTTATGCAATCAGTTCAATATAGCTAGGCCAGAATGCCGAATAACAATTACTATTAATACTTCTTGCATGTTAATGTTCTCTAAACTCATGCAAGTGCCAAATTTTACAATTAGTATGTTCGTAATTTGGTTACTTACGTGTTTTTTTGGTCAAGAACGAGTATTACATTCTATTAGTTTCAAAAATTTAAAAGCAACACAAGGCTATGGATATTTGATCCATATACTATTGCATATATATATGTTATATAGGAAATAGTTACAATTCGTAATGCGTGATACTTCGATGAAGTTAGTTCATTCAAAATAAGCCAATAAAAGTACTATGATATTGCTTATTCAATTTGGTTGATTACAAAAGGACCACATAATGCTAAATGTAACATAATACCAAAACTACAATATAGATCTAAGAACTCGATCATTGAAACATCAGTTTGATCAGTTTACGTAAAGTGCAGCAAATTTAATGTCCTTAAATGTTAAAGATAGGTAAGTGTGCTTTTGTAAAGAGTTCCTTATGATGTTTTAGGAATGGTATTCTTTTGAATGGTTCGACTATTTAAAAGAAAAACAAGTAATCAAAAATAGGTGTGAATTAAGGTACAGTTAGGATGAAGAGTGTGAACAGTCACTTTTGTTTCATAAAGAAACATCAGAAACAAGAATAATAATAATAATAATAATAATTGATACTTAACACTGGAATAAGAAATATGATTTCTATTTTGAAATATATTTCCGTATAGAAAATTATTACTCTGAGATTTACTTCTTTGAGTTAAAATATTTGACCAAAGAACTCTCCACCGTAAACTAGCTGTAGTACATAATATAAATATTTTATACTAAGTGAATTGTGGACCTTCGAATTTAGTATGCAATTATAGTAATGGGGAAATAGTGGGAGCATGTCATATAGCACTTATTGAATGCATCAAATTACGAAAATTATTTTTGTAAAACATATTGAATATTATTTATGAAATAATGATTATTTTTCGATGTTGACTAAAAATAGACGTAGTTATATTTTAATGAGAAAATTATGGACATTCGTTACGAAATAAAACTATAATGTGGTATTTGTTTTCACAACAAAAGTGATGCATTGAAAAATGCAAAAGTATCTAAAGTTGTTTGCAATTATTTTTGTATTATAGACTAAGCCGTAGTTTTGAGATATAATTTTTATTATATGATTATTAATCATATGGTACTAGTTGATTACATCACAAATAATTAAGGGTTATGTACCCATCTAGTGGGAGCATCATAAGAGGTAATAAATTCTTCTGATTGATATATACAGATGTATGCAATCATAAGTCTGTTAATACTAAAATGGTTCTATGTACTTCATCATATTCACCAATGAGTTATCATAGATATGGACGTGTGTATTTGATATGCAAGTATAAGTCTATTGTTAGCCCATAAAAAAAAGCGAAAGTAAATAATGTAATATGTGATAGAAATGATTCGATTTGATCGAATGTATGAGTATATTGGAAATATTTTCAAACGTATCTAAAAATTAAGTAAGGATTCAATCTCAGAAGTCACTCCTTCATGTGATACATAATGATGTATCGGTAAGGAGTAATCGAACTTCATTGGGCAAAGTAAGATTAATAGTGAGTGAAGTTGAGTAAAATTCTCTCTGTAAGGTCGTGTGCTTAGGAGTAGCATACAAGGTTAATATTATTTCATCTAAATAAAAGTTTATAAAATCACACAAGATAAGAGTTTATAAAAGATCTTAACATATCCTAGGCCAAAGAGTTGGCGAGTTGTACAAGTTGAAAGTCTACACGCAATAATTGATCGTAAGAGATCTTGCATGAATTTCCCAAAAGGATTTTGGGAAGGACTATCATTGGATGACATATCTATGTATTGAACATACGTTTTGCAAAATAAAACTAAATCAGTTTCATGTATAAGGAAATTCATAAAATATTTATGAATGCCTATTCCATTACACTGAAAAATGACTATTGTTTCAAGGAATACCTACTTCATTGTGAAAGAATTTCTTTAAGAAATAATTGGTAGTAAAATAAAACTAGATACGATCCAAAGATAAAAATCATTACATGAGGTGAAATGAAATTAATCAACCTAAACGAACACATCACATTAGAGTGTCTAATGAGTATTCTCGCACATTGAAAAGAAACTATGAATTTCTTATTAATGTCAAAAATATATAATCCTCGGCTTCTTAACTAAATCAGTAAGAGTGTTGACTCTATGATATGGTACGATGCATATCCAAAAGAGTTACAAGTACATTATCAAAATATGATTTTGATAGAAGTAGTCGAAGGGTATCCATCAGCTGCAATTGTGCCTTTATGCGCAAGAGTAATGCAGTAGGAATTAAATAAGCATATTAATAGGAATAATCTCATAAACTTCAATTATTGAAATTAGCGTAATAGATTCATCATTCAACGTGATCAAGTTATTTTGGATTAACTCACAAGATTATCGCTTGATAAGACTTAGTTTTTTATACATATGTGCTAAAATAGAAAATTCAAAATAACAATTTAGAATATGATATTTGTATATAACAACCAAGTGTCTCGAACTATGTGGGAGCGATACCGAGGTTGTGAGTTATTGGATATGATCCAGAAATGGCACAAAATTATCATTTTATAAGCATCAAATTGAACAAGTATTTTGATAGAAATATCAAATAGTTCTATTTTCAGTCAAAACGTAGAGGAAGCATGTGGTCATAAGAAAGAATGTTAGAAGGTAGATTGATATTTCTAATTCATAAGTAAACTATGCACTACTAATTGTTAATGATGCACTTGTGTTAAAATCAATTTTAGTAGTTTTAATAATCAAAGTTGGATTTGTAAATGATGTCTTTTATATTATAAAAGATACTGGGGATTGTCCCAAAATGATATGTAATGACACCTTATTAAAATGTTTAATACAGAACATGTAAGATGGATTCCTTATTCATTAGCGATAGGAATTATGATATATGTTATGTTGTCTACGATATTGTGATTTGTTTATGTATTTAATACATAAGGCAAATATCAAATCCAAATTGATATCACTAAAAGAACATTTGGAGTGTTCGTGTATATTTACGAAATACTAGAGAATTGTTTATAAAGACAACGAACTCCTTATGAAGGAATTTTCGGACTCAAACTTTATAAGTGATATTGTGTATAATATGTCAATACTAAATTCAATTTAAGAATCTTTAAGTTGAAAATTTACCAAATGAAAGATTATAGCCGATTCAATGAAAATGCTAATTACATCGCCTTGAGTAGTTCCACAACAAAAACAATGTATATAAATATAAATGCACAAATTTGTAACTGAGTTGAGGGTGATTCCAAATGTCATGAATCCATTACATTTTTATATTATAATAATGTCACTATATAGTTCTAACAGAACATAAGCTCACTAGAAGTCAAGAAATATACTCTGAATTGTTCCACAAGATAAAGGTAGTTTATCGGCGTCGAAAAGAGTTAATTGACAGAGTAGTTGATTAAAGCATAATATCATACCTATTCATTAAGGGACTGACCCGATTGGTTTTAAGAAAATCAATTGGAGAAGTTGGAATAAGATTTCGTAGTTGACCCTAAGTGTAAGTGCGAGACTGATAGAGTTTGGAGCATTCCCTAGAGGCAATTATATAATTTGTTACATATATCTAACTCATTGACCAATCTTGGTATAAATAAAAGTTTTTTCTTTCTACTATATACTTTATTGTTACCAAAATCAACCCAATCTTGTTTCGAAGCCCAAATAATGGTAAGGGAAGTGCTAAGAAGAAGAATAGTGACAATAAGGCTTTTTGTAAGAATCAAAGGGATGCTTCTGCAAGTAGTAAAGAAGTTATAGGCTTCCAAAGTGGTCGAAAGGGGCATCAAAAGTCATGCCTCTGTGATAATCAAAGCCCAATACCTTTTGCAAGAGACAATTACTTCAACCAAAACTACCTTCCGCAAACTTCTTCAGCATGGAAGACTTTCTGTAAGTATGGAGAGAATCCAATGCTTCCGTAGGGATCGATAAGAACACCTTCTACAACCGTCAAAGTATATGCTTCTGAAGCAATTGACCCTTCCGTAGGGGTCAAATCATTTGCTAATGTCATTCCATCCTCAGTAATGCTTCTACAACTATCAAAGTAAAGGCTTTCGAAAACATCATAGCTTTCGCAAGTATTTGCACCTTCCGCATATTTTGGGACACCTTTTCGCACTCATCCAACACGTCTACAGCAACATAGGGCCTCTTCCATACCTTTTGACGGCGTCGAAGGCCTCCAAATCCTAGATAAAAGCGGAATCAAAAAGGATCTTTGGAGTCGACGACAATAAAAGTTATGAAAGTATCCTTTTGACCGAATCGAAAGGATGAATGCAAAAAAAGGCGTCAACCCACACCTAAAATAAGACCCTAGGGGTGCTATTTTTGAAAGGGGAAATTTTCATTCTTTCCACTTGTGTGCTATTTCTAATTTGCAAAGCCTAATTTCTAAATCGAACTAGGGTTTTCACTTCATTGTACACTTAAGCATTTGTGTTCATAAAAGTTATCAACAAAACGAATAGCATTCTCAAATACAAGAATTCAGATTTACTGCTTGCGTTTGGCTTTGTTTATGGATTATACACATTAATACGTTATGAAGAAGTTCCTTTAGAAACCATAGGTTTTATTCGGCACAATTAATACCTTTTGACATCATTAGGTCACAACTGTAGGCTATATTAACCAGAGCGAAAGGTGTTTCAAAGGGGTATATTGATGACATCGATAATCTCCTTTTTATTCATTCGAAAGGGTTTTCTATGCTTATAACAACTTCACCAGGCTTCATCAAGGCTTTTTCTTCGCTCTCCCTTACAACCTTTTCCTTTAACCATACTTCGGGGTGTTGATAAGATTTCTTGTTAACATTTTTAGCACTACAAGGAGAGCTCGAATTTCGACTTCGTTGAATTAGCAACACCACCTTTCCCTACCCCCAAGCTAACCCATGCCTATCTTGACCATTACAATGAACCAGAATTGGAAAGATCACAGTAAGGGTCTTCAGAAACATGAGTAGCAAGGTCAACTTGTCAAATCAGCAATGTCTCCCGACGTTATCAAGAGCAAGTGCTTAGGATGGAAGAACTAAGGATGGTAAATGAGAAATAGCAAGTAGATTTAAACAGTCCCAATAATTGGAGCATCAACCCATTTCATATTTGCCTACATCAATCTTTGTTTTATGGGAAACAAGATCTAGGGGTGATAAATTTTTTGTTCAAATGAAGAAGGCCATGCAATTCTACGCTAAAGAAACTATATTTGAAAATAGTATTGTGACACCCCACCTCTATACCCATGCTAGCCAAGGACACAACAGGGTAATGTCGTCAACTAACACATAGAATAAGGCTGGATAGGAGCGACCATCTATAGTCTTGCTTTAACTATCTATTGAATACATTGACAATAACCATACACAGCAAATCGACATATCCAATGAATACTTAAAACAAAACCATAGGTGGTTGGAGGATCTATCAGAATAGAATATAACAACTCAAATATAATATACACCACGGAACAGTAGATCATCATATACACATGTATTGATACATAACAGAATACACAAACTGATACTCGTCAGGTGGTATAGCAAACCACAATATACAGACGAATCCAAAAGAATACATATATCAGAGTTAACAAAAAGGACTATACAAAAAGCCATAACAAAAAGAAGATAGCGAAGTAGTCAATGCGGAAGCAAAATAGGCTATGTTCTAATGCACCTAACCTGAAACATCTCGGATGACCCGAGTATAAATACACTGGTCAGTCTATCTAAACAAATCAGTTAGATAAACTGAACAATAATAACCTGCAAGGTCACAAAGTATAACAAATATCTCTAAAAAAGATACAACAATCATTTAATAAAAGATGAATCATAATAAGACAAGCCTCATATCATCAGCAACACAATAAACAAAGGATATGAATATCCCAAAACAAGCTAAAAAGGCAATAACAAATACCAAAGAAGGTAACACAAGTTCCACAAGGTAACCGCTATATATCGTGCGGCTCGAAAAGACCAACATCGAAGGGCGATACCTAGGGAATATACATATCAATGAATCAACATAAAATTTGCCCGTGCTCAGTACTGTATAAATACGGATCCATGAGCCCGAAGACTCCAAAACCAATATCACTCGAGCGATGACGAATGGCCAACTCAAAAAGTGATACAATAGGGCAACAAACCCGAAGGCATAAACCCGAAGGTACAAACCCGAAGGCAACATACCCGAAGGCAACAAACCTGAAGGAGACAGTCCAAAGACACTATCCCGAAGGCAACAAACCGTAGTGGTCAAGGTCCGGAGGCCCAATACTGGACACCACTAACTGGAAGAATGTGTCATAACTCTCAAAAAGGAATCCGAAAAGTGGTAACGTGAGTGCCATAACCACCAGTTCGCACTAAACGGTTTACTATCCGTTATTCAATTTCACACTCAAAGCAGTACACAGTTTACCTCATCTCATCGGTAAACCAGACCAAAAGGCCAAAACGATCAATCGAATAGGACGGGGATCAACCGGAAAGATAAACGCACGGATTCATGATCCGTGTTTTACCTAACCATTTAATCTCCTTTCCTTTCCACTCGAAGTGCAAAATTGTGTGTGTGCGTTTTAAATAGAATTTATAAATTAGAGAACGAGCTTTTAATACCATTTGAAAGGATCATTTTATAAAAACCCGTGTAGGAAATCAAAAAGGAATCATCAAAGTCAAAATGCGATAACCACTAATTGGAATCAACACGAATAGATAAAAGTTAGAAGCACAAGCAAATAGGCAAAATAGACCAACACAAGCAGGTCAGTCGACTGGTTCACTGAGAACAGTGGACTGATTCAGAAACATGAAAATCCCATTTCCTGCAGTCAGTCGACTGGTTAAATGGCCAGTCGACTGATTGCAAGAAACAGAGACTTCATGTCTCAGTTAACGGCCTTGATACGCCAATTGGCTATAGCCAGTCGACTGACTGCAGAAGGTCAGTCGACTGACTGAGCCTTGAGGCTGTACCTCAGCCTATCCAATGAAGGGAAAACTCCTCCAAAATGCAAACGAATGAGCAACGACGCTATGGATTCGTACTAATCGACAACCCAGCACTATTGGTCCTCTTATAAAACTCCAAAAACATGATCAAACATCAAGCTATGATTTTTAGAGTTTTTGACTTCAAAACACAAAAAATTGCAATGTTCACAAAACCATTTTAAATCAAAAGCAATTACACATAAATAAGTGTTAGGAATTCATACCTAACAATCAAAGATAGTTTGGTCATAGATGTGGGATAAAAATCTCACCTTTAACCCAAAAACAAAGAAGAAGAAGGAGCTCAATTGCAAGGAGAAGACCAACCGCTCTCCACTTCAACTCTACTAGCTTCAATCTAAGATCAAAACAAGTATTTTCCTAAGTTAGGTTTTAGAAACTTTCTAAAATTGAAGGGGAAAGAGTTGGAGAAGATGAAGAGGAGGCTTACCTATAGCTTCTCTTTGACTTTGGAGCAAGAATTCAAGTTTGCAAGAAGAAACTAGGGCTTGGAATTTCTAATACCTCTTCCTTTCCCCCATTTTCAGTTTTAGCTTGAGTTTTAGAATGGAAATGGGTGAATGGAAGGAGAGGGACTGAGTTAGGTTATTTAGTTAGCTAGTGGGCTGAACCCAAACCCAAAACCCAATTAGAAAAGGTAGCAAAACTCGACTTACTCCAAACATATCGAAGCTTATACTTAAAAAGATCGCAAACGCCATTTTGGACTCAATGGAAGTGGTTTCGAGTCCCAATTCGGCCGTTTGCAAAAAGTAACATTTCGGACCTAAATCCGACTAATGACGCTATATCTAAATAAAACGTTTAAATATATAATCGTTAAATATGCAGGTTGTTACAGATCTCCCCTCCTTACAAAATTGCATCCTCGCAATTCCCAGAAACGATATTTGTAACAACTACATACATACATCATCCGGAAAGAAAAGGAAATAAGCCCGAGATGAAAAGATATTCTCACCATTGTCAAGCAAAGATAGAAAACCTTGATAAAATCACTCGATAAACTCTCTGGTTTCCCAAGTACAGTCATAGGGATTAGCAGACCATTAAACTTTAATGAGCGGCACGTCCTTGTTTCGAAGGTGTCGCACCTCTGTGTCAAGTACGCGAACAGGCTGACATACAATAGATAAGTCCGGTGAGATCTCAAGCTCTTGCAAATCATGAGAATCGATAATAGAATCCGACTCTCGAAGACACTTCCGAAGTTGAGAGACGTGAAACACGTCATGAATGCCAGATAAATGAGTAGGAAGTGAAGCTCTATAAGCCACAGGGACAATACGTTCAGTAATAGAAAATGGTCCTATAAAGCGAGGAGCCAATTTTCCAGTCGTACTAAAGCGCATCACCCCTTTCAAAGAAGAAACACGAATTAAAACAAGATCACCAATCGAGAATTCGAGAGGCTTCCTACCGTTGTCCGCGTAGGATTTCTGACAGCTCTGTGTCTCTTTTATTCTCAAACGAATCAAATCAATCTTCTCGGAAGAATCACGAACAAATTCTGGGCCAAGAATAAGCTTCTCCCCAGATTCCAACCAACAAGAAGGTGATCGACATGGCCTTCCGTATAAGGCTTCGAAAGGAGCCATACCGATACTAATCTGAAAACTATTGTTATAGGAGAACTCTACAAGAGGTAGGTGATCCTCCCAACTACCACCGAAATCAAAAATACAAACACGGAGAAGATGTTCCAAGATACGATTCGCCCGCTTAATCTCTCTGTCAGACTGCAGATCATAAGCTGTGCTAAAATTAAGCTTTGTTCCCAAAGCTTGCCGAAGACTCTGCCAAAAATAACTCGTGAATAAGGAATCACGGTCACTCTCAATAGAACTAGGAACACCGTGAAATCCCACGATTTCCTTGACATATAACTTAGCCAAAATCAAAGAAGTCCTATTAGACTTGATAGGAATAAAATGAGCAGACTTGGTGAGGCGATCAACAATAACCCAAATGCTAGAATGGCCCGATCTCGAACGAGGTAGGCCGTCAATGAAATCCATGGAAATCTGATCCCACATCCACAATGGAATCTCTAGAGGTTGAAGAAGACCCGAAGGACGCTGATGTTCGGCCTTAACACGTTGACAGGTTATGCAATACTCACATAACTCGCCACATCGCGCTTCATGCCTTCCCAATAATAAAGGCGACACATATTGGCATACATCTTACTACTACCGGGATGAATAGTATACTTAGAACGATGACAGTCGTCAAGAATGTTATGCCTAAGTGCAAAATCAAAAGGCACAAAAAGATGATTCTTCTTGCGAAGACACCCATGAGAGTCAATACTGAAATCCTACAACGCCTCATCACAGGATCCAGACTCACAAAGCTGAATAAGATGCAATAAATCAGGATCACGCCGCTGAGCATCGGCAATACGATCCAATAAAATGGGTTGAGCTTCCAAACTAAATAATAGAATCGGAGAATCAGAAGATGAACCTCTATCGTGAATTTCACAAAAAGATAGAGTATCAAGAATATCCCATTCGGCAAGCAAAGAAATAACAGCCGAATGTTTACGACCAAGCGCATCAGCAACACGATTACACTTTCCAGGGGTATAATGGATATCAAAGTCATAGGAGGCAAGAAACTCGAGCCAACGTTGTTGCCTCATATTGAGTTCCTTCTGAGTGAAAAATACCTCAAGGATTTATGATCGGTATAGAGAATGAAGCACTCGCCCAATAAATAATGTCGCCAAATCTTCAAGGCGAAGACAACGGCGGCTAACTCAAGATCATGAGTGGCATAGCGAACTTCATTCGGACGCAGTTGCCTAGAAGCATAAGCAACTACCCGATCCTTCTGCATAAGAACAGCACCGAGACCACTACCACAAGCATCGGTGTAGACAACAAGATCATGATTCCCTTCGGGAACCACAAGAATAAAAGCATCAGTGAGAAGTTCCTTTAATGTCTGAAAGGAAGCTTCACACTTATCGGACCAAATATAACGAATGCCTTTCCGAGTAAGGCTGGTGAGAGGAAGCACAACACGGGAAAAATCCCTAATGAACCGAAGGTAATTGTAACGATCCCGGATTTTAATTTAATTTAAACTGATAATTAATCTAATTTTTGAATAAAAAATTATGGAATTAATTGGAAATAAATATAAAATATTTGTTAAAATATGAATTATTAGGAAAAATTGTATTTGGAATATTGATATGATTAAATTTGATGTTAGATAATTAAATTTTAAAAAGATTTCAAATGAGTGTTTAAATAAATAAATAAAAATATATATAGTAACACATTAGAGTAAAATAGAAAGTAATACATAAAAAAAATAAACTATAACAACATAATAAAATTAGAACTTTATTATATTTCAAAGTAACAAAGCAAATACATTCAAGTAAGAAAACAAAGTAAATATATATATATAAATGTCTTGCAAAAGAAGACAATGTTATTTTTCAAGTTGAACAAATGCATATAGATAAATATGAATTAACTTGTAAAATGAAACAAAGCAAACAAGTCAGTATAAAAAATATACAAGTATTGTTAAGCAAAATAGATATATAAAAGCAAGACAAAAGTAAGGAAATAAACAAAGCTGCAGCCACCAAACGAAGAAGAAAAATATGACAAAATCTCTCAGCTGAGATCAGCATAATGAACAAACAATATTTTATCATATTGTACAAATATCAATTAAAGTTTGAATCTCTAGTACTTAGCATTAAATGCAAGATTATCTCTAGCCAAGATGTATATCACTTCAGCATACTTATTGTACAAAGTATGTCACCCTGAACAAAGAAATAAAATAATATCTTGTACAACCATATCATCCTGCAAACTTATTTTTTTTATATATGTATCAATCTTTATCTCAGTTCGACCATGAAACTGAGTAGCACTTGAAGAAAAAAAATTATATCATTTCAAACTCAAACAAAACTTCAGTTTAAACTACAATTAAGATCAATCAACCAGAGAATCAAGAGGAAGAGTTTCAGCTTGTAATTTTCAAGCCTGTTGCAAAATAAAGTGACTCTGTTCTTTTCTGAAAACCAGGTGAGTAAACAAACTCTTCCAATAATTAAGTATTGTAAAATCTGAGCATAATATATTGGGTTTGTGTATATATGTTCAAGTTGTAGCTCTGTGTGCAAGATTGTGATTTTCCTGTGTAAATTGAAGATGTTGTTCTTCTTCTGGTTTTGGGCTACAGAGTAAAGTAAAGTAGAGGAAAATTTATATATCTTCATACCACATTTTTAAGCTTAGAATTTCAAATTTAAACAAGTTGTTTGAACCTGAATCATGGCTTAGGATTTATCTTAAGCTTGATATTGATGTATGGGTTCTGTAAGTCAAGTTTTACGGTAAAAGTATGAACACATGAAAATTTGGAATGTTGTAAATTTTAGATTTGTATATATAACTTGTATAAACATACGAAGTATGATTTTTAAAATCAATACGATGATTTTTAATCAAGTATCTTATGTGCAGTTCATATTTGAATAGAATATGCTTTTGAATTGATTAGTGGCGATTGAATGAATTTTGGGTGTTGAAATTTTGCTCGAAGCAAACTTGGCCATCGATGAAGTTGCAAAAATTAACATATGATTTTTCTATTGTGTGAGATATTAGAATGAGGCTCAACTAGGGTTTTGGGTTCGTTTTGGTTTGCTGTTGTTCACGAGCAAATCTTGTCATGATCACGGTAATCTGGGCGATCGCACCTTTGGGGATGGGCTCGTGTGTGAGTGGCGGAGGTTTGGTCAGGTTCGTGTGGACTCCGGTGGCGTCACGAGGTGGGACGAGGCAGATCTTGGTGTTCGAATGGGTAAAGGAAAAAGAGAATTGGCCCTGTACTCGCTCGATTTTGACTCGGTGATGATTTTGCATCGTGGATGGCTTGGAACGATTGGGATGGTCGATGGTGACTTGGGTGGGGCTGCGGTGTTGACCGGAGTTGGTCGAGGCATTTGTGCACGTGTACGTGCAAGCACGCGTAGGTTATTTGGAGCTAGTTCAGTCTTTGGATGTGGACGAGACTTGCTTGTCTTGGTGAATCGTGATGTTGGTTCGAGCTGTTGCTGGAGTTCTCTTTTGAAGACTATCTAGAGTTATTTGTTCCGTTGCTAATGTTATCTATTTTCTTTTCCGCTGCTATTCTATTGTATCTCTGATGTATATTGATATCTATTGTATCATCCGTTGTATCAGATATTGTATCAATGCTGTATATCATTGTATTATTCTTTTTCTTCCGCTATGTTGTTTACTTAATGTTGTTATAAGCTCCGGCGACTCGGATTTGAACGGTCGAATCTATGGCATTCGAGTACGATGTGAAGTATGGATGTTGATTTTCGAGCGTGAAAAATCCCTATCGTCACATTTGGTATCAGAGCTAAGGTTAAACTTTAGCTCAGGAGTATAACATATTAAGATGGCTCATTAGAGATAGGGTGAAGTATACCCTAGAATTAGTACAACCAGTGGAACCAAAACCCAAATTTCTCGATCTATTCTCTTTATCTGTTGTTATTCTCTAAGATATTTCGTCCGAATGCCTAATCAGATTTCTTACTATTACAGATAGTAAGAATGAATGGAAGAAGAGGACGAAATAGGAGACAGGAAAGTACCACTTCAGCTGGTCAAAGCCCTGCAACGATAGATATTCCCATTCAATCTCAACCAAATTTGGCTGATTTATATCGAAGTTTTTCTAGAATTGGTGGAAGGCCATTCACTGGCAAGGAAACTGTTATCGAAGCACAAGCCTGGATTCGATTATGCGAAAGGACTTTCAAGGGATTAAAGTTAGAAGAAGACCAAATGCGATTGATAGCTTCTTGGCAATTCCAGGAAGAGGCTTTAGTTTGGTGGGAAACAGTTACTGTAGATGAGCTGGCGGATGAATTTACTTGGAGTCGTTTCAAAGAAGTATTCGAACATCGATACATGCCGCCTGCTGGTATCTCTAGAGTGTATTAGGAGTTTATGGATTTGAAGCAAGGAAGCTTATCATTTGAAGAGTACTTAAACAAATTTAATGAGTTATCTCGATTTGGTCAAGAATTGGTGAATACACCAATGAAGAAGAATGAAAAGTTTATTCGGGGAATGAACCAAGAATTTCAGGAAAGAATGACTATTCATGTAAAGGAATCGTTTTTTGAATTAATTGATATGGGCTATCGATACGATACTCTGGAAAAGCAAAGAGATCCGGAGGAGAATTGAGGTACAACTAGTCTGAATTGGAGGAAAAAGAAATTTGGTGGAAAGAAACCGAGAAAGGATAAAGGAAAGAAGGCTATCCAGAAGAAAAATGTGAAAGATTTTACTTGTTTCAACTGCTTCGAGAAAGGTCATTACTTGAACAAATGTAAGAATCCCAGGAAACAAGGACTGAGAGAGCCATTTATGAAGCTAGAACAGGAATGTAGAAAATGTTGTCGCTGCCACAAGCCGGGGCATAGGATTATGAATTGCTCAGCACTGAAGAAAGTTCAAGCAGCGAGGGCCTGTGAAATCAAAGGTGATTCTTTAACCTCAAAAGTTAATTAAGGAAATGAAATTTTATAAGGTAACTATCTCGTTCACGATTTAAATTGTTTAAAATTTGTTCGGCATGAGAACTACCCTTAGTTTATTTCTCAGCAAATCGTAAATGAGTTAAATCTTGAATCTGAAATCATAATCAAATCTATTTCTGTCTATTTCATTGGGTTTCGATATAATTTACGAACGGTTAGTTATCCCTTCGAACTAACCAATACCCCTGTATACTTCATAGATCAGGTAACCCAATTGTTTCGTAATTGATTAAGGTTGTTCTTGTATCTATTGTTGATATTTTGATTTGGTGAGCCAAATGCAGAATTGGTATCCAGTTTGATCTAAAAAGATATTTCTCTATCTTTCATCTATCTTCGTTATCTCTCTCTGGCGAATTTCGAGGACGAAATTCCTTTTAAGGGGGGAAGTCTGTAACGATCCTGGATTTTAATTTAATTTAAATTGATAACTAATTTAATTTTTGAATAAAAAATTGTGGAATTAATTGGAAATCAATATAAAATATTAGTTAAAATATGAATTATTAGGAAAAATTGTATTTGGATTATTGATATGATTAAATTTGATGTTAGATAATTAAATTTTAAAAAGAATTCAAATGAGTGTTTAAATAAATAAACAAATATATATATATATATATATATATAGTAACACATTAGAGTAAAATAGAAAGTAATACATAAAAAAAAAAAAACTATAACAACATAATAAAATTAGAACTTTATTATATTTCAAAGTAACAAAGCAAATATATTCAAGTAAGAAAACAAAGTAAAAATATATATATATAAATGTCTTGTAAAAGAAGATAATATTATTTTTCAAGTTGAGCAAATGCATATAGATAAATATGAATTAACTTATAAAATGAAACAAAACAAACAAGTCAGTATAAAAAATATACAAGTATTGTTAAGCAAAACAGATATATAAAAGCAAGACAAAAGTAAGGAAATAAACAAAGCTGCAGCCACCAAATGAAGAAGAAAAATATAACAAAACCTCTTAGCCGAGATCTGCATAATGAACAAACAATATTTTATCATATTGTACAAATATCAATTAAAGTTTGAATCTCTAGTACTTAGCATTAAATGCAAGATTATCTCTAGCCAAGATGTATATCACTTCAGCATACTTATTGTACAAAGTATGTCACCTTGAACAAAGAAACAAAATAATATCTTGTACAACCATATCATCCTGCAAACTTCTTTTTTTATACATGTATCAATCTTTATCTCAGTTCGACCATGAAACTCAGTAGCACTTGAAGAATTTTTTTTATATCATTTCAAACTCAAACAAAACTTCAGTTTAAACTACAATTAAGATCAATCAACCAGAGAGTCAAGAGGAAGTGTTTCAGCTTGTAATTTTCAAGCCTGTTGCTAAAAAAGAGACTCTGTTCTTTTCTGAAAACCAGGTGAGTAAACAAACTCTTCCAATACTTAAGTATCGTAAAATCTGTGCATAATATATTATGTTTTGAGTATATATTTTCAAGTTGTAGCTCTGTGTGAAAGATTGTGATTTTCCTGTGTAAATTGAAGATGTTGTTCTTCTTCTGGTTTTGGGCTGCAGAGTAAAGTAAAGTAGAGGAAAATTTATATATCTTCATACCACATTTTTAAGCTTAGAATTTCAAATTTAAACAAGTTGTTTGAACCTGAATCATGGCTTAGGATTTCTCTTAAGCTTGATATTGAAGTATGGGTTCTGTAAATCAAGTTTTACAGTAAAAGTATGAATGCATGAAAATTTGGAATGTTGTAAATTTTGGATTTGTTTATATAACTTGTATAAACATACAAAGTTATGATTTTTAAAATCAATACGATGATTTTTAATGAAGTATCTTATGTGCAGTTCATATTTGAATAGAATATGCTTTTGAATCGATTACTGGCGATTGAACGAATATTGGGTGTTGAAATTTTGCTCGAAGCAAACTTGGCCATCGATGAAGTTGCGAAAATTATCATATGATTTTTCTATTGTGTGAGATATTAGAACGAGGCGCAACTAGGGTTTTGGGTTCGTTTTGGTATGCTGTTGTTCACGAGCAAATCCTATGATCATCACGGTAATCTGAGCAATCGCACCTATGGGGATGGGCTCGTAGGTGAGTGGTGGTGGTTTGGTCAGGTTCGCGTGGACTCCGGTGGCGTCACGAGGTGGGACGAGGCAGATCTTGGTGTTCGAAGGGGTACAGGAAAAAGAGAATTGGCCTTGTACTCGCTCGATTTTGAGTCGGTGATGACTTTGCATCGTGGATGGCTTGGAATGATTGGGATGGTCGATGGTGACTTGGGTGGGGCTGCGGCGTTGACCGGAGTTGGTCGCGGCGTTTGTGCACGTGTACGTGCAAGCTCGCGTAGGTTATCTGGGCTAATTCAGTCTTTGGATGTGGACGAGACTTGCTTGGCTTGGTGAATCGTGATGTTGGTTCGAGCTGCTGCTGGAGTTCTCTTTTGAAGACTATCTGGAGTTATTTGTTCCGTTTCTAATGTTATCTATTTTCTTTTCCGCAGCTATTCTATTGTATCTCTGATGTATATTGATATCTATTGTATCATCTGTTGTATCAGATATTGTATCAATGTTGTATATCAATGTATTATTCTTTTTCTTCCGCTATGTTGTTTACTTAATGTTGTTATAAGCTCCGGCGACTCGAATTTGAACGGTCGAATCTATGGCATTCGAATACGATGTGAAGTATGGATGTCGATTTTCGAGCGCGAAAAATCCCTCTCGTCACAGTAATACCCCGCCAATCCAAGGAAACTACGAATCTCATGTACATTCTTAGGCCTCTCCTAATCCTGGATGGCTTTGATCTTTGAGGGATCGACTGAAATGCCATCGGAAGATACAACATGGCTTAAGAACTTAACCTTATTCTCCCAAAAATGGCACTTGGAGAATTTGGCTCTCAGCTGATGGCGACGGAGAGTACTCAAGACAATTCTCAAGTGATCAGCATGCTCAGCTTCAGATTTAGAATAAATAAGGATGTCATCAATGAACACAAGGACGAACTTATAGAGATATTCCCGGAATACTCGATTCATGAGATCAACAAAGAAAGCCGGAGTGTTCGTCAAACCTAACGGCATAACGAGCCACTCAAAAGAACCATAACGAGTGCGGAAAGCGGCAAGAGGTATGCTATCCTTTGCGACTCATAACTGATGAAAACCCGTGGCAAGGTCAAGATGAGAAAAGACCTGAGCACCACTCAATAAATCGAACATATCATCAATCCTAGGCAATGGATACCTATTCTTGATGGTTAACTCGTTAAGCTTGCGATAGTCAATGCAAAGCTTAAGAGTTCCATCAGACTTCTTCACAAAGATGACCACGGCTCCCCACGGTGAAAAACTGGACTGAATCAACTGCTTGGACTCAAGCTCTAAAAACTACTTCTTGAGTTCCTCATTTTCCTTTGCAGATATTCTCGTGGGTGGACGACTAACTGGTTGTGCGCCTGAAATGAGATCAATGCGGAACTCAATTGCCCGCTTGGGTGGCAAACCCGAAGCAGGCTCGAAAACATCAGAAAAGTCACAAGCAATAGGAATACGAGATATATCATCATCATCTCGAGAATCAAAAGAATATAAAGACATTTTGAAATTATCCACATCCCGAAGAACAAGTAATAGCTGAGTAAATGAATCTGGATGTCGAAGATATAAAATCCTCTCAGAAAAAATAATCCTGGCATCGTATCTCACTAGCCAGTCCATTCCCAAAATCATATCGAATCCCAGACAAGAAATAACGTGCAGATTCGCACGAAAAGAAAATCCACATAAAAAAATCTCAACTTCATCACAAAGCATGCTAAGGGTCGCGGATCCCCCAATAGGATTCGTAATCCTTAAAGAAGTAACCAAACAAGAAACATCCAAAGATAAATCATCGACGAGCTTTTTCGATACGAAAGAATGTGATGCACCCGTATCGAATAGAACTCGAATACTATGGTCATAAAATAAAATAGAACCTTCCAAAATAGATAGAGGTATACCTTTGGGTTGAGAAGGACCTTCAGAAGCCTTAGCAACATAAAGCTTGCTAGACTTGGCACAAGCAGGAACAATAGAGCAGGTGGAAACATGATGACCTTCCTTCTTGCAATAGCGACAGAAGAGAGGCTTAGGACAAGCTCGAACCATATGATCAGGAGAACCACAATTGAAACACTTTCGAATGAAAGGTGTTCCAGAAGACTAAGTCTTAGAGGTAGAACCACCCGTCTTCTTCTTCTTGGAAGGAAAAGATCTAGACTTCGAAAATGGAAACTACCTCTTGTTGGGGTTCTTGGAAACCTCAACATACTCACCACTATCACACTGCTTCTCGACGGTTTCGAGATGAAGCGCAGAATTAACCAACTCCTCAAAAGAGAGCTTAAGCTGGAGCAACAAGGGCTTCTTAAGATATTTCTTAAGACCAGAGACACACTTCGGATTCTTCTTATAAGAAGTGCTAATGAATTCACAACATACTCAAAAACAGAAGACTTCCCGTGCTTCATCTCAAGGAAGCGACGGGTCAATAAAACTTTTTCGGATTCAGGAACGAACTTGATTTTGAATCGTCCCCGAAACTGAGTCCAAGAAAGAGCAGACTCATCAATTTCGGCTACAAGAAGCTCGTACCAATCAAGGGCATGCTCTTGCAATAAACTAGAAGTTACAAAAACTCTATCATGATCAGAAAGATTCATGCGAGAGAAGATACGCTCGCACGTACGAAGCCAAGCTTGGACTTCAAGAACAGACTCGGAGCCTTTAAACGGCTTTCCCCTAAGATGAGAAAAATCACTGCACAGACGTGCAAAGGCAGACTTGCGAGTGAGATACTCGAGGAGGAACTGGAGGCTGAGTGCTCCTAAACAATTCCAAAAACTGATCAGCAGACATATAAATGCCATCCGGATGTGAGCCACTGGATTGCCCAGCATCCGAACGTCGTCCCCTGCCTCTTCCAGCCATACGTTGAAAGTTAAGAAGAGAACAAGATTATTCACAAGATAGATATCATTAATCAAATGTGGGATACTACGGAATGTTAAATGCATTCCTAGACGTATTCCCACATTCTATCTACCACCAAGGCACAGAAGGAATATAGAGGCATGATGGTTCAAAGATTTGTAACACCTATACACTTTGATGTACCGGAATATGTGCTTCTATTATGTGTTTATCATATTTTGTTCTAAACCTTGCTCTGATACCAAGCTGTGACGCCCCACCTCTATATCCACTCTAGCCAAGGACACTACAGGGTAATGCCGTCAACTAACACGGAGAATAAGGCTGGATAGGAGTGACCATCTATAGCCTTGCTTTAACTATATATTGAATACATCGACAATAACCGTACACAACAAATCGACATATCCAATGAATACTTAAAACAAAACCATAGGTGGTTGGAGGATCTATCACAACAGAATATAACAACTCAAATATAATATACACCACAGAACAGTAGATCATCATATACACATATATTGATACATAACAGAGTATACAAACTGATACACATGTGCGTTTTAAATAGAATTTATAAATTAGAGAACGAGCTTTTAATACCATTTGAAAGGATCATTTTATAAAAACCCGTGTAGGAAATCAAAAAGGAATCATCAAAGTCAAAATGCGATAACCACTAATTGGAATCAACACGAATCGATAAAAGTTAGAAGCACAAGCACTAATTGGAATCAATGCGAATCGATAAAAGTTAGAAGCACAAGCAAATAGGCAAAATAGACTAACACAAGCAGGTCAGTCGACCGGTTCACTGAGAACAGTGGACTGATCCATAAACATGAAAATCCCATTTCCTGCAGTAAGTCGACTGGTTGAAATGGCCAGTCGACTGATTGCAGGAAATAGAGACTTCTTGTCTCTGTTAACGGCCTTGATACGCCAATTGGCTACAGCCAGTCGACTGACTGCAGAAGGTCAGTCGACTAACTGAGCCTTGAGGCTGTACCTCAGCCTATCCAATGAAGGGAAAACTCCTCCAAAATGCAAACGAACGAGCAATGATGCTAGGGATTCGTACTAATCGACAACCCAGCATTATTGGCTCTCTTATACAACTCCAAAAACATGATCAAACATCAAGCTATGATTTTTAGAGTTTTTGACTTCAAAACACCAAAAATTGCAATGTTCACAAAACCATTTTGAATCAAAAGCAATTACACATGAATAAGTGTTAGGAATTCATACCTAACAATCAAAGATAGTTTGGTCATAGATGTGGGATAAAAATCTCACCTTTAACCCAAAAACAAAGAAGAAGAAGGAGCTCAATTGCAAGGGGAAGACCAACCGCTCTCCATTTCAACTCTACTAGCTTCAATCTAAGATCAAAACAAGTATTTTCCTAAGTTCGGTTTAGGAAACTTTCTGAAATTGAAGGGGAAAGAGTCGGAGAAGATGAAGAGGAGGCTTACCTATAGCTTCTCTTTGACTTTAGAGCTAGAATTCAAGTTTGCAAGAAGAAACTAGGGCTTGGAATTTCTAATACCTCTTCCTTTCCCCCATTTTCGGTTTTAGCTTGAGTTTTAGAATGGAAATGAGTGAAAGGAAGGAGAGGGACTGAGTTAGGTTATTTAGTTAGCTAGTGGGCAGAACCCAAACCCAAAACCCAATTAGAAAAGGTAGCAAACCTCGACTTACTCCAAACATATCATAGCTTATACTCAAAAAGATCGCAAACGCCATTTTGGACTCAATGGAAGTGGTTTCGAGTCCCAATTCGGCTGCTTGCAAAAAGTAACATTTCGGACCTAAATCCGACTAACGACACTATATCTAAATAAAACATTAAATATATAATCGTTAAATATGCGGGTTGTTACAAGTATAATGGTCGATTACTATACGTTGCTCAGAAATGGCATCGAATAATAAGTGGACCATTACCTCCATATGAGAATTTCAAGATTCTAAAAAGGAAATTGGTCATCAAGGGTGAAGCCCTTGAATCAAGCAACAAAAGATCTGGACATCAATCTCAAAAGACAAGCTTCAAATCAAGACTCCCCAAAGAATGCAACTAGGCTGCATCAATTGAGAACATCTACTTGGCTAACAAGGGAGGAACTCAAATACTGGCCATCCAAAATGAAAAAGCCCAAGCATGAAAGAAATCTGTAAGGATCTTAATGCCATTATCATATGATGAACGGACATGAAACCTATTAATGCAGAGCCCTTAAGAGGATGATCACTAACTTTTTCAAACAAATAAAGATCAATAGATTTGTAAAGCAATCCTAGATAAATTCAATAAAGACACAGACGAATAAGAAAATCACATGGTATGGAGTAAAATTCTCCTTAATATTGGAAACTACCTTAAAAGGTCAAAAGTCTTTGTCCATGCTAAGATGGCCAGATGAAAGCGCCTCCTGGAGGAAGGTCAGAGTAATCCTTTATCCGTGCCACACTATGGCAAAGCTAAAGTATCTGCAAAGCCCTTGATCGTGCCACACTATGGCCAAATCAAGGCACCCTAGGAAGGGGGATGGAGTAAGTCCTTGAATGAGCCATGTTATGGCCAGTTAAAGGCACTGACCAGCTTTCGGTCCTACCTATAAGGCCTAGTTGGAGCACCTTTTGCATGGAGAATGAAGTAAGCTCTTGATCCCGCCATGCAATGGACTAGTCAAGGGACCAGACAAGCCTTCAGTCCTGCCTATAAGGCCTAATTGGAGAGCCTTCTAAAGGGAGGTCTGTTAAGTCCTTGAGTCTCGCTTGTGGATAAGCTAACCAAGCATATTGGGCAACAAATAGACTAAGATGTACAAGCCCTAAGAGTAACACACAAAGCACTAACAATATACAAAGGCTAAATGATGTCATATATCGAAAGAATTAGATATCTTGAAACAGAAAGGTAACACGAAGAAAAGATCCGAACAATCAAAATCCAAAGAGTGGTGCAGAACAAAATACTTGGATGGGAGTTTCTGAACTTCCATTATTCAAGTAATGTTTTCTAAATTTTCCTTCTTATTACCAGGAATGGATTTTCGGTCTTCTATTATTTCCGGACGATAATTCCCGAACTGCTTTCATTATTAGATACAAATTTATGGCCTTTGGCCAATTTCCCGAAGATGATTTTCGGACTTCGCTTATAAATACCCAAATCTGGATTTTGGGTCCTCTGTTATGAATTTTTGGTCTTCCACTACATTCATAAGATGATTTCTGGCCTTCACTTATCGATACCCGAATCTGGGTTTTGAGTCTTCTATTATGAATTTTTGGTCTTCCAATATATCCAAAAGATGATTTCTGGACTTCACTTATAAATACCCGAACCTTGGCTTCGGGTCTTCTATTATGAATTTTTGGTCTTCCACTGTATCTAGAAGATGATTTTTAGACTTCACTTATCAATACGCAAAACTAGGTTTTAGGTCATCTATTATTCCAAAGTTGGATTTCTAGACTTCTTCTATTATAAATGCTAGATTTGAATTTCTGGTCTTCTATTATTCTACATTTGGATTTTTGGCCATCTTCTATTATAAATCCTAGATTTGAATTTATGGTCTTCTATTATCCCTAAGTTGGATTTCTGGACTTCTTTTATTATTAACAGCGGATTTAGATTTCTGGTCTTCACCAGATGCCGATTTTCGGTCTTCTCTTATTCTCATGACGATTTTCAGATTTCTACCCAAATATGGATTTCTTTCCCCCTATTATTGGTTTCTCTTCTTCTATTGTGAAAAATAGATTCGGTTCTTTATTAATAAGCAAGATCAAATGATTCAACAAATACAAAAATATATAGCCAAAGCTCAAATTCAAAAAAACTATACAAGCATAGATAAGGTTTAACAACCCATATTTTTGATAATTAAAAATATTAAATTTAATAAGGTTTTGGACTTTAATATTATCAGAAATTAAAATTTATGATTTATTAAATTGAATCTTATTAGATTAGAAATTTTGAACTTAAGATAAATCCTAAAACAACTAATTTAAATGAGATAAAAGATGGTAACACGCATTAACATATAATTTGCTAAAATTGATTGAATGTAATTGACTACTATATTATGTTAACGTAATTTCAATCTATTTAAATAATAAAGGTTAATAAGGAATAGAATAAATAATGTATAAATTGATGTGATCATATGTTATAAATTGCAGTTGGTTTTAATATGGAGTGTTAAATCAATTATTTTGTACGTAAATTTATTAACCTTTGTTTGTAAACAATAAGTTAATAGATATGGATTATTAACGTACAACCATTGTTTTATTTATTATCCTATTATTAAATCTGTTAGAAATTTATTTCGTAATTAATGGAGAATTAATGTAATTGAAACATTATAATTGATATAAGAAGAAAAGTTAACTATTGATTGGTGAGTGTAATAAAATAAAAACTTATGTTAATCAATTGCATAAGGGAATAGTTGATTTGATAATAAGAATGTAAATCAAAATAAAAGGATTTGCTTGGAATTTAAATATACAATGAGCGTGTTTTATTACAGTTGTAATTAAATGTTGGAATTAATTTAGTATATAGATATTGGGTTTAACATGGAAAATTTATTTCAAAGGAAACAATTGGATTAATTATCATCTCTATATTAGGGTATGTTTTGAGATTTAATTTGTAATTAATAGTAATTATATCTTTCCATTAATGAGAGAAAAAAGTAAATGGTAATTAATTAATGATATGTGCAACATACATTTGTGTTAAAAATATAATGAGAATTTTAATGAGAAATATTACATCAAATTGTGAGTACTTAAATTTGTTACAAATATGATGATAATAGGAAATTAATTAATGAAGAAACGATATGGTTGTACGAAGTATTATTTCTATGACTCTTTAATGGGATAATCTTTATATATAAGTTGGTTTAAAGGGAGAGGTGTTAATTGTAAATTAATGTGTAATAAAAAGAAATATGTTTTAATAAAAATAAAAGAAAATGATGGTTTCTTCAAAAAAAATATTCTTATCAAATAAAGTGTATATTTTATTTGTGAATGTAAGTTTAATTTCATTAGAACAAAGAATTGAATTTTGTTGTATGTTTCTAGTTGGAATATTTGATTTGTTTAAATATTCATGCTTGATTTAAATTTAATTTATCAAAAAAATGACAATAATAAATGGTAAGAAAACAACTTGAAGGTTTGGTTAAATTTTTGATTTGGAGTAGTTAGCATATTTACAGAGGAGATTTATTCCGTTTCAGATCTGACTTTGGAGTCTCTGTTCGTCTTTTAATGTGTGGGGTGGTGGTCCTCATTATGTTAATTCTAGTGTTTAATTTTATTCACTGTGTACTAAATAAAAATACATATATGTGTGTAAATTTGAGCGTATTAGGGTTAATAAAATATGTTAAAATGAACTGTTTTTTTTAGTATATTAGATTTGTGATTTTTATGTCCGGTCTACACTCTCAAATTTAAATTGTCGCTTTTATTTATTTAATTTTATTACTACTTTCTTTTATTAAATACATGCCTCTTTTGGTTTTCCAGTAAGTTTTATTTATTTACACACGAGCCTTGCCTTGAAATGTTTCATGTGTGTTGATGAAATTAATTGAGGTAGCACATGTTTTGAAATTTTATACCAAAAGATTTGCTTGCCATTTAATCTTATCTTACCAAATTCCAACATATGTCTTTCATATTTTGTTAATTACCTGAATGGTAGGCTCTTTGTATTTTGCACATTTACATCTTCTTGTATCCTTCCCTTTCATATTCCAATTTCCAAACGTGCTTTACCCTTAATCGTTTCCTATTTCATAAACCTCTTCCTCTAAATTTCCATTTCCAAAACGTGCTACCATTATTTCTTTTGCTAAAGTTCTCTTCTAAAAAAATAAACAAATGTGAGAAACTTATTTTCATGAAGCCAATCTTTTCCATTTGTTTACAGATCTATTTCCTAAAGCCTCCTTCCTCCATGTGTGATCCATCGTGTCCTTTTTTGTTGATTCTTCAGAATTTAGAAACATGAGTAGGCTTTAAAATTATTAATGTGAGTTACTAACGTGTTTCATTTTATTATTAAAATATGTGTATATGGTTTTCTATTTCATTTCCATAATATTCTTACAACTTGAATATCTTCCGCGCATAAACTACGATTTGTGCGCGGTTTCTTCCTTTGTGTTCGTATCAAAATTTTGGACAACATGAAATTAGTATGGTTGAATTTGGAGACCGTTGAAATTTTAGGCTTTTATTGGATTTTCAATTAGCTATAAATCAAAGGTGAGTGGTTAAACCCACTGACGCAATACTAAAAATTCTATTGCAAGTTAAATAAAATATATGATGTGATATATAAATATTTTATTGCGGCTTGTTAATTTAATTTGACATTTGAATTGATATTGAATCTGAATTGACATTTAATTTTATATTGGAATTTAATTCATAGTTAAACCCCGATATTGATAACTATCATATGTTGAAATATATTGGTTGATTCAGATGTTATTTGAAATGGATGCTTATTGATTGATATGTTGGATATGTGGTTGTTTATTTATTTTAATATGTCCTTGTTATCACGTTGTATATTATTGACATCATTTAAATGGTCCTTTGAATCATTTTAGAATTGGATAATTAAGAAATTTAAATTATGGGTTGAAATGATATATACCTATATAATTTCTTGCATTTGGATTATTTATTGAAACTAAATTATTTAAAAAGTTTAATTTTTTAGTTTAAACTTCGGATTTATTTTAAATAAAGTGGTTAAAATTGGTATGTCGAATTATTTGAAATCTCGTAAGTTATTGCATTCAGGTTATACATTTGATAGGAGATGAAATATCCCGTAACATCTCTGAAGCCATTACACTCATTTTTTTATTTGATACTGATTTGACTTACATAGGAATTTTTAGTTCTAACTCGAATGTATTGTTTTTCATTATGCTCGGGTCGGCCTGAGTTTTTCTCTGTTGAAGACTATTTTCTGGTGAACGAAGATGAAGATTTAATATATTATTGCTATTTATTATTCCATTACATTCTGTATTTCGATGCATTATTTGTTTATTTATGATGTATGTATCACTCTGATTTAAATTTGTGAAAGTGTAATCAAATGTTATTTATAAAATAGCTTCATGGACTGTTTATTTGATTATTATATTTTTTTCGTTCCGCTACGAGATTCTGTATATTGTTTTTCTTTCCTTTTTCATTTTTTCTTATTTACCTCATTAACAATCCTCCATTTTGAACGGTTTGAGTCTGACATGTGTGGTTTATTGTCGATTTGAACCGTCCAAAAAGGTGGGTCGTTACAGTTGGTATCAGGGCTTTGGTTTAGACATACCTTAGCCTGTTGGGGTTAACTCATTAGAGATAGGGTAGTAATACCCTAGAATGAGTTGTCTGAGTTTATATAAGAGAGCATGTATTTGTTAGTGCTATAAAAATGTTTTATATAAATTTTGAAATGAAATTATTTTTCCTAATATTATGTGATATATATAAAGGAATAAATTTTTATAACTAATACAGTTATTTATAATGTGTTTGATTTACGAAATGGTAATATTTAATTATTATCGTTTTTGTTGACTTATTTTATATAATCAAATTATAAACATTGGTTAATTATTGTTGATTTAATTAATGGACTAAACACTAGTTTAATAATGGTGTATTAAAGAAAATAAAATGAATAATTAGGATACTTGTTTATGAAATTGAAATGTTGCTGTGAATTTTGTTGCTTGTTGACCTGTAGTTTCAACTATTGTAGAAAAATGGAATATTTTGATATTTGGGATAATAGAAACCTTTTGAATTCATATATGAGTGAAACTTAATAATTGGGTTGAATTATACGGTTGAATTGATAACATTAATTTGAAAGCAAGTAAAACAAGGTTTAATTTGTTATATCTATGTTTAGCAAATGAATAGAATTGGGGCATACATTCTAAGCATGTAATGTAATTATATACAAGTGTGAACTTTAAACCTTAGGATGTTTAAATTGAAATTGTAATTAAGGAAATGTTGTAAATGAGATTTAATTTGGAAAAATATGCTTATAAACTTAATTAACATTTATGAAATGTTTCATAAGTAAATTAAAAGGTTAAGCTAAAACTAAATGGAATAAGCAAATATGAATTAAAAGTGAAATGATTTTAAATAAAGCCATGACTTGTAAATTGTTATGAAATAAATGTATGTTGCAATAAATGGTTGTAAATAAAGTTGTGATAACTTTAAACTCGAACAACGTCCTATAAAAAGGAATTAAGTTTATAAATTGGTTATAAACGTAAGAAAATTCCTTATGAAATGATTTGCAAATAAATGTAGTATTAAATGAGAAATATAACATGTGAAATGAATGTAATTTAAATTATAGAGAAATATAAGCAATATTATGAGAATGGGTATATTAATGTTTATGTTAAATGGAGAAATTCTGTGAAACAAATATTAAAGTATGAAGTGATATTTGTGTTAATCGATGAGATTAAAAATGAATTTAATTGAAATGAAATTGCGACGAAACAAATTGGAATAATTGCATAAGTTGTATGTATATTATTTTATCACAAAATTAATTTGATCCGGATTTGAGTACACAAGTTCTATGTCAATTACATCACTTCGTGTTAGGATTTTTCATTCGATTCTTAATAGCAAATATTTGATATGGATTTTTGGTTTGATTCTAGAATTCTCTATCATAGTATATGGCTATGCAAGAAGAATGATGGCTTTTAGTCAAGAAACCATATTGAAGTTCGCATTAGGGAAGTTGAATGGACAATACTAGTTTGAAAGCGAACTTGTGTGATCGAGCGTGCGACCGAATGTGATGTTGCGGAATAATAACATATGTACATCTTATGTTCTAATATTATTGATATGCTTTGGCGCTAAAATTGAAAGTTGCTGGGTTAGATATTTTTGTAATTTAATTTGGAATTTTCTTTTATGTAAACTACTATTGATTTAAAACCATTTTACAAAACTATTTTCTTTTATTTGTCTTATACAAACTATCTTATTCTATTTTATTACAAAACTCTTTATAAACTATTTTATTACAAAACTATTTTGTAAATTATTTTATTTACAAACTATTATACAAACTATTTTATTTACAAACCATTTTACAAACTATTTTATTTACAAACTATTTTACATAACCATTTTATATACAAAACTATTTCACAAAAACAATTTTATATATAAAACTATTCTAAATTTAAACCCTTTGTAAAGAAAAGATGTTCAATCCCATATGGCTTTTCATACAGCGAAATTGATTTGGAAAATTTTTGATTCTTATATAAGGTGGACTTTATATAAGTACAAGTGATTTTGAAACTATTAATTGGAAGGTATTCGATCTGAAGAGAAATCTTATATATAACGGAATTTATAAAAGAATGATTTGATATATCTAAGATTATTGATTTTGGATAATACTTTGTCTGAAAATGAAATCTTATATATAATGGAATTTATATAAGTGCAATATTTGAAGCTATTATTTTGAGAGGGTACTATATATGGTATATTATATTTTGAAGTAAGAGGTACGGGGAAGTACCGTCCGTGAAGAAGTATAGTGATATGATTCGACCCAGATGGACTTTGGCAATCCAGGAATAGATTTCACCGATAAACCCTAACGGACTTGGGGGAATTCAGAAATGGATTCGAACTAATATGGTTGTCCGGACTTAAACTCATTAGTTCCTCAATTTTTTCAGGGTAGATGGTTCCTTAGTTTACCCAATGGAGGCGTTTTCGATCCTGGGATCTGTTGTTCATGGATCTTCCGGGAAGGAAGTGCATCCATTGCGTAAATCATTGAATCAGCCGCATGCCACTGCAGCAGGAATCGAATGTCCCTTGTTTACGAACTGGCTATGATATTTTTCTGGAATCTGGAAGGTAGAAGGATCTTCTGAAAAGTTTTGTGTCCATTGCATAAATGTTGGATCAGCAGTGGGCCACTGCTATCGTATTATCATCATTTGACATTGGATTTTAAACGGTACTTCTCATACCTATTTTTAAGTATTTTCACTTGGTGTTGAAACAGGTCTACTAAGTACTTGGAGAATTCTATCCATGTGCCTGATCAACGCATGATCAGAGTCTACAAGAACGAGGATAAACCTGTTAAGACATCAAGTTATAAAAGTATTATATAAAGAATATTTTGGTCATTTTTTTCTTTTCTAAATACTTTAAAATGTTTAAAATATAATCTTTTTATACACAACATGGTTTATTAATGCTGTAAATACCGTGAGAGATTATTAATTCAATAAAACATATTTGAAGTAAATGATTATTGATTTATTAATAATGCTTGAAAAGTATCTTGAGATAAAACTAATAAATTTATAAATAATGGATTTAAGGTTTTCAATAGCTTCTTCGTAAATATAAGTAATGATGCAAATAATTATTTTCAAAAAGTTTACATATATTTATAAAGATGCTATTTAAAATATTTAAAGGGTATTTATAAATGAAGCAAGGAATTTTACAAATGAATTTTTGAAAAATATTAAAGTATTAAAGATGATTTATTTGCAAATGAAGCTTTCAAATGAATATTTCAAGTAACATCTATATAAGTTTCTTTGAATGTATAATTTAAAGATATTATATAAATGGAAAAATAAATTGATTTGCGGAGTTTATTTATAGTAATATACTTGGCAAATAAATTTGAATCTCTATTTTGCAAGTATAGTTTGGAATATCTAATTGATTTCGAAGTACTAATGGTATATTTATTGGTCTATTTACTGTTTGAATTTTTGTATTAAACCATAATAAATGTTTTTCCATGATTTGAATATTCATTTTAAAGAAAGTGTGTAAAATTAATTATGAAGATATGAAATTTTACACTTTAATTTAGAAACTTAATGTAAGATTTGAGTATACTATTACTTTCAGTTTAATGATCTTGAGTTTATACCTATTTTAAAAATAACGAGTCTAATAAATTATCGGATTTAAGGAACTTTATTTTAAAGCTTATTAGAATGTTTTAATATAAATTTATAACATTATTTTAGACTTTTGAAAAATCTTTGCATAATGCTATGAGGATGTTTTAAATAAATCTTATATTTTTACTAAGTGAAAATGAGGTTAAATGTTTTAACTGAGTTTTGGATATGTTGAAATATGTCTTTTCTCTTCAAGGGCGAATACCACAAACCTAAATTTTTATTTAATAACCGAATTAAGTTATAAACATAAGTAGGGCAGTAGAAGCTTAAATAATATTTTTTTTGGAATGATTCATTGATGACTTAAATCTTTAACGGAAACCAAATTATGTAATTGATTGATCTTTATATAAATGAATGAATGAAAGGTAAACGATGAAAAAAACCAATCGAATAACTTAAATAAATTTAAAATTCTTGTTGTTTGGCTGATGGTAAGTTTGGTAAAGAATACTTCTAGTTGTTGATGTTATATGACAAATCTATTAAGTAATTATTTAAGGCTGTTGAGCATAGGATACACTTGATAGTTTATTTATCACCTTGCATGATTAAAAGTTTCTGAACTAAACAAACTATTGGTTTTGGTTGCTATGGATGTATGATGGATTCTTTGGTTGCATAAATGGTTGTATTGTTTGTTTGAATATGTTACATATTGATTTGCTTTTGTTGCAAATTGAAACAACTTAAATAACCCTCAAATACATGATTCTCACTATTTTGGATAATATAAGTGAAATACAGATTTATAGAAGCAATAGTTACTGCTTTTAGTTTCACAAATAAAGTTGTTTTCCCAACAAATAGGTAAGCTTTAGGATTGCGGTTTTATAGCGATATTTTATTATTTATCCATGGTTTGGAATATTTATTTATGAGATATGATATATATATATGTGTGTTTATTATTGATATTATTATTTTTTTGGACCTAACGGCACAAAGGAGATGCTGCCGAAATTTTTCATGGACGTTGAGTTACTTTCAAATTTATATTAAAATTAAATATGTAAGTTAAATTGTTTATAAATTGATCATTTTGAATAAAATATTTCAAGTTCATCGATTCCATCTTCTTCCTTTTCGAGGACGAAAAGTTTTGAGTGGGGGAGACTATAACAACCCATATTTTTGATAATTAAAAACATTAAATTTAATAAGGTTTTGGACTTCAATATTATCAGAAATTAAAATTTATGATTTACTAAATTGGTTCTTATTAGATTAGAAATTTTGACCTTAAGATAAATCCTAAAACAACTAATTTAAATGAGATAAAAGATGGTAACACGTGTTAACATATAATTTGCTAATATTGATTGAATGTAATTGACTACTATATTATGTTAACGTAATTTCAAACTATTTAAATATTAAAGGTTAATAAGGAATAGAATAAATGATGTATAAATTGATGTGATCATATGTTATTAATTGCAATTGGTTTTAATATGGAGTATGAAATCAATTATTTTGTACGTAAATTTATTAACCTTTGTTTCTAAACAATAAGTTAATAGATATGGATTATTAACGTATAACCATTGTTTTATTTATTATCTTATTATTAAATCCATTAGAAATTTATTTGATAATTAATGGAGAATTAATGTAATTGAAACATTACAATTGATATAAGAAGAAACATTGACTGTTGAGTAGTGAGTGTAATAAAATAAAAACTTATGTTAATCAGTTGCATAAGGGAATAGTTGATTTGATAATAAGAATGTAAATAAAAAAAGGATTTTTTGGAATTTAAATATATAATGAACGGGTTTTATTACAGTTGTAACTAAATGTTGGAATTTATTTAGTATATAAATATTGGGTTTAACATGGAAAATTTGATTTCAGAGGAAACAATTGGATTAATTATCATCCCTATATTAATTGGAGTCTCTGTTCATCTTTTAATGTGTGGTGTGGTGTTCCTCATTATGTTAATTGTTGTGTTTAATTTTTTTCACTGTGTACTAAATAAAAATACATATATGTGTGTAAATTTGGGCGTATTAGGCTTAATAAAATATGTTAAAATGAACTGTTTTTTAGTATATTAGATTTGTGATTTTTATGTACGGTCTACACTCTCAAATTTAAATTGTTTCTTTTATTTATTTTATTTTATTATTACTTTCTTTTATTAAATACATGCCTATTTTGGTTTTCCAGTAAGTTTTATTTATTTACACGCGATCCTTGCCTTGAAATGTTTCGTGTGTGTTGATGAAATTAATTGAGGTAGCACATGTTTTGAAATTTTATACCAAAAGATTTGCTTGCCATTTAATCATGTCTTTCCAAATTCCAACGTATGTCTTTTATCTTTTGTTAATTACCTGCATGTTAAGCTCTTTGTATTTTGAAAATTTACATCTTCTTGTATCCTTCCCTTTCATATTCCAATTTCCAAACGTGCTTTACCCTTATTCGTTTCCTATTTCAGAAACCTCTTCCTCTAACTTTCCATTTCTAAAACGTTCTTCCATTATTTCTTTTCCCTAAAGTTTTCTTTCTCTTCTAAAAAAATAAACAAATGTGAGAAACTTATTTTCATGAAGCCAATTTTTTCCATTTGTTTACAAATCCATTTCCTAAAGCCTCCTTCCACCATGTGTGAGCCATCGTGTCCTTTTTTCGTTGATTCGCTGGAATTTAGAAGCATGAGCAGGCTTCAAAATTCTTAATGTGAGTTACTAATGTGTTTAATTTTATTTTTAAAACATGTGTACATGGTTTTCTATTTTATTTCCGTAATATTCTTACAACTTGAATATCTTCCGAATATGAACTCCGATTTGTGTGCGGTTTATTCCTTTGGGTGGTATCAAAATTCCGGACAACATGAAACTAGTATGGTTAAATTTGGAGACCATTGAAATTTTAGGCTTTTATTGGATTTTCAATTGGCTATAAATCAAAGGTGAGCGATTAAACCTACTCACGCAATACAAAAAATTCCATTGCAAGTTAAATAAAATATATGATGCGATATATAAATATTTTATTACAGTTAGTTAATTTAAGTTGACATTTGAATTGATATTGAATCTGAATTGACATTTAATTTTATATTGGAATTTAATTGACAGTTAAACCTCGATATTGATAACTATTATATGTTGGAATATATTGGTTGATTCGGATGTTGTTTGAAATGGATGCTTATGATTGATATGTTGGATGTATGGTTGTTTATTTATTTTAATATCTCCTTGTTATCACCTTGTATATTATTGACATCATTTAAATGGTCCTCTGAATCATTTTAGAATTGGATAATTAAGAAATTTAAATTATGGGTTGAAATGATATATTCCCATATAATTTCTTGCATTTGGATTATTTATTGAAACTGAATTATTTAAAAAGTTTAAGTTTTCAATTTAAACTTCGGATTTATTTTAAATAAAGTGGTTAAAATTGGTATTTTGAATTATTTGAAATCTCGTAAGTTATTGCACTCAGGTTGTACACTTGATAAAAGATGAAAAATCCCATAACATCTTTGAAGCCATTAAACTCATATTTTTATTTGAGATTGATTTGACTTACAAAGGAATTTTTAGTTCTGACTCGAGTGTTTTGTTTTTGATTATGCTCGGGTCAGCCTGAGTTTTTCAATGTTGAAGACTATTTTCTGGTGGACGAATGAAACGATCCTGACTCGACCTTCGAAAATCGGCACCGAATACGACACTCATATTTCAATGCCGCAGATCCAAACGTCGAATCGGGTTCGCCGGAGCTTATAACACCATTAGGTACAACACAGCAGAAGAAAATGAATAATATAATATACAACATCTGATACAATGATGACACAATAGAATGATACAGCTGAATATCAACACTGTCAGAGATACAAGAAATAGCAGCGGAAAGAAAATGTCTTCAATGCCAAACTCAAGATAATCCATCTGCAAACTATAGATAGCTCGAACAACCATCAAGTTGCACCAAGCTAAGTAAGGTCAGTCATCCGAAGACTGAAGAAAATTTCCAAATGCTACCAAACCAAGGATTTCGAAAGCTATTGAATCAATTCCTATTATCGAATTATCTGAAAAAACCCAACTCTAAACTGCCCGTGTGGAAAATTGTGGGCACCCAGAGTTTAGGAAAGGAACAATAAACTCCAGGTCAGTCAAGGGACTGGTGTGAGCAACAAAAATAGTTTTATCTTTTAAAACAATAATGGAATTTAGAATGAAAACCGCAATGCTTTTTGAAAAATGAAACTACCATAAGGCCTCCCGCCACACACATAATGCAAACGCAGACTTGGAAGAGATTTCTCCTTGTGATAGTCAAAAATGCTTAATACGCAAAAACCATTTTGATATTATTATTAGTGCATAGTGGAAAACCTTTCGAAAATATAATATTAATCTTAGCCAGCATAGGCGTTTCGTACTTATGCCTACTATAGCTACCATGTTCAATAGCAGGTTACCGCCACATTCCATGGCAGGTTATACAACTAAAACCGTACAGGGCACGTATTGTTTCTTTGGATTTTCCAACAAATAGTCAGGCAAAAGATCTTCCCATATAAAATGGAATGCCTCTGGAGGGACTCCCCCGAGAACCTAACCGGATCTCTGCTACACAAGGCCAGGTTACCTCTGTAACTAGGTAACAACTAACACGAGCATGCCATCCCCCGGTCGTTACCGACCTTTATTCGAGGGCCCTCAATCCAACAACCACACAGTAAAGTATCTGGGCTCAATACCATGATACCAACTTTCAAAAATCAACATAAGTAAATATCTAGGCTCCATACCATGATATCACTTTTTATCCAGAAGGAAATGGTCACACCCTCAGGAGGATCTACACCCAAATAACCTTGATGCCACGATTCCTATTTCGACCATTACCGGGTTGTGATGCTCGATGAAGTCTCGTCCACAAATCTACGCTTTTTCACAAAGCCATGCTTCGATCACAAATGATCAACAAATGACCATCAACACACAGCAGCACTTAGCATGCCACATTACCAAATTAGGAATGTATCACTAGTAACCATCAGCTACATAACCTCTAAGCTCGTACGTCTCAGAGAAGGGTGTTAAGCTAAGAGAATAAATTCTCCGCCACCAACAGAAATGTATTTAATAGAAACCAGTTTTACATCTCAAAGTTTAATGTCAGACACACATCCATACAAGTCTGTTCCAAGTTCGAACGGAACCGAAGGCACGTCCTAAGAAGCCCTTGCAAATCCAGGTATTCACAATCCAGATTGGACTTCCCATCACTTAGGGAATCTCTATGCCGACGCGACTCAGTGCAGAGACAATCGACGGGTTATCCTTTTGTTTTCGAAAATACCCGGTCTTCACCACCGGTCTTCAAATGCTATCCATATCGACGTATCATTATTCGAAATGGGTTATATGACACAAAGATCCTCTCTCGACTAAATCGAATAATGAGCGCAATGTTTGAAAACATATGGATATGGGATTTCTGTTAAGTCGCAACTTAAAATCAAAAACTTTTCTTTCGAATGGTTTAAACAAATCACCATTTTAAATCTTTTTAAACAAAAAGATTTATTTCACAAAGTTCACCCAATTTCACAAAGATCCAATTATAGCTTTCGTAACAGTTCCATTTCAAATTGGATTAACTATCCAATCTTTCAAGTTTAGATTTAATTCGTAACTCTCAAATTCTTTCCAATTCAAATCTTGTATTTAAAGGATACACCATTTAATAATCCTCTTTGATTCCAAAACAAGATTTAATCGTCTTCACAAAGGTTAATTCATAGTTTTTACAAACTACTTACAATTTCATTTCGAACTTAAAATCTGTCGATACACATTGGAAATCCCTTTTTTCTATGAAAGCTATTATTATTAGAAACAATTAGTTTTCGTTTTGGAAAAACTGATTACAATTACATCAGTTAAAGCCCTTCAAGTATAAAACTTGGGTTTAAATTTAAATTTCCAAAACCATACTTTTTAAATGGTTAAAACCCATATAAACATCTTTATAACTTATATAATCCTTTTAGACCATAACTTCCAAATCATTGTATTCAATTTCAAATATTGAATTCAAATTTAAATCAAATTATTTAAATTTCAAAACTTTATTAAGTTATTCAAAATAACATTTATCCTAAAAACCCCTTTTCAAAAGCTTTTCATACTTAACCCAATTCCATTTCCAAACCATTTGAATTCAAATTATCTATTTAAAATCATTTCAAACATCTGTGACTTAATCGATTTCCTCGTGAAATCCATATTTTTGTGTGCATGGTGTGGTCTAGGGGTTTAACACAATAGTGCAACATCATCAATCATCACATCACAGATTAAAGCGCATCAATATCGATAAGAAGTATAATCTATAATGCTTATCGTTCATTCACAAATTCACAGGTAAATAATATAAATTTATCACAGATAAATAAACTACATTCATCACAGATCACACAAAACAATTCATAGCACAAAGCATAGCATATCAGAAATATCAGACAGTTCAACAATCATTAGAATTCAAAACATCCATAAGTAACTTAACTAATTATCTGATTAATTTAAATCAGATGGGTCATCAATTGTGGTTAATTAGCATTAATCAATTTCAAATCATTTGATTAATTGTCCTTTAATCATTTATTAATTTAAATTAATCAATTTTTTATTATTGAATAATTGATCTTTAGTTATTCAATTATCCTTTAATTAATTCATTAATAAATTAATCATCCCTTAATTAATAACTATTTAATTAATTATTCTTAATTAATTACAATAAGTGATTTTTCCTAATCACTTAATCAACTTTAATTAAATTATTTACATTAACTGTGACATCCCACCTCTATGCTCACAATAAAAAAGAGTACTAAAAGGAAATACTGTCTGTTATTACGAAGAATAAGGCTGGATAGGAGCGGCCATCCATAGTTGAGCCTTACACTAGTATTGGTTATCTCGATAGGAGTGGTATGTATTTTTTTTCATCTCTTATTTATTTACTCACATCGACATACCCAATTCCAGTATAAAACGAACTACGATGGTTCATAATAATTTAGGACAATATATATAATAATAACACAGATAAGTCAAATGCGGAACATAGATAATAAAAAGTCTCATATATATATAACCGAAGTCAGTTGATATACATGTGATACAATACATATGATACAAATACAACTGTCGACTCTGGAAGTTACATATACAAGTACATTATCGTGAATAATATACATAAATATACAACATCCTATACTATAACAACATCTACTCCAAATGATACAAAGAAACTTCATAGCTCTAGCAGCAACCCAAAGCAAGATATCTACAACCTGTAATAACTCGGTCTGACCCCGAGTATTACATTCAAAATAAAATAATACACGGGTCAGTCTAATTCAAACTCAGTTATTAATTGCACAGAAACAATAATAATTAAATAATGAATAGACGACAGTCACAATAAATCCCGTCTGTCCAACCCTTCAAGAAGAGAATCAGATAACGGTAGATATAGCACGTAATAGTGTTAAACAACAAATCAACAATTTCAAATTATCGACTGAGATAAATGAAAAGATTACCAATGAAGGTTATTTAGAAAAACAAAAGAATTGCCTAAGCGGCAATTAATGACAAAATCTAATTATTAAATAAATAATTAGAAACTCATAATCTAATTATCAAATAGATAATTAGATAGCAACAAAACGATCAAATCAAACCAAATCAATATACAATTTCAAAATATTGAATTGGACACGGAAAACAATTTAAGCAATTGAAATATCAATTCAAAACGTCTATCTTGTGTGGCTGCAGTACACGCACGCGTGTACTGCCTCGCCACTACAGTCAAAAGATCAACGAACCAAAATCAATGGCATCAACTTAAAACAAATGAACCGGAAATCCATGAAACAGTGCATAGTGCCCTGAAGATCTTGAAAAAAACTCGGGTGAAACAAGAACAATAAGTGGAATTGAACACCCAATGAATCAAATGACTCATACAAAAGTACCCAACTAGTGATACAAACCAAACTACAGCAGAGGAATAATATGAGCAATGCATGCTACATGAAGACCAGGCAACATGACTCATGTGGGACTGCACTTACAACCAGGCGCAGCTACCATGACAACAAGGATGACAGGGATGAGCAGATGTAAGAAAAGAAATGACACACATATATGCAGTGTATAACAAAGTCGAGGCCCGAAATACATATGCAGTGGAAACATGTTACAGTAAGGAAGAACATGGAATGATGTTTGTATGAAAAAAGGTCAGAGGCAATGTCAATGTAAGTATCGATTAATGCAAACTGTCTCGAACAAATACCCAAGTCAAGTGGATAACCAATGCAATAGCTCAGGTCAGTGAGCACTTCATAAACGCGGACCAAGGAGCAAAATTAAACAATATATGCAGTGATACACAACAACAATGAAATGAAGTCTGTGTGCCAAAAAGGTCAGAGGCAATGTAAATGCAAACTGCACATATTGTATACATGTACATGAAGACACCAGACACCCTGAAATGCAACTGCCTCAAATATGATACAGTGAACTATAGGATGAATAGGTATGCAGCTGTGAGACTAAAAATGCAAACATCAAACTCGAGTACAAAGACTACAAACTCAAGTGCAGTGCTCTCAATTATAAACTCAAGTATGAATGAAACCACTATGTAGCTTCAATTGAAAGCAATATCACCAGTGAAACTAAACTCATATACACATAAGTACTCAAGGCTACCGGCATATACAAGTGAAGTGAAAGCCAGTGATCAAGCAACATTTCAACTTTATTCCTGTATATATGACTAAAATCACAGTGCCACTGTTCGAACTAAATCCAAGAAATGACCAGAGAGGAGCAAGACCAGTGAACTAGACTCCCATGTGCACGTAAATGAAGATGCAATGAAGTCAAAGCAAGCATATGGCAATGCAGCAAGGCACAAAAAAATTTTCAGTGAAGTCACGATGAAATCAAGGCATCAAGTATACACAAATTAATGCACCAGTACAGTTTAGTGAGCTGAAGTGAAGTCACAAGTGTAAAACTACACCAGACTAAGTGCCATCAAGTAAACAAGACTCAACATGAATGATCAGGTAATAGGCATATAATCCATCAAGTTAGAGCATGCAAGTGAACAATAAACCAAGTGTAGCCAAAAATACAACATGTATTCAACTGTAAACTGGACAATACAAGTATCACAATCAAGAACAAGGCACGGTGCCGAAGAAAAGGCAAAGGCCAACAACATTTGAAATAGATCAAGCAAGAATCAAATGTCAACAAAATAATAGTGACCGAAGTCAACCAAGGATCAGCAGATTCACAAAACCATGACGACAAAAAAAAACTCAAAGTGGCCAATGATAGCAGGGATCGAAATCCTGGTGGCCACAACGAAATTAACAGTTTCAAACCAAATCAGCGATGACACATAGAAAAACCTGGTTATCAAAATTTCCAAAATGGCCGAGCCTTGAGAATGCTACAGCACACTAACAGTTTTGTCTAAGCCGAAACTCAAACGAAAATCAACGCGGTGCCAATCAAGACATCATAAATATACAAAATTTATAAAGTCGGAATCAATCTCTAGCATCTAAACAAAATCAAATAGTCGAAATAAATCATCAACCTCAAAACAAAATCAACTGCCGAAGCATAGTATTGTCAACCAAGCAAAAGTCGACAATTTCAAGTGATCGAAGTCACAAAAAGCAGCAAACAGATTCACCACATTTTATACGAATGAAAAATCAAAAATATTAAACCCTACAAGCTTCAGCTTAAACTAGATGTGAGTAAATTAATTTACTCACCTTTGCTATCGGAGCAGCCTTGTGCAAAGAGAAAGCATCGGTCGCCAGGCAAGGCCGAAATCAATGCTCGCTCGCTCTACAGAAGTTGGCGACCTTGATTTCATGAAGCCCTAGCTATCGAAAACGAACTGGAAGGAGACTGAGCCACCATTACTTTTTCGTCGTTCGATTTTTATTTTTAGGGTTATCGAATGAAAAATAAAATAAAGGGGGAACGGTAATCTCTTTAGACAACACGGCACCAAACAAAAATATGGGCCAAGAAAATTTCAATGCCCACAACCATTTCAACAAATTTTTTGAAAGAAATTTAGATCGGGTTTTAAAAACATCAAACAGCAATCAGCTAGCAAATTAATCGTTTAATGACGAAGATAAATTAACAGCAAAACCCCGGGTTGTTACAGTAACCAACACTCTTAAATAATAATTGAATTGATTTAATTATCTTCACACGTTTGTTTACCTTTAATTAATCAAAGTTCTTAATTACTTATGATAAATCTTTATCATGATTGATTACTAAATCTTAATCTTTAAAATTTATTTTAGATAAAATACTTTAGAAATCAATTTTAATTAATTAAACATTCAAATTTAACTTTTAACTCTTTAAAACTTTTCTAAGTTAATAAACAACTTTTAATACAACATTACTTTGAAAAAAACTCGTCTATTACATATTTAGAAAAACTCGTTTATCTTTGTTTTAAAACTTGAATTATTTACAAAATAAAACTTCTTTCTTTTTTTAAAACTTAAACACCCTGTTTAAAAACAATTGTTCTTGAAAACCATTTACTTCCAAAAGCAAGACTTTGTTTACTTTTGTTTAAAACTTAGAAATCCATTTAACAATCAAATTCTTTTATTTAAAACCCTTTTTTTTAATACTTCCTGAAACAATTTCTTAAAGCATGTTCAACTCAGACTCAGGCAAACACCCACGTTCTCCCCGAAGCAACATGCGAGCAAACTCGAGCTCTGGTACCTTCTCCTTCCCCCAACCCTTCAACCCAGATACATACATAAGCACGTACACGTGCATGAACTTCACGGGCAACTCCGGTCAACGCCGCAACCACCCAAGCATGATCAGTGATCACCCAAATCCATTCGAACAACCCAATATACATAATTTCGCCTAAATCGAAATTGAGCGAATTCGAGTCAAATTTTTTGTTCCTGTGGCCCAACTTGAATCAACAAATCCACCTCGCGAACCCACATTACTTCGCCAGAACCCTCGCGACTTCGCCCGGAGCTCCGCCGCAACCCTACGCACCTATCCCCTCTGACCGATCGCCTGAAACACCTCGACAGCGACGTGACAATACATTTCTTAACTCGACCCAAACTAGCAGTTAAAACCCTAAATTTGATTCGTTCAACCAATTCATTCCTTATAAAAATTATTCAACAATTTTTCTGAAATCCTCAATGTTTAAACTTGCTTCACACAAATTTTTAACATTTAAGAATTATCCAGTTAACAGAAATTGATCAAAGTATGATTTGGGTTCAACTGCGAGTTGCACTCTACACACTTAACTAAAATTCACTATTTTTGTTTTAAAAATCTTTTTTTTGAATGTTGATTCAAGCTATATAATTGAATCAATATTTAACCATATTCGAATTTATCCCAAAATTAACTTTTTACTGTAAAACTAGTTTGTACAAAGTCACTGCTTCAATACTGTGCTTAAAACAAATTCTAAGCCCAAATTAAAGTTTAAAAAAACTTGTTTATTTGATACTTCAAGCAAAATAAAATTTGGATGAGGATGTATTCAAATTTTCTTGTTTATATTTACTCTATAACAGAAACAAGAAGAACAGCCTCTTTAAAACATCACAGTACAACAGAAACAAATGCTGATTTAATTATTTAAAAGTACACAACCAAGCTAAGTTATTCATGAATCAATACACAGCTTTTAAATTTTTAAAAGTTATGTTTACTCACCTTGAAAATTTATGAATAAAGAGCAATTGTTGTTTGAAAAAAGGGCAGTTTTAATCTTCCTGTTGATCAATTTCCTGTTTTGTTCTTGTTGAATGAATTGTTGATGCTTCTTATTTCTTTTTCTCTGGTTTTGCTATGTATTTGCCGAATGCACCTATATAAAAGAACAGTTTGTATAAGGGAGGTGCTTACTGGTATGAGTTTATCTTTGGGTCAGATTTTTCTTTGCCTCTTTTGTTGACCACAAGATTTTTATTTTTATTTTTATTTGGAGGCTGAGATGATGTTCATTTCGGCTAAGATGATATTAGTAAGTACATTTGTTTCTTATTTTGTTTACATGCATCATTATCTCATTTAGCTTTTGTATATGTAGATTTTTTTTATGTCTTCTTAAACAAGCCTTAATACTTGAATGTTTATATGTTCTTCTTATGTTTACATACTTGTATCAATTGTTGTTGTCTTATTACTTTATACTATGAGTAAATTTCTATTTCTAATCTACGTATTGAATGAGTCTATTCTTAGATTTATATCTATTTCCTGTATAAATACTTATTTTTATTTCTTTGTTTTAAAATTAAACTATCAAACATTTAATTCATATTAACACGTTTTATAATTATATTTTATACTTGTATTTTGTATTGGTAAAATTTATTCCATTATAAATACATCTTCTTACTCAGTATTATATACATATTATTTAAAAGAAAATGCTTTTAAAACGAACTACCCTTAATTTAATTTACACAAATAATATTAAACCCAAATCGTTGTTCTAAGTCATTTATTTAAATTTTAAATTCACATACAAATTGTATATTCAAATTCAAATTCTAAGGTCAAATTCAAATTAACTCATATATACATATACATATATATTTCAAATTCAAATTAATTCCAAAATTCATTCCAAAATTCACATTAATTATTAATTTAAATTTAATTCAATATTAGGATCGTTATAGATTCCCCCATTTAAAAAAAATTCGTCCCCGAAATTTGCAGGCACAGAAATAACAAAGATAGATACACAAAGATAGAGAAATGGCTTTCCAGGTCAAACTGGATATCTATTCTGTATTTGGCTCACCAAATCAGAATATCACCAATATGAGAACAAATTCATACAATGCTACACAGGATACTCAGGTCATCAAATCTACGAATATGCAAGGGTACTAGTTAGTTCGAAGAATAACTAACCATTCGTAGAATATATCGAGACCAAAATAATAGATGAATGGATTAAATTTTCCATAACTCTCATATACTAGACATGGATTCCAAACTCAAATCGAAATACCCCAAAATATATATAACCTGTCCCTCTTTGGACTTGATATTCACAAGAAATTACAATAGAATTTTGAATTTGGTTTTAAACGAAATCGTTTTATCGATACAATTCTTCATATTCAACTTTATATTTACCAATTTTTTCAAATATAATTTCAAATTCATTGAAGTTAAAACGAAAAGCTGACAGAAATTTAACGAAGAGAATACTTATCTACACGATTTGTAAAAGCAATCATCATACCAAAGCTTCTCCCTCGATCTGCCACAAAGCCGATCAAAGAATTGAAATCGAATCGAAGGAGATTGATAGAGAAAGATTATTTCCTTTGTTGCAGGGTGTTGACCATTCTTACTGGTATTTCCCTGTCTGCTATCTCGTCCTCTTCTTGCACTCATACTCACTATCAGAGGATAGTAAGAGAATTTACTAAGGCATACAGATGGATATCTTAGGGATGACTAATTCAAGGGTATACTTCACCCTATCTCTAATGAGTTACTTAATGTGTTATACTCCTGAGCTAAAGTTTTAATCTTCAGCACTGAGACCAAATGAAACGAACTTGACTCGACCTTCAAAAATCGGCAACGAATACGACATTCATATTCCAATGCCACAGATCCTAACGTCGAATCTGGTTCGCCGAAGCTTATAACACCATTAATTATAACACAACTTAAAAAAATAAATAATATAATATACAACATCTGATACAATGATGATACAATAGAATGATACAACTGAATATCGACACTGTCAGAGAGACAAGAAATAGCAGCGGAAAGATAATGTCTTCAATGCCAAACTCAAGATAATCCATCTGCAAACTATAGACAGCTCGAACAACCATCAAGTTGCACCAAGCTAAGCAAGTTCAGCCATCCAAAGACTGAAGAAAATCTCCAAATGCTTCCAAACCAAGGATTTAGAAAGCTATTGAATCAATTCCTATTATGGAATTATCTAAAATACCCAACTCTAAACTGCCCATGTGGAAAATTGTGGGCACCCAGAGTTTAGGAAAGGAACAATAAACTCCAGGTCAGTCATGGGACTGGTGTGAGCAACAAAAACAGTTTTATCTTTTAAAACAACAACAAAGGATTTTAGATTGAAAACCGCAATGCTTTTTGAAAAATAAAACTACCATAAGGCCTCCCGCCACACACACAATGCAAACGCAGACTTGGAGGAGATTTCTCCTTATGATAGTCAAATATGCTTAATACGCAAAAACCATTTTGATATTATTATTAGTGCATAGTGGAAAACCTTTCGAAAATATAATATTAATCATAGCTTTGTGCCAAAATAACAGAGGAAGTCGAAATAGTTGACTTGAAATGTCAAGACCATACCTTCGCTTGGGGATGCAAATGTTATTAACAAAATCAACTCAACCGCATCAACGCCCAAATGATGACAAAGGGAAGTACTAAGAAGAATAATAGTGACAATAAGGCTTTTTATGAGAATTGCACGGATGCTTTCGCAAGTATTAAATGAGTTATAGGCTTTCGAAGTGGTCGAAAGGGGCATAAAAAGGCAAGCCTCAATGATAATCGAAGCCCAATACCTTTTGCAATAGACAACAACTTCGATTAAAGCTACTTTTCGCAAGCTCCTTCAACATAGAAGACCTTTCGCAAGTATCGAGTGAATCCAATGCTTCGGTAGGGATCGACAAGAACACCATTCACAACCATTAAAGTATATGCTTCTGAAGCATTTGACCCTTCTACAGGGGTCAAATCACTTGCTAATTTCATTCCATCCTCAATAAATGCTTCCGCAACTATCAGAGTAAAGGCTTCGAAAACATCATCCCTTTCACAAGTATTTATACCTTCCACATATATTGGAACACCCTTTCGCGCTCATCTAACACGTCTACAGCAACATATGACCTCCTTCATACCTTTCGACGGTGTTGAAGGCCTCCAAATCCTAGACAAAAGCAGCATAAAAAAGACACTTTGGAGCCAACAATAATGAAAGGCTATGAAAGTATCCTTTTGACTGAGTCGGAAGGATGAATGCAAAACGTACCAACCTGCACCTATAAATAAGACCCTAGGAGCATTGTTTTTGGAAGGGGAATTTTTCATCCTTTTCACTTGTATGCTATTTCTGATTTGTAAACCCTAATTTATAAATCGAATTAGGGATTTCACTTCATTATACACTCAAGCCTTTGTATTCATAAATGTAATCAATAAAACAAATACATAGCATTCTCAAATACGAAAATTCATATTTACTACTTGCATTTGGCTTTGTTTATGGAGTATACACATTAATACCTTATGAAGGAGTTCCTTTCGATGCCATATGATCTATTCAGTGCACTTAATACCTTTTGACACCATTGGATCACAACTTTTGGCTATATAAATTAGTTCGAAAGGGGTTTCGAATGGGTATATTGATGATATCGATACTCTCCTTTTTATGCATTCGGAAGGGTTTTCTATGCTTATAACAACTTCGCCAGGCTTCCCTCAGGCTTCATCTTAGCTTTCCCATATAACCTTCTACTGGGTATGATAGGATTTCTTATTAACATACTTGATATAATTTATTATATTCATTAATTAGTTTAATTAAAACTATATTTAATAGAAAATCTATAATGGTATAGTTTGTGATAATAGTTGCAAAGTATTGTGATCATGGGTAATTTATCACAATGAAAATAAATATATCATTTAAAATATTCCCAATCAAGATGTATCGGGACTGGATGTTGATACATCCATTAAGACTAGAGTACGTAACGCTCTTCAAAAGTTGGGCATTGCATTACTTATGGCCGCTGGGGCACCAAGGGGTTACGTACTAATAGTTATTGGATAAGTATGTAATAACTCACTCGATAGTTTTCTATCGGTTAATATAACTTAGTCAAACATAAAATATCAATGTTTTTATTTACACAGTTCTCTCGACTTGAGAACACCATCATCTTCAATATGAAAGCTTCACTTTGGTTATAGTCAAAGTATTGCACGACATCCATTGAGTAACTATAGTTGTGTCGAGTGGAAGTATTGGAAGTGAAATACTATTCATGAGAGGATTTATCTCCTTAGTTATATGGGCTAGTGTCACGGTGAACTCAAGTCAACTCAAAGTCAAAGTCTCTAGCTAGAGCATTTTGATTAATAATAATTGATATTACTTAACTAAGGACTTTTTCCAGACTACAGAGTTGAATATGGATGATATTGGAATTTTGAACACTATCAAATTCCATAAGTCCAAAGAGATATAATTTGACTAAGAGAATTAGTGTAAATAAAAGTCACAACCGGGTAACGTTTAATAAAGTGAAATTGGATTTTACCGAAGCTAAGTAAGCAATAAATTTCGCAAAAATATCACTTTACCTGCGAAGTTATATGTGAACGTTCATATTTGAATAGTTCGAGGTTAATCGCTGACCAAATTTACACCTAATGAGTCACATAACAAAAATGATGAATTCTCTTTAGACCAAACAATTTAATTAGTTTATAATTTTTATAAATTGATTAATATCAATGAAATATTAGTTATAAAATTTTGGATATCAATTGAGGAATAAATATTATTAGATATATTTATAGTAGTTATAAATATATTGATTGATATACGATGTTGATAAGCAATTAAATTAAATCTAATTAATAATATTTCTTTGGGCTAAAACAAAATATTGGACCATGATGATAGGCTGATAATTTTGGCTGCAATGAGGGCTATAGGGGTGGCTAAAATAGGTTAAGGGTGTTAGAATTGAATGGCTTAGATTTAGTGAGAATTTGTATGACATATGGTCCATTATTTTCTCTCTCTCATCCACTATTTAAACACATCAAACCCTACTTGAATAGGATCTTTTCGATGCCACTATTCCTATCCATTGCTAGCCGATTTCATCCCTTATAAGCTTTAGTAAATCCAAACCAAATAAATTTAAAAGGCGGTTGTTATTTGATAGTCAAAGGTCTACGGTTCAAGGATTAGTAGTCTGCCAAATTGAAAAGCTTTCAAAGGAGTGAGAGTTCATCGTTATAAGGTGTGCTTCAAAGTATTGGTTTTAGGTATGTTTTTACCATATTATATAGTTTATAATTTCTGGATAATATTTTATTATTCATATATATTATTATTACATTGTTAGTTAGGTGACGATTCATATATGTATCTATATTGTTACATACTTGATGGGTTATAAGTATGTATTCATTTTTTTGAAAATCCAAATTTTCACATATAGTTCAAATATGCATCGTCGAATAATTTTATTTATAAATATTATTTTATTAAATAAATATTAATATATCATTTAATTATACTGATATGGTTTGTATTTACTTATAACATCATTTCATGCAAATAATTTGAACATATATTTTGTACATGTATATTTATAGTAATTATAGTTTTTAGTAGCTATAAAATATTTTCAATAATTCTTTACTATTATATGATATTATTTAAATCAATATACTATGTAAATAGTTTATATAAAATAAAATATGTTTCAAAAATTAACTTTTAAACTTCATATAATTATTTTATCATGAAATTAGCCATTGACCAAAAATGAGAATTAAAATATCATTTTTCCTACTTTCAAAAATTATTATAATATACGGTCAAAATAATTAATTAATAAAATAAATTTTGGTTGAGAAAAATTATGGAGATTTTTTTCAAGCCTCAAATAATCATGCTAGATTTTCTAAAAAATTAAATTTTGAATATTGTGTTTTGAAAAGATTTTTATAATATTTTGTTGTTTTATGACTAATGAATCAATTTATATATATTTGATATAATAAAATTTTATTCTGTTATGCATACGATATGGAAGTGTTTTAAAATAATACTTAATTTTATTATTTATTATATATATATATATATATATATTACAATAATGCTTATGAATATACATATACATATATATATGTATTGAAAAATATTATTTTTTCATTGTAATGTATATATGTGTATATGTGTGTGTATACATATTTGTTCATGATTAAAAAAATTATTTGGCATGTGTAATAATGTATATGTATTATTTTAATATTTATTACAATAATACATATATATATATATAAATTATTAATATGTTACATATATATATAAGTAATTTATATACGTATACATATGTGTGTGTGTTTAAATAATTTATTCTCATAAAATTAACATATACATGTATACATACATATATATGTATATGTATAATATTTATATAAATAACAAGTTTAAATACATATATATATTTGGAAAACATACAATAATGCCAACCGAGCTAACATGTCTATTGCGATATAATCCAAACATCTATATACGAGTATGTTATATCTTGCATGAATTAGCATGTTACACATGTACATACGAATATATATGAATATAATACATATGTATACATTTATATGTATAAAATATAAATTAAATTAAATTCTATGCAATTTATAAATTTAAATAAATAAGAGATTTTATTTAAATAAAGAAATGTTCTAAATGATTTAGACATCATAGGTCAAGAAAAATCAAACAGGGTAAAAAAAATTGAAATACACCCATAACTTCCACTGCGAATTGGCCTAGTTCCAATATTCTACAATTCCAGTATTAATTGCTTACACTGAACTGCTCGACCAATAGTCACGTTTGACTATGGGCAAGCTCAACTATTTGTCGTTGATAGAAATCTTGGGTTAGTCATTGGGGGTGAACTAACTAAGCGGCGGTCATGTCCCGATCATCAATAAAGCAGGATCTCCATAGCTATCTTATTAGCTTATAGTCTATCATCAATGGTGGACACACGGTTATGGTCACTCTAGCCCGCCATAGCCAGCAAGAAGTTTGAGCCAATCGTCAATGATGGTGTGACTCCCCACCTCTATACTCACATTAGCCAAGGACACTACGGGGTAATGCTGTCGACTAGCAAGAAGAATAAGGCGGATGAGCAGCGACCATCTATGTAATTGATTTGTGCGAGTACCGATATGTCAGATAGAAGGTCATGCATTTCATTTCAAGAGGAAATCTGACATATCAAATACAAACTCAAAGCTACTACACAGCAGCTATGTGGTCTTCAGAAACAAATAAAAAATAAGCATAACACATAATTAGTCGAAGATATTCATATCACTAAGGAGGAAACAGATATGATTATATCACATAGAAGTGAACATCAAAGTAGTGGTAGTACAAGATCCACTATATCGCAAAAGAATAGATACAAGTGCTAGACAAAAGAATATGTATACATTAAGGAGTCTCTATCTCGAACGTATAGAAAAATAAAAAAACTACTAAGCTAAAGTAGTTAACCAAAAGTTAGAAGCTAGTCCCTGCTAAGAAGTCAAGTGGAAGTACCTGAAACACATCGGTCTGACCCGAGTATTATTTAAGAAGACAAATAATAAACAGATAAGTCTAGCCATAAATATCATAAAAGAAGAGATAGGGTAAGAGATACGACAAAAATATATGATAACAACAATGTCATACTGTGACAAGTACATATCTAATAACAATGAAAATCATCTGATATCTCAAATCTCCTCAAATATCCAAAAAGAATATCATATTCTTTAGCTTATTCACCAAACCTCAACAGAACATATCAATGCAAATCTCAAAAATTGGTGAAACACAAATTATAGAAATCAATAATTAGAAATCCAGAAAAGACAAAGGGGGAGGCCTATCACAAACAGGAGTATGAAAACTCACCAACACGTGTATCACAAACGGAATGCTATTCCATGGTCGCTAACCCATCAAATTTGAGACGAACATCGATGCATCTAAAACGATACACCCCATGCTGAGACGACCCGCCTTATTCTCCACAATAAGACACATCATTTTGAAGAAAGAAATGAATAGAAAAGAGAAAGGATAGAGAAGAAAGAAGAAACAACATAAGAATTTCAACAGCGGAACGAATAAATTATACTATTTACATAGTATCATATACATCAGAGCTACACAGCTTATATAACACATACTAGACAGTTATGAACACCTATCTAGTTATACAACTCAAGTACAACTCAGATAATAACACAGAGATCAACACAGCGGAACCACCTATATATATCAACAAACGTTGAATCCTCCTGCTCCATATCTCCTCCGAAATTCATCAAACTTAAGCCGAATCCCCTGGCTACTCGTAAAAATTTGAGTACCCAAGAGTTTAAGAAAACAGAATAAACTCCCGGTCTGACATGGGTCTGGTGAGTAAACGATTAAAGTTGCTTAACTTTAAAAAAATTTTGAAAGAGAAGGTATCACCTAAGACTCCCTACACATAAACATGGTTAAATTTTTACCTTACGCTAACCAAAACATTTGATAGGAAATCCGGCGATATTATAATAGGGTCTAGGGTTTTCAAATAAATAAAAAATAGCCGCAATTGTCGCATTCATTAAATTCCAGCTACTAGCCACATAAGTGGATAATACAATCAAAACTGTAAGGGCTCGTAGGAAGAATGGGTTTCCATCAATGGCAGGGCTACTGGGGTACCGCGTGTCATAGTACGGGGCCTAGATCACCATGCCGAGGATTACTTCCAATCCCCTACAACACAAAGCCGGAATCATTCCTTACTGAACAGTTTCGAACAAGACAACCCCATGGTTGTAGCTAGCAACCGCCCACACAGCCGAATAAAAAGGGACTCTAGACAGGGGTAAATCTCGTCCTACTTGGGCATGACCCACTTAGCCTTGCTGCACCTCCACTGTTTTAGCCATTCCCGGTTGTTAACGCAAAAAATCAGACGCTAACATCCCGATGCAAATAGAGATTTGAATGAAAGCACCAACCGTTAACACGGGAAACAGAAAAAGCAGTAATTCACTGAAAAAACAGTAAGAGACACAGAGTTTATAGTGGTTCGGCTTATGATTAAGCCTACATCCACTTCAATCCTTCTTTATTGCTAATATGATTACAATCCTTTATAATTTCCTTCAATTACAATTCACTTCAAAAGACAAGTAGCTAGAAAAACTTCGATGTAAGAGAATTCTCCGAATTCATGGTTGAATATGTTGAATCCCAGCTTGAAGTTGATTGAAGCTTCTTGTGTGTTTCGAATGTTGAAGTAAGGCTCGGCTTGAAGATGGTAGAGTCTCAATGCTCTGAAGAAAATGGTCCCCAAGTCCCCTTCATGTTGGAGCACATGCCGTATTTATAGGGAGTTTTGGATGGAGCTATAGGTCGCGCGCGACCTAGGGTATACCATAACTCGTTCGCGAGTTAGGAAGATACGAGTCACGACTTGACAGGCTCGTACCTAATCATTTGGTAGATCTCCCCTGCCTCTGGGAAAGCGGCTCTATTTTTTCTCTAAGTATTAGGTCGTGAGCGACTTAAGTCAGGTCATAGGTCAGTAGGTCGGGCGCGACTTAAGGTCACAGTAGAACAGGGTAGCGTAGATCCTGATCCTTCCTCACATGAACTAAGGAGTTAGGCGACTTAGGGATAAGCCTGTTATAATTTAGGTCATGGCCGACTTGAGTCGCGAGCGACTTAGTGGTTGTGGGACCCCGGTTCTTGCAGAAGATGCTAGGTCGCTGTTGCTTTAGCACTTTAGGTCGCAGAGTGTTTAGGCCGTTAGGTCGATAACTCCATGAGTCGCTTACTAGTTAAGTCGCTGCTCTCCTTAAGTCGCTCACCCCTCTTAAGCCGTTAAGCCCTTAAGTCGTCCAGCTCTTTAAATTGTTAAGTCGTTAAGTCGTCCAACCCTTTAAGTCGATGTCCTTCTTAAGTCGCTTACCCTTTGAGTTGCTGCTTCACTTCAGAAGTTAAGTCGTTCAACACGCTTCATGTGTTAAGTCACCAATTCCTTTGTGTCACTGAGTCACTGAACATAGGTGTTAACATTTGCCCCTCGAAGTACATGCCTAGGTCGTAGGTCATGTGCTTCGATCTAATCCCTAAGTCGTGGGCGACTCAAGAAGCTTGTTAACTCGCACATCCATCCATCCATCTTCTCCTCTATTTCCTATATAAGCCGTTAAGTCGCTTCTTCCTCTTTACTTTACTGCTTATCACTTTTCCATCATTCCTGCATCCGAGCTCAAAAATTAACACGAAATCCTCCTCCTTGCATCCTTGATCGCTATTTCAACAACAGATTTAGGTAATTCCGATCATCTATCCATTGTGTTTGTCACCAGCTCCTCCATAACCATTTCAATACAGTTTTTGTTTCCATGTTGTGAGATTACACCCCGATTCGTCCTCTAACCATTGTCGACCGTTGACAACTGCCCTAAAAAATGAATCGGCTTAGGATCTTATGGAGTTATTTGGCAAGTGTTTGAATTCATGTAATTAGCAATGGTTTCTGGAAATTTGGAGGAGGCGAAGAGGTACTCGATTAATGGGTTAATGGGTTAAGAGGATGAGGAGTTTCTGATTAGATGTGGGGTCTGTTGATTGGGTGAAGTAAGATACCAACTTGGACACGACCCAGCAATTTTGGGCGATCTATAACCCTTCGCGATTTAACAAGATACGACATAAGCTTTGAGTCGCGGCCGACTTAACTCTTGACCGACTTAATTAGATGTGACATAAGCCTTGAGTCGCGGCCGACTTAACTCTTGACCGACTTAATTAGATGTGACATAAGCCTTGAGTCGCGGCCGAGCTAGGACTTAGGAGAATTTCTCGTCACTTTGAACTAAAGCCTTTTCTCCTTGCTGCGCCCTACGACTTAAAGGACCAATGATTTAAAGAACCAACGACTTAACTTAACTCATAGGAAATCTCTTAAGTCGTGGATGAGTTAGCACTTGGATAATTTTTCATTGCCAAACTGTTTCCCTCAGCCTAAGCCAATTTCATCTCATCCTGTTAGGTCGTGGACGACTTAGGACTTAGAGAACTTTTGGACTGTGACTACATGGCTTGAACAAAACTTGAAAACTTCGAGATGTTGACAGAACTTGATTGTACTCCCAACTCGAACTTTGAACTGCCGAAATAACTTGCATGACTTTGCTATCCTTTCTTAATATATTATACCAAATTTGATGCTAATAACCTGTTAAATACAACATTGGCAGAAAATAGGGCGAATATACTGCCACTGATTGCCCACATCAAATGACAGATTAGTCGATAAAGGATAATTAACTTAAAGAAATTGTATGAAATGCTGTGAATCAACAAACTCAAGTGAAGCACTAAAACAACGTTAACCAACTAAAGTTGATTTGTTTGCGTTAATATTGCACTTGTATTTGAACTTAAAGCGACAAGTCTTGAAATATTGCAATTGACACATGTTTAATTTCAATCATATTTGCTTGTTGCTTTGTTAGCTTTACACAGCACTTCACACATTTAGGAAACATGCACCTTCATGTTTGAATATCCAGTTGTTTATGTAGAATGGCTTCACTTCAAGAAGAAGTGGTAGCTCAAGCTGAAGAGACCTTTCCGATAGCTATTCCTGTAGTGAATCCTCCAGAAAGATCTTCGACTACCTTAACCCAGAAAGCATTTAACCAGCTGCGCATTCAATTTGGCCTTGCTGAAAGTGATGCTCTACATCCCGGGCCGAATGATACTGCCGATAATCCGCCTCATGGTTTTGTCGCAGTCAATTGCCAGATGTGCCTAAGTGGAGCAATTCCTCCTTTTAACGATTTTCTTCGGATGCTTCTCCTTCGATTGATCATCTCTCTGTTTCAACTACATCCCAATGGCCATGCTATCCTGATGGGGTTATGTGTTTTATTTATGAGAACTTGTGATCGTCTGCCGAGTTTCGAAGAAATCTGCTATTTATGCTCATTTTCTAAGAATAAAGATCATCCCTCCATTACTGTTGTAAGAAGCGCCAAGAATCGCAAACTCATTACCGATCTTTCCGAAAGCGCACATGGCTTCTTGAATCAGTTTTTCTTTGTTCGCTGCCCCCTAGGGTTTTATGCTATCTGGAGAGTAGGAAGTAAGATTACCTGCTTCCATTTTTCATTCTTGAACTTTTCGAGATCTGAGTTTCTAAGTGCTAATTTTACTCTTTCCTTTTTCAGCACTTCCTCTCCCCTCTAGAGATCCAGGCCACAAGCAAATTTTTGAAAGACTGAATGCCGTGGCTGCTGAGGAGAGGAGTATAAAATTTCTGTTGAAGTATGAGTTTCTACATCAGTTTGGACTTCTACATTCTTCCCGCTCTACACAACCTCACGAAGTCCCTGATTCCCCAGCTAAGGCATTAGATGCCCCTGTTTCTACTGACGAACCCATACCGAAGGAACTTACAACTGAGGCTTCGTTGGTAAAATGTTCTATTCCAACTGACATTGCAGGGCCATCTTGTAAATTTGCTCTTACTCCGGTTATTGAAGAAGAAGAAGATCTTCAACAAACCGAGAAGACTACTGATGAAGGAGTTGAGGTGAAGAGCCCTGTTGAACATAGTGGTAATGACACTTTCCAAGGGTTGAGCGACTTTATAGTTACGTCTCAAGAACTCTTTAAAGATGATCTTTCCGCTGCTAAAATTGTATCTCCAGTGGTTGAAGCGACATCTGCTCTTCAACAGACTCCTCCAGCTCAAGAATCGACTTTGGCTTTAAAATCTATCACCACCACCAACTGAGGAGCGGTTCGTAGTTCGGCGCGTGTAGTTTGCAAACCCCACACACACTTAGGATTTATTGGCACTAATATGCACTTAACTCCTTGCAATTTGAAGATTCTCAAGTTATGCTTCTTTTTCAATTTCAGGTTCTTCAATGGGGCAAAGTGGCTTGTATTATGATGACTTTAAGCAGTATGGAAGGCGTGGTCAATATGATTACAGGCGCTATCTTCCCCCTCATAGCGAAACTGATGAGGAGAGGGCTGCTCGAAAAGCTCAGGAGAGAAGAGCATACGAAGAACGGTACGGGAGAGGGGATGAACGTCTTGACTCTTCCCACAGAGATGATGATTCCCTTAAACGAAAATCCCATGATGACAAAGGAAAAAGCTATGCCGCCGAAGATTCGAGCAACTGGACCAAGCATGGTGAAAAGTCATCATCTGACATTCCTAAAGAGCCCATTGCTTCGGTGCCTCCTCAATCTCCCGCTCTTGCTCGTACCGACATTCAGACGATCATTGGCAGTCCCTCATACCAGGTCGGATCAGGCCCAGCTACTCTTCAAAGTCGATTTCCAAACTGGTGCTTGAAGGGAGTTCGCTTTGATCTTGATCTAGTTCCAATCGACAAACCAGCCATGTTGCGAAATCTTGATGCTGTCAAGCTTGATATTGAGAGGATATCGAATTGGCAGAAACTTGTTGACGAACTCCAAAGAGTGAACCGCGCAAATCTTGAGGCTATGTTGACCATGGAGAACGATAAATCCGAATGGCAAAAGGCCCTTGATCAGCATGACGCAGAGATGAGGAGCATCGCCGCTTATAATGAAAAGCTTGAAGCGGAAGTTGGAAAACTTAAAGAAGAGCTTGCTACTTCCTCCACTTCATACTCTCAAAGGGAAGGTGTGCTTCAGCAACAAGTGCGGGATGGTCGTGCTAGCCAACGAGAGGCCGAAGATAAACTCAAGTGGCAGGAAAAGGTTGTAGAAGATTATCGCGTCGACGTTGCACAGTTGCGACAATAGACCAGCTCCCAGAACCTTGAAATTGAGATATTAAAAACCCGACTTGCTATAATTGAGAAAGAGCGCGATGAGGCTGTTGCCGGTAGAATTGCAGCTGAAGAAGCTCATCAAGCCACTAAAGCCGATGTAAGTTCGACATTATTCAACTTCTACTTGCAAAGCGTCCTAGGGCGTGGCAGTCTAGCATTTTTGGGCCCCAAATATGAAATCACTTTGGCTGAAGTACGAGAAGCTGCGCTTGATATGCTTAAAGATGCTGGGTATGCCGAAGAAGAACTCGAGGCACATTACCTGGATGACGGAGCTCGTGCAGCCCTTGCCAGAGGAAAAGAGCAACTCGCTAGAGAGCGTGCTGGGATGATGAAAGAAGCACCATCAATTGCCCCTGTCCCTCCTTCAATTTCAGCCAACGTTGACATCACAGGCTCCGGTTCCCATTCTCCGTCCCCTGCTAAAGTTATAACTGAGATTACAAGTGCACAGGGTGGAGATGAAGGCGAAGAGAGCACCGAAGCACAAGCTTATGAAGTTGACATTAGGAAGCCCACTTATCCAGGTAATATTAACATCGAACCAGGTCAAGCGGATTACTCATTTGCTTCAACCGAGCTTGATGAACTTGTTGCTTATTACTTAAGACTCGATGAGCCGTTATCTCCTCTCTTCATGGGAGATACTAATATTTTTTGCTTTTCTTCTATAGCGAGAATGCCCAGTGTCATAGAAACTTCTCCTCCTCCAGCTGCTCCTCCTCCTACTTTTCAAATTACTCCTACTTCTCAGCCAGGATCGCAGGAAGAATTAATAGGAGCCCTTCAAGACTTGGACGATCCAGCCGCTTCGCAGGAGCAGAAGGCCGAAGGACTTGAAGGAGGAGAAGTATCTCCGGAGCGAACCCTTTCTGATGACATAAAATTGTCTTCTCTTGTCACTCCGGGGAGTGAGTCTTCTTCAAGGAGGAGGAGGAAGCGTACAACTTCAAAGAAGAAAGGGAGAAGCATTTCTGTTGCTGAAAAGGAAGCGGAAGTTGATCCAGCACTAGCTTTCTCTCCTTTTCCCCCAACTCTCTCAAGCCGGCCTGAAAAATTGCCTATTAAGCCAGGTGAAGCCTTTAAAGGTGGTGGGAGAAAGAAGTGATGAGTCCCGCTTTCCATTCTTTGCTTTACTTTTTGCTTTTTGCATGTACTGGCCGGAGATTGTGTGGGTACCGTCCCTCGCTTTTCTTTATCCTGAAACCTGTACCTGTATAAAATTTTCGTAATGTTGAATAAAATGTTCCTTTTACCTATACAAACTTCTGTCTGCATTTGAGAATACATTTACTCTTTATCTTTATACAGGTTCCTTGTTTCCTTTGTGTGATATTGCAATAAGCCTATGGTATGTTGTTTGAGCATTGTTTCCATTCTTTTACTTATAGTGTGCTGCCCCCATACCATGGCTTATTGCAATCTCTTTCACATTAGCAAAGTTTTCAGAGAACAATTCCTCTATTTCGAGAAGACTTGTACTCTTTCTTTAGAGAACAATTTTTCTATTTGAAGGAGGTTTGCATCTGTACTTCATAGGATAATATTTCCATTTCGAGGCAATATTTTTCGTATTTAGTAGGATGCACCTCATTTTAGAGAAGTTTTTTTTTTGCAAAGTTTTTACACTCCACTTTTTTGAAAAAGTCACTTTTGCTTTGACAAGTGGGTTTCACTTCATAATGCAGTGGGCCTTTTGAAAAAGGGGTTTCAACCTGCTTGAGCCTCTGACGAGAGTTTTTGATTGTGCCTTTGGGAAGAGGTCTTTTTGTTTGTTTGTGCCTCTGGGAAGAGGTCTTTTTGTTTCTGCCTCTTGGGAGAGGCTTTTATCTTTTCCCCGTTCGCTGGGAAGCGGGCCTCCAAAGAGGACTTTTCACATTTCGACTCGTGTGAGGTTTTATTTCAGATCACGGTGAAATGTGTGCCTCTGAGTAGGGCTTTTGCATGGAAGTTTGGAGCTTCTTTCTCTTAGCTGGATGGATTCACGGGGCTGCACCACCGATCAGTCTGCAACTTTATGTCGAGAAAGAACTCCCTTTTTCTGGCGAGGCCCGCTCGAGGTCTTTTAGCATTTCAACTATGGTGAAATGGGCCTCCGAAGAGGGCTTTTCACATTCTAGCACTTGTGAAGTTTTATTTCAGATCTCGGTGGAATGCGTGCCTCCGAGTCTACCTGGAAGTTTCTTCCTCATGGTTGGTCGGATTCACGGGGCGGACACAAGTTACTTGGACGCTTATTTACGCAGATTGTCTCAACTAGTTAACAAGCGTCTTGCCTTCCTCTTGAGAAGATGCCTCCGATCATCGTATGGATTCATGGGACGGACGCAAGTTACTTGGACGCTTGTCTGCGCAAACTGTCTCAGCTAGTAAACAAGTGCCTTGCCTTCCAGTCGGGAAGGTGCTCCCGGTCATTCCATACCAATCTTTTTTCCTGAGAAAGTCTTCTGGCATGCCCCGTTTGAGGTCTTTATCCTCCGAAGAGTTGTGCCTCCGAAGAGGGCTTGTGCCTCCGAAGAGGTCTTTTGCTGTTTGATACTTTCTCGCCCATGTCTCTTCGCCATCTATCATGTCGGCGATCCCCATTATCTTTTCCAAATATCATCCCCTTTTAGTTGCCAACAATTTTCCTTATCCAAAGAAATATACTTCATAGTTAAGCGAGTTGGTGGTGGTAGACACGGGCTATTTAACGGGATGCTCATTTGTACAAACATTCACAGTTAGTTAGAAATGGTCCACTTCCAGCCACATCGCTAACTTTTGTTCGAAGCACTTCTTTCGTAGGATTTGAGTATGGAAATTTTGAATGGTTTAGCGTTTGCTTGCTGGGTGATGTCGGAGATCGCTTGGTCTTGCGATGGGTAAGCTTTGTTTTTATGGCCTCCATTATTAAATCGACATTTTAGTAACACAATTAACGTATTTTATATGTCGAAATAATACAAAGCAGTCTATAATAGTAAAGAACACAAGATTTATAGTTGTTCGGCCAAGAATTGGGCCTACATCCACTTTATAGCTCTTATTATTCACTTGTACTGACTTTACAACGGCTTTCATTACAAGAATCATACATTCATCATTCTTTTACAATATTTCATTAAAGCCTTTAAGTAAAATATGGGCGCAAATGATTGTTGTTCCAAGCTCTTGGAATTGGGTCTCCTTCGACAGTTACAAGTTTGAATGTGCCATCAAGAAGTTTTTGGCCTATAACATATGGCCCTTCCCAGTTTGGTCCAAGCGCGCCTGTAGGTGTCATAATTCTTTTTAAGATTAGATCGCCCACTTCAAAGCTACGCCGGCGAACTTTGGAATTGAAGTGCCTGGCTATTCTTTACTGGTGAGCTGCAGTTCTGAGCTCAGTTTCTTTCCTTTTCTCATCAAGGAAATCAAGGGCTTCAAGCTGCATCTTTTCATTCTCGGCTTGACTGAAATGGATTCTTCTATGTGAAGGGACCTCTATTTCTACCGGAATCATCGCCTCTGATCCATATGCCAATGAAAATGGAGTGTGCCCCGTCATAGTTTTATGTGTAGTTCTATATGCCCATAGTGCTAGCGGAAGTTTATCGACCCAACCACCTTTTGCTTTTTCCAGCTGTTTTTTGATGGTTGATTTGATTATTTTGTTTACTGCTTCCACTTACCCGTTTGCCTGCGGATGAGCCACTGCCGAGAAACTTTTCTGGATCTTGAATTTTTTGCAAAAATCTTGGAACTTTTCACTTTCAAATTGGGTTCCATTGTCCGTGATTATCTTTTGAGGCACTCTATACCTGCAAATGATATTCTTAGTTACAAAGTTTATCATTTTCTTAGAGGTAATAGTAGCTAAAGGTTCAGATTTAGCCCATTTAGTAAAATAACCCACAGCAACAATAGCATATCTGATTCCGGATTTTGCAGTTGGCAAAGGCCCGATGAGACCCATTCCCCAAATAGCAAATGGCCACGGACTGACCATCTGTGTTATCTTAGTGGAATGTGCTCTTGGGATTTTTGCAAATCTCTGGCATCGATCACATTTTCGGGTGTAACTTGCGGCATCACGATTAATATCCGGCCAAAAATATCCATAACGGAGAATTTTCTTTGCTAAAGTTTGACCTCCTGAATGGTCTCCACACTCTCCTCCGTGTACCTCAGTTAGAATTGTTTCAGCTTCTTCCTTGGTCACACATCGGAGTAATGGCATTGAGAATCCCCGCCTATACAGTCGGCCATCCTGAATTACAAATCTGGACGCTTTTCTTAACAACTTCTGCCGTTCTCTTGGGTTCTCTGGCAGAGAGCCGTCGCGCAGGTATTTCAATATCGGAGTCATCCATGATTCACGCTCCTGTGATACAGTCATGATCCAGTCAATATCCATTTCATCAATGCTTGGAGTTGACATGACTTCTACAGGAACTAATCCCAATAATTGAGCTTCACCGGTGCTTGCATAATTTGCGAGGGAATCTACCTTCATATTCTCTGCCCGGGGAATATGGCTTATTGTGTAATGGTCGAAATCATCAAGAAGCTCCCAGGCCTTGGACAAATATGTGGGTAGGTTCCTCCCTTTGGCTTGAAACTCTTTCTTGACTTGACACACGATAAGCTGTGAATCACTGAAGATCTGTAATGCCTTGATGTTCAGTTCTTTAGCAATTCTTAAACCGGCAATAAGAGCTTCATACTCTACTTCGTTGTTTGTCGAAGAGAATTCCAATCTTAAAGCATAACACAGTGACCGTCCTTCAGGGGTTTCAAGCACAACCCCGGCCCCAGAACAATAATCGTTTCTTGCGCCATCAACATACAATTTCCACCAGATTGAAGGATTATCAGTCACCACATCCTTACTATCACCTTTGTCTGTACATTCTGCAATGAAGTCTGCCAAAGCTTGTCCATTGATTGCTCTTCGGGGATGTTAAGTGATGTCATATTGGCTGAGTTCAATATTCCATTTCAACAGGCGACTCGAAGTCTCAGGACGGAACAGGACTTGCTTCAAGGGCTGACCGGTGAGGACTTTGATGGGATTAGCTTGGAAATATGGCCTCAGTTTTCTTGATGCAATCAATAGACAATAGGCGAGCTTTTCCAACTTTGAATAGTTTAATTCTGCCCCGGTGAATCTCTTGCTGATGTAGTAGACCGGGCGCTGAATTCTCGCTTCCTCCCGTACCAAAGCCGCGCTGAGGGCATGAGACGAGATTGCCAAATACACAAAAAGATCTTCACCCTTGTCAGGCATAGAAAGTATATGGGGCATTTCCATATGACGAATCAGTTCATTGAAAGCTTTCTGGCATTCGGGAGTCCAGTCAAATTTTTTTCTTCCTTTCTTTAGAGCATCGAAGAATGGAATGCATTTATCAGTAGCTTTGGAAATGAACCGACTCAAGGCAACAGCTTTTCCATTGAGACTTTGCAATTCCTTCTTCGTTCTTGGAGCTTTGACTTCTTTTAAGGCAGTTATCTGAGCCGGATTAGCTTCAATGCCCCTTGCACTCACAATGAAACCTAGAAATTTTCCAGATTCTACCCCAAATGAACACTTCAAAGGATTCAGCTTCATACCGTACTTTTCGGAGGATTGAGAACATTTCTGCCAAGTGATCCATGTGGTCCACTGCTTTCTTTGACTTTACCAGCATATCATCGACATAAACTTCCATAGTCTTGCCAATCTGTGGTTTAAACATGGCATTCACAAGTCTTTGGTAAGTTGCCCCTGCATTCTTAAGTCCGAAAGGCATGACTCTGTAATAGTAGAGACCAACATCGGTGATAAAGCTCGTGTCCTCTTGATCTGGCTCATGCATCATGATCTGGTTATATCCGGAACAGGCATCCATAAAAGATAACAATTCATGCCCCGCCGTTCCATCCACCAACTGGTCAATCCTGGGTAACGGGAAGCAGTCTTTGGTGCAGGCTTTGTTTAGACCTGAAAAGTTAATGCACACTCTGCATTTCCCATTAGCTCTTTTAACCAGTACAGGATTTGAGACCCAATTCGGATAAGTAGATTCTCTGATAAAACCATTCTCCATGAGCCGATCGACCTCTTCTTTCAATGCTGCTGACCTTTCAAGACCTTGAGTTCTTCTTTTCTTCTTTACTGGTGTAAACTTTGGATCGATATTCAAGGTATGCACCGCAATTTCTGGAGATATTCCACACATATCGGCATGAGTCCAGGCGAATACATCCAGATTCGTTTTCAAAAATGATATCAAAACATTTTGAACCGTTGCATTAAGCTGTGAACCCACATTCAGCACTTTATTCGTGTCTTTCGGGTCAACGGGTATCAGGACTGTCACTTCAACTGGTACCACCCTATTTTCCCCTGCACTGGCTTTTCTGGGATCCATCTGTCTTCGTGCACCGCTATGTTCGCCTGTGCAGAGTCCGCCTTGTAATTGCTACAAGGTTGATTCTTTGATGCGGACTGAGGCTGCTGCATCTTTTCCCATTTCTCTCTTCCTTGATTCACGCAACTCTGTAAGATAACATTCTCGTCCATCATTCTGATCCCCTTTCACCACACCGACTCCATTATCTGTGGGGAATTTTATGGTCAGACACCACGGGGCAAGAATAGCTTTAAATGCTGCTAGAGTTGGTCGGCCTAAGAAGGCATTAAAGGCAGAAAATTCTTCAACAATAACAAAGGTCTGTTTTCGAGCGACTTTTCTCTGCCCCTCTCCAAGCTCTACGAACAAATCAATAGTCCCAATTGGCTGTTTCGGCTCCCTAGTAAAGCCAGCAATCTTTAGTGACGAAGCTTGAACGTCAGCCATTGGAATCTTCATCTGATCAAAAGTCTTCTTGAAGAGAATGTTGCATGAAACTCCACAATCAACAGAACTCTTTTAACAGTAGCTGGCCCAATGCCAGCGGAGATGACCAAAGGATCGGTGGTAGGAGCTTCAACACCCATAGAATCGCTAGTACTGAATATAATGTCGTCATTAAAGGTTTTCTGCTGCTTCAGGGGCGCAGCATCTTCTAACAAAAAGCACTTTCATCTGCCGGTGCATACTTCAAAGCACAGGCGTATCTCTCCATCTCGCCCCAACTCCTGCCAACTGGGTGAGGGCCTCCTGTAACCACATTTATAACAGGCCTCTCTGATTCGTGAGCTGCCGCCTTCTCACTTGAGCCAGGACAATGAAAGGAACCCGTGGTCCTTGAGTTGACGAGGTTGGGCCATTCTTGTTCCTTCTTACATATTGTTGGAGCTTGTTTTGCTTCAATAGTTCCTCAATTACCTCCTTTAAGTGATGTCACTCGTTAGCATCATGCCCGGGCTGGTTATGGAACCGGCAAAACCTTCCATTCTTCTCAGCTCTTCCATTAACTCTTTGCTTAGCTGGTGTCGGGAATTCGACCGTGTCTTTGTTTGCAAAGTGGATGTTTTCCGGGGTATCAGTCAGCGGGGTAAAGTTAAAGGGACGCCCTTTCTTTGCATCTCCTTGCTTTTTCTGGGCATCGTTCCCCCTCTTCTGATTGCCAGATTCCTTCTTATTCGGAGCAGCATTACTATTTCCAGCCCCTGTCGATACCACCTTAGCCGGTGTTTGGAGGCTTTCCAAGCGCATGAATTCATCGGCTTTCTTATAAAACTTGTCAAGTGAATTTGGTTCCTTCATTTTCAACCATCTCCCAAACTCACTTGTCTTATCAATAGCCTTCATCAGGTACGTCAAAATCATTCCCGACTCCGCATTGTCCACTTCAGCCAGAGCTATATTGAAGCGATTCAGGAAAGCTCTAATGGATTCTCCAGGATTCTGCTCCAAGCTGGATAACGACATTATATCCTTCGCCTTTGACGCATATAATCGAAACTGTTCCTTGAATTTCCGGGTCAAATCAGAAAATTGGTCTATCGTCGGACCAGCAGCTTTGTGAACCAAAGTAAAGCAACTCCTTCCAGGTATACCGGAAAATACCGGCATTTGATTTCATCAGAGGCTCTGGCACCCGTCATGTGCCAATCATTCTTGTACAGAAACTCATTAGGATCACTCGTTCCCTTGTAAGCTGGAATAGTTGGAGGGACAAACTTCCTTGGGAATTCTGCCCTCAGGATTTTTTCAGTGAATGGAGTTTTACTCGGAGCGAAACCCCATTCTTTCTCATCTTCATTTCTCTGCATACTTTCTTTCATAATCTGACGAACCATGCCTGAGAAATACTCTTCATCATTCTGAGGCTCAGCGGGTGTTCGTCGACAAAATTTCTATTGATTTAGAAATTTGCCGAAAAATTTCAAATTAAAATATAACCGCAAGCGCACGGCGTACACTTGAAGTACGTGGCGAATACGGGTCGATCCGCAGGGAATTGATGATTTAAAAAAAATCTATTCAATCAAATTATACCAAAGTCGAAGAGGATTTGTTAACTAGAAATAAAATGAGGCTAACACTAGAAAATGCGATTCAAAATTTATTAGACTAAAGAACAATTTAGAGGCAAATCCACTCTCAAATTTTTGTAAATCAACAAACACATAATTTATGATCTCTAACTTTGATATTAAGTGAAATAATCATTGCATTTATCATAAGTATGGTTTGTTTATGTTATTAGTTAACATAACTCAAACCATCAAACTATAATACAACAATTATACCACTTACAATTCTCATGAAAAAGAAGCCAAAGCAAAAACTATTTTAAGTATGATCTATTTACTATTGTAACTAGTAACATAGATCATCAAATTTCATTTTTACTTTCATTTCATAATCAAAAATTAATTAGCAAATGTTGATGTAAATTGTGTTTATGTTGAGTAAGAATAGCTCATTTGCATAAGCAATATAAGCTATCAAACCCACTTGTATAAACTTACATCAAAATTCACATTCATGAAGCATAAACAAAGAGATCATAAATCATAAAAAATGTTGAAATTACATAAAGTTAGAGAGCTTCATCACCCCTAAATTGAAGAGGTTTAGCTACTCATTTGTGGCATTGAAGCATCACAAGTAAGTTTCAACATTAAAGAAAAGAAAATAGAAAATAAGCAAAGAAAGCAAAAGAGATTAGCTACTAACTACTTGCATAAATGTAAATCTAAGCTATGAACATAAAGAGAAAGAGAGCATATAAATAAACATTAACAATAAAACAAAGAAAAACATGTAGAAAAGAGAGAAGAAAGAGGCTTGGAAGCCATTTTTATTTCATAGAACATTGAGCTTACACTTTGATTTCTTAATTTCCTAAGTAAAATGAAAGAGTAGATGATGATCTTCATGTACATAAGAGGGCTATTTATACATGCATAAAACCCTAATTCTCTTTTTAAGGAGCTTCCCAAATACCTTTGAGGTGGTGTAGCCTCCAAGTAATCATTAACATTCACTAATCCCCCACTTAATATGTACATGAAGCTTTAAGTCCTTTTAGCATGTGCTTAGCTTCTAATTGGAAGTTAGGTAAGTGGGTGGGGTCCTCCATGATCTTGAACTTGAATTATTTCCTCTTCATTCCTTTGTATTTCCTTATGCATGCATGTATCTTCATATAAGCCTCTTCCATATGCATCCAAATTCCTATAAAAATAATCAAAAAATGTCCAAGTAAAAATTCTTACATTGACACATGCACAAAAATGACCGTTTTGCCCCTGAATGATGACGAAAATATGATGGTTCGGAAATAATTGAATTTTGGTTTTAAACATGTTAAAATGCCCAAATATGATGATTATTTAAAAAATAAAAATAAAATATGGATGTAAATATATGCACAATTACGTGCACATCAGCGGGACAAACATCAGCCATTCTCTCAGAATTTTGTCTTGACAGTCGCTCACGGAGAGTCGGTTGCGGCCCCGATCCTCCGGCTTGGGGAGGTGTCCTTCCCATTGGATCAGCCGCGCTTTGAGGGATATTTCTTCCTTCCACATTCTGCACTTCATCAGCAAGATTTCCCTCTTTAGACACCGGTTGACGGTTTGCCTCAATTAAAGCATTCAACCTTTCCATCATTAGGTTATTCTGAGCTTCCATTTGCCGATGTAGCCTGGATACAACGGCATCTAGCTCTGCTAGTGTAACTCCGACAGTTGGAGTTGTTTGACTTAAAGGAGGGGAGGTTGCAGTAGTCTCGCGAACATCATCAGATCTAACAGACTTGCGCTTCCTTCCTGGAGCCATTATTTCAGATAAACTTTTGGTTTTTAGAGAAATCCTTTCTACAAACTTCTACGATGGTATGATGACAGGTCCTGAGTTCAGTTCTCAGTGAAAGCACCAAAAATGTTAAAGCAAAATGTCAGACGCTAACGCCCCGATGCAAATAGAGATTTGAATGAAAGCACCACCCGTTAACACGGGAAACAGAAAAAGCAGTAATTCACTGAAAAAGCAGTAAGAGACACAGAGTTTATAGTGGCTCGGCTTATGATTAAGCCTACATCCACTTCAATCCTTCTTTATTGCTAATATGATTACAATCCTTTACAATTTCCTTCGATTACAATTCACTTCAAAAGACAAGTACCTAGAAAAACTTCGATGTAAGAGAATTCTCCGAATTCATGGTTGAATACGTTGAATCCCAGTTTGAAGTTGATTGAAGCTTCTTGTGAGTTTCGAATGTTGAAGTAAGGCTCGGCTTGAAGATGGTAGAGCCTCAATGCTCTGAAGAAAATGATCCCCAAGTCCCCTTCATGTTGGAGCACATGCCGTATTTATAGGGAGTTTTGGATGGAGCTATAGGTCGCGCGCGACCTAGGGTATACCATAACTCGTTGACGAGTTAGGAAGATACGAGTCACGACTTAACAGGCTCGTACCTAATCATTTGGTAGATCTCCCCTGCCTCTGGGAAAGCGGCTCTATTTATTCTCTAAGTATTAGGTCGTGAGCGACTTAAGTCTGGTCATAGGTCGGTAGGTCGGGCGCGACTTAAGGTCACTGTAGAACAGGGTAGCGTAGCTCCTGATCCTTCCTCACATGATCTAAGGAGTTAGGCGATTTAGGGATAAGCCTGTTATAACTTAGGTCGTGGCCGACTTGAGTCGCGAGAGACTTAATGGTTGTGGGACCCCGGTTCTTGCAGAAGATGCTAGGTCGCTGTTGCTTTAGCACTTTAGGTCGCAGAGTGTTTAGGCCGTTAGGTCGATAACTCCATGAGTCGCTTACTAGTTAAGTCGCTGCTCCCCTTAAGTCGCTCACCTCTCCTAAGCCATTAAGCCCTTAAGTCGTCCAACTCTTTAAATTGTTAAGTCGTTAAGTCGTCCAACCCTTTAAGTCGCTTTCCTTCTTAAGTCGCTTACCCTTTGAGTCGCTGCTTCACTTCAGAAGTTAAGTCGTTCAACCCGCTTCATGTGTTAAGTCGCCAATTCCTTTGTGTCACTGAGTCGCTGAACATAGGTGTTAACACCGGTTGATGAGGCTTGAGGCTACAATTAACTTTATAGAACACATCTATCTTAGAATGCTTATCGTCCACCTAACGATGTGCTGAAAGCATTCAATCCATACAAGTTCGTTCCGGGTTCGAACAAAACCGAAGGCATTATCTCGTTACACTCATTTTGGAATCACCCTCAGAGTTAAAGACAATAACCATTGCACTTTGAATCATCATCTTCACGACCTATCATTAATTTGGATCGATGTGGTTTTCGGATATCCAAATCTGGAAACCCGATCCCGGTCTCATCGAAATCCAAAACGCCATCTTTTAGGTCCAAGTTGTTTTAAAGTTAAAACAATTCAATTCAAATCATTATCTATATTCACACAGGTAGATACTCATATACACAAATAGATAATTCATATCATCACCATTCAACCAAATCATCTCATATCACATATCACACATATCTCATCAAAGATATCAAACAATCAAGGCATTCAATATCAATCAGCTATCCATAAGTAATGATCTATTAATCACACCATCTATAATTAATTTAAAATGAATTAAATTAATTACTTCATCTCTAATTAATTTAAAATAAATTAAATTAATTACTTTGATTATAATAAATCTTGCTTAATTAATCATTAATTAAACCAATTAATTGATCATCATCTTAATTAATCACCTTTGATAAATTATCTTTAATTACATTAAATAATTAACTCTTAATTAATTACACAAATTAATTATCCTTAACCATTTATAGTAATTAACCTTTAATTACTTCATTAACTATAACTAATTACATTAATCCTTAATTAATTACAATTAGTTAATCACATTATAATCTTAATTAATCAATCCTTAATTATTTTAATTAATTACATTAATTAATGATCCTTAAATAATTAGTTCCATTTATTAATTAACTATAATTAATTACATTATTCCTTAATTAATTACATTAATTAATTAATCTTTAATTAATCAACCTTAATTAATCATAAACAGTAATCACCATCTTGTAATTACTTACCTTAATTACTTAACTCCTTAATTAATTATATTAACCCTTTGACTAATTACACCAAGTAATTACCCCTTAATTACTTCTACTAAGTAATTATCCTTTAATTACTTTCCATTAAGTAATTCCCTTTAATTAATTGCATCCCAGTAATTATACATTAATTACTTCACTAAGTAATTACACTATTTAATCTCAATAAGTACCCATACTTAATCAATCATCAAGATTATGTATAATTAATCAACCAATTAATTAATCACATTCATTTGATTAATTACAATTGGGTTATTCATTCCTTAATTACCATTTTAATAAATTAATTATCCTTAATTACAGTTTAATTATTCTTTAATTATTAATTAATAAACCTTAATTATCAATTAAAAACTTAATAACTAATTAATTAATCCTAATAATTAATTAATCAATCATAAATTACAATTAATTAACCCTAAATAACAGCTAATTAATTTTTAATTAATTTTTAATTATAGATTAATTATCTTTTAATTATTAATTAATAAAACCTAATTATTAATTAATAAAACTTAATAACAAATTAAGTACCTTTTTAATTACCTATTAATTAACTTTAATTACATATTTAGTTAATCTATAATCATTAACTAATAATCCTTAATTATCTAATTAATAATTCTTAATTATAAATTAATTAACCTCTAATTAATTAACTTATGACCCTTAATCATTAATATTAAATAAATTAATTAAATCAATTAATTACTCCTAATTAATTCCTTAATTAATTCTTAATCATTATTAATTAAATTAATTACTTATACTTAATTTTCTTAATTAACTTAATTAATTTCAAGACATTAAAACCCTTCATTTTCTTAAAATAAAACATTATCTTAATTAATGACTTAATTATCATTAAAAATATTTTGTCTTAATAATTAATTTTACTCAATTAAATCAATAATTAAGTGTTACAATAATCATTAACTTGATAAACTAAAGTTATCAAAACATAACTTTTAAGAATACTTAAATCATTTATCAAATAATAGTTTAAAAAAAAACTAGTTTCAAATTGTAATTCTAAACTTGCTTTCACAAATACCTATAAAATTTCATTTCTAACTCAACTTTTAAAATTAACTTGAACTTTACTTAATAAAATTTAAGTTAAATAAATTTCAAAACCTCTTAACAAATTGTTAAAGAAAACATTTATTTTTACATAAAGTCAATTTAAATAAGAAGGTTTAAATTAAATTAAAGTTTGAATTCCAAAACTTAAATTTTAGAACCTTTTTTAAAAACTATTCAACACTTGCATCAGGTCAAACCTGAAATCCACTCAGGTCTAACCTGAGTTCTCTTCCATTTCAACATTTATTTCAGTTTTTAATTTAAATTTAAAAACCCTATAACCATTAAAAATAGTTAACAGGCTTAAGTATGAATCTACAGGCTAGACCCCAAATTCACTCGAGTTTTCACTCGAGTCTCCAACACAAAAACATAGTGCTTCCTTCGAGCAAACCAAAGCAAAACCCACACTCAAACCACAAACTCCACAACCTTCCTATCCACATGCACTAGCACCGGAACCATCTTTGACCCCTGACGAACCCTTCGGCACGTCACCCTACACCGCAACAACCTTCTCCAATCACAAAATCACCATCACACGCCTTGTTCCGGAATTTAGCATTCCAGTTGAAACAGGAAACCCATCACCATGGCCAAAACCACATCGAAGTCGCATCTCCGACCACTAGATATCGCGCCACCATTGTTACACCACCTCCGATCATTCGCGAAGCCATCACCAGAGTTTCATTGAACTCGATTGACCAGTGGAAAAACACTAATCCTATTTCCACAGTTCAACCAAGTTAGGTTTAAAACCTAAATCACCACCTTAACTTCATCTCGACGATCTGGAGCACATCTAGAAATTTTTGCCTACTTTCTGATCATACCTCAACCTCCACCTAAGATCCCGATCACCGTAGACCTTGTGATTATCAGATATCACCTAAAAACCCATTCCCAGTTATTCCCAAAATTCACAATCAATACTTCATTAAAAATTGTGATTTTGATTTTAAAAATCCTGACTTTTTATATTTATTCTAGTTAAAATCCTAAAACAATAAATTTCAATAACCGATATTGACATGATTTACAAAAATTCAACCGTCTTTCCATTTTCCAGTTAATTATCCAATATTTTACTTAACCTCATTTTTTAGTTTTAATCTATGCTTTAACAAACATTTCTTATTTGAAAACTAAGTCACATTTGAGATCAGAAGAAAAGAGGATGGAATTAGAACTAAATTTAGACTCTAAAATATGAAACAGAGAGGAACAAGAATTCAACCATACATGCACACATGAATACATTCATATATACTAATTCTACACTTATGTATGCACATTAAGGCATCATCATCACAGAGATTTCACAAACAAAAGTCAATCATCTACTTGAACTTTTTAATCGAAAGGTTTACTCACATTTGAAAATGCAGAAGGCTTTAAACTGGAAAATGTGCATTGCTTGATTAACACACTGGAAAACTGAAGCTTTGAAAATGAACTAGTTTGGAACATGATGATTTAAACTTTGATTACTGGTTGCATGCCTGAACTTTGATTATTTGTTGATTCCAGATTGCAATTGAACAAAACTACAGGCTTTGATATAAATTTCAGGTTTCAGGCTTTTTTTTTTTGCTTGAGGAGGTTACAGGATGTTGAATCTGATGTTTGTTACATGGTTATAATGTTTCATAGGCATTAATTTTAGAGGAGATGTTCCAGGATTGATTTTTTTGAAAGGATTTGAAGCATATGTGAGTTTTTGTAAAATGCTTTCAGGTTGATTTCTGGTTTGAGGAATTTGTTACAAGCTTTGTTTTTTAGGAATAGATTATAGGTTTTGATTCATGCATTTCTAGTTTGAAGAGTTTTGGATTGCATGAAAATTTATGTTTTAGGAATGAATTCAGTTTTCCTTGATTTTGAACTGTGATAAAAAAAAGAAATGAAGGAAAGATAGAAGTTTATATAAGTTAATTTCAGATTTTATTAAAATTAAAAGAAAACTCAAATAAATGTGACACTTGTCCCTTACTTAGATTAATATGTTAACACATGTTATCTAAAATGGTTTATAACATAACACTTGTATTAACTTATTTTTACATTATTTGTAAATTATTTTAAAAGCTTTTCACATTAAATTCCTAATTAACAAATACATTTATAAATGCTTTCTAAATTTTATATAAATACAATCTTTAAAGAAAATAGAATATAAACCAACTATGGTTTAAATAAAATCATATATAATATTTTAAACTCATTTTTAAATGCTAATTTAAAAGCTTTTGTATTTATTCCTATTAAATAAATACTTTTCCAAATTTCTATAAACAAAATTTCTTTTCAAGAAAATAATATAAACAATCTTATTTTTAAATAAAAATCTTATCCGTATATTTTAAACCCAAACTATATTATTATTATTTTATTTTAAAATATATATTCGTTTAATTCAATTTTTAAATTCAAAATTTCAAAGTCAATTTAAAATCCATAAAATCAATTCAAATAAATATAGATATCAATTTTAAACAACACGTTATTAATTGTAAATAATTATTCTATTTAAAAATAACTTAAATACACACACACACACACATATATATTTAAACAAACTTATTAAATTTGAAAATAATAAGTCTATTTAAAATATGTTTATAAAATAACACAATTTAAATTTGAAACTAATTATTCCATTCAAAAATCTATTTATATCTATATTTAAAAACATCACATTATATTTATTATTGTTTGAAATTAACAAATTTTACCAATTTTAAATAATTAATTAAGAGATTATCACATTTTAAATTCCTTGAAATTCTGGGATATCACGTTCCTCCCCCCTTAAAAGAATTTCGTCCACGATAATTAAAACAAAAGATAATCCAAACTTTTTATTTTATTTCAAACAATTCAAGCATACATATCAAACCTACACAATCAACCAAACAAACAATTTCATTCTATCAAACAACTCTAGTTATCCGAACACAGATCCGGATAAGCTTCCTAAAATTTCCCCGGGTTTCCCAGGTACAGACGCAGGAATACTCGCTCTACTGAATCCAAACTATCTGTACCACTAAGCTACTGAGCTCCTACTCATCTAGATCTATAATCTACACAAGATACCAGACCACAGGCAAGACTGACTCAACACCCAAATCCTTATGAATTGCTGGTTCCAAAACCCAGTGATGGATCATACACATACTCCCTCAGAGATACCTAAAATACATTGAGCCTCATTCTGCCAAACTGGCAATTCAACTCTGCAGACCAAAGAACTTATCCTTACAAAAACTCAGAAAGATCCAATGTACTACGGAGCTAACCTAACAATCTTACCCAATCTTATTGCTCCTTTTAGTGGAGAAAACCTCAACAACATCGAAGTCTCCAACTTCGAATTCCAAATTCCTCCGTCTCTTATCCACAAAGCTCTTCTAACGATCCTGAGCTGCTTACATCTTTCCCGATCAGCTCAACTTTCGCTGATACTCTATAAACAACTGGATCAAAAACAACCCAACAAAAAGATTCTCTCAAGATCTACTGAAATCAAGAACACCAACTCTACTCCATAATCATTAGTAGAATTCAAACTTACTTCTCCTATCCGGGAAAGATAAAACGGAAGCACTCACCCTTCTGTAGAATCTCTCTAATCCAAACACTGCAATTTCCGATTGCTTCCACTCTAGAATAGCTGCCATCTTGCTTCTGTTGCACAACTCTGATCTGAAACAGATGAGAATGCCGTCCGATGAACACGAGCAAAGACTAGACAGCACATCCTCGAAATATGGTTCAACAGATCCATGAAGAGAAAACTCAGAAGTTCCTAGAAATATTGAGCTGCTTCACCAAATCCTCAACCTATGAGACATCCTTCTACCTAGCTGAATTACCGGTAGCTCCATGAACCAAGTCGATACAGAACTCGATCTCCAATGCATAAAAACTTCTGACTTCCCTGAAAACATTCGAAAAAATCTCTAATAACTTCTATAACTCAAGGGAACACTCAAAACATCGCAAGTCACTTTTGCAATCCTATCCGATCCAATATCCACAGATACGGTTCTCTCTTTACAAATCAGAACAGCTTATCCTCGACCAATCCATCGAAGAAAAGGGTCCACTCTACTGCTGCTGAACTCCACCTCTAGAAAACTTCTAAACCAAAAGATCTTCTTACTGGCACACAAAACACTTCCCAGCTGCACTACAGCCACAGATGCCAAGGATTTCTTATCCAAAACTCCTTGAGAAACTCGGACCTCAAACCAAACACAAACATCCTGCTGAACTCAGCCACAACACCGAAGCATACACACTTCCTTAAACTCGCTCCAGAAGAAAACATCTTTGAAGACATCCATAGTCACTGTGTCTCACCACGCAGCTACTCCATCCTGAAGTTGCCAAAATACCATCACACGCTTCTGCCTAATCGACAGATCCAAACTCTCAAAAATCCGCTTACACGAGCGCGATTAACTTATACTTCAAAGATAGACTCTGAACCTTAACATGTTTCCTGCAGAGATTGGTGAAATCCTTACACCATACTACAAAGCTCACTCGAGACGGTATTGGGTTTACAGTCTCGACAAATACACTTCCAACCTCCACACTCGAACTTCTTCCATTGGTAGTCATGCTACACACACCACTACCCCATCTACCTTTAGAACTCACATTGGAAAAACGTAAATAGGCAATCCGACAAATAGGTAGAATAGATAAATATATATATGTATATATTACAAGTACGCTCTCTCAAGGAAGACACCACTCCAGAGCCTAGGTATTTGCTTAACCTATCGCTCTGATACCAAATGAGACGACCGCCTTATTCTCCACAATAAGACACATCACTTTAAAGAAAGAAAGGGATAGAAAAGAGAAAAATAGAGAAGAAAGAAGAAACAACATCACAATCTCAACAGCGGAACAAATAAATTATATTATTCACATAGATATTACATAGTATCATATACATCAGAGTTGCACAGCTTATATAACACAGACTAGATAGTTATAAACACCTGTCTAGTTATACAACTCAAGTACAACTCAGATAATAACACAGAGATCAACACAGCGGAACCACCTATATATACCTACAAATGGTGAAGCCTCCTACTCCATATCTCCTCCAGAATTCGTCAAACCTTACCTGAATCCCTTGGCTACTCGTAAAAATTTGAGTACCCAAGAGTTTACGAAAAACAGAATAAACTCCGGGTCAGACATGGGTCTGGTGTGAGTAAATGGTTAAAGTTGCTTAACTTTAAAAACTTTTTGAAAGAAAAGGTATCACCCACACATAAAGCCGGGTAAGTTTTTATCTTATGCTAACCAAAACAATTAATAGGAAATCCAGTGATATTATAATAAGGTCTAGGGTTTTCAAATAAATAGAAAATCGCCGAAATTGTTACATTCATTAAATTCCATCTACTAGCCACAAAAGTGGGTAATACAATCAAAACCGTAAGGGCTCGCAGGAAGAATGAGTTTTCATCAATGGCAGGGCTACTGGTGTACCACCCGTCATAGTACGGGGCCTAGATCATCGTATCGAGGATTACTCCCAATCTTCTGCAACAAAAAGCTGGAACCATTCCTTACTGAATAGTTCTGAACAAGACAACCCCACGGTTGTAGCTATCAATCGCCCATACAGCCGAATAAAAAGGGACTCTAGACAGGGGTAAATCTCGTCCTACTTGGGCATGACCCACTTAGCCTTGCTGCACCTCCCCTGTTTTAGCCATTTCCGGTTGATGAGGCTTGAGGCTACAATTTCCTTTATAGAACACATCTATCTTAGAATTCTCATCGCCCACCTGACAATGTGCTGAAAGCATTCAATCCATAAAAGTTCGTTTCGGGTTCGAATGAAACCGAAGGCGTTATCTCGTTATACTCATTTTGGAATCACCCTTAGAGTTAACGACAATAACCCTTGCACTCTGAGTCTTCATCTTCACTTGAGATTCACGACTTATCATTAATTTGGATCGATGTGGTTTTCGGATATCCAAATCTGGAACCCGATTCCGGTCTCATCGAAATCCAAAATGCCGTCTTTTAGGTCCAATTTGTTTTAAAGTTAAAACAATTCAATTCAAATCATTATCTATATTCACACAAGTAGATAATCATATGCACAGATAGATAATTCATATCATCACCATTCAATCAAATCATCTCATATCACATATCACACATATCTCATCAGAGATATCAAACAATCAAGGCATTCAATATCAATCAGCCATCCATAAGCAATGATCTATTAATCAAACCATCTATAATTAATTTAAAATGAATTAAATTAATTACTTCATCTCTAATTAATTTAAAATAAATTAAATTAATTTCTTTGATTATAATAAATCTTGCTTAATTAATCATTAATTAAACCAATTAATTGATCATCGTCTTAGACCTTTGATTAATTATCTTTAATTACATTAAATAATTAACTCTTAATTAATTACATAAATTAATTATCCTTAACCATTTATAGTAATTAACGATTAATTACTTCATTAACTATAATTAATTACATTAATCCTTAGTTAATTACAATTAATTAATCACCATATAATCTTAATTAATCAATCCTTAATTACTTTCATTAATTACATTAATTAATGATCCTTAATTAACTACATCCGTTAATTAATTAACTATAATTAATCAAATTATTCCTTAATTAGTTACATTAATTAATCTTTAATTAATCACTTTCATTAATCAACCTTAATTAATCATAAACAGTAATTACCATCCTGTAATTACTTACATTAATTAATTAACTCCTTAATTAATTATATTAACCATTTGATTAATTACACCAAGTAATTAACCCTTAATTACTTCTACTAAGTAATTATCATTTAATTACTTTCCATTAAGTAATTCCCTTTAATTTATTACATCCCGGTAATTATACATTAATTACTTCACTAAGTAATTATATTATTTAATCTCATTAAGTACCCATACTTAATCTATCATTAAGATTATCTATAATTAATCAACCAATTAATTAATCACATTCATTTGATTAATTACAATTGGGTAATTCATTTCTTAATTACCCTTTTAATATATTAGTTATCCTTTGATTATAGATTAATTATTCTTTAATTATTAATTAATAAACCTTGATTATCAATTAATAAAACTTAATAATCAATTAATTAATCCTAATTAATTAATCAATCCTTAATTACAATTAATAAACCATAAATAACAATTAATTAATTCTTAATTAATTTTTAATTATAGATTAATTATTTCTTAATTATTAATTAATAAAACCTAATTATTAATTAATAAAACTTAATTACAAATTAAGTTCCTTTTTAATTACCTATTAATTAACTTTAATTAAGTAAGTAATTAATCTTTAATCATTAATTAGTAATAACTAATTATATAATTAATAATTCTTAATTATAAATTAATTAGTCTCTAACTAATTAACTTATAACCCTTAATTTTTAATTTTAAATACATTAATTAAATCAATTAATTAATTACCCTTAATTAATTCCTCAATTTATTCTTAATCATTATTAATTAAATTAATTACTTATACTTAAATTTCTTAATTAACTTAATTAATTTCAAGACATTAAAACCCTTAATTATCTTAAAATAAAACATTATCTTAATTAATGACTTAATTATCATTAATAATGTTATCTTAATAATTAATTTTACTCAATTAATCAATAATTAAGTTTTACAATAATCATTAACTTGATAAATTAAAGTTATCAAAACAAGTCTTAAGAATACTTAAATCATTTATCAAGTAACAGTTTTAAAAAAAACTAGTTTCAAATTGGAATTCTAAACTTGCTTTCACAAATATCTTCAAAATTTCATTTCTAACTCAACTTTTAAACTTAACTTAAACTTTACTTAATAAAATTTAAGTTAAACAAATTTCAAAACCTCTTAACTAATTTTTAAACAAAACATTTATTTTTACCTAAAGTCAATTTAAATAAGAATATTTAAATTAAATTAAAGTTTAAATTCCAAAACTTAAATTTTAGAAGCTTTTTTAAAAACTATTCAACACTTGCATCAGGTCAAACCTGAAATCCACTCAGGTCTAACCTGAGTTCTCCTCCATTTTAACATTTGTTTCAGTTTTTAGTTTAAATTTAAATTTGACAACCTTGTAACCATTAAAAACAGTTAACAGGTTTAAGTATGAATCTACAGGCTAGACCCCAAATACACTCGAGTTTTCACTCGAGTCTCCAACACAAAACACGGTGCTTCCTTTGAGCAAACCAAAGCAAAACCCACAATCAAACCACAGACTCCAAAACCTTCCTGTGCACATGCACCGAAACCATCTCTAACCCCTGACGAACCCTTCGGCACGTCACCCTACACTGCGGTAACCTTCTCCAATCACCAAATCACCATCGCAAGCCTTGTTCGAGAATTTAGCATTCCAGTCAAAACAGGAAACCCATCACCATGGCCAAAACCACATCGAAGTCGCATCTCCGACCACTAAATATCACGCCACCATGGTTACACCACCTCCGATCATTCACGAAGCCATCACCAGAGTTTTATTGAACTCGATTGACCAGAGGAAAAACACTGATCCTATTTCCACAGTTCAACCAAGTTAGATTTAAAAACCTAAATCACCACCTCAACTTCATCTCGACGATCTAGAGCACTTCCAGACATTTTTGCCCTACTTTCTGATCATACATCAACCTCCACCCAAGATCCCGATCACCATAGACCTTGTGATCATCAGATATCACCCAAAAACCCATTTCCAGTTATTCCCAAAATTCACAATCAACACTTCATTAAAAAAAATTGATTTTGATTTTAAAAATCCTGACTTTTTATACTGATTCAAGTTAAAATCCTGAACAATAAATTTCAATGATCGATTTTAACATGATTTACAAAATTTCAGCCGTCTTTCCATTTTCCAATTAATTATCCAATATTTTACTTAACCTCCTTTTTTAGTTTTAATCTATGCTTCAACAAACATTTCTTGTTTGAAAACTAAGTCACATTTGAGATCAAAAGAAATGAGGATGGAATTAAAACTAAATTTAGAATCTAAAATATGAAACAGAGAAGAACAAGAATTCAACCATACATGCACATATGAATACATTCATATATACCAATTTTACACTTATGTATACACATGTAGGCATCATCATCACAGAGATTTCACAAACAACAGTCAATCATATACTTAAACTTTTTAATTTAAAGGTTTACTCACATTTGAAAATGTAGAAGGCTTTAAACTGGATTTGAAAATGTGCATTGCTTGATTAACACACTTGAAAACTGAAGCTTTGAAAATGAACTGGTCTGGAATATGATTATTTAAACTTTGATTACTGGTTGTATGCCTGAACTTTGATTATTTGTTGATTCCAGATTGCAATTGAATAGAACTACAGGCTTTGATATAAATTTCTGGTTTCAGGCTTTTTTTTGTTTGAGGAGGTTACAGGGTGTTGAATCTGATGTTTATTACATGATTAAAATGTTTCACAGGTATTGATTTTAGAGGAGTTGTTTCAGGATTGATTTTTTTGAGAGGATTTGAAACAGATGTGAGTTTATGTAAAATGCTTTCAGGTTGATTTCTGGTTTGAGGAATTTGTTACAAGCTTTGTTTTTGAGGAATAGATTACATGTTTTGATTCATGCATTTCTTGTTTGAAGAGTTTTGGATTGCATGAAAATTTCTGGCTTAGGAATGAATTTAGTTTTCCTTGATTTTGAATTGAGATAAAATAAATAAATGAAAGGAAAGACAGAAGTTTATATAAGTTAATTTCAGATTTTATTAAAATTAAAAGAAAACTCAAATAAATGTGACACTTGTCCCTTACTTAGATTAATATGTTAACACATGTTATCTAAAATGGTTTATAACATATCACTTGTGTTAACTTATTTTTATATTATTTGTAAATGATTTTAAATGCTTTTATTATTAAATTCCTAATTAACAAATACATTTATTATTGCTTTATAAATTTTATATAAATACAATCTTTAAAGCAAAATAGAATATAAACCAATTATGATTTAAATAAAATCATATATAATATTTTAAACTCATTTTTAAATGCTAATTTAAAAGCTTTTGTATTTATTCCTATTAAATAAATACTTTTCCAAATTTATATAAACAAAATTTCTTTTCAAGAAAATAATATAAACAGTCTTATTTTTAAATAAAAATCTTATCCGTATATTTTTAATCCAAACTATATTATTATTATTATTTTATTTTAAAATACATATTCCTTTAAATTCAATTTTTAAATTCAAATTCAAAGTCAATTTAAAATCCAAATTTAAAATCAATTCAAATAAATATAGATATCAATTTTAAACAACACATTATTAATTGTCTATTTAAAAATAACTTAAATACATAGTTATATATATATATATATATATATATATATATATATATATATATATTTAAACACACTTATTAAATTTTAAATAATAAGTCTATTCAAAATCTATTTTTAAAATAACACAATTTAAATTTGAAACTAATTATTCCATTCAAAAATCTATTTATATTTATATTTAAAAACATCACACTATATTTATTATTGTTTGAAATTAACAAATTTTACCAATTTTAAATAATTAATTAAAAGATTATCACATTTTAAATTCCTTGAAATTCTGGGATATCACATATGCATAGCCAAATATCGACGCACCTAAAAACATACGCCTCATGCAGAGATTAATTGAGCCGAACATTGATGCACCTAAAAGATACAGCCTATGTATTGACTCATTGAGCCGCTTGCTTCATGAACAGTCAAAAGACCATGGGTCTACCCCACCAAATTGAGCCGATGCCCTAAAGAATAAGTGTAAATTACACCATGCTAATAGTTTAGCTTCATGTCCAATAACCACTGGTTTAACTTAAATATTTACGAACAAATTGAAGATTTCCACTCGAGGATACCAAATGATCATCATTGATCAAAAAGAAGTGTAAATTACACTAAGCTAATAAATAAATGAGTTTAGCTTCATGTCCCATAACCACTGGCTTAACTTATATATTTACGAACAAATTGCAGATTTCCACTAGAAAATTGTCACAAGATTTCAATCAAACAAGTCCAAGAATTAACCGACAAAGTAGATGCAAGCGTTTCATAGCACTTATTTTGCTAAGCCGTTTAATTAAATTTCTCATGCGAATGAGGTAAAGGTTTGTATATACTAATAGATTGGAAAACGGTTTTAGAAACGAGCTTTGTACTAAAAATAGTGTTGAAATCGATTTTTTGAAAGAGTTTTTAGTATTTACTGCTAGTACAAAAACAATTGTATTCTAAAGTGATAAATCACATAAATGGTTGTAAAAACAATCTATCACCAAAATCCACATTCGACGATGAGAATTAAAGTCATAAAAATCGATATCAAATCCATAAAATGGATATTCCCAAAAATCCATAAATGAAGTCATCAAAGTCAATAATAAGTGACAACAATTATCCGAAACAACAAAAATCGATAAAAACTGGAAATCCACTGAAAAACAACTAAAATAGGCAAAATTGAACTGTCCTAGACGTCTGGTTGGTTTAGCCAGACATCCTGGGTTCTGAAAATATATACGTTTTTTCTCCTTTTTATTTTACGTCTGGATTTTAGCTTTGCCATTTTTTCTACATTTGTTATTTTTCACTTTTCCAATGAACACTACAAGATGTCTGGTTTTTTCAACCAGACGTTTGGATTTTTCTACTAGGCAAAAAAATTTCTCACCTAAAAAGGGCAAATCCAAACCGAAAGTGATCGAGCGAGCGGTGGATGCTAGGAATTTATGCCAAGCGACCACCCAGTCCTATAGGCTCTTTAATACACCACCAATAACATGTCCAAACATCCAAGATAGGATCTTTAAAGATTTTGACTTCAAAATTGAAAAATTAACCAAACCAATCAAATCAAAGCAATTGAACATGAAATAGATGTTAGGAATTCATACCTAACAATAATGAAAGCTATAGACATAGATGTGAGTTCAAGAACTCACCTTTAAACCCAAAAATAAAATGAGATGCTCTAAAACAAGCTAAGATTGATTTCTCTTCAATAACACCTCTAGAATCTTCAATCCATTATCAAATGAAATGAATTTCCTAAGTTAGGTTATAGGGAATTTTGAAATTGAAGAGAGATTGAGATGGTGAAGATGAAGAGGATGCATACTTATGCTTCTTTTTGATTTTAGAACTAGACCTTGAATTTCCTAATAAAACTAGGGCTTAGGAATTTCTAATCTCCCCTCTTTCCTTCAGTTTTCCATTAGCTTGAGTGGTAGGAATTATTACGATAAAATGAATGAAGGGGAGAGGAGTTAGGGTATTTGATAAAAGAGTTTGGGTTCTATTATTGGGTTAGTGGGCTAGAACCAAACCAAAAGCCCAATTGAAAATTCCAAAATCCTAATTAACTCCAAACATATCGATGTTTATACTCGAACAAGTTGTAAATGTCGTTATAAAATCAATGGAAGTGGTCTCGAGTCCAAATTCAACTATTTTCAAAAAGTCACATTTTGTACATTAAATTGAACTAATGATGCTATATTTAAATAAAACATTTAAACATATAATCGTAAAATATGCGGGTTGTTACAGACTCCCCTTCTTAAAGAAATTACATCCTCGCAATACTTAAGAAGAAAATAAAGAGTAACAACCACTTTAAGGCATATCAACTCAAAATAAAATTTTGAAGTGAGAAGTTCACCTTAAAGAGCACGAGAGAGTAAGTCCGGATGTGTTCACTCAATGAATTCTCTGGATTCCTAAGAACAATCCTTAGAATTTGCAGACCATTGAACTTTCACAAGCGGAACATCTTTATTACGAAGGCGTTTAACCTCCGTAGCAATGATGCGAGTAGGATGTTGCTCATAAGTCAAATTAGGTGAAACCTCAATTTCCTCAATAACAATGGGCTTAAGAGTAGAGTCGGAATCTCTAAGGCATTTCCATAGTTGAGAGACGTGAAAAATGTCATAAATAGCAGAAAATTGAGCCGCCAGTGATAAAAGGCGATAAGCCAAGGAACAAATGCGTTCGGTGATGGGAAATGGACCAATATATCGAGGTGTTAGTTTTCCCGATCGACTGAAATGCATAACACCCTTCATGGGTGAAATACGAATGAATACCAAATCTCCCACAGAAAATTCCAAATTCCTTCTACGGTTATCGGCGTAGGATTTTTATCTACTATGAGCTTCTTTCATCCTATGACGAATAAGGTCAATTTTTTCTATGGAATCACAAATAAAATCTGGACCTAAAAACAGCTTCTCACCGGCTTCAAGCCAACATGAAGGAGATCGGCACAGCCTTCCGTAGAGTACCTCGAAAGGTGTTATACCAATACTAGATTGGAAGCTATTATTATAGAAAAACTCAACATGAGAAATATGATCTTCCCAAGTTCCACCAAAATCAAGAACAAGAAGATCTTCAAGAGTTCGATTCACATACTTTGTTTGTCCATCGGTCTGGGGATGATAGACGGTGCTAAAATTAAACTTTGTTCCCAAAACTTTTTGAAGACCTTTACAAAATCCACTAGTAAATAATGGATCACAATTGCTAACAATAGAAGTAGTAACTCTATGGAATTTAACAATTTCTTTGACATAAAGTTTTCCCAAAAGTGGTACTGTCCGATTGGACCGAATGGGAATAAAATAGGCGGATTTTGTAAGTCTATCTACAATAAGCCATAAATTGTCATGACCTAAACGAGAACGGGGAAGACCGTCAATAAAGTCCATGGAAATTTGATCCCACTTCTAAATTGGGATGTCCAAAGGTTGCAATAATCCACCAGGCCTTTGATGCTCGGCCTTTACAAATTAGAAAGTCATACAATGCTTAATGATGTTAGCAATATCAAATTTCATTCCATCCAAATAATAAATTCATTTCATGTCAGCATACATTTTACAACTATCGGGATGAATGGTAAATTTAGAACGATGAGAATCTTCTAAAATATCTTTACGAAGATCACTAATATTTGGCACAATAAGTCTACCAAATTTTTGAATGCCTCCACGAGCATCAATTTCAAAGTCTTTCAAACCATCACTATTTCTATTCTTACAACTTTGGCTAAGATGAGCCAATTTGGGATCATGCTTTTGAGCTTCAAGGATGCGGTCTAAAAGTGAAGGATGAGCCTTAAGGCTACATAAAACAAGAGATGAACATGAATCAGATTCACGATCTCGAATCTCACAAGTGGACAAAGTCTCAAGATCATTCCATTCCGATATATCATGGAAACAACCGCTTGTTGTGTACGACTAAAGGCATCGGCAATAAGATTTCCCTTTTCTGGGAGTATAAAGAATATTAAGATCATAAAATGCAAGGAATTCGAGCCAGTGTTATTTATTCAAATTAAGTTCTTTTTGAGAAAACAAATACTTCAAAGATTTATGATCGATGTAGAGAAAAATTTCTCTCCCAAAAGATAATGGCATCAAATTCTAAGAGCAAAACAATGGCCGCGAGCTCTAGATCATGAGTGGTATTTTTAATCTCGACAGGCTTTAATTGTCTAGAACCATAATCGATAACACGTTCCCTTTTGCATGAGAACGGCACCCAAACCAATACGACTAGCATCAGTACAAACAGTGAAGTCTTGGTTCCCTTTGGGAATCACAAGAATAAAAGCATCGGAAAGGAGTTCTATTAAAAAAAAATTGAAAAGCAGCTTGTACGCTAAATCATTTATTTCATGGTCCTCCTTCTTGAAAAGCTAAGACATTCAAAATTTTGATTAACTTTATGTAATTATCTTTTTCGAAAATTTACTTATTGTAAATCAATTTACTGAATATGACTGTCTCATCATAGCGTTTAGGAGACTCCTATCAATAACGTTGATCAGGTACATCAACCAGAATTCTAAGCACTCAATTGGCAATACAACACAAAATCATCTTCTATATGATAAACATGTCACTTATAAAATTTACAAATATTCTTTGCTTGTCTTAATGACATAATCCAATCATATTTATAAATATATCTTATTAGAAAGATTTGCAATTTTAAATTACTGTTTTCATCCATAATCAATGAATACAAGGATGAACTAATCGAAATATTCATAGTATACTCGATTCATAAGATGGATGAAATAAGATGGAAGGTTCGTCAAACCGAATGACATAACGAGCCACTCATAAGAATCATAACAAGTGTGGAATGCGGTAAGTAGAAAGCTATCCTCCATAACTCATAGCTGATGAAAACTGATGGCAAGATCGAGCTGAAAAGACCTTAGCACCACTCAATTGATCGCTTAGGCAGTAATCCTAACACGGACTCAAAAATATCGAAAAATTCATGAACTACTTAAATGAGGGAAATAGAATCTTCCTCCTCATATGGATATAAAGAATAAAATGAAGCCACCGAATTGGAATCTGAATCTTTAAGAATAATAGAAATCTTCTTAACAGATTGGGAATATCGAAGATGGATAGTCCTCTCAGGATATAGGATATGAGCTTCATAATGATTAAGCCAATCCTTTCCAAAAATCAATTATGAAACCTAAGCAGCGCATAACATGTAAATCGGATTCGAAAAGCATAATCGCACAAAATAATCTCGACACTTTTACAAAGTAAACCGAGTGTTGTGGATCCACCAACTGGATTTGCTCTTCTTATTAAAGTCATCAAGCCCATAATATTTAAAGTAAAAGTATTAACAATTTCTTTTGATATAAAAGAATGAGATGCACCTATATCAAAAATAATTCGAATATGATGATCACGAAATGAAATAATGCCATCAAGGACAAAATGAGGAATACTTTGACCAAGAGAAGGGTTACTAGGGGCTTGCACAACATTCAGCTTACCCTTTTTCTTGCTTTGAAGTTTGAAACATGAAGATAAAAGATGACCCAAACCTTGCAATAGCGACAACTAAGGGGTTCGGACACCTATTTGCATAGTGGTCCTCAGAACTACAATAATAGCATTCTCCACGATTTGGGATTAGAGTCTTTGCTGTCGAAATTGCCTGCTTTCCTTTCTTGTTGGGAATAGGGATTTTGAACTTAATATGCCTCTTCTAGTTGTTATTGAGGCACTTTTTGGCACCTTTAACATCACTATCACTTCCGTTATCGGTCTCTTCAAGTTGAAGAGTGATATCTACAAGATGGTCGAAAGGCACTTCTAATTTCAGAGGTAAAACCTTTTTGGGTTCTTAAGCATAGATAAACCTTTGATTCTTTACAAGATCTAGAAGTTGTTGGACAGACATGAATACGTCATCCTGAGAAGGACTACTGGATTGACCAGCACTAGAACTGCCAAGTCTAACCATCTCTTCTTCTTTAAGAAAAAAAGAAAGAACAAAGAGGAAAAAGGTTATTCTCAAAATGAATACAAATAAGCTTGATTGGTAAGACAAATCATCATAAAAGAAAATAGGATAGAACGGTCCTATGACTCGAATTAAATTCTAAGGCATGATTTCTAAGAGACACTTAGGACAATGATCCTTGCTAGATTATTCTATATTTTACGAAGTTTGGCTCTGATACCAAGCTATGACACCCCACCTATATACTCACACTAGTCAAGGACACTATGCAGTAATGTCATCGACTAGCACGAAGAATAAGGCTGATGAAGAGTGACCATCTGTGTAATTGATTTTTGGGAGTACCGATATGTCAGACAGCAGGTCATGCATTTCATTTCAAGAGGAAATCTAACATATCAAATACAAACTCAAAGCTACTACACAATGGCTTTGTGGTCTTCGAAAACAAATATAAAATAAGCATAACACATAATTAGTCATAGATATTCATATCACTAAGGCAGAGACATATACTAATATATCACATAAAAGTGAACATCAAAGTAGTGGTCGTACAAGATCCATTATATCACAAAAGAATAGGTACAAGTGCTAGACAAAAGAATATGTATACATCAAGGAGTCTCTATCTCGAATATATAGAAAAACCAAAAAACTACTAAGCTAAAGTAGTTAACCAAAAGTCATAAGCTGGTCCCTGCTAAGAAGTCAAGTGGAAGTACCTGAAACACCTTGGTCTGACCCGAGTATTATTCAAGAACAAAAATAATAAACGGATCAGTCTAGCTTTAAATATCATACAAGATGAGATAGGGTAAGAGATATGACGAAAATATATGGTAACAATAATGTCATATTGTGACAAGTATATATCTGATAACAATGAAAATCATACAATATCTTAAATCTCCTCAAATATCAAAAATGAATATCATATTGTTTATCTTATTCACCAAACCTCAACAAAACATATCAATGCAAATCTTAAAAATTGGTGACACACAAATTCCATTAATCAATAATTAGAAATCCAGAAAACACAAAGTGGGAGGCCTATCACAAACAGGAGTATGAAAACTCACCAACACGTGTATCACAAACAGAACATTATTCCATGGTCGCTAACCCATCAAATTTGAGCCGAACATCGATGTACCTAAAAAGATACGACCCACGCATAGCCGAACATCGATGCACCTAAAAAGATATGCCCATGCACAGATTAATTGAGTCGAACATCGGCACACGTAAAAAGATAAGGCCCATGTATAGACTCATTGAGCCACTTGCTCCACGAACGGTCAAAAGACCATGGGTCGCTTCCCCACCAATTTGATCCGAAGCTCTAAAGAATAAGTGTAAATTACATCAAGCTAGTAAATAAATGAGTTTAGCTTCATGTCCGATAACCACTAGCTTAATTTAAATATTTACAAACAAATTGCAGATTTCCACTCGGGATACCAAATGATCATCATTAATCAAAAAGAAGTGTAAATTGCACTAAGTTAGTAAGTAAATGAGTTTAGCTTCATGCCCCATAACCACTGGCTTAACTTAAATGTTTACAAAAAAATTGTAGGTTTCCACTAGAAAATTGTCACAAGATTTCAATCGAACAAGTCCAAGAATTAACCGATGAAGTAAACGCAAGTGTTTCATACCACTTGTTTTGCTAAGCCGTTTAATTAGATTTCTCATACGAATGAGATAAAGGTTTGTATATACTAATAGATTGGAAAACGGTTTTAAAAACGAGCTTTGTATTAAAAATAGTGTTGAAATTGTTTTTGTGAAAGAGTTTTTAGTATTACTATTAGTATAAAAACCATTGTATTTTAAAGTGACAAATCACAAAAATTGTTGTAAAAGTAATCTATCACCAAAATCCACATTCGACGATGAGAATTAAAGTCATAAAAATCGAGATGTTTCCAAAAATCCATAAATGAAGTCATTAAAGTCAATAATAAGTGACAACAACTTTCCGGAACAAAAAAAAATCGATAAAAAATTGGAAAATCACTCAAAAACATCCAAGATAGGCAAAAATGAGTAGCACTAGATGTCTGGTTGGTTTAGCCAGACGTCCGGCCTTGGGTTTGAAAATATATATGTTTTTTCTTCTTTTTATTTTTAATTCCAGAAGCCTTCCAAATGTCTCGTTGGGTTTAACCAAACGTCTGGATTTTGGCTCTGCTATTTTTTTCTGCATTTGTTATTTTTTCCCTTTTCCAGACCCCCATACCAGATGTCTGGATCATTCAACCAGAAGTTTGGATTTTTCTGCTTGGTAAAAATTTTCGTAGCCCAAAGAGTGCAAATCCAAACCGAAAGCGATCGAACGAGCGATGATGCTAGAAATTTATGCCAAGCGACCGCCGAGCGCTATAGGCTCTTCGATACACCACCAATAACATGTCCAAACATCCAAGATAGGATCTTTAAAGATTTTGACTTCAAAATACCAAACTTGGTAAATTCAACAAACTAATTCAAATCAAAAGCAATTGAGTATGAAATAGATGTTAGGAATTCACACTTAACAACAATGAAAGCTATAGACATAGATTTGAGTTCAAGAACTCACCTTTAAACCCAAATATAGAAATGAGAACCTCTAGAATCTTTAGTCTATTATTAAACGAAATGAATTTCCTAAGTTAGGTTATAGAGAATTCTAAAAATTGAAGAGAGATTGAGATGGAGAAAATCAAGATGATGCTTACCTATGCTTTTCTTTTGTTTTAGAACTAAAACTTGAATTTCCTAAGAAAACTAGGGCTTATGAATTTCTAATCCCCCCTCTTTCCTCTATTTTTCCTTTAGCTTGAGTGTTAGAAATTATTATGAGTATAATGAATGAAGGGGAAAGGAGCTAGGGTATTTGGTAGAAGAGTTTGGGTTCTATTATTGGGTTAGTGGGCTAGAGCCAAACCCAAAGTCCAAATGAAAATACCTAAATCCTAATCAACTCCAAACATATTGATGTTTATACTCAAACAAGTTGCAAATGTCATTTTAAAATCAATGGAAGTGGTCTCGTGTCCAAATTTGACTATTTACAAAAAGTCACATTTCAGACATTAAATTGAACTAACGATGTTATATTTAAATAAAACATTTAAATATATAATCGTAAAATATGCAGCAAAATATATGGGTTGTTACAAATGGACATTCGGTTAGGGTTAACTCTTGTATATCACTATCGGTGAGAATTTCGAGCTAATCGTCATTGATGGACACTCGGCTAAGGACACTCCCACTTACCACTACCGGTGAGAAGTTTGAGCCGATCGTCAACTATGGACACCCGGTTAGGGATCACTCTGGACTACTACTACTGGCGAGAAGTTTAAGCTGATCGTCAGCAATGGACACCGGTTAAGGATCACTCTGGTCCATCGCTATCGGCGATAAGTTTAAGCTAATCATTAGCTGTGCACATCCGTTTAGGGATCACTCCAGTCCAACACTTCCTTGGAGAAGTTTAAGCCGATTGTTGGCTATGGGCACCCGCTAAGGGATCACTCTGGTCCATGCACTATAGATGAAAAGTTCGAGCCAATCGTCGACGATGGACACTATAGCATCACCATTTTGAGGTCCAAAATCAAGCGCTATAGATGTTGTAGTCATCTATAGTATTAATCTCTGGTGACAAATGCGGATATGTTAATCATATCAATAGTCAAAAGCATAAGTATATGAAATATTTTAAACATAATTTCATAAAAAACTTTCACCTTTCATTTCAAAGATAATATTCCATATTTGTTACACAATCCCAAAACGTCACCCAAGTTCAGATAAAAAATAACTATTACAAAACACTCCAAGAGTGGCATATGAAAATACCCCCTTAGTTGATTAGAGTTATAATAGATAGTAATAACATTTACCTTACATACACATTCGCCAAAACGAACTTAACTTGCAAACCCTTACTTCCGACCTACACAAATTAAATTTTGAGCACCTCCAGAGTTTAAGGGGAAATCATAAACTTCGAATTAGACAAAAAGCCTGGTGTGAATAATAATATGCCATCTCGATTTGTGGATATTTAGCAAGCAGCATCGTTAAGCAGAATGGGTTTACTCATCACTAATATATATTTTATAATATATGTGTGTGTGTGTGTATATATATATATATCTTTTGCAAAATAGCTTCTCCAAGCACAATGGTTAAAATAGACAATATAAACAATAAGGAGCATACATGCAACATGCGTAATCATGAACAATCTGTCTAAATAAATGGACTATCTATCCCAACATCATAGTTTTCTCAAGGTAACTACAAACCTATAGCTGACTCAGGCCTACCAGATATATCAAATTCTCTAACATCCTGTTATAAGGCAACTTGATGGTCTATCCGATGCTTACCATTCCTAGGGTCACTCTGATCCGAATTGTTTTGCAGGCTCATCAATAATCTATTTCATCTTTGTGTATTCCTTTTTGTCCATAAACCTGCTTTTAGTTTTACTCGTGACAAAGCCCTATGCATTAGAATTTTGGACTTGTATCAGCTAGGGGCTAAGAGCTGAAGTATAGGGCAATACCCTACACCAGTTCCATCCGGTCTTTTAATCCCTGAGTCAATTCATCCTATCACAATTTATCTAAAGGTTATACAACACTAATCTCTTTAGTAGAATTTTGCGCTAAATACTCATTTTATTTTCCTTGAAAACATACATCTTTATAAATTATCTGATCCTTGAAATCATATTTTTAAAGCAAGGAAAATATTACCCTTTACTTTATCAAAATATTTATGCCATGACATATGGTTCTACAAAACAGTATTGGTGAATCTCTAAATTACTTGAATGTAACTCACTTCGAAACCATATGCTATAGAGCCAAAAAATATAAAATATTTATATTAATAAATTGCGGCATAGAGATAGCAGATGAGGGTATTCTCCCTTCAAAATATGTTAAATTCCTCTATTTATAACACATAAGGATACATAGTCGAGGTCAACCACTTCGTATATTCTATTATAAAACCTTAAAAAACGAAGTTGACATAGATAAATCTCGACATCACCACGTAAGGAAAAATAAGCGACTTCATTAGAGCCGAAGTCAATAGGAGCGGCATCATATCCCTCTTCAAACATAGGCAATAAGAAACAAAGGTAGTAAGGGATAAAGCCAAAGTGATTACATGTGGCATCATTGTTTTAGTTAAAAGTGCGGCTTCCTTGCCTTTCACAGTCATAATTAAAATTGGCGGTTACGTTATTGCCACTTTAAGTCTCTTTGAAGTCGATGGGGACAGTGACGTTGAAGAAACAAGTGGAACTATGCTATTTGATATAAAATGCTGCACTTAAGCCATGTGGCAATGACAATGTCGAAGACCATATTTCGACTTTGATATTGTGCTTCCTACTTCAACCACACTAATCCATTCCATATCAACTGAGGTTGATATCATATGTATTACCTATGATTGACTTCGGAGGCCATAGATGCGGTGAGATGAGGAGCGGTATCATGACTTCAACATGGCAAAGCCGTAAATAAGAGGAAAACTGTTTATTTGCTAATTAAAGTAATTTCTTTTCACCCGCTCTAAATAATATTCAAATTCTAATTAGTTAACACTTCTTTTACCAAAATCTTTTTCAGTAACTACTATAGAGCATAGTTTACATTTTCAAAATAATTTGCAAACTACACCTTTTATGTTATTATTTGATTATAATAATTAAGCTTTACTAGCTCAAATAATTCATAATAAATCACAAACACTTGAAAAAAAATCCAAAAAAATCGTCATAAATCTAATTTATTACATCCTTTAACATATAAAAATTTATGATCAAAAAATAATTTAATTATTTTAAATAATTAAATCCTGAAATATCTTATTTTCCAACCTTAGAAAATTCACCGATTATTCTCATTAAGTTAGAAAATTATAAAATTAGAACACCACTTCCAAAATAATGTTTCTAACATCATATTAAAATATCCAGACCTTAAGGTGTCATATGATAGGTTTTCTGAATGAAACTTATCGAATAATTTCATAATTAAATTAAATAAATTCACCAATAAGCATATAGCCATTCAAACTATCGTAATATATGGCATAATATAAGCAAAAGAAATGGAGTTATGCTTAAAACCAAAAATAATACTTAAAACATGAGATATGTAAATATTATTCACCTTGAATAGTTTTAAGCAGGTTGAGATCTGTGGGTTTGATTCCTCTAAGCTTTGATCTTGTTTCCCTAGCTTTACTTCCCTTGAAATACTTGATAATGGTAGGCCTTGATTCTTTAATTTCATTTATAATTAATGAAGTGAGGGAGGAAAAGAGATGGGAAGGGTTATATTTAGGAATTATACTCCTTTCCGATTTTTCTCTCCTCGTATATCCTCCTTATTAATGTTCTAATTAATTCCATTAGTTCATCAATTAAGGCTCGACCCATACTAATTATCAAATCTCTATCTCTTTACCCTTTTACGTTATTTTATTTTATTTATATAATTAAATCCTAAATAATATTAATCAAAATTAAGGTTGTCACAGACACCCGGTTGGGGATCACTTTGGTCCACCACTATTGGTGAGAAGTTTGAGCCAATCATCAGTTATAGATACCTAGCTAGGGACCACTTTGGTCCACCACCACCAGTGAGAAGTTTTAGCCGATTGTCAGTTATAGACACCCGGTTAAGAATCACTATGGTTCATCACTACCGGTAAGAAGTTTTAGCTGATAGTCAGCTTCAGACACTCTGTTAGGGATCACTCTGGTCTACCACTACAGGGAAGAATTTTTAGGATCGATCGTCAATGGAAATTGCCTATTTTGTGATCATGTCTTGATCAATAGGTAAATTCGTTTTTCTGTTGACGGGAAAAAATTTGTCCCAGCTTTCTATGGTGCGCCATAGTTGGGTGCCCTTAGTATGCAATGGTCTTGCCTGTATAGTCCTATAAATCAGTAACCTTATTTAGCATAGGATGGTTGTTCTCATGATGGTTTAATAGCACCAATCGTCCATCATGGTTTCGCGCACCTTATCCAAGGGTTCCGGTAAGACCTTGATGATTGACTAATTCATGTATTTAATACAGTTAGTGCGAAAAAACAAAATAGAGGCTTTGAACACTCAAATAATACTCAATCTATGATGATGAGAATGTAGGCTCCATTCCTTGTATCCCTGTTGATAAAATATAATCTTTCTAGAGCCCCCAACCAAAGGGGAATTCACTCCATGACTACATTTCTTCCTCAAGCGAGTGATGCGCTATCCTAGAGTTGTATTGTTTCACTGCTTTCTACTAGAGCATCGTGGTTTTTAAAGCAGCCTCATCCCACCTCTTTTGAATCAGATTCGGAGACATGTTTAGCAATTCCTTGTTCTCCACTAGGTCATAGTGGATTCTCCTCTGAGATAAGATCGAGGGGAAGAATAACATATAATTCATAGGATAAAGAAAAAGGAGTATGTCCATTGCAATTCCATAGGGAATGCAATATGCATAAAGTGCTAATGGCAGCTTATCCATCCGAGCTTCTTCATAATTTTCCAAATGCTTCTTTATGAGGGTTTTGAGAACCTTGTTGACTTCTTTAACCTATCCATTGGCCTACGGTAGAAGCACTATAAAAAAGATTTTCCTTATTCCATGTTGTCGATAGAAGTTGGCGAATTCCTATTATAACGACCCGCAAATCCGAACTCTTTGAATCGAAAATAAACAACACATGTCTAACCCAAAAAGCACAGACTGACGGAAAGTCGGGAGGAAGAAAAGAAGAGAGAAGAAGAGAAGAGTGGAAAGAGAGAAGATAGAAGAGAGAAGAAGAGAAGAGAAGAAAGAGAGAAGATAGAACAAAACAGAATAATACAGAATATCATATCGCAGCGAAAAGCATATAATATCATATCAAAATAGAAACTATACATATACATACATCAATCAGAGTTCAAAAATCAATCATTAGTTATCAGCTTGGACAGTTATGATAACCTTTCCTCAAAATTGCTAATAATATACAACAACTAAGCACAACAGAAAATCAAGCAGATGCGTGTATACCAAAATGAAGATCTCCATCTCTCATGCTGAAGTTCCAAAAGCACTAATCTGAACCTGTAAATATACTAGGTCTGACCCGAGCATTGAAAGGGAAGAATGCCCGTATCAGTCTAGTAAACTAGCATGAGAAACACACTCAACAAAATTTATTAAATTACCATAGTCTTCCTTTATCAAAACAAAAGTATCTTGTAAGACACGCCCACATATAAACACGGACATGTTTTTACCTTACGATAACTAAAACATTTCATATGAAATAATCTTATATTATAATAGTGTTAAGTATATAAATAATATTAATCATAGTCTAAATGGTTACCCATATAGCATTCCGAGGCTATTCATTAAGCCTTTAGAAATAAAACTACAAGCTCGTAGTAGGGTTTGGATTTCCATACAAATGACCAGGTGAAGGGACTACCTTCCAGCAGTAGATCTCTAGAGGAATGTACCGAGGACCATCACAAAGGATCCTCTACCAACACAAGATCGGCCCACCTCTATAACTAGATGGTACTGAATATATCATCCTCCGATCATTACCGACCTTTACCGAGGGCCCTCTAGCATGCAAACAATAATAATCAAATACACGACGTTATAGCATGTAAAGATATACCTAAAAAAGGATGATCATATCCTAATTGGAAGCGACCCACTTAGCCTTGCTGCATCTAACCCTATTTTGGTCATTTTCGGTTGATGAGACCTGAGGTAACGATTACCTTTCACAAATCACATATCACATCACTTTGAATGTCACACGGCCATTTCTGTTGACTACTAATTGATTTCCACAAAAATACAACCCTTATGCTCATACGTCTCAAGGAGGCTGTTAAGCTAAGAGAAGTTGCCTTCTACGCCACCACAGATGTACGTTTGTAAAAACAAATGTACGTAATCTTTAGAAATGCAATGTCATACAAACATCCATACAAGTTGTCCAAGAACATGACAAACCGAATGTACTTTCCTACCACATCTTGTCGGGAAATCCCTAGGATTAGTGGCGAATATTCCTTGCATTGGATATTTCATAACGAACAGACTATTGCTACTAGATGTATATTGGGATTTTAACCCCAAACGATCAACAAGCAGTCCTCCACTATGAAAATCGTGAATATCAATATCATCACAATCTACAAAAATCGAACGCATATACGTTGGTCCGAAGTGGTTTTCGAATAAACCGATCGCGGTCTCTTTGCACTAACAACGCAAAAGCATTACTCAACCTCATATAGAAACTAAGTCTCGTAGACTTATCACGTCTCCAAATTTCAACTTGCTATCCTTCGGGCTAAGAAGGAAGCTTGATAGATTGTAGTAATACTCCACACTATACGAACCAACATCCTCAACACAAATGATAATCAAGCCTAAATAAAAGGCTACGTACTAAGTGTACGACTAAATAGTTCACACGTCAAGTCGAAGAACTGAAATGACCAAATTTGATAGTCGGTTATTTAACTATCAAAGCAAACAAACAAATATTTAGCACCAAATGCAATCACTAGGCCCATTTAATTAAATCTTTTATTAATTAAATCATTTGCAAAATATTCACTTTAGATTATATTTAAAAAGATATAATTCTCAAAACCATTTCAATATCGGAAAACATTTCCATATACTTATTTAATAATAAGTAATTCACAAATCAATTTATTTCCAACACTTGGAAAATATTACATATACATATATCGGGATTAAGTATATATATTTTATTCTTTTAAGGAAAACTTTCTCTTTAAACACATTTATTTGGTTCAAAACGAATGTTGCATAAAACGTCGTTACGACAACCCAAAATCATTAGTATAGGGATTCGAAAATTAGATAGATATATAAATCCCACATACTATACAAAACATTTTCTTTTGAAAATCATTTACTATAACAACAGTGTTATAGTCCATCATTTCCTTACTTCTCGAAAATATCTATTTCAACAATGAATGTTGAAGCCTATGGTTTCAATACTTAACATATTTTAAAACTTCTTTAAATCTTTTAACTTCATTTAAAATACCACTTCCTAAGACATTTATTTAACTTAAAATACTATTCACCATCCAAAATCGTGAATATAATTCATTTACAAAATTCATCACTTCTACACATTTGTTAAAGGATAATCCATTATCCAAAATCGTGGATTTAATTTCTAATCAAATTCATTACTATTGTACTTTTGATCAAAGGATTATCCACCATCCAAAATCGTGGATAAAATTCCTTTAATAAACTTCTGTATTTAACTTATCAAAATAAGTTGATTTCAAATTTATAAAATAATGTTTATTAATTTCATTTATATTTTATAAAAATTTCTATACATAAAATCCCTTTATTAACCAATTCCATTTATATCATTTTTATGCCAAAAATCCAAGTTATAAGTTAATTCACTTATAAATCTCTTATTTACAAAATTCGTTCTTTTATAACTTCATCAATTTATGCATCTATAAATCTTATTTACTTATAGAACCCATTTATAACTTCATTTTAACACTTACAAAACTCGTTAATAATTCCATTATTTTGATTTATAAAAATTCAACTTTATAAATCTTATATGAAAACTATTTATAATAAATCAAAAAAATCTCAATTTAACTTATTTTCAAAATAGTTAACTCCATATTCCAAAAATCACATTCTGATATTATTCTCAAAAAAATCATAATTTTTTGACATAAAAATTATAACTTGTATTTATTCAAAATAAATTCATTTCTTAACAATTTAAAAATATATAACACCTATATTCAAAATCACTTAACAATCCTTTTAAATTTGAAATCATCACTTTAAGATTACAAAAAATATGGCCCAATGCTGCAACAGTACCAAGTACATCAATCATGCATCCAAAACATCATATATCATATGATAACAGCATATATATCAATATTTGTAAATAAATCAACAGTGGTGAGGAATCCAGTTGGATCCCTCCAAACTGTCACCTGCAACAAATATACATATTAAAATATGTGTACAATGTCCGTTTCGAGGCAGACGCCCGTACAAAGGGTCATCCGCTCATACACGAGAACGTATATGGTCTCATTTGCTCCAATAGGTAGGAATATATCCAAATACTAATCAATATATGGATAAATATCATATATCATCCAAACAATCATCAATCAACATAAATGAATTTATTTCTCACTTATATAAAAATATCAGTGAATCAGAAAGAGTGGGTGTAACGACCATAGATTTTAATTTAATTTAAATTGATAATTAAATAAATTTTTGAATAAAATTGTAAGATAAATTGATTATAAATGGAAGCGAGTTTCCCCGAGTTCAAATATATTTTATATAAATCATTTAAATTTTTAAATATTGTATATATATGTATATATGTGAATATATATATATATATATATGTATGTATGTATATTTGGGTATATATGAGTCAATTTGAAATTATAAAATCTTGTGTGTATATATATATATATTTTGATTTGAATTTAAATCTCAAATAAATGGTTTAATAATAATAAATATTTAAGCTAGAAAATAAATTTGACAAATCAAATAGATATATAATAAGATAAATTATAAAATATAAAGTGATGGCACTAGAACAAAATTTAACAACATAATAAAAATAGAAATGTGTTCATATGACAAAATAACAAGGCAAAGTAATAAAGCTTTAGACAAAATAAAATAAATATATTTAAGTATAAGCAAATCAAACATAATAAATACAAACAAATATAAAAGTTTTAGTATGCAAAGCAAAATAAAATAAAATAAGAGCAAATAAAAGTATTCAAACAAATAAATAAGCAAAGTAAACAAAAACAAAGTAAAATTAACAAACAAATAAAAACATACATATGCAGGCAATGCAAATAAAGTTTTCAAACAAATAAATACTAGTACAAAATAAAACATAAAACCAAGTAAACAAATACATTTATATGTATAAACAAGTACAAGCAAATAAAGGATAAAAATATAAGTATGTAGAAGCAAACCTGCAAAGTAAAATCAAAATAAAAATAAATAAAAATAAATAAACATATGCATAAATAAGTACATACATGATTCAAAGAGTGTAAAGTAGATATGCAGGCAAGTGAAAGAACATTAAACAATGTAAGGTAAAGAAAAAAAAACAAAAGAAAGTATAAAAGTAATCAGGCAAAAGAATGTTGCCTGTAAAAAAAATTGCAAAACAAAATCTTCTCAACACAAAATCTATTAGCCGAGTAAAAAAAATACAAGGGTAGGGAAAAGCAAAAAGAGTTGCCAGGCAAATATATAAAATAGTATGCAAGCAAGACATGAAGGACTTAAGTCATTAATGCAAAGATGTCCTGGGTACACACCACATTACCTATCAGCCAATATACAATGGAAATACATGTGATATTGTACAAACAACACTATATCATTTGTACAAATCATTATCACTTGTAAGCTTCCATATACCAACCTGTACAAACTTAAATATAATACTCTGTACAAATATATCCCTGTAAACCTTCTCCCTATATATCAACAACTTCTTCATTTCAGTTTCATCCACCATAACTGAAAGAAGAAAAGAAAAGAAAACTGAAGCTTACCATCTGTAAAACTCAAACAATAATTCAACTGAAAACAATAGCAAGCTCTAACTTGATCAAAGATTAAAGTCTGGAGCATTCAAAGCTGGAAGTCTGGAAAGCAAAACATCAAAGTTTAAAGAAAAAAAAGTGTACAGGCTCAAAAACATCACTCTCTATTTCTTCCTGTGCAAAACATGTGAGCAACTTTAAGTTTTAAAACCAGTTCTTGAATTCAATGCTGTGAATCTGTGAGTAACTCCTTTTCTAAAATGCCTAAGTATATTCATTTAGGGTTGCATGCTAGTTTGACTGAATGAAGTTTAAATTGGGTGTATATCTGTGATAATGCCTGTAACTCATTTTTCTTTTAAGCAAGACTACAAATCATTTTCAAAGAAAAATAAATAAATAAGCAAAGGCATTACAGTTTTCATTTTCAAAACTGTTACAATCAAATAACTGCTCTGTTTCTAAAAGGTGAGTAACAACATATATAAGTTCAATCAAGTTGCTTGATTTTATCTAGATTGAGTTTGTGATGTGAATATATATATAAGTGCCTGTTTCTATATGTATGTGTACTGTAGGAATGCGATGTGTTTGGCCTCTATTTCTCTGATGCTTAATTCTAGGCTCAAAAGTAAATCAAAAATTACTTGCTCTTAATCCAAGTTTTGTTAAGATCGAAATGTTGAACAAAATATGTTAGTTACATCATAGTTTTAGGTTTAAAAATTTGTTGGGTTAAACTAAATTGTTTTGCCTTTGGAAAAATATAAAATAACAGTGAAACTTAAACAAAGTTAAAAATCAATTATCATGTTTGATGGATTCAGGTTTAAGAATCAAATACTGAAATCAAAATTTGATTTTTAAAACAAAAATCATTATTTTTAATTAAGGGATTGGAGAGTATTCTTGGTTTAACCAGGAAACAGAAAATTGGGTGTCTATGTTGATCTCGAGTGTCTGGGATGTTGAGAATTCTTCTGGTGATGGTATTAGGACCGGTGACTAGGGGAAAAATGGTAGGTGGATGGTCTGAGCTCGGTGGCGGCAGTGGTGGTTCTTTTTAGGTTCTAACCCTAGTTTGGCAAGGCTGGAGGAATGAGATCACCCCGTGGTCTCTGGTGCATCGAGTTCAACGAGGGCTCGGGAATTTGAAGCTTTGACATGGTCGAAGTGATTGACGGAGCCACTGTTTTTCTGATGGACGGAGGAGCGAAGGGGAGGCGATGCCAGGTTTGAGGATTTGGTTGCGCATGGAGTTCCAGGTTTGCGTTTTTTTGTGTTGCAGTGTCGAGCTTGATGCTCGATTGTGGATTGACGCTTCGATCGTCGATCTGATGATGGAGATGGGTTCGCGTATCGAACGCCGATGAGGGAACGTGGTCGATGATGGTCGGAGGTGCATCGAGCCACCGTGCACGTGCACGGTGGCTTTGGTGTGTCAGGGGAGGCGTGGGTATGTTTAAACTCTTGTATCTGAATTTAACTTAGAAAAAAAATAAGAAGAAGAAGGAACGGGTAGTAGAAGAAAGGTAAGGGGAACAGGCCTACTTGATGATGCGGTCTTGGCCTCGGCCCATTTAGGGGTTAAGCTCATAATTCTTTCAGCCATTTGATTAACAAAGTTTAGTGTAAAAAAAAAGAAAAAAAATGTTAGTTAGTTTAAGTTAAGATTTGATTTTAAATTTATTAAGAAAGGTTTTACAAATTAATTAATTTAAATTGAAAGATGATTAAGAATGTAAATTTATTTAAAAGTATAATTAACTAAGTATTTGAGGTTAAATGAATTCGAAATTAAAGATAGATATTATCAATTTTGTGTTTAACCAAATTGAACTTAAGAATTTTCAATTAACTACTTGAAGTTAATAAATAAATTAATAGTGGTTGATTAATTGATTAATTGGGGATTAATGATTTATTAATTGGTAATTAATGATTTGTTAAGTAATTAGTGATAAAGAAATGGGTAATTAAGTTTCATTAATTAATAATTAAGATTATTAATTTATAATCAAGAAATAACCAATTAAGTAATTAAGCAGTAATTAATAAAAAAATTAATAAGTTAATTAATTTATGATTAAAGAATAGTTAATTACGGTTTTAAATATTTATTAAGTTAATTAATTTGTAAATTAAGAATTATTAATTGGATATTAATTAATAATTAAAGTTGATTTAATCAAGTGATTAAGCAATAAATTGATTTAAGGATAATGTGATAAATTAATTTAAGTAATTAATTTGAGAACAATTAATTTATCAAGAGCAAATTAATAAATAAAAGTGATCAAGGATAATTATTAATTAAGAAGTAATTAATGATTAATTAAAGGATAGTTTATTAAATGTTTTAAAATTAATTGATTATTAATTTACCATAACTAGCAAATTTATTCACGAAAATTTATCTAATCAACTTAATCAGATAATTGAATTAATCCTACCAATGGATGCTTAGATTATATTGGATGTTAAACTGTTTGATATCCCTGTTATATGATGCCTTATGATTATCCTGATTTGTGTGTGATCTGTGATGAAATTTATTATCTGTGATATATATATCTGCTAATCTGTGTATGAAAGATAAGTGTTATAGTTTATATCGCTTATCGAATATATTGTCGTATTTGATCTGTGATGATTGAATGGTTGTGCACTATTGTGTTAAACCCCTGGACCACACTTATACATACACAATTATGGATTTCACGAGGAAATCGATTAAGTCGCAGATTTTTGAAATAGTTTAAAATTTGAATTTTTAAATTCAAATGTTTTGGAATTGGAATTGGAATAGAAGTGAAAAGCTTTTGAAATGGAATTTCAAAGATGGTAACTGGATTAAGCGTTGGAATTTAAATACTTTAATTTAAATTTGAATTCAATATTCAAATTGAATTCTGTAATTTGAAACTAGGGATTAATGATATTATACTAGTCATTATGAATTAAATCATTTTTAAAGTATTATTTTTGGGAATTTGAATTTAACCCAAGGATTTCAACTCGTATAAATGAATCAGATTTCCAAAATGAAAACTGTTGTTTTCAAATGATAAACACTTTTAGATAAGAACTGAGATTCCAGTTAATTAGGGGAATTTCAAGATTTAATAGAGAAATGATTTTCCTAAGTTATGAATGAATTCTTTTAGAAAGCTATGAATTAAATCTGTTTACTTTTAACAGATTTAAATTGATGATTTGTTTAAATCAAATTGAAATGAAATTGTTTTGAAGGCTATAAGTTAAATCTTTGATTTAAAGATTTAACGAGTTAATCAAATTGAAATGAAAATTGATTTGGAAAAATCTGTGAATGAATCTTTTATTTAAAAGATTAAAATGTGAAATTTGTTTAAAACCGTTAAAGGTTGTGAAAATGAATCTTTTTGTTTAAAGATTGAAAATGGTAATTTGTTAAGCCATTTGAAGAAAAGTTTTGGGTAATAAGTTGTGACTTAATTGAAATCCCATATCCATATGTTTTGAAAATATTTTCGCTCACTATTCGGTTTAGCCGGGAAAGGACCTTTGTGTCGTATAACCCATTCCGAATATGTGATACGTCGTTATGGATAGCATTTGAAGACCGGTGATGAAGACCGGGTATTTGCGAGAGCGATAGGATGACCTATCGATTGTTTCTGCACTGAGTCGCGCCGGTATAGAAACTCCCTAAGTGATGGGAAATCCGATCGGGATTGTGAATATCCGGATTGCAAGGACTTCTTTGTAAGTGCCTTCGGTTCTGTTCGATCCCAGAACAGACTTGTATGGATTGTATGTCTGACATTACAAATTGAGGTATAAAGCCGATTTCTTTCAAATATATTTCTGTTGGTGGCGGAGAATTTATTCTCTTAGCTTAACACCCTTCTCTGAGACGTACGAGCTCAGGGGTTATGTAGTTGAATGTTATCAGCGATATATTTCCAATTTGGTAATGTGACATACTGAGTGTTGCTGTGAAATGATCATTGTGTTAATTATTTATGATAGGATCATTTGTTTGATCGTCTATCCTGGTGATCATTTCTATGATCATTTGTTGACCCAAAGTACAGCTTTTGTATAAAGCGTGTTTTTGTGGACGAGACTTCGTCGAGCCTCACACCCCGGAAATGGTCAAAACAGGAAAGATGCGGCAAGGTTATGAGGGGTAGCTCCCTTTAGGGTATGTGCATTTCCTTCTGGATAGAGGTAGTATCATGGTATGGAGCCCAGATATTTAACCTATGTGGTTACTGCGAATTTATTACTTTGTGGTTGTTGGTTATCGGGATCCCGTGAGAAAGGTCGTTTACGATCGGGGGATGACATACTCGTGTCAGTAGTTACCCAGTTAGGGGTAACCCGGCCTTGTGTTGGCAGAGATCCGGTTTGGTTCTCGGGGATGTCCTTCCAGAGGCATTCTCATGTGGCAATGGGAAGTTCCTTGGCCTGACCATTTGTTGGAAATCCAAAGAAACAATACGATCCTGCACAGTGTTAGTTGTAGAACCTGCCATTTACTTATGGTGGCGCCCCACTGTTTAGATGGTAGCTATAGTAGGCATACGATAATGGTCGTATGTTGGCTAAGATTTATATCTTTACTTTCGAAATATTTTTCTACACTATGCACTAGTAATAATATTAAATGTTCTTTTTAATACGTATCAAGCATCTTTGACTATCATAAGGAGAAATCTCCTCCGATTCTGCGTTTGCATTGTGTGTGTGTGCGGGAGGCCTTATGGTAGTCTCATTTTAAAAAAAAGCATTGCGAATTGACTTTGAAAATCTTTTGTTGAATGTTTTAAAAGATAAACTGTTTTTGTTGCTCACACCAGTCCCACGACTGATCCGGAGTTTATTGTTTTCTTTCCTAAACTCTGGGTGCTCATTATTTTCTACACGAGCAGTCTAGAGTTGGGTTTTTCACATAGTCAGGTTTAGTAGATTATCTGGAGTTAGTTCAGTCTTTGGAGCGCACCAGTCTTGCTTATCTTGGTGTAGCGTTATTGGGAGTTCGAGCTATTGCTGGATTGATTCTTGGAAATGGAGTTGCAGTTCTCGGAGTTCTTCCTTGAAGACTATTTAGAGTTATTTGTTCCGTATGCTAGATGTTGTCATCTATTTTCTTTTCCGCTGCTATTTTATTGTATCATATCTCTGATGTATATTGATATCTATTGGATCATCTGTTGTATCAGATATTGTATCAAAGCTGTATATCAATGTATTATTCTTTTATTCCGCTGTGTTATTTACTTAATGATTGTTATAAGCTCCGGTGAATCGGATTTGAACGGTCGAATCTATGGCATTCGAATACGATTTGAAGTATGGATGTCGATTTTCGAGCGGGCAAAATCCGAGTCGTTACAGTGGGTTGTACTCACTTTGGTTCCAATATAAATTGCAGTGTTTTATTCCAAATAAAATTAAACGAGCATTTAATTTTGTCCAAAATAAATTCATTTCTTAACAATTTAAAAATATATATAACACCTATTTTCAAAATCACTTAACAATCCTTTTAAATTTGAAATCATCACTTTAACATTTTTAAATTACCAAAAATATGGCCCAATGCTGCAACAACACCAAATACACCAATCATTAATCTAAAACATCATATATCACATGATAACAGCATGTATATCAATATTTGTAAATAAATCAACAGTGGTGAGGAATCCAGTTGGATCCCTCCAAACTGTCACCTACAACAAATATACATATTAAAATATGTGTACAATGTCCGTTTCGAGGCAGATGCCCATACGAAGGGTCATCCGCTCATAGACGGGAACGTATTGGGTCTCATCTGCTCCAATAGGTAGGAATATATCCAAATACCAGTCAATATATAGATAATATATCATATATCATCCAAACAATCATCAATCAACATAAATAAATTTATTTCTCACTTATATAAAAATTGTAAATGGATCAGAAAGAGTGATTTGTACTCACTTTGATTCCAATATCAGTTGAAGCGTTTTATTCCGAATATAATTAAACGAGCATTTAATTTTACCCAAAATTTACACTAGCTCCAATCAACTCCAAACCAGCTCTAAAATGTATACGGACCCAGCATAACTTGTTTCTTCAAAAACGGACCTTGTATGAAGAAGTTATGACGTTTTAACGATTATACGAATTTATATTACAATAATTACAATTTCTTTTTTATTTTAATAACCTTAGATTGCATCATGACCATTCATTTCCAAAACCTAAGATCTCAGCCGCACCTTCTTCATCTCCTCCCACGTTCAAAATTAGTTAGAATGAACCCATCGGCTGCCACCCTTCCACTATTTATCGCGACCACCTCGCTCGACTACACGACGATAAGCCATTGCCAATTTGAAGCCCTATGCGAGCACCTCCTTCGACTACAACATCAGGGAGCTCGGCCCCCTATGCTTCTCAAAATTCATGTGTGAACTTTGGTCGTTCAAGCTCGATTTGCCGTCAATCCATTGCTCTAAAATCCATCATCACCGTTGGATTAAAAGGTCTAGCGAAGCTCTACAACTTTGTAGTTGAAGGTTGGGGAAGAACTGAATATTTTAGGCCATGGAAAATATAATGGTGGCTTGCCCTAGCTTTGAATTAGGGTATGCAAAATAGAAAAATAGTTGGCCTTTTGTAGAAAATGTTGCGACACTATCCATCCGAATTTTTCCGAAACTCGAAATAAAGCTTGTCTCCTGGAATTATTATGTTTTACCCCTATTCTGAACACTATGGAATATATATCAAAAGCCAATTTGATGAAATTTGAAAGATAGGTTTTCGAATTGACTATTTAAATTTAAAATTTACTTAAACAAATTTGTAACGACCCGCCTTTTTGGACAGTTTAAACCGACGATCAAATACACATGTCGATTCCAAACCATTCAAAATGGAAGATAGTTATTGGGGTAAATAAGAAAGAAAAGAAAGAGAAATAAAGGAAATGAAACAACGCAGAATCTCGCAGCGGAACGATAAAATATAATAGTCAAATAAACAGTTCATGAAGCTGTTTACTACACTTTGACAATTATTTATACAACATTTATCAGAGTTATACATATACAACAGAACAATTTAAATAATGCAGCAGACAGCATGATGCACAGATAATAATAGTAATAGTATACCAAATCTTCGTCTTCATCCTCCAGAATAGATCTTCAAAAAATCTGAAACACTCAGGACTGACCCGAGCGTAATGAAAAGACAAAACACTCGAGTTAGGACTAAAACATCCTTATGAAAGTTAAATCAATCGTAAATAAATATGAGTGTGACGGCGTTAGAGATGTTTACGGGGTTTGACATCTCTTATCCAGTGTCAACGTGCGTGCAATAACTTAAGAGATGTTACGGGATTTTCCATCTCTTAAGGATCCGTTAAACTATCTACTATGTAGTAATATACGCTAAGTAGATAATGTCTATCAGTAATATAAAGTACCAAAATAGCGTTAAGGCGTTACCATAATCCCCCTTAACACTTTTTTATAATGCCATAGTCTATACAGCACCGTAAGCCCCACCGTTAACTGGTGGTTATCAGAGGATACCCCATAGGTATAACACAAAGCATAACATAGTGGTCGCGAATAGGATAATCAGTATGACAAGTTACATGAGGCGATACCAACTAAGATACTAGTAGTTGCGTGATCCAGACTGATGTTGGGCATAGCCAGCAGCCACCCCAACACCGCGAAACAACACTCCCAAATCAAGGGGTGCACCCAAATCGCATCACAAATGTAATAGAAATGTAATCAGTATGCCCATATCCGATCCCGGTCTCTTTAATAACTACGTATTATTACACCGTTGGCTCTTTTACATTTCAAATCGATTCATAATTGATATCAAAATATCATATTCGCTTCAAAATCAAATCCATTTCAAATATCGACATAGCCATTCAAAATATAAGGTTCCTTTTCAAAATCATTTTTCGCCTCAATATCTCATTTCTATTTCAAAATCATTCTGACTTTCAATTTAGGTTGCAACTTCATTTAACTCAATTCGTATTTAAATTCAAGATATAAAAATAAACATTCCACTTTATAGACCAGCTTAGAATTCTAGAAAATAGTTTTAAGTAGTTTAAAGTAGTTTTTAAAAAATTAAAATAGTTAAAATAGTTAAAATCTTAAATGGATTTGAAATAGATAAATTTAGTTTAAAATAATTTAAATTGGGTTAAGTAGATTTAAAGTAGATTAAAATAGTTTAAGTATTCAAAATGGTTTATATAACCGCGAAATTTGGAAAACAAAATAAAACAGCTTCAAAACCAATCCATTTCAATTATAACTTCCCAATTCAACTCAATTTCAATTTCCATTCCACCGATTCAATTTCGATTTCAATTCAAATCAATGTACACATTTACTTCAAATTAATTCAATTTTACATTCCTCTTTAATTTATTCAATTTCAATTTATATCGATTTGGAGCTTGATGTTCAAAATACCAATTTATACCACTTAACACAATTATGCGTCAATATTCAAATCTAAATCCAAATTTCAAATATGATTCAATTTCAAGCTCAATTTCAAAATATAATTTTTATATCACTTTTACTTAGTAATGTTCAAAGCTTGAATTAAGGTTCAATCTTTTAAAACGAATAAATTTTCGAAATTCAATCATAACCAAATTTTAAATTTCAAAGTCTCAACTTAAATCATTTAACAATTTCTTTTAACCAAAATCTATTTCAACATTCCAAACTCAATTTTCCGATAAATTCGATTTCTATAAATTGATTTCTATTTATAACTTCTAAATCAAACATTTAAATAAATTTCAAATCGACGATTTTAAAAATTATTAATTTAGCCAATTCGGTGTCCGTATATAATTTTCTATGCTATGGCCAAGTAATTATTTGTTTCAATTAAATGTCAGGGATGAATCTATCACTTAAACCAATCACAGTGTCATATGCATGCATAACAGTATATATAAGCAAATAAACATCCAAACATTTAAATATCAACCAATAACATCCATCAAAATACATCATCCAATAGACAATATAATTCATGGCAGTTTCATAGTTATCAATGTCAGGTAATTTAGTCGCACTCCAATTTCAATTTCGATTTAAATTTAACTGTCAATTAAATTTTCAATGGTTAATTCAAATGACAATCTATATGACAATTAATTTATCAAACAACGACAAATAAAACCATAACACATCATAATGTCAAATTTAACTAGCATAAAGATATTTAGTACGTTGTGAGCGTTATAAAACACTCACCTTGATTTTTACGATTTTAAATCAAATCGAACGACGTTCGATTTAACTCAAAATTTTCTCTAGATCCACTAATTCCAATCCAGCTCCATGGCGTAGTATTCGACAATACGAAGGCAACGCAACTTGTTTCGTCCGATTCCGACATCGTATGCAAAAGTTAGAGCATTTTAAAGTTAATACGAATTATAATAAAAGTAAATTAACATTTTATTTTATAAAATTAAATCTCAACCCATCACGGCCGTTGATCGCTGCTTGATGGAATCCAGGCCGCTCCACTTCTCTTCCCCACATACGCGATCCATGCCTGTAAAATCGAACCCATCCCAACGAACTAGGGCTCGAGATCGCTGCCACCTACGATCCACTTTAGCTCGATCGAACGAGACCACGACGTAGCTCGCTGCGCCTTCTACCTTCGGCTAGAGCACTGTTAAACTCGGCTGCCTATTTGCCTCGAATGATATGAACGAATGGCGCGACTTTGAGGAGCAATTACCGTTGAATCGTTCGCCCAAACACAATCTCCACCGTTGAACTCGTAGAACTCGTTGGCCTCTTCAATACTGTAGTTGATGATTTTGGCTAATTGTTCACGGATTGGAATTAATCGAGGGAAGAAGGAAACTAATTTCGGGCCATTCATTGTATAAGAGGCGGTCGGCATTGTAACCCTAGGGTTTGAGTTTTGTTTTGAAAAAAGAGAATAATGAAGTGCTTTTATAGAAAAACGACGAACCCTATTTATCCTGGATTTTACGGACTCCGATTTACGCGCGGTGACTGGCATTTCTAGGGTTTATCACGCGTTCCGGACCAATGGAACAGGGTTCGAAAGCTAATTCGATCATCTGCGCGAGATACGGCAATAAACGATCGATTTAAAATTAAATCGATTAAACATATTTCTATGCGTTTTGGCTCGCCCAGGACAAACTGTAAATCCGATTGACACGAAATTTGAAATCTTACAATAATATCAGATTACGGATCCGATGAAACTAGTTTCGTCGAAATCCGAGACCGTTTGAAAAATGACTAATTTAACTCACCAAATTAATATTAAAACAATTTCAACGCGTTTCGAGCTGCCATGGTCAAACGACAACTCCGATTGCTACGAAAATTGGAATCCAATAATAACTAACTATTACGGATCCAATGGAACCGGTTTCGTCTAATTCTGAGACTGTTCAAAATTTGGCTATTTTCCAATCGATAATTAAATATTAAAATATTCAATTTTCACAAATAAATTTTAAATTCAGTTTTAAAAGTTCTATAGCATCATTATAACTCCAATATGATAAAATAAAATTTTACAAATCATTTTTAATCATATTAAACCCGTTATTCAATTATCCAATAAATTCCAATTTTAAAATCTTATTAACTCTATTAAAATCCCAATATAACTTACATTCACTTTGGAAACCAATTTGAATCATATTAAATCAAATTTCAATTATTCACTCTATTTTCATATATTAAGTTTCAATATCAAATTAATCATATCAAATTCGGAATTTAATTATTCAAACATTTGTAATTTTAAATTTAAACAATTTGGTTATTCTTAAATCATTATCTTTTGAAATATTCAAAACAAACTTAAAATTTAACTTTTGAAACGAATTAAGATTATAGAACAACCATTTTCATTATACGGTTATTCAATTCCCATTATTAAAGATTTCAATAAATTCCAAATATTAAATTTAAACAATTTACCTTATCCAATAATTCATTATCTTTTGAAATATTGAAATTGAACTTATAAGATTTAACCCTTAAAACCAATTCACAATTTATACACTATTTCATTTTACAGTTATTCAATTATTCAATAAGTTTAAATATTTAATTTAAACAATTTACCTGTTCAATATTCAATATTTGATTTTAAATAGATTTTACTTATCAATCAATTACTCTATTATACCCAATGAATTCAAAATTTATTATCCTATTCAACTATCGATTGCAAAGGCATTCAGTAAGTAGGTTTCATTTTTCATTACTTGGATAATTATTGTTGCAATTCATTCCAGTTATTATTATTCCAAACGAATTACATTTTTTTCTAACACTGAATCACGAAACCTTATCAAATTAGCTATTTTAATTATCGAAAATTTACGGGTCGTTACACTCTCCCCCACTCAAAACTTTTCGTCCTCGAAAAGGGAAAAGAGGGAAAAGAAACTAAGTAAAGAATTCAACATTTGATATATTTTATTCAATGTTACCAACTTATAAACAATGAAATTCCATTTATAAAGTCATTACTACACTTTTACTAAGTCATTTCAAACGGCTTTCTAACTTTAAAAGTTAGTTATCAGAACAAGTTATAAAAAAATTTAAAACTAGAAAAAATTTCTTACACCCGGATTTTACGGAAAATTTCGGCAGAGTCTCCTTTGCGGGGCTCGATCGAAAAAAAATGACAATATATATACCACAAATATACATCTCATCAAGTGATGAGGCACCCCGTAGGGAAAAAGTGTAAAAGTACGGTATGTAATCCGAGATATGTACCTTATATATTATTAGCGAGCATATACGGCTAATATAGTGCGAAAGTGAGCTACAAATGCGAAGCAAGTGCAATCCGCACCTACTAAACACTCAATAACTAAGTTAGAACCATGCATATAAAGATAGATCGATATACTTAGCCTACACAACATATATATAACATATTTAGCTTCAAAACTGAGATTCCAATTTCAGGACAGCAAACAAATCCAAGTTTTAGGTCACCTTAACGATAAAATTCGGCAATAGAATCTAAACAAAAGTTATTGCATTCATTTTGGACTTTCCGAAATGTCCAAAATCATCGAATTCGGACCATACGTTCAAAAATTATGGTCGTTTTACTTAGAGGATACGCCTCAGCCTGGGCAATGAATTGCGCAGGTCAGCAATGTTCACCCACGTTTTCGACCTTCTAAACGACATCAAAACACAAAATACTTAAAACAAAAGTTTTAGCTTAAGTTCTTAGCTTTCCAGAAAGTGTAAGATCATCAAAATCCGATAAATCAGTCAAAAGATATGGCGAAAATACTAAGGGTGTATACTACTGATTTTACTTATTTTTACACAGGACAGCGAGTAACATTCAAGTTTTTAACCTAGTAGACGAAGGAATTTTCTCAAGTTATCTAAACAAAAGTTGTGCTATAATTTCTACGATTTCCAAAAAGTCTAGGATTGTAGAATTTCGTTTAGCCATTTAAAAGTTATGGTTGTTTTCGTTTCAGCACATATTGGATAATTTTGGATTTTTTCCAAAAATTTGCTTTTATTATTTCAAAGCGCAAACCATCAAAACTTCAAATTTTTCTAAAGAACAATCATAAACACAAAGTCATTTATTTTCTCATTCATCCATGCAATAGGTTTACATTCAATTTGTTTCCGATTTATTCAAGTTTGTTTCATTCACATTTTAAATTCAAGTCAATTTGCTTAAATTTAAATTAAATTCAATTATATTTAATTTCACTTTGCTTCAAATTTGAATTTAATTTTTTTTTTTTAAATTTTTTTATTCTGTTTGTTCAATTCCATTAACACTAATGAATTCTACTTAATCAATTTTCATCCATCTAACAACCAATGCATATCAAACATTAACATCCATCCCAAAATCTACACTAAATCAATTATACATTTCCAAGTCAATTTTAATTTCATACACTTCCAAGTTTATTGACATTTAGTTATATTAAAATTTAATTAGTTTCCATTTACCAATTTTACTTTTCATTAATTTTAAATTTTATTCATTCACTTATATATATCATTCATTTTACAGCTTAAATTTCTTTTATATTTACAACTATCAATAGATCTTCACATTTTATTATTCATTCTCACACTGGTGTATTATTTCTCTACTTATCGTTATTAGCATTTTAAACCTTTTAAGTATTTGGTAAGTTATAGTTATGCAAATAGAATGTAGTTAAATAACATACAACTTCTTTTCATTTAAAGTTGAATTTTCAATTAATTAATTCTTAAGTCATTACTTAAATTTCACCATAATTTAATTTCACATATAGTATTTCCATTTTATATTAACATAATTGTGAATCACCCTTAAATGTTAATTTAAATTCCAATTGTTTACTAACAATTTTTATTTATATTTGCAAACCATTAATTAAATGCATATTTCATTATTCAAACCTATACTTGTATATTATCCAATTAACAATTCATATAACATTTTTAAACTTCTTAAATATTTTGGTAAGTTATATCTATGCTATAGAATGAAATTTAATACTATGCGAGTTTTACAGTTTCAATTTTATTTTAAGTTCCTAATTTCCTAATTCTAAGGATTTCTACTTTAATTGATATTTTCTCTTAGCTCTTAGGTTCATTTCTCATTTCACAATTCAGAAGTTCCTTAATGATTCAAGTCTAAATTCATTTCAATCATTAAAAAAATCATTAATTATTAAAAGACTTAAGAATTCCAATCCCGGTTTCATTTCAAATCAAGTTTTGAAATAATATATACTTGTATAATTTATATATCAAATCATACTAAAGAGAATACAAAATAAAATAAAATTTGAATCAAAACAAGGTTTAGACAAGCTATTAAGTGGTTTCCCCCACTCGGACTCTCGAAAATAAACGCCGATGATGCGTGCACTCATCACCGAAATCATTTTCTAGCGTCAAGAGAAGGGAATATAACACTTATCATAAAAAAAATCCTTCGAAAACAATTTCAACTCAATTATACTGTCATATAATACTCATATTATAATTTTCAAATTCTTGTAAGTCAATTTCAAACACCGGAATTTAAATTCCCAAATCCAAGTTAAAATTCATTTATATTCATTATCAATTGTGTTTACAAGATTTCATTTTCCTAAATCCAATTTTATTTAATCAATTTTTGTAAATATTGACTGATCAAACAATAACGACAATAATCTAATATTATCATCTCCTTACAATCAATTCAATCAAAATGAATAAATATTCGAATAATTCTTTTATATAAAATATATTCCAAAACGATATTGTGTTGGTTTGTCCTATTCGAGTGTTTAGAAATTCCTATCGATGCCTTGGCATCCCAAGTATCGACCAGAATTCATAAATACTCAACGGAACAAAGTTAACACAATATAAAACCATTTTATATCAAATAACAAGTACGCTCCCTCATATACACTCAACTCATTCATATAGTTTACCTCTATTTCAATGAGTTATTCACCACTAGAGCCAAGGTTTATCGCTAAACCAAAGCTCTAATACCAACTGTAACGACCCGCCTTTTTGGACAGTTTAAACCGACAATCAAATACACATGTCGATTCCTAACCATTCAAAATGGCAGATAGTTATTGGGGTAAATAAGAAAAGAAAAGAAAGAGAAATAAAGGAAATGAAACAACACAGAATCTCGCAGCGGAACGATAAATATAATAGTCAAATAAACAGTTCATGAAGCTGTTTACTATACTTTGACAATTATTTATACAACATTTATCAGAGTTATACATATACAACAGAACAATTTAAATAATGAAGCAGACAGCATGATGCACAGATAATAATAGTAATAGTATACCAAATTTCGTTTTCATCCTCTAGAATAGATCTTCAAAAAATCTGAAAAACTCATGACTGACCCGAGCGTAATGAAAAGACAAAACACTCGAGTCAGGACTAAAACATCCTTATGAAAGTTAAATCAATCGTAAATAAATATGAGTGTGACGGCATCAGAGATGTTTACGGGGTTTGACATCTCATATCCAGTGTCAACGTGCGTGTAATAACTTAAGAGATGTTACGGGATTTTCCATCTCTTAAGGATCCGTTAAACTATCTACTATGTAGTAATGTATGCTAAGTAGATAATGTCTATCAGTAATATAAAGTACCAAAATAGCGTTAAGGCGTTACCATAATCCCCCTTAACACGTTTTTATAATGCCATAGTCTATACAGCACCGTAAGCCCCACCGTAAACTGGTGGCTATCAGAGGGTACCCCATAGGTATAACACAAAGCATAATGTAGTGGTCGCGAATAGGATAATCAGTATGACAAGGTACATGAGGCGATACCAACTAGGATACTAGTAGTTGCGTGATCCAGACTGATGTTGGGCATAGCCAACAGCCACCCCAACACCGCGAAACAACACTCCCAAATCAAGGGGTGCACCCAAATCACATCACAAATGTAATAGAAATTGTGACACCCCACCTCTATACCCACGCTAGCCAAGAACATTACGGTGAATGCTGCCAACTAGCACGGAGAATAAGGCTGTTGAGGAGCGACCATTCGTGTAATTTCTTTGCACGAGCATCGATATGTCAGGTAGTATAACATGCATTTCTTTATCAAGAGGGAATCCGACATACCGACACAAAATCACAGCTACTATACAGTGGCTGTAATATCTTCAGAAACAAATATAGAAATAAACATAACATAAATCAGTCACAGACAATTCATATCACAAAGGCGGAAATAGATATGAATATAACACATGAAAGTGTACATCAGAGTATTGGCCAAACAAGATCCACAATATCAAAAAGAATAGATACAAGTGCTAGACAAAAGAATAAGTATACATCATAGAGTCTGTATCTCAAATGTATACGACAAAAAAACTACTAAGCCAAAGTAGTTAGCCAAAAGTCAGAAGATGGTTCCAGATAGGAAGCCATGAGGAAGCACCAGTAAATCTCAGTCTGACCCGATTATTATTTAATAAGAAAATAATAAACGGATCAGTCTAGCTATAAATATCAGATGAAATGATATAGAATAAGAGATATGACTAAACGCATAATAATCACAATACCAAGCTGTGATATATATATATATATATATATATATAAGTAATTGAAAATCAACAAGAGATTAATCAATATCGCAAAGATCTTCTCAAAGATAAAAAGGAATGTCATACTCCTAATTTCATTCACCAAGAAACAATAAATGATATACATATCCATGCCAATCGTAAAAGTTGGTGAAACATAAATTCCAGAATTCAACACACGAAATCCAGAAATCACAATCAAAGGAAACAACGACGTCGTACAGCGGGACATCCGATGAACCAAATCACAATCAAAGGGAACAACGACGTCGTACAGCGGGACATCCGATGAACCAAATCACAATCAAAGGGAACAACGGCGTCGTACAGCGGGACACCCGATGAACCAAATCACAAACAAAGGGAACAACGACGTCGTACAGCGGGACATCCGATGAACCAAATCACAAAGACATTGCACAATGCTAGTCTAAAACATAAAATGATCGTCATGATCAAAGAGAAGTGTCCATTACAGTAAGCTAGTAAATATATGAGCTTAGCATCATGTCCCATAACCACTAGCTTAACTTAAATATTTACGAACAAATTGTAGATCTCCACTAGAAAATTGTCACCAGAGTTTCAATCGAACAAGTCCAAGAATTAACCAACAAAGTGAACGCAAGCGTTTCATACCACTTGTTTTACTAAGTCGTTTAATTAGATTTCTCATACGAGTGAGGTAAAGGTTTGTATATACTAATAGATTGGAAAACAGTTTTATAAACGAATTTGGTATTAAAAAAGTATTGAAATCGTTTGAGGAAAGAGTTTTGATATTTACTACTAGTATAGAAAACCTTTATATTTTTAAAGTGACAAATCACAAAGAAGATTGTAAGAACAATCAATCAATAAAATTCACATTCGAAGATGTGAATAAAATCCAAAGAAACCGTTAAAGAATCCATCGAAATGGATATTCAAAAATCCCTAAAAAGGAGTCATCAAAGTCATAATAAACGATAACAACAAATAGGATCATCACAAATCGATTTAAATTGGAATTCTCAAGCAAATAGGCAAAGAGGCAAAATTGTGCTGATTCAGACGTATGAAATCAAGGATTCAGACGTCTGAATCTGGAAAATAAATATTTTCCAATGAAAGAATTCAGACGTCTGAAATAGGCACTTTTTAGCCTATTCCCTTTCTGGTTCCAAATGAACCAATTCAGACGTATGAAACCATATATTCAGACGTCTGAATCTGGAAATATAAAACTTCCCAGACAATATTCAGACGTCTGAATATCACGTTTCAAACGTCTGAATCTGGGGTTCAGGGCATTCCCTGAACCTAGGCCAAAAATGGCCAAACTAATATCGGAAATGATCGAACGAGCAAATGGCGATGACTAAGGAATTACGTCGAACGACAACCCAGCCTAAACGGCTCTTCGATACGCCTCAAATATCAATGTCCAAATATCCATAATATGATTTTCATAAATTAGACCAAAACACCAAAAATTGGAATATACACGAAATCAATCCAAACCAAAATCAATTGCACATGAATAAGTGTTAGGAATTCATACCTAACAATCGAAGATAATTATAGAAAAAGATGTGAGATAAAAATCTCACCTTTGAACCCAAATCAATGAAGGAGAAGCTTTTAAAACAAGCTAAGATCAAATCCTCTTCAATAACAACTCAAGAAGCTTCAATTTAAGCTTAGAAGAGAAACATTTCCTAAATTAGGTTTAGGAATTTTCTGAAATCAAAGAGAGAAAGAGTTGGAGAAGAAGAAGGAGATGCTTACCAATGGGTTCACTTGAGTTTGGAGCAAGAAGATGGATTTGCTAATGGGAACTAGGGCTTAGGAATTTCTATTTCCCATTCTCTTCCACCATTGTTGCTAAAGCTTGAGTGTTTAAGCAAAGAAGAGAAGTTATGAAGAGAAGGGGGTTGGGCTGAGCTAATAAGGGTGCAGTCCAAACCAAAGTCATAAGCGGGAAAAAGTAGAAAAAATCAACTTTCTCCAAACATATCGAAGCTTATACTCAAAAAGTCACAAACGGCATTTTAAACTCAATGGGAGTGGTCTCGAGTGCTAATTCGACTGTTTGCAAAAAGTAGCTTTTCGGACTAAAATCCGACTAACGATAAAATATTTAAATAAAATATTTAAATATAAAATCGATGAATATGCGGGTTGTTACAGACTCCCCTCCTTAAAGAAATTGCATCCTCGCAATACTTAAGAGGAAAATAAGGAGTAACAACCATGGAAGCATATCAACACAAAAGAAAATTGAAATAAGAAGTTCACCATAAAGAGCACGAAAGAGTTAGCAAGAACGGGATCGCTCAATGAATTCTCTAGATTCCCAAGAGTAATCCCTAGGATTTGAGAACCATTGAACTCTCACAAGAAGAACATCTTTATTTCGAAGTCATTTGAGCTTCGAAGCAATAATTCGAATAGGATGTTGCTCAAAAATCAAATCTGGTGAAACTTCAATTTCCATAATATCACCGGGCTCAAGAATGAAAACCGGAATCCCTAAGGCATTTCCGTAGATAAAGGACGTGGGGAACGTCAAGAATAGCAGAAAATTGAGCCGGTGCAACGACGTAGTACAAAAACGGTACGCCCGAGGAACTAGAAACTCAAATAGTTTGGGACATCAGCGTAGTATAAAAACGGTACGCCCAATGAACCAAAGCAAAGACATTGATGTAGTACAAACGGTACATCCAATGAATCAAATAGCAAAGACATTGATGTAGTACAAACGGTACATCCAATGAATCAAATAGCAAAGACATTGATGTAGTACAAACGGTACATCCAATGAATCAAATAGCAAAGACATTGATGTAGTACATACGGTACATCCAATGAATCGAATAGAAAAGACATTGATGATGTACAAACGGTACATCCAATGAATCAAATAGCAAAAACAATGATGTAGTACAAACGGTACATCCAATGAATCAAATAGCAAAAACAATGATGTAGTACAAACGGTACATCCTATGAATCCAAAAGCAAAGACATTGATGCAGTACATATGGTACATCCAATGAATCAAATAGCAAAGACATTGATGTAGTACAAACGGTACATCTAATGAATCAAATAGAAAAGACATTGATGTAGTACATACGGTACATCCAATGAATCTTGATGTAGTACAAACGGTACATCTAATGAATCAAATAGCAAAAACAATGATGTAGTACAAACGGTACATCCAATGAATCAAATAGCAAAAACAATGATGTAGTACGAACGATACATCCAATGAATCAAATAGCAAAAACAATGATGTAGTACAAACGGTACATCCAATGAATCAAATAGCAAAAACAATGATGTAGTACAAACGGTACATCCAATGAATCAAATAGCAAAAACAATGATGTAGTACAAACGGTACATCCAATGAATCAAATTGCAAAGACATTGATGTAGTACATACGGTACATCCAATGAATCGAATAGAAAAGACATTGATGTAGTACAAACGGTACATCCAATGAATCAAATAGAAAAAACATTGATGTAGTACAAACGGTACATCCAATGAATCAAATAGCAAAAATAATGATGTAGTACAAACGGTACATCCAATGAATCAAATAGCAAAAACAATGATGTAGTACAAACGGTACATCCAATGAATCCAAAAGCAAAGACATTGATGTAGTACATACGGTACATCCAATGAATCGAATAGCAAAGACATTGATGTAGTACAAACGGTACATTCAATGAATCAAATAGCAAAAACATTGATGTAGTACAAACGGTACATCCAATGAATCAAATAGCAAAGACATTGATGTAGTACAAATGGTACGTCCAATGAATCAAATAGCAAAGACATTGATGTAGTACAAACGGTACATCCAATGAATCCAAATGAGACGGAACATCGATGTAGTATAATAACAGTACATCCGATGAACCGAACACCATAAAAGAACACTGGACACTAGTCCATAAAAGGAATGAGATAAAGCTCCATAAAACGAAGAGTATCAAAACGTCCGATGAACTTGATAAAAAGATAATTCCATTCAGACAACATCAAAGAATCAACCACTTGTTGCTTACGACAAAGCGCATTGGCAACACGATCTCCCTTCCAGGAATAAAAAGAATATCAAGATCATAAGATGTCAGGAACTCAAGTCAACATGGAGTTCCATATGAGAAAATAATTATCCCAAAGATTTATGATCGGGGTAGAGAACAGATTTCTCATCCAAAAATGATGATGCCAAACTCTAAAAGCGAAAACAATAGCCGCGAGCACTAGATCATGAGTGCCATACTAGGCTCGATAAGCTATAAAGATTTAGAAGCACAAGTGATAGCATGTTCTCCTTTGCAAGAGAATGGCATCCAAACCAATACGACTGGTATCGGTACAAATAGCAAAGTCTTGGTTCCCCTTCAGGAATCACAAGAACAAGAGTATCGAAAAGAAAGAATTTCTTTTAAATAACCTTCTTTCCTGAAAAGTTAAAACTTTCAAAATTACCTTTATCATTATGTAATAATCTTTCTAGAAAATTTACTATTTTCAAATTAATATACTGTGTCTGATTGTCTCATCAAAGCGTTTAGGAAATTCCTATCGATAACGTTGATCAAGCGCATCGACCAAAATTCTTAAAACACTAAATGGGCAATACAATCACAAAATCGTATTCTATAGGATAAGTAAGTTTCACAAAAACTTCTAAGAATATTCTTTGTTCGTTTTAAGAACAAAAATCCGGTTATACTTCTAAATAAATCTTATGAAAAAGATTTTGCAAAATTTTAAATTGTTATTTTCATCCGAAAATCAATAAATAAAAGAATGGTCTCATCGAAATATTCATAGGATATTCGATTTATAAAATGGATGAAATAAGCTGGACAAACTGAATGACATAATAATTCATTCATAGGAATCATAACGAGTGTGGAGTGCGTAAGTCGAATGCTAATTTCCGCAACTCGTCGCCAAATGAAAATCGGTGGCAAGGTCGAACTAAAGACCTTAACACCACACAAAAGATTTCTTAGGTGATAATTCTAAGACAAACTCAAAAATACCGGAAAAGTTTCACAAATTATTTAGATAAGAGAAACAACACTTTCCTTATAAGTGGGATTAAGGAATAAAATGATGCCATCAAGTTGGAATCAAAATCATAAAGGAAAAATAGAAATCTACTTAACAGATTGAAAATGTCAAAGAGGAATAGTCCTCACAAGAAAATAGGATATGGGCTTCACAACGATTAGGCCAACCCTTACAAAAAATCAATCCCGAAGCCTAAGTAAAAATATCGGCTCGGAAAGATAAATCACATAAAATAATTTCGACATCAATAGAAAGCAAATTGAGTGTTGCGGATCAACCATCCGGATTCGCAGCTCTCAAAGAAGTCATCAAGCCCAAAATATTCAAAGAAAAGAATCTTCAAGTTCTTTTGATATAAAAACAATGAGATGAACCCATATCAAAAAGAACTCAAATAGAAAGTTCACGAAATAAAACAATGCCATCAAGGATTGAATGAAAATACCTTGACCAAGAGAAGAGTTGCCAGGGGCTTGCAACATTCCTTCTCTCTTGCTTGGAAGCTTAGGACACGAAGATAAAAGATGACCCGAACCTTTGCAATAACGACAAAAGAGGGGTTTCGGGCACTCCCTTGCATGGTGGTCTGTGGAACCACAATTGTAGCATCGTCCACGACTAGAGGTAGGAACTTTTGCTACCAGAGTTTGTTGCTTCCCTTTCTTATTAGAATCGGGGCCTTTGAATTTGATAGGCCTCTTCAAGTTATTGTCGAAGTTCTGTTGGGCACGCACAACTTCAACATCACCTTCATTATCGGCCTCTTCAAGACGAAGAGCGATATCAATAAGCTGATCAAATGAAACCTCAAGTTTCAGAAGTAATGGCTTCTTAAGATTCTTATTCAAGCCAAAGACAAATCTCTGATTTTTCTTCAATGGGGTATTAATGTACTCAACCCCGTATTTGGACAGAGATTCGAAGGATGCGACATAGTCTGTCACAGAAGATTCACCTTGAACAAGGTCAATAAAACGCCAGGCCAAAGTTACTTTTTCAGCCTCCGGCACAGATTTCAATTCGAATCTTTCCCGGAATTGCTCCCAAGTAAGATCCGCTTCGATAATCTCCAAAGTTAAGAGCTCATACCAATCTAATGCTCTTTCTTGGAGCATGCTAGAAGCCACTTGGACTCGATGAAGGTCAATAAGGTTCATGCGAGAAAAGATGCAATCGCATGATTTGAGCCAAGCTTGAATTTCTATAACACTCTCGGATCCCTTGAATGGCCTTCCACCCAAATCGATGTAGTCTCTACACAAGCGTGCAAAACCGGATCTAGGATGAGTAGGCTCTGGAATGGGTCCGGCTGCTTGAGCGTTCTTTACTAGATCAAGAAGTTGCTGGGCAGACATAAATACTCCATCCTAGGGAGTAAAACTAGATTGACCGGCGCTGGGACGGCCTGGTCTAACCATTTCTCTTCTTTAAAAAAAAGAAAGAAGGAGAAAAGTTATTCTCAAAATAAATATCAAGCAATCTTGATAGATAAAACAAGGAATCATAAAAGAAAGTAGGATAGAACGGTACGAAGACCCGAATAAAATCCTAAAGCACAACTCCTAAGAAAGACTTAGGACATGATCCTTGCTAAATTATTCTATATTGTTCCGAAGTTTGGCTCTGATACCAAGCTGTGACGCCCCACCTCTATACCCACGCTAGCCAAGAACATTACGGTGAATGCTGTCAACTAGCACGGAGAATAAGGCTGTTGAGGAGCGACCATCCATGTAATTTCTTTGCACGAGCATCGATATGTCAGGTAGTATAACATGCATTTCTTTATCAAGAGGGAATCCGACATACCAACACAAACTCAAAGCTACTACACAGTGGCTGTAATATCTTCAGAAACAAATATAGAAATAAACATAACATAAATCAGTCACAGACAATTCATATCACAAAGGCGGAAATAGATATGAATATAACACATGAAAGTGTACATCAGAGTATTGGTCAAACAAGATCCACAATATCAAAAAGAATAGATACAAGTGCTAGACAAAAGAATAATTATACATCATAGAGTCTGCATCTCAAATGTATACGACAAAAAACTACTAAGCCAAAGTAGTTAGCCAAAAGTCAGAAGATGGTTCCAGATAGGAAGCCATGAGGAAGCACCTGTAAATCTCAGTCTGACCCTAGTATTATTTTATAAGAAAATAATAAACGAATCAGTCTAGCTATAAATATCAGATGAAATGATATAGAATAAGAGATATGACTAAACGCATAATAATCACAATACCAAGCTGTGATATATATATATAAGTAATTGAAAATCAACAAGAGATTAATCAATATCGCAAAGATCTTCTCAAAGATAAAAAGGAATGTCATACTCCTAATTTCATTCACCAAGCCACAATAAATGACATACATATCCATGCCAATCGTAAAAGTTGGTGAAACATAAATTCCAGAATTCAACACATGAAATCCAGAAATCACAATCAAAGGAAACAACGACGTCGTAAAGCGGGACATCCGATGAACCAAATCACAATCAAAGGGAACAACGACGTCGTACAGCGGGACATCCGATGAACCAAATCACAATCAAAGGGAACAACGACGTCATACAGCGGGACACCCGATGAACCAAATCACAATCAAAGGGGACAACGACGTCGTACAGCGGGACATCCGATGAACCAAATCACAAAGACATTGCACAATGCTAGTCTAAAACATAAAATGATCGTCATGATCAAAGAGAAGTGTCCATTACAGTAAGCTAGTAAATATATGAGCTTAGCATCATGTCCCATAACCACTAGCTTAACTTAAATATTTACGAACAAATTGTAGATCTCCACTAGAAAATTGTCACAAGAGTTTCAATCGAACAAGTCCAAGAATTAACCAACAAAGTGAACGCAAGCGTTTCATACCACTTGTTTTACAAAGTCGTTTAATTAGATTTCTCATACGAGTGAGGTAAAGGTTTGTATATACTAATAGATTGGAAAACAGTTTTATAAACGAATTTGGTATTAAAATAGTATTGAAATCGTTTGAGGAAAGAGTTTTGATATTTACTACTAGTATAGAAAACCTTTATATTTTTAAAGTGACAAATCACAAAGAAGATTGTAAGAACAATCAATCAATAAAATTCACATTCGAAGACGTGAATAAAATCCAAAGAAACCGATAAAGAATCCATCGAAATGGATATTCAAAAATCCCTAAAAAGGAGTCATCAAAGTCATAATAAACGATAACAACAAATAGGATCATCACGAATCGATTTAAATTGGAATTCTTAAGCAAATAGGCAAAGAGGCAAAATTGTGCTGATTCAGACGTCTGAAATCAAGGATTCAGACGTCTGAATCTGGAAAATAAATATTTTCCAAAGATAGAATTCAGACGTCTGAATCCTTGGATCCAGACGTCTGAAATAGGCACTTTTTAGCCTATTCTCTTTCTGGTTCCAAATGAACCAATTCAGATGTCTGAAACCATATATTCAGACGTCTGAATCTGGAAATATAAAACTTCCCAGACAATATTCAGACGTCTGAATATCACGTTTCAGACGTCTGAATCCGGGGTTCAGGGCATTCCCTGAACCTAGGCCAAAAATGGCCAAACTAATATCGGAAATGATCGAACGAGCAAATGGCGATGACTAAGGAATTACGTCGAACGACAACCCAGCCTAAACGGCTCTTCGATACGCCTCAAATATCAATGTCCAAATATCCATAATATGATTTTCATAAATTAGACCAAAACACCAAAAATTGGAATATACACGAAATCAATCCAAACCAAAATCAATTGCACATGAATAAGTGTTAGGAATTCATACCTAACAATCGAAGATAATTATAGAAAAAGATGTGAGATAAAAATCTCACCTTTGAACCCAAATCAATGAAGGAGAAGCTTTTAAAACAAGCTAAGATCAAATCCTCTTCAATAACAACTCAAGAAGCTTCAATTTAAGCTTAGAAGAGAAACATTTCCTAAATTAGGTTTAGGAATTTTCTGAAATCAAAGAGAGAAAGAGTTGGAGAAGAAGAAGGAGATGCTTACCAATGGGTTCACTTGAGTTTGGAGCAAGAAGATGGATTTGCTAATGGGAACTAGGGCTTAGGAATTTCTATTTCCCATTCTCTTCCACCATTGTTGCTAAAGCTTGAGTGTTTAAGCAAAGAGGAGAAGTTATGAAGGGAAGGGGGTTGGGCTGAGCTAATAAGGGTGCAGTCCAAACCAAAGTCATAAGCGGGAAAAAGTAGCAAAAATCAACTTTCTCCATACATATCGAAGCTTATACTCAAAAAGGTCGCAAACGGCATTTTAAACTCAATGGGAGTGGTCTCGAGTCCCAATTCGACTGTTTGCAAAATGTAGCTTTTCGGACTAAAATCCGACTAACGATAAAATATTTAAATATAAAATCGATAAATATGCGGGTTGTTACAGAAATGGTATCGAAGAAGCGTGTCCGCTAGAGGTGGCGAACCTCAATGGCTCGGCGCGGCTCCTGTTTTAGTCATGTCAAGGGTCATCCAATATCGTTCTCTTTCTTAAATCAACGCGTTCACCAAACCGTCCACTTCATTCTGGATCAACACTCCGCGTATAATAGTTATTAAAGTGGTTTTCGGTATCGACAGAGAGTATGTCCATATCCGATCCCGGTCTCTTTAATAACTACGTATTATTACACCGTTGGCTCTTTTACATTTCAAATCGATCCATAATTGATATCAAAAAATCATATTCGCTTCAAAATCAAATCCATTTCAAATATCGACATAGCCATTCAAAATATAAGGTTCCTTTTCAAAATCATTTTTCGTCTCAATATCTCATTTCGATTTCAAAATCATTCTGACTTTCAATTTAGGTTGCAACTTCATTTAACTCAATTCGTATTTAAATTCAAGATTTAAAAATAAACATTCCACTTTATAGACCAGCTTAGAATTCTAGAAAATAGTTTTAAGTAGTTTAAAGTAGTTTTAAAAAAATTAAAATACTTAAAATACTTAAAATCTTAAATGGATTTGAAATAGATAAATTTAGTTTAAAATAATTTAAATTGGGTTAAGTAGATTTAAAATAGATTAAAATAGTTTAAGTATTCAAAATGGTTTATATAACCGAGAAATTTGGAAAACAAAATAAAACAGCTTCAAAACCAATCCTTTTCAATTATAACTTCCCAATTCAACTCAATTTCAATTTCCATTCTACCGATTCAATTTCGATTTCAATTCAAATCAATGTCAACATTTACTTCAAATTAATTCAATTTTACATTCACCTTTAATTTATTCAATTTCAATTTATATCGATTTGGAGCTTGATGTTCAAAATACCAATTTATACCACTTAACACAATTATGCGTCAATATTCAAATCTAAATCCAAATTTCAAATATGATTCAATTTCAAGCTCAATTTCAAAATATCATTTTTATATCACTTTTACTTAGTAATGTTCAAAGCTCGAATTAAGGTTCAATCTTTTAAAACGAATAAATTTTCGAAATTCAATCATAACCAAATTTTAAATTTCAAAGTCTCAACTTAAATCATTTAACAATTTCTTTTAACCAAAATCTATTTCAACATTCCAAACTCAATTTCCCGATAAATTCGATTTCTAAAAATTGATTTCAATTTATAACTTCTAAATCAAACATTTAAATAAATTTCAAATCGACGATTTTAAAATTATTAATTTAGCCAATTCGGTGTCCGTATATAATTTTCTATCCTATGGCCAAGTAATTATTTGTTTCAATTAGATGTCAGGGATGAATATATCACTTAAACCAATCACAGTGTCATATGTATGCATAACAGTATATATAAGCAAATAAATATCCAAACATTTAAATATCAACCAATAACATCCATCAAAATACATCATCCAATAGACAATATAATTCATGGCAGTTTCATAGTTATCAATGTCAGGTAATTTAATCGCACTCCAATTTCAGTTTCAATTTAAATTTAACTGTCAATTAAATTTTCAATGGTTAATTCAAATGATAATCTATATGACAATTAATTTATCAAACAACGACAAATAAAATCATAACACATCATAATGTCAAATTTAACTAGCATAAAGATATTTAGTACGTTGTGAGCGTTATAAAACACTCACCTTGATTTTTACGATTTTAAATCAGATCGAACGACGTTCGATTTAACTCAAAATTTTCTCTAGCTCCACATGATTCCAATCCATCTCCATGGCATAGTATTCGACAATACGAATGCAATGCAACTTGTTTCGTCCGATTCCGACCTCGTATGCAAAAGTTAGAGCATTTTAAAGTTAATACGAATTAAATAAAAGTAAATTAACATTTTCTTTTATAAAATTAAATCTCAACCCATCACGGCCGTTGATCGCTGCTTGATGGAATCCAGGCTGCTCCACTTCTCTTCCCCACATACGTGATCCATGCTAGTAAAATTGAACCCATCCCAACGAACTAGGGCTCGAGATCGCTGCCACCTACGATCCACTTTAGCTCGATCGAACGAGACCACGACGTAGCTCGCTGTGTCTCCTACCTTCGGCCAGGGCACTGTTGAACTCGGCTACCTATTTGCCTCGAATGACGTGAACGATCGACGCAACTTTGAGGAGCAATTGCCGTTGAACCGTTCGCCCAAACACGATCTCCACCGTTGAACTCGTAGAACTCGTTGGCCTCTTCAATACTATAGTTGATGATTTTGGCTAATTGTTCACGGATTGGAATTAATCGAGGGAAGAAGGAAACTAATTTCTGGCCATTCATTGTATAAGAGGCGGCCGGCATTGTAACCCTAGGGCTTGAGTTTTGTTTTGAAAAAAGAGAATAATGAAGTGCTTTTATAGAAAAACGACGAACCCTATTTATCCTGGATTTTACGGACTCCGATTTACGTGCGGTCACCGCCATTTCTAGGGTTTATCACGCGTTCCGGACACAATGGAACAGGTTTTGGAAGCTAATTCGATCATGTGCGCGAGATACGGCAATAAACGATCGATTTAAAATTAAATCGATTAAACCGATTTCTATGCGTTTTGGCTCGCCCCGGACAAACTGTAAATCCGATTGACACGAAATTTGAAATCTTACAATAATATCACATTGCGGATCCGATGAAACTTGTTTCGTCGAAATCCGAGACCGTTTGAAAAATGACTAATTTAACTCACCAAATTAATATTAAAACAATTTCAACGCGTTTCGAGCTGCCACGGTCAAACGACAAATCCGATTGCTACGAAAATTGAAATCCGATAATAACTAACTATTACGGATCCAATGGAACTAATATCGTCCAATTCTGAGACTGTTCAAAATTTGGCTATTTTCCAGTCGATAATTAAATATTAAAATATTCAATTTTCACAAATAAATTTTAAATTCAGTTTTAAAAGTTCTATAGCATCATTATAACTCCAATATGATAAAATAAAATTTTACAAATCGTTTTTAATCATATTAAACCCGTTATTCAATTATCCAATAAATTCCAATTTTAAAATCTTATTAACTCTATTAAAATCCCAATATAACTTACATTCACTTTGGAAACCAATTTGAATCATATTAAATCAAATTTCAATTATTCACTCTATTTTCGTATATTAAGTTTCAATATCAAATTAATCATATCAAATTCGGAATTTAATTATTCAAATATTTGTAATTTTAAATTTAAACAATTTGATTATTCTTAAATGACTATATTTTGAAATATTCAAAACGAACTTAAAATTTAACTTTTGAAACGAATTAAGATTATAGAACAACCATTTTCATTATACGGTTATTCAATTTTCATTATTAAAGATTTCAATAAATTCCAAATATTAAATTTAAACAATTTACCTTATCCAATAATTCATTATCTTTTGAAATATTGAATTGAACTTATAAGATTTAACCCTTGAAACCAATTCACAATTTATACACTATTTCATTTTACAGTTATTCAATTATTCAATAAGTTTAAATATTTAATTTAAACAATTTACCTGTTCAATATTCAATATTTGATTTTAAATAGATTTTACTTATCAATCAATTACTCTATTATACCCAATGAATTTAACATTTATTATCCTATTCAACTATCGATTGCAAAGGCATTCACTAAGTAGCTTTTATTTTTCATTACTTGGATAATTATTGTTGCAATTCATTCTAGTTATTATTATTCCAAACGAATTACATTTTTTTCTAACACTAAATCACGAAATCTTATCAAATTAGCTATTTTAATTATCGAAAATTTACGGGTCCTTGCAAAATTTCTACGCATTTTAACTTGCCACGACTAAACCGTAAATCCGATTGACACGAAATTTGAAATCTTACAATAATATAACATTACGGATCCGGTGAAATAAGTTTCATCGAAATCCAAAACTGTTTGAAAAATGACTATTTCTACAAGTTAATTAAATATTAAAATATTCAATTTCTACAAATTAACTTTTAATTCAATTTTAAAAGTTCTCTAACATCGTTCTAATCCAAAAATTCAACTTTATAAATCATTTTTATTCATATTAAATCCAATTTCCAATTATTTCTGCAATTTCAAATATTAAATTAACAATTTAATTATCCCATCAAATCCAAATATTCAAATATTGGTTATTCATTTTATAAAATTTACTAGTGAATATTTAAAATCAATTAAATATACGAATTTCAATTAACCAAAATTCTTGGTCGTTACACTCTCCCATTCTTTAAACAATTTTGTCCTCGAAATTATCAAATAAGAAAATATCATTAAATCCATTAACTTCTCAAAACAACTGTTCAATTTAGTACCAAATCTCCTAAGTGTTTAACATTCCCAAAATCGTTTAGTTAAACTTCTTATAAAACTTTTCTATGTTTTCAAATAATACTTAGTTATCTTTTAAAACCAAGTAATATCGTTTAACTTTATAACTCAAAACTCAAAAAATTTAGTTGTCAAATATTTTCAATTTCCCAAAATTTTCAAAATATTTCTGACACCTTAAATTTTCATAAAAAATTCGTCAGCGTCTCCTTTGCGCGGTTCGATCGTCACAGGATCACAACATATATATCACAAATATACATCTCATCTTCGAGGATGAGGCAACCCGTAGGGGAAAAAGTGTAAAAGTATGATATGTAATCCGAGATTTGTACCTTATATATTATTAGCGAGCATATACGACTAATATAGCGCGAAAGCGAGCTCCAAATGCGAAGCATATGCCATCTGCACGTACTAAACACTCAATAAACAATAAGAAACATGTATATATGGAAAGTAATATCAATATACAACATATACCAATACAACAACTATATATGCCAATATAGAAAATGCAACAAAAACAACAAATTCAATCATCAAACAACTATCATCCAACTAACATCCAACAAACCAATGTCTATCCAATCAACCCATAACCAAATCAACAACATTCATATTTCATTAATATTCAGCGAATTGATTTTCAATTAAATCATATTTGATTTTTCAACATTGGACTTTGCTAACATTAATCCATTCATATTCAATTAGTTTACATTCAAGTTTCACTTCCAATTCAAATCAAATTCTATTCTATTTAGATTTAGTTACTTCTAGTTTGAATTCAATTATTTAGCTTTCAATTTCACATGGATTTCTATACGATCAACTAACATCTTTCTAACAACCAATGATATTTAACATTACCAAACTTATGTAATTTACTATCAACACTCATTTTGGTTTAACACGTTTAATTTCGATTAGTTGATATCTAATTGACTTTCATTCAATTATTCAATTGCTAATTCATTTTACATTTCATGTTGAATTACATTATATAACTCAAGTTCATATTCGTCACTTCACTTTGTTAATTCATTTTGATATCAAATTCAACTTCATTCAACATTACTTAAGTTATGTTTCATATCACTATTCAAATTTAGATTTTGTTTTGCTTAACAAAATTTTCTAACCATTTTAACAATTTGTTTTACTTACATTTTCTCACTTTATAAGCTATACAACTTATTTACTCAAACTTCCAAATTCATATTATATAATCACTTACCATTTAAGTTTAATTTTCATTCTAATAACTTATCTACTCCGGTTCAAATTCAATTCAATTTATTTAACTTTACTTTAAGTAAATTTCAAATCATGTATTTTATTGTGCCAACTCAAATTTGTTTCAACTTTACCAAAATTAAATTTTTTATTTCATATTGTAAGTCCAAATCTCATTTTACCTATATTTATCAATTTCAACTTGGATTTTAAATCAAATTTTTTTATCACATAAAAACTTCAATTTTCAATTTACTATTGGTGGCAAATCAATCACATAGAAACTCGAAAATGATACTGATGATGCTGCAGTCATCATCCTTATTATTTTCCAGTAACAGTAGTGAATTCAGTGCTTTATATTCTTTTTTTAAAAATTCCTTTTATTATTTATAAATCACATTTATAAATCTTCTTACTTATAAAATTTCACTTATTCTCTTTACTTATAAAAGATTCAATCTAAATTCATTTATCTTATTTAGATTTATAATTATATAATCTCTTTAAATTTTGAAAAATGACTTTCAAAATCAATGGGATTCAAATTCTCATATTCATAGTTTAAATTCATTTTTTATTTACAACACATATTTATAAATATACTCATATTGTTTCATTTCTTATATATAAGATTATTTCAAAATTGTAAATCATATTAATTATAATTCCATACTTTGTAATTCATTTGCTTATATAAGATATCTTTTTTCAATTGTTTTCTTTTATTTAGATTATTCAAACAGTTTCTGTTAACTTATATATATTTACATTTTCAAACAACCAAAAAATTAATTTGTATACACATTAATAATTTCTAAAAAATTATTTCCTTTGTATATAAAATATAATTGAGGTAAAATTATTTCATTTACCCAATTTAAAATGATACTATGTCGTCTTGCCTCGTTTAAGTGTTTAGAAATCTTTATTGATAACATGGCGTCCCACATACCGACCAGAATTCACATATAACTCAATGGATAAGCAAACATAATATAAAACATTTCTATAACTAACAAATATGCGCTCATATGTATAATACACTTAACTCAATCTAGGGTGCTATAGTCCCTATCTATACTGAGTACACATCAAAGCTTAGGAATATATAAAATCTAAGCTCTGATACCAAATGTGACGCTATGCAAATCTATACCCTGTGAATCGACAATAAACCACACCTGTCCGACCCAAAAATCACAGAACAACGGAAAGTCAGGAGAAAGAAAAAAAGAGAGAAGAAGGGAAGAGAAGAAAGAGAGAAAATAGAACCGAAGAGAACAATACTGAATCTCACATCACAGTGGAAAACATATAATATCATATCAATGATCTTTACAAAACAGAAACTATATATATACATACATTAATCAGAGTTCAACAATCAATCACTATTTATTAGCCTGGACAGTTATAATAACATGTCCTCACAATTGTCGATAATATACAACAACCAAGCACAGCGGAAAAATCAAAACAAATATGTGTATATGAAAATGAAGGTCTCCAGCTCTCCTGCTGAAGCTCCAAAAGCATCAATCTGAACCTGTAAATATACTCAGTCTGACCCGAGCATTGAAAGAGAAGAACGCCCGGATCGGTCTGGTAAACCAGCGGGAGAAACACACTCAACTGAATTTATTAAATTACCAAACTTTTCTTTTATAAAAACAAAAGTATCTCGTAAGACACGCATGCACATAAAACACGAACATGTTTTTACCTTACGATAACTAAAACACTTCATATCAAATCGTCTTATATTATAATAATAGTGACTAATATATATCTAATATATACAAATAATATTAATCATAGTCGAAATGGTTACCCTTATAGCATTTCGTGGCTATTCATTACGCCTTTACAAATAAAACTGCAAGCTCGTAGTGGGGTTTGGATTTCCATACAAATGACCAGGTGAAGGGATACCTTCCGGTAGTACATCTCTAGAGGAATGTACCGAGGACCATCACAAAGGATCCTCTACCAACACAAGACCGACCCACATCTATAACTAGATGGTACTGAATATATCATCCTTCGGTCGTTATCGTCCTTTACCAAGGGCCCTCTAACATACAAACCACAATAATCAAATACACGACATCATAATGTGTAAAGATATATCTAGAGGAGGATGATCGTATCCTACTTGGGAGCGACCAACTTAGCTTTGCTGCATCTAACCCTGATTTGGTCATTTCCATTTGATGAGGCCTGAGGCAATGATTACCTGTCACAAATCATATATCACATCACTTTCAATGCTACATGGCCATTTCTGTTGACTACTAATTGTCTTCCACAAAAATACAACCCTTAAGCTCATACGTCTCAAGGAGGGTGTTAAGCTAAGAGAAGTTGCATTCTCCGCCACCACTGATATACGTTTGTAAAAACCAACGTACGTAATCTTTAGAAATGCAATGTCAGACAAACATCCATACAAGTTGTCCAGGAATAGGACAAACCGAAGGAACATTTCTACCACATCCTGTCGGGAAATCCCTAGGATGGCAGCGAATAGTCCTTGCATTGGATATTTCATAACAAAGAGACTACTGCTACTGGATGTATATTGGGGTTTTAACCCCAAATGATCAACAAGCAGTCCTCCACTATGAAAATCTAGAATATCAATATCATCATAATTTGCACAAACCGAATGCATACACGTTGGTCCAAAGTGGTTTTCGGATAACCCGATCCCGGTCTCTTTGCACCAACAACGCAAAAGCGTTTCTCAACCTCACACAGAAACTAAGTCTCGTAGACTTATCAGGTCTCCAACTTTCAACTTGCTATTCTTCTGGCCAAGAAGGAAGCTCAATAGATTGGAGTAATACTCCACACTATATGAATCAACATCCTCAATACAAATGATAATCAAGCCTACCCAGAAGGCTACGTACTAAGTGTATGACTAAATAGTTCACACATCAAGTCGAGGAACTAAAATGGCCAAATTTGATAGTCGGTTATTTAACTATCAAAGAAAAAAAATATTTAGCATCATATGCAATCACTAGGCCCTTTTAATTAATCTTCTAATAACTAAATCACTTGCTAAATACTCACTTTACATTATCTTCAAAAAGATATAATTCTCAAAACTGTTTCAGTATTGGAAAACATTTCCACGTACTTACTTAATAATAAGTAATTCACGAATCAATATATTTTCAACACTTAGAAAATATTACATATACTTAAATCGGGATTAAGTACATATATTTTATTCTTTTAAGGAAAACATTCTCTTTAAACACGTTTATTTGGGCCAAAACGAATGTTGCGTAAAACATCGTTACGAAAACCCAAAATCATTAGTATAGGGATTCGAAAATTAGATAGATATATAAATCCCACATACTATACAAAACATTTTCTTTCGAAAATCAATTACTATAACAACAGTGTCATAGTCCATCATTTCTTTACTTCTCAAAAATATCTATTTCAACAATGAATGTTGAAACCTAAGGTTTCGATACTTAACATATTTTAAAACATGCTTAAATCTTTTAACTTCATTTAAAATATCACTTCCTAAAACATTTATTTAACTTAAAATATTATTCACCGTCCCAAATCGTAAATATAATTCATTTACCAAATTCATCACTTCTACACATTTATTGAAGGATAATCACTATCCAGAATTGTGGATTTAATTTCTAATCAAATTCATTATTGTTGTTCTTTTAATTAAGGGATTATCCACCATCCAAAATCGTGGATAAAATTCCTTTAATAAACATCTATATTTAACTTATCGAAATAAGTTGATTTCAGATTTATAAAACAATGTTTATAAATTTCATTTATATTTTATAAAAATTTCTATATATAAAATCCCTTTATTAACCAATTCCATTTATATCATTTATATGCCAAAAATCCAAATTATAAGTTAATTCACTTATAAATCTATTATTTACAAAATTCATTCTTTTATAACTTCATCAATTTATGCATCTATAAATCTTATTTACTTATAGAACCCATTTATAACTTCATTTTAACACTTACAAAACTCGTTAATAATTCCATTATTTTGATTTATAAAAATTCAACTTTATAAATCTTATATGAGAACTATTTATAATAAATCAAAAAAATCTCAATTTAACTTATTTTCAAAATAGTTAACTCCATATTCCAAAAATCACATTCTGATATTATTCTCAAAAAAATCATAATTTTTTGACATAAAAATTATAACTTGTATTTATTCAAAATAAATTCATTTCTTAACAATTTAAAAATATATAACACCTATATTCAAAATCACTTAACAATCCTTTTAAATTTGAAATCATCACTTTAAGATTACCAAAAATATGGCCCAATGCTGCAACAGTACCAAGTACATCAATCATGCATCCAAAACATCATATATCATATGATAACAACATATATATCAATATTTGTAAATAAATCAACAATGGTGAGGAATCCAGTTGGATCCCTCCAAACTGTCACCTGCAACATATATACATATTAAAATATGTGTACAATGTCCGTTTCGAGGCATACGCCCGTACAAAGGGTCATCCGCTCATACACGAGAACGTATATGGTCTCATTTGCTCCAATAGGTAGGAATATATCCAAATACTAATCAATATATGGATAAATATCATATATCATCCAAACAATCATCAATCAACATAAATGAATTTATTTCTCACTTATATAAAAATATCAGTGAATCAGAAAGAGTGGGTTGTACTCACTTTGGTTCCAATATAAATTGCAGTGTTTTATTCCAAATAAAATTTAACGAGCATTTAATTTTGTCCAAAATTTACACTAGCTCCAATCAACTCCAAACCAACTCTAAAGTGTAGTGCTCAACAATACGGACCCAAGCAACTTGTTTCGTCTAAAACGGACCTCGCATGAAGAAGTTATGACGTTTTAAAGATTGTACGAATTTATATTATAATAATTTACAATTTATTTTTTATTTTAATAATCTTATATTTCACATGACCGTTCGTTTCCAAAACCTAAGATCTAGGCCGTACCTTCTTCTTCTCCTCCCACGTTCAAACTTCTTGAGAATGAACCCATCGGCCGCCACCCTTCCACCGTTTATCGCGACCACCTCGCTCGACTACATGACGATCAGACGCTACCAATTTGAAGCCCTTTGAGAGCACCTCCTTCAGCTACAACATCATGGAGCTCGGCTCCCTAGCTTCTCAAAATTCATGTGTGAACTTTGGTCGTTCAAGCTCGATTTGCCATCAATCCGTTGCACTAAAATCCATCGTTGACGTTGGATTGAAAGGTCTCGAGAAGCTCTACAACTTTTAGTTGAAGGTTTCGGCTAAATATTTATGGATTGGAAGATATCGAAGGGGGAAGAATCGAATATTCCAGGCCATGGAAAATATAATGGTGGCTTGCCCTAGCTTTGAATTAGGGTTTGCAAAATAGAAAAAAAGCTAGCCTTTTGTAGGAAATGTTGCGACACTATTCATCCGAATTTTTCCCGAACTCGAAACAAAGCATGTCGGTTGACATTTTTAATTTTTTTACCCCTATTCTGAATACAATGGAATATATATCAAATGCTAATTCGATCATATTTGGAAGATAGTTTTTCATGTCGACAATTTAAATTTAAAATTTACTTAAACAAATTTCTACGTATTATGGCTTGCCATGACTAAACCTTAAATCCGATTGACACAAAATTTGAAATTTTACAATAATATAACATTATGGGTCTAATGAAGCTGGTTTCGTCGAAATTCGAAACTGTTTGAAAAATGATTATTTTTACACGTTAATTAAAAATTAAAATTTTCAATTTCTACAAATTAACTTTTAATTCAATTTTAAAAGTTCTCTAACATCATTCTAATCCAAATAAAATTTAATTCAACTTTATAAATTATTTTTATTCTTATTAAATCCAATTTCCAATTATTTCTGCAATTTCAAATATTAAATTAACAATTTAATTATCCTACCAAATCCAGATATTCGAAATATAGTTTATTCATCTTATAAAATTTACTTGTGAATATTTAAAATCAATTAAATATACGAATTTCAATTGACCAAGATTCTAGATCGTTACACCTAATTATCAAACTGCCATCCATTATTTGAGACCATCGGGAGTGGAACTCCATACAAGATAAAGTAATTCATGGCCACTATTGCATACATAGATTCACCCATAGCTATTAAAAATTATCCATTTAGATGTTGCCCGTGATATTTCTTTTTCTAGGGTTTTCCTCCGGGTGTGGTCTCCTCGACAACCTTGGCATATGCCATCCAATATTTTCTTGGTTTCCTCTGTAGCCATGCATCTTAGAAGCGGGTTAGTGAAAAACCTTCAGTATAGGATAACATTATGTATGGTGTATCGAGTCGCCTTGCGCATCACCTTCCTTACTTCACTCCGGTTCTAATGTGTTTCCTATCCTAGATCTCTTTGTATCTAACCTCGTTGACATCTATCCACCCCGCCTTGATATCATAAACCTCTAAGCTTATGAACTTATCGGCTTTATAGTATAAGTCTTCCAATTTGGTAGTTAAAATTTTCTTCTGTTCCTTGTAAAACTCCATTTACCTACCAATTCCTAAAGCGACAACCATAAGGACAATCTATTAATTAAGTTGTCGCATAGCGACTGCTAAGTCATTGAGCCATGCAAGATTGTTCCGTAAGTTTTCTTTATCATTTTCCTTCCTTCGTGGCTCCAACTGCTTCCACATGCTAAATGCAGCATCTCCATTGCAATCAAGGGTTGGTTTTTTCCAACATATTACACCATGACTAGTGTCGTAATATCTGGGGGTTGACTGCACATTCAATGTTCAGCGTGAAATGATTATGATCCATCTTGTCAATCTCCAATCTCCTACTTCACTTTCTTAATGATTAACGCATTAGTCCAGGCACTCGCTCCCCGCTATTGGAATGCTTCCTTAGGTTGCTTGATGGGCCACATTGTGCCCTCTGTGTAATGGATCAACCACCTCTACACTAGTCGATATGAACTCGGTCGGTTCCGTTTTAGCAGCCAGGTGTATGGTTCTAACATCAGCATTGAGTTCTAGCGAGATATCCTCCCTTGGTCCGACATCGAATATATCTTTGATTTGGTACCGTTAGTTCTACATCAGTCTAATTTGGTTCGAGCCTAAACTAGTTTTGTTTGTGGAAGTCCATATTTCCAATGCACCTTCCTTCCTTACCAGCTTCTTTGCATCAATTCTCGATGGTTGCAAAAAAATAAAATTCCAGATTTGGTTTCTCTGTACCTGCATTGGTGCTACTTTCTCTAAGAATCTAAGGAATGTTCTATTATCTTCAAATGCATAGCTAGGACAGAAGCTACTATATTATCCATCATCATTTGTGATCATTACCAGATTCTTCTCTAGTAGCTATACTAGGCTATCTTCTAATGCAACATATTCCAATCTTATATACTTTGTCGGCTTATATATTTACTCCTCTAGTGTGGTCGATTTCTCCACTGTCGGTCTCTTAACATCGCACAATAATGAGTTAATCCTAAGGTTAAACCGTAAAACTACATAATGGCTAAGTCTGGCAAGAATATAGGAAAGCGCTTGAATAAGACTTCCTCTATGGCTCTGCTAATCAGCATGTAGCGGGTACACCATTTTCAATATACTATGGGGTAAGGCAATGCTTTATAAGGCTCCATAGTAGGCATCCTAAAATCTCTAGGGTTCCTTGTAGTTCTATCCCTAGGGAGAAGGTACTGCTAAACCTAAATCCAATTCCTCACTCACTTGCTCACATTTCAATGAATTGTCTAATGATTCAGGTCATCCTATCCTTCCGTTTGGGTGACTGACAATGATAGCTCGACCTTTCCATTTAGGGGGATCTTTCGTCTTCCCAATGATGACTTGATCTTTAGTTACAGGCATGGTTATGGCTCTTAGATCGGTCCCAGTAATCATTTTATCCTCCACTAACCATAATTCAATGAGATGATAAGAAGTGTTTGTTGCAGCCGCTCTGGTTCAACTTCATCATGTTTAGATCGGTGCCGAATCGCTTCCCAGATCTAGCTTTGGGCCGAACTCTTGGTCATTTCCTCCCTTCAACGTTTCTTCTTCCATCTCCTTGACCTTCTTGATCGGATTCATTATTAGAGTGTGACCCTTTCGTCTTTTAGATCCCTTAAACTAGGATCACCCTTGTGTTCAAGTGTTTGACCAATAGTTTGCGCCTGCCCCAAGCATGTCATTAGTTGGCCCACCATTAATTGATGTTGGGCAATGATACTTTCACTTAGCTTAGCCAAACTCTATCAAGGTTGCCTTTGGTGGTAACATCAACTTGCTAAGCGATCATCCTGATTGGTGGATGTTTTATTCGGTGTGTGCGCGTTCCCTGCATTTCTGTTGGTAGCACCAATCTGGTTATTTGATCTCAATGGAATATTAAGAATCGGCTCTTAGTGAAAGCTCATAAACAATAGGAAAATACCTCCCATCTATTTTTTGTAGAGCTTTGTATACGGAGTGTGCAACATAGCTGTTATATTTTATTGTGATTGATTTTTAAAGAGCGGACCACATATAGGTCATGTAGAAAGTCAATTGCAGTAAAGTAAAGAATGCAACGATTTATAGTGGTTTGGCTAGAATGTGCCTACACCGACTATCTGTTTTCATTATTCTCATAGATCTTCGATAACATGCCTGATATATAAAATACAATGATCCGTAGCTCAAAAGAAAGTAAGATATAGCGCAAGGAAGTCTATTTAGCTATACTTATTAGCCTATTTCTGTTTGCCCATTCCTGTTAGGAAGTTCCTATTAGACAGTTCTTGTTGGGTTGTTCCTACTAGGTAGCTCATGATAGACTGTTCCTCCTAGACTATTCCTGCTAGGTGATTATTTCTACTAGGTAGTTCCTAGCTTTCTATGAATTGTCTGTTGTTACTGCTGTAAGCTTGGCTCTCCATAATTGTCCGCTATTATTGTTGGATGCTCTGCTATTTATAAGAGTGGAGAGGTATGGTGGTCACTCCAGTGATATCAGGCAATTTCCGTATACAATTGGTTTGGTTTGTATGTTCCAACACACACACACGATATAATCATAAGTTTCCATATGTACTCATATTTCATTCCATAAATAGCTTGTTTGGGTTTGGTTGGAGAAGCTCCGTTCAGGATCAATTGGTTCGGTGGATGCACATCGTCATCTTACTGGTCAAGTTCGTGCACCTCTCTCCTTTGTTCTGTAGATACCAAATCCACCAACCAGAAAATCATGTTTGGTACCTTAGGTACCAAACAGGATCGATACTTTAGGTACTAAACGGATCAGAGTACTGAACAAGATTTCCTACTACGTTCCCTACTAGACCATTCTTCATGTTCCACAAAATAATGTACTTGGCAAGAATTGAACTAGCTTCTCTGTTAAAGCTTGATGCTCAATCATTTAAGCTACACATATTTTTGTATTATAATGTAACATTCCTGAATTTTAGCCAGAATAAATTTGACAATTTAATTTAATTTTTAAATTAAATTGTGGATTTATTTGAGTTTTCCCAAATGAAATAAGATGTTTGGTTGTTTGTTTAAGTATTTATAAAGAGATTTCAAATAGAATTTTAGTTTTGTAGTTCAAAAGAAAATAAGTAACATTCCCGGATTTTAGGCAGAATAAATTTGACAATTTAATTTAATTTTTAAATTAAATTGTGGATTTATTTGAGTTTTCCCAAATAAAATAAGATGTTTGGTTGTTTGTTTAAGTATTTATAAAGAGATTTCAAATAGAATCTTAGTTTTGTAGTTCAAAAGAAAATAATTTTTTTTTAAATTAAATCGTAAACTAATTGGGTATTTTCTAAATTTAAATAAATATTGTGCGTACTTAATTATAAAAAAAGATTGTAAATTGAATTATGTGTTTGAAATTCAAATAATATTTATTAATAACAATAGTAGTTCGAGATAATATGAATATTCAATAAGATACAATGGTTTAACTGAAAATAGTATTTGAAAACTATATATTTTTATAGAAATTTGTTTACTAAATTTTAAGAGACATATGTAATATATTTTGAAAGTTAAATTTATATGTTAATATAAATAATCTTGAAAATTGTTTAAAAGTTAAATTTATATCTCAAAAGACATATATATTCCATATATATGTTTATTTGTTTAGTATAATTTGATTTCAAAACTCATCTTCTTATAAAGTTGCAAATATAAACATATGTAAATAAATATAAAGCTTGAGTATGAATATATCTTTTGAACGTGTAAGTTTAAAAAGGCCTAACAAATAGTTTGTATATTTATGAATTTAAAATGTAAAAACATTTACATATGATAAGATATGAAATATAAATACTTTGGTATTAAAATACAAAATACAAATTAAATGAGATAGGGGTTTAAAAGAAAACTTTATAAAATTATTTAAAACAAGGATATAAAACATGCATTATAAATAAATCTAAGTTAAGGGATTAAAACAAATTCTATAAATCAATTTAAGATAAAGGATTTAAACATAAAATGTTTATATTTTAACATTTGTAAAATGATAATACAAGAAACTTACAAGTGTTAACATGAATTTGACAAGTGGCCAATTTTTCTTTAAATTTAATTTTAGTAAATATAAGAGAGAAAACAAGAGAAAAAAACAGGTTGCTTATTTTTCTCTTCACCATTTTCTAAAAAACAAAGAAAAACAGAAATAAAATCAAACTAAAACAACTTCAGCCTGATCAACAACTTCATCTGCTCAATCTTCAACCTGGGTAAGAGTAGGACAAAGAAAAAAATTCAACTCTAAAACCTGAAATCAAAGCTAGAAGCAAATTCCAAGATCATCTCAAAGAAATCTTCAACCTGGGAAAACAGAGAATACAAAAGAAAATTCAAAGCTTCAACTCTGGAATTACGGTGCAAGCAAAAGTTTAACCTGAAAAAAATAAAACAAGTTGAAGCTTTAAACAAATTCAAACTATCTAATCTTTAAAAGAAATTAAAAGAAAAAATACAGGCTTTGCAACTGTCTCTGTTCTTCTCTGCACTGTGCATTCCAAGATGAGCAAACACACGCGAACCCATTTATATGGTTTGATATTTGAGATGAATGCTTGAATGGATTGTCCTCTTTGATATATGGTATGCTGGAATGTAAACATGTATGTATATATATGTAATGCCTGTCTGAAAATAAGTATAATTTGCCTCTGTATACATTCCAGGTTTCAAAACCTGATAGAAAAGTTTAAATTACCCTAACCCAAGCAAATTTTAGGTTTGATTGCTGAATGAAAAGCATTTATATGAGTACAACATCATTTTTAAGAATAAATCCAAGTGAAATCATGAAGTAAATGTTTTTAAAATAGTAGGAATTTTTTTTACATGGATATACATTCTTTCTTCTTCCTCTGTTCAACATTTTAACAGACCCGCCCCTGAAGAAATTCAAATACCTCTTCCTCAAATTTGTTTTTAGGTTATAATCTTTGAATAAAAGTTGATGCCAACAACTTAATACTAATTTTAAAATATATTTCAACTATATTAATTAAGGATTTATCTCTAGAACAATTTATTATAGCGAACTTTTTGGAAATGGAAAAAATAAATCTTTTTTATCTCGAATTTGGAATTCATATACTGAATTGTATTATAGAATGATGAATTTAGATAGTAAAATCGAGATTTTTTTCATTCAGTTTTGAGAAATTACGAGGGAGACGAAAATGACGTTTTCGTCTAATTCTGTTGAACAGCAAGGTGAAGCTCATCGAAGTTAGGTTGGTAGGAAGTTCGATCATCCTTGATCATTGGAAAAATGTTCGTCGATTTTCTAGTTGATCATGGCAACGGCAAAATCAGATTTTAGGGTTTAGGGTTTAGGCTCGGACTTTTGTCAATCATTTTTCGAGGCTGTAGTGTCGCCTAGCTCAAATCGGACGGTATCGCGAGTGGGGGGTTAGTTCTGTTGTCGAGCCGTGGACGGGGTGACGTGGTGTCTGGTAGACGAGATCAACGGTGTGGGGTGTTTCTGATCGAAGCTTGAGTTTTCTAGGTTGAGCTCGAATTCTCATTTCGATTTTATGGTGAGTTTGTCGATGCTGGGTGATGGATTGAGTTGAGCAAGTAGTCACTGATTTGCGGGTAGCAATCGCCGATGGTCGGAGTGGCGAATTTCGGTGTGCACGTGCACCGTGGCGTAGGCTTCGTACCAGAGTATGTAGTTAGTGAGCGACTCGAAGATGAACTCGCGAATTCTGGGAGGTTGCTCAAGTTTGATGCAGTGTTGTTTGCTTGTTTCATTTTATACAGTGGTTTGCAAAAATTTTAAAATAGGAAAAAAATAGAGATTAAAAGAAGGAGAAGGAAGAACTCAGGTACTGGGTAGATTGGCATGGGTATAACCTCGGGGAGGATGGGCTTTTGCTCGGGGTCGTGTGCAATGCAGCTCATGTGGGTTTGGATGTGTAGTAGTTTAAGTTTTAAATCAAGAACATTCTTGAGTTCCAGGTTTTAATAATAATAAAAAGAGCTGAAGGAAAATTGTTAACAGGTTTTGGTTGTAAAGCATGAAAAAAAATTTAAAGTTATTTTAAATGACTAAAGAGTAATTAGCCAAAATGATTTTTTTTAGTTTATATAATTATTTAAAAGGAAAATTTATCAATAGGGTGGATTAATTAATGTGATTTTCTAAAAGTTAATATGATTAATTGAAAGATGATTAATGAAATGGTGAGTTTAATAATTTCAGGTAAATTATTTAATAATTAAAGGTTGATAAAAAGTAATTAAGGGAAAATAATTAAAGATTAAAGATTGATTAATCAATATTAAGAGTTAATTACTTTAAAGAATAATTAATTAATGTGGTTAATTAATTAAGGTAATTAAATTAAGAATAATTAATTAAAGGTTTATTAGCTTAAAGTGATTAAGAAATTATTATTAATTAAGGAGTAATTAATTTTTATAATTAATTAAGGAATGATGAATCTATAAATTAATCAGTTAACGATAATTAATTATAATTAAGATCCAATTAATAATTAAGGATTTTTTAACTAAAAGTAATTAAATTAAAGGTTAATTTCTAAAAGTAATTAAGGTTTAATTAAATAAAATTAAGGGTTAATTAATTAAGGTAATTAATTAAAGAAAAGATTAATTAATGAAGGTGGTTAAGACTTAATCAATTGTAGCTAATGATAATTAATCATTGATTAAAGATTTGTAATGGAAGTAATTATGTGGGTAGTAAAATTAAAACCGCACGATTTATTTCACCTTAATCAAAGATGTTTGATTGTTATTGAATGCTGTGTGATGGATTGATACATTTGATATGTGATGTGGTGTTATATGATGCTTTCTGCTGAGTTGCTATATTTGTGATGAATATACTATTGTATGAATATGAAAACCCCTTGACCCATAGAACGACATTTGAATTTCGATGCCACAGGGAATCAGATTCCAGTTGGTTATCCGAAACCCACATCGAATCATAATGATGAATCTTTGTGATTCATAAATTTATTTTATCTATGAATCTGTGAATAAAGATAAGCGTTATGGGTTATACCCCTTATCGATATGATTGAATCTGTGATGATGATGTTGTTCACTATTGTGTTAAACCCCTGGACCACACTTATACACACACAAATATGGATTGCACGTGGAAATGGGTTAAGTCACAGATTTTTGAAATAGTTTTAAATTTGAATTTTGAATCCAAATGGTTTTCGAAATGAATTGGGTGTTTTCAAAGATAAAAGTTATTTTTTTTGAATAACTTAATTAAGTTTTAAAATTTAAATAATTTGAATTTAATTTGAATTCAATATTTTAAAATTGAATTCTATGATTTGGAAAATATGGTTTTAAAAGGTTATTCAACCTATAAATGTGTTTATATGGGTTTTTAAACCATTTTAAAAGTGTTTTTTTGGGAATTTAAATTTAACCCAAAGGTTTTTAACTTGTATAATTGTATTTTTCCAAACCGAAACCTATGTGTTTTCAGATAACAAAAGCTTTCACATAAGTGATGAACTTCCAATTTGTGTTTAAAAGATTTCAAGTTTGAAATGAAAGATAATTTTCGAAGTTATGAATAAATCTTTGGAATTGTGTTTTGAAAGCTATAAATTAAATCTTTAATTTAAAGATTTAAATTGAGTCAATCCAAACTGAAATGGAATTGTTTTGAAAGGTTATAAATGAATCTTTGTCAAAGATTAGTGAACCTTGTTTAAAAATTGAAAAGGATCTTACAAGTGAATCTTTTGTTTAAAAGATTTAAGTGTGGAAATTGTTTAAACCATTGAAGGTTTCTGAAATGAAATTTTTTTGTTTAAAAGATCGGGAATGGTAATTTGTTTAAACCATTTGAAAGGAAAGTTTTGGATTTTAAAAGTTGTGACTTAACTGAGATTCCATTATCCATAAGTTTTTAAATATTGCGCTCATTATTCGGTTTAGCCGGGAGAGGACCTTGTGTCATATAACCCATTCCCAATAATGATACGACGTTATGGATAACATTTGAAGACCGGTGGTGAAGACCGGGTATTTGCGAGAACGATAGGATGACCTATCGATTGTCTCTGCACCGAATAGCTACGATATAGAGATTCCCTAAGTGATGGGGAAGTCCGAACGGGATTGTGGATTCCCGGATTTGCAAGGCCTTCTTCGGAAGTGCCTTCGATTCTGTTTGAACCCGGAACAGACTTGTATGGATTGTATGTCTGACATTACAAACTGAGATATAAAGCTGATTTCTTTCAAATACGTATATGTTGGTGGCGGAGAATTTATTCTCTTAGCTTAACACCCTTCTCTGAGACGTATGAGCTCAAAGGTTATGTAGTTGAAGGTTATTAGTGATATACTCCCAATTTGGTAGTGTGGCATGCTGAGTGCTACTAATCATTTGTTGATCAAAGCATGGCTTTGTGAAAAAGCGTAGCTTTGTGAAAAAACGTAGCTTTGTGGACGAGACTTCGTCGAACCTCCAAACCCGGCTATGGTCGAAACAGGAATCGTGGCAGCAAGGTTATTTGGGGGTAGCGCCTCCTGAGGGTATGTTCATTTCCTTCTGGATTATAGGTGGTATCATGGTATGGAGCCCAGGTACTTACTTCATGGTTGTTGCAAACTTATTGCTTTGTGGTTGTTGGTTGAGAGGTACCTCGGATAAAGGTCGCAAACGACCGGAGGATGGTATGCTCGTGTCAGTAGTTACCTAGGTAACCCGGCCTTGTGAGGCAGAGATCTGGTTAGGGTTCCGGGGACGTCCCTCCAGAGGCATTCCATTTTATTCGGGAAGTTCCTTTGCCTGACCATTTTTTGGAAATCCAATCTTCCAAATACGAGCCCTTTACGGTTTTAGTTGTAGAACCTACCATCTAACATGGTAGCTATAGTAGGCATACTATAATGGTAAGTATGCTGTCTAAGATTAATATTATACCTTCGAAATTTTTTCCACAATGCACTAATAATAATATCAAATGGTATTCGCATATCAAGCATATTTGACTATCATAAGGAGAAATTTCCTCCAAGTCTGTGTTTGCATTGTGTGTGTGGCGGGAGGTCTTATGGTAGTTTCATTTTCTTAAAAGCATTGCGGATTTTCAAAATTTAAATTCTTTTGTTTTTTTTTAAAAGATAAAACTATTTCTGTTTGCTCATACCAGTCCCATGACTGACCCGGAGTTTATTGTTCCCTTCCTAAACTCTGGGTGCCCACTATTTTCCACACGGGCAGTCTAGAGTTGGGTTTTTTTCAGATAGTAGATATAGATATCGATTCAATAGCTTTCAGCTTTCTCTTTGGTATTCTTTAGGGATTTTGGATATTGAAGTATCTGGTTAGGATGACGGACTGGTCTTGCTTAGCTTGGTGCAACGTGATGGTGGTTCGAACTATTTCTGGATTGATGCTTTGGAGTTAGAGTTGCTGTTACTATTTGGAGTTTTTTGTTTCCGCTGCTATATCATATTGTTATTCCGTTATAGCATTGTTATCTTGTATCTCTGATATTGATTCGTATTGTATCATTGTTGTATCGAATGTTGTATATCAATGATATTCATTTCCTTTTCTTCCGCTGTGTTGTTATACTTGATGTGTTATAAGCTCCGGCTAACCAGATTCGACGTTTGGATCTACGACATTTGAATACGAGTGTTGTATTCGGTGCCGATTTTCGAAGGTCGAGTCAGGGTCGCTACATGTGGTATCAAAGCTGAAGGTTGAACTTTAGCTCAGGAGTATAACACATTAAGTAACTCATTAGAGATAGGGTGAAGTATACCCAAGAATGAGTATATCCCTAAGATATCTGTTCCAATGCCTCAGTAAATTCTCTTACTAACCACTGATAGTGAGTATGAGTGCAAGAAGAGGACGAGCTAGGGGACAGGGGAGTAAGACTACAAATTGTCGATACCCTGCAACAGCGGAAACAACTTTCTCTATCAATCTCACTTGATTCGTCTTTTCAATTCTTTGATAGTTTCCTGGCAGCTCGAGGAAGAAGCTTTAATATATTTACATGGCACATAAACTCCAGATGGGTCAGAATTATTTGTTTGGATGAATTGTTTGCTTTGGTTGCTATGGTTGGTAGGTATATTTTGGTTGTTTAAACTAAAATTTTTGGATTGTATCCATATATCTGTTTATTCTGTTAGGTCCAAGTATATTCTACGAGGGGTTAGTTATCTTTCGAACTTATTGATCCTATGTATATTCATAGTTCTGGTGACCCGAATGTCTTGTATAGAATGAGTTCGCTCTCATAATCAATAGTAATATTCTGATTTGGTAAGAAAAATGCAGAATAGATACCCAGTTTGATTTGGAAACTGTCTCTCTATCTTTGTGTATCCATTTTTTGTTGTCTCCCTTACAATTTTCGATGACAAAATTTTCTTAAGGGGGAAATCTGCAACATTCCCGGAATTGAGCCAGAATAAATTCGACAATTTAATTTTTAAATTAAATTGTGGATTTATTTGAGTTTTTCCAAATAAAATAAGATGTTTGGTTGTTTGTTTAAGTATTTATAAAGAGATTTCAAATAGAATCTTAGTTTTGTAGTTCAAAAGAAAATAAATATTTTTTTAAAATTAAATTGTGAACTAATTGCGTATGTTCTAAATTTAAATAAATATTGTGCCTGCTTAATTATAAAAAAAGATTGTAAATCGAATTATGGGTTTGAAATTCAAATAATATTTATTAATAACAATAGTAGTTAGAGATAATATGAATATTCAATAAGATATAATGGTTTAACAAAAAATAGGATTTGTAAACTATATAATTTTATAGAAATTTGTTTTCTAAATTTTAAGAGACATATGTAATATACTTTGAAAGTTAAAATTTTATGTTAATATAAATAATTTTAAAAAATTGTTTAAAATTTAAATTTATATCTTGAAAGACATATATATTCCATATATATGTTTGTTTATTTAGTATAATTTGATTTCCAAACTCATCTTCTTATAATGTTGTAAATATAAACATATGTAAATAAATATAAAGCTTGAGTATGAATATATCTTTCGAAAGTATAAGTTTAAAAAGGCCTAACAAATAGTTTGTATATTTATGAATTTAAAATGTAAAAACATTTACATATGATAAGATATGAAATATAAATACTTTAGGGTTTAAAATACAGAATACAAATTAAAGCTAGAAGCAAATTCCAAGATCATCTCAAAGCAATCTTCAACCTGGGAAAACAAAAAATACAAAAGAAAATTCAAAGCTTCAACTCTGGAATTACTAAGCAAGCAAAAGTTCAACCTGAAAAAAATAAAACAAGTTGAAGCTTTAAACAAATTCAAACTATCTAATCTGCAAAAGAAATTGAAAGAAAAAAAATACAGGCTTTGCAACTATCTCTGTTCTTCTCTGCACCGTGCATTCCAAGGTGAGCAAACACACTCGAGCCCATTTATATGGTTTGATATTTGAGATGAATGCTTGAATGGATTGTCCTCTCTGATATATGGTATGCTGGAATGTAAACTTGTATGTATATATTACTAATGCCTGTCTGAAAATAAGTAGAATTTGCCTCTCTATACATTCCAGGTTTTAAAACCTGATAGAAAAGTTTAAATTACCCCAACCCAAGCAAATTTTAGGTTTGATTGTTGAGTGAAAAGAATTTATATGAGTACAACATCATTTTTAAGAATAAATCCAAGTGAAATCATGAAGTAAATGTTTTTTAAATAATAAGAATTTTTTTACAGGGATATACATTCTTTCTTCTTCCTTTGTTCAACATTTTAACAGACCTACCCATGAAGAAATTCAAATACCACTTCCTCAAATTTGTTTTTAGGTTATAACCTTCGAATAAAAGTTGATGCCAACAGCTTAATACTAATTTTAAAATATATTTCAACTATATTAATTAAGGATTTATCTCTAGAACAATTTATTACAGTGAACTTTTTGGAAATGGAAGAAAATAAATATTTTTATCTCGAATTTGGAATCATATACTGAATTGTATTATAGAATGATGAATTTAGATAGTAAAATCGAGATTTTTGTTCATTCAGTTTTGAGAAATTACGAGGGGGACGAAAATGACGTTTTCATCAAATTCTATTGAACGGCAAAGTGAAGCTCATCGAAGTTGGGTTGGTAGGAAGTTCGATCATCCTTGATCATTGGAAAAATGTTCGTCGATTTTCTAGTTGATCATGGCAACGGCAAAATCAGATTTTAGGGTTTAGGCTCGGACTTTTGTCAATCGTGTTTTCGAGGCTGTATTGTCGCCTAGCTCAAATCAGACGGTATCGCGACTGGGGGGTTAGTTCTGTCGTCGTATGGTGGAGCCGTGGATGGGGTGACGTGGTGTCTGGTGGACGAGGTCGACGGCACGAGGTGTTTCTGATCGAAGCTTGATTTTTCCAGGTTGAGCTCGAATGCTCATTTCGATTTTATGGTGAGTTAGTCGATGCTGGGCAATGGATTGAGTTGAGGAGGTAGTCACTGATTTGTGGGAAGCAATCGCCGATGGTCGGAGTGGCGAATTCCGGTGTGCATGTGCACAGTGGCGTGGGCTTCGTACCTGAGTACGTAGTTAGTGAGCAACTCGAAGATGAACTCGTCAATTCTGGGAGGTTGCTCGAGTTTGATGCAGTGTCGTTTGCTAGTTTCATTTTATACAGTGGTTTGCAAAAATTTTAAAATAGGAAACAAAACAGAGTTTAAAAGAAGGAGAAGGAAGAACTCGATTATTGGGTAGATTGGCTCAGGTATAACCTCGGGGAGGATGGGCTTTTGCTCGGGGTCGTGTGCAATGCAGCTCATGTGGGTTTGGATGTGTAGTAGTTTAAGTTTTAAAGCAAGAACATTCTTGAGTTCCAGGTTTTAATAATAATACAAAGAGTTGAAAGAAAATTGTTACCAGGTTTCGGTTGTAAAGAATGAACAAAATTTTAAAGTTATTTTAAAAGATTAAAAAGTAATTAACCAAAATGATTTTTTTTTATGTTTATATATTTAATTAAGAGTAAAATTTATCAATAGGGTGGATTAATTAATGTGATTTTCTAAAAGTTAATATGTTAATATGATTAATTGAAAGATGATTAATGAAATGGTGAGTTTAATAATTTAAGGTAAATTATTTAATAATTAAAAGTTGATGAAAAGTAATTATGGGAAAATAATTAAAGATTAAAGATTGATTAATCAATACTGAGAGTTAATTACTTTAAAGAATAATTAATTAATGTGGTTAATTAATTAAGGTAATCAAATTAAGAATAATTAATTAAAGGTTAATCAACTTAAAGTGATTAAGAAATTATTATTAATTAAGGAGTAATTAATTTTTATAATTAATTAAGAATGATGAATCTATAAATTAATCAATTAAGGACAATTAATTATAATTAAGATATAATTAATAATTAAGGATTTATTAATTAAAATTAATTAAATTAAAGGTTAATTTATAAAAGTAATTAAGGTTTAATTAATTACAATTAAGGGTTAATTAATTAGGGTAATTAACTAAAGAAAAGATTAATTAATGAAGGTGGTTAAGACTTAATCACTTGTAGTTAATGATAATTAATCATTGATTAAAGATTTATAATGGAAGTAATTATGTGGGTAGTAAGATTAAAACCGCACGATTTATTTCACCTTAACCAAAGATGTTTGATTGTTATTGAATGATGTGTGATGGATTGATACATTTGATATGTGAAGTGATGCTATATGATGCTTTGTGCTGAGTTGCTATATTTGTGATGAATATACTGTTGTATGAATATGAAAACCCCTTGACCCATAGAACAACATTTGAATTTCGATGTGACAGGGAGTCGGATTCCGGTTGGTTATCCAAAACCTACATCGAATCATAATGATGAATCTTTATGATTGATAAATTTATTTTATCTATGAATCTGTGAATAAAAATAAGCGTTATGGGTTATACCGCTTATCGATATGATTGAATCTGTGATGATGATGTTGTGCACTATTGTGTTAAACCCCTGGACCACACTTATACACACACAAATATGGATTGCACGTGGAAATAGGTTAAGTCACAGATTTTTGAAATAGTTTTAAATTTGAATTTTGAATCCAAATAGTTTTCGAAATGAATTGGGTGTTTTCAAAGATAAAAGTTATTTTTTTTGAATAACTTAATTAAGTTTTAAAATTTAAATAATTTGAATTTAATTTAAATTCAATATTTAAAATTGAATTCTATGGTTTGGAAACTATGGTTTAAAAAGGTTATTCAACCTATAAATGTGTTTATATGGGTTTTTAAACCATTTTAAAAGTGTTGTTTTGGGAATTTATATTTAACCCAAAGGTTTTTAACTTGTATAATTGTATTTTTCCAAACCGAAACCTATGTGTTTTCAGATAACAAAAGCTTTCAAATAAGTGATGAACTTGCAATTTGTGCTTAAAAGATTTCAAGTTTGACATGAAAGATAATTTTCCAAGTTATGAATAAATCTTTGGAATTGTGTTTTGAAAGCTATAAATTAAATCTTTGATTTAAAGATTTAAATTGAGTCAATCCAAACTGAAATGGAATTGTTTTGAAAGGTTATAAATGAATCTTTGTCAAAGATTAGTGAACCTTGTTTAAAAATTGAAAGGGGTCTTACAAGTGAATCTTTTGTCTAAAGGATTTAAATGTGGAAATTGTTTAAACCATTAAAGGTTTATGAAATGAAGTTTTTTGGTTTAAAAGATCCGGAATGGTAATTTGGTTTAAACCATTTAAAAGGAAAGTTTTGGATTTCAAAAGTTGTGACTTAAATTAGATTCCATTATCCATATGTTTTAAAATATTGCGCTCATTATTCGGTTAGCCGGGAGAGGACCTTATGTCATATAACCCATTCCGAATAATGATACGACGGTATGGATAGCATTTGAATACCGGTGGTGAAGACCGAGTATTTGCGAGAACGATAGGATGACCTATCGATTGTCTCTGCACCGAGTAGCTACGATATAGAGATTCCCTAAGTGATGGGAAGTCTGATCGGGATTGTGGATTCCCAGATTTGGAAGGGCTTCTTCGGAAGTGCCTTCGGTTCTGTTTGAACCCGGAACAGACTTGTATGGATTGTATGTCTGACATTACCAACTGAGATATAAAGCTGATTTCTTTCAAATACATATATGTTGGTGGCGGAGAATTAATTCTCTTAGCTTAACACCCTTCTCTGAGACCTACGAGATCAGGGGTTATGTAGTTCAAGGTTATCAGTGATATACCCCCAACTTGGTAGTGTGGCATGCTGAGTACTGCTGATCATTTGTTGATCAAAGCATGGCTTTGTGAAAAATCGTAGCTTTGTGGACGAGACTTCGTCGAACCTCACAACCCGATTATGGTCGAAACAGGAATCGTGGCAGCAAGGTTATTTGGGGGTAGCGCCCCCTGAGGGTATGTTCATTTCCTTCTGGATTATAGGTGGTATCATGGTATGGAGCCCAGATACTTACTTCCTGTTTGCTGCAAACTTATTGTTTTGTGGTTTTTGGTTGAGAGGTAGCTCAGATAAAGGTCGCAAACGACCGGAGGATGGCATGCTCGTGTCAGTAGTTACCTAGCTACAAAGGTAACCCGGCCTTGTGTAGCAGATATCCGGTTAGAGTTCCGGAGACGTCCCTCCAGAGAAATCCATTTTATTCGAGAAGTTCCTTTACCCGACCATTTGTTAGAAATCCAATCTTCCAAATACGAGCCCTTTACGGTTTTAGTTGTAGAACCTGCCATCTAACATGGTGGCTAATGTAGGCATACTATAATGGTACGTACGCTGGCTAGGATTAATATTATACTTTCAAAATGTTTTCCACTATGCACTAATAATAATATCTAATGGTTTTGCGTATCAAGCATATTTGGCTATCATAAGGAGAAATCTCCTCCAAGTCTGCGTTTTCATTGTGTGTGTGGCGGGAGGGCTTATGGTAGTTTCATTTTCTCAAAAGCATTGCAGATTTTCAAAATTTAAATTCTTTTGTTTGTTTTTTTAAAAGATAAAACTATTTCTGTTTGCTCATACCTGTCCCATAACTGACCTGGAGTTTATTGCTCCCTTCCTAAAATCTGGATGCCCACTATTTTCCACATGGGCAGTCTAGGGTTGGGTTTTTTTTCAGATAGTAGATATAGATATCAATTCAGTAGCTTTCAGCTTTCTCTTTGGTATTCTTTGGGGATTTTGGATATTGAAGTATTTGGTTAGGACGACGGACTGGACTTGCTTAGCTTGGTGCAACAAGACGGTGGTTCGAGCTATTTCTGGATTGATGCTTTGGAGTAAGAGTTGCTGTTACTGTTTGGAGTTTTTTGTTTCCGCTGCTATATCATATTGTTATTCCGCTATAGCATTGTTATCTTGTATCTTTGATATTGATTCATATTGTATCATCGTTGTATCAAATGTTGTATATCAATGTTTTTCATTTCCTTTTCTTCCTTTATGTTCTTATACTTGATGTGTTAAAAGCTCCGGCGGACCAGATTCGACGTTTGGATCTGTGGCATTTGAATACGAGTGTTTTATTCGGTTCCTATTTTCGAAGATCGAGTCAGGGTCGCTACACATAATTCTTCCATTTCAAATCAGAATTGAATAAAACTTGGACCAATAGCTGTGTATCATTGAGTAGAGTATTCTAGTGCCTATGAATGTTCAATTTACCTGAAGGAAGTAGTAGATCTCTAAGATAGGGCTTGTGTCAGGAGGTGGACAAATTTGAAGATGATCACACCTTCCAATCTATAGCTCGGATTGAGATGCGGTTTCAACTTAGGTGCAAGCTTTGACTTCAAGGACATTTTACAAGTGCTTTGACTATATCTTCTGATTGTGCAAATTTGCCCCTAGCGCTTTCCTTACCCTATGTGATTACTTGATGGCGTTTTTATTATGCAGCTTCCAATCATTTTTATGCTCCTTGACGTCTTTTCATCTTCACCATACTATAAACAAAAATGCCTACAACAACAGCTCTTTCTTATGAGGGAAAAAGAAAATTATATGAGTGTTATCATCATTCGTTGCTCATTTTCCTAAAAAAATTAGAAATATATATAAAGTTTACAACCTCCAAACTCAAAATTTCAAATTCAAAATTCAAATTTTCAACATCCGATAACTGAAATTCTCAAATTTCGAGTTCCATATATATTTATTCATTTTTCGAAGAAGGTTTACCGAGTGAACTTTTTAGTTTTTAAAGTATTCAAATTTTGAAAAATAAATCAATTTTTCATATATGAATTTTCAAATACAAATTTTATATATAAAATTTTGAAATGTCATTTGAGAGTTCAAGTCTAATAATTTCAAATTCAAACTTTCATTTTTGAATTTTTTAATTCGAAATTCAAATTTGAGTTTCAATACTCATATTTAAAACTCATATTTTCAAAATTTTAATTTTAAATGTTAAATCCAAAATTTTAAACAAAACTACAGCTTATTATATTTTTTGTTTCACAAATTAGAAAAACATTCCTCTAGAAATCTCCTACTCGGTTGCACCATTATTAAAAGTGCATGGCACGTCACAAATTCCTTGTAGAATATGTGCCATTCCCTCTCCCACCTCCTCTCACTTGCCATGCCGAATTCTTACTCCTTCCAAATCCCTAGTTCTCTATTTCGAAAATCTCAAAAACTCCTTAGTCCTAAAAGCCCTGTATAATAATCCGCAACCCTCCACTGCACATCTCCAATCCAAGACCATCGCTCTCGAATCCTCTCTTCTGCTCAATTCTTCGTAATATCCAAAGTGTTAATCCTGTTTCCCACTATTCTCCTCGTAAGTAGAATGGTGGAAAAAGAAAAAAGTAAGCTTGTTGCATGCCTCCACGAGAGCCTGTTTGTGTTGCTGTGATCAATGATGGTGATGATAGGATTCGATGTTTTTAGGGTGGACATGATGTGGTGCCAAAGATGTTTGTGCGTTTTGATGTTGTGTTTGCATGTTATTTTCCGGTGATGGGTGATGAGGTGAGGATTAGATTGCATTGGCAAAAAAGAATGTATGCTCAAGGTAGATTTTTTGAACCGGAAATTACTTTATCTTAAGTTGCATAAGAATGTGATGTTATCTTTTTCCTTGAACGTGTCTGATGAACGCTTGCTTGTGTTTGCTTTGTCTGAGTCACCATACACTACCAAAAATATCATCATTATTCACCATATTTTAGAAGTTGAATGGCCATTGGATATCCTTGGGTTTTCAATACGAACGTCATAATTGTTGGTGTCAATTTTTATCTGATGGTGCTACATCTGACCAGGTTTTTTGTATTACGGCCATATTATAGCTTGTTTTTGTATTATGGGCATTCTGTAGCTTGTGAGGAACTCCTAAATAAACGATACTAAGTTCGATTTTCTTACTCTGGTTTCTTTTATTTATTTTTTCCTAGGTTCGGATAGAATATGATCTTGAGGAATTGAGAGGAAACTAACTGAGAATGCATACCGAATATTTGAATAAGGCATCATCATTATACATTGAAACCCGTAAACTGATCTAGGATTGTTTACGTATTTGATCCAATATTTTTTTCAATGGTATCGTTAAAATTATTCAATTACAAAAATATATGTTTTATGGTTTAAATAAGAAATTGGTTTCACCATTATGTACTCATGGTAGTAAAAATGCTAGGCTTTTTGCATGCTAAGACATGTGTAATAGCTAACCTTCAACAATAAATATTAGTTACTAAATTCATTTGTTGCCTAAAACACTATGAATCATTTTTCTAATCTTATTTTGTTGAATCAAAATTGTTTCCAACTAGATTTCCCAAGATATATCTTACGACAATAAAGATTTTACAATTAATTTCCTGACTAATATATCTAAGATATCAAACTATGCAAAAACCATGACCACAAAATACATGTTAAGTAGCGTTGTATAATTATTCAGCTTATATTGGCTAAATTTAAAAAAGTGTAATAAGTAAAGACTTTGACCTGACAAATTTCTCTTATGTTGGCTGTATAGGATAAATAAAATTAAAATATGGTAGAAACTTTTATGCTCCAATTACAAGTCAAAAGTACACATTCCTCTAAAATACATCTTTGTTGCACAGTTTGAAGATGCAAAGCATATATTAACATTTTTTTGTTCATCCAAGTGCAACAAATTGATAACAGCATGCGTAACTTATGAATCAAAAAGGGACTTCAAAAAGAGAAACGACACCTGAGAGATTCAAACTCTCGCAGGGAAACCCTATGTACTTCGTAGGCACGCGCCTTAACCACTCGGCCAAAGTGTCCTTTTTGATTATTTTGCAAAGGTAAAATATATACTCAATAATCTGTATGCATATAAAACAAACTGTTTGACGGATAAAAGTTTTTTTGTTGTAAAAAGTTGAAAAAGACTTATGTTAATGTTGAATCCTATTATGAAAAGCTCGATTCGAAAAACATATTGTTTGCAAATAAGTTCAACAATTTCTCAAATATGACCAATAATTCTCCAACTTCTTATATGTTGCTAAGGATATATATTTGATAATGATAATAATCCTTGGCACATACATATTAAGTTCAAGAATTACAATAGCAGATTAATTGATTTTTTTTAACATTAAATATCATGCATTTTCTTTAAATATCTATGAACGTGATATATGCAAATGGTAGGAAAGAATTTGTTTATATTCACAAGCAATAAAGTTTGATAAAAGAGATATGATTGAATTACTAACACTTTTCTGACGACCCGGAAATTTTAACAAATTAAATTTGAATAGTTAATTGATTTTTAAAATATTTAAAAGTTAATTTTAACTTGAATTCAAGATATCAATATTTTCTGGATAATTAAATCATCGAATTATATAGTTTAAATGTTGAATTTGATAATTGAAAATTGGGTAAATTATTGAATCTGAAATTTCTAAGCCTATTTAAATAATTTGAAGGGTTATAAAATTTATAATGATGATATTGATAATAATAGAATGGTTGAAATTTAATTTAAAGGTAATTTGTTCAATTTTAATAATATATCGTTTAAATTTTAAATTGAACTCGAAACCAATTTTCTAATTCAAGCCCTAATCCCTCTAGGATAATCGCATCTTCAAATTGAAAAAAAAAAGAATGGCCGAAGCCATTTAATAAAGAAAAAAATGGCCGAAGGGGGGGAACTGTCGCACAGCGTAGCATCATTGATTTCACGATGGGAAGTGGGTTTCGACGTCGATTTCAAGTAGGGAAGAGGCGCGATGGTCGCGATAGGGTACGTCTCGTTCGGTTTGGTCTTGAAAGCGGTGGCGTGCGATGCTGCTGCAGTGACGTTGGGGGTGGAGGCGCGACCATGAGGAGGAAGCTCGAGTTAGGGTTCTGGAAAATTTGCGATGAGATTTTTGTATTATTACTTTCAATTTTGATTTATTTAAAATAATACATATAGGAAATTATAAGTGGAAGCAGAAAGAGTTTGCAGTAAAATGTAAAACCCATCCTAGTTTTAATTGTATATATATATATATATATATATATATATGTAGATGTATTTGTAGGCCGAAGAAAATATAATATATAAACAAGTTTAAATAGGAAACTTTTGTCAGAGAAATATTATTTGTACAGAAAGATTTGAAAAAATAAATAAATATACATATACATATTTTTGAACCTATTGGTTATTTTAGAATAATGTTTTATAGTGGTTAACTTGTTTGAAATTAATTTATTTAATTTTATTTTTTAAATTACTACAAGATTATTCAAAAGGAAATTAATTGAAATTTAATTATTCCTTAAAATTTAAATCATAAGTTAAATTAAATAAGTGAATGATAATAAATTGCTTGATTTAAAACTCAAGTGTTAATAAATTTATATAATATTTATGCAAGGTCCGAATCCTGATGGAAAGAAGCTGGGTTGTAGTGAATTGCAAAAATGCAAAGGTGTGTAAATCTCACTTGGTGGATTTCTATTTAAATTTAAATGGCTAAATTTAAATAATTGGTTTGATGAATAAATTGATTGGATGTGTTATTGAAGATTATGTGACTTTGTTTTGATTTGATCTCGAGTCAATTTGGGTTGACTTGAAGTATTCGGGTTTTTAAATTGTTTTAGATTTAATGTTATAAACAAGAGAATGTTTTCATTCTAATGTTGTTGAGGGCTTAATGAATGCTGGTTCATAAAATTTGAAGGGTAATTAAAATAAATAATTAATTAGTTCAATTAATTAATAATTTAGGTTGATTAATTTAGTAATTAAAGGTTTGGAATTAATTAATTATGGTTTAAGTTAATTAATGAAGTTTAATTAATTCAGAATAGTCATTGGATGGTTTGATGAATAATTACTTAATTAAATTAAAATAAAATATAATTACTTTGTGTAATTAATCAAGAGATTAATTAAGAGGATAAATTAAGAGGAAATTGATTTATTAAAGGAGTAAATAATAGATAGTTAATTTAAAGGTTGAGATAAATCAAGAATGATTTATATTTGTGGTTTAATTAATGATTAATTGTTTAATGAAATTAATTTAGATTAGGATAAATTAAATTATAAGTGGAAATCGTTAATTTATATAATCAATGACGTAACTAAAGATTGATTAATCATTAATGAGTGGCTTGTGTGAAGTTAATATAAGTAATTAAAGATTAATGTAACTAAAATAGTTAATTTGTTTATGAAGTAACTAAGATTACTTATCGTTTGGTTAAGGATAAGAAATAGGGTGGAGTTAATTAAAGACAATTACTTGAATAAAATTGAAAGATAATTAATTCAGGGCGATTAATTAAGATGAATGAATATGGAAGAATTGGTTAATTAATTAATTGGAGTTAATTAAGGAATAAATCTAAGTAATCGAAGTTAGGAATTCAATTAGAATTAATTGAATTAATTTGAAAATGATCAAATTTGTTGTAGATGATTGGATAGTATTGGATGACTTGAATGAATTGATATTCCTGTTATGAAATGTTGGATAACTTGGGTTGGGATGACTTGAGTTTCGAAGAGGCCGGGGTCGGGTATTGGGAAATACCCGAAACCACTTCAAATTTATATAAATTGATTTGTGAAATCAATACGATAAAATGAGATGATTTAAATAAATAGGATTTATTTTATCTAAGTTTGGTACTTAGAAATTTATATGTGAAATAAGTGTTGTCTACAGCAAATTGCGAATTGGTTAAATTGATATAAGTTACCCGGGTTTATTTAAGTTGTTTGCTTTGGTATTTCATGTTAGTTGGGATTACCCACGCTAGTTTCCAGCCTGACCCGGGTGTTACTTTGGTGTAATGCTTGGGTCAGACCGAGTATTACAGATTTCCAGGTTAGGACGTCTTGAAGCTCAGGAGGCGAGCTGGATGGCAATAGCGTATAGAGTATCTCCGCTATATTTATATTATTGTTAATCTGAGACATGATAATTTTATATATCCAGTAACTGTATATAATGTGAAACTTTGATGTATATTAAATGTAATTAACAGATATAGTATCCTTTTGTAGACTGTTATTATTTATTATTATATTTTATCCGCTGCGATTGTGAGATGTTTGGGGTTTCTTTTCTTCTTCTTCTATCTATTTCTTCTTTTTCATAACTATCTGGAATTTTCGGGTTAGAAAATTTCGGGTCGTTACATTTGGTATTAGAGCAGAAAGGTTAAGCGAGAACCTTGGCTCTTGTGGGGATTACTCATTTAAATAGAGTCCGTAGTACTCTAGAATGAGTTGAATATATATATGAGAGCGTACTTGTTATTTTCTTATATAAAGATTTTAAATGATTTTATATAAAATATATATTTTGATATATAAAGTAATATTTCCTTCTAATAAATATTTAGGTGATTGATTGTTAATTATTGAAATTAAAATTAAGGAATAATATAATACAACCAAACTGAAATTAAATAAAGATAAGTTTGAAATGTGTTCAAACTGAAATTGAAGTCTTGAATTGGAATTAAATTAAGTAGAAAAAGAAATACAACCAAATTAAAATTTATTCGATTGAAGATAAAATTCTAAATCTGGTCCCAAAATTTGAAATTTTTATTTCAAAGTAATGAAAAATAATAAATAAGTATTATTTGGATAATTGGGACTTGCTGAAAACAATGGGTTGTTTGAAGTTTGATTTGGATTTAAAACCAAGGATGGTTTAAAATTTTAAAACATGGCTGGGAGGGCCAAGAAATAAATATGTATAAATAAAATAAATTTGAATAATTGAATTGTAAAATAAACTTGTTTAAGAACTGGCTTCAACTGGAAGATAAAATTTAGTAATAAATTAAATTGTCAAAATAAAATCGTACTGAACTCTTATTTGAACCTAAAAAATACATAAATTAAGATAGTTTAAAATGGAATTTTGAGAACTGGACTCTGAAATTAAATTGATTATAAACCTTGAATAAAAGTTAATTTGGTTTAAAAAGTTAAACCCATCTTTGAGAATTTAACTCGAATTTCTATAATTCGATATAGTTTAAATTCAAGATTGAAATTTAATTAGTTCAAAATTTAATGTGGTTTGAATTAATTGGATTGTGATTGAAGACATAAGAGATTAAGAATTTAAATGGTAAATTGATTTGGATTTTACTGAAATGATTTGAATTTGAAATGGGTTCAATTGATAATAATTCAGATTGATTCGAATAATTTGAATTATAATATAAGTTGAACATGATTAAAATTAAATGGAATTGGATTTAAATTGGGAAGGGAATCAAGATTGATTCGACTTGAATTGGGTTTAAATAAATTTCAATAGAAATTGAAGTTATTCAAGTTAGAATTGAGTCAATTAAATGGAAATTAGTTGGGGAAGTGAATAGTTTGACTCTTGACTATTTTCAATATAAATTGTTTTCATATAAACTTATTTTTCTAAGCTATTAAATATATACGACCATTCTTTCTTAAAGCCAAATTATTTTATACTTTTTTTACAATTATTTTTGAAGCTATTTAACTATTTTTCAACTGTTTTATAAACTAATTACTGTTTTCCAACTATTTTACAAATAAATTACTATCTTTCAATTACCTAAAATTTCTGGAACTATTTAACTATTTTTCCAACTATTCTACGATTAGTTAACTATTTTATAGCTATTTTGTAAACTAATAATTATTTTTCAACTACTTATCTATTTTTCAATTTTCAAGCTATTTTCTAAATATAAACTGGGGAGTTCAAACTATTATGGATTTAATACCCAACTGAGATAAGAATTGAAGTGATAATTCTATGGAATTGAGACAATTGTAACTAAGTGAATGAAAATTCAAGTGAATGAGAATAGAAATGGGATTGATTTGGCCAATAATCAATGAAGTCAAATACGTAGGATGTTCGTATACTATTCTATTCGCATAGTGATTTGATCCAGATTCGAGCACAGAATTTCGAGATAGTTTATCGATCCGAGTTGGGATTTTTTTCACTCGATTTTCGACGGGGAACCTGAATATGGATTGTTGATTGGTTCTGGATATTCTCTATCGTAGTTATGGCTATGCAAGGAGAATGACGGTTTCTAATCAAGAAACCAGATCTGAGTCCGCACTAGGAAGTCGGATGGGCGATACTAGTTGGAAGTGAAATTGTGTGATCGAGTGAGCGATCAGATTGGTATAGCGTACGGAGGTTATATGTACATTGTACGGATTTGAATGAAATTGATATTGGAAAGAGTAATCAAATTTGAATATTTGATTTTGAATAAAAAAATTATATATATCTTTGTTATATAAGATAAATCTTTCCTTGTTAAATCTATTGCCGGAAGAAAAGGATTTTTGAAGGTTTTTGAAGTATAAAAGGAGTTTTTTACCAGTTTGAAAAGATAAAAAGTTTTAAAATTTTATATATCCGAATATATATAAGGGATCTTATGAGGATTTTGGAAAAAGGTTTTGGGAACCTTTGGATTTGGAAAGGCTTTTGATTTTGGGTAAAATCAACATTGAATTTGGAAAGCCTAGTTTAAGAATTATCGATTTTGGAATAATCGATTTTGTGTAAAGGAGCTTTGTATGATATCATACTAGGTGTATGATTTAAAGATACTATATGTGTATAGTCTAAAATATTTTGATGATGGCTCTAGGGAAAAAGACGCTCCCTTGAAATGAACTTCTCAGGAGTGCCACTGGGTGGTGCTGCCTTGAGCCCCAAGGGGGGGTTCTAAAGTTGATCCTGTGAGGAGTCCGGACAAAACTAGTTCCTAAGGATTATTGGGTAGCGAAAGTCGAGGGCGCTGATGCCTACAGGGGCATTTGGGTTATGCTGTGATGACAGTGCAACTCGATGTCACTGCGATCTACTGTGGGGACCATAGGGAAATCGTGTGGAGGATGAGTGCCAACAGTCTACACTTGATTTTGCCGGGAAGGAAACGCAACATCGGCAGACTGCGATCTATGGTCAAGTGGAGTGGAGAAGTTTCATTTTTGGCAGCGAAATTCGAGGGTGCTGATGCCACAGTTATATGGGTTTTTGCTGTGATAGCTACGTAAGCCCAGTTGTAGCTGCGATCTATCGTGGGTTCCATGGTGTAATCGAGGGGTGCGGAGGCCTACAGTTATCTATGGATTTTGTCGGGATGGCAACGTAACCATCGGGTTACTGCGACCTTGGATGGGGGTGATGATTTCCAGAGCATTCTCACAAAGATATTTCCTCTATTTTCAAAAACTGTTTTCTATATTTTCAATAAAATTATGTTTTCAAAAGCATTTTCACTAGATGTTTAAAACGGATTTGCCAAGTACTTATAGGTTTTCAGTCCTACGCCTGATCAACGTATGACTGAATTTCTCTGAGAACAAGGATGGACTGGTTGAGACATCGAGTCATAAAAAGTATTTTTATAGAGATCTATTTTATTAAGTATGATGTGAATTTAAAAGCATTTCTAAAATTTTTTGAATAAAGATGTTGGAATTTTGGGGAAATAAAAGGAAATCCAAACTGGAATTTTAATGAAGTGATTTTATAATTAAAATCGAATATTGATTTAGAAGTTGGAAATAAGCTAATTGATTAAATAATTGTTTGATTGAGTATGTTAATAAAATTTAACTTTGGTAAATAAATGGATTGTAAGTTGATAATGGAGTTTGGAAATGAATTAGAATTGTAGATAGAATTCGACTTGGATTTGATAATGAATTAAATAAGAGGAGATGTTGTCAAAATAAAAATAAAATAAAGTTGGATTGAAAATGTGATGGTTTGAATTGCAAATAAAATTCAAGGGTGATTTGAATAATATTTAATGAAGTTTGCAAGTAAATTGGATATAAGAGAAGTGATGTTATATGAAATAAAAGTGATTATAGTAGATATGGTTTGAGTTGCAAAAACAAAACCCCAAGTGAATAGAAATAAATTGAGAATGGCCTTGTATTAATAAAATAAATTCGAACATGAATTAAGTACGTAAATTAAAATTTTAAAATGGGTTAATTGAGTTAAATAATAAATGGATGAAGTCTGATTACATAAAAACTAAATCAAAGTTGTGATTCGAATTGGATTACCAGACTGAACTTAAGTTCAGTGGCATATTAATTTGAAGTATAAATGAGTGAAGTATGTGCTTGGATATTATTTTGATAAATTGAGAAGGTGAATTTAAAATTAAAATTGAAAATTGATAGGCTGACTGAATTTAATGGAAGTTGATTAAATGAGGATCAAATAGAAGTAAACTTAAGTTTTATGTTGGAATAAATTAAAGTAAATTAACTTAAGTTTAAAATTTATGGAAGATTGGCTTCGAATAAGGGTGAAAACCCATTAAATAAAGCTTGGATTGAATTTATTTGGGAATGGCTAGTAGTATACAAGAATGAAATGTGTCGAGCTAATGAATGGTGGGTGAATAAATTAGAAATGAAATGGAATTAAATATAAAATGAATTGAAAATTTATTTAAAGTAGCTATAAACTAAAATAGAATACCCTATTAAGCGAATATTGTCAAATTTGCATAAAATAAATTGTCGTTTGACGTAAACAAAATAATTAAAATTCTATGAGTCGACAGAAATTAAATTAAATTTGTTTTGAAATCATTTGAAGTGAATATGAACTTTTTTTGGATTAAAAATCAATTGGATGTAAGAAATTGAGTTGCCAACCATTGAAACTAAATGAAACGGCTTATGAATTGATAGAAAGCAATTGAATAATCTTTAAAGTTATATAAATCGCTTATGGTAAGCGTTTGGTGTTTGTTGCTTTCGAAATGCTTGTGTATAGCTATTGAAAATAAGTGAAATACTAACAGATTTTCTATATTTGGCACTTACATATGTAAATTGAGTAAGTACAGGTACCTGAAGGCCGTTTGGCTGGTTTGGATTGCGCTAATTGCTTAAATTAATAAGCTGCTTGCTTAAAATGCTAAATAAGGTACGCCTACGCAATAAAAACAGGAAATATGAACTGTTTTTTCTTTTTCCGACCGGGTGGGTCGATGTATATATATTTATATCTCTTGTCAAATTGCAAAAGCTCCTCCGTACAAAGTAGACTCTGCCAAAAAATTTCGAAAATTTTGGGAGTTAGAAATTTTTTGAAAATCTTTGGGAAAATTTGTGTTAACGACAAAACAATTTCAAATTGAAAATTAAAATAAATTAGTAGATGAACTAATATGAATCTGTTATACTTGAAAGATAAAACTTAGTATTCCAAATTTAAAGCAAGTTAAATTCATATGAAATGAGAAAGCTAATTTGAATCGAAGTAGGTATGAACCATATGTGAGGAAATGTATAAAATGATTTGGAAGGTTACGATTGAATATTGTTGCTAAGTAAGATATGCAAGTATTAAAGGGAAAATAAAATTGGATTTGATTCCAAAGGATAAATTTGTATTGCCCGACAAGAAGGTACGTATTTAAATTTCTAGATGAAATTGGATTGGGTTTTTGACGTAGCCATTTGGCTTTTGTTTTCCTTTGGAATTTGGGAGCCCATAGAGGCCTTTTGTAGTTGTACCAAGCTAGTCGCGCAAAGGAGACGCTGGCAAAATTTTCTGGAAATTTAGGGAGTTAGAAATTTTTTGAGAAAGTTTCTATAATTCCCAATTGGTTTTAAATTGAAATTTAAACGATTGGGTAAAAATGGATTGTTGGAAACCATGAAAGGTTTTGGAAGTTGGTTGAGGTAATAGTGAATCTTTAATAAAAGATATTGTGGTAAGTTGATAAACCTATTGGTTTTGGAGGAAAGGTAAACGGGTATGGATCATACTAAAATTTCCTTTTGAAAACTTAATACTACTTTACCTTTTTAAAAATAATTAAATACCATAATTACTTAATCAAATATTTGCTTTCACTTAAAAACATTCTAAAATAATATTTCTTTCTAAACATAATTAAACTGCAAATTTATAATTTCAAAGCTTTCTTAAAAAAAAAAAAATTGCAGGAGAAAGCACACTTCCCATTCTTTTAAAATAAATCTCGCTACTATTTTTAATAATTCTCAATTCCCTTTTTAAGCCACAAATTCAAACACTTCATATTATCAACCTATCACTTGAATTTAATTCCTTTTAAATTCTTTATTTAAGAATTTATTTGATTTTCCTTTAACCCAATTTATTTATATTTAAATTTCCAGGTTGTATTCACCAATCAGAGCACAACGCAATTAAATTTCCAATTTATCTATCACAGTAAATAAACAGAGCATAGCATAACAGGATCTAAAACAATTTTATCACAGAATATAAATGTGATATATTACAGAATATAAATAAATTTCTATTTGTGAGTAATCCAATTGGATCCCTCCAACCTGTTTTCCACAGATATTAGCACAACAATATATATATATATATATATATATATATATTGATTCAATTTGATAATAATTATCATATTCAACCAATCAAGCAATCATTTAAATATTGACTATTTAAATTAACTAATATTCTAGATGTGAGTGAGCTGAACTCACCATGGGTTTTGACGAGCGTTCAAATTTAAATTAAATCGAATGGCGTTCGATTTAACCTAAATTTTTACTTGCTTCGAATAACTCCAGAATTGATCAATTACGTAGATCGCGTCGCAGCGATTCCGACGCTTTTCATTTCGTAGAATTCTGATTACGCAAGCAAAAGTTATTTAGTTTTAAAGATTTTGTATATATGAAATTAAAAGAAAAATCTTTTCTTATTATTATTACATCAAAACCGTTCGAATAGAAAAGGAGATCTCGGCCATTCCAATCTTCTTCCCTATCGTGAGCTACAGATGAATTGTCGAACCTAAAAAAAAAAATCACGCCTAGGGTTTGATGCCGCACCTCCAATCAATCGCCTAGGGGATGATCGGCCTCTGCCCTCACGTGCGCCAACCCAAGCCTTACCCACACCCTCTATTCCAAAGCACTTGTCCTCAACAACACCTCGATAAACGTGCTCGACCACCCAACGAACGGAAGCAATTTACGCCACCGAACCACAGTTTCAAGCAAAATCCACCGTTGGATGGGTAGTCCTCGGCGTGCTCTACTATAATGTAGTTGGAAGATTTGCGAATTATCGCGTGGATTGATCGAAAATTGAAGAGGAAAGTTGATGTTTTTCGACCATTAAATAAGATAGTGATGGTGTTGAAAGATTTAGGGTTTAGGCCCTCCTCTCTAAACGTGTATATATATACGTTTAACAAATTATTTAATTATTTAATTCACTTAAAGCTACTTTTACAAACAATCTCCAAATAACACGTGCCCACAGGCGTTTCTAAGGTTTTACCTACGTTCCGAACACAATGGCACGTGTTTCGGAGGATAATTTGATCTTATGCACGAGTTACGGAAATAAACGATCAATTTTAAATTAAATCGATTAAAGTATTTTCTATGCGTTTTAAGCTGCCGGGGCAAACGACAACTCCGATTGCTACGAAAATTGAAATCCGATAATAACTAACTATTATGGATGCAATGGAACCGATTTCGTCGAATTCCGAGACTTTTGCCCCGAAAGGCTATTTTAACACGTCGATAAATTCGGGCGATTTTCAAAATCATCGAAATCACTTGAAACTTCGCTTTTAAAATTTTATTAACTCTATTATAGGTCGAATAAAATTTATATTCCCATTAGAAATCATTCCAATTCAGTTTAAATCAAAATATGATTATGTGCATTATTATATTATTAAATTCCATTATTAAATTAATATAAAATACCAAATTTAATCTATCGACTTTTAATTCCATACAACAGTCCAATACTATAATTCAAACACAAATAGAATTAAAATAATTTTAGAATCTAATTTTATATCAATTTACACTCAGATTTACCAATTATCCCAATTCTAATATTAAGCTATTTATTATTCAAATTTCAATTGAATTTCCCATATCTGAAATTTAACTAACTCTATTAATTTAATCTAAATCTTTTTATTTCAAATCAAATTATAATCAATATTCGACATTTAAAATGAATTGAATGTTCAAATTTGGTGACCCAAAATTCCGGGTCGTTACATAAGAGCTGCCATCCTCTCCTTCATAGGCGACTTCGACTTCCTTCCTTTTCTTATGAACGCGATTGATCTCCCCAGGCACGCGCGACATCAGGCAATCGAAGCCCCATCGAGAGTCGCCTCCCTACGCGCCTAGGTCGCCCACTTCACCGCCGTAGTTGCCGCCCTCAAACCCCCAACGTCTCTTGTCTTCGCGGCCTCGTTCCACCCCCATGAGCACTACGTGATCACACGTCGTTTGCTTTTTTTTAAATCTTCGTTCGATTTCCTTTTTCGTTGAGCAGCCGTTCTTTTTTTATTTGGAATGAATCTCGTTCAATTAGCTGGAAAAAAAAGGAGATGTAAAGGGTACGGTGGATAAGGAACATGGCTATAAGATTTTCTTTCCTTTTAATATAAATATATTATTATTATATTTGAAACTATCACATCTGTAAACATCTGAAATTCTCGAGCTCCAAAAGAAGTGTGCGGCCTGGCGTTTATAATATTTTACTCTCATTTCAAACACAATGGAACTAGTTTCGAAAGCCAATTTGATCGCATGTAGAAGATTATTTTTTAAAATCAATTATTTTCATTAAATTATGAAATAAATTTCTACGCGTTACAAGCTTGCACGGCCAACTACAAGTCCGATCGCTACGAAACTTAAAATCTTTCAATAACCCACTATTACGGGTACGATGAAACTAGTTTCATCAAAATGCGAGACATTGGCCAAAAGGACTATTTTTACTCGTTAATTATGATATAAAATTTCGACGTTCTAATTATTCGCATTTAAATCAAATTGTGAAAGTAAATGATCTTCATTCATATTTATATAAAATTTCAATCCATTTTCCAATGTTATTTTTATTCACATTAAATACAGAATTCCATTATTTAAATAATTTCAATATTAAATTTAAATAATTTAATTATCCGATAAATTACAATAATAAGCAATTAAATCTCATCTCTAACCATTTTTATTAAATAATTATATCAAATCCTATAATTTAAAACAGTTAAAAATATGGATCGTTACACCAGGTGCCTTTGCATACAACCTGTAAACAAAATAATAATTATTAATTATATAAATATACAGAACAAGAATGAAGCATACATGCATCACATGAAACCATACCTAGGTGTTTGTGTGTAAACGTTCGATGACTAGTAGGAAAAATATGGATAATACATTTGACTTTGCTCGGCAGTATTACTCGGTTCAGGTTAGCTTGCATAAAAGTTAAGCACCACTAGGCACTAGCTCTAGCGGGAAGTGATATAACATGCAAGACAGAGGTTTTAGAGGTCTTGTGTTCGACCTTCCAAGACATCGAAATAAGTGCTATGCTTGAATAAAGCATCACTCTTATTCTTAAAAAAGAACATAAAATGCAATGACAAGCTATCATAATCTTTAGCGATGCAACTTTAGTCCTTTGTCAACTAATGAAATCCCCAAAACCCGACAATTTTTCCATCCAAACCATTATTGGCTCTTTAACCACCACCCAAAAAGCCCCTTTAGGATCTTAATGCAAATGTACAATTGAAAATGTTAGCGTTAGAGTAAAATCGCAATGATAGAGAAATGAAATTAATGTCCTGAAATTTAATGCAGGAAGTCCATCGCTATTTGAGCTAGCAGAGATATGCATGGGGATGAGAAATCGTTTCTTATTGCAGGATAAGTGGCACTTTTTAATCCGAAGTTGCGTTTCAGTGCGTTGTGCTGTAATGTTACTGTGATTGTTATGAAAAGATAGATATTTTAGATATAATATTCCCTTGTTTTCATTATCTTATTTTATTAGTGTATGGATAAATTATGGGAATATCTAAAGTGAGGATTTATTTTCAGACAAGGAGAGTGAAAGATATTTTTTTCCACTTCTTCTTCTTTTTTTCTTTTTTTTCTTTTTTGTTGAAAGAAGAATCAAAATATTGATTTTTCTCTTATACAAAGAAAGTAAAATTAATATTTTTTACTTTTCTCTTTTCTTTCATGAAGTGTACTAATCATCACACCAAAATCATTTGTGTCTGTTCAGTCTCTAAAACTGTTAAAAATTAAAGATAATTTTTTTAAGAATAGAAATGGTACTTTTTTCAAGCAAAACACTCAATTTTGATGTTTTTGGAGATCGAACCTATGACCTTTAAAACATCGATCAAGGACGCTTTATCACACGACACTTAAGCTAGTATTGACCAGAATTGAAGATCATAGAGAACTTATCTCAATCTTCATTCAAATCTTTGTCTATACAATTTGATACTGATATGCATAACATTCCTTATATTCAAAATTATTATGATGTATTTTTCAAATAAAAATGGAAAAAAGGACTTGAAATTTGTGAAAAATAGGATTAAGGGTCGGATATAAATCAGATTCTGGAGGCAGTGTTCTACTGAGGTAAAGCGATGGAAACTTGGGGTTGGGGAGTGGAAGGATGGTCAAATTTCAGTTAGTAGTGTTGGCAGTGGAAACTGAAGCGTTGATTGGATTGAAGAATGAGTTCACAATTTTTATTAGAAGTGAACAAGAAAATGAGAGGGGCATTTTTGGAAGAGGATGGATTACTCTTTTATATTCAAAAAAAAGAGTATACAACAAACATCTCTACCTTTATCTGTTTTTCTCTTTGTTACATATTCCCCCCATCCCATTATCCCTTCATTCATTTTAGTTCTTTTAACAGTGATCAAGAAAATAAGATACATGCTTCTAAAAAATAAACATATTTTATTCATTCATGTCAGTGATTCATATGAGTTTGCATAAACCAATAACTCTAAATTGTTGAAATTGTATGATAATGTGGTATATCAGAGTCTTTACAGATTTGTTCCAATTTGCATTTTAAGTTGCCAATGATGCATATAAGTTTACTAAATTCTGTTGATAAAGAATACTGTAGTATAATTATGCTAGAGTTTTGTGCATACCATTAAGTATTTACATAATACCTAGCATGAACCCGTGCTTCGCACATGGTTATTTGTAGAAGATTGATCAACAATGTAAATGCAAAAAAAAAAGGTGGATATTTACAACAAATCTATATAAAATCGTAGAAAATAAAAGAAAGCTATTTAATTCTATGAAAAATTAAATATTTAGTCCATGATAATCTTCATAATCCCATTGATTCTTTCTCAGCAAATATTAGAAAAGTGGTGCAATTATTTTGAAGGTGTAAAATTGAATGTCAAAAATAATATTTTTTGGGTATGAGCTTAAACTTTTAAACGATTAAGGAAAGAGAGAAATTAATGATAGCGCTAGTTTGCTAATTTAATACAAACGTCTCATATTAGAAAAAACAAACAAAATCATTTTAAGTTCAAAGAGCACTACATATTACATTAAAAATTAAACGTTAAGTCACCTTATCCCTACGAAGGTAATGATGAATGAAACAAAAACCATCGAAACTACTGTTGAATTCCGATTGTAGCATTACAACTCACTAAAGCATTATTAACGTGATACTCGCACAAGTTTTTTCTTCATGTGAATGATACTTGTACTTATCTGTTAGAAGGACATTAGTTAAACAAATTTACCGATATCTACTTTTTATGCAATTTAGTATGTTGGGATAATTAAAACTTTAAGTTGTAATAACAATAAAAAAACATGTTATCATGGCATTTCCTCAGAAAAATTGGTTATTTGATAAGAGTTTACACAAATCTATCCTATGTTAAAATTGAATATGTGAGGTACGATAAATTTTGAAATGCAATTAAAACTAAAACTGGCAGTTAACTATTTCATACATGCAGCCATTTATTATCCTATTAATGAAGATACCTTATTTTCTGGAACATTATGTTTTTTAATCTATTAGAATTGAGTATCTTGGAAATTAAGTGTTATTAGGTATCAATGAATAATTGGTTTCTACTCAAACATATGGTGTGTTGATTCATGAATTTTGAATTAAGAATGTCTTAACTGATTTCGATAATAATCAATTTTTATCTTGATAATGATTCGTGAAGTACTTTTTTCCTCGATCTTTGGTTTCTTTCATTAAAGAGTTTTAATTTGCATGCATTAGATCCTTCAAGAACATGAAGTCCTAAATCTGAGTGAATTATCTCAAAACGTAAACAATTAAGCATAGAGAGAAAATGACGAATAGCTTACCTTATGATGGTTTCCTACATATACTTTTACATGATAGACATTTACGTTGGAATTTAATAAATCTTCCTGAATTTTAAGCTCATAAGTCTATATAATTTCATTAAAAGCTTGACAATCAATGTAAGCATAGACTCCATTGCATTAGAATGTCAATATCTATGTAGTATCACAAATGTTTCTAGTGCCACTATGCATCACTAAATTGGCATCATAACAAAACCACTAACTTTTTAGCGACGATCATTTTTCCATATGAGCTTTTGATGTTATGAATTAAATTAGCAATGACATAACGATGCCAAAAACCCATTAGAAAGCTATAGGTTTATAGTAATGTACAGACAAAAAACCGTGTTACACTTTTAATTCTATCATACAAATTAAAACAATGAAATCCCTAACAATTAATAGTCTTATAACAATATCGTGAAGCAATCGATATACCCATTAAAAAAATTGGTGATCTTCACCAAATGTACATTGATAATTAAATGAAATCTTCGACTCGTTAGATTACTAATCTTCGACCTATTTAAGAGAAAAAATGCATTTGTACATATAATACACTAGTTTATTCTATGCTAAATACCTCCAACCATTTTCTATCAATCGTTAAAGAATTTAGGGGGACAAAACCGTTCAACGCTGAAAATTGAGAGCACCAATTTTGCATACTAATATGTTAGAAAGTCATGAATGTAAAAATAAGAAAATGACATAGATAAAAGAACGATGCTTTATAAACTAAAGTCATCACTGCATAGTTTAAGTAAATAAAAAAAATATCCTTCGTCGATAATTTATGTAAATCAGGTCCCCTTCCTTTGATATCCTTTATTAGTAACTGCTATTCTTATACCCATGTTAATACTTTATACTTATATAGATTTCAAATAAATAGAAGGAACGGCTGCCAAGTCCCTAGAATTGGAAGATAATGGAAGAAAAGTCCCTCTCGAAAAAGTTATGAAAATTTGGTCCATATCTTTAGTTTTTGACTAATTTATGCTCTTTTTGTCCGTGATTTGAATGTTGAGACGATTTTCTAGAAGGGGACAATTGGGTAAAAAATAACAAAATAGGGATCTAATTTACATGAGTTTATTAGTAGGGACTTTTTGTGCATGGACACCGAGAATATGGACATTTGGTCCAAAAACCCTTGCAAATATTCAATACACAATAACATTTTCTAGAAACATCATATTGACAAACAGTTTTCACCATTAAATCAACGTATTTATGATCTTCTAAATGATATATGTTATTCATATGTAAATATTTAATCGTTGATTTTTTTGGAAAATTATTGCCTTTCATATAGTATTGTATTTATAACTGCATCATTCAAAATGCAAATGTAACTGCATCATCCAAATTAGCATGTACAAAATTAATAATTACGCAGTTAAAGTCAATTCATATTTGGTGTACGTTTAAAATTATAACTATATTTCATAATGGGTTAAACCACTACCGTTAACATCAAACAAAATCATTACTACAGCTAAATTAGTATTGCATCACACAAATGCAGTTAAAATATTCAGATGCAACAATAATTGCTTAATTTCGAAAATACTGCAAAATAATAACTGCTTTTGCTTAATGCAATTAAATTTTAACTATAGTAAGCTCGAATAATCATCGTGTACAACCAAAATTATTACTACATCACATAAATATAGTTGAAATATTCAATTTCAACCATGCATAATTCAAAATTGTCATTAGATTATAACTGCATTTTATTAATGTAGTTAAATTTTAATTATATTAAGATTGAATAAATTCCTGAAATGTAGTCAAATTTATTACTACATCACATAAATATGGTTAAAAATCTTCAAATATAGTTAAATTTACCCAAAACTTGATGGTATTGCATTTTCTTAATTTCATTAATTTATAACTGTTTTAAAATTGAATAAAATTATCAAATATAGTCAAAATCATCATAGTAAATGCAATTTAAAAAAAAGCTAATGTAGTTAAATCAATTCAAAAACTGCCTATAAATTTTACACCATTTTTTTGATGGGGTTAATTTGTAACTGCATTAAGTTTGAATAAACTATCAAACACAATCAAAATTTACTTTATTACATATTACAGTTACAAAATTCAAAGGCAACCATAATTGTATAATTCAAAAAAATATTCCTTTCAAATATGTTAAAAGGTAATAAATGCATTATAATAATCTAGGTAAAACTAATATGTAATGTTTATGATCATCATAATAATTCTGTTATAGAAATGCGGTACACATCGGTGACACAAAATAATTGGATTATATAAACGCAGTTAAAACTGCTACATAAAATTATAATTTAAAAAAAAAAAATTTAGCTATTCAACAATGGATATCATTGGAACGCATATTAAATTTAAGATTTCATAGTGAAAACGATTCCTAAATCCAATTAATGTAGAAAAAGTTATCACATTTCAAAGTTTGGAATAGAAAGAAATTAAAAACATGACTGTTCATTTTCCAAAATATAAAGGAGGCCTGTGTGCTTTTGAAATCTAACTAAATAATAATAATATAGTATAGATCAGGTTACAAAGAACGACATATTAAGGATTCATTTTGTTCATCACCTAAATTTTGAGTAAGATTTGAATAAATGGACCAATGATCATCTCTATCCTTCCATTCATTTTATTTTTCTTCTTAATATTATAAAATGGTGCATCTCTTTGTTTTTCAGGAGGAAATGTAAGTGGTGAAGTACAACGGCGAAGGCTTACAAATGTGGCACAAAACACTTTCAACTGGTTCCAAAATATACAAGGGGTTTTGGAACATAAACGATAAGCACTATTGGTGAAACTTTTACATCATTGCAGTCGAACGGTTTGTGGTTATTGAACTATTCGTGTTATATGGTTATTTCTATCATTTTTGCTGCACTACTGCAAAGAAAAAACACTTATTTTCCCATGCGGCCTCTCTCTGGCATTTCAGCCTTATGGTTGCTACTGTCATATACTATATCATTAGTTTATACAAAACAATTGTTTACGTATAAATAAGTATCTGAACTGATTTGGGACATTTGCACATTTTTCCATTGAGAGTGAATTACATTCTATTTATATATTTTACGTAGGTGCAACTAGTATTTTTAATACTTGTTATAATATATGCAATATTTTTCTTTTCGATGTTACTTGTATTATCTTATATATTATAAAGTAAAACCTAAATCAAATATTTTTACTTAAGGATGCATAACAAATTGTTTCTAATAAATAACTTGTTATTAATTATCTCGTATTTAACTTTTAACAGCAAAAGGTACAATAGATACTCATGAACCATCATTTTGTGATTGCTTAGGGATGAATTTCTTAACCGTGAGGAAGATCAACAAAGTTACAATGTATTCTTATCAATTCAGAGAGAATATAAACATTATTATACATAGTTCATGGTTTGAAGGTGCTCATCAATCATAAGTATGTGTAGCGTTATACATATGCATTATATACAATCCTCTTATTTAGTTATAACATTTGTAATATAATATTGAATCTTATGTTTATGTTTATATTACTAAATAACACTTTAATTATAAGAATGTGATTGTAATCTTTCATGGACTATAACAGTTACGGATCATATTACAATTCAGAATTATTTTGAATTTTAATTATATATATATATATATATATGTATGCATGTATGTATAATTTTAAGTGAAAATAATGGAGATATCCCTAAAATCAAACTTAATATACACAACATCCTTCCAAAAAAAATATAAAGTACATCCCTATTTTCAAATACTGCAATTTCTTCTTTAAAATACCCATATGCCGGCTGAACGTTGGTTCTTTATATGTGGATGTTATTCTCACCTCCATAACTAAAATTTGCACCCCATTAATTATCAATCTTTAAAACACAATAAATTTTTATAGAAACGACGGATTAACAAATCGTTTTCATCATTAAATCATAAATTTTATTATCATTCTAATGAGTGACATGATGCATATGTAAAAACAACGGCATTAATGTTTTTTAATTTTTCTACAACTATATGGTATGATTGCAGAAAATTCAGCAATAATTGCTAAAAAGTTTGCAATTATATGATATAGTTGCACTTTTCTGTGATTACTTGGAATAATTGCAGACTTTTCTACAATTATTCCATATATTTGCATTATGCAAAAGTATCTCTGGATTTCCAAAATTTACCGAATTCAATTACCTGGTTTATTTACAAAACCATTTTAAAATCATAAATATACATACTTACTAGGTATATTAAATCATATCTCTGGATTTTCAAAACAACTTGGTTTACCAAAACAATTCCCTTTTTGAAATGTTTAAACAAACTTGTCTACCAACAAGTCCCAACAAATAATTATACCAAACTACCATGGTAGCATCCATCACTTAGAAACTCGAAAATGAATACTGATGATGTGGCCATCATCATCAGGATTATTTTCCAACGACTGAAGTGAGTCCAGTGCTCCCTTACTTCCCACAATTTATTTCCCAAAATAATACTTCATCATTTCCTTCTAACACTTTGGAAAACATTTCAAAATTTCCAAGATTTAAAATTCCCAAACTTTTTGTTCAACTTCATTTAAAAACATTTTCCAAAATTCTTGGTGTTTAAATTCTAGTTTAAATCAAATTTTGGTTATATTCCATTGTGTTATTTCATACTTACATAATTCTATTTGGTTATAAATATAAAACCATTTCAAATTTTAGATTTTTATATGTTTATAATATTAACATCCAAACATCCAAATAAATATAATAATTTCAGAAAATTGTTTCTTTTATATCAAAAATAATTTTGGAAAAAATTATTTCATTTACCCGCTTTAAAAACAATACTATGTCGGTTTATCTTGTTTAAGAGTTTAGAAACCCCTATCGATACGGTTGTACTTCCCATACCGACCATAATTCATAAACACTCAACCGATAAGTCAATACAGTATAAAAACAGTTTTATATTCACTAACAATTACGCGCTCATAGCTATTAATACACTCAACTCATTCTAGAGTACTATTGACTCTATCTTAATGAGTAATCCCCACCAAAGCTAAGGTTATAGCCAACCTGGCTCTAATACCATTGTAACGACCCGTCCGTCCCGACGCTTGAAATTCGACACAAATATGCCACTGTATAATATGCCGACTATCGAATGCCAGAAAACGCAGATTGTTGAGGAAAGAAAAGAGGTAGAAGAAGAGAAAACAAAACAACATCAGAATCTCACAATCGCAGTAGAATAAAATATAATAGATAATAACTGATCTTTACACAAAAAGAATCTATATCTGTTTTATACATTACATCATCGGAATACATCACAATCAAAACAATTACTGGACAGTTATCTTAACTTGTCCTCATAAAGTTGACTATATAGTTTATACAGCACAGCAGAATATACTTCAAATACGTGTGATATGTCTCGCCATCCAGCTCGTCTCCTGAGCTCCATAGCATCCTATCATGTACTTATAATACTCGGTCTGACTCGAGCATTATAATAAAATAGCACCCAAGTCAGTCTGGAAAACCAGCGTGAGAAAAATACACTCAATTTAATTATTAAAATTTTCAAAATCCTTTGGAAATCAAAGGTATCTCGTAAGACCACGCCACAAATAAACATGTCGGGTCTTTACCTTACGATAACCAAAATATTTCTTATAAAATCCTTTGATATTATAATAGTGTCTAAGTACAAATACTTATTCAGATAGCCAAAATTGTTACATTATTAAATTCTAGCAATACTAGCCACAATGTGGGTTCTACAAACAAAACCATAAAGGCACGTAGGGAGAATGGATTTCCAACTAATGACCAGGCATTTGGGTACCACCTGTCATGGTACCTGATCTACATTAGCATACCGAGGACCCCTCCGTTCCTCTGTAACACAAGACTGGAGCTACCCCTTACTGGATATTCCGAATAAGATCGCCCCGTGGTTGGGATTAGCAACCGCCCACACAGCCGAATAAACAGGGACCTCTAGACAGGGATGACCTCACCCTAATTGGGTGCTACCCTCTTAGCCTTGCTGCATAACCCCTAATTTTTAGTAATTCCCAGTTGATGAGGCTCTAGGCTCAACGTTACCTTTTTAGAACACCTCACTTAGAATGCTCATCGTCCTCTTGACAATGTTCTGAAAGCATTCATCCATACATGTTTGTTCCGGGTTTGAACGGAACCGAAAGCACTACTCCTACTACATCCATTTTGGAATCACCATTAGGATTAGTAGCGATTAGTCCTTGCACTTCACTGTTCCATCTTCGACTCCAAGCTCTTGTCTTCATCACGAAAATGTACTCATTGGATCGAAGTGGTTCTCGGATCTCAAATCCAATACCGGTCTCTTCGAAACAATGTTCGTTATTTTTCGGTAAACTCAACCTCTATTCTTTAAGAATACTCAGTCGAATAAGATCAGATTTCACCTCCTAACCGCTAGGGGACGGATTTCCTTATAAACGTCCTAGAAGAACGAACGAATTTATAAGTACAATATAGCACCTCGAACAGTAACTGTATGATATAATTCTCATACCTCTTCTAGATATTCCAAAGTTATATTTGGGTCCAAATTTGATAGTCGGTTATTTAACTATCAAATAAACAATCAATTCACCCAACAAATTATTTTCACTGAAAAGCCAAGTATCGTAAAATTAGAATTTTATAATTTAAATCACTTTATCTAAAAAAAATATACTTAAAACATTTAAAATAAAACTACTTAAATTACTTTACTCAAAATTATAGTTATGAAATTCTGTAATAATTTTCCAAGTAAAACTTAAGACATAAACTATTTTTAAAATAAAGTTTATATAAAGTATAAAGATTAGAATATTTCTTTTAAAAATATAATACTAATTTAACTTTAAAAATAATTACTACTAAAATATATTTTTAAACAATATTTACTTTAAAATTCTAAAAAAATTAAAAGTAACAAATTTCTCTAAAGAATTACTTTTTGAATAATTTTAAAACCTTAAACTTATACATAAAAATTCTCCTTTGTAAATATACTTGGCTTTTAAGGGAAATACTGTAGCAACCGACTTTCTATCTCCAGAAAGACGCATCACTAATTAAGAAAGAAAGAGATAGAAAAAGAAAAGAAAGGGAAGAAAGAATAACAACACATCAGAATCTCATAACGGAATGAATGAAATATAATATATAACATATACATAGTATCATATGCATCAGAGCACACAATTATACATCTCAAATTAGACAGTTATAACATTTCTGTCTAATATACAATACAAGAACAACTATAACAGAATAACACCACAGCGGAAACTCTACCTATATATCTACACGCTGAAGCCTCCTGCTCCAAAGCTCCTTTAGAATTCGTCAAGGATAACCTCAATCACTTGACTACTAATACATAATATGAGTAACCAAGAGTTTAATTGTGACGCCCCACCTCAATACCTACGCTAGCCAAGAACACTACGGAGTAATGCTGTCATCTAGCGCAGAGAATAAGGCTGTTGAGGAGCGACCATCCATGTAACTTCTTTGTGCGAGCACCGATATGTCAGATAGTATAGCATGCATTTCATTTAAGGAGGAAGTCCGACATACCGATACAAATCAAGGCTATCACACGGTGGCTATAAATAAATCTTCGGAAAACAAATATAGAAATAAACATAACACAATCGGTCACAGACATCCATATCACAAAGGCGGAAAAAGATATGAATATATAACTAACACATGAAAGTGTACATCAGAGTAGTGGTCATCAAAAGACCACATACACAAAAGAATAGAAACACGCGCTATACAAAAGAATACATCTATGAGTCTATATCTCAAGTGTAAACGACAAAAACTGCTAATCTAAAAGGTCAGCCAAAAGTCAGAGTAGTAAATCCCTAGGGGAGAAGTCAAGCAGAAGCACCTGTAATATCTCGGTCTGACCCGAGTATTATTTATAAGAAAATAATAAACGGATCAGTCTAGCTATAAATATCATATAACATGATATAAAACAATAGATATGGCAAGAACATATAGTAACCATAAAGACATACTATGATAAGCATGTAAATGAAGATCATCAAGAGATCAAACAATATCAAAAGAATCTTCTAAAAGATCCAAATTCACCTAAAAAAAAGTGATGACACACAAATTCACCAAAACATAAAAGCTGGAAAATCATAACAATGAAAGTCATGAAAATAGGTGAAGCACAAATTCTAGAAGACTACACAAGAAATCCAGAAATCACAATATAGGAGCATGAAAACTCACAAAATGGGAGCATGAAAACTCACCTACACGTGTAACACAAAGCGAGACGCTATCTCACGGTTGCAAGCTATTAATTTTGACACACGAATGGCCCGAAGACCGTGGGGCGCTACCCCACATATGTGATGGCGAAACAACACACAAATGCGATGGCGAAACATCACAAGAGCGGGGGCTAGTCTCCCTCGCAGACAAAGAGACATCGCACAGTTGCTATTCTAAAACACAAAAATGATTGCCATGATCATCAAGTAGTGTCAATCTCACCAAGTCAGTAAATGTATGAGTTTAGCTTCATGTCCCATAACCACTTGCTTAACTTAAATTTTTACGAACAAGCTGTAGATCCTCACTAGAAGATTGTCACAAAAGGTTTTAAGGAAAAGGTTTGTATATACTAGTAGATTGGAAACGGTTTAAGGAAAGAGCTTTGTAGTAAAATAGAGTTAAAATCGTTTTGATGAAAGAGTTTTGATATTTACTACTAGTATTGAAACCTTCATATTTCTAAAGAAGTTATCCCACCTTTTTAGCAAGACCATGATACCATAAAATCAACCGAGGAGCCCAAAATAGTTTGTCTCGAAGAATGGTCAACTCAGCATTTCAACAAAGCAAGTTCTTTTGAATATTTTTCAGATAAGATCCCCTACGGAGGAGGGTCCGGGGGGGTGGCAGCCCCCGAAGGGAGGATAGGATCGAGGGACCTAATGGTTGCGACATAGGGATCTAAGGGGTCAAGCGACCTAGTGGTTGCGACCTAGAGGTGTTCGCGAGTTAGCAGAAGCGAGCGACCTAGCAGAAGCGAGCGACCTAACAGAGGCGAGCGACTTAAGGGACTCGCGACCTAACAAGGTAATAAGGTCGAGCGACCTACGAAGTAAAGGAGCAAGCGACCTATTGGAGAATAAGGTCTAATGACCTAATGGTATGTAGGTCACGCGACCTAACGGGATATAAGGTCTTGCGACCTAACGATTTATAAGGTCATGCGACCTAATAGCGATGCGACCTAAGGGTCCTGCGACATAAAGGAGCGCTAGCTAAGGGGGTTAAATAAAACAAGTCGAACGACCTAATAATATAAAGGCCAAACGACCTAGGAGACCAATGTGTTACGGCCAAACACCACTGAGCATAACAACTTAAGGTCCTATGACCTAACGACCTAGTGGTGTAACGACTTAAGGGTCCAACGACCTAACCACTAAATGCCGAGCGACTTAACGAAATAAGCATGGCCGAGCGACCTACGACCTAAAGCCCCACAACCTACGACGTACGACCTAGTGCCGAGCGACCAAAGGTTGTAGAACGATTTAAAGCCAGAAACGAGCTACTTGAAGGCCGAGACTTTTCCACGTGAACAACCTAGCATAGGCAGAACGACCTAAGTGCGGAATTTCACCAAAAACACTAAAAATTGGAGGTTTTCGCCAATCCAATCCAAACCAAATGCAAATGTACATGCTAAAGTGATGGGGAATCATTCCCAACAGTCCAATATAGTTATAGACTAGAATTGTGAGATAAAAATCACTCCTTTTCACCAAACTATGAAGGTAAAGCTTGTAGGTGAATGGAGAAGCAACTACAAGCTTGAATCCATTGCTTTTGCTTGAATTTGGAGTTGAATGATGGAGTTGGAGTTGAAACCTAGGCTTGGAGTTTCTAATTTCCCTTTCCACTCACCATTAATGTTAAAGTTTGTGTTTGTTAGGAATTTATGAAGAGTGAGGAGAAGGAGAGAAGTGGGTTTGAGTTATAATGGCTATCCTAACCCAAAGTCCAAAGCGGGAAAAGTAAGTGAAATTCCACTAACTCCAAACCTATCAATGTTTATAATTAAAAAGGTTGTAAACGGCATTTCGAACTCAATGGAAGAGGTCTCGAGTCCTAATTTGAACGTTTTCCAAAAGTAGCTTTTCGAACCAATATCCGATTAACAACAAAATATTTAAATAAAATATTTAAGTATAAATTCGATAAATATGCATGTTGTTACATTAAAATAAACACTCGGGTCAGACAGGGGTCTGGTGTGAGTAAACGGTTTAGAATTGCTTAACTTTAGAAAATCCTTTGAAAAGAAAGGTATCACGTAAGACTTCCCACACATAAACATGGAAAAGTTTTCACCTTACGCTAACCAAAACATTTGATAGGAAATCCAGTGATATTATAATAGTGTCTGGTGTTTTCAAGTAAAATACAGAAATAGCTGGAATGCTTACATCTCAAGTTCCAACATAGTTGGGCACAATCAAAACGTACGGCACTTGCTGGAAATTGGATTCCATACAATGGCAGGGCTACTGGGGTACCGCCCGTCACGGTACGTGGCCTAGATCACCATACCGACGATTGCTCCCAATCCCCTGCAACACAAGGCCAGAACCATTCCTTACTGAACAGTCCCGAACAAGACCACCCCGCAGTTGGCTGCAGATCCAACCCCCCACACAGCCGAATAAAAAGGGACATCTAGACAGGGGTAAATCTCGTCCTACTTGGGCATGACCCACTTAACCTTACTGCACCTCCCCTGTTTTAGCCATTCCCGGTTGATGAGGCTTGAGGCTGCGATTACCTTTATAGGACACATTTATCTTAGAATGCTCATTATCCACCTGACGATGTTCTGAAAGCATTCAATCCATACAAGTCCGTTCCGGGTTCGAACGGAACCGAAGGCACTATCTCGTTGCACTCATTTTGGAATCACCCTCAGAGTCAACAACCATAGCCCTTGCACTCTGAATCACCATCTCGAACCTGTAAGTACTGTCTCCGTCAAACTCATCTCGGAATCACCCCCAGAGTTATACTGACGAATAGTTCTTACACTTCGAGTCTTCACTAAGCTCCACTTGGATTTACGACCTAACGTTTAATTTGGATCGATGTGGTTTTCGGATATAAAATTCGATCCAAGTCTCACCGAATCCAAAACGCCATTTTAATGTCCAAGTTGCACTTAAGGGTTTAAACAGTAGATATTCAGAGTATCACTTAACATAAATGGATGATTCATAACACACAGATAGATAATTCACTATTATCACATTTATCCATACATATCACAAAGCAGCATATATATCACATCTCAGATATATCACATTCATATCATTACATATCAACCAATGACATTCAATATCATCCAATATCATTAACTTATCCAATGATATTTATCAATTCAATCATTAATAATCCATAACAAGTTTGATCCAAACTTAATTAATTTAATTTATCCTTAATTAAATTAGTTCCTTACTTAATCACTTGGATTATCATTAATCCAACTTACTTATTCATTAATTAATTACAAATTAATTAACTAAACATCACTTAATTATCCACTTCAATTAATCTTCCTTGGTTAATTATCTCTCAATTACTTTAAGTAATTATTCCTTAATTACAATTTAAATTAATCATCTTGATTAATTATTTCTTAATTATACCAAGTAATTATTTCTTAATTACACTTTTAAATTAATCACACTTGATTAATTATTCTTTAATTATTCTGATAATTATTCCTTAATTATCCTTTAATTAATCACACCTGATTAAGCACTTTTTAATTAATCATACTTGATTAATTAAACACTCTTAATTAACTACTTTTAATTAATCATACTTGATTAATTACTTTTAAATTAAACACATTTGTTTAATTACTTTTTATTTAGATTTAGTAATTAAAACTTAATTATAGATTAATTATCCTTTAATTAACAATAAATTATTTATTTTCATTAATTAATGATTACTTTCATTAATTAAATTTCTTTCTTAATTAATTACTTTAACAAGTAATTAATCACATTATTAAATACTCTTAATCCTTTTATTAATTAACCATTAATTAAATAATTTAAACTTTTAATTAATTTTATTAATTAATCCCTTAATTAATAACACAAGTGATTAACCCTTAATCACTTCCTTTTAATTATTTTCATAAAGTAATTAACCTTTACTTACTTTGTTAAATAATTTCCTTTTTACTTAATTACCTCCATTAATTAATCACTTAATTACTTCACCAAGTAATTACACTAGATTAATCCATAAGTGATTATCTTAATTAATCACTAATTAATTACTTAATTAATTATTTAATTAATCATTTAAATTAATTAAATGATTCTTTGACTTCTTATATTAAAAAGATTCTTAATTAAGAAAACCTATTATCTTAATTAAATTATTTATATTAACCAATAACTTTTCAATTGTTAATAATTTAATTATCTTAATTATCTTCACAAATTTATTTATCTTCAATTAAATCAAAATTCTAAATTACTAAAGATAATCCTTATTTTAATTGATCTCTAAATATTAATTATTTAAATTATTTAAAATAAAACACTTTAGAAATCAAATATAATTAAAATAATTTAAACATTCAAATTAAAACTTTTAAATCTTTGAACTTCCCAAAGTTATTAAATAAAATTTAATACAAACTTTATTTCAAGAATTCACTTATTTATTTAAAAACTTTTCTATTTAAATATATAAAAAACTTACTTAAAACTTATCTTGAACAAATTTGTTTATAAATAAAAACTTGTTTTACCTTGGTTCTAAACTTGAATGATTTACGAAATCATATTCCCTTTGTTTGAAAACTTTTAAAAACATTACTATTAAATTTTTAAAACTTTTTAAAACTTCCTGAACCAAAACAAAAAACCTTCTCAACAAAAACTCGAGCAACCCACTACAAAAACCCGCGTTTACCCCGAGTTACCCCAACCTTATTCCCTGCTTCGAGCCAAAACATCAGATACACACCATAAACTTCAAGCTCCAACCCTTCTCTTCCCAAACCCAAATACCGATGCACGATACTGTTCACACCAACGTACACCACCACGTCGATCGTCGGGGAACTCCACGCCGGCCTCCAACACTTCACACTCGACCCCTACAATTACAATCGAAACCCATAAAACTCAATTCAATCGAACACCAAAAATTCGATCTCAAGACCCAACTGCCTGAACCACTCCTCGTCCAAAAATCGACTGCCACCGTTGATCCTTGACACGAGATGCCACGTGATCCTCCCCGAAGCCACGTCGCAACGTCCAGCACCTCCGACACCACGTGCGATCGTCCCCGGTAGCCTCTCGACGCCGCCGCAAAATCCAATAAAACATCGACTTCCAACTCACGATAAAAACCATAACTCAATCAATTCTGGCCAGCACGAACAACTATAAATTACCAAAGTAATTTTCTGATGAACTCCTACCACCCACCAACCATCATGTTCAACCGCGACACCCAGATTGCCGTAGTTCGCTGTGAAACAGCCAAAAAGCCCGAAACAGATAAACCCAGATATCTCACTAATTACCTAACTAAAAGTCATGATACAAGCATTAAAAATCATGATTTCCTATTTGTATTTCAATCATACAATCAAAACTAAAAATTTAATTCATAATTTTTTTTAACCAATTTGATTTTTACTGTAATTAAAAAAAAAGCTAATCATTCATTTTAAAATCCTATAACTATTTTTAGATGATAGATTACTTGATTACAAACAACTTCTATTTACAAATAAAAGTCCAATTCAAATTCAAACTCTAGTTATTGAATTTATTATAAAACTGTAACCTTTTATTTTACACAGAATATATGTTTTTAACTTCATAGGGAATCCATTATTCACAATTCAAACATGAATATAATTTAAATCAAATATTTCAGATAGCATCATGATATCATCACAATAACAAGCTGAATCCAGGTTTTAAACTATTTTTTTAAAAAAAAAATCACTTACTCACCTCTATATGCAGAGGGTAGAAACTGTTATTGGTTTCCAGGCTTATGAAATTTCACTTTGCATGTTGAATTGCTTGTTGATTACTGAATTGCTTGATTGTACTTGAAGTCCTTCCATTGATATTGAATATCCAACATATCTTCTTCGTTTTGTTTCAAATTGCAATTCCAGGTTTCATTTTTTTTTCTTCAGATTTTACGGATTTCATTGTTTTCAGATTTTCTTTCTTTTTTTATCTTTGATCTGTATTCAATTTTGCTGAAAAGAAGAAAGTATTTTGCTGAAGAATAAAGCTCTTCTTTTTGTCATATTTTTATTTTTATTTATTTTAAGTAAAGAGAATTGACACTTGTTCTTTATTTGTTCTAATTAACTTACACATGTCTCTAACATAAATTAAAATGTGAACAAGTGTTTTTAATATTTTATTAATATTTTAAAGGTTATTTTCTCTTTTTAATAATCTATTCAAATTATGAATGTAATTATGTAATATTTATGTACTTATCTTTTTAATAAACAAGTTTTAGATTTTAATAAATATTCAAAAGCAAATTCATGTGAACATTTATTAACAAATAACTTATGCTTTTGATCAAATAAATATATCATATGTTTATAAATTTTAGAAATTTATTTTAACTCTTTATATAAAAAATTTAAAATAATTTATCTTATGTTAAAATAAAATGAAAGAATATTGAAGACGATTGAACTTTTAAATTTAAATCTTAACTAAAACTCAGGTTTAATATATATATATATATATATATTAAATAAGAAATTAACTTTGTTATTAAAATTTAAATCTCAAATATTATTTTTAAAAACATTAAGTCAAATTTAAAATTTCCAAATTACAAATTATATATTATAAAGTTTGAAAACACTTATTAAATTCAAATCAATATTTTACTACTTCTAATATATACAAATATATATATATATATATATATATATATATATATTTCAAATGGAAAACATTTTAACATTAGATCTGATAATTACTGTATTGAATTTTAAAACACAATTTCACATCACAATATACACATTCATATATTACAATTTGAATATATTGCTTTTATTGCTTAAAGACTTCCTATTTACAATTTGAATATATAGAAAATATTTTGATTAGCTTTTGAAAAATAAATCCTACCCATTTTAAATTGCTAAAATAAATATTCTCAAATTAAAATATTATTAGTTTTCAAAAGAATTAAATTTGCCAAATTTTATATTGTTAAGAGAAATGTTAATAGGTATTATAAAATTATTATTATTAGCCTTTAAAAGAATTTTAACTTTTCAATTATAATGTAAAATGATCAAATCAATTTAATTATCCTCAAAGATTATTAAATTGATATTGCTCAAAATTCCGGGTCGTCATAAATACACTTCCATTTTAATATAACCCATATAATCCTTTTATAAATCCTGGTCGATTGATCCCAATTTAATTTACATTCCAATCCCGCAAATTTCTTCCAACACTTCAAAAATAAAACACTATTTATTGTTAAACATATTTCCCATCTCCTTATAATCACTTTCAAAATATATATTCTTGAGTTATTTAAAATAAAGCTACTAAAGTCTTTATTTAAAATACTACTTATGAAAACCTTTAAGAGTATCTTGAGTAAAATTTAAACCAAAATTACCTATTTTAAAATAAAGTTATTATATTAATATTTATGTTAAAATTCCCTTTTTAAAATCTTAATACTAATCTACCTTTAAATAAAATTAACTACCATAATTAACTTAAATAAATATTTACTTTTCACTTAAAAAAATTAAAATAATAAATTCCTAAAAACATTCAAAAAACCATTTTGAACTTCTAGTTTATACTTTGAAATTTTTTATTTAAAATATACTTAGTTTTCCAGGAAAATATGTTTTCCAGCTTTTAAAAATAAAATCACCTTTTTATTTTTAAAAGTGAATTACAACTTTTCTTATAAATTCCCACTGGAATCTGTACTTCCAAATTTATCCACTGATAAATATTCCACTTTATTTATAAATCCAGTTTACAAATTTCCATTCCTCATTTTCCTTTAAATCACAGTTTTCAAAATACTAAATCAATTTCAAACTGATATCCTGTTTAAATTCCCTTTAAATTTATAACTCAATTTACCCAAATTCCCAATAGTTATTTACTTAAAAGTTCCCTTCTCATTTCCTTTAAAACCCAATTCAATCTATTCTATATTTTTAAATACCAAATTTCATTCATCCAAACCATAATATCGAATAACTTAAATTCCAATTAATTCTATCACAGAATATCAAATAACATATCGCTGATTATGGAAATAATATTAATATTCTGAGGAATCAATTGTATCCCTCCAACCTGTTTCCCTGCATCCACAGATGTTAGCACAATAAAAATACCAATTCCACTTTGAGGTGGAATATCGCGGTGTATAGGGTCATCAACTATATAATGCGGGAAATCAATAACTCCAATATATATATATATATATATATATATATATATAACCACTATAATAATATCACATTCAATTAATCAATAATTTAAATTAATCTATTTAAATTAACTAGTAAGCCAGATGTGAGTGAGATTAACTCACCTTGAGTTTAAAACGCAGTGCGTTTCAATTTTAAATTAAATCGAGCGCCTTCGATTTAATCTACAATTTTCATGAGCTCCAATTGCCTCCGGATCTCTACAGCACATAGATTGCGTCGCTGCGATTCCGTCGCTTCTTGTTTCGTCGGAATCCGACCATGCATGCAAAAGATATGCAGTGTTAAAGATTGTTCGATTTAAAATATAATATATTTTCATTTTGTTCTATGTTTTACACAAACCAAAATCCAGACTGTTGAAAAGCAAGAAAAAACCAAGGCCGATGATTGCTTCCCTCTCCATCGTCTTCACCCAGCAAACAAAACCCAAAGCCACCATTCTTTGACCAAAAATCGAGATCAGCACGATAACGTTGAAGACGATCCAAACCTTCCATGTCGCAGCTCCAAATGGCGTGCACCCACGGTCAGAACGCGGCCAAGCTTGGCCTCGCCGTTGCTCCAAAATGCACGCTCAAACGCGTGACTAACCGCCCAAAAATCGAGATGATCCACCATGCCGATTCAAAATCATGACTGTATGGATTTGTAAAGTATGAGATGCTCTACAGTCTTGCAGTAGACTGATTCTGCAAATACTCGATGGATTAAGAGAATTTAGGGGATTTGATTCGAAAATTTTCGACCATTGGTTCCTTGTAAATGGCGGCCGAACAAAAGAAAACTAGGGTTTCGGTTGTGATGCATATATATACGTGCACCATAATAATTTTAATAATATTTTTTTCATAAATTACTTGATTTTCAAACGAATTCCAATTGAACCATGCCGACAGGCGTTTATAATGTTTTACCCGCGTTTCGAACAAAATGGAACGTGTTTCGGAGCCAAATTCAAATGTATGTGGAAGATAGCTTTTTGAATCGATTTAAAATATTAAATTATCAATTTTTAATTTCAATGCGTTTCTCACCCGTACGAACAAACGGTAACTCCAAATGTCACGAAATTTGAAATCCGATAATAAATAACTATTACGGATCCAATGGAACTTGTTTTGTCGAATTCCGAGACTGTGCCTCGGAAGGCTATTTTAACTCGTCGATTAAATCAAGCTATTTTCCAAATAGTCGAAATCATTTAAATTTTCACACTTTACTAACTTAGTTATAAATCATGTAGAATTTATGTTCACATTAGAAATCATCCTGATTCATTTAAATCAATATCTGATTATTTACATGATTATTATATATATTAAATTCCACTTATTAAATTAATATAAAATTTTCAGTTTAACTTATCGACCTTTGATTCCATCCAAAGGTCCAATATTAAAATTCAAATCCACTAGATTTAAAATAAATCGTAAAAGCTATTTCCATATCTATACACACCCAGATTGATAAATTATCCTTATTTCAAATATTAAATTATTATTATCCAAATCAAATTAAATTTGACATATTTGAAATTATAACTAATCTTATTTATTTAACCAAAATCTTCTTATTTTCAAAATCAATTTATAATCCACATTCAACATTTAAAATAAATTAAATGTTCAAAATTAATGACCAAATTCTCCAAGTTGTTACATTCCTCCCCCCTTATAAAAATTTCATCCCCGAAATTTGCTAAGGTAGGAAAAATGCTCCTAAACCCATTAACTTTTCCAAAAATCCACAATTAAAACTTAAGTTCATTACTCAAAACCCTTTAGTTTATTCCAAAACTATTTACCTACATTTCCAACTCAAAAACTTTGATTTCAAACATTGTTTCAAAAATCAACTTTCTTGTTAACCAAATTTTCCAAAATTTTCAAAAAAATTCTAACTACCAAAATTTTCGAAAAATCTTGACAGTGTCTCCTTTGTATGGAGAGCCTTTTACAATATCACAAATATGATAAATATATATATATATAAAGTGACCCATATGATCGAAAAACAAAATATATAACAATATATTATCATTTCTTAATTTTGTTGCGTATGCGTACCTTACATTTGCGTTTTATAAGCGAGCGGCTAATTTATGATGCATTTACGCGTTCCAAACTCTATCTGATTGCCTCCCGTACCTGTACGTACTCAAACAAGCAAACAAGTTTCCAAAATCATGAAATTTTAACAACATTCCACTTATTTAACTAGCCAAACACATCAATTACATAGCCCAAACAAATAAACTTCATAATCCAACATTTTCATTTTTATCACTTTATTAATTTAAATCCCTACTCTTGCATTTCAGTTTCATTATCCAAACAAGTTTTATTCAAAATGAGTTACAACCAAGTTCACTATATTCAATTCACCTTTGCACCAACTAATCCCATATCCATATCACATTGGTTTATATGCCTTACTTACATAATTTAATCTTTTCCCGACTTCCAAATTTATTTATTTGCATCATATTTATGATTCACTTCATTTACATGCAAATCCATCTAATTAAACTTCAATTTATTCCAATTGATTTAAAAACCAATTTTATTCACTTCTTTTAATTTATCTACTTGCTAACGACAAATGACAAATTTCTGTGCAAGTTTGATTTTATTCAAATAAATAACAATTACTTAAGCTTATAACCATTTTAAATTAATTCTAACTCAATTTATATTAATCTTATTCCATTCTGAATTATCTACACCCACATATTCTCATTTCGGTTCAAAACCATTCTAAAAAGCTCGATAATAATTGTCACGACCCAAAATCCAGCGATTGAAAATCGACATCAAATACCTCAAGTGTATTCGGCTGTCGGAGATTCAAATGTCGAACTCTAGTTCGGATGGAGCTTATAACATGAATATAACAGCGGAAACAAAATGAATTATCATTGACCAACATCACAGATACAACATCATCACAATATCCATTACAACATTTATCATCACCTTCAAAGAATTGTATATGTATAACACAACTACAAAATGGAAACATCATAGTGGAACAAAAAAGTTATCACTATTTCAAGAAGGTCTCCAAAGAAAGAGAGCGAGAATCCCAAATAAGCACCCTAGATCCATAAAGCTTCAAAAAGACTCCCAAGTCAGAAGCCTCCAATTCGGATAGCGTTCGAACCAAAAGACTTAAAAAGATTCCAAGCCAGCACCAAAACACGGAAAACCTGCTTCTAGGATGCCCGTGTGGAAATTATGGGCACTTAGAGTTTAGGAAAGGAACAATAAACTCCGTTCCGTCATGGGAATGTATGAGTAAACAAAAACAGTTGTTTGTACAAAAACAGTTTATAAAAGAAACTCTGGTATACTTTTGGAAAATGAAACTTCCATAACGCCTCCCGACACACACACAATGCAATCGCACACTTGGGTGAGATTTCTTCTTATGATAGTCAAGTATGCTTAAAACTTTTTGATATTATTGTTAATGCATAGTGTATAAAACATTTTCGGAAGTATAATATTAATCGTAGCCAGCATACGTACCATTATAGTATGCCTACTATAGCTACCATGTAAAATGGCAGGTTTTACAACTAATTAAAGCCGTACAACGAAGGCATTTCCAAAGGGGCCCTTGCAATCCGGGCATCCACAATCCAGATCAGACTCTCCATCACATATGGAGATCTCTATACTGGAGCAATTCAGTGCAGAGTCATTCGACAGGTTATCCTATCGTTCTCGAAGACACTCGATCTTCACCACCGTCTTCAAATGATATCCATTTTGTTGTATCACTATTTGGAATGGGTTATATGACACAAAGGTCCTCTCCTGGCTAAACCGAACTGTGAGCGTCAATTTAAAAACATGTGGATATGTCATTCACAAAGATTCACAGGTTCGATGTGGGTTTTGAATAACCAACTGGAATCCGACTCCCTGTCGCATCGAAATTCAAAAGCCGTTTTACAGCCAATAGGTTTTCACATTCACACAGAAACAGTCACAGATATTACAGCTCAGACAGGGTAAATCATATCACAAAGCATCACCATCACATATCAGAGATATTAATCAGTACACAACATTCACTAATAATTAATCATCTACAATTAAGGTGAAGTAATCGTGTGATTTAAATTAATTAATCACATAATTACTTTCATTAATTATCTTTAATCAATGATTAGTTATCCTTAATTATAAATTAACTAAATCTTAATCACCTTCATTAATTAATTTTTTTATTTTACTAATTGTCTTAATTAATTAATCGTTAATTGTTAATTAATTAAATCTTAGTTGCTTTTATTAATTAAATATTCCTTAATTAATTATCTTAATTAATTAATCCTTAATTGTTAATTAAATCGTAATTACTTTTATTAAATAATTATTCCTTAATTGTTAATTAAATCTTAATTGCTTTTATTAATTAATTATTCCTTAATGAATTATCTTAATTAATTAATCCTTAATTGTTAATTAATTAAATCTTAATTACTATTATTGATTAATTATTCCTCAATTAATTATCTTAATTAATTAATCCTTAATTGTTAATTAATTACATCTTAATTACTTTTATAAATTAATTATTCCTTAATTAATTGTCTTAATTAACTAGTCCTTAATTGTTAATTAATTAAATCTTAATTGCTTTTAATAATTAATTATTCCTTAATTAATTAATCATTAATATAAATCAATTAACCTTAATGATTTACTTAATTAATCTTTAATATTAAGTAATTAATTAACAAGTTATTCTTTAAATAATTTATTGACAAATCATTAATTACTTAATAAATTGAAAAGATAAATCTTTTTACCTCTGTTAATCATTTTGATTATCTTGTAAACCTTGTTTAATAAATCATCCTTATCATATAAATTAACTTAAAGGATTAAAATTTAGTTTAAATAGCATTTCATCTTAATTGTCCTTCTTAATTGCATTATTTAATCGATAAAAATAATTGTACAAAAATAATGTAACAAAATTTAATTTAAATTTAATTACTTTAAAAATGTATTACATAAAATCTTAATTAGTTTAAACTTAAATCAAAATTATCTTTACATGGATTTAAAATTGTTTAAAAGTTTGATTTTTTTTCCAAAGTAAAACTGTTTTGTGTATCAACCTTGAGTCCACTTCGAGTCTTACCAAACAAAAATGCTCCTTGCTTCGAGTCATTTTCGAAACTTACCCGTGTGCCTTAATTTTTTTAACTTTAATTTGTTTTAGTACAAACCTGTGCAACCCAAAATTTACTTCAAGTCCAAACCCGAGCTCAAACCCTTATCTCCCGGAGGCTACTTCGAGTTTCCCCTTTCTTCCCAAACCTATGTGCACCGATCATCTGCGAAGCTTCGACCTCCAAGACCATCGCCGACACACCATCGATGACCCACCTATTCAATTCCGACCACCCAGAATTCGCCTGGAACCCAAAATCGAAATCGAAGTTACTCGAGCAGTTCCTGGAACAATGACCTTGCCTGAAAATCCTTCAAACTTCCAACGTCGACCATCAGAGGTCGCGTAACTCCAACCAAAGTTGCGTCTGACTTCAACGCTTCGATCGCCATTAGTTCGATCAACTCCGGTGCGACGACGAAGCTGCAGCAACCTAAATACTTGACTTCGACCAGACATGGGTTTAAACCCTAGTTCAGTAATTTTCGATCACCACGGCGACTTATAGATTCAATCAGTAATTTTCTGATGATCCCAGATCACCCACCAAGCTCCAAACATGATTACGAGATTTATCATAACCCCGATCACCTGAATCTGCCCCCAAAACTCCATATCATTCAATTCACAAATTCCCAGTGAATTCAAGTTTAAAATTTTTGATCTTAGATTTAAAAATCATTATTTTCAAAATGTTTCCGATAATACAATTTAAATCAGGTACGATGATGGTCGAAATTTTGACAGAAATGAGTTTTCCTGTAATTTCAATCTTTTTTGGAGAATGCTGTGACGACCCATATTTTTGGACATCTGTTAATCGGAAAATTAACTGATTTTATTTACGAGATATTTTTTTATGGGTTGAACAAAGGAATTTCTGATAATTAAAATATCCGGATATAAATTAAATACTTAAGCCTTGGCTAAGAGTAAAAGTATAAATGTAAATATATGTTTAAATAGGAATAAAGGTATATAAGTAAGTTATAATGTTGTATGTAATATAAAGTAAAATATATAAAATTTACCATGGTACGATATGAATATTTGTATGCAAGGCAATAAGACAAAATATGATATGTATACATATGTATAGGATATGTATATACATGTGATTTGATATGTATGTAAACATTCTATGAGACATTAGCATGACAAGAATTAAATGCAAGCATACAAAAACTTCAACTCAAGCACAAAAAAAGACCAAATCCACCTCCAATGAATAACAGCAGCAATATTATATCAAATCATTGAAAGCAAACAAAAAAAAGAGAAATGTGAAAAGCCTGGAAACATACCTCAGCCTAGCTTCTACCACACACCTCCACCCTATATATATATATATATATATATATATATATATATATATACACACACAAATACATGCCGCTACACGGTAAATACATCCTTACTAACAAAAGAAAATCAAAGCATCTCATCAGCATAGCATTTTGGTTTTAAGAAGATCGCCGCAATGCTAGGTTTTCCAGTTTTCTACATCTGCTTCAAACTCTAACAGGTGAGTAAACACAATATTTAAGAACTTAAGTAAACTAAGATATACGCATGTGATTCTTGAATTAATTGTGCTTGTATGTGAATTTTCAAGTATGTATCTCTGTGCATAAACGTGTTAGTTCTGTGCATGCTGAATATACCTGATCTTCTTTGTTATCTTAGTTACAGAGTTGAAAAATAAACAAAGAAATTCAATTTATCTTCATCTACTCGCTGATAGGCTTAGAGTTTCAAACAAAACAAGTTTGTTTAAACATAAATTGAGATCTAAAATAGTTTTAAGTATGATTGTGATTTATGGCATCTGTAAAATTAGTTTTATAGAGAGAATTTTAAAATATGTTAAATTCGAATGTTGAAAATTATTGTTTCAATTATATAACTTGAATCATCGTTAGAAAATAGGATTTTTAAGATGAAATTGCTGATTTTTAGATTAGTATATGTTGGGAATTTCTGAGATGATCAGAAATTGGGTATTTATTAAATTCTAACGATCGCGATGCTTAGATATGTCGGGGTTGGGGTCGAATCGAAGCTAGCTGAAAGGTAGACGTATTCGAGAAAAATGGAGAATGATTTTTCTTGTGGCTGTGGTGATTGGGAAGGGATGTAGTAGGGTTTCGAAGGTGGTCTGTGTGATCGAGATGTTTGAGGTATTCGCGATGCCGTGAGAAGGATGGAAGGAATCGCGAGCTGAGCGATCGATTTATCATGTCAAGGCGATGCTCTGGTACGAACGGCGATGGTACTCGAAGGCGAAATCATCGATGGATGATTGTTTCATCAAAGTGTTGGGTTTCTAGTTTTGCCTGGATAATCAATTCGTTGACAAGTTATTTCGATCGGGGTTTTGGGAGGTCAAGGGACTTGCTGGGCTAGGAGTGGATGAATATGGATGGTCGGAGGCATGGTCGCCGTCCAGGGAATGGTGTGCATGTACACCGTGATATGGTGTGCAAGTGGATGGAAGAACTCGAAGAAGAAGATGGAGTCACTCAAGTTCGACGCGAGGTTGTTTCGTGAATTGCTCGAAGTATTTGAGTTTGTGAATTTTTTTTTCTTTTCTTTTGTCGGGCTGGACTCGAGAACAACAAGTTTTGGCCCGGGTTTTATTTTTAACCTGGAGATTTGTTAAGTTTTCGAATAAATGATTTTAAAATAATTAAATTTAAGTTTTAGTTTAATTTAAATTAAAATGGTAGATAAGAGTTTAATGTGATGTTTGGGTTATCTTAATTAATCGTGTTTTATTAATAAAGGAAATTAAGGTATAATTACTTAAGTTAATTAAGATGTTTAATTTAGGTAATCAAATTAAGATAAAATAACTTGTAATTGATTTAGTGTAGTTGATTACTTAAATTTGGTTTGATTAATCTAAGTAATCAAAGGTTAATTAATGAAGCAATAATTAATTAATGGATGTAATTAGAGATTAATTATTGTATGTTAAAAGGATTTTAAGAGTTATCACTTAATGAAGTAATTAAGTAATTAGAGATGAATTGATTGGTAATTAATAATTAATTACCTTGTAATTAATAATGGTTAATTAAAACTTAAATTTCTTAGAGAAGTAATTGGAGAATTATTAATAGTTAATGAAGGTCATTTACTAGGAATTATGAAATGGTTAATTAATATGATTAATTTAAGATAATTAATTAGATTAATTAATTAAGGATAATCATTTGTGGAATTGGATAAGAATAGTTACTTAATGAAAGAAATTAAGGATTAATTACGTAGTGTAATTAATCTAGGATTTGATTGATTAAGAAAACTAACAAAGGGTTAGTTAATTAATGAACATGATTAATTATAGGATAATTAATCAATATAAGTGATTTTAGGATGATTAATTTGTGTAATTAAATCAGATTTAATTACTTGTTGTAATCAAAGAATAATTAGTCAAGGGTGATTAATTAAGAAGGGTAATTAAAGGATGATTGATTAATTGATTTATAATTGATAAATATTAATTAAAGGTAATCTAAGTGATTAAGTTTAGTAACTAATTTAACTGGAGACAAATTAAATTAATTTTTGGAAGTAATAAATCTTGCATATGAATGAGTGGTGTTAAATGCTTTAAAATGCTTGATATCTCTGATATGAAATGTTTTGTGATATGATATGTTTGGACAGTGATAATGTGGTCATCTATCTCTGATAATTTGCTATGTACAGGTGACATCCGGTATTTTAAAATTTAATTGTATTCTCCTAAAAACTTGGATTAAGAGGATATTGGATTCTAAGAGACCGGGGTTAGGTATTTTTAAATATCTGAAACCACTTCAATTTGGAATTTACAATAATTATTTATAGATTAGATGTGTGAAGTCAATAGATTGAAATGGGATAATATGGAATTTTGAACTAAGTTAGAATACTTAGAATTTGATTTGTGAAATAAAAGTTGAGCATATCAAGTAATGAACTTGTAGTGAAGTACAAGTTACCCGGGTTTTCTTTTATAGTTTGAACTTAGTATTTCAAATTATATGGGTTTACTCACGCTGATTTCCAGCCTGACCCGGGTGCTACTTTGATGTAATTCTCGGGTTAGACCGAGTATTACAAATTTTCAGGTAAGGACGTTTAGAGCTCAGGAGATGAGATGGATGGTAGGAACGTATGGAGCGTTTCCGCAGTGAGATATTTCTGTTTATCTGAGATATGTTGATTTGTATATGTCTAGTGTTTGTGTATGAGAGTGACTCTGATGTATTATAAATGTATTTGACAGATACATAATTCTTTGTAAACTGTTATTGTTTGATATTATATTTTTATCCACTACGAATGTGAGAATCTGTGTTGTGTTTCTGTTTCTTCTTCTTCTATCTCTTTCTTCTTCTTCTAACTATCTGGAATTTTCGAGATCTAAAATTCCGAGTCGTTACAGTTGGTATCAAAGCGAGGTTAAGTGAGAACCTTAGCTCTGGTGGGTGTACTCATTAAGGATTGGGTCAATAGTACCCTAGAATGAGTTGAGTGTAGATATATATATATATATATATATATATGAGAGCATACTTGTTATTTTCTGATATAAAGATTTTAAATGATTATATATATATAAAGCAATATTTCTTAACCAATAAATGTTAAGGTAATAGGTTGCTAAATTATTGGAATTAAATTAAGAGGTAATAGAAATACAACGAAATTGAAATTAAATAAAGATAAGTTTGAAATGGATTCAAGATGAAATTAAATCTTAAATTTGGGAAGAGTTTCAAAATAAGATAATAATGAATTGGTTCCCAGATATGATAATCTTGGGTATCATCATAAATGGTTATTGTGTTTAAATAGGATAATTGCTTTCCAATAAACAATAATAAAGCAAAATGAAAAATGTTTCAAGGAAGTAACCATTAGATGAGAATAACTTGTAAATTGATAGGTTTTGAATTATGAGTCTAGAAACATTTGAAATTTGTTTTCAAAATGTTAAGAGAAATAATTAATAATATTCAAAATATTTTGAATGTGACCTTATTTGAAAAATAAGAGTTGTTCGAAAGCCTTAAAGGAAACTGTTTTGAATTAAACCCAAAGGGGGTTTAAATTAAAAAAATGGCTTGGAGGCCAAGAAGTAAATATGTATATGTGTGAACGTATATAATATCAGGGATGATTTGAAATAAACTCGAAGATGTTGAGTTTTGATTTTCCTTGAAGTGTGAAGTAAAACCCAAAGTAATATAAGTTTTGAGCTTGTGAGTAGGAAGGAATTTTGATAGAAATTTGAAATTTGAAGTAAGAATTCATATTCGGGTAAAGTCGACTGAATAATTTAAATTGGATTTAACATAAAGGAAGTTAAATAAGTTTAGAATGAACACCCTGAATTGGAAATTTTAAGATGGAATTAAGTTTATCTTAGAGAAGTCAAATGGGTTGATTTGGTAGGGAATTATATGTGATTTCAAATACGGTTGAGATTTAAGAATGGGAAGTGGATGATGAATGTTATAAGTAAATTGGATGTTCACTTACCTTAATATCATCCTGTTATTATCAGTAACTTAAAACTATGAATTGAATTGTTTAAAATGAATTAAGAAATGGATTGAGATAATCTATATATCCATTACTGAGATTAAGTGGAAGTAAAACCATATTTGAAGTTGGTTAAAAGATTTTGATTTTTGGAGTAAAATTTGAAATAGGGAAGAGGAATCATTTTGGACTTTAAAGATTTGAATGTTTAAGATAAATTGCAACTGAGATTGCTAAAAATTGGTTTCAAAGTTGAAATTCGGTAGTAAATTGGGTCTCAAGGGATTAAATTGTTTAAAAGAATTTGAGTTATTATATGAACTTTGAAATAAGTTAAGTAAAGTGAATTTTAAATGAAGTTCTGAAATTTGGACTCAGAATTAAATTATGCAAAAATTTGAGATTGTTAAATTAAAAAGGTAAAGGTTAATTTGATTTAAAGGAATTAATTCAACATTTGAAAATTTAACTCGAATTTTATAATTTGTGATGATTTAAAGTGAGATTGAATTAGAAATTCAAATTGAAATTTGATCTAAATAATTAGGACTTGTGACTGAAATTGAATGTTTTAAATTAAAAAGAAATTGATTTGAATCTGAAGAGAATCGAGGTTAATTCAACTCGAATGGGGGTTAATTCAAGTTGGAATTGAAATGAATTGAAGTTATTTAAAATTGAATTGAAGTTGAGTCAATTCTAGAGAAAGTGGAGATTTAAATGAAATTGATGGGAATGGAGATTGGGAATTGAACAGTTTAGCTATGGACTATTTTCGAATAAATTATTTTAATTTAAACAGTTTTTAATCTATTTTCCTAATTAGTTATTATACAACTTTGTTTTAGAAAAAACTCAAACTATCTTATACTTGTTTTGCAACTACTTTTGGAACTATTTAACTATTTTTAACTGTTAATTAACTAATTATTATTTTTCAACTATTTTACAAAGTAATTACTATTTTACAACTATTTTGCAATTATCTAAATTTATATAACTATTTGACTATTTTCCAACTATTTTACAATTACTTAACTATTTTATAGCTATTTAACAAACTAATAATTATTTTTCAACTACTTATCTATTTTAACTTTTCAAGCTATTTTCTAAATATAAGCTGGTCAGAGTGCCAACTGTTTATGATTAAATTTCCAATTGAGATAAGAATTTTAGTGATAATCCAAATGGGGTTGATGCAAATGAGAATAAGTGAATAGAAATTATAAGTGAAGTGAATAGAAAAGGGAATTGATTTGGTTAACAGCCAATAAAGATAAATACGTAGGATGTACGTATATTATTCTATTCGCATAGTTATTTGATCAAGATTCGAGCATAGAATTTCGAGATAGTTATATCGATCCGAGTTGGGATTTTTCACTCGAATTTCGACGACGAACCTGGATATGGATTGTTGATTGGTTCTGGATATTCTCTATCATAGTTATGGCTATGCAAGGAGAATGACGGTTTCTGATCAAGAAACCAGATCTGAGTCCGCACTAGAAAGTTGGGTGGACGATACTAGTTCGGAAGAGAAATTGTGTGATCGAGTGAGCGATTAGATTGATATTGCGTACGGATGATAAGTGTACATCGTACGGATTGGAATGAAATGGATATTAAAAGTTTGTAGATAAGAACTGTAAAATGGTTTTTGAAGTGGTAAAGATATTTTGTGAAATATATGATGAAGTAAAGTGGAAATTTGATATTTCTATGTTAATAACTTACTTTTTGAAAGTAAGTAATTTGGTAGGTTATCTATAGAGTAATCAAATTTGAATATTTGATTTGGAATTAAAAAAGTTATGTATCTTTGTTATATAAGATAAATCTCCCATTGTTGAATCTATTGTCGGAAGGAAAGGATTTTTGAAAAGTATTTGAAGTATAAAAGGGAATTAATACAAGTTTGAAGTAATCCAAAGATTTTCAAAAATATATATATATCTATATATATATATATATATATATATATATATATATATATAAGATTTCATGAGAATGATTTTGAGGAAAAGGTTTTTGGAACTTATGGATTTGGTATGGCTTTTGATTTTTAGAGAAAATTAATTTTGGGAATTTGGAAAAGCCTAATTTTAGAATTATCGATTTTGGGATAATCGATTTTGAGAAAGGAGATTTATATGGGATTCATACTAGGTGTATGATTTGGAAGATACTACATGTGTATAGTATAAAGTGTTTTGAAAATGGCTCTGGAGAAAAAGGCACTCCCTTGAAACGAACTTCTCAGGAGTACCATAGGTTGGTACTGCCTTGAGCCTCAAAGGGGGAGGTTCTAAAGTTGATCCTGTGAGGAGTCCGGACAAAACTAGTTCTTGAGGATTATGTGTAGTGTGCAGCGAAAGTCGGGGGCGCTGAGGCCTACAAAGGCATTTGGGTTATGCTGTGACGACAATGTAACTCGATGTCACTGCGATCTACTGTAGACCATAGCGAAAGTCGTGTGTGCCGCTGAGAGCCAACAGTCTACATTTGATTTTATATCGATAAACTGTGATCTATGACAACATAGCGAAAGTGGTGTGTGCTGCTGAGAGCCAACAGTTTGCATTTGATTTTACATCGGTAGACTACGACCTATGTGGGAGTGGAGAAGTTTCATTTTTGGCAGCGAAAATCGAGGGCGCCGATGCCACAGTTGCTTGGACTTTTGCTGAGATGGCAAGGTAACCTTGGAATGTAACATTGATCTACTATGGGTCCTATGGCGTAATCGAGGGACGCAGGGTGCCTACAGTTACATGGACTTTTGCTGCGATGGCAACGTAACCCATGATGTAACTACGACCATGGATGGGGTGATGATTTCCAGAGCATTCTCCCCAAAGATATTTTCTCTATTTCAAAATGATTTCTACGTTTTTCAATAAATTATTTTTCAAGTATTTTCACTAAGTGTTGAAAATGGGTTTACCAAGTACTTATAGAATTTCAGTCCTACGCCTGATCAACGTATGACCGAATTTCTATGAGAACGAAGATAGACTTGTTGAGACATCGAGTTATAAAAGTATTTTTTTATGTAAAAATTATTTGATAATATTATGTAGATTTTTAAAGTGTTTTAAGAATTTTAAATAAAAGAGTAATGAGTTAAAAATGTCTAAAGAATAATTTAACGGATAATTAACAGTATAATTTAATTTCTTGCTTCGTTTCTTTCGAGGACGATAAGTTCTAAAGGGGGAGGAATGTGACAACCCGAATTTTTGGATATCTGCTAATCAGAAAATTAAATGATTTTATTAACGAGATATTAATTTTTTTGATGGGTCAAACAAAGGAATTTTTGATAATTAAAATATCTGGATATACATTAAGTACTTAAGCCTTGGCTAAGAGTAAAAGTATAAATATAGATATATGTTTAAATAGGAATAAAGGTATATAAGTAACTTATAATGTTTTATGTAATATAAAGTAAAACATATAAAATTTACCATGGTACGATATGAATATTTGTATGCAAGGCAATGAGACAAAATATGATATATACACACATATGTATAGGATATGTATATCCATGTGATTTGATATGTATGTGAACATTCTATGAGACATTAGCACGACAAGAATTAAATGCAAGCTTACAAAAACTTCAACTCAAGCACAAAAAAAGTCAAATCCACCTCCAATGAATCATAGCAGCACACAATATATCAAATCATTGAAAGCAACAAAAAAATGTGAAAAGCCTGGAAACAAACCTCAGCCTAGCTTCTACCACAAACCTCCACCCTATATATATATATATATATATATATATATATATATATATATATCTGTGTACAAATACATGCCGCTACCTGGTAAATACATCCTTACTAACAAAACAAAATCAAAGCGTCTCATCAGCACAACATTTTGGCTTTAAGAGGATCACTGCAATGCTAGGTTTTCCAATTTTTCTGCATCTGCTTCAAACTCTAACAGGTGAGTAAGCGCAATATTTAAGAACTTAAGTAAACTAAGGTATACGCATGTGATTCATGAATTAATTGTGCTTGAATGAAAATTTTCAAGTATGTATCTCTATGCATAAACGTGTTTGTTCTGTGCATGCTGAATATACCTGATCTTCTCTGTTATCTTAGTTGCAGAGTTGAAAAATAAACAACGAAATTAAATTTATCTTCATCTAGTCACTGAAGGCTTAGGGTTTCAAACCAAACAAGTCTGTTTAAACATAAATTGAGATCTAAAAATAGTTTTAAGTATGATTGTGATTTATGGCATCTATAAAATTTGTTTTATAGAGCGAATTTTAAAATATGTTAAATTCGAATGTTGAAAATTATTGTTTCAATTATATAACTTGAATCATCGTTAGAAAATAGGATTTTTAAGATGAAATTGCTGAATTTTAGATTAGTATATGTTGGGAATTTCTGAGATGATTAGAAATTGGGTATTTATTAAATTCTGACGATCGCGACGCTTAGATATGTCGGGGTTGGGGTCGAAGCTAGCTGAAAGTAGACGTATTCGAGAAAAATGGAGAATGATTTTTCTTGTGGCCGTGGTGATTGGGAAGGGATGTAGTAGGGTTTCGAAGGTGGTCTGTGTGATCGAGATGTTTGAGGTATTCGCGATGTCGTGAGAAGGATGGAAGGAATCGCGAGCTGAGCGATCGATTTATCATGTCAAGGCGATGCTTTGGTACGATCGACGATGGTACTCGAAGGCGAAATCATCGGTGGATGATTGTTTGATGAAAGTGCTGGGTTTCTAGTTTTGCATGGATAATCAATTTGTTGACAGGTTATTTCGATCGAGATTTTGGGAGGTCAAGGGACTTGCTGGGCTTGGAGTGGATGAATATGGATGGTCGAAGGCATGGTCGCCGTCCAGGGAATGGTGTGCATGTACACCGTGATATGGTGTGCAAGTGGATGGAAGAACTCGAAGAAGATGATGGAGTCACTCGAGTTCGACGCGAGGTTGTTTCGTGAATTGCTCGAAGTATTTGAGTTTGTGAATTTTTTTTCTTTTCTTTTCTCGGGCTAGACTCGAGAACAAAAAGTTTTGGCCCGGGTTTTATTTTTAACCTGGAGATTTGTTAAGTTTTCAAATAAATGATTTTAAAATTATTAAATATAAGTTTTAATTTAATTTAAATTAAAATGGTAGATAAGAGTTTAATGTAATGTTTGGGTTATCTTAATTAATCGTGTTTTATTAACAATGGAAATTAAGGTATAATTACTTAAGTTAATTAAGATTTAATTTTGGTAATCAAATTAAGATAAAATAACTTGTAATTGATTTAGTGTAGTTGATTACTTAAATTTGGTTTGATCAATCTAAGTAATCAAAGGTTAATTAATTAAGCAATAATTAATTAATGGATATAATTAGAGATTAATTATTGTATGTTAAAAGAATTTTAAGAGTTATCACTAAATGAAGTAATTAAGTAATTAGAGATGAATTGATTTGTAACGACCCAGAATTTTTATTAATTAAAATTTGAATATTTAATTAATTTTAAATATTTATAAGTGAATTTATAAGTCAAATAAATTTTTATTTGAATTTTTGGGATTTAATTGGATAATTAAATCGATAATTTAATATGTTAAATTATGGAAATAATTAAAAATTGAGTTAAAAATGATTGTAATAATTTGTAAAATTTTTTTTTATCATGTTGAAGTTAGAATGATATTTTAGAACTTTTAAAATCGAATTAAAAGTTAATTTGTGAAAATTGAATATTTTAATATTCAATAATCGACTGTAAAATAGTCAATTTTTGAACAGTCTCAGAATTGAACGAAACCAGTTTCATTGGATCCGTAATAGTTAGTTATTACCGGATTTCAATTTTCGTGTCAATCGGAGTTATCGTTTGTTCGTGGCAGCTCGAAACGCATTGAATTGTTTTTAATTTAAATTTGGCGAGTCAAAATAGCCATTTTTCAAAAAGTCTCGGAATTCGACGAAACCAGTTTCATCGGATCCGTAATGTGATATTATTGTAAGGTTTCAAATTTCAAGTCAATTGGATTTACCGTTTGTCCGGTACAAATTAAAACGCCTAGAAATCGGTTTAAATCGGTTTAATTTAAATTGAGCGTTTTCAGCCATAACTCGCACATACTTCTGAATTAGCTTCCGAAACCTGTTCCATTGTGTCCGGAACGCGGGATAAACCCTAGGTACGCTGGTTACGGTGCCTAAATCGGAGTTCGGAATTCCCGGGATGAATAGTGTTTACGCTTGCTTTTTCTATAAATAGAGACACCCCCTTCATAAATTAGAAAATAACAAAACCCTAATTATTAAAACCCTAGCCGCCACCCATGGTTTCAATGGCCAGAAAACACCCAACTTCCACCTCGATTATCTCCTCATCCGTCGACTATTAGATGAAACTCCCAACATGAAAGATGAAGAGCACGTCGAGATCTACAAGATCAACGGCTATGATCGCGAATGGCTTCACGGATTGGCGGCAAATTGGGTTCGAAGGGATGGAGTTCATTCTCGAACTGCGTGCTACAGGGGTGGCCGAGCTCCACCAGGGTTGGGCCGAACCTAGCTTGGGTCATGGGCGTTCTAGTGGTGGCGACGTGATGAAGTTTCGTCGAGCGTGGAGTTTGCAAAGTTTAACCCTAAAATCAACATGATGGGTTCATAGCCGTGTTCCCTTAGGCTGTAGCGTGCGTATGAAGATGGAAGGGAAAAGGAGTGTTCGGCCCTGATGAGAAGGAAGCAGATCCAACGGTCCAGGGGGAGTTATGTAGGAAATTATTACTTATGTTGTATTTATATAAGCTAAATTCGAGTAAAACTTGTAAAATGCATAACTTTTTCATACGAGGTCGAAAAAATGCAAACTCAGTTGCGTTGGAATCGTATGGACGAGCACTACGCGATGGAGTTTGTTTGGAGTTGATTGGAGTTAGTGAGAATTTCGGGTAAAATTAAACGCGCGTTTAATTTTATTCGAAATAAATCGCTAAAACGGAAATTAAAACCAAGGTGAGAACTTCTCACTAAATCGAATAGATTTCGATTTTATTTTAAATAGTTAGATTTAAAATATTTCAATGCATGTATGAATGTTGATTAATATCTATTGATTGTTAAAATAGACATTATACGCCGTTAGTAAGCGGATGTTATTTAATATAAACATATACCGCGAATATTTCATAAACAGTGAAATTGGTATTATATATAATATCAATATATATATATTGGCATATGTATATATTGCAGTTGTTGATTTCCCGCATTTTTTGTTTAGCGGATGAGACCCTATTGCGCCGTTAGTAAGCGGATAATATTTATTAAAAACATGTACCGCGATAATTTCGTACTGGAGCGAAATTGGTATTGTGCTAATGTTTTTGGATGCAGGAAAACAGGTTGGAGGGATCCAACTGGATTCCTCAACAGTTTTTATTTTATTTCAGATATTTTGATATTTGATGGATTATCATATCGATATATGATATCGTTGTTAGTCGTGATTGACTATTTGGTGTGTAGCATCATTGGACCCAAATTTTGGGATTTTAAAATGATCTTTTAAATGATTTTTGAAAATATACTATATTTTTGGAAATTGATCCATTTTAAATAATTAAACGCTATAATTTTTAAAGTTATAAAATTATGGGTTTTGTGAAATATAGTTAAAACGCTGATTTTTAGAAATACAGTTAAAAGCTGATTTTTGAGAAATATGGATTAATGATTTTATAAAATAATTTAAACTGGATTTTTGAACTTATTATTAAAAGTTTAAATATAGGATTTATAAAATTTGATTTTTTTTTTTAATCGAAATGGTGATATTATAAAGTAATTTAAAGACGTTTTAAATAATAATATAAATTGATTTATATTAAAAGATTTATAAATGGATATTTATGAATTGAGATTCAGACATCATAAAACAAGTTTTTATAAGTGTTTGAATGAAGTGAAAATGAATTTCATTAAAGAATGAAATTTATAAAATTATAAATGGTGAAGTTATGGATGAAATTTATAAATAGTAAGATTTATAAATTTGTGAAGTTATTTGAAGAATAAATTTTGTTAAATAAATGAATCTTATAAGTTATAAGATTTATGGTTTGGAAAGTCTTTAAAAGAACGATTTTTATAAATTAATCGTTTTATAAGTATTTAACTTATAATATGAACGTTTAGTTTATAATTTAGTTATAAACTGGAATAGGTTAATAAAGGAATTTATAAAAAGGAAGTTTTTATAAATAAATAGAAATGGAATTTATAAACGTTGTTTTATAAATTCGCAAACGACTTATTTTGATAAGTTAATTGTTATAACTTATAAATGGAGTTATATTCACGTTTTAGACAGTGAATAATCCTTTAAGTTAAAGTGAATAGAAATAATGGAATTTGTGAACATAGTATATTCACGTTTTTGAATAGTGAATAACATGTTAAAGAAAATGTTTTAGAATGTGATATTTTAACAGAATTAAAACGATCTAACGATGTTTTAAAGGTGTTGAGATTCGAAACCATAGATTTCAACATTTATTGTTGAAATAGACGTTTTCGAGAAATAAAAGGAAATGGTGGACTATAACACTGTTGTTATAGTAAATGATTTCCGAAAGGAAATGTTTTTAATAGTATTGGGATTTATATATCTATTTTAAATTCGAATCCCTATACTAGTGATTTTGGGTTGTCGTAACGATGTTTTACGTAACATTCGTTTTGGCCCAAGTAAATATGTTTAAGTGAATAATTTCCTTAAAGAATGAAATATATACTTAATTCGATTTAAGTATATTGAATATTTTCTAAGTGTTGGAAATAAAAGAGATTTGTGAATTACTTATGAATAAATAAGTATGGAAATGTTTTCCAATGTGAAGTGAATATTTAGAATTTATCTTTTTGAAGATAAATTGAAAATGAATAATTGAAATCGTATATGCACGAATATTTTGAAATATAAATTCATTATGGAATTTATATGTGAAAAGTGAAATTGGTTAAAATATAAATATTGATTTATTTTTGAAGTGTTGGAATTTTATATCTTGTAAAGATATTTTGGAAATGTAAATAATTTGGAAAATTATTTGGAATCTGGTGATGTATGCATATCAATTGATAGTTCAATAACCGACTATCAGTATTTCCCTTTGAATGGGTATTTGATGTGAATATGATTGAATTTGAATGCACACTTATTTTTGAATAAGCGCTCACTATTCGGGTTAACCGGGAAAGGACCATGGGGTCGTATAACCCACTCCGAATATGTGATACGTCGTTGTGAATTGCATTTGAAGATCGGTGTTGAAGACCGGTATTTGCGAAAGCGATAGGATGAACTATCGATTGACTCTGCACCGAGTAGCTACGGTATTGAGTTCTCCATATGTGATGGTGAATCCGATCAGGATTGTGAATATCCGGATTGCAAGGACTTCTTTGTAAGTGCCTTCGGTTCTGTTCGAGCCCGGAACAGACTTGTATGGATTGTATGCCTGACATTACAATTTGAGATATAAAGCTGATTTCTTTCAAATATATTTCTGTTGGTGGCGGAGAATTTATTCTTTGCTTAACACCCTTCTTTGAGACGTACGAGCTCAAAGGTTATATAGTTGAAGTTATCAGCGATATATCCCATTTTGGTAATGTGACATGCTGAGTGATGCTGAAATGATCATTGTGTTGATTATTGTGATAGGATCATTTATTTGATCGTCTATCTTAGTGATCATTGTGTTGATCATTTGTTGACCCAAAGCATGGCTTTTGTATAAAGTATGTTTTTGTGGACGTGAATTCGTCGAGCCTCACATCCCGGTAATGGTCAAAACAGGAATGATGCGGCAAGGTTATGAGGGGTAGCTCCCTTTAGGGTATGTGCATTTCCTTCTGGAAAGGGTGGTATCATGGTATGGAGCCCAGATACTTACTCATGTTGATACACTATATCTATTTCTGTGTGGTGTTGTTGGTGACGAGCGCTCGGTTAAAGGTCCGATGGGACCGGGGGATGCCATATTCGTGTAGTAGTTACCTAGTGATAAAGGTAACCCGGCCTTGTGTTGGCAGAGAGCTGGTTAAGTTCTCGGGGACGTCCAGCCAGAGGCGTTTCCATGTGGCAGTAGGAAGTTCCTTAGCCTGACCATTCGTTGGAAATCCAAAGAAACAATACGAGACTTGTACGGTTTTAGTTGTAGAACCTGCTTCCTCAGGAGGTAGCTATAGTAGGCATAATATAATGGTACCTATGCTGGCTATGATTTATATCTTTACTTTCGAAAGGATTTGTTCTATACTATGCACTAGTAATAATATCAAATGTTATTTTAATGCGTATCAAGCATCTTTGACTAACATAAGAAGAAATCTCCTCCAAGTCTGCGTTTGCATTGTGTGTGTGGTGGGAGGTCCTATGGTAGTTACATTTTTAAAAGCATTTCGAATTGATTTAAAAATATTTCTCTTTTGATTTTAAAAAAAAGATAAATAAACTGTTTTGAGTTCTCACACCAGTCACATGACTGACTTGGAGTTTATTGTTTTCCTTCCTAAACTCTGGGTGCCCACCAATTTCCACACGGGCAGTTAAGAGTTAGGTTTATCAGGATATTCTGGATATTCTGGAGTTGCTGGAGGCAAGCTGGATGGCATGGCGTATTACTAGTTTATATAGTATTTCTTTTTCCGCTGCATTGTTTGTTGTTGTATGATGTTGTTGTACACTCTGATGTGATGATATGATGTAATGAAATATGATGAAATGTAATAACTGTAGTTCTTTGTTTAAAGATTATTCATTTATTATTATATGTTGTTCCGCTGCGAATTGTAAGATTCTGATGTTGTTCTGTTTTGTTTCTTCTGTCCCGTTCTTTTTCAAATTTTCTGTTTTCTTTCTCTATTTCCTATCTTCTTATCTTCTTTTTTCTTCTTTCTTTTTTTCTTTTCTTTTTAAAACCCATAACATCTCGGTTTTCGGCCTTTGATTTCTCGGCAGTCGATAAAGTGAGTGTCGATGTCGTATTTTCGAAGAACGAAAATCCGTTGACGTTACATGATTGGTAATTAAGAATTAATTACCTTGTAATTAATAATGGTTAATTAAAACTTTAATTACTTAGAGAAGTAACTGGACAATTATTAATCGTTAATGAAGGTCATTTACTAGGAATTATAAAATGGTTAATTAATATGATTAATTTAAGATAATTAATTAGATTAATTAATTAAGGATAATCATTTGTGGAATTGGATAAGAATAGTTACTTAATGAAAGAAATTAAGGATTAATTACGTAGTGTAATTAATTTAGGATTTGATTGATTAAGAAAACTAACAAAGGGTTAGTTAATTAATGAACGTGATTAATTATAGGATAATTAATCAATATAAGTGATTTTAGGATGATTAATTTGTGTAATTAAATCATATTTAATTACTTGTTGTAATCAAAGAATAATTAGTCAAGGGTAATTAATTAAGAAGGGTAATTAAAGGATGATTGATTAATTGATTTATAATTGATAAATATTAAGTAAAGGTAATCTAAGTGATTTAGATTAGTAATTAATTTAATTGGAGACAAATTAAATTAATTTTCAGAAGTAATCAATCTTGCATATGAATGAATGAATGATGTTAAATGCTTTAAAATGGTTGATATCTCTGATATGAAATGTTTTGTGATATGATATGTTTGGATAGTGATAATGTGGTTATCTATCTATGATAATTTGCTATGTACATGCGACATCCGGTATTTTAAAATATAATTGTATTCTCCTAAAAACTTGGATTAAGAGGATATTGGATTTGAAGAGACTAGGGTCGGGTATTTGTAAATATCTGAAACCACTTCGATTTGGAATTTGCAATAGTTCTTTATAGATTTGATGTGTGAAGTCAATAGATTGAAATGGGATAATATGGACTTTTGAACTAAGTTAGAATACTTAGAATTTGATTTGTGAAATAAAAGTTGAGCATATCAAGTAATGAACTTGTAGTGAAGTACGAGTTACACGGGTTTTCTTTTATGGTTTGAACTTAGCATTTCAAATGATATGGGTTTACTCATGCTGGTTTCCAGCCTGACCCGGGTGTTACTTTGATGTAATGCTCGGGTCAGACCGAGTTACAGATTTTTAGGTAAGGACGTATAGAGCTCAAGAGACGAGCTGGATGGCAGGAACGTATTGAGCATTTCCGCAGTGAGATACTTCTTTTTATCTGAGATATGTTGATTTGTATATGTCCAGTGTTTGTGTTTGAGAGTGACTTTGATGTATTACAAATGTATTTGACAGATACAGAATTCTTTGTATACTGTTATTATTTGATATTATATTTTGATCCGTTGTTAATGTGAGAATCTATGTTGTGTTTCTGTTTCTTCTATTGATACGCTATATTTTGATCAATGACAATGTGCAAAGCTAAAGGAAGGACTATGAAGACCAAGGATATCAAGAGTAATTATTATATATAGGTCTTAGTCTTAGTTTTATTGTTAAAATCTATCCTCAAGGAACTTGCACAAACACAAAAAACACATAACACAACTTCATATTTCAGTTAAGTGTTCATTGTGCATAATCTACCAGTTCAGTCGACTGTTCAATCGACTAAACCTGTTACACATTTTACAACATGCACAGTTCCAGTCGACTGAAATCCCTGTTTAGTCGACCGAATTTGAACCTGCGAATTTTTCCTGAAGAGACACCTTCTTCTTCCCAAGAGTTGTAGCCATTCTCCAATGGAAATGGATGCATCTCTTGCCTGCACCTTTTGCAAATGGTTACACCTCTTCTACACATATAAAAACATGTTTCTATCATTTGCAAAATCATTAATTCTAATTGCTTTAATCTCAATATTATATTTTCAGATTACTCAAGTTTTCAAAAACATTCACAAACCACTTCAATTGCTTGAATCTCTGTTTTATTTTCAATACTCTTTTGATCCATAGCTATTTATATTTCCTAAATCTTCATAATCACATTTCATATTCTTGAGGATTAGATTATAGGAAAGTTGTACTCAATTAGACTCATTAGTGTTATCAAGAACACAACAAGTCAAAAATACTCTTTGTATCTAGTTGAAGTCCTCTTCGGTAGTTGAGGCAAGAAATCCCATTCGGTTGTTTAGGTAAGTTGTAAACCTATTCCACCGGGTTAAGTGAGGGTTGTTAGTTAGAATTTATAAGAGGAGCTTACGGACTGGACGTAAGACAAGAGATCTGAACCAGTATATAGTCTTGGTGTCCACTTTACTTATTGCTTACTGCTATTTACCTATACCATTCCACTATTCCATATTATACGATCCTACCGCATAGCTTCTTTCATTTTCTTCTTCTTCTATCTCTTTCTTCTTCTTCTAAGAATCAGGAATTTTCGGGATCTAAAATTCCGGGTCGTTACAAATGCTTTGATTTGTTTTACTGAAATTTATTTTTAAGATATGAAACATATTTAAACAAGCATAACTTGTTTAGATCCTATGGCCTAATAAGGATAAGAGGGGGAGAAATCAAAATTTGAATGGGTTTTTGGAAAACCTGGGAACACAGAGGCTTATATGTCTGTAAAAAAGACATGCACAGAACATTCATATAGGTTTATTCACGTGCACGCATTATTTTACAACTTATCTTCAAAAAAAATCATCACAACATTAAGATTTGCTCAAGTTTCAAATAGTTTTAGTCACCTGAGTATTTTGAACATAGAGACTTGGAAATGGTTTGAAGGTTTTGAAAGCTATTTTTAAAATTTGATCTTGAATTCTTTTCTACAGCTAATTGATATATATTTTGCTTAGTTTTCTGATGTATTTACTTGGTTAATTTCTCAACAACAAATTCTAGTTCAAATTTTTTGAAAAGACGTACTTACAGTTCGATTTTTATATGAAAACAGAGAAGAATTTTGGCTGAAGACTGGAATTCAAAGGTTTGAGGTGATTCAGATTATGTTGTTGAAGTTGAATCTTAAAGGCTTGATTTTGAAAAAAAATGTGATGCTTGAACTTGCTTTGATGTTGAACTGCTTGTTTGATAGGGTTACAGGTTTTGATTTATTTGAATACGTATGCAGGGTTTTCTTTTTGAGTTTGAACTTGAATTGTTTTGATTTGGTAACTTTACTGCTGATGATTCTTTTCTTCTTTCTGGTTTTAAAATTTGTACATGCTTAAGAAATGAATAAAAGAGATAAGAGGGAGGAGATGAAGTAACTTATATAGATTTAAATCTTCTTTTTATTAATTTTCAAAAATAAAAATGGCGCTTGTTCATTTTCTTTTTACATGGATTACACTTGTTAATCCACTTACTTAAATTTTAACACTTTTCTTTATGTATATTACTTATTTAACATTTTTATTTTCATTAGAATAATATTTTTTTTCATTATTTAAATTGAATTTAAACTTGCACTTTCCATTTTCTAACGACATTTGATTTATTTTAATAAATACTATTTAAAAGAAAATTTTGAAATTAAATACACATTAAATAAATTACACACACACACACACACACACACACACACACACACATATATATATATTGGTAAGGCCAAATAATATTATTAAAGCATTTATTTAAAATTTAAATTCAAATTCAAAGCCAAATTCAAATCTACTCACATATACACACATATGTACAACTTAAATTCAAATGATTTTGAAAACATTTATTATTTCCAATTTTAAACTCAAATGAAATTGAAATCTTGTTCATATAATTTAACACTTATTTTATTTGATTTGAACTTTTCAAATTAATCTCAAATTAAATTCAAACATTCAAATAAATTACTAAATTAAATTGATAAAATTTTGGGATGTTATAGATTTCCCCCTTTAGGAAAATTTCATCCTCGAAATTTGAAAGAGAGAGAAAAGCAAACAAAGGAAGAAAGAAAAAGAAGAAGGGATTATCGGTTTAAGCCGGAGTATCCACTCTGCAATTGGGATGGGACTTTTGCATGCTGTCATTTGTCTTCCAAGTACAGTTCTTTTGATCACCGCTCCATTGCACTTTAACCAATTTCACAACTTTGTTCCTCAATTGTTTTTCATCACGGTCGATTATTTTCAATGGGTCTCTTTTAACTGTTAAGTTGGGAGTGATTTCAAGATCCTGCCGTGCTGCCTCTTCAATAATAATATCTGGATCGTGCTCATATTTTTGAAGATGTAAAACGTGAAATACACCGTGTACGCCAAATAACCAGCTAGATAGCTGCACTCGATATGCCAGAGGACTGATCCTTCCCAATATAGGAAAAGGACCAATATATCGTAGTGCCAACTTACTAGTCTTTCCGAATCTTAACACACCACGCATTGGAGACACTTTCAAGAAAATAGAGTCTCCAACTTGAAATTTTAAAGCTCTTCTCCTGCGGTCGTAATAACTCTTCTGGTTACATTGAGCAGTTATTAACTTCTTTTGATCGCTTTTAATTTGTTGATAAGTAGCACAGCGACTCATATATATATATATATATATATATATATATATATATATAGACACACACACACACACACACACACACACACCCTTTTCATTGTCTTCCACCAGAAAGTTCTTTTGATATCTCTATATATCTTATTAACTCCTAGATGGATACTGAGTTTAGATTTGTGACACTCATCTAAAACTTCAAGTTTCAGATCAGGGATGTCTAGGACACACATCCTGCCTTTTAATCTTATAATCCCACTATTATCGATTCCAAAGCTGGAATCCTCACCTCGATGAATCCTCTTATATATTTCCTGAAGAAACTTGTCTTCGTTTTGCTTGTTGGCGATTTTCTCAAGAAGGGTAGGAGTGGCAATAAGATGAGCAAGAACAGCACGCTTCCTACTTAAAGCATCAGCAACCACATTGCCCTTTCCGGGCATATACAGAATATCTAGGTCATATAACGCTAGAAATTCTAACCATCTTTGTTGCCTCAAATTTAAATCTTTCTGAGCGAAGAGGTATTTCAAAGATTTGTGGTCGGTGAATAATTTAAAAATTTTGCGTAGAACCAGAAGGATTCATTAAGTATATACCTTAAATTAAATTAAACTTTTAAATTTTTGTAAAGCTAAAAAAAGAAGATTTTTACCCAGAAGATAGTGTCGCTGGATTTTCAAAGCGAAAATAACAGCTAGAAGCTCGAGATCATGAATTGGATTATTTTTCTCATACGGATGTAATTGTCTACTCACGTAGGCAATTACTTTCCCATTCTACATTAGCACCGCACCCAAACCATCTCCACAAGCATCAATATAGACAGATAAACCTTGGTTCTCGTTAATGATAGCGAGATCGGGATTGGTAGTTAATCTCCTTTTCAACTCTTGGAAAGATTCATTACATTTTAGAGTCCAATCGAATTTAGCATTCTTCATTGTTAGTTTAGTCAATGGACTGGCCAACTTGGAGAAATCTTAGACAAACTTTTAATAATATCCCGCTAAACCCAGAAAACTTCAAACTTCTTTTGGGGTAGTGGGTCGCTTTCAGTCTAGAATAGCAGAAATCTTTCCCGGATCAACAGAGATTCCTTCTTCATTAACAATATGGCCGAGAAATCTGACTTCTTTAACCCAGAAATGGCATTTAGAAAACTTTGCAAACATAATGTTCTTCCTTAATATCTCTAAAACAATTATAAGATGCTTTGCATGCTCCTTTTCGGTTTTGGAGTAGAGTAGGATATCATTAATAAACACAAGTACAAATTTATTCAGCACTTCTCCGAATACACGGGTCATTGAATCTACGAAGTATGTGGGAGCATTTGTTAGTCTAGAAGGCATGACTAACTATTCGTAGAAAATGTTTGGACCCCTGAAAGCGGTCAAGTGAACAAAGTCTTCGGCTATTCGTAGCTGATGGAATCCCTGGAATAGATCCATCTTAGAAAAGAATCGAGCGCCATGAAGCTGATCGAATAGATCGCTGATTCTAGGTAAAGGCAATTTGTTGTTGAAAGTTTGTTTATTCAGATCGCGGTAGTCTACACACAATCTCAAGGATCCGTCAGATTTAGCCACAAACACTGCAGCTGAACCCCATTTGGAAACACTAGGACGTATCAACCCTTTTTCTAGCAATTGTTTTATATTGTGACGATTGTTTTGTTGAGTGGTATATGGATCTTGTCGGTATAATCAATACAACTCTATTGATAGGGATATCTAAACGCTTGTGCAGAACAATTCGGCACAGTATTGTTTTAAAATAAAGTAAATGAAATACCCAAACTATATTTGTATATAAAAGGAAATAATTCCCATAAACTATTATAGTAAATGGTTGTTTGGTTGTTAAGGGAATGGTAATATTAAACTATTATCATTATTGAATAAGAAATTGAAATCGTAACTAAAAATTTAAGAAATAAAATCCATATACAAATAGGATTTGTAAATATAAATTGTAAATGTGATTTATAATTTGAAAAAGAATTCCAGAGGGATATCTTAAACTGTTTTGGAAACGATTAGAAATTTGGAAAGTTTGGAAATTAAATTCCTTTTTAGTTTGAAAACGATTTTCAAAGGTTTTGGAAAAATGTTTTGAAGGGATAAAAGCACTAGACTTTTTTCAATCGTTGGAAAATAAGATTCGCGGCATCGAAGGGGATCGGGACGCTGTGGGTTTCGCGACGCTGTGGGTTTCGCGATGGATTCAACTTGGGAACATCGGTAAGGCCCTCTTGTTTTTTCATCAATTTATATATCGAAGAATATATATGTATTTGGTTAGAAATATATGTATGCAGTAAACATGAGAAGCGTTGATTTGTTTATTCAATTTAAAATTGAAAAAAAAACTAATTTAAATATTTGTATGATTGATAGTAAAATAAATTACTGTGATTATTTACAGGAAACAGAAAATATTTTATATAAATAAAGTTTGAAGAAAAAATATAGATATAAATTTATATAGATTGTTTTTTAAAGGAAATAATAAAATAAATATATATAAATATATACATACATACATAAGATTTCGGAATATAAAAGTTTATATAAAGAAAAATTGATTTTCAAAGTCTATAAATAGAGTTTCAAAATGAAATAAATAAACCTATACATATTTTTTAATTTTAAAATTTTTATATTATAAAGATAGGTTTAATTAAAAAACGTATTCAATTTATTTTAGTTACCCAAGATTATTTGAAAAGGAAATTCAGTTTTAAATTTAACTTTTAGTTAAATAAATTTGTTAAAAGGGATTTGTTTAGAAATTAAAAGTATTGGTTTAAAATTAGTCTATTTAATTATCTTAAGATACTAAAAAGAGAATTTTTTGGTTTAAAATTAAATGAATAAAATCATTGGTTAATTAAATTTATCCAATAGGAATTTAAACTGTTCCATTTGTTCGAATAATAATAAAAATCATACAATTGTTATATCCTATATACTAATTTTATTTTTAAAACTAGTTTGGACTTGAATTTTTTTTGAGATATTCGCATAATATTCTCATAACAAATATTTAAGTAAGCGTTTTAAAATGATTTTATTTTAAATGTTTCCAAGTATATTTTGGGTAAGTATTTAAATTTATTTTTGAAGTATTTGAACTCGAAAAATTTTCAGTGGAATTAAATAAATATATGAAAATTTATTCCATGTGAGGGAAGCGATTTGAAATTGGTTTTCAAAAGATTGAAAGTTGAAAAGTGATTTGAAATTTGTTTTCAGATGGTTGAAGTGTTAAAATTATATCTTGCGAAGATATTTTGAAAATAATAATTAGGGGAAAATTATTTGAAATCCAGTGGTTTTTGTGAATGATGATTGATAGTTAAATAACCGACTATAAATATTGGCTTTTTAATGGCATTCGAATTTCAATGCGACTGGGGGTCGGATTCCAAATGCATATTCAAAAACCACATCGAACCTTTGTGATTGTGATGGATCTTTTGTTTAAAAGATCAAAGTGAAAAAATTTTGTGAGGTGTTTGAAATCTGAATGTAACACTTATTTTTAAAATAAGCACTCGTTATTCGGATTAGCCGGAGAGGACTTTGTGTCATAAAACCCATTTCGAATAATGATACGACGAAATGGATTACATTTGAAGATGGTGTTGAGGACCGGGTATTTTTGAAAACGAAAGGATTACCTGTCGAATGTCTTTGCACCGGGTTGCTCTGGTATAGAGATTCTATCACCCATTGTGTTGGGGGCGGAGAATTTATTCTCTTAGCTTAACAAGCTTCTCTGAGATGTACGAGCTTAGAGGTTATGTAGTTGATAGTTACTAGTGATATATTCCCAATTTGGTAATGTGGCATACGAAGTGTTGCTGATCATTTGTTGATCGAAGCATGGCTTTTGTGAAAAGCGTAGCTTTGTGGACGAGACATCATCGGACCTCACAACCCGAAATGGTCAAAACACGAAGGATGCAGCAAGGTTATTTGGGGTAGCGCCCCCTGAGGGTTTGTCATTTCCTTATAGAAAAGGATGGTATCATGATATGGAGCCCAAATGCTTAACTTATGTGGTTACTGCAAATTTATTATACTTTGTGGTTGTTGCTTTGTGGTTGAGAATCCTCGGATAAAGGTCGCAAACGACCAGGAGGTGGCATACTCATGTAGTAGTTACCTAGTTACAGAGGTAACCCGGTCTTGCGTTGGTAGAGATCCGGTTAGGTTCTTGGGGTGTCCCTCCAGAGGCGTACCCATGTGGCCCAGGAAGTTCCTTAGCCTGACCATTTGATATAAATCCAATCACCAATACACGCCTTCTACGGTTTTAGTTGTAAAACCTGCCATCTAATATGGTAGCTATACTATAATGGTACGTATGCTGGCTAAGATTTATATTATACTTGCAAATGTTTTTCCACTATGCACTAATAATAATATTAAAAGAGATTTTGCGTATCAAGCATGTTTGACGATCATATGGAGAAATCTCTCCCAATTATGCGATTGCATTGTATGTGTGCCGAGATGTAAAGACCCGATGATTTTTGATCCAGAAAATTCCAAATAGTTAGGGAAAAGAAGAAGAGAGATAGAAGAAGAAGAAAAAAAAGAAACACCAAACACAGACTCTCACATTCGCAACAGATCAAAATATAATATCAAATAAAATAGCAGTTATACAAAGGAAACTGTTTCAGTTAATTTACATCAATATACTAGAGTTTACAACATATACCCAAACACTGGATTTATACAACCTACATGTCCTAACAAACTTCAATATATCACAGCGTAACACACTTCATAAGTTCCTGCCATCCTGCTCGCCTCCTGAGCTCCAGAACGTCCTTACCTGAAAAACTGTAATAATCGGTCTGACTCGAGCATTACATTAAAGTAACACCCGAGTCAGGCTGGAAACCAGCGTGAGTAAACTCATCTAACAAGACATTCCAATGCGAAGAACGATTTAAAACCCGGGGTAACTCGTACCTTACTACGAGTTCTGAACCTATTATAGTCGTCACTTTATTCACAAATCAATTCCTAAGTAATATTTACTTAGTTTAAAAGGTTCATATTATTTCATTCCAGCCTATTTACTTCTAAACTCAAATTTATAAAGAATCGAAGTGGTTTTGGGTATTTGCTGATACCCGACCCCTGCCTCTTCGAATCCAAAGTTATTCATTAAACCAAGTGTGTAAGTTAAACAATACAATTTATATTTAGGATTTTATATTCACATAACAATTTATCTTAGTTAGATCAACCATAATATCATAGTTCAACCAAAATATCTCATATCTCAAAGCATCACATATCAGAGATATCAACCAATTCAAGTCATCCAATATCATTCAACCATCCTTAAGTAAGATTTATAAGATACATAATTCTCAATTAATTTAATAAATATCCAATTAAGTTAATCACCAACTTTAATCACTTAGATTACCTTAATTCTGCTTAATTAACATTAATTAATTTCAACTCAGTTAATTAACCATTCCTTAACTATCCATCTTAATCAACCTCTAATTGATTATTTTTAATTAATCATTCTAGGTTAATTATTCCTTAATTACGTTTAAGTTATTAACTCTTAATTAATTACACAAACAATTTAATTAACCTTTACCCATCCATATTGATTACGTTGATCCCTAATTAATTGCTTAAATTAATTATTCTATAATCACTTATATTGATTAATTATCCTTTAATTAATCACACTCATTAATTAACTAATCCTTAATTAATCACATAAATACATTAACCTTAAGTTAATTACATTATTAATCAATCCTTTAATCGTCAATTAATTATCCTTAATTCCTTTCATTAAGTAATTAACCTTAAATTAGTAATTAATTAATCTTAATTAATCCTTTCATTAAGTGATATTCTTTGATTTACTTCCATTAAACAATTATTATTTAATTACTTTTATTAAACAATTATTATTTAATTACTTTATTAAGTAATTCAACCTTTAATTAAATTATTCTTCGAAACTCTTTTATCTTCCTTAATTACCACTTAATTACTTTATTTAGTTTATTTAGGATAACTTTAGAATAAATTTTTATGTGTAATTTAACACTAAAGAAATAAATTTGTTTACCAAGTTAATATCCGATTTACACCAAATCATCAGACCCGAGCCACACCCCCAAATTCCTGATGCCACCCCGAGCAAATCACAATACTTCCTACAGGATAAAACTCGAGCTTGACGCGAGTTAATCCCTCATCTTTCCCGAGCTTCCTCTCGAACCTGATTCTACCCAACCACCAGCCAATGCCCAAATGCACAGCTGAAAACCTATACACATGCACGTATCGTAGGAGCAGCAGCGATCACTTATGACCCCGTCACCAAGTCGTCAACGTCTCTCTCATGTGCCCCGGCCACCCAGAAACCCAAAGCCACCTCCAAATCTTAACCGACGAGTACGAAACCCACCAAAAAGAGAATGATTACCTGAAAGCCATCCGCATCACCACCCCACATCATCGCTGATCACAAAAATCCGGCCAGAACCTCATCACGACCTACTCCACCCATTCTCCTCTGCGTGCGCGACTTTGATCATCCATCGACTTCCCAATCGAACTAAAGCCCAACTCGGCTAAAATACTGCCTAAAACCCTACTTTACCCTTTTCCTATCACCATGGACATCGAGAATTTCGATCTCCATTTTTCCCTCACACTTCATCCAACAAACATCCTCCGATCCGAACCCCAAGACCACAGATTCACATGATTGTCGGAAATTGGTAAATTTCCAATTTTCGATCAACATGCAAATCCTCTTGAATTATAAGTCCAAAAATCATGATTTTAACTTCAAAAATCCTAGCAGTAAAGTCGAATATTTGCTATGATTAAGATCCTACTGTTTTTCTTACTTTTTGTTAAAACCAACTTAAAATCTTACCTGAAGACAATTCTAGACCAAACTTCTTGTCATTTCAAACAAGTATTGTTTATACACCAGAGTTTAAAATAAATCAGAGAAAGAGATATTTAAATTTTGTACAGATTTTGGAACCTGTATTACTCGAACAGAGTGTTCATTTGTATTCTGACAACCACCATGTAATCGTGTATATATCTACATGCAATTCATATAAATACTTATCATACTTTATTCTCAAGTAATTTCTACATGCAACAGAATTATTTAAAAAAAAAAGATTAAAAACTTGGTTTACTCACCTTACAAAGAACATTACTTTTTATTAGATATGAAAACTTGTTTGATGTTGAAGCTGATGTTTGATCTGGTACTTGATGTAAAACTTAATCTTTGTTGAGTTGATTTTCCATGGGGAATTTGATTTTTTTTTTTTTGCTTTGGCTTTGATCAGGTTTCAGCTTGAAAATTGATGTTTGGTTTCCATTCTTTTTTTCTATTTTATTTTTATAGAGAAGAAAGTCTGGTTTCACAAAAATGAATAAATCTCTAACCTTGATTTTCTACACATTAGTTATATAAAAATTTCTTAAAGAAATAAATGCCACTTGTCCTTACATGTAGTCTTTATCTTACAAATGCTTAATGCATATTTTAAATGTTTACATTTGTAAATTTTGCCTAAATTTATGTTTTCATATTGTATTTATTCTTAAGTTTAATACTTTCATACATATACAATTTGTACATATATTTAAAGAAAGTATGAATCCTATTAAGTTCTATTTTAAACTTGAGCTTAATACTTTAACAAGTAAATATACACACACACACACACTATCTTTATTGTTGTAAAAATATAGAATTTATTTTTAATAACTTGAAAATAAATTTTGAATTAAAACCATAGCTAACATTTACAATATACACATATATATATACATATTATAATAGAAAACATATTTATTTGTAAAAGATAAATTTTTCCAAATTGAATAGTTATAAAGAAAATCATTAAACAAATATAATCAAATTTCAATAGTTATATTAGGAGATTATCAAATGAATATTTATCCTGTTATTTATAATTCAACATTTATTATAGTTCTAATTCATCTATATGTCCAGATATATATATATATATACCCGAATTTTATTTATTCAATTTACAAATTAGTATTTTTAATAGAGAGAATTAGTTAATTATCCAATTACCGAACGTCGAAAAATCCGGGTTATCACACGGGAGGCCTTATTGTAGTTTCATTTTCCAAAAGCATAGCGGATTTATTTTCCTTTCTTTGTGAAAATAATTATTTTTATGATCTCACACCAGTCCCATGATTGGCCTGGAGTTTTTGTTCCCTTTCTAGACAATGAATGCCTATAATCAAATATGGGCAGCCTAGAGTCAGGTTATCAGTCGTTCGGAAGCGAAGTCAAAGAGATGTTGTGGAGATCTGGAGTTCAAGCTGGATGGCAAGACGTACCACGTACACTATGTAGTGTCTGTTGTGTTTGGGTTAGTGCAAGTCAAATTTTCTTATACACAAGTTATTATAACTGTCAGTATTTTTGTTTGGTGTTGTTATAAAATCTGATAATGTGATGTATGTAAAACTGATATAATGCTTTTATTTTAAAGATATTCATTTATCTATTATATATTGTTCCGCTGCGAAATGTGAGATTCTGTTATTGCGTCTGTTTCTTCTTCAATCTTCTTCTTTAACCCTAACAGTTCGATTTTCCGGCATTCGACGGTGCGTCATTTGATAAAATGGGCGTGTTGATGTCGACTTTCGGAAGTCGAAAAATCGGGTCGTTACAAAGTGGTATCAGAGCAATTGGTTAAGCGACAAACTTGGCTCTGTTGGGGATTAATCATTAGAGATAGAGTCAGTAGTACTCTAGAATGAGTTTGAGTGTAATAATAGATATGAGCACGTATTTGTTAGTGAATATAAAAATTATTCTATATTGTGATGATTGGTTTGTTGAGTGGTATATGGATTCTGGTCGGTATAGTCTGTACGACCCTATTGATAGGGATTTCTAAACACTTGTACAAAACAATTCGACACGATATTGTTTTAAAATAAGGGTAAATGAAATAATTTTACCCAGATTATTTTTGTATAGCAAATAAAACATTTTCCGTAAATTATTATAGTATATGGTTGCTTGGTAACTAGGAAGTGATAATATTAAATTATTATCATTGATTATAGAATAATAAATTGAAATCGTAACTCAAAAGCTAAGAAAATAAAATCCATATATAAATGGGATTAGTAAATGTGATTTATGAATAGAATTCCAGAGAAATAATTGGAAATGTTTTTGAAAAGATTGAAATTTGGAAAGTTTGGAAATTAAATCCCTTTTTAGTTTGAAAATGATTTTCAAAGGTTTTGGAAAAAATGTTTTTGAAGGAATAAAATCACTAAACTCTTTTCGATCGCTGGAAAACAATTCCGATGATGATCGTTACATCATCAATGTTCATTTTCGAGATTCCAGGAAAGGAATTGCTGCCAAATTGTTTTAAAAATTGAAATTGTTTGCAAACTGGATTGGGTTTTTCAAAAGATAATTTGAATTGATTTCAAAAAATGATTTTGAATGTTGGAAAGTCTCTGGAATTTTATAAAATTGGTTACAGAATAAAATTTATTAAGGTGGAAAAATAAAATTGTGAATGAATAAATGAATTACAGTTTCAATTAAATGAAATTGAAACTGAATGTTGAAAATTCGTTTTGAATTTGTAAGTAAATGAAATTCTAGCTGAATATTGGAAATTGAATTTGATTTGTGATAAACAAAGCGAAGTATTAAAACAAAATTAGTAAGTGGAACTAATTGAAGGAATGATAAAGAAAATATGGTTAGAAATGAATTGAATTCATACGGAATTTGAAATCCACTTTAAATAAAGTATAGATAAAACCAAAGTGGTGAATTGAGAACAATATAAGAACTTATATTAAATATTTATTGAACTTGAGAAATAAATGGCAAAATTCTTAAGTAAATTTTGAATTGAGGTAATATTCTAAGTTGATGATTGAGTGAAGATTAAACAGGAAATTTGTTAGATGATAGTGAATAAACGAATCAATGTAAACAAGGGAAAAGAAAGTTGACAAAGCCCATAATTAATTAGAAATGAGTACGTAGGATGTACGTATATTATTTTCGCATAGCTATTTGATCCAGAATTCAAGCATAGAATTTTGAGATAATTATATCAATCCGAGTTGGAATTTTTCACTTGATTTTTGACGGCGAACCTAGATACGGATTTTTTGTTGATTATGGAAATTCTCTATCGTAGTTTAGAACTATGTAAGGAGAATGACAGTTTCTGATCAAGAAACCAGATCTAAGTCTGCACTACGAAGTCGAATGAAATATACTAGTTCGGAAGTGAAATTGTGTAATCGAGTGAGCGATCGAATTTGATATTGCGTACGAATGATGTATGTATACCGTACGGATTTGAATGAAACATATATATTGAAACTTTTGTAATGGAATGTGCAAAATGATTTTTGAATGTAGAAATTGGATATGGTTGTTAAATAGAATACAGGTATTATAAAGGAAAATGAAATTGGGATTTTGATTTCAAAGATAAATTTTGAATTGCTCGTTAAAAAGGTATGTATTTAAATTTCAATATGAAATTTGACGGCTTTCTTATCCTGCCGCTTGGCCTTTTGTTTTCTTTTTGAATCTAGGTGCCCGTGGTGCCATTTTGTAGTCTTCCGAGCTAGCCGCGCAAAGGAGACGCTGGCAAAAATTTTCAAAAATTTTAGGAGTTAGAAATTTTTTGACAATTTAAAATTTAAAATATGAATTTAAATTTGAATGGTTAAGAAAACAACGTTGTTTGGAATCTATGGAAGATTTTGGAAAGATAGTTGAAGTGGTAAAGGGTCTTTAATAAAAAGATTTTTTTGACAAATTAATAAAACTATTGGGTTTTGGGAAAATGGTAAAGTTGTTAAGGATCATTCTTCTTAAGTAGTAATTTCGGGATGAAATTCTTCAAAGGGGAGAAGAATGTGATGACCTGGAATTTTGAACATTTGAAATTAGAAATATTTAATTGAATTTGAATGTTTGGGAGTTAATTTATACTTGGATTTCAAATATAACTATGAATTTGGGAATTAAATTGTTGAATTTAATAATGTAAAGTTGGGTAAAAATTTGCATCTTCAATTTTAAGGTGATTAAAAATATTTTTAAGGAATAGAAAATTTATATTTGTTAACTCCGATAGGCTCGTGACCTAGCGACCTAAGGAGTTCTACGGCTAAGCGACCCAAGGTCTCAGCGAGAAAACAGCCCGAAGATGTACGCAACTTAACTGGATAAATGTGGAGCGACTCAACCATATATGCGGCCTAAAAAGTACGGCGACCTAACGACTTAAGAGATGGAGTTATATAACCTCCTACCAACTCAACGACTTATTGTACAAAGCGACCTAGCGACCTAAAAAGGGGAATGACCAAACTATGTGCTCGACCTACAAAGTACAGCGACTTAGCAATCTAAGGAATGGGGCGATCCATGACCTAACGAGTTAAGTGACAGTATGGTTTAACGACTTAGCTTATGTAACGACCCGATATTTTCAACCATTCGCATCCGCACATGTCGGACTTGAATTGCTCAAAATACCGCGTTGTAAATAAAATTTGGCAAATCTCAGAATATACAGTAAATACATTGTAACAACCCGATATTCGTGTCGAATTATAATCGACAATTTAAACGATTAATATTGACACAAATTTCCAATTGAAGTTTTTAAATTTGGATTTAAAATTCTTTTACAAATTTTAAGTAAAATTTTATCGGGCTTTAAAATAAATTCTCGGCCCACATTTAAATGTTTGAAGCCGTGGAAAATAATTTGCAAAAAAATAAAAGAAACCCGTTCCCCTTTCCCCTTTTTATTTTTTTCACTTTTCATTTCTTCGGCCCGTCCCCTTTTCTTTTGCTTGTGAAAAATGGCGGCCTCTCTTTGTCGAATTAGGGTTTCGATTCCGATGGTTGCTCGTCTCGCGTGGCTGCTGCGGTGTGCTTGGCCTCAATTCGTCGACTAGGTGAGTACTTCTCACATCTAATTCATCCTCAAGTCCGTGATTAGGTCGTTCGACTTTATTTTTTGATGTTACTAATTTTTCTTGCCTTGATTCGATGTTGTTTTATCTTGGCAATTTTGTATTCGTTCGATGATGGTAATCGATGTTGTATGTGAAATTCTTTGTGCCTGTGTCGTTCGACTTCGATGTTGTCGATGATAATTTTAGTGTTTTCAGTAGTTTGATTTTCACGACACTGTTTAATTTTTGGTGTAAAGTAAAACTTGGGGAATTTTGATTTGTTGAGATTTTTGGTGTAAGCAGAGTAATTTCTGATCTCTCAACAAAATTTGCCTTCAACAATAAATGGTTGTCAGACAATCCTACTTGTTGAACCTGCTTTCGACACAATTATTTCTTTCCTTTTCTTATTCTTCTTCGTCTCTCTTTCATGTTTCCTTGGGAATTTCCACCAGCTGCCTCGCAGTTTTAGTTATTCAATGGCTGCACTTGGTACCTGCTATTCAACAGGTTTCCATACTACCACACCATTGACGTGGGCCAGAAAGTATTTTCAGAAAAAGTATAAGGCCTTGTTTGGTTTGCGGTTTTCAGTTTTGGATTTTGTAACAACCGCAATGTATTCAGTTAATTATTTCTGAAAGTTTTGAAGCTTGTTTGGTTTTGACCTTTATGGACTTGGTTTGCATACTTGATTCAGTAGTATGCTTCATTTTGCATCACTGTAGTGTTTACTGATTCGCACTGCAGTTGACTTTGTACATTCTGTTGACTTCGGCTTGTGACAGTATTGGCTTCGGCTTTGACTTGATTTTGACGAAGTGATTTCGTTCAACTTTGGCATTTCTTTGCCCTCTTCGAACCTGTATGTTGCTGTTGCTTGAGACAACCTTCCACTTCATTTTACTGTGGTACTTGTTGTCTTCATGTCATGTACATTCTGATGCATGTACACTTGTTCAAATTGGCATTGTCACTTGAACTGATCGTTGCTCTTTGGTGCAGTTTGTTTGCATCTCCATTTGTACTCGAGTTAGACTTGTAGTTTGCATTTGCCTCTGACCTTTTGGGGCACATGCTCCTAGCTTCCATCTCTGATCAGTTGCATTATAAGTTTTATGTGTAGCTTCATGTAGCATGCATTGTTCATATAAGTTGATTTTTTTCATGTGAGGCTGCACTTGAGTATGCAGACATGTATGTCTGTGTTATAGTTTTTGGTATTAGACTTGAATTTCATTTTGTCTTCTATTTGAATCTCATGTGTAGTTGCAGTAACATGTTACTAGGCTTGAGTTATTTTCATGCAGTCTTTATTTCACTGTCCATGGTTATTTTAGTCAAGTCTGATTCATGCCTTTATCCCTTGTACATGTTTGGTGGTCTGCACTTCAGTGTACTGATCATTGATTTAGAGAACTGCCTTTGTCGCTCCTGACCATTAAATTGAACTTGTACATGTTGAAACTATATGCTTGCACTTGTGCCATTTCAAGTCAAATTTGGTTTTGTGTTTTCATGTGCCTACATTGGCTTTGTTCTGGTCTGCGTTCTAAACTGTTATCATGTTGCATTTATATTCTCTGGAGTCTTATGAAATTTGAAGTGGTCTTCATTTTAAAGTCTCTTCTATTGCATGTTTAGAACTGGACTGACCATGTGTACATATCGTATATTCACTTGTTTGGAGCTTTATACTGCTGTCATTTTCTTAGCGCATTAGTTTGCACTGTTAATTCTTGTGTATTGGTCTTTGACCTTTGCATTTTGATTTGTTTTCGAAGTCACTTGAGTTGAATCCGATATTTCGGATTTGACCTTGTGCCCGTTTGTGTACATCATCACTGTAGTGGCAAGGCAGTGCACGCAAGCGTGAACTGCAGCCACACGGCATTCATTGGGTACTTCGTCACTATAGTGGCAGGGCAGTGCACGCAAGCGTGAACTGCAGCCACACGGTATGGCGTGTATGATATTCTATTTGTTTTGACTTATGGATCTCTTTGCGTCTTCCATATTCTGTAGTGGCGAGGCAGTGCACGCGTGCGTGTACTGCAGCCCTACATGAATTAATATTTTAATTGATATTTCAATGATTTGAACTGTTATGTTATTTCAATTCAATATTCTGAATTGCATTTTGATTTGGTTTAATTACTGTCGTCTATTCATTATTTGATTATTATTGCTTCTGTGCACTAATAACTGAGTTTGAATTAGACTGACCCGAGTATTATTTTCTTTTGAATTTAATACTCGGGTCAGACCGAGTATTTCAGGTTGTAGATATTCTGCTTTGGGTTGCTGCTAGAGCTATGAAGTTCTTTCATATCTTTTGGAGTAGTCATCGTTATTTGTAGTAGTCTGTAAAATTGTATAGGAAGATATGTGTTCATGTATATTAAATACGTTAATGTACTTGTATATGTAACTTCCTGAGTCGACTGTTGTAGTTGTATCATATGTACCGTGTCAAATGTATTGTAACTGACATCAGTTATTGTATATATGAGAATTTCTGTTTTATCTGTGTTCCGCATTTATATTTATCTGTGTTATTATTTTATATTTAATGTTCTAAACTATTATGAACCATCGTAGTTCGTTTTATACTGGAATTGGGGTATTTCGAAGGGAGAAAATAAACCAGAGATGAAAAATGAAAATATATATATCACTCCTATCGAGATAACCAATACTAGTGTAAGGCCAACTATTGATGGCCGCTCCTCAACAGCCTTATTCTCCGTGCTAGTTGACAGCACTACACCGTAGTGTTCTTGGCTAGCGTGGGTATAGAGGTGGGGCGTCACATACATAATCACAGATCACAGACACAGAGTATTTAATAATGCAGCGGAATTTAAAAGAAATAGTAGTTCATGAAGCTACTATATAAAATAAGATACATCAGAGTTAAACATGATACAACAAAAAGTAACAAGATACATCAGGTACAAATCAGAATACATCACTGAAATCACTGGATACAGAAAGCAAAATAGATGGCTGGATCTTCAAGGAAAGCTCCAACTCCGAAGGTGAATCTTGAATGCTAACTCACTCAATCTGACTCGAGTGTAAAGCAAAATACGAAACACTCGAGTCAGGACATAAATACTTATGAACTGTAAATCAACTCAAGTGAACAGTAACAAAAATGCACCAGTAACTTAAAGGATGCTTGGGATCGCCCATCCTTTAAGGATCCGTTAAACTATTTACTATGTAGTAATATTGCGCTACTATAATAATGTCTACAGTAAAATAAACATACTTTTAAATAGCATTCCGGGCTACCCATATCACCCTTCACACATAATAGTCCCAGTAGTCCATCCAATATCATGCCATCTCCACTCTGGGTGACTGTCAGAGGATACCACACGGGCTACAGGAGAAAAACAAATTCGTAGTAAAGGCTTGGTATGGTAGGTGACACGGCACACAAGGCAAGGGTAGATATACCAATTACGCACACGGGCTGGTGGTAAAGCAACAGCCACATACGCCCACCTCGAAACACACTCCCAATCAAAATCGGAGGATGGCCATCTAATCAATCACCAGTAAGAGTATAGTATCGAAGGAATGTGTCCGACCAGAGGTGCTACCTCCTTTAGCCCGAGATCGCTCCTGTTTTAGCCACCTTATGCCAACTCACGGGAGTTGGGTCCACGTAATATACCTTAAGAACGTCGCCACAATCCTACCTTCATTCTGGAATCTCCACCACGTACACGGTTGTTAAAGTGGTTTTCGGAGTTGGCAAAGAGTATGACAACTTTCGATCCCGGTCTCTTTAACAACCAAACGTTATTATAACGCCGTGGTCATTTCAAAATAGTTTATATTTCAAAAGGATCAAATCATTTCATTTCAAAACTATATTCCTTTCAAAATAGTTTACGCCTCGAAACCAAAACCATTTTATTTCAAAACTATTTATTCAATCAAAATAGTTTATACTTCAAAACCAAAAACATTTCAAACATATATTCATTTCAAAATTATAATATTTTCAAAGTATAACTCTTTCGAAACCAAAAATACTTGAAACAATTACACTTTGAAAATCATAACATTCTGAAATCATACGTTTGAAATCATGAAACATTCATTTACTTCTTTACATTTTACAAATTTATTTCCAATTTAATTCAAAATTTCATATTTCCAATTTAATTCAAATCAAACCATCAATTTCAATTCAATTCAGTTTTCTAACAAAACATTTCAAATCTTATAAATTTCAAATATAGATTTGATCTACAAAATAAGCTATCCAACTTTAATATGTTTCCAAACTTTAATATCCCACATTTCAAAACTAAACTTTATAATTCCATATATTCATATCTCAAATCTAATTTCATTATTATGTAGTTTTGAAATATTCATTTCATAAATCCAATATTATTAAAATAAACTTAAATTACAATTAAACCAAATATCTTTTCATACAAATATAAACTTCAAATATTCCTTTATCAAATAAAGAAAAATCAAATATCATTCAACATTCACATTCTTTATTAAAATAAAGATCAAATCATTTCCAAGCCATTTCAAAATCATTAAAATATTACATCCTTTCAAAACTTCATAATCAAATCATTATTTGAATTCAAATCCAAATATTCAAAGTCAAATATCATTTAAAAATCAAATATGTCATTCATTTATTATTTCAAACATCATTACCAAAATACATTCCAAAATTCCATTCAAAAAAATTCATTTATTATATTACATTTCATTCCGTTTAACACATAACCAAGTAAACTTTATTTAAATTCAAATTCAATTTAAATTCCTTAAAAATTCAAATTTAAATATTCAAAACTTCTAAAATTTCACAGATAATCCATTTCAAAAGTTAAATTATATAACACTTTAAAATATAGCCCAAACAGTGTTAAAATCTATAACATTTCAAAACATTGTCAAATTATAGCAAAGATAGCATTTATAAAGTGCTATTGTAGCTTATATTTTCCAAAATGGTTTATTTCAAGAATAGCAACATTTATAAAATGTCGTAATAGATATTTAGTTATTTCAAACATTGTTAGATTCAAAACAATAGCATAAAAATGCTGTCAAAAGACTAAAGCATTTTGAAAATGCTATAAAATTCCAGGTCATTTTAGCTTTTCAAAAATAATAATAAAACTCCAAATTTTTATTATTACAACTTAAAAATCATATTTCTAGACTTCAAAATTTCACATTAAAAATCATTTTAACATATGATTTAACACAATAAAATTTTAAGATCAAATATTCAATTTTGCAAACTCCATTCATTTATTAAGTCAAAATTCACCGTTTATTAATTTATAAATTAAATAAACTTAAAATTTTACTTCAAATATCATTTCAAAACTTTAAATTTGATTTCCATTATTTATTTGCATCTTAAAATAAAATTTAAAGTCAAACGTCACACTTACTCCAAATTTACATACTTGAATTCACTTAAATTCACAATTTCAAGATTTAATATTTAACTTTCTTAAAACCATAATATATATATTTTAAATCAAAATTTCATACTTTTGAAAATACATATTTAAGAAAAATCATTTAAAAATATAACACGAGGTCTGTATAAAATTTTCTAACCTAGGTCAAGTGATACGGATATATATCATTTCAATTCGCAGTTTACAAAAAAAAACCCGGGTTCTATCATTTCAAACCCGCAATCCCAAGTCCAATAAAATACAATAAAAATCGCTCAGGCCTATCATTTCAGCCCATAACGATTTTTCCCTATTCTAAAGTCCGTTCGGGTATGTATCATTTCAACCCATAGTGATTCTATTCTAACAGGAAACTTGCAGTGTGAATATATGCATAAACAATATAAACAATGTCAGTGTCACAATATAATGTCATATATCACATGTCAGGTGATAATTAACAGTTATAACATGGTAATAACATGGCATAGCATATCATATGATCATTATTAACTTGCATAACATTTTATATTACTAAACACTTGTCATCAATTCACTATTTCATAAGTATAAATGTCAGAGTGAGAAAGACTCACCTTTTCAAGCTGAAGACCACTAGGACACACAAACGATTCCAAAGGCACGACTAGTGATTCAATGAGTGGAGAGAGCCAATATATCATCTTGTAAACAACCCAAAACAAGACAATATAACATATGAATATTCAACACAAAATTATTTAGAAAAAGTTGAAATACAAGGTAATAAAGACAAGACCTTGTCTTTACCATTCGAATCCTCGTCCAAGGTGGATCATGAGCTTAGCCAATGATGTGTTAAGCTCAGGATTGGCATCATATAGGTCAGGTTTGGGTCAGGTATGGCATCAAAACAAGTGGAGATGAAGGTGTAGTGGTGCTAACATGAAGCATACCAAAGACAATGCAAAAGAGGCAAGTTGTTCAACTTTTTGGCTCGGCTTAGGTCAATTGGAGCTCCTCCATAGGGGGTTTTAGACCTGGTCAGTGGTCATGTGGTAGCCAAAAGTGATGTAGATGATGGTGGTGGTGGCTAAGGAGTGGCCAAAGGCAACTATGAAGGTAATAGTGGAGTATAGGCTTGGCTAGCATTGTTTTGGTGAAGTTTGGCAAAGCTTTGCAATGTTTTTGTGGTGATGCTTCATGTGAAGGGTCATGGCCTGAATTTTTGGTCAAAGGAGGGGCTAATGGCTGCTATAGATGGAGGAGGTGATTGTGGAGCTGATGGAGTGGAGAGGTGCCAAGCCTAGAAGGTGAAGAAAGCAATGCAAATAACATAAGAAACAAGAAGAAAAACATGAAAAAAGAAATAGAAATTTTACCAAAACTTTTTCTCAGGTTGATGGCCGATCTTTTTGGAGTTGAGAAGCTTAAATTTTCGTGAAAATGATGAGGATAAAGGTCCGGCTGAAGCAATGGAGTGAAGGCAGCAAAAAAGAAAAGGTAATGGTTGATAATGAAAAGGTGAGAATACAAAAAGGCTTAAGCAAATAAAGAGTCACAAACCTTTCAAATTTCCACCATTTCTTTTTAAATTTTAAATACATGTAAAATATGTATAAATACAGATAAAACACGAAAATATAGTAAATAAACAAAAATAAATAAATAAATATTAATTAAATATATTTAAATTAAGAAAATTGCAAAGAAAATGTAAATTAGGCTTGAAAAATTGAAAATAAATGAAATGAACTTTGGAAAAATTGTATGTACATGAAACATATTTATAAATAAAGATAAAAACATAAAAATAACATGCATACATGAAATGAATAAATAAATTTTAATTAAATATAATTTAAATAAAGAAAATAACAGAAAAATGGAAACTAACCTTTAAAAGTAGAAAATAAATTCAATGAGCTTTGGAAAAATTCAAACATCACTTTAAAAATATTTAAAAGGTAAAAATATATTTAACATAGTATATAATACAATTTAGAATAAGATATGACAATTAAAAAGATTATAAAATTTTTTTTTATTAAATACAGCAAATTTCACACAACAGTTAAAAAGGCATAACTTTCACATTATAAATCAGATTTCAACAAAACGAAAAGCAGCGTTCTTAAAATTTTATTTACTTTCATAATAAAATATAAAATTTAAATTTTCAAACTTTCAAATTTTAAATTTAAAAGTCAAACTTTGACCATTTTGACCAAAATTCACTTTTTTGGAAAATATTCAATATATGCATGTTTGAAATTCTAATCAACATCAAAATCAACATTTATATTTCAAATAACAAAATATGTTCATTTAATAAATAAAATAAAGTATTTAAACTAGAAATTTAAATTAAAATAATTAAAATATACAATTATAATAATCAGAAAATGCAGGGTTGTTACACTCTCCCCCACTCAAAACTTTTTGTCCCCGAAAAGGAATGAGGTATGGGAAAGCACAAAAAAAGATAGAATGAAATAGTATTTAGACAAGATGACAAGAAGATTAAAATTATACCTGATAACTGTTGCTATAGCTAAGTTTAACAATGTGGAGATGATCTTTCCAAGATCTTCCAGAATTCAAGAACACAAGCATGAAAAAAAATCTTTTAGAATCTGATTCACCCCTCCTGTTTGACCGACGGTCTGTGGATGGCAAGCAGTGCTTAGATTCAAAGATGAGTACCAAATATTATTAAAGATTATAGAAAGATTTCTAAACAGACTGGTATATGCAATAGCCTCCCATTCTGTAGCAAGATGAGGGAAATTAGGACAACCAAAAGATAGTTTGAAAAACAAAATAAAATAATAAATTTGAAACCATAAAAATTTCAACTTAAACTGAAAATTAATTTTACATAAGTCAAATAAATCTTTAACAACTCTAATTTCATTATCTTATTATCCAATTATCTCAAATTAACAAATCCCCAAAATCATGTATTTGAAAAAATATATTATTATACTCAAAATGTACCAAATAAAATTTAATTCTTCTTCATTTCTAATTAAAATTAAGTTTATTTCTCTCAATATATCTTATCACCCATGTTAAATATATTTATACTAATTATAACTGCTTCAATTTATTCTCAGTTTCTTTAACATCATTTTATATTGTAAATTATTCCATTACCCTTTTCTTTATTTACCTCTGTTAATCCCTTTTATAACTAAAATTTAAGTGTATAACATTTATTATAATCACTCAAATTTTATTTATAAAATCTATTTTTTTTATATTGTATATTATCCAATTACATATTCAACTTTTGAAAATTAAGGTAAGTTATATTGGAATGAAATTGTGTATTATGCAAATAAAAATTTCCAATTCAATTATTTCAAGCTTGAATATTTATCCAAATCTTGAAATTATACTTAAAAATTATCCTTCAAGATAAAATTTAGGAATTAAATTCCCGATAAATTCCAAACTATTTAGAGATAAATAAATGCTCATATATTATATATATATATCCATTCAAATTTAAATCATATATCAGCATATGTTATAAATCCATTATTATTTTAGAAATTAAAATCAATTAAATTTTCCAAAAACAAAACTGTAGCAAGACTACAGAATGGTCTCTTCACTTTGAAACTCGAAAATGAATGTCGATGATGCTGCAGTCATCACCGAAATTATTTTCCAGCGGCAAAGAGAAGAGCACTAATTTTAAACTTTAAAATTTTTTGGAAACAAATTTCTACTTGAAAATACTTTAAATAATATATCCTTTTAAAATTTTAAACATAAGGTTTGAAATCCATCGGAAATTAAATTCTCAAATTCTTGATTTAAATTATGGCCAGTTCCCAAATCAATTTATAAACAACTGTTTATAAATTCATTTGTAGAACAATAAATGATAAATCAAGTATTATCATTTCAAATTATCAATTTAAATCAGTTTATTAAGTTCCATAAATTTACTTATATATCAAAATTTATTTCATTTCCCAAATTTTTAAAATAATATTGTGTCAGTTTGTTCTGTCAAAGTGTTTTGGAATCTTATCGATAGCGTTGATCAGACGAATCGATCAGAAACCCAATCCAACATCAACAACTCAAACAACACAATACATAAAACAAAATATAGATTTACAAGTACAATTCAAAATGTTTGGAAGAATAGATTGGAAACAAAAGACAGGATGATAAAATACAGAGTAGGGAGGTGGATAAGCTGAAATAAATCGCGGGCAATCTTAACCGAGTCAACCGTGACTTAAAGAATAAGATCGATGTGGATTTTCTGGGTAAATCTACATCCGACCTCAAGAGATAAAATTTGGGATAATAGGAGATACTAGCATCTAAACCGAGGATATAGAATCTCTGGTGAATCGATGCTGTTGTAAAGGAGTTCCCCCCTTTACAAATAAATTTGAGGTTGGCGAGACCGCCGACTCATTATAAAGATCATTCGAAGTGGAGTTATGGGATACTCTAGAATCAAATGAAGATGAATAGTGAGGGACACGAAATGGATTTTGAAACCGCGGGGAACGTTCCAAAATCAAAGGAATCGAGTTAAAAGGAAGAGATTCGAACTTGAAAGAAAGTGATTCTGTAAATTCATTTACTCTATATGCTGAGTTTTGCCTAGAGCTACCAAAGCTCTGATACCAACTGTAACGACCCGATATTTTCAACCATTCGCATCCGCACATGTCGGACTTGAATTGCTCAAGATACCGCATTGTAAATAAAATTTGGCAAATCTCAGAATATACAGTAAATACATAATCACAGATCACAGACACAGAGTATTTAATAATGCAGCGGAATTTAAAAGAAATAGTAGTTCATGAAGCTACTATATAAAATAAGATACATCATAGTTAAACATGATACAACAAAAAGTAACAAGATACATCAGGTACAAATCAGAATACATCACTGAAATCACTGGATACAGAAAGCAAAATAGATGGCTGGATCTTCAAGGAAAGCTCCAACTCCGAAGGTGAATCTTGAATGCTAACTCACTCAATCTGACTCGAGCGTAAAGCAAAATACGAAACACTCGAGTCAGGACATAAATACTTATGAACTGTAAATCAACTCAAGTGAACAGTAACAAAAATGCACAAGTAACTTAAAGGATGCTTGGGATCGCCCATCCTTTAAGGATCCGTTAAACTATTTACTATGTAGTAATATTGCGCTACTATAATAATGTCTACAGTAAAATAAACATACTTTTAAATAGCATTCCGGGCTACCCATATCACCCTTCACACATAATAGTCCCAGTAGTCCATCCAATATCATGCCATCTCCACTCTGGGTGACTGTCAGAGGATACCACATGGGCTACGGGAGAAAAACAAACTCGTAGTAAAGGCTTGGTATGGTAGGTGACACGGCACACAAGGCAATGCCAGGGTAGATATACCAATTACGCACACGGGCTGGTGGTAACGCAGCAGCCACATACGCCCACCTCGGAACACACTCCCAATCAAAATCGGAGGATGGCCATCTAATCAATCACCAGTAAGAGTATAGTATCGAAGGAATGTGTCCGACCAGAGGTGCTACCTCCTTTGGCCCGAGATCGCTCCTGTTTTAGCCACCTTATGCCAACTCACGGGAGTTGGGTCCACGTAATATACCTCAAGAACGTCGCCACCATCCTACTTCATTCTGGAATCTCCACCGCGTACACGGTTGTTAAAGTGGTTTTCAGAGTTGGCAGAGAGTATGACAACTTTCGATCCCGGTCTCTTTAACAACCAAACGTTATTATAACGCCGTGGTCATTTCAAAATAGTTTATATTTCAAAAGGATCAAATCATTTCATTTCAAAACTATATTCCTTTCAAAATAGTTGATGCCTCGAAACCAAAACCATTTTATTTCAAAACTATTTATTCAATCAAAATAGTTTATACTTCAAAACCAAAAACATTTCAAACATATATTCATTTCAAAATTATAATATTTTCAAAGTATAACTCTTTCGAAACCAAAAATACTTGAAACAATTACACTTTGAAAATCATAACATTCTGAAATCATACGTTTGAAATCATGAAACATTCATTTACTTCTTTACATTTTACACATTTATTTCCAATTTAATTCAAAAATTCAAATTTTCAATTTAATTCAAATCAAACCATCAATTTCAATTCAATTCAGTTTTCTAACAAAACATTTCAAATCTTATAAATTTCAAATATAGTTTTGATCTACAAAATAAGCTATCCAACTTTAATATGTTTCCAAACTTTAATATCCCACATTTCAAAACTAAACTTTATAATTCCATATATTCATATCTCAAATCTAATTTCATTATTATGTAGTTTTGAAATATTCATTTCATAAATCCAATATTATTAAAATAAACTTAAATTACAATTAAACCAAATATCTTTTCATACAAATATAAACTTCAAATATTCCTTTATCAAATAAAGAAAAATCAAATATCATTCAACATTCACATTCTTTATTAAAATAAAGATCAAATCATTTCCAAGCCATTTCAAAATCATTAAAATATTACATCCTTTCAAAACTTCATAATCAAATCATTATTTGAATTCAAATCCAAATATTCAAAGTCAAATATCATTTAAAAATAAAATATGTCATTCATTTATTATTTCAAACATCATTACCAAAATACATTCCAAAATTCCATTCAAAAAAATTCATTTATTATATTACATTTCATTCCGTTTAACACATAACCAAGTAAACTTTATTTAAATTCAAATTCAATTTAAATTCCTTAAAAATTCAAATTTAAATATTCAAAACTTCTAAAATTTCACAGATAATCCATTTCAAAAGTTAAATTGTATAACACTTTAAAATATAGCCCAAACAGTGTTAAAATCTATAACATTTCAAAACATTGTCAAATTATAGCAAAGACAGCATTTATAAAGTGCTATTGTAGCTTATATTTTCCAAAATGGTTTATTTCAAGAATAGCGACATTTATAAAATGTCGTAATAGATATTTAGTTATTTCAAGCATTGTTAGATTCAAAACAATAGCATAAAAATGCTGTCAAAAGACTAAAGCATTTTGAAAATGCTATAAAATTCCAGGTCATTTTAGCTTTTCAAAAATAATAATAAAACTCCAAATTTTTATTATTACAACTTAAAAATCATATTTCTAGACTTCAAAATTTCACAGTAAAAATCATTTTAACATATGATTTAACACAATAAAATTTTAAGATCAAATATTCAATTTTGCAAACTCCATTCATTTATTAAGTCAAAATTCACTATTTATTAATTTATAAATTAAATAAACTTAAAATTTTACTTCAAATATCATTTCAAAACTTTAAATTTGATTTCCATTATTTATTTGCATCTTAAAATAAAATTTAAAGTCAAACGTCACATTTACTCCAAATTTACATACTTGAATTCACTTAAATTCACAACTTCAAGATTTAATATTTAACTTTCTTAAAACCATAATATATATATTTTAAATCAAAATTTCATACTTTTGAAAATACATATTTAAGAAAAATCATTTAAAAATATACCACGAGGTCTGTATAAAATTTTCTAACCTAGGTCAAGTGATACAGATATATATCATTTCAATCCGCAGTTTACAAAAAAAAACCCGGGTTCTATCATTTCAAACCCGCAATCCCAAGTCAAATAAAATACAATAAAAATCGCTCAGGCCTATCATTTCAGCCCATAACGATTTTTCCCTATTCTAAAGTCCGTTCGGGTATGTATCATTTCAACCCATAGTGATTCTATTCTAACAGGGAACTTGCAGTGTGAATATATGCATAAACAATATAAACAATGTCAGTGTCACAATATAATGTCATATATCACATGTCAGGTGATAATTAACAGTTTTAACATGGTAATAACATGGCATACCATATCATATGATCATCATTAACTTGCATAACATTTTATATTACTAAACACTTGTCATCAATTCACTATTTCGTAAGTATAAATGTCAGAGTGAGAAAGACTCACCTTTTCAAGCTGAAGATCACTAGGACACACAAACGATTCCAAAGGCACAACAAGCACGATACAGCACGACTAGTGATTCAATGAGTGGAGAGAGCCAATATATCATCTTGTAAACAACCCAAAACAAGACAATATAACATATGAATATTCAACACAAAATTATTTAGAAAAAGTTCAAATACAAGGTAATAAAGACAAGACCTTGTCTTTACCATTCGAATGCTCGACCAAGGTGGACCATGAGCTTAGCCAATGATGTGTTAAGCTCAGGATTGGCATCATATAGGTCAGGTTTGGGTCAGGTATGGCATCAAAACAAGTGGAGATGAAGGTGTAGTGGTGCTAACATGAAGCATACCAAAGACAATGCAAAAGAGGCAAGTTGTTCAACTTTTTTGCTCGGCTTAGGTCAATTGGAGCTCCTCCATAGGGGGTTTTAGACCTGGTCAGTGGTCATGTGGTAGCCAAAAGTGATGTAGATGATGGTGGTGGTGGCTAAGGAGTGGCCAAAGGCAACTATGAAGGTAATAGTGGAGTATAGGCTTGGCTAGCATTGTTTTGGTGAAGTTTGGCAAAGCTTTGCAATGTTTTTGTGGTGATGCTTCATGTGAAGGGTCATGGCCTGAATTTTTGGTCAAAGGAGGGGCTAATGGCTGCTATAGATGGAGGAGGTGATTGTGGAGCTGATGGAGTGGAGAGGTGCCAAGCCTAGAAGGTGAAGAAAGCAATGCAAATAACATAAGAAACAAGAAGGAAAACATGAAAAAAGAAATAGAAATTTTACCAAAACTTTTTCTCAGGTTGATGGCCGATCTTTTTGGAGTTGAGAAGCTTAAATTTTCGTGAAAATGATGAGGAAAAAGGTACGGCTGAAGCAATGGAGTGAAGGCAGCAAAAAAGAAAAGGTAATGGTTGATAATGAAAAGGTGAGAATACAAAAAGGCTTAAGCAAATAAAGAGTCACAAACCTTTCAAATTTCCACCATTTCTTTTTAAATTTTAAATACATGTAAAATATGTATAAATACAGATAAAACACGAAAATATAGTAAATAAACAAAAATAAATAAATAAATATTAATTAAATATATTTAAATTAAGAAAATTGCAAAGAAAATGTAAACTAGGCTTGAAAATTTGAAAATAAATGAAATGAACTTTGGAAAAATTGTATGTACATGAAACATATTTATAAATAAAGATAAAAACATAAAAATAAAATGCATACATAAAATGAATAAATAAATTTTAATTAAATATAATTTAAATAAAGAAAATAACAGAAAAATGGAAACTAACCTTTAAAAGTAGAAAATAAATTCAATGAGCTTTGGAAAAATTCAAACATCACTTTAAAAATATTAAAAAGGTAAAAATATATGTAACATAGTATATAATACAATTTAGAATAAGATATGACAATTAAAAAGATTATAAAAAAAAATTTGTTAAATACAGCAAAATTCACACAACAGTTAAAAAGCCATAACTTTCACATTATAAATCAGATTTCAACAAAATGAAAAGCAGTGTTCTTGTAATTTTATTTACTTTCATAATAAAATATAAAATTCAAATTTTCAAACTTTCAAATTTTAAATTTAAAAGTCAAACTTTGACCATTTCGACCGAAATTCACTTTTTTGGAAAATATTCAATATATGCATGTTTGAAATTCTAATCAACATCAAAATCAACATTTATATTTCAAATAACAAAATATGTTCATTTAATAAATAAAATAAAGTATTTAAACTAGGAATTAAAATTAAAATAATTAAAATATACAATTGCAATAATTAGAAAATACAGGGTTGTTACAGCTTAAGTCGCTAGATTGGTTGTCTCGGCATTGTGAAGTTACTGGCTACTCCCTTAGGTCGCCGTCGACTTACGACCCGCATTAGGTCGTTCACGAATTAGTACTTGGTGAATAAATGATGTCGCTCCCTCCTAAGTTCGCGTATCAGCTAGTTCAGATGACGGTGGAAGGATCGGTTAAGTCGTAACTCGCGTCCCCTTAACTCGCCAGCGACCTACGACCTATCTTAGGTCGTGCGCAACCTATACCTCACCCAGAAAATCTCCTATAAATACGGCATATGATCCAACATTGAGGGGACTTTTCCGATCATTTTCTTCAAAGCATCGAGACTCTACCATCTTCAAGCCGAGCCTTACTCCAACATTCGAAACTCACAAGAAGCTTCAGTCAACTTCAAACAGGGATTCAACATATTCAACCATGGCTTCGGAGAACTCTCTTGCATCGAAGTTTTTCTAGCTACTTGTCTTTGAAAGTGAATTGTAATTGAAGGAAATTGTAAAGGATTGTAATCATATAAGCAATAAAAAAGGATTGAAGTGGACGTAGGCTTGATTATAAGCCGAACCACTGTAAACTCTGTGTCTCTTCCTGCTTTTTCAGTGAATTACTGCTTTTTATTATTCCCGCGTTAACAGATGGTGCTATCATTCGGTCTTTATTTGCATCGGGGTGTTAGCGTGTGACTTTTTACGTTAACATTTTTGATGCTTTCACTGAGAAATGAACTCAGGATACTGTCATCATAGCTTCATCGGAATTTGTAGAAAGGATCTCTCTAAAAACCAGGAGTTTATCAGAAATAATGGCCCCCGGAAGAAAACGCAAGTCTGTTGGATCCGACGATGTTCGCGAGACTACTGCCACTTCTCCTCCTTTAAGTCAACCAATTCCAACCGTCGGAGTTACACGGGCAGAGCTGGATGCCGTGGTATCTGGGCTACATCGACAAATGGAAGCTTAGAATAACCTAATGATGGAAAGGTTGAATGCTTTATTTGAGGCAAACCGCCAGCCAGCAACTAAGGAGGGAAACCTTGCCGATGAAGTGCAGAATGTGGAAGGAAGGAATATCCCTCAAAGGCCAGCTGACCCAGTGGAAAGGACACCTCCCCAAGCCAGAGGATCGGGGCCGCAACCAACCCTCCGTGAGCGATTGTCAAGACAAAATTCGGAGAGAATGGCTGATGTTTGTCCTGCTGAGCCTCAAAATGATGAAGAGTATTTCTCAGGCATGGTTCGTCAGATTATGAACGAAAGTATGCAGAGAAATGAAGATGAGAAAGAATGGGGTTTCGCTCCGAGCAAAACTCCATTCACTGAAAAGATCTTGAAAGCAGAATTCCCAAGGAAGTTTGTCCCTCCAACTATTCCAGCTTACAAGGGAACGAGCGATCCTAATGAGTTTCTGTATAAGGATGATTGGCACATGACGGGTGCCAGAGCCTCTGATGAAATCAAATGCCGGTATTTTCCGGTATACCTGGAAGGAGTTGCTTTACTTTGGTTCACAAAGCTGCTGGTCCGATCGAAAGACAAATTTTCTGATTTGACTCGGAAGTTCAAGGAACAGTTTCGATTGTATGCATCAAAGGCAAAGGATATAATGTCGTTATCCAGCTTGGAGCAGAATCCTGAAGAATCCATTAGAGCTTTCTTGAATCACTTCAATATAGCTCTGGCTGAAGTGGACAACGCAGAGCCGAGAATGATTTTGACGTTCTTGATGAAGGCTATTGATAAGACGAGTGAGTTCGGAAGGTGGTTGAAAATGAAAGAACCAAATTCGCTTGACAAGTTTTATATGAAAGCCGATGAATTCATGCGCTTGGAAAGCCTCTAAGCACCGCCTAAGGTGGCATCGACAGGGGCTGGAAATAGTAATGCTGTTCTGAATAAGAAAGAACCTGACAATCAGAAGAGAGGGAACGATGGTCAGAAGAGGCAAGGAGAGGCCTTCAACTGCACCCCTCTGATTGATATCCCGGAGAACATCTACTTTGCGAACAAAGACACGGTCGAATTCCCCACACCAGCTAAGCAAAGAGTTAATGGGAAAGCTGAGAAGAATGGAAGGTTTTGCCGGTTCCATAACCAACCCGAGCATGATACTAACGAGTGTCGTCACTTGAAGGAGATAATTGAGGAACTATTGAAGGAAAACAAGCTCCAACAATATGTAAAAAGGAACAAGAATGGCCCATTTTCGTCAACTCAAGGACAACAAGTTCCTGTTCATCACCCTAGCTCAAGTGAAAAAGCGACAGCTCGTGAATTAGAGAGGCCTGTTATAAATGTGGTTACAGGGGGCCCTCACCTAGCGGGCAGGAGTTGGGGCGAGATGGAAAGATACGTCCGTGCTTTGAAGTATGCACCGGCAGATGAAAGTGTTTTTGTGTTAGAAGATGCTGCGCCCCTGAAGCAGCAGAAAACCTTTAATGATGACATTATATTCAGTACTAGGGATTCGATGGGTGTTGAAGCTCCTACCATTGATCCTTTGGTCATCTCCGCTGGCATTGGGCCAGCTACTGTGAAAAGAGTTCTGGTTGATTGTGGAGCTTCGTGTAACATTCTCTTCAAGAAGACTTTTGATCAGATGAAGATTCCAATGGCCGACGTTCAGGCTTCATCACTAAAGATTGCCGGTTTTACTGGGGAGCCGAAACAGCCAATTGGGACCATCGATTTGTTCGTAGAGCTTGGAGAGGGGCAGAGGAAAGTGGCTCGAAAGCATAACTTTGTTATTGTTGAAGAATTTTCTGCCTACAATGCCATCCTAGGACGACCAACTCTGGCAGCATTTAAAGCTATTCTTGCCCCGTGGTGTCTGACCATAAAATTCCCCACAGATAATGGAGTCGGTGTGATGAAAGGGGATCAGAATGCTGGACGAGAATGTTATCTTACATAGTTGCGTGAAACGAGAAAGAGAGAAATGGGAAAAGATGCGGCGGCCCCAGTCCGCATCAAAGAATCAACCTTGTAGCAATTACAGGGTGGATCCTACACAGGCAAACACAGTGGTGCACGAAGAGAGACGGATCCCAGAAAAGCCAGTGCAGGGGAGAATAGAGTGGTACTAGTAGAAGTGACAACGCTGGTACCTGTTGACCCGAAAGACCCGAACAAAGTGTTGAATGTGGGTTCGCAGCTTAATGCAACGGTTCAAAACGTTTTGATATCATTTTTGAAGGAAAATCTGGATGTATTCGCTTGGACTCATGCTGATATGTGTGGAATATCTCCAGAAATTGTAGTGCATACCTTAAACATTGATCCAAAGTTTACACCGGTGAAGCAGAAAAGAAGAACTCAAGGTCCTGAAAGGTCAGCCGCATTGAAAGAAGAGGTTGATCAGCTCATGGAGAATGCTTTTATAAAGGAATCCACTTATCTGAATTGGGTCTCAAATCCTGTACTAGTTAAAAAAGCTAATGGGAAATGGAGAGTGTGCATTGACTTTTCAGATCTAAACAAATCCTGCACCAAAGACAGCTTCCCGTTACCCAGGATTGACCAATTGGTGGATGGAACGGCGGGACATGAATTGCTATCTTTTATGAATTCCTACTCCGGATATAACCAGATCATGATGCATGAGCCAGATCAAGAGGACACGAGCTTTATCACCGATGTTGGTCTTTACTGCTACAGAGTCATGCCTTTCGGACTTAAGAATGCGGGGGCAACTTACCAAAGACTTGTTAACGCCATGTTTAAACCGCAAATTGGCAAGACTATGGAATTTTACGTCGATGATATGCTGGTAAAGTCAAAGAAAGCGGTGGACCACATGGATCACTTGGCAGAGACGTTCTCAATCCTCCGAAAGTACGGTATGAAGCTGAATCCTTTGAAGTGTTCATTTGGGGTAGAATCTGGAAAGTTTCTGGGTTTCATTGTAAGTGCAAGGGGCATTGAAGCTAATCCTGCTCAGATAACTACCTTAAGAGAAGTCAAAGCTCCTAGAACGAAGAAGGAATTGCAAAGTCTCAATGGAAAAGTTGCTGCCTTGAGTTGGTTCATTTCCAAAGCTACTGATAAATGCATTCCATTCTTTGATGCTCTGAAGAAAGGGAGAAAAAACTTTGACTGGACTCCTGAATGCCACAAAGCTTTCGATGAGCTGATTCGCAACATGGAAACGCCTCCTATACTTTCTAAGCCCGACAATGGTGAAGATCTTTTTGTATATTTGGCGATCTCGTCTCATGCCCTCAGCGCAGCTTTGGTACGAGAGGATGCGAAAATTCAACGCCCGGTTTACTACATCAGCAAGAGATTCACTGGGGCAGAAAAGAAATATTCGAAGTTGGGAAAGCTTGCCTATTATCTACTAATTGCGTCAAGAAAATTGAGGCCATATTTTCAAGCTTATCCAATCAAAGTCCTCACTGATCAGCCTCTGAAGCAAGTCCTCTTTCGCCCTGAGACTTCGGGTCGCCTTTTGAAATGGAATATTGAACTCAGCCAATATGACATCACTTATCATACTCGGAGAGCAATCAATGGACAAGCTTTGGCAGACTTCATCGCGGAATGTATAGATAAAGGTGATAGTGAGGAAGTAGTGATCGATAATCCTTCAATCCAGTGGAAATTTTATGTTGATGGCACAAGAAACGATTACTGTTCTGGGGCTAGGGTTGTGCTTGAAACCCCTGAAGGACGGTCATTGTGCTATGCTTTAAGATTGGAATTCCCTTCGACAAACAATGAAGCAGAGTATGAAGCTCTTATTGCCGGTTTGAGAATTGCTGAAGAATTGAACGTCAAGGCATTGCAGATCTTCAGTGATTCACAGCTTATTGTGTGTCAAGTCAAGAAAGAGTTTCAAACCAAAGGGGGAAATCTGCCCGCTTACTTGTCAAGAGCCTGGGAGCTTCTCGAGGACCTGGACCATTATACGATAAACCATATAACTCGAGAAGAAAACATGAAGGCATATTCCCTCGTGAAGTATGCAAGCACTGGTGAAGCTCAATTATTGGGATTAGTTCCTGTGGAGATCCTGTCAACTCCAAGCATTGATGAAATGGATATAGACTGGATCATGACCATATCTCAAGAACACGAATCATGGATGACTCCAATAAAGGATTACCTGCTCAACGGATCTGCGCCAGAAAGTTCAAAAGAGCGTCGGAAACTGTTAAGAAAGGCTTCAAGGTATACGATTCAAGATGGCCGATTATATAGGCGGGGATTCTCAATGCCATTACTCCGATGTGTGAACAAGGAAGAAGCTGAAACAATTCTAACTGAGGTACACGGAGGAGAGTGTGGAGACCATTCAGGAGATCAAACTTTAGCAAAGAAAATTCTTCGTTATGGATATTTTTGGCCGGATATTAATCATGATGTCGCGAGTTACGCCCGAAAATGTGACCGATGCCAGAGATTTGCAAAAATCCCAAGAGCACCTTCTACTAAAATAACACAGATGGTCAGTCTGTGGCCATTTGCTATTTGGGGAATGGATCTCATCGGGCCTCTGCCAACTGCAAAATCTGGAATCAGATATGCTATTGTTACTGATTATTTTACTAAATGAGCTGAATCTTAACCCTTAGCTACTATTACCTCTAAGAAAATGATAAACTTTGTAACTAAGAATATCATTTGCAGGTATGGAACCCAATTTAAAGTAAAGAGTTCCAAGATTTTTGCAAAAAATTCAAGATCCAGAAAAGTTTCTCAGCATTAGCTCATCCGCAGGCAAACGGGCAAGTGGAAGCAGTAAACAAAATTATCAAATCAACCATCAAAAAACAGCTGGAAAAAGTAAAAGGTGGTTGGGTCGATAAATTTCCGCTAGCGCTATGGGCATATAGAGCAACACATAAAACCGCGACGGGGCACACTCCATTTTCATTGGCATATGGATCAGAGACAATGACTCCGGTAGAAATAGAGGTTCCTTCACATAGAAGAATTCATTTCAATCAAGCCGAAAATGAAAAGCTACAACTTGAAGCCCTTGACTTCCTTGATGAAAAAAGGGAAGAAGCTGAGCTCAGAATTGCTGCTCATCAGCAAAGAATAGCCAGGCACTTCAATTCCAAAGTTCGCCGACGCAGCTTTGAAGTTGGGGATCTAATCTTAAAAAGAATTATGACACCTACAAGCATGCTTGGACCAAACTGGGAAGGGCCATATGTTATAGGCCAGAAGCTTCTTGATGGCACATTCAAACTTGTAACTGTCGAAGGAGACCCAATTCCAAGAGCTTGGAACAGCAATCATTTGCGCCCATATTTTACTTAAAGGCTTTAATGAAATATTGTAAAAGAATGATGAATGTATGATTCTTGTATTGAAAGCCGTTGTAAAACCAGTGCAAGTGAATAATAAGAACTATAAAGTGGATGTAGGCCCAGTTCTTGGCCGAACCACTATAAATCTTGTGTTCTTTACTATTATAGACTGCTTTGCTTTATTTCGATATATAAAATACGTCAATTGTATTACTAAAATGTCGATTTAATAATGCAGGCCATAAAAACAGAGCTTACCCATCACAAGACCAAGCAATCCTTGACATCACCCAACAAGCAAACGCTAAGCCATTCAAAATTTCCATACTCAAATCCTACGAAAGAAGTGCTTCGAACAAAAGTTAGCGATTAGGCTGGAAGTGGGCCATTGCTAACTAACTGTGAATGTTTGTACAAACGAGCATCCAGTCAAATAGCCTGTGTCTGCGGCCACCAACTCGCTTAACTATGAAGTATATTTCTTTGGATAAGGGAAATTGTTGGCAACTAAAAGGGAATGGTATTTGGAAAAGATAACGGGGATCGCCGGTATGAATAGATGGCAGAAGCATCAAACAGCAAAAGTCCTCTTCGGAGGCACAAGCCCTCTTCGGAGGCACAACTCTTCGAGGATAAAGACCTCAAACGGGGCATGCCAGAAGACTTTCTCAACAAAAAAGATTGACATGGAATGACCGGGAGCACCTTCCCGACTGGAAGGCAAGACGCTTGTTTACTAGCTGAGACAGTTTGCGCAGACAAGCGTCCAAGTAACTTGCGTCCGCCCCGTGAATCCATACGATGATCGAAGGCACCTTCCCAAGTGGAATGCAAGGCGCTTGTTCACTAGTTGAGACAATCTGCGTAAATAAGCGTCCAAGTAACTTGCGTCCGCCCCGTGAATCCGGCCAACCATGAGGAACAAACTTCCAGGTAGACTCGGAGGCACGCATTCCACCGAGATTTAAAATAAAACTTCACAAGTGTTGGAATGTGAAAAGCCCTCTTCGGAGGCCCATTTCACCATAGTTGAAATGCTAAAAGACCTCGAGCGGGCCTCGCCAGAAAAAGAGAGTTCTTTCTCGACATAAAGTTGCGGACTGATCGGTGGCACAGAACACTTGTGTCCTCCCCGTGAATCCATCCAACTAAGAGAAAGAAGCTCCAAACTTCCAGGCAAAAGCCCTACTCAGTGGCACACATTTCACCGTGATTTGAAATAAAACTTCACATGAGTCGAAATGTGAAAAGCCCTCTTCGGAGGCCCGCTTCCCAGCAAACAGGGAAAAGATAAAAGCCTCTCCCAAGAGGAAGAAACAAAAAGACATCTTCCCAGAGGCACAATCAAACAAAAGACCTCTTCCCAGAGGTGAAACCAAACAAAAAGACCTCTTCCCAGAGGCACAATCAAAAACTCTCTTCAGAGGCTCAAGCAGGTTGAAACCCCTTTTTCGAAAGGCCCACTGCACTATGAAGCGAAATTCACTTGCCAAAGCAAAAGTGACTTTTTTCAAAAAGTGAAGTGTAGAAACTTTGCAACCAAAAAAAAGAAGAAGGAGAAGACTCCTCTAATATGAAGTGTATTCTACTAAGCTAGAAAAATATTATCCTATAAAGTGCAAATGCAAACTTCCTTCAAATGGATGAGTTGTTCTCTAAAGGAAGAGTATAAGTCTTCTTGAAATAGAAGAGTTGTTCTCCGAAATTTTGCCAATATGAAAAGGATTGCAATAAACCTATGGTATGGGGGCAATACAGTATAGTCATCACAAAAATGAAAACAATGCTCAATAAACATACCATAGGTTTACTGCAACCTCACATAAAGAGGATAAAGAAACTTGCATAAAAACAGAAAGTAAAAGCGTGCTCAAATACTGACAGAAATTTGTATAAGTAAAAGAACCATTTTATTCCATACTATGAGAATTTTATACATATGCAGGTTTCAAAGTAAAAGAAAGCGGGGACTGGTACCCGCACAATCTCCAGTCAACACAAGCTTATATACAAGCAAAAAGTAAAGCAAAGAAGGGAAAGCGGGACTCATCACTTCTTTCTCCCACCACCTTTAGAGCCTTCACCTTGCTTAATAGGCAATTTTTCAGGCCGGCTTGGGAGAGTTGGGGGAGAAGGAGAGAGAGCTAGTGCTGGATCAACTTTTGTTTCCTTTTCGGTAACAGAAATGCTTCTCCCTTTCTTCTTTGAAGTTGTACGCTTCCTCCTCCTCTTTGAAGAAGACTCACTCCCCGGAGTGACAAGAGCAGACAATTTTATGTCGTCAGAAAGGGTTCGCTCCGGAGATACTTCGCCTCCTACATGTCCTCCGGCCTTCTGCTCCTGCGAAGCGGTTGGATCGTCCAAGTCTTGAAGGGCTCCTATTAATTCTTCTTGCGATCCCGGTTGGGAAGTAGGAGTGATTTGAAAGGATGGAGGAGGAACAGCTGGAGGAGGAGAAGTTTCTATGACACTAGGCGTTTTCACTACAGAAGAAAAGCAAAAAATATTAGTATCTCCCGTGAAGAGAGGAGATAACGGCCCATCGAGTTTTAAGTAATAAGCAAGAAATTCATCAAGCACGGAATTCATCAAGCTCGGCCGAAGCAAATGAGTAGTCCGCTTGACCTGGTTCCACGTTAATATTACCTGGAGAAGTGGGCTTCCTAAAGTCAACTTCATAAGCTTGTGTTTCAGTGCTTTCTGCGCCTTCATCTCCACCCTATGCACTTGTAATCTCAGTTATGACTTTAGCAGGGGACAGAGAATGGGAACCGGAGCCTGTGATATCAACGTCGACCGAAATTGGAGGAGGGGCAGGGGCAATTTATGGTGCTTCTTTCTATGGATGCTCCTCTGTCGTCGTCCCAGCACGCTCTCTAGCGAGCTGCTCTTTTCCTTTGGCAAGGTCTGCACGAGCTCCGTCATCCAGATAATGTGCCTCGAGTTCTTCTTCGGCATACCCAGCATCTTTAAGCATATCAAGCGCAGCTTCCCATACTTCAGGCAAAGTGATTTCGTATTTGGGGCCCAAAAATGTGAGACTACCACGCCCTAGGACACTTTGCAAGTAGAAGTCAAATAATGTCGAATGATATCGGCTTTAGTGGCTTGATGAGCTTCTTCAGCTGCAATTTTACCGGTAACAGCCTCATCGCGCTCTTTCTCAATTATAGCAAGTCGAGTTTTTAATGTCTCAATTTCGAGGCTCTAGGAGCTGGTATGTTGTCGCAACTGTGCAACTTCAACGCGATAATCTTCTACAACCTTTTCCTACCACTTGAGTTTATCTTCGGCCTCTCGTTGGCTAGCATGAGCATCCCGCACTTATTGCTGAAGCACACTTTCCCTTTGAGAGTAGGAAGTGGAGGAAGTAGCAAGCTCCTCTTTAAGTTTTCCAACTTCCGCTTCAAGCTTTTCATTATAAGCGGTGATGCTCATCATCTCTGCATCATGTTGATCGAGAGTCTTTTGCCATTCGGACTTATCGTTCTCCATGGTCAACATAGCCTCAAGGTTCGCACGATTCACTCTCTGGAGTTCGTCAACAAGTTTCTGCCAATTCGACATTCTCTCAATATCAAGCTTGACAGCATCAAGATTTCGCAACAAGGCTGGTTTGTCAATTGGAACCAGATCAAAATCAAAGCGAACTCCTTTCAAGCACCAGTTTGGAAATCGGCTTTGAAGAGTAGTTGGGCCTGGTCCAACCAGATATGAGGGCCTGCCAATGATCGTCTGAATGTCAGTGCGAGCGAGAGCGGGAGATTGAGGAGGCACCGAAGCAATGGGCTCTTTATGAATGTCAGATGATGACTTTTCACCATGCTTGGTCCGTTTGCTCGAATCTTCGGCAGCGTGGCTCTTTCCTTTGTCATCATGAGATTTTCGTTTGAGGGAATCACCCTCTCTATGGGAAGAGTCGTGATGTTCATCCCCTCTCCCGTACCGTTCTTCGTATGTTCTTCTCTCCTGAGCTTTTCGAGCAGCCCTCTCTTCATCAGTTTCCCTATGAGGGGGAAGATAGCGCCTATAATCATATTGACTGCGCCTTCCATACTACTTAAAGTCATCATAATACGAGCCACTTCACCCCATTGGATAACCTGAAATTAAAAAAAAAACATAACTTGAGAATCTTCAAATTGCAAGGAGTTAAGTGCATATAAGTGCTGAAAATCCTAAGTGTGTGCAACGTGCAGACTACGCGCGTTGAACTACGAACCGCTCCTCGGTTGTGAAGGAATGATGGGTGTAGTAGCTAACATCAACACTTGAGTCGACGGGATCTATTGCAAAACAGAAGTTGCTTCAACCACTGAAGAGGGAACCCTAGTGGCAAAAGGATCATCTTTGAAGAGTTCCTATGAGGTGATAAACAGGTCGCTCAACACTTCAAAAGTGTCGTCCCCGCTCTGCTTCGCAGGACTTGTTTTCCTGGCTCCGTCGTCACTGGACTTCCCTGAATGTTAGGGGGATTCTCGAGGCTCTTCTTCTTCAATGACCGGGGCAAGTGCAAATTTGCCAGATGACCCCGCGACATCAGTAGAAGTAGAGCATTTCACCAGAGAAGCCTCAGGAGCAGGATCTTTCAGGGTAGGCTCCTCAATAGAAACTGGGGCATCCAGTGCCTCGGCCGGAGAATCAGGAATTTCGTAAGGCTGAGTAGAGCGGGAAGGGTGTAAGAGTCCGAATTGATGAAGGAACTCGTCTCTTAGAAAAAACTTGATACTTCTCTCCTCAGCCGCCACAGCGTTAAGCCTCTCAAAAGTCTGCTTGTGGCTTGGATCTCTACAAAGAGGAGGAAGGACTGCAAAAGTAGAAAGCGAGGTTAACATTTAGCAATTTGGATCTCGCAAAGCTCAGAAGAGGAAAGAATGGTGATGAGTAAGCTTACCCCCTACTCTCCAGATAGCGTAGAATCCCTGGAGGCAACGGACAAAGAAGAACTGGTTTAGGAAACCATGAGCGCTATCAGGGAGATCGGTAATAAGCTTGCGTTTCCTGGCGCTCCTCACATATATAATGGAAGGATGGTTTTATTCTCGCAAATGTGCATAAATAGCAGATTTCTTCAAAGCTTGGGAGGCGTTCAAGTATCCTTCTGAAGAGAACGCATAATCCCATCAAAATGGCATAGCCGTTGGGGTGCAATTGAAAAGGGGAAATAGCCAATCGGCGAAGGATTTGTTGGAGAAAATTGTTGAAAGGAGGAATGGCTCCACAAAGTCACATTTGGCGGTTAACGGCAACAAACTCAAAGGGAGGACTGTCAGCAGAATCATTTGACCCAGGGAGAATAGCATCTGCTTCTACAATCCTAAATTGGGCGTGTAACTGGTTAAATTCCCGGTAACTCAGAGTAGTTGGAGTTCTTTCTAGTGGGTTGACCAGTGGACCAGCCATCGGGTGGGCCTCTCCAGTTGGTACTACTCCTTCTTCTTGATGAGAAGCCATTCTACATAAGCAGCCGGATATTCAAATATGCAGGTGCACGTTTCCTAAATGTGTGAAGTGTTGTGCAAAACTAGTAGAGTGACAAGCAAACATGACTGAAATTAAATTAATAAACATGAAAAATTTCAGGACTTGTCCGAATACAAGTGCAGTATTGATGCAAAAAAAACTCAGCTTGATTAATATCGCTTTACTGCTTCACTTGAATTTGTAGATTCATAGCATTTCATACGATTTCTTTAAGTTGATTATATTTTATCGACTAATCTGTCATTTGATGTGGGCAATCAGTGGCAATATATTCGCCCTAGTTTTCTGCAAATGTTATATTTAACAGGTTATTAGCATCGAATTTGGTAAGCAAGTAGTCTCAACAGTTTAAAGATCAAGTTGAAAGGGCAATCAAGTTCTATCAAAATTTTGAAGTTTTCAAATTTCTCAAGTCTTAGGTTGCATGGTTTGAATTAAAAAGTGCAAGGCATGGCGGTGTGCATTTTGACGTTTTCAAATTGCTCAAGTCCTAGGCCACTCACGCGACCTAAGGGTTAAGTCGCAAGGCTTCAAATTAAGACAGTGGAAGGTTTGCTCAAGTCCTAGGTCGTTCACGACCTAACAAGTAAGTGAGATTGGTAAAAGCCACAAGAAGCTTCTCGGTAGTGCAAAATCATCTAAGTCCTAACTCGGCCGCGGCCTAAGACCCAAGTTGCAAATATGATAAGTCGCAAGTGGGTTAGGTCGCAAGAAAATTAAATTAGGTAGTTCGCATCTGAGCCAATAAGCTTAAGGTCGCTGGAGGCTCTTAAACCGGTCGTTCCCGATTCCACTCTGGCCCGATTGCTTCTCTCCACTTAACATTCTTTAACCCGCTCTCCAGTAACCCAATGACTAAGAAACTCTTCGCCTCCTCCAAAGTCCAGAAACCCCATGGAACCCTAGGCCGATTGATCCTTTCAGTAGCCACTAGCAATTTGACGAAGAGTCAAGAGGCGGATTCGAATACCAAATTACATCGTAACGACAAAATCATGTGGAAACAGTTATGGTGGAATTGGCGACAAGTGCAGTAAGTAAATGCTCGAGATTACCTAAATTCGTTGATGGAATTAACGGTTGAAGGAGGAGAAAGTTTCGAGCTAAATCTTTGACCGCGGAGGATTGTTAATGGCGGTTTAGAGGGTTGGAGCAGATGAAATGAGGAAGTAGCGAGCTAAGAAATTTATACGGGGTGAAAGAAATGCGTAACGACATGCGACCTATCAAGCCTAATAAGTCGCCAACGACCTAAAGGCTGGATCGGAGCACACGACATAAGGAATAGGCGTGTACTCCGAGGGGCAAATGTTAACTCCGATAGGCTCGCGACCTAGCAACCTAAGGAGTTCTACGGCTAAGCGACCCAAGGTCTCAGCGAGAAAACAGCCCGAAGATGTACGCAACTTAACTGGATAAATGTGGAGCGACTCAACCATATATGCGGCCTAAAAAGTACCGCGACCAAACGACTTAAGAGATGGAGTTATCTAACCTCCTACCGACTCAACGACTTATAGTACAAAGCGACCTAGCGACCTAAAAAGGGGAATGACCAAATTATGTGCTCGATCTACAAAGTACAGTGACTTAGCGACCTAAGGAATGGGGCAATCCACGACCTAACGAGTTAAGCGATAGTATGGTTTAACGACTTAGCTTAAGTCGCTAGATTGGTTGTCTCGGCATTGTGAAGTTACTGGCTACTCCCTAAGGTCGCCGTCGACTTACGACCTGCATTAGGTCGTTCACGATCTAGTACTTGGTAAATAAATGACGCCGCTCCCTCCTAAGTCGCTACGGCCTATCAGCTAGTTCAGATGACGGTGGAAGGACCGGTTAAGTCGTAACTCGCTTCCCCTTAACTCGCCAGCGACCTACGACCTATCTTAGGTCGTGCGCAACCTATACCTCACCCAGAAAGTCTCCTATAAATACGGCATATGCTCCAACATTGAGGGGACTTTTCCGATCATTTTCTTCAAAGCATCGAGACTCTGCCATCTTCAAGCCGAGCCTTACTCCAACATTCGAAACTCACAAGAAGCTTCAGTCAACTTCAAACAGGGATTCAACATATTCAACCATGGCTTCGGAGAACTCTCTTGCATCGAAGTTTTTCTAGCTACTTGTCTTTGGAAGTGAATTGTAATTGAAGGAAATTGTAAAGTATTGTAATCATATAAGCAATAAAAAAGGATTAAAGTGGACGTAGGCTTGATTATAAGCCGAACCACTATAAACTCTGTGTCTCTTACTGCTTTTTTAGTGAATTACTGCTTTTTCTGATTCCCGTGTTAACGGGTGGCGCTTTCATTCAGTCTTTATTTGCATCGGCGTGTTAGCGTGTGACTTTTTACGTTAACAATATTAATAATACTGAAGATAATGAAAGCTTCAAAATTGAATTTGAAAGTAATTTTTTTAGTTTTGAAATTATATAATTTAAATCGATATTTAAAAATGGACTTTCGAGGCATAGTCTCGGAATTTAACGAAACCAGTTCCGTTGGATCCATAATAGTGTATTATTATCGTATTTAAATTTTCGTAGCGTTTGGAGCGATCGTTTGGCCGTACCATAAGCAAACACGCTGAAAATTTATATCGAAATTTAATTTAATAACTGATTTCAAAATGCTATCTTCTTCATACGATCGAATTTGGAATCAGAACTTTTCCGTTGCGTTCGGAATAGGCGTATAACATTATAAACGCCTAGCGGCATGCCTCTATTGGAAATCGAGATTTTGAGTTGCATTTATCGAGGTAGTTTGAATTTAAATTAAAATTTGAATATAATAACTATTTTCACAAGCCAAATGACACGTTCTTCTCTTTTTCAAACACTTGGCAAATTAAAAAGGATACACGCTCGTTTGAATTAAAAGTTGATGTAAAAAAAATCTCATTTAAAGAAAAGAAAAAAAAATTAATACAAATCGAGCTTCGTTTTTTTATCTTCAAAACAAATCGATTTCTTCTTCATACATTTGAATCCATAGCCGCGAAAAAGAAGAAAAAAAAAGAGAAAAAGATCCTGTAATCAAAATCAAATCGCTGCCATTTCTCTCTTTTGGTTCAAAATCAACCGAACTTTATTCAAAATCGAAAACCCTCTTCCCTCAGTTTTAAATTCGATCGAAATTCATGATATAAAAAAATGCCGACTTCGCTTACGAGCGCACAACAGTAAGCACCGATTGAACTCGAGGCGGCTTTGGAGATATGGTGATGGATGATCTACGACGCTCTGGAGATATGGTCACAATCAATCACGACGGCTAGGGTTTCGATTCAAGCAAGGCCACGAATTCCACTGCGTCGACGGTTCATGGAGTGGGGCGAAGTCGAAGGGCAGAGCAAGCAGCATCGACGAGGAGGCAGTCAGCTAGATGGTCGGCGACACGGGGAAAAGAGGCGTGATGATCTGGAAGCATGTCGCACGTGCGAGATGGGGTGTTCGACTTTGATTGCATGCGATTCGCGGCATCAAAGGGGATTGCGAAGCTGTGGGTTTCGCGATGGATTCGATTTGAGATCATTTGTAAGGCTCTCTTGTATTTTTATCAATTTATATATCGAAGAATATATATATATATATATATATATATGGTTAGAAATATATGTATGCGGTAAATATGAGAAGCATTGATTTGTTTATTCAATTTAAAATTGAAAAAAAATTAATTTACATATTTGTATGATTGACAGTAAAATAAATTACTGTGATTATTTACAAGAAATAGAAAATATTTTATATAAGTAAAGTTTGAAAAAAATAGAGATATTTAAATTTATATAGATTATTAAAAAGAAAAGAATAAAGTAAATATATATATACGTACACATGATTTTTGAATATAAAAGTTTATATAAAGAAAATTTGATTTTCAAAGTCTATAAATAGAGTTTCAATATGAAATAAATAAATCTATATATTTTTTTATTTTAATTTTTTTATATTATAAAGATAAATTTAATTAATACACGTATTTAATTTATTTTATTTACACAAGATTATTTAAAAAGGAAATTCAAATTTAACTTTTAGTTAAATAAATTTGTTAAAAGGATTTGTTTAAAAATTAAAAGTATTGGTTTAAAATTAATCTATTTAATTATCTTAAGATACTAAAAAGAGAATTTTTTTGGTTTAAAATTAAATTAATAAAATCATTGGTTAATTAAATTTATCCTGTAGAAATTTAAATTGTTCGATTTGTTCGAATATTAATAAAAATCATACATTTGTTTGATACAAGGTCTAAAATGTAGAAACAAGCCGGAATGGAAATGAGTTGGAATGGATGTTAAATAAAAGGTGAGATCTTCTCACTCAATCAGATTTTTTTGATTTAATTTTAAATAGTTAAATTTAAAATGGTTGATTGTGTACTTGGATGATAAATAATTATCAGTATATTGAATTAGACCCTATGTGCCGCATAATAGTGGATGATATTATATTAAACCTATATACTGCGATATTCCACCTCGAAGTGGAATTGGTATTATATATGTATTTGGAGTGATTGATTTCCCGCATTTTATAGCGGATGAGACCCTATGCGCCGCATAATAGCGGATGATATTATATTAATCCCATATACCATGATATTCCACCTCGAAGTGGAATTGGAATTTAATTGTTGTGCTAACGTCTTTGGATGCAGGGAAACAGGTTGGAGGAATCCAACTGAATTCCTCAAATACTTGAATTTGTTTCAATATTGTGTGTTAATCTGTGTATGATTATAATTGTGATCGAAATAGTTGAAGGCTATAGTTTTGCCGAATATATTTTTGGTATCATAGGATACCGAAAATAAATAAAATAGGATTTTTGAAATTCAAGTAGAAAATTTATCATAAATTCATTTAAATAATTTGGTGAATTTAAAAGAAGAAATTCAAATAGATAAAGTTTTATTTTCGAAAACTTATTGAATAAATTCCAAAAATATGGGAGAAGATTTTTATAAATGGGCTTTGAGTAATATTGTTAATAGCTGAAAGATTTTTTTGAAATTCGGATTTTAAATAGATTGGAAGAGATAAAGGAATTTATTTTAAAAGGAAATAAATTTAGAAATCAAATTTGGAGTTTAATTTGGTGATTTAAAATTACTCTTTAGGAAATCAATTTGAAATTTGATTTGGTGTCTGAAATAAATTTTTGAAATCAATTTGGGATTTGATTTGGTGTTTGAAAGTGAATATTTGGAAAACGATTTAAAAATCGTATATTATTGGATATTTGGAAATTTAAATTCATAATAGGAATTTAAAAAGAAAGAGAAATTTGTTTTATAAATAAATATTGTTTTATTTTCAAAAGTTTTGAAAGGAATTTATGGATTTGGAACGTAAATTTGAAATAAATCCAGAAAGATTTATAAATTGATTTGAACGAACCATTTTAGAATGGAAGGTGTATTCTCCCTGGAAAGCTGAGTATGTTTTCAGTATAGTTTATAAATATAAATTGAAGTTGTAAAGATGGTTTTAAGGATAAAAAAATATTTTGGAGGAAATTATTTATTAGGTTATTTTGAAAATATTTAAAATAAAGAATGATTTTAATTTATTATAGAAGTGATTATTTAAAGTTTTAGTTGATATTTGTTATAGAAAATGGATATTTAAATAGTTATATCCTATCTACTAATTTTATTTTTAGAATTAGTTTGGACTTGAATTTTTTTTGAGATATTAGTATAATATTTTCATAACTAATATTTATGCAAGCATTTTAAAATGATTTTATTTTAAATGTTTCCAAGTATATTTTGGATAAGTGTTTAAATTTATTTTTGAAGCATTTGAACTCGGCAAATTTTCAGTGGAGTTAAATAAATATTTGAAAATTTATTCAACGTGAGGGAAGCGATTTGAAATTTGTTTTCAAAAGATTAAAAGTTGAGAAGTGATTTGAAATTTGTTTTCAAATGGTTGAAGTGTTAAAATTATATCTTGCGAAGATATTTTGAAAATAATAATTGAGGGAAAATTATTTGAAATCTTGTGAATGTTGTGAATGATGATTGAGAGTTAAATAACTGACTATCAATATTGGCCTTTTCAATGGCATTCGAATTTCGATGCGACCGGGGGTCAGATTCTAAATGGATATTCGAAAACCACATCGAACCTTTGTGATTGTGATGGATCTTTTGTTTAAAAAATCAAAGTGGAAATTTGTTGTGATGTGTTTGAATCTGAATGTAACACTTATTTTTAAAATAAGCACTCGCTATTCGGATTAGCCGGGAGAGGACTTTGTGTCATAAAACCCATTTCGAATAATGATACGACGAAATGGGATTGCATTTGAAGACGGTGTTGAGATAGGGTATTTTCAAAAATGAAAGGATTACCTGTCAATGCCTCTGCACCGGGTTGCTCCGGTATAGAGATTCTATCACCCTTTGTAATGGGGATTCTGGATGTGATTAGTGAATATCCAGATTGCAAGGACTTCTTTGAATTGCCTTCGGTTTCGTTCGATCCCGAAACGGACTTGTATGGATATGTGTATGACGTTACACTTTGAGATGTAAAGCTGGTTTCTACCAAATATATTTTTGTTGGTGGCGAAGAATTTATTCTTTTAGCTTAGCACCCTTCTCTGAGACATACGAGCTCAGAGGTTATGTAGTTGATAGTTACTAGTGATACATTTCCAATTTGGTAATGTGGCATACGAAGTGTTGCTGATCATTTGTTGATCGAAGCATGGATTTTGTGAAAAGCGTAGCTTTGTGGATGAGACTTCGTCGGACCTCACAACCCGGAATGGTTGAAACAGAAAGGATGCAGCAAGGTTATTTGGGATAGCGCCCCCCTGAGGGTATGTCATTTCCTTTTGGAAAAGAGTTGTATCATGGTATGGAGCCCAGATTCTTAACTTACGTGGTTGTTGTAAATTTATTATACTTTGTGGTTGTTGCTTTGTGGTTGAGGATCCTCGGATAAAGGTCGCAAACGACCGGGGGATGACATACTCGTGCAGTAGTTGCCTAGTTACCAAGGTAACCTTGCCTTGTGTTAGCATAGATCCGGTTATGTTCTCGGGGCGTCCCTCCAGAGGCGTATCCATCTGGCCCAGGAAGTTCCTTAGCCTGACCATTTGTTGGAAATCCAATCACCAATACGCGTCTTGTACGGTTTTAGTTGTAGAACCTGCCATCTAATATGGTAGCTGTAGTAGGCATACTATAATGGTACGTATGCTGCCTAAAATTTATATTATGCTTGCAAATGTTTTTCCGCTATGCACTAATAATAATATTAAAAGGATTTTGCGTACCAAGCATGTTTGACTATCATAAGGAGAAATCTCCCCCAAGTGTGCGATTGCATTGTGTGTGTGCCGGGAGACCTTATGGTAGTTTCATTTTCCAAAAGCATAGCGGATTTATTTTGCTTTCTTTGTGTAAAATAACTATTTTTAAGATCTCAAACCAGTCCCATGACTGACCTGAATTTTATTGTTCCCTTTCTAAACACTAGGTGCCCATAATTTTCCACACGGGCAGCCTAGAGTCAAGTTATCAGTTGTTCGAAAGCAAAGTCAAAGAGATGCTGTGGAGATCTGGAGTTCAAGCTGGATGGCGAGACGTACAACTTATACTATGTATTGTCTGTTGCGTTTGGATTAGTGCAAGTCAAATTTTCTTGTACACAAGTTATTATAACTACCAGTTTGGTGTTGTTGTAAAATCTGATAATGTGATGTATGTAAAATTGATATAGTGCTTTTGTTTTAAAGATATTCATTTATCTATTATACGTTGTTCCGCTGTGAAATGCGAGATTCTGTTATTGCTTCTGTTTCTTCTTCTATCTTCTTCTTTAACCCTAACGGTTCGATTTTCCAGCATTCGACTGTGCGGCATTTGATAAAGTGGGCGTATTGATGTTGACTTTTGTAAGTCGAATGTAACGACCCACAAATTTTAACGGTTTTAGTAACGTATTAATTGAAATTTTTTGTGATTTTAAATGATAAAATTTTGAAATATAAATTTGATATTTGGAATATGCCTAGTTAAACATAGCAACTGGTAAATTTTCGTCCGAAAATATGAAAGTTTATTTCGCGCGTAAATTTACTTCAATTTAATCAGTTAAAAAGCGACGAAAATAAATGTTTTCGGAACTAAAATATTTTTACATAGAAAAATTCTAAAACATTTTTTGAGCAAGTTGTCAGTTTGTCGCTTTTCCAAATTCGGACATCTTTGGCTCCGTCGATCTTAATTTTCTGCGATTTTTACGCATTTTCCGCTGTTAGAAATTTTGAATTTTTATAATTCGATCGTGCCACTGATATTTTATACCGTTTTGATTGTCTCGTCGCGCCGATCTCTATGGAATATTAAATTCTATGTTTCGATGGCGGGTGCACGACAGAATCTGTGAAACGGTACTCATTTCGGTTCGTATCTTTGGTTTCCTTGTCCATTCATTATTCACCGTAAACCCAATAGCCACGGCATTTATTATTCTTGGTATTCACGTACGCATGCGTTCGGTTGCCCTTTTCATTTTGATATTTGGTCCATTTTTTTATATTCTTCTGTTGCACTGGAAATTGATAATACATCAGAGCATGTTTACTTGAGACGCTACCCATTTGCTTGCTCTCGTTCCTTCACTCTGTCATTCTTCCTTCTCTTTGTCTGTTCCATTTTTTTTTTTAAAAAAAAGAGACATATTGAGTGAGCCTTCTTTCCACCCTCCACCTCCACGCACAGGACCACGGCCACCGTCATCGCTCTACGTGCCTTCTCTCCCCTTACATCTATTCTCCTTAACTACCGCAGCCACACCCAAGCTCGGCCCACTTTCCGCCGCCTGGCAACGCGAACCACCACCCCACGGCCACGCAAGCCCACACATCCTCCTCCTTAAATTCATACACAGCTCACCTTCCTCTCCTCCTTAACTTGCGACCGCCCCTGCCTTCCAACCTCGATAGCAGCAACCACGACCACCCAAGCCGCCACCACTTCCACGGACAATGCCTCCGCCCACACCACCGATACAGCATCCATTCCCCTACCATCGGCTAATCCAAAGCAGCGACCCAATATCCCCGCCGCCTCAGCCGAAGCAACCTGCCACCTTAACAGCAACCCTTTCAACCCATGCTCACGTTACTTCACCACCTTTCTTCCTTTTCACCGCCTCAGCTCACCTAGCCTTCGCTGGCCTCAGCCTCGTCTCCTCATTGTTGCCCTGCCGTGCCTTACTTGCTTTCGGTTGGCTGAGCCTATATGCCTATCTTTGGTATACATAGGTATATAAATATAACATATATGTTATATCGTGTTAGTTGATTCGTCAGCATATATATTATATGAGAATATTTTGGTTTCTTAACTTTGTTGAAATTATGGTACATATATTTGTTTTGTTGATGATCTGCACATATTCTATGTTTAAAGTTAATGTATGTTATAAAGAAAAAGTTTTAGTACTCTTTGTATATGATGTTTTGTAATTAATCTGGGTGGGGAATAAATGAGAATACTATATTATATTAATTTGTACGTATGTCACTATATATATATATTTTAGTAAGTATATACGAAAGCTGCTATTCTTTTACTACTCATTTCTTTCATTTTACTCTTGTTTCGGAAAGCACGCATTATATAAATTAAGCATTGTTTTGGAAAGCATGCATTATATAAATTGAGCATCAATATAAATTAGATATATATATATACACACACGCATATTTATAAGTAATAGTTTATATAAGTTTTATGTATAAGTTGTTATAGTTTATATACAGATTTTGATTTAAAAATGTACACTAGTAGTCGAGTGTTTTACAGTCTAATGTATATTCTATTTTATGTTTTACATACGTGTATATATAGTGTATAAGGGATTTGTTGAAATAAAATTCTATCTAGCATATATAACGTTAGACGTATATATTAATATATCATGTTAGTTATATATTCTCTACGTCCGTTAGTTTATACAGATATGTTATATATATAGTATGTTTGTGTATGATATTATACAAATCATATTTGTTGTATATGCGGGATATTTGAAATTTTTATGTAGAGTTTTAGATATAAACTGTTAGTTATATATAGGTATGTTATGGTACAATAGTTATTAAATTCTGTGCATGAATCATATTATATATATTATTTATATCTTGGGTTTTATAACATTATGTTTCTACTTATTCCCAATTGTATACAACTTATATTTTATTCTGTACTATGAAGTGATATTATATATATATATATATATATACATATATATATATATATATTTCGTAAAAGTTATATATATATATTATATAGATATTTTTTGGGCCTCTTTTAGATTTCTAAATTTTTAACATATAAGATGATTTGGACATGTATTATGGTATGAAATAAAATATGTAATTTAAATTGAACATTGGTTTTAAGAAAATATTAATATAATATGCATCTTCTTTCAATTATATCAAACTGATTCTGATTAGTTCTCATCGTTTTTCCCATTTACCAGCTTTTTTCCGTCGTGCCAGTTTTCTTCATCAAATCGTGTCCATGTAGCGTTGCTTTGGAATTCATAGCTCATTTCTTTGTCAAATCTATCTAGGCTCGAAAGGTGAGAAATCACTCACGATTAATGTTCTTTTATTTATTAAATCTGATTTCAATTGAAACGACAATTAAAATATGCTGCTGTTAGTAGTTTACACTGTTATATATGTTATTTACCTGTATCAGTTCACGTGTGACATCTGACACCGTTATCTGTTATGTATGCAATAATAATCCAGTTTGGTTGATAATTGATTGATTGTGTGATGTTGACATTGGATGTTGAATGGTTAATATTGTAGTAATAAATAAATTGAAATTGACGTAGGATAGTTTAAAAATCTGAATCGACATATGTGTTGAATTTGATTAGTTAATTTGAATAATATGACCCCTTTTAATTTTTGAGTTAATTGACACGAAGAATTTGATAAATAACACTTTGAACCTTTGAACGTATATTGGATAAACTGTTATAGCATTAAAATTGAAATTTGAATTGAATGACAAGTGAAAACCGTAATGTAATAAACTTTAATCTACATGAAATGATAGTGTAGATTCTAGAAATAATTACATTAATTTGCACAAACAACAATGTGAATTAATACGATTGTTTCGGGATTATTTAAATGGATTATTGGATTGTGTTGATTGTTGTTGTTGCTTGTTTATTTACTTTGACACCATCCCTGTTATCACGCTGCAAGTTCCCTTTGCTATGTTTTGATTTTGAATTGAATTGGAATCGGGTTGCAATGATAAATACGCAAATGAACTTGACTTAGGATAGGAAATTAAATAAACCGATTGGTCAATAATTTGATTTGAAATAAAATAAAGATTTTATTTGAATAATAAGATTTTGAAATAAAATTGGAACGTAAATTTTGATAAAGGAAAATGTTAATATTGAAATCTGAAACAAGATATGTATGTAATAACTGATGAAAGGACGTTGTTTTGAAATGAATTATTTAACAATTAAATTTGGAATTATTCACTGAATTAAGTGGAAATGATTTTATAATTAAGTTTGAATGAATAATTAAGTTTGAAATTATTAATAATTAAGATTGAAATTATTTAATATTGAATAAGATTGAATTATTTTGATAATTGAATAAAATTGAAATCTTTGATAAGAGAAATGGAACTTTTGAACAAGTGAATTTGAACGTCGTTAATGGCTGAAATTGGGTTTCTTTATTTATTAAATTTTGAAAAAAAATGTTTAAGTAAATTAATAAGTGAAATTGTACTTCTCGAACATGTGAAATTTAATTACTTTAGTAATTGAGCTTTGAAATTTGTAACTAACTAAATAAATAAGTGGAATTGAATTTCTTTAACAAGAGATAGAAATGTGATTTATTGAAATTAATGTAACACTTGCATTTCAAAGAATTAATTTGACGAATCTAATTTAATTAAATTTGTAAGTTGATATAATGAAGTTGAATTTAAGTAATTGATTTAATGAATTGGAAATTAAATGGAAATTGTTTGAATGATAAATAAACTTAATGAATATTGAAGGAAATCGATAAATGAATTGAAATTGATTTTGATTGTTAAATTAATTTAATTTAAATGAGTTTGGAATGAAATTTATATACGAACTTGAATCAATATTTGTATTGTTTAAATAAATATTGAAATTGAATCATAAGATTTCGAAATAGTAATTTGGAAGTTTGAACGTAAATTATGGAAATTGTTTTAGAAAGACTAACGAAATGTTGATTTACGAATAATAAATTGAAGTTGAATTTGGTTTGATTTTGAAATTTATTAAACGACCAATCGGTGTAAAAATTACGAAAGTTATTAAAGAAACCGGAATCGGTTATGGATATACTCTCTATCTAAACCGAAAACCGCTTTAATAACTATACGCGGAGTGATTATCCAGAATGAAGTGGCTGGAATGATGTGCGTGATGACTGAAGAAAGAGAACGATAATGGATAGCCTTGATACTTGTGTCAAATTGGAAATGACTAAAATCAGGAGCCGTGCCGGGCCAAATGGGGTTAGCCACCTCAAGCGGACACACTTCTTCGTAACTACTACTCATTACTTGTGATTGATTGGTGCACCCTCGTAATTTTCAGGAGTGTTGTTTCGCGGTGTTGCGATCGCTGCGGCGATACGTTCTCACCAGTCCGGATCAGGCGAATGGTAGTTTCACTACCTTGGGTATTGCCTCATGTGCCTTGTCATACTTGTATCCCGATATATGCGACCAATACGTATTTATTTTGTGTTATACCTATGGAGTACTCCCTGATATCCCACTAGTTTACGGTGGAGTTTACAGTGCTGTATAGACTATGATGCTTGTATAAAAACGTGTTAAGGGGGTTAATGGTAACGTTTTAACACTATTTTGATATTTTAGATTACTGAAAGACATTATCTACTTAGCGTATATTACTACATAGTAGATAGTTTAACGGATCCTAAGAGGATGGTGATTCCAACATCCTTTGAGTTACTTGTATTTCGATTGCTATTTCACTTGTGCTGGATTTATTGATATGAGAATATTAATCCTGACTCGAGTGTTTTGTGTTTTGCTTTACACTCGGGTCAGACTGAGTGTACCAGTATTCGAGGCTCACCTTTGGAGTTGGAGCTTTGCTTGAAGATCCAGCCATCTATTCTGCTTTCAGTATTCGATGATTCCAGTGATGTATTCTGATTTGTACTTGATGTATCGTATTTCTCTTTTGTTGTAAACTCTGATGTATCTTATATATTTATATAGTAGCTTCATGAACTACTATCTCTTTTACTTCCGCTGCATATTATTACTCTGTGTCTGTGACACTGTGATTATTTATTTACTGTATATATCAGTTTTGCCAAATTTAAATTAACAATTCGATATTTTGAATTATTCAAGTCCGACATGTGCGGATGCGAATAGTACAAAATAGCAGGTTGTTACAGTTGGTATCAGAGCTTTTGGTAGCTCTAGACAAAACTTAGCATATAGGGTAAATGTATTTACAGAATCACTCTCATTCGAGTTTCAATTTCTTCATTTTGACTCAATTCCTTTGAACTTTGGAATGTTCCCTCGGTTCCAAAAATTCATTCGTGTCCCTTACTATTCGTCTTCTTTCAATTCTGGAGCATCCCATAACTCTACTTTAAATGATCTTATAATGAATCGGCGGTCTCGCCAATCTTCGAATTATTTGTAAATGGGTGAAACTCCTTTACAATAGACATCGATTTACCAGAGATTTCTGTATCCTCGGTTTACGATGCTATTTATTCCCTGCTATATCTGAATGCTATCTCTTGAGATCGAATGTCGATTTACCTCGGAATTCTGAATCGATCTTATTCTTGAAGTTACGGTCGACCCGGTTAAGGTTGCCCGTGAATTAAATAAGCTTATCCATCTCCCGATTCTATTAATTGAATCATCTTATCTTCTGTTTTGAACCTATTTTCGAATCAAAATTCTCTTTGATTTGATTTCCTTCAAATTTGAATCTCTATACTTATTTTGAAATCCATTATTGTATCGTTGAGCGATGAAGTGTATTTGTAAATTAATATTTAAAATGTTTTGATATATATATATTGTGTTGTTTGAGTTGTTGATGTTGATTTGGATTCTCGATTGATTTGTCTGATCAACGCTATCGATAGGATTTCCAAAACACTCGAGCAGAGCAAACTGACACAATTTTGTTTCAAATGTGGTAAATAAAATAGTTTTGTATGATTACATTATATATAAGTATAAATCTTTCTGAAATTAAATTGTTAATGAATCTGTTGGCAGAAATTATAATATTGATTTTTATTATTGCTTTGTAAACCATTAACTATTGCAATATAAATAGATGAATTTATAAAACTTGTTTATAATTTGATTTGGAATTCAAATGGATTTAAAATAGAATTTGAGAATTTAATTTCCGGTGATTTCAAACTTTGATTTAAAAATTTTAAAGTGTGTAGTATTTAAAGTATTTTCAAATAGAAAGCATTTTTCAGAAAATTTTAAATGTTTAATCAGCGCTCTTCTCTTTGTCGCTGGAAAATAATTTCGGTGATGACGGCCGCATCATTGACATTCATTTTCGAGTTTCGAAGTGGAAAGACTATTCTGTAGCTTTGCTACGGTTTGTTGTGAAAAATGAATTGATTTGAATTTCTAAACTTGACTTGATTATAATATATATTAAAATTTTAAATTTGTTTTGATATATTATGTATGAATGTATAAATATATTTATTTTATCTTTAAATTATTGAAGTTAATCGAAAATTAATTCTTAAAATGTGTTAAAGGGTGATTTTCGATCATAAATGAAGCCAAATTCTTTTTATATATAAATATTTAACTTGAAATAACTGAATTGTAAAATTTTATTTGGATAATACTCAATTGCATTATTTATAACTTACCTAAATTTTCAAAAAGTTAATTTTGAAATTGAATATTATACAATATAAAAGGATATCAAAGGAATTTTTAAATAAATTTGCGTAGTTATAGTAAACCTAAATATACTTAATATATATGTGATAGAATATATTTAGTAGAATAAATCAATAATACTTTGAAATAAAGAAGAACTAAATTTGTCGAATAAAATATGATCATATTAAATGACTATTCAAATTTATGATCTTTGAAATTGTTAAGTTAAGATAATTGGATAATATACAATATAAATTGTCTTCATAAATAAAAAGTGAGTGTGTATAATAAATGTTATTCACTAAAATTTTAATTATAAAATGTTATGGAGATAAATAGAATAACAAGTTAGATAAATAATAGGTATGATTAATAGAAGAAAATTTGTATTGAAAGTTAATAAATTGAATTAAATTAACTTAAGGGAGTATCTTGAATCAATTGAGTTTAAATTTAATTTTGTTTTGGAAGAAACCTTTTGTATCTAACAGTAATAAATGGAAAAAAAATGGAAACCTTGTATTTAAAGACCAGTTGTCGAATATAAATATTTTTAAATTGAAAAATATATGGTTTGAACTAATTGTTTATTTTGTAATCCAAGTTTATTTTCTTTGGTTGTTTCTATTCTCCTACTTCCTTCCTTTTCGGAGACGAAAAGTTTTGAGTGGGAGAGAATGTAACGACCCATAAATTTTAACGGTTTTAGTAACGTATTAATTGAAATTTTATTGGATTTTAAATGATAAAATTTTCAAATATAAATTTGATATTTGGAATATGTCTAGTTAAACATAACAATTGGTAAATTTTCGTCCGAAAATATGAAAGTTTATTTCGCGTGTAAATTTACTTCAATTTAATCAGTTAAAAAGCGACGAAAATAAATGTTTTCGGAACTAAAATATTTTTATATAGAAAAATTCTAAATCATCTTTTGAGCAAGTTGTCAGTTTGTCGCTTTTCCAAATTCGGACATCTTTGGTTCCGTCGATCTTAATTTTCTGCGATTTTTACGCATTTTCCGCTGGTAGAAATTTTGAATTTTTATAATTCGATCGTGCCACCGATAATTTTTTACCGTTTTGATTGTCTCGTCCCGCCGATCTCTATGGAATATTAAATTCTATGTTTCGATGGCGGGTGCACGACAGAATCTGCGAAACGGTACTCATTTCGGTTCGTATCTTTGGTTTCCTTGTCCATTCATTTTTCACCGTAAACCCAATAGCCACAGCTTTTATTATTCTTGGTATTCACGTACGCATGCGTTCGGTTGCCCTTTTCATTTTGATATTTGGTCCATTTTTTTATATTCTTCTATTGCACTGGAAATTAATAATACATCAGAGCATGTTTACTTGAGACACTACCCCTTTTCTTGCTCTCGTTCCTTCACTCTGTCATTCTTCCTTCTCTTTGTCTGTTCCATTTTTTTTTTAAAAAGAGACATATTGAGTGAGCCTTCTTTCCACCCTCCACCTCCACGCGCAGGACCACGGCCACCGTCACCCTCTACGTGCCTTCTCTCCCCTTACATCTATTCGCCTTAACTACCGCAGCCACACCCGAGCTCGGCCCACTTTCCGCCGCCTGGCAACGCGAACCACCACCCCACGGCCACGCAAGCCCACACATCCTCCTCCTTAAATTCATACACAGCTCACCTTCCTCTCCTCCTTAACTTGCGACCGCCCCTGCCTTCCAACCTCGATAGCAGCAACCACGACCACCCAAGCCGCCACCACTTCCACGGACAATGCCACCGCCCACATCACCGATACTTTGATATTCCAGAATTTTTGGCAATATCAATTTAATAATCTGCATTAAAAATTAAATTGATTTGACAAATATTGTTAATAATAAATTTGAATTGATTCAATATTCTTCTTTTAAATAAATATTTAACTGATAATTTATCTTTAAAAACCAATTTAAATTGTTTTCTATTTATAATATATATATATTTGTATATATTGTAAATAGGTAATCTTTGTTTTAAGTTTAATAAAATAAAGACATGATTTCTAACTCTAATATTTTTGGAAAATTAGGAATTTGATTTTTATTTAATATTGAATAAATAATAATATGATATTAAAAATACTCAAGATAAATTTAATTTGTTTAGAAATAAATTTAGCTTAGAGTTTAAATTTAAATAAAAAGTTTTGTTTTGTTTTATAGCTTGATAAAATAAGTGACTTATATTATAGGGGATAGTTTTTTTTATAAATTATTATAATTTAATAATAAGTTATATTAAACTATATCAATATTGTAATATCTTTGAAAATGGGTTTTACTGTATATATAGAAGTTGTTATGAAAGAAGCTATGATTTGTAAAAGTAACATTAAGTCTTTCAAAAATGATAAAATGAAATAATACTTTATAAATCTCAACATAAGTATTTATTTATTTAAGTTTAAAATAAAAGTAACCTATAAGTAAAATAAATATATAAGTTAAATTTATAACAGGACTGAAGACAACTTCATATCAAAAAAATAAAATCTAAATACAAATTGGTCTGTAGCTTGTAGATTGAGAATCCAACAAGCATAAACATAAAGTATAAAACAATAGATATGCAGGCAAGAAAATACAATACAAATATCAAGTTACAAGACAAAGTAAATATATGTGCTGGTAAAAGAAATAAAATAAACAAAATGCAAGTAGCTTATAGACTAAGATTCAAACAAGTATGAAAACAAAATAATAAAAGTAACCAGACAAAATAATGATTTTACTGTTTGTAAGCCAAGAATGTAAAACAAAGTAAAGTAATAAAACAAAACAAAGCTAAGTAGAAATATCCTTGTGTGTTCAGCATATAAAATAGTTTGCTAAGCAAGCTAAAGCAAGCAAATTAATAAAGTAAAAAATAAAATCAAATGAAGCTGCCAGGCAAGTAAAATAGGCATGTAGCCTGTAGATAAAAAATGCAAAGTAAGGGGAATCGAAGTAAATAAAATATCTACATAAGAAATGATTAAATTGGCTAAGTAGGAAACAAGAGTACATTAACAATTAATGCTTACATTTACTTAGCACAACCTTATGTCCATTCGAAATTTGTTCAAATCCTTTTAGCCTCCATTTTGAAAAAATCTGCCTGATAAAACAAAATGCAAATAGCATCTGTAAATTGCTAGTCTAGATAGCACCTTCCCCTGTAATCTTTTCTTATATATATATATATATATATATATATATATATATATATTTGTATCCTCTAGTTCACTTTCATTCATCAAAAATATTAGCAAGCATATCAAACCAGAGGAAGATTTTATTGCAAGCCTACTCATTTCTATGCAAACTCAAAAATAAACTGAATCCATTATTCAATAATAATCAAGCAAGATGAATAAACAACAAGATTTGAGGATCATAAGCAAGGCCATTCTCAGTTTTAAAATTTCAAAGCTTTTCAAAATAAAAGGGGCTCTGCTTATTTCTGAAATACAGGTGAGTAGCTTAAATTTTAAAATACTTAAATATATATAAGTTGCTTAATTATGATCTGATATGTGCATATATCTTAATGAATTTCTGTGTTTACATGTTACTGCATGTATGTGTGATTGACATCCTGTAACCACTTCTGTTTTAAAGGGTGGCAACATCAAAATTTAATGGTCTAAATAGATTTTTGTTCTGTTGCAACTTTTCTCTGAAATTCAGTTGCAATTGCTCTGTGTATGTATGAGTACTGTATTATGTATCTCTGGGTTCTGTCTGCTTTAGTTCCAGGTTTAAAAATCCTTAACAAAATTTCATCTTCTTGTTCTTAATTCAAACTTAGACAGGACATGAGTTTGACATAAGATGCTGGTAAAGTAGAGACTTGACCTTAAATATTTCTTAAGGAAAAACAGTAGTGTTAGTTACAGGAAAATATCAAACTACAGTAGAAACTAAATTAAGTTAAACCTCAATGAATTTAATTCATGAATTCAAGGTTATGAACCAGATACACATACCATAATATGATTTTTAAATTTAATATCATGTTTTCTAGTCAAGTGTTTTAGATGCAGTTTGCCTTTGTTCAAGGGGTTTTAGGGTGATTTATGGTGTTCTATGCGACTGGAGGAGGTCGGGTTGGGTGAGGAGGTGGAGGAGCTTACCAGGGTGTGGGGAAAAATGCTTGGTGGTTGGACTGAGCACGGTGGCGATGGTGGCAGTGAGTTGTTGTTTGCAACCCTAGTTTGTATGGTGTTTGAATTTTTGAACGCTGTGCCTTCTGCTGTGCATCGAGTTGCACGAGGCCTCGAGAGATGGTAAGTTGGTCGATGGCGAGTCCATGGCCGGAGTTATTGACCATCTGGTGGTCGGGGTGGGCAGAAGGAGGTGATGAAAGGTTGGGTAGGGGATGTTGTGTTTTATTCCAGGTTCTGTGTTATTGCTCACTTTTTGATTTGAGGTCGTGGCGTTGGATTCTGGGGGTCGTGGTGGAGTCTGGTGGTAGTCAGTGTTGTGGTGGAGCACCTATGGGTGGCCGGAGGTGACTAGAGCCACAGTGCATGTGCCCCGTGCCCAGTGAACTGTTGAAGCATCAGGGGATGGTGCAGGAGATTAGGCCTCGGTGCGTACTCGGGTAATTCGTGTGTGCGACTCGAAGCAACGGGATAGTTGACCCAAAGCATTCTTGCTTTGGTCTCGGGTAGGATATATTTGCTACAGGTAGCATAAAACTGCCTGTGGTTTTACATTTAACTAAATTTAAAAGCAAATTAAATTGCAAGCTAATTATAACCTAAAGTTAAATTAGTGTAATGTTAGATGCAAGTGAAAGCTAAATCCAGACTGAAGTTTGTATTCAAATTTTGTATTTTCTGAATTAATTTTTTTAAAATGAACTAAATGTTACAAGATTGAAGTTGGGTTTCAGGTTTAAAACATGAAAGAAACTAAAACCTGAAATATTTGATTTAAACAATGATTTAAATTCTATGGTTAAACTCAGTTTTGAATAACTATTTTAAGGTTTTAAAATAGATTTGGATTTGAAAAATCAAGTTGTTGGAAGGGAGTTTAAATCAAAGTTTTTAAATCGAAGATAAAATTTATGGATTCAAGTCTACTTCGAATTTAAATCTGCAGGTTTAAATCAGTTTTTAAAATATGAATGTCTTTGGAAATTTAAATTTAAATTAAGATTCAAATAATTAAATTTAAAGGCTTTCTTATATAAGTTTCATGTTTATGTAATTTAAGTTATTCATAAGATTATAAAATGAATTTAAATTTGATTAATGTTTAAATAAATAATATTTTTTAATCTTAAATTCCAAATGGAATTCAAATTTAAAATTTTGGAAGGTAAAGATCTAACACACTTAAATATTAATGAAGTCATTAGTAAAGAAATAAATTAACTTAGGAATAACTATGGTATTAAAAATATTTAATGAATAAGTTAATTAATGAATGACTTATGTATTTAATTTATAAATTAATAATTTAGATTAATTTATAATTAGGAATTAATTAAGAAATAAATGTAGAAATGTAATCATGATAATTAACTAAAGGATTATTAATTAAATTCATAAATGTGATTAATTTTGATAATTAATCAAAATTAATTAGATAATCCTTTATAAATTATTAAATGTAATTACTTGATAAAAGTAATTAAGAAATTAATTACTTATTGTAATTAATTTGATAAAATGATTTATTTAAGTTAATTAATTTAGTTTCATAAATTTAAGAAATCATTTGATGATTTGATTTGTATAATCACTTAGTGTATTCAATGGAGCATAATTACTTGAGGAAGTAATTAATATAATTACTGAATGTAATTAGTGAAAGATGATGTGTTAATGAAGTAATTTGGATAATTACTGTTGTAATTAATCGGAGAATTAATTAATGGAGATAATTAATTATGGAATAATTAATTTATTAATATGAGTAATTAAGGGAAATTAACTACTGGTTGATATTAATCAAGGTGGTTAATAATTGTGTTTAATTAAAGATTAATCACTTAATATGATTAAATTAAATAAAGTAATTTAATTGAAATCTGAATTAGAGATCATTTAATTAATGTAATTAATAATGAAATTAAGATTAGTATAATTAAGAAATAATTAATAATGTGGTGATTAATTAAGGATAATGTAATTAATTGTATTTATTTATAGATAAAGTAATTAAATGTTAATTACTATAAATGATTTAGGATAATTAATTTGTAGAATTAATTAAAGGCTAATTACTTACTGTAATTAGAAGGTGATTAATCGAAGAAGTTAATCAAGGTAAATATCTAGAGATTAATTAATTAATTTGATTTAAAATTAATTAATAGTTGTATAAGCAAGATTTATAGATAAAGTAATTAATTTAATTTACTTTAAATTAATTAGAGATAGAAGTAGTTAATTTAATTCATTTTATTGTGCTTTATAAATCATTGCTTATGGATGAATGATATTAACATTTTAATGATTGATTCTGATCTCAGATAAGATATGAGTAATATCTATGTGATATGAATGCTTGGTTTAAATATGATAATATTATCTTTTTGGATGATAATATTGATTATCTGTTTATGAGATTATCTGTGATTATCTATTGTGATATTGTGAATTATCCATCTGTGTGTATATTGATGATATTGAATTAAACTGTTAAGACTAAATAGACAACTTCGTCCTAAAAGACACGTTTTGGATTTCGATGAGACCGGGATCGGTTTTCCGCATTTGGAACATCCGAAAACCACATCGATTCCAAATTAACGATAGGTCGTAAATCTGAAGTGAAGATGAAGATTCAGAATGCAAGGGTTATCGTCGTTAACTCTGAGGGTGATTCCAAATTTAGTGTAACGAGATAATGCCTTCGGATTCGTTCGAACCCGGAACGAACTTGTATGGATTGAATGCTTTCAACGCATCGTCAGGTGGGCGATGAGCATTCTAAGAAATGTATTCTATAAGTTAATCGTATCCTCAAGCCTCATCAACCGGGAATGGCTAAAACGGGGAAGGTGCAGCAAGGTTAGGTGGGTCATGCCCAAGTAGGACAAGGATATTCCTCTGTCTAGATGTCCCTTTTTTTCCGGCTTAGTGGGCAGTAGCGACGGCTATTTGCAGGGTTATCTTGTTCGGGACTGTTCAGTAAGGAATGGTTCTGGCCTTGTTTTGCAGAGGGTCGGGAGTGATCCTCGGTATGTTGATCTAGGCCACGTACTGTGACGGGCGGTACCCCAGTAGCCCTGCCATTGTATGGAATCCACAATCCAATAAGTGCCAACGGTTTTGATTGTATTACCCACTTTTGTGGCTAGTAGCTGGAATTTAATAGATGTAACAATTTCGGCTATTTTCTATTTACTTGAAAACCCTAGACCTATTATAATATCATAGAATTTCCAATCAAATGTTTTGGTTAGCGTAAGGTAAAAACTTTTCCATGTTTATGCGTGGGGAGTCTTACGTGATATCTTTTGTTTTCAAAAGATTTTCAAAGTTAAGCAACTTTAACCTGTTACTCATACCAGACCCATGTCTGACCCGGAGTTTATTTTTGTTTTTCATAAACTCTCGGGTACCCAAATTTTTACGGGTAGCCAAGGGATTCAGGTTGGCTTTGACGAATACTGGAGGAGCAATGGAGCAGGAGGCTTCAGCGTAGTAGATATACATATAGTTCCGCTGTGTTGATATCTCTGTGTTGACTTGTGTATTGAGTTGTATAACTAGACAGGTGTTTATAACTGTCTAGTATGTGATGTATTGTCTGTATAACTCTGATTGATGTTGTATATTATGTAAATACATATGTGATTATTATAATTTATTCGTTCCTCTGTGATATTCTGATGTTGTTGTTCTTTCTTCTCTATCTTTTCTATTTTCTCACCCCTTTCTTTCTTTAAGACGAAGCGGTTTTCTGGGCATGGAAAGCCGGGTCGTCACAGTTGGTATCAGAGCGCTAGGTTGAGTGAATACCTAGGCTCTTGAGTGATTTCTTTTTTGAGAGAGCTTATTTGTAATTTTAGTATATTTATTTATTTATTTATTCGTACCTAATTATTGGGTTACCTGTTCAGGTTTTCCAATGAGCTATAAAGATAGATAGGGTGGTAGTGTGTGTAACACAACTACCAATGGTTGGAGTTTGAATGTTTGAGGTTGGAAGTATAATTGTCGAGACTGTAGACCTAATACCGTCTCGAGTGAGCTTTGAGTGGTATAAGGATTTCATTGATCTCTGAAGGAAATCTGTTGAGATTCGGAGTTCATTTTTGAAGTGTAAGTTTGGATGAGCTAGAGTTTGGATTTGTCGGATGGACAGAAGTAAGTCATGATATTTGATACATCAAGGTGTAGTAGCTGTGTGATGAGACACAGTGACTATGGATGTCTCCGAAGATGTTTTCTTTGGAACAAGTAAGAAGAGTGTCTGCTCGGAATAGTGGCTGTGTTCAGCTGGATGTTTCTGTTTGCTTTGAGGTCCGAATTTCTCGAAGAGCGTGGGATTAGGAAGTCTTTTGGCTTAGGGGTTTTTCTTGAGGAAACTTCAGAAGCAGCAGAGTAGCTCCATTTCTTCGATGGGTTGGCCACATAAGAGTAAGCTGTTCTGATTGGTAAAGAGAGAGCGGTATCTTTGGAATTAGGCTGGATCAAGCGCAAAAGTGACTTGCGATGGTTTGAGTATTCTCTTGTGAATTTTTCTAGATGTCTTCAGGAAGTTAAAGTTTGGTCAGCTTCTGAAGATGGAATTTGGTATCGACGGGATTTCAGAAGTGGTACCGATGGTTCAACTCAGTAATAGGATGATTTTAGAGTTTGATAAAGTAACCCGGATTTTGGAGGAACTTCAGAATTTTCTTTTTGATCTGTGAACTTTATTTTTGGAATGTGTTGTCCAATCGGTGTTCGACTTCAGCATTTTCATCTGCTCAGTCAGAGTTGCGTAGTGGAAGCATGGTGGTAGCTGTTTTAGTTTGAAAGCAATTGGATGTTGCAGTGTTTGGATGGGAGAGTTCTATAGGAAATTTTTCAGGACCTGAGGCCAGATTGGAGTGCACCTGTTTAATTTTTTCTGGATAAGAGACGGACGAATTTGGATTCCGAAGTCGGAGATTTGATTTTGGATATGTCTTTAGTTTTCAGGAATTGGATTGTCAGTTTGGATAACTTGAATTCGTTGTGTTTCACGTATCTCTGAGGGAGTCCGTGTAAGATCTATCTCTGGTTGTAGAACCAGCAGTTCAGGGAATTTTAGTTGTTAATTCAAACTTGTCCGTAGTCTGATATCCTGTTTTGTTTTGTACATCTAGATGAGTGGAAGCTCTGTAGCTTAGTAGTATTGTTTGTTTAGATTCTATAGAGCGAGTAACCCGGTATTTATACTTGGGAAAACTCGAGAAAATCCTATCTAGAATTCTGTCTAGATAGTTAAATTTGTTTGTTTGGATGAATTGGTTGCTATGGTTGTTAGCATATGATAGATATAAGCTTGTGTTTTAAAATTAAATCTTAAACTAGGTTATTAAATTACCCTTGTTTTAAATTTCGGGGACGAAATTCTTTAAGGGGGGAGGAATGTGATATCCCGGAACTTTTGGCAATATCAATTTAATAATCTACATTAAAAATTAAATTGATTTGACAAATATTGTTAATAATAAATTTGAATTGATTCAATAATCTTCTTTTAAATAAATATTTAACTGATAATTTATCTTTTAAAAACCAATTTAAATTGTTTTCTATTTATAATATATATATATATATATATATATATATATATATATTGTAAATAGGTAATCTTTGTTTTAAGTTTAATAAAATAAAGACATGATTTCTAACTCTAATATTTTTGGAAAATTAGGAATTTGATTTTTATTTAATATTGAATAAATAATAATATGATCTTAAAAATACTCAAGATAAATTTAATTTGTTTAGAAATAAATTTAGCTTAGAGTTTAAATTTAAATAAAAAGTTTTGTTTTGTTCTATAGCTTGATAAAATAAGTGACTTATATTATTGGGAATATTTTTTTTCATAAATTATTATAATTTAATAATAAGTTATATTTAAACTATATCAATATTGTAATATCTTTGAAAATGGGTTTTACTGTATATATAGAAATTGTTATGAAAGAAGCTATGATTTGTAAAAGTAACATTAAGTCTTTCAAAAATGATAAAATGAAATAATACTTTATAAATCTCAACATAAGTATTTATTTATTTAAGTTTAAAATAAAAGTAACCTATAAGTAAAATAAATATATAAGTTAAATTTATAACAGGACTGAAGACAACTTCATATCAAAAAAAAAAATATCTAAATACAAATTGGTCTGTAGCTTGTAGATTGAGAATCCAACAAGCATAAACATAAAGTATAAAACAATAGATATGCAGGCAAGAAAATACAATACAAATATCAAGTTACAAGACAAAGTAAATATATGTGCTGGTAAAAGAAATAAAATAAACAAAATGCAAGTAGCTTATAGACTAAGATTCAAACAAGTATGAAAACAAAATAATAAAAGTAACCAGACAAAATAATGATTTTGCTATCTGTAAGTCAAGAATGTAAAACAAAGTAAAGTAATAAAACAAAACAAAGCTAAGTAGAAATATCCTTGTGTGTTCAGCATATAAAATAGTTTGCTAAGCAAGCTAAAGCAAGCAAATTAATAAAGTAAGAAATAAAATCAAATGAAGCTGCCAGGCAAGTAAAATAGGCATGTAGCCTGTAGATAAAAAATGCAAAGTAAGGGGAATCAAAGTAAATAAAATATCTACATAAGCAATGATTAAATTGGCTAAGTAGGAAACAAGAGTACATTAACAATTATTGCTTACATTTACTTAGCACAACCTTATATCCATTCGAAATTTGTTCAAATCCTTTCAGAAAATCTGCCTGAAAAAGCAAAATGCAAATAGTATCTGTAAATTGCTAGTCTAGATAGCACCTTCCCCTGTAATCTTTTCTTATATATATATATATATATTTGTATGCTCTAGTTCACTTTCATTCATCAAAAATATTAGCAAGCATATCAAACCAGAGGAAGATTTTATTGCAAGCCTACTCATTTCTATGCAAACTCAAAAATAAACTGAATCCATTATTCAATAATAATCAAGCAAGATGAATAAACAACAAGATTTGAGGATCATAAGCAAGGCCATTCTCACTTTTAAAATTTCAAAGCTTTTCAAAATTAAAGGGGCTCTGCTTATTTCTGAAATACAGGTGAGTAACTTAAATTTTAAAATACTTAAATATATATAAGATGCTTAATTATGATCTGATATGTGCATATATCTTAATGAATTTCTGTGTTTACATGTTACTGCATGTATGTGTGATTGACATCCTATAACCACTTCTGTTTTAAAGGGTAGCAACATCAAAATTTAATGGTCTAAATAGATTTTTGTTCTGTTGCAACTTTTCTCTGAAATTCAGTTGCAATTGCTCTGTGTATGTATGAGTACTGTATTATGTATCTCTGGGTTCTGTCTGCTTTAGTTCCAGGTTTAAAAATCCTCAACAAAATTTCAACTTCTTGTTCTTAATTCAAACTTAGACGGGACATGAGTTTGACATAAGATGCTGGTAAAGTAGAGACTTGGCCTTAAATATTTCTTAAGGAAAAACAGTAGTGTTAGTTACAGGAAAATATCAAACTGCAGTAGAAACTAAATTAAGTTAAACCTCAATGAATTTAATTCATGAATTCAAGGTTATGAACCAGATACACATACCATAATATGATTTTTAAATTTAATATCATGTTTTCTAGTCAAGTGTTTTAGATACAGTTTGCCTTTGTTCAAGGGTGGGTTTTTGGGTGATTTATGGTGTTCTATGCGACTGGAGGAGGTCGGGTTGGGTGAGGAGGTGGAGGAGCTTACCAGGGTGTGGGGAAAAATGCTTGGTGGTTGGACTGAGCACGGTGGCGATGGTGGCAGTGAGTTGTTGTTTGCAACCCTAGTTTGTATGGTGTTTGAGTTTTTGAACGCTGTGCCTTCTACTGTGCATCGAGTTGCACGAGGCCTCGAGAGATGGTAAGTTGGTCGAAGGCGAGTCCATAGTCGGAGTTATTGACCATCTGGTGGTCGGGGTGGGCAAAAGGAGGTGATGACAGGTTGGGTAGGGGATGTTGTGTTTTATTCCAGGTTCTGTGTTATTGCTCATTTTTTGATTTGAGATCGTGGCGTAGGATTCTGGGGGTCGTGGTGGAGTCTGGTGGGAGTCAGTGTCGTGGTGGAGCACGTATGGGTGGCCGGAGGTGACTGGGGCCACGGTGCACGTGCACCGTGCCCAGTGAAGTGTTGAAGCATCAGGGGATGGTGCAGGAGTTTAGGCCTCAGTGCGTACTCGGGTGATTCGTGTGTGCGACTCGAAGCAACGGGATAGTTGACCCGAAGCATTCTTACTTTGGTATCGGGTAGGATATATTTGCTACAGGTAGCATAAAACTGCCTGCAGTTTTACATTTAACTAAATTTAAAAGCAAATTAAATTGCAAGCTAATTATAACCAAAAGTTAAATCAGTGTAATGTTAGATGCAAGTGAAAGCTAAATCCAGATTGAAGTTTGTATTCAAATTTTGTATTTTCTGAATTCATTTTTTTTAAATGAACTAAGTGTTACAAGATTGAAGTTGGGTTTCAGGTTTAAAACCTGACAGAAACTAAAACCTGAAATATTTGATTTAAACAATGATTTAAATTCTATGGTTAAACTCAGTTTTGAATAACTATTTTAAGGTTTTAAAATAGATTTGGATTTGAAAAATCAAGTTGTTGGAGGGGAGTTTAAATCAAAGTTTTTAAATCGAAGATAAAATTTATGGATTCAAGTCTACTTCGAATTTAAATCTGCAGGTTTAAATCAGTTTTTAAAATATGAATGTCTTTGGAAATTTAAAGTTAAATTAAGATTCAAACAATTAAATTTAAAGGCTTTATTATATAAGTTTCATGTGTATGTAATTTAAGTTATTCACAAGATTAGAAATTGAATTTAAATTTGATTAATGTTTAAATAAATAATATTTTTGAATCTTAAATTCCAAATGGAATTCAAATTTAAAATTTTGGAAGGTGAAGATCTAACACACTTAAATATTAATGAAGTCATTAGTAAAGAAATAAATTAACTTAGGAATAATTAAGGCATTAAAAATAATTAATGAATAAGTTAATTAATGAATGACTTATGTATTTAATTTATAAATTAATAATTTAGATTAATTTATAATTACGAATTAATTAAGAAATAAATGTAGAAATGTAATCATGATAATTAACTAAAGGATTATTAATTAAATTCATAAATGTGATTAATTTTGATAATTAATCAAATTTAATTAGATAATCCATTATAAATTGTTAAATGTAATTACTTGATAAAAGTAATTAAGAAATTAATTACTTATTGTAATTAATTTGATAAAATGATTTATTTAAGTTAATTAATTTAGTTTCATAAATTTAAGAAATCATTTGATGATTTGATTTGTATAATCACTTAGTGTATTCAATGGAGCATAATTACTTGAGGAAGTAATTAATATAATTACTGAATGTAATTAGTGAAAGATGATGTGTTAATGAAGTAATTTGGATAATTACTTTTGTAATTAATCGGAGGATTAATTAATGGAGATAATTAATTATGGAATAATTAATTTATTAATATGAGTAATTAAGGGAAATTAACTACTGGTTGATATTAATCAAGGTGGTTAATAATTGTGTTTAATTAAAGATTAATCACTTAATATGAATAAATTCAATAAAGTAATTTAATTGAAATCTGAATTAGAGATCATTTAATTAATGTAATTATTAATGAAATTAAGATTAGCATAATTAAGAAATAATTAATAATGTGGTGATTAATTAAGGATAATGTAATTAATTGTATTTATTTATAAATAAAGTAATTAAATGTTAATAACTATAAATGATTTAGGATAATTAATTTGTAGAATTAATTAAAGACTAATTACTTACTGTAATTAGAAGGTGATTAATCGAAGAAGTTAATCAAGGTAAATATCTAGAGATTAATTAATTTGATTTGATTTAAAATTAATTAATAGTTGTATAAGCAAGATTTATAGATAAAGTAATTAATTTAATTTACTTTAAATTAATTATAGATAGAAGTAGTTAATTTAATTCATTTTAAATTAATTATAGATTGTGATTTATAAATCATTGCTTATGGATGAATGATATTAACATTTCATTGATTGATTCTGATCTCAGATATGATATATGTAATATCTATATGATATGAATGCTTGGTTTAAATATGATAATATTATCTGTTTGGATGATAATATTGATTATCTGTTTATGAGATTATCTGTGATTATCTATTGTGATATTGTGAATTATCCATCTGTGTGTATATTGATGATATTGAATTAAACTGTTAAGACTAAATAGACAACTTGGCCCTAAAAGACACGTTTTAGATTTCGATGAGACCGGGATCGGTTTTCCGCATTTGAAACATCCGAAAACCACATCGATTCCAAATTAACGATAGGTCGTAAATCTAAAGTGAAGATGAAGATTCAGAATGCAAGGGTTATCGTCGTTAACTCTGAGGGTGATTCCAAAATGAGTGTAACGAGATAATGCCTTCGGATTCGTTCGAACCCGGAACGAACTTGTATGGATTGAATGCTTTCAACACATCGTCAGGTGGGCGATGAGCATTCTAAAAAATGTATTCTATAAAGGTAATCGTAGCCTCAAGCCTCATCAAACGGGAATGGCTAAAACAGGGGAGGTGCAGCAAGGTTAGGTGGGTCATGCCCAAGCAGGACAAGGATATTCCCCTGTCAAGATGTCCCTTTTTTTCCGGCTTAGTGGGCAGTAGCGACGGCTATCTACGGGGTTATCTTGTTCGGGACTGTTCAGTAAGGAATGGTTCCAGCCTTGTTTTGCAGGGGGTCGGGAGTGATCCTCGGTACGTTGATCTAGGCCACGTACTGTGACGGGCGGTACCCCAGTAGCCCTGCCATTATATGGAATCCACAATCCAATAAGTGCCAACGGTTTTGATTGTATTACCCACTTTTGTGGCTAGTAGCTGGAATTTAATAGATGTAACAATTTCGGCTATTTTCTATTTACTTGAAAACCCTAGACCTATTATAATATCACAGAATTTCCTATCAAATGTTTTTGTTAGCGTAAGGTAAAAACTTGTAACGACCCAACTTCCACTCCCGGAAAATCGCGTCATCTTTTAAGAAAGAAAGGGATAGAAGAAGAAAAGAAAGAGAAGAAAGAGAAAACAACACATCAGAATCTCACAGCGGAACGATTTAAATATAATATAGAACATATACAGAGTATCATATACATCAGAGTACACAACTAAACATCTCAAATTAGACAGTTATAACATTTCTGTCTAATACAATACAAGACATCATACAGAAACAACACAGCGGAAACTCTAACCATATATCTACACGCTGAAGCCTCCTGCTCCAAAGCTCCTCCAGAATTCGTCAAGAGATAACCTGAATCACTTGACTACTCATATAGAATATGAGTACCCAAGAGTTTAATAAAACAGAAAATAAACACTCAGGTCAGACAGGGGTCTGGTGTGAGTAAACGGGGATAAAAAGTTGCTTAACTTTAGAAAATCCTTTGAAAACAAAAGGTATCACGTAAGACTTCCCACACATAAACATGGAAAAGTTTTTACCTTACGCTAACCAAAACATTTGATAGGAAATCCAGTGATATTATAATAGTGTCTAGGGTTTTCAAGTAAATAAGAAATAGCCGAAATTGTTACATTCATTAAATTCCAGCTACTAGCCACAAAAGTGGGTAATACAAACAAAACCGTAGGGTCTCGTAGGGAAAATGGGTTTCCATCAATGGCAGGGCTACTGGGGTACCGCCCGTCACAGTACGTGGCCTAGATCACCGTACCGAGGATTACTCCCTTCATCCCCTGCAACACAAAGCCGGACCCGTTCCTTACTGAACAGTTCCGAACAAGACCACCCCGCAGATTGGTCGTCACCAACTGCCACACAGCCGAAATATATAAAGGGACCTCTAGACAGGGGTAAATCTTGCTCTCAAGTGGGGGCTACCCACGAAGCTTTGCTGCACCTCCCCTGTTTTAGCCATTCCCGGTTGATGAGGCTTGAGGCTGCGATTACCTTTATAGGACCAATCATCTTAGAATGCTCATCGTCCGCCTGACGATGTGCTGAAAGCATTCAATCCATACAAGTTCGTTCCGGGTTCGAACGAAACCGAAGGCACTATTTCGTTGCACTCATTTTGGAATCACCCTCAGAGTCAACGACCATAGCCCTTGCACTCTGATTCACCATCTCGAATCTATAAGCACTATTCCGTCAAACTCATTACGGAATCACCCACAGAGTTATACTGACGTATAGCCCTTACACCTCGAGTCTTCACTTGCTCCACTTGGATTAACGACCTAACGTTTAATTGGAATCGATGTGGTTTTCGGATATCCAAATATGGAAACCCGATCCCGGTCTCATCGAAACCAAACGCCATTTTAATGTCCAAGTTGTACTTAAGGGTTTTAAAACAATTAATTCATTTCATTACTATCTACATTACAGAGATAGATACACTACATCTAACAATAGATAAGCACATTCATATCATAACAGATAATCTGTATCATCCATAAATAGATAATCATCACAACCAAACAATCCATCACAAACCATCATACTTAAACCATGCATTCGTATCATTCAGATACGACTCATCTCATTACTGAGATCACAATCATTCAATCAATATCATCCATAAGCTATGATTTACCCATCAATTATAATTAATTTAAAATGAATTAAATTAATTACAATCATCTCTAATTAATTTAAAATAAATTAAATTAATTAACACATTTAAATCCTGCTTACATCCATTAATTAATTAACCTAGTTAATTAATTATCCACTAAGTATTTAACTTGATTAAACAACCCTGATTAATCATTTACTAATTACAATAAGTAATTAGTCCTCAATTAATTAACCTTAATCATAAGTAATTAACATTTAATTACTCATTTATTAATTAATTATAATTAATTATATTTATCCTTAATTAATTACAATTAATTAATCACTTAACTAATCAATTATTACTTAATTAAACAATCCTTAATTACATCATTAATATTAATTAATGATCTCCAATATTTAAATAAATTACTTAATTAAAATTAATTACATTTAATAATTAATCTAATTATTAATCACCTTGATTAATATTCAATTTAGTAATTAACTATCTTTAATTACTTATTTATAAATTAAATAACCAATAATTAATCATTAATTAATTCCTTAATTAATTACAAAAGTAATTATCCAAATTACTAATTACATTCCAGTAATTAACATTATTACTTCATCAAGTAATCCTGCTCCCTTAATTACATTAAGTAATTACTCTCTTAAAATCATCAAATGATTTATTTAAATTAATTAAATTAAATTAATTAACTTAATTAAATCACAATCCAAATTAATTACCATAAGTGATTAATTCCTTAATTACTTTAACAATTATAATTAATTAGATTCAATTAATTAATATAATTAATTTCCTTACTAAATTATTCTTAGATAATTACTATCTTTTATTATTTAACACATTTCATTAATTACATACTTAAGAAATCTGGATCAGATTAATAAATCATTTCTAATTAAAATTAATCTAAATCATTATTTCAAATCAGATAATTAAGTAAATTCTTAATTATCTTAAATATTTTCAAAATATTCTAATTACTAATCAAATAACTCCTTTACATTCAAAATGTATTAAAACAATACATTTCTAAATTTAAATTCAAATTTCATTTTAAAAATTTGATATTTTAAAATGTTTAACCATTTAAACATGAATCTAAATTAACACTTCATATTTTAAATTCAAATACTAAGGAACTAATTTCTTCCAAGTTTAAACTTATTTGAAATCAAATTTTATTTTCAAATCTATATTAAACACTGAAATATGTTCATTCATTCTTCTTTAAATTTATAAACTGTTTGAAATCAAAACTGGGTTTCAAAGTAAATTTGAAACTGTTTTTTTATTTGATTTCAAACCAATTTAAATCAAATTTTAAAATATTTAAATTTGATCATACTTCTAAAACTTACAAAACTATTTAAATCTAAATCTGATTTTAAAAAAAAAAAAAAAAAAAAAAAAAACAGCCTGAAACTATTCTTAAACTTGATTAAAACTGAATTTTAAATCTAGTTTAAATTTAAGATTTGCATTTTTAAAAATTTGAATTCAAAATTACATTTGAATTCAGATTCAAGTTCACTTGAATCAACTCCTGCACTAAATTTCATTCAACATAAAAAAACTGTATAAATAACTTTCTGGTTTAAAAACCTGAAACAGTTTTTAACATTGATTTTTAACTGAAATTAAATCTTGTTTAAATTTATGATTTCATCATTTTTTTTTTTTAAAAAAAAACTTTGATTTTAAACTACATCTGAATTCAATTTCAACTCATACTTGAATCAAGTTGCAAAATTTTAAAATATGAGTTTATTCAAAACTGCAGGGCTACAGATTCTAAAACCTGCAATTGATTTAAAACCAAGTTTAAAGCTTGTTTAAATTTAAATTATTTTATTTTTAAAAACCTTGAATTCAAACTCTATTTGAATTCAGTTCTACTTCCACCTAAAATCAAATTTCCCACTCTAAAATTTAAATCTCATTCAACATTTTTTTTTTTAAAGAAAACTGCAAAACTCTCTGTTATAAACCTGTAACAATTCTACCCGAGCCCAACCTATATCTGCTTCGAGTTTCACTACTCCTTGCTTCGAGATCATTTCACAAAATCCCGAGTTCTACTTCGGGTCAAAACCCTACACACAACCAAAAGACCACCAGACTTCAACCTGAAATGGTGCACATGTACCGTCGCTCCGGCGAACTCCAGTCATGCTAACTCCCTTCCACAAGACACTGATCATCTCCTTACATTAACACAATCATCCAAACCACCCTATATCAGTTGAAATCAAAATTAAGGAAACAACAGCAACCTGGAAAAAAACAAGCTACACCCACTCTAATCTGTCAATAGCCATAAACTCACATTCTCCGATCATTATCATCACTGCAGTTTTAGTAAAAGACTCACCTACATTCCCTCTGAAATTTCCCAAAGCCCAAATTATTTGAAGCAACAGAGAGCATGTGGATAATTTAAGAAACTGCAATACTGGAACTAGGTTTGAAAACCTGGAAAACCAAATCTCCAACTCCTCTCTCTTCCTGATCATCTATCACCAACTACCCCACTTTTACACCAATACTCTACTAATAGAAAGCTTCTTAACACCTGACATTAACTATCCTAAAAGATAAATTACAAAATTACAAATCCTGTTCAAAACAGAATTTCAAATCCCACAGTTTATTTAACTGTAATATTTGTTTTATTACAAGTGCTTACTGCTGTATTTGTTTTAGAAGAAACAGATTTTTATCAAATTATCAAAATTATGATTTAAGAACATAATTTTATTTTTAAACAACATTACTTGTTTGCTCATATTAATTCCTAACAGAGACTAAACAAGTGAATAAGGTTTTCTATTTAACTTAGTTACAACAGCAAACTGTAAATCAGGATTCCCATACATATATATATATCTATATATATGACACACATCATATTGATCCCAAATAAACTCATACAAGTATACACAACTTTACATGTTCACATGCATCAGACAGGTTCAAACTTTTGCATTGAGGTTCTCACAAAAATAAATAACAGAGCAGCTTTGTTTTAAAACAGTTTGAAAAAAACATAAGCTCTGTAGTTTATGTTGATTTTGATTTTTTTTTTAATTTTCTTAAAGAAAACTGTTTTTAAAAGAAGAAGTTTACTCACCTATAAAATTTGAAGAATGCAGAAACAACCTTGGGTGCAGACTTCATTTCCAGGACCTATATTTGAAATGCATGATGAACTTGAATGCCATTAGCAAGTTGAAGTTGCTTGTTGCTTCTGTAATGATGATGCATGCAGACCTTCCAAATTATATGCTCATATTTGCAGAATTTAGATGCAGAAATATGGCATGCAGATCCAAATTCAGTTGCACAGATTGAAGGTAATTGTGCAGATTTTAATTTGTTTGAAGAAATTGAAGTTGATCTTTGCAGATTTGTTATTTGCAGGCTTCAAAGTTGAATGCAGAATTGAAGTTATTTGTAGGAATGATTTGCAGATTTTAGACTGCAGATTTGAAGAAGTTTGGGTTTGCAGATTTTGACTAGAAGTTTGTTTTTGCAGAATTGAATTTGTATATTTGAAGATGAATGCAGAAATGAAGATGTATGCAAATTTGTTTTGAAGATAGGTTGCAGATTTGAGAATTTATTGCAGATTTGAGGTTGAATGCAATTGTTTTTGAGGGGTTTTTGATTTACTCAAATCTGATTTTCAGAACTTAAAATTTGAAGAGAATGTTTTTATCAAAATGCTTTGTTATGTTTCTATCAATATAACTTAAATTTTAAGAAAAATAAATAAGCTTGCCACTTGTTATGTTATAGTGCTAATTGTTTTACAAGTGTCTCTTCTATGTTCTAATAATTTAACACATATGCAAAACCAATTATTAAAAGAGAATTCTAAATTTATATATGTATTTAAATTATCTTAAACTATTTCAAATTATTTAAACATGTTTTATTTTTAAATGTTTATTAACATTAGCTTTGAAATACATATATATACTCTTACATTAAAATGTTCTTTTAATTATTTTTAAAATAATATTATTTATAAACCAAATTTCAAAAGAGAAGAATGAATTAAATCTATTTCAAAAAAAAGCAATTTTAAAATAAAACAAATTATACTTTTATTATAAAACAAAATTAAACTATATTTATTTTATAAACAAATAAATACTTACTTACTAATTTAAATCAATTTACAAATTTACATTTATATATAATAATTAGAAAATATACTTTATTAAATATAAATTTAAAATTAAAACCAAATCTCTATTTACAATGTATAAACATTTATACATTATAAATAAAATATTTTTGATTTTTGAAAAGAATATCATTTAACAAATTAATTAATTATAAATTTTCAAAAGAGATTTTCTGTTTGAATTAAGTTATTAAAATAATATTTCACATTTTACAACAATTATCAATGAAATTATTAAATAATTATTGCCTAAATTTCCGGGACATCACATTCCTTCCCCCTTAAAAGAATTTCGTCCCCGAAATTTAAAAGCAAAGGTAATTTAATAATTCTATACAGATTTTAAATTTTAAAAGAGCAATCAAATACTATCAACCAAATACTAGCAATCATAGCAACCAATTCAAAACAAACAATTCTAATTATCCAGACAAAATTCTGGATAAGATTCCCTAGAGTTTTCCAGGTACAAACACCGGGACCCTCGCCCTACAGAATCTAAAATAACTAAACCACTCAGATCTAGAGCTCCTATATCTAGATCTACAAATCTAAACAGAATACAGGACTACAGTCAAGTCCTGATCAACTCCCAAACCCCTCAGAACTACTGAGTCCAAAACCAGAGATAAACCATACACGTACTCCCTCAGAGATACGTGAAAACAAACAAATTCCAGCCATCCGAACTGGAAATTCAGTCTCGTAGAACAAATACTTAACTTTAAGAGAAAACAGAAAGATCCAATCTCATATCCACACAATCTCTCATATCGATCTTGGGCCGCCTCCAACCTTCTAGATCAATCAGATCTACCACATAGCTCTTCTACACAAATATCAGAAGACTTCCAACCTACTACTCCTATTCTGGAAAACAAACAGATACAAAACAATCAAGTCTCCAGATCCAAAATGAATTTCCTGTAGAAATCCTTTGATCCAAAACAAAACTCAAATTCCCAAAGAATCGGGTGCTCCTATTCTGGAATAGCTGCCACCATGCTTCCACTGTGCAACTCTGATTCGAGAATGCTGTTGATGAACACAAGTATAAACTTGATCAACTCACTCCGGAAACATTATTCATCAAATTCTATAAAATCTCAAACCACTTCAATAACTCTAACATCCTCTAGAGATGCTTCAATCCAAACAAAGATTACTTAAAAACTTTCAAACCATCGCAAGTCACTTTTGCGATTCCACCTAGTTCAGATCCCAAGAAATCATTCTCACAGCAACAATCAGAACAGCTAAAACCTTCAAAAGAAGAAACTAGTGGTCCACCTCTTAACCACTAACATCACTCCCAACTGAGCTTCCAGAAGAAATGGACATGCTCCACCATAAGTCCAGACTACTGACAGAAGAATCACAGAGACTCCTAAACCACCGAAGAACAGGTCACTCACTGCTGCTACTACTGCCAAAACTTCCTTAACCAAAAGCTCATCGAACCTCAAAGCTACACCAGCCTTTTCACAATAGAGCATTCCAGATAGACAGATATCTCTCAGGAAACTCGCTCCCAAACCAAGCTCAAAACTTTTTGCCATACTGAGTCTCAAACTCAAAAACAGACAGAACTCCTTCCTGAAGTTGCCAAGATACCCTTGCTGGCTTCAGAACTTCTTACTAATCCAAACTCAAGAAAAACCACTCACACGAGTGCAACCAAGCTTATAATCCAAAGAAGAACTCCGAATCTTGAAAAGATTTCCTTCAGAGATAAGTGAAATCCTTCACACCAAACTACCAAACTACTCAAGATGCCCAAAACTGCCCTAGCAGACCACTTCCAATCTCAAACACTCGAACTCCAACCATTGGTAGTTGTGTTACACACACCACTACCCTATCTACCTTTATTACTTATATTGGAAAACCTGAACAGGTAACCCAATCTAATAGGTAGAAATAAATAAATATATATATATATATATATTCAAAATTACAAATACGCTCTCTCAAGAAAACACCACTACAGAGCCTAGGTATTCACTCAACCTAAAGCTCTGATACCACGTTGTAACGACCCAACTTCCACTCCCGGAAAATCGCGTCATCTTTTAAGAAAGAAAGGGATAGAAGAAGAAAAGAAAGAGAAGAAAGAGAAAACAACACATCAGAATCTCACAGCGGAACGATTTAAATATAATATAGAACATATACAGAGTATCATATACATCAGAGTACACAACTAAACATCTCAAATTAGACAGTTATAACATTTCTGTCTAATACAATACAAGACATCATACAGAAACAACACAGCGGAAACTCTAACCATATATCTACACGCTGAAGCCTCCTGCTCCAAAGCTCCTCCAGAATTCGTCAAGAGATAACCTGAATCACTTGACTACTCATATAGAATATGAGTACCCAAGAGTTTAATAAAACAGAAAATAAACACTCAGGTCAGACAGGGGTCTGGTGTGAGTAAACGGGGATAAAAAGTTGCTTAACTTTAGAAAATCCTTTGAAAACAAAAGGTATCACGTAAGACTTCCCACACATAAACATGGAAAAGTTTTTACCTTACGCTAACCAAAACATTTGATAGGAAATCCAGTGATATTATAATAGTGTCTAGGGTTTTCAAGTAAATAAGAAATAGCCGAAATTGTTACATTCATTAAATTCCAGCTACTAGCCACAAAAGTGGGTAATACAAACAAAACCGTAGGGTCTCGTAGGGAAAATGGGTTTCCATCAATGGCAGGGCTACTGGGGTACCGCCCGTCACAGTACGTGGCCTAGATCACCGTACCAAGGATTACTCCCTTCATCCCCTGCAACACAAAGCCGGACCCGTTCCTTACTGAACAGTTCCGAACAAGACCACCCCGCAGATTGGTCGTCACCAACTGCCACACAGCCGAAATATATAAAGGGACCTCTAGACAGGGGTAAATCTTGCTCTCAAGTGGGGGCTACCCACGAAGCTTTGCTGCACCTCCCCTGTTTTAGCCATTCCCGGTTGATGAGGCTTGAGGCTGCGATTACCTTTATAGGACCAATCATCTTAGAATGCTCATCGTCCGCCTGACGATGTGCTGAAAGCATTCAATCCATACAAGTTCGTTCCGGGTTCGAACGAAACCGAAGGCACTATTTCGTTGCACTCATTTTGGAATCACCCTCAGAGTCAACGACCATAGCCCTTGCACTCTGATTCACCATCTCGAATCTATAAGCACTATTCCGTCAAACTCATTACGGAATCACCCACAGAGTTATACTGACGTATAGCCCTTACACCTCGAGTCTTCACTTGCTCCACTTGGATTAACGACCTAACGTTTAATTGGAATCGATGTGGTTTTCGGATATCCAAATATGGAAACCCGATCCCGGTCTCATCGAAACCAAACGCCATTTTAATGTCCAAGTTGTACTTAAGGGTTTTAAAACAATTAATTCATTTCATTACTATCTACATTACAGAGATAGATACACTACATCTAACAATAGATAAGCACATTCATATCATAACAGATAATCTGTATCATCCATAAATAGATAATCATCACAACCAAACAATCCATCACAAACCATCATACTTAAACCATGCATTCGTATCATTCAGATACGACTCATCTCATTACTGAGATCACAATCATTCAATCAATATCATCCATAAGCTATGATTTACCCATCAATTATAATTAATTTAAAATGAATTAAATTAATTACAATCATCTCTAATTAATTTAAAATAAATTAAATTAATTAACACATTTAAATCCTGCTTACATCCATTAATTAATTAACCTAGTTAATTAATTATCCACTAAGTATTTAACTTGATTAAACAACCCTGATTAATCATTTACTAATTACAATAAGTAATTAGTCCTCAATTAATTAACCTTAATCATAAGTAATTAACATTTAATTACTCATTTATTAATTAATTATAATTAATTATATTTATCCTTAATTAATTACAATTAATTAATCACTTAACTAATCAATTATTACTTAATTAAACAATCCTTAATTACATCATTAATATTAATTAATGATCTCCAATATTTAAATAAATTACTTAATTAAAATTAATTACATTTAATAATTAATCTAATTATTAATCACCTTGATTAATATTCAATTTAGTAATTAACTATCTTTAATTACTTATTTATAAATTAAATAACCAATAATTAATCATTAATTAATTCCTTAATTAATTACAAAAGTAATTATCCAAATTACTAATTACATTCCAGTAATTAACATTATTACTTCATCAAGTAATCCTGCTCCCTTAATTACATTAAGTAATTATCTCTTAAAATCATCAAATGATTTATTTAAATTAATTAAATTAAATTAATTAACTTAATTAAATCACAATCCAAATTAATTACCATAAGTGATTAATTCCTTAATTACTTTAACAATTATAATTAATTAGATTCAATTAATTAATATAATTAATTTCCTTACTAAATTATTCTTAGATAATTACTATCTTTTATTATTTAACACATTTCATTAATTACATACTTAAGAAATCTGGATCAGATTAATAAATCATTTCTAATTAAAATTAATCTAAATCATTATTTCAAATCAGATAATTAAGTAAATTCTTAATTATCTTAAATATTTTCAAAATATTCTAATTACTAATCAAATAACTCCTTTACATTCAAAATGTATTAAAACAATACATTTCTAAATTTAAATTCAAATTTCATTTTAAAAATTTGATATTTTAAAATGTTTAACCATTTAAACATGAATCTAAATTAACACTTCATATTTTAAATTCAAATACTAAGGAACTAATTTCTTCCAAGTTTAAACTTATTTGAAATCAAATTTTATTTTCAAATCTATATTAAACACTGAAATATGTTCATTCATTCTTCTTTAAATTTATAAACTGTTTGAAATCAAAACTGGGTTTCAAAGTAAATTTGAAACTGTTTTTTTATTTGATTTCAAACCAATTTAAATCAAATTTTAAAATATTTAAATTTGATCATACTTCTAAAACTTACAAAACTATTTAAATCTAAATCTGATTTTAAAAAAAAAAAAAAAAAAAAAAAAAAACAGCCTGAAACTATTCTTAAACTTGATTAAAACTGAATTTTAAATCTAGTTTAAATTTAAGATTTGCATTTTTAAAAATTTGAATTCAAAATTACATTTGAATTCAGATTCAAGTTCACTTGAATCAACTCCTGCACTAAATTTCATTCAACATAAAAAAACTGTATAAATAACTTTCTGGTTTAAAAACCTGAAACAGTTTTTAACATTGATTTTTAACTGAAATTAAATCTTGTTTAAATTTATGATTTCATCATTTTTTTTTTTTTAAAAAAAACTTTGATTTTAAACTACATCTGAATTCAATTTCAACTCATACTTGAATCAAGTTGCAAAATTTTAAAATATGAGTTTATTCAAAACTGCAGGGCTACAGATTCTAAAACCTGCAATTGATTTAAAACCAAGTTTAAAGCTTGTTTAAATTTAAATTATTTTATTTTTAAAAACCTTGAATTCAAACTCTATTTGAATTCAGTTCTACTTCCACCTAAAATCAAATTTCCCACTCTAAAATTTAAATCTCATTCAACATTTTTTTTTTTTAAAGAAAACTGCAAAACTCTCTGTTATAAACCTGTAACAATTCTACCCGAGCCCAACCTATATCTGCTTCGAGTTTCACTACTCCTTGCTTCGAGATCATTTCACAAAATCCCGAGTTCTACTTCGGGTCAAAACCCTACACACAACCAAAAGACCACCAGACTTCAACCTGAAATGGTGCACATGTACCGTCGCTCCGGCGAACTCCAGTCATGCTAACTCCCTTCCACAAGACACTGATCATCTCCTTACATTAACACAATCATCCAAACCACCCTATATCAGTTGAAATCAAAATTAAGGAAACAACAGCAACCTGGAAAAAAACAAGCTACACCCACTCTAATCTGTCAATAGCCATAAACTCACATTCTCCGATCATTATCATCACTGCAGTTTTAGTAAAAGACTCACCTACATTCCCTCTGAAATTTCCCAAAGCCCAAATTATTTGAAGCAACAGAGAGCATGTGGATAATTTAAGAAACTGCAATACTGGAACTAGGTTTGAAAACCTGGAAAACCAAATCTCCAACTCCTCTCTCTTCCTGATCATCTATCACCAACTACCCCACTTTTACACCAATACTCTACTAATAGAAAGCTTCTTAACACCTGACATTAACTATCCTAAAAGATAAATTACAAAATTACAAATCCTGTTCAAAACAGAATTTCAAATCCCACAGTTTATTTAACTGTAATATTTGTTTTATTACAAGTGCTTACTGCTGTATTTGTTTTAGAAGAAACAGATTTTTATCAAAGTATCAAAATTATGATTTAAGAACATAATTTTATTTTTAAACAACATTACTTGTTTGCTCATATTAATTCCTAACAGAGACTAAACAAGTGAATAAGGTTTTCTATTTAACTTAGTTACAACAGCAAACTGTAAATCAGGATTCCCATACATATATATATATATCTATATATATGACACACATCATATTGATCCCAAATAAACTCATACAAGTATACACAACTTTACATGTTCACATGCATCAGACAGGTTCAAACTTTTGCATTGAGGTTCTCACAAAAATAAATAACAGAGCAGCTTTGTTTTAAAACAGTTTGAAAAAAACATAAGCTCTGTAGTTTATGTTGATTTTGATTTTTTTTTTAATTTTCTTAAAGAAAACTGTTTTTAAAAGAAGAAGTTTACTCACCTATAAAATTTGAAGAATGCAGAAACAACCTTGGGTGCAGACTTCATTTCCAGGACCTATATTTGAAATGCATGATGAACTTGAATGCCATTAGCAAGTTGAAGTTGCTTGTTGCTTCTGTAATGATGATGCATGCAGACCTTCCAAATTATATGCTCATATTTGCAGAATTTAGATGCAGAAATATGGCATGCAGATCCAAATTCAGTTGCACAGATTGAAGGTAATTGTGCAGATTTTAATTTGTTTGAAGAAATTGAAGTTGATCTTTGCAGATTTGTTATTTGCAGGCTTCAAAGTTGAATGCAGAATTGAAGTTATTTGTAGGAATGATTTGCAGATTTTAGACTGCAGATTTGAAGAAGTTTGGGTTTGCAGATTTTGACTAGAAGTTTGTTTTTGCAGAATTGAATTTGTATATTTGAAGATGAATGCAGAAATGAAGATGTATGCAAATTTGTTTTGAAGATAGGTTGCAGATTTGAGAATTTATTGCAGATTTGAGGTTGAATGCAATTGTTTTTGAGGGGTTTTTGATTTACTCAAATCTGATTTTCAGAACTTAAAATTTGAAGAGAATGTTTTTATCAAAATGCTTTGTTATGTTTCTATCAATATAACTTAAATTTTAAGAAAAATAAATAAGCTTGCCACTTGTTATGTTATAGTGCTAATTGTTTTACAAGTGTCTCTTCTATGTTCTAATAATTTAACACATATGCAAAACCAATTATTAAAAGAGAATTCTAAATTTATATATGTATTTAAATTATCTTAAACTATTTCAAATTATTTAAACATGTTTTATTTTTAAATGTTTATTAACATTAGCTTTGAAATACATATATATACTCTTACATTAAAATGTTCTTTTAATTATTTTTAAAATAATATTATTTATAAACCAAATTTCAAAAGAGAAGAATGAATTAAATCTATTTCAAAAAAAAGCAATTTTAAAATAAAACAAATTATACTTTTATTATAAAACAAAATTAAACTATATTTATTTTATAAACAAATAAATACTTACTTACTAATTTAAATCAATTTACAAATTTACATTTATATATAATAATTAGAAAATATACTTTATTAAATATAAATTTAAAATTAAAACCAAATCTCTATTTACAATGTATAAACATTTATACATTATAAATAAAATATTTTTGATTTTTGAAAAGAATATCATTTAACAAATTAATTAATTATAAATTTTCAAAAGAGATTTTCTGTTTGAATTAAGTTATTAAAATAATATTTCACATTTTACAACAATTATCAATGAAATTATTAAATAATTATTGCCTAAATTTCCGGGACATCACAAAACTTCTCCATGTTTATGTGTGGGTAGTCTTACGTGATACCTTTTGTTTTCAAAAGATTTTCAAAGTTAAGCAACTTTAACCTGTTACTCATACCAGACCCATGTCTGACCCGGAGTTTATTTTTGTTTTTCATAAACTCTCGGGTACCCAAATTTTTACGGGTAGCCAAGGGATTCAGGTTGGCTTTGACGAATTCTGGAGGAGCAATGGAGCAGGAGGCTTCAGCGTAGTAGATGTACATATAGTTCCGCTGTGTTGATATCTCTGTGTTGACTTGTGTATTGAGTTGTATAACTAGACAGGTGTTTATAACTGTCTAGTATGTGATGTATTGTCTGTATAACTCAGATTGATGTTGTATATTATGTAAATACATATGTGATTATTATAATTTATTCGTTCCGCTGTGATATTCTGATGTTGTTGTTCTTTCTTCTCTATCTTTTCTATTTTCTCACCCCTTTCTTTCTTCAAGACGAAGCGGCTTTCTGGGCATAGAAAGCCGGGTCGTCACAGATACAGCATCCATTCCCCTACCATCGGCTAATCCAAAGCAGCGACCCAATATCCCCACCGCCTCAGCCGAAGAAACCTGCCACCTTAACAACAACCCTTTCAAACCATGCTCACGTTACTTCACCACCTTTCTTCCTTTTCACCACCTCCGCCCACCTAGCCTTCGCCGGCCTCAGCCTCGTCTCCTCATTGTTGCCCTGCCGTGCCTTACTTGCTTTCGGTTGGCTGAGCCTATATGCCTATCTTTGGTATACATAGGTATATAAATATAACATATATGTTATATCCTGTTAGTTGATTCGTCAGCATATATATTATATGAGAATGTTTTGGTTTCTTAACTTTGTTGAAATTATGGTACATATATTTGTTTTGTTGATGATCTGCACATATTCTATGTTTAAAGTTAATGTATGTTATAAAGAAAAAGTTTTAGTACTCTTTGTATATGATGTTTTGTAATTAATCTGGGTGGGGAATAAATGAGAATACTATATTATATTAATTTGTACGTATGTCACTATATATATATATTTTAGTAAGTATATACGAAAGCTGCTATTCTTTTACTACTCATTTCTTTCATTTTACTCTTGTTTCGGAAAGCACGCATTATATAAATTAAGCATTGTTTTGGAAAGCATGCATTATATAAATTGAGCATCAATATAAATTAGATATATATATATACACACACGCATATTTATAAGTAATAGTTTATATAAGTTTTATGTATAAGTTGTTATAGTTTATATACAGATTTTGATTTAAAAATGTACACTAGTAGTCGAGTGTTTTACAGTCTAATGTATATTCTATTTTATGTTTTACATACGTGTATATATAGTGTATAAGGGATTTGTTGAAATAAAATTCTATCTAGCATATATAACGTTAGACGTATATATTAATATATCATGTTAGTTATATATTCTCTACGTCCGTTAGTTTATACAGATATGTTATATATATAGTATGTTTGTGTATGATATTATACAAATCATATTTGTTGTATATGCGGGATATTTGAAATTTTTATGTAGAGTTTTAGATATAAACTGTTAGTTATATATAGGTATGTTATGGTACAATAGTTATTAAATTCTGTGCATGAATCATATTATATATATTATTTATATCTTGGGTTTTATAACATTATGTTTCTACTTATTCCCAATTGTATACAACTTATATTTTATTCTGTACTATGAAGTGATATTATATATATATATATATATATATATACATATATATATATATATATTTCGTAAAAGTTATATATATATATTATATAGATATTTTTTGGGCCTCTTTTAGATTTCTAAATTTTTAACATATAAGATGATTTGGACATGTATTATGGTATGAAATAAAATATGTAATTTAAATTGAACATTGGTTTTAAGAAAATATTAATATAATATGCATCTTGTTTCAATTATATCAAACTGATTCTGATTAGTTCTCATCGTTTTTCCCATTTACCAGCTTTTTTCCGTCGTGCCAGTTTTCTTCATCAAATCGTGTCCGTGTAGCGTTGCTTTGGAATTCATAGCTCATTTCTTTGTCAAATCTATCTAGGCTCGAAAGGTGAGCGATCACTCACGATTAATGTTCTTTTATTTATTAAATCTGATTTCAATTGAAACGACAATTGAAATATGCTGCTGTTAGTTGTTTACACTGTTATATATGCTATTTACCTGTATCAGTTCACGTGTGACATCTGACACCGTTATCTGTTATGTATGCAATAATAATCCAGTTTGGTTGATAATTGATTGATTGTGTGATGTTGACATTGGATGTTGAATGGTTAATATTATAGTAATAAATAAGTTGATATTGAAATTGACGTAGGATAGTTTAAAAATCTGAATCGACATATGTGTTGAATTTGATTAGTTAATTTGAATAATATGACCCCTTTTAATTTTTGAGTTAATTGACACGAAGAATTTGATAAATAACACTTTGAACCTTTGAACGTATATTGGATAAACTGTTGTAACATTAAAATTGAAATTTGAATTGAATGACAAGTGAAAACCGTAATGTAATAATCTTTAATCTACATGAAATGATAGTGTAGATTCTAGAAATAATTATATTAATTTGCACAAACAACAATGTGAATTAATACGATTGTTTCGGGATTATTTAAATTGATTATTGGATTGTTTTGATTGTTGTTGTTGCTTGTTTATTTACTTTGACACCATCCCTGTTATCACGCTGCAAGTTCCCTTTGCTATGTTTTGATTTTGAATTGAATTGGAATTGGGTTGAAATGATAAATACCCAAATGAACTTGACTTAGGATAGGAAATTAAATAAACCGATTGGTCAATAATTTGATTTGAAATAAAATAAAGATTTTATTTGAATAATAAGATTTTGAAATAAAATTGGAACGTAAATTTTGATAAAGGAAAATGTTAATATTGAAATCTGAAACAAGATATGTATGTAATAACTGATGAAAGGACGTTGTTTTGAAATGAATTATTCAACAATTAAATTTGGAATTATTCACCGAATTAAGTGGAAATGATTTTATAATTAAGTTTGAATGAATAATTAAGTTTGAAATTATTAATAATTAAGATTGAAATTATTTAATATTGAATAAGATTGAATTATTTTGATAATTGAATAAAATTGAAATCTTTGATAAGAGAAATGGAACTTTTGAATAAGTGAATTTGAACGTCGTTAATGACTGAAATTGGGTTTCTTTATTTATTAAATTTTGAAAAAAAATGTTTAAGTAAATTAATAAGTGAAATTGTACTTCTCGAATATGTGAAATTTAATTACTTTATTAATTGAGCTTTGAAATTTGTAACTAACTAAATAAATAAGTGGAATTGAATTTCTTTAACAAGAGATAAAAATGTGATTTACTGAAATTAATGTAACACTTGCAATTCAAAGAATTAATTTGACGAATCTAATTTAATTAAATTTGTAAGTTGATATAATGAAGTTGAATTTAAGTAATTGATTTAATGAATTGGAAATTAAATGGAAATTGTTTGAATGATAAATAAACTTAATGAATATTGAAGGAAATTGATTTTGAATGTTAAATTAATTTAATTTAAATGATTTTGGAATGAAATTTATATACGAACTTGAATCATTATTTGTATTGTTTAAATAAATATTGAAATTGAATCATAAGATTTCGAAATAGTAATTTGGAAGTTTGAACGTAAATTATGGAAATTGTTTTAGAAAGACTAACGAAATGTTGATTTACAAATAATAAATTGAAATTGAATTTGATTTGGTTTTGAAATTTATTAAACGACCAATCGGTGTAAAAATTACGAAAGTTATTAAAGAAACCGGAATCGGTTATGGATATAATCTCTATCTAAACCGAAAACCACTTTAATAACTATACGCGGAGTGATGATCCAGAATGAAGTGGCTGGAATGATGTGTGTGATGACTGAAGAAAGAGAACGATAATGGATAGCCTTGACACTTGTGTCAAATTGGAAATGACTAAAATCAGGAGCCGTGCCGGTCCAAATGGGGTTAGCCACCTCAAGCGGACACACTTCTTCGTAACTACTACTCATTACTTGTGATTGATTGGTGCACCCTCGTACTTTTCAGGAGTGTTGTTTCGCGGTGTTGCGATCACTGCGGCGATACGTTCTCACCAGTCCGGATCAGGCGAATGGTAGTTTCACTGCCTTGGGTATTGCCTCATGTGCCTTGTCATACTTGTATCCCGATATACGCGACCAATACGTATTTGTTTTGTGTTATATCTATGGAGTACTCCGTGATATCCCACCAGTTTACGGTGGAGTTTACAGTGCTGTATAGACTATGATGCTTGTATAAGAACATGTTAAGGGGGATAATGGTAACGCCTTAACACTATTTTGATATTTTTAGATTACTGATAGACATTATCTACTTAGCGTATATTACTACATAGTAGATAGTTTAACGAATCCTTAGAGGATGGTGATTCCAACATCCTTTGAGTTACTTGTATTTCGATTGCTATTTCACTTGTGTTGGATTTATTGATATGAGAATATTAATCCTCACTCGAGTGTTTTGTGTTTTGCTTTACGCTCGGGTCAGACTGAGTGTACCAGTATTCGAGGCTCACCTTTGGAGTTGGAGCTTTGCTTGAACATCCAGCCATCTATTCTGCTTTCAGTATTCGATGATTCCAGTGATGTATTCTGATTTGTAGTTGATGTATCGTATTTCTCTTTTGTTGTAAACCCTGATGTATCTTATATATTTATATAGTAGCTTCATGAACTACTATCTCTTTTACTTCCGCTGCATATTATTACTCTGTGTCTGTGATACTGTGATTTTTTATTTACTGTATATCTCAGTTTTTCCAAATTTAAATTAACAATTCGATATTTTGAATTATTCAAGTCCGACATGTGCGGATGCGAATAGTACAAAATAGCAGGTCGTTACATCGAAAAATTGGGTCGTTACATGACCCGAAATCCAGCGATTGAAAATCGACATCAAATACCTCACTTGTATTCAACTACCGGAGATTCAAACGTCGAACTCAAGTTCGTATGGAGCTTATAACAACATTAGATGAATATAAACAGCGGAAACAAAATATATTATCATTGATCAACATCACAGATACAACATCATCATAATACCCATGACAACATTAATCACCACCTTCAGAGAATTGTATATGTATAGCACAACCACAAATTGGAAACATCATAGCGGAACAACAAAGTTATCACTATTTCAAGAAGATCTCCAAAGAAAGAGAGCGAGAATCCCAACTAAGCACCTTAGATCCAAAAAGCATCAAAAAGATCCCCAAGTCAAAAGCCTCCAAATCCGATAGTTTCCGAACCAAAAGACTAAAAGATTCCAAGCCAGCACCAAAACACGGAAAACCTACTTCTAGGCTGCCCGTGTGGAAATTACAGGTACCCAGAGTTTAGGAAGGGAACAATAAACTCCGGGTCAGTCATGGGACTGGTATGAGTAAACAAAAATAGTTATTTGTACAAAAAAAGTTTATAAAAGAAATTCCGGTATGCTTTTGGAAAATGAAACTACCATAAGGCCTCCCGGCACACACACAATGCAATCGCACACTTGGGGGAGATTTCTCCTAATGATAGTCAAATATGCTTTATACGAGAATTTTTTTTGATATTATTGTTAGTGCATAGTGTAGAAAACATTTTCGAAAGTATAATATTAATCTTAGCCAGGATACGTACCATTATAGTATGTCTATTGTAGCTACCATGTTAAATTGGCAGGCTACAACTAAAGCCATACAGGGTTCGTATTGGTAATTGGATTTCCAGCAATGATCAAGCTAAGGAACTTCTTGGGCCACATGGGTACGCCTCTGGAGGGATGCCCCAAGAACCCAACCGGATCTCTTCCAACACAAGGTCGGGTTACCTCTGTAACTAGGTAACCACTACACGAGTATGCCATCCCCCGGTCATAACTAACCTTTATCCAGGGCCCCAACAACAACAATCACAAAGCAACATAATTGCAATATCAACATAAGTTAAGTATCTGGGCTCCATACCATGATACCACTTCTATCCAGAAGGAAATGTACATACCCTAAGGGGCGCTACCCCTAATAACCTTGCTGCATCCTTCATGTTTCGACCATTCCCGGGCTGTGAGGTTTAACAAAGTCTCGTCCACAAAGCTACGCTTTTCACAAAAGCCATGCTTCGATCAACAAAAGATCAGCAGTCCTCAGCATGCCACACTACCAAGTTGGGAGTATATCACTGATAACCTTCAACTACATAACCTCTGAGTTCGTTCGCTTCGGAGAAGGGTGTTAAACTAAGAGAATAAATTCTTCGCCACCAACAGAAATGTATTTGAAAGAAATCTGCTTTATATCAGTGTAATGTCAGACATACAACCATACAAGTCAGTTTCGGGTTCGAACAGAACCGAAGGCACTTCCGAAGATGCCCTTGCAATCCGGGCATTCACAATCCCGATCGGACTCCCCATCACATATGGAGATCTCTATACCGGAGCAACTCAGTGAAGAGTTATTCGATAGGTTATCCTATCGTCCTCGAAGACACCCGGTCTTCACCACCATCTTCAAATGCTATCCATTTCGTCGTATCACCATTCAGAATGGGTTATATGACACAAAGGTCCACTCCCGGCAAAACCGAATAGTGAGCGTTAATTTAAAAACATGTGGATATTTCGTTCACAAAGTTTCACATGTTCGATGTGGGTTTCAAATAACCAACTGGAATCCGACTCCCTGTCGCATCGAAATTCACAAGCCATTTTACGGCCAATGGGTTTTCACATTCACACAGAAACAATCGCAGATATTACAGCTCAACACAGGGTAAATCATATCACAAAGCATCACCACCACATATCAGAGATATTAATTAGTATACAACATTCACTAAAAATTAACCATCTACAGTTAAGGTGAATTAATCGTGTGACTTAAATTAATTAATTACACAATTACTTTCATTAATTATCTTTAATCAATGATTACTCATCCTTAATTATAAATTAATTAAATCTTTATCACCTTCGTTAATTAATTATGTATTTTTATTTTAAATTATCTTAATTAATTAATCCTTAATTGATAATTAATTAAATCTTAATTACTTTTATTAATTAATTATTCCTTAATTAATTATCTTAATCAATTAATCCATAATTGTTAATTGATTAAATCTTAATTACTTTTATTAATTAATTATTCCTTAATTAGTTATCTTAATTAATTAATCCTTAATTAATTATCTTAATTAATTAATCCTTAATTGTTAATTAATTAAATCTTAATTACTTTTATTAATTAATTATCTTAATTAATTAATCCTTAATTGCTAATTAATCAAATCTTAATTACTTTTATAAATTAATTATTCCATATTAATAATGTTAATTAAATAATCCTTAATTGTTAATTAATTAAATCCTGATTACTTTTATTAATTAATTATTCCTTAATTAATTAATCATTAATACAAATCAATTAACCTTAATGATTTACTTAATTAATCTTTAATATTAAGTAATTAATTAAATAGTTATTCTTTAAATAATTTATTGATAAATCATTAATTACTTAATAAATTTAAAAGATAAATCTTTTTACCTTTGTTAATCATTTTGATTATCTTCTAAACCTTGTTTAATAAATCATTCTTATCCTATAAATTAACTTAAAGGATTAAGATTTAGTTTAAATAGCATTTCATCTTAATTATCCTTCTTAATTGCATTATTTAATCGATATAAATAATTTTATAAAAATAATGTAACAAAATTTATTTTTAATTTAATTACTTTAAAAATGTCTTACTTAAAACCTTAATTAGTTTAAACTTAAATCAAAATTATCTTTTAAAAACATGGATTTAAAATTGTTTAAAAGTTTGAATTTTTTTCCCAAGTAAAACTGTTTTGTGTATCGACCCTGAGTCCACTTCGAGTCTCACCCGAACAAAATTGCTCCTTGCTTCGAGTTGTTTCCAAAACCTATCCGTGTGCCAAATTTTTTTTAACTTTAATTTGTTTAAGTACAAACCCGTGTAACCCAAAATTTACTTCGAGTCCATACCCGAGCTCAAACCTTATCTCCCGAAGGCTACTTCGAGTTTCCCCTTTCTTCCCAAACCTATGTCTACTGACACAGCTAAAGCCATGTGCACGTGTACCGTCCATCTGCGAAGCTCCGACCTCCAAGACCATCACCGACACACCATCGACGACCCGCCAATCCAATTCCGACTACCCAGAATTCGCCTGGAACCCAAAAATCAAAATCGAAGTTACTCGAGCAGTTCCTGGAACAATGACCTCGGCTAAAAATCCTTTAAACGTCCAACACTGACCATCAGAGGTCGCGTAACTCCAACCAAAGCTGCGTTTGACTTCAACGCTTTGACCGCAACCGGTGCGATCAACTCTGGTGCAACGACGAAGCTGCAGCAACCCATATACTTGACTTCGACCAGACATGGGTTTAAACCCTAGTTCAGCAATATCCGATCAACACGACGACTTATAAATTCAATCAGTAATTTTCTGATGATCCCAGATTATCCACCAAGCTCCAAACACGATTACGAGATTTATCATAACCCCGATCACCTGAATCTGTCCTAAAACCCCATATCATTCAATTCACAAATTCCCAGTGAATTCAAGTTTAATTTTTTTTATCTTAGCTTTAAAAACCATTATTTTCAAAAACATTTCCGATAATATAATTTAAATCAGGAACGATGATGGTCGAAATTTTAACAGAAATGTGTTTGCTTGTAACTTTAATCTTTTTCATAAAATGCTTTGATTTATTTTACTGAAATTTATTTTTTAGATATGAAACATGTTTAAACAAGTAAAAACGTGTTTAGATCCTAAGGTCTAATGAGGATTAGAGGGGAAGAAATCAAAATTTTGAACAGGTTTTTGGAAAACCTGAGAACACAGAGGCATATATGTCTGTAAAACAGACATGCACAGAACATTCATATGGGTTCATTCACGTGAAGGCATTATTTTACAATTTATCTTCAAAAAATTCATCATAACATCAAGATTTGCTCAGATTTCAAATAGTTTTACTCACCTGAGTATTTTGAATAGAAAGACTTGGAAATGGTTTGAAGGTCTAGAAAGCTGTTTTTAAAATTTGATCTTGAATTATTTTCTACAGCTAATTGATATAAATTTTGCTTAGTTTTCTTATGTACTTACTTGCTTAATTTCTCAACAACAAATTCTAGTTCAAATTTTGAAAAGACATGCTTACAGTTTTATTTTTATACGAAAACAGAGAAGAACTTTGGTATGAAGACTTGAACACTAGAATTCAAAGGTCTGAGGTGATTCAGATTGTGTTGTTGAAGTTTAATCTTAAAGGCTTGATCTTGAAAACAAATGCGATGCTTGAACTTGCTTTGATGTTGAACTGCTTGTTTGAGAGGGTTATAGGTTTTGATTTATTTGAATATGTATGCAGGGTTTTCTTTTTGAGTTTGAACTTGAATTGTTTTGATTTGGTTACTTTTTTGCTGATGATTCTTTTCTTCTTTCTGTTTTTAAAATTTGTACAGGCTTAGGAAATGAAAAAAAAATATAAGAAGGAGGAGATGAAGTAACTTATATAGATTTAAATCTTCTTTTTATTAATTTTCAAAAATAAAAATGACACTTGTTCATTTTCTTTCTACATAGATCACACTTGTTAATCCATTTACTTAAATTTTAACACTTGTCTTTATGTATATTACTTATTTAACATTTGTATTTTCATTAGAATAATATATATTTTTCATTATTTAAATTGAATTTAAATTTACAATTTCCATTTACTAAAGACATTTTCTTTATTTTAATAAATACTATTTAAAAGAAAATTTGGAAATTAAATACACATTAAATAAATTACACACACACACACTGATATATATATATATATATATATATATATATATATATATATGTATGTATGTATATTTAAGTCCAAATTATATTATTAAAGCATTTATTTAGAATTTAAATTCAAATTCAAAGCCAAATTCAAATCTACTCACATATACACACATATGTATAATTTAAATTCAAATGGTTTAAAAAACATTTATTATTTCAAATTTTAAACTCAGATGAAATTCAAATCGTGTTTATACAATTTAACACTTATTTTATTTGATTTGAACTTTTTCAAATTAATCTCAAATTAAATTCAAAAATTCAAATAAATTACTAAATTAAGTTGATAAAATTTTGGAATGTTACAACAATCCTTTCACAACTTTTGTTATTGCAACTCCATTTCTTCTTGCTTCAATTCTATTTCAATTTAATTTGATTCTTATCTAACCAAATGCCAATTTGTTTTCTAATTTTAATTCACTTCCAATCTTAAATCAACATTTGATTTTTATTTCATTTACGAAGATATCAAGCAAATTTTTACTTTGGTTTTTACTTCTTTTCAGTTTTATTCAAGCTCAACTAAATTTTATTTAATCAGCTTAAATCCATACCATTTCTTTCGCTAATTTAAATAAGAATTTAATTTCATTAAATAATATTTACAGCTTATCTGAATTTGGATTTCAATCCAATCCAATTTAAATTTTTATTTCCCAATTTATAAGTTCAAAAACTTACTTACTTACCTAAGTCCATTTACAATTATATTTTACTTTATCTTATTTAAATTCACATTTCATTTAGAATTAATTTTTTTTACTTTCCGTTTTCCTATTCATAAGTTCACAACTTAGTTATTTAAAATCTTATGTTACTCACTTGAGTCTAATTACATCTTATATTCATAATCTAGATTATTTATTTCACTTAAAAATTTAAGTGTATTCATTCCATTCAATAATTGTAACCTATACTTATACAATTATCCTACCTTTCCACTTGATATCCAAATCCACATTAAATTTTATTTAACTTATCTTAAGTTAAATTTCAATATACCTTATCCACTTTGATTTACACAAGTTATAATTTTAATTTCTAGGATTAATATTTTCACTTCCCTTTCTTATTTAGATCAACTTCATTTTATAAATTCAATACCGATTTCTCTCAATTCCCAGATCTTCTAAATAGAATTTCCAAAATTCAATTACCCAGTTTATTTACAAAACCATTTTAAAATCATAAATATACATACTTGGTGTATTAAATCATATCTTCGGATTTTCAAAACAACTTGGTTTTACCAAAACAATTCCCTTTTTGAAATGTCTAAACAAACTTGTCTGCCAAACAATTCCCAACAAATAATTATACCAAAGTACCCTAGTAGCAATCCATCACTTAGAAACTCAAAAATGAATACAGATGATATGGCCATCATCATCAGGATTATTTTCCATCTACTGAAGTAAGTTCAGTGCTTGCTTACTTCCCACAATTTATTTCCCAAAATAATACTTCATTATTTCTTTCTAACACTTTGGAAAATATTTCAAAATTTCCAAGATTTAAAATTCCTAGACTTTTTGTTCAAATTCATTTAAAACATTTTCCAAAATTCCTGGGGTTTAAATTCTGGTTTAAATCAAATTTTGGTTATGTTCCATTATGTTATTTCATACTTACATAATTCTATTTGGTTATAAATATAAACCATTTCAAATTTTAGATTATTATATGTTTATAATATTAACAACCAAACATCCAAATAAATAAAATAATTTCAGAAAATTGTTTCATTTATATCAAAATATAATTGTAGGAAAAATTATTTCATTTACCAACTTTAAAAACAATACTATGTTGATTTATCTTGTTTAAGAGTTCAGAAACCCCTATCGATACAGTTGTACTTCCCATACTGACCAGAATTCATAAACACTCAACCGATAAGTCAACACGGTATAAAAACAGTTTTATAGTCACTAACAATTACATGCTCATAGCTATTAATACACTCAACTCATTCTAGAGTACTATTGACTCTATCTTAATGAGTAATCCCCACCAGAGCCAAGGTTATCGCCAACTTGGCTCTGATACCACTATAACGACCCGTCCTTCTCGATCCTCGAAATTTGACACAAATACGCCACTGTGTACTATGCCGACTATCGAGTGCCAGAAAAGACAAATTGCTGAGGAAAGAAAGAATGAGATAGAAGAAGAGAAAACAAAACAACATCAGAATCTCACAATTGCAGCGAAATAAAATGCAATAGATAATAACTGATCTTTACACAAAAATAATCTATATCTGTTTATACATTACATTATCGGAATACATCACAATCAAAATAATTACTAGACGGTTATCTTAACTTGTCCTCACAAAGCTGACCATACAGCTTATACAGCACAATGTAATATACTTCAAAAACGTATGATACGTCTCGCCATCCAACTTGTCTCCTAAGCTCCACAGCATCCTACCATGTACTTATAATACTCGGTCTGACCCAAGCATTATAATAAAATAACACCTGACTCAGAGTTGAAAACCAACGTGAGAAAAATACGCTCAATTTAATTATTAAAGTTTTCAAAATACTTTGGAAATCAAAGGTATCTAGTAAGACCACGCCATAAATAAACATGTCGGGTTTTTACCTTACGATAACCAAAACATTTCTTATAAAATCCTCTGATATTATAATAGTGTCTAAGTACAAATACTTATTCAAATAGCCGAAATTGTTACATTATTAAAATCCAGCAATACTAGACACAAAGTGGGTTCGACAAACAAAACCGTAAAGGCACGTAGGGAGAATGGATTTCCAACTAATGACTAGGTACTGGGGTACCACCTATCACGGTACCTAATCTAGATCAGCATAACGAGGACGCCTCCATTCCTCTGCAACACAAGACCGGAGCTACCCCATACTGGAAAGTCCGAATAAGATCACCCCGTAGTTGGGATCAGCAACCGCCACAGGGATGACCTTACCTTAATTGAGTGCTACCCACTTAGTCTTGCTGCATAACCCCTGATTTTTAGTCATTCCCGGTTGATGAGGCCCGAGGCTCAGCGTTACCTTTTAACTTATAGTGATGCGATGGTGCAGCGATGGGAGAGGAGAACCATGGCAGTGAGTTTTTTAGGTAATTATTTAACGCATAGTGTTTAGAAAAAAATTAATTAATTTGTTTGTTGAATTGAAAATCTTATAAATGCTGTAACGTATTCATACGAGGTTTAAAAATCATGGAAGCGAGTTACGATGGATCCGCGGTAGAAAATATTACACAATCGAATAAAATGGGAGTTGAAACGATCAACAATTTTGGATGATCAAGGTGAGAATTTCTCACTCATTTGGATTACCAAAATTTAAAATTTAAATAGTTGAAATTAAATTTTGGATGCTTGTTGAATTTATAAATTATTGTTTGTTGAATGATATAATATATATAGTAGTATAAATTAGTACTTGGAGTGATATTGCCGCACATTATAGCTGATAAGACCGTATGCCCTCCGCATAATAGCGGATGACCCCATATACCGCTCGAAATGGGATTAATATTTTTATGTTGTATTAACATTTGTGGATGCAAGGAAACAGGTTGGAGGGGTCTAACTGGATTCCTTAAATATATTGTTTATTTTTCATGTATAGTGATATATGATGTGAATAGGTAATCTGTTATAGATTATTGTTGTAATTTGAATTATTGGATTCTATTTTAGCAATGGCTTGAATTTTGATATTTTAAATACCATAAATATATTTTTAAAATTTAAGGGATAAAAGGGAATTTTATAAAAATATTTATATTAGAATTGGAGTTATTTTAAAGAAATTGAGTTAGAAAATTATATTTGATTTTTTTTATACTTAATTGTTGTGAATTATTAAATGGAGATTTTTAAAAAATGAATTATATAAAAAGAGAATTTATAAATGACATTAGGGAAATATAAAAAGGAGTTAAGTCGATACTAAAAATAGATTGGAAGTTACAAATGGGGTTTATAAAAGAATGGATTTGTAAAAATTAAATTTTATAAATAGAAATTGGTTTTATAAACAAGTGAAACTCAGAGGAGTTTATAAATTTATAAACGATGTTTATAAATACAGGAAATTGATGGTCAGTTGATGTAACATTTCCGATTTTTCGTTGCCGAAAAACCGAATAGTTATGGGTTTAAGAAAAAGAAAAGAAGAAAAGAGAAGGAAAGAAGATAGAAGATAGAGGGAAAAGATTCTTCGTCTTCCGAAAAATTCAACATCGACACTCACTTTATCGACTGCCGAGAAATCGAACGACGGAAAACCGAACACTGAGGGTTTTTAAAAAGAATTTAAGAAAAGAAAAGAAAAGAAAAGAAATTAGGGAGGAGAGAAAATAAAAATAGAAGAAAACATGACGTAATTTTAAAATAGAAGAAAAAGAGAATAGAGAAGAGAAAGAAAATGGAGAAGAAAATAGGACGGAACAGAAAACAACAGAACAACATCAGAATCTCACAATTCGCAGCGGAACAACATATAATAAATAAATGAATAATCTTTAAACAAAGAACCATATCAGTTATTACATTACATCACATTTCATTACATCATATCATCAAAGTGTACAACAACAACAACAACATCAAACAGTGCAGCGGAAAAAGAAATACTATATAAACTAGTAATACGCCATGCCATCCATCTTACCTCCAGCAACTCCAGAATATCCAGAATATCCTGATAAACCTTAACTCTTGACTGCCCGTGTGGAAATTGGTGGGCACCCAGAGTTTAGGAAGGAAAACAATAAACTCCAAGTCAGTCATGTGACTGGTGTCAGAACTCAAAACAGTTTATTTATCTTTAAAAATCAAAATAGAGGAATATTTTTATTTCAATTCGCAATGCTTTTAAAAATGAGACTACCATAAGACCTCCTGCCACACACACAATGCAAACGCAGACTTGGAGAAGATTTCTCCTTATGATAGTCAAACATGCTTGATACGCATTTAAAATAACATTTCATATTATTATTAGTGCATAGTGTAGAAAATTCATTTCGAAAGTAGAATATAAATCTTAGCCAGCATAGGTACCATTATATTATGCCTACTAATAGCTACCATATTAGATGCCAGGTTCTACAACTAAAACCGTACAAGTCACGTATTGTTTCTTTGGATTTCCAACAAATGGTCAGGCCAAGGAACTTCCCATTGCCACATGAGAATGCCTTTGGAAAGACATCCCCGAGAACCAAACCGGAACTCTGCCAACAGCAGGCCGGGTTACTCCTAACTGGGTAACTACTGACACGAGCACGCCATTCCCCGATCGTAAACGACCTTTCTCACGGGATCCCGAAAACCAACAACCACAAAGTAATAAATTCGCAGTAACCACATAGGTTAAATATCTGGGCTAAATACCGTGATACCACCTCTATCCAGAAGGAAATGTACATACCCTAAAGGGTGCTACCCCTCATAACCTTGTTGCATCTTTCCTGTTTTGACCATTTTCGGGGTGTGAGGTTCGACGAAGTCACGTCCACAAAAACATACTTTATACAAAAGCCATGCTTTGGGTCAACAAATGATCAACACAATGATCACCAAGATAGACGATCAAATAATCGATCCTATCACAATAATCAACACAATGATCATTTCAGCATCACTAAGCATATCACATTACCAAATTGGGAATATATCGCTGATAACATTCAACTATATAACCTCTGAGCTCGTACGTCTCAGAGAAGGGTGTTAAGCTAAAGAATAAATTCTTCGCCACCAACAGAAATATATTTGAAAGAAATCGGCTTTATATCTCAACTTGTAATGTCAGACACACAATCCATACAGGTCTGTTCCGGGCTCGAACAAAACCGAAGGCACTTACAAAGAAGTCCTTGCAATCCGGATATTCACAATCCTGATCGGATTCACCATCACATATGGAGAACTCTATACCGTAGCTACTCGGTGCAGAGTAAATCGACAGGTCATCCTATCGCTCTCGCAAATACCGGGTCTTCAACACCGATCTTCAATGCAATTCATAACGACGTATCACATATTCGGAATGGGTTATACGACCCCATGGTCCTTTCCCGGTTAACCCGAATAGTGAGCGCTTATTCAAAAATAAGTGTAGCATTCACATTCAAACAAATCACATCAATTACCCATTCAAAGGGAAATATTGATAGTCGGTTATTGAACTATCAATAGATATGCACACATCACCAGATTCCAAATAATTTTCCAAATTATTTATTTTCCAAAATATCTTTACCAGATATATATAATTTCAATACTTCAAAAATAAATCAATATTTATTTTTAAACCAATTCCACTTCCTTTATAAATTCCTTAGTGAATTTATATTTCACAATATCAATGAATATATGATTTTAATTATTCATTTTCAATTTATCTTCAAAAAGATAAATTCTCAACTTATTCACTTTGTATTGGAAAAACATTTCCATACTTACTTATTCATAAGTAATTCACAAATTTTATTTATTTTCAACACTTAGAAAATATTCACTATACTTCAATCGAAATTAAGTATATATTTCATTCTTTTAAGGAAATCATTCTCATAAACATATTTATTTGGGCCAAAACGAATGTTGCGTAAAACATCGTTACGACGTCCCAAAATCACTAGTATAGGGATTCGAAATTAAAATAGATATATAAATCCCAATACTATACAAAATATTTCCTTTCGGAAATCATTTACTATAACAACAGTGTTATAGTCCATCATTCCCTTTTCATTTCTCGAAAACGTCTATTTCAACAATAAATGTTGAAATCTATGGTTTCGAATCTCAACACAATTAAAACTTCGTTAGATCGTTTTAATTCTATTTAAAACATCCAAATCCAAAACAATTTCTTTAACATCTTATTCACTATTCAAAAACGTGAATATACTACGTTAACACATTTCATCCTTTTATACATTTTAATTCAAAGGATTATTCACTATTCAAAAACGTGAATATAACTCCATTAATAGGTTTCAACAATTTTCTTATCAAAATAAGTCATTTGCGAATCTATAAAACAACGTTTATAAATTCCATTTCTATTTATTTATAAAAGCTTCCTTTTTATAAATTCTTTTATTAACCTATTTCAGTTTATAACTCAATTATAGACTAAAAGTTCATATTATAAGTTAAATACTTATAAAACGATTATTTTACAAAATCGTTCTTTTAAAGACTTTCCAAATTATAAATCTTATAACTTATAAGATCCATTTATTTACCCAATCTACTCTTCAAATAATCTCACCAAATTTATAAATCTTACTATTTATAAATTTCATTTATAACTTCACAGTTTATAATTCTATAAATTTCATTTATTTATGAAATTCATTTTCACTTCATTCAAACACTTATAAAAACTCGTTTTATAATGTCAATATTCCAATTTATAAATATCCATTTATAAATCTCTTAATATAAATCAAATTTATATTATTCTTTTAAAACTTCCTTAATCTCCTTTATTATTTCACTATTCTCTTGATTTATAAAATAATTAATTTTATAAATCCTATATTTAAACTTTTCACAATTATTTCAGAAATCCCAATTTAACTATTTTATAAAGTCATTAGTTCCTTATTTTCAAAAATCAGCTTTTAACTATATTTCACAAAAACCATAATTTTATAACTAAAAAAAATCATATCGTTCATTTATTTACAATGGATCAAATTCTAAAAATATAGTATATTTTAAAAAATTACTTTAAAAATCATTTTAAAACTCCAAAATTTGATCCAAAGATGCCACACACCAAATAGTCAATCACGACAAACAACGATATCATATATCGATATGATAATCCATCAAATATCAAAATATCTGAAATTAAATAAAAACTGTTGAGGAATCCAGTTGGATCCCTCCAACCTGTTTTCCTGCATCCACAAACATTAGCACAATACCAATTTCGCTCCAGTACGAAATTATCGCGGTATATGTTCTTATTAAATATTATCCGCTTAATAACGGCGTAATAGGGTCTCATCCGCTAAACAAATAAATGCGGGAAATCAATAACTGCAATATATACATATGCCAATATATATATATTGATATTATTTATAATACCAATTTCACTGTTTATGAAATATTCGCGGTATATGTTTTTATTAAATAACATCCGCTTAATAACGGCGTATAATGTCTATTTTAACAATCAATAGATATCAATCAACATTCAAACATGCATTCAAATATTTTAAATCTAACTATTTAAAATAAAATCGAAACTGATTCGATTGAGTGAGGAATTCTCACCTTGATTTTAAATTCCGTTTTAGCGATTTATTTCGAATAAAATTAAACGGACGTTTAATTTTACCCAAAATCCTCACTAACTCCAAACGACTCCAAACCAACTCCATCGCGTAGTGCTCGTCCGTACGATTCCAACGCAACTGGTTTCGCATTTTTTCGACCTCGTATGAAAAAGTTATGAATTTTTGAAGTTTACACGTATTTTATATATAACTATCACAACATAATTAAAATTTATAAACCACCACAATCATCACCGTCAGATCCCAGGCCAAGCAATCACAGCCATGCACTGCGTCTCCCCCCCCCCTCTCTCGTATGCATCTCCAGGCAACACGCAATGGGGCCGAACCCATATATAGATATTAGGGTTAATCGCCGCACCACCATCTCTCATCTATATTCGATCATCTACTCACCATTGAAGCGCCATATCCCCCTCAACACTCGGCCCAAACCATAAAGGACTCGGTTGTCCCTGTAGCACGTGGTTCGAGGCCGAACTCCAGGCCTTTGGGCGAGATTTGTCGCCAATCCGAAGCACTTCAGACGATCTCCACCGTTGGATATGGAGTACTTGATGTGCTCTACGATTTCTTAGTTTGGAGTTTGTGATAAAAGTGAATGGATTTCGAGATCTGAGAGGGGGAAGAAGAAGAAATACTGGCCGTTCATGGGTAGTGGCGGCTGCAGTTTCTTGCTAGGGTTTTTTTCTCTTTTTTTTTATTTTTTTGAGATAGTGGGCTATTTATAAGGAACCGACGAAACACTATTCATCCCGGAAATTCCGAACTCCGATTTACGCGCCGTAACCAGCGTTTCTAGGGTTTACCCCGCGTTCCGGACACAATGGAACAGGTTTCGAAAGCTAATTCGGAAGTATGTGCGAGTTATGGCTGTAAACGCTCAATTTGAATTAAACCGATTTAAGCGATTTTCTAGGCGTTTTAATTTGTATCGGACAAACGGTAAATCCAATTGACTTGAAATTTGAAACCTTACAATAATATCACATTACGGATCCGATGAAACTGGTTTCATCGAAATCCGAGACTTTTTGAAAAATGGCTATTTTCACTCGTCAAATTTAAAATTAAAAATAATTCGATGCGTTTCGAGCTGCCACGCTCAAACGATAACTCCGATTGACACGAAATTTGAAATCCGGTAATAACTAACTATTACGGATCCAATGGGACTGGTTTCGTTCAATTCTGAGACTGTTCAAAAATTGCTTATTTTCACTAGTCGATTTAAATATTAAAATATTCAATTTTCACAAATTAACTTTTAATTCGATTTTAAAAGTTCTAAAATATCATTTTAACTTCAACATGATAAAATAAAATTTTACAAATCATTTACAATCATATTTAACCCAATTTTCAATTATTTCCATAATTTAACGTATTAAATTATCGATTTAATTATTCAATTAAATCCAATAAATCAAAATAAAATTTATTCGACTTAAAAATTCACTTATTAATATTTAAAATTAATTAAATATTCAAATTTTAGTTTCTAAAAATTCTGGGTCGTTACAATCTTCCCCACTTAAAAGAATTTCGTCCTCGAAATTTACAAGTAAGAAAAGTTACAGAATTTATTAATTTTCCCAAAATTCATAATTAAACTTCTTACAATAACTTACTAAGTTTCAAATCATACTTAGTTATCTTTTTCAAAATCAATTACTATTGTTTAACTTTCAATTCCAAAATCAAAGTTAAAGTTTTTAAAAAATATTCCCATTTTCTCAAAATTTTTCTAACGCCTTAAATTTTCGGAAAAATTCGCCATAGTCTCCTTTGCGCGGCTCGATCCGAAAAAAAAATGACAGTATATATATCACAAATATACATCTCATCAAGTAATGAGGCATCCCGAAGGGAAAAAAGTGTAAAAGTACGGTATGTAATCCGAGATATGTACCTTATATTTTATTAGCAAGCATATACGGCTAATATAGCGCGAAAGCGAGCTCCAAATGCGAAGCAAACGCGATCCGCACCTACTAATCACTCAACAAACAACATGAGAATCATGCATATAGACAATAGTATCAATATACAACATATGGCAACATAATAACTACATATACTAACATAGCAAATGCAACATATTCAAACATCAACCAACTAGCATCCATAACCAATATATATTCATTTATATTCTCATTAATATTCAATGAATTGGTTTTCAATTTAAATCACATTTGATTCATATACAGTGGATGTTCTTATTAACATTCATTCTCAATTAGTTTATATTCACTAATTTATATTCAAGTTGGTTCACTTCCAATTCAAATTCAATTCTATTCAAATTTATTTACTTCTAATTTGAATTCAATTACTTTAGCTTTCAATTTCATTAACACTTAATGAATTATATACAATCAACTAACAATCATACAACAACCAAAGTATATCTATCACAACCAAATTCCTTTGCTTACAATTGGTTTAATTTAATTGATTTTCATTCAACTATTCATTCAATTCATTTATATAACTCAAGTTTATATTCATCACTTAACTTTATAAATTTTACTTTGATACTAATATCAACTTCATTCAATATCACTTAAGTTATATTCCATTTAACTTTAAATTCACTTTTACTTACAACTCATATTCATAAATATATTCATATAGTTTCACTTCTTATATATATAAGTTTATTTCACAATTGTAAATCACTTTAATTATAATTCTTTTTACTTATACAATTATTCTTTTATTTAGATTATTCAAACAACCTAACAATCAACTTATATACACTTTTATAATTCTGAAAATTATTTCTTTATATATAAAATATAATCAAGGCAAAATTATTTCATTTACCCAATTTTTTTACAACAATACTGTGTCGAATTGTTCTATTCAAGTGTTTAGAAACCCCTTCGATTCAGTTTCGAAGCTGCGCCGACGAAGGTTCATATACCACTCAACAAACCAATCATCACAATATAAAACAATTTTATATTCACTAACAAATACGCTCTCATAGCTATTATTACACTCAAATTCATTCTAGAGTACTACTGACTCTATCTCTAATGAATAATACCCAACAGAACCATGGTTGTCGCTTAACCATAAGCTCTGATACCAAATGTAACGTTTCTGATTTTTCGTTGCCGAAAAACCGAATAGTTATGGGTTTAAGAAAAAGAAAAGAAGAAAAGAGAAGGAAAGAAGATAGAAGATAGAGGGAAAAGATTCTTCGACTTCCGAAAAATTCAACATCGACACTCACTTTATCGACTGCCGAGAAATCGAACGATGGAAAACCGAACACTGAAGGTTTTTAAAAAGAATTTAAGAAAAGAAAAGAAAAGAAAAGAAATTAGGGAGGAGAGAAAATAAAAATAGAAGAAAACAGGACGTAATTTTAAAATAGAAGAAAAAGAGAATAGAGAAGAGAAAGAAAGTGGAGAAGAAAATAGGACGGAACAGAAAATAACAGAACAACTTTAGAATCTCACAATTCACAGCGGAACAACATATAATAAATAAATGAATAATCTTTAAACAAAGAACCATATCAGTTATTACATTACATCACATTTCATTACATCATATCATCAGAGTGTACAACAACAACAACAACATCAAACAGTGCAGCGGAAAAAGAAATACTATATAAACTAGTAATACGCCATGCCATCCATCTTGCCTCCAGCAACTCCAGAATATCCAGAATATCCTGATAAACCTTAACTCTTGACTGCCCGTGTGGAAATTGGTGGGCACCCAGAGTTTAGGAAGGAAAACAATAAACTCCAAGTCAGTCATGTGACTGGTGTGAGAACTCAAAACAGTTTATTTATCTTTAAAAATCAAAATAGAGGAATATTTTTAATTCAATTCGCAATGCTTTTAAAAATGAGACTACCATAAGACCTCCTGCCACACACACAATGCAAACGCAGACTTGGAGAAGATTTCTCCTTATGATAGTCAAACATGCTTGATACGCATTTAAAATAACATTTCATATTATTATTAGTGCATAGTGTAGAAAATTCATTTCGAAAGTAGAATATAAATCTTAGCCAGCATAGGTACCATTATATTATGCCTACCAATAGCTACCATATTAGATGGCAGGTTCTACAACTAAAACCGTACAAGTCACGTATTGTTTCTTTGGATTTCCAACAAATGGTCGGGCCAAGGAACTTCCCTTTGCCACATGAGAATGCCTCTGGAAAGACATCCCCGAGAACCAAATCGAAACTCTGCCAACACAAGGCCGAGTTACCCCTAACTGGGTAACTACTGACACGAGCACGCCATTCCCCGATCGTAAACGACCTTTCTCACGGGATCCCGAAAACCAACAACCACAAAGTAATAAATTCGCAGTAACCACATAGGTTAAATATCTGGGCTCCATACCATGATACCACCTCTATCCAGAAGGAAATGTACATACCCTAAAGGGTGCTACCCCTCATAACCTTGCTGCATCTTTCCTGTTTTGACCATTTCCGGGGTGTGAGGTTCGACGAAGTCACGTCCACAAAAACATACTTTATACAAAAGCCATGCTTTGGGTCAACAAATGATCAACACAATGATCACTAAGATAGACGATCAAATAAACGATCCTATCACAATAATCAACACAATGATCATTTCAGCATCACTAAGCATATCACATTACCAAATTGGGAATATATCGCCGATAACATTCAACTATATAACCTCTGAGCTCGTACGTCTCAGAGAAGGGTGTTAAGCTAAAGAATAAATTCTTCGCCACCAACATAAATATATTTGAAAGAAATCGGCTTTATATCTCAACTTGTAATGTCAGACACACAATCCATACAAGTCTGTTCCGGGCTCGAACAAAACCGAAGGCACTTACAAAGAAGTCCTTGCAATCCGGATATTCACAATCCTGATCGGATTCACCATCACATATGGAGAACTCTATACCGTAGCTACTCAGTGCAGAGTAAATCGACATGTCATCCTATCGCTCTCGCAAATACCGGGTCTTCAACACCGATCTTCAATGCAATTCATAACGACGTATCACATATTCGGAATGGGTTATACGACCCCATGGTCCTTTCCCGGTTAACTCGAATAGTGAGCGCTTATTCAAAAATAAGTGTAGCATTCACATTCAAACAAATCACATCAATTACCCATTCAAAGGGAAATATTGATAGTCGGTTATTGAACTATCAATAGATATGCACACATCACCAGATTCCAAATAATTTTCCAAATTATTTATTTTCCAAAATATCTTTACCAGATATATATAATTTCAATACTTCAAAAATAAATCAATATTTATTTTTAAACCAATTCCACTTCCTTTATAAATTCCTTAGTGAATTTATATTTCATAATATCAATGAATATATGATTTTAATTATTCATTTTCAATTTATCTTCAAAAAGATAAATTCTCAACTTATTCACTTTGTATTGGAAAAACATTTCCATACTTACTTATTCATAAGTAATTCACAAATTTTATTTATTTTCAACACTTAGAAAATATTCACTATACTTCAATCGAAATTAAGTATATATTTCATTCTTTTAAGGAAATCATTCTCATAAACATATTTATTTGGGCCAAAACGAATGTTGCGTAAAACATCGTTACGACGTCCCAAAATCACTAGTATAGGGATTCGAAATTAAAATAGATATGTAAATCCCAATACTATACAAAATATTTCCTTTCGGAAATCATTTACTATAACAACAGTGTTATAGTCCATCATTCCCTTTTCATTTCTCGAAAACGTCTATTTCAACAATAAATGTTGAAATCTATGGTTTCGAATCTCAACACAATTAAAACTTCGTTAGATCGTTTTAATTCTATTTAAAACATCCAAATCCAAAACAATTTCTTTAACATCTTATTCACTATTCAAAAACGTGAATATACTACGTTAACACATTTCATCCTTTTATACATTTTAATTCAAAGGATTATTCACTATTCAAAAACGTGAATATAACTCCATTAATAGGTTTCAACAATTTTCTTATCAAAATAAGTCATTTGCGAATCTATAAAACAACGTTTATAAATTCCATTTCTATTTATTTATAAAAGCTTCCTTTTTATAAATTCTTTTATTAACCTATTTCAGTTTATAACTCAATTATAGACTAAAAGTTCATATTATAAGTTAAATACTTATAAAACGATCATTTTACAAAATCGTTCTTTTAAAGACTTTCCAAATTATAAATCTTATAACTTATAAGATCCATTTATTTACCCAATCTACTCTTCAAATAATCTCACCAAATTTATAAATCTTACTATTTATAAATTTCATTTATAACTTCACAGTTTATAATTCTATAAATTTCATTTATTTATGAAATTCATTTTCACTTCATTCAAACACTTATAAAAACTCGTTTTATAATGTCAATATTCCAATTTATAAATATCCATTTATAAATCTCTTAATATAAATCAAATTTATATTATTCTTTTAAAACTTCCTTAATCTCCTTTATTATTTCACCATTCTCTTAATTTATAAAATAATTAATTTTATAAATCCTATATTTAAAATTTTCACAATTATTTCAGAAATCCCAATTTAACTATTTTATAAAGTCATTAATTCCTTATTTTCAAAAATCAGCTTTTAACTATATTTCACAAAAACCATAATTTTATAACTAAAAAAAATCATATCGTTCATTTATTTATAATGGATCAAATTCTAAAAATATAGTATATTTTCAGAAATTACTTTAAAAATCATTTTAAAACTCCAAAATTTGATCCAATGATGTCACACACCAAATAGTCAATCACGACAAACAACGATATCATATATCGATATGATAATCCATCAAATATCAAAATATCTGAAATTAAATAAAAACTGTTGAGGAATCCAGTTGGATCCCTCCAACCTGTTTTCCTGCATCCACAAACATTAGCACAATACCAATTTCGCTCCAGTACGAAATTATCGCGGTATATGTTCTTATTAAATATTTTCCGCTTAATAACGGCGTAATAGGGTCTCATCCGCTAAACAAATAAATGCGGGAAATCAATAACTGCAATATATACATATGCCAATATATATATATTGATATTATTTATAATACCAATTTCACTGTTTATGAAATATTCGCGGTATATGTTTTTATTAAATAACATCCGCTTAATAACGGCGTATAATGTCTATTTTAACAATCAATAGATATCAATCAACATTCAAACATGCATTCAAATATTTTAAATCTAACTATTTAAAATAAAATCGAAACTGATTCGATTGAGTGAGAAATTCTCACCTTGATTTTAAATTCCGTTTTAGCGATTTATTTCGAATAAAATTAAACGGACGTTTAATTTTACCCAAAATCCTCACTAACTCCAAACGACTCCAAACCAACTCCATCGCGTAGTGCTCGTCCGTACGATTCCAACGCAACTGGTTTCGCATTTTTTCGACCTCGTATGAAAAAGTTATGAATTTTTGAAGTTTACACGTATTTTATATATAACTATCACAACATAATTAAAATTTATAAACCACCACAATCATCACCGTCAGATCCCAGGCCAAGCAATCACAGCCGTGCACTGCGTCTCCCCCCACCTCTCTCGTATGCATCTCCAGGCAACACGAAATGGGGCCGAACCCATATATAGATATTAGGGTTAATCGCCGCACCACCATCTCTCATCTATATTCGATCATCTCCTCACCATTGAAGCGCCATATCCCCCTCAACACTCGGCCCAAACCATAAAGGACTCGGTTGTCCCTGTAGCACGTGGTTCGAGGCCGAACTCCAGGCCTTTGGGCGAGATTTGTCGCCAATCCGAAGCACTTCAGACGATCTCCACCGTTGGATATGGAGTACTTGATGTGCTCTACGATTTCTTAGTTTGGAGTTTGTGATAAAAGTGAATGGATTTCGAGATCTGAGAGGGGGAAGAAGAAGAAATACTGGCCGTTCATGGGTAGTGGCGGCTGCAGTTTCTTGCTAGGGTTTTTTTCTCTTTTTTTTTTATTTTTTTGAGATAGTGGGCTATTTATAAGGAACCGACGAAACACTATTCATCCCGGAAATTCCGAACTCCGATTTACGCGCCATAACCAGCGTTTCTAGGGTTTACCCCGCGTTCCGGACACAATGGAACAGGTTTCGAAAGCTAATTCGGAAGTATGTGCGAGTTATGGCTGTAAACGCTCAATTTGAATTAAACCGATTTAAGCGATTTTCTAGGCGTAATTTGTATCGGACAAACAGTAAATCCAATTGACTTGAAATTTGAAACCTTACAATAATATCACATTACGGATCCGATGAAACTGGTTTCGTCGAAATCCGAGACTTTTGAAAAATGACTATTTTCACTCGTCAAATTTAAAATTAAAAATAATTCGATGCTTTTCGAGCTGCCACGCTCAAACGATAACTCCGATTGACACGAAATTTGAAATCCGGTAATAACTAACTATTACGGATCCAATGGGACTGGTTTCGTTCAATTCTGAGACTGTTCAAAAATTGACTATTTTCACTAGTCGATTTAAATATTAAAATATTCAATTTTCACAAATTAACTTTTAATTCGATTTTAAAAGTTCTAAAATATCATTTTAACTTCAACATGATAAAATAAAATTTTACAAATCATTTACAATCATATTTAACCCAATTTTCAATTATTTCCATAATTTAACGTATTAAATTATCGATTTAATTATTCAATTAAATCCAATAAATCAAAATAAAATTTATTCGACTTAAAAATTCACTTATTAATATTTAAAATTAATTAAATATTCAAATTTTAATTTCTAAAAATTCTGGGTCGTTACAGTTGATAAATTGAAAATATAAGTTTACGATATGAATTTATATCGAGTTATGGAAATCGTTTTGGTAAAGAAAGAGCGGAATCTATTTTTGAATGCGAGAATAGTAGTAGAGTTGAGATGTAATTGATGTGACACAAATCGAGGGGGATTAATAAACTGAATTTGGAAATATTGGATTTTTTTAGAAATAGATTTTTATTGAGAAATTAAAATTTGTTTAAATTGGATTTTAAATTACTGTACTACGTAACTTAAATTATTATTTTTAATATTACGAATAGTTATTTATTCTAATATTTAATATTTATTGATAACAAGTTATAATTTTATGAATCTGCTTGTAAATTAATTAGTTGTTTAAAAAATGATTTGGAAAATGGGTTATCGAAGTTTTTAAAATGTTTTGATATTTTAAAATTTACTTAAACATACTTTACAAATAAACTATTATTCTTTAAAAAATACTTATTTTATACATATATAGTTTTAAAAGATTGAATTTATTTATAAATCCTCTCGAGATTGGAAGGGAAGTTTGTTAAACGAGTATGATTTTAGAAGAGAAGTCTAATAATGGGATTTTAGGAGCTTGAAGAAAAATTCCAAGTGTTAAAAATACGAGAAATTCAGAAAATGAATTAGAATTCGTTAAAGAAGTTAGAAATGGGTATTTGGAGATATAGGCAAGTTTATCCGACTTAAGAAATATTAAGGAATTTACAAATAAAATTGTAAAGGGTTTGAGAAATAGGAAAATAAACATACTATTTTCCAAATATTAGAGATAAAAAGATCTTTGGAGATATAATTATAAATATTCCTAAGTAGTGAACTGGAAGGTTTGAAATATTTAACTTCGAGATTTTTATTATAGAAATGTTTAAAACGGGGATGAAATTCAGATGGAAGCGACGAAAAATATGTGTAAGTATTACAACGATTTGGAAATATCATGTTGCGGATATAAGTAATTGATGTCATTCAAATATTGAATATATTGAAGAGATTTGTATACATACATACATACATACATACATATATATATATGTACACACATATTTATATCTTTGTAAAGATATTTTGAAATGAGGGTTTTCAAAGGATTTAAAAATAATGGGCCCTGGTGACTGCTTATGGATGTTTTATTGATGGTTAAATAAACGACTATCAATATTGGCCAATTTCATTAATCGTTTCGAAGAGACTGGGATCGGATTTAATTATCCGAAAAGCACTTCAATCCAGTTTGAACGTAACGAACGAATACCGTGAAGATGATGAAGACGGTGATTCGGTTTGTCCAGGCACAGGACAACTTATATTGATGAATAGTATTAGAACATCGTCATTGGATACCGTCGCATCCAAGTAGGGTATGTTATCACTTTTCTAGATGTCCTCGTAAACCTATTTATTATGGATATTGCTGTGCATGAAAGAAGGAGCGCTCGATAGTAAGGGTGGAAACACCCGAGGTGATAACATATTCGGTCTATCCAAGTTAGGGGTAGGTCGGTCTTGTGTAGCAAGGGGTCCCGGCGTGGTCCTCGGTACACTATTCTAGAGGTGTACTGTGACGAACGGTACCCCAGTGCCCCAACCATTCGTTGGAATTCATTCTCTAATACGAGATTACGGTTTTTTTGTAAAACCTAGTATGCCGGAATTTAATTAATGTAAAAATTTCAGCTATTTGAATAAGTATTTCATTTAGACATTATTATAATATCACTGGATTTTCTACAAAATGTTTTGGTTATCGTAAGGTAAAAACGGTCGTGCTTATGTGTGACGCAGTCTTACGAGATACCTTTGTTTTTCAAAGTATTTTTACAACTCTAATAATTCAAATTGAGTGTGTTATCTCACGCTGATTTTCCAGACTGACTGGGGTGTTATTTTATTATAATGCTTAGGTCAGACTGAGTATTACAGATTCATGATAGAATGCTACGGAGCTCAAAAGACGAGTTGGATGATAGAGATGTATCTCCGTACTTGGCTTATATTTCCACTGTGTAAGGACAAGCTATAAAATTGTCCAGTTTGATGTATTGATTGTTGTACTCTGATGATTGTAAATATAAAATAATTACAGATTCTTTTGCAGAAAAATCTTTTATTGTATATTATATTTTGTTCCGCTGCGATTGTGAGATTCTATGTTGTTGTTTTATTTTTCTCCTACCTCTTTCTTCTTCTTTAACCTAGTTATTCACTCTTTCGTACACCTTGGGTTGAGCGAGGGGAAATTATTATCAACTCAAGAGGTACGGAATTGTGGATCGTTACATTTTAGCTTAGTTACTGTTGCGGATAATCATGTGCAAGCATTCATTCTATATGCAACCGTTATACAAGTTTCTACCATTGCCACAGCATATTAGTTTTTAATTTTTTAACCATCAATTACGATCACGATTATGTATATAAATAGATATTTTCAGTGTTTCGTTTATTTAAATAATCAATTATATTGTAAAAAGTATTTATCAGTTATATCTTTTGTCATCGTAAATCTATATGGCAAGCTGCAACTATATGTGAGCGTGCGAAGTTGGTTTCATACGCGTCTTTCCTACACGAGTGCATATAATGACGGGTTATATAAGCTTATCCAAATTCTTGACACTTTGAAAAACAAAAAGGGATAATAGAAAAATGGTATTGTATTCAACTTTCCATGCCAAGTTCTTCTCATGTTTCGACGTGCAGACAAGAACAGGTTTTCGTAATTACGCAAGCAATCTATGCACATCACTTTGTGCGCAACGATTTTCAAATTCTTGGTCATTTAATGTAATTTTCAAATGGCCTAATGTACTTTTTTATACTTCACATCAAATGGCCTACCATTGATCATAGTAAATGGCTTAATATACTTTTCAATTTCTTGGTCATATAATATAATTTTCTTGGATACCAAGAGACGATTTAAACTGTCTTGATACCCCGTAGGACCATTTTCTTGGATATAAAGTGTGAATCCCTGCATACATTGAATAATATGATAATATTTTTTTACCAGACTATTATATGGTATTATGACATTTGATATCTTAGTGGAATGCAAATAATTTGTTTACTATTTGCGCCATACAAGAAAGTGGCATGGTCCCTCAATGGCCTCAACACCCACTTTACCTACAACAACAACTAAAATAGCATCATGTATAGAATAAAGATGTCTGAATCCATAAATTGCATATATCTAATGTCAGGATAAGTTTCCTTATATGAAATAAAATCTACCTTATTAAATCATAATATATGCCCAATTATACTGTCATGCGGGCATGGTTGTAGCACTATGCAATTTTAAAATAAAGTAATAAACATAGAATGCACTTACTTGGTTGGAATAGGATACTCAAGGATAAAAGTTTAATAGGCCATTTTAAAATTACATTATACGACTAAGTTTCTACCTTCTTTAGGGTATGTCAATTATTAATATAATTTACATTGTACACTTCTCATGCCTTCATGTTCTCTACATAAATTCGTTAACCATAACAAAGTTCATCATTCCAAGTGCATTTTGTAGGCATTTTTCTTGTCGTTTCTTCGAATACTCGATACCAGATAATAAATGGATTGGAACGTCTAGTAGAAGCATCGCCGGTAGGGAAAAAGAATTCCAACTATTGCAATGGCTTTCGTTGTCGGCATACAATTTGCCAACAATGTTTACGGTGGTATGCAGTTTGTCGACTGGGCTAGAATGAGCGACGTTCAGTGATCACCGAATTTTGTTTTTTTTTGCTACATTACTATTTTCCAAATTTTGTTTTTTGTCAATTTGTTTTTGACAGTAACATGAGATATGTAAACTAAAAAGGTACGGAATTTTCTTATCAATTAGGGTTTTCGAATTGACTATTTAAATTTAAAACTTACTTAAACAAATTTCTAAGCGTTTTAGCTTGCCACGACTAAACCATAAATCCGATTGACGCGAAATTTAAAATCTTACGATAATATAACATTACGGATCCAATGAAACTATTTTCGTCGAAATCCGACACTGTTTGAAAAATGACTATTTTTATACGTTAATTAAATATTAAAATATTCAATCTCTACAGATTAACTTTTAATTCAATTTTAAAAGTTCTCTAACATCATTCTAACTAAAATAAAATTTAATTCAACTTTATAAATCATTTTTATTCATATTAAATCCAATTTTCAATTATTTATGCAATTTCAAATAATAAATTAACAATTTAATTATCCATTCAAATCCATATATTCGAAATATAGGTTATTCATCTTATAAAATTTACTAGTGAATATTTAAAATCAATTAAATATACGAATTTCAATTGATCAAAATTCTGGATCATTACACCTGATTATCAAACTGCCATCCATTATTTGAGACCATTTGGAGTGGAACTCCATACAAGATAAAGTAATCCGTGGCCACTATTGCATACTTAGCTCCACCCATAGCTATTAAAAATTCTCCATTTAGATGATGCCCGTGAGATTTCTTTTTCTAAGGTTTCCCACCGGTGTGGTCAACTCGACTACCTTGGTGTATGTTATCCAATGTTTTCTTAGTTTCCTCTGCAACCATGCATCTTAGAAGCGAGTTAGTGAAAAGCTTTCTATATAGGATAACATTATGTATGGTGTACCGAGTCGCCTTGCGCATCACCTTTCTTGCTTCACTCCAGTTTATGGTGAGGTTTTTACTAGAAACAATCCAAAAGTGAATCATTTCCCGAGCAAGCAAATTTTTCTAATTATTGGCATCTCGATTACCCTCATATAGGACATGCTTAACCATATAGCATCTTTTACATTAAGTAAAGCATTTATCCTTTTTCTTTTTAAGCAGTATGCCAACCGTTCTCCTTTGAATTGGAACTTCTGAAATGCTTGATTCACAACCATTTGTAGGTCAGTATAGATAAATAGAGTTACTATTCCTAATTCTTTTGCTACTTCCAATCCTATTATTGGTGTACCCTATGCTATCCTTCGATCTAGCCTGCAGGTTAAAAGGTCTATCTAACCCGCAGAGTCAAGAACACTATTTCTTGCCCAGCCATTAGTATTTTTCTCACTTCCACAAGTGTCACACAATCATATGGCATGGTGTTATTTATGCCTTAGGTATTTTATTTAAATATCATTTGAAATTTACATTAAAGTAAGTCATATCTTTGCATTGTTGTTCTTGCATTCTATGGGGTATTCATTCTCTTCAATATCATGCTTCATATTCATATGAAGTTAACTCTATCTCTAGGGTTTTTTTTGAAAATATTATGCTCCGCCATCTCCAGTAATGCCTGGTCCTACCTATCGGAGAAGCTGAACCTAGCCTCATGTGGTCTTGAGGATGGAGTAAAACCCTGCTTCCGGGACTAGAAGTTTATGCTCCGCTATTTGATTACTTCGTTCTTCACAATTTTTATGCATATCTATCGTTGGATATGTAGTATGAAGACATGCTCTATTGTCCAAGGAAGGAACCAACAATATGCACACGAGCATGCTTTACACCCTTTCTTCGTAGGGACTCATTTCTGTTGAGGGACCGCAGTCTAGATTTATGGCATTCTCGATGGAGTTACCCTAGTGTTTCAACCCAGAGTGCGCCTACAAGATTTATTTCTATTTATTGGTTTCATAACCACAAACATCATGAAACATGAAGTATTTGTTGATTTCCATCTCTACAACATTTAATTATCTATCCGTAATTCGATGTAATCAACTGTTTCCATAATTGTATGACAGATTCTTTCTGGAGCCTCCATAAACTGCAAAAACAAAAGCTCTCCTTGTCTTCTGAAGTGTTTCCTATCCTAAATCTCTTTGTATCTAACCTGGTTGACATCTATCATCCTGTCTTAATATCATAAACCTCTAAGCTCATGAACTTATCGGCGTGATAGTATAAGTCCTCCAAATTGGCAGTTAAAATTTTCTTCTGTTCCTTGTAAAACTCCATTTGCGTACCAATTCCTAAAGCGACAGCCACAAGGACAATCCATTAATTAAGTTGTCGCATAGCGAATGCTAAGTCATTGAGCCATGCAACATTGTTCCGTAAGTTTTCTTTATCATTTTGTTTCCTTCGTAGCTCCAAATGCTTCCATATGCTGATCGTAGCATATCCATTGTATTCAAGGGTTGGTTTTTTCCAATGTATTACACCATGACTAGTGTTTTAATATCCAGGGGTTGACTACACATTCAATGTTCAGGGTGAATCGATTATCGTCCATCTTATCAATCTCCGGTCTCCTACTCCACTTTCTTAACAATCAATGCATTAGACCAGGGACTCGCTCCCCGCTATTGGAATGCTTCCTTATGTTGCTTGACGGGCCACATTGTGCCCTCTGTGCAATGGATCAACCACCTTTGTACTAGTCGATATGAACTCGAGGGTTCCGTTTTGGCAGCCAGGTGTATGGTTCTAACATCAGCATTGAGTTTTAGTGAGATATCCCCTCTTGGTCCGGCATGGAATATATCTTTGGCTTGGTACTGATTAGTTTTACATCAGTCCGATTTGGTTCGAGCCTAAGCTAGTTTTGTTTGTGGAAGTCCATATTTCCACGGCACCTTCCTGCCTTATCAGCTCCTTTGCATCCATTCTCGATGGTTGTAAAAAAATTCTAGATTTGGTTTCTCTGTACCTGCATTGGTGCCACTTTCTCTAAGAGTCTAAGGAATGCTCCATTATCTTCAAATGCATAGCTAGTACAGAAGCTACTGTATTTTCCATCATCATTTGTGGTCATTACCAGACTCTTCTCTAGTAGCTATACTAGGCTATCTTCTAATGCAACATATTCCAATCTCATATACTTTGTTGACTTATAGATGAACTCCTCTAGTGTGGCCGATTTATCCACTATCGGTCTCTTAACATCACACAATAATTAGTTAATCCTAAGGGTAAACAATAAAAATACATAATGGCTAAGTCTGGCAAGAATATAGGAAAATGCTTGAATAAGACTTCCTCTATGGCTCCGCTAATCAGCATGTAGTGGGTATACCATTTTCAATATACTATGGGGTAAGGCAGTCCTTTATACGGCTCCATAGTAGGCATCTTAATATCTCTGGGGTTACTTGTAGTTCTATCCCTAGGGAGAAGGTACTGCTAAACCTAAATCCAATTCCTCACTCCACTTGTTCACATTTGAAGGAATCGTCTAATTATTCAGATTATCCTATCCTTCTGTTTGGGTGACTGTCAATGATAGCTTAACCTTTCCATTCAGGGGGATCTTTCGTCTTCCCTACGATGACTTAACCTCTAGTTGCGGGCATGGTTATGACTCTTAGATCTGTCCCAGTAATCATTTTATACTCCGTTGACCATAATTCGATGAGGTGATAAGAAGTGTTTGTTGCAACCACTCTCGTTCAACTTCATCATGTTTAGTTCGGTGCCTAATTGCTTCGCAGATCTAGCTTTGGGACGACCTCTTGCTCATTTCCTCCCTTTAGCATTCCTTCTTCCATTCGCTGGACCTTCTTGATCGGATTCATTGTTAGAGTGTGACCTCCTTCGTCTTTTAGATCCCTTAAACTAGGATCACCCTTGTCTTAAAGTTTTTGACCAATAGTTTGCGCCTGCCCCCGAGCATGTCATTAGTTTGTCCACCATTACTTGATGTTGGGAAATGATACTTTCACTTAGCTTAGTGAAATTCTATCGAGGTTGCCTTTGGTAGTTACATCAACTAGCACCGAAGTGCTTGCTAAGTGATCATCATGATTGGTGGATGTTTTATTCGGTGTGCGCGCGTTCCCTACGTTTCTATTGGTAGCACCAACCATGTTATTTGATCTCGAAGGCATACTAAGAAACGGCTCTCAGTGAAAGCACATAAAAAATAGGCAAATACCTCCCATCTATTTTTTGTAGAGCTTTGTATACGGAGCGTGCAACATAGCTATTATATTTTTATTGTGATTGATTTTTAAAGAGCGGACCACATATAGGTCATGTAGAAAGTCAATTGCAGTAAAGTAAAGAATGCAACGATTTATAGTGGTTCATCTCGAATATGCCTACATCCACTATCCATTTTCATTATTCTCATAGATCTTTGATACTATGCCTGAGATATAAAATACAATGATCCGTAGCTCAAAAGAAAGTAAGATGTAGCGCAAGGAAGTCTATTTAGCTATTCTTGTTAGCCTATTTCTGTCTGCCCATTCCTGTTAGGAAGTTCCTATTAGACGGTTCTTGTTGGGTTGTTCCTACTAGGTAGGTCTTGATAGACTGTTCCTGCTAGACTATTCCTGTTAAGTAGTTCCTGTTTGATTATCTCTACTAGGGAGTTCCTAGCTTTTTGTGAATTTTCTACTGTTAGCGCTATAAGCTTGGCTCTCCATAATTGTCCGCTATTATTGTTGGAAGCTTTGCTATTTATAAGAGTGGAGGGATATGGTGGACACTCCAGTAAATCAGGCAATTTCCATTTACAATTCGTTTGGTTTGGATGTTCCAATACACACACACACACGATATAATCATAAGTTTTCATATGTACTCAAATTTCATTCCATAAATAGCCTGTTTGGGTTCGATTGGAGAAGCTTCGTTAGGGGTCTTATGGTTCAGTAGATGCACATCGTCATCTTGCTGGCCAAGTTCGTGTACCTCTCTCCTTTGTTCTGTAGATACCAAATCCACCAACCAGATAATCATGTTTGGTACCTTAGGTACCAAACGGGATTGATACTTTGGGTACCGAACGGATCAAAGTACTGAACAAGATTTCCTATTACGTTCCCTACTAGACCATTCCTCATGTTCCACAAAAATAATGTTCTTTCCAAGAATCAAACTAGTCTCTCTGTTGAAAGCTTGATGCTCAATCATTTGAGTTACACATGTCTTTATATCATAATTCCTTCATTTAAAATCAGAAATGAATGAAACTTGAACCAATAGCTTCGTATCATTGATTAGAGTATTCTAGTGCCTCTGAATGTTCAATTTACCAAAAGGAAGTAGTAGCTCTCTAAGATGGGGCTTGAGTCAGGAGGTGGACAATTTTGAAGATGTTCATACCTTCCAATCCGCTGCTCGGATTGAGATGCAGTTTCAACTTAGGTGCAAGCTTGACTTCAAGGACATTTTATAAGTGCTTTGACTATATCTTCTGACTATGCCAAATTTGTCCCTAGCGCTTTCCTTAGCCTTTGTGATTACATGATGGCATTTTTATTATGCAGCTTCCTATCATTTCTATGCTCCTTAACGTCTTTTCATCTTCACCATGCTATAAGCGAAAATGGCTACAACAACAGCTCTTTCTTATGAGTGTAAAATAAAATCATATGAGTGTTATCCTCCTTTGGTGCTCATTTTCCTTAAAAAATTAGAAATATACATAAAGTTTTCAACCTCCAAACTCAAAATTTCAAAATCCAATAACTGAAATTCTCAAATTTCAAATTCCGTATAGATTTATTCATTTTTCGAAGAAGGTTTACCGATTGAACTTTTTAGTTTTTAAAATATTCAAATTTTGAAAAATAAATCAATTTTTCATATATGAATTTTCGTATACAAATTTTGAAATCTAAAAATTTGAAATGGCATTTGAGAGTTCAAATCTAAATTTCAAATTCAAACTTTCATTTTTGAATTTTTTGATTCGAAATTCAAATTTGAGTTTCAGTATTCATATTTAAAACTCATATTTTCAAAATTTAAATTTTAAACGTTAGATTCAAAATTTTAAACGAACCTGCAACTTATTATATTTTTTGTTTCACAAATTACAAAAAAATTCCTCTAGAAATCTCCTACTCGGTTGCACCGTGATTAAAAGAGCATGGCACGTCACAAATTCCCTGTAGAATATGTGCCTTTCCCTCTCCCACCTACTCTCACTTGCCATGCCCAATTCTTACTCCTTCCAAATCCCTAGTTCTGAATTTCAAAAATCTCAAAAACTCCTTTGTCCTAAAAGCCCTGTATACTAATCCGCTACCCTCCACTGCACATCTCCAATCCAAGCCCATCACTCTCGAATCCTCTCTTCTGCTCAATTCTCCATAATATCCGAAGTGTTAATCCTGTTTCCAACTATTCTCCTCGTAAGTTGAATGGTGAAAAAAGAAAAACGTGAGCTTGTTGCTGTTAGGGATGCGGATTAAGGATCTTAAGGAAGAAATAACACTAGAGGGGGGGTGAAAAGTGTTTTAAAGAATATATGAACTATATGACTAAATTAAAACTTTCAACACAAATCGAAACAGAATTCTAACACAGAATGATCACAGAACATATAACAAATGCAAATAGTAAAGTAAAGCAAGTAATAGGAAAGAACACACCGGATTTTATACTTGTTCGGAATCCTCCTACATCCAGTCCTGCACCAAGGCAATATCCTTGTACAGATTTTTATAAGCCAATATCCAAATTACAACCCTCAATTTCTAAGGCCTTGAGGAACCCTCCTATCTCAGAGTCTGGGGTAAGCTCTCTTGATTTACGGGACACAAGATCACCCTAATCCTTCTTAATAACAATCCTTTTGAATGGATAGACTCTATGGACCTTTTGAATACAAATTAATCCTATAACTATGAATAGCACTTTGATCTTTAGTAGAATGATGGAGAATCAAATAGAGAGAGTATCTAAATGATTTCTTATTGAGAATTTGGCAGAATGATGGTACGATCTTGAAAATATGAAATTTTATGGATATGGAATGGTGGAGAAGAAAGAGTGAAGAAAATAAGAAAGTAGTTGTTAAAAAAATCGTTTTGGAAGCCTTTATATAGATGCACAACAGTCATAACCATTGGAGAAAGGTTTTCGAACGAATGGACACTTCTTTTGAAAATTGAATTTTGAATCCAACTGTCACCATGTCGACATGGGGTATCCCCTTATATCGACATCCCTTAGTTCAAAATTATAGAGATGTTGTTTGGTAAAGACAATTGAATTTAAAACAAGTTGAAACTTCTCTGAAGGAAAGTAAAGTATTTAAACAATATTTTGAGATAGAGAATGAATATAAAACATTATTTTAAATATATATATATAATTGATATAGACCGTCAATTATGTAAGTAATATTTAAAATCAGAATAAGTTTTGATGTTTTTAAAAATAGAAGTTTTTAAAATCAGAATAGAGGAATATTTCAAGGCTAAAACAAAGTTTGAAAATATTTTTGAAAACATGATTTTGAAAGCTAAAACATTTTGAAAACAGATTTAAAAACATTTTGAAAAAACTATTCAAACTGAAATTGCAAGAATCTTCCTACAAAGCTCCTCCATAGGACTCGAGAACTTGTATAAAGTAGTTTAAATGATTTTGATTTTCGTGGGTTTGTAAGCCCCTTGTCGTAGGTTTGTAAGCTACTTGTCGTGGGTTTGTTAGCCACTGGTTTCGATAGAAATTGGGTACTATCCCAAAAGAAAATTGGAAGAAAGATGAGAGTGCTATTATGAAGTTTTAACAAAATACTAGACACTTACCTTGAGATCTTGAAATCTTGATTCTCTAGAGTCTCGAATCTTGAATCTCTAATCTTCATCTTGATGCTTAAGTCTTTATACTGATCAGTCTTCGAAGATACCTGCATATACTTCCTATATATACATTTATATATATGGAAATGTTAGTATATATTTTATAAAGTAAAATATAATAACTATATAAGATTGTTGTCATCAAAACATCATCAACTCAGTTCCTAACAATCTCCCCCTTTTTGATGATGACAACCTTTATTTATAAAATATTCTTACTATACCATAACTCCCCCTTACTCCGTGATTTCTTCTTAGAACTACAACTCCCCCTTACTCCATGACTCCTTCTTACACCAAGCACATATAATTTTATAACTTTCTCCCCCTTTGTCATCAACAAAAACTATTAACTACTTAAGAATTCAAGAATGATTAGTATGAACAAATAATATGTATAGAACAAGCATGAAACAATGAGTATAAGTGAACACATTTTAGTTATTACAACATATATAAGAACATACATAAACACGAACAAACAAAACAATTTAAAACAAAGAATAAAATGAAAGTACGCTTTAATGGCGATCCTTAACTATAGGAGACTTATGAATCGAACAATTAGGGTAGTGGAGACAAAAGTTTCCACGTTGTTTAATTATGTTTCCATTAGTATCAACAAGGATCTCACCAACGCAAATAACGCTCTCGTCCGTATTCATAGGGACTTCGGGTTGAGGTAAAGGTTGATCTTCCTCTTGGTCTTCTTGTGGTTCTTCCATAGGTTTTTCTACCTTGGATTCCATGGCTAGTGAAGTGTCTTCAATATTAATAGGATTTGTACGGTTATCCATAAGGAATTTTTGTAAATTCCTAATAATATTCCCTTGCCTTTGTTGTTCTCTAGCCATCCTAAGTTGACTTACTTGAATTTCAGTCATCAATTGAAGGATATCTTTTATCTTCTCTTGCAATTTGATCACTCGAGCGTGCGTAGTTCGTTGAAATGGACCAAAATGAGGAGATGTGGGTGAAGTGGGTTCATTAGTAGAAGAGGAGGCCATTATTTTATTGTTTCAGAAGTTATTTACAGAGAATATAGTGAAGAAAGAGGAGAGAAAACGAAATAAATAGATAAATAACCAAATAACTAACTTTGGAGGGAAATTCAATTTTCAAATTTTTGTTGGGTATGTCGACATCATGAGATGGGGCATGTCGACATGTTCTTCAAAAAAAATGTAATTTTGATTTTGAATTTTTATTGATTATTATATTATATTATTTTATATTTCAGATTTTGAAAAAATACCGAATTCTCTTCTAAATTTAGTAAAATTCTGTTCGGTTAATGGTTTAGTTAATATATCAACAATTTGTTTTTCAGTATTTATATAATCTAGAGTTATTATTTCTCTAGTTATATTATCTCTAAGAAAATGATGTCTTATATCAATATGTTTAGTTCTAGCATGATGAGTTGGATTTTTAGATAGATTTATTGCACTAGTATTATCACAATATATTGGTGATTTACTTATGTTAATTCCAAAATCTTTTAAAGTTTGTTTCATATATATGACTTGTGAACAGGCCAGAGCAGCAGATATATACTCTGCTTTAGTTGTTGACAAGGAAACAGTATTTTGTTTCTTGCTGAACCAGGAAACCAGTGAATGTCTTAGAAAGTGACAAGTTCCACTTGTACTCTTTCGGTCTGATTTACAACCAGCATAATCAGCATCACAATATGATATTAAATCAAAAGTATTATTTTTAGAATAAAATAAACCATAATCTAAAGTGTATTTTACATATCTTAAAATTCTTTTAACAACTTTTAAGTGAGTTTCTTTAGGTTGTGGTTGGTATCTTGCACAGAGACAAACACTATGCATAATATCAGGACGACTCGATGTTATATAGAGTAGCGAACCAATCATTCCCCTATATAAAGTTTGATCAATATCTTTTGATTTATCTTATTTACTTAAACCTACATTTGTTGACATTGGAGTTGGTTTCCCACTAGAGGTGCTTAAACTAAATTTATTGATTAAGTCTTTAGCATATTTTTCTTGACTTATGAAGATTCCATTTTCTAGTTGTTTAATTTGAAGCCCTAAGAAGAAACTTAATTCTTCCATGTGACTTATTTCAAATTCTTTAGTCATTATAGTTGAAAATTCTTTATCCATTATGTTATTAGTTGATCCAAAGATTATATCATCTACATATATTTGAACCAGTTGAATATCTTGATTATTTCTTTTAATAAAAAGTGTTGTATCTACTTTACCAATTTCATAACCAGATTGATATAAATAAAATCTTAGTCTTTCATACCGGGCTCTAGGAGCTTGCTTTAGACCATATAGAGCTTTCTTTAACTTGTATACATGGTTTGGAAATTTATTATCTTCAAAAAGTGGAGGTTGTTCAACATAAACATCTTCTTTTACAAAACCATTTAGAAAAGCACTTTTAACATCCATTTGATATAATTTTAAATTATTATAATTAGCGAAAGCAAGTAGAATTCTTATAGCTTCTAATCTTGCTACGGGGGCAAAGGTTTCATCGTAGTCAATTCCTTCTTCTTGACAATAAACTTGCGCGACTAAACGAGCTTTATTTCTTACGACCTCACCGAGTTCATTCATTTTATTTTTATAAACCCATTTAGTTCCAATTATACTTTTATCGTCAGGTTTAGGAACAAGTTCCCATACATCATTTCTGGTAAATTGATTCAATTCTTCTTGCTTGGCAAGAATCCATGAATCATCAGACGATGCTTCCTTTGGATTTTAGGTTCAATTGTTGATATAAAGGCTACATTACTCATACTACTTAATTGATTTCTAGTTCTTACTACAGATTCAATATTTCCTAAAACATTTTCTATAGGATGATCTTTTGACATTTTAAATCTCTTATTAGGTTGATTTATTTCACTAATAGTTTCATTAGATTGATTTAAATTTATAAAATCTTCTTCATCATCTATTTGTACAATATATTTATGATTTTCATCAAAAGATACATGCATAGTTTCTTCAATAGTATTAGTTTTTAAATTAAAAACTCCAAATGCTTTGCTTCTATTAGAATAACCAATAAAGAATCCTTTATTAGCTTTTCGTTCAAATTTATCTAAATTATCTTTTGTATTAAGTATAAAACATTTAATCCCAAAGACTTTAAAATAAGCAGCTATAGGTTTCTTATTATAAAGTAATTCATATGGAGTTTTATTTGTTAATGGTCTAATCAAAATTCTATTTAATATATAACAAGCTGTAGCAACTGCTTCAGCCCAAAAATGTTTAGGTAAATTACTATTAGAAAGCATTGTACGAGCACACTCTTGAATCGTTTTATTCTTACGTTCTACTACTCCGTTTTGTTGTGGAGTTCTTGGAAATGAAAAGTTGTGAGTAATTCCCTTTTGACTACCGAAATTCTCAAAATTTTCATTTTCAAATTCACCACCGTGATCACTTCGAATAGTTTTAATTTTGAAAGAATGTTGTTTTTGAATTCTTTTAGAAAAGTTTTTAAATATTTCAAAAACATCACTTTTATGTTTTTAAAAAGATTGTCCAAGTATATCTTGAATAATCATCTACTATAACAAAAACATATTTACTATGGTTAATTGATTGAACTTGAGATGGACCAAATAAATCTAAATGAAGTAATTCAAGAGGATTAGAGGTAGAAATAGCATCTTTTAATTTAAATGAACTTTTCTTAAGTTTTCCTAATTGACAAGCATCACAAATACTATCTACTTTAAAGTTTAACTTGGGTAGACCTCTAACTAAGTCAAGTTTTGATATCCTAGATAATAATTTGAAACTCAAATGGCCAAATCTTTTATGCCAAATCCAAGGGTCACTTGTATTAGCCAAAAGACTAGATTATCATTTGAAATTTTCATACTAAGGAAATAAATATTTTTCTTCCTAATAACTTCAAAAATTATATTAGACTTATCATCTTCAGTGTGACATTTATCTTTTCCAAATTTAATTTTAAAATCTTTATCGCAAAGTTGACTTATACTAAGCAGATTATGTTTTAAGCTCCTAACTAATAAAACATCAGAAATAAGTAAAGTTTTAGAGTTACCGACATTGCCGACGCCAACCACATATCCTTTAGAGTTGTCACTAAAATTGACTAATCCACCATCTTGATAAGTAATGTCCTTGAGTATCTCGGGATTTCCAGTCATGTGTCTCGAACAGCCACTATCAAGTATCCATTTATCTTTCTCAATTTGCATAGTTTGTCCATTGGGTGTTGATTCGTCAAAAGCCATATAACATGTCTGTCCCTGCATAACACACCAACTCGGTGGATAACTTGATTTTTCAAAATAACTATATGCAGACTTATGGTACTTTGATGAAATGCATAGATTCAAAACAGTGTTAACACAATTTTCCAAAAATGCCATTTTTATATTTTTCAAGTTTCAGATTATGAAAACAATGAAAACCAATGCTCTGATGCCAATTGTTAGGGATGCGGATTAAGGATCTTAAGGCAGAAATAACACTAGAGGGGGGTGAATAGTGTTTTAAAGAATATATGAACTATTTGACTAGATTAAAACTTTCAACACAAATCTAAACAGAATTCTAACACAGAATGATCACAGAACATATAACAAATGCAAATTGTAAAGTAAAGCAAGTAAAAGGAAAGAACACACCGGATTTTATATTGGTTCGGAATCCTCCTACATCCAGTCCTGCACCAAGGCAATATCCTTGTACAGATTTTTATAAGCCAATATCCAAGTTACAACCCTCAATTTCTAAAGCCTTGAGGAACCCTCCTATCTCCGAGTCTGGGGTAAACTCTCTTGATTTACGGGACACAAGATCACCCTAATCCTTCTTAATAACAATCCTTTTGAATGGATAGACTCTATGGACTTTTTGAATACAAATTAATCCTATAACTCTGAATAGCACTTTGATCTTTAGTAGAATGATGGAGAATCAAATAGAGAGAGTATCTAAATGATTTCGTATTGAGAATTTGGCAGAATGATGGCACGATCTTGAAAATATGAAGTTTTATGGATATGGAATGGTGGAGAAGAAAGAGTGAAGAAAATAAGAAAGTAGTTGTTAAAAAAATCGTTTTGGAAGCCTTTATATAGATGCACAACATTCATAACCATTGGAGAAAGGTTTTCGAACGAATGGACACTTCTTTTGAAAATTGAATTTTGAATCCAACTGTCACCATGTCGACATGGGGTATCCCCTTATATCGACATCCCTTAGTTCATAATTATAGAGATGTTGTTTGGTAAAGACAATTGAATTTAAAACAAGTTGAAACTTCTCTGAAGCAAAGTAAAGTATTTAAACAATATTTTGAGATAGAGAATGAATATAAAACATTATTTTAAATATATATATATATAATTGATATAGACCGTCAATTATGTAAGTAATATTTAAAATTAGAATAAGTTTTCATGTTTTTAAAAATAGAAGTTTCTAAAATAAGAATAGAGGAATATTTCAAGGCTAAAATAAAGTGTGAAAATATTTTTGAAAACATGATTTTGAAAGCTAAAACATTTTGAAAACAGATTTAAAAACATTTTGAAAAATCTATTCAAACTGAAATTGCAAGAACCTTCCTACAAAGCTCCTCCATAGGACTCGAGAACTTGTACAAAGTAGTTTAAATGATTTTGATTTTCGTGGGTTTGTAAGCCACTTGTCGTAGGTTTGTAAGCTACTTGTCATGGGTTTGTAAGCAATTGGTTTCGATAGAAATTGGGTTCCATCCCAAAAGAAAATTGGAAGAAAGATGAGAGTGCTATTATGAAGTTTTAACAAAATACTAGACACTTATCTTGAGATCTTGAAATCTTGATTCTCTAGAGTCTTGAATCTTGAATCTCTAATCTTCATCCTGATGCTTGAGTCGTTATACTAATCAGTCTTCGATGATACCTGCATATACTTCCTATATACTTATATATATATACATATATATATATATATCTATATGGAAATGTTAGTGTATATTTTATAAAGTAAAGTATAATAACTATGTAAGGTTGTTGTCATCAAAACATCATCAACTCAGTTCCTAACAGTTGCATGCCTTCATGAGAGCCTGTTTGTGCTGGCTGTGATCAATGATGGTGATGACAGGATTCGATGTTTTCAAGGTGGACATGATGTGGTGCCGAAGATGTTTGTGCCTTTTGATGCTGTGTTTGCATGTTATTTTCCGGTGATTGGTGATGAGGTGAGGAGTAGATTGCATTGGTGAAAAGAATGTATGCTCAAGGTAGATTTTTTGAACTGGAAATTACTTTATCTTAAGTTGCATAAGAATGTGATGTTATCTTTTGCCTTGAACGTGTCTGATGAATGCTTGCTTGTGTTTATTTTGTCTGAGTTACCATACACTACCAAAAATATCATCATTATTCACCATATTTCAGAAGTTGAATGGCCATTGGATATACTTGGGTTCTCAATACGAACGTCATAATTGTTGTGTCAATTTTTATTTGATGGTGCTATATCTGACCAGGTTTTTGTATTATGACCATATTGTAGCTTGTTTTTGTATTATGGGCATTTTGTAGCTTGTGAGGAACTCCTAAATAAGTGATACTAAGTTCGATTTTCTTACTCTGGTTTTCTTCTTTTTTTTCCTGGGTTTAGATAGAATACGATCTTGAGGAATTGAGAGCAAACTAATTGAGAATGCATACTGAATATTTGCATAAGGCATCATCATTATACATTGAAACCCGTAAACTGATCTAGGATTGTTTACGTATTTGATCCAATACTTTTTTCAACGGTTTCGTTAAAATTATCCAATTACAAAAATATATGTTTTATGGTTTAAATATGAAATTGGTTTCACCATTATGTACTCGTGGTAGTAAAAATGCTGGGCTTTTTACATGCTAAGACATGTGTAATAGCTAACCTTCAACAATAAATATTAGGTACTGAATTCTTTTGTTGCCTAAAACACCATGAGTCATTTATTTAATCTTATTTTGTTGAATCAAAATTGTTTCCAACAAGATTACCCTACATATATCTTACGACAATAAATATTCTACAATTAATTTCCTGATTAATATATCTAAGATACTAAACTATGCAAAAACCATGACCACAAAATACATGTTAAGTAGCGTTGTATAATTATTCAGCTTATATTGGCTAAATTTAAAAAAGGGGAATAAGTAAAGACTTTGACTTGACAAATTGCTCTTATGTTGGCTATATAGGGTAAATAAAATTAAAATATGGAAGAAACTTTTATGCTGCAATTGCAAGTCAAAAGTACACATTCCTCTAAAATGCATCTTTGTTGAAGAGTTTGAAGATGCAAAACATACATTAACATTTTTTTGTTCGTCCAAGTGCAACAAATTGATAACGACATGCGTAACTTATGAATCAAAAAGGGACTTCAAAAAGAGAAACGACACCTGGGAGATTCGAACTCTCGCGGGGAAACCCCATGTACTTAGCAGGCACACGCCTTAACCACTCGGCCAAGTGTCCTTTTTGATTATTTTGCAAAGGTAAAATATATACTCAATAATCTGTATGCATATAAAACAAACCGTTTGACGGATAAAAGTTTTTTTGTTGTAAAAAGTTGAAAAAGACTTATGTCAATGTTGAATCCTACTATGAAAAGCGCTTTACGAAAAACATATTGGTTGCAAATAAGTCCAACAATTTCTCAAATATGACCAATAATTCTCCAACTTCCTTCTTATGTGTTAGCTAAGAATATATATTTGAGACAAACACTGTAACAACCCGCATATTTGTCGATTTTATATTTAAATATTTTATTTAAATATTTTAGCGATACTCGGAATTTAGTCCGAAAAGCTACTTTTTGCATACGGTCGAATTAGGACTCGGGACCACTTCCATTGAGTTCAAAATGACGTTTGCAACCTTTTTGAGTATAAACTTTGATATATTTGGAGCTAGTCAAAAATTTGACCATTTTCACTTTGGGTTTGGGTTTGGGTTTGGGTTTGGGTTCAGCCCTATGTTTAACTTATACTCAAATCTGAACCACTCCTCCCCATTCACCCTCACTTCTTTCTCTTTTCTGTTCTAAAGCATCAATGGTGGGAGAGATGGGAAATTAAAACTCCAAAACCCTAGTTTTCTTTTGCAAATCAAGCTCTAGCTCCAAACTAATAGAAGAACCCATTGGTAAGCTTCTCTTCTTCTTCTCCAATTCATTCTCTTATCAAATTCAGAAATTCCTAAACCTAACTTTGGGAATGTTCTTCTTTTATAGCTTAGAATCAAGGTTCTTGAGTTGGATTGAAGTGTGGTTGATCTTCCTTTGTTTTCGAGCTTCTTCTTCAATCGTTTGGGGTTCAAAGGTGAGATTTTCATCTCACATCTTTTTCTATATCTATCTTGGTGGCTAGGTATGAATTCCTAACATATGTGCATATTCATTTGCTTTCAATTTGAATTGATTTGGTGAATTTTCCAAATTTTTGTGTTTTGGTCCAATTTTAAGAAAATCCTTTTATGGACATTTGGACATTGATATTCGGGGTGTATCGAAGAGCTTTTAAGGCCGGGTTGTCGCTTGGCATAAATCCTTAGTCGACATTGCTCGTCCGATCGCTTCCGATACGTTTTGGCCACTTTGGCCTAGGCAAATTGTTGCCCAGACCAGGTGACCAGACGTCTGGTGACCAAGTCCAGACGTCTGGTTTCGACCTGGAAAGAAAAATGTATGCACGCATATTATAAAAATATGCCAGAGACTATTTTCAGACATTTGAAATTCAAATCAGACGTCTGGATAAGTCTCAGACGTCTGACTTGATGTTTCAGACGTCTGGGTGTTCTCTGGGTTATTTCCAAAGAACAAAACTAGACGTCTGGATTCAAAACCAGACGTCTGGCCATGGCTCAGACGTCTGTTTTGGCTATTCCAGACGTCTGGGTTGCTTTCTGAACTATTTTTCAGAAAACAAATCCAGACGTCTGGATTCCAAATCAGACGTCTGGAGATGTTTATTTTTGCCTTTTCAGACTGTTTTGTGTGAATTTCCATTATTTATCAATTTTAGCGATCTAATTAGTCGTTATCACTTATTATCGACTTTGATGACTTCTTTTTATGGATATTTGGAAATATCCATTTTGATGGATTTGGTATCGATTTCTTTGGATTTTATTCACGTCTTCGAATGTGAATTTTGGTGATTGATTGTTCTACAATCATTTTTGTGATTTTTCATTTTATAAATATAAAGGTTTCAATACTAGTATTAAATATCAAAACCTCTTCATCAAAACAATTTCAACTATATTTTCAATATCAAACTCGTTTGTAAAACCGTTTTCCAATCTACTAGTATACACAAACCTTTACCTCACTCGTATGAGAAATCTAATTAAACGGCTTAGTAAAACAAGTGGTATGAAATACTTGCGTTTACTTCGTCGGTTAATTCTTGGACTTGTTCGGTTGAAACTCTTATGACAATTTTCTAGTGGAGATCTACAATTTGTTCGTAAATATTTAAGTTAAGCTAGTGGTTATGGGACATGAAGCTGAGATCATATATTTACTTGCTTACTGTAGTTGACACTTATTGATGATCATGATGATTATTTTTGTGATTTAGACTAGCAATTATGCGATGTCTCTTTGTCTGCAATTTAGACTAGACCCCGTTTCTGTGTGATTTCGACTCACACATGTGGGGTATCTCCCCATGGCCTTCGGGCCGTTCGTGTGTCAAAAATTAATGGCTAGCTACCATGAGATAGCTTCTCGTTCGTGTGATACATATGTTGGTGAGCTTTAATGCTCCCGTTCGTGTGATAGGCCTCCCCCTCCCCTTTTTGTGATTTCTGGATTTCTTGAGATGATTTCTAGAATTTTTGTTTCACCAATTTTCGTGATTTCCATTGATAAGTTTTATCAATATTTGTGCATTGGTGAATTTGTGTGTCATTGACTTTTGTGACTTCTGGATTTCTTGAGATGATTTCTAGAATTTGTGCTTCACTAGTTTTTGTGATTTCCATTGATAAGTTTTATCAATATTTGTGCATTGGTGAATTTGTGTGTCATTGACTTTTGTGGCTTCTGGATTTCTTGAGATGATTTCTAGAATTTGTGTTTCACCAATTTTCGTGATTCCCATTGATAAGTTTTATCAATATTTGTGCATTGGTGAATTTGTGTGTCATTGACTTTTGTGATTGGCATTGATATAATCGTCAATATTTATGGTTTGGTGAACGAAATAAGGAGTATGACATTTGTTTGATTCTTGTGTAGATTCTGTGATATTGATTAATGTCTTGTTGATTTTCAATTACTTATATATATCACAGCTTGGCATTGTGATTATTATGTGTTTAGTCATATCTCTTATTCTATATCGTTTCATCTGATATTTATAGTTAGACTGATCCGTTTATTATTTTCTTATTAAATAATACTCGGGTTAGACCGAGATGTTGCAGGTGCTTCAGTTTGACTTCTCACTTGGGATTGATTTCTCTGACTTTTGGCTAACTACTTAGATTAGTAGTTTATTTCGTTGTATACACTTGAGATATGGACTCATAGTTGTATTCTTTTGTATAGCACATGTTGCCATTCTTTTGTATTATTGTGGATCTTTTTGAACACTACTCTGATATACACTTTCATGTGTTAGTTATATATTCATATCTTCTTCCGCCTATGTGATATGAATTATCTGTGACTGATTTGTGTTATGCTTATTTCTATATTTGTTTCCGAGGATTATTATAGCCACTGTGTAGTAGCTTTGAGTTTGTATCGGTGTGTCGGATTTCCTCTCGAATTCAAATGCCTGTTATACTAACCGACATAGCGGTGCTCGCACAAAGCAATTGCACGGATGGTCGCTCCTCAACAGCCTTATTCTCCGTGCTAGTTGACGGCAGTACGCCGTAGTGTCCTTGGCTAGCATGGGTATAGAGGTGGGGCGTCACATCTTGGTATCAGAGCCAAACTTCGGAACAATATGGAATATTATAACAAGGATCATCGTCCTAAGTCTTTCTTAGGAGTCGTGCTTTAGGATTTAATTCGAGTCTTCGTACCGATTCATCCTATTTCCTTTATGATTTCTTGTTTTATCTATCAATATTTGCTTGATATTTATCTTGAGAATAACTTTTTCCTCTTCTTTTTTCTTAAAGAAGAGAAATGGTTAGACCTGGTCGTCCTAGAGCTGGACCATCTAGTGCTCCACCCCAAAATGGAGTTTTTTTGACTACCCAGCAACTTCTTGACCTTGTCACGAATGCTCAAGCAGCCGGTTCTAATCCGGAACCTACTCACCCTAAATCTGGGTTTGCACGTTTGTGCAATGACTACACCAACCTGGGCGGGAAGCCATTTAAAGGTTCTGAAACTATTATTGAAGTCCAGGCTTGGCTAAGGTCATGTGATCGAATCTTTTCTCGCATGAATCTTATTGACCTTCATCGATTTCAGGTGGCTTCTAGTATGCTCCAAGAAAGAGCATTAGACTAGTACGAGCTTCTGATTTCTGAAATAAATGAAGCGGATCTCACTTGGGAGAAATTCCAAGAGTGCTTCCAGTTAAAATTCGTGCCAGAAGCTGAGAAGATGACTTTGGCTCGCCATTTTATAGACCTTGTTCAAGGTGAATATTCCGTGACAGATTATGTCGCGTCTTTTGAGTCTCTCTCCAAATATGGGGTTGAATACATAAACACCCCATTGAAGAAAATCAAAGATTTGTCTATGGCTTAAACAAAAGTCTCAAGAAGCCATTACTTCTAAAATTAGAAGTTTCTTTCGACCAACTCATTGATATCTCTCTTCGTCTTGAAGAGGCGGATAGGGAGAATGGTGTTGAAGTGGTGGGTTCCAAACCAGGCTTCAACAACAACAAGAAAAGGCCCAGTAAATTCAAAGGCCCTTATCCCAATAAGAAAGGGAAGCAAGCAACCCCAGTGGCAAAGACTTCTTTCTTTGGTCGTGGGGAATGCTATAATTGTGGTTCGAAGGACCATTACGCGAACAAGTGCCCAAAGTCTCTCTCTTGTCGCTACTGCAAAGTTCCCGGTCATGTTATATCTTCATGCCCCAAGCTTCAGGGCAGGAAGGAGGGAAAGTTAAATGTTGCTCAAGCCCCTGGAAACACATCTCGTGGCCATGGTATTTCTTATTCCATCCTTGAAGGTATTATTATATTTCGTGATCATCCTATTCGTGTTCTTTTTGATACGGGTGCATCCCATTCTTTTATATCAAAAGAACATGTTGATACTTTTTCTTTGGATGTTTTGTGTTTAATGACTTCTTTGAGAATTGCGAATCCGGTTGGTGGATCCGCAACAATCAGTTTGTTGTGTAAAGATGTCGAGATTATTTTGTGTGATTTTTCTTTCAGAGCCGATTTGCATGTCATGCGTTATTTAGGCTTTGGAATGATTTTGGGAATGGATTGGCTTAACCGTTATAAAGCTCATATCCTATGTCCTGACCAGACTATTCATCTTCGACATCCTCAATCTGTTAAGCAGATTTCTATTGATCCTAAAGATTCGGATTCCAGCTTGGTTGCGCCTTTATATTCTTTAAATCCTCATGATGACGATAATGATGATGAGGAAGATATTATTTCTCTTATTCACGTTGTTCGTGAATTTTCCGACATATTTGAGCCCGTTTTAGGATTACCACCTAAGCGAGCAATTGAGTTCAGAATTAATCTTATCCCTGGAGCTCAACCTATTACTCGTCCTCCTTATCGTATGTCCAATAAAGAAAATGAAGAGATGCGTAAACAATTATCCGAATTAGAGATGAAGCAATTTATTCGCTCTAGTTCCTCGCTTTGGGGAGCTTCAGCTATTTTTGTAAAGAAATCCGATGGTACACTCAGGCTTTGCGTTGACTACCGCAAGCTTAATGATCTTACTATCAAAAATAAATATCCTTTACCTCGGATTGATGATCTATTCGATCAACTTAGTGGTGCTGGAGTCTTTTCACAATTAGACTTAGCTACTGGATTTCATCAGCTTCGTATTGCTGAGGATAGTATTCCTTTGACATCGTTCCGTACTCCTTATGGATCCTATGAATGGCTTGTTAAGCCATTTGGTTTAACGAATGCTCCGGCTTATTTCGTTGACCTTATGAATAGAGTTTTCAAAGACTTCCTCGACCGGTTTGTTCTCATCTTTATTGATGATATTCTTATGTATTCAAAAACCGAGGAGGAGCATGAAAAGCATCTTCGGATTGTATTGGAAACTCTTAGGAGTAATCAATTAAAAGCAAAGTTTTCTAAATGCCACTTTTGGCAATCTCGTGTGAAGTTTCTCGGTCATATTATTTCCGAATCCGGAATTTCCGTGGATCCTTCAAAGATTGAAGCGATCCAAGATTGGAAGAGACCGGAGAGTGTGACAGAGATTCATAGTTTTCTTGGATTGGCGGGTTATTACCGTCGTTTCATCAAAGACTTTTCTAAGATTGTCGTGCCCCTCACCAACTTAACGAAGAAAGGTGTTAAATACATTTGGTCGGACAAATGTGAAACTTCTTTTCAGAAATTAAAAGAACTCCTTTATGATGCTCCTATTCTTGTTATTCCCGAGGGGAATCAAGATTTCGTTGTTTATACCGATGCCAGTTGCATTGGTTTGGGTGTCATTCTTATGCTAAGAGAACGTGTTATTGCTTATGCTTCTACGCAATTAAAGCCAGCCGAGACTAGATATGCCACTCATGATTTAGAGCTCGCGACTATTGTTTTCTCTCTTCGGATTTGGCGTCATTATCTTTTGGGAGAGAAATTTGTTCTTTATACCGATCATAAGTCTTTGAAATATTTATTCTCTCAAAAGGAACTTAATTTGCGTCAACAGCGTTGGCTCGAATTTCTTGCACCTTATGATCTTGATATCCTTTATACTCCTGGTAAGGGTAATCGTGTCGCTGATGCTTTTAGCCGTAAACAACAAGCAGTTGTTTCTATGATGATATCCGAATGGAACGATCTCGAGATTTTATCCACTTGTGAGATTCGAGAGCGCGTATCCGATTTATGCTCATCACTTGTTTTGTGTAGCCTTGAGGCTCATCCTTCTGTTTTAGACCGCATTCTTGAAGCTCAAGGGCTAGATCCTGAATTGGCTCTTCTTGGCCAAAATTTTAAGGATAAAATTGATATTGAAGGACTAAAAGACTTTGATATCGATTCTCGTGGAGACATTCGGAAATTTGGTTGACTCATCGTACCAAATATTAGCGATCTTCGAAAAGATATTTTAGAAGATTCCCATCGTTCTAAATTTACCATTCATCCTGTAACAACCCTAGTTTCAGCTAGTTATTTTATTTAATTTATTTTAATTTTTAAATAATATATTGTATAAATTGTGTTTAATAATATAGTTTGAATATTAAATTTGGAGATATATTTTGAAAAATTTTATATGTCAATAAACTTAAACAATAACTGCAAAATTTTAAGCTAGGTTTGAACCGTTAAATTTCGCGTTTGAAAGACGCGTGATTTATAGGGTAAAAGTGACGTTATAAAACGTGTGTTTTCAAAATGTCATTTTTGTGAAAATTTTTGATATTTTAGACTGCGTCTGTTTAACGCAGTGTAAAAATAATATTTTCAAATTTTTTTGAAGAAAATTTTTGGTCAGTGGTTTTAAGACGGACGTTGGTTCGTTTTAAAGGACCGTTGTTTTATATATTTTTGACATACGTTAATATTTTAAACTGAATACATAAAAACGTTAACATTTGCATTTAAAATGTCAAACTAAATCAGGTAAAACTTAAACAAAAATGAATCCACATTTAATTGGTAAAAACGTCAAGCATTTCTTTGTATTCTTCTCTCGGCAGTTTCTTTTTATCTCGTACACGTTCATATTCAAACTGAAAACATGCACATCAACTTCCCTATCTCATGCGTGACCAAGCTGACACCATTCTCACATAAATGAGTTAAAAGAAACCCTGATTGTGTTTGAAATTTGAATATACACATGCACTGGAAAATAATATAAACTGAAACAAGCATCAATCCTTCCTTTACTTCAGCCTTTCAGTTATCAAAGCATTTATCTCGGCCTTGAATGAATTGATAAATGTGAGCAAGAATTTTACCATATTGCAAATCAAATTCAAAGCCTGACTTCCATAAATCAGAGATCAATGCTTGTGTTATTCTTGTGTAACTGATGAGAATGAATTCTCGTCCACACCAATAGTATTAATACAAATAAAACTGACACTCCCCAAATCTCGCAAAGCACTGCCTATATATATCCATATACCCACCCATCAGTCTTCCACATTTTGATCTGCTTTTCATTCTTTTCCTCTGCTCAAAGCCATCAGGTAAATTTTATTTCATCTTTTCTCTTCTAAGTTTCTCTGCCTTTTGTTTGCTCGGCCACTAATAGATGGCGAGATCTGGTGTGTATGGTATAGGCAGAGGTGCTGTTTTCCAGTCTGCATTGATTTTGAGATAGGCTGAAATTGGTTTTAGGAATTTGTCTGCATTCATGTTATAGGACATGCTGAAAAAAAAAAACATATTTATAAGAATTAAGGAAGGAAGATTGAGTAGCTTGATGGTCTGGAACAGTGAGAGGTCATGCATACATGTTCAGTGAGTCTGTGCATTCATAAAACATGGGCATGACAGTGGGTTTGGTAGCACTGGGTTTGGGTAGTTGTCTTGCATATTTTAGTTTGAAGGCTGGACAGTGTAGACATCTGGAGTAGTGGAGTTGGAGAGGGTCCCTGTGCATGTTGAGGAAGTGCATGTACACATGACAGTTTGGTGAAACCTGGAAGTCTGTTGAAGCCTGGAATTGTGATACATAATTGAAGTGAGGGGTTGATGCAAATAAAAAGGGAAGGGGTTAGTTAGTTGGGAAGTTCAGAGAAGGGGAGAGTTTGTGAGAAAAAAATAATATAAGAAGTGAGCATTCAGATCAGTGTTGTTGAGACACAGGTGAGGCCTCAAAAATTTGACTCGGAGATTTTACAAAATTTCCCGAAGAAATTCACTGATTGACCCGAAGTAGAGGAGGAGGTGACTCGAAGCAAATATGTGGTGGCTCGGGTAGTAGGAGAGACCTCTGCATACTTTTGTCATCTGCATATTTCAGTTGAATCTGGAGAGTAGATTTAGGATAAAAAGAAAAATATTATAAACCAGTGTAAAATAAGTTAAGAGTCAAGATTAGAAAAAAAAAAGAAAGGGGGAAAACATAACACAGCCGGCATATAGGAAGAGAGTGAAGTCTGTGCATGTACATTTCAGTTTTCACCTGTGCACTTTCAATAGCTGGATATATCTATGAGTTGCTGGGTTTGATTTGCTTTGGAACTGGACTATGTTTGGCAAAGGCATAGGGTTTGGTGGAAGTGGGAGGCACGGCAGTGAGGCAGTGTCAGTGGGTTGGGGTAGGCTTGCAGGAGGATGATTGTGTAAAGTCTGGAAGGCGGATTGGTGAGGGATTGAGAAAGCATGATATAATAGGTGTAGTATTTTCTGGAAAACGTGAATATAGGTTGAAATAGGATAGGCAACAGTAAAGTTAAAAATGTGTTGTTTGATCTTATGCGCGGTAGGGTGGTCGAGCAAGCAAACGAATTCTCGTTCTCTTTTTAATCTTTCGTTGACTAAAAATTCTAAAGTCGCGTTTCAATATTTTGAATTTTATTCTAGATTTGGATCTAGGCGACGTCCGGGAATTTTGATCGTTACCTTCTGTTACTCTGTACCGGTGAACAGTCGTTTTAAAAATTTCAAAATTTTCTGCAAAATCCAGGTGAGTATTTCTCACCAGACATACGTATTTATATTTCGTAAATTATTACAAGTGTATGTGTAAATTTGTATTTCACTATTGTCTGTCTGTAGTGTAATATAGAATGATAAACCCCATTAAATTTACACCCCATCAGTTATTTATATGTTATATGATATTTGCAGTTATATTATGTTATTATTTACTGCTTAAATCACACTGCAAGTTCCCTGTTATATATATATTGTTATGGCTGAAATGATAGGCCAGATTGATTGTTATTCACTCTTTATATAACTGCTGAAAATTATCTTGGGATCGCGGGTTCGAAATGATAGAACCCGGGGTTGTATAAATATCGGATTGAAATGATATAAATCCGTTTCACTTGACCTAGGCTAGAAAATCTTATACAGGCCCGTGGTTTATATATTATTTTCTGAAATTATTTTTAAATTATTTCAAATTTAGAAATTGATGATATTTTGGCTTAATTTATATAAAGGATTTTTATAAGATTTATATGATGTAAAAAGGGGTTAAATAAATAAATGTTGAATTAAAATTTTGAATATAACTTGTTTAGAAATTCTGTATTTTCGAAAAGGAAAGGATTTCAATTAAGATATAATAAATAATAAGTTATATTTGAAATTTGATTTTTAGCTAAAGGTCTACTACAGCATTTAATGCTGTCCTTTAAAATTTGACCATTTTAAACCCGTAACTTTAGATAGCATTTCCTAGATGCTGTAGAAATTGAAATTGATTTATATAAAATTTCATATCTATTTTGGGAATACGTTAAGATTTGGAATTTAAAATATGAAATTGCTAATAAAATAAGAAATTGAGTTTGGAAAGAATTAAAAGAAGAAATTGATTTCTATTCTTTTGATAAAAGCAATAAACTCCAAATTTAATTGAATAAATTGAAATGGTATATTATCAAAGGAAATGTTTTAATCAAGGATTTGAAATTAAAGGTATTTCGTAATATATATGATTTGGAAGTATAAATACCATTTTTCAAAACTATAACCACGGGTTATAATAACGTTTGGTTGGCAAAGGGACCGGGATCGGATATGGACATACTCTCTGTCGATACCGAAAACCACTTTGACTAACCGTGTACGTGGTGGAGATTCCAGAATGAAGTAGGATGGTGGTGACGGTTTCTTGAAAGGTATATACGTGGACCCGACTCCCGTGAGTTGGCTTAAGGTGGCTAAAACAGGAGCGATCGATGGATTAATGAGGTAGCTCCTCTGATCGAACACACTTCTTCGATTGCCATTCTATTACTCTTGTGATTGTTTGGTGCGCGCACCTTTGATTTAGGAGTGTTGTTCGAGGTGGGCGGTTGCTGCGGCTTCGCGTTACCATCGGTCCGGAAGCGTAATTGGTATATCTACCCTGGCATTGCCTAGTTGTGCCGTGTCACCTACCATATCGAGCCTTGTACGAGTTTGGTTTTCTCCCGTAGCCCGTGTGGTATCCTCTAGTGGCTTCCCGATCAGGAGGGACTATGATATTGGATGGACTACTGGGACTATTACGTGTTAAGGTGGAAAATGTAAAGCCTTAACGCTATTTAAAAAGTATGTTTATTTTACTGTAGACACTATTATAATAGCGCAATATACTATATAGTAAATAGTTTAACGGATCCTTAGAGGATGGGCGATCCCAAGCATCCTTTGAGTTACTTGCTCTTTACATTACAGTACACTTGATTTAGCTTACCTCATATAAGTATGTATGTCCTGACTCGAGTGTTTTGTTTTATTGTACGCTCGGGTCAGCCTGAGTTGCAGATTCAGCTTTTCTTTCTGGAGCTAGGACTAGATCACTCTTGCTAGTTGGAAGCTTCTTCGTCTTTATCTATTTTGTAATTCAAGACATTTTGGAAGACTATGTTTTATTATGGCTTAAAAATTTGTATTAAAGTTTTGAACAATGTATTTCTGTTTGTAAAAGTTTCCAGTGGCGTCATGAACCACTGTAGTATTTTATATTCCGCTGTGAGATTCTGATATCTGTGTCTGTGATTCTGTGTATTTGGTTTCATTTGTTCCTTAGCTATATTTACAATCTATTATTTTGAACTATTCCAGCTCGACAATTATCATATTTGTCGAATTCGAATGGCACAAAATAGTGGGTCGTTACACATCCCGGTAGCAGTAAAATGTACGCGGATGTGAAGCGACTTTATTATTGGGAGGGAATGAAACTTGACATCGTTAACTTCGTTAAGCGTTGCATGACTTGCCAACTCGTTAAGGCCGAGCATCAAAGGCCCGGTGGGTTATTGCAACCTTTGGAAATTCCAATTTGGAAGTGGGACCAAATTTCCATGGATTTTATAGACGGCCTTCCCCGTTCTCGTTCGGGTCATGATAGCTTATGGGTGATTGTTGATAGACTTACTAAATCCGTCCATTTTATTCCCATTCGGTCTAATCGAACCGTTCCTCTTTTGGCCAAACTCTTTATTAAAGAGATTGTTAAATTACATGGAGTTCCTATTTATATTGTTAGCGACCGTGATCCATTGTTTACTGGTGGATTTTGGAAGAGTCTTCAAAAAGCTTTGGGAACGAAGCTTAATTTTAGCACCGCTTATCATCCCCAGTCCGATGGACAAACCGAACGTGTGAATAAAACTCTTGAAGATCTTCTTCGTGCTTGTGTGCTTGATTTCGGTGGAAGCTGGGAAGATCATATTCCTCTTGTTGAATTTTCCTATAATAATAGCATCCAATCTAGTATTGGTATGGCACCTTTTGAGGCACTCTATGCAAGGCCATGCCGATCTCCTTCTTGTTGGCTTGAGGCCGGTGAGATGCTGGTTTTAGGTCCAGATTTTGTTCGGGATTCCACAGTGAAAATTGACCTTATTCGACATAGGATGAAAGAAGCCCAGAGTAGACAAAAATCCTATGCCGATAACCGAAGAAGGAAATTAGAATTTTCTGTTGGAGATCTTGTTTTTATTCGTGTTTCACCTATGAAAGGTGTTGTGCGTTTCAGTCGATCGAGAAAGTTAGCGCCTCGATATATTGGGCCATTTCCTATCACCGAACGTATTGGTTCCGTAGCTTATCGCCTTTTATTACCAGCTCAGTTTTCTGCTATTCATGACGTGTTTCACGTTTCTCAATTACGGAAGTGCCTTTGAGATTCCGATTCTATTCTTGAGCCCGGTGTTGTGGAAGAGATTGAAGTTTCACCTAATTTAACTTATGAGTAGCATCATGTTCGTATTATTACTTCGGAAGTCAAACGACTTCGAAATAAGGATGTTCCGCTTGTGAAAGTTCAATGGTCTTCAAATCCTTAGGATTGTTCTTGGGAGTCTAGAGAGTACATCGAGCGATCACATCCGGACTTGCTTTCCCGTGCTCTTTAAGGTGAACCTTTTACTTCAAATTTCTTTCATGTTGAATATGCTTTTTTGGTTGTTACTTTATATTTTCTTCTTAAATATTGCGAGGATGCAATTTCTTTAAGGAGGGGAGTCTGTAACAACCTGCATATTTGTCAATTTTATATTTAAATATTTTATTTACATATTTTATCGATACTCGGAATTTAGTCCGAAAAGCTACTTTTTGCATACAGTCGAATTAGGACTCGGGACCACTTCCATTGAGTTCAAAATGACGTTTGCAACCTTTTTGAGTATAAACTTCGATATATTTGGAGCTAGTCAAAAATTTGACCATTTTCACTTTGGGTTTGGGTTCAGCCCTATGTTTAACTTATACTCAAATCTGAATCACTCCTCCCCATTCACCCTCACTTCTTTCTCTTTTCTGTTCTAAAGCCTCAATGGTGGGAGAGATGGGAAATTAAAACTCCAAAACCTTAGTTTTCTTTTGCAAATCAAGCTCTAGCTCCAAACTAATAGAAGAACCCATTGGTAAGCTTCTCTTTTTCTTCTCCAACTCATTCTCTTATCAAATTCAGAAGTTCCTAAACCTAACTTTGGGAATGTTCTTCTTTTATAGCTTAGAATCATGGTTCTTGAGTTGGATTGAAGTGTGGTTGATCTTCCTTTGCTTTCGAGCTTCTTCTTCAATCGTTTGGGTTCAAAGGTGAGATTTTTATCTCACATCTTTTTCTATATCTATCTTGGTGGTTAGGTATGAATTCCTAACATATGTGCATATTCATTTGCTTTCAATTTGAATTGATTTGGTGAATTTTCCAAATTTTTGTGTTTTGGTCCAATTTTTTGAAAATCCTTTTATGGACATTTGGACATTGATATTCGGGGTGTATCGAAGAGCTTTTAAGGCCGGGTTGTCGCTTGACGTAAATCCTTAGTCGACATTGCTCATCCGATCGCTTCCGATACGTTTTGGCCACTTTGGCCTAGGCAAACTGTTGCCCAGACCAAGTGACCAGACGTCTGGTTTGGACCTGGAAAGAAAAATGTATGCACGCATATTATAAAAAAATGCCAGAGACTATTTTCAAACATTTGAAATTCAAATCAAACGTCTGGAAAAGTCTCAGACGTCTGACTTGATGTTTCAGACGTCTGGGTGTTCTCTGGGTTATTTCCAGAGAACAAAACCAGACGTCTGGATTCAAAACCAAACGTCTGGCCATGGCTCAGACGTCTGTGTTGGCTATTCCAGACGTCTGGGTAGCTTTCTGAACTATTTTTCAGAAAACAAATCCAGACGTCTGGATTCCAAATCAGACGTCTAGAGATGTTTATTTTTGCCTTTTTAGGCTGTTTTGTGTGAATTTCCATTATTTATCGATTTTAGCGATCCTATTAGTCGTTATCACTTATTATCGACTTTAATGACTTCTTTTTATGGATTTTTGGAAATATCCATTTTGATGGATTTGGTATCGATTTCTTTGGATTTTATTCACGTCTTCGAATGTGAATTTTAGTGATTGATTGTTCAACAATCATTTTTGTGATTTGTCACTTTAAAAATATAAAGGTTTCAATACTAGTATTAAATATCAAAACCTCTTCATCAAAACGATTTCAACTATATTTTCAATATAAACTCGTTTATAAAACCATTTTCCAATCTACTAGTATACACAAACCTTTACCTCACTCGTATGAGAAATCTAATTAAACGGCTTAGTAAAACAAGTGGTATGAAACGCTTGCGTTTACTTCGTCGGTTAATTATTGGACTTGTTCGGTTGAAACTCTTGTGACAATTTTCTAGTTGAGATCTACAATTTGTTCATAAATATTTAAGTTAAGCTAGTGGTTATGGGACATGAAGCTGAGCTCATATATTTACTTGCTTACTGTAATTGACACTTATTGATGATCATGATGATTATTTTCGTGATTTAGTCTAGCAATTATGCGATGTCTCTTTGTCTGCAATTTAGACTAGACCCCGTTTCTGTGTGATTTCGACTCACACATGTGTGGTAGCTTCCGATGGCCTTCGGGCCGTTCGTGTGTCAAAAATTAATGGCGAGCTGCCATGAGATAGCTTCTCGTTCGTGTGATACATATGTTGGTGAGCTTTAATGCTCCCGTTCGTGTGATAGGCCTCCCCCCTTTTTGTGATTTCTGGATTTCTTGAGATGATTTCTAGAATTTGTGTTTCACCAATTTTCGTGATTTCCATTGATAAGTTTTATCAATATTTGTGCATTGGTGAATTTGTGTGTCATTGACTTTTGTGACTTCTGGATTTCTTGAGATGATTTCTAGAATTTATCTTTCACCAATTTTCATGATTTCCATTGATAAGTTTTATCAATATTTGTGCATTGGTGAATTTGTGTGTCATTGACTTTTGTGACTTCTGGATTTCTTGAGATGATTTCTAGAGTTTGTGTTTCACCAATTTTCGTCATTTCCATTGATAAGTTTTATCAATATTTGTGCATTGGTGAATTTGTGTGTCATTGACTTTTGTGATTGGCATTGATATAATCGTCAATATTTATGGTTTGGTGAACGAAATAAGGAGTATGACATTTGTTTGATTCTTGTGTAGATTCTGTGATATTGATTAATCTCTTGTTGATTTTCAATTACTTATATACATCACAGCTTGGCATTGTGATTATTATGTGTTTAGTCATATCTCTTATTCTATATCATTTCATCTGATATTTATAGTTAGACTGATCCGTTTATTATTTTCTTATTAAATAATACTCGGGTCAGACCGAGATGTTGCAGGTGCTTCAGTTTGACTTCTCACTTGGGATTGATTTCTCTGACTTTTGGCTAACTACTTAGATTAGTAGTTTATTTCATTGTTTACACTTCAGGTATTGACTCATAGTTGTATTCTTTTGTATAGCACATGTTGCTATTCTTTTGTATTATTGTGGATCTTTTTGACCACTACTCTGATATACACTTTCATGTGTTAGTTATATATTCATATCTTCTTCCGCCTATGTGATATGAATTATCTGTGACTGATTTGTGTTACGCTTATTTCTATATTTGTTTCCTAGGATTATTATAGCCACTGTGTAGTAGCTTTGAGTTTGTATCGGTGTGTCGGATTTCCTCTCGAATTCAAATACATGTTATACTAACCGACATAGCGTGCTCGCACAAAGCAATTGCACGGATGGTCGCTCCTCAACAACCTTATTCTCCGTGCTAGTTGACGGCAGTACCCTGTAGTGTCCTTGGCAAGCGTGGGTATAGAGGTGGGGCGTCACAAACACCTTTGTACAAGTGGTTAATTGATTCGGCTTTGATGCAAGATGTCACAAGTTCGAAACTTGCTTCCGAACGTTTATTTGACATGGGATATGTTGTCCCAATGATTTGTTGTATATAAAGTACCAGTTCAAAAAAAAAGAATATATATTTGATAATGATAATAATCATTTGCACATACATATCGAGTTCAAGAAATACAATAGCAGATTAAATGATTTTTTTAAATTAAACATCGTGCATTGTCTTTAAACATCTATGAACGTAATATATGCAAATGGTAGGAAAGAAGTTTATGTTTATATTCACAAGCAATAAAGTTTGATAAAAGAGATACGATTGAATTACTAACACTTTTATACTCAAACGACAATTGAAAGATAGCAAGTACAAAATTAAACCTGATTTGATAATATTTGACTCTGATATAAAGTATGTTCAATGCTGAAACAATAACGGATATTAACTAGTCAGGATTTAAAATCACTAAGATTCAATTTTACCTCCCCATTTCATAACGTCTCTCCATGGTTTGTCTCAAATTCAATTAATGTTTTCATTTTATATCCCAACTTGACAAAAACTTATTGTAGATCAACCAACATTGATTTCTGTTCTCAAATTTTCCTTCGTTTTCATTTTATTCTAATTTTAGGAATTCTAAAGTACTCTAAATTTGTATATAGAAGTTGGATTGAAAAACCATTTTTCACCATTAAATCGGAATTTTCATTAGCTTTAGATGTTATTTACATACGAGTCATATTTTTAAGCTTCAATAATATTCCATATAGAAACCAAAATAATGACTCATCAACACAATTAAAACACATGTATTGAAAACCTTTAACTACTCACATCAATAAATTCTATCTTCTACTGTAAGGAGGAAGTCTGTTTTTCCATAAAAAGAAGATTATTTTCTTTCTCAAAGTGTGAAAAAAGATCGTCTTTGTTCTAAAAGTGTGAAGGAACATCATCATCCTTATCGAATTGTGAATGTAAATTTTCTCTGTTATTGTGTGAAGGTAAACCATCTTTTAAATATGGAACGAAAATTAGTTTCTTTTTCGAAGTAGTTCATAATATCATTTTTCTTATATGATTATGAAGGATGATTATCTTTTTTCCCAAATACGAAAGAATATCATTTTATGTTTCAGAAAAAGAAAAAAAAGATGGAGGAAGACTATCTTTCCTTATAGAATTATTTTAGATCATCTTTTTTTCTTAACCGTGAATGGAAACACTCGTCTTTTTTCTTGAATCATGAAAAAGTTGTCATTTATTCTTGATGTGTGATGGAATATCATGTTTCTTCTTGAGCTATGATGAAGTCAACGTTATTCTAAAAGCAGAAAATCATATTTATTTTCTCAAACTGTGTTTCTTCTTGCATATGAGGGAATAGTATGTTGTTAATAGTTATATTAAATTATTGACTATTTTTTACATCTGAAAATAAATCATTGTCGAAAGGTTCATGAATGGTATATATTTTTTTATTTTCAGTATCCAATTGCTAGCTATGGTTGTTTCTTGTGTAATGTGATTTTTTAATAGCATCGACATTGACGGCATTAAGAACGAGTCAACATGTATGATGTGTTTTTCTCTCTTGTTTTTTAACTCTCTAATTTAGTGAGTTTGACCGTTTATCAATGTTCCTCTTAATAAGAAACACTTTATTTTATAATATTCATTAAATTTCTAAATTTTACTAACTTTTCTGTTGTACTCTTTTCAAAATTTTAACCTTCTACAATTTTGTTATGACATATTAGTCTTCAAAATTACATTGTTAATATATATATTTTTATTCATAGGAATATTAGCGAATGTTAATTTTTTTTTACTATTTGTAACATTTTATATTCGCTAACCATTTACCATTTGTGCTTCCTTTGCTTGTAGGTCAATATGCAGTTCTTTTGCTGATTGCATAAGCTTATAGATTGCAGTTTTATTATACCATTGCACAAAAATCTGTTGTATAACTTGCTATAAATATGTAATATATTTCAAAATAAAAACTTACAGAACACGACATATATCATTGATTTGAATTCTGTCAACATGTGGGATTCTAAAACTTTCTCTAATGTGTTATTTGGATTTTAAATTGATGTTGCATAATCAAAGTACTTGTTTTCATATGTTTCCTATGATTTTGATATATTATCTTCAAACACGGTTTTTATTTCATTTTGAATCTTTTTTTTGAGTTCAACTTTTACAATTAGGTTTTTAATGTGAAGTGGAGGAGGGAAAAATCGAATTTTTTTACCTTAAACCTTCTTTTAAAATAGAATAGATAGGTTATTTCTTTTAGTTTTTACAAGGAAAAGTACTCAATTTTTCTTCTTCCTTTAGCCACATTTTATTCTAAAATTTACAAAAATATTCTTTGCTTTTCTGGATCCATTTTGTTTCTCCTACAATGACGAAAATCTAGGCCAATGCTATCCATGAAAAAAAAAACTAACTCCGCTAGAATTCTTTAAATGACCTTACAGCCTCTAAGCTTGCATCCCTTCTCTTCTTTTTAAATTCAGTTTCATCTAAAAGGATAGAATTTCCAATGAGAATATACATGGTTTTGACAACACTTCCAACAAAAAGCATGCCACCAATCTCAAACACACACACACACACACCATGTTATAAGTCACATTTCTTGAGATGTGGGACTTATCCATCCAATCCATGCATCCACAGTACGAGCCACACATAACAGAGTTATATTGTTTCTCCGTGATGCAACTTCAGTCCTCTGTCAACTAACCAAATCCCCAATAACCGACTAGTTATCAATCCAAACCATCGTTGGGCCTTTAACAACCAAAACCCGACTAGCTATCAATCCAAACCGTTGTTCAGTTTTTAACAATCACCCAAAAAGCCCCTTTGGGATCTTAATGCAAGCGTACAATTGAAGACATTAGCGTTAGAAGAAAACCACGGTAATGGAGAAATGAAATAGAACGGTGGTGTTGTGAAATTTGATGTGAGAAGTCCGCAGTTGCTCGGACAGCGGTGATAATGGTGGCGATGCAGAAGCATTGTTTGATGAAGGGCGCGTGGGCTTTTTTAATAGAACTTGTGATTTCATTGTGTATAATATCATTGACATTGTTATGAAAAGATAGATATTTTAAATATAGAATTTTCTCTTGTTCTCATTTTTCATGTTTGGTTGGTGTATGGATGCATAAATTATGGGAACCACTAAAGAGAGGGTCCTTTTGGATAAGGAGTGAATCAAAGATTTATTATTATTATTATTTTCATTTTTGTTTTGTTAAAAGAAGAAAAATTCATTGTCTTCTTTTATAAAAAGAAAGTGAAATTACAATTCTTTTTGACCTCGTCGTAATTTTCTTTATTCTCTTCTTTCATATATTGGACTAATCATCCCACCAAAATCATTATTTCTTCCGCTCGTCTCTAAAACGTAATTCCTTAATTCAACAACCCATCTTTTTATTTTACAAAATAAACTGTTGAAAATTGAAGATCATGGAGGGGAACTCATCTCATTCTCCACCCAGATCTTCATCTATACAATTTAATATGGATATGCATAACTTTTGCTCTATTCAATATTTCAATGAATTGTTTTTCGAATCAAAGTGGAAAATACGTACTTGAAATTTGTGGAAATCAGGATTTAAGGTTGGATATGAAATTGGCTTTGGATGCAGTATGCTAGAAAGTATGAGGTGTGGAAACTCGACAGCTGGAGAGTGGAAGGATGGTCGAATTTTGGTTAGTGACGACAGTGATGGAAATTGAAGCGGCTGCTGAAATGAAGAACGAGTTCACGTTTTTTCTTAGAAGTGAACAGAAATATGAGGGGTATTTTGGAGAGGATGGATTACTCTTTTATATTCAGAACAAATATAAACATTTTCCTCTTTACTACATTTTCCCCTATCCCATTATCCCTATATTCATTTCTGTTCTCCTTTTAAGAGTTCCCTAAATTATTATCAAGCAAATAAGATAAATGCTTCTAAAAAAGAAACACATTTCATTCGTTCAAAGGTCTAAATTGTTGAAATTGTATGATAATTTGGTATATCAAAGTCTTTAAACATTTGTTTCAATTTGCATTTCACGGTGTAAGTGATGCATGCAAGTTTGCCAAATTTGGTTGACAAAGAATACTAAAGTATAATTACACCATGAAGTTTTGTGCATATCATTTGGCTATTTTTACATATTAATCAAATTACAGAGAAAAATATATTACAAACATTCGTTTTGTTCATCATTTGGATTTTAAACAGGATTTGAATCGTTGGACCAATGATCATCTCTCTCCTTTTATTTTTCATCTCTTTACTCTTCATCAGGAAATGTTTTTTTTGAACTGGTACTTTATGTACAACAAATCATTGGGACAACATATCCCATGTCAAATAAACGTTCGAAAGCAAGTTTCGAACTTGTGACATCCTGCACCAAAGCCGAATCAATTAACCACTTGGACAAAGGTGCTTGTCTTCATCAGGAAATGTTAGTGGTGAAGTACAATGCTGCAGGCTTACTAATGTGGCACTAAACACTTTAGATGGTTTCAAAATATAAACAGGGGCAGGAACAGCAGTGATAAGCACTACTGGCTTCTGTTGATTATACTGATGATCCTTTATTCATCATTGTTGCCATATGATTTGCAATTACTGCAATGTTCATGTTATATGGTTGTTGCTATTATTGTTGCTGCTCTACTAGGAAAAAATAATAATTTAATTTTCCATATGGCCACTCTCTATCATTGCAGCCGAATGGTTGTTGCTATCATGTGCTATATCTTAACTGATGAGTGACATGGGCACATTTGGCTATAAATTGTACAGTTGATGTATATTCTATGTATGTTACATATGCACAATTTGTCTGTATGCAATAATTTTCTTTACCATGTTCCTTGTATTATTGGTAATAAGAAAAATATAAAGGCGAACAATTTGCTATAATTTCCGACCATAGATATGTCGCGTCAGTGATTTCAATAATTCATGGTCATCAATCATTTTTATTGATATTTGCAGGTCTTAAAGGTGATGTTGGAGAAAATTATAATATTATAATGTATCATTATATAGCTGAAGCCCTTGCTGGATCAGTGGCATGTATTGGGGTAAACCTATCTTCTATTGTGCTCGAGAACAGAAGGTGATGCATATCTGTCATTTGAACTGACTACGTCTAAGGTAACAGTTATCTTTTTTTTCTTTTTTCTTTTCCTCACTAAGTGTGTTATGTCTGTGGTCGCGTGCGTCCCTTTGTTGTCTTGCGATCATGAATCCGTGATATATAATCATCCTTTAAGTACATCAAATATTTATTTGAGGAAAATGACAGCTAATGCCTTTACTTATGGTGCTCATATTTTGATGGTTTAGACTTGCTATCAGTAAGTTGATCTATAAAAATGAGCTTTTTTCACGTCTATTGGAAGACTGAAATAGAATTCTGAAATCATTAGCCAATGGTAAATGTTGTGGGCATCGAAAGAGGTATGTATTAAATACATTTTTTTTTCCATCTTACATGAATCTATCTCTCATCTTAATAATATTATTTTAATAAAACATATTAGTTTAGTAACGTCGTAGTCACTTTAAACTGATTATAATGGTTTCATAGCAGATTGGGTACATTATTTATTTTTTCACACCATTAAATAACCAAGTATCCGAACAAAAATGTCTTGATGATGGCTAATTTCAGTTTGCAGGACGCTATCCATGGATGAATTCCATGGAGAAGTTGCTCTTATGTTGGCTATATAGGGTAAATAAAATTAAATATGGAAGAAACTTCTATGCTGCAATTGCAAGTCAAAAGTACACATTCCTCTAAAATGCATCTTTGTTGCAGAGTTTGAAGATGCAAAACATACATTAACATTTTTTTGTTAGTCCAAGTGCAACAAATTGATAACAGCATGCGTAACTTATGAATCATAAAAGGGACTTCAAAAAGAAAAACGAGACCTGAGAGATTCGAACTCTCGCGAGGAAACCCCATGTACTTAGCAGGCACACGCCTTAACCACTCGGCCAAAGTGTCCTTTTTGATTATTTTGCAAAGGTAAAATATATACTCAATAATCTGTATGCATATAAAACAAACCGTTTGTCGGATAAAAGTTTTTCTGTTGTAAAAAGTTGAAAAGGACTTATGTCAATGTTGAATCCTACTATGAAAAGCGCGTTTCGAAAAACATATTGTTTGCAAATAAGTCCAACAATTTCTCAAATATGACCAATAATTCTCCAACTTCCTTCTTATGTGTTAGCTAAGAATATATAATTGAGACAAACACCTTTGTCCAAGTGGTTAATTGATTCGGCTTTGGTGCAGAATGTCACAAGTTCGAAACTTGCTTTCGTATATAAAGTACCGGTTCAAAAAAAAGAATATATATTTGATAATGATAATAATCATTTGCACATACATATCGAGTTCAAGAAATACAATAGCAGATTAAATGATTTTTTTTAAAATTAAATATTGTGCGTTGTCTTTAAACATCTATGAACGTAATATATGCAAATGGTAGGAAAGAAGTTTATGTTTATATTCACAAGCAATAAAGTTTGATAAAAGAGATACGATTGAATTACTAACACTTTTATACTCAAACGACAATTGAAAGATAGCAAGTACAAAAGTAAACCTGATTTGATAATATTTGACTCTGATATAAATTATGTTCAATGCTGAAACAATAACGGATATTAACTAGTCAGGATTTAAAATCACTAAGATACAATTTTACCTCCCTATTTCATAATGTCTCTCCATGGTTTGTCTCAAATTCAATTAATGTTTTCATTTTAAATCCCTACTTGACAAAAACTTATTGTAGATCAATCAACATTGATTTCTGTTCTCAAATTTTCCTTCATTTTCATTTTATTCTAATTTTAGGAATTCTAAAGTACTCTAAATTTGTATATAGAAGTTGGATTGAAAAACCATTTTTCACCATTAAATCAGAATTTTCATTAGCTTTAGATGTTATTTACATACGAGTCATATTTTTAAGCTTCAATAATATTCCATATAGAAACTGAAATAATGACTCATCAACACAGTTAAAACACATGTATTGAAAACCTTTAACTACTCACATCATTAAATTCTATCTTCTAATGTAAGGAGGAAGTCTCCTTTTCCTTAAAAAGAAGATTATTTTCTTTCTCAAAGTGTGAAAAAAGATCATCTTTGTTCTAAAAGTGTGAAGGAACATCATCATTCTTATCGAATTGTGAATGAAATTTTTTTCTGTTTATTGTGTGAAGGTAAACCATCTTTTAAATATGGAACGAAAATTAGTTTCTTTTTCGAAGTAGTTCATAATATCATTTTTCTTGTATGATTATGGAGGATGATTATCTTTTTTCCCAAATACGAAAGAATATCGTTTTATGTTTCAGAAAAAGAAAAAGAAAAGATAGAGGATGACTATCTTTCCTTATAGAATTATTTTAGATCATCTTTTTTTCTTAAACGTGAATGGAAACACTCGTCTTTTTTCTTGAAACATGAAAAAGTTGTCATTTATTCTTGATGTGTGATGGAAGATCATGTTTCTTCTTGAGCTACGATGAAGTCAACGTTATTCTCAAAACAGAAAATCATATTTATTTTCTCAAACTGTGTTTCTTCTTGCGTATGAGGGAATAGTATGTTGTCAATAGTTATATTACATAATCGACTATTTTTTACATCTGAAAATAAATCATTGTCGAAAGGTTCATGAATGGTATATTTTTTTATTTTCAGTATCCAATTGCTAGCTATGGTTGTTTCTTGTGTAGTGTGATTTTTTAATAGCATTGACATTGACGGCATTAAGAACGAGTCAACATGTATGATGTGTTTTTCTCTCTTGTTTTTTTACTCACTAACTTAGTGAGTTTAAACGTTATTCAACATTCCTCTTAATAAGAAACATTTTATTTTATAATATTCATTAAATTTCTAAATTTTACTAACTTTTCTATTGTACTCTTTTCAAAATTTTAACCTTGTATAATTTTGATATGACATATTAGTGTTCAAAATTACATTATTAATATATATATTTTTATTCATAGGAATATTAGCGAATGTTCAATTTTTTTACTATTTATAACATTTTATGTTCACTAACCATTTACCATTTGTGCTTCCTCTGCTTGTAGGTCAATATGCAGTTCTTTTGCTGAATGCGTAAGCTTATAGATTGCAGTTTTATTATACCATTGCACAAAAATCTGTTGTATAACTTGCTACAAATATATAACATATTTCAAAATAAAAAATTACAGAACACGACATATATCATTGATTTGAATTCTGTCAACATGTGAGATTCTAAAACTTTCTCTAATGTGTTATTTGGATTTTAAATTGATGTTGCATAATCAAAGTACTTGTTTTCAAATATTTCCTATGATTTTGATATATTATCTTCAAACACGATTTTTATTTCATTTTGAATCTTTTTATTGAGTTCAACTTTTACAATTAGGTTTTTAATGTGAAGTGGAGGAGGGAAAAATCGAATTTTTTTACCTTAAACCTTCTTTTAAAATAGAATAGATAGGTTATTTCTTTTAGTTTTTACGAGGAAAAATACTCAATTTTCCTTCTTCCTTTAGCCACATTTTATTCTAAAATTTACAAAAATATTCTTTGCTTTTCTGGATCCATTTTGTTTCTCCTACCAATGACGAAAATCTAGGCCAATGTTATCCATGAAAAAAAAAACTAACTCCACTAGAATTCTTCTAATGACCTTACAGCCTCTAAGCTTGCATCCCTTCTCTTCTTTTTAAATTCAGTTTCATCTAAAAGGATAGAATTTCCAATGAGAATATACATGGTTTTGACAACACTTCCAACAAAAAGCATGCCACCAATCTCATATAGACACACACACTATGTTATACGTCATATTTCTTGCGATGTGGGACTTATCCATCCAATCCATGCATCCACAATACGAGCCACACATAACAGAGTTATATTGTTTCTCCGTGATGCAACTTCAGTCCTCTGTCAACTAACCAAATCCCCGGAACCCGACTAGTCATCAATCCAAACCATCATTTGCCCTTTAACAACCAAAACCCGACTAGCTATCAATCCAAACCGTTGTTCGGTTTTTAACAATCACCCAAAAAGCCCCTTTGGGATTTTAATGCAAGCGTACAATTGAAGACATTAGCGTTAGAAGAAAACCACGGTAATGGAGAAATGAAATAGAATGGTGGTGTTGTGAAATTTGATGTGAGAAGTCCGCAGTTGCTCGGACAGCGGTGATAATGGTGGCGATGCAGAAGCATTGTTTGTTAAAGGGTGCGTGTGCGTGGGCTTTTTTAATAGAACTTGTGATTTCATTATGTATAATATCATTGTCATTGTTGTGAAAAGATAGATATTTTAAATATAGAATTTTCTCTTGTTCTCATTTTTCATGTTTGGTTGGTTGCATGGATGCATAAATTATGGGAACCACTAAAGAGAGGGTCCTTTTGGATAAGGAGTGAATCAAAGATCTATTATTTTTATTTTTTTCATTTTTGTTTTGTTAAAAGAAGAATAATTCATTGTTTTCTTTTATAAAAAGAAAGTGAAATTACAATTCTTTTTGACCTCGTCGTAATTTTCTTTATTCTTATCTTTCATATATTGGACTAAACATCCCACCAAAATCATTATTTATTCCGCTCGTCTCTAAAACGTAATTCCCTAATTCAACAACTCATCTTTTTATTTTACAAAATAAACTGTTGAAAATGGAAGATCATGGCGGGGAACTCATCTCATTCTCCACCCAGATCTTCATCTATACAATTTAATATGGATATGCATAACTTTTTCTCTATTCAATATTTCAATGAATTGTTTTTCGAATCAAAGTGGAAAATACGTACTTGAAATTTGTGGAAATTAGGATTTAGGGTTGGATATGAAATTGGCTTTGGATGCAGTATGCTAGAAAGTATGAGGTGTGGAAACTCGACGGCTGGAGAGTGGAAGGATGGTCGGATTTTGGTTAGTGAAGACAGTGGTGGAAATTGAAGCGGCTACTGAAATGAAGAACGAGTTCACGTTTTTTCTTAGAAGAGAACAGAAATATGAGGGGTATTTTGGAGAGGATGGATTACTCTTTTATATTCAGAACAAATATAAACATTTCCCTCTTTACTACATTTTCCCCTATCCCACTATCCCTATATTCATTTCTGTTCTCCTTTTTATAGTTCCCTAAATAATTATCAAGTTAAATGCTTCTAAAAAAGAAACACATTTCATTCGTTCATAGGTCTAAATTGTTGAAATTGTATGATAATTTGGTATATCAAAGTCTTTAAACATTTGTTTCAATTTGCATTTCACGGTGTAAGTGATGCATATACGTTTGCAAAATTTGGTTGACAAAGAATACTAAAGTATAATTACACCGTGAAGTTTTGTGCATATCATTTGGTTATTTTTACATATTAATCAAATTACAGAGAAAAATGTATTACAAACATTGGTTTTGTTCATCATTTGGATTTTAAACAGGATTTGAATCGTTGGACCAATGATCATCTCTCGCCTTTTATTTTTCATCTCTTTACTCTTCATCAGGAAATGTTAGTGGTGAAGTACAATGCTGCAGGCTTACTAATGTGGCACTAAACACTTTAGATGGTTTCAAAATATAAAACAGGGGCAGGAACAGCAGTGATAAGCACTACTGGCTTCTGTTGATTATACTGATGATCCTTTATTCATCATTGTTGACATATGATTTGCAATTACTGCACTATTCATATTATATGGTTATTTCTATTATTGTTGCTGCTCTACTAGGAAAAAATATATATTTAATTTTCCATATGGCCTCTCTCTATCATTGCAGCCGAATGGTTATTGCTATCATGTGCTATATCTTAACTGATGAGTGACATGGGCACATTTGGCTACAAATTGCACAGTTGATGTATATTCTATGTATGTTACATATGCACAATTTGTCTGTATGCAATAATTTTCTTTACCATGTTCCTTGTATTATTGGTAATAAGAAAAATATAAAGACCAACAATTTGCTATAATTTCCGACCATAGATACGTCGCATCAGTGATTTCAATAATTCATGGTCATCAATCATTTTTATTGATATTTGCAGGTCTTAAAGGTGATGTTGGAGAAAATTATAATATTATAATGTATCATTATATAGCTGAAGCCCTTGCTGGATCAGTGGCATGTATTGGGATAGACCTATCTTCTATTGTGCTCGAGAACAGAAGGTGATGCATATCTGTCATTTGAACTGACTACGTCTAAGGTAACAGTTATCTTTTTTTTCTTTTTTCTTTTCCTCACTAAGTGTGTTATGTCTGTGGTCGCGTGCGTCCCTTTGTTGTCTTGCATCATGAATCCGTGATATATAATCATCCTTTAAGTACATCAAATATTTATTTGAGGAAATTGACAGCTAATGCCTTTACTTATGGTGCTCATATTTTGATGGTTTAGACTTGCTATCAGTAAGCTGATCTATGAAAATGAGCTTTTTCACTTCTATTGGGAGACTGAAAAAGAATTCTAAAATCATTTGCCAATGGTAAATGCTATGGGCATCAGAAGAGGTATGTATTAAATACATTTTTTTCCATCTTACATTAATCTATCTCTCATCTTAATAATATTATTTTAATAAAACATATTAGTTTAGTAACGTCGTAGTCACTTAAACTGATTATAATGGTTTCATAGCAGATTGGGTACATTATTCATTATTTCACATCATTAAATAACCAAGTATCCGGACAAAAATGTCTTGATGGTGGCTAATTTCAGTTTGCAGGACGCTATCCATGGATGAAATCCATGGAGAAGTTAGTACCACTCTGAAACCTTATTTGTGAAGCAGTTGAAAAATAATTAAAGCAGCTAATTTAACTCTTTTTTTTGCTTTGGTTTTATACCGAGAACAATTTTGTTCAATTTTTAAACCTTTTTTGATGGTAATTTGGTGCTTTCTATCTGATTTTGACTATTATGTATGTTATGCATGCAACCCTTTTACCAGCATGTTCAGTTTCAAAAACATCTTATAATAATTGTGTGTATGTTATACTGCTGAAGGCAATTCAAATCTTTCATATTCTTATTCTGTTATATTTTCAAACTGGATTAAATTGAAGAAATTTTAATGCTGGACGTTCGACATTTCATTATTTTATGAAGCTAAACTTACTCCATTCTTTAATTTGTTCAAAAAATTTCCCTACCTACTATATATCTTTGTTTGATTAGTTTGTGGGGTAAGTTGATGAAAATAACTTAGAAAATTTCATTGATTTGATCCATAGAAGAAAATTTTCTTTTAAACGAAGGTGCAATTTTGTTATGAAAGGCAAAACTCATTCACTTTTATCAAAAGCTGCTGGAGGCAAATTTGGTTTTTCACTGTCTATTATTTTCCTTTTGCTTTCTACCTTCTTTTATTTCCTTTTTCTCTCTCCTTTATTTCTTTTGAATTTTGAAAGGGAAAAAAATGTGTATCTAAAGTTCTGATTGGTCTACTGATCTCACCATATTTTTATTCGTTCAGCGTAAACTATCAATGAGGGTTTCCTATAAAGAAGGTTGAATTTGTATAAGATTAAATTACTATTTTCTACTATATGAAAAAATTAAATTGTTATTCTTGTATGGAATACGGCTAATGTTAGGTGCCCAGTCTGTTAATGATTCGGCGAAGAATTGTCAAGAGGCTCTAAAACCCAATTGGTTATCTACGGGCGATAATTTTGTTTCATACAGTCGTTTACCATGTGTTGTTTCTGGTAATATTGAAACATTATATAGGTAATAATTTAGATTCTAACAGACTGTATAATACCTAAACTATATGATAGGATGGAAACATTTCATTTGATAGTACCTTGAAAATTAGCGATTTAAACCAACCATTTCTCCTTTTTTGTTCACTTAACACACATGCATATATATATACATACATATATATATATATATATATATATATATATATATATATATATATATAAATATATGGATCAAGATCCCCTTCTATAAATCCACTTTTCATCCCCCTTCCATCTTTTTTGTGTTGAAAAATTCAAAATAATGTAATTTTGTTGATACGTTCTGTTAGTAGAAAATATTATCAGCACAAAATATTGAACAGCTGGTTGGTAATTCAAATTACGAGATTAAATGTCACGAGTTTGATTATCGAGATCTACCGTTGTTGGCATTGATAAACCATATTCAAGAAAAATATTGGATCGTTTCGATATGTACAACACCTTGAAAATTAGATTTCAAATCGATGGTTGAAATACACGTTTTCCAATAGTTCATACTGTTTTGTGGTTTTGAAGGGGCTAAAAGTTGCCTAATGATTCAAAATTTTGGATAAATGATCTTGGCATCGATGATCGTTTCGATATGTACAACACCTTGAAAATTAGATTTCAAATCGAAGGTTGAAATACACGTTTTCCAATGGTTCATATTGTTTTGTGGTTTGAAGGGGACAAAAGTTTCTTAATGATTCGAAATTTTGGATAAATGATCTTGGATACTAGTAGAACATATCCACAATATTACATTATTTCATTTTTTGTGGCATAAAAAAACAGAGGAGGATTTAAGAGAGGAGGATCATGTTCCTTCTATTTAAATTGGGGATCGATCAATCACTTAAGCATCCTATATGCTAAAAAATGGGGATGCTCTTAATCCTTGCTCATGTAGTTATGTGTATAAGAGAGAAGGATTAAGATCCTCCTCTCTTAATCCTTGCTATATTGATTAACTAGTATGAACCCGTGCTTCACATGGCACTGACATACATATACAAATAATTTAGTGTATTTAAATGAAATATACGATTATAAAAATAAAACCATGATTATTGAGGAATGAAAGTTTGCTAATGATAATTTCGATTTTCCAATTATGAGTACACAATTTAATTTGTCACTCTAGTCATTTTCACATATGAAGTAATAATATATTGTTATCTGTAAGAAGTCGTATATATGTGTGTGTGTGTGTGTGTGTGTGTGTGTATCAACAATTGCAATTTAAACATGTTAAATGTTTTCATAAATTGCAGTGGCTTGGACATTCATCGCTTACATTTCATGCATCCAATCCTATATTCTTATTTGAAGTAAAAGCACAAAAAGCATATGTAACTTACATTAAAAAGAATAGAATTTGTTCATATGTAGAAAACATATGCAGTTATGATTTAAAAGCCATATACGAATCCAAGCACACGAAAGATTGTGTGCGCACTCCACGTTAGAAGGCACATGATATGAGATAATAAATGATAAAAGCTCATTCCAACCTACTTATGGAATGAACTTCTCATTAAAAAATGAAACTAATAAGGTTTCTGCACATTAAAAACATAGAGGAAATATCATGCACATGATGTTTTTGACTTCAACTTATATTTATACAACAAAATTGTTTATATAATGTTAATTAATGAATTTTCTAAAATACAATGCATACGCGAACTTTAAAATGGTAGAAATTATATTCCAAAGCATTTATGATATACCATTTTCTATTACTAATATAATGCGCTCGTTTTTACAAATGCAAAATCTATAGATGGCAACGGTGTATAATTTTCTTAATATCCATGCAAATATAATCCAATGTTGCAAAATGTAGCAGATCATAGTATTACAATTGATAAAAATCATTAAGTATGTCTGAATTATTGAAATGCTCTAATTCGTATGTTAGCAAACTGAATTTCTTAGCGTTTCTCGACTACTTTAAATAGTAGCCGCCATCCTTATAAGCTGAAAAAGTTACATATTTTCATTCATCTCTTCCCTCGTCATTTTTTATACTGCTGTAATTACTTCGCTCCATTCTATTTACATTTTTTTATTATCTGTAGCATCACCCCATCTTGATCGGGTACAAAAATTATCCTGGTTTGTCAATATATCTGAGAAATGAAATGAATCCATGTAACTAAACAATATGTTAGTTGGAAACACTAATCATTTGAGCTTTCAAATAATATGTATCCCTTGGAAAACTTATTTTCCCTTTTTAGTAACATATAATAGCATGGTTCAATATTTGTAGAGATAAGGCTGAATTATTATTGTATTCAGTTTGCCCAACTAAACGTATTTGGGCTTTTGTTCTTTCTGTTCATTTATTATTGGCCATAACCATTCATATGACCAATAAAGTTCCTCGAAGATCCTTGAAAAGTGCAATTCAATTGCACAAAAGTCATAATGTGCAAAGTTCCTCGAAGATCCTTGAAAAGTGCAATTCAATTGCACAAAAGTCATAATGTGCGGGTGCTAATCTGCAAAATTAAAAATAGATAAAAGCTAACATGAGAACCAAAACAGTATTTGTTTTGTATCCAATTTAAAAAATCTATATATGACATCATTTATGTAATATAACCAGAATACATTTTGAGTGTTTGTATGACGTCTTACCCTCATTCATTTGAATTACAAACTGTATTTAAGAAACTCAATTAAGAACCATTATAATTGTTTATATTCTAATCAAACCTATTGTAACAATACATATTATTAAAGATTAAGTATATGAATGCTTTTTAGACCAAGAACCTGTAAAGTGATTCCGAAATCTGTTTGATTTGTTTAAAAATTCTTTGAATTCCCAATCTTTCTATTATGTCTGCTATTCTAAGAGCTTCATCAAGATACTCAACCCGTGTCTCTCCTCTGGTCACCTATGATTATAAACAATTCCGAATTGAGTCTATCAGCAATTTTGTGGGAGCATCATGCTCTTCTGAATGGATCTACAAAATAATAGCAAACATAATTAGAAACAACTTATAACAACAGCTGAAGGATTACTGTTTTTTACTCATGTACCTAAATGAACTTTCATTTTAATGTGATTAAATCATATATATGGTTAATTGAATTTTGAATTAGAATTTTCACTCAAGTTCATAGGCAGTTTAATTACGATAGTGGATATAAGGTTTTTTTAGTTTTCTACTAAAAAATCTATATTTGATTATTGGGCTGAAATCGAGATATTGCTAACATTTTTGTTATCATATGAGCCAGGGGTGCGTATCTTAAGTGACAAATAAGGGTTCGAATCAGTTAAACATAGGTTAGTGATGACTTATGAATTTAGACTTATTGAGGTCGAGACCGGTAACCTATTAGCATGACATATATGCATGAGTTGGAGAAGACAACCAATGTGACCATGAGGGTGATGTTTGTTGAATATTCAAGGTACAGGCAAAACAATGGAAGTGAACTCAATGTGTGCTATGTAGACAATAGCTTTGGTGAGTTGAAAAGATAGGAGTATGCATGTCTATTTGTTTTATATTATGACTCACCTGAAAGCTATGCCTATTTATTTCTAATATATAACCAACATTGACATCTTAAATTTACCCTATAAGCAGTAGAACAGATCATAATATCAAACAACAAATGAATCACTTCCATTTTAATGTGTGATGTGATGCTTCTTGGTAACATCTATATTTTTGTATCCATTTTCAACTAAAAATAAGCATATTCCAAACTATTTACCCTATATTTTAAGGCTTAACTGATAACTTAGGTTTTATCAATAACAAAAAATCATAACCTTTTAGGTTTTTTGTTATTATTTCATTTTTATGAAATTCTTTGGTATTGGCACTTGTAATCATTATTTCTACTTTTTAATCTTAACGATCCATTTTGTTATTTATGCTTTTAACCATACAAAATAGTTTGACAAAACAAAATGTGTTTTTGTATAATGCTAGATCTGTCATAATGGTGACAAAAATATAGTTCCTATCATCAAGCACTTATATATATATATATATATATATATATATATATATATATATATATATATTGGTAAGAATTTACTGTTTGTTAAGAATTCTACCAATCCAACGGATTATTTGCAAAGCATTTACTATGTGAAGGGATGAAAAAAATGTGTGATACCATGGTTTAATTGTCTTGCTAGATGATTCTGAACTCATTTTGTTTAATACTCTAAAACATTCCAAATGTTAAAATTATCGTTGATTACTAATCATGGATAGTGTGAAATACATTTTAGATATTATGGATGATTTCAAAATGCAGTTTCTCAGTATTTGTTCACAGTAATTTTTTTTACCCAAAATCTATGATTCATAAAACATACGAGAGTTAGTATCTTTGTGGCTTTGTGCAGGAACACATTGACATAAGATTTCAATTATATATATATATATATATATTTAAATTAGGCAACATAAATACTTTTTTTGTCAAGAAGGATTTAGGAAGAAAATCCATAATCTCCATCTACTGAAGTCACTGTCCTCGGCACGGCTCCAATATCCCATCACAACCTAGTCAAAGGAATTAGTTGGTCAAATGTCAACATATGAACAACTTTAATCAACATTTTTTGCATCAATTACAAAATGCAAACTATATTATTTGCGAATACCTATGGATCCACAACGAAGTTGTCAAGTTATTTCAACTACAATCCGATGTGTTTGTGAAAGCAAACAATAGTTAATTGCCATGATGAACCTGTTAAGGTATTTGAGTATTTACCATGCTTTCTTGTTCAACTCCAAAAAGCACACACTTAACCACAAGCTCATCAACTGTTCCTTGGTGGCTCTTTATTAACTAAAGATTAGGATAAATATGTGTAGCTTTACTAAACATGAAATAAAATATTTATTAGGAAAGAAAAATAGCTAATGAAGTATCATGGATGACATTATACGTCAACATTGTGTATTTACCATGTAACAATTTTGTCAAAAATGCATGGTGCTTTTGCTTTCAAAAGAAAACCTTGTCACGTCATAACAGATCCATGATTTCGAGAATGGTTGTACTTAACGGTCGAATGAATGTAATATACTGAAGAGAAAATATATTGAAGAGAAAATCAATGATAACCTAAATGAAATCAGGTAAACTTGAAAGGAAAATTTTTCTACAAAATATTCATTTTTCTTTGTTTCCCAAATGAGAAGCCTTTAGCTAAACAATGTCATCAATCAAAGATGCAAGATGATTTTTTATGAGGAAAAACCAAAAAGTAGTGAAAAAGGGAAATTAAAAGTTTGTGCATAAATTTAGATGGTTGTTTTACCCCTTTTCAATATACCATTCAGCATGTTGGCATTCTAGTGACTATGAACGGGTTGAATTGGCTATTAAAATACAAATATTGTTACAGCGAATTTGCAAAAAAAATTCCTTGAATCAAGGAGAGTTCTAAAAATGGGATGAGAATTAGCATAAGCAAAAAACATAAATAGTCAAATATTCAACTTTTTATATAATATGATAGATATAAACCTCTCAGTAGAAAATTATAGCAGAGGGTGAACTCATTTCCCGAATTAATGCTAATGCACTATATGCATTCGACCTTGCCTTGTAGCATGTCTTGGGTAACTATTTATATATTTAAATAATTAAAGCTAAAGATACCCTCTTATGCCAATTACCTCAAACATTGTCAATCTTTTTTACTGGCATGACATGTAAATTTTTTTGCATCCCTTCTACATTCATGTACACATCTTAATATCGCCTCCATCAAAGTTCCATCTCTATGTATCCTTGCTAATATGTCATCCATATATCGCTTTTAGCTTTAAACTTGGAAATAATAAACTAATGGATGGCATATAAAATACCAATAGGTAATAATGTTATAATTCTCAACTAAGTTGTATATAAATTATCAATTTAAAATTTTATCAAATATATTATATTTCATTACGATTGAACTTCGATGTCCTATTCCAAAGAAAAAGTCAATAGCTATTTCTGTCTGCCCATTCCTGTTAGGAAGTTCCTATTAGACAGTTCTTGTTGGGTTGTTCCTACTAGGTAGTTCCTGATAGACAGTTCCTGCTAGACTATTCATGCTAAGTAGTTTCTGTTAGATTATTTATAATAGGCAGTTCCTAGCTTTTTGTGAATTGTCTTCTGTTACTGCTGCAAGCTTGGCTCTCCATAATTGTCTGCTATTGTTGTTGGAGGCTTTGCTATTTATAAAAGTGGAGAGGTATGGTGGTCACTCCAGTAAATCAGACAATTTCCATCTACAATTCGTTTGGTTCGGATGTTCCAATACACACACGATATAATCATAAGTTTTCATATGCATTCAGATTTCATTCCATAAATAACTTGTTTGGGTTCGGCTGGAAAAGCTCCATTCGGGGCCTGTTGGTTCGGTGGATGCACATCGTCATCTTTCTGGCCAAGTTCGTGCACCTCTCTCCTTTGTTCTGTAGATACCAAATCCACCAACAAGAAAATCATGTTTGGTACCTTAGGTACCAAACAGGATCGATACTTTGGGTACTGAACGGATCAAAGTACTGAACAAGATTTCCTATTACGTTCCCTAGTAGACCATTCCTCATGTTCCACAAAAATAATGTACTTGCCAAAAATCAAACTAGCTTCTCTGTTGAAAGCTTGATGCTCAGTCATTTGAGCTACATATATATTTGTATCATAATTCCTTCATTTCAAATCAGAATTGAATGAAACTTGGAGTAATAATTTCGTATCATTAAGTAGAGGATTCTAGTGCCTCTGAATGTTCAATTTACTTGAAGGAAGTAGTAGCTCTCTAAGATGGGGCTTGCGTCGGGAGGTGGACAAATTTGAAGATGATCATACCATCCAATCCATAGCTCGGATTGAAATGCGGTTTTAACTTAGGTGCAAGCTTTGACTTCAAGGACATTTTACAAATGCTTTGACTATATCTTCTGATTATACCAAATTTGTCCCTAGCGCTTCCTTAGCCTTTGTGATTACTTGATGGCATTTTTATTATGAAGCTTTCGATCATTTCTATGCTCCTTAATGTCTTTTCATCTTCACCATGCTATAAACGAAAATGCCTACAACAACAGCTCTTTCTTATGAGTGTAAAAGAAAATTACATGAGTGTTATCCTCATTTGGTGCTCAATTTCCTAAAAAAATTTGACATATATATATAAAGTTTTCAACCTCCAAACTCAAAATTCCAAATTCAAAATTCAAAATTCAAAATTTCAAAATCCGATAACTGAAATTCTCAAATTTTAAGTTGCATATAGATTTATTCATTTTTCGAAGAAGGTTTACCGATTGAACTTTTTAGTTTTTAAATATTCAAATTTTGAAAAATAAACAAATTTTTCATATATGAATTTTCGAGTACAAATTTTATAATCTAAAATTTGAAATGTCATTTGAGAGTTCAAATCTAATACTTTCAAATTCAAACTTTCATTTTTGAATTTTTTGATTCGAAATTCAAATTTGAGTTTCAGTACTCATATTTTCAAAATTTTAATTTTAAACGTTAAATCCAAAATTTTAAACAAAACTACAGCTTATTATATTTTTTGTTTCACAAATTACAAAAATATTCCTCTAGAAATCTCCTACTCGATGCACCATTATTAAAATTGCATGGCACGTCACAAATTCCCTATAGAATATGTGCCATTACCTTTCCCACCTCCTCTCACTTGCCATGCCCAATTCTTACTCCTTCCAAATCCCTAGTTCTCAATTTCGAAAATCTCAAAAACTCTTTAGTCCCAAAGCCCTATATACTAATCCGCTACCCTCCGCTGCACATCTCCAATCCAAGCACATCACTCTCGAATCCTCTCTTCTGCTCAATACTCCATAATATCCGAAGTGTTAATCCTGTTTCCAACTATTCTCCTCGTAAAAAGCAAAACGTGAGCTTGTTGCATGCCTTCATGAGAGTCTGTTTGTGCTGGCTGTGATCAATGATGGTGATGACAGGATTCGATGTTTTCAGGATGGACATGATGTGGTGCCGAAGATGTTTGTGCCTTTTGATGCTGTGTTTGCATGCTATTATCCGGCAATGGGTGATGAGGTGAGGAGTAGATTGCATCGGCAAAAAGAATGTACGCTCAAGGTAGATTTTTTGAACCGGAAATTACTTTATCTTAAGTTGCATAAGAAAGTGATGTTATCTTTTGCCTTGAACGTGTCTGATGAATGCTTGCTTATGTTTGTTTTGTATGATTTAACATACACTACCAAAAATATCACCATTATTTACCATATTTTAGAAGTTGAATGGCCATTGGATACACTTGGGTTTTCAATACGAATGTCATAATTTTTGGCGTCAATTTTTATTCGATGGTGCTATATCCGACCAGGTTTTTGTATTATGGCCATATTATAGCTTGTTTTTGTATCATTGTCATTTTGTAACTTGTGAGGAACTCCTAAATAAACGATACTAAGTTCGACTCTGGTTTCTTCTACTTATTTTTTGCTGGGTTCAGACAGATTATGATCTTGAGGAATTGAGAGCAAACTAATTGAGAATGCATACCGAATATTTGCATAAGCCATCATCATTATACATTGAAAACCGTAAACTGATATAGGGTTGTTTGCGTATTTGATCCAATATTTTTTTCAATGGTATCGTTAAAATTATTCAATTACAAAAATATATGTTTTATAAATTAAAATATGGTAGAAAATTTTGTGCTGCAGTTGCAAGTCAAAAGTACACATTCCTCTAAAATGCCTCTTTGTTGCACTGTTGGAAGATGCAAAACATATATTAAGTATTAACATTTTTTTTGTTCATCTGCGTGCAACAAACTGATAACAACATGCGTAATTTATGAATTAAAAATGGACTTTAAAAAGAGAAACAACACCTGAGAGATTCGAACTCTCGCAGGGAAACCACATGTACTTAGCAGGCACACGCCTTAACCACTCGGCAAAAGTGTCCTTTTCAATTATTTTGCAAAGGCATAATATATATTCAGTAATCTGTATGCATATAAAACAAGCTGTTTGACGGATAAAAGTTTTTTGTTGTAAAAAGTTGAAAAACACTTATATCAATGTTGAATCCTACTATGAAAAGCGCGTTTCGAAAAACATATTGTTTGCAACTAAGTTCAACAGTTTCTCGAATATGGCCAATAATTCTCCAACTTCCTACTTATGTGTTGCTAAGAATATATATTTGATAATGATAATAATCTTTTGCACATACATATCGAGTTCAAGAAATATAATAGCAGATTAAATGATTTTTTTAACATTAAATATCATGCATTTTCTTAAAATATCTATGAACGTAATATATGCAAATGGTAGGGAAGAAGTTTATGTTTATATTCACAAGCAATAAAGTCTGATCAAAGAGATACGATTGAATTACTAACAGTTTTATACTCAAACGACAATTGAAAGATAGAAAGTACAAAATTAAACCTAATTTGATAATATTTGACTCTGATATGAAGTATGTTCAATGCTGAAACAATAACGGATATTAACAAGTCAGGGATTTAAAATCACTAAGATTCAATTTTACCTCCATATTACATAATGTCTCTCCATGTTTTGTCTCAAATTCAATTAATGTTTTCATTTTAAATCCCTACTTGACAACAACTTATTGTAGATCAATCAACATTGACTTCTGTTCTCAAATTTTACCTTCGTTTTCATTTTGTTCTAATTTTAATTCCATGGAATTCTTAAAGTACTCTAAATTTGTATATAAAAGTTGGATTGAAGAACCATTTTTCACCATTAAATCAGAATTTTCATTAGCTTTAGATGTTATTTACATACGAGTCATATTTTTAAGCTTCAATAATATTCCATATAGAAATCGAAATAATGACTCATCAACACTATTAAAACACATGTATTGAAAACCTTTAACTACTCACATCATTAAATTATATCTTCTACTGTAAGGAGGAAGTCCGTTTTTCCTTAAAAAGAAGATTATTTTCTTTCTCAAAGTGTGAAAAAAGATCATCTTTGTTCTAAAAGTGTGAAGGAATATCAGCATTCTTATCGAATTGTGAATGAAAATTTTCTCTGTTTATTGTGTGAAGGTAAACCATCTTTTAAATATCGAACGGAAATTAGTTTCTTTTTCGAAGTAGTTCATAATGTCATTTTTCTTATTTGATTATGATGGATGATTATGATGGATAGTGTGAAATACATTTTAGATATTATAGATGATTTCAAAATGTAGTTTCTCAGTATTTGTTCACGGTAATTTTTTTTACCCAAAATCTATGATTTATAAAACATACGAGAGTTAGTATCTTTGTGGCTTTGTGCAGGAACACATTGACATAGGATTTCAATTATATATATATATATTTAAATTAGGCAACGTAAATACTTTTTTTGTCGAGAAGGATTTAGGAAGAAAATCCATAATCTCCATCTACTAAAGTCACTGTCCTCGGCACGGAACCAATATCCCATCACAACCTAGTCAAATGAATTAGTTGTTCAAATGTCAATATATGAACAACTTTAATCAACATTTTTTGCATCAATTACAAAATGCAAACTATATTATTTGTGAATACCTATGGATCCAGAACGAAGTTGTCAAGTTATTTCAACTGCAATCCGACGTGTTTGTGAAAGCAAACAATAGTTAATTGCCATGATGAACCCGTTAAGGTATTTGAGTATTTACCATGCTTTCTTGTTCAACTCCGAAATGCACACACTTAACCACAAGCTCATCAACTATTCCATGGTGACACTTTATTAACTAAAGATTATGATAAATAGGTGTAGCTTTACTAAACATGAAATAAAATATTTATTAGGAATGCAAAATAGCTAATGCAGTATCATGGATGACATTATACGTCAACATTGTGTATTTACCATGTAACAATTTTGTCAAAAATGCATGGTCCTGTTGCTTTCAAAAGAAAACCATGTCACGTCGTTACAGATCCATGATTTCAAGAATGGTTGTACTTAAAGGTCGAATGAATGTAATCTACTGAAGAGAAAATATATTGAAGAGAAAATCAATGATAACCTAAATGAAATCAGGTAAACTTGAAAGATAATTTTTCTACAAAATATTCATTTTTCTTTGTTTCCCAAATGAGAAGCCTTTAGCTAAACAATGTCATCAATCAAAGATGAAATATGATTTTTTATGAGGAAAAACCGAACAGTAGTGAAAAAGGGAAATTAAAAGTTTGTGCATAAATTTAGATCGGTGTTTAACCCCTTTTCAATATACCATTCAGCATGTTGAAATTCTAGTGATTATGAATGGGTTGAATTGGCTATTAAAATACAAATATTGTTACAGCAAATTTGCAAAAAAAAAAAATCCTTGAATCAAGGAGAGTTCTAAAAATGGGATAAGAATTTGTACGAGAAAAAAACTTAAACAGTCAAATATTCAACTTTTTATATAATACGATAGATATAAACCTCTCAGTAGAAAATTATAGCAGAGAGTGAACTCATTTCCCTAATTAATGCTTATGCACTATATGCATCCGACCTTGCCTTGTAGCATGTGTTGTGCAACTATTTATATATTTAAATAATTAAAGTTGAAGATACCCTCTTATGCCAATTACCTCAAACATTGTCAATCTTTTTTACTGCCATGACATGTAAATTTGTTGGCATCCCTTCTACATTCATGTACACATCTTAATATCGCCTCCATCAAATTTCCATCTCCATCTATCCTTGCTAATATGTCATCCATATATCGCTTTTAGCTTTAAACTTGGAAATAATAAAATAATGGATGACACGTAAAATACCAATAGGTAATAATGTTAAAATTCTCAACTAAGTTGTATATAAATTATCAATTTAAAATTTTGTCAAATATATTATATTTCATTACGATTGAACTTCGATCTCCTATTCCAAAGAAAAAGTCAATAGCTATTTCTGTCTGCCCATTCCTGTTAGGAAGTTCCTATTAGACAATTCTTGTTGGGTTGTTCCTACTAGGTAGTTCCTGATAGACTGTTCCTGCTAGACTATTCATGCTAAGTGGTTTCTGTTAGATTATTTCTACTAGGCAGTTCATAGCTTTCTGTGAATTGTCTACTGTTACTGCTGCAAGCTTGGCTCTCCATAATTGTTTGCTATTGTTGTTGGAAGCTTTGCTATTTATAAAAGTGGAGAGGTATGGTGGCCACTCCAGTAAATCAGGCAATTTCCATCTATAATTCGTTTATTTCGGATGTTCCAATACACACACGATATAATCATGAGTTTCCATATGTACTCAGATTTCATTCCATAAATAACTTGTTTGGGTTCGGTTGGAGAAGCTCCATTCGGGGTCTGTTGGTTCGGTGGATGCACATCGTCATCTTACTGGCCAAATTCGTGCACCTCTCTCTTTTGTTCTGTAGATACCAAATCCACCAACCAAAAAATAATGTCTGGTACCTTAGGTACCAAACAGGATCGATACTTTGGGTACTGAATGGATCAAAGTACTGAACAAGATTTTCTATTACGTTCCCTAGTAGACCATTCCTCATGTTCCACAAAAATAATGTACTTGCCAAGAATCAAACTAGCTTCTCTGTTGAAAGCTTGATGCTCAGTCATTTGAGCTACATTTATATTTGTATCATAATTCCTTCATTTCAAATAAGAATTGAATGAAACTTGGAGTAATAATTTCGTATCATTGAGTAGATTATTCTAGTGCCTCTGAATGTTCAATTTACTTGAAGGAAGTAGTAGCTCTCTAAGATGGGGCTTGCGTCAGGAGGTGGACAATTTTGAAGATGATCATACCTTCCAATCCATAGCTCGGATTGAAATGCGGTTTCAACTTAGGTGCAAGCTTTGACTTCAAGGACATTTTACAAATGCTTCGACTATATCTTCTGATTATGCCAAATTTGTCCTTAGCGCTTTCCTTAGCCTTTGTGATTACTTGATGGCGTTTTTATTATGCAGCTTCCGATCATTTCTATGCTCCTTGACGTCTTTTCATCTTCACCATGCTATAAACGAAAATGCCTACAACACAGCTCTTTCTTATGAGTGTAAAAGAAAATTACATGAGTGTTATCCTCATTTGGAGCTCATTTTCCTAAAAAAAATTAGAAATATATACAAAATTTTCAACCTCCAAACTCAAAATTTCAAATTCAAAATTCAAAAATTCAAAATTTCAAAATCCTATAATTGAAATTCTCAAATTTTAAGTTCCATATAGATTTATTCATTTTTCGAAGAAGGTTTACCAATTGAACTTTTTAGTTTTTAAATATTCAAATTTTGAAAAATAAATCAATTTTTCATATATGAATTTTTGAATAAAATTTTTATAATCTAAGAATTTGAAATGTCATTTGGGAGTTCAAATCTAATACTTTCAAATTCAAACTTTCATTTTTGAATTTTTTGATTCAAAATTCAAATTTGAGTTTCAGTACTCATATTTAAAACTCATGTTTTCAAAATTTTAATTTTAAACTTAAATCCAAAATTTTGAACAAAACTGCAGCTTATTATAATTTTTGTTTCACAAATTACAAAAAAAATCTTCTAGAAATCTCCTACTCGTTGCACCATTATTAAAATTGCATGGCACGTCTCAAATTCCCTATAGAATATGTGCCACGCCCTCTCCCACCTCCTCTCACTTGCCATGCCTAATTCTTACTTCTTCCAAATCCCTAGTTCTCAATTTCGAAAATCTCAAAAACTCCTTAGTCCTAAAAGCCCTGTATACTAATCTGCTACCCTCCACTGCACATCTCCATTCCAAGCCCATCACTCTCGAGTCCTCTCTTCTGTTCAATACTCCATAATATCTGAAGTGTTAATCCTGTTTCCAACTATTCTCCTCGTAAAAAGAAAAAAGTGAGCTTGTTGCATGCCTTCATGAGAGTCTGTTTGTGCTGGCTGTGATCAATGATGATGATGACAGGATTCGAGGTTTTCATGGTGGACATGATGTGGTGCCGAAGATGTTTGTGCCTTTTGATGCTGTGTTTGCATGTTTTTTTCCGGCGATGGGTGATGAAGTGAGGAGTAGATTGCATTGGCGAAAGAATGTATGCTCAAGGTAGATTTTTTGAACTGGAAATTACTTTATCTTAAGTTGCATAAGAATGTGATGTTATCTTTTGCCTTGAACGTGTCTGATGAATGCTTGCTTGTGTTTGTTTTGTCTGAGTTACCATACACTACCAAAAATATCATCATTATTCACCATATTTTAGAAGTTGAATGGCCATTGGATACACTTGGGATTTCAATACGAATGTCATAATTTTTGGCGTCAATTTTTATTTGATGGTGCTATATCTGAGCAGGTTTTTGTATTATGGCAATATTGTAACTTGTTTTTGTATTATTGTCATTTTGTAGCTGGTGAGGAACTCCTAAATAAACGGTACTAAGTTCGATTTTCTTACTCTAGTTTCTTCTACTTTTTTTTGCTGGGTTCAGATAGATTATGATCTTGAGGAATTGAGAGCAAACTAATTGAGAATGCATATCGAATATTTGCATAAGCCATCATCATTATACATTGAAAACCGTAAACTGATATAGGATTGTTTACGTATTTGATCCAATATTTTTTTCAATCGTATCGTTAAAATTATTCAATTACAAAAATATATGTTTTATAAATTAAAATATGGTTGAAACTTTTGTGCTGCAATTGCAAGTTATAACTTTTTTTTAAGTATTAACTTTTTTTGTTCATTACGTGCAACAAACATGTATTATGTATTAACTTTTTTTATGTTCATTACGTGCAACAAATCGATAACAACATGCGTAACTTATGAATTAAAAAGGGACTTTAAACGGAGAAACGGCACCTGAGAGATTCGAACTCTCGCAGGGAAACCCCATGTACTTAGCAGGCACACGCCTTTACCACTCAGCCAAAGTGTCCTTTTCAATTATTTTGCAAAGGCATAATATATATTCAATAATCTGTATGCATATAAAACAAGCTGTTTAATGGATAAAAGCTTTTTTGTTGTAAAAAGTTGAAAAAGACTTATATCAATGTTGAATCCTACTTCAAAAAACGCATTTCGAAAAACATATTGTTTGCAAATAAGTTCAACGGTTTCTCAAATATGACCAATAATTCTCCAACTTCCTTCTTATGTGTTGCTAAGAATATATATTTAATAATGATAATAATCATTTGCACATACATATTGAGTTCAAGAAATACAATAGCAGATTAAATGATTCTTTTAACATTAAATATCATGCATTTTCTTTAAATATCTATGAACGTAATATATGCAAATGGTAGGAAAGAAGTTTATGTTTATATTCACAAGCAATAAAGTTTGATAAAAGAGATATGATTGAATTACTAATAGTTTTATACTCAAACGACAATTGAAAGATAGAAAGTACAAAATTAAACCTAATTTGATAATATTTGACTCTGATATAAAGTATGTTCAGTGCTGAAACAAAACGGATATTAACAAGTCAGGGATTTAAAATCACTAAGATTCAATTTTACCTCCCTATTTCATAATGTCTCTCCATGTTTTGTCTCAATTTCAATTAATGTTTTCATTTTAAATCCCTACTTGACAACAACTTATTGTATATCAATGAACATTGATTTATGTTCTCAAATTTACCTTCGTTTTCATTTTGTTCTAATTTTAGTTCCATGGAATTCTTAAATTACTCTAAATTTGTATATAAAAATTGGATTGAAGAACCATTTTTCACCATTAAATCAGAATTTTCATTAGCTTTAGATGTTATTTACACACGAGTCATATTTTTAAGCTTCAATAGTATTCCATATAGAAACCAAAATAATGACTCATCAACAATATTAAAACACATGTATTGAAAAACCTTTAACCAATCACATCATTAAATTTCTATCTTCTACTGTAAGGAGGAAGTCTGTTTTTCCTTAAAAAGAAGACTATTTTCTTTCTCAAAGTGTGAATAAAGATCATCTTTGATCTCAAAGTGTGAAGGAATATCAACATCCTTATCGAATTGTGAATGAAAATTTTCTCTGTTTATTGTGTGAAGGTAAACCATCTTTTAAATATGGAATGGAAATTAGTTTCTTTTTCGAAGTAGTTCGTAATATCAATTTTCTTATTTGATTATGATGGATGATTATCTTTTTTCCCCAAATACGAAAGAATATCATTTTATGTTTCCGCAAAAGGAAAAAAAAAGGTAAATAGGAAGACTATATTTCCTTATAGAATTATTTTAGATCATCTTTTTTTTTAACTGTGAAGGGAAACACTCGTCTTTTTTCTTGAATCATGAAAAAAGTTGTCATTTATTCTTGACGTGTGACGGAAAATCATGTTTCTTCTAGAGCTATGATGAAGTCAACGTCATTCTCAAAATAGAAAATCATATTTATTTTCTCAAACTGTATTTCTTCTTGCATACGAGGGAATAGTTTGTTGTCTGTAGTTATATTAAATTATTGACTATTTTTTGCATCTGAAAATAAATCATTGTCGAAAGGTTCACGAATGGTATATTTTTTTATTTCCCGTATCCAATTGCTAGCTATGGTTGTTTCTTGTGTATTGTGATTTTTTAATAGCATTGACATTGACGACCTTAAGAACGAGTGAACATGTATGATGTGTTTTTCTCTCTTGTTTTTTTACTCTCTAACTTAGTGAGTTTTGACAGTTTATCAATTTTCCTCTTAATAAGACACATTTTATTTTATGCTATTCATTTAATTTCTAAATTTTACTAAGTTTTCTGTTGTACTCTTTTCAAAATTTCAACCTTGTATAATTTTTTTATGACATGTTAGTGTTCAAAATTACATTGTTAGTATATATTTTTATTCATAGCTAGGAATATTATAAAATGCTCAATTTTTTTTAATATGTATAACATTTTATGTTCACTAACCATTTACCATTTGCGCTTCCTCTGCTTGTAGGTCAATATGCAGTTCTTTTGCTGATTGCACAAGCTTATAGATTGCAGTTTTATTATACCATTGCACAAAAATCTGTTGTATAACTTGCTACAAATATATAATATATTTCAAAATAAAAAATTACAGAACATGACATATACCGTTGATTTGAATTCTGCCAACATGTACGATTCTAAAACTTTCTCTAATGTGTTATTTGAATTTTAAATTGATGCTGCATAATCAATGTACTTGTTTTCAAATATTTCCTATGATTTTGATATATTATCTTCAAAACACGGTTTTTATCTCATTTTGATTCTTTTTTATGAGTTTCAACTTTTATTAGGTTTTTAATTTGAAGTGGAGGAGGGAAAAATCAATTTTTTTTATACCTTAAACCTTCTTTTAAAATAGAATAGATAGGTTATCTCTTTTAATTTTTACAAGGAAAAATACTCAATTTTTCTTCTTCCTTTGGCCACATTTTATTCTAAAATTTACAAAAATATTCTTTGCTTTTCTGGATCCATTTTGTTTCTCCTACCAATGACGAAAATCTAGGCCAATGTTATCCATGAAAAAAGAAACCCTCTTCTTCCACTAGAATTCTTCTCATGATCTTACAGCCTCTAAGCTTGCATCCCTTCTCTTCTTTTTAAATTCAATTTCATCTAAAAGGGTAGAATTCCCAACGAGAATATGCATGGTTTTGGCAACACTTATAACAAAAAGCATACCACCAATCTCATATATATACCATGTTACACGTCATATTTCTTGCGATGTGGGACTTATCCATCCAATCCACGTACCCACAATGCGAGCCACACCTAACAGAGTTATATTGTTTCTCCGGGATGCAACTTCAGTCCTCTGTCAACTAACCAAATCCCTAGAACCCGACTAGTTATCAATCCAAACCATCGTTAGGCCTTTAACAACCAAAACCCCACTAGCTATCAATCTAAACCGTTGTTCAATTTTTAACAATCACCCAAAAAGCCCATTTGGGATCTTAACGCAAGTGTACAATTGAAGACATTAGTGTTAGAAGAAAACCACAGTAATAGAGAAATGAAATAGAACAGTGGTGTCGTGAAATTTGATGTGGGAAGTCCATAGTTGCTCGAACAGCGGTGATAATGGTGGCGATGCAGAAGCATTGTTTGTTGAAGGGTGCGTGGGCTTTTTTAATAGAACTTGTGATTTCATTGTGTATAATAATACTGCCACTGTTATGAAAAATAGGTATTTTAAATATAGAATTTTATCTTGTTCTCATTTTTCATGTTTAGTTGGTGCATGGATGCATAAATTATGGGAATCACTAAAGAGAGGGTCCTTTTGGATAAGGAGTGAATAAAAGATTTTGTTTTTTTTTCATTTTTTTTGTTAAAAGAAGAATAATTCATTGTTTTCTTTTATAAAAATAAAGTGAAATTACAGTTCTTTTTGACCTCGTCGTAATTTTCTTTATTCTATTCTTTCATATATTGGACTAATCATTCCACCAAAATCATTATTTCTTCCGCTAATCTCTAAAACGTAATTCCCTAATTCAGCAACTCATCTTTTATTTCACAAAATAAACTATTGAAAATTGAAGATCATGGAGGGGAACTCAGCTCATTCTCCACCCAGATCTTCATCTATACAATTTAATATGGATATGCATAACTTTTGCTCTATTCAATATTTCAATGAATTGTTTTTCGAATCAAAGTGGAAAATAAGTACTTGAAATTTATGGAAATCTGGAATTAGAGTTGGATATGAAAATTGCTTTGGATGCAGTATGCTAGAAAGCATGAGATGTGGAAACGCAACAGCTGGAGAGTGGAAGGATGGTTGGATTTTGGTTAGTGACGACAGTGGTGGAAATTGAAGCGGCTACTGGAATGATGAACGAGTTCACGTTTTTTCTTAGAAGAGAACATAAATATGAGGGGTATTTTGGAGAGGATGGATTACTCTTTTATATTCAAAACAAATATGAACATTTTCCTCTTTACTACATTTTCCCCTATCCCATTATCCCTTTATTCATTACTGTTCTCCTTTTAACAGTTCCCTAAATTATTATCAAGCGCATAAGATAAATGCTTCTAAAAAAGGAACACGTTTCATTCGTTCATAGGTCTAAATTGTTGAAATTGTATGATAAGTTGGTATATCAAAGTCTTTAAACATTTGTTTCAATTTGCATCTCACGGTGTAAGTGATTCATACAAGTTTGCCAAATTTGGTTGACAAAGAATACTAAAGTATAATTACACCGTGAAGTTTTGTGCATATCATTTATTTTACTGAAATTTATTTTTTTAGATATGAAACATGTTTAAACAAGTAAAACGTGTTTAGATCCTAAGGTCTAATGAGGATTAGAGGGGGAGAAATCAAAATTTTGAACGGGTTTTTGGAAAACCCGAGAACATAGAGGCATATATGTCTATAAAACAGACATGCACAGAACATTCATATGGGTTCATTCACGTGTAGGCATTATTTTACAATTTATCTTCAAAAAAATTCATCACAACATCAAGATTTGCTTAGATTTTAAATAGTTTTACTCACCTGAGTATTTTGAATAGAGAGACTTGGAAATGGTTTGAAGGTCTAGATAGCTGTTTTTAAAATTTGATCTTGAATTAATTTCTACAGATAATTGATATAAATTTTGCTTAGTTTCTTATGTACCTACTTGCTTAATTTCTCAACAACAAATTCTAGTCCAAATTTTGAAAAGGCCTCCTTACAGTTTGATTTTTATACGAAAACAGAGAAGAACTTTGGTCTGAAGACTTGAACACTGGAATTCAAAGGTCTGAGGTGATTCAGATTGTGTTGTTGAAGTTTAATCTTAAATGCTTGATATTGAAAACAAATGCGATGCTTGAACTTGCTTTGATGTTGAACTGCTTGTTTGAGAGGGTTATAGGTTTTGATTTATTTGAATATGTATGCAGGGTTTTCTTTTTGAGTTTGAACTTGAATTGTTTTGATTTGGTTACTTTTTTGCTGATGGTTCTTTTCTTCTTTCTAGTTTTAAAATTTGTACAGGCTTAAGAAATGGAAAAAAAAAGATAAGAGGGAGGAGATGAAGTAACTTATATAGATTTAAATCTTCTTTTTAATAATTTTCAAAAATAAAAATGACACTTGTTCATTTTCTTTCTACATAGATTACACTTGTTAATCCATTTACTTAAATTTTAACACTTGTCTTTATGTATATTACTTATTTAACATTTGTATTTTCATTAGAATAATATATATTTTTCATTATTTAAATTGAATTTAAATTTACAATTTCCATTTACTAAAGACATTTGCTTTATTTTAATAAATACTATTTAAAAGAAAATTTTGAAATTAAATACACATTAAATAAATTACACACACACACACACACATATATATATATATTTAAGTCCAAATTATATTATTAAAGCATTTATTTAAAATTTAAATTCAAATTCAAAGCCAAATTCAAATATACTCACATATACACACATATGTATAATTTAAATTCAAATGGTTTTAAAAACATTTATTATTTCAAATTTCAAATTCAGATGAAATTCAAATCTTGTTCATACAATTTAACACTTATTTTATTGGATTTGAACTTTTTCAAATTAATCTCAAATTAAATTCAAAATTCAAATAAATTACTAAATTAAATTAATAAAATTTTGGGATGTTACAACAATCCTTTCATAACTTTTGTTATTTCAACTCCATTTCTTCTTGCTTCAATTCTATTTCAATTTAATTTGATTCTTATCTAACCAAATGCCAATTTGTTTTCTAATTTTAATTCACTTCCAATCTTAAATCAACATTTGATTTTTATTTCATTTACCAAGATATCAAGCAAATTTTTACTTTGGCTTTTACTTCTTTTCAATTTTATTCAAGCTCAACTAAATTTTATTTAATCAGCTTAAATCCATACCATTTCTTTCACTAATTTAAATAAGAATTTAATTTCATTAAATAATATTTACAGCTTATCTGAATTTGGATTTCAATTCAATCCAATTTAAATTTTTATTTCCCAATTTATAAGTTCAAAAACTTATTTACTTACCTAAGTCCATTTACAATTATATTTTACTTTATCTTATTTAAATTCACATTTCATTTAGAATTAATTTTTTTAACTTTCCATTTTCCTATTCATAAGTTCACAACTTAGTTATTTAAAATCTTATGTTACTCACTTGAGTCTAATTACATCTTATATTCATAATCTAGATTATTTATTTCACTTAAAAACTTAAGTGTATTCATTCCATTCAATAATTGTAACCTATACTTATACAATTATCCTACCTTTCCACTTGATATCCAAATCACACATTAAATTTTATTTAACTTATCTTAAGTTAAATTTCAATATACCTTATCCACTTTGATTTACTCATGTTATAATTTCAATTTCCAGGATTAAAATTTTCACTTCCCTTTCTTATTTAGATCAACTTCATTTTATAAATTCAATACCGATTTCTCTCAATTCCTAGATCTTCTAAATAGAATTTCCAAAATTCAATTACCCGGTTTATTTACAAAACCATTTTAAAATCATAAATATACATACTTGGTGTATTAAACCATATCTTCGCATTTTCAAAACAACTTGGTTTTAGCAAAACAATTCCCTTTTTGAAAGGTCTAAACAAACTTGTCTACCAAACAAGTCCCAACAAATAATTATACCAAACTACCCAGGTAGAAATCCATCACTTAGAAACTCAAAAATTAATACAGATGATGTGGCCATCATCATCAGGATTATTTCCCATCTACTGAAGTAAGTTCAGTGCTTGCTTACTTCCCACAATTTATTTTCCAAAATAATACTCCATTATTTCCTTCTAACACTTTGGAAAATATTTCAAAATTTCCAAGATTTAAAATTCCTAAACTTTTTGTTCAAATTCATTTAAAAACATTTTCCAAAATTCCCGGGGTTTAAATTCTGGTTTAAATCAAATTTTGGTTATGTTCCATTATGCTATTTCATACTTACATAATTCTATTTGGTTATAAATATAAACCATTTCAAATTTTAGATTATTATATGTTTATAATATTAACAACCAAACATCCAAATAAATAAAATAATTTTAGAAAATTGTTTCATTTATGTCAAAATATAATTTTAGGAAAAATTGTTTCATTTACCAACTTTAAAAACCATACTATGGCGATTTATCTTGTTTAAGAGTTCAGAAACCCCTATCGATACAGTTGTACTTCCCATACTGACCAGAATTCATAAACACTCAACCGATAAGTCAACACGGTATAAAAACAGTTTTATATTCACTAACAATTACATGCTCATAGCTATTAATACACTCAACTCATTCTAGAGTACTATTGACTCTATCTTAATGAGTAATCCCCACCAGAGCCAAGGTTATCGCCAACCTGGCTCTAATACCACTATAACGACCCGTCCTTCTCGATCCTCGTAATTCGACACAAATACGCCACTGTATACTATGCCGACTATCGAGTGCCAGAAAAGACAGATTGCTGAGGAAAGAAAGAATGAGATAGAAGAAGAGAAAAAAACAACATCAGAATCTCATAATTGCATCGAAATAAAATACAATAGATAATAACTGATCTTTACACAAAAATAATCTATATCTGTTTATACATTACATTATCAAAATACATCACAATCAAAACAATTACTAGACAGTTATCTTAAATTGTCCTCACAAAGCTGACCATACAGCTTATATAGCACAATGTAATATATTTCAAAAACGTATGATACGTCTCGCCATCCAGCTTGTCTTCTGAGCTCCACAGCATCCTACCATGTACTTATAATACTCGGTCTGACCCAAGCATTATAATAAAATAACAGCTGAGTCAGTCTGGAAAACCAACGTGAGAAAATTACGCTCAATTTAATTATTAAAGTTTTCAAAATCCTTTGGAAATCAAAGGTATCTCGTAAGACCACGCCATAAATAAACATGTCGGGTTTTTACCTTATGATAGCCAAAACATTTCTTATAAAATCCTATGATATTATAATAGTGTCTAAGTACAAATAATTATTCAAATAGCCGAAATTGTTACATTATTAAAATCCAGCAATAGTAGCCACAAAGTGGGTTCTACAAACAAAACCGTAAAGGCACTAGGGAGAATGTATTTCCAACTAATGACTAGGTACTGGGATACCACCTATCACGGTACCTAATCTAGATCAGCATAACGAGGACGCCTCCATTCCTGTGCAACACAAGACCGGAGCTACCCCATACTGGATAGTCCGAATAAGATCACCCCGTAGTTGGGATCAGCAACCGCCACAAGGATTACCTTACCTTAATTGGGTGCTACCCACTTAGTCTTGCTGCATAACCCCTGATTTTCAGTCATTCCCGGTTGATGAGGCTCGAGGCTTAGCGTTACCTTTTTAGAACACATATCACTTAGAATGCTCATCGTCATCCTGACGATGTTCTAAAAGCATTCATCCATACAAGTCCATTCCAGGTTCGAAAGGAACTGAAGGCACTACTCCTACTACATCCATTTTGGAATCACCCTCAGGATTAGTAGCGATTAGCCCTTGCACTTCACTATTCCATTTCGACTCCAAGCACTTGTCTTCATCACGAAAACGTACTCGTTGGATCGAAGTGGTTTTCGGATCTTAAATCCGATACCGATCTCTTCGAAACAACGTTCGCTATTTCCCGATAAACTCAACCTGGTTCTTTAGGAATACTCAGATGAAATAAGATCGGAGTTCACCTCCTAACCATTAGTGGACGGATTTCCTTATAAACGTCCTAGAAGAACAAACGAGTTTATACGTACAGTATAACACCTCGAACGGTAGCTGTACCATATAATTCTCATACCTCTTCTAGGTATTCCAATGTAATATTTGGGTCCAGATTTGATAGTCGGTTATTTAAGTATCAAATAAACAATCAATTCAACCAATTATTTATTTTCACTAAAATGCCAAGTCTCATAAAATTAGAATTATAGAACGGCAACTGTTCTGTTTGCGATGGCATTGTTACAGTTTGCTCCACTCCAACTCCATATGCTCCTACATTTATTCCTATAAATTGGTTCTGAGGTTCTACAGCTCTAGTTATTCCGAGTTGTCCAATTCTTCGAAAAAATCCTTCAAGCATTTCCTGTTGTCTAGTTATCGTTTCATACTGCATCTCCTTCAACATTTTTTCAATCTCTTCTCCGGTCACGTAGAAGGATGGATGAGAATTTAAGGACACCTACTGGATGGTCCCATGCTTTGGTTGACTTCCTCCAATCTTAGATCTTGTGTTAAGTCGCTTCATCTTCTCTAAATCTCATATTCAAACTTCAAGTCTTCTGATCTAATCTTCTCTCAGTGAAAGCTTCAAAATGTTAACCCACAAAACGTATAACATCTAGAAATCTGTTGAAAGCACAAGTTCAAATAAAGTAAATAGAAAAACAGTAAAACGAAACACAATTATTATAGCGGTTCGGTGTAAACTCCAGCGTACGTCCACTTTAATGTTGTATTAGTTGCTCTCTTTGGATTACAACTAATTATCTTAGATCTGACAACAATCAAGTGGATCTCAGATTTACAACGATATTTATAAAGGGTATGAGAGCCACTAGTGCTAGAGATTTGATAAGCAACAAATAGTGGCTTCCTATGTGACTCTAATGGAAGGGGGTAAGATGCCAAGAAGAAGAAGTCTCCAATAGCAGAGAGATTAGATCCTATTTTGTTTGCAGGTAGGCTTGTATTTATAGGGAAACAGGTGTACAGGTTTGGAAGCCTACTTGCAGGAGAGTCTAGGAGTTAGCCTAATGCCACATGAGACCACAAGGCTCCCCGAGTCATTATAATAACTCGATGCCGACCTAAATAACTCAACATTGGGTTATTTTGGCTTTTCCAAATCACTTTCATTCACTTGCTAACTCCTTCTATCTTCTTCTTGAGTTGTTCTAAGTCCTCCATCGGCTTTGAGTTGATTAGTGCGATCTTCTTAATAGCTGCTTTCTTTGCTTTCTTCTCGTCCATCCTTGAAATTGCTCGTCATACTCATTGGAAAATCACTTGAATGCGAGTTATTGAAGTTGCACAAGAGGTATATGGTGTTTATGAGGTATGAACAAGGGGAAATAGGTCGGGACCGACCTATTTAACTCAAGATCGACCTATTTACTTAGCCAAATTCTTGTCCAAACTTCAAAAGTTCCATTTTCTAGTCCTTTTGAGTGTGCTTCCAAATTCGTGAATCGTTTTATTCTTGTTTTGATCTTCTAAGTCCAATTGAAATCTACTTTGCTCAAAAAGAAAGTTAACAAGAAGATATAACATTTATAAGTTGAAAGACTTACGTAGATGCTTCTAAGCTCAACGAATGTAAATATCTAGACCTACTGAATTGACTTTCAAATGAATATTGTCAAATCTTAGAATTTGTCTCGACATTTTTCTTTAGTCTTTTAATCTCATATCTTACCTCAATGATGGTGGATTAACATACCACAATAAAAATTATGTGTAAACATTAAAATTTTAAATCCCCATAATTTATATAACAAATTGAAGCGCACGACGAGACGATGAGATTGCAAGGGTTCATGTCACAAAAGTGTTTGGGTTGACTAGAATTCAGAGAAGAAGCTAGTTACATCCGCAATAGTTCAACGGTGAAACAAAGAATATGCGACGATTGGTGGATATAATGATGTAAAGAAGGCCGAGGGAAATCAACATGTGGTGACTGATCTATTAGATAGTCACCATGGTGGAATGAAACAGAGAGAAGTCGACCGACTTGGGTTTCGCCAATGGTGACATAGGGCAACATGGAAGTGTTAGCAAGGTTAATGGTGGTGAGAGGATCTCGACTTTGTCTCTAGATCAACAACTAGAAGTCAATGGTGACAGCAACATGGTGAAGGTGGCGGCTGTAAGGGTATTGCATTTTGGAAGGTACTATTGCACGAGATTTTATTTTAATTTAGTTAATAAATTACCAAAATGCATATACTACCTTTAATTGTCATAACTTTTGCATATGACCCACATTTCACGCATGGTTTGTTGCATTTTGATTATAATGAGATTCTATGCATGACGGTGAGACTTGAATCAATGATTAAATTTCTGGAAAATATGGTTAAAGTGGTTGGAAATGGCTTCGTAAAGATCCATATATACTCTTATACATGTCCATACGAGATGTTAGTGGTGAGATGGTTTTGGACATACACACATAGTTATCACTTTATTGATTGAAAATTGGATAAAGACAGAACCGACATAGGTTAGTTGCATTAAGTCCTAAGGCGTCGATCACATTATTTGGAAATACACATTTATTTATCCTTATATTGCTTGGATTGCTCATATTTCTCGTATTTCTTAGATTGTTGATATTATTTGTATTTCTTGTATTCCTTATGTTAAAACAAAATGTTGCCATTTATGGAAAAATTAGAAAAGGGTATGATTTAATATGACTCAAATAGACTAACGATCCAATAAAGAACCTGATATAATACATGCACGCGTGTGTGTGTGTGTGTTGTATTATACACTACAGCACGCTGTCCATTTTGCCACGTCCCAACGCGGAAAATTTGCCACGATCTTGAGCTGTGGCAATTTTACCATGGTTTTGATCCATGCTAAAATAAATTGCCAAGGTTACGGGCCATGGTAATTTTTCAGTTGCTTCAGACTGTTGCAAAATTATCCTAATTTTTTAACTGCCCCACCTTAACATATACACCTAACACCTTTCTCAAAAAACATCACTCTGCTAACTCATTATTTTCGATCCCCTCCCTAACAATTTCGTTCCCGCGCCATAACTCATTAATTTCCGCCGCTCCTTGAATCCACATCAATTCCACTGCTCTTAGATTAGTCCAATCGTTTTGTGATTAGTTTCTGAAAATGAATCGCTCCCACTCAAATCGCGTGAATCCAGGTTCACTCTAATCAGCCATCTTCATCATCGTTCAGCTCCGCCTATCAGAAGACCTTCAACATCGCCTTGGACGGCCGTCTGTGCCACCAGCTACATCATACCTTATCGAATTTATTTATTTATTATTATTTTTATGAAGTAATTGAAATTAGATAATGAGGTTTATTTCCAACTGTGTATTTTTTTGCTAGAAGTATTTTTTTTAATTTGAATGTTTTATTTTTGGATTCTTAATTTTTTTTTTTTTGGTTTGAATGTTTTTGCAATTGAGCAATTGCATTGACTGATGCCCATGATTGACTATCCATGTAAAAATATGTTTTGATTTGTAAGAATATGTTTTGATTTATTACAAAATATCAGTGACTTATTGTGTTATTTGTAATCTTGCACAAGTCATCACAGTATTATGCTTAATGCTTCAATAATAGCTAAATGCCAACTCTCTATTGATTTAAATTGTCATTGTGGTGTATTTGAAGCTGAAAGGCCAGGGTGTAAATTTTCAGTTAAGCAGCGGGTAGAGACGTACTGCTACAAGGTATTAAATGTTATTAACAAATGTTATATGTGTAAAAAACATTGATCACGGCATCACTAAGCTGGAACTTGTGGTTCCTAGAATAAAAAATAAATTATAAAATCAGTGAAATGCTATCCTCTACTTTAACAACCTTAGTATAACGCATTGTGTTGTATAATTTTTTACCAATATTTGTTTCTACTGATCTGCATGCAGGGTATTTTATACAACATACATGACCCGAATATTTTCTATACTAATAAATATTACTGTAATATTTTCATTCTAGTTCTTATATGGCAACATAATTGTCACCTTATTCCTGCAACTTACTTAACTGTTTCACTCTAGTTCTCATATAACAGCACATATGACATGAATATTAAGCTAATTGCTCAAAATATTCTTGTAGTTTAGAACCTAATATGGCTACACAAAGTATACTAACACTAAAACTTAGATTTGATAAGGGGAAAAGCAAGGTCGCATACAAAGTTGATCTTACCAGTAGATCCAAAGATGACATTCTTTCCATTGGGTCCTTCTGTACACTGCAAAGAAAACTCGAGAATCAATTATCTACGACAAAGAAAATAATACGTTGAGAGATAACTACATAATACAGCTACATTTTTACCCCCATAGGTAAAACCATAATTCGAAGAAAAGAGGAGGAAGATATTTTATGTAACGACCTAGATTTTCTCGCCATTCGATTTTGAATATTTAAATGGTTTAAATATTGAATTGGGAATTTCAATTGAGTTAGGAAGATTTTAAAACTAAAATTTCAAGTTATTTCGTTGATTTTTGAAAATGTCAATTTAATCGACGCGTTAAAATAGCGATTCGGGGGCACAATCTCGAAATTCGACGAAACCAGTTCCATTGGATCCGTAATATTGTATTATTATCGAATTTAAATTTTTTAGTGTTTGAAGTTATCGTCTGACCGTATAGGATAACCCGCTGAAATTTATATCGAAAATTCAGTATAATAATTGGGTCCAAAAAGCTATCTTCTCCATACGATTGAATTAGGACTCACAACATTTTCCATTACATTCGGAATAGGGGTATAACAATATAAATGTCTAGTGGAATGTCTCGGTAGGAGTTTGAGATTTTCAGTTGTATTAAATGAGATATTTTATAATCAAATAATATTATAATTGGAAAAGTTATTCACGTCATTTTCATTCTTTTCGGCACTACTGTGTTCAAGACGTCTCCCCTACCATCAAATCGTGTTCCCTCCCCTTCATTTCAAAACGATAGCGGGTTTCTTTTTTAAAAAAAGAGAAAGAACGAAAACGAAATTAGAAAAAAAGGAGATCGTTCCTCTCGTAATACAAAATCAAGTCGGATCAAAGCAATCGCCGAGTCGAGCATGACCTACGGGGAGGGAAGATGATTGATGGCGGTAAGGGGAAGCGCACACACGAATGCAGATAACGTGATTTTGAGTCGCGGAAGCAGGGCGATGGGGAGGCTCAAATAAAATTATTAGGTTGGACGCACCGTAGTTTGTGTACGCGTGATGCTTATGTGTTGACGAGGAGGGTGACGCGACTTGCGATGGTGTGGGGGAGGCAGTCGCGTTCGATCTGGGGTGACGTGTGGGAGAGGAGGGTAATGGGTACGATGTGGGCGATGTCGCTGTACCTAGATGATGGCGTGTGACTTCAGACATTAATAGATGTCGATGAAGAGGGAGGAGGGGGCAGTTCATGGTCGTAGGGTTTAGCGTTGTCCAGGGCAGTTCGGCATTAGGTAGGCGTTAGTTCGGTCGTGCGATGGGAGAGAAGAATCATGGAAGTGAGTTTTTTAGGTAATTATTTAACTTATGGTGTTTAGAAAAAAATTAAGTAATTTGTTTGTTGAATTGAAAATATTATAAATGCTGTAACGTATTCAAACGAGGTTTAAAAATCATAGAAGCGAGTCACGATGGATCCGTGGTAGAAAATAGTACACAGTCGAATAAAATGAGAGTTGAAACGATCAACAATTTTGGATGATCAAGGTGAGAATTTCTCACTCATTTGGATTACCAAAATTTAAATTTTAAATAGTTGAAATTAAATTTTGGATGCTTGTTGAATTTATAAATTATTGTTTGTGGAATGATTTAATAAATATTGTTGTATATATATTTGTAGTTGGAGTGATATTGCCGCACATTATAGCGGATAAGATGATATGCCCGCCGCATAATAGCGGATGACCCCATATACCGCTCGAAATGGTATTAATATTTTTATGTTGTATTAACATATGTGGATGCAGGAAAACAGATTGGAGGGGTCTAACTGGATTTCTCAAATATATTGTTTATTTTTCATGTATAGTGATATATGATGTGAATAGGTAATTGTTATAGATTATTGTTGTAATTTGAATTATTAGATGCCATTGTAGCAATGGCTTGAATTTTGATATTTTGAATACCATAAATATATTTTTAAAATTTAAGGGATAAAAGGGAATTTTGGCATAAAAATATTTAAATTAGAATTGGAGTTATTTTAAAGAAATTGAGTTAGAAAAATATATTTGATTTTTTTATACTTAACTGTTGTGAATTATTAAATGGAGATTTAAAAAAATGAATCTATTACTTATATAGGAAAACAGAAACCAGTCGTTTTATAGGATGACACGTGTCTCATAACCCGTAGTAATCATCTACGGCATCTCAAACCGGTCTGTCTCCCAACTTTCGAATTCCCTAACCGCAATCATTTCCATTCTCTACATCACGTTTCCTCGCTCTTTCTTCCCTGTCAACACAAAACCGCTTCCCTTTCCTCCCACCAATCCTTCCATACTCCATAATGGAGTCCGATCCTCTATTTACTGTATGAGAACAGTTGCTGTGTGCTACTAACACCGACTGTAAACATTTCAATTTCCCAAATCACAACCCGCACCCCTTTCTTCCTCCTGACAACAAATCCGCCTCAATCTCCTCCCACCAACCCTTTCGTACTCCATAATGGCGTCAGAACCTCTATCCTCTATTTACTGCATGACTAAAGTTGGTGTGTGCTACTAACAACGACTGTAAATCTAGGGAAGGCGACGATTGGCAGCAGAAACAACAACACCTAATGGTATGACTCATTTATCTTCAATCACTCCCAATTTATGACTTTTATTTATATTCGTTACTATATTTCTGATTTGGTTTTGTATACTTATTTACGCACTTTAAAACTTGCGCAAAATTGGATCTCAGTTAAAATTTATTTTACAGTAATGGGAAATTAGTTATGTCGATGCTCCTTTTATGTAAATTGTTGGTATGTGTACTGATACAAAATAAAACGCTGTCTAATATATTATAACATCCTAATTTTTCCTATTCCCAAATGTTGGACTTGGACCTATGAAAACTTAGCTATTTTTTTTTCCAATTTATTTCAAGCAAACTGAAATAGATCCTCCTGAACAATTTTAATCCACTGTTTCAGCTTTATACCCAATTACTGTGTTGAAAATTTAAGTTCATTTCTATTCTATTTTCTACAATTTTAACATGCTTTCATGGGTTTTTCCTCAACAAAGTATGGAAGTTACAATGATCGTATAACCTATCATTTTGAATGTATTAGTTTTGATTCGCTACTATTATGTTTTACGGAGTAAAAATTCTATTTACATCCAGTCTAATGTATACATAATCTTGGGAACATTTCGATTCTTTTTTACGATTGTATTTTACTATTGATATTCGAATACCTCGATTCTATTTTACTTTAACTTCTGTATTCTATTTACAGAAAATCAAAATAACTGCTTAACGAATATTACACTGTAATTTTTATTAGAGAAGGTGGTTGGCTAGGTCCATGAACCGTAAAGGTTACACTTTTTTCGTAACGTCCACTACCTTCGTACTGTCGCTAAACTAAGATGTATATTCCCATACTGAGATAGCATTGTGGATATAAAACATATGAGAGTATGACCTTCCGTGGAAATAAATTTTGAAACAATATCAACAAAACTACCCTCTATTGCCTCAAAGCTATAGAAAATTAAAAATTTATGAGAAATCCTAGATTTGGTTAATGGATGATGATTCTGATTTATCATGTGATGTAATATCGATCTTGAAGATGCCATTTTGTAGTTGACCATCTTTTTTCTGTTATGCATCTCTTTCAACTAATATAATTTTAACATATCTTTGACATGCGTGTTATCCATTATGTAAATAGGGAACGAGAAACCAACCCTTTAAATTTCTTCCATACGTCGCCTACGATATCCATATAATTTTCATTTTAAATTGCATTTTTCACCCAATTTAAAATACCACAAACAGTTTCCATTGTCTCCTTTTCCCCGATGGTCTTCCCCTTTCTTCTTCCAAACATAAAATTTCTTCAATCATCATATTGTTCACACACAAATTAAAGGGCTCTCTCTCTTTCCCTTATTCGAAACATATCAACATAGGCTATCCTAATTTGTACAGATCCCTGAAATTATTTTGGTTGTTATTACAGCGTTCCATGAACACTATGTAAATGACTGGGTATAACATGCTGATTTTGATTTATGGCTATTACGTATTTTCTTATTCCAAATTAACGATTATCGTTTGCAACAGATGGAAGCATTTGCTGGTCATGATACGGGTAAATTGAACGTTGGTAAAGATCATCACAAAGGTATTAGCCAAAGTAAAATTTTATCTTCCGACATGCAGTTTCTGTTAATGATTTGGTTTTTATTATTTTCGAGATTGAAGTTATGATAATGTATTGAGCTGGTGTTTCTTATGAATTTAGGACATTTGCTTTAAATTCATGTCTAGATTCATGGAGTTATTAAGGTTGCTTTAAAATATTTTTCTGGTGTCAATTATATGATAAACCAATTAATGATTAGTATAGCCCATTGGTGAAGTTATGTAAGTTACTTCTATCACCTTCCCAGTCTCAAATTAAATCACTTCAAATTCCTACTTTTTCACAGTTTATTCTTTTTATGTTGTCTGTCCTTCTTGCTTAATCATGAAGGAAGGGAACCTCCTTTCCATAAGCCCAAACCAAAAAATGTCACCTAATTTGATCGGTGTTTTTCCTAACCTAATTACTGGAAGCTTTTCACTGTAGCACCCTATCACTATCTTACCATCTTCAATTTCGTGCTCCTCGCCTTTGTAATCAAGTTCATCTCCGCCAATGTCGCTTCCATTTTTGTATAACCTCTTTGTGCAACCTTTTAGGATTTTTAAGTGCAAAGACAACCCAGTATACATACAAGTATCTTACTACAGGTTGTTCATGTTAATATGCTTTGATTAATATCTGATGTTTGCTGAATAAAGTTATGCTTGAAACTGATGGCAACATCAAACTGCAGGTATTCACGTTCAAGATGTCAAATTGCTGCAACCATTCCTACATTGTTTGTTAGGAGCAATGACGCAAAACTAAATAGGAAAAGGCTTTCTTACTTAGAACAATGGTAATAATCTCAACAAACCTTACTTCAGAGCTGAGACGACAACCTGGTTCGAAACATTTATAATCTTCTTCAGTTTTTCATTTTCTTAATATCAGCAGGTATGCTATTTGATACTGATTTACATAATGGTTTCTATACTTTCTTCACTTTTGTTGCTTTCCGTATTTTGGTATTAAAAGTGAGTCAGCATCCAGTTCTTCATTATTTTTTTGAGTTTTAATGATGATATTGTATGCCCATATTTACAAGAATTAACCTTTTTATACTGCATGTTTCTGTTTATGTGTCTTTAATACTTTGTGTACATATGTGTTTGTATTGTGGAATGAGTTAAGTGCACAATAGTTACATATTTCTTTTTAAATTATGACCAATAAAAATATATCTAATCCAATAGAAAAATAATATTATTTAAGTATTACAAATATAAATAAGCAGTAAAGGTAACTTTATGCAAGCACCACACAGACAGAAGGTTAACATATTTATCCCCTTAACAACGCGTGACATTGAGTTTGGATTAGGCACACATTATGTCACAACTTAAGCACATTTAAAAATATGGGTGCGACTAAAATATTAAGTAATTCACGTCTGTGATATGATCTTAACGATTAAAACCTATCAACTGTTTACTATGCAAGAAGAGAAATGAGGTGAGGGATGCAATTTTAGAGGATATAAATCTTTGCATATTGAACCTAAGGTAATGCAAAACAAGATTAAGTGGGACATATAAACACTCCACAAACCATGACAATGATGTCCACTTAAGTGTGATTAATGTCCTTTTTGTGATATTTACTGCCAACTATTTGTTTACGTACTTAAATCTTGAGCTATTACTTTTTTTTACTGGTAGCTTTTCGCTAATCTTTCTAAATTATTAACTTATTTGATTTGGAGCACCTAAGAAAAAGTTATTCACAAAAGAAATTTTAGTTTAAAAAACAGCAAACCCTCTAACCCTTTCCACATCCCCTCATCTCCCACCACTCTTTTATTACAATTAAGAACTGAAAACTCAAAATTTATTTTGAAGCCAAACGGGGAAAACAAATTAAACCTTTGCAAATTTTCATTTGTACATAATGAAATTTGAAGTGAATAAATTGAAGGCATAGAAGATAGTTTGGTTTTATTAAATATGATTTCAGTTTTTTCAATACAATATTGTCTTGCTTCTGTAACCACACTAAAGGAGCAACCACACACATGTCAACTGAATACTGAACAACATCTTCCTTCTACTACCGTCCACTTTCATCTTCTGTAACCACCCATTTCTCGCATTTACTTCATGTTCACCCCTATCTTCACTTACTATTAGTACTTCGGTTGTACCATCGTGCTTATTTCATGCTCTTCCTTCTCTTCCCTTCCTTCTCGCTACTTCTTATCCACTTGATCTGAAAGTTCTAATTTTAATAATTTGCTAACCACAGTGGTGAGTAACCTCAATTCACCGATTGTTCTTCTCTATTGCTTTGTATAAGAATTTTTTTAATGGTTCCTATCCTGGACTGCATTATGCGTACATTTAATGTTAACCATTTTCAGGTATGAACAGTAACATTTAATATAAAAGTATTCTTTGAACACTGTTATAAATGAAGTAAATTATAAAATTGCTGTTTTTGTCAACACAACGTTTATGTCAATTGAGTTTTAGATTTAAGAGGCTACATTCAGTTAGAGATCTAATTTTCTAAGCTACGTATTAGGTACTATAACAGAAGGGTGCACTGAAATTCTATTCTTAGAGGTAATGAAACTCACAGCATGATCTTTGATTTTAATTTCAAACTTACTGTAATAGACCATGTTATGGCTACTATTTTAGTTACTTTATCATATATATTGAATCTCAGAAGGGGTTTTTATTAAATCACTGTATTGCAAATTTTGCTGTTTTAGGCTTAATTTTGCACAAGATAACAAGAATAGGCGAGTTGTAAACATATTCACACTTACAGGTCACTTTTGACCATGTTGGATGCTGACTGGGTTTTTCATTGTTCCTCCAAAGACGACATTTCAAAAATCGCCCTTATTACCTCTTTTACTACATGTTGTTTCAACCAATGTTACTCACTAATTGATCTTTATGGTACTAACTACTATCCAACTTCTACGTATCTTCAGTCTTTTCTACTCTATTACACTATACAATATGAGTGGCGTCAACTTCTAAACAGAATTTTGATCAATATCTTATTTCAATTTTTTTTACTATGCGATTCACTGATAACTTTGTACAAAAGAATTGCATCGTTGTTGTATTTGATGATTTCTTTTTCATTTCTTCCGACTTTAGTTTATGTTTGTTGTACGTGTTTTTAAAAGAAATTATTGAATGTGCTAGAACACGGTTTGTAATTGACTACCATTTTGCTCGATGCATTTTTCTTAACCCACATGACATAAATTTATGTTCACCTTAGAATCTACAATTTTTAGATGATAAACATTGGCTGGATCTTCCAACTGAGATCAGTCATACCTATTCTGTTTGCTCTATTATCTTCACCTGATTTTTAAACTGCTGATTTAGGCAAACTTTTTCCCTACGATTCAAGGTACTGCATAAATGTACTTCTTATCTAATTTTTTCTTCGATCAACCATGACATCAATGTTTTCAAAATGGGATTTAAATCGTATATCGTAAAATTCATACTTTAAATTGTAACGAGAATCAGATCATAAATCGTATGTTCAAAAGGTTCGTAAATGAAGATTCTCACACAATTTGAAATTGATTCTGAAGTTTAAAGTTTAAACTTCTATAGTTAAACATGAAACTCAATTTTGTCTCTTATTACAGTTTTATTTTATTTTGAAAACATTGTCATTTTGTGAATCCAAATGATTATATCAAATATGTTATACTGATAAGAATGTTTCTTATTTGCGGTTTTTGACTAAATTTGAGTCATCATGTAAATCAAATCGTTAAGGAAGAGATCCGATCTAAATAGTGAATTAAATCGTAGAATTTTAAGATTTTTGACAACAATGTATGACATGATGTTACAACGAAGAGAAGTCAGGGACATTTACTGAAAGTGCACACATGCAAGTGCTTTTCATAGATGCATCTTTGATCTTCAAGGTTATGCTCTTCCACTTCATCTTTGACTTTATAATGGTAGAATTTATAGTTCGTTGCAACCATCATACGAGTAGGCTTACTTATAAATGTCTTATGTGTTTCTTACACTTTCATGTTACCTAAATATTGATAATTTTTGTTTTGCAGAAACTCAAATTAACTTTATTCACGTAAAAAGATTTTGTACACAAACCGACCAACAGTTTACACCTTCAAAGATTTTGTACTTGAATATTTAGTAATACTTAAATATTAAAATTAATTTTGTTTGTAAAAATTAATCCGAAAGTTATTCTTCTGTCTGTAAAAATCTATTAGTATTTTAGATGTTTTTCAACATGAAAACCATGTAGTACATAGGATTGGTTGTATGCAAGCTTTGGAAATTTTATCTCCTTTCTTCCTATCTTTTTATCCCAATGCAAGTACATCATATTTTAAAATTAGTTGAGATGCGTTATGAAGTTTGTTTATCAATGATCTTACTAAATTATATCTTAATTATAGGCTCTAATTGAATTCCATTTCTCATGTCCCTATGTAATAAAGTCAATGTTCAGGATACTTCCATGAATGTTTTTGGATGTTTAAATCATATAACCGTTAGGTAAGATTCCCATTCTATCTTCCTTTTTAAGAAAAACTTCAAATCCGTTTGAATTTCACACCATCTCCATTTGTTGTATAAACCTCTTTTTTAGAACCAAGAAATCAGTTTTAATTTGACTAGTCTTTGTTTGGAATTATATGTTTCTAAAGGCATAGGTAAAAAACAAGAGACATACCACCATTTTTTAGATTGGTTCACGATAGGTTCTTGGCTTATTCATGGGTGAGACAATTAGGCTTTGCTAAAGGTGGACATATGCAAGATTCTATGAATTCGAACTTATATATTGTGCATTTAAAGAGGTATGGTGGTACCTATTTCATGGATGAACTTAATAGACATAGATATAAGGTATATTTTTGGCTCATGTTGTTCTGAATCTGTTATTTTGCAAGTTTTTGGTTTGCTACAAAAATATTTAGAATCTTTCCATATTTTCTAAGAATTTTCAATGGAAACAAATAGATATTTTTAATTCCTTACCATCTATCATTGTGAATTTCATTTATTCATTTCTACAAAATAAAATTACTCTATCCGCAAAACTGTAAAAAGAAAAAAAGCCGATTACCTTTTTCACAGTTGGTTAAAGTGCTAAAAAAAATTCAAGAATGTGGTTTCATCACCCGTAATTCTCAGCAGATATACGCATTTAGGGAATGAGATTAAGTAATATTTGAGAAGTTGTTGTATGTTGATTTGCTGCACTCAAGTACTAACCCATATGATCTACGTATAAAGATAAGCATGATATGACTGTTACTACATCCACTTGTGGCGTTATTTAAATAAGACAGTAAAACCCAAATCACTAAGCTGTCTACTTCTCAACCATTGTTCACGTATATCATAGTTATTTTTTACTATCTAAAATTGAAAAGCACTTATCTCCCCATTCGCTATTTCTTCTCCTTCTCCACTACAAAATTCACACTAATAATACATGTTTGCACTTTTCAGTTCGCAAACACCTATGTTCAGTCACCAATATTGCCTATATTTCATCACCGTGGCCTCACTGTTCTCATTCCTTCCATGCTGTAGCTTCTCCAGCCATGGCTACTAAATTATTTCAGGTATGAATACTTTCTGATCTCTAACTGGTATAATTATCTAATTGATGATTTAGGTTCAACACTATCTTTTTATTTAAGATTAACTTTATGTCCAAAGTTGATTCTTACATTTAATTATGTAGATCCAAACACCTATTACGTATAATTGACCCAATCGCCCTTAAATTCAATGATTTTTATTGACAGCCAGGAGTCTTTCTTGAATTTTTATAATACTTAATGACCTCTATCCATTTTCCACTAATAAAAGTATTCTTTATTTATACTGTTAATTTAAAGCTATATAGCTTGATAACATATGTAGATTGCAATCTCAACATGAATTTGATAGAAAAATTGTAATATAAATAAACTCTTTTTAACTTCCACCTTTTATTCTAATGAAAAATTCTATGCAGCATCAAAGTTTCATTGTGCTTTTCTTCTTTTGGCCAGCACGTATATATTTCCTAAACGAAAAAAATGGAATATAGTTTGGTCACTAAAATATTGTGCACGTAATTATTTTTCACTCTTTCTCAAAAATATTGCAATATTAAATTTCCGTGAGTCAGGTTAGTAGTATCCAGTAGCATAGTAGATTTACTATGATATCTAGAAATTAGACCGTGGAAAGGTCCAGTTTAGAGGAGTACTTAATATTACTATGTATTGTAAAATTGCATAGAAGCACTGTCATTCTAATTTAGAATTCAAATTGATAATGAATTGTAAACTCAGGCATTCTGCATGAATCGTAGTCCAATATGAGCTACCAATTTTCTCCATCGTTATCGGTTATAGCAATTATTATCCCATTGTACCATTGTATGTAGCATTTATTATACTCATATATTTTAGGCTGTATACACGATTTTTTAACAAGTTATAAAAAAAAATTACAGTTAGAAATGTGGACATATCTATTTTTGAGTATAATCACTTCTTTAATTTTATTAGAACTGAACAACAATAGTCATTAAATTAGTTACTGCCTTTGATTAATGGTGTGTCTTGGTTGGGTTTCAATACATCATTGGTTGATAACATTTCATTTTTCAATTAATCAACGAATTTTTTGGTTATTTATATGATTTAAACCAATTAAAATGATCCATCTTTAATCTATTACAAAACGTTAACGGGTTTAGTTTCAAAAAAAATAAAGGTTTCTGACTGAATTGCCTTTATCCATCATTTTATTTTTTGAAAATTTGCACCTAACCTAATTCTGGGAAACTCACACAAGAAAAACCTGAAGGCCCGATTGGATTCAAAATGGATTTTGAGTTTTTTTCTTTCAATTTGTACTTCAAATGGCGTGGTAGAAGAGTGCGGCATCGAGAGGAGGAAAGGGGAAAGGAGAGGACAAAGAGCGAGTTGTTGAAAACAAAATTTTCTTCTTTTCCGCTTTTTTAGGATAACGAAAATCTCCCTCTAACCCTTTGCACATCCCCTCATCTCCCACCACTCTTTTATTACAACTAAAAACTGAAAAGTCAAAATTTATTTTGAAGCCAAACAGGGCTTAACAAATTAAACCTTTGCAAATTTTCATTTGTACATAATGAAATTTGAAGTGAATAAATTGAAGTCATAGAAGATAATTTGGTTTTATTAAATATGGTTTCAATTTTTTCCACACAATATTGTCTTGCTACTGTAACTATAACAGTTATGTAAAATATGATTGATATGACAGTACAAAGATCATGAAAATTGATGGGTATAAAAAAGATTTGGATAAATCATGTGGATATATGCATTAAAATTGATTGCAAGTGCTAATTTACTATGAACAGAAATTTGAGCAGGAGTTAAAAATGGATGTAAGCCTTACGAAGTGACTATTATTGTTTATTTTCGCTTTTTTCGCTCTTCTTACACCAACTGTAATATGTTTTTCCACTGTCTTTTCTGTGTCAAACTATCTCATTTTTCTCTCCGATCATTTTGACTTCTTTTCTACAAATGGCCAATGGCCAATGACCAAAGTTGCACCAAGTATGGCTGTGGATGATGATTCCAAGCTACAGGAAAAGGAAACTCACAGTTTCATAGTTTATAGATCAAGTAAACACTTAAATAAGTTTTTCTTTAGAAGCTTGGCAAACCCACCATGAAATATGAAGATTTTACTGCTTGCCTTCCTAAGAATGAATAAATGCACGCACACTTTTGACTTTGGTTTTTTCACAACTGCGAATTTTCAGCAATATTTTTTTCATTGCATGGCTTCCTGGTACCGCAGGAGTGAAGAAAAAAAGCTGCAGGAGTAAAGAACAAGCGCTTTGCAGAATGCTTTAAGATAGAATTGGATTGCATTCAAGTGGAGCTACAATTACATGCAACTGATCTAAGTGAGATGGATGTAGATGATACTCAAATTCGCACCAGTTGGCCGTGCAATTATCTTGTATTGTGGTTGTTTTTACTGTATTTATAGCAACTGCATGCCATAAGTGCTGTTTATTATTGTTTTACTGTATCCTTCTATTACATTATGTGAAACTTATGACATGCAATGACTCATTTATGTGTGTCTGTTTGTATCTTGAGATGTACTAGCTAAATAAACTAGATGTAACCCTAAGTTCACATATTGTAAAGCGGACGCTGTTCTTTTTCTGAAAAAAAAGTAGTATGTTTGTCCAACTGTCATCTTTTGTGTTTGATACGTTGATGATTTTGCATGGAGTTTTCAACAAGTTCATTGAAAACTCAAGTAATACACTAATAAAATTGTTGTATTCCTGTTTGAGATCAAATTTATGAAACATTGATGAAGAATATATGGGAATCAATGATATTTGATTGATCTTCTTAATCTGACTTTTGAAGTTATGTAAGGTTAACTTTCTTTGTAAATTAAGACAAAGTTATTGTGCTATTGTTATCTTAGAAAAAATAACCTAAAGTCTTACAATCTGTTTAATTTTCAAACATTCTTTTTTCTTATATTTTTTTAGAAGCGGTGGTATTCTTAATTATTTTATTACTACCAACACATGACCTTTTTAAACCATCTGTTTGACTAAACTTAAATTGTTGGTCTACTAAATTACCATATTGTAGATAGAATGAAGATGTCAACTTATATTAAAAATCTACTATATTAATAAACCAAGCCATATATGTAATATATGTGTGTGCACATATACATTACATCTGCATACACACATCAAAATATTATTCAACTCAACCTTTACCTCTATATAAAATTCATTCATTCAGGTTATATTCTAGAAAACTTTTAACATCAACCTAAATAATCTTTCAACTATTCAGCGACCATTATAGATAGTGAAAATCAAATATCGCTCGAATCCTACTAAATCTACAACACTAGACACACTACGATAATTGCGCATACACATTATAATACAGTAAAAGTGTACATACCTCTACAATATTTTATTCATTTATTTTATTAGATTATATTTTCTATCAACTTTCAATGTCGATTCTGTTAAAATCAATGCCCGTGTGCGTAGCACGGGCCACGCACTAGTTATATAAAAAGGGAATTTACAAATGACATTAAGGAAATATAAAAAGGAGTTAAATTGATACTAAAAATAGATTGGAAGTTACAAATGGGATTTATAAATGAATGGATTTGTAAAAATGAAATTTTATAAATAGAAATTGGTTTTATAAACAAGTGAAACTCAGAGGAATTTATAAATTTATAAATGATGTTTATAAATACGGAAATTGATGGTCAGTTGATAAATTGAAATATAAGTTTACGATATGAATTTATATCGAGTTATGGAAATCGTTTTGGTAAAGAAAGAGCGAAATCTATTTTTGAATATGAGAATAGTGGTAGGGTTGAGATGTAATCAATGTGATACGAATCGAGGGGGATTTATAAATTGAATTTGGAAATATTGGATTTTTTAAAATAGATTTTTATCGAGAAATTAAAATTTGTTTTAAACTGGATTTTAAATTACTGTACTACGTAACTTCAATTATTATTTATAATATTACGAATAGTTAGTTATTCTAGTATTTAATATTTATTGGTAACAAGTTCTAATTTTATGAATCTGCTTGTAAATTAATTAGTTGTTTAAAAAAAAGATTTGGAAAATGGGTTATCGAAGTTTTTAAAATGTTTTGATATTTTAAAATTTACTTAAATATATTTTACAAATAAACTATTATTCTTTAAAAAATACTTATTTTATACATATATAGTTTTAAAAGATTGAATTTATTTATGAATCCTCTCGAGATTGGATGTGAAGTTTGTTAAACGAGCATGATTTTAGAAGAGAAGTCTACTAATGGGATTTTAGGAGCTTGAAGAAAAATTCCAAGTGTTAAAAATATGAGAAATTCATAAAATTATTTAGAATTTATAAAAGGAGTTAGAAATGAGTATTTGGAGATATAGGCAAGTGTATCCGACTTTGGAAATATTAAGGAATTTACAAATTAAATTTGTAAAGGATTTGAGAAATAGGAAAATAAACAGACTATTTTCCAAATATTATAGATAAAAAGATCTTAGGAGATATAATTATAAATATTCCTAAGTACTGAACTGGAAGGTTTGAAATATTTGACTTCGAGATTTTTATTATAGAAATGTTCAAAAAGGGGATGAAATTCATATGGAAGCGACGAAAAATATGTCTAAGTGTTAAAATGATTTGGAAATATCCTGTTGTGGATATAAGCAATTGATGTCATTCAAATATTGAATATATTGAAGAGATTTTGCTATATATGTGCATACACACACATATATATCTTTGTAAAGGTATTTTAAAATGAGTGTTTTCAAAGGATTTAAAAATAATGGGCCCTGGTGACTGCTTATAGACGTTTTATTGATGGTTAAATAAACGACTATCAATATTGGCCAATCGTTAATCGTTTCGAAGAGACTGGGATCAGATTTAATTTGTCCGAAAACCACTTCGATCCAGTTTGAACGTAACGAACGAATACCATGAAGATGATGAAGATGGTGATTCGGTTTGTCCAGAAACAGGACAACTTGTATGGATGAATAGTATTAGAACATCGTCATTGGATACCGTCGCATCCAAGTAGGGTATGTTATCACTTTTCTAGATGTCCTCGGAAACCTATTTATTATGGATATGGCTGTGCATGAAAGAATGAGCGCTCGATAGTAAGGGTGGAAGCACCCAAGGTGATAACATATTCGGTCTATCCAAGTTAGAGGTAGGTTGGTCTTGTGTAGCAAGGGGTCCCGGCGTGGTCCTTGGTACAATGTTCTAGAGGTGTACTGTGATGAACGGTACTCCAGTGGCCCAATCATTCGTTGGAATCCATTCTCTAATACGAAATTATGGTTTTTTCGTAAAACCCAATATGCTGGAATTTAATTAATGTAAAAATTTCATCTATTTGAATAAGTATTTGTATTTAGATATTATTATAATATCACTGGATTTTCTATAAAATGTTTTGGTTATCGTAAGGTAAAACCGGTCGTGTTTATGTGTGACGTAGTCTTACGAGATACCTTTGTTTTTCAAAGTATTTTTACAACTCTAATAATTCAAATTGAATGTGTTTTCTCACGCTGATTTTCCAGACTGACTGGGGTATTATTTTTATCATAATGCTTAGGTCAGACTGAGTATTACAGATTCATGATAGAATGCTACGGAGCACAGGAGACAAGTTGGATGACAAAGACATATCTCCGTACTTGGCTTATATTTCCACTGGGTAAGGACAAGCTATAAAATTGTCCAGTTTGATGTATTGATTGTTGTACTCTGATGATTATAAATATAAAATAGTTATAGATTCTTTTGTAGAAAAATCTTTTATCATATATTATATTTTGTTCCGCTGCGATTGTGAGATTCTACGTTGTTGTTCTATTTTTCTCCTACCTCTTTCTTCTTCTTTAACCTAGTTATTCACTCTTTCGTACACCTTGGGTGGAGCGAGGGGAAATTATTATAAACTCAAGAGGTACGGAATTGCGGGTCGTCATTACATTTTAGCTTAGTTACTGTTGCGGATAATCATGTGCAAGCATTCATTCTATATGCAACCGATTATACAAGTTTCTACCATTGCCACAACATGTTAGTTTTTTATTTTTTAACCATCAATTATGATCACGATTATGTATATAAAGAGATATTTTCAGTGTTTCGTTTATTTAAATAATTAATTATATTGTAAAATAGCATTTATCATTTATATCATTTGTCGTCGTAAATCTATATGGCAAGTTGCAACTATATGTGAGTGTGCGACGTTAGTTTCGTACGCGTCTTTCCTACACGAGTGCATATAATGACAGGTTATATAAGCTTATCCAAATTCTTGACACTTTGAAACACAAAAAGGGATAATAGACAAATGGTATTGTATTCCACTTTCCAAGCCAAGTTCTTCTCATGTTTGGATGTGCAAACAAGAATGGGTTTTCGTAATTATGCCAGCAATCTGTGCACATCACTTTGTGCACATCAATTTTCAAATTCTTGGTCATATAATGTAATTTTCAAATAGCCTAATGTAATTTTTTATACTTCACATCGAATGGCCTACCGTTGATCATAATAAATGGCTTAATATACTTTTCAATTTCCTGGTCATATAATATAATTTTCTTGGATACCAAGAGACGATTTAAACTGTCTAGATACCCTGGAGGACCATTTTCTTGGATATAAAGTGTGAATCCCCGCATACATTGAATAATATGATAATATTTTTTTACTAGACTATTATATGGTATTATGAAATTTGATATCTTAGTGGAATGCAAATAATTTGTTTACTATTTATGCCATACAAGAAAGTGGCATGGTCCCTCAATGGCCTCAACACCCACTTTACCTACAATAACAACTGAAATAGCATCATGTATAGAATAAAGACGTCTGAATCCATAAATTGCATATATCTAATGTCAAGATAAGTTTCCTTATATGAAATAAAATTCTACCTTATTAAATCATAATATAGAGCAATTATACAGTCATGCTGGCATGGTTGTACCACTACGCAATTTTAAAATAAAGTAATAAACATAGAATGCACTTACTTGGTTGGAATAGGATAGTCAAGGATAAAAAGTTTAATAGGCCATTTTAAAATTACATTATACGACTAAGTTTCTACCTTCTTTAGGGTATGTCAATCATCAATATAATTTACATCGTACACTTCTCATGCCTTCATGTTCTCTACATAAATTCGTTAACCATAACAAAGTTCATTATTCCAAGCGCATTACTTAGGCATTTTTCTTGTCGTTTCTTCGAATACTCGATACAAGATAATAAATGGGTTGGAATGTCTAGTAGAAGCATCGTCGGTAGGAAAAAAATTCCAACTGTTGCAATGGCTCTCGTTATCAGCATACAATTTGCCAACAATGTTTACGTGGTATGCAGTTTGTTGACTGGGCTAGAATGAGTGGCGTTCAGTGATCAACGTATTTTGTTTTTGTTTTTGTTTTCGCTACATTACTATTTTCTAAATTTCATTTTTGTCAATTTGTTTTTGACAGTAACATGAGATATGTAAATTAAAAAGGTACAGAATTTTCTTATCAGGTAGGTTTTCAAATCGACTATTTAAATTTAAAACTTACTTAAACAAATTTCTACGTGTTTTAGCTTGCAACGACCAAACCTTAAATCCGTTTGACGCGAAATTTGAAACCCTATAATAATATAACATTACGGATCTAATGAAACTATTTTCGTCGAAATCCGAAACTGTTTTTGAAAAATGACTATTTTTACACGTTAATTAAATATTAAAATATTCAGTCTCTACAAATTAACTTTTAATTCAATTTTAAAAGTTTTCTAACATCATTCTAATCCAAATAAAATTTAATTCAACTTTATAAATCATTTTTATTCATATTAAATCCAATTTTCAATTATTTATGCAAGTTCAAATAATAAATTAACAATTTAATTATCCCATCAAATCCATATGTTCAAAATATACGTTATTCATCTTATAAAATTTACCTGTGTATATATAAAATCAATTAAATATATGAATTTCAATTGACCAAAATTCTGGATCATTACACCTGATTATCAAACTGCCATCCATTATTTGAGATCATCCGGAGTGGGACTTCATACATAATAAAGTAATCCGCGACCACTATTGCATGCCTAGCTCCACCCATAGCTACTAAAAATTCTCCATTTAAATAATGCCCGTGAGATTTCTTTTTCTAGGGTTTCCCACTGGTATGGTCTCCTTGATTACCTTAGTGTATGTTATCCAATGTTTTCTTAGTTTCCTCTGTAGCCATGCATCTTAGAAGCGGGTTAGTGAAAAGACTTCTATATAGGATAGCATTATGTATGGTGTATGGAGCCGCCTTGCGCATCACCATCCTTGCTTCACTCCGGTTTATGGGCGAGGTTTTTACTAGAACCAATCCAAAGTGAATCATTTCCCAAGCAAGTCAATTTTTCTAATTTCGACATCTCGATTACCCTCATATAGGACATGCTTAACCATATAGCATCTTTTACATTAAGTAAAGCATTTATCCTTTTTCTTTTTAAGCAGTACGCCAACCGTTCTCGTTTGACTTGGAACTTCTGAAATGCTTGATTCACAAACATTTGAAGGCCACTATAGATACATAGAGTTACCGTTCCTAATTCTTTTGCTACTTCCAATCCTGTTATTGGTGTACCCTATGTTATTCTTCAGTCTAGCCTACAAGTTAAGAGGCCTATCTAACTCGCAGGGTCAAGAACATTCTTTCTTGCCCAACCATTAGTATTTTTCTCACTTCCACAAGTGTCACATAATCATATGGCATGGTGTTATTTATCCCTTAGGTATTTTATTTAAATATCATTTGAAATTTACATTAAATAAGTCATATCTTTGCATTGTAGTTCTCGCATTCTATAGGGGTATTCAGTCTCTTCAATATCATGCTTCATATTCATATGAAGTTAACTCTATCTCTAGGGTTTTTTTTAAAATATTATGCTTTACCATCTCTAGTAATGCCTGGTCCTACCTATCGGAGAAGCTGAACCTAGACTCCTGTGGTCTTGAGGATGGAGTAACACCCTACTTCCAGGACTAGAAGTTTATGCTCTGTTATTTGATTACTCCGTTCTTCACAATTTTTATGCACATCTATCGTTGGATATCTAGTATGAAGACATGCTCTATTGTCCAAGCAAGGAACTAACGACATGCTCACGAGCATGCTTTACACCCTTTCTTCTTAGGGACTCATGTCTGTTGAGGAACCGCAGTCTTGATTTATGGCATTCTCGATGGAGTTACCCTAGTGTTTCAACCCAGAGTGTACCTAGAAGTTATATCTATATTTATTGGTCTCATAACCATAAACATCATGGACATGAAGTATTTGTTGATTTCCATCTCTACAACATTTAATTGTCTATCCGTAATTCGATGTAATCAATTATTTCCATAATTGTAAGATAGATTCTTTCTGGAGTCTCCATAAACTGCAAAAACAAAAGCTCGCCTTGTCTTCTGAAGTGTTTCCTATCCTAAATTTCTTTGTACCTAACCGGGTTGACATCTATCCATCCTATCTTGATATCATAAACCACTAAGCTCATGAACTTATCGGCTTGATAGTATAAGTCCTCCACATTGGCAGTTAAAATTTTCTTCTGTTCCTTGTAAAACTCCATTTACCTACCAATTCCTAAAGCGACAACCACAAGGACAATCCACTAATTAAGTTGTCACATAGCGACTGCTAAGTCATTAAGCCATGCAAGATTGTTCCGTAAGTTTTCTTTATCATTTTTCTTCCTTCATAGCTCCAAATGCTTCCATATGCTGAATGTAGCATATCCATTGTATTCAAGGGTTGGTTTTTTCCAATGTATTACACTATGACTAGTGTCTTAATATCCAGGGGCTGACTTCATATTCAATGTTCAGCGTGAATTGATTATCGTCCATCTTGTCAATCTCCGGTCTCCTACTCCAATATCTTAACGATCAACGCATTAGTCCATGGACTTGCTCCCCGCTATTGGAATGCTACCTTATGTTGCTTGACGGGACACATTGTGTCCTCTGTGCAATGGATCAACCACCTCTGTACTAGTCGATATGAACTCGAGCGGTTCCGTTTTAGCAGCCAGGTGTATGGTTCTAACATCAACATTGAGTTCTAGCGAGATATCCTCCATTGGTCCGGCATGGAATATATCTTTGGCTTGGAACTGATTAGTTCTACATCAGTCCGATTTGTTTCGAGCCTAAGCTAGTTTTGTTTGTGGAATTCCATATTTCCACGGCACCTTCCTGCCTTACCAGCTCCTTTGCATCAATTCTCGATGGTTGCAAAAAATATATTCTAGATTTGGTTTCTCTGTACCTGCATTGGTGCTACTTTCTCTAAGAGTCTAAGGAATGCTCCATTATCTTCGAATGCATAGCTAGTATAGAAGCTACTGTATTTTCCATCATCATTTGTGGTCATTACCAGACTCTTCTCTAGTAGCTATACTAGGCTATCTTCTAATGCAACATATTCCAATCTCATATACTTTGTTGACTTATAGATGAACTCCTCTAGTGTGGCCGATTTCTCCATTGTCGGTCTCTTAACATCGCATAATAATGAGTTAATCCTAAGGGTAAACCATAAAACTACATAATGGCTAAGTCTGGCAAGAATATAGGAAAGCGCTTGAATAAGACTTCCTCTATGGCTTCGCTAATCACCATGTAGCGGGTATACCATTTTCAATATACTATGGGGTAAGGCAGTCCTTTATACAGCTCCATAGTAGGCATCCTAAGATCTCTGGGGTTCCTTGTAGTTCTATCCCTAAGGAGAAGGTACTGCTAAACCTAAATCCAATTTCTCACTCCACTTGTTCATATTTGAATGAATTGTCTAATGATTCAGGTTATCCTATCCTTCTGTTTGGGTGACCGTCAATGATAGCTCGATCTTTCCATTCAGGGGGATCTTTTGTCTTCCCTGCGATGACTAAACCTTCAGTTGCGGGCAGGTTATGTAGGATCTAGATTAACCCTAAAGGGGGGTGAATAGGGTTATAACAAATTTTCTCGATTTAAACACAGAAATAAACTGTAGAAATAAATATGATGAAAAGTAAATCACACACAAAATTTACCCAGCTTCGGCAACTCCTGCCTACTGCTGCATTCCCAGATTTCTATTAGAATTAAACAGTATCACGCTTACAAACACTCTACTAGACTCGCAGACCCTTTTGCTCCCGCTCACAAACGCTCTACTAGACTCGCACACCCTGCTCCCGCCTATAGAGTTTCGCTTACTCGCAAACACTGCTCCCGCCTATAGAGTTTTGCAAACTCGCACACCCTGCTCACTGAACTAATTCTAACTAGACAATCTGACACTACCTAAACCCCAGGCGGTGATTTACAAATTCTTTGACTCGAAAAGAAAAAACAAATTCAAAAATACAACCAGGAGCAAAAATTAAAATACGAACTTTGGACACGTAATTTTTGCTCAAAGTAAAAACTAAAAACCCCTTTTATAAAATTAAAAACTAAACCCCCTTTTAATACGGCCCCTTTATCTTTCAACCCGTTCTCTTTTCCTGTTTCTACTGTAAACAATGATGGCCGATCTCTTTTTCGAATTAGGGCTTCGGCTTCTTTCTCGAATTAGGGCTTCGCCTCTGGTTTGTGATGCTCTTGCTTCTCTGATGTTCGATTGTGGTTAACTTTGAAATTGTGAGTTGTTCGCAGCTGCTTCTTTTGATGACCGAGTTCGTTGAATTGCGATATGTAATTTTACTTTCGTTTGCTGGTTTGATTGTTTGTCTTTTTCACTTGATAACTCGATGCCTATGATGATGATGATTGGGTTTGATATTTATATGAATTCACGTCTTCATCACTTTCCTAATTTTCTAATACTTGATGCGCACGGCTTCTATTCTGTAGCGTTCGATTGCCTTGAGTCACACGACAACAACTTTCCTCTTTTTGATACTTTAACTATTTCAAAGACGTATTTGATATAATGTCGTGAATTCAAATTGGACTTGGTCTACTTGTAATCTCTGGTATTTTATTGCTGACTTTTTCATTCGGCAACAACTTGTTGATTACCTGTAGTTACTGCTGTATTACTTCGAATTGCATTCTATGCATGCTGTACTTGGTCGAGTTCATTCCCATTCTGTAGACCTGAACCTTGCATTTTATTTTCAAAGATACGAATTTGATTTTCATTGAATTCTGACTTTGGCCCATCTCTGCACTGTTGAATCTCGTGGTCATCATGTCTTTGTCTCTGGCCATCTTTTTTTGGTTGGTTTAACATGATCTTCGAATTCGCATTGCATTCGTGGAAATGTTGCAGTTAATTTGTGGTGTTGCCACTGTGTTTCATTTGCATAGCTCAGTGGTGCACTTGTTTGTGATTGAGTTGGTTGTGCACTTGTGTTTCGGTTTGAACTTGCAGTTAAGAACAGTTTCTTTTGATCTGCTATGCACATTGTTGCATTGTTGATGTTCTTTGTAGTTTGGTCATTGCTTGGTCATTGTTCTGGTCATTCATTTGTTGTTTGGATGATGTGCATGTCACTGTTGTACACTGCATAGTGGTCTTCATTGTGATGATTTTGTTGCTCTGACTTGTATCACTTGTGTAGTCTTCACTGTTGCTGTGCCATTGCTGTTGCCATGTGCATTTGCACTTGTAGTCTTGGCCATGTTGGTTTAGTTGCATTATAGTTGCATTCACTTGGCATTCACTTGAGTCTGTTGTTCAGTTTGCATTGTCATATTTTAGTCATGTTGCCTTCATTTGCCACTGAGTTGCATTGAGTAGCTGGTCTTGTGACAGTTGCAGTATTCATGTACACTACTGCCTTGATCTTGATTCACTTCATGTTGTGCTTGCACACTTGCTATTGTTGGCTGCGCACACGAGTTGGCGAGGCAGTGCACACGTGTACGAATGTACACGTGTGTATTGCAGCCACTTATGGTTACCTGTCCCTGTAATATCTATATGCACGACTTTGTGATGAAATCAAGTGTGAATGATGACGGACAACCCAAATAACTGAGGCAAACCATATTTTCAAAAATCATATTTTATTTTATATTGCAACAATATTTATTTTTCAATTTTACTGCGTTAGTGAATATTTTTGCAGATTGCTCAGATGCTGGATTCAAACTGGAATGCAGTTGAAGACAAAATACGAGTGTGAGTGATATGTAGTGAGGTTATTAATGTAAAAATATTTGTGATGTAATCGTGATGTAATCAAAAATTATATGTATAGTGAGAGCTTGAAATTGTAATATTCAAGATTGTAATAAATATTTGTTTGAATAAAATTTCTGTTTGAATTCAAAATCTGTGTAACTTGTTTTGTTTGAATTCAAATTCTGTGTAATTTATTTTATTCAACAAATATTTATTTAATCTATGAAAAAAAAATAGTACATTACCAAATACATTTAAATGAATATATATGTTTATTATCATCAAACAAAAACATATAAGCGCATATTCAACAATCTCCCCCTTTTGATGATAAAAAACATATATTTAAGATTTTGTACATGTGTTAAATGTATTTGATCAATGATATACTCTAATTGCCCCCACTATTTAAATGCTTCCTCTCTACATGATGCTCCCCCTACATATATGCATACAAGTAGAAATATTCAAATAAGCCTAGATGCAAATGGAAAAATATTTGACCTTTGCTTGATTCTATTTGACAAAATCTTAACTTTTCTCTCCCCCTTTTGTTATCAGCAAAAGAATAATAGTGTTTAGAGAAAAATAGAGATAGAGTGATCGATATTAATCCAACATTAATCTCAAATTGAATATAAATATTAAACTTCAATAAGAATCAAACAAAAACCATAACTACCCTTGTTAGGCGTATATTCCACTTTTAGAAATGATGGATATGATGTTCATATAAAATCATACAGTTGAATCAACTTGTGGTACATTCATATCAGAAATTTGAATATCTACTAATCATGCATAACCGTTAGGACTTTTAAATGAGATTAGTAGTATTCGAATTTAATTTTAAAAAAATGAAATCAAGTGTCTTCTAACCACGCATGACCGTTAGGACTTTTAAATGGGATTAGAATCAACATGTCTATTTAAGCAATTAATTTTGATATGCGTTCTATACATGCATAACCGTAAGGACTTTTAAATGAGCATGGAAGCACATAATCAAAAATCCAAGTAATTCACCCATGCATAACCGTGAGGACTTTTAAATGAGAGTGAATACTTTGGATATTTATGTATTTTTTAAAAAAAAATATGACATGAAAAACAAATTATTCCTGATTATAGTACCACATATCGACAAACTATATTGAATATTTGATAAACCATGGTCGATAGAAATAATGATAGATATAGAAATGGTCATGGAATCTTTACCCAACAAAAAGTTTTATAATTCTTGTTTTAATTCCTAAAGAAAATTTTCAAATATACTCTCTTGAGTAATGTATGTTAAATATCAACACTCATCACCTTTTCAATCACTATTTATCTTTTTGATAATTAGTAGGGAGTTGGATTAGTCAAAAAATTTCATTTAAAATCAAATAAAAATGACTAATCTGAAACAATAATTTTCTCGAAGGGGTTATATGAGAAAAAAAATTCTGCTAAATGAAAAATTATTTTAAGTGAAAATATGCAGATATTTTCTTTGAAAAACGATGCAGCAAATGAATGTTTCAAAAATTAATCACGTTACACTAGCAATTTTTCTATCAACTATATTACCAGTGAAATCTGCATCTGAATTTAAATTTCACTCAGTATTCACTCGTTGGATGTCAAAGACTAGATTGTGAAATTTCAACAAACTATTTCAGAATGAAATTTGAAATGAAGCCATGTTCACATCCAAACAAATATCATGGTGTTAATTTCAGAAACCATAGGATAAACAATTATATTCATGAGTAATCAACAGTCAATCAACATCATAATTATTTCAAAAAAAATTTCTTGAAATCCTTTTTAACAGCTTTCACATGAAATTTGAAATCGTGCAAATTTTCTAGCAGTGACCAAAATGTCAAAATATATCTACGTGTAGCATGAGTAATCAAGGATCAATAAAATACCATCATTTGACCAAACAAATTTATATGGATTAGTTCACAGTTGAAAATCTGATTGGTCATCATTTAAGCACAAATCAAGGTCATAAATAAGAACAAGTCAAAAGAAAAATCATATCAATAAGTCAGAATTAAGGACATCACATCATTATCACAATTTTGGCTGATTTAATTCAAAATATGGTGCAGATTATCACATTTAATATACCTTCACCTGTTTTACCTTTACGATAATTTCTCGTGATTGCCCATTGTGATTCTGTCACCTTTATACTAGGCAAAGGAACTTTGCTTTGTTGCCCGTTGTGTTTCTGGAACAGCCAAAATCCAGAGAACACTGTTGTTGTTCCTTAGCCTGCCACCACACCTACACGATAAAAGATTTATGTGACCTGTTTCTAGGTCCATGATTGTTAGTGGCAGAATATGAAAAATATGTTTGTGGAGACCCAAAACTATTTATATATGTTCCTTTTGGCACCCAAATTTGTTTGACTTTCAAAGATTTTATATTTGTGCCTTTTGGAACCCAAATTGGTATAGTTTTCACGTGTTTGGGTCTATTCCAACAATTATTTTGATTATGTCCAAATTTTCTACAAATCGTGCACATTCAATTGACTTGATTAAATTTCATGTTTTTTTCCTATAACTATAATTTTCAACATGATTTCCAATTATTTCAGATCGAGCAAAGACACTTTTACCTTTTGCATTATCATCATCTTGTGATTTCCCAAAGCCTATTCCTTTTCTATTTTTAGCAAAAATTTGATTTCCCAATAGCATGTTGAAAGATTTTTCTCCTTTTGAAAAGTTATTCAGGGATTTCTCAAGATTTTGGACTTTGGTTTTTAATGTTGAGTTTTCAGTTACAAGTGAGGTGCATCGATTTATAAAATCCTTTTTCCTAGTGTCGATGGTTTCCTTAAGATTCAAGTTTTCTTTTTCAAGATTCTCAAAGTTATTCCTAAGTTTTGATAATTATGAATCTAAAATCTTACAATTTTTACAGTCTAGGTTTTGAATATTTTCAAGTTCAGTTTCTAACCTAGAATTTTCATAGGCGAGTTTCCTCCTTTCAGATTTTAGTTTTTCAATTTTTGATTCAAGACTATAAATTGTTTTAGTAAGATCTAAGCACATAAAAACAAGATCTCTATAGGAATACTCACCTGCCTCACTAGATTCCTTGGAGCTTGCTTCTGAATCTGATTTTGCCATAAGACACAAGTTCGCCTCCTCTGAGCTGCTATCTGAAACTTCCTCTCCTTCTTCATCATCCCAAGTTGCTGCAAAAGCCTTCTTTTTCTTTTTCTTTCCTTTGTTGTTTTTGAGAAGTGGGCATTTTGGTTTGATGTGGCCAGGCTTGTTGCAGTTATAACATTTCAGTTCATTATCGGAATTTTCAGAATCTTTTGGCCTATTACAACTTGTTTTCTTCTTGCGTGGCTTGAATCTAGACCATCTTCTAAGATTATTGACAACCATTGCAAGCTCTTCAATTGGATCTTCTTCATCGCTTTCTTCTTTGCTCTTTAAGGCAATCGTCTTCTTCTTTGGTTCGGAGTTGTTGCGTTCTTCCTTTGCTTTTAGCTCAAGCTCATATGTCATCAAGTTGCCAATCAACTCCTCCATGCTTAGTTTACTCAAATCTTTCGATTCTTGGATTGCTGTGACTTTTGCCTCAAAGTTTATTGGTAAAACTCGTAGTATCTTCCTCACAAGCTCTACCTCAGTGAAGACTTTCCCAAGTGCTCTAGCGTTGTATACCAAGGTTGAAAAGCGTCCAAACATGTCTTTTATGCTCTCGCCTTTGTCCATCACAAAGTTTTCATATTCATTGCTGAATAGGGCTAGACGAGACTCCTTGACTTGAGAAGTTCCTTCGTGTGTCACCTCCAAAGTGTGCCAAATTTCCTGTGCTGTTGTATAATGAGAAATTCTATTAAATTCATTTTTATCAAGAGCATATATCAAAGCATTCATGGCTTTAGCATTTGTCGTTTTCAATCTCTTATCGTTAGCATCCCACCTATCCTTAGGTTTAGGAATCTCAGTATCACCAACGATTATAGTGGGAGGTTTATAGCCAGTTTCAATAATATCCCAAACATCATAATCAACGGAACTAAGGTAAATACTCATCCTAACTGTCCAATAAGCATAATCATTCTCGTTAAACATGGGTGGCCTAACGATAGATTGCCCCTCAGAAAAAGCATTATTTGATGAATTCATGACTCTAGAGTTAAAGAAAAATACCAGGCTCTAATACCACTTGTAGGATCTAGATTAACCCTAGAGGGGGGTGAATAGGGTTATAGCAAATTTTCTCGATTCAAACACAGAAATAAACTGCAGAAATAAGTATGCTGAAAAGTAAATCACACACAAAATTTACCCAGCTTCGGCAAACCCTGCCTACTGCTGCATTCCCAGATTTCTGTTAGAATTAAACAGTATCACGCTTACAAACACTCTACTAGACTCGCAGACCCTTTTGCTCCCGCTCACAAACACTCTACTAGACTCGCACACCCTGCTCCCGCCTATAGAGTTTCTCTTACTCGCAAACACTGCTCCCGCCTATAGAGTTTTGCAAACTCGCACACCCTGCTCACTGAAGTAATTCTAACTAGACAATCTGACACTACCTAAACCCTAGGTGGTGATTTACAAATTCTTTGACTCGAAAAGAAAAAACAAATTCAAAAATACAACCAGGAGCAAAAATTAAAATACGAACTTTGGACACGTAATTTTTGCTTAAAATAAAAACTAAAAACCCCTTTTATAAAATTAAAAACTAAACCCCCTTTTAATAATAAGGCCGGCCCCTTTATCTTTCAACCCGTTCTCTTTTCCTCTTTCTACTGTAAACAATGATGGTCGATCTCTTTGTCGAATTAGGGCTTCGGCTTCTTTCTCGAATTAGGGCTTCGCCTCTGGTTTGTGATGCTCTTGCTTCTCTGATGTTCGATTGTGGTTAACTTTGAAATTGTGAGTTGTTCGCAGCTGCTTCTTTTGATGACCGAGTTCGTTGAATTGCGGTATGTAATTTTACTTTCGTTTGCTTGTTTGATTGTTTGTCTTTTTAACTTGATAACTCGATGCCTATGATGACGATGATTGGGTTTGATATTTATATGAATTCACGTCTTCATCACTTTCCTAATTTTCTAATACTTGATGCGCACGGCTTCTATTCTGTAGCGTTCGATTGCCTTGAGTCACACGGCAACAACTTTCCTCTTTTTGATACTTTGACTATTTCAAAGACATATTTGATATAATGTCGTGAATTCGAATTGGACTTGGTCTACTTGTAATCTCTGGTATTTTATTGCTGACTTTTTCATTCGGCAACAACTTGTTGATTACCTATAGTTACTGCTATATTACTTCGAATTGCATTCTGTGCATGCTGTACTTGGTCGAGTTCATTCCCATTCGGTAGACCTGAACCTTGCATTTTATTTTCAAAGATACGAATTTGATTTTCATTGAATTCTGACTTCGGCCCATCTCTGCACTGTTGAATCTCGTGGTCATCATGTCTTTGTCTCTGGCCATCTTTTTCTGGTTGGTTTAACATGATCTTCGAATTAGCATTGCATTCGTGGAAATGTTGCAGTTAATTTGTGGTGTTGCCACTGTGTTTCATTTGCATAGCTCAGTGGTGCACTTGTTTGTGATTGAGTTGGTTGTGCACTTTTGTTTCGGTTTGAACTTGCAGTTAAGAACAATTGCTTTTGATCTGCTATGCACATTGTTACATTGTTGATGTTCTTTGTACTTTGGTCATTGCTTGGTCATTGTTCTGGTCATTCATTTGTTGTTTGGATGATGTGCATGTCACTATTGTACACTGCATAGTGGTCTTCATTGTGATGATTTTGTTGCTTTGACTTGTATCACTTATGCAGTCTTCACTGTTGCTGTGCCATTGCTGTTGCCGTGTGCATTTGTACTTGTAGTATTGGCCATGTTGGTTTAGTTGCATTATAGTTGCATTCACTTGGCATTCACTTGAGTCTGTTCTTCTGTTTGCATTGTCATATTTTAGTCATGTTGCCTTCATTTGCCACTGAGTTGCATTGAGTAGCTGGTCTTGTGACAGTTGCAGTATTCATGTACACTACTGCCTTGAGCTTGATTCACTTCATGTTGTGCTTGCACACTTGCTATTGTTGGCTGCGCACACGAGTTGGCGAGGCAGTGCACACGTGTATGAATGTACACGTGTGTATTGCAGCCACTTATGGTTACCTATCCCTGTAATATCTATATGCACGACTTTGTGATGAAATCAAGTGTGAATGATGACGAACAACCCAAATAACTGAGGCAAACCATATTTTCAAAAATCATATTTTATTTTATATTGCAACAATATTTCTTTTCAATTTTACTGCGTTAGTGAATATTTTTGCAGATTGCTCAGATGCTGGATTCAAACTGGAATGCAGTTGAAGACAAAATACGAGTGTGAGTGATATGTAGTGAGGTTATTAATGTAAAAATATTTGTGATGTAATCGTGATGTAATCAAAAATGTATATTTATAGTGAGAGCTTGAAATTGTACTATTCAAGATTGTAATAAATATTTGTTTGAATAAAATTTCTGTTTGAATTCAAAATCTGTGTAACTTATTCTGTTTGAATTCAAATTCAAATTTTGTGTAGTTTATTTTATTCAACAAATATTTATTTAATCTATGAAAAACAAAATATTACATTACTAAATACATTTAAATGAATATATATGTTTATTATCATCAAACAAAAACATATAAGCGCATATTCAACAGGTTATGACTCTTAGATCAGTAATCATTTTATACTCCGTTGACCATAATTCAATTAGGTGATAAGAAGTGTTTGTTGAAACCGCTCTAATTCAACTTCATCATGTCTAGTTTGGTGTCGAATTACTTCGCAGATCTAGCTTTGGGACGACCACTTGCTCATTTCCTCCCTTCAGCATTCCTTCTTCCAGCTGCTGGACCTTCTTGATCGGATTCATTGTTAGAGTGTGACCTCCTTCGTCTTTTAGGTCCCTTAAACTAGGATCACCCTTGTGTTCAAGTGTTTGACCAATAGTTTGCGCCTGCCCCGAGCATGTCATTAGTTGGTCCACCATTACTTGATGTTGGGAAATGATACTTTCACTTAGCTTAGCGAAATTCTATCCAGGTTGCCTTTAGTAGTTACATCAACTAGCATCGAAGTGCTTGCTAAGTGATCATCCTGATTGGTGGATGTTTTATTCGGTGTGTGCGCGTTCCCTACATTTTTGTTGGTAGCGCGAACCCTTTTATTTGATCTCAAAGGCATACTAAGAATTGGCTCTCAGTGAAAGCACAGAAAAAATAGGCAAATACCTCCCATCTATTTTTTGTAGAGCTTTGTATATGGAGTGTGCAACATAGCTATTATATTTTTATTGTGATTGATTTTTAAAGAGTGGACGACCACATATAGGTCGTGTAGAAAGTCAATTGCAGTAAAGTAAAGAATGCAATGATTTATAGTGGTTCAGCTAGAATATGCCTACATCCACTATCCATTTTTGTTATTCTCATAGATCTTTGATACTATGCCTGAGATATAAAATACAATGATCCGTAGCTCAAAAGAAAATAAGATGTAGCGTAAGGAAGTCTATTTAGCTATTCTTGTTAGCCTATTTCTGTCTGCCCATTCCTGTTAGGAAGTTCCTATTAGACGGTTCTTGTTGGGTTGTTCCAACTAGGTAGGTCGTGATAGACTGTTCCGGCTAGACTATTCCTGCTAAGTAGCTCCCGTTTGATTATTTCTACTAGGCAGTTCCTAGCTTTGTGTGAATTGTCTGCTGTTAGTGCTATAAGCTTGGCTCTCCATAATTGTCCGCTATTGTTGTTGGAAGCTTTGCTATTTATAAGAGTGGATGGATATGATGGTCACTCCAGTAAATCAGGCAATTTCCATCTACAATTCGTTTGGTTTGGATGTTCCAATATACACACACGATATAATCATAAGTTTCCATATGCACTCAGATTTCATTCCATAAATAGCCTGTTTGGGTTCGATTGGAGAAGCTTCGTTAGGGGTCTGTTGGTTCGGTGGATGCACATCGTCATCTTGCTAGCCAAGTTCGTGCACCTCTCTCCTTTGTTCTGTAGATACCAAATCCACCAATGATAATCATTTTTGGTACCTTAGGTACCAAAAAGGATTGATACTTTGGGTACTGAACGGATCAAAGTACTGAACAAGATTTCCTATTACGTTCCCTACTAGACCATTCCTCATGTTCCACAAAAATAATGTACTTGCCAAGAATCAAACTAGCTTCTCTGTTGGAAGCTTGATGCTCAATCATTTGAGCTACACATATTTTGTATCATAATTCCTTCATTTCAAATGAGAATTGAATGAGACTTGGACCAATAATTTCGTATCATTGAGTAGAGTATTCTAGTGCCTCTGAATGTTCAATTTACCTAAAGGAAGTAGTAGCTCTCTAAGATGGGGCTTGAGTCAGGAGGTGGACAAATTTGAAGACGGTCATACCTTCCAATCCATAGCTCGGATTGAGATGTAGTTTCAACTTAGGTGCAAGCTTTAACTTCAAGGACATTTTACAAGTGCTTTGACAATATCTTCTGATTATGCCAAATTTGCCCCTAGTGCTTTCCTTAGCCTTTGTGATTACACGATGGCATTTTTATTATGCAGCTTCCTATCATTTCTATGCTCCTTAACGTCTTTTCATCTTCACTATGCTATAAGCGAAAATGGCTACAACAACAGCTCTTTCTTATGAGTGTAAAAGAAAATCATATGAGTGTTATCCTCCTTTGGTGCTCATTTTCCTTAAAAAATTAGAAATATACATAAAGTTTTCAACCTCCAAACTCAAAATTTCTAATTCAAATTTTCAAAATCCAATAACTGAAATTCTCAAATTTCAAATTCCGTATAGATTTATTCATTTTTCGAAGAAGGTTTACCGATTGAACTTTTTAGTTTTTAAAATATTCAAATTTTGAAAATAAATCAAATTTTCATATATGAATTTTCGAATACAAATTTTATAATCTAAAAATTTGAAATGTCATTTGAGAGTTCAAATCTTATAATTTCAAATTCAAACTTTCATTTTTGAATTTTTTGATTCGAAATTTAAATCTAAGTTTCAGTAATCATATTTTCAAAATTTTAATTTTAAACGTTAGATCTAAAATTTTAAACAAAACTGCAGCTTATTATATTTTTTGTTTCACAAATTACAAAAAGTATTCCTGTAGAAATCTCCTACTCGGTTGCACCATTATTAAAAGAGCATGGCACGTCACGAATTCCCTATAGAATATGTGTCATTCCCTCTCCCACCTCCTCTCACTTTCCATGCCCAATTCTTACTCCTTCCGAATCCCTAGTTCTTAATTTCGAAAATCTCAAAAACTCCTTAGTCCTAAAAGCCCTGTATAGTAATCCGCTACCCTCCACTGCACATCTCCAATCCAAGCCCATCACTCTCGAATCCTCTCTTCTGCTCAATTCTCCATAATATCCGAAGTATTTATCCTGTTTCCAACTATTATCCTCGTATGTAGAATGGTGGAAAAAGCAAAACATGAGCTTGTTGCATGCCTTCATGAGAGCCTGTTTGTGCTGGCTGTGATCAATGATGGCGATGACAGGATTCGACGTTTTCAGGGTGGACATGATGTGGTGCCGAAGATGTTTGTGCCTTTTGATGCTGTATTTGCATGTTATTTTTCGGTAATGGGTGATGAGGTGAGGAGTAGATTGCATTGGCGAAAAGATTGTATGCTCAAGGTAGATTTTTTGAACCAGAAATTACTTTATCTTAAGTTGCATAAGAATGTGAAGTTATTTTTTGTCTTGAACGTGTCTGATGAATGCTTGCTTTGCGCTTGTTTTGTCTGAGATACCATACACTACCAAAAATATCATCATTATTCACCATATTTTAGAAGTTGAATGGCCATTGGATGCAGCGCACTATACTTTGAATGACATAGCAAGTTATGCGTTAGGTCGCTCGTGCCTTAAGTCGGCCACCTTAAGTCGCTCATGCTATCAGCGACCTACCTTCAAACGTATGCCAACCAGCAACCTAACGAGATATGGGAGTTATGCAGTGGAAAATGATCCAGCGACCTACGATAAGTCGCCGAGCGACCTAGCGAGTCATCTTGACCGACCTAGCGTGTTAAGAGATGCAACGCGCATTGCCTTAGGTCGTTACGACCTAATGAGTTCCGACCTAGTGGGTCGCTCACATACCTTAAGTCGCCCAGAAGTTTAGGTCGCTAAAGCTTAGGTCGCTGCTGACCTTAGGTCGTAAGCCGCTAAGTTGCAACCTGAAGCAGATTGTCCTTATGCCGTTTGTTCTTTAAGTCGCTCAACTGTGCTATCTCTTAGGTTGCTCCAGATTTATGTCGCTCAAGATATTAGAAGCTATGTTATGTTGTTAAGTCATTTGTTCGTAGGTCGTTGGGTCGTAGGTCGTGTTTGTTGTTATGTCGCATATATGTTGTAACTTGTTAAGTCGCCTGTGATGTTAGGTCGCGTGGTGTTCTTAGGTCGTAGGTCGTAAGTTGTTACTGCTGTAACTTGCATTGTTGTAACTCGTGTATGGTTGTGTTGTGTCGTATGTGTATGTGGGTTGTAATCTTCTATAAATATGGGTGTGTTGTCATTGTAAAGCAAGTTGGTTTTGAATAAAATTTGTTTGTGTGCTTTGTGCCACTTCTGTTGAAGTTGAGTGTGATCTCCTTCTTCTTCCATCTTCGGTTATTCGAGTGCGCTCGAATCAACGAACGTGAAGCTGATTCATGGAATCTCATGCACGAGATCAACGTCGAAGAATCGTAGATATTCTAGCGCGGAATCGTGCGTGATCAACGTGTTGAAGATAGCTAGAATCCGGTACCTCGAGAGATCAATGGATTTGGTCATTTATCTTTGTTTACTTGACACGAATCATTTCGTTAGGAAGAAATTTGCATCAATTTGTATCAAACATGAATAGCACGTCAAATTTTGTTAAGCCGTCGCGTCACCATTGGATATACATGGGTTCTCAATGCGAACGTCATAATTGTTGGTGTCAATTTTTATTTGATGGTGCTATATCTAACCAGGTTTTTGTATTATGGCCATATTGTAGCTTATTTTTGTATTATGGGCATTTTGTTGCTTTTGAGGAACTCCTAAATAAATGATACTAAGTTCGATTTTCTAACTCTAGTTTTCTTCTTCTTTTTTTTACTGGGTTCGGATAGAATATGATCTTGAGGAATTGAGAGAAAACTTATTGAGAATGCATACTGAATATTTGCATAAGGCATCATCATTATACATTGAATCCTGTAAACTAATCTAGGATTGTTTACGTATTTGATCCAATATTTTTTTCAATGGTATCGTTAAAATTATTCAATTACAAAAATATATGTTTTATGGTTTAAATATGAAATTGGTTTCACCATTATGTACTCGTGGTAGTAAAAATGCTGGGTTTTTTGTATGCTAAGACATGTGTAATAGCTAACCTTTAACAATAAATATTAGTTACTAAATTCATTTGTTGCCTAAAACACTATGAGTCATTTTTTTACTTTTATTTTGTTGAATCAAAATTGTTTCCAACTAGATTTCCCTAGATATATCTTAAGACAATAAAGATTTTACAATTAATTTCCTGACTAATATATCTAAGATATCAAACTATGCAAAAACCATGACTACAAAATACATGTTAAGTAGCGTTGTATAATTATTCAGCTTATATTGGCTAAATTTAAAAAAGTGGAATAAGTAAAGACTTTGACCTAACAAATATGGTAGAAACTTTTATGCTGCAATTGCAAGTCAAAAGTACACATTCCTCTAAAATGCATCTTTGTTGCGCAGTTTGAAGATGCAAAACATATATTAACATTTTTTTGTTCAGCCAAGTGCAACAAACTGATAACAGCATGCGTAACTTATGAATCAAAAAGGGACTTCAAAAAGAGAAACGACACCTGAGAGATTCGAACTCTCGCGGGGAAACCCCATGTACTTAGCAGGCACACGCCTTAACCACTCGGCCAAAGTGTCCTTTTTGATTTTTTTTCAAAGGTAAAATATATACCCAATAATCTGTATGCATATAAAACAAACTGTTTGACGGATAAAAGTTTTTTTGTTGTAAAAAGTTGAAAAAGACTTATGTCAATGTTGAATCCTGCTATGAAAAGCGCGTTTCGGAAAACATAATGTTTGCAAATAAGTCCAACAATTTGAGAAATATGACCAATAATTCTCCAACTTCCTTCTTATGTGTTGCTAAGCATATATATTTGATAATGATAATAATCAGTTGCACATACATATTGAGTTCAAGAAATATAATAGCAGATTAAATGATTTTTTTTAAATTAAATATCATGCATTGTCTTTAAACTTTTATGAATGTAATATATGCAAATGGTAGGAAAGAAGTTTATGTTTATATTCACAAGCAATAAAGTTTGATAAAAGAGATACGATTGAATTACTAACACTTTTATACTCAATCTACAATTGAAAGGTAGCAAGTAAAAATTTAAACCTGATTTGATAATATTTGACTCTGATATAAAGTATGTTGTTAAGTCATTTGTTCGTAGGTCGTTGGGTCGTAGGTCGTGTTTGTTGTTATGTCGGATATATGTTGTAACTTGTTAAGTCGCCTGTGATGTTAGATGGCGTGGTGTTCTTAGGTCGTAGGTCGTAGGTCGTAAGTCGTAAGTCGTTACTGTTATAACTTGCATTGTTGTAACTCGTGTATGGTTGTGTTGTGTCGTATGTGTATGTGGGTTGTAATCTACTATAAATACGGGTGTGTTGTCATTGTAAAGCAAGTTGGTTTTGAATAAAATTTGTTTGTGTGCTTTGTGCCACTTTTGTTGAAGTTGAGTGTGATCTCCTTCTTCTTCCATCTTCGGTTATTCGAGTGCGCTCGAATCAATGAACTTGAAGCTGATTCATGGAATCTCGTGTGCGAGATCAACGTCGAAGAATCGTAGATCTTCTAATGCGGAATCGTGCGTGATCAACGTGTTGAAGATAGCTTGAATCCGGTATTTCGAGAGATCAACGGATTTGGTCATTTATATTTGTTTACTTGACACGAATCATTTCATAAGGAAGAAATTTGCATCAATTTGTATCAAACATGAATAGCACGTCAAAGTTTGTTAAGCCGCCGCGTCACCATTGGATATACTTGGGTTCTCAATGCGAACGTCATAATTGTTGGTGTCAATTTTTATTTGATGGTGCTATATCTGACCAGGTTTTTGTATTATGGCCATATTGTAGCTTGTTTTTGTATTATGGGCATTTTGTAGCTTTTGAGGAACTCCTAAATCAATGATACTAAGTTCGATTTTCTTACTCTGGTCTTCCTCTTCTTTTTTTCCTGGGTTCGGATAGAATATGATCTTGAGGAATTGAGAGAAAACTTATTGAGAATGCATACTGAATATTTGCATAAGGCATCATCATTATACCTTGAATCCCGTAAACTAATCTAGGATTGTTTACGTATTTGATCCAATATTTTTTTCAATGGTATCGTTAAAATTATTCAATTACAAAAATATATGTTTTATGGTTTAAATATGAAATTGGTTTCACCATGATGTACTCATGGTAGTAAAAATGCTGGGCTTTTTGTATGCTAAGACATGTGTAATAGCTAACCTTTAACAATAAATATTAGTTACTAAATTCATTTGTTGCCTAAAACACTATGAGTCATTTTTTTAATCTTATTTTGTTGAATCAAAATTTTTTCCAACTAGATTTCCCTAGATATATCTTAAGACAATAAAGTTTTTACAATTAATTTCCTGATTAATATATCTAAGATATCAAACTATGAAAAAACCATGACCACAAAATACATGTTAAGTAGCGTTGTATAATTATTCAGCTTATATTGGCTAAATTTAAAAAAGTGGAATAAGTAAAGACTTTGACCTAACAAATATGTTAGAAACTTTTATGCTGCAATTGCAAGTCAAAAGTACACATTCCTCTAAAATGCATCTTTGTTGCACAGTTTGAAGATGCAAAACATATATTAACATTTTTTTGTTCAGCCAAGTGCAACAAATTGATAACAGCATGCGTAACTTATGAATCAAAAAGGGACTTCAAAAAGAGAAACGACACCTGAGAGATTCGAACTCTCGCGGGGAAACCCCATGTACTTAGCAGGCACACGCCTTAACCACTCGGCCAAAGTATCCTTTTCGATTATTTTGCATGACGGATAAAAGTTTTTTTGTTGTAAAAAATTGAAAAAGACTAATGTCAATGTTGAATCCTGCTCTGAAAAGCGCGTTTCGAAAAACATATTGTTTGCAAACAAGTCCAACAATTTGAGAAATATGACCAATAATTCTCCAACTTCCTTCTTATGTGTTGCTAAGAATTTATATTTAATAATGATAATAATCATTTGCACATACATATTGAGTTCAAGAAATACAATAGCAGATTAGATGATTCTTTTTAAATTAAATATCATGCATTGTCCTTAAACTTCTATGAATGTAATATATGCAAATGGTAGGAAAGAAGTTTATGTTTATATTAACAAGCAATAAAGTTTGATAAAAGAGATACAATTGAATTACTAACACTTTTATACTCAAACGACAATTAAAAGATAGCAAGTAAAAAATTAAACCTGATTTGATAATATTTGACTCTGATATAAAGTATGTTGTTAAGTCATTTGTTCGTAGGTCGTTGGGTCGTAGGTCGTGTTTGTTGTTATGTCGCATATATGTTGTAACTTGTTAAGTCGCCTGTGATGTTAGATGGCATGGTGTTCTTAGGTTGTAGGTCATAAGTCGTTACTGTTATAGCTTGCATTATTGTAACTTGTGATGGTTGTGTTGTGTCGTATGTGTATGTGGGTTGTAATCTTCTATAAATAAGGGTGTGTTGTCATTGTAAAGCAAGTTGGTTTTGAATAAAATTTGTTTGTGTGCTTTGTGCCACTTTTGTTGAAGTTGAGTGTGATCTCCTTCTTCTTCCATCTCCGGTTATTCGGGTGCGCTCAAATCAACGAACTTGAAGCTGATTCATGGAATCTCGTGCGCGAGATCAACGTCAAAGAATCGTAGATCTTCTAACGCGGAATCGTGCGTGATCAACGTGTTGAAGATAGCTGGAATCCGGTATCTCGAGAGATCAACGGATTTGGTCATTTATCTTTGTTTACTTTACACGAATCATTTCGTGAGGAAGAAATTTGCATCAATTGGTATCAAACATGAATAGCACGTCAAAGATTGTTAAGCCGCCGCGTCACCATTGGATATACTTGGGTTCTCAATGCGAAGGTCATAATTGTTGGTGTCAATTTTTATTTGATGGTGCTATATCTGACCAGGTTTTTGTATTATGGCCATATTGTAGCTTGTTTTTGTATTATGGGCAATTTGTAGATTTTGAGGAACTCCTAAATAAATGATGCTAAGTTCGGTTTTCATACTCTGGTCTTCTTCTTCTTCTTTTTCCTGGGTTCGGATAGAATATGATCTTGGGGAACTGAGAGAAAACTTATTGAGAATGCATACTGAATATTTGCATAAGGCATCATCATTATACATTGAATCCCGTAAACTAATCTAGGATTGTTTACGTATTTGATCCAATATTTTTTTCAATGGTATCGTTAAAATTATTCAATTACAAAAATATATGTTTTATGGTTTAAATATGAAATTGGTTTCACCATTATGTACTCGTGGTAGTAAAAATGCTGGGCTTTTTGTATGCTAAGACATGTGTAATAGCTAACCTTTAACAATAAATATTAGTTACTAAATTCATTTGTTGCCTAAAACACTATGAGTCATTTTTTTAATCTTATTTTGTTGAATCAAAATTGTTTCCAACTAGATTACCCTAGATATATCTTAAGACAATAAAGATTTTACAATTAATTTCCTGACTAATATATCTAAGATATCAAACTATGCAAAAACCATGACCACAAAATACATGTTAAGTAGCGTTGTATAATTATTCAGCTTATATTGGCTAAATTTAAAAAAGTGGAATATGTAAAGACTTTGACCTAACAAATATGGTAGAAACTTTTATGCTGCAATTGCAAGTCAAAAGTACACATTCCTCTAAAATGCATCTTTGTTGCACAGTTTGAAGATGCAAAACATATATTAACATTTTTTTGTTCAGCCAAGTGCAACAAACTGATAACAGCATGCGTAACTTATGAATCAAAATGGGACTTCAAAAAGAGAAACGACACCTGAGAGATTCGAACTCTCGCGGGGAAACCCCATGTACTTAGCAGGCACACGCCTTAACCACTCGGCCAAAGTGTCCTTTTTGATTATTTTGCAAAGGTAAAATACGTACCCAATAATTTGTATGCATATAAACAAACTCTTTTACGGATAAATGTTTTTTTGTTGTAAAAAGTTGAAAAAGACTTATGTCAATGTTGAATCCTGCTATGAAAAGCGCGTTTCGAAAAACATATTGTTTGCAAATAAGTCCAACAATTTGAGAAATATGACCAATAATTCTCCAACTTCCTTCTTATGTGTTGCTAAAAATTTATATTTGATAATGATAATAATCATTTGCACATACGTATTGAGTTCAAGAAATACAATAGCAGATTAGATGATTTTTTAAAATTAAATATCATGCATTGTCTTTAAACTTCTATGAATGTAATATATGCAAATGGTAGGAAAGAAGTTTATGTTTATATTCACAAGCAATAAAGTTTGATAAAAGAGATACAATTGAATTTCTAACACTTTTATACTCAAACGACAATTGAAAGATAGCAAGTAAAAAATTAAACCTGATTTGATAATATTTGACTCTGATATAAAGTATGTTGTTAAGTCATTTGTTCGTAGGTCGTTGGGTCGTAGGTCGTGTTTGTTGTTATGTCGCATATATGTTGTAACTTGTTAAGTCGCCTGTGATGTTAGATGGCGTGGTGTTCTTAGGTCATAGATCGTAAGTCGTTACTGTTATAACTTGCATTATTGTAACTCGTGTATGGTTGTGTTGTGTCGTATGTGTATGTGGGTTGTAATCTTCTATAAATACGGGTGTGTTGTCATTGTAAAGCAAGTTGGTTTTGAATAAAATTTGTTTGTGTGCTTTGTGCCACTTTTGTTGAAGTTGAGTGTGATCTCCTTCTTCATCCATCTTCGGTTATTTGAGTGCGCTCGAATCAACGAACTTGAAGCTGATTCATGGAATCTAGTGCGCGAGATCAACGTCGAAGAATCGTAGATCTTCTAACGCGGAATCGTGCGTGATCAACGTGTTGAAGATAGCTAGAATCCGGTATCTCGAGAGATCAACGGATTTGGTCATTTATCTTTGTTTACTTGACACGAATCATTTCGTGAGGAAGAAATTTGCATCAATTTGTATCAAACATGAATAGCACGTCAAAGTTTGTTATTCCGCTACATCGGTTTTTTATCAGAGCTTGAAGAGCTAGAAGAGCTAAGTTAAAGCTAATTGAGATCATGGCCGAGTTAAGTCGAAGCCGAGCTAAGTAAGGCTGAGCCGAGCTAAGTCAAAGTTAAGTCGAACCATATCAAAGTTAAACCGTAAAAAAGATTATTTGAAGATCATGCCTCCGCGACGTGCTAATCGATTTCAAAATGTTGAAGATGCATATCGAAGACAAGAAGCTGAGCAGATGGAGCAGTGTATCAATAAAAAGTTTGATGAAGGTATTGTAAAGTTAGAGAAGTTAATGAGAGACATGAATCAAAGTCAATAGAGAACTTCACCAGTTTCGCACCATAGTGGAAACAGAGTTTCACCTTCAGTTTTGGGAGAAAGAGACGTGCGTGGTAGCAGAAATGTTGATGGTCAGAATCGACATCCACATCCGTCAAATTTGGAGGAATTCAGTGATGGTGATAGTAGCTTTTGTCAAAACCATGGCCAAGGACGAAGTCGAAATACAGATTTTGAAGATAAACGACGATGGGAGTCGGGGATGAAAACAGACATTCCAGAATTCAATGGCGGAATGATTGCAGAAGAATTTCTGGATTGGTTATCAAACGTTGAAGAAATTTTTGACTTCAAGGAAGTACCCGAGCATCGTAGAGTTAAGTTGATTGCTACACGATTGAGGGGAAGAGCTATGGCATGGTGGCAACAAACTAAACTTACACGGGAAAGAATAGGAAAGTCGAAGATTGTTTCATGGGAAAAGATGAAGAAGTTAATGAAGGCTACTTTCTTGCCTTATAATTATCAGTCTCTTATGTATCGGCGCTTACAGAATTTGAGACAAGGGACAAAGTCGGTAAACGATTATGCAGACGAATTTTATCAACTGATTGCTAGAAACGATATCAAGGAGACGGAGGAACAGTTGACATCTGGATTTATTGGAGGGTTGAGAATGCAAATTCAGGATATGGTAAATATGTTTGATCCGAGATCCGTTGCTGAAGCACACCATAAAGCTCTAGCTTGGGAGAACAAGGTAGAAGAGGAGGTGGTGCACTTACAAGTTCGATCAATCAGGTGAAAGGGGCTAGTACCAATACTAATGTTTCCAAGGCTGTTTGTAAACCGGTTGTCAATGAAGTTGCTATGACCAAGGTCAACAACAATTTCAAGTGTTATAATTGTCAGGAGTTTGGTCATAAGAGCAATGAATGCCCGAGGCCTAAGAAGCGAGCGATGATTGCTGAGCTTAAGGATGAGGATGCAGAAATAGAATGTTCCAATTTACCACAAGTTGAGGAGGAAGAAGAATTACTGACGGGAGACGAGGGATATTCTCTAATGATGAGGAAATCTTTCTTGACACCAAAGAAGGAAGAGGAGACTAGCTGGTTGAGGAGTAATATTTTTTAGTCAACGTGCACTGTTTTGGAAAAGGTTTGTAAGTTTGTTATCGATGCGGGAAGTTGTGATAACATCATCTCTACAAAAGCTGTACAGAAGTCAGCGTTAAGGACGGAGAAGCATCCCAAACCCTACAAATTGGCTTGGTTGAGGAAAGGTGGGGAAATGAAGTTTAGTCGAAGAGCTTGTGTAACTTTTTCCATCGGAAAGAAGTATAAGGATGAAATTTGGTGTGACGTGGTAGATATGGATGTATGTCATTTGTTGTTGGGAAGACCGTGACAATTTGATAGAGCCGTGTAACACGATGGTAGGACTAACTGCTATAGTTTCATGTTCAATGGTACTAGAATCACTTTAGTTCCTAAAAAGCAACAACAAAGTGAAAGCAAGTTGGAGGAAATCGATGAACTAAAGACTCTATTATCTTTGAAGGAGTTTGTCAAAGAAGTAGAGGATGGGCCTGAACTATTTCTATTGATTGGACATGAAAGTAGTGAAACGGTTGAAATTCCTAAGGAAGTTAAGCCAGTGTTGAAGGAATTTGAAGATGTATTTCCTGAAGAATTACCAAAAGAATTACCACCGTTGAGAGACATACAACATCAAATTGATCTTGTTCCGACAGCTGTGTTACCACATAGACCACATTATAGAATGAGTCCGAAGGAGCACGAAGAGTTGAGAAGGCAGATGGGGGAGCTACTTGAACAAGGGCGCGTACAAGAAAGTTTAAGTCCTTGTGCAGTACCAGCCTTATTCGTGCCGAAGAAGGATGGAACTTGGAGAATGTGTATAGATAGTCGAGCACTAAACAAGATTACCGTGAGGTACAGATTTCCGATGCCAAGATTGGACGACTTGTTAGATCATTTGAGTGGGGCTGCTATCTTTTCAAAGATTGATCTGAAGAGTGGGTATCATCAGATTCGAATTCGACCAGGGGATGAATGGAAGACAACCTTTAGGACATGGGAGGGGTTGTATGAATGGCTGGTCATGCCATTTGGTTTTTCGAATGCACCTAGTACTTTTATGCGAGTGATGAATCAGATCTTTCGACCATTTATTGGAAAGTTTGTGGTGGAATATTTAGATGATATATTGGTATACAGTGGAAGCACAGAAGAACATCTACAACACTTGCGGGATGTGTTGAGGATACTTCGTCAGGAGCAATTTTACGCGGCAACAAAGAAGTGCATATTCATGACACACAGTATTTTGTTCTTGGGACATGTGTTGTCCAAGGAAGGTATTCATGTGGATTAAGGTAAAGTTGAAGCAATCAAGGATTGGCCACAACCCAGGACTATAACTGAAGTGAGAAGTTTCCATGGTTTAGCATCATTCCACCGAAGGTTTATTCCACATTTCAGCGGCGTGATGGCACCAATGACAGATTGTATGAAAGGAAAGCAGTTTGTATGGACTGAAGAGGCTGATTCTGCTTTCCAACAGATCAAGACACTTTTGACTACAACGCCGGTTCTTAGATACCCGGACTTTCAGTTACTCTTTGAGCTGAATACTGATGCGTCTAAAGTTGGAATTGGTGGGGTGTTAAGTCAAAAGGGGCGTCCTATTGCTTATTTTAGTGAGAAACTTTCTGAAGCCAAGACAAGATATAATACCTATGACTTGGATTTCTATGCTATTGTCCAAGCCATAAAGCATTGGAGACACTACTTGTTTTATAAAGAGTTTGTGTTGTATGCTGACCATGAAGCATTGAAACATTTTCTGGGACAAGATAAGATTACAGCCAGACATGCTTCATGGATCGCATACTTGCAACAGTTTACATTTGTTGTAAAGCATAAGTCGGGAGTTACAAATCGTGTGGCAGACACATTGAGTAGAAGAAATCATTTGTTGACTACGATGAGAGTTGAAGTGACGGGGTTTGATGTATTTCCAGAATTGTTTGTTGAGGATCCCCACTTTGCTAAGATTATAGATGAAGTCGAGAAAGGGAAGATGGATGAGTATGTGTTGGTAGATGATTTTCTATCCAAAGAAAATCAGTTGTGTATACCAGAGTGCAGTTTACGAATGAAGATTGTGAAGGAATTGCATGAAGAAGGTCATGTGGGAAGAGATCGTACCTTGCAGTTGATTTCTCAATCATATTTATGGCCTTCCATGAGAAAAGAAGTTGAAAGATTTGTGCAGAGATGTCACATATGTCAAGTTTCCAAAGGAACAACTATGAATGCAGGATTGTATATGTCATTGCCCATGCCTACTAGACCATGGGTTGATGTTAGCATGGATTTTGTTTTGGGTTTGCCAAGAACTCAACGAGGGAATGATTCTATATATGTTGTGGTGGATAGATTTTCGAAGATGGCACATTTCATAGCTTGTAAAAAGACCGCCGATGCATTACGTGTGGCTCAATTGTTCTTTAAAGAGATTTATCGACTACATGGGATACCCGAGACCTTTGTGTTCGACCGGGATACTCGATTTCTAAGTCATTTTTGGTTGAGTCTGTGGATGATGGTTGGGACTAAGCTGAATTTTAGTAGTGCCTATCATCCACAAACGGATGGGCAAACAAAAGTGGTGAACAGATCTTTGGGAAACTTGTTAAGATGTCGTGTGAAGGATAATTTGAAGAGCTAGGATGTGAACTTGTGTCAGGCAGAGTTTGCATATAATCATGCTGTTAATCGAAGTACTGGATTCAGTCCATTTCAAATAGTATATTCAGCAATTCCGAAGGGACCGTTGGATTTATCGACAGTTCCACGTCAGAAAGGGGTTGTTAAACGAGCTTATGATTTCGTGAATGAGTTGCAGGAGTGTCACAGGATTGTTCATGAACGAGTGCTTAAGTCAAATGAGAAGTATAAGCAACCGGCAGATAAGAAGCGAAGGAGTATGGACTTCAAAGAGGGTGATTTTGTTTACGCAGTATTGACGAAAGATCGTTTTCCAGTTGGAACTTACAACAAATTGAAAGCTCGAAAGATTGGTCCAGTAGAAATCTTGAAGATGATCAATGATAATGCGTATCAGTTGAGACTGCCTGATCATATCCACACCACGGATGTTTTCAACGTCAAATACTTGATTCCATATCATGAAAATGAATATGTCAAAGAAGAGGACAGTGTGAATTCGAGGTCGAATTCTTTTCAACCAGGGAAGGATGATGCAGCGCACTATACTTTGAACGACATAGCAAGTTATGCGTTAGGACGCTCGTGCCTGACATCGGCCACCTTAAGTCGCTCATGCTTTCAGCGACCTACCTTCAATCGTATGCCAACCAGCGACCTAATGAGATATGGGAGTTATGCAGTGGAAAATGATCCAGCGACCTATGATAAGTCGCCGAGCGACCTAGCGAGTCATCTTGACCGACCTAGCGAGTTAAGAGATCCAACGCGCATTGCCTTAGGTCGTTACAACCTAACGAGTTCCGACCTAGTGGGTCGCTCACATACCTTAAGTCGCCTAAAAGTTTAGGTTGCTGAAGCTTAGGTCGCTGCTTACCTTAGGTCATAAGTCGCTAAGTCGCAACCTGAAGCAGATTGTCCTTATGCCGTATGTTCTTTAAGTCGCTAAACTGTGCAATCTCTGAGGTCGCTCTAGAGTTATGTCGCTCAAGATTCTTGAAGCTGTGTTATGTTGTTAAGTCGTTTGTTTGTAGGTTGTTGGGACGTAGGTCGTGTTTGTTGTTATGTCGCATATATGTTGTAACTTGTTAAGTCGCCTGTGATGTTAGGTCGCGTGGTGTTCTTAGGTCGTAGGTCTTAAGCCGTTACTGCTGTAACTTGCATTGCTGTAACTCGTGTGTGGTTGTGTTGTGTCGTATGTGTATGTGGGTTGTAATCTTCTATAAATACGGGTGTGTTGTCCTTGTAAAGCAAGTTGATTTTGAATAAAATTTGTTTGTGTGCTTTGTGCCACTTTTGTTGAAGTTGAGTGTGATCACCTTCATCTTCCATCTTCGGTTATTTGAGTGCACTCGAATCAACGAACTTGAAGCCGATTCATGGAATCTCGTGCGCGAGATCAACGTCGAAGAATCGTAGATCTTCTAACGCGGAATCGTGCGTGATCAACGTGTTGAAAATAGCTAGAATCCGGTATCTCGAGAGATCAATGGATTTGGTCATTTATCTTTGTTTACTTGACACAAATCATTTCGTGAGGAAGAAATTTGCATCAATTTGTATCAAACATGAATAGCACATCAAAGTTTGTTAATCCGCCGCGTCACCATTGGATATACTTGGGTTCTCAATGCGAACCTCATAATTGTTGGTGTCAATTTTTATTTGATGGTGCTATATCTGACCAGGTTTTTGTATTGTGGCCATATTGTAGCTTGTTTTTGTATTATGGGCATTTTGTAGCTTTTGAGGAACTCCAAAATAAATGATACTATGTTCGATTTTCTTACTCTGGTTTTCTTCTTCTTCATTTTTCCTGGGTTCGGATAGAATATGATCTTGAGGAATTGAGAGCAAACTTATTGAGAATGCATACTGAATATTTGCATAAGGCATCATCATTATACATTGAATCACGTAAACTGATCTAGGTTTGTTTACGTATTTGATCCAATATTTTTTTCAATGGTATCGTTAAAATTATTCAATTACAAAAATATATGTTTTATGGTTTAAATATGAAATTGGTTTCACCATTATGTACTCGTGGTAGTAAAAATGCTGGGCTTTTTGTATGCTAAGACATGTGTAATAGCTAACCTTCAACAATAAATATTAGTTACTAAATTCATTTGTTGCCTAAAACACTATGAGTCATTTTTTAATCTTATTTTGTTGAATTAAAATTGTTTCCAACTAGATTTCCCTAGATATATCTTAAGACAATAAAGATTTTACAATTAATTTCCTGACTAATATATCTAAGATATCAAACTATGCAAAAACCATGACCACAAAATACATGTTAAGTAGCGTTGTATAATTATTCAGCTTATATTGGCTAAATTTAAAAAAGTGGAATAAGTAAAGACTTTGACCTGACAAATATGGTAGAAACTTTTATGCTGCAATAGCAAGTCAAAAGTACACATTCCTCTAAAATGCATCTTTGTTGCACAGTTTGAAGATGCAAAACATATATTAACATTTTTTTGTTCAGGCAAGTGCAAAAAATTGGTAACAGCATGCGTAACTTATGAATCAAAAAGGGACTTCAAAAAGAGAAACGACACCTGAGAGATTCGAACTCTCGCGTGGAAACCCCATGTACTTAGCAGGCACACGCCTTAACCACTCGTCCAAAGTGTCCTTTTGATTATTTTGCAAAGGTAAAATATATACCCAATAATCTGTATGCATATAAAACAAACTGTTTGACGGATAAAAGTTTTTTTGTTGTAAAAAATTGAAAAAGACTTATGTCAATGTTGAATCCTGCTATGAAAAGCGCATTTCGAAAAACATATTGTTTGCAAATAAGTCCAACAATTTCTCAAATATGGCCAATAATTCTCCAACTTCCTTCTTATTTGTTGCTAAGAATATATATTTGATAATGATAATAAAAATTTGCACATACATATTGAGTTCAAGAAATACAATAGCAGATTAAATGATTTTTTTAAAATTAAATATCATGCATTGTCTTTAAACTTCTATGAATGTATTATATGCAAATGGTAGGAAAGAAGTTTATGTTTATATTCACAAGCAATAAAGTTTGATAAAAGAGATACGATTGAATTACTAACACTTTTATACTCAAACGAAAATTGAAAGATAGCAAGTACAAAATTAAACCTGATTTGATATTATTTGACTCTGATATAAAATATGTTCAATGCTGAAACAATAACGGATATTAACTAGTCAGGTATTTAAAATCACTAAGATTCAATTTCACCTCCCTATTTCATAACGCCTCTCCATGATTTGTCTCAAATTCAATTAATGTTTTCATTTTAAATCCCTACTTGACAACAACTTATTGTAGATCAATGAACATTGATTTCTGTTCTCAAATTTACCTTCGTTTTCATTTTATTCTAATTTTAGGAATTCTTAAAGTACTCTAAATTTGTATATAGAAGTTGGATTGAAAACCCATTTTTCACTATTAAATCAGAATTTTCATTAGCTTTAGATGTTATTTACATACGAGTCATATTTTCAAGCTTCAATAATATTCCATATAGAAACCAAAATAATGACTCATCAACACAATTAAAATACATGTATTGAAAACCTTTAACTACTCATATCATTAAATTCTATCTTCTCGGTAAGGAGGAAGTCTTTTTTTCCTTAAAAAGAAGATTATTTTCTTTCTCAAAGTGTGAAAAAAGAACATCTTTGTTCTAAAAATGTGAAGGAACATCATCATTCTTATCGAATTATGAATGAAAATTTTCTCTGTTTATTGTGTGAAGGTAAACCATCTTTTAAATATGGAACGAAAATTTGTTTCTTTTTCGAAGTAGTTCATAATATCATTTTTCTTATTTGATTATGAAGGATGATTATCTTTTTTCCCAAATACGAAAGAATATCTTTTTATGTTTCATAAAAAGAAAAAAAAAGATAAAGAGGAAGACTATTTTGGCTTATAGAATTATTTTAGATCATCTTTTGTTCTTAACTGTGAATGGAAACGCTCGTCTTTTTTCTTGAATCATGAAAAAGTTATCATTTATTCTTGACGTGTGATGGAAGATCATGTTTCTTCTTGAGCTATGATGAAGTCAACGTTATTCTCAAAATAGAAAATCATATTTATTTTCTCAAACTGTATTTCTTCTTGCATATGAGAGAATAATATGTTGTATGTAGTTATATTAAGTTATTGACCATTTTTTGCATCTGAAAATAAATCATTGTCGAAAGGTTCATGAATGGTATATTTTTTTGTTTCTAGTATCCAATTGCTAGCTATGTTTGTTTCTTGTGTAGTGTGATTTTTTAATAGCACTGACATTGACGACATTAAGAACGAGTCAACATGTATGATGTGTTTTTCTCTCTTGTTTCTTTTACTCTCTAACTTAGTGAGTTTTGACCGTTTATCAATTTTCCTCTTAATAAGACACATTTTATTCTATAATATTCATTAAATTTCTAAATTTTACTAACTTTTCTGTTGTACTCTTTGCAAAATTTTAACCTTGTATAATTTTGTTATGACATATTAGTGTTCAAAATTACATTGTTAATATATATTTTTATTCATAGGAATATTAGCGAATGTTCAATTTTTTTACTATTTATAACATTAATGTTCACTAACCATTTACCATTTGCTTATCCCGTGCTTATAGGTCAATATGGAGTACTTTTACTGATTGCACAAGCTTATAGATTGCATTTTTATTATAACATTGCACAAAAATCTGTTGTATAACTTGCTATGTAATATATTTCAAAATAAAAAATTACAGAACATGACATATATCATTGATTTGAATTCTGTCAACATGTAAGATTCTAAAACTTTCTCTAATGTGTTATTTGAATTTTAAATTGATGTTGCATGATCAAAGTGCTTGTTTTCAAATATTTCCTATGATTTTGATATATTATCTTCAAACACGGTTTTTATTTCATTTTGAATCTTTTTATCAAGTTCAACTTTTACAATTAGGTTTTTAATGTGAAGTGGACGAGGGAAAAATCGAATTTTTTTTACCTTAAACCTTCTTTTAAAATAGAATAGTTAGGTTATTTCTATTAATTTTTACAAGGAAAAATATTCAATTTTTCTTCTTCCTTTAGCCACATTTCATTCTAAAATTTACAAAAATATTCTTTGCTTTTGTGGATCCATTTTGTTTCCCCTACCAATGACGAAAATCTAGGCCAATGTTATCCATGAAAAAAAAAACTTCCTCCACTAGAATTCTTCTAATGACCTTACAGCCTCTAAGATTGCATCCCTTCTCTTCTTTTTAAATTCAGTTTCAACTAAAAGGATAGAATTTCAAACGAGAATATACATGGTTTTGAAACACTTCCAACAAAAAGCATGGCACCAATCTCATACACACATACACCATGTTATACATCATATTTCTTGCGATGTGGGACTTATCCATCCAATCCACGCACCCACAATACGAGCCACACGTAACAGAGTCATATTGTTTCTCCGTGATGCAACTTCAGTCCTCTGTCAACTAACCAAATCCTCGAAACCCGACTAGTTATGAATCCAAACCATCGTTAGGCCTTTAACAACCAAAACCCGATTAGCTATCAATCCAAACTGTTGTTCGGTTTTTAACAATCACCCAAATGCCCCTTTGGGATCTTAACGCAAGTGTACAATTGAAGACATTAGCCTTAGAATAAAACCACGGTAATGGAGAAATGAAATAGAATAGTGTCGTTGTGAAATTTGATGTGAGAAGTCCACGGTAATGGAGAAATGAAATAGAACAGTGTCGTTGTGAAATTTGATGTGAGAAGTCCGTAGTTGCTCGGACAGCGGTGATAATGGTGGCGATGCAGAAGCATTGTTTGTTGAAGGGTGCATGGGCTTTTTTAATAGAACTTGTAATTTCATTGTGTATAATGTCATTGTCATTGTTATGAAAAGATAGATATTTTAAATATAGAATTTTCTCTTGTTCTCATTTTTCATGTTTGGTTAGTGTATGGATGCATAAATTATGGGAATCACTAAAGAGAGGGTCCTTTTGGATAAGGAGTGAATCAAAGATTTATTATTATTATTTTCATTTTTGTTTTGTTAAAAGAAGAATAATTCATTGTTTTCTTTTATAAAAAGAAAGTGAAATTACAATTCTTTTTGACCTCGTCGTAATTTTCTTTATTCTCTTCTTTCATACATTGGACAAATCATCCCACCAAAATCATTATTTCTTCCGCTCATCTCTAAAACGTAATTCCCTAATTCGACAACTCATCTTTTTATTTTACAAAATAAACTGTTGAAAATTGAAGATCGTGGAGGGGAACTCATCTCATTCTCCACCTAGATCTTCATCTATACAATTTAATATGGATATGCATAACTTTTTCTCTATTCAATATTTCAATGAATTTTTTTACAAATCAAAGTGGAAAGTGAGTACTTGAAATTTGTGGAAATCAGGATTAGGGGTTGGATATGAAATTGGCTTTGGATGTAGTATGCAAGAAAGTATGAGGTGTGGAAACTCGACGGCTGGAGAGTGGAAAGATGGTCGGATTTTGGTTAGTGACGACTGTGGTGGAAATTGAAGCGGCTATTGAAATGAAGAACGAGTTCACGTTTTTTCTTAAAAGAGAACAGAAATATAAGGGGTATTTTGGAGAGGATGGATTACTCTTTTATGTTCAGAACAAATACAAACATTTTCCTCTTTACTACATTTTCCCTTATCCCGTTATCCCTATATCATTTCTGTTCTCCTTTTAACAGTTCCCTGAATTATTATCAAGAAAATAAGATAAATGCTTCTAAAAAAGAAACACAATCATTCGTTCATAGGTCTAAATTGTTGAAATAGTATGATAATTTGGTATATCAAAGTCTTTAAACATTTGTTTCAATTTGCATTTCATGGTGTAAGTGATGCATGCAAGTTTGCCAAATTTGGTTGACAAACAATACTAAAGTATAATTAAACCGTGAAGTTTTATGCATATCATTTGGTTATTTTTACATATTAATCAAATTACAGAGAAAAATTTATTACAAACAGTCATTTTGTTCATCATTTGGATTTTAAACATGATTTGAATTGTTGGACCAGTGATCATCTCTCTCCTTTTATTTTTCATCTCTTTACTCTTCATCGGGAAATGTTAGTGGTGAAGTACAATGCTGCAGGCTTACTAATGTGGCACTAAACACTTTAGATGGTTTCAAAATATAAAACAGGGGCAGGAACAGCAGTGATAAGCACAACTGGCTTCTGTTGATTATACTGATGATCCTTTATTCATCATTGTTGCCATATGATTTGCAATTACTGCACTCTTCATGTTATACGGTTATTGCTATTATTGCTGCTGCTCTGCTAGGAATAAAAATTTAATTTTCCATATGGCCTCTCTCTATCATTGCAGCCGAATGGTTGTTGCTATCATGTGTTATATCTTAACTGATGAGTGACACGGGCACATTTGGCTACAAATTGTACAGTTGATGTATATTCTATATATGTATGTTACATATGCACAATTTGTCCGTATGCAATAATTTTCATCACCATGTTCCTTGTATTTTTGGTAATAAGAAAAATGTAAAGACCAACAATTTGCTATAATTTCCGACCATAGATATGTCGCATCAGTGATTTCAATAATTCATGGACATCAAACATTTTTATTGATATTTGCAGGTCTTAAAGGTGATGTTGGAGAAACTTATAATATTATAATGTATCATCATATAGCTGAAGCCCTTGCTGGATCAGTGGCATGTATTGGGATAGACCTATCTTCTATTGTGCTCGAGAAGAGAAGGTGATGCACATCTGTCATTTGAACTGACTACGTCTAAGGTAACAGTTATCTTTTTTTTCTCCCTCCCTAAATGTGTTATGTCTGTGGTCGCGTGCATCCCTTTGTTTTCTTGCGATTATGAATCCGTGATATATAATAATCCTTTAAGTACATTAAATATTTATTTGAGGAAAATGATAGCTAATGCCTTTACTTATGGTGCTCATATTTTGATGGTTTAGACTTGCTATCAGTAAGCCGATCTATAAAAATGAGCTTTTTTCACGTCTATTGGGAGACTGAAATAGAATTCTGAAATCATTAGCCAATGGTAAATGCTGTGGGCATCGAAAGAGGTATGTATTAAATACATTTTTTTCCATCTTACATTAATCTATCTCTCATCTTAATAATATTATTTTAATAAAACATATTAGTTTAGTAACGTCGTAGTCACTTTAATCTGATTATAATGGTTTCATAGCAGATTGGGTACATTATTCATTTTTTCACACCATTAAATAACCAAGTATCCGGACAAAAATGTCTTGATGATGGCTAATTTAAGTTTGCAGGACGCTATCCATGGATGAATTCCATGGAGAAGTTAGTACCACTCTGAAACCTTAATTGTGAAACAGGTGAAACATAATTAAAGCAGCTAATTTAACTCTTTTTTTTGGCTTTGCTTTTATACTGAACAATTTTGTTCAATTTTTAAACCTATTCTGATGGTAATTTGGTGCTTTCTATCTGATTTTGACTATTGATGTGTGTTATGCATGTACCTCTTTTACCAGCATGTTCAGTTTCACAAACATCTTATAATAATTGTGTGTATGTTATATTGCTGAAGGCAACTCAAATCTTTCATATTCTTATTCTATTATATTTTCAAACTGGATTAAATTGATGAAATTTTAATGCTGGAGTGTGACATTTCATTATTTTATGAAGCTAAACTTACTCCATTCTTTAATTTGTTCAAAAAAATTCCCTACCTACTATATATCTTTGTATGATTAGTTTGTGGGGTAAGTTGATGAAAATAACTTGGAAAATTTCATTGATTTGATCCATAGAAGAAGATTTTCTTTTAAACGAAGGTGTAATTTTGTTTGAAAGACAAAACTCATTCACTTCTATCAAAAGCTGTTGGAGGCAAATTTGTACTTTCACTATCTATTATTTTCCTTTTGCTTTGTACCTTCTTTTCTTTCCTTTTTCTCTGTCCTTTATTTCTTTTGAATTTTGAAAGGGAAAACAATGTGTATCTAAAGTTCTGATTAGTGTACTGATCTCACTATATTTTTATTTGTTCAGCAAAAACTATCAATGAGGGTTTCCTATAAAGAAGGCTGAATTTGTATAAGATTAAATTACTATTTTCTACTATATGAAAAAATTAAATTATTATTTTTGTACGAAATACGGCTAATGATACGTGCCCAGTCTGTTAATGACTCGGCGAAGAATTGTCAAGAGGCTCTAAAACCCAATTGGTTACCTACGAGCAATAATATTGTTTCATATAGTCGTTTACCATGTGTTCTTTATCGTAATATTGAAACATTATATAGGTAATAGTTTAGATTCTAACAGACTGTATAATACCTAAACTATATGATAGGACGGCAAAATTTCATTTGATAATACCTTGAAAATTAGCGATTTGAACCAACCATTTATCCTTTTTTTCTTCACTTAACACACATGCATATATATATATATATATATATAAATATATATATATATATATATATATATATATATATACGGATCAAGATCTCCTTCTATAAATCCACTTTTCATCCTCCTTTCATCTTTTTTGTGCTGAAAAATTCAAAATAATGTAATTTTGCTGTCTGTTAGTAAAAAAATATTATCAGCACAAAATATTGAACAGCTGGTTGGTAATTAAATTTACGATATTAAATGTCACGAGTTTGATTATCGAGATCTACCGTTGTTGGCATTGATAAACCATATTCAAGAAAAATATTGGATCATTTCGATATGTGCAACACCTTGAAAATTAGATTTCAAATCGACGGTTGAAATACACGTTTTCCAATAGTTTATGTTGTTTTGTGGTTTTGAAGAGGATAAAAGTTTCCTAATGATTCAAAATTTTGGATAAATGATCTTTGCATTGATAAACCATATTCAAGAAAAATATTGGATCGTTTCGATATGTACAACACCTTGAAAATTAGATTTCAAGTCGATGGTTGAAATACACGTTTTCCAATGGTTCATACTGTTTTGTTGTTTTAAGGGGCTAAAAGTTTCCTAATGATTCGAAATTTTGAATAAATAATCTTGGATACTAGTAGAACATACCCACAATATTACACTTTATTTCATTTTTTGTTGCATAAAAATACAGAGGAGGATTTAAGCGAGGAGGCTCATGTCCATTCTATTTAAATTGGGGATCGATCAATCGCTTAAGCATCCTATATGCTAATAAATGGGGATGCTCTTAATCCTTTCTCATGTAGATATGTGTGTAAGAGAGAAGGATTAAGATCCTCCTATCTTAGTCCTTGCTATATTGATTAACTAGTGTGAACCCGTGCTTCGCACGGCACTAGCATACGTATACAAATAATTAAGTGTATTTAAATGGAATATATGATTATAAAAATAAAACCATGATTGTTGAGGAATGAAAGTTTGCTAATGATAATTTCAATTGTCCAATTATGAGTACACAATTTAATTTGTCACTATAGTCATTTTCACATATGAAGTAATAATATATTCTTATCTGTAAGAATCATATATATATATGTGTGTGTGTGTGTGTGTGTGTGTGTGTGTGTGTATCAACAATTGCAAAACATGATAATGTTTTCATAAATTGCAGTAGCTTGGACATTCATCGCTTACATTTCATGCATCCAATCCTATATTCTTATCCGAAGTAAAAGCACAAAAAGCACATGTAACTTTAATTAAAAAGAATTAGTATTTGTTCATATGTAGAAAGCATATGCAGTTATGATTTAAAAGCCATATATGAATCCAAGCACACGAAAGATTGTGTGCACACTCCACGTTAGAAGGCACATGATATGAGATAGTAATAAATGATAAAACCTCATTCCAACCAACTTATGGAATGAACTTCTCACTTAAAAATGAAACTAATAAGATTGCTGCACCTTATAAACATAGAGGGAGTAGCATGCACAGGATATCTTTGACTTCAACATATATTTATACAACAAAATTGTTTATATAATGTTAATTAATGAATGTAACGACCCGGAATTTTGGGCAATATCGATTTAATAATCTGTAACAATAATTTAATCGATTTGATAAATTTTCTTTATAATTTTAATTTAAATTGGTAAAATTAATCTTTTAAAGAATAACAAATTTTTAATCTGGTAAGTGAAATCAATATCATTTAACAATTTAAAAAATGGTTAGAAGTGTTTTTCAAAAGCTAATAAATTTTATTCTATTTATAATATATATGTTTGATATATATTGTGAATGGAAATATCTTTTGTTTTAAATTAAAAATTGAATTTTCAAATTGTAATATATGTAAGCATATGTTATAATTCGATATTGTTTTGAAAATTTAATTTAATCTATTAATAAATTATATATGAATAAATATTGTAATTGAAGCTTTGTTTTAAAACATAATGTTTTTCAAAAGATAATTTAAAGATTAATTCAATCTGTTTCCAAAAATATAAGATGTATATTATAACTAGCTTTAGAGTATTTCTTTAATAAAGTAAATTAAAGATGTAAGTTTATATCTACATTTAAACTAAATAAAGGATTATTAAAATACAAATGAGTATGTGTTATCATCTTAAGTTACATTAATAACACTTGTAAGCTTTTATAAATAGGTTAGTGACATTTGTTCAAATTATTAACAAGTGGCAACATATAATTTTAATTTTTAATAAATGTCTTTTAAGAAAACAATCTTCTTTCAAAACATTTTCTTTCTTCCAAATGTTAATGGCAATATCAGAAAACAAATTTCCAAAATCTGAAAATAAAATCAAGAAGTAAATCTGAAGTTCTTCTCAACATAGTAAAATCTGTAATTTCAAATCCTAAAGTGTAAAGCCTACATTTGCCAATGCAATTGATCTTCAAAACCTCAACCTGCATTTCAAAAGACTTCAACCTGCAACAATTAAAATATGCATTTCTTCAAACTGCATTCAAAATTAAGGGCTGCACCAAGTTTCAATTATTTTAAAACATAAAATTCGAAACATGCAAGAGTTCTGTAATGACCTGATAAATTTATGATATTTTTATAAATTTAATTTATATGTTTGCTAATTTAATCCAGTATAAAATTAAAGTCTTAGGATTTTAAAAGGATGAATGTAGGAGTTAGATAGTAACTGTAATTACAGGTAGAGATTTAAAAGGTTATATGACATAGATTTGAAAATAACTGAAAGTTGTGTTGTAGTTATAAGTCTTAATTTGTTGGTTTAATGGTATTAATGTAACAATAACTGAATTGGATTACATACACACAAACATTTGAAAAATTTATTAGGTGGACTAAATTGGTTAAAGTTCATAAGTTGTGCATTTCAATTTAGTAGAAATTCTAAACGATAAACGGAGATTTAAATAAACGCTAAATTAAAACTATGTAAAATGGTGACTTAAGGAATTGGAATATAATCCAAAATTTAATTAATGATAGTAACGTAGTATTAGCTAATAAATAGATTTCAATGCAGTAACCAAATGAAAGGAATAGGAATGAATATATATATTGAATAGGAATGAATATATATATTGGGTTGAAATGAAATAAAAATGTGTCACATTTAGATGGAGTAAAATTTAAGAAACCTATAAATGTGGAATCAGTAAACATTTGTAAAAAAAAAAAAAATATTGCCTAGAATAAAATTCATTTAATATAAGAATTCAAGGTGGAAGATTTACATTTGGATTGAAAGGTATGATTAATTGAATTGGTGATTTGGGGAATTTAATCCAAGGGTTACTCTAAAAATAAATACGGATAAAAAGAGGTTAAACTAAGGAGGGGCATTAATTGATTTTAAGGCTTATTTAATACGTTAATAGGCAAGACTACACATTCATACATTTATACAAGGTTAAAAATAGAAGCACCAGTGTGATATAATGTAAATAGATGGGTATCAACCTTTATTTATATGTTAATGGGATTTAATTTCTATTGTATAAAAACCGCAATTTAATGAAGATTGAAATAGCTAATTCATACGTTAGTTGATTTAGCTGGAATATGAAGATATTTAACGGAATAGTGAAATCAAATGGGAATGGGTTTCCATTGTTCATTTGAATTCACATTCATCATAAAAAAAAAAAAAAAAAAAAAAAACTTATTTGAAAACCAAAGGAATAATAAAGGAATCAAGACTTAATTAGTAATTTGGATTTAAGACATGGCAATTTGGATTTATTGCAACATTTAATACCATAGAATTTAGTAAAGCTTATTCAAATTTCAGTTGACCATTTGTGATATAACTTTTTGAAAACAAGACTTTATTTATGAATTGAGTATTTGATTCAACGAATGGTAATTACTTCATTTAAAAATGGAATTTAACGTAAATTAGTACGTTATTAAAGTTAAATGAAAGCTGTAAACATTTGACTTAGAGAACAATTGAGTGAAATCTTAACTAATGTAAATTTCATCATATTGACATCCATAACTGTGAATCATAGGAAGAAGGTAAATAAATGAACTTAACCAAACTATTTATGTTGAATATTGAAAATTTGAATAAATAAATAGTTAAGAAAATTAAGGGAATGGGAATAAAAATTTATTTATAATTTGGAATTTTAATTACGGTGAAAAGGGTTAACTGCAATTAAAAGTAAGTTGAGATGGAAATCAAGTTATTTATTTAATTTGGTTTAAGATGTGAGTATAAAGGTATAAGATTTAATAATTGGGTTTAGAATAAAATTTATAATCTCTAAATAATAAGGAAGTGCAGATATTTAGCTGCAAATTTATATACCGATAGATTTTAATTCACATCCAGGCTTGGTAAACCATTTGGGATTGTCTGAATTATATAAGTCACAAAATTTGGCCAATATTAGAAGTTGAAACATAAAAACTGGATTTATAATTTATTTTAATTTATTTAATAAATATAAAAAATAGCCATTTTGGGCACGGACTCGGATTTCAACGAAACCAGTTTCATCGGATCCGTATCAGTGAATTATTATAGGATTTCAAATTTCGTATCGATCGGACTTGTTGTTTGATCGTACGGACGATAAACGCCTTGAAATCAATTTTATTAAAATCAATTTGAAAATCAATTTGGAAATCTTGTTTTTAGCATAACTTCTTCATACGATCGAATTTGGTCGCGAAACTTTTTCCATTGCGTTCAGAATATTTTAAAACACCTATTTGGATATATAGTTTTAACAAATCCGACTCCGGAGGCATAGCGGGCTTTTTGGACCATGGTTTGTCACGCACGTTCGCGTATCCAGTCTAGCTACCCTACCTCTAGCCTATCTATAAATATACATCTCTAAACCCTAGCTCCTTTCTTTTTCATTTGCTGTACGTTCATTTCTTCACTCTTTTCTCTTCCCCAAATGTATACATCTCAGATCCAATTCCAGATCCATCCACAGTTCAAAATCAAAAGTCAAAACTCAAAAATTTCAGAAAATTCTCAAAAAAATATATGTTGAAGTATTCGATACGCGTAATCTAGTGGTGCAATTCGTTTTTCAATTGGAGCTGTCGTTCATCCTGAATAAATTCAAACAGCCCCAAAACCGTTCATCATCGTCGCACAAAACTTCATCGGATCGAGATTCTGTTTCTGGGTATTGTAGTATGGACGATGGGAAGCACATCTATGTAATTTGTTTGGCAATTCAACGGTTGGATGTGGAGGAATTATTAATTAGGGTTTCGTTTTTAAGGCGGCGGCTGGCCGTGGGGGAGGCGTTCGGCGACATGGACCATCGGCTTTGGTCGAGGTGGCTTGGGCGAGTCCATCGAGCAAGGGGACGGTAGCTGGAAGCAGGCGGCCGCGTGTCTGTGCATTTTCCTTAGAGCTTGTAACCGATGGGTTTCACGAGCGTTCCAGTGGGAAGGGCATTCGCGTTCAGGTCTCTGTGCACGCGCATGAAGTTGGAACAGTCTGGTGACGTGGCTTTTAGTGATTCATGTGAGAGGTTTAGTTAATTTTGTTTTAATTTAATTTCGTTTGCAATTCGATTTTTCATCATAACTTTTCCATACGAAATCGGATTCACACGAAATTTCTTTTGTTAGGATCATAATTTAATTCCGGACTCGATGACGCTGGTTTGGACGAATTCTGAGACGGGCGAATTTTTGGGTTTAAATCGGATTTAAATTCGATTTAAATTCAAAAGGTGAGTGTTTTAACCCACTCACAATTACTAGAAGCTTTTATGTTTGTTAAATAAATTTTAGAAATGAATAGAAATTTATTTATGAGCTTTTGGGCATGTTATTTCATCCATATCTGTTGAATTGCATTTTTTGAATTTAGCTGTTAATTTAAATTGATTGATTGCATATTAATTGGCTGTTAGAAATTATTGTTTGCATAAGAACTGCTAGTTAACAGTTATGTAAATTATTATTGAGTAAACTGTTAGATAAATAGTTGATAAATTTAATTTGGGAAAAACTGACAGTTATTACCTGTTGTATATGTTCATAGATATATACTGTTATTGATTGAAATTGGTTGATGGTTGCGATTGGATGATGGATGTTGTTGATGAATGAATGTTTATTGCATATCATTAAAATTGCAAATTTATCATGCATATTTCATTTTTCGGGATTGTGGTTTGAAATGATAAAACCGCAAAGTTTTATTTTTAAATTGCGGATTGAAATGATAAATATCCGTATCACTTGACCATAGGATAGAAAATTATATACAGGCACCGCGGTCTATATATAACTATTTTAATGTGATTTCTATGGTTTGGATGGAATACGGTTTATAATAATCTTAAATTTTATACTGTATAAATATTTTTCTTCCGTATTTATGTACATGAAAAGTTGGAAATTTTGAAATAAAAAGGTGTATAAATTCCCTTAGTAAAATGGAAGAAAATTTAGAAAATGGAGTTGGATAAATTTATATCATATGTTTAAATGTTAAGTTTGGAAATTTAAGATATGATATTTATAATTGGATTTTTCCCAAGAAAAAAATTGAAATGAATATTCTAATATGAATTTGAATTGGAAAAATATTCTAATATAATTGGAATCGAAAAATACATATGTTTTATTACTAGAAATTAGAGTTGTTTAAGGATTTATGTGAATATTCAAACTAAATAATAAAACATTTAATTTGTTGAAAGAATATATTCCAATTTTAGTTTTTGAATATTAATACTCCAATGGATTTATATATATGGAAATTGAAATGGTTTTGGAACTTAAGAGTGATATCTAAATTATGGTTTTAACTTTAGATAAAGAAATATTTCCATAAAGCCATATAACTTATTTCTTTACAAAGTGACAGTAAAGTTAAGCCTTTGAAATTCATATACCGTTGAATATCCAAACCATTTGAGTTTTAAAAGTTATGGTTTGAAATTATGGATTTCCAAAAATATTATGCTTTGAAAATATTCGATTTTCAGATATTATGAAGTTAAAGCCTTTTTATTATTGGAAAGGAATTATATTTGGGATAAGTGGTAAAATATGGTTTTGGGTTTTGGAATGATATCGTAATATTATGGTTTTGAAATGGATTATATTCTGGTTTTAAAAGTATAAACTGCTTTAAAGAACCGCGGTGTTATAATAACGATGGGTTGGCAAAGAGACCGGGATCGGATATGGACATACTCTCTGTCGATACCGAAAACCACTTTGACTAACCGTGTACGCGGTGGAGATTCCAGAATGAAGTAGGTTGGTGGCGACGATTCCTGTAAGGTAAATACGTGGACCCGACTCCCGTGAGTTGGCATAAGGTGGCTAAAACAGGAGCGATCGACGGGTTAATGAGGTCATTCCTCTGATCGGACACTCCTCTTCGATATTATACTATGACTTTGGATTGATTCAGTGGCCACTTCTATTTTTTTTGATTTGGGGAGTTGTTTCGAGGTGGGCGGTTGCTGCGGCTTCGCGTTACCATCGGCCCGGAAGCGTAATTGGTATATCTACCCTGGCATTTCCTAGTTGTGCCGTGTCACCTACCCTATCGCGCCTTGTACGAGTTTGGTTTTTTCCCGTAGCCCGTGTGGTATCCTCTAGTGGCTTCCCGATCAGGAGGGACTATGATATTGGATGGACTACTGGGACTATTACGTGTTAAGGGCTATATGGGTAACCCCTTAACGCTATTAAAAAGTAAGTTTATTTTATAAATAGACACTATTATAATAGCGCAATATACTACATAGTAAATAGTTTAACGGATCCTTAGAAGATGTAAATCCCGAGCATCTCTTGAGTTACTGTACCCATATTTATTTCTGTTTATTTAACTCACATAAGATTTTCTAGTCTGACTCGAGTGTTTTTGTCTTTTCAAATTCGCTCGGGTCAGTCCGAGCGTTTCAGGATAGCAGGTTTTAGCTTTGGAGGACGAAGACGAAGATTCAGTATTATTTTATATATAGTATTGCACTACACACTCTTTCTATTCCGCTGCAATTGTTGTATTTGGTATGTGTAACTCTGATATTCATTGTATAAGAAAAATCAAGCTTTTGTAAACTGTTTATGAACTGTATACTTGTTATTATATTTTATCCTTCCGCTGTGAGATTCTATTTTCGTTTTATTTCTTCTCTATTTTTCTTATTTACCCCATAACAATCCGCCCTTGCGTATGCTTTGAATTGGCACGTGTGTCGTTTTAAAGTGTGCGAAAAGGCGGCCCGTTACAGTTGGTATCAGAGCTTTGGTTTAGCGATAAACCTTGGCTTTGTGGGGTTTGACTCTTTGTTAATAGGGTAGAAATATCCTATGGGAGTCACCGAGTGTATATATATGAGAGAGCGTACTTGTTAGTATTGATAAAAAGATTTTAATATTGTGTTAATCTGTTCCGCTTTGTATTTATGAATTCTGGTTGATGCATAGGACGCTATGCCATCAATAGGGATTTCTAAACACTTAATAGGACAGACCGACATAATATTTGTTTTTAATATAGGTGAATGAAATAATTTTGCCTATTATATTTTCTATATATAAAAATATTTATAAAGATATATATATTTGGTTGCTATAGATTGGGTGTTAGGAAATAAAATATTTATAATAACTGAAGCTAAGTTGAAATTATAATAAACCAAATTTGGAGATTTTAGAACTTAAATCCGGGGTTTTTGAAAATTTGCTTCCAAAGAATTTGTGAAATTTATTGATTTGGTTTATAAGTAATTACTTATATAAATATAGTATAATTTGGAAAAAATTTGTTTTAAAAGAAGATTTTGGAGAAATAAATTCTGTACTTTCCTCTCTGTCGCTGGAAAATAAATTCGGTGATGACGGCCGCATCATCGACTTTCATTTTCGAGTTTCGAAGGGGAAAGGCCACTGTAGTAAATTCTACTGCAGATTTATTTTGAAATTTTCTAAAGATTTTCTTTTATTGTTCTAACTATAATTAGAGATATTGAGTTGTAAGAACTTATTTATCTATTATTTTGGAATAAATTGAAATTTGACCTGGTATTTAAATTCTAATTTTTCCATTAATTAATTGCTTAAATTTTGTTAGTGAATTAAAAGTTAAGTAATAAATGGATGGAAACCTCTAATTTAAGTAAGAAAATAATGCTAGGTATAAGTGAAGTAAAAGTTTTAACTGATAAATAATGGAAAAGATTTATTGAAGAATGAATGAATTAAAAGAATGGAGATTTAACTTGTATAAGTCAATTGCATCTTTTTTTAACATAAATAACTTACCCATATATAAAAGTTGAAATGTTGAATAAGAAATTGGGATTGAATATTTTACAGGCAGTAATTTAGAAAAAGAAGTATTCAATAAACTACTGTTGCAATAAGAATTTAATGGTAAAAAACTTAGGTTATAATTGAAATTTTATTTAAAATAAAGTTAAGAATTATTAATAGATGATATGAACCTGAGTGTATAACATGAAATTCAAAATAAGAATTTATTATATGAGTATTCACTTAAGTATGTTCTATCTCCCCTATTCAAATATAATGGAAAGTAGGAAAATTTTAATGACTGCAATTCATAGTTAATGAATGTTATTAATGAGAATTCAAGGGAAATCTTACAAGTGAAGATATTCAAAATATTTGTTGTTATTAATGAGAATTTATTTTATAGACTTAAGTAATAAAAGGAAACTTAAGTAATAAAAAGGAAATACAAATATAATGAATTTGGTGATAATTGGAAAATAAACTTGTAAGAAACAAAGAAATCCCTCATAAATGAAGGAAAGAAAAATCAAAACACTGAATTATGAAATAAATGTATAATGAGATATTTTGGTGTTGATTTGAATTGTTGGTTGATGTATGTTGTTGGGTAAGGAATTATGGAGCTGTTAGATTTACAAATAATCTATCTTTGTTCCATCTTAGGCTGTTGAGCAACGGATGCACTTGATAGTTATTCTTCATTCGTACAACTTCAGAATCTGAACCCGAACAACTAATTGTCGTTTGATTTAAATGATGGGTTGTTGTATGTGGTTGTGCTGTTTGTTAAAATGTATGGTTGTTGCATTTGATTGAGTATGAATGATTGAATCCACTTGAATAGTTCATTTAAAATAAATATTTAACCTTTTAGATTTTATTAGTAAGTACAGGTGTTGGAAGCAACTGCTACTGCTGTTGGTTCCAAAATAATAAAGCGTATATTGCCCGACAATAGGTACGTTTTCGGATTACGTTTAAAGCGATATTTTATATATTTTTCCCGTGTTGGGATATAATATTTTGATTATATATGTAATATACTTGTATATTTGGATATTATATTTTCTCCAGAGTCCCTCCGTACAAAGGAGACTCTGCCAAAATTTTTCGTAAATTTTGGACTTAGTTTTTTTAAAATATTTTCCCAACTTTAATAACTCAAGTATTAAGGGACATAATGATTATAAAACAAGTATAATTCATTAAAGGAAATTAATTTAGTAAAATTATTGTTATAAGTTAATATTTGAAATTAGATATACTGTTTATTCTTCCTCCTCCCTTCTTTTTCCTTTTCGGGGACGAAAAGTTTTGAGTGGGGGAGATTGTAATGACCTGATAAATTTATGATATTTTTATAAATTTAATTTATATGTTTGCTAATTTAATCCAGTATAAAATTAAAGTCTTAGGATTTTAAAAGGATGAATGTAGGAGTTAGATAGTAACTGTAATTACAGGTAGAGATTTAAAAGGTTATATGACATAGATTTGAAAATAACTGAAAGTTGTGTTGTAGTTATAAGTCTTAATTTGTTGGTTTAATGGTATTAATGTAACAATAACTGAATTGGATTACATACACACAAACATTTGAAAAATTTATTAGGTGGACTAAATTGGTTAAAGTTCATAAGTTGTGCATTTCAATTTAGTAGAAATTCTAAACGATAAACGGAGATTTAAATAAACGCTAAATTAAAACTATGTAAAATGGTGACTTAAGGAATTGGAATATAATCCAAAATTTAATTAATGATAGTAACGTAGTATTAGCTAATAAATAGATTTCAATGCAGTAACCAAATGAAAGGAATAGGAATGAATATATATATTGAATAGGAATGAATATATATATTGGGTTGAAATGAAATAAAAATGTGTCACATTTAGATGGAGTAAAATTTAAGAAACCTATAAATGTGGAATCAGTAAACATTTGTAAAAAAAAAAAAAATATTGCCTAGAATAAAATTCATTTAATATAAGAATTCAAGGTGGAAGATTTACATTTGGATTGAAAGGTATGATTAATTGAATTGGTGATTTGGGGAATTTAATCCAAGGGTTACTCTAAAAATAAATACGGATAAAAAGAGGTTAAACTAAGGAGGGGCATTAATTGATTTTAAGGCTTATTTAATACGTTAATAGGCAAGACTACACATTCATACATTTATACAAGGTTAAAAATAGAAGCACCAGTGTGATATAATGTAAATAGATGGGTATCAACCTTTATTTATATGTTAATGGGATTTAATTTCTATTGTATAAAAACCGCAATTTAATGAAGATTGAAATAGCTAATTCATACGTTAGTTGATTTAGCTGGAATATGAAGATATTTAACGGAATAGTGAAATCAAATGGGAATGGGTTTCCATTGTTCATTTGAATTCACATTCATCATAAAAAAAAAAAAAAAAAAACTTATTTGAAAACCAAAGGAATAATAAAGGAATCAAGACTTAATTAGTAATTTGGATTTAAGACATGGCAATTTGGATTTATTGCAACATTTAATACCATAGAATTTAGTAAAGCTTATTCAAATTTCAGTTGACCATTTGTGATATAACTTTTTGAAAACAAGACTTTATTTATGAATTGAGTATTTGATTCAACGAATGGTAATTACTTCATTTAAAAATGGAATTTAACGTAAATTAGTACGTTATTAAAGTTAAATGAAAGCTGTAAACATTTGACTTAGAGAACAATTGAGTGAAATCTTAACTAATGTAAATTTCATCATATTGACATCCATAACTGTGAATCATAGGAAGAAGGTAAATAAATGAACTTAACCAAACTATTTATGTTGAATATTGAAAATTTGAATAAATAAATAGTTAAGAAAATTAAGGGAATGGGAATAAAAATTTATTTATAATTTGGAATTTTAATTACGGTGAAAAGGGTTAACTGCAATTAAAAGTAAGTTGAGATGGAAATCAAGTTATTTATTTAATTTGGTTTAAGATGTGAGTATAAAGGTATAAGATTTAATAATTGGGTTTAGAATAAAATTTATAATCTCTAAATAATAAGGAAGTGCAGATATTTAGCTGCAAATTTATATACCGATAGATTTTAATTCACATCCAGGCTTGGTAAACCATTTGGGATTGTCTGAATTATATAAGTCACAAAATTTGGCCAATATTAGAAGTTGAAACATAAAAACTGGATTTATAATTTATTTTAATTTATTTAATAAATATAAAAAATAGCCATTTTGGGCACGGACTCGGATTTCGACGAAACCAGTTTCATCGGATCCGTATCAGTGAATTATTATAGGATTTCAAATTTCGTATCGATCGGACTTGTTGTTTGATCGTACGGACGATAAACGCCTTGAAATCAATTTTATTAAAATCAATTTGAAAATCAATTTGGAAATCTTGTTTTTAGCATAACTTCTTCATACGATCGAATTTGGTCGCGAAACTTTTTCCATTGCGTTCAGAATATTTTAAAACACCTATTTGGATATATAGTTTTAACAAATCCGACTCCGGAGGCATAGCGGGCTTTTTGGACCATGGTTTGTCACGCACGTTCGCGTATCCAGTCTAGCTACCCTACCTCTAGCCTATCTATAAATATACATCTCTAAACCCTAGCTCCTTTCTTTTTCATTTGCTGTACGTTCATTTCTTCACTCTTTTCTCTTCCCCAAATGTATACATCTCAGATCCAATTCCAGATCCATCCACAGTTCAAAATCAAAAGTCAAAACTCAAAAATTTCAGAAAATTCTCAAAAAAATATATGTTGAAGTATTCGATACGCGTAATCTAGTGGTGCAATTCGTTTTTCAATTGGAGCTGTCGTTCATCCTGAATAAATTCAAACAGCCCCAAAACCGTTCATCATCGTCGCACAAAACTTCATCGGATCGAGATTCTGTTTCTGGGTATTGTAGTATGGACGATGGGAAGCACATCTATGTAATTTGTTTGGCAATTCAACGGTTGGATGTGGAGGAATTATTAATTAGGGTTTCGTTTTTAAGGCGGCGGCTGGCCGTGGGGGAGGCGTTCGGCGACATGGACCATCGGCTTTGGTCGAGGTGGCTTGGGCGAGTCCATCGAGCAAGGGGACGGTAGCTGGAAGCAGGCGGCCGCGTGTCTGTGCATTTTCCTTAGAGCTTGTAACCGATGGGTTTCACGAGCGTTCCAGTGGGAAGGGCATTCGCGTTCAGGTCTCTGTGCACGCGCATGAAGTTGGAACAGTCTGGTGACGTGGCTTTTAGTGATTCATGTGAGAGGTTTAGTTAATTTTGTTTTAATTTAATTTCGTTTGCAATTCGATTTTTCATCATAACTTTTCCATACGAAATCGGATTCACACGAAATTTCTTTTGTTAGGATCATAATTTAATTCCGGACTCGATGACGCTGGTTTGGACGAATTCTGAGACGGGCGAATTTTTGGGTTTAAATCGGATTTAAATTCGATTTAAATTCAAAAGGTGAGTGTTTTAACCCACTCACAATTACTAGAAGCTTTTATGTTTGTTAAATAAATTTTAGAAATGAATAGAAATTTATTTATGAGCTTTTGGGCATGTTATTTCATCCATATCTGTTGAATTGCATTTTTTGAATTTAGCTGTTAATTTAAATTGATTGATTGCATATTAATTGGCTGTTAGAAATTATTGTTTGCATAAGAACTGCTAGTTAACAGTTATGTAAATTATTATTGAGTAAACTGTTAGATAAATAGTTGATAAATTTAATTTGGGAAAAACTGACAGTTATTACCTGTTGTATATGTTCATAGATATATACTGTTATTGATTGAAATTGGTTGATGGTTGCGATTGGATGATGGATGTTGTTGATGAATGAATGTTTATTGCATATCATTAAAATTGCAAATTTATCATGCATATTTCATTTTTCGGGATTGTGGTTTGAAATGATAAAACCGCAAAGTTTTATTTTTAAATTGCGGATTGAAATGATAAATATCCGTATCACTTGACCATAGGATAGAAAATTATATACAGGCACCGCGGTCTATATATAACTATTTTAATGTGATTTCTATGGTTTGGATGGAATACGGTTTATAATAATCTTAAATTTTATACTGTATAAATATTTTTCTTCCGTATTTATGTACATGAAAAGTTGGAAATTTTGAAATAAAAAGGTGTATAAATTCCCTTAGTAAAATGGAAGAAAATTTAGAAAATGGAGTTGGATAAATTTATATCATATGTTTAAATGTTAAGTTTGGAAATTTAAGATATGATATTTATAATTGGATTTTTCCCAAGAAAAAAATTGAAATGAATATTCTAATATGAATTTGAATTGGAAAAATATTCTAATATAATTGGAATCGAAAAATACATATGTTTTATTACTAGAAATTAGAGTTGTTTAAGGATTTATGTGAATATTCAAACTAAATAATAAAACATTTAATTTGTTGAAAGAATATATTCCAATTTTAGTTTTTGAATATTAATACTCCAATGGATTTATATATATGGAAATTGAAATGGTTTTGGAACTTAAGAGTGATATCTAAATTATGGTTTTAACTTTAGATAAAGAAATATTTCCATAAAGCCATATAACTTATTTCTTTACAAAGTGACAGTAAAGTTAAGCCTTTGAAATTCATATACCGTTGAATATCCAAACCATTTGAGTTTTAAAAGTTATGGTTTGAAATTATGGATTTCCAAAAATATTATGCTTTGAAAATATTCGATTTTCAGATATTATGAAGTTAAAGCCTTTTTATTATTGGAAAGGAATTATATTTGGGATAAGTGGTAAAATATGGTTTTGGGTTTTGGAATGATATCGTAATATTATGGTTTTGAAATGGATTATATTCTGGTTTTAAAAGTATAAACTGCTTTAAAGAACCGCGGTGTTATAATAACGATGGGTTGGCAAAGAGACCGGGATCGGATATGGACATACTCTCTGTCGATACCGAAAACCACTTTGACTAACCGTGTACGCGGTGGAGATTCCAGAATGAAGTAGGTTGGTGGCGACGATTCCTGTAAGGTAAATACGTGGACCCGACTCCCGTGAGTTGGCATAAGGTGGCTAAAACAGGAGCGATCGACGGGTTAATGAGGTCATTCCTCTGATCGGACACTCCTCTTCGATATTATACTATGACTTTGGATTGATTCAGTGGCCACTTCTATTTTTTTTGATTTGGGGAGTTGTTTCGAGGTGGGCGGTTGCTGCGGCTTCGCGTTACCATCGGCCCGGAAGCGTAATTGGTATATCTACCCTGGCATTGCCTAGTTGTGCCGTGTCACCTACCCTATCGCGCCTTGTACGAGTTTGGTTTTTTCCCGTAGCCCGTGTGGTATCCTCTAGTGGCTTCCCGATCAGGAGGGACTATGATATTGGATGGACTACTGGGACTATTACGTGTTAAGGGCTATATGGGTAACCCCTTAACGCTATTAAAAAGTAAGTTTATTTTATAAATAGACACTATTATAATAGCGCAATATACTACATAGTAAATAGTTTAACGGATCCTTAGAAGATGTAAATCCCGAGCATCTCTTGAGTTACTGTACCCATATTTATTTCTGTTTATTTAACTCACATAAGATTTTCTAGTCTGACTCGAGTGTTTTTGTCTTTTCAAATTCGCTCGGGTCAGTCCGAGCGTTTCAGGATAGCAGGTTTTAGCTTTGGAGGACGAAGACGAAGATTCAGTATTATTTTATATATAGTATTGCACTACACACTCTTTCTATTCCGCTGCAATTGTTGTATTTGGTATGTGTAACTCTGATATTCATTGTATAAGAAAAATCAAGCTTTTGTAAACTGTTTATGAACTGTATACTTGTTATTATATTTTATCCTTCCGCTGTGAGATTCTATTTTCGTTTTATTTCTTCTCTATTTTTCTTATTTACCCCATAACAATCCGCCCTTGCTTATGCTTTGAATTGGCACGTGTGTCGTTTTAAAGTGTGCGAAAAGGCGGGATGTTACAAGTTCAATTGCTTTAGCAAAGAAAAACTCAAACATTCAATTGCAGGAATCAAAAGCAGGTCTTCTGTTCTGTGTTCTGCATAAATAAGAGGTGAGTAAACTTCTTTTAAAAACAGTTTTATTCGTTTAACTACCATGCTTTGTTCCCTGTTCTCTGCTCTCTGCAATTTAATCAAGTGAGTAAATTGGTTTTTTTTTAAAAAAACAGTCAAGTTGAATACAGATTTTGTTGCTTATGAATTGATTTAGTTTTTATAACTTACTTTACATTTATATTTATATATAACTTTGACTGTGTATGTGATGACATTGCTTTGTTTAATTTAGAAGAAGACCATGCCTTCTGTTTTTAAGAAATCCAAATCTATCACAATTTGATCCATATTTAGTTTTGAATGCATGAATAAATCTGTTTGTAAATGAAAGTGAAGACTTTAAAAATAGTACCATAATTTTTAGAACAGCAGAAAGTGTAGACAAAGGTTCTACAGTAAAACTAAACTTTTGTAAAAAAATTTACTGGCTTAAATTCGAAATTGAGTTTCATGCATGTAACCGTGATTGTAAATCACGAATTTAGGCGTATAAATTGTAAATTTTAATTGATGTAGTGGCGTGAATTTTGGGTTTGAAGGTTTTTGGGCTTATGGCGAATTGCCGATTGTTCATGCATGTAATTGACTCGAAATTTGGATCGAGGGTAGCTATAGGAGTGTATAATTAGGGAAAATTGTTGAGTAATTTTTCCTATGTGTAATTTGTTCGAATTTGGAACGATTAGGGTTTAGGACTGCAATTTGCTTTCGGCATGATGGTGAAGCATTGCCTCGTGTATGTTGAATCAAGTTCGATCGTGTTCGGGGATGTTGGAGCTTGAGGTCTTGGCTTTCGATGGTGGTGTCGGCGAGGTGTAACGGTGGCGAGTTCGTCAACGGCAATGGGTTTTACGGTCGAGTTTCACTGCAGTTCTTCGTGCGTTGGGTCATAATTCGATTCGATTTATATTTCTCGAATCTAGGTTTTCATATGTGTTCGTGGATGGTTGAGTGATCGTTGACGATAGGTGCGACCAACTACGGCAGCCGGCGTTGTTGGTGCATGTGCACCATGATTGTTGTGTGCACTGGGAAGGAGTTGGGGAAGACGAGAGTTTACTCAAGTAGGTGTTCGAGTTGTACTCGGGGATGACTCGAAGAAGATGGGGGCCGAGTTGCTTCGCGGTTGACGCGAGTGGTACCTGGGTTGTACTCGGGATTGTTTTGATTTTGGTCCTATAGTGTTTTATGGCAGTTTAAACTTGGGTTTTGATTAAAAGAAATAAATTGTTGGAACTTGTTTTGGTAAGTAGGAAGTTAATCAACTTTTAAAAGAGAAAAATATTAATTGAATTCAATTTCAAATTTAAATTATTGAGAAGTTTTAATTTGAAATTAATTATTCAAGTAGATGTGTGTGTTTGAAATTTAATTTAAAGGAATGTTTTCATTTTAAAATACTAAATCAAGTTATTAAGTAATGATTTAAAGACTAAGTTTAAATTTCTATTGGAAATTTATAAGTTTAAATTAGATGTTTTAAAGTTTTAAAATTTATTTCAAAATGTTATTTTTCTCCAATTGAATTATTGATATGAATTTTGTAAACCTATAAAAAAGGTTTATTTTTAGAATTTGGATTAATTTCAAATAATTTATCTATGTAGATAATTATGAATAATTTGTTTTGATATGAACTTAAAGGTACTTAATTAAATTGTGATTTATTAATAAGTAAAAGCCTAATTAAGAATGATGTTTTCTTAATTAATTAAAGATTTTGAAATATATTAGAAGTAACTAATTAAGTGTTTAATTAAATTTAAATAATTAGTTAATTGTTTATTTAATTTTAAATAATCACTTAATTATGGATTAATTAAGTGTGATTACTTAATGAAGTAATCAATGGTTAAATTTTTGGATGTAATTAGAATAGTAATTACTTATGGAAGTATTTAGAGAAGTTACTCATGTGAGCAATTAGTTGGAAGTGATTGATGGATAATCACTTAATGTTATTAATTAAGAATTAATTATATAATTTTTTTAAAATTAATTAATTATGAAGTAATTAATTAATGAATTAAGAATTATTTAATAATGGAATTAATTATTTGTTAAGCAATTAATTAAGAAAGTAATTAAGATTTATTAATAGAAGTAATTAGAGATAATTACTTATGTAAGTAATTAAGAGTTAATTACTTAATTATTTTAGATAATTGATTAATTTGACTAATTAATTAAAGAATGAGATTAATTTAAGATTAATTACTAAGTGTAATTAATTAAGATTATTATTAATTATTAAAGTAATTAATTAAGGATTTGTTAATTAATTTAATTGAATAAAAATTACTTAATGAAGTAATTAAAGATTAATTAAATGGATTTATTAATCAAGGATTAATTAATTTAGAAGTTAATTAATTAAGAAGTTAATTAATTTAGATAGGTAATTACATGTTGTTAATTACTGATTAAAGAAATGGTTAATTATAAGTTAATTATTTAATTACTTAAAGGGTTAATTAATTGATAAGGATTATTTAATTAATGAATTAATCAAGGTTGATTAATAATAATAATTGAATTAAGTATGATTAATTAATTGTAATTAATTAAGGATTAATGTAATTAATTATAGTGAATTAATTAATGAAGGATCATTAATTATTGTAATTAATGATAGTAATTAAAGGTTAATTACTGAATATGGTTATGGATAATTACTTGAACGTAATTAAAGGATAATTAATCAAGTAGGATTAATTAAGGAAGATCATTAAGTGATGATAATGAATTTGATTTGAAATAAATAAATAATCCAAGTGATTAAAGAATAGTAATTAATTTAATTAGAGATTAATTAAATTAATTAAGAGTTAATCAGTTCTGCTATGGGTGATTGATTAATATGGAATGGTTGATATTGAGTGATTGATATTGGATGTTGAATGACATTGGATGATTGATATGGGGTGATTGGTTGATACTGGATGATTTGGATGACTATGATATATGTGATATGCTGCATTGTGAAGATGAATGTTGATGTGAATTATCTATTGTGATAATGTTATTCATCTATTTGTTTATATATCATCCTGAATAAGTTAAATTGTTTAAATCCCTTAAGTACAACTTGAACATTAAAATGACGTTTGGTTTCCGTGAGACCGGGATCGGGTTTGCTACATTACAGCGTGATAGGGGGTTCTTGCTTTGCGTTAGGTGGCGAACTGGAGACTCTTATCCCTACATGTACCTTTTGGGTAGTATAAGGCCCTGGGTTGGTTGCGAGTCGAGAGGCTGGCCATAAAAGCAAACCCGAGGTACCAATGGGAGCCACGACGGGGCTGGGATGGTTGAAAAGCCTACTAGTCGAGTGAGCCGCTGTTGATGGTTGCAAAGCCTAGACTATCTTAGTTTGTATCAGAGCATTAGGTTGATTGAATACCTAGGCTCTGTAGTGGTGTCTTCCTTGAGAGAGCGTACTTGTAATATATATATATATATATATATATATATATATATAGACACACCTGATTTGTTGGGTTATCTGTTCGGATTTTCCAGCATTAGTTTTAAAGGTAGATGGAGTAGTGGTTTGTGTGTGTAAAACGATTACCACTAATGGAAGAGGTCCATATGTTTGAGGTTGAAAGTATATGTCGAGAATGTAGACCTAACACCGTCTCCAGTGAGATTTGTTGTTTGGAGTAAGGATTTCTCTTATATCCGAAGGAAAACTTTTAAAGATTCGGAGTCTATCTTTGAAGCGTAAGTTTGGATCTGTCGGAAGTGTAGAAGTAAGTAATGATATCTTAGTAACTGCGTGATGAGATGCAGAATCCATGGATATTCCAGAAGATGTTTTCTTTGAAGCAGTTTTAGTAGTAGTTGAGGAGCAGTCTTTATATGCCGTAAAGATGATTCATCTGTGTATAAGTTGTTTGGATCTTCAGTATGGAAGTTGGCTGTTTTGGAATATGAGACTAAGGTCTATGAGTTGCTTCGCTTCGGCATGGTCTCATTTGTCATCCTTTAAGGAGAGTAAAGAGTTGATGCTTGGTTTGGAGCCCGAGTTTCTTTTGGGTTGTCTGCCATCTCGGAGGTCTTTTGTGTGGTTGTTGATGGTTTTGGTTTTTGAGAAGTCTTTGAATTAGAAGTCTTGGTTAGCTGTGGTAGCAGTGTAACTCGAAGTGTTCGGTGTGCTAACGAGGAGGTCTTTGGCTTTGCATTATCATCAAGTAGAGTTTAGAAGCAGCAGTGTTGGTTGTTTCTTCGATGGTTTGGGAATCTTGGTGTTTATTCTTGCAGTAGCCGAGCAGTTGGTGGAAGTTATCTTGAAGAATTAACCTTGTTTGGAAAGCTTAGAGCTGTTCTAATTGGTGAAGAGAGAACAGATTCTTTGGAATCCGAATTAGGTTGGATCACAAAAGTGACTTGCGATTGGTTTGGAATTTTCTTGAGCATTCTTTGTTTAAGACTGAGGATTCTCATGGGGAGTAAGAGCTACTGAAGTAATCAGAAGGTTGTCTGCATCTGGAGTTGAGTTCCATATTATTTTGGATCCAGAAGTGATTATGGTAGCTAGCCCGGTTGTAGGATGGTTCTTGGAGAGGTAGAGATTGATGTAGCAGCTCAAGAATTTATTTTTGGAATTTGCATTTGGTTAGATCTTATTTTTGAGTTGGATTCTGTGTAAGGTTATGTGACCGAGTCGGATGTGTCATTAAGATTATATGGATTTGATGAACAAAGTTTCTGGTATATATTGGATAAGTTTGTATTCGTGTTCATCAACAGTATTCTTATCTATTTCAGAATCAGAGTTGTGCAGCGGAAGTGTGGTAGCAGCTGTGCGAGGAAGGAAGCAAGTTCTGTTTGCCTTTGCTCGAGTAGTAGAGTTTGTGTTCTGGATTTCGATGGATTTTGGAAGACTTTTCCGTTGGATAGGATCCTGAAGCTAGTTTGCTTAGGTCTAGTTGTTTCTATAAGTATCAGCATAGGTTGAGCTGATAAGGAAGAGATTGGCAGCCCTAGATTATCTGTCAGGTTATACAGATATGAGATAAGAAGTTTAGAGTTTAAAGTTGGGGACTTCATTTGTTGTTAAGATTTCTCTGGTTAAGAGAGCAAAAATTGAGTAAGATTGGTTGGTTAGTGCTATGGCATTTTAGATTTCTTATCTGTGTTCTGATAAGATAAGATTTGTTGTCTATGAGATTGAATGGCCAGTTTGGATAGCTGGAGTTCATTATATTTCACGCATCTCTGAGGGAGTACGTGTATGATTCATTATTGCTTGTTGAATCTGTAGTTCAGTTGGAATTGGATGTTGAGCTGGATTTGAGAGTAATCTGATGTTCTGTTCAGATTGATGAATCTAGAAAAGAGAGAAGCTCTGGATTTTGGTAGTATAGTTAGTTTGTTAGCTTCTGTAGAGCGAGTCTCCCGGTTATTTTTATTTGGGAAACTCGAAATAGTATTAGAATTTTATTCTGACGTAGGTCAGGATAATTAGTTAAGTTTGTTTGTGTGATTGATTGCTTTGGTTGTTAGTAACTGAATGAAATGTAGGCTTTGCTAATAGAAATTAAAATCTTTGCTGGTTTATTAAATTACCTTTGCTTTTAAATTTCGGGGACGAAATTCTTTTAAGTGGGGAGGATTGTAACAACGCGGAATTTTGGGCAATATCGATTTAATAATCTGTAATAATAATTTAATTGATTTGATAAATTTTCTTTATGTTTTAATTTAAATTGGTAAAATTAATCTTTTAAAGAATAACAAATTTTTAATCTGGTAAGTGAAATCAATATCATTTAACAATTTAAAAATTGGTTAGAAGTGTTTTTCAAAAGCTAATAAATTTTATTCTATTTATAATATATATGTTTGATATATATTGTGAATGGAAATATCTTTTGTTTTAAATTAAAAATTGAATTTTCAAATTGTAATATATGTAAGCATATGTTATAATTTGATATTGTTTTGAAAATTTAATTTAATCTATTAATAAATTATATATGGATAAATATTGTAATTGAAGCCTTTTTTTAAAACATAATGTTTTTCAAAAGATAATTTAAAGATTAATTCAATCTGTTTCCAAAAATATAAGATGTATATTATAACTAGCTTTAGAGTATTTCTTTAATAAAGTAAATTAAAGATGTAAGTTTATATCTACATTTAAACTAAATAAAGGATTATTAAAATACAAATGAGTATGTATTATCATCTTAATTACATTAATAACACTTGTAAGCTTTTAAAAATAGATTAGTGACATTTGTTCAAATTATTAACAAGTGGCAACATATAATTTTAATTTTTAATAAATGTCTTTTAAGAAAACAATCTTCTTTCAAAACATTTTCTTTCTTTCAAATGTTAGTGGAAAAATCAGAAAACAAATTTCCAAAAGAAAATAAAATCCAAAAGTAAATCTAAAGTTCTTCTCAACATAGTAAAATCTGTAATTTCAAATCCTAAAGTGTAAAGCCTACATTTGCCAATGCAATTGATCTTCAAAACCTCAACCTGCATTTCAAAAGTCTTCAACCTGCAACAATTAAAATCTGCATTTCTTCAAACTGCATTCAAAATTAAGGGATGCAGCAAGTTTCAATTATTTTAAAACATAAAATTGGAAACATGCAAGGGTTCAATTGCTTCAGCAAAGAAAAACTCAAACCTGCAATTGCAGGAATCAAAAATAGGTCTTTTGTTCTGTGTTCTGCATAAATAAGAGGTGAGTAAACTTCTTTTAAAAACAGTTTTATTTGTTTAACTACCATGCTTTGTTCCCTGTTCACTGCTCTCTGCAATTTAATCAAGTGAGTAAATTGGTTTTTTTTTTTAAAAAAAAACAGTCAAGTTGAATACAGATTTTGTTGCTTATGAATTGATTTAGTTTGTATAGCTTACTTTACGGTTATATCTATATATAACTTTGACTGTGTATGTGATGACATTGCTTTGTTTGATTTAGAAGAAGACTGTGCCTTCTGTTTTTAAGAAATCCAAATCTATCACAATTTGATCCATATTTAGTTTTGAATGCATGAATAAATCTGTTTGTAAATGAAAGTGAAGACTTTAAAAATAGTACCATAATTTTTATAACAACAAAAAGTGTAGACAAAGGTTTTACAGTAAAACTAAACTTTTGTAAATAAAATTACCGGCTTAAATTCGAAATTGAGTTTCATTCATGTAATCGTGATTGTAAATCACGAATTTAGGCGTATAAATTGTAAATTTTAATTGAGGTAGTGGTGTGAATTTTGGGTTTGAAGGTTTTTGGGCTTATGGCGAATCGCCGATTATTCACGCATGTAATTGATTCGAAATTTGGATCGAGGGTAGCTATAGGAGTGTAGAATTAGGGAAAATTGTTGAGTAATTTTTCCTATGTGTAATTTGTTCGAATTTGGAACGATTAGGGTTTAGGATTGCAATTTGCTTTCGGCATGATGGTGAAGCATTGCCTCGTGTATTTTGAATCGAGTTCGATCGTGTTCGGGGATGTTGGAGCTTGAGGTCTTGGCTTTCGATGGTGGTGTCGGCGAGGTGTAACGGTGGCGAGTTCGTCAACGGCAATGGGTTTTACGGTCGAGTTTCACTGTAGTTCTTCATGCGTTGGGTCATAATTCAATTCGATTTATATTTCTCGAATCTGGGTTTTCATATGTGTTCGTGGATGGTTGAGTGATCGTTGACGATAGGTGCGACCAACTACGGCGGCCGGCGTTGTTGGTGCATGTGCACCGTGATTGTTGTGTGCACTGGGAAGAAGGAGTTGGGGAAGACGAGAGTTTACTTGAGTAGGTGTTCGAGTTGTACTCCGGGATGACTCGAAGAAGATGAGGGCCGAGTTGCTTCGCGGTTGACGCGAGTGGTACCTGGGTTGTACTCGGGATTGTTTTGATTTTGGTCCTGTAGTGTTTTATGGCAGTTTAAACTTGGGTTTTGATTAAAAGAAATAAATTGTTGGAACTTGTTTTGGTAAGTAGGAAGTTAATCGACTTTTAAAAGAGAAAAATATTAATTGAATTCAATTTCAAATTTAAATTATTGAGAAGTTTTAATTTGAAATTAATTATTCAAGTCGATGTGTGTGTTTGAAATTTAATTTAAAGGAATGTTTTCATTTTAAAATACTAAATCAAGTTATTAAGTAATGATTTAAAGACTAAGTTTAAATTTCTATTGGAAATTTATAAGTTTAAATTAGATGTTTTAAAGTTTTAAAATTTATTTCAAAATGTTATTTTTTTCCTATTGAATTATTGATATGAATTTTGTAAACCTATAAAAAGGGTTTATTTTTAAAATTTGGATTAATTTCAAATAATTTATCTATGTAGATAATTATGAATAATTTGTTTTGATATGAACTTAATGGTACTTAATTAAATTGTGATTTATTAATAAGTAAAAGTCTAATTAAGAATGATGTTTTCTTAATTAATTAAAGATTTTGAAATATATTAGAAGTAATTAGTTAATTGTTTAGTTAAATTTAAATAATTAGTTAATTGTTTATTTAATTTTAAATAATCACTTAATTATGGATTAATTAAGTGTGATTACTTAATGAAGCAATCAATGGTTAAATTTTTGGATGTAATTAGAATAGTAATTACTTATGGAAGTAATTAGAGAAGATACTCATGTGAGCAATTAATTGGAAGTGATTGATGGATAATCACTTAATGTTATTAATTAAGAATTAATTAATATAATTGTTTTAAAATTAATTAATTATGAAGTAATTAATTAATGAATTAAGAATTATTTGATAATGGAATTAATTATTTGTTAAGTAATTAATTAAGAAAGTAATTAAGATTTATTAATAGAAGTAATTAATGATAATTACTTATGTAAGTAATTAAGAGTTAATTACTTATTTATTTTAGATAATTAATTAATGGATTAATTAATTAAAGGATAAGATTAATTTAAGATTAATTACTAAGTGTAATTAATTAAGATTGTAATTAATCATTAAAGTAATTAATTGAGGATTTGTTAATTACTTTAATTGAATAAAAATTACTTAATGAAGTAATTAAAGATTAATTAAATGGATTTATTAATCAAGGATTAATTAATTTATAAGTTAATTAATTAAGAAGTTAATTAATTTAGATAGGTAATTACATGTTGTTAATTACTGATTAAAGAAATGGTTAATTATAAGTTAATTATTTAATTACTTAAAGGGTTAATTAATTGATAAGGATTATTTAATTAATGAATTAATCAAGGTTTATTAATAATAATAATTGAATTAAGTATGATTAATTAATTGTAATGAATTAAGGATTAATGTAATTAATTATAGTTAATTAATTAATGAAGGATCGTTAATTATTGTAATTAATGATAGTAATTAAAGGTTAATTACTGAATATGGTTATGGATAATTATTTGAATGTAATTAAAGGATAATTAATCAAGTAGGATTAATTAAGGAAGATCATTAAGTGATGATAATGAATTTGATTTGAAATAAATAAATAATCCAAGTGATTAAAGAATAGTAATTAATTTAATTAGAGATTAATTAAATTAATTAAGAGTTAATCAGTTCTGTTATGGGTGATTGATTAATATTTAATGGTTGATAATGAGTGATTGATATTGGATGTTGAATGACATTGGATGATTGATATGGGGTGATTGGTTGATACTGGATGATTTGGATGACTATGATATATGTGATATGCTGCTTTGCGAAGATGAATGTTGATATGAATTATTTATTGTGATAATGTTATTCATCTATTTGTTTATATATCATCCTGAATAAGTTAAACTGTTTAAATCCCTTAAGTACAACTTGGACATTAAAATGGCATTTGGTTTCGGTGAGACCGGGATCGGGTTTGCTACATTACAGCGTGATTGGGGGTTCTCGCTTTGCGTTAGGTGGCGAACGGGAGACTCTTACCCCTACATGTCCCTTTTGGGTAGTATAAGGCCCTGGGTTGGTTGCGTTGAGAGGCTGGCCATAAAAGCAAACCCGAGGTACCAATGGGAGCCACGGCGGGGCTGGGATGGTTGAAAAGCCTACCAGTCGAGTGAGTCGCTGTTGATGGTTGTAAAGCCTAGACTATCTCAGTTGGTATCAGAGCATTAGGTTGAGTGAATACCTAGGCTCTGTAGTGGTGTCTTCCTTGAGAGAGCGTGCTTGTAATTTATATATATATATATATATATATATGTATGTATGTATATATATATATATCTAACTGATTTGTTGGGTTATCTGTTCGGATTTTCCAGCATAAGTTTTAGAGGTAGATGGAGTAGTGGTTTGTGTGTGTAACACGATTTCCACTAATGGAAGAGGTCCACATGTTTGAGGTTGAAAGTATTTGTCGAGAATGTAGACCTAATACCGTCTCAAGTGAGATTTGTTGTTTGGAGTATGGATTTCTCTGATATCCGAAGGAAATCTTTTAAACATTCGGAGTCTATCTTTGAAGTGTAAGTTTGGATCTGTCGGAAGTGTTCAAGTAAGTAATGATATCTTGGTAACTGCGTGATGAGATGCAGAATCCATGGATATTCCAGAAGATGTTTTCTTTGAAGCAGTTTTATTAGTAGTTGAGGAGCAGTCTTTATATGCCGTAAAGATGATTCATCTGTGTACAAGTTGTTTGGATCTTCAGTATGGAAGTTGGCTGTTTTGGAATATGAGACTAAGGTCTATGAGTTGCTTCGCTTAGGCATAGTCTCATTTAAGTAGAGTAAAGAGTTGATGCTTGGTTTGGAGCCCGAGTTTCTTTTGGGTTGTCTGCCATCTTGGAGGTCTTTTGTGTGGTTGTTGATGGTTTTGGTTTTTGAGAAGTCTTTGAATTAGAAGTCTTGGTTAGCTGTGGTAGCAGTGTAACTCGAAGTGTTCGATGTGCTGACGAGGAGGTCTTTGGCTTTGCATTATCATCAAGTAGAGTTTGGAAGCAGCAGTGTTGGTTGTTTCTTCGATGGTTCGGGAATCTTGGTGTTTATTCTTGCAGTAGCCGAGCAGTTGGTGGAAGTTATCTTGAAGAATTAACCTTGTTTGGAAAGCTTAGAGCTGTTCTAATTGGTAAAGAGTGAACAGATTCTTTGGAATCCGAATTAGGTTGGATCACAAAAGTGACTTGCGATTGGTTTGGAATTTTCTTGAGCATTCTTTGTTTAAGACTGAGGATTCTCATGGGGAGTAAGAGCTACTGAAGTAATCAGAAGGTTGTCTGCATCTGGAGTTTAGTTCCATATTATTTTGGATCCAGAAGTGATTATGGTAGCTAGCCCGGTTGTAGGATGGTTCTTGGAGAGGTAGAGATTGGTGTAGCAGCTCAAGAATTTATTTTTGGAATTTGCATTTGGTTAGATCTTGTTTTTGAGTTGGATTCTGTGTAAGGTTGTGTGACCGAGTCGGATGTGTCACTAAGATTATATGGATTTGATGAACAAAGTTTCTGGTATATATTGGATAAGTTTGTATTCGTGTTCATCAACAATATTCTTATCTATTTCAGAATCAGAGTTGTGCAGCGGAAGCGAGGTAGCAGCTGTGCAAGGAAGGAAGCAAGTTCTGTTTGCCTTTGCTTGAGTAGTAGAGTTTGTGTTCTGGATTTCGATGGATTTTGAAAGACTTTTCCGTTGGATAGGATCCTGAAGCTAGTTTGCTTAGGTCTAGTTGTTTCTATAAGTATCAGCATAGGTTGAGCTGATAAGGAAGAGATTGGCAGCCCTGGATTGTCCATCAGGTTATACAGATATGAGATAAGAAGTTTGGAGTTTGAAGTTGGGGACTTCATTTGTTGTTAAGATTTCTCTGGTTAAGAGAGCAGAAATTGAGTAAGATTGGTTGGTTAGTGCTATGGCATTTTAGATTTCTTATCTGTGTTCTGATAAGATAAGATTTGTTGTCTATGAGATTGAATTGCCAGTTTGGATGGTTGGAGTTCATTATATTTCACGCATCTTTGAGGGAGTACGTGTATGATTCATTGTTGCTTGTTGAATCTGTAGTTCAGTTGGAATTGGTTGTTGAGATGGATTTGAGAGTAATCTGATGTTCTGTTCAGATTGATGAATCTAGAAAAGAGAGAAGCTCTGGATTTTGGTAGTGTAGTTAGTTTGTTAGCTTCTGTAGAGCGAGTCTCCTGGTTATTTTTACTTGGGAAACTCGAAATAGTATTAGAATTTTATTCTGACGTAGGTCAGGATAATTAGTTAAGTTTGTTTGTGTGATTGATTGCTTTGGTTGTTAATAACTGAATAAAATGTAGGCTTTGCTAATAGAAATTAAAATCTTTGCTGGGTTATTAAATTACCTTTGCTTTTAAATTTCGGGGACGAAATTCTTTTAAGGGGGCAGGATTGTAACGACGCAGAATTTTGGGCAATATCGATTTAATAATCTGTAATACTAATTTAATTGATTTGATAAATTTTCTTTATAATTTTAATTTAAATTGGTAAAATTAATCTTTTAAAGAATAACAAATTTTTAATCTGGTAAGTGAAATCAATATCTTTTAACAATTTAAAAATTGGTTAGAAGTGTTTTCAAAAGCTAATAAATTTTATTCTGTTTATACTATATATGTTTGATATATATTGTGAATGGAAATATCTTTTGTTTTAAATTAAAAATTGAATTTTCAAATTGTAATATATGTAAGCATATGTTATAATTTGATATTGTTTTGAAAATTTAATTTAATCTATTAATAAATTATATATGAATAAATATTGTAATTGAAGCTTTGTTTTAAAACATAATGTTTTTCAAAAGATAATTTAAAGATTAATTCAATCTGTTTCCAAAATATAAGATGTATATTATAACTAGCTTTAGAATATTTCTTTAATAAAGTAAATTAAAGATGTAAGTTTATATGTACATTTAAACTAAATAAAGGATTATTAAAATACAAATGAGTATGTGTTATCATCTTAAGTTACATTAGTAACACTTGTAAGCTTTTAAAAATAGGTTAGTGACATTTGTTCAAACTATTAACAAGTGGCAACATATAATTTTAATTTTTAATAAATGTCTTTTAAGAAAACAGTCTTCTTTCAAAACATTTTCTTTCTTTCAAATGTTAATGGCAAAATTAGAAAACAAATTTCCAAAATCTGAAAATAAAATCCAAAAGTAAATCTGAAGTTCTTCTCAACATAGTAAAATCTGTAATTTCAAATCCTAAAGTGTAAAGCCTACATTTGCCAATGCAATTGATCTTCAAAACCTCAACCTGCATTTCAAAAGACTTCAACCTGCAACAATTAAAATCTGCATTTCTTCAAACTGCATTCAAAATTAAGGGTTGCAGCAAGTTTCAATTATTTTAAAACATAAAATTGGAAACATGCAAGGGTTCAATTGCTTCAGCAAAGAAAAACTCAAACATGCAATTGCAGGAATCAAAAATAGTTCTTCTGTTTTGTGTTCTGCATAAATAAGAGGTGAGTAAACTTCTTTTAAAAACAGTTTTATTTGTTTAACTACCATGCTTTGTTCCCTGTTCTCTGCACTCTGCAATTTAATCGAGTGAGTAAATTGGTTTTTTTTTTAAAAAAAACAGTCAAGTTGAATACAAATTTTGTTGCTTATGAATTGATTTAGTTTTTATAACTTACTTTACATTTATATCTATATATAACTTTGACTGTGTATGTGATGACATTGCTTTGTTTGATTTAGAAGAAGACCGTGCCTTCTGTTTTTAAGAAATCCAAATCTATCACAATTTGATCCATATTTAGTTTTGAATGCATGAATAAATCTGTTTGTAAATGAAAGTGAAGACTTTAAAAATAGTGCCATAATTTTTAGAACAGCAGAAAGTGTAGAAAAGGTTTTACAGTAAAACTAAACTTTTGTAAAAAAATTTACTAGCTTAAATTCGAAATTGAGTTTCGTGCATGTAATCGTGATTGTAAATCATGAATTTAGGCATATAAATTGTAAATTTTAATTGAGGTAGTGGTGCGAATTTTGGGTTTGAAGGTTTTTGGGCTTATGGTGAATTGCCGATTGTTCACGCATGTAATTGATTCGAAATTTGGATCGAGGGTAGCTATAGGTGTGTAGAATTACGGAAAATTGTTGAGTAATTTTTCCTATGTGTAATTTGTTCGAATTTGGAACAATTAGGGTTTTCGGCATGATGGTGAAGCATTGCCTCGTGTATGTTGAATCGAGTTCGATCGTGTTCGGGGATGTTGGAGCTTGAGGTCTTGGCTTTCGATGGTGGTGTCGGCGAGGTGTAACGGTGGCGAGTTCGTCAACGGCAATGGGTTTTACGGTCGAGTTTCACTGCAGTTCTTCGTGCGTTGGGTCATAATTCGATTCGATTTATATTTCTCGAATCTGGGTTTTCATATGTGTTCGTGGATGGTTGAGTGATCGTCGACGATAGGTGCGACCAACTACGGCGGCCGGCGTTGTTGGTGCATGTGCACCATGATTGTTGTGTGCACTGGGAAGAAGGAGTTGGGGAAGACGAGAGTTTACTCAAGTAGGTGTTCGAGTTGTACTCGGGGATGACTCGAAGAAGATGAGGGCCGAGTTGCTTCGCGGTTGATGGAAATGGCAGTTTAAACTTGGGTTTTGATTAAAAGAAATAAATTGTTGGAACTTGTTTTGGTAAGTAGGAAGTTAATCAACTTTTAAAAGAGAAAAATATTAATTTAATTCAATTTAAAATTTAAATTATTGAGAAGTTTTAATTTGAAATTAATTATTCAAGTGGATGTGTGTGTTTGAAATTTAATTTAAAGGAATGTTTTCATTTTAAAATACTAAATCAAGTTATTAAGTAATGATTTAAAGACCAAGTTTAAATTTCTATTGGAAATTTATAAATTTAAATTAGATGTTTTAAAGTTTTAAAATTTATTTCAAAATGTTGTTTTCCAATTGAATTATTGGTATGAATTTTGTAAACCTATAAAGAAGGTTTATTTTCAAAATTTGGATTAATTTCAAATAATTTATCTATGTAGATAAATATGAATAATTTGTTTTGATATGAACTTAAAGGTACTTAATTAATTTGTGATTTATTAATAAGTAAAAGTCTAATTAAGAATGATGTTTTCTTAATTAATTAAAGATTTTGAAATATATTAGAAGTAATTAATTAATTGTTTAATTAAATTTAAATAATTAGTTAATTGTTTATTTAATTTTAAGTAATCACTTAATTATGGATTAATTAAGTGTGATTACTTAATGAAGTAATCAATGGTTGAATTTTTGGATGTAATTAGAATAGTAATTACTTATGGAAGTAATTAGAGAAGTTACTCATGTGAGCAATTAATTGGAAGTGATTGATGGATAATCACTTAATGTTATTAATTAAGAATTAATTAATATAATTGTTTTAAAATTAATTAATTATGAAGTAGTTAATTAATGAATTAAGAATTATTTAATAATGGAATTAATTATTTGTTAAGTAATAAATTGAGAAAGTAATTAAGATTTATTAATAGAAGTAATTAGAGATAATTACTTATGTAAGTAATTAAGAGTTAATACTTAATTATTTTAGATAATTAATTAATGTGATTAATTAATTAAAGAATGAGATTAATTTTAGATTAATTACTAAGTGTAGTTAATTAAGATTGTAATTAATTATTAAAGTAATTAATTAAGGATTTGATAATTAATTTAATTGAATAAAAATTACTTAATGAAGTAATTAAAGATTAATTAAATGGATTTATTAATCAAGGATTAATTAATTTAGAAGTTAATTAATTAAGAAGTTAATTAATTTAGATAGGTAATTACATGTTGTTAATTACTGATTAAAGAAATGGTTAATTATAAGTTAATTATTTAATTACTTAAAGGGTTAATTAATTGATAAGGATTATTTAATTAATGAATTAATCAAGGTTGATTAATAATAATAATTGAATTAAGTATGATTAATTAATTGTAATTAATTAAGGATTAATGTAATTAATTATAGTGAATTAACTAATGAAGGATCATTAATTATTGTAATTAATGATAGTAATTAAAGGTTAATTACTGAATATGGTTATGGATAATTACTTGAACGTAATTAAAGGATAATTAATCAAGTAGGATTAATTAAGGAAGATCATTAAGTGATGATAATGAATTTGATTTGAAATAAATAAATAATCCAAGTGATTAAAGAATAGTAATTAATTTAATTAGAGATTAATTAAATTAATTAAGAGTTAATCAGTTCTGTTATGGGTGATTGATTAATATTGAATGGTTGATATTGAGTGATTGATATTAGATGTTGAATGACATTGGATGATTGATATGGGGTGATTGGTTGATACTGGATGATTTGGATGACTATGATATATGTGATATGCTGCTTTGTGAAGATGAATGTTGATATGAATTATCTATTGTGATAATGTTATTCATCTATTTGTTTAGATATCATCCAGAATAAGTTAAACTGTTTAAATCCATTAAGTACAACTTGGACATTAAAATGGCGTTTGGTTTCGGTGAGACCGGGATCGGGTTTCCATATTTGGATATCCGAAAACCATATCGATTCCAATTAAACGTTAGATCGTTAATCCAAGTGGAGCAAGTGAAGACTCGTGGTGTAAAGGCTATACTTCAGTATAATTCTGTGGGTGATTCCGTAATGAGTTTGACGGAATAGTACTTATAGGTTCGAGATGGAGATTAGAGTGCAAGGGCTATGGTCCTTGACTCTGAGGGTGATTCCGAAATGAGTGCAACGAGATAGTACCTTCGGTTTCGTTCGAACCCGGAACGAACTTGTATGGATTGAATGCTTTCAGCACATCGTCAGGCGGACGATGAGCATTCTAAGATAGATGTGTTCTATAAAGGTAATCGCAGCCTCAAGCCTCATCGACCGGGAATGGCTAAAACAGGGGAGGTGCAGCAAGGCTTCGTGGGTAGCCCCCACTGGAGAGAAAGATTTACCCCTGTCTAGAGGTCCCTTTTTATTTCATCTGTGTGGGGCGGTTGAATTCCGGAAAACCGCCGGGGTTGTCTTGTTTGGGACTGTTCAGTAAGGAATGGTCCCGCCCTTGTGTTGCAGGGGAGTGGGAGTACGCGTCGGTACGGTGATCTAGGCCACGTACTATGACGGGCGGTACCCAGTAGCCCTGCCATTGATGGAATCCAAAATCCAATAAGTGCCTGTACGGTTTTGATTGTGCCCAACTATGTTGGAACGTGAGATGTAAGCATTCCAGCTATTTCTGTATTTTTATTTTGAAAACCCTAGACACTATTATAATATCATTGGATTTCCTATCAATTGTTTTGGTTAGCGTAAGGTAGATTTTTTTCCATGTTTATGTGTGGGAAGTCTTACGTGATACCTTTTCTTTTCAAAGGTTTTCTAAAGTTAAGCAATTTTAACCCGTTTACTCACACCAGACCCCTGTCTGACCCGAGTGTTTATTTTCTGTTTTATTAAAATCTTGGGTACTCATATTATGTATGAGTAGTCAAGTGATTCAGGTTAGCTTGATGAATTCTGAAGGAGTAATGGAGCAGAAGGCTTCCACGTGTAGATATATTGATTCCGCTGTGTTTGGTTGGTATCTGTATCTTATATACTTGAGTTTTATGAATTAGACAGATGTTTATAACTGTCTAATATGTGTTGTATAGTTGTGTACTATGATGTATTAAGATACTATGTAATATTTTATGTTATATATTATATTTCATTCGTTCCGCTGTGAGTTCTCTGATGTTGTTGTTTCTTTCTTTCTCTTTCTTTCTTCTTCTATCCCTTTCTTTCTTCAAGATGATGCGATTTCCTGGAGTTAGGAAGTCGGGTCGTCGCAATGAATTTTCTAAAATACAATGCATACACGAACTTTAAAACGGTAGAAATTATATCCCAAAGCATTTATGATATACCATTTCCTATTACTAATATAATGCGCTCGTTTTTACAAAATGCAAAATCTATATATGACATCGGTGTACAATTTTCTTAATATCCATGCAAATATAATCCAATGTTGCAAAATGTAGCAGATCATAGTATTACAATTGATAAAAATCATTAAGTATGTCTGAATTATTGAAATGCTCCAATTCGTATGTTAGCAAACTGAATTTCTTAGCCTTTCTTGCCAACTTTAAATAGTAGCCGCCATCCTTATAAGCTGAAAAGCTATATATTTTCATTCATCTCTTCCCTCGCTCCCTTCATATTTGCATTTTTTATTTTCTATAGCATCACCCCATCTTGATCGGGTACAAAAATTATCCTGGTTTGTCAATATATCTGAGAAATGAAACGAATCCATGTAACCAAACAATATGTTAGTTGGAGACACTAATCATTTGAACTTTCAAATAATATGTATCCCTTGGAAAACTTATTTTCCCTTCTTAGTAACATATAATAGCACAGTTCAATATTTGTAGAGATGAGGCTGAATTATTATTGTATTATGTTTGCCCAACTAAAAGTATTTGTGCTTTTGTTCTTTCTATTTATTTATTATTGGCCATAACCATTCATATGACCAATAAAGTTCCTCGAAGATACTTGAAAAGTGCAATTCAATTGCGCAAAAGTCATAACGTGTGGGTGCTAATCTGCAAAACTAAAAATAGATAAAAGCTAACATGAGAACCAAAACAGTATTTGTTTTGTATCCAATTTTAAAATCTATATATGACATCATTTATGTAATATAACCAGAATACATTTTGAGTGTTTGTATGACATCTTACCCTCGTTCATTTGAATTACAGTATTTAAGCAACTCAATTAAGAACCATTATAATTGTTTATATTCTAATCAAACCTATTATAACAATGCATATTATTAAAAATTGAGTATATGAACGCACTTTAGACCAAGAACCTGTAAAGTGATTTCGAAATCTCTTTGATTTGTTGTTTAAAAAATCTTTGAATTCCCAATCTTTCTATTATGTCTGCTATTCTAAGAGCTTCATCGAGATACTCAAACCTATCTCTCCTCTGGTCACCAATGAGTATAAACAAATCTGAATTCAGTCTATCAGCAGTTTTGTGGGAGCATCATCCTCTTCTGAATGGATCTACAAAATAATAGCAAACATAATTAGAAAGAACTTATAACAACAGCTGAAGGATTACTGTTTTTTACTCATGTACCTAAATGAACTTTCATTTTAATGTGATTAAATCATACATGTGGTTAGTTGAATTTTGAGTTAGAAATTTCACTCAAGTTCATAGGCAGTTTAATTACAATAGTGGATGTAAAGTTTTTTTAGTTTTCTACTAAAAAAATCTTATGTTTGATTATTGGGCTGAAATCGAGATATTGCTAAAAATTAGGAGCAAAACATTTTTGTTATCATATGAGCCAAGTTGCATATCTTAAATGACAAATAAGGGTTCGAATCAGTTAAATATAGGTTGGTGATGACTTATGATGAATTTTGACTTATTGAGGTCGAGACCGGTAACCTATTATCATGACGTATATGCATGAGTTGGAGAAGACAACCAATGTGACCATGAGGGTGATGTCTGTTGAATATTCAAGGTACATGCAAAACAATAGCTAGCTACAGAAGTGAACTCAATGTGTGTTATGTAGACAATATCTTTGGTGAGTTGAAAAGATAGGAGTATGCATGTCTATATGGTATTATATTACGACTCACCTGAAAGCTGTGCCTCTTTATTTCTAATATATAACCAACATTGACATCTTAAATTTACCCTATAAGCAGTAGAACAGACCATAATATCAAACAACAAATGAATCACTTCCATTTTAATGTGTGATGTGATGCTTCTCGGTAACATCTATATTTTTGTATCCATTTTCAACTAAAGATAAGCATATGACGAACTATTTACCCTATATTTTAAGGCTCAACCGATAACTTAGGTTTTATCAATAACAAAAAATCATAACCTTTTAGGTTTTTTGTTATTATTTCAGTTTTATGAAATTCTTTGGTATTGGCACTTGTAATCATTATTTCTACTTTTTAATCTTAATGATCCATTTTGTTGTTTATGCTTTTAACCATACAAAATAGTTTGACAAAAGAAAATGTGTTTTTGTATGATGCTACATCTGTCATAATGGTGACAAAAATATAGTTCTTATCATCAAGAACTTATATATATATTTGGTAAGAATTCTACCTATCCAGCGGATGATTTTCAAAGCATTTACTATGTGAAGGGATGAAAAAAATGTGTGATACCATGGTTTAATTGTCTTGCTAGATGATTCTAAACTCATTTTGTTTAATACTCTAAAACATTCTAAATGTTAAAATTATCGTTGATTACTAATCATGGATAGTGTGAAATACATTTTAGATATTATGGATGATTTCGAAATGCAGTTTCTCAGTATTTGTTCACAGTAATTTTTTTACCCAAAATCTATGATTCATAAAACATACGAGAGTTAGTATCTTTGTGGCTTTGTGCAGGAACACATTGACATAGGATTTCAATTATATATATATATATATATATATATATATATATATATATATATATATATATATAAATTAGGCAACATAAATACTTTTTTTTCAAGAAGGATTTAGGAAGAAAATCCATAATCTCCATCTACTGAAGTCACTGTCCTCGGCACGACTCCAATATCCCATCACAACCTAGTCAAATGAATTAGTTATTCAAATGTCAATATTTGAACAACTTTAATCAACATTTTTTGCATCAATTACAAAATGCAAACTATATCATTTACGAATACCTATGGAACGACAATGAAGTTGTCAAGTTATTTCAACTGCAATCCGATGTGTTTGTGAAAGAAAACAATAATTAATTGCGATGATGAACCTGTTAAGGTATTTGAGTATTTACCATGCTTCCTTGTTCAACTCCAAAAAGCACACACTTAACCACAAGCTCATCAACTATTCCATGGTGGCTCTTTATTAACTAATGATTATGATAAATAAGTGTAGCTTTACTAAACATGAAATAAAATAATTATTAGGAAAGCAAAATAGCTAATGAAGTATCATGGATGACATTATACGTCAACATTGTGTATTTAACATGTAACATTTTTGTCAAAAATGCATAGTCCTTTTGCTTTCAAAAGAAAGCCATATCACGTCGTAACAGATCCATGATTTCAAGAATGGTTGAACTTAAAGGTCGAATGAATGTAATCTACCGAAGAGAAAATATATTGAAGGGAAAATCAATGATAACCTAAATGAAATCAGGTAAACTTGAAAGGAAAATTTTTCTACAAAATATTCATTTTTCTTTGTTTCCCAAATGAGAAGCCTTAACTAAACAATGTCATCAATCAAAGATGCAAGATGATTTTTTATGAGGAAAAACCGGAAAGTAGCGAAAAAGGGAAACTAAAAGTTTGTGCATAAATTTAGATGGTTGTTTAACCCCTTTTAAATATACCATTCAGCATGTTGACATTCTAGTGATTACGAACGAGTTGAATTAGCTACTAAAATACAAATATTGTTACAGCGAATTTGCAAAAAAATCCTTGAATCAAGGAGAGTTCTAAAAATGGGATGAGAATTAGTACGAGAAAAAACTTAAATTGTCAAATATTCAACTTTTTATATAATATATTAGATATAAACCTCTCCGTAGAAAATTATAGCAGAGAGTGAACTCATTTCCCTAATTAATGCTAATGCACTATATGCATTCAACCTTGCCTTGTAGCCTGTGTTGGGTAACTATTTATATATTTAAATAATTAAAGCTGAAGGTACCCTCTTATGCCAATTACCTCAAACATTGTCAATCTTTTTTACTGCCATGACATGTAAATTTGTTGGCATCCCTTCTACATTCATGTACACATCTTGATATCGTCTCCATCAAATTTCCATCTCCATCTATCCTTGCTAATATGTCATCCATATATCGCTTTTAGCTTTAAACTTGGAAATAATAAAATAATGGATGGCACGTAAAATACCAATAGGTAATAATGTTAAAATTCTCAGCTAAGTTGTATATAAATTATTAATTTAAAATTTGGTCAAATATATTATATTTCATTACGATTGAACTTCGATCTCCTATTCCAAAGAAAATCAATAGCAATTTATGTCTGCCCATTCCTATTAGGAAGTTCCTATTAGACAGTTCTTGTTGGGTTGTTCCTACTAGGTAGTTCTTGATAAACTGTTCCCGCAGACTATTCATGCTAAGTAGTTTCTGTTGGATTATTTCTAGTAGGCAGTTCCTAGCTTTCTGTGAATTGTCTGCTGTTACTGTTGCAAGCTTGGCTCTCCATAATTGTCTTCTATTGCTGTTGGAAGCTTTCCTATTTATTAAAGTGGAGAGGTATGGTGGTCTCTCCAGTAAATTAGGCAATTTCTGCCTACAATTCGTTTATTTGGATGTTCCAATACGCACATGATATAATCACAAGTTTCCATACGTACTCGGATTTCATTCCATAAATAACTTGTCTAGGTTCAGTAGGAGAAGCTCCATTCGGGGTCTATTGGTTCGGTTGATGCACATCATCATCTTGCGGGCCAAGTTCGTGCACCTCTCTCCTTTGTTCTGTAGATACCAAATCCACCAACCAGAAAATCATGTTTGGTACCTTAGGTACCAAACAGGATCGATACTTTGGGTACTGAACGGATCAAAGTACCGAACAAGATTTCCTATTAAGTTCCCTAGTAGACCATTCCTCATGTTCCACAAAAATAATGTACTTGCCAAGAATCAAACTAGCTTCTCTATTGAAAGCTTGATGCTCAATCATTTGAGCTACATATATTTTTGTATCATAATTCCTTCATTTCAAATAAGAATTGAATGAAACTTGGATTACTAATTTCGTGTCATTGAGTATAGTATTCTAGTGCCTCTGAATGTTCAATTTACTTGAAGGAAGTAGTAGCTCTCTAAGATGGGGCTTGTTGGGTGAATTCTCACCACCGATCAAAGGCCCCACCGAACCAATTCGTCACCGGACCGAGATCACCGGATCAATACCAAATCCCAACTCACCTACCACCGAACCAACCAACTGCCGAACCAATCCCTAGCCGAACCAACCTACTTCCCATGATTAGCCGATCCAACTCCATTTCCATGCCTAACCGAACCACTCACCACCGAACCATCCACCACCGGACCAAGCTACGCCCTCACCGCCGGACCGACACACATGCCATTCACTACCGAACTAGAGGCATACTACCAGTACCGAACCAACATGAGGAAGGTATTACCGAACCAACACTTCCATGCCAGATTACATCACCCCAGGCCCACCAACAGCTATATACATCCAAGACCCCTACCCCCAGCCTCACTCTATAAATAGAGGGGTAGGGGTACAACAATGGCAGACAAGTTTGAGAGCTAAAGCACGGATAGAACTTTAAAACAACTTTCAGATACTTGTAATAAAAGCTTTGTACTTGTAACCTGAAAAGTAAAGGAGAATAACATATAAAGTGGACATAGGTACATTCTGGCCGAACCACTATAAATCTGTGTGTCTTTTACAATTTAGTCCATCTATTTTATATATTTGCATAAATCACCAAATCACTAAGAACAACATATAATCAACTAAATCATACGACTTGGAGGTGTTTGCCCATTTTTTGTGCAAACATTTTTGGTGCTTTCACTGAGAGCTCGAGCTAGAAGCTTCAGCTTCTCCCACTCGACCTTCTTCCCAACAGCATCGCTCATTGCTTGGAAAACATGCCTCCCAGGAAGAGGAAAGATGCTAGCAAAGGAAAGAACATCGCAACTAACAGTATCCCAGATCCAGTGATCAGAGATCAAGAGAATCGTCATGTTCCAACAACAAATAGAAATCAGGCAAATTCGACAGCCCCCGCTACGGAACAACCAATTACTGCGGCAGATCTGGACAGGGTTGTGGCTGAAGTAACTAACTGTTTCGCATCTCAACAAGAAGCCTTGGTGGACCAACTCATGTCACGCTTAAGGGATGCTGAAGAATCCAACCGCAACACCGAATCATTGGGCGAGTCCCAGTCTGGAGGATTTGGGAGGCGACAAAGATCTTTCTTCTTCGAAGAGGCTAATAACAGAAACAGCCATGGTAGGAGCCGTGCCCCGACACAGCCCGAATTCCGACCCGAGGAAACACTTGGAACCGAATCCAACGGGGGAGGTACCAGGCAGGGGTCAGATATGGCTGAGCCTGTCATGCTACCTAACCATGGGAACACCAATATATGGGGTCGAGCTGGAGTCCATCCCGAAGTTGGACCCAAGGGAACGCTTAGAACAGAGCCCAACAGGGGAAGATCGAGGCAAGGGCCAATTGTGACTGACCCCAGCATGCTCCCAGAGGACCGAAGACAGCCACCGGAAAATGTTAGGAGTAATAGACGATACCATCCCTACAGGTTATCTGGACGGACTCAATCCCGTAGAGAAAAACCAAACTCATTTCTATCTGCTCTAAGTTCTGATGAAAGGATGACACGATTGTTCAGAGAGTGCGTCCAATGGGACCAAAGGGATCGGGGGATAGGCGCTAGGGTAACCAGCCCCTTCACCCGCAATATTGAAACTGCCATCACCCCTCGGGAATGGAAATTGCCAACAATGGAACCTTATAAGGGAACCTATGACCCCGTTGTACACTTGCAGAGGTACACACAGCATATTCTCATGAGCGGAGCAACAAAGGGAGTGTTGTGTAAATGCTTCCCACTATTCTTGGCAGACCTAGCTACCTCCTGGTTCTGCCATCTACCCCAAGGATCCATCAGCTCGTGCGAAATGTTGAAAGAAAAGTTCATCAGCCAGTTCCGCATTCATGTGGAACAACCCAAGGACGCTTATTCCCTATCTAATATCAAACAGAAGCCCGGAGAGACAGTGCAACAATATCTAACCCGATTCAACGCCGTAGCGGCCGCAGTCCAAGATGCCGATGAGAAACTTATCCTAATGGCTCTTTGTAGTGGCGTACATCCGGATACCAAATTTGCTAGAAGACTAACGAAAGAAAAACCAGCTACCTTACTCGACTTCTTCCATGAAGCCGGAAAATATATGAGACTTGAAGACGCTGCCATTGAAAGGCAGACAGGGCAACAAGCTAAGGCATGGCAACACACCCGCAGTAGCAAAGGACGTTCGAAGAAATGACTCCAGAGATAGTGCAGGGGGCAAGAAGGGAGAAAAGAGTCTATATCGGCCAGGACCGAGATTTCACACTTACACTCCTTTAAATGAAACGATCGAAAACATCTTCCTGGCCACGCAAGACGAAGTTAGATACAGACGCCACCCGCACAAGAAGGAATCAGATAACGTAATTAAATCTGGAAAGTTCTGCCGTTTCCACGAATCTCATGGACATGATACCAATGAATGCCATCATCTCCGGGACTTGATTGAAGAACACATTAGAAGGAAGAGACTAGAACGCTATGTAAAAGGCCAGAACAGGACTCCAGCTCCTGCCAATGAAAGCCCGAGTCTATCACCCCCGGAAGCAGGCGGAAGAAATCACAACACTAGCGGTTCCAGTCAAGAGAAGATAGTGGTCCATACAATATCGGGAGGACCACACATTGCCGACAGAAACTGGGCAGAAATGGAAAGATATGGAAAGTCACTTAGAAACAATGAAGACTGCATCAATTCCGTCATGGAAGAACGCCGCCCGAAGCGGAAAGAGGATAATGACATCACATTCAGTAGGCGAGACCTAGAAGGAAGATAGTACCCTCACATGGATCCTATCGTCACTCTGCCTGGTTCGGCCCAGCCGAAGTTTTTCGAATTCTGGTAGATACTGGAAGCTCCATAAACATTTTATTCAAGCATGCTTTCGACAAAATGAAGCTGTCAATGAAGGATGTGTCTCCCTGCAACAAAGCACTACACGGTTTCACTGGAGATGCGAAGATGCCCCTCGGGCGATTGGACCTCTTTGTTGAAATAGGAAGTCATCCCCGCTCCGTGGTGCGGAAATAAACATTTGTGCTAATAGATAGCCACTCGGCCTACAATGCCCCTTCCAGATTGTCCTGGCCCCTTGGTGCCTGAAGATGAAATTTCCAACAGATAATGGGATATGGGAAGTAGAAGGAAATTAAGACGCCGCCCGAGATTGCTATGTAACTGAACTTCGCAATAACCGCAGGAAGGATAAAGGGAAGGATATAGAGACTTCTCTCTGCAAGAAAAACTTGGAAGCATAGCAACTAAAGAAAGCCCCTCCTCTTCGATATACCAGTGATCCCTTCAATGAATTAGACCCCAGGGACAAAGAGGAGGAGGCCACCGCCGAGCCTGCAGAGGCTATGGAATTTGTATTTGTAGACAAACACGACCCAAGTAGACTGCTAAGAGTTGGGTCTCAGTTAAGAGCAGAGTTGAAGGATCAACTCGTCGATTTTCTTCACCACAACTTGGATATATTTGCATGGACGCACGCTGACATGACTAGAATCTCCCCAGACGTAGAATGCCACGTACTGAACATCAATCCCACCAAGGTGCCAGTAAAGCAGAAAAAGAGAAACATGGGGGCAGAACGATCAGTAGCCCTCGAGGAAGAAGTGAAGAACCTACTTGCCAACAACTTCATACGAGAAGCCATCTACGCAGAATGGATCGCCAACCCAGTACTGGTAAAGAAGGCTAATGGGAAGTGGCGAACATGCATCGACTTCTCCAACTTAAATGACGCTTGCCCGAAGGATTGCTTCCCACTCCCCTGAATCGATCAACTCGTGGACAACACAGCCGGGCACGAACTCTTATCTTTTATGGAAGCATACTCAGGATATAACCAGATTCCTATGCACGCCCCCGATGAAGACCACACTAGTTTCATCACTGACCGGGGATTGTACTGCTACAGGGTAATGCATTTTGGACTTAAAAACGTCGGAGCTACTTATCAGCGCCTCGTCAACAAGATGTTTGCGGAACTAATAGGACGAACTATGGAAGTTTATGTGGACGACATGAAGGTAAAATCGAGGAAAGCCAACGATCATGTAAGCCACCTGGACGAGATGTTTCAAGTACTTCGCCAATATGGAATGAAGCTGAATCCTATAAATTGCTCCTTCGGAGTATCGTCGGGAAAGTTCTTGGGATTCATCGTTCATGCCAGGGGGATTGAAGAAAACCCCGAACAAATTCGGGCTTTACGAGATATCAAGATACCATCCACTCGAAGAGAGACGCAAACCCTAAACGGGAAGGTGGCTGCCCTAAGCAAATTCATCTCTAAAGCAACCGACAAATGCATCCCTTTCTTCGAAGCTCTAAAGAAAGACAAAGAGAAGTTCGAATGGACTGACGAATGCTCAACAGCCTTCCTTTACCTCATTGAACACCTCCAGAGACCACCAGTACTCTCAACTCCTAATGAAGGCGAAGAACTATACCTATACCTTACTGTATCATCCCATGCCCTAAGCGCCGCTTAGGTGAGAGAAGACAACCGCGCGCAGCGGACCGTATACTGTGTAAGCAAGAGATTTACAGGGGCAGAAGCCAGATACCCTAAACTTGAGAAGCTAGCATACTGTTTGCTAATCACGTCACCGAAGCTGCGACACTATTTCCAATCTCATTCCATCAGAGTTTTAACCGATCAACCGCTAAGGTAGGTTCTCCATCGCCCCGACACTTCTGGACGACTACTTAAATGGTGCATTGAACTGAGTCAATATGATATCACCTACCATCGTCGTACCGCCATCAAGGGACAAGCCATGGCCGATTTCATTGCCGAATTCACTACCAACGAAGGTAAGGAGCAATCTGAAATAACAGGAGATATCAAGTGGAATCTCTTTGTAGATGGAGCATCAAACGAACAGGGCTCGGGGGTAGGCATTGTGATAATCACCCCCAGGGGAAGGAAGCTGCACTATGCCCTAAGGTTGGAATTCGCTGCCACCAACAACGATGCAGAATATGAAGCAGTAATAGCAGGGTTAGAACTTGCCTTAGAAATTGGAGTCAGTTCTTTATGTCTTCATAGTGATTCTCAACTTATCGTAAACCAAGTACTAGGAGAGTTTCAGGCTCGAGGAGAACGACTCATAGCATATCTAAAGAAGACTAAGCTGCTGCTCGATCAATTGGATCACTATTTAACAAACACGTTCCTCGAGAAGAGAATCGAGAGGCCGACGAACTGGAAAAGCAAGCTAGCATGAAGAACAGCACCATTTCCGGAATAGTAGCCATCTCGAAACAACTAGCCCCAAGTCTCGAACAAGAAGATCTGATAGCTGCAATCGAAGAAGAAACCTGGATGACTCCTATCCGGAAATACTTACAAGATGGCACACTACCCAACGAGGGTAACGAAGTCAGGATCTTGTGGAGAGCTTTCCGCTACGCAATACAAGAAGGCATCCTCTATCGGCGCGGCTTCTCTAACCCCTTATTAAGGTGTGTTGCTGTAAGGGTAGCCAAGAAAATCATATCCAACATCCATCAAGGGAGCTGCGGAGATCACACTGGTGGGCAGACTCTGGCGAAGAAGACGCTCCGATATGGATACTGCTGGCCCACTTTAAACAAAGACGCCTTGGACTTCGTCAAAAGATGCGACAGATGTCATAAATTTGCTAAAATTCCTCGACTACCAACAAATGAGATTACTCAAATGACCAGCCCTTGGCCCTTTGCAGTATGGGGAATTGACTTGATTGGCGAACTGCCGATGGGCCGAGGCGGAACCAAATATGCAATAGTGGCGGTCGACTATTTCACCAAATGGGTGGAAGCGAAACCTCTGAATAAAATATCTTCGGCAAAAGTTATTAACTTCTTGGTCAAAAATGTTCTATGCAACTATGGGGTTCCACTCAAAATCATATCGGACAATGGACTTCAGTTTGACAGCGAGGTGTTCGCCAACTGGTGCCAAGAGCACGGAATTCACAAAAGCTTCTCATCTGTGGCTTATCCCCAGGCAAATAGACAAGTCGAAGCTGTCAACAAAATTCTTAAAACTCTAATCAAGAAGAAGCTTGAAAAGTCAAAAGGGGCTTGGGTGGATGAACTTCCTACGGCACTTTGGGCCTACCGCACGTCTTTCAGAACATCAACCGGGCATACTCCTTTCTCTTTGGCATACGGATCGGAGGCCATGTTCCCAGTTGAAAATGTAGTACCATCCCACCGTAGGATCCACTACAACCCAGAAGAGAACGAAGAACTCCTCCATATGTCTTTGGGTCTAATCGAAGAAAGAAGAAATGATGCAGCACTCAAAGCAACAGCTCACAAGCAAAAAGTGGCAGCACAATACAACTCCAAAGTCAAGCATCGCAGCTTACAAGAAGGAGATCTTGCCTCAAGCGAATCTTCCCGCGCCCCGGAGCGCTAGATCCCATCTAGGACGGACCATATGTAATTCATAAAGATCTCCACAATGGAGCTTATATTTTGTCAACAGTGGACGGAGAGGTGTTCCAGAGGGCATGGAACATCCAACACCTTCGTCGATACTTTTCTTAACTTGTACTGCCCATATAAAGTGGATTAACAAAGAGAATCAGTGGACGTAGGCATTTTCGTGCCGAACCACTTTAAAATTCTTGTCTCTTTTTAACTTGTTCCTTTTTATCTTGGCTGCTTGTTAAGCTTTATCCTTTTCTGTTGAACAAAATCCTATGTAATGGCATTTCCATCCTAGACACTTCACGGCGCAACCTCGCCTGGACAAGACCTAATAGGTACTATACGAATCTATGCCCTCGCCAATGAGACAGTTTTGCTCCAGCATCCCTCTGCTGCGGGTTAACTCATTGCTCGCGACGGCCCTCAAAGCCAACTGTAATGAGCCGATTATAAGCCACCGAGGAGGCCGAAAATAGCCTAGGCAGCTCATTACGGCGTTCGGCTCGCCGACAACTGTGAACCGATTATAAGCCCCAACATAAGGTGTGGCCAGCCAGGGGAAGTTCACAATTGAAGATCGGCACCCGCGCTAGCCGGCCACGGCAAATCGAATAATACCCACGATTACGGGCCATAATGGCCCGGGTAGTTAGCGTGTGCGATCTCGGCTCCGATGCGTCTTAAGTACGGCTGTGGTAAAAAAGAAAACTCCCCGCGGAGGCGTTAGATGGGTGAAAAATGTCTCCAAGACCCACAGCTAGGGAAAGTGACTACAAAGCCCGTTTGCCACAAACTTAAGCGCGTCGAAGGCCTTCCGTGATTGGAAGTTTTACTATTTCTTATATTTCCATTCTATTTGTAAAAACTTTCCTCCTATCCTCTATAACGATCACTAAAGTACAGGATACAAAATAGGAGACACTCACTAATGGGAATAAGAACTCACAGCTGAATAGCAGGTCATCCAGCTGCATTCCATATTCGATTACATAAGGCATTCAAAGCTACCGTCTACAGCTAAAATTTGAAGGGCGGTACTTTCTTCTCTTGTACATAAATATGTAACTATAATTTATTCGCACGTCACACTAACATTGCAAGACATGAAATTATATTTTAAGCAAGAACTTAGCGTCAGACACAATTGAATCACTAACACATGCACAACTATATTTTATGCCACACATCAAAATAACGACAGCATTCAAACATGACAAAATCAGCTTATGTTATAAAGTTACATGCCAAAAATCAAGTTGTTCGTTACATAATTACAGCCTGAAAATTACATTAATGTTTTAAGACTAATATAGACAGCAATGTCAAGTAAAATAAAAAATGTCCAGACCAAGCCAAGGAGCCGACCGCATCGGGGCTTCGCCTCTATCCTGTTGGCCCTCCAAGGTCTACTTAACCGCCGGATCAGAATTCCCAGCATGCTGACCAGAGGTAGTTGGCGCTTCAGAGGTCCCGCCTGTCCAATTCAGGAGAAGAATTCATTGAATAAACAATAAGCAACCAAGCTATGAAAAGGCTAAAAGGGAAGACTTACCAGCCTCTGTTCCTTGATCATCATCCCCCAACTGCACACCTACCTCCTCAGCAGCGAACAATCGCATGCCCTCCTTCACCGCCACTTTCTCCTCCTTAGTGAATTGGGCCGTAACCACATCCATTCTGAAGGCCATGCCACGCTCCTTATCTGCATCAGCCTTGGCCTCCTCCAGAGCCCGGAGATAAATCCTGGCCATGATCCGGGGATAATCATCCATCCAGGATAAGTTGCCCTGCTTCCAAGTACGGAAATACATATCTTGGAGCATCTCATCCATCATCCCCTTGTTCTCCTCAAACTCCCTCATTCGGACCTCAGAAGCCGACAGCTTTGCAACGGCAGCACCCCACTCTGATGGATATCGCGAGCGGTCATCCTGAAGGGATTTCCTCATCGCCTCCATCTCCTCCTTCAGCTTGGCTTGAGCAAGCTCCACGGCTTCAAACTTCCCAGATAACTCCTCTACCCGCTTGAGATCCGCTTTCCGAACCTCATCCACCGTTGCAATCTCCATATCGATCCGTTCCTTGCAGATGGCCTCCATTTTCCGCAGCTCGGCTCTGCTAGCCTCTTCCATAGTTTTCTTTAGCCGTCTAGAGGCAGCCTCATGCTGAGAAATCTGGATGGCCTGATCGGCGAGTTGCTTGGCCTGGTCGGCAACCACAAGTCGCAATCTTATGTTGGCACTCCCAATTTCCTCCCCTGCCTTGACCAGTCGGGTGTGATGCCCCATCTACTTCCTAGTCTCCTCAATAACCCGGTCGATATTTGCCTTGGCTTCATCCCCCATAGTTACAATCCGAGTAGTAAGCAAATCAAGGTCCAGGGACTTGGCCTCATCAAGCACCCTTACCATAGGATTGCGAGGGAGAAGGTGCTCACCAGTAACCTCGTCAAAGGAAATATCATGAGAACCCGGATCCAGATCTGGATGACCCGCAAATGGATTACGAGCCAATCCGGGACGATTAATATGAGTAACGATAGGATTCTCTGATGGATGCGGAGAGGGTATGAACTTAGTATCCTTCCCCGTGATATCATGAATAGGCTGGGTTGGGGGCAGAGGTCCAGGTGAAGGTTCGAATAAGGAGCGCCTCCTCCTTTTCTTTTGAATATCCTCTTCAATAACTCCGAGAAGAGGACGGTAGCCGACTACGTCCCCGGAACGATTGGTCGGAGGCTTTGGTTTAGCGGAAGATTTGAGGAGTTTGAATTGTTCGAGGCGGTGCCGAATGTCTGATGTCTTGGCCGCCTTACCCGTTCTTGGAATAAAAACTAAGTGTTACAAGCATGCATGGGTCTATAATCCAAGAAACATGTGAAGTTAAAAGTGGAGTCAAAAATTCACCTTGAATCGCCGGAGTTGCCCTAGCTGAAATGCTTTCAGAAGATGGACCGGCACCAGTCCCGGCCTTATCAGTTTTCTTTGGCTTCTCCACCAAGGCCGATCCTTCCTCCAACCCCTCGAAAGCCTGGCGGAAAGCATCATTTGTCCACTCTTGGATCTCCCCTGCTTGCCCAAAATACAAAGCCCCGGCGCCATCACCGCTCTGTCCTTCGCCACCATCACCACCATCACCTTCTCCATCACCTCCGCTCTCTTCCTCTCCTCTTTCCTCCTCTACATTTTCCTCCTCTGGAACATCTGGACATGTTCTAGGGGAGGGTCCATCGGATTTCTTGAGCATCTTCCCTCCGGGCGACTGGAGGTATCGAGAAGGGTTTCCTCTTGCAGCTCTTTGTCGTGGCCCCTCCTTTAGCTTTGGCAGCCCTCTCCTCAGCTGTGTCTCTCTGCTTGACCACAGACCGACGTGGTAGAATCAAGTTGTGCTGTAGAAGAGTAGCATTCCTAATCAGGTAAGAAGCTGACCTCTCCCTTCCCGAAATGGCTTCTATCTCCGCAGCCATCTGAACCAGGCGATCGTTCTCCACGACTGCAAAGCCACCTGTCGCTAGCAAGAAACAAAAACACATAAGAAGAAGCATTGCAGTCAGAATGGAAATTATAAATTAGCTTCAACTTACAGCCGGAGGTGAAGCGACGGATAGAAACAGAGTCATCCCTGACGAAAAACCATTCTTTCTTGAACATGCTGAACTTCGAATATATGTCCAGGACCGGCTTGAAGGACACAGCCGATTCCAACCTGATGTATGGAGACCCCTGCTTATAGCCTCTCAAGTTGTACAAATATCGGATCTCCCGGTTGGAAGGGGGACGCCCGTATTTTCTTTGGAAAATGATGAATAGGCTCACCAGGATAGCGTAAGAGTTGGGCTGAAGCTGGAAAGGGGCCACCTTTAGGTAGGTGATGAAGCTGACTATCCAAGCATTGATCGGAGGAATGGCCCCACACATACAATGGTACCTGCTGTAAGCAAAATATCCTTCAGGAGGGTCATACAGCATAACTCCATTCCCTGGCAGCACCATGTGTGCTCTATCAATCCCGAAAGAACGAGATATAACATCAAGCTGCTCCTCTTTGAGTGAGCTAGGAAAGCAGTCAGGAGGAGAGTTCAGGAGCTCCTGAGGGCCATATCATCCACTAGTGATCTCGGGGTGGGTCCCTGTCGTCCCGTTCCTGGTTGGGCTGGGGGCACAATGGGGGACTCTCTTCTATCCGTAGATTTCCTCTTATCTGATCGAGTTTCCACTTTATGAGACATTTATCTGCAACACAAGAAAGTACATCGTTAAAAAAGAAGATATAAACAAGCAAGTGTATGTAGTCTGGAATTTCACTCATAATTCAAAACATAAAAGAACATTCGGCAGTTCAAGGCCAAAAAGTCATTCGGCACCCAAACTCCCGAATTCATTCGGTAAAGCAAGGCGAAAGGCCATTCGGCCTTATACTCCCTAAGTTCATCCAGTAATTCAAATGTTTAAGGTCATTCGGTATTCGAACTCCCCTATCCCATTCGGTAGTCCGTCCATAAAAGTTCATTCGGCAGAAGTAAGCTCACCTTGTTCGGTAGTTAAGTGTGGTTCGATACTCGTTTGATTCAGCTGTTTCGAACAGTCAAGTTTGATTCGACACTCAAATGATTCGGCTATCTCAAACGGTAAAGGAATAACAGTGGCATGATGCCCCTACTTATAGGCGAGCGCAGGATAACCGGACCAAACGGTTCGTCACTTAGAACCGAATAAAGCTATCCCAACTGTAAGAAAACAAAGCGCGACACATGCAGGCATGTGCCCCACTTCCCATGATTAGCCGATCCAACTCCATTACCATGCCTAGCCGAACCACTCACCACCGAACCATCCACCACCGGACCAAGCTACGCCCTCACCGCCGGACCGACACACATGTCATTCACTACCGAACCAGAGGCATACTACCACTACCGAACCAACATGAGGAAGGTATTGCCGAATCAACACTACCAGGCCAGATTACATCAGCCCAGGCCCACCAACAGCTATATACATCCAAGACCCCTACCCCCAGCCTCACTCTATAAATAGAGGGGTAGGGGTACAACAATGGCAGACAAGTTTGAGAGCTCAAGCACAGACAGAACTTTCAAACAACTTTCAGATACTTGTCATAAAAGCTTTGTACTTGTAACCTGAAAAGTAAAGGAGAATAACATATAAAGTGGACGTAGGCACATTCTGGTCGAACCACTATAAATCTGTGTGTCTTTTACAATTTAGTCCATCTATTTTATATATTTGCATAAATCACCTAAATCACTAAGAACAACATATAATCAACTAAATCATACGACTTGGAGGTGTTTGCCTTTTTTTGCACAAACAGGGCTTGCGTCAAGAGGTGGACAAATTTGAAGATGATCTTACCTTCCAATCCATAGCTCGGATTGAAATACGGTTTCAACTTAGGTGCAAGCTTTGACTTCATGGACATTTCACAAATGCTTTGACTATATCTTTTGATTATGCCAAATTTGTCCCTAGCGCTTTCCTTAGCCTTTGTGATTACTTAATGGCATTTTTATTATGCAGCTTCCGATCATTTCTATGCTCCTTAACGTCTTTTCATCTTCACCATGCTATAAACGAAAATGCCTACAACAACAGCTCTTTCTTATGAGTGTAAAAGAGTGTTATCCTCATTTGGTGCTCATTTTCCTAAAAAAAATTAGAAATATATACAAAGTTTTCAACCTCCAAACTCAAAATTTCAAATTTTCAAAATCTGATAACTAAAATTCTCAAATTTTAAGTTCCATACAGATTTATTCATTTTTCGAAGAAGGTTTTCCGATTGAACTTTTTAGTTTTTAAATATTCAAATTTTGAAAAATAAATCAATTTTTCATATATGAATTTTCGAATAATAATTTTACAATCTAAAAATTTGAAATGTCATTTAAGAGTTCAAATCTAATACTTTCAAATTCAAACTTTCATTTTTGAATTTTTTGATTCGAAATTCAAATTCGAATTTCAATACTCATATTTTCAAAATTTTAATTTTAAAAATTAAATCTAAAATTTTAAACAAAACTGCAGCTTATCATATTTTTTGTTTCACAAATTGCAAAAAATTCCTCTAGAAATCTCCTACTCGTTGCACCATTATTAAAATTGCATGGCACGTCACGAATTTTCTGTAGAATATGTGCCATTCCCACTCCCACCTCCTCTCACTTGCCATGCTCAATTCTTACTCCTTCCAAATCCCTAGTTCTCAATTTCAAAAATCTCAAAAACTCCTTAGTCCTAAAAGCCCTGTATACTAATCCTCTACCCTCCACTACATATCTCTAATCCAAGCCCATCACTCTCGAATCCTCTCTTCTACTCAATACTCCATAATATCCGAAGTGTTAATCCTGTTTCCAACTATTCTCCTCGTAAGTAGAATGGTGGAAAAAGCAAAACGTGAGCTTGTTGCATGCCTTCATGAGAGTTTGTTTGTGCTGGCTGTGATCAATGATGGTGATGACAAGATTCGATGTTTCAGGGTGGACATGATGTGGTGCCGAAGATGTTTGTGCCTTTTGATGCTGTGTTTGCATGTTATTTTCCGGTGATGGGTGATGAGGTGAGGAGCAGATTGCATTGGCGAATGCTCAAGGTAGATTTTTTGAACCGGAAATTACTTTATCTCAAGTTGCATAAGAATGTGATGTTATCTTCTGCCTTGAACGTGTCTGATGAATGCTTGCTTGTGTTTGTTTTGTCCGAGTTACCATACACTATCAAAAATATCATCATTATTCACCATATTTTAGAAGTTGAATGGCCATTGGATACACTTGGGTTTTCAATACGAATGTCATAATTTTTGGCATCAATTTTTATTCGATTGTGCTATATCTGACCAGGTTTTTGTATTATGGCCATATTTTAGCTTGTTTTTGTATTATTGTCATTTTGTAGCTTGTGAGGAACTCCTAAATAAACGGTACTAAGTTCGATTTTCTTACTCTTGTTTCTTCTACTTTTTTTTGCCGGGTTCAGACAGATTATGATCTTGAGGAATTGAGAGCAAACTAATTGAGAATGCATATAGAATATTTGCATAAGCCATCATCACTATACATTGAAAACCGTAAACTAATATAGGATTGCTTACGTATTTGATCCAATATTTTTTTCAATGGTAACGTTATTCAATTACGAAAATATATGTTTTATAAATTGAATATGGTAGAAACTTTTGTGCTGCAATTGCAAGTTAAAAATACACATTCCTCTAAAGTGCATCTTTGTTGCACTGTTGGAAGATGCAAAACATATATTTACATTTTTTTTTGTTCATCTACGTGCAACAAATTGATAACAGCATGCGTAACTTATGAATTAAAAAGGGACTTTAAAAATAGAAACGACACCTGAGAGATTCGAACTCTCACGGGGAAAACCCATGTACTTAGCAGGCACACGCCTTAACCACTCGGCCAAAGTGTCCTTTTCAATTATTTTGCAAAGGCATAATATATATTCAATAATCTGTATGCATATAAAACAAGCTGTTTGACGGCTAAAAGGTTTTTTGTTGTAAAATGTTGAAAAAGACTTATATCAATGTTGAATCCTACTATGAAAAGCGCATTTCGAAAAACATATTGTTTGCAAATAAGTTCAACAGTTTCTCGCATATGACCAATAATTCTCCAACTTCCTTCTTATGTGTTGCTAAGAATATATATTTGATAATGATAATAATCATTTGCACATACGTATTGAGTTCAAGAAATACAATAGCACATTAAATGATTTTTTTAACATTAAATATCATGCATTTTCTTTAAATATCTATGAACGTAATATATGCAAATTGTAGGAAAGAAGTTTATGTTTATATTCACAAGCAATAAAGTTTGATAAAAGAGATACGATTGAATTACTAACAGTTTTATGCTCTGATATAAAGTATGTTCAGTGCTGAAACAATAACAGATATTAACAAGTCAGGGATTTAAAATCACTAAGATTCAATTTTACCTCCCTATTTCATAATGTCTATCCATGTTTTGTCTTAAATTCAATTAATGTTTTCTTTTTAAATCCCTACTTGACAACAACTTATTGTAGATCAATCAACATTGATTTCTGTTCTCAAATTTACCTTCGTTTTCATTTTGTTCTAATTTTAATTCCATGGAATTCTTAAAGTACTCTAAATTTGTATATAAAAGTTGGATTGAAAAACCATTTTTCACCAGTAAATCAGAATTTTCATTAGCTTTAGATGTTATTTACATACGAGTCATATTTTCAAGCTTCAATGATATTCCATATAGAAACCGAAATAATGACTCATCAACAATATTAAAACACATGTATTGAAAAACCTTTAACTATTCACATCACTAAATTTTATCTTCTTCTGTAAGGAGGAAGTCTGTTTTTCCTTAAAAAGAAGATTATTTTCTTCCTCAAAGTGTGAAAAAAGATCATCTTTGTTCTGAAAGTGTGAAGGAATATCAGCATTCTTATCGAATTGTGAATGAAATTTTTCTATGTTTATTGTGTGAAGGTAAACCATCTTTTAAATATGGAACGGAAATTAGTTTCTTTTTCGAAGTAGTTCATAATATCATTTTTCTTATTTGATTATGATGGACGATTATCTTTTTTCCCAAATATGAAAGAATACCATTTTATGTTTCAGCAAAAAAAAAGGTAAATCGGAAGACTATATTTCCTTATAGAATTATTTTAGATCATCTTTTTTTCAACTGTGAAGGGAAACACTCGTCTTTTTTGTTGAATCATGAAAAAAGCTGTCATTTATTCTTGACGTGTGACAGAAAATCATGTTTCTTCTTGTGCTATGATGAACTCAACGTTATTCTCAAAACAGAAAATCATATTTATTTTCTCAAACTGTATTTCTTCTTGCATACGAGGGAATAGTTTGTTGTCTGTAGTTATATTAAATTATTGACTATTTTTTGCATCTTAGAATAAATCATTGTTGAAAGGTTCATGAATGGTATATTTTTTTATATTTCCAGTATCCAATTGCTAGCTATGGTTGTTTCTCATGTAGTGTGATTTTTTTAATAACATTGACATTGACGACATTAAGAACGAGTGAACATGTATGATGTGTTTTTCTCTCTTGTTTTTTTACTCTCTAACTTAGTGAGTTTTGACAGTTTATCAATTTTCCTCTGAATAAGACACATTTTATTTTATACTATTCATTAAATTTCTAAATTTTACTAACTTTTCTGTTGTACCCTTTTCAAAATTTTAACCTTGTATAATTTTTTTATGACATACTATTGTTCAAAATTATATTGTTAGTATATATTTTTATTCATAGGAATATTAGAAAATGTTCAATTTTTTTGACTATGTATAACATTTTATGTTCGCTAACCATTTACCATTTGCGCTTCCTCTGCTTGTAGGTCAATATGCAGTTCTTTTGCTCATTGCACAAGCTTATAGATTGCAGTTTTATTATACCATTGCACAAAAATCTGTTGTATAACTTGATACAAATATATAATATATTTCAAAATAAAAAATTATAGAACATGGCATATACCATTGATTTGAATTCTGTCAACATGTAGGATTCTTAAACTTTCTCTAATGTGTTATTTGAATTTTAAATTGATGTTGCATAATCAATGTACTAGCTATCAACATGTTAGGCCTTTAACAACCAAAACCCGACTAGCAATCAATCTGAACCATGACCAAAAAACCATGACCACAAAATACATGTTAAGTAGCGTTTAAAATTATTCAGCTTATATGGGCTAAATTTAAAAAAGTGGAATAAGTAAAGACTTTGACCTGACAAATATGGTAGAAACTTTTATGCTGCAATTGCAAGTCAAAAGTACACATTCTCTAAAATGCATCTTTGTTGCACAGTTTGAAGATGCAAAACATATATTAACAATTTTTTGTTCAGCCATGTGCAACAAATTGATAACAGCATGCGTAACTTATGAATCAAAAAGGGACTTCAAAAAGAGAAACGACAGCTGAGAGATTCGAATTCTCGCGGGGAAACCCCATGTACTTAGCAGGCACACGCCTTAACCACTCCGCCAAAGTGTCCTTTTCGATCATTTCGCAAAGGTAAAATATATACCCAATAATCCGTATGCATATAAAACAAACTGTTTGACGGATAAAAGTTTTTTTGTTCTAAACAGTTGAAAAAGACTTATGTCAATGTTGAATCCAGCTATGAAAAGCGCGTTTCGAAAAACATATTGTTTGCAAATAAGTCCAACAATTTCTCAAATATGACCAATAATTCTCCAACTTCCTTCTTATGTGTTGCTAAGAATATATATTTGATAATGATAATAATCATTTGCACATACATATTGAGTTCATGAAATACAATAGCAGATTAAATGATTTTTTTTTAATTAAATATCATGCATTATCTTTAAACTTCTACGAACGTAATATATGCAAATGGTAGGAAAGAAGTTTATGTTTATATTCACAAGCAATAAAGTTTGATAAAAGAGATACGATTGAATTACTAACACTTTTATGCTCAAACGACAACTGAAAGATAAAGTACAAAATTAAACCTGATTTGATAATATTTGACTCTGATATAAAGTATGTTCAATGCTGAAACAATAACGGATATTAACTAGTCAGGTATTTAAAATCACTAAGATTCAATTTTACCTCCCTATTTCATAACGTCTTTCCATGATTTGTCTAAAATTCAATTAATGTTTTCATTTTAAATCCCTACTTGACAACGACTTATTGTAGATCAATGAACATTGATTTCTGTTCTCAAATTTACCTTCGTTTTCATTTTATTCTAATTTTAGGAATTCTTAAAGTACTCTAAATTTGTATATAGAAGTTGGATTGAAAACCAATTTTTCACTATTAAATCAGAATTTTCATTAGCTTTAGATGTTATTTACATACGAGTCATATTTTTAAGCTTCAATAATATTCCATATAGAAACCGAAATAATGACTCATCAACACAATTAAAACACATGTATTGAAAACCTTTAACCACTCGCATAATTAAATTCTATCTTCTACTGTAAGGAGGATTTCTGTTTTTCCGTAAAAGGAAGATTATTTTCTTTCTCAAAGTGTGAAAAAAGATCATCTTTGTTCTAAAAGTGTGAAGGAACATCATCATTCTTATCGAATTGTGATTGAAAATTTTCTCTGTTTATTGTGTGAAGGTAAACCATCTTTTAAATATGGAACGAAAATTAGTTTCTTTTTCGAAGTAGTTCATAATATCATTTTTCTTATTTGATTATGAAGGATGATTATCTTTTTTCCCAAATACGAAAGAATATCTTTTTATGTTTCAGAAAAAGAAAAATAAAATAAAGAGGAAGACTATCTTTCCTTATAGAATTATTTTAGATCATCTTTTTTTGTTAACTATGAATGGAAATACTCGTATTTTTTCTTGAATCATGAAAAGGTTGTCATTTATTCTTGACGTGTGATGGAAGATCATGTTTCTTCTTAAGCTATGATGAAGTCAACGTTATTCTCAAAACAAAAAATCATATTTATTTTCTCAAACCGTATTTCTTATTGCATATGAGGGAATAGTATGTTGTCTGTAGTTATATTAAATTATTGACTATTTTTTGCATCTGAAAATAAACCATTGTCGAAAGGTTCGTGAATGGTATATTTTTTTATTTCCAGTATCCAATTGCTAGCTATGGTTGTTTCTTGTGTAGTGTGATTTTTTAATAGCATTGACATTGACGGCATTAAGAACGAGTCAACATGTATGATGTGTTTTTCTCTCTTGTTTCTTTTACTCTCTAACTTAGTGTGTTTTGACCGTTCATCAATTTTCCTCTTAATAAGACACATTTTATTTTATAATATTCATTAAATTTCTAAATTTTACTAACTTTTCTGTTGTACTCTTTTCAAAATTTTAACCTTGTATAATTTTGTTATGACATATTACTGTTCAAAAGTACATTGTCAATATATATTTTTATTCATAGGAATATTAGCGAATGTTCAATTTTTTTACTTTTTATAACATTTTATGTTCACTAACCATTTACCATTTGCGCTTCCTCTGCTTTAGGTCAATATGCAGTTCTTTTGCTGATTGCACAAGCTTATAGATTGTAGTTTTATTATATCATTGCACAAAAATCTGTTGTATAACTTGCTATGTAATATATTTCAAAATAAAAAATTACAGAACACGACATATATCATTGATTTGAATTCTGTCAACATGTAAGATTCTAAAACTCTCTAATGTGTTATTTGAATTTTAAATTGATGTTGCATAATCAAAGTACTTGTTTTCAAATATTTCCTATGATTTTGATACATTATCTTCAAACACGGTTTTTATTTCATTTTGAATCTTTTTATCGAGTTCAACTTTTAAAATTAGGTTTTTAATATGAAGTGGAGGAGGGAAAAATCGAATTTTTTTTACCTTAAACCTTCTTTTAAAATAGAATAGGTAGGTTATTTCTATTAATTTTTGCAAGGAAAAATACTCAATTTTTCTTCTTCCTTTAGCCACATTTTATTCTAAAATTTAAAAAAATATTCTTTGCTTTTCTGGATCCATTTTGTTTCCCCTACCAATGACGAAAATCTAGGCCAATGTTATCCATGAAAAAAAAACTTCACTAGAATTCTTCTAATGACCTTACAGCCTCTAAGCTTGCATCCCTTCTCTTCTTTTTAAATTCAGTTTCATCTAAAAGGATAAAATTTCGAACGAGAATATACGTGGTTTTGACAACACTTCCAACAAAAAGCATGCCACCAATCTCATAGACACACACACACACACCCCATGTTATACGTCATATTTCTTGCGATGCGGGACTTATCCATCCAATCCATGCATCCACAATACGAGCCACACATAACAGAGTTATATTGTTTCTCCATGATGCAACTTCAATCCTCTGTCAACTAACCAAATCCATGGAACTCGACTAGCTATGAATCCATACCATCCTTAGGCCTTTAACAACCAAAACCCGATTAGCTATCAGTCCAAACGTTGTTCGGTTTTTAACAATCACTCAAAAGCCCCTTTGGGATCTTAACGCAAGTGTACAATTGAAGACATTAGCGTTAGCATAAAACCACGGTAATGGAGAAATGAAATTGAACAGTGTTGTTGTGAAATTTGATGTGAGAAGTCCGTAGTTTCTCGCACAGCGGTGATAATGGTAGCGATGCAGAAGCATTGTTTGTTGAAGGGTGCGTAGGCTCTTTTAATAGAACTTGTGATTTCATTGTGTATAATATCATTGTCATTGTTATAAAAAGATAGATATTTTAAATATAGAATTTTCTCTTGTTCTCATTTTTCATGTTTGGTCGGTGTATGGATGCATAAATTATGGGAATCACTAAAGAGAGGGTCCTTCGGGATAAGGAGTGAATAAAAGATTTTGTTTTTTTAATTCGTTTTTTTGTTAAAAGAAGAATAATTAATTGTTTTCTTTTACAAAAAGAATGTGAAATTACAATTCTTTTTGACCTCGTCGTAATTTTCTTTATTCTCTTCTTTCATATATTGGATTAATCATCCCACCAAAATCATTATTTCTTCCGCTCATCTCTAAAATGTAATTCCCTAATTTGGCAACTCATCTTTTTATTTTACAAAATAAATTGTTGAAAATTGATGATCATGGAGGGGAACTCATCTCATTCTCTACCCAGATCTTCATTTATACAATTTAATATGGATATGCATAACTATTGCTCTATTCAATATTTCAATGAATTGTTTTACGAATCAAAGTGGAAAATAAGTACTTGAAATTTGTGGAAATCAGGAATTAGGGTTGGATATGAAATTGTCTTTCGATGCAGCATGCTAGAAAGTATGAGGTGTGGAAACTCGACAACTGGAGAGTGGAAGGATGGTCGGATTTTGGTTAGTGACGATAGTGGTGCAAATTGAAGCGGCGACTGGAATGAAGAACGAGTTCACATTTTTTCTTAGAAGAGAACAGAAATATGAGGGGTATTTTGGAGAGGATGGATTACTCTTTTATATTCAAAACAAATATAAACATTTTCCTCTTTACTACATTTTCCCCTATCCCATTGTCCTTTATTCATTTCTGTTCTCCTTTTAACAGTTCCCTAAATTATTATCAAGCGAATAAGATAAATGCTTCTAAAAAAGGAACACGTTTCATTCGTTCATAGGTCTAAATTGTTGAAATTGTATGATAATTTGGTATATCAAAGCCTTTAAACATCTGTTTCAATTTGCATTTCATGGTGTAAGTGATTCATACAAGTTTGCCAAATTTGGTTGACAAAGAATACTAAAGTATAATTACACCGTGAAGTTTTGTGCATATTACTTGGTTATTTTTACATATTAATCAATTTACAGAGAAAAATATAATACAATCATTCTTTTTGTTCATCATTTGGATTTTAAAAAGGATTTGAATCGTTGGACCAAGGATCATCTCTATCCTTTTATTTTTCTTCTCTTTACTCTTCATCAGGAAATGTTAGTGGAGAAGTGCAATGCTGCAGGCGTACTAATGTGGCACTAAACACTTTAGATGGTTTCAAAATATAAAACAGAGGCAGGAACAGCAGTGATAAGCACTACTGGCTTCTGTTGGTTATACTGATTGTAACAACCCAGAATATTGAACAATTTAAAAATGAAAATATTTAATTAGTTTTAAATATTCGAATGATGATTGACTTGAATTTCATATTTTCAGGATAAATTGGCGATTAAATTTTAGAATTTAATTTATTTAAAGTTGAATAAAATTTGAATTTGACTTTGGAGTTTGAAATTGAATATTGAATTTGTATTTAAAATTCGAACTAATGACTTAGAAAAAATAGTTTGGATTTACGAATTTTTATTTATGTAAATTAATAAAGGATGGTTAGTATTAATAACATTTTTCTTTAACTTAAATAAAATGGAATAAAATTTTATCAATATAAAATACAAGTATAAAAATCTAATTGTGAAACACGTTAATATAAATTTATGTTTGATTGTTGAACTGCAAAACGTTTATATGTTTATTAAAGAAAATAATTTACAAAATAAATTGGATTTAGAATAAAAAAAAAATATATATAAAATAAAATAAAAAAAGAGAGTACATTACCTTACTCTTATCAGCCGAAAACGTGCCTTGATCCTCGCCTTTGTTTCAGCCATAACCATGACCAAAATCACGTCTCCCCCTCTCTTATATTCGAAATCCTACCTCATTCTTCCATCATTCGAAACGATAGAAAAAAAAATAAACGAAGAAAATAATGGCGGCTCTCGTTCCTCTTTGCAACTGAAATCAGGGCTCGTTGAATTCGAAGGCGCCGGCTTCGATCTGCTCTTCGTTCTAAGGTGAGTGATTATTTGTCACTCACATTTAATTCGAACTTCATCGCTTTTGAACTTTCGATTTCGTGATTTCCTTGGCTCACTCTGATTTTGTTCAATTTCTTTGCTGTGATGATGATTCCCTGGTTTACTTGTTCGAATTTATGGCAATCGATTTTGTATTGACTTCGGTCTTGTTTTTTTTGAGTGTGGGGTTTCATGACTTTGGCCATCACCATAGCTTTGATTTCGAGTTGTACTCTGTGGATTTGGCATTACTGCCCACTGTTCGATCTTGTTCAAAACTGTCATTTATTTAAAACGACATTGATTTGCGGATTGTGATTACCAAATGATTTTCAATGATTCTCTGACAGTTTTAAGAATTTACTTTGGTAAAGAAATTGTCTTTAACTTTGCAATTGCTTTAAAATATGTAACTTCGGCCTGGATTTGTTCCATAACTTAGGTCGGTAGCCCATGGCTTCAACTTATTTTGATATTCGTTTGTTACAACACTTTTGAGCAAAGATCACCACGAAATTTCACTGCTATTAGGTGTATTTACTGTTGATTTGTAGTTGGCATCGACCACTTTCACTGGTTTCTGAGTAACTTTTTTTTTATACTTAAGTAATCTTGTTGCTTGTGAAAATTTTGGTGATAGTTGATGCTTGCGTGTTAATAATTATGTTGTATTCAGTATGATATTTAAAGTATATGCTGTGATATAAGTCTGCTTGTCTGAACATATTGTTCTTCTCTGTCTTTGGATACAGGGTGTTTAAATTTGAAAACAAAATTCCAATTCTTTTTACCTGACCAGTATTAAATTTTGAACTTCAAACAAAATATGTTTGGTTGAGTATAAAGTAGGGTTAAAAAATTGAATTCATGCTAAAAATAGTTGATCTGCTCTAGGAAGAACATAAGAACAGTAATACTTGACTTTGATTTTTGATAATAGTTGTCATTGGCATGACTGCCACTCCCTGTTGTTGCAGTTTCTTTTTGATTCACTTGTATCCCACCGGCTGTTACTGCCTATTTCAATTTGCATATGGATTCAAAATTTGTAGTATTGACCCAGTTTTGTAGATGCATACTTGTTACGCATTCTTCATGTTTCTTTGGTATTATTGCAGTATATATGAGATTGATTCATATTTATGCATTGCCTTACTTTTGTGTCGTGCCTTGCTGCATTGCCATATGTTGTATTGACTTCATTACATTTTCATTTACCTGCATATGGGAGTCTAGTTCTCTGTCCTTGCTCCTCTCTGGTCGTGACTTGGAATTTTAGTTTGAACAGTGACTTGGTGATTTTTGTCATTTATGCATATATACATGAATGAAGTTGCAATGTTGCTTGGTCACTTGTTTTCACTACACTTATATATGTGGGTTGCCTTGAGCACAATGTGTATATGAGTTTAGCTTCAGTGGTGATATTTTTGTCAATTGAAGCTACATTGTAGTTTCATTCATGCTTGAGTTATAATTGAGTTCACTGCACTTGAGATTGTAGTTTTGTACTCAAGTCTGATACTTGTTGCATACATGTTGCATACATGTTGTACCTTAGGTACACATACTTTCTCCTGATCTGTTGCACTATTTTCGGTTGCTGTTGTGTTATGTAGTAACCCAGTTTTGTTTGCATTGACCTGGTGTAGTTTTACACTTGTGACCTCACTTGCAGTTCACTGAACTGATTGTATCACTTATTCGTATATTTGTGCTGTGATGCCATAACTCTGGTGCCCTCACCCTCCTTCTATTTTGTAATTGTGCCACGACTTGTGCTTTGGTGTTGCAGCTGTGTTGAGTCACTGACTTGACCTCTGCAGCTTCGATTTCTGTTAATATTCACTGTTATGATGATTTCTATTTCTTCACTGTTGTGGCGAGGCAGTGCACGCGTTCGTGTACTGCAACCATGCAGTATTTATTTTAATTGATATTTCTTTTGCTTTTGATTCATTGATTTCTTTACGTATTTCATATGCCGTATTGGCAAGGCCGTACACGCATGCGTGTACTACAGCCAATCAGTTTTTGTTTTTCATAAGTAACTTTTTAATTGTTTGAATTGATTTGATTTAAACTGATGATTTTGTTGTTAAATGCCGTTTAGGCAAATTTTGATGCTTCTTCTAAATTATCTTTTTAGAAGAAAAAAATTCCTTCATCCATCTTCGTTAAAATTTGAATCTACTGATTTGTTGTTTAACACTGTTAAGTGTTGTATTTACCGTTATCCGATTTCTTGTTAAAGGATCGGATAGGTAAATTTATATTTGACTGTCATCTAATTGCTATTTGATTATTATTGCCTCTATGCACTAATAACTGAGTTTGAATTAGACTGACCTGTGTATTATTTTCTTTTGAATGTAATACTCGGGTCAGACCGAGTAATTTTACAGCTTGAAGATTTTCAGGCCGCGAAGTTAGAGAGAGTTGGGGAAATTGCTTCACTTTAGCTTTTCGAAGAATTTTTGTACTTAAAAGAAATATTCCGCTGTATAAAATTTAATGCATTGTATAAACTCTGATATATGTATAAAAATTCATTTATGTAAAATATTATGATTATTCTGTGATTCTGTGGCTGTTTCTGTTTAAACTGTATAAACTGAATAACAATCCGTCATTTTCAACGTCTCAAGTTGGTTTAATTACCGACTAGAGGCGGTTAGAGCGGCGGGTTGTTGCAAAAGTGGTATCAGAGCTTTGGTTTACACAAAGCTCAGTTTATGATGTTTAATATGAATAGTTACTAGGATCACTTTAAAGAAAAATGTTTTTCAAATTTGAAATAAGTATGAAATTGTTTTGTTTGAAAATAAAAGGTATTTTGAAAATTCAAATTTTTTCGAAAATTCCCCTCTCTAAATTTAGGTTTGCGATAGTTTCTCTTCGGAAAAACCCATTATCGATTTATTGAGATTTATGAAAAATAAAATAAAAGTGAAGTGAATTAATGAATTGGTTTAAATCCAATATTTTGAATATCTCCAAAATAATAAATTGGGTAATAAAATAACATTTCAATTTAGTTATAGCCAAGAGGATAATTAAACTATAACTTGGGAATTTGATTCTGAATTCTTTTGAAAATTGATTTCAAATGTTTTGAAGAATGATTTAGTAAATAAATGGATTATAAGTACTTAACTTATAAATGGACCTTTGATATATAATGGAGTTATATAAATTGAATTGAATTAATAAAGAAGATTTATAAATCAAAGTTTATAAATAGAAATGGAATTTGTAAAGATTGGTTATAAATTCGAAACCAAATTGAATTTGATAAATGAAAAATAGAAGTTATTAAAGGAGATATATTCATCATTTTGGACAGCGAATTGTCCTTTAAGTTAGATATTGTGATAGTAAATGTTGGTTGGGAATTTTATCCACGATTTTGGACAGTGGATAATCCTTTAAATAAATGTGTGGAAACATTGAATTGAATAAACGAAGTATATTCACGATTTTGGATAGTGAATAAAATATTAAAGGATATGTCTTGGGAAAATGAGTGAATAATCCAACCTCTACTAATAAGGATTTCAAATATTGATAGGAAACTTCGAAAACATCTTGTTAATTATAATGGCAAAAACCGAAGCACAAAAAGCAGCATGCCGTGAACAAAGAGCAATTGCCCGTAGAGAAGCAGAAGCGACATGTGCGGAGATTGAAAGGAGATTCAGTGAAAGGCAAGCACCTGGTCCATATGATGAGGTTATTTTCTATGGATGTCATAAAAAGGGACATTATGCCATTAAGTGCCGAGTAAGGAGAAAGAAAAGGAATGTGGATGACCGTTTTGCTCATCCTGAGATTGTGTGTTTTAAATGTCGGGGGAAAGGGCATTTTCTTAGTCATTGCCCTAAAGTGAAAAGGAAAAAGTGCATACTCGATTTACCCGTCGATAAATTGACAATCTGCTACCATTGTCGTCAGACTGGACATATAGCTAGAAACTGCACCGAAAGACAGCATGGAAAGCAAGCTATTGCCCGACCAGCTAGAGCGAAAACTGTTAAGGTGATAGATAAGGATGGAAACATCTCACATTTTTGCAGTAACTGTGCGGATTGGGGACATGTTGATTTTGAATGTGTTACTTCTCCTTTAATACAACCTTAAATAGTGTCATCCGAAGACGAAAGTTTGGCGAAGATGCGTACTACCAGACGAGAAGTTGATAGTCCTTAATAATTCTGCATCTTAAACCAATCAATATATTTTGTAATACTATCTTTTGTAATCCACAATCTTCTATGTACGTCTTTTAAAAATATTAAGCTATGTAAAATTTTGTACTGAAGGAAATATTTTAATGAAATAGCATCTTGGGAAGGAAGTTTATTTGTTAACTTAACTATATGAATCAAACTAATTTTGATGAAAAGCTTATATTTCAAGTTTAAACTAATGCCTAAAATGGTTAATGTGGAAATATAAATTTAATGGAACCAAGTTGATGAATGGCTTACTAAAGAACCAGTTGATTATTTTTGAAATAGAAAGCAAATGCATAGTTTAAATAGAATTTAAATTTCAAATTTGAAGTTGTCCACATGATAATTCATAATAGGTTTAATAAATTCAGTGATGAATTTGAATTTAAACGTGCGGAAAATTAAATTAAGTGAAAAACTTAATATTGAAAAGTTTGAAATTGGTTTAAAACTAATATTATGAAAAGAATGAGGAATTCAAACTATGAATTAAGTTGGAATTGAAAAAGTTAATGGTTTTAAAGATGTTTTAAAATGCATTAAGTATCGAATACATAGATTTCAACATTCATTGTTGAAATAGGCGTTTTCGAGAAATAAGGAAATGGTGGACTATAACACTGTTGTTATAGTAAATGGTTTCCGAAAGGAAATGTTGTTTAAAGTATTGGGATTTATATATCTATCTTAAATTTCGAATCCCTATACTAGTGATTTTTGAGTTGTCGTAACGATGTTTTACGTAACATTCGTTTTGACTCAAATAAATGTGTTTAAAAGAACGCCTTCCTTAAAGAATGTAATATATACTTAATTTTGATTCAAGTATATTGAATATTTTCAAGTGTTGAAAATAAATGAACTTGTGAATTACTTATTATTAAATAAGTATGGAAATGTTTTCCAATATGAAATGAAAGGTTTGAAATTTTATCTTTTAAAGATAAATTGGAAAAAAATGAATATTTGAAATTTGTATCAAATGGTTAAGTTGGAAAATTATATATATCTTGTGAAGATATTTTTGGGAAATTTGAACGATCAGTTCAACTTGAATATTTTCCAAAAAGATTGAATCTTGAGTTAAATTGAGTTTAACTTTGACATCAAAAACAATATAAGTTGAGTTTTGAATTTTGGATAGTCGATTTGGATTGTATGTCTAGCATTGTGAATTGATGACATAGCAATTAATCTCTATTAAATATATATCTGTTGGTGGCGGAGAATTTATTCTTTTAACTTAACACCCTTCTCTGAGACGTACGAGCTTAGATGTTATATATCGGTAGACATCAATTATGTGTTGAGAATTGACGATGTAATGTGAAATCCAAATCGAATGTGAAGTCGATAATGAATCGAATTATGAATGTGAATTAGGTATGAGATAACCTTAAATTTTCAAATCGATTTAGAGGAAAATTTTAAAACGAGATGGAAAGTTTAGAAATCCTCTATTTGTTATGATGTGAATTGAGTTTTCCTAACTTATATATGTGAATGTGATAATTCGAAAACCATCAGTTTGGAAAGTCATTATTATGAAAAGTCCTATGCAAGTTTACATAGGTATGATATGTACGAAATGTGAAATGAAGTACTATATGTATATGACATATGTTTTCTAAAACTGAGGATATGGAAATGTACCTTCCATTTATTATTTGTGAAGGTGATTGGAACTCGGTGTGAGTGTCCATTGGAAATCGTAGCTACGTAGAATTTCCATTAGTGGAATGTCCATTGGGACTGGAATCCCCCACGATGGATCATCGTGTTGGGAGTATGTGAATTGATGCCGGCGTAATTCGTGGGGCGTGATGCCTATAGTTACAAGCGATTCCACTGGGATAGTGGTGCAACCGCCGTGTAAACTGCGATTTAGAGGCCGAAGCGTAATTTGAGGGGCGAGATGCCTACGGTCACGAGCGATTCTACTGGGATAGTAGCGTAACCGCCGTGTGAACCGCGATCTATGGCAACAACCATGGCGAAATTCAAGAGAGATGTGAAATCTATAGTTACAAGCGATTCTACTGGGATGGTAGCGTAACCGCCGGGTAAACTGTGATCCATGGGGGAACGTGCTTTCCATTTCCATTTTTAAAAGAATTTTTAAAAAGTATTTTCACTGGGAGTTGAAGCAAGTATATTTAGTACTTGGAGATTTTTAGACTTGCGCCTGGCCAGCGTATGCCTAAAGTCTGTGAGAACGACGATGGACTTGTTAAACTTCGAGTTAGCAAGTATTTTCAAACTTTGAATAGCAAATCAATAGTCTGAAATGAGAATTACATAATTCTAACCTAATGAATTAAGGAAGAAGATTTTTAAAATATCTTGAAAGCCTACAGCTTTGGAAAAGATATAATATGCAAATATCTAGCATGAAGAATTTCAAGTTTAAAAATCTGAGTTTTGTAAGTCGAAAATTTTGATAAAAGACTTTTGCGTCTTGATTGTAGAAATCAATGAATAAAGCTAATGAAATAAAATAAAAGGAATAAATCCTGTATTTATTTATGAGTTTAGAACTTGGTAAAATTGTTTAGGGTATAAATATCGGTGAAATTTAGCAATCGTTTTCCTAACTTATAATTTCGGGACGAAATTCTTTAAAGGGGGAAGATTGTAACAACCCAGAATTTTGAACAATTTAAAAATGAAAATATTTAATTAATTTTAAATATTCGAATGATGATTGACTTGAATTTCAAATTTTCAGGGTAAATTGGCGATTAAATTTTAGAATTTAATTTATTTAAAGTTGAATAAAATTTGAATTTGACTTTGGAGTTTGAAATTGAATATTGAATTTGTATTTAAAATTCGAACTAATGACTTAGAAAAAATAGTTTGGATTTACGAATTTTTATTTATGTAAATTAATAAAGGATGGTTAGTATTAATAACATTTTTCTTTAACTTAAATAAAATGGAATAAAATTTTATCAATACAAAATACAAGTATAAAAATCTAATTGTGAAACACGTTAATATAAATTTATGTTTGATTGTTGAACTGCAAAACGTTTATATGTTTATTAAAGAAAATAATTTACAAAACAAATTGGATTTAGAATAAAAAAATAAGAAAAAAAAATAATATATAAAATTAAAAAAAGAGAGTACATTAACTTACTCTTATTAGCCGAAAACGTGCCTTGATCCACGCCTTTGTTTCAGCCATAACCCACAACCAAAATCACGTCTCCCCCTCTCTTATATTCGAAACCCTACCTCCTTCTTCCATCATTCGAAACGACAAAAAAAAAATGAAGAAAATAATGGCGGCTCTCGTTCCTCTTTGCAACTGAAATCAGGGCTCGTTGAATTCGAAGGCGCCGGCTTCGATCTGCTCTTCGTTCTAAGGTGAGTGATTATTTGTCACACACATTTAATTCAAACTTCATCACTTTTGAACTTTCGATTTCATGATTTACTTGGCTCACTCTGATTTTGTTCAATATCTTTGCTGTGATGATGATTCCCTGGTTTACTTGTTCGAATTTCTGGCAATCAATTTTGTATTGACTTCGGTCTTGTTTTTTTTGAGTTTGGGGTTTCATGACTTTGGCCATCACCATAGTTTTGATTTCGAGTTGTACTCTGTGGATTTGGCATTACTGCCCATTGTTCGATCTTGTTCAAAACTGTCATTTATTTAAAACGACATTGATTTGGGGATTGTGATTACCAAATGATTTTCACTGATTCTCTGACAGTTTTAAGAATTTACTTTGGTAAAGAAATTGTCTTTAACTTTGCAATTGCTTTAAAATATGTAACTTCAGCCTGGATTTGTTCCATAACTTAGGTCGATAGCCCATGGCTTCAACTTATTTTGATATTCGTTTGTTACAACACTTTTGAGCAAACATCACCACGAAATTTCATTGCTATTAGGTGTATTTACTGTTGATTTCTAGTTGGCATCGACCACTTTCGCTGGTTTCTGAAACTTTTTTTTATATATACTTAAGTAATCTTGTTGCTTGTGAAAATTTTGGTGATAGTTGATGCTTGCATGTTAATAATTATGTTGTATTCAGTATGATATTTAAAGTATATGCTGTGATATAAGTCTGCTTGTCTGAACATATTGTTCTTCTCTGTCTTTGGATACAGGGTGTTTAAATTTGAAAACAAAATTCCAATTCTTTTTACCTGACCAGTATTAAATTTTGAACTTCAAACAAAATATGTTTGGTTGAGTATAAAGTAGGGTTAAAAAATTGAATTCATGCTAAAAATAGTTGATCTGCTCTGGGAAGAACATAAGAACAGTAATACTTGACTTTGATTTTTGATAATAGTTGTCATTGGCATGACTGCCACTCCCTGTTGTTGCAGTTTCTTTTTGATTCACTTGTATCCCATCAGCTGTTACTGCCTATTTCAATTTGCATATGGATTCAAAATTTGTAGTATTGACCCAGTTTTGTAGATGCATACTTGTTATGCATTCTTCATGTTTCTTTGGTATTATTGCAGTATATATGAGATTGATTCATATTTATGCATTGCCTTACTTTTGTGTCGTGCCTTGCTGCATTGCCATATGTTGTATTGACTTCGTTACATTTTCATTTACCTGCACATGGGAGTCTAGTTCTCTGTCCTTGCTCCTCTCTGGTCGTGACTTGGAATTTTAGTTTGAACAGCGACTTGGTGATTTTTGTCATTTATGCATATATACATGAATGAAGTTGCAATGTTGCTTGGTCACTGGTTTTCACTACACTTATATATGTGGGTTGCCTTTAGCACAATGTGTATATGAGTTTAGCCTCAGTGGTGATATTTTTGTCAATTGAAGTTACATTGTATTTTCATTCATGCTTGAGTTATAATTGAGTTCACTGCACTTGAGATTGTAGTTTTGTACTCAAGTCTGATACTTGTTGCATACATGTTGCATACATGTTGTACCTTAGGTACACGTACTTTCTCCTGACCTGTTGCACTATTTTCGGTTGCTGTTGTGTTATGTAGTAACCCAGTTTTGTTTGCATTGACCTGGTGTAGTTTTACACTTGTGACCTCACTTGCAGTTCACTGAACTGATTGTATCATTTATTCGTATATTTGTGCTGTGATGCCATAACTCTGGTGCCCTCACCCTCCTTCTATTTTGTAATTGTGCCACGGCTTGTGCTTTGGTATTGCAGCTATGTTGAGTCACTGACTTGACCTCTGCAGCTTCGATTTCTGTTAATATTCACTGTTATGATGATTTCTATTTCTTCACTGTTGTGGCGAGGCAGTGCACGCGTGCGTGTACTGTAGCCACGCAGTATTTATTTTAATTGATATTTCTTTTGCTTTTGATTCATTGATTTCTTTGCGTATTTCATATGCCGTATTGGCGAGGCCGTACACGCATGCGTACTGCAGCCAATTAGTTTTGGTTTTTCATAAGTAACTTTTCAATTGTTTTAACTGATTTGATTTAAACTGATGATTTTGTTGTTAAATGCCGTTTAGGCAAATTTTGATGCTTCTTCTAAATTATATTTTTAAAAGAAAAAAATTCCTTCATCCATCTTCGTTAAAATTTGAATCTACTGATTTGTTGTTTAACACTGTTAAGTGTTGTATTTACCGTTATCCGATTTCTTGTTAAAGGATCGGATAGGTAAATTTATATTTGACTGTCATCTAATTGCTATTTGATTATTATTGCCTCTATGCACTAATAACTGAGTTTGAATTAGACTGACATGTGTATTATTTTCTTTTGAATGTAATACTCGGGTCAGACCGAGTAATTTTACAGCTTGAAGATTTTCAGGCCGCGAAGTTAGAGAGAGTTGGGGAAATTGCTTCACTTTAGCTTTTCGAAGAATTTTTGTACTTAAAAGAAATATTCCGCTGTTTAAAATTTAATGCATTGTATAAACTCTGATATATGTATAAAAATTCATTTATGTAAAATATTATGATTATTCTGTGATTCTATGGCTGTTTCTGTTTAAACTCTATAAACTGAATAACAATCCGTCATTTTGAACGTCTCAAGTTGGTTTAATTACCGAGTGGAGGCGGTCAGAGCGGCGGGTCGTTACACTGATGATCCTTTATTCATTATTGTTGCCATATGATTTGTAATTACTGCACTGTTCATGTTATATGGTTGTTGCTATTACTGTTGCTGCTCTACTAGGAAAAACAATTTAATTTTCCATATGGCCTCTCTCTATCATTGCAGCCGAATGGTTGTTGCTATCATGTGCTATATCTTAACTGATGAGTGACATGGGCACATTTGGCCACAAATTGTACAGTTGATGTATATTCTATGTATGTATGTTACATATGCACAATTTGTCTGTATGCAATAATTTTCTTTACCATGTTCCTTTTATTATTGGTAATAAGAAAAACATAAAGGCCAACAATTTGCTTTAATTTTCGACCATAGATATATCGCATCAGTGGTTTCAATAATTCATGGTCATCAATCATTTTTATTGATATTTGCAGGTCTTAAAGGTGATGTTGGAGAAACTTATAATATTATAATGTATTGTCATATACGTGACGACCTAGAATTTTTAAGCCTTTAAAATCGGAATATTTAATTGATTTTAATATTTAAAAGTAAATTTTTAACTTGAATTACGAATATCACAATTTATTTGAGAATTAAATTATTGAATTAAATAAATTGAAGTTGGGTAAATGTTGAATTTGTAATTTTAAACTTATTAAAATTAATTTAAGTTTTTGTAAAATTTATGTCGATAATACTGAAGATAGTGAAAGTGTTAAAATTTGATTCGGAAGTGTTTTGTTAGGTTTTGAAATTTTATCGTTTAAATCGATATTTAAAAATAGCCTTCCGAGGCACACTCTCGGATTTCGACGAAACTAGTTCCATTGGATCCGCAATATTGTATTATTATCGGATTTCTATTTTCATAGTGTTTGGAGTTGTTGTGTGAGCGTACGGTATATAAACGCTGAATTTATATCGAAAATTTAATATGATAACTGAATTCAAAATACTATCTTCTCCATATGATGGAATTAGGACTCGAAACCTTTCCCATTGCGTTTGGAATAGGCATATAACATTATAAACGCCTAGCGGCACGCCTTGATAGGAGTTTGAAATTTTAGGTTGCATTTATCGAGACGTTTTGAATTTAAATAAAATATTTTTTTATAAACATACTCTATAGTCGCAATTATTTCACCTCGTAACTTTGTTTTCTTTTCATCCATTTCGTAGTCGCTGTAGCTGCTTGTACCCTGTTCCCTCATTCCTTCTTCATTACGCTAGATATTTTTTTCTTGCTTCCTCCTTCATTTAAACCTTTTAGCCAAGCAAATCGTGGACGGAAAAAAACAAGACGATCTGAACAAAAAGATGGAGCCTGCCTCTCAGTTTTCTTTTGAACGAAAACTTAGTAATATAAAAAAAACGGAGGGGGGCGATGGGCTATTGCTAATCGCGTTTTCAAAATTCGATTCTAGGAATCGAATCGAACTTGTGTGAAAGGGGGAAAAATCAAATTTGTATGCGATTTCTTGGCTCGCTTTCATTCGGCTGGGCATCAGTGGATGGAAAGAGGAGAGTGGGCATTTGACTTCCGGAAGCAGTGGATTGCGATCGCGACAAGGAAAGGGAGGTCGCGACGTCTAGCGATGCTCGTAAGCGGCGGCCCGAAGTCACCGTTCAGCTTTGTCTTGAGTTAGGGTTTTCGAGCTAGGGCTCGAACTCGAGTTGTCGATGGTTGATGCAAAGACAAGCACGGTGGTGTTGCTAAGTGGAAGCATTCCCATGAGCTCTACTTGATGATAAGGAGGATATTCACGTGTTGGTTCTTTCGTGAGGTATTTGTTATTCTCCTTTTCGTTTTTGCTCGAATATAATACTAATTGGAAGAAAGAAAAATTTATAGTTTAAAATTAGAAATAAAAAGTATAGATTTATATATGTATACCTACAGTAAAAAAAAGAAAATATAGTTGAAGAAAGTTTGGTAGTAAGGAAATTTATTTTCTTGTAATTTATAGTAAAATATGTATGTGTATATGATTTTAGAAAATATAAGGATCTGAAATGAACAGCAAGATAAAAAGACTTTTGAGTGGAATTTATTGTTTTTAAGATGCTATGGTTACTAAAATAAATTTTGTAAAGAAAATTTAATTTTAAATCAAATTTTGTAGTTGAATAAATTTATCGGAAGAAATTTATTTAAACCAAATTCATTAGTTTAAAAATTAAAATATTAATTAAATTAAAAATTTTAAGGCAATTGAGTATTCGATTATTTCGAATATTAATAAATTACATAAATTGTTTATTTAAGGTCAAAAATCTGGAAAGCCAAGTCAAGATTGGATCGGATTGCAAAGCAAAAATCAAAGGTGAGTTAATCTCACTCAACTGAATTTAAATTTAAATTTAAATGATTAAATTTAAATAATTGTTTGAATGGTTGAATCGAATGATGTGCTATAGTATGGTATATTTTGGAATTGGCATTTTATATTGTGCTAATGTCTGTGGATGCAGGGAAAACAGGTTGGAGGGATCCAACTGGATCCCTCAACATTTAATTAAATTATTTAATACCCTCTGTTGTGATTATTTGATATTCTATGATGAATTATATTGGAATATTGAATGCTATGGTTCGTTTGGATATAATTGGGTATGATGAATTACCAAAAATATATAAATTGGATTTGGAAAGAAAATAAAAGAAGTGAATTTGTATGTAAAATAATTATAGAAATCTGAATAAATTTAATGAATGAATTGGAAAAGGAATAAAGTGACTTTAAAATTCTAATAAATAAATCTTGAGTATAGAAAGGGAAATTTTGAATAATCAGAAGATTAATGAATTTTAAACTTCAGTGTTATTATTTAAAAGAACAAAACATTTATTTAAAATTAAGATTTAAATTATTTAAGAATAATAAAGAAGAAATTGGGAATAACCTGAAATTGGTATATTTCAGATAAAAGATTTAAATAATAATAATAATGATGATGATGAAGTCCATAATTAACGAACTTTGAAATGAATTAAGAAAGTAAAGATATTTATTTCAAATGGATTAAATTGGAAATCAATTTGGGAAATTGATTTAAGTGATTGAAGTTGGAATTTTTCTCTGGATAACCAAGTACATTTTCAGAGTTAATTTCTAAATATAAATTAAAAGTTTTAAAGTTGTTTTTAAAAAGCAAGTTTTGGAAAATTTATTATTTCTAATATTTAAATTCTAAAGAAAGTATTTCCTTTTAATCTATTAAGGTAGTAATTATTTGAAAAGTGACTTAGTATTTTGTTTTTAAAAGTGTAAATCTAGTTTTATATTTTATTAAGTAACCTTATTTTCAAATATTCATATAGTATGTATTTTTAACAAATTACTGAACTAGTTTAACTTAAATATTTTAAAGTATGTTTCAAAGTAAAGTGTTTTAAATTATTTTAAAAATCTAGCTTTGTGCTTTGTGATTTCAGTGGAGATAGAAAATATTTGGGGAAGTTTATTCTGAAAAAGAAAGATGATTTGAAACTGTTTTCAAAGGGTTGAAAATAGAAATATATTTTGTGAAGATATTTTTGAGGTTAATAAATAATTTGGGAAGTTATTTATTGTGTGATGGATGTTGTGAATATTAATTCATAGTTAAATAACCGACTATCAATATTGGATAAATATGTTGATCGTTACGAAGAGACCGGGATCGAGATTTATTTCTCGAAAACCACTTCAATCCAGTTTGAACGTTTCGTGGAAACGAGTGTGGTTTCGAAGATGAGGCAGTGAAGTGCAAGGGCTAGTCGCTACTAATCCTGAGGATATTTCCAAAATTGATGTAGTAGGAATAGTGCCTTCGGTTCCGTTCGAACCCGGGACGGACTTGTATGGATGAATGCTTTCGGAACATCGTCAGGTGGACGATGGGCATTCTAAGGGATAAGTTCTAAAAGGTAACGCTTAGCCTCAGGCCTCGTCAACCGGGAATGGCTGAAAATCAGGGGTTATGCAGCAAGGCTTCATGGGTAGCCCCCACTTGAGGGTGAGGTCATCCCTTTCTAGATGTCCCTTTTATTTTGGCTTAGTGCTGCGGTTGCTGATCCCAACCGCGGGGTGATCTCATTCAGGATTATCCAGTAAGGGGTAGTTCCGGTCTTGTGTCGCAAGGGAGCGGGTGTAATCCTCGGTACTGTGATCTAGGCCACGTACTGTGACAGGTGGTACCCCAGTGCCTAGTCATTAGTTGGAAATCCATTCTCCCTACGAGCCTTGTACGAGTTTTTTTTGTATTACCCACTCTGTGGCTAGAAGCTGGAATTTGATCATGTAATAATTTCGGCTATTTTATAAGTATTTGTATATAGACCCTATTATAATATCAGAGGATTTCTATAAAAAAATGTTTTAGCTATCGTAAGGTAAAAACCCGACATGTTTATTTGTGGCGCGGTCTTACGAGATGCTTTTATTTTCAAAGGATTTTTGAAACATTAATAATCAATTGGGTGTGATTTTCTCACGCTGGTATTCCAGACTGACTCGGGTGTTATTTAACTGTAATGCTTGGGTAAGACCGAGTATTATAGGATACATGATATGATGTCGTGGAGCTCAGGAGACGAGTTGAATGGCGATACGTACTTCTGTTTTTGGTTATTATTCTGCTGCGTTGAGTAGCTGTGTATCCAGTTGTATGTTAGTGATGTTGAACTGTGATTGATGTACTCTGATGATGTAATATATATTCAGATATATTTGATTTTTGAGTAAAGATTATTTATTATTTATTATATTTTATTCCGCTGCGATGGTTAGATTCTATTGTTGTTTTCTATTTTCTTCTTCTACCTCTTCTTTTATAACCCAAATGGTTCGTATTTCTGTACAACTTGAGTTGATTTAGGTAGAATAGTGTTGACTCAAGGGGTACGGATTTGCGGGCTGTTACAATATAGCTGAAGCCCTTGCTGGATCAGTGGCATGTATTGGGATAGACCCATCTTCTGTTGTGCTCCAGAAGAGAAGGTGATGCACATCTTTCATTTGAACTGACTACGTCTAAGATAACCGTTAACTTTTTTTCTTTTTTCCTCACTAATTGTGTTATGTATGTGGTCGCGTGCATCCCTTTGTTGTTTGCGATCGTGAATCCATGATATATAATCATCCTTTAAGTACATCAGATATTTATTTGAGGAAAATGACAGTTAATGCCTTTACTTATGGTGCTCATATTTTGATGGTGTAGACTTGCTATCAGTAACCTGATCTATAAAAATGAGCTTTTTTCACGTCTACCAGGAGACTGAAATAGAATTCTGAAATCACGAGCCAATGGTAAATATTGTGGGCATCGAAAGAGGTATGTATTAAATAATTATTTTTTCATCTTACATTAATCTATCTCTCATCTTAATAATAAAGAGATTATTTTAATAAAACATATTAGTTTAGTAACGTAGTAGTCACTTTAAACCGATTATAATGGTTTCATAGCAGATTGGGTACATTATTCATTTTTTCACTCCATTAAATAACCAAGTATCCGAACAAAAATGTCTTGATGATGGCTAATTTCAGTTTGCAGGACACTATCCATGGATGAATTCCATGGAGAAGTTAGTACCACTCTGAAACCTATTTTGTGAAACAGGTGAAAAATAATTAAAGCAGTTAATTTAACTTTTTTTTGCTTTGGTCTTATACTGAGAACAATTTTGTTCAATTTTTAAACCTTTTCCGATGGTAATTGGTGCTTTCGATCTGATTTTGACTATTGATGTATGTTATGTATGCGACCCTTTTACCAGCATGTTTAGTTTCACAAACATCTAATAATAATTGTGTGTATGTTATATTGCTAAGGGCAATTCAATTCTTTCATATGCTTATTCTGTTATATTTTCAAACTGGATTACATTGAAGAAATTTTAATGCTGGACGTGTGAAATTTCATTATTTTATGAAGTTAAACTTATCCGTTCTTTAACTTGTTAAAAACTTCCCTGCCTACTATATATCTTTGTTTGATTAGTTTGTGGGGGTATGTTGATGAAAATAACTTGGAAAATTTCATTGATTTGATCCATAGAAGAAGAATTTCTTTTAAACGAAGGTGCAATTTTGTTATGAAAGACAAAACTCATTCACTTTTATCAAAAGCTGCTGGAGGCAAACTTGGTTTTTTGCTGTCTATTATTTTCCTTTTGCTTTCTCCCTTCTTTTCTTTCCTTTTTCTCTCTCCTTTATTTCTTTTGAATTTTGAAAGGGAAAAAAAATGTGTATCTAAAGTTCTGATTAGTTTACTGATCTCACCATATTTTTATTCGTTCAGGGTAAATTATCAACGAGGGTTTCCTACAAAGAAGGTTGAATTTTTATAAGAATAAATTACTATTTTCTACTATATGAAAAAGTTAAATTATTATTTTTGTATGGAATGAAGCTAATGTTACATGCCCCGTCTTTTAATGACTCGACGAGGAATTGTCAAGAGGCTCTAAAACCCAATTGGTTACCTACGGGCGATAATTTTGTTTCGTACAGTCGTTTACCATGTGTTCTTTCTGGTAATATTGAAACATTATATAGGTAATAGTTTAGATTCCAACAGACTGTACAATACTTGAACTATATGATAGGATGGCAACATTTCATTTGATAGTACCTTGAAAATTAGCGATTTGAACCAACCATTTCTCCTTTTTTTTCTCACTTAACACATATGCATATATATGGATCAAGATCCCCTTCAATAAATCCATTTTTCGTCCTCCTTCCATCTTTTTTGTGCAGAAAAATTCAAAATAATGCAATTTTGTTGATATGTTCTGTTAGTAAAAAAATATTATCAGCACAAAATATTGAACAGTTGGTTTGTAATTCAAATTATGAGATTAAATATCACGAGTTTGATTATCGAGATCTACAGTTGTTGGCATTGATAAACCATATTCAAGAAAAAGATTGGATCGTTTCGATATGTACAACACCTTGAAAATTAGAATTCAAATCGACGGTTGAAATACACGTTTTCTAATGGTTCATGCTATTTTGTGGTTTTGCAGGGGCTAAATTTTCCTAATGATTTGAAATTTTGGATAAATGATCTTGGTTGATAAACCATATTCAAGAAAAATATTGGATCGTTTCGATATGTACAACACCTTGAAAATTAGATTTCAAATCGACGGTTGAAATGCACGTTTTTTGATGGTTTATACTGTTTTGTGGTTTTGAAGGGGCTAAAAGTTTCCTAATGATTTGAAATTTTGGATAAATGATCTTGGATACTAGTAGAACATATCCACAATATTACACATTATTTCATTTTTTCTGGCATAAAAATACAGAAGAGGATTTAAAAGAGGAGGATCGTGTTCCTTCTATTTAAATTAGGGATCAATCAATCGCTTAAGCATCCTATATGCTAAAAAATGGGGATGATCTTAATCCTTGCTCATGTAGATTTGTGAATAAGAGAGAAGGATTAAGATCCTCCTCTCTTAATCCTTGCTATATTGATTAATACTGCTTGTGCAACTCAAAATTGCGCAAGAAGTATTTTCCTTCAGTCAAAGACAGAAAGCTGCTGCAACCTTCTCTATCACACCCCAATCATATAAAAAGATACCAGCAATGCAAAGAAATTAACAATGAAAAGAAATATAGATTCGCAGTAAGAAATTAACATGTGAAGTAAAAAACTAACATATGTAATAGCAAGTTAACACACTTCTTCCGTTACAAATAAATAAGAATATTGAATAATAAAGATATACAGCAACTCATACAATTTAACGCGAACATGTTTTTTTTCTTATGATTAATAGAACCACATTTATTACATCCATTATGATCGGAAGAAGATGGCGGATCCACGAAATCTTTGATTCAAATTGACCATGGACATCCTGAATTTCTGTGCACTGGTGGTGGTTGCATAATGGACCATTGTAGGCATCCCAATGTCGACTATCTGGTACAAGGTGGAATAAAGGAGCATAAGAAGTGGTATACTTAGCCGTAGTGTACCACGTCGAGATTAAGTCAAAATACGCTCTATTAGCACCACCCGAACCACGTGAATACGTTGCTAAAACATAGGAGCATAGAAAATGATCTAACGTTGGCATGTTGCATGAACATTTGGTGACATTATCTTCGATATTCACCGTATAATCAAACATACGAACATCTTTCACTTGCCATTCTATGAAGCTATATTTGTCTATGGACATGAGCCTTGATTCTTCCATTCTTCTCCGTGCTAATGCTTCCTACCTCGGTGCGAGCTGTGACGTCCACTCTTCTTCTTGACTTCGACGTTCGACGAAGTAATGGCTCAATCGACGAGACGTACGTGCAACCAAGGATCTAAAAGGTAAATTTTTAGTTCCTTTCAGCACATCGCTAAAGCTTTCACACATTAGTTGTCATCATATTGAATCTTACGCCGCCTTCGTGATAAAGAGTTCAACTTGATTTCTGATTTTTCAATCCACGCATCGGCATCTCGATTTACAATCTTCAACTGTTTTCGAAGTTCATTATATTTTACAACCTTCGATGCCGTGACACATGCATGTAACAAATTTTGAAGCTCATCATTTCCAAACTTCGCTTTCTTGAAATTTGCTTTAATACGACGAATACAAAAACGATGATGATGTTCAATTCGCCAAGCTTCTCTAAACGCAGTGGAATTCCTTTCATACAATTTGAGATAAAAGTAATACATATGGTATTGATGGATGGAATATAATTCCATATGCCACGAATAAACCAACTCCATGTTTGCCACGACTCTGTTTGTACAATAGCAAAGGCTAATGGAAATAGATCTTTGATTTGCATCCATAGCAGTAGCTACTAGTAATGTACCCAGATACTTTACGTATGAGTGACATTAATAGACAGTGTAGGTCGACAGTGGTTGAAACCATGAATAGAAGGTCCGAAGCCCAAAACACGCCATCAAAAACACCACGACTATGAATAACATCATACACGGTTCTAGGGTTGGCACGTTGCAGGGCTCGAAGATAATTTGGCAATTCCACGTATGACGATTCTCAATCTTCATAAATAATTGCAACATCTTACTATAGTCTGTGCCACGCTCCACGCTGGAGACTAACTCACTTTAATATGAAATATATTTGACATTGTCTCTTGAACAGTTCTTGCAGTCATGTTTGTTTCAGCTTTAATCAATGGAAATATTTTACTACATATAAACTTTGCAGTTGTCTGTCGATGGTTTGAGTTGACTGTTGCATTTAAACAAGTGTGATCGCCGTCATATGTTGTTATTTTCCACCATTTTTTATTTTTCTCACCGGAAGGCTAGCATGCACTCACCAAGGACATGTTTCATCCACATCATAATGGATTGTGTATTGATTTGCACGCGATTTCAGAACTTGAAAAGAAACTGAACATTAATCATCCATTCACATAACTGTTCAACAAGCTTCTGTTTACTTTCGAAAATTAACCCAACTCGTGGTCCTTTCTCAGCACACTCTTTCAAACACTTACACGTCTAACTGACAATTTTTCATTATCAATTTCACCATCATTGCTGCAGTCATAAATTATCGGCAAAAGACTCTTCATAAGTGATTTGTTCATCTTCGACGTTTATATCATCAGCCTCCTCGATGTCTGCATATATGATTGCATCATTGTTAACTTCCATTTGATGGATCCAAGTTCTATCTACATCATCCGCACAAGCTGCTTCCGTGCTATTCAATTGCACTTTGCTCTCGTTTTCAATATCAACATGATCATTGTCGTCAACGTCAGTGCAACCAATTAATGCTTCTTCGACACTACGAGTACAAAAAATAACGGGAAGATATTTTGCATGAATGTAAGTCAAAATGGAAGTGCGAGATTATAATATTACTCACTTTTCCAAGCCTTGCGATTGATATGAATATATAGAGTTATGTATCATATTTTGTTATTAACTTGAAGATACTCTAATCATTCTGCTGTACTTGTGAAGTAAGTTTGTAAACTCTCCGTCTTGATGACTTGTAAGATAAGAAGGATACACCGACCATTGTGTTTCTTGTAACTGTGTGGTCGGTACATACTCATCCATAGAAATTAATATCGGTTGTGTTTCTTGTAACGACCCGTAAATTTTCGATAATTAAAATAGCTAATTTAATAAGATTTCACGATTTAATGTTAGAAATTTTTTTGTAATTCGTTGGAATAATAATAACTAGAATGAATTGCAACAATAATTATCCAAGCAATGAAAATAAAAGCTACTTAGTGAATACCTTTGAAATCAATATTTGAATAGGATAATAAATATTGAATTCATTGGGTATAAGCGAGTAATTGATTGATAAGTAAAATTTATTTAAAATCAAATGTTGAATATTAAACAAGTAAATTGTTTAAATTTAATATTTAAAACTTATTGAATAATTGAATAACTGTAAAATGAAATAGTGTTCTAAATTGTGAATTGGTTTTAAAAGTTGAATCTTATAAGTTCAATTTCAATATTTCAAAAGATAATGAATTATTGGATAATCGAAATTGTTTAAATTTAATATTTGGAATTTATTGAATAATTTAATAATGGGAATTGAATAACCGTATAATGGAAATGGTTGTTCTATAAATTTTAATTCATTTCAAAAGTTAAATTTTTAAATTCGTTTTGAATATTTCAAAAGATAGCGATTTAAGAATAATCAAATTTTGTTTAAATTCATTACTACAAATGTTGAATAATTAAATTTCGAATTTGATATGATTAATTTGATATTGAAATTTAATATATAAAAATAGAGTGAATAATTGAAATTTGATTTAATATGATTCAAATTGGTTTCCAAAGTGAGTGTAAGTTATATCGGGATTATAATAGAGTTAATAAGATTTTAAAAATTGGAATTTATTGGATAATTGAATAACGGGTTTAATATGATTAAAAAATGATTTGTAAAATTTTATTTTATCATATTAAAGTTATAATGAGGTTGTAGAACTTTTAAAATCGAATTAAAAGTAAATTTGTGAAAATTGAATATTTTAATATTTAATTGACGAGTTAAAATAGCCATTTTTCAAACAATCTCGGATTTTGACGAAACCAGTTTCATCGGATCCATAACGTGATATTATTGTAAGATTTCAAATTTTGGTTCAATCGGATTTACCATTTGTCCGGGGCAAGCCAAAACGCATAGAAATTTATTTAATCGATTTGATTTAAAATCGATCGTTTATTTCCATAACTCTCACATATGATCGAATTAGCTTTCGAAACCTGTTCCATTGTGTCCGGAACGTGGGGTAAACCCTACAAACGCAGGTCACCGCGCGTAAATCGGAGTTCGGAAAATCCGAAATGAATAGTGTTTCGAAATTTTTTATATAAAAGGACCATAATACATTCAATCTTCAAAAATTTAACCTAGCTAGGGTTTCTATCTGCAGCCGCCACTTTCAATATTTCAAAGGCCAGAAATCGTTCGTCTTCCTTCCTTAATTGCTTCAAATCCGTAAACATTTACACGAAGTGTTCAACGCGAAAGTCGAAGAGCTCGAAGAGAGCTTTCAATCCATACGGGGTTGATGGGATTTGGAGTAGTGTGGTGGTCGCTAGGGGGCCGCGTGGGCTGTGCGTTCGAGCAAGAATTCCGAGGCCAATAAGCAGCCGAACTCCACCGTATTCAAGCCGAGTGTCAAGCACGAGACAAGCTTTTGAATGGTGTATCCTGATCGTCCTGGAAGTCGAGGTGATGGCTGCGTGTATTAGGATTTGGGGTGGCACGATTGGGTTCGTGTACTGGGGAGCATCGCGTGATGGAAGAAGAGGGGGGCATCGGCCTTGATGCGTGCAGGGCAAAATCCAACGGTCCAGGATGGTTTGGGTTAGAAAAGAAAATATAAATTGTAAATTTATTTTATTATAATTCGTATAAACTTTAAACTATCATTTCTTGTTGATACGAGGTCGAATTTTGACGAAAAGAATTGCGACGGGTTCGTTTTGTCGAGCACTACGCAATGGAGCCGAATTGGAATCGTTTGGAGCTAGTGAAAATTTTGGGTAAAATTAAACGCTCGTTTAATTTTATTCAAAATAAAACGCTGGAACTGCATTGAAATCAAGGTGAGTGTTTTATAACGCTCACAACGTACTAAATATCTTTATGCTAGTTAAATTTGACATTATGAAGTGATATGAATTTTATTAGTCGTTGTTTGATAGAATTTAATTGTCATATAGATTGTCATTTGAATTAACCGTTGAAAATTAAATTGACAGTTAAATTGAAATTGAAATTGAATTGCGATTAAATTACCCGACATTGATAACTATGAAATTGCCATGAATTGTATTGCCTACTGGATGATGTATGTCGATGGATGTTATTGGTTGATAGTTAAATGTTTGGATGTTTATTTTCTTATATATACTGTTATGCATACATATGACACCGTGATTTGATTTAAGTGATATATATTCATCCTTGACATTTAATTGAAATAAATAATTACTTGGCCATAGGATAGAAAATTATATACGGACACCGAATTGGCTAAATTAATAATTTTTAAAATCGTCGATTTGAAATTTATTTAAATGTTTTGATTTAAAAGTTATAAATAGAAATAAATTTATAGAAATCAAATTTATCGAAAAATTGAGTTTGGAATGTTGAAATAAATTTTGGTTAAAAGAAATTGTTAAATAATATAAGTCGAGACTTTGAAATTTAAAAAAATTGGGATTTGATTGAATTTCGAAAATTGATTTCTTTAAAGATTTAACCTTAATTCGAGCTTTGAATATTACCAAGTAAAAAGTGATGTAAAAATGATATTTTGAAGTCGAGCTTGGAATTGAATCATATTTGAAATTTTTTATAAATTTGTAAAATGGATAATTTTGTTAAGTGTTATAAATGGATATTTTTGAAAAATCAAGCTCCAAATCGAAATAAATTGAAATTGAATAAATTAAAGGTGAATGTAAAATTGAATAAATTTGAAATCAAAGTTGACGTTGATTGAATCGAAATCGAAATCGAATCGGTAGAAGGGAAATTGAAATTGTTTTGAATTAGGAAGTTATAATTGAAATGGTTTGGTTTTGAAGCTGTTTTATTTTGTTTTCCAAAGTACTCAGTTATATAAACCATTTTTGAATACTTAAACTATTTTAATCTACTTAACCCAATTTAAATTATTTTAAAATAATTTATCTATTTTAAATCCATTTAAAACTTTAAGTACTTTTAACTATTTTAATTATTTAAAACTACTTTTAAACTACTTAAACTATTTTCTAAAATTTGCAAGCTGGTTAATAAGGTGAAATGTTTATGTTTAATCTTGAATTTGAATACGAATTGGGTTAAATGAAGTTGCAACCTAAATTGAATTTCGAAATGATTTTGAAATCGAAATGAGATATTGATGCGAAAAATAATTTTTTAAACGGACTTTTACATTTGAGTAGATACGATGATATTTGAAATGGATTTGATTTTAAAGCGAATATGATATTTTGATATCAATTATGAATCGATTTGAAATATAAAAGAGCCACCGGTGTAATAATACGTAGTTATTAAAGAGACCGGGATCGGATATGGACATACTCTCTATCGATACCGAAAACCACTTTAATAACTATTATGCGTGGGGTGTTGATCCAGAATGAAGTGGATGGTTTGGTGAACGCGTTGACTGAAGAAAGAGAATGGTATTGGATGACCCCCGATATGACTAAAACAGGAGCCGCGCCGGGCCATTGAGGTTCGCCATCCTTAGCGGACACACTTCTTCGTGACAATTCATTGTATGATGATTTCCAGTTGTCAAATATTTTCTACACATCTTTGCTTAGTTACTTCCAAGCTCTTATGTAACTTATTTGAATTGTTTGTAGTTTCCATATGCTTCTGGAAAGATTTTGCAATATAACTTGAGTTCGATCGAACATGTGGAAGGACTTTGGTACATATAAACTTCGTTGTTGCTTGTTTATAATTCGAGTTGATGATTAGATTTGAGCATGTGTGATCACCACCGTATTTTTTTATTACTCACCATCCGACATAATCTCTTTTAAAAACAATAGCATGAAGCCTCCATGGATAGTTATCATCAATATCACATATAATAATGAACTCTCTAGCACGAGACTTGAATGTTTTTTAATGAAACTGAATACTTTATCGACCATTCACTTATATTTTCAATTAAAGATTCCTTTGATTAAAAAATCATACCGACCCGAGAGCCTTTTTCCACACATTCCAGACCAAACATTTCATCGGTAAGTTGAACTTCTTGCATAATAGATCTTTCCATGATTGTGTCGTTGCATTGGTCGTCCTCTAACGGTTCTTCATCTTGATATGCTCATCAATGTCATAAACTTCCTCTAAAATATCATCTAACGGAGCATCATTATTAACATTCAGAGCATGTATACATATATCGTCTTCATCAAGGAAAGCAGCGATTTCCATGCTATCTAAATGTGACATCATTATCAGCATTTTCACTCTCCGTATCTTCGGTTTCAAAATCTTTATCTTCATTTTCTTGTACATTTGAAATATGAGTTGGAATTGACTGCGGAGGATGCGACATGAAAGCCATACCCGGGTGGCTACTGTGGATATGACATGGAACCATAGCCGGGTGTGACGACCCACATTTCAGAAGGTTTAAATCAACAATAATTCACACATGTCCAACTTAAACAATCTGAAACATAGATAATCAATAGGGTTAAATAAGAAAAATAAGAAAAGGAGAATAAAATAAACATAGAATCTCACAGCGGAAACGATAAAATATAATAATCAAATAACAGTTCATGAAGTTGTTTACTATACATTTGATTATAATCTATATACATTTATCAGAGCTATATATATATGCACATATCAGAGATAAGTGATCAATATATAGGATAGCATGAATAAGGGAATAATATAATAGTAATATATCAAAATCTTCATTTTTGTCCTTTAGAGAATAATCTTTAATATGCTGGAAAAAAACTTAGGACTGATCCGAGCGTAATGAAAAGACAAAACACTCAAGTCAGGACTAAATATTCTTATATAAGTCAAAGCAATATCACAAAATATGACTGCAATAACTTAAGAGATGTTACGGGATTTTCTATCTCCCAAGGATCCGTCAAACTATTTATATATAATAGTATACGCTATAATAGATAATGTCTATTAGTAAAATAAATATCAAGCTAACGTTAAGGCTTTACATTGATCCACCTTAACACATTTGTATAGTTCCAAACCAAAGTCGTAATGGGCTCGTATAGAGAAAAATATGACAAGGCACGTGAGGCAATGCCTAAGGTATGATTCTACCGATTTATCCTTTCTGGCTGGTCGAAACCCATCCATGGTCGACTATGACTATCAATGCAAACGAAAAAGGTGCACCCATCGAATACGAAGTCAAAATAGTAATACGAGGGATCAACGTCGCTAGAGGTAGCTAACCTCACTGGCCAAACATAGGCTCATGTTTTAGTCATTTTAATTATGTCACGAATGTCAAACCTATCCATCATCGTTCTCTTACTTCATTCCAGTATCGTTCGCCAATTCAACCACTACATTCTGGATATTTTCCACTACGTATATAGCTGTTAAAGTGGTTTCAATATTGGAAGAGAGTATGCCGATAAGAGACCCCGGTCTCTTTAACAACCAAACGTGATTTACACATTGGTTGGTGTTTTTACATTTCGAGAACAGTTTGTACTTGATATCAAAATATCATATTCGCTTCAAAATCCAATTCATTATGAAATTTTACATATTGGCTTAAAAAAATCATATTTTACTTCAAAGATATTAATTTAGTTCGATATATCAATTCCACTTCGAATTTGATTCGAATTATAATTTAGGTTATAACTTTGTTTTAACCCAATTCATATTTAAATGCAAGATTTAAATATAAACATTCCACTCTTTTAACCAATTTGAATTTTAGAAAATAGTTTTAAATATTTTTATGTAGTTAAATAGTTAATATAGTCTAATAGGAAATAATTTGAGTTAAAAAATGGTTTATATAGTAAAATAGTTTGGAAAATCAAAATAGTTTGAAAATTTAAGAAAACAGATTTGAAATAGTCTATACTAAAATAATTTATTTAAAACTAGTTTCAATGTCAAACCGATTCAATTACAAATTTCCAATTCAAATCAATTTTTAATTCCCATTTTGATTTGATCGATCCAATTCCGATTTCAAATCGAATTCAATTTCAATTCCAAATCAATTTCAATTCCATTTCAAATTAATTTCAAACCCAACTCCAAAATTTAAACCATTTCGATTTATATCAGTTTTCGAGTTCGATTTCCAAATGTCGATTCAAACACTTAAATCAAATTTTCCTTCAATCTCAAATTGAAAACCAAATCTTCAAATATAATTAGATTCCGATCTCAATTTCGAGACATCCTTATAAATCACTTTTACTTAGCAATATTCGAAATTAAAATAAAAGTCCAATCTTTTTAAAACAAATCAATTTTTGAAATTCACATCATATTCTGATTCTAACTTAAAAATCTCAACTTCGATTGAGTAAACAATCTCTGTTTCAAATTTAAATTTCAACATTCGGAGCTCATATTCGAAAATAATGCAATTTCCATAAATTGGATTTATTTATTTCTTAAAATCAATTCATTTAAATAATTTTCAAATTAAATTTTAAAATCATTTAATTTAACCAATCCAGTATTTGTATATTGTTCTCTATCCTATGGCCAAGTGAATCAATTATTTAAACTTAATTCCAGGGATGGATGTATATCATTTCAATCCAAATTTAACGCCATAGGTATATATCATTTTAACATATTTCTCAATTTATTCGAAATAATTCAATTTACAGTTTTATACATTGTAAACAACATACATGATGATAACATGATATATTAGACATAAATAAACATCCAAATATACAAAATTTCAATCAAATTTCATCCATCAGCATACATCATCCAAACAGTCAATAATCACAACAATCAACCAGTTATCGATAAATTGGGGATTTTACTAGCAGTTAAATTCTAATTAAATGTTTAACTATCAATTTAAGTTCTATCAATAAATTCAGATGTCAATTTAAAATTTATCCAACAACAATCGATAAATTCAAATTACTTCACGATATAAATTTTACTAATAAAGAATTTAATAGTCAAACGTGAGCGTAAAAACACTCACCTTTACTTGAAACTGAAAATATATCCAGCTACAAATAAATTTCAGCTCGATTCTATATTGTAGATGACATCGATACAAATCCTCAGCAATTCGTTACACGCGGAATGGACCTCGTGCGTGAGAGTTACGATTTTATTAGTATAACCATAATAAAAATTTAAATTAACGGAATCAAAATAATCAATACAATTAACTTAAACAAACATTACCCTAAACACGTATGTAACAGCTGCCATCCTCTCCCTCATATGCAACTTCGACTTCCTTTTTTATGAATGCGATCGATCTCCCCAGGCACGCGCGACATCAGGCAATCGGAGCCCCATCGAGCGTCGCCTCTCGCCTAGGTCGCCCACACCTCGCCGCCGTAGTTGCCGCCCTCAAACCCCCCAATGTTTCTTGTCTTCGCCACCTCGTTCAACCCCCATGAGCACTACGTGATCACACGTCGTTTGCTTTTTTTTAAATCTTCGTTCGATTTCCTTTTTCGTTGAGTAGTCGTTCTTTTTTTATTTGGAATGAATCTCGTTCAATAAGCTGAAAGAAGGAGAAGTAAAAGGTACGGTGGATAAGGAACGTGGCTGTAAGATTTTTTTCCTTTTAATATAAATATATAATTATTATATTTGAAAATATCTCATATGTAAACATTTGAAATTCTCGAGCTCCAAACGAAGTGTGCGGTCTGGCGTTTATAATGTTTTACTCTCATTTCGAACACAAAGGAACTAGTTTCGGAAGCCAATTTGATCATATGTAGAAGATTACTTTTTAAAATCAATTATTTTCATTAAATTCTGAAATAAATTTCTACGCGTTACAAGCGTGCACGACCAACTACAAATGCGATCGCTATGAAACTTAAAATCTTTCAATAACTCACTATTATGGATACGATGAAACTAGTTTCATCGAAATGCGAGACAGTGGCCAAAAGGACTATTTTTACTCGTTAATTATGATATAAAAATTTCAAATTCTAATTATTCACATTTAAATCAAATTTTGAAAGTAAATGATCTTCATTCATATTTATATAAAATTTTAATCCATTTCCAGTGTTATTTTTATTCACATTAAATACAGAATTCCATTATTTAAATAATTTCAATATTAAATTTAAATAATTTAATTATCTGATAATTACAATAATAAGCCATTAAATCTCATCTCTAACCTTTTTTATTCAATAATTATACCAAATCCTATAATTTAAAACATTTAAAATTACGAATCGTTAAGTCGGGTGTTTTTCTATTAAACCTATAAACAAAATAATGATTATTAATTATATAAATATACAGAACAAGAATGAAACATACATGCATCATATGAAGCCATACCTTGGTGTTTGTGGGTAAACGTTCGATGACTAGTAGGAAAAATATGGATAATACATGTGACTTTGCTCAGCAGTATTACTCGGTTTAGGTTGGCTTGCATAAAAGTTAAGGACCACTAGGCATAGCTCTAGTGGGAAGTGATATAACATGCAAGACTGAGGTTTTAAAGGCCTTGTGTTCGACCTTCCAAGACATTGAAATGAGTGCTATGCTTGAATAAAGTATCACTCTTATTCTTAAAAAAGCACAAAATGCAATGACAAACTATCATATTCTTTAGCGATGCTACTTCAGTCCTTTGTCAACTAATCAAATCCCCAAAACCCGACAATTTATCCATCCAAACCATTGTTGGCTCTTTAACCACCACCCAAAAAGCCCCTTTAGGATCATAATGCAAGTGTACAATTGAAAACGTTAGCGTTAGAATAAAACTGCAATGATAGAGAAATGAAATTAATGTCCTAAAATTTAATGCAGGAAGTCCATCACTATTTGAACTAGCAGAGATATGCACGGGGATGCGAAATCATTTCCTGTTGAAGGATAAGTGGCACTTTTTAATCGGAACTTGCGATTTCGGTGCGTTGTGTTGTAATGTTTCTGTGATTGTTATGAAAAGGTAGATATTTTAGATATAATATTCTCTTGTTTTCATTATCTTATTTTATTAGTGCATGGATAAATTATGGGAATAACTAAAGTGAAGATTTATTTTCAGACAAGGAGAGAGAAAGATATTTTTTTCCACTTTTTTTTTTCTTTTTTTTCTTTTTTTTGAAAGAAGAATCAAAATATTAATTTTTCTCTTATACAAAGAAAGTAAAATTAATATTTTTTACTTTTCTCTTTCTTTCATGAAGTGTACTAATCATCCCACCAAAATCATTTATATCTGTTCAGTCTCTAAAACATGTTAAAAATTAAAGATAATTTTTTTTAAGAACAAAAATGGTACTTTATTCTAGCAAAACATTCAATTTTCATGTTTTTGGAGATCGAACCTATGACCTTTAAAACATCGATCAAGGGCGCTTTATCACACGACACATGAGCTAGTGTTTTACAAGAATTGAAGATCATAAAGAACTTATCTCAATCTTCATTCAAATCTTTGTCTATACAATTTGATACTGATATGCATCACATTCCTTCTATTCAAAATTATTATGATGTATTTTTGAAATAAAAATGGAAAAAAGGACTTGAAATTTGTGAAAACTAGTATTTAGGGTTGGATATAAATCAGATTTTGTAGGCAGTGTTCTACTGAGGTAAAGCGATGGAAACTTGGGGTTGGGGAGTGGAAGGATGGTCAAATTTCGGTTAGTAGTGGTGGCAGTGGAAACTGAAGCGGTGATTAGATTGAGGAATGAGTTCATAATTTTTCTTAGAAGTGAACAAGGAAATGAGAGGTTATTTTTGGAAGAGGATGGATTACTCTTTTATATTAAAAAAAAAGTATACAACAAAAATATCTCCCTTTATCTGCTTTTCTCTTTGTTACATTCTCCCCCCATCCCATTATCCCTTCATTCATTTTAGTTGTTTTAACAGTGATCAAGAAAATAAGATACATACTTCTAAAAAATGAACATATTTCATTCATTCATGTCAGTGATTCATATAAGTTTGCATAAACCAATAGCTCTAAATTGTTGAAATTGTATGATAATGTGGTATATCAGAGTCTTTACAGATTTGTTCCAATTTGCATTTTAAGTTGCCAGTGATGCATATAAGTTAGCTAAATTCTGTTGATAAAGAATACTGTAGTATAATTATGCTAGAGTTTTGTGCATACCATTAAGTATTTACATAATAACTAGCATGAACCCGTGCTTTGTTCATGGTTATTTGTAGAAAGATTGATCCATAATGTAAATGCAACAAAGAAAAAGGTGGCTATTTACAACAAATATATATAAAATCGTAGAACATAATAGAAAGCTGTTTAATTTTATGAAAAATTATATTTTTAGTCCATGATAGTCTTCATAATATCATTGATTCTTTCTCAGCAAATATTAGAAAAGTGGTGCAACTATTTTGAAGATGTAAAATTGAATGTCAAAAATAATATTTTTTGGGTATGAGCTTAAACTTTTAAACGATTAAGGAAAGAGAGAAAGTTAATGATAGCGCTAGTTTTCTAGTTTAAAACAAACATCTCATATTAGAAAAAAAACAAACAAAATCATTTTAAGTTCAAAGAGTACTACATATTGCATAAAAAATTGAACGTTAAGTCACCTTATCCCTATTAAGGTAATGATGAATGAAACAAAAACCATCGAAACTACTGTTGAATTCCGATTGTAGCATTACAACTCACTAAAGCATTATTAACGTGATACTCACACAAGTTTTTTCTTCATGTGAATGATACTTCTACTTATCTGTTAGAAGGACATTAGTCGAACAAATTTACCGATATCTACTTTTTTGTGCAATTTATTAAGTTGGGATAATTAAAACTTTAAGTTTTAATAACAATAAAAAAACATGTTATCATGTCATTTTATCAGAAAAATTGGTTATTTGATAAGAATTTACAAAAATCTATCCTACATTAAAATTGAATATGTGAGGTACGATAAATTTTTAAATGCAATTAAAACTAAAACTGGCAGTTAACTATTTCATACATGCAGCCATTTATTATCCTATTAACGATGATACCTTATTTTCTGGAACATTATGTTTTTTAATCTATCAGAATTGAGTACCTTGGAAAATTAAGTGTTATTAAGTATTGGTGAATAATTGATTTCTACTCAAACATATGGTGTGTTGATTCATGAATTTTGAATTGAGAAAGTCTTAACTGATTTTGATAATAATCAATTTTTATCTCGATAATGATCCTTGAAGTACTTATTTCCTCGATCTTTGTTTTCTTTCATTAAAGAGTTTTAATTTGCACGCGTTGGATCCTTCAAGAACATGAAGTCCTAAATCTGAATCATTTCAAAACGTAAACAATTAAGCATAGAGAGAAAATGACGAATACTTACCTTATGATGGTTTCCCACATATACTTTTACATGATAGACATTTACGTTGGAATTTAATACATCTTCCTAAATTTTAAGCTCATAAGTCCATATAATTTCATTAAAAGCTTGACAATCAATGTAAGCATAAATTCCAGTGCATTAGAATGTCAATATCTATGTAGTATAACAAATGTTTCTAGTGTCACTATGCATCACTAAATTGGCACCTTAACGAAAGCACTAACTTTTTAGTGACGATCATTTTTCCATATGAGCTTTTGATGTTATGAATTAAATTATCAACGACATAACGATGCCGAAAACCTATTAGAAAGCTATAGGTTTATAGTAGTGTCTAGACAAAAAACCGCATTCCACTTTTAATTCTAACATACAAAATTAAAACAATGAAATCCCTAACAATTAATAGTCTTATAACATTATCATGAAGTAATCGATATACCCATTAAAAAATTCTGGTGATCTTAACCAAATGTACATTAATAATTAAATGAAATCATCGACTCAATAGATTACTAATCTTTGACCTATTTAAGAGAAAAATGCATTTGTACATATAATACACTAGTTTATTCTATGCTAAATACTTCCAACCATTTTCTATCGATCATTAAAGAATTTAGGGGGACAAAACCGTTTAACACTGAAAATTGAGAGCACCAATTTTGCATACTAATATGTTAGAAAGTCATGAATGTAAAAATAAGAAAATTACATAGATAAAAGAACGATGCTTTATAAACTAAAGTCACCACTGCATAGTTTAAGTAATTAAACAAAATATCCTTCGTTGATAATTTATGTAAATCAAGGTCCCTTTCCTTTGATATCCTTTTTTAGTAACTGCTATTCTTATGCCCATGTTAATACCTCATACTTATATAGATTTCAAATAAATAGAAGGAACGGCTGCCAAGTCCTTAGAATTGGAAGATAATGGAAGAAAAGTCCCTTCCGAAAAAGTTATGAAAATTTGGTCCCTGTCGTTAGTTTTTGACTAATTTATGCTACTTTTGCCCGTGACTTGAATGTTGGGCCGATTTTCTAGATGGGGACAATTGGGTAAAAAAATAACAAAACAGGGATCTAATTTACGTGGGTTTATTAGTAGGGACTTTTTGTGCATGTACATTGAGAATTGGGACATTTGGTCCAAAACCGCTTACAAATATTCAAAACACGATAACATTTTCTCGAAACATCAGATTGACAAACAGTTTTCACCATTAAATCAACGTATATGATCTTTTAAATGATATATGTTATTCATAAGTAAATATTCAATCGTTGATTTTTTTTTAAAAATTATAGCCTTTTATATAAATATTGTATTTATAACCGCATCATTCAAAATGCAAATTTAATTGCATCATTCAAATTAGCATGTACGAAATTAGTAAATATTCAGTTAAAGTCAATTCGTATTAGGTGTGCGTTTAAAATTATAACTATATTCCATAACGCGGTTAAATCACTATCGTTAGCATCAAACAAAATCATGACCACAACTAAATTAGTATTGCATCACACAAACGCAGTTAAAATATTTAGATGCAACAATAATTGCTTAATTTCGAAAATACTGCAAAAAAATAATAACCGCTTTTGCTTAATTACATTAAATTTTAACTACAGTAAGCTCGAATAAATCATCGTGTACAACCAAAATTATTATTACGTCACATAAATATAGTTGAAATATTCAATTTCAACCATGCATAATTCAAAATTGTCATTAAATTATAACTGCATTTTATTAGTGTAGTTAAATTTTAATTGTATTAAGATTGAATAAATTTCTGAAATGTAGTCAAGTTTATTACTACATGACATAAATATGGTTAAAATCTTCAAATATTGTTAAATTTATCCAAAACTTGCTAGTATAGCATTTTCTTACTTTCATTAATTTATAACTGCTTTAAAATTGAATAAAATTATCAAATGTAGTTAAAGTCATCATAGTAAATGCAATTTAAAAAAAGCTAATGTAGTTAAATTAATTCAAAAAATGCCTATAAAATATTACACCATTTTTTGATGGAGTTAATTTGTAACTGCATTAAGTTTGAATAAACTTTCAAGCATAATCAAAATTTACTTTATTACATAATGCAGTTACAAAATTCAAAGGCAACCATAATTGTATAATTCAAAAAAATATTCCTTTCAAATAGTTAAAAGATAATAAATGCATTATAATAATCTAGGTAAAACTACTATGTAATGTTTATGATCATCATAATAATGCTGTTATAGAAACGTGGTACACATCGGTGATACAAAATAATTGGATTATATAAATGCAGTTTAAACTGCTATATAAAATTATGATTTTAAAAAAATTATTTTTAGCTATCAACAATGGATATCATTGGAAAGCATATTAAATTTGAGATTTCATAGTGAAAACGATTCTTAAATCCAATTAATGTAGAGAAAGTTATCACATTCCAAAGTTTGGAATAGAAAGAAATTAAAAACGTGACTGTTCATTTTCCAAAATATGAAGGAGGCCCGTGTGCTCTTGAAATCTAACTAAATAATAACATAGTATAGATCAGGTTACAAAGAACAGCATATTAAGGATTCATTTTGTTCATCATCTAAATTTTGAGTAAGATTTGAATTAATGGACCAATGATCATCTCTATCCTGCAATTCATTTTATTTTTCTTCTTAATATTATATAATGGCGCATCTCTTAGTTTTTTAGGAGGAAATGTAAGTGGTGAAGTACAATGGCGAAGGGTTACAAATGTGGCACTAAACACTTTCAACTGGTTCCAAAATATACAGGGGGTTTTGGAACATAAACGATAAGCACTATTTGTGAAACTTTTACATCATTGCAGTTGCATGGTTTGTGGCTATTGAACTATTCGTGTTATATGGTAATTTCTATCATTTTTGCTGCACTACTGCACAGAAAAATAAACACTTATTTTCCCATGCGGCCTCTCTCTGGCATTTCAGCCTTATGGTTGCTTCTATCATATACTATATCATTAGTTTATACAAAACAATCGTTTACATATAAATAAGTATCTGAACTGTATAGGGACATTTGCACATTTTTCCATTGAGAGTAAATGTACGTTCTATTATATATTTTACGTAGGTGCAACTTGTATTTTTAATACTTGTTAGAATATATGCAGTATTTTCTTTTCGATGTTACTTATATTATCTTATATATTATAAAGTAAAACCTATATCAAATATTTTTACTTAAGGCTGCACAACAAATTGTTTCTGGTAAATAACTTGTTATTAATTATCTCGTATTTCACTTTTAACAACAAAAGTTACCATAGATGTCATGAACCATCAATTTGTGATTGCTTAGGGATGAATTTCTTAACCATGAGGAAGCTCAACAAAGTTACAATATATTCTTATCAATTAGAGAGAATATAAACGTTATTATACATAGTTCATTGTTTGAAGGTGCTCATAAATCATAAGTATGCGTAGTGTTATATATATGCATCATATACAATCCTCTTATTTAGTTATCACATTTGTAATATAATATTGAATCTTATGTTTTTGTATATATTACTAAATAACACTTTAATTATATGAATGTGATTGTAATCTTTCATGGACTATAACAGTTACGGATCAAATTACAATTCAGAATTATTTTGAATTTTAATTATTTATATATATATGTATAATTTTAAGTGAAAATAAGGGACATATCCTTAAAATCAAACTTAATATACAGAACATCCTTTCAATAAAAATTACATCCCTATTTTCAAATACTGCAATTTTCTTCTCTAAAATACCCATATGCCGGCTGAAAGTTGGTTCTTTATATGCGGATGCTATTCTCACATCCATAACTAAAATTTGCACCCCATTAATTATCAATCTTTAAAACACAATAAATTTTTATAGAAACGACGGATTAACAAATCGTTTTCACCATTAAATCATAAATTTTATTATCTTTCTAATAAGTGACATTATGCATATGTAAAAACAACGGCATTGATGTTTTTCAATTTTTCTACAATTATATGGTATGATTGCAGACAATTCAGCAATTATAAGCAATAATTGCAAAAACGTTTGCAATTATATGGTATAGTTGCACTTTTCTGTGATTACTTGGAATAATTGCAGACTTTCCTGCAATTATTCCATATAAGTGCATAATGCAAAAAGTATCTTCAGATTTCCAAAATTTATGGAATTCAATTACCTGGTTTATTTACAAAACCATTTTAAAATCATAAATATACATACTTACTTGGTATATTAAATCATATCTCCATTTTTTTCAAAACAACTTGGTTTACCAAAACAATTCCCTTTTTGAAATGTCTAAAAAAACTTGTCTACCAAACATGTCCCAACAAATAATTATACCAAATTACCATGGTAGCAATCCATCACTTAGAAACTCGAAAATGAATACTGATGAAGTGGCCATCATCATCAGCATTATTTTCCAACGACTGAAGTGAGTTCAGTGCTTCCTTACTTCCCATAATTTATTTCCCAAAATAATACTTCACCATTTCCTTCTAGCACTTTGGAAAACATTTCAAAATTTCCAAGATCTAAAATTCCCAAACATTTTGTTCAAATTGATTTAAAAACATTTTCCAAAATTCTCGGGGTTTAAATTCTAGTTTAAATAAAATTTTGGTTATGTTCCATTGTGTTATTTCATACTTACGTAATTCCATTTGGTTATAAATATAAACCATTTCAAATTTTAGATTTTTATATGTTTATAATATTAATAACCAAACATACAAATAAATATAATAATTTCAGAAAATTGTTTCTTTTATATCAAAATATAATTTTGCGAAATATTATTTCGTTTATCCACTTTAAAAACAGTACTATGTCGGTCTATCTTGTTTAAGAGTTTAGAAACCCCTATCGATATGGTTGTACTTCCCATGCCAACCAGAATTCATAAACACTCAACCGATAAGTCAACACAGTATAAAAACAGTTTTATATTCACTAAAAATTACGCACTCATAGCTATTAATACACTCAACTCATTCTAGAGTACTATTGACTCTATCTTAATGAGTAATCCCCACTAAAGCCAAGGTTATCGCCAACCTGGCTCTAATACCACTGTAACGGCCCATCCTTCTCGACGCCCGAAATTCGAAACAAATACGCCATTGTATAATATGCCGACTATCCAGTACCGGAAAACACAGATTGCCGAGGAAAGAAAGGAGGTAGAAGAAGAGAAAACAAAACAACATCAGAATCTCACAATCGCAGTAGAATAAAATATAATAGATAATAACTGATCTTTACACAAGAAGAATCTATATCTGTTTTATACATTACATCATCGGAATACATCACAATCAAAACAATTACTAGACAGCTATCTTAACTTGTCCTCACAATGCTGACTATACAGCTTATACAGCACAGCGGAATATACTTCAAATACGTGTAATATGTCTCACCATCCAGCTCATCTCCTGAGCTCCATAGCATCCTATCATGTACTTATAGTACTCGGTCTGACACGAGCATTATAATAAAATAGCACCCAAGTCAGACTGGAAAATTAGCGTGAGAAAAATACACTCAATTTAATTATTAAAATTTTCAAAATCCTTTGGAAATCAAAGGCATCTCGTAAGACCACGCCACAAATAAACATGTCGGGTTTTTACCTTACGATAACCAAAACATTTCTTATAAAATCCTCCGATATTATAATAGTGTCTAAGTACAAATACTTATTCAAATAGCCAAACTTGTTACATTATTAAATTCCAGCAATATTAGCCACAAAGTGGGTTCTAAAACAAAACCTTAAAGGCAAGTAGGGGGAATGGATTTCTAACTAATGACTAGGCATTTGGGTACCACCTGTCACGGTACCTGGTCTAGATCAGCATACCGAGGACCTCTCCGTTCCTCTGCAACACAAGACTGGAGCTACACCTTACTGCATATTCCGAATAAGATCACCCCCTGGTTGGGATTAGCAACCGCCCACACAGTCGAATAAACAGGGACCTCTAGATAGAGATGACCCTACTCTAATTGAGTGCTACCCACTTAGCCTTGCTGCATAACCCCTAATTTTCAGTCATTCCCAGTTGATGAGGCTCGAGGCTCGGCGTTACCTTTTTAGAACACCTCACTTAGAATGCTCAACGTCCACCTGACAATGTTCTAAAAGCATTCATCCATACAAGTCTTTTCCAGGTTCGAACGGAACCGAATGCATTACTCCTACTACATCCATTTTGAAATCACCATTAGGATTAGTAGCGATTAGCCCTTGCACTTCACTGTTCCATCTTCGACTCCAAGCTCTTGTCTTCATCATGAAAACATACTCGTTGAATCGATGTGGTTTTCAGATCTTAAATCCGATACCGGTATCTTCGAAACAACGTTCGTTATTTTCTGGTAAACCTCAACCCCAGTTCTTTAAGAATACTTAGACGAGAATAAGATCGGAGTTCACCTCCTAACCGTTAGCGGACGGATTTCCTTATAAACATCCTAGAAGAATGAACGAGTTTATAGGTACAATATAGCACCTTGAACAGTAACTGTACCATATAAGTCTCATACCTCTTCTAGGTATTCCAAAGTTATATTTAGGTCAAGATTTGATAGTCCGTTATTTAACTATCAAATAAACAATCAATTCAACCAATTACTTATTTTCACTGAAACGCCAAGTCTCATAAAATTGGAATTTTATAATTTAAATCACTTTGTCTAAAAATATATACTTAAAACATTTAAAAATAAAACTACTTAAATTACTTTACTCAAAATGATAGTTATGAAATTCTGTAATAATTTTCCAAGTAAAACCTAAGCCACAAACTATTTTTAAAATAAAGTTTTATATAAAGTATAAATATTAGAAAATTTCTTTTAAAAATATAATACTAATTTAAATTTAAAATAATTACTACTAAAATAAATTTTTAAATAATGTTTACTTTAAAATTCTAAAAAAATTAAAAACAATAAATTTCTCTAAAGAATTACTTTTTAAATAATTTTAAAACCTTAAACTTATACATAAAAATTCTCCTTTGAAAATGTACTTGGCTTTTTAGGGAAATACACTTCCATTTTAATATAACCCATATAATCCTTTTATAAATCATGCTCGATTTATCCCAATTTAATTTACATTCCAATCCCGTAAATTTCTTCCAACACTTTAAAAATAAAACACTATTTATTTTTAAACATATTTCCCATCTCCTTATAATCACTTTCGAAATATATATTCTTGAATTGTTTAAAATAAAGCTACTAAAGTCTTTATTTAAAATAATACTTATGAAAATCTATAAGAGTATCTTGAGTAAAATTTAAACCAAAATTACATTTTTTAATATAAAGTTACTATATTAATCTTTATGTTAAAATTCCCTTTTAAAAATCATAATACTAATCTACCTTTAAATAAAATTAACTACCATAAACTTCAATAAATATTTAATTTTCACTTAAAAATAATTAAAATAATAAATTGCTAAAAACATTCAATTCTATTAATAAATTGAAACTGTTTTGGAATAACTTAAAATTCCAATTTAATTCTATCGCGGAATATCAAATAACATATCACTGATTATGGAAATAATATTAATATTCTGAGGAATCCAATTAGATCCCTCCAGCCTATTTCCCTGCATCCACAGATGTTAGCACAATAAAAATACCAATTCCACTTCGAGGTGGAATATCGTGGTATATAGGGTCATCTTCTATATAATGCGGGAAATCAATCACTCTAATATATATATATATATATATATATATATATATATATATATATATATATTGCAACTATATATAATATCATATTCAATCAATCAATAATTTAAATTTAAACTATTTAAATTAACTAGTCAACCAGATATGAGTGAAATTAACTCACATTGAGTTTAAAATGCAGAGCGTTTCAATTTTGAAATAAATCGAACGCCTTCAATTTAATCTAAAATTTTCACGAGCTCCAATTGCCCCCAGATCTGCTGCAGCGCGTAGATTGCATCGCTGCGATTCCATCGCTTCTTGTTTTGTCGGAATTCAACCATGCATCCAAAAGATATGCAGTGTTAAAGATTGTTCGATCCAAAATATAATATATTTTCATTTTGTTCTATGTTTTACACAAACCAAAATCGAGACCGTTCAAAAGCAAGAAAAACCCAAGGCTGCTAATTGCTTCCCTCTCCTTCATCTTCACGCAGCAAACATAACCCAAAGCCACCATTCTTTGACCAAAAATCAAGATCACCACGATAACGTTGAAGATGATCCAAACCTTGCAGCTCCAAATGGCGTGCACCCACGGCCAGAACGCGGCCAAACTCGTCCTCGCTGTTACTCCAAAAAGTGCGCTCGAACATGTGACTAACCGCCCAAAAATCGAGATGATCCACCATGCTGATTCTAATCACGACCTTATGGATTTGTAAAGCTTGAGATGCTCTACCATCTTGCAGTTGACTGATTCTTTAAATACTCGATGGATTAAGAGAATTTAGGGGATTTGATTCGAAAATTTTCGGCATTGGTTTCTAGTAAATGGCAGCCGAGCAAAAGAAAACTAGGGTTTCAGTTGTGATGTATATATATACGTGCACCATAATTATTTTAATAATATATTTTTCACAAATTACTTGATTTTCAAATGAATTCCAATTGAACCGTGCCGACAGGCGTTTATAATGTTTTACCCACATTTCGAACAAAATGGAACGTGTTTCGGAGCCTAATTCAAATGTATGTGGAAGATAACTTTTTGAATCGATTTAAAATATTAAATTATCAATTTTTAATTTCAACGCGTTTCTCACCCGTACGAACAAACGGTAATTCCAAATGTTACGAAATTTGAAATCCGATAATAATTAAATATTACAGATCCAATGGAACTAGTTTTGTCGAATTCCGAGACTGTGCCTCGAAAGGCAATTTTAACTCATCGATTAAATCGAGCTATTTTCCAAATCGTCGAAATCATTTAAATTTTCACTTTTAAAACTTTACTAACTTAATTATAAATCATGTATAATTTATATTAACATTAGAAATCATCCTGATTCATTTAAATCAAAATCTGATTATTTACGGTATTATTATATATATTAAATTCCACTTATTAAATTAATATAAGAATTCCCATTTAACTTATCACCTTTAATTCCATCCAAAGGTCCAATATTAAAATTCAAATCCACTAGACTTTAAATAAATCGTAGAAACCATTTCCATATCTATATACACCCAGATTCACAAATTATTCTAATTTCAAATATTAAATTATTATTATCCAAATCAAATTAAATTTTCCATATTTGAAATTATAACTAATCTTATTCATTTAACCAAAATCTTCTTATTTTTAACATCAATTTATAATCCACATTCAACATTTAAAATAAATTAAATGTTGAAAATTAATGACTAAATTCTCCAAGTTGTTACATTCCTCCCCCTTATAAAAATTTCGTCCCCGAACTTTGCTAAGGTAGGAAAAATGCTCCTAAACCCATTAAATTTTCCAAAAATCCACTTAATTAAAACTTAAGTTCATTTATTAAAACCCTTTAGTTTATTCCAAAACTATTTGCCTACATTTCCAACTCAAAAACTTTGATTTCAAACATTGTTTCAAAAATCAACTTTCTAGCTAACCAAATTTTCCAAAAATTTTAAAAAATTTCCAACTCCTAAAATTTCGAAAAATCTTGACAGTGACAACTTTGTATGGAGAGACTTTTACAATATCACAAATATGATAAATATATATATAAATCGACCCATACAGCCGAAAAACAAAATATATAACAATATATTATCATTTCTTGATTTTATTACGTAGGCGTACCTTACATTAGCGTTTTATAAGAGAGCGGCTAATTTATGATGTATTTACGCGTTCCAAACTCTATATGATTGCCTCATGTACCTGTACTTACTCAAACAAGCAAATAAGTTTCCAAAATCATGAAATTTTAACAGCATTCCACTTATTTAACTAGCCAAACACAATAATTTCATAGCTCAAACAAATAAACTTCATAATCCAACATTCTCATTTTTATCACTTTATTAATTTAAATCCCTACTCTTGCATTTCAGTTTCATTATCCAAACAAGTTTTATTCAAAATGATTTACAACCAAGTTCACTATTCAATTCACATTTGCACCAACTAATCCTATATCCATATCAAATTGGTTTATATGCCTTGCTTACATAATTTCACCTTTTCCCGACATCCAAATTTATTTATTTGCATCATATTTATGATTCACTTTATTTACATGCAAATCCATCTAATTAAATTTCAATTTATTCCAATTGATTTAAAAACCAATTTTATTCACTTCTTTTAATTTATCTACTTGTTTACGACAATTGACAAATTTCTGTGCAAGTTTAATGTTATTCAAGCAAATAACAATTACTTAAGCTTATAACCATTTTAAATTAATTCTAACTCAATTTATATTAATCTTATTCCATTCTGAATTATCTACACCCATACATTCTCATTTCGATTTAAAACCATTCTAAAAAGCTCGACAATAATTGTCACGGCCCGAAATCCAGCGATTGAAAATCGACATCAAATACCTCACTTGTATTCGACTTCCGAAGATTCAAATGTCAAACTCTAGTTCGGATGGAGCTTATAACAACATTAGATGTATATAACAGCGGAAACAAAATGAATTATCATTGATCAACATCATAGATACAATATCATCACAATATCCATTGCGACATTTATCACCACCTTCAAAGAATGGTATATGTATAACACAACTACAAAATGGAAACATCACAGCGGAACAACAAAGTTATCACTATTTCAAGAAGGTCTCTAAAGAAAGAGAGCAAGAATCCCAACTAAGCACCTCAGATCCATAAAGCTTCAAAAAGATCCCTAAGCCAGAAGCCTCCAAATCTGATAGCTTCCGAACCAAAAGACTTCAAAAGATTCCAAGCCAGCACTAAAACACGGAAAACCTGTTTCTAGGTTGCCCGTGCGGAAATCATGGGCACTCAGCGTTTAGGAAGGGAACAATAAACTCTGTGTCAGTCATGGGACAGGTATGAGAGAAAAAAAACAGTTGTTTGTACAAAAATAGATTATAAAAGAAAATTCGGTATGCTTTTGAAAAATGAAACTACCATAAGGCCTCCCGACACACACACAATGCAATCGCACACTTGGGGGAGATTTCTGCTTATGATAAGGAAATATGCTTTATACGAGAAAACTTTTTAATATTATTGTTAGTGCATAGTGTAGAAAAAAATTTCGAAAGTATAATATTAATCTTAGCCAGCATACGTACCATTATAGTATGCCAACTATAGCTACCATGTTAAATGGTAGGTTCTATAACTAAAGCCGTACAGGGTTCGTATTGGTGATTGGATTTCCAACAATGGTCAGGCTAAGGAACTTCCTAGGCCATATGGGTACGCCTTTGGAGGGACGCCCCGAGAACCTAATCGGATCTCTACCAACACAAGGCTGATTTACCTCTGTAACTAGGTAACTACTACACGAGTATGCCATCCCCCGCTTGTAACCAACCTTTATCCGGGGCCCCAACAACAACAACAACAACCACAAAGCACCATAATTGAATATCAACAAAAGTTAAGTGTCTGGGCTCCATACCATGATACCACTTCTATCCAGAAGGAAATGTACATACCCTATAGGGTGCTTCCCCCAATAACCTTGCCGCATCCTTCCTATTTCGACCGTTACCGGGTTGTGAGGTTAGACGAAGTCTCGTCCATAAAGCTACGCTTTTCACAAAAGGCATGCTTCGATTAACAAATGATCAGTAGCACTCAACATGCCACACTACCAAGTTGGGAGTATATCACTGATAACCTTCAACTACATAACCTCTGAGCTCGTATGTCTCAGAGAACGGTGTTCAGCTAAGAGAGTAAATTGTCCGCCACCAAAGAAATGTATTTGAAAGAAATCTGTTTTATATGTCAAAGTGTAATGTCAGACATACAACCATACAAGTCTATTCCGGGTTCGAACAGAACCGAAGGCACTTTCGAAGAAGCCCTTGCAATCCGGGCATCCACAATCCCGATCGGACTCTCCATCACATATGGAGATCTCTATACTGGAGCAACTCAGTGTAGAGTCATTCGACAGGTTATCCTATCATTCTCGAAGACAACCGATATTCACCACCTTCTTCAAATGGTATCCATTTTGTCGTATCACTATTCAGAATGGGTTATATAACACAATGGTCTCCTCTCGGCTAAACCGAATAGTGAGGGTCAATTTAAAAACATGTGGATATGTCTTTCACAATGATTTACAGGTTCGATGTGGGTTTTGAATAACCAACTGGAATCCGACTCCCTGTCGCATCGAAATTCAAAGGCCGTTTTGCGGCCAATGGGTTTTCACATTCACATAGAAACAATCACAGATATTACAGCTCATCACAGGGTAAATCATATCATAAAGCATCACCATCACATATCAGAGATATTAATAAGTACACAACAGTCACTAATAATTAATCATCTACAATTAAGGTGAATTAATCGTGTGATTTAAACTAATTAATCACATAATTACTTTCATTAATGATCTTCAATCAATGATTAGTTATCCTTAATTATAAATTAATTAAATCTTAATCACCTTCATTAATTATTATTTTTACTTTATTAATTATCTTAATTAATTAATCCTTAATTGTTAATTAATTAAATCTTAGTTACTTTTATTAATCAATTATTCCTTAATTAATTATCTTAATTAATTAATTAATTAAATCTTAATTACTTTTATTAATTAATTATTCCTTAATGAATTATCTTAATTAATTAATCCTTAATTGTTGATTAATTAAATCTTAATTACTTTCATTAAGTAAATATTCCTTAATTAATTAGTCCTTTAATTGTTAATTAACTAAATCTTAATTGCTTTTATTAATTAATTATTCCTTAATTAGTTATCTTAATTAATTAGTCATTAATTGTTAATTAATTATATCTTAATTACTTTTATTAATTAATTGTTCCTTAATTAATTAATCGTTAATACAAATCAATTAACCTTAATGATTTACTTAATTAATCTTTAATGTTATGTAATTAATTAAATAGTTATTCTTTAAATAATTTATTGACAAATCATTAATTACTTAATAAATTTAAAAGATAAATCTTTTTAACTTTGTTAATCATTTTGACTATATTGTAAACCTTGTTTAATAAATCATCCTTATCATATAAATTAACTTGAAGGATTAAGATTTAGGTTAAATAGCATTTCATCTTAATTATCCTTCTTAATTGCATTATTTAATCGATATAAATAATTTTATAAAAATAATGTAACAAAATTTAATTTAAATTTAATTACTTTAAAAATGTCTTACTTAAAACCTTAATTAGTTTAAACTTAAATCAAAATTATCTTTGCATAGATTTAAAATTGTTTAAAAGTTTTATTTTTTTTCAAAGTAAAACGGTTTTGTGTATCAACCCTGAGTCCACTTTGAGTCTCACCTGAACAAAAATGCTCCTTGCTTCGAGTCGCTTCCAAAACCTACCCGTGTGCCTTTATTTATTTTTAACTTTAATTTGTTTAAGTAAAAACCCATGCAACCCAATATTTACTTCGCGTCCATACCCGAGCTCGAACCCTTATCTCCCGAAGGCTACTTCGAGTTTCCCCTTTCTTCCCAAACCTATGTCTACTGACACAGATAAAGCCATGTGCACGTGCACTGATCATCTGCGTAGCTCCAACTTCCAAGACCATCGCCGACACACCATCGACGACCCACCAATTCAATTCCGACCACCCAGAATTCGCCTGGAACCCAAAATCGAAATTGAAGTTACTCGAGCAATTCCTGGAATAATGACCTCGCCTGAAAATCCTTCAAACTTCCAATGCCGGCCATAAGAGGTCGCGTAACTCTAACCAATGCTGCGTGTGACTTCAATGCTTCGATCGCCACTGGCGCGATCAACTCCGGTGCGACGACGAAGCTGCAGCAATCCAAATACTTGACTTCGACCAGACATGAGTTAAAAACCTAGTTCAGAAATTTTCGATCACCACGGCTACATATAAATTCAATTGGTAATTTTCTGATGATCCCAGATCATCCACCAAGCTCCAAACACAATTACAAGATTTCTCATAACCCGATCACCTGATTCTGCCCCAAAACTCCATATCATTCAATTCACAAATTCCCAGTGAATTCAAGTTTAAAATTTATGATCTTAGCTTTAAAAATCATTATTTTCAAAAATGTTTCCGATGATATAATTTAAATCAGGAATGATGATGGTCGAAATTTCGACAGAAATGAGTTTGCCTGTAATTTCAATCTTTTTCAGAGAATGCTTTGATTTATTTTACTGAAATTTATTTTTAAGATAAGAAACATATTTAAACAAGCAAAACATGTTCAGATCCTAAGGCGTAATAAGGATCAGAGGGGGAGAAATCAAAATTTGAACAGGTTTTTGGAAAACCTGGGAAGACAGAGGCATATATGTTTGCAAAACAGACATGCACAGAAATTCATATGGGTTTACTCACATGCAGGCATTATTTTACAACTTATCTTCAAAAAAATTCATCACAACATCAAGATTTGCTCAGATTTTAAATAGTTTTACTCACCTGAGTATTTTGAACAGAGAGATCTGGAAATGGTTTGAAGGTTTTGAAAGCTATTTTTAAAATTTGATCTTGAATTCTTTTCATCAGCTAATTGATATAAATTTTGCTTAGTTTTCTCATATATTTACTTGCTTAATTGCTCAACAACAAATTCTAGTTCAAATTTTTTGAAAAGACCAACTTACAGTTTAATTTTTATATGAAAATAGAGAAGAACTTGGGTCTGAAGACTTGAAGATTGGAATTCAAAGGTCTGAGGTGATTCAGATTATGTTGTTGAAGTTGAATCTTAAAGGCTTAATCTTGAAAAAAAATGCGGTGCTTGAACTTGCTTTGATGTTGAACTGCTTGTTTGAGAGGGTTACAGGTTTTGATTTATTTGAATATGTATGCAGGGTTTTCTTTTTGAGTTTGAACTTGAATTGTTTTGATTTGGTTTCTTTGTTGCTGATGATTCTTTTCTTCTTTCTGGTTTTAAAATTTGTACAGGCTTAAAAAATGAATAAAAGAGATAAGAGGGAGGGGATGAAGTAACTTATATAGATTTAAATCTTCTTTTTATTAATTTTCAAAAATAAAAATGACACTTGTTAATTTTCTTTCTACATGGATTACACTTGTTAATCCACTTACTTAAATTTTAACACTTGTCTTTATGTATATTACTTATTTAACATTTGTATTTTCATTATATTTAAATTGAATTTAAATTTACACTTTCCATTTTCTAAAGACATTTGCTTTATTTTAATAAATACTATTTAAAAGAAAATTTTGAAATTAAATACAAATTAAATAAATTACATACATACATATATATATATATTTGTAAGTCTAAACAACATTAGTAAAGCATTTATTTAAAATTTAAATTCAAATTCAAAGCCAAATTCAAATTTACTCACATATACACACATATGTATAATTAAAATTCAATGATTTTAAAAACATTTATTATTTCAATTTTTAAACTCGAATGAAATTGAAATCTTGTTCATACAATTTAACACTTATTTTATTTGATTTGAACTTTTCAAATTAATCTCAAATTAAATACAAAAAATCAAATAAATTACTAAATTAAATTGATAAAATTTTAGGATGTTATAGATTTCCCCCTTAAGAAAATTTCGTCCTCGAAATTTGAAAGAGAGAAAAAAGAAAACAAAGGAAGAAAAAAAGAGAGAAGGGCTTACCAATTTAGGCCAGAATATCCACTCTACAATTGGGATGGGACTTTTGCATGGTGTCCTCTGTCTTCCAAGTACAGTCCTTTGGATCGCCGCTCCATTACACTTTAACCAATTTCACAACTTTGTTCCTCAATTGTTTTTCATTATGGTCGAATATTTTCAATGGCTCTCTTTTGACTGCTAAGTTAGGAGTGATTTCAAGGTCCTGCAGTGCAGCCTCTTCAATGATACTATCTGGATCGTGCTCATATTTTCGAAGATGTGAAACGTGAAGTACATCGTGTACGCCAGATAACCAGTTAGGTAGCTGCACTCGACATGCCAGAGGACCGATCCTTTCCAATATAGGAAAAGGACCAATATTTCATGGTGCCAACTTACCAGTTTTCCCGAATCTTAACACACCACGCATTGGAGACACTTTCAAGAAAACGGAATCTCCAACATGAAATTCTAAAGCTCTTCTCCTGCGGTCGTAATAACTCTTCTGGTGACTTTGAGCAGTTATTAACTTCTTCTGATTGCTTTTACTTTGTTGACAAGTAGCACAGCGACTCATATATATAGATATATCCCTTTTCATTATCTTCCACCGGAAAGTTCTTTTGATATCTCTATATATGTTATTAACTCCTGGATGGATGCCGAGTTTAGATTTGTGACACTCATCTAGAACTTCGCGTTTCAGATCGGGGATGTCTAGGACACGCATCCTACCTTTTAATCTTATAATCCCATTATTATCGATTCCAAAGCTGGAAACTTCACCTCGATGAATCCTTCCAAATATTTCCTGAAGAAACTTGTCTTCATTTTGCTTGTTGTCGATTTTATCAAGAAGAGTAGGAGTGACAACAAGATGAGCAAGAATAGCATGCTTCCTACTTAAAGCATCGGCAACCAAATTGGCCTTTCTGGGCATATACAAAATACCTAGGTCATATGACGCTAGAAATTCTAACCATCATTGTTGCCTCAAATTTAAATCTTTCCGAGTGAAGAGGTATTTCAATGATTTTTGGTCGGTGAATAATTCAAAATTTTCACTTAGAACAAGAAGGATTCATTAAGTATATACCTTAAATTAAATTAAACTTTTAAATTTTTTGTAAAGCTAAAAAAAGAAGATTTTTACCCAGAAGATAGTGTCGCCATTTTTCAAAGCGAAAATAACAAATAGAAGCTCGAGATCATGAGTTTTATAATTTTTCTCATGCGGACATAGCTGTCAACTCGCATAGGCAATATCTTTCCCATTCTGCATTAGCACCGAACCCAAACCATCTCCACAAGCATCAGTATAGACATATAAACCTTGGTTCCCGTTAATGAGAGCGAGAACAGGAGTGGTAGTTAATCTCCTTTTCAACTCATTGAAAGCTTCATATCATTTCGGAGTCCAATCAAATTTAGCATTCTTCATTGTTAGCTTAGTTAATGGACTGGCCAACATGGAGAAATTTTGGACAAACTTTCAATAATATCCCGCTAAACCCAAAAAACTTCAAACTTCATTTGGGGTAGTGGGTCGCTTCCAGTCTAGAATAGCATAAATCTTTCCCGGATCAACAAAGATTCCTTCTTCATTAACAATATGGCCGAGAAATCTGACTTCTTCAACCCAAAAATGGCATTTAGAAAACTTTACAAATAGAATGTTCTTCCTTAATATCTCTAAAACAATTCTAAAATACTCTGCATGCTCCTTTTCGGTTTTGGCATAGAGTAGGATATCATCAATAAACACAGGTATAAATTTATTCAGCACTTCTCGGAATACACGGGTCATTAAATCTACGAAGTATGTGGGAGCATTTATTAGTCCGAAAGGCATGACTAACCATTCATAGAAATGTCTGGACCCTTAAAAGCGGTTAAGTGAACACAGTCTTCGGCTATTCGTAGCTGATGGAATCATTGGGATAGATCCATCTTAGAAAAGAATCGGGCGCCATGAAGTTGATGGAATAGATCGTCGATTCTAGGTAAAGGCAATTTGTTCTTTAGAGTTTGTTTATTGAGATCGCGGTAGTCTACACACAATCTCAAACATTCGTCGGATTTAGCCACAAACACTAAAGCTGAACCCCATTCGGAAACACTAGGACGTATCAACCCTTTTTCTAGCAATTGTTTTTTATTGTGATGATTGGTTTATTGAGTGGTATATGGATTCTAGTCGATATAGTCTATACAACTCTATTGATAGGGATCTCTAAACGCTTGTGCAGAACAATTTGGCACAGTATTGTTTTGAACCAAGGTAAATGAAATAATTTTACCCAAAATATATTTCTATATAAAAGGAAATGATTTCCATAAACTATTATAGTATATGGCTGTTTGGTTGTTAAGGGAATGGCAATATTAAACTATTATCATTATTGAATAAGAAATTGAAATCGTAAATAAAAATTTAAGAAATAAAATCCATGCACAAATGGGATTTGTAAATATAAATTGTAAATGTGATTTATAATTTAAAATAGAATTCCAGAGGAATAATTGAAACTATTTTGGAAAGGATTAGAAATTTGGAAAGTTTGGAAATTAAATCCCTTTTTAGTTTGAAACGTTATTCAAAGGTTTTGGAAAAATCTTTTGAAGGGATAAAAGCACTAAACTCTTTTTAGTCGCTGGAAAATAAGATTCGCGGCATCGAAGGGGATCGGGACGGTGTGGGTTTCGCGACGCTGTGTGATTCGCGATGGATTCAATTTGGAACATCTGTAAGGCTCTCTTGTTTTTTATCAATCTATATATCGTAGAATATATATATATATATATATACATATATCTGGTTAGAAATATATGTATGCAGTAAACATGAGAAGCATTGATTTGTGTATTCAATTTAGAATTGAAAAAAAATTAATTTAAATATTTGTTTGATTGGTAGTAAAATAAATTACTATGATTATTTACAGGAAACAGAAAATATTTTATATAAGTAAACTTTAAAAAAAATATAGATGTAATTTTATATAGATTATTTTTAAAGAAAAGATTAAAGTAAATATATATATGCATACATAAGATTTTGGAACATATAAGTTTATACAAAGAAAATTTGATTTTCAAAGTCTATAAATAGAGTTTCAAAATGAAATAAATAAACCTATACATTTTTTTTAATTTTTTATATTATAAAGATAAATTTAATTGATAAATGTATTCAATTTAGTTTTGTGACGCCCCACCTCTATACCCACGCTAGACAAGAACATTACAGTGAATGCTGTCAACTAGCACGGAGAATAAGGCTGTTGAGGAGCGACCATCTGTATAATTGCTTTGTGCGAGTACCGATATGCCAGATAAAAATATAACATGCATTCTTTCGAGAGGAAATCCGACATACCGACACAAACTCAAAGCTACTACACAGTGGCTATAATTTCTTCGGAAACAAATATAGAAATAAGCATAACATAAATCAGTCACAGACAATTCATATCACAGAGGCGGAAATAGATATGAATACTACACATGAAAGTGTATATCAGAGTAGTGGTCTAAAAAGATCCACAATAATACAAAAGAATAGCAACACGTGCTCTACAAAAGAATACACCTATGAGTCTATATCTCAAGTGTATAAAACAAAATAAACTACTAATCTAAGTAGTTAGCCAAAAGTCAGAGGGATCAATCCCAAGAGAGAAGTCAAGCAGAAGCACCTGTAACATCTCGGTCTGACCCGAGTATTATTTAATAAGAAAATAATAAACGGATCAGTGTAGCTATAAATATCAGATGAAGTGATATATAATAAGAGATATGACATAAACATATAATAATCACAATGCCAAGCTGTGATAAATAAGTAATTGAAAATCAACAAGAGATTAATCAATATCACAATAATCTACTCAAGATAAAAAGGAATGTCATACTCCTAATTTCATTCACCAAGCCACAATATATGACACATATATCAATGCCCATCGTAAAAGTTGGTGAAACATAAATTCCAGAATTCAACACACGAAATCCAGAAATCACAAGGAAAGGATCAACGACGTCGTACAGCGGAACATCCGATGAACCAAATCACAATCAAAGGGAACAACGATGTCGTACAGCGGGACGTCCGATGAACCAAATCACAAAGACATAGCACGATGCTAGTCTAAAACCTAAAATGATCGTCATGATCAAAGGGAAGTGTCGATTACAGTAAGCTAGTAAATATATGAGCTTAGCTTAATGTCCCATAACCACTAGCTTAACTTAAATATTTACGAACAAATTGTAGATCTCCACTAGAAAATTGTCACAAGAGATTCAATCGAACAAGTCCAAGAATTAACCGACGAAGTAAACGCAAGCGTTTCATACCACTTGTTTTACTAAGTCGTTTAATTAGATTTCTCATACGAGTGAGGTAAAAGTTTGTATATACTAATAGATTGGAAAACGGATTTATAAACGAATTTGGTATTAAAATAGTATTGAAATCGTTTGAGGAAAGAGTTTTGATATTTACTACTAGTATAGAAAACCTTTATATTTTTAAAGTGACAAATCACGAAGAAGATTGTAAGAAAAATCAAATCACAAAAATTCACATACGAAGACGTGAATAAAATCCAACGAAATCGTTTAAGGATCCATCGAAATGGATATTCAAAAATCCCTAAAAAGAGTCATCAAAGTCATAATAGAGGATAACAACAAATAGGATTATCACGAATCGATTTAAATTGGAATTTCAATCCAAAACGGCAAATTGGACTCAAACAGCAGGTTCAGTCGACTGAACAGAGTTTTCAGTCGACTGACCCTGTACCAGGAAATTTTCCAGGTTCAGGAATCTTTCTGTTTCCAGTTTCAGTCGACTGTGCAGAGTTTTTCAGTCGACTGAAACATGCCTGGAAACTCTCCGGTTTCAGGTTCAGTCGACTGAATAGAGTTTTCAGTCGACTGAATCATGCCTGGGCTGTTTTTCAGCCTTATTCAAATGAAGAGAAAACTCTTCCAAAATGCAACCGGACGAACATTGGCTCTAAGGGTTTATGCCAATCGGCAACCCGACCCTATATGCTCGTCGATGCATCACCAAAAGCATGATCAAACATCCATAAAATGATTTCACACAAATTTGACTTAAAAACCCAAAAATTGGAGTATTCACAAAACCAATCCAAATCAAGAGCAAATGCACATGAAGAAGTGTTAGGAATTCATACCCAACAACCAAAGATAATTATAGTCATAGATGTGAGATAAAAATCTCACCTTTGCACTAGAATTTATGAAGATGAAGTTTGGAAGCAATGGCAAGAACAAGCACTCTTCAATCTCAACACTAGAAGCTTGAATCTAAGCTTAAAAGAGAAACATTCCCTAAATTAGGTTTAGGAAATTTCTGAAATTGAATGGAGAAAGAGTTGGAGAAGATGAAGGAAATGCTTACCAATGGGTTCTTCTTGAGTTTGGAGCAAGAACTTGAGCTAGCAAAGGAAGCTAGGGCTTGGAGTTTTAATTTCCTCTTCCACCCTCCATTAACATAAAAGCTTGAGTATTAGAAAAATAGAAGAGAAGTGAATGAAGAGGAGAGGGTTGGAACCGAGTTAAGTGACTAATTGGCTCAGCCCAACCAAAGCCCTAAGCGGGAAAAAGTAGCAAAAATCAACTTTCTCCAAACATATCGAAGCTTATACTCAAAAAGGTCGCAAACGACATTTTGAACTCAATGGAGGTGGTCTCGAGTCCTAATTCTACCGTATGCAAAAAGTAGCTTTTCGGACTAAAATCCGACTAACGATAAAATATTTAAATAAAATATTTAAATATGAAATCGATAAATATGCGGGTTGTTACAGACTCCCCTCCTTAAAGAAATTGCGTCCTCGCAATAAGTAGAAGGAAATATATGAAGTAACAACCATAGAAGCATATCAACACAAAAGAAAATTTGAAATAGGAAGCTCACTATAAAGTGCACGAAAGAGTTAGCAAGAAACCTAGTGAAACTTCAATTTCCACAATAACACCGGGCTCAAGAATGAAAACCGGAATCCCTAAGGCATTCCCGTAGATAAAAGACGTGAGGAACGTCAAGAATAGCATAAAATTTAGCCGGTGCAACGGCGTAGTACAAAAACGGTACGCCCGAAAAACTAGAAACTCAAACAATTTGGGACATCAGCGTAGTACAAAAACGGTACATCCGATGAATCAAAAGCAAAGACATCGATGTAGTACAACGGTACATCCGATGAATCAAATAGCAAAGACATCGATGTAGTACAACGGTACATCCGATGAATCAAATAGCAAAGACATCGATGTAGTACAACGGTACATCCGATGAATCAAAAGCAAAGACATCGATGTAGTACAAAAACGGTACATCCGATGAATCAAAAGAAAAGACATCGATGTAGTACAAACGGTACATCCGATGAATCAAAAGCAAAGGCATCGATGTAGTACAACGGTACATCCGATGAATCGAAAGCAAAGACATGGATGTAGTACAACGGTACATCCGATGAATCAAAAGCAAAGACATCGATGTAGTACAACGGTACATCCGATGAATCAAAAGCAAAGACATCGATGTAGTACAAAAACGGTACATCCGATGAATCAAAAGAAAAGACGTCGATGTAGTACAAACGGTACATGCGATGAATCAAAAGCAAAGACATCGATGTAGTACAAAAACGGTACATCAGATGAATCAAAAGAAAAGACATCGATGTAGTACAAACGGTACATCCGATGAATCAAAAGCAAAGACATCGATGTAGTACAACGGTACATCCGATGAATCAAAAGCAAAGACATCGATGTAGTACAACGGTACATCCGATGAATCAAATAGCAAAGACATCGATGTAGTACAACGGTACATCCGATGAATCAAAAGCAAAGACATCGATGTATAGTACAACGGTACATCCGATGAATCAAAAGCAAAGACATCGATGTAGTACAAAGGTACATCCGATGAATCAAAAGCAAAGACATCGATGTAGTACAACGGTACATCCGATGAATCAAATAACAAAGACATCGATGTAGTACAACGGTACATCCGATGAATCAAAAGAAAGGACATCAATGTAGTACAAACGGTACATCCGATGAATCAAAAGCAAAGACATCGATGTAGTACAACGGTACATCCGATGAATCAAAAGCAAAGACAGCGATGTAGTACAACGGTACATCCGATGAATCAAAAGCAAAGACATCCACGTAGTACAACGGTACATCCGATGAATCGAAAGCAAAGACATCGATGTAGTACAAAAACTGTACATCCGATGAATCGAAAGAAAAGACATCGATGTAGTACAAAAACGGTACATCCGATGAATCAAAAGCAAAGACATCGATGTAGTTCAACGGTACATCCGATGAATCAAAAGCAAAGACATCGATGTAGTACAACGGTACATCCGATGAATCAAAAGCAAAGACATCGATGTAGTACAACGGTACATCCGATGAATCAAAAGCAAAGACATCGATGTAGTACAACGGTACATCCGATGAATCAAAAGCAAAGACATCGATGTAGTACAACGGTACATCCGATGAATCAAAAGCAAAGACATCGATGTAGTACAACGGTACATCCGATGAATCAAATAGCAAAGACATCGATGTAGTACAACGGTACATCCGATGAATCAAAAGCAAAGACATCGATGTAGTACAAAAACGGTACATCCGATGAATCAAAAGAAAAGACGTCGATGTAGTACAAACGGTACATTCGATGAATCAAAAGCAAAGACATCGATGTAGTACAACGGTACATCCGTTGAATCAAAAGCAAAGACATCGATGTAGTACAACGGTACATCCGATGAATCAAAAGCAAAGACATCGATGTAGTACAACGGTACATCCGATGAATGAAAAGCAAAGACATAGATGTAGTACAAACGCATCCGATGAATCAAATCCCAAATAATTCGGAACACTGACGCAGTACAAAAATGGTACGTCCAATGAACCGAAGCCCGAATGATTTTCGGAACACCGACGTAATACAAAAACGGTACGTCCAATGAACCGAACACAATAAAAGGACATCAGACGCTAGTCCTTAAAAGGAATGAGATAAAGCTTAATAAAACGAAGTATACCAAAACGTCCGATGAACTTGATAGAAAAATAATTCCATTCAGACAACATCAAAGAATCAACCACTTGTTGCCTACGACAAAGCGCATTGGCAACACGATTTCCCTTCTCGGGAATAAAAGAATATCAAGATCATAAGATGCTAGGAACTCGAGTCAACATGAAGTTCCTTATGAGAAAATAATTATTCCAGAGGTTTATGATCGAGGCAGAGAACAAATTTCTTCCCCAAAGATGATGATGTCAAATTCCAAAAGCAAAAACAATAGCCACGAACACTAGATCATGAGTGGCATATCTAGTCTCGATAAGCTATAATGATTTAGAAACACAAGTGATAGCACGTTCTCCTTTGCAAGAGAATGGCATTCCAAACCAATACGACTAGTATCGGTACAAATAGCAAAGTCTTGGTTCCCCTTCAGGAATCACAAGAATAAGAGTATCGAAAAGAAAGAACTTCTTTTAAAATAATTCTCTTTTCCGAAAAGTTAAAACTTTCAAAATTACATTTATCATTATGTAATAATCTTTCTAGAAAAATTTACATTTTTACAAGTCAATATATCGTGTCTGGCTGTCTCATCAAAGCGTTTGGGAGATTCCTATCGATAACGTTGATCAAGCGCATCGACCAAAATTCTTAAAGCACTCAACGGGCAATACAATCACAAAATCATCTTTTATAGGATAAATAAATCTCTTAAAAAGTTTTAATAATATTCTTTGCTCGTTTCAAGAACAAAATCAAATTGCACTTATAATTAAATCTTATGAAAAAGATTTGCAAAATTTTAAATTTCTATTTTCATCCAAAATCAATAAATACAAGAATGGTCTTATCGAAATATTCATAGAATATTCGATTTATAAAATGGATGAAATAAGTTGGACAAATTGAATGACAAAATAAGTCATTCACAAGAATCATAACGAGTGCGGAATGCGGTAAGTGGAATGCTAACTTCCGCAACTCGTAGCAAACGAAAACCGGTGGTAAAGTCAAACTGAAAAGACTTTAGCACCACACAAAAGATTACTTAGGTGATAATCCTAAGACAAACTTAAAAATACTGGAAAATTTCTCAAACTACATGAATGAGAGAAATAACACTTTCCTTATAAGTGGGCTTAAGGAATAAAATGATGCCATCAAGTTGGAATCAAAATCATAAAGGAAAAATAGAAATCTGCTTAACAGATTGAAAAATGTCGAAGATGAATAGTCCACTCGAAAAAATAGGATATGGGCTTCACAATGATTAAGCCAATCCTTGCAGAAAGGTCAATTCCGAAGCCAAAGCAAAAATATCAGCTCGGAAAGAAAAGTCACATAAAACGATCACGACATCTAAACAAAAGCAAATTGAGTGTTGCGGATCTACCATTCGGATCCACAATTCTCAATGAAGTCAATAAGCCCAAAATATTCAAAGAAAAAGAATTGACAAGTTCTTTTGATATAAAAATAATGAGATGAAACCCATATCAAAAAGAACTCAAATAGAAAGTTCACGAATTAAAACAATGCCATCGAGGATTGAATGAAAATACCTTGACCAAAAGTTGTAGCTTTCCTTCTCACTTGCTTGGAAGCTTAGGACACGAAGATAAAAGATGACCCGAAACTTTGCAATAACGGCAAAAGAGGGGTTTCGGGCACTCCCTTACATGGTGGTCTGTGGAACCACAATTGTAGCATCGTCCACGACTAGAGGTAGGAACATTTGCTACCTGAGTTTGTTGCTTTCCTTTCTTATTAGAATCGGGGCCTTTGAATTTAATAGGCCTCTTCAAGCTATTGTCGACATCACCTTCATTATCGGCCTCTTCAAGACGAAGAGCGATATCAATAAGCTGATCAAACGAAACCTCAAGTTTCAGGAGTAATGGCTTCTTAAGATTCTTATTCAAGCCATAGACAAATCTCTGATTTTTCTTCAATGGGGTATTAATGTACTCAACCCCGTATTTGGACAGAGATTCGAAGGATGCGACATAGTCTGTCACAGAAGATTCACCTTGAACAAGGTCTATGAAACGCCGGGCTAAGGTTACTTTTTCAGCCTCCGGCACAAATTTCAATTCGAATCTTCCCCGGAATTGCTCCCAAGTAAGATCCGCCTCAACGATTTCAGAAATTAAAAGCTCATACCAATCCAATGCTCTTTTTTGGAGCATGCTAGAAGCTACTTGGACACGATGAAGGTCAATAAGATTCATGCGAGAAAAGATGCGATCGCATGATTTGAGCCAAGCTTGAATTTCTATAACACTCTCGGATCCCGTGAATGGCCTTCCACCCAAATCAGTGTAGTCTCTGCACAAGCGTGCAAAACTGGATCTAGGATGAGTAGGCTCCTGATTGGGACCCGCTGTTTGAGCGTTCTTGACAAGATCTAAAAGCTGTTGGGCAGACATAAATACTCCATCCTGGGGAGTAGCACTAGATTGACCGGCGCTGGGACGGCCAGGTCTAACCATTTCTCTTCTTTAAGAAAGAAAGAAAGAAGAGGAAAAAGTTATTCTCAGAATAAATTTCAATCAAACTTGATTGATAAAACAAGGAATCATAAAGAAAGTAGAATAGAACGGTATGAAGACCCGAATAAAATCCTAAAGCACAACTCCTAAGAAAGACTTAGGACATGATCCTTGCTAAATTATTCTACATTGTTCCGAAGTTTGGCTCTGATACAAAGCTGTGACGCCCCACCTCTATACCCACGCTAGACAAGAACATTACAGTGAATGCTGTCAACTAGCACGGAGAATAAGGCCGTTGAGGAGCGACCATCTGTATAATTGCTTTGTGCGAGTACCGATATGCCAGATAAAAATATAACATGCATTCTTTCGAGAGGAAATCCGACATACCGACACAAACTCAAAGCTACTACACAGTGGCTATAATTTCTTCGGAAACAAATATAGAAATAAGCATAACATAAATCAGTCACAGACAATTCATATCACAGAGGCGGAAATAGATATGATGTAACGACCCGTATTTTACGTGTCGATAAATCGTAGAATTTGCAGGTCGATAGTGTTGATTGTGTTGCCTCTAGCTTGAGTCGTGACCGACTCATAGGGTTGCCGAGTTAAGAAACTATGAGTCGTTAGCGAGTTAGCTTGGGCACGAGTCAACTGTGTGCAAGGTAGCTAACGGGTTAAGGAAATATACGAGATAACGACTCAGTGGGCCTAGGGTCTAAGTCATACACGACTTAGTGGGATAGTGGTTAGGTCGTGTACGAGTTAGTGGAAGTAACGACCTATAGGCTTGTGCGAGTTAGCAAGTTAGGTGACGAGTCGTGACCGACTCATAGGGACCGACTCAAGGGGCTTAGACGACTTAAGGTTGTAGCGGCTTATAGGGGTTAACGGTCTATAAGATCTAAGGCTTAGGTCGGTGGGCCGACTTAGTGGATAAGTCGTTGGGGACTTAGGCTTTTGAGTCGTGTCTCGTGGGATAAGGATTAGGCTTAGGTCGGCCGGGATAAGTCGTATGTGTCTTAAGTCGTGTGACCTTCTTGCTGTGTTGAGTCGTTAGGTCTTTGAGTCGGTAGAATTTAAGTCGGCATCTGGGTTAGTGTTAAGTCGGCAGTATATGTTGTATAGTTAAGTCGCAGGGTCGGCTGTGCTAGGTCGTGAGTCGGCAGGAGATGAGTCGTGGACGACTCATGATGAGTCGGGACCGACTCATGGGGCGACGACTCAGGGAGGTTCCAGCCTATAAATAGAGGGGTTCGGCTCACTTTTTGGCACCAGATTTCGAAGCGACGAAGTGCTGCCATTTTGGAAACTCGACTACAGTATTTTCTTCACTTCTTTCTCTACTTCTATCAAGTGCTAACATCCATTGAAGATTGAAGATCAAGATCAAAGATCAAGAGCCAAAGTTGAAGATTTTCATCCGAAGAGGCTAGATTTCACCGTTTCAAGTGAAATTTCTCCGGATCAAGCCCAAGTCCTTGCTGTCCAGATCTGAAGTTGTTTGATTTTAGGTTGTTTTGGTGATTTGGTGAGTGGTAGTTATCTCTCACGCGGATCCAAAGGAGTATATTGGATTGGTGGCATGTTTGGGTGTTAAAGTTAGAGATTTCATGCATTTTTCTTAGATCTAAGTCTAGATCCATGGTTTTTGAAGATGTTTACTTATGCAAGTTTGTTTAATAAGCATTAGAGACAAAACCCATGTTTTATAATTGATAGATCTATGCTAAAAACCATGATTTCACATATGTTGGACTTTTGCTCGTTTATTTACGAAATTCCCATTATAGTTGATATTGCTTAAATTGCTTAATAGATCTTGTTTGAATGATTGATTATTTGAATGTATGATTGATTTGATTGTTTCCAAGTTAGCTAGTAGTTGATTTGGAACAAGATGATGAAAGAGGATTCAAAAGCTATGGAAGAAGGCTCTTGAATGGTGAAAGCTGCTTAAGGCATATGTAGCGGATGTTGAAGCTCATATGTATAGATTGGATGATGTTGAGATGGGACTTTGCCATGATTTGATGAGGCAAACCATGTTGTTGAGTTGAGACTTTGCTTTGATGCGATGAAGCGAAGTATGATGTGAGTCTTGGCTTAATCCAAGCAGGGATCATTCCAAGCATGTTGATAACTTGAAGAGTAGTTCAAGTTGGTTGATAATGGATTGTTCAAGAGGTAGCTTGAGCTTGTATGAGGATAGTCGTCAAGAAGGATGGCTAGGAGGCTTGGATCTCGTCGTTGTTGAAGGTTCTAGCATGCTCAAAAGCAAGAGTACATGGGGCGCCCATAACGACTACAGGTAGGTAGTCGGGACACCCAAAAGACTACAGGTAGGTAGTTGAGTACTCTGGGCAAAGTAGATAAGTCCTAGGCACAAGGCAGTGTGCGGAGTTATGGTTAGAACCGGGGTTACCATTAGCCCTTGACAGATGGTCATTCAACTAACGGTGAAATCGAGGCAAGGATAACAGTGATAGCCAGAGTCATGGATGTTTGGTTGTATTATCATTCGGCTTCGAGAGCGGTGTTTTCTGGGTGCTTATCTGATCTTGGTTTAGGCCTTGGGGGTTTGTATTTGGAAAACATCGTCCTTGACTCGAGTGGTATTTGCTTTACCTTAATTGTCTATGTTGTTATGCTTGCTTCTCCTTAGTGTATGTCTGGGGCTATCACTGTAGAAAGAGGTGGAGTGGGATGGTTTGGTTCCTATTTCTTTTATCCTTTATGCTCTTTTGGTATGCTTGATAGTTGATTTACTGCTCACTAAGACTTTGTCTGACTCAAGGTTTTATGTCTCCTCTTATTACCTTGGGCTGTTCATCCATGTCGGGATGGGCAGACTAGGTAGCAGGTGACAGGTGCTGTGCTAGGAGTTCTACGCTAAAGATGACGAAGACGAGCAGGAGGCTTTGCATATTAGTTTTCTTACTATATGTACTGGGTATCCGCTGCTGTATTTGGTTGAGTGATTTGTAGTGAGGCTTTCATGTATGGATTTGAGTAGATGATTGTATGAAACTACTGTGATGCTTATATGATGATGTTCTGTTCTATGGAGCTTCACTATATTATATTTCTCTATTGTATTTTATCCATGCGCTGTGAGTTATGCGATAGAGATTCTTCTGTTTTGTTTTACCCTGACTATCGTCCATGGCTGCCTGGCACACCTTTTAGCGCATTATTTCCTTGATTTGGTGCGGGAGTCATGGGCGGTCGTCACATTTGGTATCAGAGCTTTGGTTAATCGATTTTAGCCAACGCTCGCTGATGTAACTACGTAAGAGAGACGTAATTGTAATTTGATGGATGATTACTATATATAATATAGTAGTTTAGAAGGGTTTGAACTCCTTATGCAGTTGTTTCTTAAGGTGTTCTAATCATTCTTATTTACAGATATTAAGGATGAGTCGAAGTGAGAGACAAGCTGCGAGGGGTAGCCGTGATGCTAGGGAAGCTGTTGATTATGCTCCTATGTTTGAGGCCATGATGACTTCAATCATGAGGAGAATACCAGCTTCAGGATCATCTGTGGATGTGGGAGTTCAAGTCCAAGCTCCGAGACCGGTGGATTTTGCCAAGCTTTGCAAGGATTATACTGCTCTTGGAGGGAAAGTTTTCTTGGGGACGGAGTCGACTATTGAGGTGCAGAGATGGATTGATGCTTGCAAAAGAATCTTTGGTGACTTAGGGATTGAGGATGCAACTAAGAGGAAGCTTGCATCGAGACAGCTTCAGGGAAGAGCTGCTGATTGGTGGAATTCTATCACCATCGATACTCCAGAAGAAGAGATTACTTGGGAGCAATTCCAAGTTAGATTTGAAGCTAAGTTCATCTCTACTTCCCAGAAATCTGTCTTGTTTAAGAGGTTTGTGGAGCTCAAGCAAGGGGGAAGGCCTGTTCTTGAGTACATTTCTGAGTTTGAAGCTTTGTCTAAGTATGCCAGATCGTATATTGATTCTCCCTACTAGAAGAATGAAAAGTTTGTGACTGGTCTGGATGCTTATCTTGGGAGGCAGTTAGTGGATCATCTGGACGATCCATTTGAGAAGCTTGTGGAAAAAGCTCTTAGGCATGAGAGTTTGTTTCCTAGGGAAAGTTCTGTCGTTTCTGTAACCAGGGAAGGATCTAAACCACAGCAGAGTGGCAATAAGAAGAGGAAACAACAGCAACAGAGGGGTAGGGATGGCCAGAAGAAGCCGAAGAGTGAAGTGACTTGCTATAACTGCCAGCAGAAGGGCCATCTTTACAAAGATTGTAAGAATCCCAAAGTGCCGGGAAAGTGTTACAACTGTGATAAGCTGGGACATATCAAGAAGGATTGTCCAGAACCGAGGAAAGATAGGCAGGTTGTGCAAGCCTATGCTTTGGGGGCTGTTCCATCGTCTTCGAAAGCTCCTACTGCTGAAGAGAAGGGGAAGAGTGTGGTTGTTCAAGGTACTCTTTCTATTTGTGGTGTTCCAGTTAGAGTGTTGTTTGATACTGGAGCGTCGCATTCTTTTGTTTGTGATGATTTGGTAAGCCGGTTAGGTATGAAACCGGATATTGTTGATAGGCCATTGGTTGTGACTAATCCGGTAGGGGGTTCGTCATGTTTGTGTATGTTATGTCGTGGTCTAGTTGTGTCGAGTCATGATTGCTCGTTTGTTTGTGATTGCTTTGTTCTGAACTTTGCGGGGTTCGGAATTATTTTGGGTATGGACTGGCTTAGGAAGTATGCGGCTAGGATTGATTGTGAGAGGCTTGAGGTGACAGTCGGGAATGTGGAAGGGCGAAAGGTTGTGATACGATGTAAGCATGAAGAAGGCGTCTTCATGAGCTTCATGTATTCGCTAGTTGTTCCACGGGATGGACTGTCATCGGTGCCTATTGTGAATGAGTTTGAGAATGTCTTTGAGGAAGTCAAAGGGTTGCCGCCGCATAGGGAGATCGAGTTTCGTATCGATCTAGTTGAGGGAGCCAGACCTGTTGTGATGCCTCTTAGGCGGATGGCACCGAGGGAGCAGCAAGAGCTGAAGGTGCAAGTTGATGACCTTTTGCAGAAAGGATTCATTCGGAGAAGTGTGTCCGAATGGGGTGCGCCAGTTGTGTTCGCAACCAAAGCGGATGGATCGTTGAGGTTGTGTGTGGATTATCGTGAGCTGAATAAGGTGACTAAGAAGAACAAGTATCCATTGCCGAGAATAGATGACTTGTTTGATCAGCTTCACGAGGCTAAGGTGTTTTCTCAGATGGATTTGGCAACGGGATTTCACCAGTTGAGAGTGGCGAAGGATAGTGTGCCGAAGACTGCTTTCAGGACACCATCCGGGTTTTATGAGTGGCTGGTAATGCCGTTTGGGTTGACTAACGCGCCAGCATATTTTGTGGATCTTATGAATAGAGTGTTCAGAGATCAGTTGAATAAGTTCGTGCTTGTGTTCGTGGATGATATTTTGGTTTATTCCAGAACTGAGGAAGAGCACAAGACGCACTTGAGGATTGTTTTAGGAATCTTACGGAAACATCAGCTGAAGGCTAAGTTTTCGAAGTGTCACTTCTGGAAGAATGAAGTGAGGTTCTTAGGTCATGTTATTTCTGGAAATGGAATAGCGGTTGATCCCGCTAAGGTGGCAGCGATCCAGGATTGGGTTAGGCCTAAGAATGCATCTGATGTGAGAAGTTTTCTTGGATTAGCAGGATATTATCGTCGGTTTATCAAAGACTTTTCCAAGATAGCTGCACCGTTGACAGGATTGACGAAGAAGAACCAAGTGTTCAGATGGGATGATAAGTGTGAGCAAGCTTTCGTAATCCTGAAAGAGCGACTGACGAGCGCTCCTGTTTTGACTATTCCAAGTGGGAATGATGAGATGGTGGTTTACACCGATGCATGTGGCACTGGACTAGGAGCGGTGCTAATGCAGAAGCATAAAGTTGTTGCGTATGCTAGTCGACAACTAAAGCCGCATGAAAGGAATTATCCGACTCATGATTTGGAGTTAGCGGCGATTGTGTTTGCTTTGAAGATGTGGAGACACTATCTATTGGGAGTTAGATTCGAGCTGTTTACAGATCATAAGTCGTTGAAGTATCTGTTTTCCCAAAAGGATTTGAATCTTCGACAGCAAAGGTGGCTAGAGTTCTTAGCATCGTATGATTTTGGTATAGCCTATACTCCAGGGAAAGGTAACGCAGTGGCTGATGCGTTAAGTCGAAGACATGCAGGATTGGGAGCCATGTTTTCGGAATGGAAGAGTCTTGAGTATTTGGCTGGATTTGATTTCAGGCCTAGATGTGAATTGGAACCTGAGATGTTGGCAAACTTATCGATAAGGCCTACTCTTGTGGAAAGAATTGGCGAGAGGCAAAGGAGAGATGATAAGCTTATCAAGATTATCCGTGATTTGGAATCCGGATTGGATCCAGAAAAGGATAAAGGATTTGAAGTCGATCGAGAGGGTTGGCTTCGAAAGCAAGGGCGACTAGTTGTTCCCGATGTAGATGGATTGAGAGATGAAGTTCTGAGGGAGAGTCATCACTCGAAGTTGACAATTCATCCAGGTGGAAATAAGATGTATCGGGATATGAAGAGAACCTACTACTGGGAAGGTATGAAGAAGGATGTTGGAAATTTTATTTCCAAGTGTATGAATTGCCAGTTGGTGAAAGCTGAGCAGAAGAAGCCCAGTGGATTGCTTCAGCCATTAGAGGTTCCTACATGGAAGTGGGAGCAAGTGTCGATGGACTTTATCGATGGTCTACCTAGGACAAGAGCAGGGAATGAAGGGATTTGGGTCATAGTAGATCGTTTGACCAAGAGTGTAAGATTCATTCCTGTTCGATCGACTAGGACCGCATCGAAGTTGGCTGAGCTTTATGTGAAGTGGATTGTTCGATTCCATGGTGTTCCGAAGAGTGTAGTGAGCGATCGAGACCCATTGTTCACTAGTAGGTTTTGGAAGAGCTTCCAGGAAGTCCTGGGAACCGAATTGTGTTTGAGTACAGCTTATCACCCTCAAACAGATGGTCAGACTGAGAGAGTCAACCGAGTTTTGGAAGATCTTCTTAGAGCATGTGTTTTGGACTTCGGAGGATCATGGGAAGATCACCTTCATTTGGTGGAATTTGCTTATAATAACAGTTATCAGTCGAGTATTGGTATGGCACCATATGAGGCATTATATGGAAGACCGTGTAACTCACCGACATGTTGGTTGGAAACTGGAGAAAAGCTGATACTTGGGCCAGAGATGATTCGACAGACTTCAGATTGTATAGAGATCATTCGGCAACGAATGAAGGCAGCCCAAGATCGTCAGAAAAGTTATGCCGATAATCGTCGTAAGGATTTGGAATTCGACGTAGGTGATATGGTTTTTGTGAAGATTTCTCCTCTGAAGAGTGTCATTAGATTCGGGAAGAAAGGAAAGTTAACTCCGAGATTTGTTGGACCATTCCCGATTATCGAGCGTATTGGAAAGCTCGCTTATAGATTGGAGTTACCGGAAAAGATGGCGGGTGTGCACAGTGTTTTTCATGTATCTTATCTACGGAAGTATATGCACGACCCAACTACGGTGGTTTCTGCTGATAGCTGTGAAGACTTGGAGGTTGATCCAGTTGTTTCGAGACCTCGTAAGCCGCTTCGTATTGTTGAAACCGATACGAAACAGCTTAGGAGGAAGACGATTACGTTGCTCAAGGTACAATGGAGTGATGATGTTAACGACTGTACGTGGGAGGAGGAAGAGAGGATGAAGGCAGCTCATCCCGGACTCTTCGAGGTATTGCCCTAAAGTGTCGTGACATCTCATGAATTTGTAGCTTGTTCTAAGTCTTAGAATTCTGCATGCTAGGCTAGAATTGGATGCATGGTTTGTTGATTGCTATGGATGGTAGGCATGCGGAATAATTGTGATTGCTATTGTTTGCTTGGAATTTCGGGGGCGAAATTCCTAAGGGGGAGAGAATGTAACGACCCGTATTTTACGTGTCGATAAATCGTAGAATTTGCAGGTCGATAGTGTTGATTGTGTTGCCTCTAGCTTGAGTCGTGACCGACTCATAGGGTTGCCGAGTTAAGAAACTATGAGTCGTTAGCGAGTTAGCTTGGGCACGAGTCAACTGTGTGCAAGGTAGCTAACGGGTTAAGGAAATATACGAGATAACGACTCAGTGGGCCTAGGGTCTAAGTCATACACGACTTAGTGGGATAGTGGTTAGGTCGTGTACGAGTTAGTGGAAGTAACGACCTATAGGCTTGTGCGAGTTAGCAAGTTAGGTGACGAGTCGTGACCGACTCATAGGGACCGACTCAAGGGGCTTAGACGACTTAAGGTTGTAGCGGCTTATAGGGGTTAACGGTCTATAAGATCTAAGGCTTAGGTCGGTGGGCCGACTTAGTGGATAAGTCGTTGGGGACTTAGGCTTTTGAGTCGTGTCTCGTGGGATAAGGATTAGGCTTAGGTCGGCCGGGATAAGTCGTATGTGTCTTAAGTCGTGTGACCTTCTTGCTGTGTTGAGTCGTTAGGTCTTTGAGTCGGTAGAATTTAAGTCGGCATCTGGGTTAGTGTTAAGTCGGCAGTATATGTTGTATAGTTAAGTCGCAGGGTCGGCTGTGCTAGGTCGTGAGTCGGCAGGAGATGAGTCGTGGACGACTCATGATGAGTCGGGACCGACTCATGGGGCGACGACTCAGGGAGGTTCCAGCCTATAAATAGAGGGGTTCGGCTCACTTTTTGGCACCAGATTTCGAAGCGACGAAGTGCTGCCATTTTGGAAACTCGACTACAGTATTTTCTTCACTTCTTTCTCTACTTCTATCAAGTGCTAACATCCATTGAAGATTGAAGATCAAGATCAAAGATCAAGAGCCAAAGTTGAAGATTTTCATCCGAAGAGGCTAGATTTCACCGTTTCAAGTGAAATTTCTCCGGATCAAGCCCAAGTCCTTGCTGTCCAGATCTGAAGTTGTTTGATTTTAGGTTGTTTTGGTGATTTGGTGAGTGGTAGTTATCTCTCACGCGGATCCAAAGGAGTATATTGGATTGGTGGCATGTTTGGGTGTTAAAGTTAGAGATTTCATGCATTTTTCTTAGATCTAAGTCTAGATCCATGGTTTTTGAAGATGTTTACTTATGCAAGTTTGTTTAATAAGCATTAGAGACAAAACCCATGTTTTATAATTGATAGATCTATGCTAAAAACCATGATTTCACATATGTTGGACTTTTGCTCGTTTATTTACGAAATTCCCATTATAGTTGATATTGCTTAAATTGCTTAATAGATCTTGTTTGAATGATTGATTATTTGAATGTATGATTGATTTGATTGTTTCCAAGTTAGCTAGTAGTTGATTTGGAACAAGATGATGAAAGAGGATTCAAAAGCTATGGAAGAAGGCTCTTGAATGGTGAAAGCTGCTTAAGGCATATGTAGCGGATGTTGAAGCTCATATGTATAGATTGGATGATGTTGAGATGGGACTTTGCCATGATTTGATGAGGCAAACCATGTTGTTGAGTTGAGACTTTGCTTTGATGCGATGAAGCGAAGTATGATGTGAGTCTTGGCTTAATCCAAGCAGGGATCATTCCAAGCATGTTGATAACTTGAAGAGTAGTTCAAGTTGGTTGATAATGGATTGTTCAAGAGGTAGCTTGAGCTTGTATGAGGATAGTCGTCAAGAAGGATGGCTAGGAGGCTTGGATCTCGTCGTTGTTGAAGGTTCTAGCATGCTCAAAAGCAAGAGTACATGGGGCGCCCATAACGACTACAGGTAGGTAGTCGGGACACCCAAAAGACTACAGGTAGGTAGTTGAGTACTCTGGGCAAAGTAGATAAGTCCTAGGCACAAGGCAGTGTGCGGAGTTATGGTTAGAACCGGGGTTACCATTAGCCCTTGACAGATGGTCATTCAACTAACGGTGAAATCGAGGCAAGGATAACAGTGATAGCCAGAGTCATGGATGTTTGGTTGTATTATCATTCGGCTTCGAGAGCGGTGTTTTCTGGGTGCTTATCTGATCTTGGTTTAGGCCTTGGGGGTTTGTATTTGGAAAACATCGTCCTTGACTCGAGTGGTATTTGCTTTACCTTAATTGTCTATGTTGTTATGCTTGCTTCTCCTTAGTGTATGTCTGGGGCTATCACTGTAGAAAGAGGTGGAGTGGGATGGTTTGGTTCCTATTTCTTTTATCCTTTATGCTCTTTTGGTATGCTTGATAGTTGATTTACTGCTCACTAAGACTTTGTCTGACTCAAGGTTTTATGTCTCCTCTTATTACCTTGGGCTGTTCATCCATGTCGGGATGGGCAGACTAGGTAGCAGGTGACAGGTGCTGTGCTAGGAGTTCTACGCTAAAGATGACGAAGACGAGCAGGAGGCTTTGCATATTAGTTTTCTTACTATATGTACTGGGTATCCGCTGCTGTATTTGGTTGAGTGATTTGTAGTGAGGCTTTCATGTATGGATTTGAGTAGATGATTGTATGAAACTACTGTGATGCTTATATGATGATGTTCTGTTCTATGGAGCTTCACTATATTATATTTCTCTATTGTATTTTATCCATGCGCTGTGAGTTATGCGATAGAGATTCTTCTGTTTTGTTTTACCCTGACTATCGTCCATGGCTGCCTGGCACACCTTTTAGCGCATTATTTCCTTGATTTGGTGCGGGAGTCATGGGCGGTCGTCACATATGAATACTACACATGAAAGTGTACATCAGAGTAGTGGTCTAAAAAGATCCACAATAATACAAAAGAATAGCAACACGTGCTATACAAAAGAATACACCTATGAGTCTAAATCTCAAGTGTATACAACAAAATAAACTACTAATCTAAGTAGTTAGCCAAAAGTCAGAGGGATCAATCCCAAGAGAGAAGTCAAGCAGAACCACCTGTAACATCTCGGTCTGACCCGAGTATTATTTAATAAGAAAATAATAAACGGATCAGTGTAGCTATAAATATCAGATGAAGTGATATATAATAAGAGATATGACATAAACATATAATAATCACAATGCCAAGCTGTGATAAATAAGTAATTGAAAATCAACAAGAGATTAATCAATATCACAATAATCTACTCAAGATAAAAAGGAATGTCATACTCCTAATTTCATTCACCAAGCCACAATATATGACACATATATCAATGCCCATCGTAAAAGTTGGTGAAACATAAATTCCAGAATTCAACACACGAAATCCAAAAATCACAAGGAAAGGATCAACGACGTCGTACAGCGGGACATCCGATGAACCAAATCACAATCAAAGGGAACAACGACGTCGTACAACGGGACGTTCGATGAACCAAATCACAAAGACATAGCACGATGCTAGTCTAAAACCTAAAATGATCGTCATGATCAAAGAGAAGTGTCGATTACAGTAAGCTAGTAAATATATGAGCTTAGCTTCATGTCCCATAACCACTAGCTTAACTTAAATATTTACGAACAAATTGTAGATCTCCACTAGAAAATTGTCACAAGAGATTCAATCGAACAAGTCCAAGAATTAACCGACGAAGTAAACACAAGCGTTTCATACCACTCGTTTTACTAAGTCGTTTAATTAGATTTCTCATACGAGTGAGGTAAAGGTTTGTATATACTAATAGATTGGAAAACGGATTTATAAACGAATTTGGTATTAAAATAGTATTGAAATCGTTTGAGGAAAGAGTTTTGATATTTACTACTAGTATAGAAAACCTTTATATTTTTAAAGTGACAAATCACGAAGAAGATTGTAAGAACAATCAAATCACAAAAATTCACATACGAAGACGTGAATAAAATCCAACGAAATCGATAAAGGGTCCATCGAAATGGATATTCAAAAATCCCTAAAAAGAGTCATCAAAGTCATAATAGAGGATAACAACAAATAGGATTATCACGAATCGATTTAAATTAGAATTTCAATCCAAAAAGGCAAATTGGACTCAAACAGCAGGTTCAGTCGACTGAACAGAGTTTTCAGTCGACTGACCCTGTACCTGGAAATTTTCCAGGTTCAGGAAACTTTCTGTTTCCAGTTTCAGTCGACTGTGCAGAGTTTTTCAGTCGACTGAAACATGCCTAGAAACTCTCGGGTTTCAGGTTCAGTCGACTGAACAGAGTTTTCAGTCGACTGAATCATGCCTGGGCTGTTTTTCAGCCTTATTCAAATGAAGAGCAAACTCTTCCAAAATGCAACCGGACGAACATTGGCTCTAAGGGTTTATGCCAATCGGCAACCCGGCACTATATGCTCCTCAATGCATCACCAAAAGCATGATCAAACATTCATAAAAGGATTTCACACAAATTTGACTTAAAAACCCAAAAATTGGAGTATTCACAAAACCAATCCAAATCAAGAGCAAATGCACATGAAGAAGTGTTAGGAATTCATACCCAACAACCAAAGATAATTATAGTCATAGATGTGAGATAAAAATCTCACCTTTGCACTAGAATTTATGAAGATGAAGCTTGAAAGCAATGGCAAGAACAAGCACTCTTCAATCTCAACACTAGAAGCTTGAATCTAAGCTTAAAAGAGAAACATTGCCTAAATTAGGTTTAGGAAATTTCTGAAATTGAATGGAGAAAGAGTTGGAGAAGATGAAGGAGATGCTTACCAATGGGTTCTTCTTGAGTTTGGAGCAAGAACTTGAGCTAGCAAAAGAAGCTAGGGCTTGGAGTTTTAATTTCCTCTTCCACCCTCCATTAACATAAAAGCTTGAGTATTAGAAAAATAGAAGAGAAGTGAATGAAGAGGAGAGGGTTGGAACTGAGTTAAGTGACTAATTGGCTTAGCCCAACCAAAGCCCTAAGCGGGAAAAAGTAGCAAAAATCAACTTTCTCCAAACATATCGAAGCTTATACTCAAAAAGGTCGCAAACGACATTTTGAACTCAATGGAGGTGGTCTCGAGTCCTAATTCTACCGTATGCAAAAAGTAGTTTTTCGGACTAAAATCCGACTAACGATAAAATATTTAAATAAAATATTTAAATATAAAATCGATAAATATGCGGGTTGTTACAAGTTTAGTTACCCAAGATTATTTAAAAAGGAAATTAAGTTTCAGATTTAACTTTTCGTTAAATAAATTTGTTGAAAGGGATTTTTTTAGAAATTAAAAGTATTGGTTTAAAATTAATCTATTTAATTATCTTAAGATACTAAAAAGAGAATTTTTTAGTTTAAAATTAAATTAATAAAATCATTGGTTAATTAAATTTATCCAATAGGAATTTAAATTGTTCGATTTGTTCGAATATTAATAAAAATGATACAATTGTTTGATACAAGGTCTAAAATGAAGAAACAAGCTGAAATGGAAATGGGTTGGAATGGATTGCAAATAAAAGATGAGATCCTCTCACTCAATCAGATTTTTCTGATTTAATTTTAAATAGTTAAATTTAAAATGGTTGATTGTGTACTTGGATGATAAATATTTATCAGTATATTAAATTAGACCCTATGCGCCGCATAATAGTAAATGATATTATATTAAACCCATATACCGCGATATTCCACCTCGAAGTAGAATTTGTATTATATATGTATTTGGAGTGATTGATTTCCCGCATTATATAATCGATGAGACTTAGCGGATGATATTATATTAATTCCATATACTATGATATTCCACCACGAAGTGGAATTGGTATTTAATTGCTGTGCCAACGTATGTGGATGCAGGGAAACAGGTTGGAGGGATCCAACTGGATTTGTGATTGAAATCATTGAAGGCTATAGTTTAGCCGAAAATATTTTTGGTATCGTAGGATATCAGATATAAATTGGATTTTTTAAAATCAAGCATAAAATTTATCATAAATTCATTTAAAGAATTTGGTGAATTTAAAAGAAGAAATTCAAATAGATTAAGTTTTATTTTTAAAAACTTATTGAATAAATTTCAAAAATATGGGATAATATTTTTATAAATGGGTTTTTGTGACGACCCGGAATTTTAGGCAATATCAATTTAATAATCTGTATTAATAATTAATTTGGTTTGATAATTTTTCTTTATAATTTTAATTTAGATTGGTAAATTTAATATTTTTGAAGGTTAATAGATATTTAATCTGGTAATTTTGATCAATATCTTTCTAACAATTTAAAATTGGTAAGATTTATCTTTCAAGCTAATAAAAATTTATTCTATTTATAATATATATTTGATATATATTGTGTATAGAAAATCTTTTGTTTTAAATGAAAAAAGAATGTTCAAATTGTAATATATATGTATGTATATGTTATAATTTGATATTTTTTTGAAATTTAATTTAATCTATTAATAAATATATATATGTATGAATTGTAATTTAAAGCTTTGTTTTAGAATTAATATTTTTCAAAAGCCGATTTAAGTTTAATTCAATTTGTTTTCAAATATAAGATAATTGTTTACTTTAAATATGATAGTTTAAATAAAGTTTTGTTTTGTTTTCTTTAAAGTGTTTAATTTTAAAATGGTTATAAAAATGTATGTATAAGATATATTTGTATTATAATTAGTTTTATAATATTTTCTTTAAAAAGTAAATTTATATACACATATGTAAATATTTATTAATTAAGAGATTTGAGTAAGTAAGCTTTATATTTACATTTAAATTAAATAAAAATTTATTAAAATACTTAAAGACATGTATAACCATGTTAATCCTCTTAACAACACATGAAAAGCTATTAAACAAATTAAATGACAAATGTAAGTTTTTGACAATAAGTGGAAACATATTAATTTTAATTAACATAACATAATTCATTTAAAACATAAAGAAATTTGTTTCTCTTTCATTTTCCAAACTTTCTTTCTTCTTCTCAAATTATGTTTTCTTCCTTCATGAATTAAAGAGCAAATCTGAAATCTTTCTTAAATCTGAAATTCTAAACAACAAAAGCAAATCTAACCTGAAAATTGAAAAGTAAAATGAAATCTGCATTTTTCCAAAGCTGCAACCTTCAAATCAAACCCGCATATTCAAATGAAGTTCAACAGCAAGATCAAGATCTATTCAACATTTTAAACAACCATATTGAAGGAATGCATGGTGTTAACTCCTATTTCTACCACGACCTAAAACTCCGCGACCTATAACTCAGCAGCCCAACGACCTAAGAGTACTTGACGACTTAATGGTCTCAACGACCTAACGGCATAATTGTATTAGCGACCTAACTCCACGAAGCAGCTATGCGACCTAAAGACTTAAGCATTATCACGACCTACGACCTATGGGGAGTAGCGACCTAATTCCTGAAGATATGGAGCGACCTATCAAGCTTTGCGACCTAACAGAGAGCTGCGACCTAAAGGAGGCCGCGACCTACCAAGCTTCACGACCTAACCAGATAAGCAAGCAACCTAAAGACTTTATGCGACCTAACTGTCCACCGACCTATGAAGTTTCGCGACCTAAGGGATTCAGCGACCTAAGATCAGCTATGGCCACAGGAAAGTACTCACGACCTAGGGTAGGTCGCTAACGACCTAAACACGTAAATAAAGAGGCCGCCTCTACTATGTCGCTGAGTGTTAGGTCGCACATGACCTAGAACTTGTTGAAAAAAGCATGCGCCTACTCATGAAAAAGGAAAACCGGAGCTTCATAGGTCGGAGACGACCTACGACCTTACTTAGGTCGGTCACGACCTACGACCTAAGTCCGAGCAAAGCCTATAAATACACCCCTAATTCCAACTGAAAAAGGACTTTTTGGCTGATTTCCTTCAGACACCGTTACTCTGCTGCATTCTAAACTAATCCAATCCAACACTTGAAGCTCTCAAGATATTAAGAACGCTACAAACAACTTCAAGAAGAGATCACATACATCCAACATGGATTCGAAAACTCTCATCTCCATCGAAGTTTAAGCTACTTGTTCTAAGTATCTTGTAATTCAAAGTGTATTGTATTTGGGAAGAATTGTATCAGCTTGTAACGAGATTATTAATAAAAGTACTTAAAGTGGACGTAGGCTATACCCTAAAGCCGAACCACTATAAAATTGTTGTTGTTTACCGCTTTTCTACTATTATCTGCTTGTAATCTGTTCCCGAGTCGTCGGGTGGTGCTTTCACAATTACAACTCATACATCGGGGTGTTAGCGTTCAAATTCAAGCGTTAACATTTTTGGTGCTTTCACTGAGAACTGAACTCAGGCAAGTTATCATCATTGCTTCACAGAGGTTTGCAGAGAGAATTTCCCTGAAAACCAGAAGTCTATCCGAGATAATGGCTCCTGGAAGGAAGAGTAGATCTGTCAGATCTGGGAATATTCAAGAGGGAACCTCCGCTTCCCCTGTACCTAATCAACCCATTCCGTCTGCTGGGGTTACGAAAGCAGAGTTGGATGCTGTAATATTAGGACTGAACCAGCAGATAAACGCCCAGAATGCACAATTAGAAGCTCAGAGTGCCCAAAATGCTCTAATTCTGAATAAGTTGAATGATTTGCTCGGGGCAAATAATCAACCAGCTGGTAATGGAAGGAATTATACTGGCAACATTCATGATGCTAATGAGAGGAATGCTCCAGAAAGGGCTGCCAGTCCCTTTGAGCAAACGCTTCCTGAGGTTGGTGGATCTGGAACTCGACATGATGAGGAGTATCTTTCTGGAATGGTCCGGCAAATCATGAGAGAAAGTATGCAAAGGGTTGAAGATGAGAAAGAATGGGGTTTCGCCCCAAGTACAACTCCATTTACTGAGAAAATCTTAAAGGCGGAGTTTCCAAGGAAGTTTGTCCCTCCAACTATCCCAGCTTACAAAGGGACAAGTGATCCGAATGAATTCTTGTATAAATATGATTGGCACATGACAGGTGCCAGGGCCTCAGACGAGATAAAGTGCCGATATTTCCCCGTATACCTTGAAGGTGTGGCTCTACTGTGGTTCACCAAGTTGCCAGTCCGATCTATTGATCAGTTTTCAGACTTGACCTGAAAGTTCAAGGAACAGTTTAGACTATATGCTTCAAAGGCCAAAGACATCATGTCATTGTCAAGTATAGAACAGAATCCTGGTGAATCTATCAGATCTTTCTTAAACCGCTTTAATATAGCGCTGGCAGAGGTGGACAATGCTGAACCGCGAATGATATTGACTTATCTGATGAGGGCTGTTGATAAGTCGAGCGAATTTGGGAAATGGTTAAACATGAAGGAGCCAACCTCCCTCGAAAAGTTCTACAAAAAGGCAGACGAATTCATACGCCTGGAAAGCCGTCCTGTACCGGTGAAGGCAGTGTCAGAAAAAGCTGAAGATAACACTGTTGCACTACGCAAGATTGAATCTGTAGGGCAAAAAAGGGAAAATAACAATGGGAAGAAACAGAGTAATCTGAAGAAGCCCCGATCCTTCAAGCCATCAGAGTATACTCCTTTATCAGACACGCCGGAGCATATCTTCCTTGCCATTAAAGATTCTGTTGACCTCCCTAAACCTATCCCTTTGAGGACCGGAAAAAAGGCTATACAAAGTGGGAAGTTCTGCCGCTTCCATAATCAACCCGGTCATGAGACTGATGAATGCCGCCAGTTGAAAAATCTGATTGAAGAATTGCTAAGAGAAAACAAGCTGCAGCAATTTGTGAAAAAGAATAGCAACAATCCTGCATCGTCAAGTCAGGGGCAACAGGCTCCTGTTCATCAGCCTAGGATAGGTGAGAAAGCTACGGGGCATGAATCTGGAAGGCCCATTATCAATGTCATTACAGGAGGGCCTCACCCAGCTGGCAAGAGCTGGGGAGAGATGGAGAGATATGCCAGAGCTTTGAAATATGTTCCAGCCGAAGAAGACGTCTTTGTTTTAGAAGACACTACGCCCCTGAAACAACAGAAAACTTTCAGTGATGATATTATTTTCAGAGCCAGAGATTCCTCAGGTATCGAAGCTCCTACCCTAGATCCCTTGGTCATCTCTGCTGGTATTGGACCGGCCATTGTCAGAAGAGTTCTCATTGACTGCGGAGCATCATGTAATATCCTCTTCAAGAAGACATTCGACCAAATGAAAATCCCTATGGTCGATGTACAAGCCTCATCGCAGAAGATCGCTGGCTTCACCGGGGAGCCAAAGCAACCAATAGGAACCATCGATCTGCTAGTAGAACTTGGGGAAGGAGAAAGGAAAGTGGTCCGCAAGCAAACATTTGTGATTGTCGATGAATTTTCTGCTTATAATGCTTTCCTTGGCCGTCCAACGCTCGCAGCATTCAAAGCTATTCTAGCCCCGTGGTGCCTCACTATTAAATTCCCTACAGACAATGGAGTAGGAGTTATAAAAGGGGATCAAAATGTTGCGCGAGAGTGCTATTTGACAGAGTTGCGAGAGTCAAGAAAGAGGGAAATGGGAAAGGATGCGGCCACTCCGGTCCGCATCAAAGAGCCAGCCTTGTAGCAATTACCGGGCGGACCCTGCACTGGCGAGCATAGCGGGGCACGGAAAGAGATGGATCCCAGAAAAGCCAGTGCAGGGGAGAATAGAGTAGTGCCGGTTGAAATGACGGTACCGGTACCTGTTGACCCGAAGGACCCAAATAAGGTGTTGAATGTGGGTTCACAACTTAATGTGTCAATTCAGAATATCTTGATATCATTCCTGAAGGCAAATCTGGATGTCTTCGCTTGGACTCATGCTGATATGTGTGGAATATCTCCAGAAGTTGCAGTACACGCTCTGAATATTGACCCAAAGTTTACACCAGTAAAACAGAAAAGAAGAACCCAAGGTCCAGAAAGGTCAGCAGCATTAAAAGAGGAAATTGATCGACTCATGGAAAATAACTTCATCAGAGAATCTACATATCCGAACTGGGTTTCAAATCCTGTGTTGGTTAAGAAAGCTAATGGAAAATGGAGAGTGTGCATCGATTTTTCAGATCTGAACAAGGCCTGCCCCAAAGATTGCTTTCCTTTACCCAGGATCGATCAACTGGTAGATGGAACAGCGGGACATGAATTGTTATCTTTCATGGATGCCTACTCCGGATATAACCAAATCATGATGCATGAACCGGATCAGGAGGACACGAGCTTTATCACCGATGTTGGTCTTTATTGCTACAGAGTTATGCCCTTCGGTTTGAAGAATGCAGGGGCAACCTACCAAAGACTTGTTAATGCTATGTTCAAACCGCAATTGGGCAAAACTATGGAAGTCTACGTTGATGACATGTTAGTAAAGTCTAAGAAAGCAGCGGATCACATTGAACACTTGGCAGAAATGTTCGCAGTCCTCCGGGAATACAGAATGAAGCTTAACCCTCTGAAATGCACGTTTGGGGTCGAGTCCGGAAAATTCTTAGGGTTTATCGTCAGCGCTAGGGGCATTGAGGCTAGTCCAGCTCAAATTACTGCCTTGAAAGAAGTCAAAGCTCCTAGAACAAAGAAGGAATTGCAAAGTCTCAATGGAAAAGTTGCCGCCTTAAGTCGGTTCATTTCCAAAGCCACAGATAAATGTATCCCATTCTTTGACGCCCTAAAGAGAGGAAAGAAAAACTTCAATTGGACTCCCGAATGCCAAAAAGCCTTTGATGAGTTGATTCGCCATATGGAGACGCCTCCAATACTTTCTAGGCCTGGCGACGGCGAGGATCTTCTTATATACTTGGCAGTATCATCACACGCTTTAAGTGCAGCGCTGATACGGGAAGACAAAAGGATTCAACATCCAGTTTACTATATCAGCAAAAGACTCACTGGGGCAGAGATGAATTACTCTAAGTTGGAAAAACTCGCCTATTGCTTAATAATTGCGTCTAGGAAGTTGAGGCAATATTTTCAAGCTCATCCTATCAGAGTCCTCACTGATCAACCTTTAAAGCAAGTCCTGTTTCGCCCTGAAACTTCGGGTCGTCTTCTAAAGTGGAATATTGAACTCAGTCAGTATGACATCACTTATCATCCCCGGAAAGCGGTCAATGGACAAGCTTTAGCAGATTTCATTGCAGAGTTTACAGATAAAGGAAACAGTGAGGAAGAAACGTTCGACAATTCCCCTATCCAGTGGAGGTTATATGTCGATGGTGCAAGAAATGATTACTGTTCTGGAGCCGGAGTCGTACTTGAGACTCCTGAAGGTCGGTCATTATGCTATGCACTAAGATTGGAATTTCCTTCAACAAACAATGAAGCCGAATATGAAGCTCTTATCGCAGGACTGAAAATCGCTAAAGAACTAAACATACGAGCATTACAGATCTTTAGCGATTCTCAGCTTATTGTATGTCAAGTCAAGAAGGAATTTCAAACGAAAGGGGGAAACCTGCCCGCTTACTTGTCGAAGGCTTGGGAACTTCTGTGTGAGCTCGATCACTATTCAATAAGCCACATTCCTCGGGAAGAGAATATGAAGGCAGATTCCCTCGCAAAGTATTCAAGTTCTGGTGAAGCTCAACTATTGGGATTGGTCCCTGTAGAAGTCCTTTCAGCACCAAGTATAGACGAGATGGATATTGACTGGATTATGAATGTATCTCAAGAACAAGAGTCATGGATGACTCCAATACTGGACTACCTACTCAGAGGTTCTCTGCCAGAAAATTCGATAGAAAGACGAAAGCTACTAAGGAAAGCCTCTCGCTATGTAATTCAGGATGGCCGATTATACAGACGGGGATTCTCAATGCCATTGCTTCGATGTGTATCCCGGGAAGAGTCCAAAACAATCCTAGCTGAGGTGCATGGAGGAGAATGTGGTGATCATTCAGGTGGTCAAACATTAGCAAAGAAAATTCTCCGATACGGATATTTTTGGCCAGAAATTAATCATGATGCTGCAAGCTATTCCCGAAAGTGTGACAAATGCCAAAGATTTGCCAAAATTCCTAGAGCACCTTCAACTGAACTCACACAAATGGTCAGTCCATGGCCATTTGCAATTTGGGGAATGGATCTCATTGGGCCGCTACCAACTGCCAAATCAGGGATTAGATATGCTATTGTTGCAGTTGATTATTTTACGAAATGGGCTGAAGCTGAACCTTTGGCTACTATCACCTCTAAGAAGATGATAAGTTTCGTGACCAAGAATATCATTTGCAGGTATGGTGTGCCTCAGAAAATAATCACAGACAATGGTACTCAGTTTGAAAGCGAGGAATTCCAAGATTTTTGCAGGCGATTCAAAATCCAGAAAAGCTTTTCAGCAGTTGCTCATTCGCAGGCAAACGGGCAAGTGGAAGCAGTAAACAAGATCATCAAATCAACCATCAAAAAGCAACTCGAAAGAGCAAAAGGTGGTTGGGTCGATAAGCTACCACTTGCACTATGGGCATACAGAACCACTCACAAAACTGCGACTGGGCACACTCCTTTCTCATTAGCATACGGGTCGGAAGCAATGATCCCGATAGAAACAGAGGTTCCTTCACACAGAAGGATCCATTTCAACCAAGCAGAAAATGAAAGGCTACAGCTTGAAGCGCTAGATTTCCTTGATGAAAAAAGAGATGAGGCCAATCTCAGAATTGCAGCTCATCAGCAAAGAATAGCCAGACATTTTAATTCCAAAGTTCGCCAACGCAGCTTTGAGATTGGAGACCTGGTCCTGAAAAGAATTATGACAGCGACATGTGTGTTTGGGCCAAATTGGGAAGGACCGTATGTAATAGGTCAGAAGCTTCTTGACGGCACATTCAAACTCACCACTGTTGATGGAGATCAAATTCCAAGGGCATGGAACAGCAACCATTTGCGTCCATACTTTACTTGAAAATTTTGTTGAAACATTGTAAAAAGAATTATGAATGTATGATTCTTGTAATTGAAAGCAATTGTAAAACTGATGCAAGTAAATAATGAAAGAATATAAAGTGGGTGTAGGCCCAATTTCATGGTCGAACCACTATAAATCTTGTGTTCCTTATTATTATTACATGTTTGCTTTATTCTCGATATAAAAGGTACATAGAATGTATTGCTGAAATGTCGATTTGAATTTTTGCAGACAATGGAAGTGAAACTTGCACATAAAAAGACCAAGTGATTCTCGCCAAATTTCAAGTCACAAGAGCCCCGAATTCAAATCCTAGATAGGAAGTACTTCAATTGAACAGCCTATGATTTCGACAGAAACGGGTCTTTGCTAATAAATTAAGATCGTTTGAACAAACAAACATCCAATTAAAAAGCTAGTGCTCGTTCTCACGAAATTGCCTGACAATGAAGCACACTTCCTTGGATTAAACAAGTTACTTGTAAAAAAAAAAAGAGGAAAAAAAAAAGAAAAAAAAAAGGGGGCAGAGGATCATTGAAAAGGCATAAGCAAGTGAACAGAGGAACAACCAAAGCTATCATCGGCAGCACAAGTCCCCTTCGGAGGCACGACTCTTCGGAGGATAAAGACCTCTAATGGGTCATACGCCACAAAAAAGAAAGTTCTCTACTCAACAAAAAAGATTGGAGGAGTCATGACCCTCCAACCATGAGAGAGTAACTTCCAGGCGATGAAAACCCTCTCTGAGGCACATTTCACCAGGAGTTGAAGTGTTATGACCGCTCTTCGGAATTTCACTTCACCAGAGTTGAAATGCAAACAAAATAAAAGCCCTCTTCGGAGGCCCATTTCACCAGGAGTTGAAGTGTTATGACCGCTCTTCGGAATTACACTTCACCAGAGTTGAAATGCAAACAAAATAAAAGCCCTCTTCGGAGGCCCATTTCACCAGGAGTTGAAGTGTCATGACCGCCCTTCGGGATTTCACTTCACCAAAGCTGAAATGCAAACAAAATAAAAGCCCTCTTCGGAGGCCCATTTCACCAGGAGTTGAAGTGTAACAACCGCTCTTCGGAATTTCACTTCACCAAAGTTGAAATGCAAAACAAGATAAAGACCTTCCTGGAAGCCCATGTTTCACCAAGGTTGAAATAAAACTTCCAAGTGTCGAAACGTGAAAAGGCTTTCCTCGAAGGCACAACTCTTTGGAGGTACACGTTTCACCAAGATTGAAATAAAACTTCCAAGTGTTGAAACGTGAGAAATCCCTCCTCAGAGGTATAACCCCCTCCCGGGGACACAATTAAAAAGAAAGACCTCTTCAGAAGCCCACGTTTCACCGAGATTGAAATAAAACTTCCAAATGTTGAAACGTGAAAAAATCTCTCCTCAGAGGCACAAATTTTTATTAAAAAAGAAGAAAGAGAAAAATCCTCATCAAGAGCGTACTTGATGACTTTACCTATTCTAAAAAAAAGAAGGGGGAAGAAAGTTAAAGTACATTCAGAGGTCCGCTTTACCACATAGAAGAATTCACTTGGCAAAATATATACATACGCAAAAGGAAAAAGTGATTTCTTCGAAGGACAAAGCGTAGAAACTTATATGAAGGAAGTTGCACTCTACGAAAATTCTCTTCGAGAATGAAGTAATTATTCTTTAGAAAACGAGAGTGCAAGTCCCCTCAAAGTATACGATATTGCAGTAAGCTCATGGTATAGGGGCAACATGGTATAGTTACATACAAAGCGGTATAACTATGTCGGTAAAGTACGCTCAAACAACATACCACAAGCTCACCGCAACATCGTATAAATAAACTTGTGCAAAAATGAATAATAAATGCATTCTCAAATTCAAACAAAAGTCTGTACAAATAAAGAATCATTTTATTCAATTGCAGATATTGCAGATACAGGTTTCAAAATAAAAAGCAGGGGCCGGTGCCTGCACAACATCCGACCATTACAAAAAAAAGGAATCAAAAAGCTCAACTCTTCATTTCTTCTTGCCGCCTTTAGACCCTTTACCCAGCCGAGTGGTTAGCTTTTCAGGTCTTTCAGGTTGGTCTGAAGGCATAAGGGAAGAAGGGGAGGGAGGTGCAACTGGTGCAATTTCCGGTTCCTCTTCAGTGGTGATAATTTTCTTCCCCCTCCTCTTCGATGTCCCATGCTTCTTTCTTCTCTTCGAAGAAGACTCACTCCCCGGAGTAACGAGAGCGGACAAAACTACGTCGTCGGAAGGAGTCCGCTCCGGAGAGATCTCGCCTCCTTCGAGTCCCTCATCTTTTTGCTCCTGCGAAGCAATAGGGTCATCCAAGCCATGAAGAGCCTCAATTTTCTCCTCTTGTGACCCAGGTTGTGAAGCAGAAGGAGGAGTCACCTGAAGAGATGGAGGAGGAATAACCAGAGAAGGCGAAGTCTGCACGGCACTTGTTGTTTCAACTGCAGAACAAGAAAAATTGAAAATGTTAGTATCTTCCCGAAAGAAGGGAGATATGGGTTCATCGAGATTCAAGAGGTAATCGAGAAGCTCATCAAATTTTTGAGGAATAAGCAGGTAATCCACCTGAATCGGACCAATGTCAAAATTACCTGAAGATGTTGGCTTCGTCAGTTCAATCTCATAATTCTGAGCCCCAATGTCCTCCAAAGCCTCTTCATCAGTAGGGGTAATTACCCCGGTTCTTGTAGGAGGCGGCGAATGAGCACTAGAGCCTGTAATGTCCACCTCGGGAGAAACTAGAGGACGTTCAGAGGTAGTAGGCGGTACTTCTTTTTCAGAACGCTCCTCTTCCGCCATCCCGGCCCGCGCTCTGGCAAGCTGCTCCTTTCCCTTGGCAAGAGCGGCACGGGCTTCATCATCAAGATAATGCTCTTCAAGGGCTGACTCAGCATATCCAGCACCTTTACCACCGAGCATATCAAGTGCTGCCTCCCAAACTTCAGCCAGTGTGATTTCATACTTGGGGCCTAGAAAGGCAAGGCTGCCACGTCCCAAAATGCTGTGCAGATAAAAATCGAATAATGTGGAGCTAATGTCAGCTTTAGTTGCTTGATGAGCCTCTTCGGCCGCAAGTTTACCAGCAACAGCCTCGTCGCGCTCCTTTTCGGCCATAGCAAGTCGAGTTTTTAACAACTCTATCTCCAAGCTTTGAGAGCCGGTCTGTTCTCGCAGTTGTACAGTTTCAGCACGATATTCTTCTATGACCTTTTCCTTGTATGCAAGCTTATCTTCGACTGCTCTTTGACTGGCATGCGCATCTCGTACTTGTTGCTGAAGCATGCTCTCCTTTTGAGAATGGAAAGTAGATGAAGTAGCTAATTCTTCTTTAAGTTTTTCTACTTCCGCTTCCAGCTTTTTATTGTAGGAAGCAATACTTCTCATTTCGGCGTCATGCTGTTCGAGAGTCTTCTGCCACTCAGCCTTATCATTCTCCATTGTTAGCATGGCCTCGAGATTGGCTCGGTTAACCCTCTGAAGTTCGTCGACGAGTTTTTGCCAGTTCGACATTCTTTCGATATCGGTCCTGACAGTATCAAGATTTCGCAGCATAGCCGGTTTGTCGAGAGGAACCAAGTCGAGATCAAATCGAACCCCTCTCAGGCACCACTGAGGAAATCGACTTTGAAGAGTGGGAGGACCTTGCCCGACTTGGTATGCGGGCCGGTTGATGATTGCTTGAATGTCGGAGCGAACGGGAGCAGGAGATTGAGCAGGGACATGTTTAGAAGCTGAAGGAGTTGTTTCTTTAGTAAGTCTAGCCCGCTTGCTAGAAGAATCGTCTATGTGACTCGTTCCTCTCTCATCATGAGATTTTCTCTTTTGGGTATCATCATCTCTGTGGGGAAGATCATGTCTTTCTTGTTCCCTTCGGCGACGTTCTTCATATGATCGTCTCTCGTCGGCTTTCCTGATGGCCCTCTCTTCATCCGACTCTCTGTAAGAAGGAAGGTAACGCCTGTAATCATACTGGCTACGCCTCCCGTAGCGCTGGAAATCATCATAATACGAGCCGCTACGCCCCATAGGAGAATCTGGAATTAAAATAATAAGCTTTAGAAATCTTTAAAGTACAAGAAGATAAGTGCATAGAAGTGATGAGAAATCCAAAGTGTCGTGTGACGTGTAAACTACGCGCATCGAGTTACAAACCACTCTGTGGAATAGAGGTAGTGATAACTTGAGTAGGAGGAGTTGACATTTGTTGAAAAGAAGATGTCGCCTCGATTACAGAAGAGACAGTTTTAGAAACATCATCTTTGAAAAGTTCTTGAGATGTCACAATTAAATCGCTCAACCCCTCAAAAACATCATCGCCATCTTGTTTTTTGGAGCTTGCTTTCTTAACTCCTTCACTAGTAGATCGAGGGGGTTCTTCCTCTTCAGTAACTGGGGCAAGTACAGACTTGTCAGATGGCCCCACAACATCTTTCGGAATTGAACACTTAACTAGTGAAGTTTCTATAGAGGTTCCTCCCTGCAAGTGCTCTTTAGTGGAGACTGGGGCATCAGGAGTGCTTGTCGGAGAATCAGGAACCTCCGTTGGAACTTCATGTATTTGAGTGGAACGAGAAGGATGTAGAAGCTCAAACTGATGAAGAAGTTCTTCTGTCAATAGAAATTTTGCGCTTCTTTCTTCAGCAGCCACAGTGCTTAGCCTTTCAAAAACTGACTTATGGCTGGAATCTCTAGAAGGAGGAGGAAGTGCTGGAAAGTTAAGGAATGGAATCAGCATCTAGCAATACGAACCAGGTAAAACTTAGAATAAAATTAAAGAGAAAAAAGATCTCACTTCCTACTCTCCAGTCTGCGTAGAATTCTGCGGGGCAACGAATGTAGAAGTATTGATTCAGGAATCCATGTGCACTCTCCGGCAAATCCAAAATAAGTTTGCGGTTCCGCGCACCCCTTACAAGTACAATTGAAGGATGGTCCTTGTTCTTCGCAAAAGTGCACAAGTAACAGATTTCCTCAAAACTCGGAAGACGATCAAGAGTCCTCCTGAACAGAACACACAATCCCATCAAAATAGCATAGCCATTGGGGTGCAGCTGAAAAGGAGAGATCGTCAGTCGAAGTAGGATTTGCCGGAGAAATTCATTAAAAGGAGGAATTGCTCCACTCAAGCACATTTGTCGATTAATGGCAACAAAACCGTAAGGTGGTCTATCAGCAGAGTCATTTGGTCCAGGGAGTAGAACTTCTGTCTCGGCAATGCCAAATTGAACGCATAATTGATTAAGCGCCCGCTGTTTCAAAAGGGTAGGAGTTCTTTCCGGAGGATTCTCTAGTGGAATAGCAATCGGGAAAACCCCTTCAGCGTGTTCTATCATCTCTTCTTGTTGAGACATCATTCTACATAAGCGACTGGATGTTCAGATGAGAAGGTGCACGTTTCCTAAAAAGTGTGAAGTGTTGTGCAGAACTTTAAAAAAAAAGAAAGCAAACATAACTGAAGTTTAACTAGTTGACAATTAGTCGACTATGAGATTTCAGGACTTGTTAATATAAAGCTCAAGTGAAGTGTTAATGCGAACGAATCAACTTTAACTAGATATTTTAGTTTTGCTTTAACACTTCACTTGAATTCATTGGTTCACAGCATTTCATTCACACAATTCATTTAAGTTAATTACTCTTTATCGACTAATCTGTCATTCGATGTGGGCAGTCAATGGCAGTATATTCGTCCCAGTTTTCCGCAAATATTATGTTTAACAGGTTATTAGCATTAGAGATAATCTGCAAGGAAGTACAACAAAATCCAAGTTCAAACAGTTCAATCAAAGTTGTCTCAAAATGTCACAAGTCCTAGGTCGCCCGGCGACCTAGCATAGGTCGGAACCTTCTTAGGTCGCGCTGTGCAAAGTAAAGGATAAGGCATTTCAATCTCGTCATAGTGTTAGCTCGGCCGCGACCTAGAGTCTATGTCGCAAGAAAGTTAGGTCGTGCGGTTCCTAGCTCGAGTAACTCTTAGCTCATGAAAAGTCTTAGGTCGCGCAAATATTAGGTCGTTCAACGACCTAGTATGGGTCGAAACTATTCCTTAGGTCGCAAGGGTTCTTAGATCACGAATTATCTTAAGTTGCTCAAATTCACTAGGTCGCTAGCTTCCTCTCCACGCAATGCTTCACCGGACCTGATAACCCGCTATCAACTACACCAAAATCCATCATCCTATTCGTGAAGTTCATCATCTTTTCATACCACCAAACCATTCGAAAAACCGATTCAAAGTACCTCCGATCTATCATAAATCTAACTCACTACTGTGCGTTCGTAAATCGCAACAACCACAATAACTAGTAACGATCAAAAATCGATCACAGCGCAACTCAAAGTGAAGCGCGACGCGCAAAATCGATTTGAGGTTCAGAGGTTGGAGTTCATGGTTCGATGGTGGTTATGGAATGAATAAAGATCGAAGATGCTTACGTAATTTGATAGCAAGAAGGAATTGATGAATGATTTGGTTGAATTCGTCTTTGAAATCGCAGAATTCTGTTAATGGCAGAGCAAGAAATTGAAGCAGTTAGGTAATGGAGAAGAAACGACCTAGCAATTTATATGGAGCTAAAAGAAGAAGGCGAGTAGACACGCGAGTTAGTGTATGTTTTAGGTCGCTTACGACCTAGCAAAGTTAAGTCGAAGCACACGACCTATCACATAGGCCTGTACTTCGAGGGGCAAATGTTAACTCCTATTTCTACCACGACCTAAAACTCCGCGACCTATAACTCAGCAGCCCAACGACCTAGGAGTACTTGACGACTTAATGGTCTCAACGACCTAACGGCATAATTGTATTAGCGACCTAACTCCACGAAGCAGCTATGCGACCTAAAGACTTAAGCATTGTCACGACCTACGACCTATGGGGAGTAGCGACCTAATTCCTAAAGATATGGAGCGACCTATCAAGCTTTGCGACCTAACAGAGAGCTGCGACCTAAAGGAGGCCGCGACCTACCAAGCTTCACGACCTAACCAGATAAGCAAGCAAGCAACCTAAAGACTTTATGCGACCTAACTGTCCACCGACCTATGAAGTTTCGCGACCTAAGGGATTCAGCGACCTAAGATCAGCTATGGCCACAGGAAAGTACTCACGACCTAGGGTAGGTCGCTAACGACCTAAACACGTAAATAAAGAGGCCGCCTCTACTATGCCGCTGAGTGTTAGGTCGCGCACGACCTAGAACTTGTTGAGAAAAGCATGCGCCTACTCATGAAAAAGGAAAACCGGAGCTTCATAGGTCGGAGACGACCTACGACCTTACTTAGGTCGGTCACGACCTACGACCTAAGTCCGAGCAAAGCCTATAAATACACCCCTAATTCCAACTGAAAAAGGACTTTTTGGCTGATTTCCTTCAAACACCGTTACTCTGCTGCATTCCAAACTAATCCAATCCAACACTTGAAGCTCTCAAGATATTAAGAACGCTACAAACAACTTCAAGAAGAGATCACATACATCCAACATGGATTCGAAAATTCTCATCTCCATCGAAGTTTAAGCTACTTGTTCTAAGTATCTTGTAATTCAAAGTGTATTGTATTTGGGAAGAATTGTATCAGCTTGTAACGAGATTATTAATAAAAGTACTTAAAGTGGACGTAGGCTATACCCTAAAGCCGAACCACTATAAAATTGTTGTTGTTTACCGCTTTTCTACTATTATCTGCTTGTAATCTGTTCCCGAGTCGTCGGGTGGTGCTTTCACAATTACAACTCATACATCGGGGTGTTAGCGTTCAAATTCAAGCGTTAACACATGGATTCAATTTCATCAACAATCAAAGCATCTTATTCCAGAATAAAGTGTTCAAGCCTGAAAATGAAATCAAAATCCTACTCTGCTTTTGTTCACTGCATATTAACAAGTGATTAAATTTTGTTTTAAAAACAGTTTAAATTTAATGTATGGTTGAATAATGATGCATGCAAATGAATTTTGTTTTGATAATGAATATTATTACATGAATATTGTTAGGTTGTATGTTGTAATTGTGAAATTACCAGGAATTCAAATGACAGTAAATATTCATTCTCTGTTTGAAATTTTTGAAGTTATTCCTTAGGAAAATTCAAATCTTCCAAATCTATACCTTATTTGAATTTGATATGTAAAAGAAAATTGTATGTTAATACTCGATAGTGATTTTAAAAATAGTTTCATAATTTTAAAAGCAACAAATGATTATAAATAAGGGATTAACAATAAACAAAGTTTTTTTGTAAAAAAATCAACTGTCTTAAATTTTAATTTGAATTACATGAATGTAATCACGATGAAAAATCATGAATTTTGATATGCATTTTGTAATTTTTAATTGGATAATTGATGTGAATTTGGGTGTTGTTCGAACCTGGGGTTTTGGTTATTTTCCGTTGATCGGCGTGTTGATCGAAGCTATAATTTTGGTCGAAGCTTGCTTATATGTGGTGGATGAAGGGAAAAATGCTATGGAATTTTTCCAATGAGTGAATCGATGGGAATTGGGTCAAGTAGTGTTTTTGCTTGTTTTCGGCTAGGCTTGGCTGTCGAGGTTTTTGCGACACGAGATGTTGACCGGAAGCGATCGCGTGGCTTGCGAGAGTAGTGGGAGGTCAAGAAGAAGGTGTAGTGTGGTCGGCGAGGATCATCGACGTCGTGGTGGATAGCCGTGGAGGGCTTAGTGGTCGATGCTTTCTGCAGATTTTCAAACATCTGGTCGTATTTCGATTCGAGTGCATTTTGTACGACCTGGGTTTGAATTCATGCTCGCGCTTTATAGTGTGATCGTCGGCAATGGGCACGACGAACTATTATGGCCGGAGGCGTTTGGGTAGGTGCACGTGCACGTTTATGTGTGCACTGGAATATTGGACTGGGGAAGATGAGTTGAGGCTTGAAGGGAAGCTCGCGTTTTTATCTTGGATGACTTGAAGTTGTTGGTGTTGGGTTTTACTTGAGGTAGGCACGGGGTATTTAGGTGTTTGTCTCAAGATTTTGGGTTGTTGTGTTCAGGTTTGTTCTGTGTAAATATTAAGTTGCATATGAAACTTAAGTTTGTATAATGGAATCAAGCATTAAGCTCTAAATAAGTTTTATAAAAGAAACCAAAATACAAAGTTAAACTTGTTGTTTTAAAATAAATGTAAACTAAAACTTTTAAAAGTGATAATTGAATTTATTTTCAAATTTAAAATGTTTTAAGATGATTGTTTTTGGAAGTAATTATCTTAATTAAATTTTGGATCTCAATATAAAAGAATGTTTTGAATTTAAATATTGAATTAAAGTTTTAAGTAAATTTTTAAGTAATGATTTAAAAGCTAGGTTTCAATTTATATTGAAGGTGAATAAAATTTAATTTAGATAATTAATGTATTTTAAATTTTAAATTTGATTTCTAAATGCCTTATTCTTAAATAAGGTTATTATTATGATTTTGAAAACCAAATAGAACAGTTTATTTTTAAGTTTGATAAATTTCAAATAATTAATTTATGAAGATAATAAGGTTAAATTATTTTGATATGAAATTATGAATACTTATTTAATATAATTTGTTAATAATAAAGATTGAAATAAGATTAATGTTTTTCTTAATTAATTAAGGGTTTTTAAATATAAGAAGTTAATTAATTAATTGTTTACTTAATTTTAAATAATTAGTTAATTGTTTATTTAATTTTAAATAATCACTTAATTATGAATTAATTAAGTGTAATTACTTAGTGAAGTAATTAATGGTTAATTATTGAATGTAATTAAGAATGGTAATTACTTATTGAAGTAATTAGTGGAATTACTCATAGGAGTAATTAAGTTGGAACGACTAATGGAAAATCACTTGATGATATTAATTAAGGAATTGATAAATATAATTATTTTGAAGTTAATTAATTATGGAGTAATTAACTAATTAAGAATTAAGGATTATTTAATGATGGAATTAATTACTTGTTAAGTAATTAATTTAGAGAGTAATCATTTAATGAAGTAATTAGAAGACAATTACTTATGTAAGTAATTAAGAGTTAATTACTTAGTTAATTTTAGTTAATTAATTATTGTGATAAATAAATTAATAAATGTGATTAATTTATGATTAATTACTAAGGGTAATTAATTAAAGATGTAATTAATTAATAAAGTAATTAATTAAGGATTATTTATAAATTAAATTGAATAATAATTACTTAATGAAGTAATTAATGATTAATTAATTAGATTAATTAATTAGATTAATTAATCAAAGGTTAATATAATTAATTAAGAAGTTAATTAATTAAGATAAGTAATTACAAGTTGTTAATTACTGTTTAATGATTAATAAGATGATTAATTAATTATTAAAGTAATTATTAATTAATATGGATCATTAGATAATGTAATTAATTAGTTAATCAAGGTTGATTAATAAAAATGATTAATTAAAGTATGATTAATTAATTTTAATTAATTAAAGATTACTGTAATTAATTATAATTGATTAATTAATGGAAGCAAATGTAGGATCATTAATTAATGTAATTAATGATAGTAATTAAAGGTTAATTACTGTATATGGTTAAGAATAATTACTTGAATGTAATTAAAAGATAATTAATCACGGAAGGTTAATTAAGAAAGATCATTAAGAGATGATAATTATTTATTTGGAATAAATAAATGAAGATGGATTTAGGTAATCCAATAGATTGAGAGCTAATCAATTCTGCTTATGGATGATTGATTGATTTCTATTAGATGATTGATATTGGGTGATTGGTTGATATTGGATGATTTGGATATCTATGATATGTGATACGCTGCTTTGTGAGATGAATGGTTGATATGAATTATCTATTACGATAATGTGATTCATCTATCTATTTATATCATCCTGAATATAAGTTAAATGTTTAAAACCCTTAAAACAACTTGGACATTAAAATGGCGTTTGGGTTTCGGTGAGACCGGGATCGGGTTTCCATTTTTGGATAATCCGAAAACCACATCGATCCAAATTAAACATTAGGTCGTGAAATCCAAGTGGAGCTTAGTGAAGACTCAAGGTGTAAGAACTATACGTCAGTATAACTCTGGAGGTGATTCTGTAATGAGTTTGACGGAGATAGTACTTACAGGTTCGAGATGGTATTTAGAGTGCAAGGGCTATGGTCGTTGACTCTGAGGGTGGTTCCAAAATGAGTGCAACGAGATAGTGCCTTCGGTTTCGTTCAAACCCGAAACGAACTTGTATGGATTGAACGCTTTCAGAACATCGTCAGGTGGACGATGAGCATTCTAATATAGATGTGTTCTATAAAGTTAATTGCAGCCTCAAGCCTCATCAACCGAGAATGGCTAAAACAGGGGAGGTGCAGCAAGGCTAGGTGGATAGCACCCATTTCAGGGTGAGGTTATTCCTGTTTAGATGTCCCTTTATTTCGGCTTTGTGGGTGGTTGGTCGCGCCAACCACGAGGTGAGCTTACTCGGGACTGTTCAGTAAGGAATGCTTCCGGCTTGTGATGCAGGGATTGGAAGTAATCCTCGGTACTGTGATCAAGGCCACGTACTGACGGGGGGAGGGGGGGTACCCCGGTAGCCTTGCCATTGTATGGAATCCATAATCCAATAAGTGCCTGTATGGTTTTGATTGTGCCCAACTATGTTGGAAAGTGAGATGTAAGCATTCCAGCTATTTCTGTATTTTATTTTGAAAACCCTAGACACTATTATAATATCATTGGATTTCCTATCAAATTTTTTGGTTAGCATAAGGTAAAAACTTTTCCATGTTTATGTGTGGGAAGTTTTACGTGATACCTTTTCTTTTCAAAGGATTTTCTGAAGTTAAGCAATTTTAACCTGTTTACTCACACCAGACCCCTATCTGACCCGAGTGTTTATTTTCTATTTTATTAAACTCTTGGGTACTCATATTATGTATGAGTAGTCAAGTGATTCAGGTTTGCTTGACGGATTTTGGAGGATATATGGAGCAGGAGGCTTCCATGTGTAGATATATTATGGTTCCGCTGTGTTTGTATGGTATCCGTTTCTTGTGTTCTTGAGTTGTATGGTTAGACAGATGTTTATAACTGTCTAATATGTGTTGTATAAGTTGTGTACTCTGATGTAGTATGATACTATGTAATATTTTATGTGATATACTATATTTCATTCATTCCGCTGTGAATTCACTTATGTTGTTGTGTTCTTCTTTCTCTTTATTTTCTTCTTCTATCCCTTTCTATTCTTAATTAGTGATGCGACTTTCTTGTGTCAGAAGTCGGGTCGCTACAGTTTTGAGTAATATTGTTAATAGTTGAAGGATTTATTTGAAATTCGGATTTTAAATAGATTGGAAGAGGTAAAGGAATTTATTTTAAAAGGAAATAAATTCAGAAATCAAATTTGGAATTTAATTTGGTGATTGAAAATGAATAATTTGGAAATCAATTTGAAATTTGATTTGGTGTCTGAAATAATTTTTTGAAATCAATTTGGGATTTGATTTGGTGTTTGAAAGTGTATATTTGGCAAACGATTTGAAAATCGTATATTATTGGGTATTTGGAAATTTAAATTCACAATGGGAATTTAAAAAGGAAAGGGAAATTTGTTTTAAAAATAAATATTGTTTTATTTTTAAAAGTGTGGAAAGGAATTTACGGATTTGGAACCTAAATTAAAAATAAATCCAGAAAGATTTATAAACTGATTTATAAAGTGATTGTTGTGAATGATGATTGATAGTTAAATAACCAACTATAAATATTGGCTTTTTAATGGCATTCGAATTTCGATGCAACCGGGGGTCGGATTCCAAATGGATATTCAAAAACCACATCGAACCTTTGTGATTGTGATGGATCTTTTATTTAAAAGATCAAAGTGAAAATTTGTTGTGATGTGTTTGAAATCTGAATGTAACACTTATTTTTAAAATAAGCACTCGTTATTCGGATTAGCCGGGAGAGGATTTTGTGTCATAAAACCAATTTTGAATAATGATACGATGAAATGGGATTGCATTTGAAGATGGTGTTGAAGACCGGGCATTTTCGAAAACGAAAGGATACTTGTCGAATGTCTTTTCACTGGGTTGCTCCAATATAGAGATTCTATCACCCTTTGTATTGGGGGCGGAGAATTTATTCTCTTAGCTTAACAAGCTTCTTTGAGACGTACGAGCTCGGAGGTTATGTAGTTGATAGTTACTAGTGATATATTCCCAATTTGTTAATGTGGCATACGAAGTGCTGCTGATCATTTGTTGATCGAAGCATGACTTTTTTGAAAAGCGTAGCTTTGTGGACGAGACTTCACCGGACCTCACAACTCGGAATGGTCGAAACACGAAGTATGCAGCAAGGTTATTTGGGGTAGCGCCCCCTGAGGTATGTCATTTCCTTCTGGAAAAGGGTGCTATCATGGTATGGATCCCACATACTTAACTTATGTGGTTGCTGCAAATTTATTATACTTTGTGGTTGTTGCTTTGTGGTTGAGGATCCTCGGATAAAGGTCGCAAACGACCAGGGGATGGCATACTCGTGTAGTAGTTACCTAGTTACAGAGGTAACCCGGCCTTGTGTTGGCAGAGATCCGGTTAGGTTCTTGGGGCGTCCCTCTAGAGGCGTACCCATGTGGCCTAGGAAGTTCCTTAGCCTGACCATTTGTTGGAAATCCAATCACCAATACGCGCCTTGTATGGTTTTAGTTGTGGATCCTACCATCTAATAGGGTAGCTATACTATAATGGTACGTATGCAGGCTAAGATTTATATTATACTTCCAATTTTTTTTCCACTATGCACTAATAATAATATTAAAAGAGATTTTGTGTATCAAGCATGTTTGACTATCATAAGGAGAAATCTCCCCAAAGTGTGCGATTGCATTGTATGCGTGTCGAGATGTAAAGACCCGATGATTTTCGATCCAGAAAATTCCAGATAGTTAGGGAAAAGTAGAAGAGAGATAGAAGAAGAAGAAGAAGATAAAGAAACACCAAACACAGATTCTCACATTCGCAGCGGATCAAAATATAATATCAAATAAAATAGCAGTTATACAAAGGAAGCTGTTTCAGTTAATTTACATCAATATATCAGAGTTTACAACATATACACAAACACTAGACAGATACAACCTACATGTCCCAACAAACTTCAATGTATCACAGCGGAATACACTTCATACGTTCCTGCCACGCAGCTCGCCTCCTAAGCTCCAGAATGTCCTTACTTGAAAAACAGTAATAATCAGTCTGACCCGAGCACTACATTAAAGTAACACCCGGGTCAGGCTGGAAACCAGCGTGAGTAAACTCATCTAACAAGACATTCCAATGCAAAGAACGATTTAAAACCCGGGGTAACTCGTACCTTACTACGAGTTCTTAACCTGTTATAGTCATCACTTTGTTCACAAATCAATTCCTAAGTAATATTTACTTAGTTTCAAAGGTTCATATTATTTCATTCCAGCCTATTTACTTCTAAACTCAAATTTATAAAGAATCGAAGTGGTTTCGGGTATATGCTGATACCCGACCTCTGCCTCTTCGAATCCAAAGTTATTCATTAAACCAAGTGTGTAAGTTAAACAATACAATTTATATTTAGGATTTCATATTCACACAACAATTTATCTTAGATAGATAAACCATAATATCACAGTTCAACCAAAATATCTCATATCTCAAAGCATCACATATCAGAGATATCAACCAATTCAAGTCATCCAATATCATTCAACCATCCTTAAGTAAGATTTATAAGATATATAATTCTCAGTTAATTTAATAAATCTCCAATTAAGTTAATCACCAACTTTAATCACTTGGATTACCTTAGTTCTTCTTAATTAACATTAATTAATTTCAACTCAATTAATTAATCATTCCTTAACTATCCATCTTAATCAACCTCTTAATTGATTATTTTTAATTAATCATCCTTGGTTAAGTATTCCTTAACTTCATTTAAGTAACACTACAACATATTCACCATATTACAACGGTGTAAAACCGTTATAAAAGACATATTACAACAGTGGAGCTACCATCGTATTATTAGAAGTTGCAATAGACTAAAAAAAATTAACAACGGTGTCTCGTAATTGCAATTGACCGTTGTCATAAATTCTATTACAACTGTTTTTTACGGTTGCAATTAAGCTTTTTACATCTAGTAATAACTGTTGTAAATATGCAATAATGTAGTGGGAATGACAACAACTGCTTCTAAAAATTTATTTACGTAGCCAGCGAAAATCAAATACCAAAACAAAAATAGAGATGAATTTTTTTGTTTGAGACTTTAATGCAATATATACAAACAACATAGTCATATATCTTCTTAAATCATAATTGACCAAAAAATACAATCTGATTAAATTGCCTCAACCTTAAACATATTATCTCTATCACCTGAAAGATATACAAGCCAATCCTAAGGCAACCCATGCACCAACTTTCGTTACTCAACATCAGCAATCAAACACCCAACGCAACCGAAAACAACATCAAATACCCAACAACTCCTCTGCTAAATCACCATCATCTGCCATACACAATCAACCACTTCCTTCCCGCCACCGCAACACCATCAGCACCTCTCAAATCACAGCACCAACCACTGCCAACCTGAAACCAACTTCGCAATCACCTACTTCCACTATCATACCAACTTCCATGACCTCCCTCTTTTATCATCACAAATATACCACCGGCTCCCACACATTGAAAAAATGCATGTCAGTATTTCAGATATAAAACCCAAATATGGCCCTTAACTAGTCAAGAATATCCAAGTCTCCAATCCTCTGCCTTTGAACTTATTCAAAAGAAGATGGCCAACTCAAACCTCGAGTGTTTCTCAAAGCAGCCACGATAGCTTTAACCTGTTTAATATCATAATTTATCAAATATTGCATAATATTGGAGTTGGACTTCATGAAAATTTACAATTATGTGAAGGAGTAACAGCAATACCTCCTTAAGCTGCATTATGGGTTGTCAAGCTCCTGCTGCATCCAATGGAAGAATGTTATACGAAATATAAATTTTGTTCTTTTCTTGAACATCTCTGGCATCTGCAATGATCTACACGCATGCACATTTAGTTTCAACACATTAAAACAAATTGGAATGAATATTATGCATCCCTCATGTAATAAGTATATAATACTAACCTTAGGATAAACTTCTTCAACTTTTTATGTCTTGTTAACAACGCAAAGCACTTCAAAGACAATCGAACCCTCAAGCCTGCTCCTTCATCCTGTCCCCCTTGTCTTAATAACCACCACCTTCCACAAAAACTCCAGATCCATCAGCCAATCACCAAACCCAAATCGTTTCTATCCAAATTCGAATACTAGTGCACAACTCCAGAATCGCCACTTGCACCTCCTTTACACAAACCTAACCACCTAGATCCGAAACGACCAAATCCAAATCTACACCCATCCGCGTTCCTACACTCATCGCATATCCTCACCACACCCTTGAATCCACCCCGTAATTGCCACCCAACGCAACCCTCACTCTGACCAGTCCTTGATTCGCGTTTGTGCCTTCAAAGGAACGAGGGAGAAAAAAGAAAAAAGAAAGAAAATGAATTTCAGCTTTGACAAAGAGAGAAAGGATTTTTTGGACATATATGAATGTTTGGAGCCAAAAGCTGAAGTTTGGAGCCAATAATTTCATTTTGAAGGCATAATAAAAGCTATTAAATTTTAGAGAAAATGTTACAAAAGACAATCTCTAGATATATATGAAAGTAATACTATATACCTTATACAAGTTGCAATACTTTGTATCATAAGTTAAAACTTTTTGAAGATTTTCTAATTTTTTGAAATTTTAAATTTAATTTAATTATTAATTTTGACTTTTATGAAAATTTCAAAATTTTGTTAAATTTTATGAATAATCTTAAATTTTTTAAATATAATCATTATATAATAAATATTACTTCTTAATTATTAAACATTACTTATTAGTTATTAACTACTAAAAATTAATTACTAGTTATTGGTTATTACTTATTAACTATAATTGAATATTTATTATTAATTATCAAAAATTAATTACTAAATATTAAATATTACTTCTTAATAATTAATTATTAATCTTAATTATTAGTTATTAAAATCAATCCTTGTTTATTAATTATTATTTATTTAATAATAATTATTAATTGAATACTAATTATTAATATTAATTATTAATAGTAATTATTTCATATTACAAATAAAATATTAATTATTATTATTTAATAATAACTATTATTTATTAATAATTATTTATTAATTATTAAATATTATTATTTAATTATAATCATTAATTAATTATTACAATAGGCAGATAAAAATGTTTGTAATAGGTATATATTATAACTGACAAAAAAGAAGAGTTGTTAAAAGTAGGCATCTATTACAACTGGCAAAAAAGAAGAGTTGTCAAAAATAAGCATCTATTACAACTGACAAAAAAGAATGGTTGTAATAGGCCTCTATTACAACTGACAAAAAAAAGGAGTTGTTGAAAATAAGTCTATTACAACTTTCTAAAAAGAAGAGTTGTAAAAGACGTTTATTACAACTGACATATTGTGACAGTTGTAAAAATACAATTGTAATAGGGTCATTTTGTTATAGTGTTATAATTAACTCTTAATTAATTACACAAACAAGTTTATCAACCTTTACTCATCCATATTGATTACGTTGATCCCTAATTAATTACTTAAATTAATTATTCTATAATCACTTATATTGATTAATTATCCTTTAATTAATCTCACTCATTAATTAACTAATCCTTAATTAGTCACATAAATAAATTAACCTTAATTTAATTACATTATTAATCAACCCTTTAATCATCAATTAATTATCCTTAATTCCTTTCATTAAGTAATTAACCTTAAATTAGTAATTAATTAATCTTAATTAATCCTTAAATTAAGTGATTATTCTTTGATTTACTTCCATTAAACAATTATTATTTAATTTATTAAACAATTATTATTTAATTACTTTATTAAGTAATTCAACCTTTCATTAAATTATTCTTCAAAACCATTTTATCTTCCTTAATTACCACTTAATTACTTTATTTAGTTTATTTAGGATAACTTTAGAATAAAGTTTTACGTGTAATTTAACACTAAAGAAATAATTTTGTTTACCAAGTTGAAATATGATTTACACCAAATCATCAGACCCGTGCTACACCCCCAAATTCCCGATGCCAACCCGAGCAAATCACAATACTTCCTACAAGATAAAACTCGAGCTTGACTCGGGTCAATCCCTCATCTTTCCCGAGCTTCCTCTCGAACCCGGTTCTACCCAACCACCAGCCAATACCCAAATGCAAAGCTGAAAACCTGTGCATGTGCATGTATCGCCGGAGCAGCGGCGATCGCTTATGACCCCGTCACCAAGTCGTCAACGTCTCTCTCATGTGCCCCGACCACCCAAAAACCCAAAGCCACCTCCAAATCGTAATCGACGAGTACGAAACCCACCAGAAAGAGAACGATTACCTAAAAGCCATCCGCATCACCACCTCAGATCATTGGTGAACACAAAACTCTAGCCATAATCTCATCACGACCTACTCCACCCATTCCCCTCCGCGTGCACGACTCTGATCATCCATCAACTTCCCAGTCGAACTAGAGCCCAACTCGGCCAAAATGCCGCCTAAAACCTACTTTCTCCTTTTCCTATCACCATGGCCATTGAGAATTTCAATCACCATTTTTCCCTCAAACTTCATCCAACAAACATCCTACGGTCCGAACCCCAAGACCACAGATTCACGTGATTCGAAAATTGGTAAATTTCCAATTTTCGATTAACATGCAAATCCTCTTTAATTATAAGTCTAAAAATCATGATTTTAATTTCAAAAATCCTAGATTTTAAAATCAAATTCGATTATACACTCGATTCCAGAAATCACTAAAGTCGAATATTTGCTATGATTAAGATCCTACTGTTTTTCTTACTTTTTGTTAAAACCAGCTCAAAAATTACCTGAAAACAATTCTAGACGAAACTTCTTGCCATTTCAAACAAGTTTTATTTATACACCAGAGTTTAAAATAAATCAGAGAAAGAGATATTTAAATTTTGTACAAATTTTGGAACCTGTATTACTCGAATAGAGTGTTCATTTGTATTCAGACACGCACACCATGTAACAACCAATGTAAATAAGGGAAAAGAAAATTGATAAAGCTAATAATCAATTAGAAATAAATACGTAGGATATACGTTTATTATTTTCACATAGCGATTTGATCCAGAATTCGAGCACAGAATTTCGAGATAATTATCTAGATCCGAGTTGGAATTTTTCACTCGATTTTTGACGACGAATCTAGATACGGATTTTTGGTTGATTCTAGAAATTCTCTATCGTAGTTTAGAACTATGCAAGGAGAATGAAAGTTTCTGATCAAGAAACCAGATCTGAGTTCGTACTAGGAAGTCGGATGAACGATACTAATTCGGAAATGAAATTGTGTGATCGAGTGAGCAATCGAATTTGATATTGCATACGAGTGATGTGTGTATACCGTACAGATTTGAATGAAATATATATATTGAAATTTTTGTAATGGGATGTACAAAATGATTTATGAATGTAGAAACTAGATATGGTTGTTAAATAACATACATGTATTATAAAGGAAAATGGAATTGGGATTTTTGAATTCGAAGATAAATTTTGAATTGCTAGTTAAAAAGGTATGTATTTAAATTTCAATATGAAATTTGATAATTTTCTTGTCCAACCATTTGGCCTTTTGTTTTCTTTTTGAATCTGGGGGCTCGTGCTGCCATTTTGTAGTCCTATCGAGCTAGCCGCGCAAAGGAGACGCTGGCGAAATTTTTCGAAAATTTTAGGAGTTAGAAAACTTTTGACAATTTAAAATTTAAATTTTGAATTTAAATTTGAACGGTTAAGAAAACAATGTTGTTTGGAATCTATGGAAGATTTTGGAAAGATAGTTGAAGTGATAACAGGTCTTTAATAAAAAGATTTTTTTGACAAATTAATAAAACTGTTTGGTTTTGGGAAAATGGTAAACGTGTTAAGGATCATTCTTCTTAACTAGTAATTCCGGGAAGATATTCTTTTAAGGTGTGAAGAATTTGACGACCCAGAATTTTGAACATTTGAAATTGAAAATATTTAATTGATTTTGAATGTCTGGGAGTTAATTTAAACTTGGATTTCAAATATAACTATGAATTTGGCAGTTAAATTGTTGAATTTAATAATGTGAAGTTGGGTAAAAATTTGTATCTTCGATTTTAAGCTAATTAAAAATATTTTTAACGCTTAGAAAATTTATATCATAATACTAAAGATAATGAAAGCTTTAAAATTGAATTTAAAGGTAATTTGTTCAAATTTTAAATTATATAGTTTAAATTGATATTTAAAATTGGCCTTCCGAGGCATAGTTTCGGAATTTGAGGAAACCAGTTCCATTGGATCCGTAATAGTGTATTATTATCGGATTTAAATTTTCGTTGCGTTTGGAGTGACCATTTAGATGTACAATAAGCTATCGAAATTTAAGTTAATAGTTGAGTTCAAAATGCTATCTTCTCCATATGATCGAATTTGGACTCAGAACTTTTTCGTTGCGTTCAGAATAGGCGTATAATATTATAAACGACTAGCGGCACGCCTCGATTGGAAATCGAGATTTTGAGTTACATTTATCGAGGTAGTTTGAATTAAAATTTAAAATTTTAATATAATAACTATTTTCACAAGGCAGATGACACGTCCTTCTCTTTTTCAAACACTTGGAAAATTAAAAAGGACACGCATTCGTTTAAATTAAATGTTGATGTAAAAAAATCTCGTTTAAAGAAAATAAAAAAATAAAAAATCCGAGCTTCATTTTTTTATCTTCAAAACAAATCGATTTCTTCTTCATAAATTTGAATCCATGGCTATGAAAAAGAAGAAAAAAAAGAGAAACAAGATCTCGTAATCAAAATCAAATGGCCGCCATTTCTCTCTATTGACTCAAAATCAACCGAACTCTATTCAAAATCGAAAACCCTCTCCGCTTGTTTTTAAATTCGATCGAAATTCATGATATAAAAAAATGGTGACTTCGCTTACGAGCGCACAACAGTAAGAATAGATTGAACTCGAGGTAGCATGATCATTCGAACGGATGTGTCGCGATGTGGTTAGGCTCGAACGGCGAGCGAGACAAAGGTCGCGGCAGGTGGTGGATGATGGACGACACTCTGGAGATATGGTCGCAATCAATCATGGCGGCTAGGGTTTCGATTCAAGCAAGGTCGTGAATTCCACTGCGTAGACGGTTCGTGGAGTGGCGCGAAGTCGAAGGGTGGAGCAAGCGGCGTCGACGAGGAGGCAGTCAGCTGGATGGTAGGCGACACATGGAAAAGAGGCGTGATAATCTGGAAGCGTGTCGTGCGTGCGAGATGGAGTGTTCGACTTTGATTGCATGCGATTCGCGGCATCGAAGGGGATTACGACGCTGTGGGTTCTGCGATGGATTCTATTTGGGATCATCTGTATGGCTCTCTTGTTTTTTATCAATTTATATATCGAAGAATATATATATATATATATATATATATATATATTTGGTTAGAAATGTATGCGCTAAACATGAGAAGCATTGATTTGTTTATTCAATTTAAAATTGAAATTTTTTTTTAAATATTTGTATGCTTGACAGTAAATAAATTACTGTGATTATTTACAAGAAACAGAAAATATTTTATATAAGTAAAGTATGAAAAAATATAGGTATTTAAGTTTATATAGATTATTTAAAAAGAAAAAATAAAGTAAATATATATACATACACAAGATTTTTGAATATAAAAGTTTATATAAAGAAAATTTGATTTTTGTAATGACCCCAGATTTTTATGAATTTAAATTGATAATTTAAATGAATTTTTGAATTAAAATTTGTAAAATTGATTATAAAGGGCAGTGAGTTTCCCCGATTCAAATAGAAATTATATTAAGTCGTATGAATTTGAAAATTTGTATATATGTGAATATATATGTATATATTGGATTTTAAATAAATTCTTAAATAAATGGTTTTTAAAATAAATAAGAATTTATAAATGATGATAAATTTGAGTTATATAAAATATATGTGTACAAAGAGAAATATAAAACAATAATTTTTAAAGTAAAATTTATGATAATTATTTAAACTAAAAATACAAGTAAATTTAAAATGCAAGAATAAAGCAAATACATTTAAGTAAGCAAAATAAAAGTATATATTTTTACATAAATAAACAAATGCATAAATAAGAAACAAAACAAAGTAAGATATATAAACAAAGTAAAATAAACATAAACAAAACGAAGTAAACACAAACAAATATAAAAGTTTTAGTATGCAAAGAAAAATAAAATAAAATAAGAGCAAATGAAAGTATTCAAACAAAAGAAATAGCATACAAAGAAGAAACCACATATTTATAAAATTATGTAAAATATAAAACAAAATAAATAAGTTTGTACACTTAAAAACAAAACAAAGTATATATTTTACACAAGTAACAAAGCAAAGCTTAAGAAATTAAAGGAAGTATGTAGGCTGTAAACAATCAAGTATGAACACAAAGAAAATAAAAGAGATAAATAGGCAGCCTGTAGAGTTTAATGTGCTAGGCAGTACTTGGCAATTAATGCAAGTTTCTCTAGCCATAACTAAAAATACTCCACGCATGTTATTGTACAAACAAGCATACCCTGCTGTATAAAACAGTATAATATAACCACCCTGTACAATAGTAATACCCTGTACCATGCCTTCTTTCTTTAATCCATGTCTACTTCTTTTCTTACCTATATACTTTCACATCTGCATACATATCAGTTGGAAAGCCAAAGAAACTTTATATAGAAACTAAGGCAAAACTTAGGTAAACAACATCAAACAAACAACAACGCAACTCAATCAAACCAGAAATCAAGTGAGAAGTTTCGACAAGAAATCTCAAGCCAGTTTCAAAAGGGAACAAATGTTTTTCTCTGTTCTTCATATATATGTCAGTAACCTTACACTTTTAAAAATCTTTGAGTAGACTCTTGTTTATGTAGTGGTCTGGAAAGTATGTGCTTCCTATATATATAAATGTTTGGCAACCTCCCTGTATATTCATATATGAATGTGTGTATATGTGTATTTGCATTCCCTGTAACATTCTGTTACCAAAATTTCAAGCTAAAGACTTATTTGAAAATCAATATCTCTTGATCCAATCTATATTTGGATTTAAGTATTAAATGAAACATGTTAGTTAAACCATAGAGTTTAATTTAAAAACTTGTTTAAGTTAAAAACAAAGTAGTATTGTTCTGGAAATACAACATCACAGTATGAACTTAATATAAGTCAAAAATTCAAACATCTTGATTTTTAAATTCAGGGATGTAAATTGACTCCTCAACAAAAAATATGAATTTTAAAACTAAAATGGTGTGTTTTAGTTGAGTAGGCAGGGAGCAGTTCATTGTTGAACTGAAAATGTAAATATGTGTAAATCTGGTGATCTCTGGGGTTGGTGAGGTTGGAGTTTCTTCTGGAGGAAGAGAAGTGAACGGTGAGGCCAGGAAAATTGGCAGGAAGTTGATCAGTAGCCGAAGGTGACAATGGTGGCTAGTTTTATTTTCTAAACCTAGTTTTAGCTGAGTGGAGTTTTTTGGTCTATTCGAACGCCACAAGGCGTCGAGTTCAACGTGGGTTTGGGAATGCGTAGAGGGATGGTAGGAGAAGTCGTGGCCGGTGGTGATGATTCTCTGGTGGTCGGAGGATCGAGGGCGCGCTGTTGACAGGTATGGGAGGAGATGGGTTTGAGCATTTCCAGGTTTTAAGTTTTAGGTCGAATTCGTTTTTCGAAGAACAACGATGTTCACGTGGATGGTAATCGAATGTAGGGGTGGTATGCGATTTGCTGGCGATGAGGGAGTTCATCGGAGTTGCCCCGAAGGTGGTGCACGTGCACAGTGTCACGGTGTATTGTTTGGGTTTAACTGTTGGGTTGTTGGGAGAAGAAGGACCCTGAGTAAAACCTGAGAAAATGGTTGATAGGCTCGTGTTGTCTCCGGGTTCGCTGATGCTTTGAATTGGTATTTAAATTTAAGCTTGACTTGCTGTAGAAATAAAAGAAAAAAAAACAAGAAGAAGAAGAAGGAGGTTGCGTAAAATAACAGGGGAAGACTCGAAGCATTCGAGTGACAATCTCGGGGAAACGTAGGGCTGGCTCGAGTTTGAGCTCGGGTAGTTTTTACTTGTATCCGGGTCAATTTTTACACTTAAACAAAAATTTTGAAATTTACGAATCTCGGGTTGGTTTGGGGAAAAACTCGAAGTTGTCTTCGGGTAGAACGGGGTTTGACTCGAAGCAGGGCCCGGGTGGTATAAAAAAACAGTTTTTAAAATTTTTAAAACAAAATTCAAGTTTTAAACAATTTTAACTTATTATTTTAAATAATTGTTTTATTTAAGTACGGGATTGGTTTAAGGTTTAAAAGTAAATTATTTCAATTTAATTAAGTTTTACTTTAAGATTTAATTAAAAGGATTAATTAATTAAAGATTTAATTTATGTGATTGAATAAATTAATGTGATTAATTAAAGATTTATTATTTAATAATTTAAAGGTTAATTAAGTGCTGATTACAGATTAATTAATTTGTTAAGAGTTAATTTATTAATAATGAATAATTAAAGGATGATTACTTAAGCATATAATTACTTAGTGTAATTACATTAAAGGATAATTATTTAATAATTAAAGATCGATTGATTATTAATTAAGATTGATGAATTTATGTTTAAAAAGTTAATTCGTTTAAAGGATAATTAATTAATGAGATTAATTTATTAAGATAAGTAAATTGAGGATAATTTGATAAATTTAAAGGATAATTAATAAATGAAAGTGATTAAGGAATGATTATTAATCAAAGTAATTAATTAAAAATAATTAATAAAATAGTGAATTAAATAATTAAAGCTTTATTATTTAATAATTAAAGGTTGATAATTAAAGGTTAATTGATTTATTATTAATGGATAATTAATGAATGATTAAAGAATAATTAGTCAAAATGATTTGTAAATTATTAATGTTAGTTAACCAGGATTAGTAATTCATAAGAAATAAATTCGATTTAAATTAATCAAATAATTTATTGATCTTACATATGGATACTTGGATTCTATTGGATGACTTGATTGTTTGATATTCCTGATTTATGATGCTTTGTATATATCCTGATTTATGTTGTGATCTGCGATAAATTATCTGTGATGTAATTTACTAGCCGTGGTATATATATATTTGTGATCTGTATATGACAGATAAGCGTTATAGTTTATATCGCTTATCAATTATATTCCTGTATTCTGATCTGTGATAATTGTATGACGTTGCACTACTGTGTATAACCCCGTGACCACACTTATACACACACCAATATGGATTTCACGAGGAAATCGATTAAGTCACAGATTTTGAAATGATTTATAAAATTGAATATTTGAATTCAAATGATTTTGAAAATGGATTTGGGCTAAACGGTAAAACTTTTGAAAAAGGTTTTCACAGATAAAAGCTATTTTGAATAACTCGGTAAAATCTCCAATTTAAATAATTCAATTCGAATTTGAATTCAATATTTGGAATTGAATTCGATGATTGGAAATTATGGTTAAAGATATTATAAACAGGTTTGTAAGAATTTAAACCATTTTAAAGGTATTATTTTTGGGAATCTGAATTTAACCCAAGGATTTCAACTCATATAAAAGAATCAGATTTTCTGAGATGAAACTGTTTTTTTTCAAAAGATAAAAACTTTCAGATAAGAAATGGAATTCCTATTTAACTAAGGGAATTTCAAGATTGAATAGAGAAATGATTTTCCTAAGTTATGAATGAATTCTTTTTGAAAGCTATAAATTAAATCTGTTTATTTTTAACAAATTTAAATTGATGATTTGTTTAAATCATGTTGAAATGAAATTGTTTTGAAGGCTATAAGTTAAATCTTTGATTTAAAGATTTAACGAGTTAATCAAATTGAAAAGAAAATTGATTTGGAAAATCTGTGAATGAATCTTTTGTTTAAAAGATTAAAATGTGAAAATTGTTTAAACCGTTAAAGGTTGTGAAAAGGAATCTTTTTGTTAAAGATTTGACATGGAAATTTGTCAAGCCATTTGAAGAAAGGTTTTGGGTAATAAGTTGTGACTTAATTGAAATCCCATATCCATATGTTTTAAAAAAAAATTTCGCTCACTATTCGGTTTAGCCGGGAAAGGACCTTTGTGTCATATAACCCATTCTGAATATGTGATTTGACGCTATGGATAGCATTTGAAGACCGGTGATGAAGACCGGGTATTTGCGAAAGCGATAGGATGACCTATCGATTGTTTCTGCACCGAGTCGCGCCGGTATAGAAACTCCCTAAGTGATGGGAAATCCGATCGGGATTGTGAATATCCGGATTGCAAGGACTTCTTTGTAAGTGCCTTCTGTTCTGTTCGATCCCAGAATAGACTTATATGGATTGTATGTCTGACATTACAAATTGAGATATAAAGCTGATTTCTTTCAAATATATTTCTGTTGGTGGCGGAGAATTTATTCTCTTAGCTTAACACCCTTCTCTGAGACGTACGAGCTCAGAGGTTATGTAGTTGAATGTTATCAGCAATATATTCCCAATTTGGTAATGTGACATGCTGAGTGTTGCTGTGAAATGATCATTGTGTTGATTTTTCGTGATAGGATCGTTTATTTGATCGTCTATCCTGGTGATCATCTCTATGATCATTTGTTGACCCAAAGCATGGCTTTTGTATAAAGTATGTTTTTGTGGACGTGACTTCGTCGAGCCTCACACCCCGTGAATGGTCAAAACAGGAAAGATGCGGCAAGGTTATGAGGGGTAGCGCCCTTTAGGATGTGTGCATTTCCTTCTGGAAAAGGGTGGTATCATGGTATGGAGCCCAGATGCTTACTCATATTGAAAACACTTTGTTATGATTGTGTGAATTGATTACGAGCGCTCGGTGAAAGGTCCCAAAGGACCGGGGGATGGCATATTCGGTCAGTTGTTACTCAGTTAGGGGTAACCCGGCCTTGTGTTGGTAGAGATCTGGTTTGGTTCTCGGGGATGTCCATCCAGAGGCATTCTCATGTGGCAATGGGAAGTTCCTTGGCCTGATCATTCGTTGGAAATCCAAAGAAACAATACGAGACTTGTACGGTTTTAGTTGTAGGACCTATCATTCACTTATGGTGTCGCAACACTGTTTGGATGGTAGCTATAGTAGGCATACGATAATGGTCCTATGTTGGCTAAGATTTATATTCTACTTTCGAAAAGAATTTTTCCTACACTATGCACTAGTAATAATATCAAACGTTTCTTTTAATGCGTATCAAGCATCTTTGACTATCATAAGGAGAAATCTCCTCCGATTCTGCGTTTGCATTGTGTGTGTGTGCGGGAGGCCTTATGGTAGTCTCATTTTTAAAAAGCATTGCGAATTGACTTTGAAAATCTTTTATTGAATGTTTTTAAAGATAAACTGTTTTTGTTGTTCACACCAGTCCCACGACTGATCCGGAGTTTATTGTTTCTTTCCTAAACTCTGGGTGCTCATTATTTTCTACACGAGCAGACTAGAGTTGGGTTTTTTAGATAGTCAGGTTTAGTAGATTATCTGGAGTTAGTTCAGTCTTTGGTTCGCACCAGTCTTGCTTAGCTTGGTGCATTGTTATGGGGTTTCGAGCTATTGCTGGATTAGATCTTAGAGATGGAGTTCAGATTTGGAGTTCTTCCTTGAAGACTATCTCAGAGTTATTGTTCTGCTGCTAGATGTTATCTATTTTCTTTCCGCTGCTATTTTATTGTATCATATCTCTGATGTATATTGATATCTATTGGATCATCTGTTGTATCAGATATTGTATCAAAGCTGTGTATCAATGTATTATTCTTTTATTCCGCTGTGTTAATTACTTAATGATTGTTATAAGCTCCGGCGAATCGGATTTGAACGGTCGAATCTACGGCATTCGAGTACGATTTGAAGTATGGATGTCGATTTTTGAGCGGGCAAAATCCGTCTCGTTACATTTGGTATCAGAGCTAAGGGTTGAACTTTAGCTCAGGAGTGTAACACATTTAGTAGCTCATTAGAGATAGGGTGAAGTATCCCTAGAATGAGTAATCCTTAAGATATCCGTTTGAATGCCTCAGTAAATTCTCTTACTATCTACTGATAGTAATTATGAGTGCAAGAAGAGAACGAGATAGAGGACAGGGGAATGCGACTATAATTGGTCAATACTCTGTAACAACAGTGGAAATAACTTTCTCAATCTCTTTTTGATTCGTTTCCAAATTCTTTTGATTGCTTCGTGGCAATTGCAAGAAGAAGTTTCGGTGCGGTGATGCTCTACGAATCATTGCAAGAAATTTTTATTTTGTATCTTCATCGGTTTCCTATCAGTTTTGATTTTAAACTTTAATGAATAAATTTGAAATTTGAATTTGAAATTTGAGTAAATTGGAAATTTTGAATGAATTAGAAATTTTAAATTGAGTTAAATTGATTAATAGAATATGAAGAATGATTAGAATTGTATCGATAAAATGATTTTGTTTAAAACCAAAATTTGAAATTTTATTATAATTTCTTGTATCTATTGTTGATATTCTGATTTGGTGAGCCAAATGCAGAACTGATATCCAATTTAATCTGGAAAGATATTTCTCTATCTTTCATCTATCTGTATTGTTTTCGTGCCTGCAAATTTCGAGGACGAAATTCTTTTAAGGGGGAAATTTGTAACGACCCCAGATTTTTATGAATTTAAATTGATAATTTAAATGAATTTTTGAATTAAAATTTGTAAAATTGATTATAAAGGGCAGTGAGTTTCCCCGATTCAAATAGAAATTATATTAAGTCGTATGAATTTGAAAATTTGTATATATGTGAATATATATGTATATATTGGATTTTAAATAAATTCTTAAATAAATGGTTTTTAAAATAAATAAGAATTTATAAATGATGATAAATTTGAGTTATATAAAATATATGTGTACAAAGAGAAATATAAAACAATAATTTTTAAAGTAAAATTTATGATAATTATTTAAACTAAAAATAGAAGTAAATTTAAAATGCAAGAATAAAGCAAATACATTTAAGTAAGCAAAATAAAAGTATATATTTTTACATAAATAAACAAATGCATAAATAAGAAACAAAACAAAGTAAGATATATAAACAAAGTAAAATAAACATAAACAAAACGAAGTAAATACAAACAAATATAAAAGTTTTAGTATGCAAAGAAAAATAAAATAAAATAAGAGCAAATGAAAGTATTCAAACAAAAGAAATAACATACAAAGAAGAAACCACATATTTATAAAATTATGTAAAATATAAAACAAAATAAATAAGTTTGTACACTTAAAAACAAAACAAAGTATATATTTTACACAAGTAACAAAGCAAAGCTTAAGAAATTAAAGGAAGTATGTAGGCTGTAAACAATCAAGTATGAACACAAAGAAAATAAAAGAGATAAATAGGCAGCCTGTAGAGTTTAATGTGCTAGGCAGTACTTGGCAATTAATGCAAGTTTCTCTAGCCATAACTAAAAATACTCCACCCATGTTATTGTACAAACAAGCATACCCTGCTGTATAAAACAGTATAATATAACCACCCTGTACAATAGTAATACCCTGTACCATGCCTTCTTTCTTTAATCCCTGTCTACTTCTTTTCTTTCCTATATACTTTCACATCTGCATACATATCAGTTGGAAAGCCAAAGAAACTTTATATAGAAACTAAGGCAAAACTTAGGTAAACAACATCAAACAAACAACAACGCAACTCAATCAAACCAGAAATCAAGTGAGAAGTTTCGACAAGAAATCTCAAGCCAGTTTCAAAAGGGAACAAATGTTTTTCTCTGTTCTTCATATATATGTGAGTAACCTTACACTTTTAAAAATCTTTGAGTAGACTCTTGTTTATGTAGTGGTCTGGAAAGTATGTGCTTCCTATATATATAAATGTTTGGCAACCTCCCTGTATATTGATATATGAATGTGTGTATATGTGTATTTGCATTCCCTGTAACATTCTGTTACCAAAATTTCAAGCTAAAGACTTATTTGAAAATCAATATCTCTTGATCCAATCTATATTTGGATTTAAGTATTAAATGAAACATGTTAGTTAAACCATAGAGTTTAATTTAAAAACTTGTTTAAGTTAAAAACAAAGTAGTATTGTTCTGGAAATACAACATCACAGTATGAACTTAATATAAGTCAAAAATTCAAACATCTTGATTTTTAAATTCAGGGATGTAAATTGACTCCTCAACAAAAAATATGAATTTTAAAACTAAAATGGTGTGTTTTAGTTGAGTAGGCAGGGAGCAGTTCATTGTTGAACTGAAAACGTAAATATGTGTAAATCTGGTGATCTCTAGGGTTGGTGAGGTTGGAGTTTCTTCTGGAGGAAGAGAAGTGAACGGTGAGGCCAGGAAAATTGGCAGGAAGTTGATCAGTAGCCGAAGGTGACAATGGTGGCTAGTTTTATTTTCTAAACCTAGTTTTAGCTGAGTGGAGTTTTTTGGTCTGTTCGAACGCCACAAGGCGTCGAGTTCAACGTGGGTTTGGGAATGCGTAGTGGGATGGTAGGAGAAGTCGTGGCCGGTGGTGATGATTCTCTGGTGGTCGGAGGAGCGAGGGCGCGTTGTTGACAGGTATGGGAGGAGATGGGTTTGAGCGTTTCCAGGTTTTAAGTTTTAGGTCGAATTCGTTTTTCGAAGAACAACGATGTTCACGTGGATGGTAATCGAATGTAGGGGTGGTATGCGATTTGCTGGCGATGAGGGAGTTCATCGGAGTTGCCCCGATGGTGGTGCACGTGCACAGTGTCATGGTGTATTGTTTGGGTTTAACTGTTGGGTTGTTGGGAGAAGAAGGACCCTGAGTAAAACCTGAGAAAATGGTTGATAGGCTCGTGTTGTCTCCGGGTTCGCTGATGCTTTGAATTGGTATTTAAATTTAAGCTTGACTTGCTGTAGAAATAAAAGAAAAAAAAAGAAACAAGAAGAAGAAGGAGGAGGTTGCGTAAAATAACAGGGGAAGACTCGAAGCATTCGAGTGATAATCTCGGGGAAACGTAGGGCTGGCTCGAGTTTGAGCTCGGGTAGTTTTTACTTGTATCCGGGTCAATTTTTACACTTAAACAAAAATTTTGAAATTTACGAATCTCGGGTTGGTTTGGGGAAAAACTCGAAGTTGTCTTCGGGTAGAACGGGGTTTGACTCGAAGCAGGGCCCGGGTGGTATAAAAAAACAGTTTTCAAAATTTTTAAAACAAAATTCAAGTTTTAAACAATTTTAACTTATTCTTTTAAATAATTGTTTTATTTAAGTATGGGATTGGTTTAAGGTTTAAAAGTAAATTATTTCAATTTAATTAAGTTTTACTTTAAGATTTAATTAAAAGGATTAATTAATTAAAGATTTAATTTATGTGATTGAATAAATTAATGTGATTAATTAAAGATTTATTATTTAATAATTTAAAGGTTAATTAAGTGCTGATTACAGATTAATTAATTTGTTAAGAGTTAATTTATTAATAATGAATAATTAAAGGATGATTACTTAAGCATATAATTACTTAGTGTAATTAGATTAAAGGATAATTATTTAATAATTAAAGATCGATTGATTATTAATTAAGATTGATGAATTTATGTTTAAAAAGTTAATTCGTTTAAAGGATAATTAATTAATGAGATTAATTTATTAAGATAAGTAAATTGAGGATAATTTAATAAATTTAAAGGATAATTAATAAATGAAAGTGATTAAGGAATGATTATTAATCAAAGTAATTAATTAAAAATAATTAATAAAATAGTGAATTAAATAATTAAAGCTTTATTATTTAATAATTAAAGGTTGATAATTAAAGGTTAATTGATTTATTATTAATGGATAATTAATAAATGATTAAAGAATAATTAGTCAAAATGATTTGTAAATTATTAATGTTAGCTAACCAGGATTAGTAATTCATAAGAAATAAATTCGATTTAAATTAATCAGATAATTTATTGATCTTACATATGGATACTTGGATTCTATTGGATGACTTGATTGTTTGATATTCCTGATTTATGATGCTTTGTATATATCTTGATTTATGTTGTGATCTGCGATAAATTATCTGTGATGTAATTTACTAGCCGTGGTATATATATATTTGTGATCTGTATATGACAGATAAGCGTTATAGTTTATATCGCTTATCAATTATATTCCTGTATTCTGATCTGTGATAATTGTATGATGTTGCACTACTGTGTATAACCCCTTGACCACACTTATACACACACCAATATGGATTTCACGAGGAAATCGATTAAGTCACAGATTTTGAAATGATTTATAAAATTGAATATTTGAATTCAAATGATTTTGAAAATGGATTTGGGCTAAACGGTAAAACTTTTGAAAAAGGTTTTCACAGATAAAAGCTATTTTGTATAACTCGGTAAAATCTCCAATTTAAATAATTCAATTTGAATTTGAATTCAATATTTGGAATTGAATTCGATGATTGGAAATTATGGTTAAAGATATTATAAACAGGTTTGTATGAATTTAAACCATTTTAAAGGTATTATTTTTGGGAATTTGAATTTAACCCAAAGATTTCAACTCATATAAAAGAATCAGATTTTCTGAGATGAAACTGTTTGTTTTCAAAAGATAAAAACTTTCAGATAAGAAATGGAATTCCTATTTAATTAAGGGAATTTCAAGATTGAATAGAGAAATGATTTTCCTAAGTTATGAATGAATTCTTTTTGAAAGCTATAAATTAAATCTGTTTATTTTTAACAAATTTAAATTGATGATTTGTTTAAATCAAGTTGAAATGAAATTGTTTTGAAGGCTATAAGTTAAATCTTTGATTTAAAGATTTAACGAGTTAATCAAATTGAAAAGAAAATTGATTTGGAAAATCTGTGAATGAATCTTTTGTTTAAAAGATTAAAATGTGAAAATTGTTTAAACCGTTAAAGGTTGTGAAAAGGAATCTTTTTGTTAAAGATTTGAAATGGAAATTTGTCAAGCCATTTGAAGAAAGGTTTTGGGTAATAAGTTGTGACTTAATTGAAATCCCATATCCATATGTTTTAAAAAAAAATTCGCTCACTATTCGGTTTAGCCGGGAAAGGACCTTTGTGTTATATAACCCATTCTGAATATGTGATTTGACGCTATGGATAGCATTTGAAGACCGGTGATGAAGACCGGGTATTTGCGAAAGCGATAGGATGACCTATCGATTGTTTCTGCACCGAGTCGCGTCGGTATAGAAACTCCCTAAGTGATGGGAAATCCAATCGGGATTGTGAATATCCAGATTGCAAGGACTTCTTTGTAAGTGCCTTCGGTTCTGTTCGATCCCAGAACAGACTTGTATGGATTGTATGTCTGACATTACAAATTGAGATATAAAGCTGATTTCTTTCAAATATATTTCTGTTGGTGGCGGAGAATTTATTCTCTTAGCTTAACACCCTTCTCTGAGACGTACGAGCTCAGAGGTTATGTAGTTGAATGTTATCAGCAATATATTCCCAATTTGGTAATGTGACATGCTGAGTGTTGCTGTGAAATGATCATTGTGTTGATTTTTCATGATAGGATCGTTTATTTGATCGTCTATCCTGGTGATCATCTCTATGATCATTTGTTGACCCAAAGCATGGCTTTTGTATAAAGTATGTTTTTGTGGACGTGACTTCGTCGAGCCTCACACCCCGTGAATGGTCAAAACAGGAAAGATGCGGCAAGGTTATGAGGGGTAGCGCCCTTTAGGATGTGCGCATTTCCTTCTGGAAAAGGGTGGTATCATGGTATGGAGCCCAGATGCTTACTCATGTTGAAAACACTTTGTTATGATTGTGTGAATTGATTACGAGCGCTCGGTGAAAGGTCCCAAAGGACCGGGGGATGGCATATTCGGTCAGTTGTTACTCAGTTAGGGGTAACCCGGCCTTGTGTTGGTAGAGATCCGGTTTGGTTCTCGGGGATGTCCATCCAGAGGCATTCTCATGTGGCAATGGGAAGTTCCTTGGCCTGATCATTCGTTGGAAATCCAAAGAAACAATACGAGACTTGTACGGTTTTAGTTGTAGGACCTATCATTCACTTATGGTGTCGCAACACTGTTTGGATGGTAGCTATAGTAGGCATACGATAATGGTCGTATGTTGGCTAAGATTTATATTCTACTTTCGAAATGAATTTTTCCTACACTATGCACTAGTAATAATATCAAACGTTTCTTTTAATTCGTATCAAGCATCTTTGACTATCATAAGGAGAAATCTCCTCCGATTCTGCGTTTGCATTGTGTGTGTGTGCGGGAGGCCTTATGGTAGTCTCATTTTTAAAAAGCATTACGAATTGACTTTGAAAATCTTTTATTGAATGTTTTTAAAGATAAACTGTTTTTGTTGCTCACACCAGTCCCACGACTGATCCGGAGTTTATTGTTTCTTTCCTAAACTCTGGGTGCTCATTATTTTCTACACGAGCAGCCTAGAGTTGGGTTTTTCAGATAGTCAGGTTTAGTAGATTATCTGGAGTTAGTTCAGTCTTTGGTTCGCACCAGTCTTGCTTAGCTTGGTGCATTGTTATGGGGGTTTCGAGCTATTGCTGGATTAGATCTTGGAGATGGAGTTCAGATTTGGAGTTCTTCCTTGAAGACTATCTCAGAGTTATTGTTCTGCTGCTAGATGTTATCTATTTTCTTTCCGCTGCTATTTTATTGTATCATATCTCTGATGTATATTGATATCTATTGGATCATCTATTGTATCAGATATTGTATCAAAGCTGTGTATCAATGTATTATTCTTTTATTCCGCTGTGTTAATTACTTAATGATTGTTATAAGCTCCGGCGAATCGGATTTGAATGGTCGAATCTACGGCATTCGAATACGATTTGAAGTATGGATGTCGATTTTTGAGCGGGCAAAATCCGTCTCGTTACAATTTTCAAAGTCTATAAATTGAGTTTCAATATGAAATAAATAAGCCAATATATATTTTTTAATTTTTAATTTTTTATATTATAAAGATAAATTTGATTAATAAATGTTTTCAATTTATATTATTTGCCCAAGATTATTTAAAAAGGAAATTCAATTTCAAATTTAAATTTTAGTTAAATAAATTTGTTAAAAGGGATTTGTTTAGAAATTAAAATTATTGGTTTAAAATTAATCTATTTAATTAACCTAGGATACTAAAAAGGGAATTTTTTGGTTTAAAATTAAATTAATAAAATCATTGGTCAATTAAATTTATCCAATAGGAATTAAATTGTTCAATTTGTTCGAATATTAATAAAAATCATACAATTGTTTGATACAAGGTCTAAAATGTAAAAACAAGCCGGAATGGAAATGAGTTGGAATGGATGTTAAATAAAAGGTGAGATCCTCTCACTCAATCAGATTTTTTTGATTTAATTTTAAATAGTTAAATTTAAAGTGGTTGATTGTGTACTTGGATGATAAATAATTATCAGTATACTGAATTAGACCCTATGCGCCGCATAATAGCGGATGATATTATATTAAACCCATAAGCCGCGATATTCCACCTCGAAGTGGAATTGGTATTATAAATGTATTTGGAGCGATTGATTTCCCGCATTTTATAGCGGATGAGACCCTATGCGCCGCATAATAGCGGATGATATTATATTAATCCCATATACCATGATATTCCAACTCGAAGTGGAATGGGAATTTAATTGTTGTGCTGAAGTCTGTAGATGTAGGGAAACAGGTTCGAGGGATCCAACTGGATTCTTCAAATACATGAATTTGTTTTAATATTGTGTGTTGATTATATATAATCTGTGTGATATTATTTTTGTGATTGAAATCATTGAAGGTTATAGTTTAGCCGAATATATTTTTGGCATCGTAGGATATCGGAAATAAATAAAATTGGATTTTTGAAATTCAAGTAGAAAATTGATCATAAATTCATTTAAAGAATTTAGTGAATTTAAAAGAAGAATTCAAATAGATAAATTTTTATTTTTGAAAACTTATTAAATAAGTTCCAAAAATATGGGAGAAGATTTCTATAAATGGGTTTTGAGTAATATTGTTAATAGATGAAGGATTTATTTGAAATTCGAATTTTAAATAGATTGGAAGAGATGAAGGAATTTATTTTAAAAGGAAATAAATTTAGAGATCAAATTTGGAGTTTAATTTGGTGATTGAAAATTAATCTTTAGGAAATCAATTTGAAACTGGATTTGGTGTCTGAAATAAATTTTTGAAATCAATTTGGGATTTGATTTGGTGTTTGAAAGTGAATATTTGGAACGATTTAAAAATCGTATATTATTAGATATTTGGAATTTAAAATTCACAACAGGGATTTAAAAAGGAAAGAGAAATTTGTTTTATAAATAAATATTGCTTTATTTTTAAAAGTGTTGAAAGGAATTTACGGATTTGGAACGTAAATTTGAAATACATACAGAAAGATTTATAAATTGATTTGAATGAACCATTTTAAAATGAAGGTGTATTCTCCCTAGAAAGTCGGGTATGTTTTCAATATAGTTTATAAATATAAATTGAAGTTGTAAAGATGGTTTTAGGGATAAAAAAAATATTTTGGAGAAAATTATTTATTTAGGTTATTTTGAAAATCTTTAAAATAAAGATTTATTTTAATTTACTATAGAAGTGATTATTTAAAGTTTTAGTTGATATTTGTTTTAGAAAATGGATATTTAAATAGTCATATCCTATCTACTAATTTTATTTTTAAAATTAGTTTGGACTTGAATTTTTTTGAGATATTAGTTTAATATTTTTATAACTAATATTTAAGCAAGCATTTGAAAATGATTTTATTTTAAATGTTTCCAAGTACATATTGGATAAGTATTTAATTTTATTTTTGAAGTATTTGAGCTCGGCAAATTTTCAGTGGAATTAAATAAATATTTGAAAATTTATTCAAGGTGAGGGAAGCGATTTGAAATTTGTTTCCAAAAGATTGAAAGTTAAAAAGTGATTTGAAATTTGTTTTTAAATGGTTGAAGTATTAAAATTATATCTTGCGAAGATATTTTGAAAATAATAATTGGGGGGAAATTATTTGAAATCCTGTGATTGTTGTGAATGATGATTGATAGTTTAATAACCAACTATCAATATTGGCCTTTTTAATGGCATTCGAATTTCAATGCGATCGGGGGTCGGATTCCAAATGGATATTCGAAAACCACATCGAACCTTTGTGATTGTGATGGATCTTTTGTTTAAAATATTAAAGTGGAAATTCATTGCGATGTGTTTGAAATCTGAACTTAACACTTATTTTTAAAATAAGCACCCGTTTTTCGGATTAGCCGTGAGAGGACTTTGTGTCATAAAACCTATTTCGAATAATGATACGACGAAATGGGATTGCATTCGAAGAAGGTGTTGATGACAGGGTATTTTCGAAAACGAAAGGATTACCTGCCGAATGTCTCTACACCGGGTTGCTCCGGTATAGAAATTCTATCACCCTTTGTAATGGGGATTCCGGACGTGATTAGTGAATATCTAAATTGCAAGGACTTCTTTGAAGTGCCTTCGGTTCCGTTCGATCCCGGAACGGACTTGTATGGATGTGTGTTTGACGTTACACTTTGAGATGTAAAGCTGCTTTGTATCAAATATATTTCTGTTGGTGGTGGAGAATTTATTCTCTTAGCTTAACACCCTTCTATAAGACGTAGGAGTTTAGAGGTTATGTAGTTGATAGTTACTCGTGATACATTTCCAAATTGGTAATGTGGCATACGAAGTGCTGCTGATCATTTGTTGATCGAAGCATGGCTTTTGTGACAAGCGTAGCTTTGTGGATGAGACTTCGTCGGACCTCACAACCCGGAATGGTCGAAACAGGAAGGATGCAGCAAGGTTATTTGGGGTAACGCCCCCTGAGGGTACGTCATTTCCTTTTGGAAAAGGTGGTATCATGGTATGGAACCCAGACACTTAACTTATGTGGTTGCTGTAAATTTGTTATACTTTATGGTTGTTGCTTTGTGGTTGAGGATCCTCGGATAAAGGTCGCAAACGACCGGTGGATGGAGTACTCATGCAGTAGTTACCTAGTTACAGAGGTAACCCGGCCTTTTGTTGGCATAAATCCGGTCATGTTCTCGGGGCGTCCCTCCAGAGGCGTATCCATGTGGCCCAGGAAGTTCCTTAGCCTGACCACTTGTTGGAAATCCAATCACCAATTTGAGTCTTGTACGGTTTTAGTTGTAGAACCTGCCATCTAATATGGTAGCTATAGTAGGCATACTATAATGGTATGTATGCTGGCTAAAATTTAAATTATACTTGCAAATGTTTTTCCATTGTGCACTAATAATAATATTAAAAGAGATTTTGCGTATGAAGCTTGTTTGACTATCATAAGGAGAAATCTCCCCTAAGTGTGCGATTGCATTGTGTGTGTGCCGGGAGACTTTATGGTAGTTTTATTTTCCAAAAGCACAGCGGATTTCTTTTTCTTTCTTTGTGAAAATAACTATTTTTAAGATCTCACTCCAGTCCCATGACTGACCTGGAGTTTATTGTTTCCTTTCTAAACTTTGGATGCCCACAGTTTTCCACACGGGCAGCTTATAGTCAGGTTATCAGTCGTTCGGAAGCGAAGTCAAAGAGATGCTGTGGAGATCTGGAGTTTAAGCTGGATGGCGAGACGTACCACTTATACTATGTAGTGTCTGTTGCGTTTGGGTTAGTGCAAGTCAAATTTTCCTGTACACAAGTTATTATAACTGCCAGTGTTGTGTTTGGTGTTGTTGTAAAATCTGATAATGTGATGTATGTAAAACTGATATAGTGCTTTTGTTTTAAAGATATTCATTTATCTATTATATGTTCTTTCGCTGCGAAATGTGAGATTCTGTTATTGCTTCTGTTTCTTCTTTTATCTTCTTCTTTAACCCTAACGGTTCGATTTTCTGGAATTCGATTGTGCGGCATTTGATACAGTGGGCGTATTGATGTCGACTTTTGAAAGTCGAAAAATCAGGTCGTTACACGACCCGAAATCCAGTGATTGAAAATCGACATCAAATACATCACTTCTATTCGACTACCGGAGATTCAAACGTCGAACTCCAGTTCGGATGGAGCTTATAACAACATTAGATGAATATAAACAGCGGAAACAAAATGAATTATCATTGATCAACATCACAGATACAACATCATCATAATATCCATGACAACATTAATCACCACCTTCAGAGAATTGTATATGTATAGCACAACTACAAATTGGAAACATCACGGAGGAACAACAAAGTTATCCTATTTCAAGAAGGTCTCCAAAGAAAGAGAGCGAGAATCCCAACTCAGCACCTTAGATCCAAAAAGCTTCAAAAAGATCCCCAAGTCAAAAGCCTCCAAATCTGATAGCTTCTGAAACAAAAGACTTCAAAAGATTCCAAGCCAGCACCAAAACACGGAAAACTAGCTTCTAGGCTGCCTGTGTGGAAATCATGGGCACCTAGAGTTTAGGAAGGGAACAATAAACTCTGGATCAGTCATGGGACTGATATGAGTAAAAAAAAAATAGTTGTTTGTACAATAACAGTTTATAAAGAAAATCCGGTATGCTTTTGGAAAATGAAACTACCATAAGGCCTCTCGGCACACACATAATGCAATCACACACTTGGGGGAGATTTCTCCTTATGATAGTCAAATATATTTATACGAGAAAACTTTTTGATATTATTGTTAGTGCATAGTGTAGAAAACATTTTCGAAAGTATAATATTAATCTTATCCAGCATACATACCATTATAGTATGCCTACTATAGCTACCATGTTAAATGGCAGGTTCTACAACTAAAGCCGTACATGGTTCGTATTGGTGATTGGATTTCCAACAATGATCAAGTTAAGGAACTTCTTGGGCAACATGGGTACGTCTCCGGAGGGACGCCCCAAGAACCCAACCAGATCTCTGCCAACATAAGGCCGGGTTACCTCTGTAACTAGGTAACTACTACACGAGTATGCCATCTCCGGTTGTAACCAACCTTTATCCGGGGACCCAACAACAACAATCACAAAGCAACATAATTGCAATACCAACATAATTTAAGTATCCGGGCTCCATACCATGATACCACTTCTACCCAGAAGGAAATGTACCTACCCTAAGGGGAGCTACCCCTAATAACCTTGCTGCATCCTTCATGTTTCGACCATTCCCGGGTTGTGAGGTTTGATGTAGTCTCGTCCACAAAGCTACATTTTTCACAAAAGCCCATGCTTCGATCAACAAATGATCTGCAGCACTCAGCATGCCACACTACCAAGTTGGGAGTATATCACTGATAACCTTCAACTACATAATCTCTGAGCTCGTTCGTCTCAGCAAAGGGTGTTAAGCTAAGAGAATAAATTCTCCTCCACCAACTGAAATGTATTTGAAAGAAATCTGCTTTATATCTCAAAGTGTAATGTCACACATACAACCATACAAGTCTGTTCCGGGTTCAAACAGAACCGAAGGCACTTTCGAAGATGCCCTTGCAATCCGGGCATCCACAATCCCGATCGGACTCCCTATCACATATGGAGATCTCTACACCGGAGCAACTCAGTGCAGAGTCATTTGACAGGTTATCCTATCATCCTCGAAGACACTTCACCACCATCTTCAAATGCTATCCATTTCGTCGTATCACCATTCAGAATGGGTTATAGACACAAAGGTCCTCTCCCGGCAAAACCGAATAGTGGGCGTCAATTTAAAAACATGTGGATATGTCGTTCACAAAGTTTCACAGGTTCGATGTGGGTTTCAGATAACCAACTGGAATCCGACTCCTTGTTGCATCGAAATTCAAAAGCCATTTTACGGCAAATGGGTTTTCACAATCACACAGAAACAATCACAGATATTACAGCTCAACACAGGGTAAATCATATCACAAAGCATCACCATCACATATCAGAGATATTGATCAGTACACATCATTCACTAATAATTAATCATCTACAATCAAGGTGAATTAATCGTGTGATTTAAATTAATTAATCACACAATTACTTTCATTAATTATCTTTAATCAATGATTACTCATCCTTAATTATAAATTAATTAAATCTTAATCACCTTCGTTAATTAATTATATATATTTTTATTTTATTAATTATCTTAATTAATTAATCCTTAATTGTTAATTAATTAAACCTTAATTACTTTTATTAATTAATTATTCCATAATTAATTAATGCTTAATTGTTAAATAATTAAATCTTAATTACTTTTATTAATTAATTATTCCTTAATTAATTATCTTAATCAACTAATCCTTAATTGTTAATTAATTAAATCTTAATTACTTTTTTAGTTAATTATCTTAATTAATTAATCCTTAATTGCTAATTAGTTAAATCTTAATTACTTTACTTAATTAATTATTCCTTAATTAATTATCTTCATTTATTAATCCTTAATTGTTAATTAATTAAATCTTAATTACTTTTATTAATTGATTATTCCTTAATTAATTAATCATAAATACAAATCAATTAACCTTAATAATTTACTTAATTAATCTTTAATATTAAGTAATTAATTAAGTAGTTATTCTTTAAATAATTTATTGATAAATCATTAATTACTTAATAAATTTAAATGATAAATCTTTTTACCTTTGTTAATCATTTTGATTATCTTGTAAACCTTGTTTAATAAATCATTCTTCTCATATAAATTAACTTAAAGGATTAAGATTTAGTTTAAATAGCATTTCATCTTAATTATCCTTCTTAATTGCATTATTTAATCGATATAAATAATTTTATAAAAATAATGTAAGAAAGTTTAATTTAAATTTAATTACTTTAAAAATGTCTTACTTAAAACCTTAATTAGTTTAAACTTAAATCAAAATTATCTTTTAAAAACATGGATTTAAAATTGTTTAAAATTTGATTTTTTTTTTCAAAACTGTTTTGTGTATCAACCTGAGTGCACTTCGAGTCTCACCCGAAGAAAAATGCTCCTTGCTTTGATTCGTTTCCAAAACCTACCCGTGTGCCTAATTTTTTTTAAGTTTAATTTGTTTAAGTACAAACCCGTGCAACCCAAAATTTACTTCGAGTCCATACCCGAGCTCGGACCTTATCTCCCGAAGGCTACATCGAGTTTCCTTTTTCTTCATAAACCTATGTCCACTGACACAGCTAAAGCCATATGCACGTGAACCGATCATCTGCGAAGCTCTGACCTCCAAGTCCATCACCGACACACCATCGACGACTTAAATTTTAACACTTGTCTTTATGTATATTACTTGTTTAACATTTGTACCTTCATTAGAATAATATGTTTTTTCATTATTTAAATTGAATTTAAATTTACATTTTCCATTTTCTAAAGACATTTGCCTTATTTTAATAAATACCATTTAAAAGAAAATTTTGAAATTAAATACACATTAAATAAATTACATATATATATAAGTCCAAATTATATTATTAAAGCATTTATTTAAAATTTAAATTCAAATTTAAAGCTAAATTCAAATCTACTCACATATACACACATATGTATAATTTAAATTCAAATGGTTTTAAAAACATTTATTATTTCAAATTTTAGTCTCAAATGAAATTGAAATCTTGTTCATACAATTTAACACTTATTTTATTTGATTTGAACGTTTTCAAATTAATCTCAAATTAAATTCAAAAATTCAAATAAATTACTAAATTAAATTGATAAAACTTTGGGATGTTACAACAATCCTTTCACAACTTTTGTTATTTCAACACCATTTCTTCTTGCATTAATTCTATTTCAATTTAATTTGATTTTTATCTAACCAAATGCCAATTTGTTTTCTAATTTTAATTCACTTCTAATCTTAAATCAACATTTTATTTTTATTTCATTTACCAAGAAATCAAGCAAATTTTTACTTTAGGTTTTACTTCTTTTCAATTTTATTCAAGCTTAACTAAATTTTATTTAATCAGCTTAAATCCATACCATTTCTTTTACTAAATTAAATAAGAATTTAGTTTAATTAAATATTATTTATAGCTCATCTTAATTTGGATTTCAATTCAATCCAATTTAAATTTTATTTCCCAATTTATAAGTTCAAAATCTTATTTACTTACCTAAGTCCATTTACATTTATATTTTACTTTATCTTGCTTAAATTCGCATTTCATTTAGAATTAAAAAAATTTAACTTTCCATTTTCCTATTCATAAGTTCAAAACTTATTTATTTAAAATCTTATGTTACTTACTTGAGTCTAATTACATCTTATATTCATAATCTGGATTATTTATTTCACTTAAGAACTTAATGTATTCATTCCATTTAATAATTGTAACCTATACTTATACAATTATCCTACCTTTCCACTTTATATCCAAATTCACATTAAATTTTATTTAAGTTAAATTTCAATATACCTTATCCACTTTTATTTACTCAAGTTATAATTTTAATTTCCACGATTAAAATTTTCACTTCCTTTCTTATTTAGATCAACTTCATTTTATAAATTCAATACTGATTTCTCTCAATTCCCAAATCTTCTAAATAGAATTTCCAAAATTCAATTACCCGGTTTATTTACAAAACCATTTTAAAATCATAAATATACATACTTGGTGTATTAAATCATATCTTCGGATTTTCAAAACAACTTGGTTTTACCAAAACAATTCCCGTTTTGAAATGTTTAAACAAACTTGTCTACCAAACAGGTCCCAACAAATAATTATACCAAACTACCTTGGTGGCAATCCATCACTTAGAAACTCAAAAATGGATACTGATAATGTGGCCATCATCATTAGGATTATTTTCCAACGATTGAAGTGAGTTCAGTGCTTTCTTACTTCCCACAATTTATTTCCCAAAATAATACTCCATTATTTCCTTCTAGCACTTTGGTAAATATTTTAAAATTTCCATGATTTAAAATTCCCAAACTTTTTGTTCAAATTCATTTAAAAACATTTTCCAAAATTCCCGGGGTTTAAATTCTGGTTAAAATCAAATTTTGGTTATGTTCCATTGTGTTATTTCATACTTACATAATTCTATTTGGTTATAAATACAAACCATTTCAAATTTTAGATTATTATATGTTTATAATATTAACATCCAAACATCCAAATAAATATAATAATTTCAGAAAATTGTTTCATTTATATCAAAATATAATTTTAAGAAAAATTATTTCATTTACCAACTTTAAAAACAATACTATGTTGATTTATCTTGTTGAAGAGTTTAGAAACCCCTATCGATATAGTTGTACTTCCCGTACTGACCAGAATTCATAGGCACTCAACCGATAAATCAACACAGTATAAAAACAGTTTTATATTCACTAACAATTACATGATTATAGCTATTAATACACTCAACTCATTCTAGAGTACTATTGACTCTATCTTAATGAGTAATCCCCACAAGAGCCAAGGTTATCGCCAACCTGGCTCTTATACCACTATAGCGACCCGCCCTTCTCGATCCTCGAAATTCGACACAAATACGCCACTATATAATATGCCGACTATCGAGTGCCAGAAGAGGCAGATTTCTGAGGAAAGAAAGAATGAGATAGAAGAAGAGAAAACAAAACAACATCAGAATCTCGCAATCGCAGCGGAATAAAATACAATAGATAATAACTGATCTTTACACAAAAAGAATCTATATCTGTTTTATACATTACATCATCGGAATACATCACAATCAAAACAATTACTGGACAGTTGTCTTAACTTGTCGTCATAAAGCTGACCATACAGCTTATACAGCACACCATAATATACTTCAAATACATGTGATAAGTCTTGCCATCCAGCTTGTCTCCTGAGCTCCACAGCATCCTACCCTGTACTTATAATACTCGGTCTGACCCAAGCATTATAATAAAATAACACCCGAGTTGGTCTGGAAAACCAGCGTGAGAAAAATACGCCCAATTTAATTATTATTGTTTTCAAAATCCTTCGGAAATCAAAGGTATCTCGTAAGACCACACCACAAATAAACATATCGGGTTTTTACCTTACGATAACCAAAACATTTCTTATAAAATCCTCTGATATTATAATAGTGTCTAAGTACAAGTACTTATTCAAATAGCCGAAATTGTTACATTATTAAAATCTAGCAATACTAGCCACAAAGTGGGTTCTACGAACAAAACCGTAAAGGCACGTAGGGAGAATGGATTTCCCACTAATGACTAGGCACTGGGGTACCACCTGTCACGGTACCTGGTCTAGATCAGCATACCAAGAACGTCTTCGTTCCTCTACAACACAAGGCCGGAGCTACCCCATACTAGATAGTCCGAATAAGATCACCCCGCGGTTGGGATCAACAACCGCCCACGCATCCGAATAAAAGGGACCTTGAGATAGGAATGACCTTACCTTAATTGGGTGCTACCCACTTAGCCTTGCTGCATAACCCCTGATTTTCAGTCATTCTCGGTTGATGAGGCTCGAGGCTCAGCGTTACCTTTTTAGAACACATCTCACTTAGAATGCTCATCGTCCCCCTGACGATGTTCTAAAATCATTCATCCATACAAGTCCGTTCCAGGTTGGAACGAAACCGAAGGCACTACTCCAACAACATCCATTTTGGAATCACCCTCAGGATTAGTACCGATTAGCCCTTGCACTTCACTGTTCCATCTTCGACTCCAAGCACTTGTCTTTATCATGAAAATGTACTCGTCGGATCGGAGTGGTTTTCGGATCTTAAATCCGATACCGGTCTCTTCGAAACAACGTTGACTATTTCTCGATAAACTCAACCCCGGTTCTTTAGGAATACTCAGATGAGAATAAGATCGGAGTTCACCTCCTAACCATTAGTGGACGGATTTCCTTATAAACATCCCAGAAGAACGAACGAGTTTATACGTACAGTATAACACCTCGAATGGTAACTGTACCATATAATTCTCATGCCTCTTCTAGGTATTCCAATGTTATATTTGGGTCCAGATTTGATAGTCGGTTATTTAAGTATCAGATAAACAATCAATTCAACCAATTATTTATTTTCACTGAAATGCCAAGTCTCATAAAATTAGAATTTTATAATTTAAATCATTTTTTCTAAAAACATATAATTAAAACATTTAAAAATAAAAGTACTTAAATTACTTTACTCAAAATGACAGTTATGAAATTTTATAATAGTTTTCCAAGTAAAACTTAAGCCACAATATATTTTTAAAATAAAGTTTTATATAAAGTATAAATATTAAAAAAAAATCTTTCAAAAACATACTACTAATTTGACTTTAAAAATAATTACTACTGAAATAAATTTTTAAATAAAATTTACTTTAAAATTCTAAAACAATTAAAAACAATAAATTTCTCCAAAGCATTACTTTTTAAATAATTTTAAAACCTAAAACTTATACATAAAAATTCTCCTTTGAAAATGTACTTGGCTTTTCAGGGAAATACACTTCCATTTCAATATAACCCATATAATCCTTTTATAAATTCTGCTCAATTTATCCCAATTTAATTTACGTTCCAATCCTGTAAATTTCTTCCAACACTTTAAAAATAAAACACTATTTATTTTTAAAAATATTTCTTATCTCCTTATAACCACTTTCAAAATATATGTTCTTAAATTATTTAAAATAAAGCTACTAAATACTTATGAAAATCTATAAGAGTATCTTGAGTAAAACTTAAACCAAAATTACCTTTTTAAAAATAAAGTTATGTAACGACCCTGGATTTCGGCCCCTGTTATTTTAATAAATGTTTAATCTAATTAAATATAAAATATGAATTGTTCCTATTTTGAATGAGTATGATTTTGGAAATATTGCCATCTATTTATATAAACTGTTTTTTTAAAGGAAATTGAATTGGAAATTGAAATAAGTATTTCAATAATATGCACAATAAAAATCTATTTTATATAATTACTTAAAATACTTTACATTGTTTATATATATAGATAATAATGTGTGAAATTCTAAAATAATCTTCTTAACAATATTATTAATAAAAATTTAACTCATATAATTAAATTAAAATGCTATATATTGTTAACATTTGTTAAATGAATACATATACTTGATGATGTTTAAAATTTAAAATCTAATCCTAGCAATATAAAATAATAAATGTAAAATGTAGGTCGAACATATGAATGTAATTTAAAAATTGATAGTTAGAATATAAGATATAAATATAAGTAAGTAAACTTATGAAATACAATTTAAGTGTTGAAGGCTAAAATACCAAATAAAAATAAAATAATAGCCAAATGAATAAGTTTATAAATAAAATATGAAAATAAGCAATTATGTAACAGAATAAAACACTTAGCAATGTAATATGAAATGAACAAAGTTATATATATATATATATAGTTATACTCACCAAGAATCAAGTCAGGCTGCACTAAGACAAGTAATATAATAATAACAAAATAAAATATCTTCACAATCAAAGTATCTTCATTCATAAGCCATTGACCTGCAAATATATGCCTACAAATAAATATCTTACACATAGTACACTATACTTATAATTGTGTAAACATAATTAGCAACCTAAGCATTAAATTGCCATCTTCTCAGTACATTATTTGTCAATTCATATGTTTACAAACCTGGACATATCAGACATAAAAACATGTTTCAGCCGAAATCTCAGCACTTTGTTCATGTTGCAGTAATTTTTATTTGGTTAAACTAATAAAACCTGTCCAGATGCTACTTCCTCTATACAACTGTGTCTTCTATATACATATATGTATGCATTCCCATTTAGTTCGAGCAGTAGCTAATATGAAAAGAAAAAAAAAGGGATTCAAATATACAGTTTGAAATTTCAGTTTCAAGGCAACAGGTTTTAAACTCACTGCTTTCTGTATACATTCAGGTGAGTAAACATTTCTGTTTAACATAATTTATGGTGAGTAAACAAGATTAGTTAAAGCTTTAAGTCCCAATTATAAAACAGTTCATGATTTAATCATCATATGACATTGTGTATGCTTGATCATAATTCCATCAACTCTGTGACTTCTGATAATGTTTCAGGTTTGCATATTTTTGAGTAAAACTCAAATTAGCCTCATTAAACATTGGAAATCTGTAGGTATTCGATTAAAACAATATGTTATAACATAAATTTAGATGCTGATTTAATCTTAAGGAAAAATATAAGCGCTATAACGATGTACAGTGCATTAAACAATAATTTGAAATATATATATATATATATAAGTTGTTGTAAAATATTAATTCAAGGTCATAGATTGAATCCATACTGGAATTCATGATTTTAAAAACTAAAAAGAAGATTTTTAACTTAATTTTCCAAGCACAGTTTGTAATTGAACTAAGTTTACATTGATTCCGTTTTCAAACAACCAATCCAGTTATAAATAGTGAAACTTGGATTGAAGCTAGATTATGCATCTATAAACACGGGAAAAATGTAAATTAAATTTTCTATTGATTAAAATTCGAACACGAGATTCATTTAGGGTTTTACTGGGAATTTTATGCTTCTCTGTTATCAAATCGCGTACGTCATTTACACATGATCGAGCCATACGTGGCTTTGGTAGAGGATAGGGGGAGGTGTTGTCGAGACGTTGACGACCTTTTAACGTCTCCGGTGGCCGTTGGGTGATGGCGGGGTCGTTTATCTGCCAGAGGTGAGCTTCAGTTTTCGTGCATAATAGCAAAATTTTGATTTTTACCTTAATTCGTATTTCTGCGTTTCGATTGTGGGTGAAGAGGGGAAACGTGGTTTGTGGGTGCTGACGAGAGCTTCTGGAGGTCCGCCGAACCACCGTGCATGTGTACGGTGGCGTTGGAGGCAGGACAGCGTGTCTGTGAACGGCGAGAGGAGTCGACTCGGGTCGCGCTCGAGTGAAATGGGGTGAAGACTCGGGTTATTTCTCGTTGTGTCGCGTGAGATACTGATGGTTTCTTTTTCACTTAGTACAGTTATAACCTAAAGAAAAAAGAAAAAAAATGAAGGAGAAGAAGGGTTCTAGGAGGATTCTCAGGGTAGTTGGCGTGTTACTCGAAGCTATACTCGGGTGAACGTAGGGGCGGTCTCGGGTTTTCCCCAGGGAAGTTTTGGATTTGTTTGATCTGCAGTTTTGTTTTTCTTTCTTTGAGATGAGGTTCAGGCTAATTAATTCAAGTAATATTTTACAATGAAATTATTATTTGATTACTGCTTAAAACTAGTAATTTGATTAAAGGCTTGTATGAAAATCAATTAACATTAAGGGTTAGTTGTAATATTAAATTGATTTCCAAATTTTATGTAGTTTTCTTTAAAATGTTAGTTAAGTCGATTACTTAACAGTTATTATGTTTTGAAATAATTAAGAATAATTATATTATGATTGGAGTTAGAATTAGATAACGCTTAAGAAATTACTAAATTTAGAAATAACTACTTCAGTTAATTAGTTAGGGATTCATAATTAAGAGAAATTAAGTGATTTAAATAAATGAATAAGTGTAATGAATTAATGATTGATTAAGAAAATAACAGATAATAATTGGATAATTAAGTTATACTGATAATTAAAGATATTAATAAATGATCAAGAAACAGTTTATTAAGAAATTAAATCACTTGATTAAGGAAGTAACTGATTAATAATGTGAAATAAAGTAATTATGTATTAAGACTAAATAATTAATTAATAAATTATTAATTAAACAATTTGAAAGGAAATAAGTATTTGGTTGTTAATTACAATTTAACAGAGTTAAGCAGTTAACCCTCAGGTAATTAATTCTAACTTGAATTAATTACAAATAAGACTTAAAGGAAATTGCTTATGAATTGTTGTGTTGAATATCTGATTCTGATACTTATGTAATAATATTCTGTGGTGCACTGTGATATCTTATGTTATATCTATGATGCTTGTATATGTTTTATCTGTGATAAATGCTATGTTAATTCAACCGTTAGATTTAAATTATTTAAACTGTTAAGTTAATTAGACAACTTGGCCCTTAAAATGGCGTTTGGATTCGATGAGACCGGGATCGGAAGAATCAATTTTGATCCTCCGAAAACCACATCAATCCAATTTAAACGTTAGGTCGTGAATTCTGATATGAAGATCGAGTTGGAGTTTCCAGAATGCAAGGGTTATCGTCGTTGACTCTGAGGGTGATTCCAAAATGAGTGTAACGAGATAATGCCTTCGGTTTCGTTTGAACCTGGAACGAACTTGTATGGATTGAATGCTTTCAGCACATCGTCAGGCGGACGATGAGCATTCTAAGTGATATGTTCTATAAAGTTAATCGCAGCCTCAAGCCTCATTAACCGAGAATGGCTAAAACAGGGGAGATGCAGCAAGGTTAGGTGGGTCATGCCCAAGCAGGACAAGATATTTCCCCTGTCTAGATGTCCCTTTTATATTTCGGCTTAGTGGGTGGTTGGTCGCGCCAACCACGGGGTTTATCTTCTTCGGGACTGTTCAGTAAGGAATGGTTCCGGCCTTGTGTTGTAGGGGATGAAGGGAGTAATCCTCGGTACGGTGATCTAGGCCCCGTACAGTGACGGGCGGTACCCCAGTAGCCCTGCCATTGTTGGAAATCCATTTTCCCTACGAGACCCTACAGTTTTGTTTTGTATTACCCACTTTTGTGGCTAGTAGCTGGAATTTAATAGATGTAACAATTTCGGCTATTTTCTATTTACTTGAAAACCCTAGACACTATTATAATATCACTGGATTTCCTATGAAATGTTTTGGTTAGCGTAAGGTAAAAACTCACCCGTATTTATTTGTGGGGAGTCTTACGTGATACCTTTATTTTCAAATGTTTTTTTTAAAGTTAAACAACCTTAAACCGTTTACTCATACCAGACCCATGTCTGACCTGGAGTTTATTTTTGTTTTTATAAACTCTCGGGTACCCAAATTTTTACGGGTAGCCAAGGGATTCAGGTTAGCTTTGACGAATTCTGAAGGAGCAATGGAGTAGGAGGCTTCTACGTTGTAGATATATATATATATATATATGGTGCCCCGCTGTGTTGATATCTCTGAGCTGTCTATCTGTATTGTATATTGACTTGTATTAACTAGACAGGTGTTATAACTGTCTAGTATTGATGTATTATCTGTATAACTCTGATATATGTAAAACTTTTAAATATTTATGTGATATTATATTTTGTTCCATTCCGCTGTGAGATTCTGATGTTGTTGTTCTTTCTTTCTCTTACTTTTCTATTTTCTCATCCCTTTCTTTCTTAATGATGATACGTCTTTCTGGTGGTAGAAAGGCGGGTCGTCACAGTTGGTATCAGAGCAATAGGTTGGTGATAACCTTGGCTCTGGTAGGAATTACTCATGGAATAGAGTCAGTAGTACTCTGAAATGAGTTTGAGTGTATTAATAGATATAAGCGCGTATTTGTTAGTGAATATTAAATTGTTTTTGTGTTGATTTATCTGTTGAGTGTTTATGGATTCTGGTCGATGTGTGGGACGCCACTTCATCGATAGGGATTCCTGAACTCTTAAACAAGATTAACCGACACAGTATTGTTTTAAGGTAGGGTAAATGAAATAATTTTACCCAAAATTATATTTTGATATAAATATTTTTCTGAAATAACTATATATACTTGGATATTTGATTGCTAATAGTACAATCAAATAAATTTTTAAATGTGAGTGGTTTATAACCAAATAAAATTATTTAAGAATGATTTTAAATAAAAAGGAATATAACTAAAATTTGATTAAACAGAATTTAAGTCCCGGAAATTTGAAGTATTTAAACAAAAAGGGGGTTTGGGAATTTAAAATCCTTGGGAATGTTTGAAAATGTGTTTTTCCAAAGAGTTGAAGGAACTAATGGAATTTTGTTTTGGAAAATATGATTGAATGAAAATTGTTTTGGAAAGAATTTGTGAAAGTAAGAAAGCACTGAACTCACTTCAGTCGTTGGGAAATAATCCTGATGGTGATGGCCACATCATCAGTATTCATTTGCGAGTTTCTAAAGTGATGGATTGCTACCAGGATAATTGGACATGATATTTGGAGTTGTTGGGTATACAAGTTGTTTTAAAAATTTCAAGAGAAAATTTGTTTTGGTGAAAACAAGTGTTTGGAATTTGAAAATTTGATTTGACACCAAGTGGGTAAGTGTAGTTATCCTTTTAAAATGGTTTTGAAAATGAAAACCGGGCAATTGAATTATAAGAATTCTATTTAGATAATGTGAAAGTTTAAATGAATCACCTGTTGAACTTATAAAGTAAAGTTGATATTAATAAGAAGAAGATTGGGAATTTTAATCCAGGAGTCAAATTTAATTTAAGTAAATGAAGGTGAAGAAAATATATTTAAATTTAAACTGAGATAAGTAAATGGAATTGAAGTTCAAAATGAACTTATTTGGATATAAAATTTGAAGGTAAAATGATTGTAATTGAAAAATGAAAATTTAACCTTAAGACAGTAAGAGCTATATATATATATATATATATATATATATATATATAGTCTGAAATTGTGGTCATAAGATGAAATGACCCAAATGAGTGATATAAACTTTTAAGAAAACAAATAAGATTTGAACTCATATAGAGGGAAATAAATTTAAAAGGATGATAAGTAGATAAATTTAACTGAAGTTGAGTTAGAATAAAACTAAATTTGAATGAATTCAGTCGAGTTATAGACCAAATTGAATGAAATAAAATTCTTATGTAAATTGTGAACCAAAGTAAGTATTGAATTGGATTAAATAGGAATGGTGTGAGTTGTAAACAAATCTAATTCAAGTATAAATTGGATAACCCTATTATGAATAAATTCAATAATGAATTATTAATGTAAATTAAAATTTTAAAAAGGGATAAAAGAATAAACTAGTCAGTAAATAATTGGGATTTGATTAAAGGAAAATCAAATCAAAGATTTGAATGGAAATTTGTGAAATAGAATAAATCTAAGTTGTTGGGTGAAATAGTTTGAAGTAAATAATGACTTAAGTAAATTGTGAAATGATTATTTAAAACATTGGTTGTTGTGTCTAATAAAATGGTTCGGAATCAAGCCTGATTGAAATGGAAGAAAATGAAATGAAAGGATTGTGACTAAATTTAATGTGGTAGAGTCAAGTGTAAAATTGAGATGAAATCAATTTAAAATGGTCATAAAGATTAAGTGATTATTTATTCACAATGATATTGTTAAATTGTATAAGAAAATGGGATGTTTGGAGTAAATGAGATTGGATAAAATTCTATGAATTATTGGAAGCAAAATAAGATGATTTTGGATATGAGTTTGTATTGCTTAAATGGATTATATAAGCAAGAAAGTTGTAAATTCCTTCTAATTAAAAAGGAATGGTTTGAGAATTGATTGAAATTAATTGTGTTGAGGATTTGAACCTTACAAATGTGCTTAGGGAAATATGTAATGGAGACTTTGCCAAAACTTTTCAAAATTTTGAAAACTATATAAAAAAAACAAACAAGAAAGATTATTAGCAACAAAACAACTTCAAATTGAAAACTATAAGTAAACTAATGAATGAAACTAATTTAAAAATAATAATAGGAATCAGTTATAAATGGAGATAGTCAATAAAGGTTCAATATTAGGAAAATTGAATTCATATAGAATTGGTAATCCGGATGTAAATAAGAAGATATAAAGGCTAAAGTGGCAGAGTAATAATATACGAATATATATAATGCTTATATTAAGCTTAGGAAATGAATGATGAAATTCTTAAGTAAATTTGATATTGAAGAAATTTTTCCAAGTGGATAGAAATCAAAATAATGTGAATAAAAGAAATTGATATAGTTGATAATCAATGGATATAAATACGTAGGATGTACGTATATTATTTTATTCACAGGGCAATTTGATCCAGATTCGAGCACATAATTTCGAGATAGTTATATCGATCCGAATTAGGATTTTTCACTCGATTTTCGACGACGAACCATGGATTTGGATTTTGATTGATTCTGGAAAATTCTCTATCATAATTGTGACTATGCAAGGAGAATGACAGTTTCTGATCAAGAAATCAGTTCTGAGTCCGTACTAGGAAGTCGGGTGGATAATACTAGTTCGGAAGTGAAATTATGTGATCGAGCGAGCGATCGGATATGATATTGCGTACGAATGGTATATGTACATCGTACGGGCTTGATTGAATAGATACTGAAATTCTGTAAATGAAGTCAACAAAATTTGGAAAAAAATTATTACTGTAGTTTTTAGAATTGAATTGATAGAACGGATATCTGGAATTTATTGTGTATTCCATATATCTCAGGAAATTGGAAGTTGAGTCGAATTTAATTGTGGTCAGGAATCCAGTTTGGATTATTGATCATCGAGAGACAAACTCTCGATAATTTTAGGAAAGCTTATCCGGATTTATGTTCGGATAACTAGTGATGTTTATTAGAGTAGACTGTTTGTTTTTGTCATTGTATGCATAATACGTATGTTTGTATGATTGGAATAATAGCTTTTAAATTAACTGTTGTTTTAAATTTCGGGGACGAAATTCTTTAAAGGGGGGAGGAATGTAACGACCCTGGATTTCGGCCCCTGTTATTTTAATAAATGTTTAATCTAATTAAATATAAAATATGAATTGTTCCTATTTTGAATGAGTATGATTTTGGAAATATTGCCATCTATTTATATAAACTATTTTTTTAAAGGAAATTGAATTGGAAATTGAAATAAGTATTTCAATAATGTGCACAATAAAAATCTATTTTATACAACTACTTAATATACTTTACATTATTTATATATATATAGATAATAATGTGTGAAATTCTAAAATAAACTTCTTAACAATATTATTAATAAAAATTTAAATCATATAATTAAATTAAAATGCTATATATTGTTAACATTTGTTAAATGAATACATATACTTGATGATGTTTAAAATTTAAAATCTAATCCTAGCAATATAAAATAATAAATGTAAAATGTAGGTCGAACATATGAATGTAATTTAAAAATTGATAGTTAGAATATAAGATATAAATATAAGTAAGTAAACTTATGAAATACAATTTAAGTGTTGAAGGCTAAAATACCAAATAAAAATAAAATAATAGCCAAATGAATAAGTTTATAAATAAAATATGAAAATAAGAAATTATGTAACAGAATAAAACACTTAGTAATGTAATATGAAATGAACAAAGTTATATATATATATAGTTATACTCACCAAGAATCAAGTCAGGCTGCACTAAGACAAGTAATATAATAATAACAAAATAAAATATCTTCACAATCAAAGTATCTTCATTCATAAGCCATTGACCTGCAAATATATGCCTACAAATAAATATCTTATACATAGTACACTACACTTATAATTGTGTAAACATAATTAGCAACCTAAGCATTAAATTGGCATCTTCTCGGTACATTATTTGTCAATTCATATGTTTACAAACCTGGACATATCAGACATAAAAACATGTTTCAGCCGAAATCTCAGCACTTTGTTCATGTTGCAGTAATTTTTATTTGGTTAAACTAATAAAACCTGTCCAGATGCTACTTCCTCTATACAACTGTGTCTTCTATATACATATATGTATGCATTCCCATTTAGTTCGAGCAGTAGCTAATAAGAAAAAAAAAGGGGATTCAAATAAACAGTTTCAAATTTCAGTTTCAAGGCAACAGGTTTTAAACTCACTGCTTTCTGTATACATTCAGGTGAGTAAACATTTCTGTTTAACATAATTTGTGGTGAGTAAACAAGATTAGTTAAAGCTTTAAGTCCCAATTATAAAACAGTTCATGATTTAATCATCATATGACATTGTGTATGCTTGATCATAATTCCATCAACTCTGTGACTTCTGATAATGTTTCAAGTTTGCATATTTTTGAGTAAAACTCAAATTAGCCTCATTAAACATTGGAAATCCGTAGGTATTCGATTAAAACAATATGTTATAACATAAATTTAGAGGCTGATTTAATCTTAAGGAAAAATATAAGCGCTATAACGATGTACAGAGCATTAAACAATAATTTGAAAAATATATATATATAAGTTGTTGTAAAATATTAATTCAAGGTCATAGATTGAATCCATACTGGAATTCATGATTTTCAAAACTAAAATGAAGATTTTTAACTTAATTTTCCAAGCACAGTTTGTAATTGAACTAAGTTTACATTGATTCCATTTTCAAACAATCAATCCAGTTATAAATAGTGAAACTTGGATTGAAGCTAGATTACGCATCTATAAACACGGGAAAAATGTAAATTAAATTTTCTATTGATTAAAATTCGAACACGAGATTCATTTAGGGTTTTACTGGGAATTTTATGCTTCTCTGTTATCAAATCGCGTACGTCATTTACTCGTGATCGAGCCGTACGTAGCTTTGGTAGAGGATAGGGGGAGGTGTTGTCGAGGCGTGGACGACCTTTTAACGTCTCCGGTGGTCGTTCGGTGATGGCGGGGTCGTTTATCTGCCAGAGGTGAGCTTCAGTTTTCGTGCATAATAGCAAAATTTTGATTTTTACCTTAATTCGTATTTCTGGGTTTCGATTGTGGGTGAAGAGGGGAAACGTGGTTTGTGGGTGCTGACGAGAGCTTCTGGAGGTCCGCCGAACCACCGTGCACGTGCACGGTGGCGTTGGAGGCAGGACAGCGTGTCTATGAACGGCGAGAAGAGTCGACTCGGGTCGCGCTCGAGTGAAATGGGGAGAAGACTCGGGTTATTTCTCGTTGTGTCGTGTGAGATACTGATGGTTTCTTTTTCACTTAGTACAGTTATTACCTAAAAAAAAGAAAAAAAAGAAGGAGAAGAAGGGTTCCAGGAGGATTCTCGGGGTAGTTGGCGTGTTACTCGAAGCTATACTCGAGTGAACGTAGGGGCGGTCTCGGGTTCTCCCCAGGGAAGTTTTGGATTTGTTTGATCTGCAGTTTTGTTTTTCTTTCTTTGAGATGAGGTTCAGGCTAATTAATTCAAGTAATATTTTACAATGAAATTATTATTTGATTACTGTTTAAAACTAGTAATTTGATTAAAGGCTTGTATGAAAATCAATTAACATTAAGGGTTAGTTGTAATATTAAATTGATTTCCAAATTTTATGTAGTTTTCTTTAAAATGTTAGTTAAGTCGATTACTTAACATTTATTATGTTTTTAAATAATTAAGAATAATTATATTATGATTGGAGTTAGAATTAAATAACACTTAGGAAATTACTAAATTTAGAAATAACTACTTCAGTTAATTAGTTAGGGATTCATAATTAAGAGAAATTAAGTGATTTAAATAAATGAATATAAGTGTGATGAATTAATGATTGATTAAGAAAATAACAGATAATAATTGGATAATTAAGTTTTACTGATAATTAAAGATATTAATAAATGATCAAGAAACAGTTTATTAAGAAATTAAATCACTTGATTAAGGAAGTAACTGATTAATAATGTGAAATAAAGTAATTATGTATTAAGACTGAATAATTAATTAAGAAATTATTAATTAAAAAATTTGAAAGGAAATAAGTATTTGGTTGTTAATTATAATTTAACAGAGTTAAGCAGTTAACCCTCAGGTAATTAATTCTAACTTGAATTAATTACAAATAAGACTTAAAGGAAATTGCTTATGAATTATTGTGTTGAATATCTGATTGTGATACTTATGTAATAATATTCTGTGATGCTCTGTGATATGTTATGTTATATCTACGATGCTTGTATATGTTTTATCTGTGATAAATGCTATGTTAATTCAACCGTTAGATTTAAATTATTTAAACTGTTAAGTTAATTAGACAACTTGGCCCTTAAAATGGCGTTTGGATTCGATGAGACCGGGATCGGAAGAATCAATTTTGATTCTCCGAAAACCACATCGATCCAATTTAAATGGTAGGTCGTGAATTATGAAATGATGATCGAGTTGGAGTTTCCAGAATGCAAGGGTTATCGTCGTTGACTCTGAGGGTGATTCCAAAATGAGTGTAATGAGATAATGCCTTCGGTTTCGTTCGAACCCGGAACGAACTTGTATGGATTGAATGCTTTCAGCACATAGTCAGGCAGACGATGAGCATTCTAAGTGATATGTTCTATAAAGGTAATCGTAGCCTCAAGCCTCATCAACCGGGAATGGCTAAAACAGGGGAGATGCAGCAAGGTTAGGTGGGTCATGCCCAAGCAGGACAAGATATTTCCCCTGTCTAGATGTCCCTTTTATATTTCGGCTTAGTGGGTGGTTGGTCGCGCCAACCACGGGGTTTATCTTGTTCAAGACTGTTCAGTAAGGAATGGTTCCGGCCTTGTGTTGCAGGGGATGAAGGGAGTAATCCTCGGTACGGTGATCTAGGCCCCGTACTGTGACGGGCGGTACCCCAGTAGCCCTGCCCTTGTTGGAAATCCATTTTCCCTACGAGACCCTACGGTTTTGTTTTGTATTACCCACTTTTGTGGCTAGTAGCTGGAATTTAATAGATGTAACAATTTCGGCTATTTTCTATTTACTTGAAAACCCTAGACACTATTATAATATCACTGGATTTCCTATGAAATGTTTTGGTTAGCGTAAGGTAAAAACTCACCCGTATTTATTTGTGGGGAGTCTTATGTGATACCTTTATTTTCAAATGTTTTTTTTTTAAAATTAAACAACCTTAAACCGTTTACTCATACCAGACCCATGTCTGACCCGAAGTTTTTTTTTTTATAAACTCTCGGGTACCCAAATTTTTACAGGTAGCCAAGGGATTTAGGTTAGCTTTGACGAATTCTTGAGGAGCAATGGAGCAGGAGGCTTCTACGTTGTAGATATATATATATGGTGCCCCGCTATGTTGATATCTCCGAGCTGTCTATCTGTATTGTATATTGACTTGTATTAACTAGACAGGTGTTATAACTGTCTAGTATTGATGTATTATTAGTATAACTCTGATATATGTAAAACTTTTAAATATTTATGTGATATTATATTTTGTTCCATTCCGCTGTGAGATTCTGATGTTGTTGTTCTTTCTTTCTCTTTCTTTTCTATTTTCTCATCCCTTTCTTTCTTAATGATGATACGTCTTTCTGGTGGTAGAAAGGCGGGTCGTCACAAGTTATTATATTAATATTTATGTTAGAATTCCCTTTTAAAAATCATAATACTAATCTACCTTTAAATATAATTAACTAATATAATTAACCTAAATAAATATTTAATTTTCACTTAAAAATAATTAAAATATTTGAACTTCTAGTTTATACTTTGAAAACTTTTCTTTAAAATATACTTAGTTTTCCAGGAAAATATGTTTTCTAGCTTTTAAAAATAAAATCACCTTTTTATTTTTAAAAGTGAATTACAACATTTTTTATAAATTCCCACCAGAATCTATACTTCCAAATTAATCCACAGATAAATATTCCACTTTATTTATAATCCAGTTTACAAATTTTCATTCCTCATTTTTCTTTAAATCACAGTTTTCAAAATACTTAATCAATTTCAAACTAATATCCTGTTTAAATTACCTTTAAATTTGTAACTCAATTTACCCAAATTCCCAATAATTATTTACTTAGAAATTGCCTTTTCATTTCCATTAAAACCCAATTCAATCCATTCTTTATTTTAAAATACCAAATTTTATTCATCCAAACAATAGTATCGAATAACTTAAAATTCCAATTCAGATCTATCACAAAATATCAAATAACATATAATTAATTATGGAAATAATATTAATATTTTGAGAAATCCAATTGGATCCCTCGAACCAGTTTCCCTGCATTCACAGATGTTAGCACAATAAAAATACCAATTCCACTTCGAGGTAGAATATCGCGGTATATAGGGTCATCCGCCATTATGCGGGGCACATAGGGTCTCATCCGCTATATAATGCATGAAATCAATTAGTCCAACATACACACACACACACATACACACTACTACTATATATAATATCACATTCAATCAATCAATAATTTAAATTTAAAAAATTTAAATTAACTAGTCAACCAGATGTGAGTGAGATTAACTCACCTTGAATTTAAAATGCAGAGCGTTCCAATTTTAAATTAAATCAAGCGCCTTTGGTTTAACCTAAAATTTTCACGAGCACCAATTGCCTTCGTATCTACAGTTGCACGTAGATTGCGTCGCTGCAATTCCTTTGCTTCTTGTTTCTTCGGAATCAGACCATGCATGCAAAAGATATGCAGTATTAAAGATTGTTCGATTTAAAATATAATTTATTTTCTTTTTATTCTATGTTTTACACCAACCCAAGTTGAGGCCGTTCAAAAGCAAGAAAAACCCAAGGCCACTGATTGCTTCCCTCTCCTTCGTATTCACCCAGCAAAAAAAACCCAAAGCCACCATTCTTTGACCAAAAATCGAGATCACCACGATAACATCGAAGACGATCGAAACCTTCCACGCGGCAGCACCAAATTGCATGCATCCATGGCCAGAACGCGAGCAAGCTCGGCCTCGCTGTTGCTCCAAAAAGCGTGCTCGAACGCTTGACTAACAGCCTAAAAATCGAGATGATCCACCATGCTGATTCCAATCACGACCGTATGGATTTGTAGAGCTTGAGATGCTCTACAATCTTGCAGTTCACTGATTTTGCAAGTACTCAATGGATTAAGAGAATTTAGGGGATTTGATTTGAAAATTTTCGGCCATTGGTTTCCAGTAAATGGCGGCTGAGCAAACGAAAAATAGGGTTTCGGTTATGATGCATATATATATATGTGCACTATAATTATTTTGATAATATATATTTTCACAATTACTTATTTTCAAACGAATTCTATTTAAACCGTACCAACAGGTGTTTATAATGTTTTACCCACGTTTTGAGCGCAATGGAACGTGTTTCAAAGCCCAATTCAAATGTGTGAGGGAGATAGCTTTTTGAATCGATTTAAAATATTAAATTATTGATTTTTAATTTCAATGCGTTTCTCACTCGTACGAACAAATGGTAACTCCAAATGTTATGAAATTTGAAATCCGATAATAATTAACTATTATGGATCCAATGGAACTGGTTTTGTCGAATTCTAAGAATGTGCCTCGGAAGGCTAACTTAACTCGTCGATTAAATCGAGCGATTTTCAAAATCGTCGAAATCATTTAAAATTTCACTTTTAAAACTTTACTAACTTAATTATAAATAATATAGAATTTATATTCACATTATAAATCATCATGATTCATTTAAATCAAAATATGATTATTCACATTATTATACTTACTAAATTAATATAAAATTCCAATTTAAATTATCGACCTTTGATTACATCCAAAGGTCCAATATTAAAATTCAAATCCACTAGACTTTAAATAAATCTTAGAAACCATTTCCATATTTATATACATCCATATTCAAAAATTATCCTAATTTCAAATATTAGACTATTATCATCCAAATGAAATTAAATTTTCCATATTTGAAATTATAACTAATCTTATTGATTGAACCAAAATCTTCTTATTTTCGAAATCAATGTATAATCCACATTAAACGTTTAAAATAAATTAATTGTTCAAAATTAATGACCAAATTCTCCGGGTTGTTACAGTTACAACTTGTTGCTTCAAAACAGTTCTTCTATCAGATCACAATTATGTCAGCATTCATTCGGTTCATGTCCATCCATCTCATGGACGATGCAGAACTTTCTAGATTTTTTCTCCTGATCAGTGGACCCTCTTTTAGCTGGCTTTCGATAGGGGATTTTTACCTTAGTGTTCAGATATATCTTCTCCGGGGTCTCTATTAAATCAGTTTAGGAGGAGAATTTTGGCTCCCTCCTTTGTCGATTCGGTTCCGCAAAGTCATCATCGGCTCTTTTTACCTTTTTCATTTACTGCTCCGAATAATCCTCTGTCATCTACATCATTAATTTCAGCATTCTCAATCTCGACCACTTCCTGATGCAAATATCTCTTTGTTTCATAGTAAAATTCCACAAGATCCATCAGTAGTTCCCTTTCCAAAGCAATCTTGAAGTCGGTCTTGTTTGCGACTCCAGATACTATTGCATTTAGATTATTGATGGATCTGGCTTATCGACGGCTGCGGCTACCATGTTGAATCTTGTCAAATAGCTTCTAATGGTATCGTCGAGAAATTGTTTCATGTTTCATGGTGTCATCACATTCTTTGGTCATGAGACATGAACTCTGAATCATATGAAGAACATATTAACCATGTCGGTCCACATACTAATGGACCAATTTTCTCACTATCTAAACCGTATTACCGCTAAGTTTCTTAGATATAACGGAAAGAACTCTCCCATCACCTTCTCAGGAGCACCCAACACCTCCATATGTCGGATATATCGCATCAGATGGACCGTCAGATCCGTTTTTCCATTAATAATGCATCAAAAGTTTAAAATCATAAGGATTCCTCGCATTTCGGATATTAAAAGTCAACGAATTCCTACTCATGTCCTCTAATCTTTGGTTTGGGAGTCACCCCTAGTTATCCTCCTTACCAACTCAGCAATTCGGTTTTTGCCGTCCAATAATGGTCTTCGATCAAAAGCGATATTCTGTCCCTTGCTGCTGTAAGGAAATTCTGGCACATATTCGGACACGTACTCCTCTAGTTGCACGTTAGCATTCTAACCTACTCCTTTGGCTTAATTCTATCTTCCCTTCCTACGGGGAGGTATTGACACATATTCTTCCGACGTTTTTCGGTTCACGTTTCTAGCATTATCTGTTCCTAGCATCCTAGTAGTCACACCAACATTGTCCTTTAGTATAGTTCCCTTGGTACCAAGTTGATTTAGGTCGGTATTGAACTGTTCTATTTGCGGTGGCATTTTTACATTTTGCTCCGCTCTAACTCCATATGCTCCTGCGTTTATTCCTAGAACTTGGCTCTCAGGTTCTACAGCTCTAGTTATTCCTCATTGTCCAATTCTTTGGAAAAATCCTTCAAGCATTTCATGTTGTCTAGTTATCGTTTCAAACTGCATCTCCTTCAAGATTTTTTCCATCTCTTCTCCAGTAACGTAGAGGGATGGATGAGAATTTAAGGACACCTACTAGCTGCACTCATGCTCTGGTTGACTTCCTCCGATCTTAGATCTTGTGTTAAGTCTCTTCATCTTCTCCAAATATCATATTCAAACTTCAAGTCTTTTGATCTAATCCGTTCTCAGTGAAAGCTTCAAAATGTTAACCCAGAAAATAGATCAACATCTAGAAATCTGGTGAAAGCACAAGTTCAAATAAAGTAAACCGAAAAACAGTAAACGAAAACACAATTTTTATAGCGATTCGGCATAATCTAGCATACGTCCACTTTAATCTTATATTAGTTGCTCTTTGGATTACAACAAATTATATTAGATCTGACAACAATCAAGCGGATCTCAGATTTACTACGGTATTTCTGAAGGGTATGAGAGTCACTAGTGCTAGAGATTTAATAAGAAACAAATAGTGGCTTCCTATGTGACTCTAGTGGAAAGGGGTAAGATGCCAAAAAGAAGAAGTGTCCAATAGCAGAGAGATTAGATCCCATTTGTTTTGCAGGTAGGCTTGTATTTAAAGGGAAACAAGTGTACAGGTCTAGAAGCCTACTTGCAGCAGAGTCTAGGAGTTAGCCTAAGGCCACATGAGACTACAAGGCTCCCCGAGTCATTATAATAACTCGATGCCGACCTAACTAACTCGGCATTGAGTTGTTTTGGCTTGTTCAAATCACTTTCTTTCACTTGTTAACTCCTTCTATCTTCTTCCTGAGTTGTTCTAAGTCCTCCATCGTCTTTGAGTTGATTAGTGCGATCTTCCTAATAGTTGCTTTCTTTGCTTTCTTCTCGTCCATCCTTGAAATTGCCCGTCAAACTCATTGGAAAATCACTTGAATGCGAGTTATTGAAGTTGCACAAGAGGTATATGGTGTTTATGAGGTATGAACAAGGGGAAATAGATTGGGACCAGCCTATTTAACTCAAGATCGACCTATTTACTTAGCCAAATTCCTGTCCAAACTTCCAAAGCTCCATTTTCTAGTCCTTATGAGTGTGCTTCTAAATTCATGAATCGTTTTGTTCTTGTTTTGATCTTCTAAGTCCAATTGAAATCTACTTTGCTCAAGAAGAAAGTTAGCAAGAAGATATAATATTTATAAGTTGAAAGACTCATGTAGATGCTTCTAAGCTTAACGAATGTAAATATCTAGACCTATTGAATTGACTTTCAAATGAATATTGTGAAATCTTAGAATCTATCTCAACATTTTTCTTTTGTCTTTTAATCTCATATCTTACCTCAATGATGGTGGATTAACATACCACAATAAAAAATGTGTGCAAACATTAAAATTTTCAAATCCCCATAATTTATATACCAAATTGAAGCGCACGACGAGATGATGAGATTGCAAGGGTTCATGTCACAAAAGTGTTTGGGTTGACTACAATTCAGAGAAGAAGCTAGTTACATCCGCTACAGTTTAACGGTGAAACAAAGAATATGCGACGATTGGAGGATACAATGGTGTAAAGAAGGCCGAGGGAAATCAACATGTGGTGACTGATCTACTAGATAGTCACCATGGTGGAATGAATCAGAGAGAAGTCGACCGACTTGGGTTTCGCCAACGGTGACATAGGGCAACATGGAGGTGTTAGCAAAGTTAATGGTGGTGAGAGGAGCTTGGCTTTTGTCTCTAGATCAACAACTAGAAGTCAATGGTGACAGTAACACGGTGAAGGTGGCGGGTGTAAGGGTATTGCATTTTGGAAGGTACTATTGCACGGGATTTTATTTTAATTTAGTTAATAAATTACCAGAATGCCTATACTACCTCTAATTGTCATATCTTTTGCATACGACCCACATTTCACGCATGGTTTGTTGCATTTTGATTATAATGAGATTATATTCATGATAGTGAGACTTGAATTAATGTTTAAATTTCTGGAAACTATGGTTAAAGTGGCTGGAAATGGCTTCGTACTCTTTAAAAATCCATATATACTCTTATACATGTTCATACGAGATGCTAATGGTGAAACGGTTCTGGACATACACACGTAGTTATCACTTTATTGATTGAAAATTGGATACGGACAAAACCGACATAGGTTAGTTGCGTGAAGTCCTAAGGCGTCGATCCCATTATTTGGAAATACACATTTATTTATCCTGATATTGCTTGGATTGCTCATATTTCTCGTATTTCTTAGATTGTTGATATTATTTGTATTTCTTGTATTCCTTATGTAAAAAAAGAAATGTTACCATTTACGGGAAAATTAGAAAAGGGTATGATTTAATATGACTCAAATGGACTAACGATCTAATAAAGAACCCAATATAATACACACACGCGTGTGTGTCGTATTATACACTACACCACGCTGTCCATTTTGCCACGCCCCAACGTGGAAAATTTGCTATGGTCTTGAGCCGTGGCAATTTTACCACGGTATCGGTCCGTGCTAAAATAAATTGCCAAGGTTACGAGCCGTGGTAATTTTGCAATGGCTTCAGACTGTTGCAAAATTATCCTAATTTTTTAACTACCCCATCTTACCATATACAGCCTAACACCTTTCTCAAAAAACATCGCTCCGCTCCCTAACTCATTATTTTCGATCCCCTCCCTAACAGTTTCGATCTCGCGCCATAACTCATTAATTTCCGCTGCTCCTTGAATCCACATCAATTCCACTGCTCTTAGATTAGTCCGATCGTTTTGTGATTAGTTTCTGAAAACGAATCTCTCTCACTCAAATCGTGTGAATCCAGGTTCGCTCTAATCGGCCATCTTCATCATCGTTAAGCTCCGCCTATCAGAAGACCTTCAACATCGCCTTGGACGGCCGTCTGTGCCACAAGCTACATCATACGTTATCGAATTTATTTATTTATTATTATTTTTATGAAGTAATTGAAATTAGATAATGAGGTTTATTTCCAACTGTGTATTTTTTTGGTAGAAGTATTTTTTTAATTCGAATGTTTTATTGTTGGATTCTTAATTTTTTTTGGTTTGAATGTTTTTGCAATTGAGCAATTGCATTGACTGATGCCCATTATTGACTGATGTAAAAATATGTTTTGATTTGTTAGAAAATAACAGTGACTTATTGTGTTATTTGTAATCTTGCACAGGTCATCACAGTATTATGCTTAATGCTTCAACAATAGCTAAATGTCATCTCTCTATTGATTTAAATTGTCATTGTAGTGTATTTGAAGCTGAAAGGCCATGGTGTAAATTTTCAGTTAAGCAACGGGTAGAGACATACTTCTACAAGGTATTAAATCTTATTAACAAATGTTATATATGTAAAACACATTGAGCATGGCATCACTAAGCTGGAACTTGTGGTTCCTAGAATAAAAAACGAATTATAAAATGAGTGAAATGCTATCCTCTACTTTAACCATCTCAGTATAACGCATTGTGTTGTATAATTTTTGACCAATATTTGTTTCTACTGATCTGTATGCAGGGTATTTTATACAACATATATGACCCGAAGATATTAAATATTACTATAATAGTTTCATTTTAGTCCTTATATGGCAATATAACTGGCACCTTTGTCCTATAACTTACTTAACTGTTTCACTCTAGTTCTCATATAACAGCACATATGACATGAATATTAAGCTAAGTTGCTCAAAATCTTCTTGTAGTTTAGAACCTAATATGGCTACACAAACTATACTAACACGAAAACTTAGACATGGTAAGGGGAAAAGCAAGGTTGCATACAAAGTTGATCTTACCAGTAGATCCAAAGATGACATTCTTTCCATAGGGTCCTTCTGTACACTATAAAGAAAACTCGAGAATCAATTATCTACGACAAAGAAAATAATACGTTGTGCGATAACTACATAATACAGCTACATTTTTACTCCCATAGGTAAAACCATTATTCGAAGAAAAGAAGAGGAAGATATTTTATGTAACGACCTAGATTTTCTCGCCGTTCGATTTTGAATATTTAAATGGTTTAAATATTGAATTGGGAATTTCAATTGAGTTAGGAAGATTTTAAAACTAGAATTTCAAGTGATTTCGTTAATTTTTGAAAATGTCAATTTAATCGACGCGTTAAAATAGCGATTCGGGTGCACAATCTCGAAATTCGACGAAACCAGTTCCATTGGATTTGTAATATTGTATTATTATCGAATTTAAATTTTTTAGTGTTTGAAGTTATCGTCTGACCGTATAGGATAACCCGCTAAAATTTATATCGAAAATTCAGTATAATAATTGGGTCCAAAAAGCTATCTTCTCCATACGATCGAATTAGGACTCGTAACCTTTTCCATTACATTCGAAATAGGGGTATAACAATATAAATGTCAGTGGAACGTCTCGGTAGGAGTTTGAGATTTTAAGTTGTATTAAATGAGATATTTTATAACCAAATAATATTATAATTGGAAAAGTTATTCACGTCATTTTCATTCTTTTCGGCACTACTGTGTTCAAGACGTCTCCCCTACCATCAAATCGTGTTCCCTTCCCTTCATTTCAAAACGATAGCGGGTTTCTTTTTTAAAAAAAGAGAAAGAACGAAAACGAAATCAAAAAAAAGGAGATCGTGCCTCTCGTAATACAAAATCAAGTCAGATCAAAGAAATCGCCGAGTCGAGCATGACCTACGGGGAGGGAAGATGATTGATGGCGGTAAGGGGAAGCGCACGCACGAATGCAGATAACGCGATTTTGAGTCGCGGAAACAGGGCGATGGGGAGGCTCAAATAAAATTAGTAGGTTGGAGGCACCGTTGTTTGTGTACGCGTGATGCGTATGCGTTGACGAGGAGGGTGGCGCGACTTGCGATGGCGTGGGGGAGGCAGTCGCGTTCGATCTGGGGTAACGTGTGGGAGAGGAGGGTAATGGGTACGATGTGGGCGATGTCGCTGTACCTGGATGATGGCGTGTGACTTCAGACATTAATAGATGTCGACGAAGAGGGAGGAGGGGGCAGTTCATGGTCGTAGGGTTTAGCGTTGTCTAGGGCAGTTCGGCATTAGGTAGGCGTTAGTTCGGTCGTGCGATGGGAGAGGAGAATCATGGCAGTGAGTTTTTTAGGTAATTATTTAACTTATGGTCTTTAGAAAAAAATTAATTAATTCGTTTGTTGAATTGAAAATCTTATAAATGCTGTAACGTATTCAAACAAGGTTTGAAAATCATAGAAGCGAGTCACGATGGATCCGCGGTAGAAAATAGTACACAGTCGAATAAAATGGGAGTTGAAACGATCAACAATTTTGCATGATCAAGGTGAGAATTTCTCACTCATTTGGATTACCAAAATTTAAATTTTAAATAGTTGAAATTAAATTTTGGATGCTTGTTGAATTTATAAATTATTGTTTGTGGAATGATTTAATATATATTGTTGTATATATATTAGTAGTTGGAGTTATATTGCCGCACATTATAGCGGATAAGATGATATGCCCCCCACATAATAGCGGATGACCCCACATACCGCTCGAAATGGGATTAATATTTTTATGTTGTATTAACATATGTGGATGCAGGAAAACAGATTAGAGGGGTCTAACTGGATTTCTCAAATATATTGTTTATTTTTCATGTATAGTGATATATGATGTGAACAGGTAATTGTTATAGATTATTGTTGTAATTTGAATTATTAGATTCCATTGTAGCAATGGTTTGAATTTTGATATTTTGAATACCATAAATATATTTTTAAAATTTAAGGGATAAAAGGGAATTTTGACATAAAAATATTTAGATTAGAATTGGAGTTATTTTAAAGAAATTGAGTTAAAAAAATATATTTGATTTTTTTATACTTAACTGTTGTGAATTATTAAATGGAGATTTAAAAAAATGAATTATATAAAAGGGAATTTACAAATGACATTAGGGAAATATAAAAAGGAGTTAAATTGATACTAAAAATAGATTGGAAGTTACAAATGGGGTTTATAAATGAATGGATTTGTAAAAATGAAATTTTATAAATAGAAATTGGTTTTATAAACAAGTGAAACTCAGAGGAGTTTATAAATTTATAAATGATGTTTATAAACGACTATCAATATTGGCCAATTTCGTTAATCGTTTCGAAGAGACTGGGATCAGATTTAATTTGTCTGAAAACCACTTCGATCCAGTTTGAACGTAACGAACGAATACCGTGAAGATGATGAAGACGTGATTCGGTTTGTCAAGAAACATGACAACTTGTATGGATGAATAGTATTAGAACATCGTCATTGGATACCGTCGCATCCAAGTAGGGTATGTTATCACTTTTCTAGATGTCTTCGGAAACATATTTATTATGGATATGGCTGTGCATGAAAGAATGAGCGCTCGATAGTAAGGGTGGAAGCACCCAGGGTGATAACATATTCGGTCTATCCAAGTTAGAGGTAGGTCGGTCTTGTGTAGCAAGGGGTCCTGGCGTGGTCCTCGGTACAATGTTCTAGAGGTGTACTGTGACGGACGGTACTCCAGTGGCCCAATCATTCGTTGGAATCCATTCTCTAATACGAGATTATGGTTTTTTTGTAAAACCCAATATGCTGGAATTTAATTAATGTAAAAATTTCATCTATTTGAATAAGTATTTGTATTTAGATATTATTATAATATCACTGGATTTTCTATAAAATGTTTTGGTTATCGTAAGGTAAAACCGGTCGTGTTTATGTGTGACGTAGTCTTACGAGATACCTTTGTTTTTCAAAGTATTTTTAACAACTCTAATAATTCAAATTGAATGTGTTTTGTCACGCTGATTTTCCAGACTGACTGGGGTGTTATTTTTATTATAATGCTTAGGTCAGACTGAGTATTACAGATTCATGATAGAATGCTACGGAGCACAGGAGACGAGTTGGATGACAAAGACGTATCTTCGTACTTGGCTTATATTTCCACTGGGTAAGGACAAGCTATAAAATTGTCCAGTTTGATGTATTGATTGTTGTACTCTGATGATTATAAATATAAAATAGTTGCAGATTCTTTTGTAGAAAAATCTTTTATCATATATTATATTTTGTTCCGCTGCGATTGTGAGATTCTACGTTGTTCTATTTTTCTCCTACCTCTTTCTTCTTCTTTAACCTAGTTATTCACTCTTTCGTACACCTTGGGTTGAGCGAGGGGAAATTATTATCAACTCAAGAGGTACGGAATTGCGGGTCGTCGTTACGTTTTAGCTTAGTTACTGTTGCGGATAATCATGTGCAAGCATTCATTCTATATGCAACAGATTATACAAGTTTCTACCATTGCCACAACATGTTAGTTTTTTATTTTTTAACCATCAATTATGATCACGATTATGTATATAAAGAGATATTTTCAGTGTTTCGTTTATTTAAATAATTAATTATATTGTAAAATAGCATTTATTATTTATATCATTTGTCGTCGTAAATCTATATGGCAAGTTGGAACTATATGTGAGTGTGCGACGTTAGTTTCGTACGCGTCTTTCCTACACGAGTGCATATAATGACAGGTTATATAAGCTTACCAAATTCTTGACACTTTGAAACACAAAAAGGGATAATAGACAAATGGTATTGTATTCCACTTTCCAAGCCAAGTTCTTCTCATGTTTCGACGTGCAGACAAGAATGGGTTTTCGTAATTATGCCAGCAATCTGTGCACATCACTTTGTGCACATCAATTTTCAAATTCTTGGTCATATAATGTAATTTTCAAATAGCCTAATGTACTTTTTTATACTTCACATCGAATGGCCTACCGTTGATCATAATAAATGGCTTAATATACTTTTCAATTTCCTGGTCATATAATATAATTTTCTTGGATACCAAGAGACGATTTAAACTGTTTAGATACCTTAGAGGACCAGTTTCTTGGATATAAAGTGTGAATCCCTGCATACATTGAATAATATGATAATATTTTTTTTACTAGACTATTATATGGTATTATGACATTTGATATCTTAGTGGAATGCAAATAATTTGTTTACTATTTATGCCATACAAGAAAGTGGCATGGTCCCTCAATGGCCTCAACACCCACTTTACCTACAATAACAACTGAAATAGCATCATGTATAGAATAAAGACGTCCGAATCCATAAATTGCATATATCTAATGTCAAGATAAGTTTCCTTATATGAAATAAAATCCTACCTTATTAAATCATAATATAGCGCAATTATACAGTAATGTTGGCATGGTTGTACCACTACGCAATTTTAAAATAAAGTAATAAACATAGAATGCACTTACTTGGTTGGAATAGGATAGTCAAGGATAAAAAGTTTAATAGGCCATTTTGAAATTACATTATACGACTAAGTTTCTACCTTCTTTAGGGTATGTCAATCATCAATATAATTTACATCGTACACTTCTCATGCCTTCATGTTCTCTACATAAATTCGTTAACCATAACAAAGTTCATTATTCCAAGCGCATTACGTAGGCATTTTTCTTGTCGTTTCTTCGAATACTCGATACAAGATAATAAATGGGTTGGAACGTCTAGTAGAAGCATCGTCGGTAGGAAAAAAATTCCAACTGTTGCAATGGCTCTCGTTATCAGCATATAATTTGCCAACAATGTTTACGGTGGTATGCAGTTTGTTGACTGGGCTAGAATGTGCGGCGTTCAGTGATCAACGTATTTTGTTTTTGTTTTTGTTTTTGCTACATTACTATTTTCTAAATTTCATTATTGTCAATTTGTTTTTGACAGTAACATGAGGTATGTAAATTAAAAAGGTACAGAATTTTCTTATCAGGTAGGTTTTCAAATCGACTATTTAAATTTAAAACTTACTTAAACAAATTTCTACGTGTCTTAGCTTGCAACGACTAAACCTTAAATCCGTTTGACGCGAAATTTGAAATCCTATAATAATATAACATTACGGATCTAATGAAACTATTTTCTTCGAAATCCGAAACTGTTTTTAAAAAATGACTATTTTTACACGTTAATTAAATATTAAAATATTCAGTCTCTACAAATTAACTTTTAATTCAATTTTAAAAGTTTTCTAACATCATTCTAATCCAAACAAAATTTAATTCAACTTTATAAATCATTTTTATTCATATTAAATCCAATTTTCAATTATTTCTGCAAGTTCAAATAATAAATTAACAATTTAATCATCCCATCAAATCCATATATTCAAAATATACGTTATTCATCTTATAAAATTTACCTGTGTATATATAGAATCAATTAAATATATGAATTTCAATTGACCAAAATTCTGGATCATTACACCTGATTATCAAACTGCCATCCATTATTTGAGATCATCTGGAGTGGGACTTCATACTTGATAAAGTAATCTGCAGCCACTATTGCATGCCTAGCTCCACCCATAGCTACTAAAAATTCTCCATTTAAATAATGCCCGTGAGATTTCTTTTTCTAGGGTTTCCCACTGATATGGTCTCCTTGATTACCTTAGCGTATGTTATCCAATGTTTTCTTAGTTTCCTTTGTAGCCATGCATCTTAGAAGCGGGTTAATGAAAAGACTTCTATATAGGATAACATTATGTATGGTGTACGGAGCCGCCTTGCGCATCACCATCCTTGCTTCACTCCGGTTTATGGGCGAGGTTTTTACTAGAACCAATCAAAAGAATCATTTCCCAAGAAAGCCAATTTTTCTAATTTCGACATCTCGATTACCCTCATATAGGACATGCTTAACCATATAGCATCTTTTACATTAAGTAAAGCATTTATCCTTTTTCTTTTTAAGCAGTACGCCAACCATTCTCCTTTGACTTGGAACTTCTGAAATGCTTGATTCACAACCATTTGCAGGCCACTATAGATACATAGAGTTACCGTTCCTAATTCTTTTGCTACTTCCAATCCTGTTATTGGTGTACCCTATGTTATTCTTCAGTCTAGCCTACAAGTTAAGAGGCCTGTCTAACTCGCAGGGTCAAGAACATTCTTTCTTGCTCAACCATTAGTATTTTTCTCACTTCCACAAGTGTCACATAATCATATGGCATGGGGTTATTTATCCCTTAGGTATTTTATTTAAATATCATTTGAAATTTACATTAAATAAGTCATATCTTTGCATTGTAGTTCTCGCATTCTATAGGGATATTCAGTCTCTTCAATATCATGCTTCATATTCATATGAAGTTAACTCTATCTCTAGGGTTTTTTTTAAAATATTATGCACTGCCATCTCTAGTAATGCTTGGTCCTACCTATCGGAGAAGCTGAACCTAGACTCCTGTGGTCTTGAGGATGGAGTAAAACCCTACTTCCGGGACTAGAAGTTTATGCTCTGTTATTTGATTACTCCGTTCTTCACAATTTTTATGCACATCTATCGTTGGATATCTAGTATGAAGACATGCTCTATTTTCCAAGCAAGGAACTAACGACATGCACACGAGCATGCTTTACACCCTTTCTTTGTAGGGACTCATGTCTGTTGAGGAACCGCAGTCTAGATTTATGGCATTCTCGATGGAGTTACCCAAGTGTTTCAACCCAGAGTGCACCTAGAAGATATATCTATATTTATTGGTCTCATAACCATAAACATCATGGAACATGAAGTGTTTGTTGATTTCCATCTCTACAACATTTAATTATCTATCCATAATTTGATGTAATCAATTGTTTCCATAATTGTAAGATAGATTCTTTCTGGAGTCTCCATAAACTGCAAAAACAAAAGCTCGCCTTGTCTTCTGAAGTGTTTCCTATCCTAAATTTCTTTGTATCTAACCGGGTTGACATCTATCCATCCTATCTTGATATCATAAACCTCTAAGCTCATGAACTTATCGGCTTGATAGTATAAGTTCCCCACATTGGCAGTTAAAATTTTCTTCTGTTCCTTGTAAAACACCATTTACCTACCAATTCCTAAAGCGACAACCACAAGGACAATCCACTAATTAAGTTGTCGCATAGCGAATGCTAAGTCATTAAGCCATGCAAGATTGTTCCATAAGTTTTCTTTATCATTTTGCTTCCTTCATAGCTCCAAATGCTTCCATATGATGAATGTAGCATATCCATTGTATTCAAGGGTTGGTTTTTTCCAATGTATTACACTATGACTAGTGTCTTAATATCCAGGGGCTGACTGCATATTCAATGTTCAGCGTGAATTGATTATCGTCCATCTTGTCAATCTCCGGTCTCCTACTCCAATATCTTAACGATCAACACATTAGTCCAGGGACTTGCTCCCCGCTATTGGAATGCTACCTTATGTTGCTTGACGGGACACATTGTGTCCTCTGTGCAATGGATCAACCACCTCTGTACTAGTTGATATGAACTCGAGCAGTTCCGTTTTAGCAGCCAGGTGTATGGTTCTAACATCAACATTGAGTTCTAGCGAGATATCCTCCATTGGTCCGGCATGGAATATATCTTTGGCTTGGAACTGATTAGTTCTACATCAGTCCGATTTGGTTCGAGCCTAAGCTAGTTTTGTTTGTGGAATTCCATATTTCCACGGCACCTTCCTGCCTTACCAGCTCCTTTGCATCAATTCTCGATGGTTGCAAAAAATATATTCTAGATTTGGTTTCTCTGTACCTGCATTGGTGCTACTTTCTCTAAGAGTCTAAGGAATGCTCCATTATCTTCAAATGCATAGCTAGTATAGAAGCTGCTGTATTTTCCATCATCATTTGTGGTCATTACCAGACTCTTCTCTAGTACCTATACTAGGCTATCTTCCAATGCAACATATTCCAATCTCATATACTTTGTTGACTTATAGATGAACTCCTCTAGTGTGGCTGATTTCTCCATTGTCGGTCTCTTAACATCGCACAATAATGAGTTAATCCTAAGGGTAAACCATAAAACTACATAATGGCTAAGTCTGGCAAGAATATAGGAAAGCGCTTGAATAAGACTTCCTCTATGGCTTCGCTAATCAGCATGTAGCGGGTATACCATTTTCAATATACTATGGGGTAAGGCAGTCCTTTATACGGCTCCATAGTAGGCATCCTAAGATCTCTGGGGTTCCTTGTAGTTCTATCCCTAAGGAGAAGGTACTGCTAAACCTAAATCGAATTCCTCACTCCACTTGTTCACATTTGAATGAATTGTCTAATGATTCAGGTTATCCTATCCTTCTGTTTGGGTGACTGTCAATGATAGCTCGATCTTTCCATTCAGGGGGATCTTTCGTCTTCCCTGCGATGACTAGACCTTCAGTTGCGGGCATGGTTATGACTCTTAGATCAGTAATCATTTTATACGCCATTGACCATAATTCAATTAGGTGATAAGAAGTGTTTGTTGCAACCGCTCTAGTTCAACTTCATCATGTTTAGTTTGGTGTCGAATTACTTCGCAGATCTAGCTTTGGGACGACCTCTTGCTCATTTCCTCCCTTCAGCATTCCTTCTTCCAGCTGCTGGACCTTCTTGATCGGATTCATTGTTAGAGTGTGACCTCCTTCGTCTTTTAGATCCCTCAAACTAGGATCACCCTTGTGTTCAAGTGTTTGACCAATAGTTTGCGCCTGCCCCGAGCATGTCATTAGTTGGTCCACCATTACTTGATGTTGGGAAGTGATACTTTCACTTAGCTTAGCGAAATTCTATCTAGGTTTCCTTTAGTAGTTACATCAACTAGCATCGAAGTGCTTGCTAAGTGATCATCCTGATTGGTGGATGTTTTATTCGGTGTTTGCGCGTTCCCTACATTTTTGTTGGTAGCGCGAACCCTGTTATTTGATCTCAAAGGCATACTAAGAATTGGCTCTTAGTGAAAGCACAGAAAAAATAGGAAAATACCTCCCATCTATTTTTTGTAGAGCTTTGTATACGGAGTGTGCAACATAGCTATTATATTTTTATTGTGATTGATTTTTAAAGAGCGGACGACCACATATAGGTCGTGTAGAAAGTCAATTGCAGTAAAGTAAAGAATGCAATGATTTATAGTGGTTCAGCTAGAATATGCCTACATCCACTATACATTTTTTTTATTCTCATAGATCTTTGATACTATGCCTGAGATATAAAATACAATGATCCGTAGCTCAAAAGAAAATAAGATATAGCGTAAGGAAGTCTATTTAGCTATTCTTGTTAGCCTATTCTGTCTGCCCATTCCTGTTAGGAAGTTCCTATTAGACGGTTCTTGTTGGGTTGTTCCAACTAGGTAGGTCGTGATAGACTGTTCCGGCTAGACTATTCCTGCTAAGTAGCTCCGGTTTGATTATTTCTACTAGGCAGTTCCTAGCTTTGTGTGAATTGTCTGCTGTTAGTGCTATAAGCTGGGCTCTCCATAATTGTCCGCTATTGTTGTTGGAAGCTTTGCTATTTATAAGAGTGGATGGATATGATGGTCACTCCAGTAAATCAGGCAATTTCCATCTACAATTTGTTTGGCTTGGATGTTCCAATATACACACACGATATAATCATAAGTTTCCATATGCACTCAGATTTCATTCCATAAATAGCCTGTTTGGGTTCGATTGGAGAAGCTTCGTTAGGGGTCTGTTGGTTCGGTGGATGCATATCGTCATCTTGCTAGCCAAGTTCGTGCACCTCTCTCCTTTGTTCTGTAGATACCAAATCCACCAATGATGATCATTTTTGGTACCTTAGGTACCAAAAAGGATTGATACTTTGGGTACTGAACGGATCAAAGTACTGAACAAGATTTCCTATTACGTTCCCTACTAGACCATTCCTCATGTTCCACAAAAATAATGTACTTGCCAAGAATCAAACTAGCTTCTCTGTTGGAAGCTTGATGCTCAATCATTTGAGCTACACATATTTTGTATCATAATTCCTTCATTTCGAATGAGAATTGAATGAGACTTGGACCAATAATTTCGTATCATTGAGTAGAGTATTCTAGTGCCTCTGAATGTTCAATTTACCTAAAGGAAGTAGTAGCTCTCTAAGATGGGGCTTGAGTCAGGAGGTGGACAAATTTGAAGACAGTCATACCTTCCAATCCATAGCTCGGATTGAGATGTAGTTTCAACTTAGGTGCAAGCTTTAACTTCAAGGACATTTTACAAGTGCTTTGACAATATCTTCTGATTATGCCAAATTTGCCCCTAGTGCTTTCCTTAGCCTTTGTGATTACATGATGGCATTTTTATTATGCAGCTTCCTATCATTTCTATGCTCCTTAACGTCTTTTCATCTTCACTATGCTATAAGCGAAAATGGCTACAACAACAGCTCTTTCTTATGAGTGTAAAAGAAAATCATATAAGTGTTATCCTCCTTTGGTGCTCATTTTCCTTAAAAAAATTAGAAATATACATAAAGTTTTCAACCTCCAAACTCAAAATTTCTAATTCAAATTTTCAAAATCCAATAACTGAAATTCTCAAATTTCAAATTCCTTATAGATTTATTCATTTTTCGAAGAAGGTTTACCGATTGAACTTTTTAGTTTTTAAAATATTCAAATTTTGAAAATAAATCAAATTTTCGTATATGAATTTTCGAATACAAATTTTATAATCTAAAATTTGAAATGTCATTTGAGAGTTCAAATCTAATAATTTCAAATTCAAACTTTCAGTTTTGAATTTTTTGATTCGAAATTTAAATCTAAGTTTCAGTAACCATATTTTCAAAATTTTAATTTTAAACGCTAGATCCAAAATTTTAAACAAAACTGCAGCTTATTATATTTTTTGTTTCACAAATTACAAAAATTATTCCTATAGAAATCTCCTACTCGGTTGCACCATTATTAAAAGAGCATGGCACGTTATGAATTCGCTGTTGAATATGTGTCATTCCCTCTCCCACCTCCTCTCACTTTCCATGCCCAATTCTTACTCCTTCCGAATCCCTAGTTCTTAATTTCGAAAATCTCAAAAACTCCTTAGTCCAAAAAGCACTGTATAGTAATCTGCTACCCTCCACTGCACATCTCCAATCCAAGCCCATCACTCTCGAATCCTCTCTTCTGCTCAATTCTCCATAATATGCGAAGTATTTATCCTGTTTCCAACTATTATCCTCATAAGTAGAATGGTGGAAAAAGCAAAACGTGAGCTTGTTGCATGCCTTCATGAGAGCCTGTTTGTGCTGGCTGTGATCAATGATGGCGGTGACAGGATTCGACGTTTTCAGGGTGGACATGATGTGGTGCCGAAGATGTTTGTGCCTTTTGATGCTGTATTTGCATGTTATTTTCCGGTAATGGGTGATGAGGTGAGGAGTAGATTGCATTGGCGAAAAGATTGTATGCTCAAGGTAGATTTTTTGAACCAGAAATTACTTTATCTTAAGTTGCATAAGAATGTGATGTTATTTTTTGTCTTGAACGTGTCTGATGAATGCTTGCTTGCGCTTGTTTTGTCTGAGTTACCATACACTGCCAAAAATATGATCATTATTCACCATATTTTAGAAGTTGAATGGCCATTGGATGCAGCGCACTATACTTTGAATGACATAGCAAGTTATGCGTTAGGTCGCTCGTGCCTTAAGTCGACCACCTTAAGTCGCTCATGCTATCAGCGACCTACCTTCAATCGTATGCCAACCAGCGACCTAACGAGATATGGGAGTTATGCAGTGGAAAATGATCCAGCGACCTATGATAAGTCGCCGAGCGACCTAGCGAGTCATCTTGACCGACCTAGCGAGTTAAGAGATCCAACGCGCATTGCCTTAGGTCGTTACGACCTAATGAGTTCCGACCTAGTGGGTCGCTCACATACCTTAAGTCGCCCAAAAGTTTAGGTCGCTAAAGCTTAGGTCGATGCTTACCTTAGGTCGTAAGTCGCTAAGTTGCAACCTGAAGCAGATTGTCCTTATGCCATTTGTTCTTTAAGTCGCTCAACCGTGCTATCTCTTAGGTCGCTCCAGAGTTATGTCGCTCAAGATTCTGGAAGCTATGTTATGTTGTTAAGTCATTTGTTTGTAGGTCGTTGGGTCGTAGGTCGTGTTTGTTGTTATGTCGCATATATGTTGTAACTAGTTAAGTCGCCTGTGATATTAGGTCGCGTGGTGTTCTTAGGTCGTGGGTCGTAAGTCGTTACTGCTGTAACTTGCATTGTTGTAACTCGTGTATGGTTGTGTTGTGTCGTATGTGTATGTGGGTTGTAATCTTCTATAAATACGGGTGTGTTGTCATTGTAAAGCAAGTTGGTTTTGAATAAAATTTGTTTGTTTGCTTTGCGCCACTTTTGTTGAAGTTGAGTGTGATCTCCTTCTTCTTCCATCTTCGGTTATTCGAGTGCGCTCGAATCAACGAACTTGAAGCTGATTCATGGAATTTCATGCGCGAGATCAACGTCGAAGAATCGTAGATCTTCTAACGCGGAATCGTGCGTGATCAACGTGTTGAAGATAGCTAGAATCCGGTATCTCAAGAGATCAACGGATTCGGTCATTTATCTATGCTTACTTGACACGAATCATTTCGTGAGGAAGAAATTTGCATCAATTTGTACAAACATGAATAGCACGTCAAAGTTTGTTAAGCCGTCGCGTCACCATTGGATATACTTGGGTTCTCAATGCAAACGTCATAATTGTTGGTGTCAATTTTTATTTGATGGTGCTATATCTGACCAGGTTTTTGTATTATGGCCATATTGCAGCTTGTTTTTGTATTATGGGCATTTTGTAGATTTTGAGGAACTCCTAAATAATTGATCTAAGTACGATTTTCTTACTCTGGTTTTCTTCTTCTTTTTTTTTCCTGGGTTCGGATAGAAATGATCTTGAGGAATTGAGAGAAAACTTATTGAGAATGAATACTGAATATTTGCATAAGGCATCATCATTATACATTGAATCCTGTAAACTAATCTAGGATTGTTTACGTATTTGATCCAATATTTTTTTCAATGGTATCGTTAAAATTATTCAATTACAAAAATATATGTTTTATGGTTTAAATATGAAATTGGTTTCACCATTATGTACTCGTGGTAGTAAAAATGCTGGGCTTTTTGTATGCTAAGACATGTGTAATAGCTAACCTTTAACAATAAATATTAGTTACTAAATTCATTTGTTGCCTAAAACACTATGAGTCATTTTTTTAATCTTATTTTGTTGAATCAAAATTGTTTCCAACTAGATTTCCCTAGATATATCTTAAGACAATAAAGATTTTACAATTAATTTCCTGACTAATATATCTAAGATATCAAACTATGCAAAAACCATGACCACAAAATACATGTTAAGTAGCATTGTATAATTATTCAGCTTATATTGGCTAAATTTAAAAAAGTGGAATAAGTAAAGACTTTGACCTAACAAATATGTTAGAAACTTTTATGCTGCAATTGCAAGTCAAAAGTACACATTCCTCTAAAATGCATCTTTGTTGCACAGTTTGAAGATGCAAAACATATATTAACATTTTTTTGTTCAGCCAAGTGCAATAAATTGATAACAGCATGCGTAACTTATGAATCAAAAAGGGACTTCAAAAAGAGAAACGACACCTGAGGGATTCGAACTCTCGCGGGGAAACCCCATGTACTTAGCAGGCACACGCCTTAACCACTCGGCCAAAGTGTCCTTTTTGATTTTTTTGCACAGGTAAAATATATACCCAATAATCTGTATGCATATAAAACAAACTTTTTGACGGATAAAAGTTTTTTTGTTGTAAAAAGTTGAAAAAGACTTATGTCAATGTTGAATCCTGCTATGAAAAGCGCGTTTCGAAAAACATATTGTTTGCAAATAAGTCCAACAATTTGAGAAATATAACCAATAATTATCCAACTTCCTTCTTATGTGTTGCTAAGCATATATATTTGATAATGATAATAATCATTTGCACATACATATTGAGTTCAAGAAATATAATAGCAGATTAAATGATTTTTTTAAAATTAAATATCATGCATTGTCTTTAAACTTCTATGAATGTAATATATGCAAATGGTAGGAAAGAAGTTTATGCTTATATTCACAAGCAAAAAAGTTTGATAAAAGAGATACGATTGAATTACTAATAATTTTATACTCAATCTACAATTGAAAGATAGCAAGTAAAAATTTAAACCTGATTTGATAATATTTGACTCTGATATAAAGTATGTTGTTAAGTCATTTGTTCGTAGGTCGTTGGGTCATAGGTCGTGTTTGTTGTTATGTCGCATATACGTTGTAACTTGTTAAGTCGCCTGTGATGTTAGATGGCGTGGTGTTCTTAGGTCGTAGGTCGTAAGTCGTTACTGTTATAACTTGCATTGTTGCAACTCGTGTATGGTTGTATTGTGTCGTATGTGTATGTGGGTTGTAATCTACTACAAATACGGGTGTGTTGTCATTGTAAAGCAAGTTGGTTTTGAATAAAATTTGTTTGTGTGCTTTGTGCCACTTTTGTTGAAGTTGAGTGTGATCTCCTTCTTCTTCCATCTTCGGTTATTCGAGTGCGCTCGAATCAACGAACTTGAAGCTGATTCATGGAATCTCGTGCGCGAGATCAACGTCGAAGAATCGTAGATCTTCTAACGCGGAATCGTGCGTGATCAACGTGTTGAAGATAGCTGCAATCCGGTATTTCGAGAGATCAACGGATTTGGTCATTTATCTTTGTTTACTTGACACGAATCATTTCGTGAGGAAGAAATTTGCATCAATTTGTATCAAACATGAATAGCACGTCAAAGTTTGTTAAGCCGCTGCGTCACCATTGGATATACTTGGGTTCTCAATGCGAACGTCATAATTGTTGGTGTCAATTTTTGTTTGATGGTGCTATATCCGACCATGTTTTGTTATTATGGCCATATTGTAGCTTGTTTTTGTATTATGGGCATTTTGTAGCTTTTGAGGAACTCCTAAATAAATGATACTAAGTTCGATTTTCTTACTCTGGTCTTCTTCTTCTTTTTTTCCTGGGTTCGGATAGAATATGATCTTGAGGAATTGAGGGAAAACTTATTGAGAATGCATACTGAATATTTGCATAAGGCATCATCATTATACACTGAATCCCGTAAACTAATCTAGGATTGTTTACGTATTTGATCCAATATTTTTTTCAATGGTATCGCTAAAATTATTCGATTACAAAAATATATGTTTTATGGTTTAAATATGAAATTGGTTTCACCATTATGTACTCGTGGTAGTAAAAATGCTGGGCTTTTTGTATGCTAAGACATGTGTAATAGCTAACCTTTAACAATAAATAATAGTTACTAAATTCATTTGTTGCCTAAAACACTATTAGTCATTTTTTTAATCTTATTTTGTTGAATCAAAATTGTTTCCAACTAGATTTCCCTAGATATATCTTAAGACAATAAAGATTTTACAATTAATTTCCTGACTAATATATCTAAGATATCAAACTATGCAAAAACCATGACCACAAAATACATGTTAAGTAGCATTGTATAATTATTCAACTTATATTGGCTAAATTTAAAAAAGTGGAATAAGTAAAGACTCTGACCTAACAAATATGGTAGAAACTTTTATGCTGCAATTGCAAGTCAAAAGTACACATTCCTCCAAAATGCATCTTTGTTGCACAGTTTGAAGATGCAAAACATATATTAACATTTTTTTGTTCAGCCAAGTGCAACTAATTGATAACAGCATGCGTAACTTATGAATCAAAAAGGGACTTCAAAAAGAGAAACGACACCTGAGAGATTCGAACTCTCATGGGGAAACCCCATGTACTTAGCAGGCACATGCCTTAACCACTCGGCCAAAGTGTCCTTTTTGATTATTTTGCGTGACGGATAAAAGTTTTTTTGTTGTAAAAAGTTGAAAAAGACTTATGTCCATGTTGAATCCCGCTATGAAAAGCGCGTTTCGAAAAACATATTGTTCGCAAATACGTCCAACAATTTGAGAAATATGACCAATAATTCTCTAACTTCCTTCTTATGTGTTGCTAAGAATTTATATTTGATAATGATAATAATCATTTGCACATACATATTGAGTTCAAGAAATACAATAGCAGATTAGATTATTTTTTTTAAATTAAATATCATGCATTGTCTTTAAACTTCTATGAATGTAATATATGCAAATGGTAGGAAAGAAGTTTATGTTCATATTCACAAGCAATAAAGTTTGATAAAAGAGATACGATTGAATTTCTAACATTTTATACTCAAACGGCAATTGAAAGATAGCAAGTAAAAAATTAAACGTGATTTGATAATATTTGACTCTGACATAAAGTATGTTGTTAAGTCATTCGTTCGTAGCTCGTTGGGTCGTAGGTCGTGTTTGTTGTTATGTCGCATATATGTTGTAACTTGTTAAGTCGCCTATGATGTTAGATGGCGTGGTGTTCTTAGGTCGTAGGTCGTAAGTCGTTACTGTTATAACTTGCATTGTTGTAACTCGTGTATGGTTGTGTTGTGTCGTATGTGTATGTGGGTTGTAATCTTCTATAAATACGGGTGTGTTGTCATTGTAAAGCAAGTTGGTTTTGAATAAAATTTGTTTGTGTGCTTTGTGCCACTTTTGTTGAAGTTGAGTGTCATCTCCTTCTTCTTCCATCTTCGGTTATTCGAGTGCGCTCGAATCAACGAACTTGAAGCTGATTCATGGAATCTCGTGCGTGAGATCAACGTCGAAGAATCGTAGATCTTCTAACGCGGAATCGTGCGTGATCAACGTGTTGAAGATAGCTAGCATCTGGTATCTCGAGAGATCAATGGATTTGGTCATTTATCTTTGTTTACTTGACACGAATCATTTCGTGAGGAAGAAATTTGCATCAATTTGTATCAAACATGAATAGCACGTCAAAGTTTGTTAAGTCGCCGCGTCACCATTGGATATACTTGGGTTCTCAATGCGAAGGTCATAATTGTTGGTGTCAATTTTTATTTGATGGTGCTATATCTGACCAGGTTTTTGTATTATGGCCATATTGTAGCTTGTTTTTGTATTATGGGCATTTTGTAGTTTTTGAGGAACTCCTAAATAAATGATACTAAGTGTTTTCTTACTCTGGTCTTCTTCTTCTTTTTTTTCCTGTGTTCGGATAGAATATGATCCTGAAGAATTGAGAGAAAACTTATTGAGAATGCATACTGAATATTTGCATAAGGCATCATTATTATACATTGAATCCCGTAAACTAATCTAGGATGGTTTACGTATTTGATCCAATATTTTTTTCAATGGTATCGTTAAAATTATTCAGTTACAAAAATATATGTTTTATGGTTTAAATATGAAATTGGTTACACCATTATGTACTCGTGGTAGTAAAAATGCTGGGCTTTTTGTATGCTAAGACATGTGCAATAGCTAACCTTTAACAATAAATATTAGTTACTAAATTCATTTGTTGCCTAAAACACTATGAGTCATTTTTTTAATCTTATTTTGTTGAATCAAAATTGTTTCCAACTAGATTTCCCTAGATATATCTTAAGACAATAAAGATTTTACAATTAATTTGCTCACTAATAAATCTAAGATATCAAACTATGCAAAAACCATGACCACAAAATACATGTTAAGTAGCGTTGTATTATTATTCAGCTTATATTGGCTAAATTTAAAAAAGTGGAATAAGTAAAGACTTTGACCTAACAAATATGGTAGAAACTTTTATGCTGCAATTGCAAGTCAAAAGTACACATTCCTCTAAAATTCATCTTTGTTGCACAGTTTGAAGATGCAAAACATATATTAACATTTTTTTGTTCAGCCAAGTGCAACAAATTGATAATAGCATGCGTAACTTATGAATCAAAAAGGGACTTCAAAAAGAGAAACAACACCTGAGAGATTCGAACTCTCGCGGGGAAACCCCATGTACTTAGCAGGCACACGCCTTAACCACTCGGCCAAAGTGTCCTTTTTGATTATTTTGCAAAGGTAAAATATATACCCAATAATTTGTATTCATATAAAACAAACTGTTTGACGGATAAAAGTTTTTTTCGTTGTAAAAAGTTGAAAAAGACTTATGTCCATGTTGAATCCTGCTATGAAAAGCGCGTTTCGAAAAACATATTGTTTGCAAATAAGTCCAACAATTTGAGAAATATGACCAATAATTCTCCAACTTCCTTCTTATGTGTTGCTAAGAATTTATATTTGATAATGATAATAATCATTTGCACATACATATTGAGTTCAAGAAATACAATAGCAGATTAGATGATTTTTTTAAAATTAAATATCATGCATTGTCTTTAAACTTCTATGAATGTAATATATGCAAATGGTAGGAAAGAAGTTTATGTTTATATTCACAAGCAATAAAGTTTGATAAAAGAGATACGATTGAATTTCTAACACTTTTATACTCTAACGACAATTGAAAGATAGCAAGTAAAAAATTAAACCTGATTTGATAATATTTGACTCTGATATAAAGTATGTTGTTAAGTCATTTGTTCGTAGGTCGTTGGGTCGTAGGTCATGTTTGTTGTTATGTCGCATATATGTTGTAACTTGTTAAGTCGCCTGTGATGTTAGATGGCGTGTGTTCTTAGGTCGTAGGTCGTAAGTCGTTACTGTTATAACTTGCATTGTTGTAACTCGTGTATGGTTGTGTTGTGTCGTATGTGTATGTGGGTTGTAATCTTCTATAAATACGGGTGTGTTGTCATTGTAAAGCAAGTTGGTTTTGAATAAAATTTGTTTGTGTGCTTTGTGCCACTTTTGTTGAAGTTGAGTGTGATCTTCTTCTTCCATCTTCGGTTATTCGAGTGCGCTCGAATCAACGAACTTGAAGTTGATTCATGGAATCTCGTGCGCGAGATCAACGTCGAAGAATCGTAGATCTTCTAACGCGGAATCGTGCGTGATCAATGTGTTGAAGATAGCTAGAATTCGGTATCTCGAGAGATCAACGGATTTGATCATTTATTTTTTGTTTACTTGACACGAATCATTTCGTGAGGAAGAAATTTGCATCAATTTGTATCAAACATGAATAGCACGTCAAAGTTTGTTAAGTCGCCACGTCACCATTGGATATACTAGGGTTCTCAATGCGAAGGTCATAATTGTTGGTGTCAATTTTTATTTGATGGTGCTATATCTGACCAGGTTTTTGTATTATGGCCATATTTTAACTTGTTTTTGTATTATGGGCATTTTGTAGCTTTTGAGGAACTCCTAAATAAATGATACTAAGTTCGGTTTTCTAACTCTGGTCTTCTTCTTCTTTTTTTTCCTAGGTTCGGATAGAATATGATCTTGCGTAATTGAGAGAAAACTTATTGAGAATGCATACTAAATATTTGCATAAGGCATCATCATTATACATTGAATCCCGTAAACTAATCTAGGATTGTTTACGTATTTGATCCAATATTTTTTTCAATGGTATCGTTAAAATTATTCAATTACAAAAATATATGTTTTATGGTTTAAATATGAAATTGGTTTCACCATTATGTACTCGTGGTAATAAAAATGCTGGGATTTTTGTATGCTAAGACATGTGTAATAGCTAACCTTTAACAATAAATATTAGTTACTAAATTCATTTGTTGCCTAAAACACTATGAGTCATTTTTTTAATCTTATTTTGTTGAATCAAAATTGTTTCCAACTAGATTTCCCTAGATATATCTTAAGACAATAAAGATTTTACAATTAATTTACTGGCTAATATATCTAAGATATCAAACTATGCAAAAACAATGAACACAAAATACATGTTAAGTAGCGTTGTATAATTATTCAGCTTATATTGGCTAAATTTAAAAAAGTGGAATAAGTAAAGACTTTGACCTAACAAATATGGTAGAAACTTTTATGCTGCAATTGCAAGTCAAAAGTACATATTCCTCTAAAATGCATCTTTGTTGCACAATCTGAAGATGCAAAACATATATTAAAATTTTTTTGTTCAGCCAAGTCCAAGAAATTGATAACAGCATGCGCAACTTATGAATCAAAAAGGGACTTCAAAAAGAGAAACGACACCTGAGAGATTCGAACTCTCGCGGGGAAACCCCATGTACTTAGCAGGCACACGCCTTAACCACTCGGCCAAAGTGTCCTTTTTGATTATTTTGCAAAGGTAAAATATATACCCAATAATTTGTATGCATATAAAACAAACTATTTGACGGATAAAAGTTTTTTTGTTGTAAAAAGTTGAAAAAGACTTATGTCAATGTTGAATCCTGCTATGAAAAGCGCGATTCGAAAAACATATTGTTTGCAAATAAGTTCAACAATTTGAGAAATATGACCAATAATTCGCCAACTTCCTTCTTATGTGTTGCTAAGAATTTATATTTGATAATGATAATAATCATTTGCACATACATATTGAGTTCAAGAAATACAATAGCAGATTAGATGATTTTTTTAAAATTAAATATCATGCATTGTCTTTAAACTTCTGTGAATGTAATATATGCAAATGGTAGGAAAGAAGTTTATGTTTATATTCATAAGCAATAAAGTTTGATAAAAGAGATATGATTGAATTTCTAACACTTTTATACTCAAACGACAATTGAAAGATAGCAAGTAAAAAATAAACCTGATTTGATAATATTTGACTCTGATATAAAGTATGTTGTTAAGTCATTTGTTCGTAGGTCGTTGGGTCGTAGGTCGTGTTTGTTGTTATGTCGCATATATGTTGTAACTTGTTAAGTAGCCTGTGATGTTAGATGGCGTGGTGTTCTTAGGTCGTAGGTCGTAAGTCATTACTATTATAACTTGCATTGTTGTAACTCGTGTATGGTTGTGTTGTGTCGTATGTGTATGTGGGTTGTAATCTTCTATAAATACGGGTGTGTTGTCATTGTAAAGCAAGTTGGTTTTGAATAAAATTTGTTTGTGTGCTTTGTGCCACTTTTGTTGAAGTTGAGTGAGATCTCCTTCTTCTTCAATCGTCGGTTATTCGAGTGCGCTCGAATCAACGAACTTGAAGCTGATACATGGAATCTAGTGCGTGAGATCAACGTCGAAGAATCGTAGATCTTCTAACGCGGAATCGTGCGTGATCAACATGTTGAAGATAGCTAGAATCCGGTATCTCGAGAGATCAACGGATTTGGTCATTTGTCTTTGTTTACTTGACACGAATCATTTCGTGAGGAAGAAATTTGCATCAATTTGTATCAAACATGAATAGCACGTCAAAGTTTGTTAAGCCGACGTGTCACCATTGGATATACTTGGGTTCTCAATGCGAACGTCATAATTGTTGGTGTCAATTTTTTTTTGATGGTGCTATATCTGACCAGGCTTTTGTATTATGGCCATATTGTAGCTTGTTTTTGTATTATGGGCATTTTGTAGCTTTTGAGGAACTCCTAAATAAATGATACTAAGTTCGATTTCCTTACTCTGGTCTTCTTCTTCTTTTTTTCCTGGGTTCGGATGGAATATGATCTTGAGGAATTGAGCGAAAACTTATTGAGAATGCATACTGAATATTTGCATAAGGCATCATCATTATACATTGAATCCCGTAAACTAATCTAGGATTGTTTACGTATTTGATCCAATATTTTTTTCAATGGTATCGTTAAAATTATTCAGTTAGAAAAATATATGTTTTATGGTTTAAATATGAAATTGGTTTCACCATTATGTACTCGTGGTAGTAAAAATGCTAGGCTTTTTGTATGCTAAGACATGTGTAATAGCTAAACTTTAACAATAAATATTAGTTACTAAATTCATTTGTTGCCTAAAACACTATGAGTCATTTTTTTAATCTTATTTTGTTGAATCAAAATTGTTTTCAACTAGATTTCCCTAGATATATCTTAAGACAATAAAGATTTTACAATTAATTTCCTGACTAATATATCTAAGATATCAAACTACGCAAAAACCATGACCACAAAATACATGTTAAGTAGCGTTGTATAATTATTCAGCTTATATTGGGTAAATTTAAAAAAGTGGAATAAGTAAAGACTTTGACCTAACAAATATGGTAGAAACTTTTATGTTGCAATTGCAAGTCAAAAGTACACATTCCTCTAAAATGCATCTTTGTTGCACAGTTTGAAGATACAAAACATATATTAACATTTTTTTGTTCAGCCAAGTGCAACAAATTGATAACAGCATGTGTAACTTATGAATCAAAAAGGGACTTCAAAAAGAGAAACGACACCTGAGAGATTCGAACTCTCGCGGGGAAACCCCATGTACTTAGCAGGCACACGCCTTAACCACTCGGCCAAAGTGTCCTTTTTGATTATTTTGCAAAGGTAAAATATATACCCAATAATCTGTATGCATATAAAACAAACTGTTTGACGGATAAAAGTTTTTTTGTTGTAAAAAGTTGAAAAAGACTTATGTCAATGTTGAATCCTGCTTTGAAAAGCGCGTTTCGAAAAACATATTGTTTGCAAATAAGTCCAACAATTTGAGAAATATGACCAATAATTCTCCAACTTCCATCTTATGTGGTTCTAAGAATATATATTTGATAATGATAATAATCATTTGCACATACATATTGAGTTCAAGAAATACAATAGCAGATTAAATAATTTTTTTAAAATTAAATATCATGCATTGTCTTTAAACTTCTATGAATGTAATATATGCAAATGGTAGGAAATAAGTTTATGTTTATATTCACAAGCAATAAAGTTTGATAAAAGAGATACGATTGAATTACTAACACTTTTATACTCAAACGACAATTGAAAGATAGCAAGTAAAAAGTTAAACCTGATTTGATAATATTTGACTCTAATATAAAGTATGTTGTTAAGTCATTTGTTGGTAGGTCGTTGGGACGTAGGTCGTGTTTGTTGTTATGTCGCATATATGTTGTAACTTGTTAAGTCGCCTGTGATGTTAGATGGCGTGGTGTTCTTAGGTCATAGGTCGTAAGTCGTTACTGTTATAACTTGCATTGTTGTAACTCGTGTATGGTTGTGTTGTGTCGTATGTGTATGTGGATTGCAATCTTCTATAAATACGGGTGTGTTGTCATTGTAAAGTAAGTTGATTTTGAATAAAATTTATTTGTGTGCTTTGTGCCACTTTTGTTGAAGTTGAGTGTGATCTCCTTCGTCTTCCATCTTCGGTTATTCGAGTGCTCTCGAATCAACGAACTTGAAGCCGATTCACGGAATCTCATGCGCGAGATCAACGTCGAAGAATCGTAGATCTTCTAACGCAGAATCGTGAGCAATCAACGTGTTGAAGATAGCTAGAATCCGGTATCTCGAGAGATCAAGGGATTTGGGCATTTATCTTTGTTTACTTGACACGAATCATTTCGTGAGGAAGAAATTTGCATCAAGTTGTATCAAACATTAATAGCATGTTAAAGTTTGTTATTCCGCTACATCGGTTTTTTATCAGAGCTTGAAGAGCTTGAAGAGCTAGAAGAGCTAAGTTAAAGTTAATTGAGATCATGGCCGAGTTAAGTCGAATCCGAGCTAAGTAAGGCCGAGCCGAGCTAAGTCAAAGTTAAGTCAAACCATATTAAATATAAACGGTAAAAGAGATTGTTTGAAGATCATGACTCCGAGATGTGCTAATCGATTTAAAAATGTTGAAGATGCATATCGAAGACAAGAAGCTGAGCAGATGGAGCAGTGTATCAATAAAAAGTTTGATGAAGGTATTGTAAAGTTAGAGAAGTTGATGAGAGACATGAATCAAAGTCAATAGAGAACTTCACCAGTTTCGCACCATAGTGGAAACAGAGTTTCACCTTCAGTTTTGGGAGAAAGAGACGTGCGTGGTAGCAGAAATGTTGATGGTCAGAATCGACATCCACATCCATCAAATTTGGAGGAATTCAGTGATGGTGATAGTAGCTTTTGTCGAAACCATGGCCAAGGACGAAGTCGAAATAGAGATTTTGAAGATGATCGACGATGGGAGTCGAGGATGAAAACAGAGATTCCAGAATTCAATGGCGGAATGATAGCAGAAGAATTTCTGGATTGGTTATCAAATGTTGAAGAATTTTTTGACTTCAAGGAAGTACCCGAGCATCGTAGAGTTAAGTTGATTGCTACACGATTGAAGGGAAGAGCTATGGCATGGTGGCAACAAACTAAACTTACACGGGAAAGAATAGGAAAGTCGAAGATTGTTTCATGGGAAAAGATGAAGAAGTTAATGAAGGCTACTTTCTTGCCTTATAATTATCAGTCTCTTATGTATCAGCGCTTACAGAATTTGAGACAAGGGACAAAGTCGGTAAATGATTATGCAGACGAGTTTTATCAACTGATTGCTAGAAACGATATCAAGGAGACGGAGAAACAATTGACATCTAGATTTGTTGGAGGGTTGAGAATGCAAATTCAGGATATGGTAAATATGTTTGATCTGAGATCCGTTGCTGAAGCACACCATAAAGCTCTAGCTTGGGAGAAACAAGGTAGAAGAGGAGGTGGTGCACTTACAAGTTCGATCAATCAGGTGAAAGGGGCTAGTACCAACACTAATGTTTCCAAGGCTGTTTGTAAACCGGTTGTCAATGAATTTGCTAAGACCAAGGTCAACAACAATTTCAAGTGTTATAATTGTCAGGAGTTTGGTCATAAGAGCAATGAATGCCCGAGGCCTAAGAAGCGAGCGATGATTGCTGAGCTTGAGGATGAGGATGCAGAAATAGAATGTTCCAATTTACCACAAGTTGAGGAGGAAGAAGAATTACTGACGGGAGACGAGGGATATTCTCTAATGATGAGGAAATCTTGCTTGACACCAAAGCAGGAAGAGGAGACTAGCTGGTTGAGGAGTAATATTTTTTAGTCAACGTGCACTATTTTGGAAAAGGTTTGTAAGTTTGTTATCGATGCAGGAAGTTGTGATAACATCATCTCTACAAAAGCTGTAAAGAAGTTAGCGTTAAGGACGGAGAAGCATCCCAAACCCTACAAATTGGCTTGGTTGAGGAAAGGTGGGGAAATGAAGTTTAGTCGAAGAGCTTGTGTAACTTTTTCCATCGGAAAGAAGTATAAGGATGAAATTTGGTGTGACGTGGTAGATATGGATGTATGTCATTTGTTGTTGGGAAGACCGTGGCAATTTGATAGAGCCATGTAACACGATGGTAGGACTAACTGCTATAGTTTCATGTTCAATGGTACTAGAATCACTTTAGTTCCTAAAAAGCAACAACAAAGTGAAAGCAAGTTGGAGGAAATCGATGAACTAAAGACTCTGTTATCTTTGAAGGAGTTCATCAAAGAAGTAGAGGATGGGCCTGAACTATTTCTATTGATTGGACGTGAAATTAGTGAAACGGTTGAAATTCCTGAGGAAGTTAAGCCAGTGTTGAAGGAATTTGAAGATGTATTTCCTGAAGAATTACCAAAAGAATTACCACCGTTGAGAGACATACAACATCAGATTGATCTTGTTCCGACAGCTGTCTTACCACATAGACCACATTATAGAATGAGTCCGAAGGAGCACGAAGAGTTGAGAAGGCAGGTGGGGGAGTTACTTGAACAAGGGCGCGTACAAGAAAGTTTAAATCCTTGTGCAGTACCAGCCTTATTCGTGCCGAAGAAGGATGGAACTTGGAGAATGTGTACAGATAGTCGAGCACTAAACAAGATTACCGTGAGGTACAGATTTCCGATGCCAAGATTGGACGACTTGTTAGATCAGTTGAGTGGGGCTGCTATCTTTTCAAAGATTGATCTGAAGAGTGGGTATCATCAGATTCGAATTCGACGAGGGGATGAATGGAAGACAGCCTTTAGGACATGGGAGGGGTTGTATGAATAGCTGGTCATGCCATTTGGTTTTTCGAATGCACCTAGTACTTTTATGCGAGTGATGAATCAGATCTTTCGACCATTTATTGGAAAGTTTGTGGTGGTATATTTAGATGATATATTGGTATACAGTGGAAGCACAGAAGAACATCTACAACACTTGCGGGATGTGTTGAGGATACTTCGTCAGGAGCAATTTTACGCGGCAACAAAGAAGTGCATATTCATGACACACAGTATTTTGTTCTTGGGACATGTGTTGTCCAAGGAAGGTATTCATGTGGATCAAGGTAAAGTTGAAGAAATCAAGGATTGCCCACAACCCAGGACTATAACTGAAGTGAGAAGTTTCCATGGTTTAGCATCATTCCACCGAAGGTTTATTCCACATTTCAGCAGCGTGATGGCACCAGTGACAGATTGTACGAAAGGAAAGCAGTTTGTATGGACTGAAGAGGCTGATTCTGCTTTCCAACAGATCAAGACACTTTTGACTACAACACCGGTTCTTAGATACCCGGACTTTCAGTTACTCTTTGAGCTGAATACTGATGCGTCTAAAGTTGGAATTGGTGGGGTGTTAAGTCAAAAGGGGCGTCCTATTGCTTATTTTAGTGAGAAACTTTCTGGAGCCAAGACAAGATATAATACCTATGACTTGGATTTCTATGCTATTGTCCAAGCCATAAAGCATTGGAGACACTACTTGTTTTATAAAGAGTTTGTGTTGTATGCTGACCATGAAGCATTGAAACATTTTCAGGGACAGGATAAGATTACAGCCAGACATGCTTCATGGATCGCATACTTGCAACAGTTTACATTTGTTGTAAAGCATAAGTCGGGAGTTACAAATCGTGTGGCAGACACATTGAGTAGAAGAAATCATTTGTTGACTACGATGAGAGTTGAAGTGACGGGGTTTGATGTATTTCCAGAATTGTTTGTTGAGGATCCCCACTTTGCTAAGATTATAGATGAAGTCGAGAAAGGGAAGACGGATGAGTATGTGTTGGTAGATGGTTTTCTATCCAAAGGAAATCAGTTGTGTATACCAGAGTGCAGTTTACGAATGAAGATTGTGAAGGAATTGCATGAAGAAGGTCATGTGGGAAGAGATTGTACCTTGCAGTTGATTTCTCAATCATATTTATGGCCTTCCATGAGAAAATAAGTTGAAAGATTTGTGCAGAGATGTCACATATGTCAAGTTTCCAAAGGAACAGCTACGAATGCAAGATTGTATATTCCATTGCCCGTGCCTACTAGACCATGGGTTGATGTTAGCATGGATTTTGTTTTGGGTTTGCCAAGAACTCAACGAGGGAATGATTCTATATATGTTGTGGTGGATAGATTTTCGAAGATGGCACATTTCATAGCTTGTAAACAGACCGCCGATGCAGTCCGTGTCGCTCAATTGTTATTTAAAGAGATTTATCGACTACATGGGATACCCGAGACCTTTGTGTTCGACCGGGATACTCGATTTCTAAGTCATTTTTGGTTGAGTATGTGGATGATGGTTGGGACTAAGCTGAATTTTAGTAGTGCCTATCATCCACAAACGGATGGGCAAACGGAAGTGGTGAACAGAACTTTGGGAAACTTGTTAAGATGTCTTGTGAAGGATAATTTGAAGAGCTAGGATGTGAACTTATGCCAGGCAGAGTTCGCATATAATCATGCTGTTAATTGAAGTACTGGATTCAGTCCATTTCAAATAGTATATTCAGCAATTCCGAAGGGACCGTTGGATTTATCGACAGTTCCACGTCAGAAAGGGGTTGTTAAACGAGCTTGTGATTTCGTGAATGAGTTGCAGGAGTGTCACAGGATTGTTCATGAACGAGTGCTTAAGTCAAATGAGAAGTATAAGCAACTGGCAGATAAGAAGCGAAGGAGTATGGACTTCAAAGAGGGTGATTTTGTTTATGCAGTATTGACGAAAGATCGTTTTCCAGTTGGAACTTACGACAAATTGAAAGCTCGAAAGATTGGTCCAGTAGAAATCATGAAGATGATCAATGATAATGCGTATCAGTTGAGGCTGCCGGATCATATCCACACCGCAGATGTTTTCAACGTCAAATACTTGATTCCATATCATGAAAATGAATATGTCGAAGAAGAGGACAGTGTGAATTCGAGGTCGAATTCTTTTCAACCAGGGAAGGATGATGCAGCGCACTATACTTTGAACGACATAGCAAGTTATGCGTTAGGACGCTCGTGCCTGAAGTCGGCCACCTTAAGTCGCTTATGCTTTCAGCGACCTACCTTCAATCGTATGCCAACCAGCGACCTAACGAGATATGGGAGTTATGCAGTGGAAAATGATCCAGCGACCTATGATAAGTCGTCGAGCGACCTAGCGAGTCATCTTGACCGACCTAGCGAGTTAAGAGATCCAACGCGCATTGCCTTAGGTCGTTACAACCTAACGAGTTCCGACCTAGTGGGTCGCTCACATACCTTAAGTCACCTAAAAGTTTAGGTCGCTGAAGCATAGGTCGCTGCTTACCTTAGGTTGTAAGTCGCTAAGTCGCAACCTGAAGCAGATTGTCCTTATGCCGTATGTTCTTTAAGTTGCTCAACCGTGCAATCTCTAAGGTCGCTCAAGAGTTATGTCGCTCAAGATTCTTGAAGCTGTGTTATGTTGTTAAGTCGTTTGTTTGTAGGTTGTTGGGACGTAGGTCGTGTTTGTTGTCATGTTGCGTATATGTTGTAACTTGTTAAGTCGCCTGTGATGATAGGTCGCGTGGTGTTCTTAGGTCGTAGGTCTTAAGTCGTTACTGCTGTAACTTGCATTGCTGTAACTCGTGTATGGTTGTGTCGTGTCGTATGTGTATGTGGGTTGTAATCTTCTATAAATACGGGTGTGTTGTCATTGTAAAGCAAGTTGATTTTGAATAAAATTTGTTTGTGTGCTTTGTGCCACTTTTGTTGAAGTTGAGTGTGATCACCTTCATCGTCCATCTTCGGTTATTCAAGTGCGCTCGAATCAATGAACTTGAAGCCGAATCACGGAATCTCGTGCGCGAGATCAACGTCGAAGAATCGTAGATCTTCTAACGCGGAATCGTGCGTGATCAACATGTTGAAAATAGCTAGAATCCGGTATCTCGAGAGATCAACGGATTTGGTCATTTATCTTTGTTTACTTGACACGAATCATTTCGTGAGGAAGAAATTTGCATCAATTTGTATCAAACATGAATAGCACGTCAAAGTTTGTTAATCCGCCGCGTCACCATTGGATATACTTGGGTTCTAAATGCGAACCTCATAATTGTTGGTGTCAATTTTTATTTGATGGTGCTATATCTGACCAGGTTTTTGTATTATGGCCATATTGTAGCTTGTTTTGTATTATGGGCATTTTGTAGCTTTTGAGGAACTCCTAAATAAATGATACTATGTTCGATTTTCTTACTCTGGTTTTCTTCTTCTTCATTTTTCCTGGGTTCGGATAGAATATGATCTTGAGGAATTGAGAGCAAATTTATTGAGAATGCATGCTGAATATTTGCATAAGGCATCATCATTATACATTGAATCCCGTAAACTGATCTAGGATTGTTTACGTATTTGATCCAATATTTTTTTCAATGGTATCGTTAAAATTATTCAATTACAAAAATATATGTTTTATGGTTTAAATATGAAATTGGTTTCACCATTATGTACTCGTGGTAGTAAAAATGCTGGGCTTTTTGTATGCTAAGACATGTGTAATAGCTAACCTTTAACAATAAATATTAGTTACTAAATTCATTTGTTGCCTAAAACACTATGAGTCATTTTTTAATCTTATTTTGTTGAATCAAAATTGTTTCCAACTAGATTTCCCTAGATATATCTTAAGACAATAAAGATTTTACAATTAATTTCCTGACTAATATATCTAAGATATCAAACTATGCAAAAACCATGACCACAAAATACATGTTAAGTAGCGTTGTATAATTATTCAGCTTATATTGGCTAAATTTAAAAAAGTGGAATAAGTAAAGACTTTGATCTGACAAATATGGTAAAAACTTTTATGCTGCAATTGCAAGTCAAAAGTACACATTCCTCTAAAATGCATCTTTGTTGCACAGTTTGAAGATGCAAAACATATATTAACATTTTTTTGTTCAACCAAGTGCAAAAAATTGATAACAGCATGCGTAACTTATGAATCAAAAAGGGACTTCAAAACGAGAAACGACACCTGAGAGATTCGAACTCTCGCGGGGAAACCCCATGTACTTAGCAGGCACACGCCTTAACCACTCGGCCAAAGTGTCCTTTTTGATTATTTTGCAAAGGTAAAATATATACCCAATAATCTGTATGCATATAAAACAAACTGTTTGACGGATAAAAGTTTTGTTGTTGTAAAAAATTGAAAAAGACTTATGTCAATGTTGAATCCCGCTATGAAAAGCGCGTTTCGAAAAACATATTGTTTGCAAATAAGTCCAACAATTTCTCAAATATGGCCAATAATTCTCCTACTTCCTTCTTATGTGTTGCTAAGAATATGTATTTGATAATGATAATAATCATTTGCACATACATATTGAGTTCAAGAAATACAATAGCAGATTAAATGATTTTTTTAAAATTAAATATCATGCATTGTCTTTAAACTTCTATGAATGTATTATATGCAAATGGTAGGAAAGAAGTTTATGTTTATATTCACAGCAATAAAGTTTGATAAAAGAGATACGATTGAATTACTAACACTTTTATACTCAAACGACAATTGAAAGATAGCAAGTACAAAATTAAACCTGATTTGATATTATTTGACTCTGATATAAAGTATGTTCAATGCTGAAACAATAACGGATATTAACTAGTCAGGTATTTAAAATCACTAAGATTCAATTTTACCTCCCTATTTCATAACGTCTCTCCATGATTTGTCTCAAATTCAATTAATGTTTTCATTTTAAATCCCTACTTGACAACAACTTATTGTAGATCAATGAACATTGATTTCTGTTCTCAAATTTACCTTCGTTTTCATTTTATTCTAATTTTAGGAATTCTTAAAGTACTCTAAATTTGTATATAAAAGTTGGATTGAAAACCCGTTTTTCACTATTAAATCAGAATTTTCATTAGCTTTAGATGTTATTTACATACGAGTCATATTTTCAAGCTTCAATAATATTCCATATAGAAACCAAAATAATGACTCATCAACACAATTAAAACACATGTATTGAAAACCTTTAACTACTCACATCATTAAATTCTATCTTCTCAGTAAGGAGGAAGTTTGTTTTTCCTTGAAAAGAAGATTATTTTCTTTCTCAAAGTGTGAAAAAAGATCATCTTTGTTCTAAAAATGTGAAGGAACATCATCATTCTTATCAAATTGTGAATGAAAATTTTCTCTGTTTATTGTGTGAAGGTAAACCATCTTTTAAATATGGAACGAAAATTAGTTTCTTTTTCGAAGTAGTTCATAATATCATTTTTCTTATTTGATTATGAAGGATGATTATCTTTTTTCCCAAATACGAAAGAATATCTTTTTATGTTTCATAAAAAGAAAAAAAAAAGATAAAGAGGAAGACTATTTTTGCTTATAGAATTATTTTAAATCATCTTTTGTTCTTAACTGTGAATGGAAACGCTCGTCTTTTTTCTTGAATCATGAAAAAGTTGTCATTTATTCTTGACGTGTGATGGAAGATCATGTTTCTTCTTGAGCTATGATGAAGTCAACGTTATTCTCAAAACAGAAAATCATCTTTATTTTCTCAAACTGTATTTCTTCTTGCATATGAGAGAATAATATGTTGTATGTAGTTATATTAAGTTATTGACTATTTTTTGCATCTGAAAATAAATCATTGTCGAAAGGTTCATGAACGGTATATTTTTTTGTTTCCAGTATCCAATTGCTAGCTATGTTTGTTTCTTGTGTAGTGTGAATTTTTAATAGCACTGACATTGACGACATTAAGAACGAGTCAACATGTATGATGTGTTTTTCTCTCTTGTTTCTTTTACTCTCTAACTTAGTGAGTTTTGACCGTTTATCAATTTTCCTCTTAATAAGACACATTTTATTCTATAATATTCATTAAATTTCTAAATTTTACTAATGTTAACGCTTAAATTTAAACGTCAACACCCTAGTGTATAAGATGTGATTGTGAAAGCACCACCCACTCGTATGGGAATCAGAAATAAGCAGAAAGTATGTAGAAAAACAGTAAGAGACGCAGTATTTATAGTGGTTCGGCTTAGGATCAAGCCTACGTCCACTTTGAAGCTCTTTATTGTTTATTTAGATACAGTTTTTTTACAATCAACTCCGATTACAACACACTTAGACAAATATCTCAAACCCCGATGTAGAAGAATCCTTTGAATGCATGATGAATGAGTTATTTTTCTTCACGAGATTTGTTGAAATGTCTTTGGTGATTGGAGTGATAGAAATGTTGCTTGAGTGTTGCTTGAAGTCGAGACAATAGCAGAGTAATGGCCCGTAGGAAGTCCGTCCCCCAAAAGTCCTTTGAACGTTGGAAGTGGCTACCTATTTATAGGCAAACTTCCTAGGCTAAAATTGCAAAGTCATGAGTCGTGGTCGACTCATCATGAGTCGTGACCGACTCATGATGAGTCGTGAGTCGTCTGCAAGTCACTTCTTTGCAGCATGATCTTGAACTTGCCTCTGAGTCTTGTGTCGGGTGTCGGCCCATCTTTTGAGTCGTAGCGGCCTCTTGAGTCGTTGAATTGGTCTAGGCCTTGAGTCGCAGACCCTGCTGAGTCGTTAATCCACACTGTACCTTTAAAGCACTAGCTCGCTGAGTCGTTGCCACCAATGAGTCGCTGACTGCCCTACATGTTGAGTCGCTGACGCTTTAACTTATTAGGCTCCTTAAGTCGTGAGTCGCTCCTTTGAGTGGCCTTATAGGATGAGTCGTGGGCTAGTTGAGTCGCTAGTCTTGATGAGTCGGCACTTACTGGATGAGTCGTGGGCTAGTTGAGTCGCTAGTCTTGATGAGTCGGCACTTACTGGATGAGTCGTGGGCTAGTTGAGTCGCTAGTCTTGATGAGTCGGCACTTACTGGATGAGTCGTGGGCTAGTTGAGTCGCTAGTCTTGATGAGTCGGCACTTACTGGATGAGTCGTGGGCTAGTTGAGTCGCTAGTCTTGATGAGTCGGCACTTACTGAGTCGCTCCTTTACATGAGTCGGTAACTATTATGGATCGTAGGCTCCTTGAGTCGCTCGGCGTTAACAATTGCCCCTCGAAGTACACGCTTATATCATGAGTCGTGTGCTTCGACTTTCTTCTTGAGTCGTGACCGACTCAGGGCGGCCTATGACTCGTGAGTCCTTTCTCATTCTCCCCTGCCTTGTATATAAGCTATTGCGTTGTTCTTCTTCCTCACTTGATCTCTGTCTCATCATCTTGTGACGCCATTAACGCATCTTTGAATCTCATTTCCGAAGGCGAATTCAACCCTGCTACTTTCCGATTCATCCCAACCATCATACTTCGTAAGCAAATTCAATCTTAATCCATAATAATCAACGTTGAATCACAAATTCTCATCTTTCGGCTTTAGTTTGTTTTCATGTGCTGCGCTTCACTTTGAATTGTTGTAATCGATTCTAGATCACTATTCGATACGCGAGTCCAGCAATGCATTGAATTTAAGATCGATGCGAAACATTTCAGATTGTTTCTCGGGTGATTTGTTGGTATGGAAGGACGATGGGCTCCATTGGGAATGTGACAGATCCTTGTTGCCTTAGCATTACCGGGTTAGTGGATTGAGACAGGAAAAAAGGGGGGCTGTGAGATGAGGCGTGATGAGGAATTCCAAGAGTTAGCGAATTAGGTTTTGCCTTTCGACCACTGATTTTGAAAAGCCTTGCAATCTCAGCCGTATACGACTCAATGCTTTAGCCATAAACCGTAGATGACTTAAACTATAAGTCGCGAACGACTCAAGCCATGAGCCGTGAACGACTCAGCACTTGGGTTACTTTCCATGACTCAACCTTTCAAACTATACACGACTCAAACCATAAGCCCTGAACGACTCAGTACTTGAGCCTCTTTTCCATGCTTGAACCTATGACCGACTCAACTAAATGCCTCCTTAGATTTGAGTCGCGGCCGAGACAGGATTTAAAGAAATTTGCATTGTTCTGATTTGAGGCTTTTTCCTTCATGCACATTACAACTCATAGAACTTAACTTAACTCGCCGCATATCCTTTAGGCCGTAACCGAGTCATCCAAATAACCAATGACTTAGCTTAACCAATACAAGGAATTATTGAGTCGTTGACGACTTAACACTTGTAAATTTTGCTTGAACTTTGAACTGTTGAACTTTGTCGTATTTTTTCCACAGGTCACTCTTGCAAGCTAATAACCTGTCTAACACAATGTTTACAGAAAATTGGGACGAATATACTGTCATTGATTGCCCACACCGAATGACAGATTAGTTAACGATAGATGATTAACTTGAATGAACTGCATATATGAAGTGCCTTTAATATATCTATTTCAAACAAAATATCAAAGCAATGCTGAAGTAGTCAATTGAAATCGACTTGCTTGCACTAATATTATGTTTGAACTTTTAAGTTAACAAGTTCTGAAATGTTTACCATCGATCAAGCATCGATTAGTGTAATCCTAGTTATATATACTTGTCACTTTTCTAGTCTTGCACAACACTTCACACTTTTTAGGAAACGCGCACCTTCGCATTTGAACATCCAGTTGCTTGTGTAGAATGACTTCTCATCAAGAAGAGCCGATGAGTCAGACTGAAGATACCTTTCCGGTAGCTATTCCTGTGGATAACCCTCCAGAGAGAATACCAACAACTCTGAATCAACGGACGTTTAATCAATTGTGCGTCCAGTTTGGCATCGATGATGCTGACGCCTTACTACCGGGGCCAAATGATACTGCCGATAGGCCACCTCTTGGTTTTGTTGCTGTCAATCGCCAAATGTGCTTAAATGGCGCTATTCCTCCTTTTAACGACTTTCTTCAACAGTTCTTGCTTCGGCTGTCTATCTCTCCATTCCAATTACACCCCAATGGCTATGCTATTCTGATGGGGTTATGTGTTCTATTTAGGAGAACCTTGGATCGACTACCAAGCTTCGGGGAGATCTGTTATTTCTGCTCATTTACAAAAATTAAAGACCATCCCTCCATTGTGGTTATAAGAAGCGCTCGAAACCGCAAACTTATTACTGATCTCTCCGAAAGCGCTCACGGATTTTTGAATCAGTTTTTCTTCGTTCGTTGCCCTCCAGGGTTTTATGCCATCTGGAGAGTAGGAAGTAAGATTTCCTGTCTATATTCTTTCCGCTTTGAAGCCATTTTTGAGATCCGAACTTTTAGTTGCTAACTTCATTCTTTGTTCCTGTTTTAGCGCTTCCACCCCCTACCAGGGACCCAAGTTTTAAGCAAATTTTAGAAAGATTAAATGCTGTGCCGGCAGAAGAAAGGAGCATAAAGTTTCTGCTAAGCGATGAATTTTTACACCAATACGGACTTCTCCATCCCTCTCGCTTTACTCAGCCTCATGAAGCCCCGACTGAAGTTCCCGATTCTCCGACGAAAACTCTCGACGCCTCGGTCTCCACTAAAGATCGTGTGCAGGGAGAAACTTCTACTGGAACTCCATTAGTGAAGTGCTCTACTCCACGAGACGACACGGGGCCATCCGAAAAGTCCGCGCTTCCCCCCATTACTGAAGAAGAAGAGGAGCAACCTTCCCAAACTATGAAAAATGCCGATAAAGGAACTGATGGAGGGAACCAGGCTAGGCATGACGATGATGATGTCTTTGGGGATTTAAGTGACTTATTTATCTCTTCCCAAGAGCTCTCTAAAGATGATCCTGCTCGTGGTAAAGTTATACCTCCAACAATTGAAGTGACATCTGCCCTCCAACTGACTCCAACTTCTTTATTCCAAGAATTGCCACCGATAGCGAAACCTATTACATCCCCCCAACTGAGAAGTGGTTCGTTAGCCCAATGCGAGTAGTTTGCACTTCACACACCACTTAAGAATTTTCCAGCACACTTATGCACTTATCTTCTTATGCTTTAAAGATTTCTGAAGCTTATCTTTTCTTATTTCAGATTCTCCAATGACACGCGGTGGATCATACTATCAAGATTTTCAACGCTATGGTGGGCGTGGACAGTATAATTATGGGCGCTACTTCTCTTCCTATAGGGAGTCTGATGAAGAGAGGGCTGCTCGAAAAGCTCGGGAAAGGAGGGATAGGGATGAGCATCGCGACTCCCCGCAGAGAGGTGACGATTCCTATAAAAGGAAATCACACGATGACCGGGGAAAAGGTCATGTAGTAGAAGATTCGAGCAAACGAGCTCGACATGGTGAGAGACATGCTTCCACCACTCCCGACAAGCCTACTGCCCCTGCCCCTCTTGATATTTCTTCCGACTCTCCTGCTCTCGGAAAGGAGGACATCCAGACAATAATAAGCAGGCCTAAATTTCAAGTGGGGCCTGGCCCAGCCACCTTACAAAGTCGCTTTCCACAATGGTGCTTAAAAGGCGTGAGATTCGATCTTGACCTGGTTCCAATCGACAAGCCCGCCATGCTGCGAAATCTTGACGCTGTTAAACTTGACATCGAGAGGATGTCAAACTGGCAGAAGCTTGTTGATGAGCTTCAACGAGTTAACCGCGCCAACTTAGAGGCCATGCTCACCATGGAAAATGATAAGGCTGAGTGGCAAAAGGTCCTTGAGCAGCATGATACCGAGATGAGAAGCATTACTTCCTACAACGAGGAGCTTGAAGCAAAGGTCGAGAAGTTGAGAGATGAGCTTGCTGCTTCCTCTACCTCATATTCTCAAAAAGAAGAAGTGCTTCTCAGACAGGTAAGAGATGCTCATGCCAGCCAACGGGATGCTGAGGATAGGCTCGAAGCTCAGAAAAGAATTAATGAGGGCTATATTACTGATGTTGCGGAGCTCCAAATGAAAAACAAATCCCAGGAAGCGGAGATACAAATGCTCAAACTTCAGCTTTCTAAAACGGAGAGGGAGCGCGATGAGGCCGTCGCCGGCAGAATCGCAGCTGAGGAATCTCACGAGGAGACTAAGAATAGCTTTGGCTCGACACTATTCGACTTCTACTTACATAGCGTCTTGGGGCGTGGAAGCCTTGCTTTTCTAGGTCCCAAGTACGAGATCACTTTAGCCGAAGTGTGGGAGGCTGCCCTCGATATGCTTGGTGCTGAGGGTGCTGGTTATGATGAGTCAGCCTTGGAAAGGCATTATTTTGATGAGGACGCTCGCACTGCTCTCGCCAGGGGAAAGGAACAACTTGCTAAACTAAGAACCGAAGCGACAGAAGGGGGGCAGGTTGAAGGAACTACTTCAACTACCCCGGTTCAGCCACCTTCTTTGTCCGAAATCAACATCATTGGTTCCAGTTCCCATTTTGCTTCTCCTACCAAAATTACTACTGAGATTACAAGTGTACATGGTGGAGATGAGGGCGATGAGAGCGCTGACGCGCAAGCATATGAAGTTGATATCAGGAGATCAGCTTCACCAGGTAACCTCACTGTTAATCCCGCCACTGTCAATTCTGTTCAAGCGGGTTATTCATTTGCTTCACATGAGTTTCATGAACTCCTTGGTTATCTTCTCAATCTCGATGAGCCTTCATCTCCTCTCTCTACTAACTTTATTGGTGAGCCTTCATCTCCTCTTTTTACTGACTTTAACCTCTTTTCTTCTGTAGAGAAAGCACCAAGTACTGCTCAAACTTCTACTCCTCCGGTTATCCTTCCTCCATCTCTTCAGGTGGCGCCTCCTACTGCCTCGCAACCCAGATCACAGGAAGAACAAATAGAGGCTCTTCACGGCTTGGATGATCCCGTCGCTTCGCAAGAGCAGAAAGATGAGAGACTTGAAGGAGGTGATATATCCCCGGAGCGAACTCCTTCTGACGACGTTGTTCTATCTAAACTTGTCACTCCGGGGAGTGAGTCTTCCTCGCAAAGGAGAAAGAAGCGTGGGACATCCAAGAGGAGGGGGAAGAAAATCATCGCCACTGAAGAGGAGCCGGAAGTTGAACCGGTTGCGCCTTCCTCTCCTACTTCCCTTATGCCCACCGATCGTCCTGAAAAACTGATCATCCGGCCGGGTAAAGGGTCTAAAGGCAGCAAAAAGAAGTGAAGATCTTTAGTTTCTAGTTTTTTTGTGTTTTGCATGTACTGGCTGAGAATTGTGCGGGTACCGGCCCCCGCTTTTCTTTATTTTGAGACCTGTACCTGCACTATAATTGAATAAAATGATTCTTCGTTTGTACAAACTTTTGTTTGAATTAGAGAGTACATTTGTTATTCGTTTTGGCATGAGTTCATTTGATATTGCAGCGAGCTCATGGTATGTTACTTGAGCGTTACCTTTTGCTGGTTTAGTTATATCATACAGTGTGTAATTATACTATATTGCCCCCATTCCATAAGTTTGCTGCAATATTCTATACTTCGAGGGGACTTGCACTCTTATTTGCTAAAGAATAATTATGTTATTTTTATTTTAAAAAGAATTCTTGTAGAGTACAACCCCCTTCGTATGAGTTTCTACGCGCTTTGTCCTTTGAAGAAATCACTTCTTTCTTTTTGCTTAAGTACATATCTCATCAAGTGAATTCCTCTATGTGGTAGAGCGGACCTCTGAAGGGTACTTTAACTTCTTTTCTTTTTACGATCATTTCCCATAGTAGGCAAATTACTTTTCCTTTGAAAGTTAAAGTACGCTTTTGATGAGGATTTTTTTTTTTTTTTTTTTTTTTTTTTTTTTTTTTTTATAGAAAGTTGTACCTCTGAGGAGGGATTTTTTCACGTTTCAACACTTGGAAGTTTTATTTCAATCTCGGTGAAACGTGTACCTCCAAAGAGTTATGCTTTAGAAATCCTTTTCACGTTTCAACACTTGGAAGTTTTATTTCAATCTCGGTGAAACGTGGGTTTCCAAAGAGGTCTTTCTACTTAATTGTGTTCCCGGGAGGGGGTTGTACCTCTGAGGAGGGATTTCTCACGTTCCAACACTTGGAAGTTTTATTTCAATCTTGGTGAAACGTGTACCCCCAAAGAGTTGTGCCTTTGATGAAAGCCTTTTCACGTTTCAACACTTGGAAGTTTTATTTCAATCTCGGCGAAACGTGGGCTTCCGAAGAGGTCTTTCTTCTTAATTGTGCCTCCGAAGAGGTCTTTATTTTGCTTGTCTTTCAACTCCGGTGAAGTGAAATTCCGAAGAGCGGCTGTTACACTTCAACTCCTGGTGAAATATGCCCCCGAAGAGGTCTTTATTTTGTTTGTCTTTCAACTCCGGTGAAGTGAAATTCCGAAGAGCGGCTGTTACACTTCAACTCCTGGTGAAATGTGCCCCCGAAGAGGTCTTTATTTTGTTTGCATTTCAACTCTGGTGAAGCGTAATTCCGAAGAGCGGCTGTTACGCTTCAACTCCTGGTGAAATGTGCCCCCGATAGGGTTTGCATCGCCTGGAAGTTACTCTCTCATGGTTGGAGGGTCATGACTTCTCCAATCTTTTTTGTTGAGTAGAGAACTTTCTTTTTTGTGGCATATATCCCATTAGGGGTCTTTGTAGAGAAGCATTTGGCCTCTGAAGAGGGCTTTTGGCCTCCGAAGAGGGCTTTGGTCTCTGAGGAGAAGCATTCGGTCTCCGTAGAGAAGCATTTGGCCTCTGAAGAGGGCTTTTGGCCTCCGAAGAGGGCTTTGGTCTCTGAGGAGAAGCATTCGGTCTCCGTAGAGAAGCATTTGGCCTCTGAAGAGGGCTTTTGGCCTCCGAAGAGGGCTTTGGTCTCTGAGGAGAAGCATTCGGTCTCCGTAGAGAAGCATTCGGCCTCTGAAGAGGGCTTTTGGCCTCCGAAGAGGGCTTTGGTCTCTGAGGAGAAGCATTCGGTCTCCGTAGAGAAGCATTTGGCCTCTGAAGAGGGCTTTTGGCCTCCGAAGAGGGCTTTGGTCTCTGAGGAGAAGCATTCGGTCTCCGTAGAGAAGCATTTGGCCTCTGAAGAGGGCTTTTGGCCTCCGAAGAGGGCTTTGGTCTCTGAGGAGAAGCATTCGGTCTCCGTAGAGAAGCATTCGGCCTCTGAAGAGGGCTTTTGGCCTCCGAAGAGGGCTTTGGTCTCTGAGGAGAAGCATTCGGTCTCCGTAGAGAAGCATTTGGCCTCTGAAGAGGGCTTTTGGCCTCCGAAGAGGGCTTTGGTCTCTGAGGAGAAGCATTCGGTCTCCGTAGAGAAGCATTTGGCCTCCGAAGAGGGCTTTTCGTCTCACGGGAATGTGTCGACCGATTGTGGTGAAATGTGTGCCCCAGAGGAGGGTTATTGTCAGGAAGTTTGGAGTTTCCTTTTCTTGTTTGGATGGATTCTCGGGAGTGTGTTGGCTGGTAACTCCACGACTTTGTAACGAGAGAGACACCTTTTTCGATGGAGCCCGCTTGAGGTCTCTATCCCCTGAGGAATTATGCCTTCAAAAAGGGCTGGCACTTCCGAAATGATCTTTTGTTGGCTGATGCTTGCTCTCGCATACTTTTTTGCCGTTGATTCATGTTGACAATTCCCATTACTTCACAAGGGTCATTGCTTTTAGCTGCCAAGCCTCTCCCTTACCCAAAGGAATATATTTTATAGTTAAGCAAATTGGTGGTGGCAGATGTAGGTTCTTTAACTGGCCGTTTGTTTGTTCATACATTTGCGGTTAGCTATATATGATCTGCTTTTATCCACCTTGCTTACTTTCGGTTGAAGTTCTCCTTTTGTAAGATTTGGATATGGGAATTTTGAATGGCTCAGTGCTTGACTACTGGATGTTGTTGCGGATCGCTTCGTCTCATGACTGGTAAGTCTTGTTTTATGGCCTGCATTATTAAATGGTCTTTTTAGCAACACGCTCAACGTATTTCATACGCCAAAATAAAACAGAGCAGTTTATAATAGTAGGGAACACGAGAATTATAGTGATTTAGCCAGAATTGGGCCTATATTCACTTTACTGCTGTTGTTATTTGCCTGCCTTGCAATTGCCCTTAACAAGAGAATCATATATCTGTAAATTTATTGCAATATCTCAGCAGAGTTTTTATGTAAAATATGGATGTAAGTGGCTATTATTCCAAGTTCTTGGAATTGGTTCTCTTTTGACAGTTGCGAACTTGATTGATTATATTAGCAGTGCCTCAGTGCCATCCTTAAGTGTGCACTATCTTCTTCTGTTGGCAGGTGGTTTTAACTGAAGAAGCATACTCTAGCCAAATCTTATTTATTTGCTTAGAGTATTTCTTATTTAGGTTTTGCCCCTGGACTTTCGTCACTTAAGACTTGCTTTAGAAAGCTACCAAGGGTTGCTTGATATTGTAACGAATCGGCTGGACATTGATTGCCTGCAAATTTAGATCGATAATTTTAGTGACATTCTTAGAATATTTCACATATCGAAATAAAATAAGCGACTTGTAATAATAGGGAGAACAAGGCTTATAGTTTTTATTATTTATTTGCACTGTCTTTATAACAGATTTTGATACAAGAATTATTGGATCAGCATTCCTTTACAAATTTGAAACATAGTATTCAAGTAAAGTAAGAAAGCAGTTGTTGCCCCAAGCTTTAGGGATTGAATCTTTTGGCTTGAAAGGATTGGATGGCAACGTTTTTCAGAATCGAAACTTCCTTTCACTTTGAAGGTCTTCCTGAAGCGTGTGCATGTCTTCCCGTCTCATCCAATTTTTTCCTACCTGGTGAGGGCTTGCTGTGACGATACTGATGATAGGACCTTCATTTCCCTGTGCCACGGTTCTTTTATTTGAGCTACATTGTTGAGCGGACACCAGCTGCACCTTGGAGGATGAGGAGTAGTTAATTCCATCTCTTTTCACATATTGTTGCAGTTCATTCTGTTTGAGCAACTCTTCAATCTCCTTCCTTAAATGGCGACATTGATTGGTGTCATGGCCAGGCTGATTGTGAAATCGGAAGAATTTTCCATTGTCTGTTGCGCTTCTTCTCAACAGAGATGGTTTGGGGTACACAACAACATCCTTTGTTGCCAAGAAGATATTTTCCGGAGTGTCGGTCAAGGGAGTGAAGTCAGAGGATCTGAAGCGTCGAGCTTTTTTCAAGAGCTTCTGCTTTCTTTTCCCTCCATCGTCCTCTCTTTGTTCAATCATCTCCGGTATGTATTCTTCATCGTTACCAGGACTCAATGGGTGGTCGTCAACTATTCTCTCGAAAGTTGCCCTTGACAAACGTTCGTGGATAGTTGGTCGTGGCCATGAACTTTCTGTTTGGGGGAATGGTCCAATAATGCCAGTTGCTCGTTGAGGAATATTCCATTCTTCTGAAACCTGAGCCTCCTTAGCAATGGTTTTTATATTGCTTTCTAGTCGACGGACTTCCTCTTGCAATGTGTTCATCTTGTCCAGTATTCTATTACTTTGAACTTCCATGTGTTGATATATTCCATAAATCACAGCCTTTAATTCAGCCTTTGTGACCCCAATAATTGAAGCTGTTTCCCCTAATGCGGGAAGAGCAATGGCGTTGCTGCTAGTACCTTCAAACCTCAAAAACTTTCGTTTCCTTTCAGAAGCCATAATTTCTGCTAGACTTCTAGTCTTCAAGGAAATTCTCTCTACAAATCTTCTGTAAAGCAATGATGATAGAAGTCCTGAGTTCAATTCTCAGTGAAAGCACCAAAATGTTAACGCTTAAATTTAAACGTCAACACCCTAGTGTATAAGATGTGATTGTGAAAGCACCACCCACTCGTATGGGAATCAGAAATAAGCAGAAAGTATGTAGAAAAACAGTAAGAGACGCAGTATTTATAGTGGTTCGGCTTAGGATCAAGCCTACGTCCACTTTGAAGCTCTTTATTGTTTATTTAGATACAGTTTTTTTACAATCAACTCCGATTACAACACACTTAGACAAATATCTCAAACCCCGATGTAGAAGAATCCTTTGAATGCATGATGAATGAGTTATTTTTCTTCACGAGATTTGTTGAAATGTCTTTGGTGATTGGAGTGATAGAAATGTTGCTTGAGTGTTGCTTGAAGTCGAGACAATAGCAGAGTAATGGCCCGTAGGAAGTCCGTCCCCCAAAAGTCCTTTGAACGTTGGAAGTGGCTACCTATTTATAGGCAAACTTCCTAGGCTAAAATTGCAAAGTCATGAGTCGTGGTCGACTCATCATGAGTCGTGACCGACTCATGATGAGTCGTGAGTCGTCTGCAAGTCACTTCTTTGCAGCATGATCTTGAACTTGCCTCTGAGTCTTGTGTCGGGTGTCGGCCCATCTTTTGAGTCGTAGCGGCCTCTTGAGTCGTTGAATTGGTCTAGGCCTTGAGTCGCAGACCCTGCTGAGTCGTTAATCCACACTGTACCTTTAAAGCACTAGCTCGCTGAGTCGTTGCCACCAATGAGTCGCTGACTGCCCTACATGTTGAGTCGCTGACGCTTTAACTTATTAGGCTCCTTAAGTCGTGAGTCGCTCCTTTGAGTGGCCTTATAGGATGAGTCGTGGGCTAGTTGAGTCGCTAGTCTTGATGAGTCGGCACTTACTGGATGAGTCGTGGGCTAGTTGAGTCGCTAGTCTTGATGAGTCGGCACTTACTGGATGAGTCGTGGGCTAGTTGAGTCGCTAGTCTTGATGAGTCGGCACTTACTGGATGAGTCGTGGGCTAGTTGAGTCGCTAGTCTTGATGAGTCGGCACTTACTGGATGAGTCGTGGGCTAGTTGAGTCGCTAGTCTTGATGAGTCGGCACTTACTGAGTCGCTCCTTTACATGAGTCGGTAACTATTATGGATCGTAGGCTCCTTGAGTCGCTCGGCGTTAACAACTAACTTTTCTGTTGTACTCTTTTCAAAATTTTAACCTTGTATAATTTTGTTATGACATATTAGTGTTCAAAATTACATTGTTAATATATATTTTTATTCATAGGAATATTAGCGAATGTTCAATTTTTTTACTATTTATAACATTAATGTTCACTAACCATTTACCTTTTGCGCATCCTCTGCTTGTAGGTCAATATGGAGTACTTTTACTGATTGCACAAGCTTATAGATTGCAGTTTTATTACAACATTGCACAAAAATCTGTTGTATAACTTGCTATGTAATATAATTCAAAATAAAAAATTACAGAACACGACATATATCATTGATTTGAATTCTGTCAACATGTAAGATTCTAAAACTTTCTCTAATGTGTTATTTGAATTTTAAATTGATGTTGCATGATCAAAGTGCTTGTTTTCAAATATTTCCTATGATTTTGATATATTATCTTCAAACACAGTTTTTATTTCATTTTGAATCATTTTATCAAGTTCAACTTTTACAATTAGGTTTTTAATGTGAAGTGGACGAGGGAAAAATCGAATTTTTTTTACCTTAAACCTTCTTTTAAAATAGAATAGGTAGGTTATTTCTATTAATTTTTATAAGGAAAAATATTCAATTTTTCTTCTTCCTTTAGCCACATTTCATTCTAAAATTTACAAAAATATTCTTTGCTTTTCTGGATCCATTTTGTTTCCCCTACCAATGACGAAAATCTAGGCCAATGTTGTCCATGAAAAAAAAAACTTCCTCCACTAGAATTCTTCTAATGACCTTACAGCCTCTAAGATTGCATCCCTTCTTTTCTTTTTAAATTCAGTTTCAACTAAAAGGATAGAATTTCAAACGAGAATATACATGGTTTTGAAACACTTCCAACAAAAAGCATGACACGAATCTCATACACACATACACCATGTTATACGTCATATTTCTTGCGATGTGGGACTTATCCATCAAATCCACGCATCCACAATACGAGCCACACGTAATAGAGTCATATTGTTTCTCCGTGATGCAACTTCAGTCCTCTGTCAACTAACCAAATCCCCGAAACCCGACTAGTTATGAATCCAAACCATTGTTTGGCCTTTAACAACCAAAACCCGATTAGCTATCAATCCAAACCGTTGTTCGGTTTTTAACAATCACCCAAATGCCCCTTTGGGATCTTAACGCAAGTGTACAATTGAAGACATTAGCCTTAGAATAAAACCACGCTAATGGAGAAATGAAATAGAACAGTGTCGTTGTGAAATTTGATGTGAGAAGTCCATGGTAATGGAGAAATGAAATAGAACAGTGTCGTTGTGAAATTTGATGTGAGAAGTCCGTAGTAGCTCGGACAGCGGTGATAATGGTGGCAATGCAGAAGCATTGTTTGTTGAAGGGTGCATGGGCTTTTCTAATAGAACTTGTAATTTCATTGTGTATAATATCAATGTCATTGTTATGAAAAGATAGATATTTTAAATATAGAATTTTCTCTTGTTCTCATTTTTCATGTTTGGTTGGTGTATGGATGCATAAATTATGGGAATCACTAAAGAGAGGGTACTTTTGGATAAGGAGTGAATCAAAGATTTATTATTATTATTATTATTTTCATTTTTGTTTTGTTAAAAGAAGAATAATTCATTGTTTTCTTTTATAAAAAGAAAGTGAAATTGCAATTCTTTTTGACCTCGTCGTAATTTTCTTTATCTCTTCTTTCATACATTGGACAAATCATCCCACCAAAATCATTATTTCTTCCGCTCATCTCTAAAACGTAATTCCCTAATTCGACAACTCATCTTTTTATTTTACAAAATAAACTGTTGAAAATTGAAGATCGTGGAGGGGAACTCATCTCATTCTCCACCTAGATCTTCATCTATACAATTTAATATGGATATGCATAACTTTTTCTCTATTCAATATTTCAATGAATTTTTTTACAAATCAAAGTGGAAAATGAGTACTTGAAATTTGTGGAAATCAGGATTTGGGGTTGGATATGAAATTGGCTTTGGATGTAGTATGCTAGAAAGTATGAGGTGTGGAAACTCGACGGCTGGAGAGTGGAAGGATGGTCGGATTTTGGTTAGTGACGACTGTGGTGGAAATTGAAGCGGCTATTGAAATGAAGAACGAGTTCACGTTTTTTCTTAGAAGAGAACAGAAATATAAGGGGTATTTTGGAGAGGATGGATTACTCTTTTATGTTCAAAACAAATATAAACATTTTCCTCTTTACTACATTTTCCCCTATCCCGTTATCCCTATATCATTTCTGTTCTCCTTCTAACAGTTCCCTGAATTATTATCAAGAAAATAAGATAAATGCTTCTAAAAAAGAAACACAATCATTCGTTCATAGGTCTAAATTGTTGAAATTGTATGATAATTTGGTATATCAAAGTCTTTAAACATTTGTTTCAATTTGCATTTCACGGTGTAAGTGATGCATGCCAGTTTGCCAAATTTGGTTGACAAACAATACTAAAGTATAATTAAACCGTGAAGTTTTGTGCATATCATTTGGTTATTTTTACATATTAATCAAATTACGTAGAAAAATATATTACAAACAGTCATTTTGTTCAACATTTGGATTTTAAACATGATTTGAATTGTTGGACCAGTGATCATCTCTCTCCTTTTATTTTTCATCTCTTTACTCTTCATCGGGAAATGTTAGTGGTGAAGTACAATGCTGCAGGCGTACTAATGTGGCACTAAACACTTTAGATGGTTTCAAAATATAAAACAGGGGCAGGAACAGCAATGATAAGCACAACTGGCTTCTGTTGATTATACTGATGATCCTTTATTCATCATTGTTGCCATATGATTTGCAATTACTGCACTGTTCATGTTATATGGTTGTTGCTATTATTGCTGCTGCTCTACTAGGAAAAAAAAATTAATTTTCCATATGGCCTCTCTCTATCATTGCAGCCGAATGGTTGTTGCTATCATGTGTTATATCTTAACTGATGAGTGACACGGGCACATTTGGCTACAAATTGTACGGTTGATGTATATTCTATATATGTATGTTACATATGCACAATTTGTCCGTATGCAATAATTTTCATTACCATGTTCCTTGTATTATTGGTAATAAGAAAAATGTAAAGACCAACAATTTGCTATAATTTCCGACCATAGATATGTCGCATCAGTGATTTCAATAATTCATGGACATCAATCATTTTTATTGATATTTGCAGGTCTTAAAGGTGATGTTGGAGAAACTTATAATATTATAATGTATCATCATATAGCTGAAGCCCTTGCTGGATCAGTGGCATGTATTGGGATAGACCTATCTTCTATTGTGCTCGAGAAGAGAAGGTGATGCACATCTGTCATTTGAACTGACTACGTCTAAGGTAACAGTTATCTTTTTTTTCTCCCTCACTAAGTGTGTTATGTCTGCGGTCGCGTGCATCCCTTTGTTTTCTTGCGATTATGAATCCGTGATATATAATCATCCTTTAAGTACATTAAATATTTATTTGAGGAAAATGATGGCTAATGCCTTTACTTATGGTGCTCATATTTTGATGGTTTAGACTTGCTATCAGTAAGCTGATCTATAAAAATGAGCTTTTTTCACGTCTATTGGGAGACTGAAATAGAATTCTGAAATCATTAGCCAATGGTAAATGCCGTGGGCATCGAAAGAGGTATGTATTAAATACATTTTTTTCCATCTTACATTAGTCTATCTCTCATCTTAATAATATTATTTTAATAAAACATATTAGTTTAGTAACGTCGTAGTCACTTTAATCTGATTATAATGGTTTCATAGCAGATTGGGTACATTATTCATTTTTTCACACCATTAAATAACCAAGTATCTGGACAAAAATGTCTTGATGATGGCTAATTTCAGTTTGCAGGACGCTATCCATGGATGAATTCCATGGAGACGTTAGTACCACTCTGAAACCTTAATTGTGAAATAGGTGAAACATAATTAAAGCAGCTAATTTAACTCTCTTTTTTTACTTTGGTTTTATACTGAACAATTTTGTTCAATTTTTAAACCTATTCTGATGGTAATTTGGTGCTTTCTATCTGATTTTGACTATTGATGTGTGTTATGCATGTACCTCTTTTACCAGCATGTTCAGTTTCACAAACATCTTATAATAATTGTGTGTATGTTATATTGCTGAAGGCAATTCAAATCTTTCATATTCTTATTATATTATATTTTCAAACTGTATTAAATTGAAGAAATTTTAATGCTGGACGTGTGACATTTCATTATTTTATGAAGCTAAACTTACTCCATTCATTAATTTGTTCAAAAATTTTCCCTACCTACTATATATCTTTGTTTGATTAGTTTGTGGGGGTAACATGATGAAAATAACTTGGAAAATTTCATTGATTTGATCCATAGAAGAAGATTTTCTTTTAAACGAAGGTGTAATTTTGTTTGAAAGACAAAACTCATTCACTTTTATCAAAAGCTGCTGGAGGCAAATTTGTATTTTCACTGTCTATTATTTTCCTTTTGCTTTCTACCTTCTTTTCTTTCCTTTTTCTCTGTCCTTTATTTCTTTTTAATTTTGAAAGGGAAAAAAATGTGTATCTAATGTTCTGATTAGTGTACTGATCTCACCATATTTTTATTTGTTCAGCAAAAACTATCAATGAGGGTTTCCTATAAAGAAGGTTGAATTTGTATAAGATTAAATTACTATTTTCTACTATATCAAAAAATTAAATTATTATTTTTGTACGAAATACGGCTAATGTTACGTGCCCAGTCTGTTAATGACTCGGCGAAGATTTGTCAAGAGGCTCTAAAACCCAATTGGTTACCTACGAGCAATAATATTGTTTCATACAGTCGTTTACCATGTGTTCTTTATGGTAATATTGAAACATTATATAGGTAATAGTTTAGATTCTAACAGACTGTATAATACCTAAACTATATGATAGGACGGCAAAATTTCATTTGATAGTACCTTGAAAATTAGCGATTTGAACCAACCATTTCTCCTTTTTTTCTTCACTTAACACACATGCATATATATATATATATATATATATATATATATATATGTATGTATGTATGTATGTATGTATACGGATCAAGATCTCCTTCTATAAATCCACTTTTCATCCTCCTTCCATCTTTCTTGTGCTGAAAAATTCAAAATAATGTAATTTTGCCGTCTATTAGTAAAAAAATATTATCAGCACAAAATATTGAACAGCTGGTTGGTAATTAAATTTATGATATTAAATGTCACGAGTTTGATTATCGAGATCTACCGTTGTTGGCATTGATAAACCATATTCAAGAAAAATATTGGATCGTTTCGATATGTGCAACACCTTGAAAATTAGATTTCAAATCGACGGTTGAAATACACGTTTTCCAATAGTTTATGTTGTTTTGTGGTTTTGAAGGGGATAAAAGTTTCCTAATGATTCAAAATTTTGGATAAATGATCTTTGAATTGATAAACCATATTCAAGAAAAATATTGGATCGTTTCTATATGTACAACACCTTGAAAATTAGATTTCATGTCGACGGTTGAAATACACGTTTTCCAATGGTTCATACTGTTTTGTTGTTTTAAGGGGCTAAAAGCTAATGATTCGAAATTTTGGATAAATGATCTTGGATACTAGTAGAACATACCCACAATATTACACTTTATTTCATTTTTTGTGGCACAAAAATACAGAGGAGGATTTAAGCGAGGAGGGTCATGTCCATTCTATTTAAATTGGGGATTGATCAATCGCTTAAGCATCCTATATGCTAATAAATGGGGATGCTCTTAATCCTAGATCATGTAGATATGTGTGTAAGAGAGAAGGATTACGATCCTCCTATCTTAGTCCTTGCTATATTGATTAACTATTGTGAACCCGTGCTTCGCACGGCACTGGCATACGTATACAAATAATTAAGTGTATTTAAATGGAATATATGATTATAAAAATAAAACCATGATTGTTGAGGAATGAAAGTTTGCTAATGATAATTTCAATTGTCCAATTATGAGTACACAATTTAATTTGTCACTATAGTAATTTTCACATATGAAGTAATAATATATTCATATCTGTAAGAATCATATATATATATATATGTATATATGTATGTATGTATGTATGTATGTATATGTGTGTGTATCAACAATTGCAAAACATGATAATGTTTTCATAAATTGCAGTAGCTTGGACATTCATCGCTTACATTTCATGCATCCAATCCTATATTCTTATCTGAAGTAAAAGCACAAAAAGCACATGTAACTTTAATTAATAAGAATTAGTATTTGTTCATATGTAGAAAGTATATGCAGTTATGATTTAAAAGCCATATATGAATCCAAGCATACGAAAGATTGTGTGCACACTCCACGTTAGAAAGCACATGATATGAGATAGTAATAAATGATAAAACCTCATTCCAACCTACTTATGGAATGAACTTCTCAATTAAAACTGAAACTAATAAGATTGCTGCACCTTATAAGCATAGAGGGAATAGCATGCACAGCATGTTTTTGACTTCAACGTATATTTATACAACAAAATTGTTTATATAATGTTAATTAATGAATGTAACGACCCGGAATTTTGGGCAATATCGATTTAATAATCTGTAATAATAATTTAATCGATTTGATAAATTTTCTTTATAATTTTAATTTAAATTGGTAAAATTAATCTTTTAAAGAATAACAAATTTTTAATCTGGTAAGTGAAATCAATATCTTTTAACAATTTAAAAATTGGTTAGAAGCGTTTTTCAAAAGCTAATAAATTTTATTCTATTTATAATATATATGTTTGATATATATTGTGAATGGAAATATCTTTTGTTTTAAATTAAAAATTGAATTTTCAAATTGTAATATATGTAAGCATATGTTATAATTCGATATTGTTTTGAAAATTTAATTTAATCTATTAATAAATTATATATGAATAAATATTGTAATTGAAGCTTTGTTTTAAAACATAATGTTTTTCAAAAGATAATTTAAAGATTAATTCAATCTGTTTCCAAAAATATAAGATGTATATTATAACTAGCTTTAAAGTATTTCTTTAATAAAGTAAATTAAAGATGTAAGTTTATATCTACATTTAAACTAAATAAAGGATTATTAAAATACAAATGAGTATGTGTTATCATCTTAAGTTACATTAATAACACTTGTAAGCTTTTAAAAATAGGTTAGTGACATTTGTTCAAATTATTAACAAGTGGCAACATATAATTTTAATTTTTAATAAATGTCTTTTAAGAAAACAATCTTCTTTCAAAACATTTTCTTTCTTCCAAATGTTAATGGCAAAATCAGAAAACAAATTTCCAAAATCTGAAAATAAAATCCAAAAGTAAATCTGAAGTTCTTCTCAACATAGTAAAATCTGTAATTTCAAATCCTAAAGTGTAAAGCCTACATTTGCCAATGCAATTGATCTTCAAAACCTCAACTTGCATTTCAAAAGACTTCAACCTGCAACAATTAAAATCTGCATTTCTTCAAACTGCATTCAAAATTAAGGGCTGCAGCAAGTTTCAATTATTTTAAAACATAAAATTCGAAACATGCAAGGGTTCAATTGCTTCAGCAAAGAAAAACTCAAACATGCAATTGTAGGAATCAAAAACAGGTCTTCTGTTCCGTGTTCTGCATAAATAAGAGGTGAGTAAACTTCCTTTAATAACAGTTTTATTTGTTTAACTACCATGCTTTGTTCCCTGTTATCTGCTCTCTGCAATTTAATCAAGTGAGTAAATTGGTTTTTTTTTTAAAAAAAAACAGTCAAGTTGAATACAAATTTTGTTGCTTATGAATTGATTTAGTTTTTATAACTTACTTTACAGTTATATCTCTATATAACTTTGACTGTGTATGTGATGACATTGCTTTGTTTGATTTAGAAGAAGACCGTGCCTTCTGTTTTTAAGAAATCCAAATCTATCACAATTTGATCCATATTTAGTTTTGAATGCATGAATAAATCTGTTTGTAAATGAAAGTGAAGACTTTAAAAATAGTACCATAATTTTTAGAACAGCAGAAAGTGTAGACAAAGGTTTTACAGTAAAACTAAACTTTTGTAAAAAAAATTACTGGCTTAAATTCGAAATTGAGTTTCATGCATGTAATCATGATTGAAAATCAAGAATTTAGGCGTATAAATTGTAAATTTTAATTGAGTTAGTGGTGCGAATTTTGGGTTTGAAGGTTTTTGGGGTTATGGCGAATTTCCGATTGTTCACGCATGTAATTGACTCGAAATTTGGATCGAGGGTAGCTTTAGGAGTGTAGAATTAGGGAAAAATTGTTGAGTAATTTTTCCTATGTGTAATTTGTTCGAATTTGGAACAATTAGGGTTTAGGACTGCAATTTGCTTTCGGCATGATGGTGAAGCATTGCCTCGTGTATTTTGAATCGAGTTCGATCGTGTTCGGGGATGTTGGAGCTTGAGGTCTTGGCTTTCGATGGTGGTGTCGGCGAGGTGTAATGGTGGTGAGTTCGTCAACGGCAATGGGTTTTACGGTCGAGTTTCACTGCAGTTCTTCGTGCGTTGGGTCATAATTCGATTCGATTTATATTTCTCGAATCTAGGTTTTCATATGTGTTCGTGGGTGGTTGAGTGATCGTCGACGATTGGTGCGACCAACTACGGCGGCCGGCGTTGTTGGTGCATGTGCACCGTGATTGTTGTGTGCACTGGGAAGAAGGAGTTGGGGAAGACGAGAGTTTACTCGGGTAGGTGTTCGAGTTGTACTCGGGGATGACTCGAAGAAGATGGAGGCCGAGTTGCTTCGGGGTTGACACGAGTGGTACCTGGGTTGTACTCGGGATTGTTTTGATTTTGGTCCTGTAGTGTTTTATGGCAGTTTAAACTTGGGTTTTGGTTAAAAGAAATAAATTGTAGGAACTTGTTTTGGTAAGTAGGAAGTTAATCAACCTTTAAAAGAGAAAAATATTAATTGAATTCAATTTCAAATTTAAATTATTGAGAAGTTTTAATTTGAAATTAATTATTCAAGTGGATGTGTGTGTTTGAAATTTAATTTAAAGGAATGTTTTCATTTTAAAATACTAAATCAAGTTATTAAGTAATGATTTAAAGACTAAGTTTAAATTTCTATTGGAAATTTATAAGTTTAAATTTGATGTTTTAAAGTTTTAAAATTTATTTCAAAATGTTATTTTTTTCCAATTGAATTATTGATATGAATTTTGTAAACCTATAAAAATGGTTTATTTTTAGAATTTGGATTAATTTCAAATAATTTATCTATGTAGATAATCATGAATAATTTTTTTTGATATGAACTTAAAGGTACTTAATTAAATTGTGATTTATTAATAAGTAAAATTCTAATTAAGATTGATGTTTTCTTAATTAATTAAAGATTTTGAAATATATTAGAAGTAATTAATTAATTGTTTAATTAAATTTAAATAATTAGTTAATTGTTTATTTAATTTTAAATAATCACTTAATTATGGATTAATTAAGTGTGATTACTTAATGAAGTAATCAATGGTTAAATTTTTGGATGTAATTAGAATAGTAATTACTTATGGAAATATTTAGAGAAGTTACTCATGTGAGCAATTAATTGGAAGTGATTGATGGATAATCACTTAATGTTATTAATTAAGAATTAATTAATATAATTGTTTTAAAATTAATTAATTATGAAGTAACTAATTAATGAATTAAGAATTATTTAATAATGGAATTAATTATTTGTTAAGTAATTAATTAAGAAAGTAATTAAGATTTATTAATAGAAGTAATTAGAGATAATTACTTATGTAAGTAATTAAGAGTTAATTACTTAATTATTTTAGATAATTAATTAATGTGACTAATTAATTAAAGAATGAGATTAATTTAAGATTAATTACTAAGTGTAATTAATTAAGATTGTTATTAATTATTAAAGTAATTAATTAATGATTTGTTAATTAATTTAATTGAATAAAAATTACTTAATGAAGTAATTAAAGATTAATTAAATGGATTTTTTAATCAAGGATTAATTAATTTAGAAGTTAATTAATTAATAAGTTAATTAATTTAGATAGGTAATTACATGTTGTTAATTACTGATTAAAGAAATGGTTAATTATAAGTTAATTATTTAATTACTTAAAGGGTTAATTAATTGATAAGGATTATTTAATTAATGAATTAACCAAGGTTGATTAATAATAATAATTGAATTAAGTATGATTAATTAATTGTAATTAATTAAGGTTTAATGTAATTAATTATAGTGAATTAATTAATGAAGGATCATTAATTATTGTAATTAGTGATAGTAATTAAAGGTTAATTACTGAATATGGTTATGGATAATTACTTGAACGTAATTGAAGGATAATTCATCATGTAGGATTAATTAAGGAAGATCATTAAGTGATGATAATGAATTTGATTTGAAATAAAAAAATAATCCAAGTGATTGAAGAATAGTAATTAATTTAATTAGAGATTAATTAAATTAATTAAGAGTTAATCAGTTCTGCTATGGGTGATTGATTAATATTGAATGGTTGATATTGAGTGATTGATATTGGATGTTGAATGACATTGGATGATTGATATGGGGTGATTGGCTGATAAAGGATGATTTGGATGACTATGATATATGTGATATGCTGCATTGTGAAGATGAATGTTGATATGAATTATCTATTGTGATAATGTTATTCATCTGTTTGTTTATATATCATCCTGAATAAGTTAAATTGTTTAAATCCCTTAAGTACAACTTGGACATTAAAATGGCGTTTGGTTTCGGTGAGACCGGGATCGGGTTTGCTACATTACAGCGTGATAGGGGGTTCTCGCTTTGCGTTAGGTGGCGAACGGGAGACTCTTACCCCTACATGTATCTTTTGGGTAGTATAAGGCCCTGGGTTGGTTGCGAGTCGAGAGGCCGGCCATAAAAGCAAACCCAAGGTACCAATGGGAGCCACGGCGGGGCTGGGATGGTTGAAAAGCCTACCATTCGAGTGAGCCGCTGTTGATGGTTGCAAAGCCTAGACTATCTCAGTTGGTATCAGAGCATTAGGTTGAGTGAATACCTAGGCTTTGTAGTGGTGTCTTCCTTGAGAGAGCGTACTTGTAATTTACATATATATATATATATATATATATATATATATACACACACACACACACACCTGATTTATTGGGTTATCTGTTCGGATTTTCCAACATTAGTTTTAGAGGTAGATGGAGTAGTGGTTTGTGTGTGTAACACGATTACCACTAATGGAAGAGGTCCATATGTTTGAGTTGAAAGTATTTGTCGAGAATGTAGACCTAATACCATCTCAAGTGAGATTTGTTGTTTGGATTAAGGATTTCTCTTATATCCGAAGGAAATCTTTTAAAGATTCGGAGTCTATCTTTGAAGTGTAAGTTTGGATCTGTCGGAAGTGTAGAAGTAAGTAATGATATCTTGGTAACTGCGTGATGAGATGCAGAATCCATGGATATTCCATAAGATGTTTTCTTTGAATCAGTTTTAGTAGTAGTTGAGGAGCAGTCTTTATATGTCGTAAAGATGATTCATCTGTGTATAAGTTGTTTGGATCTTCAGTATGAAAGTTGGCTGTTTTGGAATATGAGACTAAGGTCTATGAGTTGCTTCGCTTAGGCATGGTCTCATTTAAGGAGAGTAAAGAGTTGATGCTTGGTTTGGTGCCCGAGTTTCTTTTGGGTTGTCTGCCATCTCGGAGGTCTTTTGTGTGGTTGTTGATGGTTTTGGTTTTTGAGAAGTCTTTGAATTAGAAGTCTTGGTTAGCTGTGGTGGCAGTGTAACTCGAAGTGTTCGGTGTGATAACGAGGAGGTCTTTGGCTTTGCATTATCATCAAGTAGAGTTTGGAAGCAGCAGTGTTGGTTGTTTCTTCGATGGTTCGGGAATCTTGGTGTTTATTCTTGCAGTAGCCGAGCAGTTGGTGGAAGTTATCTTGAAGAATTAACCTTGTTTGGAAAGCTAAGAGCTGTTCTAATTGGTAAAGAGAGAACAGATTCTTTGGAATCCGAATTAGGTTGGATCAGAAAAGTGACTTGCGATTGGTTTGGAATTTTCTTGAGCATTCTTTGTTTAAGACTGAGGATTCTCATGGGGAGTAAGAGCTACTGAAGTAATCAGAAGGTTGTCTGCATCTGGAGTTGAGTTCCATATTATTTTGGATCCAGAAGTGATTATGGTAGCTAGCCCGGTTGTGGGATGGTTCTTGGAGAGGTAGAGATTGGTGTAGCAGCTCAAGAATTTATTTTTGGAATTTGCATTTGGTTAGATCTCGTTTTTGAGTTGGATTCTATGTAAGGTTATGTGACCGAGTCGGATGTGTCACTAAGATTATATGGATTTGATGAACAAAGTTTCTAGTATATATTGGATAAGTTTGTATTCGTGTTCATCAACAGTATTCTTATCTATTTCAGAATCAGAGTTGTGTAGCGGAAGCGAGGTAGCAGCTGTGCAAGGAAGGAAGCAAGTTATGTTTTCCTTTGCTTGAGTAGTAGAGTTTGTGTTCTGGATTTCGACGGATTTTGGAAGACTTTTCCGTTGGATAGGATCCTGAAGCTAGTTTGCTTAGGTCTAGTTGTTTCTATAAGTATCAGCATAGGTTGAGCTGATAAGGAAGAGATTGGCAGCCCTAGATTGTCTGTCAGGTTATACAGATATGAGATAAGAAGTTAGGAGTTTGAAGTTGGGGACTTCATTTGTTGTTAAGATTTCTCTGGTTAAGAGAGCAGAAATTGAGTAAGATTGGTTGGTTAGTGCTATGGCATTTGAGATTTCTTATCTGTGTTCTGATAAGATAAGATTTGTTGTCTATGAGATTGAATGGCCAGTTTGGATAGCTAGAGTTCATTATATTTCACGCATCTCTGAGAGAGTACATGTATGATTCATTGTTGCTTGTTGAATCTGTAGTTCAGTTGGAATTGGATGTTGAGCTGGATTTGAGAGTAATCTGATGTTCTGTTCAGATTGATGAATCTAGAAAAGAGAGAAGCTCTGGATTTTGGTAGTGTAGTTAGTTTGTTAGCTTCTGTAGAGCGAGTCTCCTGGTTATTTTTACTTGGGAAACTCGAAATAGTATTGGAATTTTATTCTGACGTAGGTCAGGATAATTAGTTAAGTTTGTTTGTGTGATTGATTGCTTTGGTTGTCAGTAACTGAATGAGATGTAGGCTTTGCTAATAGATATTAAAATCTTTGCTGGGTTACTAAATTACCTTTGCTTTTAAATTTCGGGGACGAAATTCTTTTAAGGGGGGAGGATTGTAACGACCTGGAATTTTGGGCAATATCGATTTAATAATCTGTAATAATAATTTAATTGATTTGATAAATTTTCTTTATAATTTTAATTTAAATTGGTAAAATTAATCTTTTAAAGAATAACAAATTTTTAATCTGGTAAGTGAAATCAATATCTTTTAACAATTTAAAAATTGGTTAGAAGTGTTTTTCAAAAGCTAATAAATTTTATTCTATTTATAATATATATGTTTGATATATATTGTGAATGGAAATATCTTTTGTTTTAAATTAAAAATTGAATTTTCAAATTGTAATATATGTAAGCATATGTTATAATTTGATACTGTTTTGAAAATTTAATTTAATCTATTAATAAATTATATATGAATAAATATTGTAATTGAAGCTTTGTTTTAAAACATAATGTTTTTCAAAAGATAATTTAAAGATTAATTCAATCTGCTTCCAAAAATATAAGATGTATATTATAACTAGATTTAGAGTATTTCTTTAATAAAGTAAATTGAAGATGTAAGTTTATATCTACATTTAAACTAAATAAAGGATTATTAAAATACAAATGAGTATGTGTTATCATCTTAAGTTACATTAATAACACTTGTAAGCTTTTAAAAATAGGTTAGTGACATTTGTTCAAATTATTAACAAGTGGCAACATATAATTTTAATTTTTAATAAATGTCTTTTAAGAAAACAATCTTCTTTCAAAACATTTTCTTTCTTTCAAATGTTAATGGCAAAATCAGAACAAAAAAATTCCAAAATCTGAAAATAAAATCCAAAAGTAAATCTGAAGTTCTTCTCAACATAGTAAAATCTGTAATTTCAAATCCTAAAGTGTAAAGCCTACATTTGCTAATGCAATTGATCTTCAAAACCTCAACCTGCATTTCAAAAGACTTCAACCTGCAACAATTAAAATCTGCATTTCTTCAAACTGCATTCAAAATTAAGGGCTGCAGCAAGTTTCAATTATTTTAAAACATAAAATTGGAAACATGCAAGGGTTCAATTGCTTCAGCAAAGAAAAACTCAAACATGCAACTGCAGGAATCAAAAACAGGTCTTCTGTTCTGTGTTATGCATAAATAAGAGGTGAGTAAACTTCTTTTAAAAACAGTTTTATTTGTTTAACTACCATGCTTCGTTCCCTGTTCTCTGCTCTTTGCAATTTAATCAAGTGAGTAAATTGGTTTTTTTTTTTTTTGAAAAAACAGTCAAGTTGAATACAAATTTTGTTGCTTATGAATTGATTTAGTTTTTATAACTTACTTTACAGTTATATCTATATATAACTTTGACTGTGTATGTGATGACATTGCTTTGTTTGATTTAGAAGAAGACCGTGCCTTCTGTTTTTAAGAAATCCAAATCTATCACAATTTGATCCATATTTAGTTTTGAATGCATGAATAAATCTGTTTGTAAATGAAAGTGAAGACTTTAAAAATAGTACCATAATTTTTAGAACAGCAAAAAGTGTAGACAAAGGTTTTACAGTAAAACTAAACTTTTGTAAAAAAAAAATTACTGGCTTAAATACGAAATTGAGTTTCATGCATGTAATCGTGATTGTAAATCACGAATTTAGGCGTATAAATTGTAAATTTTAATTGAGGCAGTGGTGTGAATTTTGGGTTTGAAGGTTTTTGGGCTTCTGGCGAATCGCCGATTGTTCACGCATGTAATTGATTCGAAATTTGGATCGAGGGTAGCTATAGGAGTGTAAAATTAGGGAAAATTGTTGAGTAATTTTTCCTATGTGTAATTTGTTCGAATTTGGAACGATTAGGGTTTAGGACTGCAATTTGCTTTCGGCATGATGGTGAAGCATTGCCTCGTCTATGTTGAATCGAGTTCGATCGTGTTCGGGGATGTTGGAGCTTGAGGTCTTGGCTTTCGATGGTGGTGACGGCGAGGTGTAACGGTGGCGAGTTCGTCAACGGAAATGGGTTTTACGGTCGAGTTTCACTGCAGTTCTTCGTGCGTTGGTTCATAATTCGATTCGATTTATATTTCTCAAATCTGGGTTTTCATATGTGTTCGTGGATGGTTGAGTGATCGTTGACGATAGGTGCGACCAACTACGGCGGCCGGCGTTGTTGGTGCATGTGCACCGTGATTGTTGTGTGCGCTGGGAAGAAGGAGTTAGGGAAGACGAGAGTTTACTCAGGTAGGTGTTCGAGTTGTACTCGGGGATGACTCGAAGAAGATGGGGGCCGAGTTGCTACGGGGTTGACACGAGTGGAACCTGGGTTGTACTCGGGATTGTTTTGATTTTGGTCCTGTAGTGTTTTATGGCAGTTTAAACTTGGGTTTTGATTAAAAGAAATAAATTGTTGGAACTTGTTTTGGTAAGTAGGAAGTTAATCAACTTTTAAAAGAGAAAAATATTAATTGAATTCAATTTCAAATTTAAATTATTGAGAAGTTTTAATTTGAAATTAATTATTCAAGTGGATGTGTGTGTTTGAAATTTAATTTAAAGGAATGTTTTCATTTTAAAATACTAAATCAAGTTATTAAGTAATGATTTAAAGACTAAGTTTAAATTTCTATTGGAAATTTATAAGTTTAAATTAGATGTTTTAAAGTTTTAAAATTTATTTCAAAATGTTATTTTTTTTCCAATTGAATTATTGATATGAATTTTGTAAACCTATAAAAAAGGTTTATTTTTAAAATTTGGATTAATTCCAAATAATTTATCTATGTAGATAATTATGAATAATTTGTTTTGATATGAACTTAAAGGTACTTAATTAAATTGTGATTTATTAATAAGTAAAAGTCTAATTAAGAATGATGTTTTCTTAATTAATTAAAGATTTTGAAATATATTAGAAGTAATTAATTAATTGTTTAATTAAATTTATATAATTAGTTAATTGTTTATTTAATTTTAAATAATCACTTAATTATGGATTAATTAAGTGTGATTACTTAATGAAGCAATCAATGGTTAAATTTTTGGATGTAATTAGAATAGTAATTACTTATGGAAGTAATTAGAGAAGTTACTCATGTGAGCAATTAATTGGAAGTGATTGATGGATAATCACTTAACGTTATTAATTAAAAATTAATTAATAAATTGTTTTAAAATTAATTAATTATGAAGTAATTAATTAATGAATTAAGAATTATTTAATAATGGAATTAATTATTTGTTAAGTAATTAATTAAGAAAGTAATTAAGATTTATTAATAGAAGTAATTAAAGATAATTACTTATGTATGTAATTAAGAGTTAATCACTTAATTAATTTAGATAATTAATTAATGTGATTAATAAATTAAAGAATAAGATTAATTTAAGATTAATTACTAGGTGTAATTAATTAAGATTGTAATTAATTATTAAAGTAATTAATTAAGGATTTGTTAATTAATTTAATTGAATAAAAATTACTTGATGAAGTAATTAAAGATTAATTAAATGGATTTATTAATCAAGGATTCATTAATTTAGAAGTTAATTAATTTAGATAGGTAATTACATGTTGTTAATTACTAATTAAAGAAATGGTTAATTATAAGTTAATTGTTTAATTACTTAAAGGGTTAATTAATTGATAAGGATTATTTAATTAATGAATTAATCAAGGTTGATTAATAATAATAATTGAATTAAGTATGATTAATTAATTGTAATTAATTAAGGATTAATGTAATTAATTATAGTTAATTAATTAATGAAGGATCATTAATTATTGTAATTAATGATAGTAATTAAAGGTTAATTACTGAATATGGTTATGGATAATTATTTGAATGTAATTAAAGGATAATTAATCAAGTAGGATTAATTAAGGAAGATCATTAAGTGATGATAATGAATTTGATTTGAAATAAATAAATAATCCAAGTGATTAAAGAATAGTAATTAATTTAATTAGGGATTAATTAAATTAATTAAGAGTTAATCAGTTCTGCTATGGGTGATTGATTAATATTGAATGGTTGATATTGAGTGATTGATATTGGATGTTGAATGACATTGGATGATTGATATGGGGTGATTGGTTGATACTGGATGATTTGGATGACTATGATATATGTGATATGCTGCTTTGTGAAGATGAATGTTGATATGAATTATTTATTGTGATAATGTTATTCATCTATTTGTTTATATATCATCCTGAATAAGTTAAACAGTTTAAATCCCTTAAGTACAACTTGGACATTAAAATGGCGTTTGGTTTCGGTGAGACCGGGATCGGGTTTGCTACATTACAGCGTGATAGGGGGTTCTCGCTTTGCGTTAGGTGGCGAACGGGAGACTCTTACCCCTACATGTCCCTTTTGGGTAGTATAAGGCCCTGGGTTTGTTGCGAGTCGAGAGGCTGGCCATAAAAGCAAACCCGAGGTACCAATGGGAGCCACGGCGGGGCTGGGATGGTTGAAAAGCCTACCAGTCGAGTGAGCCGCTGTTGATGGTTGCAAAGCACAGGCTATCTCAGTTGGTATCAGAGCATTAGGTTGAGTGAATGCCTAGGCTCTGTAGTGGTGTCTTCCTTGAGAGAGCGTACTTGTAATATATATATATATATACCTGATTTGTTGGGTTATCTTTTTGGATTTTCCAGCATAAGTTTTAGAGGTAGATGGAGTAGTGGTTTGTGTGTGTAACACGATTACCACTAATGGAAGAGGTCCATATGTTTGAGGTTGAAAGTATTTGTCGAGACTGTAGACCTAATACCATCTCAAGTGAGATTTGTTGCTTGGAGTAAGGATTTCTCTGATATCCGAAGGAAATCTTTTAAACATTCGGAGTCTATCTTCGAACTGTAAGTTTGGATCTGTCGGAAGTGTAGAAGTAAGTAATGATATCTTGGTAACTACGTGATGAGATGCAGAATCCATGGATATTCCAGAAGATGTTTTCTTTGAAGCAGTTTTAGTAGTAGTTGAGGAGCAGTCTTTATATGTCGTAAAGATGATTCATCTGTGTATAAGTTGTTTGGATCTTCAGTATGGAAGTTGGCTGTTTTGGAATATGAGACTAAGGTCTATGAGTTGCTTCACTTAGGCATGTTCTCATTTAAGGAGAGTAAAGAGTTGATGCTTGGTATGGAGCCCGAGTTTCTTTTGGGTTGTCTGCCATCTCGGACGTCTTTTGTGTGGTTGTTGATGGTTTTGGTTTTTAAGAAGTCTTTGAATTAGAAGTCTTGGTTAGCTGTGCTAGCAGTGTAACTCGAAGTGTTCGGTGTGCTGACGAGGAGGTCTTTGGCTTTGCATTATGATCAAGTAGAGTTTGGAAGCAGCAGTGTTGGTTGTTTCTTCGATGGTTCGGGAATCTTGGTGTTTATTCTTGCAGTAGCCGAGCAGTTGGTGGAAGTTATCTTGAAGAATTAACCGTGTTTGGAAAGCTTAGAGCTGTTCTAATTGGTAAAGAGTGAACAGATTCTTTGGAATCCGAATTAGGTTGGATCACAAAAGTGACTTGCGATTGGTTTGGAATTTTCTTGAGCATTCTTTGTTTAAGACTGAGGATTCTCATGGGGAGTAAGAGCTACTGAAGTAATCAGAAGGTTGTCTGCATCTGGAGTGTAGTTCCATATTATTTTGGATCCAGAAGTGATTATGGTAGCTAGCTCGGTTGTAGGATGGTTCTTGGAGAGGTAGAGATTGGTGTAGCAGCTCAAGAATTTATATTTGGAATTTGTATTTGGTTAGAACTTGTTTTTGAGTTGGATTCTGTGTAAGGTTTTGTGACCGAGTCGGATGTGTCACTAAGATTATATGGATTTAATGAACAAAGTTTCTGGTATATATTGGATAAGTTTGTATTCGTGTTCATCAACAGTATTCTTATCAATTTCAGAATCAGAGTTGTGCAGCGGAAGCGAGGTAGCAGCTGTGCAAGGAAGGAAGCAAGTTCTGTTTGCCTTTGCTTGAGTAGTAGAGTTTTTGTTCTGGATTTCGACGGATTTTGGAAGAATTTTCCGTTGGATAGGATCCTGAAGCTAGTTTGCTTAGGTCTAGTTGTTTCTATAAGTATCAGCATAGGTTGAGCTGATAAGGAAGAGATTGGCAGCCCTGTATTGTCTGTTAGGTTATACAGATATGAGATAAGAAGTTTGGAGTTTGAAGTTGGGGACTTCATTTGCTGTTAAGATTTCTCTGGTTAAGAGAGCAGAAATTGAGTAAGATTGGTTGGTTAGTGCTATGGCATTTGAGATTTCTTATCTGTGTTCTGATAAGATAAGATTTGTTGTCTATGAGATTGAATTGCCAGTTTGGATAGCTGGAGTTCATTATATTTCACGCATCTCTGAGGGAGTACGTGTATGATTCATTGTTGCTTATTGAATCTGTAGTTCAGTTGGAATTGGTTGTTGAGCTGGATTTGAGAGTAATCTGATGTTCTGTTCAGATTGATGAATCTAGAAAAGAGAGAAGCTATGGATTTTGGTAGTGTAGTTAGTTTGTTAGCTTCTATAGAGCGAGTCTCCCGGTTATTTTTACTTGGGAAACTCGAAATAGTATTAGAATTTTATTCTAACGTAGGTCAGGATAATTAGTTAAGTTTGTTTGTGTGATTGATTGCTTTGGTTGTTAGTAACTGAATAAAATGTAGGCTTTGCTAATAGAAATTAAAATCTTTGCTGGGTTATTAAATTACCTTTGCTTTTAAATTTCGGGGACGAAATTCTTTTAAGGGGGAGGATTGTAACGACCCGGAATTTTAGGCAATATCGATTTGATAATCTGTAATAATAATTTAATTGATTTGATAAATTTTCTTTATAATTTTAATATAAATTGGTAAAATTAATCTTTTAAAGAATAACAAATTTTTAATCTGGTAAGTGAAATCAATATCTTTTAACAATTTAAAAATTGGTTAGAAGTGTTTTTCAAAAGCTAATAAATTTTATTGTATTTATAATATATATGTTTGATATATATTGTGAATGGAAATATCTTTTGTTTTAAATTAAAAATTGAATTTTGAAATTGTAATATATGTAAGCATATGTTATGATTTGATATTGTTTTGGAAATTTAATTTAATCTATTAATAAATTATATATGAATAAATATTGTAATTGAAGCTTTGTTTTAAAACATAATGTTTTTCAAAAGATAATTTAAAGATTAATTCAATCTGTTTCCAAAAATATAAGATGTATATCATAACTAGCTTTAGAGTATTTCTTTAATAAAGTAAATTAAAGATGTAAGTTTATATCTACATTTAAACAAAATAAAGGATTATTAAAATACAAATGAGTATGTGTTATCATCTTAAGTTACATTAATAACACTTGTAAGCTTTTAAAAATAGGTTGGTGACATTTGTTCAAATTATTAACAAGTGGCAACATATAATTTTAATTTTTAATAAATGTCTTTTAAGAAAACAATCTTCTTTCAGAACATTTTCTTTCTTTCAAATTTTAATGGCAAAATCAGAAAACAAATTTCCAAAATCTGAAAATAAAATCCAAAAGTAAATCTGAAGTTCTTCTCAACATAGTAAAATCTGTAATTTCAAATCCTAAAGTGTAAAGCCTACATTTGCCAATGCAATTGATCTTCAAAACCTCAACCTGTATTTCAAAAGACTTAAACCTGCAACAATTAAAATATTCATTTCTTCAAACTGCATTCAAAATTAAGGGCTGCAGCAAGTTTCAATTATTTTGAAACATAAAATTGGAAACATGCAAGGGTTCAATTGCTTCAGCAAAGAAAAACTCAAACATGCAATTGCAGGAATCAAAAACAGGTCTTCTGTTTTGTGTTCTGCATAAATAAGAGGTGAGTAAACTTCTTTTAAAAACAGTTTTATTTGTTTAACTACCATGCTTTGTTCCCTGTTATCTGCTCTCTGCAATTTAATCAAGTGAGTAAATTGGTTTTTTTTTTAAAAAAAAACAGTCAAGTTGAATACAGATTTTGTTGCTTATGAATTGATTTAGTTTTTATAACTTACTTTACAGTTATATCTATATATTACTTTGACTGTGTATGTGATGACATTGCTTTGTTTGATTTAGAAGAAGACCGTGCCTTCTGTTTTTAAGAAATCCAAATCTACCACAATTTGATCCATACTTAGTTTTGAATGCATGAATAAATCCATTTGTAAATGAAAGTGAAGACTTTAAAAATAGTACCATAATTTTTAGAATAGCAGAAAGTGTAGACAAAGGTTTTATAGTAAAACTAAACTTTTGTAAAAAAAATTACTAGCTTAAATTCGAAATTGAGTTTCGTGCATGTAATCGTGATTGTAAATCATGAATTTAGGCGTATGTAAATTTTAATTGAGGTAGTGGTGCGAATTTTGGGTTTGAAGGTTTTTGGGATTATGGTGAAATGCCGATTGTTCACGCATGTAATTGATTCGAAATTTGGATCGAGGGTAGCTATAGGAGTGTAGAATTAGGGAAAATTGTTGAGTAATTTTCCTATGTGTAATTTGTTCGAATTTGGAACAATTAGGGTTTAGGACTGCAATTTGCTTTCGGCATGATGGTGAAGAATTGCCTCGTGTATGTTGAATCGAGTTCCATCGTGTTCGGGGATGTTGGAGCTTGAGGTCTTGGCTTTCGATGGTGGTGTCGGCGAGGTGTAACGGTGGCGAGTTCGTCAACGGCAATGGCTTTTACGGTCGAGTTTCGCTGCAGTTCTTCGTGCGTTGGGTCATAATTCGATTCGATTTATATTTCTCGAATTTGGGTTTTCATATATGTTCGTGGATGGTTGAGTGATCGTCGACGATAGGTGCGACCAACTACGGCGGCCGGCGTTGTTGGTGCATGTGCACCTGATTGTTGTGTGCACTGGGAAGAAGGAGTTGGGGAAGACGAGAGTTTACTCGGGTAGGTGTTCGAGTTGTACTCGGGGATGACTCGAAGAAGATGGGGGCCGAGTTGCTTCGGGGTTGACGCGAGTGGTACCTGGGTTGTACTCGGGATTGTTTTGATTTTGGTCCTGTAGTGTTTTATGGCAGTTTAAACTTACGTTTTGAATTAAAGAAATAAATTGTTGGAACTTGTTTTGGTAAGTAGGAAGTTAATCAACTTTTAAAAGAGAAAAATATTAATTGAATTCAATTTCAAATTTAAATTATTAAGAAGTTTTAATTTGAAATTAATTATTCAAGTGGATGTGTGTGTTTGAAATTTAATTTAAAGGAATGTTTTCATTTTAAAATACTAAATCAAGTTATTAAGTAATGATTTAAAGACTAAGTTTAAATTTCTATTGGAAATTTATAAGTTTAAATTAGATGTTTTAAAGTTTTAAAATTTATTTCAAAATGTTTTTTTTGCCAATTGAATTATTGATATGAATTTTCTAAACCTATAAAGAAGGTTTATTTTCAAACTTTGGATTAATTTCAAATAATTTATCTATGTAGATAATTATGAATAATTTGTTTTGATATGAACTTAAAGGTACTTAATTAAATTGTGATTTATTAATAAGTAAAAGTCTAATTAAGAATGATGTTTTCTTAATTAATTAAAGATTTTGAAATATATTAGAAGTAATTAATTAATTGTTTAATTAAATTTAAATAATTAGTTAATTGTTTATTTAATTTTAAATAATCACTTAATTATGGATTAATTAAGTGTGATTACTTAATGAAGTAATCAATGGTTAAATTTTTGGATGTAATTAGAATAGTAATTACTTATGGAAGTAATTAGAGAAGTTACTCATGTGAGCAATTAATTGGAAGTGATTGATGGATAATCACTTAATGTTATTAATTAAGAATTAATTAATATAATTGTTTTAAAATTAATTAATTATGAAGTAATTAATTAATGAATTAAGAATTATTTAATAATGGAATTAATTATTTGTTAAGTAATTAATTAAGAAAGTAATTAAGATTTATTAATAGAAGTAATTAGAAATATTACTTATGTAAGTAATTAAGAGTTAATTACTTAATTATTTTATATAATTAATTAATGTGATTAATTAACTAAAGAATGAGATTAATTTCAGATTAATTACTAAGTGTAATTAATTAAGATTGTAATTAATTATAAAAATAATTAATTAAGGATTTGTTAATTAATTTAATTGAATAAAAATTACTTAATGAAGTAATTAAAGATTAATTAAATGGATTTATTAATCAAGGATTAATTAATTTAGAATTTAATTAATTAAGAAGTTAATTAATTTAGATTGGTAATTACATGTTGTTAATTACTGATTAAAGAAATGGTTAATTATAAGTTAATTATTTAATTACTTAAAGGGTTAATTAATTGATAAGGATTATTTAATTAATGAATTAATCAAGGTTGATTAATAATAATAATTGAATTAAGTATAACTAATTAATTGTAATTAATCAAGGGTTAATGTAATTAATTATAGTTAATTAATTAATGAAGGATCATTAATTATTGTAATTAATGATAGTAATTAAAGGTTAATTACTGAATATGGTTATGGATAATTACTTGAATGTAATTAAAGGATAATTAATCGAGTAGGATTAATTAAGGAAGATCATTAAGTGATGATAATGAATTTGGTTTGAAATAAATAAATAATCCAAGTGATTAAAGAATAGTAATTAATCTAATTAGAGATTAATTAAATTAATTAAGAGTTAATCTGTTCTGTTATGGGTGATTGATTAATATTGAATGGTTGATATTGAGTGATTGATATTGGATGTTGAATGACATTGGATGATTGATATGGGGTGATTGGTTGATACTGGATGATTTGGATGACTATGATATATGTGATATGCTGCTTTGTGAAGATGAATGTTGATATGAATTATCTATTGTGATAATGTTATTCATCTATTTGTTTATATATCATCCAGAATAAGTTAAACTGTTTAAATCCCTTAAGTACAACTAGGACATTAAAATGGCGTTTGGTTTCGGTGAGACCGCGATCGGGTTTCCATATTTGGATATCCAAAAACCACATCGATTCCAATTAAACGTTAGATCGTTAATCCAAGTGGAGCAAGTGAAGACTCGAGGTGTAAGGGCTATACTTCAGTATAACTCTGCGGGTGATCCCGTAATGAGTTTGACGGAATAGTACTTATAGGTTCGAGATGGAGATTAGAGTGCAAGGGCTATGGTCCTTGACTCTGAGGGTGATTCCAAAATGAGTGCAACGAGATAGTACCTTCGGTTTCGTTCGAACCCGGAATGAACTTGTATGGATTGAATGCTTTTAGCACATCGTCAGGCGGAGGATGAGCATTCTAAGATAGATGTGTTCTATAAAGGTAATCGCAACCTCAAGCCTCATCAACCGGGAATGGCTAAAACAGGGGAGGTGCAGCAAGGCTTCGTGGGTAGCCCCCACTGGAGAGCAAGATTTACCCCTGTCTAGAGGTCCCTTTTTATTTCGGCTGTGTGGGGCGGTTGAATTCCGGACAACCGTCGGGGTTGTCTTGTTTGGGACTGTTCAGTAAGGAATGGTCCCGGCTTTGTGTTGCAGGGGAGTGGGAGTACTCGTCGGTACGGTGATCTAGGCCACGTACTGTGACGGGCGGTACCCAGTAGCCCTGCCATTGATGGAATCCAAAATCCAATAAGTGCCTGTACGGTTTTGATTGTGCCCAACTATGTTGGAACGTGAGATGTAAGCATTCCAGCTATTTCTTTATTTTTATTTTGAAAACCCTAGACACTATTATAATATCATTAGATTTCTATCAAATGTTTTGGTTACCTTAAGGTAAAAACTTTTCCATGTTTATGTGTGGGAAGTCTTACGTGATACCTTTTCTTTTCAAAGGTTTTCTAAAGTTAAGCAATTTTAACCCGTTTACTCACACCAGACCCCTGTCTGACCCGAGTGTTTATTTTCTGTTTTATTAAAATCTTGGGTACTCATATTATGTATGAGTAGTCAAGTGATTCAGGTTAGCTTGACGAATTCTGAAGGAGTAATGGAGCAGGAGGCTTCTACGTTGTAGATATATATATATATATATATATATATATATATATATATATATATATATATATATATATATATATGGTGCCCCGCTGTGTTGATATCTCTGAGCTGTCTATCTGTATTGTATATTGACTTGTATTAACTAGACAGGTGTTATAACTGTCTAGTATTGATGTATTATCTGTATAACTCTGATATATGTAAAACTTTTAAATATTTATGTGATATTATATTTTGTTCCATTCCGCTGTGAGATTCTGATGTTGTTGTTCTTTCTTTCTCTTCCTTTTCTATTTTCTCATCCCTTTCTTTCTTAATGATGATACGTCTTTCTGGTGGTAGAAAGGCGGGTCGTCACAGTTGGTATCAGAGCAATAGGTTGGTGATAATCTTGGCTCTGGTAGGAATTACTCATGGAATAGAGTCAGTAGTACTCTGAAATGAGTTTGAGTGTATTAATAGATATGAGCGCGTATTTGTTAGTGAATATTAAATTGTTTTTGTGTTGATTTATCTGTTGAGTGTTTATGGATTCTGGTCGATGTGTGGGACGCCACTTCATCGATAGGGATTCCTGAACTCTTAAACAAGATTAACCGACACAGTATTGTTTTAAGGTAGGGTAAATGAAATAATTTTACCCAAAATTATATTTTGATATAAATATTTTTCTGAAATAACCATATATACTTGGATATTTGATTGCTAATAGTACAATCAAATAAATTTTTAAATGTGAGTGGTTTATAACCAAATAAAATTATTTAAGAATGATTTTAAATAAAAAGGAATATAACTAAAATTTGATTAAACAGAATTTAAGTCCCGGAAATTTGAAGTATTTAAACAAAAAGGGGATTTGGGAATTTAACATCCTTGGGAATGTTTGAAAATGTGTTTTTTCAAAGAGTTGAAGGAACTAATGGAATTTTGTTTTGGAAAATATGATTGAATGAAAATTGTTTTGGAAAGAATTTGTGAAAGTAAGAAAGCACTGAACTCACTTCAGTCGCTGGTAAATAATCCTGATGGTGATGGCCACATCATCAGTATTCATTTGCGAGTTTCTAAAGTGATGGATTGCTACCAGGATAATTGGACATGATATTTGGAGTTGTTGGGTATATAAGTTGTTTTAAAAATTTCAAGAGAAAATTTGTTTTGGTGAAAATAAGTGTTTGGAATTTGAAAATTTGATTTGACACCAAGTGGGTAAGTGTAGTTATCCTTTTAAAATGGTTTTGAAAATGAAAACCGGGCAATTGAATTATAAGAATTCTATTTAGATAATGTGAAAGTTTAAATGAATCAACTGTTGAACTTATAAAGTAAAGTTGATATTAATAAGAAGAAAATTGGGAATTTTAATCCAGGAGTCAAATTTAATTTAAGTAAATGAAGGTGAAGAAAATATATTTTACCTTAAAATGAAAAATATATATATATATATTTATATATATATATATATAGTCTGAAATTATGGTCATAAGATGAAATGACCCAAATGAGTGATATAAACTTTTAAGAAAACAAATAAGCTTTGAACTCATATAGAGGGAAATACATTTAAAAGGATGATAAGTAGATAAATTTAACTGAAGTTGAGTTAGAATAAAACTGAATTTGAATGAATTCAGTCGAGTTATAGACCAAACTGAATGAAATAAAATTCTTATGTAAATTGTGAACCAAAGTAAGTATTGAATTGGATTAAATAGGAATGGTGTGAGTTGTAAACAAATCTAATTCAAATATAAATTGAATAACCCTATTATGAATAAATTCAATAATGAATTATTAATGTAAATTAAAATTTTAAAAAGGGATAAAAGAATAAACTAGTCAGTAAATAATTGGGATTTGATTAAAGGAAAATCAAATCAAAGATTTGAATGGAAATTGGTGAAATAGAATAAATCTAAGTTGTTGGGTGAAATAGTTTGAAGTAAATAATGACTTAAGTAAATTGTGAAATGATTATTTAAAACATTGGTTGTTGTGTCTAATAAAATGGTTCGGAATCAAGCCTGATTGAAATGGAAGAAAATGAAATGAAAGGATTGTGACTAAATTTAATGTGGTAGAGTCAAGTGTAAAATTGAGATGAAATCAATTTAAAATGGTCATAAAGATTAAGTGATTATTTATTCACAATGATATTGTTAAATTGCATAAGAAAATGGGATGTTTGGAGTAAATGAGATTGGATAAAATTCTATTAATTATTGGAAGCAAAATAAGATGATTTTGGATATGAGTTTGTATTGCTTAAATGGATTATATAAGCAAGAAGTTTGTAAATTCCTTCTAATTAAAAAGGAATGGTTTGAGAATTGATTGAAATTAATTGTGTTGAGGATTTGAACCTTACATATGTGCTTAGGGAAATATGTAATGGAGACTTTGCCAAAACTTTTCAAAATTTTGAAAACTATATAAAAAAAAAAACAAACAAGAAAGATTATTAGCAACAAAACAACTTCAAATTGAAAACTATAAGTAAACTAATGAATGAAACTAATTTAAAAATAATAATAGGAATCAGTTATAAATGGAGATAGTCAATAAAGGTTCAATATTAGGAAAATTGAATTCATATAGAATTGGTAATCTAGATGTAAATAAGAAGATATAAAGGCTAAAGTGGCAGAGTAATAATATACGAATATATATAATGCTTATATTAAGCTTAGGAAATGAATGATGAAATTCTTAAGTAAATTTGATATTGAAGAAATTTTTCCAAGTGGATAGAAATCAAAATAATGTGAATAAAAGAAATTGATATAGTTGATAATCAATGGATATAAATACGTAGGATGTACGTGTATTATTTTATTCGCAGAGCAATTTGATCCAGATTCGAGCACATAATTTCGAGATAGTTATATCGATCTGAATTAGGATTTTTCACTCGATTTTCGACGACGAACCATGGATTTGGATTTTGATTGATTCTGGAAAATTCTGTATCATAATTGTGACTATGCAAGGAGAATGACAGTTTCTGATCAAGAAATCAGTTCTGAGTCCGTACTATGAAATTGTGTGATCGAGCGAGCGATCGGATATGATATTGCGTACGAATGGTATATGTACATCGTACGGGCTTGATTGAATAGATACTGAAATTCAGTAAATGAAGTCAACAAAATTTGAAAAAAAAAGTTATTACTGTAGTTTTTAGAATTGAATTGCTAGGATGGATATCTGGAATTTATTGTGCATTCCATATATCTCAGGAAATTGGAAGTTGAGTCGAATTTAATTGTGGTCAGGAATCCAGTTTGGATTATTGATCATCGAGAGACAAACTCTCGATAATTTTAGGAAAGCTTATCCGGATTTATGTTCGGATAACTAGTGATGTTTATTAGAGTAGACTGTTTGATTTTGTCATTGTATGAATAATATGTATGTTTGTATGATTGGAATAATAGCTTTTAAATTAACTGTTGTTTTAAATTTCGGGGACGAAATTCTTTAAAGGGGGGAGGAACGTAACGACCCTGGATTTCGGCCCCTGTTATTTTAATAAATGTTTAATCTAATTAAATATAAAATATGAATTGTTCCTATTTTGAATGAGTATGATTTTGGAAATATTGCCATCTATTTATATAAACTGTTTTTTTAAAGGAAATTGAATTGGAAATTGAAATAAGTATTTCAATAATATGCACAATAAAAATCTATTTTATATAATTACTTAATATACTTTACATTGTTTATATATATATAGATAATAATGTGTGAAATTCTAAAATAATCTTCTTAACAATATTATTAATAAAAATTTAACTCATATAATTAAATTAAAATGCTATATATTGTTAACATTTGTTAAATGAATACATATACTTGATGATGTTTAAAATTTAAAATCTAATCCTAGCAATATAAAATAATAAATGTAAAATGTAGGTCGAACATATGAATGTAATTTAAAAATTGATAGTTAGAATATAAGATATAAATATAAGTAAGTAAACTTATGAAATACAATTTAAGTGTTGAAGGCTAAAATACCAAATAAAAATAAAATAATAGCCAAATGAATAAGTTTATAAATAAAATATGAAAATAAGCAATTATGTAACAGAATAAAACACTTAGCAATGTAATATGAAATGAACAAAGTTATATATATATATATATATATATATGTATGTATATATATATATAGTTATACTCACCAAGAATCAAGTCAGGCTGCACTAAGACAAGTAATATAATAATAACAAAATAAAATATCTTCACAATCAAAGTATCTTCATTCATAAGCCATTGACCTGCAAATATATGCCTACAAATAAATATCTTATACATAGTACACTATACTTATAATTGTGCAAACATAATTAGCAACCTAAGCATTAAATTGCCATCTTCTCAGTACATTATTTGTCAATTCATATGTTTACAAACCTGGACATATCAGACATAAAAACATGTTTCAGCCGAAATCTCAGCACTTTGTTCATGTTGCAGTAATTTTTATTTGGTTAAACTAATAAAACCTGTCCAGATGCTACTTCCTCTATACAACTGTGTCTTCTATATACATATATGTATGCATTCCCATTTAGTTCGAGCAGTAGCTAATAAGAAAAAAAAGGGATTCAAATATACAGTTTCAAATTTCAGTTTCAAGGCAACAGGTTTTAAACTCACTGCTTTCTGTATACATTAAGGTGAGTAAACATTTCTGTTTAACATAATTTGTGGTGAGTAAACAAGATTAGTTGAAGCTTTAAGTCCCAATTATAAAACAGTTCATGATTTAATCATCATATGACATTGTGTATGCTTGATCATAATTCCATCAACTCTGTGACTTCTGATAATGTTTCAGGTTTGCATATTTTTGAGTAAAACTCAAATTAGCCTCATTAAACATTGGAAATCTGTAAGTATTCGATTAAAACAATATGTTATAACATAAATTTAGAGGCTGATTTAATCTTAAGGAAAAATATAAGCGCTATAACAATGTACAGAGCATTAAACAATAATTTGAAAAATATATATATATAAGTTGTTGTAAAATATTAATTCAAGGTCATAGATTGAATCCATACTGGAATTCATGATTTTCAAAACTAAAATGAAGATTTTTAACTTAATTTTCCAAGCACAGTTTGTAATTGAACTAAGTTTACATTGATTCCATTTTCAAACAATCAATCCAGTTATAAATAGTGAAACTTGGATTGAAGCTAGATTACACATCTATAAACACGGGAAAAATGTAAATTAAATTTTCTATTGATTAAAATTCGAACACGAGATTCATTTAGTGTTTTACTGGGAATTTTATGCTTCTCTGTTATCAAATCGTGTACGTCATTTACACGTGATCGAGCCGTACGTAGCTTTGGTAGAGGATAGAGGGAGGTGTTGTCGAGGCGCGGATGACCTTTTAACGTCTCCGGTGGCCGTTGGGTGATGGCGGGGTCGTTTATCTGCCAGAGGCGAGCTTCAGTTTTCGTGCATAATAGCAAAATTTTGATTTTTACCTTAATTCGTATTTCTGGGTTTCGATTGTGGGTGAAGAGGGGAAACGTGGTTTGTGGGTGCTGACGAGAGCTTCTGGAGGTCCGCCGAACCACCGTGCACATGCACGGTGGCGTTGGAGGCAGGACAGCGTGTCTGTGAACGGCGAGGGGAGTCGACTCGGGCCGCGCTCGAGTGAAATGGGGAGAAGACTCGGGTTATTTCTCGTTGTGTCGTGTGAGATACTGATGGTTTCTTTTTCACTTAGTATAGTTATTACCTAAAAAAAAGATAAAAAAGAAGGAGAAGAAGGGTTCCAGGAGGATTCTCAAGGTAGTTGGCGTGTCACTCGAAGCTATACTCGAGTGAACGTAGGGGCGGTCTCGGGTTTTCCCCTGGGAAGTTTTGGATTTGTTTGATCTGTAGTTTTGTTTTTCTTTCTTTGAGATGAGGTTCAGACTAATTAATTCAAGTAATATTTTACAATGAAATTATTATTTGATTACTGTTTAAAACTAGTAATTTGATTAAAGGCTTGTATGAAAATCAATTAACATTAAGGGTTAGTTGTAATATTAAATTGATTTCCAAATTTTATGTAGTTTTCTTTAAAATGTTAGTTAAGTCGATTACTTAACATTTATTATGTTTTGAAATAATTAAGAATAATTATATTATGATTGGAGTTAGAATTAGATAACGCTTAAGAAATTACTAAATTTAGAAATAACTACTTCAGTTAATTAGTTAGGGATTCATAATTAAGAGAAATTAAGTGATTTAAATAAATGAATAAAAGTGTGATGAATTAATGATTGATTAGGAAAATAACAGATAATAATTGGATAATTAAGTTTTACTGATAATTAAAGATATTAATAAATGATCAATAAACAGTTTATTAAGAAATTAAATCACTTGATTAAGGAAGTAATTGATTAATAATGTGAAATAAAGTAATTATGTATTAAGACTAAATAATTAATTAAGAAATTATTAATTAAACAATTTGAAAGGAAATAAGTATTTGGCTGTTAATTATAATTTAACAGAGTTAAGCAGTTAACCCTCAGGTAATTAATTCTAACTTGAATTAATTACAAATAAGACTTAATGGAAATTGTTATGAATTATTGTGTTGAATATCTGATTGTGATACTTATGTAATAATATTCTATGATGCTCTGTGATATGTTATGTTATATCTATGATGCTTGTATATGTTTTATCTGTGATAAATGCTATGTTAATTCAACCGTTAGATTTAAATTATTTAAACTGTTAAGTTAATTAGACAACTTGGCCCTTAAAATGGTGTTTGGATTCGATGAGACCGGGATCGGAAGAATCAATTTTGATTCTCCGAAAACCACATCCATCCAATTTAAACATTAGGTCGTGAATTATGAAATGATGATCGAGTTGGAGTTTCCAGAATGCAAGGGTTATCGTCGTTGACTCTGAGGGTGATTCCAAAATGAGTGTAACGAGATAATGCCTTCCGTTTCGTTCGAACCCGGAACGAACTTGTATGGATTGAATGCTTTCAGCACATCGTCAGGCGGACGATGAGCATTCTAAGTGATATGTTCTATAAAGGTAATCGTAGCCTCAAGCCTCATCAACCGGGAATGGCTAAAACAGGGGAGATGCAGCAAGGTTAGGTGGGTCATGCCCAAGCAGGACAAGATATTTGCCCTGTCTAGATGTCCCTTTTATATTTCGGCTTAGTGGGTGGTTGGTCGCGCCAACCACGGGGTTTATCTTGTTCGAGACTGTTCAGTAAGGAATGGTTCCGGCCTTGTGTTGCAGGGGATGAAGGGAGTAATCCTCGGTACGGTGATGTAGGCCCCGTACTGTGACGGGCGGTACCCCAGTAGCCCTGCCATTGTTGGAAATCCATTTTCCCTACGAGACCCTACGGTTTTGTTTTGTATTACCCACTTTTGTGGCTAGTAGCTGGAATTTAATAGATGTAACAATTTCGGCTATTTTCTATTTACTTGAAAACCCTAGACACTATTATAATATCACTGGATTTCCTATGAAATGTTTTGGTTAGCGTAAGGTAAAAACTCACCCGTATTTATTTGTGGGGAGTCTTATGTGATACCTTTATTTTCAAATGTTTTTTTTTAAAGTTAAACAACCTTAAACCGTTTACTCATACCAGACCCATGTCTGACCCGGAGTTTATTTTTGTTTTTATAAACTCTCGGGTACCCAAATTTTTATGGGGAGCCAAGGGATTCAGGTTAGCTTTGACGAATTCTGGAGGAGCAATGGAGCAGGAGGCTTCTACGTTGTAGATATATATATATATATATATATATATATATATATATATATATATATATATATATATGGTGCCCCGCTGTGTTGATATCTCTGAGTTGTCTATCTGTATTGTATATTGACTTGTATTAACTAGACAGGTGTTATAACTGTCTAGTATTGATGTATTATCTGTATAACTCTGATATATGTAAAACTTTTAAATATTTATGTGATATTATATTTTGTTCCATTCCGCTGTGAGATTCTGATGTTGTTGTTCTTTCTTTCTCTTCCTTTTCTATTTTCTCATCCCTTTCTTTCTTAATGATGATACGTCTTTCTGGTGGTAGAAAGGCGGGTCGTCACAAGTTATTATATTAATATTTATGTTAGAACTCCCTTTTAAAAATCATAATACTAATCTACCTTTAAATATAATTAACTAATATAATTAACCTAAATAAATATTTAATTTTCACTTAAAAATAATTACAATATTTGAACTTCTAGTTTATACTTTGAAAACTTTTCTTTAAAATATACTTAGTTTTCCAGGAAAATATGTTTTCTAGCTTTTAAAAATAAAATCACCGTTTTATTTTTAAAAGTGAATTACAACATTTTTTATAAATTCCCACCAGAATCTATACTTCCAAATTAATCCACCGATAAATATTCCACTTTATTTATAAACCCAGTTTACAAATTTTCATTCCTCATTTTTCTTTAAATCACAGTTTTCAAAATACTTAATCAATTTCAAACTAATATCCTGTTTAAATTACCTTTAAATTTATAACTCAATTTACCCAAATTCCCAATAATTATTTACTTAGAAATTGCCTTTTCATTTCCATTAAAACCCAATTCAATCTATTCTTTATTTTAAAATACCAAATTTTATTCATCCAAACAATAGTATCGAATAACTTAAAATTCCAATTCAGATCTATCACAAAATATCGAATAACATATAATTGATTATGGAAATAATATTAATATTTTGAGAAATCCAATTGGATCCCTCCAACCAGTTTCCCTGCATCCACAGATGTTAGCACAATAAAAATACCAATTCCACTTCGAGGTAGAACATCGCGGTATATAGGGTCATCCGCCATTATGCGGGGCACATAGGGTCTCATCCGCTATATAATGCATGAAATCAATTACTCCAACACACACACACACACACTACTACTACTATATATAATATCACATTCAATCAATCAATAATTTAAATTTAAACAATTTAAATTAACTAGTCAACCAGATGTGAGTGAGATTAACTCACCTTGAATTTAAAATGCAGAGCGTTCCAATTTTAAATTAAATCAAGCGCCTTTGGTTTAACCTAAAATTTTCACGAGCACCAATTGCCTTCGTAGCCACAGTTACACGTAGATTGCGTCGCTGCAGTTCCTTTGCTTCTTGTTTCTTCGGAATCAGACCATGCATGCAAAAGATATGCAGTATTAAAGATTGTTCGATTTAAAATATAATTTATTTTCTTTTTATTCTATGTTTTACACCAACCCAAGTTGAGGCCGTTCAAAAGCAAGAAAAACCCAAGGCCACTGATTGCTTCCCTCTCCTTCGTCTTCACCCAGCAAAAAAAACCCAAAGCCACCATTCTTTGACCAAAAATCGAGATCACCACGATAACGTGGAAGACGATCGAAACCTTCCACGCGGCCGCACCAAATTGCATGCATCCATGGCCAGAACGCGACCAAGCTCGGCCTCGCCGTTGCTCCAAAAAGCATGCTCGAACGCTTGACTAACGGCCCAAAAATCGAGATGATCCACCATGATGATTCCAATCATGACCGTATGGATTTGTAGAGCTTGAGATGCTCTACAATCTTGCAGTTGACTGATTTTGCAAATACTCAATGGATTAAGAGAATTTAGGGGATTTGATTTGAAAATTTTCGGCCATTGGTTTCCAGTAAATGGCGGCTGAGCAAACGAAAACTAGGGTTTCGGTAATGATGCATATATATATATATATGTGCACTATAATTATTTTAATAATATATATTTTCACAAATTACTTATTTTCAAACGAATTCTATTTAAACCGTACCAACAGGTGTTTATAATGTTTTACCCACGTTCTGAGCACAATGGAACGTGTTTCAAAGCCCAATTCAAATGTATGTGGGAGATAGCTTTTTGAATCGATTTAAAATATTAAATTATTGATTTTTAATTTCAATGCGTTTCTCACCCGTACGAACAAATGGTAACTTCAAAATGTTATGAAATTTGAAATCCGATAATAATTAACTATTATGGATCCAATGGAACTGGTTTTGTCGAATTCTAAGAATGTGCCTCGGAAGGCTAATTTAACTCGTCGATTAAATCGAGCGATTTTCAAAATCGTCGAAATCATTTAAAATTTCACTTTTAAAACTTTACTAACTTAATTATAAATAATATAGAATTTATATTCACATTATAAATCATCATGATTCATTTAAATCAAAATATGATTATTCACATTATTATACTTACTAAATTAATGTAAAATTCCAATTTAAATTATCGACCTTTGATTACATCCAAAGGTCCAATATTAAAATTCAAATCCACTAGACTTTAAATAAATCTTAGAAACCATTTCCATATTTATATACATCCAGATTCACAAATTATCCTAATTTCAAATATTAGACTATTATCATCCAAATGAAATTAAATTTTCCATATTTGAAATTATAACTAATCTTATTGATTTAACCAAAATCTTCTTATTTTCGAAATCAATGTATAATCCACATTCAACGTTTAAAATAAATTAATTGTTCAAAGTTAATGACCAAATTCTCCGGGTTGTTACAGTTGCAACTGGTTGCTTCAAAACAGTTCTTCTATCAGATCACAATTATGTCAGCATTCATTCGGTTCATGTCCATCCATCTCATGGACGATGCAGAACTTTCTAGATTTTTTCTCCTGATCAGTGGACCCTCTTTTAGCTGGCTTTCGATAGGGGATTTGTACCTTAGTGTTCAGATATATCTTCTCCGGGGTCTCTATTAAATCAGTTTAGGAGGAGAATTTCGGCTCCCTCCTTTGTCGATTCGGTTCCGCAAAGTCATCATCGGCTTTTTTACCTTTTCCGTTTACTGCTACGAATAATCCTCTGTCATCTACATCATTAATTTCAGCATTCTCAATCTCGACCACTTCCTGATGCAAATATCTCTTTGTTTCATAGTAAAATTCCACGAGATCCATCAGTAGTTCCCTTTCCAAAGCAATCTTGAAGCCTGTCTTGTTTGCGACTCCAGATACTATTGCATTTAGATTATTGATGGATCTGGCTTATCGACGGCTGCAGCTACCATGTTGAATCTTGTCAAATAGCTTCTAATGGTATCGTCGAGAAATTGTTTCATGTTTCATGGTGTCATCACATTCTTTGGTCATGAGACATGAACTCTGAATCATATGAAGAACATATTAACCATGTCGGTCCACATACTAATGGACCAATTTTCTCACTATCTAAACCGTATTACCGCTAAGTTTCTTAGATATAACGGAAAGAACTCTCCCATCACCTTCTCAGGAGCACCCAACACCTCCATATGTCGGATATATCGCATCAGATGGACCGTCAGATTCGTTTTTCCATTAATAATGCATCAAAAGTTTAAAATCATAAGGATTCCTCGCATTTCGAATATTAAAAGTGAACGAATTCCTACTCATGTCCTCTAATCTTTGGTTTGTGAGTCGCCCCTTCCTTACCAACTCAGCAATTCGGTTTTTGCCGTCCAATAATGGTCTTTGATCAAAAGCGATATTCTGTCCCTTGCTGCTGTAAGGAAATTCTGGCACATATTCGGACACGTACTCCTCTAGTTGCACGTTAGCATTCTAACCTACTCCTTTGGCTTAATTCTGTCTTCCCTTCCTACGGGGAGGTTTTGACACATATTCTTCCGGTCTGTAATCATTCGTTTTTCGGTTCACGTTTCTAGCATTATCTGTTCCTAGCATCCTAGTAGTCACACCAACATTGTCCTTTAGTATAGTTCCCTTAGTACCAAGTTGATTTAGGTCGGTATTGAACTGTTCTATTTGCGGTGGCATTGTTACATTTTGCTCCGCTCTAACTCCATATGCTCCTGCGTTTATTCCTAGAACTTGGCTCTCAGGTTCTACAGCTCTAGTTATTCCTCATTGTCCAATTCTTTGGAAAAATCCTTCAAGCATTTCATGTTGTCTAGTTATCGTTTCAAACTGCATCTCCTTCAAGATTTTTTCCATCTCTTCTCCAGTAACGTAGAGGGATGGATGAGAATTTAAGGACACCTACTAGCTGCTCTCATGCTCTGGTTGACTTCCTCCGATCTTAGATCTTGTGTTAAGTCTCTTCATCTTCTCCAAATATCATATTCAAACTTCAAGTCTTTTGATCTAATCCGTTCTCGGTGAAAGCTTCAAAATGTTAACCTAGAAAATAGATCAACATCTAGAAATATGGTGAAAGCACAAGTTCAAATAAAGTAAACCGAAAAACAGTAAACGAAAACACAATTTTTATAGCGATTCGGCATAATCTAGCATACGTCCACTTTAATCTTATATTAGTTGCTCTTTGGATTACAACTAATTATATTAGATCTGACAACAATCAAGCGGATCTCAGATTTACTACGGTATTTCTGAAGGGTATGAGAGTCACTAGTGCTAGAGATTTAATAAGCTACAAATAGTGGCTTCCTATGTGACTCTAGTGGAAAGGGGTAAGATGCCAAAAAGAAGAAGTGTCCAATAGCAGAGAGATTAGATCCCATTTGTTTTGCAGGTAGGCTTGTATTTAAAGGGAAACAAGTGTACAGGTCTGGAAGCCTACTTGCAGCAGAGTCTAGGAGTTAGCCTAAGGCCACATGAGACTACAAGGCTCCCCGAGTCATTATAATAACTCGATGCCGACCTAACTAACTCGGCATTGAGTTGTTTTGGCTTGTTCAAATCACTTTCTTTCACTTGTTAACTCCTTCTATCTTCTTCCTGAGTTGTTCTAAGTCCTCCATCGTCTTTGAGTTGATTAGTGCGATCTTCCTAATAGTTGCTTTCTTTGCTTTCTTCTCGTCCATCCTTGAAATTGCCCGTCATACTCATTGGAAAATCACTTGAATGCGAGTTATTGAAGTTGCACAAGAGGTATATGGTGTTTATGAAGTATGAACAAGGGGAAATAGATTGGGACCAGCCTATTTAACTCAAGATCGACCTATTTACTTAGCCAAATTCCTGTCCAAACTTCCAAAGCTCCATTTTCTAGTCCTTATGAGTGTGCTTCTAAATTCATGAATCGTTTTGTTCTTGTTTTGATCTTCTAAGTCCAATTGAAATCTACTTTTCTCAAGAAGAAAGTTAGCAAGAAGATATAATATTTATAAGTTGAAAGACTCATGTAGATGCTTCTAAGCTTAACGAATGTAAATATCTAGACCTATTGAATTGACTTTCAAATGAATATTGTGAAATCTTAGAATCTATCTCAACATTTTTCTTTTGTCTTTTAATCTCATATCTTACCTCAATGATGGTAGATTAACATACCACAATAAAAAATGTGTGCAAACATTAAAATTTTCAAATCCCCATAATTTATATACCAAATTGAAGCGCACGACGAGACGATGAGATTGCAAGGGTTCATGTCACAAAAGTGTTTGGGTTAACTACAATTCAGAGAAGAAGCTAGTTACATCCGCTATAGTTTAACGGTGAAACAAATAATATGCGACGATTGGAGGATACAATGGTGTAAAGAAGGCCGAGGGAAATCAACATGTGGTGACTGATCTACTAGATAGTCACCATGGTGGAATGAATCAGAGAGAAGTCGACCGACTTGGGTTTCGCCAACGGTGACATAGGGTAACATGGAGGTGTTAGCAAAGTTAATGGTGGTGAGAGGAGCTTGACTTTTGTCTCTAGATCAACAACTAGAAGTCAATGGTGACAGTAACACCGTGAAGGTGGCGGGTGTAAGGGTATTCCATTTTGGAAGGTACTATTGCACGAGATTTTATTTTAATTTAGTTAATAAATTACTAGAATGCCTATACTACCTCTAACTGTCATATCTTTTGCATACGACCCACATTTCACACATGGTTTGTTGCATTTTGATTATAATGAGATTATATTCATGATAGTGAGACTTGAATTAATGTTTGGATTTCTGGAAACTATGGTTAAAGTGGCTGGAAATGGCTTCGTACTCTTTAAAAATCCATATATACTCTTATACATGTTCATACGAGATGCTAATGGTGAAACGGTTCTGGACATACACACGTAGTTATCACTTTATTGATTGAAAATTGGATACGGACAAAACCGACATAGGTTAGTTTCATGAAGTCCTAAGGCGTCGATCGCATTATCTGAAAACGAATCTCTCACACTCAAATCGTGTGAATCCAGGTTCGCTCTAATCGGCCATCTTCATCATCGTTAAGCTCCGCCTATCAGAAGACCTTCAACATAGCCTTGGACGGCCGTCTGTGCCACCAGCTACATCATACGTTATCGAATTTATTTATTTATTATTATTTTTATGAAGTAATTGAAATTAGATAATGAGGTTTATTTCCAACTGTGTATTTTTTTGGTAGAAGTATTTTTTTAATTCGAATGTTTTATTGTTGGATTCTTAATTTTTTTTGGTTTGAATGTTTTTGCAATTGAGCAATTGCATTGACTGATGCCCATTATTGACTGTCTATGTAAAAATATGTTTTGATTTGTTAGAAAATACCAGTGACTTATTGTGTTATTTGTAATCATGCACGGGTCATTACAGTATTATGCTTAATGCTTCAACAATAGCTAAATGTCATCTCTCTATTGATTTAAATTGTCATTGTAGTGTATTTGAAGCTGAAAGGCCATGGTGTAAATTTTCAGTTAAGCAGCGGGTAGAGACATACTTCTACAAGGTATTAAATCTTATTAGCAAATGTTATATATGTAAAACACATTGAGCATGGCATCACTAAGCTGGAACTTGTGGTTCCTAGAATAAAAAACGAATTATAAAATGAGTGAAATGCTATCCTCTACTTTAACCATCTCAGTATAACGCATTGTGTTGTATAATTTTTGACCAATATTTGTTTCTACTGATCTGTATGCAGGGCATTTTATACAACATATATGACCCGAATATATTCTATACTAACAAATATTACTGTAATAGTTTCATTTTAGTCCTTATATGGCAATATAACTGGCACCTTTGTCCTATAACTTACTTAACTGTTTCACTCTAGTTCTCATATAACAGCACATATGACATGAATATTAAGCTAAGTTGCTCAAAATCTTCTTGTAGTTTAGAACCTAATATGGCTACACAAACTATACTAACACCAAAACTTAGGCATGGTAAGGGGAAAAGCAAGGTTGCATACAAAGTTGATCTTACCAGTAGATCCAAAGATGACATTCTTTCCATAGGGTCCTTCTGTACACTATAAAGAAAACTCGAGAATCAATTATCTACGACAAAGAAAATAATACGTTGAGCGATAACTACATAATACAGCTACATTTTTACTCCCATAGGTAAAACCATTATTCGAAGAAAAGAAGAGGAAGATATTTTATGTAACGACCTAGATTTTCTCGCCGTTCGATTTTGAATATTTAAATGGTTTAAATATTGAATTGGGAATTTTAATTGAGTTAGGAAGATTTTAAAACTAGAATTTCAAGTGATTTCGTTAATTTTTGAAAATGTCAATTTAATCGACACGTTAAAATAGCGATTCGGGGGCACAATCTCGAAATTCGACGAAACCAGTTCCATTGGATTCGTAATATTGTATTATTATCGAATTTAAAATTTTTAGTGTTTAAAGTTATCGTCTGACCGTACAGGATAACCCGCTGAAATTTATATCGAAAATTCAGTATAATAATTGGGTCCAAAAAGCTATCTTCTCCATACGATCGAATTAGGACTCGCAACCTTTTCCATTACATTCGGAATAGGGGTATAACAATATAAATGTCTAGTGGAACGTCTCGTTAGGAGTTTGAGATTTTCAGTTGTATTAAATGAGATATTTTATAATCAAATAATATTATAACTGGAAAAGTTATTCACGTCATTTTCATTCTTTTCGGCACTACTGTGTTCAAGACGTCTCCCCTACCATCAAATCGTGTTCCCTCCCCTTCATTTCAAAATGATAGCGGGTTTCTTTTTTAAAAAAAGAGAAAGAACGAAAACGAAATCAGAAAAAAAGGAGACCGTTCCTCTCGTAATACAAAATCAAGTCAGATCAAAGCAATCGCCGAGTCGAGCATGACCTGCGGGGAGGGAAGATGATTGATGGCGGTAAGGGGAAGCGCACGCACGAATGCAGATAACGTGATTTTGAGTCGCGGAAGCAGGGCGATGGGGAGGCTCAAATAAAATTAGTAGGTTGGAGGCACCGTTGTTTGTGTACGCGTGATGCGTATGCGTTGACGAGGAGGGTGACGCGACTTGCGATGGTGTGGGGGAGGCAGTCGCGTTCGATCTGGGGTGACGTGTGGGAGAGGAGGGTAATGGGTATGATGTGGGCGATGTCGCTGTACCTGGATGATGGCGTGTGACTTCAGACATTAATAGATGTCGACGAAGAGGGAGGAGGGGGCAGTTCATGGTCGTAGGGTTTAGCGTTGTCTAGGGCAGTTCGGCATTAGGTAGGCGTTAGTTCGGTCGTGCGATGGGAGAGGAGAATCATGGCAGTGTATTTAACTTATGGTGTTTAGAAAAAAATTAATTAATTCGTTTGTTGAATTGAAAATCTTATAAATGCTGTAACGTATTCAAACAAGGTTTAAAAATCATAGAAGCGAGTCACGATGGATCCGCGGTAGAAAATAGTACACAGTCGAATAAAATGAGAGTTGAAACGATCAACAATTTTGGATGATCAAGGTGAGAATTTCTCACTCATTTGGATTACCAAAATTTAAATTTTAAATAGTTGAAATTAAATTTTGGATGCTTGTTGAATTTATAAATTATTGTTTGTGGAATGATTTAATATATATTGTAGTATATATATTAGTAGTTGGAGTGATATTGCCGCACATTATAGCGGATAAGATGATATGCCCCCCGCATAATAGCGGATAACCCCATATTCCGCTCGAAATGGGATTAATATTTTTAAGTTGTATTAACATATGTGGATGCAGGAAAACAGATTAGAGGGGTCTAACTGGATTTCTCAAATATATTGTTTATTTTTCATGTATAGTGATATATGATGTGAACAGGTAATTGTTATAGATTATTGTTGTAATTTGAATTATTAGATTCCATTGTAGCAATGGTTTGAATTTTGATATTTTGAATACCATAAATATATTTTTAAAATTTAAGGGATAAAAGGGAATTTTGACATAAAAATATTTAGATTAGAATTGGAGTTATTTTAAAGAAATTGAGTTAGAAAAATATATTTAATTTTTTTATACTTAACTGTTGTGAATTATTAAATGGAGATTTAAAAAAATGAATTATATAAAAAGGGAATTTACAAATGACATTAGGGAAATATAAAAAGGAGTTAAATTGATACTAAAAATAGATTGGAAGTTACAAATGGGATTTATAAATGAATGGATTTGTAAAAATGAAATTCTATAAATAGAAATTGGTTTTATAAACAAGTGAAACTCAGAGGAGTTTATAAATTTATAAATGATGTTTATAAATACGGAAATTGATGGTCAGTTGATAAATTGAAATATAAGTTTACGATATGAATTTATATCGTGTTATGGAAATCGTTTTGGTAAAGAAAGAGCGAAATCTATTTTTGAATATGAGAATAGTGGTAGGGTTGAGATGTAATCAATGTGATACGAATCGAGGGGGATTTATAAATTGAATTTGGAAATATTGGATTTTTTAAAATAGAATTTTATCGAAAAATTAAAATTTGTTTTAAACTGGATTTTAAATTACTGTACTACGTAACTTAAATTAGTATTTATAATATTACGAATAGTTAGTTATTCTAGCATTTAATATTTATTGATAACAAGTTCTAATTTTATGAATCTGCTTGTAAATTAATTAGTTTTTTAAAAAAAGATTTGGAAAATGGGTTATCGAAGTTTTTAAAATGTTTTGATATTTTAAAATTTACTTAAATATATTTTACAAATAAACTATTATTCTTTAAAAAATACTTATTTTATACATGTATAGTTTTAAAAGATTGAATTTATTTATGAATCCTCTCGAGATTGGATGTGAAGTTGTTAAACGAGCATGATTTTAGAAGAGAAGTCTACTAATGGGATTTTAGGAGCTTGAAGAAAAATTCCAAGTGTTAAAAATATGAGAAATTCATAAAATTATTTAGAATTTATAAAAGGAGTTAGAAATGAGTATTTGGAGATATAGGCAAGTGTATCCGACTTTGGAAATATTAAGGAATTTACAAATTAAATTTGTAAAGGATTTGAGAAATAGGAAAATAAACAGACTATTTTCCAAATATTATAGATAAAAAGATCTTAGGAGATATAATTATAAATATTCCTAAGTACTGAACTGGAAGGTTTGAAATATTTAACTTCGAGATTTTTATTATAGAAATGTTAAAAAAGGGGATGAAATTCAGATGGAAGCGACGAAAAATATGTCTAAGTGTTAAAACGATTTGGAAATATCCTGTTGTGGATATAAGCAATTGATGTCATTCCAATATTGAATATATTGAAGAGATTTGGCTATATATGTGCATACACACACACATATATCTTTGTAAAGATGTGTTTTCAAAGGATTTAAAAATAATGGGCCCTGGTGACTGCTTATAGACGTTTTATTGATGGTTAAATAAACGACTATCAATATTGGCCAATTTCGTTAATCGTTTCGAAGAGACTGGGATCAGATTTAATTTGTCTGAAAACCACTTCGATCCAGTTTGAACGTAACGAACGAATACCATGAAGATGATGAATACGTGATTCGGTTTGTCCAGAAACAGGACAACTAGTATGGATGAATAGTATTAGAACATCGTCATTGGATACCGTCGCATCCAAGTAGGGTATGTTATCACTTTTCTAGATGTCCTCGGAAACCTATTTATTATGGATATGGCTGTGCATGAAAGAATGAGCGCTCTATAGTAAGGGTGGAAGCACCCAGGGTGATAACATATTCGGTCTATCCAAGATAGAGGTAGGTCGGTCTTATGTAGCAAGGGGTCCCGGCGTGGTCCTCGGTACAATGTTCTAGAGGTGTACTGTGACGGACGGTACTCCAGTGGCCCAATCATTCGTTGGAATCCATTCTCTAATACGAGATTACGGTTTTTTTGTAAAACTCAATATGCTGGAATTTAATTAATGTAAAAATTTCATCTATTTGAATAAGTATTTGTATTTAGATATTATTATAATATCACTGGATTTTCTATAAAATGTTTTGGTTATCGTAAGGTAAAACCGGTCGTGTTTATGTGTGACGTAGTCTTACGAGATACCTTTGTTTTTCAAAGTATTTTTACAACTCTAATAATTCAAATTGAATGTGTTTTCTCACGCTGATTTTCCAAACTGACTGGGGTGTTATTTTTATTATAATGCTTAGGTCAGACTGAGTTTTACAGATTCATGATAGAATGCTACGGAGCACAGGAGACGAGTTGGATGACAAAGACGTATCTTCGTACTTGGCTTATATTTCCACTGGGTAAGGACAAGCTATAAAATTGTCCAGTTTGATGTATTGATTGTTGTACTCTGATGATTATAAATATAAAATAGTTACAGATTCTTTTGTAGAAAAATCTTTTATCATATATTATATTTTGTTCCGCTGCGATTGTGAGATTCTACGTTGTTATATTTTTCTCCTACCTCTTTCTTCTTCTTTAACCTAGTTATTCACTCTTTCGTACACCTTGGGTGGAGCGAGGGGAAATTATTATCAACTCAAGAGGTACGGAATTGCGGGTCGTCGTTACGTTTTAGCTTAGTTATTGTTGCGGATAATCATGTGCAAGCATTCATTCTATATGCAACCGATTATACAAGTTTCTACCATTGCCACAACATGTTAGTTTTTCATTTTTTAACCATCAATTATGATCACGATTATGTATATAAAGAGATATTTTCAGTGTTTCGTTTATTTAAATAATTAATTATATTGTAAAATAGCATTTATCATTTATATCATTTGTCGTCGTAAATCTATATGGCAAGTTGGAACTATATGTGAGTGTGCGACGTTAGTTTCGTATGCGTCTTTCCTACACGAGTGCATATAATGAAAGGTTATATAAGCTTACCAAATTCTTGACACTTTGAAACACAAAAAGGGATAATAGACAAATGGTATTGTATTCCACTTTCCAAGCCAAGTTCTTCTCATGTTTCGACGTGCAGACAAGAATGGGTTTTCGTAATTATGCCAGCAATCTGTGCACATCACTTTGTGCACATCAATTTTCAAATTCTTGGTCATATAATGTAATTTTCAAATAGCCTAATGTACTTTTTTATACTTCACATCGAATGGCCTACCGTTGATCATAATAAATGGCTTAATATACTTTTCAATTTCCTGGTCATATAATATAATTTTCTTGGATACCAAGAGAGGATTTAAACTGTCTAGATACCCTGGAGGACCAGTTTCTTGGATATAAAGTGTGAATCCCTGCATACATTGAATAATATGATAATATTTTTTTTACTAGACTATTATATGGTATTATGACATTTGATATCTTAGTGGAATGCAAATAATTTGTTTACTATTTATGCCATACAAGAAAGTGGCATGGTCCCTCAATGGCCTCAACACCCACTTTACCTACAATAACAACTGAAATAGCATCATGTATAGAATAAAGACGTCTGAATCCATAAATTGCATACATCTAATGTCAAGATAAGTTTCCTTATATGAAATAAAATCCTACCTTATTAAATCATAATATAGCGCAATTATACAGTCATGCTGGCATGGTTGTACCACTACGCAATTTTAAAATAAAGTAATAAACATAGAATGCACTTACTTGGTTGGAATAGGATAGTCAAGGATAAAAAGTTTAATAGGCCATTTTAAAATTACATTATACGACTAAGTTTCTACCTTCTTTAGGTATGTCAATCATCAATATAATTTACATCGTACACTTCTCATGCCTTCATGTTCTCTACATCAATTCGTTAACCATAACAAAGTTCATTATTCCAAGCGCATTACGTAGGCATTTTTCTTGTCGTTTCTTCGAATACTCGATACAAGATAATAAATGGGTTGGAACGTCTAGTAGAAGCATCGTTGGTGGGAAAAAAATTCCAACTGTTGCAATGGCTCTCGTTATCAGCATACAATTTGCCAACAATGTTTACGGTGGTATGCAGTTTGTTGACTGGGCTAGAATGTGCGGCGTTCAGTGATCAACGTATTTTGTTTTTGCTACATTACTATTTTCTAAATTTCATTTTTGTCAATTTGTTTTTGACAGTAACATGAGATATGTAAATTAAAAAGGTATAGAATTTTCTTATCAGGTAGGTTTTCAAATCGACTATTTAAATTTAAAACTTACTTAAACAAATTTCTACGTGTTTTAGCTTGCAACGACTAAACCTTAAATCCGTTTGACGCGAAATTTGAAATCCTATAATAATATAACATTACGGATCTAATGAAACTATTTTCGTCGAAATCCGAAACTGTTTTTGAAAAATGACTATATTTACACGTTAATTAAATATTAAAATATTCAGTCTCTACAAATTAACTTTTAATTCAATTTTAAAAGTTTTCTAACATCATTCTAATCCAAATAAAATTTAATTCAACTTTATAAATCATTTTTATTCATATTAAATCCAATTTTCAATTATTTATGCAAGTTCAAATAATAAATTAACAATTTAATTATCCCATCAAATCCATATATTCAAAATATACGTTATTCATCTTATAAAATTTACCTGTGTATATATAAAATCAATTAAATATATGAATTTCAATTGACCAAAATTCTGGATCATTACACCTGATTATCAAACTGCCATCCATTATTTGAGATCATCTGGAGTGGGACTTCGTACATGATAAAGTAATCTGCGGCCACTATTGCATGCCTAGCTCCACCCATAGCTACTAAAAATTCTCCATTTAAATAATGCCCGTGAGATTTCTTTTTCTAGGGTTTCCCACTGGTATGGTCTCCTTGATTACCTTAGCGTATGTTATCCAATGTTTTCTTAGTTTCCTCTGTAGCCATGCATCTTAGAAGCGGGTTAGTGAAAAGACTTCTATATAGGATAACATTATGTATGGTGTACGGAGCCGCCTTGCGCATCACCATCCTTGCTTCACTCCGGTTTATGGGCGAGGTTTTTACTAGAACCAATCCAAAGTGAATCATTTCCCAAGCAAGCCAATTTTTCTAATTTTGACATCTCGATTACCCTCATATAGGACATGCATAACCATATAGCATCTTTTACATTAAGTAAAGCATTTATCCTTTTTCTTTTTAAGCAGTACACCAACCGTTCTCCTTTGACTTGGAACTTCTGAAATGCTTGATTCACAACCATTTGCAGGTCACTATAGATACATAGAGTTACCGTTCCTAATTCTTTTGCTACTTCCAATCCTGTTATTGGTGTACCCTATGTTATTCTTCAGTCTAGCCTACAAGTTAAGAGGCCTATCTAACTCGCAGGGTCAAGAACATTCTTTCTTACCCAACCATTAGTATTTTTCTCACTTCCACAAGTGTCACATAATCATATGGCATGGTGTTATTTATCCATTAGTTATTTTATTTAAATATCATTTGAAATTTACATTAAATAAGTCATATCTTTGCATTGTAGTTCTTGCATTCTATAGGGGTATTCAGTCTCTTCAATATCATGCTTCATATTCATATGAAGTTAACTCTATCTCTAGGGTTTTTTTTTAAAATATTATGCTCTGCCATCTCTAGTAATGCCTGGTCCTACCTATCGGAGAAGCTGAACCTAGACTCCTGTGGTCTTGAGGATGGAGTAAAACCCTACTTCCGGGACTAGAAGTTTATGCTCTGTTATTTGATAACTCCGTTCTTCACAATTTTTATGCACATCTATCGTTGGATATCTAGTATGAAGACATGCTCTATTGTCTAAGCAAGGAACTAACGACATGCACACGAGCATGCTTTACACCCTTTCTTCGTAGGGACTCATGTCTGTTGAGGAACCGCAGTCTAGATTTATGGCATTCTCGATGGAGTTACCCTAGTGTTTCAACCCAGAGTGTACCTAGAAGATATATCTATATTTATTGGTCTCATAACCATAAACATCATGGAACATGAAGTATTTGTTGATTTCCATCTCTACAACATTTGATTATCTATCCGTAATTTGATGTAATCAATTGTTTCCATAATTGTAAGATAGATTCTTTCTGGAGTCTCCATAAACTGCAAAAACAAAAGCTCGCCTTGTCTTCTGAAGTGTTTCCTATCCTAAATTTCTTTTTATCTAACCGGGTTGACATCTATCCATCCTATCTTGATATCATAAACCTCTAAGCTCATGAACTTATTGGCTTGATAGTATAAGTCCTCCACATTGGAAGTTAAAATTTTCTTCTGTTCCTTGTAAAACACCATTTACCTACCAATTCCTAAAGCGACAACCACAAGGACAATCCACTAATTAAGTTGTCGCATAGCGAATGCTAAGTCATTAAGCCATGCAAGATTGTTTCGTAAGTTTTCTTTATCATTTTGCTTCCTTCATAGCTCCAAATGCTTCCATATGATGAATGTAGCATATCCATTGTATTCAAGGGTTGGTTTTTTCCAATGTATTACACTATGACTAGTGTCTTAATATCCAGGGGCTGACTGCATATTCAATGTTCAGCGTGAATTGATTATCGTCCATCTTGTCAATCTCCGGTCTCCTACTCCAATATCTTAACGATCAACACATTAGTCCAGGGACTTGCTCCCCGCTATTGGAATGCTACCTTATGTTGCTTGACGGGACACATTGTGTCCTCTGTGCAATGGATCAACCACCTCTGTACTAGTTGATATGAACTCGAGCGGTTCCGTTTTAGCAGCCAGGTGTATGGTTCTAACATCAACATTGAGTTCTAGCGAGATATCCTCCATTGGTCCAGCATGGAATATATCTTTGGCTTGGAACTGATTAGTTCTACATCAGTCCGATTTGGTTCGAGCCTAAGCTAGTTTTGTTTGTGGAATTCCATATTTCCACGGCACCTTCCTGCCTTACCAGCTCCTTTGCATCAATTCTCGATGGTTGCAAAAAATATATTCTAGATTTGGTTTCTCTGTACCTGCATTGGTGCTACTTTCTCTAAGAGTCTAAGGAATGCTCCATTATCTTCGAATGCATAGCTAGTATAGAAGCTACTGTATTTTCCACCATCATTTGTGGTCATTACCAGACTCTTCTCTAGTACCTATACTAGGCTATCTTCCAATGCAACATATTCCAATCTCATATACTTTGTTGACTTATAGATGAACTCCTCTAGTGTGGCCGATTTCTCCACTGTCGGTCTCTTAACATCGCACAATAATGAGTTAATCCTAAGGGTAAACCATAAAACTACATAATGGCTAAGTCTGCCAAGAATATAGGAAAGCGCTTGAATAAGACTTCCTCTATGGCTTCGCTAATCAGCATGTAGCGGGTATACCATTTTCAATATACTATGGGGTAAGGCAGTCCTTTATACGGCTCCATAGTAGGCATCCTAAGATCTCTGGGGTTCCTTGTAGTTCTATCCCTAAGGAGAAGGTACTGCTAAACCTAAATCCAATTCCTCACTCCACTTGTTCACATTTGAATGAATTGTCTAATGATTCAGGTTATCCTATCCTTCTGTTTGGGTGACTGTCAATGATAGCTCGATCTTTCCATTCAGGGGGATCTTTCGTCTTCCCTGCGATGACTAGACCTTCAGTTGCGGGCATGGTTATGACTCTTAGATCAGTAATCATTTTATACTCCCTTGACCATAATTCAATTAGGTTATAAGAAGTGTTTGTTGCAACCGCTCTAGTTCAACTTCATCATGTTTAGTTTGGTGTCGAATTACTTCGCAGATCTAGCTTTGGGACGACCTCTTGCTCATTTCCTCCCTTCAGCATTCCTTCTTCCAGTTGCTGGACCTTCTTGATCGGATTCATTGTTAGAGTGTGACCTCCTTCGTCTTTTAGATCCCTCAAACTAGGATCACCCTTGTGTTCAAGTGTTTGACCAATAGTTTGCGCCTGCCCCGAGCATGTCATTATTTGGTCCACCATTACTTGATGTTGGGAAATGATACTTTCACTTAGCTTAGCGAAATTCTATCCAGGTTGCCTTTAGTAGTTACATCAGCTAGCATCGAAGTGCTTGCTAAGTGATCATCCTGATTGGTGGATGTTTTATTCGGTGTGTGCGCGTTCCCTACATTTTTGTTGGTAGCGCGAACCCTGTTATTTGATCTCAAAGGCATACTAAGAATTGGCTCTCAGTCAAAGCACAGAAAAAATAGGCAAATACCTCCCATCTATTTTTTGTAGAGCTTTGTATACGTAGTGTGCAACATAGCTATTATACTTTTATTGTGATTGATTTTTAAAGAGCGGACGACCACATATAGGTCGTGTAGAAAGTCAATTGCAGTAAAGTAAAGAATGCAATGATTTATAGTGGTTCAGCTAGAATATGCCTACATCCACTATCCATTTTTTTATTCTCATAGATCTTTGATACTATGCCTGAGATATAAAATACAATGATCCGTAGCTCAAAAGAAAATAAGATATAGCGTAAGGAAGTCTATTTAGCTATTCTTGTTAGCCTATTCTGTCTGCCCATTCCTGTTAGGAAGTTCCTATTAGACGGTTCTTGTTGGGTTGTTCCAACTAGGTAGGTCGTGATAGACTGTTCCGGCTAGACTATTCCTGCTAAGTAGCTCCCGTTTGATTATTTCTATTAGGCAGTTCCTAGCTTTGTGTGAATTGTCTGCTGTTAGTGATATAAGCTTGGCTCTCCATAATTGTCCGCTATTGTTGTTGGAAGCTTTGCTATTTATAAGAGTGGATGGATATGATGGTCACTCCAGTAAATCAGGCAATTTCCATCTACAATTCGTTTGGCTTGGATGTTCCAATATACACACACACGATATAATCATAAGTTTCCATATGCACTCAGATTTCATTCCATAAATAGCCTGTTTGGGTTCGATTGGAGAAGCTTCGTTAGGGGTCTGTTGGTTCGGTGGATGCATATCGTCATCTTGCTAGCCAAGTTCGTGCACCTCTCTCCTTTGTTCTGTAGATACCAAATCCACCAATGATAATCATTTTTGGTACCTTAGGTACCAAAAAGGATTGATACTTTGGGTACTGAACGGATCAAAGTACTGAACAAGATTTCCTATTACGTTCCCTACTAGACCATTCCTCATGTTCCATAAAAATAATGTACTTGCCAAGAATCAAACTAGCTTCTCTGTTGGAAGCTTGATGCTCAATCATTTGAGCTACACATATTTTGTATCATAATTCCTTCATTTCAAATGAGAATTGAATGAGACTTGGACCAATAATTTCGTATCATTGAGTAGAGTATTCTAGTGCCTCTGAATGTTCAATTTACCTAAAGGAAGTAGTAGCTCTCTAAGATGGGGCTTGAGTCAGGAGGTGGACAAATTTGAAGACGGTCATACCTTCCAATCCATAGCTCGGATTGAGATGTAGTTTCAACTTAGGTGCAAGCTTTAACTTCAAGGACATTTTACAAGTGCTTTGACAATATCTTCTGATTATGCCAAATTTGCCCCTAGTGCTTTCCTTAGCCTTTGTGATTACATGATGGCATTTTTATTATGCAGCTTCTTATCATTTCTATGCTCCTTAACGTCTTTTCATCTTCACTATGCTATAAGCGAAAATGGCTACAACAACAGCTCTTTCTTATGAGTGTAAAAGAAAATCATATAAGTGTTATCCTCCTTTGGTGCTCATTTTCCTTAAAAAAATTAGAAATATACATAAAGTTTTCAACCTCCAAACTCAAAATTTCTAATTCAAATTTTCAAAATCCAATAACTGAAATTCTCAAATTTCAAATTCCTTATAGATTTATTCATTTTTCGAAGTAGGTTTACCGATTGAACTTTTTAGTTTTTAAAATATTCAAATTTTGAAAATAAATCAAATTTTCATATATGAATTTTCGAATACAAATTTTATAATCTAAAATTTGAAATGTCATTTGAGAGTTCAAATCTAATAATTTCAAATTCAAACTTTCATTTTTGAATTTTTTGATTCGAAATTTAAATCTAAGTTTCGGTAATCATATTTTAAATTTTTTAATTTTAAACGTTAGATCCAAAATTTTAAACAAAACTGCAGCTTATTATATTTTTTGTTTCACAAATTACAAAAAGTATTCCTATAGAAATCTCCTACTCGGTTGCACCATTATTAAAAGAGCATGGCACGTTACGAATTCGCTGTAGAATATGTGTCATTCCCTCTCCCACCTCCTCTCATTTTCCATGCCCAATTCTTACTCCTTCCGAATCCCTAGTTCTTAATTTCGAAAATCTCAAAAACTCCTTAGTCCTAAAAGCCCTGTATAGTAATCCGCTACCCTCCACTGCACATCTCCAATCCAAGCCCATCACTCTCGAATCCTCTCTTCTGCTCAATTCTCCATAATATCCAAAGTATTTATCCTGTTTCCAACTATTATCCTCATAAGTAGAATGGTGGAAAAAGCAGAACGTGAGCTTGTTGCATGCCTTCATGAGAGCCTGTTTGTGCTGGTTGTGATCAATGATGGCGATGACAGGATTCAACATTTTCAGGGTGGACATGATGTGGTGCCGAAGATGTTTGTGCCTTTTGATGCTGTATTTGCATGTTATTTTCCGGTAATGGGTGATGAGGTGAGGAGTAGATTGCATTGGCGAAAAGATTGTATGCTCAAGGTAGATTTTTTGAACCAGAAATTACTTTATCTTAAGTTGCATAAGAATGTGATGTTATTTTTTGTCTTGAACGTGTCTGATGAATGCTTGCTTGCGCTTGTTTTGTCTGATTTACCATACACTACCAAAAATATCATCATTATTCACCATATTTTAGAAGTTGAATGGCCATTAGATGCAGCGCACTATACTTTGAATGACATAGCAAGTTATGCGTTAGGTCGCTCGTGCCTTAAGTCGGCCACCTTAAGTCGCTCATGCTATCAGCGACCTACCTTCAATCGTATGCCAACCAGCGAACTAACGAGATATGGGAGTTATGCAGTGGAAAATGATCCAGCGACCTATGATAAGTCGCCGAGCGACCTAGCGAGTCATCATGACCGACCTAGCGAGTTAAGAGATCCAACGCGCATTGCCTTAGGTCGTTACGACCTAATGAGTTCCGACCTAGTGGGTCGCTCACATACCTTAAGTCGCCCAGAAGTTTAGGTCGCTAAAGCTTAGGTCGATGCTTACCTTAGGTCGTAAGTCGCTAAGTTGCAACCTGAAGCAGATTGTCCTTATACCATTTGTTCTTTAAGTCGCTCAACTGTGCTATCTCTTAGGTCGCTCCAGAGTTAAGTCGCTCAAGATTCTGGAAGCTATGTTATGTTGTTAAGTCATTTGTTCGTAGGTCGTTGGGTCGTAGGTCGTGTTTGTTGTTATGTCGCATATATGTTGTAACTAGTTAAGTCGCCTGTGATGTTAGGTCGCGTGGTGTTCTTAGGCCGTAGGTCGTAAGTCGTTATTGCTATAACTTGCATTGTTGTAACTCATGTATGGTTGTGTTGTGTCGTATGTGTATGTGGGTTGTAATCTTCTATAAATACGGGTGTGTTGTCATTGTAAAGCAAGTTGGTTTTGAATAAAATTTGTTTGTGTGCTTTGTGCCACTTTTGTTGAAGTTGAGTGTGATCTCCTTCTTCTTCCATCTTCGGTTATTCGAGTGCGCTCGAATCAACGAACTTGAAGCTGATTCATGGAATCTCATGCGCGAGATCAACGTCGAAGAATCGTAGATCTTCTAACGCGGAATCGTGCGTGATCAACGTGTTGAAGATAGCTAGAATCCGGTATCTCAAGAGATCAACGGATTTGGTCATTTATCTTTGTTTACTTGACACGAATCATTTCGTGAGGAAGAAATTTGCATCAATTTGTATCAAACATGAATAGCACGTCAAAGTTTGTTAAGCCGTCGCGTCACCATTGGATATACTTGGGTTCTCAATGCGAACATCATAATTGTTTGTGTCAATTTTTATTTGATGGTGCTATGTCTGACCAGGTTTTTGTATTATGGCCATATTGTAGCTTGTTTTTGTATTATGGGCATTTTGCAGCTTTTGAGGAACCCCTAAATAAATGATCTAAGTACGATTTTCTTACTCTGGTTTTCTTCTTCTTTTTTTTCCTAGGTTCGGATAGAATATGATCTTGAGGAATTGAGAGAAAACTTATTGAGAATGCATACTGAATATTTGCATAAGGCATCATCATTATACATTGAATCCTGTAAACTAATCTAGGATTGTTTACGTATTTGATCCAATATTTTTTTCAATGGTATCGTTAAAATTATTCAATTACAAAAATATATGTTTTATGGTTTAAATATGAAATTGGTTTCACCATTATGTACTCGTGGTAGTAAAAATGCTGGGCTTTTTGTATGCTAAGACACGTGTAATAGCTAACCTTTAACAATAAATATTAGTTACTAAATTCATTTGTTGCCTAAAACACTATGATTCATTTTTTTAATCTTATTTTGTTGAATCAAAATTGTTTCCAACTAGATTTCCCTAGATATATCTTAAGACAATAAAGATTTTACAATTAATTTCCTGACTAATATATCTAAGATATCAAACTATGCAAAAACCAAGACTACAAAATACATGTTAAGTAGCGTTGTATAATTATTCAGCTTATATTGGCTAAATTTAAAAAAGTGGAATAAGTAAAGACTTTGACCTAACAAATATGGTAGAAACTTTTATGCTGCAATTGCAAGTCAAAAGTACACATTCCTCTAAAATGCATCTTTGTTGCACAGTTTGAAGATGCAAAACATATATTAACATTTTTTTGTTCAGCCAAGTGCAACAAATTGATAACAGCATGCGTAACTTATGAATCAAAAAGGAACTTCAAAAAGAGAAACGACACCTGAGAGATTAGAACTCTCACGGGGAAACCCCATGTACTTAGCAGGCACACGCCTTAACCACTCGGCCAAAGTGTCCTTTTTGATTTTTTTGCAAAGGTAAAATATATACCCAATAATCTGTATGCATATAAAACAAACTGTTTGACGGATAAAAGTTTTTTTGTTGTAAAAAGTTGAAAAAGACTTATGTCAATGTTGAATCTTGCTATGAAAAGCGCGTTTCAAAAAACATATTGTTTGCAAATAAGTCCAACAATTTGAGAAATATGACCAATAATTCTCCAACTTCCTTCTTATGTGTTGCTAAGCATATATATTTGATAATGATAATAATCATTTGCACATACATATTGAGTTCAAGAAATATAATAGCAGATTAAATGATTTTTTTTAAATTAAATATCATGCATTGTCTTTAAACTTCTATGAACGTAATATATGCAAATGGTAGGAAAGAAGTTTATGTTTATATTCACAAGCAAAAAAGTTTGATAAAAGAGATACGATTGAATTACTAATACTTTTATACTTAATCTACAATTGAAAGATAGCAAGTAAAAAATTAAACCTGATTTGATAATATTTGACTCTGATATAAAGTATGTTGTTAAGTCATTGGTTCGTAGGTCGTTGGGTCGTAGGACGTGTTTTTTGTTATGTCGCATATATGTTGTAACTTGTTATGTCGCCTGTGATGTTAGATGGCGTGGTGTTCTTAGGTCGTAGGTCGTAAGTCGTTACTGTTATAACTTGCATTGTTGTAACTCGTGTATGGTTGTGTTGTGTTGTATGTGTATGTGGGTTGTAATCTACTACAAATACGGGTGAGTTGTCATTGTAAAGCAAGTTGGTTTTGAATAAAATTTGTTTGTGTGCTTTGTGCCACTTTTGTTGAAGTTGAGTGTGATCTCCTTATTCTTCATCTTCGGTTATTCGAGTGCGCTCGAATCAACGAACTTGAAGCTGATTCATGGAATCTCGTGCGCAAGATCAACATCGAAGAATCGTAAATCTTCTAACGCGGAATCGTGCGTGATCAACGTGTTGAAGATAGCTGGAATCCGGTATTTCGAGAGATCAACGGATTTGGTCATTTATCTTTGTTTACTTGACACGAATCATTTCGTGAGGAAGAAATTTGCATCAATTTGTATCAAACATGTATAGCACGTCAAAGTTTGTTAAGCCGCCGCGTCACCATTGGATATACTTGGGTTCTCAATGCGAACGTCATAATTGTTGGTGTCAATTTTTATTTGATGGTGCTATATCTGACCATGTTTTTGTATTATGGCCATATTGTAGCTTGTTTTTGTATTATGGGCATTTTGTAGCTTTTGAGGAACTCCTAAATAAATGATACTAAGTTCGATTTTCTTACTCTGGTCTTCTTCTTCTTTTTTTTCCTGGGTTCAGATAGAATATGATCTTGAGGAATTGAGGGAAAACTTATTGAGAATGCATACTGAATATTTGCATAAGGCATCATCATTATACATTGAATCCCGTAAACTAATCTAGGATTGTTTACGTATTTGATCCAATATTTTTTTCAATGGTATCATTAAAATTATTCAATTACAAAAATATATGTTTTATGGTTTAAATATGAAATTGGTTTCACCATTATGTACTCGTGGTAGTAAAAATGCTGGGCTTTTTGTATGCTAAGACATGTGTAATAGCTAACCTTTAACAATAAATAATAGTTACTAAATTCATTTGTTGCCTAAAACACTATTAGTCATTTTTTAATCTTATTTTGTTGAATCAAAATTGTTTCCAACTAGATTTCCCTAGATATATCTTAAGACAATAAAGATTTTACAATTAATTTCCTGACTAATATATCTAAGATATCAAACTATGCAAAAACCATGACCACAAAATACATGTTAAGTAGAGTTATATAATTATTCAGCTTATATTGGCTAAATTTAAAAAAGTGGAATAAGTAAAGACTTTGACCTAACAAATATGGTAGAAACTTTTATGCTGCAATTGCAAGTCAAAAGTACACATTCCTCTAAAATGCATCTTTGTTGCACAGTTTGAAGATGCAAAACATATATTAACATTTTTTTGTTCAGCCAAGTGCAACAAATTGATAACAGCATGCGTAACTTATGAATCAAAAAGGGACTTCAAAAAGAGAAACGACACCTGAGAGATTCGAACTCTCGCGAGGAAACCCCATGTACTTAGAAGGCACACGCCTTAACTACTCGGCCAAAGTGTCCTTTTTGATTATTTTGCATGACGGATAAAAGTTTTTTTGTTGTAAAAAGTTGAAAAAGACTTATGTCCATGTTGAATCCTGCTATGAAAAGCGCGTTTCGAAAAACATATTGTTTGCAAATAAGTCCAACAATTTGAGAAATATGAACAATAATTCTCCAACTTCCTTCTTATGTGTTGCTAAGAATTTATATTTGATAATGATAATAGTCATTTGCACATACATATTGAGTTCAAGAAATACAATAGCAGATTAGATTATTTTTTTTAAATTAAATATCATGCATTGTCTTTAAACTTCTATGAATGTAATATATGCAAATGGTAGGAAAGAAGTTTATGTTTATATTCACAAGCAATAAAGTTTGATAAAAGAGATACGATTGAATTTCTAACACTTTTATACTCAAACGACAATTGAAAGATAGCAAGTAAAAAATTAAACCTGATTTGATAATATTTGACTCTGATATAAAGTATGTTGTTAAGTCATTCGTTCGTAGGTCGTTGGGTCGTAGGTCGTGTTTGTTGTTATGTCGCATATATGTTGTAACTTGTTAAGTCGCCTATGATGTTAGATGGCGTGGTGTTCTTAGGTCGTAGGTCGTAAGTCGTTACTGTTATAACTTGCATTTTTGTAACTCGTGTATGGTTGTGTTGTGTCGTATGTGTATGTGGGTTGTAATCTTCTATAAATACGGGCGTGTTGTCATTGTAAAGCAAGTTGGTTTTGAATAAAATTTGTTTGTGTGCTTTGTGCCACTTTTGTTGAAGTTGAGTGTGATCTCCTTCTTCTTCCATCTTCGGTTATTCGAGTGCGCTCGAATCATTGAACTTGAAGCTGATTCATGGAATCTCGTGCGCGAGATCAACGTCGAAGAATCATAGATCTTCTAACGCGGAATCGTGCGCGATCAACGTGTTGAAGATAGCTAGAATCTGGTATCTCGAGAGATCAACGGATTTGGTCATTTATCTTTGTTTACTTGACACGAATCATTTCGTGAGGAAGAAATTTGCATCAATTTGTATCAAACATGAATAGCACATCAAAGTTTGTTAAGTCGCCGCGTCACCATTGGATATACTTGGGTTCTCAATGCGAAGGTCATAATTGTTGGTGTCAATTTTTATTTGATGGTGCTATATCTGACCAGGTTTTTGTATTATGGCCATATTGTAGCTTGTTTTTGTATTATGGGCATTTTGTAGCTTTTGAGGAACTCCTAAATAAATGATACTAAGTTCGGTTTTCTTACTCTGGTCTTCTTCTTCTTTTTTTTCCTGGGTTCGGATAGAATATGATCCTGAGGAATTGAGAGAAAACTTATTGAAAATGCATACTAAATATTTGCATAAGGCATCATCATTATACATTGAATCCCGTAAACTAATCTAGGATTGTTTACGTATTTGATCCAATATTTTTTTCAATGGTATCGTTAAAATTATTCAATTACAAAAATATATGTTTTATGGTTTAAATATGAAATTGGTTTCATCATTATGTACTCGTGGTAGTAAAAATGCTGGGCTTTTTGTATGCTAAGACATATGCAATAGCTAACCTTTAACCACAAATATTAGTTAGTAATTCATTTGTTGCCTAAAACACTATGAGTCATTTTTTTAATCTTATTTTGTTAAATCAAAATTGTTTCCAACAAGATTTCCCTAGATATATCTTAAGACAATAAAGTTTTTACAATTAATTTCCTGACTAATAAATCTAAGACATCAAACTATGCAAAAACCATGACCACAAAATACATGTTAAGTAGCGTTGTATAATTATTCAGCTTATATTGGCTAAATTTAAAAAAGTGGAATAAGTAAAGGCTTTGACCTAACAAATATGGTAGAAACTTTTATGCTGCAATTGCAAGTCAAAAGTACACATTCCTCTAAAATTCATCTTTGTTGCACAGTTTGAAGATGCAAAACATATATTAACATTTTTTTGTTCAGCCAAGTGCAACAAATTGATAACAACATGCGTAACTTATGAATCAAAAAGGGACTTCAAAAGGAGAAACGACACCTGAGAGATTCGAACTCTCGCGGGGAAACCCCACGTACTTAGCAGGCACACCCCTTAACCACTCGGCCAAAGTGTCCTTTTTGATTATTTAGCATGACGGCTAAAAGTTTTTTTGTTGTAAAAAGTTGAAAAAGACTTATGTCCATGTTGAATCCTGCTATGAAAAGCGCGTTTCGAAAAATATATTGTTTGCAAATAAGTCCAACAATTTGAGAAATATGACCAATAATTCTCCAACTTCCTTCTTATGTGTTGCTAAGAATTTATATTTGATAATGATAATAATCATTTGCACATACGTATTGAGTTCAAGAAATACAATAGCAGATTAGATTATTTTTTTTAAATTAAATATCATGCATTGTCTTTAAACTTCTATGAATGTAATATACGCAAATGGTAGGAAAGAAGTTTATGTTTATATTCACAAGCAATAAAGTTTGATAAAAGAGATATGATTGAATTTCTAACACTTTTATACTCAAACGACAATTGAAAGATAGCAAGTAAAAAATTATACCTGGTTTGATAATATTTGACTCTGATATAAAGTATGTTGTTAAGTCATTCGTTCGTAGGTCGTTGGGTCGTAGGTCGTGTTTGTTGTTATGTCGCATATATGTTGTAACTTGTTAAGTCACCTATGATGTTAGATGGCGTGGTGTTCTTAGGTCGTAGGTCGTAAGTCGTTACTGTTATAACTTGCATTGTTGTAACTCGTGTATGGTTGTGTTGTGTCGTATGTGTATGTGGGTTGTAATCTTTTATAAATACGGGTGTGTTGTCATTGTAAAGCAAGTTGGTTTTGAATAAAATTTGTTTGTGTGCTTTGTGCCACTTTTTTTGAAGTTGAGTGTGATCTCCTTCTTCTTCCATCTTCGGTTATTCGAGTGCGCTTGAATCAACGAACTTGAAGCTGATTCATGGAATCTCGTGCGCGAGATCAACGTCGAAGAATCATAGATCTTCTAACGCGTAATCGTGCGTGATCAACGTGCTGAAGATAGTTAGAATCTGGTATCTCGAGAGATCAACGGATTTGGTCATTTATCTTTATTTACTTGACACGAATCATTTCGTGAGGAAGAAATTTGCATCAATTTGTATCAAACATGAATAGAACGTCAAAGTTTGTTAAGTCGCCGTGTCACCATTGGATATACTTGGGTTCTCAATGCGAAGGTCATAATTGTTGGTGTCAATTTTTATTTGATGGTGCTATATCTGACCAGGTTTTTGTATTATGGCCATATTGTAGCTTGTTTTTGTATTATGGGCATTTTGTAGGTTTTGAGGAACTCCTAAATAAATGATACTAAGTTCGGTTTTCTTACTCTGGTCTTCTTCTTCTTTTTTTTCCTGGGTTCGGATAGAATATGATCCTGAGGAATTGAGAGAAAACTTATTGAGAATGCATACTGAATATTTGCATAAGGCATCATCATTATACATTGAATCCCGCAAACTAATCTTGGATTGTTTACGTATTTGATCCAATATTTTTTTCAATGGTATCGTTAAAATTATTCAATTACAAAAATATATGTTTTATGGCTTAAATATGAAATTGGTTTCACCATTATGTACTCGTGGTAGTAAAAATGCTGGGCTATTTGTATGCTAAGACATGTGCAATAGCTAACCTTTAACAATAAATATTAGTTACTAAATTCATTTGTTGCCTAAAACACTATGAGTCATTTTTTTAATCTTATTTTGTTAAATCAAAATTGTTTCCAACTAGATTTCCCTAGATATATCTTAAGACAATAAAGATTTTACAATTAATTTCCTGACTAATAAATCTAAGACATCAAACTATGCAAAAACCATGACCACAAAATACATGTTAAGTAGCGTTGTATAATTATTCAGCTTATATTGGCTAAATCTAAAAAAGTGGAATAAGTAAAGACTTTGACCTAACAAATATGGTAGAAACTTTTATGCTGCAATTGCAAGTCAAAAGTACACATTCCTCTAAAATGCATCTTTGTTGCACAGTTTGAAGATACAAAACATATATTAACATTTTTTTGTTCAGCCAAGTGCAACAAATTGATAACAGCATGTGTAACTTATGAATCGAAAAGGGACTTCAAAAAGAGAAACGACACCTGAGAGATTCGAACTCTCGCGGGGAAACCCCATGTACTTAGCAGGCACACGCCTTAACCACTTGGCCAAAGTGTCCTTTTTGATTATTTTGCAAAGGTAAAATATATACCCAATAATCTGTATGCATATAAAACAAACTGTTTGACGGATAAAAGTTTTTTTGTTGTAAAAATTTGAAAAAGACTTATGTCAATGTTGAATCCTGCTATGAAAAGCGCTTTTCGAAAAACATATTGTTTGCAAATAAGTCCAACAATTTCTCAAATATGGCCAATAATTCTCCAACTTCCTTCTTATGTGTTGCTAAGAATATGTATTTGATAATGATAATAATCATTTGCACATACATATTGAGTTCAAGAAATACATTAGCAGATTAAATGATTTTTTTAAAATTAAATATCATGCATTGTCTTTAAACTTCTATGAATGTATTATATGCAAATGGTAGGAAAGAAGTTTATGTTTATATTCACAGCAATAAAGTTTGATAAAAGAGATACGATCGAATTACTAACACTTTTATACTCAAATGACAATTGAAAGATAGCAAGTACAAAATTAAACCTGATTTGATATTATTTGACTCTGATATAAAGTATGTTCAATGCTGAAACAGTAGCGGTTATTAACTAGTCAGGTATTTAAAATCACTAAGATTCAATTTTACCTCCCTATTTCATAACGTCTCTCCATGATTTGTCTCAAATTCAATTAATGTTTTAATTTTAAATCCGTACTTGACAACAACTTATTGTAGATCAATGAACATTGATTTCTGTTCTCAAATTTACCTTCGTTTTCATTTTATTCTAATTTTAGGAATTCTTAAAGTACTCTAAATTTGTATATAAAAGTTGGATTGAAAACCCGTTTTTCACTATTAAATCAGAATTTTCATTAGCTTTAGATGTTATTTACATACGAGTCATATTTTCAAGCTTCAATAATATTCCATACAGAAACCAAAATAATGACTCATCAACACAATTAAGACACATGTATTGAAAACCTTTAACTACTCACATCATTAAATTCTATCTTCTCGGTAAGGAGGAAGTCTGTTTTTCCTTAAAAAGAAGATTATTTTCTTTCTCAAAGTGTGAAAAAGATCATCTTTGTTCTAAAAATGTGAAGGAACATCATCATTCTTATCGAATTGTGAATGAAAATTTTCTCTGTTTATTGTGTGAAGGTAAACCATCTTTTAAATATGGAACGAAAATTAGTTTCTTTTTCGAAGTAGTTCATAATATCATTTTTCTTATTTGATTATGAAGGATGATTATCTTTTTTCCCAAATACGAAAGAATATCTTTTTGTGTTTCATAAAAAGAAAAAAAAAGATAAAGAGGAAGACTATTTTTGCTTATAGAATTATTTTAGATCATCTTTTGTTCTTAACTGTGAATGGAAACGCTCGTCTTTTTTCTTGAATCATGAAAAAGTTGTCATTTATTCTTGACGTGTGATGGAAGATCATGTTTCTTCTTGAGCTATGATGAAGTCAACGTTATTCTCAAAACAGAAAATCATCTTTATTTTCTCAAACTGTATTTCTTCTTGCATATGAGAGAATAATATGTTGTATGTAGTTATATTAAGTTATTGACTATTTTTTGCATCTGAAAATAAATCATTGTCGAAAGGTTCATGAATGGTATATTTTTTTGTTTCCAGTATCCAATTGCTAGCTATGTTTGTTTCTTGTGTAGTGTGATTTTTTAATAACACTGACATTGACGACATTAAGAAGAGTCAACATGTATGATGTGTTTTTCTCTCTTGTTTCTTTTACTCTCTAACTTAGTGAGTTTTGACCGTTTATCAATTTTCCTCTTAATAAGACACATTTTATTCTATAATATTCATTAAATTTCTAAATTTTACTAACTTTTCTGTTGTACTCTTTTCAAAATTTTAACCTTGTATAATTTTGTTATGACATATTAGTGTTCAAAATTACATTGTTAATATATATTTTTATTCATAGGAATATTAGCGAATGTTCAATTTTTTTACTATTTATAACATTAATGTTCACTAACCATTTACCATTTGCGCATCCTCTGCTTGTAGGTCAATATGGAGTACTTTTACTGATTGCACAAGCTTATAGATTGCAGTTTTATTACAACATTGCACAAAAATCTGTTGTATAACTTGCTATGTAATATATTGCAAAATAAAAAATTACAGAACACGACATATATCATTGATTTGAATTCTGTCAACATGTAAGATTCTAAAACTTTCTCTAGTGTGTTATTTGAATTTTAAATTGATGTTGCATGATCAAAGTGCTTGTTTTCAAATATTTCCTATGATTTTGATATATTATCTTCAAACACGGTTTTTATTTCATTTTGAATCATTTTATCAAGTTCAACTTTTACAATTAGGTTTTTAATGTGAAGTGGACGAGGGAAAAATCGAATTTTTTTTACCTTAAACCTTCTTTTAAAATAGAATAGGTAGGTTATTCCTATTAATTTTTACAAGGAAAAATATTCAATTTTTCTTCTTCCTTTAGCCACATTTCATTCTAAAATTTACAAAAATATTTTTTGCTTTTCTGGATCCATTTTGTTTCCCCTACCAATGACGAAAATCTAGGCCAATGTTATCCATGAAAAAAAAACTTCCTCCACTAGAATTCTTCTAATGACCTTACAGCCTCTAAGATTGCATCCCTTCTCTTCTTTTTAAATTCAGTTTCAACTAAAAGGATAGAATTTCAAACGAGAATATACATGGTTTTGAAACACTTCCAACAAAAAGCATGACACCAATCTCATACACACATACATCATGTTATACGTCATATTTCTTGCGATGTGGGACTTATCCATCCAATCCACGCATCCACAATACGAGCCACACGTAACAGAGTCATATTGTTTCTCCGTGATGCAACTTCAGTCCTCTGTCAACTAACCAAATCCCCGAAACCCGACTAGTTATGAATCCAAACCATTGTTAGGCCTTTAACAACCAAAACCCGATTAGCTATCAATCCAAACCGTTGCTCGGTTTTTAACAATCACCCAAATGCTCCTTTGGGATCTTAACGCAAGTGTACAATTGAAGACATTAGCCTTAGAATAAAACCACGGTAATGGAGAAATGAAATAGAACAGTGTCGTTGTGAAATTTGATGTGAGAAGTCCATGGTAATGGAGAAATGAAATAGAAAAGTGTCGTTGTGAAATTTGATGTGAGAAGTCCGTAGTAGCTCGGACAGCGGTGATAATGGTGGCGATGCAGAAGCATTGTTTGTTGAAGGGGGCATGGGCTTTTTTAATAGAACTTGTAATTTCATTGTGTATAATATCATTGTCATTGTTATGAAAAGATAGATATTTTAAATATAGAATTTTCTCTTGTTCTCATTTTTCATGTTTGGTTGGTGTATGGATGCATAAATTATGGGAATCACTAAAGAGTGGGTCCTTTTGGATAAGGAGTGAATCAAAGATTTATTATTATTATTATTATTTTCATTTTTGTTTTGTTAAAAGAAGAATAATTCATTGTTTTCTTTTATAAAAAGAAAGTGAAATTGCAATTCTTTTTGACCTCGTCGTAATTTTCTTTATTCTCTTCTTTCATACATTGGACAAATCATCCCACCAAAATCATTATTTCTTCCGCTCATCTCTAAAACATAATTCCCTAATTCGACAACTCATCTTTTTATTTTACAAAATAAACTGTTGAAAATTGAAGATCGTGGGGGGGAATTCATCTCATTCTCCACCTAGATCTTCATCTATACAATTTAATATGGATATGCATAACTTTTGCTCTATTCAGTATTTTAATGAATTTTTTTACAAATCAAAGTGGAAAATGAGTACTTGAAATTTGTGGAAATCAGGATTTGGGGTTGGATATGAAATTGGCTTTGGATGTAGTATGCTAGAGTATGAGGTGTGGAAACTTGACGGCTGGAGAGTGGAAGGATGGTCGGATTTTGGTTAGTGACGACTGTGGTGGAAATTGAAGCGGCTATTGAAATGAAGAACGAGTTCACGTTTTTTCTTAGAAGAGAACAGAAATATAAGGGGTATTTTGGAGAGGATGGATTACTCTTTTATGTTCAGAACAAATATAAACATTTTCCTCTTTACTACATTTTCCCCTTTCCCGTTATCCCTATATCATTTCTGTTCTCCTTTTAACAGTTCCCTGAATTATTATCAAGAAAATAAGATAAATGCTTCTAAAAAAGAAACACAATCATTCGTTCATAGGTCTAAATTGTTGAAATTGTATGATAATTTGGTATATCAAAGCCTTTAAACATTTGTTTCAATTTGCATTTCACGGTGTAAGTGATGCATGCCAGTTTGCCAAATTTGGTTGACAAACAATACTAAAGTATAATTGAACCGTGAAGTTTTGTGCTTATCATTTGGTTATTTTTACATATTAATCAAATTACGAGGAAAAATATATTACAAACAGTCATTTTGTTCAACATTTGGATTTTAAACATGATTTGAATTGTTGGACCAGTGATCATCTCTCTCCTTTTAATTTTCATCTCTTTACTCTTCATCGGGAAATGTTAGTGGTGAAGTACAATGCTGCAGGCGTACTAATGTGGCACTAAACACTTTAGATGGTTTCAAAATATAAAACAGGGGCAGGAACAGCAGTGATAAGCACAACTGGCTTCTGTTGATTAAACTGATGATCCTTTATTCATCATTGTTGCCATATGATTTGCAATTACTGCACTGTTCATGTTATATGGTTGTTGCTATTATTGCTGCTGCTCTACTAGGAAAAAAAATTAATTTTCCATATGGCCTCTCTCTATCATTGCAGCCGAATGGTTGTTGCTATCATGTGTTATATCTTAACTGATGAGTGACACGGGCACATTTGGCTACAAATTGTACGGTTGATGTATATTCTATATATGTATGTTACATATGCACAATTTGTCCGTATGCAATAATTTTCATTACCATGTTCCTTGTATTATTGGTAATAAGAAAAATGTAAAGACCAACAATTTGCTACAATTTCCGACCACAGATATGTCGCATCAGTGATTTCAATAATTCATGGACATCAATCATTTTTATTGATATTTGCAGGTCTTAAAGGTGATGTTGGAGAAACTTATAATATTATAATGTATCATCATATAGCTGAAGCCCTTGCTGGATCAGTGGCATGTATTGGGATAGACCTATCTTCTATTGTGCTCGAGAAGAGAAGGTGATGCACATCTGTCATTTGAACTGACTACGTCTAAGGTAACAGTTATCTTTTTTTTCTCCCTCACTAAGTGTGTTATGTCTGTGGTCGCGTGCATCCCTTTGTTTTCTTGAGATTATGAATCCGTGATATATAATCATCCTTTAAGTACATTAAATATTTATTTGAGGAAAATGACGGCTAATGCCTTTACTTATGGTGCTCATATTTTGATGGTTTAGACTTGCTATCAGTAAGCTGATCTATAAAAATGAGCTTTTTTCACGTCTATTGGGAGACTAAAATAGAATTCTGAAATCATTAGCCAATGGTAAATGCCGTGGGCATCGAAAGAGGTATGTATTAAATACATTTTTTTCCATCTTACATTAATCTATCTCTCATCTTAATAATATTATTTTAATAAAACATATTAGTTTAGTGACGTCATAGTCACTTTAATCTGATTATAATGGTTTCATAGCAGATTGGGTACATTATTCATTTTTTCACACCATTAAATAACCAAGTATCCGGACAAAAATGTCTTGATGATGGCTAATTTCAGTTTGCAAGACGCTATCCATGGATGAATTCCATGGAGACGTTAGTACCACTCTGAAACCTTAATTGTGAAACAGGTGAAACATAATTAAAGCAGCTAATTGAAATCTCTTTTTGGGCTTTAGTTTTATACTGAACAATTTTGTTCAATTTTTAAACCTATTCTGATGGTAATTTGGTGCTTTCTATCTGATTTTGACTATTGATGTGTGTTATGCATGTACCTCTTTTACCAGCATGTTCAGTTTCACAAACATCTTATAATAATTGTGTGTATGTTATATTGCTGAAGGCAATTCAAATCTTTCATATTCTTATTATATTATATTTTCAAACTGGATTAAATTGAAGAAATTTTAATGCTGGACGTGTGACATTTCATTATTTTATGAAGCTAAACTTACTCCATTCTTTAATTTGTTCAAAAAATTTCCCTACCTACTATATATCTTTGTTTGATTAGTTTGTGGGGTAACATGATGAAAATAACTTGGAAAATTTCATTGATTTGATCCATAGAAGAAGATTTTCTTTTAAACGAAGGTGTAATTTTGTTTGAAAGACAAAACTCATTCACTTTTATCAAAAGCTGCTGGAGGCAAATTTGTATTTTCACTGTCTATTATTTTCCTTTTGCTTTCTACCTTCTTTTCTTTCCTTTTTCTCTGTCCTTTATTTCTTTTAAATTTTGAAAGGGAAAAAAAATGTGTATCTAAAGTTCTGATTAGTGTACTGATCTCACCATATTTTTATTTGTTCAGCAAAAACTATCAATGAGGGTTTCCTATAAAGAAGGTTGAATTTGTATAAGATTAAATTACTATTTTCTACTATATGAAAAAATTAAATTATTATTTTTGTACGAAATACGGCTAATGTTACGTGCCCAGTCTGTTAATGACTCGGCGAAGAATTGTCAAGAGGCTCTAAAACCCAATTGGTTACCTACGAGCAATAATATTGTTTCATACGGTCGTTTACCATGTGTTCTTTATGGTAATATTGAAACATTATATAGGTAATAGTTTAGGTTCTAACAGACTGTATAATACCTAAACTATATGATAGGACGGCAAAATTTCATTTGATAGTACCTTGAAAATTAGCGATTTGAACCAACCATTTCTCCTTTTTTTCTTCACTTAACACACATGCATATATATATATATATGTATATATATGTATATATACGGATCAAGATCTCCTTCTATAAATCCACTTTTCATCCTCCTTCCATCTTGTTTGTGCTGAAAAATTCAAAATAATGTAATTTTGCTGTCTGTTAGTAAAAAAATATTATCAGCACAAAATATTGAACAGCTGGTTGGTAATTAAATTTATGACATAAAATGTCACGAGTTTGATTATCGAGATCTACTGTTGTTGGCATTGATAAACCATATTCAAGAAAAATATTGGATCGTTTCGATATGTGCAACATCTTGAAAATTAGATTTCAAATCGACGGTTGAAATACACGTTTTCCAATAGTTTATGTTGTTTTGTGGTTTTGAAGGGGATAAAAGTTTCCTAATGATTCAAAATTTTGGATAAATGATCTTTGCATTGATAAACCATATTCAAGAAAAATATTGGATCGTTTCGATATGTACGACACCTTGAAAATTAGATTTCAAGTCGACGGTTGAAATACACGTTTTCCAGTGGTTCATACTATTTTGTTGTTTTAAGGGGATAAAAGTTTCCTAATGATTCGAATTTTTTTATAAATGATCTTGGATACTAATAGAACATACCCACAATATTACACTTTATTTCATTTTTTGTGGCACAAAAATACAGGAGGATTTAAGCGAGGAGGGTCATGTCCATTCTATTTAAATTGGGGATCGATCAATCGCTTAAGCATCCTATATGCTAGTAAATGGGGATGCTCTTAATCCTTGCTCATGTAGATATGTGTGTAAGAGAGAAGGATTAAGATCCTCCTATCTTAGTCCTTGCTATATTGATTAACTAGTGTGAACCCGTGCTTCGCACTGCACTAGCATACGTATACAAATAATTAAGTGTATTTAAATGGAATATATGATTATAAAAATAAAACCATGATTGTTGAGGAATGAAAGTTTGCTAATGATAATTTCAATTGTCCAATTATGAGTACACAATTTAATTTGTCACTATAGTCATTTTCACATATGAAGTAATAATATATTCATATCTGTAAGAATCATATATATATATATATGTATGTATGTATGTATGTATGTATATGTGTGTGTATCAACAATTGCAAAACATGATAATGTTTTCATAAATTGCAGTAGCTTGGACATTCATCACTTACATTTCATGCATCCAATCCTATATTCTTATCTGAAGTAAAAGCACAAAAAGCACATGTAACTTTAATTAATAAGAATTAGTATTTGTTCATATGTAGAAAGCATATGCAGTTATGATTTAAAAGCCATATATGAATCCAAGCACACGAAAGATTGTGTGAACACTCCACGTTAGAAAGCACAAGATATGAGATAGTAATAAATGATAAAACCTCATTCCAACCTACTTATGGAATGAACTTCTCACTTAAAAATGAAACTAATAAGATTGCTGCGCCTTATAAGCATAGAGGGAATAGCATGCACAGGATGTTTTTGACTTCAACGTATATTTATACAACAAAATTGTTTATATAATGTTAATTAATGAATGTAACGACCCGGAATATTGGGCAATATCGATTTAATAATCTGTAATAATAATTTAATCGATTTGATAAATTTTCTTTATAATTTTAATTTAAATTGGTAAAATTAATCTTTTAAAGAATAACAAAATTTTAATCTGGTAAGTGAAATCAATATCTTTTAACAATTTAAAAATTGGTTAGAAGCGTTTTGCAAAAGCTAATAAATTTTATTCTATTTATAATATATATGCTTGATATATATTGTGAATGGAAATATCTTTTGTTTTAAATTAAAAATTGAATTTTCAAATTGTAATATATGTAAGCATATGTTATAATTCGATATTGTTTTGAAAATTTAATTTAATCTATTAATAAATTATATATGAATAAATATTGTAATTGAAGCTTTGTTTTAAAACATAATGTTTTTCAAAAGATAATTTAAAGATTAATTCAATCTGTTTCCAAAAATATAAGATGTATATTATAACTAGCTTTAAAGTATTTCTTTAATAAAGTAAATTAAATATGTAAGTTTATATCTACATTTAAACTAAATAAAGGATTATTAAAATACAAATGAGTATGTGTTATCATCTGAAGTTACATTAATAACACTTGTAAGCTTTTAAAAATAGGTTAGTGACATTTGTTCAAATTATTAACAAGTGGCGACATATAATTTTAATTTTTAATAAATGTATTTTAAGAAAACAATCTTCTTTCAAAACATTTTCTTTGTTCCAAATGTTAATGGAAAAATCAGAAAACAAATTTCCAAAATCTGAAAATAAAATCCAAAAGTAAATCTGAAGTTCTTCTCAACGTAGTAAAATCTGTAATTTCAAATCCTAAAGTGTAAAGCCTACATTTGCCAATGCAATTGATCTTCAAAACCTTAACCTGCATTTCAAAAGACTTCAACCTACAACACTTAAAATCTGCATTTCTTCAAACTGCATTCAAAATTAAGGGCCGCAGCAAGTTTCAATTATTTTAAAACATAAAATTGGAAACATGCAAGGGTTCAATTGCTTCAGCAAAGAAAAACTCAAACATGCAATTGCAGGAATCAAAAACAGGTCTTCTGTTCTGTGTTCTGCATAAATAAGAGGTGAGTAAACTTCTTTTAATAATAGTTTTATTTGTTTAACTACCATGCTTTGTTCCCTGTTCTCTGCTCTCTGCAATTTAATCAAGTGAGTAAATTGGTTTTTTTTTTTAAAAAAAACAGTCAAGTTGAATACAAATTTTGTTGCTTATGAATTGATTTAGTTTTTATAACTTACTTTACAGTTATATCTCTATATAACTTTGACTGTGTATGTGATGACATTGCTTTGTTTGATTTAGAAGAAGACCGTGCCTTCTGTTTTTAAGAAATCCAAATCTATCACAATTTGATCCATATTTAGTTTTGAATGCATGAATAAATCTGTTTGTAAATGAAAGTGAAGACTTTAAAAATAGTACCATAATTTTTAGAACAGCAGAAAGTGTAGACAAAGGTTTTACAGTAAAACTAAACTTTTGTAAAAAAATTACTGGCTTAAATTCGAAATTGAGTTTCATGCATGTAATCGTGATTGAAAATCACGAATTTAGGCGTATAAATTGTAAATTTTAATTGAGTTAGTGGTGTGAATTTTGGGTTTGAAGGTTTTTGGGGTTATGGCGAATTGCCGATTGTTCACGCATGTAATTGATTCGAAATTTGGATCGAGGGTAGCTATACGAGTGTAGAATTAGGGAAAATTGTTGAGTAATTTTTCCTATGTGTAATTTGTTCGAATTTGGAACAATTAGGGTTTAGGACTACAATTTGCTTTCGGCATGATGGTGAAGCATTGCCTCGTGTATGTTGGATCGAGTTCGATCGTGTTCGGGGATGTTGGAGCTTGAGGTCTTGGCTTTCGATGGTGGTGTCGGGGAGGTGTAATGGTGGCGAGTTCGTCAACGGCAATGGGTTTTACGGTCGAGTTTCACTGCAGTTCTTCGTGCGTTGGGTCATAATTCGATTCGATTTATATTTCTCGAATCTGGGTTTTCATATGTGTTCGTGGATGGTTGAGTGATCGTCGACGATTGGTGCGACCAACTACGGCGGCCGACATTGTTGGTGCATGTGCACCGTGATTGTTGTGTGCACTGGGAAGAAGGAGTTGGGGAAGACGAGAGTTTACTCAGGTAGGTGTTCGAGTTGTACTCGGGGATGACTCGAAGAAGATGGGGGCCGAGTTGCTTCGGGGTTGATGCGAGTGGTACCTGGGTTGTACTCGGGATTGTTTTGATTTTGGTCCTGTAGTGTTTTATGGCAGTCTAAACTTGGGTTTTGGTTAAAAGAAATAAATTGTTGGAACTTGTTTTGGTAAGTAGGAAGTTAATCAACTTTTAAAAGAGAAAAATATTAATTGAATTCAATTTCAAATTTAAATTATTGAGAAGTTTTAATTTGAAATTAATTATTCAAGTGAATGTGTGTGTTTGAAATTTAATTTAAAGGAATGTTTTCATTTTAAAATACTAAATCAAGTTATTAAGTAATGATTTTAAAGACTAAGTTTAAATGTCTATTGGAAATTTATAAGTTTAAATTTGATGTTTTAAAGTTTTAAAATTTATTTCAAAATGTTATTCTTTTCCAATTGAATTATTGATATGAATTTTGTAAACCTATAAAAATGGTTTATTTTTAGAATTTGAATTAATTTCAAATAATTTATCTATGTAGATAATTATGAATAATTTTTTTTGATATGAACTTAAAGGTACTTAATTAAATTGTGATTTATTAATAAGTAAAAGTCTAATTAAGAATGATGTTTTCTTAATTAATTAAAGATTTTGAAATATATTAGAAGTAATTAATTAATTGTTTAATTAAATTTAAATAATTAGTTAATTGTTTATTTAATTTTAAATAATCACTTAATTATGGATTAATTAAGTGTGATTACTTAATGAAGTAATCAATGGTTAAATTTTTGGATGTAATTAGAAGAGTAATTACTTATGGAAGTATTTAGAGAAGTTACTCATGTGAGCAATTAATTGGAAGTGATTGATGGATAATCACTTAATGTTATTAATTAAGAATTAATTAATATAATTGTTTTAAAATTAATTAATTATGATGTAATTAATTAATGAATTAAGAATTATTTAATAATGCAATTAATTATTTGTTAAGTAATTAATTAAGAAAGTAATTAAGATTTATTAATAGAAGTAATTAGAGATAATTACTTATGTAAGTAATTAAGAGTTAATTACTTAATTATTTTAGATAATTAATTAATGTGGCTAATTAATTAAAGAATGAGATTAATTTAAGATTAATTACTAAGTGTAATTAATTAAGATTGTTATTAATTATTAAAGTAATTAATTAAGGATTTGTTAATTAATTTAATTGAATAAAAATTACTTAATGAAGTAATTAAAGATTAATTAAATGGATTTATTAATCAAGGATTAATTAATTTAGAAGTTAATTAATTTAGATAGGTAATTACATGTTGTTAATTACTGATTAAAGAAATGTTTAATTATAAGTTAATTATTTAATTACTTAAAGGGTTAATTAATTGATAAGGATTATTTAATTAATGAATTAATCAAGGTTGATTAATTATAATAATTGAATTAAGTATGATTAATTAATTGTAATTAATTAAGGATTAATGTAATTAATTATAGTGAATTAATTAATGAAGGATCATTAATTATTGTAATTAATGATAGTAATTAAAGGTTAATTACTGAATATGGTTATGGATAATTACTTGAACGTAATTAAAGGATAATTCATCAAGTAGGATTAATTAAGGAAGATCATTAAGTGATGATAATGAATTTGATTTGAAATAAAAAAATAATCCAAGTGATTGAAGAATAGTAATTAATTTAATTAGAGATTAATTAAATTAATTAAGAGTTAATCAGTTCTGCTATGGGTGATTGATTAATATTGAATGGTTGATATTGAGTGATTGATATTGGATGTTGAATGACATTGGATGATTGATATGGGGTGATTGGTTGATACTGGATGATTTGGATACTATGATATATGTGATATGCTGCATTGTGAAGATGAATGTTGATATGAATTATCTATTGTGATAATGTTATTCATCTGTTTGTTTATATATCATCCTGAATAAGTTAAATTGTTTAAATCCCTTAAGTACAACTTGGACATTAAAATGGCGTTTGGTTTCGGTGAGACCGGGATCGGGTTTGCTACATTACAGCGTGATAGGGGGTTCTCGCTTTGCGTTAGGTGGCGAACGGGAGACTCTTACCCCTACATGTACCTTTTGGGTAGTATAAGGCCCTAGGTTGGTTGCGAGTCGAGAGGCTGGCCATAAAAGCAAACCCAAGGTACCAATGGGAGCCACGGCGGGGCTGGGATGGTTGAAAAGCCTACCATTCGAATGAGCCGCTGTTGATGGTTTCAAAGCCTAGACTATCTCAGTTGGTATCAGAGCATTAGGTTGAGTGAATACCTAGGCTCTGTAGTGGTGTCTTCCTTGAGAGAGCGTACTTGTAATTTTTATATATATAGACACACACACACCTGATTTATTGGGTTATCTGTTCGGATTTTCCAGCATTAGTTTTAGAGGTAGATGGAGTAGTGGTTTGTGTGTGTAACACGATTACCACTAATGGAAGAGGTCCATATGTTTGAGGTTGAAAGTATTTGTTGAGAATGTAGACCTAATACCGTCTCAAGCGAGATTTGTTGTTTGGAGTAAGGATTTCTCTTATATCCAAAGGAAATCTTTTAAAGATTCGGAGTCTATCTTTGAAGTGTAAGTTTGGATCTGTCGGAAGTGTAGAAGTAAGTAATGATATCTTGGTAACTGCGTGATGAGATGCAGAATCCATGGATATTCCATAAGATGTTTTCTTTGAAGCAGTTTTAGTAGTAGTTGAGGAGCAGTCTTTATATGCCGTAAAGATGATTCATCTGTGTATAAGTTGTTTGGATCTTCAGTATGAAAGTTGGCTGTTTTGGAATATGAGACTAAGGTCTATGAGTTGCTTCGCTTAGGCATGGTCTCATTTAAGGAGAGTAAAGAGTTGATGCTTGGTTTGGAGCCCGAGTTTCTTTTGGGTTGTCTGCCATCTCGGAGGTCTTTTGTGTGGTTGTTGATGGTTTTGGTTTTTGAAAAGTCTTTGAATTAGAAGTCTTGGTTAGCTGTGGTAGCAGTGTAACTCGTAGTGTTCGGTGTGATAACGAGGAGGTCTTTGGCTTTGCATTATCATCAAGTAGAGTTTGGAAGCAGCAGTGTTGGTTGTTTCTTCGATGGTTCGGGAATCTTGGTGTTTATTCTTGCAGTAGCCGAGCAGTTGGTGGAAGTTATCTTGAAGAATTAACCTTGTTTGGAAAGCTTAGAGCTGTTCTAATTGGTAAAGAGAGAACAGATTCTTTGGAATCCGAATTAGGTTGGATCACAAAAGTGACTTGCGATTGGTTTGGAATTTTCTTGAGCATTCTTTGTTTAAGACTGAGGACTCTAATGGGGAGTAAGAGCTACTGAAGTAATCAGAAGGTTGTCTACATCTGGAGTAGAGTTCCATATTATTTTGGATCCAGAAGTGATTATGGCAGCTAGCCCGGTTGTAGGATGGTTCTTGGAGAGGTAGAGATTGGTGTAGAAGCTCAAGAATTTATTTTTGGAATTTGCATTTGGTTAGATCTTGTTTTTGAGTTGGATTCTGTGTAAGATTATGTGACCGAGTCGGATGTGTCACTAAGATTATATGGATTTGATGAACGAAGTTTCTGGTATATATTGGATAAGTTTGTATTCGTGTTCATCAACAGTATTCTTATCTATTTCAGAATCAGAGTTGTGTAGCGGAAGCGAGGTAGCAGCTGTGCAAGGAAGGAAGCAAGTTCTGTTTGCCTTTGCTTGAGTAGTAGAGTTTGTGTTCTGGATTTCGACGGATTTTGGAAGACTTTTCCGTTGGATAGGATCCTGAAGCTAGTTTGCTTAGGTCCAGTTGTTTCTATAAGTATCAGCATAGGTTGAGCTGATAAGGAAGAGATTGGCAGCCCTAGATTGTCTGTCAGGTTATACATATATGAGATAAGAAGTTTGGAGTTTGAAGTTGGGGACTTTATTTGTTGTTAAGATTTCTCTGGTTAAGAGAGCAGAAATTGTGTAAGATTGGTTGGTTAGTGCTATGGCATTTGAGATTTCTTATCTGTGTTCTGATAAGATAGGATTTGTTGTCTATGAGATTGAATGGCCAGTTTGGATAGCTAGAGTTCATTATATTTCACGCATCTCTGAGGGAGTACATGTATGATTCATTGTTGCTTGTTGAATCTGTAGTTCAGTTGGAATTGGATGTTGAGCTGGATTTGAGAGTAATATGATGTTCTGTTCAGATTGATGAATCTAGAAAAGAGAGAAGCTCTGGATTTTGGTAGTGTAGTTAGTTTGTTAGCTTCTGTAGAGCGAGTCTCCCGGTTATTTTTACTTGGGAAACTCGAAATAGTATTAGAATTTTATTCTGACGTAGGTCAGGATAATTAGTTAAGTTTGTTTGTGTGATTGATTGCTTTGGTTGTCAGTAACTGAATGAAATGTAGGCTTTGCTAATAGATATTAAAATCTTTGCTGGGTTATTAAATTACCTTTGCTTTTAAATTTCGGGGACGAAATTCTTTTAAGGGGGGAGGATTGTAACGACCCGGAATTTTGGGCAATATCGATTTAATAATCTGTAATAATAATTTAATTGATTTGATAAATTTTCTTTATAATTTTAATTTAAATTGGTAAAATTAATCTTTTAAAGAATAACAGATTTTTAATCTGGTAAGTGAAATCAATATCTTTTAACAATTTAAAAATTGGTTAGAAGTGTTTTTCAAAAGCTAATAAATTTTATTCTATTTATAATATATATGTTTGATATATATTGTGAATGGAAATATCTTTTGTTTTAAATTAAAAATTGAATTTTCAAATTGTAATATATGTAAGCATATGTTATAATTTGATACTGTTTTGAAAATTTAATTTAATCTATTAATAAATTATATATGAATAAATATTGTAATTGAAGCTTTGTTTGAAAACATAATGTTTTTCAAAAGATAATTTAAAGAATAATTCAATCTGTTTCAAAAAATATAAGATGTATATTATAACTAGCTTTAGATTATTTCTTTAATAAAGTAAATTGAAGATGTAAGTTTATATCTACATTTAAACTAAATAAAGGATTATTAAAATACAAATGAGTATGTGTTATCATCTGAAGTTACATTAATAACACTTGTAAGCTTTTAAAAATAGGTTAGTGACATTTGTTCAAATTATTAACAAGTGGCAACATATAATTTTAATTTTTAATAAATGTCTTTTAAGAAAACAATCTTCTTTCAAAACATTTTCTTTCTTTCAAATGTTAATGACAAAATCAGAAAACAAATTTCCAAAATCTGAAAATAAAATCCAAAAGTAAATCTGAAGTTCTTCTCAACATAGTAAAATCTGTAATTTCAAATCCTAAAGTGTAAAGCCTACATTTGCTAATGCAATTGATCTTCAAAACCTCAAACTGCATTTCAAAAGACTTCAACCTCCAACAATTAAAATCTGCATTTCTTCAAACTGCATTCAAAATTAAGGGCTGCAGCAAGTTTCAATTATTTTAAAACATAAAATTGGAAACATGCAAGGGTTCAATTGCTTCAGGAAAGAAAAACTCAAACATGCAATTGCAGGAATCAAAAACAGGTCTTCTGTTCTGTGTTATGCATAAATAAGAGGTGAGTAAACTTCTTTTAAAAACAGTTTTATTTGTTTAACTACCATGCTTCGTTCCCTGTTCTCTGCTCTCTGCAATTTAATCAAGTGAGTAAATTAGTTTTTTTTTTAGAAAAAAAACAGTCAAGTTGAATACAAATTTTGTTGCTTATGAATTGATTTAGTTTTTATAACTTACTTTACAGTTATATCTATATATAACTTTGACTGTGTATGTGATGACATTGCTTTGTTCGATTTAGAAGAAGACCGTGCCTTCTGTTTTTAAGAAATCCAAATCTATCACAATTTGATCCATATTTAGTTTTGAATGCATGAATAAATCTGTTTGTAAATGAAAGTGAAGATTTTAAAAATAGTACCATAATTTTTAGAACAGCAAAAAGTGTAGACAAAGGTTTTACAGTAAAACTAAACTTTTGTAAAAAAATTTACTGGCTTAAATACGAAATTGAGTTTCATGCATGTAATCGTGATTGTAAATCACGAATTTAGGCGTATAAATTGTAAATTTTAATTGAGGCAGTGGTGTGAATTTTGGGTTTGAAGGTTTTTGGGCTTATGGCGAATCGCCGATTGTTCACGCATGTAATTGATTCGAAATTTGGATCGAGGGTAGCTATAGGAGTGTAAAATTAGGGAAAATTGTTGAGTAATTTTTCCTATGTGTAATTTGTTCAAATTTGGAACGATTAGGGTTTAGGACTGCAATTTGCTTTCGGCATGATGGTGACGCATTGCCTCGTGTATGTTGAATCGAGTTCGATCGTGTTCGGGGATGTTGGAGCTTGAGGCCTTGGCTTTCGATGGTGGTGACGGCGAGGTGTAATGGTGGCGAGTTCGTCAACGGAAATGGGTTTTACGGTCGATTTTCACTGCAGTTCTTCGTGCGTTGGGTCATAATTCGATTCGATTTATATTTCTCGAATCTGGGTTTTCATATGTGTTCATGGATGGTTGAGTGATCGTTGACGATAGGTGCGACCAACTACGGCGGCCGGCGTTGTTGGTGCATGTGCACCGTGATTGTTGTGTGCGCTGGGAAGAAGGAGTTGGGGGAGACGAGAGTTTACTCAGGTAGGTGTTCGAGTTGTACTCGGGGATGACTCGAAGAAGATGAGGGCCGAGTTGCTTCGGGGTTTACGCGAGTGGAACCTGGGTTGTACTCGGGATTGTTTTGATTTTGGTCCTGTAGTGTTTTATGGCAGTTTAAACTTGGGTTTTGATTAAAAGAAATAAATTGTTGGAACTTGTTTTGGTAAGTAGGAAGTTAATCAACTTTTAAAAGAGAAAAATATTAATTGAATTCAATTTCAAATTTAAATTATTGAGAAGTTTTAATTTGAAATTAATTATTCAAGTGGATGTGTGTGTTTGAAATTTAATTTAAAGAAATGTTTTCATTTTAAAATACTAAATCAAGTTATTAAGTAATGATTTAAAGACTAAGTTTAAATTTCTATTGGAAATTTATAAGTTTAAATTAGATGTTTTAAAGTTTTAAAATTTATTTCAAAATGTTATTTTTTTTCCAATTGAATTATTGATATGAATTTTGTAAACCTATAAAAAAGGTTTATTTTTAAAATTTGGATTAATTTCAAATAATTTATCTATGTAGATAATTATGAATAATTTGTTTTGATATGAACTTAAAGGTACTTAATTAAATTGTGATTTATTAATAAGTAAAAGTCTAATTAAGAATGATGTTTTCTTAATTAATTAAAGATTTTGAAATATATTAAAAGTAATTAATTAATTGTTTAATTAAATTTAAATAATTAGTTAATTGTTTATTTAATTTTAAATAATCACTTAATTATAAATTAATTAAGTGTGATTACTTAATGAAGCAATCAATGGTTAAATTTTTGGATGTAATTAGAATAGCAATTACTTATGGAAGTAATTAGAGAAGTTACTCATGTGAGCAATTAATTGGAAGTGATTGATGGATAATCACTTAATGTTATTAATTAAAAATTAATTAATAAATTGTTTTAAAATTAATTAATTATGAAGTAATTAATTAATGAATTAAGAATTATTTAATAATGGAATTAATTATTTGTTAAGTAATTAATTAAGAAAGTAATTAAGATTTATTAATAGAAGTAATTAGAGATAATTACTTATGTATGTAATTAAGAGTTAATTACTTAATTATTTTAGATAATTAATTAATATGATTAATTAATTAAAGAATAAGATTAATTTAAGATTAATTACTAGGTGTAATTAATTAAGATTGTAATTAATTATTAAAGTAATTAATTAAGGATTTGTTAATTAATTTAATTGAATAAAAATAATTTAATGAAGTAATTAAAGATTAATTAAATGGATTTATTAATCAAGGATTAATTAATTTAGAAGTTAATTAATTAAGAATTAATTAATTTAGATAGGTAATTACATGTTGTTAATTACTAATTAAAGAAATGGTTAATTATAAGTTAATTATTTAGTTACTTAAAGGGTTAATTAATTGATAAGGATTATTTAATTAATGAATTAATCAAGGTTGATTAATAATAATAATTGAATAAAGTATGATTAATTAATTGTATTTAATTAAGGATTAATGTAATTAACTATAGTTAATTAATTAATGAAGGATCATTAATTATTGTAATTAATGATAGTAATTAAAGGTTAATTACTGAATATGGTTATGGATAATTATTTGAATGTAATTAAAGGATAATTAATCAAGTAGGATAAATTAAGGAAGATCATTAAGTGATGATAATGAATTTGATTTGAAATAAATAAATAATCCAAGTGATTAAAGAATAGTAATTAATTTAATTAGAGATTAATTAAATTAATTAAGAGTTAATCAGTTCTGCTATGGGTGATTGATTAATATTGAATGGCTGATATTGAGTGATTGATATTGGATGTTGAATGACATTGGATGATTGATATGGGGTGATTGGTTGATACTGGATGATTTGGATGACTATGATATATGTGATATGCTGCTTTGTGAAGATGAATGTTGATATGAATTATTTATTGTGATAATGTTATTCATCTATTTGTTTATATATCATCCTGAATAAGTTAAACAGTTTAAATCCCTTAAGTACAACTTGGACATTAAAATGGCGTTTGGTTTCGGTGAGACCGGGATCGGGTTTGCTACATTACAGCGTGATAAGGGGTTCTCGCTTTGCGTTAGGTGGCGAACGGGAGACTCTTACCCCTACATGTCCCTTTTGGGTAGTATAAGACCCTGGGTTTGTTGCGAGTCGAGAGGCTGTCCATAAAAGCAAACCCGAGGTACCAATGGGAGCCACGGCGGGGCTGGGATGGTTGAAAAGCTTACCAGTCGAGTGAGCCGCTGTTGATGGTTGCAAAGCATAGGCTATCTCAGTTGGTATCAGAGCATTAGGTTGAGTGAATGCCTAGGCTCTGTAGTGGCGTCTTCCTGGAGAGAGCATACTTGTAATATATATATATATATATATATATATATATATACACACACACACACACCTGATTTGTTGGGTTATCTTTTCGGATTTTCCAGCATAAGTTTTAGAGGTAGATGGAGTAGTGGTTTGTGTGTGTAACACGATTACCACTAATGGAAGAGGTCCATATGTTTGAGGTTGAAAGTATTTGTTGAGACTGTAGACCTGATACCGTCTCATGTGAGATTTGTTGTTTGGAGTAAGGATTTCTCTGATATCCGAAGGAAATCTTTTAAACATTCGGAGTCTATCTTTGAAGTGTAAGTTTGGATCTGTCGGAAGTGTAGAAGTAAGTAATGATATCTTGGTAACTGCGTGATGAGATGCAGAATCCATGGATATTCCAGAAGATGTTTTCTTTGATGCAGTTTTAGTAGTAGTTGAGGAGCAGTCTTTATATGCCGTAAAGATGATTCATCTGTGTATAAGTTGTTTGAATCTTCAGTTTGGAAGTTGGCTGTTTTGGAATATGAGACTAAGGTCTATGAGTTGCTTCGCTTAGGCATGGTCTCATTTAAGGAGAGTAAAGAGTTGATGCTTGGTTTGGAGCCCGAGTTTCTTTTGGGTTGTCTGCCATCTCGGACGTCTTTTGTGTGGTTGTTGATGGTTTTGGTTTCTAAGAAGTCTTTGAATTAGAAGTCTTGGTTAGCTGTGGTAGCAGTGTAACTCGAAGTGTTCGGTGTGCTGACGAGGAGGTCTTTGGCTTTGCATTATCATCAAGTAGAGTTTGGAAGCAGCAGTGTTGGTTGTTTCTTCGATGGTTCGGGAATCTTGGTGTTTATTCTTGCAGTAGCCGAGCAGTTGGTGGATGTTATCTTGAAGAATTAACCTTGTTTGGAAAGCTTAGAGCTGTTCTAATTGGTAAAGAGTGAACAGATTCTTTGGAATCCGAATTAGGTTGGATCAAAAAAGTGACTTGCGATTGGTTTGGAATTTTCTTGAGCATTCTTTGTTTAAGTCCGAGGATTCTCATGGGGAGTAAGAGCTACTGAAGTAATCAGAAGGTTGTCTGCATCTAGAGTTTAGTTCCATATTATTTTGGATCCAGAAGTGATTATGGTAGCTAGCCCGGCTGTAGGATGGTTCTTGGAGAGGTAGAGATTGGTGTAGAAGCTCAAGAATTTATTTTTGGAATTTGTATTTGGTTAGATCTTGTTTTTGAGTTGGATTCTGTGTAAGGTTGTGTGACCGAGTCGGATGTGTCACTAAGATTATATGGATTTGATGAACAAAGTTTCTGGTATATATTGGATAAGTTTGTATTCGTGTTCATCAACTGTATTCTTATCAATTTCAGAATCATAGTTGTGCAGCGGAAGCGAGGTAGCAGCTGTGCAAGGAAGGAAGCAAGTTCTGTTTGCCTTTGCTTGAGTAGTAGAGTTTGTGTTCTGGATTTCGATGGATTTTGGAAGAATTTTCCATTGGATAGGATCCTGAACCTAGTTTGCTTAGGTCTAGTTGTTTCTATAAGTATCAGCATAGGTTGAGCTGATAAGGAAGAGATTGGCAGACCTGGATTATCTGTCATGTTATACAGATATGAGATATGAAGTTTGGAGTTTGAAGTTGGGGACTTCATTTGCTGTTAAGATTTCTCTGGTTAAGAGAGCAGAAATTGAGTAAGATTGGTTGGTTAGTGCTATGGCATTTGAGATTTCTTATCTGTGTTCTGATAAGATAAGATTTGTTGTCTATGAGATTGAATTGCCAGTTTGGATAGCTGGAGTTCATTATATTTCACGCATCTCTGAGGGAGTACGTATATGATTCATTGTTGCTTGTTGAATCTGTAGTTCAGTTGGAATTGGTTGTTGAGCTGGATTTGAGAGTAATCTGATGTTCTGTTCAGATTGATGAATCTAGAAAAGAGAGAAGCTCTGGATTTTGGTAGTGTAGTTAGTTTGTTAGCTTCTATAGAGCGAGTCTCTCGGTTAGTTTTACTTGGGAAACTCGAAATAGTATTAGAATTTTATTCTAACGTAGGTTAGGATAATTAGTTAAGTTTTTTTGTGTGATTGATTGCTTTGGTTGTTAGTAACTGAATAAAATGTAGGCTTTGCTAATAGAAATTAAAATCTTTGCTGGGTTATTAAATTACCTTTGCTTTTAAATTTCGAGGACGAAATTCTTTTAAGGGGGAGGATTGTAACGACCCGGAATTTTAGGCAATATCGATTTGATAATCTGTAATAATAATTTAATTGATTTGATAAATTTTCTTTATAATTTTAATATAAATTGGTAAAATTAATCTTTTAAAGAATAACAAATTTTTAATCAGGTAAGTGAAATCAATATCTTTTAACAATTTAAAAATTGGTTAGAAGTGTTTTTCAAAAGCTAATAAATTTTATTGTATTTATAATATATATGTTTGATATATATTGTGAATGGAAATATCTTTTGTTTTAAATTAAAAATTGAATTTTCAAATTGTAATATATGTAAGGATATGTTATAATTTGATATTGTTTTAAAAATTTAATTTAATCTATTAATAAATTATATATGAATAAATATTGTAATTGAAGCTTTGTTTTAAAACATAATGTTTTTCAAAAGATAATTTAAAGATTAATTCAATCTGTTTCCAAAAATATAAGATGTATATTATAACTAGCTTTAGAGTATTTCTTTAATAAAGTAAATTGAAGATGTAAGTTTATATCTACATTTAAACTAAATAAAGGATTATTAAAATACAAATGAGTATGTGTTATCATCTTAAGTTACATTAATAACACTTGTAAGCTTTTAAAAATAGGTTAGTGACATTTGTTCAAATTATTAACAAGTGGCAACATATAATTTTAATTTTTAATAAATGTCTTTTAAGAAAACAATCTTCTTTCAAAACATTTTCTTTCTTTCAAATGTTAATGGCAAATCAGAAAACAAATTTCCAAAATCTGAAAATAAATTCCAAAAGTAAATCTGAAGTTCTTCTCAACATAGTAAAATATGTAATTTCAAATCCTAAAGTGTAAAGCCTACATTTGCTAATGCAATTGATCTTCAAAACCTCAACCTGCATTTCAAAAGACTTCAACCTGCAACAATTAAAATATGCATTTCTTCAAACTGCATTCAAAATTAAGGGCTGCAGCAAGTTTCAATTATTTTAAAACATAAAATTGGAAACATGCAAGGGTTCAATTGCTTCAACAAAGAAAAACTCAAACATGCAATTGCAGGAATCAAAAACAGGTCTACTGTTCTGTGTTATGCATAAATAAGAGGTGAGTAAACTTCTTTTAAAAACAGTTTTATTTGTTTAACTACCATGCTTTGTTCCCTGTTCTCTGCTCTCTGCAATTTAATCAAGTGAGTAAATTGGTTTTTCTTTTTAAAAAAAAAACAGTCAAGTTGAATACAAATTTTGTTGCTTATGAATTGATTTAGTTTTTATAACTTACTTTACAGTTATATCCATATATAACTTTGACTGTGTATGTGATGACATTGCTTTGTTTGATTTAGAAGAAGACTGTGCCTTCTGTTTTTAAGAAATCCAAATCTATCACAATTTGATCCATATTTAGTTTTGAATGCATGAATAAATCTATTTGTAAATGAAAGTGAAGACTTTAAAAATAGTACCATAATTTTTAGAACAGCAGAAAGTGTAGACAAAGGTTTTACAGTAAAACTAAACTTTTGTAAAAAAAATTACTAGCTTAAATTCGAATCTGAGTTTCGTGCATGTAATCGTGATTGTAAATCATGAATTTAGGCGTATAAATTGTAAATTTTAATTGAAGTAGTGGTGCGAATTTTAGGTTTGAAGGTTTTTGGGCTTATGGTGAATTGCCGATTGTTCACGCATGTAATTGATTTGAAATTTGGATCGAGGGTAGCTATAGGAGTGTAGAATTAGGGAAAATTGTTGAGTAATTTTCCTATGTGTAATTTGTTCGAATTTGGAACAATTAGGGTTTAGGACTGCAATTTGCTTTCGGCATGATGGTGAAGAATTGCCTCGTGTATGTTAAATCGAGTTCGATCGTGTTCGGGGATGTTGGAGCTTGAGGTCTTGGCTTTCGATGGTGGTGTCGGCGAGGTGTAACGGTGGCGAGTTCGTCAACGGCAATGGGTTTTACGGTCGAGTTTCACTGCAGTTCTTGGTGCGTTGGGTCATAATTCGATTCGATTTATATTTCTCGAATCTGGGTTTTCATATATGTTCGTGGATGGTTGAGTGAACGTCGACGATAGGTGCGACCAACTACGGCGGCCGGCGTTGTTGGTGCATGTGCACCTGATTGTTGTGTGCACTGGGAAGAAGGAGTTGGGGAAGACGAGAGTTTACTCGGGTAGGTGTTCGAGTTGTACTCGGGGATGACTGGAAGAAGATGGGGGCCGAGTTGCTTCGGGGTTGACGCGAGTGGTACCTGGGTTGTACTCGGGATTGTTTTGATTTTGGTCCTGTAGTGTTTTATGGCAGTTTAAACTTAGGTTTTGAATTAAAGAAATAAATTGTTGGAACTTGTTTTGGTAAGTAGGAAGTTAATCAACTTTTAAAAGAGAAAAATATTAATTGAATTCAATTTCAAATTTAAATTATTGAGAAGTTTTAATTTGAAATTAATTATTCAAGTGGATGTGTGTGTTTGAAATTTAATTTAAAGGAATGTTTTCATTTTAAAATACTAAATCAAGTTATTAAGTAATGATTTAAAGACTAAGTTTAAATTTCTATTGGAAATTTATAAGTTTAAATTAGATGTTTTAAAGTTTTAAAATTTATTTCAAAATGTTGTTTTTCCAATTGAATTATTGATATGAATTTTGTAAACCTATAAAGAAGGTTTATTTTCAAAATTTGGATTAATTTCAAATAATTTATCTATGTAGATAATTATGAATAATTTGTTTTGATATGAACTTAAAGGTACTTAATTAAATTGTGATTTATTAATAAGTAAAAGTCTAATTAAGTATGATGTTTTCTTAATTAAATAAAGATTTTGAAATATATTAGAAGTAATTAATTAATTGTTTAATTAAATTTAAATAATTAGTTAATTGTTTATTTAATATTAAATAATCACTTAATTATGGATTAATTAAGTGTGATTACTTAATGAAGTAATCAATGGTTAAATTTTTGGATGTAATTAGAATAGTAATTACTTATGGAAGTAATTAGAGAAGTTACTCATGTGAGCAATTAATTGGAAGTGATTGATGGATAATCACTTAATGTTATTAATTAAGAATTAATTAATATAATTGTTTTAAAATTAATTAATTATGAAGTAATTAATTAATGAATTAAGAATTATTTAATAATGGAATTAATTATTTGTTAAGTAATTAATTAAGAAAGTAATTAAGATTTATTAATAGAAGTAATTAGAGATAATTACTTATGTAAGTAATTAAGAGTTAATTACTTAATTATTTTAGATAATTAATTAATGTGATTAATTAATTAAAGAATGAGATTAATTTCAGATTAATTACTAAGTGTAATTAATTAAGATTGTAATTAATTATTAAAGTAATTAATTAAGGATTTGTTAATTAATTTAATTGAATAAAAATTACTTAATGAAGTAATTAAAGATTAATTAAATGGATTTATTAATCAAGGATTAATTAATTTAGAATTTAATTAATTAAGAAGTTAATTAATTTAGATAGGTAATTACATGTTGTTAATTACTGATTAAAGAAATGGTTAATTATAAGTTAATTATTTAATTACTTAAAGGGTTAATTAATTGATAAGGATTATTTAATTAATGAATTAATCAAGGTTGATTAATAATAATAATTGAATTAAGTATGACTAATTAATTGTAATTAGTTAAGGATTAATGTAATTAATTATAGTTAATTAATTAATGAAGGATCATTAATTATTGTAATTAATGATAGTAATTAAAGGTTAATTACTGAATATGGTTATGGATAATTACTTGAATGTAATTAAAGGATAATTAATCAAGTAGGATTAATTAAGGAAGATCATTAAGTGATGATAATGAATTTGATTTAAAATAAATAAATAATCCAAGTGATTAAAGAATAGTAATTAATTTAATTAGAGATTAATTAAATTAATTAAGAGTTAATCTGTTCTGTTATGGGTGATTGATTAATATTGAATGGTTGATATTGAGTGATTGATATTGGATGTTGAATGACATTGGATGATTGATATGGGGTGATTGGTTAATACTGGATGATTTGGATGACTATGATATATGTGATATGCTGCTTTGTGAAGATGAATGTTGATATGAATTATCTATTGTGATAATGTTATTCACCTATTTGTTTATATATCATCCAGAATAAGTTAAACTGTTTAAATCCCTTAAGTACAACTAGGACATTAAAATGGCGTTTGGTTTCGGTGAGACCGGGATCGGGTTTCCATATTTGGATATCCGAAAACCACATCGATTCCAATTAAACGTTAGATCGTTAATCCAAGTGGAGAAAGTGAAGACTCGAGGTGTAAGGGCTATACTTCAGTATAACTCTGTGGGTGATCCCGTAATGAGTTTGACGGAATAGTACTTATAGGTTCGAGATGGAGATTAGAGTGCAAGGGCTATGGTCCTTGACTCTGAGGGTGATTCCGAAATGAGTGCAACGAGATAGTACCTTCGGTTTCGTTCGAACCCGGAACGAACTTGTATGGATTGAATGCTTTTAGCACATCGTCAGGCGGACGATGAGCATTCTAAGATAGATGTGTTCTATAAAGGTAATCGCAACCTCAAGCCTCATCAACCGGGAATGGCTAAAACAGGGGAGGTGCAGCAAGTCTTCGTGGGTAGCCCCCACTGGAGAGCAAGATTTACCCCTGTACAGAGGTCCCTTTTTATTTCGGCTGTGTGGGGCGGTTGAATTCCGGACAACCACCGGGGTTGTCTTGTTTGGGACTGTTTAGTAAGGAATGGTCCCGGCTTTATGTTGCAGGGGAGTGGGAGTACTCGTCGGTACGGTGATCTAGGCGACGTACTGTGACGGGCGGTACCCAGTAGCCCTGCCATTGATGGAATCCAAAATCCAATAAGCGCCTGTACGGTTTTGATTGTGCCCAACTATGTTGGAACGTGAGATATAAGCATTCCAGCTATTTCTGTATTTTTATTTTGAAAACCCTAGACACTATTATAATATCATTAGATTTCCTATCAAATGTTTTGGTTAGCTTAAGGTAAAAACTTTTCCATGTTTATGTGTGGGAAGCCTTACGTGATACCTTTTCTTTTCAAAGGTTTTCTAAAGTTAAGCAATTTTAACCCGTTTACTCACACCAGACCCCTGTCTGACCCGAGTGTTTATTTTCCGTTTTATTAAAATCTTGGGTACTCATATTATGTATGAGTAGTCAAGTGATTCAGGTTAGCTTGACGAATTCTGAAGGAGTAATGGAGCAGGAGGCTTCCACGTGTAGATATATTGGTTCCACTGTGTTTGGTTGGTATCTGTATCTTATATACTTGAGTTGTATGAATTAGACAGATGTTTATAACTATCTAATATGTGTTGTATAGTTGTGTACTATGATGTATTAAGATACTATGTAATATTTTATGTTATATATTATATTTCATTCGTTCCGCTGTGAGTTCTCTGATGTTGTTGTTTCTTTCTTTCTCTTTCTTTCTTCTTCTATCCCTTTCTTTCTTCAAGATGATGCGATTTCCTGGAGTTAAGAAGTCAGGTCGTCGCAATGAATTTTCTAAAATACAATGCATACACGATCTTTAAAACGGTAGAAATTATATCCCAAAGCATTTATGATATACCATTTCCTATTACTAATATAATGCGCTCGTTTTTACAAAATGCAAAATCTATATATGACATCGGTGTACAATTTTCTTAATATCCATGCAAATATAATCCAATGTTGCAAAATGTAGCAGATCATAGTATTACAATTGATAAAAATCATTAAGTATGTCTGAATTATTGAAATGCTCCAATTCGTATGTTAGCAAACTGAATTTCTTAGCCTTTCTTGCCTACTTTAAATAGTAGCTGCCATCCTTATAAGCTGAAAAGCTATATATTTTCATTCATCTCTTCCCTCGTCATTTTTTATACTAATGTAATTACTTCGCTCCCTTCTATTTGCATGTTTTATTTTCTATAGCATCACCCCATCTTGATCGGGTACAAAAATTATCCTGGTTTGTCAATATATCTGAGAAATGAAACGAATCCATGTAACCAAACAATATGTTAGTTGGAGACACTAATCATTTGAACTTTCAAATAATATGTATCCCTTGGAAAACTTATTTTCCCTTCTTAGTAACATATAATAGCACAGTTCAATATTTGTAGAGATGAGGCTGAATTATTATTGTATTATGTTTGCCCAACTAAAAGTATTTGGGCTTTTGTTCTTTCTATTTATTTATTATTGGCCATAACCATTCATATGACCAATAAAGTTCCTCGAAGATCCTTGAGAAGTGCAATTCAATTGCACAAAAGTCATAACATTTGGGTGCTAATCTGCAAAACTAAAAATAGATAAAAGCTAACATGAGAACCAAAATAGTATTTGTTTTGTATCCAATTTAAAAAATCTATATATGACATCATTTATGTAATATAACCAGAATACATTTTGAGTGCTTGTATGACGTCTTACCCTCGTTCATTTGAATTACAGTATTTAAGCAACTCAATTAAGAACCATTATAATTGTTTATATTCTAATCAAACCTATTATAACAATGCATATTATTAAAGATCGAGTATATGAACGCACTTTAGACCAAGAACCTATAAAGTGATTTCGAAATCTCTTTGATTTGTTGTTTAAAAAATCTTTGAATTCCCAATCTTTCTATTATGTCTGCTATTCTAAGAGCTTCATCAAGATACTCAAACCTATCTCTCCTCTGGTCACCAATGAGTATAAACAAATCTGAATTCAGTCTATCAGCAGTTTTGTGGGAGCATCATCCTCTTCTGAATGGATCTACAAAATAATAGCAAACATAATTAGAAAGAACTTATAACAACAGCTGAAGGATTACTGTTTTTTACTCATGTACCTAAATGAACTTTCATTTTAATGTGATTTAATCATACATGTGGTTAGTTGAATTTTGAATTAGAAATTTCACTAAAGTTCATAGGCAGTTTAATTACAATAGTGGATGTAAAGTTTTTTTAGTTTTCTACTAAAAAAATCTTATATTTGATTATTGGGCTGAAATCGAGATATTGCTAAAAATTAGGAGCAAAACATTTTTGTTATCATATGAGCCAAGTTGCATATCTTAAGTGACAAATAAGGGTTCGAATCAGTTAAACATAGGTTGGTGATGACTTATGATGAATTTTGACTTATTGAGGTCGAGACCGGTAACCTATTGTCATGACGTATATGCATGAGTTGGAGAAGACAACCAATGTGACCATGAGGGTGATGTCTGTTGAATATTCAAGGTACATGCAAAACAATAGCTAGCTACAGAAGTGAACTCAATGTGTGCTATGTAGACAATATCTTTGGTGAGTTGAAAAGATAGGAGTATGCATGTCTATATGGTATTATATTATGACTCACCTGAAAGCTATGCCTCTTTATTTCTAATATATAACCAACATTGACATCTTAAATTTACCATATAAGCAGTAGAACAGACCATAATATCAAAAAACAAATGAATCACTTCCATTTTAATGTGTGATGTGATGCTTCTCGGTAACATCTATATTTTTGCATCCATTTTCAACTAAAGATAAGCATATGACAAACTATTTACCCTATATTTTAAGGCTCAACCGATAACTTAGGTTTTATCAATAACAAAAAATCATAACCTTTTAGGTTTTTTGTTATTATTTCAGTTTTATGAAATTCTTTGGTATTGGCACTTGTAATCATTATTTCTACTTTTTAATCTTAATGATCCATTTTGTTGTTTATGTTTTTAACCATACAAAATAGTTTGACAAAAGAAAATGTGTTATTGTATGATGCTACATCTGTCATAATGGTGACAAAAATATAGTTCTTATCATCAAGCACTTATATATATATATTTGATAAGAATTTACTATTTGTTAAGAATTCTACCTATCCAGCGGATGATTTTCAAAGCATTTACTATGTGAAGGGATGAAAAAAATGTGTGATACCATTGTTTAATTGTCTTGCTAGATGATTCTAAACTCATTTTGTTTAATACTCTAAAACATTCTAAATGTTAAAATTATCGTTGATTACTAATCATGGATAGTGTGAAATACATTTTAGATATTATGGATGATTTCGAAATGCAGTTTCTCGGTATTTGTTCAGAGTAATTTTTTTACCCAAAATCTATGATTCATAAAACATACGAGAGTTAGTATCTTTGTGGCTTTGTGCAGGAACACATTGACATAGGGTTTCAATTATATATATATAAATTAGGCAACATAAATACTTTTTTTTCAACAAGGATTTAGGAAGAAAATCGAGAATCTCCATCTACTGAAGTCACTGTCCTCGGCACGGCTCCAATATCCCATCACAACCTAGTCAAATGAATTAGTTATTCAAATGTCAATATATGAACAACTTTAATCAACATTTTTTGCATCAATTACAAAATGCAAACTATATTATTTATGAATACCTATGGACCGACAATGAAGTTGTCAAGTTATTTCAACTGCAATCCGATGTGTTTGTGAAAGAAAACAATAGTTAATTGCCATGATGAACCTGTTAAGGTATTTGAGTATTTACCATGCTTCCTTGTTCAACTCCAAAAAGCACACACTTAACCACAAGCTCATCAACTATTCCATGGTGGCTCTTCATTACCTAAAGATTATGATAAATAAGTGTAGCTTTACTAAACATGAAATAAAATATTTATTAGGAAAGAAAAATAGCTAATGAAGTATCATGGATGACATTATACGTCAACATTGTGTATTTAACATGTAACAATTTTGTCAAAAATGCATAGTCCTTTTGCTTTCAAAAGAAAACCATATCACGTCGTAACAGATCCATGATTTCTAGAATGGTTGAACTTAAAGGTCGAATGAATGTAATCTACCGAAGAGAAAATATATTGAAGAGAAAATCAATGATAACCTAAATGAAATCAGGTAAACTTGAAAGGAAAATTTTTCTACAAAATATTCATTTTTCTTTGTTTCCCAAATGAGAAGCCTTTAACTAAACAATGTCATCAATCAAAGATGCAAGATGATTTTTTATGAGGAAAAACCGAAAAGTAGCGAAAAAGGGAAATTAAAAGTTTGTGCATAAATTTAGAGGGTTGTTTAACCCCTTTTAAATATACCATTCAGCATGTTGACAATCTAGTGATTATGAACGAGTTGAATTAGCTACTAAAATACAAATATTGTTACAACGAATTTGCAAAAAAAAATCCTTGAATCAAGGAGAGTTCTAAAAATGGGATGAGAATTAGTACGAGAAAAAAACTTAAATAGTCAAATATTCAACTTTTTCTATAATATGATAGATATAAACCTCTCCGTAGAAAATTATAGAAGAGAGTGAACTCATTTCCCTAATTAATGCTAATGCACTATATGCATTCAACCTTGCCTTGTAGCCTATGTTGGGTAACTATTTATATATTTAAATAATTAAAGCTGAAGGTACCCTCTTATGCCAATTACCTCAAACATTGTCAATCTTTTTGACTGCCATGACATGTAAATTTGTTGACATCCCTTCTACATTCATGTACACATCTTGATATCGTCTCCATCAAATGTCCATCTCCATCTATCCTTGCTAATATGTCATCCATATATCGCTTTTATCTTTAAACTTGGAAATAATAAAATAATGGATGGCACATAAAATACCAATAGGTAATAATGTTAAAATTCTCAGCTAAGTTGTATAAATTATTAATTTAAAATTTTGTCAAATATATTATATTTCATTACGATTGAACTTCGATCTCCTATTCCAAAGAAAAGTCAATAGCAATTTCTGTCTGCCCATTCCTGTTAGGAAGTTCCTATTAGACAGTTCTTGTTGGGTTGTTTCTACTAGGTAGTTCTTGATAAACTGTTCCTGCAGACTATTCATGCTAAGTAGTTTCTGTTGGATTATTTCTAGTAGGCAGTTCCTAGCTTTCTGTGAATTGTCTGCTGTTACTGTTGCAAGCTTGGCTCTCCATAATTGTCTTCTATTGCTGTTGGAAGCTTTCCTATTTATTAAAGTGGAGAGGTATGGTGGTCTCTCCAGTAAATCAGGCAATTTCCGCCTACAATTCGTTGGTTTGGATGTTCCAATACACACATGATATAATCACAAGTTTCCATACGTACTCGGATTTCATTCCATGAATAACTTGTCTAGGTTCGGTTGGAGAAGCTCCATTCGGGGTCTGTTGGTTCGGTTGATGCACATCATCATCTTGCGGGCCAAGTTCGTGCACCTCTCTCCTTTGTTCTGTAGATACCAAATCCACCAACCAGAAAATCATGTTTGGTACCTTAGGTACCAAACAGGATCGATACTTTGGGTACTGAACGAATCAAAGTACTAAACAAGATTTCCTATTATGTTCCCTAGTAGACCATTCCTCATGTTCCACAAAAATAATGTACTTGCCAAGAATCAAACTAGCTTCTCTATTGAAAGCTTGATGCTCAATCATTTGAGCTACATATATTTTTGTATCATAATTCCTTCATTTCAAATCAGAATTGAATGAAACTTGGATTACTAATTTCGTGTCATTGAGTATAGTATTCTAGTGCCTCTGAATGTTCGATTTACTTGAAGGAAGTAGTAGCTCTCTAAGATGGGGCTTGTTTGGCGAATTCTAACCACCGATCAAAGGCCCCATCGAACCAATTCGTCACCGGACCGAGATCACCGGATCAATACCAAATTCCAACTCACCTACCACCGAACCAATCAACTGCCGAAACAACCCCTAGCCGAACCAACCCACTTCCCATGATTAGCCGATCCAACTCCATTTCCATGCCTAGCCGAACCACTCACCACCGGACCAAGCTACGCCCTCACCGTCGGACCGACACACATGCCATTCACTACCGAACAAGAGGCATACTACCACTACCGAACCAACATGAGGAAGGTATTACCGAACCAACACTTCCAGGCCAGATTACATCAGCCCAGGCCCACCAACAGCTATATACATCCAAGACCCCTACCCCCAACCTCACTATATAAATAGAGGGGTAGGGGTACAACAATGGTAGACAAGTTTGAGAGCTCAAGCACGGATAGAACTTTCAAACAACTTTCAGATACTTGTAATAAAAGCTTTGTACTTGTAACCTGAAAAGTAAAGGAGAATAACATATAAAGTGGACGTAGGCACATTCTGGCCGAACCACTATAAAGCTTCTCCCACTCGACCTTCTTCCCAACAGCATCGCTCATTGCTTGGAAAACATGCCTCCCAGGCAGAGGAAAGATGCTAGCAAAGGAAAGAACATCGCAACTAACAGTATCTCAGATCCAGTGATCAGAGATCAAGAGAATCGTCATGTTCCAACAACAAATGGAAATCAGGCAAATTCGACAGCCCTCGCTACGGAACAACCAATTACTAAGGCAGATCTGGAGAGGGTTGTGGCTGAAGTAACTAACCGCTTTGCATCTCAACAAGAAGCCTTGGTGGACCAACTCATGTCACGCTTAAGGGATGCTGAAGAATCCAACCGCAACACCGAATCATTGGGTGAGTCCCAGTCTGGAGGATTTGGGAGGCGACAAAGATCTTTCTTTTTCGAAGAGGCTAATAACAGAAACAGCCATGGTAGGAGCCGAGCCCCGACTCAGCCCGAATTACGACCCGAGGAAACACTTGGAACCGAACCCAATGGGGGAGGTACCAGGCAGGGGTCGGATATGGCTGAGCCTGTCATGCTACCTAACCATGGGAACACCAATAGATGGGGCCGAGCTGGAGTCCATCCCGAAGTTGGACCCGAGGGAACGCTTAGAACAGAGCCCAATAGGGGAAAATCGAGGCAAGGGCCAACTGTGACTGACCCCAGCATGCTCCCAGAGGACCGAAGACAGCCACCGGAAAATGTTAGGAGTAATAGACGATACCATCCCTACAGGTTATCTGGACAGACTCAATCCCGCAGAGAAAAACCAACCCCATTTCTATCCGCTCCACGTTCTGATGAAAGGATGACACGATTGTTCAGAGAGTGCGTCCAACGGGACCAAAGGGATCGGGGGATAGGCGCTAGGGTAACCAGCCCCTTCACCCGCAATATTGAAACTTCCATCACCCCTCGGAATGGAAATTGCCAACAATGGAACCTTATAAGGGAACCTATGACCCCGTTGTACACTTGCAGAGATACACATAGCATATTCTCATGAGCGGAGCAACAAAGGGAGTGTTGTGTAAATTCTTCCCACTATTCTTGGCAGACATAGCTACCTCCTGGTTCTGCCATCTACCCCAAGGATCCATCAGCTCGTGCGAAATGTTGAAAGAAAAGTTCATCAGCCAGTTCCGCATTCATGTGGAACAACCCAAGGACGCTTATTCCCTATCTAATATCAAACGGAAGCCCGGAGAGACAGTGCAACAATATCTAACCCGATTCAACGCCGTAGCGGCCGCAGTCCAAGATGCCGATGAGAAACTTATCCTAATGGCTCTTTGTAGTGGCGTACATCCGGATACCAAATTTGCTAAAAGATTAACGAAAGAAAAACCAGCTACCTTACTCGACTTCTTCCATGAAGCCGGAAAATATATGAGACTTGAAGACGTTGCCATTGAAAGGCAAACAGGGCAACAAGCTAAGGCACCTCATGGCAACACACCCGCAGTAGCAAAGGACGTTCGAAGAAATGACTCCAGAGATAGTGCAGGGGGCAAGAAGGGAGAAAAGCGTCTATATCGGCCAGGACCGAGATTTCACACTTACACTCCTTTAAATGAAACGATCGAAAACATCTTCCTGGCCACGCAAGACAAAGTTAGATACAGACGCCCCCCGCACAAGAAGGAATCGGATAACGTAATTAAATCTGGAAAGTTCTGCCGTTTCCACGAATCTCATGGAGATGATACCAATGAATGCCATCATCTCCGGGACTTGATTGAAGAACACATCAGAAGGAAGAGACTAGAACGCTATGTAAAAGGCAAGAACAGGACTCCAGCTCCTGCCAATGAAAGCCCGAGTCTATCACCCCCGGAAGCAGGCGGAAGAAATCACAACACTAGCGGTTCCAGTCAAGAGAAGATAGTGGTCCATACAATATCGGGAGGACCACACATTGCCGACAGGAACTGGGCAGAAATGGAAAGATATGGAAAGTCACTTAGAAACAATGAAGACTGCATCAATTCCGTCATGGAAGAACGCCGCCCGAAGCGGAAAGAGGATAATGACATCACATTCAGTAGGCGAGACCTAGAAGGAAGATAGTACCCTCACATGGATCCTATGGTCACTCTGCCTGGTTCGGTCCAGCCGAAGTTTTTCGAATTCTGGTAGATACTGGAAGCTCCGTAAACATTTTATTCAAGCATGCTTTCGACAAAATGAAGCTGTCAATGAAGGATGTGTCTCCCTGCAACAAACCACTACACGGTTTCACTGGAGATGCGAAGATGCCCCTCGGGCGATTGGACCTCTTTGTTGAAATATGAAGTCATCCCCGCTCCGTGGTGCGGAAACAAACATTTGTGCTAATAGATAGCCACTCGGCCTACAATGCCTTTTTAGGAAGACCAGCCTTGTCTGACTTCAAGATTGTCCTGGCCCCTTGGTGCCTGAAGATGAAATTTCCAACAGATAATGGGATAGGGGAAGTAGAAGGAAATTAAGACGCCGCCTGAGATTGCTATGTAATTGAACTTCGCAATAACCGCAGGAAGGATAAAGGGAAGGATGTAGAGACTTCTCTCTGCAAGAAAAACTTGGAAGCGTAGAAACTAAAGAAAGCCCTTCCTCTTCGATATACCAGTGATCCCTTCAATGAATTAGACCCCAGGGACAAAGAGGAGGAGGCCACCACCGAGTCTGCATAGGCTATGGAATTTGTATTTGTAGACAAACACGACCCAAGTAGACTGCTAAGAGTCGGGTCTCAGTTAAGAGCAGAGTTGAAGGATCAACTCATCGATTTTCTTCGCCACAACTTGGATATATTTGCATGGACGCACGCTGACATGACTGGAATCTCCCCAGACGTAGCTTGCCACGTACTGAACATCGATCCCACCAAGGTGCCAGTAAAGCAGAAAAAGAGAAGCATGGGGGCAGAACGATCAGTAGCCCTCAAGGAAGAAGTGAAGAACCTACTTGCCAACAACTTCATACGAGAAGCCATCTACCCAGAATGGATCGCCAACCCGGTACTGGTAAAGAAGGCTAATGGGAAGTGGCGAATATGCATCGACTTCTCCAACTTAAATGACGCTTGCCCGAAGGATTGCTTCCCACTCCCCAAGTCGATCTACTCGTGGACAGCACAGCCGGGCACGAACTCTTATCTTTTATGGACGCATACTCAGGATATAACCAGATTCCTATGCACACCCCCGATGAAGACCTGTTCGCCGACGGAAATTCTATTGGTTTAGAAAATCGTCGAACGAATTTAGAAATAAAATTTATACCGCAAGCGCACGGTGTACGAATGTAGCACGCGGCGAATACGGGTCGATCCGCAGGGAATTGATGATTTTAAAATTCTATTCAATCAAATTATACCGAAGTCGAGAGTGAATAGCTAGAAATGTAAGAAACTAACAAAAACTAGCAAAAGAAAATGATAAAAATACGAAAGTTAAGAGAACAATTTAGAGATAAATCCACTCTCTAGATCATATAAATCAACAAAATGAAGTTATGATCTCTCTTTTCTTGTCATTAGTGAATTAGTTGATGTGCTTATCATAAGTATGATATATTTGTGCTATTAATTAGCTCAATATAAACAATCAAACTATAACACAACCACTAATACACATTTAACTCTCATGAAATATGACAACAAAGTTGAAATAAAAAACTATTTTAAGCATAGCCTGTTAACTATTGTTTAGAAATATAGGCTATCAAATTTCAATTTCAACATTCACTTCTTTGCCATAATCATATTTAGATGAAGAGGCAATTTGTGTTATGTTTGTTTAAGCATAGCCTATTTGTTATAAACAACATAGACTATCAAATTCAAAGCTAAACAACATCATTAAACCACTTCAATCATTCTCATTAAGCACAAAAAGAGAGCATAAACAACAAAATGTTGGATCTACATACTTGAGAGCTTCATTACCCCTAAATTGAAGGGATTAAGCTCTCATATTTGTTATTATATGAACAAATGTAGAAAACAACATTAAACAAGAAGAGAAAAAGAGAGCAAATGAAAGGAAAAATTATTCTACTTGCATAAAATAAAAGAGAGCTACACTACAACATGAAAGTAAATGAACATGAAAAGGAAAGAGCATGTATTAAATTGCATAAAATAAAAAAGATTACATAAAATAAAAATGGCTAAGTAGCCATGAAAAGAGAAAGAGGAGCTTTCATTTTATTTTTGATCTAAACTAAACTAAAGAGAAGGAGGCCTAAGAGAGACTAAGAGAAGAGATCATGTTACATGAAACATATGGGTATTTATACATGTATGAAACCCTAATTCATATTTTTGGGGAATACCCAAAATGCCCCTTAGGAAGTGTGGAGGCCAAGTAACCATTAAAATGTCTTAATCCCCCATTAAGTGTACATGAAACCATTAAGTCCAAAAGCATGTGCATTAGCCTTTAATTTGTACATTAAGGTAGGTGGGTAGGTGGGGTCCTCCATGATCTTCACTTTGAATTATTTCCATCTTCATTCCTTTGTATTGATTTTGTGCATGCATATCTTCATGAAACCACTAGTGAAAGTCACCAAATTTCATACAAAAAACATAGAAAATTCTAAGTAAATTTTCACATTTTAATAAATGCACAAAAATGACCATTTCACCCTTGTATGAAGATGAACGTGTGACAATTTGGAATTAATGTGAATTTTGGTTAAAACAAGTTAAAATACCCAATATGATCATTTATTTAATTTAAATAGATTAAATATGGCGATAAAAATGTGCACATTTACGTGCACATCAAATACCCCCACACTTATCTTTTTATTCGTCCTCGAATAAAGGGAAACTAAGATAAATCCATTTTCGTAGGAAGCACGATTGCATTGAGCGTATGCAACAAGCCGTTAAACCTCTGGGTGTCCCCAGTAGGACGAGTGTTGTCTCGTGAGGGTTTTCAGCGGATACTACCCACAAAATCCAAATGCATGATGAAAATATTTACAAAACGCAAGATTTATTTACAAAGAGATGAATGCAAATTTTTGAAAATATTTACAAATGAAAGATTTATTTTTAAATTGACACGAATAAGTTAAATATAGGTTTTGGTTATTATCTTGAAAATTTATGTCATTTACTCGTCAAAATTTCCAACAAAAATCAAGTTATCATAACAAATAGATAATAGTTTAACTTGTTGTTTCGGTTGATAACAAAGTGTAATTATAAAATGGATCCTTAGTTGATTATCAAAGTTTATCAAAGTGGTATTTTCATTTCTTTTCAATAACAAATCAAATCAAATAAGTAAAAATAGTGCTAGGATTTCAATTGCTTGCTCTCTCATTATTTGCAAGAAAAATTACACACCTAGCTCAGGTAAACTGAGGCCAGATATACCACCCATGCACTGCCTTTCAGGCTTATGTGAGGGGAGTACAAAGCATGGCGAGTGTACACACTTTCGTGCATACACTTATCGACCTTAGGTGGTTTTTATTAAGTCTTTTTTTTTAACATGTGTTCCATACATGCATAACCGTGAGGACTTTTAAATGAGTACGAAAGCACATAATCAAATATTCCAAGTAATTTACCCATGCATAACCGTGAGGACTTTTAAATGAGAGTGAATACTTGGATGTTATTATTATTTTTTATTTTATATATTTTTTTTTTGAGAGGGAGTTTTGCAAAATTATCTTAGCACCATTTAACTTAGAAGACAAAAAAAATGTTATATCCTTTACTTTAAATTCACCACTTTTAAAACAAAGATTTTCAATTAGGATGTATTTCACAATTAACACGTATGAACCTTCCTATATACCAGTTAAACCATTGTTATTTATAATCAAACTTCATTTTTATTTTTGTTAAGACGAATAAATTTTCAAAAAATTCAATTTAATAAACCAAAACCATATATTTATCCTATAGTGTTTCTTTAAAAATAAATCAAAATGCTAAAAAAAAATTGTATTTTAAAATTTTGATATTTTTTTGAGTTTTGGAAGAAAAAAGAAAAAATCAAAAATCAAAAAGAAAATGAGTCTCCCCCCACACTTGATTTTGACTGTGTCCCCACAGTCAACCCAAGTGGAATAAAATAAAAATCTAATATTTACATGAAAGATTATTATTTACAAGAGATGAGAAAGTATATAGTCAAAAAGTAAATGAAACGGTCTTCCAAAGACCAATTCATTTGTCTCGTCAAATGCGTGAGACACGGCTTAAGCACGAAAAACCAAATCGTAAAAGAATTTGAAGTTGATTGTCGATTTGGAAAAACGAATGTCGTTTTATTAAAAATCGTACGAGTTGTTTTATTTTTGATGATTTTCAGGGTCGACAAAACAATTGATTGAAGTTCAAGTTTATTTTCACCAATTTGAAATTCAAGCTTATCATTGAAAACATTTTCACAATTACTGATTTCAAAATCAAAATGGTGGTTTTCATCTTCCCTTTCGGGATTTAACAACTTGTCATCCAAAAGTCCAAAAAATTCGTGTTCATTAAATTCGTCTTGCTTTGTTGGATTATCAACAACTTTATTACATAAATCAAGTTCAAAATTCAAAGTTGTTGTATTCAAATTTTCAGAAAAAGGAAGATCGAAATTTAAATCGAGTTTCGCACCCTCAAAAGAATTGAAATCCAACTCAATTACCGTATTTTCAACAACTTGATTAAGATCGTCATTATCAAATTCAAAAGTTGTTATTTGAAAATCGTCGATTTGGGTAAAAGATGGATTATCACTTGACTCATCACACGTTGAGATTTGATTTTGTTGTTCACGTTGTTTCGTATAAGTTTCAAACAACAAATCCGTGTGATCATCGTAAATTTCATTCATTTGTTCAACAAAATCCAATTTATAGTTATTAAATTGAGAATTTTCGATTTGGATTTGTTGAGAACAAAAAATTTCACTCGTAACACGGTTAAGATTATTCCCAGTGCCAAATTCGTTTGAAAAGTTGTTCCCATTTTCATGTTGAGTTTGGAATTCATTTTGGAGCTCGAAATTAAATTGGCATGGGTTATAATCGTAATCATTTGAATTTTGAATTGAATTCAAATTTTGAAATCCTCGACTTGAGTTATTACACAAATCAGAGTTACATAAATCATTTATCTCTTGATTTTGTCGTGTAGAAAGTTCGAGTAAAGATGAAATCATTTCAATGCTATTTTCAAGAGTCGAACGTTGGTCATCGTTTTGAAAATTTTGTTGTTCGAAATTTGAATTATTTACACAAAAGTTGTTGTTAAAATATCCATACGAATTTGGACTGAAATCATATGGATTATATTGATTTTCACAATTATTGTAAAATTCAAGTGAATATGGAAATTCAGACATTTTCAAGAATGTTTTTTGGTTTTTTTTATAAGCGAAAAATATTTACAAATAAAATTTATTTTTTAAAAGGGAAATTGGTTTTTGTTTTGTTTCTTTGGTTTTTCAATTTTTTTCTTTGTTTTTGAAAAGGTTTTACAATTTTTTTTTTTTGGATTTTGGTTTTTCTAAATTTTTTTTTTGGATTTTTGAAATTTCAAAGGAAAATGATTTAAAAATTTCAAAGGAAAAGGAATATTTACAAATTTTTTTTAGTTTTGGATTTTGATTTTTTTTTTTTTTTAAATATGCATGAACTAGTGCAACTAAATGAATGCAAGGGTTAATTACAAATGATTTACCCTAAGTTAACCCAAAATTGTATACTCACACATTGTCTTAGATAAACAAGATAGTTCTCAGCCAGGTAACGGACATGGGTTATCGGTGCACCACGAATAACCGTAGCAATGCAGCCGAAGGTTTAAGTACCTTCAGAGGAACAACCACTATAATATTTACGAATCACCGTAATATTTATAAATGGTTATTGCTCTGCCGTAGCCTAGATACCAAGAAATTAAATTGTTCAAAGTAGACAAATTGTCAATATACAATTAAAAGTTATCGATGTCTAATCGTTATTATTAATCAAAATCTATGATGAAATGCAAAGAAGAAAATAAACGTGTATTAACAATGCAACTAGAATGAGGGTTTTTTTGTTTTTTGTTTGTTTTTATTTTTTGAATTTTTTTTTATATATAAATTCAAATGCAAGCAATCAACAATGCAACTGATAAAAACAAGAGATATATACAATACAAGGCAAATAAAACAAAAAAAACTATTAGAAAGCAGACAGTTTTTTTTTTGGCAGCAGTCTTCCTTCTGAAATTCTGCTTTGACAACCTGAAATATAAAACAAGAATATGTACAATTTTTTTTTGTTTTTTTTTTGTTTTTTTTTTCTTGAAAGAAAACTTAAAAGTAGGATTTTACTTAAAAAAAAAAAGAAAGAATTTTTTTTTTGAAGGGATAAAGCAAAACAAAACTCAAAGGTAGTAAACTCTTTTTTTTATAAGGATTGGACTAAAAAAAAAATTAAACAAAACAAAACAAATTCAAAACAATTTTTTTTTTTACTATAAGATTGGACTTAAACAATTAGAAACCAAATAAAAAAAAATTGAACCCAGCCCAAACCACATACACTCGGCCCAAACAAAAGACCGGACCCGCCTCTTAAAATTCAACACAAAACAAATGAAGCCGTATGAAACAAATTTAAGACAAATCAAAATCAAAATCTCCAAAATCAAAGTCAAAATCCCCACAACCCGAAATCAATTTACAATTGCAAACGCTCTACAGTTGATGGCGATTTAAGGAGGAGGTCACGGCTGCAACTGGGGATGCAGGCGATTGGTCATTCGATGTGTTGCAGAAGTGGTTTCGTGATGAAGTCGCGACTTGTTCAAGGGTTGCAGTGATTGGTGGGAGGCGAGTCGAGTTCAAGGTTGTGGTTTCGATTTAGGTGAAGGCGGTTCGATTCACTGAGTGTTTGCCGAGGTCGCGACTGAGTTTGAGGTGTTTGTGTTGTGGGTTGTCAGGTGTGGTTGTATTGGGATGGTCAGAGGAGTATGCTGTGGGAATTGGGAGTGAACTGTTGTGTTGGAGGAAGAAGAAGTAGTGAATGTAATGGTTTATGGCAGAGTTGTGGGTATGTATGATGGCTGTAGAATTAATGGTGATGTTTGTTGTTGGAGTTCAGGCAGTGGGTGAACTTGGTAGCGGTTGTGATTGGTGGCGATTGGAGATTGTCACAGTGGTATGGTGGAGGCAGAAATTTGGAAACAGAAGTAGGGTGAGGTGATAAAGTGATGTATTTTGTTTGACTGGGGGTTTGAGATGGTTGCTGAGATGTAGGAAGGCAATGGGGTGGTTGAATTTTTGTGCAGCGAAGGCTGATGTGCTTTAAGCAGAGAGCAGAGAGAAGAGAGGGCTAGTGGAAATGTTTGACAATTGAGTGGTGAAAGATGTGGTTGTGAGGCAGTTTTGACAGTGAAGTGGATTTGTTGTTGTAGAGGGAAGGGGTGATATATTGTGGAGAGTATATGAGATGGTCAGGGGGTTACAGTGGTTATAGTTGAAGTGATATTGATGACTGTCGGTGATATTGGTGGATGAATGGTGGAGTTTGGCAATGGGAAGTGTTGTAGATTTAGGCAATGAAGGAGGAGTAAGAAGTAATGCAGTGGGTAGAGTTTTGGTGAGTTAGTTGCTTTGGAATGTTGAGAGATGAACAGGATAGAGTGTGTGCATGGTGATGTAACAGTGGATGGGGCAGCAATGTAAGATGGTAGTATGAAGTTGAGGAGTGTTTTTGGAGATGAAGTGTTTTGGTTAGAGGATCGGGGATATGCAGTGGTGGAAGGGGGACAGTAAGATATGCAGGCAGGGTGCAATTAGGAATGAATTGGATGAAATGGTTTTGGTGAAGAAGTGGAAGTTGTCCAAAGGGGTCGGTAAGTTGTAGAGGAAGGTTGTATGATGGTGGTTGAAGAGGATTTAAAGGCAGATGGTGTTGTGAACAGTGAACTGGTGGTATGGTATTGCAATGTGATGGTGGAAGTGAAGATGGTTTGCTGATGTTGGTGTATAGACGGAGAAGGGGAAGTGCAGGCAAGTTTGGCCGAGAAGAAATGAAGACAGTGTGTTGTATGGCAATGTTATGACAGTGGAGAATAGCAGCAGGTGTGTTTTGTGAAGTGGATGCAGTCGAGGGGTAGTTGATGGAGGGATTTGGGAGCAAGGCAGTAAGGGTCTTTAACAGAAATAACAGTGTAACAGTGAATGGAATCAGTGAAGAGAATGTGTATGATGATCAAAACAGAGATGTAAATGCAAATGTAATTGAAAATCAAATGGAATAAAAACTTTTTTTTTTTTGAAATTGTGTTATATGTTTTTTTTAAATTGGAATGCAAAAATGAAAATAGAAAATGCAAAATGAAAACTACAAACACACAAACAAATGCAAGCACAAATCAAACACACAATTTTTTTTTAAAATGCACTCAAAAAACAAACACACAATATAATCTAACGAAAATAATCCGAAGAATAGAAAATCAAAATCGAAACAACTCCCCGGCAACGGCGCCAAAAACTTGTTCGTCGACGAAAATTCTATCGGTTTAGAAAATCGTCGAACGAATTTAGAAATAAAATTTATACCGCAAGCGCACGGTGTATGAATGTAGCACGCGGCGAATACGGGTCGATCCGCAGGGAATTGATGATTTTAAAATTCTATTCAATCAAATTATACCGAAGTCGAGAGTGAATAGCTAGAAATGTAAGAAACTAACAAAAACTAGCAAAAGAAAATGATAAAAATATGAAAGTTAAGAGAACAATTTAGAGATAAATCCACTCTCTAGATCATATAAATCAACAAAATGAAGTTATGATCTCTCTTTTCTTGTCATTAGTGAATTAGTTGATGTGCTTATCATAAGTATGATATATTTGTGCTATTAATTAGCTCAATATAAACCATCAAACTATAACACAACCACTAATACACATTTAACTCTCATGAAATATGACAACAAAGTTGAAATAAAAATCTATTTTAAGCATAGCATGTTAACTATTGTTTAGAAATATAGGCTATCAAATTTCAATTTCAACATTCACTTCTTTGCCATAATCATATTTAGATGAAGAGGCAATTTGTGTTATGTTTGTTTAAGCATAGCCTATTTGTTATAAACAACATACACTATCAAATTCAAAGCTAAACAACATCATTAAACCACTTCAATCATTCTCATTAAGCACAAAAAGTGAGCATAAACAACAAAATGTTGGATCTACATACTTGAGAGCTTCATTACCCCTAAATTGAAGGGATTAAGCTCTCATATTTGTAATTATATGAACAAATGTAGAAAACAACATTAAACAAGAAGAGAAAAAGAGAGCAAATGAAAGGAAAAATTATTCTACTTGCATAAAATAAAAGAGAGCTACACTACAACTTGAAAGTAAATGAACATGAAAAGGAAAGAGCATGTATTAAATTGCATAAAATAAAAAAGATTACATAAAATAAAAATGGCTAAGTAGCCATGAAAAGTGAAAGAGGAGCTTTCATTTTATTTTTGATCTAAACTAAACTAAAGAGAAGGAGGCCTAAGAGAGACTAAGAGAAGAGATCATGTTACATGAAACATATGGGTATTTATACATGTATGAAACCCTAATTCATATTTTTGGGGAATACCCAAAATGCCCCTTAGGAAGTGCGGAGGCCAAGTAACCATTAACATGTCATAATCCCCCATTAAGTGTACATGAAACCATTAAGTCCAAAAGCATGTGCATTAGCCTTTAATTTGTACATTAAGGTAGGTGGGTAGGTGGGGTCCTCCATGATCTTCACTTTGAATTATTTCCATCTTCATTCCTTTATATTGATTTTGTGCATGCATATCTTCATGAAACCACTAGTGAAAGTCACCAAATTTCCTACAAAAAACATAGAAAATTCTAAGTAAATTTTCACATTTTAATAAATGCACAAAAATGACCATTTCACCCTTGTATGAAGATGAATGTGGGACAATTTGGAATTAATGTGAATTTTGGTTAAAACAAGTTAAAATACCCAATATGATCATTTATTTAATTTGAATAGATTAAATATGGCGATAAAAATGTGCACATTTACGTGCACATCAAGACCACACTAGTTTCATCACTGACCGGGGATTGTACTGCTACAGGGTAATGCATTTTGGACTTAAAAACGCCGGAGCTACTTATCAACGCCTCGTCAACAAGATGTTTGCGGAACTAATAGGACGAACTATGGAAGTTTATGTGGACGACATGAAGGTAAAATCGAGGAAAGCCAACGATCATGTAAGCCACCTGGACGAGATGTTTCAAGTACTTCGCCAATATGGAATGAAGCTGAATCCTATAAATTGCTCCATCGGAGTATCGTCGGGAAAGTTCTTAGGATTCATCGTTCATTCCAGGAGGATTGAAGCAAACCCCGAACAAATCCGGGCTTTACGAGATATCAAGATACCATCCACTCGAAGAGAGATGCAAACCCTAAGCGGGAAGGTGGCTGCCCTAAGCAGATTCATCTCTAAAGCAACCGACAAATGCATCCTTTCTTCGATGCTCTAAAGAAAGACAAAGAGAAGTTCGAATGGACTGACGAATGCTCAACAGCCTTCCTTTACCTTATTGAACACCTCCAGAGACCACCAGTACTCTCAACTCCTAATGAAGGCAAAGAACTATACCTATACCTTGCTGTATCATCCCATGCCCTAAGCGCCGCTTAGGTGAGAGAAGACAACCGCGCGCAGCGGCACGTATACTTTGTAAGCAAGAGATTTACGGGGGCAGAAGCCAGGTACCCTAAACGTGAGAAGCTAGCATACTGTTTGCTAATCACGTCACGGAAGCTGCGACACTATTTCCAATCTCATTCCATTAGAGTTTTAACCGATCAACCGCTAAGGCAGGTACTCCATCGCCCCGACACTTCTGGACGACTACTTAAATGGTGCATTGAACTGAGTCAATATGATATCACCTACCATCCTTGCACCGCCATCCGAATTCACTACCAACGATGGTAAGGAGCATTCTGAAATAAGAGGAGATATCATGTGGAATCTCTTTGTAGATGGAGCATCAAACGAACAGGGCTCGGGGGTAGGCATTGTGATAATCACCCCCAGGGGAAGGAAGCTGCACTATGCCCTAAGGTTGGAATTCGCTGCCACCAACAACGATGCAGAATATGAAGCAGTAATAGCAGGGTTAGAACTTGCCTTAGAAATTGGAGTCAGTTCTTTATGTCTTCATAGTGATTCTCACCTTTATCGTAAACTAAGTACTAGGAGAGTTTCAGACTCGAGGAGAACGACTCATAGCATATCTAAAGAAGACCAAGCTGCTACTCGATCAATTGGATCACTATTTAATCAAACACATTCCTCGAGAAGAGAATCGAGAGGCCGACGAACTGGAAAAGCAAGCTAGCATGAAGAACAACACCATTTCCGGAACAGTAGCCATCTCGAAACAAATAGCCCCAAGTTTTGAACAAGAAGATATGATAGCTGCAATCGAAGAAGAAACCTGGATGACTCCTATCCAGAAATACTTACAAGATGGCACACTACCCAACGAGCGTAACGAAGTCAGGATCTTGTGGAGAGCTTTCCGCTACGCAATACAAGAAGGAATCCTCTACCGGCGCGGCTTCTCTAACCCCTTATTAAGGTGTGTTGCTGGAAGGGTAGCCAAGAAAATCTTATCCAACATCCATCAAGGGAGCTGCGGAGATCACACTGGTGGGCAGACTCTGGCGAAGAAGACGCTCCGATATGGATAATGCTGGCCCACTTTAAACAAAGACGCCTTAGACTTCGTCAAAAGATGCGACAGATGTCAGAAATTTGCTAAAATTCCTCGACTACCAACAAATGAGATTACTCAAATGACCAGCCCTTGGCCCTTTGCAGTATGGGGAATTGACTTGATTGGCGAACTGCCGATGGGCCGAGGCGGAACCAAATATGCAATAGTGGCAGTCGACTATTTCACCAAATGGGTGGAAGCGGAACCTCTAAATAAAATATCTTCGGCAAAAGTTATTAACTTCTTGATCAAAAATGTTCTCTGCAGGTACGGGGTTCCACTCAAAATCATATCGGACAATGGACTTCAGTTTGACAGCGAGGAGTTCGCCAACTGGTGCCAAGAGCACGGAATTCACAAAAGCTTCTCATCTGTGGCTTATCCCCAGGCAAATAGACAAGTCGAAGCTGTCAACAAAATTCTTAAAACTCTAATCAAGAAGAAGCTTGAAAAGTCAAAAGGCGCTTGGGTGGATGAACTTCCTACGGCACTTTGGGCCTACCGCACGTCTTTCAGAACATCAACCGGGCATACTCCTTTCTCTTTGGCATACAGATCGGAGGCCATGTTCCCAGTTGAAACTGTAGTACCATCCCACCGTAGGATCCACTACAACCCAGAAGAGAACGAAGAACTCCTCCATATGTCTTTGGATCTAATCGAAGAAAGAAGAAATGATGCAGCACTCAAAGAAACAGCTCACAAGCAAAAAGTGGCAGCACAATACAACTCCAAAGTCAAGCATCGCAGCTTACAAGAAGGAGATCTTGTCCTCAAGCGAATCTTCCCGCGCCCCGGAGCGCTAGATCCCATCTGGGACGGACCATATGTAATTCATAAAGATCTCCACAACGGAGCTTATATTTTGTCAACAGTGGACGTAGAGGTGTTCCAAAGGGCATGGAGCATCCAACACCTTCGTCGATACTTTTCTTAACTTGTACGGCCCATATAAAGTGGATTAACAAAGAGAATCAGGGGACGTAGGCATTTTCGTGCCGAACCACTTTAAAATTCTTGTCTCTTTTTAACTTGTTCCTTTATATCTTGGCTGCTTGTTAAGCTTTATCCTTTTCTGTTGAACAAAATCCTGTGTAATGGCATTTCCATCCTAGACACTTCACGGCGCAACCTCACCTGGACAAGACCTAACAGGTACTATACGAATCTATGCCCTCGCCAATGAGACACTTTTGCTCCAGCATCCCTCTGCTGCGGGTTAATTCATTGTTCGCGACGGCCCTCAAAGTCAATTTTAATGAGCCGATTATAAGCCACCGAGGAGGCCGAAAATAGCCTAGGCGGCTAATTACGGCGTTCGGCTCGCCGGCAACTGTGAACCGATTATAAGCCCCAACATAAGGTGTGGCCAGCCAGGGGCAGTTCACAATTGAAGATCGGCACCCGCGCTAGCCGGCCATGGCAAATCGAATAATACCCACGATTACAGGCCATAATGGCCCAGGTAGTTAGCGTTTGCGATCTCGGCTCCGATGTGTCTTAAGTACGGCTGTGGTAAAAAAGAAAACTCCCCGCTGAGGCGTTAGATGGGTGACAAATGTCTCCAAGACCCACAGCTAGGGAAAGTGACTACAAAGCCCGTTTGCCACAAACTTAAGCGCGTCGAAGGCCTTCAGTGATTGGAAGTTTTACTATTTCTTATATTTCCGTTCTATTTGTAAAAATTTCCTCCTATCCTCTATAACGATCACTAAAGTATAGGACACAAAATAGGAGACACTCACTAATGGGAATAAGAACTCACAGCTGAATAGCAGGTCATCCAGCTGCATTCCATATTCGATTACATAAGGCATTCAAAGCTACCATCTACAGCTAAAATTTGAAGGGCGGTACTTTCTTCTCTTGTACATAAATATGTAACTATAATTTATTCGCATGTCACACTAACATTGCAAGACATGAAATTATATTTTAAGCAAGAACTTAGCGTCAGACACAATTGAATCACTAACACATGCACAACTATATTTTATGCAACACATCAAAATAACGACAGCATTCAAACATGACAAAATCAGCTTATGTTATAAAGTTACATGCCAAAAATCAAGTTGTTCATTACATAATTACAGCCTGAAAATTACATTAATGTTTTAAGACTAATATAGACAGCAATGTCAAGTAAACTGAAAAATGTCCAGACCAAGCCAAGGAGCCGACTGCATCGGGGCTTTTCCTCTATCCTGCTGGCCCTTCAAGGTCTACTTAACCGCCGGATCAGAACTCGCAGCATGCTGACCAGAGGTAGTTGGTGCTTCAGAGGTCCCGCCTGTCCAATTCAGGAGAAGAATTCATTGAATAAACAATAAGCAACCAAGCTATGAAAAGGCTAAAATGGAAGACTTACCAGCCTCTGTTCCTTGATCATCATCCCCCAACTGCACACCTACCTCCTCAGCAGCGAACAGTCGCATGCCCTCCTTCACTGCCACTTTCTCCTCCTTAGTGAATTGGGCCATAACCACATCCATTCTGAAGGCCATGCCATGCTACTTTTCTGCATCAGCCTTGGCCTCCTCCAAAGCCCGGAGATAAATCCTGGCCATGATCTGGGGATAATCATCCATCCAGGATAAGTTGCCCTGCTTCCAAGTACGGAAATACATATCTTGGAGCATCTCATCCATCATCCCCTTGTTCTCCTCAAACTCCCCCATTCGGACCTCAGAAGCCGACAGCTTTGCAACGGCAGCACCCCTCTCCGATGGATATCGCGAGCGGTCATCCTGAAGGGATTTCCTCATCGCCTCCATCTCCTCCTTCAGCTTGGCTTGAGCAAGCTCCGCGGCTTCAAGCTTCCCAGATAACTCCTCTACCCGCTTGAGATCCGCTTTTCGAACCTCATCCACCGTTGCAATGGCCATATCGATGCGTTCCTTGCAGATGGCCTCCATTTTCCGCAGCTCGGCTCTGCTAGCCTCTTCCATAGTTTTCTTTAGCCGTCTGGAGGCAGCCTCGTGCTGAGAAATCTGGATGGCCTTATCGGCGAGTTGCTTGGCCTGGTCGGCAACCACTAGCCGCAATCTTATGTTGGCACTCTCAATTTCCTCCCCTGCCTTGACCAGTCGGGTGTGATGCCCCATCAACTTCCTAGTCTCCTCAACAACCCGGTCGATATTTGCCTTGGCTTCATCCCCCATAGTTACAATCCGAGTAGTAAGCAAATCAAGGTCCAGGGACTTGGCCTCATCAAGCACCCTTACCATAGGATTGCGAGGGAGAAGGTGCTCGCCAGTAACTTCGTCAAAGGAAATATCATGAGAACCCGGATCCAGATCTGGATGACCCGCAAATGGATTACGAGCCAATCCGGGACGATTAATATGAGTAACGATAGGATTCTCTGATGGATGCGGAGAGGGTATGAACTTAGTATCCTCCCCCGTGATATCATGAATAGGCTGGGTTGGGGGCAGAGGTCCAGGTGAAGGTTCGAATAAGGAGTGCCTCCTCCTTTTCTTTTGAATATCCTCTTCAATAACTCCGAGAAGAGGACGGTAGCCGACTACGTCCGCGGAACGATTGGTCGGAGGCTTTGGTTTAGCGGAAGATTTGAGGAGTTTGAATTGTTCGAGGCGGTGCCGAATGTCTGATGTCTTGGCCGCCTTACCCGATCTTGGAATAAAAACCAAGTGTTACAAGCATGCATGGGTCTATAATCCAAGAAACATGTGAAGTTAAAAGTGGTGTCAAAAATTCACCTTGAATCGCCGGAGTTGCCCTAGCTGAAATGCTTTCAGAAGATGGACCGGCACCAGTCCCGGCCTTATCAGTTTTCTTTGGCTTCTCCACCAAGGCCGATTCTTCCTCCAACCCCTCGAAAGCCTGGCGAAAAGCATCATCTGTCCACTCTTGGATCTCCCCTGCTTGCCCAAAAGACAAAGGCCCAGCGCCATCACCGCTCTGTCCTTCGCCACCATCACCACCATCACCTTCTCCATCACCTTCGCTCTCCTCCTCTCCTCTTTCCTCCTCTACATTATCCTCCTCTGGAACATCTGGACATGCGCTAGGGGAGGGTCCATCGGATTTCTTGAGCTTCTTCCCTCCGGGCGACTGGAGGTATCGAGAAGGGTTTCCTCTTGCTGCTCTTTGTCGTGGCCCCTCCTTTAGCTTTGGAAACCCTCTCCTCAGCTGTGTCTCTCTGCTTGACCACAGACTGATGTGGTAGAATCAAGTTGTACTGCAGAAGAGTAGCATTCCTGATCAGGTAAGAAGCTAACCTCTCCCTTCCCGAAATGGCTTCTATCTCCGCAGCCATCTGAACCAGGCGATCGTTCTCCACGACCGCAAAGCCACCTGTCGCTAGTAAGAAACAAAAACACATAAGAAGAAGCATTGCAGTCAGAATGGAAATTATAAATTAGCTTCAACTTACAGCCGGAGGTGAAGCGACGGATAGAAACAGAGTCATCCCTGACGAAAAACCATTCTTTCTTGAACATGCTGAACTTCGAATATAAGTCCAGGACCGGCTTGAAGGACACGGCCGATTCCAAGCTGATGTATGGAGACCACTTCTTATAGCCTCTCAAGTTGTACAAATATCGGATCTCCCGGTTGGAAGGGGAACGCCCGTATTTTCTTTGGAAAATGATGAATAGGCTCACCAGGATAGCGTAAGAGTTGGGCTGAAGCTGGAAAGGGGCCACCTTTAGGTAGGTGATGAAGCTGACTATCCAAGCATTGATCGGGGGAATGGCCCCACACATACAATGGTACCTGCTGTAAGCAAAATATTCTTCAGGAGGGTCATACAGCATAACTCCATTCCCTGGCAGCACCATGTGTGCTCTATCAATCCCGAAAGAACGAGATATAACATCAAGCTGCTCCTCTTTGAGGGAGCTAGGAAAGTAGTCAGGAGGAGAGTTCAGGAGCTCCCGAGGGCCATATCATCCACTAGTGATCTCGGGGTGGGTCCCTGTCGTCCCGGTCCTGGCTGGGCTGGGGGCACAATGGGGGACTCTCTTCTGTCCGTAGATTTCCTCTTATCTGATCGAGTTTCCACGTTATGGGACATTTATCTGCAACACAAGAAAGTACATCGTTAAAAAAGAAGATATAAACAAGCAAGTGTATGTAGTCTGGAATTTCACTCACAATTCAAAACATAAAAGAACATTCAGCAGTTCAAGGCCAAAAAGTCATTCGGCACCCAAACTCCCGAATTCATTCGGTAAAGCAAGGCGAAAGGCCATTCGGCCTTATACTCCCTAAGTTCATCCAGTAATTCAAATGTTTAAGTTCATTCGGTATTCGAACTCCCCTATCCCATTTGGTAGTCCATCCATAAAAGTTCATTCGGCAGAAGAAAGCTCACCTTGTTCGGCAGTTAAGTGTGGTTCAGTACTCGTTTGATTCAGCTGTTTCGAACAGTCAAGTTTGATTCGGCACTCAAATGATTCGGCTATCTCAAACGGTAAAGGAATAACAGTGGCATGATGCCCCTACTTATAGGCGAGCGCAGGATAACCGGACCAAACGGTTCGGCACTTAGAACCGAATAAAGCTATCCCAACTATAAGAAAACAAAGCGTGACACATGCAGGCATGTGCCCCACATTGGGGGGCAAATGTTGGGCGAATTCTCACCACCGATCCAAGGTCCCACCGAACGAATTCGTCACCGGACCGAGATCACCGGATCAATACCAAATCCCAACTCACCTACCACCGATCCAACCAACCGCCGAACCAACCCCTAGCCGAACCAACCCACTTCCCATGATTAGCCGATCCAACTCCATTTCCATGCCTAGCCGAACCACTCACCACCGAACCATCCACCACCGGACCAAGATACGCCCTCACCGCCGGACCGACACACATGTCATTCACTACCGAACCAGAGGCATACTACCACTACCGAACCAACATGAGGAAGGTATTACCGAACCAACACTGCCAGGCCAGATTACATCAGCCCAGGCCCACCAATAGCTATATACATCCAAGACCCCCACCCCCAGCCTCACTCTATAAATAGAGGGGTAGGAGTACAACAATGGCAGACAAGTTTGAGAGCTCAAGCACGGATAGAACTTTCAAACAAATTTCAGATACTTGTAATAAAAGCTTTGTACTGGTAACCTGAAAAGTAAAGGAGAATAACATATAAAGTGGACGTAGGCACATTCTGGCCGAACCACTATAAATCTGTGTGTCTTTTACAATTTAGTCCATCTATTTTATATATTTGCATAAATCACCTAAATCACTAAGAACAACATATAATCAACTAAATCATACGACTTGGAGGTGTTTGCCTATTTTTTGCGCAAACTGGGCTTGCGTCAGGAGGTGGACAAATTTGAAGATGATCTTACCTTCCAATCCATAGCTCGGATTGAAATGCGGTTTCAACTTAGGTGCAAGCTTTGACTTCATGGACATTTTACAAATGCTTTGACTATATCTTTTGATTATGCCAAATTTGTCCCTAGCGCTTTCCTTAGCCTTTGTGATTACTTAATGGCATTTTTATTATGCAGCTTCCGATCATTTCTATGCTCCTTAACGTCTTTTCATCTTCGCCATGTTATAAACGAAAATGCCTACAACAACAGCTCTTTCTTATGAGTGTAAAAGAGTGTTATCCTCATTTGGTGCTCATTTTCCTAAAAAAAGTTAGAAATATATACAAAGTTTTCAACCTCCAAACTCAAAATTTCAAATTTTCAAAATCTGATAACTAAAATTCTCAAATTTTAAGTTCCATATAGATTTATTCATTTTTCGAAGAAGGTTTGCCGATTGAACTTTTTAGTTTTTAAATATTCAAATTTTGAAAAATAAATCAATATTTCATAGATGAATTTTCGAATAAAAATTTTACAATCTAAAAATTTGAAATGTCATTTGAGAGTTCAAATCTAATACTTTCGAATTCAAACTTTCATTTTTGAATTTTTTGATTCGAGATTCAAATTTGAATTTCAGTACTCATATTTTCAAAATTTTAATTTTAAACATTAAATCCAAAATTTTAAACAAAACTGCAGCTTATTATATTTTTTGTTTCACAAATTACAAAAAATTCCTCTAGAAATCTCCTACTCGTTGCACCATTATTAAAATTGCATAGCACGTCACGAATTCCCTGTACAATATGTGCCATTCCCTCTCCCACCTCCTCTCACTTGCCATGCTCAATTCTTGCTCCTTCCAAATCCCTAGTTCTCAATTTCAAAAATCTCAAAAACTCCTTAGTCCTAAAAGCCCTGTATACTAATCCTCTACCCTCCACTGCATATCTCCAATCCAAGCCCATCACTCTCGAATCCTCTCTTCTGCTCAATACTCTATAATATCTGAAGTGTTAATCCTGTTTCCAACTATTCTCCTCGTAAGTAGAATGGTGGAAAAAGCAAAACGTGAGCTTGTTGCATGCCTTCATGAGAGTCTGTTTGTGCTGGCTGTGATCAATGATGGTGATGACAGGATTCGATGTTTCAGGGTGGACACGATGTGGTGCCGAAGATGTTTGTGCCTTTTGATGCTGTGTTTGCATGTTATTTTCCGGTGATGGGTGATGAGTTGAGGAGTAGATTGCATTGGCGAATGCTCAAGGTAGATTTTTTGAACCGGAAATTACTTTATCTTAAGTTGCATAAGAATGTGATGTTATCTTTTGCCTTGAACGTGTCTGATGAATGCTTGCTTGTGTTTGTTTTGTCCGAGTTACCATACACTACCACAAAAATATCATCATTATTCACCATATTTTAGAAGTTGAATGGCCATTGGATACACTTGGGTTTTCAATACAAATGTCATAATTTTTGGCATCAATTTTTATTCGATTGTGCTATATCTGACCAGGTTTTTGTATTATGGCCATATTGTAGCTTGTTTTTGTATTATTTTCATTTTATAGCTTGTGAGGCACTCCTAAATAAACGGTACTAAGTTCGATTTTCTTACTCTTGTTTCTTCTACTTTTTTTTGCTGGGTTCAGACAGATTATGATCTTGAGGAATTGAGATTAAACTAATTGAGAATGCATATCGAATATTTGCATAAGCCATCATCATTATACATTGAAAACCGTAAACTAATATAGGATTGTTTACGTATTTGATCCAATATTTTTTTCAATGGTAACGTTATTTAATTACAAAAATATATGTTTTATAAATTAAATATGGTAGAAACTTTTGTGCTGCAATTGCAAGTTAAAAGTACACATTCCTCTAAAGTGCATCTTTGTTGCACTGTTGGAAGATGCAAAACATATATTAACATTTTTTTTGTTCATCTACGTGCAACAAATTGATAACAGCGTGCGTAACTTATGAATTAAAAAGGGACTTTAAAAAGAGAAACGACACCTGAGAGATTCAAACTCTCGCGGGGAAACCCCATGTACTTAGCAGGCACACGCCTTAACCACTCGGCCAAAGTGTCCTTTTCAATTATTTTGCAAAGGCATAATATATATTCAATAATCTGTATGCATATAAAACAAGCTGTTTGACGGCTAAAAGGTTTTTTGTTGTAAAATGTTGAAAAAGACTTATATCAATGTTGAATCCTACTATGAAAAGCGCGTTTCGAAAAACATATTGTTTGCAAATAAGTTCAACAGTTTCTCGCATATGACTAATAATTCTCCAACTTCCTTCTTATGTGTTGCTAAGAATACATATTTGATAATGATAATAATCATTTGCACATACATATTGAGTTCAAGAAATACAATAGCACATTAAATGATTTTTTTAACATTAAATATCATGCATTTTCTTTAAATATCTATGAACGTAATATATGCCAATTGTAGGAAAGAAGTTTATGTTTATATTCACAAGCAATAAAGTTTGATAAAAGAGATACGATTGAATTACTAACAGTTTTATGCTCTGATATAAAGTATGTTCAGTGCTGAAACAATAACGGATATTAACAAGTCAGGGATTTAAAATCACTAAGATTCAATTTTACCTCCCTATTTCATAATGTCTATCCATGCTTTGTCTTAAATTCAATTGATGTTTTCTTTTTAAATCCCTACTTGACAACAACTTATTGTAGATCAATCAACATTGATTTCTGTTCTCAAATTTACCGTCGTTTCCATTTTGTTCTAATTTTAATTCCATGGAATTCTTAAAGTACTCTAAATTTTTATATAAAAGTTGGATTGAAAAACCATTTTTCACCAGTAAATCAGAATTTTCATTAGCTTTAGATGTTATTTACATACGAGTCATATTTTTAAGCTTCAATGATATTCCATATAGAAACCGAAATAATGACTCATCAACAATATTAAAACATATGTATTGAAAAACCTTTAACTATTCACATCATTAAATTTTATCTTCTACTGTAAGGAGGAAGTCTGTTTTTCCTTAAAAAGAAGATTATTTTCTTTCTCAAAGTGTGAAAAAAGATCATCTTTGTTCTAAAAGTGTGAAGGAATATCAGCATTCTTATCGAATTGTGAATGAAATTTTTCTTTGTTTATTGTGTGAAGGTAAACCATCTTTTTAATATGGAACGGAAATTAGTTTCTTTTTCGAAGTAGTTCATAATATCATTTTTCTTATTTGATTATGATGGACGATTATCTTTTTTCCCAAATACGAAAGGATACCATTTTATGTTTCAGCAAAAAGAAAGGTAAATCGGAAGACTATATCTCCTTATAGAATTATTTTAGATCATCTTTTTTTTCAACTGTGAAGGGAAACACTCGTTTTTTTGTTGAATCATGAAAAAAGTTGTCATTTATTCTTGACGTGTGACGGAAAATCATGTTTCTTCTTGTGCTATGATGAAGTCAACGTTATTCTCAAAACAGAAAATCATATTTATTTTCTCAAACTGTATTTCTTCTTGCATACGAGGGAATAGTTTGTTGTCTGTAGTTATATTAAATTATTGACTATTTTTTGCATCTTAGAATAAATTATTGTTGAAAGGTTCATGGATGGTATACTTTTTTTTATTTCCAGTATCCAATTGCTAGCTATGGTTGTTTCTTATGTAGTGTGATTTTTTTAATAGCATTGACATTGACGACATTAAGAACGAGTGAACATGTATAATGTGTTTTTCTCTCTTGTTTTTTTACTCTCTAACTTAGTGAGTTTTGATAGTTTATCAATTTTCCCTGAATAAGACACATTTTATTTTATACTATTCATTAAATTTCTAAATTTTACTAACTTTTCTGTTGTACCCTTTTCAAAATTTTAACCTTGTATAATTTTTTTATGACATACTATTGTTCAAAATTATATTGTTAGTATATATTTTTATTCATAGGAATATTAGAAAATGTTCAATTTTTTTGACTATGTATAACATTTTATGTTCGCTAAACATTTACCATTTGCGCTTCCTCTGCTTGTAGGTCAATATGCAGTTCTTTTGCTCATTGCACAAGCTTATAGATTGCAGTTTTATTATACCATTGCACAAAAATCTGTTATATAACTTGATACAAATATATAATATATTTCAAAATAAAAAATTATAGAACAGGACATATACCATTGATTTGAATTCTGTCAACATGTAGGATTCTAAAACATTCTCTAATGTGTTATTTGAATTTTAAATTGATGTTGCATAATCAATGTACTAGCTATCAAAATGTTAGGCCTTTAACAACCAAAACCCGACTAGCTATCAATCTGAACCATGACCAAAAAACCATGACCACAAAATACATGTTAAGTAGCGTTGTATAATTATTCAGCTTATATGGGCTAAATTTAAAAAAGTGGAATAAGTAAAGACTTTGACCTGACAAATATGGTAGAAACTTTTATGCTGCAATTGCAAGTCAAAAGTACACATTCTCTAAAATGCATCTTTGTTGCACAGTTTGAAGATGCAAAAATATATTAACATTTTTTTGCTCACCCAAGTGCAACAAATTGATAACAGCATGCGTAACTTATGAATCAAAAAGGGACTTCAAAAAGAGAAACGACACCTGAGAGATTCGAACTGTCGCGGGGAAAACCCATGTACTTAGCAGGCACACGCCTTAACCACTCGGCCAAAGTGTCCTTTTCGATTATTTTGCAAAGGCAAAATATATACCCAATATGCATATAAAACAAACTGTTTGACGGATAAAAGTTTTTTTGTTGTAAACAGTTGAAAAAGACTTATGTCAATGTTGAATCTAGCTATAAAAAGCGCGTTTCGAAAAACATATTTTTTGCAAATAAGTCCAACAATTTCTCAAATATGACCAATAATTCTCCAACTTCCTTATTATGTGTTGCTAAGAATATATATTTGATAATGATAATAATCATTTGCACATACATATTGAGTTCAAGAAATACAATAGCAGATTAAATGATTTTTTTAATTAAATATCATGCATTATCTTTAAACTTCTACGAACGTAATATATGCAAATTGTAGGAAAGAAGTTTATGTTTATATTCACAAGCAATAAAGTTTGATAAAAGAGATACGATTGAATTACTAACACTTTTATACTCAAACGACAACTGAAAGATAGCAAGTACAAAATTAAACCTTATTTGATAATATTTGACTCTGATATAAAGTATGTTCAATGCTGAAACAATAACGGATATTAACTAGTCAGGTATTTAAAATCACTAAGATTCAATTTTACCTCCCTATTTCATAACGTCTTTCCATGATTTGTCTCAAATTCAATTAATGTTTTCATTTTAAATCCGTACTTGACAACGACTTATTGTAGATCAATGAACATTGATTTCTGTTCTCAAATTTACCTTCGTTTTCATTTTATTCTAATTTTAGGAATTCTTAAAGTACTCTAAATTTGTATATAGAAGTTGGATTGAAAACCAATTTTTCACTATTAAATCAGAATTTTCATTAGCTTTAGATGTTATTTACATACGAGTCATATTTTTAAGCTTCGATAATATTCCATATAGAAACCGAAATAATGACTCATCAACACAATTAAAACACATGTATTGAAAACCTTTAACCACTCGCATCATTAAATTCTATCTTCTACTGTAAGGAGGAATTCTGTTTTTCCGTAAAAAGAAGATTATTTTCTTTCTCAAAGTGTGAAAAAAGATCATCTTCGTTCTAAAAGTGCGAAGGAACATCATCATTCTTATCGAAATGTGATTGAAAATTTTCTCTGTTTATTGTGTGAAGGTAAACCATCTTTTAAATATGGAACGAAAATTAGTTTCTTTTTCGAAGTAGTTCATAATATCATTTTTCTTATTTGATTATGAAGGATGATTATCTTTTTTCCCAAATACGAAAGAATATCTTTTTATGTTTCAGAAAAAGAAAAAAAAAGATAAAGAGGAAGACTATCTTTCCTTATAGAATTATTTTAGATCATCTTTTTTTCTTAACTGTGAATGGAAATACTTGTATTTTTTCTTGAATCATGAAAAAGTTGTCATTTATTCTTGACGTGTGATGGAAGATCATGTTTCTTCTTAAGCTATGATGAAGTCAACGTTATTCTCAAAACAAAAAATCATATTTATTTTCTCAAACTGTATTTCTTCTTGCATATGAGGGAATAGTATGTTGTCTGTAGTTATATTAAATTATTGACTATTTTTTGCATCTGAAAATAAACCATTGTCGAAAGGTTCGTGAATGGTATATTTTTTTATTTCCAGTATCCAATTGCTAGCTATGGTTGTTTCTTGTGTAGTGTGATTTTTTAATAGCATTGACATTGACGGCATTAAGAACGAGTCAACATGTATGATGTGTTTTTCTCTCTTGTTTCTTTTACTCTCTAACTTAGTGAGTTTTGACCGTTCATCAATTTTCCTCTTAATAAGACACATTTTATTTTATAATATTCATTAAATTTCTAAATTTTACTAACTTTTCTGTTGTACTCTTTTCAAAATTTTAACCTTGTATACTTTTGTTATGACATATTAGTGTTCAAAATTACATTGTCAATATATATTTTTATTCATAGGAATATTAGCGAATGTTCAATTTTTTTACTATTTATAACATTTTATGTTCACTAACCATTGACCATTTGCGCTTCCTCTGCTTTAGGTCAATATGCAGTTCTTTTGCTGATTGCACAAGCTTATAGATTGCAGCTTTATTATATCATTGCACAAAAATCTGTTGTATAACTTGCTATGTAATATATTTCAAAATAAAAAATTACAGAACACGACATATATCATTGATTTGAATTCTGTCAACATGTAAGATTCTAAAACTTTCTCTAATGTGTTATTTGAATTTTAAATTGATGTTGCATAATCAAAGTACTTGTTTTCAAATATTTCCTATGATTTTGACACATTATCTTCAAACACGGTTTTTATTTCATTTTGAATCTTTTTATCGAGTTCAACTTTTAAAATTAGGTTTTTAATATGAAGTGGAGGAGGGAAAAACCAAATTTTTTAACCTTAAACCTTCTTTTAAAATAGAATAGGTAGGTTATTTCTATTAATTTTTACAAGGAAAAATACTTAATTTTTCTTCTTCCTTTAGCCACATTTTATTCTAAAATTTACAAAAATATTCTTTGCTTTTCTGGATCCATTTTGTTTCCCCTACCAATGACGAAAATCTAGGCCAATGTTATCCATGAAAAAAAAAACTTCACTAGAATTCTTCTAATGACCTTACAGCCTCTAAGCTTGCATCATGTCTCTTCTTTTTAAATTCAGTTTCATCTAAAAGGATAAAATTTCGAACGAGAATATACATGGTTTTGACAACACTTCCAACAAAAAGCATGCCACCAATCTCATAGACACACACACACACACACACACACCATGTTATACGTCATATTTCTTGCGATGTGGGACTTATCCATCCAATCCATGCATCCACAATACGAGCCACACATAACAGAGTTATATTGTTTCTCCATGATGCAACTTCAATCCTCTGTCAACTAACCAAATCCATGGAACCCGACTAGTTATGAATCCAAACCATCCTTAGGCCTTTAACAACCAAAACCCGATTAGTTATCAGTCCAAATCGTTGTTCGGTTTTTAACAATCACTCAAAAGCCCCTTTGGGATCTTAACGCAAGTGTACAATTGAAGACATTAGCATTAGAAGAAAACCACGGTAATGGAGAAATGAAATTGAACAGTGTTGTTGTGAAATTTGATGTGAGAAGTCCGTAGTTGCTCGGACAACGGTGATAATGGTGGCGATGCAGAAGCATTGTTTATTGAAGGTGCGTGGGCTTTTTTAATAGAACTTGTGATTTCATTGTGTATAATATCATTGTCATTGTTATGAAAAGATAGATATTTTAAATATAGAATTTTCTCTTGTTCTCATTTTTCATGTTTGGTTGGTGTATGGATGCATAAATTATGTGAATCACTAAAGAGAGGGTCCTTTGGGATAAGGAGTGAATAAAAGATTTTGTTTTTTTTTCGTTTTTTTGTTAAAAGAAGAATAATTAATTGTTTTCCTTTACAAAAAGAATGTGAAATTACAATTCTTTATGACCTCGTCGTAATTTTCTTTATTCTCTTCTTTCATATATTGGACTAATCATCCCACCAAAATCATTATTTCTTCCGCTCATCTCAAAAACGTAATTCCCTAATTTGGCAACTCATCTTTTTATTTTACAAAATAAATTGTTGAAAATTGATGATCATGGAGGGGAACTCATCTCATTCTCTACCCAGATTTCATCTATACAATTTAATATGGATATGCATAACTTTTGCTCTATTCAATATTTCAATGAATTGTTTTATGAATCAAAGTGGAAAATAAGTACTTGAAATTTGTGGAAATCAGGAATTAGGGTTGGATATGAAATTGTCTTTCGATGCAGCATGCTAGAAAGTATGAGGTGTGGAAACTCGACAACTGGAGAGTGGAAGGATGGTCGGATTTCGGTTAGTGACGATAGTGGTGGAAATTGAAGCGGCGACTGGAATGAAGAACGAGTTCACATTTTTTCTTAGAAGAGAACAGAAATATGAGGGGTATTTTGGAGAGGATGGATTACTCTTTTATATTCAAAACAAATATAAACATTTTCCTCATTACTACATTTTCCCCTATCCCATTGTCCTTTATTCATTTCTGTTCTCCTTTTAACAGTTCCTAAATTATTATCAAGCGAATAAGATAAATGCTTCTAAAAAAGGAACACGTTTCATTCGTTCATAGGCCTAAATTGTTGAAATTGTATAATAATTTGGTATATCAAAGTCTTTAAACATCTGTTTCAATTTGCATTTCATGGTGTAAGTGATTCATACAAGTTTGCCAAATTTGGTTGACAAAGAATACTAAAGTATAATTACACCGTGAAGTTTTGTGCATATTACTTGGTTATTTTTACATATTAATCAATTTACAGAGAAAAATATAATACAATCATTCGTTTTGTTCGTCATTTGGATTTTAAAAAGGATTTGAATCGTTGGACCAAGGATCATCTCTATCCTTTTATTTTTCATCTCTTTACTCTTCATCAGGAAATGTTAGTGGTGAAGTGCAATGCTGCAGGCTTACTAATGTGGCACTAAACACTTTAGATGGTTTCAAAATATAAAACAGAGGCAGGAACAGCAGTGATAAGCACTACTGGCTTCTGTTGGTTATACCGATGATCCTTTATTCATTATTGTTGCCATATGATTTGCAATTACTGCAATGTTTATGTTATATGGTTGTTGCTATTACTGTTGCTGCTCTATTAGGAAAAACAATTTAATTTTCCATAAGGCCTCTCTCTATCATTGCAGCCGAATGGTTGTTGCTATCATGTGCTATATCTTAACTGATGAGTGACATGGGCACATTTGGCCACAAATTGTACAGTTGATGTATATTCTATGTATGTATGTTACATATGCACAATTTGTCTGTATGCAATAATTTTCTTTACCATGTTCCATTTATTATTGGTAATAAGAAAAATATAAAGGCCAACAATTTGCTTTAATTTTCGACCATAGATATGTCGCATCAGTGGTTTCAATAATTCATGGTCATCAATCATTTTTATTGATATTTGCAGGTCATAAAGGTGATGTTGGAGAAACTTATAATATTATAATGTATTGTCATATATGTGACGACCCAGAATTTTTAAGCCTTTAAAATCGGAATATTTAATTGATTTTAATATTTAAAAGTAAATTTTTAACTTGAATTACGAATATCACAATTTATTTGAGAATTAAATTATTGAATTAAATAAATTGAAGTTGGGTAAATGTTGAATTTGTAATTTTAAACTTATTAAAATTAATTTAAGTTTTTGTAAAATTTATGTTGATAATACTGAAGATAGTGAAAGTGTTAAAATTTGATTCGGAAGTGTTTTGTTAGGTTTTGAAATTTTATCGTTTAAATCGATATTTAAAAATAGCCTTCCGAGGCACGCTCTCGGATTTCGACGAAACTAGTTCCATTGGATCCGTAATATTGTATTATTATCGGATTTCAATTTTCATAATGTTTGGAGTTGTTGTGTGAGCGTTCGGTATATAAACGCTGAATTTATATCGAAAATTTAATATGATAACTGAATTCAAAATAATATCTTCTCCATACGATCGAATTAGGACTCGAAACCTTTCCCATTGCGTTTGGAATAGGCATATAACATTATAAACGCCTAGTGGCACGCCTTGATAGGAGTTTGAAATTTTAGGTTGCATTTATCGAGACGTTTTGAATTTAAATAAAATATTTTTTATAAACATACTCTATAGTCGCAATTATTTCACCTCGTAACTTTGTTTTCTTTTCTTCCATTTCGTAGTCACTGTAGCTACTTGTACCCTGTTCCCTCATTCCTTCTTCATTACGCTAGATATTTTTTTCTTGCTTCCTCCTTCATTTAAACCTTTTAGCCAAGCAAATCATGGACGAAAAAAAAAAGATGATCTGAACAAAAAGATGGAGCCTGCCTCTCAGTTTTCGTTTGAACGAAAACTTAATAATATAAAAAAACGGAGGGGCCCGACGGGCTATTGCTAATCGCGTTTTCAAAATTCGATTCCAGGAATCGAATCGAACTTGTGTGAAAGGGGGGAAAATCAAATTTGTATGCGATTTCTTGGCTCGCTTTCAGTCGGCTGGGCATCAGTGGATGGAAAGAGGAGAGTGGGCGTTTGACTTCCGGAAGCAGTGGATTGCGATCGCGACGAGGAAAGGGAGGTCGCGACGTCTAGCGATGCTCGTAAGCGGCGGTCGGAAGTCACCGTTCAACCTAGTCTTGAGTTAGGGTTTTCGAGCTAGGGCTCGAACTCGAGTTGTCGATGGTTGATGCAAAGACAACCGCGGTGGTGTTGCTGAGTGGAAGCATTCCCATGAGCTCGATTTGATGATAAGGAGGATATTCACGTGTTGGTTCTTGCGTGAGGTATTTGTTATTCTCCTTTTCGTTTTTGCTCGAATATAATACTAATTGGAAGAAAGAAAAATTTATAGTTTAAAATTAGAAAAAAAAGTATAGATTTATACATGTATACCTATAGTAAAAAAAAAGAAAATATAGTTGAAGAAAGTTTGGTAGTAAGGAAATTTATTTTCTTGTAATTTATAGTAAAATATGTATGTGTATATGATTTTAGAAAATATAAGAATCTGAAATGAACAGCAAGATAAAAAGACTTTTGAGTGGAATTTATTGTTTTTAAGATGCTATGGTTACTAAAATAAATTTTGTAAAGAAAATTTAATTTTAAATCAAATTTTGTAGTTGAATAAATTTATCGGAAGAAATTTGTTTAAACCAAATTCATTAGTTTAAAAATTAAAATATTAATTAAATTAATTTTTTTTAATGGCAATTGAGTATTCGATTATTTCAAATATTAATAAATTACATAAATTGTGTATTTAAGGTCAAAAATCTGCAAAGCCAAGTCAAGATTGGATCGGATTGCAAAGCAAAATTCAAAGGTGAGTTAATCTCACTCAGCTGAATTTAAATTTAAATTTAAATGAAATTTAAATAATTGTTTGAGTGGTTGAATTGAATGATGTGTTATAGTATGGTATATTTTGGAATTGGCATTTTATATTGTGCTAATGTCTGTAGATGAAGGGAAAACAGGTTGGAGGGATCCAACTGGATCCCTCAACATTTAATTAAATTATTTAATACGCTCTGTTGTGATTATTTGATATTCTATGATGAATTATATTGGAATATTGAATGCTATGGTTCGTTTGGATATAATTGGGTATGATGAATTACCAAAAATATATAAATGGGATTTGGAAAGAAAATAAAAGAAGTGAATTTGTATGTAATAATTATAGAAATCTGAATAAATTTAATGAATGAATTGGAAAAGGAATAAAGTGACTTTAAAATTCTAATATATAAATCTTGAGTATAGAAAGGGAAATTTTGAATAATCAGAAGATTAATGAATTTTAAACTTCAGTGTTATTATTTAAAAGAACAAAACATTTATTTAAAATTAAGATTTAAATTATTTAAGAAGAATAAAAAAGAAATTGGGAATAACCTGAAATTGGTATATTACAGATAAAAGATTTAAATAATAATAATAATAATGATAAAGTCCATAATTAACGAACTTTGAAATGAATTAAGAAAGTAAAGATATTTATTTCAAATGGAGTAAATTGGAAATGAATTTGGAAAATTGATTTAAGTGATTGAAGTTGGAATTTTTCTCTGGATAACCAAGTACATTTTCAGAGTTAATTTTTAAATATAAATTAAAAGTTTTAAAGTTGTTTTTAAAAAGCAAGTTTTGGAAAATTTATTATTTCTAATATTTAAATTCTAAAGAAAGTATTTCCTTTTAATCTATTATGGTAGTAATTATTTGAAAAGTGACTTAGTATTTTGTTTTTAAAAGTGTAAATCTAGTTTTATATTTTATTAAGTAACCTTATTTTCAAATATTCATATAGTATGTATTTTTAACAAATTACCGAACTAGTTTAACTTAAATATTTTAAAGTATGTTTCAAAGTAAAGTGTTTTAAATTATTTTAAAAATCTAGCTTTGTGCTTGGTGATTTCAGTGGAGATAGAAAATATTTGGGGAAGTTTATTCTGAAAAAAAAGATGATTTGAAACTGTTTTCAAAGGGTTGAAAATAGAAATATATTTTGTGAAGATATTTTTGAGGTTAATAAATAATTTGGAAAGTTATTTATTGTGTGATGGATGTTGTGAATATTAATTGATAGTTAAATAACCGACTATCAATATTGGATAAATATGTTGATCGTTACGAAGAGACCGGGATCGAGATTTATTTCTCGAAAACCACTTCGATCCAGTTTGAACGTTTCGTGGAAACGAGTGTGGATTCGAAGATGAGGAAGTGAAGTGCAAGGGCTAGTTGCTACTAATCCTGAGGATATTTCCAAAATGGATGTAGTAGGAATAGTGCCTTCCGTTCCGTTCGAACCCGGGACGGACTTGTATGGACGAATGCTTTCGGAACATCGTCAGGTGGACGATGGGCATTCTAAGGGATAAGTTCTAAAAGGTAACGCTTAGCCTTAGGCCTCGTCAACCGGGAATGGCTGAAAATCAGGGATTATGCAGCAAGGCTTCATAGGTAGCCCCCACTTGAGGGTGAGGTCATCCCTGTCTAGATGTCCCTTTTGTTTCGGCTTAGTGGTGCGGTTGTTGATCCCAACCGCGGGGTGATCTCATTCAGGATTATCCAGTAAGGGTTAGTCCCGGTCTTGTGTTGCAAGGGAGCGGGTGTACTCCTCGGTATTGTGATCTAGGCCATGTACTGTGACAGGTGGTACCCCAGTGCCTAGTCATTAGTTGGAAATCCATTCTCCCTACGAGCCTTGTACGAGTTTTTTTTGTATTACCCATTCTGTGGCTAGTAGCTGGAATTTGATCATGTAATAATTTCGGCTATTTTATAAGTATTTGTATATAGACCCTATTATAATATCAGAGGATTTCTATAAAAAATTGTTTTAGCTATCGTAAGGTAAAAACCCGACATGTTTATTTGTGGCGCGGTCTTACGAGATGCTTTTGTTTTCAAAGGATTTTTAAAATGTTAATAATCAATTGGGTGTGATTTTCTCACGCTGGTATTCCAGACTGACTCGGGTGTTATTTAACTGTAATGCTCGGGTCAGACCGAGTATTATAGGATACAGGATATGATGTCGTGGAGCTCAGGAGACGAGCTGGATGGCGATACGTACTTCTGTTTTTGGTTATTATTCTGCTGTGTTGAGTAGCTGTGTATCCAGCTGTATGTTAGTGATGTTGAACTGTGATTGGTGTACTCTGATGATGTAATATATATTCAGATATATTTGATTTTTGAGTAAAGATTATTTATTATTTTTATATTTTATTCCACTGCGATGGTTAGATTCTATTGTTGTTTTCTATTTTCTTCTTCTACCTCTTCTTCTTTAACCCAAATGGTTCGTATTTCTGTACAACTTGAATTGATTTAGGTAGAATAGTGTTGACTCAAGGGGAACGGATTTGCGGGCTGTTACAATATAGCTGAAGCCCTTGCTGGATCAGTGGCATGTATTGGAATAGACCCATCTTATGCTGTGCTCGAGAAGAGAAGGTGATGCACATCTATCATTTGAACTGACTACGTCTAAGATAACCGTTAACTTTTTTTCTTTTTTCCTCACTAATTGTGTTATGTCTGTGGTCGCGTGCGTCCCTTTGTTGTTTTTGATCGTGAATCCATGATATATAATCATCCTTTAAGTACATCAGATATTTATTTGAGGAAAATGATAGTTAATGCCTTTACTTATGGTGCTCATATTTTGATGGTTTAGACTTGCTATCAGTAACCTGATCTATAAAAATGAGCTTTTTTCACGTCTACTAGGAGACTGAAATAGAATTCTGAAATCACGAGCCAATGGTAAATATTGTGGGCATCGAAAGAGGTATGTATTAAATACATTTTTTTTCATCTTACATTAATCTATCTCTCATCTTAATAATAAAGAGATTATTTTAATAAAACATATTATTTTAGTAACGTAGTAGTCACTTTAAACTGATTATAATGGTTTCATAGCAGATTGGGTACATTATTCATTTTTCCACTCCATTAAATAACCAAGTATCCGGACAAAAATGTCTTGATGATGGCTAATTTCAGTTTGCAGGACACTATCCATGGATGAATTCCATGGAGAAGTTAGTACCACTCTGAAACCTATTTTGTGAAACAGGTGAAAAATAATTAAAGCAGTTAATTTAACTTTTTTTTGCTATGGTCTTATACTGAGAACAATTTTGTTCAATTTTTAAACCTTTTTCGATGGTAATTGGTGCTTTCGATCTTATTTTGACTATTGATGTATGTTATGTATGCGACCCTTTTACCAGCATGTTTAGTTTCACAAACATCTTATAATAATTGTGTGTATGTTATATTGCTAAGGGCAATTCAATTCTTTCATATTCTTATTCTATTATATTTTCAAACTGGATTACATTGAAGAAATTTTAATGCTGGACGCGTCCAAAATTTCATTATTTTATGAAGTTAAACTTATCCGTTCTTTAACTTGTTAAAAAACTTCCCTACCTACTATATATCTTTGTTTGATTAGTTTGTGGGGTAAGTTGATGAAAATAACTTGGAAAATTTCATTGATTTTATCCATAGAAGAAGACTTTCTTTTAAACGAAGGTGCAATTTTGTTATGAAAGACAAAACTCATGCACTTTTATCAAAAGCTGCTGGAGGCAAACTTGGTTTTTCGCTGTCTATTATTTTCCTTTTGCTTTCTCCCTTCTTTTCTTTCCTTTTTCTCTCTCCTTTATTTCTTTTGAATTTTGAAAGGGAAAAAAATGTGTATCTAAAGTTCTGATTAGTTTACTGATCTCACCATATTTTTATTCGTTCAGCGTAAATTATCAATGAGGGTTTCCTACAAAGAAGGTTGAATTTTTTTAAGAATAAATTACTATTTTCTACTATATGAAAAAATTAAATTATTATTTTTGTATGGAATGCGGCTAATGTTACGTGCCCAGTCTTTTAATGACTCGGCGAGGAATTGTCAAGAGGCTCTAAAACCCAATTGGTTACCTACGGGCGATAATTTTGTTTCGTACAGTCGTTTACCATGTGTTCTTTCTAGTAATATTGAAACATTATACAGGTAATAGTTTAGATTCCAACAGACTATACAATACTTGAACTATATGATAGGATGGCAACATTTCATTTGATAGTACCTTGAAAATTAGCGATTTGAACCAACCATTTCTCCTTTTTTTTGCTCACTTAACACATATGCATATATATGGATCAAGATCCCCTTCAATAAATCCATTTTTCATCCTCCTTCCATCTTTTTTGTGCAGAAAAATTCAAAATAATGCAATTTTGTTGATATGTTTTGTTAGTAAAAAAATATTATCAGCACAAAATATTGAACAGCTGGTTTGTAATTCAAATTATGAGATTAAATATCACGAGTTTGATTATCGAGATCTACAGTTGTTGGATTGATAAACCGTATTCAAGAAAAATATTGGATCGTTTCGATATGTACAACACCTTGAAAATTTGAATTCAAATCGACGGTTGAAATACATGTTTTCTAATGGTTCATACTGTTTTGTGGTTTTGCAGGGGCTAAAAGTTTCCTAATGATTTGAAATTTTGGATAAATGATCTTGGTTGATAAACCATATTCAAGAAAAATATTGGATCGTTTCGATATGTACAACACCTTGAAAATTAGATTTCAAATCGACGGTTGAAATGCACGTTTTTTGATGGTTTATACTGTTTTGTGGTTTTGAAGGGGCTAAAAGTTTCCTAATGATTTGAAATTTTGGATAAATGATTTTGGATACTAGTAGAACATATCCACAATATTACACTTTATTTCATTTTTTCTGGCATAAAAATACAGAAGAGGATTTAAACGAGGAGGATCGTGTTCCTTCTATTTAAATTAGGGATCAATCAATCGCTTAAGCATCCTATATGCTAAAAAATGGGGATGATCTTAATCCTTGCTCATGTAGATATGTGAATAAGAGAGAAGGATTAAGATCCTCCTCTCTTAATCCTTGCTATATTGATTAATGCTACTTGTGCAACTCAAAATTGCGCAAGCAGTATTTTCCTTCTGTCAAAGACAGAAAGCTGCTGCAACCTTCTCTATCACACCACAATCATAGAAAAAGATATTAGCAATGGAAAGAAATTAACAATGAAAAGAAATATAGATTCGCAGTAAGAAATTAACATGTGAAGTAAAAAAACTAACATATCTAATAGCAAGTTAACACACTTCTTCTGTTACAAATAAATAAGAATATTGAATAATAAAGATATACAACAACTCATACAATTTAACGCGAACATGTTTTTTTCTTATGATTAATAGAACCACATTTGTTACATCCATTATGGTCGGAAGAAGATGGCGGATCCACGAAATCTTTGATTCAAATTGACCATGGACATCCTGAATTTCTGTGCACTGGTGGTGGTTGCATAATGGACCATTGTAGGCATCCCAATGTCGACTATCTGGTACAAGGTGGAATAAAGGAGCATAAGCAGTGGTATACTTAGCCGTAGTGTACCACGTCGAGATTAAGTCAAAATACGCTCTATTAGCACCACCCGAACCACGTGAATACGTTGCTAAAACATAGGAGCATGGAAAATGATCTAACGTTGGCATGTTGCATGAACATTTGGTGACATTATCTTCGATATTCACCGTATAATCAAACATACGAACATCTTTCACTTGCCATTCTATGAAGCTATATTTGTCTATGGACATGAGCCTTGATTCTTCCATTCTTCTCCGTGCTAATGCTTCCTACCTCGGTGCGAGCTGTGACGTCCACTCTTCTTCTTGACTTCGACATTCGACGAAGTAATGGCTCAATCGACGAGACGTACGTGCAACCAAGGATCTAAAAGGTATTTTTATTTCCTTTCAGCACATCGCTAAAGCTTTCACACATTAGTTGTCATCATGTTGAATCTTACGCCGCCTTCGTGATAAAGAGTTCAACTTGATTTCTGATTTTTCAATCCACGCATCGGCATATCGATTTACAATCTTCAACTGTTTTCGAAGTTCATTATATTTTACAACCTCCGATGCCGTAACACATGCATGTAACAAATTTTGTAGCACATCCTTTCCAAACTTCGCTTTCTTGAAATTTGCTTTAATACGACGAATACAAAAACGATGATGATGTTCAATTCGCCAAGCTTCTCTAAACGCAGTGGAATTCCTTTCATAAAATTTGAGATAAAAGTAATACATATGGTATTGATGGATGGAATATAATTCCATATGCCACGAATAAACCAACTCCATGTTTGCCACGACTCTGTTTGTACAATAGCAAAGGCTAATGGAAATAGATCTTTGATTTGCATCCATAGCAGTAGCTACTAGTAATGTACCTAGATACTTTACGTATGAGTGACATTAATAGACAGTGTAGGTCGACAGTGGTTGAAACCATGAATAGAAGGTCCGAAGCCCAAAACGCGTCATAAAAAACACCATGACTATGAATAACAACATACACGGTTCTAGGGTTGGCACGTTGTGGGGCTCGAAGATAATTTGGCAATTCCGCGTATGACGATTCTCAATCTCCATAAATCATTGCAACATCTTTCTGTAGTCTGTGCCACGCTCCACACTGGAGACTAACTCACTTTAATATGAAATATATTTGACATTGTCTCTTGAACAGTTCTTGCAGTCATGTTTGTTTCAGCTTTAATCAATGGAAATATTTTACTACATATAAACTTTGCAGTTGTCTGTCGATGGTTTGAGTTGACTGTTGCATTTAAACAAGTGTGATCGCCGTCATATGTTGTTATTTTCCACCATTTTTTATTTTTCTCACCGGAAGGCTAGCATGCACTCGCCAAGGACATGTTTCATCCACATCATAATGGATTGTGTATTGATTTGCATGCGATTTCAGAACTTGAAAAGAAACTGAACATTTAATCATCCATTCACATAACTGTTCAACAAGCTTCTGTTAACTTTCGAAAATTAACCCAACTCGTGGTCCTTTCTCAGCACACTTTTTCAAACACTTACAGGTCTAATTGACAATTTTTCATTATCAATTTCACCATCATTGCTGCAGTGCATAAATTATCGACAAAAGACTCTTCATAAGTGATTTGTTCATCTTCGACGTTTATATCATCAGCCTCCTCGATGTCTACATATATGATTGCATCATTGTTAACTTCCATTTGATGGATCCAAGTTCTATCTACATCATCCGCACAAGCTGCTTCCGTGCTATTCAATTGCACTTCGCTCTCGTTTGCAATATCAACATGATCATTGTCGTCAACGTCAGCACAACCAATTAATGCTTCTTCGACACTACGAGTACAAAAAATAACGGGAAGATATTTTGCATGAACGTAAGTCAAAATGGAAGTGCGAGAGTATAATATTACTCACTTTTCCAAGCCTTGCGATTGATATGAATATATAGAGTTATGTATCATATTTTGTTATTAACTTGAAGATACTCCAATCATTCCGCTGTACTTGTGAAGTAAGTTTGTAAACTCTCCGTCTTGATGACTTGTAAGATAAGAAGGATACACCGACCATTGTGTTTCTTGTAACTGTGTGGTCGGTACATACTCATCCACAGAAATTAATATCGGTTGTGTTTCTTGTAACGACCCGTACATTTTCGATAATTAAAATAGCTAATTTAATAAGATTTCGCGATTTAATGTTAGAAATTTTTTTTGTAATTCGTTGGAATAATAATAACTAGAATGAATTGCAACAATAATTATCCAAGCAATGAAAATAAAAGCTACTTAGTGAATACCTTTGAAATCAATAGTTGAATAGGATAATAAATATTGAATTCATTGGGTATAAGAGAGTAATTGATTGATAAGTAAAATTTATTTAAAATCAAATGTTGAATATTAAACAGGTAAATTGTTTAAATTTAATATTTAAAACTTATTGAATAATTGAATAACTGTAAAATGAAATAGTGTTCTAAATTGTGAATTGGTTTTAAAAGTTGAATCTTATAAGTTCAATTTCAATATTTCAAAAGATAATGAATTATTGGATAATCGAAATTGTTTAAATTTAATATTTGGAATTTACTGAATAATTTAATAATGGGAATTGAATAACCATATAATGGAAATGGTTGTTCTATAAATTTTAATTCATTTCAAAATTTAAATTTTTAAATTCGTTTTGAATATTTCAAAAGATAGTGATTTAAGAATAATCAAATTTTGTTTAAATTCATTATTACAAATGTTGAATAATTAAATTTCGAATTTGATATAATTAATTTGATATTGAAATTTAATATATGAAAATAGAGTGAATAATTGAAATTTGATTTAATATGATTCAAATTGGTTACCAAAGTGAGTGTAAGTTATATCGGGATTATAATAGAGTTAATAAGATTTTAAAATTTGGAATTTATTGGATAATTGAATAACGGGTTTAATATGATTAAAAAATGATTTGTAAAATTTTATTTTATCATATTAAAGTTAGAATGAGGTTGTAGAACTTTTAAAATCGAATTAAAAGTAAATTTGTGAAAATTGGATATTTTAATATTTAATTGACGAGTTAAAATAGCCATTTTTCAAACAATCTCGGATTTCGACGAAACCAGTTTCATCGGATCCATAACGTGATATTTTTGTAAGATTTCAAATTTTGGGTCAATCGGATTTACCGTTTGTCCGGGGCAAGCCAAAACGCATAGAAATTTGTTTAATCGATTTGATTTAAAATCGATCGTTTATTTCCATAACTCTCACATATGATCGAATTAGCTTTCAAAATCTATTCCATTGTGTCCGAAACCCGGGGTAAACCCTAGAAACGCCGGTCACTGCGCGTAAATCGGAGTTCGGAAAATCCGAAATGAATAGTGTTTCGAAATTTTTTATATAAAAGGACCATAATACATTCATCTTCAAAAATTTCACCTAGCTAGGGTTTCTATCTGCAGCCGCCACTTTCGATATTTCAAAGGCCAGAAATCGTTCGTCTTCCTTCCTTAATTGCTTCAAATCCGTAAACATTTACACGAAGTGTTCAACGCGAAAGTCGAAGAGCTCGAAGAGAGCTTTCAATCCATATAGGGTTGATGGGATTTGGAGCAGTGTGGTGGTCGCTAGGGGGCCGCGTGGGCTGTGCATTCGAGCACGAATTCCGAGGCCAATAAGCAGCCAGCTCCACCGTATTCGAGCCGAGAGTCAAGCACGAGACAAGCTTTGGAATGGTGTATCCTGATCGTCCTGGAAGTCGAGGTGATGGCTGCGTGTATTAGGATTTGGGGCGGCACGATTGGGTTCGTGTACTTGGGAGCATCGCGTGATGGAAGAAGAGGGGGGCATCGGCCTTGATGCGTGCAGGGAAAAATCCAACGGTCCAGGATGGTTTGGGTTAGAAAAGAAAATATAAATTGTAAATTTATTTTATTATAATTCGTATAAACTTTAAACTATCATTTCTTGTTGATACGAGGTCGGATTTTGACAAAACGAATTGCAACGGGTTCGTTTGTCGAGCACTACGCAATGGAGATGGATTGGAATCGTTTGGAGCTAGTGAAAATTTCGGGTAAAATTAAATGCTAGTTTAATTTTATTCGAAATAAAACGCTGGAGCTGCATTGAAATCAAGGTGAGTGTTTTATAACGCTCACAACGTACTAAATATCTTTATGCTAGTTAAATTTGACATTATGAAGTGATATGAATTTTATTAGTCGTTGTTTGATAGAATTTAATTGTCATATGGATTGTCATTTGAATTAACCGTTGAATAAATTGACAGTTAAATTGAAATTGAAATTGAATTGCGATTAAATTACCCGACATTGATAACTATGAAATTGCCATGAATTTTATTGCCTATTGGATGATGTATGTCGACGGATGTTATTGGTTGATAGTTAAATGTTTGGATGTTTATTTGCTTATGTATACTGTTATGCATACATATGACACCGTGATTTGACTTAAGTGATATATATTCATCCTTGACATTTAATTGAAATAAATAATTACTTGGCCATAGGATAGAAAATTATATACGGACACTGAATTGGCTAAATTAATAATTTTTAAAATCGTCGATTTGAAATTTATTTAAATGTTTTGATTTAAAAGTTATAAATAGAAATAAATTTATAGAAATCAAATTTATCGAAAAATTGAGTTTGGAATGTTGAAATAAATTTTGGTTAAAAGAAATTGTTAAATAATATAAGTCGAGACTTTGAAATTTAAAAAAAATGGGATTTGATTGAACTTCGAAAATTGATTTGTTTAAAGATTTAACCTTAATTCGAGCTTTGAATATTACCAAGTAAAAAGTGATATAAAAATGATATTTTGAAGTCGAGCTTGGAATTGAATCATATTTGAAATATTTTATAAATTTGTAAAAAGGATAATTTTGTTAAGTGTTATAAATGGATATTTTTGAAAAATCAAGCTCCAAATCGATATAAATTGAAATTGAATAAATTAAAGGTGAATGTAAAATGAATAAATTTGAAATCAAAGTTGACGTTGATTGAATCGAAATCGAAATTGAATCGGTAGAAGGGAAATTGAAATTGTTTTGAATTAGGAAGTTATAATTGAAATGGTTTGGTTTTGAAGCTGTTTTATTTTTTTTCCAAATGACTCAGTTATATAAACCATTTTTGAATACTTAAACTATTTTAATCTACTTAACCCAATTTAAATTATTTTAAACTAATTTATCTATTTTAAATCCATTTAAAACTTTAAGTACTTTTAACTATTTTAATTATTTCAAACTACTTTTAAACTACTTAAACTATTTTCTAAAATTTGCAAGCTGGTTAATAAGGTGAAATGTTTATGTTTAATCTTGAATTTGAATACGAATAGGGTTAAATGAAGTTGCAACCTAAATTGAATTTCGAAATGATTTTGAAATCGAAATGAGATATTGATGCGAAAAATGATTTTTGAAACGGAATTTTACATTTGAATAGATACAATGATATTTGAAATGGATTTGATTTTAAAGCGAATGTGATATTTTGATATCAATTATGAATCGATTTGAAATATAAAAGAGCCACCGGTGTAATAATACGTAGTTATTAAAGAGACCGGGATCGGATATGGACATACTCTCTGTCGATACCGAAAACCACTTTAATAACTATTATGCGTGGAGTGTTGATCCAGAATGAAGTAGATGGTTTGGTGAACGCGTTGACTGAAGAAAGAGAATGATATTGGATGACCCCTGATATGACTAAAACAGGAGCCGCGCCGGGCCATTAAGGTTCGCCATCTCTAGCGGACACACTTCTTCGATACCATATCTATTACATTTGTGATTCTTTTTGGGTGCACCCCTTGATTTGGGAGTGTTGTTTCGCGGTGTTGGGGTAGCTGCTGGCTATGCTCAACATCAGTCCGGATCACGCAACTACTAGTATCCTAGTTAGTATCGCCTCATGTACCTTGTCATACTGATTATCCTATTCGCGACCACTACGTTTTGTTTTGTGTTATACCTATGGGGTACCCTCTGATAACCACCAGTTTACGGTGGGGCTTACGGTGCTGTATAGACTGTGGCATTATAAAAATGCGTTAAGGGGGATTATGGTAACGCCTTAACGCTATTTTGATACTTTATATTACTGATAGGCATTATCTACTTAGCGTACATTACTACATAGTAGATAGTTTAACGGATCCTTAAGAGATGGAAAATCCCGTAATATCTCTTGAGTTATTGCACGCATGTTGACACTGGATATGAGATGTCAAACCCCGTAAACATCTATGACGCCGTTACACTCATATTTATTTACGATTGATTTAACTTTTATAAGGATATTTTAGTCCTGACTCGAGTGTTTTGTCTTTTCATTACGCTCGGGTCAGTCCTGACTTTTTCAGATTTTGAAGATCTATTTTGGAGGATGAAAACGAAGATTTGGTATACTATTACTATTATTACCCTTGCATCATGCTATCTGCTGCATTATTTTAATTGTTCTATTGTATATGTATAACTCTGATAAATGTTGTATAAATAATTGTCAAAGTATAGTAAACAACTTCTTGAACTTTTTATTTGACTATTATATTTTAACGTTCCGCTGCGAGATTCTGTGTTGTTTCTTTTCCTTTATTTCTCTTTCTTTTCTTTTCTTATTTACCCCAATAACCATCTGCCCTTTTGAATGGTTTGAAATCGGCATGTGTGTTTGATCGTCGGTTTAAACTGTCCAAAAAGGCGGGTTGTTACAGTTGGTATCAGAGCTTTGGTTTAGCGATAACCTTAGCTTTGTGGGGTCTGACTCTTTATAAATAGGGTAGTAATACCCTATGATGAGTCGCTGAGTGTATATATATGAGAGAGCGTATTTGTTGGTGATATAAAATGTTTTATATTGTGTCGGTTGATTTGTTGAGTGCCTTATGGATTCTTGTCAATACGAGTAATTAACGTCATTGATAGGGATCTCTAAACACTTAAACAGAACAATTCGACATAGTATTGTTTTGAAATTGGGTAAATGAAATAATTTTGCTCTAATTATATTTTGTATAAAAAGAAAAATTTCAGAAATTATTGTGACTTATCTAGCTTACCTGGTTGTTAGAAATGAAAATATTGGTTATTATCATTAATTGGATATTGTAATTTAATAAATAAGCTGAACTACAAAATAAACAATGATAAAACAACTTGTGGAATATTTTAAGAAAGAAAATCCTATAAGAATATTTTATAAAAGGTGACCTATAAACTAAAACAAATTTAAATTGGAAAATATTGAATTCAAGACCCGGGGACTTTTAAAATGGTTTTCAAAGCTTTGAAGAAAATATATTGTGATGTTAGTTGGAAAATATTTATGGAAATATTTTGAAAAGATTTTGAAAAGAAGGAATGATGTAACGACCCAGAATTTTCGATAACTTAAATTTGAATATTTAATTTATTTTTAATATTAATAAGTGGAATTTTTAAGTCGAATAATTTATTTTTCGAATATTGGATTTAATGGGATAATTAAATCGATTTATTTAATAGTGAAATTCCACAAATAATTAGATGTTGGGTTAAATATGATTGAAAATGGTTTGGAAAATTTTGTTATATCATATTAAAGTTATAGAAATATTTTAGAACTTGTAAAATTGAATTTGGAGTTAATTTGTAAAAATTGAATATTTTAATATTTAATTATCGACTGAAAAATAGCCATTTTTCAAACGGTCTCGGATTTCGACGAAACCAGTTTCATCGGATCCGTAATGTGATATTATTGTAAGATTTCAAATTTCAAGTCGTTTGGATTTGCCGTTTGTCCGGTACAAGCCAAAACGCCTAGAAATCGCTTAAATCGGTTTAAATTTAAATCGACTGTTTATTGCCGTATCTCACACATACGATGGAATTAGCTTCCGAAACCTATTCCATTGTGTCCGGAATGTGGAAAAACCTTAGGATCGCCTGGCGGCACGCGTCGTTTGGAGTTCGTTTGCAAAAGTGTCAATTTGGGATTTTTATTATTTAAATAATAATTGTATGTGGTTATAAATGCAAATTTTCACCAAAACCCTAGCTCATCATGTTTATGGCCGGCCCTAATTATTCAAAGGCCAGAAATCACCCAACTTCCACCTCAAATCCACACCAATCCGTCGACATTTTCCACGAACTTTCTAAACGGAAATCGAAGAGCACGCTGTGAACTACAACTTCAACGGTCGAGATCGAAATTGGAGCGACGGGTTGGAGGATAGGGGGCCGCGTTCCTTGGAGGCTGCGCACGCACTTCGAGGCCAAAGCCAGGGCCGAGCTCCATGTGGTTCCTGGTGGTGGTGCTGCTCGAGACAAGCTTCAGGATGGCGCTTCCCGATCGTCACGAAGTGAAGTACATTAGTTGCGTTTTGAAACCCTAGTATTTACTATATGGGTTCAAGTGCGTTCAAGTGTTACTGGGAAGAGAAATGCGAACGGGAAGAAGAAATGGGGTGGGCCCCATGCGCGTGAGAAGGTGAGGGTGTTTCTTTTATTTTATTTTTTTTAAGTTTAAATCTGAAATTCAAAATCGTGTAACTTTAAAACGTGATAACTTTTGCATGCGAGGTCGGATTCGAACGAGATTTTTTGCGTTGGCTTCGTATCGTCGTGCTCTTCGCAATGCAGCTGGTTTGGAGTCGATTGGAGGTCGTTTGAATTTTGGGTAAAATTAAACGTTCGTTTAATTTTATTCGAAACGAACGACGAAACCGGAATAAAATCAAGGTGAGAAATCCTCACTCAATCGAAAGATTTTGTTTAAAATTTCAAATAGTTATTATTGATTGTTGATTGCTGTTGATTGTGCTAGTAGATATAGTAGGATATATACTATATATAGCGATATATATATATTGGCATATGTATATATCGGATTTGATTTCCCGCCTCGTATAGCGGATGAGACCCTATTGCGCCGCCTATTAAGCGGATATTTTATAAAATCCCATATACCGCGATATTCCACCTTGAAGTGGAATTGGTATTGTGCTAACGTCTGTGGATGCAGGGTAACAGGTTGGAGGGATCCAACTGGATTCCTCACATATTTATTTGTTTATGAATATTATGTTGATTGTTGATAATCACATTGATATATGATGTTATTCCCGTGATTGACCATTCGATGTCGTTGCATCATCGGATTCTAATTTTTAAATTAAAAATAACGGTTTTGAATTTAAAAGGGGTTTTAAATCGATTTTTCAAAGAATATGGTTTATTAAAAATTTTGAATTGATTAAATTTTAAAATAAATAGATGGATAAAATTTTTATGTTTTAAAAATTTATATTTTTATAAAATATAACTTAAAAGAAATTTTAACAATAATAGGTTTTTATAAAACAGTTAAATTTGGTTTTTGGGAAGTTATTATTATTAATGGTTTATATAAAGGATTTTATAAATGGATGTTTTTAAATAAAAATCATTGGAGTTATAGAATAAATTTATAAAATGCTGAGTTGATGTATAACATGAATTTCATTATAAATCTATAGATATATAATTTGTGAAATTTATAAAAAGAATGGTTATTGGGAAGTGAAGTTTTATAAGTTATTCACTTATAAAAATGAATTTGGGGCATAAAAAGGGGGTTTGTTGAAATTGTTAATAAATGAAGATTTCATTAGTTGAAATTATTATAAACCATAAAGAAATCTTGTAAGTGATAAGATTTTAAATTGGTGAAGTTCAAAGGAACGATTTGGTAAATAAATAATATTATAAGTATTTAACTTACAATATGGCTTTTGGGTATGAAATTGGGTTATGTAAAATTGCATCGGATTAATAAAGGAATTTATAAAATTGGGATTTATAATAGAAATGGAATTTATAAACTATGTTTATAAATTTGAAATTCATCGAATTTGATAAATTGAAATATGGGAATTTGTTAAGTGGGCTATATTCACTATTTTGAATATTGAATAGATTATTAAATAAAATGGGTTTGTTTTTGGGAAAGGAATGTTTTAAATGGAATTTAAAACGAATTAAAGGTGTTTTAAAATGTATTGAGTATTGAAAACATAGATTTCAACATTGATTGTTGAAATAGACGTTTTCGAGAAACAGAAGGGAATAATTTGTATAGTATTGGATTTATATATCTATTTTTAATTTCAAATCCATAAACTAGGGTTTTGGGTTATCGTAACGATGTTTTACGCAACATTCGTTTTTAACCCAAATAAATTTGAATAAAAGAATAGTTTCCTTATAGGAATGAAATAAATACTTAACGGTGGTTTAAGTGTATTGGATATTTTCGAAATTGTTGGAAAGAAATTAAATTGTGAATTATTTATTATTAAATAAGTTTAGAAGTGTTTTTCCGATATGAAATGGAACGTTTGAGAATTCACCTTTTAAGGGTAAATTGAAAGTGAATATTTTGAAATTGATTTGAGGATCGGGTATGTGTAGATCTTTGGGAATTGGGAAATTCACTATGGAATCTGAAAAGGGGAAGGGAAATTTGTTTAAAAATAAATGTTGATTTATTTTTAAGTATGGGATATAATTTACGAATTTGAAACGTAAGTTAAATTTAAATCGGTAAAGATTTATTTGGTGGTTTGAAATTTGTTTTCAAAAGGTATATATGGTTAAGGTGATTTGAAATTAGTTTTCAAATGGTTAAGGTGATTTGAAAATTGGTTTTTCAATTGATTAAGTGTGGAAATTTTATCGTGAAGTGGTTTTGGTAAAACAAATAACTGGGGCAATTATTTGGAAATGGTGTATATATATATATATCTCTCGTAAGATATTTTTGGGGTTAAATAATTTTGGAAAATTATTTGGAATCTGATGATGTGGCGTATCTTTATTGATAGTTAAATAACCGACTATCAATATTTACCCTTGGATGGTATTTGTTGTGATTGTTGTGATTGAATTGCCACACTTATTTATAAAATAAGCGCTCGCTATTCGGTTTAGCCGGGAGAGGACCTTTGTGTCATATATCCCATTCCGAATATGTGATACGTCGTTTGGATTGCATTTGAAGACCGGTGTGAAGACCGGGTATTTGTGAGAACGATAGGATGACCTATCGATTGTCTCCGCATCGTTAGCTACGATATGGAGATTTCCTTTGTGATGGGAAATTTTATCGGGATTGTGAATACCCGGATTGCAAGGGCTTCTTTGGAAGTGCCTTCGGTTCTGTTCGAACCCGGAACAGACTTGTATGGTTACGTGTCTGACATTACATTTTGAGAGATAGAGCAGATTTCTTTCAAATACATTTCTGTTGGTGGCGGAGAATTTATTCTCTTAGCTTAACACCCTTCTCTGAGACGTACGAGCTCAGAGGTTATGTAGTTGAAGGTTATCAGCGATATTTCCCAATCTGGTAATGTGGCATGCTGAGTGCTGCTGTGTGATGATCATTGGTTGATCGTTTGGATATGATCATTTGTTTGATCATTTATCTTTGTGATTATTGCTTTGGTCATCTGTGGACCCAAAGCATGGCTTTGTTGCACAAAGCGTAGCTTTGTGGACGAGACTTCGTCAGGACCTCACTCCCCGGAAATGGTCGAAACAGGAATATGCGGCAAGGTTATGAGGGTCGCTCCCTTTAGGGTATGTCATTTCCTTCTGGAAAAGGGTGGTATCATGGTATGGAGCCCAGATATTTACTCATGTGGAAACACTATATCTATTTCTGTGTGGTGTTGTTGGTATCGAGCGCTCGGATAAAGGTCCCAAAGGACCGGGGGATGACATATTCGTGTAGTAGTTACCTAGTTACAGAGGTAACCCGGCCTTGTGTTGGCAGAGATCTAACCGTAACGTTAGTTTCTCGGGACGTCCCGCCAGAGGCGATCCCATGTGGCAGTAGGAAGTTCCTTAGCCTGACCATTTGTTGGAAATCCATTCCTCCAATACGCGCCTTGTACGGTTTTGGTTGTATTACCTGCCATTCACTTATGGTGGTCACCACTGTTTGGATGGTAGCTATAGTAGGCATAGTTCGGAATGTCTATGCTGGCTAGGATTTATATTCTACTTTCGGAATTGTTTTCTCCACTATGCACTAGTAATAATATCAAAAATGATTTGATTTTCGCGTAGTAAGCATCTTTGACTATCATAAGGAGAAATCTCCTCCAATTCTGCGTTTGCATTGTGTGTGTGGCGGGAGGCCTTATGGTAGTTTCATTTTCCAAAAAGCATTGCGGATTTCAAAAATTAAAATTTCTTGTTGCTTGTTTAAAGATAAAACTGTTTTGAGTTCTCACACCAGTCCCATGACTGACCTGGAGTTTATTGTTCCTTTCCTAAACTCTGGGTGCCCACTATTTTCCACACGGGCAGTCTAGAGTTAGGTTATCAGGTTATTCTGGATTCGGGAGTTGCTGTGCAGATCTGGAGGCGAGCCAGATAGCGTAGTCTATTATTTATTGTATATAGTATTTCTTTTCCGCTGTTGTTGTTGTACACTCTGATTGATGTAATGTGATGTAATGTATAAAATGTATAGTTCTTTTGTTTTAATGAATATTCATTTATCTATTATATATTGTTCCGCTGCGACTGTGAGATTCTGTTATTGTTTCTCGTTCTGTTACTTGTTTTTCTGTTTTCTCTTCTCTTTCTTTTCTTTCTTCTTCTACCTCTTTCTTCTTCTAAAACCCTAACGGTTCGATTTTTCGGCAACGAAAAATCGCGATCGTTACATTTGGTATCAGAGCATATGGTTAAGCGACAACCTGCTCTGTTGGGTATTACTCATTAGAGATAGAGTCAGTAGTACTCTAGAATGAGTGTGAGTGTAATAATAGATATGAGTGCGTATTTGTTAGTGAGTATAAAATTGTTTTATATTGTGATGATTGGTTTGTTGAGTGGTATATGAACCTTCGTCGGCGCAGCCTCGAAAACTGAATCGAAGGGGTTCCTAAACACTTGAATAGAACAATTCGACACAATATTGTTTTAAATTGGGTAAATGAAATAATTTTACCTCGATTATATTTTATATATATAAAAAGAAAATAATTTTTCAAGAATTATTGAAGTGTGTATATAATTGATTGCTTGGTTGTTGTAAATGATATATATATATATAAAATAATTAAAAGTTGTTTGAATAAGCTAATAAAAGCAACTATTGTAAAGAGAATAATGGTATAAACCAATGAATCATAAGATGAAATTATAATTAATAATGATTTACAATTGTAAGATAATCATGTATGTATATAAAAAGTAAAATTATATAAGTAAAAGGTTTATAAAAGTGATTTATGAATAATAAAAGGAAATTTTTGAAAGAATATTTAGCATTGATTTCACTATTGTCACTGGGAAATAATAAGGGTGATGACTGCAGCATCATCAGTATCATTTTCGAGTTTCTATGTGATGGATTTGCTACAATAATGAATTTAAAATTGAAGTTTTGTTGTAATAAACCAATTTGAAATTAAAATTCAATTTGAAATTGATAAATATAAGTGAAAAAGGTTTTGAACTTATAATATAAGTTAGAAGTTGAATAATAAGTTTTATAACTTATAGAATGGGAAAATGTAAGTGAAACCAGTTATTGAAGTGGTTAAACAATTAAGTTAAGTAAAATGGAATATGAATTTGAATATTGATATGAATTTGGCTTAAGTAAAAGTTAAATAGGATTTACTTTGGAATTTAAAATCCGAATTGAATTGATAAGTAAAACTTAAGTTTAATTAACAAATGATGTTTAAATGGAATAACTTAAGCAAAGTTGAATAAAAATTGATATTTGTATCAAAGTTAAATAATCAAGTAAATTAAATGAGGTAAATAAAGTTGAAATGGAATGCAAGTTAAGTAATGTTGAAAGAATTGATGTTAATATCAAAGTAAGTGAATAAAGTGAGTAAATGAAATTGTTAAAGATGTGAACTTAAATTATATAAATGAAATTCAATTTTATTTGTAAAAAGAACTAGCAATTGAGTTAAAGTATGAATTGAATGTTAATCAATAGAATATGAATAAGTTGATATGAAATGATGCATGCAAGTGTAAATTCATTTGAAAATAGTTGAATAGTAGAATGAAAATCAATTGAATGTTAAACCAATTGAAATTAAAACAGTTGAACCAAATTGAATGTAAGTAAAATGGATAAAATTTGGTTGTATTGGATGTCCATTGGTTGTTATTTGCTTGTTGGTTGATTGTATGAAAATTCATTAAGTGTTAATGAAATTGAATTAGTAAAATTTGAAAGCTATGTAATTGAATTCAAATGAAAATTGAAATGCAAAGTTGAATGAAAATGAATATGCAACTTTAATAGTAAACTAAAAGTGGTATAAGAAGCATGTATTGGAAATTTTATAATTGAATTGGCAAATTGGTTTGAATATTATAATTGGATATTATGCTAGCAGGATATACAGGTTATAAAGGAATTGGGATTTTGATTTCAAAGTTAAAAAAATTTTTTGTAACGCTCGACAAAAAGGTACGTATTTCAGTTTTTATATGAGATTTGATGATTTCCTTCTCTAGCCACTTGGCTTTCTCTTTTCTTTTTGATTCTGAGGGGCCGTAGAGCCGTTTTGTAGTCGTACCGATCTAGCCGCGCAAAGGAGACTCTGGCGAAATTTTTTGAAAATTTAGGGAGTTAGAAAAATTTTGAGAAATTTTGAAAGTTTGAAATTTGAATTTAAATTTAAATTTGAATTGTTGAGTAAACAATGTTGTTTGAAACTTATAATTGGAGTTGGAAAGCTAATTGAAATAATAGTGAATCTTTAATAAAAAGATTTAGGTTAGAAAGTTAATAAACTAATTAGTTTTGAAAAAATAATAAACGGGTTAGGATCGTTCTCCTTAACTTGCAATTTCGAGGACGAAATTCTTTTAAGGGGGGAAGATTGTAACGACCCAGAATTTTTGATAACTTAAATTTGAATATTTAATTTATTTTTAATATTAATAAGTGGAATTTTTAAGTCGAATAATTTATTTTTCGAATATTGGATTTAATGGGATAATTAAATCGATTTATTTAATAGTGAAATTCCACAAATAATTAGATATTGGGTTAAATATGATTGAAAATGGTTTGGAAAATTTTGTTATATCATATTAAAGTTATAGAAATATTTTAGAACTTGTAAAATTGAATTTGGAGTTAATTTGTAAAAATTGAATATTTTAATATTTAATTATCGACTGAAAAATAGCCATTTTTCAAACGGTCTCGGATTTCGACGAAACCAGTTTCATCGGATCCGTAATGTGATATTATTGTAAGATTTCAAATTTCAAGTCGTTTGGATTTGCCGTTTGTCCGGTACAAGCCAAAACGCCTAGAAATCGCTTAAATCGGTTTAAATTTAAATCGACTGTTTATTGCCGTATCTCACACATACGATGGAATTAGCTTCCGAAACCTATTCCATTGTGTCCGGAATGTGGAAAAACCTTAGGATCGCCTGGCGGCACGCGTCGTTTGGAGTTCGTTTGCAAAAGTGTCAATTTGGGATTTTTATTATTTAAATAATAATTGTATGTGGTTATAAATGCAAATTTTCACCAAAACCCTAGCTCATCATGTTTATGGCCGGCCCTAATTATTCAAAGGCCAGAAATCACCCAACTTCCACCTCAAATCCACACCAATCCGTCGACATTTTCCACGAACTTTCTAAACGGAAATCGAAGAGCACGCTGTGAACTACAACTTCAACGGTCGAGATCGAAATTGGAGCGACGGGTTGGAGGATAGGGGGCCGCGTTCCTTGGAGGCTGCGCACGCACTTCGAGGCCAAAGCCAGGGCCGAGCTCCATGTGGTTCCTGGTGGTGGTGCTGCTCGAGACAAGCTTCAGGATGGCGCTTCCCGATCGTCACGAAGTGAAGTACATTAGTTGCGTTTTGAAACCCTAGTATTTACTATATGGGTTCAAGTGCGTTCAAGTGTTACTGGGAAGAGAAATGCGAACGGGAAGAAGAAATGGGGTGGGCCCCATGCGCGTGAGAAGGTGAGGGTGTTTCTTTTATTTTATTTTTTTTAAGTTTAAATCTGAAATTCAAAATCGTGTAACTTTAAAACGTGATAACTTTTGCATGCGAGGTCGGATTCGAACGAGATTTTTTGCGTTGGCTTCGTATCGTCGTGCTCTTCGCAATGCAGCTGGTTTGGAGTCGATTGGAGGTCGTTTGAATTTTGGGTAAAATTAAACGTTCGTTTAATTTTATTCGAAACGAACGACGAAACCGGAATAAAATCAAGGTGAGAAATCCTCACTCAATCGAAAGATTTTGTTTAAAATTTCAAATAGTTATTATTGATTGTTGATTGCTGTTGATTGTGCTAGTAGATATAGTAGGATATATACTATATATAGCGATATATATATATTGGCATATGTATATATCGGATTTGATTTCCCGCCTCGTATAGCGGATGAGACCCTATTGCGCCGCCTATTAAGCGGATATTTTATAAAATCCCATATACCGCGATATTCCACCTTGAAGTGGAATTGGTATTGTGCTAACGTCTGTGGATGCAGGGTAACAGGTTGGAGGGATCCAACTGGATTCCTCACATATTTATTTGTTTATGAATATTATGTTGATTGTTGATAATCACATTGATATATGATGTTATTCCCGTGATTGACCATTCGATGTCGTTGCATCATCGGATTCTAATTTTTAAATTAAAAATAACGGTTTTGAATTTAAAAGGGGTTTTAAATCGATTTTTCAAAGAATATGGTTTATTAAAAATTTTGAATTGATTAAATTTTAAAATAAATAGATGGATAAAATTTTTATGTTTTAAAAATTTATATTTTTATAAAATATAACTTAAAAGAAATTTTAACAATAATAGGTTTTTATAAAACAGTTAAATTTGGTTTTTGGGAAGTTATTATTATTAATGGTTTATATAAAGGATTTTATAAATGGATGTTTTTAAATAAAAATCATTGGAGTTATAGAATAAATTTATAAAATGCTGAGTTGATGTATAACATGAATTTCATTATAAATCTATAGATATATAATTTGTGAAATTTATAAAAAGAATGGTTATTGGGAAGTGAAGTTTTATAAGTTATTCACTTATAAAAATGAATTTGGGGCATAAAAAGGGGGTTTGTTGAAATTGTTAATAAATGAAGATTTCATTAGTTGAAATTATTATAAACCATAAAGAAATCTTGTAAGTGATAAGATTTTAAATTGGTGAAGTTCAAAGGAACGATTTGGTAAATAAATAATATTATAAGTATTTAACTTACAATATGGCTTTTGGGTATGAAATTGGGTTATGTAAAATTGCATCGGATTAATAAAGGAATTTATAAAATTGGGATTTATAATAGAAATGGAATTTATAAACTATGTTTATAAATTTGAAATTCATCGAATTTGATAAATTGAAATATGGGAATTTGTTAAGTGGGCTATATTCACTATTTTGAATATTGAATAGATTATTAAATAAAATGGGTTTGTTTTTGGGAAAGGAATGTTTTAAATGGAATTTAAAACGAATTAAAGGTGTTTTAAAATGTATTGAGTATTGAAAACATAGATTTCAACATTGATTGTTGAAATAGACGTTTTCGAGAAACAGAAGGGAATAATTTGTATAGTATTGGATTTATATATCTATTTTTAATTTCAAATCCATAAACTAGGGTTTTGGGTTATCGTAACGATGTTTTACGCAACATTCGTTTTTAACCCAAATAAATTTGAATAAAAGAATAGTTTCCTTATAGGAATGAAATAAATACTTAACGGTGGTTTAAGTGTATTGGATATTTTCGAAATTGTTGGAAAGAAATTAAATTGTGAATTATTTATTATTAAATAAGTTTATAAGTGTTTTTCCGATATGAAATGGAACGTTTGAGAATTCACCTTTTAAGGGTAATTGAAAGTGAATATTTTGAAATTGATTTGAGGATCGGGTATGTGTAGATCTTTGGGAATTGGGAAATTCACTATGGAATCTGAAAAGGGGAAGGGAAATTTGTTTAAAAATAAATGTTGATTTATTTTTAAGTATGGGATATAATTTACGAATTTGAAACGTAAGTTAAATTTAAATTGGTAAAGATTTATTTGGTGGTTTGAAATTTGTTTTCAAAAGGTATATATGGTTAAGGTGATTTGAAAATTGGTTTTTCAATTGATTAAGTGTGGAAATTTTATCGTGAAGTGGTTTTGGTAAAACAAATAACTGGGGCAATTATTTGGAAATGGTGTATATATATATATATCTCTCGTAAGATATTTTTGGGGTTAAATAATTTTGGAAAATTATTTGGAATCTGATGATGTGGCGTATCTTTATTGATAGTTAAATAACCGACTATCAATATTTACCCTTGGATGGTATTTGTTGTGATTGTTGTGATTGAATTGCCACACTTATTTATAAAATAAGCGCTCGCTATTCGGTTTAGCCGGGAGAGGACCTTTGTGTCATATATCCCATTCCGAATATGCGATACGTCGTTTGGATTGCATTTGAAGACCGGTGTGAAGACCGGGTATTTGTGAGAACGATAGGATGACCTATCGATTGTCTCCGCATCGTTAGCTACGATATGGAGATTTCCTTTGTGATGGGAAATTTTATCGGGATTGTGAATACCCGGATTGCAAGGGCTTCTTTGGAAGTGCCTTCGGTTCTGTTCGAACCCGGAACAGACTTGTATGGTTACGTGTCTGACATTACATTTTGAGAGATAGAGCAGATTTCTTTCAAATACATTTCTGTTGGTGGCGGAGAATTTATTCTCTTAGCTTAACACCCTTCTCTGAGACGTACGAGCTCAGAGGTTATGTAGTTGAAGGTTATCAGCGATATTTCCCAATCTGGTAATGTGGCATGCTGAGTGCTGCTGTGTGATGATCATTGGTTGATCGTTTGGATATGATCATTTGTTTGATCATTTATCTTTGTGATTATTGCTTTGGTCATCTGTGGACCCAAAGCATGGCTTTGTTGCACAAAGCGTAGCTTTGTGGACGAGACTTCGTCAGGACCTCACTCCCCGGAAATGGTCGAAACAGGAATATGCGGCAAGGTTATGAGGGTCGCTCCCTTTAGGGTATGTCATTTCCTTCTGGAAAAGGGTGGTATCATGGTATGGAGCCCAGATATTTACTCATGTGGAAACACTATATCTATTTCTGTGTGGTGTTGTTGGTATCGAGCGCTCGGATAAAGGTCCCAAAGGACCGGGGGATGACATATTCGTGTAGTAGTTACCTAGTTACAGAGGTAACCCGGCCTTGTGTTGGCAGAGATCTAACCGTAACGTTAGTTTCTCGGGACGTCCCGCCAGAGGCGATCCCATGTGGCAGTAGGAAGTTCCTTAGCCTGACCATTTGTTGGAAATCCATTCCTCCAATACGCGCCTTGTACGGTTTTGGTTGTATTACCTGCCATTCACTTATGGTGGTCACCACTGTTTGGATGGTAGCTATAGTAGGCATAGTTCGGAATGTCTATGCTGGCTAGGATTTATATTCTACTTTCGGAATTGTTTTCTCCACTATGCACTAGTAATAATATCAAAAATGATTTGATTTTCGCGTAGTAAGCATCTTTGACTATCATAAGGAGAAATCTCCTCCAATTCTGCGTTTGCATTGTGTGTGTGGCGGGAGGCCTTATGGTAGTTTCATTTTCCAAAAAGCATTGCGGATTTCAAAAATTAAAATTTCTTGTTGCTTGTTTAAAGATAAAACTGTTTTGAGTTCTCACACCAGTCCCATGACTGACCTGGAGTTTATTGTTCCTTTCCTAAACTCTGGGTGCCCACTATTTTCCACACGGGCAGTCTAGAGTTAGGTTATCAGGTTATTCTGGATTCGGGAGTTGCTGTGCAGATCTGGAGGCGAGCCAGATAGCGTAGTCTATTATTTATTGTATATAGTATTTCTTTTCCGCTGTTGTTGTTGTACACTCTGATTGATGTAATGTGATGTAATGTATAAAATGTATAGTTCTTTTGTTTTAATGAATATTCATTTATCTATTATATATTGTTCCGCTGCGACTGTGAGATTCTGTTATTGTTTCTCGTTCTGTTACTTGTTTTTCTGTTTTCTCTTCTCTTTCTTTTCTTTCTTCTTCTACCTCTTTCTTCTTCTAAAACCCTAACGGTTCGATTTTTCGGCAACGAAAAATCGCGATCGTTACAAATGAATTCAGTACTCCTCTCTTATGTCGCTGGAAAATAATTTCGGTGATGACTGCGCAGCATCATCGACGTTCATTGTAATGAGATATTGTTATATGTTATCAGAATGTAATTTTGGATATGTAATGAGATATTGTATAGATAAACAAAACCTGAAAGTGATTGAAATATACAAGTAAAGAAAACTCAAAAAGGAATTAAAATGTATATAAATGGAAATTTGGTTGTGATAAAAATTATAAAAACTTAAATATAACATGAAATGTTGAAGGGATAAATGGAACAAGTAAGTGAACTTAAGAAGGAAGATAAATGAATCATAATATATCTTTGTAAATTGGTTATAGAAAATAACTATAAATTGCAAAGGGGTTGTAAATTTTTCTGAATTTGTAACCTTTAAGATAACTGTAAACTAAGAAAAGTCATTTATGAGAGGTTAGACTTTTATAGGATGATTAATAAACTAGAGTACCGGTTGAACAAATGTTCCACAAATGAATTCGTTATTAACTGAAATTATGAAAATGCAATAAATGTAAACAAAGGAATTTCTTATAGCTAAGAATCAATTTGGAAAATGAAAATGGATTTAATTAAATTATATAGAGTTTTTAAAATGAACTTGAGTAAGCAAATTCTATGATATGATGTTTAAGAAAAGATAATGTTAAAGAACATGCTATGTAAAGAAATGAATATACTAACTGAATAATAGATTGTGAATAATTAATTGAAAAAAAAGAAGTCAATAAAATAATTTAGTATAGATAAATTGGATAGAAATCCATCGGAAGGTAATACGTGAGATTGTACGTATATTATTTTATTTGCATAACGATTTGATCCGAATTCGAGCACAAAATTTCGGGATGATTTATATCGATCCAAGTTAGGATTTTTCACTCGATTTTCGACGGCGAACCCTAGTTATGGATTTTTAATTTTATTCTGGAATTCTCTATCATAGTATATGGTTATGCAAGGAGAGTAACAGTTTCTAATCAAGGAACCAAATCTGAGTCCGCACTAGAGAGTCGGGTGAACGATACTAGTTTGGAAGTGAAATTGTATGATCGAATAAGCGATTAGATTGATATTGCTTACGGAGGATATACGTACGGCTTACGAACTTATATAAAATTAATATTTGGAATTTAAGATGCCAAATATAAAATGATTCTTTTAAAACTATATAACAGGATATATATATGTGAAAGAGATAAACCAAATTGAATGTAAAATTAATAATTTGGTTATGTTTGGTATGGTTTGGTAGTTATATGATTGTTAGTTGATTGTATGTAATTCATTAAGTGTTAATGAAATTGAAAGCTATAAATCATTGAAATCAAATTGGAAGTTAAATGAATTTAAAAGAATTTAATTTGATTCAAATTGGAAGTGAACTAATGTAAATATAAATTAGTGAATGTTAACTAATTGAATTGAGAACGAATGTTAGAAAAATCCAACTTTAATGAATCAACTGTGATTAAAATTGAAAACCAAGTCAATAAATATTAATGAGAAGTGAATTTATATTGATTGGTTACGGATTTGTTGGATGATAGTTGGATGATAGTTGATTGATGGTTGCATTTGTTGTTTTGTTGCATTTGCTATGTTGGCACATGTAGTTGTTATGTTGCTATATTGTGTATATTGATATTATTTTCATATATGCATGTTTCTCATGGTTTGTTGAGTGTTTAGTACGTGCGGATTGCGCTTGCTTCGCATTTGGAGCTTGCTTTCGCGCTATATTAGCCGTATATGCTCGCTAACAATATATAAGGTACATATCTCAGATTACATACCGTACTTTTACACTTTTTTCCCTGCAGGATGCTTCTTCACTTGATGAGATGTATATTTGTGATATATATACTCTCATTTTTTTTTCGATTGAGCCGCGCAAAAGAGACTCTGCCGAAATTTTCCGTAAAATCCGGGTGTTAGAAAAATTTTCAAGTTTTTAAAAAAAAATTTTTTTTTTATATAACTTGTTTTGATAACTAACTTTTAAAGTTAGAAAGCCATTCGGAGTAACTTAGTGGAAGCGTAGTTATGACTTTATAAGTGGAATTTCATTGTTTTATAAGTTGGTAACTTTGAATAAAATATATCAAATGTTGAATTCCATACTTAGTTCCTTTTCCCTTCTTTTCCTTTTTCGGGGACGAAAAGTTTTGAGTGGGGGAGAGTGTAACGACCCGTAAATTTTCGATAATTAAAATAGCTAATTTAATAAGATTTCGCGATTTAATGTTAGAAAATTTTTTGTAATTCCTTGGAATAATAATAACTAGAATGAATTGCAACAATAATTATCCAAGTAATGGAAATAAAATGTAACGACCCGCCGCTCTGATCGCCCCCATTCGGTAATTAAACCAACTTGAGACGTTCAAAATGACGGATTGTTAGTTAGTTTATAGAGTTTAAACAGAATCAGCCACAGAATCACAGAATAATCATAATATTTCACATAAATGAATTTTTATACATATATCAGAGTTTGTACAATGCATTAAATTTTTATACAGCGGAATATTTCTTTTAAGTACAAAAATTCTTCGAAAAGCTAAAGTGAAGCAATTTCCCCAACTCTCTCTAACTTCGCGGCCTGAAAATCTTCAAGCTGTAAAAATACTCGGTCTGACCCGAGCATTTATTGCAAAACACAAAAAAACACTCGAGTCAGGATTAATCTTAATTCAAGTAATTAAATTTGTAATGAATTGAATAAAATGGTAACAGCAGTAAAACATGAACATGTGTGGAAAATGGTTAAGGTCAAAGCATAGCAATGAATGGATGAAGGGACCAGCAGTGAATACAACAAACATAGAGGCAACAGTGATGAATCGCAAAGCCAAACCAGTACAGGGGAACAAGTGATACAAGCTACAATTAAGCAAAGACCATATGGTCAGTGCACACGAACAATGTAAACTGGCACTCAGGCAGCAGTGTACAACAAAATCCAGCAACCCCAACTACAACAGTGAATACAACTACAAGTACAAGGCATGTCAACAGCAATATGAACTGTTCAGCTACAACTAAGCAAGAGTCAAGCGAATAAACACAACTCAAAGCATGTACATATGCAGCCACAAGACCACAAAGACACCAATGATACAAGAGAGGAATGCAACAACCAGGTGAAGATGCAGACATAAACAAACAAGTCTCAACCAAACATGTCAGTGAATAGTTCAGTGAAGAATCAGTGCACAACATCATGGATATACACAGTGCAGACACAAGTCAGTGGTAAGTATACAAACATACCAGATCAAAATCGAACTAAAGTATGGTGAAACACTGCAACTCAAAGAGTATCGACAATGCAACACTTGATTGAGCTACAAACAGGTTTAGACTGAAGTTTAACTTGCTTTCATTTATTTCTGAAAATATAGAACAGGTCTTAAACCAAAGTTAAACTTGTTTACAATTTTTTTTCAAAAGCAAAGAGGAGGAGATGGATTTAAACCTAGTGTGAGCCTGTAACTCAAACAAGTTAAACCAAATTCCAATTTACTTACTTTTTTTCTTTTTCTTTTTCTCAGTAAGGTTACAAACCTATTTTGATTAGTTTTCTAAAACATGGTGGCAGGCTCATCACAATTTCAATTTGTTACCAATTTTTTTTTCAGAAAGAACAAAGAAGAGAAAGATTGGATTGGGGTTTAACATGCTTTATTCTTGTAGACAGAAAATTATGTGAAAATTGTGTTCACGGTTTCCAGGAAGAAAGTTTTTTATAAGATTTGCTTTAGTTCTTCTCTGGGATAAAATACAAGTTTAAACCAAACTTTGACTTATTACAAATTTTTATTTCAGAAGGTCACAAAGGAAAGAAAGATTAAGTTGGATGATATGTTTTATTTTTGCAAAAAGGAGACTATATGAACTTGAATTTCACAGTTTGTCAGAAGGAAGAGTTACATATACTTGTGACATGATGTAAGTTTAAACAAAGGACCCCAACTTACCAACTGAAACATCATGTAATGACTAACCCAAAATTTACAACACAGGTCCAATAGAAACAGAGGGGAAAGGAAATGGATTTTTCCTTTACAGGTTTTCCTTTTTTTTTTTTTTTTTATCTAATAGTAACTGATGTTTTTGCAAGATCTATATGCCAAGCCAACCATGCAACCATACATCCAAATCTCTTGCATACAACAAAGTTTAAGTTTTCTATACCACCCAAACACAAAACAACCATGATAAAAGAAAGAAAAAAAAACAGGGTTTACTCATAGGGACATGTATATGCAAAAATACATATTCACATACATACTTTTAATTCCATACTTAAACAAACATTCAAGCTTCACATAATGGTTCCAAGAATTTTAGCATGCATCATTTTCATCAACAATTATTTTAAACTTGTCAATTTTGTTATTTTCAGATTATAGGATGTTCACAGACCTTTATAACTGGGATCATTCATATATAGGCATGCAAGCATGATACACAGCAAAACATCAAAGCATAGGGGGGGTTTATAGGCACATATATACAACACACATGAATAGAAGTTCAAACAAGCACATGGAAACAAAATTTTCCTCATCTAGATTCAAAGATCCATCACATGCAGCAGCAACAAACAAGCAAAGTTTTTGATATAGCATCTGTTCTTATCAATTTAAAAACAAATTTCAAGTAGCATCTGTTTTCATCAGTTAAAAAAAACAAACTTCAATTAACATCTGTTCTTATCAATTTAAAACAAATTACAAATAGCAATTGTTCTTATCAGTTTAAAAGCATCTATTCTTATCAATTTAAAAACAAAAATTTGGTAACATCTATTCTTATCAGTTTAAGAGCAAAAATTTGTTAACAACTGTTCTTATCAGTTTAAAAAAAAATTCAAATAGCATCTGTTCTCATCAGTTTAAATTAAAATTTAAATAGCATCTGTTCTTAACAGTTTAGATTAAAGTAACCAAGCAAATGATAACAGACAACGCCCAACAAATAACCATGCAGTGACTTATCTTGTCCATATCAGTTTAAATTGGATTGACCGAGCAAATGATAATAGACAACACCCCAAATCATAGCATGCAACTAAGCACCCAATTCAAACAAATCTAAAAACTTGAGTAACGATTAATCGTGAGAAAACTCACCTTTCACCGAAGCAAGGAGACGAACTCGACCCACTGAGGAGCATGCGATCGAAACAAAGGATGAGTCCCCCATTCGATCGAGCTACCAACAATCGGCATCTTCGATTTTGAAAAGCCCTAAGCTTGGGTGCGAAGAGGAAGACGAACGAAGATGAAGCCCTAATTTGAATCGAAGGATGAAGAGGAGACGAGAGAGGCCGCCATTAATTTTTCGTTCGATTTTTTTTTTCTGAAGTGAAGAGAAGAGGAATGGCAAAAATAAGAAGGGGAGGAGATCGTGATTTTGCAGAGGGGCACGATTTAGGGCGTGGGTTTTGGCATGTTTGAAGGCACGAATTTGGCTGATGAGAGTAAGGCAGTGTATTCTTTTTTTATTATATTATTTTATATATTATTATATTTTTATTTTTATTTTGAATTCAATTTTGTTTTGTATAAATTTTCTTTAAATAAATATATAAACGTTTTGCAGTTCAAATATCAAACTTAAATTTATAAATTTACATAAAAATAATTCGTAAATCCAAACTATTTTTTTCTATGTCATTAGTTCGAATTTAAAATACAATTTCAATATTCAATTTCAACTCCAAAGTCAAATTTAAATTTTATTCAACTTTAAATAGATTAAATTTTAAAATTTAATCGCTAATTTATTCTGATAATTTGAAATTTAAGTCAAATTATCATTCGAATATTTAAAATTAATTAAATATTTTCATTTTTAAATTGTTCAAAATTCAGGGTTGTTACAATCTTCCCTCCTTAAAAGAATTTCATCCCGAAATTATAAGTTAGGAAAAACGATTGCTAAAATCTCACCGATATTTATACCCTACTCAATTTAATAAGTTCTAAACTTATAAATAAATATAGGATTCATTCCATTTATTTTATCTCAGCAGTTTTGTTCATCGATTTCTATAACAAGACACAAAAGTCTTTTACCAAAATTTTCGACTTACAAAACTCAGATTTTTAAACTTGAAATCTTTCATGCTAAATATTTGCATATTACATCTTTTCCAAAGCTGTGTGCTTTCAAGATATTTTAAAGATCTTCTTCCTTAATTCATTAAGTTAGAATTATGTAATTCTAATTTCAGATTATTGATTTTCTATTCAAAGTTTGAAAATACTTGCTAACTCGAAGTTTAACAAGTCCATCGTCGTTCTTACAGACTTTAGGCATACGCTGGCCAGGCGCAAGACTAAAAATCTCCAAGTACTAAATATACTTGTTTCAACTCCCAGTGAAAATACTTTTTAAAATTCTTTTAAAAATGGATATGGAAAGCACGTTCCCCCATGGATCACAGTTTACCCGGCGGTTACGCTACTATCCTAGTAGAATCGCTTGTAACTGTAGATTTCACATCTCTCTTGAATTTCGCCATGGTTGTCGCCTTAGATCGCGGTCCACACGGCGGTTACGCTACTATCCCAGTAGAATCGCTCGTGGTCGTAGGCATCTCGCCCCTCGAATTATGCTTCGGTTTCTAGATCGCAGTTTACACGGCGGTTGCGCCACTATCCCAGTGGAATCGCTTGTAACTGTAGGCATCACGCCCCACGAATTATGCCAGCATCAATTCACCTAATCCCAAACACGATGATCCATCGTGGGGTATCCAAGTCAGTCCCAATGGACATTCCATTAATGGAAATTCTACGTAGCTACGATTTCCAATGACACTCCACCGAGTTTCAATCACCTTCACAAATAATAAATGGAAGGTACATTTCCATATCCTCAGTTTTTTTAGAAAACATATGTCATATACATATAGTACTTCATTTCACATTTCGTACATATCATACCTATGTAAACTTGCGTAGGATTTTCATATTAATGACTTTCCAAACTGATGGTTTTCGAATTATTACATTCACATATATAAGTTACGAAAACTCAATTCACATTCATAACAAATAGAGGATTCCAAAATTTTTCCATCTCGTTTAAAATTTTCCTCTAAATCAATTTGAAAATTTAAGGTTATCTCAAACCTAATTCACATTCATAGTCCAATTCATTATCGACTTCACATTCGATTTGGATTTCACGTTACATCGTCAATTCTCAACACATAATTGATGTCTACCAATATATAACCTCTAAGTTCGTACGTCTTAAAGAAGGGTGTTAAGCTAAAAGAATAAATTCTCCGCCACCACAGATATATATTTAATAGAGATCAATTGAGATGTTATCAATTCACAATGTTAGACATACAATCCCAATCGACTATCCAAAATTCAAAGCTCAACTTATATTGTTTTTGGTGTTAAAGTTAAACTCAATTTAACTCAAGATTCAATCTTTTTTGGAAAATATTTAAGTTGAACTGATCGTTCAAATTTCCCAAAAATATCTTTACAAGGTATATATAATTTTCCAACTTAACCATTTGAAATAAATTTCAAATATTCATTTATCAGTTTATCTTTAAAAGATAAAATTTCAAACCTTTCATTTCATATTGGAAAACATTTCCATACTTATTTAATAATAAGTAATTCACAAGTTCATTTATTTTCAACTCTTGGAAAATATTCAATATACTTGAATCAAAATTAAGTATATATTCCATTCTTTAAGGAAAGCGTTCTTTTAAACACATTTATTTGAGTCAAAACGAATGTTGCGTAAAACATCGTTACGACAACTCAAAAATCACTAGTATAGGGATTCGAATTTTAAGATAGATATATAAATCCCAATACTATAAACAACATTTCCTTTCGGAAACCATTTACTATAACAATAGTGTTATAGTCCACCATTTCCTTTTATTTCTCTCGAAAACGTCTATTTCAACAATTGAATGTTGAAATCTATGTATTCGATACTTAATGCATTTTAAAACATCTTTAAAACCATTAACTTTTTCAATTTCAACTTCAACTTAATTCATAGTTTGAATTCCTCATACTTTTCATAATATTAGTTTTAAACCAATTTCAAACTTTTCAATATTAAGTTTTTCACTTAATTTAATTTTCCGCACGTTTAAATTCTAATTCATCACTGAATTTATTAAACCTATAATGGATTATCATGTTGACAACTTCAAATTTGAAATTTAAATTCTATTTGAACTTTGCATTTTCTTTTCTATTCCCAAAAATAATCTACTAGTTCTTTAGTAAGTCATTCATCAACTTGGTTCCATTAAATTTATATTTCCACATTAACCACATTTCATAATATCACTTCCCTAAAACATATCTGTTTTAGTTAATAATATATTCACTGTCCAAAATCGTGAATATACTTATCTATTCAATTCAGTGTTTCTACACTTTTTATTTAAAAGATTATCCACTGTCCAAAATCGTGGATAAAATTCCCAAACAATATTTACTATCACAATATCTAATATAAAGGATAATTCGCTGTCCAAAATCACGAATATATCTCCTTTAATAACTTCTATTTTTCATTTATCAAATTCAATTGGTTTCGAATTTATAGACAATCTTTACAAATTCCATTTCTATTTATAAACTTCGATTTATAAATCTCTTTATTAATTCAATTCAATTCAATTTATATAACTCAATTATATACCAAAAGTTCATATTATAAGTTAAATACTTATAATCCATTTATTCACTAAATCGTTCTTTAAAACATTTGAAATCAATTTTCAAAAGAATTCAGAATCAAATTCCCAAGTTATAGTTTAATTATCCTCTTGGCTATAACTAAATTGAAATATCATTTTATTTCACAATTATTATTTTGCAGATATTCACAATATTTGATTCAAACCAATTTAAACCAATTCGTTAATTCACTTCACTTAACTTTTATTTTATTTTTCATAAATCTCAACAATTTGATAATGGATTTTCGAATGAGAAACTATCGCAATCCTAAATTTAGAGAGGGGAATTTTCGAAAAAATTTGAATTTTCAAAATATCTTTTATTTTTCAAAGAAAATAATTTCATACTTCTTTAGATTTGAAAAACATTTTTCTTTAAAGTGGTTCTAGTAACTATTCATATTAAACATCATAAACTGAGCTTTGTGTAAACCAAAGCTCTGATACCACTTTTGTAACGACCCGCCGCTCTGATCGCCCCCAGTCGGTAATTAAACCAACTTGAGACGTTCAAAATGACGGATTGTTAGTCAGTTTATAGAGTTTAAACAGAATCAGCCACAGAATCACAGAATAATCATAATATTTCACATAAATGAATTTTTATACATATATCAGAGTTTGTACAATGCATTAAATTTTTATACAGCGGAATATTTCTTTTAAGTACAAAAATTCTTCGAAAAGCTAAACTGAAGCAATTTCCCCAACTCTCTCTAACTTCGCGGCCTGAAAATCTTCAAGCTGTAAAAATACTCGGTCTGACCCAAGCGTTTATTGCAAAACACAAAAAAAACACTCGAGTCAGGATTAATCTTAATTCAAGTAATTAAATTTGTAATGAATTGAATAAAATGGTAACAGCAGTAAAACATGAACATGTGTGGAAAATGGTTAAGGTCAAAGCATAGCAATGAATGGATGAAGGGTCCAGCAGTGAATACAACAAACACAGAGGCAACAGTGATGAATCGCAAAGCCAAACCAGTACAGGGGAACAAGTGATACAAGCTACAATTAAGCAAAGACCATATGGTCAGTGCACACGAACAATATAAACTGGCACTCAGGCAGCAGTGTACAACAAAATCCAGCAGCCCCAACTACAACAGTAAATACAACTACAAGTACAAGGCATGTCAACAGCAATATGAACTGTTCAGCTACAACTAAGCAAGAGTCAAGCGAATAAACACAACTCAAAGCATGTACATATGCAGCCACAAGACCACAAAGACACCAATGATACAAGAGAGGAATGCAACAACCAGGTGAAGATGCAGACATAAACAAACAAGTCTCAACCAAACATGTCAGTGAATAGTTCAGTGAAGAATCAGTGCACAACATCATGGATATACACAGTGCAGACACAAGTCAGTGGTAAGTATACAAACATACCAGATCAAAATCGAACTAAAGTATGGTGAAACACTGCAACTCAAAGAGTATCAACAATGCAACACTTGATTGAGCTACAAACAGGTTTAGACTGAAGTTTAACTTGCTTTCATTTATTTCTGAAAATATAGAACAGGTCTTAAACCAAAGTTAAACTTGTTTACAATTTTTTTTCAAAAGCAAAGAGGAGGAGAAGGATTTAAACCTGGTGTGAGCCTGTAACTCAAACAAGTTAAACCAAATTCCAACTTACTTACTTTTTTTCCTTTTCTTTTTCTCAGTAAGGTTACAAACCTATTTTGATTAGTTTTCTAAAACATGGTGGCAGGCTCATCACAATTTCAAATTGTTACCAATTTTTTTTTCAGAAAGAACAAAGAAGAGAAAGATTGGATTGGGGTTTAACATGCTTTATTCTTGTAGACAGAAAATTATGTGAAAATTGTGTTCACAGTTTCCAGGAAGAAAGTTTTTTATATGATTTGCTTTAGTTCTTCTCTGGGATAAAATACAAGTTTAAACCAAACTTTGACTTATTACAAATTTTTATTTCAGAAGGTCACAAAGGAAAGAAAGATTAAGTTGGATGATATGTTTTATTTTTGCAAAAAGGAGACTATATGAACTTGAATTTCACAATTTGTCAGAAGGAAGAGTTACATATACTTGTGACATGATGTAAGTTTAAACAAAGGACCCCAACTTACCAACTGAAACATCATGTAATGACTAACCCAAAATTTACAACACAGGTCCAATAGAAATAGAGGGGAAAGGAAATGGATTTTTCCTTTACAGGTTTTCCTTTTTTTTTCTTTTTTTTTTGTCTAACAGTAACTGATGTTTTTGCAAGATCTATATGATAAGCCAACCATGCAACCATACATCCAAATCTCTTGCATACAACAAAGTTTAAGTTTTCTATACCACCCAAACACAAAACAACCATGATAAAAGAAAGAAAAAAAAAACAGGCTTTACTCATAGGGACATGTATATGCAAAAATACATATTCGCATACATACTTTTAATTCCATACTTAAACAAACATTCAAGCTTCACATAATGGTTCCAAGAATTTTAGCATGCATCATTTTCATCAACAATTATTTTAAATTTGTCAATTTTGTTATTTTCAGATTATAGGATGTTCACAGACCTTTATAACTGGGATCATTCATATATAGGCATGCAAGCATGATACACAGCAAAACATCAAAGGATAGGGGGGGTTTATAGGCACATATATACAACACACATGAATAGAAGTTCAAACAAGCACATGGAAACAAAATTTTCCTCATCTAGATTCAAAGATCCATCACATGCAGCGGCAACAAACAAGAAAAGTTTTTGATATAGCATCTGTTCTTATCAATTTAAAAACAAATTTCAAGTAGCATATGTTTTCATCAGTTTAAAAAAACAAACTTCAATTAACATCTGTTCTTATCAATTTAAAACAAATTACAATTAGCAATTGTTCTTATCAGTTTAAAAGCATCTATTCTTATCAATTTAAAAACAAAAATTTGGTAACATCTATTCTTATCAGTTTAAGAGCAAAAATTTGTTAACAACTGTTCTTATCAGTTTAAATAAAAATTCAAATAACATCTGTTCTCATCAGTTTAAATTAAAATTTAAATAGCATCTGTTCTTAACAGTTTAGATTAAAGTAACCGAGCAAATGATAACAGACAACACCCAACAAATAACCATGCAGTGACTTATCTTGTCCATATCAGTTTAAATTGGATTGACCGAGCAAATGATAACAGACAACACCCCAAATCATAGCGTGCAACTAAGCACCCAATTCAAACAAATCTAAAAACTTGAGTAACGATTAATCGTGAGAAAACTCACCTTTCACCGAAGCAAGGAGACGAACTCGACCCACTGAGGAGCACGCGATCGAAGCAAAGGACGAGTCCCCCATTCGATCGAGCTACCAACAATCGACATCTTCGATTTTGAAAAGCCCTAAGCTTTGGTGCGAAGAGGAAGACGAACGAAGATGAAGCCCTAATTTGAATCGAAGGATGAAGAGGAGACGAGAGAGGCCGCCATTAATTTTTCGTTCGATTTTTTTTTTCTGAAGTGAAGAGAAGAGGAATGGCGAAAATAAGAAGGGGAGGAGATCGTGATTTTGCAGAGGGGCACGATTTAGGGCGTGGGTTTTGGCATGTTTGAAGGCACGAATTTGGCTGATGAGAGTAAGGCAGTGTATTCTTTTTTTATTATATTATTTTATATATTATTATATTTTTGTTTTTGTTTTGAATTCAATTTTGTTTTGTATAAATTTTCTTTAAATAAATATATAAACGTTTTGCAGTTCAAATATCATACTTAAATTTATAAATTTACATAAAAATAATTCGTAAATCCAAACTATTTTTTTCTATGTCATTAGTTCGAATTTAAAATACAATTTCAATATTCAATTTCAACTCCAAAGTCAAATTTAAATTTTATTCAACTTTAAATAGATTAAATTTTAAAATTTAATCGCCAATTTATTCTGATAATTTGAAATTTAAGTCGAATTATCATTCGAATATTTAAAATTGATTAAATATTTTCATTTTTAAATTGTTCAAAATTCAGGGTTGTTACATAAAAGCTACTTAGTGAATACCTTTGAAATCAATAGTTGAATAGGATAATAAATATTGAATTCATTGGGTATAAGAGAGTAATTGATTGATAAGTAAAATTTATTTAAAATCAAATATTGAATATTGAACAGGTAAATTGTTTAAATTTAATATTTAAAATTATTGAATAATTGAATAACTGTAAAATGAAATAGTGTTCTAAATTGTGAATTGGTTTTAAAAGTTGAATCTTATAAGTTCAATTTCAATATTTCAAAAGATAATGAATTATTGGATAGTCGAAATTGTTTAAATTTAATATTTGGAATCTCTTGAATAATTTAATAATGGGAATTGAATAACCATATAATGGAAATGGTTGTTCTATAAATTTTAATTCGTTTCAAAAGTTAAATTTTTAAATTCGTTTTGAATATTTCAAAAGATAGTGATTTAAGAATAATCAAATTTTGTTTAAATTCATTATTACAAATGTTGAATAATTAAATTTCGAATTTGATATGATTAATTTGATAATTAAATTTAATATATGAAAATAGAGTGAATAATTGAAATTTGATTTAATATGATTCAAATTGGTTTCCAAAGTGAATGTAAGTTATATTGGGATTATAATAGAGTTAATAAGATTTTGAAAATTGGAATTTATTGGATAATTGAATAACGGGTTTAATATGATTAAAAAATGATTTGTAAAATTTTATTTTATCATATTAAAGTTAGAATGAGGTTGTAGAACTTTTAAAATCGAATTAAAAGTAAATTTGTGAAAATTGAATATTTTAATATTTAATTGACGAGTTAAAATAGCCATTTTTCAAACAATCTCTAATTTCGACGAAACCAGTTTCATCGGATCCGTAATGTGATATTATTGTAAGATTTCAAATTTCGTGTCAGTCGGATTTACCGTTTGTCCGGGGCAAGCCAAAACGCATAGAAATTTGTTTAACCGATTCGATTTAAAATCGATCATTTATTTCCATAACTCTCACATATGATCGAATTAGCTTTCGAAACCTATTCCATTGTGTCTAGAACGCGGGATAATCCCTAGAAACTCCGGTCACCGCGCGTAAATCGGTGTTCGGAAAATCCGAAATGAATAGTGTTTCGAAATTTTTTATATAAAAGAACCATAATACATTCATTCTTCAAAAATTTAACCTAGCTAGGGTTTCTATTTGCAGCCGCCACTTTCAATATTTCAAAGGCCAGAAATCGTTCGTCTTTGTAACGTACGCGGATTTTCGTTGCCGAAAAACCGAATAGTTATGGGTTTTAAAAAGAAGAAAGAAAGAAAAGAAAAAGAAAAAGATAGAAAATTTAGATAGGGAAAAGAAAATAGAAATTAGAGAGAATAGAAAATAAGGAGAATAGAAAGGAAATAGGAAACAGAAGAAAATAGGACGGAACAGAAAACCACAGAACAACATCAGAATCTCACAATTCGCAGCGGAACGACATATAATAATAAATGAATAATCTTTAAACAAAGAACTATATCAGTTACTACATTACATTACATTTCATTACATCATATCATTAGAGTGTACAACAACAACAACAAATAGTGCAGCGGAAAAAGAAATACTATATAAGTAATATGCCATGCCATCCTGCTTGCCTCCAGCAACTCCAGAATATCCAGAATATCCTGATAAACCTAACTCTTGACTGCCCGTGTGGAAATTGGTGGGCACCCAGAGTTTAGGAAGGAAAACAATAAACTCCAAGTCAGTCATGTGACTGGTGTGAGAAATCAAAACAGTTTATTTATCTTTAAAATCAAAATAGAGAGATATTTTTAAATTCAATTCGTAATGCTTTTAAAAATGAGACTACCGTAAGGCCTCCCGCACACACACACAATGCAAACGCAGAATCGGAGGAGATTTCTCCTTATGATAGTCAAAGATGCTTGATACGCATTTAAAATAACATTTGATATTATTACTAGTGCATAGTGTAGGGAAAAAATTCATTTTGAAAGTAGAATATAAATCTTAGCCAACATACGACCATTATCGTATGCCTACTATAGCTACTATCCAAACAGTGGTGACCACCATAAGTGAATAGCAGGTTCTACAACTAATACCGTACAAGTTTCGTATTGGGAATTGGATTTCCAACAAATGGTCAGGCCAAGGAACTTCCCATTGCCACATGAGAATGCCTCTGGAAAGACATCCCCGAGAACCAAACCGGAACTCTGCCAACACAAGGCCGGGTTACCCCTAACTGGGTAACTACTGACACGAGCACGCCATTCCCCGATCGTAAACGACCTTTCTCACGGGATCCCAATAGCCAACAACCACAAAGTAATAAATTCGTAGTAACCACATAGGTTAAATATCTGGGCTCCATACCATGATACCACCTCTATCCAGAAGGAAATGTACATACCCTAAAGGGTGCTACCCCTCATAACCTTGCCGCATCTTTCCTGTTTTGACCATTTCCGGGGTGTGAGGCTCGACAAAGTCACGTCCACAAAAACATACTTTATACAAAAGCCATGCTTTGGGTCAACAAATGATCAACACAATGATCACCAAGATAGACGATCAAATAAATGATCCTATCACAATAATCAACACAATGATCATTTCAGCATCACTCAGCATGTCACATTACCAAATTGGGAATATATCGCTGATAACATTCAACTACATAACCTCTGAGCTCGTACGTCTCAGAGAAGGGTGTTAAGCTAAAAAATAAATTCTTCGCCACCAACAGAAATATATTTGAATGAGATCGGCTTTATATCTCAATTGTAATGTCAGACACACAATCCATACAAGTCTGTTCCGGGATCGAACAAAACCGAAGGCACTTACAAAGAAGTCCTTGCAAATCCGGATATTCACAATCCTGATCGGATTCACCATCACATATGGAGAACTCTATACCGTAGCTACTCGGTGCAGAGTAAATCGACAGGTCATCCTATCGCTCTCGCAAATACCGGGTCTTCAACACCGATCTTCAATGCAATTCACAACGACGTATCACATATTCGGAATGGGTTATACGACCCCATGGTCCTTTCCCGGTTAACCCGAATAGTGAGCGCTTATTCAAAAATAAGTGTGGCATTCACATTCAAACAAATCATATCAATTACCCATTCAAAAGGAAATATTGATAGTCGGTTATTGAACTATCAATAGATATGCACACATCACCAGATTCCAAATAATTTTCCAAATTATTTATTTTCCAAAATATCTTTACAAGATATATTATTTTCAACACTTCAAAAATAAATCAATATTTATTTTTAAACAAGTTTCCCCTTTCATTTATAAATTCCTTAGTGAATTTATATCTCAAAATATCCATGCATATCATTTCAATTATCCATTTCAATTTATCTTCAAAAAGATAAATTTTAATTATTCACTTCATATTGGAAAACATTTCCATACTTATTAAATAAGTAATCCATAAATCTTTTATTTTCTACACTTGGAAAATATTCAATATACTTAAATCGAATTAAGTATATATTTCATTCTATTAAGGAAATCATTCACTTACATATTTATTTGGGTCAAAACGAATGTTGCGTAAAACATCGTTACGACAACCCAAAATCACTAGTATACGGATTCGAAATTAAAATAGATATATAAATCCCAATACTATACAAAACATTTCCTTTCGGAAATCATTTACTATAACAACAGTGTTATAGTCCATCATCTCCTTCTATTTCTCGAAAACGTCTATTTCAATAATAAATGTTGAAATCTATGGTTTCTAATCTCAACTCAATTAAAACTTCGTTAGATCGTTTTAATTCTATTTCAAATATCACATTCAAAACAATTTCTTTAACATCTTATTCACTATTCAAAAACGTGAATATACTTCATTAACAATTTCAGCCTTTATTTATTTTAATTCAAAGGATTATTCACTATTCAAAAATGTGAATATAACTCCATTTATAGTTTTCAACAATTTTCTTATCAAAATAAGTCATTTGCGGATTTATAAAACAACGTTTATAAATTCTATTTCTATTTATTTATAAAAACTTCCTTTTATAAATTCCTTAATTAACCTATTCCAGTTTATAACTTAATTATGAGCTAAAAGTTCATATTATAAGTTAAATACTTATAAAACGATTATTTTACAAAATCGTTCTTTTAAACTTCATAGTTATAAATCTTATAACTTATAAGTTCCATTTATTTAACCAATCTATTCTTCAAATAATTTCACCAAATTTATAAATCTTACTATTTATAAATTTCATTTATAACTTCACAGTTTATAATTCTATAAATTTCATTTATTTATGAAATTCATTTTCACTTCATTCAAACATTTATAAAAACTCGTTTTATAATGTCAATATTTCAATTTATAAATATCCATTTATAAATCTCTTAATATAAATCAATTTATATTATTCTTTAAAAACATCTTTAAATTCCTTTATAAATCTATTCCTTTATAATTTCATCATTTCGATTTATAAAATAATCAAATTATATAAATCCTATTTTTTTAAACTTTTCATAATATATTCAAAAATCCAATTTAAACTATTTTATAAAATCATTAACCCATATTTCTCAAAAATCACCCTTTTACCATATTTCTCAAAAACCATAATTTTTATAACATTAAAAATCATATCGTTTATTTATTTAAAATGGATCAATTCCAAAAATATAGTATATTTTCAAAAATCACTTTAAAATCATTTTAAAATTCCAAAATCTGGGTCCAATGATGCTACACACCAAATAGTCAATCACGACTACAACGATATCATATATCGATATGATAATCAATCAAATATCAAAATACCCGAAATTAAATAAAAACTGTTGAGGAATCCAGTTGGATCCCTCCAACCTGTTTTCCTGCATCCAAAAACATTAGCACAATACCAATTTCGCTCCAGTACGAAATTATCGCGGTATATGTTCTTATTAAATATTATCCGCTTAATAACGGCGTAATAGGGTCTCATCCGCTAAACAAAAAATGCGGGGAATCAATCAACTCCAATATATACATATGCCAATATATATATATATATTGATATTATATATAATACCAATTTCACTGTTTATGAAATATTCGCGGTATATGTTTTTATAAATAACATCCGCTTACTAACGGCGTATAATGCCTATTTTAACAATCAATAGATATCAATCAACATTCAAACATGCATTCAAATATTTTAAATCTAACTATTTAAAATAAAATCGAAACTGATTCGATTGAGTGAGAAGTTCTCACCTTGATTTTATTTCCGTTTTAGCGATTTATTTCGAATAAAATTAAACGGACGTTTAATTTTACCCAAAATTCTCACTAACTCCAAACGACTCCAAACTAACTCCATCGCGTAGTGCTCGTCCATACGATTCCAACGCAACTGGTTTCGCGCGTTTTCGACCTCGTATGAAAAAGTTATGAATTTATGAAGTTTGTACACGATTTATATTCATAATTTACAACTAAATAAACTAATTTAAACCTTCATCAACTTAGAGCCATAGGATCCATCTCCAAGCAAATCACAGCCCTCCATCCCTTCTTCTTCCCCCTCATGTATTCATCTCCAGGAAATGCATATTGAGGCCGAACCCACTTATGCATATTAGGTTTAGATTTTTCAATTTAACTACTCGATGAAACTCGATCACATCTCTGCCATGTCGAAGCCCTTCGCGAGCTTGTCCACCACCACCAACATTAGGAAGCTCGGCTGCCCCTCTAGCCTAGGGTTGCGTGCGCAGGCCCTAACTGTCGGCCCCCCTATACTCCCACCACGTCGCTCCAAATCGCATCTCCACCGTTCAGATCGTAGCTCTCATCACCCTCTACATCTTTCATGTTGAAAGTTTTAGCCAAAACTTGATGGATTGAGAGATCAAAGGGAAGAAATGAGATCAATTTCTGGCCATCTATCTTGTTAGTGGCGGCTAGGTTAAAAAATTAGGGTTAGGGTTATTTTTTTTATCAAATTATGAAGACAAGGGTCTATTTATAAGGAACCGACGAACACTATTCATCCCGGAAATTCCGAACTCCGATTTAGGCGCCGTAACCAGCGTTTCTAGGGTTTACCCCGCGTTCCGGACACAATGGAGCAGGTTTCGGAAGCTAATTCGGAAGTATGTGCGAGTTATGGCTGTAAACGCTCAATTTGAATTAAACCGATTTAAGTCGATTTCCAGGCGTTTTAATTCGTACAGGACAAACGGTAAATCCAATTGACTTGAAATTTTAAATCTTGCAATAATATCACATTACGGATCCGATGAAACTAGTTTCATCGAAATCCGAGACTTTTTGAAAAATGGCTATTTTCACTCGCCAAATTTAAATTAAAAATAAATCGATGCGTTTCGAGCTGCCACGATCAAACGATAACTCTGATTGACACGAAATTTGAAATCCGGTAATAACTAACTATTACGGATCCAATGAAACTAGTTTCATTCAATTCTGAGACTGTTCAAAAATTGACTATTTTCACTAGTCGATTTTAATATTAAAATATTCAATTTTCACAAATTAACTTTTAATTCGATTTTAAAAGTTCTAAAATATCGTTCTAACTCCCATATGATAAAATAAAATTTTACAAATCATTTTCAATCATATTTAACTCAATTTTCAATTATTTCCATAATTTAACGTATTAAATTATCGATTTAATTATCCAATTAAATCCAAAAATTCAAATAAAAATTTATTTGACTTATAAATTCACTTCTTAATATTTAAAATAAATTAAATATTCAAATTTTAATTTCTAAAAATTCTGGGTCGTTACAGTCTTCCCCACTTAAAAGAATTTCGTCCTCGAAATTACAAGTAAGAAAAGTTACAGAATCTATTAATTTTCCAAAATTCATAATTAAACTTCTTACAAATCTTACTAAGTTTCAAATCGTACTTAGTTATCTTTTCAAAAACAATTACTATTGTTTAACTTTCAACTTCAAATCAAAGTTAAAGTTTTCAAAATTTTCCAATTTTCTCAAATTTTTTCTAACGCCTTAAATTTTCGGAAAAATTCGCCATAGTCTCCTTTGCGCGGCTCGATCCGGAAAAAAAATGACAGTATATATATCACAAATATACATCTCATCAAGTAATGAGGCATCCCGAAGGGAAAAAAGTGTAAAAGTACGGTATTTAATCCGAGATATGTACCTTATATTTTATTAGCAAGCATATACGGCTAATATAGCGCAAAAGCGAGCTCCAAATGCGAAGCAAACGCGATCCGCACCTACTAATCACTCAACAAACAACATGAGAATCATGCATATAGATAATAGTATCGATATACAACATATGGCAACATAATAACTATATATACTAACATAGCAAATGCAACAAAACAATAAATGCAAACATCAACCAACTATCATCCAACTAACATCCATATAACAATCAATGTATATTAATTACAACCAAATTCCTTTGCTTATCAATTGGTTTAAATTAAATTGATTTTCATTCTATTATTCAACTTCCAATAACATTAGATTTTAATGAATTAACACTTACATTCATTATTTCATATCAACTTAATTCACATTCAATTGATTAACATTCAATCCATTCATTCAATTCAATTACAAAAGTTGAATTTCATTTAAATAACTTAAGTTCATATTTATCACTTAACTTTATTAATTTAGTTTGATACTAATATCAACTTAATTCAACATCTCCTAAGTTATATTCTATTTAACTTTAAATTCATTTTTTATTTACAACTCATATTCATAAATATATTCATATAGTTTCACTTTTTATATATATAAGTTTTATTTCACAATTGTAAATTACTTTAATTATAATTCAATTCTTATAATTCTTTTGCTTATACAATTATTCTTCAATTCAGATTATTCAAACAACCAAACAATCAACTTATATACACTTTAATAATTCTGAAAAATTATTCCTTTATATACAAAATATAATCAAGGTAAAATTATTTCATTTACCCAATTTAAAACAATATCGTGTCGAATTGTTCTATAAAAGTGTTTAGAGATTCCTATCAACAACGCTAATTACTCGTATTAACCAGAATCTATATACCACTCAACAAACCAATCATCACAATATAAAACAATTTTATATATTCACTAACAAATACGCTCTCATAGCTATTATTACACTCAAACTCAATCTAGAGTACTGCTGACTCTATCTCTAATGAGTAATACCCAACAGAACCATGGTTGTCGCTTAACCATAAGCTCTGATACCAAATGTAACGTACGCGGATTTTCGTTGCCGAAAAACCGAATAGTTATGGGTTTTAAAAAGAAGAAAGAAAGAAAAGAAAAAGAAAAAGATAGAAAATTTAGATAGGGAAAAGAAAATAGAAATTAGAGAGAATAGAAAATAAGGAGAATAGAAAGGAAATAGGAAACAGAAGAAAATAGGATGGAACAGAAAACAACAGAACAACATCAGAATCTCACAATTCGCAGCAGAACAACATATAATAATAAATGAATAATCTTTAAACAAAGAACTATATCAGTTACTACATTACATTACATTTCATTACATCATATCATCAGAGTGTACAACAACAACAACAAATAGTGCAGCGGAAAAAGAAATACTATATAAGTAATATGCCATGCCATCCAGCTTGCCTCCAGCAACTCCAGAATATCCAGAATATCCTGATAAACCTAACTCTTGACTGCCCGTGTGGAAATTGGTGAGCACCCAGAGTTTAGGAAGGAAAACAATAAACTCCAAGTCAGTCATGTGACTGGTGTGAGAACTCAAAACAGTTTATTTATCTTTAAAATCAAAATAGAGAGATATTTTTAAATTCAATTCGCAATGCTTTTAAAAATGAGACTACCATAAGGCCTCCCGCACACACACACAATGCAAACGAGAATCGGAGGAGATTTCTCCTTATGATAGTCAAAGATGCTTGATACACATTTAAAATAACATTTGATATTATTACTAGTGCATAGTGTAGGGAAAAAATTCATTTTGAAAGTAGAATATAAATCTTAGCCAACATACGACCATTATCGTATGCCTACTATAGCTACTATCCAAACAGTGGTGACCACCATAAGTGAATAGCAGGTTCTACAACTAATACCGTACAAGTTTCGTATTGGGAATTGGATTTCCAACAAATGGTCAGGCCAAGGAACTTCTCATTGCCACATGAGAATGCCTCTGGAATGATATCCCCGAGAACCAAACCGGAACTCTGCCAACACAAGGCCGGGTTACCCCTAACTGGGTAACTACTGACACGAGCACGCCATTCCCCGATCGTAAACGACCTTTCTCACGGGATCCCGATAGCCAACAACCACAAAGTAATAAATTCGTAGTAACCACATAGGTTAAATATCTGGGCTCCATACCATGATACCACCTCTATCTAGAAGGAAATGTACATACCCTAAAGGGTGCTACCCCTCATAACCTTGCCGCATCTTTCCTGTTTTGACCATTTCCGGGGTGTGAGGCTCGACGAAGTCACGTCCACAAAAACATACTTTATACAAAAGCCATGCTTTGGGTCAAGAAATGATCAACACAATGATCACCAAGATAGACGACCAAATAAATGATCCTATCACAATAATCAACACAATGATCATTTCAGCATCACTCAGCATGTCACATTACCAAATTGGGAATATATCGCTGATAACATTCAACTACATAACCTCTGAGCTCGTACGTCTCAGAGAAGGGTGTTAAGCTAAAAAATAAATTCTTCGCCACCAACAGAAATATATTTGAATGAGATCGGCTTTATATCTCAATTGTAATGTCAGACACACAATCCATACAAGTCTGTTCCGGGATCGAACAAAACCGAAGGCACTTACAAAGAAGTCCTTGCAAATCCGGATATTCACAATCCTGATCGGATTCACCATCACATATGGAGAACTCTATACCGTAGCTACTCGGTGCAGAGTAAATCGACAGGTCATCCTATCGCTCTCGCAAATACCGGGTCTTCAACACCGATCTTCAATGCAATTCACAACGACGTATCACATATTCGGAATGGGTTATACGACCCCATGGTCCTTTCCCGGTTAACCCGAATAGTGAGCGCTTATTCAAAAATAAGTGTGGCATTCACATTCAAACAAATCATATCAATTACCCATTCAAAGGGAAATATTGATAGTCGGTTATTGAACTATCAATAGATATGCACACATCACCAGATTCCAAATAATTTTCCAAATTATTTATTTTCCAAAATATCTTTACAAGATATATTATTTTCAACACTTCAAAAATAAATCAATATTTATTTTTAAACAAGTTTCCCCTTTCATTTATAAATTCCTTAGTGAATTTATATCTCAAAATATCCATGCATATCATTTCAATTATCCATTTCAATTTATCTTCAAAAAGATAAATTTTAATTATTCACTTCATATTGGAAAACATTTCCATACTTATTAAATAAGTAATCCATAAATCTTTTATTTTCTACACTTGGAAAATATTCAATATACTTAAATCGAATTAAGTATATATTTCATTCTATTAAGGAAATCATTCACTTAAACATATTTATTTGGGTCAAAAGAATGTTGCGTAAAAAATCGTTACGACAACCCAAAATCACTAGTATAGGGATTCGAAATTAAAATAGATATATAAATCCCAATACTATACAAAACATTTCCTTTCGGAAATCATTTACTATAACAACAGTGTTATAGTCCATCATCTCCTTCTATTTCTCGAAAACGTCTATTTCAACAATAAATGTTGAAATCTATGGTTTCGAATCTCAACTCAATTAAAACTTCGTTAGATCGTTTTAATTCTATTTCAAATATCACATTCAAAACAATTTCTTTAACATCTTATTCACTATTCAAAAACGTGAATATACTTCATTAACAATTTCATCCTTTATTTATTTTAATTCAAAGGATTATTCACTATTCAAAAATGTGAATATAACTCCATTTATAGTTTTCAACAATTTTCTTATCAAAATAAGTCATTTGCGGATTTATAAAACAACGTTTATAAATTCTATTTCTATTTATTTATAAAAACTTCCTTTTATAAATTCCTTAATTAACCTATTCCAGTTTATAACTTAATTATGAGCTAAAAGTTCATATTATAAGTTAAATACTTATAAAACGATTATTTTACAAAATCGTTCTTTTAAACTTCATAGTTATAAATCTTATAACTTATAAGTTCCATTTATTTAACCGATCTATTCTTCAAATAATTTCACCAAATTTATAAATCTTACTATTTATAAATTTCATTTATAACTTCACAGTTTATAATTCTATAAATTTCATTTATTTATGAAATTCATTTTCACTTCATTCAAACATTTATAAAAACTCGTTTTATAATGTCAATATTTCAATTTATAAATATCCATTTATAAATCTCTTAATATAAATCAATTTATATTATTCTTTAAAAACATCTTTAAATTCCTTTATAAATCTATTCCTTTATAATTTCATCATTTCGATTTATAAAATAATCAAATTTTATAAATCCTATTTTTTTAAACTTTTCATAATATATTCAAAAATCCAATTTAAACTATTTTATAAAACCATTAACCCATAATTCTCAAAAATCACCCTTTTACCATATTTCTCAAAAACCATAATTTTTATAACATTAAAAATCATATCGTTTATTTATTTAAAATGGATCAATTCCAAAAATATAGTATATTTTCAAAAATCACTTTAAAATCATTTTAAAATTCCAAAATCTGGGTCCAATGATGCTACACACCAAATAGTCAATCACGACTACAACGATATCATATATCGATATGATAATCAATCAAATATTAAAATATCTGAAATTAAATAAAAACTGTTGAGGAATCCAGTTGGATCCCTCCAACCTGTTTTCCTGCATCCAAAAACATTAGCACAATACCAATTTCGCTCCAGTACGAAATTATCGCGGTATATGTTCTTATTAAATATTATCCGCTTAATAACGGCGTAATAGGGTCTCATCCGCTAAACAAAAAATGCGGGGAATCAATCAACTCCAATATATACATATGCCAATATATATATATTGATATTATATATAATACCAATTTCACTGTTTATGAAATATTCGCGGTATATGTTTTTATAAATAACATCCGCTTACTAACGGCGTATAATGCCTATTTTAACAATCAATAGATATCAATCAACATTAAAACATGCATTCAAATATTTTAAATCTAACTATTTAAAATAAAATCGAAACTGATTCGATTGAGTGAGAAGTTCTCACCTTGATTTTATTTCCGTTTTAGCGATTTATTTCGAATAAAATTAAACGGACGTTTAATTTTACCCAAAATTCTCACTAACTCCAAACGAATACAAACCAACTCCATCGCGTAGTGCTCGTCCATACGATTCCAACGCAACTGGTTTCGCGCGTTTTCGACCTCGTATGAAAAAGTTATGAATTTATGAAGTTTGTACACGATTTATATTCATAATTTACAACTAAATAAACTAATTTAAACCTTCATCAACTTAGAGCCATAGGATCCATCTCCAAGCAAATCACAGCCCTCCATCCCTTCTTCTTCCCCCTCACGTATTCATCTCCAGGAAATGCATATTGAGGCCGAACCCACTTATGCATATTAGGTTTAGATTTTTCAATTTAACTACTCGATGAAACTCGATCACATCTCTGCCATGTCGAAGCCCTTCGCGAGCTCGTCCACCACCACCAACATTAGGAAGCTCGGCTGCCCCTCTAGCCTAGGGTTGCGTGCGCAGGCCCTAACTGTCGGCCCCCCTATACTCCCACCACGTCGCTCCAAATCGCATCTCCACCGTTCAGATCGTAGCTCTCATCACCCTCTACATCTTTCATGTTGAAAGTTTTAGCCAAAACTTGATGGATTGAGAGATCAAAGGGAAGAAATGAGATCAATTTCTGGCCATCTATCTTGTTAGTGGCGGCTAGGTTAAAAAATTAGGGTTAGGGTTATTTTTTTTATCAAATTATGAAGACAAGGGTCTATTTATAAGGAACCGACGAACACTATTCATCCCGGAAATTCCAAACTCCGATTTAGGCGCCGTAACCAGCGTTTCTAGGGTTTACCCCACGTTCCGGACACAATGGAACAGGTTTCAGAAGCTAATTCGGAAGTATGTGCGAGTTATGGCTGTAAACGCTCAATTTGAATTAAACTGATTTAAGTCGATTTCTAGGCGTTTTAATTCGTACAGGACAAACGGTAAATCCAATTGACTTGAAATTTTAAATCTTGCAATAATATCACATTACGGATCCGATGAAACTAGTTTCGTCGAAATCCGAAACTTTTTGAAAAATGGCTATTTTCACTCGCCAAATTTAAATTAAAAATAAATCGATGCGTTTCGAGCTGCCACGATCAAACGATAACTCTGATTGACACGAAATTTGAAATCCGGTAATAACTAACTATTACGGATCCAATGAAACTAGTTTCATTCAATTCTGAGACTGTTCAAAAATTGACTATTTTCACTAGTCGATTTTAATATTAAAATATTCAATTTTCACAAATTAACTTTTAATTCGATTTTAAAAGTTCTAAAATATCGTTCTAACTCCCATATGATAAAATAAAATTTTACAAATCATTTTCAATCATATTTAACTCAATTTTCAATTATTTCCATAATTTAACGTATTAAATTATCGATTTAATTATCCAATTAAATCCAAAAATTCAAATAAAAATTTATTTGACTTATAAATTCACTTCTTAATATTTAAAATAAATTAAATATTCAAATTTTAATTTCTAAAAATTCTGGGTCGTTACAGTCTTCCTTCCTTAATTGCTTCAAATCTGTAAACATTTACATGAAGTGTTCAATGCGAAAGTCGAAGAGCTCGAAGAGAACTTTCAATCCATACGGGGTTGATGGGATTTGGAGCAGTGTGGTGGTCGCTAGGGGGCCGCATGGGCTGTGCGTTCGAGCACGAATTCCGAGGCTAATAAGCAGCCGAGCTCCACCGTATTCGAGCCGAGAGTCGAGCACGAGACAAGCTTTGGAATGGTGTATCCTGATCGTCCTGGAAGTCGAGGTGATGGCTGCGTGTATTAGGATTTGGGGCGGCACGATTGGGTTCGTGTACTGAGGAGCATCGCGTGATGGAAGAAGAGGGAGGCATCGACCTTGATGCGTGCGGGGCAAAATCCAACGGTCCAGTATGGTTTGGGTTAGAAAAGAAAATATAAATTGTAAATTTATTTTATTATAATTCGTATGAACTTTAAACTATCATTTCTTGTTGATACGAGGTCGGATTTTGACGAAACGAATTGCGACGGGTTCGTTTTGTCGAGCACTACGCAATGGAGCTAGATTGGAATCGTTTGGAGCTAGTGAAAATTTCGGGTAAAACTAAATGCTCGTTTAATTTTATTCGAAATAAAACGCTGGAACTGCATTGAAATCAAGGTGAGTGTTTTATAACGCTCACAACGTACTAAATATCTTTATGCTAGTTAAATTTGACATTATGAAGTGATATGAATTTTATTAGTCGTTGTTTGATAGAATTTAATTGTCATATAGATTGTCATTTGAATTAACCGTTGAAAATTAAATTGACAGTTAAATTGAAATTGAAATTGAATTGCGATTAAATTACCCGACATTCATAACTATGAAATTGCCATGAATTGTATTGCCTATTGGATGATGTATGTCGATGGATGTTATTGGCTGATAGTTAAATGTTTGGATGTTTATTTGCTTATATATACTGTTATGCATACATATGACACCGTGATTTGATTTAAGTGATATATATTCATCCTTGACATTTAATTGAAATAAATAATTACTTGGCCATAGGATAGAAAATTATATACGGACACCGAATTGGCTAAATTAATAATTTTTAAAATCGTCGATTTGAAATTTATTTAAATGTTTTGATTTAAAAGTAATAAATAGAAATAAATTTATAGAAATCAAATTTATCCAAAAATTGAGTTTGGAATGTTGAAATAAATTTTGGTTAAAAGAAATTGTTAAATAATATAAGTCGAGACTTTGAAATTTAAAAAAATTGGGATTTGATTGAATTTTGAAAATTGATTTGTTTAAAGATTTAACCTTAATTCGAGCTTTGAATATTACCAAGTAAAAAGTGATGTAAAAATGATATTTTGAAGTCGAGCTTGGAATTGAATCATATTTGAATTTTTTTTTATAAATTTGTAAAATGGATAATTTTGTTAAGTGTTATAAATGGATATTTTTGAAAAATCAAGCTCCAAATCGATATAAATTGAAATTGAATAAATTAAAGGTGGATATAAAATTGAATAAATTTGAAATCAAAGTTGACGTTGATTGAATCGAAATCGAAATTGAATCAGTAGAAGGGAAATTGAAATTGTTTTGAATTGGGAAGTTATAATTGAAATGGTTTGGTTTTGAAGCTGTTTTATTTTGTTTTCCAAATTACTCAGTTATAAACCATTTTTGAATACTTAAACTATTTTAATCTACTTAACCCAATTTAAATTATTTTAAACTAATTTATCTATTTTAAATCAATTTAAAACTTTAAGTACTTTTAACTATTTTAATTATTTAAAACTACTTTTAAACTACTTAAACTATTTTCTAAAATTTGCCAACTGGTTAATAAGGTGAAATGTTTATGTTTAATCTCGAATTTGAATACGAATTGGGTTAAATGAAGTTGCAACCTAAATTGAATTTCGAAATGATTTTGAAATCGAAATGAGATATTGATGCGAAAAATGATTTTTGAAAAGGAATTTTACATTTGAATAGATATGATGATATTTGAAATGGATTTGATTTTGAAGCGAATATGATATTTTGATATCAATTATGAATCGATTTGAAATATAAAAGAGCCACCCGTGTAATAATACGTAGTTATTAAAGAGACCGGGATCGGGTATGGACATACTCTCAGTCGATACCGAAAACCACTTTAATAACTATTATACGTGGAGTGTTGATCAAGAATGAAGTGGATGGTTTGGTGAACGCGTTGATTGAAGAAAGAGAACGATATTGGATGACCCCTAATATGACTAAAATAGGAGTCGCGCCGGGCCATTGAGGTTCGCCATCTCTAGCGGACACACTTCTTCGATACCATATCAATTACATTTGTGATTCGATTTGGGTGCACCCCTTGATTTGGGAGTGTTGTTTCGCGGTGTTGGGGTAGCTGCTGGCTATGCTCAACATCAGTCCGGATCACGCAACTACTAGTATCTTAGTTGGTATCGCCTCGTGTACCTTGTCATACTGATTATCCTATTCGCGACTACTACGTTTTGTTTTGTGTTATATCCATGGGGTACCCTCTGATAACCACCAGTTTACGGTGGGGCTTATGGTGCTGTATAGACTATGGCATTATAAAAATGTGTTAAGGGGGATTATGGTAATGCCTTAATGCTATTTTGATACTTTATATTACTGATAGGCATTATCTACTTACCGTACATTACTACATAGTAGATAGTTTAACGGATCCTTAAGAGATGGAAAATCCCGTAACATCTCTTGAGTTATTGCACGCACGATGACACTGGATATGAGATGTCAAACCCCGTAAACATCTCTGATGCCGTTACACTCATATTTATTTACGATTGATTTAACTTTCATAAGGATATTTTAGTCCTGACTCGAGTGTTTTGTCTTTTCATTACGCTCGGGTCAGTTCTGATTTTTTCAGATTTTGAAGATCTATTCTAGAGGATGAAGACGAAGATTTGGTATACTATTACTATTATTACCCTTGCATCATGCTATCTGCTACATTATTTTAATTATTCTGTTGTATATGTATAACTCTGATAAATGTTGTATAAATAATTGTCAAAGTATAGTAAACAGCTTCATGAACTCTTTATTTGACTATTATATTTTATCGTTCCGCTGCGAGATTCTGTGTTGTTTCTTTTCCCTTATTTCTCTTTCTTTTCTTTTCTCATTTACCCCAATAACCATCTTCCCTTTTGAATGGTTTGAAATCGGCATGTGTATTTGATCGTCCTTTTAAACTGTCCAAAAAGGTGGTCGTTACATTTCTACTACATTATCATGTTCCTTTTCGCAACATATATTTCTATCACTCTCATTCCAACCGAAAACGTAGAGTTCAAATCAGTGTCATCTTCCAAATCAATAGCGGATGAACCATCATCTCTAATCCATTTCACTGCTAATTTTAAATCATACATGTAACGACCCAGAATTTGACCGCTTTAAAATATATTATTTAGAGTAATTTTAAATATAAAATATAAAATATTTTATGATTTAAATAGTATTCGATAGGATTTGGAAGTAGAAACAAACGTAAAAATAGTAACATTTGCTTATATTGACAAAAGTGACAAAATGCTGATTTCAGAAAAGTATGTTTCAATGGTTAAATAAATTATCTTAATTAATTTATGAGTGTTTATACTTTTAAATAGCATTATATTAATTTATTTTCAAATTTGGTTTACATAAATAAATAGTTTAACTAAAATGTTAAAATGTGACCATAAAACATTTTGTCGAAAAACAACGTTTTATCGATTTAAAAGTGGTCGCAACGTCGTCGCACCTTTATTTTTTTACATAGGAACATATATTCAAATAGTGTAAGTATTAATTAATTCACTAATCAAGTTTACTTTTAGTAAATAAGGTTAGAAACTTCTAGAAGTCATTAAGAAAAGTAAGTAAGAATTAAGAAAAGTAAGTAAGAAAAGTCAAAAGTAAACATCAAATCACATCAAATCAAAACCAACATAATTATGATATTCTTTACTTAATCTTTAAATAATTTAGACATAAAGTAAAGATGTGAAAGATGATGTTAAGTATTTAAAAAGCTAAGCTTACTTTAGGTTGAAGTAAGGTTATTTTGGTAATTTGGTAAGAGGTTATTTTGGTAAATTTCCACTTCTTTCTTTTTTCTATAAATACTCACCTCCTTCTTCACTTTCATTCACATTTTCTTATTCTTCTTTTCTCAAGCATCTTCATCTTCTTCCTCCTCTCTTTTATGGCTTCTAAGCCATAGAAAAAATTTACAAAGAATTATGTCAAATTATTTATAAAATATTCAAAAGAATTCAATGTTTATTCTCTTCAAATCAAACTTATATTTTCTCCATATTTTACCTCTTTTCTCACGGCCACAAATTATTCAAAAATGAATCAAATTAAAAAATTCTTTTATACAAATCATATAATTTTTCAGTGGCTACAACTTTCATGTTGAAAATTTTGTCCAGTTCTTTGCATAAATAGGTCAAAATTCCACTTCTTTCAAGTGCGTTTTCTGACCCGGTTTTTAAGCCAGAAAATAGACCACCTTGTTTTGATCATAACTTGATCATAATAGATCCAAATTAAGAATTTTTTTTTTATGCCTTATAAAATTTCAGTGGGTACAACTTCTATGTTGATAACTTTTTCCATTTTTGTGATTTACTATACCTGAAACTCAATTATTTGAAGTACATTTTCGGGCTTTATTTTTGTGAATCCGAGAATAGCTCTTTTATTTTGAACATATCTCCCTCAAAACTACTTGGATTCTAATGATTCTTTTTTTCAAATTCAATAAAAAAGATTTTGCAATAACTTTTCAGTTAATAATTTTTTCAAATTTTGAGAATAAAAGTGTCAAAAATAAGAGAGAACATGATCTATTTTTCAGGTCTAATTTTGAGAACTCAAGTTCAAAGCTCCACCACTTCTTCTTTATACTTTCGGCCAACTTCCATCTCAAGCCTTGGCCAAGCACTAGGAAGGAGGAATTCGAGCTTATATTTATTTGGTTTCAAAGCATGGTAGGAATTATGCGTTAAGTATGCGTTAGATCTTAAATTCCTTGCCTTAAAGTTTGACGGAGTGGAATCCAAAGTAAGTTATTTCTTATTTTATGTTCATTAAAACCATTGCTATGTTGAAAGAACTTTAAGCGTTAAGTTGTTTGAAAACCCTTGTTAAATGCTTGTTTACTTTGTTTCTTAGAACAATGGTTTGATTTCTTTGCTTGATATTATGTTTGGATGATTAATTAAGTAATTTAAATTTAGAAGTTAAATATTGAATGGGGTATGCGGAAACAACTAGTACATGTGTTTCGTCTGTGAGATCCAAGGAGACTTGGGCGAGGGACGAAACATGTCGAAGGGAAAGCCCAGATGCTCCAAAATAAATATCAAATCGTTAAAGTGTTATAAATATTTGATAGAATGAAGCATTGTTTATCGTTTATTATTGCGTTTATTTCATGGATTGATTGTTTGAATTAGGCTCGACCAGTTTATGAGCACTGATTGATTATTGACTTTGCTCGACCAGTTTATGAGCAATTAATTATCCATACGCATGGGCTGGGTAGAAAATAATTGTAGGCTAACACCTTGTGATTTATTTCACAATTTGACTATAAGGCGTTTAGCGGTAATATTTGGTTCACTTCAATTTAATATATTATTTTGAAAATTGGTTTTCAAATGGAATTGTTATGAAAAGGTTTCCCTTTAAAAGAAGTAGAAATGTTTGGTAATGAATATTCTGAAGTTATTTTATATAAAAGTGATTTATATAATGAATGGTTTCATAAAAATGTTTTATAAAACAGAAAGAATTTCGAGGACTAAACCCGATGGTTTTAAGATGATTTTTGAAAGGATTAGGGAAATGAAAATTATTATAGATTTGAAAGTACATGCGAGTATTAGTGTGAAATGATTTATTGCTTCGGGATATAAAATGATTTGTTATGTTACCAATGATTCGGTTAACCCGTAACTAAAAAGGTGGGCATGTGTTTTTGGTATAGTCCGCTCTTAGAATAGAGGGATATACTTATTTATCGATTGTGTTAAGGCTGGGACCCAGTTGCCTTGTTATTGGGAGAAACCTCCCGATCTGGTTGCATATGGTTTGACATGTTTTATTACAGTATTTGGGATTTTCAAATAAACTTTTCAAAAGTGATTTGATTTAAGATCCCGAAGAAAAGTATAATTTGAATATAAAGGATATATATATACTTCAAAAGTTTTTAATTAAGAATTCGAAAATAAAGTCCAAAGAGATAATTTTCATAAAGGTGATTAGATTTGAAAATCTAAATTTAAAGATTAAGCCTAAGTGGGTAGTTTTGGGAATTGCATATTTTTCTGTTGCATCGTAGGCTCCATGAGTCCTATTTGTGGTAGGAGAACTACGTTGGCTTGATCCTTTATCTAATTGGATACTCAATTAGATAGGGGTACGTAGGCAGTCACAAGTGGTAGTGATGTAGCCCCTAAAATGATATAACCTTTTCATGTTTATCTGTTAATGCTTGTTGTTTATCTCGTGTTATTGTATTTTTCTTGCTTACTATTTTATTCCGCATTTGACATGTTTATTGAGTTAGTAGGAATGGCTATTGCTGTCTCTCTTATTAGAGTTGGGCAGCGTTAGATTTATTTGTATTTGGTTTGTGTATAAGCACACCTAGTAGATTAAATTGATTACTCTGATAACTTGAAAAAATTGAAATTTTATCCCATACATTTAATATTGTTGAATATTTATCAAATATGGTGTATTAAGTTGGTAGTTTTCATTAGTTATTTTAGAACGGATAGATTTTTCGGCAATTTTAACTGGTTCGAAAATCCGGGTCGTCACAATACATCACATGATTTACTTTTGTCACTTCAAAAGCCCTTTGTTTAAGCTCTTCGAACTACTAATTTTTACTGTCGATCCTTTTCGTTTTCCGCCAACATATCTAGGTTTACCTTCATCATCAATCACAGTTCTCCATCATAGTAAAATATAGTTTGAACTTTTGACATAATCTACAAAATAAGTTGTAATACTACATTCAAAATCTTTATTTTGTGACATCATTCTAAACATAAATTTGTTGAATTAATGCCTTATCTCCCAAGAACTTGTTTCTGTAGACAATCTTCAAGCAAAACCAGTCACATCAATCTTTAAGAAAAATCAAGCAAGTGGATCAATATAATAACGTAGCCAATATATTTCACCAATATAATCAACACTATAGTTCTATAGTACGTTTAAACCCAAAATCACTTCAGTATTTATCCAACTGCTTAGTTGGCACGCAGTACAGGTTAAAACAAAAACATACATTTTTCGAACATCATATTACTAATACTATAGTTCAACAAAAAACCCAAATTTGACAACATTAACGCAGTCCCAAACGGCTACCAAAATCTTGGTCTTCCATTGTTTTCACTTAGTTCTTCATTCACCTTTTTGAGATGATTGATTTCGGCTTGTAATTTGTAGGCCAACTTGAGTCCCCTTTCGCACAAGGGTTGATCAATCCGCTTAAAATAATTACAACAACCAACTTCGCGAGGATTCAATGTGTTCGTTATACGAACTACAACTGAAAAATCTTTGTCCGGCATTCTTTTGCTTTTCGCAAACGACCACTACACATATCCTCACAATAATAATTTGGATATGGTCGTTGTCCCTTTGGCATTAATGGACCATCAGGATGTCCATGCGTCAGCATATTTCTGTCAACCGAATTTGATGACCGGGTCTTTCGGTAGAAACAATTTCACGTAAACGAGCGTGTAAGGTTGATGGTCCTGAATGGAATTTCGCGGTATTGTTTCGAACTGTGTTTTCGAAACAATATCGGCATCAGCGTTAATATGACTTGAGCTTGCACCACCAATTTGCGATCCAAGTTCATCATAATGTTTCAACAACGTTCATCGTCAATCTCCCAAACATTCATGTCTACCGTCAAAATAAACAATAAAACATTAGCATATCAATTAGGGTTTCCAATTTACTACTAGGGTTTCCTAGTTCATTAATCATTAACAAATGATTCAATAGTAAGAACACTATTGCCTAGTAATTAACATCACTAGCAACAATAACTCTTAATTTTCAACGACAAAAATAACAAAATTTGAGCACTGTATTGATCGACATAAATTATTACCTTTGCTTTGTAAGGAAGAAAAATAGTATTTCATATATAATTTAGCAACTATTTGATCGACAAGGTAATTGAGGATTTGGATTTGGTAAAAATTTCGATTTGGGATGAGAGTGTTGGAGTATTTTGAAAGGAAGATGAAGAAATGAGTAAATTAAGACAGATCTGGCCTTTCTGTCTTCTTGATGGTCGAAATTAAGCTGGCGCAATCCATAAGCGCGCAAGATTTAAATATAAAGCTTGCGCATATATGGTTGCGCAAGCTTTATAAATAGAGCTTGCGCACTTATGGAATGCGCAAGCTCTACGGATAAAAAAATCCTGCTTGCGCAATCCATAATTGTGCAAAACATATTCAAAATGAGGCCTATTTTTATAATAAATTTTTGATGGGGGCTAAAACTAAAATAATTATTTCTGCATGTTCCTTTTGAAAAATGTCCTATTCTAAAGATTTAATTTCGCCTCCTATTTTGTAACATTTCTTCACATTTTGTCTTAATTTAGTTGATGTTAACTCGACAACTTATCATAGATCAATCAATATTAATTTCTATGGCAAATTTTCGAAGTGGGCTAATTTTCGAAACTATTTCACGCTCTGAGTCAGTTTTCAAACTTATTGCCAAATAAGGATGGTTTGCGTCCAGTCAGTAGCCACATCAATATTTTCTAAGGACAAATTTTCGAAGTGGACTGATTTTCGAAACTAGGTTCAAAGCTAGTTTGCAAACTTACTACCAAACATGGCTAATTTATGCCCAATCAGCAACCATGTCAATTTTTTGTAACTACCAACCGCTGGGCATAACTATGAGTTGCACCTATGTTATATTATTATAGACGCAACTCGCAGGTGCAACCAGATATTAAAAAAACTAACAGGCACAACTATTAGTTGCGCCTAAAAATAATATACCATAGGCGTTGGCGTGCGCAACGCCTATGGTATATTATTTTTAGGCACAACTCATAGTTGTTCTTATATGACTTGTTGTTTATAAAAATAGCAACAGTCGCACTTTTCACCACATTCTCACCTTACCATTCATTTCTCCTCCCTACTCTCCTAATTTCGAACCCAAAGACCTCAATCATCAAATTCTAATTTGTTCATCGAATCCATTTAAAATCATCATATTTCTACATCATTAATCGATTAAAACAACGCTACAACAATCTTTGCAAGATAATTCGCTAAACTCTATTTTTAAATCTAGTGTCATTTTGAGTTCTTTTATGTTTTTGTGTTGATTTTTTGTTACCTTTCATATTAAGCTAGCCAAACCGATATGGATAATTGAGAGATCGAAGATGATGTATTTATGAAATATTATGAACAATGGGAAGCTGAATGTGAATTTTTTCCTGAAACTCTGTTTGAATAGTTCTTTAGGGAATTGGTGCTGTTGTTGAATCTGGTTTGGAGAATTGGGTTCGCTTAGATGAACCTAATCAAAGACCGGGGAAATAAATTTTCCACGAAAGTGGAGTGAGACAACCAGCACATCGAATTTGTCATTGTGGAATTTTGCAAGATAGTTGTATGTAGGAATCATACAAATGCAGGGCGTCGGTTTTATGGATGTGCACATTACCAAGATTATAAGGTTAACTCGTATAGTGTTGAGTGCTGTAGATACTTCAAATGGATAGATTGTCCATTGTGTCCTAAGGGAACTGAATATGCCCTAGAAATGCAAGCCAAAGTGAGTCGACTGAAAAAGAAAAATAGTAAGCTACGACATTAGGTAAACTATTTACAATCCTTAAAGCCATTAGAGTGTCTACTAAAATAGTTAATGCAATTGTTATGTAATGATTGTGTATCATGCTGATTTGATGGAGTTATGTATTCGGTAGTTTCAATGGTTGATGTATTACTTGATTGATATATTACTTGGTTGTTGTATTACTTAGTAGTTGTAATGGTTATGTAATGTTTGATGTATTACTTTGTTTTTGTTTGACTTTGCATATAATGGGTATTGCGTACAAAATAAAATAAAAGTTCTACAATACACAAATGACATAAGTAGTAAAAGCAAACAAATTAGCTGTTGTTTCATGCACATTCTTCTTTTATGACCCAAGTTACCACATTATCCACATCTATACTGTCTTCTATTACCCATTTCGTCCATGACCTCCCAAATTCTTGTGGATTTTGACTTTCCTGTATTCCTACATGTAGACGGTGGTTGTATGATATGACCTTCATGTACATCTCAATATCTACTGTCAGGCACAAGATGATTATGTCTGTAACTTTATGCTGTAAACCACGACAAAATAAGATCATGGTAAGCTATGTTAGTTCCTCCTCTTCATCGTGCACATGCAGTCAAAACATGGAAAGTGGACAAAAATAGAAATATTGCATGAACAGTTGCAGCTGTCACAGGCAATATGTACCGTGCAGTTATATGCATTTGTGTCTGTTGCTTGCCACTCCGTCAAGCTGAAATTGTTAATGCTCCTACTTCGTACTATTGCATATTTTTCCATCATTTTTTCGTACATTGTCATGAGTGAATGTGTACTCCAAATCTATCAGTACATCTTCTATTGAAGTAGCTTTTAAGGCGATAAAAGGAACATGCCAATAACATCTTCATCAGTAACGATCTTGCACCTTTTAGAACTTCATTAAAACTCTTCGAAGCATTGGTAGTCATCGTACAAAATCTTTCACCATTCTTGTAAAAAGCCTGTTGTTCATCATTCTGTCTAAGACTTCTGTCAATTCATCTGTTGGCAACCAGACTAAAAAAATTTAGTTGCTTTCTTGGTTTTTTGTATGTTATCTTGTCTCTTGCTTCAGCATAAGCATGTAATAAGTTCTGCATAATTTTGCTACCGAAACCGCATTTTTGAAGTTTGCTTTCAAATGACGAATGTAGAAGCGATGATGATGTCTTTTCCATTTTTCTTGTAAGACGGTTGGAATTCCTTTCATTTTATCAGAAATGAATGTATTGTATCTTGCATTTAAAGATGAAATTAAGCGTTCCATGCATAAAAAAACCATCAAGTCTGCACTGATTTGGTTCGTAGAATGACAAATGTTAAAGGAAAAGCAGAGTAGTTTGTGTCATCTTGTAGCCATAAGCAATGTACATTGATATTTACCATAAAGACGCGTTTCATAAATAGAAAGAACTGGACGAAAATGCTTGAAACCTTATATGCTTAGTCGAAATGTCCAGAAAGCTCCATAAAATTAAATGCCATCTATATGAACATGATAAATAGCGTCTGGATTGATTTTCTGTATGCACGAAAAACTGTGACAATTCATAGTATGATGATTTCCAGTTGTCAAAAATTTGTAACACAGCTTTGCTTAGTTATTTCCAAGCTCTTATGTAACTTATTTGAATTGTATGTAGTTTCCATATGCTTCTAGAAAGATTTTGCAGTGTAACTTGAGTTCGATCGAATATGTGGAAGGACTTTTGTACATATAAACTTCGTTGTTGCTTGTTTATAATTCGAGTTGATGATTAGATTTGAGCATGTGTGATCACCACCGTATTTTTTTATTACTCACCATCCGACACAATCTCTTTTAAAAACAATAACACGAAGCCTCCATGGATAGTTATCATCAATATCACATATAATAATGAACTCTCTAGCACGAGACTTGAATGTTTTTTAATGAAACTGAATACTTTATCGACCATTCGCTTATATGCTCAATTAAAGATTCCTTTGATTAAAAAATCATACCGACCCGAGAGCCTTTTTCCACACATTCCAGACCAAACATTTCATCGGTAAATTGAACTTCTTGCATAATAGATCTTTCCATGATTATGTCGTTGCATTGGTCGTCCTCTAATGGTTCTTCATCTTGATATGCTCATCAATGTCATAAACTTCCTCTGAAATATCATCTAACAGAGCATCATTATTAACATTCAGAGCATGTATACATATATCATCTTCATCAAGAAAAGCAGCGATTTCCATGCTATCTAAATGTGACATCATTATCAGCATTTTCACTCTCCATATCTTCGGTTTCAACATTTTATCTTCATTTTCTTGTACATTTGAAATCTGAGTTGGAATTGACTGCTGAGGATGCGACATGAAAGCCATACCCGGGTGACTACTGTGGATATGACATGAAACCATAGCCGGTTGTGACGAACAATATTTCGGAAGGTTTAAATCAACAATAATTCACACATGTCCAACTTAAACAATCTGAAACGTAGATAATCAATAGGGTTAAATAAGAAAAATAAGAAAAGGAGAATAAAAAAAACATAGAATCTCACAGCGGAAACGATAAAATATAATAATCAAATAACAGTTCATGAAGTTGTTTAATATACATTTGATTATAATCTATACACATTTATCAGAGTTATTTATATATATGCACACATTAGAGATAAGTGATCAATATACAGGATAGCATGAATAAGGGAATAATAATAATAGTAATATATCAAAATCTTCATTTTCGTCCTTCAGAGAATAATCTTTAATACGTTGGAAAAAAAATTAGGACTGATCCGAGCGTAATGAAAAGACAAAACACTCAAGTCAGGACTAAATACTCTTATATGAGTCAAAGCAATATCACAAAATATGACTGCAATAACTTAAGAGTTGTTACGGGATTTTCTATCTCCTAAGGATCCGTTAAACTATTTATATATAATAGTATACGCTATAATAGATAATGTCTATCAGTAAAATAAATATCAAGCTAATGTTAAGGTTTTACATTGATCCACCTTAACACATTTGTACAGTTCTAAACCAAAGTCGTAACGGGTTCGTATAGAGAAAAATATGACAAGGCACGTGAGGCAATGCCTAAGGTATGATTCTACCGGTTTATCCTTTCTGGCTGGTCGAAACCCATCCATGGTCGACCGTGACTATCAGTGCAAATGAAAAAGGCGCACCCATAGAATAAGAAGTCACAATAGTAATACGAGGGATCAACGTCGCCAGAGGTAGCTAACCTCATTGGCCAAAAATAGGCTCATGTTTCGGTCATTTTAATTGTGACACGAATGTCAAAGCTATCCATCATCGTTCTCTTACTTTATTCCAAAAAACGTTTGCCAATTCAACCACTACATTCTGGATATCTTCCACTGCGTATACAGTTGTTAAAGTGGTTCCAATATTGGCAGAGAGTATGCCGATAAGAGGCCCCGGTCTCTTTAACAACCAAACGTCATTTACACATCGGTTGGTTTTTTTACATTTCGAGAACAGTTTGTACTTGATATCAAAATATTATATTCGCTTCAAAATCCAATTCATTCCGAAATTTTACATATTCGCTTAAAAAAAGTCATATTTTACTTCAAATATATTAATTTAATTCGATATATCAATTCCACTTCAAATTCGATTCGAATTATAATTTAGGTTATAATTTTTCTTTAACCCAATTCATATTTAAATGCAAGATTTAAATATAAACATTCCACTCTTTTAACCAATTTGAATTTTAGAAAATGGTTTTAAATATTTTTAAGTAGTTAAATAGTTAATAAAGTCTAATAGGAAATAATTTGAGTAAAAAATTGGTTTATATAGTAAAATAGTTTGGAAAATAAAAATAGTTTGAAAATTTATGAAAACAGTTTTGAAGTAGTTTATACTAAAATAATTTATTTAAAAATAGTTTCAATGTCAAACCGATTCAATTTCAAATTTCCAATTCAAATCAATTTTCAATTTCCATTTTGATTTGATCAATCCAATTCCGATTTCAAATTGAATTCAATTTCAATTACAAATCAATTTCAATTCCATTTCAAATTAATTTCAAACCCAACTCCAAATTTAAACCATTTCGATTTATATCAGTTTTCGAGTTCGATTTCCAAATGTCGATTCAAACACTTAAATCAAATTTTCCTTCAATCACAAATTTAAAACCAATTCTTCAAATATAATTAGATTCCGATCTCAATTTTGAAATATCCTTATAAATCACATTTACTTAGCAATATTCGAAATTTGAATAAAAGTCCAATCTTTTTAAAACAAATCAATTTCTGAAATTCACATCATATTCTGATTTTAACTTAAAAATCTCAACTTCGATTGAGTAAACAATCTCTGTTTCAAATTTAAATTTCAGCATCCCGAGCTCATATTCGAAAATAATGCAATTTCCATAAATTCGATTTATTTATTTCTTAAAATCAATTCATTTAAATAATTTTCAAATTAAATTTTAAAATCATTTAATTTAACCAACCTGGTATCTGCATATTACTCTCTATCTTATGGCCAAGTGGATCAATTATTTGAACTTAATTCCAGAGATGGATGTATATCATTTCAATCCAAATTTAATGCCATAGGTATATATCATTTTAACATATTTCTTAATTTATTCAAAATAATTCAACTTACAGTTTTAGACATTGTAAACAACATATATGATGATAACATGATATATTGACATAAATAAACATCCAAATATCCAAAATTTCAATCAAATTTCATCCATCACCATCCATCATCCAAACAGTCAATAATCACAACAATCAACCAATTATCGATAAATTGGGGATTTTACTTGCAGTTAAATTCTAATTAAATGTTTAACTATAAATTCTATCAATAAATTCAGATGTCAATTAAATGTCAATTTAAAATTTATTCAACAACAATCGATAAATTCAAATTACTTCACGATTTAAATTTTACTAACAAAGAATTTAATAGTCAAACGTGAGCGTAAAAACACTCACCTTTACTTGAAACTGAAAAAATTTCCAGCTACAAATAAATTCCAGCTCAATTCTATATTGTAGATGGCATCGATACGAATCATCAGCAATTCGTTACACGCGGAATGGACCTCGTGCGGGAGAGTTACGATTTTATCAGTATAACGATTATAAAAAATTAAATTAACGGAATCCAACTAATCAATACAATTAACTTAAACAAACGTTACCCTAAACACGTACGTAACAGCTTCCATCCTCTCCCTCATACGCGACTTCGACTTCCTTTTTATGAACGCGATCGATCTCCCCAGGCACGCGCGATATCAGGCAATCAGAGCCCCATCGAGCGTCGCCTCCCTACGCGCCTAGGTCGCCCACAACCTGCCGTCGTAGTTGCCGTCCTCAAGCCCCCCAACGTCTCTGGTCTTCGTCGCCTCGTTCAACCCCCATGAGCACAACGTCATCATAGATCATTTGCATTTTTTAAATCTTCGTTCGATTTCCTTTTTCGTTGAGCAGTCGTTCTTTTTTTTATTTTGAATGAATCTGGTTCAATAAGCTGAAAAAAAGGAGAAGCAAAAGGTACGTGTAACGACCCAGAATTTCTGTCAATTGAAATTCGTATATTTAATTAATTTTAAATATTAATAAGTGAAATTTATAAGTCGAATAATTTATTTTTCAAATATCTGGATTTAATTGGGTAATTAAATCGATAATTTACTATTGAAAATACAGATATAATTGAAACATGGGTTTAAAATAATTAAAATTGATTTGTAAAATTTTATTTAATCATGTTAAAGTTAGAATGATGTTATAGAACTTTAAGAATCGAATTTAAAGTTAATTTGTGAAAATGGAATATTTTGATATTTAATTGACGAGTAAAAATAGCCATTTTCCAAACAGTCTAGGATTTCGAAGAAATTAGTTTCATCGGATCCGTAATGTGATATATTGTAAGATTTCAAATTTTTTGTCAATTGGATTTACCGTTTGTCCGGGGCATGCTAAAACGCATAGAAATTTGGTTAAGCGATTTAATTTAAAATCGATCATTTATTGCCATGACCCGCACAGGTGATCGAATTGGTCTCCAAAACCTATTCCATTTTGTCCGGAATGCGGGTTAAACCCTAGAAACGCCGGTCATCAAGCGAGATTTGGAGTTCGGAAATTTGGAGTGAATAGTGTTTTTCGTTGAAATTCTATAAAAGGAACCTCAACACCCTAAAGTAATTGCAAACCCTAGTTCTAAGCTCTGGCCGCCGGCCCTAACATTTCAATGGCCGAAAATTGCCATTCTTCTTCCCTCAATCTCTCATAATCCATCAACAATTATAGGAAGTTGTCAACTGCAAAGTTGTAGATCGTAGCGAGATCTACCTATCCAACGGCTGTGATCGAAATCAAAGCAACTAGTCAACGGCAAATTGCTTCCGTTCGTGCGACCTTTGTGCATGTTTTTCATGATGAAAAGAGGACCGAGCTCATTGAGACAGGGGACGTAGGTGGAGTTGAGGCCGGCGCACGACGTGAAAGTGTTTGATCGATGTAAAGGCGAACGTGGAGGTTGCGAAATTTAATGGAAATAGGCGGCTATGGGTTATTGGTCATGTCATTGAACTGGGGAAGATGAAGCAAAGGTGTGGCTCTGACTATGTTGCAAAAATGAACAGCCTGTTGTAAATTTAAGGTTTAAATTAAATATAAATTTGTAAATCGATTTATTTAAAATCGTATAAAATTTGTAATTGTGTAACTTGTTCATACGAGGTCGAAAAATGACGAAACCAATTGCGTTGGCTTCATTTTGTCGAGCACTACGCTATGGAGCTGGATTGGAATCGATTGGAGTCAGTGAAAATTTTTGGTAAAATTAAACACACGTTTAATTTTATTCAAAATAAAACGCTGGAACTGAATTGAAAGCAAGGTGAGAACTTCTCACTCAATCGAATAGTTTCGATTTAAATTTTAAATAGTTAGATTTAAAATTTCTTGATTGTATGCCTAGATGAAAAATTATTATCTGTTATTGATTTAGATAGACAATATACGCCGTATATTAAGCGGAGGTTATTTATTAAAAACATATACCACGATAATTCCATCTTGATTGGGATTGGTATTATTTATGTACTTGGAGTTGATTTCCCGTATTATATAGCGGATGAGACCTTATTGCACCGCATAATAGCGGATAGTATTTTATAAATCCCATATACCGCGATATTTCGTATTGGAACGGAATTGGAATTGTGCTATCATCTGTGGATGCAGGGAAACAGGTTGGAGGGATCCAACTGGATTCCTCATCAATATTTATTTGATTACAGATATTGTGATATTTGTTGATTATCATATTGATATATGATGTTTTGATTGTCGTGATTGATATATTGTTGCTGTTGTAGCGTTGGCCTACTTTTGGAGTTTTAAAAATATTAAAGTAACGATTTTGAATTTAAAAGGGTTTTAAAGTGATTTTTGAAAGTATATGTTTTATTAAATTTTTGAATTGATTCATTTTAAATAAATAAACGTTAAAATTTTAATATTATAAAAATTATGCTTTTTGAGAAATATAACCGAAATGTGATTTTTGAAATAAGTAGTTGATAAATTTATTAAATGCCTTAACTTGGGATTTTTGAATTATTATAAACGATTTATATAAAAGATTTACAAAATTGATATTTATAAATTAAAAAATTGGAATTGTGAAACGAGTTTTTATAAACGTTAAAAAGAAGTATAAATAGATTTCATAAGTGAATGAAATTGATAGATTTATAAATTGTGAAGTTATAAAATGAATAAATTTTGTAAAATAGAAAATTATAAATAATTAACTTTAAAATTGGAATTTTGGAATATAAATGAGATTTAAATGGAATTGGTTAATAAGGGATTTTTATAACTTGAAGTTTTTATAATAATAAATGTGAATTTATAAACATTGATTTATAAATTCAAGATTGATTGAATTTGATAAGTAAATTTTTATAGCTTATTAAAGGAGTATATTCACGATTTTGGGACAGTGGATAATTTTTGAATTGAATATGTAAAGTGTTGAATTAGGTTAATGATTTATATTCACGATTTTGAACATTGAATGATATATTAAAGGAATGTTTTGGGGAAGTGATATTTTAAATAGAATTAAAATGATTTGAAGTTGTTTTAAAATGCATTAAGTGTCGAAACCATAGATTTCAACGTTCATTGTTGAAATAGACGTTTTCGAGAAATAAGGAAATGGTAGACTATAACACTATTGTTATAGTAAATGATTTCCGAAAGGAAATGTTTTATACAGTACTGGGATTTATATATCTATCTAAAATTTCGAATCCCTATACTAGTGATTTTGAGTTGTCGTAATGATGTTTTACGCAACATTCATTTTGACTCAAATAAATGTGTTTAAGAGAATGTTTTCCTTAAATAATGAAATCTATACTTAACTGTGATTTAAGTATATTGAATATTTTTCAAGTGTTGAAAACAAATGGATTTGTGAATTACTTATTATTGAATAAGTATGGAAATGTTTTCCAATATGAAGTGAATATTTTGAGATTTTATCTTTTAAAGATAAATTGAAAATGAATATTAGAAATCAATTTGGAAATCGTATATTCATAGATATTTTCGAATTGTAAATTCACTATGGAATTTATAAAAGAAAGGGAAATTTGATTAAAAATAAACATTGATTTATTTTTTTGAAGTGTGGAAATGAAATTACGGATTTGGAACGTAAGTTTAAAATAAATCGGTAAGGATTTATTTGATTGATTTAAATGAACCATTTTAAATTTAAAAGTTGATAAATATTTAGAAGTGTTTCCGTTTAAGGAAATTGATTTGAAATTTGTTTTCAAACGGTTGAAGTGTGGAAATTATACATCTAGTAAAGATATTTTGGAAAATAAATAATTTGGAAAATTATTTGAAACATGGTGATGTTGTGCATACCTATTGATAGTTAAATAACGGACTATCAATATTTACCTTTAAATGGGTAGTTGTTATGATTTGCTTGAATTTGAATGCCACACTTATTTTCAAAATAAGCGCTCACTATTCGGGTTAGTCGGAAAAGGACCTTGGGGTCGTATAACCCATTTCGATTGTGCGATACGTCATTATGGATTGCATTTGATGGTCGGTGTTGAAGACCAGATATTTTTGAAAACGGAAGGATTACGTCGAATGACTCTGCATCGGCTGATCTCCGATATAGAGGTTTTATCACCCTTAGTGACGGTAAGTCTCGACGTGATTAGTGAATATCCAGATTGCAAGGGCTTCTTTGGAAGTGCCTTTGGTTCTGTTCGAGCCCGGAACAGACTTGTATAGATAGTATGTCTGACATTACAAATTGAGATATAAAGATGATTTCTTTCAAATATATATCTGTTGGTGGTGGGGAATTTATTCTCTTAGCTTAACACCCTTCTTTGAGATATACGAGCTCAGAGGTTATGTAGTTGAAGGTTATTAGTGATATACTCCCAATTTGGTAGTGTGATATGCTAAGTGTTGTTGAGCATTTGTTGAATCAAAGCACAGCTTTTGTATAAAGCGTAGTTTTGTGGACGAGATTTTGTCGGACCTCACACCACGGAAATGGTCAAAACAGGAAGGATGCGGCAAGGTTATTAGGGGGTAGCGCCCCTTTAGTGTATGTCATTCCTTTTGGATAGAGGTGGTATCATGGTATGGAGCCCGGATACTTAACCTATGTTGTTGCTGCAAATTTATTACATTGTGCTTGTTGGGATCGAAGATCCTCGGATATAGATCGGTTACGATCGGGGGATGACATATTCGTGTCAGTAGTTACCCAGTTAGGGGTTACCCGGCCTTGTGTTGGCAGAGATCTCTAACCGTAATGTTAGGTTAGGTTCTCAAGCATCTTTCTAGAGGCGTATCCATGTGGCAATGGGAAGTTCCTTGGCCTGACCATTTGTTGGAAATCCAAAGAAACAATACGATCTTGTACGGGTTTAGTTGTAGAACCTATCATTCACTTACGGTGGCGCCCCAAGGTTTAGATGGTAGCTATAGTAGGCATAAGTGCGGAATGCCTATGCTGGCTAAGATTTATATCTTTACTTTCGAAATGTTTTCCTACACTATGCGCTAGTAATAATATCAAATGTTTCTTTTTAATGCGTATCAAGCATCTTGGACTATCATAAGATGAAATCTCCTCCGATTCTGCTTTTGCATTGAGTGTGTTTGCGGAAGGCCTTATGGTAGTCTCATTTTCCAAAAAGCATTGCGAATCTATTTTAAAATTATCCTGTTGTTTGTTTTTTAAAGATATACTGTTTTAAGTTCTCACACCAGTCCCATGACTGACTTGGAGTTTATTGTTTTCCTTCCTAAACTCTGGGTGCCCACTAATTTGCACACGGGCAGTCTAGAGTCAGGTTTATTAGGACATTCTGGAATTAAGGAGTTGCTGGAAACAAGCTGGATGGCATGGTGTATTCACTAGTATATAGTATTTCTTTTCCGCTGTTTGTTGTTGTTTGTTGTTGTACACTCTGATGATGTAATGTAATGTGATGTAATAATTGGATATAGTTCTTTGTTTAAAGATTATTCATTTATCTATTATATGTTGTTCCGCTGCGATTGTGAGATTATGCCATTGTTTCTGTTGTTTCTTTCTGTTCTGTTCTATCTTTTTCTCTTTTCTTCTATCTTTTTCTTCTTCTTTTATTATAACGGTACGGTTTTTCGGCATTCGATTGCTCGGCAGTTGATACAATGGACGTATCGATGTCGGTTTTCGAGCTTCCAAAAGTCGATACGTTACATTTGGTATCAGAGCTTATGGTTAAGAGACAACCTTAGCTCTATTGGGTGTTACTCAATAGAGATAGAGTCAGTAGTACTCTAGAATGAGTGTGAGTGTAATAATAGCTATGAGCGCGTATTTGTTAGTGAATATAAAAATGTTTTATATTATATTTGCTTATCCGTTGAGCTGTTTGTGAATTCTGGTCGGTAGATGGGACGCCTTATTATCGATAGGGGTTTCTAAACTCTTAAATGAGATAAACCGGCATAGTATCATTTTAAAATAGGGTAAATGAAATAATTTTACCTCGATTATATTTTATATATAAAGGAATAATTTTTTAGAATTATTAAAGTGTATATTAATTGATTGTTTGGTTGTTGAAATGTAAGAATATATATATGTATATATATATAAGTTAAATGAAAGATGTTTGAATAAGTTAAATGAAACATATTGTAAAAGAGTAATTGTATAAGCGAAGAATTATAAGTATGGAATTATAATTAAAATGATTTACAATTGTGAAATAATCTTATATATAAGAAGTGAAATTATATAAGCAAAGGATTTATAAATGTGATTTATATTCTAAAAATAAAATTCCAGAGAACTTTTTTGAAAGGATTTGACATTTTGAAAAATTGTTTTGGAGAAATTAAAGATCTAAACTCTTTTCGGTCGCTGGAAAATGTTAACTCCGCTTTGATAATGACTCAACGACCTAAAAAGGTTACGACCTACCGACTTAAAAGGTTACGATCTACCGACTTAAATGGTTACGACCTACCGACTTAAAAGGTTACGACCTACTGACTTAAAAGGTTACCGACCTAACGACTGAAAAGGTTACCGACCTAACAACTTAAAGGGTTACCGACCTAGGGATCTAAGAAGAATAACAACCTAGCAACTCAAGACAGGAAAAACTCAAAGCAACCACACTTAAGTCGCGACCGACTTACGACCTATGTTAGGTCGTAAGAGACCTAGGCAAACGAAGACAAATCCAATACAGCGTCACTTAAGTCGTGGCCTGTTAAATCGTCCGCGACTTGGGACTTGTGATATGAATCCAGAAGAACATGCTTATCCCAGTTAATCCATGAGCCATGCATGAGAGATTGAGCGCGACCTACGACCTATCTTAGGTCAGCTACGATCCACGACCTAGTTTAGGTCGGTTACTACTTACGACCTGGCATGGAAATTCCTCTATAAATATAGCGCTATCTCCAACTTGGAGGGGACTTTTCCGATCGTTTACTTCAAAGCATCGAGACTCTGCCATCTTCAAGCCAAGCCTTACTCTAACATTCGAAACTCACAAGAAGCTACAGTCAACTTTAAACAGGGATTCAACATATTCAACCATGAATTCGGAGAGCTCTCTTGCATCGAAGTTTTTCTAGATACTTCTCTTTTGAAGTGAATTGTAATTGAAGGAAATTGTAAAGGATTGTAATCATATAAGCAATAAAAAAGGATTGAAGTGGACGTAGGCTTGATTATAAGCCGAACCACTATAAACTTTGTGTCTCTTACTGTTTTTCAGTGAATTACTGCATTTTCTGATTCCCGTGTTAACGGGTGGCGCTTTCATTCAATCTCTATTTGCATCGGGGTGTTAGCATCTGACTTTTTACGTTAATAGAAAATAATTCCGATGATGATCGCGACATCATTGGTGTTAATTTTCGGGTTTCCAAAAGCGGAATTGATGCCAGATTATTTTAAAGGAAAGTTGTTTGGAAAATTTGGATTTGGTTTTGGAAATTCAAAAGGTCATTTGAATTGGTTTCAAAAATGGTTTTGAAAGGTTGAAAAGACTCTAGAATCCTATTTAAAATATTATGGGAATGATAAATGAGTTGATAACTTATACAATTTGAATTTTGATAGAATAAATTTAACTTAAAGGACGGAGTTAAATTAAAGTAAGTATAAGTGAATCAATAAAAATCCAAGTGGTAATTGTTGAATATAAATTATATAACTTATGAAATGAGAAATTGAAAGTGAAACAAATTGTTAAAAATGGTTAAACAATTTGGTTAAGCAAAACAAAATCTGAATTTGATAGTGATATGAGATAATAAATTTGACTTGCTAAAGGTTAAATAAAATTTTCTTCAGAACTGGAATCTGAACTGAATTTATAAGTGGAAACTTAAGTTAAGCTAAACAAATGATGTTTGAAATGGAATATAACTTAAGTGAAGTTGAATGAAGTTGATTTTGGTGTCGAAGTAAATTAATAAGTGAATTAATGAAATGAAGTCATTAAGAATATGAATTTGAGTTATATAAATGAAATTCAACCTTATATTGTTAAAGGGATAAGCAATTGAATTGATAAATGGATGGAATGTTAATCAATTGAATGTAAAATAAATTGATATGAATTAATGGATGTAAGTGTAAATTCATTAGAAGCTAATGAAGTTGACAAATTGAATAAATTGAATGGAAGTCAATTTAATATCAACCAATTGGAATTAAAAGTGTTAAACCAAATTGAATGAATGTAAGCGAAGTAAATAAATTTGGTAATATTGGATATGCATTGTTTGTTATATGATTGTTAGTCGATTTTATATAATTCATTAAGTGTTAATGAAATTGAATTAAGGAAAATTGAAAGCTATAAATCAAATTGGTAGTTAAGTGAATTTGATTTGAATGTGGAAGTGAACCAACTTGAATGTAAATTAGTGAATGCAAACTAATTGAAATTGAATACGAATGAATGTTAGTAAATCCAATGTTAATGAATCAAATGTGATTTAAGTTGGAAAACCAATTCATTGAATAATAATGAGAAGTAAATTTATATTGATTTGGTTATGGATTTGTTGAATGTTAATTGGATGATAGTTGTTGCATTTGTTGCTTTTGTGGCATTACCATGTTGGCACATGTGGTTCTTATGTTGCTATATGATGTATATTGATATTACTTTCATATATGCATGTTTCTCATGGTTTGTTGAGTTTTTAGTAGGTGCGGATTGCGCTTGCTTCGCATTTGGAGCTCGCTTTCGCGCTATATTAGCCGTATACGCTCACTAATAATAAATAAGGTACATATCTCAAATTAAATATCGTACTTTTGCACTTTTTTCCCTACGGGATGCCTCATCACTTGATGAGATGTATATTTGTGATATATATACTTTCATTTTTTTCGAATCGAGCCGCGCAAAGGAGACTATGGCGAAGTTTTTCGAAAAATTAAGGCGTTAGAATATTTTTGAGAAAATTGAAAATTTTTGTGAAAACTAAAATTTGATTTGGAATTGGAAGTTAAACAATTGATTTTAGTTTGAAAAGATAACTAAGTATGATTTGAAAACTTAGTAAAGTTGTTGTAAGAAGTTTAACTATGAATTTTGGGAAAGTTAAACACTTAAGAGATTTGTAAAAAAGTCCAATTTGAATGTTTTGTTTTGGAAAGTTAATGGATTCCGTAACTTTTTCTTACTTGGTAATTTCGAGGACGAAATTCTTTTAAGGGGGGAAGCTTGTAACGACCTAGAATTTCTGTCAATTAAAATTCATATATTTAATTGATTTTAAATATAAATAAGTGAAATTTATAGGTCGAATAATTTATTTTTCGAATGTATGGATTTAATTGGGTAATTAAATCGATAATTTAATATTGAAACTACAGAAATAATTGAAACTTGGGTTTAAAATGATTAAAATAGATTTGTAAGATTTTATTTAATCATGTTGAAGTTAGAATGATGTTATAGAACTTTTAGAATCGAATTTAAAGTTAATTTGTGAAAATTGAATATTTTAATATTTAATTGACGAGTAAAAATAGCCATTTTTCAAACAGTCTCGGATTTCGATGAAACTAGTTTCATCGGATCTGTAATGTGATATTATTGTAAGATTTCAAATTTCGTGTCAATTGGATTTACCGTTTGTCCCGGGCAAGCTAAAACACATAGAAATTTGGTTAACCGTTTTAATTTAAAATTGATCGTTTATTGCCATAACTCGCACAGATGATCGAATTGGTCTCCGAAACCTATTCCATTTTGTCCGAAACGCGGGTTAAACTCTAGAAACGTCGGTCACCGAGCGAGATTTGGAGTTCGGAAATTTGGAGTGAATAGTGTTTTTTGTTGAAATTATATAAAAGGAACCTCAACACCCTAAAGTAATTGCAAACCCTAGTTCTAAGCTCTGGCCGCCGGCCCTAACATTTCAATGGCCGAAAATTTCCATTCTTCTTCCCTTAATCTCTCATAATCCATCAACAATTATAGGAAGTTGTCAACTGCAAAGTTGTAGATCGTAGCGAGATCTACCTATCCAACGGCTGTGATCGAAATCAAAGCAACCAATCAACGGCAAATTGCCTCCGTTCGTGCGACCTTTGTTCACGTTTTTCACGATGAAAAGAGGACCGAGCTCGTTGAGACTGTGGACATGGGTTGTTGGTCACATTCATTGACCTGGGGAACATGAAGCAAAGGTGCGGCTCTGATTAGGTTGCGAAAATGAACGGCCTGATGTAAATTTAAGGTTTAAATTAAATATAAATATGTAAATCGATTTATTTAAAATCGTATAAAATTTGTAATTGTGTAACTTGTTCATACGAGGTCGAAAAATGACGAAATGAATTGTGTTGGCTTCGTTTCGTCGAGCACTACGCTATGGAGCTGGATTGGAATCGATTGGAGTCAGTGAAAATTTTGGGTAAATTTAAGCGCATGTTTAATTTTATTCAAAATAAAATGCTGGAACTGAATTAAAAGCAAGGTGACAACTTCTCACTCAATCGAATAGTTTCGATTCAAAATTTAAATAGTTAGATTTAAAATTTCTTGATTGTATGCCTAGATGATAAATTATTATCTGTTATTGATTTAAATAGACATTATACGCCGTATATTAAGCGAAGGTTATTTATTAGAAAAATATACCGCGATAATTCCATCTTGATTGGGATTGGTATTATTTATGTACTTGGAGTTGATTTCCCGCATTATATAGTGGATAAGACCCTATTGCGCCGCATAATAGCGGATAGTATTTTATAAATCCCATATATCGCGATATTCCGTATTGAAACGGAATTTGTATTGTGCTAACTTCTGTGGATGCAGGGAAATAGGTTGGAAGGATCCAACTGGATTCCTCACCAATATTTATTTGATTACAGATATTGTGATATTTATTGATTATCATATTGATATATGATGGTTTGATTGTCGTGATTGATATATTGTTGCTTTTGTAGCATTGGCCTATTTTTGGAGTTTCAAAAATATTAAAGTAACGATTTTGAATATAAAAGGGTTTTAAAGTGATTTTTGAAAGTATATGTTTTATTAAATTTTTGAATTGATTCATTTTAAATAAATAAACGTTAAAATTTTAATATTATAAAAATTATGATTTTTGAGAAACATAACCGAAATTCGATTTTTGAAATAAGTAGTTTATAAATTAATAAAATGGCTTAACTTGGGATTTTTGAATTATTATAAATGATTTATATAAAAGATTTGTAAAACTAATATTTATAAATTAAAATATTGGAATTGTGAAACGAGTTTTTATAAACGTTAAAAAGAAGTACAAATGGATTACATAAGTGAATGAAACTGATAGATTTATAAATTGTGAAGTTATAAATTGAATAGATTTTGTAAAATAGAAAATTATAAATAATTAACTTTAAAATTGGACATTTGGCACATAAATAAGACTTAAATGGAATTGGTTAATAAGGGATTTTTATAACTTGAAGTTTTTATAATATATAAATGTGAATTTATAAACGTGGATTTATAAATTCAAGATTGATTGAATTTGATAAGTAAATTTTTATAGCTTATTAAAGGAGTATATTCACGATTTTGGGACAGTGGATAATTTTTGAATTGAACTTGTAAAAGTGTTGAATTTGGTTAATGATTTATATTCACGATTTTGAACAGTGAATGATATATTAAAGGAATGTTTTGGGGAAGTGATATTTTAAATAGAATTAAAACGATTTGAAGTTGTGTTAAAATGCATTAAGTGTCGAAACCATAGATTTCAACGTTCATTGTTGAAATAGACGTTTTCGAGAAATAAGGAAATGGTAGACTATAACACTGTTGTTATAGTAAATGATTTCCGAAAGGAAATGTTTTATATAGTATTGGAAATTATATATCTATCTAAAATTTTGAATCCCTATACTAGTGATTTTGAGTTGTCGTAACGATGTTTTACGCAACATTCGTTTTGACTCAAATAAATGTGTTTAAGAGAATGTTTTCCTTAAATAATGAAATCTATACCTAACTGTGATTTAAGTATATTCAATATTTTCGAAGTGTTGAAAATAAATGGATTTGTGAATTACTTATTATTAAATAAGTATGGAAATGTTTTCCAATATGAAGTGAATATTTTGAGATTTTATGTTTTAAAGGTAAATTGAAAATGAATATTAGAAATCGATTTGGAAATCGTATATTCATAGATATTTTGGAATTGTAAATTCACTATGAAAATTATAAAAGAAAGGAAAATTTGATTAAAAATAAACGTTGATTTATTTTTTTGAAGTTTGGAAATGAAATTACGGATTCGGAACGTAAGTTTAAAATAAATCGGTAAGGATTTATTTGATTGATTTAAATGAACCATTTCAAATTTAAAATGGATAAATTTTTGGAAGTGTTTCCGTTTACGGAAATTGATTTGAAGTTTGTTTTCAAATGGTTGAAGTATGGAAATCATATATCTAGTAAAGATATTTTGGAAAATAAATAATTTGGAAAATTATTTGGAACTTGGTGATGTTGTGCATACCTATTGATAGTTAAATAACCGACTATCAATATTTACCTTTAAATGGGTATTTGTTGTGATTTACTTGAATTTGAATGCCACACTTATTTTCAAAATAAGCGCTCACTATTCGGGTTAGCCGGGAAAGGACCTTGGGGTCGTATAACCCATTCTGAATGTGTGATACGTCGTTATGGATTTCATTTGATGACAGGTGTTGAAGACCGGATATTTTTGAAAACGGAAGGATTACCGTCGAATGACTCTGCATCGACTGATCTCCGATATAGAGGTTTTATCACCCTTAGTGACGGGAAGTCCGGACGTGATTAGTGAATATCCGGATTGCAAGGGCTTCTTTGGAAGTGCCTTCGGTTCTGTTCGAGCCCGGAACAAACTTGTATGGATAGTTTGTCTGACATTACAAATTGGTGGCGGAGAATTTATTCTCTTAGCTTAACACCCTTCTCTGAGACGTACGAGCTCAGAGATTATGTAGTTGAAGATTATTAGTGACATACTCCCAATTTGGTAGTGTGATATGCTAAGTGCTGTTGATTATTTGTTGAATCAAAGCACAGCTTTTGTATAAAGCGTAGCTTTATGGATGAGACTTCGTCGGACCTCACACCCCGGAAATGGTCAAAACAGGAAGGATGCGGAAAGTTTATTAGGGGGTAGCGCCCCTTTAGTGTATGTCATTCTTTTTGATAGAGGTGGTATCATGGTATGGAGCCTAGATATTTAACCTATGTTGTTGCTGCAAATTTTTTAATTTGCGGTTGTTGGAATCGAGGATCCTCGGATATAGATCGGTTACGATCGGGGGATGACATATTCGTGTCAGTAGTTACCCAGTTAGGGGTAACCCGGCCTTGTGTTGGCAGAGATCTCAAACCGTAATATTAGGTTAGGTTCTCGGGGCGTCTTTCCAGAGGCGTACCCATGTGGCAATGGGAAGTTCCTGGGCCTGACCATTTGTTGGAAATCCAAAGAAACAATACGATCTTGTACGGTTTTAGTTGTAGAACCTATCATTCACTTATGGTCGCGCCCCACTGTTTGGATGGTAGCTATAGTAGGCATAAGTGCGGAATGCCTATGCTGGCTAAGATTTATATCTTTACTTTCGAAATGTTTTCCTACACTATGCACTAGTAATAATATCAAATGTTTCTTTTTAATGCGTATCAAGCATCTTTGACTATCATAAGGAGAAATCTCCTCCGATTCTGCGTTTGCATTGTGTGTGTGTGCGGGAGGCCTTATGGTAGTCTCATTTTCCAAAAAGCATTGCGAATCTATTTTAAAATTATCCTGTTGTTTGTTTTTTAAAGATAAAGTGTTTTAAGTTCTCACACCAGTCCCATGACTGACTCGGAGTTTATTGTTTTCGTTTCTAAACTCTGGGTGCCCACCAATTTCCACACAGGCAGTCTCGAGTCAGGTTTATCAGGATATTCTGGAACTCAGGAGTTGCTGGAGACAAGCTGGATGGCATGACGTATTCACTAGTATATAGTATTTCTTTTCCGCCGTTTGTTGTTGTTTATTGTTGTACACTCTGATGATGTGATGTAATGTAATGTGATGTAATAACTGTGGATATAGTTCTTTGTTTAAAAGTTATTCATTAATCTATTATATGTTGTTCCGCTGCGATTGTGAGATTCTGTGATTGTTTCTGTTGTTTCTTTCTGTTCTGTTCTATCCTTTTCTCTTTTCTTCTATCCTTTTCTTCTTCTTTAACCATAACGGTACGGTTTTCCGGCATTCGATTGCTCGGCAGTTGATACAGTGGACGTATCGATGTCGGTTTTCGAGCGTCGAAATGTCGATACGTTACAGTACAATGGATAAGGACGTGGCTGTAAGATTTTTTCCTTTTAATATAAATATACGATTATTATATTTGAAAATATCTCATATGTAAACATTTGAAATTCTCGAGCTCCAAAAGAAGTGTGCGATCTGGCATTTATAATGTTTTACTCTCATTTTGAACACAATGGAACTATTTTGGAAGCCAATTTGATCATATGTACAAGATTACTTTTTAAAATCAATTATTTTCATTAAATTCTGAAATAAATTTCTACGCGTCACAAGCTTGCACGGCCAACTACAAGTGCGATCACTATGAAACTTAAAATCTTTCAATAACTCACTATTACGGATATGATGAAACTAGTTTCATCGAAATGCGAGACAGTGGCCAAAAGGACTATTTTTACTCGTTAATTATGATATAAAATTTTCAAATTCTAATTATTCACATTTAAATCAAATTTTGAAAGTAAATGATCTTCATTCATATTTATATAAAATTTTAATCCATTTTCCAGTGTTGTTTTTATTCACATTAAATACAGAATTCTATTATTTAAATAATTTCAATATTAAATTTAAATAATTTAATTATCTGATAAATTACAATGATAAGCCATTAAATCTCATCTCTAACCATTTTTATTCAATAAGTATACCAAATCCTATAATTTAAAACATTTAAAAATACGGATTGTTACGCCGGATGTCTTTGTATACAACCTGTAAGAAAAATAATAATTATTAATTATATAAATATACAAAACAAGGATGAAACATACATGCATCACATGAAACCATACCTAGGTGTTTATGTGTAAACGTTCGTTGACTACTAGGAAAAATATGGATAATACATTTGACTTTGCTCAGCAGTATTACTCGGTTTAGGTTGGCTTGCATAAAAGTTAAGGACCACTAGGCACTAGCTCTAGTGGGAAGTGATATAACGTGCAAGACTGAGGTTTTAGAGGTCTTGTGTTCGACCTTCCAAGGCATTGAAATGAGTGCTATGCTTGAATAAAGTATCACTCTTATTCTTAAAAAAAACACAAAATGCAATGACAAGCTATCATATTCTTTAGCGATGCAAATTCAGTCCTTTGTCAACTAATCAAATCCTCAAAACCCGACAATTTATCCATCCAAACCATTGTTGGCTCTTTACCCACCACCCAAAAAGCCCCTTTAGGATCTTAATGCAAGTGTACAATTGAAAACGTTAGCGTTAGAATAAAACTGCAATGATAGAGAAATGAAATTAATGTCCTGAAATTTAATGCAGGAAGTCCATCGCTATTTGAACTAGCAGAGATATGCACGGGGATGCGAAATCATTTCCTGTTGAAGGATAAGTTGCACTTTTTAATCTGAACTTGCGATTTCGGTGCGTTGTGCTGTAATGTTACTGTGATTGTTATGAAAAGATAGATATTTTAGATATACTATTCTCATGTTTTCATTATCTTATTTTATTAGTGTATGGATAAATTATGGGAATAACTAAAGTGAAGATTTATTTTCAGACAAGGAGAGAGAAAGATATTTTTTTCCACTTCTTCTTCTTCTTTTTTCTTTTTTTTCTTTTTTGTTGAAAGTGGAATCAAAATATTGATTTTTCTCTTATACAAAGAAAGTAAAATTAATATATTTTACTTTTCTCTTTTCTTTTATGAAGTGTACTAATCATCCCACCAAAATCATTTATGTCTGTTCAGTCTCTAAAACATGTTAAAAATTAAAGATAATTTTTTTAAGAATAGAAATGGTACTTTATTCAAGCAAAACATTCAATTTTGATGTTTTTGGAGATCGAACCTATGACCTTTAAAACATCGATCAAGGGAGCTTTATCACACGACACTTGAGCTAGTATTTTACAAGAATTGAAGATCATAGAGAACATATCTCAATCTTCATTCAAATCTTTGTCTATACAATTTGATACTGATATGCATAACATTCCTTCTATTCAAAATTATTATGATGTATTTTTGAAATAAAAATGGAAAAAAGGACTTGAAATTTGTGAAAACTAGGATTTAGGGTTGGATATAAATCAGATTTTGTAGGCAGTGTTCTACTGAGGTAAAGCGATGGAAACTTAGGGTTGGGGAGTGGAAGGATGGTCAAATTTCGGTTAGTAGTGGTGGCAGTGGAAACTGAAGCGGTGATTGGATTGAAGAATGAGTTCATAATTTTTCTTAGAAGTGAACAAGAAAATGAGAGGGTATTTTTGGAAGAGTATGGATTACTCTTTTATATTCAAAAAAAAGTATACAACAAAAATCTCTCCCTTTATCTGTTTTTCTCTTTGTTACATTCTCCCCCCATCCCATTATCCCTTCATTCATTTTTTAACGGTGATTAAGAAAATAAGATACATGCTTCTAAAAAATAAGCATATTTCATTCATTCATGTCAGTGATTCATATAAGTTTGCATAAACCAATAGCTCTAAATTGTTGAAATTGTATGATAATGTGGTATATTGTTTTTACAGATTTGTTCCATGTAGCGACCAGACTTCCCACTCCCGGAAAATCGCATCACTAATTAAGAAAGAAAGAGATAGAAGAAGAAAAGAAAGAGAAGAAAAAGAAACAACACATCAGAATCTCACAGCGGAACGATTTAAATATAATATAAAACATATACATAGTATCATATACATCAGAATACACAGCTAAACATCTCAATTTAGACAGTTATAATACTTCTGCCTAATATACAATACAAGACAATCATACAGAATATCAACACAGCGGAAATTCAAACTATATATCTACACGCTGAAGCCTCCTGCTCCATAGCTCCTCCAGATTTCCTCAAGACATAACCTGAATCACTTGACTACTCATATATAATATGAGTAACCAAGAGTTTAATAAAACATAAAATAAACACTCGGGTCAGATAGGGGTCTGGTGTGAGTAAACGGTTTAAGATTGCTTAACTTTAGGAAAACCTTTGAAAAGAAAAGGTATCACCTAAGACTTCCCACACATAAACATGGAAAAGTTTTTACCTTACGCTAACCAAAAAATTTGATAGGAAATCCAGTGATATTATAATAGTGTCTAGGATTTTCAAGTAAATATGAAATAGTCGAAATTGTTACATCTATTAAATTCCAGCTACTAGCCACAAAAGTGGGTAATACAAACAAAACCGTAGGATCTCGTAGGGAAAATGGGTTTCCACCAATGGCAGGGCTACTGGGGTACCGCCCGTCACAGTACGTGGCCCAGATCACCGTACCGAGGAGTACTCCTACTCCCCTTCAACACAAGGCCAGAACCATTCCATACTGAACAGTCCCGAACAAGACCACCCCGCAGTTGGCTGCAGACCAACTGCCCACACAGCCGAAATATAAAGGGACTTCTAGACAGGAATGTATCTTGCCCTCCAGTGGGAGCGACCCACGAAGCCTTGCTGCACCTCCCCTGTTTTAGCCATTCCCGGTTGATGAGGCTTGAGGCTGCGATTACCTTTATAGGACCAATTATCTTAGAATGCTCATCGTCCGCCTGACGATGTGCTGAAAGCATTCAATCCATACAAGTTCGTTCCGGGTTCGAACGAAACCGAAGGCACTATCTCGTTGCACTCATTTTGGAATCACCCTCAGAGTCAACGACCATAGTCCTTGCACTCTGAATCACCATCTCGAATCTATAAGCATTATTCCGTCAAGCTCATTACGGAATCACCCACATAGTTATACTGACGTATAGCCCTTACACCTCGAGTCTTCACTTGCTCCACTTGGATTAATGACCTAACGTTTAATTGGAATTGATGTGGTTTTCGGATATCTAAATATGGAAACCCGATCCCGGTCTCATCGAATCCAAACGCCATTTTAATGTCTAAGTTATACTTAAGGGATTTAAACAATAGATATTTCAGAAAATATCACTTAACATAAATGGGTGTATCATATTACACGGATAGATAAGCATTTGTTATCACATGCATCTATACATATCACAAAGCAGCATATATATCACATTCTGATATAGCATATTCACATCATCACCCATCAATTAATTTCATCCAACAACAACCAATATCATTAATTCATCCAATGATATATATCGTCAATCCTTAATCATTCATCAACAAGTTTGATTCAAACTTGATTAATTTAATTAATCCTTAAATTAAATTAATCTTTAATTAATCACTTGGATTCATCTTCAATCCAACATCTTATTCATTAATTAATTACAAATTAATTAATTATCTAACATCACTTAATTATCCATTTCAATTAATCTTCCCTGATTAATTATCACTTAATTACTTTAAGTAATTCTTACTTAATTACCATATTAATTAATCATCCTGATTAATTATTTCCAAATTATACTAAGTAATTACCTCTTAATTACCTTCTAAAATTAATCAACCTTGATTAATTATTCTTTAATTATCCTGATAATTATTCCTTAATTATCCTTTAAATTAATTACACCTGATTAATCACTTTTAATTAATCACATTGATTAATTTACTTTTAATTAAATACTTGATTAATCACTTTTAATTAATCATGCTTGATTAATTATTTTTAATTAATCACCTATGATTAATTACTTTAATTACATTTAGTAATTAAAAATAAATTATAAATTAATTATTCTTAATTATTAATTAATAATTAATTAATTATTTTCATTAATTAATGATTACTTCATTAATTAAACTCTTTCTTAATTAATTACTTTTACAAGTAATTAATCACTTAATAATTACTCTTAATCCTTTTATTAATTAATCATTAATCAAATAATTTCAATCTTTAACTAATTATTAGTTAATTCTTTAATTAATAACTAAAGTGATTATTTCCTAATCATATTTACTTAATTACTTTTCATAAAGTAATTATCTTTTACTTAATTACCTTCTGTACTTAACCACTTAATTACTTAATTACTTCCCAAGTAATTATATTAGATTAACCCTTTAGTGATTATCTTAATTAATCACTAATTAATTATGTAATTAATTATTTAACTTAATCATTTAAAATTTAATTAAATGATTCTTAACTTACTATATTAAATGATTCTTAATTAAGAAACCATTATCTTAATTAAATCATTTATTAACAAATAAAACTCGATAATTAAAAATAATTTAATTATCTCAATTATCTTTACAAATGTATTTCTCTTTAATTAAATCAAATTCAAAATAACTAAAGATAATCTTTATTACAATTGATTATCAAATTCTAAATCATTAGACTTTATTTAAATAAAATAAAACCTTTAGAAATCAATTTATAAACAAACACATTTAAATTAAGTTTTTAAATCTTTAAATCCTTTCCAAATTTATTTATTAAAGTTTAATACAAATTTTATCTTAAAATCTACTTATTTTATTTTAAAACTTCCATATTTTAAAATATATAAACTTGTTTTAAAACATAACTTTGAAAACAAATTCAATTTGAAACTTGTTTAACCCTTGTTTTAAAAACTTAATTCCTAAAATCAAATTTTCTTAGTATTAACACTTAAACATCTGCTCTAAAGCCTGTATATCTAAATACTCGAGTAAAACCAGCAAACACCCCGAGTAAAACTAGCAAACACCCCGAGTACTCCACTTCCTTCTTGCTTCGATTCGGCACGCCAAATACCCGATGCAATCTTCGAGTCCTACCCCTCCATCTACCCAGAACCCAAAATTAAAATACACGATCGTGCACGTAAACGTGCACATCGCCGATGGTCGCTGGCGAACTCCACGCCGGCCACCCATAAGTCGCACTCGACCCCCACTACCCATCGCACCACCCAGAACATCAATTTCGAATGAGAATCGAAAAATGACCTTCGAACCCAAAACCGTTCGAAAGTCCCAATCTCAAATCCAGCCACCGCCGGCCATCCCCCTCGCCGGAGACCACGCCACCACCACCGTAGCTTCATCTCACTTCCCGTCATCTCCCTAAACCCTCGCGATCGAGCCTGGAACTCCAATGTTGACGAACGAAGCTCGTCATTCTCCTCAACAAAAACCCATCACTAACCCTATTTCTCCCCTGCCTGGCCACCGTGGCCATTAGAAAAATTCCTACCCAATTTTCCTGAATTCCCCTACTCCTCATCCTCCTTCAGCCCGAATCTGGACCTTCTTCATGTCATCCATCAACGGAAATCGACCAGTATGTCCAAAATTATCAACACAAGAATACCCACTGATTTCCAAACTATAAATCATGATATACATATTAAAATTTATGATTTTCTATTACTATTTCGATCATGAAATCAAAACTTACAATTGAATTTAAAAAAAAATTGACCCAATTTATATTTACTGTAAATTTGAAAATTTATAACCAATTTCCCATTTCTACAACTTGTAATTATTTTTAGAAACAAGTTAATGTGGTAACAAACATCTTTCCCTCACAAACCAAAAGCAAATTCAAATTCAAATTTTAGTTATTAAATTATTTGTGACAATGGAAACTATCAGTATCACACAGTGCTCAAGTTTTTTTTTTGACTATACAGGCAATAAACATACAAGAAGATAACATGCATCAAATTAATTCAAATATTTAAAAAACCATCATGATCTTCATTCATCAATAAAAGTTGGTAATCAAGTTTAAAACTGTTTTTAAAAGGTTTCATTTACTCACCTGTACATTTGCAGAAAACAAAGAGTAGATAATAGAACTGTTTTCCAGGCTTTTAAAATTCATATGCATGCTTCTGAATTCCATCTACATGTTGACTTTCCAGATTTGTTAAAGTTTTACTCGCATGTTGATGTTTCTTCTGAATTATCCTTTGCATGATGAATGTTTACTTCCCAGCCTCTTGAAGATTTTCAATTCCAGATTTTACAGATTCTTCTCTTTTTTTTTTCCTGAACTTTGTTTTGCATTTGAAAACCTTGTATTGATGTTGAACCTGCTTTTAAATTTCTTGTTTCAAGTTTCATTTTTATTCCCAGATCTGGTTCTCAGATTTGTATTCATTTTTTTTTACAAGTTTAATTTTGAATTATATTTACAAGAGAATGGCATGTGTCTCTTTAAAGGTTTATATTCTTACAAATGTAACTTACATAATTTAATATACTTACAAGTGTTATTTTTTTTATAATTTATTTTAAATTTTGCATGTAATATGTATATGTAATATGTAATATGAAAATGTATACTTAAACAAATCTTTAGATTTTAATGAATAGAAAAGTGATTTCACGTTAGTTTATAAATTATTTATGCTTTTAATTTATTTTAACTCTTCCTATAAAAATTTTAAAACAATTTATCTTATGTTAAAATTAAAATTGAAAGACTATTAAACAAATGAACCTTTATTTCAAATCTTATTTAAAAGCTTAAAGTACATATTTATCATAAATAAGGGATTAACTTTGTTATTTAAAATTTAAGTCTCAATTATCAATTCAAAGTCATTAAATCAAATTAACATTTCAAATCTCAAATTATATACATATTAAAGTTTGAAAACACTTAATAAACTCAAATTAATAAAATTCCTATTTAAAACATATATATACAAATATATATACACATTTCAAATAGAAAAATCATTAAATTTGTTAATTTCCATATTAAATTTTGAAACAAATATCAAATCACAATATATATACATTCATATATATTACAATTTGAATACAAAGTTTTATTACATTAAAACTTCTTATTTATCAAAATAAATATTTCCATAAGTTATTATAAACTTCAAAAGAATGTAATCTTGCCTATTTATATTGTTAAGAAAAATATTAATAGATATTAACAAATTGTTATTTTCAGCCTTAAAAATAAATCTTAACTGTCAATTTATAATATAAAATGATCAAATCAATTTATTTATTAACAAAGATTACTAAATTGATATTGCTCAAAATTCCGGGTCGTCACATTCCAATTTGCATTTTAAGTTGCCAGTGATGCATATAAGTTTGCTAAATTTTATTGACAAAGAATATTATAGTATAATTATGCTAGAGTTTTGTGCGTAACATTATGTATTTACATAATAACTAGCATGAACCCGTGCTTCGCACACGATTATTTGTAGAAAGATTAATCTACAATGTAAATGCAACAAAGAAAGAGGTGGCTATTTACAGCAAATCTATATAAAATCGTAGACCATAACAGAAAGCTATTTAATTTTACGAAAAAATATATTTTTAATCCATGGTAATCTTCATAATCTCATTGATTCTTTCTCAGCAAATATTAGAAAAGTGGTGCAACTATTTTGAAGATGTAAAATTGAATGCCAAAAATAATATTTTTTGGGTATGAGCTTAAACTTTTAAACAACTAAGGAAAGAGAGAAAATTAATGATAGCGCTAGTTTGCTAGTTTAAAACAAATGTCTCATATTAGAAAAAAAATAAACAAAATCATTTTAAGTTCAAAGAGTACTACATATTGCATAAAAAATTAAACGTTAAGTCATCTTATCCCTATGAAGGTAACGATGAATGAAACAAAAACCATCAAAACTACTGTTGAATTCCGATTGTAGCATTACAACTCACTAAAGCATTATTAATGTGATACTCACACAAGTTTTTTCTTCATGTGAATGATACTTCTACTTATCTGTTAGTAGGACATTAGTCGAAAAAATTTACCGATATCTACTTTTTTGTGCAATTTATTAAGTTGGGATAATTAAAACTTTAAGTTCTAATAACAATAAAAAAACATGTTATCATGTCATTTTATCAGAAAAATTGGTTATTTGATAAGAATTTACACTAATCTATCCTACGTTAAAATTGAATATGTGAGCTACGATAAATTTTGAAATGCAATTAAAACTAAAACTGGCAGTTAATTATTTCGTACATGCAGCCATTTATTATCCTATTAATGAAGATACCTTATTTTCTGGAACATTATGTTTTTTAATCTATTAGAATTGAGTACCTTGGAAAATTAAGTGTTATTAAGTATTGGTGAATAATTGATTTCTACTCAAACATATGGTGTGTTGATTCATGAATTTTGAATTGAGAAAGTCTTAACTGATTTTGATAATAATCAATTTTTATCTCGATAATGATTCTTGAAGTACTTTTTTCCTCGATCTTTGGTTTCTTTCATTAAAGAGTTTCAATTTGCACGCGTTGGATCCTTCAAGAACATGTAGTCCTAAATCTGAATCATTTCAAAACGTAAACAATTAAGCATAGAGAGAAAATGACGAATACCTTACCTTATGATGATTTCCTACATATACTTTTACATGACAGACATTTACGTTGGAATTTAACACATCTTCCTAAATTTTAAGCTCATAAGTCCATATAATTTCATTAAAAGCTTGACAATCAATGTAAGCATAAATTCCAGTGCATTGGAATGTCAATATCTATGTAGTATAACAAATGTTTCTATTGACACTATGCATCACTAAATTGGCATCATAATGAAACCACTAACTTTTTAGTGACGATCATTTTTCCATATGAGCTTTTGATGTTATGAATTAAATTAGCAATGACATAACGATGCCAAAAACCAATTAGAAAGGTATAGGTTTATAGTAGTGTACAGACAAAAAACTGCATTACACTTTTAATTCTAACAAACAAAATTAAAACAATGAAATCCCTAACAATTAATAGTCTTATAACATTATCGTGAAGTAATTCGATATACCCATTAAAAAATTCTGGTGATCTTAACAAAATGTACATTGATAATTAAATGAAATCTTCGACTCAGTAGATTACTAATCTTTGACCTATTTAAGAGAAAAATGCATTTGTACATATAATACACTAGTTTATTCTATGCTAAATACTTCCAACCATTTTCTATCAATCATTAAAGAATTTAGGGGGACAAAACCGTTTAACATTGAAAATTGAGAGCACCAATTTTGCATACTAATATGTTAGAAAGTCATGAATGTAAAAATAATTGGATTATATAAATGCAGTTTAAACTTCTATATAAAATTATAATTTTAAAAAATTTATTTTTAGCTATCAACAGTGGATATCATTGGAAAGAATATTAAATTTGAGATTTCATAGTGAAAACGATTGTTAAATCCAATTAATGTAGAAAATGTTATCACATTCCGAAGTTTGGAATAGAAAGAAATTAAAAACATGACTGTTCATTTTCAAAATATGAAGGAGGCCTGTGTTCTCTTGAAATCTAACTAAATAATAATAATATAGTATAGATCAGGTTACAAAGAACAGCATATTAAGGATTCATTTTGTTCATCATCTAAATTTTGAGTAAGATTTGAATCAATGATCATCTCTATCCTTCAATTCATTTTATTTTCCTTCTTAATATTATATAATGGCGCATCTCTTTGTTTTTTAAGAGGAAATGTAAGTGGTGAAGTACAATGGAGAAGGCTTACAAATGTGGCACCAAACACTTTCAACTGGTTCCATAATATACAGGGGTTTGGAACATAAACGATAAGCACTATTTGTGAAACTTTTACATCATTGCAGTCGCATGGTTTGTGACAATTGAACTATTCGTGTTATATGGTAATTTCTATCATTTTTGCTACACTACTGCACAGAAAAATAAACACTTATTTTCCCATGCGGCCTCTCTCTGGCATTTCCGCCTTATGGTTGCTGCTATCATATACTATATCATTAGTTTATACAAAACAATTGTATACATATAAATAAGTATCTCAACTGATTAGGGACATTTGCACATTTTTCCATTGAGAGTAAAGTACATTCTATTTATATATTTTACGTAGGTGCAACTTGTATTTTTAGTACTTGTTATAATATATGCAGTATTTTCTTTTCGATGTTGCTTGTATTATCTTATATGTTATAAAGTAAAACCTATATCAAATATTTTTACTTAAGGCTACACAACAAATTGTTTCTGGTAAATAACTTGTTATTAATTATCTCGTATTTAACTTTTAACAACAAAAGTTACAATAGATACTCATGAACCAGCATTTTGTGATTGCTTAGGGATTAATTTCTTAACCGTGAGGAAGCTCAACAAAGTTACAATATACTCTTATCAATTCAGAGAGAATATAAACGTTATTAGAGAGAATATAAACGTTATTATACATAGTTCATGGTTGGAAGGTGCTCATCAATCATAAGTATGCGTAGTGTTATATATATGCATTATATACAATCCTCTTATTTAGTTATAACATTTGTAATATAATATTGAATCTTATGTTTATGTATATATTACTAAAGAACACTTTAATTATAAGAATGTGATTGTAATCTTTCATGGACTATAACAGTTACGGATCATATTACAATTCAGAATTATTTTGAATTTTAATTATTTATATATATATATATATGTATAATTTAAAGTGAAAATGAGGGACATATCCCTAAAATCAAACTTAATATACAAAACATCCTTTCAAAAAAAATTACATCCCTATTTTCAAATACTGCAATTTTCTTCTCTAAAATACCCATATGCCTGCTGAACGTTGGTTCTTTATATGTGGATGCTATTCTCACATCCATAACTAAAATTTGCACCCCATTATTATCAATCTTTAAAACACAATAAATTTTTATAGAAACGACGGATTAACAAATCGTTTTCACCATTAAATCATAAATTTTGTTATCTTTCTAATGAGTGACATTATGCATATGTAAAAACAACGACATTGATGTTTTTCAATTATTCTACAATTATATGGTATGATTGCAGACAATTCAGCAATTATAAGCAATAATTGCGAAAAGGTTTGCAATTATATTGTATAGTTGCACTTTTCTGTGATTACTTGGAATAATTGCAGACTTTTCTGCAATTATTCCATATAATTGCATAATGCAAAAAGTATCTCCGGATTTCCAAAATTTATAGAATTCAATTACCTGGTTTATTTACAAAACCATTTTAAAATCATAAATATACATACTGACTTGGTATATTAAATCATATCTCCGATTTTTCAAAACAACTTGGTTTACCAAAACAATTCCCTTTTTGAAATGTCTAAACAAACTTGTCTACCAAACAAGTCCCAACAAATAATAATACCAAACAACCATGGTAGCAATACATCACTTAGAAACTCGAAAATGAATACTGATGATGTGGCCATCATCGTCGAGATTATTTTCCAACGACTGAAGTGAGTTCAGTGCTTCCTTACTTCCCACAATTTTTTCCTAAAATAATACTTCATTATTTCCTTCTAACACTTTGGAAAACATTTCAAAATTTCCAAGATTTAAAATTCCTAAACTTTTTGTTCAAATTGATTTAAACACATTTTCCAAAATTCCCGAGGTTTAAATTCCAGTTTAAATCAAATTTTGGTTATGTTCCATTGTGTTATTTCATACTTACGTAATTCTATTTGGTTATAAATACAAACCATTTCAAATTTTAGATTTTTATATGTTTATAATATTAACAACCAAACATTCAAATAAATATAATAATTTCAGAAAATTGTTTCTTTTATATCAAAATATAATTTTGGGAAAAATTATTTCATTTACCCACTTTAAAAACAATACTATGTCTGTTTATCTTGTTTAAGAGTTTAGAAACCCCTATCGATGCGGTTGTACTTCCCATACCGACCAGAATTCATAAACACTCAACCGATAATCAACAAAGTATAAAAACAGTTTTATATTCACTAACAATTACGCACTCATAGCTATTAATACACTCAACTCATTCTAGAGTACTATTGATTCTATCTTAATGATTAATCCCCACTAAAGCCAAGGTTATCGCCAACCTGGCTCTAATACCACTGTAACGACCCGTTCTTCTCGACGCTCGAAATTCGACACAAATACGCCATTGTATAATATGCCGACTATCGAGTGCTAGAAAACAAAGATTGCTGAGGAAAGAAAGGAGGTAGAAGAAGAGAAAACAAAACAACATAAGAATCTAACAATCGCAGTAGAATAAAATATAATAGATAATAACTGATCTTTACACAAAAAGAATCTATAACTGTTTTATACATTGCATCGTCGGAATACATCACAATCAAAACAATTACTGGATGGTTATCTTAACTGGTCCTCACAAAGCTGACTATACAGCACAGCGGAATATACTTCAAATACATGTGATACGTCTTACCATCCAGCTCGTCTCCTGAGCTCCATAACATCCTATCATGTACTTATAATACTCGATCTAACCCGAGCATTATATAAAATAGCACCTAAGTCAGACTGGAAAACCAGCGTGAGAAAAATACACTCAATTTAATTATTAAAATTTTCAAAATCCTTTGGAAATCAAAGGTATCTCGTAAGACCACGCCACAAATAAACATGTCGGGATTTTACCTCACTATAACCAAAACATTTATTATAAAATCCTCTGATATTATAATAGGTCTAAGTACAAATACTTATTCAAATAGCCAAAATTGTTACATTATTAAATTCCAGCAATATTAGCCACAAAGTGGGTTCTAAAACAAAACCTTAAAGGCAAGTAGGGAGAATGGATTTCTAACTAATGACTGGAACTGGACATTTGGGTACCACCTGTCACTATACCTGGTCTAAATCAGTATACCGAGGACCCGTCCTTACTGGATATTCCGAATAAGATCACCCCATGGTTGGGATATTCCGAATAAGATCACCCCGTGGTTGGGATCAGCAACCGCCCACACAACCGAATAAACAGGGACCTCTAGATAGAGATGACCCTACCCTAATTGGGTACTACCCACTTAGCCTTGCTGCATAAACCCTGATTTTCAGTCATTCCCAGTTGATGAGGCTTGAGACTCAGCATTGCATTTTTAGAACACCTCACTTAGAATGCTCATCGTCCATCTGACAATGTTCTAAAAGCATTCATCCATACAAGTGTTTTCCAGGTTCAAACGGAACCGAATGCGCTACTCCTACTACATCCATTTTGAAATCACCATTAGGTTTAGTAGCGATTAGCCCTTGCACTTCACTATTCCATCTTCGACTCCAAGCTCTTGTCTTCATCACGAAAACGTACTCGTTGGATCGATGTGGTTTTCAGATCTTAAATCCGATACCGGTCTCTTCGAAACAATGTTCGTTATTTTCTGGTAAACCTCAACCCCGGTTCTTTATGAATACTTATATGAGAATAAGATCGGAGTTCACCTCCTAACCGTTAGTGGATGGATTTCCTTATAAACATCCTGGAAGAACAAACGAGTTTATAGGTATAATATAGCACCTTGAACAGTAACTGTACCATATAATTCTCATACCTCTTCTAGGTATTCCAAAGTTATATTTATGTCCAGATTTGATAGTCGGTTATTTAACTATCAAATAAAAATGAATTCAACCAATTATTTATTTTCACTGAAACGCCAAGTCTCGTAAAATTAGAATTTTATAATTTAAATCACTTTGTCTAAAAATATATACTTAAAACATTTAAAAATAAAACTACTTAAATTACTTTACTCAAAATGATAGTTATGAAATTCTGTAATAATTTTCCAAGTAAAACTTAAGCCACAAACTATTTCTAAAATAAAGTTCTATATAAAGTATAAATATTAGAAAATTTCTTTTAAAAGTATAATACTAATTTAAATTTAAAAATAATTACTACTAAAATAAATTTTTAGATAATATTTACTTTAAAATTCTTAAAAAAATTAAAAATAATAAATTTCTCTAAAGAATTACTTTTTAAATAATTTTAAAACCTTAAAATTATACATAAAAATTCGCCTTTGAAAATGTACTTGGCTTTTTAGGGAAATACACTTCCATTTTAATATAACCCATATAATCCTTTTATAAATCCTACTCGATTTATCCCAATTTAATTTACATTCCAATCTCGTAAATTTCTTCCAACACTTTAAAAATAAAACACTTTTTATTTTTAAACATATTTCCCATCTCCTTATAATCACTTTCGAAATATATATTCTTGAATAGTTTAAAATAAAGCTACTGAAGTCGTTATTTGAAATAATACTTATGAAAATCTGTAAGAGTATCTTAAGTAAAATATAAATCAAAATTACCTTTTTTAATATAAAGTTATTATATTAATCTTTATGTTAAAATTCCCTTTTAAAAATCATAATACTAATCTACCTTTAAATAAAATTAACTACCATAATTAACTTAAATAAATATTTAATTTTCACTTAAAAATAATTAAAATAATAAATTCCTAAAAACATTCAAAAAAACAATTTTGAACTTCTTGGTTATACATTGAAATTTTTTCTTTAAAACATACTTAGCTTTCCAGGAAAATATGTTTTCCAGCTTTTAAAAGTAAAATGACCTTTTTATTTTTAAAAGTGAATTACAACTTTTCTTATAAATTCCCACCGGAATCTATACTTCCAAATTTATCCGCTGATAAATATTCCACTTTATTTATAAATCCAGTTTACAAATTTCCATTCCTCATTTTTCTTTAAATCTCAGTTTTCAAAATACTTAATCAATTTCAAACTGATTTCTTTTTTAAATTCCCTTTAAATTTATAACTCAGTTTACCCAAAATTCCCAATAATTCTTTACTTAAAAATTCCCTTTTCATTTCCTTTACAATCCAATTCAATCTATTCTATATTTTAAAATACCAAATTTTATTCATCCAAACCATAGTATCGAATAACTTAAAATTCCAATTCAATTCTATCACAGAATATCAAATAACATAACACTGATTATGGAAATAATATTAATATTCTAAGGAATCCAATTGGATCCCTCCAACCTGTTTCCCTGCATCCACAGATGTTAGCACAATAAAAATACCAATTCCACTTCGAGGTGGAATATCGTGGTATATAGGGTAATCTGTTATATAATGCGGGAAATCAATCACTCTAATATATATATATATATATATATATATATATATATATATATATATATTACTACTATGTATAATATCACATTCAATCAATCAATAATTTAAATTTAAACTATTAAATTAACTAGTCAACCAGATATGAGTGAAATTAACTCACATTGAGTTTAAAACGCAGAGCGTTTCAATTTAAATTAAATCGAATTGATTTAATCTAAAATTTTCACGAGCTCCAATTGCCTCTGGATCTGCTGCAGCGCGTAGATTGCATTGCTGCGATTCCGTCGCTTCTTCTTTCGTCGGAATTTGACCATGCATGCAAAATATATGCAGTGTTAAAGATTGTTCGATCTAAAATATAATATATTTTCATTTTGTTCTATATTTTACACAAACCAAAATCGAGATCGTTCAAAAAGCTAGAAAAACCCAAGGCTGCTGATTACTTCCCTCTCCTTCGTCTTCACCCAGCAAACAAAACCCAAAGCCACCATTCTTTGACCAAAAATCGAGATTACCACGATAACGTTGAAGACGATCCAAACCTCGCAGCTCCAAATGGCGCGCACCCACGGCCAGAACGCGGCCAAGATCGGCCTTGCCGTTGCTCCAAAAAGTGCGCTCGAACGCATGATTAATCGCCCAAAAATCGAGATGATCCACCATGTTGATTCTAATCATGACCGTATGTATTTGTAAAGCTTGAGATGCTCTACCATCTTGCAGTTGTCTGATTCTGCAAATAGTCGATAGATTAAGAGAATTTAGGGGATTTGATTCGAAAATTTTCGGCATTGGTTTCTAGTAAATGGCGCCCGAGCAAAAGAAAACAAGGGTTCCGGTTGTGATGCATATATGTACGTGCACCATAATTATTTTAATAATATATTTTTCACAAATTACTTGATTTTCAAATGAATTCTAATTGAACCGTGCCGACAGGCGTTTATAATATTTTACCCACATTTCGAACAAAATGGAACGTGTTTTGGAGCCCAATTCAAATGTATGTGGAAGATAGCTTTTTGAATCGATTTAAAATATTAAATTATCGATTTTTAATTTCAACGCGTTTCTCGCCCGTACGAACAAACGGTAATTCCAAATGTTACGAAATTTGAAATCAAAAAATAATTAAATATTACGGATCCAACGGAACTGGTTTTGTCGAATTCCGAGACTGTGCCTCGGAAGGCTATTTTAACTCGTCGATTAAATCGAGCTATTTTCCAAATCATCGAAATCATTTAAACGTTCACTTTTAAAACTTTACTAACTAAAGTATAAATCATATAGAATTTATATTCACATTAGAAATCATCCTGATTCATTTAAATCAAAATCTGATTATTTACATTATTATTATATATATTAAATTCCACTTATTAACTTATTATAAAAATTTCAATTTAACTTATCGACTTTTGATTCCATCCAAAGGTCCAATATTAAAATTCAAATCCACTAGACTTTAAATAAATCGTAGAAACCATTTCCATACCTATATACACCCAGATTCACAAATTATCCTAATTTGAAATATTAAATTATTATTATCCAAATCAAATTAAATTTGCCATATTTGAAATTATAACTAATCTTATTGATTTAACCAAAATCTTCTTATTTTTAAAATCAATTTATAATCCACATTCAACATTTAAAATGAATAAATGTTGAAAATTAATGACCAAATTCTCCAAGTTGTTACATTCCTCCCCCTTATAAAAATTTCGTCCCCGAAATTTGCTAAGGTAGGAAAATGCTCCTAAACCCATTAACTTTTCCAAAAATCCACTTAATTAAAACTTAAGTTCATTTATAAAAACCCTTTCCTAAACTATTAGCCTACATTTCCAACTCAAAAACTTTGATTTCAAACATTGTTTCGAAAATCAACTTTCTAGTTAACCAAATTTTCCAAAATTTTCAAAAAGTTTCCAACTCCCAAAATTTTCGAAAAATCTTGACAGTGACTCCTTTGTATGGAGAGTCTATTACAATATCACAAATATGATAAATATGTATATAAATCGACCCATACGGTCGGAAAACAAAATATACAACAATATATTATCATTTCTTAATTTTATTGCGTAGGCGTACCTTATATTAGCGTTTTATAAGCGAGCGGCTAATTTATGATTCATTTACGCATTCCAAACTCTATTTGATTGCCTCATGTACCTGTACTTACTCAAACAAGCAAATAAGTTTCCAAAATCATGAAATTTTAACAGCAATCCACTTATTTAACTAGCCAAACACATCAATTTCATAGGCCAAACAAATAAACTTCATAATCCAACATTCTCATTTTTATCACATTATTAATTTAAATTCCTACTCTTGCATTTCAGTTTCATTATCCAAACAATTTTTATTCAAAATGATTTACAACCAAGTTCACTATTCAATTCACATTTGCACCAACTAATCCTATATCCATATCAAGTTGGTTTATATACCTTACTTACATAATTTCACCTTTTCCCGACATCCAAATTTATTTATTTGCATCATATTTATGATTCACTTTCTTTACATGCAAACCATCTAATTAAATTTCAATTTATTCCAATTAATTTAAAAATCAATTTTATTCAGTTATTTTAATTTATCTACTTGTTTACAACAATTGACAAATTTCTGTGCAAGTTTGATGTTATTAAAGCAAATAACAATTACTTAAGCTTATAACCATTTTAAATTAATTCTAACTCAATTTATATTAATCTTATTCCATTCTGAATTATCTACACCCATACATTCTCATTTCGATTCAAAACCATTCTAAAAAGCTCGACAATAATTGTCACGGCCCGAAATCCAGCGATTGAAAATCGACATCAAGTACCTCACTTGTATTCGACTTCCAAAGATTCAAATGTCGAACTCTAGTTCGGATGGAGCTTATAACAACATTAGATGAATATAACAGTGGAAACAAAATGAATTATCGTTGGTCAGCATCATAGATACAATATCATCACAATATCCATTGCAACATTTATCACCACCTTCAGAGAATGGTATATGTATAACACAACTACAAAATGGAAACATCACAGCGGAACAACAAAGTTATCACTATTTCAAGAAGGTCTCTAAAGAAAGAGAGCAAGAATCCCAACTAAGCACCTTAGATCCATAAAGCTTCAAAAAGATCCCTAAGTCAGAAGCCTCCAAATCCGATAGCTTCCGAACCAAAAGACTTCAAAAGATTCCAAGCCAGCACTAAAACACGGAAAACCTGCTTCTAGGTTGCCCGTGTGGAATTATGGGCACTCAGAGTTTAGGAAGGGAGCAGTAAACTCTGTGTCAGTCAAGGGACTAGTGTGAGTAAACAAAAACAGTTTATAAAAGAAAATCTGGTATGCTTTTGGAAAATGAAACTACAATAAGGCTTCTCAACACACACACAATGCAATCGCACACTTGGGGGAGATTTCTTCTTATGATAGGCAAATATGCTTTATACGAGAAAACTTTTTGATATTATTGTTAGTGCATAGCGTAGAAAACATTTTCGAAAGTATAATATTAATCTTAGCCAGCATACGTGCCATTATAGTATGCCTACTATAGCTACCATGTTAAATGGTAGGTTCTACAATTAAAGCCGTACAGGGTTCGTATTGGTGATTGGATTTTACAATGGTCAGGCTAAGGAACTTCCTGGGCCACATGGGTATGCCTTTGGAGGGACGCCCCGAGAACCTAACCGAATCTCTACCAACACAAGGCCGGGTTACCTCTGTAACTAGGTAACTACTACACGAGTATGTCATCCCCAGTTGCAACCAACCTTTATCTAGGGACCCCAACAACAACAATCACAAAGCAACATAATTGCAATATCAACATAAGTTAAGTATCTGGGCTCCATACCATGATACCACTTCTATCCAGAAGGAAATGTACATACCCTAAGGGGTGCTAACCCGAATAACCTAGCTACATCCTTCCTGTTTCGACCGTTACCGGGTTGTGAGGTTCGACGAAGTCTCGTCCATAAAGCTACGCTTTTCACAAAAGGCATGCTTCGATTAGCAAATGATTAGTAGTACTCAGCATGCCACACTACCAAGTTGGGAGTATATCACTGATAACCTTCAACTACATAACCTCTTAGCTCGTACATCTCAGAGAATGGTGTTCAACGAAGAGAATAAATTCTCCACCACCAAAGAAATGTATTTGAAAGAAATCTGTGTTATATCTCAAAGTGTAATGTCAGACATACAACCATACAAGTCTGTTCCGGGTTCGAACAGAACCGAAGGCACTACCGAAGAAGCCCTTGCAATCCGGGCATCCACAATCCCGATCGGACTCTCCATCACATATGGAGATCTCTATACTGGATCAACTCAGTGCAGAGTCATCCGACAGGTTATCCTATCATTCTCGAAGACACCCGATCTTCATCACCGTCTTCAAATGCTATCCATTTTGTCCTATCACTATTCAGAATGGGTTATATGACAAAATGGTCCTCTCCTGGCTAAACCGTATAGTGAGCGTCAATTTAAAAACATGTGGATATGTCGTTCACAAAGATTCACAGGTTTGATGTGGGTTTTGAATAACCAATTGGAATCCAATTCCTGTCGCATCGAAATTCAAAAGCCGTTTTACGGCCAATGGGTTTTCACATTCACATAGAAGCAATCACAGATATTACAGCTTAGCACAGGGTAAATCATATCACAAAGCATCACCATCACATATCAGAGATATTAATCAGTACAAAACATTCACTAATATTTAATCATCTACAATTAAGGTGAATTAATCGTGTGATTTAAATTAATTAATCAAATAATTACTTTCATTAATTATCCTTAACAATGATTAGTTATCCTTAATTATAAATTAATTAAATCTTAATCACCTTCATTAATTCTTATTTTTATTTTATTAATTATCTTAATTAATTAATCCTTAATTGTTAATTAATTAAATCTTAGTTACTTTTATTAATTAATTATTCGTTAATTAATTATCTTAATTAATTAATCCTTAATCGTTAATTAATTAAATCTTAATTACTTTTATTAATTAATTATTCCTTAATGAATTATCTTAATTAATTAATCCTTAATTGTTGATTAATAAATATTGATTACTTTTATTAATTAATTATTCCTTAATTAATTATATTAATTAATTAATCCTTAATTATTAATTAACTAAATCTTAATTGCTTTTATTAATTAATTATTCCTTAATTAATTATCTTAATTAATTACTCGATAATTGTTAATTAATTAAATCTTAATTACTTTTATTAATTAATTATTCCTTAATTAATTAATCATTAATACAAATCAATTAACCTTAATGATTTACTTAATTAATCTTTAATATTATGTAATTAATTAAATAGTTATTCTTTAAATCATTTATTGACAAATCATTAATTACTTAATAAATTTAAAAGATAAACCTTTTTACCTTTGTTAATCATTTTGATTATCTTGTAAACCTTGTTTAATAAATCTTCCTTATCATATAAATTAACTTAAAGTATTAAAATTTAGTTTAAATAGCATTTCATCTTAATTATCCTTCTTAATTGCATTATTTAATCGATATAAATAATTTTATAAAAATAATGTAAAAATTTTAATTTTAATTTAATTACTTTAAAAATGTCTTACTTAAAACCTTAATTAGTTTAAACTCAAATCAAAATTATCTTTACATAGATTTAAAATTGTTTAAAAGTTTGATTTTTTTCAAAGTAAAACGGTTTTTTTTATTAACCCTGAGTCCACTTTTAGTCTCACCCGAACAAAAATGCTCCTTGCTTCGAGTCGCTTCCAAAACCTACCCGTGTGCATTAATTTGTTTTTAACCTTAATTTGTTTAAGTACAAACCCGTGCAACCCAATATTTACGTCGAGTCCATACCCGAGCTCGAACCCTTATCTCCCGAAGGCTACTTCGAGTTTTCCCTTTCTTCCCAAACCTATGTCTACTGGCACAGCTAAAGCCATGTGCACATGCACCGATCATCTGCAAAGCTCCGACCTCCAAGACCATCGCCGACACACCATCGAGACCCACCAATTCAATTCCGACCACCCAGAATTCGCCTGGAACCCAAAATCGAAATCGAAGTTGCTCGAGCAATTCCTAGAAAAATGACCTCGCCTGAAAATCCTTTAAACTTCCAACGCCGGCCATAAGAGGTCGCATAACTCAAACCAAAGCTGCGACTGACTTCAATGCTTCGATCGCCACTGGTGCGATCAACTCCGGTGTGTCGACGAAGCTACAGCAACCCAAATACTTGACTTCGACCAGACATGAATTTAAACCATAGTTCAAAAATTTTCGATCACCACGGCGACCTATAAATTCAATCGGTGATTTTCTGATGATCCCAGATCATCCACCAAGCTCCAAACACGATTACGAGATTATCATAACCCCGATCACCTGAATCTGCCCCAAAACTCCATATCATTCAATTCACAAATTCCCAGTGAATTCAAGTTTAAAATTTATGATCTTAGCTTTAAAAATCATTATTTTCAAAGACATTTCCGATGATATAATTTAAATTAGGAACGATGATGGTCGAAATTTTGACAGAAATGAGTTTGCCTGTAATTTCAATATTTTTCAGAGAATGCTTTGATTTATTTTACTGAAATTTATTTTAGGATAAGAAACATATTTAAACAAGCAAAACTTGTTTAGATCCTAAGGCCTAATAAGGATCAGAGGGGGAGAAATCAAAATTTGAACAGGTTTTTGGAAAACCTGGGAACATAGAGGCATATATGTTATCAAAACAGACATGCACAGAACATTCATATGGGTTTATTCACATGCAGGCATTATTTTACAACTTATCTTCAAAAAAATTCATCACAACATCAAGATTTGCTCAGATTTTAAATAGTTTTACCCACCTGAGTATTTTGAACAGAGAGACTTGGAAATGGTTTGAAGGTTTTGAATGCTGTTTTTAAAATTCGATCTTGAATTCTTTTCTGCAGCTAATTGATATAAATTTTGCTTAGTTTTCTGATATATTTACTTGCTTAATTGCTCAACAACAAATTCTAGTTCAATTTTATTTGAAAAGACCTACTTAGATTTTGAATTTTATATGAAAACAGAGAAGAACTTTGGTCTGAAGACTTGAAGATTGGAATTCAACGGTCTGAGGCGATTCAGATTGTGTTGTTGAAATTGAATCTTAAAGGCTTAATCTTGAAAAAAAATGCGGTTCTTGAACTTGCTTTGATGTTGAACTGCTTATTTGAGAGGGTTACAGGTTTTGATTTATTTGAATATGTATGCAGGGTTTTCTTTTTGAGTTTGAACTTGAATTGTTTTGATTTGGTTACTTTGTTGCTGACGATTCTTTTCTTCTTTCTGGTTTTAAAATTTGTACAGGCTTAAAAAATGAATAAAAGAGATAAGAGGGAGGGGATGAAGTAACTTATATAGATTTAAATCTTCTTTTTATTAATTTTCAAAAATAAAAATGACACATGTTCATTTTCTTTCTACATGGATTACACTTGTTAATCCACTTACTTAAATTTTAACACTTGTCTTTATGTATATTACTTATTTAACATTTGTATTTCATTAGAATAATTTTTTTTTCAATATTTAAATTGAATTTAAATTTACACTTTCCATTTTCTAAAGACATTTGCTTTATTTTAATAAATACTATTTATAAGAAAATTTTGAAATTAAATACACATTAAATAAATTACATATATATATATATACATATTTGTAAGTCAATATTATTAAAGCATTTATTTAAATTCAAATTCAAAGCCAAATTCAAATTTACTCACATATACACACATATGTAAAACTAAAATTCAAATGATTTTAAAAACATTTATTATTTCAAATTTTAAACTCAAATGAAATTAAAATCTTGTTTATACAATTTAACACTTATTTTATTTGATTTGAACTTTTCAAATTAATCTCAAATTAAATATAAAAATTCAAATAAATTACTAAATTAAATTGATAAAATTTTGGGATGTTATAGATTTCCCTCCTTAAAAAATTTCATCCTCGAAATTTGAAAGAGAGAGAAAAGAAAACAAAGGAAGAAAAAGAAAAGAGAAGGGCTTACCAGCTTAAGCAGGAATATCCACTCTGCAATTGGGATGGGACTTTTGCATGCTGTCCTCTGTCTTCCAAGTACAGTCCTTTGGATCACCGCTCCATTACACTTTAACCAATTTCACAACTTTGTTCCTTAATTGTTTTTCATCACGGTCGACTATTTTCAATGGCTCTCTTTTAACTGCTAAGTTGGGAGTGATTTTAAGATCCTACGGTGCTGCCTCTTCAATGATACTATCTGGATCGTGCTCATTTTTTCGAAGATGTGAAACGTGAAATACATCGTGTACACCAGATAACCAGTTAGGTAGCTGCACTCGATATGCCAGAGGACCGATCCTTTCCAATATAGGAAAAGGACCAATATATCATGGTACCAACTTACCAGTTTTCCCGAATCTTAACACATCACGCATTGGAGACACTTTCAACAAAACGGAATCTCCAACTTGAAATTCTAAAGCTCTTCTCCTGTGGTCGTAATAACTCTTCTGGTGACTTTGAGCAGTTATTAACTTCTTCTGATTTCTTTTACTTTGTTGACAAGTAGCATAGCGACTCATATATATAGATATATCCCTTTTCATTGTCTTCTACCAGAAAGTTCTTTTGGTATCTCTATAATTTATTAACTCCTGGATGGATACTAAATTTAGACTTGTGGCACTCATCTAGAACTTCGTGTTTCATATCAGGGATGTCTCGGACACACATCCTGCCTTTTAATCTTATAATCCCATTATTATCGATTCCAAAGCTGGAAACCTCACCTCGATGAATCGTCCCATATATTTCCTAAAGAAACTTGTCTTCATTTTGCTTTTTTCCTATTTTATCAAGAAGAGTAGGAGTGACAATAAGATGAGCAAGAATAGCATGCTTCCTACTTAAAGCATCGACAACCACATTGGCCTTTCTAGGCATATACAGAATATCTAGGTCATATGATGCTAGAAATTCTAACCATCGTTGTTGCCTCAAATTTAAATCTTTCTGAGTGAAGAGGTATTTCAAAGATTTGTGGTCGGTGAATAATTCAAAATTTTCACCTAGAACAAGGAGGATTCATTAAGTATATACCTTAAATTAAATTAAACTTTTAAATTTTTGTAAAGCTAAAAAAAGAAGATTTTTACCCAGAAGATAGCGTTGCCAGATTTTCAAAGCGAAAATAACAAATAGAAGCTCCAGATCATGAGTTGGATAATTTTTCTCATGCGGACGTAACTATCAACTCGCGTAGGCAATTCCTTTCCCATTCAACATTAGCATCGCACCCAAACCATCTCCACAAGCATCAGTATAGACAGATAAACCTTGGTTCCCATTAATGAGAGCGAGAACAGTAATGGTAGTTAATCTCCTTTTCAACTCATGAAAGCTTCATCACATTTCGGAGTCCAATCGAATTTAGCATTCTTCATTATTAGCTTAGTTAATGGACTGGCCAACTTGGAGAATTTTGGACAAACTTTCCATAATATCCCGCTAAACCTAGAAAACTTCAAACTTCTTTTGGGGTAGTGGGTCACTTCTAGTCTAGAATAGCAGAAATCTTTCCCGGATCAACAAAGATTCCCTCTTCATTAACAACATGGCCGAGAAATCTGACTTCTTTAACCCAAAAATGGAAATTAGAAAACTTTACAAACAGAATGTTCTTCCTTAATATCTCTAAAACAATTCTAAGATGCTCTGCATGCTCCTTTTCGGTTTTGGCGTAGAGTAGGATATCATCAATAAACACAAGTACAAATTTATTCAGCACTTACCGGAGTATACGGGTCATTAAATCTACGAAGTATGTGGGAGCATTTATTAATCCGAAAGGCATGACTAACCATTCGTCTGCACCCCTAAAAGCGGTCAAGTGAACATAGTCTTCGGCTATTCATAACTGATGGAATCCCTGGGATAGATCCATCTTAGAAAAGAATCGAGTGCCATGAAGTTGGTCGAATAGATCGTCGATTCTAGGTAAAGGCAATTTGTTCTTGGGAGTTTGTTTATTTAGATCGCGGTAGTCTACACACAATCTCAAAGATCCGTCGGATTTAGCCACAAACACTACAGCTGAACCCCTTTCGGAAACACTAGGACATATCAACCCTTTTTCTAGCAATTGTTTTATATTGTGATGATTGGTTTATTGAGTGGTATATGGATTCTAGTCGGTATAGTCTGCACAACATTGTTTTAAAACAGGGTAAATGAAATAATTTTACCCAAAATATATTTGTATATAAAAGGAAATGATTTCCATAAACAATTATAGTATATGGATATTTGGTTGTTAAGGGAATGGCAATATTAAACTATTATCATTATTAAATAAGAAATTGAAATCGTAACGAAAAAGTTAAGAAATAAAATCCATATACAAATGGGATTTGTAAATATAAATTGTAAATGTGATTTATAATTTGAAATAGAATTCCAGAGGAATGTTTGAAACTGTTTTGGAAAGGATTAGAAATTTGAAAAGTTTGGAAATTAAATCCCTTTTTAGTTTGAAAACAATTTTCAAAGGTTTTGGAAATTTTTTTTGAAGGGATAAAAGCATTAAACTCTTTTTAGTCGATGGAAAATAAGATTCGCGGCATCGAAGGGGATCAGGACGTTGTGGGTTTCGCGACGCTGTGTGATTCGCGATGGATTCAATTTGGGAACATCTGTAAGGCTTTCTTGTTTTTTTATCAATTTATATATCGAAGAATATATATATATATATATATATATATATGTATGTATGTATGGTTACAAATATGTGTATGCAGTAAACATGAGAAGCATTAATTTGTTTATTCAATTTAAAATCGAAAAAAAATTAATTTAAATATTTTTATGATTGATAGTAAAATAAATTACTGTGATTATTTACAGGAAACAGAAAATATTTTATATGTAACAACCCTAGTTTCAGCTGGTTATTTATTTTATTTATTATAATTTTTAAATAATATATTTTATAAATTGTGTTTAACAATATAGTTTAAATATTTAATTTTGAGATATATTTTGAAAATTTTAATTGTCAAATAAAATTAAATAATAACTGTAAAATTTTAAGGTAGGTTTGAACCGTTAAATTTCGCGTTTGACAGACGCGTAAATTATAGGGTATAAATGGCATAATAAAACGCATGTTTTTAAAATAATATTTTTACTAAAATTTCTGAAGTTTTAAACTGCGTCTGTCTAGCGTAGTGTAAAAATCAAGTTTTAAATATTTTGGACATAAAATGTCAGTCAGTGTTTTAGCGAACGTACGTATTTTAATTGTCAGCTGATTTTATATATTTTTGACATACGTTCTATTTTAAACTGACTACATAAAAACGTTAACGTTAGCATTAACAATAATCAATCTAAATCAGAGGAAACTTTAACAAAAATGAATCAACATTTAATTTTAAAAACGTTCAAGCATTTTCTTTTCATGTTTTCTCTGGCTGTTTCATGTGCAACTCGTGCACGTTCAATTCAAACTGAAACATGCAATCCCTTTGCCTCTATCTCATTCATGGCCAGGTTAAAATCATAACCGCATAAATAAATCAAAGTAACCACTGAATTTATGATTCGAAGTGTACATATACACTGGAAGAAAAACTGAATTTTTGCATCAACCTTTCCCACTTCAGTTCAGTGATCAAGGTTGTCATCTCGCAAGCCATAAATGATCAGTTTCTCTTAAATCAAGCTGCCGTGTAAATTGCTTTCAAAAGCATCCAATAGCCTTCAGAATATTTGAAACTGATAAGCCTTAAACCGCATTGATAATTTAGGCAAAGGCTTAACGTTTGTTTTGGAATAAAAGGCTCTGCCTTGTCTTTATCTCTCCATCTCACCATCCATTGCTTTGATCACGCAACGGGCAATTCATTTGAAAACTGATGGAATAATTAGCTCGCATCTCTCCAGAGTCATGTCATAAGAAAACTGCCTTTGATTCCTCTGCAAAATTTCAAGTCTGCCTATATATTTTGCATCCTTCTCTACATTTTTCCTCTGCAAATTCCAGTTCAGTTCTTTTGCTCAAAAAAAAAAAAAATCAGGTAATGGTCTCTTTTATTTTTCCTTCCTATTCTAAGTTTCTCTCTGTCATTTTGTTGTCTTGCTCGGCCATGCCAATATTACTTGGTATTGGATCTTAGTTGCGGGTGTACTGTCTCTATAGCTTTACAGAATTGACATATAGGATAGGCAGTCTATAGTTGGTAGCCAAATCTGTGATAACATGATATCAGTTGTAGGAAACATGTAGATCTGGGGAGATATGAACAAGTCTGGGTTGTGTGTTCTTTATGATGAGTCTGAAATTGTTAGAGTAGGCTATCACTTTTGTATAAGAATTTGTCTGCATCATGATAAGGTATGGTTATAAATCATATTAGTAGTTCGGTCAGTTTGCATATGTAGGCATGTTTAAGTTCAGACTTACCTTCATAATTCAGCCTGCACATGGACTAGAGGATAGCAGAGTTAGCAGAGTTAATGCATGAGAGATAGGGTAGCATGTATGACTGAAGTGTAGTTGCATATAGTAAGGATTAGGAGATTGACAGGTCTGAAAAATATCTGGAGGTGAGAAGGTTTAAATGAAGAGGCAGGCAGGTCTGGAAGTGAGGCAGACTTGGGTTATAGACATGGCAGATCTGAAGGATTAAGTGATAAGGGGGTAGATTGTTTGATCCAGTGATGCATCTTTGGTTGCTCAGTTAAGTTGTGAAATAGGTTAGCAGTGGAAGCTTTGAAGGGGAAGAAATATGCAACTGATGTCAAAACTGAAGTGTGCACGTGCACAAGGCCTGTGCACAGCAGAGGCACACTAATCCAGGTCTGAGGGGTGGTCTGACATTGGCATGGTGTATAGGAGGTGACTAGAGACTGGTGAAGGCAGTGGTATGGGGAGCAGTGGCAGTGAAGGCCAGAGAAAGGTGGAGTTCCTGGAAACTGAAGTGATTCAATCATTCCCAGATTGACCCGAAGCAGAATGATTTGTGACTCGAAGCAAGGCCGGGTCTGACTCGAAGCAGGAATGGTAGAACTCGGGTTAGTGTAAATAGTTGGGTCTGCATGCAGTGGTGACCTGGAATGTAATTTTGGGTCTGTTGTACAGTTGTAACCTGAAATGAATTTGATGAAATTGTGGAAACCATTTGTGAAAAAAAAAATATGGAAAATGATGAATGAATGAAGGGTAGGCAGTGCATAGGTATGGAATAAGCATGGACAAGCTAGAGGAAGAAGTGGTGCATTTGTTCTCGTATTCACATTTATTTTGCAGTCGTGTTTTAGGAAAAATTTGGTCGAGCAAGTCAAAACTTCTTTTTCCTATCTTTAATTTTCGTTGACTATAAAATCTAAGTCGCGTTCCTATATTTTGAAATTTTGTTCTAGATCTAAATCTAGGCGACGCTCGAAAATTTGACCGGTTCTCTCTGTCAGTCTGTGCCGGTGAACTGTTATTTTGAATTCAATTTTCTGCAACATCCAAGTGAGTATTTCTCACCAGACATACGTATTTATATTTCGTAAATTATTGCAAGTGTATATGTAGAAATTTTATTTCACTACTATCTGTCTGAAATGCTGTATAAAATGATGAACCCTATTTTAAATTGACACTTCATCAGTTATTCATCTGTTATATTATATCTGCTGTTATATTATGTTATTATTTAACTGCTTAAATCATCACTGCAAGTTCCCTGTTATATATATATTGTATGGCTGAAATGATAGGCCTAAAATGATGATTATTGTTCATATACTGTTAACTGATAACTTGGGATTGCGGGTTCGAAATGATAGAACCCGGGATTTGTAAGTATCGGATTGAAATGATATAAATCCGTTTCACTTGACCTAGGCTAGAAAATCTTATACAGGCCCGTGGTTTATATATACTATTTTCTGAAATTAATTTAAATTGATTAAATTTATAAATTGAGGATATAAGAGACATAATACCTTTAAGTGTCAAATAAATAAAAGTTGAATTAAGAATTTTGGAATATAACTTGTTTAGAAATTCTGGATTTTGAAAGTAAAATTTCAATTAATAAATAATAAGTTATATTTGGAAATAGATTTTAAGCTAAAAGTCTACTACAGCATTTAAATGCTGTCTTTTAAAAATTTGACTCTCTTTAAACCCATAGTTTAGACAGCATTTCCTAGATGCTGCAGAAATTGAAATTTGATTTATGGGAATCTACTTTGGGAATAAGTTAAGATTTTGGAATTTAATATTTATATATATTTTAAAGGAATCTAGAAACTGACTTTGGATAGTTTTATTCTAAATTTGTTAAAGAAATAAATTCCAAATTTAATTGAATATGTTGAAATGGTATATTGTCAAATAAACTGCTTTGGTTAAAGATTGGATATTGAAATAGTAGAAATATATTTGATTTGGAATATAAATACCATTTTTAAACTATAACCACGGGTTATAATAACGTTTGGTTGGCAAAGAGTCCGGGATCGGATATGGACATACTCTCTGTCGATACCGAAAACCACTTTGACAACCGTGTACGCGGTGGAGTTTCCAGAATGAAGTAGGATGGTGGTGACGGTTTTCTTTGAGGTATTATACGTGGACCCGACTCCCGTGAGTTGGCATAAGGTGGCTAAAACAGGAGCGATTCTCGGATTAATGAGGTAGCACCTCTGATCGAACGCACTTCTTCGTATGCCATTCTATTACTCCTGTGATTGTTTTGGTGCGCACCTTTGATTTGGGAGTGTTGTTCGAGGTGGGCGGTAACTGCGACTACGCGTTTCCACCGGTCCGAGTCAGCAATTGGTATATCTACCCTGGCATTGCCTAGTTGTGCCGTGTCACCTACCCTATCGAGCCTTTACTACGAGTTTCTATTTGTGTCGTACCTATGGAGTATCCTCTGGTAGCTTCCCGATCAGGAGGTATTACGGTACTGTATAGACTATTGGCATTTTACGTGTTAAGGTGGAAAATGTAAAGCCTTAACGCTATTTAAAAGTAAGTTTATTTTACTATAGACATTATTATAATAGCGCGAATATACTATATAGTAAATAGTTTAACGGATCCTCAGAGGATGGGCGATCCCAAGCATCCTTTGAGTTACTTGCTCTACATTACAGTAACACTTGATTTAGCTTACATTATATAAGTATGTATGTCCTGACTCGAGTGTTTTGTTTTATTGTACGCTCGGGTCAGCCTGAGTTGCAATTTCAGCTTTCTCTCCAGAGATAGGACACTCGTTGATCACTCTTGCTAGTTGGAAGCTTCTTCACCTTTATCTATTTTGTAATTCAAGACATTTGGAGACTTTATGTTTGCTTATGGCTTAAAAATTGTATTGAGGTTTATAAACAATGTATTTCTGTTTGGAAAAAGTTTTTAAGTGGCTTCATGAACCACTGTATTATTTTATATTCCGCTGTGAGATTCTGATATCTGTGTCTGTGATTCTGTGTATTTGATTTCATTTGTTCCTTAGCTATATTTACAATCTATTATTTTGAACTATTCCAGCTCGACATGTTCTATTATTGTCGAATTCGAATGGTACAAAATAGTGGGTCGTTACAGTTGGTATCAGAGCCAGGTTTAAAACCATAGACTAAGGAAAAAAAACTCATTAGAGATAGAGTAGCAATACTCTAGAATGAGTGAAGTCAAATTCCAGAATCTTTCTTTGTGAGAGAACGTATTTTAAAAGTATAAAATGATTTTCAAAAAGAATTTTTAAGAAGTATTTTAGTATAGAAACTTCCTATTTAAAATAAGTTTCCAAACACTTCTTCTTTCTCTCCATCGTTATATTCGAGCTTTTGTTAATTACTTAATTTTATCTTATCCTAGAATATCTTAATATTTTTCCTCTATCCTTAGTATCCATCCTTAATCTTTCAGGATGAATAGAAGAAACAATCGAGGTCGAGGGCAAGCTGTTCCTCCTCCTGTTGCCCCTGTCCGATTCACTAAATTGTGCAAGGACTATGTTGAGCTAGGCGGCACAAAATTTATGGGGACGGAATCTATCATAGAAGCTCAACAATGGCTTCGAGACTTAGAAAGGATCTTCTCATGCCTTGAGATTACTAATGCCCAGCAGAGGCAACTCGCAACCTGGCAAATGAAAGGCGCTGCTTTGAATTGGTGGTTATCCATCACTGCTCACACAAATGAGGCTGACCTCACTTGGGAGCAATTTAGGTATCTTTGGTTGTCCAAATTTGGATTTGAAATCCCATCTTTGAATATATCTTTTAAACTCTTATCGTGCTTTAGGGAGGCCTTTCTGGCCAAGTGGATGCCCGAAGCGGGCAAGTCTCAGCTCTATAGGGAATTCATGGATCTTAAGCAAGGAAATATGACCTTCACGGAGTATGAGAGGAAGTTTAACGAACTCTCACAATATGGCCTGAACCTGATTGATACCCCACTCAAGCTGAACGAGAAGTTTATCGCTGGAGCTCGACCCGAGTTCTATGATCGACTCACTACGCATGTTCACGGTTCCTTCGCGGCGTTGATGGATATGGCTCTCCGTTATGAGAACCCTACATCTAAGGCCACTCCTGCTGCCCCTTCTGCATCAGCCCAGTCCTCTGGAAACTCAAGGAAGAGGAAGTCAAATTTCTTCCGTAAAAAGAAGAACAAGAATCAAGGGCTAGGTTCAGCATCATCTTCTGCTTCAACAAGGCCACCAGGGGATCTGTCCACCATCACTTGCCACAGATGCCACCAGAAAGGACATTTTGCTAATCGCTGTCCTACTTTGGGTGCTGCCATTCCACCACCGGCTCAGTTTGCTAGGAGAGATCTTTGTCATATCTGCCTACAGCCTGGACATTACAAGAAGGATTGTCCCACTCAAAAGAGGGGCACAACATCTGGGGTCTTTGCAGTAACTTCTGCATCTTCTACAGCTCCGCAGCCTGCACCTGCACCAACATCAGCTCCAGCTCCAGATGATTCTCAAGGTACCCTTCAAGGATCTTTTACTTTGTTCGATTTGCCTGTTCGAGTTTTATTCGATACCGGAGCTTCCCACAGCTTCATTTCTTCCGACCTCTGTAATAGATTTGAACATCGCCTTTCACCGGAATTTTCTTCCGTACCTTTATGTGTTTCAAACCCCATTGGTGGTCCCGCAAACCTAAGTAGAGTCTGTAAGGATGTGAAGCTCTTCCATCTCCGGCAGCGCTTCATTGGAGACTTTTATGTCTTGGGTTTCGACGCTTTCGACCTGTTGCTTGGAGGAGATTGGTTAGATAGACATGACGTTGATATCTCTTGTAGTTCCCGTATGGTTACTCTCAAGGATGATTGTGGAAATCCATTAGAGATCCAGTGTAAATTGCCTCAAGAGTTTGCTGGTAGTTTCATCTATTCTCTCGACACTTTTCCGGATGATATCCATTCGACCCCTGTAGTCAAACTATTTCCCGATGTGTTTGGTGAAGTCACTTCTTTACCTCCAAAACGGGAAATTGATTTCCGTATCGATCTTATCCCTGGAGCACGACCTGTAGTCCTTCCACCTAGAAGAATGGCACCACGGGAGAAGAGCGAATTAAGGAATCAGATTCAAGACTTATCTTCTAAAGGTCTGATCAGACCTAGTTTCTCTGAATGGGGAGCAGCTGTTGTCTTTGTCACAAAATCTGATGGTTCTCTTCGGATGTGTGTTGATTATAGGGAACTCAACAAGCTTACCATGAAGAACAGATATCCTATGCCGCGCATAAACGATATGTTCGATCAACTCTATGGAGCAACTGTTTTCTCTCAGCTTGATTTAGCCACAGGTTTCCATCAGCTTAGAATTGCTGAGGAGAGCATCCCCAAAACTGCTTTCAGAACTGAGAATGGTTTCTTTGAATGTCTAGTTATGCCTTTTGGCCTGACTAATGCCCCTGCTTTCTTTGTAGACTTGATGAACCGTGTCTTCCGCGATGTACTCAATAAATTTGTCCTTGTCTTTATTGATGACATCCTTGTTTTCTCCAAGTCTGAGGAAGAACATAGAGTTCATTTGAAGTATGTTTTAGAGACTCTTCGGAACCACCAATTAAAGGCTAAGTTCTCTAAATGCCATTTCTGGGGAGAAGAAGTCCGATTTCTCGGACATATTGTCTCTAAAGAAGGAGTTTCTGTGGATCCAGTCAAGATCGCTACAATCAAAGAATGGGAAGAACCTAAGACTCCTACCGATATCCGCAGTTTTCTAGGCCTTGCCGGCTACTACCGAAGGTTCATTGAGAATTTTGCTAGGATTTCGGCACCTCTGACTGCTCTAACTCGGAAGAATGTCAAGTTTGTATGGAGCAGTAAGTGTAAAGCTGCTTTCCAGGAATTAAAAGATAAGCTCACCTCCGCACCAATACTTACTGTACCAAATGGAAGTGAAAGATTAACGGTATTCACCGATGCTTGTCGAGAAGGTTTGGGAGCAGTGCTAATGCAAGATGGGAGAGTAATTGCTTATGCTAGTCGTCAGCTGAAGACACATGAAGCTAACTATGCTGCCCACGATTTAGAGTTGTTGGCTGTTGTATTTGCTTTGAAGCTCTGGAGACACCATCTCTTGGGAGCTAAGTTTGATCTCTTCACCGATCATAAATCTCTGAAATATATCTTTACCCAGAAGGATTTAAATCAGAGACAAGTGAGATGGCTCGAGTTCCTTGCTGCTTATGACCTCGACATCAACTATACTCCTGGGAAGGCGAATGTAGTGGCTGATGCGCTGAGTAGAAAGAAGTCTCTGTTGTGTCAGATTTTTGTATCTTCTCCGCTACTAGACCGCATTAAGGCTAAGCAAGATGAAGACAGGATCATCAGGTTGATTAAGGAGAATGTCCGGGGCAGAGGTAGAAATAGTTTTGATGATAATGGAGCTCAAGTGGATGATAAAGGAGTTTTAAGGATAAATGGGAGGATTTGTGTCCCGAATGTTGATGGTTTAAGGCAGAAATTACTTCGGGAACATCATCGGTCCCGACTTTCCATCCACCCTGGCGTAGCTAAGATGTACCAGGATTTGAAGAAACTATATTGGTGGAGAGGAATGAAGAGAGATGTCTCTATTTTTGTGAGTAGATGTGGGACTTGTCAGCAAGTCAAAGCAGACCATCATAAGACACCCGGTTTGTTACAGCCTTTGGAGATTCCAAACTGGAAGTGGGAGCAGGTTTCTATGGATTTTATCGATGGTTTGCCGAGATCTAGAAGGGGTAATGAAAGCATATGGGTTATTGTGGATAGATTGACTAAGTCTGCCCATTTTATTCCAGTCAGGTCTACCCGCACAGCTTCTAGTTTATCCGAGATCTATATGAGGGAGATTGTTCTCCTCCATGGCGTTCCTCTGAGCATTGTTTGCGATCGAGACCCTATTTTCACTAGTCAGTTTTGGAAAGCATTCCAAGAATCCTTGGGTACTCGTTTGAAACTGAGCACCGCTTATCACCCACAAACTGACGGTCAAACTGAAAGGGTAAATCAGATTCTAGAAGATCTTCTTCGTGCTTGCATCTTAGACTATGGAGGATCTTGGGAAGATCATCTCCATCTTGTGGAATTCACCTATAATAACAGTTATCAGGTATAAATTCCAATCCTTTGTTCTTATATTTTATCTTAGTCTCTATCTATCTCATTCTATCTTTTCAAGCTAGTCTTAAGATGTCCCCTTTTGCTGCTTTATACGGGAGACCGTGTAGATCTCCTTCGTGTTGGATTGAGTCTGGTAACCGCTTAGTTCTTGGCCCCGAGATGATCTTAGAAGCTTCAGAGAAAGTAGAGGAGATTAAGAGGAGATTAAAGGTTGCTCAAGATAGACAAAAGAAGTACGCTGATCGGCGTAGAAGGAAGTTGGAGTTTGATGTTGGTGATCTGGTATTTCTGAAGATCTCTCCTTTAAGAAATGTAGTTCGGTTTGGTCGAAGAGGAAAGCTAGCCCCTAGATTCATCGGTCCATTCCGTATTTTGGAAAGGATTGGATCTCTTGCTTATCGACTAGATCTTCCCGAGAAATTTGCCGGAATTCACAATGTATTCCATGTATCTCACCTTCGTCGCTGTCTTCACGACCCATCTCTAGTCATCCAGCCTACTGCTCTTGATGGTCTGGACATCGACCCTGATCTGACTATTGGAAGGAAGCCGCTTCGCATCGTCGATCAAGGTACGAAACAGCTCAGAAGAAAATCCGTCCCGTTGGTCAAAGTGCAATGGAGCACCGATGAGCGAGATTGCACATGGGAAACGGAGGAGAGCATTCGTGCTTCAAATCCAGAACTATTCGTTTAAAGTACTTGTTTATCTAGCTTATCTTCCTTTGTTTCTTTTTCTTTCGTTCCTTTTCGAGGACGAAAAGTTCTTAAGTGGGGGAGAGTGTAACAACCCTAGTTTCAGCTGGTTATTTATTTTATTTATTATAATTTTTAAATAATATATTTTATAAATTGTGTTTAACAATATAGTTTAAATATTTAATTTTGAGATATATTTTGAAAATTTTAATTGTCAAATAAAATTAAATAATAACTGTAAAATTTTAAGGTAGGTTTGAACCGTTAAATTTCGCGTTTGACAGACGCGTAAATTATAGGGTATAAATGGCATAATAAAACGCATGTTTTTAAAATAATATTTTTACTAAAATTTCTGAAGTTTTAAACTGCGTCTGTCTAGCGTAGTGTAAAAATCAAGTTTTAAATATTTTGGACATAAAATGTCAGTCAGTGTTTTAGCGAACGTACGTATTTTAATTGTCAGCTGATTTTATATATTTTTGACATACGTTCTATTTTAAACTGACTACATAAAAACGTTAACGTTAGCATTAACAATAATCAATCTAAATCAGAGGAAACTTTAACAAAAATGAATCAACATTTAATTTTAAAAACGTTCAAGCATTTTCTTTTCATGTTTTCTCTGGCTGTTTCATGTGCAACTCGTGCACGTTCAATTCAAACTGAAACATGCAATCCCTTTGCCTCTATCTCATTCATGGCCAGGTTAAAATCATAACCGCATAAATAAATCAAAGTAACCACTGAATTTATGATTCGAAGTGTACATATACACTGGAAGAAAAACTGAATTTTTGCATCAACCTTTCCCACTTCAGTTCAGTGATCAAGGTTGTCATCTCGCAAGCCATAAATGATCAGTTTCTCTTAAATCAAGCTGCCGTGTAAATTGCTTTCAAAAGCATCCAATAGCCTTCAGAATATTTGAAACTGATAAGCCTTAAACCGCATTGATAATTTAGGCAAAGGCTTAACGTTTGTTTTGGAATAAAAGGCTCTGCCTTGTCTTTATCTCTCCATCTCACCATCCATTGCTTTGATCACGCAACGGGCAATTCATTTGAAAACTGATGGAATAATTAGCTCGCATCTCTCCAGAGTCATGTCATAAGAAAACTGCCTTTGATTCCTCTGCAAAATTTCAAGTCTGCCTATATATTTTGCATCCTTCTCTACATTTTTCCTCTGCAAATTCCAGTTCAGTTCTTTTGCTCAAAAAAAAAAAAAATCAGGTAATGGTCTCTTTTATTTTTCCTTCCTATTCTAAGTTTCTCTCTGTCATTTTGTTGTCTTGCTCGGCCATGCCAATATTACTTGGTATTGGATCTTAGTTGCGGGTGTACTGTCTCTATAGCTTTACAGAATTGACATATAGGATAGGCAGTCTATAGTTGGTAGCCAAATCTGTGATAACATGATATCAGTTGTAGGAAACATGTAGATCTGGGGAGATATGAACAAGTCTGGGTTGTGTGTTCTTTATGATGAGTCTGAAATTGTTAGAGTAGGCTATCACTTTTGTATAAGAATTTGTCTGCATCATGATAAGGTATGGTTATAAATCATATTAGTAGTTCGGTCAGTTTGCATATGTAGGCATGTTTAAGTTCAGACTTACCTTCATAATTCAGCCTGCACATGGACTAGAGGATAGCAGAGTTAGCAGAGTTAATGCATGAGAGATAGGGTAGCATGTATGACTGAAGTGTAGTTGCATATAGTAAGGATTAGGAGATTGACAGGTCTGAAAAATATCTGGAGGTGAGAAGGTTTAAATGAAGAGGCAGGCAGGTCTGGAAGTGAGGCAGACTTGGGTTATAGACATGGCAGATCTGAAGGATTAAGTGATAAGGGGGTAGATTGTTTGATCCAGTGATGCATCTTTGGTTGCTCAGTTAAGTTGTGAAATAGGTTAGCAGTGGAAGCTTTGAAGGGGAAGAAATATGCAACTGATGTCAAAACTGAAGTGTGCACGTGCACAAGGCCTGTGCACAGCAGAGGCACACTAATCCAGGTCTGAGGGGTGGTCTGACATTGGCATGGTGTATAGGAGGTGACTAGAGACTGGTGAAGGCAGTGGTATGGGGAGCAGTGGCAGTGAAGGCCAGAGAAAGGTGGAGTTCCTGGAAACTGAAGTGATTCAATCATTCCCAGATTGACCCGAAGCAGAATGATTTGTGACTCGAAGCAAGGCCGGGTCTGACTCGAAGCAGGAATGGTAGAACTCGGGTTAGTGTAAATAGTTGGGTCTGCATGCAGTGGTGACCTGGAATGTAATTTTGGGTCTGTTGTACAGTTGTAACCTGAAATGAATTTGATGAAATTGTGGAAACCATTTGTGAAAAAAAAAATATGGAAAATGATGAATGAATGAAGGGTAGGCAGTGCATAGGTATGGAATAAGCATGGACAAGCTAGAGGAAGAAGTGGTGCATTTGTTCTCGTATTCACATTTATTTTGCAGTCGTGTTTTAGGAAAAATTTGGTCGAGCAAGTCAAAACTTCTTTTTCCTATCTTTAATTTTCGTTGACTATAAAATCTAAGTCGCGTTCCTATATTTTGAAATTTTGTTCTAGATCTAAATCTAGGCGACGCTCGAAAATTTGACCGGTTCTCTCTGTCAGTCTGTGCCGGTGAACTGTTATTTTGAATTCAATTTTCTGCAACATCCAAGTGAGTATTTCTCACCAGACATACGTATTTATATTTCGTAAATTATTGCAAGTGTATATGTAGAAATTTTATTTCACTACTATCTGTCTGAAATGCTGTATAAAATGATGAACCCTATTTTAAATTGACACTTCATCAGTTATTCATCTGTTATATTATATCTGCTGTTATATTATGTTATTATTTAACTGCTTAAATCATCACTGCAAGTTCCCTGTTATATATATATTGTATGGCTGAAATGATAGGCCTAAAATGATGATTATTGTTCATATACTGTTAACTGATAACTTGGGATTGCGGGTTCGAAATGATAGAACCCGGGATTTGTAAGTATCGGATTGAAATGATATAAATCCGTTTCACTTGACCTAGGCTAGAAAATCTTATACAGGCCCGTGGTTTATATATACTATTTTCTGAAATTAATTTAAATTGATTAAATTTATAAATTGAGGATATAAGAGACATAATACCTTTAAGTGTCAAATAAATAAAAGTTGAATTAAGAATTTTGGAATATAACTTGTTTAGAAATTATGGATTTTGAAAGTAAAATTTCAATTAATAAATAATAAGTTATATTTGGAAATAGATTTTAAGCTAAAAGTCTACTACAGCATTTAAATGCTGTCTTTTAAAAATTTGACTCTCTTTAAACCCATAGTTTAGACAGCATTTCCTAGATGCTGCAAAAATTGAAATTTGATTTATGGGAATCTACTTTGGGAATAAGTTAAGATTTTGGAATTTAATATTTATATATATTTTAAAGGAATCTAGAAACTGATTTTGGATAGTTTTATTCTAAATTTGTTAAAGAAATAAATTCCAAATTTAATTGAATATGTTGAAATGGTATATTATCAAATAAACTGCTTTGGTTAAAGATTGGATATTGAAATAGTAGAAATATATTTGATTTGGAATATAAATACCATTTTTAAACTATAACCACGGGTTATAATAACGTTTGGTTGGCAAAGAGTCCGGGATCGGATATGGACATACTCTCTGTCGATACCGAAAACCACTTTGACAACCGTGTACGCGGTGGAGTTTCCAGAATGAAGTAGGATGGTGGTGACGGTTTTCTTTGAGGTATTATACGTGGACCCGACTCCCGTGAGTTGGCATAAGGTGGCTAAAACAGGAGCGATTCTCGGATTAATGAGGTAGCACCTCTGATCGAACGCACTTCTTCGTATGCCATTCTATTACTCCTGTGATTGTTTTGGTGCGCACCTTTGATTTGGGAGTGTTGTTCGAGGTGGGCGGTAACTGCGACTACGCGTTTCCACCGGTCCGAGTCAGCAATTGGTATATCTACCCTGGCATTGCCTAGTTGTGCCGTGTCACCTACCCTATCGAGCCTTTACTACGAGTTTCTATTTGTGTCGTACCTATGGAGTATCCTCTGGTAGCTTCCCGATCAGGAGGTATTACGGTACTGTATAGACTATTGGCATTTTACGTGTTAAGGTGGAAAATGTAAAGCCTTAACGCTATTTAAAAGTAAGTTTATTTTACTATAGACATTATTATAATAGCGCGAATATACTATATAGTAAATAGTTTAACGGATCCTCAGAGGATGGGCGATCCCAAGCATCCTTTGAGTTACTTGCTCTACATTACAGTAACACTTGATTTAGCTTACATTATATAAGTATGTATGTCCTGACTCGAGTGTTTTGTTTTATTGTACGCTCGGGTCAGCCTGAGTTGCAATTTCAGCTTTCTCTCCAGAGATAGGACACTCGTTGATCACTCTTGCTAGTTGGAAGCTTCTTCACCTTTATCTATTTTGTAATTCAAGACATTTGGAGACTTTATGTTTGCTTATGGCTTAAAAATTGTATTGAGGTTTATAAACAATGTATTTCTGTTTGGCAAAAGTTTTTAAGTGGCTTCATGAACCACTGTATTATTTTATATTCCGCTGTGAGATTCTGATATCTGTGTCTGTGATTCTGTGTATTTGATTTCATTTGTTCCTTAGCTATATTTACAATCTATTATTTTGAACTATTCCAGCTCGACATGTTCTATTATTGTCGAATTCGAATGGTACAAAATAGTGGGTCGTTACATTATATAAGTAAAGTTTAAAAAAATATAGATATAATTTTATATAAATTATTTTTAAAGATAAGAATAAAGTAAATATATACATACATGCAAAAGATTTTGGAATATAGAAGTTTATATAAAGAAATTTTGATTTTCAAAGTCTATAAGTAGAGTTTCCAAATGAAATAAATAAACCTATATATATTTTTAATTTTTAATTTTTTATATTATAAAGATAAATTTGTGTTCAATTTATTTTAGTTACCCAAGATTATTTAAAAAGGAAATTCAGTTTCAAATTTTACTTTTTGTTAAATAAATTTGTTAAAAGGGATTTTTTTAGAAATTAAAAGTATTGGTTTAAAATTAATCTATTTAATTATCTTAAGATACTAAAAAGAGATTTTTTCGTTTTAAAATTAAATTAATAAAATCATTGGTTAATCAAATTTATCCAATAGGAATTTAAATTGTTCCATTTGTTCGAATATTAATAAAAATCATACAATTGTTTGATACAAGGTCTAAAATGAAGAAACAAGCCGAAGAGGAAATGAGTTGGAATGGATTGCAAATAAAAGATGAGATCCTCTCACTCAATCAGATTTTTCTGATTTAATTTTGAATAGTTAAATTTAAAATGATTGATTGTGTAGTTGGATGATAAATATTTATCAGTATATTGAATTAAACCCTACGCGCCGCATAATAATAAATGATATTATATTAAACCCATATACCACGATATTCCACCTAGAAGTGGAATTGGTATTATATATGTATTTGGAGTGACTGATTTCCCGCATTATATAGCGGATGAGACCCTATGCACCGCATAATAGAGGATGATATTATATTAATTCCATATACTGCGATATTCCACCACGAACTGGAATTGGTATTTAATTATTGTGCTAACGTATGTGGATGCAGGGAAACAGGTTGGAGGGATCCAACTGGATACCTCAAAATTTTGAATTTGTTTCAATATTGTGTGTTGATTATGTATAATCTGTGTGTGATTATATTTTTGATTGAAATCGTTGAAGGCTATAGTTTAGCCGAATATATTTTTGGTACCGTAGGATATCAGATATAAATAAAATTGGATTTTTTAAATTCAAGTAGAAAATTTATCATAAATTCATTTAAAGAATTTGGTGAATTTAAAAGAAGAAATTCAAATAGATAAAGTTTTATTCTTAAAAACTTACTAAATAAATACCAAAAATATGGGAGAATATTTTTATAAATGGGTTTTTTTGACGACCCGGAATTTTAGACAATATCAATTTAATAATCTGTATTAATAATTTATTTGGTTTAATAATTTTTCTTTATAATTTTAATTTATATTGGTGAATTTAATATTTTTGAAGGTTAATAAATGTTTAATCTGGCAATTTTGATCAATATCTTTCTAACAATTTAAAACTGATATGATTTATCTTTCAAGCTAGTAAAATTTTATTCTATTTATAATATATATATTTGATATATATTGTGAATAGAAAATCTTTTGTTTTTAATTAAAAATGAATGTTCAAATTGTAAAACATATGTATGTATATGTTATAATTTGATATTGTTTTGAAATTTAATTTAATCTATTAATAAATTTATATATGTATGAATTGTAATTTAAAGCTTTGTTTTAGAATTAATATTTTTCAAAAGCTGATTTAAGTTTAATTCAATTTGTTTTCAAATATAAGATAATTGTTTATTTTAAATGTGATAGTTTAAATAAAGTTTTGTTTTCTTTAAAGTGTTTAATTTTAAAATGGTTATAAAAATGTATGTATACGATATATTTGTATTATAATCAATTTTATAATATTTTAAAGAATATTTTCTTTAAAAAGTAAACTTATATACACATATGTAAATATTTATTAATTAAGAGATTTGAGTAAGTAAGCTTTATATTTACATTTAAATTGAGTAAAAATTTATTAAAATACTTAAAGGCATGTGTAACCATGTTAATCATCTTAATAACACATGTAAAGCTATTAAACAAATTAAACGAAAAATGTAAGTTTTTGATAACAAGTGCGAACATATTAATTTTAATTAACATAATATAATTCATTTAAAACAAAATGAAATTTGTTTCTCTTTCATTTTCCAAACTTTCTTTGTTCTTCTCAAATTATTTTTCTTCCTTCATGAATTAAAGAGCAAATCTGAAATCTTTCTTAAATCTGAAATTCAAAACCACAAAAGCAAATCAAACCTGAAAATTGAAAAGTAAAATGAAATCTGCATTTTTTTCAAAGCTGCAACCTTCAAATCAAACCTGCATATTCAAATGAAGTTCAACAGCAAGATCAAGATCTGTTCAACATTTTAAACAACCAAATTGAAGGCATGCATGGATTCAATTTCATCAGCAACCAAAGCATCTTTTTCCAGAATAAAATGTTCAAGCCTGAAAATAAAATCAAAATCCTGCTCTGCTTTTGTTCACTACATATTAACAAGTGAGTAAATTTTGTTTTAAAAACAGTTTTAGTTTAATCTATGGTTAAATGATGATGCATGCAAATGAATTTTGTTTTGATAATGAATATTATTACATGAATATTGTTAAGTTGTATGTTGTAAGTGTGAAATTACCAGGAATTCAAATGACAATAAATATTCATTCTCTATTTGAAATTTTTGAAGTTGTTCCTTAGGAAAATTCAAATCTTTCAAATCTATACCTTATTTGAATTTGATATGTAAATGAAAAATGTATGTTAATGCTTGATAGTGATTTAAAAAATAGTTTCATAATTTTAAAAGCAACAAGTGATTATAAATAAGGGATTAACAGTAAACTAAGTTTTTTTGTAAAAAATCAACTGTCTTAAATTTTAATTTTAATTACATGTATGTAATCACGATGAAAAAGCGTGAATTTTGATATGCATTTTGTAATTTTTAATTGGATAATTGATATGAATTTGGGTTTTGTTCGAATCTGGGGTTTTAGTGATTTGCCATTGATCGGCGTGTTGATCAGAGCTATAATTTTGGTCGAAGCTTGCTTATATGTGGTGGATGAAGGGAAAAATGCTATGGAATTTTTCCAATGGTTGAATCGATGGGAATTGGGTCAAGTAGGGTTTTTGCTTGTTTTCGGCTGGGCTTGGCTGTCGAGGTTTTTGCGACACGAGATGTTAACCGGAAGCGATCGCGTGGCTTGCGAGAGTAGTGGGAGGTCGAGATGAAGGTGGAGTGTGGTCGGCGAGGATCATCGACGTCATGGTGGATGGCCGTGGGGGGTTTAGTGGTCGATGCTTTCTGCAGATTTTTAAACGTATGGTCATATTTTGATTCGAGTGCATTTTGTACGATCTGGGTTTGAATTTGTGCTCGTGCGTGATAGTGTGATCATCGGTGATGGGCGCGACGAACTATGGTGGCCGGAGGAATTTGGGTAGGCGCACGTGCAAGTTTATGCGTGCACTGGAATATTGGACTGGGGAAGATGAGTTGAGGCTCGAAGGGAAGCTCTCGTTTTTATCGTGGATGACTCGAAGTTGGGGGTGTTGGGTTTTGCTCGAGGTAGGCACGGGGTATTTAGGTGTTTGTCTCGAGATTTTGGGTTGTTGTGTTCTGGTTTGTTCTGTGTAAATATTAAGTTGCATATGAAACTTAAGTTTGTATAATGGAATCAAGCATTAAGCTATAAACAAGTTTTATAAAAGAAACCAAAATACAAAGTTAAACTTGTTGTTTTAAAATAAATGTAAACCAAAACTTTTAAAAGTGATAATTGAATTTATTTTCAAATTTAAAATGTTTTAAGATGATTGTTTTTGGAAGTAATTATCTTATTTAAATTTTGGATTTCAATATAAAAGAATGTTTTGAATTTAAATATTGAATTAAAGTTTTAAGAAAATTTTTAAGTAATGATTTAAAAGCTGGGTTTCAATTTATATTGAAGATGAATAAAATTTAATTTAGATAATTAATGTGTTTTAAATTTTAAATTTGATTTCTAAATGCCTTATTCTTAAATAAGGTTATTATTATGATTTTGAAAACCAAATAGAATAATTGATTTTTAAGTTTGATAAATTTCAATTAATTAGTTTATAAAGATAATAAGGTTAAATTATTTTGATATGAACTTATGGATACTTAATTAATATAATTTGTTAATAAGTAAAGATTTAATTAAGATTGATGTTTTTCTTAATTAATTAAGGGTTTTTAAATATAAGAAGTTAATTAATTAATTGTTTAATTAATTTTAAATAATTAGTTAATTGTTTATTTAATTTTAAATAATCACTTAATTATGAATTAATTAAGTGTAATTACTTAATGAAGTAATTAATGGTTAATTATTGAATGTGATTAAGAATGGTAATTACTTATGGAAGTAATTAGTGGAATTACTCATGGGAGTAATTAAGTTGAAATAATTAATGGAAAATGACTTGATGATATTAATTAAGGAATTGATTAATATAATTGTTTTGAAGTTAATTAATTATAGGGTAATTATTTAATTAAGAATTAAGGATTATTTAATGATGGAATTAATTACTTCTTAAGTAATTAATTAAGAGAGTAATCATTTAATGAAGTAATTAGAAGACAATTACTTATGTAAGTAATTAAGAGTTAATTACTAAGTTACTTTTAGTTAATTAATTATTGTGATAAATAAATTAATAAATGTGATTAATTTAAGATTAATTACTAAGAGTAATTTATTAAAAATGTAATTAATTAGAATAATAATTACTTAATAAGTAATTAAAGACTAATTAATTAGATTAATTAATCAAAGGTTAATATAATTAAATAAGAAGTTAATTAATTAAGATAAGTAATTACAAGTTGTTAATTACTGTTTAATGATTAATAAGATGATTAATTAATTACAAAAGTAACTATTAATTTATATGGATCATTAGATAATGTAATTAATCTGTTAATCAAGGTTGATTAATAAAAATGATTAATTAAAGTATGAGCAATTAATTGTAATTAATTAAAGATTAATGTAATTAATTATAATTGATTAATTAATGGAAGTAAATGAAGGATCATTAATTAATGTAATTAATGATAGTAATTAAAGGTTAATTACTGTATATGGTTAAGGATAATTACTTGAATGTAATTAAAAGATAATTAATCACGGAAGGTTAATTAAGAAAGATCATTAAGAGATGATTAAATTATTTATTTGGAATAAATAAATGAAGGAGGATTTAGGTAATCCAATGGATTGAGACTTAATCAATTCTGCTTATGGATGATTGATTGATTTCTATTAGATGATTGATATTGGGTGATTGGTTGATACTGGATGATTTGGATATCAATGATATGTGATATGCTGCTTCGTGAGATGAATGGTTGATATGAATTATCTATTGTGATAATGTGATTCATCTATCTGTTTATATCATCTTGAATATATGTTAAATGTTTAAAAACCTTATAACAACTTGGACATTAAAATGGCGTTTGGGTTTCGGTGAGACCAGGATCGGGTTTCCATATTTGGATAATCTGAGAACCACATCGATCCAAATTAAACGTTAAGTCGTGAATCCAAGTGGAGCTTAGTGAAGACTCGAGGTGTAAGAACAATACGTCAGTATAACTATGGGGGTGATTCCGTGATGAGTTTGACGGAGATAGTACTTACAGGTTCAAGATGGTGATTCCGAGTGCAAGGGCTATGGTTGTTGACTCTGAGGGTGATTCCAAAATGAGTGCAACAAGATAGTGCCTTCGGTTTCGTTCGAACCCGGAACGAACTTCTATGGATTGAATGCTTTCAAAACATCGTCAGGTGCACGATGAGCATTCTAAGATAGATGTGTTCTATAACGGTAATCGCAGCCTCAAGCTTCATCAACCGGGAATGCTAAAACAGGGGAGGTGCAGCAAGGCTACGTGGGTAGCACCCATTTCAGGGTGAGGTCATTCCTGTCTAGATGTCCCCTTATTTTGGCTTTGTGGGTGGTTGGTCATGCCAACCACGGGGTGATCTTACTCGGGACTGTTCAGTAAGGAATGGTTCTGGCTTTGTGATGCTGGAGATTGGAAATAATCCTCGGTACTGTGATCTAGGCCACATACTGTGATGGGCGGTACCCCGGTAGCCCTGCCATTGTATGGAATCCATAATCCAATAAGTGCCTGTACGGTTTTGATTGTGCCCAACTATGTTGGAACTTGAGATGTAATCATTCCAGCTATTTCTGTATTTTATTTTGAAAACCCTAGACACTATTATAATATCATTGGATTTCCTATAAAATGTTTTGGTTAGCGTAAGGTAAAAACTTTTTCATGTTTATGTGTGGGAAGTCTTACGTAATACCATTTCTTTTCAAAGGATTTTCTAAAGTTAAGAAGAAATTTTAACCCGTTTACTCACACCAGAGCCCTGTCTGACTTGAGTGTTTATTTTCTGTTTTATTAAACCCTTGGGTACTCATATTATGTATGAGTAGTCAAGTGATTCAGGTTTTCTTGACGAATTCTGGAGGATATATGGAGCAGGAGGCTTCCACGTGTAGATATATTATGGTTCCGCTGTGTTTGTATGGTATCTGTTTCATGTGTTCTTGAGTTGTATGGTTAGACAGATGTTTATAACTGTCTAATATGTGTTCTATAAGTTATCTACTCTGATGTAATATGACACTATGTAATATTTTATGTGATATATTATATTTCATTCATTCCGCTGTGAGTTCTCTAATGTTGTTGTGTTCTTCTTTCTCTTTGTTTTCTTCTTCTATCCCTTTCTTTTCTTAATTAGTGATGCGACTTTCTGGTGTTAGAAGTCGGGTCGCTACCGGTGGTATCAGAGCGTTAGGTTGAGTGAATATCTAGGCTCTAGAGTGGTGTCTTTCTTGAGAGAACGTACTTGTAATTTTTTATATATAACTATATATATATATATATATATATATATATATATGTATGTATGTATGTATATATACACAATTAATCTGTTGGGTTATCTGTTCGGATTTTCCAACATAAGTTTAGAGGTAGATGGAGTAGTGGTGTGTGTGTAACACGACTACCACTGATGGAAGAGGTACATATGTTGAGGTTGGAAGTATATTTGTCGAGACTGTAGACCTAATACCGTCTCAAGTGAGATTTGTAGCTTGGAGTAAGGATTTCTCTGATCCACGAAGGGAATCTTTTAAATATTAGGAGTTTATCTTTGAAGTGTAAGTTTGGATCTGTCGGAAGTGTAGAAGTCAGTGATGATATCTTTATAACTGCGTGATGAGATGCAGTATCCATGGATATTTCGAGGATGTTTTCTCTTGAAGCAGTTTTAAAAATAGTTGAGGAGCAGTCTTTACCTGCTGTAGGGAAGACTCGTTTGTGTAGAAGTTTTCTGGTTCTTTATCTAGGAGGTTGGCTGTTTTGGAATATGAGATTAAGGTCTAAGAGTTGCTTCGTTTCGGCATGGTCTCATTGTCATTCCTTAAAGAGAGCGAGATGTTGATGCTTGGTTTGGAGCCCGAATTTCTTGAGAGGTTGTCTACCATCTCGAAGGTCCATTTTGTGGTTTGTTGATGGTTTTGGATTTCGAGGAGCCTTTAGATTAGAAGTTTTTGGTTAGTTGTGGTAGCAGTGCAACTCGAATTGTTCAGTGTGCTGACGAGAAGGTCTTTTAGCCTTGCAGGTATTATCGAGGTAGAGTTAGGAAGCAGCAGTGTGCCCGTTTCTCCGATGGTTCAGGAATTGTTGTAGTTCCTTCTTCAGCAGACCGACCATTTGGTGAATGTTTTCTTGAAGGTTAACCTTGTTTGGAAAAGCTTAAGGCTATTCTAATTGGTAAAGGGAGGACAGTTTTTGGAATCCAAATTAGGTTGGATCGCAAAAGTGACTTGCGATTAGTTTGGGAATTTATCTTGAGCAATCTTTTGTTTGAGATTGAGGGTTCTCATGTGGAAGTAGGAGCTACTGATGTAATCAGAAGTTTGTCTGCATCTGGAGTTGAGTTTCATATTGTTTTGGTTCCAGAAACGATATTGGTGGTTAGCCTGGTAGTAGGGTGGTTCTTGGAGAAGGAGAGTTGGTGTAGCAACTCAGAAATTTGGGAGTTTGGATTGGTCAGGTCTAGTTTTGAGTTGGATTCTGCTGTAAGGTTGTGTGACCGAGTCAGATGGATCGCTAAGATTTTATGGATTTGATGAACAAAGTTTCCCAGATATATTGGATAAGTTTGTATTCGTCTTCATCAACAGTACTCTCATCTATTTCAGAATCAGAGTTGTGCGGCGGAAGCGAGGTAGCAGCTGTACAAGAATGAAGTAAATTCAGTTTGTTATTGCTTGGAAGTAGAGCTTGTGTTCTGGAATTCGATGGATTTTGGAAGACTTTTCTGTTGGATAGAATCCAGAAACTGGTTTGTTTTGGTCTAGTTGTTTCTGGAAGTATCAGCATAGGTTGAGCTGATTAGGAAGAAGATGGGCAGCCCAGGATTGTCTGTTGAGTTATGCTGATATGAGATTAGGAGTTTGGGATTTCTTTTCTGTGTTTTGATAGGATAAGATTGGATTGATAGTTTGGATAACCGGAATTCATTGTATTTCACGTATCTCTGAGGGAGTACGTGTATGATTCATTGTTGGTTGTGGAATCCGTAGTTTAGTTGGATTTGGAAGTTGAGCTAGATTTGAGTATAGTCTGATGTTCTGTTCAGATTGATGGATCTAGAGATGAGTTGAGCTCTGGATTATGGTAGTGTAGTTTGTTAGCTTCTGCAGAGAGAGTCTCCCATTAGTTTATACTTGGGAAACTCTAGATAGAATTTGAGATTTGTTCTGATTTGTGTCACGATAATTAGTTAGATTTGTTTGTTTGATTGATTGCTATGGTTGTTAGTTAATGGATGTTAGGTATGCTTTACTGTTTGAAATTAAAATCTTTGCTGGGTTATTAAATTACCTTTGCTTTTAAATTTCAGGGACGAAATTCTTTTAAGGAGGGAGGAATGTGACGACCTGGAATTTTAGGCAATATCAATTTAATAATATGTATTAATAATTAATTTGGTTTGATAATTTTTCTTTATAATTTTAACTTAGATTGGTAAATTTAATCTTTTTGAAGGTTAATAAATATTTAATCTGGTAATTTTGATCAATATCTTTCTAATAATTTAAAATTGATAAGATTTATCTTTTAAGCTAATAAAATTTTATTCTATTTATAATATATATATTTGATATATATTGTGAATAGAAGATCTTTTGTAAATGAAAATTGAATGTTCAAATTGTAATATATATGTATGTATATGTTATAATTTGATATTGTTTTGAAATTTAATTTAATCTATTAATAAATTTATATATGTATGAATTGTAATTTAAAGCTTTTTTTTTAGAATTAATATTTTTCAAAAGCTGATTTAAGTTTAATTTAATTTGTTTTCAAATATAAGATAATTGTTTATTTTAAATATGATAGTTTAAATAAAGTTCTGTTTTTTTTCTTTAAAGTGTTTAATTTTAAATGGTTATAAAAATGTATGTATAAGATATATTTGTAATATAATTAGTTTTATAATATTTTCTTCAAAAAGTAAATTTATATACACATATGCAAATATTTATTAATTAAGAGATTTGAGTAAGTAAGCTTTACATTTACATTTAAATTAAATAAAAATTTATTAAAATACTTAAAGAGATGTGTAACCATGTTAATCATCTTAACAACACATGTGAAGCTATTAAACAAATTAAATGACAAATGTAAGTTTTTGATAACAAGTGGCAACATACTAATTTTAATTAACATAACATAATTCATTTAAAACATAAAGAAATTTGTTTCTCTTTCATTTTCCAAACTTTCTTTCTTCATTCTCAAATTATTTTTCTTCCTTCATGAATTAAAGGGCAAATATGAAATCTTTCTTAAATCTGAAATTCAAAACCACAAAAGCAAATCAAACCTGAAAATTGAAAAGTAAAATGAAATCTGGATTTTTTCAAAGCTGCAACCTTCAAATCAAACCCGCATATTCAAATGAAGTTCAACAGCAAGATCAAGATCTGTTGAACATTTTAAACAACCAATTTGAAGGCATGCATGGATTCAATTTCATCAGCAATCAAAGCATCTTTTTCCAGATTTAAGTGTTCAAGCCTGAAAATAAAATCAAAATCTTGCTCTGCTTTTGTTCACTACATGTTAACAAGTGAGTAAATTTTGTTTTAAAACAGTTTTAATTTAATCTATGGTTGAATGATGATGCATGCAAATGATTCTTTTTTTTTGATAATGAATATTATTACATTAATATTGTTAAATTGTATGTTGTAAGTGTGAAATTACCAGGAATTCAAATGACAGTAAATATTCATTCTCTGTTTGAAATTTTTGAAGTTGTTCCTTAAGAAAATTCAAATCTTTCAAATCTATACCTTATTTGAATTTTATATGTAAATGAAAAATGTATGTTAATGCTCGATAGTGATTTTAAAAATAGTTTCATAATTTTAAAAGCAACAAATGATTATAAATAAGGGATTAACAATAAACTAGGTTTTTTTGTAAAAAAATCAACTGTCTTAAATTTTAATTTTAATTACATGTATGTAATCACGATGAAAAATCTTGAATTTTGATATTCATTTTGTAATTTTTAATTGGATAATTGATGTGAATTTGGGTTTTGTTCGAATATAGGGTTTTGGTGATTTGCCGTTGATCGGCGTGTTGATCGGAGCTATAATTTTGGACGAAGCTCGCTTATATGTGGTGGATGAAGGGAAAAATGCTATGGAATTTTTCCAATGGTTGAATCGATAGGAATTGGGTCAAGTAGGGTTTTTGCTTGTTTTCGGCTGGGCTTGGCTGTCGAGGTTTTTGCGACACAAGATGTTGACCGGAAGCGATCGCGTGGCTTGCGAGAGTAGTGGGAGGTCGAGAAGAAGGTGGAGTATGGTCGGCGAGGATCATCGACGTCATGGTGGATGGCCGTGGGGGGTTTAGTGGTCGATGCTTTCTGCAGATTTTCAAACGTTTGGTTGTATTTTGATTCGAGTACATTTTTTACGATCTGGGTTTGAATTTGTGCTCGCACGTGATAGCGTGATCGTCGACGATGGTCGCGACGAACTATGGTGGCCGGAGGCATTTGGGTAGGTGCACGTGCACGTTTATGTGTGCACTGGAATATTGGACTGGGGAAGATGAGTTGAGGCTCGTAGGGAAGCTCGCCTTTTTATCGCGGATGACTCGAAGTTGTTGGTGTTGGGTTTTGCTCGAGGTAGGCACGGGGTATTTAGGTGTTTGTCTCGAGATTTTGGGTTGCTGTGTTGTGGTTTGTTCTGTGTAAATATTAAGTTGCATATGAAATTTAAGTTTGTATAATGGAATCAAGCATTAAGCTATAAAAAAGTTTTATAAATGAAACCAAAATACAAAGTAAAACTTATTGTTTTAAAATAAACTTAAACCAAAACTTTTAAAAGTGATAATTGAATTTATTTTCAAATTTAAAATGTTTTAAGATGATTGTTTTTGGAAGTAATTATCTTAATTAAATTTTGGATTTCAATATAAAAGAATGTTTTAAATTTAAATATTGAATTAAAGTTTTAAGCAAACTTTTAAGTAATGATTTAAAAGCAAGGTTTCAATTTATATTGAAGATGAATAAAATTTAATTTAGATAATTAATGTGTTTTAAATTTTAAATTTGATTTCTAAATGCCTTATTATTAAATAAGGTTATTATTATGATTTTGAAAACCAAATAGCATAATTGATTTTTAAGTTTGATAAATAAATTAATAAATGTGATTAATTTAAATTAATTACTGAGCGTAATTAAATAAAAATGTAATTAATTAATAAAGTAATTAATCAAGGATTATTTATACATTAAATTGAATAATAATTACTTAATGAAGTAATTAAAGATTAATTAATTATAATCAAAGGTTAATATAATTAATTAAGAAGTTAATTAATTAAGATAAGTAATTACAAGTTGTTAATTACTGTTTAATTATTAATAAGATGATTAATTAATTATTAAAGTAATTATTAATTAATATGGATCATTAGATAATGTAATTAATTAGTTAATCAAGGTTGATTAATAAAAATGATTAATTAAAGTATGATTAATTAATTGTAATTAATTAAAGATTAATGTAATTAATTGTAATTGATTAATTAATAGAAGTAAATGAAGGATCATTAATGAATGTAATTAGTGATAGTAATTAAAGGTTAATTACTGTATATGGTTAAGGATAATTACTTGAGTGTAATTAAAAGATAATTAATCATGGAAGGTTAATTAAGAAAGATCATTAAGAGATGATTAAATTATTTATTTGGAATAAATAAATGAAGAAGGATTTAGGTAATCCAATGGATTGAGAGTTAATCAATTCTGCTTATGGATGATTGATTGATTTCTATTAGATGATTGATATTCGGTGATTGGTTGATATTGGATGATTTGGATATCTATGATATGTGATATGCTGCTTTGTGAGATGAATGGTTGATATGAATTATCTATTGTGATAATGTGATTCATCTATCTGTTTATATCGTCCTGAATATAAGTTAAATGTTTAAAACCCTTAAAACAACTTGGACATTAAAATGGCGTTTGGGTTTCGGTAAGACCGGGATCGGGTTTCCATATTTGGATAATCCGAAAACCACATCGATCCAAATTAAACGTTAGGTCGTGAATCCAAGTGGAGCTTAGTGAAGACTCGAGTTGTAAGAACTATACGTCAGTATAACTCTGGGGGTGATTCCGTGATGAGTTTGACGGAGATAGTACTTACAGGTTCGAGATGGTGATTCAGAGTGCAAGGGCTATGGTCGTTGACTTTGAGGGTGATTCAAAAATGAGTGCAACGAGATAGTCCCTTCGGTTTCGTACGAACCAGGAGCGAACTTGTATGGATTGAATGCTTTCATAACATCGTCAGGTGGACGATGAGCATTATAAGATAGATGTGTTCTATAAATGTAATCGCAGCCTCAAGCCTCATCAACCGGGAATGGCTAAAACAGGTGTAACGACCCGGAATTTTTGACAATATATTTTAAATAATATTTACTCTAATTTAAATGAAATACAAGCTTCTCAAATTATAAACTGATGAGATCTTTGATATTTATTAGTTATATATGCTCTATAAAGAAAATTTTGATTTGAAAATGTAAAATGAAATCTTTTAAATTTGTTTAAAACAAATTATGTCTTATTCACTAAAATCAAAGATTTTATATTATTGATATTTAATCTAATATACATTTAAAATGTAATTAAATTAATAATGTTTAAATAATAAATAACTTTGTCAATGATACACATAAACATAAAAACATAATTATAAAATATAAGAAGTAACTAGAAATATAAACATACAAATAGAATGTTATAAATAAGTGTTTGAAATTTAAATTTACAAACACAATGTTATGAATCAAATGCTTGAAAATTAAATTACAAATAAAATACAATTAATATAATAAAAAAATAACCTGTATAATATATGAAGACGAATAATACAAAGAATTACCTGTAACCTGAATTTATACAACACAAAACCTTTAACCAAGGTTATATCAAGCTGCTATAAAAAAAAATATGCATAAGAAAACAAAGTGTTCACGTCAAAAAAAATAAACAAATATCAGAAGTATTAATTAGATGTTACATAAATAAAGACACAAATAATTAATTAGCACAATATTTTGTCAACTCAATTGCAAGAAAAATCTTCCAGCCGAAATCTCTATATCATTTCATTCGCAGTATATTAAATACAAGCAATTCAAAAGCATGTGAGAATTGTCCAGATATTACCTATACTGTTCAGGTCTTTCTATATGTTTATCCATCATATATTGTGTTCGCTTATAAAACTTGACAAAAATTTAAAACCAAATCTGAAAAGAAGATAAATAAACATCATCTGCTGTTTTCATTCATTCATCATCAAAACAGTGAAGTTGTTTAGGAAATTCATCTGCAGCCTTCATCAACTTTTTTTTGTGTTCGACAAATATTTTTGGTGAGTAAACATATAAGTTTTTAAGTTTAATTTGGTAATTAATTCCTGTATATCTCGTGTTGCCATATGTTAGAGTATTTGGTTTTGGAATGTTTCCTTAGAATTTTAATATGTGATGATCTCCTATATTCTAAGCTTTGAGCAAAGAAGTGAAAGAATTCTAATATCTTTAGTTAAACTAATTTAAACTTTGGAAATTAAGTTGAATAAACATGTTTGAAACTGAAGATCGTGGCTTGGAAGTAGGTTGGAAGAGACAGTGTAACTTAAAAACTGTAAATTCAAATTTACAGTAAACAAATTAATATGGGAAAAACTCAAAGATTTTAAATTGTAAATTCGAATACATATATTAAGTAAACATACAAAGTACGGATTTTTAAAATGAAAATGATGATTTTTAGTTTAATATTTAAAGTGCAGTTCGAAAATAAACAAAAGTTACATTTTTTCCGATTTCGTTTGATTCAATTAATTTTAGTTGTTGAAATTTGTTACGATGCAAGCTTGAAGATGAGTTAATATAGGAAAAATGCCAAAAAAATTATTAACGCAAGGATTTTGAGGTCGAGATACAAATGGGGTTTGGGTTCATATTGTTTTGTTGTTCTGTAAAAAAATTGTTTACGTCGCCGTGTTTGAATCGAGTGGCACGCGGGTTTGGGAGAAGGCCGATAAAGGTCTGGACTTGGCGTTGACGAAGTGGTTTGGCCTCTAGTGATGGATGATGGCAGTACGTGGTGATTTTCAGTGGTTCGTTCGTGTAGCCGGTTCGAGCTACAGGCTAGATTTTTCTTTTCGATCAATTCGTGGAAATTGGGTTTTGTTTTCGATTAAGAGGGTGATTTGGGGTTTGTGGGTAGCGACAAGGGTTGCCGAAGGTGAGGCGAACCACCGTGCACGTGCACGGTGGGGACTGGTGAACGGTGTGATGCGTTTGGGTCGCGCGAGTGTATTACTCGAGAAATTTGGGTTTTGACACGATTTCGAACCCAGGCGTGGGATCGAGGTCGTGTAACTGTAGTGTGCGCGTGAGTGTTGAGGATACTGCGTTTTAATTTTCTAACATAAGCTTGAATAAAAAAAAGAAGGAAAGGATCAGGGAGAAGAAGATGGAGTAGAGGAAGAGTGACACGGGAAAGAACTAGGGGAAATAGCAAAAGGGCTCGGGTTTTACACTAGGGAATAAGTGGGTTGTCTCGGTTCTGTAGACTTGCCTAATTACTTTAAGTATTTTGAATAACAAAGTTAATAAAGTAAATAATATTAGTCAGTTTTAATTTAATATTTGATTTAAATTTTATTAAAAGAAAGGTTTGTAAAGTAATTAATTAGTATAAGGTAATTATAAATGTAAATTAATTTTATACTTGAAAATAAATTAATAACTTTAAATTAAATTTGTAATTAGAAGTCGACTTTGTGTTAAATCAATTTAAAACTTAAGAACGTTAGTTAATTACTTAAAGTTAATTAATAAATGGTAGTTAACTTATGATTAATTAAAGATAATTGATAAATTAGTTAATAATAAATGATAAATTAATTGTTAATAAATGATTAATTAAATAATTTGTGATAATTAAATAAGTAATTAACTTTATTTAATTAATGATTTAGATTATTAATTAATAATCAATAAATTTAATGGGTTAATTAATTAGTAATTAATTAAACAATAATATAATGATTTATTCTCAAGTAATTAATTAAGTTAAGTAAACCAAACTGTTTTGATATGAATTGATAATTCTGTTTGATTTACTCTGATATCTGTTTGATGATATTCTGTGATATGTGTGATATATTCTTGATATATCTGTGATGACTGTATATGATTTATTTGTGATATTTGTTATGTAAATGCTTAATATTGAATTAAACTGTTAAGACTAAACAGACAACTTGGCCCTTAAAATGGCATTTGGATTCCGATGAGACCGGGATCGGGTATCAATTCGATATTCCGAAAAACACATCGATCCAAATTTAACTATAGGTCGTGACATATCAATTGGGGATCGAGATGGTCTTTCAGAATGCAAGGGTTATCGTCGTTAACTCTAAAGGTGATTCCAAAACGAGCGTAACGAGACAATGCCTTCGGTTTCGTTCGAACCTGGAACGAACTTGTATGGATAGAATGCTTTCAACACATCGTCAGGTGGACGATGAGCATTCTAAGAATATGCTCTATAAAGGTAACCGCAGCCTCAAGACTCATCAACAGGGAATGGCTAAAACAGGGGAGATGCAGCAAGGCTAGGTGGGTCATGCCCAAGCAGGACGCGGTATACCCCTATCCAGATGTCCATTTATTTCGGCTGTGTGAGCAGTTGTTGGCCACAACTGCGGGGTTATCTTGTTCGGGACTGTTCAGTAAGGAATGGTTCCGGCCTTGTTGTAGAGGGTTGGGAGTGATCCTCGGTACGGTGATCTAGGCCCCGTACTGTGACGGGACGTACCCCAGTAGCCCTGCCATTGTAGGGAACCCATTTTCCCTACGAGACCCTACGATTTTGATTTGTATTACCCACTTTCGTGGCTAGTAGCTGGAATTTAATAGATGTAACAATTTCGGCTATTTTTTATTTACTTGAAATCCTAGACACTATTATAATATCATCGGATTTCCTATAAAATGTTTTGGTTAGCGTAAGGTAAAAATTTACCCGTATTTATGTGTGGGGAGTCTTACGTGATACCTTTATTTTCAAATGATTTTCAAAGTTAAACAATTTTAACCCGTTTACTCACACCAGACCCATGTCTGACCCGGAGTTTATATTTTGTTTTTTATAAACTCTTGGGTACTCGAATTTTTATGAGTAGCCAAGTGATAGGTATTTGGAGTACTGATTTTCTGGAGGAGCTTTGGAGAAGAAGACCAGATGTATGTATCTATCTATGTAGTTCCGCTGTGTAGTTAGTGTATGTTGTATTTTGGATGTATGCATGGACATATATGTATTTGAAAGTTCTGTTGTATGATATTGTATAACTCTGATGTATGTATAATTACGTGATGTATATTTTGTTCCATTCCGCTGTGAGATTCTGATGTTGTTATTTCTTTCTTTCTATTCTTTTCTATTTCTATCCATTTCTTTCTTAATGATGATACATCTTTCTGGGGTTATAAAGGCGGGTCGTCACGGTTGGTATCAGAGCGAGGTTGAGCAAGTACCTAGGCTCTTGTGTTATATTTATCTTGAGAGTGTGTATTTGTATATTTCATAAATTTGTTGAGTTATCTGTCCAGGTGGCCAACATGAGTTCTGGAAGAAGAGGCAGAGTTAGGGCCAGTACTTCAACTGATAATGGACGGAGTCAAAATGCTAGTGAGGCTGTAAATCCAGTACCGCTTCAAGTTAGTTTTGCAGCTTTATGCAAAGATTTCAACAATCTCGGAGGCCAAACATTTAATGGTTCAGAATCAATAATTGAAGTTCAAGCCTGGCTACGCTCTTGTGAGCGCATTTTTAAGAGCATGAAGTTGTCGGATGAATGGAAAAGAGAAATGGCAACATGGCAATTGTAGGGTGGTGCAGCAGCCTGATGGGATGCAACAGTAGCAAACATTTCTGAGGATGACATTTCATCGGACAGATTTAAGGAGCTATTTGAAGAGAATTTATGCCAACAGTGGGGAAAACCCAATTGTATCAGGATTTTTTGAATTTGAAGCAGGGTAATATGTCCATTTCGGAGTATGAGACCAAATTCGACGAACTTTCGTGCTATGGACCAGGACTCATCGATACTCCCCTCAAAAAGAATGAAATTTTTTTGCAAGGATTGAGGCCTGAATTCCATGAAAAATTGACGGTGCTTGTGAAAGGATCTTTTGTTGATTTGATTGATATGGCATTGAGATATGAGAATTTGATGAGTAAGAAATTTGTGGCTCCAGTTGCAGCTTCAGGTGGGAATTTCACTAATCCGAATAAGCGGAAGTTCGATCCTAAATGGAGAAAGCCAAGCAAGAAGAAGCCTGGAAATAACAACGGACCACGCAAATGCTACCTTTGTCAGCAGGAAGGACATTTGGCAAATAAATGTCCCAGAAAAGGATTCCAGCAGCAGCAGCAACAACCGCATTATAGTGGTCCGGGATCAGCTATGGTTCATAGATCGTTGTGTTTTAATTGTCATCCGGCTGGTCATATGATCAAGAATTGTCCACTTCTGCAAAGGGCGCCTCAGAATAAAGTCTTTGCTTTGGAAGCCGGCCCATCTTCTTCTTCTCAAAGCAAAGGAGTTTTGGAAGGTACTTTACTTTTAGATGGCAAATATATTAAAGTTTTGTTTGATTCGGGTGCTTCCTTGAGTTTTATTTCTCTGGACTCTGTAGAAAAGTTCTTTCTTACCCCTAGTTCTGTAGACTGTCCTATCTTGGTATCTAATCCTATAGGAGGGTTGACCAAATTAGATACTATCTGTAAGGACTTAAAGATTTCTTATCTATCCCACAGTTTTTCTTGTGACCCGTATGTGTTGAATTTTAAGGGATTTGATCTTATTTTGGGAATGGATTGGCTGGATAAGTATAGAGCAGTTTTGAATTGTGATGAGAGAACAGTTTCGTTGGAAACTGATCTGCGTAGAATTGCCAGAGTGTCGTGTGATAATTCTTGTATTCACTTGAGCAGTCTTTTCATGGAATTGAGACTTCTGAAGAGAAGATCGAAGACATCAATGTGGTTCAAGATTTTCCTGATGTTTTTGAAGAATTTAAGTGTCTACCACCACATAGAGAAATAGAGTTTCGTATTGATTTGATTCCAGGAGCAGTGCCGGTGATTCAACCTAGTAGAAGAATGCCTCCTACGAAGAGAGAAGAGTTAATTAAGCAGACTCAAGGTCTTTTGGACAAGGGGTTGATTATGCCCAGTTTTTCTTGTTGGGACTCTGCTACGGTGTTTGTCACTAAATCGGATGGATCACTAAGGTTTTGTGTGGATTATAGAGAATTGAACCAAGTGACTTTCTGTAATAAATATCCTCTTCCTCGCATCGATGATCTTTTTGACCAATTGCATGGTTCTTCTATCTTTTCTCAACTAGATCTAGCTTCAGGTTTCCATCAGTTGAGAGTAGCTGAGGACAGTATTCCCTTGATTGCATTTAGGGGACTAAGTTGTTTATATGAGTGGTTGGTCATGCCTTTTGGGTTGACCAACGCTCCTGCCTACTTTGTTGACCTCATGAACCGAGTCTTTAGGGATGTGTTGAATAAGTTCGTGCTGGTATTCATTAATGATATCTTGGTCTACTCCAAATCTGAAGAAGAGCACAGCGAGCATTTGAGGACTGTATTAGAGACTCTGAGGAAGCATGTGTTGAAGGCGAAGTTTTCGAAGTGCCATTTCTGGAAATCGAAAGTTAAATTTTAGGGCACATTGTTTCTGGTGAAGGCATTTCTGTAGACCCAGCGAAGGTTGAAACTATTCTGGAATGGAAATAGCCGGAGACACCGATGGAAGTTCGCAGTTTTCTGGGATTGGCTGGCTACTATAGGAAATTTATCAAGGATTATTCCAAGATTTCTTCACATCTGACTAAGCTGACTAAGAAGGGAGAAAAATTCAAATGGACACCCCAGTGTGAAGAAGCTTTTCAGGAGTTGAAGACGAGGCTAACTAGTGCACCAGTGCTTGCTATTCTGGATGGAAAGAGCAAATTCGAGGTTTATACTGATGCTTGTATGACTGGTTTGGGAGCAGTTCTGATGCAGAATGGAAGGGTAATTGCATATGCGAGTCGGAAATTGAAGCCATATGAGAAGAACTACGCTACGCACGATCTAGAACTGTTAGCCATTGTTTTTGCTTTGAAGATTTGGAGATATTATCTTTTGGGAGAGAAATTCGAATTGTTCACGGATCATAAACCGTTGAAATATCTTTTCTCTCAAAAAGATCTTAATCTGAGACAACAGCGGTGGGTTGAATTTTTAGCAACCTATGATTTGGATATTCTGTACACTCCGGGAAAGGCGAATGTTGTAGCTGATGCTCTTAGCAGGAATGCAGTCCTATCTCTTCTAGAAGATGTTCCATCTCTTATTGAAAGAATTTCAAACAAGCAAGAATCTGATAAAATGTTGAGGAGAATCATCAAAAGAGTTAGGAAGGGTCAGTGTCCCAGTTTTGAAATTAATGGTCAAGGAATCTTAAGGATTAACGGGAGAATTTGTGTTCCGAATGATAGGGATTTGAAGCAGGAAGTGCATATGAGAATCATCATTCCAAATTGAATATTCATATGGGAATCTCGAAGATGTATAAGGATATGAAGAGAGTTTACTGGTGGCCGAATATGAAGAAGGATGTAGCTAGATTCGTGAACAATTATGCCATCTGCCAACAAGTTAAAGGTGATCAACAGAAATCGGCCGGATTATTGCAGCCTTTGGAAATTCCAGATTGGAAATGGGAGATGATTTCTATGGATTTTATCGACGGATTGCCTAGAACCAGGAAAGGAAACGATGGAATATGGGTTATTGTGGATCATTTAACTAAGTGTGCCCATTTTATACCGGTAAAGGCAACTCGTACTGCAGTTTCTCTGGCAGAAATTTTCTTGAAGGAGATAGTCAGATTGCATGGTGTGCCTGTCAGTATAGTAAGTGACTGTGATACTACTTTCACTAGCAAATTCTGGGAAGCTCTGTAGTCAGCAATGGGAACAAATTTGAGATTGAGTACAGCCTATCATCCTCAAACAGACGGACAGACGGACAGACGGAGATGCTTAATCGTATTCTAGAGGATATGTTGCGGGCTTATGTTTTGGATTTTGGAGGATCATGGGAAGACCATCTTCATTTAGTGGAATTCTCTTATAATAACAGTTATCAAGCAAGTATTAAGATGGCTCCTTATGAAGCTCTGTATGGAAGACCGTGTAGATCCCCATCTTGTTGGATTGAATCGAAAGATCGTCTTGTGCTCGGACCCGATCTTATTCGAGAAGCTTCTGCGAAAGTTGAGCTTATCAAGAAAAAGATGAAAGCTTCTCAGGATCGTCAGAAGAAGTATGCTGATAGAAGACGAAGACCATTGGAATTGAAGATTGGAGATTTAGTTTTTGTCAAAGTTTCCCTAATTGAGGGGGCTATAAGATTTGGAAAGACGGGAAAACTTGCTCCGATATATATTGGACCATTCCGAATGTTGGAAAGAATTGGAGCTGTAGCATACAGGATTGGATTGCCAGAACGGATGTCTGGGATTCACACCGTGTTTCATGTATCGCATTTGAGGAAATTATTTCATGATCCATCACTGGTTGTAGAACCAGTAGTTCAGGAAGATTTGGAAGTGGAACCCAATTTGACTGTGGTCAGAAATTCAGTTCGGATTGTGGATCAAGACGAGAAGCATCTCAGGAGCAAAGTAGTGAAACTCGTGAAGGTGCAGTGGAGTGAGGATCCCAGAGATTGTACCTGGGAAACTCTCAATAGTTTTAGGAAAGCTTATCCAGATTTATGTCCGGATAACTAGTGATGTTTGTTAGAGTAGACTGTTTGATTTTTTTTTATTGTATGGATGATATGTATGTTTGGATTGTTAATATAAAAGCTTTTGAATTAACTGTTGTTTTAAATTTCGGGGACGAAATTCTTTTAAGGGGGGAGGAATGTAACGACCTGGAATTTTTGACAATATATTTTAAATAATATTTACTCTACTTTAAATGAAATACAAGCTTCTCAAATTATAAACGGATGAGATCTTTGATATTTATCAGTTATATATGCTCTGTAAAGAAAATTTTGATTTGAAAATCTAAAATGAAATCTTTTAAAAATGTTAAAAACAAATTCTGCTTATTCACTAAAATCAAAGATTTTGTATTATTGATATTTGATCTAATATACATCTAAAATGTAACTGAAATAATAATGTTTAAATAATAAATAACTTTATCAATGATACACATAAACATAAAAACATAATTATAAAATATAAGAAGTAAATAGAAATATAAATATACAAATAGAGTGTTATAAATAAATGTTTTAAATTTAAATGTACAAACACAATGTTATGAATCAAATGCTTGAAAATTAAATTACAAATAGAATACAATTAATATAATCAAAACAATAATCTGTATAATATATGAAGATGAATAATACAAAGAATAACCTGTAACCTGAATTTATACAACACAAAACCTTTAACCAAGGTTATATCAAGCTGCTATAAAAATTTTATATGCATAAGAAAACAAAGTGTTCACGTCAAAAAAATAAACAAATATCAAAAACATTAATTAGATGTTAACATAAATGAAGACACAAGCAATTAATAAGCACAATATTTTGTCAACTCAATTGCAAGAAAAATCTTACAGCTGAAATCTCTATATCATTTCATTTGCAATGTATTAAATACAAGCAATTCAAAAGCATGTGAGAATTGTCTAGATATTACCTATACTGTTCAGGTCTTTCTATATATATATCCATCATATATTGTGTTCGTTTATAAAACTTAATAAAAATTTAAAAGCAAACCTGAAAAGAAGATAAATAATCATCATCTGCTGTTTTCATTCATTCATCATCAAAACAGTGAAGTTTTTCGAGAAATTCATCTGTAGTCTTCATCAACTTTGCTTTCTGTTCAACAAATATTTTTGGTGGGTAAACATATAAATTTTTAAGTTTAATTTGGTAATTAATTCCTGTATATCTTGTGTTGCCATATGTTAGAGAATTTGGTTCTGGAATGTTTCCAAAGAATTTTAATATGTGATGTTCTCCTGTATTCTAAGCTTTGAGCAAAGAAGTGGAAGAATTCTAATATTATTCAGTTAAACTAATTTAAACTTAGGAAACTAAGTTGAATAAACATGTTTGAAACTGAAGATCATGGCTTGGAAGTAGGTTGGAAGAGACAGATTAACTTAAAAACTGTAAATTCAAATTTACAGTAAACAAATTAATATGGGCAAAACTCAAAGATTTTAAATTGTAAATTTGAATTAATATATTGTGATGACCCGGATTTTTGACCATCAGTTAATTGGATAATTAACTGATTTTAACTATTGTAAAACACTGATGTATAAATTGAGAAAATTAAATATGTGTTGTTTATATATATATTTAAATGAGTTGATTTTAAATTGAGTTTGAATTTGAAATTTGAAATTCAAAAGGATAAAAATCTTAAATAAATCAGATTTTAAAACTCTATATTCTAAATATATATATATATATATATATATATATATTTGGGGTTGTGAAATCGGGATTGACACAATAATTTTCAAAAGGGTATTTTAGGTTAAATTTATATATATATACACATTTAGTATTTATAAAGTAGTAAATTAAGTATAAAGCTTATTATTAATATTTAAAATAAATAAAAATATCTTAAATAAAAAATGTGAACTTATTAAAGTTTGATAATAACATAACATACTATTACAAAGGCTTAAGAAATTAATATAAATACATACAAGGCACAAGAGACATTTAAATATAAATTTAGAACACTTGTAAATATCTCATTTTTGCATGCCAACACTTGTAAGAAATAATTTGTATTGACAAATGTAATCTTAATGGCATGTTCTTTTTATTTGAAATTAGGTAAAAGGTAATAAGAAAATGGGGGCTAGACCTATTTTCTTCAAAAACCTCAAATCATAAAAAAAAAATCCAGATTTGAGACAAATCAAACAATCAAGCTAAGTTCAAATATTCTCCAAAGCACAAAATAAAAGACCAACATGTAACCATTTTCTCAAAACCTGAACCAAAATTGATCAAACAGAAAACAAAGTGAAATTCAAATGAATCTCAAAACTTTAGCAAGAGTTAAAGTTTCAGGCAAGGAGGAAATCAACTCAACCTAATCAGGTAGCAGATTCAGGAATTCAAAACATGGCTCTGTTATCTTCTACAGGTGAGTAAGTCAAATTTTTTTCTTCAATCTGTTGTATGATTGTGTTTGTGATCTATTGCACGTATAAATTAAATTGTTTGTGTAAATAATAGATAGGGATTTTCTGTGCAAGCTGAATGAGTAACCGGAACATGCATGTCCAAATAAACTAAATTCCCATCCATATGTTCAGATTTAGGTTATAATCATTTAAGTAAAGTTGTGTATATAGATGAATCATCATTTTAAAAAAATATTTCCAAGAATATATTAAGTGATTAGTTTGAAAAATAGAATAAGAAGTGATTAGAAATTCAAATCAGGAAATCAATTTGTTGAATTATACGTTTTGATTACAGAACTTGAATCATACTGGAAATTTATGAATTTCGAGATTTATTTCGAGAGTTTTAAGTAGATAATCCCAGAGATATCACGAGTTGAACGATATTGGGGAAAATGTCAATTCTCGTCGATTGGGGAAGATATAATCATCGAAATTTTAATGAAGCAAGTTTGGATGATAAGGTTCCTTGGAAAAATGGTTTTAGGATTTATCAATTACCGTGGAGATCGAATTGTAACGATGTAGGGTTTTAGGCTGAGTTGGGGATGGGGTAGTTTGCTGGATTTTCACGGCGACTTGTTAGCATCGGAGTGGACCGATGGTTGAGGAAAGGACTGACGAAGGTCAGGCGGCTTGGGCCTAAGGAAGGAGTCTCCAGTGGTCGGAGATTGTGATGCGGGGCGAATTCCGGTATTGGTTCAGTAACTTGTGGTGGGGTAAATTGCTCGATTTTGAATTAGGGGATGGTTCGACAAACTTCATGGCCGATCAACTCAGGGAAGGATGGTCGTCGAGCTGAGGATCGAAGCTTGGATCAAACTCGACCTGTTTTGAGTGTGCATGTGCACGGCGTCAGTGCACGGCGGCCGCTTTCGTTTGAGCTTGTGTTGTGTGTGGACTGGAAGGAAGAAGAAGATGAAATGTATCAGGGAATCACGGTCATGACTCAGTGCCGAGCTCGAGTCATTCAAGTGAGAAGTTGGTTGGGGAGAAGGCTGTGTGTTTGGAGTGGTTGTACAGGAATCTTGTTCGTTCTCGAGAATGAAGAAGATGACCTGAGTGTTGCATCGAGTTTTCCTATGGGTTTACTCGGGTCTTCATCTTGTTTGCAAGAGAAACTCGATCAGGTTTTGTTTTCAAAACATATTTGACTGATTTTTTTAAAAAAAAATGGAAAATCCACAGTTTTTGGGAATAAGGGGGAGAACGTGGGGAAAACTCGGTATAGATCCGAGTGGCTTTCGGGTAAAACCCGAAGCAACTATTTTAAATAGTTTAAAATGATTTAAAATCCTATCGTTTTGAAAATTTTAGATTAAACCTTATATAAACTTACTTTATATGCAATAGTTATTGCTTAAAACAATCGGTTATGAAATTTGAAAGGTTGTTTAAGTTAAATTCTGTTAAACGAAATTTTAAAGTAATTTAAACAGTAATTTAAATATAAGTTTAAGGTTTTATAAAAATAAGTTTTAAAACTAATACTTGATAATATAAGTTTCAAATAAAAATAATAAATGTTATTTACATTTGTTTAAAGAATTATAAATTGAATATAATTTTGGTCAATGTTTAAATAAATATCATTTTGAATCTCGAATTCAAAATGGAAAATGAATATGAATTTAAAATGAAATGTTCTAAATACACTTGAATATTAATAAGAAATGGATTTTTTTATAGAGATTATTAAAGTATTAAAGTGATCAAATGAATAAGATAACCGAGGAGTGTTTTATTTATTTAATTTATAAATTAACAATTTAGATTAATTTATAATTAGAAGTTAATTAAGAATAAAGAATGATTAATAGTTAAAGAAGGTCACTAACTAAGGATTATTTAACAATTAATTAATGTGATTAATTTTAAATAATTAATTAGATTAATTAATTAAATGATAATTAATTGTGGATTTTATTTAAGTTTAATTACTTAGTGATAGTAATTAATTACTTAATGTAATTAATGGTGTTTAGTGTGATTAATTTATAATTAATTAATTAAGTTTAATTAATTTTAAATCACTTGATGGTCTGATGATAATTACTTAATCGATGAAGTATAATTACTTAGTGAAGTAATTAATGATAATTACTAGATGTAATTAGTGGAAGATGGAAGTGTGAAGTAATTTGGATTAAATTATTTTGTATAAGAGATCAAGGGATCAATTAGATATAATTAAGGAGTGATTAATTTATTTGATGAAGAAATTAAGAGTAGTTAATTACTGATGTTATTAATCAAGGGTGATTAATATTTATGGTTAGCAATTAATTAATGAAATAATTAAAGGTTAATTACCGTATTGAGCTAAGAATAATTAATTTGTGAAATTAATTAAGGGTTAATTACTTCAATGTAATTAAATGATAAGTAGAACAATATTGGAAGTCTTTGATTAATCGTTGTTCCTAATATGGGTTGTGATGCGAGGTGATAAGATATGTTTGATTTAAATTTGTGATGATGTGGTTATCTATTGTTGATAAATTAGTGACATCCTGTATTTAAAAGTTGAATTGTATTTCACTTTGATAATTTGAGTAAGATGACATTGGATTCGAAGAGACCGGAGTCGGGTACTAGTAAATACCCGAAAACCACTTCGATTCTTTATAAATTGATATGTGAAATCATTAGGCTGTAATGGAATGATTTAAGTGAATTGGTTCATTTAATCTAAGTTCTGGTACTTAGAAATTGATGTAAAATAAGTGATGTCTATAACAACTTATGAAGTTGTAAAATGATATAAGTTACCCCGGGTTTATATGAGTTGTATACTTTTGTATTACATGTTAGATGCGTTTACTCACGCTGGTTTCCAGCCTGACCCGGGTGTTACTTTGATGTAATGCTCGGGTCAGACCGAGTATTACAGATTTTTCAAGTAAGGACGTTCTGGAGCTCAGGAGGCGAGCTGGATGGATGGGACGTATGGACAGTGTCCACTGTGATATTGTAGTATCTGGACATGTTTGTTTGTCCAGTGTTTATGTAAATGTGTTACTCTGATGTATTTAAATGTAAATTAACAGATATAGTTTTCTTTGTATAACTGATATTTTATTTATTATTATATTTGATCCGCTGCGAATGTGAGGTTTCTGTGTTTTGGTGTTTCTGTTCCTTCTTCTTCTTCTTTCTCTTTTCTTCTTTTCTTAACTATTTGGAATTTTCAGGATCAAAAATTCCGAGTCATTACATTTGGTATCAGAGCAGAAGGTTAAGCGAGAACCTTGGCTCTGGTGGGATTACTCATTAGGGATAGGGTAAGTAGTACCCTATAATGAGTTGAGTGTATATATATGAGAGAGCGTACTTGTTATTTTCTTATATAAAGGTTTTTAAATGATTTCAAAAGTAAATGAATTTTATATAGAGGAAATTGGTTGTAGTATTAATTAAACTAAAAGTAATAGTAGGAATTAAGTGGTATTAGAATTACAACCAAATTGAAATTAAATTAAAGACAAGTTTGAAATGGATTCAAACTGAAATTAAATCTTGAAATTGGGAAAGGTTTTAGGATAAGGATAATCAATTAATTTATGTAATTAATTAAACTTATTTAATGAGATTAATTAATGGATAATAATTGGAATTGATAAATAAGAAGGAGTTACTTAATGAAGTAACTAGAGGTAAGTAATTTTAAGGACAATTACTTAATAAAGGTAATTAAGAAATAAGTTAATTACCGAATGTGATTAGTTAATGATGGAATTAATTTAAGGAAATAACGAATAATATTATTTAATGTATTTGAATGAAATGGTCCTATTTCAAACAAGAGTTGTTTGAAAATTTAAAAGAAATTTGTTTTGAATTAAAAACCAAAGGTAGTTTAAAATTTTAAAGTAAAATTTGGTATGTAAAAGAAGATAATATGTATATATGCGGATATACATAATATCAAAAATGGTTTGAAATAAACACTAAATGTTGAGTTTTGAATATGGAATAAGATGTGATACCCGAAATGCTAAGTTTTTGAACTTAATAAGTGGGAAGATTATTTATGAGAAGTTTAAAATTTGAAATGAAAAATTCAAATTAGGTAAGATTGACTAGGTTAAGTGAATTAAGTTTAACTTGAGGAAAAGTTAAATATGTTGGAATGTTCAACCTGATTTGTAAATTTTAAAATGAAATTAAGATTTAACTTGGGAAGTTAAATGGTTGATTGTAATTGAGAGTTTGAGTGGTCTCAAAATGGGTTTGAGATCTAGAAATTGAAAATGAGTGGATCTTTTAAAATGAATTAGATGATATCATCCTATTGTTGTTAAAAATCTTTAAGTTGTGAATTGGATTTGTTTAAATGAATGAGAAATGGAGTATGGTAATCCATTGTTGGGATAAAAAGGTAAATTGATTTAAAGGAATTAAATCAACGTTTGAGGTATTAACTCAAATTTATATAATTCGAGATGGTTTAAATTTGAAATTTGAAATTTGTTCAAATTGAATTTGAATTAATTGAAAATTGTGATTGAAGATGTATGAGTATAAGATTCAAATGGAAAATTTGAATTGGATTAATTTGAAACAATTTGAAATTGAAGTGGATTCGATTTGAAATTAGACCAAATTTATTTGAATAATTTGGAATTGTAATTAAAGTTGAATAATTTTAAAATTCAAGTGGAATTTGAATTGAATTTTTGAAGGAAATCAAGACTAATTCAACTTGTTTTGGAAATGGGGTTTGATATTGGGATTAATTCAAACTGGAGTTGAAATGAATAAAAATTGGAACTAGTTCAGTTGAATTTTATTTGAATTAGTAGAATTTGAGATCAAGGTTGAATAAATTTAAATTTGGAAAGAAACTAAGGTTAATTCTACTTGAATTGGGGTGAATCAATTTCAATGGAAACTGAAGTTATTTAAATTGGAGTTAAGTCAATTTAAATGAAAAGGGAATTTAAATTGAATTGATTGGGAATAGAGATTGGGAATTGAACCGTTTTGACTCTGGACTATTTTTAATATAAATTATTTTAATATAAACCTACTTTTCCAGGTTATTCATTATATATACAACCTTTCTTTTAAAAGCCAAACTATCTTATACTTGTTTTACAATTAATTTTGAAACTTTTTAACAATTTCCTAATTATTTTATAAACTAATTACTATTTTCAACTACTAATTACTATTTTATAGCTATTTTGCAATTATTTAAAATTTCTATGACTACTTAACTATTTTACAATTATTTTACAATTACTGAACTATTTTACACCTATTTTACAAATTAGTAATTATTTTCCAACTACTTATCTATTTTTAAAATTTTCAAGCTATTTTCTAAATAAACTGGTCTGAGTTCAAAGTGTTATTGGTTAAATACCCGATCAAGATAAGAATAGAGGTGCTAATCAAATGGATTGAAGCATTTGAGAGTAAGTGAATGAAAATCAAAGTGAATGTGAATAGGAATGGAATTGATTTGGTTAATAACCAATAAAGATAAATCGTAGGATGTACTTATGTTATTCTATTCGCATAGTAATTTGATCCAGATTCGAGCACAGAATTTTGAGATAATTGTATCGATCCGAGTGGGATTTTTCACTCAATTTTCGACGGCGAACCTGGATATAGATTGTTGATTGGTTCTGGATATTCTCTATCATAGTTATGACTATGCAAGGAGAATGACGGTTTCTGATCAAGAAACTAGATCTGTGTCCGCACTAGGAAGTCGAGTGGACAATACTAGTTCGGAAATGAAATTGTGTGATCGAGTGAGCGATCTGCTAGGTATAGCATACGGATGATATGTGTACATCGTACGGATTTGAATAAAATTGATATTGGGAATTTGTGGATAAGAAATGTGAAATGGTTTTTGAAATGAAAAATATATTTTGTGAAATATATGATGAAGTAAAGTGGAAATTGGATATTTCTACGGTTGAAATTTTGTTTATGGAAGTAAGTGATATGGTAAGTGGTTTTGTAACGAGTAATCAAATTTGAATATTTGATTTTGAGTAAACAAAGTAAATATCTTTGTTTTATAAAATAAAACTACCCTTGTTGAATCTTTTGCCAGAGGAAAAGGGTTTTGAAAGTGTTTGAAGTATAAAAGGAGTTTTATACAAGTTTGAAAATGATCCAAAGTTTTAAAAAATTATATATATCTGTGTGTGTGTGTATATATATATATATATATATATATATGTAAAGGATCATATGAGGATTTTGGAAAAAGGGTTTTGGGAACCTATGGATTTGGAAAGGCTTTTGAATTTTGGGTAAAATCAATATTGAATTTGAAAAGCCTAGTTTGAGAACTATCGATTTTGGAATAATCGATTTTGTGTAAAGGAGCTTTGTATGAGATCATACTAGGTGTATGATTGAAGATACTATATTTGTATAGTATAAAAATGTTTTGATGATGGCTCTGGGGAGAAAGGCGCTCCCTTGAAATGAACTTCTCAGGAGTACCACCGGGTGGTGCTGCCTTGAGCCCCAAGGGGGGGTTCTAAAGTTGATCCTGTGAGGAGTCCGGACAAACTAGTTCCTGAGCATTTTTGGGTAGCGAAAGTCGAGGGCGCTGATGCCTATAGGGGCATTTGGGTTATGCTATGACGACAGTGTAACTCGATGTCACTGCGATCTACTGTGGGGACCATAGCGAAAATCGTGTGGAGGATGAGTGTCAACGGTCTACACTTGATTTTGCCGGGAAGGCAACGCAACATCGGTAAACTGCGATCTATGGTCAAGTGGAGTGGAGAAGTTTTATTCTTTTGGCAGCGAAATTCGAGGGCGCTGATGCCTATAGTTATATGGGTTTTTGCTGTGATAGCTACGTAACCCCAGTTGTAGCTGCGATCTGTAGCGGGTTCCACGGTGTAATCGAGGGGCGGGAGGCTTACAGTTATCTGTGGATTTTGTCGGGACGGCAACGTAACCATCGGGTTAACTGGGACCATGGATGGGGTGATGATTTCCAAAGCATCCTCACCAAAAATATATCCTCTATTTTCAAAAACTGTTTTCTATATTTTCAATAAAATTATTTTCTAAAGTATTTTCACTAGGTGTTGAAGATGTGTCTACTAAGTACTTATAGATTTTCAGTCCTACGCCTGATCAACGTATGACCGAATTTCTACAAGAACGAGGACGGACTTGTTGAAACATCGAGTTATAAAATGATATCTTTATAAAACTGTTTTGGCAATTATTACAGATTTTAAAAGTGTTTAAAATTAATCAAAGAATATTGTAACTGGTTTTAAAATATTTAATAAATTTTGGCTTCGTTCCTTTTCGAGGGCGAAAAGATTCAAATGGGGGAGGAATGTGATGACCCGGATTTTTGACCATCAGTTAATTGGATAATTATTTGATTCTAACTATTGTAAAACATTGATGTATAAATTGAGAAAATTAAATACGTGTAGTTTATATATATATATATATATATATATTTAAATGAGTTGATTTTAAATTGAGTTTGAATTTGAATTTTGAAATTCAAAAGGATAAAAATCTTAAATAAATCAGATTTTAAAACTTTATATTCTAAAAATATATATATATATATATATATATATATATATATATATATATATATATATTAGGGGTTGTGAAATCGGGATTGACACAACAATTTTCAAAAGGGTATTTTAAGTTAAATTTATATATATACACATTTAGTATTTATAAAGTAGTAAATTAAGTATAAAGCTTATTATTAATATTTAAAATAAATAAAAATCTCTTAAATAAAAAATGTAAACTTATTAGAGTTTGATAATAACATAACATACTATTACAAAGGCTTAAGAAAATAATATAAATACATACAAGGCACAAGAGACATTTAAATATAAATTTAGAACACTTGTAAATATCTCATTTTTGCATGCCAACACTTGTATGAAATAAACTATTTGTATTGTCAAATGTAAGCTTAATAGCATGTTCTTTTTATTTGAAATTAGGTAAAAGTTAATAAGAAAATGGGGGATAGACCTATTTTCTTCAAAAACCTGAAATCATAAAAAAAAATCCAGATTTGAGACAAATCAAACAATCAAGCTAAGTTCAAATCTTCTCCAAAGCACAAAATAAAAGACCAACATGTAACCATTTTCTCAAAACCTGAACCAAAACAGATCAAACAGAAAACAAAGTGAAATTCAAATGAATCTCAAAACTTTAGCAAGAGTTAAAGTTTCAGGCAAGCAGGAAATCAACTCAACCTAATCAGGTAGCAGATTCAGGAATTCAAAACATGGCTCTGTTGTCTTCTACAGGTGAGTAAATCAATTTTTTTTTTTCAATCTGTAGTATGATTGTGTTTGTGATCTATTGCATGTATAAATTAAATTGTTTGTGTAAATAATAGATAGGGATTTTCTGTGCAAGCTGAATGAGTAACAGGAACATGCATGTCCAAATAAATTAAATTCCCATCCATATGTTCAGATTTAGGTTATAATCATTTAAGTAAAGTTGTGTATATAGATGAATCATCATTTTAAAAAAATATTTCCAAGAATATATTAAGTGATTAGTTTGAAAAAGAGAATAAGCAGTGATTAGAAATTCAAATCAGGAAATCAATTTGTTGAATTATATGTTTTGATTACAGAACTTGAATCATACTGGAAATTTATGAATTTTGAGATTTATTTTGAGAGTTTTAAGTAGATAATCCCAGAGATATAACGAGTTGAACGATATTGGGGAAAATGTCAATTCTCGTCGATTGGGGAAGATATAATCATCGAAATTTTTACTGAAGCAAGTTTGGATGATAAGTTTCCTTGGAAAAATGGTTTTAGGATTTATCAATTAATGTGGAGATTGAATTGTAACGATGTAGGGTTTTAGGCTGAGTTGGGGATGGGGTAGTTTACTGGATTTTCGCGGCGACTTGTTAGCATCGGAGTGGACCGATGGTTGAGGAAAGGATTGACGAAGGTCAGGCGAACGTTTGGGCCTAAGGAAGGAGTCTCCAGTGGTCGGAGATTGTGATGCGGGGCGAATTTCGGTATTGGTTCAGTAACTTGTGGTGGGGCAAATTGCTCGATTTTGAATTAGGGGATGGTTCGACAAACTGCGTGGCCGATTAACTCAGGGAAGGATGGTCGTCGAGCTGAGGATCGAAGCTTGGATCGAACTCGACCTGATTAAGTGTGCATGTGCACAGCGTCAGTGCACGGCGGCCGCTTTCGTTTAAGCTTGTGTTGTGTGTGGACTGGAAGGAAGAAGAAGATGAAATGTATCAGGGAATCACGGTCATGACTCTGTGCCGAGCTCGAGTCATTCAAGTGAGAAGTTGCGTGGGGAGATGGTTGTGTGTTTGGAGTGGTTGTACAGGAATCTTGTTCGTGCTCGAGAATGAAGAAGATGACCTGAGTGTTGCATCGAGTTTTCCTATGGGTTTACTTGGGTCTTCATCTGTTTTGCTAGAGAAACTCGATCAGGTTTTGTTTTCAAAACATATTTGACTGATTTAAAAAAAATGGAAAATCTAAAGTTTTTGGGAATAAGGGGGAGAACGTGGGGAAAACTCGATATAGATCCGAGTGGCTTTCGGGTAAAACCCGAAGCAACTATTTTAAATAGTTTAAAATGATTTAAAATCCTATCGTTTTGAAAATTTTAGATTAAACCTTATATAAACTTACTTTATATGTAATAGTTATTGCTTAAAACAATCGGTTATGAAATTTGAAAGGTTGTTTAAGTTAAATTCTGTTAAACGAAATTTTAAAGTAATTTAAACATTAATTTAAATATAAGTTTAATGTTTTATAAAAATAAGTTTTAAATCTAATACTTGATAATATAAGTTTCAAATGTAAATAATAAATGTTGTGTACATTTGTTTAAAGAATTATAAATTGAATATAATTTTGGTCAATGTTTAAATAAATATCATTTTGAATCTCGAATTCAAAATGGAATATGAATATGAATTTAAAATGAAATGTTCTAAATACACTTGAATATTAATAAGAAATGGATTTTTTTATAGAGATTATTAAAAGTATTAAAATGATCAAATGAATAAGATAACCGAGGAGTGTTTTATTTATTTAATTTATAAATTAACAATTTAGATTAATTTATAATTAGAAGTTAATTAAGAATAAAGAATGATTAATAGTTAAAGAAGGTCACTAACTAAGGATTATTTAACAATTAATTAATGTGATTAATTTTAAATAATTAATTAGATTAATTAATTAAATGATAATCAATTGTGGAGTTTATTTAATTTTAATTACTTAGTGAAAGTAATTAATTACTTAATGTAATTAATGGTGTTTAGTGTGATTAGTTTATAATTAATTAATTAAGTTTAATTAATTTTAAATCACTTGATGGTCTGATGATAATTACTTAATCGATGAAGTATAATTACTTAGTGAAGTAATTAATGATAATTACTAGATTTAATTAGTGGAAGATGGAAGTGTGAGGTAATTTGGATTAAATTATTTTGTATAATAGATCAAGGGATCAATTAGAGATAATTAAGGAGTAATTAATTTATTTGATCAAGAAATTAAGAGTGGTTAATTACTGATGTTATAAATCAAGGGTGATTAATATTTATGGTTAGCAATTAATTAATGAAATAATTAAAGGTTGATTACCGTATTGAGCTAAGAATAATTAATTTGTGAAATTAATTAAGGGTTAATTACTTCAATGTAATTAAATGATAAGTAGAACAATATTGGAAGTCTTTGATTAATCGTTATTCCTAATATGGGTTGTGATGCGAGGTGATAAGATAAGTTTGATTTAAATTTATGATGATGTGGTTATCTATTGCTGATAAATTAGTGACATCCTGTATTTAAAAGTTGAATTGTATTTTACTTTGATAATTTGAGTAAGATGACATTGGATTCGAAGAGACCGGAGTCGGGTATTAGTAAATACCCGAAAGCCACTTCGATTCTTTATAAATTGATATGTGAAATCATTAGGCTGTAATGGAATGATTTAAGTGAATTGGTTCATTTAATCTAAGTTCTGGTACTTAGAAATTGATGTAAAATAAGTGATGTCTATAACAACTTATGAAGTTGTAAAATGATATAAGTTACCCCGGGTTTATATGAGTTGTATACTTTTGTATTACATGTTAGATGGGTTTACTCACGCTGGTATCCAGCCTCACTCGGGTGTTACTTTGATGTTATGCTCGGGTCAGACCAAGTATTACAGATTTTTCAGGTAAGGATGTTCTGGAGCTCAGGAGGCGAGCTGGATGGATGGGACGTATGGAGATTGTCCACTGTGATACTGTAGTATCTGGATATGTTTGTTTGTCCAGTGTTTATGTAAATGTGTTACTCTGATGTATTTAAATGTAAATTAACAGATATAGTTTTCTTTGTATAACTGATATTTTATTTATTATTATATTGTGATCCGCTGCGAATGTGAGGTTTTCTGTGTTTTGGTGTTTCTGTTCCTTCTTCTTCTTCTTTCTCTTTTCTTCTTTTCTTAACTATCTGGAATTTTCGAGATCGAAAATTCCGGGTCGTTACATATATATTAAGTAAACGTACAAAGTTAGGATTTTTAAAATGAAAACGATGATTTTTAGTTCAATATTTAAAGTGCAGTTCGAAAATGAACAAAAGTTACATTTTTGTCGATTTCGGTTGATTCAATTAATTTTAATTATTGAAATTTGTTATGATGCAAGCTTGAAGATGTATTAACATGGGAAAAATGCCAAATATTTTTTTAATGCAAGGATTTTGAGGTCGAGATACAAATAGGGTTTGGGTTCATGTTGTTTTGACGTTCTGTAAAAAAATTGTTTTGGTCGCCATGTTTGAATCGAGTGGCACGCGGGTTTGGGAGAAGGCCGATGAAGGTCTGGACATGGCGTTGACGAAGTGGTTTGGCCTCTGGTGATGGATAATGGCAGAACGTTGTGATTTTCGATGGTGCGTTCGTGTAGCCGGTTCGAGCTACAGGCAAGATTTTGCATTTCGATCAATTCATGGAAATTGGGTTTTGTTTTCGATTAAGAGGGTGATTTGGGGTTTGTGGGTAGCGACAAGTGTTGCTAGAGGTGAGGTGAACCACCGTGCACGTGCACGGTGGCGACTGGTGAACGGTATGAGCGTTTGGGTCGCGCATGTGTATTACTCGATAAATTTGGGTTTTGACACGAGTTCGAACCCAGGCGTGGGATCGAGGTCGTGTAACTGTATTGTGCGCGTGAATGTTGCAGTTTTAATTTTCTAACATAAGATTGAATAAAAAAAAGATGAAGGAAAGGATCAGGGAGAGGAAGATGGAGTAGAGGAAGAGTGACACGGGAAAGAACTCGGGGAAACGGGAAAAGGCTCGGGTTTTACACGAGGGAATATGTGGGTTGTCTCGGGTTTGTAGACTTGCCTAATTACTTCAACCATTTTGAATAAAAAGTTAATAAAGTAAATAATTTTAGTTAGTTTTAAGTTAATATTTGATTTAAAGTTTATTAAAAGAAAGGTTTGTAAAGGTAATTAATTAGTATAAGGTAATTATAAATGTAAATTAATTTTATACTTGAAATTAAGTTAATAACTTTAAATTAAATTTGTAATTAGAAGTCGACGTTGTGTTAAATCAATTTAAAACTTAAGAACGTTAGTTAATTACTTAAAGTTAATTAATAAATGGTAGTTAACTTAACTGATTAATTAAAGATAATTGATAAGTTAGTTGATAATAAATGATAAATTAATTGTTAATAAATGATTAATTAAATAATTTGTACTGTAGAGCTCACAGCTACGGCTAAATAACGTCAATGGCGAACACGCAAAACTCGTCGTTCTCCCATCCTCCTCTCTGTAATTCTTCTTTTTCCTCTAAGTTTTCCAATCTTTCTTACAGTAATCCTTCGGCTTCTTACGCTCAAGTGGTTAAGAATTATCTTCCATCTCGGTATCAAAAATTGTCATGCATCTCAAAATTGAGATAGATCGATTCCAAAGCAAGTTCGTCTGCTACAGATGTGGGGATCTTAATCACCTTGCAAAAAATTGTCGTGATCCTTTAAGATGCTTTGATTGTGGTTCTTTTGGGCATAGGAGGATTGATTGTGATAAGTTTCGACCTTCTGATTTTTCTTCGAATTTGATTTCTAAACAATTTTCTAATTCGATCAATCATGGTTTTCTTTTCGCATTAAATTTCTTAAAGCTGAAAGTATCTTGCTCGATGTTCTTTGGTTTAATAGAGATTCAGGAATTAAATACCAGGAGGAATTATTGTTTCATTTTAATATCATCAATGAACCAAACATAGGCAAAGGTTATAAGGAGAGATTTGGTAACCCTGAAGATAATTTTGGCAAGGCAGATGTAGTTACCAGTATTACAGTTCCAGGAATGGTTAATCATGGGTTTCAATTTTCTTAAGAATATTTGTTGCTGAGGGGTTTATTGATTAAGCATCTCTGGTATAAGAAAATTGAAGGTCTCAATCTTTTGGATGAACTATTCTATCATTTCGAAATTATCAACGAACCAAATATTGGTAAAGGAGACTTTGTTAAGGAAAGTGTAGCAGTCTCTGATAATTTGAATCACGAGGATGATTCACGGGATTTTGTTTCTGTAAATCATTTCAACTGTCTTGATGTTATTGATGATTATCAAGGCTTTGACCCCATTCTTTTCGATCCCAATGTCTCGTTTTGCATTGGTTTGCCTTGTTTTATATCTTCTTTAAAAGGATGTTTTAGTGCTGGAGATCAGGATAATTTTATTCTTTTAAAGTCCAAGAAAAGCAAGATTCGAAATAGGAAATTGGATGAATTTGTGATTCCTACAGCAAACAGTTTTGAGTTTTTAGATTCGGCATCTTCCAGTAAATATGTTGATGGAGTTGTGGATAGAGATTTATCTTCTGATTGCTTGTTGGATAATCATTTTACAGAGTTGAATGGTTTTGAAACCACTGTTACTAATAATTGTGTTGATCAAGGTGACAGGCTTTCGAATTGGTTCTTTTTTAATGAATTTTTGTTCGATCTTGATCTGGATCATCAAAACAAGTTCGTTGATGTTTTAAATAATTCTACACTAGAGAATGGCTTATGGTCATCATTATCATCAGTTAATTTGCCTTTAGACTTCGATCTTTCAGATCAGATCTCCAAACTTGATTCCCTTAAATGCATTAGTATGGTTGATTGGGTGTTTTCAACTGTTTCAATGGACTCTGTTTCTTCTGTTTGCTTGGACTTTGATGTCTTTCGAGATTGGCTCCTTTCATTTGAGCATCATAACGTGGATGGAAGTGTTGTTGTTCCAGAGAGTTTTGTGGATGATGTGTTCTTAAATTTGCTCAGTCCCACTTGCGTTGACATGCATGCAGTCACAGACGTGCATGATGCACAGGCTCATAGTGAAATTGTTGACACTATTCCCTTTTTTGGTTTTAACGTTTGTGATATTGATGTAGGCTTAGTAGATTCCTCTATTGAGCTTTTGGGTGGGAGTAATAATCTACTACTAGCTCCTATTGGTTCTGTTGGCTCTATTGATTCGGGTGACGTCGGTGTTAATGGTGATGTCAATGTAGTTCCATCTACTGAGTATTTGGATAGGGTGGCTGGTGGTGATTCAGTATCTTCTTTTTATTCTTATAAGAGAGGTAGAAGAAGAAAGTTTGATGCGTCTAGTGGGTTGGTTCGTCGTAGTGTCAGGATTCGTGGCAGTTGCACTCAACCGTCGGGTAAGTTTCCCGGTTCAAACATCGTGAGTGGTTTTTCGGAATCAGGCTCAGGTACACATTTTGATTTGGGTAGAATTTATTCACCTTATGTTCTGGGTGGCTTATCATCTTCTGATTTTAGTCAGTTAGCTAATAACTCTGCTTTTATTTTCTCGGACATTGAGTTAGATCAGTAGTTTACTAGAAATAAAGAACTTGATAGGGCTAGATCTATGGGCTTATGAGAGTCATTAGTTGGAACATTAGAGGTCTGAATGACCTTAATAAATGTGATAAAGTTAAAATCTTTTTTAAAGACTTTTCTATCGATATTGCTCTTTTACAAGAGACTAAAATAGAATGTCCTGATTTTCGTTTTTAGAAGATTACGAAGCTTCCGTTTTAGTAAATGGGTTTTTCTTCCTTCGGTGGGCTTTTCGCGGGGTTTAATGATTGGTTGGAGAGATAACCTATTTAAATTAATGCAATGTATTCAAAAGCAGCACTCTTTGCACATTATTGTAATTAATTTAGCCGACAATTCTTTTTTAAATATTTCTAATGTTTATGGGCCTAACTCTAAAATAGATAGACGGATTCTCTGGAATGAATGCCTCGAGTTTAGATCTTTTGCCCCCGAATCTTGGATATTGGGGGGGTGATTTTAATGTTACTCGTATTATTAGGGAGCGTTCTCCCCGGGAAGAAGATTATTCGGCTATGGAGGAATTCGATCAATTTATTACTCATTCTAATTTGATTGAAATTCCTCTATCCAATAGAGATTTTACTTGGAGCAACAATAGGGTTTCTCCCTCTTTTGCTCTTTTAGACGGATTTTTTGTTAGTGATGAAATTGAGGATAAATTTCCTATCTGTAGAGTGTCAGGTTTACCTTACACTCTTTCAGATCATTGTCCCATTATTCTTTCTTGTGATAGTCATAGAATTATTAGTAGAGCCTTTAAATTTGAAAAAATGTGGCTTTTAGAACCAGGGTTTTCAAATTTATCATTAATAAATGGTCTTCTACGAGTTATTATAGTTTTAAGTATTGTGATAATTCAGCTAAAGCTTTTGTGCTCAAACTTAGAAATCTCAGGATTTTTCTTAAAAACTGGAATAAAAACATTTTTGGTAATATTAAAATTAAAAAAGAGAATATTCTTAATGAGTTTCTTAAGCTTAATAAGATTGAAGAATCAAGACATTTAAGTTTAGGAGAGGAAAATATTCTTAATAACTTAAAAGAAGAACTTAATTCTATTCTTGAAAAAGAGGAAGTTATGTGGAAACAAAGATAAAAAATTCAATGGATTAATGAAGGTGATAACAATACCAAATTTTTTCATAATATAGCTAACAGTAGAAAACGTAGTAACACAATTAATTCCATTTTAGTTAATAATGTGAAATTAGTTTAACAACGTGCTCTCAATAATGCTTTCGCTGATTATTTAAAGATAACTTTGGCAATAATAATAAGCATAGAGTTAATGTTAGATGGAATGATCTTTACCCGTCTGTCTCTAATATTAATCTTTCTGATTTAGATGTTCCTTTTACTGAAGAGGAAATCCGTAAAGCCATCTTTGATTTACCGGGAGATAAATCTCCAGGTCCGGATGGATTTCCTATTCCCTTTTATAAAAAAAATTGGGAGGTTTTAAAATTGGACTTAATTAATATGTTTAATGAATTTTATAATGGAAATCTCCAATTAGATAGATTTAATTTTGCTAATGTTATTTTATTACATAAAAAAGTTGGTGCTAATACTTTAAAAGATTTTAGACCCATTTCATTGATTAACTTCTCTGTTAAAATTATTTATAAAGTTTTAGCTAATAGACTTAGTTTAAAAATGAATGATTTAATTGACTGTTCTCAATCAGCTTTCATTAAAGGTAGAAATATCACTGATGGAGTGGTAGTTGTTCAAGAATACATTAATCTTTGTTGTAAAAATAATATTACTTGTGCTATTTTAAAATTAGATTTTGCTAAGGCTTTTGACTCGGTTGATTGGGATTTCCTTACTGATATTTTCATTGCCCGAGGCTTTAGTAATAGGTAGATTAACTAGATCATTAACTTGCTTAAAACTGGTAACTCGAGTATTATGGTTAATGGAATTCTGGGTAATAAAATTCAATCCAAGAAAGGATTGAGGCAAGGGGATCCTTTATTGCCCCTTCTGTTTAATTTAGCGGCTGATGTTTTTTCTAAGATTATCAAGAATGTTGTTAATAATAATCTCTTGGGTTTTATTAGTAATGATATTTCGAGTTTTGGTTTATCTGTCCTTCAATATGCACATGATACTATGATATTTTCCTCTCATCTTCCTAGGCACATCATTGCTCTTAAGTTTATTCTGTATAGTTTAGAACTTTTATTTGGTTTAAAAATAAACTTTGATAAAAGTTCGGTTTTGGTTTTAAATGACATTGACAAAGTTGAAAATTTAGTTGCAAATACTTTAAATTGTAAAACTATGAGTTTTCCTTTTAATTATCTTGGTTTTGTTATTAGACCTTCAAATCTTAAGCATGAATATTGGTTTTTAATCATTGATAAAATTAAAAATAGGATTACTAATTGGAATGGAAGACTCTTATCTAGAGCTTGTAGACTAGTTTTGATTAACTCTGTTTTATCATCTCTCCCTATCTATTGGATGTCTATGCACCTCTTTCCTTAATGGGTGATAGACAAAATAGATAAAATTAGAAGAGACTTCCTTTGGTATGGTGATAATCCAAACAGTAGCATTAAATGTTTAGTTAATTGGGATACTGTTGTAAGTCTAAAAAAGAGGGTGGTTTAGGTGTCATTAATTTACGTAATATGAACTTGTCTCTTCTTAGTAAATGGTTATGGAAATTCAGGGATACGAGTGATGATGCCATTTGGAAGGAGATTATTTCTAAATATTACTATAATGGTAGTTATAATCTCTATCAAATTAGTCTTTCGAGTTATTGTAAACTTTCTTATTTTTGGAAATCAATTTTAAAACGTAGTGATGTCTTCAACTTAGGTGTAAATATTATAGTTCATTCTGGTAATAACACATCTTTTTGGCACGATTGTTGGATTTCCGCTACTCCTCTTAAGGTTGAGTTTAAAGATTCATATGATATTTGTAACTTTAAATTTGCACTTCGTTCTGATGTTTTTAACTCTGATAGTGACCCTCCTTGGATTTTCAATTTTAATAGTATTTTAGTAGGATCTACTCTTAGACAGCTTTATTTGCTTTATGCTAAGTTAAATCTCTACAATATTGACAATGATAATGATTATATTAGTTGGGAGTGGGATAAGAGTAAGAATATTCTTCGAATTCCTTTTACAAATTTATTAACTTTTCGGGTGTTTCTGACAATTGTTTTAAATTTATTTGGAGATCTAACGCTCCTCCAAAACCTAAGATTCACATGTGGCTCATTATTCATGGTAAATTGAATTCTATTGAACTTTTAAAAAAGAAAAATATTATTATTGATAATAAATGTTATTTTTGTAATTCATATTCTAAAGATATTAATCATATTTATTACGAATGCTTGGATACTCATTTTATTCTTATTAAGACCCTTATTATTTTTTAGTTTAATATTAGTTCTAGAGTTACTGATGGTTTTTTCTATTGGAACTCTTTTAGATTTAAGTTCAATAAGGTTAACAGATACTTACTTGATACTATATTTACAATTACTTGTTGGTACATTTGGTTTGAGAGAAATCAAAGGATTTTTAATAATAAAAATAATCACTATAATAATTTGATAATTTTAATTTCATCTTTCTGCTTAAATTGGATTTCAAATCCCAAATATAAATTAGCCAAAAATAATTGCTTTAAGGAATATCTTAACAAGGTTAGATATAATATTAACATATTCAAAATTAACTTTAATAATTTTGTTCCTTATAATATTTTTATTAACTCCTATACTAATTTAAATAATGTTCACACGATGTAGTATAATTTTCTTCCTATTATAGGCCCTTATAGTAGTTTCTTGTATCGTTTTTATCACTGTTTTTATTTCTTTCTTTTTAGTCCTTTAGTATTGTTAGCTTTTGGTTCTAGTTTTTCCTTGCTTTAATTTTCATTTTGGTTTTTATTCTCATATATATGTATATAGAATCTATTTGTATACATTTATGTGATTCATTCTAACTTGGTTTCCTAGTTTTGTTTCAGGTTTGGTTTAGACAGGTTGCTAGTTTTCTCTTGTCTGGTTTTCAGGGCAGCTTGCAGCTTTGTACTGGTTGGCAGGATTGCTTTTCACAGGGATTCCATTAGTATCTTGCACTCATTGGTGGCTACTCAGTGTGTTCAGAGTGGCGTTCTTCTTTTTAGTTCAACCCTTGGTGTTCTTCGTTTTGGATTTTCTCTTATTTTGTGGGTGTTATATTTTAGTTTCGCTGGTTTTAGAAGCCTCTAACACACTATTATTGGGCGGTGGCCATGCCGGAGCTCATTTAAAGGGTATTTACTTCCTTATTTTTTTTTCTTTTTGATAGTTTTGTCACCTGTCAGGCATGTTGGCAGCTCCTTTATATTTGTTATATATATAGCTCCATGTGTGCTCTCCTCGTTTTTTTGAGGATCACACATTTCTCTCAAAAAAATTAATTAAATAATTTGTGATAATTAAATAAGTAATTAACTTTATTTAATTAATGATTTAGATTATTAATTAATAATTAATAAATTTAATAGGTTAATTAATTAGTAATTAACTAAACAAGAATATAATGATTTATTCTTAAGTAATTAATTAAGTTAAGTAAACCAAACTGTTTTGATATGAATTGATAATTCTATTTGATTTACTCTGATATCTATTTGATGATATTCTGTGATATGTGTGATATATTCTGGATATATCTGTGATGACTGTATATGATTTATCTGTGATATTTGTTATGTAAATTCTTAATATTGAATTAAACTGTTAAGACTAAATAGACAACCTGGTCCTTAAAATGGCATTTGGATTCCGATGAGACCGGGATCGGGTATCAATTCGATATTCCAAAAACCACATCGATCCAAATTAAACGATAGGTCATAACATATCAATTGGGGGTCGAGATGGTGTTTCAGAATGCATGGGTTATCGTCGTTAACTCGGAGGGTGATTCCAAAACGAGCGTAACGAGATAATGCCTTCGGTTTCGTTTGAACCCGAAACGAACTTGTATGGATAGAATGCTTTCAGCACATCGTCAGGTGGACGATGAGCATTCTAAGAATATGTTCTATAAAGGTAACCGCAGCCTCAAGCCTCATCAACCGGGAATGGTTAAAACAGGGGAGATGCAGCAAGGCTAGGTGGGTCATGCCCAAGCAGGACGAGGTATACCCCTATCTAGATGTCCCTTTATTTCGGCTGTGTGAGCAGTTGTTGGCCACAGCTGCGGGGTTATCTTGTTCGGGACTGTTCATTAGGGAATGTTTCCAGCCTTGTGTTGTAGGGGGCCGGGAGTGATCCTCGGTACGGTGATCTAGGCCCTGTACTGTGACGGGCGGTACCCCAATAGCCCTGCCATTGTTGGAAACCCATTTTCCCTACGAGACCCTACTGTTTTGATTTGTATTACCCACTTTCGTGGCTAGTAGCAGGAATTTAATAGATGTAACAATTTCGGCCATTTTCTATTTACTTGAAATCCTAGACACTATTATAATATCATCGGATTTCCTATAAAATGTTTTGGTTAGCGTAAGGTAAAAACTTACCCGTATTTATGTGTGGGGAGTCGTACGTGATACCTTTATTTTCAAATGATTTTCAAAGTTAAACAATTTTAACCCGTTTACTCACACCAAACCCGTGTCTAACCCAGATTTTATATTTTGTTTTTCATAAACTCTTGGGTACTCAATTTTTTATGAGTAGCCAAGTGATAGGTATTTGGAGTATTGATTTTTTGGTGGAGCTTTGAAGAAGAAGACCAGACGTATGTATCTATCTACGTAGTTCCGCTGTTTAGTTAGTGTATGTTGTATTTTGGATGTATGTATGGACATATATGTATTTGACGGTTCTGTTGCATGATATTGTATAACTCTGATGTATGTATAATTATGTGATGTATTATATTTTGTTCCATTCCGTTGTGAGATTCTGATGTTGTTATTTCTTTCTATTCTTTTCTATTTCTATCCCTTTCTTTCTTAACGATGATACGTCTTTCTGGGGTTAGAAACGAGGGTCATCACGACAGGGGAGATGCAGCAAGGCTAGGTGGGTAGCACCCATTTCAGGGTGAGGTCATTCCTGTCTAGATGTCCCTTTATTTAGGCTTTGTGGGTGGTTGGTCGCGCCAACCACGATGTGATCTTACTCGGGACTGTTCAGTAAGGAATGGTTCCGGCTTTGTGATGCAGGGGATTGGGATTAATCCTCGGTACTGTGATCTAGGCCACATATTGTGACGAACGGTACACCGGTAGCCCTGACATTGTATGGAATCCATAATCCAATAAGTGACTGTATGGTTTTGATTGTGCCCAACTATGTTGGAACGTGAGATGTAAGCATTCCAGCTATTTCTGTATTTTATTTTGAAAACCCTAGACACTATTATAATACCGTTGGATTTCCTGTCAAATGTTTTGGCTAGCGTAAGGTAAATTTTTTTCCATGTTTATGTATGGGAAGTCTTACGTGATACCTTTTCTTTTCAAAGTATTTTCTAAAGTAAAGCAATTTTAACTCGTTTACTCACACCAGACCCCTGTCTGACCCGAGTGTTTATTTTCTGTTTTATTAAACTCTTGGGTACTCATATTATGTATGAGTAGTCAAGTGATTTAGGTTTGCTTGACGAATTTTGGAGGATATATGGAGCAGGTGGCTTCCATGCGTAGATATATTATGGTTCCGCTGTGTTTGTATGGTATCTGCTTCTTGTGTTCTTGAGTTGTATGGTTAGACATATGTTTATAACTGTCTAATATGTGTTGTATAAGTTGTGTACTCTGATGTAATATTATACTATGTAATATTTTAGGTGATATATTATATTTCATTCATTCCATTGTGAGTTCTCTGATGTTGTTGTGTTCTTCTTTCCCTTTCATTTCTTCTTCTATCCCTTTCTTTTCTTAATTAGTGATGCGAGTTTCTGGTGTCAGAAGTCGGGTCGCTAAAGTTTTGAGTAATATTGTTAATAGTTGAAGGATTTATTATAAATTCGGATTTTAAATAAATTGGAAGAGTTAAAGGAATTTATTTTAAAAGGAAATAAATTTAGAAATCAAATATGTAATTTAATTTGGTGATTGAAAGTGAATCATTTGGAAATCAATTTGAAATTTGATTTGGTATCTGAAATAAATTTTTGAAATCAATTTGGGATTTGATTTGGCGTTTGAAAGTGTATATTTGGAAAACGATTTGAAAATCGTATATTATTGGGTGTTAGGAAATTTAAATTCACAATGGGAATATAAAAAGGAAAGGGAAATTTGTTTTAAAAATAAATATTGTTTTATTTTTAAAAGTGTGGAAAGGAATTTACGGATTTGGAACGTAAATTAAAAATAAATCCAGAAAGATTTATAAACCGATTTGAATGTACCATTTTAGAATAGAAGGTGTACTCTCTTTGGAAAGCTGAGTATGTTTTCAATATAGTTTATAAATATAAATTGAAGTTGTAAAGATGGTTTTAAGGATAAAAAAATATTTTGGAGAAAATTATTTAGGTTATTTTGAAAAACTTTAAAATAAAGATTTATTTTAATTTATTATAGAAGTGATTATTTAAAGTTTTAGTTGATATTTGTTTTAGAAAATGGATATTTAAATAGTTATATCCTATCTACTAATTTTATTTTTAAAATTAGTTTGGACTTGAATTTTTTTTTTGAGATATTAGTATAATATTTTCATAACTAATATTTAAGCTAGCGTTTTAAAATGATTTTATTTCAAATGTTTCCAAGTATATTTTGGGTAAGTATTTAAATTTATTTTTGATGTATTTGAACTCGAAAAATTTTCAGTGGAATTAAATAAATATTTGAAAATTTATTCCACGTGAGGGAAGCAATTTGAAATTCATTTTCAAAAGATTAAAAGTTGAAAAGTGATTTGAAATTTGTTTTCAAATGGTTGAAGTGTTATAATTATATCTTGCGAAGATATTTTGAAAATAATAATTGGGGGAAAATTATTTGAAATCCAGTGATTGTTGTGAATGATTATTGAAAGTTAAATAACCGACTATCAATACTGGCCTTTTTAATGGCATTCGAATTTCGATGCGACCGGGAGTCGGATTCGAAATGGATATTCAAAAACCACATCGAACCTTTGTGATTGTGATGGATATTTTATTTAAAAGATCAAAGTGAAAATTTGTTGTGATGTGTTTGAAATCTGAATGTAACACTTATTTTTGAAACAAGCACTCGTTATTCGGATTAGCCGGGAGAGGACTTTGTTCCATAAAACCCATTTCGAATAATGATACAACGAAATGGGATTGCATTTGAAGATGGTGTTGAAGACCGGGAATTTTCGAGAACGAAAGGACACTTTTCGAATGTCTTTGCACCGGGTTGCTCCGATATAGAGATTCTATAACCCTTTGTATTGGGGACGGAGAATTTATTCTCTTAGCTTAACAAGCTTTTCTGAGACGTACGAGCTCGGAGGTTATGCAGTTGGCAGTTACTAGTGATATATTCCCAATTTGGTTATGTGGCATACGAAGTGCTACTGATCATTTGTTGATCGAAGCATGACTTTTGTGAAAAGCGTAGCTTTGTGATGAGACTTCACCGGACCTCACAGCTCGGAATGGTCGAAACACGAAGGATGCAGCAAGGTTATTTGGCGTAGCGCCCCTTGAGGGTATGTCATTTCCTTCTGGAAAAGGGTACTATCATGGTATGGAGCCCAGATACTTAACTTATGTGGTTGCTGCAAATTTATTATACTATGTGGTTGAGGATCCTCGGATAAAGGTCGCAAATGACCAGGGGGTGGCAAACTCGTGTAGTAGTTACCTAGTTACAGAGGTAACCCAGCCTTGTGTTGGCAGAGATCCGGTTAGGTTCTTGGGGCATCCCTCCAGATGCGTACCCATGTGGCCTAGGAAGTTCCTTAGCCTGACCATTTGTTGGAAATCCAATCACCGATGCATGCCTTGTATGGTTTTAGTTGTGGAATCTGCCATCTAATATGGTAGCTGTACTATAATGGTACGTATGCTGGCTAAGATTTATATTATACTTGCAAATTTTTTTCCACTATGCACTAATAATAATATTAAAAGAGATTTTGTGTATCAAGCATGTTTGACTATCATAAGGAGAAATCTCCCCCAAGTGTGCGATTGCATTGTATGTGTGCCGAGATGTAAAGACCCGATGATTTTCGATCCAGAAAATTCCAGATAGTTAGGGAAAAGAAGAAGAGAGATAGAAGAAGAAGAAGAAGAAAAAGAAACACCAAACACAGATTCTCACATTCGCAGCGGATCAAAATATAATATCAAACAAAATAGCAGTTATGCAAAGGAAACTGTTTCAATTAATTTACATCAATATATCAGAGTTTACAACATATACACAAACACTAGACAGATACAACCTACATGTCCCAACAAACTTCAATATATCACAGCGGAATACACTCCATACGTTCCCGCCATGCATCTCGCCTCCTGAGCTCCAGAACGTCCTTACTTGAAAAACAGTAATAATCGGTCTGACCCGAGCATTATATTAAAGTAACACCCGGGTCAAGCTGGAAACCAGCGTGAGTAAACTCATCTAACAAGACATTCCAATGCAAAGAACGAATTAAAACCTGGGGTAACTCGTACCTTACTACGAGTTCTTAACCTGTTATAGTCATCACTTTATTCACAAATCAATTCCTAAGTAATATTTACTTAGTTTCAATGGTTCATATTATTTCATTTCAGCCTGTTTACTTCTAAACTCAAATTTATAAAGAATCGAAGTGGTTTCGGGTATTTGCTGATACCCGACCTCTGCCTCTTCGAATCCAAAGTTATTCATTAAACCAAGTGTGTAAGTTAAACAATACCATTTATATTTAGGATTTCATATTCACATAACAATTTATCTTAGATATATAAACCATAATATCACAGTACAACCAAAATATCTCATATCTCAACGCATCACATATCAGAGATATCAACCAATTCAAGTCATCCAATATCATTCAACCATCCTTAAGTAAGATTTATAAGATATATAATTCTCAGTTAATTTAATAAATCTACAATTAAGTTAATCACCAACTTTAATCACTTGGATTACCTTAATTCTGCTTACTTAACATTAATTAATTTCAACTCAATTAATTAATCATTCCTTAACTATCCATCTTAATCATCCTCTTAATTGATTATTTTTAATTAATCATCCTTGGTTAATTATTCCTTAATTTCATTTAAGTAATTAACTCTTAATTAATTACACAAAAAATTTAATTAACCTTTACCCATCCATATTGATTCCGTTGATCCCTAATTAATTACTTAAATCAATTAGTCTATAATCACTTATATTGATTAATTATCCTTTAATTAATCACACACATTAATTAACTAATCCTTAATTAGTCACATAAATAAATTAACCTTAAGTTAAATTAAATTATTAATCAATCCTTTAATCATCAATTAATTATCCTTAATTCCTTTCATTAAGTAATTACCCTTAAATTAGTAATTAATTCATCTTAATTAATCCTTACATTAAGTGATTATTCTTTGATTTACTTACGTTAAACAATTATTATTTAATTACTATTATTCAACAACTATTATTTAATTACTTTATTAAGTAATTCAACCTTTCATTAAATTATTCTTCAAAACCCTTTTATCTTCCTTAATTACCACTTAATTACTTTATTTAGTTTATTTAGGATAACTTTAGAATAAAGTTTTATGTGTAATTTAAGATTAAAGAAATAATTTTGTTTACCAAGTTGAAATCTGATTTACACCAAATCATCAGACCCGAGCTACACCCCCAAATTCCTGATGCCAACCCTAGCAAATCACAATACTTCCTACAGGATAAAACTCGAGCTTGACTCGAGTCAATCCCTCATCTTTCCCGAGCTTCCTCTCGAACCCGGTTCTACCCAAACACCAGCCAATACCCAAATGCGCAGTTGAAAACCTGTACACGTGCACGTATCGTCGGAGCAGCGGCGATTGCTTATGACCCCGTCACCAAGTCGTCAATGTCTCTCTCATGTGCCCGGACCACCCAGAAACCCAAAGCCACCTCCAAATCTTAATCGACTGGTATGAAACCCACCGGAAAGAGAACGATTACCTAAAAGCCATCTGCATCACCACCCTAGATCATCGGTGATCACAAAACTCCAGCCAGAACCTCATCACGACCTACTCCACCCATTCCCCTCCGCGTGCACGACTCTGATCATCCATCGACTTCCCAATCAAACCAGAGCCCAACTCGGCCAAAATGCCAACCTACTTTCCCCTTTTCCTGTCACCATGGCCATCGAGAATTTCAATCACCATTTTCCCCTCAAACTTCATCCAACAAACATCCTCCGATCCAAACCCCAAGACCACAGATTCGCGTGATTGTCGGAAATTGGTAAATTTCCAATTTCCGATCAACATGCAAATCCTCTTGAATTACAAGTCTAAAAATCAATATTTTAATTTCAAAAATCCTAGATTTTAAAATCAAATTCGATTATAAACTCGATTCCAGAAATCACTAAATTCGAATATTTGCCATGATTAAGATCCTACCGTTTTTCTTATTTTTTGTTAAAACCAGCTTAAAATCTTACCTGAAAACAATTCTAGACCAAACTTCTTGTCATTTCAAACAAGTTTTGTTTATACACCAAAGTTTAAAATAAATCAGAGAAAGAGATATTTAAATTTTGTACAGATTTTGGGACCCGTATTACTCGAAAAAAGTGTTCATTTGTATTCAGACACGCACGCCATGTAATCTGTGACGCCCCACCTCTATACCCACGCTAGCAAAGAGTAATAGATAATACCGTCTGCTAACACGGAGAATAAGGCTGTTTAGGAGCGACCATCTATAGCCTTGCTTTAATTATCTATTGAATACATCGACGATTGCTTTACCCAACAGACCGACATATCCAATGAATACTTAAAACAAAACCATAGGTGGCTAGAGGATCTATCAGAACAGAATATAACAACTCAAATGTAATATACATCACAGAACAGTTGATCATCATATACACATATATTGATACACAACAGAGTATACAAAATAATACATGTCAAGTGGTATAGCAAACCACAATATACAAACGAGTTCGCAAGAATACATATCAGAGTTACAACAAAATAGGACTACACAAAAAGCTATGACAAAAAGAAGCTAGCGGAGTAGTCCATGCGAAAGCAACATAGGCTAAGTCCAAAGGCACCTAACCTGAAAGATCTCGGTTTGACCCGAGTAGTTAATGTACGGGTCAGTCTAGCTAAACAAATCAGTTAGATAAACTGAACAACAATAAACCTGCAAGGTTACAAGATATAGCAAATATCTCTAAAAGAGATAACACAATCATCTAACAAAAGATGGATCATATGATAACAAGCCTCATATCATTGGCAACATATAGAAACAAAGGATAAGAATATCCCGAAATAAACCATAAGGCAAATAACAAATACCAATAAGGTATACAAGTTCCACAAGGTAAACGCTACTCATCATGCGGCTCAAAAAGAGCAACACCGAAGGACGATACCAAGGGAATATAATATCAATGAAACATCATGAGCGGTGGTGAAGAAACCACTCCAATATCTCTTGAGCGGTGGTGAAGAAACCACTCCAATATCTCTTGAGCGGTGGTGAAGAAACCACTCCGAAAGCAATACTAAAGGTAACCGACAACCCCAAATTTCTTTCGAGTCAGGGCAAAGAACCAACTCCAAAAGTGATATTAAAGGCAACAAGCCAGAGGAGACAGTCCGAAGACGCTATGCGAAAGGCAGCATGTGTCACAAACTCCCAGAAAGGAATCCGAAAAGTGGTAACGTGAGTCCCATAACCACCCGTTCGCACTAAACGGTTTACAATCCATTAGTTAATTTCACACTCGAAGCAGTACAAAGTTCACCTCATATCCTCAGTAAACCAAACCCGAAGGTCAAAACGATCAATTGAATAGGTCGGGGATTAATCGGAAAGATAAACGCACAGATTCATGGTCCATGTTTTGCCCAACCATTTAATTACCTTTCCACTTCGCTCGACATGCGAAATTGTGCGTGTGTTTAAATAGAATTTATAAATTGGAGAAACGAGCTTTTAATACGATTAGAAAGATTATTTTATAAAAACCCGTGGATGAAGTCAAAAATAAGTTATCAAAGTCAAAGAGGCAATAACAACCACTAAGAAGCAACTTGAATCAGTAAAATTTGGAAAACAAATCAAAATATGCAAAACTAGGCAAAACAGGCAAAACATGAGCAGGTCGGTCGACCGGTTGCAGGGCTCGGTCGGCTGGCCAGATGCAGGAAATAAAGAAACACGACATGAGCAGGTCGGTCGACCGGCTACAGGGCTCGGTTGGCCGAACTGCATAAATTTGCAGTTTCTGCTCTATTTCAATGAAAATGCAAATTCTTCCCAAATGCGACAGTTCGAGCAATGGAGTTAAGGAGCCTTAACCAATAGATACCCCAGCTCCATTAGCTCTCTGATTCGCAACCAAAAACATATTCAAACATCAAAGTTAGGATCGTTAAAGAATTGAACCCAAACACTAAAAATTTGGATATTCACCAATTCAATCCAAACCAAAAGTAAGAGCATATGAACAAGTGTTAGGAATTCATACCCACATCAATGAAATCAAGAGAAGTAGATGTGAGTTCAAAACTCACCGTTTTACACAAAAACAAAGGAGAAGAAGCACAATTGCAAGGAGAAGATCAACCAATCTCCACTTCAACTCAACAAGCTTCAATCTAAGATCAAAACAAGTATTTCCTAAATTTAGGTTTAGGAATTTCTGAGATTGAAGAGAGAAAGAGATAGAGAAGATGAAGAGGAGGCTTACCAATGGCTTCTACTTGATTTTGGAGCAAGGATTCAAGCTTTGCAAAGGAAACTAGGGCTTGGAATTTCCTAATTCTTTTTCTCTTCCCCCATTTCAGTTTTAACTTAAGAAATGAAATGAAATGAGAGTGAAATGGGGAGGAGAGGGCTGACGTAGAGGGGTTAAGTGGGTTTAGTTAGCTAGTGGGCTGAACCCAAACCCAAAACCCAACTAGAAAAAGTAGCCAATTACGACTTACTCCAAACAAATCGAAGCTTATACTCAAAAAGATCGCAAACGACGTTTTGAACTCAATGGAAGTGGTCTTGAGACCCAATTCGACCGTTTGCAGAAAGTAACTTTTCGGACTATGATCCGACAATGATGTTATATTTATATAAAATATTTAAATATACAACCGATAAATATGCGAGTTATTACAGACTCCCCTCCTTAAAGAAATTGCGTCCTCGCAATTCTTAAGAAGAAATAAGAAGTAACAACCACAAACATATCAACACAAAAGAAAACAGAATAAGAAGTTCACCATAAAGTGCACGAAAGGATAAGTTCGAACTTGTTTGCTCAGAGAATTCTATGGATTCCCAAGCTCAAAATAATTTGGAACACCGACGTGGTACAAACAATACGTCAAATGATCCGAATCTCAACAAAACGAAATACAACAAAACGTCCGATGAACTTGGTAAAAAGATCATTCCATTCGGACATCAACAAAGAAACCATCACTTGTTGCTTACAACTAAATGCATTGGCAACACGATCCCTCTTACGGGAATTAAAATATCAAGATCATAAGATGTTAGGGACTCGAACGAACATTAAGTTCCCTATGAGAAATAAACATTTCAAAATTATGATCGGTAAGGAGAGCAAAATCCCTCACCCAAAGGTAATGATGTCAATTACAAAAAGCAAAAACAATAGCTACGAGCACTAGATCATAGGTGGCATATCTAGTCTCGGTAAGCTTTAATAGTTTAGAAACATAAGTGATAACGCGTTCTCTTTTGCAAGGGAACGTCATCCAAACCAATACGATTAGCTTTGGAACAAAAGATAAAGTCTTGGTTCCCTTCGGGAATCCCAAGAATAAGGGTATCCAAAAATAGTTATTTCAAATAATATTCTTTACCGAAGAGCTAAAGCTTCAAAATTTCATTTACCTTCATGAAATCATCTTTCTGGAAAAATTTCCTTATTTCAAATCAATTCACTGTGTCTGATTGTCTCATCAAAGTGTTTAGGAGATTCCTATCGATAACGTCGATCTAGCGCATCGACCAGAACTCTTAAAGCACTCAATGGGCAATACAGTCACAAAACAATCTTCTATATGATAAACATGTTTCTAAAAACTTTTTAAAAATTCCCTTTGTTTGTTTTAAGAACAAAAATCCAGTTATACTTATAAATAAATCTTATGAAAAAGATTTGCAAAAAATTTTTAGATTGCGAATTTCACCCAAAATCAATAAACACGAGAATGGAGTCATCGAGATATTCGCAGAATACTCGATTCATAAAATGGATGAAATGAGCTAGAAAAACTGAATGACATAATAAATCATTCATAAGAATCACAACGAGTGCGGAATGCGGTAAGTGGAGTGCTAACTTCCGCAACTCGTAGCCAAATCAAAACCGGTGGCAAGGTCAAGCTGAAAAGACCTTAATACCACTCAAAGGATTGCTTAGGTGATAATCCTAAGACAAGACTACAAATACCAGAAAATTCTCAAACTACGAGAATGAGAGAAATAACACTTTCCTCCTCATGAGGGCTTAAAGAAATAAAATGATGCCATCAAATTGGAAATCGAAATCACAAAGAAATAGAAACCTTCCAAAATAGATGGATAATCACAAGGTAGATATTTCAATACGGAATAAAATTCCTAGACGTATTCCTATATCCTATCTAAACTTCAAAGGCAAAGAAGGAATAGAGAGAGACACGATGATTCAAAGATTTATATCACTTGTACACTTTGATGTACCGTAATATGTGCATCTATTCTGTGTTTATCATATTTTGTTCTGAACTCAGCTCTGATACCACGCTGTGACGCCCCACCTCTATACCCACGCTAGCAAAGAGTATTAATAGATAATACCGTCTGCTAACACGGAGAATAAGGCTGTTTAGGAGCGACCATCTATAGCCTTGCTTTAATTATCTATTGAATACATCGACGATTGCTTTACCCAGCAGACCGACATATCCAATGAATACTTAAAACAAAACCATAGGTGGCTAGAGGATCTATCAGAACAGAATATAACAACTCAAATGTAATATACATCACAGAACAGTTGATCATCATATACACATATATTGATACACAACAGAGTATACAAAATAATACATGTCAAGTGGTATAGCAAACCACAATATACAAACGAGTTCGCAAGAATACATATCAGAGTTACAACAAAATAGGACTACACAAAAAGCTATGACAAAAAGAAGCTAGCGGAGTAGTCCATGCGGTAGCAACATAGGCTAAGTCCAAAGGCACCTAACCTGAAAGATCTCGGTCTGACCCGAGTAATTAATACACGGGTCAGTCTAGCTAAACAAATCAGTTAGATAAACTGAACAACAATAAACCTACAAGGTTACAAGATATAGCAAATATCTCTAAAAGAGATAACACAATCATCTAACAAAAGATGGATCATATGATAACAAGCCTCATATCATTGGCAACATATAGAAACAAAGGGTAAGAATATTCCGAAATAAACCATAAGGAAAATAACAAATACCAATAAGGTATACAAGTTCCATAAGGTAAACACTACTCATCATGCAGCTCAAAAAGACCAACACCGAAGGACGATACCAAGGGAATAAATATCAATGAAACATCATGAGCGGTGGTGAAGAAACCACTCCAATATCTCTTGAGCGATGGTGAAGAAACCACTCCAATATCTCTAGAGCGGTGGTGAAGAAACCACTCCAATATCTCTTGAGCGGTTGTGAAGAAACCACTCCAATATCTCTTGGGCGGTGGTGAAGAAACCACTCCAATATCTCTTGGACGGTGGTGAAGAAACCACTCCAATATCTCCTGAGCGGTGGTGAAGAAACCACTCCGAAAGCAATACTAAAGGTAACCGACAACCCCAAATTTCTTTCGAGTCAGGGCAAAGAACCAACTCCAAAAGCGATATTAAAGGCAACAAGCCAGAGGAGACAGTCTGAAGACGCTATCCCAAAGGCAGCATGATTCACAAACTCCCAGAAAGGAATCCGAAAAGTGGCAACGTGAGTCCCATAACCACCCGTTCACGCTAAACGGTTTACTATCCATTAGTTAACTTCACACTCGAAGCAGTACAAAGTTCACCTCATATCCTCAGTAAACCAAACCCGAAGATCAAAACGATCAATTGAATAGGTCGGGGATTAATTGGAAAGATAAACGCACAGATTCATGGTCCGTGTTTTTCCCAACCATTTAATCACCTTTCCACTTCGCTCGAAGTGCGAAATTGTGCGTGTGTTTAAATAGAATTTATAAATTGGGGAAACGAGCTTTTAATATGATTAGAAAGATTATTTTATAAAAACCCGTGGATGAAGTCAAAAGTAAGTTATCAAAGTCAAAGAGGCAATAACAACCACTAAGAAGCAACTTGAATCAATAAAATTTGGAAATCAAATCAAAATATGCAAAACTAGGCAAAACAGGCAAAACATGAGCAGGTCGGTCGACCGGTTGCAGGGCTCGGTCGGCTGGCCAGATGCAGGAAATAAAGAAACACGACATGAGCAGGTCGGTCGACCGGCTACAGGGCTCGGTCGGCCGAACTGCATAAATTTGCAGTTTCTGCCCTATTTCAATGAAAATGCAAATTCTTCCAAAATGCGACCGTTCGAGAAATGGAGTTAAGGAGCCTTAGCCAATAGATACCCCAGCTCCATTAGCTCTCCGATTCGCAACCAAAAACATATTCGAACATCAAAATTAGGATCTTTAAAGAATTGAACCCAAACACTAAAAATTTGGATATTCACCAATTCAATCCAAACCAAAAGCAAGAGCATATGAACAAGTGCTAGGAATTCATACCCACATCAATGAAATCAAGAGAAGTAGATGTGAGTTCAAAACTCACCTTTTTACACAAAAACAAAGGAGAAGAAGCACAATTGCAAGGAGAAGATCAACCAATCTCCACTTCAACTCAACAAGCTTCAATATAAGATCAAAACAAGTATTTCCTAAATTTAGGTTTAGGAATTTCTGAGATTGAAGAGAGAAAGAGATAGAGAAGATGAAGAGGAGGCTTACCAATGGCTTCCACTTGATTTTGGAGCAAGGATTCAAGCTTTGCAAAGGAAACTAGGGCTTGGAATTTCCTAATTCTTTTTCTCTTCCCCCATTTCAGTTTTAACTTAAGAAATGAAATGAAATGAGAGTGAAATGGAGAGGAGAGGGCTGAAGTAGAGGGGTTAAGTGGGTTTAGTTAGCTAGTGGGCTGAACCCAAACCCAAAACCCAACTAGAAAAAGTAGCCAATTACGACTTACTCCAAACATATCGAAGCTTATACTCAAAAAGATCGCAAACGACGTTTTGAACTCAATGGAAGTGGTCTTGAGACCCAATTCGACCGTTTACAGAAAGTAACTTTTCGGACTATGATCCGACAAATGATGTTATATTTAAATAAAATATTTAAATATACAACCGATAAATATGCGGATTGTTACATAATCATGCATATATCTACATGCAATTCATATAAATACTTATCATACTTTATTCTCAAGTAATTTCTGAATGCAACAGAATTATTTAAAAAAATAGATTAAAAACTTGGTTTACTCACCTTACAGAGAACGATACTTTTTATTAGATCTGGAAACTTGTTTGATGTTAAAGCTGATGTTTGATCTGGTACTTGATGTAAAACTTAATCTTTATTGAGTTGATTTCCCCTTGGAAAATTTATTTATTTTGCTTTGGCTTTGATCAGGTTTCAGCTTGAAAATTGTTGTTTGGTTTCTATTCTTTTTTTATTTTATTTTTATAGAGAAGAAAGTCTAGTTTCACAAAAATGAATACATCTCGAACCTTGATTTTCTACACATTAATTATATAAAAATTTCCTAAAGAAATAAATGCCACTTTTCCTTACATGTAGTCTTTATATTACAAATGCTTAATGCATATTTTTAATGTTTACATTTGTAAATTTTGCCTAAATTTATGTTTTCATATTGTATTTATTCTTAACTTTAATACTTTTATACGTATACAATTTGTACATATGTTTAACGAAAGTATGAATATAATTAAGTTCTATTTTAAACTTGAGCTTTAATACTTTAACAAGTAAATATATATATATATATATATATATATATATATATATATATATATATAGACACACACACACACACTATCTTTATTGTAGTAAAAATATAGAATTTATTTTTAATAACTTGAAAATAAATTTTGAATTTAAAACATAGCTAACATTTACAATATACATATATACATATATATATACATACATTATAATAGAAAACATATTTATTTGTAAAAGATAAATTTTGCCATATTGAATAATTATAAAGAAAATCATTAAACAAATATCATCAAATTTCAATAGTTATATCAGGAGATTATCAAATGAATATTTATCCTGATATTTATAATTCGACATTTATTATAGTTCTAATTCGTCTATATATCTATATATCTATATATATATATACACCAGAATTTTATTTGTTTAATTTACAAATTAGTATTTTTAATAGAGAGAATTAGTTAATTATCCAATTACCGGACGTCCAAAAATCCGGGTTATCACACGGGAGGCCTTATGGTAGTTTCATTTTCCAAAAGCATAACGGATTTCTTTTCCTTTCTTTGTGAAAATAACTAATTTTAAGATCCCATGCCAGTCCCATGACTGACCTGGAGTTTATTGTTCTCTTTCTAAACTCTGGATACCCATAATTTTCCACATGGGTAGCCTAGAGTCAGGTTATTAGTCGTTCGGAAGCGAAGTCAAAGAGATGCTGTGGAAATCTAGAGTTCAAGCTGGATGGCAAGACGTACCACTTACACTATGTAGTGTCTATTGCATTTGGGTTAGTGCAAGTCAAATTTTCTTGTATACAAGTTATTATAACTGCTAGTGTTGTGTTTGGTGTTGTTGTAAAATCTGATAATGTGATATATGTAAAACTGATATAGTGCTTTAGTTTTAAAGATATTCATTTATCTATTATATATTATTCCGCTGTGAAATATGAGATTCTGTTATTGCGTCTGTTTCTTCTTCTATCTTCTTATTTAACCCTAATAGTTCAGTTTTCGGCATTCGACTATGCGACATTTGATAAAGTTGGCGTATTGATATCGACTTTCGGAAGTCAAAAAATTGGGTCGTTACAAAGTGGTATCAGAGCAATTGGTTAAGCGGCAACCTTGGCTCTGTTGGGGGTTACTCACTAGAGATAGAGTCAGTAGTAATCTAGAATGAGTTTGAGTGTAATAATAGATATAAGTGCGTATTTGTTAGTGAATATAAAAATTATTTTATATTGTGATGATCGGTTTGTTGAGTGGTTTATGGATTCTGGTCGGTATAGTCCGCACAACTCTATTGATAAGGATCTCTAAACACTTGTATAGAACAATTCGACACGATATTGTTTTAAAATAAGGGTAAATGAAATAATTTTGCGCAAATTATTTTTGTACAAAAAAGAAATTATTTTTCGTAAATTATTATAGTATATGGTTGCTTGGTTGCTAGAAAGTGATAATATTAAATTATTATCACTGAATATTGAATAAGAAATTGAAATCGTAACCCAAAAGCTAAGAAAAAAATCCATATATAAATGGGATTTGTAAATGTGATTTATAAATAGAATTCCAGAGAAATAAATGCAAATGTTTTTGAAAAGATTTGAAATTTGGAAAGTTTGGAAATTAAATCCCTTTTTAGTTTGAAAATGATTTTCAAAGGTTTTGAAAAAAATGTTTTGAAGGGATAAAAGCACTAAACTCTTTTCGGTCGCGGGAAAATAATTCCGATGAAGATCGCAACATCATCGGTGTTCATTTTCGAGTTTCCAAGAAAGGAATTGCTGCCAAATTATTTTAAAAATTGAAATTGTTTGCAAACTGGTTGGGTTTTTCAAAAGATAATTTGAATTGATTTCAAAAAATGATTTTTGAATGTGGGAAAGACTTTGGAATTTTATAAAAATTGGTTATGGAATAAAATTTATTAAGGTGGAAAAATAAAATTGTGAATGAATAAATGGATTTACAGTTGCAATTAAATGAAATTGAAACTGAATGTTGAAAATTCGTTTAGAATTTGTAAGTAAATGAAATTCTAGCTGAATATTGGAAATTGAATTTGATTTGTGATAAACAAAGAGAAGCATTAAAACAAAATTAGTAAGTGGAACTAATAGAAGGAATGATAAAGAAAATATGGTTAGAAATGAATTGAATTCATACGGAATTTGAAATCCACTTTAAATAAAGTATAGATAAAATAAAAGTGGCGAATTGAAAATAATATAAGAACTTATATTAAATATTTATTGAACTTGAGAAATAAATGGCAAAATTCTTAAGTAAATTTTGAATTGAGGAAATATTATAAGTTGATGATTGAGTGAAGATTAAACTGGAAATTTGTGAGGTGATAGTTGTGAATAAATGAATCAATGTAAATAAGGGAAAAGAAAATTGGTAAAGCTAATAACCAATTAGAAATGAATACGTACGGTATACGTTTATTATTTTCACATAGCAATTTGATCCAGAATTCGAGCACAGAATTTCGAGATAATTATATAGATCCGAGTTGGAATTTTTCACTCGATTTTTGACGGCGAACCTGGATACGGAATTTTGGTTGACTCTGGAAATTCTCTATCGTGGTTTAGAACTATGCAAGGAGAATGATAGTTTCTGATCAAGAAACCAGATCTGAGTCCGCACTAGGAAGTCAGATGAACGATACTAGTTCGAAAATGAAATTGTGTGATCGAGTGAGCGATCGAATTTGATATTGCGTATGAATGATGTATGTATACCGTACGGATTTGAATGAAATATATATATTGAAATTTTTGTAATGGAATGTGCAAAATGATTTTTGAATGTAGAAATTGGATATGGTTGTTAAATAGCATACATGTATTATAAAGAAAAATGGAATTGGGATTTTGATTTCGAAGATAAATTTTGAATTGCTCGTTAAAAAGGTATGTATTTAAATTTCAATATGAAATTTGATGATTTTCTTGTCCAGCCATTTGGCTTTTTGTTATCTTTTTGAATTTGGGGGCCCGTGTTGCCATTTTGTAGTCGTACCGAGCTAGTCGCGCAAAGGAAATGTTGGCGAAACTTTTCGAAAATTTTAGGAGTTAGAAAACTTTTGACAATTTAAATTTTGAATGGTTAAGAAAACAATGTAGTTTGGAATCTATGGAAGATTTTGGAAAGATAGTTGAAGTGATAACGGGTCATTAATAAAAAGATTCATTTGACAAATTAATAAAACTGTTTGGTTTCGGGATGAAATTCTTTTAAGGGGGGAAGAATTTGACGACCCAAAATTTTGAACATTTGAAATTGAAAATATTTAATTGATTTTGAATGTTTGGGAGTTAATTTAAACTTGGATTTCAAATATAACTATGAATTTGGGAATTAAATTGTTGAAATTAATAATGTGAAGTTGAGTAAAAATTTATATCTTCAATTTTAAGCTGATTAAAAATATTTTTAAGGCTTAGAAAATTTATATTGATAATACTAAAGATAATAAAAGCTTCAAAATTGAATTTGAAAGTAATTTGTTCAATTTGGAAATTATGTAGTTCAGATCGATATTTAAAATCGGCCTTCCGAGGCATAGTCTCGGAATTTGATGAATCCAGTTCCATTGGATCAATAATAGTGTTTTATTATCTGATTTAAATTTTCGTAGCGTTTGGAGCGACCGTTTGGACGTACAATAAGAAAATGCGCTGAAAATTTATATCGAAATTTAATTTAATAGCTGAGTTCAAAATGCTGTCTTCTCCAAACGATCGAATTTGGACTCGGAACTTTATCATTGCGTTCAGAATAAGCGTATAACATGATAAACGATTAACGGCACATCTCGATTGAAAATCGAGATTTTGAGTTGCATTTATCGAGGTAGTTTGAATTTAAATTTAAAATTTTAATATAATAACTATTTTCACAAGGCAAATGACACGTTCTTCTCTTTTTCAAACACTTGGAAAATTAAAAAGGACACGCATTCGTTTGCATTAAATGTTGATGTAAAAAAAATATCGTTTAAAGAAAATAAAAAAACTAAAAAAATCCGAGCTTTATTTTTTTATCTTCAAAACAAATCGATTTCTTCTTTGTATATTTTAATCCATGGCCGCGAAAAAGAAAAAAAAAAAGAAACAAGATCTTGTAATCGAAATCAAATGGCAGCCATTTCTCTCTGTTGGTTCAAAATCAACCGAACTCTATTCAAAATTGAAAACCGTCTCCCATTAGTTTTAAATTCGATCGAAATTCACGATATAAAAAAATGGTGACTTCGCTTACTAGCGCAGAACAGTAAGCATCGATTGAACTTGAGCCAGCACGATCATTCGAACGGATGTGTTGCGATGTGGTTGGGCTCGAACGGCGAGCGATAAAAAGGTCGCGGCAGGTGATAGACGACGCTCTGGAGATGTGGTCGCAATCAATCACAGCGGCCAGGGTTTCGATTCAAGCAAGGTCGTGAATTCCACTGCGTAGATGGTTCGCGGAGTGGCGCGAAGTCGAAGGGCGGAGCAAGCGGCGTCGATGAGGAGGCAGTCAGTTGGATGATCGGCGACACGTGGAAAAAAGGCGTGATGATCTGGAAGCGTATCGCGTGTGCGAGATGGGGTGTTCGACTTTAATTACATGCGATTCGCGGCATCGAAGGGGATTACGACGCTGTGGTTTCGCGATGGATTCTATTTGGGATCATCTGTATGGCTCTCTTGTTTTTTTATCAATTTATATATCGAAGAATATGTATATATTTGGTTAGAAATATATGTATGCAGTAAACATGAGAAGCATTGATTTGTTTATTCAATTTAAAATGGAAAAAAAATTAATTTAAATATTTGTATGCTTGACAGTAAATAAATTACTGTGATTATTTACGAGGAACAAAAAATATTTTATATAAATAAAGTTTAAAAAAATATAGATATTTAAATTTATATAGATTATTTAAAAAGAAAAGAATAAAGTAAATATATATACATACACAAGATTTTGGAGTATAAAAGTTTATATAAAGAAAATTTGATTTCCAAAGTCTATAAATTGAGTTTCAATATGAAATAAATAAGCCAATACATATTTTTTAATTTTAAAATTTTTATATTATAAAGTTAAATTTAATTAATAAACGTTTTCAGTTTATTTTATTTACCCAAGATTATTTAAAAAGGAAATTCAATTTCAAATTTAACTTTTAGTTAAATAAATTTGTTAAAAGGGATTTGTTTAGAAATTAAAATTATTGGTTTAAAATTAATCTATTTAATTATCCTAAGATACTAAAAAGAGAATTTTTTGGTTTAAAATTAAATTAATAAAATAATTGGTTAATTAAATTTATCCAACAGGAATTTAAATTGTTCGATTTGTTCGAATATTAATAGAAATCAAACAATCGTTTGATACAAGGTCTAAAATATAGAAACAAGCCGGAATGGAAATTAGTTGGAATGGATGTTAAATAAAAGGTGAGATCCTCTCACTCAATCAAATTTTTCTTATTTAATTTTAAATAGTTAAATTTAAAATGGTTAATTGTGTATTTGAATGATAAATAATTATCAATATATTGAATTTGACCCTATGCGCCTTGCGGATGATATTATATTAAACTCATATGCCGCGATATTCCACCTCGAAGTGGAATTGGTATTATATATGTATTTGGAGTGATTGGTTTCCCGCATTTTATAACGGTTGAGACCCTATACGCCGCATAATAGCGGATGATATTATATTAATCCCATGTACCATGATATTCCAACTCGAAGTGGAATGGGAATTTAATTGTTGTGCTGAAGTCTGTGGATATAGGGAAACAGGTTCGAGGGATCCAACTGGATTCCTTAAATACTTGAATTTGTTTCAATATTGTGTGTTGATTATATATAATCTGTGTGTGATTATATTTGTGATTGAAATTGTTGAAGGCTATAGTTTAGCCGAATATATTTTTGGTATCGTAGGATACCGGAAATAAATAAAATTGGATTTTTGAAATTCAAGTAGAAAATTTATCATGAATTCATTTAAAGAATTTAGTGAATTTAAAAGAAGAAATTCAAATAGATAAAGTTTTATTTTTGAAAACTTATTAAATAAGTTCCAAAAATGTGGGAGAAGATTTTTATAAATGGGTTTTGAGTAATATTGTTAATAGTTGAAGGATTTATTTGAAATTCGAATTTTAAATAGATTGGAAGAGATAAAGGAATTTATTTTAAAAGGAAATAAATTTAGAAATCAAATTTGGATTTTAATTTGGTGATTGAAAATTAATCTTTAGGAAATCAATTTGAAATTTGATTTGTTGTCTGAAATAAATTTTTGAAATCAACTTGGGATTTGACTTGGTGTTTGAAAGTGAATATTTGGAAAACGATTTAAAAATCGTATATTATTGGATATTTTGAAATTTAAATTCACAACAGGAATTTAAAAAGGAAAGAGAAATTTGTTTTATAAATAAATATTTTTTTATTTTTAAAAGCGTTGAAAGGAATTTACGGATTTGGAACGTAAATTTGAAATAAATACAGAAAGATTTATAAATTGATTTGAACGAACCATTTTAAATGGAAGGTGTATTATCCCTGGAAAGCCGAGTATGTTTTTAATATAGTTTATAAATATAAATTGAAGTAGTAAAGATGGTTTTAAGGATAAAAAAATAATTTGGAGAAAATTATTTATTTAGGTTATTTTGAAAATCTTTAAAATAAAGATTTATTTTAATTTACTATAGAAGTGATTATTTAAAGTTTTAGTTGATATTTGTTTTAGAAAATGGATATTTAAATAGTTATATCCTATCTACTAATTTTATTTTTAAAATTAGTTTGGACTTGAATTTTTTTGTGATATTAGTATAATATTCAGGTAAATAGGCATAAGGAAGAAGTTGCAAAAAAATTAGCCTCGGAGACGACAAGTTTACTTTTTAGTCTGAAGGACACTTTTTAGTGTAAACTAAAAATGATAGTTGCAACTATCATTCTGTGAATTACACTAAAAAGTGTCCTTCAGCCTAAAAAACAAACTTTCTGTCCTTGAAACTAAAATTTTCTCTAACTTTTTCCTTGAGCCTAAAAACCCCTATAATATTTTCATAACTAATATTTAAGCAAGCATTTTAAAATGATTTTATTTTAAATGTTTCCAAGTATATTTTGGATAAGTATTTAAATTTATTTTTGAAGTATTTGAGCTCGGCAAATTTTCAGTGGAATTAAATAAATATTTGAAAATTTATTCAACATGAGGGAAGCGATTTGAAATTTGTTTTCAAAAGATTGAAAGTTGAAAAGTGATTTGAAATTTGTTTTCAAATGGTTGAAGTATTAAAATTATATCTTGCGAAGATATTTTGAAAATAATAATAGGGGGAAAATTATTTGAAATCCTGTTATTGTTGTGAATGATGATTGATAGTTAAATAACCGACTATCAATATTGGCCTTTCTAGTGGCATTCGAATTTCGATGCGATCGGGGGTCGGATTCCAAATGGAAATTCGAAAACCACATCGAACCTTTGTGATGTGATGGAACTTTTGTTTAAAAGGTCAAAGTGGAAATTCGTTGTGATGTGTTTGAAATCTGAATATAACACTTATTTTTAAAATAAGTACTCGTTATTCGGATTAGCCGGGAAAGGACTTTGTGTCATAAAACCCATTTCGAATAATGATACGACGGAATGGGATTGCATTTGAGGATGGTGTTGAAGACAGGGCATTTTCGAAAACGGAAGGATTACCTGTCAAATGTCTCTGCACCGGGTTGCTCCGGTATATTGATTCTATCACCCTTTGTAATGGGGATTCCGGACGTGATTGGTGAATATCCGGATTGCAAGGACTTCTTTGAAGTGCCTTCAGTTCTGTTTGATCCCGGAATGGACTTGTATGGATGTGTGTTTGACGTTACACTTTGAGACGTTAAGCTGGTTTCTATCAAATATATTTCTGTTGGTGGCAAGGAATTTATTCTCTTAGCTTAACACCTTTCTATGAGACGTAGGAGCTCAGAGGTTATGTAGTTGATAGTTACTAGTGATACATTTCCAATTTGGTAATGTGGCATACGAAGTGCTGCTGATCATTTGTTGATCGAAGCATGACTTTTGTGAAAAGCGTAGCTTTGTGAATAAGACTACGTTGGACCTCACAACCCGGAATGGTCGAAACAGGAAGGATGCAGCAAATTGGGGTAACGCCTCCTGAGGGTATGTCATTTCATTTTGGAAAAGAGTGGTATCATGGTATGGAGCCCAGATACTTAACTTATGTGGTTGCTGTAAATTTATTATACTTTATGGTTGTTGCTTTGAGGTTGAGGATCCTCGGATAAAGGTCGCAAACGACCGGTGGATGGAATACATGTAGTAGTTACCTAGTTATAGAGGCAACCCGGCCTTGTGTTGGCATAGATCCGGTTATGTTCTCGAGGCGTCCCTCCTAAGGCGTATCCACGTGGCCCTGGAAGTTCCTTAGCCTAACCATTTGTTGGAAATCCAATCACCGATATGCGTCTTGTATGGTTTTAGTTGTAGAACCTGCCATCTAACATGGTAGCTATAGTAGGCATATTATAATGGTACGTATGCTGGCTAAAATTTATATTATACTTGCAAATATTTTTCCGTTGTGCACTAATAATAATATTAAAAGAGATTTTCCGTATCAAGCATGTTTGACTATCATAAGGAGAAATCTCCCCCAAGTGTGCGATTGCATTGTGTGTGTGCCGGGAGACCTTATGGTAGTTTCATTTTCCAAAAGCATAGCGGATTTCTTTTTGTTTCTTTGTGAAAATAACTATTTTTTAGATCTCACTCCAGTCCCATGACTGACCTGGAGTTTATTGTTCCCTTTCTAAACTCCGGATGCCCATAATTTTCCACACGGGCAGCTTAGAGTCAGGTTATCAGTCGTTTGGAAGCGAAGTCAAAGAGATGCTGTGGAGATCTGGAGATTAAGCCGGATGGCGAAACGTACCACTTATACTATGTAGTGTCTGTTGCGTTTGGGATAGTGCAAGTCAAATTTTCTTGTACATAAGTTATTATAACTTCCAGTGTTGTGTTTGGTGTTGTTGTAAAATTTGATAGTGTGATGTATGTAAAACTGATATAGTGCTTTTGTTTTAAAGATATTCATTTATCTATTATATGTCGTTCCGCTGCGAAATGTGAGATTCTGTTATTGCTTATGTTTTTTCTTTTATCTTCTTCTTTAACCCTAACGGTTCGATTTTCTGGCATTCGATTGTGCGGCATGTTATACAGTGTTCGTATTGATGTCGACTTTTGAAAGTCGAAAAATCGGGTCGTTACACGACCCGAAATCCAGCGATTGAAAATCGACATCAAATACCTCACTTGTATTCGACTACCGGAGATTCAAACGTCGAACTCCAGTTCGGATGGAGCTTATAACAACATTAGATGAATATAAATAGCGGAAACAAAATGAATTATCATTAATCAACATCACAGATACAACATCATCATAATATCCATGACAACATTAATCACCACCTTCAGAGAATTGTATATGTATAACACAACTACAAATCGGAAACATCACAGCGGAACAACAAAGTTATCACTATTTCAAGAAGGTCTGCAAAGAAAGAGAGCAAGAATCCCAACTAAGCACCTTAATCCAAAAAGCTTCAAAAAGATCCCCAAGTCAAAAGCCTCCAAATCTGATAGCGTCCGAACCAAAAGACTTCAAAAGATTCCAGGCCAGCACCAAAACACGGAAAACCTGCTTCTAGGCTGCCCGTGTGGAAATTATGGGCACCTAGAGTTTAGGAAGGGAATAATAAACTCCGGATCAGTCATGGGACTGGTATGAGTAAACAAAAACAGTTGTTTGTAAAAACGGTTTATAAAGAAAATCCGGTATGCTATTGGAAAATGAAACTACCATAAGGCCTCTCGGCGCACACAATGCAATCACACACTTGGGGGAGATTTCTCCTTATGATAGTCAAATATATTTATACAAGAAAACTTTTTGATATTATTGTTAGTGCATAGTGTAGAAAACATTTTCGAAAGTATAATATTAATCCTAGCCAGCATACATACCATTATAGTTGCCTACTATAGCTACCATGTTAAATGGCATGTTCTACAACTAAAGCCGTGCAGGGTTCGTATTGGTGATTGGATTTCCAACATTGATCAGGTTAAGGAACTTCTTGGGCCACATGCGTACGCCTCCGAAGGGACTCCCCAAGAACCTAACCGGATCTCTGCCAACATAAGGTCGGATTACCTCTATAACTAGGTAACTACTACACGAGTATGCCATCCCCGGCTGTAACCAACCTTTATCCGGGGACCCAACAACAACAATCACAAAGCAACATAATTTTAATATCAACATAATTTAAGTATCTGGGCTCCAGACCATGATACCACTTCTATCTAGAAGGAAATGTACATATCATAAGGGGAGATACCCCTAATAACCTTGCTGCATCCTTCCTGTTTCGACCACTCTCGGGTTGTGAGGTTCGACGAAGTCTCGTCCATAAAGATATGTTTTTCACAAAATTCCATGCTTCGATCAACAAATGATCGGCAGCACTCTGCATGCCACACTACCAAGTTGGGAGTATATGACTGATAACCTTCAACTACATAACCCCTGAGCTCGTTCGTCTCAGAGAAGGGTGTTAAGCTAAGAGAATAAATTCTCCGCCACCAACAGAAATTTGAAAGAAATCTTCTTTATATCTCAAAGTGTAATGTTAGACATACAACCATACAAGTTTGTTCCAGGTTCAAACAGAACCGAAGGCACTTTCGAAGATGCCCTTGCAATCCGGGCATCCACAATCCCGATCGGACTCCCCATCACATATGGAGATCTCTATACCGGAGCAACTCAGTGCAGAGCCATTCGACAGGTTATCCTATCATCCTCGAAGACACCCGGTCTTCACCACCGTCTTCAGATGCTATCCATTTCGTCGTATCACCATTCAGAATGGGTTATATGACCAAAGGTCCTCTCCCGGCAAAACCGAATAGTGAGCGTCAATTTTAAAACATGTGGATATGTTGTTCACAAAGTTTCACTGGTTCGATGTGGGTTTCGGATAACCAACTGAAATCCGACTCCCTGTCGCATCGAAATTCAAAAGCCATTTTACGGCCGATGGGTTTTCACACTCACACAGAAACAATCACAGATATTATAGCTCAATACATGGTAAATCATATCACAGCATCACCATCACATATCAGAGATATTAATCAGTACACAGCGCTCACTAATAATTAATCATCTACAATTAAGGTGAATTAATCATGTGATTTAAATTAATTAATCACACAATTACTTTCATTAATTATCTTTAATCAATGATTACTCATCCATAATTATAAATTAAGTAAATCTTAATCACCTTCATTAATTAATTATATTTTTATTTTATTTTATTAAATATCTTAATTAATTAATCCTTAATTGTTAATTAATTAAATCTTAATTACTTTTATTAATTAATTATTCCTTAATTAATTATCTTTATTAATTAATCTTTAATTGTTAAATAATTAAATCTTAATTACTTTTATTAATTACTTATTCCTTAATTAATTATCTTAATCTATTAATCCTTAATTGTTAATTAATTATATATTAATTACTTTTATTAATTAATTATCTTAATTATTAATCCTTAATTGCTAATTAGTAAAATCTTAATTACTTTCATTAATTAATTATTCCTTAATTAATTAATCCTTAATTGTTAATTAATTAAATTTTAATTGCCTTTACTAATTAATTATTCCTTAATTAATTAATCATAAATACAAATCAATTAACCTTAATGATTTACTTAATTAATCTTTAATATTAAGTAATTAATTAAATAGTCATTCTTTAAATAATTTATTGATGAATCATTAATTACTTAATAAATTTAAATGATAAATCTTTTTACCTTTGTTAATCATTTTGATTATCTTGCAAACCTTATTTAATAAATTATTCTTATCATATAAATTAACTTAAAGGATTAAGATTTAGTTTAAATAGCATTTCATCTTAATTATCCTTCTTAATTGCATTATTTAATCGATATAAATAATTTTATAAAAGTAATGTAACAAAATTTAATTTAAATTTAACTACTTTAAAAATGTCTTACTTAAAACCTTAATTAGTTTAAACTTAAATCAAAATTATCTTATAAAAACATGGATTTAAATTTTTTTAAAAGTTTGAATTTTTTTTCAAAGTAAAACTGTTTTGTGTATCAACCCTGAGTGCACTTCGAGTCTCACCCGAACAAAAATGCTCCTTTCTTTGATTCGTTTCCAAAACCTACTCATGTGCCTAATTTTTTTAAACTTTAATTTGTTTAAGTACAAACCCGTGCAACCCAAAATTTACTTCGAGTCCATACCTGAGCTCGAACCTTATCTCCCGAAGGCTACTTCGAGTTTCCTTTTTCTTCCTAAACCTATGTCTACTGACACAGCTAAAGCCATATGCACGTGCACCGATCAATTGCGAAGCTTTGACCTCCAAGTCCATCACCGACACACCATCGACGACTTAAATTTTAACACTTGTCTTTATGTATATTACTTATTTAACATTTGTATTTTCATTATTTAAATTTACATTTTCCATTTTCTAAAGACATTTGCTTTATTTTAATAAATACTATTCAAAAGAAAATTTTGAAATTAAATACACATTAAACAAATTACATATATATATATATATATACATATATATATATATAAGTCCAAATTATATTATTATAGCATTTATTTAAAATTTAAATTCAAATTCAAAGCCAAATTCAAATCTACTCACATATACACACATATGTATAATTTAAATTCAAATGGTTTTAAAAACATTTATTATTTCAAATTTTAAACTCAAATGAAATTGAAATCTTGTTCATACAATTTAACACTTATTTTATTTGATTTGAACGTTTTCAAATTAATCCCAAATTAAACTCAAAAATTCAAATAAATTACTAAATTAAATTGATAAAATTTTAGGGTGTTACAACAATCCTTTCACAACTTTTTTTATTTCAACTCCATTTCTTCTTGCATTAATTCTATTTCAATTTAATTTGATTCTTATCTAACGAAATGCCAATTTGTTTTCTAATTTTAATTCACTTCCATTCTTAAATCAACATTTGATTTTTATTTCATTTACGAAGATATCAAGCAAGTTTTTACTTTGGGTTTTACTTCTTTTTAATTTTATTCAAGCTCTACTAAATTTTATTTAATCAGCTTAAATCCATACCATTTCTTTTACTAATGTAAATAAGAATTTAGTTTCATTAAATATTATTTACAGCTCATCTGAATTTGGATTTCAATCCAATTTAAATTTTTATTTCCCAATTTATAAATTCAAAAACTTATTTACTTGCCTAAGTCCATTTACATTTATATTTTACTTTATCTTGTTTAAATTCACATTTCATTTTGAACTAAATTTTTTTAACTTTCCATTTTCCTATTATAAGTTCACAACTTATTTATTTAAAATCTTATGTTACTCACTTGAGTCTAATTACATCTTATATTCATAATCTGGATTATTTATTTCACTTAAGAACTTAAGTGTATTCATTCCATTCAATAATTGTAACCTATACTTATACAATTATCCTACCTTTCCACTTGATATCCAAATCCACATTAAATTTTATTTAACTTAAGTTAAATTTCAATATACCTTATCCACTTTGATTTACTCAAGTTATAATTTTAATTTCCAAGATTAAAATTTTCACTTCCCTTTCTTATTTAGATCAACTTCATTTTATAAATTCAATACTGATTTCTCTCAATTCCCAAATCTTCTAAATAGAATTTCCAAAATTCAATTACCCGGTTTATTTAATAAACCATTTTAAAATCATAAATATACATACTTGGTGTATTAAATCATATCTTTCGATTTTCAAAACAACTTGGTTTTACCAAAACAATTCCTATTTTGAAATGTTTAAACAAACTTGTCAACCAAACAAGTCCCAACAAATAATTATACCAAACTACCCCGGTGGCAATCCATCGCTTAGAAACTCAAAAATGAATACTGATGATGTGGCCATCATCATCAGGATTATTTTCCAGCGAATGAAGTGAGTTCAATGCTTGCTTACTTTCCACAATTTATTTCCCAAAATAATACTCCATTATTTCCTTCTAACACTTTGGTAAATATTTCAAAATTTCCAAGATTTAAAATTCCCAAACTTTTGGTTCAAGTTCATTTAAAAACATTTTCCAAAATTCTCGGGGCTTAAGTTCTGTTCCATTGTGTTATTTCATACTTACATAATTCTATTTGGTTATAAATATAAACCATTTCAAATTTTAGATTATTATATGTTTATAATATTAACAACCAAACATCCAAATAAATATAATAATTTCAGAAAATTGTTTCACTTATATCAAAATATAATTTTAGGAAAAATTATTTCATTTACCAACTTTAAAAACAATACTATGTCGATTTATCTTGTTTAAGAGTTTAGAAACCCCTATCGATATAGTTGTACTTCCCGTACTGTCCAGAATTCATAGACAGTCAACCGACAAGTCAACACAGTATAAAAACAGTTTTATATTCACTAACAATTACATGCTCATAGCTATTAATACACTGAAATCATTCTAGAGTACTATTGACTCTATCTTAATGAGTAATCCTCACCAGAGCCAAGGTTATCGCCAACCTGGCTCTTATACCACTATAACGACCCATCCTTCTCGATCCTCGAAATTCGACACAAATACACCACTGTATAATATGCCGACTATCGAGTGCCAGAAAAGCCAGATTTCTTAGGAAAGAAAGAATGAGATAGAAGAAGAGAAAAAAAAACAACATCATAATCTCACAATCGCAGTGGAATAAAATACAATAGATAATAACTGATCTTTACACAAAAAGAATCTATATCTGCTTTATACATTACATCATCGAAATACATCACAATCGAAACAATTACCGGACAGTTGTCTTAACTTGTCCTCACAAAGCTGACCATACAGCTTATACAACACACTGTAATATACTTCAAATACGTATGACACATCTCGCCATCCAGCTTGTCTCCTGAGCTCCATAGCATCCTACCCTGTACTTATAATACTCGGTCTTACCCAAGCATTATAATAAAATAACACCCGAGTCGGTCTGGAAAACCAGCGTGAGAAAAATATACTCAATTTAATTATTAAAGTTTTCAAAATCCTTCAGAAATCAAAGGTATCTCGTAAGACCACGCCACAAATAAACATGTCGGGTTTTTACCTTACGATAACCAAAACATTTCTTATTAAATCCTCTGATATTATAATAGTGTCTAAGTACAAATACTTATTCAAATAGCCGAAATTGTTACATTATTAAAATCCAGCAATACTAGCCACAAAGTGGGTTCTACAAATAAAACCGTAAACCCACGTAGGGAGAATGGATTTCCAACTAATGACTAGGCACTGGGGTACCACTTGTCACGGTACCTGGTCTAGATCAGCATAACGAGGACATCTCCGTTCCTCTGCAACTCAAGGCCGAAGCTACCCCTTACTGGATAGTCCGAATAAGATCACCCCGCGGTTGGGATCAGCAACCGCCCACACAGCCAAATAAAAGGGACCTTGAGACAGGAATGACCTTACCTTAATTGGGTGCTACCCACTTTGCCTTGCTGCATAACCCTTGATTTTCCGTCATTCATGGTTGATGAGGCTCGAGGCTCAGCGTTACCTTTTTAGAACACATTTCACTTAGAATGCTCATCGTCCTCCTAACGATGTTCTAAAAGCATTCTTCCATACAAGTCCGTTCCAGGTTCGAACTGAACCGAAGGCACTACTCCTGCTACATCCACTTTGGAATCACCCTCCGGATTAGTAGCGATTAGCCCTTGCACTTCATTGTTCCATCTTCGACTCCAAGTACTTGTCTTTATTACGAAAACATACTCGGCGGATCGGAGTGGTTTTCGGATCTTAAATTCGACACCGGTCTCTTCGAAACAACGTTCTCTATTTCTCGATAAACTCAACCCCGGTTCTGTAGGAATACTCAGATGAGAATAAGATCTGAGTTCACCTCCTAACCGTTAGTGGACGGATTCCCTTATAAACGTCCAAGAAGAACGAATGAGTTTATACGTACAGTATAGCACCTCGAACGGTAACTGTACCATATAATTCTCATACCTCTTCTAGGTATTCTAATGTTATATTTGGGTCCAGATTTGATAGTCGGTTATTTAAGTATCAAATAAACAATCAATTCAACCAATTATTTATTTTCACTGAAATGCCAAGTCTCATAAAATTAGAATTTTATAATTTAAATCATTTTATCTAAAAATATATAATTAAAACATTTAAAAATGAAAGTACTTAAATTACTTTACTCAAAATGATAGTTATGAAATTCTATAATAGTTTTCCAAGTAAAACTTAACCCACAATCTATTTTTATAATAAAGTTTTATATAAAGTATAAATATTAAAAAATTTCTTTTAAAAACATACTGCTAATTTGACTTTAAAAATAATTACTACTGAAATAAATTTTTAAATAATATTTACTTTAAAATTCTAAAACAATTAAAAATAATAAATTTCTCCAAAGCATTGCTTTTTAAATAATTTTAAAACCTAAAACTTATACATAAAAATTCTCCTTTGAAAATGTACTTGGCTTTTCAGGGAAATACACTTCCATTTCAATATAACCTATATAATCCTTTTATAAATTCTGCTCGATTTATCCCAATTTAATTTACGTTCCAATCCCGTAAATTTCTTCCAACACTTTAAAAATAAACACTATTTATTTTTAAACATATTTCCCATCTCCTTGTAATCACTTTCAAAATATATGTTCTTAAACTATTTAAAATAAAGCTACTAAATACTTATGAAAATCTATAAGAGTACCTTGAGTAAAACTTAAACCAAAATCACCTTTTTAAAAATAAAGTTATTATATTAATATTTATGTTAAAATTCCCTTTTAAAAATCATAATACTAATCTACCTTTAAATATAATTAACTACTATAATTAACTTAAATAAATATTTACTTTTCACTTAAAAATAATTAAAATAATTTGAACTTCTAGTTTATACTTTGAAAACTTTTCTTTAAAATATACTTAGTTTTCTAGGAAAATATGTTTTCTAGCTTTTAAAAATAAAATCACCTTTTTATTTTTAAAAGTGAATTACAACTTTTTTTATAAATTCCCACCGGAATTTATACTTCCAAATTTATCCACTGATAATTATTCCACTTTATTTATAAACCCAATTTATAAATTTTCATTCCTCATTTTTCTTTAAATCATAGTTTTCAAAATACATAATCAATTTCAAACCGATATCCTATTTAAATTCCCTTTAAATTTATAACTCAATTTACCCAAATTCCCAATAATTATTTACTTAAAAAATTCCCTTTTCGTCTCCTTTAAAACCCAATTCAATCTATTCTTTATTTTAAAATACCAAATTTTATTCATCCAAACAATAGTATCGAATAACTTAAAATTCCAATTCAGTTCTATCACAAAATATCAAATAACATATCACTAATTATGGAAATAATATTAATATTCTGAGAAATCCAATTGGATCCCTCCAACCAGTTTCTCTGCATCCACAGATGTTAGAACAATAAAAATACCAATTCCACTTCGAGGTAGAAAATCGCGGTATATAGGGTCATCCGCCATTATGCGGGGCGCATAGGGTCTCATCCGCTATATAATGCGTGAAATCAATTACTCCAACACACACACACACACTACTACTACTATATATAATATCACATTCAATCAATCAATAATTTAAATTTAAACAATTTAAATTAACTAGTCAACCAGATGTGAGTGAGATTAACTCACCTTGAGTTTAAAATGCAGAGCGTTCCAATTTTAAATTAAATCAAGCACCTTTGATTTAACCTAAAATTTCCACGAGCTCCAATTGCCTTCGGATCTACGGTAGCGCGTACATTGCGTCACTACGATTCCTTAGCTTCTTGTTTCGTCGGAATCCGACCATGCATGCAAAAGATATGCAGTATTAAAGATTGTTCGATTTAAAATATAATTTATTTTCATTTTATTCTATGTTTAACACCAACCCAAATCGAGGCCGTTCAAAAGCAAGAAAAACCCAAGGTCACTGATTGCTTCCCTCTCCTTCGTCTTCACCTAGCAAAAAAAAACACAAAGCCACCATTCTTTGAACAAAAATCGAGATCACCATGATAACGTCAAAGACGATCCAAACCTTCCACGTGGCAGCTTCAAATTGCATGCACCCATGGCCAGAACGCGGCCAAGCTCGGCCTCGCCATTGCTCCAAAAAGCATGCTCGAACGCTTGACTAACGGCCCAAAACTCGAGACGATCCACCATGCTTATTCCAATCACGACAGTATGGATTTGTAGAGCTTGAGATGCTCTACAATCTTGCAGTTGACTGATTTTGCAAATACTCAATGGATTAAGAGAATTTAGGGGATTTGATTCGAAAATTTTCGGCCATTGCTTTCCAGTAAATGGCGGCTGAGCAAAAGAAAACTAGGGTTTCGGTTGTGATGCATATATATACGTGCACCATAATTATTTTAATAATATTTTTTTTTACAAATTACTTGATTTTCAAACAAATTCCAATTAAACCGTACCAACAGGCGTTATAATGTTTTACCCGCATTCTGAGTACAATGGAATGTGTTTCGATGCCTAATTCAAATGTATGTGGAAGAAAGCTTTTTGAATCGAATTAAAATATTAAATTTTTAATTTTTAATTTCAATGCGTTTCTCAACCGTATGAACAAATGGTAACTCCAAATGTTACGAAAATTGAAATCCGATAATAATTAACTATTAAGGATCTAATGGAACTGGTTTTGTCGAATTCTAAGAATGTGCCTCGGAAGGCTATTTTAACCCGTCGATTAAATCGAGCGATTTTCAAAATCGTCAAAATCATTTAAAATTTCACTTTTAAAACTTTACTAACTTAATTATAAATCATATAGAATTTATATTCACATTATAAATCATCATGATTCATTTAAATCAAAATATGATTATTCACATTATTATTAAATTCCAATTATTAAATTAATATAAAAATTCTAATTTAACTTATCGACCTTTGATTACATCCAATGGTCCAATAGTAAAATTCAAATCCACTAGACTATAAATAAATCTTAGAAACCATTTCCATATTTATATACATCCAGATTCACAAATTATCCTAATTTCAAATATTAAACTATTATCATCCAAATGAAATTAAATTTTCTATATTTGAAATTATAACTAATCTTATTTATTTAACCAAAATCTTCTTATTTTCGAAATCAATGTATAATCCACATTCAACATTTAAAATAAATTAATTGTTCAAAATTAACGACCAAATTCTCCGGGTTGTTACAGTTGCAACTGGTTGCTTCAAATCAGTTCTTCTAACAGATCACAATTATGTCAGCATTCATTCGGTTCATGTCCATCCATCTCATGGACGATGCAGAACTTTCTAGATCTTTTCTCCCGATCGGTGGACCCTCTTTTAGCTGGCTTTCGATAGGGGATCTGTACCTTAGTGTTCAGATATATCTTCTCCGGGGTCTCTATTAATTCAGTTTAGAAGGAGAATTTCGGCTCCCTCCTTTGTCGTTTCGGTTCCGCAAAGTCATCATGAGCTTTTTTTACCTTTTCCGCTTACTACTCCAAATAATCCTCTGTCATCTACATCATTAATTTCAACTTTCTCAATCTCGACCTCTTCCTGATGCAACTATCTCTTTGTTTCATATTAAAATTCCATGAGATCCATCAGTAGTTCCCTTTCCAAAGCAATCTTGAAGTCGGTATTGTTTGCGACTCCAAATACTATTGCATTTAGATTATTGATGGATCTGGCTTATCGACGGCTGCAGCTACCATGTTGAATCTTGTCAAATAGCTTCTAAAGTTATCGTCGAGAAATTGTTTCATGTTTCATAGTGTCATCACATTCTTTGGTCATGAAACATGAACTCTGAACCGTATGAAGAACTTATTAACCATGTCAGTCCACATGCTAATGGACCAATTTTCTCACTGTCTAAACCATATTACCGCTAAGTTTCTTAGATATAATGGAAAGAACTCTCCCATCACCCTCTCCGGAGAACCCAACACCTCCATACGTCAGATATATCGCATCAAATGGACCGTCAGATCCACTTTTCCATTATACATGCACCAAAAGTTTAAAATCATAAGGATCCCTCGCATTTCGGATATTAAAAGTTAACGGATTCCTACTCATGTCCTCTAAGCTTTGGTTTGGGAGTCACCCCTAGTTATCCTCCTTACCAACTCAGCAATTCGGTTTTTGCCGTCCAATAATGGAATTCGATCAAAAGCGATATTCTGCCCCTGCTGCTGTAAGGGAATTCTGGCACATATTCTGACACATACTCCTCTGGCAGCACGTTAGCATTCTGACCTACTCCTTTGGCTCAATTCTGTCTTCCCTTCCTATGGGGAGGTTTTGGCATATATTCTTCCGGTCTGTGATCATTCGTTTTTCGATTCACGTTTCTAGCATTATCTGTTCCTAGCATCCCAGTAGTCACACCAACATTGTCCTTTAGTATAGTTCCCTTGGTACCAAGTTGATTTAGGTCGGTATTGAACTGTTCTATTTGCGGTGGCTGTAACAACCCGAGATTTCGTATCGATTTATCATCGTCATTAAACGATTAAATCGGTTAGCTAATTACTTTTGGGAATTTTAAACCGGTTGAAATTCTTTTGATAATTTTATAAAGGGTATGCGGGCTTTCAAATTAATTCGACCCGTTTCCTTTTCAATCTATTCAGCCAGTTCCCTTTTGTGAGATAATGGTTGTACTCGTCCCTCTTTATTTCATTTTGACTTCGAAACCCTAAACTAAAAACATACGAAAGAATGGCGGCCTCTTTTGGCTCGTTCCTCTTCCTTAAGTAATTAGGGTTTCAGTAATTCATGGTTGCCGATTTAAGATGCTCGTTCGAGTTCAATTTTCTTGCTCTATAGATCGATCATCTCTTGAGATGTTCGCGACCATTTGATTGTGCTCATCGTGGCTTCGATTCAGGTGAGTAATTATATTTACTCACATCTACTTCAATCCTAAGGTGTCGGGTTTGAATTCTTCGATTTTCGTTCAATTTTGTTTCGTTGATTGATGAATTCTTTAATTTTGTCAATTTTGTATAACCTGATACTTGATATACGCGGGTTTGAGCAGTTTGATTCTTGATAACCTTGTCTCTGACTCGTTCAGCTTATTCTTTGATCATAGTTTTGATTTGGTTCGATGTTGACTTCGATTTTGATCGAAATTCTTGCTGTAGCATACTCGACTTGTTGATTTTTACTTGATGTTCCTTTTGACTTCGGCTCTGGCCATTTTTGTTTCACTGCTTGTCACGATTGAACTTGAACCTTGGTAGTGGTTATCGCCTTTGTACAATGGTTATAAGTTATTTAATTATGTTCATGTTGGAACTGAGCAATTTGGATCTGCTGTTTACATTGTATTATACCTGTATGTTGTCACTGTTTGCAACTGCAGTTTTATTGTGGTGACTTCATTATTGACTCAATTTTGTCTCAACCATCATACATTTAAATGTTGCATATTGTTGCCTATGCTTGTGTACTGGTTAGTTTGCATCTGCTTGTAGTTGTGTCTGGCCATTCTTTATGCTACCTGAACTAGTCTGGAATGGATGAATACTTGTGGTCTTCATATGTATTTCTATTTAAGTTACATCCAAGACTCTGACTTGCTTGGCAATCCACACCATTTAGTACAAACATTGTCATTTGTTCTTGTAGTCTTTGGTATCACCCTGTTTCACTGGTACATATGCATTGCTCACTCTTTGTTAACATGTAATTTTGCCCTTTACTCGGCCACAACACAGTTTTGGTTCGAATCAGTTGAACTTGATACCGTACGTGGCTGTTTCATGTGATGTTCACTTTTGTAGCAGTTTCAACATAATGCATATATCCCTGGGCTTCAAGTATAGATGCCTGGACTTTTATATGTGCACTCATTATCACTTGCTGTTGTGGTTTTGTTGCTCCACCATACTTCAGTATTTTCATTTAGTATGATTCTTGCATTGCCCAGTTTCGCAGTTGCATCCCATATATGTGTTTCCACCTGAGCAGCACTGTATTGGGTTCATGTAGTATTGGGGCCTTAACATCTTACTGTTCACAAGTAGTTGACTAGCTGTCTTGGAGTTTCATGTCATATATGTGTGTTCATGAAGGTTTACATCGACTGTTTTCCTTGGTGGTCTTGTGGCACTGCTTACTGTCATGTTGCATTGAGTTATCATGCCGCATATATGTTGTTTCATGTACTTGTTCTTTCCAATCAGTTGCAATTGAATTTGACTATCTCGTTGAGTTCACTTGAGATTGCACTCGGTTTCGTTAATTGATTCACGTACAATCTGCACTTCCACATTGCTATGTTGTATTGAGATGATCCAGTCTTTGGTGATGCTTGACTTGATATTGTACTTGATTGTTGATCAGAGCGGTCATAGCCTCTGTTTCTGTTGATTGATTTAAACTTGGGTCGAGGCTTGATTTTTATATCATGACCTTATCAATTGAATTTATACCTGAGTTGAATCCAGCTATTAGCTCGGATTTGACCTTATGCTCGTTGTGAGCTTTCACTGTGCATTTCCTGATGTTTTGCATATTTTATATGCTATAGAGGCGAGGTATTGCACGCGAGTGTGTACTGCAGCCACACCATATTGTTTTTGTTGGTATTTCTTTTTCTTTTGATGCGTTGATCTTTTGCGTATTTCATATACCGTATTGGCGAGGCAGTACACGTTAGCGTGTAATGCAGCCAATCAGAATTGATGTTTTAAGTGGCATTTCAATTGTTTGAATTGATTTGTTTTGATTTGATTATTTTGTTGTTGTCTAATTATCTATTTGATAATTAGATTCTGAGTTTCTAATTATTTATTTAATAAGTAGGTTTTGTTGTTAATTGCCGTTTAGGCAATTCCGATGTTTTCTAAATTATGTTCATTGAAATTCTTTTCACTTATCTTTGTTAATGATTTGATTATGCTGATTAGTTGTTTAACACTATTATGTGTTATATTTATCGTTATCCGATTTCTTTATTTAAGAATCGGATGGGTAAATTTATTGGGACTGTCGTCTATTTGATTATCTAATTATTATTGCTTCTACGCATTAATAACTGAGTTTGAATTAGACTGACCCGTGTATTATTTTCTTTTGAATGTAATACTCGGGTCAGACCGAGTATTTACAGGTTGTTGATATCTTACTTTGGGTTGCTGCTAGAGCTATGAAATCTTTTCATACTTTTTGGAGTAGTCGTTGTCTTATTATAGGATGTTGCATATTCATGTATATTATTTACGATAATGTACTTGTATATGTAACTTCCAGAGTCGACAGTTGTAGTTGTATCATATGTATTGCATTACATGTATTGTAACTGACATCGGTTATTATATATATGAGACTTTTGATTATCTGTGTTCCGCACTTAGCTTGTCTGTGTTATTATTATATATATTCTCCTAAACTATTATTAACCATCGTAGTTCGTTTTATACTGGAATTGGGTATGTCGATGGGAGTAAATAAATAAGAGATGAAAAACTAAAAATATATACCACTCCTATCGAGATAACCAATACAGGTGTAAGGCCTAACTACGGATGGCCGCTCCTATCCAGCCTTATTTTTCGTATTAACAGACAGTATTTCCTTTAATACTCTTGTTATTGTGAGCATAGAGGTGGGGCGTCACAGTTGGTATCAGAGCCTGGGGTTTATAGACATAATATAAAACATAACTTAGAAGGAACATATGTTACAACTATTAGTCGATGTTTTATTTGTGCTTTGAGTCAATACTAAAGTTTCGAAATTATGATGAAGTTTTTAAATTTCCTTATTTAAAAATAAAAGTGAAACTGTGTTTTGATGATTGGTTGATTCGTGTTTTGTTTATCAGAGTGCGCAGCGAAAACAGTGAGACTGTCTTCGCTAAGTACGGCTGATAACCTTTTTGATTTAAAAATCAAAATATGAAATCGAAATAAATTTCATTTGTTGTTCACGTAGCTGTGTTTAATTTGTTTTCTTTGAAAATTTTGAATCCGATTTGAGGATCCGAAGCGATTGCAGTTATGTGATTTTGTTGAGATTTTTGCTGTTTTGAATTATCTTCGTTGAAGATATATTTGAACGATTTCTTTGTTTATTTTGTGCTATACGGGAAAATTTATGTTGCACGTTATTGCATTAATTTTGCGTAAAACCGATGTTTGGTTTTAAACGTATTTTGTTGCCGTTATTTTATAACGGGATTTTTACGGCATTGCTAAATTTTGAAGCGCGCTGTTTTGTTGACCTTTTTAATGAATGAAAATTCAATGGTGTTATATTTTGATGCGAATTATTTTGATGAGATTTTGACGTATGAATATTACCGTCGCTTTGGCTTCAGTAACCGTCAAATTTTAAAGTGGATTTTTAAGCGGTTATCCCACAATCCTAAATTTGAGATTCGTTTCTACGGTGTTTTGAGAAGTGCAATTTCCTTGTCGAAATTGTCACTAATGTTGTTGTTTTTATCACGGATTTGTAAATCATTTTAAAAATAAAATTGTTTTCCAAAATTTTATAGTTTACGCTTTCAAAGGAATGAGAAAGCGATTTAAACATTTCAGTAAAATCGAGGACTATGAACCCTTTCTTTTACTGATTCGCTTAATTCCGGACTTGTTCGTTTGAGAATGTAAACTATTACTTTTATAAAATAAATGAAATTGTTTTCAGAATTTTTACAGTTTGGGCTTTCAGAAGAATGAGAAAGTGACTTAAACGTTTCAGCAAAATCGAGGACTATGACCCCTTCCTTTTACTGATTCGCTTAATTCCGGACTGGTTCGTTTGAGAATGTGAAATGTTATTTTTGGAATACACAATTTTGCACTTTCAAGGAAACGATGAAGAGATTTAAACGATTTAGTAAAACACGTGGTATGGGACATGTGCGTTTGCTATTTTGGTTCATTCCGGACTCGTTAATTGAAATATTTGATGATTTTCGTATGCTTTCGAGCCACTATGTTGGACCTTCGGGTCATATGTTGGACCTTCGGGTTAATACCAGTATCAGAACTTCGGGTCATTTGTTGGACCTCCGGGTCATTTGATGGGCGCCAAAATTACATTGGGTACTTGGTAGGCTTCGGCCATATGTCGATGCACGTGCGGCGTAGCTTAAAAAACTCGCCATTTGTTGGGATCGATCCACCTTTTATGTTGATTTTCTAGATCATCTTAATTGATTTCTAGATATTTGTTGTTTCCAATTATCTGCAGGTAATTGGATATTTGTCGATATGAGTTCTGATTATCGCTTGTGATAATTAGATATTTGTGATTTGATAATCGTTTTTGATAATCGAATATTTGTTGTTTCTGATTATCGTTTTTGATAATAGGATATTTGTTGTTTCTGATTATCGCTTGTGATAATTGGATATATGTTGATATGAGTTCTGATTTTTGTTTTTGATAATCGGATAGTTGTTGATTTTGATTATCGGTTTTGATAATTGAATATTTGTTGTTTCTTATTATCGTTTTTGATAAGCGGATATTTGTTGATTTTGATTATCGTTTTTGATAATCGAATATTTGTTGTTTTTGATTATCGTTTTTGGTAATTGGATATTTGTTGATTTGATTATCGATTGTGATAATTAAATATTTGTTGATTTGAGATTTGATTATCGATTGTGATAATTGAATATTTGTTGATTTGAGATTTGATTATCATTTGTGATAATTAAATATTTGTTGATTTGAGATTTGATTATCGTTTTTGATAATTGAATATTTGTTGATTTGAGATTTGATTATCGTTTTTGGTAATTGGATATTTGTTGATTTTGATTATCGTTTTTGATAATCAAATATTTGTTGTTTCTGATTATCGTTTTTGGTAATTGGATATTTGTTGATTTGATTATCGATTGTGATAATTAAATATTTGTTGATTTGAGATTTGATTATCGATTGTGATAATAGAATATTTGTTGATTTGAGATTTGATTATCATTTGTGATAATTAAATATTTGTTGATTTGAGATTTGATTATCGTTTTTGATAATTGAATATTTGTTGATTTGAGATTTGATTATCGTTTTTGGTAATTGGATATTTGTTGATTTTGATTATCGTTTTTGATAATCGAATATTTGTTGTTTTTGATTATCGTTTTTGATAATCGAATATTTGTTGATTTTGATTATCGTTTTTGATAATCGAATATTTTGTGACGCCCCACCTCTATACCCACGCTAGCCAAGAACACTACGATGTAATGCTTTCAACTAGCACGAAGAATAAGGCTGTTGAGGAGCGACCATCCGTGTAATTGCTTTGCGCGAGCATCGATATGTCAGATAGTATAACATGCATTTCTTTATCAAGAGGGAAATCCGACATACCGACACAAACTCAAAGCTACTACACAGTGGCTATAATATCTTCAGAAACAATATAGAAATAAACATAACATAAATCAGTCACAGACAATTCATATTACAAAGGCGGAAATAGATATGAATATTACACTAGGAAGTGTACATCAGAGTAGTGGTCCAAAAAGATCCACAATATCACAAAAGAATAGTTACACGAACTACACAAAAGAATAAGTATACATTATGGAGTCTATATCTCAAAAGTATACTACAAAAAAACTACTAATCTAAGTAGTTAACCAAAAGTCATGGAGGTAATACCGGATGTAAAGTCAAGCAGAAGCACCTGTAACATCTCGGTCTGACCCTAGTATTATTTAATAAGAAAATAATAAACGGATCAGTCTAACTATAAGTATCAGATGAAACGATATAGAGTAAGAGATATGACTAAACACATAATAATAACAATGTCAAGCTGTGATATATATAAGTAATTGAAAATCAACAAGAGATTAATCAATATTATACAAGAATCAAAGAAATGTCATACTCCTTATTTCGTTCATCAAACCACAAATATTAACGATTATATCAATGTCAATCACAAAAGTCAATGACACACAAAATTCACCAATGTACAAATATTGATAAAACTTATCCGTAGAAGTCAGGAAAATTGGTGAAACACAAAATCGAGAAATCATCTCAAGAAATCTAGAAATCACAAAAAGGGGAAAGGCCTATCACAAACGGGAGCATAAAGCTCACCAACACGTGTATCACAAACGAAACACTAATTCCATGGTTGCTAACCATCACAAATTAAGCCGAAGCTCCACAAACGGCCCGAAGACCATGGGTTGCTACTCCACCAATTTGTGTCGAAACTCCACAAAACGGGGTTTAGTCTCCCTCGCAGACAAAGAGACATCGCACATTTCTAGTCTAAATCACAAAGGTGATTGTCATGATCAACGAGAAGTGTCAATTACACTAAGCTAGTAAATATATGAGTTTAGCTTCATGTCCCATAACCACTAGCTTAACTTAAATATTTACGAACAAATTGTAGATCTCCACTATAAAATTGTCACAAGAGATTCAATCGAACAAGTCCAAGAATTAACCGATGAAGTAAACGCAAGCGTTTCATACCACTCATTTTACTAAGTCGTTTAATTAGATTTCTCATACGAGTGAGGTAAAGGTTTGTATATACTAATAGATTGGAAAACGGTTTAAGAAACGAGCTTTTTACTAAAATAGTGTTGAAATCATTTGAAGAAAGTGTTTCGATATTTACTACTAGTATAGAAAACCTTTATATTTTTAAAGTGACAAATCACAAAGAAGATTGTAGAAACAATCAATCACTAAAATTCACATACGAAGATGTGAATAAAAATCCAATGAAACCGATAAAGAATCCATCGAAATGGACATTCAAAAATCCCTAAAAAGGTGTCATCAAAGTCATAATAAATGATAACAACAAATAGGAAACAACACGAATCGATTAAAGTTGGAAATTCAAGCAACTAGGCGAAATAGGCAAAATTTCATCGGGTCGGTCGGCCGGCTATAGATCTCGGTCGACTGGACCCTGTTCCAAAAAAAGTCTCGGGAAGCAGGTCGGTCGGCTGAGCCCTGTAGCTAGTCGACCGGACTAGAGACAGAAAGGTGCCTATGCGCCTTAGTAGCAGGTCGGTCGACCGGCCACAGGGCTCGGTCGGCCAAACCTGTTCCTAGTCCCTTCCTAGCCCATCGAATACTATGGCCAATCACAACCAATTCGCAACCACTCGAGCATCGACACTAAGGATTTATGCCAATCGACTACCCGGCCCTATGAGTTCCACGTTGCATCACCAAAAACGCATTTGAACATCAAAGCTATGATTTTTAAGGGTTTGAACCCAAAACACTAAAAATTGGAATATTCACCAAATCAATCCAAACCAAAAGCTAATGCACACGAATAAGTGTTAGGAATTCATAACTAACATTCGAAGATAATTATAAGCCCAGATATGAGATAAAAATCTCACCTTTGAACCCAAGCAATTGAAAAGGAAGCTTGAAATCAAAAGGGGAATCAACCACTCTTCAAATCCAACTCAAGAAGCTTGATTCTAAGCTAAAAAGAGAAACATTTCCCAAATTAGGTTTAGGAATTTTCTGAAATCAAAGAGAGAAAGAGTTGGAGAAGAAGAAGAGAAGCTTACTAATGGGTTCTTCTATTAGTTTGGAGCTAGGTTTTGGAGTTTTAATTTCCCATCTCTCCCACCATTGATGCTTTAAAACTGAAAAGAGGAGAAAGTGAGGGTGAATGGGGAGGAGCGGCTCATTTTGAGTATAAGTTAAACATAGGGCTGAGCCCAAACCCAAACCCAAAGTGAAAAAGTAGCAAAAATCAACTTTCTCCAAACATATCGAAGCTTATACTCAAAAAGGTCGAAAACGACATTTTAAACACAATGGGAGTGGTCCCGAGTCCTAATTCGACCGTATGCAAAAAGTAGCTTTTCGGACTAAATTTCGAGTATCGATAAAATATTTAAATATAAAAATCGACAAATATGCGGGTTGTTACAGACTCCCCTCCTTAAAGAAATTGCGTCCTCGCAATATTTAAGAAGAGAACATAAAGTAACAACCATAAAAGCATATTCAACACAAAAGAAATTAGAAATAAAAGGTTCACCTTAAAGTGCACGGGAAAGTAAGTCCGGATGTGATCGCTCGATGAACTCTCTAGACTCCCAAGAACAATCCTTAGGATTTGAAGACCATTGAACTTTCACAAGCGGAACATCTTTATTTCGAAGATGTTCAACCTCCGAAGCTATAATTCGAATAGGATGCTGCTCATAAGTTAAATTAGGCGAAACTTCAATTTTTTCCACAACACCGGGCTCAAGAATAGAATCTGAATCACGAAGACATTTCCGAAGTTGAGAAACGTGAAACACGTCATGGATAGCAGAAAATTGAGCCGGCAATAAAAGGCGATACATGGAACCAATACGTTCAGTAGTAGGAAATGGCCCAATATATCGAGGCGCCAACTTTCCCGATCGGCTGAAACGCACAACACCTTTCATAGGTGACACACGAATGAACACAAGATCTCCCACAGAAAACTCTAACTTCCTTCTCCGGTTATCGGCATAGCATTTTTGTCTACTCTGGGCTTCTTTCATCCTATGTCGAATAAGTTCAATCTTTTCTGTGGAATCACGAATAAAATATGGACCTAAGACCAGCTTCTCACCGGCCTCAAGCCAACAAGAAGGAGATCGGCATGGCCTTCCATAGAGTGCCTCGAAAGGTGCCATACCAATACTAGATTAGAAGCTATTATTATAGGAAAACTCAACCAGAGAAATATGATCTTCCCAACTTCCACCAAAATCAAGCACACATGCACGAAGAAGATCTTCAAGAGTTTGATTCACACGCTCGGTTTGTCCATCAGACTGAGGATGATAAGCGGTGCTAAAATTAATCTTCGTTCCTAAAGCTTTTTGAAGACTATTCCAAAATCTACTAGTAAACAATGGATCACGATCACTAACTATAGAAGTAGGAACTCCATGTAATTTAACAATCTCTTTAACAAAGAGTTTGGCCAAAAGGGGAACGGTTCGGTTAGACCGAACAGGAATAAAATGGGTGGATTTAGTAAGTCTATCAACTATCACCCATAAGCTATCATGACCCGAACGAGAATGGGGAAGGCCATCAATAAAATCCATGGAAATTTGATCCCACTTCCAAATTGGAATTTCCAAAGGTTGCAATAATCCACCGGGCCTTTGATGTTCGGCCTTAACGAGTTGGCAAGTCATGCAACGTTTAACGAAGTTAGCGATGTCAAGTTTCATTCCCTCCCAATAATAAAGTCACTTCATATCCGCGTACGTTTTACTACTACCGGGATGAATGGTAAATTTAGAATGATGAGAATCTTCTAAAATATCTTTACGAAGATCACTAATATTTGGCACGATGAGTCTACCAAATTTCCGAATGCCGCCACGAGAATCAATATCAAAGTCTTTCAAACCTTCAATATTAATTTTATCCTTAATATTTTGGCCAAGAAGAGCCAATTCGGGATCTAGCCTTTGAGCTTCAAGAATGCGGTCTAAAAGAGAAGGACGAGCCTCAAGGCTACATAAAACAAATGATGAACATAAATCGGATACGCGGTCTCGAATCTCACAAGTGGATAAGATCTCGAGATCGTTCCATTCGGATATCATCATAGAAACAATAGCTTGTTGTTTATGGCTAAGAGCATCGGCGACACGATTACCCTTACCGAGGGTATAAAGAATATCAAGATCATAAGGAGCAAGAAATTTGAGCCAACGCTGTTGACGCAAATTAAGTTCCTTTTGAGAGAATAAATACTTCAAGGATTTATGATCGGTATAAAGAACAAATTTCTCTCCTAAAAGATAATGACGCCAAATACGAATAGCGAAAACAATAGCCGCGAGCTCTAAATCATGAGTGGCATATCTAGTCTCAGCAGGCTTCAATTGCCTAGAAGCATAAGCAATAACACGTTCTCTTTGCATAAGAACGGCACCCAAACCAACGCGACTAGCATCAGTATAAACAACGAAATCCTGATTCCCCTCGGGAATAACAAGAATAGGAGCATCAGAAAGGAGTTCTTTTAATTTATGGAAAGAAGTTTCACATTTGTCCGACCAAATGTATTTAACACCTTTTTTGTTAAGCTAGTGAGAGGCACGGCAATCTTAGAATATTCTTTGATAAAACGGCGGTAATAACCCGCCAATCCAAGAAAACTACGAATCTCCGTCACACTCTCCGGTCTCTTCCAATCTTGAATCGCTTCAATCTTTGAAGGATATACGGAAATTCCGGATTTGGAAATAATATGACCAAGAAACTTCACACGAGATTGCCAAAAATGGCATTTAGAAAATTTTGCTTTTAATTGATTACTCCTAAGAGTTTCCAACACAATCCGAAGATGCTTCTCATGTCCTCCTTGGTTTTTGAATACACAAGAATATCATCAATAAAGATGAGAACAAACCGGTCGAGGAAGTCTTTGAAAACTCTATTCATAAGGTCAACGAAATAAGCCGGAGCATTCGTTAGACCAAATGGCATAACAAGCCATTCATAAGATCCATAACGAGTTCGAAACGATGTTAAAGGAATGCTATCCTCTGCAATACGAAGCTGATGAAATCCAGTAGCTAAGTCTAATTGTGAAAAGATTCTAGCACCACTAAGTTGATCGAATAGATCATCAATCCGAGGTAAAGGATATTTATTTTTGATAGTAAGATCATTAAGCTTGCGGTAGTCAACGCAAAGCCTAAGTGTTCCATCGGATTTCTTCACAAAAATAGCTGAAGCCCCCCAAGGCGAGGAACTAGAGCGAATAAATTGCTTCGTCTCCAATTCGGATAATTGTTTATGCATCTCCTCGTTTTCTTTATTGGACATACGATAAGGAGGGCGAGTGATAGGTTGAGCTCCAGGAATGAGATTAATTCTGAACTCAATTGCTTGCTTAGGTGGTAATCCTAAAACGGGCTCGAGTATGTCGGAAAATTCACGAACGACGTGAATAAGAGAAATAATATCACCCTCATCATCATCACCGTCATCACGAGGGTTTAAAGAATATAAAGATGCAACCAAAGCAGAATCCGAATCTTTAAGAATAATAGAAACCTGATTAACAGATTGAGGATGTCGAAGCTGAATAGTCCGCTCAGGACATAGGATATGAGCTTCATAACGGTTAAGCCAATCCATTCCCAAAATCATTCCAAAGCCTAAATAACGCATGACATGCAAATCGGCTAGGAAAGGAAAATCACACAAAATAATCTCGACATCTTTACACAATAAACTGATTGTTGCGGATCGACCAACCGGATTCGCAATTCTCAAAGAAGTCATTAAACACAAAACATACAAAGAAAAAGTATCAACAAGTTCTTTTGATATAAAAGAATGGGGCGCACCCGTATCAAAAAGAACTCGAATAGGATGATCACGAAATAAAATAATTCCATCCAGAATAAATTGAGAAATACCTTGGCCATGAGATGTGTTGCCAAGGGCTTGAGCAAAATTAAGCTTTCCCTCCTTCTTGCCATGAAGCTTGGGGCATGAAGATATAACATGACCGGGACATTTGCAGTAGCGACAAGAGAGAGACTTTGGACACTTGTTCGCATAATGGCCCTTCGAACCACAATTATAGCATTCCCCACGACCAAAGGAAGAAGTCTTTGCCACTGAGGTTGCTTGCTTCCCTTTCTTATTGGGATAAGGGCCTTTGAATTTGCTGGGCCTTTTCTTGTTGTTGTTGAAGCTTGGTTTGGAACCCACCACTTCAACATCATTCTCCCTATCCGCCTCTTCAAGACGAAGAGCGATATCAATGAGTTGGTCGAAAGAAACTTCTAATTTTAGAAGTAATGGCTTCTTGAGATTTTTGTTCAAGCCATAGACGAACCTCTGGTTCTTCTTTAAAGGGGTGTTGATGTATTCAACCCCATATTTGGAAAGCGACTCGAAGGAGGCGACATAATCAGTCACGGAGGACTCACCTTGAACAAGGTCTATAAATCGTCGAGCCAATGTCACTTTCTCTGCTTCTGGTACAAATTTCAACTCGAAGCGTTCCCGGAATTGCTCCCAGGTGAGATCCGCTTCATCAATCTCAGAAATAACAAGCTCGTACAAGTCCAATGCTCTTTCTCGGAGCATACTAGAGGCCACCTGAACTCGGTGAAGGTCAATAAGATTCATGCGAGAAAAGATTCGATCGCATGACCTTATCCAAGCCTGTACTTCAATAATAGTTTCGGAACCTTTGAATGGCTCCCCATCCAAATTAGTTTAATCGCTGCACAAGCGTGCAAATGCCGACTTTGGGTGAGTAGGTTCCGGGTTAGCTCCAGCTACTTGAGCATTTGTCACTAAATCAAGAAGCTGTTGAGCAATCATTAAAACTCCATCCTGGGGTGGAGTGCTAGATGGTACGGCTCTGGGGCGGCCTGGTCTAGACATTTCTCTTCCTTTAGAAAGAAAGAAGAAGAAGAAAAAAGGTTATTCACCAAATTGAATATCAAGCAATCTTGATAGATAAACAAGGAATCATGAGAAAAATAGGATGAATCGGTACGAAGACTTGAATTAAATCCTAAAGCACGACTCCTAAGATGGACTTAGGACGATGATCCTTGTTATAATATTCCATATTGTTCCGAAGTTTGGCTCCGATACCAAGCTGTGACGCCCCACCTCTATACCCACGCTATCCAAGAACACTACGATGTAATGCTGTCAACTAGCACGAAGAATAAGGCTGTTGAGGAGCGACCATCGGTGCAATTGCTTTGCGCGAGCTTCGATACGTCAGATAGTATAACATGCATTTCTTTATCAAGAGGGAAATCCGACATACCGACACAAACTCAAAGCTACTGCACAGTGGCTATAATATCTTCAGAAACAAATATAGAAATAAACATAACATAAATCAGTCACAGACAATTCATATCACAAAGGCGGAAATAGATATGAATATTACACTAGGAAGTGTACATCAGAGTAGTGGTCCAAAAAGATCCACAATATCACAAAAGAATAAGTATACGTTATGGAGTCTATATCTCAAAAGTATACTACAAAAAAACTACTAATCTAAGTAGTTAACCAAAAGTCAAGGAGGTAATCCCGGATGTAAAGTCAAGCAGAAGCACCTGTAACATTTCGGTCTGACCCGAGTATTATTTAATAAGAAAATAATAAATGGATCAGTCTAACTATAAATATCAGATGAAACGATATAGAGTAAGAGATATGACTAAACACATAATAATCACAATGCCAAGCTGTGTTATATATAAGTAATTGAAAATCAACAAGAGATTAATCAATATCACAAAATCTACACAAGAATCAAAGAAATGTCATACTCCTTATTTCGTTCATCAAACCACAAATATTGACGACTATATCAATGTCAATCACAAAAGTCAATGACGCACAAATTCACCAATGCACAAATATTGATAAAACTTATCCATAGAAGTCACGAAAATTGGTGAAACACAAATTCTAGAAATCATCTCGAGAAATCCAGAAATCACAAAAAGGGGGGAAGGCCTATCACAAACGGGAGCATAAAGCTCACCAACACGTGTATCACAAACAGAACGCTAATTCCATGGTTGCTAACCATCACAAATTGAGCCGAAGCTCCACAAACGGCCCGAAGACCATGGGTTGCTACCCCACCAATTTGAGTCGAAACTCCACAAAACGGGGTTTAGTCTCCCTCGCAGACAAAGAGACATCGCACATTGCTAGTTTAAATCACAAAGGTGATCGTCATGATCAACGAGAAGTGTCAATTACACTAAGCTAGTAAATATATGAGTTTAGCTTCATGTCCCATAACCACTTGCTTAACTTAAATATTTACGAACAAACTGTAGATCTCTACTATAAAATTGTCACAAGAGATTCAATCGAACAAGTCCAAGAATTAACCGACGAAGTAAACGCAAGCGTTTCATACCACTCGTTTTACTAAGTCGTTTAATTAGATTTCTCATACGAGTGAGGTAAAGGTTTGTATATACTAATAGATTGGAAAACGGTTTAAGAAACGAGCTTTGTACTAAAGTAGTGTTGAAATCATTTGAATAAAGATTTTTGATATTTACTACTAGTATAGAAAACCTTTATATTTTTAAAGTGACAAATCGCAAAGAAGATTGTAGGAACAATCAATCACTAAAATTCACATATGAAGATGTGAATAAAAATCCAACGAAACCGATAAAGAATACATCGATTGTGGTAATTGAATATTTATTGATTTGAGATTTGATTATCGTTTTTGATAATTGCATATTTGTTGATTTTGATTATCGTTTTTGATAATCGAATATTTGTTGTTTTTGATTATTGTTTTTGATAATTGGATATTTGTTGATTCTGATTATCGTTTTTGATAATAGAATATTTTTGTTTCTGATTATCGTTTTTTGTAATTGAATATTTGTTGATTTGATTATCGATTGTGATAATTAAATATTTGTTGATTTGTGATTTGATTGTCGATTGTGATAATTACATATTTGTTGATTTGAGATTTGATTATCGATTGTGATAATTAAATATTTGTTGATTTGAGGTTTGATTATTGTTTTTTATAATTAAATATTTGCTGATTTGTGATTTGATTATCGTTTGTGATAATTAAATATTGATGATAATTACCTTTATTCGGTTTTGTTGTTTTCTGATTATCTACTTGATAATTAGATTTTGTTGAGAATTTGTGAATTTCTTTTATGAAATTAAAAGATTTCTTTGGCGTTTGTGTTCTTGACCTTTATTTTTCTAGCTTAACCAGTTTATGTTAGAAAAATAATTGTTATACACGGCTTTAATTATGAAAATTACGGGGACGCAATTTTTAAAAGGAGTGGAGTCTGTAACAACCCGAGATTTCGTATCGATTTATCATCGTCATTAGACGATTAAATCGGTTAGCTAATTACTTTTGGGAATTTTAAACCGGTTGAAATTCTTTTGATAATTTGATAAAGGTTATGCGGGCTTTCAAATTAATTCGACCCGTTCCCTTTTCAATCTATTCAGCCAGTTCCCTTTTGTGAGATAATGATTGTACTCGTCCCTTTTTATTTCATTTTGACTTCGAAACCATAAACTAATAACATACGAAAGAATGGCGGCCTCTTTTCGCTCGTTCCTCTTCCTTAAGTAATTAGGGTTTCAGTAATTCGTGGTTGCCGATTTCAGATGCTCGTTCGAGTTCAATTTTCTTGCTCTATAGATCGATCGTCTCTTGAGATGTTCGCGACCATTTGATTGTGCTCGTCGTTGCTTCGATTCAGGTGAGTAATTATATTTACTCACATCTACTTCAAACCTAAGTTGTTGGGTTTGAATTCTTCGATTTTCGTTTGATTTTGTTTCGTTGATTGATGAATTCTTTAATTTTGTCAATTTTGTATAACCTGATACTTGATATACGCAGGTTTGAGATGTTCGATTCTTGACAACCTTGTCTCTGACTCGTTCAGCTTATTCTTTGATCATGGTTTTGATTTGGTTCGATGTTGACTTCGATTTTGATCGAAATTCTTGCTGTAGCATACTTGACTTGTTGATTTTTACTTGATGTTCATTATGAATTCGGCTCTGGCCATTTTTGTTTCAGTGCTTTTCTCGATTGCACTTGAACCTTGGTAGTGGTTATCGCCTCTGTACAATGGTTACAAGTTATTTAATTATGTTCATGTTGGAACTGAGCAATTTGGATCTGCTGTTTACATTGTATTATACCTGTATGTTGTCACTGTTTGCAACTGCAGTTTTATTGTGGTGACTTCGCTATTGACCCAATTTTGTCTCAACCATCATACATTTAAATGTTGCATATTGTTGCCCATGCTTGTGTACTGGTTAGTTTGCATCTGCTTGTAGTTGTGTCTGGCCATTCTATATGCTACCTGAACTAGTCTGGAATGGATGAATACTTGTGGTCTTCATATGTATTTCTATTTAAGTTACATCCAAGACTCTGACTTGCTTGGCAATCCACACCATTTAGTACAAACATTGTCGTTTGTTCTTGTAGTCTTTGGTATCACCCTGTTTCACCGGTACATATGCATTACTCACTCTCTATTAACATGTAATTTTGCCCTTTACTCGGCCACAACACAGTTTTGGTTCGAATCACTTGAAATTGATTCTGTACGTGGTTGTTTCATGTGATGTTCACTTTTGTAGCAGTTTCAACTTAATGCATATATTCTTGGGCTTCAAGTATACATGCCTGGACTTTTATATGTGCACTCATTATCACTTGCTGTTGTGGTTTTGTTGCTCCACCATACTTCAGTATTTTCATTTAGTATGATTCTTGCATTGCCCAGTTTCGCAGTTGCATCCCATATATGTGTTTCCACCTGAGCAGCACTGTATTGGGTTCATGTAGTATTGGGGCCTTAACATCTTACTGTTCACAAGTAGTTGACTAGCTGTCTTGGAGTTTCATGTCATATACGTGTGTTCATGAAGGTTTACATCGACTGTTTTGCTTGGTGGTCTTGTGGCACTGCTTACTGTCATGTTGCATTGAGTTATCATGCCGCATATATGTTGTTTCATGTACTTGTTCTTTCCAGTCAGTTGCAATTGAATTTGACTATCTCGTTGAGTTCACTTGAGATTGCACTCGGTTTCGTTAATTGATTCACGTACAATCTGCACTTCCACATTGCTATGTTGTATTGAGATGATCCAATCTTTGGTGATGCTTGACTTGATATTGTACTTGATTGTTGATCAGAGCGGTCATAGCCTCTGTTTCTGTTGATTGATTTAAACTTGGGTCGAGGCTTGATTTTTATATCATGACCTTATCAATTGAATTTATACCTGAGTTGAATCCAGCTATTAGCTCGGATTTGACCTTGTGCTCGTTGTGAGCTTTCACTGTGCATTTCCTGATGTTTTGCATATTTTATATGCTATAGAGGCGAGGTAGTGCACGCGAGTGTGTACTGCAGCCACACCTTATTGTTTTTGTTGGTATTTCTTTTTCTTTTGATGCGTTGATCTTTTGCGTATTTCATATACCGTATTGGCGAGGCAGTACACGTTAGCGTGTAATGCAGCCAATCAGAATTGATGTTTTAAGTGGCATTTCAATTGTTTGAATTGATTTGTTTTGATTTGATTATTTTGTTGTTGTCTAATTATCTATTTGATAATTAGATTCTGAGTTTCTAATTATTTATTTAATAAGTAGGTTTTGTTGTTAATTGCCGTTTAGGCAATTCCGATGTTTTCTAAATTATCTTCATTGAAATTCTTTTCACTTATCTTTGTTAATGATTTGATTATGCTGATTAGTTGTTTAACACTATTATGTGTTATATTTATCGTTATCCGATTTCTTTATTTAAGAATCGGATGGGTAAATTTATTGGGACTGTCGTCTATTTGATTATCTAATTATTATTGAGATGTCTTCTATCGTTATCCGATATCTTTCGTTAATTGATTATCGGATGGGTAAATTTATTGGGACTGTCGTCTATCGTTATCCGATATCTTTCGTTAATTGATTCACGTACAGTCTGAACTTCCACATTGCTATGTTGTATTGAGATGCACCAGTCTTTGGTGATGCTTGACCTGATATTGTACTTGATTGTTGATCAGAGCGGTCACAGCCTCTGTTTCTGTTGATTGATTTAAACTTGGGTCGAGGCTTGATTTTTATATCTTGACCATTTCAATTGAATTTATACCTGAGTTGAATCCATCTATTAGCTCGGATTTGACCTTGTGCTCGTTGTGAGCTTTCACTGGGCATTTCCTGATCTTTTGCATATTTTATATTCTGTAGTGGCGAGGCAGTGCACGGGAGCGTGTACTGCAGCCACACCGTATTGTTTTTGTTGGTATTTCTTTTTCTTTTGATGCGTTGATCTTTTGCGTATTTCATATACTGTATTGGCGAGGCAGTACACGTTAGCGTGTAATGCAGCCAATCAGAATTGATGTTTTATGTGGCATTTCAATTGTTTGAATTGATTTGTTTTGATTTGATTATTTTGTTGTTGTCTAATTATCTATTTGATAATTAGATTCTGAGTTTCTAATTATTTATTTAATAATTAGGTTTTGTTGTTAATTGCCGTTTAGACAATTCTGATGTTTTCTAAATTATCTTTATTGAAATTCTTTTCACTTATCTTTGTTGATGATTTGATTATGCTGATTTTTTGTTTAACACTGTTATGTGTTATATTTATCGTTATCCGATTTCTTTATTTAAGAATCGGATAGGTAAATTCATTGGGACTGTCGTCTATTTGATTATTTAATTGTTATTACTTCTGTGCATTAATAACCGAGTTTGAATTAGACTGACCCGTGTATTATTTTCTTTTGAATGTAATACTCGGGTCAGACGAGTATTTACAGGTTGTTGATATCTTACTTTGGGTTACTACTAGAGCTATGAAGTCTTTTCATACTTTTAGTAGTAGTCGTTGTCTTAGTATAGGATGTTGTATATTCACGTATATTATTTACGATAATGTACTTGTATATGTAACTTCCAGAGTCGACAGTTGTAGTTGTATCATATGTATTGTATCACATGTATTGTAACTGACATCAGTTATTATATATATGAGAGTTTTGATTATCTGTTTTCCGCACTTAGCTTGTCTGTGTTATTATTATATATATTGTCCTAAACTATTATGAACCATCGTAGTTCGTTTTATACTGGAATTGGGTATGTCGATGGGAGTAAATAAATAAGAGATGAAAAATTTAAAATATATACCACTCCTATCGAGATAACAATACAGGTGCAAGGCCTAACTACGGATGACCGCCCCTATCCAGCCTTATTCTTCGTAATAACAGACGGTATTTCCTTTAATACTCTTTGTTATTGTGAGCAAAGAGGTGGGGTGTCACAGTGGCATTGTAACAGTTTGCTCCGCTCTAACTCCATATGCTCCTGCATTTATTCCTAGAAATTGGCTCTCAGGTTCTACAGCTCTAGTTATTCCTCATTGTCCAATTCTTTGGAAAAATCCTTCAAGCATTTCATGTTGTCCAGTTATCGTTTCAAACTGCATCTCCTTCAAGGTTTTTTCCATCTCTTCTTCGGTCACGTAGGGGGATGGATGAGAATTTAAGGACACCTACTAGCTGCTCTCATGCTCTGGTTGACTTCCTCCAATCTTAGATCTTGTGTTAAGTCTCTTCATCTTCTCCAAATATCATATTCAAACTTCAAGCCTTTTGATCTAATCTGTTCTCAGTGAAAGCTTTAAAATGTTAACCCAGAAAATAGATCAACATCTAGAAATCTGGCGAAAGAACAAGTTCAAATAAAGTAAACAGAAAAACAGTAAAAGGAAACACAATTTTTATAGCGATTCGGCGTAATCTAGCATATTGGATTACAACTAAATATCTTAGATCTGACAACAATCAAGCAGATCCCAGATTTACAACGATAAATCTGAAGGGTATGAGAGTCAGTAGTGCTAGAGATTTGATAAGCAACAAACAGTGGCTTCCTATGTGACTCTAGTGGAATGGGGTAAGATGTCAAGAAGAAGAAGTCTCCAATAGCAGAGAGATTAGATCCCATTTTGTTTGCATGTAGCCTTGTATTTATAGGGAAACAAGTGTACAGGTCTGGAAGCCTACTTGCAGCAGAGTTTAGGAGTTAGCCTAAGGCCACATGAGACCACAAGCCTCCCCGAGTCATTATAATAACTCGATGCCAACCTAAATAACTCGGCATTGAGTTATTCGGCTTGTTCAAATAACTTTCTTTCACTTGCTAACTCCTTCTATCTTCTTCTTGAGTTGTTCTAAGTCCTCCATCGACTTTGAGTTGATTAGTGCGATCTTCCTAATAGCTGCTTTCTTTTCTTTCTTCTCGTCTATCCTTGAAATTGCTCGTCATACTCATTGGAAAATCACTTGAATGCGAGTTATTGAAGTTGCACAGGAGGTATATGGTGTTTATTAGGTATGAACAAGGGGAAATAGGTCGGGACCGGCCTATTTAACTCAAGATCGACCTATTTACTTAGCCAAATTCCTATCCAAACTTCCAAAGCTCTATTTTCTAGTCCTTATGAGTGTGCTTCTAAATTCGTGAATAGTTTTGTTATTGTTTTGATCTTCCAAGTCCAGTTGAAATCTACTTTGCTCAAAAAGAAAGTTAACAAGAAGATATAATAATTATAAGTTGAAAGACTCATGTAAATGCTTCTAAGCTTAACGAATGTAAATATCTAGACCTATTGAATTGTCTTTCAAATGAATATTGTGAAATCTTAGAATCTGTCTCGGCATTTTCTTTTGTCTTTTAATCTCATATCTTACCTCAATGATGGTGGATTAACATACCACAATAAAAAATGTGTGTAAACATTAAAATTTTCAAATCCCCACAATTTATATACCAAATTGAAGCGCACGACGAGACGATGAGATTGCAAGGGTTCATGTCACAAAAGTGTTTGGGTCGACTAGAGTTCAGAGAAGAAGCTAGTTACATCCGCTATGGTTTAACGGTGAAACAAAGAATATGCGATGATTGGAGGATACGATGGTGTAAAGAAGGCCGAGGGAAATCAACATGTTATGACTGATCTATTAGATAGTCACCATGGTGGAATGAAAAGAGAGAAGTCGACCGACTTGGGTTTCGCCAACGGTGACATAGGGCAACATGGAGGTGTTAGCAAGGTTAATGGTGGTCAGAGGAGCTCGACTTTGGTCTCTAGATCAACAACTAGAAGTCAATGGTGACAGTAACACGGTGAAGGTGGCAGCTGTAAGGGTATTGCATTTTGGAAGGTACTATTGCACGAGATTTTATTTTAATTTAGTCAATAAATTACCAAAATGCCTATACTACCTCTAATTGTCATATCTTTTGCATACGACCCACATTTCAGGCATGGTTTGTTGCATTTTGATTGTAATGATATTCTATGCATGACAGTGAGACTTGAATCAGTGATTGAATTTCTGGAAAATATGGTCAAAGTGGATGGAAATGGATTTGTACTCTTTAAAAATCCATATATACTCTTATACATGTTCATACGAGATGTTAGTGGTGAGACGGTTTTGGACATACACATATAGTTATCACTTTGTTGATTGAAAATTGGATACGGACAAAACCAACATAGGTTAGTTGCATGAAGTTCTAAGGCGTCGATCACATTATTTGGAAATACACATTTATTTATCCTTATATTGCTTGGATTGCTCATATTTCTCGTATTTCTTAGATTGTTGATATTATTTGTATTTCTTGTATTTCTTATGTTAAAACAAAATATTACCATTTACGGGAAAATTAGAAAAGGGTATGATTTAATATGACTCTAATAGACTAACGATCCAATAAAGAACCCAATATAATACACACACGCGCGTGTGTGTTGTATTATACACTACACCACGCTGTCCATTTTGCCACGCCCCTTTGCGGAAAATTTGCCATGGTCTTGAGCCGTGGCAATTTTACCACGGTTTCGGTCCGTGCTAAAATAAATTGCCAAGGTTACGAGCCATGGTAATTTTGCAATGCTTCAGACTGTTGCAAAATTATCCTAATTTTTTAACTGCCCCACCTTACCATATACAACCTAACACCTTTCCCAAAAAACATCGCTCCGTTCCCTAACTCATTATTTTCGATCCCCTTCCTAACAATTTCGATCTCGCACCATAACTCATTAATTTCCGCCGCTCCTTGAATCCACATCAATTCCACTGCTCTTAGATTAGTCCAATCGTTTTGTGATTAGTTTCTGAAAACGAATAGCTCTCACTCAAATCGCGTGAATCCAGCTTCGCTCTAGTCGGCCATCTTCATCATCGTTCAACTCCGCCTATCAGAAGACCTTCAACATCGCCTTGGACGGCCGTCTTTGCCACCAGCTACAGCATACGTTATCGAATTTATTTATTTATTATTATTTTTATGAAGTAATTCAAATTAGATAATGAGGTTTATTTCCAACTGTGTATTTTTTTAATTTGAGTATTTAGTTGTTGGATTCTTAATTTTTTTTGGTTTGAATGTTTTTGCAATTGAGCAATTGCATTGACTGATGCCCATGATTGACTGTCCATGTAAAAATATGTTTTGATTTGTTAGAAAATGCCAGTGACTTATTGCTATTTGTAATATTGCACAGGTCATCACAGTATTATGCTTAATGCTTCAACAATAGCTATATGTCATCTCTATATTGATTTAAATTGTCATTGTAGTGTATTTGAAACACGTTGAGCACGGCATCACTAAGATGGCACTTGTGGTTCCTAGAATAAAAAAAAATTATAAAATGAGTGAAATGTTATCCTCTACTTTAGCAATCTCAGTATAAAGAATTGTGTTTATAATTTTTGACCAATATTTGTTTCTACTGATCTGTATGCAGGGTATTTTATACAACATATATGACCCGAATATTTTCTATACTAACAAATATTACTGTAACAGTTTTATTCTAGTTCTTAAATGGCAACATAACTGTCACCTTTTTCCTATAGCTTACTTAACTGTTTCACTCTAGTTCTCATATAACAGCACATATGACATGAATATTAAGCTAAGTTGCTCAGAATCTTCTTGTAGTTTAGAACCTAATATGGCTACACGAACTATACTAACACCAAAACTTAGACATGGTAAGGGGAAAAGAAAGGTCGCATACAAAGTTGATCTTACCAGCAGATCCAAAGATGACATTCTTTCCATTGGGTCCTTCTGTACACTGCAAAGAAAACTCGACAATCAATTATCTACGACAAAGAAAATAATAAGTGGAGCGATAACTACATAATACAGCTACATTTTTACTCCCATAGGTAAAACCATAATTCGAAGAAAAAAGAGGAAGATATTTTTGTAACGACCTAGATTTTCTCACAGTTCGATTTTGAATATTTAAATGGTTTAAATATTCAATTGGGAATTTTAATTGAGTTAGTAAGATTTTAGAACTAGAATTTCAAGTGATTTCGTTAATTTTTGAAAATGTCGATTTAATCGACGCGTTAAAATAGCGATTCGGGGGCACAGTCTCAAAATTCGACGAAACCATTCCATTGGATCTGTAATATTGTATTATTATCGAATTTCAAATTTTGTAGTGTTTGGAGTTATCGTCTGACCGTACGAGATAACCCGCTGAAATTTATATCGAAAATTCAATATAATAATTGGGTCCAAAAAGCTATCTTCTCCATACGATTGAATTAGGACCCGCAACCTTTTCCATTACAGTTGAAATAGGGGTATAACAATATAAATGTCTAGCGAAACGTCTCGGTAGGAGTTTGAGATTTTTAGTTGTATTAAATGAGATATTTTATAATCAAATTATATTATAATTGGAAAAGTTATTCACGTCATTTTCATTCTTTTCGGCACTACCGTGTTCAAGATGTCTCCCTACCATCAAATCGTGTTCCCGCCCCTTCATTTCAAAACGATAGCGGGTTTCTTTATTAAAAAAAGAGAAAGAACGAAAACGAAACCAGCAAAAAAGGAGATCGTTCCTCTCAAAAAACGAAATCAGGTCAGATCAAAGCAATCGCCGAGTCGAGCATGACCTGCAGGGAGGGAAGATGATTGATGGCAGTAAGGGGAAGCTCACGCACAAATGTAGATAACGCGATTTTGAGTCGCCCAAGCAGGGCGATGGGGAGGCTCAAATAAAATTAGTAGGTTGGAGGCACCGCTGTTTGTGTACGCGTGATGCGTATGCTTTGACAAGGAGGGTGACGCGACTTGCGATGGTGTGGGGGAGGCAGTCGCGTTCGATCTGGGGTGACGTGTGGGAGAGGAGGGTAACGGGTATGATGTGGGCGATGTCGCTGTACCTGGATGATGGCGTGTGACTTCAGACATTAATAGATGTCGACAAAGAGGGAGGAGGGGCCAATTCATGGTTGTAGGGTTTAGCGTTGTCTAGTGAAGTTCGGCATTAGGTAGGCGTTAGTTCGGTCGTGCGATGGTGCAGCGACGGGATAAGAGAATCATGGCAGTGAGTTTTTTAGGTAATTATATAACTTATGGTGTTTAGAAAAAAATTAATTAATTTTTTTGTTGAATTGAAAATCTTATAAATGTTGTAACGAATTCATACAAGGTTTAAAAATCATGGAAGCGAGTCACGATGGATCCGTGGTAGAAAATATTACGCAGTCGAATAAAATGGGAGTTGAAACGATCAACAATTTTGGATGATCAAGGTGAGAATTTCTCACTCATTTGGATTACCAAAATTTAAATTTTAAATAGTTGAAATTAAATTTTTGATGCTTGTTGAATTTATAAATTATTGTTTGTTGAATGATTTAATATATATAGTAGTATATATATTAGTAGGTGGAGTGATATTGCCGCACATTATAGCGGATAAGACCGTATGCCCCCCGCATAATAACGGATGACCCCATATACCGCTCGAAATGGGATTAACATTTTATGTTATATTAACATCTGTAGATGCAGGAAAACAGGTTGGAGGGGCCTAACTAGATTTCTCAAATATATTGTTTATTTCTCATGTATAGTGATATATGATGTGAATAGGTAATCTGTTATAGATTATTGTTGTAATTTGAATTATTGGATGCTATTTTAGCAATGGCTCGAATTTTGATATTTTAAATACCATAAATATATTTTCAAAATTTAAGGGATAAAAGGAAATTTTGATATAAAAGTATTTATATTAGAATTGGAGTAATTTTAAAGAAATTGAGTTAGAAAAATATATTTGATTTTTTTATACTTAACTGTTGTGAATTATTAAATGGAGATTTTTAAAAAATGAATTATTTAAAAAGAGAATTTATAAATGACATTAGGGAAATATAAAAAGGAGTTAAATCGATACTAAAAGTAGATTGGAAGTTACAAATGGGATTTATAAAAGAATGGATTTGTAAAAATGAAATTTTATAAATAGAAATTGGTTTTATAAACAAGTGAAACTCATAGGAGTTTATAAATTTATAAACGATGTTTATAAATACAGAAATTGATGGTCAGTTGATAAATTGAAAATATAAGTTTACGATATGAATTTATATCGAGTTATGGAAATCGTTTTGGTAAAGAAAGAGCGAAATCTATTTTTGAATGTGAGAATAGTGGTAGAGTTGAGATGTAATAAATGTGATACGAATCGAGGGGGATTTATAAAATGAATTTGGAAATATTGGATTTTTAAAAAAATTGATTTTTATCGAGAAATTAAAATTTGTTTTAAACTGGATTTTAAATTACCGTACTACATAACTTAAATTATTAATGATAATATTACGAATAGTTAGTTATTCTAATATTTAATATTTATTGATAACAAGTTCTAATTTTATGAATCTGCTTGTAAATTAATTAGTTGTTTAAAAAAAAGATTTGGAAAATGGGTTATCGAAGTTTTTAAAATGTTTTGATACTTTAAAATCTACTTAAACATATTTTACAAATAAACTATTATTCTTTAAAAAATACTTATTTTATACATATATAGTTTTAAAAGATTGAGTTTATTTATAAATCCTCTCGAGATTGGATGTGAAGTTTGTTAAACGAGTATGATTTTAGAAGAGAAGTCTAATAATGGGATTTTGGGAGCTTGAAGAAAAATTCCAAGTGTTAAAAATATGAGAAATTCAGAAAATGATTTAGAATTCATAAAAGTAGTTAGGAATGGGTATTTGGAGATGTAGGAAAGTGTATTCGACTTTGGAAATATTAAGGAATTTACAAATTAAATTTGCAAAGGATTTGAGAAATAGGAAAATAAATAGACTATTTTCCAAATATCAGAGATAAAAAGATCTTAGGAGATATAATTATAAATATTCCTAAGTACTGAAATGGAAGGTTTGAAATATTTTACTTTGAGATTTTTATTATAGAAATGTTTAAAAAAGGGATGAAATTCAGATGGAAGCGACGAAAAATATGTCTAAGTGTTAAAACGATTTGAAAATATCCTGTTGTGGATATAAGCAATTGATATCGTTCAAATATTGAATATATTGAAGAGATTTGGATATATATGTACACACACACACATACACACACACACATATATATAAATATATATCTTTGTAAAGATATTTTGAAATGAGTGTTTTCAAAGGATTTGAAAATAAATGGCCCTGGTGACTACATATAGATTTTTTATTGATGGTTAAATAAACGACTATCAATATTGGCCAATTTCGTTAATCGTTTCGAAGAGACTGGGATCAGATTTAATTTGTCCGAAACCCACTTCGATCTAGTTTGAACGTAACGAACGAATACCGTGAAGATGATGAAGATGGTAATTCGGTTTGTCCAGACACAGGACAACTTGCATGGATGAATAGTATTAGAACATCAGCATTGGATACCGTCGCATCCAAGTAGGGTATGTTATCACTTTTCTAGATGTCCTCGGAAACCTATTCATTATGGATATGGTTGTGCATGAAAGAACGAGCGCTTGATAGTAAGGGTGGAAGCACCCGGGGTGATAACATATTCGGTCTATCCAAGTTAAGGGTAGGTCGGTCTTGTGTAGCAAGGGGTCCCGACGTGGTCCTCGGTACACTGTTCTAGAGGTGTACTGTGACGGACGATGCTCCAGTGGCCCAATCATTCATCGGAATCCATTCTCTAATACGAGATTATGGTTTTTTTGTAAAACCTAATATGTTGGAATTTAATTAGTGTAAAAATTTCAGCTATTCGAATAAGTATTTGTATTTAGATATTATTATAATATCACTGGATTTTCTACAAAATGTTTTGGTTATCGTAAGGTAAAACCGGTCGTGTTTATGTGTGACGCAGTCTTACGAGATACCTTTGTTTTTCAAATTATTTTTACAACTCTAATAATTCAAATTGAGTGTGTTTACTCACGCTGATTTTCCAGACTGACTGGGGTGTTATTTTATTATAATGCTTAGGTCAGACTGAGTATGGCAGATTCATGATAGAATGCTACGGAGCTCAGGAGACGAGTTGGATGACAAAGACGTATCTCCGTACTTGGCTTATATTTCCACTGTGTAAGGACAAGCTATAGAATTGTCCAGTTTGATGTATTGATTGTTGTACTCTTATGATTGTAAATATAAAATAGTTACGGATTCTTTTGTAGAAAAACCTTTTATCATATATTATAATTTGTTCCGCTGCGATTGTGAGATTCTACGTTGTTGTTTTATTTTTCTCCTACCTCTTTCTTCTTCTTTAACCTAGTTATTCACTCTTTCGTACACCTTAGGTCGAGCGAGGGGAAATTATTATCAACTCAAGAGGTACGGAAATGCGGGTCGTTACATTTTAGCTTAGTTACTGTTGCGGATAATCATGTGCAAGCATTCATTCTATATGCAAACGATTATACAAGTTTCTACCATTGCCACAACATATTAGTTTTTTATTTTTTAACCATCAATTATGATCACGATTATGTACATAAAGAGATATTTTCAGTGTTTTGTTTATTTAAATAGTCAATTATATTGTAAAATAGCATTTATCATTTATATCATTTGTCATCGTAAATCTATATGGCAAGTTGCAACTATATGTGAGCGTGCTACGTTAGTTTCATACGCGTCTTTCCTACATGAGTGCATATAATGACAGGTTATATAAGCTTATCCAAATTCTTGGCACTTTGAAACACAAAAAGGGATAATAGAGAAATGGTATTGTATTCCACTTTCAAGCCAAGTTCTTCTCATGTTTCGACGTGCAGACAAGAACGGGTTTTCGTAATTATGCCAGCAATCTATGCACATCACTTTATGCACATCAATTTTCAAATTCTTGGTCATATAATGTAATTTTCAAATGGCCTAATGTACTTTTTTATACTTCACATCGATTGGCCTACCATTGATCATAATAAATGGCTTAATATACTTTTCAATTTCTTGGTTATATAATATAATTTTCTTGGATACCAAGAGACGATTTAAACTGTCTAGATACCCTGGAGGATCATTTTCTTGGATATAAAGTGTGAATCCCTGCATACATTGAATAATATGATAATATTTTTTTACTAGACTATTATATGGTATTATGACATTTGATATCTTAGTGGAATGCAAATAATTTGTTTACTATTTGTGCCATACAAGAAAGTGGCATGGTCCCTCAGTGGCCTCAACACCCACTTTACCTACGACAACAACTAACATCATGTATAGAATAAAGACGTCTGAATCCATAAATTGCATATATCTAATGTCAGGATAAGTTTCCTTATATGAAATAAAATCCTACCGTATTAAATCATAATATATGCGCAATTATACTATCATGGCATGGTTGTACCACTACGCTATTTTAAAATAAAGTAATAAACATAGAATGCACTTACTTGGTTGGAATAGGATAGTCAAGGATAAAAAGTTTAATAGGAAATTTTAAAATTACATCATACGACTAAGTTTCTACCTTCTTTAGGGTATGTCAATCATCAATATAATTTACATCGTACACTTCTCATGCCTTCATGTTCTCTACATAAATTCGTTAACTGTAACAACCCGCAAATCCGTACCCTTTGAGTCAACACTATTCTACCTAAATCAACTCAAGTTGTACAAAAATACGAATCATTTGGGTTAATGAAGAAGAGGTAGAAGAAGAGAATAGAAAACAACAACAGAATCTAACCATCGCAACAGAGTAAAATATAATAGATAATAAATAATCTTTACCCAAAATCAAATATATCTGTTTCCATATATTGCATCATCAGAGTACATCAATCACAGCTCACATCAATAACATACAACTGGATACACAGCTACACAATACAGCAGAATATGTATATATATAAACAAGTACGAGAGTACGTATCGTCATCCTGCTCATCCCCTAAGCTCCACAGCATCATATCCTATATCATATAATACTCGGTACGACCCGAGCATTACAGTTAAATAACACCCGTGTCAGTCTGGATTACCAACGTGAGAAAATCACATCCAATTGATTATTAAAGTTTCAAAATCCTTTGAAAACAAAAGCATCTCGTAAGACCACGCCACAAACAAACATGTCGGGTGTTTACCTTATGATAGCTAAAACATTTTTATTCAAGTCCTCTGATATTATAATATTGTCTATAGAAAGTAAAATAGAATCTAGCTGAAATGCTTGCATCTCACGTTTCAGCAATAGTTGGGCACAATCAAAACCGTACGGGCGCGTAGGGAAAATGGATTCCAACTAATGGCTAGGCACTGGGGTACCACCTGTCACAGTACCTGGTCTAGATCAGCGTACCGAGGAGCCATCCTAACTCCCCTGCAACACAAGACCGGAACCATCCCTTACTGGACAGTCCCGAGCAAGATCAACCCACGGTTGGGATCAGCAACCGCCCACTAAGCCGAAATAAAGGGACATCTAGACAAGGATGACCTCACCCTCCAGTGGGGGGCTACTCATGAAGCCTTGCTGCATAACCCCTGATTTTCAGCCATTCCCATTTGATGAGGCTTGAGGCTAAGCGCTACCTTTTTAGAAAATATCCCTTAGAATGCCCATCGTACACCTGACGATGTTTCGCAAGCATTCATCCATACAAGTCCGTCCCGGGTTCGAACGGAACCGAAGACACTATTCCTACCACATCCATTTCGGAAATAACCTCAGGACTAGTAGCGACTAGCCCTTTTACTTCACTGCTCCATCTTCGAATCCAAAATCATTTTCACGAAATGTACAAACCGGATCGAAGTGGTTTTCGAGAAATAAATCTCGATCCCGGTCTCTTCGAAACGATCAACGTATTTGTCCAATATTGATAGTCGGTTATTTAACTATCAATTAATATTCACAACAATCATCAACCAATAAATAATTTTCCAAATTATATATTAACCTCAAAATATCTTCACAAGATATATTTCTATTTTCAATCCTTTGAAAACAGTTTCAAATCATCTTTCCCTTTAAAATAAACTTCCCAAATATATTTCTATCTCCACTGAAATCACCAAGCACAAAACTAGATTAAAAAAATTAATTAAAAACACTTTATTGTAAAATATATTAGAAAATTTTACTTTAATACCTAATATAGAACAATGCTCTAGAAATACTAAAATAATATTACCTTATAACTATACATTAGATTTCCATTATTAAATTACCAAATCATTCTTTATATAATTATTACGATAATAGATTAAAATAAAATACTTACTTTGGAGTTTACTTTAGAATATTTAAGTTAAGACTTCTTCAATAATTGGCTAAGATAGATTCTATATGAATATTTAAAAATAAGGTTACTTTATAAAATAAAGAACTAGGTTTTCACCTTTTTTAAAAACATTATACCGAGTCATTCTTAAAATAATTACTACTATAATAGATTAAAGGAAATACTTACTTTAGAATTTAAATATTAGAAATAATAAATTTACAAAACATACTTTTAAACAATTTTAAACCTTTAATTTATATTTATAAATTTACTTTGAAACGTACTCGGTTATTCAGAGAGAAATTTCCAATCTCAATCACTTAAATCGATTTACCAAATTGATTTCTAATTTACTCTATCTGAAATAAATTTCATTACTTACACAATTCATTTCGAAATTCATTAATTATAGACTTATTATTATTGTTATTAATTTCCATTTGATTTTAAATCTCTTACCTGAAATATATAAATTCAGGTCTTTCCCAATTCTTCTTTATTCCTTTCAATAATTTAAACCTTAAATTTTAGATAAATGTTTTGTTCTCTTAAATAATAACACTACAGTTTAAAATTTATTAACTTCCTATCATTCAAAATTTCCTTTCTATATTCTAGCTTTATTTATTAAAATTTTAATGTCACTTTATTTTATTTTTCCCATTCATTCTTAAACTTATTCAAATTTTCTATAATTATTTTCTTACAAATTTACTTCTTTTATTTTCCTTCCAAAATCCAATTTATATATATTTTTGATAGTTCATTATACACAATTATACTCAATCGAACCATAGAATTCAATATTTCAATAAAGTCCTTCATAGAATATCACATAATCACAACAGAGGGTATTAAATAATTTTAAATAAATGTTGAGGGATCCAGTTGGATCCCTCCAACCTGTTTTCCCTGCATCCACATACGTTAGCACAATATAAACTATCTTCATTATAAAATGAGGGAAGTCAATCACTACAAGGTGTAGTGTATACTACTATATAACACAACAATCAATTCAGCCATTCAAACAATTATTTGAATTTAATCATTTAAATTTTAAACTTAACCGAGTGAGATTAACTCACCTTTGATTTTTGTTTGATAGACCACTTCCATCTGGACTTGTTTTTCTTCAGATTATGACCTTGCAAAGACATTATAAGGTTTTATTAATATTCGAATTGATCGAACAATTTATTTACCGTTTAATAGTTTTAATTATTTTTTTAACTAAATGATTTAATTTAACAAATCATTAAATTTTAACACTTGAACTAATCTGCTAATTAATTTCTTTTCGATAAATTTAATCAGTTAACAGTTTAATTCCAACTAAATAAATTCCCCCTTTAAAACATCTTTCAGAGACTAAGACAATTTATATGATTCTTCTATATTCGAAATAAAATCGAACAATAAATTCCCATTTTATAAATTTTAATTCAACTAATATGTAAATTTTGAAACTAATGATTTTGTTTTAATCAACTTCCTTTCGATAAATTTATTTAACTAGAAATTTTATTTAAAACCCAACTTCCTTTACAAACTTTTATTTAAACTGGGTTTATAAAATAAATTATAATCGAACCAATAAAATAAATTCTATTATTACTATTATTTAAAATGCATAAACTGTATGTATAAGTTAAAACTAAAATAGATTTTATTCTACTATCTATTTATTTATTTATTTATTTAAATTGAAGAAAACTACTGTACTTATATACATATTAATTAGATTGGTTAAAACAACTTGTTAATTACCTTGCCCAGAGACCCACGAAGATCCAGACTCGGCACCGCCTTCCAATTCGATCGCGACCCCCCGCCGCTGCCTCACTGCGAGGCCCCACCGCCTTGCCCGCGAGCACCACTCAAGCTTGAGTTCCCAGCACTGAACGCGTTGGTCTGATGCGACTCTCCTCCCCGCGACAGCAACCTACAAGACGCCTCGAGGTTGCGCACACCCATGCTTCGACAGCCGACACGTTTCCCCTAACCCTGCCCAAACCCACTATCGAAACCCTAAGTCTTAACTGCATTCAACACCTCATGTTGCTCAATCACACTCGAAGTCGCACTCAGTAGCTCGCCTATCAATGAAGTTTAGAGCGAAAATTGATTTTGACTTCGAACGAAAAGAATTCGTATGCCGAAGGGGAAAAGGGAATGGGGAGTTTCGAATTCATGAAATTAGAGAGGAGAAGAATTGAGTTAGAGATGGTTTTTGAGGTCCGATTTATTTATTAACCTTGATCGGCCATTTATCAAAAGAGGGTTTCGATTTTGAACCAAAGGGATGGTCTCGTGTTCGAAAAGAAACAGGATAAGGGATGGTGTGTCCGAGAAGGCAAAGGAAGTGTGTTGTAGACGCCTTGCGAAAGTGTCCACTTATTTTTAATTCAAATTCGAATCGATTATTATCAATTAAATTTTCAGCGCGTTTATATATCGTACACACACACTAACTCCGATCAATACGAAATTTGAAATCCGATAATAATAAAATATTACGGATCCAATGGAAACTGGTTTCGTCGAAATTCGAGACTGTGCCTCGGACGGCTATTTCTAATTTCAATTTAAACGATCTATTTTTAAAACTGTACAATCATCTTTAAATTCGATTCTATTACTTTTATTATCTTCAGTATTATCAATATAAATTTTACAAGCCTTCAAATTATCTTTAACAGGCTTAAAATTCCAGATTAAATAATTTACCCAATTCTGATAATTAAATTCAACAATTAATTATCAAATAAATACTGGTATTTGAAATTAAAGTTGATAATTAACTCTTGAATATTTAAAATCAATTAAATATCCTCATTTCAAATACTCAAGAATTCCGAGTCGTCACATTGCTCCTCCCTTAAAAGAATTTCGTCCCCGAAATTACAAGTTAGGAAGAATGGTCCAATACCCGTTTACTTTTCCTCAAACTACTCAGTTCTTAACAATTCAACATCTTACCAACTATCTTTTTAATAGAAGGCCCATTATAATTCTTACTAACTTCCCAAACTTTTCCCTTAATTCCCTAATAACTTTACTTATACAATCATTCAAATTATAATTCAAAACTAAATTTTGAATTATCGAAAATTTTCTCAAAATTTTATCTAACTCCCTAAATTTTCGAAAAATTTCACCAGCGTCTCCTTTGCGCGGCTAGCTCGGTACAACTACAAAATGGCCTCTACGGGCTCCCAAATCTCAAAAGAAAACAAAAAGCCAAGTGGCTCAATCCAAATCCCAATCAATTTCATACCAAATTTAAATACATACCTTTTTGTCGAGCAATTCAAATTTATCTTCTGAAATCAAAACAAATCTTCTTCTCCCTTAATAATACCTGCATATCCTGCTTAGCACTAATATCCAATCACAATATTTCCAAAACATTTTATCGACTTCCCTACCAAATGCCAATATTTATCCAAATATCAACATAGAATATATTTCCAATATTTAATTTCCAATTAAGAATTGACCATTCCTTACTTAAGTTAACATAAGCATTTTATATGTTTCTTTATTTATTTTCGTCTTACCACTTCAGTTTATATCTATTTCTATTCGAATTGATTCTTTCATTACCATACGAATTCAATTTATCTTTAACTCTGAATATTTAAATTTTATTTGTCATTTATAACTAATTCATATCATTATTTTAATTAGTTTCGTTTATTAACTTATTTCAATTTCCAGTTTGGAATTGTTTTGTCGTTAATAAAATTTTCCAAAAAATTTTAAAAATTGTCTAACCCCCAAAATTTCCGGAAAATTTTGACCGAGTCCCCTTTGTACGAAGGAGCTTTTGCAATTTGAAAAAAGAGATAAATATATATACATCGACCCACACGGTTGGAAAAAACAAAAACAGTTCATACTTCCTATTTTTATTGCGTAAGCGTACCTTATTTAGCATTTTAAGCAAGTGGCTTATTATTTTTAGCAAATAGCACAACCAAATCCAGCCTCACGGCTTCCAGGTACCTGTACTTACTCAATTTAAACATGTAAGTGCCAAATGTATGCAATTTAAACATATTTTCACTTAGTTGCAATGGTTAAAACATATGGATTCTAAAGAAATGCACATCCAACATTTTCCGTAAGCAATTTTTTTTCAACTTCATACTAATTCAACTGTTTCAATTAATTTATAAACCATTTTCATTAAATTTGAATTGTTTTCAATCCATTCGTATACCACTTCATCAATTTGAATGGTTTAAAACTCAATCGCTTACATTTAATTTATTCTTAAGCAAACTGAACTCATATTTAATTCAATTGCTTTCAAAATCAATTTATTTTACCCTTATCAACACATAGAATTTTAATTACTTCCATTTACATCAAATGACAATTTATTCTATGCAATTTGGCGAGATCTATGTGAATAAATAGGTATTTATGTTTATAACCAATTTAAATGGATTTCAACTCAATTTATACTTAATTCTATTCCATTTTCAATTTATTCACAATCCGTATATTCTCATTTTCCTTGCATTTTAAATTTGAATACCATTCACTTTGCCTCTCATTTTATTAACCAACTAGTTCATTCAAAACCATTTACAACCTAGTTTCATCTTAATTGCCACTTAAATTTCCCTTTTATTTTAATCCATTCACAATCATTTATTTAGCTCGACACATTCCATTTAAATTTCATTTACAATCCAATTATTTACATTTCATTCCAAATTTGTTTATTCCAAACTATTGTATTTAGCTCGAAGACAATCCAAGCTATTGCATTCCATAACCATTTCTCAACTTATTTAAACCATGCTTTATTTTGATTCTTATTAATTTTATCCATTAATTTATTTCAATATAATTAGTTTACTCACTCAAACCATTATAAATTTCATTTCCTTAAATATGATTTATAACCCACCAAATTCTATTTCGATTCAAATTTATTTTCACTTCATTTAAAACCAATCCAATATTATTAAACTTTGTTTAAGTTGAATTCAATTCAACTCTCCTTCATTCATTTAGCTTAAGTCAATTTACTTCAATTTATTCAAATTTTATACTTAAGCTCATTCTCATTTTGTAAACAAAGTTCTCTTTTCAATTTAACTTGATTCTATTTCAATCCAATCTCCTTTCAAACTACAAATTTATTTGATTAGTTATTATAAATTTCAAATTTCCAAGTTCGATTCATTCTTAGTTCACTTAAATAAATTACAAGGTCATTTCAATTTATTTCTACGTATTTGGATTTTATTTGCAATTCAACTATTACTATTTTACTCCAATCACATTTTTATTTGATACATTCCCAATCTATTTAATTTGGTAACACTTCAAGTTAAAGTACAATCTATAACTCAAGCTCTGGATCCACTATCCATTTTCAATTTACCACCCAATTTTATGAACTCACAATTCAACTTCAATCTCAATTACTTTCACTTCATCAACAATTTAAGTCAAATTCAATTTATAACTTGAGTTTATTTCCAAACTTCATCATAAACTCACCATTCAATTACATTTACTAATTTATTATCGGATTAATTCTTCCCCTGGACAAAATTCAACACTTGATTTTTAATCTCAAAATCACTTCATTTAATTTCTTAAGTTCAAATCTATTTTATAATTCAAGTTTGGATTCTCTTTTCATTTTTCAATTCAGCAAAATATTGATTTTGGGCATTGTATTCCATTTTCAATTTAATAAGTCACAACTTATTGTTTTATACAATTCCATTCATCATAAGCTTGAATATATTCTTCTTTTATTTTAACTCAAGCCTTATGCTTCTTTATAACCCAAGCATATTTTATTCATGCATTTTAATTCTTTTATAAGTTATTCTGGTTTATTTATTTCAATCTAATTCTTATCCAATTTATTTCCTATCAAACTTATTTTCTAGTTATCCAGGTAAGAATTCAATTCCAATTCAATTTTATTTTAACTCAGATTTATTTAACTCAATCAAATTTTTAACTTAATTTAAATACAACTGGATATTATTTTCAACCTATTCAATTAACTTCAATCCGGTCAAATTTTTATTTCCCATCCAAGTTAATTTCATTTTTAACTTTTCTCTTTAAATTTAAATTCCAACATTCAAAGCTTATATTTCCTTCCTGATTTAAAAAAAATCATATCAATTTATAAGCTTACAACCTATCTCATCAGGATTTTCAAACACCCGGTTATTGGTTTCAAACATTTTGAAATCTCCAACATCTCAAAATCAAAATTCTCAAAAATTAAACCAACCCTGGTTTTATTCCCAACAAATTTCCTTTGAAATTTCAAAAACAAATAGGTTTTCCTAAACAAATAATTTGGCAGCAATTCATCACTTAGAAACTCGAAAATGAACATCGATGATGCTGTAGTCATCACCGAAATTATTTTCCAGGAATTGAAGTGAATTCAATGCTATATCCCTTCCAAAAATTTATTTGAACATATTTCCTTTCAGAAATACCCCCAAAAACAACAATGCTACATCTTCAAAATACTCCCAAAATCTCTGGGGTTTTAAAGTTCCAAATCCTGCTTAAATCAAATTTAGCTATAATTCATTTGCATAGTTTCCCATTTGATTATAAGTCAATTCATAAATTACATTTATAATTCATATTTATAAATTTCATTTCATAATTGGATTTATCTTCTCAATCTTTGATTATATTTACAATTTCTAGTTAAATTTTTCACTTAACAATGATAATATTTTAATATTATCATTTCTAACATCCAAGCAACCATATATTAGTTAAATAGTTTTAAAAAGCTATTCTTTATATCAAAATATGTTTTTGGGTAAAATTATTTCATTTACCCACATTTAAAACAATATCGTGTCGATTGTTCTATTCAAGTGTTTAGAAACCCCTTCCATACAGTTGCGCAGACTGTGTCGACTAAGGTTCATATGCCACTCAATAAACCAATCAACACCATACTAAAATAATTTATATTCACTAACAAATACGCGCTCATATCTATTAATACGCTCAAATTCATTTTACAGTACTATAGACTCTATTTTAAATGAGTAATTCCCACCAGAGCAAAGGTTATCACCAACCTAAGCTCTGATACCAAGTGTAACAACCCGCAAATCTGTGCCCCTTGAGTCAACACTATTCTACCTAAATCAACTCAAGTTGTACAGAAATACGAACCATTTGGGTTAAAGAAGAAGAGGTAGAAGAAGAGAATAGAAAACAACAACAGAATCTAACCATCGCAGCGGAGTAAAATATAATAGATAATAAATAATCTTTACCCAAAATCAAATATATCTGTTTACATATATTACATCATCAGAGTACATCAATCACAGCTCACATCAATAACATACAATTGGATACACAGCTACACAATACAGCGGAATATATATATATATAAACAAGTACGAGAGTACGTATCGTCATCCTGCTCATCTCCTGAGCTCCATAGCATCATATCCTGTATCATATAATACTCGGTCTGACCCGAGCATTACAGTTAAATAACACCCGAGTCAGTCTGGATTACCAACGTGAGAAAATCACAGCCAATTGATTATTAAAGTTTCAAAATCCTTTGAAAACAAAAGCATCTCGTAAGACCACGCACAAATAAGCATGTCGGGTTTTTACCTTACGATAGCTAAAACATTTTTATTAAAGTCCTCTGATATTATAATAGTGTCTATAGAAAGTAAAATAGAATCTAGCTGAAATGCTTGCATCTCACGTTTCAGCAATAGTTGGGCACAATCAAAACTGTACGGGCACGTAGGGAAAATGGATTCTAACTAATGGCTAGGCACTGGGGTACCACCTGTCACGGTAACTGGTCTAGATAAGCGTACCGAGGAGCCAACCTAACTCCCCTGCAACACAAGACCGGAACCATCCCTTACTGGACAGTCCCGAACAAGATCACCCCGCGGTTGGGATCAGCAACCACCCACTAAGCCTAAATAAAGGGACATCTAGACAAGGATGACCTCACCCTCCAGTGGGGCTACCCACGAAGCCTTGCTGCATAACCCCTGATTTTCAGCCATTTCCATTTGATGAGGCTTGAGGCTAAGCGTTACCTTTTTAGAAAATATCCCTTAGAATGCCCATCGTCCACCTGACGATGTTTCGCAAGCATTCATCCATACAAGTTCGTCCTGGGTTCGAACGGAACCGATGGCACTATTCCTACTACATCCATTTTGGAAATATCCTCAGGACTAGTAGCGACTAGCCCTTGCACTTCGCTGCTCCATCTTCGAATCCAAAATCATTTTCACGAAACGTACAAACCAGATCGAAGTGGTTTTCGAGAAATAAATCTCGATCCCGGTCTCTTCGAAAGATCAGCGTATTTGTCCAATATTGATAGTCGATTATTTAACTATCAATTAATATTCACAACAATCATCAACCAATAAATAATTTTCCAAATTATTTATTAACCTTAAAATATCTTCACAAGATATATTTCCATTTTCAATCCTTTGAAAACAGTTTCAAATCATCTTTCCCCTTAAAATAAAATTCCCAAATATATTTCTATCTCCACTGAAATCACCAAGCACAAAACTAGATTAAAAATAATAATTTAAAAACTCTTTATTGTAAAATATATTAGAAAATTTTACTTTAATACTTAATATAAAATAATGCTCTAGAAATATTAAAATAATATTACCTTATAACTATACATTAGATTTCCTTTATTAAATTACCAAATCATTCTTTATATCATTATTACGATAATAGATTAAAATAAAATACTTACTTTGGAGTTTACTTTAGAATATTTAAGTTAAGACTTCTTCAATAATTGGCTAAGATAGATTCTATATGAATATTTAAAAATAAGGTTACTTTATAAAATATAGAACTAGGTTTTCACCTTTTTTAAAAACATTATACTTAGTCATTCTTAAAATAATTGCTACTATAATAGATTAAAGGAAATACTTACTTTAGAATTTAAATATTAGAAATAATAAATTTACAAAACATACTTTTTAAACAATTTTAAACCTTTAATTTATATTTAAAAATTTACTTTGAAACGTACTTGGTTATTCAGAGAGAAATTTCCAATCTCAATCACTTAAATCAATTTCCCAAATTGATTTCCAATTTACTCTATCTGAAATAAATTTCATTACTTACACAATTCAATTCAAAATTCATTAATTATAGACTTATTATTATTGTTATTAATTTCCATTTGATTTTAAATCTCTTACCTGAAATATATAAATTCAGGTCTTTCCCAATTCTCCTTTATTCCTTTCAATAATTTAAATCTTAAATTTTAGATAAATGTTTTGTTCTCTTAAATAATAACACTACAGTTTAAAATTTATTAACTTCCTGTCATTCAAAATTTCCTTTCTATATTCTAGCTTTATTTATTAAAATTTTAAAGTCACTTTATTTTATTTTTCCCATTCATTCTTAAACTTATTCAAATTTTCTATAATTATTTTCTTACAAATTTACTTCTTTTAGTTTCCTTCCAAAATCCAATTTATATATATTTTTGATAGTTCATTATACACAATTATATTCAATCGAACCATAGCATTCAATATTTCAATAAAGTCCATCATAGAATATCACATAATCACAACAGAGGGTATTAAATAATTTTAAATAAATGTTGAACGATCCAGTTGGATCCCTCCAACCTGTTTTCCCTGCATCCACATACGTTAGCATAATGTAAAATATCTTCACTATAAATGAGGGAAGTAAATCATTACAAGGTGTAGTGTATACTACTATATAACACAACAATCAATTCAGCCATTCAAACAATTATTTGAATTTAATCATTTTAAATTTTAAACTTAACTGAGTGAGATTAACTCACCTTTGATTTTTGTTTGATAGACCACTACCATCTCGACTTGTTTTCCTTCAGATTATGACCTTGTAAAGACATTATAAGGTTTTATTAATATTCGAATTGATCGAACAATTTATTTACTGTTTAATAGTTTTTATAATTTTTTTTAACTAAATGATTTAATTTAACAAATCATTAAATTTTAACACTTGAACTAATCTGATAATTAGTTACTTTTCGATAAATTTAATCAGTTAACAGTTTAATTCCAACTAAATAAATTCCCCCTTTAAAACATCTTTCAGAGACTAAGACAATTTATATGTGTGACGACCCGTATTTTACGTGTCGACAAATCGTAGAATAGTTGCCACTAGGTCGTTAGTATTGGTTATGTCGTCCAGAACTTAAGTCGTGTGGGAGTTAGCTCGTGTGAGCGACTTAAGGTAGTTAGCGGGTTAGTAGTAGTAGTCGCCGACTCAAGATTTTGGTACGACCTAAGGAGTTGGGACGGCTTAAGAGAATGACCGACTTAGAGAAGCGAACGACCTATAGAGATTGGCCAACTTAAGTATGGACCGACCAAGGAAGATCACCGACTTAGTGGTTAGCGACTTAAGGGGTTAAGCGACCTGGTAGCAAGCGACTTAGTGGAGTGAGCGACCTATAGGGTTGAGCGACTTAAAGGTTGTGGCTTAGGTCAGCTATGCCGTGTTGTAGTTTAGGTCGGTTGGGACGACTTAAGAGTAACGGCTTAGGAGTTAACGAGTTAGCAACCTAGTGGTCAACCTGTGTTGGAGTTAGGTCGTTGAACGACTTATGGTAGGTCGTTAGGCCGGCAAGGGTTAGGTCGTACCTGGATTGGTTAAGTGTTAAGTCGCGTGCACGTGTTAGGTCGTGCATGCTATAAGTCGCGTATAGGTTTGTGAGTGGTTGGTCCTAAGTCGTTAGGTAGTTAGGTCGGCTACATTTGTGAGTCGTTGGGTCGGCTATGTAGTTAAGTTGCTAGGTCGTCTCTAGCGTTAGGCCGGCAGCAGTGTTGAGCCGTGTTTGCGTTAGACCATGTGTTGTGTTAGGTCGGTAGGTCGTGGGATTCTTGATTCGTAGGTCGTTAGGTCGGCGACGAGTCAAGGGGACGGCCGACTTAAGGGATTTCCAGCCTATAAATAGAAGTGCCTATCTTCATTTTTGGGATCCGGATTTTGAAGCGACGAAGTGCTGCCATTTTGAGAACTCGACTACAATACTTCTTCACTTCTTTTCTCTACTCTAATCAAGTACTTACATCCATCTAAGATAGAAGATCCAAGAGCCAAAGTTGAAGATCTCCATCCATCGAAGAGAGATTTCATCATTTGAAGGGAGACCATGTCGGATTAAGCTAGATCCTTTGCTGTCCAGACCTGGAGTTTGTTGTTTTTGAGGTGTTTAGGTGATTCGGTTAGTGGAGGTTATCTCTCACACGGACCCAAAGGGGTATATTGGATCGGTGGTTTGTTTGTGTATTAAAGATAGTGATTTCATGCATTTTCCTTAAGTCTGCATGTAGATCCATTGTTCATAAAGCTTTGATATCCATTTTACTTTATGTTAACCTATGCTAGTTCATTCATCAAGATATTACTTAGAATTCATGCTTGTTAGATTTGGACCTTTAATTACGAAATTGCCATTATTGTTATAACTGTTTATTTAGATCTTATTTGAATGATTGATTACTTGGATGAATGATTGATTTGATTGATTGATGGAAGTTAGTTGATTTATGGATTTGATATGGACAAGTTGGTCGAAGATGATTCAAAAGCTATGTGGAAAGGCTATTGAATAAGGAAAGCTGCTCGTGGCATATGAAGCAGATGATAAAGCTCATATGGATAGATTTGATCATGATGTGATGAGGCAAAGCATGATGTTGATATGGGACTTTGCTATGAAGTGATGAAGCAAAGTAAGAGATGAGATAGCCTTGGTTTAATCCAGACGGGATCATTCCAAGCATGTTGATAACTCGGTGATATGGTTCGAGTTTGTTGATAATGGTTGGTTCGAGTGGCGCTTGAGCTAGTATGTGAATAGTCGTCGAGAAGGATGACTAGAAGGCTGAGATTTCATCGTTGTTGAAGGTTCTAGCATGCTCAAAGCAAGAGTACGTTGGGACGGGTCACGACGACGTCCCAGGCACGGGTCACGATGACGTGTTAGTACTCTGGGCAGATTCGATAGTCCTAGGCATGGGTCACGACGACGTGCGGAGTTATGTCTAGAACCGGGGTTACCATTAGCCCTTGGCGGATGGATGAAATAATGGGCCGGTCATTCAATTAACGGTGAAATCGAGGCAATGATAACAGTGATAGCCAGAGTCATGGATGTTTGGATGTTTTGGTTGTATCGTCGCTTGGGCCAAGAGCGATGTTTTCGGGGTGCTTACCTGATCTTGGTTTAGGCCTTGGGGGTTTGTACTTGGAAAACATCGACCTTGACTCAAGTGATAATTGCTTTACTTTAATTGTCTGCTTTGCTATGTTTGTTTCTGCTTAGTGTGTCTGGGGGCTATCATTGTAGAAAGAGGTGGAGTGGGATGGTTGAGTTCCTATTCCTTTTTACCCTTTATGCTCTTTTGGTATGTTTGATGGTTGATTTACTGCTCACTAAAACTTTTTTCTGACTCAAGGTTTTATGTTCAACTCTTATTACCTTGGGCTGTTCATCCGTTTTGGGATGGGCAGACTGGGTAGCAGGTGACAGGTGCTGTTCTTAGTGTCCAACGCTGTTGATGACAAAGACGAGCTGGAGGCTTTTGCATATTGTTTTCTTACTATATGTACTGGATGTTCCGCTGCTTATATGATTCTCTGAGTGATATGTAGTGAGGCTTGATGTATTGACTTTTCAGATTGTTGTACCAAACTACTATGAGTTTATATGATGAGATTCTGTTCTATGGAGCTTCATTATGTATATTTTCTGTTGTATTTTTTCCATGAGCTGTGAGTAATACGATAGACTATTCTATGTTTACCCTACCCTGATGATAGTCCATGGCGGCCTAGCACTCTTTGCAGCGCACTATTTCCTTGTTTGGCGCGGGAGTCATGGGCGGTCGTCACATTTGGTATCAGAGCTTTGGTTAATCGATTTTAGCTAATGCTCGCTGACATAACTACGTATGAGAGACGTAATTGTAATTTCTATGGATGATTACTATATATAATATAGTAGCTTAGAAGTATTTGAACTTCTTATGTAGTTGTTTCTCAGGGTATATTAATCATTTCTTTGAGATATTAGGAATGATTCGAAGAGGGAGACCAGCTGCTAGGGGAGGCCGTGCTGTTGAGAGGGCTGCTAATTATGCTTCTATGTTCGAGGCTATGATGGCTTCGATCATGAGTAGGATGCCAACTCCAGGGCCATCAGTAGATGTTGGGGTTCAAGTTCAAGCTCCAAAACAAGTGGATTTTGCTAAGTTGTGCAAAGACTATACTGCTCTTGGAGGAAAGGTTTTCTTAGGGACAGAGTAAACCATAGAAGTCCAGAGATGGATAGATGCTTATAGAAGGATCTTTGGTGATTTGGGAATTGAGGATGCAACTAAGAGGAAGCTTGCATCAAGACAGCTTCAGGGAAGAGCTTCTGATTGGTGGAACTCTATCACCATTGATACTCCGGAAGAAGAGATTACTTGGGAGCAATTCCAAGTTAGATTTGAAGCTAAGTTCATTTCTACAGCTCAGAAATCCGTTCTGTTTAAGAAGTTTGGGGAGCTCAAGCAAGGTGGAAGACCAGTTCTTGAGTATGTTTCTGAGTTTGAAGCTTTGTCTAAGTATGCTCGGTCATATATCGAATCTCCCTATCAGAAGAATGAGAAGTTTGTGACAGGCTTGGACAGTTATCTTGGGAGGCAGTTAGTGGATCATTTGGATGACCCATTTGAGAAGCTTATGGAGAAAGCTCTCAGGCATGAGAATTTGTTTCCTAAAGAAGGATCTGTTGTTGCTATGACCAAGGAGCAAAATGGAAACAAGAAGAGAAAGCAGCAGCAGCAGAAGGGTAAGGATGGCTAGAAGAAGCCGAAGGGTGAAGTGACCTGCTACAACTATCGGCAGAAGGGTCATCTCTCCAGAGATTGCAAGAATCCGAGAGTGCCGGTGAAGTGCCACAACTGTGACAAACCGGGGCATATCAAGAGGAATTGTCCAGAACCGAGGAAGGACAAGCAGATTGTGCAAGCTTATGCTTTGGGGGCTGTGCCATCATCTTTGAAGGCTCCTACTGCTGAAGAGGAGGGAAAGAGTGTGGTGGTTCAAGGTACTCTTTCCATTTGCGGTGTTCCAGTTAGAGTGTTATTTGACACTGGGGCGTCGCATTCCTTTGTTTGTAGTGAACTTGTAGGTCGGTTGGGTTTGGAACCGGATATTGTTGATAGACCATTGGTTGTGACTAATCCAGTTGGGGGTTCGTCTTGTTTGTGTATGGTATGCCGTGGTCTAGTTGTATCGAGTCATGATTGCACTTTTGTTTGTGATTGTTTTGTTCTGAGCTTTGCGGGGTTCGGAATTATTTTGGGTATGGACTGGCTTAGGAAGTATGCAGCAAAGGTTGATTGTGAGAGGCTTGAGGTGACAGTCGAGAATGTGGAGAGGCGAAAGGTTGTGATACGATGTAAGCATGAGGAAGGAGTCCTCATGAGCTTCATGTATTCGCTGGTTGTTTCACGGGATGGACTGTCATCGGTGCCTATTGTGAATGGATTTGAGGATGTCTTTGAGGAGGTCAAAGGGTTACCGCCGCATAGAGAGATCGAGTTTCGTATCGACCTAGTTGAAGGAGCCAGACCTGTTGTGATGCCTCTTAGGCGGATGGCGCCTAGGGAACAGCAAGTGCTGAAGGTGCAAGTTGATGACGTTTTACAAAAAGGATTCATTCGGCGTAATGTGTCCGAATGAGGTGCACCAGTAGTGTTTACAACCAAAGTGGATGGATCGTTGAGGTTGTGTGTGGATTATCGTGAGCTGAATAAAGTGACTAAGAAGAAAAAGTATCCATTGCCGAGAATAGATAACTTGTTTGATCAGCTTCACGAAGCTAAGTTGTTTTCTCAGATGGATTTGGCAATGTGATTTCACCAGTTGAGAGTGGCAAAGGATAGTGTGCCGAAGACTGCTTTCAGGACACCATCCGGTTTCTTTGAGTGGCTGGTGAAGCCGTTTGGATTGACCAATGCACCAGCATATTTTATGGATCTTATGAATAGAGTGTTTAGAGATCAATTGAACAAGTTCGTACTTGTGTTCGTGGATGATATTCTGATTTATTCCAAAACTGAATAAGAGCACAAGACGCACTTATGTGTTGTTTTGGAAATCTTGCGGAAACATCAGCTGAAGGCTAAGTTTTCGAAGTGTCACTTCTGGAAGAGCGAAGTGAGGTTCTTAGGCCATGTTATCTCTGGAAATGGAATAGCGATTGATCCCGTCAAGGTGGCAGCGATCCAGGATTGGGTTGACCTAAGAATGCATCTGATGTGAGAAGTTTTCTTGGATTAGTAGGATATTATCGTCGGTTTATCAAAGACTTTTCCAAGATAGCAGCACCATTAACAGGATTGACGAAAAAGAACCAAGTGTTCAGATGGGATGCTAAGTGAGAGCAAGCTTTCGGAATCCTGAAAGAGCGATTGACAAGTGCTCCTGTTTTGGCTATTCCAAGTGGAAATGATGAGATGGTGGTTTACACCGATGCATGTGGTACTGGACTTGGAGCAGTGCTGATGCAAAAGGATAAAGTTGTTGCGTATGCAAGTCGACAACTGAAGCCGCATGAAAGGAATTATCCGACTCATGATTTGGAGTTAGCGGCGATTGTTTTTGCTCTGAAGATGTGGAGACGTTACCTATTGGGAGTCCGATTTGAGTTGTTTACAGATCATAAGTGTAACGACCCGTAAATTTAACCGGTTTTAATAACGTTACTAATTGAATTTTATGGAATTTTAAACGATAAAATTTTGAAATATAAATTTTATATTTGGAACGCGTCCAGTTAAACATAGCAACTGGAAAATTTTCGTCCGAAAATATGAAAGTTTATTTCGCGCGTAAATTTACTTCAATCTAATCAGTTAAAAAGCGATGAAAATAAAACTTTTTCAAAACCAAAATATTTTTACATAGAAAAATTCTAAATCATCTTTTGAGTAAGTTGTCAGTTTGTCGTTTTTCCAAATTCGGACATCTTTGGCTCCGTCGATCTTATTTTTCGGTGTTTTTCATGCATTTTTGCCAGTAGAAAATTTCGAATTTTTATAATTCGATCGTTCCACTGATATCTGTATACCATTTTGATCATCTTGTCGTGCTGATCTCTACGGTATATTCGATTATCAAATTCGAAGTCCGGTGTATGTTGCACCGTGCAAAAGGCCTTCCGTATCAGTATCGATTTGTGTCTTTTGGTTTTGTGACTTCCAATGTCCCAACCGTGTAAACCAATGGACACCATCGTTCAATGTTTTCAAAAATTAGCATTTATTCTACTCATACGTTTCCAATAGCCTGTAAGCTTTTGTCAAATATCAAAAATATAACCGTGACCCTTTGATATTCCCATATTTAATTTTATTTTTATCTTAACTTCTCTGGTTCATTTCACTTATCATTCTCTTCTTCCCACTGTGACTCTCTTCTCCATTCCATTTTAAATTTCATTTTATGCGTTCATATGAAAAGAACAACCTATACAATACACTCCATCTTTATCTTCCTCGCATATTTTTCTCACCCTCAATCTGAACCAAAGCAACCTTACATATTTTTGCCTGTAGCCAACGTCTCCACTTTTCCTCACTTCCCTTCCTCCCTCCGCCTTCAACACGCATGCCGATTGTCCTTGGCCATTCACCACAACCGGATCTGGCCTTCACCACCTTAGCTTGCCCACAGCCTGCCGTCCTTCCCTTTGCCTCTTTGAAACCATCCACCAGCCAAGCTTGTAGCCGAGCTCTGCAGCTCACGACAAACGCTCACCTTGGCGCCGAATACACCACCTCCTCTATCCCTTATCGTCGCCTGCTTCCTTCATCACAACTCAACCTATCTTTCGCCAAGAATAGCTGCATCATCACTATTGCCGACAGCCCATCACAGCAGCGCCTTCATTTCCTCCTTCCTCCAGCTGCCACGTTAGCCTCACACCACCCTCGACAGCGCCACAGCAAGCTGCTGACCATTCACTGATCTCCATGAGTTCATCCACCCAAGTCATCAATCACCCTCTCTTTTTCTGTTGGATTTATGTAAGTTTGCATGCATAAATATTTATATGATACTTTTATATTATATTGATTATTATAGTCTGTTAGTTGTTTTGATCCCTCTGGTTTTGTACAAGCCAATGCATTTCAATTTGAAGTTTAGTCTTTATTTAAGTTTCATTCTTTAAGGCTCTGTAGCTTTTAGGATTACTGTTGTTTAATGAATGATTTATATTTACCCTTTTGTTATGCCTTTAGTCGTAGTAAATAATATTACTAAACGGTACCTTAAACTGTAATAAAGTTAATACTTAGTGCACTTAATTGTTTATTATATTATATTATATTATATTATTATTTTATTATATATATATATATTTTTTTTTATTTTATGATTGTAATATGTAAAAAAAAAAATCCTAAATTTAAACTCAATTTGAACTATCATATGTACTATCCTATTTTATTTAGGATATATTCAGCAGTTTCTGTTCAATTTTATAATAAGTTAGTTTTACACATATTGTATTATATTCCAGTAAGGTATATATATGTACAGGATTTTACTATATAAGTATATTTGTTTATTTTTATTTTTCTGAACAGCAGTTAGACTTCATGTTCACGATATCATATCTCACTCATGTTTTATCGGAATGGTTTGATTCTATTTTTAAAAAAGAGTCGAAGTTACCTAGTTTATGCATGTCAAATTTCAGCAAAATCCGACATCGTTGATTAATGGTCGAGGATCTAGAAGTTTGACCCAGGCAGCTGTTCTTTTGTACTTAAAATTATTTTACACTACTGCAAACACGACCTGAGTTCATGTTTGACGCATCGTATCTCCTCCGTCTTACGTCGGAATCAAGTGATTCTTTGCAGTTTTGAAATACAAGTTTTGATCTTTATTCATACCAAATTTCAGACTATTTCGATCTCGGTAGCACATAGAATTATATTGTTAAACTTTGACGTAGGACATGTTTTGTAATTGTTGCTATGTTGAATGTTTTGATTTGATTTCGGCAATTCCTATTTAACAGTTTTGCTCGTCGATTCGTGCCAATCTTACTTTTCTTTTAGAATCATGCTTGGATTTGTAACTCCATTTCAGTGTCCGTATCAGTGTGCGTATCCGTGTCATCTTCTATTTTCTCTAGCCTCGAAAGATGAGCAATCACTCACGATTAATATTCTTTTATTTATTAAATTTGATTTCAATTGGAACGACAATTGAAATATACTCTGTTATTTATTGCACTGTTATTTATGTATCAGTTCACCTTTGACATCTGACATCGTTATCTGTTATGTATGCAATAATAAATCCAGTTTGGTTGATAATTGATTGATTGATGGTTGTTTATATTGGATGCTAAATTGTAATGAATAAATGATAAATATTATGAAATTGAATTTGACGCAGGATAGTAAAAAAAAATTTGAATTGACATAGGTGTTCAATTTGCTTAGTTAAATTTTTGTCATACGACCTTTAAATGTTTAAATGAATTGACACGTAGAAATAGTTAATTACCTTTGAACCATTCGAATTTATGAAGTATTAATTGACGAAGTATGAAATTGTATAATTGATGTAAAGTGTAGTAATAAGTGCATAATCTTTAATCTACATGAAATGACAGTGTAGATTCTAGAAATAATTATATTAATTTGCACAAATAACAATGTGAATTAATACTATTATTTCGGGATTATTTGAATTAATTATTGGATTGTTATTGATTTTTGGTATTGCTTACTTTGACACATCCCAGTTATCACACTGCAAGTTCCCTTTATTATGTTTGATCTTGAATTGGAATTGGAATCGGGTTGAAATGATGTATACCCAAATGAATCTGACCTAGGATAGAGAATTTAATTAAATCCGATTGGTCAATAATTTGAAATAATGATTTTATTCGAGCAAAGAATAAGTTTTGAAATGATGTTGGAATTTAAATTTTATAAAAAGGAAAATGTAAAGATTGAAATCTGAAACAAATATTAACGTAGTGATTGATGAAAGGACGTTGTTTGGAATTTAATCATTTAATAATTAAATTTGAAATTATAATTAAGCTTGGAATTATAATTAAGTTTGAAATTATTAAGTTGAATTTATAATTAAGTTGAAATAATTTGATGATTAAGTTTTAATTCATAATTAAGTGGAAATGATTTAATAATTAATTTTGGATTTATGATCAAGATTGTAATTATTAAGTTTTGAAATTATTAATAATTAAGACTGAAATTATTTAATAAAATGAATAAGATTTAATTATTTGATAATTGAATAAAATTGAATTCTTTGATAGGAGAAATCGAATTTTTGAATAATGGATTTGAACTTCGTTAATAAATGAAACTGAGTTTCTTTATTTATTAAAGTTTGGAAAAATATATTTAAGTATATTAATAAGTGAAATTGAACTTCTCGAATATATGAAATTTTGTAATTTATTAATTGAGTTTGAAATTTTGTAACGAAGTCAATAAATAAGTGGAAATTGAATTTCTTTAACAAGAAAAAATGTGATTTATTGAAATGAATGGGATTTATTGAAATTAACGTAAGACTTGTAATTTAAAGAATTGATTTGACGAATTTAATTTATTTCAATTTGAAGTTTTGATATAATGAAGTAGAACGTAAGTAATTGATTTAAATGAGTTGGAATTTAAATAGACGTGGTTTTGAAGGATAAATTTACTTAGCGAATATCGAATGAAATCGATAAATGAATTTAAATTGATTTGAGTGAAAATTAAACCATTTTAAATGATTTCGGAATGAAACTTATATTACGAACTTGAATCAATATTGAATTGTTTTAATAAAAGTTGATATCGAATTTTAAGATTTTGAAATGGGGTTTTGGAAGTTTGGAAACGTAAATTTTGAAAATTTATTTAGAAAGACAAATGAAATGTTGGTTTACGAATTTTAATTGAAATTGAAATTGATTTGGTTTTGAAATATATTAAACGGCCAATCGGTGTAATAATTACGGAAGTTATTAAAGAGACCGGAATCGGTTATGGACATACTCTCTGTCTAAACCGAAAACCACTTTAATAACTATACGCGAAGTGATGATCCAGAATGAAGTGGTTGGAATGATGTACGTGATGACTGAAGAAAGAGAACGATAATGGATAGCCTTGACACTTGTGTCAAATTGGAAATGAATAAATCAGGAGCCGTGCCGGGCCAAATGGGGTTAGCCACCTCGAGCGGACACACTTCTTCGTAACTACTACTCATTACTTGTTGTCGATTGGTGCACCCTCGTACTTTTCAGGAGTGTTGTTTCGCGGTGTTGCGATCGCTGCGGCGATGCGTTCTCACCAGTCCGGATCAGGCAAACGGTAGTTTCACTACCTTGGGTATTGCCTCATGTGCCTTGTCATACTTGTATCCCTATATACGCGACCACTACGACTTTGTTTTGTGTTATACCTATGGAGTACTCCCTGATATCCCACCAGTTTACGGTGGAGTTTACAGTGCTGTATAGACTATGACATTTATATAAAATGTGTTAAGGGGGATAATGGTAACGCCTTAACACTATTTTGATACTTTATATTACTGATAGACATTATCTATTTAGCGTATACTACTACATAGTAGATAGTTTAACGGATCCTTAGAGGATGGTGATTCCAACATCCTTTGAGTTACTTGTAATTCTATTGCTATTTCACTTAAGTTGGATTTATTGATATGAGAATATTAATCCTGACTCGAGTGTTTTGTGTTTTGCTTTACGCTCGGGTCAGACTGAGTGGTTCAGCTTTTGAGGCTCATCTTTGGAGTTGGAGCTTTGCTTGAAGATCCAGCCATCTATTCTGCTTTCAGTATTCGATGATTCCAGTGATGTATTCTGATTTGTACTTGATGTATCGTATTTCTCTTCTGTTGTAAACTCTGATGTATCTTATATATTTACATAGTAGCTTCATGAACTACTATTCATTTTACTTCCGCTGCATATTATTACTCTGTGTCTATGATTCTGTGATTATTTATTTACTGTATATCTGAGTTTTGCCAAATTTAAATTAACAATTCGGTATTTTGAATAATTCAAGTCCGACGTGTGCGGATGCGAATGGTCCAAAATAGCGGGTCGTTACAATAAGTCATTGAGGTATCTTTTCTCCCAAAGGGATTTGAATCTTCGGCAGTAACGATGGTTAGAGTTTTTAGCATCATATGATTTTGGTATAGCCTATACTCCAGGAAAAGGTAACGCAGTGGAGGATGCGTTAAGTCGAAGACATGCAAGATTGGGAGTCATGTTTTCAGAATGGAAGAGTCTCGAGTATTTGGCTGGATTTGACTTCAGGCCCAGATGTGAATTGGAACCTGAAATGTTGGCAAACTTATCGATAAGACCTTCTCTTGTGGAAAGAATTGGCAAGAGCCAAAAGCGAGATGATAAGCTTGTCAAGATTATCCGTGATTTGAAATCTGGATTGGACCCGGAAAAGGATAAAGGATTCGAAGTCGATCGAGAGGGTTGGCTTCGGAAACAAGGACGACTGGTTGTTCCCGATATAGGTGAATTAAGGAATGAAGTTTTGAAGGAAAGTCATCACTTGAAGTTGACAATTCATCCAGGTGGAAATAAGATGTATCGGGATATGAAGAGAACCTATTACTGGGAAGGTATGAAGAAGGATGTTGGAAATTTTATTTCCAAATGCATGAACTGCCAGTTGGTAAAAGCTGAGCAGAAGAAGCCAAGTGGATTGCTTCAGCCATTAGAAGTTCCATAATGGAAGTGGGAGCAAATATCGATGGATTTTATTGATGGTTTACCTAGAACCAGGGCAGGAAATGAAGGGATTTGGGTCATCATAGATCGTTTGACTAAGAGTGCAAGATTAATTCCTGTTCGATCAACTAGGACTGCATCGAAATTGGCTGAGTTGTATGTTAAGTGGATAGTTCGATTCCATGGTATTCCGAAGAGTATAGTGAGCGATCGAGACCCATCGTTCACCAGTGGATTTTGGAAGAGCTTCCAGGAAGTTTTGGGAACCGAGTTGTGTTTGAGTACAGCTTATCACCCCCAAACAGATGGTCAGACAGAGAGAGTCAACCGAGTTTTGGAAGATCTTCTCGGAGCATGTGTTTTTGGACTTCGGAGGATCATGGGAAGATTGTCTTCATTTGGTGGAATTTTCATATAATAACAGTTACCAGTCAAGTATTGGTATGGCACCGTATGAAGCATTGTATGGAAGACCGTGTAACTCTCCGACATGTTGGTTGGAAACTGGAGAAAAGCTGATACTTGGGCCCGAATGATTCGATAGACTTCGGATTGCATAGAGATCATTCGGCGACGAATGAAGGCAGCCCAAGATCGTCAGAGAAGTTATGCCGATAAGCATCATAAGGATTTGGAATTCGACGTAGGTGATATGGTTTTCGTGAAGGTTTCTCCACCGAAGAATGTTATTCGATTTGGGAAGAAAGGAAAATTGACTCCGAGATTTGTTGGACCATTCCCGATCATCGAGCGAATTGGAAAGCTCGCCTATAAATTGAAGTTACAGAAAAGATGTCGGGTGTGCACAATGTTTTTCATATATCGTATCTACGGAGGTATGTGCACGACCCAAGTACGGTGGTTTCTGCTGATAGCTATGAAGATTTAGAGGTTGATCCAGTTGTTACGAGACCTCGTAAGCCGCTTCGTGTTGTTGAAACCGACACGAAACAGCTTAGGAGGAAGACGATTACGTTGCTCAAGATACAATGGAGTGATGATGTTAACGACTGTACATGGGAGGGGGAAGAGAGGATGAAAGCAGCTCATCCTGAGCTCTTCGAGGTATGGCCCTAAGGTGTCGTGGCATCTCATGAATTTGTAACTTGTTCTAATCCTAGAATTCTGCATGCTAGGCTAGTAATTGGATGCATGGTTTGTGGATTGCTATGGATGGTAGGCATGCAGAATAGTTTTGGTTGCTCTTGATTGTTTGGAATTTCGAGGGCGAAATTCCTAAGGGGGAGAGAATGTAACGACCCGTATTCTACGTGTCGACAAATCGTAGAATAGTTGCCACTAGGTCGTTAGTATTGGTTATGTCGTCCAGAACTTAAGTCGTGTGGGAGTTAGCTTGTGTGAGCGACGTAAGGTAGTTAGCGGGTTAGTGGTAGTAGTCGCTGACTCAAGGTTTTGGTACGACCTAAGGAGTTGGGACGGCTTAAGAGAATGACCGACTTAGAGAAGCGAACGACTTATAGAGATTGGCCGACTTAAGTATGGACCGACCAAGGAAGGTCACCGACTTAGTGGTTAGCGGCTTAAGGGGTTAAGCTACCTAGTAGCAAGCGACTTAGTGGAGTGAGCGACCTATAGGGTTGAGCGACTTAAAGGTTGTGGCTTAGGTCAGCTATGTCGTGTTGTAGTTTAGGTCGGTTGGGACGACTTAAAAGTAACGGCTTAGGAGTTAACGAGTTTGCAACCTAGTGGTCAACCTGTGTTGGAGTTAGGTCGTTGAACGACTTATGGTAGGTCGTTAGGTCGGCAAGGGTTAGGTCGTACCCGGATTGGTTAAGTGTTAAGTCGCGTGCACGTGTTAGGTCGTGCATGCTATAAGTCGCGTATAGGTTTGTGAGTGGTTGGTCCTAAGTCGTTAGGTAGTTAGGTCGGCTACATTTGTGAGTCGTTGGGTCGGCTATGTAGTTAAGTTGCTAGGTCGTCTCTACGTTAGGTCGGCAGCAGTGTTGAGCCATGTTTGCGTTAGACCATGTGTTGTGTTAGGTCGGTAGGTCGTGGGATTCTTGAGTCATAGGTCGTTAGGTCGGCGACGACTCAAGGGGACGGCCGACTTAAGGGATTTCCATCCTATAAATAGAAGTGCCTATCTTCATTTTTGGGATCCGGATTTTGAAGCGACGAAGTGTTGCCATTTTGAGAAGTCGACTACAATACTTCTTCACTTCTTTTCTCCACTCTAATCAAGTGCTTACATCCATCTAAGATCGAAGATCCAAGAGCCAAAGTTGAAGATCTCCATCCATCGAAGAGAGATTTCATCATTTGAAGGGAGACCTTGTCGGATCAAGCTAGATCCTTTGCTGTCCAGACCTAGAGTTTGTTGTTGTTGACGTGTTTATGTGATTCGGTGAGTGGTGGTTATCTCTCACACGGACCCAAAGGAGTATATTGGATCGGTGGTTTGTTTGTGTGTTAAAGATAGTGATTTCATGCATTTTCCTTAAGTCTGCATGCGGATCCATTGTTCATAAAGCTTTGATATCCATTTTACTTTATGTTAACCTATGCTAGTTCATTCATCAAGATATTACTTAGAATTCGTGCTTGTTAGATTTGGACCCTTTAATTACGAAATTGCCATTATTGTTATAACTGTTTATTTAGATCTTTTTTAAATGATTGATTACTTGGATGAATGATTGATTTGATTGATTGATGGAAGTTAGTTGATTTATGGATTTGATATGGACAAGTTGGTCGAAGATGATTCAAAAGCTAAGTGGAAAGGCTCATGAATAAGGAAAGCTGCTCGTGGCATATGAAGCGGATGATAAAGCTCATATGGATAGATTTGATCATGATGTGATGAGGCAAAGCATGATGTTGAGATGGGACTTTGCTATGATGCGATGAAGCAAAGTATGAGATGAGATAGCCTTGGTTTAATCCAGACGGGATCATTCCAAGCGTGTTGATAACTCGGTGATATGGTTCGAATTTGTTGATAATGGTTGGCTCAATAGGCGCTTGAGCTAGTATGTGAATAGTTGTCGAGGAGGATGACTAGAAGGCTGAGATTTCATCGTTGTTGAAGGTTCTAGCATGCTCAAAGCAAGAGTACGTTGGGACGGGTCACGACGACGTCCCAGGCATGGGTCACGATGACGTGTTAGTACTCTGGGCAGATTCGATAGTCCTAGGCACGGGTCATGACGACGTGCAGAGTTATGTCTAGAACCGGGGTTACCATTAGCCCTTGGCGGACGGATGAAATAATGGGCCGGTCATTCAATTAACGGTGAAATCGAGGCAATGATAACAGTGATAGCCAGAGTCATGGATGTTTGGATGTTTTGGTTGTATCGTCGCTTGGGCCAAGAGCGATGTTTTCGGGGTGCTTACCTGATCTTGGTTTAGGCCTTGGGGGTTTGTACTTGGAAAACATCGACCTTGACTCGAGTGATAATTGCTTTACTTTAATTGTCTGCTTTGCTATGTTTGTTTCTGCTTAGTGTGTCTGGGGGCTATCACTGTAGAAAGAGATGGAGTGGGATGGTTGAGTTCCTATTCCTTTTTACCCTTTATGCTCTTTTGGTATGTTTGATGGTTGATTTACTGCTCCCTAAGACTTTTGTCTGACTTAAGGTTTTATGTTCAACTCTTATTACCTTGGGCTGTTCATCCATTTTGGGATGGGCAGACTAGGTAGCAGGTGACGGGTGCTGTTCTTAGTGTCCAACGCTGTTGATGACGAAGACGAGCTGGAGGCTTTTGCATATTGTTTTCTTACTATATGTACTGGATGTTCCGCTGCTTATATGATTCTCTAAGTGATATGTAGTGAGGCTTGATGTGTTGACTTTTCAGATTGTTTTACCAAACTGTTATGAGTTTATATGATGAGATTATGTTCTATGGAGCTTCACTATGTATATTTTCTATTGTATTTTGTCCATGCGCTGTGAGTAATACGATAGACTATTCTGTGTTTACCCTACCCTGATGATAGTCCATGGCGGCCTGGCACTCTTTACAGCGCACTATTTCCTTATTTGGTGCGGGAGTCATGGGCGGTCGTCACATTTGGTATCAGAGCTTTGGTTAATCGATTTTAGCCAACGCTCGCTGACATAACTACGTATGAGAGACGTAATTGTAATTTCTATGGATGATTACTATATATAATATAGTAGCTTAGAAGGATTTGAACTTCTTATGCAGTTGTTTCTCAGGGTATATTAATCATTTCTTTGAGATATTAGGAATGAGTCGAAGAGGGAGACCAGCTGCTAGGGGAGGCCGTGCTGTTGAGGGGGCTGCTGATTATGCTTTTATGTTCGAGGCTATGATGGCTTCGATCATGAGAAGGATGCCAACTCCAGGGCCATCAGTAGATGTTGGGGTTCAAGTTCAAGCTCCAAAACCAGTGGATTTTGCTAAGTTGTGCAAAGACTATACTGCTCTTGGAGGAAAGGTTTTCTTAGGGACAGAGTCAGCCATAGAAGTACAGAGATAGATAGATGCTTGTAGAAGGATCTTTGGTGATTTGGGAATTGAGGATGCAACTAAGAGGAAGCTTGCATCAAGACAGCTTCAGGGAAGAGCTTCTGATTGGTGGAACTCTATCACCATTGATTCTCCGGAAGAAGAGATTACTTGGGAGCAATTCCAAGTTAGATTTGAAGCTAATTTCATTTCTACAGCTCAGAAATCCGTTCTGTTTAAGAAGTTTGTGGAGCTCAAGCAAGGTGGAAGACCAGTTCTTGAGTATGTTTCTGAGTTTGAAGCTTTGTCTAAGTATGCTCGGTCATATATTGAATCTCCCTATCAGAAGAATGAGAAGTTTGTGACAGGCTTGGACAGTTATCTTGGGAGGCAGTTAGTGGATCATTTGGATGACCCATTTGAGAAGCTTGTGGAGAAAGCTCTCAGGCATGAGAATTTGTTTCCTAAAGAAGGATCTGTTGTTGCTATGACCAAGGAGCAAAATGGAAACAAGAAGAGAAAGCAGCAGCAGCAGAAGGGTAAGGATAGCCAGAAGAAGTCGAAGGGTGAAGTGACCTGCTACAACTGTCGGCAGAAGGGTCATCTCTCCAGAGATTGCAAGAATCCGAGAGTGCCGGTGAAGTGCCACAACTGTGACAAACCGGGGCATATCAGGAGGAATTGTCCAGAACCGAGGAAGGACAAGCAGATTGTGCAAGCTTATGCTTTGGGGGCTGTGCCATGATCTTTGAAGGCTCCTACTGCTGAAGAGGAGGGAAAGAGTGTGGTGGTTCAAGGTACTCTTTCCATTTGCGGTGTTCCAGTTAGAGTGTTATTTGACATTGGGGCGTCGCATTCCTTTGTTTGTAGTGAACTTGTAGGCCGGTTGGGTTTGGAACCGGATATTGTTGATAGACCATTGGTTGTGACTAATCCAGTTGGGGGTTCGTCTTGTTTGTGTATGGTATGTCGTGGTCTAGTTGTATCGAGTCATGATTGCTCTTTTGTTTGTGATTGTTTTTTTCTGAGCTTTGCGGGGTTCGGAATTATTTTGGGTATGGACTGGCTTAGGAAGTATGCGGCAAAGGTTGATTGTGAGAGGCTTGAGGTGACAGTCGAGAATGTGGAGAGGCGAAAGGTTGTGATGCGATGTAAGCATGAGGAAGGAGTCCTCATGAGCTTCATATATTCGCTGGTTGTTCCACGGGATGGACTGTCATCGGTGCCTATTGTGAATGGATTTGAGAATGTCTTTGACGAGGTAAAGGGTTACCGCCGCATAGAGAGATCGAGTTTCGTATCGACCTAGTTGAAGGAGCCAGACCTGTTGTGATGCCTCTTAGGCGGATGGCGCCTAGGGAATAGCAAGAGTTGAAGGTGCAAGTTGATGACCTTTTACAAAAAGGATTCATTCGGCGTAGTGTGTCCGAATGAGGTGCACCAGTTGTGTTTGCAACCAAAGCGGATGGATCGTTGAGGTTGTGTGTGGGTTATCGTGAGCTGAATAAAGTGACTAAGAAGAACAAGTATCCATTGCCGAGAATAGACGACTTGTTTGATCAACTTCACGAAGCTAAGGTGTTTTCTTAGATGGATTTGGCAACGGGATTTCACTAGTTGAGAGTGGCAAAGGTTAGTGTGCCGAAGACTGCTTTCAGGACACCATCCGTTTCTTTGAGTGGCTGGTGATGCCGTTTGGATTGACCAATGCACCAGCATATTTTGTGGATCTTATGAATAGAGTGTTCAGAGATCAGTTGAACAAGTTCGTACTTGTGTTCGTGGATGATATTCTGATTTATTCCAGAACTGAAGAAGAGCACAAGACGCACTTATGTGTTGTTTTGGAAATCTTGCGGAAACATCAGCCGAAGGCTAAGTTTTCGAAGTGTCACTTCTGGAAGAGCAAAGTGAGGTTCTTAGGCCATGTTATCTCTGGAAATGGAATAGCGGTTGATCCCGTCAAGGTGGCAGCGATCCAGGATTGGGTTAGACCTAAGAATGCATCCGATGTGAGAAGTTTTCTTGGATTATCAGGATATTATCGTCGGTTTATCAAAGACTTTTTCAAGATAGCTGCACCATTAACAGGATTGACGAAAAAGAACCAAGTGTTCAGATGGGATGCTAAGTGTGAGCAAGCTTTCGGAATCCTGAAAGAGCAATTGACAAGTGCTCCTGTTTTGGCTATTCCAAGTGGAAATGATGAGATGGTGGTTTACACCGATGCATGTGGTACTGGACTTGGAGCAGTGCTGATGCAAAAGGATAAAGTTGTTGCGTATGCAAGTCGACAACTAAAGCCGCATGAAAGGAATTATCCGACTCATGATTTGGAGTTAGCAGCGATTGTTTTTGCTCTGAAGATGTAGAGACGTTACCTATTGGAAGTCCGATTTGAGTTGTTTACAGATCATAAGTCATTGAGGTATCTTTTCTCCCAAAGGGATTTGAATCTTCGGCAGTAACGATGGTTAGAGTTTTTAGCATCATATGATTTTGGTATAGCCTATACTCCGGGTAAAGGTAACGCAGTGGCAGATGCGTTAAGTCGAAGACATGCAGGATTGGGAGTCATGTTTTCAGAATGGAAGAGTCTTGAGTATTTGGCTGGATTTGACTTCAGGCCCAGATGTGAATTGGAACCTGAAATGTTGGCAAACTTATCGATAAGACCTTCTCTTATGGAAAGAATTGGCAAGAGCCAAAAGCGAGATGATAAGCTTGTCAAGATTATCCGTGATTTGAAATCTGGATTGGACCCAGAGAAGGATAAAGGATTCGAAGTCGATCGAGAGGGTTGGCTTCGGAAACAAGGACGACTGGTTGTTCCCGATATAGGTGAATTAAGGAATGAAGTTTTGAATGAAAGTCATCACTCGAAGTTGACAATTCATCCAGGTGGAAATAAGATGTATCGGGATATGAAGAGAACCTATTACTGGGAAGGTATGAAGAAGCATGTCAGAAATTTTATTTCCAAATGCATGAACTGCCAGTTGGTAAAAGCTGAGCAGAAGAAGCCAAGTGGATTGCTTCAGCCATTAGAAGTTCCTACATGGAAGTGGGAGCAAATATCGATGGATTTTATTGATGGTTTACCTAGAACCAGGGTAGGAAATGAAGGGATTTGTGTCACCATAGATCGTTTGACTAAGAGTGCAAGATTAATTCCTGTTCGATCAAATAGGACTGCATCGAAATTGGCTGAGTTGTATGTTAAGTGGATAGTTCGATTCCATGGTATTCCGAAGAGTATAGTGAGCGATCGAGACCCATTGTTCACTAGTGGATTTTGGAAGAGCTTCCAGGAAGTTTTGGGAACCGAGTTGTGTTTGAGTACAGCTTATCACCCCCAAACAGATGGTCAGACAGAGAGAGTCAACCGAGTTTTGGAAGATCTTCTCAGAGCATGTGTTTTGGACTTCGGAGGATCATGGGAAGATTGTCTTCATTTGGTGGAATTTTCATATAATAACAGTTACCAGTCAAGTATTGGTATGGCACCGTATGAAGCATTGTATGGAAGACCGTGTAACTCTCCGACATGTTGGTTGGAAACTAGAGAAAAGCTGATACTTGGGCCCGAAATGATTCGACAGACTTCGGATTGCATAGAGATCATTCGGCGACGAATGAAGGCAGCCCAAGATCGTCAGAAAAGTTATGCCGATAAGCATCGTATGGATTTGGAATTCGACGTTGATGATAAAAACGAGCTGGAGGCTTTTGCATATTGTTTTCTTACTATATGTACTGGATGTTCCGCTGCTTATATGATTCTCTGATTGATATGTAGGGAGGCTTGATGTATTGACTTTTCAGATTGTTGTACCAAACTATTATGAGTTTATATGATGAGATTCTGTTCTATGGAGCTTCACTATGTATATTTTCTGTTGTATTTTATCCATGCGCTGTGAGTAATACGATAGACTATTCTGTGTTTACCCTACCCTGATGATAGTCCATGGCGGCCTGGCACTCTTTACAGCGCACTATTTCCTTGTTTGGTGCGGGAGTCATGGGCGGTCGTCACAATATGATTCATCTATATTCGAAATAAAATCGAACAATAAATTCCCATTTCTTAAATTTTAATTCAACTAATATGTAAATTTTGAAACTAATGATTTTGTTTTAATCAACTTCCTTTCGATAAATTTATTTAACTATAAATTTTATTTAAAACCCAACTTCCTTTACAAACTTTATTTTTAAACTGGGTTTATAAAATAAATTATAATCGAACCAATAAAATAAATTCTATTATTACTATTATTTAAAATACATAAACTGTATGTATAAGTTAAAACTAAAATAGATTTTATTCTATTATCTATTTATTTATTTATTTATTTAAATTGAAGAGAACTACTGTATTTATATACATATTAATTAGTTTGGTTAAAACAACTTGTTAATTACCTTGCCCAGAGATGCACGAAGATTCAGACTCGGCCCCGCCTTCCAATTCGATCGTGACCCCCTGCCGCTGCGTCACTGCGAGGCCCCACCGCCTTGCCCGCGAGCACCACTCAAGCTCGAGTTCCCAGCACTAAACGCGTCGGTCTGATGCGACTCTCCTCCCCGCGACAGCCATCTACAAGACGCCTCGAGGTTGCACACACCCATGCTTTGACAGCCGACACGTTTCCCCCAACCCTGCCCAAACCCACTATCGAAACCCTAAGTCTTAACTGCATTCGACACCTCCTGTTTCTCAATCACCCTCGAAGTCACACTCAATAGCTCGCCTATCAATGATGTTCAGAGCGAAAATTGATTTTGACTTCGAACGAAAAGAATTCGTATGCCGAAGGGGAAAGGGGAATGGGGGGTTTCAAATTCGTGAAATTAGAGAGGAGAAGAATTAAGTTAGAGATGGTTTTTGAGGTCCGATTTATTTATTAACCTTGATCGGCCATTTATCGACATAGGGTTTCGATTTTGAACTGAAAGGATGGTCTCGTGTTCGAAAAGAAATAGGATAAGGGATGGTGTGTTCGAGAAGGCAAAGGAAGTGTGTTGAAGACGCCTTGCTACAGTGTCCACTTATTTTTAATTCAAATTCGAATCGATTATTATCAATTAAATTTCCAGCACGTTTATATATCGTACACACACACACTAACTCCGATCAATACGAAATTTGAAATCCGATAATAATAAAATATTACGGATCCAATGGAACTAGTTTCGTCGAAATCCGAGACTGTGCCTTGGACGGCTATTTCTAATTTCAATTTAAACGATCGATTTTTAAAACTGTACAATCATCTTTAAATTCGATTCTATTACTTTTATTAACTTCAGTATTATCAATATAAATTTTACAAGCCTTCAAATAATCTTTAACAGGCTTAAAATTCCAGATTCAACAATTTACCCAATTCTGATAATGAAATTCAAAAATTAATTATCAAATAAATACTGGTATTTGAAATTAAAGTTGATAATTAACTCTTAAATATTAAAAATTAATTAAATATCCTCATTTCAAATACTCAAGAATTCCAGGTCGTCACGTTAACAATAACAAAGTTCATCATTCCAAGTGCATTATGTAGGCATTTTTCTTGTCGTTTCTTCGAATACTCGATACCAGATAATAAATGGGTTGGAACGTCTAGCAGAAGCATAGCCGGTAGGAAAAAAATTCCAACTGTTGCAATGGCTTTCGTTGTCGGTATACAATTTGCCAACAATGTTTTCGGTGGTTTGCAGTTTGTTGACCGGTCTAGAATGAGCGTCGTTCAGTGATCAACGTATTTTGTTTTTGTTTTTGTTTTTGCCACATTACTATTTTCTAAATTTCTTTTTTTCAATTTGTTTTTGACAGTGACATGAGATATGTAAATTAAAAAGGTACATAATTTTCTTATCAGGTAGGTTTTCAAATCGACTATTTAAATTTAAAACTTACTTAAACAAATTTCTACATGTATTAGCTTGCCACGACTAAACCTTAAATTCGATTGACGCGAAATTTAAAATCCTACAATAATATAACATTACGGATCCAATGAAACTATTTTCGTCGAAATCCGAAACTATTTGAAAAATGACAATTTTTACACGTTAATTAAATATTAAAATATTCAATCTCTACAAATTAACTTGTAATTCAATTTTAAAAGTTCTCTAACATCATTCTAATCCAAATAAAATTTAATTCAACTTTATAAATCATTTTTATTCATATTAAATCCAATTTTCAATTATTTATGCAATTTCAAATAATAAATTAACAATTTAATTATCCCATCAAATCCATATATTCGAAATATACGTTATTCATCTTATAAAATTTAACTGTATATATATAAAATCAATTAAATATATGAATTTCAATTGACCAAAATTCTAGATCATTACACCTGATTATCAAACTGCCATCCATTATTTGAGATCATCTGGTGTGGGACTCCATACAAGATAAAGTAATCCGCGACCACTATTGCATACTTAGCTCCACCCATAGCTATTAAAAAATTTCCATTTAGATAATGCCCATGAGATTTCTTTTTCTAGGGTTTCCCACTGGTGTGGTCTCCTTGATTACCTTGGTGTATGTTATCCAATGTTTTCTTAGTTTCCTCTGCAGCCATGCATCTTAGAAGCGGGTTAGTGAAAAAACTTCTACATAGGATAACATTATGTTTGGTGTACCGAGCCGCCTTGCGCATCACCATCCTTGCTTAACTCCAGTTTACGGGCGAGGTTTTTACTAGAACCAATCCAAAGTGAATCATTTCCCGAGCAAGCCAATTTTTCTAATTTCGGCATCTCGATTACCCTCATATAGGACATGCTTAACCATATAGCATCTTTTACATTAAGTAAAGCATTTATCCTTTTTATTTTTGAGCAGTACGCCAACCGTTCTCCTTTGACATGGAACTTATGAAATGCTTGATTCGCAACCATTTGTAGGCCACTATAGATACATAGAGTTACTGTTCCTAATTCTTTTGCTACTTCCAATCCTGTTATTGGTGCACCCTATGTTATCCTTCAATCTAGCCTACAAGTTAAGAGGCCTATCTAACTCGCAGGGTCAAGAACATTCTTTCTTGCCCAGCCATTAGTATTTTTCTCACTTCCACAAGTGTCACATAATCATATGGCATGGTGTTATTTATTCCTTTGGTATTTTATTTAAATATCATTTGAAATTTACATTAAATAAGTCATATCTTTGCATTGTTGTCCTCGCATTCTATGGGGGTATTCAGTCTCTACAATATCACGCTTCATATTCATATGAAGTTAACTCTATCTCTAGGGTTTTTTTTTTTAAAATATTATGCTCCGCCATCTCTAGTAATGCCTGGTCCTACCTATCGGAGTAGCTGAACCTAGCCTCCTATGGTCTTGAGGATGGAGTAATACCCTGCTTCCGGGACTAGAAGTTTATGCTTTGCTATTTGATTACTCCGTTCTTCACAATTTTTATGCACATCTATCGTTGGATATCTAGTATGAAGACATGCTCTATTGTCCAAGGAAGGAACTAACAGTAGGAACACGAGCATGATTTACACCCTTTCTTCGTAAGGACTCATTTCTGTTGAGGAACCGCGGTCTAGATTTATGGCATTCTCGATGGAGTTACCGTAGTGTTTCAACCCAGAGTGTACCTATAAGATCTATCTATATTTATTTGTCTCATAACCATAAACATCATGGAACATGAAGTATTTGTTAATTTCCATCTCTACAACATTTAATTATCTATCCGTAATTCGATGTAATCAATTGTCCATAATTGTAAGATAAATTCTTTCTGGAGTCTCCATAAACTGCAAAAAAAAAGCTCGCCTTGTCTTCTGAAGTGTTTCCTATCCTAAATCGCTTTGTATCTAACCTGGTTGACATCTATCCATCCTGTCTTGGTATCATAAACCTCTAAGCTCAAGAACTTATCTGCTTGATAGTATAAGTCCTCCACATTGGAAGTTAAAATTTTCTTCTATTCCTTGTAAAACTCCATTTACCTACCAATTCCTAAAGCGACAACCACAAGGACAATCCATTAATTAAGTTGTCGCATAGCTACTACTAAGTCATTGCAAGATTGTCCGTAAGTTTTCTTTATCACTTTGCTTCCTTCATAGCTCCAAATGCTTCCATATGCTGAATGTAGCATATCCATTGTATTCAAGGGTTGGTTTTTTCCAATGTATTACACCATGACTAGTGTCTTAATATCCAGGGGCTGACTACACATTCAATGTTCAGCGTGAATTGATTATCGTCCATCTTGTCAATCTCCGGTCTCCTACTCCAATTTCTTAACGATCAATGCATTAGTCCAGGGACTCACTCCCCGCTATTGGAATGCTTCCTTATGTTTCTTGATTGGACACATTGTGTCCTCTGTGTAATGGATGAACCACCTCTGTACTAGTTGATATGAACTCGAGCGGTTCCGTTTTGGCAGCTAGGTGTATGGTTCTAACATCAGCATGGAGTTCTAGTGAGATATCCTCCATTGGTCCGGCATGGAATATATCTTTGGCTTGGTATTGATTAGTTCTACATCAGTCCGATTTGGTTCGAGCCTAAGCTAGTTTTGTTCGTGGAAGTCCATATTTCCGCGGCACCTTCCTGCCTTACCAGCTCCTTTGCATCCATTCTCGATAGTTGCAAAAAATATATTCTAGATTTGGTTTCTCTATACCTACATTGGTGCAACTTTCTCTAAGAGTCTAAGGAATGCTCCATTATCTTCAAATGCATAGCTAGTACAGAAGCTACTGTATTTTCCATCATCATTTGTGGTCATTGCCAGACTCTTCTCTAGTAGCTATACTAGGCTATCTTCTAATGCAACATATTCCAATCTCATATACTTTGTTGACTTATAGATGAACTCCTCTAGTGTGGCCGATTTCTCGACTGTCGGTCTCTTAACATCGCACAATAATGAGTAATCCTAAGGGTAAACCATAAAACTACATAATGGATAAGTCTGGCAAGAGTATAGGAAAGCGCTTGAATAAGACTTCCTCTATGGCTCTACTAATCAGCATGTAGCGGGTATACCATTTTCAATATACTATGGGGTAAGGCAGTCCTTTATACAGCTCCATAGTAGGCATCCTAAAATCTTTAGGGTTCCTTGTTGTTCTATCCCTAAGGAGAAGGTACTGCTAAACCTAAATCCAATTCCTCACTCCACTTTTTCACAATTGAATGAATTGTCTAATGATTCAGGTTATCCTATCCTTCTATTTGGGTGACTGTCATTGATAGCTCGACCTTTCCATTCAGGGGGATCTTTCGTCTTCCCTACGATGACTTGAGCTTCGGTTGCGGGCATGGTTATGACTCTTAGATCAGTAATCATTTTATACTTCGTTGACCATAATTCAATTTGGTGATAAGAAGTGTTTGTTGCAACCGCTCTATTTCAACTCAGCATGTTTAGTTTGGTGCCGAATTACTTCGCAGAACTAGCTTTGGGACGACCTCTTGCTCATTTCCTCCCTTCAGCATTCCTTCTTCCAGCTGCTAGACCTTCTTGATCAGATTCGTTGTTAGAGTGTGACCTCCTTCGTCTTTTAGATCCCTTAAACTAGGATCACTCTTGTGTTCAAGTGTTTGAACAATAGTTTGCGCCTGCCCCGAGCATGTCATTAGTTGGTCCACCATTACTTGATTTTGGGAAATGATACTTTCACTTAGCTTAGCGAAATTCTATCGAGGTTGCCTTTGGTAGTTACATCAACTAGCATCGAAGTGCTTGCTAAGTGATCATGCTGATTGGTGGAAGTTTTATTCGGTGTGTGCGCGTTCCCTACATTTTGGTTGGTAGCACCAACCCTGTTATTTGATCTCAAAGGCATACTAAGAATTGGCTCTCAGTGAAAGCACATAAAAAAAAGGCAAATACCTTCCATCTATTTTTTGTAGAGCTTTGTATACGGAGTGTGCAACATATCTATTATATTTTTATTGTGATTGATTTTTAAAGAGCGAACGACCACATATAGGTCGTGTAGAAAGTCAATTGCAGTAAAGTAAAGAATATAACGATTTATAGTAGTTCAGCTAGAATATGCCTACATCCACTATCCATTTTCATTATTCTCATAGATCTTTGATACCATGCTTCAGATATAAAATACAATGATCCGTAGCTCAAAAGAAAGTAAGATATAATGCAAGGAAGTCTATTTAGCTATTCTTGTTTGCCTATTTCTATCTGCCCATTCCTGTTAGGAAGTTCCTATTAGACGGTTCTTGTTGGGTTGCTCCAACTAGGTAGGTCATGATAGACTGTTCCTACTAGACTATTCCTGCTAAGTAATTCCTGTTTGATTATTTCTACTAGGCAGTTCCTAGCCTTGTGTGAATTGTCTACTATTAGTGCTATAAGCTTGGCTCTCCATAATTGTCCGCTATTGTTGTTGGAAGCTTTGCTATTTATAAGAGTGGAGGGATATGGTGGTCACTCCAGTAAATCAGGCAATTTCCATCTACAATTCGTTTGGTTTGGATGTTCCAATATACATACATGATATAATCATAAGTTTCCATATGTACTCAGATTTCATTCCATAAATAGCCTGTTTGGGTTCGATTGGAGAAGCTTCGTTAGGGGTCTGTTGTTCGGTAGATGCACATCGTCATCTTGCTAGCCAAGTTCGCGCACCTCTCTCCTTTGTTCTGTAGATACCAAATCCACCAATGATAATCATTTTTGGTACCTTAGGTACTAAACAGAATTGATACTTTGGGTACTGAACGGATCAAAGTACTGAACAAGATTTCCTATTACGTTCCCTACTAGACCATTCCTTATGTTCCATAAAAATAATGTACTTGCCAAGAATCAAACTAGCTTCTCTGTTGAAAGCTTGACAATCATTTGAGCTACACATATTTTTGTATCATAATTCCTTCATTTCAAATTAGAATTGAATGAAACTTGGACCAATAGCTTCCTATCATTAAGTAGAGTATTCTAGTGCCGCTGAGTGTTCAATTTACCCAAAGGAAGCAGTAGCTCTCTAAGATAGGGCTTGAGTCAGGAGGTGGACAAATTTGAAGATGATCATACCTTCTAATTCGTAGCCCGGATTGAGATGCAGTTTCAACTTAGGTGCAAGCTTTGACTTCAAGGACATTTTACAAGTGCTTTGACTATATCTTCTGATTATGCCAAATTTGTCCATAGCGCTCTCCTTAGCCTTTGTGATTACATGATGGCATTTTTATTATGCAGCTTCCTATCATTTTTATGCTCCTTAACATCTTTTCATCTTCACCATGCTATAAGCGAAAATGGATACAATAACAGCTCTTTCTTATGAGTGTAAAAGAAAATCATATGAGTGTTATCCTCCATTTGTGCTCATTTTCCTTAAAAAATTAGAAATATACATAAAGTTTTCAACCTCAAAACTCAAAATTTCTAACTCAAAGTTTCAAAATCCGATAGCAGAAATTCTCAAATTTCAAATTCCGTAAAGATTTATTCATTTTTCGAAGAAGGTTTACCGATTGAACTTTTTAGTCTTTAAAATATTCAAATTTTGAAAAATAAATCAGTTTTCCATATATGAATTTTGGAATACAAATTTTATAATCTAAAAATTTGAAATGTCATTTGAGAGTTCAAATCTAATAATTTCAAATTCAAACTTCCATTTTTGAATTTTTTGATTCGACATTCAAATTTGAGTTTCAGTACTCATATTTAAAACTAATATTTTCAAAAAAATTATTTTAAACATTAGGTCCAAAATTTTAAACAAAACTGCAGCTTATTATATTTTTTGTTTCACAAATTAAAAAAAATTCCTATAGAAATCTCCTACTCGGTTGCACCATTATTAAAAGAGCACGGCACGTCACAAATTCCTTGTAGAATATGTGCCATTCCGTCTCCCACCTCCTCCCACTTTCCATGCCCAATTCTTACTCCTTCCAAATCCCTAGTTCTCAATTTCGAAAATCTCAAAAACTCCTTAGTCCTAAAAGCCTTGTATATTAATCCGCTACCCTCCACTGCACATCTTCAGTCCAAGTCCATCACTCTCGAATCCCCTCTTCTGCTCACTCCGTAATATCCGAAGTGTTAATCCTCTTTCCAACTATTCTCCTCGTAAGTAGAATGGTGGAAAAAGAAAAATGTTTTCAGGGAGGACATGATATGGTGCCGAAGATGTTTGTGCCTTTTGATGCTGTGTTTGTTTGTTATTTTTCTGTGATGGGTGATGAGGTGAGGAGTAGATTGCATTGGCGAAAAGAATGTATACTCAAGGTAGATTTTTTGAACCGGAAATTACTTTATCTCAAGTTGCATAAGAATGTGATGTTATTTTTTGCCTTGAAGGTGTCTGATGAATGCTTGCTTGTTTTTGTTTTGTCTGAGTTACCATACACTACCAAAAATATCATCATTATTCACCATATTTTAGAAGTTGAATGGCCATTGGATACACTTGGGTTTTCAGTACGAACGTCATAATTGTTGGTGTCAATTTGTATTTGATGGTGCTATATTTGACCAGGTTTTTGTATTATGGCCATATTGTAGCTTGTTTTTGTATTATGGCCATTTTGTAGCTTGTGAGGAACTCCTAAATAAATGATACTAAGTTCGATTTTCTTACTCTGGTTTTTCTACTTTTTTCCTAGGTTCGGATAGAATACGACCTTGAGGAATTGAGAGCAAACTAATTGAGAATGCATACCGAATATTTGCATAAGCCATCATCATTATACATTAAAACCTGTAAATTAATATAGGATTATTTACGTATTTGGTCCAATATTTTTTTCATTGGTATCGTTAAAATTATTAATTACAACAATATATGTTTTATGGATTAAATATGAAATTGGTTTCACCATTATGTACTCGAGGTAGTAAAAATGCTGGGCTTTTTGCATGCTAAGACATATGTGTAATAGCTAACCTTCAACGATAAATATTACTTACTAAATTCATTTGTTCCCTAAAATACTGAGTCGTTTTTTAATCTTATTTTGTTGAATCAAATTGTTTCCAACTAGATTTCCCTAGATATATCTTACGACAATAAAGATTTGAAAATTAATTTCCTGACTAACAAGTCTAAGGCATCAAACTATTCAAAAACCATGACCACAAAATACATGTTAAGAAGTGTTGTGTAATTATTCAGCTTATAGTGGCGAAATTTAAAAAGTGGAATAAGTAAAGAATTTGACCTGACAAATTGCTCTTATGTTGGCTATATAGGATAAATCAAATTAAAATATGGTAGAAACTTTTATGTTGGCTATATAGACGTCAAAAAGAGAAACGACACCTGAGAGATTCGAACTCTCGCAGGGAAACCCCATGTACTTAGCAGGCACACGCCTTAACCACTCGGCCAAAGTGTCTTTTTTGATTATTTTGCAAAGGCAAAATATATATTCAATAATCTGTATGCATATAAAACAAACTGTTTGACGGATAAAAGTTTTTTGTTGTAAGAAGTTGAAAACGACTTATGTCAATGCTGAATCCTATTGTGAAAAGCGCGTTTCGAAAGACATATTGTTTGCAAATAAGTTCAACAATTTCTCAAATATGACCAATAATTCTCCAACTTCCTTCTTATGTGTTGCTAAGAATATATATTACTATTTGATAATGATAATAATCATTTGCACATACATATTGAGTTCAAGAAATACAACATCAGATTAAGTGATTTTTTTAACATTAAATATCACGCATTTTCTCTAAATATCTATGAATGTAATATATGCAAATGGTAGGAAAGAAGTTTATGTTTATATTCACAAGCAATAAAGTTTGATTAAAGAGATACGATTGAATTACTAACACTTTTATACTCTAATGACAATTGAAAGATAACAAGTACAAAATAGAACCTGATTTGATAATATTTGACTCTGATATAAAGTATGTTCAGTGCTGAAACAATAACGAATATTAACAGGTCAGGGATCTAAAATCACTAAGATTCAATTTTACCTCCCTATTTCATAATGTCTCTCCATGTGTTGTCTCAAATTCATTTAATATTTTCATTTAAATCCCTACTTGACAACAACTTATTGTAGATTAATCAACATTAATTTCCGTTCTCAAATTTACCTTTGTTTTCATTTTTTTCTAATTTTAATTCCATGGAATTCTTAAAGTACTGTAAATTTGTATATAGAAGTTGGATTGAAGAACCATTTTTTACCATTAAATCGGAATTTTCATTAGCTTTAGATGTTATTTACAAGCAAGTCATATTTTTAAGCGTCCATAATATTCCATATAGAAGCCGAAATAATGACTCATCAACACAATTAAAACACATTCATTAAAAAACCTTTAACTACTCACATCATTAAATTCTATCTTCTACTGTAAGGAGGAAGTCTGTTTTTCCTTAAAAAGAAGATTATTTTCTTTCTCAAAGTGTGAAAAAAGATAATCTTTGTTCTAAAAGTGTGAAGGAATATCATCATTCTTATTGAATTGTGAATGAAAATTTTCTCTGTTTATTTTGTGAATGTAAACCATCTTTTAAATAAGGAACGGAAATTAGTTTGTTTTTCGAAGTAGTTCATAGTATCATTTTTCTTATTTGATTATGAAGGATGGTTATCTTTTTTCCTAAATACAAAAGAACATCATTTTATGTTTCAGAAAAAGAAAAAAAAGGTAAAGAGGAAGACTATCTTTCATAGAATTATTTTAGATCATCTTTTTTTCTTAACCGTGAAGGGAAACGCTCGTCTTTTTTCTTGAATCATGAAAAAAGTTGTCATTTATTCTTGACGTGTGACGGAAGATTATGTTTCTTCTTGAGCTATGATGAAGTCAACATTATTCTCAAAACAGAAAATCATATTTATTTTCTCAAACTGTATTTCTTCTTGCGTGTGAGGGAATAGTTTGTTGTCTGTAGTTATATTAAATTATTGACTATTTTTTGCATTTGAAAATAAATCATCGTCGAAAGGTTCATGAATGGTATATTTTTTTTTATTTCCAGTATCCAATTGCTAGCTATGGTTGTTTCTTGTGTAATGATTTTTTAATAGCATTGACATTGACGACATTAAGAACGAGTCAACATGTATGATATGTTTTTCTCTCTTGTTTTTTTACTCTCTAACTTAGTGAGTCTTGACAGTTTATCAATTTTCCTCTTAATAAGACCCATTTTATTTTATAATATTATTAAATTTCTAAATTTTACTAACTTTTCTGTTGTACTCTTTTCAAAATTTAACCTTGTATAATTTTGTTATGACATATTAGTGCTCAAAATTACATTGTTAATATATATTTTTATTCATTGGAATATTAGCGAGTGTTCAATTTTTTTTACTATTTATAACATTTTATGTTCACTAACCACTTACCATTTGCGCTTCCTCTGCTTGTAGGTCAATATGCAGTTCTTTTGTTGATTGCACAAGCTTATAGACTGCAGTTTTATTATACCATTGCACAAAAATCTATTGTATAACTTGGTACAAATATATAATATATTTCAAATAAAAATTAAAGAACACGATGTATATCATTGATTTGAATTTTGTCAACATGTAAGATTCTAATACTTTTTCTAAAGTGTTATTTGAATTTTAAATTGATGTTGCATAATCAAAGTACTTATTTTCAAATATTTCTCATGATTTTGATATATTATCTTCAAACACGGTTTTTATTTCATTTTGAATCTTTTTATTGAGTTCAACATCTATAATTAGGTTTTTAATATGAAGTGGAGGAGGGAAAATCAAATTTTTTTACCTTAAACCTTCTTTTAAAATAGAATAGATAGGTTATTTCTTTTAATTTTTACGGAAAAACACACAATTTTTCTTCTTCCTTTAGCCACATTTTATTCTAAAATTTACAAAAATATTCTTTGCCTTTCCAGATCATTTTGTTTCTCCTACCAATGACGAAAATCTAGGCCAATGTTAACCATGAAACCCCCCCTCTTCCTCCACTAGAATTCTTCTCATGACCTTACAGCCTCTAAGCTTGCATCCCTTCTCTTCTTTTTAAATTCAATTTCATCTAAAAGGATAGAATTTCCAACGAGAATATACATGGTTTTAGCAACACTTATAACAAAAGGCATGCCACCAATCTCATATATACACACCATGTTATACGTCATATTTCTTATGATGTGTGACTTATCCATCCAACCCGCACACCTACAATGCGAGCCACACGTTATATAGTTATATTGTTTCTCCGTGATGCAACTTCAGTCCTCTGTCAACTAACCAAATCCCCAGAACCCGACTAGTTATCAATCCAAACCATCGTTAGGCCTTTAACAACCAAAACACGACTAGCTATCAATCCAAACCGTTGGTCGGTTTTTAATAATCACTCAAAAAGCACCTTTGGGATCTTAACACAAGTGTACAATTGAAGACATTAATGTTAGAAGAAAACCACGGTAATGGAGAAATGAAATATAACAGTGGTGTCATGAAATTTGATGTGGGAAGCCCGTAGTTGCTCGGACAATGGTGATAATGGTGGCGATGCAGAAGCATTGTTTGTTGAAGGGTGCATGGGCTTTTTTAATAGAATTTGCGATTTCATTGTGTATAATATCACTGCCATTGTTATGAAAAGATAGATATTTTAAATATAGAATTTTCTCTTGCTCTTATTTTTCATGTTTGGTTGGTGTATGGATCCATAAATTATGGGAATCACTAAAGAGAGGGTCCTTTTGGATAAAAAAAAAGAATTTTTTTTTTTCATTATTGTTTTGTTAAAAGAAGCATAATTCATTGTTTTCTTTTATAAAAAGAAAGTGAAATTACAATTCTTTTTTACCTTGTCGCAATTTTCTTTATTCTCTTCTTTCATATATTGGACTAATCATCCCACCAAAATCATTATTTCTTCCGCTCGTCTCTAAAACGTAATTCCCTAATTCAACAACTCATCTTTGTATTTTACAAAATAAACTATTGAAAATTGAAGATCATGGAGGGGAACTCATCTCATTCTCCGCCAAGATCTTCATCTATACAATTTAATATGGATATGCATAACTTTTGGTCTATTCAATATTTCAATGAATTGTTTTTCGAATCAAAATGGAAAATAAGTACTTGAAATTTGTGGAAATCAGGATTTAGGATTGGATATGAAATTGGTTTTGGATGCAGTATGCTAGAAAGTATGGGGTGTGGATACTCGACAGTTGGAGAGTGGAAGGATGGTTAGATTTTGGTCAGTGACGACAGTGGTGGAAATTGAAGCGGCGACTGGAATGAAGAACAGATTCACGTTTTTTCTTAGAAGAGAACATAAATATGAGGGTTATTTTGGAGAGGATGGATTACTCTTTTATATTCAAAACAAATATAAACATTGTCCTCTTTACTACATATTCCCCTATCCCATTATCCCTTTATTCATTTCTGTTCTCCTTTTAACAGATCCCTAAATTATTATCAAGCAAATAAGATAATTGCTTCTAAAAAAGAAACATGTTTCATTCGTTCATCGGTCTAAATTTTTGAAATTGTATTGGTATATCAAAGTCTTTAAACATTAGTTTCAATTTGCATTTCGTGGTGTATGTGATGCTTGCAAATTTGCGAAATTTGGTTGACAAAGAATACTAAAGTATAATTACACCGTGAAGTTTTGTGCATATCATTTGGTTACTTTTACATGTTAATGAAATTACAGAGAGAAATATATTACAAACATTCGTTTTGTTCATCATTTGGATTTTGAACAGGATTTGAATCGTTGGACCAATGAACGTCTCTCTCCTTTTATTTGTCATCTCTTTACTCTTCATCAGGAAATGTTAGTGGTGAAGTACAATGCTGCAGGCTTACTAATATGGCACTAAACTTTTTAGATGGTTTCAAAATATAAAACAGGGGCAGGAACAGCAGTGATAAGCACTACTGGCTTCTGTTGGTTATACTGATTATCCTTTATTCGTCATTGTTGCCATATGATTTGCAATTACTGCACTGTTCATGTTATATGGTTGTTGATATTATTGTTGCTGCTCTTCTAGGAAAAAATTTTAATTTTCCATATGGCCTCTCTCTATCATTGCAGCTAAATGGTTGTTGCTATCATGTGCTATATCTTAGCTGATCAGTGACATAGGCACATTTGGCTACAAATTGTACAGTTGATGTATATTCTATGCATGTATGTTACATGTGCACAATTTGCCTGTATGCAATAATTTTCTTTACCATGTTCCTTGTATTATTGGTAATAAGAAAAAAATATAAAGACCAACAATTTGCTATAATTTCCGACCATAGGTATGTCGCATCAATGATTTCAATAATTCATGGCCATCAATCACAATCATTTTTATTGATATTTGCAGGTCTTAAAGGTGATGTTGGAGAAACTTGTAATATTATAATGTATTATCATATAGCTGAAGCCCTTGCTGGATCAGTGGCATGTATTGGGATAGACCTGTCTTCTATTGTGCTCGAGAAGAGAAGGTGGTACACATCTGTCATTTGAACTGATTACGTCTAAGGTAACAATTATCTTTTTTTTCCTCACTAAGTGTGTTATGTCTGTGGTCGCGTGCGTCCCTTTGTTGTCTTGCGATCGTGAATCCGTGATATATAATCATCCTTTAAGTACATCAAATATTTATTTGAGGAAAATGAAAGTTAATGCCCTTACTTATGGTGCTCGTATTTTGATGGTTCAGACTTGCTATCCGTAACCTGATCTATAAAAATGAGCTTTTTTCACGTCTATTCGGAGACTGAAATAGAATTTGGAAATCGTTAGCCAATGGTAAATGCTGTGGGCATCGAAAGAGGTATGTATTAAATACATTTTTTTCCATCTTACATTAATCTATCTCTCATCGTAATAGTAAAGAGATTATTTTAATAGTTTAGTAACGTCGTAGTCACTTTAAACTGATTATTATGGTTACATAGCAGATTGGGTCCATTATTCATTTTTTCATACCATTAAATAACCAAGTATCCGGACAAAAATTTCTTGATGATGACTAATTTTAGTTTGCAGGACGCTATCCATGGATGAATTCCATGGAGAAGTTTGTACCACTGTGAAACCTTATTTGTGAAACAGGTGAAAAATAATTAAAGCAGCTAATTTAATTTTTTTTTTGCTTTGGTTTTAATACTGAGAACAATTTTGTTCAAATTTTAAACCTTTTCTGATGGTAATTCGGTGCTTTCTATCTGATATTGGCTATTGAAGTATGTTATGCATGCAACCCTTTTACCAGCATGTTCAGTTTCACAAACATCTTATAATAACTGTGTATGTTATATTGCTGAAGGCAATCAATTCTTTCATATTCTTATTCTGTTATATTTTCAAACAGGATTAAACTGAAGAAATTTTAATGCTGGACGAGTGAAATTTCATTATTTTATGAAGCTAAACTTATCCATTCTTTAATTTGTTCAAAAAATTTCCCTACCTATTATATATCTTTGTTTAATTAGTTTGTGGGGTAAGTTGATGAAAATAATTTGGAAATTTTCATTGATTTGATCCACAGAAGAAGATTTTCTTTTAAACGAAGGTGCAATTTTGTTATGGAAGACAATACTCATTCACTTTTATCAAAAGCTGCTGGAGGCAAATTTGGTTTTTCACTGTCTATTATTTTCCTTTTGCTTTCTCCCTTCTTTTCTTTCCTTTTTCTCTCTCCTTTATTTCTTTTGAATTTTGAAAGGGAAAAAAATGTGTATCTAAAGTTCTGATTAGTCTACTGATCTCACCATATTTTCATTATTTCAACGTAAATTATCAATGAGGATTTCCTATAAAGAAGGTTGAATTTGTATAATATTAAATTACTATTTTATACTATATGAAAAAATTAAATTATTATTTTTGTATGGAATACGACTAATGTTACGTGCCCAGTCTGTTAATGACTCGGCCAAGAATTGTCAAGAGGCCCTAAAACCCAATTGGTTACCTATGGGCGATAAATTTTTTTCGTACAGTCGTTTACCATGTGTTCTTTCTTATAATATTGAAACATTATATAGGTAATAGTTTAGATTCTAACACTTTATAATACCTAAACTATATGATAGGATGGCAACATTTCATTTTGATAGTACCTTGAAAATTAGCGATTTGAACCAACCATTTCCCCTTTTTTCTGTTCACTTAACACACATGCATATATATGGATCAAGATCCCCTTCTATAAATCCACTTTTCATCCTCCTTCCATCTTCTTTGTGCTGAAAAATTCAAAATAATGTAATTTAGTTGATACGTTCTGTTAGTAAGAAAAATATTATCAGCACAAAATATTGAACAGCTGGTTGGTAGTTCAAATTACGAGATTAAATGTCATGAGTTTGATTATCAAGATCTATAGTTGTTGGCGTTGATAAACCATATTCAAGAAAAATATTGGATCGTTTCGATATGTACAAGACCTTGAAAATTAGATTTCAAATCGACAGTTGAAATAAACGTTTTCCAATGGTTCGTACTGTTTTGTGGTTTTGAAGGGGCTAAAAGCTTCCTAATGATTTGAAATTTTGGATAAATGATCTTGGCATTGATAAACCATATTCAAGAAAAATGTTGGATCGTTTCGATATATACAACACCTTGAAAATTAGATTTCAAATCGACGGTTGAAATACACATTTTCCAATGGTTCATACTGTTTTATGGTTTTGAAGGGGCTAAAAGTTTCCTAATGATTTGAAATTTTGGATAAATGATCTTGGATACTAGTAGAACATGTCCACAATATTACACTTTATTTCATTTTTTCTGTTATAAAAATATAGAAAAGGATTTAAACGAGGAGGATCATGTTCCTTCTATTTAAATTGGGGATCGATCAATCGCTTAAGCATCCTATATGCTATAACATGGGGATGCTTTTAATCCTTGCTCATGTAGATATGTGTATAAGTGAGAAGGATTAAGATCCTCCTCTTAATCCTTTCTATATTGATTAATAGTGCTTGTGCAACTCAAAATTGCGCAAGCAGTATTTTCCTTCCGTCAAAGACAGAAAGCTACTGCAACCTTCTCTATCGCACCATAATCATAAGAAAAGATATTAGCAATGCGAAAAAATTAACAATGAAAAGAAATAAAGATTCGCAGTAAGAAATTAACATCTGAAGTAAAAAACAAACATATGCAATAACAAGTTAACACACTTCTTCGGTTACAAATAAAAATATTAAATAACAAAGATATACAACAACTCATACAATTTAACGTGAACATGTTTTTTTCTTGTGGCCAAGAGAACCACATTTGCTACATCCATTATGGCCGGAGGAAGATGGCAGATCCATGAAACCTTTAATTCGAAATGACCGTGGACGTCCTGAATTTCTGCGCACTGGTGGTGGTTGCATAACAGGACCATTGTAGGCATCCCAATGTCGACTATCTGGTACAAGGTGGAATAAAGGACCATAAGTTGTGGTATACTTAGCTGTAGCGTACCACGTTGAGACTAAGTCAATATACGCTCTATTAGCACCACCCGAACCACGTGAATAAGCTGCTAATACATAGAAGCATGGAAAATGATCTAACGTTGGCATGTTGCATGAACATTTGGTGAGATTATCTTCGATATTCACCGTATAATCAAACATATGAACATCTTTCACTTTCCATTCTGTGAAGCTATATCTCTCTATGGACATGAGCCTTGATTCTTCCATTCTTCTCCACACTTAAGCTTCCTACCTCGGTACGAGCTGTGACGTCCACTCTTCTCCTTGACTTCGACGTTCAACGAAACAATGGCTCAATCGATGAAACGTACGTGCAACCAAGGATCTAACAGGTAAATTTTTAGTTCCTTTCAGCACATCGTTAAAGCTTTCGGACACATTAGTTGTCATCATATTGAATCTTACGCCGCATTCGTGACAAAGAGTCCAGCTTGATTTCTGATTTTTCAAATTTTTTTCAATCCACGCATCGGCATCTCGATTTACAGTCTTCAACTGTTTTCGAAGTTCATTATATTTTACAACCTCCGATGCCATGGAACATACATGTAACAAATTTTGTAGAGCATCCATTCCAAACTCCGCTTTCTTGAAATTTGCTTTAATACGACAAATACAAAAGCGATGATGATGTTCAATTAGCTAAGCTTCTCTAAGTGCACGTGGAATTCCTTTCATACGATTTGAGATAAAAGTAATACATCTGGTACGGATGGATGGAATATAATTTCATATGCCACGAATAAACCAACTCCATGTTTGCCATGATTCTGTTTGTACAATAGTAAAGGCTAATGGAAATAGATCTTGGTTTGCGTCCATAGCAGTAGCTACTAGTAATGTACCCAGACACTTCGCGTATAAATAAGTAACATTAATAGACAGTATAAGTCAATAGTGGTTGAAACCATGAATAGAAGGTTCGAAGCCCAAAAAGCACTATCAAAAACACCACGACTGTGAATAACATCATACACGGTTCCAGGGTTGGTACGTTGCAGGGCTCGAAGATATTTTGGCAATTCCGCGTATGACGATTCCCAATCTCCATAAACCATTGCAACATCTTTCTATAGTCTGTGCCACGCTCCATGCTGGAGACTAACTTTAATATGAAATATATTTGACATTGTCTCTTGAACAGTTCTTGTAGTCATGTTTGTTTCAGCTTTAACCAATGGAAGTATTTTGATACATATAAACTTTGCAGTTGTCTGACGATGGTTTGAGTTGGTTGTTGCATTTAAACAAGTGTGATCGTCGTCATATGTTGTTATTTTCCACCAATTTTGATTTTTTTCTCACCGAAAGGCTGGCATGCACTCTCCAAGGATATGTTTCGTCCACATCACAACGGATTGTGTATTGATTTGCACGCGATTTTAGAACATGAAAAGAAACTGAACATTTAATCGCTCATTCACATAACTGTTCAACAAGCTTCTACTTACTTTCGAAAATTAACCCAACTCATGGTTCTTTCTCAGCACATTCTCTTCCAAACACTTACACGTCCAATTTACAATTTTCCATTATCGATTTCACCATCATTGCTGCAGTGCATAAATCATCGGCAAGAGACTCTTCATAAGTGATTTTTCATCTTCGACATTTATATCATCAGATTCCTTGATGTCTGCATATATGATTGCATCATTGCTAACTTCCATTTGATGGATCCAAGTTCTATCTACATCATCCGCACAAGCTACTTCCATGCTATTCAATTGCACTTTGCTCTCGTTTGTAATATCAACATGATCATCGTCGTCAACGTCAACACAACCAATTAATGCTTCTTCGACACTACGAGTACAAAAAATAACAGTAAGATATTTTGCATGAACGTAAGTCAAAATGCAAGTGCGACAGTATAATACTATTCAATTTTCCAACCCTTGCGATTGATATGGATACATAGGGTTATGCATCATATTTTGTTCTTGACTTGAAGATACTCCAACCATTCCGCTGTACCTGTGAAGTAAGTTTGTAAACTCCCCGTCTTGATGACTTGTACGATAAGAAGGATACGCCGACCATTGTGTTTCTTGTAACTATGTGGTGGGTACATACTCATCCACAGAAGTTACTGTCGGTTGTGTTTCTACCACACTATCATGTTCCTTTTTCGCAAAACGTAGAGTTCAAATCAGCATCATCTTTCAAATCAATAGCGGATGAACCATCATCTTTAATCCATTTCACTGCTAATTTTAAATCATACATCACATGATTTATTTTTTTCAATTCAAAAGCCCTTTGTTTAAGCTCTTCAAACTACTATTTTTATTGTCGATCCTTTTCGTTTTCCGCCAACATATCTAGGTTTACCTTCATCATCAACTACAATTCTCCATCATATTAAAATATAGTCGGAACCTTTGACATAATCTACAAAATAAATTGCAATACCACATTCAAAATCTTTGTTTTGTGACATAATTCTAAACATAAATTTGTTGAATTAATACCTTATTTTTCAAGAACTTGTTTCGGTAGGCAATCTTCAAGCAAAAGCAGTCACATCAATCTTTAAGAAAAATCAAGCAAGCGGATCAATATAATAACGTAGCCAATATATTTCACCAACATAATCAACACTCTAGTTCTACAGTACATTTAAACCCAAAATCACTTCAATGTTTATCTAACTGCTTAGCTATCACGCAGTACGGGTTAAAACAAAAACATAAATTTTTCGAACATCATATTACTAATACTACAGTTCAACAAAAACCCCAAATTTGACAACGTTAACCTAACCCTAAACGACTACCAAAATCTTGGCCTCCCACTTCTTTCTCTTAGTTCCTCATTCATATTTTTGAGACAATTGATTTCGGCTTGCAATTTGTAGGTATACTTGATTCCCTTTCGCACAAGGGTTGATCAATCCACTTAAAATATTTACAACAATCGACTTCGCAAGGATTCAACCTGTATTTGTTGTACGTACTACAACCGAAATTTCTTTGCCCGACATTCTTTTGCTTTTCGCAAACATCCACTACACATATCCTCACAATAACAATTTGGATGTGGTCGTTGTCCCTTTGGCATGGATGGACCATCATGATGTCCATGTGTCAGCATATTTCTGTCAACTGATTTGATGACCGGATCTTTCGGTAGAAACAATTTCACGTAAATGAGCATGTAAGGTTGATGGTCCAGAATGGAATTTCGCGATATTGTTTCGAACTGTGTTTTCGAAATATGATCGGCATCGACGTTAATATGACGCGAGCTTGCACTACCGATTTGCGATCCAAGTTCATCACAACGTTTCATCAACGTTTCATCGTCAATCTCCCAAACTTTCATGTCTACCGTCATAACAAACAATAAAACATTAGCATTTCAATTAAGGTTTCCAATTTACTCCTAGGGTTTCCTAGTTCATTAACCATTAATAAATGATTCAATAGTAAGAACACTATTGCCTAGTAATTAACATCACTAGCAACAATAACTCTTAATTTTCAACAACAAAACTAACAAAATTTGAGCACCGTTTTGATCAACATAAATTATTACTTTTGCTTTGTAAGGATGTGAAAGAGTATTCCATATATAATTTAGCAACTATTTGGTTGACAAGGTTATTGAGGATTTGGATTTGGTAAAAAAATGAGTTTGGGATGAGAGTTTTAGAGTATTTTGAAAGGAAGATGAAGAAATGAGTAAATGAAGACAGATTTGGCCTTTCTGTCTTCTTGATGGTCGAAATTAAGCTTGCGCAATCCATAAGTGCGCAAGCTTTAAATATAAAGCTTGCGCGTATATGGATTGCGCAAGCTTTATACATAGAGCTTGCGCACTTATGTTAATGCACAAGCTCTACGGATAAAAAAAATCCTGCTTGCGCAATCCATAATTGCGCAAAGCATGTTCAGAATTAGGCCTATTTTTACAATAAGTTTTTGATGAGGCCTAAATTTAATGTAAGTTATTTATGTAGGTTACTTTTGAAAAATTGTCCTACTCTAAATTACTAAAGATTTAATTTCGCCTCCTATTTTGTAACGTTTCTTCACACTTTGTCTTAAACCAGTTGATGTTTACATTGAATCTTAACTCGACAACTTACCACAGATCAATCAACATTAATTTCTACGGCAAATTTTCTAAGTGGGCTAATTTTCGAAAATATTTCGCGTTCAGTGCCGGTTTTCAAACTTATTGCCAAATAAGGCTGGTTTGCGCCCAATCAGCAGCAACATCAACATTTTCCAAGGATAAATTTTCGAAGTGGACTGATTTTCGAAAATATGTTCAGAGCTAGTTTGCAAACTTACTACCAAACATGGCTGGTTTGTGCCCAATCAGCAACTACGACATTTTTTGTAACTGCCAACTTCTGGGCATAACTATGAGTTGCATCTATGTTATATTATTATAGGTGCAACTCGCATTTGCATCCAGATATTAAAAAACTAACAGGCGCAACTATTAGTTGCGCCTAAAAATAATATACCATAGGCGTGCACAACGCCAATGGTATAATACTTTTAGGCAAAACTCATAGTTGCGCTCATATGATGACTTGTTTATAAAAATAGCAACATTCACCCTTTTCACCACATTCTCACATTACCATTCATTCCTCCTTCCTACTCCTAATTCCGAACCCAAAGACCCTCAATCATCAAATTCTAATTTGTTCGTCAAATCCACTTTAAATCGTCATATTTCTACATCATTAATCAATTAAAACAACGCTACAACAATCTTTGCAAGATAATTCGCTAAACTCTATTTTTAAATCTAGTGTCATTTTGAGTTCTTTTATATTTTTGTGTTGATTTTTAGTTCCATACCTTTCATATTAAGCTAGCCAAACTAATATGGATAATTGGGAGATCGAAGATGATGTATTTATGAAATATTATGAACAATGGGAAGCTGAATGTGAATTCGTTCATGAAACTCAGTTCGAATAGTTCCTTAGGGTATTGGTGCTGTTGTTGAATATGGTTTGGAGAATTGGGTTCGCTTAGATGAACCTAATCAAAGACCGGGAAAACAAATTTGCCGTGAAGGTGGAGTGAGATAACCAGCACATCCAGTTTGTCATTTTGGAATTTTGTGAGATAGTTGTATGTAGGAATCATACAAATGCAGGGCATCGGTTTTATGGATGTGCACATTACCAAGATCATAAGGTTAACTCGTATGGTGTTGAGTGTTGTAGATACTTCAATTGGATAGATTGTCCATTGTGTCCTAGGGGAACTGAATATGCCCTGGAAATGCAAGCCGAAGTGAGTCGAATGAAAAAGAAAAATAGTAAGCTACGACATCAGGTAGACTATTTACAATGCTTAAAGCCATTAGAAGAAGGGTTTACTAAAATAGTTAATGCAAGTTATGTAATGGTTGTGTATCATGCTGATTTGGTGGAGTTATGTATTCGGTGGTTTCAATGGTTGATGTTTTACTTGATTGATATATTACTTGGTTGTTGTATTACTTAGTGGTTGTAATGGTTATGTAACGTTTGATGTATTACTTTGTTTTTATTTGATTTTGCGTATAATGGATATTGCGTACAAAAGTTGCGTACAGAATAAAATAGAAGTTCTATAACACTCTCGGATCCCTTGAATGGCCTACCACCCAAATCGGTATAGTCTCTGCACAAGCGTGCAAAACCAGATCTAGGATGAGTAGGCTCTGAATTGGGTCCTGCAGCTTGAGCGTTCTTCACGAGATCTAAAAGCTGCTGAGCAGACATGAATACTCCATCTTGGGGAGTAGTACTAGATTGACCCGCACTGGGTCGGTTAGACTTAACCATTCTTCTTCTTTAAGAAAGAAAGAAAGAAGAGGAAAAAGTTATTCTCAAAATAAATATCAAGCAATCTTGATAGATAAAACAAGGAATCATAAAGAAAATAGGATGAATCGGTACGAAGACTCGAATAAAATCCTAAAGCACGACTCCTAAGAAAGACTTAGGATGATGATCCTTGTTACAATATTTCGTATTGTTCCGAAGTTTGGCTCTGATACCAAGATATGACGCCCCACCCCTATACCCACGCTAGCCAAGGACACTACGCAGTAATGCCGTCAACTAGCGCGGAGAATAAGGCTGTTGAGGAGCGACCATCCGTGTAATTGCTTTGTGCGAGCACCGATATGTCAGATAGAATAACATGCAATTCATTTCAAGAGGAAATCCAACATACCGATACGAACTCAAAGCTACTACATAGTGGCTACAATATCTTCGGAAACAAATATAGAAATAAGCATAACATAAATCAGTCACAGATAATTCATATCACAAAGACGGAAATAGATATGAATATAAAACATAGAAGTGTACATCAGAGCAGTGGTCAAACACGATCCACGATATCAAAAAAGAATAGGTACAAGTGCTAGACAGAAATATATATACATCAAGGAGTCTATATCTCAATTGTATACAACAAAAACTACTAAACTAAAGTAGTTAACCAAAACTCAGATGATGGTTCCAAATAGGAAGACAAGAGGAAGCACCTGTAATATCTCAGTCTGACCCGAGTATTATTTAATAAGAAACTAATAAACGGATCAGTCTAGCTATAATTATCAGATTAAATGAGGTATAAGAAGAGATAAAATAAAAACGTATGATAACCAAAAATGCCATACCTCGACAAGTATACATAGAAAAATCAACTTGGGAAAATCATACAAATATCTCAAAAGTCTCATAACACCAAAAAGAATATCACATTCTTTATTTCATTCACCAAGCCACAGTAAATGACATACATATCAATGCCAATCGAAAAAGTTGGTGAAACACAAATTCCAGAAATCATCATATGGAAATCCAGAAATCACAAGAAAAGGTTGGCCAATGCATTGATGTAGTGCAAACGGTACATCCAATGAATCCAAAAGGCCAAGACATTGATGTAGTGCAAACGGTACATCCAATGAATCCAAAAAGCAAAGACATTGATGTAGTGCAAACGGCACATCCAATGCATCTAAAAAGCAAAGACATTGATGTAGTGCAAACGGTACATCCAATGAATCAAAAAGCAAAGACATTGATGTAGTTCAAACGGTACATTCAATGAATCAAAAAGCAAAGACATTGATGTAGTGCAAACGGTACATCCAATGAATCCAAAAAGCAAAGACATTGATGTAGTGCAAACGGTACATCCAATGAATCAAAAAGCAAAGACATTGATGTAAGTGCAAACAGTGCATCCAATGAATCCAAAATTCAAAGACATTGATGTAGTGCAAACGGTACATCCAATGAATCAAAAAGCAAAGACATTGATGAAGTGCAAACGGTGCATCCAATTAATCCAAAAAGCAAAGACACTTATGTAGTGCAAACGGTACATCCAATGATTCAAAACACATTAAAAGTACATGGGATGCCAGCCCACAAAGAAATGAGACGAAGCTCAATGAATTGAGGAACGGGCCTCCACAGGGAGAAAGAGACATCGCACATTGCTAGTCTAAACCATAAAATGATCATCATCGATCATCTAGAAGTGTCAATCACACTAAGTTAGTAAATATATGAGTTTAGTTTCATGTCCCATAACCACTTGCTTAACTTAAATATTTACGAACAAACTGTAGATCTTCACTAGGAAATTGACACAAAAGGGTTCAATCGAACAAGTCCAAGAGTTAACCGACGAAGCAAACGCAAGCGTTTCATACCACTTGTTTTACTAAGCCGTTTAATTCAATTTCTCATACGAGTGAGGTAAAGGTTTGTATATACTAATAGATTGGAAATCGGTTTGAGAAAACGAGCTTTGTAATAAAATAATGTTGAAATCATTTGAAGAAAGAATTTTGATATTTACTACTAGTATAGGAAACCTTTATATTTTTAAAGTGACAAATCATAGAAATGATTGTAGAAACAATCAATCATCAAAATTCACATTCGAAGACGTGAATAAAATCCAAAGAAATCGATTATGGAATCCATCGAAGTGGATATTCCCAAAAATCACGAAGAAAATGTCATCAAAGTCGATAATAATGATAATAACAAAAGGGAATCAACACGAATCGATTGAAGTTGGAATTCTCAAGAAAATAGGCAAATAGGCAAAAGAGTGCATATTCAGACGTTTGAAATCAAGGATTCAGACGTCTGAATCTGGAAAATAAAATATTTTCCAAAACATAATTCAGATGTCTGAATCGTTGATTTCAGACGTCTGAAATAGGCACTTTTTAGCCTATTTCCTTTCTGGTTCCAAATGAACCAATTCAGACGTCTGAAATATAGATTCAGACGTCTGAATACTGGGAAATAAAAATTCCCAGTATAATATTCAGATGTCTGAATACTACGTTTCAGACGTCTGAATACTACGTTTCAGGCGTCTGAATCAAAGGTTCAGGGCATTCCCTGAACCTAGGCTAAAAATGGCCAAACGAATACCGGAAGCGATCGAGCGACAATGACTAAGGATTTACGCCAAGCGAAAATCCAGCCTTAACGGCTCTTCGATACGCCTCAAATATCAATGTCCAAATATCCATAAAAGGATTTTCATAGATTTTAATTTTCAAACATCTAAAAATTGGAATATACACCAAATCAATCCAAACAAAAATCAATTGCATAAGAATAAGTGTTAGGAATTCATACCTAACAATCGAAGATAATTGTAGACAAAGATGTGAGATAAAAATCTCACCTTTGAACCCAAATCAATGAAGGAGAATCTTTTAAAACAAGCTAAGAACAATTCCTCTTCAATAACAACTCAAGAAGCTTCAATCTAAGCTTCCATATAAAATATTTCCTAAGTTAGGTTTAGGAAATTTCTGAAATTGAAAGGAGAAAGAGTTGGAGAAGGAGAAGGAGATGCTTACCAATGGGTTCTCTTAGAATTTGGAGCTAGATCTTGGATTTTGCAAAAGAACTAGGGTTTTGGATTTCTATTTCCCATTCTCTTCCACCATTTTTGCTTTAGAGCTGAAAAGAGGAGGAAGTGAGAGTGAATGGGGAGGGATGATTCAGTTTAGGGTATTATGATGGCTAGTGGGCTGAACCCTAACCAAAACCCTAAGTGAAAAGGTCAAATTTTTAGCTAGCTCCAAACATATCGAAGTTTATACTCAAAAAGGTCACAAGCGGCGTTTTGAACTCAATGGCAGTAGTCCCGAGTCCTAATTCGATAGTTTGCAAAAAGTAGCTTTACGGACTAAAATTCGACTAACGATGAAATATTTAAATAAAATATTTAAATACACAGTCGATAAATATGCGGGTTGTTACAGACTCCCCTCCTTAAAGAAATTGCGTCCTCGCAATACTTAAGAAGAACATAAAGAGTAACAACCATAAAAGCATATCAACACAAAATAAATTTGAAATAGGGAGTTCACCATAAAGAGCATGAAAGAGTAAGCCCGAACAGGATCGCTCGATGAATTCCCAGGATTCCCAAGAGCAATCCTTAGGATCTGAGAACCATTGAACTTTCGTCAATAACACCGGGCTCAAGAATAAAAAATATCGGAATCCCTAAGGCATTTCCCTAGAAGGAAGACGTGAGAAAACGTCATGAATAACAGAAAATTGAGCTAGTCCAACGCCGTAGTACAAAAACGGTACGCCCGAGAAATGAGGAACTCGAATAATTTGGAACAACGGCATAGTAAAATAACGGTACGCCAGATGATTCAAAACTCGAATAATTTCGAAACACCGACGTAGTACAAAAAGGTACGTCCGATGATCCGAAGTTCAAATAATTCGAAACACCGACGTAGTACAAAAAAGGTACGTCCAATGAACCGAACGCATTAAAAGAACATCAGACGCTAGTCCATAAAAGAAATGAGATAAAGCTCAATAAAATGAAGTACATCAAAATGTCCGATGAACTTTATAAAAACATAATTCCATTTGGTCATCAACAAAGAAACAACCACTTGTTGTTTACGACTAAGTGCATAGGCAACACGATTCTCCTTTCCGGGAGTATAAAGAATATCAAGATCATAAAATGTAAGGAACTCGAGTCGACATAAATTTCCCTATGAGAAAATAAATATTTCAAAGATTTATGATCGAGGTGGAGAACAAATTTCTCCCCCAAAAATAATGATGCCAAATTCTAAAAGCGAAAACAATAACCGCGAGCACTAGATCATATACCTAGTCTCAATCGGCTTTTAATGATTTAGAAGCACAAGTGATAGCATGTTCTCTTTGCAAGAGAACGACATCCAAACCAATACGATAAGCATTGGTACAAAAGATAAAGTCTAGGTTCCCTTTGGGAATCATAAGAATAAGAGTATAGAAAAGAAAGAATTTCTTTTAAATAATCTTCTTTTCCGTAAAGCTAAAACTTTCAAAATTACATTTATCTTTTTTAATAATATTTCTAAAAAAATTTATATAAGTTAATTTATTGTGTCTGACTGTCACATCTAAGCGTTTAGGAAATTCCTATCGATAACGTTGATCAAGCGCATCGACCAGAATTCTTAAAACACTAAATAGGCAATACAATCACAAAATCATCCTTTATAGGATAAACACGTTTCTAAAAACTTTTGAAAATTCTCTTTGTTCGTTCTAAAAACAGAAATCCTATTTGTACTTGTAAATAAATCTTATGAAAAAGATTTGCAAAAATTTTAAATTGCTAATTTCATCCAAAATCAATAAACACAAGAATGGTCTCATCGAAATACTCATAGAATACTCGGCTTATAAAATGGATGAAATAAGCTGGACAAACTGAATGATATAATAAGTCATTCATAAGAATCGTAACGAGTGCGGAATGCGGTAAGTGGAATGCTAACTCCCGCAACTCGTAGCCAAATGAAAATCGGTGGCAAGGTCGAACTAGAAAGACCTTAACACCACACAAAAGATTTCTTAGGTGATAATCATAAGACAAACTCAAAAATACCGGAAAAGTTTCACAAATTATTTAGATAAGAGAAATAACACTTTTCTCATCTTGAGGGCTTAAAGAATAAAATGATGCCTTCAAAAATTTGAAATCGGAATCTTAAGAAAAAAATAGAAATCTGCTTAACAGATAGAAAATGTCGAAGATGAATAGTCCACACAGAAAATAGGATATGGGCTTCACAACGATTGAGCCAATCCTTACAAAAATCAATTTTGAAGCCTATGTAAAAATCGGCTCGGGAAGAAAATCACATAAAATAATTTCGACATCAATAGAAAGCAAATTGAGTGTTATGGATCTACCATCCGGATTCGTAACTCTCAAAGAAGTCATCAAGCCCAAAATATTTTCAAAGAAAAAGAATCAACAAGTTCTTCTGATATAAAATAGACCCATATCAAAAAGAACTCAAATAAGAAGATCACGAAATAAAACAATGCCATCAAGGATTGAGTGAAAAATACCTTGACCAAGAGAAGAGTTGCTAGGGGCTCGCAGCTTTCCTTCTCTCTTGCTTGGAAGCTTAGGACACGAAGATAAAAGATGACCCGAACCTTTGCAATAACGACAAAAGAGGGGTTTTGGGCACTCCCTTGCATAGTGGTCTGTGGAACCACAATTGTAGCATCGTCCACGTCTAGAGGTAGGAGTCTTTGCTACGGGAGTTTGTTGCTTCCCTTTCTTATTAGAATTGGGGCCTTTGAATTTGATAGGCCTCTTCAAGTTATTGTCGAAGTTTTGTTGGGCACACACAACTTCAACATCACCTTCATTATCGGCCTCTTCAAGACGAAGAGCGACATCAATAAGATGATCATAAGAAACTTCTAGCTTCTAAAGTAATGGCTTCTTAAGATTCTTTTTCAAGCCATAGACAAATCTCTGATTTTTCTTCAATGGGGTATTAATATACTCGACCCCGTATTTGGACAGAGATTCGAAAGATGCGACATAGTCTGTCACAGAAGATTCACCTTGAACAAGGTCAATAAAACGCCATGCTAAATTACTTTTTCAGCCTCCGGCACGAATTTCAATTCGAATCTTTCTCGGAATTGCTCCCAAGTGAGATCCGCATCAAAGATTTCAGAAATTAAAAGATCATACCAATCTAACGCTCTTTCTTGGAGCATGCTAGAAGCCACTTGGACTCGATTTAGATCAATAAGGTTCATGCAAGAAAAGATACGATCGCATGATTTAAGCCAAGCTTGAATTTCTATAACACTCTCGGATCCCTTGAATGGCTTTCCACCCAAATCGGTATTGTCTCCGCACAAGCATGCAAAACCAGATCTAGGATGAGTAGGCCCTGGATTGGGTCCTGCAGCTTGAGCATTCTTCACGAGATCTAAAAGCCGCTGAGCGGACATGGATACTCCATCTTGGGAAGTAGCACTAGATTGACCCGCACTGGGTCGGTTAAACCTAACCATTCTTCTTTTTCAAGAAAGAAAGAAAGAAGAGGAAAAAGTTATTCTCAAAATAAATATCAAGCAATCTTGATAGATAAAACAAGGAATCACAAAGAAAATAGGATGAATGGGTACGAAGACTCGAATAAAATCCTAAAGCACGACTCCTAAGAAAGACATAGGACGATGCTTCTTGTTACTATATTTCGTATTGTTCCGAAGTTTGGCTCTGATACCAAGTTGTGACGCCCCACCCGTATACCCATGCTAGCTAAGGAAACTACGCAGTAATGCCGTCAACTTGCGTGGAGAATAAGGCTGTTGAGGAGCGACCATCCGTGTAATTGCTTTGTGCGAGCACCGATATGTCAGATAGAATAACATGCAATTCGTTTCAAGAGGAAATCTGACATACCGATACAAACTCAAAGCTACTACACAGTGGCTATAATATCTTCGGAAACAAATATAGAAATAAGCATAACATAAATCATTCACAGATAATTCATATCACAAAGGCGGAAATAGATATGAATATAACACATAGAAGTGTACATCAGAGTAGTGGTCAAACAAGATCCACAATATCACAAAAGAATAGATACAAGTGCTAGACAGAAATATGTATACATCAAGGAGTCTATATCTCAATTGTATACAACAAAAACTACTAAACTAAAGTAGTTAACCAAAAGTCAGATGATGGTTCCAGATAGGAAGACAAGAGGAAGCACCTGTAATATCTCAGTCTGACCCTAGTATTATTTAATAAGAAAATAATAAACGGATCAGTCTAGCTATAATTATCAGATAAAATGAGGTATAAGAAGAGATATAATAAAAGCGTATGATAACCAAAAATGTCATACCTCGACAAGTATACATAGAAAAATCAACTTAGGAAAATCATACAAATATCTCAAAAATCTCATAACACCAAAAAGAATATCACATTCTTTATTTCATTCACCAAGCCACAGTAAATGACATACATATCAATGCCAACCGTAAAAGTTGGTGAAACACAAATTCCAGAAATCATCACATAGAAATCCAGAAATCACAAGAAAAGGTTGGCCAAGGCATTGATGTAGTGCAAACGGTACATCCAATGAATCCAAAAGGCCAAGACATTGATGTAGTGCAAACGGTACATCCAATGAATCAAAAAGCAAAGACATTGATGTAGTGCAAACGGTGCATCCAATGAATCTAAAAAGCAAAGACATTGATGTAGTGCAAACGGTACATCCAATGAATCCAAAAAGAAAAGACATTGATGTAGTTCAAATGGTACATCCAATGAATCAAAAAGCAAAGACATCGATGTACTGCAAACGGTACATCCAATGAATCCAAAAGGCAAAGACATTGATGTAGTTCAAACGGTACATCCAATGAATCAAAAAGAAAAGACATTGATGTAGTGCAAACGGTACATCCAATGAATCCAAAAAGCAAAGACTTTGATGTAGTGCAAACGGTACATCCAATGAATCAAAAAGCAAAGACATTGATGTAGTGCAAACGGTGCATCCAATGAATCCAAAAAGCAAAGACACTGATGTAGTGCAAACGGTACATCCAATGATTCAAAACACATTAAAAGTACATGGGATTCCAACCCACAAAGAAATGAGACGAAGCTCAATGAATTGAGGAACAGACCTCCACAGGGACAAAGAGACATCGCATATTGCTAGTCTAAACCATAAAATGATCATCATCGATCATCTAGAAGTGTCAATCACACTAAGTTAGTAAATATATGAGTTTAGCTTCATGTCGCATAACCACTTGTTTAACTTAAATATTTACGAACAAACTGTAGATCTTCACTAGGAAATTGTCACAAAAAGGTTCAATCGAACAAGTCCCATAGTTAACCGACGAAGCAAACGCAAGCGTTCCATACCACTTGTTTTACTAAGCCGTTTAATTCAATTTCTCATACGAGTGAGGTAAAGGTTTGTATATACTAATAGATTGGAAATCGGTTTGAGAAAATGAGCTTAGTAATAAAATGGCGTTGAAATCATTTGAAGAAAGAATTTTGATATTTATTACTAGTATAGGAAACCTTTATATTTTGAAAATGACAAATCATAGAAATGATTGTAGAAACACTCAATCATCAAAATTCACATTCGAAAAAATCCAAAGAAATCGATTACGGAATCCATCGAAATGGATATTACCAAAAAACATGAAGAAAATGTCATCAAAGTCGATAATAAGTGATAATAACAAAAGGGAATCAACACGAATCGATTAAAGTTGGAATTCTCAAGAAAATAGGCAAATATGCAAAAGAGTGCATATTCAGACGTCTGAAATCAAGGATTCCGACGTCTGAATCTGGAAAATAAAATATTTTCCAAAACAGAATTCAAACGTCTGAATCGTTGATTTCAGACGTCCGAAATAGGCACTTTTTAGCCTATTTCCTTTCTGGTTCCAAATGAACCAATTCAGACGTCTGAAATATAGATTCAGACGTCCGAATACTGGGGAATAAAAACTCCCAGTATAATATTCAGACGTCTGAATACTACGTTTCAGACGTCTGAATCAAGGGTTCAGGGCATTCCCTGAACCTAGGCCAAAAATGCCCAAACGAATACCGGAAGCGATCGATCGAGTGACAATGACTAAGGATTTACGCTAAGCGACAACCCAACCTTAACGGCTCTTCGATACCCCTCAAATATCAATGTCCAAATATCCATAAAAGGATTTTCATAGATTTTGATTTCAAAACATCTAAAAATTGGAATATACACCAAATCAATCCAAATCAAAATCAATTGCACAAGAGTAAGTGTTAGGAATTCATACCTAATAATCGAAGATATTTGTAGACAAAGATGTGGGATAAAAATCTCACCTTTGAACCCAAATCAATGAAGGAGAAGCTTTTAAAACAAGCTACGAACAATTCCTCTTCAATAACAACTCAAGAAGCTTCAATCTAAGCTTCCATATAAAATATTTCCTAAGTTAGGTTTAGAAAATTTCTGAAATTGAAAGGAGAAAGGGTTGGAGAAGAAGAAGGAGATGCTTACCAATAGGTTCTCTTAGAATTTGGAGCTAGATCCTGGATTTTGCAAAAGAACTAGGGTTTTGGATTTCTATTTCCCATTCTCTTCCACCATTTTTTTCTTTAGAGCTGAAAAGAGGAGGAAGTGAGAGTGAATGGGGAGGGATGATTCAGTTTGAGGTATTATGATGGCTAGTGGGCTGAACACAAACCCAAACCCAAACCCTAAGTGAAAAGGTCAAATTTTTAGCTAGCTCCAAACATATCGAAGTTTATACTCAAAAAGGTCGCAAACGGCGTTTTGAACTCAATGGCAGTAGTCCCGAGTCCTAATTCGGCAGTTTGCAAAAAGTAGCTTTTCGGACTAAAATCCGACTAACGATGAAATATTTAAAAATATATTTAAATACACAATCGATAAATATGCGGGTTGTTACATTGTACATCTCAATATCTACTGCCGGGCACAAGGTGATTATGTTTGTAACTTTTCTGCTGTAAACCACGACAAAATAAGATCATGTTAAGCTATGTTAGTTCCTCTTCTGCATCGTGCACATGCAGTCAAAACATGGAAAATGGACAAGAATAGAAATATTGCATGAACAGCTACAGCTGTCATGGGCAATATGTACTATGTAGTTATATGCATTTGTGTCTGTTGCTTGCCACTTCGTCAAGCTAAAATTGTTAATGCCCGTACTACGTACTGTTGCATATTTTTCCATCATTTTTTCGTACATTGGCGTGACTAAATGTGTACTCCAAGTCTATCAGTACATCTTCTATCGAAGTAGCTTTTAAGGCGATAAAAGGTACGTGTTAATAACATCTTCATCAATAACGATCTTGCACCTTTTAGAACTTCATTAAAACTCTTTGAAGCATTGGTGACCATCATACAATCTTTTACCATTCTTGTAAAGGGCCTTTTGTTCATCATTACGTCTAATACTTCTGTCAATTCATCTATTAGCAACCAGACTAACAATTTTTAGTTGCTTTCTTCGTTTTTCGCATAAGCATGTAGTAAGTTCTGCAAAATATTGCTACTAAAATCGCATTTTTGAAGTTTGCTTTTAAATAACGAATGCAGAAGAGATGATGAGGTCTTTTCCATTTCTCTTGTAAGGCAGTTGGAATTCCTTTAATTTTATCAGAAATGAATGTATTGTATCTTGCATTTAAAGGTGAAATCAAGTGTTCCATGCATAAAAAACCATCATCAAGTCTGCTGATTAGGCTCGTACAATGACTAATGTTAAAGGAAAAATAGAGTAGTTTGCATCATCTTGTATCCACAAGCAATATACATTGATATTTACCATAAAGACGTGCTTCATAAATAGAAAGAACTGGACGACAATGCTTGAAACCTTATATGCTCAGTCGAAATGTCCAGAAAGCTCCATAAAATTGAACGCCGTCTGCATGAACATGATAAATAGTGTCTGGATTGCTTTTCTGTATTGCACGAAAAACTGTGATAATTCATTTTATAATGGTTTCCAGTCGTCAAATATTTTCGACACAGCTTTGCTTAGTTATTTCCAAGCTCTTATGTAACTTATTTGAATTTTGTATGTAGTTGCCATATGCTCCTGGATAGATTTTGCAGTGTAACTTGAGTTCGATTGAAATGTGGAAGGACTTTGGTACATATGAACTTCGTTATTGCTTGTTTATAATTCGAGCCGATGATTGGATTTGAGCATGTGTTATCACCACCATATATTTTTATTACCCACCATCCAACATAATCTCTTTTAGAAACAATGTCACGAAGCCTCAATGGATAGTTATCATCAATATCATATATAATAGTGAACTCTCTAGCATGAGACTTAAATGTTTTTAAATGAAACTGAATACTTTATCGACCATTCTCTTATATTTTTAATTAAAGACTCCTTTGATTAAAAAATCATACCGACCCGAGGGCCTTTTTCCACACATTCCAGACCAAACATTTCATCGGTAAATTGAACTTCTTGCATAATAGATCTTTCCATGACTATGTCGTTGCATTGGTCGTCCTTTAACGGTTCTTCATCTTGATATAATCATCAATGTCATAAACTTTCTCTAGAATATCATCTAACGGAGCATCATTATTAACAAACAGAGCATATATACATATATCATCTTCATCAAGGAAAGCAACGATTTCCATGCTATCCAAATGTGACATCATTATCAGGAATTTCACTCTCCATATCTTCGGTTTCAACATCTTTTATCTTCATTTTATTGTATACATTCGTTTGAAATCTGAGCTGGAATTGACTGCTAAGGATGCGACATGAAACCATACTCGGGTGAATGCTGTGGATATGACATGAAACCATAGCCGAGTGTGACGACCCAAATTTCGGAAGGTTTAAATCAACAATAATCCACACACGTCCAACTTAAACAATCTAAAACGTAGATAATCAATGGGGTTAAATAAGAAAAATAAGAAAAGGAGAAGAAAACAAACATAGAATCTCATAGCGGAAACAATAAATTATAATAATCAAATAATAGCTCATGAAGTTGTTTACTATACATTTGGTTATAATCTATACACATTTATCAGAGTTTTATATATATATATATACACACACATACATACGCACACATCAAAGGTATGTGATCAATATACAAGATAGCATGAATAAGGGAATAATAATAATAATAATATATCAAAATCTTCATTTTCGTCCTCTAGAGAATAATCTTTAATACGTTGGAAAAAAACTTAGGACTGATCCGCGCGTAATGAAAAGACAAAACACTCAAATCGAGACTACTCTTATGTAAGTCAAATCAATATCACAAAATATGACTGCAATAACTTTAGAGATGTTACGGGATTTTCCATATCTTAAGGATCCGTTATACTATTTATATATAATAGTATACGCTATAATAAATAATGTCTATCAGTAAAATAAATATCAAAATAGCGTTCAGGCTTTACACTAATCCACCCTAACACACTTGTATTGCTCTAAACCAAAGTCGTAACGGACTCCTATAGAGAAAAATATGACGAAGCACGTGAGGCAATGCCTAAGATATGATTCTACCGGTTTATCCTTTCTGGCTGGTCGAAACCCATCCGTAGCCGATCGCGACTATCAATGCAAACGAAAAAGGTGCACCCATCGAATATGAAGTCACAATAGTAATACAAGAGATCAATGTTGCTAGAGGCAGCTAACCTCATTGGCCAGACATAGGCATTTAGTCATTTTAATTATGACACGAATGTCAAAGCTATCCATCATCGTTCTCTTACTTCATTCCAATAAACGTTCGCCAATTCAACCACTACATTCTGGATATCTTCCACTACGTATACAGTTGTTAAAATGGTTCCAATATTGGTAAAGAGTATGCCAATAAGAGGCCCCGGTCTCTTTAACAACCAAACGTCATTTACACATCGGTTGGTTCTTTTACATTTCGAAAACAGTTTGCACTTGATATCAAAATATCATATTCGCTTCAAAATCCAATTCATTCTGAAATTTTCCATATTCGCTTAAAAAAGTCATATTTTACTTCAAAGATATTAATTTAGTTCGATATATAAATTCCACTTCAAATTCGATTCGAATTACAATTTAGATTATAACTTTGCTTTAACCCATTTCGTATTTAAGTCCAAGATTTAAATATAAACATTCCACTCTTTTAACCAGTTTGAATTTTAGAAATAGTTTTAAATATTTTTAAATAGTTAAATAGTTAATATAGCCCAATAGAAAATAATTTGACTTAAACAATGGTTTATATAGTAAAATAGTTTGAAATCAAAATATTTTGGAAATTTAAGAAAATAGATTTGAAATAGTTTATACTAAAATAATTTATTTAAAAGTAGTTCAAAATCAAACCGATTCAATTCCAAATTTCCAATTCAAATCAGTTTTCAATTTCCATTTCGATTTACTCGATCCAATTCCAATTTCAAATCGAATTCAATTTCAATTCCAAATCAATTTCAGTTCCACTTCAAATTAATTTCAATCCCAATTCCAAATTTAAACCATTTCGATTTATATTAGTTTCCGTGTTCGATTTCCAAATGTCGATTCAAACACTTAAATCAAATTTTCCTTCGATCTCAAATTTAAAACCAAATCTTCAAATATAATTAGATTCCGACCTCAATTTCGAAATATCGTTATAAATCACTTTTACTTAGCAATATTTGAAATTCGAATAAAAGTTCAATCTTTTTAAAACAAATCAGTTTCTAAAATTCACATCATATTCTGATTCTAACTTAAAAATCTCAACTTCGACTAAGTAAACAATTCCTATTTCAAATTTAATTTCAACATTCCGAGCTCATATTTGAAAATAATCCAATTTACATAAATTAGATTTATTCATTTCTTAAAATCAATTCATTTAAATAATTTTCAAATTAAATTTTAAAATCATTTAATTTAACCAACCCGGTGTTCGTACGTAATTCTCTATCTTATGACCAAGTAAATCAATTATTTAAACTTAATTCCATTTATGGATGTATATCATTTCAATCCAAATTTAATGTCATAGGTATATATCATTTTAACCTTTTCCTTAATTTATTCGAAATAATTCAATTTATAGTTGTATACACTGTAAACAACATACATGATGATAATATGATATATTAAACATAAATAAACATCCAAATATCCAAAATATCAATCAAATTTCATCCATCACCATCCATCATCCAAACAGTCAATAATCACAACAATCAACCAATTATCGATAAATTGGGGATTTTGCTAGGAGATAAATTCTAATTAAATGTTTAACTATCAATTTAAATTCTATCAATAAAATCGAATGTTAATTAAAAGTCAATTTAAAATTTATCCAATAACAATCGATAAATTCAAATTACTTCATGATATAATTTTTACTAACAAAGCATATAATAGTCAAACGTCAGCGTAAAAAGACTCACATTTACTTGAAACTGAAAATACTTCCAGCTACAAATAAATTCCAGCTCGATTCTATATTATAGATGACATCGATACGAATCCTTAGCAATTCGTTACACGCGAAATGGACCTCGTACGATAGAGTTACGATTTTATCAGTATAATGGTAATAAAAATTAAATTAACGGAATCAAACTAATCAATACAATTAACTTAAACAAACATTACCCTAAACACGTACGTAGCAGCTGCCATCCTCTCCCTCATACGCTTATTCTAAAAATGAGTGCTATGCTTGAATAAAGGATCACTCTTATTCTAAAAAAAGAACATAAAATGCAATGACAAGCCATCATATTCTTTAGCGATGCAACTTCAGTCCTTTGTCAACTAATCAAATCCCTGAAACCCAACAATTATCCATCCAAACAATTGTTGGCTCTTTAACCACCACCCAAAAAGCACCTTTAGGATCTTAATGCGAGCGTACAATTGAAAACGTTAGCGTTAGAATAAAACTGCAATGATAGAGAAATGAAATTAATGTCGTGAAATTTAATGCAAGAAGTCCATCGCTATTTGAACTAGCAGAAATATGCATGGGGATGCGAAATCATTTCCTGTTGAAGGATAAGTGGCAAGTTTTAACTGGAACTTGCGATTTAGGTGCGTTGTGCTGTAATGTTACTGTGATTGTTATGAAAAGATAGATATTTTAGATATAATATTCTCTTGTTTTCATTTTCTTGTTTTATTAGTGTATGGATAAATTATGGGAATCACTAATATGAGGATTTATTTTCATACAAGGAGAGAGAAAGGATATATTTTCCACTTCTTCTTCTTCTTTTTTCTTTTTTGTTGAAAGAAGACTTAAAATATTGATTTTTCCCCTGTACAAAGAAAGTAAAATTAATATTTTTTTACTTTTCTCTTTTCTTTCATGAAGTGTACTAATCATCCCACTAAAATCATTTATGTCTGTTCAGTCTCCAAAACATGTTAAAAATTAAAGATAATTAATGGTACTTTATTCAAGCAAAACACTCAATTTTGTTGTTTTTGGAGATCGAACCTATGACCTTTAAAACATCGATCAAGAGCACTTTATCACACGACACTTGATCTAGTATTGACAAGAACTGAAGATTATAGAGAACTTATCTCAATCTTTATTCAAATCTTTGTCTATACAATTTGATACTGATATGCATAACATTCCTTCTATTCAAAATTATTATGATGTATTTTACAAATAAAAATGGAAAAAATGACTTGAAATTTGAGAAAGCTAGGATTTAGGGTTGGATATAAATCAGATTTTGGAGGCAGTGTTCTACTGAGGTAAAACGATGGAAATTCGGGGGTTGGGGAGTGGAAGGATGGTCAAATTTCGGTTAGTAGTGGTGGCAGTGGAAACTGAAGTGGTGATTGGATTGAAGAATGAGTTCACAATTTTTCTTAGAAGTGAACAAGAAAATGAGAGGGGTATCTGTGGAAGAGAATGGATTACTCTTTTATATTCAAAAAAAAAAAGTATACAATAAACATCTCTCCCTTTATCTGTTTTTCCCTTTGTTACATTCTCCCTCATCCCATTATCCCTTCATTCATTTTAGTTCTTCTTTTAACAGTGATCATGAGTATAAGATACATGCTTCTAAAAAATAAACATATTTCATTCGTTCATGTCAGTGATTCATATAAGTTTGCATACACCAATAGCTCTAAATTGTTGAAATTGTATGATAATGTGGTATATCGGAAACTTTACAGATTTGTTCCATTTGCATTTTAAGTTGCCAGTGATGCATGTAAGTATGCTAAATTTTTTTGACAAAGAATACCGTAGTATAATTATGCTAGAGTTTTGTGCATACAATTAAGTATTTACATAATAATCAGGTTACAAAGAACAGCATATTAAGGATTCATTTTGTTCATCATCTAAATTTTGAGTAAGATTTGAATCAATGGACCAATGATCATCCCTATCCTTCCATTCTTTTAATTTTTCTACTTAATGTTATATAATAGTACATCTCTTTGTTTTTCAGGTGGAAATGTAAGTGGTCAAGTACAATGGCGAAGGCTTTCAAATGTGGCACTAAACACTTTCAAAAAGTTCCAAAATATACAGGGGTTTTGGAACATAAACGATAAGCACTATTGGTGAAAGTTTTACATCATTGCATTGGCATGGTTTGTGGTTATTGCACTATTCGTGTTATATGGTTATTTCTATCATTTTTGCTGCATTACTGTAAAGAGAAAAAAACACTTATTTTCCCAAGTGGCCTCTCTCTGGAATTTCAGCCTTATGGTTGCTACTATCATATACTTTATCATCAGTTTATACAAAACAATTGTTTAGATATAAATAAGTATCTAAACTGATTAGGGACATTTGCACATTTTTCCGTTGAGAGTAAATGTACATTCTATTTATATATTTTACGTAGGTGCAACTTGTATTTTTAATACTTCTTATAATTTATGTAGTATTTTCTTTTCGATGTTACTTGTATTTGTTGAATCAAAAGAATTGTCCTAATCATCTTTATGCAGGTACAAGAAGCATCACTTATTCATGGGGGTATTTTATTTTTGTTCTCTAGGATTCTTTAATATATACAGGTTTTTCATCAATCAAAAAGGGGGAGAATGTTGAATCACTAGTTTTTTGGATTAAAATATGCATGCAAGTTTATTTGAATGTGAATGATGATTCTTAAGGAAAATTTTTAACAAAGCACTAAACTAGACTCTATATACATATTTGATGACTCTTGTTAAAATATATATAATTATACAAACCATATATTGAGCCGATGATTCTGGATGTTATCGTAGTCGTAGATTCGTGGATTGTTGTGTCTTGTCAGCAATCAAAACCTACAATCCAACATTCTCCCCCTTTTTGATGATGACAACTTCATTTGCTACGAACGAATCTTAGACAAGCTTTGTTGATCTTATCTTTCTCACTGAATATATTCCTGTAATTATGCAATAGATTTCTCCCCCTGAATCTATGCTATATAAAGCTGTAAATAATTAATCTTTTCTCCCCCTTCATCCGTGCTTGCATGGTTTATTCCTGCAAATAGTGTTAGAGAGCAATATCTTTCTCCCCCTTTGTCATCGACAAAAAGGAGAGTTTATATAATGATATAAATTATATTTTACATAAATGTTAACATAGAACAATATAAAACAAAATAGCAACTACATATAATGCTAGGTATCAGAAAAAAAATTAACATTTAAAGCATGCGATACCTAAGGTTCTTATAATTTCCTATTTTTTAGGAAACTATACCCATTTGGGTGTGGTTAAACCCAAGGCCGGTCCTATGAGTTTTCTTACCTAAAGCCAATACCAAAACCAAAGACCTTGTACTAATATTATTATCGTTAATTAAATGATCAAAATAATTTATGTCCCTATAAATAATGATAGGAGGAATCAAAATAAATAACTTTATTTGTAACAATAATTCAAATCACACAACAAAATTAATATTAATTTCTTATGAACATTCTCTAGCTTTCTGACTACAAAATTACTAATAATATTTTCATACAAGTTCATTAATCATACCTTATTCAATTGATAAAAGTGCGAAACCAATCAATCTTTCAATCGATAATGCTTTCTAACCCTTTAGCATGTCCAGATTCTTATTTACATGTTTTAAACGCTATAAAACATCGAATAACATTGTATATTAATAATTATTGAAATAAAAATATTTAACAATATGACTATCTATATCTAATCCATAATTTATAATCTATCTACACCAAGCGAAAAATCTTTTTAACCAATCGATTCCACTAAAAAAATTAACTATAATTTCCTACAAAAACAAAATTAGTTATTTATCAATAAATTTTACATTAATTAGCAATTAAAAAATGTATTAACTATTACCAACTCAATCCTTATTAATAATTATACAATTATTTCAATAACAAACAAACATAAAATTAGAATATAGGGATCAAAATTTGTAATAGAACATAATGCTATTTACAAATTAGAAATATAACTAACTTAAAATCAGAACATACAAACCAAACATTTGAGTTTTATACAAAACTTAAATTGCCACTTGATCTATTTCTATTTTCCTAATGGTATAATTTGATAAAGATAAAAATAGACACATCTATATAGTAAACAAAGTGTCAATTTCCAAAACAGGTAGACAAGGACATATAATAATTGATAAATAATAAACTAATTACCTTTCACAATTTTACTTTTCAGCAAACAAAATGGAGCATAGTTACAAAAGTAGCAAAACGGTCGATGGAAGAAGATTGGAAGATGTCCAACCGTCCCCTAGTAGTGCTGGAGGGGTTGGAGCGAAGCCTGCATATGCCTATTAGAGTCCCGGTCGAGTCGACATCGACTGGACTCACTACTTGATCGCTGTTGGTTGGAGTCATGGTCGCTATTGGTTATCCTTATCGTCGCTATTTATTTTCATCGATTAAAGACTTGGAGTCCCAATTTGATGTGGATGGAGACCTTGTTTTTTTTCTTTTGCTGTGCGATTGGTATTGCTGAAAATGGTGCCCTAAAATTTTTGTGGCCCAAAGCCGTTGTTTTGCCTACTTTACCCAAAGGTCGGCCTTGGTTGAACCTTTATAAATATAATTTTCATTATTAACTACCATATCAAAATAATCATCAATGTATTTTTCTCTAATTTTCCAATTAATAGGAACCCAAATACTTAGATAAGTTTTATTCATATTTCCTGTTAATGATTTTGTACTTCTAGAGAACTTATCAACATTATAGGTCATAGTAGTATTTGAATTTCTATTGGATTTAAGCTTTACTCAAAATTTAGTACTAGCGTTATCATTTTTACTATACATAAAAGCATATCTAGTGCTATTTCTATGGTCAGTTTTATTATATCCTAAACCTATTTTATTTGAAGTAGATTGAAAATTTTCTATTATTTTAAAAAGATTTTCTCGTCCTTTATTAAAATTAGAAATATTTTTATTAATATCTTCTAGCTTAGTTTTAAGACTAGATTTTCCTAACTCTAATACTTTAGTGTTAGATTTTAAATCATTAATTTCAACTGATAAATCATCATTTTTATTCTTTTGAATTTCTAATTCCTAAGTTATCATAGAAAGTTGTGAAGCTAAATTAGAATTAGATTCTTGAGATTTTTCAAGTTCTTCTTCGAGAATTTTCTTTTCATCTCTAAGCATACTAATTTCCAATTCAGATCTATTTAGTTTTCCTTGTAACTCTTTATTATATTTCTTAGTCTTTTTTACAAAATCTACTAGTTCAGAATTAAGTTCAACTAAATCTCGAAACTTAGTTCACTTACATCATCATTTGAAGTCATGAAGCATACATTTGCTTGCTCTATGTCATTGTCGCTGTCGCTTTCTGATGATGAAGAATCTAAATCATCCCATGTTACAGAAAATGCTTTCTTCTTGAATTTGTTCTTCTTGAATTTGTTTTTCTGTTTTTCTGGATAATCTTTCTTCATATGACCCTTCTTATGACATTCATAACATTCCATGACAGATGATGATGGTTTATTGCTATTATTGTTGCTAGAATTATTTTTGTAGCTCTTGCCCTTGTTATTTTTTTTTTTGAATTTCAAAAACTTTTTGAAATTCTTAGCAATAAATGCCATATCCTCTTCATCTGAGTCAGAGTCATCTTGTTCTGCTTGAAACGCTCAGTTCTTCTTGTCTTGTGCTTGAACTTTCTTTGCCTGCAAATTCACTTCATATGACATGAGATTTCCTATTAACTCTTCTGGTTTCATAGTTGAAAGATCGTTTGCTTCTTCAATAGCTAGGACCTTTCTTTCCCATTCATTCGTTAAAGAGTTTAGGATTTTTGATACTATATCAAAATCAGAAAAAAATTCTCCTAATCCTAATAGTGAATTATAAATATCTTGAAATCTAGAATACATATCATTGATGGATTCATCTTGTTTCATTCTAAAGTTTTGAAACTGATTTTTGAGCATGGAGATTTTTCTTTGTTTGACTTTGTTAGTTCCTTCATGAGTGATTTTAAGAGTTCTCCATATTTCATAAGCAGTTTGACACATGTTAACACGATTAAATTCATTTCTAACTAGTGCAAAAAATAACATGTTCATAGCTTTTAGCATTGGCAGTAGCATCTAATTTTTGTGTGTTTGACCAAGTGGAATTTTCTCTTGTAAGAAGAGTGTATTCATTCTGTGTGATATTCCATGATTCAAAACTATTAGATTGCATATAAATTCTCATACGAGCAGACCAATAATTATAGTTTAAACCATTAAAGAAAGGAGGACCTGCAGCGGATTGACCTTCAATAAAACTAGTGTTAGTGGTATTGTTGCTATTTTCCATATTAACAAGTGAATAATTATCAAATAACTGTGTTATGGTTATAGGATAACCTTGCTCTGATACCAGTTGAAAGTGTATAGGAGCGTATAATATGGATAAAAGTAACACAGAGTATAAATAGCGCGGAATATAAAAGTAGTATAGTAAAATGACACCAGAGATTTTATACTGGTTCGGAGCACCATCCTACGTCCAGTCCCAGACTCCTTCTAGAATTTAACTAACAACAAACCTCACTTAACCCGGAGGAACATGTATACACAATCTGAGCAGCAGAACAGACACTTGAGCAGCAGAACAGGATTTTCGCCTCAGCAGCAGAAGAGGACTTCACTAATATAAAGAATATCTGACACTATGTGTTTTTGATAACCCTAATTTGTCTTTGATAGTACAAGCCTCCTATAATAAAATCCTCAAGTATATATGAAATGAATGTGAAGATATGAAGAGAAGGTAATGCTAAGAATCAAAGATTAAGAAAGTTATTTGTAGATTCAAAGCAGTAGAAAGTATGTTCGCTGTTTGAATGCAAAGATTATGGCACAAGAGGAGTATTAGATAGTTAGAATGAAAATCGGTAAGTATGAAGTGTTTGGGAGTATCTATATATAGTAGTTGAAGAGTTACTGCCATTGGTGAAGGAATCTAACGAAAAGAAGCAACTATTTCCGTTCAGAGAAGGGTTGCATCCTTTCGGAGAAGAAGATGTCTTTTCGAAAATACAGCAGTTGGTCTCAGGTCAGTCGGCTGGTCGTTCTTGGTCAGTCGACTGACTATGCAATATATTTAAAAAATAAACAGTGCATATCGTACATGTACATAGTCAGTCGACTGGTTGGGTTTGGTCAGCCGACTGGCTGTGACATTTTTATAAGTATGCTTCTGTTTTGATTTTTGATGTAAAATATGAAGTGCGGACTACTTGAGAATAGATTTTAACATTATTGTAAGACTCAATCATACATACTAGACAGTGAAAGCATAGATGAAAAGACAGTCTTTGATGGTATAGCCATAGTCTGTTTCCTTTTTGTCGTTAATTCCCTTTTCTTGCTTTGTCATGAATCAAAAAACTAGTGATTCAACAGTATATTATAAAGTAAAGCCTTAGTCAAATAATTTTACTTAAGGATGCGCAACAAATTGTTTCTAGTAAGTAACTTGTTATTAATTATCTCGTATTTAACTTTTAAAAGCAAAAGGTACAATAAATACCCATGAACCATCATTTTGTGATTTTGTGATTGCTTAGGATGAATTTCTTAACCGTGAGGAAGTTCAACAAAGTTACAATATATTCATATCAACTTAGGGACAATATAAACATTATTATACATAGTTTATGGTTTGAAGGTGCTCATCAATCAAAATTATGCATAGTGCTATATTTATTTCGTGAAACATAGAGATTAGACTTAATTTTAGATTCATAATCTTAAAATAATAATAATAATAATAATAAGTATTTTCAATTATGAGGAATGATTAGTATTCATAAGACTCAATGACTTCATTTGTCATTATATATGCATATACAACTGTATGCATATGTGTCATTCCATATGTAGTGGGTTTTATTTCGGTTTCAACGTTCAAAAGCATAGAACTTTTATTTTATATATGTGCATTACATACAATCCTCTTATTTAGTCATAACATTTGTAATATAATATTGAATCTTATGTTTATTATATATTACTAAATAACACTTCAATTATAAGAATGCGATTGTAATCTTTTATGGACTATAATAGTTACGGAACATATTACAATTCAGAATTATTTTGATGTTTAATTATATATATATATATAATTTAAGTGAAAATAAGTGACACATTCCTAAAATCAAACTTAATACACAAAACATCCTTTCAAAAAAATATAATTTACATCCCTATTTTCAAATACTACAATTTTATTCTCTAAAATACCCATGTGCTCCATGGCTGAACGTTGGTTCTTCATATGTGGATGTTATTCTCACATTCATAACTAAAATTAACACCCCATTAATTATCAATCTTTAAAACACAATAAATTTTTAGAGAAAAGACGGATTAACAAATCGTTTCACCATTAAATCATAAATTTTATTATCTTTCTAATGAGTGGCATTATGCATATATAAAAACAACGGCATTGATATTTTTCAATTTTTTCTGCAATTATATGGTATGGTTGCAGACTATTCAACAATTATATGCAATAATTGCAGAAAAGTTTGAAATTATGTGGTATAGTTGCACTTTTCTACGATTACTTGGAATAATTGCAGACTTTTCTGCAATTATTCCATAAAATTGCATAATGCATGAAATTATGCAATTATATGGAGTAACTGCAGAAAAGTCTGCAACTATTCCATTTAATTGTAGAAAAGTCTGCAATTATATGGAATAATAGCAAAAAAGTTTGCAATTATTCCACTAAATTGCATACAAATTTGAAATTATTTCATATAATTACATAAAAGTCTGCAATTATGTGGAATAATTGCTGACATTTTAAGAAAAATTAATGATTATTTTATATAATTGCATAAAATGACAAATATATGAAATAATTGTAGAAAATGGCAAGTATATGGAATAATTCATAAAAGTCTACAATTATATGGAATAATTGTCGATATTTGAAGAAAAATTGATGATTATTTCATATAATTGCAGAAAATGACAAGTATACGAAATAATTACAGAAATGTCGGTAATTATATGGAAAAAACTAGGGAAGTCTGCAATTATTCCATATAATTACATAAAAATCTGCAATTATATAGAATAAATGCTAACATTTGATGAAAAATCAATGTTTTTCGTAAAACATGGAATAATTGCAACCTTACCGCAAATATGATTTTTTTGGTATCAATAATGGATCTCATTTTAAAGATTGTGAAATTTATTATTGGTGAAAACGATATGCTGATCCGATGTTTCTATAGAAAGTTATGCGCATTTAAAATGCTAAAAACGTAAAGGGTATTTGGGTCTTTTGGCTCAAGCGGATTTGAAATTAGGGACTAGAAACGTAAGTTTATTTTGGGAAGGATGTTTTCTCTATTTTGAAACTTAACAGGGATGTGAACCAAACTATCTCTAACTTTAAATTAATAACAATTTTAAATTTATTCATTTGTGACTTTTATAAACTTTACTCAAAGAAATAAATTTTTATAAATTTTATGAATTTAAATTTTTGACAATTTTAAATTTAATCCTAATGTTTATGAATTTTGATTTTAATTCGAACCAATTAAATTCGAATTTTATATATTATTCAACCTAAGGCACAAAACATTTGGGTTTAACACTAAGGGTATAACCTAGAATTAGACAATTTCTGTAACGAACCGGAAATTTCGATCCAGAAACTTCCAGATAGTTAGATAAAAAGAAAGAGATAGAAGAAAGAAACACAACACAACACAGAAACCTCACATTCACAGCGGATCAAAATATAATATCACATAAATAATAGTTATAAAAAGAGAAACTGTACTTGTCGAATTACATTTTAAAATATATCAGAGATATCAACCCATTTCAAAGCACCCATCATCATTTAATCATTAGTAAGCAAGATTGATCGCTTCCATTAATTATATTAATTAATGATCCTCTAATTACTTTCACTAGTTAATTATTCTTAAATTTCGTATAATAATTAACTTTTAACTTAATTACATTCATTAATCAATCTTGTTAATCAAAATCAGAAATTAACTCTCCCTAATTACATCTTCAAATAAACCAACTCCTTGATTAATTATATAAATTAGTTCTTCAATTACACCGAGTTATCATTGCTTGACTTTCATCAAGTAATTATCCTTTAAGTACTTCCATCAAGTAATTTCTTTTAACTAATTACATCCGATAATTAGCCACTAATTACTTCTCTAAGTAATTATACTTCATTAATTACCTTAAGTAATTATACTCAACTCAACATCAAATGATTACCTTTAATTAATTAAATTTAATTAACTAACTAGTATTTACCACTTTATCTTAATTAATTACACCAATTGATTAACCTTACCCATACACATTGATGACATTGATCCATAATTAATTACTCGAATTAATTCTTCTATAATTATTTACATTGATTAATTATCCTCTAATTAATCTTCTTCATCAATTAACTAACCCTTTATTATTCCCTTAATTTATCAATCCTTTAAGTAATAAATTAGTCACTAATTACAACTTAATTTCTTAATTAACTAACATCTAACTATTAATTAATAAATCTTAAGCTTTATTAAATTAAACTAATTAATTACCCTTAATTAATTAGTTATTAATCATTCAAACCTTAATTATCTCTTAAGTTAAATCTTTATTTTAATTAACAACTTACTTATCATTAACAAAATTTAAATACATTTCCAAAATATTCCACTTTAAAAATCAAACTTTGAATTTAAAATAAATTAAAATTTAACTTAACAAATTAAATTAAACAAACTTCAAATCCTCTAAATCAAATGTTTCAAGCAAAACATTTATCTTATATTAGTTTTAAAATTAAATTCAATTTAAAATTTGAAACTAGATTTTATAAAAACCTTCAAATTCTAGCCTATTGAACCGACTTCAGGTCCAACCCGTGAACAACCCGAGTTCAGACCCGAGATTCCTCAACTTCTTCTAAAAAAAAACTGTTATACGAAAATCTGGATCTTAACACATTCTCGGGAGACTCTAAGACCCATCCGAGCAAACCAAGTAAAACCCCGTGAATTACTTCGCGCAAAACACTTCCAGATCCCACTTCTTCTTCTTTCTGTTCTTTATTTATTTATTTTCATCTTGCACGAAAGGACACAGTGCACGTGCATAGGAGATCACCAGCGTTCTTCACTCCCTTCGAACCGTCGACAAATCATCGACCAACGCCACATTCGTCTCCGACCATTCAACCCATACATCAAGCTCGAATTCGAAATTTAGCCAATATAGTCAAACTGGAACAAAAACTTCGACCGGAGATCTTGCTGGCGCTCCCATTATCGATCACCAGAATTCACGAGTCGTTGTCCACTTTTTCACCGATGATCCCTGTTTATTTTCCCCAATAACCCATCTACTCCGAAGCTACCTCATCACTGTGAAAGTCACAAGAACATCGAGCAACCCAAAAAAATGCTAAACCCTACAATTCGATCAAACTGCTTCTACAAGCACTACAAAATTCCAGTGACATTTTTCCCATGTTCCCCACGTCCTATTCCTCCTCCACGTCAAGTACCATATCCCCAAATCAACCCGGTCGTCCCAATTCACCTATTTACCCAAATCTGTTCAACATCAAATTCCTCACTCAATCAATCCCTAAAAATCTAGATTTGATGCTAAAAATTCATGATTTCAAATAATAAAACAGGTTACATACCTGAAAACATGAATTGTTTGAGTCAGAATTTTGATATGCTTAAGAAAATTTCACTGCCTTTTATAACTTCTAGGAATTTTCCATTTATTATACTAATTTATATTCTTAAAACTTAGCTTATGTTAAAACAAACCAATCATGTTTGAGTTTGTTAGCCTATAAGAGATTTTAAGGTGAGATTAAAAAATTTCAATTTGTCTTTTTTTTTATAAATCCTGTGAACAAGGAACATAGATTTTTCAGGCATGCATATTTATACAGGGATTCATATTTTATATATTCATGCATGCATAATTCAAATCATACCATTAATGATTACTACAAGCATTTAGTTTTAAAATAAATTACAGTTTATTTACTTACCCTTTTTATGTTGCGGAGATTCTTTTATACTAAAATATCAGATTTTTGAAAATCTGGAAAGAAATGTTTGATTGGAAACTTGTTGTCCAAACATGCACTAAATTTTTAACTTTCATATACATTCTTCATTTCCAAATAATCATGCAAACATAGTTTCCATCCAAACTTTGATAATTACTTCATACAAACAAAAATGCAGGTGAGTTCTGAAACATTAAGAGCAGATTTACTCACAAACATAGCAGAGGGAAGAAAATCTGTTCTTGACTCCCAGGCTTTATTCAATTGCTTGACTTTTAATTTGCATGCCGAATCTTCTGAATTGAGTTTTACATTTACTTGTTGAAGATTTGATCCCTGTTCGCTTGAACATGTTTGCAACAGTTGTTGTAATCTAATTTTCTTCCAAGTTAAGAAGAAACTGAAGTCTGATTTCATGTTTTAGGAATTTTTTTCTCTGAGTTGTTGAATCTTTTCCAAATTGATTTTTTTTTTTGAGTTTGATTCGGTTCTTGTTATCAAGTTTTAATTTAGAAAATGGTGCAGGAAGAAATTTTAAAATGAACGGCTTTTTTTTTAAGATAAAAGAAAACTAACCATTGAAATGCCACATGTCCTTTATTTAACATTTGTCATATAAGTTACTTAACAATCTAACACATGTCTCTTATATGGTTAATTAGTTATGTTAAATGAAAGATTATGTTTTAGCTAATTAGCTAATTAGTATTTATATATACATGTCTAGATAATTTAAAGAAAAATAATCCAATTATATTTATAAATAAAGCTTATACAAATTTCTTTAATTCAAATATTTCAAAATGTCTATCTTTTGAAATTCAAATTCTAAAATCAATTTTAAAATCAAGTTATATATACATATATAGCTACATATTAAAAAAAATAACAAATTAATTTCTATAAGTCTATTTATATTTATAAGAACAAAGTATTATAATTATTATTTGAAATTTTAAATAATTTATAAAAGAGATTATAAATTACCTTTATTATTAAATGAATTAATATATCATATGCTATATTACATTTTAAACTTCTATTTTTATACCATATATATCAAATAATATTTTAAAAGAAATAAAACAAACCTTTTATTTAAATTTTTAACTTAAGCTAAGATAAAATTTTAAAGAAATAACATTTATCTTAAGTATTTAGAAACCATATAGTTATTTATTAAATTCAAACCAAAGATTATCTATATTACAATGTATACAAATATATACATTATAAATAGAAAACAATTTATTAACTCTTAAAAGATAAAATTCATAAATTAAATATTTATTAAAAGAAGATTATTTAATCAATTCAAATTTTATTAACACAAATTGTCAAATCAATTTAATTTTAATGCAGATTATTAAATTTATACGCCCAAAATTTCGGGCCATCACATTCCTCCCCCCTTTGAATCTTTTCGTCCATAGAAAGGATCGAAGCCAAAATTTTAAAACATTTATTATCAGTAACACTATTCTTTTATTAAGAAATTTTAAAATCTACATAGTATTACAAAAATAGTTTTATATAAAGATATAATTTTTATAACACGATGTTTCAACAAGTCCATCTTCGTTCTCACAGAAATTCGGTCATACGTTGATCAGTCGTAGGACTGAAGTTCTATAAGTACTTGGCAGACCCGTTTTCAACATCCAGTGAAAATACTTTGAAAATAATTTTGTTGAAAATATCGAAAATACTTTTGATAATAGAGGAAATATCTTTGGTGAGAATGATCTGGAAATCATCACCCCCATCCATGGTCACAGTTACATTCCAGGGTTACGTTGTCGTTACAGCAAAAGTCCACGTAACTGCAGGCTCTCCGCGGCCTCACGATTACGCCATGGAACCCACACAACAGATCACAGTTACACCCAGGGTTACGTTGCCATCGCAGCAAAAGTCCATGTAACTGCAGGCTCTCAGCGGCCTCTGATTTTTGCTGTCGAAATGAAACCTCTCCACTCCTACATTGATCGCAGTCTGCCGATATAAAAGCAAACGCAAACTGTTGGCTCTCAGCGGCACACATGACTTTCGCTATGTTATACTATAGGTCGCAGTCTACCGATATAAAATCAAACATAGACTGTTGGCTCTCAGCGACACACACGACTTTCGCTATGGTATACTCTACTCATAATCCCAAGGAACTAGTTTTGTCCGGACTCCTCACAGGATCAACTTTAGACCCCCCCTGGGGCTCAAGGCAGCACCACCCGGTGGTACTCCCGAGAAGTTCATTTCAAGGGAGCGCCTTTTTCCCTAGAGCCATCATCAAAACATTTTATACTATACATATACAGTATCTTTAAATCATACACCTGGTATGATCTTATAAAAAGCTCATTTACTCAAAATCGATTATTCCAAAATCGATAATTCCCAATCTAGGCTTTCCAAATTCAATATTGATTTTACCAAAAAATCAAAAGCCTTTCTAAATCCAAAGGTTTCCAAAAACCTTTTTCCCAAAATCCTCATATGATCCTTTATATATAGAGATATATATAAAATCCTTGATAAAAATCTTTGGATCAATTTAAACTTGTATAAGATCCTTTTATACTTCAAAATACCTTTAAAAATCCTTTTCTTCTGGCAAGAGATTTAACAAGGGGAGTTCCATTTTATAAAACAAAGATATTTAACTTTGTTTACCCAAAATCAAATATTCAAATTTGATTACTCTTTCAATATCATTATCATTCAAATCCGTACGATGTACACATATCATCCGTACGCTATACCAATCTGATCGCTCCCTCGATCACACAATTTCACTTCCGAACTAGTATCGTCCACCCGACTTCCTAGTGCGGACATAGATCTGGTTTCTTGATCAGAAACCGTCATTCTCCTTGCATAGCCTAACTATGATAGAGATTATCCAAAACCAATCAACAATCCATATCCAGGTTCGCCGTCGAAAATCGAGTGAAAAATTCCAACTCGGATCGACATAATTATCTCGAAATTTTATACTCGAATCCGGATCAAATCACTATGCGAATAGAATAACATACGTACACCCTACGTATTTATCTCTATTGGTTATTAGCCAAATCAATTCTCTTTCTATTCACATTTACTTTAATTTTCATTCACTTATTCACAGTTGCTTAAATCCATTCGGATTAACACCACTATTCTTATCTCGATTGGGTATTTAACCAATAACAGTTTGAACTCTGACCAATTAATTTAGAAAATAGCTTGAAAATTTTAAAAATAGATAAGTAGTTGGAAAATAATTACTAGATTGAAAAATAGGTGTAAAATAGTTAGAAAATAGTTAAAATAATTATAGAAATTTTGGATAATTGCAAAATAACAGTAAGATAGTAATTAGTTTATAAAACAGTTGGAAAATTGTTAAACAGTTCCAAAAATAATTGTAAAACAAGTATAAGATAGTTTGGCTTTTAAAAGAAAGGTTGTATATATAATAAATAGCTCGGAAAAATAGGTTTATATTAAAACAATTTTATATTACAAATAGTCCAGAGTCAAAACTGCTCACTTCCCAATCTCCATTCTCATCAATTAAATTTCAAATTTCCTCTACCATTTAAATTGACCCAATTCCAATTTAAATATCTTCAATTTCCATTGAAATTTATTCAACCCAATTCAAGTTGAATTAACCTCCATTCTTTCCACATTTAACTTTACTCAACCTTGATTTCAAATTCTACTAGTTCAAATAAATTTCAATTGAACTAGTTCCAATTTCAATTCATTTCAACTCCAATTTGAATTAATTCCAATTTCAAACTCCATTTCCAAATCAAATTGAATTATTCTTGATTTCTTTCCAAATTCAATTCAAATTCCAAATTTAAACCATCTCGCATTATATAAATTCGAGATGATACTTCGAATATTGATTTAATTCCTTTAAATCAATTTACCTTTAAAGTTTAAAACAATTCAATTCACAGTTCATACCTAACATATTATTCTACAAATCAAATTAGCCTTTATTTTAAAAACGTCCATCCATTTCCAATTTCTGATTTCAAACCCATTTTGAGATCACTCAAATTTCCTAATTCAAATCAACCATTTAACTCTCCAAGTTGAATCTTAATTTCATCTTGAAATTTCCAAATCAGGTTGATCATTCCAACTTATTTAACTTTTTCCCAAGTTAAACTCAATTCACTCAATTCAGTCAACCTTACCCAATTTGAACTTCCATTTCAAATTTTAAACTTCACATAAATAATCTTCCCACTTATTAAGTTCAAAAACTCATCACTTTTGGATATCACATCTTTTCCAAATTTAAAACTCAATATTTCGAGTTTATTTCAAACCAACTTTTATATTTAAGTATATCCACACATATACATATTTACTTCTTTGCTTACCAAGCCAATTTTTTAAATTTTAAACCACCTTTGGTTTCAATTCGAAACAAATTCTCTTTAAAATTTTCAAACATTCCTTATTTTAAAATAAGATCATATTCAAGGTAGTTTGAATAATATTATTTCCTTTAACATTTTAGAACCAATTCAAATTTTTAAACTTAGAATTCAGGAATTCACAATTTGAAACCCACTTTTATTTGTATCCTTTCTCATTTAATATTTTTTTTTAAATAGTTACTTTCTTAAAACATTTTATTGTTTATTGAAAAACAATCATCCCATTATTAAACACAATATCCATTTTATTTTCTGGTTTGAAACCAATTCTAATTCATCTTATTCTGAAATACTTCTCCAATTCAAGATTTCAATTTGAGTTTGAATCCATTTCAATCTTGTCTTATATTTAATTTTCAATTTGGTTGTAATTCTATTACCACTTAATCCTTACTCAATAATTTAACAACCAATTCCTTTACTATTTGTTAGAAAGATATATTGCTTTATATATATATATATATATATATATCAAAATATAATCTTATATAAAACCATTAAAAATCTTTATATAAGAAAATAACAAATACGCTCTCTCATATATGTACTCAACTCATTCTAGGGTACCACCTACACCCTATCCTTAATGAGTAATCCCAACAGAGCCAAGGTTCTTGCTTAACCTTCAGCTCTGATACCAAATGTAACGACCCAGAAATTTCGATCCAGAAATTTCCAAATAGTTGGAAAAAGAAGAAAGAGATAGAAGTAAGAAACAGAACACAACACAGAAACCTCACATTCGCAGCGGATCAAAATATAATATCACATAAATAATAGTTATAAAAAGAGAAACTATACTTGTCAAATTACATTTTAATATGTATCAGAGATATCAACCCATTTCAAAGCACCCATCATCATTTAATCATTAATAAGCAAGACTGATCGCTTCCATTAATTATATTAATTAATGATCCTCTAATTACTTTCGCTAGTTAATTATTCTTAAATTTCATATAATAATTAACGTTTAACTTAATTACATTCATTAATCAATCTTATTAATCAAAATCAAAAATTAACTCTCCTTAATTACATCTTGAAATAAACCAACTCCTTGATTAATTATATAAATTAATTCTTTAATTACACTGAGTTATCATTGCTTGACTTTCATCAAGTAATTATTCTTTAATTACTTCCATCAAGTAATTTCTTTTAACTAATTACATCCAGTAATTAGCCACAAATTACTTCTCTAAGTAATTATACTTCATTAATTACCTTAAGTAATTATACTTAACTCAACATCAAATGATTACCTTTAATTAATTAAATTTAATTAATTAACTAGTATTAACCACTTTATCTTAATTAATTACACCAATTAATTAACCTTACCCATACACATTGATTACATTGATCCATAATTAATTACTCGAATTAATTCTTCTATAATTATTTACATTGATTAATTATCCTCTAATTAATCTTCTTCATCAATTAACTAACCCTTTATTATTCCCTTAATTTATCAATCCTTTAAGTAATAAATTAGTCACTAATTACAACTTAATTTCTTAATTAACTAACATCTAACTATTAATTAATAAATCTTAAGCTTTATTAAATTAAACTAATTAATTACCCTTAATTAATTAGTTATTAATCATTCAAACCTTAATTATCTCTTAAGTTAAATCTTTATTTTAATTAACAACTTACTTATCATTAACAAAATTTAAATACATTTCCAAAATATTCCACTTTAAAAATCAAACTTTGAATTTGAAATAAATTAAAATTTAACTTAACAAATTAAATTAAACAAACTTCAAATCCTCTAAATCAAATGTTTCAAGCAAAACACTTATCGTATATTAGTTTTAAAATTAAATTCAATTTAAAATTTGAAACTAGATTTTATAAAAACCTTCAAATTCTAGCCTATTGAACCGACTTCGGGTCCAACCCGTGAAAAACTCGAGTTCAGACCCGAGATTCCTCAACTTCTTCTTAAAAAAAACTGTTATACGAAAATCTGGATCTTAACACATTCTCGAGAGACTCGAAGACCCATCTGAGAAAACCAAGTAAAACCCCGTGAATTACTTCGCGCAAAACACTTCCAGATCCCACTTCTTCTTCCTGTTCATTCTTTATTTATTTTCATCTTGCATGAAAGGACACACTGCACGTGCACAGGAGATCACCAACGATCTTCACTCCCTTCGAACCGTCGACAAATCATCGACCAACGCCACATTCGTCTCCGACCATTCAACCCATACATCAAGCTCGAATTCGAAATTTAGCCAATATAGTCAAACTGGAACAGAAACTTCGACCGGAGATCTTCCGGGCGCTCCCATTATCGATCACCAGAATTCACGAGTCGTTGTCCACTTTTTCACCGATGATCCATGTTTATTTTCCCTAATAACCCATCTACTCCGATGCTAACTCATCACTGTGAAAGTCACAAGAACATCGACCAACCCAAAAAAATGCTAAACCGTACAATTCGATCAACCTGCTTCTACAAGCACTACAAAATTCCAGTGACATTTTTCCCATGTTCCCCATGTCCTATTCCTCCTCCACTTCAAGTACCATATCCCCAAATCAACCTGGTCGTCCCAATTCACCTATTTACCCAAATCTGTTCAACATCAAATTCCTCACTCAATCAATCCCTAAAAATCTGGATTTGATGCTTAAAATTCATGATTTCATATAATAAAACAGGTTACATACTTGAAAACATGAATTGTTTGAGTCGGAATTTCGATATGCTTAAGAAAATTTCACTACCTTTTATAACTTCTAGGAATTTTCCATTTATTATACTAATTTACATTCTTAAAACTTAGCTTATGTTAAAACAAACCAATCATGTTTGAGTTTCTCAGCCTATAAGAGATTTTAAGGTAGGATTAAAAATTTTCAATTTGTCTTTTTTTTTAAAAACCTGTGAACAAGGAACATAGATTTTTCAGGCATGCATATTTATACAGGGATTCATATTTTATATATTCATGCATGCATAATTCAAATCATACTATTAATGATTACTACAAGCATTTAGTTTTAAAATAAATTACAGTTTGTTTACTTACCCTTTTTATGTTGCAGAGATTCTTTTATACTAAAATATCATATTTTTGAAAATCTGGAAAGAAGTGTTTGATTGGAAACTTGTTGTCTAAACATGCACCAAAATTCTAACTTTCATATACATTCTTCATTTCCAAACAATCATTCAAACATAGTTTCCATCCAAACTTTGATAATTACTTCATAAAAACAAAAATGCAGGTGAGTTCTGAAACATTAAGAGCAGATTTACTCACAGACATAGCAGAGGGCAGAAAATCTATTCTTGACTCCCAGCCTTTATTCAATTTCTTGACTTTTAATTTGCATGCTGAATCTTCTGAATTGTGTTTTACATTTACTTGTTGAAGATTTATCCCTGTTCGCTTGAACATGTTTGCAACTGTTGTTATAATCTAATTTTCTTCCAAGTTGAGAAGAAACTGAAGTCTGATTTCATGTTTTAGGAATTTTTTTCTCTGAGTTGTTGAACTTTCCCAGATTGATTTTTTTTTTTGAGTTTGATTCGGTTCTTGTTATCAGGTTTTAATTTAGAAAATGATGCAGGAAGAAATTTTAAAATGAACAGCTTTTTTTTTAAGATAAAAGAAAAACTAACCATTGAAATGCCACATGTCCTTTATTTAACATTTGTCATATAAGTTACTTAACAATCTAACACATGTCTTTTATACGGTTAATTCGTTATGTTAGCGAAAGATTATGTTTTAGCTAATTAGTTAATTAGTATTTATATATACATGTCTAGATAATTTAAAGAGAAATAAACCAATTATATTTATAAATAAAGCTTGTACAAATTTCTTTAATTCAAATATTTCAAAATGTCTATCTTTTGAAATTCAAATTCTAAAATCAATTTTAAAATCAAGTTATATATACATATATAGCTACATATTAAAAAAAATAACAAATCTATTTCTATAAGTCTATTCATATTTATAAGAACAAAGTATTATAATTATTATTTGAAATTGTAAATAATTTATAAAAGAGATTATAAATTACTTTTATTATTAAATGAATTAATATATCATATGCTATATTACATTTTAAACTTCTATTTTTTAACCATATATATCAAATAATATTTTAAAAGAAATAAAACAAACCTTTTATTTTAATTTTTAACTTAAGCTAAGATAAAATTTTAAAGAAATAACATTTATCTTAAGTATTTACAAACCATATAGTTATTTATTAAATTCAAACCAAAGATTATCTATATTACAATGTATACAAATATATACATTATAAATAGAAAACAATTTATTAACTTTTAAAAGATAAAATTCATAAATTAAATATTTATTAAAAGAAGATTATTAAATCAATTCAAACTTTATTAACACAAATTATCAAATCAATTTAATTTTAATGCAGATTATTAAATTTATACGCCCAAAATTTCGGGTCATCACAATTTCAACGGGCTAGGTAAGGGCTAGGAGTGAGGTTTTCCATTTTTAAGAATATTTTTGAACCAATGTAACTTTCTCCTTAGATGCCCTTTCATAGACACACATCTAACTGGACTTTTCAACAGATTGTCTACAAGAGATTGCCTACATGCTGGTCAATTATTCATGGTAACACAATGTAGGCACTGATACCATTTTTATTAGCTTTTGTATAATTGTTTGTTGGGCCTAAACTTTTTATGGGTGATTTAATAAGATTTACCACGAGCATGTTTTATGTGTAGCCTCTCGACTCATACACAATCTATCAACCCCATGACCTAGGTTGTGTAGGGGTAAAGCTTAACGCTTCTCATGCATCACAATGCAAGAACCCCAATTACTGACTTACGATAGTACCATTGTTACAATCAAGTGCATCAGACAATAGGGTAAAAATGGTCAAATTTCATAAAAAAAATTAATTGTGCATGGCAATTTTTAAATGTGTTATCATGTATAATATAGATTACATTAAATCTTAATAATGTTTGATTTGATATACTGGGATTTATTTGAATTAATTATATTTGAATTATTTTAATTAAGTTTATCCATAATGCATATAATGAACATCGTATGTCCGTTACTATATTGTTATAATTCCAGGGGAATATATAGGAATTTTTTTTAAATGCCCTCTTTTAAGTTTCAAAAAACACAGCCCGCCCCTCCTTAAAATACCGTTATAAAACACCATTTTTTTTAGTTTTAGCAAAATTGCAATAATTTGCAGCTTCTAAAACTGCAAATATTTGAATCTACAACTGCAAATGTTGGTAGCATAAACTGCAAATAATTATAGTAAAAACTGCATATATTTACAGTTTGTAAGAAAATTCAGAAAATTAAAAAAATATTTTTGTTTATAGAAACCTATGATTAAAAACAGATTTATTTTTTAAGAAAATGATTTTTGCGCTGAAAATAAGTTTAAGGTTGTAACATAAAACATGTTTTTAAGGAGAATTCGTGTACCATACTCGAAAATGAAGGGCAGATCCAAATTTTCACACACAAAAACACTCACATGCACGTTAGCCTATTATTAATAATTCAATATATGTGTATATACATATATTTATTAATATATTTTACTAAATCTTGATTTTATAATAATTAATATACCAATAAAAATAAATAAGATATTATTATGTGTAAAAATTGGTCTATTGTCAGATTAAAAAAAACTATTTACTGACTTCGAAAATAAATTTAAATAAATTTAACTAGTTAAAAATTCATAATAATTAATATAACCCTGTTAAAAATTGCTTAAAAATATTTTATTGTGTAAAAATATTGTTCCACTTTTAAGATTCGAAAAATAGGTTTTTGGATTATTTCATTTAGTTATTTAAATTGATTCTAAAATTTATATCACTACTTCTAGAATTAATAATAATAAATGTATTTATGATTAAATCCAAATAAAAATATCATAGTGTTTGCATACTACATTGTAATTTTCCAGATCATAAAATAATTTAATTTAATGTGTATGTATATTCAAGTAAATTATAATAATTTAATTAAATTTAGTTATTACTATTGAAATTTGAAATTTATATAAATAAATCTAAAAAATGGTAAAATAATCTTCGAGGCCGAGGTAAAAATATTTAAATTTAAATTTCAAATACATACATCTAAATAATTTTTAGGGGATTTTAGGCTCAAGGAAAAAGTTGTAGAAAAATTTAGTTTGAGGGACAAGAAGTTTGCTTTTAAGGCTGAAGCACACTTTTTAGTGTAAATCACAGAATGATAGTTGTAACTATCATTTTCTGTTTACACTAAAAAGTGTCTTTCAGACTAAAAAACAAACTTGCTGTTCCTGAAACTAAATTTTTTTGCAACTTCTTCCCTATGCCTATTTTCCTGTAATTTTTTTGTGTATTCGTTTTTTTAATTTAGTTGAATATTTATAATATAAATTGAAATGTTTGAAAAATATTTGCCATAGGTTAAATTGTCAGTCGATTATACATCGTATTTCAAGCTATTTTCACCCTATAGAACTCCTCCTACCTCCTAGCTTTGCTTGCATTGCCTTGCTGCTGGCTTCTACTTACTATAATGGAAACCAACGTTTTCGACTTTTAAGGGTATACAAGAGACTGAGGAATAAGTGGCATTTATACCTTTAACATAGCTATAAAATACCTAATATATTTCCATCATTTTTCTCTTCCTTTTACTCCTTAATGAACGATGAATCATGTATCATATTCAAATGAAATGAAAACCCTCCAACATTATTTTATGGCTTGTCGTATATTATTACAACATGATTGTAAATTTTAGACCTAATTAACAATCATTATTGAATATTTAATTATTTATTTTTTCCATTTAATTAATCAAGTCAACATTACATTTATATATCATTTTATGCAATTTAAGGCTTCCAATAAACAAATAAAAAACATAAAAATCAATTTGATATTTATGTTACAATCCTAAACTTAAAAAATATTAAAATGGTAAGTTTGCCTCACATCCCTAATAAGTTTCAAAATAGAAAAATATCTTTTCCAAACTAAATTTATGTTTCCGGTCCCTATTTTCAAATTCGGGCACGCAAAAAGACCCAAATACCCTTTATGTTTTTAACATTTCAAAAACGTATAACTTTATGTAGAAAAATCGGATCAACATACCGTTTTCACCAAAAAATAACAAATTTTATGATCTTTAAAATGAGATCCATTGTTCATACCAAATGTTCATATTTGTAGTAAAGGTGCAATTATTTCGTTATTTGCAAACAATTCAGCAAATTTTATACACTTTCGATTTTTTTCAAATTTACAATATTTGCAAATAATTACAGACATTTCTGCAACTATATGGTATAGTTGCAGAAATGTCTGCAGCTATTGCATATAGTTGCAGACATTTCTCCAACTATTGCATATAGTTGCAGAAATTCAACTATATGGTACAGTTGCAGAAATGTCTGCAACTATTGCATATAGGTGCAGAAATTTCTGCAACTATATGGTATAGTTGCAAAAATGCAACTATTGCATGTAGTTGTAGATATTTCTACAACTATTGCATATAGTTGCAGAAATGCAACTATTGCATATACTTGTAGAAATGTTTGCAACTATTGCATATAGTTGTAGACATTTCTGCAACTATTGTCTATAATTGCAGTTTTCCATTGAAATCGAGAAAGCTAAGCTCGCCTTTGAAGAAGAAGATGACATCAAGAAACATAAGTTCACCAATGAAGAAGAAGATGAAATCAAGAAATATGAACTCGTTATTAAAATCAATCATGCAAGAAGCGGAGGGGTATTTTAGGAAAAAAACAACTGAAATGAAAAACAGGGACCTGCAACTTATGTTTTCTTGCGGGAGGAATTTTAGTGAATTAAGTTTGCTTTTAGGGATGCTTCCTAATATTCACATATTAAAATGTAGGATTATTTAATTAATAATAATACTGATGTATTGAGCTAGTGATTGTTTAAATAATGATTTATTAAAATAAAATATTTTTAAAAAAAGCAGTTTCCATTTAATTAAATAAATGTGATTTAATCAACGAGAAAATAGTTAATTTATGTAAATGAAGAAATTAGGCATGAGTCATTTCCATTGTGTTTAGAATGCTCGAGAAATAAATTTTGGTATATAACATAAATGATGCGGTTCGAGTTACAATCTAGAAGTGTTACCCCGGAAAATGATCAACGCTCAGAAATTGGATGGAAGCACCAGCTCAAATAAAGTAAACTGAAAAACAGTAAAAGAAGACATAATTATTATAGTGGTCTGGTGTAATCTTCGACTTATGTCCACTTTAATCTTTTATTAGTTGTTCTCTCTGGATTACAATTAATTATCTCATATCTAATCACAATCTAATGGATATCAGATTTATAACGATGTTTCTAGGGAGTTTGAGAGTCACTAGTACTAGAGATTTGCTGATCTAAGTCCTAGAGTAATAAATTGCAGCTTCCTAAGTGATTCTAATTGAGGAGAGGTAAGATGTTAAAAAGTAGTAGAAGTCTCCAATGGCGGAGAAATTAGATCCCATTTTGGTTGTAGGTAGACTTGTATTTACAGGAAAACAGGTGTACAGGTCTAGAAGCCTGCTTGCAGCAAAGTTTACGAGTTAATCAATGCAACACAAGAGAACACAAGGCCTCCCGAGTCATTAGAGTAACTTGGTGCCGACCTAATAACTCGGCACTGAGTTATTTAGGCTTGTCAAAATCACTTTCTTCCACTTTCTAGCACCTTCTGTCTTTTTCTTAAGTCGTTCTAATGCCCTCTCCATCGGCTTTGAGTTGATTCTTACGATCTTTTTGATAGCCGCTTCCTTTTCTTTCTTCTTGTCCATCATTGGATTTGCTCGTCGAAATCATTGGAAAATCACTTGACCGTGAGTTATTGGAGTTATACAAGAGGTATATGGTGTTCAAGAGGTAGAAACAAGGAGAAAATAGGTCTGGGTCAACCTATTTTAGCTCAGGGTCGACCTATTTACTTAGCCAAATTGTCACGGCCCGTTTTTTCGTACCCTTTAAATCGATAATAAACCACACATGTCCAACTCAAATTGCATGAAAATACGGAACATGAAGTGTAATAAAGAAAAATAGAAAGAACAGAATCTCACACGAGTGGAATAACATATAATATTGAACAAATATCTTTATAGCGGAAAACTTTTAAATACATATATCAGAGTCTAATCTAAATTCAGATTGGACAGTTATAACACCTGCCCTTACAAATGCCGACAAAAAAAAATGCACAATATGTAGCGAATAATAGAATACGTCCATACGTTGATGAAGATCTCCAGCTCTCCTTTGGAAACTCCAACCATCTTCAACTAAACCTGAAACTACTCAGAACTGATCCGAGTACTGAAAATACCCGGATCAGCTTGGTAAACCAGCATGAGATACTCGAAATTTAAAATGTATAGATCATGATAATGTTATCAAAACCTTTGAAAAGAATGGTATCTCATAAGACCACGCCCACACATAAACACGGATGGGTTTTTACCTTATGATAACCAAAACACTTCATACCAAAATACACTTGATATTATTTTTAATGACATTCTTTTCAAAACACTTTTCAAATAAACTTATTCAAATAAGGTTTCAATATCTGGACTAAGTCTAAGGTAATATCCCGGACTAGGTCAATGGAATATCCCAATGGAATATATGATACCAAAAGGGGTAGCTGAAATGTTTGCAAGTCATTACAGCTATTTTGAGAATACAATCAAAATCGTAAATCTCGTAGGGATTAGATTTCCAACATGATAGGGAACTTGTGAACTTTTTCTCCGATCCACGCATAACAAACATAGTTCCCATGGTGCCTTAATCGCTTTTTTCAAACTAGTCACTTGGAACTATACTTGCTATACTACAACTGATAACCGGTAGTTTCCTGTTTTTCTCAAGCTAACCACTTTATCCAAATGGGGCAATAAATGCCTTGAGTGATGTATCCCCCAAAGGGCCAAATGTATTTGACACCACCATATATACTCACTTATTCCGAATTTGCGCATGTTGGACCATATAGTATCCCATCATAACCGGGGTGTGAGGCTCATGAGGCTACGCTCAATTTCTTCAAAGCCATGCTTTTCATACAAAAACACGATTTGATCATAACAGGTTCCACTTTGAATGTCGCACTGCCATTCCACGTCACACGGCTGATTTCTAGAAAGGTATAACTTCCTGAGCTCGTACGTCTCGCAAAAGGGTGTTAAGCTAAGAGAAGTTGCCTTCTCCGCCACCAACTGATATACGTTTATAGAAACCACTGAAATGTGATTTAGAATACAATGTCATACAAACATCCATACAAGTTCATTCTGGGACTGAATGAAACCGAACGCACTCTCTACTACCACTAGTAGCGAGTAGTACTTGCAATCCGAAAAATTTTCACAACGGGGAGACCACTGCTATAAATAACACTATAATGGGAGCGACCCAGAGCATGTTCAATAAGGAGTCCTCACGCTATAAAGATTCACGGTCTTCATTAATCATCATCTTCAACATGTATTCACGTTCGAACATATACATTGGTTCGAAGTGGTTTTTGGATAGGAATTATCCAAATCCGTCTCTGGTTCCTTCGAAGCCAATCATCGCTTTAAAAGATGTTAAGTTAGTACGTGGATATCAATCATCAATCAATTACTTCATCTTCTATCTTAATCAAATATCTTTCTTTGATATATTCTTTTCAATTTATTTCATTTTCTTTTCAAATGTATATGGAATCATTAAGCCTCATTTATCAAATCATTTGATTTATTAAACTTTTCTTAAATCCTGGAACAATTCCAAGTCATTTCTCTTTCACTTAGGAAAACCTTTCCAAATCATTCATTTAATCTTAATGAAATATATTTTTTCTTAACTTTTAACTTAGGAAAAATATCCCACTTTTAAAATATCACTTCCCAAAACATCCATTTAATTTAAAGGATTATTCTATGTCCAAAATCGTGAATATAATTCCTTTAATAAACTTTCACATTTAACTTATCAAATTAAGTTGATTTCAGATTTACAAAACGGTGTTTATAAATTCCATTTATATTTTATAAACTTCCATATACAAAATTTCTTTACTAACAAATTCCCTTTATATCTCACTTGTAAGTCAGAATCCAATTATAATTTAATTACTCATAAAACTCTTACTTACAAATTCATCCCTTTCAAACCTTACTATTTATAAAATCCATTATAAATTCTTTTCTAAATTTCAATTGCAAACCCATATATAAATTTGATTACAATCTGATTTAATATTTCTAAAACACTTTTATAATTCCATAACTTTTATTTATAAAATATAAATTTTGTAAATCTTATATATTGACCATTTATAATAAATTCAAAGAATTTATTTCTTCCCTTTTATCTTAGAAAAATTTAAATATGATCTTTTAGAGCGTCTGGACTTTCCTTTCGATATTTTCCACCCCTCGCCTAAGAAGAGAAAACATAAGCCAGGTAAGTTCAGGGCACTGGTTTCTCCATCACTAACCTTAGTTAAACACCTTGTATTATCCTCCCACATCTCACAGGTGGGACAACTGTACTAGTCGTTTTCGCATACTCAGATTTTCCACTTTATTTTGGAATTACTTATAAATATTCCAAACTATCTTTTTCAAAACGCTTGATTATCCTTTTTAAAACATTCACACTTGATTCTGCAAAAATCGTTATTACATTTAAACTCATTTTCAAAAGTTTATAGAATTCGCAGCGTAAAAATACCGTGGAAAGTGCCATATAAGCTTAATTGATTAAATCAACTTCAAAACATTCGATAATTCATATTTTCCAATTCAAATCTTTTTAAAATAATTAAATAGATTTATCAAATTTATTTCATATTTTACTAAAATTAAAAACGTTCATTTAAATAGATTTCCTGTTATGGTCACTTAACTACAAGCGCGATTTTTCTGAAAAATTGTTCTGGACTTATTCAAGATCTACTTATCGGAACTTTGATTTTCTATCTTCGTTTAGAAGATATGGATATAATAGCTAGGAATTTTCTTATCTCGAAGAATTCCGAGCTATATTTCACCCTATACATTCATTTGAACTTTTCGGCGTGAAATCGCGAACTACCGTTGCGCGACGTGTCTAGTTTTAACTTTTTTCAATACTTGAAATAATTTATTCAAATTGGATTTCAACACTTATAAAATCATTACAAATCATTTTAAATCAATATTCTCACTTTTTAAAGTATTTATATATATATTCACTATTGCCACATTATAATATTATTATATTCCCATTATTTTAATATTAAATTTTAAATTCCAATTTCAACTCAATTTCAATTCTAATCTCAAATTAAAAACATTTAAAACTCAGATTTCAAATCTAATTTAATTTAAACTTCAATTCAATCACAAACTAAACTTCACTTTTTCAAAATCGGTTTCAATTTCAATTTCACTGTTCATCTCAATTTCAATTTCAAATTAACTATCCTTTTCAAATCCGTTTCACTTCAAATTTCAAATTATCTTTTATTTTAACTTTAATTTCACTTCTAAATGAAAAGAGACTTATTTAAAATCATTTAGAGGCTAGATAATATCCATACACATATTTGTATGGATTTAATTCTTATTTAATTAACTATAGTTAATTACTAATCATTTCTCTTATCATTTATCAAACAAGTTATCAACCAAATAAACAATCACATATTCAACTAATTTGCAACCAATTTGCAACCAAGTTATCAAACACTTAATCATTCAACATATTAATTTCTAATTTAACATGTGTATTATCAACTTAAGTTTTATAAATATAAAACTAACATTTGAGTACTCACGATTGGTTCCACTCCACCAATCTTTTGTGTAGATTCGATTCCGACAGCACTTCCTTCTCTTTTTCTCGCTCCGAAGCTTCCCGATCTCCTTCTTCTTCTTGATGTGCTCGGCCTACGCTAGGGGGAGGTGGTTGGCTCGGGTTTGGAGATGGAAGAGGGTGGCCATGGGTAGAAAGGAAGAGAGGGGTTTTGAAGTGGAATACTTGATTTTTTCTTTACTTTTTATTTTTCTAATATTTTTATTTTATTTTCCTAAGGCATGGAAGCCATTAGAGAGGCTTTTAGAAAGCTTGAGAAAGGAAGAAGAAGATGTAGAAATGTGTAAAAGAAGGTAGAAAGATGGTGGTTTATTTATAGTTGAAGTTTGCTACACAAATTACGTTATTACCCTTAACCAAAAAGACCAAAATACCCTCCATATCAAATCAATTTTTGTCTCCTTTAAGTACACTAAAACACTCTTTCCAAGCTTGATTTTGATTTGCTATTAATGTTGAAATAAAGTGTATTAATATGGAATCGATATATTGATTAGATTTTGTACTTATGACATGATTTCTTCTCTTTTTTTTACACTTTTAAAAGTGTTAATTGATCATTTTTCTCCTTTTCCATGCATACACATAACATCTCATTAATGAGACATGATATATATGTAATAATTATGTTTAAAGTAAGCATGGATTTGACATTCATTAATAGTGATTAGATGTTTAAGAAAATATAATTCTAAGTTTAAATCTTTTATTAGTCAAATCAAATCTTACTTAATTACACATCAAATCAAAGGATTTCTGACTTTATTTTACAAAAGTAAACCATTTTTGTCTTTTTGTGCTTACTTTTTCTTAATTGTTTTCTAGAAGTTTCTAACCTTGTTTAGTAAAAGTAAACTTGATTAGTGAATTAATTAATACTTACACTATTTGAATATATGTTCCTATATAAGAAAATAAAGGTGCGACGACGTTGCGGCAACCTTTAATTGACAAAATGTCGTTTTTCGACAAAATGTTTTATGATCATATTTTGACGTTTTAGTTAAACTATTTATTTATGTAAACCAAATTTAAAAATAAACTTTTTACTTCTTTAAATAAATTAATACATGTCTCTTTATATTTTAAAATCATATTTAAATAATATCAAAATCTCTAATTTTACGGTGTATGTAAAACTGACGTAATGCGGAAAAGTTTGATTATTTTTGTAAAACGATTATTAAAATATTTTTAAATATATAAATATACTTTTATTATCTTTATTAGATGTTTTCAATAAGAGATATCTTTTTAAATAAATATTTAAACCTGTTTATTTAAGCATTTATTTATTTTTAACAAAACTTAACTTTTGTTGATTTGTTCTAAATTACAAATTTATACTTTTTAAATTATCAACTATAAGGATATATAATTTCTCTACTATTATCTATTATATTTAAATTATTTATTTAAGTTTTAAACCTTTTAAATTTAAAACAAACGAAATCTCTCATTTTCGAAGTAGCAAAATTATGGGTTGTTACATTCTCCCATACTTAAAAGAATTTCGTCCTCGAAATTTTCCAAAATAAAAGTTTGCCCAAAATCTTTATCTTCAAACTTAATTCTATATAATATACACAGATCATCCATATGAAATATCTTATTCGATCTCCTATTCGAATACACAACTTTATTTCCAAAATAGTATCGATCCCCTGATCCTCTAGTGCGGACTTTAATCAGGCTCTTTACTCAGAAACCTTTGCTTTCCTTGCATAGTGCTCAACTATGATAGAAAACTCAAGTACCCAACAAAAAATCCTCATCAATGTTCGTCATCAAGAATCGAGTGATATATCCTTTTTCGAATCGATGCAAACATTTCAAAGTTCCATACTCAAATATTAGATCAACATTTGTGTGACAAAATGATCTACATATAATATATGTATTTATTAACTTTCAAAAAAAAACTTTCGTAAAAACTTTATCTTAAATTTAAATAACTTCCCTTTATTTCTTTATACTTTTTCAAAAGACTATGATAAAATTTCCATAGTTTCATCCTTTTCATTTTAAATAATTTTCTAAACTTTAAACACTTTTTTATAAAGCTATTTCTTTACAATATTCCTTTGAACTTTTTATTTCTAAATATCTTATTATATTTGATCGGATATAAGATTAAAGAAGTGCATCGCGAGGATAATCAAAAGGAAGTTTATTAATTAACATAATGTTCATACATCCATTTCTAACCTTAACTGGTATTACAAAGTTTCTGAGATAACTTTCCAGGAAATACAACCCATCCCATACTAACGTTATATAGATACTTAGACTACCATGTATTATTCTTGAATCTCTTTTGAGATAGACGGTGCTTTAACATGGGGGCCTAAGTTAACCACTTTCATTCTTGGACCGTCCTTCATTAAGTGTGTCCCTTGAAAGCACCAAATACAAGTTTGTTGGGGGCAACTTTGACTTCAGTTCTTGCATCGGTAGCAGCCCATTTTCTTCTTTTTTATTCTTGGTTACTTCTTTATTTTAGGACATTTATGTAGAAAATGTCCATTCACTTTACACTTGAAATAGACTATATTATCCCGATCCGAATTTTTATTTTCCCTCATCTGCTTCTTACTTCTCTTTGTTTGACACATAACTGCATAATGTCCTTTCTTACCGCAATAATAACAGTCGATGTCAGCAAAGGGTCCTAGTTTTTCTTTTTCTTCTGCTTCTTTCTATGCACTTGCTCTTCGAGCTTGCTTTGGGGTCATCCAAATCTCATGACTCGATATATAATAAGCCATTATGCCCCTAAGTGATATTTCAAGATTAGAATTGTTTATACCACTTCCATTTCATTATTCAAACATCTTCTATCCAAACACTTAATTCAACTTTTTTTTTGGATTTGAACTTGCCTTCATCCTCCAATGATAAGAAGAATAATTTACCAAGTGGTCAATAAAGTTTGCCCAAGCCAACATATGATTGATACTTAGAAGATTATTTTAATCATCACTATACAGATCAAGACCTTATCCATGGGATTTACCTAAGGGAATATATCTTATAAATTTCCCTAACCATACAAAAATTTATACCTTTTGAAAGACATTCCTTTATATGCAAAATATAATCTTTTCAAAAAAATATGTCGATATGCCTTGTTAAGAGTTTAGAAATACCTATCGTTATAGTTGTACTTCCTGTATCGACCATAATTTCTAAACCACTCAATAGATAAATCAACACAAAACATTTTTATACCCAATAACAAATACGCACTCATATACATATAATACACTCAAACTCATTCTAGGGTGTTACTAACCCTATCTCTAATGAGTCATTCATCCAAGGGTATTACTAACCCTATCTCTGCTGAGACTTAGCCCAACAAAGCCTAGGTGTTCGCTCAACCTAAGCTCCGATACCAAATGTCACGGCCTGTTTTTCCGTACCCTTTGAATCGAAAATAAAATACACATGTCCAACTCAAATTGGATGAAAATACAGAACATGAAGAGTAATAAAGAAAAATAGAAAGAACAGAATCTCACACGAATGGAATAGCATATAATATTGAACAAATATTTTTACAGCGGAAAACTTTTAAATACATATATCAGAGTCTAACCTAAATTCAGCTTGGACAGTTATAAGACCTGCCCTTACAAATGCTGACAAACAACAAAACAAATGCACTAGATATAGCGAATAATAGAATACGTCCATACGATGATAAAGATATCCAGTTCTCCTCTGGAAACTCCATACGTCTTCAACTAAACCTGAAACTACTTGGAACTGACCCGACTATAGAAAATACCCAAATCAGGCTAGATAAACCAGCTTGAGATACTTGAAATTTAAAATGTACAGATCATGATGATGTTATCAAAACCTTTGAAAAGAAGGGTATCTCATAAGACCACACCCACACATTAACGCGGACGGGTTTTTCCCTTATGATAACCAAAACACTTCATACCAACATACACTTGATATTATTTTGATTGAAATTCTTTTGAAAACACTTTTCAAATAAACTTATTCAAACAAGGTTTCAATATCTGGACTAAGTCTAAGGTTATATCCCGGACTAGGTCAATGGAATATCCCAACGGAATATATGATACCAAAAGGGGTAACTGAAATGATTGCAAGTCATTATAGCTATTTTAGGAATACAATCAAAATCGTAAATCTCGTAGGTATTGGATTTCCAACATGATGGGGAACTTGTGACCTTTTTCTCCGATCCACGCAAAACAAACATAGTTTCCACGGTGCCTTAATCGCTTTTCTCAAACTAGTCACTTGGAACTATACTTGCTATACTACAACTGATAACCGGTAGTTCAATGCTTTTCTCAAGCTAATCACTTTATCCAAATGAGGCAATAAATGCCTTGAGAGAGGTATCCCCCAAAGGGCCAAACGTATTTGACACCACCATACATACTCACTTATTCCGAATTTGCATCTGTTAGACCACATAGCATCCCATCATAACCGGGGCATGAGGCTCATGAGGCTACACTCAATTTCTTCAAAGCCACGCTTTTCATACAAAACCACGCTTTGATCATAACAGGTTCCACTTTGAATGCCACACTTCCATTCTGCATCACACGACTGATTTCTAGAAAGGTATAACTTCCTTAGCTCGTACATCTCGAAAAAGGGTGTTAAGCTAAGAGAAGCTGCCTTCTCCGCTACCAACCGATATACGTTTACAGAAACCACTCAAATGTGATTTAAATACAATGTCAGGCAAACAACCACACAAGTTCGTTCTGGGACTAAACGAAACCGAAGGCACTCTCCTATTACCACTAGTAGCCAGTAGTCCTTGCAATCCGAAAAATCTCCACAACGGGGAGACCACTACTTTAAATAACTCTATGATGGGAGCGACCTAGAGCATGTTCAACAAGAAGTCCTCACGCTATGAAGATTCACGGTCTTCAATAATCATCGTCTTCAACATGTCTTCATGTTCGAACGTATACATTGGTTCGAAGTGGTTTTCGGATAGGAATTACCCAAATCCGACTCCGGTTCTTTCGAAGCCAATCATCGCTTTAAAAGATGTTAAGTTCATACGTGGATATCAATCATCAATCAATTAGTTCATCTTTTATCTTAATCAAATATCTTTCTTAGATATATTCTTTTCAATTTATTCCATTTTCTTTTCAAATGTATACGGAATCATTAAGCCTCATTTATCAAATCATTTGATTTATTAAACTTTTCTTAAATCCTGGAACAATTCTAAATCATTTTCTCTTTTACTTAGGAAAACCTGTCCAAATCATTCATTTAATCTTAATCCGAGATTTTCTTTCTTAACTTTTAACTTAGGGAAAATATTCCCCTTTTATAATATCATTTTTTAAAACATCCATTTAATTTAAAGGATTATTCACTGTCCAAAATCGCGAATATAATTCCTTTAATAAACTTTCACGTTTAACTTATCAAATTAAATTGATTTCAGATTTACAAAACGGTGTTTATAAATTCCATTTATATTTTATAAACTTCCATATACAAAATTTCTTTACTAACAAATTCGCTTTATATCTCACTTATAAGTCAGAATCCAATTATAATTTAATTACTCATAAAACTCTTATGTACAAATTCATCCCGTTCAAACCTTAATATTTATTAAATCCATTATAAATTCTTTTCTAAATTTCATGCAAACCCATATATAAATTTGATTACAATCCCATTTAATATTTATATAAACACTTTTATAATTCCATAACTTTTATTTATAAAATATTAATTTTATAGATCTTATATATAGACCATTTATAATAAATTCAAAGAATTTATTTCTATCCTTTTATCTTAGAAAAACTTAAATACGATCTTTTAGAGCATCCGGGCTTTCCTTTCGATATTTTCCACCCCTCGCCTAAGAAGAGAAAGCATAGGTCAGGAAAGTTCAGGGCATTGGTTGCTCCATCCCTAACCTTAGTTAAACACCTTGTTCTATCTTCCCAGATCTCACAGGAGGGACAAATGCACTAGTCGTTTCCGCATACTCGGATTTTTCACTTAATTTTGGAATTGCTTATAAATATTCCAAATTATCTTTTTCAAAACGCTTGATTATCCCTTTTAAAACATTCACACTTGATTCTGCAAAAATCGTTATTACATTTAAACTCATTTCCAAAAGTTTATAGAATTCGTAGCATAAAAGTGTTGTGGAAAGTGCCATATAAGCTTAATTGATTAAATCAACTTTAAAACTTCGATAATTCATATTTTATAATTCAAATCTATTTTAAAATATTTAAATAGATTTATCAAATTTATTTCATATTTTTCAAAATTAAAAACGTTCATTTAAACAGATTTCCTGTTATGGTCACTTAACTGCACTAGCGCGATTTTTCTGGAAAATTGTTTTTGACTTATTTTAAGATCTACTTATTGGAACTTTGATTTTCTTTCTTCGTTTAGAAGATATGGATATAATAGTTTGGAATTTTCTTATCTCGAAGAATTCCAAGCTATATTTCACTCAATACATTCATTTGAAATTTTCGGCGCGAAATCGCGAACTACCGTTACGCGACGCGTCTAGTTTTAGCTTATTTTTCAATACTTGAAATAATTTATTCAAATTGGATTTCAACACTTATAAAATCATTGTAAATCATTTTAAATCAATATTCTCACTTTTCAAAGTATTTAATACATATTTTCACTATTACCACATTATAATATTATTATATTCTTATTATTTTAATATTAAATTTTAAACTCCAATTCCAACTCAATTTCAATTCTAATATCAAATTAAACATATTTAAAACTTAGATTTCAAATCTAATTTCTATTTAAACTTCAATTCAATCTCAAACTAAACTTCACTTTTTCAAAATTGATTTCGATTTCATTATTCATCTCAATTTTAATTTCAAATTAACTATCCTTTCCAAATCTGTTTCACTTCAAATTTCAAATTCCCTTTTATTTTAACTTTAATTTCACTTCTAAATGAAAAGAGACTTATTTAAAATCATTAAGAGGCTAGATAATTTCCATACACATATTTGTATGGATTTAATTCTTATTTAATTAACTATGGTTAATTACTAATCATTTCTCTTATCATTTATCAATAAAGTTATCCACGAAATAAACAATCACATATTCAACTAATTTGCAACCAATTTGCAACCAAGTTATCAAACACTTAATCATTCAACATATTAATTTCTAATTTAACATTGTATTATCATCTTAAGTTTTATAAATATAAAACTAAGATTTGAGTGCTCACAATTGGTTCCATTCAACTAATCTTTTGTGTAGATTCCGAAATCGATCCCGGCAGCTCTTCCTTCTCTTTTTCTCGCTCCGAAGCTTCCCGACCTCCTTAATTCTTCTTGATGTGCTCGGTCTAGTCCAAGGGGAGTTGGTTGGCTTGGGTTTTGAGATGGAAGAGGGTGGTCGTGGGTAGAAAGGAGGAAGAGAGGGGTTTTGAAGTGGAATACTTGATTTTCTCTTTACTTTTTATTTTTCTAATATTTTTATTTTATTTTCCAAAAGCATGGAAGCCATTAGAGAGGCTTTTAGAAAGCTTGAGAAAGGAAGAAGAAGATGTAGAAATGTGTAAAAGAATGTAGAAGGATTGTGGTTTATTTATAGTTGAAGTTTGCTACACAAATTACCTTATTACCCTTAACCAAAAAGACCAAAATACCCTCCATATCAAATCAATTTTTATCTCTTTTAAGTATACTAAAACACTCTTTCCAATGCATGATTTTGATTTGTTATTAATTTTGAAATGAAGTGTATTAATGTGGAAATGATGTATTGATTAGATTTTGTACTTATGACATGATTTCTTCTTTTTTTCTTACACTTTTAAAAGTGTTAATTAATCATTTTGCTCATTTTCCATCCATGCACATAACATCTCATTAATTAGACATGATATATATGTAATAATTATGTTTAAAGTAAGCATGGATTTGACATTCATTAATGGTGATTAGATGTTTAAGAAAATATAATTCTAAGTTTAAATCTTTTATTAGTCAAATCAAATCTTACTTAATTACACATCAAATCAAAGGATTTCAAACTTTATTTTACGAAAGTAAACCATTTTTGTCTTTTTGCACTTTGTAACGATCTCGAATTTTATTAAGTTTAAATTGATAATTTAATTTAATTTTTGAATAAAAATTTGTGAAAATAATTGGTAATTAGTATAAAATAGTTGTTAAATTAAGGATTAATTGAAATTAGTCTGTATATTTGAACTTATGTTCATAAAATAGATTGAAAAATTGAATTGGGATTTAAATTTAAATGTCTTAGAAAATAAATTTGAATTCGAATCTTTTATATATATGTGAATATATATTAGATTTGAATTTATAATTTTTAGTTAAAAAAGGTAGAATTAAATATATAAGCAAAATAAAATACAAACAAAGAAGAAAAAGGAAACATCAAATGATATTCAAGTAGAAAAAAATCTTTAGTCAAAATGCAAAGAACAACTTGGATAAGTATGAAACAAGACAACAGTATATTGAATTTGAATATAAATATCTATGTACAAGCTTATACATTCAATACCATATCATATCAGCTACACCAAAACAGGAAGAAAAAGAAGAAGAAAAAAGTAACTGAAAACAAAGAAGTACATACAATAATAGCATAGGCTGTAAACAAAAATGGGAAGTAAAACAAGGGTAATTAATGCAAGAATATCTTAGCACACATTTACATCATTTCAGCTGAGACAAAGTAATGAGACAGTAATGGGAACAACTAAATTACCTTCAAGTATGATAATATGAAAACAAACAAGGCAAATACATAAGTTAACTTGTAATAGAAAACAGTACGAATATATTTATATCTATAAACAAGACGGATGATAATAAATGCTAGTACCTCTAGCATACAAGGGAAGGTATCGGCCACCATAACATATCATGTCAGCCCCATTTGCTAATAATAATAATAAAAAATCTCTGGTCACAAATATATTTAGATCTTACAGTACATAACAAATTATATCACACTGTATGGTACAAATATATATCAAGCTTCTCCTTTCAGTTCGAACCATGCAACCAAATTTTCTTCAACCTGAGAACAAACTAAAGTCTGGATAATCAAGCCTAGAATCTCAACAGAAGTTAGCAAGCTCTAGTCAAAATACAGATTTAAAACAAATGCAAAGATAAGTAGATCATCTCAAATCAAGTTCAGGTACAACTGCAAGTGAATTAAAGATTTCAAAAAAACTAACCAAGCTCAGACCAAAAGTATAACTTCCAGATTTCAAATAAATCGTTCCCAGGCTTGTCCTCTGTCTTCATTTCAAAGGTGAGTAAACTCACTTATCTATATATGTACTTTTGATATTATGGTCGACACTTTAAGTGTGATTCTTTAAATGCCTGCATGTTTGAGTTTACATATATTTATGGGGGTGAATGTCTGGGTATGTTTGGATACATACCTCTATTTTAGGTTAACAGGTATAAAGAAAAATAAAAATAAAATAATAGAGCAAACTTAAATTCTTCTACTCATAGTCTCTTTTAGGGTCTGTTGTATAAAAGAAGAATGTTAGCATCAACTAGAATTAAATTTAAAAAACTTGTTTCAAATAGAAATATGTATTTAATACTTTGGAAACGAAACATTTTACAGTAAAATATATGTCTCTGTTTAAAGTAAAATTTAAGCCTGATAGATGTTGTGATGTTTGGTTTGGTACTTGGGTTTGTTTGTATAAGTGATAATGTACAGGCATATCTGTTTATGTATGTATATATATAATGATATTGTGTGAATATCTGCGAACACACATTGGTTCTGTTCATAGTTTAACTGGCCTTAAAAAGATTCAAAAACAGATTACTTTTCCCCTAATCTATTATATGTTACAATGTATAGACAAGTTTTGTTTGGAGTACTAAGATATGGGTTTTAAAAATACTCGGTAAAGAACTCGGGTTTGTTCGCATGATTCACGGGTTTGAGCTCGGGTAAACAAGGTTTCGACTCGGGTTCAAGGTGATAGTTTTAAAAGTATAGGAAATAAAATATGAATTAAAACAATTTTTAAATTTTAAACAAGTTTTATAAAGTTTAATCAGCTTTTTAACAAATTTTGTCAAATTAATTCCCTTATGCAATATGTGTTTATTTTTTTGTATTAGTTAAAGGTTTCTAATATAGACTATTTTAAAATTTATTAAATTTAAAAGTGTCTTTAATATATTTAAAAATAATCTTTGATATTTAAGGAAACTAGTTTAAGATGAAGGGATTATCTTTTTAATTTAAATTAATTCTTAAGTGATTAAAAGATGTATTTAATAAGGGTTAAAGGACAATTAAAGGGATTAACAAAGATAAAATGGGTTATCTTTTAAATTTGATTTAGTAGTTAATGATTGGTTAATATAATTACTTAATTAATTAATTAATTTAAGGCTAATTAATTAATAAAGGTAACTAAGGAATGATAATTAAATTAAGGGTTAATTAATGATGTAATTAACTTAAAGGTTAATTTAATTAATGTGATTAATTAAGAATAATTAATTAATTAAGAACAATTAATTAAGATGATTGATTAATTAATTTATATCAGATGATTTGTAATTGATTAATCAAGATTTGATAATTAATTCATGAGTAATTAATTAATTATTGTAATTAATTAAGGATAATTAATTAAGAATTAATTATTAATTAAAGGATAATTAATCAAATGTTTTGTAATTAATTGATTGCTAATTTACCATAACTGGCAAATTTATTCATTGGAATTAATCTGATTTAAACCAATCAGATAATTAAATTTATCCTATTTATGGATGTTTGAATTGTATTGGTTGTTGAATTGTTTGATATTTCCGATATGTAATGCTTTGTGATATATCCTGATTTAAGTTGTGATCTGTATGTAATTAATTATCTATGATGTAATTCATTACCTGTGATGTATATATCTTTGATCAGTGAATGAAGATAAGCGTTATAGTTTATATCGCTTATCGGATATATTGTTGTATTTGATATGTGATGATTGAATTATGTTGCACTATTGTATTAAACCCCTGGACCACACTTATACACACACAAATATGGATTTCACGAGGAAATCGGTTGAGTCATAGATTTTTGAAAATAGTTTTGAATTTGAATTTTTAAATTCAAATGGTTTGAAATGGTATCGGAATAAAGTGAAAAGCTTTTGAAATGGAATTTCAAAGATGAAATTTATTTGGAACAACTTGATTAAGTTTTGAAATTTGAATAATTTGATTTAAATTAGAGTTCAATATCTGAAATTGAATTCTATATTCAGTATTTATGATATTAAACGGTATACAAGTTTATATGGGTTTTAAACCAACTTTTAAAGTGTTGTTTTTGGGAATTTGAATTAACCCAAATATTTTAACTTGTATAAATGAGTTTGGGTTTTTCCGAAACGAAAACTACTTACTTTCAAATAAAAATAGCCTTCATTTAAAGAAAGGATTTCCAAATTTTGTTGAAAAGTTTCAAGTTTGAATTGGAATTGTTTTGAAAGGCTATGAATGAATCTTTGGAAACGAGTTTTGAAAGCTATAAGTTAAATCTTGATTTAAAGATTTAACGAGTTAATTGAAATGTTAACTGTTTTGAAATCCATAAATGGAACTTTATGAACCAGGTGAACTTTGTGAATTAAATCTTTTGTTTAAAAGATTAAAATTGTGGAAATTGTTTAAACCATTGAAGATTTTTTTTTGAAATAAATCTTTCTGTTTAAAAGATTGGAAATGGTAATTTGTTTTAACCATTCAAATGAAAAGTTTAAGCTTTAAGCTGTGACTTAATTGAGGACCCATTATCCATATGTTTTAAATATTGCATTTATTATTCGGTTTAGCCGGGAGAGAACCTTTGTGTCATATAACCCATTCCGAATAAGTAATACGACGTAATGGATATCATTTGAAGACCGGTGGTGATGAACGGGTATTTGTGAAAACGATAGGATAACTGATCGATTGTCTCTACATTGAGTCGCGTCGGCATAGAGATTTTTTAAGTGATGGGAAATTCGATCAGGATTGTGAATACCCGGATTTCAAGGGCTTCTTCTGAAGTGCCTTCGGTTCTGTTTGAACCCGGAACAGACTTGTATGGTCACATGTCTGACACTACACTTTGAGATATAAAGCAGATTTCCTTCAAATACATATATGTTGGTGGCAGAGAATTTTTTTCTCTTAGCATAACATCCTTCTCTGAGACGTACGAGCTCAGAGGTTATGTAGTTGAAGGTTATCAGCGATATATTCCCAATTTGGTAGTGTGACATGCTGAGTGCTGCTGTGTGTTGATCATTTATTGATCATTTGTGATCGGAGCATGGCTTTGGTATAAAGCGTAGCTTTGTGGACGAGACTGCATCAGGACCTCACAGCTTGGAAATGGTCGAAACAGGAATATGCGGCAAGGTTATGAGGGTCGCGCCCTTTAGGGTGTGTCATTCCCTTCTGGTAAAGGGTGGTATCATGGTATGGAGCCCAGATATTTACCTATGTGGTGGCTCCAATCTCATTTACTGTGTGGTTGTTTCTTTAGAGGCATCTCGGATAAAGGTCCCAAAGGACCAGGGAGTGGCATGCTCAAGAAATAGTTACCTAGTTACAGAGGTAACCCGGCCTTGTGTTGGCACAGAGCTGGTTAAGTTCTCGGGACGTCCCGCTAGAGACTATCCCATGGACAGTGGAAAGTTCCTTAGCCCGACCATTTGTTGGAAATCCATTCATCCAATATGTATCTTGGTTTTAGTTGTATAACCTGCCATCTACTAATGGTGGCGCCCCACTGTTTGGATGGTAGCTATAGTAGGCATAGTTGGAAATGTCTATGTTGGCTAAGATTTATATCCTACTTTCAAAATGATTTCCACAGTGCACTTATTATAATAATATCAGAATCTTCTCATATTAAGCATGTTTGACTATCATAAGAAGAAATCTCCTCTAATTCTGCGTTTGCATTGTGTGTGTGGTGAGAGGTCTTATGGTAGTTTCATTTTCTAAAAAGCATTGTGAATTCCTTTTAAATTCTTTTGTAGATTGTTTTAAAGACCAAACTGTTTTTGTTTACTCACACCAGTCCCATGACTGATCCAAGTTTATTGTTCCTTTCCAAAACTCTGGGTTCCCACAATTTTCCACACGGGCAGTCTAGAGTTGGGTTTTTTGGATAGGCAGGTTTTGAAGATTATCTGGAGCTAGTTCAGACTTTGGATATGGACGAGACTTGCTTGTCTTAGTGTATCGTGATGTTGATTTGAGCTGTTGCTGGAGTTCTTCCTTGAAGACTATCATGAGTTATTTGTTCCGCTGCTGGTGTTAGCTATTTTCTTTTCCGCTGCTATTTTATTGTATCATATCTTTGATGTATATTGATATCTACTGTATCATCTGTTGTATCAGATATTGTATCTCTTTTTCTGCCGCTGTGTTTACTTAATTGTGTTATAAGCTCCGGCGACTGAACGCTCGAATCTACGGCATTTAAGTACGATGTAAAGTATGGATGTCGATTTTCGAAAGCGAAAAATCTGTATCGTCACATGTGGTATCAGAGCTATGGTTGAACTTTAGCTCAGGAGTATAACACATTAAGTAACTCATTAGAGATAGGGTGAAGTATACCCTAGAATGAGTAATCCCTAAGATATCCGTTCGAATGTCTCAGTAAATTCTCTTACTATCTACTGATAGTGAGTATGAGTGCAAGAAGAGAATGAGATAAGGGACAGGGGAATACGACTATAAATGGTCGATGCCCTGCAACTGTGGAAACAATTTCTCTATCAAATCTTCTTTGATTCGATTCCTAAATTCTTTTGATTGCTTCGTGACAGCTCCAGAAAGAAATTTCGATGTAATGGTGGTCCTACGAATCGTTGTAGAAAATTCCTACTTCGTATTTCATCAGTTTCTTATCAGCTTTTCGATTTAAACTTTAATGAATTTGAAATTTGAGATTGAAAATTTTAAATAAACTGGAAATTTTAAAACTGAGTTAAATTGTTTAATAGAATATGAAGGATAAATTGTATTATATCGATAAAACGATTTTGTTTAAAACCAAATTTGAAATTCTATTGTAATTTCTTGTGAATATTAAAGTCCGAAGAGGGACAAATTGGTATATATTTTGAGATATTCCGACATGAGTTTGGAATCTATGTATAATATTTGAAAATTGTGGAAGATTAAATCCATTTATCTATCTTTTTTGTTTTTGTGCCTGCAAATTTCGAGGACGAAATTTCTTAAGGGGGGAAGTCTGTAACGATCTCGAATTTTATTAAGTTTAAATTGATAATTTAATTTAATTTTTGAATAAAAATTTGTGAAAATAATTGGTAATTAATATAAAATAGTTGTTAAATTAAGGATTGAAAGTAATCTGTATATTTGAACTTATGTTTATAAAATAGATTGAAAAATTGAATTGGGATTTAAATTTAAATGTCTTAGAAAATAAATTAGAATTTGAATCTTATACATATATGTGAATATAAATTAGATTTGAATTTATAATTTTTAGTTAAAAAAAAGTAGAATTAAATACATAAGTAAAATAAAATACAAACAAAGAAGAAAAGGAAACAACAAATGATATTCAAGTAGAAAAGAAATCTTTAGTCAAAATGCAAAGAACAACTTGGATAAGTATGAAACAAGACAACAATATATTGAATTTGAATATAAATATCAATGCACAAGCTTATGCATTCAATACCCTATCATATCAGCCACACCAAAACCAGAAGAAAAAGAAGAAGAAAAAGTAACTGAAAACAAAGAAGTACATACAATAATAGCATAGGCTGTAAACAAAAATGGGAAGTAAAACAAGGGTAATTAATGAAAGAATATCTTAGCACACATTTACATCATTTCAGCCGAGACAAAGTAATGAGACAGTAATGGGAACAACTAAATTACCTTCAAGTATGATAATATGAAAACAAACAAAGCAAATACATACGTTAACTTGTAAAAGAAAACAGTACGAATACATTTATGTCTATAAACAAGACATATGGTAATAAATGCTAGTACCTCTAGCATACAAGGGAAGGTATCGGCCACCATAACATATCATGTCAGCCCCATTTGCTAATAATAATAATAAAATCTCTGGTCACAAATATATTTAGATCTTACAGTACATAACAAATTATATCACACTGTATGATACAAATATATATCAAGCTTTTCCTTTCAGTTCGAACAACGTAACCAAATTTTCTTCAACCTGAGAACAAACTAAAGTCTGGATAATCAAGCCTGGAATCTCAGCAGCAGTTAGCAAGGTCTAGTAAAAATACAGATTTAAAACAAATGCAAAGATAAGCAGATCATCTTAAATCAAGTTCAGGTTCAACTGCAAGTGAATTAAAGAGTTCAAAAAAACCAACCAAGCTCAGATCAAAAGTATAAATTCCAGATTTCAAATAAATCATTCCCAGGCTTGTCCTCTGTCTTCATTTCAAAGGTGAGCAAACTCACTTATCTATCTATGTGCTTTTGATATTATGGTCGACACTTGAAGTGTGATTGTTTAAATGCCTGCATGTTTGAGTTTACATATATTTATGGGGGTGAATGTCTGGGTATGTTTGGATACATACCTCTATTTTAGGTTAACAGGTTTAAAGAAAAATAAAAATAAAATATAGAACAAACTTAAATTCTTCTGCTCATAGTCTCTTTTAGGGTCTGTTGAAGAATGTTAGCATCAACTAGAATTAAATTTAATTTAAAAAAAATAGAAATATGTAGTTAATACTTTGGAAACTAAACATTTTACAGTAAAATATATGTCTCTGTTTAAATAAAATTTAAACCTGATAGATGTTGTGATGTTTGATTTGGTACTTGGGTTTGTTTATATAGGTGATAATGTACAGGCATATCTGTTTATGTATGTATATATATAATGATACAATGTGAATATCTGTGAACACACACATTGGTTCTGTTCATAGTTTAACAGGCCTTAAAAAGATTCAAAAACAGATTACTTTTCCCCTAATCTATTATTATATGTTACAATGTATAGACAAGTTTTGTTTGGAATACTAAGACATGGGTTTTAAAAAATACTTTAATGAAGATTTGAGGTGGTTTTTTTAGCTGGAAGAAAGAATATACAGGGAAACTCAAAAATTTATCAAATTTTCGATTTTCAAAAATACAGGATTCGTTTATATCATTTAAATGTATTTCGAAAACCATGAATTTTAACAATAAAATTACGATTTTTAGTTCGATTTAGGGTTGGAATCTGGGTTTGAACGGAGAACATATTTCCATCAATCTACGTCGACACTCGATGAATGGAGTGTCGTGATCAATGGCGAAGGTGGCTTGAGTGATGCTAGTTCATGGAAAAATAGTAATTGATTTTATAACAAGCTATAGTGGCCAATTTTTGATGATCTAGGGCTTTAACCTAGTTTTTAGTAAAGAGGGGATTTTGGGTTCGTACATCATCGTGGTTGGACCGGAAGGGAGCGCACTGGGGGGGATTGAATCATGGAATCAAGGCGAATGTTTGGTCGATGTTTCGAAGGATCTGATGACCGAAGGTGGCCATGCGTGGTGATTCTTGGATGAACTAATTTGTTCAGAGAAGTTTGCTATTGCTTGATTTTGCGTTGATGGGTTTTTGAGTTTTCTGGGTTTACAAGATCATTAGTGAGGTGGTCGGTGGCGTGTGGGTGATGGTGGCGAAGACCAAAGATGGTCGAAAAGCGGTGCACGTACACGCGTGTACATTGTGCACTGGGTAGAGTGGTGAAATCGGGGAAGAAGGAGGGTTTCTCCAGTTCGAGCTCGAGCTCTGGTATGTTGGCTCGAGTGTGTTTGAAGTGAGGTTAGCAAGTTACAGTTTTAAAGATGTTTAAATCAAAACAAAGTTGGAAGAGAAAAATTTATGGGGTGACTCGGTGAAGAACTCGGGTTTGTTCGTATGATTCACTGGTTTGGGCTCGGGTAAACAAGGTTTCGACTCGGGTTCAAGGTGATAGTTTTAAAAGTATAGGAAATAAAATATGAATTAAAACAATTTTTAAATTTTAAACAAGTTTTATAAAGTTTAATCAGCTTTTTAACAAATTTTGTCAAACTAATTCCTTTATGCAATATGTGTTTATTTTTTGTTATTAGTTAAAGGTTTCTAATATAGACTATTTTAAAATTTATTAAATTTAAAAGTGTCTTTAATATATTTAAAAATAATCTTTGATATTTAAGGAAACTAGTTTAAGATGAAGGGATTATCTTTTTAATTTAAATTAATTCTTAAGTGATTAAAAGATGTATTTAATAAGGGTTAAAGGACAATTAAAGGGATTAACAAAGATAAAATGTGTTATCTTTTAAATTTGATTTAGTAGTTAATGATTGGTTAATATAATTACTTAATTAATTAATTAATTTAAGGCTAATTAATTAATAAAGGTAATTAAGGAATGATAATTAACTTAAGGGTTAATTAATGATGTAATTAACTTAAAGGTTAATTTAATTAATGTGATTAATTAACAATAATTAATTAATGAAGAACAATTAATTAAGATGATTGATTACTTAATTTATATCAGATGATTTGTAATTAATTAATCAAGATTTGATAATTAATTCATGAGTAATTAATTAATTATTGTAATTAATTAAGGATAACTAATTAAGAATTAATTATTAATTAAAGGATAATTAATCAAATGTTTTGTAATTAATTGATTGCTAATTTACCATAACTGGCAAATTTATTCATTGGAATTAATCTGATTTAAACCAATCAAATAATTAAATTTATCCTATTTATGGATGTTTGAATGGTATTGGATGTTGAATTGTTTGATATTTCTGATATGTGATGCTTTGTGATATATCCTGATTTAAATTGTGATCTGTATGTAATTAATTATCTATGATGTAATTCATTACCTGTGATGTATATATCTATGATCAGTGAATGAAGATAAGCGTTATAGTTTATATCGCTTATCGGATATACTGTTGTATTTGATATGTGATGATTGAATTATGTTGCACTATTGTATTAAACACCTGGGCCACACTTATACACACATAAATATGGATTTCATGAGGAAATCGGCTGAGTCACAGATTTTTGAAAATAGTTTTGAATTTGAATTTTTAAATTCAAATGGTTTGAAATGGAATCGGATTAAAGTGAAAAGCTTTTGAAATGGAATTTCAAAGATGAAATTTATTTAGAACAACTTGATTAAGTTTTGAAATTTGAATAATTTGATTTAAATTGGAGTTCAATATCTAAAATTGAATTCTATATTCAGTATTTATGATATTAAACGGTATACAAGTTTATATGGGTTTTAAACCATCTTTTAAAGTGTTTTTTTGGGAATTTGAATTAACCCAAATGTTTTAACTTGTATAAATGAGATCGGGTTTTTCCAAAACGAAAACTACTTGCTTTCAAATAAAAATAGCTTTCATTTAAAGAAAGGATTTCCAAATTTAATTGAAAAGTTTCAAGTTTGAATTGGAATTGTTTTGAAAGGCTATGAATGAATCTTTGGAAACGAGTTTTGAAAGCTATAAGTTAAATCTTGATTTAAAGATTTAACGAGTTAATTGAAATGGTAATTGTTTTGAAATCCATAAATGGATCTTTGTGAACTGGGTGAACTTTGTGAATTAAATCTTTTGTTTAAAGGATTAAAATTTTGGAAATTGTTTAAACCATTGAAGATTTTTTTTTGAAATAAATCTTTTTGTTTAAAAGATTGGAAATTGTAATTTGTTTTAACCATTCGAATGAAAAGTTTGAGCTTTAAGCTGTGACTTAATTGAGGACCCATTATCCATATGTTTTAAATATTGCATTGATTATTCGGTTTAGCCGGGAGAGGACTTTTGTGTCATATAAACCATTCCGAATAAGTGATACGACGTAATGGATATCATTTGAAGACCGGTGGTGAAGATCGGGTATTTGTGAAAACGATAGGATAACTTATCGATTGTCTCTGCATCGAGTCGCGCCGATATAGGGATTTCTTAAGTGATGGAAAATTCAATCGGGATTGTGAATACCCGGATTTCAAGGGCTTCTTCGGAAGTGCCTTCGGTTCTGTTCGAACGCGGACAGGCTTGTATGGTTACATGTCTGACACTACACTTTGAGATATAAAGCAGATTTCCTTCAAATACATATCTACTAGTGGCGGAGAATTTTTTCCTCTTAGCATAACACCCTTCTCTGAAACGTATGAGCTCAGAGGTTATGTAGTTGAAGGTTATCAGCGATATATTCCCAATTTGGTAGTGTGACATGCTGAGTGTTGCTGTGTGTTGATCATTTGTTGGTTATTTGTGATCAGAGCATGGCTTTTGTATAAAGCGTAGCTTTGTGGACGAGACTACATCAGGACCTCACAGCCTTGAAATGGTCAAGACAGGAATATGCGGCAAGGTAATGAGGGTCGCGCCCTTTAGGGTGTGTCATTTCCTTCTGGTAAAGGGTGGTATCATCATTCCCTTCTGGTAAAGGGTGGTATCATGCTATGGAGCGTAGATATTTACCTATGTGGTGGCTCCAATCTCATTTACTTTGTGGTTGTTTCTTTAGAGGCGCCTCGGATAAAGGTCCCAAAGGACCAGGGAGTGGCATGCTCGAGAAGTAATTACCTAGTTACAGAGGTAACCCGGCCTTGTGTTGGCAGAGAGCTGGTTAAGTTCTCAGGACGTCCCGCCAGAGGCGATCCGATGGACGGTGGGAAGTTCCTTAGCCCGACCATTTATTGGAAATCCATTCATCCATTATGTACCATGTACGGTTTTAGTTGTATTGCCTGCCATTTACTGATGGTGGTGCCCCACTGTTTGGATGGTAGCTATAGTAGGCATAGTTCGAAATGTCTATGTTGGCTAAGATTTATATCCTACTTTCGAAATGTTTTCCACTATGAACTTATTATAATAATATCAGAATCTTCTCATAATAAGCATTTTTGACTATCATAAGAAGAAATATCCTCCAATTCTGCGTTTGCATTGTGTGTGTGGCGGGGGGTTTTATGGTAGTTTCATTTTCTAAAAAGCATTGCGAATTCCTTTTAAATTCTTTTGTTGTTTGTTTTAAAGACCAAACTGTTTTTGTTTACTCACACCAGTCCCATGACTGATACAGAGTTTATTGTTCCTTTCCTAAACTCTGTATGCCCACAATTTTCTACACGGGTAGTCCAGAGTTGGGTTTTTCGGATAGGCAGGTTTTGTAGATTATCTGGAGCTAGTTCAGTCTTTGGATATGGACGAGACTTGCTTGTCTTAGTGTATCGTGATGTTGGTTCGAGCTGCTGTTGGAGTTCTTCCTTGAAGACTATCTTGAGTTATTTGTTCCACTGCTGGTATTAGCTATTTTCTTTTCCGCTGCTATTTTATTGTATCGTATCTCTGATGTATATTGATATCTATTGTATCATCTGTTGTATCAGATATTGTATCGATGCTATATATCAATGTATTATTCTTTTTCTTCCGCTGTGTTTACTTAATTGTGTTATAAGCTCCGGCGACTCGGATTTGAACGCTCGAATCTACGACATTCGAGTACGATGTAAAGTATGGATGTCGATTTTCGAACGTGAAAAATCCGTATCGTCACACACTTACTTTTTCTTAATTGTTTTCTAGAAGTTTCTAACCTTGTTTTGTAAAAGTAAACTTGATTAATGAATTAATTAATACATACACTATTTGAATATATGTTCCTATATAAGCAAATAAAAGTGCGACGATGATGCGACAACTTTTAATCGACAAAACGTCGTTTTTCGACAAAATGTTTTACGGTCTCATTTTGACGTTTTAGTTAAATTATTTATTTATGTAAACCAAATTTAAAAATAAACCTTTTACTTATTTAAATAAATTAAAACATGTCTCATTATATTTTAAAATCATATTTAAATAATATCAAAATCTCTAATTTTACGGTGTATGTAAAACTGACAAAATGCGACAAAATTTGGTTATTTTTGTAAAACGATTATTAACATATTTTTAAATATATAAATATACTTTTATTATCTTTATTAGATGTTTTCAATAAGATTTATCTTTTTAAATAAATATTTCAACCTATTTATTTAAGCATTTATTTATTTTTAACAAAACTTAACTTTTGTTGATTTGTTCTAAATTACAAATTTATACCTTTTAAATTATCAACTATAAGAATAAATAATTTCTCTACTATTATCTATTATATTTAAATTATTTATTTAAGATTTAAACCTTTTTAAATTTACAACAAACGAAATCTCTCATTTTCGAAGTAGCAAAATTATTGGTCGTTACACAAATTCTTGTCCAAACTTCCGTAGATCCATTTTTTAGTCCTTAGTGTGCTTCCAAGTTCATGAATCATTTCATTCATGTTTTGATCTTCTAAGTCTAGTTGCAATCTGCTTTTCTCAAAAACCGGGTTAACACTTGCCCTCTAAATTACGCCTTTCGGATGTAAGGTGTGCTTTGCTCAAGAAATAGTTCCAACAAACCAATCTTCGGTGATTGAGCCTTTGGCTTTCCATTGGTACCGATCTTGGTGAATACTTTGGTTCCTTCGAATCCTCTCGCAAATCAAAGGTCGTTCCAAACCTGTTGTAGCTCAGAACTCTAGCGCTTTCTTAAGTGTTTTTCAGACATCATTATCATTTCGATTTCATCAGGAGTTGTTACATCACATATCAAAATCGTTCCCTATTCATCTTGGATTTATCCATTTTACTCTAATTACAAGGCATTCAAAACCTTTTATCAAAGTTGTTTATGTTCTAACGTTTGATCTCTCCAAATTATTTTACATTTAGTTTAAAATGTGATATCACCTAATCATTTTACATTCAACCTAAGGTTTTAACCTCTCCGGATCGTTCGTAATCCAATCTAGGATTCGATTTCTTTGGACCGCTTAACTTCCAATCTAGGGTTCGAACTCTCTGGGTCGTTTATCGTCTAATCTAGGGTTTCAATCACTCTGGATTTTTGCTTAGTCCAATCAGCTCACTCTCTGACGAGGGACCCAATGACCAAGCAAGCCCATCCGCTCACTGTCAAGTGAGGAGACTTACTTTTCATATAAGCCCATCCATTCACTCTTCGACAAGGGAGCTTGCACCCTTCTTTCCCGTTCCGTCACTCTAGATGAGACTTAAAGTGACCAACATTATACAAGCTCATCTGCTCACTCTCCAACGGGGGGAGTTGCATCCTGCACTCCGGTCCCCTCTCTTTGGACTAGACTTAAAGAAATAAATTTTAGTCGTCACATTCAATGTGGATTTTCAAAAATCAGATACTCAAACATTTAAGTCAAAGAAAACAAGAAGAAATCCTAATTATCCGTTCCAAACGTCCGACTCACTGTGTGTTATAGACCCATTTAGGTCCCGTACACATGCAGGCGGTCCGAAGTTATTATTATCCTCAATAGTCATATCAGACATTTGACTTAGAGCATGTTTAGAGACCAATCTAAGCATCATTCATGTGCAAACAGTCTAAGTTTATTATTATCATCTTAATCGTTCAAAATAAGAAAAAGGAGAGCGAGGAAATCGAACTTGATCATCTCGATCGTTGGATTTCGAGTCTCGGACCGGATCGTTAGTTGCTCCTTGATGCATTCACTAGAGATGGTGGTTGCTCTGGCCGCACCATGGCAATTTGGTTCCTCAGAAACTTTTGCAGCTGGTTGCTTCGAACCGGTTCTTCTATTGGATCACAAATGTGTTGGTGTCCATTCGTTTCATGTCCATCCATCTCATGGATGATGCCGAACTTTCTAGATCTTTTCTCCCGATCAGTGGACCCTTTTTTTGATGGCTTTTGATAGAGGATCTGTCCCTTAATGTTCAGATATATCCTCTTCAGGGTCTTAATTAAATTAGTTTAGGAGGAGAATTTCAGCTCCCTCCTTTGTCGTTTCAGATCCTCAAACTCGCCATCAGCTTTTTTTCTTTTTCGTTTCCTGCTCTGGATAATCCTCTTTCGTCTACATCATTAATTTCAATATTCTCAATCTCGACGCCTTCCTGATGCAAATATCTGTTTGTTTCGTAGTATAATTCCATGTGATCCATCGGTGGTTCCCTTTAAAAAGCAATCTTGAAGTCGGTCTTGTTTGGGACTCCAGATACTATTGCATTTAGATTATTGACGGATCTGGCTTATCGACGGCTGTAGTTACCGTGGTAAATCTTGTCAAATAGCTTCTAAAGGTATCGTTGAGACATTATTTCATGCTTCATAGTGTCATCACATTTTTTGGTCGCGAGACATGAACTTTAAACCGTATGAAGAACTTACTAATCATGTTGGCCCACGTGCTAATGCAACAATTTTCTCATGGTCTAAACCACATTATCGCTAAGTTTCTTAGAAATAACGGAAAGCGCTGTCCCACCACCTTCTCTGGAGCACCCAACACCTCCATATATCAGATATATCGCACAGATGGACCGTCAGATCTGTTTTTCCATTATACACGCATCAAAAGTTTAAAATCATAAGGATTCCTCGCATTTCAGATATTAAATGTGAACGGATTCTTGCTCATGTCCTCTAAGCTTTAATTTTGGGAGTCACCCCTAATTATCCTCCTTACCAACTCAGCAATTCGGTTTTCGCCATCCAATTATGGTCTTCGACCAAAAGCAATATTCTGCCCCGTGCTGTTGTAGGGGAATTCTGGCACATATTCTGACACATACTCCTCTGGCTGCACGTTAGCATTTTGATATACTCCTCTGCCTTCATTCTGTCTTCCGTTCCTATGGGGAGGCTCTGGCACATATTCTTTCGGTCTATGACCATCCGTTTTTCGATTCACGTTTCTAGCATTATCTGCTCCCAGCATCCCAGTAGTCACACCAACATGGCTCTCTAGTATAGTTCCCTTGGTACCAAGTTGATTTAGGTTGGTATTAAATTGTTCTATTTGCGGTGGCATTGTTACAGTTTGCTCCGCTCCTACTCCATATGCTCATGCATTTATTCCTAAAAATTACTTCTAAGGTTCTACAGCTCTAGTTATTCCTCGTTGTCCAATTCTTCGAAAAAATCCTTCAAGCATTTCCTGTTGTCTAGTTCTTGTTTCATAATGCATCTCCTTCAACATTTTTTCAATCTCTTCTCGGGTCACGTAGAAGGATGGATGAGAATTTAAGGACACCTACTGGCTGCTCCCATGCTCTAGTGACTTCCTCCAATCTTAGATCGTGTGTTAAGTCTCTTCATCTTCTCTAAATCTCATATTTAAACTTCAAGTCTTCTGATCTAATCCGCTCTCAGTGAAAGCTTCAAAATGTTAACCCAGAAAACGTATAACATCTAGAAATCTATTGAAAGCACAAGTTCAAATAAAGTAAATAGAAAAACAGTAAAAGGAAACACAATTTTTATAGTGGTTCGTGTAAACTCAAGCATACGTCCACTTTAATCTTGTATTAGTTGCTCCCTTTGGATTACAACTAATTATCTTAGATCTGAAAACAATTAAGTGGATCTCAGATTTACAACGATATTTATAAAGGGTATGAGAGTCACTAGTGCTAGAGATTTTATAAGCAAGAAATAGTGGCTTCCTATGTGACTCTAGTGGAAAGGGGTTAAAATGTCAAGAAGAAGAAGTCTCTAATAGCAGAGAGATCATTGCAGGTAGGCTTGTATTTATAGGGAAACAAGTGTACAGGTCTGGAAGCCTACTTGCAGCAGAGTCTAGGAGTTAGCCTAATGCCACACATGAGACCACAATGCCCCCTGAGTCATTATAATAACTCGGTGCTGACCTAAATAAATCGGCATCAAGTTATTTTAGCTTGTCCATATCACTTTCTTTCACTTGCTAACTCCTTCTACCTTCTTCTTGAGTTGTTCTAAGTCCTCCATCGGCTTTGAGTTGATTAGTGTGATCTTCCTAATAGCTGCTTTCTTTGCTTTCTTCTCGTCCTTCCTTGGAATTGCTCGTCAAACTCATCGGAAAATCATTTGAATGCGAGCTATCGAAGTTTCATAAGAGGTATATGGTGTTTATGAGGTATAAACAAAGGGAAATAGGTTGGGACCGGCCTTTAACTCAAGGCTGACCTATTTACGTAGCCAAATTCTTGTCAAAACTTCTAAAGTTCCATTTTCTAGTCCTTACAAGTGTGCTTCCAAGTTTGTGAATCATTTTGTTCTTGTTTTGATCTTCTAAGTCCAGTTGAAGTCTACTTTGCTCAAAAAGAGGGTTAATAAGAAGATATAATATTTATAAGTTGAAAGATTCACGTAGATGCTTCTAAGCTCTACGAGTGTAAATATCTAGAGCTATTAAATTGACGTTCAAATGAATATTATGAAATCTTAGAATCATTCTCCATATTTTTTTCAGTCTTTTAATCTCATATCTTACCTCAATGATGGTGGATTGACATACCAGAATAAAAAATGTGTCAAAACATTAAAGTTCTTCAAATCCGATAATTTAATACCAAATTGAAGCGCACGACGAGACGATGAGATTACAAGGGTTCATGTCACAAAAGTGTTGGGGTTGACTAGAGTTCAAAGAAGAAGCTAGTTCCATCCGCTATAGTTCAATCGTGAAACAAAGAATATGCGATGACTGGAGGATAAATGGTGCAAAGAAGGCCGAGGTAAATCAACGTGTTGTGACTGATCTGTTAGATAGACACTATGGTGGAATGAAATAGAGAGGAGTTGACCGACTTGGGTTTCGCCAATGGTGACATAAGGCAACGTGGAGGTGTTAGCAAGGTTAATCGTGGTGAGACGAGCTCGACTTTGGTCTCCATATCAACAACTAGAAGTCAATGGTGACACTAACACGATGAAGGTGGCGGCTGTAAGGGTATTGCATTTTGGAAGGTACTATTGCACGAGATTTTATTTGATTAATAAATTACCAAAATGCCTATACTACTTCCAATTGTCATATCTTTTGCATATAACCTATATTTCACGCATAGTTTGTTGCATTTTGATTGTAATGAGATTCTATGCATGATAGTGAGACTTGAACCAATGATTGAATTTCTGGAAAATATGGTTAAAGTGACTGGGAATGGCTTCGTACTCTTTAAAAATCCATATATACTCTTATACATGTTCATATGAGATGTTAGTGGTGAGATGGTTTTGAACATACACACATAGTTATCACTTTATTGATTGAATATTGGTTATGGACAAAACCGAGGTAGGTTAGTTGCATGAAGTCCTAAGGCGTCGATCAAATTATTTGGAAATACACATTTATTCATCCTTATATTGCTTTGATTGTTCATATTTTTCGTATTTCTTAGACTATTGATATTATTTGTTATTCTTGTATTCCTTATGTTAAAAAAAATGCTACCATTTACAGGAAAATTGGAAAAGGGTATGATTTAATATGACTCAAATAGACTAACGATCCAATAAAGAATCCTATACAATACGCACACACGCACGTGTGCGTTGTATTATACACTACACCATGCTGTCCATTTTGCCGCCCTAACGCGGAAAATTTGCCATAGTCTTGAACCGTGGCAATTTTACCATAGTTTTGGGCCGTGCTAAAATAAATTTCCAAGGTTACGGGCCGTGATAATTTTGCAATGGCTTCAGACCATTGCAAAATTATACTAATTTTTTAACTTCCCCACCTTACCGTATACAACCTAACGCCTTTCTCAAAAAAAATCGCCTTATTCCCTAACTCATTATTTTGGGTCCCCGCCCTAACAAATTTCGATCCCGCGCCATAACTCACTAATTTTCGCCACTCCTTGAATCCACATCAATTCCACTGCTCTTAAATTAGTCTAATCGTTTTGTGATTAATTTCTGAAAACAAATCGCTCTCACTCAAATCATGTGAATCCAGGTTCGCTCTAATCGGTCATCTTCATCATCATTTGTGTTTTACATTTTCGATAACAAAACATTTGTAATAATAGGAGAGTTAGAAATACCAAAGTTGATGACTTCTCCAGTGCCAACGATGTATAATTTTGAGTAATCTCCAAAAGTTACCATTCCACTATCGATGTATATTATATTTGATAACATTTTTGAGTTTCTGGTCATATGTTTGAGCATCCACTATCAAGTCTCCATTTCTCCTTATTTTTTATTTTGGGTACCTGCAAAATAAAAATGATTTAATTGGTACCCATATACTTTGTTAGGGTCCTAGATGTTAGGAGGAGCAGGTAGCCATACCTAAGAAGGTTTGGTACCTTTGTGAAATAATTTTTATTATAGACTACATTATCTAAAAAATTATTAATATGTTTTTGTCTAATCAAATTATTATTTGTCTTAGAAATCCAAATTTTTATATTTTTGGTATTCGTATTAGACTTAGGTGTTCTTTTAGTCTTTTGATGAATACAACTATATTTCCTAACATTATTCCCTTTTTGTTTAGGAATATTTTTAAATCCTATTCCATTTCTATTACCTGATGGTTTTGAAGTTTTGACAAGATTTTCCAAATCTTATTTTCCTTTATTAAATTTTTTAAACATTATTTGTAATTTTATCTATTTTTTCTTTTAATTCTAAGTTTTCAATTTTCAATGTTTTTATATTACTCTTCAAGTTGACATTTTCTTTTAACAAATTATCCTTTTCTAGTAGATTTTTAAAAATCAATAGCCATAGTCTCATTTTCAACCAAACTATTTTTAATTTTTTCTTTAGATAAGTCTAGTTCCTCTTCTAAAATAATTTTTTCATCTTTTAGCAATCATACTTCAAGTTCTAATCTATTTATTTTGGCTATATGTTCTTTATTCAATTTTTTAGTTTGTCTAAATTTATCATCTAATTCCATACTAAGTTCTAATAATTCATTATAGCTAAGTTCGGGACATATCTCATCAGTTTGTGCCATAAAGCATACATTAGCTTGTTCTTCGTCACTATTGCTGTCGCTGTCTGATGATGATGAAGAATCCGAGTCATCCCATGTTACTTTGAAAGCTTTCTTCTTTTTGATTTTTTCAAATTTTTTCTTCTTTTTATCATTGTTGAGCTTTGGACAATCTTTCTTCATATGTCCAAATTGGTCACATTCATAACATTTGATTGTTGCTTGATTTGTTGAGCATGATTTTTCTCCTTTCTGAAATCTAGTCATTCTCCTAAACTTCTTGAGCTTGTTGAAGTTTTTGGCAATAAATACAATTTCTTCTTCGTGTAAGTCGGACTCTTCATTTGTTGCTAGGAATGCTTTGTTCTTTTTCGAGTTTTGTTCTTTTCGTGCCCGCAAGTTAGCTTCGTAGGACATTAAATTTCCTATCAATTCTTCAACTAAGGGTGTTGAGAGATCATTTGCTTCTTTGATAGCTAATACTTTTCTTTCCCACTCTGGAGTTAAAGAACCGAGTATTATAGATACTTTATCAAAATTTGTGGATTTGACTCCAAGTGCTATTGAATCGTGTTGAATGGTTTGGAATCTAGAGTACATGCCTACTATAGATTCATTTTGTTTCACTTTAAATGAACAAAATTGATTTTGTAAAATTGAAATTTTAGTTTGTTTAACTTTGTTTGTGCCTTTGTGTGTAACTTGTAAGGTACGCCAAATATCATATGCAATGTTACGTAACATGACATGAGAAATTCATTCTTATTTAACGAACAAAATAAAACATTCATGCCAAATATCATATGCAATGTTACATAACATGACATGAGAAATTCATTCTTATTTAACGAACAAAATAAAACATTCATAGCTTTGGCATTATTAGAAGCTACGATTTTTTGTGCATCATTCCATATGTTCATAGCAGTGTCGGGCGCTTCATATTTATTTTGAGTGGCTGAACAAATTTCTAATCCATGAGCTTCCATGAAACGTGTTAACCAATATGCTGAACCATTAAAAAGCAGGGGTCGTGCTGTGGATTGATCTTCTTGAAAAATACTTGCCATATTGTAGCGATTCAAAAACGTGTTATAGTACTTTGATCAAATATTGCTTTGATACCAATTGAAAGTCATTAGGGTGGATCGTGTAGTGTATATGCAAGTATATGTGACAAAATATATAATGTAACTAGAACAATATCAATCTACATAAATATAGAATAAGCACACCAAGATTTTATACTGGTTCAGACCTCCCTTCCTACGTCCAGTCCCGAAGCTCCCCTTCGAAATTCGACTATCAAACACCTTCGCTTCGTCCGGAAGAACAGGCTTGGTTATAATAAATTGTTCTTGTCAAATGTGTGTTCTCTAACATGGATATTGACTAATTAGCACAAATGCTTCCAATATATATATATATATATATATATATATATATATATAGAGAGAGAGAGAGAGAGAGAGAGGGTATTGTCTATGAAGAATTGAATATTTGAAAGAGTAAAATACAAGTATAGGTTGCTATAGATCAAGAGTATATGATAGAGTATGTAATTAGAGAGCATAAGTAAGTAAGATGATTTGTTCTCTTGATTCTTGATGATATATATAGTTGTAGAGAGGCTCATTAAGTAGTTGCATCCATTAACAAGTGCTCTATAGTTGTTTCTATTGATGATGAAGAGTTGCAGCGAAGAGAAGCGGAGATGTCTATTCGAATGTGGTACTTGAAGTTTAAATTTAAAATCCGAGTTCAAAATCAAATGTCTGGTATTTGTAACAGACGTCTGATACTTTTTTTTTGTATATAGTGGATTTTCAGATGTCCAAATGCTATTGCTAGACGTCCGGTTTTGTCTGTTTGTAGTTTCAGAGGACTTTTCCAAACGTCTGGCATGTGCATCCAGGCGTTTGAAACTTGTGCACAGTTGTTTTGTGCATCTTTTATGTTGCTTCTTTGTACCTATAGACTTGTAGTCTCTAATAGTGTTCTTTGAGCCTTGTTCTTGACTTTCTAGTGACGTTATTCTAGAAAGTACGTGTATATAGAAATATATATATGCATATTTGATTTCCATTGTATAGTTGGTATCATCGAAACTGTAGATTTGATTTCCTAACAAATATCAGTGACTTATTATGTTATTTGTAATCTTGCACAAGGAATTACAGTATTATGTTAATGCTTCAGCAATAGCTAAATGCCATCTCTTTGTTGATTTAAATTGTCCTTGTAGTGTATTTGAAGCTGAAAGGCCAGGGTATAAATTTTCAGTTAAGCAGCGGGTAAAGATGTACTTCTATAAGGTATTAAATATTATTAGCAAATGTTATATATGTAAAACACATTGAACATGACATCACTAAGCTCGCACTTGTGGTTCCTAGAATAAAAAAAAAATTATAAAATTGGTTAAATGTTATCCTTTACTTTAGCAATCTCTTTCAGTATTACGCATTGTGTTGTATAATTTTTGACCAATATTTATTTCTATTGATCTGTATGCATGGTATTTTATACAACATATATGACCCGAATATTTTCTATACTAATAGATATTACTGTAATAGTTTCATTCTAGTTCTTATATGGTAGCATAACTGTCACCTTTTTTCTGCAGCTTACTTAACTGTTTCACTCTAGTTCTCATATAACAACACATATGACATGAATATTAAGCTAAGTTGCTCAAAATCTTATTGTAGTTTAGAACCTAATATGGCTACACAAACTATACTAACACAAAAACTTAGACTTGGTAAGGGGAAAAGCAAGTTCGCATACAGAGGTGATCTTACAAGTAGATCCAAAGATGACATTCTTTCCATTGGGTCCTTCAGTACATTGCAAAGAAAACTTAAGAATCAATTATCTATGACAAAGAAAATAATACGTTGAGCGATAACTACATAATACAGCTACGTTTTTACCCCCATAGATAAAACCATAATTCAAAGAAAAGAAGAGGCAAATATATTATGTAACGACCTGGATTTTCTTGCCGTTCGATTTTGAATATTTAAATGGTTTAAATATTTAATTTGGAATTTTAATTGAGTTAATAAGATTTTAAAACTAGAATTTCAAGTGATTTCGTTAATTTTTGAAAACGTCAATTTAATCGATGCGTTAAAATAGCGATCTGGGGGCACAGTCTCAGAATTCGACGAAACTAGTTCCATTGGATCCGTAATATTGTATTATTATCGGATTTCATATTTCATAGAGTTTGGAATAATCGTTTGATTGTACGGGATATAAACCCGCTGAAATTTATATTGAAAATTCAATATAATAATTGGGTCATAAAAGCTATCTTCTCCATACGATCGAATTAGGGCTCAAAATCATTTCTATTTCATTCAGAATAGGGGTATAACATTATAAACGTCTAACGGCACGTCTCGGTAGGAGTTTGGGATTTTCAGTTGTATTAAATGAGATATTTTATAATCAAATAATATTATAATTGGAAAAGTTATCCACGTCGTTTCCATTCTTTTCAGCCCTACCATGTTCAAGACGTATCCACTCCCATCAAATCGTGTTCCCTCCTCTTCATTTTAAAATGACAGCGGGGTTTTTTAAAAAAGAGAAAAGAAATCAGAAATAAAAAAAGACCGTTCCTCTCAAAAAACGAAATCAAGTCAGATCAAAGCAATTGCTTAGTCGATCACGTCCTTTAGGTTTGGGGGGGAGGAGATGATTAATGGCAGTAAGGGGAAGCACGTGCGTACGAATATAGAGAAAGCGTTTTGAGTCGCGCAAGCAGGGCGATGCGGAGGCTCAAACAAAATTTACAGGTTGGAGGCACTGCTATTTGTGTACGCATGACGCGTGTGCGTTGACAAGGAGGGCGAGGCGACTTGCGATGGTGTGGGTGAGGCAGTCGCGTTCGATCTGGGGTGACCTGTGAGAGACAAGGGTAATGAGTTTGTTGTGGGTGATATCGCTATACCTGGATGATGGCGCGTGACATCAGACAAATAGATGTCGACGAAGAGGAAGGAGGGAGCAGTTCATGGTGGTAGGTTTCGGCGTTGTCTTGGGCAGTTCGGCGTTAGGTGGGCGTTAGTTCGGTCTTGCGATGGTGCAACGATGGGAGGGGGTAATGAGTTTTTTTAGGTAATTATTTAACTTATGGTGTTTCGAAAAAAATTAACTAATTTGTTTGTTAAATTGAAAATCTTATAAATGCTATGACGTACTCATACAAGGTTTAAAAATCATGGAAGCGAGTCACGATGGATCCGCGGTACAAAATATTATACAATCGAATAAAATGGGAGTTGAAATGATTAAAAATTTTAGATGACCAAGGTGAGTATTTCTCATTCATTGGAATTACCAAAATTTAAATTTTTAATAGTTGAAATTAAATTTTGAATGCTTTTTTAATTTATAAATTATCGTTTGTTAAATGATATATATATATATATATATATATATTAGTAGTTGGAGTGATATTCTTGCACATTATCGCGGATAAGACCTTATACCTTCCGCATAATAGCGGATGACCCCATATACCGCTCGAAGTGGGATTATTATTTTTATGTTGTATTTACATCTGTGGATGCAGGGAAACAGGTTGGAGGGGTCCAACTGGATTGCTCAAATATATTGTTTATTTTTCATGCATACTAATATATGATGTGAGTAGGTTATCTGTTATAGATTATTATTGTAATTTGAATTATTAGATGCTATTTTAGCATTGACTGAATTTTGATATTTTAAATACCAGAAATATATTTTTAAAAATTTAAGGGATAAAAGGGAATTTTGATATAAAAATATTTATATTAGAATTGAAGTTATTTTAAAGAAATTGAGTTAGAAAAATATATTTGATTTTTTTATACTTAACGGTTGTGAATTATCAAATGGAGATGCGTCTTTCCTACATGATTGCACATAACGACAGGATATATAAGCTTATCCAAATTCTTGCCACTTTGAAACACAAAAAGGGGTAATAGACAAATGGTATTGTATTCATCTTTCTATGCCAAGTTCTTCTCATGTTTCGACGTGTAGACAAGAATGTGTTTTTGTAATTATGCCAGCAATTTGTGCACATCACTTTATGCACATCAATTTTCAAATTCTTTCTCATATGATGTAACTTCCAAATGGCTTAATGTACTTTTTTATACTTCACATCAAATGGCCTACCATTCGTCATAGTAAATGGCTTAATATACTTTTCAATTTCTTGGTCAATAAATGTAATTTTACTGGATACTAAGAGACGATTTAAATTGTCTTGATACCCTGGAGGACCTTTTTCTTGGATATAAAGTGTGAATCCCTGTATACATTGAATAATATGATAATATTTTTTTACTACACTATTATACGGTATTATGACATTTGAAATCTTAGTGGAATGCAGAATAACTTGTTTACTATTTGTGCCATACAAGAAAGTGGCATGGTCCCTCAATGGTCTCAACACTCACTTTACCTATAACAACAACTAAAATAGCATCATGTATAGAATAAAGATGTCTGAAACCATAAATTGCATATATCTAAGAGCATCTCCAACAAACACGGGTGTAGATTTTACAAAATACACATTTGAACTTTGTAATCGGATATTTTCTCCAACAAAATTTAACCAGGCGCTTGTTCAACAAGCGCCTGGTGTAAGGAGTCTGTTGAACAGGCGCCTGACATTAAATAATTATAAAATATATATTGTCAGGCGCCTGTTGAAAAAACGCCTGAGCACTGGGCGCCTGTTGAACAGGCGCCTGACAATATGGCGCTTGTTCAACAAGCGCCTGAGATACAGGCGTTTGTTGAACAAGCGCCCATCACAATCCTATATTTCCGACCCATACTGCCCCAAATCCATACTATCGTATTTTCTCACCTCCTGTTGGAACGCGATTCGATGGAGATTTCACAAAATGAGAAATCTTAGCAACTGTTGGAGTTGCTCTAATGTCAGGATAAGTTTCCTTATATGAAAGTAAAATCCTACCTTATTAAATCATAATATATGCGCAATTATACTATCATGCTGGCATGGTTGTACCACTATGCAATTTGAAAATAAAGTAATTAACATAGAATGCACTTACTTGGTTGGAATAGGATACTCAAGGATCAAAAGTTTAATAGGCAAATTACATTTATATGACCAAGAATTTGAAAAGTATAAAAAAGTATATTAGACCATTTTAAAATTACATTATATGACTAAGTTTCTACCTTCTATAGGGTATGTCAACCATCAATATAATTTACATCATACACTTCTCTTGCCTTCATGTTCTCTACATAAATTCGATAACCATAACAAAATTCATCATTACAAATGCATTATGCAGGCATTTTTCTTGTCGTTTCTTCGTATACTCGATGACAGATAATAAACGGATTGGAACATCTGGTGGAAGCATCGCCGGTTGGGAAACAAATTCCAACTGTTGCAGTGGCTTTCGCTATCGGCATACAATTTGCCAACAATGTTTATGGTGGTATGCAGTTTGTTGACTGGGCTAGAATGAGCGGCGTTCAATGATCACCGTATTTTGTTTTTGTTTTTGTTTTTGCTACATTACTGTTTTCTAGCTTTCGTTGTTGCCAATTTGTTTTTGACAGTAACATTAGACATGTAAATTAAGAAGGCACAGAATTCGCTTATCAGGTGAGATGCAATCAGGCATAGAACACGGAAGCTACATATGTTCATTTACAAAGTCATCCCATCAGCAAAGGAAGGTAACAGTCTAATAACCCAGTCCGTAGCAAGATTAACTTCTATCATGTTAAGTTTGTTTTTATATTTGGATTTGTCTGTTCTAATACATATCGCTTGAACAATTAAGTTGCAAATGGCTCTTTTGTATATACTCTGTTGTTTGAAAATTCTATTATTCCTTTCTCGCCAAAAAAACCTTACACAAGTGGAAAACGTAATAAAAACCAATTCAAAGGTGAAGTTGTGCTATGAAAATTGATGAGTTGATTCATCCAACTCTTCTCTAAGTCTAATTATGCTGCAATGAGCAGCTAGCTAAGCTCAACAATGTCATCTAGCATCAGATTTTGACTACGCATCCGAAAAGGAGTGTCCCGACCCAATTTGATGCAGCGTGGGAAGCGAATTCGACAATATAAATCGAATCCATCTAGGATCTCACACGATTAGCGGAAATAATCGGTGAATCGACGAAGAGTCGATGGATTTATGAATACCGTAAGGCCCAAATCCGTTGATCACGAAGATACCGGACTTTAGCAATCTTCGACATGTTGATCGCGCACGATACTGTGAGAGAAGACCTTCAATTCTTCAAACATTGATCAAGCACACTTGATTCCATGAATTGGCTTCAACAATCGTTGATTCGAGCGCACTCGAATGCCGAAAGTGGAGATAGGAGATAACACTCGACTACCAATTAAAAATGGAGGCACAAAGAACAAACCAAATTTTATTCAATTTTCAACAACCTTTACAAATGTCACAGCCCCTATTTATAGAGCTTTACAACTCAACACATGACTTAAGAAAATTACAATACAAACGGCTTACAAAACAAACGACATAAGAAGAACAAGCAACGACTTAAACAAACTCGGCAGTGACTTATTGCACGCGACATAAGGAAGCTTCAGCGACCTAAACTTTGTGACTCAGGATCTCCCACGGTAAAGATAAGTCGGCCGGGACCTACTGCTTCTCGCCCGCGACTTAGGCTACTGCTCTTTGCTTGCGACTTAGGGTTGGGTACGCGACATATGGAGGAGGAGTAGGTCGCTCGCAACTTATGGAGAAGGAAGTAAGTCGCTCGCGACATATGGATAGGTCATCATGTTGTTCGCAAGCTGGCATGAGTCGTTCGCGGCTTATTGGGGCTTCTCGCACGCGTAACTTAAAGGGCACGGCAGAGCGACTCAAGGAGGCAGAGCGACTCAAGGAAGAGGATCGGCGATCTCGATTTGATCGACTTAAGGTATGCTCTTCATCATCCTCCCCTTGTTGGAAGGAATTCGTCCTCGAATTCACACTCTCGTCATCGTTGATAGGTTTCTCCTCATAATACGGAATTAAGTTCTTCACGTTAAACACATCAGAAGTGTAAACATTCTCTGGCAGCTTCAACTTATAAACAGTTTCGTTGATCCATCTTATAATTTCTACGGGTCCAATCTTTTGAGCTTTCAACTTGTTGTAAGTTCCAACTAGAAAACGATCTTTCGTTAAAACGACATATACAAAATCTCCCTCTTTGAAGACAACTCTTGTTCGTTTCTTATGCCCCATTTGCTTATACTTCTCATTTGATTTAAGTAATCGTTCCTGTACAACCTTGTGGCATTCCTGTAACTCATTCACCAAGTCACTAGCTCGCTTAACAACTCCTTTCTGATTTGGTATTGTCGTTAAATCCAATGGTCCCTTTGGTAAGCTTGAATATACAACTTGAAACGGACTGAATCCAGTACTTCGATTGACTGCATGATTATGTGCAAACTCCGCTTGACATAACTTCATATCCCAGCTTTTCAAATGGTCTTGCACAAGACATCTCAATAAGTTTCCCAACGATCGGTTAACCACCTCCGTTTGCCCATCAGTTTGCGGATGGTACGCGCTACTAAAATTCAGCTTCGTTCCGACCATCTTCCACAAACTCAACCAAAAGTGGCTTAGAAATCGAGTGTCCCTATCAGAAACAATGGTCTCAGGTAACCCATGCAATCGATAAATCTCTTTAAAGAATAATTGAGCAACCCGGACGGCATCAGCTGTCTTCTTACAGGCTATGAAAGCCATCTTCGAAAACCTGTCCACTACAACATATATAGAATCATTTCCCCTCTGAGTTCTCGGCAAACCCAACACAAAGTCCGTGCTAATATCAACCCATGGTTTAGTAGGCACGGGTAATGGCATGTATAATCCTGCATTCGTCGCTGTTCCCTTCGAAACTTGACAGATATGACACCACTCCACAAATTTCTCTACCTCTTTCCTCATTGACGGCTAAAAATAAGATTGTGAAACTAACTGTAAGGTATGATCTCTGCCTACATGGCCTTCTTCATGTAACTCTTTGATAATCTTCATTCTCAAGCTGCAGTCTGGTATGCATAATCGATTCCCCTTGAACAAGAATCCATCAACCAACACAAATTCATCAGTATCCCCATCCTTAACTTTCTCAACAAACTTTGCAAAGTAAGGATCCTCCTCAAAAAGCTCTGGCAATAATTCGAATCCTGTTACTTCAACCTTCAACGTTGTCAACAAGTGATTTCTCCTGCTCAAAGCATCCGCTACACGATTTGTCACCCCTGATATGTGTTTCACAACGAAAGTAAATTGTTGTAGATATGCTATCCACGAGGCATGTCTCGCTGAAATCTTGTCCTTCCCTTGTAGATGTTTTAATGCCTCATGATCAGTGTAAAGAACAAACTCCTTCTGAAACAAGTAATGTCGCCAGTGCTTTACCGCTTGAACAATCGCGTAAAACTCTACATCATAAGTGCTATATCTCAACTTGGCTCCAGATAATTTTTCACTGAAATAAGCAACTGGTCTTCCGTTCTGGCTCAATACTCCACCAATTCCCACTTTCGAAGCATCAGTATGCAATTCAAACAACAACTGAAAATTCGGCAGTACCAGAATTGGTGTTGTCGTCAAGAGTAACTTGATCTTCTCAAAAGCAACCCCTGCTTCCTCTGACCATAAAAACTTCTTTCCTTTCATGCAATCAGTTACAGGTGCCATCACACTGCTAAAGTGTTGAATGAATCTTCGATAAAAAGACACCAATCCATGAAAACTCCTTACTTCCGTAATCGTCTTCGGTTGTGGCCAACTCCTGACAGCTTCCACTTTATTTTCATCCACTTGAATGCCTTCCTTTGACAGAACATACCCTAGAAATAAAACACTGTTCGTCATAAACACACACTTCTTTGTTGCTGCATAAAACTGCTCTTGTCGTCGAATCAACAATACTTCTCGCAAGTGCTGGATGTGTTCTTCCGTACCCCCACTATAAACCAGAATATCATCAAAGTAAACAACTATGAACTTCCCAACAAATGGTCTAAAAATTTGGTTCATCACTCTCATAAAAGTACTAGGAGCGTTTGACAAGCCAAATGGCATAACCAACCATTCGTATAAACCCTCCCTGGTTTTAAAAGCAGTCTTCCACTCATCACCCGGTCGAATACGAATTTGATGGTATCCACTCTTCAAGTCAATCTTGGAAAACACAACAGCCCCACTCAATTGATCAATCAAATCATCAAACCTCGGCATAGGAAATCTGTATCTCACAGTGATCTTGTTTAGAGCCCGACTGTCCGTACACATCCTCCAGGTCCCATCCTTCTTCGGTACCAATAAGGCTGGCACGGCACATGGACTCAAACTCTCCTGAACACGACCTTGTTCTAACAACTCCTCCACTTGCCTTCTCAGTTCTTCATGCTCCTTGGGACTCATCCGGTAATGTGGCCTGTGAGGTAATACCGATCCTGGCACAAGATTAATCTGATGTTGAATATCCCTCAACGGCGGTAATTCCTTTGGCAACTCCTCCGAAAACACATCACTGAATTCTTCCAATACCGGCTTCACTTTCTCTGGGACTTCAAACGATTCAGTAGCTTCATGTCCAATCAACAAAAATACCTCTGGACTCTCCTCTACTTCTTCAACAAATTCTTTCAAAGTCAATAAAGTTTTCAGCTCCTCAATCTCCGCAGATTTACTCTCTCCCTGCTGTCTCTTCTTTGGAACTAAAATAGTCTTAACACCTTCAAACATAAAACTGTAGCTATTGGTTCGACCGTCATGCTGCACTGCTCGATCATACTGCCACGGTCTTCCCAAAAGCAAATGACAAACATCCATCTCAACTACATCACACCAGATCTCGTCTTTATATTTCTACCCAATAGAAAATGGAACTCGAACTCGCCTATCCACCTTGACCTCTCCTCCTTTTCTTAGCCACGCTAACTTGTAAGGATTAGGATGTTTCTCCGTTTTCAACTTCAACTTTCTCACGGCTTCAGTAGAAATAATACTGTCACAACTTCCTACGTCAATCACAAATTTACAAACTTTCCCTAATATAGTGCATGTCGACTGAAAGATGTTACTCCTCAACCAACTAGCCTCATCCTCTTGCTTCGGTGTTAAACAAGATCTTCTCATCATTAGATTACACCCTTCATCTCCTGACGCGATATCATGTTCATTCTCCTCAACTGGACTATCTTCACCTTCAACAGCATCCTCACTTTCAACTTCAGCTATCATCGTTCTCTTCTTTGGCTTTAAACATTCATTGCTCTTGTGACCAAATTCTTGACAATTAAAACACTTGATACCATTGTTGACCTTGGTCTTTACAACCTGATTGACAACCGGTTTAGTAACAGCTTTTGAAACAGTAGTATTGCCACTAGTTCCCTTCACTTGATTATTGGAATTCGTAAACACACCACCACCTCTTCTGCCTTGCTTCTCCCAAGCTAACGCCTTATGGTGTGCTTCTGCAACAGATCTGCGATCAAACATATTCACCATATCTTGAATTTGCATTCTCAACCCTCCAACAAACCTAGCAGTCAACTGTTCCTCTGTCTCCAAATAATGCAAACTTCTTGCGATCTCTCTCTGATACCAAACTGACGCAGCGTGGGAAGCGAATTCGACAATATAAATTGAATCCGTCCAGGATCTCACACGATTAGCGGAAATAATCGGTGAATCGACAAAGAATCGATGGATTTATGAATACCGTAAGGCCCAAATCCGTTGATCACGAAGATACCGGACTTTAGTAATCTTCGACACGTTGATCGCGCACGATACCGTGAGACAAGATCTTCAATTCTTCAAACGTTGATCAAGCGCACTTGATTCCGTGAATTGGCTTCAACAATCGTTGATTCGGGCGCACTCGAATGCCGAAAGTGGAGATAGGAGATAACACTCGACTACCAATTAAAAATGGAGGCACAAAGCACAAACCAAATTTTATTCAATTTTCAACAACCTTTACAAATGTCACATCCCCTATTTATAGAGCTTTACAACTCAACACACGACTTAAGAAAATTACAATACAAACGGCTTACAAAACAAACGACATAAGAAGAACAAGCAACGACTTAAACAAACTTGGCAGCGACTTATTGCACGCGACATAAGGAAGCTTCAGCGACCTAAACTCGGCGACTCAAGATCTCCCACGGTAAAGATAAGTCGGCCGCGACCTACTGCTTCTCGCCCGCGACTTAGGCTACTGCTCTTTGCTTGCGACTTAGGGTTGGGTACGCGACATATGGAGGAGGAGTAGGTCGCTCGCGACTTATGGAGAAGGAAGTAAGTCGCTCGCGACATATGGATAGGTCGTCATGTTTTTCGGGAGCTGGCATGAGTCGTTCGTGACTTATTGGGGCTTCTCGCACGCGCAACTTAAGGGGCACGGCAGAGCGACTCAAGGCGGCAGAGCGACTCAAGGCGGCAGCTCAAGGAAGAGGATCAGCGATCTCGATTTGATCGACTTAAGGTATGCTCTTCATCACAATTTATTGATTAAATTACCTCTTTGGAGCCAAGGATCAAACCACATAGAAATAGATTTTCCATTCACAATGCGTTGCTGATTATAACTTAATATTTCACAGCAATAGAAATCACATTGCAAATAATAGATGTCACATTTGCTAATTACTTAATATTGTTAGCGGTAATGTTAAATAATGGAACTGAAAATCGTACATGACAGGGTTTCTTGTTCATTTTCTTTAAGAAATACCAGATAACAAAATTCCATTTTCCTAACCTGTGTTTGGGTGGTTTTCATTTGATTCAGTCCATCAAGCTATCGCATTAAACCATTTTTTATCCTAACTTCTCAGTTAGGTGTATTAACTTAAATGGTTGTATGTAATGTATGTAAGTGTATGCGCATGTGTAGTGTATTGATGCTTAATTTTACCGAGTTTGTAAGCGTTTCATCTCTGCAGTCCAATGACTACAAAACTTTAAAGCATCATTTGAGTTTTTATCATAATCTGGGTTGTGTAGATAATCATCTAGCTGCGATTTCAGTGTTTTGCTAAAAATGTCCCAAATTAATTATTTTCTTTCTTCCTCAAATTTTAACATTAGATAGCTTGTTGTTCTTTCACCCCAATGATACCGTGCAACCATTGAATCTGTTTACCCATGGTAATAGTAGAATTAGTCACATAACATTTTTTTTTCACAGCTGTCCCAGATCATTTGATGCTAAACTTAAATACCCTATTAGCGATCATATAAGGGATGATCAAGCAACATTTTGTAAAAGATGAAACTTAATTGAACTAATTGTTATGCCCTTACAAATTATGTTTTGGTAACCTTAACCAAATTTCCTTATGTTCTGAAAAATTCACAGGCTTTTATGAAATAGAACCTAGTTAAGATAGCAAAACCAATTATGTAGGAAGATCATACTTATTTCTAAAAGACCTCTTTTTTGAAGTATCGGTATCCATGGATTGCGATAATTGATGTTTTTGAATTATTTCAGGCTCTGGTTGATGCACCTGACATGGTTCGAGGGCAAATGAACTTCAAAAGGTTGTCCCTCACGGATTTTAAGATTGAAATTCCAAGAACCCTAAAGAAGAAAGTGCTCACTAAAGCCATGGAAAAAAGCTTGTAATAGGTTATCTCCTTGAAAATATTTTTTAACCATTATTCTCTTAAACCATGCTTATGAGACATTATATTGCATTTGGAAAACATAAGTGAAGACCAGGTGGGAAAAGAGTAGCTGGGGAAGGAAGCTCATTGTTTAGAAGAGGAGAGCAGAATTGACTGATTTTGACATGTTTAAGGTCGTGCTGGCTAAAATTAAGGTGAGATTCCGTGGAGCTTGTAGCTTTGTTTTATTTTCTTTCTATATTTTGGATTTCCTGGAACTAAATGAAAATTTGTCACGTCCCAGAGTCGTGGAAAAATGTAAATTTGCCACGGCTTTGAGCTGTGGAAAATTTTCATTTAGCCACAGTTCTGGATCATGGTAAATTTTTTGCCACTGCCTATTTTTCCACGGCACAAAGTCACGGCAAAATCATTTAGCCACTGCCCAAAGCTGTGGCGAAATGAATTTTTCGATATAGGATAGGTGGAACGTGGATCTCTGTTATACTTCACTTAGTTTACCTTTGCCTATACAATGTTTTGATAGGGATGCCTATCTCTTGCACTAGTGATCCAATTGAGTCCAACTTGTTTTTACGCCTTAAGTAATCAAGTATGAGACAGGTAGACACTTATCATATTAATTGTCAGTTGTACGTTTATATGTAGTGTGTATGATCGTCTCATTGGAGCGTCATGGGTCGTTTATGGATCGACCTTCTTGGCAAGGCCTAAGCCTTATGATGGCGCCAAAGAGTAGGCTATCCTGGAGTGTAATGTTTCTTTCACACTCAGGTTTGGTCTGGATTAGTTGACAATAATATTGACTTATTCTTTGTTTGTTGTTCACCTTTGATGTTTCAAGTTTGAAATGTGTTGCCCAGTTGGGTGTTGAGAAAGAGCATGTCCAAGTAATTAAAAGCATTACCCCTTGGACAATTGTTCATGCTATTTGAGCATTGCGGATTTCAATTATTAAATGCTTTTGCTGTTGTTTCAAAGATAAACTATTTTTGTTTGCTCATACCAGTCTCATGACTGGCCAAGAGTTTATTGTTCCCTATCTAAACTATGGGTGCCTACAATTTTCCACACGGGCAGCCTAGAGTTGCATCTATTTAATGTCATAAATCCTATTATATGGGACCATTTATGTATGAGATTTGATTTATTTTTTTATACCTATGTACATGGAGGTTTAGTGCTCTGATTCAAATTACAGTTAACAAATTAAAAGTTATTTATACCATAATGTGTCTCATATACGATATCTATCATGTTTTGTACATGTATATATTTTAAATATATTGTATGTTGTCCTTCCATTGTGAGACTTAGGTTTAATTCCTAATAGATTGTCCCTTGATGTTTAAACTTTTACCATTTCGAACTTCAATTCATCATTAGGGTTCTGATGCATATTGAAAATGAATTCCAAGTATTATAACTAGGGGTTAGCTATTATTTATATTAATTTCTTCATTTTAATTAACATTTATAAATTAACTCGATTAAGGTCAACTTGGATATGTGATAAATAATGTTGTGTGGCTCCTTGGTACAACTGCGCCCTCGGTAATATTTGATTAATTTAAATATTATTGTTTTTGTGGACTTTGCTAAAGAATTTTACAAGACACAAATTCAGTGTCTTTCTCATTAGCAAGAAGAAATCCTACTCTTAATCGTTTAAGATATACCCTAAGAACTGATAAATTACGCATATTTTCTCTTTCTCATTACTATATCAATTAGAGCTCTTAGAGCTCAGTCAACTATCACAACTTTAATAATATTTGCGGTTTGTTGCAAAATACAACATTGAAGTCCACGGTCCGATTATTAACACATCGTTTAATTGTTTTTCGTTGATCAAAGACTTTGACTTTAAGTTGACTACCAATTATTACGATACTAACATTCTATTCAAAACCCGCAAAGATTTATCAATCAACCAATTACGAGAATACACACACATCCACCCCCTCCCCCACCACACAAATATATATACACACAATTCAAATATATATCATTTTGAAGTAAGCAGTCGACTAGTCCTACTTTGTCAATCGACTGTTCAAGAAAGAAATGTTAAATTGAGTCGAAAAGGAAATATGTTAAAACTGACTTGGTGTAACTTATTGTGAAGGCCGATCAGTTAACTCCTTGTTGGATATGTCGTTTAGTTAAGATTGACCTATCAACTAATTCCTGCTACTACTACGAATCTATTTCTCTTTACTAAAGTGTTTAAATGTATATTTAGTTATTGTATACACACCTAATTTTTGAATTAATTAAGAGTTAATAGTAATTTATCTTACATGAGATTGAATGTATACATAGACATTTACATGTATATGTGCATGTATGCATGCATGCATATATATACATATATATATATATATATATATATATATATATGCAGGCATGTATCTATATTCAAAATCATATATATATATATATATATATATATATATATATATATCTGTGTGTGTGTGTGTTTGTGTGTATTTATGTAGTGCATGCTTTTAACATAAGTACACGTGTACTTGTAAATTCTAACAACCATGCATTGTGTATATAATTATATCATTGGATATCCATAATAATGATAGAGTTAGGGGCACGTTCTAAGGAAAATTATGTAATTTGTTACATATATCTAACTAGATAACCAACCTTGTTCAAAATAAAAGTGTTTTCTTTCTGTTATATACTTGTTATATATTATGATAAAATTAATTAAGAATCTAAAGTACATTAAATAGAAAACCCTTAAATGATATGTTATATGATAGTAATTACAACGTATTGTAATCGTGAGAATCTTATCACATTGAAAAGTAATATATTATTTTAAATATCCCTAGTCAAGATATTTCGAGTAAGGATATCAATTCATCCATTGAGACGGAAGTACATAATGCTCTCCTAATGTCGAGCAGTGTATTATTCATAACTCTTGGAGCGCCAAAGGGTTACATGTTAAAAGTTATTGGATGACTATGGAATGACTCACTCAAGATTTTTATATTGGTTAATATAACCAAGGTCAAATAGAAAATCTCGAAGTGACGATGTGATACAGTTCTACTGACCTGAGAATACTATTGAACTTCAATATAAACACTCCACTTTGATTATAGTTATACTACAGCATAGTGTTCATCGAACGACTATAGTTGGGTCTGAGTTGAAGTATTGAAAGTGAAACACTATTCAATAGGGAATTTGTCTTCTCATTTATATGGGGTTAGTATCATATGGTCAACTCAAAGTTGAAGTTTCTGATTAGAGAAATACAAATAATAATAGTTGTTATCATTGAATTGAGCTCTTGTAAATTTGAATGTGGACAATGTGGTAATTTGACCAAAACCAAAGTCCGTAAGTCCTAATGTGATATAATTTCGACGAAGAGAATTAGCGTCACGACCAACTTTTCCATACAGTTTGAACAAACTCTTTACCACGCTTGTCCAGTCCAGATTTAACAGAAAGACGGATAGTAAGAAAATAAAGTAGAAAGAAGATAGAAAGAAGATGGAAAGAAAATAGAACATCACAGAATCTCACAACAGAAATGTATTATCTATAATATAGAACAAGTCTTTACATAAAACAAAACTGTAATTAGTATATATATACAGACATAAATCAGAGTATACCGACCTATTCAGCATAGACAGTTATAACACCCATCCTTACAATTGCTGATAAACACAACTAAAATGCAATGGAAAATAATCATCTATGAGAATATGACTCTGGCCCTCCAACTCCTCTCCTGAAGCTCCCATCCTTCCAGCTAAACCTGGAAATATGCTCAGTCTGATCCGAGCATATAGGAAAAACCATGTCTAGGTCAGTTTAGTAAATTCAACGTGAGAATTAAATCACAAGGAATTTTATTCGTTATAACTTTCGAAATTCTTTTGAAATCGAAAGTATCCCGTAAGACCACGCCATACATAAACACGAAGGTTTTTTCCTTAGGGTAACCAAAACACTTTTATAGAAAATCCAATGATATTATAATAGTTTCTAAGTACAAATATTTATTCAAATAGCTGAATTTGTTATATTAATTAAATTCTAGCATACTTGGCTCCACATTTAAAACCGTAAGGGTACGTATTGGGAAATGGATTCTATACGAATCACTAGGCATTGGGGTACCACCTATCACAGTACACATCAAGAACAACGTACCAAGGACCATGCCGGGATCCCCTACGGCACAAGGCCGGACTATCCCTAACCTGGATAAACCGAATATGCTATCACCCCGGGTGTTCCCACCCTTTTCAAGCTCCTTCCACGTATCGTAGTAATAATATCCAAGGGTATCTAGAAAGGTGATAAACATACCCTAATTGGGTGCGACCCACTTAGCCTTGCTGAATCTCCGCTGCTTTTCAGTCATTCCCGGTTGATGAGGCTAGAGGCTACGATTTCCTTCAAAGGAAATTTTCACTTAGAATGCTTATTGTCCTCCATTGACAACGTAATGATAGCATTTATGCATACAAGTCCATTTTGGGTCCAAAGGAAACCGAAGGCATTATTTCTACTACATCCGTTTTGGAATCAGCCTCACGATTAATAGCGAATATCTCTTGCACTTCACTGCTCCATCTTCGATTCCATGCTCTTGTTTTCCCTTTGAAAACGTACTCGTTGGATCGAAGTGGTTTTCGAATAACTTATCCGATCCCGATCTCTTTGAAACAATGTTCGATATTTTCCGATAAACTCATCCTTGATTTTTTAAGAAATAGGTAGACGAAAATAAGATCGGAGGTCATCTCCTAACCATTAGTGAACGAATTTCCTTACCATCATCCTTGAAGAACGAAACAAGTTTATACGTACAGTATAACACCTCGAACGGTAACTATACCACAAATTCCCGTGTTTCTTCTAGATATTTCCAAATTTATGTTTTTGGGTCTAGATTTTGATAGTCAGTTATTTAACTATCAAATATACAATCATCGAATCAAAGGTTTAATTTCCCATTGAAAAACATTAGTCCTTATTAATTTAAATTTCGATAAACTAAACTTAATTAAAACAGCATATGCTTATCTCACTGGATATTTGACGCCCCACCTCTATACCCACGCTAGCCATGGACACTACGGTGTAATGCCGTCAACTAGCACGGAGAATAAGGCTGTTGAGGAGCGACCATCTGCATAATTGCTTTGTGCGAGTACCGATATGCCAGATAAAATATAACTTGCATTTTTTTCAAGAGGAAGTCTGACATACCGACACAAACTCAAAACTACTACACAGTGGCTATAATGTCTTCGGAAACAAATATAGAAATAAACATAACACAAATCAGTCACAGATAATTCATATCACAAAGGCGGAAATAGATATGAATATATATAACACATAAAAGTGTTCATCAGAGTAGTGGTCTAAAAGATCCATAATGACATAAAAGAATAGCAACATGTGCTATACAAAAGAATAAGTACACAACTATGAGCCTATATCTCAAATGTATACAACAAAAACTACTAATCTAAGAAGTTAACCAAAAGTCAGGATGACAACCCCAGAAGAGAAGTCAAGCAGAAGCACCTGTAACATCTCGGTCTGACCCGAGTATTATTTAATAAGAAAATAATAAACGGATCAGTCTAGCTATAAATATCAGATGAAATGATATAGAATGAGAGATATGAGTAAATGTATAATAATCACAATTCCAAGCTGTGATAAATAAATAATTGAAAAATCAATAAGAGATTAATCAATATCGCAAGGATCTTCTCAAAGATAAAAAGGAATGTCATACTCCTAATTTCATTCACCAAGCAACAATAAATGACATATATATCAATGCCAATCGTAAAAGTTGATGAAACATAAATTCCAGAATTCAACACACGAAATCCAGAAATCACAAGAAAAGGATGGCCAAGACATTGATGTTGTGCAAACGGTACATCCAATGAATCAAAAGCAAAGACATTGATGTAGTGCAAACGGTACATCCAATGTATCAAAAGCAAAGACATTGATGTAGTGGAAACGGTACATCCAATGTATCAAAAGCAAAGACATTGATGTAGTGCAAACGGTACATCCAATGTATCAAAAGCAAAGACATTGATGTAGTGCAAACGGTACATCCAATGTATCAAACGCAAAGACATTGATGTAGTGCAAACGGTACATCCAATGAATCAAAAGCAAAGACATTGATGTAGTGTATACGGTACATCCAATGTGTCAAAAGCAAAGACATTGATGTAGTGCAAACGGAACGGTACATCCAATGTCTCAAAAGCAAAGACATTGATGTAGTGCAAACGGTACATCCAATGTGTCAAAAGCAAAGACATTGATGTAGTGCAAACGGTACATCCAATGTATCAAAAGCAAAGACATTGATGTAGTGCAAACGGTACATCAAATGAATCAAACGCAAAGACATTGATGTAGTGCAAACGGTACATCCAATGAATCAAAAGCAAAGACATTGATGTAGTGTATACGGTACATCCAATGTGTCAAAAGCAAAGACATTGATGTAGTGCAAACGGAACGGTACATCCAATGTCTCAAAAGCAAAGACATTGATGTAGTGCAAACGGTACATCCAATGTGTCAAAAGCAAAGACATTGATGTAGTGCAATCGGTACATCCAATGTATCAAAAGCAAAGACATTGATGTAGTGCAAACGGTACATCCAATGAATCAAAAGCAAAGATATTGATGTAGTGCAAACGGTACATCCGATGAATCAAAAGCAAAGACATTGATGTAGTGCAAACGGTACATCCAATGTATCAAATAATTCGGAGCATCGACGTCGTACATCGTGACATCCGATGAACCAAATCAAAAAGACATCGCACAATGCTAGTCTAAAACATAAAAATGATCGTCATGATCACAGAGAAGTGTCAATTACAGTAAGCTAGTAAATATATGAGCTTAGCTTCATGTCCCATAACCACTAGGCTAACTTAAATATTTACGAACAAATTGTAGATCTCCACTAGAAAATTGTGATACGAGTTTCAATCGAACAAGTCCAAGAATTAACCGACGAAGTGAACGCAAGCGTTTCATACCACTTGTTTTACTAAGCCGTTTAATTAGATTTCTCATACGAGTGAGGTAAAGGTTTGTATATACTAATAGATTGGAAATCGGTTTGAGAAAAACGAGCTTTGTAATAAAATAGTGTTGAAATCATTTGAAGAAAGAGTTTTGATATTTACTACTAGTATTAAAACCTTTATATTTTTAAAGTGGCAAATCATAGAAAGGATTGTAGAAACAATCAATTATCAAAATTCACATTCGAAGACGTGAATAAAATCCAAAGAAATCGATACCGAATCCATCAAAATGGATGTTCCCAAAAATCACGAAGAAAATGTCATCAAATTCGATAATAAGTGATAGTAACAAAAGGGAATCAACACGAATCGATTAAAGTTGGAATTCTCAAGCAAATAGGCAAATAGGCAAAAGAGTGCAGATTCAGATGTCTAAAACCAAGGATTTAGATGTCTGAATCTGAAAAATAAATATTTTCCAAAAACAGAATTCAGACGTCTAAATCCTTGAATTCAGACGTCTGAAATAGGCACTTTTTAGCCTATTTCCTCTCTGGTTCCAAATGAACCAATTCAGACGTCTGAAATCATATATTTAAACGTCTGAATCTGGGAATAGAAATCTTCCCAGAACAATATTCAGACATCTGAATATTACGTTTCAGACGTCTGAATGAAGGGTTCAGGGCATTCCATACACCTAGGCCAAAAATGGCCAAACGGATACCGGAAGCGATCGATCGAGCGACGATGACTAAGGAATTACGTCGAGCGACAACCCAGCCTAAACGGCTCTTCGATACGCCTCAAATATCAATGTCCAAATATCCATAATAGGATTTTCATAAATTAGACCAAAACACCAAAAATTGGAATATACACAAAATCAATCCAAACAAAAATCAATTGCACAAGAATAAGTGTTAGGAATTCATACCTAACAATCGAAGATAATTATAGACTAAGATGTGAGATAAAAATCTCACCTTTGAACCCAAACAAATGAAGAAGAAGCTTGAAAGCAAAGGAGAATCAACCATTCTTCAAATCCAACTCAAGAAGCTTGATTCTAAGAAATGGGTCTCTTTGATTTTGGAGCAAGAATTTGAGCTAGCAAGAGGAACTAGGGCTTGGAGTTTCTAATTCCCTTTCCTTTCCACCATTTTCAGTTGGAGCTTGAGTTTGAGGAGTGGGAATGAGTGAATGGAGAGGAGAGGGCTGAGCTAGAGTATAAGTGGGGTTAATGGGCTGAAACCCAACCCAAAGCCCTAAAGAAAAAGTAGCAAAATTCAACTTGCTCCAAACATATCGAAGCTTATACTCAAAAAGGTCGCAAACGGCATTTTGAACTCAATGGAAGGGGTCTCGAGTCCCAATTCGACTGTTTGCAAAAAGTAGGTTTTCGGACTAAAATCCGACGTACGATGAAATATTTAAATAAAATATTTAAATACACAATCGATAAATATGCGGGTTGTTACAGACTCTCCTCCATAAAGAAATTGCGTCCTCGCAATACTTAAGAATAAAATAAAGAGTAACAACCATAAAAGCATATCAACACAAAAGAAAATTTGAAATAGGAAGTTCACCATAAAAAGCACGAAAGAGTAAGTCCGAACGGGTTCGCTCAATGAATTCCTGGGATTCCCAAGAGCAATCCTTAGGATCTGAGAACTATTGAACTTTCATAAGAAGAACATCTTTATTTCGAAGGCGCTCAACCTCCGAAGTAATGATACGAATAGAATGTTGCTCATAAGTCAAATCTGGTGAAACTTCAATTTCATCAATAACACCGGGCTCAAGAATAAAAATAGGAAACCTAAAAGCATTTCCATAGTTAAAAGACGCAGAAAACGTCAAGAGTAGAAGAAAATTGAGCCAGTGGAACGGCGTAGTACAAAAACGGTACGCCCAATGAATCGATAAAACGGAACAACGATGTAGTATAATAATGGTACATCCATTGATCCAGATGAGACGGAACATCGATGTAGTATAATAACAGTACATCCGATGAACCGAACACCATAAAAGAACACCGGACACTAGTCCATAAAAGGAATGAGATAAAGCTCAATAAAACGAAGTATATCAAACGTTCGACGAAATTAATAAAAAGATAATTCTATTTAGACATCACCAAAGAATCAACCACTTGTTGCTTACGACCAAGTGCATAGGCAACACAATTCTCCGGGAATAAAAAGAATATCAAGATCATAAGATGCAAGGAACTCGAGTAGACATGAAGTTCCTTATGAGAAAATAAATATTTCAAAGATTTATGATCGAGGTGGAGAACAAATTTCTCCCCCAAAAATGATGATGCCAAACTCTAAAAGCGACAACAATAGCCGCGAGCACTAGATGATGAGTGGCATACCTAGTCTCAATCGGCTTTTAATGATTTAGAAGCACAAGTGATAGCACGTCATCTTTTGCAAGAGAACGACATCCAAACCAATACGATTAGCATTGGTACAAAAGATAAAGTCTTGGTTCCCAACGGGAATCACAAGAATAAGAGTATCGAAAAGAAAGAATTTCTTTTAAATAATCTTCTTTCCTGAAAAGTTAAAACTTTCAAAATTACATTTATCTCAATGTAAAAATCTTTGTAGAAAAATTTACATTTTACAAGCCAATATATCGTGTCTGATTGTCTCATCAAAGCGTTTAGGAAATTCCTATCGATAACGTTGATCAAGCGCATCGACCAAAATTCTTAAAGCACTAAATGGGCAATACAATCACAAAATCATCTTTTATATGATGAAAATATCTCTTAAAAGTTTTGAGAATATTCTTTGCTCGTTTAAGATCAAAATCCAATTGTACTTATAAATAAATCTTATGAAAAAGATTTGCAAAATTTTAAATTTCTATTTTCATCCAAAATCAGTAAATTCAAGAATGGAATTATCGAGATATCCTAGAATACTCGATTTATAAAATGGATGAAACGAGATGGGCAAACAGAATGACATAATAAGTTATTCATAAGAATCGTAACGAGTGCGGAATGCGGTAAGTGGAATGCTAACTCCCGCAATTCGTAAGCAAATGAAAATCGGTGGCAAGGTCGAACTAGAAAGACCTTAACACCACACAAAAGATTTCTTAGGTGATAATCCTAAGACAAACTCAAAAATACCGAAAAAGTTTCACAAATTATTTAGATAAGAGAAATAACATTTTTCTAATCTTGAGGGCTTAAAGAATAAAATGATGCCTTCAAGAATTTGAAATCGGAATCTCAAGAAAAAATAGAATTCTGCTTAACAGATAGAAAATGTCGAAGATGAACAGTCCACATGGAAAATAGGATATGAGCTTCACAACGATTGAGCCAATCCTTACAAAAATCAATTCCGAAGCCTAAGTAAAAATCGGCTCGGAAAGAAAAATCACATAAAATAATTTCGACATCAATAGAAAGCAAATTGAGTGTTGTGGATCCACCAACCAAATTCGCAACTCTCAAAGAAGTCATCAAGCCCAAAATATTTTCAAAGAAAAAGAACCAACAAGTTCTTTTGATATAAAATAGTGAGATGGAACCCATATCAAAAAGAACTCAAATAAGAAGATCATGAAATAAAACAATGCCATCAAGGATTGAATGAAAAATACCTTGACCAAGAGAAGAGTTGCTAGGGGCTTGCAGCTTTCCTTCTCTCTTGCTTGGAAGCTTAGGACACGAAGATAAAAGATGACCCGAACATTTGCAATAACGACAAAAGAGGGGTTTCAGACACTCCCTTGCATAATGGTCCGTGGAACCACAATTGTAGCATTGACCACGACTAGAGGTAGGAGTCTTTGCTACCGGAATTTGTTGCTTCCCTTTCTTGTTGGGAATGGGGCCTTTGAATTTGATAGGCCTCTCCAAGTTATTATCGAAGTTCTATTGGGCACGCACAACTTCAACATCACCTTCATTATCGTCCTCTTCAAGACGAAGAGCGATATCAATAAGCTGATCAAATGAAACTTCAAGTTTCAGGAGTAATGGCTTCTTAAGGTTCTTATTCAAGCCATAGACAAATCTCTGATTTTTATTCAATAGGGTATTAATGTACTCAACCCCGTATTTGGACAGAGATTCGAAAGATGCGACATAGTCTGTCATAGAAGATTCACCTTGAACAAGGTCAATAAAACGCCGTGCCAAAGTTACTTTTCAGCCTCTGGCACGAATTTCAATTCGAATCTTTCTCGGAATTGCCCACAAGTAAGATCCGCCTCAACGATTTCAGAAAGTAAAAGCTCATACCAATCTAATGCTCTTTCCTGGAGCATGCTAGAAGCCACTTGGACTCGATTTAGATCAATAAGGTTCATGCGAGAAAAGATACGATCGCATGATTTGAGCCAAGCTTGAATCGCTATAACACTCTCGGATCCTGTGAATGGCCTTCCACCCAAATCGGTATAGTCTCTGCACAAGCGTGCAAATCCGGATCTAGGATGAGTAGGCTCTGAATTGGGTCCAGCTGCTTGAGCGTTCTTAACAAGATCTAGAAGCTGCTGGGCAGACATAAAAACTCCATCTTCGGGAGTAGCACTAGATTGACCGGTGCTGGGACGGCATGGTATAACCATTTTTCTTCCTTTAGAAAGAAATAAAGAAGTTATTCACAAAATAAATACTAAGAAATCTTGATAGATAAAACAAGGAATCATGAAGAAAATAGGATGAATCGGTAAGAAGACTCGAATTAAATCTTAAAGCACGACTCCTAAGATGGACTTAGGACGATAATCCTTGTTAAATTATTCTACATTGTTCCGAAGTTTGGCTCTAATACCAAGCTTTGACGCCCCACCTCTATACCCACGCTAGCCAAGGACACTACGGTGTAATGCCGTCAACTAGCACGGAGAATAAGGCTGTTGAGGAGCGACCATCTGTATAATTGCTTTGTGCGAGTGCCGATATGCCAGATAAAATATAACTTGCATTTTTTTCAAGAGGAAGTCTGACATACCGACACAAACACAAAGCTCCTACACCGTGGCTATAATGTCTTCGGAAACAAATATAGAAATAAACATAACAAAAATCAGTCACAGATATTTCATATCACAAAGGCGGAAATAGATATGAATATATATAACACATAAAAGTGTTCATCAGAGTAGTGGTCTAAAAGATCCACAATGACACAAAACAATAGCAACATGTGCTATACAAAAGAATAAGTACACAACTATGAGTCTATATCTCAAATGTATACAACAAAAACTACTAATCTAAGTAGTTAACCAAAAGTCAGATGACAACCCCAGAAGAGAAGTCAAGCAGAAGCACATGTAACATCTCGGTCTGACCCGAGTATTATTTAATAAGAAAATAATAAATGGATCAGTCTAGCTATAAATATCAGATGAAATGATATAGAATAAGAGATACGACTAAACGTATAATAATAAAAATGCCAAGCTATGATAAATAAATAATTGAAAAATCAGTAAGAGATTAATCAATATCGCAAGGATCTTCTCAAAGATAAAAAGGAATGTCATACTCCTAATTTCATTCATCAAGCCACAATAAATGACATATATATCAATGCCAATCGTAAAAGTTGGTGAAACATAAATTCCAGAATTCAACACACGAAATCCAGAAATCACAAGAAAAGGATGGCCAAGACATTGATGTAGTGCAAATGGTACATCCAGTGAATCAAAAGCAAAGACATTGATGTAGTGCAAACGGTACATCCAATGTATCAAAAGCAAAGACATTGATGTAGTGCAAACGGTACATCCAATTTATCAAAAGCAAATACATTGATGTAGTGCAAAAGGTACATCCAATGTACCAAAGCAAAGACATTGATGTAGTGCAAACGGTACATCCAATGTCTCAAAAGCGAAGACATTGATGTAGTGCAAACGGTGCATCCAATGTGTCAAAAGCAAAGACATTGATGTAGTGCAAACGGTACATCCAATGTGTCAAAAGCAGAGACATTGATGTAGTGCAAACGGTACATCCAACGTATCAAAAGCAAAGACATTGATGTAGTGCAAACGGTACATCCAATGTGTCAAAAGAAAAGACATTGATGTAGTGCAAACGGTACATCCAATGTATCAAAAGCAAAGACATTGATGTAGTGCAAACGGTACATCCAATGACTCAAAAGCAAAGACATTGATGTAGTGCAAACGGTACATCCAATGAATCAAAAGCAAAGACATTGATGTAGTGCAAACGGTACATCCAATGTATCAAAAGCAAAGACATTGATGTAGTGCAAACGGTACATCCAATGTATCAAATAATTTGGAGCATCGACGTCGTACAGCGTGACATCCGATGAACCAAATCAAAAAGACATCGCACAATGCTAGTCTAAAACATAAAAATGATCGTCATGATCACAGAGAAGTGTCAATTACAGTAAGCTAGTAAATATATGAGCTTAGCTTCATGTCCCATAACCACTAGGTTAACTTAAATATTTACGAACAAATTGTAGATCTCCACTAGAAAATTGTGATACAAGTTTCAATCGAACAAGTCCAAGAATTAACCGACGAAGTGAACGCAAGCGTTTCATACCACTTGTTTTACTAAGCCGTTTAATTAGATTTCTCATACGAATGAGGTAAAGGTTTGTATATGCTAATAGATTGGAAATCGGTTTGAGAAAAACGAGCTTTGTAATAAAATAGTGTTGAAATCATTTGAAGAAAGAGTTTTGATATTTACTACTAGTATTAAAACCTTTATATTTTTAAAGTGACAAATCATAGAAAGGATTGTAGAAACAATCAATTATCAAAATTCACATTTGAAGACGTGAATAAAATCCAAAGAAATCGATACTGAATCCATCAAAATGGATGTTCCCAAAAATCACGAAGAAAATGTCATCAAAGTCGATAATAAGTGATAATAACAAAAGGGAATCAACACGAATCGATTAATGTTGGAATTCTCAAGCAAATAGGCAAATAGGCAAAAGAGTGCAGATTCAGACGTCTGAAACCAAGGATTCAGACGTCTGAATCTGAAAAATAAATATTTTCCAAAAAAAGAATTCAGACGTCTGAATCCTTGAATTCAGACGTCTTAAATAGGGACTTTTTAGCCTATTTCCTCTCTGGTTCCAAATGAACCAATTCAAACGTCTGAAATCATAAATTCAGACGTCTGAATCTGGGAATAGAAATCTTCCTAGAATAATATTCAGAAGTCTTAATATTACCTTTCAGACGTCTGAATGAAGGGTTCAGGGCATTCCCTGATCCTAGGCCAAAAATGGCCAAACGGATACCGGAAGCGATCGATCGAGCGACGATGACTAAGGAATTACGACGAGCGACAACCCAGCCTAAACGGCTCTTCGATACGCCTCAAATATCAATGTCCATATATCCATAATAGGATTTTCATAAATTGGACCAAAACACCAAAAATTGGAATATACACAAAATCAATCCAAACCAAAATCAATTGCACAAGAATAAGTGTTAGGAATTAATACCTAACAACCGAAGATAATTATAGACTAAGACGTGAGATAAAAATCTCACCTTTGAACACAAACGAATGAAGAAGAAGCTTGAATGAAAAGGAGAATCAACCACTCTTCAAATCCAACTCAAGAAGCTTGATTCTAAGCAATGGGTTCTCTTTGATTTTGGAGCAAGAATTTGAGCTAGCAAGAGGAACTAGGGCTTGGAGTTTCTAATTCTCTTTCCTTTCCACCATTTTCAGTTGGAGCTTGAGTTTGAGGAGTGGGAATGAGTGAATGGAGAGGAGAGGGCTGAGCTAGAGTATAAGTGGGGTTAATGGGCTGAAACCCAACCCAAAGCCCTAAAGAAAAAGTAGCAAAATTCAACTTACTCCAAACATATCGAAGCTTATACTCAAAAAGGTTGCAAACGGCATTTTGAACTCAATGGAAGGGGTCTCGAGTCCTAATTCGACTGTTTGCAAAAAGTAGGTTTTCGAACTAAAATCCGACGAACGATGAAATATTTAAATAAAATATTTAAATACACAATCGATAAATATGTGGGTTGTTACTGGATAAGTATATTCACAAAACATTCGTTTTCAAATGTTTGAAACCCTTTTTTTTAAATAAATCTGAAAAGCACCGCTGTGGTATCAACCACGGATTTACAGCTTGATGGTTACGTCTCTATCCCAGAGAAATCAAAAACTTAACTGTAGGCACTCTCTGCCTCTGATTTCGCCATGAAAGCGTACCATTACTCTTCGAAAATATTTATTTTAAAATTTCCAAAAGAATGCTTATAAAGTTTCAATATAAACTTTATAAGCATTCTTTTGGGCTTAGTAATAAAGTTTACCCATTTTCAAAAAAATAGTTTTAATATAAACTTTTCGAGTTTGAATTAAGTATAATACTCTTTTATAAAAGTTTACTATATAATATATTATTTTTAAAACATTATTAATATTTAATAAATTTATCTTTGGAATAAATATATTTTAATACAAATTAACCCTTAAGTCATAATTTGCTTTAACAGTCGCCATAGAATAACTTTAATTAATAATTAATATACTTTAAGCAATTTAGATAATTAATAACTTGAAAACAATAATTAATACTTTTTATATAATTTTTAGAGATTATAAAATAATTACTTTAAATCCTTATCAAAATATGCACCAATTAACTTTATAATATCGTTTATAAATAATAATCATCTTCAAAAAAATTTGGTTCAAAAGTCAACTAGTAAATCGGAAAAAGACTTACAAATTTCAATGGCACTTAATCAAATTAGCATTCATTCCATAACAGTCCAAAATAAAAGATATAGGTATTCACATCAAACCATTTTTAACAATCAATTCAACATCATATTGTCTAATATAATTATTAGGATGCATTAAAGATATCCGTATAAATATAAGAACAGAAAGAGTTTTATTTCTGCTAGTAAATGTCCAAAACACATATATTTAGTAATAACGGTAGAGCGGTGATTTATTCTGCCAACAGGGGTCCAATTAAAAACAATTAGCGGGACAGTGGTTTTATCCTACTAAACAAATGTCAAAACACCTTAATTAACATAATTTAACTTGTAATTATTTTTACCTGGTTAAAACACTTCAACAAATGAGTCATATAAATTTAAAACGATGATATATGCTTAAATCAGTAATTAAACTCTTGTCCGTTTTAAATTGCTATAAATTTTCACTTATTCAAAGTTGACAATAGTTCATATGACGACGTCATGTTCATTGATACGAACCAATTGCAACAAATCTCGCGTAAATCCAGATTTGTACGGACAAGTTATAATATTTCGAGTTTACCAAATATATATAAGTTGACATTTACCCGTGTCCCTTTTCTCCTTACTTTTCTTTTCTTTTCCCAATTTCTGGTTCAAAATACAAAGACCCCAAACCATAATGCTTCAAACCTTGAACCCAAATATGCTACTTCTTCGATCACCCACACACGAGACTAGAGACCAAACCTATGCAACCATCCTCCACGACTTGTTCATCCCTTGCCTGAGATGACCTACACGCGCGTGCATGTGTGTACGTGCACACGAGTCCAAAACCACCGGTGATAATCGTGATCAGACCCTCAAGTCAGACTCTCTATGCCCTACTCGACCCACCATCATCTAGTGCCCAACTACATCCAAACCGCGTTTCAACCTAAAGTCGAACATCGCTTACTGGTAAGACCCAAATGTCGAACTCCCAAACTAAGATCCCCCAATGCCTCGCTCTCCTATAGTCGCTGCCACCAACACCAATACACCCATCACGTCCCATGCCTCCATCGTGCCAGATGCCGCACGACTTGATGTGTCCCTCTCGTCAAAAATTCGGTTGCATTCATCACCCCATTCGACATAACCTAAACCCTAAACCAACCAAACTAACTCAAACTACGTCCTTAATCGAAAATGCGCCATGGTGATCCCCTTGTCCTTGTCGAAACACTCCTCCTCGAACCAACCGCACCATCCCTCGTCGTCTATATCGCCGAAAATTATTTTTTGAATGAATTTTGGTTATTTAGCAATTTCTCGTAATCTAGGCTATTAAAAATCATGAAACTTTCACTCAAAATCCTATTTTCACACAACGTTCACGATTATATACAAGAATCAATGTTTTGAAAATGTTGAAATTTTCCAAACCAGGTTGCTTACTGCAAATTAAAAATTTACCACAACCTATAGCATGATGAAGCTTCAAACAATTTTTAGTGTAATCTTGACTTAAAAAAAACAATTCACTAGTTTACACATTTAGCAAATTCGAACTAGATTTGGAGATAGGGATTTTCAAAAGTCGAACATGTATATATTTTTCACTATTAAATAGAATAGAGAAATGGTAAATACTTCCAGGTTTTCAATTTAAATTTCTCACCATAAACATTGCTTGAAATATTTTGAAATCCTCTGTTTTGAACTTGAGTTTTTTATTTGAAAACTTGAATCCTTGCTCTTGAATATGAAAGAACAAAGGGTGCTTCTTTTTGTTACAGGCTTTTTGTTAACAGAGCTGTTATATTTTCCTTTCTTTACAGAGTATAGTTTATAGGATTTTGAAACCGAAGCCTACACTCATATACAAGCCTATATATATACACACATGTTTTGCAGGAATGAGGTGATGATGCATATATAAATTTTTGGCTTAAGGAAGGATTTGATTTGTTGTACAATGTTTGTACAGTGATAGATGTAAACTTAAGGTGATTTTGAAAGGATTTTGGTTTGAGGTTGAAAAGAAGTAAAGAAACTGTTTTTGCGCTTTCCTGTTTTGAACCAAACATGCTTATATGTACATATATATGTTTTTGCCTATTTTCTTTTTTTAATCTTTTTTACGTATGCTTGATTTACTTTGGTTAATTCTCTTTTGTTTTGTACAGTAAGCTTCATACATATATTTTAAAAAACAAGTAATACAAAGTGGTTTAAAAACAACTTCAAGTCTTTATGTATGTGTGTGTGTATGCTTCCATTAAAATATATAACTCAAGGCAAAAATGAAAAATTTTCTATTTTGTTTTAAGTGTATAAAATGTCTTTTTTGGTCAAAACATTGCTTTGAGAATGTTTTCCTTTTTGAAATGATTTTATAGATTTTCTCATTTCTATCATCATCTATTTCATGCATTCTCTTCTTTCGTTTCTCGATATATACAAATATATATTATTTTCAATAAACTATATTTATTTGGTTTATATATATATATATATATTACTTACCATTACATATATTATTTTCAATATACTACTTTTATTTAGTTTATACCATATAATATTTATTTATCTATAAATACTATAATTTTCCTTTTTGAATTATATGTTTGTATGCATCCTTCTTAACTAATATGTGTATATATAAATCTATAAGAAAACCCAATTTTAAACTCTTCTATTTAAAATATACTATGTTGTTCATAAGCCAAAAATCATTTCTATTTAAAAATTTTGCTTTTGCTTTTTCATCTATATTTATTTGCTATGAATTTCTTTCCAATATATATATATATATATATATATATATGTAAATTTTCTTGTCTCGAATATATTTACATATATATATAAGAAATTCCAATTAAATCAATTTCATATTTTATAAATAAAATCTAGAAATTCAAAATACTATCTTGTTTTTAAAAAGCTGTATATTGTTACCAATTGTTAGTTAACGAGGATTTTTATTTGATTGAAATGCTGTATTATTGAAATTAAAAATTAATATTCAAAACTGGAGACGACAAAAATTCCGGGTCGTTACGGTTGGTGCATATAGTTGTTACTACCCGGTACTATTTGTAATAAGTAAAATTGGATTTTATCAAAATATGTGTAAGTAATAAATTTATCCAAAATATCACACCACTAGCTGATGTGACGTATGAACATTAATATTTGAATTGTTTGATATTAATAGCTGATTGAATTTACACATTTAAGTTACACAACCAAAATTATGAATATTCCAAATGAACCATACGATTCAATTTATTTATTATCGTTGATATACTAATTAAATAAATTAATATTTATAAAATATTAATTATAAAATTTTATTTTATTTGTTTGAATACCATTGATAATAAAGTGTGTATATAAAAGTTAGAAACGTGTGCATCGGAATACAATGTTGGTAGAATACTTAAAATTTTAAATAAAATAAATACTAAGAAAGTTTTTGAATAAATTAAATTACTTAAAATTTTTGAAATATTAATTATTAAAATTTTATTTGATTTATTTGAATACCATTATTGTTTAATAAAGTGCATTATAAAAGTTATGAATGCACGTATCAATTTAGGATATCAGTGGAATGTTTAAGTTTAAAAGAAATAAATATTTAATGATTTTGGAAGAATTTTGGATCCCACTCCTCTCCATTTATGGTCGGCCAAGGGAAACGTTTTCAAAAATGATTTGGAAAGGCAAGAAATTAATTAAAAGGAAGAGGGAAAAATCTCTTGCATTGATTCGCCTTTTATAACATTTTTAAAATAGAAATTCATTTAGTCGTTTCTAACTTTTCTCCTCTTTTGCCGAATTTTCATGGTGGCCTAAGGCAAAAAAATTCAAAGGAAAATCAAATGAAATATTGGAAACCAAAGGTGGTTTTCATCTCCCGATCCCTACGAATTCCAGAGATTGATTCTATTGAGTATAGAAGGTTTCAATTCATCGTTTTCAAGGTGTGATTTTTAGGCAACATTCTAGGTAATTTTTAATTTATTTATTTATATGTTTCATAAATAATATGTTTGGATTTTTTAAAATTCATTGTGTATTCAATTGATCATATTGTAATTTATAAATCAAAACCCTCTTCCATCTTAATTGAACATATGACTATTGAATTGTTTTATTTATAGTCTGCGTAAGTTCTTCCCTTTTTTAATATATGTTCATCTCAAATTGGTATGGTTGGATTCTTGTTACCTTTATAAATTTGTTTTTATTCAAAATAATGTCTAGATTACTTGTTCTCATCACAAATTTGCATAGTTCCTAACTTGTCTAATTCTTTTTCTTCTCTTTTGGTAAATTTTTCAAAAAGAAAAAAATGGAAATTTGAATGTTAATTTTGATTTTGATCATTTTTTATTTTTATAACACTTACGTACACCATTGTAAATGAACAGTTAATGCTAATTATTTATTATCCCTTGAAGATTTATTTCTTTAATTATATGGATAATTTGGATACAAACATTGGAATATTGTTCATGCACTTATATATATAATAAAATACCATGTTCACTATCATATGTTGTTCTAATTCTAAAGTATTAAAATTGTAATATTACATAGATATAGAAATGTTCATATGTTGCCCTAATTCAAATTTATAAAATAGATCTTATGTAATCATGTAACTTTTAATGTCAATCATTTATTTAATTGAAACCAAATTCATCAATATTAATTTTCAATTTTAATTACACACAATTATCTAATGTGATTTTAATATATATATATATATATAATCAATATCATGGAGAAAAAGCATATGTAAAGGGAAAATTGGTCTGTTACGGTATAAATCCCTACATCTACATAAATTCTCACTAACTATGTACACTTTACACTTTTTTTCTATAGCACATGCACTTCACACAAAAATTATATTTGATATACTTGTGAATTAAAACATAAAAAAATTATCCTTTTAACATAATTGAATAAAATGAAGATTTTATTTAAAATATTTAGATTAGATCTAAAATCCATTTATGTTTCATAAACCGAACAAAGAATAAAATGATTTTTTTTACGAAATTCACCTATTTAATCCGCTTGGCTTGGCTGAATTAATGGTATTATAGCCAAAAAGTCTATATAGTCTAAATTAGCAATGTTATGTCCAACTGATTAAAGCCTACGATAAAGGTAGTGTCGAAGGATTGGATTTGAATAATCAAGTACTATGCTCTACCAAGCTATTGGCTTGACCTGAAGGATGAAGTAAGCCAAAAGTTTATCCCCAATATAAAGTCCCAGATTGATTTTGGCCTTGGGTTTTGAAAAATCAAAATTATATGTTAAAATTGAGGCTAGGTTTAAAATATGACATGGTGTACATGTTGTAAAATTTTCAAAATTTGTTTTGAAAGTTAATATATTAGTTTCATAATTCTCTTTTCTTAATTATTTATTTAATTAGATTAAATAAATAATTAAAAGTTAGTTAATAAAATTAAAACATATATAATATATGTGTGTATTTATCTTAAAATGTATAAAGTAAATGAAGAGAGTTTTAAGTTTAGTTCATATCATTTTTTAATTAAAATATTGTTTTGATAAATCAGATTAATTAAAAGTTGATCAATAAATTATACACATATGTCATGATGTATGTATATAATTACTATAAATGTTATAGTCTATCTTCGTCTTTAATCTGTTAAGGATAAATAATTTAAAATTCAGCAATTGAAATTTAGTTTAAATTAATTTAAATGTTAACTAAATTAATTAAGTATGATTTAGTTAAATTAGAATTAATTAATTATGATTTAATTAATAAGATATACCTATATACTATATAAGTAAATTAAATTATAAAAGTTATAAATAAATTAACACTTATATATTAATATATATGTATAAAATTAGTGGAATTGAAACTAAACCTAAATTGGATTTAAGAAACAAATACATACTAATAGTACGTATACTATGATTGCAGATGTATTTGACACTTGAATCACGAGGGTATATCATAAGAAATAAATTATTCCTAAAATCTATATCACTCAATATATGTCTATTGAAGATAACGAATACTTAACATATAATTTGTCCTTCACCATTTATATATTAATAAATTACTTGTATACTCTTTAGTTATTGGTATTCCTTAACCTGGAGATGTTATGTGTAGTATTGTTGATATATTGACTAGCCGAGGTAAGAAACATGCACATATTTGTTGGGATTCCTCAAGGTACCTACATTGTACTTAGGTCGTCATGAAATGGTGGGTACATGTGAATAATCTATTTCAATTTCATAATGTTCCTCAAGATCGAGGTAAGATTAGAGAAAAGACCACGGGTTAGGAGTATTTGATGCAACTAATAAAGTGTTATCCATTGCTTGTGTGTCTATGATTTGTTGATATTCCTCAAGGTCGGAATCCTAAAGCAAGTGGGTCCTATGCCTACTAAAGAAATCAAAAGCTTTATATGTTTTTCTTAAGTTTTTAGAAAAATAAAAATCCAGTGGGAGCCTTATTAGAAAAATGAAATGGTAACAAATATTGTAAGACATATGCAATATAAAGCTAAAATAATCTACATTGATAAACTTAAGCAACTAATAAAATTGATGAAATGTTTATTAGGTAAGATATAAAATGAACTAAATTTATGACTGATAAACAAATATAAAATATACTTGCCTTTAAAACCTTTGGCATGTTGTAGCTTTAAGACCCACATAATAGCTAATTTGTACAACCACTAAAAAATTCATGCCTCATGTGCTTAATTCTTTATTTGTACAAGACTGTTTATTGCCTTATATGAGTGTCAAATTCTAATAGAAATACAAGAATATTGATATTTTATCCATATTCAACCATGTATAAAGGTTATATAGTGAACTGTCATGGTTAATATTTTATGAAACTTTGATGAAATAAGTTCACTGGAAATAAACAAATAAACCATAACACAAAATCGTGTATTCAATACGATTGAGTACAATAAACATTTTGTTTTGAATGGGTCGACCATTTAGATAAGAAAAGCAAATGTACAAGAGTGGTTACCTAGACACGGTTAGGATGATGAGAGTGAATAGTCAAATCTACTTTATGAAGTGATGTAGAAACGAGAATTGTACAAAATGCAAGCAGATACTTAATATGGAACGAGAAATGTAATTTTTTTATTCCCATTGCATTTTTTCATGTAGAAAATTATTTTCTATAAAATTTGTAACTCCCCGCCTTTTCGACTCACAATTGTCGACGCTATTACATCCACGGTATTTGCATGCCGAACGTCCAAGTGTCAAAAAGACAGATTGTTAAGGTAAAATAAAACGAAAAGAAAATAGAACAAAAAAGAAGGAACATAACATCAGAATCTCACAACGGGCAGAAATGATAATATATAATATCAAAATATTACTAAACTATAACGCTAAGATACATATAATAGTAATGCAGCAGAATTAAGAATACTACAATAGGTTTAATATACCGCTTGTCTCCTTGAGCTTCAATGAACATAAATGAAAACCTTGTTTTCTTCGACTACTCAAAAGAGCACATGAGAAATTTGGATAAAATAAAGACCATATGTCACACATAAATCTAGTATGAGAAACTAAAGAAATATGTTGCCAACGCATAACAGTATTTTTGAGACCATTCGAAAATGGTTATCATCTCAAAAGAACCACTCATCTGGTAAGTACATAAAGCGTTATTTTACATAATTTATAAGGTGTAGAATATAAATCATATCAAATAGTTGTGATGCTTACATTGGTTACACCACAACATATTTAGGGTACAATTAAAATCGATAAGGGATGTTCACATATTAGATTTTCCATAGAGATCTCATCGGTGGAGCTGAATCTGAAATCCATACAGAAGGGTCAGAAAGTACTTTTCAAGCATCGTATATCTCTAAATAAAATATACCGTTAAGGTAAACACAAGAGGCCCATCGTCTGAACATAAACATGAATAACATGGACCAAATATCATCAACTCCCGCGAGCCAAAAATCGATAAGTATCTCCAAAATTTGGAGTTGATAAAACCCTAATGCAGGTCAACTAAACCCTAGGTTTGCATCCTACTACATTTCTTGTCATTTTCGATGTTGAGGTCACGTGCAGCATCACTCACACGAGTCTTCATCACTCGAACAAAACACGCAACTGGAATCCTATATCTCAAACAGATCCAGTTCCAAGAGATAGAACACGTATCTCAGTCTTGAAGTAGTTTCGATAAGTAAAAAATCATCGATCCTGGTCTCTTTTTGGCTAAATTGACGAATTTGGTCATATTCAATAATAACAAGAAAGATCACATATGAAAACTAAGTCTCGTGTACTTATCGCGTTTACGAACTTCTTAACTTCCACCTTTAATGCTAAACACCCAACTAAATACTTTCCATAAACGAGTAAACAAATAAAGCACAATCAAGACATACAAAGTATGATCAAGTCAAATAAGAGACTTATAATCCCCTTTTTGTTTAATTAATACCTCTATTAACAAAAACCTCTTTTATTAGCAAACCTTCTTTTAAGTAATAAAACATCATTTGTCAATCTCTACTATTCATTTGTACTCTTTCAATAATTCAAAAGGTATTCATATACTTATCTCAAATGGTATGAGCATATTCATAAATCATTAACATTATTTTTTATTTTAAACCTTTGCTTTTTTCTATATTTTTCCAAAAGATTTCATACTTATAATTTCCTTTAAAATATCCATTTTGAAGATCAAGACTTTTACATATACATTCAAAAGGTTTAAAATTAATGTTACTTAAACATTATCACTACATGCCTAACACTATTTCACTTACACTTATGTTTATAACATTCTTTTAAAGATCTATTTACATGCATAAGTACAATAAAAAGGGTTAAAGATGAATGTTATTAACACATCGTCACATTAAACCCAAAACCATTCCGCTTATGCTTACTTTGAAACATTCTTTTAAAGATCTAAGTTAATGTTTGGTTAAGATCAAAAGTCGAATTATTGACCATCCAGCTAAAAATGGTCGCTTATAGAAATCAGGATTCTAATACTTAACTCATTTTTGACGTTCCACCTTATACTATCTCTCATTCAAGATTGAAGCAATATAAGTTAAAGCACTGGTTGTATATAAAAGCCTTACTTAAACATCGACATGTTTTTGACTTTCCTGACTTAACCATTCCTAGGTCAAGAGGGAAGCTGGTGAGTCCGAGCACTGTTGCTTCTGTCCCTACTAGAACATCAATTTTAACTCTCACAAATAGACTTTGCTGACTTTTAATGTTAAGTATAGTTAATTTTCTTTTTCGACACTTATATATAGGCACTTTAAAATTAATTATAAATAGATTTTAAATATCTATGTAAAATATTACATGAAAATAACTAATTTATAATTTGATGAAAATAAGTAAAAACCACGTTTTATAATTTAAAACCTCTTTAATTCCAAAGTTAAAAAATAAATTTTAAAAATATTTTTAAACTTCAAACCAAATTTAGAATACTGAAAAATACGTTAGAAAAACCCTAAAAATATTAGGAAGAAATACCTAATTTAAATATCATTTTTAAACACTTAAAACCATAAGCAACTTACTATAGCCTTTATAAATGTTGTTAAAAGTCCTTGTTAATAAACAGCATTGAAAAGCATAAACTTTGCAACTAGTTTTAACAAAGTTAAACAAATGGTTTAAGACTTGAAACTTTTATACTAAGTTCCACCCTTAGGGTATTTAAAACCATGGAAATAAACCCCTAATAATATTTTTCAATTTTTTTTTTAAATTCCTGAAACATGCTATATTTTCAAGCTGTATTTATAATCACATTTTTGCTTCAACTTTAGCCATTTTATTGGATCTGTTCCAGAACCTTTTAAACTCCAATCTTTTTTCCAGGAATAAGTATGCTTATAGTACATATTAAAAATGCGAAGAAGACCCATGAAAATCTCTCAAAGTTAACTCTGAAAATCGTTGAACATAAGGCATTTTCAAAGCACATCCATTACAATCTTTTCGCTTCTAACTTTCACAACTTTTGTTCGCAATTCTATAAATTTTCAAGCCATTTCTTTACTCCCCAATATGCAAAAATATATGTAGAGAACGACCAAATCAAATCATCCCAAGTTAAGTTCATAAATTTTCACTTTACACATGTTAAAATTAAAGGATATCGAAGTGCATTTATAGCAACTATTCTTGCTTCAAACACTTTCGAACATACTTCAATTCAACACACAAACATACTTCAATTCAACACACAAGCCATACTACCATTCAAACATCAAGTCAAGGCCATGCCATACATTTAACAAGGTAATAAAAGAAATGTTATATAATATAAAGTCACCATTTTCTTTTAAAAGCAAGATGGTCCAAAGCTATAACTTTACTTAGTTAATACTTACTAACTTTATATTTCAACCACATAATATATATACACAATATATGAATAATATAGTGAGATAACTCATTTTATCTAAGGCGAACATATACGCAAACATACTAGAATCAATAAATATTACCTACTATATCCAAAAGCATAAAGATCCAACCCTTAGCAACAAAACCACAAAACCATGCTCTCCTTTTCCTCCTTTGCTCACAGCCTCACCAAGATCTTCCATTATCTTCAATTTTCTTCCACTTTAACTTTAGATCCATGATTCCTAAGGTATTATAATGCATTGTAAAACTTTAGAGGAGTCTGGAAGAGATTTTAGTTTAATAGAGAAAGTTAGTGAGGAATAAAGTGGAATAGTGCTAATCTAATTCCACCCTTTTCTTAATTTTATTTAAGTGATTAGTGAAATCGTTAAGGGTGTCTTTTTAGGTTTAAACAAGAGGTCATTAATACCTTTTGCCTTCCATAAAAGGTGACAAAGGAGCATCCTTCTCACATGCCACTTTACACATGTACATCTCTTAATTGACCGTTAAGACTTTCCTTAAAAGCTCATTTTCAAAATATCTTGTCTTCCATTTCACACCTAACTAGTTAACTTTAAGGAGCTTTTCAAGAGTTTAATGCAAAATATTTTTATTTCAAATTAATATTTTCTTAAGCAAATAAGTGTATGTTAAAAAATCTGAACAACTTTTGACAGTTAAAAAGCTGTTTATCGATAAAACGATTTTCGGTCACATTATTGATATTTCTTCAAAATAACTATTTTTGTAAAAATTTCCCAAACAAGTTTATCATCATAACTTTTGATTTAAAAGGGGTTTAATAAGGTTATTAAAACAATTTAATAATATTGAACCCATGATTCAAATATTTAAGCACTTTAGATATTTAAATACAAAGTGTCTCAAATTCCGGATCGTTCATTCTCCCCCAATTAAAATATTTCGTCCTCGAAATTCCAACGCAAGAAACCAAATAAATAACCGCATAGCAATACGTAACGGTATTCATAACTTTAACAAACAAAACCCACAGTTTGTGTAACGGCCCAGATTTTTGTTATTTGGTTTTCAAATATCTAAATTAATTTTAAATATTGAAATAGTAGTTTTATATGACAAACAACTTAAATTTAAATTAAGGGATTTATTTGAATAGTGAATTTAGATAATTGGAATATTTAAAATAATTGAATCTGAATTTGAGATGAATGAAAATGATTTCGAAAACTGATTTAAATTCTTTTTGAATAAGAATGAAGATAGTAAACTTTAATATATAATTAAAGTGATTAACATTGGTTTTAAATAATAATTCATTTTAAATAACATGTGAAAATAGCCTTTCGGAACACTGTTTTGGATTTTAATGAAAATAATGTTATTGGATCCATTATAGTGTATTATTGAATATTAACGAATTTCATGGCGATCGGACAAATCGTTTGGTCGTGCGAGTTCGAAATGCTTAGGAATAAATTTCGGAAATTATTATAATATAGCCGGGTTTGAAATGCTATCTTCTGTATATGATCAAATTAGGTCTGGAGACTAGTTTCATTGAGTTTGAAAAGAGTATTTGGTATAGGACGCCCGACAGCACGCCTTTATTGGAGTTCGAGAATTTCGGGTACGTAAAACAAGATATTTTAGTGAATAAAATAATATATACCTACTTTTAGCCCATACCTTCACCATACAGGCCACACCCTTCCTCATATTCAAAGCCCATACTCCCTTTCAGCTATATAAATACACCTTTTCCCTCTTCTACTCCTTTTATTTTCCTTTGTGGTAAATTTTCCCACTTTAAAAAATTAAATCAAGCGAAATACTAAACTAAAAATCATGAAACAAGCTTTAAATATCTCGATTTGATGAGAGCTTTATTCCAGCATGCTTATGGGTGAGTGCATCATTTTTTAGGTGGAGGCCAAGGTTGAGGAAGTGAGCTAGGGTTTAGGTTTCCATTTGAATTAGGCAACGATTTATAATTTGAAGCTTATAATTGGATTTAGCATGTCGTTTAGAATATTTGGTTGGAGTTTGGGGAGCGATGGACGGTGTCGAATCGCATCGTTATAATGGCGTGAAAGAGGAGGGGGTGTCTCTTTTCATTTGGGCAGAGCTGGCGTGATGGCATTGGGTCAGGCAGGTGGAGATCACGTTGAGGAGTTCAGCGGAATCGACGGAATGGAGTTTAGCGGAACGTAGCTCTGTATCCTTGCTTGGTCATGCACGGTTATGGTGTTGTGATATATTTCGTGCACAGGGAGAAGGATTAGATTGGGTAATATGATTAATTAATTTAATGATAGGTTATTGGTTAATTTAATTAATTGATTTTTTTATAAATGTAATGACTTCTACATACTAGATTAGATTCGGACGCTATTTATTATGCTGCACTCGTATGGACATTATCTTTGAAATTGAGTTAGTTTGGTGATGAATGAAGCTAATTGAATTTTACGCTAAATTCGAACGTCATTCGAATTCGAATGGAATCCAAATGCCTTAAGGGAAACTAGAATTATTGCGAGTTAAACTCACTTTTTTAGGTAAACAATATGTTATATTGCAGAAAAAAAATTGTTGATCAGACTTTTGGACAATTTACTGTTTTTATCAATTGGTTTGCTTTTATTCCCACCCTTGAAGCGGTGTGTAATGACCCGTATTTTTAACTATTTTAAATTATTAAATTTAATATAATTATTGAAAAAATGGTTAAAAATAAAAAATTTAGTGATTTATTAATGTAATTTATTGGATATGAACTTAGATAAAAAAATTTAAATAACAAAATTCAATAAGATAAAAGATGATAACTTATATTAGTATTTAAATTAAATGATACTGAATCGTAAGTAATTGATAACAGAAATTTAAATATCCAATGTTAAGTTAATAAAGAATCGAATGAATGTTATTAAAAGTAAAAAGTAAGTTTGTTTATATGAAATTGTATTTTTGATAAATATGAATTCCGTAAATAAGATAACATTTATTTGGTAAGAAATGAATAATTTTTGTTGTATACAATAATTGCAAAGATGTTGAATTATTGTAAAATGGAAGTAGTTGTTTTATTGTTTGAATTCGTTTTAGAAGCAAATTTTACAGGTTAAATAACTTACATTTCAAATATAGTGATTTATTTAACAATTTAATTGTAATTTTTAATATTGGAAATTATTTAAATAACTGAATCCTGAATTTAATATGAAAGAAAATAATGTTGGAAGTTGATTTAAATTTTATTTAAACAAGAATGACGATTGTTAACTTTTCAAATTGAATTTAAAGTGATAAATTTATTTTCAAAATTACTTGTTTTAATTAACGTGTAAAAATAGTCTTTTTGGGCATTGTCTCGGATTTCGGGAAAACCAGTTTCATCGGATTCATAATAGTGAATTATTATATGGTTTCAAGTTTCGTAGCAATCAGACTAATCGTTTGGTCGTGCGAGCTTGAAATGCGTAGAAATCAATTAATGGAATTTGATTAAAATAATTTGCTTTTGAAAAGTTGTTTTATGAGTATGATGGAGTTGGCTCCTGATATATGTCCCATTATGTTCGGAATATGTTATAACCTATAGAATGTCAGGCGGCATGCTTCGTTTGGAGTTCGAAGTTTTCACAGATTAATAGTGCCGCATAAATTTTTCTATAAATAGGGCTTTAACTTTCTTCCATTTGCATAATGTCACGACTGAAAATCCAATGTTCGAAAATCGACATCAAATATCTCACTTGTATTCGACTGCCGAAGATTCAAACATCGAACTCTAGTCGGATGGAGCTTATGTAACAACCATGTATCTTGTGATTTTTCTAATTGAATTTTTGATTTTAAAATTTATTTTATTTATTTTGAATGATAAACTTCAGTTTTGATACGAATTATCATTCCAAAGCATGACTAAAAAGAATATTTTCCAAAAAGTGAATTTTTGGTCAAAATAGTCAAACTTTGACTTTTAATTTAAAATTTTAAAAGTTTGAAAATTTAAATTTTATCTTTTATTATGAAAGTACATAAAATTTTAGGAACACTGCTTTTTGTTTCGTTGGAAACGGATTTAAATTGTGAAAGTTATGTATATTTCAATATTGAGTGCAATTTGTTTATTCTGCAATTGTTTATTTTAATAGTATAAATTTTATTTTCTTTGTCATATTTTATTTTAATATGTATTAATATGTTATTTTATGTATATTTTTGTCTTTTAATATTTTTGAAGTGAGATAGGAATTTTTCTAGACCTAGTAGTATTTTTCTTGTAATTTCCATGCCTGTTTTCAATTTTTAAACATTTTCTTTAATTCTTTTTCTGTTTTTCTCCAATATAATTATTTATTTTATTTTTAAAATGATAACTAAATTATTTTATTTCAAATTTTCACTTCATAATATTTTTAAAATGAAGTGGATATTTTTCCAAGACTAGTAGTGATTTGTTTGCAATTTCTGGACACTGTTTTGTATTTTTAAGCAATTTCTTTCATCCTTTTTATATTTTCTGTAAATTTAATTATTGATTTTCATATTATTTCACTTGGTTTCTGTTTTCTAGGGTATTTTTTATTTATTATTGTTTTTATTTGATCTTTAGAAAACGGAAATGCGTTTCATTTCTAGACGTTACATTGTCCAAAGTCGTTTCATTTGCCATAACCTCTCCATTACTCCTCTAGGCCGTGCATTTTTTCTCATTTGCTGTGTATTCCCTTCAATTTTCACGTGAAAAACAACTCAGAACTTCTCATTCTCATGGCTTCTTCAAACTTCCTTGGTAATGGCCTCTCTCTTCTCTCTTTTCTTCTTCCTTTTTCTATTGTTTTGCTTGATTTTTGCCTTGCTTCTCTTGCTTTGTTTGGCCTAACACCTCCACCGACCACCACCACTTCCTTCCCCACATCATACATGACCAAAACCCTTCCTCCTCTGACCTACAAGTGCCATGACCATCCCATGATGCAAAATCCACAAAAACTATGTTAAAACTCCTTAAAAAGCATGTCTAGCCACCTAGTCTTCATCACCATCACCTTAGATGACCTTGGCCCCCTCCTATTGCTCCACCACCACCTTGACACACCCCTAACCATCACCTTCATCCTCTGTCTAGATCTGAAACATGCCATAGCCGAGCCATAGATCCATGTAGCCAAGCCTAAAATGAACCAAAAACCACTATTTTGCATAAACCTCTTCATATTCATGCGTAGTAACTCCTCTACCACTTCAATACCTTGTAGCCATGCCTTATAGGAACCAAACCTAAACCAAAGTATGTCCAAACCTGAGCCAAAACATTCCCCAAGCCGTGCTAGCAAGTGTATAAAGCAAGGAAAAAAGTTGTGTATTCATATTGCTTTTCAATTCAAAGTTATTCCTATTCAATGTTGTATTGAATTATAATTTTATTTTGTTTGTTTTGGGTTATAACACAAGTTCTATAGCTTGGATTTGCTCTCCACTCAAATCAAAAATCGTGCTATTGCCTTTGGAATCCGTTGTGCCATTTGTATTGCAATCTCCAGCCATAAAATGTGAGTAAAGCTCACACGATATTTATACTTATGCAGTTGTGAAACAACAACAACTGAATGTGTAGAATTAAATATGATGTTATAACTGCCATGTGATTTTTTTATATATGATGTTAAACCTGTTAAATTTCATGTCGTATCATCTGTTATCATATATATCCTGTTACTGTTCATTTATATATGTTTATCATACTGCAAGTTCCCTGTAGATTAGAAATCACTATGGGTTGAAATGATACATACCCGAATGGACTTTAGAATAAGGGAAATTTGTTATAGGCTGAAATGATAGGCCTGAATGATTTTCAATTTATTTCATTTACTTGGGACTGCGGGTTTGAAATGATAAAACCCGGATTTTCTTTGTAAATTACGGGTTGAAATGATATATTACCCGTATCACTTTTCCTAGTGTAGAAAATTATGCAAAGACCCGTAGTTAATATATGTTTTCTAAAAAATTTAAAATTATTTTATAAATGTAAATATTAAAACATTTCGATTTAAATTTAATTAAAAAGAATTTTTGTAAAATATTATTGATTTTCTGAATAATTGTAAGTAAAATGAATTAATGAAAAGTTAGAAAATTTTGAACGTAAGTTATTTTGGAAAATTTGATTTAATTATAATTGGAAATTAAATTGAATATGAAATTATGATAAATTTACGATAATTCGAATTTAAATGAATTCAAAGTGATTTTATATCATATTAATAATTTTTAGTAAAGTTGAAATGTGAAATGAATGAATACATTAAGTTGAAATTTTGAAATATAACTAAATTGGAAAATTTATGAAATTGACTTAAAAGTGAACTTTTAGTTAAGTAAATAAAAATAAAAGTAAGTTATATTTGAGAATTTGAACTTAAGTGTTAAGTTGAAATTTAATGCAATGAATTTAAAATTTAACATTGCAATTTAATAAGTGAATTATTATTAAATCTTGATTTTTGAATGGAAATTTAACTTTATAAAATCATGAACTTGAGGAAAATTAAATGATGTTCATAAATGTGAAAATGTATGATTTTATGAGTTAAAAATGTTTTAAATAAAAATATAATTGGTTGAGAAATTATATTGAATATTTGAAGTTAATTGACTGCATTTTTGAAATGCTATTAGTTAAAATGTAAATGATATTACAGTATTTGTAAATGCTGTAGTTGATGATAATGAACTAAAAAGCTAAATTGAATTAAAAACTATTATAGCAATTTTGTAAGTGCTATAATTTTTGAATTTAACTAAGTTTATTTGGAATTTAAGAAAACCCTATTACAACATTTTAAAATGTTGTCGTTTGTTAAATTGAACTCTTTCGAATGTAACTTTCCGTAGCGTTTTCTAAATGCTGCGAAAAGTGAAATTTCACTGTTTTGATAAACGTAAGTGAATAAATGAACTTTGAAAGTTGAAAATTTTGGAAATTTAATAATTTAATTTTAACATAATAACTTCATTTTTATGATTAAAAATGATTTTTTTTTTTGGAATATAAACTGTTTTGAAATATGAATTGAAATGGTATTTTAAATTGAATAAAATGAATAATGATTTGAAATGTGGTTTCGAAAAGATATGATATTTTGATATATTAAATTGATTTGAAATGTGGTACTGAAAGATATGATATTTTGATATATTAAAATGATTTGAACGAAGTTTTGAAAGATATGATATTTTGATATTAAATGATTTGAAAAATGAAGCTTTGAAAGGTTATGATATTTTGATGTATTAAAATGATTTGAAAGGAAGTTTTTAAAGGATATGATAATTTAAAATATTGAAATGGTTAGAAATGACTTGATATTTATTGTGATAAATATTTGAATTGAAAGATATGGTATGATGATATATTGAAATGGTTTGGAAATGATTTAATCTTTATTTTGATAAAGATTTAGGTTGAAATGATATTTTATTTTGAAGTATAAAATATTATTTTAAAGTTATAACTACGGGTTATAGTAACGATTGGTTGTTAAAGAGACCGGGATCGGATATTGTCTTATAGTCGGCCAATACCGAAAACCACTTTAACAACTGTGTACGCGGTGGAGATTCCAGAATGAAGTAGGATGGTGGCGACGTTCTCGAGGTATATTACGTGGACCCAACTCCCGTGAGTTGGCATAAATGACTAAAACAGGAGCTATACCGAGCTACACAAAGGGTCACACCATTTCATCGAGCATGCTCCATCGGAAACCATTCTATTACTTTTGTGATTCGATATGTGGCGCCACTTTGATTCGGAGGTATTGTTCGAGGTGGGCGGAAGCTGCTGGCTTGCCGTCACCACTAGTCCGGCAGTGCAAACAGTGTATCCACCCTGGCATTGCCTCGCGTGCCGTGTCATCTACTTATATCAAGCCCACTACGATTTTGGTTTTAAAGATCCGACCGCGTTAAGGTTCCCCATCCCCTTAACGCTATTTTCTATATGATTATACTTTACTGATTAGACACTACTGTATATAGCGCAATATACTACATAGTAAATAGTTTAACGGATCCTTAGAGGATGGGCGGTCCCAAGCATCTTCTAAGTTACTTGTATCTTTGCTACAGTTCACTTGAGTTGGTTTACATTGTATAAGTATGTATGTCCTGACTCGAGTATTTGTATTTTTATTTACGCTCGGGTCAGCCTAAGTTATTCACAGATTTGGATTTCCACTTTCTGGAGATTTGAATCGCTGGAGATTATCTACTTGTCAAGTTTCATCTTTTCAGTTCGGTTGTTCTATTCAGCTTGTACTTGGTTATCATATTTAAACTTCTGTTATACTTTATTTCTTCCATTGTATCTTATGTAACTTTGATATATTTATATAGTAGCTTCATGAACTACTATCTCTTTTACTTCCACTGCATTATTATTACTCTATGTTTGTTATCTGTGATTTCTATTTACTGTGTATTCTGAGATTTACCAAATTTTTATTTACAACGCGGTATTCTGAGCAATTCAGTTCCGGCATGAGTGTCAACCTATACACTTATAATGGATGCGAATGGTTGAAAATATCGGGCCGTTACAGTTGGTATCAGAGCTTTGGTAGCTCTAGGCAAAATTCAGCATATGGAGTGAATGTATTTACAGAATCACTTTCATTCGAGTTTGAATCTCTTCCTTTTTGACTCGATTCCTTTGAATTTTGGAATGTTCCCTGCGGTTCCAAAATCCATTCGTGTTCTTCACTATTCATCTTCTTTTGACTCTGGAGTATTCCATAACTCCGCTTCGGATGATCTTTTTAGTGAGTCAGCGGTCACGCCAATTTCAAATTGAATTGTAAAAGGGTGAAACTCCTTTATAATTAGTATCGATTCACCAGAGATTTATATCTATCCTTGGTTTAGATGCTAATATCTTTTGTTATTCCAAACTTTATCTATTGTGATTGAATGTAGATTTACCCTAGAAAAATCCACATTGATCTTATTCTTTAAGCCACGGTTGACTCGGTAAATATTGCCCGTGATTTCTTTAAGCTCATCCACCTCCCTACTATGTTATTTAATCATCTTGTCTTTTGTTTCCAATCTATTCTTCCAAACATTTTGAATTGTACTTGTATATCTATGTTTTGTTTTATATATTGTGTTGTTTGAGTTGTTGATGTTGATTTGGGTTTCCGATCGATTCGTCTGATCAACGCTATCGATAGGATTTCTAAAACACATTGACAGAATAAACTGACACAATATTATTTTAAAATTTGGTTAGTGAAATAAAATTTTGATATATAAGTAAATTTATGGAACTTAATAAATTGATTTAAAATTGATTATTTGAAATGATAATACTTAATTTATCATTTATTATTCTATAAATGAATTTATAGATAGTTGTTTATAAGTTAATTTGGGAACTGAAATGAATTTAGGATAAGAAATCTGAGAATTTAATTTCCGATGGTTTCAAACCTTGTGTTTAAAGTTTTAAAAGGTTATTATTATTTAAAGTATTTTTGGATAGAAATTTGTTTCCAAAGAATTTTAAGTTTAAAATTAGTGCTCTTCTCTTTGTCGCTGGAAAATAACTTCAGTGATGACTACAGCATCATCGACGTTCATTTTCGAGTTTTGAAGTGAAGAGACTGTTCTGTAGTCTTGCTACAGCTTTGTTTTGGAAATTTAATTTGGTTTGAATTTTCTAAAATATGACTTGATTTATTATATATAATATAGATATATGATTTAAAAATTTGATTCGATAAGTTATATACATACATTTATTTATCTCTAAATGGTTTGAAGAAATCGGAAATTTAATTCTTAAATTCAATTATAAAAAGAAAATAAAAAATTTGGATGAATATTCAAGGATGAAATGATTTAATTGGAAAGTTTTATTTGTATAATGCAATTGCATTCAAATATAACTTACCTTAATTTTTCAAAAGTTAACAATGTAATTGGATAATATACAATATAAAAGATTTAATAAATAAAATTTGAGTAGTTATAATAAATGTTATACACTTAAATTTTAATTATAAAACGATAAACAGAGGTAAATATAATAAAGGGTAATTGAATAACATACAATAAATTAATGTTAGAAGAACTAAGAATAAAATAAAGCAGTTATAATAAGTGTAAGCATATTTAACATGAGTGGTAAATATATTGAGAGGAATAATTTTAATTTTAATTAGGAATAAAGAAGAATAAAATTTATTAAGTACATTATGAGTATAATAAATGATTATTTTTCAAACCCTTTGGTTTTAAAAATTGTCAATTTAAGATGATTGGATAATAAGATAATGAAATTTGAGATAGTTAAGATTTATTTAACTTGTGTAAAGATTTATTCTCTATTTAAGATGAAATTTCCATGCTTTCAAATTTATGTCCTTATTTTGTTTTTCAAACTATTTTTTTGTTGTCCTCATCATCCTTACCTTGCTATAGACTGGTGTATGCATCTTTCTATATTCTTTTTATTAGAAATCTTTCTATAATCTTTGATAATCTTTGGTACTCATTTTGAACCTATATTTGCGTTCTTGTGTTCTTGATTTTGGAGAATCTTAGAAAGATCATCCCCACCTTGCGAAACTTACCTATAACAACAGTTATTTGGTGTAATTTCAATCTCCTTGTCATCTTGTCCTAATCTTGTTTCACTATACCTTTTTATGTGCTTTCCCGTACCTCATTCCTTTTCGGGGACAAAAAGTTTTGAGTGGGGGAGAGTGTAACAACCTTGTATTTTGTGATTTTTTTAATTTAATTTTTGATTTAAAAACTTATTTTATTTATTTTGAATGATAAACTTTAGTTTTGATATGCATTATCATTCCAAAGCATGACTAAAAAGAATATTTTCCAAAAAGTGAATTTTAGGTCAAAATAGTCAAACTTTGACTTTTAATTTAAAATTTTAATAGTTTGAAAATTAAATTTTATCTTTTATTATGAAAGTACATAAAATTTTAGGAACACTGCTTTTTGTTTCGTTGGAAACAGATTTAAATTGTGAAAGTTATGTATATTTCAATATTGAGTGCAATTTGTTTATTCTGCAATTGTTTATTTTAATAGTATAAATTTTATTTTCTTTGTCATATTTTATTTTAATATCTATTAATATGTTATTTTATGTATATTTTTTTATTTTAATTTTTTTGAAGTGAGGTAGGAATTTTTCTAGAGCTAGTAGTTTTTTTCTTGTAATTTCCATGCCCTATTTTCAATTTTTAAACATTTTCTTTAGTTCTTTTTCTGTTTTTCACCAATATAATCATTTATTTTATTTTGAAAATGATAATAAATTATTTTATTTCAAATTTTCACTTCATAATATTTTTAAAATGAAGTGGATATTTTTCTAAGATTAGTAGTGATTTGTTTGCAATTTCTGGACACTCTTTTGTATTTTTAAGCAATTTCTTTCATCCTTTTTATATTTTCTTTAAAATTAATTATTTATTTTCATATTATTTCACTTGGTTTCGGTTTTCTAAGGTATTTTCTGATTTATTGTTGTTTTTATTTGATTTTTAGAAAACGGAAATGCGTTTCATTTCTAGACGTTTCATTTCTAGACGTTTCATTGTCCAAAGTCGTTTCATTTGCCATAACCTCTCCATTACTCCTCTGGGCCATGCATTTTTTTTCATTTGCTTTGTATACCCTTCAATTTTCACGTGAAAAACAACTCAGCACTTCTCATTCTCATGGCTTCTTCAAACTTCCTTGGTAATGGCCTCCTCTCTTCTCTCTTTTCTTCTTCCTTTTTCTATTGTTTTGCTTGATTTTTGCCTTGCTTCTCTTGCTTTATTTGGCCAACACCTCCACCATCTCCTCCACCGACCACCACCACTTCCTTCCCCACATCATACACGACCAAAACCCATCCTCCTCTGACCTACAAGTGCCATGACCATCCCATGATGCAAAATCCACAAAAACTATGTTAAAACTCCTTAAAAAGCATGTCTAGCCACCTAGTCTTCATCACCATCACCTTAGATGACCTTGGCCACCTCCTATTGCTCCACCACCACCTTGACACGCCCCTAACCATCACCTTCATCCTCTGTCCAGATCTGAAACATGCCATAGCCGAGCCATAGATCAATGTAGCCAAGCCCAAAATGAACCAAAAACCACTATTTTGCATAAACCTCTTCATATTCATGCGTAGTAACTCCTCCACCCCTTCAGTACCTTGTAGCCATGCCTTATAGGACCCAAACCTGAACCAAAGTATGTCCAAACCTGAGCCAAAACATTCCCTAAGCCGTGCTAGCAAGTGTAGAAAGCAAGGAAAAAAGTTGTGTATTCATATTGCTTTTCAATTCAAAGTTATTCCTATTCAATGTTTTATTGAATTATAATTTTATTTTGTTTGTTTTGGGTTATAACACAAGTTCTATAGCTTGGATTTGCTCTCCATTCAAATCAAAAATCCTGCTATTGCCTTTTGGAATCCGTTGTGCCATTTGTATTGCAATCTCCAGCCATAAAATGTGAGTAAAGCTCACACGATATTTATACTTATGTAGTCGTGAAACAACAACAACTGAATGTGTAGAATTAAATATGATGTTATAACTGCCATGTGATTTTTTTTATATATGATGTTAAACCTGTTAAATTTCATGTCGTATCATCTGTTATCATATATATGTTGTTACTGTTCATTTATATATGTTTATCATACTTCAATTCCCCTGTAGATTAGAAATCACTGTGGGTTGAAATGATACATACCCGAACGGACTTTAGAATAAGGAAAAATTGTTATAGGCTGAAATGATAGGCCTGAATGATTTTCAATTTATTTCATTTACTTGGGACTGCGGGTTTGAAATGATAAAACCCGGATTTCCTTTGTAAATTACGGGTTGAAATGATATATTACCCGTATCACTTTTCCTAGTGTAGAAAATTATATAAAGACCCGTAGTTAATATATGTTTTCTAAAAATTTTAAAATTATTTTAGAAATGTAAATACTAAAACATTTTGATTTAAATCTAATTAAAAAGGATTTTTATAAAATATTATTGATTTTCTGAATAATTGTGACGCCCCACCTCTATACCCACGCTAGCCAAGAACTTTACGGTGAATGCTGTCAACTAGCACGGAGAATAAGGCTGTTGAGGAGCGACCATCCATGTAATTGCTTTGCGCGAGCATCGATATGTCAGATAGTATACATGCATTTCTTTATCAAGAGGGAAATCCGACATACCGACACAAACTCAAAGCTACTACACATTGGCTATAATAATCTTCGAAAACAAATATAGAAATAAACATAACATAAATCAGTCACAGATAATTCATATCACAAAGGCGGAAATAGATATGAATATTACACATGAAAGTGTACATCAAAGTAGTGGTCAAAAAGATCCACAATAATACAAAGGAATAGATGCAAGTGCTAGACAAAAATATGTATACATCAAGGAGTCTGTATCTCAAATGTATACAACAAAAACTACCAAACTAGAGTAGTTAGCCAAAAGTCGAAGATGGTTCCAGATAGGAAGCCATGAGGAAGCACCTATAAAATCTCAGTCTGACCCGAGTATTATTTAAGAAGAAAATAATAAACAGATTAGTCTAGCTATAAATATCAGATGAAGTGATATATAATAAGAGATATGACATAAACATATAATAATCACAATGCTAAGCTGTGATAAATAAGTAATTGAAAATCAACAAGAGATTAATCAATATCACAAAAATCTACTCAAGATAAAAAGGAATGTCATACTCCTAATTTCATTCACCAAGCCATAATAATTGACATATATATCAATGCCCATCGTAAAAGTTGGTGAAACATAAATTCCAGAAATCAACACACGACATCCAGAAATCACAATAAAAAGGATGGCCAATCCATAAAAATGAGTCAGAGCTCCTCCAGACAGGGTATAGTCCCCCATTGCGGACATTGAGCCGAAGCTCCTCCTTGTGAACCGAAGTTCCTCCTGACAGGGTATAGTCCCCCATTGCGGACTTTGAGCCGAAGCTCCTCCTGGTGAGCCGAAGCTCCTCGTGACAGGGTATAGTCCCCCATTGCGGACTTTGAGCCGAAGCTCCTCCTGGTGAACCGAAGTTCCTCGTGACAGGGTATAGTCCCCCATTGCGGACTTTGAGCCGAAGCTCCTCCTGGTGAGTCGAAACTCCTCCTGACAGGGTATAGTCCCCCATTGCGGACATTGAGCCGAAGCTCCTCCTGGTGAACCGAAGTTCCTCGTGACAGGGTATAGTCCCCTATTGCGGACTTTGAGCCGAAGCTCCTCCTGGTGAACCGAAGTTCCTCGTGACAGGGTATAGTCCCCCATTGCGGACTTTGAGCCGAAGCTCCTCCTGGTGAACCAAAGTTCCTCGTGACAGGGTACAGTCCCCCATTGAGGACTTTGAGCCGAAGCACCTCCTGGTGAGTCGAAACTCCTCCTGACAGGGTATAGTCCCCCATTGCGGACATTGAGCCGAAGCTCCTCCTGGTGAACCGAAGTTCCTCGTGGCAGGGTATAGTCCCCCATTGCGGACTTTGAGCCGAAGCTCCTCCTGGTGAGTCGAAACTCCTCCTGACAGGGTATAGTCCCCCATTGCGGACATTGAGCCGAAGCTCCTCCTGGTGAGTCGAAACTCCTCCTGACAGGGTATAGTCCCCCATTGCGGACATTGAGCCGAAGATCCTCCTGGTGAGCCAAAGCTCAATAAAAACGACGTACAGTCCTCTACGTGGACAAAGAGACATCGCACAATGCTAGTCTAAACCATAAAATGATCGTCATGATCAAAGAGAAGTGTCAATTACAATAAGCTAGTAAATATATGAGCTTAGCTTCATGTCCCATAACCACTAGCTTAACTTAAATATTTACGAGCAAATTGTAGATCTCCAGTAGAAAATTGTCACAAGAGATTCAATCGAACAAGTCCAAGAATTAACCGACGAAGTAAACGCAAGCGTTTCATACCACTTGTTTTACTAAGTCGTTTAATTAGATTTCTCATACGAGTGAGGTAAAGGTTTGTATATACTAATAGATTGGAAAACGGTTTAAGAAAAGATCTTTGTTATTGAAAATAGAGTTGAAATCGTTTGATGAAAGAGTTTTGATATTTACTACTAGTATAGAAAACATTTATATTTTTAAAGTGACAAATCACAAAGAAGATTGTAATAATAATCAATTCAGTAAAATTCACATTCGAAGACGTGAATAAAATTCAAAGAAACCGATAAAGAATCCATCGAAATGGATATTCAAAAGTCCCTAAAAAGGAGTCATCAAAGTCATAATAAATGATAACAACAAATAGGATCATCACGAGTCGATTTAAATTGGAATTCTCAAGCGAAAAGGCAAGCAGGCAAAACACTGCTGATTCAGACGTCTGAAACAAGTGGTTCAGACGTCTGAATCTGGAAATATAAAAATTTCCAGAACACAATTCAGACCTCTGAACCAAGTGTTTCAGATGTCTGAAATAGGCACTTTTTAGCCTATTTCCTTTCTGGTTCTAAATGAACCAATTTAGACGTCTGAAACCATATATTCAGACGTCTGAATCTGGGAATAGAAATCCTCCCAGAACAATATTCAGAAGTCTGAATATTACGTTTCAGACGTCTGAATGAAGGGTTCAGGGCATTCCCTAAACCTAGGCCAAAAATGGCCAAGCGAATATCGAAAACGATCGAACGAGCAAATGGCGATGACTAAGGAATTACGTCGAACGGCAACCCAGCCTAAACAGCTCTTCGATACGCCTCGAATATCAATGTCCAAATATCCATAATAGGATTTTCATAAATTAGACCAAAACACCAAAAATTGGAATATACACAAAATCAATCCAAACCAAAATCAATTGCACACGAATAAACGTTAGGAATTCATACCTAACAATCGAAGATAATTATAGACAAAGATGTGAGATAAAAATCTCACCTTTGAACCCAAATCAATGAAGGAGAAGCTTGAAAGCAAGCTAGATCAATTCCTCTTCAATAACAACTCAAGAAGCTTCAATCTAAGCTTAAAAGAGAAACATTTCCTAAATTAGGTTTAGCAATTTTCTGAAATCAAAGAGAGAAAGAGTTGGAGAAGAAGAAGGAGATGCTTACCAATGGGTTCACTTGAGTTTGGAGCAAGAAGATGGATTTGCTAATGGAAACTAGGGCTTAGGAATTTCTATTTCCCATTCTCTTCCACCATTGTTGCTAAAGCTTGAGTGTTTAAGCAAAGAGGAGAAGTTATGAAGAGAAGGGGGTTGGGCTGAGCTAATAAGGGTGCAGTCCAAACCAAAGTCATAAGCGGGAAAAAGTAGCAAAAATCAATTTTCTCCAAATATATCGAAGCTTATACTCAAAAAGGTCGCAAACGGCATTTTGAACTCAATGGGGGTGGCCTCGAGTCCTAATTCGGCTGTTTGCAAAAAGTAGCTTTTCGGACAAAAATCCGACTAACGATAAAATATTTAAATATAAAATCGATAAATATGCGGGTTGTTACAATAATTGTAAGTAAAATGAATTAATGAAAAGTTAGAAAATTTTGAACGTAGGTTATTTTAAACATTTTGATTTAATTATAATTGGAAATTAAATTGAATATGAAATTATGATAAATTTATGATAATTTGAATTTAAACGAATTCAAAGTGATTTTATATCATATTAATGATTTTTAATAAAGTTGAAATGTGAAATGAATGAATACTTTAAGTTGAAATTTTGAAATATGACTAAATTGGAAATTTATGAAATTGACATAAAAGTGAACTTTTAGTTAAGTAAATAAAAATAAAACTAAGTTATATTTGAGAATTTGAACTTAAGTGTTAATTTGAAATTTAATGCAATGAATTTAAAATTTAACATTGCAATTTAATAAGTGAATTATTATTAAATCTTGATTTTTGAATGGAAATTTAACTTTATAAAATCATAAACTTGAGGAAAATTAAATGATGTTTATAAATGTGAAAATGTATGATTTTATGAGTTAAAAATGTTTTAAATAAAAATATAATTGGTTGAGAAATTATATTGAATATTTGAATTTAATTGACTGCATTTTTGAAATGCTATTAATTACAATGTAAATGATATTACAGTATTTGTAAATGCTGTAGTTGATGATAATGAACTAAAAAGCTAAATTGAATTAAAAACTATTATAGCAATTTTGTAAGTGCTATAATTTTTGAATTTAACTAAGTTTATTTGGAATTTAAGTAAACCCTATTACAACATTTTAAAATGTTGTCTTTTGTTAAATTGAACTCTTTCGAATGTAACTTTCCGCTGCGTTTTCTAAATGCTGCGAAAAGTGAAATTTCACTGTTTTGATAAACGTAAGTGAATAAATGAACTTTGAAAGTTGAAAATTTTGGAAATTTAATAATTTAATTTTAACATAATAACTTCATTTTTATGATTAAAAATGATTTTTTTTTTTGGAATATAAACTGTTTTGAAATATGAATTGGAATGGTATTTTAAATTGAATAAAATGAATAATGATTTGAAATGTGGTTTCGAAAAGATATGATATTATGATATATTAAATTGATTTGAAATGTGTTACTGAAAGATATGATATTTTGATATATTAAAATGATTTGAACGAAGTTTTGAAAGATATGATATTTTGATATTAAATGATTTGAAAAATGAAGCTTTGAAAGGTTATGATATTTTGATGTATTAAAATGATTTGAAAGGAAGTTTTTAAAGGATATGATAATTTAAAATATTGAAATGGTTAGAAATGACTTGATATTTATTTTGATAAATATTTGAATTGAAAGATATGGTATGATGATATATTGAAATGGTTTGGAAATGTTTTAATCTTTATTTTGGTAAAGATTTAGGTTGAAATGATATTTTATTTTGAAGTATAAAATATTGTTTTAAAGTTATAACTACGGGTTATAATAACGATTGGTTGTTAAAGAGACCGGGATCGGATATTGTCTTATAGCCGGCCAATACCGAAAACCACTTTAACAACTGTGTGCGCGGTGGAGATTCCAGAATGAAGTAGGATGGTGGCGACGTGCTTGAGGTATATTACGTGGACCTAACTCCCGTGAGTTGGCATAAATGACTAAAACAGGAGCTATAACGGGCTACACAAAGGGTCGCACACTTTCATCGAGCATGCTCCATCAGAAACCATTCTATTACTTTTGTGATTCGATATGTGGCGCCACTTTGATTCGGGGGTATTGTTCGAGGTGGGCGGAAGCTGCTGGCTTGCCGTCACCACCGGTCCGGGAGTGCAAATGGTGTATCCACCCTGGCATTGCCTCGTGTGCCGTGTCATCTCCTTATATCGAGCCCACTACGATTTTGGTTTTAGAGATCCGACCGCGTTAAGGTTCACCATCCCCTTAACGCTATTTTCTATATGATTATACTTTACTGATTAGACACTGTTGTATATAGCGCAGTGTACTGCATAGTAAATAGTTTAACGGATCCTTAGAGGATGGGCGGTCCCAAGCATCTTCTAAGTTACTTGTATCTTTGCTACAGTTCACTTGAGTTGGTTTACATTGTATAAGTATGTATGTCCTGACTCGAGTATTTGAATTTTTATTTACGCTTGGGTCAGCCTAAGTTATTCACAGATTTGGATTTCCACTTTCTGGAGATTTGAATCGCTGGAGATTATCTACTTGTCAAGTTTCATCTTTTCAATTCGGTTGTTCTATTCAGCTTGTACTTGGTTATCATATTTAAACTTCTGTTATACTTTATTTCTTTTATTGTATCTTATGTAACTCTGATATATTTATATAGTAGCTTCATGAACTACCATCTCTTTTACTTCCGCTGCATTATTATTACCCTGTTCCTATGATCTGTGATTTTTATTTACTGTGTATTTTGAGATTCGCCAAATTTTTATTTACAACGCGGTATTTTGAGCAATTCAATTCCGGCATGAGTGTCTACCTATACACTTACAATGGAAGCGAATGGTTGAAAATATCGGGCTGTTATAGCTTATAACAACATTAGATGAATAATAACAGCGGAAACAAAATGAATATCATTGATCACATATACAACTTCATCATAATATCTATTACAACATTTAACATCAATATCAGAGTGCTACATGCAGATATAACAGCAACATAATATAATTTCATAACAGAATGAAAATAGAGTCTTCAAAAAAATCTGATATACATCTACTATGATAAGGTCTTCAAAAAATCCAACACTTCAAGAGGGTGCTAAAGCCAAGACTTCCAAAATCTGAAGCTTCGAAACAAAAAGACTTCAAAAATCCAGCTTGCACCAAAATACGGAAAACCTACTACTAGGCTGCTTGTGTGGAAATTATGGGCACCCGGACTTTAGGAAAAGAAAAATAAACTCCGGGTCAGTCATGGGACTAGTATGAGTAAACAAAAACAGTTGCTTTGAATAAAAACAAATTTATAAAAGAAAATCTGGTATACTTTTTCGAAAATGAAACTACCATAAGACCTCCTACCACACGCACAATGCAATTGCAGAATTGGAGGAGATTTCTTCTTATGATAGTCAAATATGCTTGATACGAGAAATTCTTTGATATTATTATTATTAGTGCATAGTGTAGAAAACCATTTCGAAAGTATAATATTAATCTTAGCCAGCATAGACATTTCGTACTATGCCTACTATAGCTACCATCTAAATAGTGGTGACCGCCATAAGTAAATGGCATGTTATACAACTAAAACCGTACTGGGTTCGTATTGGGGATTGGATTTCCAACAAATGATCAGTCTAAAGAACTTCCTACTGCCACATGGGTATGCCTTTGGAGGGACATCCCGAGAACCTATCCGGCTCTCTGCCAACACAAGGCCGAGTTAACTCTATAACTGGGTAACTACTACTCGAGTATGCCACCCTTCGCTCGTTTTCAAACTTTATCCGAGGGCCCTCAACCACAAAGCAACAACCACACAGTAATGAGATTGCAGCAACAACATAGGTTAAGTATCTGGGCTCCATACCATGATACCACCTTTTTCCAGAAGGAAATGACATGCCCTAAATGGCACGAACCCCCATAACCTTGTCGCATCTTTCCAATTTCGACCATTTCCGGGGTGTGAGGTCTGATGAGGTCTCGTCCATAAAGCTACGCTTTACACGAAACCCATGCTTTGATTAATAAATGATCAACAAATGATCATCAACACACAGCAGCACTTAGCATGCCACACTACCAAATTGGGAGTATATCACTGATAACCTTCAACTACATAACCTCTGAGCTCGTACGTCTCAGAGAAGGGTGTTAAGATAAGAGAATAAATTCTCCTCCACCAACAGATATGCACTTGAAAGAAATCTGCTTTATATCTCAAAGCGTAATGTTAGACATAAAACCATACAAGTCTGTTCCGGGTTCGAACAGAACCGAAGGCACTTCGTCCAATAAAGGAAGAAGCCCTTGCAATCCGGATATCCACAATCCCGATCGGACTCCCCATCACATGTGGAGATCCCTATACCGAAGCAACTCAGTGCAGAGACATTCGATAGGTTATCCTATCATTCTCGAAGACACCCGATCTTCACCCACTGCCTTCAAATGCTATCCATTTCGTCGTGTCACTATTCAGAATGGGTTATATGACACAAAGTTCTCTCCCGGCTAATCCGAATAGTGAGCGCTTAATTTTAAAACACGTGGATGTATGAATCATAAAGATTCACATTCAGGGTTCGATGTGGGTTTTCGGATAACCAACTGGAATCCGACTCCCTGTCACATCGAAGTTTAAATGCCATTTTACAGGCAAAAAGGGTTTTCACATTCACACAGAAATAAATCACAAATATCACAACTCAACACAAAGCAATTCACATACATAACATCACAATCACATATCAAAAATATCAATCCAGTACACAACATTTGATAATAGTCAATCATCTTTAATTAAGATGAATTGATTGTCTGATTCAAATTAATTAACCGCATAATTACTTTCATTAATTGTTTTTAATCAATGATTAATTATCCTTAATTATAAATTAATTAAATCTTAATTACCTTTATTAATTAATTATTTCTTAATTAAATATCTCAATTAATTAATCGTTAATTATCAATTAATTGAATCTTAATTACTTTTATTAATTAATTTTTCCTAAATTAATTACTTTAATTAATTACAAACCAATTAACCTTAATTATTTACTTAATTAACTTTTAATGTTAAGTAGTTAATTAATTAATTACTTTTAAAGTAATTGTATTAACAAATCATTAATTGTTTAATAAATTAACAGATAATCTTTGTTTAATAAATCATCCTTACCATATGTATTACTTTAAAAGGTTAAGATAGTTTAAATAATATTTTTATCTTAATTACCCTTTTAAATTACGTTATCTATTTAATATAAATAACTTTATAAAACAATGTATCAAAATTAATTCAATTAAAATTTGACTGCTTTTGAAAATATCTTACTTATATCCTTAATTAAATTGAACTTAAATCAAAAACATCATTTTGAAAACAAGGTTTAAAAAGGTTCAAAAATTCAAATTTATTTTTAAAATAAAACTATTTACACAACCGACCCAAGGCTACCTCGAGTCACCCCCGAGCAAAAGTGCTCGTTGCTTCGAGTCGTATGCCAAATCCACTCGTGTGCCTTATATTTCTTTTTACTTGAAATCATCTAAGTACAAACCCGATACGCACAGGTAAATACACGAGTTAAAACTCGAGCCATCAACCCATCTTCCCGAAAGTAGCTTCGAGTTGCATCCCTTCTTCTCCCATTCAATATCACTGACATCCCTCAATTCGTTATGCACATGCACAACTGTTTTGATCGCCTCTGGTCGATGCCGTGATCATCGATCAGTCGACAATCATCGACTCGACACACCAAAAACCCCAGCATTGTGAAATTTTGATGAATTTGCAACTCGACGGTACGACCAGGATTCGAACAAAATCGTGCCGCCATTAAACGCCTCATCCTCCCTCCTCTGATCATCAGAGGTCGCGATACTTCACCCTAAGCTCCACCAAAATTTCAAGCTTCGATCACCAACGAAGCGAGCCATTCCAATGCAACGTGAGACTGTAGCACTCCAGTTTTTCGACCTCGTTCAAAAGTGGGTCTAAACCCTGATTCATTGCCTTGTGATCGCCACAGCGTTGTAGAAATTTATCGAATATTTTTCTAACGAAGACCGACCCCCCAGCAAGCTATGATCACAATCGCGTGATGAACTACATCGTCGTTCATCTGGAAAAAAGGATAAAACCCAATTTCTGTTCATCTCGTGATTTCTCCATAAATACATGACTAAAAATCTTGATTTAAGTTTTAAAAATTAACCTTTTTGATAACGATTTCGATGATACTATTGAAACAGGATGATATGATGTTTGAATTTTTACTTAGTTCTGAGTTTTACTCTGTTTGTTTGATTTCCAGCAACCTTTTGATGATTTTATTTTTGAAACTTATTTTAAAACCAAGATATTGATCATGCAAACAAAATTTACTTAGACATTAAAGCCTTTCAAAGATTGTAGGACGTGAATTTCATTTTCTAACAGGTTTTTGAAAACCTGGAATTATAACTTGGATTATCAACCCTGACATTAACATGCACAGGCAAGATACATATACACATTCACAAATTGGTGCATGCAAACCAATATTCAAACTTGCCTACATCAAGCATTCAAACACATATTAGACATCAAGGCTTAGAAAGGTTCACTCACCTGTTATGCGTGGAAACAGAAGCAGAGAGGAAGTGTATGAAAGTTGATTATTTGAAATCTGGAAAGCTATTTAAATTTGATTCTGGATTTTTCTTACTTGCAACTAGTTATTTAAATTTTCTTAGTTTCTTTAACAACAAATTCAAATTCAATTTCTTAAAGAGATTTACTTATAGTAAAAAATATATTATGAAACAGAGAAGAATTTCTAACTACAACTTAAAAACTGAGCTTGAAAGCTTAGAGTAGCTTCTTATTCTTTTGCTTATGTGATGATCTTTTGCTTATGTTTAATTGTTGAAACTAAATCCTACTTTGTTGTTCAGAGATGAAGTTGTTTATTTGAAATTTCCTTCCTTGGCTTGAGATTTTGAAGAAAACTGGTTACAGTCTTTTTTTCTGGAATTTTTTTCTCTTGATTTAAAGTGTTGAGGAGGTTATGCTTTGATTGCTTGTTTTTTCTGATGATTTTTTTCCGGTTTAAAGATTGTACAGATTTTGAAATAAGTAAAAGAGATAAGAGAGGGAAGATGAATTAGCTTATATAATTTTATTTCCATTTCATGAATTTCTAAGAAAATGAAAATAATATAATATCACTTGTTAATCTCTTTCTACATGTTAAACACTTGTCAATCCACTTATTTAATTTTTTAACACTTGTCCATTAATATGTTATTATCCCTCCATATGTCATATGCATGAGAAAATTGAAATATATATATATTTAAAAAAATTGTTTTTCTAAATTTTTTATAAATGCATCTCTCTTTTATTTAAAAATATAAAATTTAAAAGAAAATATTTTAAACCAATTATTCGAATTACTCATATATTATTTTAAATTCAAAATACTTTACTAAAGCATTTATTTAAAATTCAAATTCAAATTCAAAATCAAATTCAAATCTACTCATACACACACACACACACACACATATATATAATTCAAATTCAAATGATTTTAAAAAAATTGTTATTCCAAATTTTAAACTCAAATGAATTGAAATTTTTATTCATATAAATTATCACTTATTTTATTTGTTTTGAACTTTTTCTCAAATTAATTTCAATTTAGATTTCAAAAACTCAAATTACTAATTTTAAACTAATAAAATTAGAGATGTTACCTATAATCTAACCCTAAAAATAAATCTCAGTTGCTAGTAAACCTAGAAATCAATGGCTATCATCGATTGGAGCCTCTAGAGGCGAAATCTTCGAACGATTTCAACTAGGATATTATATAGAGGATCCATATAAGCAAATGGTCGGATCGTCGAATCGTCGCTCGATGTAGCCGAGATTCCCTCGCATTTGCTGTAGTTGTTGGGGTTCAGCAATGGAATTTCACTATGCGAGTTGAAGGGCGGCGGCTCGCTGGGTTGAGGCGCGGCAGGCAGCGCTGGCAATGGAGCGGCGGCGTTCGGCTATGGAGCGATGATCGAGTTCGATCGAAAAAAATGAAAAACTGTGTCTGCTTGGAGTATGTATGCATGACTAGGGACGAAGGAGGAAAGGTTTAGTATTTTAAAAACTTTAATTATTTAGTTTTTTATAAATTTAATTATATTGAATATTATTTAGTCTGTAATTTTTTCATACGAGGTAGGATTCGAGCAAAACAAGTTGCATTGGATTCGTATCGAAGTCGTCTACAATATGGAGCTAGATTGGAATTTATTTGACTCTGGAATATTTTTAGTTTCAAATAAAGGTAAGTGGTTAAACCCGTTCAAGAAGTGCTAAATTCATATTGTTAGTTAAATCAATCAGCGAAGTGATAAATTTATGTTGGTTGCTATCTGAAAATTTAACGGACTGAAAATTTAATTTATTGAATTTAAATTGACTGAATTTTGGTCAACATTTAAATTTGACTGTTAAATTGATAATCAAATTTTTTAGTTAAATTTGACCGTAGAATTGAAAATAGGAACTGATATTAAATCTGATAGTTAAATTTGTGACATTAGATGTGACATTTAAACTGATAGTTAAATTGACATTTAACCTAATATTTAATTTGATGTTGATAATTGAAATTCCTTATCACTTTAAAACACCCGACATTGATAGTGATTGACGGTTGTGGTACGGATGAATTGGTTATTTTGGATGTTGGTTGATATTGCGATGGATGATATTTTTGATTGGCTGTTATGTGTTTAGTGATCTCGACATACCCATATTATCACCCTGTTATTGTCACTACTGATATGATTGATCATATGTACATTTGATTTTTATATGGACTTGGGACATTCTGTTTGACTTATGATTTATTTGTTGCATTGTTGAATGCTTTGGATGGATGGTGATTGATGTGATTATATCGCAGTCTGGCATAACTTGAAGTTCATTTATAAAACTTAAGTTCTAATTATATTAATGATGTATATTTTTCCTTAACTGTGACGACCCAGATTACTAAGCCCAGAAAACCGTTTCGTCTTGAAGAAAGAAAGGGGTGAGAAAATAGAAAAGATAGAGAAGAAAGAATAACAACATCAGAATCTCACAGCGGAACAAATAAATTATATTAATCACATAAGTATTTACATAGTATACGACATCAATCAGAGATATATAGATAATACATCACACACTAGACAGTTATAAACACATGTCTAGTTAATACAACACAATACAATACAGCTCAAACAATATAACTCAGAGATACCGAAACAGCGGAATACTAATATATCTATAACGCAGAAGCCTCCTGCTCCATTGTTCTTCCAGAATTCGTCAAAGCTAACATGAATCACTTGGCTACCCGTAAAAATTTTGGTACCCGAGAGTTTATAAAAAAACAATAAACTCCGGGTCAGACATGGATCTGGTATGAGTAACAGGTTAAAGTTGCTTAAGTTTGAAAATCTTTTGAAAAAAAAGGGTATCACGTAAGACTCCCCACAAATAAACATGGGCAAGTTTTTACACTACGCCAACCAAAACATTTGATAGGAAATCCAGTGATATTATAATAGGTCTAGGGATTTCAAGTAAATAGAAAATAGCCGAAATTGTTACATGATTAAATTCCAGCTACTGGCCACAAAAGTGGGTAATACAATCAAAACCGTTGGCACTTATTGGATTGTGGATTCCATACAATGGCAGGGCGACTGGGGTACCGCCCGTCACAGTACGTGGCCTAGATCAACGTACCGAGGATCACTCCCGACCCCCTACAACAAAAGGCCGGAACCATTCCTTACTGAACAGTCCCGAACAAGATAAACCACGACATTTGTTGCAATCAACCGCCCACACATCCGAAAATAAAGGGACATCTAGACAGGGGAATATCCTTGTCCTGCTTGGGCATGACCCACCTAACCTTGCTGAACATCCCCTGTTTTAGCCATTCCCGGTTGATGAGGCTTGAGGCTGCAATTACCTTTAGAGTAAACATTTCTTAGAATGCTCATCGCCCACCTGACGATGTGTTGAAAGCATTCAATCCATACAAGTTCGTTCCGGGTTCGAACGAAACCGAAGGCATTATCTCGTTACACTCATTTTGGAATCACCCTCAGAGTTAACGACGGTAACCCTTGCATTCTGAACCTTCATCTTCACTTCAGATCAACGACCTATCGTTAATTTGGAATCGATGTGGTTTTCGGATGTTCCAAATATGGAAACCCGATCCCGGTCTCATCGAAATCCAAAACGTGTCTTTTAAGGCCAAGTTGTCTATTTAGTCTTAACAGTTCAATACAATATAATCAATATACACAGATGGATAATTCATAATATCACAGTAGATAATCATATCATCATCACATACAGATAATCAATATTATCATCCAAACAGATAATTAAATATTATCATATTTAAACTAAGCATCCATATCACATAGTTATTATTCATGTCATATCTGAATCCAAAATCATCAAATGAAATATCAATATCATTCATTCATAAGCAATGATTTATAATCATACCATTTGTAATTAATTTAAAATGAATTAAATTAACTACTTCTATCTCTAATTAATTTAATGTAAATTAAATTAATTACTCCATCTGTAAATCCTGCTTGTGCAATCATTAATTAATTATTAATCAAACTAATTAATTATTCTCTAATTACAATAAGTAATTTGGTCTTTAATTAATTTCACAAATGAATTATTCTAAACCATTATAGTAATTAACATTTAATTACTTCATTTATTAATTAAATATAATTAATTACATTTATTCTTGATTAATTACATAAATTAATCACCACATTATTGATTATTCCTTAATTAAACAATTCTTAATTTCATCATTAATTACATTAATTAATGATTCTCTAATTTAGATTTGAATTAAATTACTTTGATTAAATTAATTTACATTAAATGATTCATCTGTAATTTAACTCAATTATTAATCACTCTTGATTAATAACAACCAATAATTAACTATCATTAATTACATATATTAATACATTAATAATCCCATAATTAATTATCTTCATTAATTAATCCCTAGATTAATTACAAAAGTAATTATCCCAATTACTTCATTAACACATCATCTTTTCACAGATTACATTCAGTAATTAACATTAATTACTTCCTTAAGTAATTATGCTCCATTAATTACGTTAAGTAATTTACACTTATCAATTTATCAAATGATTTTCTCAGATTAATTAAACTAAATTAATTAACTTAAATTAATCATTTTACCAAAATTAATTACAATAAGTACTTAATCTCTTAATTACTTTTATCAAGTAATTACACTTAACAATTTACAATAGATTATCTAATTAATCTGATTAATTATCAAAATTAATCGCATTAATTAATTACTTAATAATCATTAGTTAATTATCTTCATTAACTAATAACGTTTCTTTAATTACTTCCTTAATTAATTTCTAGTTCTAAATCATTAATTTCAAATTAAATAAATAAGTCATTCTTTAATTAACTTACTAATTTAATTACTTCAATATCTTAATTATCTATAAGATAATCCATTTCTTTATAAATGATTTCATTATCAATAGAGTGTAAAACATTTCACATTTGAATCTAAATTTTAAATTACATTTTGAATTTAAGATTCAAAATGGTTATCCTTTTAAACATTTATCCAATTTAAAGTTCAATTATTTATTTGAAACCAATTCCTGTTAACAACTATTTGATTTAAACTTGTTTTTACAATATTCAGATTTAAAACTGATTAAGTTTTCAGACTTGAATAAAAGAAGAACTTGAATCCAATAATTTAACTTTGATTTAAAAAAAACTTTAGTTTTAACTTGCTTTTAAAAACTTGGTTTTTAATCCTTGATTTAAAATCTAAATTCATTTCTTTTTTTACCTTAGATTCAAAAGTCTATTTGAATCTCTACTTTAAACTTTGAATTTAAACCTTAGTTTAAATTTCTGTTTTCAAATTTTAAATTAAATTTTAAAAACTGAAAACTGTCAGGTTTGTAAACCCGAAATCCCCATTTAAATATTTTAAAACCTTTATCTCATTTCAGATTTGAATTCAAAAATAAGCTTGAGTTCACATTTCAACTGATTTAAACTTTGTTTTAAATCTGGTATGCAAACTTAAATTTTCATTTAAGTTTGTTAAAAAACAAATTTGCTGCCAGGTTACAAAAGCCTGGACAAACCACTGACTCGAGACAACCAAAAATTTGCTTCGAGTCCCTTCTTTCCCTGCTTCGAGTAAAGCACTCGAATATCCCAAGTTTTCCCCAGCTAAAAAAAAACTGCACACAGAAAAACCCCCCAACACTTAAATGGCACGGTCCACGTGCACCGTGGCCCCAGCCAACTCCGGCCACCCACCTGAACTTCAACATGTCGTCGACCGCCTCTAGACAACGTCACGACCACCCAAATTCGTCACGATAACCTGAATCGAAAATGGGTTCGAAACCCAAACCTGGAACACAACAGCCTTTCCCCTCTCGAACCTGTCAACATCACTTATTCGATGCTCTGACCACCGGTGGCCACCCAACTCTGGCCACCGCTTCAACTACAACCCCACTACAAATCCCCAAAATCTAGTAACACTCGATCAATCATACAACGAGCAGTTGATCGAACAAACAAGCCCAGTTAAACTAGGGTTAAGAACAGAGATCCTCCACCATCATCAAAACAGGGATCAGAACACCAAACTGATAATTTTCCCTAATGCTCCGGTCACTCCACTATCACCAGCCACAAACTCGACCTCCCAATCCACTTAGATCGCCAGAAACCGTCTACAAACCCTAGGAATACTCTTTAACTATTAAACACAAAAATTTGATTATAGTTTTAAAAATCCTAATTACAGATTAGAATTCAAGTTATAAACTTGGATTGATGTTTTAAAATGTTTGACATTTCATTTTTTTTTACATTTCTCACATAGTCTTTCTACCTTGCAAGCTCAGATCTAAATTTTAAAATTTTCTTTATGATTAAAGAAACGTATTTTGTTAAGACACTAAATCCTAATATACAATAGATCAAACAAGAATGGTTTTTGAAAATAAAGCATGAGCTTAAATCTTAAATACAGATGTGTATTACAGGCTATCAACATACATACACAGTAACACATATACCCAGGCATACATTAAGTTGTATACACATCAGTAGTTAAGCAACATATAAACTTAAATATTTTAAAATTTAGGTTACTCACAGTTTTGAGAAGACAGAACAGAGCACACTTGTTTGTTCAGCTTTGAAACTTAAAAATTTAGAATAATTCGCTTGATCCTAATCTCCTTGCCTTGTTTAGATACTAATCCTAGCAGTCATTTGGATCAAGCAGAAATGATTTTGAATCAAATCTGAGTTGAATTTTAATACATAGATGTTTTACAGATTCCAATGTGCTGATATTTCACTTCACAATCACACAGAGTAAGGAACATATAAATATTAACACAAATATTTAAGCATTCACATATTCACATGCAACAAGTTTTAAAAAAAAACTTAGGTTAAAAGTGTTACTCACCTAAAAATAACAGAGAACAATTTGAAACTAGAAACTGTTTGTTTGTTGTGATCTTCCTAAACTTCTTGCCTATCTTCAGTTGTAATATTACTTGAGTTTGTATAAATGAAAATGTTTGCCATTGTTTCAGGTTGGATATGTTATGTTGAACGAACTAAAGAAGATGGCATGTATATAAAGAAGTTTATAGTGGAAGGTGATAACTGGGTTAAGCACATGCAGATATAATTATGTTCTTGTTTGTATCAGGCAAGATATTTATCAAATGGGAGCTGAGATGCTCAATAAGATTTCAAATTGACCTAAGTTGGCGCTGAGATGAAAGCTAATGTACTATATGTTTCCTACTAATACAATCTTATGTTCAAATATATTTTTTTGTTTTACATTTTCTTTGCTTTGTATTTTTTTTCTTAACAGGCTACATTCATATTTATCTGTCTTTGTACATATATTTTTTTCCTTGCTTGAACCTTCATCTACAAGCTACCTGCACATTATTTTATTTTTACTTTACTCTGCAATTCCAAATTCTACAGACTACGCACCTATTTTACATACCTGGCAGCTTATTTATTCTATTTTTTTTATGCAAAGCCTGCATATTTTTACAACTACAACATCTTGCTTTGCATTTCTTTACTGGTTGACTACGTTTTATTTCTTAATTTTGCTTTAGCTTGATCTACAAACTATCTTATATGTTTAACATACACAAAGATATTTTTACTTAGCTTTGTTTTGTTAACTTTTGCATTTCTTTTACCAGCACATATTTTTACTTTGTCTTGTAACCTTGCTTTGCATTCTTAATTTTTTCAGGCAACATTTCTAGACTTTTCTTATTTATTTTCAGCCTGCACACTTTACTGCCTGAATATTTCATATTTAATTTTCTTTGTTTTTCTTAACTTTGCCATCTAAAACTTACAGGCTAAAATTTATTTTTAAACAAATTAAATTTATCTTGAGTATTTTTAAAATCATATTATTATTTATTCAATACTAAATTTCCGAATTATCAAAAATAATAGAATTAGAAAACATAGCTTTATCTATTAAATTTAAAAACAAAACTTATCTATTTATAATATATACCAATATATACATATATACATTATAAATAGAAACAATTTAAATTAGCTTTTAAAAGATAAACTATGAGTTAAATATTTATTTAAAAGTAGATTATTAAATCAATTCAAATATTATTAACAAATATTATCAAATCAATTTAATTTTTAATGTAGATTATTAAATAGATATTGCCCAAATTTCCAGGATGTCACATTCCTCACCCCTTAAAAGAATTTCGTCCCCGAAATTTAAAACAAAGGTAATTTAATAATCTAGTTAAAGATTTAAATTTTAAAACGCAAGCATATATCAATCATAAGCTAACAATCATAGCAACTACTTCATCCAAACAAACAAATCTAACTATCCAGACAAGATTCCGGATAGAATTTTCTCGAGTTTCCCTAAGTATAAATACCGGGTTACTCGCTCTATAGAATCCAAACAATCAATACTACTAAGCTACAGAGCTTCTACTCATCTAGATCTACAAAACAAGACAGGATATCAGATTACAGAAAAGTCTGAATGAACAACCAAAACTCCCTGAACTGCTAGTTCTACAACCAGAGATAGATCTTACACGTACTCCCTCAGAGATACGTGAAACACAACGAATTCCATTTATCCAAACCGACAATTCAATCCTGAAGACTAAACACTTATCTAGAATCAAATCTCCGACTTCAGAATCCAAATTCCTCCGTATCTTATCTACAAAACTCTTCAAACAATCCTATGCTGCCTACATCTTTCCTGACCAGCTCAACTCTTGTTGATGTCCTTAGAAACAAACTGAACCAAAGGCAATCCAACAAAATGATCTTTGCAAGATCGACCAAACTCAGAACACAAACCCTATTCCAAATCAGGAAACATAACTCACTCCTCTCATCCGGAAGAGATAAAACAGGTGCACTCCAAACTGGCCTCAGATTCTGAAAAATTTCCTGTAGAACTCTCCAATCCAAAACATTGCAACATCCAATTGCTTCCAACTAAAACAGCTGCCACCATGCTTCCACTGCGCAACTCTGACTGAACAGATGTAAATGTTGATGATGAACTTAAGAAAAAATTGGACAACACATTCCAAAAATAAAAATCAGAAGTTCCTCCAAAATCTGAGCTGCTTCACAAAAATCATCCTATTACTAAGCTGATCCATCGGTACCACTCCTAGAATCCCGTCGATACCAAACTCAATCTTCAATTGTTTGCAAATCTCTGACTTCTTGAAGACATCCAGAAAAATATCTTTGAAACACAAGAGAACACTCAAACTATCGCAAGTCACTTTTGCGATCAATCCAGCCTAATTCCAAAGATACTGTCTTCTCTCTTAACTAATCAGAACAGCCTACGCTTATGTGGCCAATCCATCGAAGAAATGGAATTACTTTGCTGCTTCTGAAGTTACCCAACAAAAATTGCTAAGCCAGAAGACTTCCTAATCCCAATCTCTTCGAGAAACTCGGACCCCAAAGCAAACAGAAACACCCAGCTGAACATAGCCACAATTCCGAAGCAGACACTCCTCCTTAACTTGTTCTAAAGAAACATCTTCGGAGACATCCATAGCCACTGTGTCTCATCACATAGCTACTAAACCTTGATGTATCAAGATATCTTGACTTGCTTCCGTCCAATCGACAGATCCAAACTCTAGCTCAACCAAACTTACACTTCAAAAATGAACGCCAAACCTTAACAGGTTTCCTTTAGAGATTGATGAAATCCTTACACCATGCAAAGCTCACTCGAGATAGTAATAAGTCTACAGTCTCGACAATTACACTTCCCACCTCAATCACTCAAACTCCAACCATTGGTAGTCTTATTACACACACCACTACCTATCTACCTTTATAGCTCATTGGAAAACCTGAACAGGTAACCCAACAATAGGTAGAAATAAATATATATATATATTATATATCAAAATTACAAATACGCTCTCTCAGGAAAGAAATCACTCAAGAGCTTAGGTATTCACTCAACCTAGCGCTCTGATACCAACTGTGACGACCCGGATTCCTAAGCCCAGAAAACTGTTTCGTCTTGAAGAAAGAAAGGGGTGAGAAAAAAGAAATGATAGAGAAGAAAGAACAACAACATCAAAATCTCACAGCGGAACGAATAAATTATATTAATCACATAAGTATTTACATAGTATACGACATCAATCAGAGATATACAGATAATACATCACACACTAGACAGTTATAAACACCTGTCTAGTTAATACAACTCAATACAATACAACTCAAACAATATAACTCAGAGATACCAACACAACGGAATACTAATATATCTATAACGCAGAAGCCTCCTGCTCCATTGTTCTTCCAGAATTCGTCAAAGCTAACTGAATCCCTTGGCTACCCGTAAAAATTTGGGTACCCGAGAGTTTATAAAAAAACAATAAACTCCGGGTCAGACATGGGCCTGGTATGAGTAACAGGTTAAAGTTGCTTAACTTTGAAAATCTTTTGAAAACAAAAGGGTATCACGTAAGACTCCCCACAAATAAACATGGGAAAGTTTTTACCTTACGCTAACCAAAACATTTGATAGGAAATCCAGTGATATTATAATAGGTCTAGGGTTTTCAAGTAAATAGAAAATAGCCGAAATTGTTACATGATTAAATTCCAGCTACTAGCCACAAAAGTGGGTAATACAATCAAAACCGTTGGCACTTATTGGATTGTGGATTCCATACAATGGTAGGGCTACTAGGTTACCGCCCGTCACAGTCGTGGCCTAGATCAACGTACCGAGGATCACTCCCGACCCCCCGCAACACAAGGCCGGAACCATTCCTTACTGAACAGTCCCAAACAAGATAAACCCCGGCAGTTGTTGCAATCAACCGCCCACACAGCCGAAAATAAAGGGACATCTAGACAGGGGAATATCCTTGCCCTGCTTGGGCATGACCCTCCTAACCTTGCTGCACATCCCCTGTTTTAGCCATTCCCGGTTAATGAGGCTTGAGGCTGCGATTACCTTTAGAGAATACATTTCTTACAATGCTCATCGCCCACCTGACGATGTGTTGAAAGCATTCAATCCATACAAGTTCGTTACGGGTTCGAACGAAATCGAAGGCATTATCTCGTTACACTCATTTTGGAATCACCCTCAGAGTTAACGACGGTAACCCTTGCGTTCTGAACCTTCATCTTCACTTCAGATTAACGACCTATCGTTAATTTGGAATCGATGTGGTTTTCGGATGTTCCAAATATGGAAACCCGATCCCGGTCTCATCGAAGTCCAAAACGTGTCTTTTAAGGCCAAGTTGTCTATTTAGTCTTAACAGTTCAACACAATATAATCAATATACACAGATGGATAATTCATAATATCACAGTAGATAATCATATCATCATCACATACAGATAATCAATATTATCATCCAAACAGATAATTAAATATTATCATATTTAAACTAAGCATCTATATCACATAGTTATTATTCATGTCATATCTGAATCCAAAATCATCAAATGAAATATCAATATCATTCATTCATAAGCAATGATTTATAATCATACCATTTGTAATTAATTTAAAATGAATTAAATTAACTACTTCTATCTCTAATTAATTTAAAGTAAATTAAATTAATTACTCCATCTATAAATCCTGCTTGTGCAATCATTAATTAATTATTAATCAAATTAATTAATTATTTTCTAATTACAATAAGTAATTTGGTCTTTAATTAATTTCACAAATGAATTATTCTAAACCATTATAGTAATTAACATTTAATTACTTCGTTTATTAATTAAATATAATTAATTACATTTATTCTTGATTAATTACATAAATTAATCACCACATTATTGATTATTCCTTAATTAAACAATTCTTAATTTCATCATTAATTACATTAATTAATGATTCTCTAATTTAGATTTAAATTAAATTACTTTGATTAAATTAATTTACATTAAATGATTCATCTGTAATTTAACTCAATTACTAATCACTCTTGATTAATAACAACCAGTAATTAACTATCATTAATTACATATATTAATACATTAATTATCCCATAATTAATTATCTCCATTAATTAATCCCTAGATTAATTACAAAAGTAATTATCCCAATTACTTCATTAACACATCATCTTTTCACTGATTACATTCAGTAATTAACATTAATTACTTCCTTAAGTAATTATGCTCCATTAATTACGTTAAGTAATTTACACTTATCAATTTATCAAATGATTTTATCAGATTAATTAAACTAAATTAATTAACTTAAATTAATCATTTTACCAAAATTAATTACAATAAGTACTTAATCTCTCAATTACTTTTATCAAGTAATTATACTTAACAATTTACAATAGATTATCTAATTAATCTGATTAATTATCAAAATTAATCGCATTAATTAATTACTTAATAATCATTAGTTAATTATCTTCATTAACTAATAACGTTTCTTTAACTACTTCCTTAATTAATTTCTAGTTCTAAATCATTAATTTCAAATTAAATAAATAAGTCATTCTTTAATTAACTTACTAATTAAATTACTTCAATATCTTAATTATCTATAAGATAATCCATTTCTTTATAAATGATTTCATTATCAATAGAGTGTAAAACATTTCACATTTGAATCTAAATTTTAAATTACATTTTGAATTTAAGGTTCAAAATGGTTATTCTTTTAAACATTTATCCAATTTAAAGTTCAATTATTTATTTGAAACCAATTCCTGTTAACAATAACTATTTGATTTAAACTTGTTTTTACAATATTCAGATTTAAAACTGATTAAGTTTTCAGATTTGAATACAAGAAGAACTTGAATCCAATAATTTAACTTTGATTTTAAAAAAAACTTTAGTTTTAACTTGCTTTTAAAAACTTGGTTTTTAATCCTTGATTTAAAATCTAAATTCATTTCTTTTTTTTACCTTAGATTCAAAAGTCTATTTGAATCTCTACTTTAAACTTTGAATTTAAACCTCAGTTTAAATTTCTATTTTCAAATTTTAAATTAAATTTTAAAAACTGAAAACTGTCAAGTTTGTAAACCTGAAATCCCCATTTAAATATTTTAAAACCTTTATCTCATTTCAGATTTGAATTCGAAAGTAAGTTTGAGTTCACATTTCAACTGATTTAAACTTTGTTTTAAATCTGGTATGCAAACTTAAAGTTTCATTTAAGTTTGTTTAAAAACAAATTTACTGCCAGGTTACAAAAGCCTGGACAAACCACTGAATCGAGACAACCAAAAATTTGCTTCGAGTCCCTTCTTCCCCTGCTTCGAGTCAAGCACTCGAATATCCTGAGTTTTCCCCAGCTAAAAAAAAACTGCACACAGAAAAACCCCCCAACAATTAAATGGCACGGTGCACGTGCACTGTGGCCCCAGCCAACTCCGGCCACCCACCTGAGCTTCAACATGTCGTCGACCGCCTCCAGACAACGCCACGACCACCCAAATTCATCACGATAACCTGAATCGAAAATGGGTTCGAAACCCAAACCTAGAACACAATAGCCTTTCCCCTATCGAACCTGTCAACGTCACTTATTCGACGCTCTGACCACCGGTGGCCACCCAACTCCGGTCACCGCTTCAACTACAACCCCACTACAAATCGCCAAAATCTAGTAACACTCGATCAATCATAGAACGAGCAGTTGATCGAACAAACAAGCCCAGTTAAACTAGGGTTAAGAACAGAGATCCTCCACCATTATCAACACAGGGATCAGAACACCAAACTGATAATTTTCCCTAATGGTCCGATCACTCCACTATCACCAGCCACAAACCCGACCTCCCAATCCACTTAGATCACCAGAAACCCTCTACAAACCCCAAAACAATTATCACATGAATACTCTTTAATTATTAAACACAAAAATGTGATTATAGTTTTAAAAATCCTAATTACAGATTAGAATTCAAGTTATAAACTTGGATTGATGTTTTAAAATGTTTGACATTTCAAATTTTTTTTAACATTTCTCACAGAGTCTTTCTACCTTGCAAGCTCAGATCTAAATTTTAAAATTTTCATTATGATTAAACAAACGTATTTTGTTAAGACACTAATTGCTAATATATAATAGATCAAAACAAGAATGGTTTTTGAAAATAAAGCATGAGCTTAAATCTTAAATACAGAGGTGTATTACAGGCTATCAACACACATACACAGTAACACATATACCCAGGCATACATTAAGTTGTATACACATCAGTAGTTAAGCAACATATAAACTTATGTATTTTAAAATTTAGGTTACTCACAGTTTTGAGAAGACAGAACAGAGCACACTTGTTTGTTCAGCTTGGAAACTAAAAAATTTAGAATAATACGCTTGATCCTAATCTCCTTGCCTAGTTTAGATACTAATCCTAGCAGTCATTTGGATCAAGCAGAAATGATTTTGAATCAAATCTGAGTTGAATTTTAATACATAGATGTTTTACAGATTCCAATATGCTGATATTTCACTTCACAATCACACAGAGTAATGAACTTATAAATATTAACACAGATATTTAAGCATTCACATATTAACATGCAACAAGTTTAAAAAAAACTTAGGTTAAAAGTATTACTCACCTGACAATAACAGAGAACAATTTGAAACTAGAAACTGTTTGTTTGTTGTGATCTTCCTAAACTTCTTGCCTATCTTCAGTTGTAATATTATTTGAGTTTGTATAAATGAAAATGTTTGCCATTGTTTCAGGTTGGATATGTTATGTTGAACGAACTAAAGAAGATGGCATGTATATAAAGAAGTTTATAGTGGAAGGTGATAACTGGGTTAAGCACATGCAGATATAATTATGTTCTTGTTTGTATCAGGCAAGATATTTATCAAATGGGGGCTGAGATGCTCAATAAGATTTCGAATTGACCTAAGTTGGTGCTGAGATGAAAGCTAATGTACTATATGTTTCCTACTAATACAATCTTATGTTCAGATATTTTTTTTGTTTTACATTTTCTTTGCTTTGTATTTTTTTTTCTTAACAGGCTACATTCATATTTATCTTGCTGTGTACATATTTTGTTTTCCCTTGCTTGAACCTTCATCTACAAGCTACCTGCACATTATTTATTTTTACTTTACTCTGCAATTCCAAATTCTACAGGCTACACACCTATTTTACTTACCTGGCAGCTTATTTATTCTTTTTTTTTTTATACAAAGCCTGCATATTTTTACAACTACAACATCTTGCTTTGCATTTCTTTACAGGTTGACTACATTTTTTTCTTAATTTTGCTTTAGCATGCTCTACAAACTATCTTATATGTTTAACATACACAAAGATATTTTTACTTAGCTTTGCTTTGTTAACTTTTGCATTTCTTTTACCGGTACATATTTTTACTTTGTCTTGTAACCTTGCTTTTCATTCTTAAATTTTTCAGGCAACATTTCTAAAGTTTTCTTATTTGTTTTCAGCCTGCACACTTTACTGCCTGAATATTTCATATTTAATTTGCTTTGTTTTTCTTAACTTTGCCATCTAAAACTTACAGGCTAAAATTTATTTTTAAACAAATTAAATTTATCTTGAGTATTTTTAAAATCATATTATTATTTATTTAATATTAAATTTCCAAATTATCAAAAATAATAGAATTAGAAAACAAGCTTTATCTATTAAATTTAAAAACAAAACTTATCTATTTATAATATATACCAATATATACATATATACATTATAAATAGAAACAATTTAAATTAGCTTTTAAAAGATAAACTATCAGTTAAATATTTATTTAAAAGGAGATTAATAAATCAATTCAAATATTATTAACAAATATTATCAAATCAATTTAATTTTTAATGTAGATTATTAAATAGATATTGCCCCAAATTTCCGGGATTCACATAAACAGTAAGAAAAAGGTTTATAAATTTTTCTATAACCTTAAAGAATAAAAGGAAGTGTCTGTAAGAATGCCGATGTTTGAAATCCAACCATTAAATAATTTTGAAGCGTGACACTTTTGAGTGGAATTATCGAAATTGAAAATAAATAAAGTGTTGTGAAATCCTCTGAAACTGCAATAAATTTTTTTGAATAACATTTGATGCAGGAAAATTTGAATTTATTTCGTTGATTTTAAATAATTTGGGATATTTAAACATTGATGTTTTGTTTAAACTGTGAAATATATTGAATTGATTTGTCATTGATTAACTTATTAAAAATTATGTTTGCGAAGATTTAAAATGGTGAAACTATTATGGAAATTTTGAAACAAATGAAGTTATTGCAAACACGTTTCACCTAATTTCAATTTGACTTACATGAGGATTTTTAGTCCTGATTTGAGTGTTTTGTCTTTTTGTTACGCTCGGGTCAGACAGAGTTTTTCAGTTATCGAAGACGGTTATTCTGGAGGAAAAAGGCGAAGATTTGGTATATTATATCTACTAGTATTTATGCCGTGCATTATTTCATTCTGTCTATTCAAATGTATAACTCTGATTTATGTTGTAAATTGAATTGAGTATATATTGTTAAACAGCTTCACGAACTATTTATATGGTTGTTGTATTTTATCGTTCCGCTGCGAGATTCTTTTGCTATTTTCTTATTTCCTTTTTATTTTTTTAAATAAACCCATTGATAATCTATATTTTAAATGGTGTGAGTTAGACATGTGTGCGTTATTGTCGACTTGAATTGACTAAAAAGGCGGGTCATCACAGTTGGTATCAGAGCAAGGTTTAACATATACCTAAACCTTTAGGATAAGCTCACTAAGTGTATATACGTATATGAGAGAGCATATTTGTTATGATATAAAAATATTTTTAAATTAATAAATGAAATGATTTTAACCTACATTATATTTAGAATTTAAAAGAATGAATTCTATAATATGATTAAATCATTTATGACTATCTGTTGAAGATTGGATGCTATCTCTTTGCTGGTTGATTAGTCGATTGATATGGTTATGCATATTATCATTGGCTGATTAGTTAGTTGTGCTCGACCAATATATAAGCATTTTACTTTTGTTGTTGACTTTCGAATAGTGCATAACAAATTGTAAGTAATTTACCTTTTCACACATGGCAAGGATAGAAATTGTAATCTTATGGGAATGTTGGAGTGAACACCTTGTGAATTAAGTTTCACAATTTGGCTATAAGGCGTTCGACGACAACGTTTGGATAAAAATTAATTGTTTAGATTAAAGTTATTTATTTTAATCCAAAAAATAATTACGATTTTTGAAATGAATATTATAAGATAATGGCTCATATAATTACGATTTATGACTAAAAGGAAATTCAAACTAGAAATTTGAGAGTTTGAATTCCGGTAGTTTTTGAAATTAGCTTTTTAAGATTCTAGAATTATATAATAGCATAATTTGAAAGTATTTTCCGAATACAAATGTTTATAAATGATTTCAAAATGATTTCAGTGGCAACATTCAAAATATTTAAAATAAATAGAAGTCCTAAACTCACTTCTATCATTGAAAATAATTTTTGGTAATGACTGTAGCATCATCCACGTTCATTTTCGAGTTTCAGAGTGGGAGAGGCCATTTTAGTAGCTTTACTACTCAATTGTTTGATGAAACTAATTTGATTCTACTCCCTGAATTATGATTTGATATTCGAAAGAGATATGAATATATTTATTTCAAATGATTTGAAATAAAACTCGATGTTTAGTTCTCGAGTTTTCTATTGAATAATATTATAAATACATATATCTTATGCATTAGGATTGATTGATAGATTAATTGTTCATCTTACTGAGATGATTGATTGCTGCTTTCCAATTTTGAGTTGGAATTTGATTTTTCCCCACTATTCCGAATAGTGGAACACTTATAAATTGAGAATTAATTTTCAAAACTAAGTATTTTGGAAAGTATATAAAGTTTATTTTTGAAACTTTTAAAAGAAAGACTAATAGAAGTTGAATAAGTTTTAAAATTTTAAGTATTTTGATCAGTAAATTGTATAAGTTTTTTTTGAATTATACAAGTATGAAATTTAGTTCTAAGACGTTTTAAATGAAAAAAGTATCAATGAATGTATTGAACAAGTAAATATTTATAAAAAACTTATTATAGGCATACTTATTTTTCTAAGCAGTTCTGACTTTATAACAATATGAAAAATAGCTTAAAAGGTTTATAATGAATTTTGTTATAAGAAACATTTTGAACCTAGTAAATGTTTTATAATAAAATATTTTGAAAATTATTGGTTTGAAATGAAATTTGATTTTATCTAAATTTAATATAAATTTAAAACTGAAGTTGTGAAAACTACTGATTTGAAATTTGGAAAATTTGAATTTGAATGATATGCAATTTGCATAAAATGATTGTTGAAATCCTATTTAAACTTAAATCAACCGGTACTTAGAATTAATTGATTTCGAGGACCTTTGACTCCATAAAAACATTTGATTTGAATGTTCTCGACCTTTATATGAAAATGATTTGTATAAGCATGAGGTTATGCGATGACCCGTAAATTTTGTACGTTTGAAAATGAAATATTTAATTGATTTAAAAAATATTTGGAAGTTGATTTAACTTGAATTTCAAGTATGACTATGAATTTGACAATTAAATTATTGAATTTAATTATAGAAATTTGGGTAAAATTTTGAATCTTCAATTTTATGCTTGTTAAAACTATTTTCAAGGTTTAGAAAATTTATAATGATAATACTAAAGATAATGGAAGCTTCAGAATTGAATTTGGAAATGATTTGTTCAGTTTTGAAATTACATCGTTTGAATCGATATTTAAAAATAGCATTCTGAGGCACTGTCTCAGAATTCGACGGATCCAGTTCCATTGGATCTGTAATATTATATTATTGTCGGGTTTCAATTTTCGTAATGTTTGGAATGATCGTTTGGCCGTACGGTAAGTAAACGCGCTGAATTTATATCGAAATTTTTATTTAATAGCTGGGTTTGAAAAGCTATCTTCTCCATACAATCGAATTTGTACTCGGAATATTTTCCATTGCGTTCGAAATAGGGGCTTAACATTATAAATGTTTGGCGGCGCGCTCGATTGGAGATCGAGATTTTGAGTTGCGGAATCATGGAGACTTAAATTTAAATTTGAACTAAATTCACAAAAAGGAAAAAAAGAATGAAAGAAAATATAATAATAAATAAACAATCAAACACATACCCTCTTGTGCAACACTTGTTCATTAAAGATTTACACGCGTTCGTTTGAGAACTTTTTTTTGTTTAATAACCGTGCTTTCATCTTTGTATAAAACAAAAGAAAAATAAAAAACGAAAACACTTTCATCTCCCTTCAAAGAGAAGTAATGGTCACGATTTTTGTTTCAATCCAAATTTCCCTTTCTTCTTCGTGCTAGTTCAAATAAAAAAATAATTATACGAAATCGAATTTGAATTCGAATCAATCAATGGCCGAAGCATGAATGAAAAATGCGAATCGCAAATAAAATTGTCTTGGATCCGGTCTCGGGGGGGGGGGGGGGGGGAGCGCAAGGTTCGACAGTAAGCATGGTGGTGTCTAAGGTTGATGGTGATGATGTGGAAGTAGCATAGCAGCGCGCACATGCGCGTGAAGGGTTTCGTGAGCGCGAGCTCAATGGCGACGTGGCAACGCGTGTGGCGCCCAACCTCTATGCTCACAAGAACAAAGGTTATCATAGGGAATAACGTCTGCTATTGCGAAGAATAAGGCTTGTTAGAAGCGACCATCCGTAAGTTATGCCTTAGACGAGTATTGATTACATCGATAGAAGTTGTGTAAATTACTCCCAAAGATATATATTCAATCCAAATCTAAAACGAAACTACGGTGGCTTAAGAAAAATTCAAAACAACTCATAACAACAACAACGATGATAAATATAATCACATCAGAACAGAAATATCATATATATAGCTGAAGACAAGTCTGGATACTTGCTACAACATTCGATCGTTCATATGAACCAAATGTACATATATAAAGACATCAACATATAAGCGACGATAATTAATGCACCGAAAAGAAGCACCTCGAAGTCTAGACTAAAGATGAAGTGAAATCCCAAAAGCTGAAGAAGCAGCAGAATCAGAGATAGCGACCATCCTGAAATAACTCGGTCTGACCCGAGTATTATTTAATGGAAAATAATAAACGGATTAGCCTAATTTAAACTTCAAAAATAAGTGTATACTAAACAACACTTAAGCAAATAATTATAGTCTCGAACGAGACTATACAACATAATTAATCAACATAGTTCAAATAAAGAAATCTCAATTTAAACACCATCAAAATCAGCTTTTAAATTCCCAATTGAGTTCAAAACAACAATACGCAAATGTATAATCTCGGATGAGACTATACACAAAATTATAATCTCGGATGAGACTGTACACAAAGTAATCAGCATAGTTTAAAGGAAGAAATCCCATTAAATATCATCAAAATCAACTTCCAAATTCACAATTGAATTCAAAGCAGCAGTACACAAAAATCTAGAAATCAATTAAGATAACTAGACAAATCAGCAATCATAAAATCTAGAAATCAAAATAAGATAACTAGAAAATCAACATAAAAGATGGATCGATCCCAGTAGATGGTGAGTTTTAGCTACGCCGTACGTGCGTCTCATATGACCGAAGCCTACCAAGTACTATATTTTTGGCGCCCAACAAATGACCCGAAGGTCCAACAAATGACTCGAAGGTCCAACAGATGACCTGAAGGTCTAGTACTAGTAATTGACTCGAAGGTCCATCATATGACCCGAAGGTCAAGCAGAGTGGCTCGAAAGCCAAATGAAATCATCAAAATCATCAAAACAACAAATATTACAATTTAACGGGTTCGGAATTAGCCGAAATAGTAAAAGTGTGGTTTCATACTCTGCACTTTTGCTAAATCGTTTAATCTCTTCTTCGTTTACTTGAAAGTGCAAAATTGTGTATTTTAAATAAATAACATTTTACGTTCTCAAACGGACAAGTCCGGAATTAAGCAAATCGGTAAAAGTGAAGGTTCACAGTCCTCAATTTTGCTGAAGCGTTTAAATCGCTTCCTCATTCTTTTGAAAGCGCAAACTATAAAATTTTTGGAAACAATTTTATTTCAAAAATGATCTTTAAAACACGTGATTAAAACAGCAACATCTATAGCAATTTCGCCGAGGAAAATGCGCTTCTCAAAACATTATAAAAACAGATATCAAAAATCAGCGTTGCGGGATAACCGCTTGAAAATTCACTTTAAAATTGACGGTTACTGAAGTCAACACAACAATAATTTTTTTTCGTCAAAAATATCTTTAAAACAACACGTTTCAAAAATATAATAACGGTGTAAAAATTCTGCTATAAAAATAACGGCAACAAAATACGTTTTACAACGTAACACCGGTTCAATACAAATTTTATAAACATGGTCTACACCATTTATATATTTATCAAGTTATTAAACTTGCACGCAATAATTGATGTAAACAAGGATATATGCATTTATGCGCGCACTCTATTTTCGTAACTACTTTATTCAAATGCATGAAAATCTTTTGCAAGTGGGAGTATAACATGACACGTGCAATACAAAAGTGAGAAATGCCTTTGAACCAAACTTTTGTTGTTTATGCCCAAAAATGAGCATTTGCTTAGCCTGGATATACTATGTGTTACTAACGTGTTATACAATTATAATGAAAATGAAATATGGTCTAGCCAACTTATATATATGCGCAGAACTAAACAAACGTGCATACAAAATATATTTCCTTTATAAAACTAATTAGTAACTTCACACATATTACCGGGTATCAGAATACATAGTTCACTGCAAATGTTAGTGAAACTTTGTTTTCACTTATGTGCGTGTATAAAATGCAAAGGTGACTCACTGCATTGTAATAAAACAACTCAGTCACTACAACATTTGCGTGAGAATGAACTAATTAAAATATGAAATAACGTAATATGTACTCATTCCCTTTTCTCATGCAACACAAAATGTCCTGATAAGCAACATTATTATTCTCTCACATGCACTAATGCTTTTACAAAATGCTTTGAACAACGTACGTGCATTCAAAAGTTCACATGCACCTTTCAAATAAAAAGATGGTGCCGCTTTTGTGCACTGCAAAATTTTTAGACAAGACACATTATACTATCACTAAATTATGGACAAATGCGCATGTATCAACATGCAACAGCAAGCAAGAGTCAAGTAGGTAGCAAGTTTATATGAATCAGAGGACTAGAGCCTTAAAGAAGGCCACGCATGCAACAGATTGAACAGGAAGTGTTAAGCAACTTACCAAAATGCTTGAAAATAAATGAAACAGAGAAGATGGTCTGAACGAATGAAATCATTGCAACTATACTAGATAACATGCACGTATAAATATTTATGGCCTGGACAAAATATTTTACCCTATAATCACGCATGCAAGTAAAAGCTGGCAGCCAAATTTTTATGCAGATAAAATCAGAAATAAATTAGAATTGTTAGTTTAGAACTCACCAAAAAGTTTGCTTCAACATTTGCTAGCAACCAAGATTCAAAATAAGATATTTATTTCAGCTGCCATTAAAGCTCTTCAAAGCAACAAGAACTTTGAAACGAAAAATGAAAGATGAAGTGTTTCTCTTTTTCTTTATTTTCTGGAATGCAGCTTTACCCTTTTTCTTTACTCAATTTGCACAAGCTAGAGAAATAAATGTGCTGGCTTGCAGTTGTATATATGCATTAAATGCTAGACGTTCCCAAAAGAAAAAAAAGGACTTAGCTAGCTTATAAAGTGATGATGGTACAAACAATTCACACTTTACATATAAAGTGATGATAGAAAAGAGCAAAGCAAAGTGTTCCTATATTTGTTTCACAAATCTGTGACAGCCAACGCAAATATGCTCATACATTGTTTTATAAAATTTGTGACAGCACTTGACCAACTTAGTTTTACTATATTGTTTACAGCCAAGTGTATATATTTTGTTAAAATGAACTATCACTAGCTTTTGGAATTGATTTAGTGACTTATACTCACGTGAAGGCAAAAGTCTTTTATTTCAACATGCTGCAGCTATTTAGACTACAGACTTAGCAACAGATTTTGTCTCATTTATTTTTTCGAAATTTTAAATTTTAAAATTTCTATTTAAAATATTTGCTCCGATAGTAATTCAAAAATCACGATCGTTACAGATTTTTAAAATATTTAATACGATGGTAATAAAATTACGGTCGTTACAGACTCCCCATTATAAAAATTACGTCCCCACAATTTTCATACTAAAAGCAGTCTATAAAACAATTAATTTATCACAACAAAGATAAAAACAGAAAAGTTGAATAGGAATGCTCACCCCTGCCCGAAGAGGAGAGAAAATGCATATAAGAACGCTCGATGAATTCTTTGGTTTCCCATGTGTAATCTTTGGGATTTGTGGACCATTGGATTTCCACACGCGGGACTTCTTTATTCCGAAGGCGTTTAATCTCTGTAGCTAGCACACGAATAGAATTTTGTACTATAGACAAGTCGGGTGAGATCTCAAGATCTTGCAACATATGAGCATCAATAATATAATCCGAATTTCGAATGCATCGACAAAGCTGTGATATATGAATACGACATGAATTCTCGAAAATTGAATAAGTAGCGATACACGATAAGCAACAGGGCCAATGCGTTCCATAATAGGAAACGGTCCAATATAACGAGGAGCCAATTTCCCGGGGCTACTAAAACGCCTCACACCCCTCATCGGAGAAACATGACTGAACATGCGATCGCCAATAGAAAATTCCAAAGACTTCCTACGATGATCGACATAAGATTCCTGCCTAATCTGCGCCTCTTTCATTCTCTGTCAGATAATATCAATCTTCTCAGAAGATTCACAAATATAATCGGGACTGAGAACTAACTTTTTCTCCGATTCCAACCAGCATGATGGTGATCGACATGGCCTTCCGTAAAGGGCTTCGAAAGGAGCCATACCGATGCTGGATTGAAAACCTTTGCTATAAGAAATTTCAAAAAGAGATAGGTGGTCTTCCTCACTACCACCAAAGACAAGAAGCAGTCCGAATGGACTTGATAAGAATAAAATGGGCTGATTTTGTCAAACGATCAACAATCACTCAAACACTAGTATGGCCCGACCTCGAACGAGGTAGACCATCAATGAAGTCTAAAGAAATTTGATCCCATTACAAGATTGGAATCTCAAGAGGCTGCAAAAGTCCACTAGGACGATGGTGTTCTGCTTTAATAAGTTGACAAGTCATGCAACGACTCACATAACTTGCAACCTCACGCTTCATACCTTCTAAAATGTATGAGCGTTTCACATCAGCATACAACTGACTACTACCCGAATGGATAGTATACTTAGAATGATGACAGTCCCCAAGAATGTCATTCCTAAGATTGGAAACATAGGCACGATCAACCTTCCCTTCTTCCGAATACATCCATGAATATCAATATCGAAATCCTTTAGATCATCACTTCGGGATTCCGATTTACAACTCTGAATAAGAAAAGAGATATTTGGATCTTGTTTCTGGGCATCGGTAACACGATCCAAAAAACTAGAACGAGCTTCCATGCTAATTAAAAGCACAGGAGAATCAAAAACTTAAGGATGGTCTCTAATATCACAAAGAGATTAAGCTTCCAAAATATTCCACTCTGCTAGCATCATGGAAACAACAACTTGCTGCTTGTGACTAAGCGCATCAGCAACTCGATTACTCTTACCAGGGGTATACTGAATATCGAAATCATATGAAGCAAGAAATTCGAGCCAACGCTGCTGCCTCATATTATGCTCTTTCTGAGTAAATAAATACTTCAGGGATTTGTGGTCAGTGAAGAGAATAAAACGCTTGTGCAAAATAATGTCGCCAAATCTTTAGAGCAAAGACTATAGCGGCTAACTCCAAATCTTGGGTAGCATAACGAATCTCGTTAGGCTTTAGCTGTCTAGAATCATAGGCAACTAACATCTTTTGCATGAGAACTACATCGAAACCAATACGGCTAGTATTGGTATAGATAATGAAGCCTTGGTTCCCTTTGGGAATCGCAAGGATAAGAGTATCGAAAAAGAGTTCTTTCAAGTAATCTTCTTTCCTAAAAAGCTAAAACTTCCATAATTACAATTATCTTTATGAAATCATTTTCTAGAATTTTTTTACTTTTTATAGGACAATTTATTGTGTCAAATTGTCTCATCAAAGCGTTGGAACTTTGAGAACAGGTTCCGGTCGACCAAGCTCTGTAGCCGGCCGACCGACCTGCTGCATTTTTGCCTATTCCGCCTAGTTGTTTGAATTTCCAACTTTAATCGATTCGTGTTGTTTCCTATGTGTTGTTATCATTTGTTATGACTTTGATGACTCCTTTTTAGGGATTTTTGAATATCCATTTTGATGGATTCTTTATCGGTTTCGTTGGATTTTTATTCACATCTTCGTATGTGAATTTTAGTGATTGATTGTTCCTACAATCTTCTTTGTGTTTTGTCACTTTAAAAATATAAAAGTTTTCTATACTAGTAGTAAATATCAAAACTCTTTCCTCAAACGATTTCAATACTATTTTAATACCAAATTCGTTTATAAAACCATTTTCCAATCTATTAGTATATATAAACCTTTACCTCACTCGTATGAGAAATCTAATTAAACGACTTAGTAAAACAAGTGGTATGAAACGCTTGCGTTCACTTTGTCTGTTAATTCTTGGACTTGTTCGATTGAATCACTTGTGACAATTTTATAGTGGAGATCTACAGTTTGTTCGTAAATATTTAAGTTAAGCAAGTGGTTATGAGACATGAAACTAAACTCATATATTTACTAGCTTAGTGTAATTGACACTTCTCGTTGATCATGACGATCATCTTTGTGATTTAGACTAGCAATGTGCGATGTCTCTTTGTCTGCGAGGGAGACTAAACTCCATTTTGTGGAGTTTCGACTCAATTTGGTGGGGTAGCAACCCATGGTCTTCAGGCCGTTTGTGGAGCTTCAGCTCAATTTGTGATGGTTAGCAACCATGGAATTAGCGTTCCGTTTGTGATACACGTGTTGGCGAGCTTTATGCTCCCGTTTGTGATAGGCCTTCCCCCCTTTGTGATTTCTGGATTTCTTGAGATGATTTCTAGAATTTGTGTTTCACCAATTTTCGTGATTTCCATCGATAAGCTATATCGATATTTGTGTATTGGTGAATTTGTGCGTCATTGACTTTTGTGATTTTTGGATTTCTTGAGATGGTTTCTAGAATTTGTGTTTCACCAATTTCCGTGATTTCCATCGATAAGCTATATCGATATTTGTGTATTGGTGAATTTGTGTGTCATTGACTTTTGTGATTGGCATTGATATAATATGTCATTTATTGTGGTTTGGTGAACGAAATGAGGAGTATGACATTTCTTTATTTCTTGTGTAGATTTGGTGATATTGATTAATCTCTCGTTGATTTTCAATTACTTATATATATCACAGCTTGGCATTGTGATTATTATGTGTTCAGTCATATCTCTTATTCTATATCGTTTCATCTGATATTTGTAGTTAGACTGATCCGTTTATTATTTTCTTATTAAATAATACTCGGGTCAGATCGAGATGTTACAGGTGCTTCTGGTTGACTTCTCCCCTGGGATTGATTTCTCTAACTTTTGGCAAACTACTTAAATTAGTAGTTTATTTTGTTATATACACTTGAGATATAGACTCATTGTTGTATTCTTTTGTATAGCGCGTGTTGCTATTCTTTTGTATTATTGTGGATCTTTTTGACCACTACTCTGATATACACTTCCATGTGTTAATTATATTCATATCTTCTTCCGCCTTTGTGATATGAATTATCTGTGACTGATTTATGTTATGTTTATTTCTGTATTTGTTTTCCGAAGATATTATAGCCACTGTGTAGTAGCTTTGAGTTTGTATCGGTATGTCGGATTTCCTCTTGATAAAGTATTGCATGTTATACTATCTGACATATCGATGCTCGCACAAAGCAATTATACGGATGGTCGCTCCTCAACAGCCTTATTCTCCGTGCTAGTCGACAGCATTCACCGTAATGTTCTTGGCTAGCGTAGGTATAGAGGTGGGGCGTCACAGCTTGGTATCAGAGCCAGACTTCGGAACAATATGGAATATTATAACAAGGATCATCGTCCTAAGTCTTTCTTAGGAGTCGTGCTTTAGGATTTTATTCGAGTCTTCGTACCGATTCATCCTACTTTCTTTTATGATTCCTTGTTTTACCTATCAAGATTGCTTGATATTCATTAGTGAATAATCTTCTTCTTGTTCTTCTTTCTTTCTAAAGGAAGAGGAATGTCTAGACCAGGCCGTCCTAGAGCTGGACCATCTAGTGTTCCACCCCAAGATGGAGTTTTTATGACTGCTCAACAGCTTCTTGATTTAGTGACGAATGCTCAAGCAGCTGGAGCTAACCCGGAACCTACTCACCCAAAGTCGGGATTTGCACGCTTGTGCAGCGATTACACTAATTTGGGTGGGGAGCCATTCAAAGGTTCTGAAACTGTTATTGAAGTGCAGGCTTGGCTAAGTCATGCGATCGAATCTTTTCTCGCATGAATCTTATTGACCTTCACCGAGTTCAGGTGGCCTCTAGTATGCTCCGAGAAAGAGCATTGGACTGGTACGAGCTTCTTATTTCTGAGATTAATGAAGCGGATCTTACCTGGGAGCAATTCCGCGAACGCTTCGAGTTGAAATTTGTATCGGAAGCAGAGAAAGTGACATTGGCTCGACGATTTATAGACCTTGTTCAAGGTGAGTCCTCCGTGACCGATTACGTCGTCTCCTTCGAGTCGCTTACCAAATATGGGGTTGAATACATTAACACCCATTTAAAGAAGAACCAGAGATTCGTCTATGGCTTAAACAAAAATCTCAAGAAGCCATTACTTCTAAAATTAGAAGTTTCTTTCGACCAACTCGTTGATATCGCTCTTCGTCTTGAAGAGTCGGATAGGGAGAATGATGTTGAAGTGGTGGGTTCCAAACCAAACTTCAACAACAAGAAGAGGCCAAACAAATTCAAAGGCCACTATCCTAATAAGAAAGGGAAGCAAGCAGTCTCCATGGCAAAGACTTCTTCCTTTGGTCGTGGGGAATGCTATAATTGTGGTTCGAAGGACCATTACGCGAACAAGTGTCCATAGCCTCTCTCTTGTCGCTACTGCAAAAGTCCCGGTCATGTTATATCCTCATGCCCCAAGCTTCAGGGCAGGAAAGAGGGAAAGCTTAATGTTGCTCAAGCCCCTGGCAACACATCTCGTGGCCAAGGTATTTCTCATTCTATTCTGGATGGAATTATTTTATTTCGTGATCATCCTATTCGAGTTCTTTTTGATACGGGTGCGTCCCATTCTTTTATATCAAAAGAACTTGTTGATACTTTTTCTTTGTATGTTTTGTGTTTAATGACTTCTTTGAGAATTGCGAATCCGGTTGGTGGATCCGCGACAATCAGTTTATTGTGTAAAGATGTCGAGATTATTTTTTGTGATTTTTCTTTCCTAGCCGATTTGCATGTCATGCGTTATTTAGGCTTTGGAATGATTTTGGGAATGGATTGGCTTAACCGTTATGAAGCCCATATCCTATGTCCTGAGCGGACTATTCATCTTCGACATCCTCAATCTGTTAAGCAGATTTCTATTAATCTTAAAGATTCAGATTCCAGTTTGGTTGCATCTTTATGTTCTTTAAATCCTCGTGATGACGATGAGGGTGATATTATTTCTCTTATTCACGTCGTTTGTGAATTTTCCGACTTATTCGAGCCCGTTTTAGGATTACCACCTAAGCGAGCAATTGAGTTCAGAATTAATCTTATTCATGGAGCTCAACCTATCACTCGCCCTCCGTATCGTATGCCCAATAAAGAAAACGAGGAGATGCGCAAAAAATTATCCGAATTGGAGACGAAGCAATTTATTCGCTCTAGTTCCTCGCCTTGGGGAGCTTCGGCTATTTTCGTGAAGAAATCTGATGGTACACTTAGGCTTTGCGTTGACTACCGCAAGTTTAATGATCTTACTATCAAAAATAAATATCCTTTACCTCGGATTGATGATCTATTCGATCAACTTACTGGTGCTAGAGTCTTTTCACAATTAGACTTAGCAACTGGATTTCATCAGCTTCGTATTGCAGAGGATAGCATTCCTTTGACATCGTTCCGTACTCGTTATGGATCTTATGAATGGCTTGTTATGCCATTTGGTCTAACGAATGCCCCGGCTTATTTTGTTGACCTTATGAATAGAGTTTTCAAAGACTTCCTCGACCGGTTTATTCTCATCTTTATTGATGATATTCTTGTGTATTCAAAAACCGAGGAGGAGCATGAGAAGCATCTTCGGATTGTGTTGGAAACTCTTAGGAGTAATCGTTTGAAAGAAAATTTTTCTAAATGCCATTTTTGGCAATCTCGTGTGAAGTTTCTCGGTCATATTATTTTCGAATCCGGAATTTCCGTGGATCCTTCAAACATTGAAGCGATTCAAGATTGGAAGAGACCGGAGAGTGTGACAGAGATTCGTAGTTTCCTTGGATTGGCAGGTTATTACCGCCGTTTTATCAAAGACTTTTCTAAGATTGTCATACCTCTCACTAGTTTGACGAAGAAAGGTGTTAAATACATTTGGTCGGACAAATGTGAAGCTTCTTTTCAGAGATTAAAAGAGCTTCTTTCTGATGCTCCTATTCTTGTTATTTCCGAGGGGAATCAGGATTTCGTTGTTTATATCGATGCTTGTCGCGTTGGTTTGGGTGCCGTTCTTATGCAAAGAGAACGTGTTATTGCTTATGCTTCTAGGCAATTGAAGCCTGCCGAGACTAGATATGCCACTCATGATTTAGAACTCGCGGCTATTGTTTTCGCTCTTCGGATTTGGCGTCATTATCTTTTAGGAGAGAAATTTGTTCTTTACACGGATCATAAGTCTTTGAAGTATTTATTTTCTCAAAAGGAACTTAATTTACGTCAACAACGTTGGCTCGAGTTCCTTGCTCCTTATGATCTTGATATTCTTTATACTCCCGGTAAGGGTAATCGTGTCGCCGATGCCCTTAGTCGTAAACAACAAGCTGTTGTTTCTTTGATGATATCCGAATGGAACGATCTCGAGATTTTATCCACTTGCGAAATTCGAGACCGTGTTTTCGATTTATGTTCATCTCTTGTTTTATGTAGCCTTGAGGCTCATCTTTCTCTTTTAGACCACATTCTTGAAGCTCAAAGGCTAGATCCCGAAATGGCTCTTCTTGGCCAAAATATTAGGGATAAAATTGATATTGAAGGATTGAAAGAATTTGATATCGATTCTCGTGGCGGCATTTGAAAATTTGGTAGACTTATCATACCAAATATTGTTGATCTTCGTAAGGATATTTTAGAACATTCTCATCGTTCTAAATTCACCATTCATCCCCGTAGTAGTAAAATGTACGCGGATATGAAGCGACTTTATTATTGGGAGGGAATGAAACTTGACATCGCTAACTTCGTTAAGCGTTGCATGACTTGCCAACTCGTTAAGGCCGAGCATCAAAGGCCCGGTGGGTTATTGCAACCTTTAAAATTCCAATTTGGAAGTAGGACAATATTTCCATGGATTTTATAGATGACCTTCCCCGTTCTCGTTCGGGTCATGATAGCTTATGGGTGATTGTGGATAGGCTTACTAAATCCGCTCATTTTATTCCCGTTCGGTCTAACCGAACCGTTCCTCTTTTGGCCAAGCTCTTTATCAAAGAGATTGTTAAATTGCATGGAGTTCCTACTTCTATTGTTAGTGATCGTGATCCATTGTTTACTATTGGATTTTGGAAGAGTCTTCAAAAAGCTTTGGGAACGAAGCTCAATTTTAGCACCGCTTATCATCCTCAGTCCGATGGACAAACTGAGCGTGTGAATAAAACTCTTGAAGATCTTCTTCGTGCATGTGTGCTTGATTTTGGGGGATGTTGGGAAGATCATATTTCACTTGTTGAATTTTCCTATAATAATAGCTTCCAATCTAGTATTGGTATGACACCTTTTGAGGCACTCTACGGAAGGCCATGCCGATCTCCTTCTTGTTGGCTTGAGGCCGGTGAGAAGCTAGTTTTAGGTCCAGATTTTATTCGTGATTCCACAGAAAAGATTGATCTTATTCGTCATAGGATGAAAGAAGCCCAGAGTAGACAAAAATCCTATGCCGATAACCGGAGAAGGAAGTTAGAATTTTCTGTGGGAGATCTTGTGTTCATTCGTGTTTCACCTATGAAAGGTGTTGTACGTTTCAGTCGATCGGGAAAATTGGCTCCTCGATATATTGGGCCATTTCCTATCACTGAACGTATTGGTTCCATGGCTTATCGCCTTTTATTACCGGCTCAATTTTCTGCTATCCATGATGTGTTTCATGTTTCTCAACTTCGGAAATGTCTTCGAGATTCCGATTCTATTTTTGAGCCTGGTGTTGTGGAAGAGATTGAAGTTTCGCCTAATTTAACTTATGAGCAACATCCTATTCGTATCATTGCTTCGGAGGTCAAACGACTTCGAAATAAAGATGTTCCGCTTGTTAAAGTTCAATGGTCTTCAAATCCTAAGGATTGTTCTTGGGAATCTAGAGAGTTCATCAAGCGAACACATCCGGACTTACTTTCCCGTGCTCTTTAAGGTGAACTTCTTATTTCAAAATTCTTTTGTGTTGAATATACTTTTATGGTTGTTACTACATATCTTCTTCTTAAATATTGCGAGGACGCAATTTCTTTAAGGAGGGGAGTCTGTAACAACCCACATATTTGTCGATTTTATATTTAAATATTTTATTAAAATATTTTATCGATACTCATAATTTAGTCCGAAAAGCTACTTTTTGCATACGGTCGAATTAGGACTCGGGACCGCTCCCATTTAGTTTAAAATGCCGTTTGCAACCTTTTTGAGTATAAGCTTCGATGTGTTTGGAGAAAGTTGATTTTTGCTACTTTTCACTTTGGGTTTGGGTTCAGCCCTATGTTTAACTTATACTCAAAACTGAGCCACTCTTCCCCCGTTCACCCTCATTTTCTTCTCTTTTCAGTTCTAAGGCAATAATGGTGGGAGAGATTGGAAATTAAAACTCCAAAACCCTAGTTTTCTCTTGCAAATCAACTCTTGCTCCAAACTAATAGAAGAACCCATTGGTAAGCTTCTCTTCTTCTTCTCCAACTTATTCTCTTATCAATTTCAGAAATTCCTAAACCTAATTTTGGGAATGTTCTTGTTTTGAGCATAGATTCAAGCTCATTTGGGTTGTGTTGAAGAGAGGTTGATTCTCCATTTGCTTTCAAGCTTCTTCTTGTTTGATTTTTGTAAAAAGGTGAGATTTTTATCTCACATCTATGCTTATATTTATCTTCGATTGTTAGGTATGAATTCCTAACATTTATTCATATGCATTTGCTTTTGGTTTGGATTGATTTGGTGAATATTCCAATTTTTAGTGTTTTGGGTTCAATCCTTTAAAAATCATAACTTTGATGTTTGAACATGTGTTTGGTGATGCATCGAGGAGCATATAGGGCCGAGTAGTTGATTAGCATAATCCCTTAGTGCCGTTGCTCGAGAGAATGCAATTTGGTAGAGGTTGGACCTCAATTGGATGGACTGAGAGGGGACTGGCAACAGGTCCGATCGACCGAGCAGTGCAGCCGGCCGACCGACCTGCTGTCAAGTGCATAAGCACTCCCCTGTTTAAAGGTTCGGTCGACCGAGTACAGTGTTCAGCCGACCGACCTGTTTCCCGAGGAACTTTGAGAACAGGTTCCGGTCGACCGAGCTCTGTAGCCGGCCGACCGACCTGCTGCATTTTGCCTATTCCGCCTAGTTGTTTGAATTTCCAACTTTAATCGATTCGTGTTGTTTCCTATGTGTTGTTATCATTTGTTATGACTTTGATGACTCCTTTTTAGGGATTTTTGAATATCCATTTTGATGGATTCTTTATCGGTTTCGTTGGATTTTTATTCACATCTTCGTATGTGAATTTTAGTGATTGATTGTTCCTACAATCTTCTTTGTGTTTTGTCACTTTAAAAATATAAAGGTTTTCTATACTAGTAGTAAATATCAAAACTCTTTCCTCAAACGATTTCAATACTATTTTAAAACCAAATTCGTTTATAAAACCGTTTTCCAATCTATTAGTATATATAATCCTTTACCTCACTCGTATGAGAAATCTAATTAAACGACTTAGTAAAACAAGTGGTATGAAACGCTTGCGTTCACTTTGTCTGTTAATTCTTGGACTTGTTCGATTGAATCACTTGTGACAATTTTATAGTGGAGATCTACAGTTTGTTTGTAAATATTTAAGTTAAGCAAGTGGTTATGGGACATGAAACTAAACTCATATATTTACTAGCTTAGTGTAATTGACACTTCTCGTTGATCATGACGATCATCTTTGTGATTTAGACTAGCAATGTGCGATGTCTCTTTGTCTGCGAGGGAGACTAAACCCCGTTTTATGGAGTTTCGACTCAATTTGGTGGGGTAGCAACCCATGGTCTTCGGGCCGTTTGTGGAGCTTCGGCTCAATTTGTGATGGTTAGCAACCATGGAATTAGCGTTCCGTTTGTGATACACGTGTTGGCGAGCTTTATGCTCCCGTTTGTGATAGGTCTTCCCCCCTTTGTGATTTCTGGATTTCTTGAGATGATTTCTAGAATTTTTGTTTCACCAGTTTTCGTGATTTCCATCGATAAGCTATATCGATATTTGTGTATTGGTGAATTTGTGCGTCATTGACTTTTGTGATTTCTGGATTTCTTGAGATGGTTTCTAGAATTTGTGTTTCACCAATTTCCGTGATTTCCATTGATAAGCTATATCGATATTTGTGTATTGGTGAATTTGTGTGTCATTGACTTTTGTGATTGGCATTGATATAATATGTCATTTATTGTGGTTTGGTGAACGAAATGAGGAGTATGACATTTCTTTGTTTCTTGTGTAGATTTGGTGATATTGATTAATCTCTCGTTGATTTTCAATTACTTATATATATCACATCTTGGCATTGTGATTATTATGTGTTCAGTCATATCTCTTATTCTATATCGTTTCATCTGATATTTATAGTTAGACTGATCCGTTTATTATTTTCTTATTAAATAATACTCGGGTCAGACCGAGATGTTAAAGGTGCTTCTGCTTGACTTCTCCCCTGGGATTGATTTCTCTGACTTTTGGCAAACTACTTAAATTAGTAGTTTATTTTATTATATACACTTGAGATATAGACTCATTGTTGTATTCTTTTGTATAGCACGTGCTGCTATTCTTTTGTATTATTGTGGATCTTTTTGACCACTACTCTGATATACACTTCCATGTGTTAATTATATTCATATCTTCTTCCGCCTTTGTGATATGAATTATCTGTGACTGATTTATGTTATGTTTATTTCTGTATTTGTTTTCCGAAGATATTATAGCCACTATGTAGTAGCTTTGAGTTTGTGTCGGTATGTCGGATTTCCTCTAGATAAAGTATTGCATGTTATACTATCTGACATATCAATGCTCGCACAAAGCAATTATACGGATGGTCGCTCCTCAACAGCCTTATTCTCCATGCTAGTCGACAGCATTCACCGTAATGTTCTTGGTTAGCGTGGGTATAGAGGTGGGGCGTCACAGCTTGGTATCCCTCTAACCTGTTTCCCTACATCCACAGACGTTAGCACAACAATTAAATACCCATTCCACTTAAGGTGGAATATAGCGGTATATGAGATTTATATAATATCGTCCGCTTCATCTGCTATATAATGTGGGAAATCAATCACTTCAAATACATATATAATACCAATTCCACTTCGAGGTGGAATATCACGGTATATGTGTTTAATATAATATCATCCGCTATTATGCGGCGCATTAGGTCTAATTCGATATAAATCATAATAATTAATCATACCAAGCACACAATCAACAAATTTTAAATTTAGCTATCATAATTCAACAATCAATCAATAATTGTAATTTTCAATTATTATAATTTAAGTGTAAAGATCTCACCTTTGTTTATGCCTGTAATCCATTTTCATTCTAGCTTGATTTCTTTCAAACATTGACCTTGCATAAACAATTATATCATTTATTAATTCGAATAAATCGAACAACTAAATTCCCATCGGATAGTTTAATTAACCAATGATTTAATTTTAAAATTAAAATTTGATTTGAAACAAAAATGTTTTCCTTTCTTTTCCTTTGAAACCTTACTTATAAAAATCAATTTTTATATATTAAAAAGTCTAATTTTTTATAAAATTTTCCAAACAATTTAAACTACATTTTTTTTCAAAGTCTCATCAAAAAGAAAAAAAAATCTGTTTTACTTATGTACATTTTTAAACAAACTGTAATTTCTTAAAACTGTATATGTTTTCAATCAGATTATATATTTAATCAAGTTAAAATCGAATAACAAAAATTCGAACCTTCTGCCATTACACACGCATGAGACCGCCAGCCAACTATCGCGACCCAAACTCCAAGGCCATCGAAACCCTAACGTCGCCGAAACACCATGAACGTCGCACCGAAGCCTCACATGCCCTACGCGACCACAAATTCCAACCTCGACAAACCCACTGCTTGTTCCACGCCGCCACTCACCTCGCGACACCCTATGCTTGCGAGCGCCACGCGATCCCGCGACGACCCAAAGCCCTTCTTGATCGACCTCAATCGTCGCCGCCCTTGCTTTATCGAATTCGAATTCGATTTTGAATCTGATTTTACACCCTTTTTATTTTTCTTCGGCTAAAACGAAAGGGAAAAAGGAAACGCATTTGATTTCATATAGACTGGAATAAAACTACGTTCGTTCGAACGAAAGTAAAGGGTCGCCATTAATTTGATTTCGTTCTGATGATTTCGTTTGTTATATTTTTTCTTTTCTTTTTTTCCGTTTAATTAAACGCGTATAAAAAAAAGTTTTGACACGTGTTGCAAGATGAAGGACAAATGTTAGAAGAGATGTGAAACGTGTTAAAATTTATCAATTGAATGAAAATATTTATATGCATTTAATTTAAATTCAATTTCAAATTGAAATCGCCTCGATAAACGCAACTCAAAATCTCAACCTCCAATTGAGGCATGCCGCCAGGCGTTTATAGTGTTAAACCCCTATTTCGAACGCAATGGAAAAGGTTCCGGGTCCAAATTCGATCGTATGGAGAAGATAGCTTTTTGAACCAGTTATTAAATTAAATTTCGATAAAATTTTCAATGCTTTTGCTTATCATACAATCACACAATGCTACGGAAATTGGAATCCAATAATAATACAATATTATGGATCCAATGGAACTAGCTTCGTCGAATTCCGAGACTGCGTCCCAAAAGGCTATTTTTAAATATCGATTTGAACGATAAAATTCAAAACTGAACAAATCATTTTTAGATTCAATTCCAAAGCTTCCATTATCTTCAGTATTATCAATATAAATTTTCTAGTCCATCAAATTATTTTTAACAGGCTTAAAATTGAAAATTCAAATTTTTACCCACTTCCAATAATTAAATTTAATAATTGAATTGCCAAATTCATAGAGATATTTGAAATTCAAGTTTAAATTAACTCCCAAACATTTAAATTCAATTAAATATTTCCAATTTCAAATGTTCAAAATTTCTGGGTCGTCACTTCATTCCCCCTTTAAAAGAATTTCGTCCCGAAATTACTATTTAAGAAGAATGATCCTTAACCTGTTTATTTTTTTCCCAAGACCATATAGTTTCAACAACTTGCCAAAACAAATCTTTTTATTAGAGCCCCATTATCATTTCAACTAACTTTCCAAAACTTTCCATAAATTCAAAACAACATTGTTTTCTTAACTATTCAAATTTTAAACTTTGTAAAACAATTTCCATCTCCTTAAATTTCGGAAAAATTTCGCCAGCGTCTCCTTTTCGCGGCTAGCTCGATACGACTTCAAAATGGCACCACGGGCCTCCAAATTTCAAAAGAAAAGAAAAGGCCAAGCGGCTGGGCAAGAAAATCATCAAATTTCATACTGAAATTTAAACACATACCATTTTCGAGAAATTCAAATTTATCTTCGAAAATCAAATCCCAATTCCATTTTCCTTTATATCTCCTGTATGTTATTTAACAAACATATCCAATTTCTATATTCAAATTTTTTTTTGCACATTCCATTACCAAAGTTTGAATACTTACTTCTTACGCCATTTTTACTTTACTATTGCAGTTATATATCCATTTTCATTCAATCTTACATTATCAATTTCAATTGAATTCAATTCAAAATTTCAATTCTATTTGGATTCAATTTACTTTCTAAATATTCAATTTATCAACTATCGTTCATTCACATTTGATTCCTCTCACTATTTTAAATTAGTTTCGTTTACTAATTATTACAAATTCCAATTCATTTTATCTCAAACCATTTTTTTCGATTTCCACCTTTATTGTCTTTAGTTCACTTCGAACTATTTTTTGCAACTTCATTTTATTTCACACAATTCAAACTGGTTTCCAATATTCATTTTCAATTCCAGTTTTATTCTTTTGTTCATTCCCCAAAATTTATTTTCAATTCACCATTTTGATTTATAACCACTTATATTAAACTGGATTTTTAATTCTATACGAATTCAACTTAGTTTCATCTATAAATATTAGATTCAATTCATTTTAAACCTTATCCATTTGGTCATTCATCAATTAGTTTCAGTTACTAATTTTAGTTTAATACTTCACTTTGTTTATCACAAATCAATTTCAATTCCAACTCCAGTTCTATTTACTTTCAATTTCAGTGTGAATCCATATCATCATTTTGTTTGACTCAAATTTTCAATCTCAATTCTTTTATTCAATTTTCATTTTTAATTACACTTGAATTAAATCTTTCCATCCAACTTATTTTGTTTCCACATTTACCTTTTTCTAACTTCTCTTTAAGTTAGATTTTATTATAACAACAGCAAACTTTACAAGTTATCAAACTTAATGAGATTCCATAAATATTTCATATAGTATTTCAGAGTCTTTTCATCTTTTCAAAACCATTTTTGAAATCAATTCAAATTATCTTTTGAATTCCCAAAACCAACCCCAATTTTCCAGACATCCTCAATTTTGAATAATTTGACAGCAATTCCTCTCTTGGAAACTCGAAAATGAACATCGATGATGCTGCACTCATTATCGAAGTTATTTTCCAGTGACCGAAAAGAGTTTGGTGCTTTTATCCCTTCAAAAATGTTTTTCCAAACCTTTGAAATCTATTTTCAAACCCAAAATGAATTTAATCTTTCCCAAATCTTTCAAATTTCTAATCCTTTCCAAAACATCTCCAAATACTTCTCTGGAATTCCATTTCAAATTATAAATCACATTTACAATTTATATTTGCAAATCTCATTTGTATATGGACTTTTTAATCATCTTTTGATTATGATTTCAATTTCTTATTCAATTTCAATGATAATAATTTAATACTATCACTTCCTAACAAACAAGCAGCCATAAACTATATAATAATTTTCGAAAAATAAGTTCTTTTCTATACAAAAAAAGTTTTGGGTAAAATTATTTTATTCACCCTTATATCAAAACAATATTGTGTCGAATTGTTCTATACAAGTGTTTAGAGATCCCTATCGATAGGGTTGTATGGGCTATACCGATCAGAATCCATATACCACTCAACAAACCAATCATCACAATATAAAATATTTTTTATATTCACTAGCAAATACGTGATCATATCTATTGTTACACTCAACTCATTCTAGAGTACTACCGACTCTATCTCTAATGAGTAACTCCCAACAGAGCCAAGTTTGTTGCTTAACCAATTGCTTTGATACCAAATTTGTAACGACCTAATTTTTCGACTTTCGAAAGTCGACATCAATACGTCCAATGTATTAAATGTCGCACAATCGAATGCCGAAAAACCAAACTGTTAGGGTTAAATAAGAAAAAGATAGAAGAAGAACAGAAACAATAATCAGAATCTCACATTTCGCAGCGGAACAAATATAATAGATCTTTAAAACAAAACACTATATCGGTTTATACATACATCATCATAGTTTACAACGACACCATACATCACTGACAGTTATTATAACTTGACTATATGAAAATTGACATGCACTAACTCCTAAGCAGCGGACACTATATATTATGATTGATACGACTCGCCATCCAGCTTGAACTTCAGATCTCCACAGCAGTTTCATGACTTTGCTCTAGAATAATGCTAACCTGACTCTAGGCTTTCCGTGTGGAAAATTGTGGGCACCCAGAGTTTAGAAAGTGCACAATAAATTCCAAGTCTCTCATGGGACTAGTGCGAGATCTTAAAAACAATTATTTTTCATAAAGAAAGGAAAAGAAATCCGCTATGCCTTTTGGAAAATGAAACTACCATAAGGCCTCCCGACACACATACAATGCAATCGCACACTTGGGGGGATTTCTCCTTATGATAGTCAAACATGCCTGATACGCAAAATTCTTTTTAATATTATCATTAGTGCATAGTGTAGAAAACCTTTCGAAAATATAATATTATCTTAGCCAGCATATGTACCATTGTAGTATGCATACTATAACTACCATATTAGATGGCAGGTTGTACAACTAAAACCATACAAGGCGCGTATTGGTGATTGGATTTCCAACAAATGGTTAGGATAAGGAACTTCCTGGGCCACATGGGTACGCCTCTGGAGCGATGCCTTGAGAACCTAACCGGATCTCTGCCAATACAATGCTGGGTTACCTCCGTAACTAGGTAACTACTACACGAGTATGCCATCCCCCGGTCGTTTGTGACCTTTATCCCAGGATCCCCAACAACAAAGCAACAAACCACAAAGTATAATAAATTTGCAGCATCAACATAGGTGCTCCATACCATGATACTACCATTTTCCAGAAGGAAATAACATACCCTAAAGAGGCGCTACCCCCAAATTACCTTGCTGCATCCTTCCTATTTTGACCATTCCGGGTTGTGAGGTCTGGCGAAGTCTCGTCCACAAAGCTATGCTTTTCACAAAAGACATGCTTCGATCAAAAAAAGATCAGCAGCACTTCGTATGCCACATTACCAATTTGGGAATGTATCACTAGTGACCATCAACTACATAACATCTGAGCTCGTACGTCTCAGAGAAGGGTGTTAAGCTAAATGAATAAATTCTCTGCCACCAACAGAAATGTATTTGATAGAAATCATCTCTATATCTCAAAGTCTAATGTCAGACACACATCCATACAAGTCCGTTCCGAGATCGAACGGTACCGAAGGCACTTCCAAAGAAGCCCTTGCAAATTCGGATATTCACTAATCACGTCCGGAATCCCCATCACAAAGGGTGGTAAAATCTCTATACTGAAGCATCTAGCTGTAGAGAGATTCGACAGATAATCATTTCACTTTCGAAAAAACCCAATCTTCAATACCATATTCAAATGCAATCCTATTTCATCGTATCATTATTCGGAATGGGTTTTATGACGCAAGTTTCTCTCCTAGCTAATCCGAATAATGATCGCTTATTTTAAAAATAAGTGTTACATTCAGATTTCAAACAAATCACAACAATTTGCACATTGATCTTTTAAACAAAAGATCCATTACAATCACAAAGATTCGATGTGGTTTTCGAATATCCATTGGGAATCCGACCCCCGGTCGCATCATAATTCAAATGACATTAAAAAGGCCAATATTGATAGTCGGTTATTTAACTATCAATCGTCATTCACAACAATCGCCCGATTTAGATAATTTTTCTCAAATTATTTATTTTCAAAATATCTTTGCAAGATATGTTTTCACTCTTTAACCATTTGAAAACAATTTCAAATCAATTTCTTTATGCGGAATATATTCCCCAATATTTATTCATTTCCACCGAAAATCTGCCGAATCAAATTACTTTTCAAAAAATTAAATCACTTATCCAAAACATATATTTCGAAACATCTAAAATAAAAACTATTTTGGAACACTCCATTTAAAATATTAATTATGAAATTTTATATCAATATCTTATATACAAACTTCAAGTTCAACAAGTTTTAAAATAAAATTAGTATATAGAGTATAAATATTTAAATAGCTATTTTCTAAATCAAGTATCAATTTAATCTTTAAAATAATCCCTTTTATAATTGATTAAATAAATCTTTACTTTAAAGATTTAAAACAATTTCATAACTAATTTCTTCAACAATATTCTTTCAAATCAATTTCTAAAAACTTTCGATTCATACTTCAAAAACAACTTTGAAAATATACTCGGCTTTCCAGGGAAAAATTCTGTATCCATTACAAAATGGTCCATTTAAAACAAATAATAAATCTTCTCGATTTATTTTAATTTACGTCCCAAATGTGTAAATTTCTTTCCACACTTTTGAAAATAAATCGATATTTATTTTTAAAACAAAATACTCTTTTCCTTTTATAAAATTTCCATTGTGAATTTTTAAACTTTCAAATTTCCAAAGATATATGATTTTCAAATCGATTACCAAATATTCATTTTCAACACCAAGTCAATTTTCAAATTCATTCCCAATTCTTTTTTTATAAGATACCCAATCAATTTCCAAATCTATTTCCCAAAGGCTTATTTCAAAACGCCAAATCAGTTTCAAATTTGATTTCTAATTTTATTTTCCAATACTGAATCAAATTTTCCAAATTGATTTCTAAAATTTACTTCAACTCCAAATTAAATCCCAAATCGATTTCTAGAATTTATTTCCCTTAAAGATAAATTCCTTTATCTCTTCCAAAACTATTTAAAATCCGAATTCTAAATAAATTCCTTAAATATCAAGTAATATTTCTCAAAACCTATTTATGAAAATCTTTTCCCATATATTGGACTTTATGCAATAGGATTCAAAAAAATAAAACTTTATTCTTTTTAAAATTCCTTCTTTTAAATTTATCCAATTTTCAAAAATAAATTTTTACTATAACTTTTTAACTTGTATTTCAAAAATTCATTTTTTATTTATTTCCGGTATCCTACGATACCAAACCTAAATTCGGCTAAACTATAGCCTTCAACGATTTCAATCACAATATATTCATACACAGATTATAAACAAATCAACGCACAATTATTGAAACAAACTCAATCATTTGAAGAATCCAGTTGGATCCCTCCAACCTGTTTCCATGCATCCACAGACGTTAGCACAACAATTAAATACCCATTCCACTTCGAGGTGGAATATCGCGGTATATGTGATTTATATAATATCATCCACTATTATGCGGCGCATAGGTTCTCATCCGCTATATAATGCGGGAAATCAATCACTCCAAATACATATACAATACCAATTCCACTTCGAGGTGGAATATCGCGGTATATGGGTTTAATATAATATCATCTGCTATTATACGGCGCATAGGGTCTAATTCAATATAACTGATAATAATTAATCATATCAAGCACACAATCAACAAATTTTAAATTTAACTATTATAACTCAACAATCAATCGATAACTAAAATTTTCAATTATTATAATTTGAGTGTAAAGATCTCACCTTTGTGTATGCCAGCAATCCATTTTCATTCCAGCTCGATCTCTTTCAAATATTGACCTTGTATAAATAATTATATCATTTACTAATATTCGAATAAATCGAACAATTAAATTCCTATTGGATAGCTTAATTAACCAATGATTTAATTTTTAAAATTAAAATTTGATTTGAAACAAAAATATTTTTTCCTTTGAAACCTTACTTATAAAAATCAATTTATATATATTCAAAAATCCAATTTTTTATAAAATTTTCCAAACAATTTAAACTCCATTTTTTCTCAAAGTCTCATCAAAAAGAAAAAAAATCTGTTTTACTTATGTATATTTTTAAACAAACTTTAATTTCTTAAAACTATATATGTTTTCAATCAGATTATATATTTAATCAACTTAAAGTCGATTAACAAAAATTCGAACCTTCTGCTATTACACACGCGTGAGACTGCCTGCCAGCTGTCGCGACTCAAACTCCAAGGCCATCGAAACCCTAACGTCGCCAAACCACCACGAACGTCGCACTGAAGCCTCACATGCCCTACACGACCACAAATCCCAACCTCGACGAACCCACTCCTTGTTCCATGCCGCCGCTCACCTCGCAACACCCCATGCTTGCGAGCGTCGTGTGATCCCTAGATGACCCGAAGCCCTTCATGATCGGCCTTGATCGTCGCCGCCCTTGGTTCATCGAATTCGATTTTGAATTTGATTTCACAACCTTTTTATTTTACTTCGGCTGAAACAAAAGGGAATATAGACTGGAATAAAACTTCGTTCGTTCGAACCAAAGTAAAGGGTCGCCATTAATTTGATTTCGTTCTAATGATTACGTTTGTTATATTTTTTTCTATTTTCTGTTTAATTAAACGCGTATAAAAAACTGTTTTAACGCGTGTTGCATGATGAAGGAAAAATGTTAGAAGAGATGCGAAACTTGTTAAAATTTATCAATTGAATGAAAATATTTATATCCATTTAATTTGACTTCAATTTCAAATTGAAGTTGCCTTGATAAATGCAACTCAAAATCTCAACCTCCAATTGAGGCATGCCGCTAGGCGTTTATAATGTTAAACCCCTATTCCGAACGCAATGGAAAAGGTTCCGGGTCCAAATTTAATCGTATGGAGAAGATAGCTTTTTAAACAGTTATTAAATTAAATTTCGATAAAATTTTCAATGCGTTTGATTATCGTACGATCACACGACAACTTCGAATGCTACAAACATTAAAATCGGATAACAATATAATAGTACAGATCCAATGGAAGTAGTTTCGTCGAATTCCGAGACTGCGCCCTGAAAGGTTTTTTTTTAAATATCGATTTGACCGATAAAATTCAAAACTGAACGAATCATTTTCAAATTCAATTCTGAAGCTTCCATTATCTCAGTATTATCAAAATAAATTTTCTAAGCCATCATATTATTTTTAACAGGCTTAAAATTGATGATTCAAATTTTTACCCACTTCCAATAATTAATTTAATAATTGAATTGCCAAATTCATAGCGATATTTGAAATTAAAGTTTAAATTAACTCCCAAACATTTAAAATCAATTAAATATTTTCAATTTCAGATGTCCAAAATTTCTGGGTCGTCACACTCTGAAAGCAGTAAAAGCCACTTGAGAATACATTAAATAAACTCAAAATGTTAGTCCATTATAGTTCGTAATATTAGCATACGCATACCGTATGGGAATGGCTTGAATAGAAGATTATGCAAAGTAGCATGAATTGCATGACATAGATGCATCTATTATAAGGAGGCATGGGCATGAGATTGTGCAACTCGCAAGATATAGGACTCAAGTAAATCAAGTAGTTGGGTGCACTACATAACAAAACTAAGAAGCTTCTATAAATATTTTTTATTTCATAAGAATCAGTTACAAATGATAGAATTGGGTACGAATTTTGTATTCCTCCATTATGTAATGCCACTAGGCGAATTCACAATCGATTGCTTGTAAGAACATTCTTATAAGAAAGGCGAAGATGTACACTGATGGGATCAATTTCTATGTTCCCAACTACATATGTACCCTGTCCCTACATCATCAATACTATATGTTTCAATTGAATTGACTTAACTAATTAATTAATCAAATGAAATGAATGACGTTGATTTGAAGGAGACAAAAGGCACACAAGTTTTAGGGATGGAGGAATTGGTTCATATGATGACCTATAAAAAATTTAGGCAAGATTTCTCCCTGCTTTCTTCTATCTTCTTCATTTTCTAATATTTCTTATATTATCTTCTTTTTTATCTTGCTGTTCATTTCTTAAATCAATATTAAAAAAGGCAATTAGGTGCTTTCATTTGGCGCTTTCACCACATTACTCTCCTTCATCACCATGACCAAACTTTATAAACCTATTCAACCCCCCACCAGCTATCCCAATCCATCAATTCCATCCTCACCACTCAAAAATCCCATAATTCCATGCTTCAATCATAACAAAATAACATTACTAGAATGAAATCCTTACTACAACAATTCCAAAAATCCCTAGCCAAGCTTCTCTCCAGACCTACCAACCCAAATCCGACCTCTCCACCTTACTCCACCTTTACCTCTTCACACACCAACAACCAACTACCTAATCAAACTCCACTACTACCAAACCTACATAACCTTTTCACTAGATTACCTAATGTGATCTCACAACCTTTGATATCATACATGTTAACGCTAAAATTTGAACGCTAACACCCCGGTGTATAAAGTGTAGTTGTGAAAGCACCACCCGATGATTCGGGTACAGAGTATAAACAGAAGATCACAGAAAAAACAGTGAATAACAACGATTTTATAGTGGTTCGGCTCAAGGCAAGCCTACGTCCACTTTAATTCTCTTTATTGCTAAATCGATTACAACTTTACAACAATCTTCAATTACAATTATGACGAGACAAACAACTAGAACTTTGGTAGAGAATAATTTTTCGAATCCATGTAGATTGCGTTAGATTTTCCCTTGAAGTTAGTTGAGATGCCTTTCGAACTTGAAGTGTCGGGTGAGTTGAGAATTCAGCAGAGTATTGGCGCATGAAGTGATTGGCCCCAAGTCCTCTGAATGTTGGAGATGGCTTTTTATTTATAGGCAAATCTGTTTAAGAATTTTTCCCAAGTCCTGAGTCGCCACCGACTTAAGTTGGGTCGTGGACGACTTAACTAGTTGCAACCGGTTTAAAGCGAGCCCGGGCTTCATAGAGGCATTTTCGTTCAAGTCCCAAGTCGCCTCCGAGCTAACTCCTCCCCTTCCTAGTAACACGGCATCGGGTTCTTCATTCAGTGGCTTTTAGGTCGCGGCCGAGTTAGTCTGGTAAGTCGTAAGTCGCGACCCAACTGATGAGTCCAAGGTCGTGTACGAGCTAAGAGATCACTGTGCCCTGCAGCGGCATTGACTTCCTTTGCTCAATTCATGTCCGGCCTAACATTGGCCATAGGTCGGCTGCATTTTAGGTCGGTAACCTTATTAAGGTGGTTAAGTCGGCGACCCTGTTAAAGTGTTAGATCGGCACTTCTCTTAGGTCTTAGGTCGGTCTCCCTTTGAAGCCTTAGGTCGGTCTCCCTGTTAAGGCAGTTAGGTCGGCAACCAGTTAAGTCGACAATCTCCCTAAACTGTTAGGTCGGTATCTATGTTGAGTCGGTAGCCTTTTTAAAGTATTAGGTCGACATACTTGTTGAAGTGTTAGGTCGGCATACCCCTTAGGCCTTAGGTCGGCACCCCTGTTAAGCCTTAGGTTGGCATCTCTTTGAGTCTTAGGTCGGTATCGTTTCAAGTCGCTGAGTCAAAGCTGAGGCGGAGTTAACAATTGCCCCTCGAAGTATACGCCTACTGGTTAGGTCATGTGCTTCGATACCCTCTAACTCGTCCACTCTTTAGGTCGGTAGGTCGTGTACGACCTAACAGTTTGGTCACACGCGCCGCTTTAGGTCTCTCTACTATAAGTCGCATATTCTCTCCTTTCTTCTCATTACTTGCTCTCTTGCTTCTGCCATTAAAGACTTTCTCAAGCTCCAAAAGGCGATTCCATTCCAAACAATCACCGATAATCTTTGTTGTTTATCACGTAAGTAAAACCTGTTCTTCCCTTGATCCCTTATCGATTCACGAATTCTATTCAAACCAAACCCACTTCTTGCGCGCTGCTTTACTACGAACCTCATTGCGCCAGCAGTTTGTGAGCTCGAGTTTGCTTGGTTTTGGCTCTAAATGATCGACGAGATGATGGAGATGGTGTACTGCTTCTGGATAGTTGATTTTGATATGCGTTAGGATGGCTAAGCATTGAATTTGGGTGATTTTGAACTGTCCTAGTGGATGATCCGATATCACGAATGAGACAGCGTGAATGGATTGAGGGTTTTTTTTGTCGATGGAGCGGTTAGCGGGTTAACAGGTTGAGGGGAATGGGATACTGACCTGGACGCGACCCAGTAATTTTGGGTGACCTAACCTTTGGCCGACTTTACCCTTAGATCGTAGCCGAATTAACCCTTGGGGAAATCTGCCGATCTAATCTTCTACTGATTTAACTTTGAACCGTGGCCGAGTTAACCCCTAAATCGTGGCCAAGTTAACACTTAAACCGTGGCCGAGTTAACACTTAAACCGTGGACGAGTTATCCCTTAGAGAATTTCACACCACTTTTTGAACCAGAGCCTTCCTCCTTACTATCCTCCACGACCTAAAGAACTGCCGCTTTAAGGAACCAGAAACCTAACCTTAACTCGCGAGAAATTCCTTGGGTCGCAGCCGAGTTAACACTTAGATGCCCAACTCGAATTCTCACTTAAAAGCATAGTTACAATTTGAATTCTTAACTTGATCTATTGTACTAAACTGCTTAAATTCTGGATCGTTTTAACTTTGTTGCTTTATTTCATAGACCACATTGTCTCATAGGCTAACAACCTGCTGAAAACAACAATCACAAAAACCAAGGCGAATATATTGCCATTGACTGCCCACATCAAATGACAGATTAGTCGACATAAAGTAATCAACTTAAATACACTGTATGAAATGCTGTGAACCAATCAACTAAAGTGAAGTATTAATGCAAAGCATCGCTAACTTGAACTGATTTGCTTGCATCAACATTACACTTGCATATTAAAACAATGAACCTTGGACTTTATAACTGACAAATTCTTGCTAGTTTTTATTCCAGTTACATTTGTTTACTGCTTGATTGATTTTACACAACACTCCACACACTTTAGGAAACGTGCACCTTCATGTTTGAATATCCAGTTGTTTGTGTAGAATGACTTCCCACCAAGAAGAAGAAGAGGTAGCTCAAGCTGAAGAGACCTTTCCGGTAGCTCTACCTATAGAGAACCCTCCAGAGAGGACTCCAACCATTCTAACCTCGAGAGTATTTACTCAGCTGCGCACTCAATTTGGTTTTACTGAGAGTGATGTCCTGCTCCCTGGGCCAAGTGATACTGCCGACAATCCTCCCCGTGGCTTTATTGCAATCAATCGTCAAATGTGTTTAAGCGGAGCGATCCATCCTTTTAATGACTTTCTCCGAATTCTTCTCCTTCGGTTGTCAATCTCTCCGTCCCAACTTCATCCTAATGGTTATGCCATCTTGATGGGGTTGTGCGTTTTGTTCAGAAGAACTTTTGATCGCTTACCGAGTTTTGAAGAAATCCGTTATTTATGCTCGTTTGCAAAGAGTAGAGATCATCCTTCCCTTATAATTGTGAGGAGTGCTAGAAACCGCAAACTTATTTCCGACCTTACCGAAAGCGTTCATGGATTTCTGAACCAATTTTTCTTTGCTCGCTGCTCCCCAGGGTTTTATGCCGATTGGAGAGTAGGAAGTAAGATTACTTGTCTCCATTTTTAAACTTCCTCGAGATCCGAATTACCAATTGCTAATTTCATTCTTTGCTCTTTTCAGCACTTCCTCTTCCCTCTAGAGATCCGGTCCATAAGCAGACTTTCGATAGATTGAGTGCCGTGGCTGTAGCAGAGAGAATCATCAAGTTTTTGTTGGGGGATGAATTATTGCACCAATACGGGCTTTTGCATACTTCTCGTTGTACACATCCTCATGAAATCCCAGACTCCTCGGCTAGAGCATTGGATGCCCCAGCTTCTACAGATACATCCAAACCAAAAGGACCTGCTCCCGAGGCTTTGCTAGTGAAATGTTCCACTTCTGTTGATGTTGCGGGGCCATCTGACAAACTTGCCCCGGTTATTGAGGAAGAGGAGCCTCAAGGATCTCCCCGACGTTCACAGAAATCCGGCGAAGAAGCCGAGAAAACTAGCCTTGCCAAGCAGAGCAGGGATGATACTTTCGAAGGGCTGAGCGACCTTTTTGCCACCTCGCAAGAAATCTTTAAATATGATCCTATCACTACTGGGGTTTCTTCTTCAGTAGTTGAAGCAACTTCTGTCCTGCAGCAGACTCCGTCAACTCAGGAGTTGACACTGACTATTACACCCACAACCACTCCTCAATTAAAGAGTGGTTCGTAGTTTGATGCGCGTAGTTTGCACGCCACACACACTTAGAATTTCTTTTCGGCACTTTTATGTTTCTCACTTTTTGTACTTTGAAGTCCTCTAAAACTCATCTTTTTTTTATTTCAGATTCTCCGATGGGGCGCAGCAGCTCATACTACGATGATTTCCAGCGCTACGGGAGGCGTAGCCAATATGATTATAGGCGTTACCTCCCCTCTTACAGAGAATCTGATGAAGAAAGAGCCGCCCGAAAGGCTCAAGAGAAGAGGGCTCAAGAGGAGCGCTACAAAAGAAGAGAGAGGGAAGAGCGTCACGATTCTTCACAGAGAGGTGACGATTCCCATAAAAGAAAAACCCATGATGACAGAGGAAAAGGTCATGTGGTTGAAGATTCGAGCAAGCGAGCCCGACATGGTGAGAAGCACACCACTACATCTCCTGAAAAGGTTACCGCCCCTGCCTCGCTTGATATTCCTTCCGGCTCTCCCGCTCTCGGGAAGTCAGACATCCAAACTATAATTAGCAGACCCAAATTCCAAGTTGGACCGGGTCCTGCCACTTTGCAAAGTCGATTTCCTCAGTGGTGTGTGAAGGGAGTAAGGTTTGACCTTGACTTGGTCCCCATTGACAAGTCTGCCATGTTACGAAACCTTGACGCCGTTAAGCTTGATATTGAGAGGATGTCGAACTGGCAGAAACTTGTTGACGAGCTTCAGAGGGTTAATCGTGCAAACATAGAGGCCATGCTCACCATGGAAAATGATAAAGCCGAATGGCAAAAGGTGCTCGAGCAACATGACACCGAGATGAGAAGCATTGCTTCTTACAATGAGGAGCTTGAAGCAAAAGTTGAAGAACTGAAACAAGAGCTTGCTGCTTCCTCTACTTCTTATTCTCAAAAAGAAGAAGTGCTCCTCAAACAAGTGAGAGATGCCCATGCTGGCCAAAGGGATGCCGAAGACAGGCTCGAAGTGCAGAAAAGAATTAGCGAGGGCTATGTCGCTGACATTGAAGAGCTTCGGAAGAAGAATAACTCCCAAGAGGCAGAGATCCAAATGCTTAAGCTTCAACTTTCTAAAGTTGAAATAGAGCGTGATGAGGCCGTTGCCGGCAAAATTGCAGCTGAAGAATCTCACGAGGCAACGAGGGCCAACATCAGCTCAACATTATTTGATTTCTATCTGCATAGCATTTTGGGGCGCGGTAGCCTTGCCTTTCTAGGCCCTAAATATGAAATTACACTAGCTGAAGTTTGGGAGGCAGCACTCGATATGCTCGGTGGTAAAGGCGCTGGCTACGCTGAGTCAGCTCTTGAAGAGCATTATCTTGGTGATGATGCTCGCGCCGCTCTTGCCAAGGGGAGAGAACAGCTTGCAAGATTAAGGGCCGAAACAGTGGCAGGAGAATATTCAGGAAAAATCACCTCAACTACTCCTATTCAACCTTCTCCTTCGGCCGAAATTGACATTATCGGTTCTAGTTCTCATTCCCCATCTCCTACTAACGTCACCACTGATATTACAAGCATACAAGGTGGAGATGAGGGCGGCGAGAGTGCCGAGGTACAGGCTTACGAAGTTGACATCAGGGAACCGACTTCTGCAGGTAACCCTACTGACAATCTTGCCCAAGTAGACTGCTTATCTGTTTCTTATGAACTTGATGGGCTTTTTGACTACTTCTTGAATCTCAGCGAACCTTTATCTCCGCTTTTTGCTGACTTAAACTTTTTTCCTTCTGCAGAGAAAACGTCGGGCATTGTTCAGGCTTCACCTCCTCCAATTATTCCTTCTCCGCCTCCTAAGGTCACTCCTCCTTCTGCCACGCAACCCGGGTCACAGGAAGAGCAAATAGAAGCCCTTCACGGCTTAGATGATCCCGTTGCTTCTCAAGATCCAAAAGGAGAAGAAACTGAAGGAAGCGAGAGGACGCCAGAACCCACTGGCTCCGACGCTGAACCGTTATTCAAACTTCTTTCTCCAGGGAGTGGGCCTTCCTCCAAGAAGAGAGGGAAGCAGGGAGTTTCCAAGAAGAAGAATAAGAAGGAATCTTTAACTGGCGGAGAAGAGACGGAAGAAAGTCCGATCGAGCCCCTTTCTCCTTCATCCCCTACCCTTACAAGCCGGCCTAAAAAGTTGGTCATTCGGCCAGGTGCGGGCTCAAAAGGTGGGCGGAAGAAGAAATGATGGCTCTGGTTCTGTGGCTTTCATATCGCTTTTTTGCCTTTTTTTTTGCATACAATGACCGGAAATTGTGCGGGTACCGGCCCCCCGCTTTTCTTTTGTTGGAACCTGTACCTGTATATAAAATAGTGTTCAATAAAATGATTCTTTTTCTTTGTATAAACTTCTGTTTATATCTGAGAATGCATTTACTATTTATTTTTGTACAAGTTTCTTTGTACGATATTACAGTGAGCTTGTGGTATATATTGTTCGAGCGCAATTTTACCGATGTAGTTACGCCATGCTGCCCCTTTACCATAAGCCCATTGTAATATTTTATTTTATGAGGAACTTGTGCTTTTATATTTTAGAGAATAATTATTCCACATTTGGAGGAATATGATTTCATTAAAAAATAGAGCACAAATAAGTTTCTTCGCTTCAACTTTCGAAGATATCACTCTTTATTTTGTGCATATACACATTTTATTGAATGAAATCTTCTATGTGGTAGAGCGGGTATTTGTAAAGTACTTCAACTTCTTTTTGAGGAAGAGAATTTTCTAGAATAAGTAATTCACTCTTCCTTTGAAAGTTAAAGTGTGCTCTTAATGAAGATTTTTTTTACATGCCACAGTAAAGGGCTTCTTGATTTTTGTTTCTTTGAAAAGTTGCACCTCTGAGGAAAACTTTTTCACGTTTCAACACTTGGAAGTTTTACTTCAATCTTGGTGAAACGTGTGCCTCCGAAGAGGTCTTTTCTGCTTGATTGTGCCTCCGGGAGGAGGTCTTTTCATTTCTGCCTCTGGGAAGAGGTCTTTCTGTCTTATTGTGCCTCTGGGAAGAGGTCTTTTTTTTTTAGCATTTCATCTCTGGTGAAGTGAAACTCCGAAGAGCGGTTGTTACACTTCAACTCCTGGCGAAATAGGCCTCCGAAGAGGGCTTTTATTTTGTTTTACATTTCAACTCTGGTGAAGTGAAATTCCGAAGAGCGGTTGTAACACTTCAACTCCTGGTGAAATGGGCCTCCGAAGAAGGCTTTTATTTTGTTTTACATTTCAACTCTGGTGAAGTGAAATTCCGAAGAGCGGTTGTAACACTTCAACTTCTGGTGAAATGGGCCTCCGAAGAGGGCTTTTATTTTGTTTTGCATTTCAACTCTGGTGAAGTGAAATTCCGAAGAGCGGTTGTAACACTTCAACTCCTGGTGAAATGGGCCTCCGAAGAGGGCTTTTATTTTGTTTTACATTTCAACTCTGGTGAAGTGAAATTCCGAAGAGCGGTTGTAACACTTCAACTCCTGGTGAAATGGGCCTCTGAAGAGGGCTTTTATTTTGTTTTACATTTCAACTCTGGTGAAGTGAAATTCCGAAGAGCGGTTGTAACACTTCAACTCCTGGTGAAATGGGCCTCCGAAGAGGGCTTTTATTTTGTTTTACATTTCAACTCTGGTGAAGTGAAATTCCGAAGAGCGGTTGTAACACTTCAAATCCTGGTGAAATGGGCCTCCGAAGAGGGCTTTTATTTTGTTTTACATTTCAACTCTGGTGAAGTGAAATTCCGAAGAGCGGTTGTAACACTTCAACTCCTGGTGAAATGGGCCTCCGAAGAGGGCTTTTATTTTGTTTTACATTTCAACTCTGGTGAAGTGAAATTCCGAAGAGCGGTTGTAACACTTCAACTCCTGGTGAAATGGGCCTCCGAAGATTGCCTGGAAGTTACTCTCTCATGGTTGGAGGGTCATGACTCCTCCAATCTTTTTTGGTTGAGTAGAGAACTTTCTTTTTTGCGGCATATGCTTCGTTAGAGGTCTTTATCCTCCGAAGAGTTGTGCCTCCGAAGAGGACTTGTGCCTCCGAAGAGGGCTTTAGTTGTTCCTTGTCCACTTGCTTATTGCCTTTTCAGTGATCCTCTGCACTCCCTTCTCTTACAAGTAATTTGTTTAATCCAAAGAAGTGTACTTCATTGCTAGGCCAGTTCACGAGAACGGACATAAGCTTCTTAATCGGATGTTTGTTTGTTCAAACTTCTCAATTTATTAGCTAAAGCCCGTTTTCGGCGAAATCATTGACCGTTCAATTGAAGCTCTTCTTATCTAGGATTTAAGCTCGGGAATTTTGTGACTTGGAATTTGTTTGTTGAATGATAACAAGAATCACTTGGTCTTGTAATGTGCAAGTTTTGTTTTCGTTGCCTGCAAAAATTTAAATCGACATTTCAGTAATACATTTAATGTACTTTTTATATCGAAAATAAAGAAAACATGTAATAATAATAAGGAACACAAGATTTATAGTGGTTCGGCCAAGAATTTGGGCCTACATCCACTTTTTAGTCTTTCATTATTCACTTGCATCGGTTTTACAATCGCTTTCAATTACAGGAATCATACATTCATAATTCTTTTTACAATGTTTCAACAAAGCTATCAAGTAAAGTATGGACGCAAGTGATTGCTGTTCCAAGCTCTTGGAATTTGATCTCCTTCGACAGTAGTGAGTTTGAATGTGCCGTCAAGAAGCTTCTGACCTATGACATATGGTCCTTCCCAATTTGGCCCAAACACACCTGTCGCTGTCATAATTCTCTTTAGGACTAGATCTCCAATTTCAAAGCTGCGTTGGCGAACTTTGGAATTGAAATGTCTGGCTATCCTTTGCTGATGAGATGCGATTCTGAGCTCAGCCTCTTCTCTTTTTTCATCAAGGAGATCTAGTGCCTCAAGCTGTAGTTTTTCATTCTCCGCTTGATTGAAATGGATTCTTCTATGTGAAGGGACCTCTGTTTCTACCGGAATCATTGCCTCTGATCCGTATGCCAATGAAAACGGAGTATGCCCAGTCGCAGTTTTGTGGGTAGTTCTGTATGCCCATAGTGCTAGTGGTAGCTTATCGACCCAACCACCTTTCGCTCTTTCAAGCTGCTTCTTGATGGTTGACTTGATAATTTTATTTACTGCTTCCACCTGCCCGTTTTCCTGCGGATGAGCTACTGCTGAGAAGCTTTTTTGGATTTTGAATCGTCTGCAAAAATCTTGGAATTCTTCACTTTCAAACTGAGTACCATTGTCTGTAATTATTTTTTGAGGCACACCATATCTGCAAATGAAACTTTTAGTCACAAAACTTATCATCTTTTTTGAGGTGATAGTAGCCAGTGGTTCAGCTTCTGCCCACTTAGTAAAATAATCTACAACAACAATGGCATATTTAATTCCAGATTTGGCAGTTGGTAACGGTCCTACAAGGTCTATCCCCCATATTGCAAATGGCCATGGACTGACCATCTGTGTGAGTTCAGTGGAAGGAGCTCTAGGAATTTTGGCGAATCTTTGGCATCTGTCACATTTTCGGGAATAGTCTGCTGCATCTCGATTAATTTCTGGCCAAAAATATCCGTATCGGAGAATCTTTTTCGCTACAGTTTGACCACCTAAATGATCACCACATTCTCCCCCATGCACTTCAGCTAGGATTGTTTTGGACTCTTCCCTGGATACACATCGAAGTAACGGCATTGAGAATCCCCGTCTGTATAACTGGCCATCCTGGACTATATAGCGAGAGGCTTTCCTCAGTAGCTTCTTTCGTTCTTTTGAATTTTCCGGTAAAGAGCCATTGAGCAGATATTCTGTTATTGGAGTCATCCATGATTCTTGCTCTTGAGACATGCTTATGATCCAATCAATATCCATCTCATCAATGCTCGGAGCCGACAGGACCTCCACTGGAGTCAACCCCAGAAATTGAGCTTCGCCTGTGCTAGAGTCCTTTGCGAGAGAATCTGCTTTCATGTTTTCTTCTCGAGGAATGTGACTTATCATGTAATGATCGAAATCACCCAGGAGTTCCCAAGCCTTTGACAAGTAGGCGGGCAGATTTCCCCCTTTCGCTTGGAATTCCTTCTTGACTTGGCATACAATAAGTTGAGAATCACTGAAGATCTGTAACGCTTGGATGTTTAGTTCTTTAGCAATCCTTAAGCCAGCGATAAGGGCTTCGTATTCTGCTTCATTGTTTGTTGAAGGAAATTCCAATCTTAGTGCATAGCATAATGATCGACCTTCAGGGGCCTCAAGTACAACTCCGGCTCCAGAACAATAGTCGTTTCTCGCGCCATCGACATATAACTTCCATTGGAATGGGGAATCGTCGATCGTTTCGTCCTCACTGTTACCCTTATCTGTGAATTCTGCGATGAAATCCGCTAAAGCTTGTCCGTTGATTGCTTTTCGGGGATGATAAGTGATGTCATATTGACTGAGTTCAATATTCCACTTTAGAAGACGACCCGAAGTCTCAGGGCGAAACTGGACTTGCTTTAAAGGTTGATCAGTGAGGACTCTGATAGGATGAGCTAGGAAATATTGCCTCAACTTCCTGGATGCAATCAGTAGGCAATAGGCGAGTTTTTCCAACTTAGAGTAATTCATCTCTGCCCCAGTGAGTCTTTTGCTGATATAGTAAACTGGATGTTGAATCCTCTTGTCTTCTCGTATCAGCGCTGCACTTAAAGCATGAGATGATACTGCCAAGTATATAAGAAGATCCTCGCCATCACCAGGCCTAGAAAGTATTGGAGGCGTTTCCATATGGCGAATCAATTCATCAAAGGCTTTTTGGCATTCGGGAGTCCAATCGAAGTTTTTCTTTCCTTTCTTTAAGGCGTCAAAGAATGGGATGCATTTATCTGTGGCTTTGGAAATGAACCGAGTCAGGGCGGCGACTTTTCCATTGAGACTTTGCAGTTCCTTCTTCGTTCTAGGAGCTTTGACTTCCTTTAAAGCGGTAATTTGAGCTCGACTAGCCTCAATGCCCCTAGCGCTCACGATGAAACCTAAAAACTTTTCGGATTCCACTCCGAATGAACATTTTAAAGGGTTGAGCTTCATTCCGTACTTTCGGAGGACTGCGAACATGTCTGCTAAGTGTTCTATGTGATCCACTGCTTTCTTAGACTTTACTAACATGTCATCGACGTAGACTTCCATAGTCTTGCCCAATTGCGGTTTGAACATAGCATTAACAAGTCTTTGTTACGTTGCCCCTGCATTCTTCAGCCCGAAGGGCATAACTCTGTAGCAGTAAAGACCAACGTCAGTGATAAAGCTCGTGTCCTCCTGATCTGGCTCATGCATCATAATCTGGTTATATCCAGAGTAGGCATCCATAAAAGATAACAATTCGTGTCCCGCTGTTCCGTCTACCAGTTGATCGTTCCTGGGTGAAGCAGTCTTTGGGGCAGGCCTTGTTTAGATCTGAAAAATAGATGCACACTCTCCATTTTCCGTTGGCTTTCTTAACCAGCACTGGATTTGAAACCCAATTCGGATAGGTAGATTCTTTGATAAAGTTATTCTCCATGAGCCGATCAACTTCTTCTTTTAACGCTGCTGACCTTTTTGGACCTTGAGTTCTCCTTTTCTGCTTCACAGGTGTAAATTTTGGATCAATATTCAGAGCGTGTACTGCAACTTCTGGGGATATTCCACACATATCGGCATGAGTCCAAGAAAAAACATCCAAATTTGCCTTTAAAAAAGATATTAAGATATTCTGAATTGACACATTAAGTTGTGAACCCACATTCAACACCTTGTTTGGGTCCTTTGGGTCAACAGGTACTGGTATTGTCGTTTCCACTGGTACCACTCTATTCTCTCCTGCACTGACTTTTCTAGGATCCATCTCTTTCCGTGCTCCGCTGTGCTCGCCAGTGCAGGGTCCGCCCTGTAATTGCTACAAGGCTGGTTCTTTGATGCGGACTGGGGCTGCCGCATCCTTTCCCATTTCTCTTTTCCTTGTTTCTCGTAGCTCTATCAGATAACACTCCCGCCCAGCATTTTGATCCCCTTTTATAACTCCCACCCCATTATCTGTGGGAAATTTAATGGTGAGGCACCATGGGGCCAGAACAGCTTTGAATGCTGCGAGAGTTGGACGGCCAAGGAAAGCATTATAAGCAGAAAACTCGTCAACAATCACAAAAGTTGGCTTGCGGACCACTTTCCTTTCTCCCTCTCCAAGTTCTACAAGCAAATCAACAGTTCCTATCGGCTGTTTTGGCTCCCCAGTGAAGCCAGCGATTTTTTGCGATGATGCTTGCACATCAGCCATAGGGATCTTCATTTGGTCGAATGTTTTCTTGAAGAGGATATTGCAGGATGCGCCACAATCAATGAGAACTCTTCTGACAATAGCTGGCCCGATACCAGCTGAGATGACTAAGGGATCCAAGGTAGGAGCTTCAATACCTGTGGAATCCCTGGCTCTGAACACAATATCATCATTGAAAGTTTTTTGTTGTTTCAGGGGCATAGCACCTTCCAAAACAAATACATCTTCCTCGGTCGGTACATACTTCAAAGCTCAGGTATACCTTTCCATCTCACCCCAGCTCCTGCCTGTTAGGTGAGGTCCTCCCGTAATGACATTGATGACAGGCCTTCCGGATTCATGCCCTGCAGTCTTCTCACTTGTCCTGGGTTGATGAGCAGGAGCTCGTTGCCCCTGACTAGTCGAAGCGGGATTGTTGCCATTCTTTTCCACAAATTGCTGCAGCTTGTTTTCCCTTATCAATTCTTCAATCAAAATTTTCAATTGGCGGCATTCATCGGTATCATGACCGGGTTGATTATGTAAGTGGCAAAACTTTTCGCTTTGTACAGTTTTTTTCCCGGTTCTCAGAACGGGAGGTTTAGGATAATCAACAGAATATTTAGTGGCAAGGTAAATACGCTCTGGCGTATCTGATAAAGGGGTATATTCCGATGGCTTGAAGGAACGAGGCTTCTTTAGATTTTTCTGTCTCTTCCCATCATTATTTTCCCTTTTCTGTCCTACAGATTCATTCTTGCGTGGGGCAACAACATTATCTTTATCTTTTTCCAATGCTGCCTTTACCGGTACAGGACGGCTTTCCAGACGTATGAACTCATCTGCTTTCTTGTAGAATTTTTCAAGGGAATTCGGCTCCTTCATGTTAAGCCATTTTCCAAAATCGCTAGACTTGTCGATGGCCCTCATCAGATAGGTCAAGATCATCCGTGGTTCTGCATTGTCTACCTCGACCAACGCTATATTAAAGCGATTCAAGAAAGATCTGATAGTCTCACCTAGATTCTGCTCTAAACTTGACAACGACATAATATCTTTGGCTTTTGAAGCATACAGTCTGAACTGCTCCTTGAATTTCCGGGTTAAGTCAGAAAACTTATCTATAGACCGGATTGGCAACTTGGTGAAGCAAAGCAGAGCTACACCTTCCAGATATACAGGAAAATATCGGCACTTTATTTCATCAGAAGCTCTGGCACCTGTCATGTGCCAATCATACTTATACAAGAATTCGTTCGGATCACTTGTTCCTTTGTAAGCTGGGATAGTTGGAGGGACGAACTTCCTTGGGAGCTCAGCCTTTAAGATTCTTTAGGTAAACGGGGTTTTACTTGGAGCGAAACCCCATTCCTTCTCATCTTCATTCCTTTGCATGCTTTCCTTCATGATTTGTCGAACCATTTCAGAAAGATATCCCTCATCATTTCGAGCTTTAGATCCACCAATTTCAGGAAATGTCCGCTCAAAGGGGCTAGCAGCCCTCTCAGGAACGTTTCTTTCTTCATCCTCATGAATGTTGCCAGCAAAGTTCCTTTCATTACCCGTTGGTTGATGGTTTACCCCAAGCAAGTCATTCAACTTATTCAAAATTAGGGCATTTTGGGCGTTCTGAGCTTCCAATTGCGCACTTTGGGCATTTATCTGCTGGTTCAGCCCTAAGATTATAGCATCCAACTCCGCTTTTGTAACTCCAACAGGTGGAGTGGCTTGATTAGGTACTGGGGAAGCGGAGGTTCCCTCTTGAACATTTCCAGATCTAATAGATCTACTCTTTCTCCCTGGAGCCATGATTTCAGATAAACTTCTAGTCTTCAGAGAGATTACTTCAACAAACTTTCGTGGAGCAATGATGACGATTTGCCTGAGTTCACTTCTCAGTGAAAGCACCAAAAATGTTAACGCTAAAATTTGAACGCTAACACCCCGGTGTATAAAGTGTAGTTGTGTAAGCACCACCCGATGATTCGGGAACAGAGTATAAACAGAAGATCACAGAAAAAACAGTGAATAACAACGATTTTATAGTGGTTCGGCTCAAGGCAAGCCTACGTCCACTTTAATTCTCTTTATTGCTAAATCGATTACAACTTTACAACAATCTTCAATTACAATTATGACGAGACAAACAACTAGAACTTTGGTAGAGAAGAATTTTTCGAATCCATGTAGATTGCGTTAGATTTTCCCTTGAAGTTAGTGGAGATGCCTTTCGAACTTGAAGTGTCGGGTGAGTTGAGAATTCAGCAGAGTATTGGCGCGTGAAGTGATTGGCCCCAAGTCCTCTGAATGTTGGAGATGGCTTTCTATTTATAGGCAAATCTGTTTAAGAATTTTTCCCAAGTCCTGAGTCGCCACCGACTTAAGTTGGGTCGTGGACGACTTAACTAGTTGCAACCGGTTTAAAGCGAGCGCGGGCTTCATAGAGGCATTTTCGTTCAAGTCCCAAGTCGCCTCCGAGCTAACTCCTCCCCCTCCTAGTAACACGGCATCGGGTTCTTCATTCAGTGGCTTTTAGGTCGCGGCCGAGTTAGTCTGGTAAGTCGTAAGTCGCGACCCAACTGATGAGTCCAAGGTCGTGTACGAGCTAAGAGATCACTGTGCCCTGCAGCGGCATTGACTTCCTTTGCTAAATTCATGTCCGGCCTAACATTGGTCATAGGTCGGCTGCATTTTAGGTCGGTAACCTTATTAAGGTGGTTAAGTCGGCGACCCTGTTAAAGTGTTAGATCGACACTTCTCTTAGGTCTTAGGTCGGTCTCCCTTTGAAGCCTTAGGTCGGTCTCCCTGTTAAGGCAGTTAGGTCGGCAACCAGTTAAGTCGGCAATCTCCCTAAACTGTTAGGTCGGTATCTATGTTGAGTCGGTAGCCTTTTTAAAGTATTAGGTCGACATACTTGTTGAAGTGTCAGGTCGGCATACCCCTTAGGCCTTAGGTCGGCACCCCTGTTAAGCCTTAGGTCGGCATCTCTTTGAGTCTTAGGTCGGTATCGTTTCAAGTCGCTGAGTCAAAGCTGAGGCGGAGTTAACAATACACCCCTCTATGTGTAGATTTTCATCTTTCATCATACTTGTTAAAAAAGGACGGCTGTTGGAGATTTTATATGGACTATAGAGCACTTAATGCCATTATAATAAGGAGCATTCTTCGATCTTGACAGTTGATGATTGGTTGGACTAATTTCATGGGTTGACATATTTTTCAAAACTTTATTTGTGATGTGGATGTTACAAAATCCGTGGACACCCTTCCAATGCATACAAAACAGTTTTTCGTATTCATGAGGGGACTATGAATTTTTCATTATGCCTTTCAGCCTCACTAATGACCGTCAACCTTCTAAGCCACGATGAATCATTTCTAAACTGTATATTTGCAATTTCTTATTTTTTGATGATATCATAATTTATAATACCTCAAGTGTAACGTCTCGCCTTTTCGCACGCTTTAAATCGACACACGTGCCAACTCAAACCATACGGAAGTGCGGATTGTTATGGGGTAAATAAGATAAACACAAAGAAGATGAAGAAAGAAGAAAAAAAACAAAATAGAATCTTGCAGCGGAACGATAAAATATAATAATAAATATACAGTTCATAAAACTGTTTACAAAACATTTGATTTTTCTTTATACAATAAAATCGGAGTTCACATACCAATAAATATCAATGTAGCGGAATCAAATAGTGTAGTGGAATAATATAATAGATAGTAATACTGCAAATCTTCGTCTTCGTCCTTCGGAATAAAATCTTCAAATCCTGAAACGCTCGGACTGACCCGAGCGAATTGAAAAGACAAAATACTCGAGTCAGAACTAAAAGATCTTATGTAAGTTAAATCAACAGAGATAAATATGAGTGAAGTAACTTAAGAGGTGCTCGAGGTTTACATCTCCTAAGGACCCATTAAACTATCTACTATGTAGTATATTTCGCTATTATACTAGTGTCTAATTGTAAAATAAACTTACTTTTAAATAGCGTTAAGGCTTTACATTTTCCACCTTAACACAGTTATATATTCCCATAGTCTATACAGTACTGCAATCTACCCCGTACTGGGAGTCGTCAGAGGGCACTCCATAGGTATGGCACAAAACCAAAATCGTATAAGGCGCGCTAGGGTAGGCGACACGACACAACTAGGCAATGCCAGGGTAGATATACCAATTGCTATCCGGACTGGTGGTAACGCATAGCCGCAGCTACCGCCCACCTCGAACAAACACCCCAAAATCAAAAAAATAAAGGTGGCCACCTAATCAATCCAAAGTCAGAGTATAGCATCGAAGGGATGTGTCCGATAAAGGGCGCTAACCCCCTTGGCCCGAGAATCTCTCCTGTTTTAGCCACCTTATGCCAACTCATGGGAGTCGGGTCCACGTATTTACCTCAAAGGAAACGCCGCCACCTTCCTACTTCATTCTGGAATCTCCACCGCGTACAGGGTTGTTAAAGTGGTTTTTGGAGTTGGCAGAGAGTATGACAACTTCCGATCCTGGTCTCTTCAACAACCAAACGTTATTATAACACCGCGGTCTTATCAAAATAATTTTACTTTCAAAACAAGAATATATACCCATTTCAAAACCATATAATACGATACCATTTTTCATTTTAAAAACCAAATAAATTTGATATCATTTACAAACCCAAATCAGTATAATATCATCTTTATTTCACATATATCTTTTCCAAAATCATACTGCTTTAAAATTTATAATATCTGAAACCCAAACATTTGAATTATAACTTTCAAAACAAAATACTTCGAAATTCATAGCTTTAAAACCATAACTTTCAAAACTTAAATGGTTTGGATATTCAACAGTATATAAAATAAAAGTATTGAATTTAAAATTTCTTTATAAAGTAAATAATTTCCACGCCTTCACAATTTTATTTACTTTAAATTCAGTCTAAACCCATAACCTTTAGATTCACTTTCAGTTTGAATAAAAACACTTCGATTTCAATATTTTCAAACTTTGACTATTTAATAAATTTCGAAACTAAGGTTGGGAATTTCTATTCAACAATTCATCGTCCTATTATTTAGTTTTGAAACGTTTACATAATAGATCCATAACCATTTAAAATAAAACCTTATACTAGAATTATTCATTTAATTTATCTTGAATAAAAATCCAGTTATAAATATCATACCTTTAAAATTTCCAAGATTAATAAGTTTACACCAACTTGTGGAGCTTAATTTTTAAATAAGCCCAATTCCAAATAAATTTCCAATTTAATTTCCAATTTTAATTGATTTAAACTATTTAAAACTCTATATATATATATATATACAAAATATCTTAAACTTGTACTTAATAATAAAGATAAATTATCAAACTCCTTTTTCAACTTATTTATTTCCATTTAATAAATTCACACATAGCTTAAATTCAATAATCTAACTATATATGTATATATAAAACAAGATTTTATATAAGATCAAAATTAATATTTATTAAACCGCATCCTATCCAAACCATAGAAATCATTTCAAAAATAATTTTATATATACACCGCGGTGCCTGTATATAATTTTCTATCCTATGGTCCAGTGATACGGATATTTATCATTTCAATCCGCAAATTTAAAAATAAAAAAATGCGATTGTATATCATTTCAAACCGCAATCCCGAATGAAATGAGAATGCATAATACCTTGCAGTTTATATAATATAGAATACACCGTCCATTCACCCAATATCAATCATCAACCAATTTTATTTCAATCATCATCAATTTAAACAAACATCAATAGAGCATATAAAATATAACAGGTATCAACGAACAGTTTATATTCAAAATAAATAAATAAATAACTGTTTAACTAGCAGTTTATATACAAAATAAATAAATTTTAACTGTCAAGCTATATGTAATAATAAAATTAATTAACAGTTAAATTAAATAAATGCGATTAAACTGAGATGATGAAAAAAATGTACGCAAAACAGTCATAAATAATTTCTACTCATATCTTAAATCAGTTTAACAAACACAAGTAAACTTAGAAGTTGTGAGTGGGTTAAAACACTCATCTTTTGAATTTAAATTGAATTAAAATTCAATTTAAACCCAAAAATTGGACAGTCTCCAAATTCGTCCAAACCAGCGTCAAAAGATCCGTAATTTTATTACGATCCTAACAAAATAATCGCGTGTGAAACGGGGTTCGTATGAGAAAGTTACACGCGTTAAATCACTTGAAAACAAAATTAATTTAAACAAACAAATAAACATACCTAACAAAAATATAAGCCACGTCAGCAAAAGCTTTAGCACGCTACATGACCTCGTTCTTCTCTAGTACAAAAAATGAAAAAAAAATCATTTTTATAAAAGAATGCCTTTGGAGTTGCAAGAATAAGAGCTTTTGAATATGAGGTGTTAGGAGAAACAAAATGTAGAAGAAGAAATAAGATGTAGGTTATTTATAATTAGGAAATGAATGTGGAGGGTTAAAAATAAATGTCATGTTTTATTATAAAAGCTTCAGGCATTGGTAATAGATAAGGGAATGTACGTAGGAATGGAAAAGTTTGCAAACGAAAGTAGGATTTTGTACGCATTTAGGTTTTTATCTACGCAAAATAAATTATTTATACTTACCTTCAAAATGAGAACGTTCAATTTTGTTTTTTCAAAATGATCTTTTATTTCCACTAAAACACCCTTTTTGTTTAACACTGAACGTACGTTTCTTTTATTAAATCTATTAATTGCAATCAACGTTTCCTTTCTTTTTAATTAAAACATTTGAATTACATTAATTGCAGTTACTTACAAAGTTAGAATTTAAAACAGACAACTAAAATGAATAAAGAAATAGAATAATTGTTTATTTAAACACGTTTATAAATTTATTGTTTATACATAAGCGTAATAAATAGATTATTTTCCTATTCTTGTAATCAGTCTCTAAGCTAAAACAACAGTTCAAATAAACATATATTTCTTTCTTTAAAATCAATCTTTTTGTTCTTATTTTAATGAAATTAAACGTACATTCACAGATGAAACATTCATTTTATTTGATGTAAAATTTTATTTTTATTGGATCAAACTTTCCCTATATTTTCACAAAACATATGCTGCTTTTATTTACACTTATTAATTTACAATTAGTATTCTCTCTCCTATAAATTGGAAATTTTCAATTACATTAATTTCAGTTGATTAAGTTTCAAAATGGACTAAATGAATGTAATGAGAAGTATAACAATTATTTCCTATCTAATAGTAATTTAAACATATTAATACACTATTCACTACAAACAGTAATTATATATTTTTCTTACTAAATAATAGTTTCTCATCTCTACAATCAATCTTTCAGTTGCCAAACATTTTTACTAAATGAATGTTTACTCTTTTACTAAACTTATTCATTCTTATTCTTTATTAATATTTATTATTATAATCACCGTTATTAATTACATTCAAACAATGTCATTAAATACACTTGACGTATGTTATCATTTTTCTTATCTTTAATACATGTTATTAGTAGAAGTTCAAATTATGATCATAAACATATCTCTTAACATATGTTAACAAAAATAAAATCATAAATTTTTATTATTCTACCACTTATATTCCTTACTACAATTATCCTTTGGTATTCCTATCCATTAATTACACAAATAACATAGTTAATATTTGTTCGTCTTCCACTACATTAATACTTCTATATACATCTTAGATTTGTATCAATGGTTATTTTTTTTAAATGTGAATCTTGTCAATTACGCGTATTACTTAAGGTTTTAAACTCAATTAACAAAGTTTCCTAAGTCCAATACATTTTTACCAAATTTGACAATCCCTAACCATTTGTACTACATTCCCTATAAATGTAATATTTAATAGATTTTATTTCAAATTAACGTACAACTTAATTTCCCTTAATTGAGATCTGATTCCCAAATTTTTATTTAACATTCTAAATGAATAAATAACCTAAATAAAGGGTCACCTACTCACTTTCTTTCATTTATAAGTTTACTACTTGCCCACCCAAGTATAAATCCCATATATAACACTAATTAATTTCCAATAACACTGCATTATCCAATTAACATAAATTTGTTCAGTATATACTCCTTTTTACTTATAAATAATTTATGTTCTCGGTTAATTCTCATTCACTCTTCCGTTGCTAAAATTAAAAATTATTAAGTAACGTTTCCTCCATAACAATATTAAAATTACTTAACATTCAAGAGGACTTTATTTCAAATAAATTGATTGACCAATAAATTAGGTAATATATAATAATTGTTATTATACCCTTAAGATTTACGCTTGTTCTTTTCTATTTGGTTTATAGCCTAAAATAAAATAACCAATCTAACTCCATAAATAAACTTATTTTATTACCCAAATTATACATAAATTTATTACCTTTTACATCTCACTATAAATCAGTGTAAACATTAATACCACCCATATTATCATTCCTTACACAACACTGATCTTATTTAATTACCATTAACTATCTATTTTGTACAATAACTAAATGTTTACATTTGTTACTTATATTTAGTTTTATAACCAAACATATCATGCTTAAATAAAATGAATTGGAGTTTCATTTAGATTTTTGACAATTGGCTTGTATTAACATTATTTCAGTCTAAATTTAGTTATCATTCCATTATAAAATTGCAATATTTTATTTCTTCAATATTAACTCATAAAATATTATTAAAATAACAAAAATTTAACATCGAAAATTTATGGGTAGTTACACTCTCCCCCACTCAAAACTTTCCGTCCCCGAAAAGGAAAAAAAGGGAAAAGAAGAAATAAAACAATACATCTTACCAGAACATTAGCTTTATAAACAATTAAATTTACAAAATTAATTACTTTAAATAATATATCCTAATTTATAACTATTTAATCTTTTATATTTAAATTATTAAAGTTTGGAAAAGAAAAATCTAAGTCCAAAATTTTCGGAAATTTTCGGCAGAATCTCCTTTGTACGGAGAGGCTCGGGAGAAAAGTAAAATATTAATTATAACAATATATATCATATATTTTCAAAATAATATATATCCAAACACGGGAAAAAACAAAATAATAACGCTAAAACCCGTAATTCGAAAACGTACCTATTTGTCGGGCAATAACGCTTATTTTATGGAACCAAAAGCAGTAGCAATTGCTTCCCTAACCTACATTTTACTTATATAATCCAAAGGGTTAACAATTTATAAAAAAATGAAATATTAAGGTGGTTTCAATCACTAACAACAAATCAATACAACAACCATCAATTTCAACAAACAAATAGTTGTTCGGGTTCAAAACTTTTAAATTGCACGGAATGAAGAATAAACTACTGGCGCATCATTTACTCTGCAGCCTTAGATAAAACTAAATAGATTATTCATTCATCTAAATCCAAATTTAAAGTATCTTACCCCAAACAACCATAAACCAAACAAGCAACAATTCCAAATAATAAATCAAGCTCATTCTTATAAATTTCATTTATTACTTTATATTTATTTCTTACAACTTTTATCTCCATTCATTAATTTAGTGTTTATTACACTTGTTTGCACTTATACTTATATATATATATATATAATTCATTTTTATCTTTTCATTTCATATTGCATAACTTCATTTGTTTATAATATTCATGTGCAAATCAATTTCTTAGCACATTAATTTAAGTCTACACTTATATATTTACTGCATTCATCTTTTCTTCTTATTTTATTAATAAATAGCTTCAATCCTTTACGTAAGTTTATTATCTTCCATATATACTACTTAATTTTACTTATTTTCTTCCATCTACCTTTCTATTTCAATTAGTAGTCTTTTCAATTACACTTAAGATTATAATATTACAACATGAAATTCCTATTTATTAAGGAATTTCATTAATTACTTTCATTACCTCAAATTTATTACTATAATATCTATTACATTTTCTTATTAACATTTCAACTTTTAATATTTGGTAAGTTATATATATGCTTTTAAAGAATGTAATTGAAAGTTATACAAGTTTTCTCATTTCTTTAAATTAATTCATTGTTCAATAAATTTTTACCTTTTCCTTACAAGTTACAATTTCAACTTCGTTTTTATTTCCTTTATAACTTAGCCTAAAATCTCTTACCTAAATTAGAGGTTTCAATTATTAGTTACTTACCTTTCATTTCACTACAATAATCGAAATAATTAATTAATGGAAATTTAAGAATTTAATACCGGGTTAAATTTTCAATTTATTTTAAAACAATAGATAAATATATTCTTACAACTTATATATATCTAATTATATTTAAAACAATTCAAAATTTATATATTTTTCAAAAATGAATTTGCAGTAGAACTTCTACAGTGGCCTTCCCCCTTCGAAACTCGAAAATGAAAGTCGATGATGCAGCTGCCATCACCGAAATTATTTTCCAGCGACAGAGAGGAAAGTACAAAACTTATTTTCTCCAAAATCTTCTTTAAAACAACTCTTCCGAATTATAATAAATATTAAAATCAGAAAGTACTTATAAACAATATTATTATATTCCAAAATTTATTCGAAAGAAATTTCAAAACCCTGGATCTTAAGTTCTAAATTTCCCAAATTTCATTTATTTTATTTTTCCCTCTTATTTCTATTATTATTTATACACTTTATTAACTAACAACCAATCTATTGCAGCCAAATACAGATGTCATTTGAAATTTTTTTATTTTTATGTAGATAATATAATAGGCAAAATTATTTCATTCACCTATATTAAAAACAAATATTATGTCGGTCTGTCCTATTAAGTGTTTAGAAATCCATATTGATGTCATAGCGTCCCATGTACCAACCAAGATTTATAAATACAAAACGAAACAGATTAACACAATATTAAAACCTTTTTATAACCCTAACAAATACGCTCTCTCATATATATACACTCAGTGACTCCCATAGGTATTACTACCCTATTAGTAAAGAGTCAAACCCCAAAAATCTACGCTTTATCGCTAAACCAAAGCTCTGATACCAGATGTAACGTCACGCCTTTTCGCACGCTTTAAATCGACATACGTGCCAATTCAAACCATATGGAAGGGCGGATTGTTATGGGGTAAATAAGATAAACACAGAGAAGATGAAGAAAGAAGAAAAAAACAAAATAGAATCTTGCAGCGGAACGATAAAATATAATAATAAATATACAGTTCATAAAACTGTTTACAAAACATTTGATTTTTCTTTATACAATAAATATCAGAGTTCACATACCAATAAATATCATTGCAGTAGAATCAAATAGTGTAGTGGAATAATATAATAGATAGTAACACTACAAATCTTCGTCTTCATCCTCCAGAATATAATCTTCATATCCTGAAACGCTCGGACTGACCCGAGCGAATTGAAAAGACAAAACACTCGAGTCAGAACTAAAAGATCTTATGTAAGTTAAATTAAAAGAGATAAATATGAGTGCAATAACTTAAGAGATGCTCGGGATTTACATCTCCTAAGGATCCATTAAACTATCTACTATGTAGTATATTTCTCTATTATACTAGTGTCTAATTGTAAAATAACCTTACTTTTAAATAGCGTTAAGGCTTTACATTTTCCACCTTAACACAGTTATATATTCCCATAGTCTATACAGTACCATAATCTCCCCCGTACTAGGCGTCGTCAGAGGGCACTCTATAGGTATGGTACAAAACCAAAATCGTATAAGGCGCGCTTGGGTAGGTGATACAGCACGACTAGGCAATGCCAGGGTAGATATACCAATTGCTATCCGGACTGGTGGTAACGCATAGCCGCAGCTACCGCCCACCTCGAACAAACACCCCCAAAATCAAAAAAATAAAGGTGGCCACCGAATCAATCCAAAGTCAGAGTATAGCATTGAAGAGATGTGTCCGATAAAGGGCGCTAACCCCCTTGGCCCGAGAATCGCTCCTATTTTAGCAACCTTATGCCAACTCATGGGAGTCGGGTCCACGTATTTACCTCAAAGGAAACGCCGCCGCCATCCTACTTCATTCTGGAATATCCACCGCATACACGGTTGTTAAAGTGGTTTTCGGATTCGGCAGAGCGTATGACAACTTCCGATCCCGGTCTCTTCAACAACCAAACGTTATTATAACACCGCGGTCTTATCAAAATAGTTTTTCTTTCAAAACCAGAATATATACCCATTTCAAAACCATATAACACGATACCATTTTTCGTTTTAAAAACCAAATAAATTTGATATCATTTATAAACCCAAATCAGTACAATATCATCTTTATTTCACATATATCTTTTCCAAAATCATGCTGCTTTAAAATTTATAATATCCGAAACCCAAACATTTGAATTATATCTTTCAAAACATAATACTTCGAAATTCATTGCTTTAAAACCATAAATTTCAAAACTTAAATGGTTTGGATATTCAACAGTATATAAAATAAAACAGTTGAATTTAAAAATTCTTTATAAAGTAAATAATTTCCACGCCTTTACAATTTTATTTACTTTAAATTCAGTCTAAACCCATAACCTTTAGATTCACTTTCAGTTTGAATAAAAACACTTCGATTTCAATATTTTCAAACTTTGAGTATTTAACAAATTTCATAACTAAGGTTGGGAATTTCTATTTAACAATTCATTGTCCCATTATTTAGTTTTGAAACGTTTACATAATAGATCCATAACCATTTAAAATAAAACCCAATTTATTAACACTAAATATTTCCTTTCATTTATTTATACTAGAGTTATTCATTTAATTTATCTTGAATAAAAATCCAGTTATAAATATCATACCTTTAAAATTTCCAAGATTAATAAGTTTACACCAACTTGTGGAGTTTAATTTTTAAATAAGCCTAATTCTAAATAAATTTCCAATTTAATTTCCAATCTCAATTGATTTGAGCTATTTAAAACTCTATATATATATATATATATATATATATACAAAATATCTTAAACCTGTACTTAATCATAAATATAAATTATCAAACTCCATTTTTCAACTTATTTATTTCCATTTAATAAATTCATACATAGCTTAAATTCAATAATTTAACTATATATGTATATATAAAACAAGATTTTATATAAGATCAAAATTAATTTTTATTAAATCGCATCCTATCCGAACCATAGAAATCATTTCAAAAATAATTTTATATATATATACCGTGGTGCCTGTATATAATTTTCAATCGTATGGTCAAGTGATACAGATATTTATCATTTCAATCCGCAAATTTAAAAATAAAAAAAATGTGGTTGTATATCATTTCAAACCGCAATCCTGAATGAAATGAGAATGCATAATACCTTGCAGTTTATATAATATAGAACACACAATCCATTCACCCAGTACCAATCATCAACCAATTTTATTTCAATCATCATCAATTTAAACAAACATCAATAGAACATATAAAATATAACAGTTATCAACGAATAGTTTATATTCAAAATAAATAAATAAATAAATAACTGTTTAACTAGCAGTTTACATGCAAAATAAATTTTAACTGTCAATTTATATGCAATAATAAAATTAATTAATAGTTAAATTAAATAAATGTGATTTGACTAAGATGATAAAAAAAAATATGCAAAACAGTCATAAATAAATTTCTACTCATATCTTAAATCAATTTAACAAACATAAGAAAACTTAGAAGTTGTGAGTGGGTTAAAACACTCATATTTTGAATTTAAATTGAATTAAAATTCAATTTAAACTTAAAAATTGGGCAGTCTTCAAATTTGTCCAAACTAGCGTCAAAAGATCCGAAATTTTATTATGATCCTAACAAAAAAAATTGCGTGTGAAACGGAGTTCGTATGAGAAAGTTACACGCGTTAAATCGCTTGAAAACAAAATTAATTTAAATAAACAAATAAACATACCTAACAAAAATATAAGCCACATTGTAACAACCCTGTATTTTGTGATTATTTTAATTGTATATTTAAATTATTCTAATTTGAATTCCTGATTTAAAAAAAACTTTGTTTTATTTATTTAAATGAATTAATTTTGTTATTTTAAATATAAATTTTGATTGGTATGTGAACAATAACTTCAAACCTGAATATATTGAATATTTTGCAAAAAAGGTGAATTTTGGTCAATCTGGTCAAACTTTGACTTTTAAATTTAAATTTTAAAAGTTTGAAAATTTGAATTTTACCTTTTGTTATGAAAGTAAATAAAATTTCAAGAACAATGCTTTTAGTTTCGTTGAAATCCGAATAATATTGTGAAAGTTACGCTTTTTACAAAATTGGGTGTAAATTGTTTTATTTAACAATATTGTTTATTTTAAATTATATAAATAATTTTTTTATTTGTCATATATTATTCTAAATTCTATTATATGTTATGTTACATATATTTTTACCTTTTAAATATTTTTAAAGTGATGTTTGAATTTTTCCAAAGCTCATTGAATTTATTTTCTATTTTTAAAGGTTAGTTTCCATTTTTCTGCTATTTTCTTCATTTAAATTATATTTAATTAAAATTTATTTATTCATTTTTATGTATGCGTTTTATTTTTATGTTTTTATCTTTATTTATAAATATTTTTCATGTACATACAATTTTGCAAAGTTCATTTCATTTATTTTCAAATTTTCAAGCCCAATTTACATTTTCTTTGTTATTTTCTTAATTTAATTATATTTAATTAATATTTATTTATTTATTTTTGTTTATTTACTATATTTTCGTGTTTTATCTGTATTTATACATATTTTACATGTATTTTAATTTTAAAAAGAAATGGTGGAAATTTGAAAGGTTTGTGACTCTTTATTTGCTTAAGCCTTTTTGTATTCTGTCTTTTCATTTCTCAACCAACATCTCGTCAATTGGCCGCCTTAACTCCATCCTTCAGCCATGTATTCTTCTTTCTTTTTCACGTGAAAGAGAAGACTTCTCATCCCCTAAAAATCACGGCCATGAAGAAAAAAAAAGAAAAAAAAACAATGGCTTTTCTTTTCACATTTTTTTCCTCTTCTTCATTGATTTAGATTTCCTCTTATTCAAGTTTGCTTGGCCTCAGCTCTCACCTTACTGACCACCAATCTCTCCACCATATACAGCAGCAGCAACCCCTCTCCTCTGACCACCATGTCTGGCCATGACCATTAGATGAAGCCACCACCTCAGATTTGCAAAGCACTTCAACAAAACAATGCTAGCCAAGCCCGTACTCCACTATTGCCTTCATAGTTGCTTTTTGCCACCCCTTAGCCACCACCACCTTCATCTACTTCACCATTGGCTGCCCCTTTCACTACTATCCAGATCTGAACTGACATGAAGACCCCATGGCCGAGCCTATATAGGGTCATAGCTAACCAAAATGCACCAAAAACTTCACCTATTTTGCCTTGTCCATTGATATGCTTCATGTTGCAAACCCTACCTTTTATATTCCTTCTAGCCGTGCTTTATGGCTTCCATACCCAAGCTAAACCTGATCATGGATGAATGTATGCTCCACTTAGGCCATGCATTTGAGTGATAAGGCAAGGTGAAGTCACTTTGCTCTTTATTGCTTTGTATTTCAATTTGTTTCTATATTGTTTTGTGTTAAATATATTCATATGTTATATTGCATTGTCTTGTTTTGGTTATTGTGATAGGATGATATCTTGGCTCTCTCCACTCATTTGAATCACTAGCCGTGCTGCATCGTGCTTGTCCTTCCATTGGAATCGTTTTGTGTGTCGTAGCGGTTTTCAGCTTGAAAAAGTGAGTCTTTCTCACTCTGACATTTATACTTATGAAATAGTGAATTGATGACAAGTGTTTAGTAATATAAAATGTTATGCAAGTTAATGATGATCATATGATATGATACGCCATGTTATTACCATGTTAAAACTGTTAATTATCACCTGACATCTGATATATGACATTATATTGTGACATTGACATTGTTTATATCGTTTATTCATATATTCACACTACAAGTTCCCTGTTAGAATAGAATCACTATGGGTTGAAATGATACATACCCAAACGGACTTTAGATTAGGGAAAAATCGTTATGGACTGAAATGACAGGCCTGAGCGATTTTTATTGTATTTTATTTGACTTGGGATTGCGGGTTTGAGATGATAGAACCCGGGTTTTCTTTGTAAACTACGAATTGAAATGATATATATCTGTATCACTTGACCTAGGTTAGAAAATTATATACAGACCCCGTGGTATATTTTTAAATGACTTTTATTAAAATATGTATTTTTTTAAAAGTATGAAATTTTGATTTAAAAATATATATATTATGGTTTTAAGAAAATTAAATATTAAGTCTTGAAATTGTGAATTTAAGTATGTAAATTTGAAGTAATTGTGATTTTTGACTTTAAATTTTATTTTAAAATGTAGATAAATAATGGAAATTAAATTTAAAGTTTTTAAATGATATTTTAAGTAAAATGTTAAGTTTTATTAAATTTATAAGTTAATAAATAGTGAATTTTGACTTAATAAATTAATGGAGTTTTTAAATTGAATATTTGATCTTAAAATTTTATTGTGATAAATCATATGTTAAAATTATTTAAATGCGAAATTTTGAAGTCTACAAATATGATTTATAAGTTTAAAATTTGTTAAATTGAAGTTTTATTGTTTCGAAAAGTTAAAAGAAAATCTGGAATTTTATAGCATTTCCAAAATGTTGTAGTCTTTTGATAGCATTTTAAATGCTGTTGTTTTTGAACTTGACTATGTTTGAAATAACTAAATTCTATTACGGCATGTTATAAATGCCGTTATTCTTGAACTAAAATAGTTTGGAAACTATAAGCTACTATAGTACTGTATAAATGTTGTCGTGGCTTTAATTTGACAATGTTTTGAAATGTTATAAAATTTAACACGGTTTGTGTTATATTTTAAAGTGTTAAATGATTTAACTTTTGAAAATTTATTATTTGTGAATATAAGGAGTTTTGAATATATCTTAATATTTAAATTTGAATTTTTAAGGAATTTGAATTGAATTTGAATTTAAATAAAGTTTACTTGGTTATGTGTTAAAAGGAATGAAATGTAATAAGATAAATAAATTGGTGAATGTGATTCTGAAAGGTGTTTTGTAATGATATTTGAAATAATAAATGAATGATATGTTTGATTTTAAAATGATATTTAGATTTGAATATTTAAATTTGAATTCAAATAATGATATGATAATGAGGTTTTGAAAGGATATGATATTTTAATGATTTTGAAATGGTTTGGAAATGATTGATCTTTATTTTGATAAAGAATATGAATGTGGAATTGTGACATCCCGGAATTTTGACCCTATTATTGTAATAAGTTTTAATCAAATTTAAATAAAATACAAGATTTTCATTTATAAATAAATAAGAATTTGGACATTATTAGTTGTATATGTGTTATAAAGGAATTTATAATTTCAAAATGTAAAATAGACTCTTTTAACAATATTTAAAGTAAATCTGTTTTATTCAATTAAATTAAAAGTTATGTGTTAATGACATTTAATACCAGATATATGAATGCAATTATTAATAATAATATCTACAATAATACAGTTATATTCATATTAAATATAAAATACATTAATACAAATATAAGTTACAAATCAAATATTGGAAAGATTTAACTTCAAATAAAAATACGATTAAGAAATGTTTCTGACAACAAATTTTATAATTAAAATAAAATAAGCTTATAAATATTTAACATAAGTATAACATAAAATATGGTTATAAACATAAGTCTATAAACATAAGTGTAAAACTTTGATATGAATATAAAATATAAACAAAAATTTTAACTATGTAAAGACAAACATATAAAATCTGTAAACAAAAAGACAAATATCTTTAAACAAAATTAACTAGTCTGCAAACATTAATTATATGTGAACATAAGAGAACAAGTATTCACATCAAATAAAACATTTTGGTACATACAAGGATCTGCATGTATCTTTACAAAATAAACAAAGTTTGTCAGCAAAACATCTTAGTACAAACTAAAACCTGCAAATATCTTTATACAAAATAATGTGTCAGTAAACATTATTGATATGTTAACATAAATGTAAACATAAGCATTTATTTAGCACTACATATTGTCATTTCAGGTTTTATAAAAATCTTCCAGCCGAAATAGTTGATTCATCTCAGGTTTTAGTACATAAAAAAAATAAAGCAAAATATTATATATCAAGTAAAAGCTTGTTCCAGAAGACATCCTTGTTCAAAGTTTTATATATGTATATTCACCATTCTATCTATTCTTATCCTTTAGTTCATTTGTAACTTCAAAAGCAAAATCTGATAAAGCAAAAGAAATATAAATAACAGCATATTTTCAAGCTTAAATGAAAATTTAGGAAGCAAAGAAGAGTTACAGAATTCAAAACTTCAAACCGCGGTCTTCTTTTTCCATCAACAAACATCCTCTGTTTCAAGTTTTCAACAGTATTTTGGTGAGTAAACTTATTTAGAATATAACTTTTAATAAGTAGTTCATGAAGAATGGATATGTTGATATTTAAAGTTCTGGAATGTTTTGCTATGTTCTATCAGTGATGCATATATGTTCTTCCAAGTTTCAAATTTCTGTTGAGGCAAAGAAATCAGAAAATATATCATACTTTTATATAAAGTCATCTTCTATAATTAGTAACTTAACTAAATAAAATTTGTTTAACCTTAAGATTAAGGTTTGGGAAATGTTTTCTATGTAGCTGTGAAATGTAAAACACTGTAAACTTTACAGTAAAAATAAAACAAGGATCAAAATTCGAATAACTCGAATTGTAAACTTGAACTTATAAATTGAAACAATATACTAAGTTATGATTTTTAAGACAAAAATTATGATTTTTAGTTAACTATGCTTAGAGCAATTCATTAGTAAACAGTAGGAGCTTTTTCACGAACATCTGTTGATTCAATAATTTTTTGTTGTTGTAATTTAACATGAAGCTTGTGTATTGATTCTAGATCACTAGAAAAATGTTAGAATTTTTTTTAATGCAAGATTTTTGGGGAATGGTTGAAAGTAGGGTTTATGGATTCGACAGTTTGGGTTCTGTATTTTTGGTGATCACGTCACCATAGCCCCACCGAGCGCCGTGAGGTTTCGGAGAGTGGTAGAGGGTTTTGTCGGCAAGGTACGGTCGAAGCCACGTCATCTCAGGTGATCGTGATAGTGAGGATGTGGGGTTTTTGCCTATCGTATCTGTGTTGTTGTTCGACTTTGCGTGCATATTTTGATTTCGAGGGAATTTTGTTGATCTGGGCTGTGATTTCGATCGAGAGGTGAGATTATGATTTGCTGGGGGCATGGGGGATGATCGGAGTGGTGACGAACCACCGTGCACGTGCACGGTGGCGTCGTGTCGGCCGATAAGTATTTTGGGCCATTGCGTGTTTTACTCGAGGAATTTCGAAGTTTGCTTCGGGTTTGTTCTTGGGTCAGGGTTGAGCGCGTGTGTGAGTTTGTTTATAGCAGTTTTAAACTTTACAAAAAAGGCGAAAGAGTTGAAGAAAGAAAAAAGGAAGAAGAAGAGGGACGCATGAGTAGTGACGCGGGGAAAATATGTTGGAACTCGGGTTGTCACTCGAGAAACCTGGATATATGTCTCGGCCTAATATTTTTTTTTATGAATTAGCTTACTATACTTTAAGCTATTTGTTTATAAAGGTGAAGTATAAACCGAATATTATTGACAAGCTTTTAATGTGAGACTTGATTTCAAATTTATTAAGAAGTTTTACAAAAACGTAAGAGGGTTAATTAATTAAAATTTGAAAATGAACTAAAATTTGTAATTAATTTATAATGATGATTGAATTATTAGTTAAATTTAATGAAATTTGTAATTAAAGATTTTAATAATAATCTTGTGTAAATCCATTTATAATTTAAGAACATCATTAAGCATTGAAATTTAATAACTTAACAAGTCGTAGTTAACTGATTAAATAACTAATTAATGATTAAACGATTAAGTTAATTAATAATTAATGATTAATTAAGCAAATAGTAATAATTAAAGGTGTAATTGAGTTTTATAAATCAGTAATTAAGGTTATTGATTAATAATTAAGAATTAATTAATTAATTAAGTGAATAATTAATAAGTAATAAATTGAAATAAGTTAATTAATTAGTAATTACCTAAGCAAGAATAAAATATACTTATTTATTAAGCAAGTAAATAAGTTTAAAATAAGTCAAACTAAATGTTGATATGAATCGATGATTCTATTTGATTGACTCTGATATTTATTTATATCCTGTGATGTTTTGTGATACTCTGGATACTTCTGTGATGACTGTGTATGATTCATCTGTGTTGAATTGCTATGTGAATTCAATTGTCGAATTTAAAATGTATAGGTTAATTAGACAACTTGGCCTTTAAAATGGCATTTGGATTTCGATGAGACCGGGATCGGGTATCGATTTGATATTCCGAAAACCACATCGATCCAAATTAAACGTTAGGTCGTGTAATCTCAAGTGAAGATCGAGATGGTGTTTTCTGAATACAATAATTATTGTCGTTAACTCTGAGGGTGATTCCAAAACGAGTGTAACGAGATAATGCCTTCCGTTTCGTTCGAACCCGGAACGAACTTGTATGGGTTGAATGCTTTCAGGACATCGTCAGGCGGACGATGAGCATTCTAAGAGATATGTTCTATAAAGGTAAACGCAGCCTCAAGCCTCATCAACTGGGAATGGCTAAAACAGGGGATGTGTAGTAAGGTTAGGTGGGTCATGCCCAAGCAGGACGAGGTATACCCCTGTCTAGATGTCCGTTTTATTCGGCTGTATGGGCGGTTGGTCCGCAGCCAACTGCGGGGTTATCTTGTTCGCGACTGTTCGGTAAGGAATGGTTCCGGCCTTGTGTTGCAGGGGAGTTAGGGTGGCTCCTCGGTACGGTGATCTAGGCCACATACTGTGACGGGCGGTACCCCAGTAGCCCTGCATTGTATGGGATCCAATTTCCAATAAGCGCCGTACGTTTTGATTGTGCCCAACTACGTTGGAATGTGAGATGTAAGCATTTCAGCTATTTCTGTATTTTACTTGAAAACCTTAGACACTATTATAATATCACAGAATTTCCTATAAAATGTTTTGGTTAGCATAAGGTAAAAACTTACCCGTATTTATGTGTGGGAAGTCTTACGTGATACCTTTATTTTAAATGATTTTCAAAGTTTAACAACTTTAACCCGTTTACTCATACCAGACCCATGTCTGACCCGGAGTTTATATTTTGTTTTTCATAAACTCTGGGTACTCAAATTTTTATGAGTAGCCAAGTGATAGGTATTCGGAGTATAGAGTTTACTGGAGGAGTTGGAGCAGAAGACCAGACGTATGTAGCTATCTATATAATTCCACTGTGTTAGTTAGTTTATGATATTTGAGATGTATGTTCTGACAGATATGTATATGACATTCATGTTGTATGATATTGTATAACTCTGATGTATATATAACTATGTAATAGTTATGTTGATGTATTATATTTTGTACCATTCCGCTGTGAGATTCTGATGTTGTTATTCGTTCTTTCTATTCTTTTCTATTTCTATCCCTTTCTTTCTTATTGATGACACGTCTTTCTGGAGTTAGAAAGCCGGGTCGTCACAGTTGGTATCAGAGCACTAGGTTGAGCGAGTACCTAGGCTCTGAAGTAATATTTATCTTGAGAGTTCGTATTTGTATTTTCATAAAATTATATATATATATATACATATCTAAATTTGTTGAGCTACCTGTTCAGGTGGCCAACATAAGTTCTGGAAAGTTCAGTTTCATTTTCTGTCTTTTCAAAAGATTCTTGTCATTCGGTTTTCTTTGTAATTGTGATTGTGAGTGAAATCTGAACTGCTGTGAATAACATAGACCTCCTGGTTCACCTTTACATAGCTTGGGAATTCTTTGGAGTTGTTCAATCTCCGTTCTATGCTTCTTGTATTTAAAATATTTCCTAGCCTGCACGTCGGGGACTCGGCATATCCAAGCCACTTGTGTCATAGTTCACATTCAAGGGGCTTGGAGATCTGAATCACCTGCATTCGAGTCCACGCTCTGGGGACTTAGAGTATTCCCGTCCGCGCTCTGGGGACTTGGGGATTCCGAATCGTTTATACCCGAGTCTGCACTCCGGGGACTTCGAGTACTCCAGTCCCCGCTCTGGGGACTTGGAGATTTTAAATCGTTTATACTCGAGTCCGCACTCCGGGGACTTCGAGTACTCCAGTCCACGCTCCGGGCACTTGGAGATTTTGAGTGATTTATGCTCGAGTCCGCACTCCGAGGACTTCGAGTACTCCAGTCCACCCTCCGGGGACTTGGAGATTTTAAGTCATTTATACTCGAGTCCGCACTCCGGGGACTTCGAGTACTCCAGTCCGCGCTCCGGGGACTTGGAGATTTTCAATCGTTTATACTCGAGTCCACACTCCTGGGACTTCGAGTACTCTAGTCTGCGCTCCGAGGACTTGGAGATTTTAAATCGTTTATACCTGAGTCCGCACTCCGGGGACTTCGAGTACTCCAGTTCGCGCTCCGGGGACTTGGAGATTTTGAGTGGTTTATACTCGAGTCCGCACTCCGGGGACTTTGAGTACTCCAGTTCGCACTCCAGGGACTTGGAGATTTTAAGTAGTTTATACTCGAGTCTGCACTCTGGGGACTTCGAGTACTCCAGTCCGTGCTACGGGGACTTGGAGATTTTGAGTCGTTTGTTAATTCCTCTTCATTAGCGACCTAAAACCTAAAGACATGGAGCGACCTAACTATAGGAATGGCATGGCAACTTAACTCATCAAGCGACCTAAAAGTATCTGCGACCTAAGGGAAGCACCGACTTACAGAGTTCTGCGACCTAAGGGAAGCACCGACCTATAGAATTCCGCGACCTATAGCACTCAAACGACCTAACTGTGTGCTCAGACCTAAGGAAGGCCGCGACCTAGCGGAACCCAGCGACCTAAGAGTAGCTGCGACCTAAAGTGTTGCAACCTAAGGACTGTTGCAATCTAACAGAAAGCTACAACCTAAAGGAGGTCGCGACCTAAGAGTGAGTGCGACCTGAAGATGGACTCGACCTATGGAACTCCGCGACTTAACTATCCACCGAGCTAAGGAGCTCCGCGACCTAAGGAAGGTCGCGACCTAAGGGACTCAGCGACTTAATATTAACTATGGCTACAGAAAAGTAATCGCGACTTAGGTTAGGTCGCTAACGACCTAAACACCAGAATATAGAAGACTATGCAATGCCACAGGGGGATAGGTCGCTCACGACCTAGTACTTGTGCAAATCAGCATGCGTTAGGAAGGAGGGGCCAATGCTCTTCAGGTCGACTACAACCTTACTTAGGTCGGTCACAACCTACGACCTTACTTAGGTCGGTCACGACCTACGACCTTATTCTGAAAAATGCCTATAAATATGATCCTAACTCCAACTAGAAAAGGACTTTTTGGCTGATTCTCCTCAAGCACCGTTACTCTGCTGCATTCCAAATCAATCCAACACTTAAAGCTCTCAAGACACGAAGAACACTACAAACAACTTCGAGAAAAGATCACACACATCCAACATGGATTTGAAGACTCTAATCTCCATTGAAGTTTAGGCTACTTGCTCTAAGTGACTTGTAATGCAAAGTGTATTGTATTTGGAAAGAATTGTATCAGCTTGTAACGAGATCATCAATAAAAGTACTTAAAGTGGACGTAGGCTATACCCTTAAGCCGAACCACTATAAAATTGTTGTTGTTTACTGCTTTTCCGCTATTATCTGCTTGTAATCTGTTCCCGAGTTATCGGGTGGTGCTTTCACAACTATAACTCATACACCGGGGTGTTAGCGTTCAAATTTTAGCGTTAACATTTTTGGTGCTTTCATTGAGAGCTGAACTCAGGCGAGTTATCATCATTGCTTCACAGAGGTTTGTAGAGAGAATTTCCTTGAAAACCAGAAGTCTATCCGAGATTATGGCTCCTGGAAGGAAGAGTAGATCTGTCAGATCTGGGAATATTCAAGAGGGAACCTCCGCTTCCCCTATATCGAATCAAGCCACTCCAGCTATCGGAGTTACAAAGGCAGAGCTGGATGCTGCAATTTTAGGGCTGAACCAACAAATCAATGCCCAAAATGCACAATTTGAGGCTCAGAATGCCCAGAATGCCCTAATTCTGAATAGGTTGAATGATTTGCTTGGGGCAAACCGCCAACCGGCAGATAATGAAAGGAATTTGGCTGGCAACATTCGAGATGCTGAAGAAAGAAATGCTCCTAAAAGAGCTGCTAGCCCCTTTGAACGAACACTTCCAGAGGTTGGTGGATCTAGAACTCGACATGATGAGGAGTATCTTTCTGGAATGGTCCGACAAATTATGAAAGAAAGTATGCAGAGGGTTGAAGACGAGAAAGAATGGGGTTTCGCCCCAAGTAAAACTCCTTTTACCGAGAAAATCTTAAAGGCTGAATTCCCAAGGAAGTTTGTCCCACCAACCATTCCAGCTTATAAGGGGACGAGTGATCCGAACGAATTCTTATACAAGTATGATTGGCACATGACTGGTGCCAGAGTCTCTGATGAAATAAAGTGCCGATATTTTCCTGTGTATCTCGAAGGTGTAGCTCTGCTTTGGTTCACTAAACTTCCAGTCCGATCTATCGATCAGTTTTCTGACTTAACCCGGAAGTTCAAGGAGCAGTTCAGACTATACGCTTCAAAAGCTAAGGATATCATGTCACTGTCAAGTTTGGAACAGAATCCAGGGGAAACTATCAGATCTTTCTTAAACCGCTTTAATATAGCGCTAGCTGAGGTGGACAATGCAGAACCGCGAATGATATTGACTTATCTGATGAAGGGTATTGACAAGTCGAGCGAGTTTGGGAAATGGCTAAACATGAAAGAACCAAATTCCCTTGAAAAGTTCTATAAAAAAGCAGATGAATTCATACGCTTAGAAAGTCGTCCCGTACCGGTAAAGGCAGTGTTTGAAAAAGCTGAAGATAACACTGTGGCTCCACGCAAGAATGAATCTGTAGGGCAAAAAAGGGAAAATAACAATGGGAAGAAGCAGAGTAATCTGAAGAAGCCCCGATCCTTCAAGCCATCAGAGTATACTCCTTTATCAGATACACCGGAGCGTATCTACCTTGCCATTAAAGATTCTGTTGACTTTCCTAAACCTCCTCCTCTAAGGACCGGGAAAAAAGCTATACAGAGTGGGAAGTTCTGCCGCTTCCATAATCAACCCGGTCACGAAACCGATGAATGCCGCCAGTTGAAAAATCTGATTGAAGAGTTGCTAAGGGAAAACAAACTGCAGCAATTTGTGAAAAAGAATAGCAACAATCCTGCTTCATCTAGTTAGGGGCAACAGGCTCCTACTCAACAGCCTAGGACGATTGAGAAGGCTGCAGGGCATGAATCTGGAAGGCCCATTATTAATGTCATTACAGGAGGACCTCACCCAGCAGGCAGAAGCTGGGGCGAGATGGAAAGGTATACCCGAGCTTTAAAGTATGTACCGACTGAGGAAGATGTATTTGTTTTGGAAGGTGCTACGCCCTTGAAGCAACAAAGAACTTTCGATGATGATATTGTGTTCAGAGCTAGGGATTCCGTAGGTATTGAAGCTCCTACTTTGGATCCCCTAGTCATCTCGGCTGGTATCGGACCAGCTATTTTCAGAAGAGTTCTCATTGATTGTGGCGCATCCTGCAATATTCTCTTTAAGAAAACATTCGACCAAATGAAGATCCCTATGGCTGATGTGCAAGCCTCATCGCAGAAAATTGCTGGTTTCACTGGGGAGCCAAAGCAGCCGGTAGGGACCATTGATTTGTCTGTGGAACTTGGAGAAGGAGAGAGAAAAGTGGTCCGTAAGCAAACTTTTGTGATTGTCGACGAATTTTCTGCTTACAATGCTTTCCTTGGTCGTCCAACTCTGGCAGCGTTCAAAGCTGTTCTTGCCCCGTGGTGCCTCACTATTAAATTCCCTACAGACAATGGAGTAGGAGTTATAAAAGGGGATCAAAATGCTGGGCGAGAGTGTTATCTGACAGAGCTACGAGAAACCAGAAAAAGAGAGATGGGAAAGAATGCGGCAGCCCCAGTCCGCATCAAGGAACCAGCCTTGTAGCAATTACAGGGCGGACCCTGCACTGGCGAGCACAGCGGAGCAAGGAAAGAGATGGACCCTAGAAAAGTCAGTGCAGGGGAAAATAGAGTGGTACCGGTGGAAACGACAATACCAATACCTGTTGACCCAAAGGACCCAAACAAAGTGTTGAATGTGGGTTCACAACTTAATGCGTCAATTCAGAATATCTTAATATCTTTTTTAAAGGCAAATCTGGATGTTTTTGCTTGGACACATGCCGATATGTGCGGAATATCCCCAGAAGTTGCAGTGCATGCTCTAAATATTGATCCAAAATTTACACCTGTGAAGCAGAAAAGGAGAACTCAAGGTCCAGAAAGGTCAGCGGCATTAAAAGAAGAAGTTGATCGGCTCATGGAGAATAATTTTATCAAAGAATCTACCTATCCGAATTGGGTTTCAAATCTAGTGCTGGTTAAGAAAGCCAACGGAAAATGGAGAGTATGCATCGATTTTTCAGATTTAAACAAGGCCTGCCCCAAAGACTGCTTCCCATTACCCAGAATCGACCAACTGGTAGACGGAACAGCGGGACACGAATTGTTATCTTTTATGGATGCTTACTCCGGATATAACCAGATCATGATGCATGAGCCAGATCAGGAGGACACGAGCTTTATCACCGACACTGGTCTTTACTGCTACAGAGTTATGCCCTTCGGGTTGAAGAATGCAGGGGCAACATACCAAAGACTCGTTAATGCTATGTTCAAACCGCAACTGGGCAAGACTATGGAAGTCTACGTCGATGACATGTTAGTAAAGTCTAAGAAAGCGGTGGATCACATAGAACACTTAGCAGACATGTTCGCAGTCCTCCGAAGATACGGAATGAAGCTCAATCCTTTAAAATGTTCATTTGGAGTGGAATCCGGCAAGTTTTTAGGTTTCATCGTGAGCGCTAGGGGCATTGAGGCCAGTCCAGCTCAAATTACTGCATTGAAAGAAGTCAAAGCTCCTAGAACAAAGAAGGAATTGCAAAGTCTCAATGGAAAAGTCGCCGCCTTGAGTCGGTTCATTTCCAAAGCCACAGATAAATGCATCCCATTCTTTGACGCCCTAAAGAAAGGAAAGAAAAACTTCGATTGGACTCCCGAATGCCAAAAAGCCTTCGATGAATTGATTCACCATATGGAGACGCCTCCAATACTTTCTAGGCCTGGCGATGGCGAGAATCTTCTTATATACTTGGCAGTATCATCTCATGCTTTAAGTGCAGCGCTAATACGGGAAGACAAAAGGATTCAACATCCAGTTTACTATATCAGCAAAAGACTCACTAGGGCAGAGATGAATTACTCTAAGTTGGAAAAACTCGCCTATTGCTTACTAATTGCGTCTAGGAAGTTGAGGCAATATTTTCAAGCTCATCCTATTAGAGTACTCACTGATCAACCTTTAAAGCAAGTCCTGTTTCGCCCTGAAACTTCGGGTCGTCTTCTAAAATGGAATATTGAACTCAGTCAGTATGACATCACTTATCATCCCCGGAAAGCAATCAATGGACAAGCTTTAGCGGATTTCATTGCAGAATTCACAGATAAGGGTAAAAGTGAGGAGGAAACGGTCGACAATTCCCCGACCCAGTGGAAGTTATATGTCGATGGTGCGAGAAACGGCTACTGTTCTGGAGCCGGAGTTGTACTTGAGACCCCTGAAGGTCGATCATTATGCTGTGCACTAAGATTGGAATTTCCTTCAACAAACAATGAAGCAGAATACGAAGCCCTTATCGCTGGCTTAAGGATTGCTAAGGAATTAAACATTCGAGCGTTACAGATATTCAGTGATTCTCAGCTTATTGTATGCCAAGTCAAAAAGGAATTCCAAGCAAAAGGGGGGAATCTGCCCGCCTACTTGTCAAAGGAACTCCTGGGTGATTTCGATCATTACATGATAAATCACATTCCTCGAGAAGAAAACATGAAAGCAGATTCTCTCGCAAAGTATTCTAGCACAGGCGAAGCTCAATTTCTGGGGCTAACTCCAGTGGAGGTCCTGTCGACTCCTAGCATTGATGAGATGGACATTAATTGGATCATGAGCATGTCTCAAGAGCAAGAATCATGGGTGATTCCGATAACAGAATATCTGCTCAATGGATCTTTACCAGGGAACTCAAAAGAACGACAAAAGCTACTGAGAAAAGCCTCTCGATACATAATCCAGGATGGCCGATTATACAGACGGGGATTCTCAATGCCATTACTTCGATGTGTATCCAGGGAAGAGTCTAAAGCAATCCTAGCAGAGGTACACGGAGGAGAATGTGGTGATCATTCAGGTGGCCAAACATTAGCAAAGAAAATTCTCCGATACGGATATTTTTGGCCAGAAATTAATCGAGATGCAGCAGAGTATTCCCGAAAATGTGACAGATGTCAAAGATTCGCCAAAATTCCTAGAGCTCCTTCCACTGAACTCACACAGATGGTCAATCCATGGCCGTTTGCAATATGGGGAATAGACCTTGTAGGACCGTTGCCAACTGCCAAATCTGGAATTAAATACGCCATTGTTGCTGTAGATTATTTTACTAAGTGGGCAGAAGCTGAACCACTGGCTACTATCACCTCAAAGAAGATGATAAGTTTTGTGACTAAAAACATCATTTGCAGATACGGTGTGCCTCAAAAAATAATTACAGACAATGGAACTCAGTTTGAAAGTGAAGAATTCCAAGATTTTTGCAAGCGATTCAAAATCCGGAAAAGCTTCTCAGCAGTGGCTCATCCGCAGGCAAACGGGCAAGTGGAAGCCGTGAACAAAATTATTAAGTCAACCATCAAGAAGCAACTTGAAAGAGAAAAGGGTGGTTGGGTCGATAAGCTACCACTGGCACTATGGGCATACAGAACCACTCACAAAACTGCGACTGGGCACACCCCGTTTTCATTGGCATACGGGTCAAGGGCAATGATTCCGGTTGAAATAGAGGTCCCTTCACACAGAAGAATCCATTTCAATCAAGCAGAAAACGAAAAACTACAGCTTGAAGCGCTAGATCTCCTTGATGAAAAAAGAGATGAGGCTAATCTCAGAATTGCAGCTCATCAGCAAAGAATAGCCAGACATTTCAATTCCAAAGTTCGCCAACGCAGCTTTGAGATTGGAGACCTAATCCTGAAGAGAATTATGACAACGACAGGTGTGTTTGGGCCAAATTGGGAAGGACCATATGTCATAGGTCAGAAGCTTCTTGACGGCACATTCAAACTCACCACTGTTGAAGGAGATCAAATTCCAAGGGCATGGAACAGCAACCATTTGCGTCCATACTATACTTGAAAATTTTGTTGAAATATTGTAAAAAGAATTATGAATGTATGATTCTTGTAATTGAAAGCAATTGTAAAACTGATGCAAGTAAATAATGAAAGAATATAAAGTGGATGTAGGCCCAATTTCCTGGCCGAACCACTATAAATCTTGTGTTCCTTATTATTATTACATGTTTGCTTTATTTTCGATATAAAAAGTGCATAGAATGTATTGCTGAAATGTCGATTTAAATTTTTGCAGACAATGGAAGTGAAACTTGCACATAAAAAGGCCAAGTGATTCTCGCCAAATTTCAAGTCACAAAAGCCCCGAATTCAAATCCTAGATAGGAAGTACTTCAATTGAACGGCCTATGATTTCGACAGAAACGGGTCTTTGCTAATAAATTGAGATCGTTTGAACAAACAAACATCCAATTAAGAAGCTAGTGCTCGTTCTCACGAAATTGCCTGACAATGAAGCACACTTCCTTGGATTAAACAAGTTACTTGTGAGAAAAGGGAATGAAGGCTAAAAAAAAGAAGAAGAAGAAAAAAGCAGAGAATCATTGAAAAGGCACAAGCAAGTGGACAGAGGAACAACCAAAGCCATCATCGGCAGCATAAGTCCTCTCCGGAGGCACAACTCTTCGGAGGATAAAGACCTCTAATGGGTCATACGCCACAAAAAAGAAAGTTCTCTACTCAACAAAAAAGATTGGAGGAGTCATGACCCTCTAACCATGAGAGAGTAACTTCCAGGCGATGAAAACCCTCTCTGAGGCACATTTCACCAGGAGTTGAAGTGTTACGACCGCTCTTCGGAATTTCACTGAGTTGAAATGCAAACAAAATAAAGACCTCTTCGCAGGCACATTTCACCAGGAGTTGAAGTGTTACGACCGCTCTTCGGAATTCCACTTCACCAGAGTTGAAATGCAAACAAAATAAAGACCTCTTCGGAGGCACATTTCACCAAGAGTTGAAGTGTTACGACCGCTCTTCGGAATTTCACTTCACCGGAGTTGAAATGCAAACAAAATAAAGACCTCTTCGGAGGCACATTTCACCAGGAGTTGAAGTGAAACAACCGCTCTTCGGAATTTCAATTCACCAAAGTTGAAATGCAAAACAAAAGAAAGACCTTCCTGGAAGCCAACGTTTCACCGAGATTGAAATAAAACTTCCAAGTGTTGAAACGTGAAAAGGCTTTCTTCAAAGGCAAACTCTTTGGAGGTACACGTTTCACCGAGATTGAAATAAAACTTCCAAGTGTTGAAACGTGAAAAATCCCTCCTCAGAGGTACAACCCCCCCTCTCCGGAAGCATAATCAACAAGGAAGACCTCTTCGGAAGCCCACGTTTCACCGAGATTGAAATAAAACTTCCAAGTGTTGAAACGTGAAAAGGCTTTCTTCGAAGGCACAACTCTTTGGAGGTACACGTTTCACCAAGATTGAAATAAAACTTCCAAGCGTTGAAACGTGAAAAAATCCCTCCTCAGAGGTACAAATTTCTATTTAAAAGAAAAATCCTCATCAAGAGCATACTTTAACTTTCGAAGGAAGAGTGATTTACCTATTCTAAAAAAAAAGGGGAAAAGAAAGTTAAAGTACGTTCAGAGGTTCGCATTACCACATAGAAGAATTCACTTGGCAAAATGTGTACATACGCAAAAGGAAAAAGTGACTTCTTCGAAGGACAAAGCGTAAAAACTTATATGAAAGGAGTTGTACTCTATGAAAAATCTTTTCACGAATGAAATAGTCATTCTACAGAAAATAAAAGTGCAAGTCCCCTCGAAGTATAGAAAATTGCAGTAAGCTTATGATATGGGGGCAGCATGCTATAGTTGTATACGATATGGTATAGCTACATCGGTAAAGTACGCTCAAGCAACATACCATAAGCTCACTGCAATGCCATATAAATAAACTTGTGCAAAAATGAATAATAAATGCATTCTCAAATTCAAACAGGAGTTTATACAAAGAAAGAGGAATCATTTTATTCAACATTATTTTATATACGGGTACAAGTTTCAACAAAAGAAAAGCGGGGGGCCGATACCCGCACAATTCTCGACCAATACATGCAAAAGACGAGAAGCTAAAAGCTGAAGTCTTCATTTCTTCTTGCCACCCTTGGACCCTTTGCCTGGCCGAATGATTAGTTTTTCAGGTCTATCTATAGGCATAAGGGAAGAAGGAGAGGGAGGTGCAACCGGTGTGACTTCCGGTTCCTCTTCAGTAATGATGATTTTCTTCCCCCTCCTCTTCGATCTTCCGTGCTTCTTTCTTCTCTTCGAAGAAGACTCACTCCCTGGAGTAACAAGAGCGGACAAAACTACGTCATCAGAGGGAGTCCGCTCCGGAGAGATCTCGCCTCCTTCAAGTCCCTCGTCCTTCTGCTCTTGCGAAGCGATAGGGTCATCCAAGCCATGAAGAGCCTCAATCTGTTCCTCTTGTGACCCGGGTTGTGAAGCAGAAGGAGGAGTCACCTGAAGAGACGGAGGAGGGATAACCGGAGGAGTCTGCACAGCACTTGGCGTCTCAACTGCAGAAGAAGAGAAATTAAAAATATTAGTATCTCCCCGAAAGAAGGGAGATATGGGTTCGTCGAGATTCAAGAAGTAATCGAGAAGCTCATCAAACTTTGGAGGAGTAAGCAAGCGATCTGCTTTAATCGGACCAATATCAAAATTACCTGAAGATGTTTGCTTCGTAAGTTCAATCTCATAATTCTGAGCCCCGATATCCTCCAAAGCCTCATCATCAGTAGGGGTGATTACGCCGGTTCTTATAGGAGGCGGCGAATGAGCACTAGAGCCTGTAATGTCCACTTCGGGAGAAACTAAAGGACGTTCAGAAGTGGTAGGCGGTATTTCTTTCTCAGAACGTTCCACTTCCGTTATTCCGGCCCGTACCTTGGCGAGTTACTCTTTTCCCTTGGCAAGAGCGGCGCAGGCATCATCATCGAGATAATGCTCTTCAAGAGCTGTCTCAGCGTAGCCAGCACCTTTGCCACCTAGCATATCACGTGCTGCCTCCCAAACTTCAGCTAATGTGATTTCGTATTTAGGGCCTAGAAAGGCAAGGCTGCCACGCCCCAAAATGCTATGCAGATAGAAATCAAATAATGTGGAGCTAATATCAGCTTTGGTTGCTTGATGGGCCTCTTCAGCCGCGAGTTTACCAGCAACAGCCTCGTCACGCTCCGTTTCGACTATAGCAAGTAGAGCTTTTAGCATCTCTATCTCCAAGCTTTGAGAGCCGGCCTGTTCTCGCAGCTGTAAAGTTTCAGCACGATATTCTTCTATGACCTTCTCTTGGTGTGTAAGCTTATCTTCGACTGCCCTTTGACTGGCATGCGCATCTCGTACTTGTTGCTGAAGCATGCTCTCCTTTTGAGAATGGAAAGTAGATGAAGTAGCTAATTCTTCCTTAAGCTTTTCTACTTCCGCTTCCAGCTTTTCATTATAGGAAGCAATACTTCTCATTTCGGCGTCATGCTATTCGAGAGTCTTCTGCCACTCAGCCTTATCGTTCTCCATTGTGAGCATGGCCTCGAGATTGGCTCGGTTAACCCTCTGAAGCTCGTCGACAAGTTTTTGCCAGTTCGACATTCTTTCAATATCGGTCCTGACAGTATCCAGATTTCGCAGCATAGCCGGTTTGTCGAGAGGAACCAAGTCGAGATCAAATCGAACCCCTCTCAAGCACCACTGAGGAAATCGACTTTGAAGAGTGGGAGGACCTTGCCCGACTTGGTATGCGGGCCGGTTGATGATTGCTTGAATGTCGGAGCGAACGGGAGCAGGAGATTGAGCGGGAACATGTTCAGAAGCTGTCGGCATTGTTTCTTCGGTAAGTCTAGCCTGCTTGCTAGAAGAATCGTCTATGTGACCTTTACCTCTCTCATCGTGAGCTTTTCTCTTTTGAGTATCATCATCTCTGTGGGGAGGGTCATGTCTTTCTTGTTCCCTTCGGCGACGTTCTTCATATGCTCGTCTCTCGTCGGCTTTCCTGATGGCCCTCTCTTCATCCGATTCTCTGTAAGAAGGGAGGTAACGCCTGTAATCATACTGGCTACGCCTCCCATAGCGCTGGAAATCATCATAGTACGAGCCGCTGCGCCCCATAGGAGAATCTGGAATAAAAATAAGCTTTAGAAATCTTTAAAGTACAAGAAGATAAGTGCATAGAAGTGATGAGAAATCCAAAGTGTCGTGTGACGTGTAAACTACACGCATCGAGTTACAAACCACTCTGTGGGATAGAGGTAGTGATAACTTGAGTAGGAGGAGTTGACATTTGTTGTAAAGAAGATGTCGCCTCGATTACAGAAGAGATAGTTTTAGAAACATCATCTTTGAAAAGTTCTTGAGATGTCACAATTAAATCGCTCAACCCCTCAAAAACATCATCGCCATCTTGTTTTTTGGAGCTTGCTTTCTTAACTCCTTCGCTAGTAGATTTTCCGGAAGATCGTGGGGGTTCTTCCTCTTCGGTAACTGGGGCAAGTACAGACTTGTCAGATGGCCCCGCAACATCTTTCGGAATTGAACACTTTACTAGTGAAGTTTCTATAGAGGTTCCTCCCTGCAAGTGCTCTTTAGTGGAGACCGGGGCATCAGGAGTGTTCGTCGGAGAATCAGGAACCTCCGTTGGAACTTCATGTATTTGAGTGGAACGAGAAGGATGTAGAAGCTCAAACTGATGAAGAAGTTCTTCTGTCAATAGAAATTTTGCGCTTCTTTCTTCAGCAGCCACAGTGCTTAGACTTTCAAAAACTGACTTATGACTGGAATCTCTAGAAGGAGGAGGAAGTGCTATAAAAATAAGGAATGGAATCAGCATCTAGCAATACGAACCAAGTAAAACTTAGAATAAAATTAAAGAAAGAAGAGAAAAAAGATCTCACTTCCTAGTCTCCAGTCTGCGTAAAATTCTGCGGGGCAACGAATGTAGAAGTATTGATTCAAAAAACCATGTGCACTCTCTGGCAAATCCAAAATTAGTTTACGGTTTCTCGCACCTCTTACAAGTACAATCGAAGGGTGGTCCTTGTTCTTCGCAAAAGTGCACAGGTAACAGATTTCCTCAAAACTCGGAAGACGGTCAAGAGTTCTCCTGAACAGAACGCACAAACCCATCAAAATGGCATAGCCATTGGGGTGCAGCTGGAAAGGAGAGATCGTCAGTCGAAGGAGGATTTGTCGAAGAAATTCATTAAAAGGAGGAATTGCTCCACTCAAGCACATTTGTCGATTAATGGCAACAAAACCGTAAGGTGGTCTATCAGCAGAGTCATTTGGTCCAGGGAGTAAAACTTCTGCCTCGGCAATGCCAAATTGAACGCATAATTGATTAAGCGCCCGCTGTTTCAAAAGGGTAGGAGTTCTTTCCGGAGGATTCTCTAGTGGAATAGCAATCGGGAAAACCCCTTCAGCGTGTTCTATCATCTCTTCTTGTTGAGACGTCATTCTACATAAGCGATTGGATGTTCAGATGAGAAGGTGCACGTTTCCTAAAAAGTGCGAAGTGTTGTGCAGAACTAAAAAAGAAAAAAGAAAAAAAAAGAAAGCAAACATAACTGAAATCAAACTAGTTGACAATTAGTCGACTATGAGATTTCAGAACTTGTTAATATAGATCTCAAGTGTAGTGTTAATGCGAACGAATCAGCTTTAACTGGATATTTTAGTTTTGCTTTAACATTTCACTTGAATTCATTGGTTCACAGCATTTCGTTCACACAGTTCATTTAAGTTGATTATTCTATATCGACTAATCTGTCATTCGATGTGGGCAGTCAATGGCAGTATATTCGTCCCAGTTTTCTGCAAATGTTATGTTTAACAGGTTATTAGCATTAGAGATAACCTAAAACAAAGTGCAACAGAATTCAAGTCCATATAGTTCGAAGTTCAAACAGTTCAATCAAAGTTGTCTCAGGATTTCACAAGTCCTAAGTCGTCCAACGACCTAGCATAGGTCGGAGCCTTCTTAGGTCGCGCTGTGCAAAGTAAAGGATAAGGCTTTACAAATTCGTCCTAGTGTTAGCTCGGCCGCGACCTAAGGCCTATGTCGCAAGGAAGTTAGGTTGCGCAGTTCTTAGCTCGAGTAACTCTTAACTCATGCAAGGTCTTAGGTCACATGAATATTAGGTCGTTCAGCGACCTAGTATAGGTCGAAACTATTCCTTAGGTCGCAAGGATCATTAGATCGCAAATTATTTTAAGTCGTTCAAATCCGCTAGGTCACTAACTTCCTCTCCACGCAATGCTTCACCATACCCAATAACCCGCCATCAACTACCCGAAGAGATTCATCATCCTCTCCATGAAATTTACCATCTCTTCATACCACTAGATCATTCCAAAAACTAACCAAAAAATCCTCAATCCATCATAAATTCAACGCATTGCCATGACTTCCTAAATCAACCAAATAACGACCGAAAAAAAAAATCGATCGCAACAATCACTCGAGATAAAGCGTGATACATGGAGTTGAGCTAAGGTCAGAAAGTGAGAATTCATGATTTAACGGCGATTATGATGGGATGAAGACCAGGTTTACTTACGAGACGTAATGATGAAAGTGAATCGGTGACTGGATGGGTCGAATTCGCCTTTGGAAGCTCAGAGAATTGTTAATGGCAGTAGGAGGTTAGAGCAATGGAATGAGGAAGAAGTAGCGACCTAACAGTTTTATATGAGGCAAATATGGGAAAACAAATAGACACGCGTATTGGCACAAGTGTTAGGTCGCTCACGACCTAGCTAAGTCAGGTCGAAGCACGCGACCTACGACCTAGGCACGTACTTCGAGGGGCAAACGTTAATTCCTCTTCATTAGCGACCTAAAACCTAAAGACATGGAGCGACCTAACTACAGGAATGGCATGGCAACTTAACTCATCAAGCGACCTAAAAGTATCTGCGACCTAAGGGAAGCACCGACTTATAGAGTTCTGCGACCTAAGGGAAGCACCGACCTATAGAATTCCGCGACCTATAGCACTCAAACGACCTAACTGTGTGCTCAGACCTAAGGAAGGCCGCGACCTAGCGGAACCCAGCGACCTAAGAGTAGCTGCGACCTAAAGTGTTGCAACCTAAGGACTGTTGCGACCTAACAGAAAGCTACAACCTAAAGGAGGTCACGACCTAAGAGTGAGTGCGACCTGAAGATGGACTCGACCTATGGAACTCCGCGACTTAACTATCCACCGACCTAAGGAGCTCCGCGACCTAAGGAAGGTCGCGACCTAAGGGACTCAGCGACTTAAGATTAACTATGGCTACAGAAAAGTACTGGCGACTTAGGTTAGGTCGCTAACGACCTAAACACCAGAATATAGAAGACTATGCAATGCCACAGGGGGATAGGTCGCTCACGACCTAGTACTTGTGCAAATCAGCATGCGTGAGGAAGGAGGGGCCAATGCTCTTCAGGTCGACTACAACCTTACTTAGGTCGGTCACGACCTACGACCTTACTTAGGTCGGTCACGACCTACGACCTTATTCTGAAAAATGCCTATAAATATGATCCTAACTCCAACTAGAAAAGGACCTTTTGGCTGATTCTCCTCAAGCACCGTTACTCTGCTGCATTCCAAATCAATCCAACACTTAAAGCTCTCAAGACACGAAGAACACTACAAACAACTTGGAGAAAAGATCACACACATCCAACATGGATTTGAAGACTCTAATCTCCATTGAAGTTTAGGCTACTTGCTCTAAGTGACTTGTAATCCAAAGTGTATTGTATTTGGAAAGAATTGTATCAGCTTGTAACGAGATCATCAATAAAAGTACTTAAAGTGGACGTAGGCTATACCCTTAAGCCGAACCACTATAAAATTGTTGTTGTTTACTGCTTTTCCGCTATTATCTGCTTGTAATCTGTTCCCGAGTTATCGGGTGGTGCTTTCACAACTATAACTCATACACCGGGGTGTTAGCGTTCAAATTTTAGCGTTCACATCGTTTATACTCGAGTCCGCACTCCGGGGACTTTGAGTACTCCACTCCGCGCTCCGGAGACTTGGAGATTTTAAATCGTTTATACTCGAGTCCGCACTCCGGGGACTTCGAGTACTCCAGTCCGCGCTCCGGGCACTTGGAGATTTTGAGTGATTTATGCTCGAGTCCGCACTCCGTGGACTTCGAGTACTCCAGTCCGCCCTCCGGGGACTTGGAGATTTTAAGTCGTTTATACTCGGGTCCGCACTCAGGGACTTCGAGTACTCCAGTCCGTGCTCCGGGGACTTGGAGATTTTGAGTCGTTTATACTCGAGTCCGCACTCCGGGGACTTCGAGTACTTCAGTCCGCGCTCCGGGGACTTGGAGTTTTCAATCATTTATACTCGAGTCCGCACTCCGGGGACTTCGAGTATTCCAGTCCGCGCTCCGTGGACTTGGAGATTTTGAGTGGTTTATACTCGAGTCCGCACTCCGGGGACTTCGAGTACTCCAGTCCGCGCTCCGTGGACTTGGAGATTTTGAGTGGTTTATACTCGAGTCCGCACTGCGGGGACTTCGAGTACTCCAGTCCGCACTCCGAGGACTTGGAGATGTTAAATTTTTTCTGAGCGTTCGTATGCTAGTCAGAATATCATAATTTTCAGCCGCTTGTCACAGGAATATCATACGCAGAGACATTAATCATTTATGAAAAAGGTGGCTTCAAGCCTTTATTAATGAGAGCAAGCTGAATTGTCTTATTACATGCCAAGAACTGGAAATGGAAACATACTAGAAATAAGTGCAACTACTGCATAAAGGAAATAGATTAAGTGTAGTAACGCCGCAAGTGCTCGCTGTTCCATGCTCGGGGGAATGTCACACCATTGACGGTCGCTAGCTTGAAAGTTCCTTCTCCAAGCCTCCGTTCGACGACGTATGGACCTTCCCATGCGGGGTTCATATGCAACGGGACTGGAAAAACTCGTTTCAAAATGAGATCTCCCACATCAAAGATTCTTGGTCGGACTTTCTCATTATAATATTTCGCGACCCGATGTTTGTACGAGGCTGCTCTCAGATCAGCTTCTTCGCTTTTTTCGTCGATAAAGTCCAATGATTCCAGTAAGAGATCCTGGTTCGACGCGGGGTCGTAATGAGTCACCCGATGTGATGGAACTTCAAGTTCTACGGGTACGACGGCTTACGTGCCGTACGCCAATGCGAATGGTGTGTGGCCAGTCGTGGTCTTTTGGGTAGTTCTATAGGCCCAAAGCGATGTCGGGAATTCATCTACCCACTTGCCTCTAGCTTTTTCCAAACGCTTCTTCGATATGGACTTGATTATTTTGTTTACAGCTTCTACCTGCCCATCCGCCTTCGGGTGAGCAACTGCTGCGAACCTTTTCTCAATGCCATACTTTTGACAAAATTCTTTGGATTCTTTGCTCCCGAATTGAGTCCCGTTATCTGTTATGATGGTCCGTGGAAGACCAAAGCGGCATATGATATTTCGTACAACGAAATTAATGACTTTCTTGGTGGTGATCATGGCCATAGGCTCTGCTTCTGCCCATTTGGTGAAATAATCGACTGCCACTATTGCATATTTCACGCCTCCTTTGGCTAAGGGTAAAGAACCAATCAGGTCAATTCCCGACATTGCAAATGGCCAGGGACTAACCATTTGCGTGAGTACCGTCGGCGGGGCACTCGGAATTTTCACGTATATCTGGCATTTGTCACATTTCCTCACATAGTCTACAGCGTCGCGGTTCACGGTTGGCCAATAGTATCCGTAGCGGAGGATTTTCTTTGCCATAGTTTGCCCCCCGGTATGATCACCACACTCTCCCTCATGGACTTCCTCCAGTACCCGTTTTGTCTCGTCATGGGCCACGCACCGGAGTAAGGGGGTCGAGAATCCCCTGCGATACATTACTCCATTCTGTATTACATAACGCGAGGCCTTACGAAGGACTTGGCGTCTTTCACTCCTCTTCTCAAGGAAATCCCCATGTAGTAAGTACTGTTTGATCGGGGTCAACCACGATTCCCTTTCGAGTTCGGTCTCCAAGACGAAATCTATCTCCATCATGCCTATACTTGGGGAAAGTAGGGTCTCGACAGGGAACAATCCCATCTACTGTGCATCGCCAGTGCTTGCGAACTTTGCTAAAGAGTCAGCTTCTCTATTCTGTTCGCGTGGGACATGGGAGATTTCAAAATATTCGAGACTTGCCAGTAGTTCTCGAGTGCGAGCAAGGTAAGGAGCCAGTCTCTGCCCCTTTGCTTGATAGTCTCCCCGCACCTGATAAACTACCAGCTGTGAGTCACAGAAGATTTCAATTGACTACACTCCCAATTTGATAACGAGTTTCAAGCCAGCAATCATTGCCTCATATTCGGCTTCGTTATTTGTTGCTTCAAATTCATGTTTCAAAGCGTAGCAGATTGATCGGTCTTTTGGGGTTATGAGGACGATACCTGCCCCCGAGCGATGGTCGTTAGATGCCCCATCGGTGTACATCTTCCATCGAACGGGAGGTGCGACCCTGTTTCCGCTCGGTTCATCTAGCAGAGTGAACTCGGCGATGAAGTCAGCTAGTGCTTGTCCTTGTATAGCCCTTCATGGCAGGTAGGCAATGTCATCTGACTCAACTCAATGTTCCATTTTAGCATCCTTCCGGAAGTTTTCGGTCGTTGGAGTACTTGTCGCAATGGTTGGTCGGTGTAGACACTGATCGAGTGTGCCTAGAAGTATGGACGAAGCTTGCATGATGCAATCATCAAGCAATAGGCGAGTTTCTCAATCTTTGGATAGTTCCTTTCCGCCCCTGTCAGGCGTTTACCAACATAGTAAACTGGCCTTTGAACTCGGTCCTCCTCACGGACCAGGGCTGTGCTGATGGCATGTTGAGAGACCGCTAAGTATACGTACAACATCTCGTGGTCTACTGGTTTCGACAGCACCGGAGGACTCTCCAGGTGTCTTACCAGAGCCCGGAATGCTTCGTCGCAGTCGGTGGTCCATTCGAAGTTTCTTTTTCCTTTCTTTATAACTTCAAAGAATGGAATACACTTGTCTGTAGCTCTGGATAAGAATCGACTCAGTGCAGCCACTTTTCCGTTCAAGCTTTGCACCTGTTTGATGGTTCTGGGTACTCGTATATCACGGATGGCCTGGATCTTTTCCGGGTTAGCTTCAATTCCTCGTGCATTCACAATGAAACCCAAGAATTTTCCTGATGCCACGTCGAACGAACATTTCAAAGGATTGATCTTCATCCCGAAGTGCCTCAGTATATCGAACATCTCCGCTAAGTCTCAGATGTGGTCGTTTGATTGTCGTGACTTCACAAGCATGTCATCCACGTAGACTTCCATCGTTTTTCCAATCTGATCTTTGAACATTCGATTTAGCAGACGTTGGTAAGTTGCTCCTGCGTTCTTCAATCCGAAGGGAATTACTACATAGCAATACAACCCGATGTTTGTGACAAAGCTGGTGTGCTCTTGGTCCGGGATGTGCATCGGAATTTCATTATAGCCAGAGTATGGGTCCATAAATGATAGTAACTCGTGTCCGGCTGTTGAATCGACCAGTTGGTCAATCCTTGGTAGCGGGAAACTGTCCTTTGTGCAGGCTTTGTTTAAATCAGAGTAATCAACACAAGTTCTCCATTTCCCATTGGCTTTCTTTACCAACACTGGGTTGGACACCCATTCAGGGTAGAGGGCGTCGCGGACGAACCTATTGGTTTTGATTTTGTCCACCTCCTCTTTGAGAGCTGCGGACCTCTTTAGATCCATGCCTCTCCTTTTCTGTTTCACGGGGACGTGTTTTGGGTCTATGTTCAACATATGACTCGCGATTGAAGGAGAAATCCCGCACATATCAGAATGTGTCCAAGCAAACACATCAAGGTTCACTCGGAGGAAGTCAATAAGGTTTTCAGCTGTCATGGGGTCTAGTCGTGATCCTATTTTAAGAACTCGTGATGGGTCGCTGCGGCTAACTGAGATGTCAATAGTTAGTTCAGCTGGCGCTGCATTCGTTTCCCTGGGTTCGCCATCATCATCTCTCGGATCTATGTCTCTATGGATCCGAGAATGTTGGCCGAGCCAGGGCTCGGGCGTTAGTTGTCAATCATCAGAATTTTGGATGCGTACAAAGCTGTCCGCGACCTTTCCTTTCTCCCTACGCTGCGCTTCTCTGAGCTCAGCAATGTAGCATGCACGTCCGGTTGCCTGATCACCATGCATTACTCCTACTCCTTTGTTTGTCGGAAACTTTAACGTCAAACACCACGGGGCCAAGGCTACCCTGAAGTCTGCGAGGGCTGGTCGTCCCAGGAATATGTTGTACGGTGAATCAACATCCAGTACTATGAATGGAAGGATTCGCACGCTCCTGCGTTCTCCTTGTCCCAGTTCAACTCGTAACTCCACATATCCTACTGCGTCTGTTGCTGTGCCGTTAAAGCCATGGATTCGGGCTTTAGATGGTTTCAGATCCTTAGTTTCCAGCTTCATTTGGTCATATGCTTTCTTGAAGATGATGTTAACGGAACTTCCGCAATCGATTAGAATTCTTCTTACGAATGCCGGTCCGATGGTCGCGGATATGACCATCGGATCGATAGTATGGGCTTCCACCTTATCCGCATCTCTATTCCTGAATACAATATCGTCGTTCATCGTGCGCTGCTGCTTTGCGGGAGCTCCATCCTCCATATTTGAACAACACTCATACTCCATATGTCTCAGAGAATTAGCATATCGCTCTATCTCCTGTCAATTTTTATCCGCAGGATGAGGTCCACCAGCAATTGTGTTAATAACCAATCTTCCCACAGTCCGAGCAGGTTGTTCTGGCTGGTGTGGAGCTGGCCCACGTCCGAGGTCCGATGTCTCCTGTTTACTGTCTGGCGAGTCTCTGACAAATTCCTGTAGCTTCTTCTGCCTAATCAATTTCTCAATAGCGTCATGAAGATGCCTGCACTCGTCAGTGTTGTGTCCGTAGGACTCGTGAAAGCGGCAATACTTCCCAGTCCGCTTCTGCTCCTCTGTTAATTCCTTTGGGCGTTGTTTTCTGTATTGAAAAGTGTTCCAGGTCGACAAGTAGATGTTCTCAAGAGATGTATTCACTGGAGTGTATTCGTTGTAGGTCGGGATTCTTGACATCCATCTCCTCGTTTCCTTCTTCTTCTTTCCGTGATCTCCGCCTCCAGTTGCTTTAGACTGCCTGGGTTCGTTCTGGACGTTGGCTTGAGCCTTCCCAAGGTTATCTCCGTTTGTCTTCGTAGCGATGTTACTCTTTACAGATTCCTGATCGTGCCCCGGTGCCTTGTCTTTCCTTGTCCACCGAGCTTCTTCCCTCCTTAAGAATTGATGGGCTTTCGAATAAAAGCGTTCCAACGTGGCTGGGGGCTTTCCTGCCAACCAATCTCCAAATTCAAAATCTGGATCCACTCTACGCATTACTGCCATCAAAATTGCGTGATCGTTAGGATTGCTCACTTCAGTAGCGGCGACATGAAATCTCTGCAAGTATGCTTTTAGTGATTCTCCTGGAGCTTGGGTCACACTTGACAAGGACATCACATCCTTGGGACGAGTGGTGTGTATCCTGAATTGTTCTATGAATTTTCTTGCTAATTCGTCGAAGTTGGAGATTAACCGTGGAGGAAGTCGAGTGAACCACATGGTGGCGATTCCGGACAAAGTGATCGGGAAGCACCTGCATTTGGTTGCGTCGTTGGCTCTTGCTGAATCCATCATCCATCCATACCTCATTACATGCTGTCTAGGGTCAGTTTTCCCTTCATAGGCAGGAATGGTGGGCATGTTAAACTTCCTTGGGTATTCAGCCTGTAGGATGGTATCTGTGAAGGGAGTATGACTCTTGGAAACTCCCCAATCTTCATTAGTCAATCCTTGGTTTTCTTTCATCAGCTGCCTAACCATAGCTGTCAAGTCGGGGGTAGGTATGGAAGATGGAAGGTTGGGTTCTTTGGGATCCTGGTGAGTCTGGTGTCCAGCCTCTTCGCGAGCTTGATCCCTAGTCGATCGATTGGTGGCACCTGCTTGTGCACCTTCATCCTTACGGCGTCTACGCCTAGGTGGTTCGTCAGCTGAAGTCGAACTATCTTCTTCTGAGTAAGGGGCAGGGCTACCTCGAGCATCCCGGTGCTGCTGCTTAGTAAGCTGAATCATGAGGTCAGCATTGGTCTGCATTTGCTCAGAAAGTTGCCTCCTACTTTCTCTAAGTTCTTACATTAAGTCATTGAACTCTGCTCGGGAAACAACTTCCGCTTGATTTTGGTTGGAGGGTCCCACGCCTCGAATCGCTTGTTGCTTGCTAGGACCATCTTGTTGTATGCTAGCAGTTTCACGGACATCTGCACTTTGAGAGGCCGATCTGGTTCGTGGTCTTCCCATGATAGAGTTGTTGGCTGTAACTCCGAGTAGAACCAACAGATGCCTCATGAATGATTATGGATCTCCTCCGGGGGATTTACGCAATCCAGTAGCTACAAAGTGGATCCTAATAGCCTGAGAATTCAATTCTTAGCGAAAGCACCAAAATGTTAGCACCAAAATTGGTCACTAACACCCTTAGAAAGATTGTGTAGAGAGAATAATGAAGAAAATAAACTGGAAAAGAGAAGAGAACATAAATTAAAATGCGGGAAGTAAGAACACCAAATTTATAGTGGTTCGGTGTAGTGGCCTACGTCCACTTTGAAGCTGATCTTTATTTTCCACTTGATACTTGATTACAGATATAATCCATTCTTAAGTATTAGAATACAATTTCAAGGTAAAAGAAATAAGTCTTGAATGAGGATTCAATGTGGAAGAGTCTCCCCAGTGCTCTCTAAAATCTGATCCCGTTTTCTGTGCCCCTGCCTCTCTATTTATAGACGAAATTGGGTTGGACTTCCCTGGTGGGCCAGGTGGCCGAATAACTTGGTCCAAGTAGTTTATGTCCTGTACGCCGAACCAGGGAGGCCGGACAAGGCATGCCGAGTCTTCCTCCTTGGGTCGAACGAAGCATGCCGAGCCTTCCCTCCTTTTGCCGAACGAGCCGTGCCGAGTCTTCCCTCTTTAGGCCGAGCGAGGCGGGAGGTTGAATGAGAGATGCAGGTCGAATGGGGCAGGAATGCCGAACGATCGGGGTTCGCTGAATCATGCCAGAATGTCGAACCATCTAGGCTCGCCGAACGTACTTGGCTGAACGCATGTGGGAGGCCGAACAACCTTTGTTTGGCCGAACGATCTTAATTGGCCGAACGGCATTCAATGCCGAACGTGTCCTGGATGCCGAACATGTCATGGATGCCGGACGTGTCCTGGAGGCCGAACAACCTAGGTTGGCCGAACGCTTTCCTGATGCCGAGCGCTACTTTGTGCCGAACGCTCCTTTCTGGCCGAGTACTCAGTTGCCCGGTCAATCCCTTGGAAACAGTTACAAAGAGTGTAAATATATTTAACATAGGTGATAAAATATATTGAGAGGAATAAATTTCATTATAATTAGGAATAAAGAAGAATTAATGTTATTGAATACATTTTAGTACAATGAATGATTTTTTTTTCAAATCCATGATTTTAGATATTGTTAATTAAGGATAATAGGATGATAAGATAATGAAATTAAAGATAGTAATATTTATTTAACTTATGTAAAATTAATTTTCAATATAAGTTGAAATTTTCATGGTTTCAAATTTATTATCTTATTTTTTTTTTCAAACTATCTTTTGGTTGACCTTATTTTCCTTATCTTGCTACAGAATGAGAGGCTATTGCTTATACCAGTTTGTTTAGAAATCTTTCCAAAAAATTTGGAACTCATTTTGAATCTGAGCACTACTTGCCATCCACAGACTGTCGGTTAAGTGGAAGGGGTGAATCAGATTCTAAAAGATTTTTTCGTGCTTGTATTCTTGATTCTGGAGGACCTTAGGAAGATAATCTCCACATTGTTAACTTGCATATAGAAATAGTTATCAAGCATAATTTCAATCATCTTGTCATCTTGTCTTAATCTTATTTCATTCTATCTTTTTCTGTGCTTTCTCATATCTCATTCCTTTTCGAGGACGAAAAGTTTTGAGTGGGGGAGAGTGTAACAACCCTGTATTTTGTGATTATTTTAATTGTATATTTAAATTATTCTAATTTGAATTCCTAATTTCAAAAAAAAACTTTTTTTATTTATTTAAATGGATTAATTATGTTATTTTAAATATAAATTTTGATTGGTATGTGAATAATAACTTCAAACGTGAATATATTGAATATTTTGCAAAAAAGGTTAATTTTGGTCAATCTGGTCAAACTTTGACTTTTAAATTTAAATTTTAAAAGTTTAAAATTTTGAATTTTATCTTTTCTTATGAAATTAAATAAAATTTCAAGAACAATGCTTTTCGTTTCGTCGAAATCCGAATAATATTGTGAAAGTTATGCTTTTTACAAAATTGGGTGTAAATTGTTTTATTTAACAATATTGTTTATTTCAAAATTATATAAATAATTTTCTCATTTGTCATATCTTATTCTAAATTTTGTTATATGTTATGTTACATATATTTTTACCTTTTAAATATTTTTAAAGTGATGTTTGAATTTTTCCAAAGCTCATTGAATTTATTTTCTATTTTTAAAGGTTAGTTTACATTTTTCTGCTATTTTCTTCATTTAAATTATATTTAATTAAAATTTATTTATTCATTTTCATGTATGCATTTTATTTTTATGTTTTTATCTTTATTTATAAATATTTTTCATGTACATACAATTTTCCCAAAGTTCATTTCATTTATTTTCAAATTTTCAAGCCTAATTTACATTTTCTTTGTTATTTTTTTAATTTAACTATATTTAATTAATATTTATTTATTTATTTTTGTTTGTTTACTATATTTTCGTGTTTTATCTTTATTTATACATATTTTACATGTATTTAAATTTCAAAAAGAAATGGTGGAAATTTGAAAGGTTTGTGACTCTTTATTTGCTTAAGCCTTTTTGTATTCTGTCTTTTCATTTCTCAACCAACATCTCTTAAATTGGCTGCCTTAACTCCATTCTTCAGCCGTGTATTCTTCTTTCTTTTTCACGTGAAAGGGAAGACTTCTCATCCCATAAAAATCATGGCCACGAAGAAAAAAAAAGAAAAAAAAACAATGGCTTTTCTTTTCACATTTTTTCCCTCTTCTTCATTGATTTAGCCTTCTTCTTCTTCTTCAAGTTTGCTTGGCCTCACCTCTCTCCTTACTGACCACCATCCTCTCCACCATATACAGCAGCACCAACCCCTCTCCTCTGACCACCACCTCTGGCCATGACCATTAGATGAAGCCACCACCTCAAATTTGCAAAGCACTTCAACAAAACAATGCTAGCCAAGCCTGTACTCCACTATTGCCTTCATAGTTGCTTTTGGCCACCCCTTAGCCACCACCACCTTCATCTACTTCACCTTTTGCTGCCCCTTTCAGTACTATCCAGATCTGAAATGACATGAAGACCCCATGGCCGAGCCTATATGGGGTCATAGCCGAACCAAAATGCAACAAAAACTTCACCTATTTTGCCTTGTCCATTGATATGCTTCATGTTGCAAAACCCTACCTTTTATATTCCTTCTAGCCGTGCTTTATGGATGCCATACTCGAGCTAAACCTGATCATGGCTGAATGTATGCTCCAATTAGGCCATACATTTGAGTGATAAGGTAAGGTCAAGTCACTTTTCTCTTTATTGCTTTGTATTTCAATTTGTTTCTATATCGTTTTGTGTTAAATATATTCATATGTTATATTACATTGTCTTGTTTTGGTTGTTGTGATAGGATGATATCTTGACTCTGTACACTCATTTGAATCGCTAGTCGTGCTGTATCGTGCTTGTCCTGCCTTTGGAATAGTTTTGTGTGTCGTAGTGGTCTTCAGCTTGAAAAGGTGAGTCTTTCTCACTCTGACATTTATACTTATGAAATAGTGAATTGATGACAAGTGTTTAGTAATATAAAATGTTATGCAAGTTAATGATGATCATATGACATGCTATGCCATGTTATTACCATGTTAAAACTGTTAATTATCACCTGACATCTGATATATGACATTATATTGTGACATTGACATTGGTTATATTGTTTATGCATATATTCACACTGCAAGTTCCCTGTTAGAATAGAATCACTATGGGTTGAAATGATACATACCCAAACGGACTTTAGATTATGGAAAAATCGTTATGGACTAAAATGATAGGCGTGAGCGATTTTTATTGTATTTTATTTGACTTGGGATTGCGGGTTTGAAATGATAGGACCCGGGTTTTCTTTGTAAACTACGGATTGAAATGATATATATCCGTATCACTTGACCTAGGTTAGAAAATTATATACAGACCCCGTGGTATATTTTCAAATGATTTTTATTAAAATATGTATTTTTTTTAAAGTATGAAATTTTGATTAAATATATATATTTTATGGTTTTAAGAAAATTAAATAATAAGTCTTGAAATTGTGAATTTAAGTATGTAAATTTGAAGTAATTGTGATTTTTGACTTTAAATTTAATTTTAAAAAGTAAATAAATAATGGAAATTAAATTTAAAGTTTTGAAATGATATTTGAAGTAAAATGTTAAGTTTTATTAAATTTACAAGTTAATAAATAGTGAATTTTGACTTAATAAATTAATGGAGTTTTTAAATTGAATATTTGATCTTAAAATTTTATTGTGATAAATCATATGTTAAAATTATTTAAATGTGAAATTTTGAACTCTACAAATATGATTTTATAAGTTTAAAATTTGTTAAATTGAAGTTTTATTGTTTTGAAAAGTTAAAATAAAATTTGGAATTTTATAGCATTTCCAAAATGTTGTAGTCTTTTGACAGCATTTTAAATGCTGTTGTTTTTGAACTTGACTATGTTTGAAATAACTAAATATCTATTACGGCATGTTATAAATGCCGTTATTCTTGAACTAAACTAGTTTAGAAACTATAAGCTACTATAGTACTGTCTAAATGTTGTCATGGCTTTAATTTGACAATGTTTTGAAATGTTAAAAAATTTAACACGGTTTGTGTTATATTTTAAAGTGTTAAATGATTTAACTTTTGAAAATTTATTATTTGTCAATATAAGGAGTTTTGATATATTTTAATATTTAAATTTGAATTTTTAAGGAACTTGAATTGAATTTGAATTTCAATAAAGTTTACTTGGTTATGTGTTAAATGGAATGAAATGTAATAAGATAAATGAATTGGTGAATGTGATTTTGAAAGGTGTTTTGTAATGATATTTGAAATAATAAATGAATGATATGTTTGATTTTAAAATGATATTTAGATTTGAATATTTGAATTTGAATTCATTTAATGATATGATAATGAGGTTTTGAAAGGATATGATATTTTAATGATTTTGAAATGGTTTGGAAATGATTGATCTTTATTTTGATAAAGAATATGAATGTGGAATAATATTTGATTTTGATTTATTTGATAAAGGAATATTTGAAGTTTATATTTGTATGAAAGGATATTTGGTTTAATTGTTATTTGAGTTTATTTAAATAATATTGGATTTATGAAATGAATATTTCAAAACTAAGTAATAATGAAACTAGATTTGAGATATATGAAATTATAAAATTTAATTTTTGAAATGCAGGATATTAAAGCTTTGAAATATATTAAAAATTGAATAGTTTAATTTGTGGATCAAATCTATATTTGAAATTGATATGATTTGAAATGGTTATTGGGAAATTTAATTGAAACTGATGGTTTGAATTGAATTAAGTTGGAAGTTGAAAATTTGGGATCAATTGAATGAATTGTAAAATGTAAAAATTAAATGAATATCCCATGATTTCAAAGGTATGATTTTGAAATGTTATGATTTTCAAAGTGTAATTGTTTCAAGTATTTTTGGTTTCGAAAGAGTTATACTTTGAAAATATTACGATTTTGAAATGAATATATGTTTGAAATGATTTTGATTTCGAAGTATAAACTATTTTGATTGAATAAATAGTTTTGAAATAAAAATGGTTTTGGTTTCGAAGTATAAACTATTTTGAAAGAAATATAGTTTGAAATGAAATGATTTGATCTTTTTGAAGTATAAACTATTTTGAAATGACCACGGCGTTATAATAACGTTTGGTTGTTAAAGAGACCGGGATTGAAAGTTGTCATACTCTCTGCCAACTCCGAAAACCACTTTAACAACTGTGTACGCGGTGGAGATTCCAGAATGAAGTAGGATGGTGGCGACATTCTTGAGGTATATCACGTGGACCCAACTCCCGTGAGTTGGGATAAGGTGGCTAAAATAGGAGCGATCTCGGGCCAAGTGAGGTCATTCCTCTGATCGGACACATTCCTTCGATACTATACTCTTACTAGTGATTGATTAGATGGCCATCCTCCGATTTTGATATGGGAGTGTGTTCCGAGGTGGGCGTATGTGGCTGCTGCGTTACCACCATCCCGTGTGCATAATTGGTATATCTACCCTGGCATTGCCTTGTGTGCGGTGTCACCTATCATACCGAGCCTTTACTACGAGTTTATTTTTCTTCCGTAGCACGTGTGGTATCCTCTGACAGTCACCTAGAGTGGAGATGGCATGATATTGGATGGACTACTGGGACTATTATGTGTGAAGGGTGATATGGGTAGCCCGGAACGCTATTTAAAAGTATGTTTATTTTACTGTAGACATTATTACAATAGTGCAATATTACTACATAGTAAATAGTTTAACGGATCCTTAAAGGATGGGCGATCCCAAGCCTTCTCTAAGTTACTGATGCATTTTTGTTACTGTTCACTTGACTTGATTTACAGTTGATAAGTATTTATGTCCTCACTTGAGTGTTTTGTGTTTTTCTTTACGCTCGAGTCGGATTGAGTGAGTTGGCATTCAAGATTCACCTTCGGAGTTGGAGCTTTGCTTGAAGATCTAGCCATCTATTTGTTTTCAGTATCCAGTGTTTCCTGTGATGTATTTTGATTTGTACTTGATGTACCTTGTTACTCTTCTGCTGTATATTATTTAGCTCTGATGTATCTTATATATATAGTAGCTTCATGAACAACTATCTCTTTTACTTCCGCTGCATTATTAAATACTCTGTGTCTGTGATATGTGATATGTATTTATTGTATATTCTGAGATTTGCCAAATTTTATTTACAACGCGGCCAAGTCCGTAGATACGAATGGTTGAAAATATCGGGTTGTTACACACGTCGGCAAAAGCTTTAGCACGCCACAGGACCTCGTTCTTCCCCAGTACGAAAAACGAAAAAAAAAATCATTTTTATAAAAGAATGCCTTTAGAGTTCCAAGAATAAAAGCTTTTGAATATGAGTTGTTAGGAGAAACAAAATGTAGAAGAAGAAATAAGATGTAAGTTATTTATAATTAGGAAATGAATGTGGAGGGACAAAAATAAATGTCACGTTTTATTATTAAAGCTTCAGGCATTAATAATAGATAAGGGAATGTACGTAGGAATGAAAAAGTTTGCAAACGAAAGTAGAATTTTGTACGTGTTAACGTGAAAATCGGATGGTAACACCCCGGTGTCAATTGAAGTTGGATGAAAGCACCACCCGTGTACACGGGAACTACAAGCAAGTAGAGAAAATACAGAAAAAGCAGAAAAGACAACAATTTTATAGTGGTTCGGCTTAGAGTAAGCCTACGTCCACTCTAACTCTCTTTATTACTGAATTTGATTACAACTTTACAACAATCTTCAATTACAACACACTTTAGACCAGTAGATCAAACATTGATAGAGAATAATCTTCCGAATCCATGTTGAATGATGTAGATTTTCTCTTGGAAATCATCGTAGTGTCCTTGGTGTTTGGAGTACTTGAAGTATTGAGTGAGTCAAGAATTCTGCAGAGTATCGGCGCTTGAAATGGTCGGCCAAAGTCCCCTTCATGTTTGAGGTAGGTCGGTATTTATAGAGAAATCCGGTCTGGAATTATTGCCCAAGTTATAAGTCGTGACCGACTTAGGGAAAGTTGTAGGTCGCGCGCGACCTAAGGGCCAAGAGTTAGCAGGCAGTGGCATGAGTGAAGCGGCACTGAGTCTTTCTTTGTTCATCTGGATACAAGTCTTAACTCGTTCACGAGTTAAGAGGTTCCCGGTTTAAAATGAGGTAGCATCTATTTTGAGCTCTGTAGTTTTAGGTCGTGAACGACTTATCCTAGGTCGTAGGTCGGTCACGACTTAAATGCGGTTGCTTCCACTCCTTTTTATCTTGAGTCACTAGGTCGTCCTGTTTTTAGCTTTTTTAGGTCGCAGCCTCCTGAGTCGTGACATTTCTCAAGTCGTCCAGGCCTTAACTTGTAAGTCGCCACACACCTTAAGTCGAGAAGTTTTCCTAGGTCGCAGATTTCTCTTGAACCTTAAGTCGGCATCATTTCAAGACGTTAGGTCGGAATTTTCTTTAAGGCCTTAGGTCGGCATGCTTCTCAATCCCCTTGGGTCGGTGCACTTCATAGGTCGCTGAAGAACCGAAGCACTAGGTCGCTAAATACCTTAGGTCGCGGAGTGCTTTATGATCTTAGGTTGCTGCTGAGTGTGTTAGGTCGCTTGAGACTTTAGGTCGTTAGGTCGCCGAGTATGTTAGGTCGCTAGGTCGCTTGAGACTTTAGGTCGTTAGGTCGCGTAAGTCTTAGGCCGCTTCAGAAATAGGAGTTAACACTTGCCCCACGAAGTACAGGCCTATGCCATAGGTCGTGTACTTCGATCTGACTTAGCTAGGTCGTGAGCGACCTAAAACTTATATTAAGTCGCGTGCCTATTCGTCTTCCCCTTTTTGTCCCATATAAATTTGCTAGGTCGCGAACTCCTCCTCACTCTACTGCTCCAATCTCCCACTGCCATTGACGAATTTTCAAGCTTCCGAAAGCAAATTCAACTCGTTCGGTCACCAATTCATCTTTACCATTATATCTCGTAAGTGAATCTGATCTCCATCCCACCATTATCACCATTGAATTATGAATCCCCATTTTCCGATCGTAATTCAATTCCTCGTGTCGTGCTTCGTTTTGAGTGACTGTTATAGTCGACCGTTGGTTGTCGTTTGACTGATTTTAGGAAGGCACGGAGATGCGTTGAATTTATGATGGATTGGGGATGTTTTGCATTGTTTTTGAAGTGATCAGGTGGTATGAAGGGATGGTGAATTTCATGAGGAGGATGACGAATTTCTATGTGCTGTTGGTAGTGGGTTATCGGGTTGCAGTTTGATGAGATGGATTGCGTGAGGAGGAAGCTAGCGATTTAGCAGTGAGCGACCTAAAAACCTCCGCGACCTAAGAAACCTGGCCGACCTAACAAATTCTCGCGACCTTAGGATTCTTCGAATCTGTGACTTAACTTTTAGGTTGCGCTGGGATTTAAACAACCTAGGACTTAACAAATTTGCACATGAATTCCAAGCAGGACGACTCAACAAATTAACGACTTAATCTTTTTTGCGGCATAGGCTGTAGGTCACGGCCGAGTTAGGACTTTGACAAATCTGCATCGCCTTGAACCTTCTAACTTGCACAGTGTAACCTAAGGAAGCTCTGACCTATGCTAGGTCGCTGGACGACCTTAGACTTGTGAAATTCTGTGAAGACTTGGCTGAATTGTTTGAACTTTGAATTTTGTTGTACTTCTTCGCAGATTATTTTAACTTTTAAAGCTGTCAACCTGTTAAATACAACATTTGCAAAAAAATGGGACGAATATACTGTCATTGACCACCCACATCGAATGACAGATTAGTCGATAAAGAATAATCAACTTAAATGAACTGTGTGAATGAAATGTTGCGAACCAATGAATTCAAGTGAAGTATTAAAGCAAAACTAAAATATCCAATTAAAGCCGATTCGTTTGCATTAACACTACACTTGAGTTTTGTATCAACAAGTTCTGAAACCACATAGTCAACTAATTGTCAACTAGTTTAATTTCAGTTATGTTTGCTTTCTGTTTTTGTTAGTTCTACACAGCACTTCACACTTTTTAGGAAACGTGCACCTTCTTATTTGAATGTCTAGTTCCTTGTATAGAATGACTTCTCAACAAGGAGAAACAGAACCAGCTGAAGAGACTTTCCCAATTGCTACTCCATTGGTTAACCCTCCAGAGAGAGTTTCAACCAGACTAACATACAAAGTTTTCCGCCAACTGTGCGCTCTGTTTGGCATTGCTGAAGCAGATGCCATTCTTCCTGAGAGAAGCGATACTGCCGATATACCACCTTCTGGTTTTGTAGCAGTTAATCTTTAAATGTGCACGAGTGGAGCTATCCCTCCTTTTAACGACTTTCTTCAACGGCTTCTTCTCCGACTAGCCATCTCCCCCTTCCAGCTGCACCCCAATGGCTATGCTATTCTGATGGGGTTATGTGTGCTATTCGGAAGGACGCTGGATCGCCTTCCGAGTTTTGATGAAGTTTGCTATTTGTGCACATTTGCCAAAAATAAAGATCATCCTTCCATCATTCTTGTGAGAAGCGCTAGGAACCGTAAACTAATAATTGGCCTTCCCGAAAGTGCTCACGGTTTTCTAAGCCAATTTTTCTTCGTTTGCCGTCCTCCGGGATTCTATGCTACCTGGAGAGTAGGAAGTAAGAGCATTTATCTTTGTTCCTGATGTTTTTCTCTGAGCTTTTCATAGCCTGAGTTGTCAAATGTTAACTTCTCCTTTTACTTTCAGCGCTTCCTCCTCCTTCTAGGGACTCTAGTCATAAACCAACTTTTGAGAGGCTTATGGCCGTGCCAGTTGAGGAGAGAAGCATTCAATTTCTGTTGAAAGACGAATTTTTGCATCAATACGGACTTTTGCATGCCTCTCGCTCTACACACCCTCATGAAGTCCCAGACTCCCCAACCCAAGCACTGGATGCCCCAGTTTTAACCGATGCACCCATACCGAAAGAACCTACCTCTGAGGCTTCTCTAGTGAAGTGCTCCACTTCTGTTGATGTCGCGGGGTCATCTGGAAAACTTGCCCCGGTCAATGAAGAAAAAGAGCTTTAGGAATTTCCTCCTTATTCAAAGAAGTCTGGTGATGAAGAAGCTGGGAAGACAAGCCCCGTCAAACAGAGTGGAGATGACACTTTCTAAGGGTTGAGCGACCTATTTGTCACTTCACATGAGCTTTTTAAAGACGACCCCGTTACCACCAAGGTTTCTTCTTCAGTAGCTGAGGCGACCTCTACTCTGCAACAGACTCCATTGACTCAAGAGTTGACGCTAATTACTACACCCACAACTACTCCACAACTAAAGAGTGGTACGTAGTTTGCTGCGCGTAGTTTGCACATCACACACACTTAGAATCTTTCGGCACTTTTATGCTTCTGACTCTTTGTACTTTGAAGAATTCTAAAACTTATCTCTTTTTATTTCAGATCCTCCGATGGGACGCAGCGGATCCTACTATGATGACTTCCAGCGCTACGGGAGGCGTAGCCAATATGATTATAGGCGCTACCTCCCTTCTTACAGAGAATCCGATGAAGAGAGAGCCGCCCGAAAGGCTCAGGAGAGGAGGGCTCAAGAAGAGCATTCTGAGAGAAAAGAGAGGGAGGAGCGCCGCGACTCTTCCCATAAAGGCGATGATTCCCATAAGAGAAAATTCCATGATGACCGGGGAAAAAGTCATGTGGTTGAGGAACTAAGCAAACGTGCCCGACACGGTGAGAAGCATACTTCTACAACTCCCGAAAAGATCACTGCCCCCGTCTCGCTTGACATTCCTTCTGGCTCTCCCACTCTCGGGAAGACAGACATCCAAACAATAATTAGCAGGCCTAAATTCCAAGTTGGACCGGGCCCAGCCACTTTGCAATGCCGGTTTCCACAATGGTGCCTGAAGGGAGTGCGGTTCGATCTTGACTTGGTCCCTATCGACAAGCCTGCCATGCTACAAAATCTCGATGCCGTCAAGCTTGATATTGAAAGGATGTCAAACTGGCAAAAGCTTGTAGACGAGCTTCAAAGGGTCAACCGTGCAAATATAGGGGCCATGCTTACTATGGAGAACGATAAAGCCGAATGGTAGAAGGTTCTTGAGCAGCATGATACTGAAATGAGGAGCATTGCTACTTACAATGAAGAGCTTGAAGAAAAAGTTGAGGAACTTAAACAAGAGCTTGCTACTTCCTCTACTTCCTACACTCAAAAAGAAAAAGTGCTCCTAAAACAAGTGAGAGATGCTCATGCCGGCCAAAGAGACGCCGAAGACAGGCTCGAAGTGCAAAAAAGAATCAGTGAGGGCTATATCGCTGATATTGCAGAGCTTCGGAAGAAAACCAGCTCCCAAGAGGCGGAGATTCAAATGCTAAAGCTTTAACTCCCCAAGACTGAAAGAGAGCGTGATGAGGCCGTTGCCGGTAAAATTGCAGCTGAAGAATCTCACTAGGAAGGAAAGACCAACATCATCTTGACACTATTTGACTTTTACCTCCATAGCATCTTGGGCCATGGTTGTCTCGCCTTCTTAGGCCCCAAATATGAAGTTACACTGGCTGAAGTTTGGGAGGCTGCACTTGACATGCTTGGCGGTAAAGGCGCTGGCTATGCCGAATCAGCTCTTGAGGAGCATTACCTTGATGATGATGCTTGCGCCGCTCTCGCCAGGTGGAGAGAACAACTTGCAAAATTAAGGGCCGAAACGGCGGTAGGAGAACATTCGGGAAAAACTATCTCAACTGCTCCAATTCGGCCTTCTCCTTCGGCCGAAATTGACATTATCGGTTCCAGTTCTAATTCTCCATCTCCTACTAAAGTTACCACCGAGATCACAAGCATACAAGGTGGAGATGAAGGCGACAAGAGTGCCGAGGCACAGCCTTACGAGGTTGATGTCAGCAAACCGACCTTTGCAGGTAACTCTTCTGTTAATCTTCCCCAAGTAGACTGCTCATCTGTTTCTTACGAGCTTGATGAGCTTCTTGATTACTTCTTGAACCTCAGCGAACCTTTATCTCCTCTTTTTACCGACTTGAACTTTTTTCCTTCTGTAGAGAAAACATCGAGCATTGTTCAAACTTCCCCTCCTCCAATTATTCCTCCTCCATCTATTCAGGTGACTCCTCCTTCTGCCACACAACCAGGATCACAAGAGGAGCAAATAGAAGCTCTCCAAGACTTGGACGATCCCATTGCTTCACAAGAACACAAGGGAGAAGAAACTGAAGGGAGTGAGAAGACTCTAGAAGCAACTGGTTCCGATGATGAACCATTAGCTAAACTACTTTCTCCAGGGAGTGGGTCTTCCTCCAAGAAGAGAGGAAAGCAGGGAGTCTCCAAGAAGAAGAAGGGATTTTCAACTGGCGAAGAAAAAACGAAAGAAAGTCCGACTGAGCCCCTTTCTCCTTGATCCCCTACTCTTACAAGCCGGCCTAAGAAGTTGGTTATCCGTCCAGGTGCGGGCTCAAAAGGTGGACGGAAGAAGAAATGATGGCTCTGGTTCTGTGGCTTTCATATTGCTTTTTTCTTTTTGCATGTACCGACCGGAGATTGTGCGGGTACCGGCCCCCGCTTTTCTTTTACTTTTTACTTTGAAACCTGTACCTGTACAAAATTTTAACAGTGTTGAATAAAATGATTCTTTTTCTTTGTACAAACTTCTATCTGTATCTGAGAATGCATTTATTATTCATTTTTGTACAAGTTTCTTTACACGATATTGCAGTGAGCTTGTGGTATATTGTTCGAGCGTAATTTTACCGATGTAGTTATACCATGTTGCCCCTATACCATAAGCTCGTTGCAACATTTTATATTTTGAGGGGACTTGTACTTTTATTTTCTGGAGAATAACTATTCCATACTTGGAGGAATATTATCTGGTTAAAAATAAAGTACAACTCCTTCCGTATAAGTTTTTGCGCTTCATCCTTCAAAGATAACACTTTTTCTTTTGTGAATATACACATTTTACCAAGTGAATTCTTCTCTGTGGTAAAGCGGGCATCCGAAGGGTACTTTAACTTCTTTTTGAGGAAGAGAATTTTCCAGAATAGGTGGGTCATTCTTCCTTTGAGAGTTAAAGTGTGCCTTTGAAGATGGCTTCTTTTTTTTTTATATGCCACAGTAAAGGGCTTTTTGATTTTTGCTTCTTTGAAAAGTTGCACCTCTGAGGAGGGCTTTTTCACGTTTCAACACTTGGAAGTTTTATTTCAATCTCGGTGAAACGTGTGCCTCCGAAGAGTTGTTCCTCCGAGGAGGGCTTTTTCACGTTTCAACACCTGGAAGTTTTATTTCAATCTCGGTGAAAGGTGTGCCTCCGAAGAGGTCTTCCTTCTTGCTTGTGCCTCCGGGAGGAGGTCTTTTCATTTCTGCCTCAGGGAAGAGGTCTTTCTTGTGCCTCTGGGAAGAGGTCTTTTTGTTTCTGCCCCTTGGGAGAGGCGTTTATTTTTCCCTGTTCGTTGGGAAGCGGGCCTCCGAAGAGGGCTTTCCACATTTCAACACTTGGAAGTTTTATTTCAATCTCGGTGAAATGTGTGCCTCTGAGTAGGGTTACTGCCTGGAAGTTTGGAGTTTCTTTCTCTCGGTTGGACGGATTCACGGGAGTGTATCGACCGATCATTCTGCAACTTTGTAACGAGAAAGATCTCTCTTTTTCTGGTTGGCCCGCTCAAGGTCTTTTAGCATTTCAACTGTGGTGAAATGGGCCTCCGAAGAGGGTTTTTTGACGTTTCAACACCTGGAAGTTTTATTTCAGTCTCGGTGAAACGTGTGCCTCTGAGTAGGGCTTTTGCTTGGAAGTTTGGAGTTTCTTTCTCTCGGTTGGACGGATTCACAGGAGTGTATCGACCGATCATTCCGCAACTTTGTAACGAGAAAGATCTATCTTTTTCTGGCTAGGCCCGTTCGAGGTCTTTCTTCTCCGAAGAGTTGTGCCTCCGTAGAGGGCTTGTGCCTCCGAAGAGGGCTTTTGCTGATTGAAGCTTGCTCCCCCATGTCTCTTTTGCCATCCATTCACGTTGGCGATCCCCGTTGTCTTTTGCAAGTGTCAACACTTTTTAGTTGCCAATAATTTCCCTTATCCAGAGAAATATACTTCATAGTTAAGTGAGTTGGTGGCGGTGGACACAGTTTACTTAACTGGCTGTTTGTTCAAACATTTGCAGTTAGTTAGAGATGGTCCACTTCCATCCACATTGCCCACTTTTGTTTGAAGCACTTCTTTTGTAGGATTTGGGTATGGAAATTTTGCATGGTTTAGTGTTTGTTTGCTGAGTGATGTCGGGAATTGCTTGGTCTTGCGATGGGTAAGCTTTGCTTTCATGACCTGCATTATTAAATCGACATTTTAATGACACAATTAATGTATTTTATATGTCGAAATAAAACAAAGCAGTTTATAATAGAAGAGAACACAAGATTTATAGTGGTTCGGCCAAAAACTGGGCCTACATCCACTTTATAGCTTTTCATTATTCACTTGCTTTACAATTGTTTTCAATACAAGAATCATATATTTGCAATTCTTTTACAACATTTCAGCAAAGCTTTCAATTAAAATAAGGACGCAAATGATTGCTGTTCCAAGCTCTTGGGATTGGTTCTCCTTCGACAGTTGTGAGTTTGAATGTGCCGTCAAGAATCTTCGTGCCTATAACATATGGCCCTTCCCAGTTTGGCCCAAACACACCTGTAGCTGTCATGATTCTTTTCAGAATTAGGTCCCCAACTTCAAAGTTGCGCTGACGAACTTTGGAATTGAAGTTCCTGGCTATTCTTTGTTGATGAGCTGCAATTCTAAGTCTAGCCTCTTCTCTTCTTTCATCAAGGAGGTCAAGTGTTTCCAATTGTAGTTTTTCATTATCATCTTTATCAAAATGGATCCTTCTGTGTGAGGGGACTTCAGTTTCCATTGGAATCATTGCTTCTGATCCATATGCCAACGAAAATGGAGTATGCCCAGTCGCAGTTTTGTGGGTGGTTCTGTATGCCCATAGTGCAAGCAGTAACTTGTCAACCCAACCACTTTTCGCTTTTTCCAGCTGCTTTTTGATGGTTGATTTGATGATTTTGTTTACTGCTTCCACTTGCCCGTTTGCCTGCGGATGAGCTACTGCTGAGAAGATTTTTTGGATTTTGAATGGTTTGCAATAATCTTGGAATTCCTCGCTTTCAAACTGAGTACCATTGTCTTTGATTATCTTCTGAGGCACACCATACCTGCAAATGATATTCTTAGTTACAAAACTTATCATTTTCTTAGAGGTAATAGTGGCCAAGGGTTCGGCCTCAGCCCATTTAGTAAAATAATCAACAGCAACGATAGCATATTTAATCCCTGATTTGGAAGTCGGCAAAGGTCCAATGAGATCTATTCCCCAAATGGCAAACGGCCATGGACTGACCATTTGTGTTAGCTCAGTAGAAGGTGCTCTAGGAATTTTAGCGAATATCTGGCATTTATCACACTTCCGGGAATAGTCAGCAGCATCCTGATTAATTTCTGGCCAAAAGTACCCATAACGGAGGATTTTCTTTGCTAAAGTTTGACCACCTGTATGATCTCCACATTCCCCTCCGTATACTTCAGTTAGAATCGTCTTAGCTTCTTCCTTTGTCACACATCAGAGTAATGGCATTGAAAATCCTTGTCTGTACAAACGACCATCTTGAACTATATACCTGGAGGCTTTCCTCATCAGCTTTTGTCGTTCTTTTGAATTTTCTGGCAAAGAACCATTGAGTAGGTATTCGAGTATCGGAGTCATCCATGATCCTTGCTCTTGGGATATGTTCATAATCCAATCAACATCCATTTCATCTGTGCTTGGAGCTGACAAGACTTCAACAGGAACTAACCCCAATAGTTGAGCTTCACCAGTACTCGAATACTTTGCGAGAGAATCCGCCTTCATATTTTCTTCTCGGGGAATATGGTTTATTGAATAACGGTCAAAATCTTGAAGGAGCTCCCAGACCTTTGACAAATAGGCTGGTAAATTTCCTCCTTTAATTTGAAATTCCTTCTTGACTTGACAAACAATAAGTTGAGAATCACTGAAGATATGCAATGCCTTGATATTTAGTTCTTTAGCGATCCTTAAACCAGCGATGAGAGCCTCGTATTCAGCTTCATTATTTGTCGCAGGGAATTCTAGTCTCAGTGCATAACATAGTGATCGCCCTTCTGGGGTTTCAAGGATAACCCCTGCTCCGGTACAGTAATCATTCCTTGCGCCATCGACATACAATTTCCATTGGATTGAGATGCTATCAATGACTTCTTCCTCACTATCACCTTTATCCGTACATTTTGCGATGAAATCTGCTAAAGCTTGTCCATTGATTGCTTTCCAGGGATGATAAGTGACGTCGTACTGGTTGAGTTCGATATTCCATTTCAAAAGACGGTCCGAAGTCTCAGGACGGAATAGGACTTGCTTTAGAGCCTGATCGGTGAGGACTTTGATAGGATGAGCTTGGAAATAAGGCCTCAATTTTCTTGATGCGATCAACAAACAATAGGCGAGCTTTTCTAATCTGGAATAGTTCATCTCTGCCCCAGTGAACCTTTTGCGGATATAATAGACTGGGCGTTGAATCCTTTCACCTTCCTGTACCAACACTGCACTGAGAGCATGAGACGAAATTGCCAAATATATGAAGAGATCTTCACCACCGTCAGGCTTTGAAAGTATCGGAGGCACTTCCATATGACGAATCAACTCATCGAACGCTTTCTGACATTCAGGAGTCCACTCAAAGTTTTTATTTCCTTTTTTCAAAGCCTCAAAGAATGGAATGCATTTGTCGGTAGCTTTGGAAATGAACCTACTCAAAGCAGCAACCTTTCATTGAGACTTTGCAATACCTTCTTCGTTCTAGGAGCCTTGACCTCTCTCAGGGCAGTGATTTGAGCTGGATTGGCTTCAATGCCCCTAGCGCTCACAATGAAACCCAAAAACTTTCCGGACTCCACTCCAAATGAACATTTCAGGGGATTAAGCTTCATTCTATACTTTCGGAGTACTGCAAACATCTCTGCCAAATGATCCATGTGGTCCACTGCTTTCTTAGACTTTACTAGCATATCATCAACATAGACTTCCATTGTCTTACCAATCTGTGGTTTAAACATGGCATTAACAAGCCTCTGGTAAGTTGTCCCTGCATTCTTGAGTCCGAAAGGCATGACCTTGTAGCAGTAGAGTCCAACATCTGTGATGAAGCTTGTATCCTCTTGATCCAGCTCATGCATCATAATCTGGTTATATTCGGAGTATGCATCCATGAAAGATAACAATTCATGTCCCGCTGTCCCATCCACCAATTGATCGATCCTGGGCAGCGGGAAACAGTCTTTGGGGCAGGCTTTGTTCAGATCCGAAAAATCAATGCACACTCTCCACTTTCCCTTAGCTTTCTTAACCAGCACTGGATTTGAGACCCAATTTGGATAAGTAGATTCTCTAATGAACCCGTTCTCCATGAGCCGATCCACTTCTTCTTTTAACGCTGCAGTTCTCTCAGGACCCTGAGTCCTTCTCTTCTGTTTCACAGGTGCAAATTTTGGATCAACGTTCAGGGTATGCACTACGATCACTAGGGATATTCCGCACATGTCCGCATGAGTCCAAGCGAATACATCCAAATTAGCCTTCAAAAATGAAATCAAAACATTCTGAATTGTCGGATTGAGTTGTGAACCCACGTTAAGCACTTTGTTTGGGTCCTTTGGGTCAACGGGCACCGGTACTGTTACCTCTACTGGTACCACTCTATTCTCCCCTGCACTAGCGTTCCTTGGATCCATTTGTCTTCGTGCCCCACTACATTCACCAGTGCAGGGACCTCCCTGTAATTGCTACAAGGTTGGTTCTTTGATGCGGACTGGAGCCGCCGCACCTTTTCCCATCTCTCTCTTCCTGGATTCTCGCAATTCTGCAAAATAACATTCTCGCCCCGCATCTTGGTCCTCCTTAACCACACCAACTCCGTTATCTGTGGGGAATTTTAGAGTCAAGCACCATGGAGCAAGAACAGCTTTGAATGCAGCAAGAGTTGGTCGGCCCAAAAATGCGTTGTAGGCAGAGAATTCTTCAACAATTATAAAGGTTTGCTTTCGAGCCACCTTCCTCAGTCCCTTTCCGAGTTCTACAAACAAATCTATGGTCCCAATTGGCTGTTTGGGTTCTCCAGCAAACCCAGCAATCTTAAGTGATGAAGCTTGAACATCAGCCATTGGAATTTTCATTTGATCAAAATTCTTCTTGAAGAGGATGTTGCATGAGGCTCCACAATCAACTAGAACTCTTCTCACAGTTGCCGGCCCAATACCAGCGGATATGACCAAAGGATCTATGGTCGGAGCTTCGATACCCAAAGAATCCCTGGCACTGAACATAATATCATCTGTGGAAGTCTTTTGTTGCTTTAAAGGTGCATCATTCTCTAAGACAAAAACATTCTCTTCAGCTGGTACATGTCTCAAGGCCCGGGCATACCTTTCCATCTCGCCCCAACTTCTGCCTGCTGGGTGAGGTCCTCCAGTTATTATATTGATGACAGGCCTTTCCGATTCACGTTACACGGCCTTCTCACTTGAGCCAGGACGGTGAGCGGGAACTTGCTGTTCTTGAGTTGACGGAGCTGAGGCATTTCTGTTCCTTTTCACATATTGCTGGAGCTTGTTTTCCTTTAAGAGCTGTTCAATTACCTCTTTCAATTGGCGGCATTCGTTGGTATCATGGCCGGGCTGGTTGTGGAACCGGCAGTACTTTCCACTTTTTTCCATCTTAATCGCAACTCTCATCTTAGGTGGTGCCGGGTAATTGACATCATCTTTAGTTGCAAAGTAGATGTTTTCAGGGGTATCGGTCAAGGGTGTGAAATTGAAAGAACGACCTTTCTTAGCGTCTCCCTGTTTCTTTCCACCATCGTTTCCCCTTTTCTGAGTGTTTTGTTCCTTCTTGTTCGTAGCAGCACCATTGTTCCCGGCTTGCACTGATACCACCTTAGCTGGTGCTTGGAGGCTCTCCAAGCGCATGAATTCATCCGCTTTCTTGTAGAATTTGTCAAGTGAGTTTGGTTCTTTCATTTTCAACCATTTTCCAAATTCGCTTGACTTGTCAATTGCCCTCATCAAGTACGTCAAAACCATGCGTGGCTCAGCATTATCCACCTCAGCCAATGCTATGTTAAAGCGATTCAAGAACGACCTGATAGATTCTCCCGAATTTTGCTCTAGACTTGACAGCGACATTATGTCCTTTTCTTTAGAAGCATACAATCGAAATTGCTCCTTGAATTTCCTGGTCAAATCGGAGAATTGATCGCTGGACCTGACCGACAGCTTTGTAAACCATAATAGAGCTACACCTTCTAGATAAACCGGGAAGTATCGGCATTTAATTTCATCAGATGCCCTGGCACCAGTCATGTGCCAGTCGTATTTGTACAGAAACTCGTTAGGATCACTCGTCCCCTTGTAAGCCGGAATTGTAGGAGGAACGAATTTCCTTGGAAACTCTGCCTTCAAGATCCTTTCAGTAAATGGAGTTTTGCTTGGAGCAAATCCCCACTCTTTCTCATCTTCATCTTTTCGCATACTTTCCTTCATGATTTGATGAACCATACCCGAAAAATACTCTTCATCATTTAGAGGCTCTGGAGGACACACATCAGCCACTCTCTCTGAATTCTTCCTTGACAATCGTTCACGGAGGGTTGGCTGCGGCCCCGACCCTCCAGCCTGAAGAGGAGGTCCTTTCTACAGGGTCTGTGGCTCTTTGAGAAATGTTTCCTTCAAAATCCTGAACTCCCGCAGTAGGGTTCCCATCATTATTACTCGGTTGACGGTTTGCCCTTAGCAGATCATTCAACTTACTCAAGAACAGAGCATTCTGGGCATTTTGGGCCTCCAACTGTGCATTCTGAGCGTTCAATTGTTGATTCAGTCCCAAAACTACGGCATCCAACTCTGCTCGAGTAACTCCAACAGTTGGAGCTGCTTGACTTGAAGGAGGAAAGTTAGCAGTATTCTCTTGAACATTATCGGATCTTACAGAATTTCGTTTTCTCCCAGGAGCCATTATTTCCAACAAACTTCTGGTTTTAAAAGAAATCCTTACAATAATCCTTTGCGGAGCAATAGTGGAAGTTTCCTGAGTTGTGTTCTTAGTGAAAGCACCAAAAATGTTAATGTAAAATCAGACGCTAACACCCCGGTGTCAATTGAAGTTGGATGAAAGCACCACCCGTGTACACGGGAACTACAAGCAAGTAGAGAAAATAGAGAAAAAGCAGAAAAGACAACAATTTTTATAGTGGTTCGGCTTAGAGTAAGCCTACGTCCACTCTAACTCTGTTTATTACTGAATTTGATTGCAACTTTACAACAATCTTCAATTACAACACACTTTAGACCAGTAGATCAAACTTTGATAGAGAATAATCTTCCGAGTCCATGTTGAATGATGTAGATTTTCTCTTGGAGATCATCGTAGGTCCTTGGTGTTTGGAGTACTTGAAGTATTGAGTGAGTCGAGAATTCTGCAGAGTATCGACGCTTGAAATGGTCGGCCAAAGTCCCCTTCATGTTTGAGGTAGGTCAATATTTATAGAGAAATCTGGTCTGGAATTATTGCCCAAGTTATAAGTCGTGACCGACTTAGGGAAAGTTGTAGGTCGCGCGCGACCTAAGGGCCAAGAGTTAGCAGGCAGTGGCATGAGTGAAGCGGCACTGTGTCTTTCTTTGTTCATCTGGATACAAGTCTTAACTCGTTCACGAGTTAAGAGGTTCCCGGTTTAAAATAAGGCAACATCTATTTTGAGCTCTGTAGTTTTAGGTCGTGAACGACTTATCCTAGGTCGTAGGTCGGTCACGACTTAAATGCGGTTGCTTCCACTCTTTTTTATCTTGAGTCACTAGGTCGTCCTGTTTTTAGCTTTTTTAGGTCGCAGCCTCCTGAGTCGTGACATTTCTCAAGTCGTCCAGGGCTTAGCTCGTAAGTCGCCAAACACCTTAAGTCGCGAAGTTTTCCTAGGTCGCAGATTTCTCTTGAACCTTAAGTCGGCATCATTTCAAGACGTTAGGTCGGAACTTTCTTTAAGGCCTTAGGTCGGCATGCTTTTCAAGCCCCTTGGGTCGGTGCACTTCATAGGTCGCTGAAGAACCGAAGCACTAGGTCGCTAAATACCTTAGGTCGCGGAGTGCTTTGTGATCTTAGGTTGCTGCTGAGTGTGTTAGGTCGCTAGGTCGCCTAAGACTTTAGGTCGTTAGGTCACTGAGTGTGTTAGGTCGCTAGGTCGCTTGAGACTTTAGGTCGTTAGGTCGCGTAAGTCTTAGGCCGCTTTAGAAATAGGAGTTAACAGTACGCATTTAGGTTTTTATCTACGCAAAATAAAATATTTATACTTACCTTAAAAATGAGAACGGTCAATTTTGTTTTCTCAAAATGATCTTTTATTTCCATTAAAACACCCTTTTTGTTTAACACTAAACGTGCGTTTCTTTTATTAAATCTATTAATTGCAATCAACGGTTTCCTTTCTTTTTAATTGAAACATTTGAATTACATTAATTGCAGTTACTTATAAAGTTAGATTTTAAAGCAGACAACTAAAATGTATAAAGAAATAGAATAATTGTTTATTTAAACACGTTTATAAATTTATTGTTTATACATAAGCGTAATAAATAGATTATTTTCCTATTCTTGTAATCATTCTGTAAGCTAAAACACAGTTCAAACAAACATATATTTCTTTTTTTAAAATCAATTTTTCTGTTCTTATTTTAATGAAATTAAATGTACATTCACATATGAAACATTCATTTTATTTGATGTAAATTTTTTTTTATTAAATCAAACTTTCTCTATATTTTCACAAAAACATATGCTGCTTTAATTTACACCTATTAATTTACGATTAGTATTCTCTCTCCTATTAATTGGAAATTTTCAATTACATTAATTTCAGTTGATTAAGTTTCAAAATGGACTAAATGAATGTAATGAGAAGTATAACAATTATTTACTATCTAATAGTAATTTAAACATATTAATACACTATTCGCTACAAACAGTAATTATATATTTTTATTACTAAATAATAGTTTCTCATCTCTACAATCAATCTTTCAGTTGCCAAACATTTTTACTAAATGAATGTTTACTCTTTTACTAAAATTATTCACTATTATTCTTTATTAACATTTATTATTATAATCACCGTTATTAATTACATTCAAACAATTTTATTAAATACGCCTGACGTATGTTATCATTTTTCTTATCTTAGTGTAATACATGTTATTTGTAGAAGTTCAAATTAAGATCATAAACATATCTCTTAACATATGTTAACAAAAATAAAATCATAAATTTTTATTATTCTACCACTTATATTCCTTACTACAATTAGCCTTTGGTATTCCTATCCATTAATTACACAAATAACATAGTTAATATTTGTTTGTCTTCCACTACATTAATACTTCTATATACATCTTAGATTTGTATCAACGATTATTTTTTTAAAACGTGAATCTTGTCAATTACGCGTATTAATTAAGGTTTTAAACTCAATTAACAAAGTTTCCTAAGTCCAATCCCTTTTTACCAAAATTGACAATCCCTAACCACTCGTACTACATTCCCTATAAATGTAATATTTAATAGATTTTATTTCAAATTAACGTACAACTTAATTTCCCTTAATTGAGATCTGATTCCCAAATTTTTATTTAACATTCTAAATGAATAAATAACCTAAATAAAGGGTCACCTACTCACTTTCTTTCGTTTATAAGTTTACTACTTGCCCACCCAGGTATAAATCCCATATATAACACGAATTAATTTCCAATAACACTGCATTATCCAATTATCATAAATTTGTTCAATATGTACTCCTTTTTACTTATAAATAATTTACGTTCTCGGTAAATTCTCATTCACTCTTCTGTTACTAAAATTAAAAATCATTAAGTAATGTTTCCCCCATAACAGTATTAAAATTACTTAACATTCAAGAGGACTTTATTTCAAATAAATTGATTGACCAATAAATTAGGTAATATATAATAATTGTTATTATACCCTTAAGATTTACGCTTGTTCTCTTCTGTTTGGTTTATAGCCAAAGATAATATAACCAATCTAACTCCATATATAAACTTATTTTATTACCCAAATTATACATAAATTTATTACCTTTTACATCCCACTATAAATCAGTGTAACCATTAATACCACCCATATTATCATTCCTTACACAATACTGATCTTATTTAATTACCATTAACTATCTATTTTGTACAATAACTAAATGTTTACATTTGTTACTTATATTTAGTTTTATAACCAAACGTATCATGCTTAAATAAAATGAATTGGAGTTTCATTTAGATTGTTGACAATTGACTTGCATTAACATTGTTGCAGTCTAAATTTAGTTATCATTCCATTATAAAATTGTAATATTTTATTTATTTCAATATTAACTCATAAAATATTATTAAAATAACAAAAAATTAACATCGAAATTTATGGGTCGTTACATCAAGGGTCTCGCATCTATATCATTTGGAAATAACCTTAGAAACCTTGGCTTCTAAACATTTTTTTAATATCTCCAAATGTGATATTGGACTTATGGAGCTCAATTACTTGGACCATATTATTTCCTTTAACGGTGTTCATGTGGATAAGAAAATATTAAAGCAATTCTCGACTAACCCTTTCCATATTCGACAATAACAATCTATGAACTCATAGGGTGTATAGCCTACTACCAATGCTTCATTTAGAAGTACACTCATATGGTAGAGTCCAATCTACTTAGAAAATAGGAAGTCCATTTTAAATGGACCGAGAAAGCCCAGGTGGCCTTCAACCTATTATAGTAAGCACTGACATGGGCCCTTTTCCTTTCTCTCTAAAATTTCCACGCATGGTTACAAATTGAAGCCGACACATCCTAAGTGGCCATCGACGCTATACTATCACAACGCAATCACTTGATTTCTTGCTACAACAAGCAATTAGTGCCATCTATCTGGTCAATATCCACTTATATATGTGAACTATTCGCTATCACAACCATCATTCTCAAATGGCGTCATTACCTATTTGGCCACAGGTTTCTCATCAGAGTTTGTGCCAGCTACTAATGCAAACCATACGTACCTTAGAGCAACAAATGTGGTTGAAAAAGTTTAAGGGCTTCGGTTTCATAATATAGTATAGGCCATCAAACTGTCTTCTCCCATCATTACCATATCCCAATCAACTTTAGAAAAAAAATTCTATGGATTTCATCACCCATCTTCCACCGTTATGAAAGAAAAGTTTTGTTTAGTTAATTGTTGATCCTTTGTCCAAACGTGCTCATTTTGTGCATTTTCAACCACCGTCACTACCACATAGCTTGCCTCTCATTTTTTTTTACAATAATGCATCAAGCTACATGGGTTTTCCCTTTCCATATTCTCCGATCGAAACTGAATATTTATTACTCACCTTGGAGAGAGCTTTTGCGCTTCTTTGGAACGAAACTAAGAAGTAGTAGTTGCAACGATCCGTAAATTTCGATAATTAAATTGGTTTATTTAATAAGATTTTTGTAATAAAATTTAAAGAGAAATAAAAAATTTATATTTTTGTAATGAAGTGAATGTTAAAAATGAAGTGTAGCAATGTTAATTAAAACTATTTATTGACAATTGAAGTAAAATGAAATAGTGTAAATTGTTGCACTTGGTTATAAATTGAATATAAGTAAATAATGGTAAGTGTTGTACAAAATAAATGAATTATTCTAATTAATGGTAATTAGACGAATTCAGTATTATGTAAGTAATTATAATAATTAGTTGAATACAAAATAAACTTAAGTGTAAATTTAAGGTAATGATAACAATTATTGTAAATTACCTATTTAATTTATCAATGAAATTAATTGGAAATCAGTTACATTTAAATGCAAGTAAATGTTCATTAATGTGAGTTAGGACAGTAATTGTAAAGTTTGAATGTAATAAAGCAATGGAAATGTATATTTTATTCAAGGATGAAATAAAAGAATGAAACCTAGTTGAATAAATTCATTGAGATTTATATTTGACAAATTCAATATAAAGGAAAATAATAGTTAATAAAAAGGGAGTTAGAAACTTGAATATATTAATGTAATGAAAGACACACAAATACTAATTAGGTTTATAGAGATATAGATTTAATAAAAGAATTTGAATAGAATCAAATCAAATCAGTTTATTTGAAATTAATTAATTGGAATTCAGTCTGTAAAAAATGGATTAAACAGTGTGTAAATGAAATTAAATACTTTGTTAATTGAAATTAGGATAAAGTGGGAAATATTAATATAATAAAATAATCCAACGAGTTGGTTGAATAACAAGTTTGAGAAATCAAATAAATGGATTTCTTGTAATTCCAATTGATAATTAATGAATTTATTGGAATTGAAATTTGAGATTGTCGTTGGTGAATAAACTAACTTTAAATGGAAACAGAAATTTGTTACAAAGGATTTTTTTAAACTACTAAAGTAATCCAAGATGATAAAAAAATTATAAATGAGAGAATTCGAATGAAACAGTATTTGAATTTAATATTAATTTATTTAATTAACTGAAATATAGCCACTTTGGCCACTGACTCGGATTTTAACGAAACAAGTTTCACCGAATCCGTAAATGTGAATTATTGTAGGATTTCAAGTTTCGTAACGATCGGACTTATCGTTTGATCATACAGACTCAAAACGTCTAGAAATAAATTTAATTGAAATCAATTTGAAATAAGCTGGTTTTAACGTAACTTCTTCATACGATGAAATTTGGACTTGAAATATGTTCCATCGATTTTAAAATATTCAAAAACATCTATTTTGATATATGGGTAGACCCATTTTTGTTCCGTAGTCGAAACGGGCTTTTCGGGACGTTATCTTCAATTTTCCACACCAATTAAGCTCATTTGTTTCTATTATGTTCTGCCTATATATATGTCATTACAAACCCTAGCTGCCTTTCTATTTCTCATTTATGTACGTACAGAAGTTTCTGTTACTCCTCTTTCTCAATGGCAGACAAACCCTAAAATTCACAACCCAGTTTCATTTCAAAATTCAACTTCAAAAATTCAAACTCCTCAACATATATCGAATTATATATCGTTTTGAAGCCCTTGACGAGCGCATCTTAGCTCTGTAATTTGTTTTTCAATTGGGACCTCTACTTGTCCAGAAATCAAAGAACAAGTCTCCATCGTTCATTGGCATTTGATGATCTTAGACGGATCATCGATTGGAAGGTAGCGTTCTGTGGAGAGGGCTGAGGGGAGTTCATCGGTGTAGGTTGTTTGACGATTCGATGGTTTGATTTGTCGTGAAAATTGTAGTAGGGTTTTAGGAAAGTGGCAGCTGCTATTATAATAGGGGGTCGATCGACTTCGAGGAGGGCCGGGTTGGTGAAGGCGCGTCTAAGGTGAGGTGTAGCGGCCTTTGGCGTGGGCGATGATGTCTCGGTCAGCTGCGTTTCTCAAAAGAAGTGGTGGTGCGCTCATGCGTTATAGAGTATGGTTTTAGTAGTTTTGTTGGGTGGTGACGATGTGGCCTCGCTGATGTGTAAGTAGTTATATTTATTTCATTTATTTTCTAATTTAAATCGTCCAACTTCAAACGTTAATAACTTTTACGTATGAACTTTAATTCACACGCGATTTCTTGCGTTAGGATCGTATTGAAATTCCTGACATTTCGACACAAGTTTGGATGGATTCTGAGACCGTTCAAATTTTGGGTTTAAATTGGATTTAAATTCGATTTAAGTTCAAAGGTGAGTGTTTTAACCCACTCATAACTTCTAAAATTTCTCATGTTTGTTAAATTGATTGATGATGTGATTAGAAATTCATCTATGATAGTTGGCATATTTTGAATCATCATCTTAGTTAATTTGAATTTATTTGGATAAAATAGATATTTAATTTATTATTGAGTATAAACGGCCAGCAAATACCTGTTATTTATTATCTGTTCTATATTGATATTACCGATTGAATTGGATGATGATTGTGATAAATGTTTGATGATTGATATTTGATGAATGGATGTTTTTTATATTGCTATAAACTTCAAGTTGTTATGGATTTTTATTCATTCGGGATTGCGGTTTGAAATGATATATAACCGTATTTATATTTTAAATTACGGATTGAGATGATAAATATTCGTATCACTTGATCATAGGTTAGAAAATTATATATAGACACCTTGGTCTATATATAAAAATATTTGAAACGATTTCTATGGTTTTGTAAAGAAATATATGGTTTTATATAAATAATGATTTTTGATATTATATAAAGGTTATTTTATCCTTGATTTTAAGCTACGTATAAATTTTTTAATATAGAATAAGCTTAATAATAAGTTTGATTTCTATTGAAGATAATATGGTTAAGTATTTAAATTATATTTTAATATAGAGGTTATAATGATTTAAATAAATTAAGGTTGGAAGACAAATTTGAGATTTATTTGAAATTGAATTTATTTAAGAATTAAACTCAAGTAAGCTTGATGAGAAATTTATTAAATTTGAAATTTTAGAAGGTATTATTTTATAACTTGATTTTGGTTTAAGGTGATTTAAATGAATATTTCAATTATAAGTACATTGAAGGAAATATTTAGTTATTTGTAATTTGAGTTTCATTTTAAATGATAATGGGTTTATTATGTAAAATATTTCAAAATTAAATAACAGGAAATTGGATTGTTGAACCGTAATTACCAAATTTAGTTTTAAAATTGTTGAATACTTAAAGCTTGAAGTACATTGAATTTGAAATGGTTTATCCTATGGATCAAATCTATTTTGAAATCGATAAAATTTGGAATAGTTTATTTGAAAATTGAAGCGTAATGAAATTTATGATTTGCAATTTGGTTAAATTTAGAATTTAGAAATTCGAGCTGTTTTGGAATTGATTTGTGAAGTTGAAGAAGCTAGTTTATTATATAAAGTATTTTAATATTTGAACCATTTAAGTGGTGGAAGTTATGTTTCAAAGTATGAGTTTCAAAGGATTATGATTTGAAGTGTTAAATTTCAAATGTTTTGATTTTGAAGTGTTATACCGTCAAAAGTGCTATGATTTTTGGAAAGGACATATTTGAAATAAAAATGATATTATATTGATTTGGGTTTTAATAAAATGATATCATATTGATTTGGTTTTTGAAATGGAAATCATATCATATATATATGGTTTGAAATGGATATTATATTCTGGTTTTGAAGTATAAATTATTTTGAAATGATCGTGATGTTATAATACGTTTGGTTGTTAAAGAGACCGGGATCGAAAGTTGTCATACTCTCTGCCAATTCCGAAAACCACTTTAACAACCATGTATGTTGTGGATATTCCAGAATGAAGTAGGATGGCGGCAGCGTTCCTTTGAGGTATGTACGTGGACCCGACTCCCGTGAGTTGGCATAAGATGGCCAAAACAGGAGCGATTGACGTGCTAAGAATGTAGCACCTTTTATTGGACACACTCCTTCGATACCATTCTATTACTTTGTGATTGATTGGGGCCCTTTTTATTTTGGGGGTGTGACTCGAGGTGGACGGTAGTAGCTGCTACGCGTTACCACCGATTCGGAAGTGTAATTGGTATATCTACCCTGGCATAGCCTAGTTGGGTCGTGTCACCTACCCTAGCGTGCCTTGTACGATTTTGGTTTTCTCCCATTGCCCGTGGAGTATCCTCTGGTGGCTTCCCGATCAGGAGAGAATATAATATTGGATGGACTATTGGGACTATTACGTGGTAAGAGGAATATTAGGTCACTCCTTAACGCTATTTGAAAGTAAGTTTATTTTACTGTAGACCTTATTATAATAGCGAAATATTACTACATAGTAAAAAGTTAACTGATCCTTAGGACGTGTGAATCTCGAATATCTCTTAAGTTACTGCACACACATTACACACTAGATAGGAGATGTCAAAAACCCGTAAACATCTTTGACGCCGTTCCACTCATATTTTACCATTGGTTTAACTTATATAAGATCTTTTTTTCTGACCCGAGTGTCTTATCTTTCAATTCGCTCGGGTCAGCCTGAGCATTTCAGGGTTTGAAGACCTTATTTCTGGATGACGAAGACAAAGATCGTATTACTATTATTTATGGTATTATTCCACTGCATTCATACTATTCCGTTGTATTATTTATTGTTCTCTTTTATGTGTAACTTTGATATGTGTTGTATAAGTTTAATCAAATGTTTTGTAAAACAAATTCATCAACTGTTATTTGATTATTATATTTTGTCATTCCGCTGTGAGATTCTATTTTGTTTTATGTCTTTCTCCGTTTTTCTTATTTATCCCAATAACAATCCACCCTTTTGTATAGTTTGAGTCTGACATGTGTGGTTTATCGTCGATTTAAAACATACAAAAAGGCAGGATATTACATTTGGTATCAGAGCTTTGGTTTAGCGAAAAACCTTAGCTTTGTGGGGTCTGAATCTTTACTAATAGGGTAGTAATACCCTATGATGAGTTGCTGAGTGTATATGTATGAGAGAGTGTATTCATTAGTGTGATAAAAGGGTTTTGTATTGTGTCAATTTGTTCCGTTTTGTATTTACAAATTCTTGTTGGTGCATTGGACGCTATGACATTAAATGGGATTTATAAACATTTAATAGGACAGACCAGCACAATATTTATTTTGGAATATACGCAAGTGAAATAATTTAGCCTATTATATTTTTCTATATATAAAGTCATAAGTTTTATAAAGGTTATATTTGGTTGTAATATATTGGTTGCTAGGTAGTGAAATTTATAAATATTGGTTGGAAATAAGATTTAAAATAAAATAAATGAAAATTGGAAATTTAGAACCTAAGTTCTAGGGGTTTTGAAAATTTCTTTCAAATGATTTTGAAATATAATAATAATAATGTTATTTAGAAGTATTTTCTGATACAAATATTTCAATATGATTTGAAAGAATTGTTTTAAAGAAATTTTGGAAAGACATAAGTTCTGTACTCCCCTCTCTGTCATTGGGAAATAATTTCGGTGATGAGCGCACGCATCACCGACATTCATTTTCGAGTTTCAAAGTGTAAAGACCGCGGCAGTAGTTTTACCACAAATTTATTTTGATAAAAAAAAAATTTCGAATTGTTTAAATATAATCGTGTATATATATATATAAATGTAAGCATATACATCTATTTATTATTTTAAAATGATTTGAAATTTAACCCCGTATTTACTTCTTAAGTTTTCGTTAATTAATAGTTTCAACTATTGTAGTGAAATGGAATGTAACTAATTAATAACTGGAACCTCTAATTTAAAATAAGAGACTAAATGCTAGGTTTTAAATGAAATAACAAGAAAGTTGAAATTTATAATCTATAAAAAGCAAAGGATGTGATTATTGAACATTAGATTAACTAAAAGAAATAAGATAAACTTGTGTAATTTTCAATTGCATTCTTAAAAAGCATATATATAACTTACCAAAAATTCAAAAGTTGAAATGTCTAATAAGAAAATGTAATGGAAAATTTACAAGTAAAACTTATGTAATAGAAAGGTTCAATGAATTACTTTTACAAATGAGAATTTGATGTTATAGTGGTTATAAACTTAAATTACAATTGAAATGTTAGTATAATAAAATATGATAGAAGGTAAATGTTGTAAGTAGAGGATTTTAAACTTAAGTAAATGAAATTGATGTGCCAGGTAACTGAATTTAACACGAATACTATGGATAAATGAATGAAAATAAATGAAATTGAGAAATGAGTGAATGTAATGCAATAAAAAGAAAATTTATATGATATGAATTTATGTAAGTATAAGTGAAATAAGTGAAATAAACATTGAATTAGTGGATATAAATGAAAATTTGCGGGAAATAAATGTAAATTAAAAAGATAAATCGTTATATAAATGAAAAGGAAATAAAACAACAAATGTTATGAAATGAAATTAATAAGAATGAACTTGATCTATTTTTTGGAATTGTTATTTGTTTGGTTTATGGTTATTTGGGAAAAGATACTTTAAATTTTTGGGATGTATGAATAATCTATTTAGTTCTAAAACTGTTGAGTAAATGGTGCACTTAGTAGTTTATTTTTCGATCTATACAATTTAAAGTTTTTGAACCTGAACAGCTATTTGTTTTGTTTGATATGAATGGATAATTGATTTGTGTTTATTTTATATGATGGTTGTATGCTTTGTTTTAAGTGATTGTTGTATATATTGATTTGTTTGTTAGCAGTTGAAAAAACTTTAAATATTTCATCTTATTTAATTAAATAAATAAACTCTTTTGGGATTATATAAGTGAAATACAGGTTATGGAAGCAATTGCTACAGCTTTTGGTTTCATAAAATAAGCGTACATTGCTCGACAAATAGGTACGTTTTTGGATTACGGTTTATAGCGTTATTATATTGTTTTCTCATTGTCGGGAGATATTATTTTGACATATTGTGATATATATTGTTATATTTGATATTATGAATTTTTCCGTGCCTCTCTGTACAAAGGAGACTCTACCGAAATTTTCCGTAAATTTTGGACATAGAAAATTTTTGGAAAATGTTTTCCAAACTTTATTAATTTGAGTATAAAAAGATTTAATGATTATAAATTGGCATATTTTATTTAAATTAATCAATTTGTAAATTTGTTTGTTCATAAAGTCAATATTTTTGAATAAGATGTATTGCTTACTCAATTCTTTCTTTTCACTTCTTTTTCCTTTTCGGGGCGAAAATTTTTGAGTAGGGGAGAGTATAACGACCCGTAAATTTCGATAATTAAATTGGTTAATTTATTAAGATTTTTGTAATAAATTTAGAGAGAAATAAAATATTTATACTTTGTAATGAGGTGAATGTTAAAAATGAAGTGTAGCAATGGTAATTAAAACTAATTATTGACAATTGAAGTGAAATCCTAATAATGAAATAGTGTAAATTGTTGCACTTGGTTATAAATTGAATATAAGTAAATAAGGGTAAGTGTTGTATAAATAAATGAATTAGCATAATTAATGGTAATTGGATGAATTCATTATTATGTAAGTAATTATAATAATTAGTTGAATATAGAATAAACTTAAATGTAAATTTAAGGTTATGATAACAATTGTTATAAATTACCTATTTAACTTGTCAATGAAATTAATTGGAAATCAATTACATTTAAATGCAAGTAAATGTTCATTAATGTGTCATTAATGTGAGTTAGGATGGTAATTATAAAGTGTTAATGTAATACAACAATGAAAATGTATATTTAATCAAGGATGAAATAAAAAATGAAACCTAGTTGAATAAATTCATTGAGATTTTAATAAACGTATATATCTGACAAATTCAATATAATTGAAAATCATAGTTAATAAAAAGGGAGATAGAAACTTGAATATAGTAATGTAATGAAGACAAATGAATATTAATTAGGTTTATAGTGTAATATAGACTTAATAAAAGAATTGGTATAGAATCAAATCAGTTTATTTGAAATTAATTAATTGGAATTCAATCTATAACAAATGGATTAAACGGTAAGTAAATGAAATTAAATACTATGTTAATTGAAATTAGGACGAAATGGGAAATATTAATATAATAAAATAAACCAATGATAATTGGTTGAATAACAAGTTGAGAAATCAAATAAAGGGATTTCTTGTAATTCTAGTTGATAATTAATGAATTTACTGGAATTAAAATTTGATATTGTAGTTGGTTAATAAATTAGCGTTAAATGGATATAGAAATTTATTGTAAAGGATTTTTTAAACTACTAAAGTAATCCAAGATGAAAAAATTATAAATTAGAGAAATCGAATGAAACCGTGATTTAATTTAATATTAATTTATTTAATTAATTGAAATATAGCCATTTTGGCCACTGAATTGGATTTCAACGAAACCAGATTCATCGGATCCATAACAGTGAATTATTATCGGATTTCAAGTTTCGTAACGATCGGATTTGTCATTTGATCATACGGACTCAAAATGTCTAGAAATCAATTTAATTGAAATTAATCGAAATCAATTTGAAATAAGCTGGTTTAAATGTAACTTCTTCATACGATGGAATTTGGACTTGAAACATGTTCCATCGATTTTAAAATATTCAAAAACATCTATTTTGATATGTGGGTTGACCCATTTTCGTTCCGGAGTCAAAACGGGCTTTTCGGGTCGTTATCATTCAATTTTCCACACCAATCAAGCCCATTTGTTTCTATTATGTTCTGCATATATATATGTAATTATAAACCCTAGCAGCCATTCTATTTCTCATTTTTGTTCGTACAGAAGTTTCTGTTGCTCCTCTTTCTCAATGGCAGACAAACCTTGGAATTTACAACCCAGTTTCAATTCTAAATTCAACTTCAAAAATTCAAACTCTTCAATATATAACGAATTATATTTCGTTTTGAAGCTCTCGACGAGCGCATCTCAGATCCATAATTCGTTTTTCAATTAGGACCTCTGCCTGTCCAGAAATCGAAGAGCAAGTCTCAGCCGTTCATTGGCGTTTGATGATTTTAGTTAGATCGTCGATTGGAAGGTAGCGTTCTATGGTGAGGACCGAGGGGAGTGCATCGGTGTAGGCTATTTGACGATTCGATGGATTGATTTGTCATGAAAATTGTAGTAGGGTTTGAGGAAAGTGGCGGCTGCTGTTATAATGGGGGTCGATCGGCTTCGAGGAGGGCCTCGTAGGTAAAGTCGCGTTTAAGGTGAGGTGCGACGGCCTTTGGCGTGGGCGACGATGCCTCGATCGGCTGCGTTTGTCAGAAGAAGTTGTAACAACCCGCATATTTAACGATTTTATATTTAAATATTTTATTTAAATATTATATCGTTAATCGGATTTTGGTCCGAAAAGCTACTTTTTGCAAACGGTCAAATTAGGACTCGAGACCACTTCCGTTGATTTCGAAATGCCGTTTACAACTTTTTTAAGTATAAACATCGATATGTTTGGAGTCAGTGGAATTTCACTAACTTTTCCCGCTTTGGACTTTGGGTTGGTTTAGCCCATTAAAACCCAAGTCCCAACCCCTTCTCCTCACTCTTCATAAATTCCTAACTAACTCAAGATTTCCATTAATGGTGAAGAGAATGGGAAATTAAAACTCCAAGCTCAAATTTAATTGCTAATCCAACATTCAACTTCAAATTCAAGTAGATGACATTGGATCATAGTTGTAGTTGCTTCTCTATAGATTTCAAGCTTGCTCTTCATTGAATTTGTGCAAAGGTGAGATTTTTTCTCACATTCTTGTCTATAACCATCACGAATGTTTGGGAATGATTTCCTACCACTTTAGCATGTGCATTTGTATTTGGTTTGGATTGGATTGGCAAAAAATTCCAACTTTTAGTGTTTTTGGTGAAAATCTTCCCTTAGGTCGCCCTGCCTTTGCTAGGTCGTTCGCGTGGAAAAGTCTCGGCCTTCAAATAGCTCGTTTCCGACCTAAAATGGCCTATAACCTTAGGTCGCTCGACGCTTCGGAATTAGGTCGTGGGTCGTTGGGCTTTAGGTCGTGGGTCGCAAGCTCCTTAGGTCGTAGGTCGTTCGAATGTTAGGTCGCTCGGCCCTTATCCCCTTAGGTCGCTAGGTCGCAACGTTTTAGGTCGATAGGTCGCGACGTTTTAGGTCGCTGCATCCTATGCCTCTATAGGTTGCTCGACCTCGTTTATGACCATAGGTCGCTCACCCCCTCTTCGTTAGGTCGCTCGGCCTTGCCTTCCATTTTTAGGTCGCAACACTGTTAGGTCGCCTGACCTATAACCCGTTAGGTCGTCGGACCTATAACCCGTTAGGTCGTTGGACCTATAACCCGTAGGTCGTTAGACCGTTGAGCCACTAGGTCGTATGACCTCTAACCTGTTAGGTCGTTAGACATATAAACCGTTAGGTCGCGTGACTTTTTCCCCTTTGTTCCATTAAGTCGCGTACCCCGTTAAGTCGCTCGGCCTTTGTTCCATTAGGTCGCGTACCCCCTTAAGTCGCTCGATCCTATCCTCCCTTAGGTCTTCACTAGGTCGTACCGTTTTGGTCGGGGCGCTGCCCCCTGGACCCCCGCGACCTGACCGGGCAGGTCGAACCCCGTAGCAGGGGCGTTGCCCCCGCACCCCCCTAGACCCCCCCTCCGTAGGGGATCTTATCTGAAAAACGTTCAACAGAACTTGCTTTGTTGAGATGCGGAGTTGACCATTCTTCGAGACAAGCTATCTTGGGCTTCTTGGTCGATTGTATGGATTTTTGAATATCTATTTCGATGGATTCTTTATCGATTTCTTTGGAGTTTATTCGCGTCTTCAAAAGTGATCTTTGTGCTTGATTGTTTCTACAATCGCTTCTTTGATTTGTCATTTTAAAATATAAAGGTTTCAATACTAGTAGTAAATATCAAAACTCTTTCAACAAAATGATTTCAACTCTATTTTCAATAACAAAGCTCTTTTCTTAAACCATTTTCCAATCTACTAGTATATACAAACCTTTACCTCACTCATATGAGAAATTGAATTAAACGGCTTAGTAAAACAAGTGGTATGCGTTTGCTTCGTCGGTTAACTCTTGGACTTGTTCGATTGAACCTTTTTGTTACAATTTTCTAGTGAAGATCTACAGTTTGTTCGTAAATATTTGAGTTAAGCAAGTGGTAATGGGACATGAAGCTAAACTTTTATATTTACTAGCTTAGTGTAATTGACACTTCTCGTAGATCATGACGATCATTTTATGATTTAGACTAGCAATTGTGCGATGTCTCTTTGTTTGCAAGGTTAGACTAGACCTCATAGGTGTGATTCCGACTCACACGTATCTCTTTGTCCGCAAGGTTAGTCTAGACACCATTTGTGTGATTCCACTCACACATACCTTTTTGTTGCGAGGTTAGGCTAGACACCATTTGTGTGATTCCACTCACACATACCTTTTTTCTTTTTGGTTAGCCTAGACCTCATCTGGGTGATTCCGGCTCACCCATATGGGGTAGCTCCCCATGGTCTTCGGACCGTCATGTGATAGGCCTCTTTCCCTTTTTCTGTGATTTCTGGATTTATTGTGTTGATTTCTGGAATTTATGTCATTGACTTGTTATGAGTACAAGTTTAGGGTATGATGCCTTCTTTGGATCTTTGAGAAGATTCTTGTGATATTGATATATCTCTTATTGATTGATCTTCTGTTGATCATCATTTGCATACTTATAGTAGTATGTCAGTATGGATATTTTATGTTTATGCCATATCTTTTATTTTATATCATGTCATCTGATATTTATAGCTAGACTGATCCATTTATTATTTTCTTAAATAATACTCGGGTCAGGCTGAGATGTTACAGGTGCTTCTGCTTGACTTCTTCCCGGGATTTGCTACTCTGACTTTTGGCTAACTATTTAGATTAGCATTTTTTGTTGTATACACTTGAGATATAGACTCATAGTTGTATTCTTTTGTATAGCACGTGTTGCTATTCTTTTGTATTATTGTGGATCTTTTTGACCACTACTCTGATGTACACTTTCATGTGTTAGTTATATATTCATATCTTCTTCCGCCTTTGTGATATGGATGTCTGTGACTGATTTGTGTTATGCTTATTTCTACGTTTGTTTCCGAAGATTATTTATAGCCACCGTGTGATAAGAAATTACATGGATGGTCGCTCCTCAACAGCCTTATTCTCCGTGCTAGTTGACAGCACTACACCGTAGTGTTCTTGGCTAGCGTGGGTATAGAGGTGGGGCGTCATAGAAGTGGCGGCACGCTCATGCGTTATAGGGTTTGGTTCAAGTAGATTTGCTGGATGGTGATGATTCGGCCTAGCTGACGTGTAAGTAGTTATATTTATTTCATTTATTTTCTAATTTAAATCGTCTAACTTCAAACGTTAATAACTTTTACGTATGAACTTGAATTCACACGTGATTTCTTGCATTAGGATCGTATTGAAATTTTAGACATTTTAACGTTGGTGTGGAAAGATTTTGAGACCGTTCAAATTTTGGGTTTAAATTGGATTTAAATTCCAAGATGAGTGTTTTAACCCACTCACAACTTCTAAAATTTCTCATGTTTGTTAAATTGATCGATGATGTGATTAGAAATTTATTTACGACTGTTTGGCATATTTGAATCATTATCTCAGTTAATTTGAATTAATTTGGATAAAATAGATATTTAATTTACTGTTGAATATAAACTGCCAGTAAATACCTTTTATTTATTATCTTTTCTATATTGATATTATTGATTGAATTGGATGATGATTGTGGTAAATGTTTGATGATTGACATTAGGTGAATGGATGTTGTATTTTATATTGCTATAAACTATAAGTTATTATGGATTTTTATTTCGTCCGGGATTGCGGTTTGAAATGATATATAACCGTATTTATATTATATGTTACGTATTAAAATGATAAATATCTGTATCACTTGACCGTAGGACAGAAAATTATATACAGATACCGTGATCTATATATAAAAATATTTGAAATGATTTCTATGGTTTTGTAATGAAATATATGATTTTAGATAAATATTGCTTTTTGATATTATATAAAGGTTATTTTATCCTTGATTTTGAGCTACGTACAATTTGTTTTAATATAGAATAAGCTTAATAATAAGTTTGATTTTTATTGAAGATAATATGGTTAAGTATTTATGTTATATTTTAATATAGAGGTTATAATGATTTAAATAATTTAAGGCTCGAAGATAAATTTGAGATTTACTTTAAATTAAATTTATTTAAGAATTAAACTCAAATAAGCTTGATGAGAAATTTATTAAATTTGAAATTTTAGACGGTATTATTTTATAACATGATTCTGGTTTAAGGTGAATTAAATGAATATTTCAAGTATAAATAAATTCAAGGAAATATTTAGTTATTTGTATTTTGAGTTTTTATTTAAATGATAATGGATTTATTATGTAAAATATTTCAAAACTAAATAATATAAAATTGAATCGTTGAATCGTAACTACCAAACTTAGTTTTAAAATTGTTGAATACTTAAAGTTTGAAATATATTGAATTTGAAATGGTTTATTCTATGGATCAAATCTATTTTGAAATCGATAAAATTTGGAATAGTTTATTTGAAAACCGAAGCGTATTGAAATTTATGATTAGGATTTGGTTAAATTTAAAATTTAGAAATTCGAGCTGTTTTGGAATTGATTTGTGAAGTTGAAGAAGCTAGTTTATTATATAAAGTATTTTAGTATTTAAACCATTTAAGTGGTGGAAGTTATGTTTCAAAGTATGAGTTTCAAAGGATTATGATTTGAAGTGTTATATTTCAAATGTTTTGATTTTGAAGTGTTATAACGTCAAAAGTGCTATGATTTTAATAAGGACGTATTTGAAATAAAAATGATATGATATTGATTTGGGTTTTAATAAAATGATATCATATTAATTTGGTTTTTGGAATGGAAATCATATCATATTTATATGGTTTGAAATGGATATTATATTCTGGTTTTGAAGTATAAATTATTTTGAAATGACCGTGATCTTATAATAATGTTTGGTTGTTAAAGAGAACGGGATCAAAAGTTGTCATACTCTCTACCAACTCCGAAAACCACTTTAACAACCGTATACGCGGTGTAGAATGCAGAACGAAGTAGGAAGGCGGCGGCGTTCCTTTGAGGTATATACGTGGATCCGACTCCCATGAGTTGGCATAAGGTGGCCAAAAGAGGAGCGATTGACGGGCTAAGAAGGTAGCACCTTTTATCGGACACACTCCTTCGATACCACTCTATTACTTTGTGATTGATTGGGGCCCTTTTAATTTTGGGGGTGTGGCTTAAGGTTGGCGGTAGTATCTGCTACGCGTTACCATCGGTCCGGAAGCATAATTGGTATATCTACCCTGGCAGTGCCTAGTTGTAAGTGTCACCTACCTTAGCGTGCCTTGTATGATTTTGGTTTTCTCCTGTAGCCCTTGGAATATCCTCTGATGGCTTCCCGATAAGGAGGGACTACGATACTGGATGGACTACTGGGACTATTACGTGTTGAGGGGAATATTGGGTCATTCCTTAACGCTATTTAAAAGTAAGTTTATTTTACTGTAGACGTTATTAAAATAGCGAAATATTACTACATAATAAATAGTTTAACGGATCCTTAGGAGGCGTGAATCCCAAACATCTGTTACTTTAATACACACATGTTAGACACTGGATAGGAGATGTCGAAAACCGGTAAACATCTCTGACGTCGTTCCACTCATATTTTACCATTGATTTAACTTACATAAGATCTTTTAGTTTTGATTCGAGTGTTTTGTCTTTTTAATTCGCTCGGGTCGGCCTAAATGTTTCAGGGTTTGAAGACCTTATTACTGGAGGACGAAGACGAAGATTGTATTACTAATATTTATTGTATTATTCCACTGCATTCATACTGTTCTACTACATTATTTATTATTCTCTGGTATGTGTAACTCTGATTTGTGTTGTATAAGTATAATCAAATGTTTTGTAAAACAGCTTCATGAATTGTTATTTGATTATTATATTTTGTCATTTCGTTGTGAGATTTTGTTTTGTTTTATTTCTTTCCCTGCTTTTCTTATATACTTCAATAACAATACGCTCTTTTTGTACAGTTTGAGTCTGACGTGTGTGGTTTATCGTCGATTTAAAACGTACGAAAAGGCGGGATGTTACAGTGTACCTACAACCCTTAAATAAACATCCTAACTTAGGTTGTTATTTGGGGCTTAGAAATATCTTAGATCGATAATTGGTGACTTTCCAAACAAAGGATGAAATATTTTTCATTGGTTGAATGGTGGTTAATACATGCAAACATTCTTCCATTGGGATGTGACCATTTAAGTAGTTTACGGTCATGCACCTCCGGTTATTTCCACCTACATATTAGGGAGCTCCAAACTCTAAGAAGTTGAAGTATGGGAAGGTACAAGAGAACAAATCTCACACATCATCAAAACCTATCTCCAACAAGCTTAGATTCGATTGAAAAACAAAGCCGACTAGCATCGTTAAGATAAAACATATGAAGTAGGCTCATGGATTTTTTTTCAAACTAGAACTATACCACTAATACTCTCCCTGCTCACCTCAATTTTTTTCCAAAAAGGTACTTTGGTCCTTTTCAAATTGTTTAAAGGATTGGACCTACAGCATATCACCTCCTTCTTCCAATGAAAGCATATGTCCATCCTGTCTTCCATATCTCTGTCTTTAAACATTGCCCCAACTAGCAAGCCTCAACTCCATCTCCACCAAATAAATCACCATAGCACGTGACCTTGAGGACAAGGTCATTTTTCAAAATGGTACTAATATTGATGCATCTATTATAAGAAATCATAGTTATGAGGTTGTGCCATAAATAAGATATAGGACATAAGAAAATCAGGTAATTGAGTTTAATGCAACATGAAACTAAGAAGCTTCTATAAATATCTTTTACTTACAACTGCAAGAATTAATTACAAATTTTGATTTTGTGTTCCTCTACTTATAATTCCACTAGGAAAATTAGCAACTAATTGCTTGTAATAATTTTTCTATATAAAGAAAGGCTAAGATGTATGATAAGCTATGAACAATTTGTGCAAAATTTATCATTTCTTCTAACTTCTTCCTTATTTAATATTTATTCTGCTATACACATTTTTATCTTGTTATGCATTTCTTAAATTAATACTAAACATAGTTAGGTGCTCTCAATATACTACTAGTATTGCTACAAAACCATCCAGAAACCCTTACTTCATATATCATCAGATTTACCATCATTATTTGTGGTAGATACATAAAGCAAGAATTTAAATCTCCTTCATCTCACCCGAGATATCTACCCTAGATTTTCTCCGAAGTCCAAAATTTTATAGCTTGGTTAGTTATCAGAGTTTTAAATCCCCTTTATCTCAGCTAAGATATCAGACCTAGATTTTCTTCAAAATCAAAGATTTGAAACCTGGACTGTAGGCAATTAATGATGGCTTAGTCAAATTTCTAAAGGGCTAAGACACGTCTTTATTTCTACTAATTCAGACATTTTACTTATGGCTTTAACTTGGTACACACATTTCACCTCATACTCCTTGAATAATATATACACTGGACGATAACATACTCTCAAACAATCATTCACAACTGTTAATCAAACTCTAAAATATTGGTAATAAAGCGATGCAATTAAGAGTATGGTTTAGGGATAATTAGGTAATTTTATTTTGTAGCTTAACCGTTATGAGAAATTTTTTCTGATACAAAAGTATGTTTTTGTTTTTATTGTATGTTGGTGTGCATACTGTTAAGATTACATTATAATAAAAATCCTTATGACAAAGTATCTAGTCAACTGCAGTTATGAAAGGTTTAGTAACCAAGAATATTAAGTCGTACTAACAAATCCTTAAATGCTCCTAGTCAAAGGTGTGTCGAGAATGGATAATTGATGTATCGAGTAGACTAGTTTACACTTCAATATATATGATAGACGACGATATATTCATTATGGTCTAGGTAACAATATGTTACTTGTATTCACTTAGAATGATTACATAATGACCGATCATCTCTTATGGGTTATTTTATGTAAGTCAAATAGAAGATCCCATACGATGCATTATTTTTTTGATTTGACAATATTGCGGATCTTTTGAGTTTTGACCTGACATTATTATAGTCAACTACATGATATTGGTTCACATTACAGTTATAATTCAGTATTTATTAAGATTCATGAAGTGAAAAAATATGCACTAAAGGATTTTTCTCCTTAGATATAGAAAGTAAGCTCACCGTAATTGGACATTAGCTCAAGTCTAAGTGTTTGGCCAAAGCGATATGGTATTAGTTGGTAAATGTTATCATGTTGACACAACCAACTTCATAGTTAAACTTTGCAATTTGATATGGATGTTATTAGAGTTTTGATCATTAACTGAGTTCAAATCATCTCAGTAACATAGTGTTGACACAAATACGTAATGCAAATAGCATATTGTTTCTTAAAGGTGTAGGTCAAAATGATTAGAAGCAAGATTTCACTTAGATGATCTATAAGTAATTAACCTTGAGTCCACTATTGTACTATAGAAAAGTTTATAAAAGTTCTAATACTTGAATTATCCAAATATTACTAAGTGTTGAAGTCACTCTGAGAATATCACAACCGTTACTCTCAATGTTTATGTAAATTTAATATAAATAAGTAATATATAAATTTTGTCAATTATTATGGAGATATTATTATAGTGTTTACGTTAATAAATAAGTTATTTTTGGATTTAAATTTTAATTATTAAATAGGGTAATCTTGGCATAAATCTTTATGATTATAAAAAATTAGCATTAGATCCCTCCGAATTTTCTTATATAATTTACATCCCTATTTTTTTAATGTGAAATTCAAGGGGTATCTGTGTAATTTTACTAACTTTAACATGTGTTTTTAAGGCATACCTCCATAATTCATAACCGTCATAATATATATCATAGTGGTCGCTTTTAAAATTGTAAACGAGAGAAGAAAAAAATCAAAGAAATTCAAAAAAAAAAAGATGTAGAAAATAGTTTCTAAATGGGAAGAATGTAAAATAAATAAGTTTAAAAAAGAGGGATGTGTCCCTAATTTCCACTAATAAATATATAATTATTATTTACTCATTTGATTAAATAAATAAACTTAAAATAATTAAATTAAATAAACATAGTATTATCTTTATTAGTCAAACAATTCTCACTATCGCTCAATATGCCTGGGATATATGATAAATCGTATAACAATTCCTTTTTAATGGATTAGGGGAAACATCATGGTTTTCTATGTACCCACACACCAACCTATAGCTAACACGAGATCCTTTCCACAATCTAGGGTATATCGATCTGTTTAACGTTCCGGGGTAGCCGATCCGTACCCAATGAGCTTCCTCACAATACCGCTTCTTATGAGTACATCAGAAACACTCCAAGTTTCAACGGTCTCTTAGCACATATATCTGAGACTTTCCTTACTCCATCTAGGTTCCATTCATCATTGTTGGAACCATTCAACGTTGTTTATATCCATGATAGAAACCACCAATGTTGCTTCTATCCATGATAGAACCCTTCAACATTCCATTCACAAGTTTCCTTCCTCAAACATGTTGTAAGAACCCATAAAATTTGATAAGAAATTAAATAATTAAAAATAAGGCTAAAACGTAATTTATGTAAATGTCATAATTTGATCATGAGAGTCGCACCATTGTTTCCCTGGTGATTTTTTGATCAATTTCCATATGGAATATGTTAAAATCAGAGCTCAAACAGAAAAGTTATGGAAGTTTGAAGTTTTTGAGTTTAAAATAGTTTATACCAATTCAAAATTTAAAATCTAAAATATATGAGAAATTTAAGAGTTTGAAATTTGAATTTAAAAGTGCCTTAGGATATAATTAATGCTAAGTATAAATTTAATGTTAACAGTAATTAGTAAGTATTAGGGTAATAAATCAGAAAACAACGTAAGAAAATAAAATGACCAAATATAAAAAATCGGTCGACGGCCTTGCTTGGGCCAATCGATCGATGGGTGTGTTTGTAACATCCCTTATCTTGAGACCCAATGCTAAGTGCTGCAGATGCTGCAGTCATCTATAGTATTAAATTCTAGTGATAAAATACGGTAATGTTAATGGTATCCATAATATCAGAAGCACATGAACATGAAATAAAATCACAGATTCCAAAAACAGTTTTACCGATTACATTGAAAATCAATCTTTTATGTTCCATTACACAATCCCAAATGATCCCCAGGTTTCGGTTGAATATAATTATTATAATTTATGCTAAGAGTGACATATGAAGATGCCCACTTGGATGATCAGAGTACTCAATAGACATAATAATCTTAATACATCATAACGGAAATAAAACTAATAAGTCTTAAATAGCTAACATTTGCATCATGCTCATCTCCGAAAGCTTATTCATCCACCTACTAGACTTGTAAAACTTTAACTCCCAATCTACTTAAATTAATTTTGAGCACCCAAGAGTTTAATGGAAAAACATAAACTTTGAGTCAGACATACAGTCTAGTGTAAATAATACATTATATCTCGTTTACTGATATTAAGTGAGACCAAGCTGCTTACAGGAATGGGTTTCCCTCACCGATATCCCTTTAAAAGCGTGTGTTTTTGCAAATTAGAATCCTATAATCAAAATGATTAAAGCAATAATAGCAATATCATATACGCACATAAATCTGGTAATCAATGGGCTATCTGTCCATATAATATAGATTTGTTTGACTAACTACTAACCATTGGCTGACTCGGGGCTACTAGACAATACAAATAATTTAACTTCTATTAGACACACTTCTAGATGGTATGTCTTTAACTTACTTCTCCCAGGGTCAGTCAACTGATTCTAATGGTTTTGCGGACTCACCAATAACCTATCTTCTTATGTATATTCATTTTTGTGTGTAACATCATTTTATTCTTACCTACGACAATTCCCCTAATGCGGTGCTACCTAACAATAGAAAAAATAAAGACAAACTACACACATCACCTTAGTCCCTATAGTATTATCCACATTTCAATCCAACAAAATTCAATCAATCGAGTGTTCTACAAAGATTAACAAGAAACAAACTGGATAAGTCAATGAGAAGGTTAGGCAGGACACATCAAAAATTAAGGGAACTACGCGAGATAACATAAGGTCCAACAAACCGAACACAACATAACTAAACAATCCACGATCTATACACCTTTACTGTTGCAATATTAAAAGCGGATCAAATATATAAGTTATGAGTCAAAAAGGAAAAGCTGCAACACATCCATAAGCTAAAATATGTTCCTTAAATTCATAATAGATGAAGCCAAGAAGCCAGGGATTCGCAAAGCAAAAAGCTAAAGAATTGCACACATGTACAGGCAATGCTACAATAAGAAGCTACCACCGACATAAAACCGCACAGCTATAAGTATTTCAGAACTTCACTATCATAAGGGACCATTGATAAATGTGCTGCTATAGTTATATAAGAAGAAAATGCCACAAATTACATGAACTGCATTAACACTACTGAAATCGTACCACACCGTTCCATCCAAAAAAACTAAAAAGTACCTCAAGGGTAATCAAAGCCAAATTTACTCGGTAGGTTGGATTGTGCTATTATTTTGAAGCATAGTCATACCACCAGAACCTAATCTAGACTGCCCTCGTAATAAAGCATTGCGCGACTACCTCTATATCAAAACTGTGACTAAGAAATTCAACGATGAAGCATAACACCAAATCACCACACCACATACCATGTAAAGTATCAAGACAAGTACAAACCAACCACTTTATTAATTTCAGACACACCATTTCAAGTTCGAATTATCCCACCCAAATCCAAATCTTCTCGCTGAAAGTAAACTTTCCATCAAGATCCACACTGGTAATTTATGCACATTAAATAATCAATAGATGAAAGGAACATGGCAACGACTAACGACAAGGAAAGAATATAAAGAAACGACATCAATAATCCAAGTGAAAGGACCTTTTTTATAAAAAGGAAAGCACTATAACGGCAAACGGATCCTTTGGGGGGAATTCTTAAAACTTGTATAATAAAATAATCATTTGGAATAGAAGGAATGTAAGAGAAAATGATGAAAGAACAGAAATTATCTCGTTGACGTAGAATTCCTTAAAGTCCGAACAACGTAAAATTTTAGGTCTCCTTATCTTATTTATCTTTTCTATCTTGTTTTATATGTTTAATTTTATTTCGATCATATTAAAATAGAGGTCAAATATAAATGACATTCAATGAACAGTTAAAGTGCATCTACATGGTTGTGTAAGCTTTTGCACTACGATTACCTATTTAAAGGTAATTTAATATCAATTACATCCATTAATTCTTGATCATGAAACCATCCGGTATCGTTGCTTCAAGAAATTAAGTTGGTAGCGTAAGATGAAAAATCTCACCAAAAAAACAATCCGAGAATGCGAGATCTCTAGATATGCAGCCATCGTGCTCTCTTTGGTATCCCATGTGTAACATTCTTCACTTTCACCCATTGAACCTTCATTAACTCCACGTCTTCCTCATAATCTGTTTCATATCATGTCCAGCAATACAGACTGGACTATGAGGTCTCGATGCTTCTGGTTCAATCTCAACATCCTTAAGTTACTCCAGTGTAATCTTCATGCCTGAATTGTGCACAAACTTCCGCAAGTAAGAGATGTAGAATACATTATGCACACCTGCCATCTTCTAGGACAAGTTGACCCTATATGCCATATATCTAATCGTCTTTATTATTGAAAAAGGACCTACTAATTTTGGTGCCAACTTCCTCTTACTACTGAATTGAACATCATTTTTCAATGAAGAAATCTTCACAAACACCATATTGTCATCAGAGAAATCTAAATCTCTACGTATCTTATCGACATAGCTGATTTTCCTATCCTGAATAGCCTATATTCGTTGCCAGATGATCTTAATGTTCTCCGGGATCTTTTTGATCATATATGGCCTAAGTATCGGTTTCTCGCCCATTTCCCACCAACATGAAGGAGCGTTATACTGTCGGCCATACAATGCTTCGAATGATGCCATACCGATGTTAGACTGATAGTTATTATCATATGCTAATTCTACTAATTGCAAATGATCATCGTAGATACCACCAAAATTAAGAATGCAAGCTCGTAAGAGATCCTCTAATATACGATTCACCCTCTCAGTCTATCCATCGGTTTGTAGGTGATATTCTATACCGAGATGTAGTTCCATCCTCAATGCCTCTTTTAAGCTCTTCCAAAACTCGCTAGTGAATAAAGGGTCTCGGTCATGCACAATGCTCTTTGGCACACCATGGAATCGCACTATCTATTTAACATAATCCTTGTCCAATATTGATGCCTTCCACTAGACTTAAAAGGTATTTATCGAGCATTCTTCATTGGTCTATCAACTATAGCCTCGATGCTGTCATACCTCTTCTGGTACTCTACAAGCCATTGATGAAATCCTTCGATACTTATTCCCATTTTCACTTGGGAACTTTAAGAGGTTGTATCTACCCAATTGGTTTCTTTTAACTTTACCAACTAGCAGTTCATAAAACTCGTGATGAATGTCCCAACATTCTTCTTCATCCCCTTTAAAAATATGTCTTCTTCATATCATGGTACATACTTTTAAATTTGGGATGTATAGTCAATCTAGAATGATGACACTTTAACACCAAAAATCCATCAACATCGAGAATAAATAATCTACCATCCTTGTGGAGTCAACAATCTTGGCCAAGTTTGTACTATCTCATATCATCAAACTCTGCTCCTCCTTCTACTTTTGCTATGATCTCTGCTAGTCTAGAGTCTCATTTGTGACTATACCAGTCCTTTCGATCAAAGTCAGTTTGATGTTTAAAGTCGCCAACATCTATGGCTCTAATTTTTAATGAGGTCTGAAGTCATAACCAAAAATATACTTCAATTACTTCCACTCTAGGAACATCACTCCTAAACTGCCATGTCCTCTACTCATCGACGATTGCAATTCCTTTACTAAGCGTATAAGAAATGCTGAAGTAGTAAGAGGCCAGGAATTCCAACCATTGCTGCTGACTAAGGTTGAGAGCCTTTTGGAAGAAGAGGTTTTTAATGACTTATGGTCGTTGAATAGATCGAACATCTCTATTAATAAGTAGTGCCTCCAAGTCTTCAAGGCAAATACTATCGCCTCTAACTCCCAATCATGAGATGGTTACTTCCTCTCATGTAGCTTTAGCTTTCGTCTAGCATATGCGATAAGCATACCTCCTTACACCAGTACCACACCTACTTTGGTACCACAAGCATCGATGTATATCATCATCTTCTTATTCCCAATCGGTCAGCACTAGTACACTCATCAACCTCTCCTCCAGACTCAAAAATGCATGCTCACACCTTGTGTCCTAAGAAAAAGCCTAATTCTTCTTTGTCAAATTGGTTAACAGTGCTACTACTTTCGAGAAGTCCTTGATCCCCCAATCTAAGGAAACTTCTCACATCAATAATGTTTTTGGTTTGGTTTTAGTCTTGAACCACTGCTAGCTTGGTAGAATCTAATGAGATACCATACTAGAGACGACAATGACCTAAGATTTCACTTTCCTCCTCCAAAAGCGACAATTCAAAAAATTCGCTTTCAACCTGTGCTCCCTTGATACTTCAAGCACAATCCTTAAGTGCATTTTTTGTTATCCTCTATCCTAGAATAGTCCAAAATAGTATCCACGATCTTAAGCATGAAATTATTTAGCTAATCCCTACCGACTGGATTCATAAGATTAACGAAGTATGCCACAAATTTGCTAGCCTGAACGGCATAACCAACCACTCATAGAAACTAGGCCATGTACGAATTCCAATGATCGATGCGCTGTCCTTCACTACACTTGTTTGGTGAATCCTATTGCGAAATCCAACTGAGAGAACACCTTCGCATCGTGGAGCTAGTTGAACAAGTCATCAATATGCGGAAGTGGTTACTTGTTCTTCCTTGTTAGCTTTTTCATCTCATGGTAATCAACACACAATCTCAAAGAGTCGTCCGCCTTATGAGTGAATTCTATGGGTGCACCCCACTCAGATATAATCCTACGAATGAACCCTCACCTCAATTGGTCATTCACTTTCACCTCCAACTCCTTCTTCTCTTTGGATGTTAAACGCCTCAAATGCATAAATAAGGCTGGCATCCCTTACTAAGTCTATGCGGAACTCAATCTCTCAGTGTGGTATAATCTGGTCACCTCGTTGAATACATCTAGATAGTCTCTAATGATAGGCATAGATGACAACTCATCCTATGGGACCTCTAGTGAATATAGAAAGCTATCATAACCTCATCCTTTTATAAGCAGCCAATCTCTACCTTCTACCTCTTTCAGCCTAAATTATCTCAAATAGCTTCTTGTAGTCCATCACTATCGAATACTTCCTCATCCAGTCCATCATCAATATAATCCCGAGCCCAACGAAACTCAAAATAGAGCAATCATATAAAAAAGAGCATCCATGACTAGATAAGTCCAAACCATGACAAACTATACAATGACTTGTGGTCCTACTAAAGGCCGGTCAACTATTTCGTGTCTCATTTCAACCATCTACCAAGTTACTTGATGTAAATAAATATGAAGCCCCGATATCCATAAAACACTTATCGTAACACCATAAATAGAAGGCATACCTTGAATCTCTATAACTTACCCGTCTTCTTCGCCAAGGGAGTACTTATTGAAGTTAGGATAACATCCACGTCATATGCTTTCATCCCCTGCCTCTTCTTTATATATTTAGGTCAACTCCTCTACATATGTCAAATCTTGCCACAGTTAAAAACTTCTTTCCTTCAGCCATGCAGTCCCTACTCAAGTTGCCCTTGTCTCCATAGGAAAACATGCTTTCACTTCTCCTTCTTATGAACATCCTTCCCTTGGGATTGCTTCCACCTACCATTCCATTTCTTCTTGCCTTCAGCGCTTTGCTATGGCTTTGGATCTTCTTTTCAAACAAAAGCAGACTTGGGTTTAAGGTACAACCACTCAAGCTGGAGGGATTTCTCTATTACCTTCTCAAATTTCTCATCAGTGTGCCTTACAAGCTTCTCTTCCGGGTAATCATCTAACACTATAATCTTTTCATCCTTCTTCAGTAGAACATCGATAAAGGACATCCCATACTTTGACAACGCGTCAAACTCTGCCACATACTTGGAGAATGACATTTCTCCCTGCTTCAACTTTGCAAACTTCTTAAATAGCACCGACTTCTAAGAAGCCGGTATGAACTTCTCATCAAATATAGTCTTGAAATGGTCCTAAGTAAACTAATCCTTGGGAGTGGTAAATTTAATCCACCCGTTCGTAGCTTTGCCTTAGGGATATCAAGAGGTTAACCTTCTCCTCATTGAATCATCCTATTCTAAGTATTAAAATTCTTTCGCATGTATCCAACCAGTTCTACACTTTCATAGCCGACTTTGTCCCTTGGAGTGGTTTTCCATCTAGACCGGCAAAATACTTATTCAGCTTTGTGAAATTGACTTTGGGTGACTACACTTGAGCATCACCTAGCAACATTTGAAGCAGCCGCTTACGTATTTTTCAGCATGTTTTCTATCATGTCATTGAACATTGCTTGCAAGTCCGGGTTAGAAGTCTCTGAGCCCCCTCATTCCTCGACTCCAGGGATGGTGTTTCTTACAGCGTTTCTTGTATATCAGCTCATTCTTGATAAGTAACAAGAATGATCAGTCACTCATAAAGAAAACTACACTGGCGATACTTGTTTATGCAATGCGACTTATATACCATATACATACACTACTATATAGTTTTGAAAACTAAAATATATAACAAGTATGCTCTCTCTCTCGTGTGTGTATATATACTCTTGATCCGGTCTAGGTGATAACTCCTAACCCATCTCTATTGGATCATTGTATCAAATTAGGTTAATCACATAACTTAAACTCTGATACCAAATGTGACGATAATCCTACACCTTCGGCACCCAATACATCTAAAGGGTATGTTGCTACAGTGCTTGACCGATATATGAAGATTATCAAGGTTGAAAAGCAGATAAAACAACACACAACCTATCGAATATCACACGGCGCATCGAATAAAATATAATAATCATCACAAATATGAAACGGGAGAGATAATAATGACTAAATGAACCATAAATATCAGAGTGAACAAGTTCACGGAGTTATACAAAATAAAGATAGAGTTTATATAGCTAGAAATAAACTCAACATAAATTTTTCTAATAAAATAGCTAACACCATCTAGTTCATCACAATGTTGCACAGCGGGATAAGCATATGTAGCCCAAATATGATGGGAGAAATCACCACCTCTTACTTGTCTTCTGCTCAGTAATGCGTATCACCTAAACCTATCATCTAGTCTACTAATTTAAGGGTACCTAAGATAAAAAGAAGCAAATCATAAAACCTCGAGATAGACATCAGTCTGGTGTGAGTGATAAGTAAATCTCAAAATACTATACAGGTCGATGTACTAAGAAACAGTGATACAAAAATCATACATGACCTGTCCCTGCATCTGAAAAGTTAGCATATAACAACAATAATATTATACTCTACCATCATCATAAAGTATACAAACATCCTGGTATACTATAAGGTGTTTAAGGATTGATCTCTAGGATACCTACGTCATGTGACTTTCCTAAAGTGACAATCAATAACTATAGAAATCATGGAAAACATAACATCCATCAAATAATCCTTACTGTCATCCAATGTGCCCTGGATATATGATAACTCGTACCACCATTCCGCTGCCAGCAATTAATGGAAAAATCTTGATTTTTAGTATGCCCAACCACTAACCCATAGGTGACACTAGATTTCTTCAACGATCTAAGGTATATGGATCCCTTCAACGATCCAAGGTAGCCATTCAAAATATCTAATTAACTTCCTCACAATACCCATGCTTACGAGTACATCAGAAAGCACTCCAAGTATCAACGGTCTCTTAAAATGCATATTAAAACCCTTCTTTACTCCATCTAGTTTCCATTCATCATCATGGACCCCTTTGACAATCCTTCTTTCCACAGTAGAACACTTCAATGTTCCTTCTTTCCATGATAGAACCCTTTAACGTTCCATCGACGAGTTCCCTTCCTCAAATCAGTACTGGTAAATAATTATCATCATGACTCCATCATACAAGTCATCCTCTCTGGACACTTCTAGACATCCACAGTCATAGAATCGGCACCCTAAAGTCCCAAAGCCATCACATTGAAGCATTTCAACATTGCTTCATCCATCAAACATTACCCTTCATCGCATTGCCACATCCAACAAATGAATGAACACCTCCAACACGACCTTAGAGACCTCCATAATACACTATGGGAGTTTGGCCAGAACTATCTAACCCCCACTCATATCGACATCGATATGGATCCATTCATGTCAGTGCCCACATGATTACTTAGCCAAAATTGGCTAAGTACCTCATGCCTTGACTTTTCCCTTCATTGGCTTGCATGGAGTCCCTTCTTCCACTACCTTGAAGTCCTTATTTCAACTCCCTTCCATAAAAAGATGTCGGTATCAAGAAGAAGCACTCGATACAGAGTTGATTTCGGTTCTCTATATTTGAAGCTAAGCCCCTTATATTCCATCTTTACCTTGCCTTGTTCCAACCCTGATGTTTTGTGATCTAAATCCTAAAATAGCTTCTTCATCGACCTAAAATGCATCACCACCAACCTGATTCGCAGATTTCTACCAACATGAATTTGCCCACTCAAATAATCTCCAAACCTGTTGAAATTGTTAAGGCAAGCTCCCCAAAGCCTCCAGCCCACCATATCTAAAATTCATCTAATTCTGACAAATTCAACGACTGTAACAACCCGCATATTTATCGATTTTATATTTGAATATTTTATTTAAATATTTTGTCGTTAATCGGATATTGGTCCGAAAAGCAACTTTTTGCAAATGGTCAAATTAGGACTCGAGACCACTTCCATTGAGTTCGAAATGCCATTTATAATATTTTAAGTATAAACATTGATAGGTTTGGAGTTAGTGGAATTTCACTTACTTTTCCTGCTTTGGACTTTGGGTTAGATTAGCCATTATAACTCAAACCCACTTCTCTCCTTCTCCTCACTCTTCATAAATTTCCTAACAACCAAGCTTTAGCATTAATGGTGAGTGCAAGGGGAAATTAATATTCCAAGTTTGAATTCTCTTGCAAATCCAACATTCAATTCCAAATTCAAGAAGAAGATATTGGATTCAAGCTTGTGATTACTTCTCCATTGCTTTCAAGCTTTTCTCCATAAATTTGGTGCAAAGGTGAGATTTTTATCTCACAATTCTAGTCTATAACTATACTGGACTATTGGGAATGATTCCCCATCACTTTAGCATGTACATTTGCATTTGGTTTGGATTGGATTGGCGAAAAACTCCAATTTTTAGTGTTTTTGGTGAAAAACTGCACTTAGGTCGTTCTGCCTATGTTAGGTCGTTCGCATTGAAAAGTCACTCAGAGAATAGCTCGTTTCTGGCCTTAAAATTGTTCGCACGTGTTAGGTCATTCACCTCGGAATTAGGTCATTGGGTTTTAAGTCGTAGGTCGCTCGGCCTTGTTATAGTGGTTAGGTCGTTGGACGATAGGTTGCTCGCGTGTTAAACCTCTTAAGTCGCTCGACCTTATAAACCGTTAACTCGTTAGGTCATAGGTCGCATCGGTACGTTAGGTCACGTGACCTTAGGTCGTTCACCTTTAGGTCGTATGACCTTGAGTCGTTCTCATGGTTTAAGCCTTTAAGTCATTAGGTTGTAGTTCGCAAGGCCGTAGGTTGCGCAATCCCCTTAACTCGTTCGGCCTTGTCATTTTTAGGTCGCGCGTCTTGCTAGGTCGCCCCTTGTGTCATCTCGTTCGGCCTTTATCACGTTGGGTCGTTCCCATTTTAGGTCGCGTGGCACTTTAGGTCGCGTGGCACTATAAGTCGCATGACCTCAACCCACATAGGTCGCTCGGCCTTTGTTCCGTTAAGTTGTGTACCCCGTTAAGTCGCTCGGCCTTTGTTTCATTAAGTCATACCCCATTAAGTCGCTCGGCCTTTGTTCCATTAAGTCGTGTACCCCGTTAAGTCGCTCGGCCTTTGTTCCATTAAGTCGCGTACCCCGTTAAGTCGCTCGGCCTTTGTTCCATTAAGTGGCGTACCCCGTTAAGTCGCTCGGCCTTTGTTCCATTAAGTCGCGTACCCCGTTAAGTCGCTCGGCCTTTGTTCCATTAAGTGGCGTACCCCGTTAAGTCGCTCGGCCTTTGTTCCATTAGGTCGCGTACCCCCTTAAGTCGCTCGATCCTATCCTCCCGCGACCTGACCGGGTAGGTCGAACCCCGTAGCAGGGGCGTTGCCCCCGCACCCCCACCTTGGGGGGTTGCCACCACCTTGGAACCCCCCTCCGTAGGGGATCTTATCTGAAAAACGTTCAACGGAACTTGTTTTGTTAAGATGCGGAGTTGACCATTCTCCGAGACAAGCCATCTTGGGCTTCTCGGTCGATTGTACGGATTTTTGAATATCTATTTCGATGGATTCTTTATCGATTTCTTTGGAATTTATTCACGTCTTCGTATGTGAATTTTGATGATCGATTATTCTACAATTATCTTTGTGATTTGTCACTTTAAAATATACAAAGGTTTCAATACTAGTAGTAAATACCAAAACTCTTTCAACAAAATGATTTAAACCCTATTTTCAATAACAAAGCTCTTTTCTTAAAACGTTTTCCAACCTACTAGTATACACAAACCTTTACCTCACTCGTATGAGAAATTGAATTAAACGGCTTAGTAAAACAAGGGGTATGAAACACTTGCGTTTACTTTGTCGGTTAATTCTTGGACTTGTTCGATTGAATCTCTTGTGACAATTTTCTAGTGGAGATCTACAATTTGTTCGTAAATATTTAAGTTAAGCTAGTGGTTATGGGAATGAAGCTAAGCTCATATATTTACCAGTTTATTGTAATTGACACTTCTCGTTGATCATGACGATCATTTTATGATTTAGACTAGCAATTGCGCGATGTCTCTTTGTTTGCAAGGTTAGACTTTACCTCATAGGTGTGATTCCGACTCACACATATCTCTTTGTCCGCAGGGTTAGTCTAGATACCATTTGTGTGATTCCACTCACCCATACCTTTTTGTTGCGAGGTTAGGCTAGACACCATTTGTGTGATTCCACTCACACATACCTTTTTTCTTTTTGGTTAGCCTAGACCTCATCTGGGTGATTCCGACTCACCCATATGGGGTAGCTCCCCATGGTCTTCGGACCGTCATGTGATAGGCCTCTTTCCTTTTTCTATGATTTCTGGATTTCTTGTGTTGATTTATGGAATTTATGTCATTGACTTGTTATGAGTACAGGTTTAGGGTATGATGCCCTCTTTGGATCTTTGAGAAGATTCTTGTGATATTGATTTATCTCGTATTGATTGATCTTCTGTTGATCATCATTTACATATTTATAGTAGTATGTCAGTATGGATATTTTATGTTTATGCCATATCTTTTATTTTATATCATGTCATCTGATATTTATAGTTAGACTGATACGTTTATTTTTTTTTAAATAATACTCGGGTCAAGCCGAGATGTTACAGGTGCTTCTGCTTGACTTCTTCCTAGGATTTGCTACTCTGACTTTTGGCTAACTATTTAAATTAGAAGTTTTTGTTGTATACACTTGAGATATAGACTCATAGTTGTATTCTTTTGTATAGCACGTGATGCTATTCTTTTGTATTATTGTGGATCTTTTTAACCACAACTCTGATGTACATTTTCATGTGTTAGTTATATATTCATATCTTCTTCCGCCTTTGTGATATGGATGTCTGTGACTGATTTGTGTTATGTTTATTTTTATGTTTGTTTCCGAAGATTATTTATAGCCACCGTGTGATAAGCAATTACATGGATGGTCGCTCCTCAACAGCCTTATTCTCCGTGCTAGTTGACAGCACTACACCATAGTGTTCTTGGCTAGCGTGGGTATAGAGGTGGGGCGTCACAGCTTGGTATCAAAGCCAAACTTCGGAACGATGTAGAATAACTTAACAAGGATCATCGTCCTAAGTCTACCTTAGGAGTTATGTCTTAGGATTAGTTCGAGTCGTCCTACCGATTCATCCTATATCCTTTATGATTCCTTGTTTTATCTAGCAAGATTGCTTGATATTCATTAGTGAATAATCTTATTCTTTCTCTTCTTTCTTTCTTAAGGAAGAGAAATGGTTAGACCTGGTCGTCCCAGAGCTGGACCATCTAGTGCTCCACCCCAAGATGGAGTTTTTATGACTACCCAGTAACTTATTGACCTTGTCACGAATGCTCTAGCAGCTGGTTCTAATCCGAAACCTACTTACCCTAAATCTGGGTTTGCACATTTGTGCAATGATTACACCAACTTGGATGGGAAGCAATTTAAAGGCACTGAAACTATCATCGTGGTCCAAGCTTGGCTCAGATCGTGCGATAGAATCTTCTCTCGCATGAACCTCACTGACCTCCATCGAGTCCAGGTGGCTTCCAATATGCTCCAAGGAAGAGCATTGGATTGGTATGAGCAGTTAACCTCAGAAATTGTTGAAGCGGATCTCTCCTGGGAGCACTTCCGGGAACGCTTCGAATCCAAATTCATGCCCAAGGCTGAAAAAGTAAATTTGGCTCGGAGATTTATTGACCTTGTTCAAGGTCAGTCTTCTGTGGCGGACTATGTTGCATCATTCGAATCCCTTTCCAAATATGGGGTCGAATATATAAATACTCCACTGAAGAAGAACCAGAGGTTCATTTATGGCTTAAATAAGAGTCTTAAGAAGCCACTACTCCTGAAACTAGAAGTTACATTTGATCAACTCGTGGATATCGCTCTTCGTCTTGAAGAGGCTGATAGAGAGAGTGATGTTGAAGTGGTTGGCGCTAAACCAAACTTCAACAACAAAAAGAGGCTCAGTAAATTCAAAGGCCCTTATCCTAATAAAAAGGGTAAGCATGCAACCCCTGCGGCAAAAGTCTCCTTCTCCTAGTGGTGCGAGATGCTTCAACTGTGGATCTGGGGATCATTTTGCGAATAAGTGCTCTAAGCCCAAATCTTGTCGCTATTGTAAGAGCCCGGATCATTACATATATCAACGCCTCAAACGTGAAGGCAAGAAGGAAGGAAAGTTGAATGTGGCTCAAGCCCCTGTCAACACATCTCGTGGCCAAGGTATTTCTCACTCCATTCTTGATGGTATTATTTTATTTCATGATCAACCTATTAGAGTTCTCTTTGATACGGGTGCATCCCGTTCTTTTATATCAAAAGAACTTGTTGATACTTTTTCTTTAAATATTGTTGCTTTGATGACTTCTTTAAGAATCGCGAATCTGGTTGGTGGGTCCGCAACTCTTAGTTTTCTTTGTAAAGACATGGAGATTATTTTATGTGATTTTTCTTTCCTAGCCGATTTGCATGTCATGCGTTACTTAGGCTTTGGAATAATTTTGGGAATGGATTGGCTTAACCGTTATCAAGCCCATATCCTATGTCCTGAGCGGACTATTCATCTCCGACATCCACTATCTGTTAATCAGATTTCTGTTAATCTTAAAGATCTAGTATCCTGTTTGGTGGCATCTTTATATTCTTTAAATCCTCGTGATGACGACGACGATGATGAAGATGATATTATTTCTCGTATTCACGTTGTTCGTGAATTTTCCGACATATTCGAGCCCGTTTTAGGTTTACCACCTAAACAAGCAATTGAGTTCAGAATTAATCTTGTTTCTGGAGCTCAACCTATTACTCGTCCTCCTTATCGCATGTCCAATAAGGAAAATGGGGAGATGCGCAAACAGTTGTCCGAATTGGAGACGAAGCAATTTATTCGCTCTAGTTCCTCGCCTTGGGGAGCTTTGGCTATTTTCGTGAAGAAATCCGACGGTACGCTTAGGCTTTGCGTTGATTATCGCAAGCTTAACGATCTGACTATTAAAAATAAATATCCTTTACCTCGGATTGATGATCTATTCGATCAGCTTAGTGGTGCTAAGGTCTTTTCACAATTGGACTTGGCTACCGGTTTCCAACAGCTTCGTATCGCAAAGGATAGCATTCCTTTGACATCATTCCGTACTCGATATGGATCTTATGAATGACTTGTTATGCCATTTGGGTTAACGAATGCTCCAGCTTATTTCGTTGACCTCATGAATCAAGTTTTCAAAGATTTCCTCGATCGGTTTGTTCTCATCTTCATTGATGATATCCTTGTGTATTCCAAAACCGAGGAGGAGCATGAAAAGCGTCTTCAGATTGTATTGGAAACTCTTAGGAGTAATCAATTAAAGGCGAAATTTTCTAAATGCCACTTTTGGCAATCTCGTGTGAAGTTTCTTGGTCATATTATTTCCGAATCCGGAATTTCCATGGATCCTTCAAAAATTGAAGCGATTCAAGATTGGAAGAGACCGGAGAGTGTGACAGAGATTCGTAGTTTTCTCGGATTGGCGGGTTATTACCATCGTTTCATTAAAGACTTTTCTAAGATTGTCGTGCCTCTTACTGGCTTGACTAAGAAGGGAGTTAAATACATTTGGTCGGACAAATGTGAAGCCTCTTTTCAGAAATTGAAAGAACTCCTTTCCGATGATCCAATTCTTGTTATTCCCGAAGGTAATCAAGATTTTGTTGTTTATACTGATGCTATTCACGTTGGTTTGGGTGCCGTTTTTATGCAAAAAGAACGTGTTATTGCTTATGCTTCTAGGCAATTAAAGCCGGTCGAGACTAGATATGCCACACATGATTTAGAACTCGCGGCTATTGTTTTCGCCCTTCGAATTTGGCGTCATTATCTATTGGGAGAGAAATATATTCTTTACATGGATCATAAGTCTTTGAAATATTTATTTTCTCAAAAGGAACTTAATTTGCGTCAACAATGTTGGCTCGAGTTCCTTGCACCTTATGATCTTGATATTCTTTATACCGCCAGTAAGGGTAATCGTGTCGCCGATGCTCCTAGCCGTAAACAACAAGCAGTTGTTTTTATGATGATATCCGAATGGAACGATCTCGAGATTTTATCCACTTGTGAGGTTCGAGAGCGCGTATCCGATTTATGCTCATCACTTGTTTTATGTAGCCTTGAGGCTCATCCTTCTCTTTTTGACCGCATTCTTGAAGCTCAAGGGCTAGATCCTGAATTGGCTCTTCTTGGCCAAAATGTTAAGGATAAAATTGAAATTGAAGGTTTGAAAGACTTTGATATCGATTCTCGTGGCGGTATTCTAAAATTTGGTAGACTTATCGTACCAAATATTAGTGATCTTCGTAAAGATATTTTAAAAAATTCCCATCGTTCTAAATTCACCATTCATCCCGGTATTAGTAAAATGTATGCTGATATGAAGCGACTTTTTTATTGGGAGGGAATGGAATCTGATGTTGCTAACTTTGTTAAGTGTTGCATGACTTGCCAACTTGTCAAGGCCGAACATCAAAGGCCTGGTGGGTTATTGCAACCTTTAGAAATTCCAATTTGGAAGTAGGACCAAATTTATATGGATTTTATAGATGGCCTTCCCCGTTCCCGTTCGGGCCATGATAGCTTATGGTTGATCGTTGATAGACTTATTAAATCCGCCCATTTCATTCCCGTTCGGTCTAACCGAACCATTCCTCTTTTGGCCAAACTCTTTATCAAAGAAATTGTTAAATTGCATGGAGTTCCTACTTCTATTGTTAGCGATCGAGTTCCATTGTTTACTAGTCGATTTTGGAAGAGTCTTCAAAAAGCTTTAGGAACGAAGCTTAATTTTAGCACTGCTTATCACCCCCATTCCGATGGACAAACCAAGCGTGTGAATCAATCTCTTGAAGATCTTCTTCGTGCTTGTGTGCTCGATTTTGGTGGAAGTTGGAAAGATCATATTTCACTTTTTGAATTTTCCTATAATAATAGCTTCCAATCTAGTATTGGTATGGCACCTTTCGAGCCACTCTATGGAAGGCCATGCCGATCTCCTTCTTGTTGGCTTGAGGCCGGTAAGAGGCTGGTCTTAGGTCCAGACTTTATTTGTGATTCCACAGAGAAGATTGAACTTATTCGACATAGGAAGAAAGAAGCCCAGTGTAGACAAAAATCCTATGCCGATAATCAAAGAAGGAAGTTCGAATTTTCCGTGGGAGATTTTGTTTTTATTCATGTTTCACCTATGAAAGGTGTTGTACGTTTCAGTCGATCGGGAAAGTTAGCACCCCGATATATTGGGCCATTTCCTATCATTGAATGTATTGGTTCTGTGGCTTATCGCCTTGCATTGCCGGCTCAGTTTTCTGCTATGCATGACGTATTTCATGTTTCTCAATTACGAAAATGCCTTCGAGATTCTGATTCTATTCTTGAGCCTGGTGTTGTGGGAGAAATTGAAGTTTCGCCGAATTTAACTTACGAACAGCATCCTATTCGAATTATTTCTTTGGAGCTCAAACGACTCCGAAATAAAGATGTCCGCTTGTGAAGGTTCAATGGTCCTCAAATCCTAAGGATTGCTCTTGGGAATCCGGAGAATTCATCGAGCGAACACATCCGGACTTGCTTACTCCTGCGCTTTGAGGTGAACTTCCTATTTCAAATTTCTTTTGTGTTAATATGCTTTTATGGTTGTTACTTTTTATTTCCATCTTATATTGCGAGGACGCAATTTCTTTAAGGAGGGGAGTCTGTAACAACCCGCATATTTATCAATTTTATATTTAAATGTTTTATTTAAATATTTTGTGTTAATCGAATATTGGTCCGAAAAGAAACTTTTTGCAAATGGTCAAATTAGGACTCGAGACCACTTCCATTGAGTTCGAAATGCCATTTACAATTTTTTAAGTATAAACATTGATAGGTTTGGAGTTAGTGGAATTTCACTTACTTTTCCCGCTTTGGACTTTGGGTTAGATTAGCCATTATAACTCAAACCCACTTCTCTCCTTCTCCTCACTCTTCATGAATTTCCTAACAACCAAGCTTTAGCATTAATGGTGAGTGGAAGGGGAAATTAATATTCCAAGCTTGAATTCTCTTGCAAATCCAACATTCAATTCCAAATTCAAGAAGAAGATATTGGATTCAAGCTTGTGATTACTTCTCCATTGCTTTCAAGCTTTTCTTCGTAAATTTGGTGCAAAGGTGAGATTTTTATCTCACAATTCTAGTCTATAACTATATTGGACTGTTGGGAATGATTCCCCATCACTTTAGCATGCAATTTGCATTTGGTTTGGATTGGATTGGCGAAAAACTCGAATTTTTAGTGTTTTTGGTGAAAAACTGCACTTAGGTCGTTCTGCCTATGTTAGGTCGTTCGCGTTGAAAAGTCACTCATAGAATAGCTCGTTTCTGGCCTTAAAACCGTTCGCACGTGTTAGGTTGTTCGCCTCGAAATTAGGTCATTGGGTTTTAAGTCGTAGGTTGCTCGGCCTTGTTATAGTGGTTAGGTCGTTGGACGATAGGTTGCTCGCGTGTTAAACCTCTTAAGTCGCTCGACCTTATAAACCATTAACTCGTTAGGTCGTAGGTCGCATCGGTACGTTAGGTCGCGTGACCTTAGGTCGTTCCCCTTTAGGTCGTATGACCTTGAGTCGTTCGCATGGTTTAAGCCTTTAAGTCGTTAGGTCGTAGGTCGCAAAGCCGTAGGTCGCGCAATCCCCTTAACTCGTTCGGCCTTGTCATTTTTAGGTCGCGAGTCTTGCTAGGTCGCCCCTTGTGTCATCTCGTTCGGCCATTATCACGTTGGGTCGTTCCCATTTTAGGTCGCGTGGCACTTTGGGTCGCGTGGCACTATAAGTCGCATGACCTCAACCCACATAGGTCGTTCGGACTTTGTTCCATTAAGTCGCGTACCCCGTTAAGTCGCTCGGCCTTCGTTCCATTAAGTCGCGTACCCCGTTAAGTCGCTCGGCCTTTGTTCCATTAAGTCGCGTACCCCGTTAAGTCTCTCGGCCTTTGTTCCATTAAGTCGCGTGCCCCGTTAAGTCGCTCGGCCTTTGTTCCGTTAGGTCGCGTACCCCCTTAAGTCGCTCGATCCTATCCTCCCTTAGATCATCACTAGGTCGTACCGTTTTGGTCGGGGCGCTGCCCCGCACCCCGCCGGGGTCGCTGCCCCCGGACCCCCGTGACCTGACCGGGTAGGTCGAACCCCGTAGCAGGGGCTTTGCCCCCGCACCCCACCTTGGGGGGTTGCCACCCCCCTGGACCCCCCCTCCGTAGGGGATCTTATCTGAAAAACGTTCAACAGAACTTGTTTTGTTGAGATGCGGAGTTGGCCATTCTCCGAGACAAGCTATCTTGGGCTTCTTGGTCGATTGTATGGATTTTTGAATATCTATTTCGATGGATTATTTATCGATTTCTTTGGAATTTATTCACGTCTTCGTATGTGAATTTTGATGATCGATTGTTCTACAATCATCTTTGTGATTTGTCACTTTAAAATATACAAAGGTTTCAATACTAGTAGTAAATACCAAAATGATTTTAAAAAAATGATTTCAACCCTATTTTCAATAACAAAGCTCTTTTCTTAAACCGTTTTTCAATCAACTAGTATATACAAACCTTTACCTCACTCGTATGAGAAATTGAATTAAATGGCTTAGTAAAACAAGTGGTATGAAACGCTTGCGTTTACTTTGTCGGTTAATTCTTGGACTTGTTCGATTGAATCTCTTGTGACAATTTTTTAGTGGAGATCTACAATTTGTTCGTAAATATTTAAGTTAAGCTAGTGGTTATGGGACATGAAGCTAAGCTCATATATTTACTAGCAATTGTGAGATGTCTCTTTGTTTGCAATGTTAGACAAGACCTCATAGGTGTGATTCCGACTCACACATATCTCTTTGTCCACAGGGTTAGTCTAGACACCATTTGTGTGATTCCACTAACCCATACCTTTTTTGTTGCGAGGTAAGGCTAGACACCATTTGTGTGATTCCACTCACACATACCTTTTTGCTTTTTGGTTAGCCTAGACCTCATCTGGGTGATTCCGACTCACCCATATGGGGTAGCTCCCCATGGTCTTCGGACCGTCATGTAATAGATCTCTTTCCCTTTTTCTGTGATTATTGGATTTCTTGTGTTGATTTTTGGAATTTATGTCATTGACTTGTTATGAGTACAAGTTTAGGGTATGATGCCCTCTTTGGATCTTTGAGAAGATTCTTGTGATATTGATTTATCTCATATTGATTGATCTTCTGTTGATCATCATTTGCATATTTATAGTAGTACGTCAGTATGGATATTTTATGTTTATGCCATATCTTTTATTTTATATCATGTCATCTGATATTTATATCTAGACTGATCCATTTATTATCTTCTTAAATAATACTCGGGTCAGGCCGAGATGTTACAGGTGCTTCTGCTTGACTTTTTCCCGGGATTTGCTACTCTGACTTTTGGCTAACTATTTAAATTAGCAGTTTTTGTTGTATACACTTGAGATATAGACTCATAGTTGTATTCTTTTCTATAGCACGTGTTGTTATTCTTTTGTATTATTGTGGATCTTTTTGACCACAACTCTGATGTACACTTTCATGTGTTAGTTATATATTCATATCTTCTTCCGCCTTTGTGATATGGATGTCTGTGACTGATTTGTGTTATGTTTATTTTTATGTTTGTTTCCGAAGATTATTCATAGCCACAGTGTGATAAGCAATTACATGGATGGTCTCTCCTCAACAACCTTGTTCTCCGTGCTAGTTGACAGCACTACACCGTAGTGTTCTTGGCTAGCGTGGGTATAGAGGTGGGGCGTCACAACGCCATACGCAACGATCGGTCTAGCACGTTTATAATTATCTAAAATATCTAGAAAAGACATCAAACAAGTCAATACAAGAAAAAAATATCATACAATATTAGTCATTAGCATTCAAGCAACATATTAAATTCATGTAAACATGATTAACATACATGATTTTGGCTAGATTCAATTTCATGCTAAAATGACAACATGATTCGTAAAAGGGTGCAAAACCATTAAAAATCTATTCTTACATTTTAATTTCGGCCATAAACATGCCATTAAGGTAAGATTAAAGTTTGAAAATGAAACACCACATACCCCTTAGTATACCCAAAATGTAACGACCCGCCATTCATTTCCACAGAATGACGCATCATTAATAACAAAGAAAGGGATAGAAAAGAGAAAGATAGAGAAGAAAGAAGAAACAACATCAGAATCTCAGCAGCGGAACGAATAAATTATATTAACAATATAGGTATTACATAGTATCATATACAAAAACTATCAGAGTTTCACAGATTAAACATCACATATTAGACAGTTATAAAAACCTGTCTAATTATACAACTCAGTACAATACAAGGAAACCACTCAGAGAAATCAAACGTAGCGAAACACTATATATCTACAACGTTGAAGCCTCCTACTCCATTTCTCCTCCACAATTCGTCAAAGCTAACCTGAATCCCTTGGCTACTCGTAAAAATTTGAGTACCTAAGAGTTTAAAAAAAATAGAAGATAAACTCCGGGTCAGACATAGGTCTGGTGTGAGTAATAGGTTAAGGTTGCTTAACTTTGAAAAACCTTTGAAAAGAAAAGGTATCACGTAAGACTTCCCACACATAAACATGGAAAAGTTTTGTTAACGCTTAAATTTGAACGCTAACACCCCGGTGTGTGAAGTGTAGTTGTGAAAGCACCACCCGATAGATCGGGAAAGAATTACAAGCAAGTAATAGCGGAAAAGCAGTAAACAACAGCAATTTTATAGTGGTTCGGCTTATGGGTATAGCCTACGTCCACTTTAAGTACTTTTATTGATGATCACGTTACAAGTTGATACAAATCTTCTCAAGTACAATACACTTTGAATTACAAAAGACTTAGAGCAAGTAGCTTAAACTTCAATGGAAATGAGAGTCTTCGAATCCATGTTGGATGTTTACGATCTCTTTTTGAAGTTGTATGTAGTGTTCCTAGTGTCTCAAGAGCTTCAAGTGTTGAATTGGTTTGGAATGCAGCAGAGTATCAGCGCTTGAAGAGAATGTGCCAAAAGTCCCTTTCTAGTTGGAGTTAGTGCTGTATTTATAGGCGTGATTTTCTGGGCAGAATTTATTTCCAAGTTCTAAGCCGCGGCCGACTTAGTATAAGCCGTGGCCGACTTACCATATGTCGTGGCCGATTCACCGAGCCAAGTCCATGGCTTAATGGAAGCAAGCTTGCCTGAACTCATACCATCTGTCTTAAGTCGTCGCCGAGATAAGCTAGGTTGTGGCCGGCTTAAGGCAAGTCGCGGCCGAGTCACCTGGCCCTTCTACGGTTTCACCTAGGTCGCCCCCGAGTCAACATAGCATTATCTCCATAACACGGAATCGGACTTGCATTTTAGTAGCCTTTAGGTCGTGGACGGCTTAGCATACGTTGTTAAGTCGGTTGCCGACTTAAGTATAGGTCGTGCACCTTTCCAAGTCCTGATCAATTAGGTCGGCAGCTTCCTTAGGTAATTAGATCAACACTCAATTTAGGTCGGTAGACTTCCTAAGTCGGTACTCCTTAAGGCATTAGGTCGTTATCCATTTAAAGCCTTAGGTCGGAAACTTTTGTAAAGGTATTTGAGTCGCAAAGTACTTTGAGTCGCTGTCCCTTCTGAGTTATTAAATCGGCAACCATTGAGTCGTCATTCGTTTTAAGTCGGCAATGAGTTAAGGTTGCTGGGTCAGTTCACCTTTTAAGTCGTAGGTCTCTTGAGTCGTGGAGGCCTTAAGTCTTATGTTGGCACATTCATCAGATCACTGGATCGGCATCTCTCTTAAGTCGGTAGCCCTTTTTGAGTCTTATCTTGCTAGGTCGTTAGCTCCTTAACTCGTGGGCGAAACGGGGTTAACATTTGCCCCTCGAAGCACACGCTTAAGTCGTAAGTCGTGTGCTTCGACTTATCATAACCCGGTTGCACCGATTTAAGTTCCAGTGCCTCCTGATATAAAAGCTTAAGTCGTTCCTCCTATCTCACTCTTCTCATTGCTTATCTCCTGAACCGTTCCTGCCATTGTCTCATCTTTAAGCTTTCAAAGGCGATCTCGATCAATTAACTACTGACAACCTCTGTTATCCACTGTGTAAGTAAACATCCCTCTTCCCTGATCATAGATTATCGTTGATTCATGAATTCCGTCTCCCAAAATCAAACCGCCTCTTCGTACGATGCTTCATCATGAATCCCATCGCATTCATAGTTGATGAAACTTAGGTTGTGAAGTTTTGGCTTCAGATTGGTCGTTGAGGCGATGAAGATGGTTTACTACCTCAAGCTCGATTCCGAATCGTTCAATTGGGTGGTTCGACAGCATGAGTAGAAGCGGGTGTTGAAGGAATGGCTATTGGGTTATCGGGTTTAATGCTGTGGGATGTTGGCTTGAAGGCGAGTTAGTGGATTTAGGTGGCTTAGCCTTCGACCGACCTAGCTTTTACACGACCCTAAATCGTGGTTGAGATAACGCTTGAAAGAATCCTGCCGACCTAAACATTAAAGCTTAGATCGTGACCGAGTTAATACTTGGAGAAATTCCTGCCTTTCGACTCGGAGCTTGCCTTCTTATCTCCCCCATGCGAACTAGAGGAAAACTATTTGGATTCTGACCCGCTACCGACCTAGCCTTATCCTGTAAAAGACTTTTAAAACGTAGCCGAGTTGGTACTTAGGCTTTAGACGTGTTGACATTTAGGAACATAGACCAACATTATGCATTTTGACTTTGACTACCGGACTAAGTTGAATAAACTCTGAATTGTGGTCAAACTTTGAACAGGGATTAAAATTTGAACTGCCCCAACCTTAAATTTGTTTGAATGTCATTGTGTTACTTCACAGATCATTTTCACTTTTAAGCTGTAAACCTGTTGAGAATAACAGACAAACAAAGAAAACCAAGGCGCACATACTGCCATTGACTGCCCATATCAAATGACAGATTAGTCAAGACAAGATAAGAGACATGAATATATTGCATGAAATGTTGTGAATTAATCGACTAAAGTAAAATATTAATGCAAAGTATCAACAATTTGAACTGATTTGTTTGCATCAACATCTTACTTGCATATTTAGGCTTAAAACAATAATCCCTGAATTTCATAACTAACAAATGTTTGCTAGTTTTTATTCCAGTTATATTTGTTTACCGCTTGATTGATTCTACACAACAATTCACACACTTTAGGAAACGTGCACCTTCATGTTTGAATACCCAGCTGTTTATGTAGAATGACTTCCCATCGAGAAGAAGAAGTGGTAACTCAAGAAGAAGAAACTTTCCCGACAACAGTTCCGATAGAGAATCCTCCGGAAAGAACTTCGACTATTCTATCTTTGAGAACATTTATTCAGCTGCGCACTCAATTTGGCTTTGCTGAAAACGATGTCCTATTCCCTGGATCAAATGATACTGCTGATAATCCTCCCTATGGTTTCGTTGCAGTCAACCGCCACATGTGCTTAAGTGGGGCGATTCCTCCTTTTAATGACTTCCTTCGAACTCTTCTTCTCCGGTTGACGATCTCTCCATTTCAACTTCATCCTAATGGTTATGCCATCTTGATGGGGTTGTGTGTTTTGTTTAGAAGAACTCTTGATCGCCTACCGAGTTTTGAAGAAATTCGTTATCTGTGCTCGTTTACAAAGAGTAAAGATCATCCTTCACTCATTATTGTGAGAAGTGCTAGAAACCGCAAGCTCCTTTCCGATCTCACTGAAAGTGTTCATGGATTTTTGAACCAGTTTTTCTTTGCTCGCTGCCCTCCAGGGTTTTATGCCATCTGGAGAATAGGAAGTAAGACTAGTGTTTCCATTTTTTCGTTTTTGAAACTTTTTCCGAGATCCGAACTTTCAGTTGCTAACTTCATTTTTTTGCTCTTTTCAGCACTTCCTCTCCCTTCTAGAGATCCGATTCATAAACAAGTTTTCGAGAGGTTGAGTGCCGTGGCTGCGGAAGAAAGGAGCATAAAATTTCTGCTGAAGGATGACTTTTTACACCAATACGGGCTTCTACACGCTTCTCGTTCTACGCATGCTCATGAAGTTCCAACAGAAGTTCCCGATTCTCCGACGAAAACTCCTGACGCCCCGGTTACTGTCGAACATCTCACATCAAAAGAGTCTAATATTGAAGCTTCATTGGTGAAGTGTTCCACTCCTACCGACATTATGGGGTCATCCAGTAAGACGGTGCTTGCCCCGATCGAGGAAGAAGAAGAACCTTCACGGCCTCTCGGGGGATTAGCTGATGTAGGAATTGAGAAAACAAGTCCCACCAAGCATGATGGTGACGATGTTTACGAGGGGTTGAGCGACATAATAGTGACTTCGCAGGAGCTTTTTAGAGATGACGTATCTAAAACTATCTCTCCTGTAATTGAGGCGACGTCTCTTCTTCGACAAACACCAACACAAACATCAACTCCTCATACCCAAGCTATCATCACCTCTGCACCAAAGAGTGGTTTGTAGCTTAATGCGTGTAGCTTGCACATCACACAACACTTAGGATTTTCCAGCACATCTATGCACTTATCTTCTTATACTTTAAAGATTTCTAAAGCTTATCTTTTCTTATTTCAGATTCTTCAATGACACGCGGCGGGTCATATTATCAGGATTTCCAACGCTACGGGGGGCGTGGCCAATATGATTATCGGCGTTACTTTCCTTCCTATAGAGAGTCTGACGAAGAGAGGGCTGCTCGAAAGGCTCGTGAAAGGAGGGATGCAGAAGAGCGTTATGACAGAAGGGATAGGGATGAGCACCATGATTCTCTGCAGAGAAGTGATGACTCTCACAAAAGGAAATCTCACGACGACCGGGGAAAAGGTCATGTAGCTGAAGATTCAGGCAAACGAGCCCGACATGGTGAGAGACATGCTTCCACTATTCCCGAAAAGCCTACTGCCCCTGCCCCTCTTGACATTACTTCCGACTCTCCTGCTCTTGGGAAGGAGGACATCCAGACAATAATAAGCAGGCCTAAATTTCAAGTGGGACCGGGCCCAGCCACTTTACAAAGTCGTTTTCCGCAGTGGTGTTTAAAGGGTGTGAGGTTCGATCTCGACCTAGTCCCTATTGACAAGCCTGCTATGCTACGAAATCTTGACGCCGTTAAACTTGATATCGAGAGGATGTCAAACTGGCAGAAGCTTGTTGATGAGCTTCAACGAGTTAACCGCGCCAACTTAGAGGCTATGCTCACCATGGAAAATGATAAGGCTGAGTGGCAAAAGGTCCTTGAGCAGCACGACACCGAAATGAGGAGCATTACTTCCTACAACGAGGAGCTCGAAGCAAAGGTTGAGAAGTTGAAAGATGAGCTTGCTGCTTCCTCTACTTCATACTCTCAAAAAGAAGAAGTGCTTCTCAGACAAGTTAGAGATGCTCATGCCAGTCAGAGGGACGCTGAGGACAGGCTTGAAGCACAAAAAAGAATCAGTGACGGCTATGTCTCTGATATTGCTGAGCTTCAAAAGAAAAACAACTCCCAGGAGGCAGAGATACAAATGCTTAAGCTTCAGCTTGCCAAAACTGAAAGGGAGCGCGATGAGGCTGTCGCCGGCAAAATCGCAGCCGAAGAATCTCATGAGGCGACCAAAAACAGCTTCGGCTCAACATTATTCGACTTCTACTTGCATAGCGTCTTGGGTCGTGGAAGCCTCTCCTTTCTTGGTCCCAAGTATGAGATCACTTTAGCTGAAGTGTGGGAGGCCGCTCTTGAGATGCTCGGTGCTGAAGGTGCCGGTTACGACGAATCAGCCCTGGAAAGGCATTATTTTGATGAAGACGCTCGCGCTGCTCTTGCCAGGGGAAAGGAACAACTTGCCAAACTAAGAACCGAAGTGACGGAAGGGGACCGGCTGGGGAAAACTACTTCAACTACTCTAGTCCAGCCACCTTCTTCGTCTGAAGTCGACATTATTGGTTCCAGTTCCCATCTCGCATCTCCCACCAAAGTTACCGCTGATATTACAAGCACACAAGGCGGAGACGAGGGTGAAGAGAGTGCTGATGCGCAAGCTTATGAAGTCGATATCAGGAAACCAGCTTCTCCAGGTAACTTCACTGTTAATCTCGCTACTGTCAATTCTGCTCAAGCGGGTTACTCGTTTATTTCACATGAGTTTCACGAGCTCCTTGGCTATTTTCTCAACCTTGACGAGCCTTCATCTCCTCTCTTTACTGACTTCATTGGTGAACCTTCATCTCCTCTTTTTACTGACTTTAACCTTTTTTCTTCTGTAGAGAAAGTACCAAGCACTGCTCAAACTTCTACTCCTCCGGTCATCCTTCCTTCATCTCTTCAGGCGGTGCCTCCTTCTGCCTCGCAACCTGGATCACAGGAGGAACAAATAGAGGCTCTTCACGGCTTGGATGATCCCATCACTTCGCAAGAGCAGAAAGATGAGAGACCTGAGGGAGGTGACATATCCCCGGAACGGACTCCTTCTGACGACATTGTTCTATCAAAACTTGTCACTCCGGGGAGTGAGTCTTCCTCACAAAGGAGAGAGAAGCGTGGGATATCAAAGAGGAGGGGGAAGAAAATCACCGCCACTGAAGAGGAGCCGGAAGTTGAACCGGTTACACCTACCTCTCCTACTTCCCTTATACCCACAGGCCGACCTGGAAAGCTGGTCATTCGACCGGGTAAAGGGTCCAAAGGAGGGAAGAAGAAGTGAAGATTTTAGCTTTTTGTCTTTTATATGAACTGGCCGAGAGTTGTGCGGGCATCGGCCCCCGCTTTTATTTTGAAAACCTGTATCTGCATTATAGTTGAATAAAATGATTCTTCGTTTGTACAAACTTCTGCTTGAATTTGAGAATGCATTTACTATTTATTTTTGCACAAGTTTGTTTATATAACATTGCAGCGGGCTTATGGTATGTTGTTTGAGTATTACTTTACTGATGCAGCTATACTACTATACCATGTTGCCCCCATACCTTAAGCTTGTTGCAATATATTATACTTCGAGGGGACTTGCACTCTTATTTGTTAAAGAATAATTATTTTATTCTTTAAAGAAAATTTTATAGAGTACAACTCCTTTCGTATAAGTTTTTACGCTTTGTCGTTCGAAGAAATCACTTTTTTCTTTTGCTTATGTGCATATTTTACCAAGTGAATTCCTCTTTGTGGTAAAGCGGACCTCTGAAGGGTACTTTAACTTCTTTTCTTTTTACGATCATTTTCCATTTGAAAGTTAAAGTACGCTTTTGATGAGGATTTTTTTTTTATACAAAATTGTACCTCTGAGGAGGGATTTTCCACGTTTCAACACTTGGAAGTTTTATTTCAATCTCGGTGAAACGTGTACCCCCAAAGAGTTGTGCCTTCGAAGAAAGCCTTTTCACGTTTCAACACTTGGAAGTTTTATTTCAATCTCGGTGAAACGTGTGCTTCCAAAGAGGTCTTTTTCTTGATTGTGTCCCCGGGAGGGGGTCGTACCTCTAAGGAGGGATTTTTTACGTTTCAACACTTGGAAGTTTTATTTCAATCCCGGTGAAACGTGTACCCCCAAAGAGTTGTGCCTTCGAAGAAAGCCTTTTCACGTTTCAACACTTGGAAGTTTTATTTCAATCTTGGTGAAACGTGGGCTTTCAAGAAGGTCTTTGTTTTTGCATTTCAACTTTGGTGAAGTGAAATTCCGAAGAGCGGTTGCTACACTTCAACTCCTGGCGAAATGTGCCTCCGAAGAGGGCTTTTATTTTGTTTACATTTCAACTCTGGTGAAGTGAAATCCCGAAGAGCGGTTATAACACTTCAACTCCTGGTGAAATGGGCCTCCGAAGAGGGCTTTTATTTTGTTTACATTTCAACTCCGGTGAAGTGAAATCCCGAAGAGCGGTTATAACACTTCAACTCCTGGTGAAATGGGACTCCGAAGAGGGCTTTTGTTTTGTTTACATTTCAACTCTGGTGAAGTGAAATCCCGAAGAGCGGTCATAACACTTCAACTCCTGGTGAAATGTGCCTCAGAGAGGGTTTTCATCGCCTGGAAGTTACTCTCTCATGGTTGGAGGGTCATGACTCCTCCAATCTTTTTTGTTGAGTAGAGAACTTTCTTTTTTGTGGCGTATGACCCATTAGAGGTCTTTTATCCTCCGAAGAGTTGCGCCTCCGAAGAGGACTTGTGCCGCTGATGGTAGCTTTGGTTGTTCCTCTGTTCACTTGCTTATGCCTTTTCAGCGATCCTCTTTTTTTTTTTTTTTTTTTCTTTTCAAGTTTTCATTCCCCTTTCTCTCACAAGTGGCTTGTTTAATCCAAGGAAGTGTACTTCATTGCCAGGCAAGTTCGTGAGAACGGGCACTAGCTTCCTAATTGGATGTTTGTTTGTTCAAACGATCTCAATTTATCAGCAAGGGCTCGTTTCTATCGAAATCATTAGCCGTTCAATTGAAGTATTTCCTATCTAGGATTTGAATTCGGGGTCTTTGTGACTTGAAATTTGCTTGTTGAATGATGGTGAGAATCGCTCGGTCTTATTATGCACAAGTTTTATCTCCATTGTCTGCAAAAATTTAAATCGATATTTCAGCAATACATTTTATGTATTTTTATATCGAAAACAAAGCAAACATATAATGATAATAAGGAACACAAGATTTATAGTGGTTCGGCCATGAAATTGGGCCTACATCCACTTTGTATTCTTTCATTATTTACTTGCATCAGTTTCACAATTGCTTTTAATTACAAGAATCATTCATTCATAATTCTCTTTACAATGTTTCAACAAAATTTTCAAGTAAAGTATGGACGCAAATGGTTGCTGTTCCATGCCCTTGGAATTTGATCTCCATCAACAGTGGTGAGCTTGAATGTGCCGTCAAGAAGCTTCTGACCTATTACATATGGTCCTTCCCAATTTGGCCCAAACACACCTGTCGCGGTCATAATTCTTTTCAGGACTAGATCTCCAATTTCAAAGCTGCGTTGACGAACTTTGGAATTGAAATGTCTGGCTATCCTTTGCTGATGAGCTGCAACTCTGAGGTTAGCTTCATCTCTTTTTTCATCAAGGAGATCCAGCGCTTCAAGTTGCAGCTTTTCATTTTCTGCTTGATTGAAATGGATTCTTCTATGTGAAGGGACCTCTGCTTCAACCGGGATCATTGCTTCCGATCCGTATGCTAACGCAAAAGGAGTATGCCCAGTTGCAGTTTTGTGAGTAGTTCTGTATGCCCATAGTGCAAGTGGTAGTTTATCGACCCAACCACCTTTTTCTCTTTCGAGTTGCTTTTTGATGGTTGATTTGATGATCTTGTTCACTGCTTCCACTTGCCCGTTTGCCTGCGGATGAGCTACTGCCGAAAAGCTTTTCTGGATTTTGAATCGCTTGCAAAAATCCTGGAATTCCTCGCTTTCAAACTGAGTACCATTGTCTGTGATTATTTTCTAAGGCACACCGTATCTGCAAATGATATTCTTGGTCACAAAGCTTATCATTTTCTTTGAAGTGATCGTAACCAATGGTTCAGCTTCAGCCCACTTAGTAAAATAATCAACTGCAACAATAGCATATTTAATCCCTGATTTAGCAGTTGGTAGCGGCCCAATGAGATCCATTCCCCAAATTGCAAATGGCCATGGACTGACCATCTGTGTGAGTTCGGTAGAAGGTGCTCTAGGAATTTTGGCATATCTTTGGCATTTGTCACATTTTCGGGAGTAATCTGCAGCATCCCGAGTAATTTCTGGCCAAAAATATCCGTATCGGAGAATTTTCTTTGCTAATGTTTGTCCACCTGAATGATCACCGCATTCTCCTCCATGCACTTCTGCTAGGATTGTTTTGGACTCTTCCCGGGATACACATCGAAGCAATGGCATTGAGAATCCCCGTCTGTACAATCGGCCATCCTGAATCACATAGCGGGAGGCCTTCCTTAGTAGCTTTCGTCTTTCTATCGAGTTTTCTGGCAGTGAACCTTTGAGTAGGTAATCCAGTATTGGAGTCATCCATGACTCTTGTTCTTGAGATACATTCATAATCCAGTCTATATCCATCTCGTCTATACTTGGCGCTGAAAGGACTTCTACAGGGACCAATCCCAATGGTTGAGCTTCACCAGAACTTGAATATTTTGCGAGGGAATCTGCCTTCATATTCTCTTCCCGAGGAATGTGGCTTATTGAATAGTGATCGAGTTCACATAGGAGTTCCCAAGCCTTTGACAAGTAGGAAGGCAGGTTTCCACCTTTTGCTTGAAATTCCTTCTTGACTTGGCATACAATAAGCTGGGAATCACTGAAAATTTGTAGTGCTCGAATGTTTAGCTCTTTAGCGATTTTCAGACCTGCAATAAGAGCTTCGTATTCTGCTTCATTGTTTGTTGAAGGAAATTCCAGTCTTAGTGCATAACATAATGATCGACCTTCAGGAGTTTCAAGTACCACTCCGGCTCCAGAACAGTAGTCATTTCTTGCGCCATCAACATACATCTTCCACTGGATTGGAGAATCATTGATCGCTTTTTCCTCACCATTATCTTTCTCTGTGAATTCTGCAGTGAAATCAGCTAAAGCTTGTCCGTTGATTGCTTTTCGGGGGTGATAGGTGATGTCATATTGACTAAGTTCAATGTTCCATTTTAGAAGACGACCCGAAGTTTCAGGGCGAAATAGGACTTGCTTTAGAGGTTGATCAGTGAGTACTTTAATAGGATGAGCTTGGAAATATTGCCTCAGTTTCCTCGATGCAACTAGTAGGCAATAGGCGAGTTTTTCCAACTTGGAGTAATTCAGCTCTGCCCCATTGAGTCTTTTGCTGATATAGTAAACTGGATGTTGAATCCTTTTGTCTTCCCATATTAGCGCTGCACTTAGAGCATGAGATGATACTGCAAAGTATATAAGAAGATCCTCACCATTGCCTGGCCTAGAAAGTATCGGAGGCGTTTCCATATGACGGATCAACTCTTCAAAGGCTTTTTGGCATTCGGGAGTCCATTCAAAGTTCTTCTTTCCTTTTTTCAGGGCATCGAAGAATGGGATGCATTTATCAGTAGCTTTGGAAATGAACCGACTCAAAGCGGCGACCTTTCCGTTGAGACTTTGCAATTCCTTCTTCGTTCTAGGAGCTTTAACTTCTTTTAAGGCGGTAATTTGAGCTGGACTGGCCTCAATGCCCCTAGCACTGACGATAAAACCTAAGAACTTTCCGGATTCGACCCCAAATGTACATTTCAGAGGGTTAAGTTTCATTCTGTATTTCCGAAGGACTGCGAACATTTCTGCTAAGTGTTCAATGTGATCCACTGCTTTCCTGGACTTCACTAACATGTCGTCGACGTAGACTTCCATAGTTTTGCCCAATTGCGGTTTGAACATAGCATTAACAAGTCTTTGGTAGGTTGCCCCTGCGTTTTTTAATCCGAAGGGCATAACTCTGTAGCAATAAAGTCCAACATCTGTGATAAAGCTTGTATCCTCCTGATCCGGCTCATGCATCATGATTTGGTTATAACCGGAGTAGGCATCCATGAAGGATAACAATTCATGTCCCGCAGTTCCGTCTACCATTTGATCGATCCTGGGTAATGGGAAGCAATCTTTGGGGCAAGCCTTGTTTAGATCAGAAAAATCGATGCACACTCTCCATTTTCCATTAGCTTTCTTGACCAACACAGGATTTGAAACCCAATTCGGATATGTAGATTCTTTGATGAAGTTATTTTCCATGAGTCGATCAACTTCTTCTTTTAATGCTGCTGACCTTTCTGGACCTTGGGTTCTTCTTTTCTGTTTAACTGGCGTAAACTTTGGGTCAATATTCAGAGCGTGTACTGCAACTTCTGGGGATATCCCACACATATCGGCATGAGTCCAAGCAAAGACATCCAGATTTGCTTTCAGGAAAGATATCAAGACATTCTGAATTGACACATTAAGCTGTGAACCCACATTCAACACCTTATTTGGGTCCTTCGGGTCAACAGGTACCGGAATTGTCGTTTCCACCGGTACTACTCTATTCTCCCCTGTACTGGCTTTTCTGGGATCCATTTCTTTCCGTGCCCCGCTGTGCTCGCCAGTGCAGGGTCCGCTCTGTAATTGCTACAAAGCTGGTTCCTTGATGCGGACTGGAGTTGCCGCATCCTTTCCCATTCCTCTTTTCCTTGACTCTCGCAGCTCTGTCCAATAGCATTCTCGCACAGCATTTTGATCCCCTTTTATAACTCCTACTCCATTGTCAGTAGGAAATTTAATAGTGAGGCACCACGGGGCTAGGATAGCTTTGAATGCTGCGAGTGTTGGACGGCCAAGAAAAGCATTATAAGCAGAATATTCGTCGACGATCACAAAGGTTTGCTTTCGGACCACTTTCCTTTCTCCTTCCCCAAGTTCTACAAACAGATCGATGGTTCCTACTGGTTGCTTTGGCTCCCCAGTGAAGCCAACGATTTTCTGTGATGAGGCTTGCACATCGATCATAGGGATTTTCATCTGGTCAAATGTCTTCTTGAAGAGAATATTACATGATGCTCCGCAGTCAATGAGGACTCTTCTGACAATGGCTGGTCCAATACCAGCCGAGATGACCAAGGGATCTAAAGTAGGAGCTTCAATACCTGTGGAATCTCTGGCTCTGAAAATAATATCATCACTGAAAGTTTTCTGTTGTTTAAGGGGCGTAGTGTCTTCTAGAACAAAGACGTCTTCTTCGGCTGGAGCATATTTCAAAGCCCTGGAATATCTCTCCATCTCACCCCAACTTTTGCCAGCTGGGTGAGGTCCTCCTGAAATGATATTGATAACGGGCCTTCCAGATTCATGCCCCGTAGCTTTCTCTCCTGCCCCAGGCTGATGAACAGGAGCCCGCTGCCCCTGACTCGACGATGCAGGATTGTTGCTATTCTTTTTCACGAATTGCTGCAACTTGTTTTCTCTTAGCAACTCTTCAATCAGATTTTTCAGCTGGCGGCATTCATCAGTTTCATGACCTGGTTGATTGTGGAAGCGGCAGAATTTCCCACTTTGTATGGCTTTTCTCCCAGTTCTCAAAGGGATAGGTTTAGGGAAATCGACGGAATCTTTAGTGGCAAGGTAGACGTGCTCCGGCGTATGTGATAATGGAGTATATTCTGATGGCTTGAAGGACCGGGGCTTTTTCAGATTACCATGTTTCTTTCCATTATTATTCTCCCTTTTCTGCCCCACCGACTCATTCTTGCGTGGAGCGACAGTGTTGTCTTCAGCTTTTTCCAACACTGCCTTTACTGGCAAAGGACGACTTTCCAAGCGAATGAATTCGTCTGCTTTTTTGTAGAACTTCTCGAGAGAGGTTGGCTCCTTCATATTTAACCATTTCCCAAATTCGCTTGACTTATCAATAGCCCTCATCAGATAAGTCAATATCATTCGTGGTTCAGCATTGTCCACCTCAGCCAATGCTATATTGAAACGGTTCAAGAAAGATCTGATAGACTCACCAGGATTCTGCTCTAAACTGGACAATGACATGATATCCTTGGCCTTCGAAGCATATAGCCTAAACTGCTCCTTGAATTTTCTGGTCAAGTCTGAAAACTGATCGATAGATCGAACTGGCAACTTGGTGAACCACAGTAAAGCCACGCCTTCCAGGTATACGGGGAAATATCGGCACTTTATTTCGTCGGAGGCCCTGGCACCTGTCATGTGCCAATCATATTTATACAAGAACTCATTCGGATCACTTGTCCCTTTGTAAGCTGGAATAGTTGGAGGGACAAACTTCCTTGGAAATTCCGCCTTCAAGATTTTTTCAGTAAACGGAGTTTTACTTGGAGCGAAACCCCATTCCTTCTCATCTTCGACCCTTTGCATACTTTCTTTCATGATCTGCCGGACCATTCCAGAAAGATATTCTTCATCATGTCGAGTTCTAGATCCACCGGCCTCAGGTACTGCCTGCTCAAAGGGACTAGTAGGCCTTTCAGGAGCATTTCTTTCATTAACATCATGAATGTTGCCAGCATAGTTCCTTTCATTACCAGCCGGTTGATTGTTTGCCCCAAGTAAGTCGTTCAACTTATTCAGAATCAGAGCATTCTGGGCACTTTGAGCCTCTAGTTGTGCATTTTGGGCGTTTATCTGCTGGTTTAGCCCTAGAATCACAGCATCCAATTCCGCTTTCGTAACTCCAACAGATGGAGTGGGTAGATTAGGTACAGGGGAAGCGGAGGTTCCCTCTTGAATGTTCCCAGATCTGATAGATCTACTTTTCCTTCCAGGAGCCATAATCTCAGATATACTTCTGGTTTTTAAGGAAATTCTTTCTTCAAATCTCTGCGAAGCAATGATGACAGCTGTCCTGAGTTCAATTCTCAGTGAAAGCACCAAAAATGTTAACGCTTAAATTTGAACGCTAACACCCCGGTGTGTGAAGTGTAGTTGTGAAAGCACCACCCGATAGATCGGGAAAGAATTACAAGCAAGTAATAGCGGAAAAGCAGTAAACAACAGCAATTTTATAGTGGTTCGGCTTATGGGTATAGCCTACGTCCACTTTAAGTACTTTTATTGATGATCACGTTACAAGTTGATACAAATCTTCTCAAGTACAATACACTTTGAATTACAAAAGACTTAGAGCAAGTAGCTTAAACTTCAATGGAAATGAGAGTCTTCGAATCCATGTTGGATGTTTACGATCTCTTTTTGAAGTTGTATGTAGTGTTCCTAGTGTCTCAAGAGCTTCAAGTGTTGAATTGGTTTGGAATGCAGCAGAGTATCAGCGCTTGAAGAGAATGTGCCAAAAGTCCCTTTCTAGTTGGAGTTAGTGCTGTATTTATAGGCGTGATTTTCTGGGCAGAATTTATTTCCAAGTTCTAAGTCGCGGCCGACTTAGTATAAGCCGTGGCCGACTTACCATATGTCGTGGCCGATTCACCGAGCCAAGTCCATGGCTTAATGGAAGCAAGCTTGCCTGAACTCATACCATCTGTCTTAAGTCGTCGCCGAGATAAGCTAGGTTGTGGCCGGCTTAAGGCAAGTCGCGGCCGAGTCACCTGGCCCTTCTACGGTTTCACCTAGGTCGCCCCCGAGTCAACATAGCATTATCTCCATAACACGGCATCGGACTTGCATTTTAGTAGCCTTTAGGTCGTGGACGGCTTAGCATACGTTGTTAAGTCGGTTGCTGACTTAAGTATAGGTCGTGCACCTTTCCAAGTCCTGATCAATTAGGTCGGCAGCTTCCTTAGGTAATTAGATCAACACTCAATTTAGGTCGGTAGACTTCCTAAGTCGGTACTCCTTAAGGCATTAGGTCGTTATCCATTTAAAGCCTTAGGTCGGAAACTTTTGTAAAGGTATTTGAGTCGCAAAGTACTTTGAGTCGCTGTCCCTTCTGAGTTATTAAATCGGCAACCATTGAGTCGTCATTCGTTTTAAGTCGGCAATGAGTTAAGGTTGCTGGGTCAGTTCACCTTTTAAGTCGTAGGTCTCTTGAGTCGTGGAGGCCTTAAGTCTTATGTTGGCACATTCATCAGATCACTGGATCGGCATCTCTCTTAAGTCGGTAGCCCTTTTTGAGTCTTATCTTGCTAGGTCGTTAGCTCCTTAACTCGTGGGCGAAACGGGGTTAACAAGTTTTTACCTTACGCTAACCAAAACATTTGAGAGGAAATCTAGTGATATTATAATAGGTCTAGGATTTTCAAGTAAATAGAAAATAGCCAAAATTGTTACATTCATTAAATTCCAGCTACTAGCCACAAAAGTGGGTAATACAATCAAAACCGTTGGCACTTATTGGATTTTGGATTCCATACAATGGCAGGGCTACTGGGGTACCGCCCATCACAGTAAGTGGCCTAGATCAACATAATGAGGATTACCCCCAATCCCCTGCAACATTAGGCTGGAACCATTCCTTACTGAACAGTTCCGAACAAGACAATCCCGTAGTTGGTGCGCATATTCAACTGCCCACTAAGCCGAATAAAAAGGGACCTCTAGACAGGGGAAAATCTCGTCCTACTTGGGCATGACCCACTTAGCCTTGCTGCACCTCCCCTGTTTTAGCCATTCCCGGTTGGTGAGGCTTGAGGCTACGATTACCTTTATAGAACACATCTCATAGAATGCTCATCGTCCACCTGACGATGTTCTGAAAGCATTCAATCCATACAAGTTCGTTTCGGGTTCGAACGAAACCGAAGGCAATATCTCGTTACACTCATTTTGGAATCACCCTCAGATTAACGATGATAACCCTTGCACTTTGAATCTTCATCTCGAATCTGAAAGTACTACCCCATTAAACTCGTATTGGAATCACCCTCAGAGTTTTAACGACGAATAGTCCTTACACCTCGAGTCTTTACTCTTCACTTGAGTTTCAGGACCTATCGTTAATTTGGATCGACGTGGTTTTCGAATATCCAAATCTGGAAACCCAATCCCAGCAAATTGTTTTAAAGTTTAAAACAATTCAATTTCATTATCTGTATACACACAGATTGATAAGTCACGTACGGCAATAGATAATCATCATTATCATCACAACAGATAATCCATATTATTATCATCAAAAGATAATCCATATTATCATCATAATGCAACCAATGCATCTATATCACACAACATTACCTCTCATTTCTGAGATCTCAAACCATTCAAGGCAACCAATATCATCCATTCATAAGCAATGATTAATAATCACACCAAATATAATTAATTTAAAATGAATTAAATTAATTACTTCCATCTCTAATTAATTTAAAGTGAATTTAATTAACTACTTACATCAATATAAATCTTGCTTACATAAACATTAATTAATTAAAAATTAATTAATTAATTATCCTCTAATTAATCACCTTAATTAATCACCCCAGATTAATTATTCTTTAATTACATTCAAGCAATTATCGTTTAATTAAATTCACAAATTAATTACTCTTAACCAAAATCAGTAATTAACCTTTAATTACTTCATTAATTAATTAACCATAACTAATTACATTAATCCTTAATTATTAATTAATTACCCTTTTAATCACTTATCATTATTGATTAATTAATCTTAATTAATCAACCCTTAGTTACATCATTAATTAAATTAATGATCCTTAACTAAATTTAAATTAATTGCTTATTTAAATTATTGCATTAAGTAATTAATCTCAATTAAACCATAATTATTAATCACCTTTGATTAATCACATTCAGTAATTAACTACCCTTAATTACTCCATTAAATCAATTAATTACTACTTAATTAATTATCCTAATTAATCCCATGATTAATTATAAAGTAATTTAATCCAAATTACTTCCATTCTTAAATCATCTTCCACTAATTACATCCAGTAATTATCATTTAATTACTCCACTGAGTAATTTCAATCCCTTAATTTCATTAAGTAATTATTTATCAAAGCATCCAGTGTTTAACTTAATTAAACTCAATTAATTAACTTTAACAAATTACATTTAAAATTAATTAATTACATTAAGTAATTAATTCCTTAATTACTTTCATTAAGTAATTTTACTTAAACAATTTCACAAATAATTTTCTTTATTTAATTAATCTAATTATTTTTTTAAAATTAATCATTTTAATTAATTGTTAAATAATCTCAAGTTAATGACCTTCATTATCAATTAAATTTTTTTAATTACTTTTCTTAAGTAATTAAACATACATTAATCATTATTAATTTCAAATTAACTAATCTTTAATAACCAATTAATTAACCTTTAATTATTTAATTAATTAAGTGTTAACTGTAACTTAATTAATTCATAATTACTTGATTAATTAATCTCTAATTATTAATTAATATTCTAATTAATAATCTTTAGTTACAAATTAATTAACCTTAATTAATTAATCTCAATCAGTAATTAATTTATTTAAACCTTTAATTACCTATTTAATTAATCCAAATCATTAATTAATTAAATAAATTAATTATCCATTTAATTTCCTTAAAAATTTAATGAATTACAAATCATTAAATTCTAATATACTTTAAGATCAAACTTTGTTCTTATTAAGGATCAAGTTATAAGTATTTTAAAAAAATTACTTTAAATTTACTTTGGAATTTCATTTTAAATTTAAAAATTTAAAATGAATACAAATTTATTTAAATATAGTTTAAACACATTGTTAAAACCTTTTCGTTTCACAAGTTAAAGAAATACTCATTTAACAAAGAAGTTTAAAAGAATTTAAAGCCAAATTCATTTTTAAATTCAAATCAATTTAAATTACTCTTTAAACATTCAGAATTATTTAAATTAATTTAAATTTAAAACTTTCCTTCATTTCAAAATTGGAATACATATTTAAATTTGAATCCACATTAATCCTCAGATTTTAAAACTCTACTTACATTTTAAAACTTTACTTTTTTTAAATTCAAACTACTTAAACATTTTTAAAGTAGTTTAACAATTCAAGTTTAAAACTTTATTTATTTTTAAAAACTGAGATTTAAACTTAAACTTGAATTTCAGATTTAAAACTTGGATTTAAAAATCAGTTTAAACCTTTTCTTTTCATCTTTAAACTTCAGTTTGAAATTTTATAACAAAACATTTCAGGTTTCTTTTTAAAACCTGTTACAATTTCTAAACCTGACCCACCCTATTTCTGCTTCGAGTCATAAAGATAAAAACTTCGAGCAACCCGTTTACTTACTTCGAGCAAACAACCCAAAAACACGAGTAAAACTTGATTTCAATCTTCTACTCAATTCAAAAACCAATAGTATCAACAATGAGCACCGTGCACCTGCACAATGATCTTAATCGATTCTGATAACGATCTTCCCTCATCGACGAACAACTCCTCACTCCACCCCGATCATCATATCGCTCTCACACAACTCGAATTTGAATTTGAGTTCAAATTTTAAAACCTAGAACAGAAAAGAAAAACCATCACCAAAACCTGTCATCGCCTCGTCTCTTCATCTCCGACCATCGAAAACTTGGCAACTTCGGCCAACCCTTCGTCAACGACCAAGCTACCATTACCCAAAACCTCATTGAACTCGATCACGTCTACAGGTCGTGCCGACCAAATCAAACTGCCTAGTTAATAACTAGGGTTACAGGTTTCAAAAATCAACCACCGTTACCACAAAGCTCTGATCTACATTTAAGCATTTTTCCCCTATCCTCTGATCATCAAACTACCACCAGATAGAACCCCTTCCTCCCAGACCACATATATCATCAGAAAACCCAATATTTCCATATCCAGTTCATCCTAGAACTGCACAATAATCCCATCATTAAAAATTATGATTTTAGCTTCAAAAATCATGTTTTAGGATAAGAATACAGTTTACATTCTTGAATTTATAAATTAAGATGTTTGAATTTTACTTATATTAAGTTTGCTCAGTTTTTTTTTGATTCCCAGTGATATTTCCAATTTATTTAACTTAAATAAACTTTAACTAAATTTTGTGATGGAATACGCAAGTTTCTTTTGAAACATAAGTTTTAACAGAGACTAAACTAAGAGGTTTTGAATTTAAATCAAAACCATAACTTAAATCTGGAAACAGAGATGTCACAGATATTCAAATGCATACATCATATAGCAGGAATTCAATAATATATCTACACAAACATACTTATAAATATACACAATTGCCATATTTTTCACAACAATAACATGCACCCATAATTTTACTTTAAGTTTTTAAAAATAAAGTTACTCACCAGATTATGAAAAAGACAGAGCCTCCAGATTTCATTCAGAAAGCTTTTGAAAAATGGATTCCCTTTTCTTTAAAACTTTGCACCCTTTTAAACTGAAATTCTCCTGATATGAAAACTACATGCATGCCTTGGTTTTGAAACTGGATTGTCTTCTTATTTGAAAGATGCAGTTGCCTTGATTTGAAGATGCAGACTTTAAAACAGATTTAAAAATGCATTTACATGTTTGAAATTGCAGTTGCTTTAGAACAGACTCAGATTTGCTTATTTGATCAGAGGATCTGGAAAATGATTACATATTTTTATTGTTGAGAATAGTTTGAATTTCATATGCTTGATTTTTGAGATGGTGATAGGTTATTGTTTTTGAACATAGATTTTGATTTGCACGTTTTTGATTTAATTTTGAAAATGATTTTGCAAAGGATATGATTTCTAGTTTGAATTTGATTTCAAATTTTAGTTTTGAGGGGATTGTTTTTTAATTTCTCCTTAGCTTTAGATTTAGAAAAATAGAAAAAGAAAGGGAAGGGAAGAAGATTTGTAAATAAATTGGCTGAAATTATTTATTAAATCAAAACAAAAGAAAAACTAAATTACAAATGCGACTTGTCCTTTATACTAACATTTGTCATATAGATATGTTAATTACTTAACATATGTCTTTTAAGGTTAATTAGTTATAATTAAATTTTAATTAGTATTTAGTTAATATGTTAAATGTTAATGAAAGATGAAATTTAAGTAATTAGTTAATAAGTATTTATATATGTATAAATAATTCTAAAAGAAATGAAATAATTATATATATAAATAAAAGTTTATACAAATATTTTAAAATCCAAAACAATTTAAAATCTATACTTCGAAGTTCAAAACTCTAAATTCAAATTCAAATCAATTCTAAAATTCAAATTTGAAATCAAATTATATATATATATACATATATAACTACACAATTCAATTTCGAAAAACAACTATTTTTATTAAAATCTAATTGTTAAAAACTATACATTTTTTTTAATGATGTTTTATATGTTAATTTTAAACTTTCATAGCTAATTCACAAATCATATTTATTAAACAATATTTTTTTTGAAAATAACAAATTTGAAAACTTTAAATAGTTTATAAAAGAAACTGTTTCTTTATTAATAAATTACTTATTTTATCAAACTATATTTAAAAAGAAAACAAAACAAACCTTATTGTAAATTTTATTTAAATTTAAACTTAAGTTAAAACATATTTTAAACCATTTAAACATTTACCTTATGTATTTAAAATCACATAGTTATGCATTAAATAGTTTTAAAAAAACTTAATATCAAATAAATAAATTTCCAAATTATCAAAAATATTAGAATTAGAAAATATGCCCTTTTTAAATTAAATTTTAAAACAAAGCTTATCTATTTACACTATATATAAATATATATACACATTATAATAAGAAAACAATTTATTAACTTTTAAAAGATAAAATCTATCAATTTAAATATTTATTTAGTTGGATTATTAAATTAATTCCAATCTTATTAACAAAGATTATCAAATCAATTTAATTTTTAATTCAGATTATTAAATTGATATTGCCTAAAATCCCGGGTCATCACATTCCTCTCCCCTTAAAAGAATTTCGTCCCCGAAATTTAAATTAAAGGTAATTTAATAATCTCTTTAAAGATTTTAATTTTAAAACACAAGCATATATCAATCATATGCTAACAACCATAGCAACCAATTTACCTAATCAAACAAATCTAATTATCCAGAAAACTTTTGGATAGAATTTCCTAGAGTTTCCCAAGTATAGATACTGGAAACTCGCTCTATAGAATCCAAACAAACAATACTACTAAGCTACAGAGCTCCTACTCATCCAGATCTACAACTGAAGGATACCGGACTACAGACAAGTCTGGCTCAACAACCAAATCCTCTAGAACTGCTAGTTCCAAAACCAGAGATTGATCATACACGTACTCCCTCAGAGATACGTGAAACACATCGAATCCCAGTTATCCAAACTGGCAATTCAATCCTGAAAACCAAACACATATCCTCATAAGAACACAAAGATTCAAGATACCTCGGAGTTAGCTTCCTAGAATTACCAAAACTTATAGTTCCTTGGATAGGAGAAACTTAACCAAAACCAAATCTCCAACTTCGAAATCCAAATTCTTACGTCTCTTATGCACAAAAGTCTTCGGACGATCCTGGGCTGCCTATATCCTTCCTGATTAGCTCGACCCTTGCTGATTCCTCTAGAAACAAACTAGACCAGAAACAACCCAACACAATGATCTCCTCAAGATCAACCAAAACCAAGAACAAACTCTACTCTTCAAACAACAGAAGACTAAACTTACTTCTCCTATCCATAAAAGATAAAATAAAAGCACTTCCAAACTGCTTCCGTTGTACAACTCTAATTGGAGTAAATAAGAACGCTGAAGAAGTACACGTGCACAAACTGGACAACGCATCCCAGAAATAATATGGTTCCACAAATCCATAGAAGAAAAACTCAGAAATTCCCCCGAATCCTGAGTTTCTTCACCAACCTCTAACTCTAGGAATCATCCTTCTACTAAGCTGAACCACCGGTTCCACTCCTGCAATCCTAGTCGATAAGAAAACTCAATCACTAGATGCGGACAAACCTCTGACTTTCCTGAAGACATCCAGAAAAACTCTGATAACTTAAGAGAACACTCAAACAATCGAAAGTCACTTTTCCGATCAATCCAGACCAAATCCATAGAAAAACTGTACTCTCTTTGCCCAACAAAACAGCTTACACTTATCTAGCCAATCCATTAAAGAAATGGATCCACTCCGCTACTTCTGAACTCCACCTCCAGAAAAACTACTCAGCTAAAGACCTTCCTGCCGACACACAGAACACTTTGAGTCAACGCTGACCTAGATGCCAAAGACTTCCTAATCCAAAGCTCTTCGAGAAACTCGGACCTCCAAGCCAACCACAACATCCTGCTAAACACAGCCACAACATCGAAGCAGACACACTACCCTAAACTTGTTTCAAAGGAAACATCTTCGGAGACAACCCATAGCCACTGCATCTCATCACACAGCTACTACTTCCTGAGGTATCAAGATACCATTACTCGCTTCTACTGAGCCAATACATCCAAACTCAACTCATCCCACTTCAAAGATGAACTCCGAACCTTAACAGGTTTCCTTCAGAGATCGATAAAATCTGTACACTACTGCAAAGCTCACTTGAGACGGTATTAGGTCTATAGTCTCGACAGATACACTTCCAACCTCAAACATTCAAACTCCAATCAACGATAGTCGCGTTATACACACTACTACCCTATCTACCTTTATAACTTTTACTGGAATACCCGAACAGGTAACCCAATAGATAGGTAGAAATAGATAAATATACTTAAAATTACAAATACGCTCTCTCAAGAAAGAAATCACTCCAACGTCTAGGTATTCACTCAACCTAGCGCTCTGATACCACTGTAACGACCCGCTATTCATCTCCACAGAATGACGCATCATTACTAAGAAAGATAGGGATAGAAAAGTGAAAGATAGAGAAGAAAGAAGAAACAACATACGAATCTCAACAGCGGAACGAATAAATTATACTAACAATATAGGTATTACATAGTATCATATACAACAACAATCAGAGTTACACAGATTAAACATCACATACTAGACAGTTATAAACACCTGTCTAATTATAAAACTCAGTACAATACAAGGACACCTCTCAGAGAAATCAAACACAGCGGAACACTATATATCTACAACGCTGAAGCCTCTTGCTCAATTGCTCCTCCACAATTCGTCAAAGCTAACCTTAATCCCTTGGCTACTCGTAAAATTTTGAGTACCCAAGAGTTTAAGAAAAATAGAAGATAAACTCTGGGTCAGACATGGGTCTGGTGTGAGTCAAAGGTTAAGGTTGCTTAACTTTGAAATAACTTTGAAAAGAAAAGGTACAACGTAAGACTTCCCACACATAAACATGGAAAAGTTTTAACCTTAAGCTAAGCAAAACATTTGATAGGAAATCTAGTGATAATATAATAGGTCTAGGGTTTTCACGTAAATAGAAATTAGCCGAAATCGTTCCATTCATTAAATTCCAGCTACTATCCACAAAGGTGGGTAATACAATTAAAACAGTTGGCACTTATTGGATTTTGGATTCAGTACAATGGCAGGGCTACTAGGGTACCGCCCGTCATAGTATGTGGCCTAGATCAACGTACCAAGGATTACTCCCAATCCCATGCAACACAAGGCCGGAACCATTCCTTACTGAATAGTTCCGAACAAGACAACCACGCAGTTGGTCTGCATATCCAACTGCCTACTAAGCCGAATAAAAAGGGACCTTTAGACAGCGGAAAATCTCGTCCTACTTGGGCATGACCTACTTAGCTTTGCTGCACCTCCCCTGTTTTAGCCATTCTCGGTTGATGAGGTTTGAGGTTACGATTACCTTTATAGAAAATATCTCTTAGAATGCTCATCATTCACTTGACGATGTTCCGAAAGCATTCAATCCATACAAGTTCGTTCCGGGTTCGAACGAAACCGAAGGCATTATCTCGTTACACTCATTTTGGAATAACCCTCAGAGTTAACGACGATAACCCTTGCACTCTAAATCTTCATCTCGAATCTGAAAGTACTACCCCGTTAAACTCGTAATGGAACCATCCTCAGAGTTTTAATGACGAATAGTCCTTACACCTCGAGTCTTCACTTTTCACTTGAGATTCACGACCTATCGTTAATTTGATCGATGTGGTTTTCGGATATCCAAATCTGGAAACCCGATCCCGGTCTCATCGAAATCCAAAGCGTATATTTTAAGGCCAAGTTGTTTTAAAGTTTAAAGCAATTACATTTCATTATCTATATACACACAGATAGATAAGTCACATACCACAATAGATAATCATCATTATCATCACAACAGATAATCCATATTATTACTATCAAAAGATAATCCATATTATCATCATAATGCAACCAATGCATCCATATCACACAACATCACCTATCTCATTTCTAAGATCTCAAACCATTCAAGGCAACCAATATCATCCATTCATAAGCAATGATTAATAATCACACCAAATATAATTAATTTAAAATGAATTAAATTAATTACTTCCATCACTAATTAATTTAAAGTGAATTAAATTAACTACTTACACCAATATAAATCTTTCTTACATAAATATTAATTAATTACAAAGTAATTAATTAATATCCTCTAATTAACCATCTTAATTAATCACCCTAGATTAATTATTCTTTAATTACATTCAAGTAATTATCCTTTAATTAATGTCACAAATTAATTACTCTATTACTTCTTAATTAATTGACCATAATTAATTACATAAATCTTTAATTATTAATTAATTACCCTTTTGATCACTTGTCTTCATTGATTAATTAAGCTTAATTAATCAACCCTTAATTACATCATTAATTAAATTAATGATCCTTAACTAAATTTAAATTAATTACTTATTTAAATTAATTAATTAATCTTAATTAAACTATAATTATTAATCACCTTTGATTAATCACATTCAGTAATTAACCATCCTTAATTACTCTATTAAATCAATTAATTACTCCTTAATTAATTATCCCAATAAATCCCTTGATTAATTATAAAGTAATTCAATCCAAATTACTTCCATTCTTAAATCATCTTTCACTAATTACATCCAGTAATTATCATTTAATTACTCCACTGAGTAATTTTAATCCCTTAATTACATTAAGTAATTATTTATCAAAGCTTCCAATGTTTAACTTAATTAAACTCAATTAATTAACATTAACAAATTACATTTAAACTTAATTAATTACATTAAGTAATTAATTCATTAATTACTTTCATTAAGTAATTATACTTAAACAATTTCGTAAATAATTTTCTTTAATTAATTAATCTAATTAATTTTTTTAAAATTAATCACATTAATTAATTGTTAAATAATCTCAACTTAATGACCTTCATTATCCATTCAAATTTTTTTAATTACTTTTCCTAAGCAATCAAACTTACATTAATCATTATGAATTTCAAATTAATTAATCTTTAAAAACAATTAATTAATCTTTTATTATTTAATTAATTAAGTGTTAACTGTAACTTAATTAATTCATAATTACTTGATTAATTAATCTCTAATTATTAATTAATATTCTAATTAATAATCTTTAGTTACAAATTAATTATCCCTAATTAATTAATCTCAATCATTAATTAATTTATTTAAACCTTTAATTACCTGTTTAATTAATCCAAATCATTAATTAATTAAATAAATAAATTATTCATTTAATTTCCTTAAAAATTTAATGAATTACAAATCATTAAATTCTAATTTACTTTAAGATCAAACATTGTTCTTATTAAGGATCAAGTTATCATTTACAAAGTATTTTAAAACAATTTACTTTAAATTTACTTTCAAATTTTCATTTTAAATTTTAAATTTTAAAATGAATACAAATTTATTTAAACAAAGTTTAAACACATTATTAAAACCTTTTCATTTCACAAGTTATAGAAATACTCATTTAATAAAAAAGTTTAAAAGAATTTAAAACCAAATTCATTTTTGAATTCAAATCAATTTAAATTACACTTTAAACATTCAAAATTATTTATATCATTTTAAATTTAAAACTTTCCTTCATTTCAAAATTGGAATACATATTTAAATTTGAATCCAGATTAATCCTCAGATTTTAAAACTCTACTTACATTTTAAAACTTTATTTTTTTAAATTCAAACTACTTAAACATTTTAAAAGTAGTTTAACAATTCAAGTTTAAAACTTTACTTATTTTAAAACTGAGATTTAAACTTAAACTTAAATTCCAGATTTTAAACTTAGATTTAAAACTTAGTTTAAACCTTTCATTTTCATCTTTAAACTTCAGTTAGAAATTTTATAACAAAAAATTTCAGGTTTCTGTTTAAAACCTGTTACAATTTCTAAACCCGAGCCACCCTTTTTCTACTTCGAGTCAACAAGCTAAAAACTTCGAGCAACCCATCTACTTACTTCGAGCAAACTACCTAAAAACACGAGTAAAACTCGAGTTCAATCTTCTACTCAATTCAAAAACCAATAGCATCAACAATAAGCACCATGCACCTGCACAATGATCTTGATCGATTCCGATCAAATCGACGATCTTCCCTCATCGATGAACAACTCCTCACTCCACCCCGATCATCATATCGCTCTCACACAACTCAAATTTGAATTTGAGTTCAAATTTTAAAACCTAGAATAGAAAAGAACAACCATCACCAAAACCTGTCATCGCCTCGTCTCTTCATCTCTGACCATCGGAAACTCTGCAACTTCGGCCAACCCTTCGTCAACGACCAAGCTACCATTACCCAAAACCTCGTTGAACTCGATCACTCCTACAGTCCGTGCCGACCAAATCAAATTGCCTTATTAATAACTAGAGTTACAGGTTTCAAAAATCAACCACCATCACCACTGTAACGACCCGTATTTTACGAGTCGATAAATCGTAGAATTTGCAGGTCGATAGTGTTGTTTGTGTTGCTTCTAGCTTGAGTCGTTTAGAAGTTAACCCGGGTACAAGTGATGAGTCGTGACCGACTCATAGGGGACCGACTCAAGGAGGGGTAGCGGTTTAAAGTGTTGGCCGAGATAAGGATGGACCGACTCAAGAAGTTAGGCGACTCATAGGATGACCGACTCATAGAGGGCCGAGATAAGAAGTGTGGCCGAGTCAACGAGTTACGACTCATAGGGTTTGCCGAGTTAAGGAGTTAACGGGTTAAGGGTGTAGCGACTTAAGGGGTTTAGGCTTAGGTCGTGGGTAATGAGTCGGCAGGGTTTTGAGTCGTAGGGCCTGATGAGTCGTGAGTCGGCATCATAGTTGAGTCGTGAGTGTGTATTGTTGAGTCGTCGTACGACTTAGGACTTGGGGAAAACGCGGCAGTGTCTTAGGTCGGAGGCTTTTAGGTCGTGACCGACTTATGTTGAGTCGGCACTGGTCTTGAGTCGTGAGTCGGTAGGTGTTGAGTCGGTTTGGGTTTGAGTCGTATGACCTTGTGCCTTGGTGTATTGAGTCGTTGGCCTGAGTCGGTAGGCACGACTTAACGATGAGTCGTAAGTCGTTAGGCAGCTTGGTGTTGAGTCGTTGATTAGTTAGGTCGGCTCTGGTATTAAGTCGTAGGTCGGCAGGGTTGTTGAGTCGTGTGAGTGGCTTATGGTAAGTCAGCATGTGGATGAGTCGGGGACGACTCAGGAGTTGGGTCGGCGACGACCTAAGAGCGACGACTCATGGTTGATTCAGCCTATAAATAGAGGGGTTTGGCTCACTTTTTGGCACCGGTTTTTGAAGCGACGAAGTGCTGCCATTTTGAAGACTCGACTACAACATTTCTTCATCTTCTTTTCTCCATTCCAATCTAATTCTAACATCCATCCAAGATCGAAGATCGAGATCGAAGATCCAAGTGCCAAAGTTGAAGATCTTCATCCGTTCGAGCTAGAATTCATCGATTGGAGCGAGATATTGCCGGATCAAACCTTGATCTTCGCTGTCCAGATCTGAAGTGTGTAGTTTTTGTAGTGTTTGGGTGATTTGGTGAGTGGTAGTTATCTCTCACGCGGATCCAAAGGAGTATATTGGATTGGTGGCATGTTTGGGTGTTAAAGTTAGAGATTTCATGCATTTTTCTTAGATCGAAGTCTAGATCCATGGTTTTTGAAGATGTTTACTTATGCAAGTTAGTTTAACAAGTATTAGAGACAAAACCCATGTTTTATATTTGATAGATCTATGCTAAAAACTATGGTTTCACATATGTTGGACTTTTGCTCACTTATTTACGAAATTCCCATTATAGTTGATATTGCTTAAATTGCTTAATAGATCTTGTTTGAATGATTGATTATTTGAATGTATGATTGATTTGATTGTTTCCAAGTTAGCTAGTAGTTGATTTGGAACAAGATGATGAAAGAGGATTCAAAAGCTATGGAAGAAGGCTCTTGAATGGTGAAAGCTGCTTAAGGCATATGTAGCGGATGTTGAAGCTCATATGTATAGATTGGATGATGATGAGATGGAACTTTGCCATGATGCGATGAGGCAAACCATGTTGTTGAGTTGAGACTTTGCTTTGATGTGATGAAGTGAAGTATGATGTGAGTCTTGGCTTAATCCAGGAAGGGATCATTCCAAGCATGTTGATAACTTGAAGGGTAGTTCAAGTTGGTTGATAATGGATTGTTCAAGAGGTAGCTTGAGCTTGTATGAGGAAGTAGTCGTCGAGGAGGATGACTAGGAGGCTTGGATCTCGTCGTTGTTGAAGGTTCTAGCATGCTCAAAAGCAAGAGTACATGGGGCGCCCATAACGACTACAGGTAGGTAGTCGGGACACCCAAAAGACTACAGGTAGGTAGTTGAGTACTCTGGGCAAAGTAGATAAGTCCTAGGCACAAGGCAGTGTGCGGAGTTATGGTTAGAACCGGGGTTACCATTAGCCCTTGACAGATGGTCATTCAACTAACGGTGAAATCGAGGCAAGGATAACAGTGATAGCCAGAGTCATGGATGTTTGGTTGTATTATCATTCGGCTTCAAGAGCGGTGTTTTCTGGGTGCTTATCTGATCTTGGTTTAGGCCTTGGGGGTTTGTATTTGGAAAACATCGACCTTGACTCGAGTGATAATTACTTTACTTTAATTGCCTGCTGTGTTATGCCTGCTTCTCCTTAGTGTGTGTCTGGGGGCTATCACTGTAGAAAGAGGTGGAGTGGGATGGTTTGGTTCCTATTCCTTTTATCCTTTATGCTCTTTTGGTATGTTTGATAGTTAATTTACTGCTCACTAAGACTTTGTCTGACTCAAGGTTTTATGTCTCCTCTTATTACCTTGGGCTGTTCATCCATGTTTGGGATGGGCAGACTAGGTAGCAGGTGACAGGTGCTGTGCTAGGAGTTCTACGCTGAAGATGACGAAGACGAGCAGGAGGCTTTGCATATTAGTTTTCTTACTATATGTACTGGGTATCCGCTGCTGTATTTGGTTGAGTGATTTGTAGTGAGGCTTTCATGTATGGATTTGAGTAGATGATTGTATGAAACTACTGTGATGCTTATATGATGATGTTCTGTTCTATGGAGCTTCACTATATTATATTTCTCTATTGTATTTTATCCATGCGCTGTGAGTTATGCGATAGAGATTCTTCTGTTTTGTTTTACCCTGACTATCGTCCATGGCTGCCTGGCACACCTTTTAGCGCATTATTTCCTTGATTTGGTGCGGGAGTCATGGGCGGTCGTCACATTTGGTATCAGAGCTTTGGTTAATCGATTTTAGCCAACGCTCGCTGATGTAACTACGTAAGAGAGACGTAATTGTAATTTGATGGATGATTACTATATATAATATAGTAGTTTAGAAGGGTTTGAACTCCTTATGCAGTTGTTTCTTAAGGTGTTCTAATCATTCTTATTTACAGATATTAAGGATGAGTCGAAGTGAGAGACAAGCTGCGAGGGGTAGCCGTGATGCTAGGGAAGCTGTTGATTATGCTCCTATGTTTGAGGCCATGATGACTTCAATCATGAGGAGAATACCAGCTTCAGGATCATCTGTGGATGTGGGAGTTCAAGTCCAAGCTCCGAGACCGGTGGATTTTGCCAAGCTTTGCAAGGATTATACTGCTCTTGGAGGGAAAGTTTTCTTGGGGACGGAGTCGACTATTGAGGTGCAGAGATGGATTGATGCTTGCAAAAGAATCTTTGGTGACTTAGGGATTGAGGATGCAACTAAGAGGAAGCTTGCATCGAGACAGCTTCAGGGAAGAGCTGCTGATTGGTGGAATTCTATCACCATAGATACACCAGAAGAAGAGATTACTTGGGAGCAATTCCAAGTTAGATTTGAAGCTAAGTTCATCTCTACTTCCCAGAAATCTGTCTTGTTTAAGAGGTTTGTGGAGCTCAAGCAAGGGGGAAGGCCTGTTCTTGAGTACATTTCTGAGTTTGAAGCTTTGTCTAAGTATGCCAGATCGTATATTGATTCTCCCTACCAGAAGAATGAAAAGTTTGTGACTGGTCTGGATGCTTATCTTGGGAGGCAGTTAGTGGATCATCTGGACGATCCATTTGAGAAGCTTGTGGAAAAAGCTTTGAGGCATGAGAGTTTGTTCCCTAAGGAAAGTTCTGTTGTTGCTGTAACCAGGGAAGTATCTAAACCACAGCAGAGTGGCAACAGGAAGAGGAAGCAGCAGCAACAGAAGGGTAAGGATGGCCAGAAGAAGCCGAAGAGCGAAATGACTTGCTATAACTGCCAGCAGAAGGGCCATCTTTACAAAGATTGTAAGAATCCCAAAGTGCCGGGAAAGTGTTACAACTGTGATAAGCTGGGACATATCAAGAAGGATTGTCCAGAACCGAGGAAAGATAGGCAGGTTGTGCAAGCCTATGCTTTGGAAGCTGTGCCGTCGTCTTCAAGAGTTCCTACTGTTGAAGAGAAGGGGAAGAGTGTGGTGGTTCAAGGTACTCTTTCTATTTGTGGTGTTCCAGTTAGAGTGTTGTTTGATACTGGAGCGTCGCATTCTTTTGTTTGTGATGATTTGGTAAGCCGGTTAGGTATGAAACCGGATATTGTTGATAGGCCATTGGTTGTGACTAATCCGGTAGGGGGTTCGTCATGTTTGTGTATGTTATGTCGTGGTCTAGTTGTGTCGAGTCATGATTGCTCGTTTGTTTGTGATTTCTTTGTTCTGAACTTTGCGGGGTTCGGAATTATTTTGGGTATGGACTGGCTTAGGAAGTATGCGGCTAGGATTGATTGTGAAAGGCTTGAGGTGACAGTCGGGAATGTGGAAGGGCGAAAGGTTGTGATACGATGTAAGCATGAAGAAGGCGTCTTCATGAGCTTCATGTATTCGCTGGTTGTTCCACGGGATGGACTATCATCGGTGCCTATTGTGAATGAGTTTGAGAATGTCTTTGAGGAAGTCAAAGGGTTGCCGCCGCATAGGGAGATCGAGTTTCGTATCGATCTAGTTGAGGGAGCCAGACCTGTTGTGATGCCTCTTAGGCGGATGGCACCGAGGGAGCAGCAAGAGCTGAAGGTGCAAGTTGATGACCTTTTGCAGAAAGGATTCATTCGGAGAAGTGTGTCCGAATGGGGTGCGCCAGTTGTGTTCGCAACCAAAGCGGATGGATCGTTGAGGTTGTGTGTTGATTATCGTGAGCTGAATAAGGTGACTAGGAAGAACAAGTATCCATTGCCGAGAATAGATGACTTGTTTGATCAGCTTCACGAGGCTAAGGTGTTTTCTCAGATGGATTTGGCAACGGGATTTCACCAGTTGAGAGTGGCGAAGGATAGTGTGCCGAAGACTGCTTTCAGGACACCATCCGGGTTTTATGAGTGGCTGGTAATGCCGTTTGGATTGACTAACGCACCAGCATATTTTGTGGATCTTATGAATAGAGTGTTCAGAGATCAGTTGAATAAGTTCGTGCTTGTGTTCGTGGATGATATTCTGATTTATTCCAGAACTGAGGGAGAGCACAAGACGCACTTGAGGATTGTTTTGGAAATTTTGAGGAAACATCAGCTGAAGGCTAAGTTTTCGAAGTGTCACTTCTGGAAGAGTGAAGTGAGGTTCTTAGGCCATGTTATCTCTGGAAATGGCATAGCGGTTGATCCCGCTAAGGTGGCAGCAATCCAGGATTGGATTAGACCTAAGAATGCATCTGATGTGAGAAGTTTTCTTGGATTAGCAGGATATTATCGTCGGTTTATCAAAGACTTTTCCAAGATAGCTGCACCGTTGACAGGATTGACGAAGAAGAACCAAGTGTTCAGATGGGATGATAAGTGTGAGCAAGCTTTCGTAATCCTGAAAGAGCGACTGACGAGCGCTCCTGTTTTGACTATTCCAAGTGGGAATGATGAGATGGTGGTTTACACCGATGCATGTGGCACTGGACTAGGAGCGGTGCTAATGCAGAAGCATAAAGTTGTTGCGTATGCTAGTCGACAACTGAAGCCGCATGAAAGGAATTATCCGACTCATGATTTGGAGTTAGCGGCGATTGTGTTTGCTTTGAAGATGTGGAGACACTATCTATTGGGAGTTAGATTCGAGCTGTTTACAGATCATAAGTCGTTGAAGTATCTGTTTTCCCAAAAGGATTTGAATCTTCGACAGCAAAGGTGGCTAGAGTTCTTAGCATCGTATGATTTTGGTATAGCCTATACTCCAGGGAAAGGTAACGCAGTGGCTGATGCGTTAAGTCGAAGACATGCAGGATTGGGAACCATGTTTTCGGAATGGAAGAGTCTTGAGTATTTGGCTGGATTTGATTTCAGGCCTAGATGTGAATTGGAACCTGAGATGTTGGCAAACTTATCGATAAGGCCTACTCTTGTGGAAAGAATTGGCGAGAGGCAAAGGAGAGATGATAAGCTTATCAAGATTATCCGTGATTTGGAATCCGGATTGGATCCAGAAAAGGATAAAGGATTTGAAGTCGATCGAGAGGGTTGGCTTCGAAAGCAAGGGCGACTAGTTGTTCCCGATGTAGATGGATTGAGAGATGAAGTTCTGAGGGAGAGTCATCACTCGAAGTTGACAATTCATCCAGGTGGAAATAAGATGTATCGGGATATGAAGAGAACCTACTACTGGGAAGGTATGAAGAAGGATGTTGGAAATTTTATTTCCAAGTGTATGAATTGCCAGTTGGTGAAAGCTGAGCAGAAGAAGCCCAGTGGATTGCTTCAGCCATTAGAGGTTCCTACATGGAAGTGGGAGCAAGTGTCGATGGACTTTATCGATGGTCTACCTAGGACAAGAGCAGGGAATGAAGGGATTTGGGTCATAGTAGATCGTTTGACCAAGAGTGCAAGGTTCATTCCTGTTCGATCGACTAGGACTGCATCGAAGTTGGCTGAATTATATGTGAAGTGGATAGTTCGTTTCCATGGTGTTCCGAAGAGTATAGTGAGCGATCGAGATCCATTGTTCACTAGTAGATTTTGGAAGAGCTTCCAGGAAGTTTTGGGAACCGAGTTGTGTTTGAGTACAGCTTATCACCCTCAAACAGATGGTCAGACTGAGAGAGTCAACCGAGTTTTGGAAGATCTTCTTAGAGCATGTGTTTTGGACTTCGGAGGGTCATGGGAAGATCACCTTCATTTGGTGGAGTTTGCTTATAACAACAGTTATCAGTCGAGTATTGGTATGGCACCATATGAGGCATTGTATGGAAGACCGTGTAACTCCCCGACATGTTGGTTGGAAACTGGAGAAAAGCTGATACTTGGGCCAGAGATGATTCGACAGACTTCAGATTGTATAGAGATCATTCGGCAACGAATGAAGGCAGCCCAGGATCGTCAGAAAAGTTATGCAGATAATCGTCGAAAGGATTTGGAATTCGACGTAGGTGATATGGTTTTTGTGAAGATTTCTCCATTAAAGAATGTTATTAGATTCGGAAAGAAAGGAAAGTTAACTCCGAGATTTGTTGGACCATTCCCGATTATCGAGCGTATTGGAAAGCTCGCTTATAGATTGGAGTTACCGGAAAAGATGGCGGGTGTGCACAGTGTTTTTCATGTATCTTATCTACGGAAGTATATGCACGACCCAACTACGGTGGTTTCTGCTGATAGCTGTGAAGACTTGGAGGTTGATCCAGTTGTTTCGAGACCTCGTAAGCCGCTTCGTATTGTTGAAACCGATACGAAACAGCTTAGGAGGAAGACGATTACGTTGCTCAAGGTACAATGGAGTGATGATGTTAACGACTGTACGTGGGAGGAGGAAGAGAGGATGAAGGCAGCTCATCCCGGACTCTTCGAGGTATGGCCCTAAAGTGTCGTGACATCTCATGAATTTGTAGCTTGTTCTAAGTCATAGAATTCTGCATGCTAGGTTAGAATTGGATGCATGGTTTGTTGATTGCTATGGATGGTAGGCATGCGGAATAATTGTGATTGCTGTTGTTTGCTTGGAATTTCGAGGGCGAAATTCCTAAGGGGGAGAGAATGTAACGACCCGTATTTTACGAGTCGATAAATCGTAGAATTTGCAGGTCGATAGTGTTGTTTGTGTTGCTTCTAGCTTGAGTCGTTTAGAAGTTAACCCGGGTACAAGTGATGAGTCGTGACCGACTCATAGGGGACCGACTCAAGGAGGGGTAGCGGTTTAAAGTGTTGGCCGAGATAAGGATGGACCGACTCAAGAAGTTAGGCGACTCATAGGATGACCGACTCATAGAGGGCCGAGATAAGAAGTGTGGCCGAGTCAACGAGTTACGACTCATAGGGTTTGCCGAGTTAAGGAGTTAACGGGTTAAGGGTGTAGCGACTTAAGGGGTTTAGGCTTAGGTCGTGGGTAATGAGTCGGCAGGGTTTTGAGTCGTAGGGCCTGATGAGTCGTGAGTCGGCATCATAGTTGAGTCGTGAGTGTGTATTGTTGAGTCGTCGTACGACTTAGGACTTGGGGAAAACGCGGCAGTGTCTTAGGTCGGAGGCTTTTAGGTCGTGACCGACTTATGTTGAGTCGGCACTGGTCTTGAGTCGTGAGTCGGTAGGTGTTGAGTCGGTTTGGGTTTGAGTCGTATGACCTTGTGCCTTGGTGTATTGAGTCGTTGGCCTGAGTCGGTAGGCACGACTTAACGATGAGTCGTAAGTCGTTAGGCAGCTTGGTGTTGAGTCGTTGATTAGTTAGGTCGGCTCTGGTATTAAGTCGTAGGTCGGCAGGGTTGTTGAGTCGTGTGAGTGGCTTATGGTAAGTCAGCATGTGGATGAGTCGGGGACGACTCAGGAGTTGGGTCGGCGACGACCTAAGAGCGACGACTCATGGTTGATTCAGCCTATAAATAGAGGGGTTTGGCTCACTTTTTGGCACCGGTTTTTGAAGCGACGAAGTGCTGCCATTTTGAAGACTCGACTACAACATTTCTTCATCTTCTTTTCTCCATTCCAATCTAATTCTAACATCCATCCAAGATCGAAGATCGAGATCGAAGATCCAAGTGCCAAAGTTGAAGATCTTCATCCGTTCGAGCTAGAATTCATCGATTGGAGCGAGATATTGCCGGATCAAACCTTGATCTTCGCTGTCCAGATCTGAAGTGTGTAGTTTTTGTAGTGTTTGGGTGATTTGGTGAGTGGTAGTTATCTCTCACGCGGATCCAAAGGAGTATATTGGATTGGTGGCATGTTTGGGTGTTAAAGTTAGAGATTTCATGCATTTTTCTTAGATCGAAGTCTAGATCCATGGTTTTTGAAGATGTTTACTTATGCAAGTTAGTTTAACAAGTATTAGAGACAAAACCCATGTTTTATATTTGATAGATCTATGCTAAAAACTATGGTTTCACATATGTTGGACTTTTGCTCACTTATTTACGAAATTCCCATTATAGTTGATATTGCTTAAATTGCTTAATAGATCTTGTTTGAATGATTGATTATTTGAATGTATGATTGATTTGATTGTTTCCAAGTTAGCTAGTAGTTGATTTGGAACAAGATGATGAAAGAGGATTCAAAAGCTATGGAAGAAGGCTCTTGAATGGTGAAAGCTGCTTAAGGCATATGTAGCGGATGTTGAAGCTCATATGTATAGATTGGATGATGATGAGATGGAACTTTGCCATGATGCGATGAGGCAAACCATGTTGTTGAGTTGAGACTTTGCTTTGATGTGATGAAGTGAAGTATGATGTGAGTCTTGGCTTAATCCAGGAAGGGATCATTCCAAGCATGTTGATAACTTGAAGGGTAGTTCAAGTTGGTTGATAATGGATTGTTCAAGAGGTAGCTTGAGCTTGTATGAGGAAGTAGTCGTCGAGGAGGATGACTAGGAGGCTTGGATCTCGTCGTTGTTGAAGGTTCTAGCATGCTCAAAAGCAAGAGTACATGGGGCGCCCATAACGACTACAGGTAGGTAGTCGGGACACCCAAAAGACTACAGGTAGGTAGTTGAGTACTCTGGGCAAAGTAGATAAGTCCTAGGCACAAGGCAGTGTGCGGAGTTATGGTTAGAACCGGGGTTACCATTAGCCCTTGACAGATGGTCATTCAACTAACGGTGAAATCGAGGCAAGGATAACAGTGATAGCCAGAGTCATGGATGTTTGGTTGTATTATCATTCGGCTTCAAGAGCGGTGTTTTCTGGGTGCTTATCTGATCTTGGTTTAGGCCTTGGGGGTTTGTATTTGGAAAACATCGACCTTGACTCGAGTGATAATTACTTTACTTTAATTGCCTGCTGTGTTATGCCTGCTTCTCCTTAGTGTGTGTCTGGGGGCTATCACTGTAGAAAGAGGTGGAGTGGGATGGTTTGGTTCCTATTCCTTTTATCCTTTATGCTCTTTTGGTATGTTTGATAGTTAATTTACTGCTCACTAAGACTTTGTCTGACTCAAGGTTTTATGTCTCCTCTTATTACCTTGGGCTGTTCATCCATGTTTGGGATGGGCAGACTAGGTAGCAGGTGACAGGTGCTGTGCTAGGAGTTCTACGCTGAAGATGACGAAGACGAGCAGGAGGCTTTGCATATTAGTTTTCTTACTATATGTACTGGGTATCCGCTGCTGTATTTGGTTGAGTGATTTGTAGTGAGGCTTTCATGTATGGATTTGAGTAGATGATTGTATGAAACTACTGTGATGCTTATATGATGATGTTCTGTTCTATGGAGCTTCACTATATTATATTTCTCTATTGTATTTTATCCATGCGCTGTGAGTTATGCGATAGAGATTCTTCTGTTTTGTTTTACCCTGACTATCGTCCATGGCTGCCTGGCACACCTTTTAGCGCATTATTTCCTTGATTTGGTGCGGGAGTCATGGGCGGTCGTCACAACCACAAAGCTCTGATCAACATTCAAGCATTTTCCCTCTATCCTCTGATCATCATATTACCACCAGATAGAACCCCTTCCTCCCAGACCACATGCATCATCAGAACACCCCATATTTCCATATGCAGTTAATCCCAGAACTGCACACTCATCCCATCATTAAAAATTATGATTTTAGCTTCAAAAATCATTTTAGGGTAAGAATACAGTTTACATTGTTGAATTTATAAACTAAGATGTTTGAATTTTACTTATATTAAGTTTGCTCAGTTTTTCTTCTTGATTCCGAGTGATATTTCCTGTTTATTTAACTTAAATAAATTTTAACTAAATTTTGTGATGGAACACACAAGTTTCTTTTGAAACTTAAGTTTTAACGGAGACTAAACTAAGAGGTTTTGAATTTAAATCAAAAACAAACTTAAATCTGGGAATAGAGGTGTCACAGATATTCAATGCATACATCATACAGTTGGAATTCAACAATATATTTACACAAAAATACTTATAAATATAAACAATTGCAATATTTCCACAGCAATAACATGCAACCATAATTTTACTTTAAGTTTTTTAAAAATAAAGTTACTCACCAGATTGTGAAGAAGACAGAGCCTCCAGATTTCATTTGGAAAGCTTTTTAAAAATGGATTCCCTTTTCTTTAAAACTTTTCACTCTTTTAAACTGAAATGCTCCTGATATGAAAACTACATGCATGCCTTGGTTTTGAAACTGGATTATCTGCTTATTTGAAAGACGCGGTTGCCTTGATTTAAAGATGCAGGCTTTAAAACAGATTTGAAAATGTATTTACAGGTTTGAAATTGCAGTTGCTTTAGAACAGACTCAGATTTGCTTATTTGATCAAAGGATCTGGAAAATGATTAAAGATTTTTGTTGTTGAGAATAGTTTGAGTTTCAGATGTTTGATTTTTGAGATGGTGACAGGTTATTGTTTTTGAACAGAGATTTTGATTTGCATGTTTTTGATTTAATTTTGTAATGATTTTGCAGAGGATATGATTTCTAGTTTGAATGTGATTTCAGACTTTAGTTTTGAGGGGATTTTGTTTTAATTTCTCCTTGGCTTTTGATTTAGAAAAATAGAAAAAGAAAGGGAAGGGAAGAATATTTGTAAATAAATAGGCTGAAATTATTTTAAAAATCAAAATAAAAGAAAATCTAAATTACAAATGCCACTTGTCCTTTATACTAACATTTGTCATATAGATATGTTAATGACTTAACACATGTCTTTTAGGGTTAATTAGTTATAATAAAATGTTAATTAGTATTTAGTTAATATGTTAAATGTTAATGAAAGATGAAATTTAAGTAATTAGTTAATAGGTATTTATGTATGTATAAATAATTTTAAAAGAAATGAAACACACATATATATATAAATAAAAGTTTATACAAATATTTTAAAATCCAAAACAATTTAAAGTCTATACTTTGAAGTTCAAAACTCTAAATTCAAATCAAATTCTAAAATTCAAATTTGAAATCAAATTATATATATACATATATAACTATACAATTCAATTTTGAAAAACAACTATTTTTTATTAAAATCTAATTGTTAAAAACAATACATTATTTTTTTGAAATGTCGTTTCATATATTAATTTTAAACTTTCATAGCTAATTTACAAATCATATTTATTAAACAATATTTTTTTTTGAAAATAAAAAATTTGATAACTTTAAATAATTTATAAAAGATACTGTTTCTTTATTAATAATTTACTTATTTTATCAAACTATATTTAAAAAGAAAACAAAACAAACCTTATTGTAAATTTTTTTTAAATTTAAACTTAAGTTAAAACATATTTAAACCATTTAAACATTTACCTTATGTATTTAAAATCATATAGTTATTCATTAAATAGCTTTAGAAAAAACTTAATATCAAATAAATAGATTTCCAAATTATCAAAAATATTATAACTAGAAAATATGCCCTTATTAAATTAAATTTTAAAACAAAGCTTATCTATTTACACTATATATAAATATATATACATTATAAATAGAAAACAATTTACTAAATTCTAAAAGATAAAATCTATGAATTTAAATATTTATTTAATTGGATTATTAAATTACTTCCAATCTTATTAACAAAGATTATCAAATCAATTTAATTTTTAATTCGGATTATTAAATTGATATTGCCTAAAATCCTGGGTCATCACACAAAAAAGGTACATTAAAAGATATGGTGCGTTATAAGTATAGCTAAAGCATCACATAGACTAAGATCCACACGACAAATAAATAATAACAGCGAAAACATTTAAAATACTTACCACAAAACAAGTAACAAAAACAAAATATGTCTTAAATACCAAATACGCATGTCTCGTGAAAAATACAATCTCAGTCACATCATCCCTCTCACAAAGTACCAGTACATCCAAAGTCAAATGAAAAGAAAACTAAAAAGAAGAAGATACATGAAGAACTCCAAGAATATATCTCCAAGCGGTCTGAATCTGCTATCCTCGATTCTGATTGCCTTTTGGGGGAAGGAAAATATAGGAGTGGGTCAGACTATAAGTCTGGTGAGTGAATGTAACTACTAGTATTTCTAAGCAAGATAAATATAATAGACTTGGCAATAGTTGTGGAAAGAAAGGAAATACAGAAAAGGTAAAATTGGGATAAAAAACTATTTGATTTGATTGTGATTGTTTGCACCTGTCTTAGATTGCTGTGATTAGGTTGAAATCATAATCCTATTTTAATTAGGCCGAAATCCTGATTCTACCCATTGATCGACCTTCTATCACTGTTGTGCCACTGTGATCTGATCCAATCCTGTTGGTCACACAACAAAAGACACCTGTTTAGCACTTGAAACGTAGTAATGAATTGTTTACCTCAATCAACGCCTCACGCTCGATCATCGTCGGTACACACTAACTGTTGCTAGGTATTTTGACCTCTTATTTACCCTAATCAGCATAAGCATGCTCAGCCTCTCCTAATCTGTTCTTAGACCATCAGTTCTAGTCTGAAAGGGATGCCACCCAGCCTCACCTAAGTGTGTTGAGACCATCATTCCAAGAACTGAAAGGGAATGTTGTCTGTGTTGGTCGTATGAAACAAATTCTAGTTTGCGCCCCTTGCCCAAATCCCTAGATTTGAGCCTCTATCTATTGCCCACTTATTTACCCTAATTATCATAAGTGTGTCCCAGCCTCACCTATCTATTATGAGACCATTAGTTCCTGACTGAATGGGAATGCTATTGATACGAGCCCAGCTTCTATCTTTGCTTATGAACTTGGTGTAAGTGTGTAAATAAGCCTCTTCTGTTATTTCTGCTATATTTTCTTATTAACTTAATATAAGTTTTAAAATAAGCCTCTTATGTTCTTTCTTATTAATTACATCCTATGTTATAATTGTTGTTCATCTAGTTTCTCTTTTTAGTTATAACCACTTGTTATAAACATGCTTGCAAATGTCTCAAAATTTTCTTATTTCAGTCCATCTTGTTTTTATTACAGTCTTTCTTATTTTACATTTAATTTCTATAAAATTAGTATTTTTCTATATGCAAATTCTTCTCTTTTTAATATTATATTCATGCAAAATGGAATAAGAAGAAATTAACGTTTACAGGCTAAATTCTAACATAAAACAGATGTAAATAAATGTAAATAATCGTAAATAACTGTAAATAACTGCATAAAATAGCTGAATAAAATAAACTGAAAAGGACTTTAAAAACTAATTGTAAATAAACTTACATAAAAATTATCTCAAAATTGTAGAAAAACTACGGCTACTGAGAACCCTATTATTTTAAATTACTTAAAAATCTAAAATAATTACAAAACACTCACTTATGGTCCTTGGCTCTATTCCTTGGCCTTCCCATATCCACTTCTAGGGCGTAGAACATTTTATTAAAAAGATCTCCTCCCAAGGAAAAAAATTTAAGGTCCAGCCTCAGGCAATGAACCCAATTGGAAGAAAATCTGAATGAGAAAATAGCTAGGCCTAGGGTCTTATTTATAATGTTTCTTAGGGATCTCAGACCATTAGATTTGAAGATTAAATCCAGTGCAACCACTTCATAAGCTCGCTAGGAACCATTGGATGGAAGTATGAATGCACATGATTTGAAGAAAATTGCAAAATACTTTTATCCATATGCACCTAGACGGTTCTAATTCCAAAACAGAAGGTGGGTCGACCAAAATACAATGGGGTCGACCTTAAGGTCGACCTATAGGTCGACTTGGCCCACATATGGGTCGACCTAGGCCCTGTAACATATATTTTTTCGTTTGATTCGAAATATTTGTTTCTCTTCTATCTTCTTCATATTTACTCGGATTTCGACAAGTTATGTATGGAAATTGATCAGAAAATCACCATGGACAAAATGATGCAACTCCCGTAGCTTGATTCTAACAATTTCACAAACTTATTTTATTATTTAATTAATTTGTTAATTAATTATTATAGCTTAAATTTTGGGTTGTTATATTCTCCCCTCCTTAAAGGATTTCTTCCCCGAAATCTTCAAGGACGGAAGAATGAAAAAAAAAATCATCCAATTTCTACCACCATATATTTGATCATCATCTATAAAATCCATTATCCTTAAGTTTTCTGATGCAATTTATGGTATATGCAATAGTTTGGTGTCAATGTCCCTAACTAATGTAAAAGATTAGGCGGTCTACTGATTTAGTCGACCTCCTTTTATGCAATCTTGTCCGTACAATATATTCAAATGAATGCAAATTCCCTTATGACAACAGTTGGGCGCATTTCCACCACCAAACCAAACCCCAGCCTCTACCACCGAACCAAAGCCTCTCCTCCATCACCGGACTAACCCTCACACCACCTACTACCTGTCCAAACGACATACCAACTCCTAACCGAACCAACGGAGGCACCGAACCAACCCATATCCTCACCACTACCGAACCATCTCACCTCCAAGACCAAGCCAGACCAACCACCACCGAACCAGGACCTTGCTGATGCAACGTTGCCAGGCCAGATTGCTTCAGCCCAGGCCCACCAGCAGCCATATACGTCCAAGACCCCAGCCCCCAGCCTCACTCTATAAATAGAGGGGCAGGGGTACAACAATGGGGACAAGTTTGAGAGCTCAAGCACGGACGGAACTTTCAAACAACTTTCATATACTTGTGTGCAAAGCTTTGTACTTGTAATTTGAAGAGAAAAGGAGAATAACATATAGAGTGGTCTTAGGCACGTTCTGGCCGAACCACTATAAATTTGTGTGTCTTTTACAGTTTAGTCCATCTATTTTATATATTTGCATAAATCACCCAAATCACTAAGAACAACACATAATCAACTAAATCGTACGACTTGGAGGTGTTTGCCCATTTTTTGTGCAAACATTTTTGGTGCTTTCACTGAGAACAGGAGCTCGAAGCTTCAGCTTCTCCCACTTAACCTTTTTCCTATCAGCATCGTTCATTGCTTGGAAAACATGCCTCCCGAACGGAAGAAAGATGCTAACAAAGGAAAGAACATCGCAACTGGCAGTATCCTAGATGCAGTGATCAGAGACCAAGACAATCGTCCGGTTCCAACAGCAAATGTAAATCAGGCAAATCCGACAGCCCCTGCTACGGAACAACCAGTTACAAAGGCGGGTCTGGACAGGGTTGTGGATGAAGTAACTAACCGCTTCGCATCTCAACAAGAAGCCTTAGTGGATCAACTCATGTCACGCTTAAGGGATGTTGAAGAAACCAACCGCAACACTGAATCATGGGGCGAGTCCCGGTCTGGAGGATCTAGGAGACGACAAAGGTCTTTCTTCTTCGAAGAGGCTAATAATAGAAACAACTATGGTAGGAGCCGAGCCCGGACTCAGCTCGAATTCCGACCCGAGGAAACGCTTGGAACCAAACCCAATGGGGGAGGTACTGATACAGGGAAAACAATTACCTCACGTAGCACCGCCACCAACCTCGATTTCCTTTCCACGACCTACCCTCCATCACAACCTACGACGCAACCAACTCTCCGACCTATCACATCCTCAAGCCAGAGCCGACCTAAAACCCTATATCGCGAACACCGACCTAACTCCCTCCGACCTAAATCAGCCTCTCCACGACCTAAAACCCCGCTTCCACCATATGCCGCGCGCAAGACTCCAACCCTAAGTCGCGAGCGACTTATCTCGTGATGCCCCAAGTCGCGAGTGACTTATCCCCTTTCTACTTTCGCTGCCGAGAAGATTAAGTCGCTACAGATTTTAAGTCGCGTGAAAATTTGAGTTGCCGCCTTGAGTCGTTGCCGAGCTAACCTGAGTCGGAGCCGAGATAGCGTGAAGGCACTGCAAATTTTAAGTCGCGAATTATTATTTTTTAGGGTCATGGAAGCACTGTGATAAGTCGTTGTACTTTGGTTTATTGTTGCTTATATCGTTTGTGTAAAGTGTTGTAATTTTCTTAAGTCAATTGTGTTGTGTCATAAACCCTATAAATAGGGATGTAATGTCATTGTAAACGTTGTTGAAAATTGGAATAAAATTCTTCTTTGTGAGCTTTGTGCTTTCATTAAATTGGTAGTCGAGTGAAATCTCCTATCTCCACCTACGTCATTCGAGTGCGCTCGAATCAACGTTTGTTGAAGCCGATTCGCGGAATCAAGTGCGCTTGATCAATATCGAAGAATCGTAGATCTTTGTTTCTCGGTATCGTGCGCGATCAACGAGACGAAGATAGCTAGAATCCGGCATCTTTGGATCAACGGATTTGGGCATTGCAGTATTTTCAATTCACCGATTGCTAATTCCATCGACATATCAAGTTTCTGTTAATCCGCTGCGTCAGTTTGGTATCAGAGCTAGATTGCAAGGAGTTTGCATCATTTGGAGATTTGGGTTTCAAGAAATTGAAGTTTGGAAATTGGATTTGCCATTGTTGAGGAATTTGGAGTTCATCGTGTTCATCGTGAAGTTGCAACAAGTTGGGAGTTTCGATCCATCTCACTTTGGATCAACGGATTTGGGCATTGCAGTATTTTCAATTCACCGATTGCTAATTCCATCGACATATCAAGTTTGTGTTAATCCGCTGCGTCAGGTACCAGGCAAGGGTCGAATGTAGCTGAGCCCGCCACGCTACCTAACCATGGAAACACCAAGGGACGGGGCCGAGCTGGAGTCCAGCCCGAAGTTGGACCCGAGGAAGTGCTGAGAAGAGAACCCAGCCGGGAAAGATCAACGCAAGGGCCAACTGTGGCTGACCCCAGCATACCCCCGAAAGACCAGAGGCAGCCATTGGAGAATGTTAGGAGTGATAGACGGTACCATCCCTACAGGTCATCTGGACGGAATCAATCCCGCAAGGAAGAACCAAACTCATTTCTATCCGCTCCAAGTTCTGATGAAAGGATGGCGCGATTGTTCAGAGAGTGCGTCCAACGGGAACAAAGGGATCGGGGGATCGGTGCTAGGGTAACCAGCCCCTTCACCCGCAATATCGAAGCTTCCATCAACCCCCCCCCCCCCCACCCCCCCACGGGAATGGAAAATGCCAACGATGGAACCTTACAAGGGAACCTCTGACCCCGTTGTACACTTGCAGAGATACACACGGCATATGCTAATGAGCGGAGCAACAGAGGGAGTGTTGTGTAAATGCTTTCCACTATTCTTGGCAGATCTAGCTACCTCCTGGTTCTGCCATCTGCCCCAAGGATCCATCATCTCATGGGAAATGCTGAAAGAAAAGTTCATCAGCCAGTTCCGCATTCATGTGGAACAACCCTGGGACGCTTATTCCCTATCTAATATCAAACAGCAGCCCGGGGAGACAGTGCAACAATATCTAACCTGATTCAACGGTGCAGCAGCCGTAGTCCAAGATGCCGACGAGAAACTTATCCTAATGTCCCTCTACAGTGGTGTGCATCCGGATACTAAGTTTGCTAGGAGATTAACGAAAGAAAAGCCAGCTACCTTACCCGATTTCTTCTACGAAGCCGGGAAATATATGAGACTTGAAGACGCTGCTATTGAAAGGCAGACAGGGCAGCAAACCAAGGCAGCTCATGGCAACACATCCACAGTAGCAAAGGACGTTCGAAGAAATGACTCCAGAGATAGTGCTGGGGGCAAGAAGGGGGAAAATCACTTATATAGGCCAGGACCGAGATTTGACTCTTACACTCCTTTAAATGAAACAATCGAAAACATCTTCTTGGCCACCCAAGACGAAGTTAGATACAAGCGCCCCCCACACAAGAAAGAATCAGATAATGCAAATAAGTCTGGAAAGTTCTGCCGCTTCCACGAATCTCATGGGCATGACACCAATGAATGCCATCATCTCCGGGACTTGATTGAAGAACACATCAGAAGGAAGAGACTAGAACGCTATGTGAAAGGTCAGAACAGGACTTCAACTCCTGCCAATGAGAACCCAGGGCTGCCCCTCCCGGAAGTAGGCGGAGGAAATCGCAACACCAGCGGCTCCAGTCAAGAGAAGATAGTGGTCCTTACCATATCAGGAGGCCCACACATCGCCGACGGAAGCTAGGAAGAGATGGAGATATACGGTAAGTCACTTAGAAATAGTGATGGCTACGTTAATTCTATTACAGAAGAACGCCAACCGAAACGGAAAGAGACTGATGACATCACATTCAGTAGGCGTGATATAGAGGGAAGGCAGTACCCTCACATGGATCCTATGGTCATCTCTACCTGGTTCGGTCCAGCGAAGGTTTTTCAAATTCTAGTAGACACTGGAAGCTCAGTAAATATCCTATTCAAGCATGCTTTCGACAAAATGAAACTGTCAATGAAGGACGTGTCTCCCTGCAGCAAACCGCTACATGAATTCACTGGAGATGCGAAGATGCCCCTCGGGCAACTGGACCTCTTTGTCGAAATAGGAAGTCATCCCCGCTTCGTTGTGCGAAAACAAACATTTGTGCTAATAGAGAACCACTCGGCCTACAACGCCTTTTTGGGAAGGCCAGCCTTGTCTGACTTCCAAATTGCCCTAGCCACGTGATGCCTGAAGATGAAATTTCCAATAGACAATGGAATAGGAGAAATAGAGGGAGATCAAGATGCCGCTCCAGATTGCTATGTGACTGAACTTCGCAATAACCGCAGGAAGGATAAAGGGAAGGATGCAGAGACTTCTCTCTGCAAGAAAAACTTGGAAGCATAGCAATTAAAGAAAGCCCCTCCTCTTCGATATACCAGCGATCCTTTCAACGAATTAGACCCCAGGGACAAGGAGGAGGAGGCCACCACCGAGCCTGCAGAGGCTATGGAATTTGTATCTGTAGACAAACACGATCCAAGTAAACTGCTGAGAGTCGGGTCTCAGTTAAGAGCGGAATTAAAGGATCAACTTGTCGATTTTCTTTGCCACAACATGGATGTATTTGTATGTACGCACGTTGACATGACTGAAATCTCCCCAGACGTAGCATGCCACGTACTGAACATCGATCCCACCAAGGTGCCAGTAAAACAGAAAAAGAGAAGCATGAGGGCAGAACGATCAGCAGCACTCGAGGAAGAAGTAAAGAATCTACTTGCCAATAACTTCATACGAGAAGCCATCTACCCAGAATGGATCGCCAACCCGGTACTAGTAAAGAATGCTAATGGGAAGTGGCGAACATGCATCGACTTCTCCAACTTAAATGACGCTTGCCCGAAGGACTGCTTCCCACTTCCCCGAATCGACCAACTCGTGGACAGCATAGCCGGACACGAACTCTTATCCTTTACGGACGCATACTAAGGATATAACCAGATCCCTATGCATGCCCCCGATCAAGACCATACTAGTTTCATCACTGACCGGGGATTGTACTGCAACAGAGTAATGCCTTTTGGACTTAAAAACGCCGGAGCTACTTATCAGCGCCTCGTCAACAAGATGTTTGCGGAATTAATAGGACGAACTATGGAAGTTTATGTGGATGACATGCTAGTAAAATCGAGAAAAGCCAACGATCATATAAACCACCTGGACGAGATGTTTCAAGTACTTAGTCAATATGGAATGAAGCTGAATCCTCTAAAGTGCTACTTCGGAGTATCGTCGGGAAAGTTCTTGGGATTCATCGTCCATGCCCGGGGGATTGAAGCAAACCCCGAACAAGTCCGGGCTTTGCAAGATATCAAGATACCATCCACTCGAAGAGAGATGCAAAGCCTAAAAGGGAAAGTGGCCGCCCTAAGCAGGTTCATCTCTAAAGCAGCCGACAAATGCATCCCTTTCTTTGAAGCTCTAAAGAAAGACAAAGGAGAGTTCGAATGGACTAATGAATGCGCGACAGCCTTCCTTAACTTAATCGAACACCTCCAGAGACCACCAGTACTCTCAACTCCAAATGAAGGCGAGGAACTATACCTATACCTTGCTGTATCGTCCCATGCTTTAAGCGCCGCTTTGGTGAGAGAAGACAATCACGCACAGCGGCCCGTATACTTTGTAGGCAAGAGATTTACGGGGGCAGAAGCCAGATACCCTAAACTTGAAAAGCTAGCATACTGTTTGCTAATCACGTCACAGAAACTGCGACACTATTTCCAATCTCATTCCATCAGAGTTTTAACCGATCAACCGCTAAGGCAGGTACTCTATCGCCCCGACACTTCTGGGCGACTACTTAAATGGTGCATTGAACTGAGTCAATATGATATCAACTACCACCCTCGCACCGCCATCAAGGGACAGGCCATGGCCCATTTCATTGCCGAATTCACTATCAACGAAGGTAAAGATCGATCGGAAATAACAAAAGATATCAAGTGGAATCTCTTTGTAGATGGAGCATCAAACGAGCAGGGCTCGGGGGCAGGTATTGTGATAATCACCCTACGGGGAAGAAAGCTGCACTATGCTCTAAGGTTGGAATTCGCTGCCACCAATAACGATGCGGAATATGAAGCAGTAATAGCTGGATTAGAACTTGCCTTAGAGATTGGAGTCAGTTCTCTATGTCTTCATAGTGATTCACAACTTATTGTAAACCAAATACTAGGAGAATTCCAGACTCGAGGAGAACGACTCACAGCATATCTAAAGAAGACCAAGCTGTTGCTCGGTCAATTGAATCACTATTTAATCAAACACATTCCTCGAGGAGAGAATCGGGAGGCCGATGAACTGGCAAAGCATGCTAGCATGAAAGACGACACCACTTTCGGAATAGTAACCATCTCAAAGCAACTAACCCCGAGCTTCGAGCAAGTGAATCTGATAACTGCAATCAAAGAGGAAACTTGGATGACTCCCATCCAAAAATACTTACAATGTGGCACACTGCCCAACGGGCGTAACGAAGTTAAGAAAATCTTGAGGAAAGCTTCCCGCTACACGATACAAGAAGGCATCCTCTATCGACGCGGCTTCTCTAATCCCTTATTAAGGTGTGTCGCTGGAAGGGAAGCCAAGAAAATCTTGTCCAACATCCATCAAGGAAGTTGCGGAGATCACACTGGTGGGCAGACTCTAGCAAAGAAGACACTCCGATATGGATATTACTGGCCCACCTTAAACAAAGATGCCCTAGACTTCTTCAAGAGATGTGACAGATGTCAGAAATTTGCTAAGATTCCTCGACTGCCAACAAACAAAATTACTCAAATGACCAGCCCTTGGCCCTTTGCTGTATGGGGAATTGACTTGATTGGCGAACTGCCGATGGGCCGAGGCGGAGCCAAATATGCCATAGTGGCAGTTGACTATTTCACCAAATGGGTGGAAGCGGAGCCTCTAAATAAAATATCTTCGGCAAAAGTTATTAACTTCTTGATCAAAAATGTTTTATGCAGGTACGGGGTTCCACTCAAAATCATATCGGACAATGGACTTCAATTTGACAGCGAGGAATTCACCGACTGGTGCCGAGAGCATGGAATTCACAAAAGCTTCTCATCTGTAGCTTATCCCCAGGCAAACGGACAAGTCGAAGCAATCAACAAAATTCTCAAAACTCTAATCAAGAAGAAACTTGAAAAGTCAAAAGACGCTTGGGTGAATGAACTTCCTACGACACTTGGGCCTACCGCACATCTTACAGAACATCAACCGGACATACTCCTTTCTCTTTGGCATACGGATCGGAGGCCATGCTCCCAGTTGAAACTGTAGTGCCCTCCCATCGTAGGATACACTACAACCCAGAAGAGAACGAAGAACTCCTCCACATGTCCTTGGATCTGATCGAAGAGAGAAGAAACGATGCAGTACTCAAAGCGGCAGCTCACAAGCAAGAAATGGGAGCACAATACAACTCCAAAGTCAAACACCGCAGCTTACAAGAAGGACATTTTGTCCTCAAACGAATCTTTCCGCGCCCTGGAGCGCTAGATCCAATCTGGGACGGACCCTATATAATTCATAAAGATCTCCACAACAGAGCTTATATTTTGTCAACAGTGGACGGAGAGGTGTTCCAGAGGGCATGGAACATCCAACACCTTCGTCGATACTTTTCTTAACTTGTACTACCCATATGAAGTGAATTAATAAAGAGAATCAGTGGACGTGGGCATTTTCATGCCGAACCACTCTAAAAGTCTTGTCCCTTTTTTAACTTGTTCCTTTATATCTTGGCTGCTTGTTAAGCTTTATCCTTTTCTGTTGAACAAAATCCTGTATAACGGCATTTCCATTCTGGACACTTCACAGCACAACCTCACCTAGACAAGACGTAACAGGTACTATACGAATCTATGCCCTCGTCAATGAGACACTTTTGCTCCAGCATCCCTCTGCTGCGGGTTAACTCATTGCTCGCGACGGCCCTCAAAGCCAATTGTAATGATCCGATCATAAGCCACCGAGAGGGCCGACTATAGCCGAGGCAGCTCATTACGGCGTTCGGCTCGCCAGCGACTGTGAACCAATTATAAGCCCCAACATAAGGTGTGGCCAGCCAGGGGCAGTTCACAGTTGACGATCGGCACCCACGCTAGCCGGCCACGGTAAATCGAATAATACCCATGATTACGGGCAATAATGGCCCGGGTAGTTACTGTGCGCGATCTCGGCTCAGATGTGTCTTAAGTACGGCTGTGGTAAAAAAGAAAACTCCCCACGGAGGCGTAAGATGGGTGACGAATGTCTTCAAGACCCACAGCTAGGGAAAGTGACTACAAAACCCGTATGCCACAAACTTAAGCACATCGAAGGCCTTCCGTGATTGGAAGTTTTACTATTTCTTATATTTCCATTTTATTTATAAAAACTTTCCTCCTATCCTCTATAACGATGACTAAAGTACAGGACACAAAATGGGAGACACTCGCTAGTGGAAATGAGAACTCACAACTGGATAACAGGTCACTTAGCTGCATTCCATCCTCAGTCACACAAGACATTCAAAGCTACCGTCTACAACTAAAACATGAAGGGCAGTACTTCCTTTTCTTATACATAAACATGTAGCTATAGCCTATTCACACATCACACTAACATTGCGAGACATGAAATTATATTTTAAGCAAGAGCTTAGCATCAAACACGATTAAAGCACATGCATATACACAGCTATATTTCTTATGCAACACATCAAAATAACGACGGCATTCAAATATGACAGAATCAGTTTATGTTATAAAATTATATAAGAATGAAATCATTCGCTACAATGACATAATTGCATAATTACAGCCTGAAAGTACATTAATGTTTTGGACTAGTATATTCAGGAATGCCAAGTAAACCAAAAAAGTAGTCAGATGCAACAGGGCTCTGCCTTTATCCTGCTAGCCCTCCGGGACCTACTTGACCGTTGGATAAGAGCTCCCGGCATGCTGGCCAGAGGTCCCACCTGTCCGATTCAGGAGAAGAATCCATCAGATAAATGACACGCAATCAAGTTAAGAAAAGGTTGAGAGGGAAGACTTACCAGCATCTGCTCCCTGATCATCATCCCCCAACTGCACACCCACTTCCTCGGCGGTGAGCAGCCGCATGCCCTCCTTCACTGCCACTTTCTCCTCCTCGGTAAACTGGGCCGTGACCACATCCATTCTGAAAGCTACAACACCCTCTTTATCTGCCTCTGCCTTGGCCTCCTCCAAAGCCCGGAGATATATCCTAGCCATGACCCGGGTATAATCGTGCATCCATCACAGGTTGCCCTGCTTCGAAGTACGGAAGTACATGTCCTGAAGCATCTCATCCATCATCCCCTCGTTCTCCTCAAACTCCCTCATCCGGGCCTCAGAAGCCGACAGCCTTGCAACGGCAGCATCTCTCTCCATTCGGTATCTTGAGCAGTCAGCCTGAAGGGATTTCCGCATCGCCTCCATCTCCTCCTTCAGCTTGGCTTGAGCAAGCTCTACGGCCTCAAGCCTCCCAGATAACTCCTCTATCTGTTCAAGATCCGCTCTCCGAACCTCATCCACTGTGGTAATGGCCATATCGATTCGTTCCTTGCAGGTGGCCTCCATTTTTCGCAGCTCGGCTCTGTTAGCCTCCTCCATAGTTTTCTTTAGCCGCCTGGAGGCCGCCTCATGCTGGGAGATCTGAATGACCTGATCGGCAAGCTGTTTGGCCTGATCGGAAACCATTAGCCGAAGCCGAATGTTAGCACTTCCGATTTCCTCTCCAGCCTTGACCAGTCGGGCATGATGCCCCATCAACTTCTTGGTCTCTTCAGCCACCCGATCGATGTTTGCCTTGGCCTCATCCCCCATAGTCACAATCCGAGTGGTCAACAAGTCGAGATCCAAAGACTTAGCCTCATCAAGCACCCTTACCATAGGACTGCGGGGTAGGAAGTGCTCACCGGTAACCTCATCGAACGAAATATCATGAGAACTTGGGTCCAGATCTGGATGACCAGCAAATGGGTTACGAACCAAGCCGGGACGATCAACATGAGTAACGGAAGGATTCTCTGATGGATGCGGAGATGGTATGGACTCAGTATCCTCCCCCGTGATGTCATGAATAGGCTGGGTTGGAGGCTGATGTCCAAGTGAAGGTTCGAACATGGAACGCCTCCTCTTTCTCTTTTGGATATCCTCTTCAATGACTCCGAGAAGAGGACGGTAGCCGACTACGCCCCCGGAACGGTCAGTCGAAGGCTTCGGTTTAGCAGAAGCTTTGAAGAGTTTGAATTGCTCGAGGCGGTGCCGAATGTCTGATGTCTTGGACACCTTACCCGTCCCTGGAATAAAAACCAAGTGTTACAAGTGTGCATGAGACTATAATCCAAGAAATATGTGAAGTTAAAAGATAAGTCGAAAATTCTCCTTGAACCGCCGGAGTTGCCCTAGCTGAAATGCTCTCAGAAGATGGACTGGCACCAGTCCCGGCCTTATCATATTTCTTCGGTTTCTCCACCAAGGCTGACCCTTCCTCCGACCCCTCAAAGGCTTGGCGGAAAGCATCATCCGTCCACTCTTGAGTCTCACCCGCTTGCCCAGAGGTCAAGGCACCAACGCCACTACCACTCTGTCCTTCGCCACCATTACCACCATCACCTTCTCCATCACCTCCACTCTCCGCCTCGCCTCTTTCCTCCTCTCCACTTTCCTCCTCCGGAACATCTGGGCATGTGCTGGGAGAGGGTCCATCAGATTTCTTAAGCTTCTTCCCCCCAACGACTGGAGGTATCGAGAATGGTCTCCTCTTGCTACTTTTTGTCATGGCCCCTCCTTTGGCTTTGGCAGCTCTTTCCTCAGCCGTATCCCTCTGCTTGACCACAGACTGATGTGGTAGAATCAAGTTGTGTTCCAGGAGAGTGGCATTCCTGATTAGGTAAGAAGCTGACCTATCCCTTCCCGAAATGGCCTCTATCTCCGCGGCCATCTGAACCAAGTGATCATTCTCCACGACCGCAAAGCCACCTGTCGCTAGCAAGAAATAAAAACACATAAGTAAAAGCATCTCAGTCAGAACGAAAATTATAAATAAGCTTCAACTTACATCCAGAGGTGAAGCGGTGGATCGAAACGGTGTCATCCTGAACGAAGAACCATTCCTTCTTAAACATGGTGAACTTTGAATACAAGTCCAGGACCGGCTTGAAGGACACGGCCGATTCCAAGATGATGTATGGAGACCCCTTCTTGTAACCCCTTAAGTTATATAGATATCGAATTTCCCGGTTAGAAGGGGGCGCCCGTACTTTCTCTGGAAAATCACGAATAAGCACACCAAGATAGCGTAGGAGTTGGGATGGAGCTGGAAAGCGGCCAGCTTCAAACAGGTGACGAAGCTAACTATCCAAGATTTGATTGGAGGAATGACCCCGCACATGCAGTGGTACCTTCTATAAGCGAAGTATCCTTCGGGGGGATTATATGGCATGACCCCCTTCCCTGGCAATAGCATGCGTGCTCTATCAATCCCAAAGGAGCGGGAGATAACATCAAGCTGCTCCTCTCTGAGAGAGCTAGGAAAGCAGTCAGGCGGAGAAATCAGAAGCTCTTTGGGACCATACCCATCACTAGCGATCTCGGGGTGGGTCTGCGACGTTCCGGCCTTGGCTGAGCCGGGGGCACTGCGGAGGACTCCCGTTTGTCCTTGGATTTCCTTTTTTCTGATCGAGTTTCCACTTTATGAGACGTTTATCTGCAATACAAGTAAGTACATCGTTAAAACATATAAACCATGTAGTCTGAGATTTCACTCGTAACTCAAACATCGGTTCAAGGGCAAAAGGTCATTCGGCAAGTTCATTCGGTACTTGAGGGCCTCGAACTCATTCGGTAAATCAAAGCTTTCAGGTTCATTCGGTACACGAGGTCCCCGAGTCCATTCGGTAATTAAAAACGAAAGTTCATTCGGCAGAGTAGGGCCTCACCTGGTTCGGCGAAGATAAGGGTTTGATTCGAATAACACGTTCGAGTCGGCAGAAAAGATAGTTTGATCCGGCAAAGACAGGGGGGTGGTTCGGTTGATGAGGAAAAAACGGAAGCGTTAGGCCCCTTTTTATAAGCAAATATCAATGACCGGACCAGTTGGATCGGCGTTAGAGACCGGATGGAAACACCCAAGTTCAAGACAAAGCACGCCATGTGCATGCACGTGCCCTACTTTGGGGGGAAAGTGTTGGGCGCATTTCCACCACCGAACCAAACCCCAGCCTCTACCACCGAACCAAAGCCTCTCCTCCATCAGCGGACCAACCCTCACACCACCTACTACCGGTCCAAACGACATACCAACTCCTAACCGAACCAACCGAGGCACCGAACCAACCCATATCCTCACCACTACCGAACCATCTCACCTCCAAGACCAAGCCGGACCAACCACCACCGAACAAGGACCTTGCCGATCCAACGTTACCAGGCCAGATTACTTCAGCCCGGGCCCACCAGCAGCCATATACGTCCAAGACCCCTGCCCCCAGCCTTACTCTATAAATAGAGGGGCAGGGGTACAACATTGGGGACAAGTTTGAGAGCTCAAGCACGGACGGCACTTTCAAACAACTTTCATATACTTGTATGCAAAGCTTTGTACTTGTAATTTGAAGAGAAAAGGAGAATAACATATAGAGTGGACGTAGGCACGTTCTGGCCGAACCACTATAAATCTGTGTGTCTTTTACAATTTAGTCCATCTATTTTATATATTTGCATAAATCACCCAAATCACTAAGAACAACACATAATCAACTAAATCGTACGACTTGGAGGTGTTTGACCATTTTTTGTGCAAACAACAACTGATAGTTTTATATGCATGCTACAATCATCATCCAAATGCAACAACCATATGATAATCATCCATTTATAGCAACCATGGACGCACATCCAAATGCAAATGCACGCACATCCAATAGTGACCTAGTTAGGCCAAACCCTAAAAGATAATAGTGCCTAGTGTATATATATGCATCCGTTAGCATCCACTAGTAAACACTTGCAACCACTAGCGTCTATCATACATAACATGTTCAAGTAACATGTTTACATTCAGCCCTACCATCCATAGGTTAAACCTTAAGATGTACCCTCTTAAAGGATACTAAAGGAAAGAACCTATTCAAAACTAAAGATGGAAATAGGAAATTGAAGACGTACCATCGAAAAGATGCGGATAAGAGGTGCGTATTTTCTCCTTACCTTCCCATGTAGCATTCTCAAAGATGTCTCCCCTCTGCACCTTAATCAAAGGTACTTCCTTATTCCTAAGCTTTTTTATATCACGTCCAACGATCTTGGTAGGAATGCGACGAACCGGTGCTTCTCACTCCACTTCAACTTCCTCAAGTTGGCTAGGTTCCACTACCTCTACCGAATCATGTAAGCACTTTCTCAAGTGCGAAACATGAAAAACATCATGAACTTCTATGACCCTCTTTGGTAGCTTTATTTGACAAACCATCTTCCCTACCCTTTCTACAAAGGGGAACGATCCTATGAATCTGGGAGCACGTTTCCCATTTGAACCAAACCTCACTACCTTTCTTAGCGGAGACACCTTAATGAAAACCAAATCTCCTACCTCAAACTCAATATCCCTTTTCTGCTTATATACATAGGATTTTTGTCTATCTTAGGCCGTCTTCATTCTCCTTCCAATCAAATCTATCTTTTTTGAAGTCTCTCTAACAATGTAGAGACCTAGTAGCAATCTCTCTGTAGACTCCAACCAGCATGAAGGCGACTTACATGGTCTTCCATAAAGAGCTTCAAAAGGTGGCATCCCAATGCTAGCCTGAAAACTATTATTATATGCGAACTCCACTGAAGGAAGATGCTCCTTCCAAGTTCCTCCAAAATCAAGAATGCATATCCTCAACAAATACTCAAGAATTCTATTAACTCTCTCCGTTTGGCCATCTGTTTGGGGGTGATGGGCCGTACTCAATCTAAGTTGCGTCCCTAAAGCCTTTAGCAAACTTCTCCAAAACTCGCTAGTAAAGATATGGTCTTTATCGGTCATTGTGCTAGAGGGAACTCCATGAAGTCGGACTATCTCATGAACTTATAAGGATGTCGAATAATGTGTCGTCCTCGTACTCTTGACTGGAATGAAGTGGGATCTCGTGGTCAAATGATCTACAATCACCTAGGTTTTGGTATTCCTCTTCCTATATTAGGGTAAACCATCTATGAATTCCATCAAAACACTATCCCACTTCCATTTGGGTACATATAATGGTTGAAGCCATCCATCGGGCTTCTACTGCTCCACCTTAATTCTTTGGCACACAAGACACTTAGCTACAAACTCTTCCACATCCTTCTTCATGCCACTCCAATAAAATACTCTCTTTATGTCCCTATACATCTTATCACAACTTGGATGAATAGTCATTCGAGAATGGTGTGCTTCGTCTAGAACTTCTCTCGTCAAATCACTAGTGCGAGGGGCATAAAGTCTTCCATCTCTCCTTAGCCGCCCTTTACTATCAATGGAATAGCATTGGAGATGTCAAGAGACCTCTCCTCTGCTAATCCTATCCAAAATATCCATGAGCTATGAATCCGCTTGTTGCCTTGAACCAATCTGATCTATGAGGATAGGCATAACCTATAATGCTGCCAACGATCCAAGAGTAATGTCCATCGAGGGCTTAAAATTAAAGGTGGAAATAAACTCTAGGCTTTTCCACTGCACAAACATTGGACTAAGGGTTGTGCTCTTCCTATATAACATATCCGCAACCACGTTCCCTTTACCAAGGGTGTAGGCTATTTCAAAGTCATATGATGCTAGAAACTCCATCCAATGCTGCCGCCTCAAGTTTAAATCCTTCTGTGAGAATTAGTACTTCAATGATTTATGGTCAGTGAAAAGCTCGAACCTCTTCCTAGTAAATAATGTCTCCCAAACTTAAGCACAAAAACAATAGCAACTTACTCCAAATCATGGGTTGGGTAGTTCTTCTCATGAGTTATCAACTATCTACTTCCACAACATACTACCCTCCCTTCTTAAATCAGTGCTGCTCCAAGACCCGTCCTATATGCATCCGTGTATACTATAAAAGGCTTAGCTCTGTTGGGTAAAACTAACACTGCCGCGCTAGTAAGGTCCTACTTTAGCATCGTGAAGGAATCCTCACAATCTATGTCCCGCGCGAATGCCTCACTCTTCTTAGTGAGGCGATTAAGAGGTGCTGAAATCTTAGCAAAATCTTCGATAAACTTCCTATCATAGCCAGCCAAACCTAGGAAGCTTCTAACTTTGGTAGCTTTATTAGAGGCCTTCCAATCCTGTACTACTCTATTAGCGGGATCCATTGCTAAACTGTCTCTTGAGAATACATGCCCCAAAGAATGCACCTCCTCACACCAAAAGTGACACTTCGATAATTTTTCTTTCAATTGATGAACACGAAGTGTGCGAAGAACCTCCTCAAGGTGAATAGCATGCTCTTTCATACTCTTGGAAAACACTAGAATGTCGTCCACAAACACCACAACGAAATTATTTTGGACATCTCGAAAATACAGCTCATCAAATCTACAAAATAGGCTGGGGCATTAGTCAGTCCAAGTAGCATAACCAACCAATCAAAGAATCCATCGGGTGTCCTAAATGATGTCTTATCGATGCTATCGTCAGCGATCCTAAGCTGATGAAATCCAGTGGCTAAGTCAAGCTGAGAAAATACAGGAGAGCAACCTAACTGACCAAAAAGATCGTTTATCCTAGGAAGTGCGTAACAGTTCTTCTTCGTGAGCTTATTCAACTCTCTATAGTCTACGCAAAATCGAACGGAACCATCCTCCTTTGTAGCAAAGACGATTGGTGCTCCCCGCTCAGATATGCTTCGTTTGATGAAGCCTTTCTCTAATAGCTCACTAATCTGCTTACTTAACTCCTTCCTCTCCCTAGGAGCCATTTGTCTCACAGGTAATGCCACTGGCTCAGCATTGTCATTTAGATAGATTCTAAAGTTGATCTTTCTCTTAGGGGGTAGTCCCTTAACCTCTTCAAAAACGTTTGGGAAATCTCTAACAACTAGAGCTGAATCTAACTCTCCTAATGATGAATCAAGGGAATAAAGGGAGCTCAACATTACTGGCCCTTTTGGGTCGCATGATACGCCATGAGTTCTTCCACTACATGTCTCTAGTCTAATGACTCTCCTCTCACAGTCTAATATCGTTCCATAAGTGGATGACCGGTCCATCCCTAAAATAATCTCATACTCCAAAAATCCCAGTACATAGACGTCACAATAACGCCTAGTATAAAAAATTTAAACCCTTACAAATCATGGATAAATATGCCGATCTTTCAACGGGGTTTGAAATAACTACAGGTCTACTACTAGAGAAATATCTAAGTGCAAACAATCAACCAAGGAACTAGAAATGGAAGAATGCGATGCTCCGAAGTCAAAAAGTCTTCGAATGGGAAAATATGAAACAGAGATCAAACCTTCTACAGAGACATTCCTACCTTGATCCAGTCCATTAGAAGGTGCTGCATCCAAAGCCTATACTTGTACTATAGGTGTGCCAGCTTTCTGCCCTGCATTGTGTCCTTCTTACATTCCTTTGTGAAATTCCTAACCAATCCACAACTGCGACATTTCTCGCCTTTCTTGATCTGGTTTTGAGGTTCTCCTTCTTTCTTCTTTTCCTTATCCCCCATATTCTTCCACCACTGCTTCTTAGAGTTTTTTGATTTAGGAACCGCCTTCACCTCTTCTTACTTAGCAACATCTGACATGAGAGCCATCCCCATAAGTGACTCATATGTCGCTCTCATAGGTACATGTGTCAATGCCAACCCTTGGAGGGGCTGGTTCAAACCTTTAAAAACTTTATGGCATTCCTCTATGGTGTACTAATAAGCTCCATTCCGAACTGCGACAGCTCATTAAAATAATTTATATATTCCTTCACTAAAAGACTCCCTTGCTTCAGACTAATGAACTTCTCCAACTGCATGCTTTCCTTGGCTTGTGACAAGAACTTTCTCTCAAACTTTCCCGATATCCAAACCAACCAATGTTTCTACCTTCCATCTCTATGATCTCCTAGCAGTTAGAAGCTTCTCCCTTCAGCTTCCAAGATGCAAGTTGAATTCTCTATCGGTCCTCCAATCCTAACAGTCCAAATATCTGCTCTGTATTCCTCAACCAATCTCATGCCTCCATGAAATCCTCCGTGCTAGAAAATGTCTCGCCTCCTAGAATAGCGAAGTCCTTACATAGCTTAGAAAAGTTGGTTGCTACAGGTGGATTAATGGGATCTCCACCCAATGACACTACATTGGGCGCTTTCCCTTACACCTCTGGTGTCGTAGCTTGGAGGTATCTACGAAACTATCCATGGACTTAGACACCCTCTGGAAGATTTCGGGCATCCGTCATTCTATGCAAAGAAAACAGAATTTAGGCTTGAAGAATCGAAAGAAGGTTGAACTAGACTTTGAGAGGACTTTTATAAAAATTATCTTATACTAAAAGCCATTTCTACAATAAGAGTTTCTTTCTGAAAAACACTTTTGTTTAAAGATATGTTACTTTAGAAAAAAAATACTTTACTTTTAAAACAGGTTTTTAGGAATCCTGTAACCTTAGGCTTTGATACTAAGTGAAACACCCCATACCCCTTAGTATACCCATAAAGGGCATACTAAAAGATATGGTGCATTATAGGTATCGCTAAAGCATCACAGAGACTATGATTCACAAGAAAAATAAATAATAACAGCAGAAATATTTAAAATAATTATCATTGCTTCATAAAAAAGTCAAAAAATAGAATATGTCTTAAACCAGATACACTTGTCTCACGAAAAATACACGGTCACATTATCAAAGTACTTAAAAACCGTCCATCTCAAAAGTACCCGTACATTCAAAGTCAAATGAAAAGAAAACTGAAAAGAAGAAGAATACATGAAGAACTCTAAGAATATATCTCCAAGCGGTTTGAATCTACTATCCTTGATTCTGTTGGCCTATGGGGGAAAGGAGGAAATAGAGGAGTAGGTCGGACTATAAGTCTGGTGAGTGAAAGTAAGTACTGATACTTTTAAGCAAGATAAATATAATAGACTTAGCAACGGTTCTACTATGGAAAGAAAATACAGAAAAGGTAAAACTAGGATAAAATACTATTTGACTGTTTGCTTTGATTGTAATTGTATGCACTTGTCTTAGATTGCTATGATTAGGCTGAAATCCTAATCTTATTTTAATTAGGCTGAAATCTTAATTCTGTTAATAAGCCTTCTATCTCTATTATGCCACAGTGAGATGATCCAATCTTGTTGGTCCCACAACAAAAGACACCTATTTAGCGCTTGGAGCGCAGCAGCGAATTATTTGCCCTAATCGATGTCACACGCTCAGTCACCGCCGGTACCCACTAATTATCGCTCCCTATTTTGACCTCTAATATTTACCCAAATCAGCATAAGCGCGCCCTGCTTCACCTAATATGTTGTGAGACCATCAGTCCAAGTCTGAAAGGGATGCTGCCCAGCCTCACCTAAGTGTTGTGAGATCATCAATCCTAGACCTGAAAGGGAATGATTCCGGCACTGGTCCTAACAAATTCTAGTTTGCGCCCCTTGACCAAATCCCTAGATTTGAGCCACTATCTATTGGCCACTTATTTACCCTAATTAGCATAAGCTAGTCCCAGCCTCACCTAACTATTGTGACGCCCTCAGTTTCAGATTGAAAGGGAATACTATAGGTACGGGCCCAGCTTCTACCTTTGCTTATTAACTTAGTGTAAATTTAACATTAAGCCGCTTTTGTTATTTCTATTATATTTGCTTATTAACTTAATCTAAGTTTTAAAATAAGCCTCTTTTTTTCTTTCTTCTTAATTATAACCTACGTTATAATTTATACTCTTCTAATTTCTCTTTTTAGTTATAACCACTAGTTATAAACATGCTTGCAAATGTCTCAAATTTTCTCATTTCAGTCTATCTTATTTCTATTACAGTCTTTCTTATTTTACATCTAATTTCTATAAATTTCATGTTTTTCTATATTAATCGATATTTGTGAATTCTTCTCTTTTTAATATTCTATTCGCATAAAAAGGAATAAAAAGAAACTAAAATTTACAAGCTAAATTCTAACATAAAACAGACGTAAATATATGTAAATAATTGTAAATAACTATAAATAACTAAATAAAATAGCTAAATAAAATAGTTGAAAAAAATAGGCCGAAAAGAACTTTGAAAAATGATTGTAAATAAACTTAAATAAAAATTATCTCAAAATTGTAGAAAAACTACAACTATTGAGAACCGTTTTATTTTAAATTACTTAAAAAATTAAAATAATTACAAACACTCACATATGGTCCTTAGCTCTATTCCTTGGCCTTCCCATATCCACTTCTAGGGTGTAGAATATTTTTATTAAAAGGATCTCCTCCCAAGAAAAAATAATTTAGGGTCCAGCCTCAGGCAATTGACCCAGTTGGGAGAAAATATGAATGATAAAAATAGCTAGGCCTAGGGTCTTATTTATTGTATGATTTAGGGATCTCAGACTGTTGGATTTGAATATTGAAGCTGGTGCAACCATGTCATAGGCTCGCAAGGAACCGTCTGATGGAAGCATGAACACACATGATTTGAAGAAAATTGCAAAATACGTTTATCGAAACGCACTTAGACGATTCTACATCCGAAACAAAAGGTGGTCAACCTAAATACAATGGGGGTCGGCCCTAAGGTCGACCTAACCTATGTATAGGTCGACCTATAGGTCGACCTTGCCCATATATGAGTCAACCTAGGCCTTGTAATATATTTTTTTTCGTTTTAATTCCGAATACTTATTCCTCTCCTATCTTCTTCATATTAACTCAGATTTCGATGAGTTACATATGAAAATTGATTAGAAAACTGCCACAGACACAATGATGCAACTCCCGTAGCTCAATTCCGATAATTTCACAAACTTATTTTATTATTTAATTAATTCATTAGTTAGTTATTATAAATTAAATTTTGAGTTGTTGTAGAAAACATTTTAGCATCAAAATCATCTTAAGACATTATTTTTAACTATATAAACATGCATAGAATGATGAGAGGTATCAAATCACTCACCTAGAATCAAAATTACCCAATTCTACCATTTGGTCAATAGGAATTCGATTCCCATGGTAGCAAAAAGATGAATCTAAGACCTTCTCCTTGCTAGTGATGGTTATAGGCTAGATTTAATATGAAAAAGGAGCTTTCTAACGGAAATTAGGTTAATGGAGGTGGAGTCTTGCTTTTGGGAGATGGGAAATGATTTGGATCAGTCCAATCAATCCCAATTTCGCATATATCCCAAAATGGGTTATTAGGCTCTGTATGGGCTTAATTAATTACCCACTAATCTAGCTGGTAGCAATCCGATCTTTAAATAGCTGTATTACCTAAACAATAAGTCCATTTTTCTAGTACAACAAATCTACGGAAAGATAAACCATTATCTTGATTTATTGGAAGTTATTTCAAATCCCGTTTCAGCTCATATAGAAATTATAGGCTTTAAAAGATTTTCAGTGTCAAAACTGTCTGATAAAAATTCAAAATATGAAAAATGTCCCTTTATAGTCATTTTCCAATAATATAGAATCATGCGACCTCAAATGAATTAAATAATAATATTTTATAATTTTCAATATGTAAAACACAGGTCATTACAATTTCGACCATTGACCATGTATATTGTAACGACCCGTAGATTTTAATAGTTTTAAATGGTTATATTTAACGTAATTAATTGAAACTTTTGATAAATTTTATATAATATTATTTTGAAATAAAAATTTAATATTTGGATTAAGTCCAATAAAACAAAGCAGATTTTAAATTTTCAATTTATTTTATCGAAGTTTATTCCATTGTGAAATTCTATTTAATTCAAGCTAGCTAATAAATTGCTTTAATAAATATTGCAGAAACAATTTCTTTAATAAATATTGCAGAATCAATGCACAGATGTTATCAATTTCATTTTATGGTGGTAGGTTCCTTTATGTTTCCTACCGGTTAAATTATAAATATTTTGATAATTAAAAATATTAAATTTAATAAGGTTTTGGGCTTTAATATTGTCAGAAATTAAAATTTATGATTTATTAAATTGAATCTTATTAGATTTGAAATTTTGACTTTAAGATAAACCTTAAAACAAATAATTTAATGAGATAAAACATATAATTGGCTAATATTGATTGTATATAATTGACTACTATACGATGTTAACGTAATTTCAATCAATTTAAATAATAAAGGTTAATAGGGAATAGAATAAATGATGTATAAATTGATGTAATCTTATGTTATTAATTGCAATTGGTTTTAATATGGAGTATGAAATCAATTATTTTGTACATAAATTTATTAACCTATGTTTGTAAAGAATAAGTTAATAGATATAGATTATTAACGTATAACCATTGTTTCATTTATTTTCTTATTATTAAATCGGTTAGAAATTTATTTGGTAACTAATGGAGAATTAACGTAATTAAAATATTACAATTGATATAAGAAGAAACGTTAACTGTTGAGTGGTGAGTGTAAAACTTATGTCAATCAATTGCATAAGGGAATAGTTGATTTAATAATAAGAATGTAAATCAAAATAAAAGGATTTGTTTGAAATTGAAATATATAATGAACAGGTTTTATTACATTTGTAATTAAATGATGGAACCAAATTAGTATATAGATATTGGGTTTAACATAGAAAATTGGATTTCAAAGGAAACAATTGGATTAATCCCTGTATTAGGGTATGTTTTGAGATTTAATCATTGTAAGCAATAGTAATTATATCTTGCCATTAATAAGAGATAGAAGTAAATGGTAATTAATTAATGATATGTGTAACATATGTTTTATGTTAAAAATATAATGAGAATTTCATTGAGAAATATTACATTCAAATTGTAAGCACTTAAATTTGGTACAAATAGAATGATAATATGAAATTAATTGATAAAGAAATGATGTGGTTGTACGAAGCATTATTTCTGTGACTCTTTAATGGGATAATCTTTAAATATAAGTTGGTTTAATGAAAAGAACATTTATTATCAAATAAAATGGATCTTTCATTTGTGAATGTAGTTTTAATTTCATTAAGATAAACAATAAAATGATTGATTTAAAGGAAGAAATATAAGTATATTTGAACTGTGTTTTAGCATATAGATGGATTACAAGAGTGGAAAAATAATTTATTTAAGTAAGTTATTTATTTCTCTACTATATAAGCAACAAATTTATAAATGTGCTTAAATGACTAAAGGAAACAATTATTCTATTTTTCGTCCATTTTAGTTGTCTGTTTTGAAATTTAACTTTATAAGTAGCTGTAATTAATATAATTGAAATATTTCAATGAGAAGGGAAGAAAACGTTGGCTGCAATTAATAGATTTAATAAAAGAAACGCATCTTTTGTGTTAAATAGAAAGGATGTTTTAATGGAAATAAAAGATCATTTTGGGAAAACCAAATTGAACGTTTTCATTTTTATGGTAAGTAATTTTATTTATTGTGCATAGATAAAAAAATTAAATGCGTACAAATTTGAATATTATTTGAGTTAATGAAGTCAATTTGGTTACGTTTCATAAATTGAATTTCAAAAAGGTTGTGCGATGTACATGGTCCCTTCGTTTCTTTTGTTATTAATTGTTGCATGTTTTGAGACGTATAAAAATAAAACTTTCATTTTGAACAAGAATGATTTTGGATAAAAAAAATTGAATTTTAGAATAATATAGACACACACGCACATTAATATTCAAACTTTTAAATATATTAGAGGGTTCAAGGTTGTGTAAATATCGTGAAATCAATTAGAAATTACTTTTTTTCAGTTGTACATTGATTACATAAGTTTATATTCATTTTTCCATTTTGTATACGGTTAAAATTTGTAAATGGGTTGCATTAATGCGACCATTACAGTTATTAAAAAGTAAAGTAAATCGTTTTTATAGCGCATAGGTTGATATATATTCATTAATCAATAAAATTTGTTTGAGTAACGTAAATAAATATATATTGAATGTTTGATTAATTGATTGGTTGATTGTTTATTGATTGATTGAGTTAATGTAGTGTGCACATATGTTAGCATGAAACGAATGTTTTAATATGGAATTAAATAATGTAAATATATGTATATTTGGGTTTATTAATATAAATTAATTGGAGCAAGTTTTGGAATATGGACCCAAAAGGTTTGTTTATAGGAAATAGGTGGTCCCTTCATTTACTTTACATTTATTATCACCTTGCAATCACTCTCTTTTTGTTTTCAAGTATCTAATAATTAAACTACTCATTCATTTCTTATAAATTAATGGTTGTTTCATTTGATTTATTTATAATAAATAATTTTCACATTCTTTTCATCTGTTTCTCCTTTATTCGTTTGCTCTTTTTAAATGCTTTACCTGAAGTTTTTTCCTTTTCTATTTTTTTTTCGTTTTAAATGCGAACATCCAAATTATTATGCATGCCATCTAATTAGCATTTACTATTTTCCGTTTCAAAAGTTTATTTTGCTTATGCATCATTAGTTCTTGTAGCTTCCTTTCATTCGCAATTCTGGAAGCTTCATATTTAAAACGGAAGATTTATTTCTATCTTTATTGATATATTTGTTCCTTTAGTTTGCATCTTTCAATACTACATTTTCGAGCTATTCATATTTTTACCTTATTTCAATTCCTAGTTTGTTTATATATACTTATTAGCTTTTCATTTTTTTTCCATCTTCATTCCTGTAGCCTCATTTCTAATCTCATCTTCTGTAGCTTCATTTTTTCCAAATAAAATTTTCATCTCATTTCTTTTCACTCTTCACCTTCCTCATTCCCTTTTCATTTTTTTTCTTTTTTAAATCTCCTTATTCTCTTTTTTTTGCTTCATTTTTATACTTTTTTTATTCTTCTTCAAATCTTCTTCTTCTTTTTCAAAGCTTCCTTTTCTTTTTTTAATTCGTCTTCTTCTTTAATTTTTTTTCTATTTTAAACCTTCTCTTCTTTCTATGTCTTTTTCTTCAAATCCATATTTATACAATCTTCTCTTCAAAACTTTCTATAAAAAAAAGATTAAGATAGCAAGGAAACAAAATAAAATGAGAAAGTAGTTGCAGATCCAAATCTGGCTAGAAAAGGGAAAGCAAAAAGGTGGGTGATTCAACCCACTCACGTAATACTAAAAATTCCATTGCAAGTTAAATAAAATATATGATGTGATATATAATTTTTTTTTCAATTTTGTTGATTTAAGTCCACATTTGAATTGATATTGAATCTAAATTGACATTTAATTTTATATTGGAATTTAATTGATAGTCAAACCCCGATATTGATAACTATTATATGTTGAAATATATTGGTTGATTTGGATGTTGTTTGAAATGGATGCTTATTGATTGATATGTTGGCTGTATGGTTGTTTGTTTATTGTAATATGTCCCTGTTATCACCTTCTATATTATTGACATCATTTAAGTGGTCCTCTGAATCATTTTAGAATTGGATAATTAAGACAATTAAATTATGGGTTGAAATGATATATACCCATACAATTTCTTGAATTTGGATTATTTATTAAAACTGAATTATTTAAAAAGTTTATGTTATTAATTTAAACTTCGGATTTATTTTAAATAAAGTGGTTAAAATTGGTATTTCAAATTTTTGAAATCCCATAAATTACTGCACTCACGATGTACACTTGATAGGAGACGAAAAATCCCTTAACCTCTCTGAAGCCATTGCACTGATATTTTTATTTGAGATTGATTTGACTTACATAAGAATTTTTAGTTCTGACTCGAGTGTATTGTTTTTCATTATGCTCGGGTCAGTCTGAGCTTTTTCAGTGTATTGAAGATCATTTTATTTTTTGGAGGACGAAGACCAAGATAAAGATTCAGTATATTATTGCTATTTATTATTATTATTCCACAGCTGCATTATATTTTTATTTTCTGATGTATGTATAACCTTGATTTGAATTGTAAAAGTATAATCAAATGTCATTTGTAAAACAGCTTCATGAACTGTTTATTTGATTATTATATTTTGTCATTCCGCTGCGAGATTCTCTGTTTTATTTTTCCTTCTTTTCTATTATTTTCCCATTTACCTCATTAACAATCCTCCCTTTTGAATGGTTTGAATCAGACATGTGTGGTTTATAGTCGATTTAAATCATCCAAAAAGGTGGATCGTTACAGTTGGTATCAGAGCTTTAGTTTAGACATACCTTAACCTGTTTGGGGTTAACTCATTAGAGATAGGGTAGTAATACCCTAGAATGAGTTGTTTGAGTGTATATACGAGAGCGCGTATTTGTTAGTGTTATAAACATGTTTTATATAAATTTTGAAATGAAATTAATTTTTCCTAATATTATATGATATATATAAAGGAATAAATTTTTAAGACTAATATAGTTATTAGTAATGTGTTTGATTTATTAAATGGTAATATTTAATTATTATCATTTTTGTTGACTTATTGTGTTTAATCAAATTATTAACATTGGTTAGTTATTGATAATTGAATTAATGGACTAAACACTAGTTTAATAATGGTGTATTAAAGAGAATAAAATGAATAATTAGGATATTTGTTTATGAAATTGAAATGTTTATGTGAATTTTGTTGTTTGTTGACATGTAGTTTCACCTATTGGAAAAAATGGAATATTTGGAAATTTTGGATGATTGTCACCATTTTGTATTAGTATATGAGTGAAACTTGATAATTAGGTTGAATTATATAGTTGAATTAATAACCTTAATTTGAAAGCAAGTAAAATAAGGTTTAATTTGTTATATCTATGTTTACTAAATGAATGGAATTGGGGTATACATTCTTGGCATGAAATGTAATAATATACAAGTGTGTACTTTAAGCCTTTAGATCTTTAAATTGAAATTGTGATTAAGGAAACATTGTAAATATGATTAAATTGGAAAAATATGTTTATAAACTTAATTAACATTTACGAAACATGTCATAAATAAATTTAAAGGTAAAGGTGAAACTAAATGGAATAAGCAATATGAATTAAAAGTGAAATGATTTCGAATAAAGCCATGACTTGTAAATTGTTATGAAATAAATAGATGTTGCAATAAATGGTTATAAATAAAGTTGTGATAACTTTAACTCGAAAAATATCTTATAAAAAGGAAATAAGTTTTAGAAATTGATCGTAAAGAAATTCGTTATGAAATGATTTGCAAATAAATTAGTTTTGAATGAGAAATATTACATGTGAAATGAATTTAATTTAAATTAAAGAGAAATATAAGCTGTATTATGAGAATGGATATATTAATGTTTATATTAAATGGAGAAATTCTGTGAAACAAATATTAAAGCATGAAGTGATGTTTGTGTTAATCGATGAGATTAAAAATGAATTTGATTGAAATGAAATTGTGATGAAACAAATTGGAATAATTACATAAGTTGCATGTATATTATTTTATTCGCAAAATTAATTTGATCCGGATTTGAGTACACAAGTTCTATGTGAATTACATCACTTCGTGTTGAGATTTTTCATTCGATTCTTGAGGGTGAATATTTGATATGGATTTTTGGTTTGATTATAGAATTCTCTATCATAGTATATGGCTATGCAAGGAGAATGATGGTTTCTAGTCAAGAAACCATATCGAAGTCCGCATTAGGGAAGTTAAATGGACAATACTAGTTCGAAAGCTAACTTGTGTGATCGAGTGGGCGATCGAATGTGAATTTGCGAAATGATGACATGCGTACATCTTATGTTCTAATATTATTGATATGCTTTGGCACTGAAATTGAAAGTTGTAGGGTTGGATATCTTCATAATTTAAATTGGAATTTTCTTCTATGCAAAACTACTATTGATTTAAAACCATTTTTACAAAACTATATCTTTTATTTTTCTTATACAAACTATCTTATTCTATTTTGTTTTGATAACTATGATTATATATATATATATAAAAGTGAAAATGTTTTCGATAAGGATTATATACCTATATATATAAAGAAAATAATAAATGTTATTCTATATAAAAGGGTTTTGAAAGGATTTGAAATTTTGAAAAAATGTAAGAAATTGATTTATATAAAAATGATTTATAACTGAAAAGTTAAATTTGAAATTCGAGAATTGAATTCCGGTATTTTGAAATTGGTTTTAAGATTTTGGAAAATATATAAAAATAATACGATTTAAAAGTATTTTTCCAAATAAGAAATGTTTCAAATGAGTTCAAATGAATTCCAATAATTTTAAAGAAATTTCAAAGAAGTTTTCAAAAAAATAGAAGTCCAAAACTCACTTATGTCGTTGGAAAATAATTTCGGTGATGAGTGCACGCATCATCGACATTGATTTTCGAGTTTCAAAGTGGGGGAGATGCCGCTTTAATAGCTTCGCTATGCAAGTGATTTTGTAAAACTATTTTTGATTTCAAATTCCGAAGTATAATTTGATATTTCAGAAAGATATAAGTATATATTTGAAACAATTTAAAATGAGACCGGTGTTCAGTCCTCGAGTTTCGGATTTAATAATTGATTTATTGTTGATTTTCAACTCTTGAATTGAAAATTTGATTTCCCTAACTACTTTGAATGTTCGAACACTTCCAAATCGAAATAAATTTTCAAAGCTAAGAAATTTCGAAGAGTATAAATTGTTTGATAAAGAATATAAATTTAGTTTTGAAATGTTTTGAAAAAAAAAGTTGAATAATGGTTTTCAGAAAGGTAAATTGGATATTTCACATAGAAATAGATAGTTTAAAACTTTTAAAAAAAGGGATAATTATAAATTTGGAAACCATTTTGAGTATAATTGATTTTGGGAAAATATTTGGTTTTGAAATTAAATTGGAATTAAAAACCAGTACTTATATGGTGATTTTGGAAATGAATTTGTTTGACTTGAATTATTTTAATTTGGAAAATGGGATAATTTTCTAAACCTATTATTTTGGGAACTTTGAAAGTTAGATATTTAATTTGGAAGAAAATTTGGTGAAATCATATATGATTTTGAAACTAAATTGATATTGAAATGATTTGAAATTTAAGAACCTTATATTATTAAGCACTTGATTTGGGAGTGGTCGAACTTATATAAAATGGATTGTATAAGTATGAAGTTGATTTGAAATCTATTGATTTGAAAGGTACTCAATTTGGAAAGAGATTTTATATAATCGAAGTCTATATAAGAATGATTTGATATATTCGAGATTATTGATTTGGAAAGTATTCGATTTGAAAATGGAATCCTATATATAATGGACTTTATATAAGTATGATATTTGAAAGTGATTTGAAAAGGTATTATATGATATATATTTTCGAAGTAAAGATATGGAAAGTGCCTTCTGCTTGATATCCGCTTTGTGGCCACATCATGGATTCATTCTATTGATTTTATTCTCTCTAATTTTTGGTTTTCCGGATGTAATACTCGAGTGTTCCCACTGGGGCGTAACCCATGGTTATTTTTCTTTCGCGACTGCATAGCGCAATTGCCTGGCTGAGTCTGGCCTAGGGGTACGGATTGTTTCCTGGGGGATCCAGACGTAACCATTGTGTATCCTGCAATATGTGTAGGTCGCGAATAGTAGCGAAACTGCCTGGCTGAGACAGCCTAGGGGTATGGATTGTTTCCTAGGGAACCAGGCGTAACCATTGTGTATCCTGCACTCTACTAGTCATCAAAACGTAACTCGCAGGGCTGAGAAAGCTTACGAATACGGATTGTTTCTTGGGGGATCCAGGCGTAACCATTGTGTATCTGCGAACCATGGTCGGCCAAAGGTTTTGGTTTGGTTATTTTGTTTGGATTGTACTTTCCATATCTGTTTTAAAGGTTTTCAAGTATTTTCACTGGGTGTTGAAACAAGTCTACTAAGTACTTGAAGAATTCTAGCTTTGCGCCTGATCAACGCATGGCCAGAGTCTGCAAGAACGAAGATAAACTTGTTGAAACATCGAGTTATAAAAGTATTTTCGAAAGGAAAATCTATTTCGATATAATAGTATTTTACTTTAAAAGTATTATTATAAAGGTATTTATTATAAAAGTATTTTTCCCAACAAAGAAATTTGGAATTAATATTTGAAATTTAAATTCTCATGGTTCTAGATTAATTATTCGTGCCTGATACTATTCCTTGCATCTACCTTATCTGCTCAGTTTAGTTATTCACCTTGACTCTGTTTTCCAAATCTACCTTTCTTCCTTGTTGGATATATCCTTTTTAAATATTGCTTATTTGTATACTACATGGTTTAATAGAAATTTTAGTGTTATTAATATTTTAGAAGTTATTTATCTAAAATAAAACATATTTTTAAAAAATGATTTGTGATCTAATAATAATATTTGGAAGGTATCTTAAAACAAAATAAAAATTTATGAATTTTGGATTTAATATTTCAATAGCTTCTTTGTAAATATAAGTAATAATCTAAATAATTGTTTTCAAAGGAGTTTGAAAAGTATTAAAGTATTAAAGAAAATTAAATTTCAAATGAAGTTATCAAATAAATATTTCAAATAAAATTTATATAGTCATTTATCTTGTCTTTCAATCTATTTTATTTCTGGTTGTTCTATTCTCCTACCTCCTACCTTTTCGGGGACGAAAAGTTTTGAGTGGGGGAGAGTGTAACGACCCGTAGATTTTAATAGTTTTAAATGGTTCTATTTAACGTAATTAATTGAAACTTTTGAGAAATTTTATATAATAATATTTTGAAATAAAAATTTAATATTTGGATTACGTCCAATAAAACATAGCAGATTTTAAATTTTCAATTTATTTTATCGAAGTGTATTCCATTATGAAATTCTATTTAATTCAAGCTAGCTAATAAATTACTTTAATAAATATTGCAAAATCAATTTCTTTAATAAATATTGCAGAATCAATGCATAGATGTTATGAATTTCATTTTATGGTGGTACGTTCCTTTAGGTTTCCTACCGGTTAAATTATAAATATTTTGATAATTAAAAATATTAAATTTAATAAGGTTTTGGGCTTTAAAATTGTCAGAAATTAAAATTTATGATTTATTAAATTGAATCTTATTAGATTTGAAATTTTGACTTTAAGATAAACCTTCAAACAAATAATTTAATGAGATAAAACATATAATTGGCTAATATTGATTGAATGTAATTGACTACTATACGATGTTAACGTAATTTCAATCAATTCAAATAATAAAGGTTAATAAGGAATAGAATAACTGATGTATAAACTGATGTAATCTTGTGTTATTAATTGCAATTGGTTTTAATATAGAGTATGAAATCAATTATTTTGTACATAAATTTTTTAACCTTTGTTTGTAAAGAATAAGTTAATAGATATAGATTATTAATGTATAACCATTGTTTCATTTATTTTCTTATTATTAAATCGGTTAGAAATTTATTTGGTAATTAATGGAGAATTAACGTAATTAAAATACTACAATTGATATAAGAAGAAACGTTAACTGTTGAGTGGTGAGTGTTTAATGGCCATATAACTCACATGTTTCTCCTAGATATTTCCAGAGTTATTTTTTGGCCAAGATTTGATAGTTGGTTATTTGGCTATCAAACAACAATCAAACGTATACAGATGTAATTCTGTATGAGATCCACTAAACCTTTATTAATTAATCTTTCCATAATTCAAATCACTTTCAAATTGTTGATTAAAATACCCTTACAAAGGTTATTTTTACAAATCTCTTATACTCCTTCCAATAATTGGAAAACATTTATATACATATCTCAACAGTATATGCATATTAATACTTAGAAAATATATCCACACACTTATCTCAATGGTATAAGTATATTTACAGAACTTAAGAATGATTCCACTTTTCCAATTTATATTTAGTTAGGCTAAAACAAATATCATTTAAAACATTATGTACCATAAACTAAATCACTATCCTTCGGTGTTAATTATGAAAAGAATGTTCCATACCACCATAATTAAGAAAGGTTAATTTTCAAACAAATCTCGTTCCTTATAAAAGTTCCCTTTCTTATAAGCCAATTTCATATTTAAAATTATTTTATAAATCCCTAATTTAATTTACCTACTCCTTTTATAAATCTTTGAAATGTTTTATAAAATCCCTTCTTATCATGAAAAATATTTTTTAAATCTTCATTTATAACCCCTTTATAATAATCCTTTATATAATATCGTTTGAAAACCTCCCTTAAATAAATCCACCTTTTCAAGTAAAATCCTTTCTATAAAACAATTAGTCATTTATAAACACCCTTATTCAATTAAATAATTGCCTTTGAATATCATAAGTCAATAATTATTTAACTTTAAAGTACCATTAATAAAATAATTATTTAACTTAAACATTATTAATAAATACTTAAATTGAAGTTAATTTGAATTCATAACTTTACAAATTCGAAAAGAGAATTAGTGACTACAATAGGACTAAATCAAGTTACTATTTTGTTCAATTTGGATTCTCAAGTCACATACCTGGTTTTACATAAGCCAATTTATATGTAAATAAAATCCATAATTTTCCATCAATAGGTAACACATTATCTTCTCAATGTTAATCAACTGGCATATAATTCAATGTCGAAATTTATAAAATAGCAGCACGGGGATATATGCTACTAAATAATCTATTCAATTAAACTATAATAGAACGAGGATATATTTTGTTAAATGGGCATTAAATAGTATGACTTATTTACATTTGTTTGGCTACTTAATGGCACAGACAAAGAGCTCCTTTGTTTTAAAAACCTATTTACTTATAAAGGAAAACTACTTTTATAAAACTAATGGAGTTTTAGAAATACAACTATATTTAATTAATAATTAAATCTTAATTTATTTACTAATTAATCTTAATTAAAACTAATTTTAATATTAATTAAACCTTAATTAAGTCTTAGTTAATTAACTAATAATAAAACCCTACCCAATTCTTAATTAATTAATAATTAAATAATAATTAGTTAAATTTAATTAAATAAAAATTTATACTTGATTAAATCTTTGCTTAACTAATAATTAATTAAAAATATCTTAATTAACTAATTATAATTAACTTAATTAATTCTTAAATACCAACTACTTTTACTTAACTACTACTTAATTGATAATTATCTTTAAATAACTAATTAATTAAATAATATTTAAAAATCATACTTAATTTAATTATTATTAACTTTTATACTTAAAGTATGTTTTGAAATTATTTTCTAAAAATATTTAAGATAAAACATTTTGAGTTTAGAAAAAGAGTTCAATTTATGGAACTGTATCTGTAGCGACTGTTGCTATGGATACCATAACTTAAAGTTACTTTCTAAGTTAACATTTTAACTTTAAATCTTTAAAACATTACTTATTTTATAAACATAGTAAGTGATTTTGAAAAATAAAATAAAGTTTGAAACTTTGAAATAATTTTAGTAAATTAAACTAGTAAAAACATGGTTTAGTTTAAGGGTTCCCAAGTCACTTTAACAAGTCAAAATGCTAACTTTCTTAGCAAATAACACATGCACATGATCTTAACATTAATTTACATGCCATATCCATAAACCATAAGCAAGATCACATCTTTCCAACTATTCACAATAGTTAGACTTCGAATTTGAAGTCAAACTCAATATCACATACAAGCGCATGCATACATACATACATACATACATACATACATACATACATATACATACATACATATATATAACAGAACAACATAAATAAAACATCAAATCAACCAGTAATTTACTAAAATAATGGAAAACATAATAAAGGTCAAGCCTTCCCAAAAAGAAATGAATTTTACTCACTAAAGCTATGAAAACAAACCAAACTATGACTAGAGTTCGAAATGGCCTTAGATCTTTGAACTATCTTAGTAAAACTATATTTGGCCTATGGAGATGGTTGTTAGGCTCGGGCTTGGTTGTAGGTGTAAATTTTGGGCTAGCTTTGGTTGAGGGAAGTTGTAAGAAGAGAAAGGAGAGTGTTTTTAGGTTTTTATAAATTAAAAGAGTGGAAAGGAAGGATTTTAAGCTTTTGTAAAAATTCTGGAAGCCGTCAGAGAACTTTTAAAACTTAGGAAAGAAGAGAACTTTTTGTGTAATGACCTGGATTTTTCATCGTTTAATTTTGAATTTTAAATGGTTTTAAATATTGAATTTTAAGTATATATCTATTTTTAATATGGAAAATTTGGGTTTATTTATAAATACATTCAGAATTTAAATATAGCGATTAATTGGATAACTTAATTATTGAATTTTATTATTGAATATTGGTTAAATTTTTGTTTCTTGAGCTTAAGCTCGATAAAAATAATTTAAAGGCTTATAAAATTTATAATAATAATAATAATGAAGATAATAAAAGTTTCGAAATTGAATTTTAAAGTGATCTGTTCAATTTTTTAAAAATGGTTTGTTCATATTAACATTTAAAAATCGCAAACCAAGGAACAGCCTCGAATTTCGATGAAACCAGTTCTATTGGTTTGTAATATTGTATTAATATTGAATTTCAAATTTCATAGTTGTTAACGTAAAAATCTGACGCTAACACCCCGGTGTAAGTAGTGTAAGTATGAAAGCACCACCCGTTCGCACGGGAATTAGAGTATAAGCAGAGAAATCATAGAAAAGCAGTAAAAGACAACAATTTTATAGTGGTTCGGCTTAAGATCGAGCCTACGTCCACTTTAAACTCTTTTATTGATGATTTGATTACAATTCTTTACAAAGCACTTCGATTACAACACACTTCGGACAAGTAGCTTAAACTTCAAAGAAGAATAATCTTTTCGGATTCATGTTGAATGACGTAGATTCTCTCTTGAAATTCGTAGTAGCGTCCTTGGAGATTGGAGTGTTGAATGTATTGCACGGGTTGAAGAAAATGACAAGGCCTTGATGCTTTTTAGAAATGATCCCAAAAAAGTCCCCTCAATGTTGGAGCATATGCCGTATTTATAGGGTTATCTGGACGGGTTTTAGGTTGTGAGCGACCAAAAATATGTCTTGAGTCGTTGGCGAGCCAAGGAATCACGAGCTACGACCTAAGTGGTGCACCCCTCTATATATGAACTAACGGGTACGACTTAACGACCTATGGGAAGCGGCATAGTTGATACATAGTTTTTCCACTAAGTAATAGATCGATGCCGACTTAAAATAGGTTGTCAAAGCATTAGGTCGCTGCCGCTTTAACACCTTAGGTCGCAGAGAACTTTAGCCGTTAGGTCGTTCACCTTTAGGTCGTTAGGTCGTCCTATTCCTTTAGGCAGTTAGGTCATCTACCTTTAGGTCGTTAGGTCGTCCATTCCTTTAGGCAGTTAGGTCGTCTACCTTTAGGTCGTTAGGTCGTCCATTCCTTTAGGCAGTTCGGTCGTCTACCTTTAGGTCGTTAAGTCGTCCATTCCTTTAGGCAGTTAGGTCGTCTACCTTTAGGTCGTTAGTTCGTCCATTCCTTTAGGCAGTTAGGTCGTCTACCTTTAGGTCGTTAGATCGTCCATTCCTTTAGTTTGCGCTATATTTAGGTTGCTAGAAAAGCGGTGTTAACACTTTCCCCTCGAAGTACACGCCTAGATCGTAGGTCCTGTGCTTCGACCTAACTTTGTTAAATTACGGGTGACCTAAAAGATAGCTCAACCCGCACATCCATTTGTGTCTGCCCTATATAACCATTAGCTCGCTTCTTCCTCCTCACTAACTGCTTCCATATCTTTTTCTACCATTAGCGACTTTCCGAGTTTCCAAAGGCGAATTCAAGCTAATCGATCAACAATTCAACCTTACTATTACATCGTGTAAGTGAACTTGGTCCCTAATCCAACCGCGACTATTGCTGAAACACGAATCTTTACCCCCTGACCCCAAATCAACTTCGTACGCCTTGCCTAACTTTCGAGTCAAGTTGCGATTGATTTTAATCATCATCGGCTATATAGTCATTGCGATTCATAAGATTATAGCATCGTGCTAGATTTATGGTAGCTCTGTGATGATTTAGATCAATTTTTTGCGTGATTTGGTGTAACTTGGATCAGGGTTTGGGTTTTTGCTGAGAAGATGGTGGACTTTGTCGCTAATGGATGATAACGGGTTACCGGGTCGGAGAAGAGTTAGTGGGTTAAGGAGATAATCTGAAATTGCTAAGTAACACCAGAGGCGACCTAGGGGTTCTGAACGACCTTAAAATCCTTGCGACCTAACAATTTTCATGACTTATTACTTGACCGACCTAAGAACTCTTGCGGCCTTAATTGCACACGGCTTAACTCTTTAGGCCGTATCAGCTTCCTGACAACTTAGGGCTTAGCCAGATTCAAAATGGTCTTGATTTGAAGCTTGACGACTTACTTTTAGGTCGTGTGACAACCTAAGCTTTAGGTCATGTAACGACTTAGGATTTGGACAACTTTTCACGGTCAAACCATTTCTTGCGACCTAGACCCACTTTGACCTTCCTGTTAGGTCGTGAACAACTTAGGACTTGGACAATCCGGGAGCTTCAAAATTTCTATGGAATTTGATTGCACTTCCAACTTGAACTTTGAACTGCCGAGATAACTTGCATGACTTTGCTATGCTTACTTAATCAGATTATACCAAACTTTAATGCTAATAACATGTTAAATATACATTTGCAGAAAACTAGGGTGAATATACTGCCACTGATTTCCCACATCAAATGACAGATTAGTCGATAAAATATAATCAACTTAAAGAAATCGTATGAAATGCTGCGAATCAACGAATTCAAGTGAAGTAGTAAAGCGATATTAATCAACTAGAGCTGATTTTTTTTGCATCAATACTGCACTTGAATTCGGACAAGCCCTGAAATTTTTCATGTTTATTAATTTAATTTCAGTCATGTTTGCGTGTCACTCTACTAGTTTTGTACAACACTTCACACATTTAGGAAACATGCACCTTCATATTTGAATATCCAGTTCCTTGTGTAGAACGTCTACTCATCAAGAGGGAGAAGCAGTACAAACTGGAGAGGCCCTCCCGATGGTTGGTCTACTGGTTAACCCACCAGAAAGAACTCCAACTACCCTGAGTTACCGGGTGTTCAACCAGTTACGCACCCAATTTGGGATTGTAGAAGCAGATGCTACTCTCCCTGGGCCAAATGATTTTGCTGACAGTCCTCCCTTCGGGTTTGTTGCCGTTAACCGCCAAATGTGCCTTTGTGGAGCCATTCCTCCTTTCAACAATTTTCTCCAACAACTCCTTCGCCGATTGGCTATTTCTCCTTTTCAATTGCACCCCAATAGCTATGCCATTTTGATGGAATTATGCGTTCTCTTTAGAAGGATGCTTGACCGCATCCCAAGCTTTGAAGAAATCTGCTATTTATGCACATTTGCGAGAAACAAAGACCATCCTTCCATTATATACGTGAGGAGCGCCAGAAAACGCAAGCTTATCACTGATCTCTCTGATAGCACTCATGGTTTCCTAAACCAGTTCTTCTTTGTCCATTGCCTCCAAGGATTTTACGCTATCTGGAGAGTAGGGAGTAAGCTTACTTATCCCCATTCTTTCCTTTTCTGAGCTTTGCGAGATCCAAATTGCTAAATGTTAACCTCACTCTCTACTTTTGTAGTCCTTCCTCCTCCTTGTAGAGATCCAAGCAACAAGCAGACTTTTGAGAGGCTTAACGTTGTGGCGGCTAAGGAGAGAAGTATCAAGTTTTTGCTAAGAGACGAGTTCCTTCATCAGTTCAGACTCTTACACCTTTCCCGCTCTACTCAGCCTTACAAAGTTCCTGATTCTCCGACTGAGGCACCGGATGCCCCAGTTTCTGTTGAGAAGCCTACACTGAAAGATCCTGCTTCTGAGGCTTCTCTGTTGAAGTGCTCTACTTCTATTGATGTCGCGGGGTCATCTGGTAAATTTGCACTTGCCCCAGTCATTGAAGAAGAAGAGCCTCGGGAATTTCCCCAACATTCAGGGAAGTCCGGTGATGGAGAAGCCGGGAAACAAGTCCTGCCAAGCAGAGCGAGGATGACACTTTTGAAGGGTTGAGCGACCTTTTTATCACCTTACAGGAGCCCTTTAAAGATGATCCTGTTACCACTAGGGTTTCTTCTTCAGTAGTTGAGGCAGCTTCTATTTTGTAACAGATTTCGTCGACTCAAGAGTTGAAGTTAGCTACTACACCCATCATTTCTTCGCAACCGAGGAGTGGTTCGTAGTTTAACGCGCGTAGTCTGCACGTTTTACACACTAAGGATTTTTCAACAATTATATGTACCTATATGCGCTTTTACTTCCAGGATTTTCAAGTCTTGCCTCTTTCTCATTTTCAGGTTCACCAATGGGGCGTAGCGGTTCTTATTATGACGACTTTCAATAGTACGGAAGGCGTGGTCTGCATGATTATAGGCGCTATCTTCCCACCCACAGGGAAACTGATGAAGAGAGAGCTGCTCGAAAAGCTCAAGAGAGAAGAGCGTATGAAGAAAGGTACGGGAGAAGGGATGAGCAACATGAATCTTCCCGCAGAGGCGATGACTCTCATAAAAGGAAAACTTATGACGATAGAGGAAAGAGTCATGACATCGGAGACCCAAGCAAGCGGGCCAGGCTTGATGAAAAGACCGGATCTGCAACTTTAGAAAAAGCCGCTGCTCTCACTTCTCTTAAAGTTCCTTCAAAGTCTCCTTCCCTTGAAGGAGCTGACATTCAGACACTCCTCGGCAGACCCTCGTATCAAGTTGAAAGAGGTCCGCCAACCCTTCAAAGTCGGTTCCCGCATTGGTGCTTAAAGGGAGTCCGCTTCGACCTTGACTTGGTTCCCATCGACAGAGAGGCCATGCTGCGAAATCTTAACACTGTTAAACTTGATATTGAGAGAATGTCAGGGTGGCAAAAGCTCGTCGATGAGCTTCAGAGGGTGAGCCGGGCCAACCTTGAAGCTATGCTGACAATGGAGAATGACAAGTCTGAATGGCAGAAAATTCTTGATCAGCACAACACCGAAATGAAAAACATCGCTGAGTACAACGAAAAGCTTGAGGCGGAGGTCGAGAAACTTAAGCACGAGCTTGCTACCACTTCCACCTCTTATACTCAAAAGGAAGAAGTGCTTCAGAAGCAAGTTCGAGATGCTCATGCCGCTCAACGGCATGTCGAAACCCGACTTGAAGCTACACAGAAGACGGTGGAAAAATATCATGCTGACTTTGCAGAGTTACGGGAGAAAGCTAACTCCCAAGACTTAGAAATCATGAGGCTGAAAGCTCAATTATCAAAGATTGAGAAAGAACGTGATGAGGCCATGGCTAAAAAGAGAGCCGCTAAACAATCTCATGAAGAAACAAAAGCCAACATCAGCTCTACTTTGTTTGATTTTTACGTCCAAAGTGTCCTGGGGCATGGCACCCTTGCATTTTTAGGGCCTAAATACGAAATTACTTTGGCTGAAGTGTGGGAGGCTGTAATGGATATGCTCAAAGGTGCCGGTTATTCCGAAGATGAACTTGAGGCACACTACTTTGATGACGAAACTCGTGCTGCTTTCGCCAGAGGAAAGGAGCAGCTTGTTAAAGTAGGAGCCGAAATGATTGGAGGGGAGCATTCAGAGAAAGAAGCACCTTTAATTGTCCCTGCCCCTTCTTCGACTTCGGCCGACATTGATATCATGGGGTCCGGTTCCCATTCTTCGTCCACGGCTGAAGTCATAACTGAGATTGCAAGCGCACAGGGCGGAGACGAAGGCGAAGAAAGCACTGAAGCACAAGCTTATGAAATTGACGTTAGAAAGCCAACTTCTCTAGGTAACTTTAATGCTGATCTTGCTCAAGTAGACTGCTCATTTGCTTCATATGAGTTTGATGAGCTTCTTGATTATTTCCTGAATCTCAACGAGCCTTTATCTCCTCTCTTTACTGATTTTAACTTCTTTTCTTCTTTAGAGAAAGTACCGACCATTGTTCAGACTTCCCCTCCTCTTGTTATCCCTCCCCCGTCTCTGCAAGTCACTCCTCCTTCTGCCTCTCAACCGGGATCACAAGAGGATCAAATAGAAGCCCTCCAAGACTTGGACGATCCCGGTGCTTCACAAGAACATAGGGGAGAAGAGACTGAAGAGAGCAAAAAGACTTCAGAACTAACTGGTTCCGACGATACTCCGTTGGCCACACTTTTTACTCTAGGAAGCGGATCTTCTCCTAAGAAAAGGGGAAAACGTGGAGTCTCAAAGAAGAAAGAAGCTTCAGCTAGCGAGGAAAAAGCAGAGACAAGTCCGATTGTTCCCCTTTCTCCTTCTTCCCCTACTCTTTCAAGCCGACGCAGGAAGTTGGTCATCCGGCCAGGTGCAGGCTCAAAAGGTGGAGGGAAGAAGAAATGATGACTTTGGTCCTGTGCTTTTTATCTCGCTCTTTGCTTTTTGCTTGTATATAAGCTTGTGTTGACTGGAGATTGTGCGGGTACCAGTACCCGCTTTCTTTTACTTTGAAACCTGCATATGTATAAAACTCTCATAGTATGGAATAAAATGGTTCTTTTACTTATACAAATTTCTGTCTGTATTTGAGAACACTTTTATTTTCTGTTTTCATACAAGTTTCTTTATTCTCTTTATGTGAAGTTGCAGTAAACCTATGGTATGTTTCTTGAGCATTGTTTTCATTCTAATGATGACTATATTGTGTTGCCCCCATACCATGGTTTATTACAATCTCTTTCACATTGGCAAAGTTTCGGAGGACAACTCTTCTGTTTCGAGAAGACTTGTGCTCTTTCTTTAGAGAACAATTCTTCCATTTGAAGGAAGTTTGCATTTGTACTTTATAGGATAATATTTCCTTTCTAAGGAAATATCTTTCTAATTTAGTAGAATGCACTTCATGTTGGAGGAGTTTTTTTTTGCGAAGTTTTTACACTTCACTTTTTGAAAAAAAGTCACTTTTGCCTTGGCAAGTGAATTTTACTTCGTAGTACAGTGGGCCTTCCGAAAAAGGGCTTCAACCTGCTTAAGCCTCCGAAGAGAGTTTTTTGTTTGATTGTGCCTCTGGGAAGAGGTCTTTTTGTTTGGTTGCACCTCTGGGAAGAGGTCTTTTTGTTTGATTGTGCCTCTGGGAAGAGGTCTTTTTTTTTATTGCGCCTCTGGGGAGAGGTCTTTTTGTTTGATTGTGCCTCTAGGAAGAGGTCTTTTTGTTTCTGCCTCTTGGGAGAGGCTTTTATCTTTTCCCTGTTCGCTGGGAAGCGGGCCTCCGAAGAGGGCTTTTCACATTTCGACTCGTGTGAAGTTTTATTTCATATCACGGTGAAATGTGTGCCTCTAAATAGGGCTTTTGCCTGGATGTTTGGAGCTTCTTTCTCTTAGTTGGATGGATTCACGGGGCAGACACAAGTGTTCTGTGCAACCGATCATTCCGCAACTTTCTGTCGAGAAAGAACTCTCTTTTTCTGGCGAGGCCCGCTCGAGGTCTTTTAGCATTTCAACTATGGTGAAATGGGCCTCCGAAGAGGGCTTTTCACATTCCAGCACTTGTGAAGTTTTATTTCAAATCTCAGTGGAATGCGTGCCTCTGAGTATACCTGGAAGTTTCTTCCTCATGGTTGGCCGGATTCATGGGGCGGAAGCAAGTTACTTGGACGCTTATTTGCGCAGATTGTCTCAACTAGTGAACAAGCGCCTTGCCTTCCACTTGGGAAGGTGCCTCCGATCATCGTATAGATTCACGGGGCGGACGCGAGTTACTTGGACGCTTGTCTGCGCAAACTGTCTCAGCTAGTGAACAAGTGCCTTGCCTTCAAGTCGGGAAGGTGCTCCCGGTCATTCCATACCAATCTTTTTTGTTGAGAAAGTCTTCTGGCATGCCCCGTTTGAGGTTTTATCCTCCGAAGAGTTGTGCCTCCGAAGAGGGCTTGTACCTCCGAAGAGATCTTTTGTTGTCTGATGCTTGCTCGCCCATGTCTCTTTGTCATCTATTCATATCGGCGATCCCCGTTATCTTTTCCAAATACACTCCCCTTTTAGTTGCCAACAATTTCCTTTATCCAAAGAAATATAGTTCATAGTTAAGTGAGTTGGTGGTGGCAGACACAGGCTATTTAACTGGATGCTCGCTTGTACAAACATCCACAGTTGGTTAGCAAGGGCCCACTTCCAGAAAAATCTCTAACTTTTTGTTTGAAGCACTTCTTCCGTAGGATTTGAGTATGGAAATTTTGAACGGCTTAGCGTTTGCTTGTTGGGTGATGTCGGGGATTGCCTGGTCTTGCAATGGGTAAGCTTTGTTTTTATGGCCTGCATTATTAAATCGACATTTTAGTAACACAATTGACGTATTTTATATGTCGGAATAAAACAAAGCAGTTTATAATAGTAAAGAACACAAGATTTATAGTGGTTCAGCCAAGAACTGGGCCTACATCCACTTTATAGTTCTTATTATTCACTTGCACTGGCTTTACAATGGCTTTCAATACAAGAATCATACATTCATCATTCTTTTACAATATTTCATTAAAGCCTTTAAGTAAAATATGGGAGCAAATGATTGCTGTTCCAAGCTCTTGAAATTGGGTCTCCTTCGACAGTTACAAGTTTGAATATGCCATCAAGAAGTTTTTGGCCTATAACATACGGCCCCTCCTAGTTTGGTCCAAGCACACCTGTAGGTGTCATAATTCTTTTTAAGATTAGATCCCCAACTTCGAAGCTGCGTCGGTGAACTTTGGAATTAAAGTTCTTGGCTATTATTTGCTGATGAGCCGCAATTCTGAGCTCAGCTTCTTCCCTTTTTTCATCAAGGAAGTCAAGGGCTTCAAGTTGCAGCTTTTCATTTTCGGTTTGATTGAAATGGATTCTTCTGTGCGAAGGGACTTCTGTTTCCACTGGAATCATTGCTTCCAATCCATATGCCAATGAAAATGGTGTGTGCCCAGTCGCAGTTTTGTGGGTAGTTCTGTATGCCCATTGTGCTAGTGGCAGCTTATCAAGCCAACCACCTTTTTCTTTTTCTAGCTGCTTTTTGATGGTTGACTTGAAAATTTTATTCACTGCTTCCACTTCCCCGTTTGTCTGCGGATGAGCCACTCCTGAGAAACTTTTCTGGATCTTGAATTTCTTACAAAAATCTTGGAACTCTTTACTTTCAAATTGGGTTCCATTATCTGTGATTATCTTTTGAGGTACACCATACCTGCAAATGATACTCTTAGTCACAAAGTTTATCATTTTATTAGAGGTAATAGTAGCTAAGGGTTCAGATTCAGCCCATTTAGTAAAATAATCAACAGCAACTATAGCATATCTGATTCTGGATTTTGCAGTTGGCAAAAGCCCGATGAGATCTATTCCCCAAATAGAAAATGGCTACGGACTGACCATCTGTGTTATCTCAGTGGAAGGTGCTCTTGGTATTTTTGCAAATCTCTAGCATCGGTCACATTTTCGGGTGTAACTCGTGGCATCACGATTAATATCTAGCCAAAAATATTCATAACGGAGAATTTTCTTTGCTAAATTTTGACCTCCTGAATGGTCTCCACACTCTCCTCCGTGTACCTCTGTTAGAATTGTCTCAGCTTCTTCCTTGGTCGCACATCAGAGTAATGGCATTGAGAATCCCCGCCTATACAATCGGCCATCTTGAATTACAAATATGGATGCTTTTCTTAACAACTTCGGCCGTTCTCTTGAGCTTTATGGTAGAGAGCCGTCGCGCAGGTATTCCAATATCGGAGTCATCCATGATTCTCGCTCCTGTGATATAGTCATGATCCAGTCAATATCCATTTCATCAATGTTTGGAGTTGACAGGACTTCCACAGGAACTGATCCCAATAATTGAGCTTCACCAGTGCTTGCATACTTTGCGAGGGAATCTACCTTCATGTTTTCTTCCCGAGGTATATTGTTTATCGTATAATGGTCCAGGTCCTCGAGAAGCTCCCAGGCTCTTGACAAGTAAACGGGCATATTTCCTCCTTTGGTTTGAAACTCTTTCCTGACTTGACACACAATAAGCTGTGAATCACTGAAGATCTGCAATGCCTTGATGTTCAGTTCTTTAGCAATCTTCAGGCCAGTAATGAGAGCTTCATATTCTGCCTCATTATTAGTCGAAGGAAATTCTAATCTTAATGCATAACACAGTGACCGTCCTTCAGGGGTTTCAAGCACAACCCCAGCCCCGGAATAGTAATCGTTTCTTGCGCCATCGACATACAATTTCCATAGAATTGGGGAATTATCGGTTACCACCTCCTCACTATCACCTTTGTCTGCACATTCTGCGATGAAGTCTGCCAAAGCTTGTCCATTGATTGCTTTCCGGGGATGATAAGTGATGTCACATTGACTGAGCTCAATATTCCACTTCAAAAGACGACCCGAAGTCTCCAGACGAAACAAGACTTGCTTCAAGGGCTGATCGGTGAGGATGTAACGACCCAACTTCCAAACTCCAGGAAGTCGCATCGTTAATAAGAAAGAAAGGGATAGAAAAGAGAAAAGAAAGGAAAGAAAGAAGAAACAACATCAGAATCTCACAGCGGAATCGAATAAATTATAATATATCACGTAAAACATTATAAAGTATCATATACATCAAAGTTATATAGATAATACAACACAAAACTAGACAGTTATAAACATCTGTCTAGCAATTACAATTCTAATACATCAGAGAAAACATATACAACTCAAACACAGCGGAACCACTAAAAATATGTACACGCTGAAGCCTCCTGCTCCATTATCTCCTCCAGAACTCGTCAAAGCAATCCTTAATCACTTGACTACTCATACATAATATGAGTACCCAAGAGTTCAATAAAACATAAAATAAACACTCAGGTCAGACAGGGGTCTGGTGTGAGTAAACGGGGATAAAAGTTGCTTAACTTTAGAAAATCCTTTGAAAACAAAGGTATCACGTAAGACTTCCCACACATAAACATGGAAAAGTTTTTATCTTACGCTAACCAAAACATTTGATAGGAAATCCAGTGTTATTATAATAGTGTCTAGGGTTTTCAAATAAATAAGAAATAGCTGAAATTGTTACATCTATTAAATTCCAGCTACTAGCCACAAAAGTGGGTAAAATAATCAAAACCGTAGGGTCTCGTAGGAAGAATGGGTTTCCATCAATGGTAGGGCTACTGGGGTACCGCCCGTCACAGTACGTGGCCTAGATTACCGTACCGAGGAGTACTCCCACTCCCCCGCAACACAAAGCCGGAACCATTCCTTACTGAACAGTTCCGAACAAGACCATCCCGCAGATTGGTCGTCACCAACTGCCACACAGCCGAAATATAAAGGGACCTCTAGACAGGAGTAAACCTTGCCCTCTAGTGGGAGCTACCCACGAAGCCTTGCTGCACTTCCCCTGTTTTAGCCATTCCCGGTTGATGAGGCCTGAGGTTACGATTACCTTTATAGGACATATCAATCTTAGAATGCTCATCGTCCCCCTGACAATGTTCTAAAAGCATTCAATCCATACAAGTTCGTTCCGGGTTTGAACAAAACCGAAGGCATTATCTCGTTACAATCGTATTGGAATCACCCTCAGAGTTAACGACGATAACCCTTGCACTCTAAATCTCCATCTCGAATCTATAAGTACTATTCCGTCAAACTCATTACGGAATCACCCACAGAGTTATACTGACGTATAGCCCTTACACCTCGAGTCTTCACTTCCTCCACTTGGATTAACGACCTAATGTTTAATTGGAATCGATGTGGTTTTCGGAATTCTAAATTTGGAAACCCGATCCCAGTCTCATCGAAACCAAACGCCGTTTTAATGTCCAAGTTGTACTTAAGGGTTTTAAACAATTAACTCATTTCATTATCATCTAATTCACGTAGATAGATAAACTACATCTCACAATAGATAATCACATTCATATCATAAACAGATAAACTGTATCATCCATAAACAGATAATCATCATAATCAAATAATCCATCATAAACCATCGTACTTAAACCAATCTTCCATATCATACAGATACAATTAATCTCATTACTGAGATCACAACCATTCAATCAATAACATCCATAAGCAATGATTTATTAACCAACAATTATAATTAATTTAAAATAAATTAAATTAATCACAATCATCTCTAATTAATTTAAATTAAATTAATTAATACTTCTATAAATCCTGCTTAATACCATTAATTAATTAACCTAATTATCCACTAAGTATTTAACTTGATTAAATATCTTTGATTAATCATTCACCAATTAAAATAAGTAATTAGTCATCAATTAGTTTCCACAAATTAATTAACCTTATTTATAAGTAATTAACATATAATTACTTCATTTATTAATTAATTATAATTAATTATATTTATCCTTAATTAATTACAATTAATTAATCACTTAATTAATTAATATTTAATTAAACAATCATTAATTACATCATTAATTATAATAATTAATGATCTCTAATATTTAAATAAATTATTAATTAAAATTAATTACATTTAGTAATTAATCTAATTATTAATCACCTTGATTAATATTAAATTTAGTAATTAACAATCTTTAATTACTTATTTATAAATTAATTAACCCATAATTAATCATTAATTAATTTCTTAATTAATTACAAAAGTAATTATCCAAATTACTAATTACATTCCAGTAATTATCAATATTACTTCATAAAGTAATCTTGCTCCAATAATTACATTAAGTAATTACTTTCTAAAAATCATTAGATGATTTATTTAAATTAATTAAACTAAGTTAATTAACTTAATTAAATCACACATCAAAATTAATTACAATAAGTAATTAATTCCTTAATTACTTTAACAATTAATGATACTTAACAAATTACAATTAATTATATTAAATTAATTAATCTAGTTAATTATCAAAATTAATTACATTAATTAATTACTAAATCATCCCTAGATAATTATTTTTATTAATTAACAACATTTTCAATAATTACATACTTAAGAAAATTTGAATTAGATTAATTATTAATAAATCATCTTTAATTAATATTAACCTAAACCATTATTAAAAATCAAATAATTAAGTAAATTCTTAATTATTTTAATTATTTTCAAAATAATTTATTTACTTATCAAATGACTTCATTTACATTCAAAATGTATTTACACAATACCTTTCTAAAGTTAAATTCAAATTCCATTTAAAATTCTAATATTTAAAATATTTAACTATTAAACATTAATCCAAATTTTAAAAAATTATAAACCTTAAATAAAATGAATGTTAAAGAACATTACTTAAATATAAAAGAAAGATTTAAAATAAAATTACTTGATTAAAATAAATCAAGCTTTGAAAATAGATTGTATAATTTAACTTTCAAATTTAATTTAACACTTCATATTTTTATTCAAATATTAAAGGAAATAAATCCTTTCAAGTTTAAAACTTACTTGAAATCAAATTTCATTTTCAAATTCACTTTTAAACATTTGAATATGTTCATTTCTATTTTTTTTTCAAACTGGTTTTGAAATCAAAACTGATTTCCAAAGAAACTTGGAAACAATTTTTAACTTGATTTCAAAACAATTTAAATCTTACTTAAACTTCTAAATCTGTTCATACTTTTAAAATTTACAAAACTTGTTTAAATCAAAAATCCGGGTTTAAAAGATAAACCTGAAAACTGTTTTAAATCCTGATTTAAAACCAAGTTTAAATCTTGTTTAAATTTGAGATTTCATTTTTAAAATTTTGAATTCAAAACTACATTTGAATTCAGGTTCAAGTTTTACTTGAATCAAGTTGCAACTTAAAAATATGAATTTTATTCAAAATTTCTAAAAACTGCACAACTCTCTGGATTAACACCTGAAGCCAACTTACCCAAGAAACCCTTCTATTTGCTTCAAGTTCACCGACCCCTTTCTTCGAGTCAGAAACAAAAATACCCGAAGTCATCTCCGAGTCAAAAACCCTGCACACTACCAATAATGTTCACCTGAGTTTAACACTACAACCAAAACAAAACCTGTCAACACCCAGAAATACCACCCCCATCCACCATCATCGACACGACCTTGGATATAGCTTCCTTTACACCCCCTCTACAAATTCCCAAAGCCTCAAATAACTCGAAGCAACAGAGAGGACGTGAGTAAACAAGGAACTGCAACACTGAAACTAGGTATTTAAAACCTGGAAACACTCAATATCACCTCTCGTCTCTCTCTGATCATCCATCACCAACATCTCCTTTATTCTTACGTCAACATTCTACCTACAGGAAGCAATCTAACCCCAAAATTCCACTAGCCTATCAGATGCTTCTAAAATTTCTTTTTCTGTTCAAAACAGAATGCTTATCCCACAGCAATTTAAAGAGGTGGAGTTTTGTTTTAAAATTTCTGATTCATAACATACACTCATGTTATAATCTTGTTGAAATAATTAAAGATGTTGATATATTTGTTCCATTGCAAAATGTTTACTGTATAGTTGTTTCCAGTGAGTAACAGACCTCAAATCCTAACCTATTTTAACTTAATCATAATTTTATAAAACCTGCATTAATACTAAACAACATGCTTTGCTTACACATAACTTTACTAGCTGGAACAATTCAAATGATAAAGCTTTTTCCAATAAAGAATATCCTAATTTACAACCAACACTATATGCAGTTTTCAAGAAATCAAAAACATATAAATATATTCACACACAACATTTATCAACATAGAATTTTCAGACAAGCTTGCTCTTTCTAAGTATTTACATGCATCAGACAAATTCAAACTTCCTTGCATTGTGAGGTTACTCACTTCCAAAAGATATAGAGAAGTTCTCATCCAAACAGTTTTAAATTCATGCGAACTAGTATTTTAGTTCTAGAATTTGCATTTATCTTTGATTTAAAAAAAATTGTTTTTTTGAAATAAAAGCTTACTCACCTTATATGAAGATGCAGAGACAATTTTAGGTGCAGATTCATATTCCAGAGAAGCAGATCACAATTTCCAGGTCCTGACTTGCATTTGATAGTTGATCACTGAAATTGCTTGCTGCATTCTGTTGATGTATGCATGCGGACTCCATTCTAAATACTCAGATTTGTAGTTTGATTTTTTTGCAGAATTTTGAGTAGATAGGTTTTGCAGATTTGCTATTTTGATTGCAGATTTTAAGTTGTTTGTATAAATTGATTTGCAGATTTTGATTGTTTTTGTTTGAGGTTTTGATTTACTGAAATATGATTTCAGGTTTTCAATTTGAAGAAAATGTGTTTTTATCAAATGCATTTGCTATGTTTTATTATCTATAAAAATTAAATTTCAAAAAATGAATTTGCTTGCCACTTGTTATGTTAATTTTTTATGTGATTACAAGTGTCCATTTTATTAGTTAAATGACTAACACATGTATATTTCAATATTTAAAAGCAATTCCTAAATCTATATATGTATTTGAATTTATTTTAAACCATCTCTAATTTATTTTAGCAAGTTTTAAATGTTTAATTAACATTAGTATTTAACTAAATACATATAAACTTCTTTATAAAACTATACACTTACATTTAAATGCTTGTTTAAATATTTTTAAAAATAATATTCTTTAAATTTCAAAAGAAAAGATTTTAAAAGAAGAAAAGAAGTGTTGAATTCATTTTATTTCAAAAGTTTCAAACTAACAGTTATACTTTAACAAGAATGATTTAAATCTTATTTCAAAGAAAAGCAATTTTAAAATAAAACAAAACAAAATAACTTTTATTATAAAATAAAATCTAAACTATATTTATTCTTATAAACAAATAAATACTTACTTACATTTCTATAAAGATATAAGAAAGATTCTTAAAATAATCTTTTGAAAAGTAAACAATACTAATTTAAATTAATTTAAATCAAATTAATCAATTTACAAATTATACATTTATATAGTAATTAGAAAATATCCTTTATTGAATATAAATTAAAATTAAAACCAAATCCTCTATTTACAATGTATAACCATTTATACATTATAAATAAAATATTTTTAAATCAGTTTAGAAAGATAAATTTATTACTTAAATATTTTTAACATTTGAAAAGAATATCATTTAATAAACTTAATAATTATTAATTTTCAAAATAGAATTCCTGTTTGAATTAAATTATTAGATCAATATTTCACATTTTAAAATAATTATTAATGAAATTATTAAATAATTATTGCCTAAATTTCCAGGACATCACATTCCTCCCCCTTAAAAGAATTTCATCCCCGAAATTTAAAAGCAAAGGTAATTTAATAATCCCATACAGATTTTAAAATTTAAAACAGCAAACATATGCTATCAACCAAAATACTAGCAACCATAGCAGCCAATTTAAACAAACAATTCTAATTATCCAGACAAAATTCTGGATAGATTTCCCTAGAGTTTCCCAGGTATAACACCGGGACACTCGCCCTACAGAATCTAAACTAGCTACACCACTCAGATCTAGAGCTCCTATATATCTAGAACTACAAATCTAAACAGAAAACTGGACCACAGACAAGCCCTGATCAACTTCCAAATCTCTCAGAATTACTGAGTCTAAAATCAGAGATAAACCATACACGTACTCCCTCAGAGATACGTGAAAAATAAAACAAATCCCAGCTATCCGAACAGGCAATTCAATCCTGTAGATCAAACACTCAACTCTTAAGAGAAGACAGAAAGATCCAATACTCATATCCACACATCTCTCATGTCGATCCTGGGCTGCCTCCAACCTTCTAGATCAATCAAATCTACCACACAGCTCTTCTACACAAATATCAGAAGACTCCAAACAAACTACTCTACCTGGAAACAAACAGATACAAAACAATCAAGTCTCCAGATCCAAAATGAATTTCCTGTAGAAATCCTCTGATCCAAGACAAAATTCAAATTCCCAAAGAATCGGGTGTTGGTTCTATCCTGGAATAGCTGCCACCATGCTTCCACTGCGCAACCCTGATTCGAGAATGCTGTTGATGAACACAAGTACAGACTTGATCAACTTATCCTGGAATATTGTTCATCAAATTCTATCAAAATCTCAGTGACCTATCCGATTCAGTCACAAACATCACAGCAAAAATTCAACCAGAAAACTGGACCCAATAAATCCAGCCAACTTAAACAGATCACATTCTCAAAGAATCTCTCTACTAATCTGATCCACCGGTAAAACTCCAAGAATCAAGTTGAAACAGAACTCGAACTCTTGATGCGGATGCAAATCTTAACTCCTTCGAAGATATCCAGAAAATACCAAACCACTTCGATAACTCAAAAATGCTCTAGAGATGTTTCAATCCAAACAAAGATAACTCCGAGAACTTCCAAATCGTCGCAAGTCACTTTTGCGATTCCATTCAGTTCAGATTCCAAGAAAACGTTCTCACTGCACAAAATCAGAACAGCTAAAACCTTCTATCCAAAAGAAGAACCAGTGGTCTACCTTTTAACCACTAACATCACACCCAACTGAGCTTTCATAAGAAATGGACAAGCTCCATCATCTGCCCGGACTACTGACAGAAGAATCACAGAGTTTTCTGAACCATCGAAGAAACAGGCCACACACAGCTGCCACTGCTGCCAAAACCTCCTTATCCAAAAGCTCATCGAACCTCAAAGCTACACCAGCCTCTTCACAATAGAGCCTTCAAAAGACAGATATCTTTCAGGAAACTCGCTCCTAAACCAAGCTCAAAACACTCTGCCAAACTGAGTCTCAAACTCAAATATAGACAGAACTCCTCCCTAAGGTTGCCAAGATACCAACTCTGGCTTCTGCACTTCCAACTAATCCAAACTCAAGAAAAACCACTCTCACGAGTGCAACCAAGCTTACAATCCAAAGATAAACTCCGAATCTTAAAAAGATTTCCTTCAGAGATCGGTGAAATCCTTCACACCAAACTGCAGAACTACTGAAGATGCCCAACACTGCCCTAGCAAACCACTTCCAATCTCAAACACTCGAACTCCAACCATTGGTAGTTGTGTTACACACACCACTACCGTATCTACCTTTATTACTTATTGGAAAACCTGAACAGGTAACCCAACAAAAAGGCAGAAATAAATAAATATATATATATTCAAAGTTACAAATACGCTCTCTCAAGAAGGACACCACTCCAGAGTCTAGGTATTCGCTCAACCTAGAGCTCTGATACCACAATGTAACGACCTAACTTCCAAACTCCAGGAAGTCGCATCGTTAAGAAGAAAGGAATAGAAAAGAGAAAAGAGAAAAGAAAGGAAAGAAAGAAGAAACAACATCAGAATCTCACAGCGGAATCGAATAAATTATAATATATCACGTAAAACATTATAAAGTATCATATACATCATAGTTATATAGCTAATACAACACAAAACTAGACAGTTATAAACATCTGTCTAGCAATTACAATTCTAATACATAAGAGAAAACAGATACAACTCAAACACAGTGGAACCACTAAAAATATCTACACGCCGAAGCCTCCTGCTCCATTATCTCCTCCAGAACTCGTCAAAGCAATCCTGAATCACTTGACTACTCATACATAATATTAGTACCCAAGAGTTTAATAAAACAGAAAATAAACACTCAGGTCAGACAGGGGTCTGGTGTGAGTAAACAGGGATAAAAGTTGCTTAACTTTAGAAAATCCTTTGAAAACAAAGGTATCACATAAGACTTCCCACACATAAACATGGAAAAGTTTTTACCTTACGCTAACCAAAACATTTGATAGGAAATCCAGTGATACTATAGTAGTGTCTAGGTTTTTCAAATAAATAAGAAATAGCCGAAATTGTTACATCTATTAAATTCCAGCTACTTGCTACTAAAGTGGGTAATACAATCAAAACCGTAGGGTCTCGTAGGAAGAATGGGTTTCCATCAATGGCAGGGCTACTGGGGTACCGCCCGTCATAGTACATGGCCTAGATCACCGTACCGAGGAGTACTCCCACTCCCCTGCAACACAAAGCCGGAGCCATTCCTTACTGAACAGTTCCGAACAAGACCACCCCGCAGATTGGTGGTCACCACCTGCCACACAGCCGAAATATAAAGGGACCTCTAGACAGGAGTAAATCTTGCTCTCCAACGGGAGCTACCCACGAAGCCTTCCTGCACCTCCCCTGTTTCAGCCATTCCCGGTTGATGAGGCTTGAGGTTACGATTACCTTTATAGGACACATCGATCTTAGAATGCTCATCCTCCCCCTGACAATGTTCTGAAAGCATTCAATCCATACAAGTTCGTTCCGGGTTCGAACGAAACCGAAGGCATTATCTCGTTACACTCGTATTGGAATCACCCTCAGAGTTAACGACGATAACCCTTGCGCTCTAAATCTCCATCTCGAATCTATAAGTACTATTCCGTCAAACTCATTACGGAATCTCCCACAGAGTTATACTGACGTATAGCCCTTACACCTCGAGTCTTCACTTGCTCCACTTGGATTAACGACCTAACGTTTAATTAGAATCGGTGTGGTTTGCGGAATTCCAAATTTGGAAACCCGATCCCGGTCTTATCGAAACCAAACACCATTTTAATGTCCAAATTGTACTTAATGGTTTTAAACAATTAACTCATTTCATTATCATCTAATTGTCATAGATTGATAAACTACATCTCACAATAGATAATCACATTCATATCATAAACAGATAAACTGTATCGTCCATAAACAGATAATCATCACAATCAAATAATCCATCACAAACCATCATATTTAAACCAATCTTCCATATCATACAGATACAATTAATCTCATTGTTGAGAACACAACCATTCAATCAATAACACCCATAAGCAATGATTTATTAACCAACAATTATAATTAATTTAAAATGAATTAAATTAATTACAATCATCTCTAATTAATTTAAATTAAATTAATTAATACTTCTATATATCCTGCTTAATACCATTAATTAATTAACCCAGTTAATTAATTATCCACTAAGTATTTAACTTGATTAAATATCTTTGATTAATCATTCACCAATTACAATAAGTAATTAGTCATCAATTAATTTCCACAAATTAATTAACCTTATTTATAAGTAATTAACATTTAATTACTTCATTTATTAATTAATTATAATTAATTATATTTATCCTTAATTAATTACAATTAATTAATCACTTAATTAATTAATATTTAATTAAAAAATCATTAATTACATCATTAATTATAATAATTAACGATCTCTATTATTTAAATAAATGACTTAATTAAAATTAATTACATTTAGTAATTAATCTAATTATTAATCACCATGATTAATATTAAATTTAATAATTAACTATCTTTGATTACTTATTTATAAATTAATTAACCCATAATTAATCATTAATTAATTTCTTAATTAATTATAAAAGTAATTATCCAAATTACTAATTACATTCCAGTAATTATCAATATTACTTCATAAAGTAATCTTGTTCCACTAATTACATTAAGTAATTACTCTCTAAAAATCATTAGATGATTTATTTAAATTATTTAAACTAAATTAACTAACTTAATTAAATCACACATCAAAATTAATTACAATAAATAATTAATTCCTTAATTACTTTAACAATTAGTAATACTTAACAAATTACAATTAATTATATTTAATTAATCAATCTAGTTAATTATCAAAATTAATTACATTAATTAATTACTAAATCATCCTTAGATAATTATTTTTATTAATTAACAACATTTTCAATAATTACATACTTAAGAAAATTTGAATTAGATTAATTATTAATAAATCATCTTTAATTAATATTAACCTAAACCATTGTTAAAAATCAAATAATTAAGTAAATTATTAATTATTTTAATTATTTTCAAAATAATTTATTTACTTATCAAATGACTTCATTTACATTCAAAATGTATTTACACAATACCTTTCCAAAGTTAAATTTAAATTCCATTTAAAATTCTAATATTTAAAATATTTAACTATTAAACATTAATCCAAATTTTAAATAATTATAAACCTTAAATAAAATGAATGTTAAAGAACATTACTTAAATATAAAAGAAAGAATTAAAACAAAATTACTTGATTAAAATAAATCAAGCTTTGAAAATAGATTGTTTAATTTAACTTCCAAATTTAATTTAACACTTCATATTTTTATTCAAATATTAAAGGAAATAAATCCTTTCAAGTTTAAAACTTACTTAAAATCAAATTTCATTTTCAAATTCACTTTTAAACATTTGAATATGTTCATTTCTATTTTTTTTCAAACTAGTTTTGAAATCAAAACTGATTTCCAAAGAAACTTGAAAACAGTTTTTAACTTGATTTCAAAACAATTTAAATCTTACTTAAACTTCTAAATCTGTTCAATAAACCTGAAAACTGTTTTAAATCCTGATTTAAAACCAAATTTAAATCTTGTTTAAATTTGAGATTTCATTTTTAAAATTTTGAATTCAAAACTACATTTGAATTCAGGTTCAAGTTTTACTTGAATCAAGTTGCAACTTGAAAATATGAATTTTATTCAAAATTTCTAAAAACTGCACAACTCTCTGGATTAACACCTGAAGCTAACTTACCCGAGAAACCCTTCTATTTGCTTCAAGTTCACCAACCCCTTTCTTCGAGTCAGAAACAAAAATACCCGAAGTCGTCTCCGAGTCAAAAACCCTGCACACTACCAATAATGTTCACCTGAGTTTAACACTACAACCAAGACAAAACCTGTCAACACCCAGAAATACCACCCCCAGCCACCATCATCGACACGACCTTGGATATAGCTTCCTTTACACCCCCTCTACAAATTCCCAAAGCCTCAAATAACTCGAAGCAACAGAGAGGATGTGAGTAAACAAGGAACGGCAACACTGAAACTAGGTTTTTAAAACCTGGAAACACTCAATATCACCTTTCCTCTCTCTCTAATCATCCAACGCCAACATCTCCTTTATTCTTACATCAACATTCTACCTACAGGAAGCATTCTAACCCCAAAATTCCACTAGCCTATCAGATGCTTCTAAAGTTTCTTTTTCTGTTCAAAACAGAATGCTTATCCCACAACAATTTAAAGAGGTGGAGTTTTGTTTTAAAATTTTTGATTCATAACATACACTCATGTTATAATCTTGTTGAAATAATTAAAGATGTTGATATATTTGTTTCATTTGCAAATTTTTTACTGAATAGTTGTTTCCAGTGAGTAACAGACCTCAAATCCTAACCTATTTTAACTAAATCATAATTTTATGAAACCTGCATTAATACTAAACAACATGCTTTGCTTACTCATAACTTTACTAGCTGGAACAATTCAAATGATAAAGCTTTTTCCAATAAAGAATATCCTAATTTACAACCAACACTATATGCAGTTTTCAAGAAATCAAAAACATATAAACATATTCACACACAGCATTTATCAACATAGAATTTTCAAACAAGCTTGCTCTTTCTAAGTATTTACATGCATTAGACAAATTCAAACTTCCTTGCATTGTGAGGTTACTCTCTTCCAAAAGAAACAGAGAAGTTCTCATACAAATAGTTTTAAATTCATGTGAACTAGTATTTTAGTTCTGGAATTTGCATTTATCTTTGATTTAGAAAAAACTATTTTTTAACATAAAAGCTTACTCACCTTATACGAAGATGCAGAGACAATTTTAGGTGCAGATTCATATTCCAGAGACGCAGATCACAATTTCCAGGTCCTGACTTGCATTTGATAGTTGATCACTGAAATTGCTTGTTGCTTTCTGTTGATGTATGCATGTAGACTCCATTCTAAATGCTCAGATTTGTAGTTTGATTTTTTTGCAGAATTTTGAGTAGATAGGTTTTGCAGATTTGCTATTTTGATTGCAGCTTTGAAGTTGTTTGTATAAATTGATTTGCAGATTTTGATTTGTTTTTGTTTGAGGTTTTTGATTTACTGAAATATGATTTCAGGTTTTCAATTTGAAGAAAATGTGTTTTTATCAAATGCATTTGCTATGTTTTATTGTCTATAAAAATTAAATTTCAAAAAAATGAATTTGCTTGCCACTTGTTATGTTAATTTGTTATGTGATTACAAGTGTCCATTTTATTAGTTAAATGACTAACACATGTATATTTCAATATCTAAAAGCAATTCCTAAATCTATATATGTATTTGAATTTATCTTAAACCATCTCTAATTTATTTTAGCAAGTTTTAAATGTTTAATTAACATTAGTCTTTAATTAAATACATATAAACTTCTTTATAAAACTATACACTTACATTTAAATGATTGTTTAATTATTTTTAAAAATAACATTCTTTAAATTTCAAAAGAAAAGATTTTTAAAAAAGAAAAGAAGTGTTGAATTCATTTTATTTCAAAAGTTTCAAACTAACTGTTATACTTTAACAAGAATGATTTAAATCTTATTTCAAAGAAAAGCAATTTTAAAATAAAACAAAACAAAATAACTTTTATTATAAAATAAAATCTAAACTATATTTATTCTTATAAACAAATAAATACTTACTTACATTTCTTTAAAGATATAAGAAAGATTCTTAAAATAATCTTTTGAAAAGTTAACAATACTAATTTAAATTAATTTAAATCAAATTAATCAATTTACAAATTATACATTTATATAGTAATTAGAAAATATCCTTTATTTAATATAAATTAAAATTAAAACCAAATCCTCTATTTACAATGTACAAACATTCATACATTATAAATAAAATATTTTTAAATCAGTTTAGAAAGATAAATTTATTACTTAAATATTTTTAACATTTGAAAAGAATATCATTTAACAAACTTAATAATTATTAATTTTCAAAAGAGAATTCATGTTTGAATCAAATTATTAAATCAATATTTAACATTTTAAAATAATTATTGCCTAAATTTCTGGGACATCACAGAGGACTTTGATGGGATGAGCTTGGAAATATGGCCTCAATTTTCTTAATGCAATTAGTAGACAATAAGCGAGCTTTTCCAACTTTGAATAGTTCAATTCTGCCCCAGTGAGTCTCTTGCTGATGTAGTAGACCGGGCGCTGAATTTTCGCATCCTCCCGTACCAAAGCTGCACTGAGGGCATGAGACGAGATTGCCAAATATACAAAAAGATCTTCACCATTGTCAGGCTTAGAAAGTATATGATGCGTTTCCATATGACGAATCAGCTCATCGAAAGCTTTCTGGCATTCAGGAGTCAAGTCAAAGTTTTTTCTTCCTTTCTTTAAAGCGTCAAAGAATGGAATGCATTTATCAGTAGCTTTGGAAATGAACTGACTCAAGGCAACAACTTTTCCATTGAGACTTTGCAATTCCTTCTTCGTTCTAGGAGCTTTGACTTCTCTTAAGGCAGTTATCTGAGCAGGATTAGCTTCAATGCCCCTTGCACTCACAATGAAACCCAAAAACTTTCCAGATTCTACCCCAAATGAACACTTCAAAGGATTAAGCTTCATACCATACTTTCGGAGGATTGAGAACATATCTGCCAAGTGATCCATGTGGTCCACTTCTTTCTTTGATTTTACCAGGATATCATCGACATAAACTTCCATAATCTTGCCAATCTGCGGTTTAAACATGGCATTAACAAGCCTTTGGTAAGTTGCCCCCGCATTCTTAAGTCCACAAGGCATGACTCTGTAGCAGTAAAGACGAACATCGGTGATAAAGCTCGTGTCCTCCTGATCTGGCCCATGCATCATGATCTGGTTATATCCGGAGTAGGCATCCATAAAAGATAGCAATTCATGCCCCACCGTTCCATCCACCAACTGGTCAATCCAGGGTAACGGGAAGCAGTCTTTGGGGCAGGCTTTGTTTAGATCTGAAAAGTCAATGCAAACTCTCCATTTTCCATTAGCTTTTTTAACCAATACAGGATTTGAGACCCAATTCGGATAAGTAGATTCCCTGATAAAATCATTCTCCATGAGCCGATCAACTTCTTCTTTCAATGCAGCTGACCTTTCAGGATCTTGAGTTCTTCTTTTCTGCTTTACTGGTGTAAACTTTGGATCAATATTCAAGGTATGCACTGCAATTTCCGGAGATATTCCACACATATCATCATGAGTCCAAGCGAATACATCCAGAATTGCTTTTAAAAACGATATCAAAACATTTTGAACCGTTGCATTAAGCTGTGAACCCACATTCAACACTTTGTTCGGGTCTTTCGGGTCAACATGTACCTGCTTTGCCACTTCAACTGGTACCACTTTGTTCTCCCCTGCACTAGCTTTCCTGGGATCCATCTCTCTTCGTGCACCGCTATGTTCGCCTGTGCAGGGTCCACCCTGTAATTGCTACAAGGTTGATTCTTTGATGCGGATTAGGGTCGTCGCATCTTTTCCCATTTCTCTCTTCCTCGTTTCACGCAACTCTATAAGATAACATTCTCGCCCAGCATTCTGATCCCCTTTCACCACACTGACTCCATTATCTGTGGGGAATTTTATGGTCAGACACCATGGGGCAAGAATAGCTTTGAATGCTACCAGAGTTGGTCGACCTAGGAAGGCATTGTAGGCAGAAAATTCTTCAACAATAACAAAGGTCTGTTTTCGAGCCACTTTTCTCTGCCCCTCTCCAAGCTCTACGAACAAATCGATAGTCCCAATTGGCTGTTTTGGCTCCCCAGTAAAACCAGCAATCTTTAGTGATGAAGCTTGAACGTCAGTCATTGGAATCTTCATCTGATCAAAAGTCTTCTTGAAGAGAATGTTGCACGAAGCTCCACAGTCAACCAGAACTCTTTTCACAGTAGCTGGCCCAATGCCAGCGGAGATGACCAAAGGATCAATGGTTGGAGCTTCAACACCCATCGAATCCCTAGAACTAAATATAATGTCATCATTAAAAAATTTCTGCAGCTTCAGGGGTGTAGCATCTTCTAACACAAAAACACTTTCATCTGCCGGTGCATACTTCAAAGCACGGGCGTATCTTTCCATCTCACCCCAACTCCTACCAGCTGGGTGAGGGCCCCCTGTCACCACATTTATAACAGTCCTCTCTGATTCATGAGCTGCCGCCTTTTCACTTGAGCTAGGACGATGATCAGGAACCTGTTGTCCTTGAGTTGACGAAGTTGGGCCATTCTTGTTCCTTTTTACATATTGCTGGAGCTTGTTTTCCTTCAATAGTTCCTCAATTACCTCCTTCAAGTGACGGCACTCGTTAGCATCATGCCCGGGTTGGTTATGGAACCGGCAAAACCTTCCATTCTTCTCAGCTTTCCTATTAACTCTTTGCTTAGCTGGTGCGGGAAATTCGACCGTGTCTTTGTTTGCAAAGTAGATGTTTTCTAGGGTATCAGTCAGATGGGTGAAGTTGAAGGGACGACCTTTCTTTGCATCTCCTTGCTTCTTCTGGCCATCGTTCCCCCTCTTCTAATTGCTAGATTCCTTCTTATTCAGAACAGCATTACTATTTCCAGCCCCTGTCGATACCATCTTAGCTGGTGCTTGGAGGCTTTCCAAGCGCATGAATTCATTGGCTTTCTTATAAAACTTTTCAAGCGAATTTGGTTCTTTCATTTTCAACCACCTTCCAAATTCACTTGATTTATCAATTGCCCTCATCAAGTATGTCAGGATCATGCATGGCTCTGCGTTATCCACCTCGGCCAAAGCTACGTTAAAGCGATTCAAGAATGATCTGATAGATTCTCCAGGATTTTGTTCTAGGCTGGAGAGTGACATTATATCCTTTGCCTTTGATGCATGCAATCGAAACTGCTCCTTGAATTTCCGAGTCAAATCAGAAAATTGGTCTATCGATCGGACCGGTAGCTTTGTGAACCAAAGCAGAGCAACACCTTCAAGGTATACCGGAAAATATCGACATTTGATTTCATCAGAGGCTCTGGCACCCGTCACGTGTCAATCATACTTATACAGAAACTCATTAGGATCGCTCGTTCCCTTATAAGCCAGTACGGTAGGAGGAACAAACTTCCTAGGAAATTCTGCTTTCAAAATCCTTTCAGTGAATGGAGTCTTGCTCGGAGCAAAGCCCCATTCTTTTTCGTCTTCCTCCCTTTGCATACTTTCCTTCATGATCTGTCGAACCATCCCTGAGAAATACTCCTCATCATTAAGGGGCTCAACAGGACAGGCATCGGCCATCTTTTCAGAAGTTTTCCTTGACAAGCGTTCACTAATAGTTGGATGTTGTCCCGATCCTCCACCTTGGGGAGGTGTGCCTTTAACCTGGCAGCTGCCCTTTGAGGAATATCTCTTTCTTCCACATCATGAACATTATCAGCAAAGTTTGGTTCGTTATTCACCGGTTGACGGTTAGCCCCAAGCAAAGTGTTCAACCTTTCCAATATCAGATTGTTTTGGGCTTCCATCTACTGATATAGCCCAGAAACCGCGGCATCCAATTCTGCTCATGTTACTCCAACAGTTGGAGTTGTTTGACTTAAAGGAGGAGAAGCGCAGTAGTCTCGCGAACATCGTCGAATCTAACAGACTTGCGCTCTCTTCCGGGAGCCATTATTTCTGACAAACATCTGGTTTTAGAGAGATCCTTTCCACAAGTTTCTGTGAAGCTATGATGACAGTATCCTGAGTTGGTTTCTCAGTGAAAGCACCAAAAATGTTAACGTAAAAATCTGACGCTAACACCTCGGTGTAAGTAGTGTAAGTATGAAAGCACCACTCGTTGGCACGGGAATTAGAGTATAAGCAGAGAAATCACAGAAAAGCAGTAAAAGACAACAATTTTATAGTGGTTCGGCTTAAGGTCGAGCCTACGTCCACTTTAAACTCTTTTATTTATGATTTGATTACAATTCTTTACAAAGCACTTCGATTACAGCACACTACGGACAAGTAGCTCAAACTTCAAAGAAGAATAATCTTTTTGGATTCATGTTGAATGACGTAGATTCTCTCTTGAAATTCGTAGTAGCGTCCTTGGAGATTGGAGTGTTGACTGTATTGCACGGGTTGAAGAAAATGACAAGGCCTTGATGCTTTTTAGAAATGATCCCAAAAAAGTCCCCTCAATGTTGGAGCATATGCCGTATTTATAGGGTTATCTGGACAGGTTTTAGGTCGTGAGCGACCTAAAATTGGTCTTGAGTCGTTGGCGAGCTAAGGAATCACGAGCTACGACCTAAGTGGTGCGCCCCTCTCTATATGAACTAACGGGTACGACTTAACGAACTATGGGAAGCGGCATAGTTGATACATAGTTTTTCCACTAAGTATTAGATCGCTGCCGACTTAAAATAGGTTGTCAAAGCATTAGGTCGCTGCCGCTTTAACACCTTAGGTCGCAGAGAACTTTAGCCGTTAGGTCGTTCAGCTTTAGGTCGTTAGGTCATCCCATTCCTTTAGGCAGTTAGGTCGTCTACCTTTAGGTCGTTAGGTCGTCCATTCCTTTAGGCAGTTAGGTCTTCTACCTTTAGGTCGTTAGGTGGTCCATTCCTTTAGGCAGTTAGGTGGTCTACCTTTAGGTCGTTAGGTCATCCATTCCTTTAGGCAGTTAGGTCATCTACCTTTAGGTCATTAGCCCGTCCATTCCTTTAGGCAGTTAGTTCGTCTACCTTTAGGTCGTTAGGTCGTCCATTCCTTTAGGCAGTTAGGTCGTCTACCTTTAGGTCGTTAGGTCGTCCATTCCTTTAGGTCGTGATATATTTAGGTTGCTAGAAAAGCGGTGTTAACAATAGTGTTTGGAGTTATCATTTGGTCATACGGGTTATTAACGCGTTGAAATTTATATCGAAAGTTCAATATAATAACTAGGTCCAAAAAGTTATCTCCTCCATACGATCAAATTAGGACTCAAAACCTTTTCCATTGCATTTGGAATAGAGATATAACATTATAAATGCCTAGCGGCACGTCTTGATAGGGATCCAAAATTTTCGGCTTAATGTTTTGAAAATTTTAAATAAATTATTTTCTTTTATTTGACTAGGCTGTCACTTCTTTTCTTTCAACTACTTTCTATCATCCATCAAGCCACGCTGCTTCCTATTTCTTTTTGATTATGCAACCTCCATTCCCTACTTTTTACAAACATGAGGCCTTCTCCTTTTTGTTAAAAAAATCATGGAAAACTTTCTTCTTCAATTCAGAAAGATTTAAAATCGCGTACATTCCTATGGTTTCCTTTCAGAAAAATGAAATCATGATTTTTTTCTTTTCTTCCTCAAATGTCGTTCGAACGAAGAAATAAAAGAAACAAAAAAAAGGGAAGACATAAATCGAATGGGAGAGGGGATCGTAGTCTTGCTCGTCGATCGAACATGAGGGTTGGAATTTTGAAATCGCGAGTGGCTGTGGGCGATAGCGAGATGACGAAGCGGCTGCATTCACTTGTAGGACTGGGTGTGCAAACTAGGGCGTAGGTAGGTGTGGAGTATGGTGGGATGTGAGTCATGGCGGCTTGAGGTCGGAGGGGGTTCCGCGATCAAAGGAACCTCGAGCAGGGCGACCCTAGGAAGATGGTGGAATCTTGAGATGTGGAGAAAGGGAAGAGCTCGACAATGCAGGGAGCTGGTGGCCAGCATGGTGATGGTCGAAGCCTTCTGAAGAGTGTGCGGTGGCCATGGTTGTCCGTGGCAAAGAAGATGGGTTGCGACTAAAAATCTTGTGGTTGCGGCAGTGGAGAAGCAAGCAGTTCTTCAGCTAGGGTTGGGACAACAACCTTGGATTGTTCGATCAAGGCCAAGGAGGTGGGAGTTAACTAAGTGGTAATTAGTTTTATTTGATCTTTATCAAGTTATTAAATAAAATTTATTTAGTCTCGAATTGTTAACAAATTCATAATTCGTTTACACGAGGTTTAAAAATCATGGAACAAGTCGAGATTGAAATGGACTACAAACAAAAATCAAGGTGAGGAATTCTCACTCTTTTGGATTACCAAACTTTAAAATTTTTAATGGTTGAAAATTAAATTTTGGATGTCTGTTAGTTGATAGTTATCTGTTGAATGGATAATATATATAGTAGAATACATTAGTATTTGGAGTGTTATTCCCGCATTTTAAAGATGACGAGACCCTATATGCCCCCGTATAATAGTGGATGACCCTATATACCACGATATCCCCCTCGAAGTAGGATTGGTATTTTTTCCGTTTTCTAACATTTGTGAATGCAGGAAAAATAGGTTGGAGAAATCCAATCGGATTCCTCAAATATTATATTATTTTTCATGTATATATTAATGTCGGATTATTATGTGTTGTAAAATTTTAAATGATATAATGGCATGTATTTTAATTATGGAAATATTAAATACCATAAATATTATTTTAAATTTTAAGGACTTAAAATGAGATTTTTAATATAAAAATTTATATAATGAAAATTAGATTATTTAAAAGAGATTGGTTTGAATAAAAGTGGAGAATTCTTGATCATATTAAATAATGCGGGAAAATATTTTAAATAGAGAGTTTTAAATAAATCATATAAAGGAATTTTTAAGGACTGGATTTCAAAATGGTATTCAAAAAAGAAGAAAAAGTTGAATTCGACGTTGAAAATAGATTGACAGAAATAAATGGATTTTAAAGGAATTGAATTTATAAAATGGAATTTTATAAATGAGTTATCTCTTATGTAACTCTACAGAGTTATAAAAAATTATAAGCAGAGTTTATAAACAAAAGGGAAGTGATATTGGATGATAAGTTTGGAATATAAATTTACGGGGAAAATTTATATTGGAATGTGGAAATAGGGTGAGAAAATGGTAGATACTATTTTAAAGTGAAGATGGTTAAGGAGATCCGAACATGAATGATGTGATGGAAATCGAAAGGGGTTATAAATTTAAAATTTGGTTAGATTTAAAAAACATATTTTTAACAATAAATTAAGTTTTAAATTTAAAAAAAGAAATTTATATTTATTAAACTATGTAAATTTTAATGTTAGTTAGTATTTAATATTTCAGAAGTAAATTTTTAAATACTTAACATCTATTTTAATGAAAACCTAAATTTTCAAAACCCGCTTTGAAAGTGATGTCATAAATAGTATTTCAATATTTTAAATAATTATCTTAATGTGCCTTAAAATAAATTATTATTATTTTCTTTAAAATACTTATTTATATATATATATATATAGAATTTTGAAACGTTTTAAATCTTTTTATAAACCTTATCAGAAGCCGAGAAAATGGGTTATTCAATGAATGCGATTTATAAGAAAATTATTAAATGGAATTGGGAATAAAAGTAAGAAATTTTCTAAAGAAGTTAAATAAGAGTGAACTTCAAAGAATGAAAATATAATTCATAAAGAAGTACAAAGGGAATTGAGTTTATAAGCAAGGATAATTGGTTTTGAAAATATTAAGTGAATTAATTAAGGAATTTTGGAATTTATAGAATTCATGTGGAACGAGTGGGGAAATTTACAAATAAAGTGGTAAATGATTTTGAGAAAGAGAAATAGGAAATAAAAGGAGTATTTTCTAAGTGTTAAATAAAAAAATGAAGTGAAGAAAATATCCCAAGTATTGGGAAGGGTTGGAAATGTTTCATGAATATAAAAAGGATTTGGAAATTGTTTTCAAATGTTGAGGAACTAAAAGTAATATCTTATAAAGATGTTTTGAAATAAGTTTTGGAAAATTTATAATAAGGCCAGATGATTGTTTATGGATGTGTATTGATAGTTAAATAACTGACTACCAATTTTGGCCAATTTCGTTAATCATTTCGAAGAGACCGGGATATGATTTAATTATCCAAAAACCACTTCGATTCGGTTTGAATGAATACCATGAGGATGATGAAAATGGTTCGGTTTGTCTAGATCCAGGACAACTTGTATGGACGGATGCTATCAGAACATCGTCATTGGAGGACGATGAGCATTCTAAGTTGAATTCGTTCTTGAAAGGTAACGCTTAGCCTCGAACCTCATCAACCAGGAATGACTCATATAGGGGAGATGCAGCAAGGCTAAGTGGGTCACGCCCAAGTAGGGTAAGATTACCCCTATCTAGAGTCCCTTTTATTTAGCAGTGTAGCGGTTGCTAATTCCAACCGCGGGGTAATCTTATTCGGACTATCCAGGTTAGGGGTAGTCCAATCATGTGTAGCAGGGAATCCCGGAATTGTCCTCGATACAATGTTCTAGAGGTGTACTATGACGGGCGGTACCCAGTAGCCCAGTCATTCAATAATTCATTCTCCAATAAGCGTCGTACGGTTTTGATTTTTCCCAACCATGTTGGAACGTGAGATGCTAGCATTTTAGTAATTTTCTATTTACTTTCTATAGACACTATTATAATATCGGACGAATTTGATAAAAATGTTTTGTTTATCGTAAGGTAAAACCCATCGTAGTTATTTGTGATGTGGTCTTACGGGATACCTTTGTTTTCAAAGGATTTGAAAAAAGGTCAATAATCCAAATTGAGTGTGTTTTCTTACGTTGGTTATCCATGCTAACTCGGGTGTTATTTTATTATAATGCTTCGATCAGATCGAGTACTACAGATTCATGATATAATGCTATGGAGCTCAGGAGACGAACTGGAGGAGTTAAGACGTATATCACATACTTGGTTATTTTCGTTTTGTGAGTTATGTACATCAGGACAAGTTATTAACATGTCCAGATTGATGTATTGAATTGTTCTACTCTACTAATAGTATGTATATTAACAGTAAAGTTCTTGTATTTAAAATCTGTTATTATATATCATATCTTGTTCTGCTGCAATTGTGAGATTCTGTGTTGTTTTGTTCCTTTCCTCTACCTTTTTCATCTTCATTTCTAATGAACTGGTATTTTCGGCACTCAACTGCTCGACATTTGATATAGTGGACGTATTGATGTCGATTTTCGAGGGTCAGAAATCCCCCATTGTTATAGTTGGTATCAGGCTGAAGGTTAATCGAGAACCTTGGCCCTGGTGGGGATTACTCATTAGAGATAGAGTCAATAGTACTCTAGAATGAGTTTGAGAGTATTAATAGATATGAGCGTGTATTTGTTTGTGAATATAAAAATGGGTTTTAAATTGTATTGGTTGATTTATTGGGTGGCATATGAACTTTGGTCAACACAGCCCGAACGACTGTATCGATAGGGGTTTCCAAACACTTGAATAGAATAATTCGACACAGTATTGTTTTGGAATGGGGTAAATGAAATAATTTTACCCAAAAATATATTTTGAAATAAAAGAAATAATTTTTGAAATTATTGTTGGAGTGTTTGGATGATAATATAATAATCAAATAAGAAAAGATGAAAATTGTTTATATATCCAAATGGAAAATTGGTATGAGTATAAATTATACGAATGGGTTGTAATTAAAATGGATTCAAACCAGTATTGGAAAATTTAAAATTTATGGAATTTTGGAAATTATTTAAAAATGGATTTTAAGTAAATATCTGGAAATTTTGAAATCCTGGAAGTTCGAAAAATAATCTTCGAAGTGTTGTGGAAATAAAAGGCATTACTATTAGGAAAAATTGTTTTAGATTGGATTTAAAATGAATTTTGAAAGAGATATAGCACTTAAATCACTTTAATCGCAAGAAAATAATTCTGATGACGATCGCGACGTCATCTGTATTGGTTTTCGAGTTTCTAAGTGATGGGTGCTACCATAGTATGGGAATTTTTGTTATGATAAAAAACTGTTGTGTTTGGGAAAAATTCCAAAACAAATTTTTTGAATAAAATCAGGTTGACTTTGAAAATTTCAAAGAAACGGTTTGTTAAACCCAAGAACTATAAATGGGTTTCAAGATGATTTGAAACAAATGCCAAATGTTTGAATTCTAAAATTTCTATTTAAAAGAGAGGTGAAATAAGAAGAGAATAAGTTTTTGAAATAAAACTTAAAAAAAGTGAACTTCAAGATGAAGCTAGAAATTTAACCTATGGAAGTTATATAAATTGAGTATGTAAAAGAAAATTTGTTAGAGTTGGAAATTTAACCTATGGAAGTTATATAAATTGAGTATGTAAAAGAAAATTTGTTAGAGTTGGAAATTTAACTTAAGCAAGGGGTAAAGAAATAAGTTAAATAAATTTATCGGGAATTGAGATAAGAATTACTATATGAATATAAGTAAGGAAGTGTGGGAAATCCTTACTTGATTAAACATAATTAAATATATAAATGTGAAGTGTAATGACTATATAACTGTAAGTTATTAAATTAGAATTGAATTAGTAATAATATCAATTGAAGTAAAAATATATTTTGAATTGTGAAATATTATATGACTATATAGCTACAAATCCTGGATGAAAATTTGGAATTTGCAAATAAATAAATTTTGAGTAGCTTATAAAATTTGAAACTTAAATGAAATTGATAAAAACATGAGAAAATAGTTGTGAAACTTATAAAATTTGAAAATGGAATAGAAAACCAAGAATAAAATAATTTGATATTTTAGTAAAGAAGTAAAAAATCAAAACCCGGATTAAAAAATAAAATTCAACTCCAAAATAAAATCTAGGTGAAGTGATTTTTGAAATAAAAATCGGATATGAAAATTTGTAAAGATGGATGAGAACTAATGTGATAAATTAATTAGAAAATTGAATATAATCTAGCTTGTTTAAATAATATGGACTGTGGGTTGAAACTAAAGTTGAATTTAGAACTTGAGAAATAAATAAAATTTGACCCATATGTAAAAGTTGATTAAATATATGTTGAATGCGACCAAATGGAATTGCAGTGAAATAAAAATGGCTCGAGTTATAAATAAATTCAATTTTAATGAAAATCAAGTGAATATGGCATTCAAGAATGCATTTGAATAAAAAATAAAAAATTTGAAGTGCAAAATGGATACATAATTATAAGCTCAATTATAAAATGGTTCAAGAGCTCAAGTATACAATTTGGAAGGATATAAACAAATGAGTTTTTTGAGAGCTTATAGAAATGGCCTGAATGAATTTCGAGCTTGATAAAATAGATTTGAATATAATAAGTCTGGATATGGAAGGGGAAGTAAATAAATTGATTGAAAATGAATTTGAAATGAACAGAATTAAATATAAATTGATTTGGAATCAATTTAAAATAGCTATAAATTAAAATGGTTATTTATTTAAATAAATATCGTCGAATTGGCATAGAAAACTCGCATTTATCGTAAACAGAAGTAAATAAAATTCTATAAAGTAATAGGTAGTGGATAAATTGAATTTTTTAATCAATTTGAAATGGATATGGATCTATTTGATATAAAAATGAATTGGATGTAAGAAAATTGGTTGTAAATCATTTAAATTGAATAAAATGGTATACGAATCGGTTGAAAGCAATTAAATTAGCATTGAAACCTTATAATTGCTTATTATATATGTTAGACGTGTTGATATATGAAGCGTATGTGTTGTAATTATGTGAAAAAATGAAATGTTATGAAATTTCCTTGTTTTGGGTATTTACGTGTTTAAATTGATAAGTACAGGTACCCGATGGCCACTTTTAATCATGCTAATTGCTAAATAAAATAAGCCACTTGCTTAAAAATGCTAAAATAATGCATGTTTTCAGATTAGATACAACAAAATATAAATATCGATATATATATATATATATATTGTTTTTCGATTGTATAGGTCGATGTGTATATATTTATCTCTCTTGTTATATTGCAAAAGGTCTACCGTAAAAGGGAGACTCTGCCAAAAAATTTTGAAAATTTAAGGTGTCATAAAATTTATGAAAATTTTTGGGAAATTTTTGTTAACGATAAATTGATTTCAAATTGAAATTGAAATAAGGGTTTTGGATTTAGAATTGAGAACAAATTTTTTGGATAAAGACTAGAGGATTAGAAAAGTGAATATCAAATTTTCACTAAGTGGGTTTAAAATAAGATAATGGGCTTGGAGCATTTTCCTGCCATAGCAATTTCAGGGACGAAATTATTTTAAGCGGGAAGGAATGTAATGACCCAGATTTTTCATCCTTTAGTTTTGAGTATTAAAATGGTTTTAAATATTGAATTTGAATTATAGATTGATTTTGAATATGGAAATTTTGGGTCTATTTATAAAATACGTTCGGAATTTAAATATAACGATTTATTGGATAATTTAATTATTTAAATTTATTATTGAATATTGGTTAAATTTTTGTGTCTTGAGCTTAAGCTCGATATAATTAATTTAAAGTCTTGTAAAATTTATGTTAATAATAATGAATATAAGAAAAGTTTCAAAATTGAATTTTAAAGTGGTCTATTCAATTTTAAAAAATGGTTTATACAAATTGACATTTAAAAATAGCGATCTGGGGCATAGCCTCGGATATCGATGAAACCAGTTCCATTAGATCAGTAATATTGTATTATTGTCAGATTTCAAATTTCGTAGTGTTTGTAGTTATTGTTTGGTCGTACGGGATATTAACGCGTTGAAATTTATATCAAAAATTCAATATAACAACTGGATCCAAAAAGCTATCTCCTCTCTACGATGAATTAGGACTCGAAACCTTTTTCATTGCCTTTGGAATAGAGGTAAAACATTATAAACGTCTAACGGCACGCCTTAATAGGGATCCAAAATTTTCAGCTTGATATTTTGAAAACTTTAAATAAATTATTTTCCTTTATCTGACTAGGCCGTCACTTCTTCTCTTGCAGCTGCTTTCTGTCATTCATCAAGCCACCCTACTGCCTATTCCTTTTTGATCATGCAACCTCCATTCCCTTCTTTTTAAAAACATGAGGCCTTCTCCTTTTTGTTAAAAAAAATTCATGAATGACTTTCTTGTTAGAAATGCGGATTACAGATCTTAAGGCTGGAATAACACTAGATCTATTTTTTTATGGATTAAAGGGGAATAATGTTTTATGGATTTTTTTTTTTTTAAACTTGTGTAATTTAGTCACCAAAAATGAAATTCAAAGATACGGGTATGATCACAGAATCAGACACAGATGCAAATACTAAATTAGAGCAGTAAAGGAAAGAACACACCAGGATTTTATACTGGTTCGGAGTTACCCTACATCTAGTCCCGTACAATTGTATGGGTTTCTTTTTAAAGTAATCTCCTAGATTACACCCTCGATTTCTAGGCTATAAGGTACACCCTCCTGTATTCGAGTCTGGGGCAAACTCTCTTGGTTTAACCAGGCTACGACATCACCTAATTGATTTCTGGGGCTACAATCACACCCAATTGATTTCAAGGCTCAACCGCACCTTTTGCTCAATAGTTTGATTTACAAATGATCCTATAATTCTGAATAGCACCGAAATCTTATGGAGAGAGTGGCAGAGAATCAAACAAGAGATAATCAAGTTTGATTCACTTGGTATTTCGGCAGAGTATAGTTTGGGATTCTTTAGAATAAATGTGAAAGATGAAGAGGAGAGAAAATAAGTGAAACATGACGAAAAATTTGTTTAGAACTACTCTTATTTATAGAAGATCAACAGCTATATCTATTCATGAAAGGATACGACGAATAGACACTTCTTTTGAAAATTTGAATTTTAAATTTGAATGGGCACCATGTCGACATAGGTGTAGGAGTATGTTGACATGCTCTAGGAAAAAATGATGATTTTGATTTTCGAATTAAAACTGGTTTCTATAGTTTGTCAAAAACAATTTCTAAACTCTGTGAATATATTTGAATATAGTTTAAACATATAAAAGTAAATTTGATATAAATATATTTGAATATAGTTTAAACTTATAAAAGTAATTTTTAATATATACAATCTTTAATCTATAAAGTGATTTAAAATCTGAGTATATAAATATTTAAAAGCAAAATATTTAAAACAAGAGATAGTTTAAAATCAAGGACAATTTTTGAAATCAAAATATTAAAAATGATAAAGATAATTTTGAGGCAAAAATATTTCAAAAAAGAGAGATGTCTTTTTGAAAAGGAGGTTTAAAAACATTTAAAATAAGAGACATTTTTTAAAAAGCATTTTCATAAAATTAGTGGATATCAAAATAGGACCACTATATGTTCAACTAGATATTGTCGTGGGTTCCATCCCACTAGGGTTCCATCCCTTTAACAGGCCTGAAGTGGATTCCATTTCATGAATATATTTTGAATAAAGATGTAAGTGCTTTCAAGAAGTTTTAACATAATTCTAGACTCAATACTTATCCTGTACTTTAAAATTTTGAACTCTTGATATCTTGATAATCATGAGTCTTCAATCATGATATCTTCAATCTTGAATCTTTATACTGTACAGTCTTCATTCTTGGTAACTATATGGTTAAATCCTGCATATACATATATAAACTATAATGTTAGTATTTATATTTTATAAAAAGTCCTAAGGTTGTTGTCATCAAAACAATCATTTCAAGGACTAATGATCTCCCCCTTTTTGATGATGACAACCTATGTTTATAAAATATACTTCTTCACAATAACCCCTCCCAAAACTAGTAACTCCCCCTTATTCTAAGCCTAACTACTCTAACTACTCTATTTTATATTTATCCCCTTTGTCATCAACAAAAACTAATCCTAAACTAATGTATCTCACACTTAATCTAATACTATCCAAACTAAATACTAATAAGGAAGTATAATAAGTGAAAATAATTACTATATAATATATTATATTATATGTAACAACCCGCATATTTTATGATTGTGTATTTAAATAGTTTATTTAAATATAGCATCGTTAGTCGGGTTTTAGTCCGAAAAGCTACTTTTTGCAAATGGTCGAATTAGGACTCGAGACCACCCTCATCGAGTTCAAAATGAGGTTTGCGACCTTTTTGAGTATAAACTTTGATATGTTTGGAGTTAGGGGAATTTTGCTACTTTTTCACTTAGGGCATTGGTTTGGTTTCAGCCCATTAGAACCAAGCTTCACCCCCTCTTCCCTTCATTCCTTCATAATTTTCCTAATACTCAATCTTTAGCAACAACGGAGAGAGGAATGTGAAATTAAAACTCCAAGCCCTAATCATTTTTGCAAATTCAAGTTCTAGCGCCAAATTCATAGAAGAAGCTTTGGTAAGTCTTCTCTTCATCTTCTCCAACTCGTTCCCTTTTCAATTTCAAAAATTCCTAAACCTAACTTAGAAAATGTTTCTCTTTTAAGCTTAGATTCAAGCTTGTTGGGTTGGAATTGAAGTGTGATTGTTCTTACCATTGCTCTATAGCTTCTTCTTCATTTGTTTTGGGTTTAAAGGTGAGATTTTTATCTCACATCAATGTCTATATCCATCTTTGTTGTTAGGTATGAATTCCCAACAATTATTGATGATTGTTTGCTTTTGATTTGAATTGGTTTTTATGAATATTCCAATTTTTGGTGTTTTGGAGTCAAATCTTTAAAAATCCTATTTTTGAGGTATGAACACATTTTAGGTGATGCATCGAGGAGCCCATAGGGCCGGGTTGCCGTTAGGCGTAAACCCCTAGCGTCCGAGCTCGTCCGATTGCGATTTGTTGGGATTTTACCCCTTGGGGGCTAGGCTAAGAATACTGAATTTTTCAGTTCAGTCGACTGAACAATCTGAGTCAGTCGAATGAACCAAACCCAGGAAATTTGCTGGGCAAGAGTTGGTCGACTGAACACTCTGAGTCAGTCGACTGAACCTGGAAACAGAGAGTTTCCAGGCAAGAGTCAGTCGACTGAATACTTTGAGTCAGTCGACTGAACTTGGAAACAGAAAGTTTCCAAGATCTGAGTCAGTCGACTGAACACTCTGAGTCAGTCGACTGAATTTGCTGTTTTTGCCCAATTTTCCTTTTGGGTTCGAGTTTCCACTTTTTAATCGATTCTTCATCCTCCGAATAGTTGTTATAACCATGTTGGCTTTGATAACTTCTCCTTTGGAACTTTTGGGAATATCCATTTTGATGGATTTGGTATCGATTTGTTTGGATTTAATTCACGTCTTCGAATGTGGATTTTTGGTGATTGATTGTTTCTACAATCATTTCTTTGATTTGTCACTTTAAAAATATAAAGGTTTCATTACTAATAGTAAATATCAAAACTCTTTCATCTAAACGATTTCAACACTATTTTATTACAAAGCTCATTTCTTAAACTGTTTTCCAATCTACTAGCATATACAAACCTTTACCTCACTCGTATGAGAAATCTAATTAAACGGCTTAGTAAAACAAGTGGTATGAAATGCTTGCATTTACTTCATCGGTTAATTCTTAGACTTGTTCTATTGAAACTCTTGTGACAACTTTCTAGTGGAGATCTACATTTTGTTCGTAAATATTTAAGTTAAGCTAGTGGTTACGGGACATGAAGCTAAGCTCATATATTTACTAGCTTAGTGTAATTGACACTTCTTGATGATTGATGATGATCATTTTTGTGATTTAAACTAGCTATATGCTATGTTTCTTTGTCCACGTAGGGGACGGTACCTCGTATCATTGAGTTTCGTCTCATTTCTTTTTAGGCTAACGACTTATGTATTATTTGGAGTTTCGACTCAATTTTGTGGGCTAGCGGCCCATATTATTTTGTGGTGTTCGGTTCATCGGATGTACTTTTGTACTACGTCATTGTTCCGGCTTATCAGGATCAGCGGGCGTACTGTTGTACTACATCGTTGTTCCGATTTATTCGAGTTTTAGGTTCCTCGAGCATACCGATATTGTACTACGTCATTGCACCGGCTCTATGGTTAGCGACCATGGGATAGAGCCCCGTTTGTGATACACGTGTTGGTGAGTTTTCATGCTCCCGTTTATGATAGGCCTCCCCCTTTTTGTGATTTCTGGATTTCTATCGATGATTTCTAGAATTTATGTCCCGCCAGCTTTTATGATTGGCATCGATATGATGTCAATATTTGTGACTTGGTGAACAAAACTAAAGAGTATGACATTCTTTTGAACTTTGAGAAGATTCTTGTGATATTGATTAATCTTTGGTTGATTTTCAGTTACATACTTATCATAGCATGGCTTTATGGTTATCATACGTTTTTGTCATATCTCTTATTCTATGTCATTTTATCTGATATTTATAGTTAGACTGATCTGTTTATTATTTTCTTATTAAATAATACTTGGGTCAGACCAAGATGTTGCAGGTGCTTCTGTTTGTCTCCTTGTCGGGGATAATTATCACTTTTGGCTAACTACTTAGATTAGTAGTTTATTTTGTTGTATACGTTTGAGATATAGACTCCATGATGTATACTTATTCTTTTGTGTAGCACTTGCAACTATTCTTTTGTGATGTTGTGGATCTTGTTAGACCACCACTATGACATACACTTTTATGTGTAATATTCATATATGTTTCCGTCTTTGAGATGTGAACTTCTGTGACTGATTTGTGTTATGATATTTCTATATTTGTTTCCGAAGATTGTATACAGCCACTGTGTAGTTGCTTTGAGTTTGTGTTGGTATGTCGGATTTCCTCTTGAGATGAAAAGTTGTAATTTTATCTGGCATATCGGTACTCGCACAAAGCAATTATACAGATGGTCGCTCCTTAACAGCCTTAATCTCCGCGCTAGTTGACGGCATTACCCCGTAGTGTCCTTGGCTAGCATGGGTATAGAGGTGGGGCGTCACAGCTTGGTATCAGAGCCAAACTTTGAAAAAATGTAGAATAATTTAACAGGGATCATCGTCCTAAGTCCATCTTAGGAGTCGTGCCTTAGGGTTTAATTCGAGTCTTCGTACCGATTCATCCTATTTTCTTTATGATTCCTTGTTTTAACTATCAAGATTGCTTGATATTTATATGGAGAATAACTTTTCTTCTTCCTTTCTTAAAGAAGGGAAATGGTTAGACCTGGCGGTCCAAGCGTCGGTCAATCTAGTGTTACTCCCCAAGATGGAGTATTTATGTCTACCCAGCAGCTTTTAGATCTCGTGAAGAATGCTCAAGCTACCGGATCCAACCCAAAGCCTACTCACCTGAAGTCAGGATTTGCACGTTTGTGCAGTGACTATACCAACTTAGGTGGGAAGCCATTTAAGGGTTCCGAAAGTGTCATTCAAGTCGAAGCTTGGCTCAAAACATGCGATCGCATCTTTACTCGCATGAATCTTATTGATCTTCACTATGTCCAAGTGGCTTCAAGTACGCTCCAAGAAAGAGCATTAGACTGGTACGAGCTTCTGATTTCTGAAATAAATGAAGCGGATATTACTTGGGAGAAATTCCAGGAACAATTCGAATTAAAGTCTGTGCTAGAAGCTGAGAAGGAGACATTAGCTCGTCGTTTCATTGACCTTGTTCAAGGTGAATCCTCCGTGGCAGATTATGTTGCATTCTTCGAGTCACTTTTTAAATACGGGGTTGAATACATAAACACCCTATTGAAGATGAACCAAAGATTTGTCTATGGCTTGAAAAAAAATCTCAAGAAGCCATTACTTCTAAAATTAGAAGTTTCTTTTGATCAACTCATTGATATCGCTCTTCATCTTGAAGAGGTGGATAGGGAGAGCGATGTTGAAGTTGTGGGTGCCAAACCAAACTTCAACAACAACAATAAAAGGCCTATTAAATTCAAAGGCCTTAATCTCAACAAGAAAGGAAAACAAGCAGCTTCTGTAGCAAAGACTCCTATCCCTAGTAGTGGGAAATGCTATAATTGTGGTTCTAAAGACCATTATGCCAATAGATGTCTGAAACCTCTCTTTTGTCGCTATTGCAAAAGTTCGGGTCATCTTTTATCTTCATGTCCCAAACTTCAAGGCAAGAATAAGGGAACGTTAAATGTTGCACAAGCCCCTAGCAACACTTCTTGTGGTCAAGGTATTTCTCATTTTATCCTTGATGGCATTATTTTATTTCGTGATCAACCTATTCGATTACTTTTTCATACGGGTGCGTCCCATTCTTTTATATCAAAAGAACTTGTTGATAATTTTTCTTTGAGTGTTGTTGCTTTAATGACTTCTTTGAGAATCGTGAATCCGGTTGGTGGATCCACAACACTCAGTTTACTTGGTAAAGATGTCGAGATTGTTTTATGTGATTTTTGTTTCCAAGCCGATTTTCATGTAATGCGTTACTTAGGCTTTGGAATGATTTTGGGAATGGATTGGCTTAACAGTTATGAAGCTCATATCCTATTTCCTGAGTGGACTACTTATCTTCGACATCCTCAATCTGTTAAACAGATTTCTATTGTACTTAAAGATTCGGATTCCAACATGGCAGCATCTTTATATTCTTTAAATCCTCATGATGACGATAATGATGATGAGGAAGATGTCATTTCTCTTATTCACGTTGCTCGAGAATTTTTTGACATATTTGAGCCCATTTTAGGATTACCACCTAAGCGAGCAATTGAGTTCAAAATTAGTCTTATCCCTGGAGCTCTACCTATTACTCGTCCTCCTTATCGAACGTCCAATAAAGAGAATGAGGAGGTGCGCAAACAATTATCCGAATTGGAGATGAAGCAATTTATTCGCTCTAGTTCCTCGCCTTGGGGAGCTTCGGCTATTTTCGTGAAGAAATCTGATGATACACTTAGGCTTTCGTTGACTACCGCAAGCTTAATGATCTTACTATCAAGAATTAATATCTTTTACCTCGAATTGATGATCTATTCGATCAACTTAGTGGTGCTGGAGTCTTTTCACAATTGGTCTTGGCAACCGGTTTTCATCAGCTTCGTATTGCAGGGGATAACATTCCTTTGACATTATTCCGTACTTATTATGGATCGTATGAATGGCTTGTTATGCCACTTGGTTTAATGAATGCTCCGGCTTATTTCGTTGACCTTATGAATCAAGTTTTCAAAGATTTTCTCGATCGATTTGTTCTCATCTTTATTGATGATATTCTAGTTTATTCAAAAACCGAGGAAGAGCATGAAAAGCATCCTCGGGTTGTGTTGGAAACTCTTAGGAGCAATCAATTAAAAGAAAATTTTTATAAATGTCATTTTTGGCAATCTCGTGCGAAGTTTCTCGGTCATATTATTTCCGAATCCGGAATTTTCGTGGATCCTTCAAAGATTGAAGCGATTCAAAGTTGGAAGAGACCGAAGAGTGTTACGGAAGTCTATAGTTTTCTCGGATTGGCGGGCTACTATCGCTGTTTTATAAAAGACTTTTCAAAAATTACCGTGCCTCTTACTAGCTTAACAAAGAAAGGAGTTAAATACTTTGGTCGGACAAATGTGAGGCTTCTTTTCTGAAATTAAAAGAACTCCTTTTCGATGCTCATATTCTTGTTATTCCCGAAGGGAATCAAGATTTTATTGTTTATGCCGTCATGTTGGTTTGGGAGCCATTCTCATGCAAAGGGAACGTGTTATTGCTTGTGCTTCTAGGCAATTGAAGCTAGCCGAGACTAGATATGCCACTCATGATTTAGAGCTCGTGGCTATTATTTTCGCCCTTCGGATTTGGCGTCATTATATTTTGGGAGAAAAATTTATTCTTTACACCGATCATAAGTCTTTGAAATATTTATTTTCTCAAAAGGAACTTAATTTGCGTCAACATCGTTGGCTCGAGTTCCTTGCATCTTATGATCTTGATAATCTTTATACTCCCGGAAAGGTTAATCGTGTGGCCGATGCTCTTAGCCGTAAGCAACAAGCGGTTTTTTCTACGATGATATCCGAGTGGAATGATCTCGAGACTTTATCCACTTGTGAGATTCAAGATCGTGAATCCGATTTATGTTCATCTCTTGGTTTATGTAGCCTTGAGGCTCATCCTTCTCTTTTAGACCGCATTCTTGAAGCTCAAAAGCTAGATCCCGAATTGGCTCTTCTTGGCCAAAATTTTAGGGATAAAATTAATATTGAAGGTTTGAAAAACTTAGATATTGATTGTCGTGGAGGTATTCGAAAATTTGGTAGACTTATCATGCCAAATATTAGTGATCTTCGCAAAGACATTTTAGAAGATTCCCATCGTTCTAAATTTACCATTCATCCCGGTGGTAGTAAAATGTAAGCGGATATGAAGCGACTTTATTATTGGGAGGGAATGAAATTTAGTATCGCTAACTTCGTTAACTGTTGCATGACTTGCCAACTCATTAAGGCCGAGCATCAAACGCCCGGTGGGTTATTGCAACCGTTAGAAATTCCAATTTGGAAGTGGGATCATATTTCCATGGATTTTATCGACGGCCTTCCTCGTTCTCGTTTGGGTTATGATAGCTTATGGGTGATGGTTGATAGACTTACTACATCCACCCATTTTATTCCCATTCGGTCTAATCGGACTATTCCTCTTTTGGCCAAACTCTTTATTAAATAAATTATTAAATTGCATGGATTTCCTACTTCTATTGTTAGCGATTGTGATCCATTGTTTACTAGTGGATTTTGGAAGAGTCTTCAAAAAGCATTGGGAATGAAGCTTAATTTTAGCACCGCTTATCAACCCCAGTCCGATGGACAAACCGAGCATGTGAATCAAACTCTTGAAGATCTTCTTCGTGCGTGTATTCTTGATTTTGGTGGAAGTTGGGAAGATCATATTTCTCGTGTTGAGTTTTCCTTAATAATAGCTTCCAATCTAGTATTGGTATGGCACCTTTCGAGGCACTCTATGGAAGGCCATGTCGATCTCCTTCTTATTGGCTTGAGGCCGGTGAGAAGCTGGTTTTAGATCCAGATTTTATTCGTGATTCCACAAAAAAGATTGACCTTATTCGTCATAGGATGAAAGAAGCCCAAAGTGGACAAAAATCCTATGCCGATAACCAAATAAGGAAATTGGAATTTTCTGTGGGAGATTTTGTGATTATTCGTGTTTCACCTATGAAGGGTGTTATGCGTTTCAGTCGATCGGGAAAATTAGCACCTCGATATATTGGTCCATTTTCCATCACCGAACGTATTGGTTCCGTGGCTTATCGCCTCTTATTACCGGCTTAGTTTTCTGCTATTCATGACGTGTTTTAGGTTTCTCAACTACGGAAATGCCTTCGAGATTCCGAATCTATTCTTGAGCCCGGCATTGTGGAAGAAATTGAAGTTTCACCTAATTGACATATGAGCAAAATCTTATTCGTATTATTGTTTCGAAGGTAAACGCCTTCGAAATAAAGATGTTCCTATTGTGAAAGTTCAATGGTCCACAAATCCTAAGGATTGCTCTTAGGAATATACAGAATTCATTGAACGAACATATCCGGACTTACTGTCTAGTGCTCTTTGAGGTGAACTTTTTATTTCAAATTTCATTTGTGTTGATATGCTTTTATGGGTGTTACTTTTTATTTTTCTTCTTAAATATTGCGAGGACGCAATTTCTTTAAGGAGGGGAGTCTGTAACAACCCGCATATTTTATGATTGTGTATTTAAATATTTTATTTAAATAAAGCATCGTTAGTCGAATTTTAGTCCGGAAAGCTACTTTTTGCAAACGGTCGAACTAGGGCTTGAGACCACCCCCATCGAGTTTAAAATGACGTTTGCGGCCTTTTTGAGTATAAACTTCGATATGTTAGGAGTTAGTGGAATTTTGCTACTTTTTCATTTAGGGATTTGGTTTGGTTTCAGCCCATTAGACCCAAGCTTCACCCTCTCTTCCCTTCATTCCTTCATAATTTTCCTAATACTCAAGCTTTAGCAACAATGGAGAGAGGAATGGAAAATTAAAACTCCAAGCCCTAATCATTTTTGCAAATTCAAGTTCTAGCTCCAAATTCATAGAAGAAGCTTTGGTAAGCCTTCTCTTCATCTTCTCCAACTCGTTCTCTTTTCAGTTTCAGAAATTCCAAAACCTAACTTAGGAAATGTTTCTCTTTTAAGCTTAGATTCAAGCTTGTTGGGTTGGAATTGAAGTGTGATTGTTCTTGATTGCTCTATAGCTTCTTCTTCATTTGTTTTGGGTTTAAAGGTGAGATTTTTATCTCATATCTATGTCTATATCTATCTTTGTTGTTAGGTATGAATTCCTAACACTTATTGATGATCATTTCCTTTTTTGATTTGAATTGCTTTTTATGAATATTCCAATTTTTGGTGTTTTGGAGTCAAATCTTTAAAAATCCTATTTTTGAGATTTGAACATGTTTTAGGTGATGCATCGAGGAGCCCATAGGGCCAGGTTGACGATAGGCATAAACCCCTAGCATCTGAGCTCGTCTGATTGCGATTTGTTGGGATTTTTCCCCATGGGGGCTAGGCTAAGAATACTGAATTTTTCAGTTCAGTCGACTGAACACTCTGAGTCAGTCGACTAAACCAAACCCAGCAAATTTCCTGGGCAAGAGTCGAACGACTGAACACTCTGAGTCAGTCAACTGAACCTGGAAATAGAGAGTTTCCAAGCAAGAGTCAGTCAACTGAACACTCTGAGTCAGTCGACTGAACCTGGAAACAGAAAGTTTCCAGGATCTGAGTCAGTCGACTGAACACTTTGAGTTAGTCGACCGAATTTGTTGTTTTTGCCCAATTTGCCTTTTGTGTTTGAGTTTCCACTTTTTAATCGATTCTTCATCATCCGAATTGTTGTTATCACCTTGCCGGCTTTGATAACATCTCTGTTGGAACTTTTGGGAATATCCATTTTGATGGATTTGGTATCGATTTCTTTGGATTTAATTCACGTCTTGAAATGTGGATTTTTGGTGATTGATTGTTTCTACAATCATTTCTTTGATTTTTCACTTTAAAAATATAAAGGTTTCAATACTAGTAGTAAATATCAAAACTTTTTCATCTAAACGATTTCAACACTATTTTATTACAAAGCTCATTTCTTAAACCGTTTTCCAATCTACTAGCATATACAAACCTTCACCTCGCTCGTATGAGAAATCTAATTAAACGACTTAGTAAAACAAATGGTATGAAACGCCTGCGTTTACTTCGTCGGTTAATTCTTGGACTTGTTCGATTGAAACTCTTGTGACAACTTTCTAGTGGAGATCTACAATTTGTTCGTAAATATTTAAGTTAAGCTAGCGGTTATGGGACATGAAGCTAAGCTCGTATATTTACTAGCTTAGTGTAATTGACACTTCTTGATGATTGATGATGATAATTTTTGTGATTTAAACTAGCGATATGCTATGTTTCTTTGTCCACGTAGGGGACGGTACCTCGTATCATTGAGTTTTGTCTCATTTCTTTTTAGGCTAACGAACTATGTATTATTTGGAGTTTCGACTCAATTTTGGGGCTAGCGACCCATATTCTTTTGTGGAGTTCGGTTCATCGGATGTACTTTTGTACTACGTCGTTGTTCCGGCTTATCAGGATCAGCGAGCGTACCATTGTACTACGTCGTTGTTTCGATTTATTCGAGTTTTAGGTTCCTCGGGCGTACCGATATTGTACTACGTTGTTGCACCAGCTCTATGGTTAGTGACCATGGCATAGTGTCTCGTTTGTGATACACGTGTTGGTGAGTTTTCATGCTCCCGTTATGATATGCCACCCCTTTTTTGTGATTTTTGGATTTCTATTGATGATTTCTAGAATTTGTATTCCACCATCTTTTATGATTGGCATCGGTATGATGTCGATATTTGTGACTTGGTGAACAAAACTAAAGAGTATGACATTCTTTTGATCTTTGAGAAGATTCTTGTGATATTGATTGACCTCTGGTTGATTTTCAATTACATACTTATCATAGTATGGCTTTATGGTTATCATCGTTTTTATCATATCTCTTATTCTATATCATTTTATCTGATATTTATAGTTAGACTGATCCGTTTATTATTTTCTTATTAAATAATACTCGGGTCAGACCAAGATGTTGCAGGTGCTTCTGTTTGACTCCTTGTCGAGGAGAATTATCTGAATTTTGGCTAGCTACTTAGTTTAGTAGTTTATTTTGTTGTGCACATTTGAGATATAGACTCCATGATGTATACTTATTCTTTTGTGTAGCACTCGTAACTATTCTTTTGTGATGTTGTGGATCTTGTTAGACCACTACTTTAATACTCACTTTTATGTGTAATATTCATATCTGTTTCCGCCTTTGAGATATGAACTTCTGTGACTGATTTGTTTTATGATATATCTATATTTGTTTTCGAAGATTATATATAGCCACTGTGTAGTAGCTTTGAGTTTGTGCCCGTATGTCGAATTTCCTCTTGAGATGAAAATTTGTATTTTTATCTGGCGTATCTACAGATGGTCTCTCCTCAACGGCCTTTTTCTCCGTGCTAGTTGACGACATTAACCCGTAGTGTCCTTGGCTAGCATGGTTATAGAGGCGGGGCGTCACATTATATTTACATGTATAATAGAACATAAACACACAATTGTACATAAATTATAGAATAACACTACTAATGAGAGTTTTTGACAATTGGAGATTTGTGAATCGAATAATTTGGATAACTAAAACAAAAGTTTCCACGTTGTTCATCCAAATTCCCATCTTTTTCAAAATAGACTTCGCCTACACAGACCACATTGTTGTATTCTTCCATAGGTGCTTCTTCCTCTTCGCTTTGCTCTAAGGAGTTATGAACTTGAATGTTGGGAGAATCTTCTTCAATCACAATAGGGTTTGCATGATTATCCATGTAACAACCCACATATTTATCGATTTTATATTTAAATATTTTGTCGTTAATCGGATATTGGTCCGAAAAGCTACTTTTTGCAAATGGTCAAATTAGGACACGAGACCATTTGCATTAAGTTTGAAATGTCGTTTAGAATTTTTTTAAGTATAAACATTGATAGGTTTGGAGTTAGTGGAATTTCACTTACTTTTCCCGCTTTGGACTTTGGGTTAGATTAGCCATTATAACTCAAACCCACATCTTTCCTTCTCTTCACTCTTCATAAATTTCCTAACAACCAAGCTTTAGCATTAATGGTGAGTGGAAGGGGAAATTAATATTCCAAGCTCAAATTCTCTTGCAAATCCAACATTCAATTCCAAATTCAAGAAGAAGATATTGGATTCAAGCTCGTGATTACTTCTTCATTGCTTTCAAGCTTTTCTTCATAAATTTGGTGCAAAGGTGAGATATTTATCTCACAATTCTAGCCTATAACTATCTTGGACTGTTGGAAATAATTCCCTATCACGTTTGCATATGTATTTGCATTTGGTTTGGATTTGCCAAAAACTCCAATTTTTAGTGTTTTTCCTAAAATTCAGCACTTAGGTCGTTCTTCCAATGCTAGGTCGTTCGCGTGGAAAAGTCTCGTCCTTCAAATAGCTCGTTTCTGGCCTTAAAACGTTCTACATCCTTAGGTCGCTCGGCTCTGGCTCGCTAGGTCGTAGGTCGTGGGCCTCTAGGTCGTAGGTCGCTCGGCCTGTTCTTCGTTCGGTTGCTCGATCCATTATTCGTTAGGTCATTTCCCCGTTAGGTCGTATGACCTTAGGCCGCTCGCCTCTTCTAACCAGCGAGTTCCTTAAGTCGTTCGTCTTCCTTAGGTCGCTCACCTGGTTGAGTCGCACCTTACCTTAGCGCGGCCATGTCAAGTCGCGAGTTTCCCTTAGGTCGCATACATTTTAGGTCGCGTGTTTCACTAGGCCGTTAGGCCTTTACCTCGTTAGGTCGTAGGTCGCTTGACCTTATTACCTTGTTAGGTCGCGAGTCCCTTAAGTCGCTCGCCTCTGTTAGGTCGCTCGTTTCTGCTAACTCGCGAACACCTCTAGGTCGCAACCACTAGGTCGCTTGACCGCTTAGACCTCTAGGTCGTAACCACTAGGTCGCTCGAACCCTTAGACCCCTAGGTCGCAACCATTAGGTCGCTCGATCTTATCCTCCCTTGGGTCTTCACTAGGTCGTACCGTTTTGGACGGGGCGTTGCCCCGCACCCCGCCGAGGGCGCTGCCCCCTGGACCCCCGCGACCTGACCGGGCAGGTCGAACCCCGTAGCAGGGGTATTGCCCCCGCACCCCCACCTTGGGGGGTTGCCACCCCCCTGGACCCCCCTTCGTAAGGGATCTTATCTGAAAAACATTCAACAGAACTTGCTTTGTTGAGATGCTGAGTTGACCATTCTTCGAGACAAACTATCTTTGGCTTCTCGGTCGATTTTATGGTATCACGACCTTGCAAAAAAGGCGGGATAACAACTTTAGAAATATGAAGGTTCCAATACTAGTAGTGAATATCAAAACTCTTTCAACAAAATGATTTCAACTCTATTTTCAATAACAAAGCGCTTTTCTTAAACCGTTTTCCAATCTACTAGTATATACAAACCTTTACCTCACTTGGATGACAAATCTAATTAAACGGGTTAGTAAAACAAGTGGTATGAAACGCTTGCGTTCACTTTGTCGGTTAATTCTTGGACTTGTTCGATTGAATCTATTGTGACAATTTTCTAGTGAAGATTTATAGTTTGTTCGTAAATATTTAAGTTAAGCAAGTGGTTATGGGACATGAAGATAAACTTTTATATTTACTAGCTTAGTGTAATTGACACTTCTCGTTGATCATGATGATCATTTTATGATTTAGACTAGCAATTGTGCGATGTCTCTTTGTTTGCAAGGTTAGACTAGACCTCATGGGTGTGATTCCGACTTACACATATCTCTTTGTCCACAGGGTTAGTCTAGACATCATTTGTGTGATTCCACTCACACATACCTTTTTGTTGCGAGGTTAGGCTAGACACCATTTGTGCGATTCCACTCACACATACCTTTTTGCTTTTTCGGTTAGCCTAGACCTCATCTAGGTGATTCCGACTCACCCCTATGGCGTAGCTCCCCATGGTCTTCGGACCGTCATGTGATAGGCCTCTTTCCCTTTTTCTGTGATTTCGGGATTTCTTGTGTTGATTTCTGGAATTTATGTCATTGACTTGTTATGAGTACAAGTTTAGGGTATGATGCCCTCTTTGGATCTTTGAGAAGATTCTTGTGATATCGATTTATCTCTTATTGATTGATCTTCTGTTGATCATCATTTGCATACTTATAGTACTATGTCAGTATGGATATTTTATGTTTATGCCATATCTTTTATTTTATACCATGTCATCTGATATTTATAGCTAGACTGAGCCGTTTATTATTTTCTTAAATAATACTCGAGTCAGATCGAGATGTAACAGGTGCTTCTGCTTGACTTCTTCCCGGGATTTGCTACTCTGACTTTTGGCTAACTATTTAGATTAGTAGTTTTTGTTGTACACACTTGAGATATAGACTCATAGTTGTATTCTTTTGTATAGCACGTGTTGCTATTCTTTTGTATTATTGTGGATCTTTTTGACCACTGCTCTGATGTACACTTTAATGTGTTAGTTATATACTCATATCTTCTTCCGCCTTTGTGATATGGATGTCTATGACTTATTTGTGTTATGCTTATTTCTATGTTTTTTTCGAAGATTATTTATAGCCACCGTGTGATAAGCAATCACATGGATGGTCGCTCCTCAACTGCCTTATTCTCCGTGCTAGTTGACAGCACTACACCGTAGTGTTCTTGGCTAGCGTGGGTACAGAGGTGGGGCGTCACAACTTGGTATCAGAGCCAAACTTCAGAACAATGTAGAATAACTTAACAAGGATCATCGTCCTAAGTCCACCTTAGGAGTTATGTCTTAGGAATAATTTGAGTCGTCCTACCGATTCATCCTATATCCTTTATGATTCCTTGTTTTATCTAGCAAGATTCCTTGATATTCATTAGTGAATAATCTTTTTCTTTCTCTTTTTTCTTTCTTAAGGAAGAGAAATGGTTAGACCTGGTCGTCCCAGAGTTGGACCCTCTAGTGCTCTACCCCAAGATGGAGTTTTTATGACTACCCAGCAACTTCTTGACCTTGTCACGAATGCTCAAACAGCTGGTTCTAATCCGGAACCTACTCACCCTAAATCTGGGTTTGCACGTTTGTGCAATGATTACAGCAACTTGGGTGGGAAGCCATTTAAAGGTTTTGAAACTATCATCGAGGTCCAGGCTTGGTTGAGGACTTGCGATCGAATCTTCATTCGCATGAATCTCGTCGATCTTCACCGTGTTCAGGCGGCTTCCAGTATGCTCCAAGAGAGAGCATTGGACTGGTATGAACTTCTTATTTCTGAAGTCAACGAAGTGGACCTTACCTGGGAGCAATTCCGGACACACTTCGAGTTAAAATTTATACCAGAAGTAGAGAAGGTAACTCTCGCTCGACGCTTTGTAGACCTTGTTCAAGGTGAGTCCTCTGTGACTGATTACGTCGCAGCCTTTGAGTTGCTTTCCAAATATGGGGTTGAATACATCAACACCCCATTGAAGAAGAACCAGAGGTTCGTTTATGGCTTAAACAAAAGCCTCAAGAAGCCTTTACTTCTAAAGTTAGAAGTTCCTTTCGACCAACTTATAAATATCGCTCTTTGTTTGGAAGAGGCTGATAAAGAAAGTGATGTTGAAGTAGTAGCTTCCAAACCCAACTTCAACAACAAAAAGAGGCCCAGTAAATTCAAAGGCCCTTATCCCAACAAAAAGGGTAAGCAAGCAACCCCTGCGGCAAAGTCACCTTCTCCTAGTGGTGCGAGATGCTTCAACTGTGGATCTGGGGAACATTTTGCGAATAAGTGCTCTAAGCCCAAATCTTGTCGCTATTGTAAGAGCCCAGATCATTACATACATCAATGCCTCAAACATGAAGGTAAGAAGGAAGGAAATTTGAATGTGGCTCAAGCCCCTGGAAACACATCTCATGGCCAAGGTATTTCTCACTCCATTCTTGATGGTATTATTTTATTTCATGATCAACCTATTAGAGTTCTCTTTGATACGGGTGCATCCCATTCTTTTATATCAAAGGAACCGGTAGACACTTTTTCCTTAAGTGTTACTGCATTAATGACTTCTTTAAAAATTGTGAATCCTGTTGGTGGATCCGCAACTCTTGGTTTGCTTTGTAAAGATGTGGAGATTATTTTATGTGATTTTTCTTTCCTAGCCGATTTGCATGTTATGCGTTACTTAGGCTTTGGAATGATATTGGGTATGGACTGGCTTAACCATTATGAAGCTCATATCCTATGCCCTGAGCGAACTATTTATCTCCGACATCCGCAATCTGTAAATCAGATTTCTATTATTCTTAAAGATTCGGATTCTTCTTTGAATGCATCTTTATATTCTTTAAATCCTCGAGACGATGATAATGATGATGATGAGGAAGACGTCATTTCTCGAATTCACGTTGTCCGTGAATTTTCCGACATATTCGAGCCCGTTTTAGGCTTACCACCTAAGCGAGCAATTGAGTTCAGAATTAATCTTACCTCTGCAGCTCAACCTATTACTAGTCATCCTTATCGCATGTCCAATAAGGAAAATGAAGTGATGCGCAAATAATTATCCGAATTGGAGACGAAGCAATTTATTCGCTCTAGTTCCTCGCCTTGGGGAGCTTCGGCTATTTTCGTAAAGAAATCCGATGGTACTCTTAGGCCCTGCGTTGATTATCGCAAGCTTAACGATCTTACTATTAAAAATAAATATCCTTTACCTCGGATTGATTATCTTTTCGACAGCTTAGTGTTGCTATGGTCTTTTCACAATTGGACTTGGCTACCGGTTTCCATCAGCTTCGTATCGCAGAGGATAGCATTCCTTTGACATCACTCCATACTCGATATGGATCTTATGAATGGCTTGTTATTCCATTTGGGTTAATGAATGCTCCAGCTTATTTCGTTGACCTCATGACTCGAGTTTTCAAAGATTTCCTCGATCGGCTTGTTCTCATCTTCATTGATGATATCCTTGTGTATTCTAAAACCGAGGAGGAGCATGAAAAGCATCTTCGGATTGTATTGGAAACTCTTAGGAGTAATCAATTAAAGGCGAAATTTTCTAAATGACGCTTTTGGCAATCTCGTGTGAAGTTTCTCGGTCACATTATTTCCGAATCCGGAATTTTCGTGGATCCTTCAAAGATTGAAGCGATTCAAGATTGGAAGAGACCGGAGAGTGTGACAGAGATTCGTAGTTTTCTCGGATTAGCGGTTTATTACCGTCGTTTCATTAAAGACTTTTCTAAGATTGTCGTGCCTCTTACTGGCTTGACTAAGAAGGGAGTTAAATACATTTGGTCGGACAAATGTGAAGCCTCTTTCCAGAAATTGAAAGAACTCCTTTCTGATGCTCCTATTCTTGTTATTCCCGAAGGGAATCAAGATTTTGTTGTTTATACTGATGCTAGTTACGTTGGTTTGGGTGTCGTTCTTATGAAAAAAGAACGTGTTATTGCTTATGCTTCTAGGCAATTGAAGCCGGCCGAGACTAGATATGCCACACATGATTTAGAACTCGCGGCTATTGTTTTCACCCTTCGAATTTGGCGTCATTATCTATTCGGAGAGAAATTTATTCTTTACATGGATCATAAGTCTTTTAAATATTTATTTTCTCAAAAGGAACTTAATTTATGTCAAAGCGTTGGCTCGAGTTCCTTGCACCTTATGATCTTGATATCCTTTATACCCCCGGTAAGGGTAATCGTGTCGCCGATGCTCTTAGTCGTAAACAAAAAGCAGTTGTTTCTATGATGATATCCGAATGGAACGATCTCGAGATTTTATCCACTTGTGAGATTCGAGAGCGCGTATCTGATTTATGCTCATCACTTGTTTTATGTAGCCTTGAGGCCCATCCTTCTCTTTTAGACCGCATTCTTGAAGCTCAAGGGCTAGATCCTGAATTGGCTCTTCTTAGCAAAAATGTTAAGGATAAAATTGATATTGAAGGTTTGAAAGACTTTGTTATTGATTCTCGTGGCGGCATTCGAAAATTTGGTAGACTTATAGTACCAAATATTGGTGATCTTCGTAAAGATATTTTAGATGATTCCCATCGTTCTAAATTCACCATTCATCCCGGTAGTAGTAAAATGTACGCTGATATGAAGCAACTTTATTATTGGGAGGAATGAAATCTGATATTGCTAACTTTGTTAAGTGTTGCATGACTTGCCAACTTGTCAAGGCCGAACATCAAAGGCCTGGTGGGTTATTGCAACCTTTAGAAATTCCAATTTGGAAGTAGGACCAAATTTCCATGGATTTTATAGATGGCCTTCCCCGTTCTCGTTCGGGTCACGATAGCATATGGGTGATCGTTGATAGACTTACTAAATCTGTCCATTTTATTCCCGTTCGGTCTAAACGAACCGTTCCTCTTTTGGCCAAACTCTTTATCAAACAAATTGTTAAATTGCATGGAGTTCCTACTTCTATTGTTAGCGATCGAGATCCATTGTTTACTAGTGGATTTTGGAAGAGTCTTCAAAAAGCTTTAGGAACGAAGCTTAACTTTAGCACTGCTTATCACCTCCAGTCCAATGGACAAACCGAGCATGTGAATCAAACTCTTGAAGATCTTCTTCGTGCTTGTGTGCTCAATTTTGGTGGAAGTTGGGAAGATCATATTTCACTTGTTGGATTTTCCTATAATAATAGCTTCCAATCTAGTATTGGTATGGCACCTTTCGAGGCACTCTATGGAAGGTCATGCCGATCTCCTTCTTGTTGGCTTGAGGCCGGTGAGAAGCTGGTCTTCGGTCCAGACTTTATTTGTGATTCCACAGAGAAGATTGAACTTATTCGACATAGGATGAAAGAAGCCCAGTGTAGACAAAATCCTATGCCGATAATCGAAGAAGGAAGTTAGAATTTTCTGTGGGAGATTCTGTTTTTATTCGTGTTTCACCTATGAAAGGTATTGTACGTTTCAGTCGATCGGGAAAGTTAGCACGCCGATATATTGGGCCATTTCCTATCACTGAGCGTATTGGTTTTGTGGCTTATCGCCTTGCATTACCGGCTCAGTTTTTTGCTATGCATGACGTGTTTCATGTTTCTCAATTACGGAAATGCCTTCGAGATTCCGATTCTATTCCTGAGCCTGGTGTTGTGGAAGAAATTGAAGTTCGTCGAATTTAACTTACGAGCAGCATCCTATTCGAATTATTGCTTCGGAGGTCAAACGACTCCGAAATAAAGATGTTCTGCTTGTGAGGGTTCAATGGTCCTCAAATCATAAGGATTGCTCTTGGGAATCCAAAGAATTCATCGAGCGAACACATCCGGACTTGCTTACTCCTGCTCTTTGTGGTGAACTTCCTATTTCAAATTTCTTTTGTGTTAATATGCTTTTATGGTTGTTACTTTTTATTTCCATCTTATATTGCGAGGACGCAATTTCTTTAAGGAGGGGAGTCTGTAACAACCCGCATATTTATCGATTTTATATTTAAATAATTTATTTAAATATTTTGTCGTTAAACAGATATTGGTCCGAAAAGCTACTTTTTGCAAATGGTCAAATTAGGACTCACGACCACTTCCATTGAGTTCGAAATGCTGTTTACAATTTTTTTAAGTATAAGCATTGATAGGTTTGGAGTTAGTGGAATTTCACTTACTTTTCCCGCTTTGGACTTTGGGTTACATTAGCCATTATAACTCAAAACCACTTCTCTCCTTCTCCTCGCTATTCATAAATTTCCTAACAACCAAGCTTTAGCATTAATGGTGAATGGAAGGGGAAATTAATATTCCAAGCTCAAATTCTCTTGCAAATCCAACATTCAATTCCAAATTCAAGAAGAAGATATTGGATTCAAGCTTGTGATTACTTCTCCATTGCTTTCAAGCTTTGCTTCATAAATTTGGCGCAAAGGTGAGTTTTTTATCTCACAATTCTAGCCTATAACTATCTTGGACTGTTGGGAATGATTCCCTATCACGTTTGCATATTTATTTGCATTTGGTTTGGATTGGATTAGCGAAAAACTCCAATTTTTGGTGTTTTTGGTAAAATTATGCACTTAGGTCGTTCTGCCAATGCTAGGTCGTTCGCGTGGAAAAGTATCGGACTTCAAATAGCTCGTTTCTGGCCTTAAAACGTTCTACAGCCTTAGGTCGCTCGGCTCTGGCTCGCTAGGTCGTAGGTCGTGGGCCTCTAGGTCGTAGGTCGCTCGGCCTGTTCTTCGTTTGGTTGCTCGATCCATTATTCGTTAGGCCGTATGACCTTAGACCGTTAGGTCGTATGACATTAAGTCATTTCCCCATTAGGTCGTATGACCTTAGGTCGCTCGCCTCTTCTAACCCGCGAGTTCCTTAAGTCATTCGTCTTCCTTAGGTCGCTCACCTGGTTGACTCGCACCTTACCTTAGCTCGGCCATGTTAGGTCGCGAGTTTCCTTTAGGTCGCGTACATTTTAGATCGCGTGTTTCACTAGGCCGTTTGGCCTTTACCTCGTTAGGTCGTAGGCTGCTTGACCTTATTACCTTGTTAGGTCGCGAGTCCCTTAAGTCGCTCGCCTCTGTTAGGTCGCTCGCTTCTACTAACTCGCGAACACCTCTAGGTCGCAACCACTAGGTCGCTCGACCCCTTAGACCTCTAGGTCGCAACCACTAGGTCGCTCAACCCCTTAGACCCCTAGGTCGCAACCATTAGGTCGCTCGATCCTATCCTCCCTTGGGTCTTCACTAGGTCGTAACGTTTTGGACGGGGCGCTGCCCCACACCCCGCCGAGGGCGCTGCCCCCTGGACCCCCGCGACCTGACCGGGCAGGTCGAACCCTATAGTGGGGGTGTTGCCCCCGCACCCCCACCTTGGGGGGTTGCCACGCCCTGGACCCCCCTCCCTAAGGGATCTTATCTGAAAAACATTCAACAGAACTTGCTTTGTTGAGATGCTGAGTTGACCATTCTTTGAGACAAACTATCTTTGGCTTCTCGGTCGATATTATGGTATCACGGCCTTGCTAAAAAGCGCGATAACAACTTTAGAAATATGAAGGTTTCAATACAAGTAGTAAATGTCAAAACCCTTTCAACAAAATGATTTCAACTATATTTTCAATAACAAAGCTCTTTTCTTAAACAGTTTTCCAATCTACTAGTATATACAAACCTTTACCTCACTCGGATGACAAATCTAATTAAACGGCTTATTATGTGACGACCCGATATTTTTAACAATTTAAATTGGAATAATAAATTGATTTTAAGTATTTAAAAGTTAATTGTAAACTTGACTCCCGAATATTTATATTTACTTGATAATTAAATTATTGAGTTATATAATTTGAAATTTGATAAATTATTGAATATGGAATTTTAAGCCTGTTAATAACAATTTGAAGTCTTATTAAATTTATAATGATAGGACTGAAGATAATAGAATAGTTGGAATTTATTTTAAAGGTGATTTTCTCAGTTTTAATAATATATCATTTAAATCGATAGTTTAAAATATACTATCTACACCATCTCTATTTTATTAATATTTATGTATGCTTTTAAATAATACAAAAGGTATAAGTATGTATACATTTATAAGCATAGGATAAGTGGCATGACATGGTGAAGACAAGTGGCATAATATGGACCATACACCTATCTTAAGATGAAATAGAATTATGACACATATATCACTTTGGTATACACTACTAGAACACCTTAAATGATTACTAAATAAGGTATGTGTCATGAAATAAAGCTTGCATAAAAAATAGAGGACATGTGTCACAAGATTAAATAAAATAGTGACACATAACCCCATTAGGTGTCATGTGTAGAAACATCTTAAGACACCTATGTAGACATGTGTCAACATTCTAAAGCTTGTGCAAAGAGAAGTAGACAAGTGTCCAAAGCTAAAATTACCAAACTAGCCTTGAAAATTATTATATAAAGGGTGGAAATGTTCACTTATTTTTTTTCTTACTTTCACAAAGCAAAAACAAAAGTAAGATAAAGTGAAAAAGCTTGGAGAAAGCTAAGTAAAAAGAGTCAAGGCAAATACACAAGTTTAAGGTGAGAAAAACTATTTAAATTTCTAGTATTCATGTTATCCTTGAAGAGATGATAGTTGTAAGTAAAAGTGGCTCGGTTCTATCAAAAACGCAGCTTAGTAATTTGACCATAACTTTCTCAATTCTTAATGAAATTTCGATTTCTTGAAGTTTATGAAAATATTATTTCATGTGTTACAACTTTGATGTTTTGTGTTTTCTTTAATTTGGATGTTAGCTATGTCAAAATTAAATTTTTCTACTGTAATCCCGAGAGCAGAACCAATATTAGCTCTATGCTTAAGGCTGAAACTAAATTGGCCATAACTTCTTCGTTCCTCAACCGATTTCGATAAGTTTAGATGTTCCAGAAAGCTTAGACTTTGTTCTAAAACTTTTATGTTTTGAGTTTTCTAAAATTTCGATGTTATCTTGGCCAAAATTATAATTGTTTATCGCTGTCCCAAGACAAAATGACAGAAGTTATGAAATTCAAATCTTAGAATTGTTTTATCCATAACTTTTACAATTCTTATCAGAATTTGGTAAATTTTAATGTTTCGGAAAGCAGAGAAACTGAGCTACAACTTTTGCTTTATTCATTTTGTCTTGTTTCGATGTTTTCTATGCTAAAATTGCAATTGTTGGTCGCTGTCCTGCAAATGCATAAGTTTAGGCTAAGCTTAATGTTTTTAGTAAAATGATCATAACTTGTGAACCGTTGATCCAAATTCGATGATCTTGGTCATTCTGAAAAGCTAATGGAAAGGGCTATAACTTTTGTTTGTATCAGTTTTTAAAATTCAATCATCTATATATATACGAATTTGAGGTGCCAACTCGGGTTAAATTTCTGTCCGAAATGAACATGTTTGTTTCTACGAAAATGCCTTACTTGTTAGATTTTTATCATCGATTTGATAAACAATTTGATGAGTTTCTTTTCATGGTGGTTGAGTATACTAAGTAAATTACTTTAAAGAAGTATTTTCACATAGAATAATTAATCGAGGATGCGGTGTAAGACGAATAGAAAAATGGGTATTAAATATAAGTACACTATATTGAATATAATGCAAATCTTGATAGTCAAAATATAAAATACAAATGTAAATAAAAGCAAGAATTAAGTAATTTGGATATGCTTGTAACATAAGCTGAAAATGTACATAATGCTTGGTTTTCCTCAGGTATAATTGCTTATGTTTCAGGTGTTAAAGATAACATAAATAATTGTTTCTATTATTTCACTTAAATCGATATTTTAAATAATAAAGGTGTTTTTTAACAGTTAATGATAATTTAACTTCAAGATAATTTAGTGAGTTTGTTAATGGAAACTAAGAAATTAATTAAGATGAGTAGTTAATGATTGTGAACAATTAATATAATATAAGCAATTAAAGGTTAATTAAATTCTAGAGTAATTAATAATTTGGAATAATCAATGACTGATTAAGGTAATTAATCAATGTAGTTAATAGAATTTACTAATGAAAGAAGTCGAAGAAAAATTGCGTAATATCATAAATCAAAGTGGGTAATTATTGGTAATTACTTAATTGAGGATTAATTACTTGTTTAATTAGTGTAACAAAATTTATGGAGGGTTAGTAAATTTATGAACATGATTAATTCAAGGATTATTAATCAATGTAAGTGATTATAAGTTAATTAATCTGAGAACTTAATCAAGGATAGATGTGATTATTGTGAAAGGGGAAGGTAAATTAATAACATTGAGTTTGAAGAGACCGGAGTCGGGTATTAGTTAATACTCGAAATCACTTCGATTCTTTACAAATTGATACGTGGAATCAATAGGGTATATTGGAATGATTTTAAGTGAATTGGACAATAAAATCTAAGTTCTGGCACTAAGAAATTGATGTGTGAAACAAGTGATGTCTATAACAGCTTATGAAGTGGAAATTGATATAAGTTACCCGGGTTTATATGAGTTGTAAAATTTTGCATTTCATGTTAGTTGGGTTTACTCACGCTGGTTTCCAGCCTGACCCGGGTGTTACTTTGGTGTAGTGCTCGGGTCAGACCGAGTATTACAGATTTTCAGGTAGGTACGTTCTGGAGCTCAGGAGACGAGCTAGATGGCAAGTACGTATAGAGTATTTCCGCTGCAGTATATTATTATATATCCGAGACATGATTTATATATGATCAGTGACTGTATATATGTGAAACTCTAATTTATTAAAGTGTAATCAACAGATAAAATATTCTTTTGTAAACTGCTATTATTTATTATTATATTTTATCCGCTGCGAATGTGAGATTTTGGTGTTCTGTTCTTCTTCTTCTTCTATCTCTTTCTTCTTTTCCATAACTATCTGGAATTTTCGGGTTCGAAAATTTTAGGTCGTTATAGTTGGTATCAGAGCTGAAGGTTAAGCGAGAACCTTGGATCTGGTGGGGATTACTCATTGAATAGAGTCCGTAGTACTCTAGTATGAGTTGAGTGTGTGTGTGTGTGTGTCTATATGTATATATATATATGAGAGCGTACTTGTTATTTGTTTATAAAGATTTTTAATGATTTTATATAAAAATATATTTTGATATATATAGCAACATTTCCTTCTAATGAATATTTAGGTGATTGGTTGTTAAATTATTGGAATTAAGTTAAGAAGTAATATAAAATACGAACAAATTGAAACTTATAACCAAAGTTGAAGAATAAACTTCTATAAAAAAATGGAATTTGAAATATAGATTGTGAATGTAATTTATAAATTGAAATAAACTTCATAAATAAATGAGATTATAATTTGGAATAGAATTCCAAAGTAATGTTTAATATGAATTGGATGGATTGGAAATTTGGAATTTTCGGGAAAATTTAAAATTCCTTTGGATTTGGAAGTGGTTTCCAAAGGTTTTGGAAAAAAATATTAGTAATATTTCAAAAATATTTTTGTGTTGAATTTGAAACCTAGGAGATTTGAAATTAAAAATATTTCAAAATATTTTTAAAAAGATAAAGCATTGAACTCTTCCGGTAACTGGAAAATAACGTCGGTCATGACTGCAGCATTATCGATGTTTATTTTCGAGTTTCTAGAAGAAAAATTGCTACCAAACTGTTTTACATTGGAATTGTTTGTGAACTGGGTTTGGTTTTGAAATTCAAAGAGGTAATTGAATTTGCCAAAGAATTTTGGGTATAGTTGAATTCTAAGGTGCTACTGAAAGTTTGGAAATTTGTTTAAACTCTGGAATCTTGATTGAAATGTTTATGGAATAATAAAAATATATTGGCTAAATAAAATGTATAATTCCGAGTTAAAAGCAAAATGTGAATGTAATTGATTATAAATAGAAATTGTAAAATTGAAATTGTAATTAAAGTTGTACAAGTTTAAAGATCAAACGGAATTTTATTCGAAGTTGGAAGGAAATTGAGAATCAATTCAACTTGAATTGGGATTAAATCCATTTCAATGGAAATTGAAGATTATTCAATTTGGAATTGGGACAATTTAAATGGGAGTGGAAATTTAAATTGAAAATGTTGGGGAAGTGAACAGTTTTGACTCTAAACTATTTTCAATATAAATTGTCTTAATATAAACTTTTGGAATTGGGTCAATTTAAATAGGAGTGGAAATTTAAATTGAAAATGTTGGGGAAGTGAACAGTTTTGACTCTAGACTATTTTCAATATAAATTGTCTTATAAACTTATTTTTCTAAGCTATTAAATATATACAACCTTTCTTTCTTAAAGCCAAATAATTTTATACTTGTTTTATAATTATTTTGGAGCTATTTAACCATTTTTCAGCTGTTTTCTAAGCTCATTATTATATTTTAACTATGTTACAATTAATTACTACTTTACAACTATTTTGCAATTACCTAAATTTTTTTTAAACTATTTAACTATTTTACAGCCATTTTGCAAATTATACTTTATTTTTCAACTACTTATCTATTTTTAATTTTTCGAGCTATTTCCTAAATATAAACTAGTCGGAGTTCAAACTGTTATTGATTAAATACCCAACTGGGATAAGAATTGAGGTAATCATCCAAATGGGGATTAAGGAATATGTGAATAAGTGAATGTAAATAGAAAGGAAATTGATATTGGAAAGAGTAATCAAATTTGAATATTTGATTTTTGGGTAAACAAAGTTATATCTTTGTTATATATGCTCCCCTTGTTAAATCTATTGTTGGAAGAAAAAGGATTTTGGAAGTGTTTGAAGTACAAAAGGGAATTTAATACAAGTTTAAAGTGATCCAAAGTTTTAAAAATTATATCTATATGTATATATATAAAGGATCTTATGAGGATTTTGGAAAGGGTTTTGGGAACCTTTGGATTTGGAAAGGCTTTTGATTTTTGGGTAAAATCAATATATGGAATTTGGAAAGCCTATTTTGGGAATTATCGATTTTGGGATAATCGATTTTGTGTAAAGGAGCTTTGATAAAATTCATACTAGGTGTATGATTTGAAAGATACTATATGTGTATAGTATAAAATGTTTTGATGATGACTCTGGGGAAAAAGGCGCTCCCTTGAAATGAACTTCTCAGGAGTGCCACTGGGTGGTGCTGCCTTGAGCCCTAAGAAGGGGTTCTAAAGTTGATCCTGTGAGGAGTCTGGACAAAACTAGTTCTTGAGGATTATGAGTTGAGTATACCATAGCATAAGTCGTGTGTGCCGCTGAGAGCCAACAGTTTCATGGACTTTTGCTGCGATGGCAACGTAACCCAGGATGTAACTACGACCTATGCTATAACATAGCAAAAGTTGTGTGTGCCGCTGAGAGCCAATAGTCTGCGTTTGATTTTATATCGGTAGGCTGCGACCTACGTAGGAGTGGAGAAGTTTCATTTCGACAGCGAAAATCAGAGGCCGCTGAGCGCCTGCAGTTGCATGAACTTTTGCTATGACGACAACGTAACCCTGGATGTAACTGATCTGATGTGTGGGTTCCATGGCATAATCGAGAGGCCGCGGAGAGCCTGCAGTTGCATGGACTTTTGCTGCGATGGCAACGTAACCCTGGAATGTAACTGTGACCATGGATGGGGGTGATGATTTTCATAGCATTGTCACCAAAGATATTTCCTCTATTTTCAAAACTGTTTTCTATATTTTTTAATAAAATTATTTTCAAGTATTTTCACTGGATGCTGAAAACGGGTTCACCAAGTACTTATAGATTTTCAGTTCTACCCCTGATCAACGTATGACTGAATTTCTGTGAGAACAAGGATGGACTGTTTGAGACATCGAGTTATAAGAAATATGTTTTATAAAAAGCTATTTTAATTGTATTATCTGAATTTAAAGGCATTTCTAAATTTTAATAATTAAAAGGGAAATCCAAACTGGAATTATAAAATAAAATTTGAACTCGAGAAAATTTAATGAAGTAATTTTCTTTGTACTAAAAGTTGGAAGTAAGCTAATAAATAATTATTTGATAGAGTATGTTAATAAAAATTTAACTCGGTTAAATAAGTGGATAGTAAGTTAATAAGAGAGTTTGGATATGAACTTGAGTTAAATAAAATAGGGTTGGATCAAATAGTGATGGTTTAAATTACAAATGAACATTTAAGTGTGTTATAAGTAATATTTAACGCAATGTATAGGTAACTTAGGTAAAATGGAAGTGTTGTTGAATGAAATGAAAGTGATAATAATAGAAATGGTTTGAATTTCAAACAAAACCCAAGTGAGTAGAAATAAATTGAGAATGGTTTTGTATAAATAAAATAAATTCGCAAATGAATTAAGTAAGTGAAATTAAAAATATAAAATGGGGAAATAAATTGGTTAATGGAATTAAATAATAAATGGATGAGGCCTGATTGAATAACAACTAAATCAAAGTTGTAACTGGAATTGGATTATCAGACTGAACTTAAGTTCGGTGACATATTAATTTGAAGCATAAATGAGTTAAGTATGTGCTTGGATATTATTTTGACAAATTGAGAAGGTGAATTAATTTAAAGTAAATTAACTTGAGTTTAAAATTTATGGAAGCTTGGCTTCAAATAAAGGTGAAAGACCACTAAATAAAGTTTGGGTTAAATTAATTTGGAAATGGTTATAAATTTATAAGTATTTGAATGTGCCAAGCTTACTAAATTATTTTAAAATGAAATAGTTGCGGGAAAGAAATGGTATGCAATGTATAGTTGGTGAATAAATTAAAAATGAAATGAACTTAAGTACATAATGGGTTGAAATTAATTTGAAGTAGTTAAAGACTGAAATGAATACTTTATCAAGCGTTGTCAAATTTGCATGGAATGAATTGTTGTTTGCCGTGAATGAACGTAATTTAAATGTAACGACCCAAAATTTTCGAAGCCGAAAATTCCAGATGGTTATGAAAATGAAGAAAGAGATAGAAGAAGAAGAGAAACACCAAACATCTCACATTCGCAGTGGATAAAATATAATAAATAATAAATGTCTACAAAAGAATACTATATCTTTTGATTACATTTAATATACATCAGAGTTCCACACATATACGGTCACTGAATAAATACAAGTATCACGTCTCAGATGAACGAATATATAAATATAGCGGAAATAATCTACTCGTTACCGCCATCCAGTTTGCCTCCTGAGCTCCAGAACGTACCTACCTGAAAATCTGTAATACTCGGTCTGACCCGAGCATTACACCAAAGTAACACCCGGGTCAGGCTGGAAACCAACGTGAGTAAACCCAACTAACATGGAACGCAAAAGTTTATAACTCATATAAACCCGGGTAACTTATATCAATTTCCACTTCATAAGCTGTTATAGACATCACTTATTTCACACATCAATTTCTTAGTGCCAGAACTTAGATTTTATGGTCCAATTCACTTAAAATCATTCCAATATACCCTATTGATTCCACGTATCAATTTGTAAAGAATCGAAGTGATTTCGGGTATTAACTAATACCCGACTCCGGTCTCTTCGAATTCAATGTTATTAATTTACCTTCCCCTTTCACAATAATCACATCTATCCTTGATTAAGTTCTCAGATTCATTACTTATAATCACTTACATTGATTAACAATCCTTGAATTAATCATGTTCATAAATTTACTACCCCTCCATAAATTTTGTTACACTAATTAAACAAGTAATTAATCCTCAATTAAGTAATTACCAATAATTACCCCCTTTGATTTATGATATTAAGTAATTTTTCTTCGATTGCTTTTATTAGTAAATTCTATTAACTACATTGATTAATTACCTTAGTCAGTCATTGATTATTCCAAATTATTAATTACTCTTGAATTTAATTAACCTTTGATTGCTTATATTATATTAATTGTTCATAATCATTAACTACTCATCTTAATTAACTTCTTAGTTTCCATTAACAAACTCACTAAATCATCTTGAAGTTAAATTATCATTAACTGTTAAAACAACACCTTTATTTAAAATATCGATTTAAGTGAAATAATAGAAAAAATTATTTATGTTATCTTTAACACCTGAAACATAAGTAATTATACATGAGGAAAACCAAGCATTACTCAACAATACCCGAGTGTCCTCAGCTCTTCTGACAATTTTTTTTAACTTTACATTTGTATGTACAATTTCAGCTTATGTTACATGCATATCCAAATTACTTAATTCTTGCTTTTATTTACATTTGTATTTTATATTTTGACTATCAAGATTTGAATTATATTCAATTTGGTGTACTTATATTTAATACCCATCTTTTCTATGGTCTTATACCGCATCCTCGATTAATTCTTGTGTGTGAAAATACTTCTTTAAAGTAATTTACTTAGTATACTCAACCACCATGAAAAGAAACCCATCAAATTTTTTATCAAATCGAAGATAAAAATCTAACAAGTAAGACATTTTCTTAGAAACAAACATGTTCATTTCGGGCAGAAATTTATCCCAAGCATGCACCTCAAGTTCATATATATAGATTGCCGAATTTTAAAAAGTGATACAAATGATAATTATAGGTATTTCCGTTAGCTTTCCAGAATGACAAAGATCGTCGAATTTGGATCAACGGTTCAAGAGTTATGACCATTTTACTAAAAACATTAAGCTTAGCCTAAACTTATGCATTTGCAAGACAGCGACCAACAATTGCAATTTTAGCATAGAAAACATGGAAATCACGCAAAATGAATAAAGAAAAAGTTGTAGCTTAGTTTCTTAGCTTTTTGGACCATTAAAATTTACCGAATTCCGATAAGAATTGTAAAAGTTATGGATAAAACAATTCTGAGATTTGAATTTCATAACTTCTGTCATTTTATCTTGCGACAGCGATAAACAATTATAATTTCGGCCAAGATAACATCGAAATTTTGAAAGACTCAAAACTTAAAAGTTTTAGAACAAAGTCTAAATTTTCTGGAACATCTAAATTTATCGAAATCGGTTGAGGAACGAAGAAGTTATGGCCAATTTAGTTTTAGCCTTAAGCACAAAGCTAGTATTGGTTCTGCTCTCCGGATTACAGTAGAAAAATTCAATTTTGACATAGCTAATATCTAAATTAAAGTAAACACAAAACATAAAAGTCGTAACACATGAAATAAGCTTTACAGAACATTCAAGAAATTGAAATTTCATTAAGAAATGAGAAAGTTATGGTCGATTTACTATGCTGCGTTTTTGATAGAACCGAGCCACTTTTACATACAACTATCATCTCTTCAAGAATAACATGAATACTAGAAATTTAAATAGTTTTTCTCACCTTACACTTGTGTATTTGACTTGACTCTTTTTCCTTAGCTTTCTCCAAGCTTTTCACTTTATCCTACATTTGTTTTTGCTTTTTGAAAAAAAGAAAAATAAGTGAACATTTCCACCCTTTATATAGTAATTTTCAATGCTAGTTTGGTAATTTTAGTTTTGGACACTTGTCTACTTCTCTTTGCACAAGCTTTAGAATGTTGACACATGTCTACTTAGGTGTCTGAAGATGTTTCTACACATGGACACCTAATGGGCTTATGTGTCACTATTTCATTTAATCTTGTGACACATGTCCTTCATTTTTTTTACGCAAGCCTTATTTCATGACACATACCTTATTTAGTAATCATTTAAGGTGTTCTAGAAGTGTACACCAAAGTGATATATGTGTCATAATTTTATTTCATTTTAAGATAGGTGTATGGTCCATATTATGCCACTTGTCTTCACCATGTCATGCCACTTATCCTATACTTATAAATGTATACATACTTATACCTTTTGTACTATTTAAAAGCATACACAAATATAAATAAAATAGAGATGGTGTAGATAGTATATTTTAAACATGTCCGCCCGAAATGAACATGTTTGTTTCTACGAAAATGCGTTACTTGTTAGATTTTTATCATCGATTTGATAAACAATTTGATGAGTTTCTTTTCATGGTGGTTGAGTATACTAAGTAAATTACTTTAAAGAACTATTTTCACACAGAAGAATTAATCGAGGATGCGGTATAAGACCATAGAAAAGATGGATATTAAATATAAGTACACTATATTGAATATAATGCAAATCTTGATAGTCAAAATATAAAATAAAAATGTAAATAAAAGCAAAAATTAAGTAATTTGGATATGCTTGTAACATAAGCTGAAATTGTACATAATGCTTGGTTTTCCTCAGGTATAATTGCTTATGTTTCAGGTGTTAAAGATAACATAAATAATTGTTTTTATTATTTCACTTAAATCGATATTTTAAAAAATAAAGGTGTTGTTTTAACAGTTAATTATAATTTAACTTCAAGATAATTTAGTAGTTTGTTAATGGAAACTAAGAAGTTAATTAAGATGAGTAGTTAATGATTGTGAACAACTAATATAATATAAGCAATTAAAGGTTAATTAAATTCTAGAGTAATTAATAATTTGGAATAATCAATGACTGATTAAGGTAATTAATCAATGTAGTTAATAGAATTTACTAATAAAAGAAGTCGAAGAAAAATTACTTAATATCATAAATCAAATGGGGTGATTATTGGTAATTACTTAATTGAGGATTAATTACTTGTTTAATTAGTGTAACAAAATTTATGGAGGGTTAGTAAATTTATGAACATGATTAATTCAAGGATTGTTAATTAATGTAAGTGATTATAAGTTAATGAATCTGAGAACTTAATCAAGGATAGATGTGATTATTGTGAAAGGGGAAGGTAAATTAATAACATTGAATTCGAAGAGACTGGAGTCGGGTATTAGTTAATACCTGAAATCACTTCAATTCTTTACAAATTGATACGTGGAATCAATAGGGTATATTGGAATGATTTTAAGTGAATTGGACCATAAAATCTAAGTTCTGGCACTAAGAAATTGATGTGTGAAATAAGTGATGTCTATAACAGCTTATGAAGTGGAAATTGATATAAGTTACCCGGGTTTATATGAGTTATAAACTTTTGCGTTCCATGTTAGTTGGGTTTACTCACGCTGGTTTCCAGCCTGACCCGGGTGTTACTTTGGTGTAATGCTCGGGTCAGACCGAGTATTACAGATTCAGGTAGGTACGTTCTGGAGCTCAGGAGACGAGCTGGATGGCAAGTACGTATAGAGTCTTTCCGCTGCAGTATATTATTATATATCCGAGACATGATTTATATATGATCAGTGACTCTATATATGTGAAACTCTGATGTATTAAAGTGTGATCAATAGACACAATATTCTTTTGTAAACTGTTATTATTTATTATTATATTTTATCCGCTGCGAATGTGAGATTTTGGCGTTCTGTTCTTCTTCTTCTTCTATCTTTTTCTTCTTTTCCATAACTATATGGAATTTTCGGGTTCGAAAATTTCAGGTCGTTACATAGTAAAACAAGTGGTATGAAACGCTTGCGTTCACTTCGTCGGTTAATTCTTGGACTTGTTCGATTGAACCTCTTGTGACAATTTTCTAGTGAAGATTTACAGTATGTTCGTAAATATTTAAGTTAAGCAAGTGGTTATGGGACACGAAGATAAACTTTTATATTTACTAGCTTAGCGTAATTGACACTTGTCGTTGAGCATGACGATCATTTTATGATTTAGACTAGCAATTGTGCGATGTCTCTTTGTTTGCAAGGTTAGACTAGACCTCATGGGTGTGATTCCGACTCGCACATATCTCTTTGTCCGTAGGGTTAGTCTAGACACCATTTGTGTGACTCCACTCACACATACCTTTTTGTTGCGAGGTTAGGCTAGACACCATTTGTGTGATTCCACTCACACATACCTTTTTCTTTTTGGTTAGCGTAGACCTCAACTGGGTGATTCCGACTCACCCCTATGGGGTAGCTCCCCATGGTGTTCGGACCATCATGTGATAGGCCTCTTTCCCTTTTTCTGTGATTTTTTGATTTCTTGTGTTGATTTCTGGAATTTATGTCATTGACTTGTTATGAGTACAAGTTTAGGGTATGATGCCCTCTTTGGATCTTTGAGAAGATTCTTGTGATATCGACTTATCTCTTATTGATTGATCTTCTGTTGATCATCATTTGCATACTAGTAGTATGTAAGTATGGATATTTTATGTTTATGCCATATCTTTTATTTTATACCATGTCATCTGATATTTATAGCTAGACTGATCCGTTTATTATTTTTTAAATAATACTCGGGTCAGACCGAGATGTTACAGGTGCTTCTGCTTGACTTCTTCCCGGGATTTGCTACTCTGACTTTTGGCTAACTATTTAGATTAGCCGTTTTTGTTGTATACACTTGAGATATAGACTCATAGTTGTATTCTTTTGTATAGCACGTGTTACTATTCTTTTGTATTATTGTGGATCTTTTTGACCACTACTCTAATGTACACTTTCATGTGTTAGTTATATGTTCATATCTTCTTCCGCCTTTGTGATATGGATGTCTATGACTGATTTTTGTTATGCTTATTTCTATGTTTGTTTTCGAAGATTATTTATTGCCACCTTGTGATAAGCAATCACATGGATGGTTCCTCCTCAACAGCCTTATTCTCCGTGCTAGTTGACAGCACTACACCGTAGTGTTCTTGGCTAGCGTGGGTATAGAGGTGGGGCGTCACAATCCATTATGAATTTTTGCAAATTCTGAAGAATTTTTCCTTGCTTTTCTTGTTCTTTTGCCATCCTTTATTTGCATAACTTGAAGTTCAGTCAACATTTACATGGCATCCTTCATAGACTCTTGAATTTTTATCACACATGCCAATGTAGTGCATTGAAATGGACCGAAACGAGGAGAACAGAAAGAAATGGTGCCATTTTGGTTTGATTTAGTGGAGGAGGCCATTACTTTTGATTTTCAGAAGTTTAATATAGAGAAAGAGTAGTGAGAAGACAGAAAAATTCGAAGTACATTGGTTTATATAAGTACCAAACTAATTTTAGAGGATAAATCAAATTTTCAGATTTTATCGTTGTATGTCGACATGGGTGGTAGGGGTATGTCGACGTGCCTATGAAAATTTTGGTTTTCTTGCATATTTCTGTTTATTAAAAAAGTAAATGTTACTTTATCTATATTTATATTTCAGTTATTGAACAAATATCTAATTCTCTTCTTAACTTATTAAATATAGGTTGATTTAAGGGTTTGGTTAATATATCAGCAACTTGATTCTCGGAGTTGATAAATTCAAGAGAAATAATCTCCTTTCTTATATTATCTCGAAGAAAGTGATATCTGATATCAACATGTTTAGTCTTAGCATTATGTGTAGGATTTTAGATACATTTATTGCACTAGTACTATCACAATAGATTGATGATTTTGAAATTGTTAATCCAAAATCTTTAAGGTTTTTTGCATATAAATATCTTGACAGCAAGCCAAAGCAGCAGAGATATATTCTGCTTCAGTTGTTGATAAAGAAACTGTTTTTTGCTTTTTACTAAACCATGAAACCAGAGAGTGCCTCAAAAAGTGACAAGTTCAACTTGTACTTTTTCGGTCAGATTTGCAACCAACGTAGTCAGCATCACAATAAGAGATTAAATCAAAATGAATCATTTTTTGGGTAAAACAAACCATGGGCACAAGTATGTTTAACATAACTTATGATACGTTCACAACTTTTAAGTGAGTCGCTTTGGGTTGAGATTGATATCTTGCAAAGAGACAAACACTATGCATAATATCGAGTCTACTCGCAGCGATACAGAGTAGTGATGTAACGACCCGTAGATTTTAAATAATTAAAATTGTAATTTAATAAGATTTTTGTAATTAAATCTAGTAAGAAATAAAAACATTATAATTTAATATTGAAATGAACGCTAAAATGAAATGTAGCAATGTTAATTAAAACTAATTGTTAGTAATTTGAATAAAATTCTAATAAATGATTTACTGAAAGTTTATACCTGGATACAAATTGAATATGAGAAAATAAAAGTAAGTATTGAATTAATTAATGAAATAACACATTGTTAACAGTAATTGAATGTAAATTAAGAAAATATGTTAACGCAAGTTAATAATTAATGAACTTAATAAAAAGATTTGAATTGAAACAAATCATTCCATTAAAATCTAATTTATAATAAGTGTAATTATTGTAGCAATTGAAATTAAATATTATGCAATTGAAATATAGATGAAAATGGAAATATCGAAGTATGTAATGCAGGGGTATCATAAATAGTAATGGAATAAAATTAGTGTTATATACGGAATTATAACCTGGGTTGATAAGTAACAAACCTATAAATGCAATTAAAAGCAAATAGGTGACAATTAATATAAGTTGTTTATTTATTCAGTGTGTCAAATAAACTTTATTAATCAATTACTTTTTGTTTATTTATTCAGTTGTTTATTTATTCAATATGTAATGCAGGGGTATCTAAATTAACTTTTTGTTAATGTAAATTAAAGTAATAATCAGAAGTAATGTTAATTTTATTCATAATATGACAATTGGTTGGATAAAAAGAATGGAAGTTAAGATTTATTTATTTGTTGGAATTTAAATCTTAATAAATGGATCATTGAAATTAAATGAAATAAAATATGACGTTAATGGGAATTAATATGAAATGTGTGACGCCCCACCTCTATACCCAAACTAGCCAAGAACACTACGGTGTAGTGCTGTCAACTAGCATGGAGAATAAGGCTGTTGAGGAGCGACCATCCATGTAATTTCTTATCACACGGTGGCTATAAATAATCTTCGAAAACAAACATAGAAATAATCATAACACAAATCAGTCACGGATATCCATATCACAAAGGCGGAAGAAGATATGAATATATAACTAACACATGAAAGTGTACATCAGAGCAGTGGTCAGTAAGATCCACGATACTACAAAAGAATAGCAACACATGCTATACAAAAGAATACAACTATGAGTCTATATCTCAAGTGTATACAACAAAAACTGCTAATCTAAACAGTTAGCCACAAGTCAGAGTGATGAATCCCTGGGAAGAAGTCAAGCAGAAGCACCTGTAACATCTCGGTCTGACCCGAGTATTATTTAAGAAAATAATAAACGGGTCAGTCTAGCTATAAATATCAGATGACATGATATACCATAAAAGATATGGCATAAACATAAAATATCCATAATGACATACCACTATAAGTATGTAAATAATGATCAACAGAAGATCAATCAATAAGAGATAATCAATATCACAAGAATCTTCTCAAAGATTCGGAAAGGGCATCGTACCCCAAACTGGTGCTCATAACAAGTCAATGACATAAATTCTAGAAATCAATGCAAGAAGTCCAGAAATCATAGAAAAGAGAAAATGGCCTATCATATGACGGTCCGAAGACCAAGGGGAGCTACACCACATGTGTAAATGGAATCACACAGATTAAGGTCCAGACTAACCAAAAAGCAAAAAGGTATGTGTGGGTGGAATCACACAAGTGGTGTCTAGTCCAACCTCGCAACAAGAGACATCGCACAGTTGCTAGTCTAAATCATCAGAATGATCGTCGTGATCAACGAGAAGTGTCAAATACACTAAGCTAGTAAATATAGAAGTTTAGCTTCATGTCCCATAACCACTTGCTTAACTTAAATATTTACGAACAAACTGTAAATCTTCACTAATAAAATTGTCACAAGAGGTTCAATCGAACAAGTCCAAGAATTAACCGACGAAGTGAACGCAAGCGTTTCATACCACTTGTTTTACTAAGTCGTTTAATTAGATTTCTCATCCGAGTGAGGTAAAGGTTTGTATATACTAATAGATTGGAAAACGGTTTAAGAAAAGAGCTTTGTTATTAAAAATAGAGTTGAAATTGTTTGTTAAAAGAGTTTTGATGTTTACTACTAGTATTGAAACCTTTATATTATAAAGTGACAAAACACAGAAGCAATTGTAGAAACAATCAGTCACAAAGATCGCATACGGAGATGTGAATAAAATCCAAGGAAATCAGCTCAATGTTTTTCAGATAAGATCCCCTACGGAGGGGGGGTCCGGGGGGGGGGGGGGGGGGGGTGGCAACCCCCCAAGGTGGGGGTGCGGGGCAACGCCACCGCTTACGGGGTTCGAGCGACCTAAGAGAGATGAGCGACTTAAGGAACTCGCGACCTAACATTTGAATAGGTCAAGCGACCTAAGTGGTCAGGCGACCTAAGGTCTTTCGACATAACGACCTACGGTCTAAACAAGGTCACGCGACCTAAGGCCAGCAACGACCTAATGTGGGCCGACCTAAGGTCCAGCGACCTATCGGTATGAGGACTAGCGACCTAATAGAAAACGGCTTAGGGTCTTACGACCTAACGACCTAGGTCAAGTACAAGATCACGCGACCTAAAATGGTTAAGAGTCGTACGTGTTAACGAGTTAACGACTTAAGGGGGTGAACGACCTACGGGATATAGGTCACGCGACCTAACGGTTTACAAGGTCTTGCGACCTAAGGAGACAGGGTCTAGCGACCTACGACCTTGGTCAATACGACCTACGACCTAAGGTCCATACGACCTAACTCCGAAGACGTTAGAAATGGCCAGACCGACCTACGACCTAGGATCCATACGACCTACGACCTAAGCCCGAACGACCTAACACTGAACAAGCATTTAGATGGCCCAGCGACCTATGGTGCTAACTCGCGAGCGACCCAAAGGTTAGGTCACGAGAGACCTAACTCCGAGCACCAAAAATGGCCAGAACGACCTAAGTGCAGAAAATTCACCAAAACGCTAAAAATTGGAGTTTTTCGCCAATCCAATCCAAATCAAATGCTAATATGCATGCAAAAGTGATAGGGAATCATTCCCAAGAGTCCAATATAGTTATAGGTTAGAATTGTGAGATAAAAATCTCACCTTTGCACTAAAATTTATGAAGATGAAGCTTGAAAGCAAGGAGAACCAATCCAAAGCTTGAATCCAATATCTTCTACTTGAATTCGGAGTTGAATGTTGGAGTTGCAATTGAATTTGAGCTTGGAGTTTTAATTTCCCATTCTCTTCACCATTAATGCCAAAGCTTGGGTTAGTTAGGAAATTTATGAAGAGTGAGGAGAAGAGGGTTGGAACTTGGGCTTAATAGGCCAAACTAACCCAAAGTCCAAAGCGGGAAAAGTTAGTTAAATTTCACTAACTTCAAACCTATCGATGTTTATACTTAAAAAAATTGTAAACGGCATTTCGAACTCAATGGAAGTGGTCTCGAGTCCTAATTTGACCGTTTGCAAAAAGTAGCTTTTCGGACCAAAATCCGATTAACGATTTAATATTTAAATAAAATATTTAAACATAAACTCGATAAATATGCAGGTTGTTACAAAATCAAACATACATTAATGAAATTTAATATAAATCAATGTTAATTATACCCATAAGATGTCAATTTATTGAATAGCAAGATCCTAAATCAAATAAATGGATTTATTGAGATTTCAATTGATAATTAATGAATTTATTAAAATAGAAATTAATTACGGTAAGCGTAAATCAACTAACGTTGAATTGATATCTAAGATGTTTAATTATTGTAAATGATTAAGAAATTTAAAAATGATAGGAATTATCAATTATGGAATTGAAATTGAAAATTTGATCTAATTAATTAATTTTTAATTTATTTAATTAATGTAAAAATATCCATTTTGGCCACTGACTCGGATTTCGATGAAACCAGTTTCGCCGGATCCGTATCGATGAATTATTGTAGGATTTCAAGTTTCGTAAAGATCGGACCTGTCGTTTGATCGTACGGGCTCGAAACGGTTAGAAATCAGTGAAATCGAAATCAATTTGAAATAACTTGATTTTAGCATAACTTCTTCATACGATGGACTTTGGACTTGAAACCAGTTCCATTGCTTTTAAAATATTTTAAAACATCTATTTTGATATATGGGTTGATCCAATTTCTTTCCGGAATCAAAACGGGCTTTTTGGGTCATTTTGTCGTTCAACGCGTATATCCAATCGATCTGGTCCATTCTAATTTCAACTGCCATATATATCCTGTTATAAACCCTATCCTATTTTGTATTCCTAATTTTGTACATATAATTCAGCTGTCTCTCCTCCTCAATGGCAGACAAACAAATTCCCACTTTCAGATCCAATTGCAATTCAAAACCAAATCAAAATTTCAAACTTTTCAAAATATATCATATTTTTTATCATCAGAAAGCTCTCGAAGAACGCATTGAAATTCTATGATTCATTTTCCAAATTGAACTACGGTTTGTCTAGAAATTGAAGAACCAGTCACGACAGTTCGTTGCATTGTGATGGACTTCGTCGGATCGTCAACTCATTGATACCGTATGGAAGAGAGTGACGAGTGGAGGCCATCGGTGTGGGTAGCTTGTTGAATTAACGGCTAGATCTCGCACAACAATTCGTTTTGGGCATAAATTTTGCGGCGGTTCGTATCAAAATTCTGGACATTATGACACTTGTTTGTATGGATTCTAAGACTATTCAAATTTTGGATTTAAATTGGATTTAAATTCAAAAGGCGAGTGTTTTAGCCCACTCACAATTTCTAAAATTTCTTATGTTTGTTAAATTGGTCTAAGATGTGATTAGAAGTTTATTTATGACTGTTTGGAATATTTTTAATTATCATCTCGGTCAAATTGAATTTATTTGAATTAAATTGTCATTAAATTTATTAGTGCATATAAACTGCCAGTTAAATTGTTATATAGTTTATTTTTGAATATAAACTGCCAGTAAATACATGTTATTTATTATCTGTTATATATTGATGTTATTGTTTGAATTGGATGATGATTGTGATAAACGGTTGATGGTTGATATTGGATGAATGGATGTTGTATTTTATACTGTTATAAACTACAAGTAGTTATGCATTTTTATTCCATTCGGGATTGCGGTTTGAAATGATATATAACCGTATTTTTATTTTAAATTATAGATTGAAATGATAATTATCCGTATCACTTGACCATAGGATAGAAAATTATATATAGACCCCGTGGTCTATACAAAAATATTTTCAAATGATTTTCTATGGTTTTGTAAAGAATTATATGGTTTTATGAGATATTGATTTGGATATTTTATAAATGTTATTTTATATATAGTTAAATTCTTGGTTTTAAGCTATGTATAAAATTGGTTTAAAGTAATAAAAATAAGTTTAATAATAGAGCTTGATTTTATTAAATAGTAATATTGCAACGACCCAGAATTTTTGATAATTTAAATTTGTATATTTAATTGATTTTAAATATTAGTAAGTGGAATCTATAAGTCGAATAAATTTTATTTCGAATAATTGGATTTAATTGAATAATTAAATCGATAATTTGATAGTGAAAATATAGAAATAATTGAAAATTTGGTTAAATATGATTGAAAATGATTCGTAAAATTTTATTTTATCATATTGAAGTTATAATGATATTTTAGAACTTTTAAAATCGAACTAAAAGTTAATTTGTGAAAATTGAATATTTTAATATTTAATTATCGACTGAAAAATAGCCAATTTTCAAACAGTCTCAGAATTGGACGAAACTAGATCCATTGGATCTGTAATAGTTAGTTATTATTGGATTTCAATTTTCGTAGCAATCGGAGTTATCGTTTGACCGTGGCAGCTCGAAACGCATAGAAATTGTTTTAATATTAAATTGGCGAGCTAAAATAGCCATTTTTCAAAAAGTCTCCGATTTCGACGAAACCAGTTTCATCGGATCCATAATGTGATATTATTTTATGGTTTCAAATTTCATGTCAATCGGATTTACCGTTTGCCCGGAGCAAGCGAAAACGCATATAAATCGGTTTAAATCGGTTTAATTTAAATCGAACGTTTATTGCCATAACTCGCACAGATGATCGAATTAGCCTCTGAAACATGTTCCATTGTGTCCGGAACGCAGGGTAAACCTTAGAAATGCCAACCGGCACGCTTCGTTTGGAGTTCGAAAAAACCGGGATGAATAGTATTCGCGTATTTTTCTATAAAAGGCCTTCACATTTCTATTTTGCAAAATAAACTAGGGTTTCATCTTCCACAAACCCCAGCCGCCACTTTCTGATGTATGGCCGAGAATCACTGTCATTCTTCCTCTATAATCTCTCAATCTATCAATCAGTTCGAAAAGTCGTCAACTGCAAAGTTAAGGAAGGAGTTGAGAGCTTCCCATCCATACGGCTAAGATGGGCTATCGTCGATCGGAGGAGGAGCTACAGGCCCGCGTTCGCTTGCGTTAGGGCACGTTTTTCGTGATGCTAGGGGCCATCGAGATGGACCGGTCGCACGGCAAAGGGGGAGTGGGCGATGGCCGCTCGAACGCCGTTGTCTGATCGTTGAGAAGTTGAACGGAGATGGGTTGCGTTCTCAACCCTAGGGGCGACCTTGGGTTTTTTTTTCACGTAAAGGAAACACGTGAGGGGAGAAGGAGAAGGGTGCGGCCGATCTGGAGCAAGAAGATAATCAACGGTCTTGATGTTTTTAGGGTTAGAAATTTATATAATTGTGTAAATTATTTATAATTTAAATTCGTAAAACTTTAAAAAGCCATAACTTGTTCATACGAGGTCGGAATTGTGCGAAACGAAGTGCGTTGGAATCGTTTTCGCGAATGCTACGCGATGCAACTGGATTGGAGTAGTTTGGAGCTAGTTTGAATTTCTGTTAAAATTAAACGCATGTTTAATTTTATTCGAAATAAAACGCTGAAACTGAATTGGAATCAAGGTGAGAACTTCTCACTCAATCGAACAGTTTCGATTTATATTTTAAATAGTTAGATTTAAAATATGCTTGAATGTATGTTGAATGATGATTGCAGTTATTGATCGCTGTTTGATTGTGATAGTATATATAGTAGGATATACTATATATAACAATATATATATATATATATATATATATATATATTGGCATATGTATATATTGGAGTTGATTTCCCGCATTATATAGCGGATGAGACCCTATTGCGCCGTCTATTAAGCGGATAATATTTTATAAATCCCATATACCGCGATAATTCCGTACTGGAGCGGAATTGGTATTATGCTAACATCTTTGGAAGCAGGGAAACAGGTTGGAGGGATCCAACTGGATTCCTCAACTGTATTGATTTATTTACATATATGGTGATATTTGTTGATTATCGTATCGATATATGATATTTGGATGTCGTGATTGACTATTTGGTGCTACTGCATCATCGGATCCATTTTTGAAGTTTTAAAATAATGATTTTGGTTTTAAAAGGAATTTTAAAGTGGTTTTTCAAAGTATATGTTTTTATTAAATTTTGAATTGATTCATTTTGAATAATTAAAACATTATAAATTTTTATGTTATAAAAATTTAGATTTTTGAGAAATATAACCGAAATGAGATTTTTGGAAATAAATAGTTAATTAATTTATAAATTGGTTTAAATTGGGATTTTTGAATTATTAAAAACGATGTGTATAAAAGACTTATAAAATTGATATTTTATAAATTAAAAATATTGGAATACTAAAACGAGTTTTTATAAGTGTTAAAAAATGAAATAAAAATGGATTTCATAAGTGAACGGAATTTATAGATTTATAAATTGTGAAGTTATAAAATGAACAGATTTAGTGAAATAGAAGATTTATAAGTAATTATCTTATAAATCGGATTTTGGCATTTAAATGAGATATAAATGGAATTTGTTAATAATGATATTTATAAATCGAAGCTTATAAATAGAAAAGGAATTTATAAACATTGTTTATAAATTCGAAATCAATTGAATTTGATAAATTGAATATTGAAGTTTATTAAAGGAATTATATTCACGATTTTGGACAGTGAATACATTTTTGAATAAAATGTTCATATTTGGCAAAATGAATATTATAAAAAGAAGTTAATTATTTTAAAGGTGTTTTAAAATGTATTATGAATCGAAACCATAGATTTCAACATTTATTGTTGAAATAGACGTTTTCGAGAAAGAAGGAAATGGTGGACTATAACTCTGTTGTTATAGTAAATGATTCCCGAAAGGAAATGTTTTGTATAGTATTGGGATTTATATATCTATCTAAATTTCGAATCCCTATACTAGTGATTTTGGGTCGTCGTAACGATTTTTTACGCAACAGTCGTTTTAGCCCAAATAAATGTGTTAAGTGAATGTTTTCCTTAAAGAATGAAATATATACTTAATTTCGATATTAAGTATATGGAATATTTTCTAAGTATTGAAAATAAATGGATTTGTGAATTATATATTAATAAATAAGTATGGAAATGTTTTTCCAATGTGAAATGAAATGTTTTGAGAATTTATCTTTTTGAAGATAAATTGAAAATGAATAATTGAAATCGTATATTCATAAATATTTTGGAATGTAAATTCACTATGGAATTTATAAATGAAAAGAGGAATTTGTTTAAAAATAAATGTTGATTTATTTTTGAAGTGTGGGAATTAATTTACGGATTTGGAACGTAAATATAAAGTAAATCGTTAAGGATTTATTTAATTGGTTTAAATGAACCATATTGAAATGAAAGTACTTCGCGTAAGGAAAATGTTTGAAATTTGTATTCAAAAGTGGTAAAGGTGAAAAGTGATCTGAAAATTAGTTTTCAAATGTTGAAGTGTGGGAAATTTTATATCTAGTAAAGATATTTTGGAAAATTAATAATTTGGAAAATTATTTGGAATTTGGTGATGTTGAGCATGCCTATTGATAGTTAAATAATCCGACAATCAATATTTACCTTTAAATAGGTATTTGTTGTGATTTGTTTGAATTTGAATGCCACACTTATTTTTGAATGAGCGCTCACTATTCGGGTTAGCCGGGAAAGGACCTTGGGGTCGTATAACCCATTTCGAATATGTGATACGTCATTATGGATTGCATTTGATGACCGGTGTTGAAGACCGGATATTTTTGAAAACGGAAGGATTACCGTTGAGTTACTCTGCATCGGTTGATCTCCGATATAGAGGTTTTATCACCCTTAGTGACGGGAAGTCCGGTCGTGATTAGTGAATATCCGGATCGCAAGGACTTCTTTGTAAGTGCCTTCGGTTCTGTTCGAGCCCGGAACAGACTTGTATGGATTGTATGTCTGACATTACAAATTGAGATATAAAGCTGATTTCTTTCAAATATATTTCTGTTGGCGGCGGAGAATTTATTCTCTTAGCTTAACACCCTTCTCTGAGACGTACGAGCTCAAAGGTTATATGGTTGAAGGTTATTAGTGATATACTCCCAATTTGGTAGTGTGGCATGCTGAGTGTTGCTGTGAAATGATCATTGTTTGATCATTTGTGAAAGGATCATTTATTTGATCATTTATCTTGGTGATCATTTCTATGATCATTTGTTGACCCAAAGAACAGCTTTTGTATAAAGCGTGGCTTTGTGGACGAGACTTCGTCGGACCTCACACCCCGGAAATGGTCAAAACAGGAAGGATGCGGCAAGGTTATTAGAGGGCAGCGCCCCTTTAGTGTATGTCGTTCCTTCTGGATAGAGGTGGTATCATGGTATGGAGCCCAGATATTTAACCTATGTTGTTGCTGCAAATTTTGTGGTTGTTGGAAATCGAGGATCCTCGGATAGATCGGTTACGATCGGGGGATGACATATTCGTGTCAGTAGTTACCAGTTAGGGGTAACCCGGCCTTGTGTTGGCAGAGATCCGGTTTGGTTCTCGGGATGTCATTCCAGAGGCGTTTTCATGTGGCAATGGGAAAGTTCCTTGGCCTGACCATTTGTTGGAAATCCAAAGAAACGATACGATCTTGTACGGTTTTAGTTGTAGAACCTATCATTCACTTATGGTGGCGCCCCACTGTTTGGATGGTAGCTATAGTAGGAATAAGTGCGGAATGCCTATGCTGGCTAAGATTTATATCTTTATTTTCGAAATGATTTTTTCCTACACTATGCACTAGTAATAATATCAAATGTTTCTTTTAATGCGTATCAAGCATCTTTGACTATCATAAGGAGAAATCTCCTCCGATTCTGCGTTTGCATTGTGTGTGTGTGTGGGAGGCCTTATGGTAGTCTCATTTTTAAAAAAGCATTGCGAATTGACTTTAAAAATATTCCTCTCTTTTGATTTTAAAGAAAAATAAACTGTTTTGAGTTCTCACACCAGTCACATGACTGACTCGGAGTTTATTGTTTTCCTTCCTAAATTCTGGGTGCCCACCAAATTTCCACACGGCCAGTCAAGAGTCAGGTTTTCTGGATATTCTGGAATTCAGGAGTTGCTGGAGGCAAGCTGCATGGCATGGCGTATTCCTAGTATATAATATTTCTTTTCCGCTGTTGATGTTGTTTGTTATTGTATGCTCTGATGATGTAATGAAATGTAATAACTGATATAGTTCTTTGTTTAAAGATTATTCATTTATTTTTTATATGTTGTTCCACGGCGATTGTGAGATTCTGATATTGTTCTGTTGTTTTCTTTCTGTTCCGTTCTATTTTCTTTTCTCTCTATTTTCTATCCTTTTCTCTTTCTTCTACCTTTTTCTTCTTCTTTAACCCTAACATTTCGGTTTTTCGGCAATGAAAAATCGTAAACGTTACATTTGGTATCAAAGCTTATGGTTAAGCGACACCATGGCTCTGTTGGGTATAACTCATTAGAGATAGAGTCAGCAGTACTCTAGAATGAGTGTGAGTGTAATAATAGATACGAGCGCGTGTTTGTTAGTGAATATAAATTGTTTTATATTGTGATGATTGGTTTGTTGAGTGGTATATGGATTTTGGTCAACACGAGTAATTAACGTTGTTGATAGGGATCTCTAAACACTTGTACAGAACAAATTGACACAATATCATTTTAATAGGGTAAATGAAATAATTTTACCTTGATAAATTCCATTTATTAATAATTTTTCAAAATTATTAAAGTGTATATGAATTGATTGTTTGGTTGTTGAATAAGTTAAATAAAAACAACAGTTGAAAAAGAATGAATTGTATAAACAAATAAATTATAAGTGTGGAATTATAATTAAAATGATTTACAATTGTGAAATAATCTTATATACAAGAAGTGAAATTATATAAGTAAAAGACTTATAAATGTGATTTATATTCTGAAAACAAAATTCCAGAGAAGTGTTTTGAAAGGATTTGATATTTTGGGAAAATTGTTTTGAAGAGATGAAAGCTCTAAACTCTTTTCGGTCGCTGGAAAATAATTCCGATGATGATCATGACATCATCGGTGTTCATTTTCGGGTTTCCAAAAGAGGGATTGCTGCCAAGTGATTTTAAATGAAAGTTGTTTGGAAAATTTGGATTTGGTTTTGGAAATTCAAAAGATAATTTGAATTGATTTCAAAAATGATTTTGAAAGGTTGAAAAGACTCTGTAATCCTATTTAAAATATTTATGGGAATGATAAATGAGTGAATAACTTATACAATTTGAATTTTGATAGAATAAATTTAATTTAAAGAATGGAGTTAAATTAAAGTAAGTATAAGTAAATCAATAAAGATCCAAGTTGTAAATTGATGAATATAAGTGAGATAAGTTTTGAACTTATAATATGAGTTAATAAATTTTGCTTTGGTAAAGGTTAAATAGAATTTACTTTAGAATTGAAATTTAAATTGGATTTATAAGTGGAAACTTAAGTTAAATTGAAATAAATGATGTTGGAATTGAATATAACTTAAGTGATGTTGAATAAAGTTGATTTTGGTGTCGAAATTAATTAATAAGTGAACTAATGAAGTGCAGTCATTAAGAATTTGAACTTGAGTTATATGAATGAAATTCAACTTTATATTGCTAAAGGAATTAGCAATTGAATTGAACTAATGAATTGAATGAAAGTCAATTGAATGTTGAACCAATTGGAATTAAAAGTGATGGACCAAATTGAATGCAAAATTAATAATTTGGTTATGTTGAATATGCATTGGTTGTTATATGATTATTAGTTGATTGTATATAAATTCATTAAGTGTTAATGAAATTGAATTAGCAAAATTGAAAGCTATATAATTGAATTCAAATTGAAAGTAAATAAATTTGAATAGAATTGAATGTGAATTGGATTTAATTAGTGAAAGCAAACTAATTAAAATTGAATATGAATGAATGTTAGTAAATCCAATGTTAATGAATCAAATGTGATTTAAATTGGAAAACCAATTCCTTGAATATTAATGAGAATATGAATAAATATTGAGTTGGTTGATGGTTGCATTTGTTGTTTAGTTGCATTTGCTATATTATCCAGTTGTTATGTTGCTATATGTTGTATATTGATACTATTTTCATATATGCATGATTCTCATGTTGTTGTTGAGTGTATAGTAGGTGCAGATTGCGCTTGCTTCGCTTTTGGAGCTCGCTTTCGTGCTATATTAGCCGTATATGCTCGCTAATAATATAATAAGGTACATATCTCGGATTACATACCATACTTTTACACTTTTTTCCCTGCGGGATGCCTCATCACTTGATGAGATGTATATTTGTGATATATATACTGTCATTTTTTTCGGATCGAGCCGCGCAAAGGAGAGTATGGCGAATTTTTCCGAAAATTTAAGGCGTTAGAAATTTTTTGGAAATTTTGGGAAAATTTGTGAAAACTATAACTTTGATTTTGGAATTGGAAGTTAAACGATGTAATTGGTTTTGAAAAAGATAACTAAGTATAGATTTGAAAACTTAGTAAAGTATGGTAAGAAGTTTAAATTTGTTTTGGAAAGTTAATGAATTCTGTAACTTTTCTTACCTGGTAATTTCAAGGACGAAATTCTTTTAAGGGGGGAAGTATGTAACGACCCAGAATTTTTGATAATTTAAATTTGTATATTTAATTGATTTTAAATATTAATAAGTGGAATTTATAAGTCGAATAAATTTTATTTCGAATAATTGGATTTAATTGAATAATTAAATCGATAATTTGATAGTGAAAATATAGAAATAATTGAAAATTTGGTTAAATATGATTGAAAATGATTCGTAAAATTTTATTTTATCATATTGAAGTTATAATGATATTTTAGAACTTTTAAAATCGAATTAAAAGTTAATTTGTGAAAATTGAATATTTTAATATTTAATTATCGACTGAAGAATAGCCAATTTTCAAACAGTCTCAGAATTGGACGAAACTGGTTCCATTGGATCCGTAATAGTTAGTTATTATTGGATTTCAATTTTCGTAGCAATCAGAGTTATCGTTTGACCGTGGCACCTCGAAACGCATCGAAATTGTTTTAATATTAAATTGGCGAGTTAAAATAGCCATTTTTCAAAAAGTCTCGAATTTCGACGAAACCAGTTTCATCGGATCAGTAATGTGATATTATTGTATGGTTTCAAATTTCATGTCAATCGGATTTACCGTTTGTCCGGGGCAAGCGAAAATGCCTAGAAATCGGTTTAATTTAAATCGAACGTTTATTGCCATAACTCGCACAGATGATCGAATTTGCCTCCGAAACGCGGTGTAAACCTTAGAAATGCCAACTGGCACGCTTCGTTTGGAGTTCGGAAAACCCGGGATGAATATTGTTCGCGTATTTTTCTATAAAAGGCCTTCACATTTCTATTTTGCAAAATAAACTAGGGTTTCATCTTCCACAAACCCCAGCCGCCACTTTCTGATGTATGGCCGAGAATCGCTGTCGTTCTTCCTCTATAATCTCTCGATCTATCAATCAATTCGAAAAGTCGTCAACTGCAAAGTTAAGGAGGGAGTTGAGAGCTTCCCATCCATACGGCTAAGATGGGCTATCGTCGATCGGAGGAGGAGCTACAGGCCCGCGTTCGCTTGCGTGAGGGGACGTTTTTCGTGATGCTAGGGGCCATCGAGATGGACCGGTCGCACGACAAAGGGGGAGTGGGCGATGGCCGCTCGAACGCCGTTGTCTGATCATTGAGAAGTTGAACGGAGATGGGTTGCGTTCTCAACCCTAGGGGCGGCCTTGGGTTTTTTTTTCACGTAAAGGAAACGCGTGAGGGGAGAAGGAGAAGGGTGCGGCCGATCTGGAGCAAGAAGATAATCAATGGTCTTGATGTGTTTAGGGTAGAAATTTATATAATTGTGTAAATTATTTATAATTTAAATTCGTAAAACTTTAAAAAGCCATAACTTGTTCATACGAGGTCGGAATTGCGCGAAACAAAGTGCGTTGGAATCGTATTGGCGAATGCTACGCGATGCAACTGGATTGGAGTCGTTTGGAGCTAGTTTGAATTTCTGGTAAAATTAAACGCATGTTTAATTTTATTCGAAATAAAACGCTGAAACTGAATTGGAATCAAGGTGAGAACTTCTCACTCAATCAAACAGTTTCGATTTAAATTTTAAATAGTTAGATTTAAAATATGCTTGAATGTATGTTGTACGATGATTGCGGTTATTGATTGCTGTTTGATTGTGATAGTATATATAGTAGGATATATCTATATATAACAATATGATGCAGCACGACCTATGGAAGGCTTAGGTCGAACACAGGTTAAGCTAGGTCAGTTCCGACCTAAGGAGAAAGAGCTACGAGCCAGTGAAGCCGAGTTACGAGTTAGGGAAGCTTTAAGTCGGCTACGGGTTAGGCGCTTGGATCGGGCCCGACCTAACAGACCACAGGGGAAGAAGTTACGACTGAATCATTCGAGCTTGATGAACGATTCACCTATAAGTCGTTTCCGACCTAAGGAATCATGTGTAGAAAGGGTGCGAGTTAATGAAGAAGGGCTAAGTCGGGACCGAGCTAATTGGAGACCAGAGGGACAGTTGTGCCGAGCTAACGAGCTACGAACTAAGAAAAGTCGGTGAAGGGTAAGCCGCGTGGATGTTAAGTCGGCAAGGAGTTAAGTCGTGTTTCTTTGAGTCGTAGGTCGGCATGATGTTGGGTCGGTAACAGCTTGAATCGGTCATGTATGTAATATGTGAGTCGGTAATATACATAAGTCGGTCGCATTGAGTCGGATGAGTTGTCGTATGTAGGTCGTACTTGTTGAGTCGGTCAGGGTTCATAAGTCGCATACGACTTAAGAGTGGCGTGAGTTGTAAATGCTATAAATAGCCGTGTGTGAGTCATTTGTTGGTAGTTGATTTTGAAATAAAATTTCTTGTTGATTGCTTTGTGCTTTCTTCTCCAATTGGTAGTTGAGTGTAATCTCCTATCTCCACTTACGTCATTCGAGTGCGCTCGAATCCACGTTTGCTGAAGCCGATTCACGGAATCTAGTGCGCTAGATCAACGTACGAAGAATCGTAGATCTTTAAACACGGTATAGTGCGCTATCAACGTGTTTGAGATAGCTAGAGTTCGGTATCTTCGGATCAACGAACTTGGGCATTTTGGTATCTTCAACTCACCGATTGCTACATTTCACCGATTTAAGTTTGTTTCGATTAATCCGCTGCGTCATTTATTGGTATCAGAGCCATACTTAGCCAATCATAGCTAAGTTGATTCTTGGAGCCAAGTTTTTGAAGTTTTTGAAGTTTGAAGTTGTTCATTGTGTTCATATTGAAGTTGCAACAAGTTTGAATTGGTTGATCCATTACATTTTGGATCAAAGTGAGCAAAGGAGTTTGAAATTGAAGAAGGCCGTGTATACTAGCGGGAAGTAGCCGAGCCTTGTGGAGTGTTTGAATTTGGAGCCGACTTAACCTAAGTCGCGACTTGTTGCCGAGTCAAGCTAAGCCGTACATTGTTGAGCTGAGACTTGTTATTTTGTTGAAAACTTTGAATTTTTGTGTTTGAATTGTTGAAGTTTGAGAAGTTTTTCAATCATGCCACCAAGGAGAGCTAATCGTCATCAAAACGTTGAAGCTTTGTATCGTCGAGAAGAAGCTGAGCTTATGGAACAACGTATTAATGAGAAATTTGATGAAGGCATTGGTAAATTGGAGAGATTGATGAATAATTTGAATCAAAGGAGGAGATCACCAAACTCGAACCATGGAGGAAACCGAGTTTCGCCATCGGTTACGGAAGCGAGGAGGGTATCGCCACATTCTTGTAGAGATAGAAGAGAAACGTCAATTTCATCACGAAGAGATCATCATGACTATGCACATGAAGAGAGAAGAAGTCAACGTGAATTTGACAATGAAGCATATAGAGATGAAGAGAGACATAGTCAAAGAAGCATGCATGAACGAAGGGATGATAATGGTCGAGATCGATGTAGACGTACTTTTGATTTTGTTGAAGAGGGTGATAGAGCTAGTATTCATTATCGAGATCGAGATCAAGTTCGAAATTCTTATCGGGATGTTGAAGATGATCGTCGATGGGAATCGGGTATGAAAATGGAGATTCCGGAATTTAAAGGCGGGATGGTAGCGGAAGAGTTCTTAGATTGGTTGTCTAATGTTGAAGAGATCTTTGATTTCAAGGAGGTTCCTGAGCATAGAAGGGTGAAGTTGGTTGCTACTAGGTTGAGGGGGAGAGCTTTGGCGTGGTGGCAGCAAACTAAACTTACAAGGGAGAGAATGGGAAAGTCAAAGATAGAATCATGGGATAAGATGAAGAAGTTGATGAGATCTACTTTCTTACCTTACAACTACCAATCACTTATGTACCAAAGGTTGCAGAATCTGAGGCAAGGGACAAAGTCTGTTAGTGATTATGCTGATGAATTTTACCAACTCATTGCCAGGAATGATATTATGGAAACGGAAGAACAGCTAACTGCTAGATTCATTGGGGGATTGAGAATGCAGATCCAAGATATGGTTAATATGTTTGATCCTAGATCAGTTGCAGTGGCACATCAGAAAGCGTTGGCTTGGGAGAAACAAGGAAGGCGTGGAGGTGGTGTGTTTACTAATTCCAATAATCAAGCGAGGGGTGTTGGTGGAAGTTCTAATGTTCCTAAACCTGTTTCAAAGCCAGTTGTGAAGGAGGCTGAGAAGGCGAAGGTTAGCAGTGTTTTCAAATGTTATAATTGTCAGGAGTTGGGTCACAAAAGTAATGAATGTCCGAAGCCGAAGAAGAGAACCATGGTTGCAGAAGTTGAGGAGGATGATGGTGAGGAGGCAGAATGCTCAAATATACCTTATGTTGAGGAGGAAGAAGAATTGTTTGGAGATGAAGGTTGTAATCTTATGATGAGGAGGTCATGTCTTACACCAAAGCAAGAGGAGGATTGTAGTTGGTTGAGGAGTAACATATTTCAGTCGACATGCACTATTCTGGGGAAAGTTTGCAAGTTCGTTATTGATGCTGGGAGCTGTGATAATATTATTTCTACAGAAGCAGTGAGGAAATTGAACTTGAAGACTGAAAAGCACCCTAAACCGTACAAGCTAGCATGGTTAAGGAAGGGTGGTGAAGTGAAGGTGTGTCGAAGAGCTTGTGTTAATTTTTCTATTGGGAAGAAGTACAAAGATGAAATTTGGTGTGACGTTGTAGACATGGATGTGTGTCATCTGTTGTTGGGCAGACCATGGCAGTTTGATAGAGCAGTTCAACATGACGGTCGTGCCAATAGTTACAGTTTCATGTTCGAGGGTACGAAAATCACTTTGGTTCCTAAGAAGCAACAGCAGAAGGAGAGCAAGCTGGAGGAAATTGAGGAATTGAAAACTCTGTTGACTTTGAAAGAGTTTGTTAAGGAATTTGAAGAGGAGCCTGAAGTATTTTTGTTGATTGGGAGAGAGAGTAGTGAAGAAGTTGAAATACCAGAAGCAGCAAAGCCAATTTTGAAAGAATTTGAAGACGTCTTTCCAGAGGAGTTGCCTAAGGAGTTACCGCCACTTAGAGACATTCAACATCAAATTGATCTTGTTCCGGGAGCAGTGTTACCACATCGACCACATTACCGAATGAGTCCGAAGGAACATGAGGAGTTACGAAGGCAGGTGGAAGAGTTGTTGGAACAGGGACATGTTCAGGAAAGCTTGAGTCCTTGTGCCGTGCCAGCATTGTTAGTACCAAAGAAGGACGGAACATGGAGGATGTGTACAGATAGTAGAGCTTTGAATAAGATCACTGTCCGATATAGGTTTCCTATGCCAAGGTTGGATGATTTGTTAGATCAATTGAGTGGGGCAACTATATTTTCGAAGATTGATTTGAAGAGTGGTTATCATCAAATTCGAATCAGACCTGGAGACGAATGGAAGACAGCTTTCAAGACGAGAGAGGGGTTATACGAATGGTTGGTTATGCCATTTGGTTTGTCAAATGCACCTAGTACATTCATGCGGGTGATGAATCAAATCTTTAGACCATTCATTGGGAAGTTCGTCGTGGTTTATTTCGATGATATTCTGATATATAGCAGGAGTATGGAGGAGCATGTTCTACATTTGAGGGAAGTGTTGATTATTCTTCGTGAAGAACAATTTTATGCTGCTACGAAGAAATGTGTGTTTATGACGCACAGTGTTTTATTTCTGGGTTATGTTGTTTCAGGAAAAGGCATTCAAGTTGATCAGAGTAAAGTTGAAGCAGTCAGGAATTGGCCACAGCCAAAGACAATTACAGAAGTGAGAAGTTTTCATGGGTTAGCATCATTCTACCGAAGATTCATACCACACTTCAGTAGCGTGATGGCTCCAATTACTGATTGCATGAAGGGGAAACAGTTTGTGTGGTCAGAAGAAGCGGGAGTTGCTTTTGAGAAGATCAAGGAATTGTTGACGTCTGCACCAATTCTTGTTCTACCTAATTTTCAGTTATTGTTTGAATTGCATACTGATGCTTCGAAGGTTGGTATTGGAGGAGTTCTGAGTCAGAATGGGAAACCAGTTGCTTATTTCAGCGAAAAGTTGTCAGGAGCAAAGATGAGATACAGTACATATGACGTTGAATTCTATGCTGTTGTACAAGCTGTTAAGCATTGGAGACATTATCTATTTCAGAAGGAATTTGTTCTTTATACAGATCATGAAGCATTGAAACATTTACAGGGGCAGGATAAGATTTCGGCAAGACATGCATCATGGATTGCTTATTTACAGCAGTTTACTTTTGTCGTTAAGCACAAATCAGGGGTGACAAATCGGGTAGCTGATGCTTTGAGTAGGAGGAGTCATTTATTAACGACAATGAAAGTTGAAGTGACGGGGTTTGAATTACTGCCAGAGATGATTAATGAAGATCCTTACTTTGTGAAATATGTTGAAAAGGTGAAGGATGGGAGTACCGATGAATTTATGTTGGTTGATGGATTTCTGTTTAAGGGGAATCGTTTATGTATACCAGACTATAGCTTGAGATTGAAAATTGTCAAGGAGTTACATGAGGAAGGGCATGTGGGCCGTGATCGTACTTTGCAGTTGATTTCACAGTCTTACTTTTGGCCATCGATGAGAAAAGAGGTTGAAAGATTCGTGGAGAGATGTCATATTTGTCAGGTGTCAAAGGGAACAACAACGAATGCAGGGTTGTATATGCCATTACCAGTACCATCTAAGCCATGGGTTGATATTAGCATGGATTTCGTTTTGGGTTTGCCTAGAACTCAAAGGGGAAATGATTCGATATTTGTTGTGGTGGACAGGTTTTCGAAGATGGCACATTTTGTTGCTTGCAAGAAGATAGCGGATGCAGTTCGAGTAGCACAGTTATTTTTCAAAGAGATTTATCGACTTCATGGTTTGCCAGAGTCTATTGTGTCGGATAGAGATACTCGTTTTCTGAGTCACTTTTGGTTGAGTTTGTGGAAGATGGTGGGAACGAAACTGAAATTTAGTAGTGCTTATCATCCGCAAACTGACGGGCAGACAGAAGTTGTTAACAGGTCATTGGGAAATTTATTGCGATGTCTTGTACAGGATAATTTGAAAAGTTGGGACATGAAGTTATGCCAAGCTGAATTTGCACATAATCATGCAGTGAATCGTAGCACGGGATTCAGTCCGTTTCAGATTGTTTATTCAAATTTACCCAGGGGACCGTTGGATTTGGCAGTAGTACCACAGTCAAAGGGGACAGTTAAACGAGCTGTTGATTTTGTTGATGAGCTGACTGAATGTCATAAAATCGTTCAGGAACGATTGGAGAAATCGAATGAGAAGTATAAGAAGTCTGCAGATTTGAAGCGACGAAATGTTGAATTTAACGAAGGCGATTTGGTTTATGCAGTGTTGACAAAAGACCGTTTTCCAGTGGGAACATACAATAAATTGAAAGCGCGGAAAATTGGTCCAGTTGAAGTTTTGAAGAAAATCAATGAGAATGCTTATCGATTAAAGTTACCAGATGATGTTTATACCTCTGATGTTTTTAACGTCAAACATTTAATTCCATAACATGGGGGTGAGATTGTTGAGGAAGGATTTACAAATTCGAGGTCGAATTTTTCTCAACCAGGGGAGGATGATGCAGCACGACCTATGGAAGGCTTAGGTCGAACACAGGTTAAGCTAGGTCAGTTCCGACCTAAGGAGAAAGAGCTACGAGCCAGTGAAGCTGAGTTACGAGTTAGGGAAGCTTTAAGTCGGCTACGGGTTAGGCGCTTAGATCGGGCCCGACCTAACAGACCACAGGGGAAGAAGTTACGACTGAATCATTCGAGCTTGATGAACGATTCACCTATAAGTCGTTTCCGACCTAAGGAATCATGTGTAGAAAGGGTGCGAGTTAATGAAGAAGGGCTAAGTCGGGACCGAGCTAATTGGAGACCAGAGGGACAGTTGTGCCGAGCTAACGAGCTACGAACTAAGAAAAGTCGGTGAAGGGTAAGCCGCGTGGATGTTAAGTCGGCAAGGAGTTAAGTCGTGTTTCTTTGAGTCGTAGGTCGGCATGATGTTGGGTCGGTAACAGCTTGAATCGGTCATGTATGTAATATGTGAGTCGGTAATATACATAAGTCGGTCGCATTGAGTCGGATGAGTTGTTGTATGTAGGTCGTACTTGTTGAGTCGGTCAGGGTTCATAAGTCGCATACGACTTAAGAGTGGCGTGAGTTGTAAATGCTATAAATAGCCGTGTGTGAGTCATTTGTTGGTAGTTGATTTTGAAATAAAATTTCTTGTTGATTGCTTTGTGCTTTCTTCTCCAATTGGTAGTTGAGTGTAATCTCCTATCTCCACTTACGTCATTCGAGTGCGCTCGAATCCACGTTTGCTGAAGCCGATTCACGGAATCTAGTGCGCTAGATCAACGTACGAAGAATCGTAGATCTTTAAACACGGTATAGTGCGCTATCAACGTGTTTGAGATAGCTAGAGTTCGGTATCTTCGGATCAACGAACTTGGGCATTTTGGTATCTTCAACTCACCGATTGCTACATTTCACCGATTTAAGTTTGTTTCGATTAATCCGCTGCGTCACAATATATATATATATATATATATATATATATATATATATATATATATATATATATATATATATTGGCATATGTATATATTGGAGTTGATTTTTTGCATTATATAGCGGATGAGACCCTATTGCGCCGTCTATTAAGCAGATAATATTTTATAAATCCCATATACCGCGATAATTCCGTACTGGAGCGGAATTTGTATTGTGCTAACATCTTTGGATGCAGGGAAACAGGTTGGAGGGATCCAACTGGATTCCTCAACTGTATTGATTTATTTACATATATGGTGATATTTGTTGATTATCATATCGATATATGATATTTGGATGTCGTGATTGACTATTTGGTGCTGATGCATTATCGGATCCATTTTTGAAGTTTTAAAATAATGATTTTGGTTTTAAAAGGAATTTAAAGTGGTTTTTCAAAGTATATGTTTTTATTAAATTTTGAATTGATTCATTTTAAATAATTAAAACGTTATAAATTTTTATGTTATAAAAATTTAGATTTTTAAGAAATATAACCGAAATGAGATTTTTGGAAATAAATAGTTAATTAATTTATAAATTGGTTTAAATTGGGATTTTTGAATTATTAAAAACGATGTGTATAAAAGACTTATAAAATTGATATTTTATAAATTAAAAATATTGGAATATTAAAACGAGTTTTTATAAGTGTTAAAAAATGAAATAAAAATGGATTTCATAAGTGAACGGAATTTATAGATTTATAAATTGTGAAGTTATAAAATGAATAGATTTTGTGAAATAGAAGATTTATAAGTAATTATCTTATAAATCGAATTTTGGCATTTAAATGAGATATAAATGGAATTTGTTAATAATGAGATTTATAAATCGAAGCATATTAATAGAAAAGGAATTTATAAACATTGTTTATAAATTCGAAATCAATTGAATTTGATAAATTGAATATTGAAGTTTATTAAAGGAAATATATTCACGATTTTGGACAGTGAATGCATTTTTGAATAAAATGGTCATGTTTGGAAAAATGAATATTATAAAAAGAAGTTAATTATTTTAAAGATGTTTTAAAATGTATTATGAATCGAAACCATAGATTTCAACATTTATTGTTGAAATAGACATTTTCGAGAAAGAAGGAAATGGTGGACTATAACACTGTTGTTATAGTAAATGATTCCCGAAAGGAAATGTTTTATATAGTATTGGGATTTATATATCTATCTAAATTTCGAATCCCTATACTAGTGATTTTGGGTCGTCGTAACGATGTTTTACGCAACAGTCGTTTTAGCCCAAATAAATGTGTTAAGTAAATGTTTTCCTTAAAGAGTGAAATATATACTTAATTTCGATATTAAGTATATGGAATATTTTCTAAGTATTGAAAATAAATGGATTTGTGAATTATTTATTAATAAATAAGTATGGAAATGTTTTTCCAATGTGAAATGAAATGTTTTGATAATTTATCTTTTTGAAGGTAAATTGAAAATGAATAATTGAAATCGTATATTCATAAATATTTTGGAATGTAAATTCACTATGGAATTTATAAATGAAAAGGGGAATTTGTTTAAAAATAAATGTTGATTTATTTTTGAAGTGTGGGAATTAATTTACGGATTTGGAACGTAAATATAAAGTAAATCGTTAAGGATTTATTTAATTGGTTTAAATGAACCATGTTGAAATGAAAGTATTTCGTGTAAGGAAAATGTTTGAAATTTGTTTTCAAAAGTGGTAAAGGTGAAAAGTGATCTGAAAATTAGTTTTCAAATGTTGAAGTGTGGGAAATTTTATATCTAGTAAAGATATTTTGGAAAGTAAATAATTTGGAAAATTATTTGGAATTTGGTGATGTTGAGCATGCCTATTTGATGCAGCTCAGACCAGGGTCGAAGAATTGCAAGTTAACGGCATGAGTCGTTCACGATGTAGTGGGAGTTTAAGTCGTTTACGACTTAACAGATCCGAAGGCAAAGGCATGAGTCGCATACGATCGAAGGAAGAAGGGTTAGGTCGGTCATGATCTAACAGGCTAGGATAAAAAGAGTTACGACCTAACAAAATGATAAGTCATTCGAAATCTGAATCTTTAGGTCGTCTACGACCTATAACTACAAGTGCTAATGAAGAGGCCTTAAGTCGTTCGCGACTTAATAGGGTGAAGGATAACGAGTCACGGAGATAAGTCGTTGGAGATACGTCGCTCAGATTTAGGTCGCTGGACCTTGGGTGGTGATGCCTACAAGATGAGTCGCTTGATTCATGAGTCATTAAGTCGTTATGCTAAAAAGTGTTAAGTCGTGGTCTGTTTAAGTTGTATGTCGTGTACTTTGTTCTGTTGAGATACATGTATGTGTCGTATTGTAATATGAGTCGTGAGTCGTCTCGTCTTTGGTCGCATAATTGTAATACCGTGTGAGAAGCTGTTGAGTCGCTGCCGACTTATGTGTTGTGTTGTAATTTGGGTATGGTGTTGTTGCTAAGTCGAGAGCCTTAAGTCGTGGGGGATGAGCCGTGTACGACTTAACGAAAGGTTGTGAAAAGCTATAAATAGGGAGTGTGTTGTACATTTTGGGGGGTTGATTTTTGAATAAAATTCTTGTTGATTGCTGTGTGCTTTCATCCTAAATTGGTAGTTGAGTGTAATCTCCTATCTCCACTTTTGGTTATTCGAGTGCTCTCGAATCAACGATTGTTGAAGCCGATTCGCGGAATCATGTGCGCTTGATCAACGCTTGAAGAATTGAAGTTCTTCTCTCACGGTACCATGCGCGATCAACGTGTCGAAGATAGCTAGAATTCAGTATCTTTGTGATCAACGAATTTGGGCATTTCAGTATCTTCAATCCACCGATTTCCTACTTTCATCGATCTATATCGTTTGTTTGTTATCAGCTGCATCAGTTTTGGTATCAGAGCTTGACTTAGCCAATCATAGCTAAGACGAGTCTTGGAGCCAAGGAGTTTGAAGTTTGGTGTTCATCGTGTTCATCGCGAGGTTGCAACAAGTTTGGAGTTTTCGATCCATTTCATTTTGGATCAAAGTGTGGAAGTTGTTTGAGTTGATTTGTGTCGAAGTGTGAAGGCCGAACATAACTTTGTGTCAAGTATTGAGCCGTGCATCATCTTGCTTGTTCAAGCCGAGTTTGAAGTATTTGAGAAGATTAATCATGCCACCAAGGAGAGCTAATCGTTATCAAAATGTTGAAGCGTTGTATAGAAGAGAAGAAGTCGAGCAAATGGAACAACGTATTAATGAGAAATTTGATGAAGGCATTGGAAAGTTAGAGAAGTTGATGAATGATTTGAATCAAAAGCAAAGGACGAGATCACCAATCTCGAACCATGGAGGAAACCGAGTTTCGCCATTGGTTACGGAAGCGAGGAGGGTATCACCGCAATCTTTTAGAGAACGAAGAGAAACATCAATTTCATCAAGGAGAGATCAGCATGACTATGGACATGAAGAGAGGAGAACTTCACGAGAGTTTGAAAATGAGCCATATAGAGATGAAGAGAGACATAGTAGAAGAGACATGCGTGATCGAAGGGATGTTGATGGTCGAGATCGATATAGACGTACATTTGATTTTGATGAAGAGGGTGATAGAGCTAGCATGCATTATCGAGATCGAGACCAAGTTCGAAATTCATATCGAGATGTGGATGAGGATCGTCGATGGGAATCGGGTATGAAGATGGAAATTCCAGAATTTAAGGGTGGAATGGTTGCAGAAGAATTTTTGGATTGGTTGTCTAATGTTGAAGAGATCTTTGATTTCAAGGAGGTTCCCGAGAATCTAAGAGTGAAGTTGGTTGCTACTCGTTTGAGAGGTAGAGCTTTGGCGTGGTGGCAGCAAACTATGCTTACGAGAGAGAGAATGGGAAAATCAAAGATTGAATCGTGGGATAAGATGAAGAAGTTGATGAGAGCTATATTTTTACCTTATAACTATCAATCACTTATGTACCAGAGATTGCAGAATCTGAGGCAAGGGACGAAATCAGTTAATGATTATGCAGATGAATTTTACCAACTCATTGCCAGAAATGACATAATGGAGACAGAAGAACAGCTGACTGTTGGATTTGTTGGAGGGTTGCGAATGCAGATCCAGGATATGGTTAATATGTTTGATCCAAGATCTGTGGCGGAAGCACACCAAAAGGCGTTGGCTTGGGAGAAGCAGGGAAGGCGTGGAGGTGGTGTGTTTACTAATTCCAATAATCCAGTGAAGGGTTCCAGTGGAAGTTCTAATGTTTCTAAACCTATCAGTAAACCAGTGGTGAAGGAGGTTGAGAAGGCGAAGGTTAATAGCAGTTTCAAATGTTACAATTGTCAGGAATTGGGTCACAAGAGCAATGAATGTCCGAAGCCTAAGAGGAGAGCAATGGTTGCAGAGATAGAAGAAGAGGATGTGGAAGCTGAATGTTCTAATTCATCTTATGAAGAGAAAGAAGAAGAATTATCCGGAGATGAAGGGTGCAATTTAATGATGAGGAGAAGTTATTTGGCACTGAAATAAGAAGAGGAAAACGGTTGGTTGAGGAATAACATATTTCAATCCACATGCACTATTCTGGGAAAGGTTTGCAAGTTCATCATTGATGCTGGGAGTTGTGACAATATTATCTCTACATAAGCAGTAAGGAAGTTGAACTTGAAAACCGAGAAGCATCCTAAGCCATACAAGCTAGCATGGTTAAGGAAGGGTGGTGAAGTGAAGGTTGGACGAAGAGCTTGTGTGAATTTTTCAACTGGGAAAAAGTACAAAGCTGAAATTTTGTGTGATGTTGTAGACATGGATGTGTGTCATCTGTTGTTGGGCAGACCATGGCAGTTTGATAGAGCAGTACAACATGACGGTCGGACCAATAGCTACAGTTTTATGTTTGAAGGTGTTAAGATTATTTTAGTTCCAAAGAAAAGACAACAGGAAGAGAGTAAATCTGAAGAGATTGAGGAGCTGAAGACTTTATTGACTTTGAAGGAATTTATTGAAGAAGTAGAAGAGAGTCCAGAGGTATTTTTGTTGATTGGACATGAAGCCACTGAATCTGTAGAAGTTGCAGAGGAAGTAAAGCCGGTATTGGAAGAATTCAGAGATGTGTTTCCTTAAGAATTACCAACGGAGTTACCACCGTTACGGGATATTCAACATCAGATTGATCTTGTGCCAGGGGAAGTATTACCGCATAGACCACATTATAGGATGAGTCCAAGGGAACATGAGGAGTTACGAAGGCAGGTGGAAGAGTTGTTAGAGCAGGGGCGTGTTCAGGAAAGCTTGAGTCCTTGTGCAGTACCAGCTTTGTTGGTGCCGAAGAAGGATGGAACATGGAGAATGTGTACCGATAGAAGAGCTTTGAACAAGATTACTGTTCGCTACAGATTTCCTATGCCGAGGTTGGATGACTTACTAGATCAGTTGAATGGGGCTACTATATTTTCGAAGATTGATTTGAAGAGCGGATATCATCAAATTTGAATTAGACCAGGAGACGAATGGAAGACAGCTTTCAAGACAAGGGAAGGGTTTATGAATGGCTGGTTATGCCGTTTGGTCTTTCGAATGCACCAAGTACGTTCATGCGGGTGATGAATCAGATTTTTAGACCATTTATTGGGAAATTCGTGGTGGTATATTTTGATCATATTCTGATATATAGTGGAAGTACAGAGGAGCATGTAGAGCATTTGCGGAAGGTGTTAATTATTCTTCGTGAGGAATAGTTCTATGCCGCAACAAAGAAATGTGTGTTTATGACAAGGAGTGTTTTATTTCTGGGGTATGTGGTGTCAGGAGAAGGTATGCAGGTGGACCAGAATAAAGTTGAAGCAGTCAGAAATTGGCCACAGCCGAGGACAATTACAGAGGTGAGAAGTTTCCATGGGCTAGCGTCATTCTACCAAAGATTCATTCCACACTTCAGTAGCGTGATGGCTCCAGTTACTGATTGCATGAAAGGGAAACAGTTTGTATGGTCAGAGGAAGCGGGAGTTGCTTTTGAGAAGATCAAGGAACTATTCACGACAGCACCAATTCTTGTATTACCGGATTTTCAGTTGTTGTTTGAACTACACACTGATGCATCTAAGGTTGGAATCGGAGGGGTGTTGAGTCAGAAGGGACGTCCTATTGCATATTTCAGTGAGAAGTTATCAGAGGCAAAGATGAGATATAGCACATACGATGTTGAATTTTATGCAGTTGTGCAAGCCGTGAAACATTGGAGACACTATCTATTCCATAAGGAGTTTGTTCTTTACACAAACCATGAAGCTTTGAAGCATTTGCAAGGGCAGGATAAGATTTCAGCAAGGCATGCATCATGGATTGCTTATCTGCAGCAATTTACTTTTGTCGTGAAACATAAGTCAGGGGTGACGAATCGCGTGGCTGATGCTTTGAGTAGGAGGAGTCATTTGTTGACTACAATGAAAGTTGAGGTAACAGGGTTTGAATTATTGTCAGAATTGATTGACGAAAATCCTTACTTTATGAAATTTGTTGAGAAAGTTAAGGATGGGAGTACTAATGAATTTATATTGGTTGATGGATTCTTGTTTAAAGGAAATCGATTATGTATTCCAGATGGCAGTTTGAGAATGAAGATTATCAAGGAATTGCACGATGAAGGACATGTGGGCCGTGATCGTACATTGCATTTGATTTCTCAATCTTACTTTTGGTCGTCGATGAGGAAGGAAGTTGAAAGGTTTGTTCAGAGATGTTATATCTGTCAGATTTCGAAGGGAACAACGACAAATGCAGGATTATATATGCCGTTACCAGTACCTAACAAACCATGGGTTGATATCAGCATGGATTTCGTTTTGGGTTTGCCTAGAACTCAAAGGGGGAATGATTCTATATTTGTTGTGGTAGACAGGTTTTCAAAGATGGTACATTTTATTGCTTGTAAGAAGACGGCGGATGTTGTTCATGTTTCTCAATTGTTCTTTAAAGAAATCTATCGTTTACATGGGTTGCCGGAGTCTATTGTTTCGGACAGGGATACCAGATTTTTAAGTCATTTTTGGCTAAGTTTGTGGAAGATGGTTGGAACGAAGCTGAAATTTAGTAGCACTTATCATCCGCAAACAGATGGACAGACAGAAGTTGTTAACCGATCATTGGGAAATTTATTGCGATGTCTTGTGAAGGACAATCTGAAGAGTTGGGACATGAAGTTATGCCAGGCATAGTTTGCACATAATCATGCAGTGAATCGTAGCACATGATTCAGTCCATTTCAGATCGTATATGCAAGTTTGCCAAGGGGACCGTTGGATTTGACAGTAGTACCACAACCGAAGGGGACGGTTAAACGAGCTGTAGATTTTGTTGATCGATTGACTGAATGTCATAAAATCGTTCAGAAACGATTGGAGAAAGCAAATGAGATATATAAACAGTCTGCAGATTTGAAGCGACGAAATGTTGAATTTAACAAAGGAGATTTGGTGTATGCTGTGTTAACAAAGGATCGTTTTCCAGTGGGTGCTTATAACAAGTTGAAAGCCAGAAAAATTGGTCCGGTAGAAGTTGTGAAACGAATTAATGAAAATGCTTATAAGTTGAAGTTGCCGGAGGATGTGTACACTTCTGACGTGTTCAATGTTGAACATCTTGTGCCATATTATGCAGATGAACAATCTGATGTAGAAGAACTTACAAATTCGAGGACGAATTTTTCTCAACCAGGGGAGGATGATGCAGCTCAGACCAGTGTCGAAGAATTGCAAGTTAACGGCATGAGTCGTTCACGACGTAGTGGGAGTTTAAGTCGTTCACGACTTAACAGATCCGAAGGCAAAGGCATGAGTCGCATACGACCGAAGGAAGAAGGGTTAGGTCGGTCACGATCAAACAGGCTAGGAGAAGAAGAGTTACGACCTAACAAAACGATAAGTTGTTCGAAATCTGAATCTTTAGGTCGTCTACGACCTATAACTACAAGTGCTAATGAAGAGGCCTTAAGTCGTTCGCGACTTAACAGGGTGAAGGATAACGAGTCACGGAGATAATTCGTTGGAGATAAGTCGCTCAGATTTAGGTCGTTGGACCTTGGGTGGTGATGCCTACAAGATGAGTTGCTTGATTCATGAGTCGTTAAGTCGTTATGCTGAAAAGTGTTAAGTCGTGGTCTGTTTAAGTTGTATGTCGTGTACTTTGTTCTATTGAGATACATGTATGTGTCGTATTGTAATATGAGTCGTGAGTCGTCTCGTCTTTGGTCGCATAATTGTAATGCCGTGTGGGAAGCTGTTGAGTCGCTACCGACTTATGTGTTGTGTTGTAATTTGGGTATGGTGTTATTGCTAAGTCGAGAGCCTTAAGTCGTGAGTCGTGAGTCGTGAGGGATGAGTCGTGTACGACTTAAGGACCGGTTGTGAAAAGCTATAAATAGGGAGTGTGTTGTACATTTTGGGGGGTTGATTTTTGAATAAAATTCTTGTTGATTGCTGTGTGCTTTCATCCTAAATTGGTAGTTGAGTGTAATCTCCTATCTCCACTTTCGGTTATTCGAGTGCGCTCGAATCAACGATTGTTGAAGCCGATTCGCGGAATCAAGTGCGCTTGATCAACGCTTGAAGAATTGAAGATCTTCTCTCACGGTGTCGTGCACGATCAACGTGTCGAAGATAGCTAGAATTCGGTATCTTTGTGATCAACGAATTTGGGCATTTCAGTATCTTCAATCCACCGATTTCCTACTTTCATCGATCTATATCGTTTGTTTGTTATCCGCTGCGTCACTATTGATAGTCAAATAATCCGACTATCAATATTTACCTTTAAATAGGTATTTGTTGTGATTTGTTTGAATTTGAATGCCACACTTACTTTTGAATAAGCGCTCACTATTCGGGTTAGCCGGGAAAGGACCTTGGGGTCGTATAACCCATTTCGAATATGTGATACGTCGTTATGGATTGCATTTGATGACCGGTGTTGAAGACCGATATTTTTGAAAACGGAAGGATTACCGTTGAGTTACTCTGCATCGACTGATCTCCGATATAGAGGTTTTATCACCCTTAGTGACGGGAAGTCCAGTCGTGATTATTGAATATCCGGATTGCAAGGACTTCTTTGTAAGTGCCTTCGGTTCTGTTCGAGCCCAGAACAGACTTGTATGGATTGCATGTCTGACATTACAAATTGAGATATAAATCTGATTTCTTTCAAATATATTTCTGTTGGTGGCGGAGAATTTATTCTCTTAGGTTAACACCCTTCTCTGAGACGTACGAGCTCAGAGGTTATATAGTTGAAGGTTATTAGTGATATACTCCCAATTTGGTAGTGTGGCATGCTGAGTGTTGCTGTGAAATGATCATTGTTTGATCATTTGTGATAGGATCATTTATTTGATCATTTATCTTGGTGATCATTTCTATGGTCATTTATTGACCCAAAGCACAACTTTTGTATAAAGCGTGGCTTTGTGGACGAGACTTCGTTGGACCTCACACCCCGAAAATGGTCAAAACAGGAAGGATGCGGCAAGGTTATTAGGGGGTAGCGCCCCTTTAGTGTATGTCATTCCTTCTGAATAGAGGTGGTATCATGGTATGGAGCCCAGATATTTAACCTATGTTGTTGCTGCAAATTTTGTGGTTGTTGGAAATCGAGGTTCCTCGGATAGATCGGTTACGATCGGGGGATGACATATTCGTGTCAGTAGTTACTAGTTAGGGGTAACCCGGCCTTTTGTTGGAAGAGATCCAGTTTGGTTCTCAGGACGTCATTCCAGAGACGTTTCCATGTGGCAATGGGAAGTTTCTTGGCCTGACCATTTGTTGGAAATCCAAAGAAACAATATGATCTTGTACGGTTTTAGTTATAGAACCTATCATTCACTTATGGTGGCGCCCCACTGTTTGGATTGTAGCTATAGTAGGCATAAGTGCGGAATGCCTATGCTGGCTAAGATTTATATCTTTATTTTCGAAATGATTTTTTCCTACACTATGCACTAGTAATAATATCAAATGTTTCTTTTAATGCGCATCAAGCATCTTTGACTATCATAAGGAGAAATCTCCTCCGATTTTGCGTTTGCATTGTGTGTGTGTGCGAGAGGCCTTATGGTAGTCTCATTTTTAAAAAAGCATTGCGAATTGACTTTAAAAATATTCCTCTATTTTGATTTTAAAGAAAAATAAACTGTTTTGAGTTCTCACACCAGTCACATGACTGACTCGGAGTTTATTGGTTTCCTTCCTAAACTCTGGGTGCCCACCAAATTTCCACACGGGCAGTCAAGAGTCAGGTTTTCTGGATATTCTGGAATTCAGGAGTTGCTGGAGGCAAGCTAGATGGCATGGCGTATTCCTACTATATAATATTTCTTTTCCGCTGTCGATGTTGTTTGTTGTTGTACACTCTGATGATGTAATGAAATGTAATGTAATGTAATAACTGATATAGTTCTTTGTTTAAAGATTATTCATTTATTTATTATATGTTGTTCCGCTGCGATTGTGAGATTCTGATATTGTTCTGTTGTTTTCTTTCTGTTCCGTTCTATTTTCTTTTAACTCTATTTTCTATCCTTTTCTCTTTCTTCTACCTTTTTCTTCTTCTTTAACCCTAACATTTCGGTTTTTCGGCAACGAAAAATCGTAAACGTTACAAATATGGTGTTAACGCTGAAATTTGAACGCTAACACCCCGGTGTATGAGTTGTAGTTGTGAAAGCACCACCCGATAACTCGGGAACAGATTATAAGCAGATGATAGCGGAAAAGCAGTAAACAACAACAATTTTATAGTGGTTCGGCTTAATGGAATAGCCTACGTCCACTTTAAGTACTTTTATTGATGATCTCGTTACAAGCTGATACAATTCTTTCCAAGTTCAATACTCTTTGAATTACAAGTCACTTAGAACAAGTAGATTAAACTTCAATGGAGATTAGAGTCTTCAAATCCATGCTGGATGTGTGTGTTCTTTTCTCGAAGTTGTTTGTAGCGTTCTTCGTGTCTTGAGAGCTTTAAGTGTTTGATTGGTTTGGAATGCAGCGGAGTAACAGCGCTTGAAGAGAATGAGCCAAAAGTCCTTTTTTAGTTGGAGTTAGGATCATATTTATAGGCGTTTTTCAGAATAAGGTCGTAGGTCGTGACCGACCTAAGTAAGGTCGTAGGTCGTGACCGACCTAAGTAAGGTTGTAGTTGACCTGAAGAGCATTAGCCCCTCCTTCCTCACGCATGCTGATTTGCACAAGTACTAGGTCGTGAGCGACCTATCCCCCTGTGGCATTGCATAGTCTTCTATATTCTGGTGTTTAGGTCGTTAGCGACCTAACCTAAGTCGCGAGTACTTTCCTACAGCCATAGTTAATCTTAAGTCGCTGAGTCCCTTAGGTCGCGACCTTCCTTAGGTCGGTGGATAGTTAAGTCGCGGAGTTCCATGGGTCGAGTCCATCTTCAGGTAGCACTCACTCTTAGGTCGCGACCTCCTTTAGGTTGTAGCTTTCTGTTAGGTCGCAACAGTCCTTAGGTTGCAACACTTTAGGTCGCAGCTACTCTTAGGTCGCTGGTTCCGCTAGGTCGCGGCCTTCCTTAGGTCTGAGCACATAGTTAGGTCGTTTGAGTGCAATAGGTCGCGGAATGCTATAGGTCGGCGCTTCCCTTAGGTCGCAGATACTTTTAGGTCGCTTGATGAGTTAAGTTGCCATGTCATTCCTGTAGTTAGGTCGCTCCATGCCTTTAGGTTTTAGGTCGCTAATGAAGAGGAATTAACATTTGCCCCTTGAAGTACGTGCCTAGGTCGTAGGTCGCGTGCTTCGACCTGACTTAGCTAGGTCGTGAGCGACCTAACACTTGTGCCGATACGCGTGTCTATTTGTTTTCCCATATTTGCTTCATATAAAACTGTTAGGTCGCTACTTCTTCCTCATTTCATTGCTCTAACCTCCTACTGCCATTAACAATTCTCTGAGCTTCCAAAGGCGAATTCGACCCATCCAGTCATCGATTCACTTTCATCATTACGTCTCGTAAGTAAACCTGGTCTTCATCCTATCATAATCGCCGTTAAATCATGAATTCTCACTTTCTGACCTTAGCTCAACTCCATGTATCACGCTTTATTTCGAGTGATTGTTGCGATCGATTTTTTCGGTCGTTATTTGGTTGATTTAGGAAGTCATGGCAATGCGTTGAATTCATGATGGATTGAGGATTTTTTGGTTAATTTTTGGAATGATCTGGTGGTATGAAGAGATGGTAAATTTCATGGAGAGGATGATGAATCTCTTCGGGTAGTTGATGGCGGGTTATTGGGTCTAGTGAAGCATTGCGTGGAGAGGAAGTTAGTGACCTAGCAGATCTGAACGACTCAAAATAATTCGCGATCTAATGATCCTTGCGACCTAAGGAATAGTTTCGACCTATACTAGGTCGCTGAACGACCTAATATTCATGTGACCTAAGACCTTGCATGAGTTAAGAGTTACTCGAGCTAAGAACTGCGCAACCTAACTTCCTTGTGACATAGGCTTTAGGTCGCGGCCGAGCTAACACTAGGACGAATTTGTAAAGCCTTATCCTTTACTTTGCACAGCGCGACCTAAGAAGGCTCCGACCTATGCTAGGTCGCTGGACGACCTAGGAATTGTGAAATCCTGAGACAACTTTGATTGAACTGTTTGAACTTTGAACTATATGGACTTGAATTCTGTTGCACTTTGTTTTAGGTTATCTCTAATTCTAATAACCTGTTAAACATAACATTTGCAGAAAACTGGGACGAATATACTGCCATTGACTGCCCACATCGAATGACAGATTAGTCGATAAAGAATAATCAATTTAAATGAACTGTGTGAATGAAATGCTGTGAACCAATGAATTCAAGTGAAGTGTTAAAGCAAGACTAAAATATCCAGTTAAAGCTGATTCGTTCGCATTAACACTACACTTGAGATCTATATTAACAAGTTCTGAAATCTCATAGTCGACTAATTGTCAACTAGTTTGATTTCAGTTATGTTTGCTTTCCTCTTTTTTTTTTTTAGTTCTGCACAACACTTCACACTTTTTAGGAAACGTGCACCTTCTCATCTGAACATCCAGTCGCTTATGTAGAATGATGTCTCAACAAGAAGAGATGATAGAACACGCTGAAGGGGTTTTCCCGATTGCTATTCCACTAGAGAATCCTCCGGAAAGAACTCCTACCCTTTTGAAACAGCGGGCGCTTAATCAATTATGCGTTCAATTTGGCATTGCCGAGGCAGAAGTTTTACTCCCTGGACCAAATGACTCTGCTGATAGACCACCTTACGGTTTTGTTGCCATTAATCGACAAATGTGCTTGAGTGGAGCAATTCCTCCTTTTAATGAATTTTTCCGGCAAATCCTCCTTCGACTGACGATCTCTCCTTTCCAGCTGCACCCCAATGGCTATGCTATTTTGATGGGATTGTGTGTTCTGTTCAGGAGGACTCTTGATCGTCTTTCGAGTTTTGAGGAAATCTGTTACTTGTGCACTTTTGCGAAGAACAAGGACCATCCTTCAATTGTACTTGTAAGAGGTGCGAGGAACCGCAAACTTATTTTGGATTTGCCGGAGAGTGCACATGGTTTCCTGAATCAATACTTCTACATTCGTTGCCCCGCAGAATTTTACGCAGACTGGAGAGTAGGAAGTGAGATCTTTTTTCTCTTCTTTCTTTAATTTTATTCTAAGTTTTACCTGGTTCGTATTGCTAGATGCTGATTCCATTCCTTATTTTTATAGCACTTCCTCCTCCTTCTAGAGATTCCAGCCATAAGTCAGTTTTTGAAAGGCTAAGCACTGTGGCTGCTGAAGAAAGAAGCGCAAAATTTCTATTGACAGAAGAACTTCTTCATCAGTTTGAGCTTCTACATCCTTCTCGTTCCACTCAAATACATGAAGTTCCAACGGACGTTCCTGATTCTCCGACGAACACTCCTGATGCCCCAGTCTCCACTAAAGAGCACTTGCAGGGAGGAACCTCTATAGAAACTTCACTAGTTAAGTGTTCAATTCCGAAAGATGTTGCGGGGCCATCTGACAAGTCTGTACTTCCCCCAGTTACTGAAGAGGAAGAACCCCCTCGATGTACTAGTGAAGGAGTTAAGAAAGCAAGCTCCAAAAAACAAGATGGCGATGATGTTTTTGAGGGGTTGAGCGATTTAATTGTGACATCTCAAGAACTTTTCAAAGATGATGTTTCTAAAACTGTCTCTTCTGTAATCGAGGCGACATCTTCTTTACAACAAATGTCAACTCCTCCTACTCAAGTTATCACTACCTCTATTCCATAGAGTGGTTTGTAACTCGATGTGCGTAGTTTACACGTTACACGACACTTTTGATTTCTCATCACTTCTACGCACTTATCTTCTTGTACTTTAAAGATTTATAAAGCTTATTATTTTTATTCCAGATTCTCCTATGGGGCGCAATGGCTCGTACTATGATGATTTCCAGCGCTACGGGAGGCGTAGCCAGTATGATTACAGGCGTTACCTCCCTTCTTACAGAGAATCGGATGAAGAGAGGGCCATCAGGAAAGCCGACGAGAGACGAGCATATGAAGAACGTCGCCGAAGGGAACAAGAAAGACATGATCTTCCCCACAGAGATGATGATACCCAAAAGAGAAAAGCTCATGATGAGAGAGGAAAGAGTCACATAGATGATTCTTCTAGCAAGCGGGCTAGACTTACTGAAGAAACAACTCCTTCAGCTTCTGAACATGTCCCTGCTCAATCTCCTGCTCCCGTTCGCTCCGACATTCAAGCAATCATCAACCGGCCCGCATACCAAGTCGGGAAAGGTCCTCCCACTCTTCAAAGTCGATTTCCTCAGTGGTGCCTGAGAGGGGTTCGATTTGATCTCGACTTGGTTCCTCTCGACAAACCGGCTATGCTGCAAAATCTTGATACTGTCAGGACCGATATTGAAAGAATGTCGAACTGGCAAAAACTTGTCGACGAACTTCAGAGGGTTAACCGAGCCAATCTCGAGGCCATGCTAACAATGGAGAACGATAAGGCTGAGTGGCAGAAGACTCTCGAACAGCATGACGCCGAAATGAGAAGTATTGCTTCCTATAATGAAAAGCTGGAAGCGGAAGTAGAAAAACTTAAGGAAGAATTAGCTACTTCATCTACTTTCCATTCTCAAAAGGAGAGCATGCTTCAGCAACAAGTACGAGATGCGCATGCCAGTCAAAGAGCAGTCGAAGATAAGCTTGCACACAAGGAAAAGGTCATAGAAGAATATCGTGCTGAAACTGTACAACTACGAGAACAGACCGGCTCTCAAAGCTTGGAGATGGAGTTGTTAAAAACTCGACTTGCTATGGCCGAAAAGGAACGCGTCGAGGCTGTTGCTGGTAAACTTGCGGCCGAAGAGGCTCATCAAGCAACCAAAGCTGACATTAGCTCCACATTATTCGATTTTTATCTGCACAGCATTTTGGGACGTGGCAGCCTTGCCTTTCTAGGCCCCAAGTATGAAATCACACTGGCTGAAGTTTGGGAGGCAGCACTTGATATGCTCGGTGGTAAAGGTGCTGGATATGCTGAGTCAGCCCTTGAAGAGCATTATCTTGATGATGAAGCCCACGCCGCTCTTGCCAAGGGAAAAGAGAAGCTTGCCAGAGCGCAGGCCGGGATGGCGGAAGAGGAGCGTTCTGAAAAAGAAGTACCGCCTACTACCTCTGAACGTCCTCTAGTTTCTCCCGAGGTGGACATTACAGGCTCTAGTGCTCATTCGCCGCCTCCTACAAGAACCGGGGTAATTACCCCTACTGATGAAGAGGCTTTGGAGGACATTGGGGCTTAGAATTATGAGATTGAACTGACGAAGCCAACATCTTCAGGTAATTTCGACATTGGTCCGATTCAGGTGGATTGCCTGCTTATTCCTCAAAAATTTGATGAGCTTCTCGATTACTTCTTGAATCTCGATGAACGCATATCTCCCTTCTTTTGGGAAGATACTAACATTTTCAATTTCTCTTCTTCTGCAGTTGAAACAACAAGTGTTGTGCAGACTTCGCTTTCTCTGGTTATTCCTCCTCCATCTCTTCAGGTGACTCCTCCTTCCGCTTCACAACCCGGGTCACAAGAGGAGAAAATTGAGGCTCTTCATGGCTTGGATGACCCTATTGCTTCGCAGGAGCAAAAAGATGAGGGACTTGAAGGAGGCGAGATCTCTCCGGAGCGGACTACTTCTGACGACGTAATTTTGTCCGCTCTCGTTACTCCAGGGAGTGAGTCTTCTTCGAAGAGAAGAAAAAAGCGTGGGACATCGAAGAGGAGGGGGAAGAAAATTATCACCACTGAAGAGGAACCGGCAATTGCACCAGTTGCACCTCCCTCCCCTTCTTCCCTTATGCCTTCAGACCGACCTGAAAGACCTGAAAAGCTAACCATTCGACCGGGTAAAGGGTCTAAAGGCGGCAAGAAGAAATGAAGAGTTGGGCTTTTTGATTCCTTTTTTGTGTAATGGTCGGATGTTGTGCAGGCACCGACCCCTGCTTTTTTATTTTGAAACCTGTATCTGCAATATTTGCAATTGAATAAAATGATCCTTTATCTGTACAGACTTTTGTTTGAATTTAAGAATGCATTTATTATTCATTTTTGCACAAGTTTATTTATATGATATTGCGGTGAGCTTGTGGTATGTTGTTTGTGCGTACTTTACCGACGTAGCTATACCATTTTGTATGTAACTATACCATGTTGCCCCCATACCATGAGCTTACTGCAATATCGTATACTTTGAGGGGACTTGCACTCTCATTTTCTGAAGAATAATTACTTCATTTTCGAAGAGGATTTTTGTAGAGTGCAACTTCCTTCATATAAGTTTTTACGCTTTGTCCTTTGAAGAAATCACTTTTTCCTTTTGCGTATGTATACATTTTGCCAAGTGAATTCTTCTATGTGGTGAAGCGGGCCTCTGAAGGGTACTTTAACTTTAATTCTTCCTTTGAAAGTTAAAGTATGCCCTTGATGAGGATTTTTTTTTAAATAGAAATTTGTACCTCTGAGGAGGGATTTTTCACGTTTCAACACTTGGAAGTTTTATTTCAATCTCGGTGAAACATGTACCTCCGAAGAGTTGTGCCTTCGAAGAAAGCCTTTTCACGTTTCACCACTTGGAAGTTTTATTTCGATCTCGGTGAAACGTGGGCTTCCAAGAAGGTTTTTATTTTTAATTGTGTCCCCGGGAGGGGGTTGTACCTCTGAGGAGGGATTTTTCACGTTTCAACACTTGGAAGTTTTATTTCAATCTCGGTGAAACGTGTACCTCCAAAGAGTTGTGCCTTCGAAGAAAGCCTTTTCACGTTTCAACACTTGGAAGTTTTATTTCAATCTCGGTGAAACGTGGGCTCCCAGGAAGGTCTTTATTTTGTTTTGCATTTCAACTTTGGTGAAGTGAAATCCCAAAGAGCGGTCATAACACTTCAACTCCTGGTGAAATGGGCCTCCGAAGAGGGCTTTTATTTTGTTTGCATTTCTACTTTGGTGAAGTGAAATTCCGAAGAGCGGTCATAACACTTCAACTCCTGGTGAAATGTGCCTCAGAGAGGGTTTTCATCGCCTGGAAGTTACTCTTTCGTGGTTGGAGGGTCATGACTCCTCCAATCTTTTTTGTTGAGTAGAGAACTTTCTTTTTTGTGGCATATGACCCATTAGAGGTCTTTATCCTCCGAAGAGTTGTGCCTCCGAAGAGGACTTGTGCTGCCGATGATGGCTTTGGTTGTTCCTCTGTTCACTTGCTTATGCCTTTTCAATGATCCTCTGCCCCTCTCTTTTTTTTTTTTAAGAGTAACTTGTTTAATCCAAGGAAGTGTGTTTCATTGTCAGGCAATTTCGTGAGAACGAACACTAGCTTCTTAATTGGATGTTTGTTTGTTCAAACGATCTCAATTTATTAGCAAAGACCCGTTTCTGTCGAAATCATAGGCCGTTCAATTGAAGTACTTCCTATCTAGGATTTGAATTCGGGGCTCTTGTGACTTGAAATTTGGCGAGAATCACTTGGTCTTTTTATGTGCAAGTTTCACTTCCATTGTCTGCAAAAATTCAAATCGACATTTCAGCAATACATTCTATGTACTTTTTATATCGAAAATAAAGCAAACATGTAATAATAATAAGGAACACAAGATTTATAGTGGTTCGGCCAGGAAATTGGGCCTACATCCACTTTATATTCTTTCATTATTTACTTGCATCAGTTTTACAATTGCCTTCGATTACAAGAATCATACATTCATAATTCTTTTTACAATATTTCAACAAAATTTTCAAGTAAAGTATGGACGCAAATGATTGCTGTTCCATGCCCTTGGAATTTGATCTCCTTCAACAGTGGTGAGTTTGAATGTGCCGTCAAGAAGCTTTTGACCTATGACATATGGTCCTTCCCAATTTGGCCCGAACACACCTGTCGCTGTCATAATTCTCTTTAGGACTAGGTCTCCAATCTCAAAGCTGCGTTGGCGAACTTTGGAGTTGAAATGTCTGGCTATCTTTTGCTGATGAGCTGCAATTCTGAGATTAGCCTCATCTCTTTGTTCATCAAGAAGATCTAGCGCTTCAAGCTGTAACTTCTTGTTTTCTGCTTGATTGAAATGGATTCTTCTGTGTGAAGGGACTCCTATTTCTACCGGAATCATTGCCTCTGACCCGTATGCCAATGAAAACGGGGTGTGCCCAGTCGTAGTTTTGTGAGTGGTTCTGTAAGCCCATAGTGCCAGTGGTAGCTTATCGACCCAACCACCTTTTGCTCTTTCAAGTTGCTTCTTGATGGTTGACTTAATAATTTTGTTGACGGCTTCCACTTGCCCGTTTGCCTGTGGATGGGCCACTGCTGAGAAGCTTTTCTGGATTTTGAATCGCCCGCAAAAATCTTGGAATTCTTCACTTTCAAACTGAGTTCCATTATCTGTAATTATTTTTTGAGGCACACCGTATCTGCAAATGATGTTTTTAGTCACAAAACTTATCATCTTCTTTGAGGTGATAGTAGCCAGTGGTTCAGCTTCTGCCCACTTAGTAAAATAATCTACAACAACAATGGCATATTTAATTCCAAATTTGGCAGTTGGTAACGGTCCTACAAGGTCTATTCCCCATATTGCAAACGGCCATGGACTGACCATCTGTGTGAGTTCAGTGGAAGGAGCTCTAGGAATTTTGGCGAATCTTTGACATTTGTCACATTTTCGGGAATACTCGGCTGCATCTCGATTAATTTCCGGCCAAAAATACCTGTATCGGAGAATTTTCTTTGCTAATGTTTGACCACCTAAATGATCACCACATTCTCCTCCGTGTACCTCTGCTAGGATTGCTTTAGACTCTTCTCTGGATACACACCGAAGTAATAGCATTGAGAATCCCCGTTTGTATAACCGGCCATCCTGGATTATGTATCGAGAGGCTTTTCTTAGTAGCTTTTGTCGTTCTCTTGAGTTCCCTGGTAAGGATCCATTGAGCAGATATTCTGTTATCGGAGCCATCCATGATTTTTGCTCCTGAGACATGCTCATGATCCAATCAATGTCCATCTCATCAATGCTAGGATTCGACAGGACCTCCACTGGAGTTAACCCCAGAAATTGAGCTTCACCTGTGCTAGAATACTTTGCGAGAGAATCTGCTTTTGTGTTTTCCTCTCGAGGAATGTGACTTATCATGTAATGATCGAAATCACCCAGGAGCTCCCAAGCCTTTGACAAGTAGGCAGGCAGATTCCCCCCTTTTGCTTGGAATTCGTTTTTGACTTGGCATACGATAAGCTGAGAATCACTGAATATCTGTAACGCTCGGATGTTTAATTCTTTAGCATTCCTTAAACCAGCGATAAGGGCTTCGTATTCTGCTTCGTTGTTTGTTGAAGGAAATTCCAATCTTAGTGCATAGTATAATGATCGACCCTCTGGGGTCTCAAGTACGACTCCGGCTCCAGAACAGTTGTCGTTTCTCGCACCATCGACATATAACTTCCACTGGATCGGGGAATTGTCGACAGTTTCTTCCTCACTGTTACCCTTATCTGTAAATTCTGCAATGAAATCCGCTAAAGCTTGTCCATTGATTGCTTTCCGGGGATGATAAGTGATGTCATACTGACTGAGTTCAATATTCCACTTTAGAAGACGACCCAAAGTTTCAGGGCGAAACAGGACTTGCTTTAAAGGTTGATCAGTGAGGACTCTGATAGGATGAGCTTGAAAATATTGCCTCAATTTCCTAGACGCAATTAGTAAGCAATAGGCGAGTTTTTCCAACTTAGAGTAATTCATCTCTGCCCCAGTGAGTCTTTTGCTGATATAGTAAACTGGATGTTGAATCCTTTTGTCTTCCCGTATCAGCGTTGCACTTAAAGCATGAGATGATACTGCCAAGTATATAAGAAGATCCTCGCCATCGCCAGGCCTAGAAAGTATTGGAGGCGTCTCCATATGGCGAATCAATTCATCAAAGGCTTTTTGGCATTCGGGAGTCCAATCGAAGTTTTTCTTTCCTTTCTTCAGGGCGTCAAAGAATGGGATGCATTTATCTGTAGCTTTGGAAATGAACCGACTTAAGGCGGCGACTTTTCCATTTAGACTTTGCAATTCCTTCTTTGTTCTAGGAGCTTTGACTTCTTTCAATGCAGTAATTTGAGCTGGACTGGCCTCAATGCCCCTAGCGCTCACGATGAAACCTAAAAACTTGCCGGATTCCACTCCAAATGAACATTTTAAAGGATTGAGCTTCATTCCGTATTTTCGGAGGACAGCGAACATGTCTGCTAAGTGTTCTATGTGATCCAGTGCTTTCTTAGACTTTACTAACATGTCGTCGACGTAGACTTCCATAGTCTTGCCCAGCTGCGGTTTGAACATAGCATTAACGAGTTTTTGGTATGTTGCCCTTGCATTCTTCAATCCGAAGGGCATAACTCTGTAGCAGTAAAGACCGGTGTCGGTGATAAAGCTCGTGTCCTCCTGATCTGGCTCATGCATCATGATCTGGTTATATCCGGAGTAAGCATCCATAAAAGATAACAATTCGTGTCCCGCTGTTCCGTCTACCAGTTGATCGATTCTGGGTAATGGGAAGCAGTCTTTGGGGCAGGCCTTGTTTAGATCTGAAAAATCGATGCAAACTCTCCATTTTCCATTGGCTTTCTTAACCAGCACTGGATTTGAAACCCAATTCGGATATGTAGATTCTTTGATAAAATTATTCTCCATGAGCCGATCAACTTCTTCTTTTAATGCCGCTGACCTTTCCGGACCTTGAGTTCTCCTTTTCTGCTTCACAGGTGTAAATTTTGGATCAATATTTAGAGCATGCACTGCAACTTCTGGGGATATTCCGCACATATCGGCGTGAGTCCAAGCAAAAACATCCAGATTTGCCTTTAAAAAAGATATTAAGATATTCTGAATTGACGCATTAAGTTGTGAGCCCACATTCAACACTTTGTTTGGGTCCTTTGGGTCAACAGGTATTGGTATTGTTGTTTCCACCGGTACCACTCTATTTTCCCCTGCAATGACTTTTCTAGGGTCCATTTCTTTCCTTGCTCCGCTGTGCTCGCCAGTGCAGGGTCCGCCCTGTAATTGCTACAAGGCTGGTTCTTTGATGCGGACTGGGGCTGCCGCATTTTTTCCCATTTCTCTTTTTCTGGTTTCTCGTAGTTCTGTCAGATAGCATTCTCGCCCAGCATTTTGATCACCTTTTATAACTCCTACTCCATTGTCTGTAGGGAATTTAATAGTGAGGCACCACGGGGCAAGAACAGCTTTGAACGCTGCCAGAGTTGGACGACCAAGGAAAGCATTGTAAGAAGAAAATTCGTCGACAATGACAAAAGTTTGCTTGCGGACCACTTTTCTCTCTCCTTCTCCAAGTTCCACAAACAAATCAATGGTCCCTACCGGCTGCTTTGGCTCCCCAGTGAAACCAGCAATTTTCTGCGATGAGGCTTGCACATCAGCCATAGGGATCTTCATTTGGTCGAATGTTTTCTTAAAGAGAATATTGCAGGATGCGCCACAATCAATGAGAACTCTTCTGACAATATCTGGCCCGATACCAGCCGAGATGACTAGAGGATCTAAGGTTGGAGCTTCAATACCTGTGGAATCCCTAGCTCTGAACACAATATCATCATCGAAAGTTCTTTGTTGCTTCAAGGGCGTAGCACCTTCCAAAACAAATACATCTTCCTCGGTCAGTACATAATTTAAAGCTCGGGTATACCTTTCCATCTCACCCCAACTCCTGCCTGCTGGGTGAGGTCCTCCTGTAATGACATTAATAATGGGCCTTCCAGATTCATGCCCTGCAGCCTTCTCAATCGTCCTAGGCTGTTGAGTAGGAGCCTGTTGCCCCTGACTAGATGAAGCATGATTGTTGTTATTCTTTTTCACAAATTGCTGCAGTTTGTTTTCCCTTAGCAACTCTTCAATCAGATTTTTCAACTGGCGGCATTCGTCGGTCTCGTGACCGGATTGATTATGGAAGCGGCAGAACTTCCCACTCTGTATAGCCTTTTTCCCGGTCCTTAGAGGAGGAGGTTTAGGAAAGTCAACAGAATCTTTAATGGCAAGGTAGATACGTTCCGGCATATCAGATAAAGGAGTATACTCTGATGGCTTGAAGGATCGGGGCTTCTTCAGATTACCCTATTTCTTCCCATTGTTATTTTCCCTCTTTTGCCCTACAGATTCATTCTTGCGTGGGGGCAACAGTGTTATCTTCAGCTTTTTCCAACACTGCCTTTACTGGTACGGGACGGCTTTCTAAGCGTGTGAATTCATCTGCTTTTTTATAGAATTTTTCAAGGGAATTTGGTTCCTTCATGTTTAGCCATTTCCCAAACTCGCTTGACTTGTCAATACCCTTCATCAGATAAGTCAATATCATTCGCGGTTCTGCATTGTCCACCTCAGCTAGCGCTATATTAAAGCGGTTTAAGAAAGATCTGATAGTTTCCCCTGGATTCTGTTCCAAACTTGACAGTGACATGATATCCTTAGCTTTTGAGGCGTATAGTCTGAACTGCTCCTTGAACTTCCGAGTTAAGTCAGAAAACTGATCGATAGATCGGACTGGAAGTTTGGTGAACCAAAGCAGAGCTACACCTTCGAGATACACAGGAAAATATCGGCACTTTATTTCATCAGAGGCTCTGGCACCAGTCATGTGCCAATCATACTTGTATAAGAATTCGTTCGGATCACTCGTCCCCCTGTAAGCTGGAATGGTTGGTGGGACAAACTTCCTTGGGAATTCAGCCTTTAAGATTTTCTCGGTAAATGGAGTTTTACTTGGGGCGAAACCCCATTCTTTCTCGTCTTCAACCCTCTGCATACTTTCTTTCATAATTTGTCGGACCATTCCAGAAAGATACTCCTCATCATGTCGAGTTCTAGATCCACCAACCTCTGGAGGTGCTCGTTCAAAGGGGCTAGCAGCTCTTTCAGGAGCATTTCTTTCTTCAGCATCACGAATGTTGCCAGCCAAATTCCTTTCATTATCTGCCGGTTGGCGGTTTTCCCCAAGCAAATCGTTCAACCTATTCAGAATTAGGGCATTTTGGGCATTCTGAGCCTCGAATTGTGCATTTTGGGCATTTATCTGCTGGTTCAGCCCTAAGATTGCAGCATCCAGCTCTGCCTTTGTAACTCCGACAGCTGGAGTGGCTTGATTTGATATAGGGGAAGCGGAGGTTCCCTCTTGAATATTCCCAGATCTGACAGATCTACTCTTCCTTCCAGGAGCCATAATCTCGGATAGACTTCTGGTTTTCAAGGAAATTCTCTCTACAAACCTCTGTGAAGCAATGATGATTACTTTCCTGAGTAAAGTTCTCAGTGAAAGCACCAAAAATATTAACGCTGAAATTTGAACGCTAACACCCCGGTGTATGAGTTGTAGTTGTGAAAGCACCACCCGATAACTCGGGAACAAATTATAAGCAGATGATAGCGGAAAAGCAGTAAACAACAACAATTTTATAGTGGTTCGGCTTAATGGAATAGCCTACGTCCACTTTAAGTACTTTTATTGATGATCTCGTTACAAGCTGATACAATTCTTTCCAAGTACAATACACTTTGAATTACAAGTCACTTAGAACAAGTACATTAAACTTCAATGGAGATTAGAGTCTTCAAATCCATGCTGGATGTGTGTGTTCTTTTCTCGAAGTTGTTTGTAGCGTTCTTCGTGTCTTGAGACTTTAAGTGTTTGATTGGTTTGGAATGCAGCGGAGTAACAGCGCTTGAAGAGAATGAGCCAAAAGTCCTTTTTTAGTTGGAGTTAGGATCATATTTATAGGCGTTTTTCAGAATAAGGTCGTAGGTCGTGACCGACCTAAGTAAGGTCGTAGGTCGTGACCGACTTAAGTAAGGTTGTAGTTGACCTGAAGAGCATTGGCCCCTCCTTCCTCACGCATGCTGATTTGCACAAGTACTAGGTCGTGAGCGACCTATCCCCCTGTGGCATTGCATAGTCTTCTATATTCTGGTGTTTAGGTCGTTAGCGACCTAACCTAAGTCGCGAGTACTTTCCTGCAGCCATAGTTAATCTTAAGTCGCTGAGTCCCTTAGGTCGCGACCTTCCTTAGGTCGCGGAGCTCCTTAGGTCGGTGGATAGTTAAGTCGCGGAGTTCCATGGGTCGAGTCCATCTTCAGGTCGCACTCACTCTTAGGTCGCGACCTCCTTTAGGTTGTAGCTTTCTGTTAGGTCGCAACAGTCCTTAGGTTGCAACACTTTAGGTCGCAGCTACTCTTAGGTCGCTGGTTCCGCTAGGTCGCGGCCTTCCTTAGGTCTGAGCACATAGTTAGGTCGTTTGAGTGCAATAGGTCGCGGAATGCTATAGGTCGGCGCTACCCTTAGGTCGCAGATACTTTTAGGTCGCTTGATGAGTTAAGTTGCCATGCCATTCCTGTAGTTAGGTCGCTCCATGCCTTTAGGTTTTAGGTCGCTAATGAAGAGGAATTAACATATGGTAAGTATTTAAATTATATTTCGATATAGAGTGTATAATGATTTAAATAAGTTATGTTGGGCAGATAAGTTTGAAATATATTTGAAATTGAATGTATTTAAGAATTAAACTCAAATAGATTTGATGTGAAATTATTCAACTTGAAATTTTAAAAGGTATGATTTTAGCATTTGATTTTGGGTTTAAATAAATATTTCAAGTATAAATAAATTTAAGGAAATATTCAGTTATTTAAACTTTGGGTTGTGTTTAAATGATAATGGATTTATTAAGTATAATATTTCAAAAGTAAATAATAGAAAATTGAATTTCTGAATTGTAACTATCAAACTTAGTTTTGAAATTTTGAATACTTAAAGCTTCAAATAAACTTAATTTGAAATGGTTTATTTTGTGAATTAATTAGTTTTGAAATCAATATAATTTGAAATGATTTATTTGGAAACTGAATTGAAACAGAAATTATGATTCGGGATTTGGTTAAATCTAAAATTTATAAATTCGAGACTTTTGGAATTGATTTGTGAAACTGCAGAAGTTATTTTATTATATAAAGTATTTTAGTATATAAACCACTTAAGTGGTGGAAGTTAGATTCAAAGTTTTGAGTGTCAAAGTATTATAATTTGGAAGTGTTATATTTCAAACGTTTGGTTTCGAAATATTATAATTTTGAAAGTGCTATGATTTTGGAAAGGATATATTTAAAATAAAAATGATATTTTATTGACTTGGGTTTTAATAAAAATGATATCATATCGATTTGGTTTTGAAGTGGAAATTATATCGCATTTTATATTGTTTTGAATGGATTTTATACTCTGGCTTTGAGTATAATTATTTTAAAATGACCGCGCTGTTATAATAACGTTTGGTTGTTAAAGAGACCGGGATCGGAAGTTGTCATACTCTCTGCCAACTTCAAAAACCACTTTAACAACCGTATACGCGGTAGAGATTCCAGAATGAAGTAGGATGGTGGAAATGTTCCTTTGAGGTAAATACGTGGACCCGACTCCCATGAGTTGGCATAAGGTGGCTAAAACAGGAGCGATTCCGGGCCAGTGAGGTGGCCCCTCTTATCAGACACACTCCTTCGATATTATATTCTGACTTGGAGATTCATTTGGTGGCCACTTTTATTTTTTGATTTTGGGGGCATGGCTCAAGGTGGGCGGTAGCTACGCGCTATGCGTCACCACCGGTCTAGGTAGTAATTGGTATATCTACCCTGGCGTTTCCTAGTTGTGCCGTGTCACCTACCCTAGCGCGCCTTGTGCGAGTTTGATTTGTGTTGTACCTATGGAGTATCTTCTCTAGTCTCTCGGTCAGGAGATATGCACGTACTGTATAGACTATTGGCACTATTACGTGTTAAGGGCTATATGGATAATCCCTTAACACTGTTTTGAAGTAAGTTTATTTTACTAATAGACATTATTATAATGGCAAAATATTACTATATAATAAATAGTTTAACGAATCTTTAGGAGATGTGAATCCCGAGCATCCCTTAAGTTACTACACTCACGTTAGACATTGGATAGGAGATGTCGAATACCGTAAACATCTCTGACACTGTTCCACTCATATTATCTACCGTTGATTTAACTTACATAAGATCTTCTAGTTCTGACTCGAGTGTTTTGTCTTTCCAATTCGCTCGGGTCAGTCTTAGCATTTCAGGATTCGAAGACTTTATTTTTGGAGGACGAAGACGAAGTGTGTATCACTATTATCTATTATATTATTCCACTACACCATTGTATTCCACTACATCATTAATATTCTTTGGTATGTGTAACTCTGATATGCATTTATAAGTATAATAAAATGTTTTTGTAAAACAGCTTCATGAACTCTTTATTTGATTATTATATTTTATCGTTACGCTCCAAGATTCTATTTTATTTTTTTATTTCTCTGCTTTTCTTATTTATCCCATAACAATCCGCCTTTCTGTATGGTTTAATTCTGACTTATGTGGTTTATCGTCGATTTAAAGCGTACAAAAAGGTGGGACGTTACATTTGGTATCAGAGCCTTGGTTTAGCGATAAACCTTATGGAAAGGCCTGCAAATTAGGACCCCTTTGAGCTGACAAAATCCCATAGCAATTCAGCGCAAAGTGGCACAAAAGTACAGTCTTTGGGTTTAAAGAAAAAAGAGGTAGAAGAAGAAGAATAAAACAACATCAGAGTCTCACAATCGCAGCGGAACAAAATGTAATACATAATAACAGCTTTTAAATACAAAGAAATTTGTACTGTTTTATATATACATACCATTATCAGAGTACAACAAACATCCGTACAGAGACAACTTAATACTTGACCATACACAGCGGAAATAATAGTCAAATACGGAAGTACGCTCTATCATCCAGCTCGTCTCCTGAGCTCCTTAGCTTTTAACCCGATCCTGTTTAACTCGGTCTGACCCAAGCATCATATAAAACAACACCCGAGTTACTCTGGAAAACCAGCGTGAGAAATCACACTCAATTGATTATTATATTCTCAAAAATCCTTTGGAAAACAAAAGGCATCCCGTAAGACCTCGCCACAAATAAACATGTCGGATTTTACCTTACGATAGCCAAAACACTTTTTTATCAAATCCGTTTATAATAGTGTCTATAGAAAGTAAAATAGAATCTAACTGAAATGCCTGCATCTCACGTTTCAGCAAAAGTCGGGCACAATCAAAACCGTTCAGGCGCTTATTGGAGAATGTATTCCATACAATGGCAGGGCTACTGGGGTATCGCCCGTCACAGTATGGGGTCTAGATCATCGTACTGAGGATCACTACCGACCCCCTACAACACATAGCCGGGACTCCCCTTAATGGATAATCCCGAGTAAGATCAACCCATGGTTGGAGCGACCAACCGCCCACTAAGCCGAATAAAAAGGGACATCTAGACAGGGATGACCTCACCCTAATGGATGCTACCCACATAGCCTTGCCGCACCTTCCTTGTTTTAGCCATTCTCGGTTGATGAGGCTTGAGGCTACGATTACCATTCAAGAACGACTCCCACTTAGAATTCTCATCGTCCCCCTGACGATGTTCTGAAAGCATTCGTCCATGCAAGTTGCCCTGGGGCTGGACAAACCGAACCACCATCTTCATCATATTCACGGTCTTCATTCGTTATCATTCAAACCGGATCGAAGTGGTTTTTGGATAATTAAATCTGATCGCGGACTCTTCAAAACGATCAATGCATTGGCCAATATTGATAGTCAATTAACTATAAAATAATCATTCACAAGCAACCATCAAGTCTTAAATACTTTTCCTCAAATTATTTATCTCAAAATATCTACTTAAGATATCATCTTCATATTTCAACACCTTGAAATTAGATTCAATTTCCTCTATTCTAATGGTTAAGTCTTTGCCAATTACTTATAATATTTTCCCACTTCATTAGTTTCTCAAAACTTAGAAAATATTTCTTTATCTCCTATTTCTTTCCTCAAAAATCATTTACAAATTCATTGTTAAATTTCCCAAACTTATTTCTCATGAATCCTATAGATCCCAGAATTCATTTGTTGATTTTCGTTTTTATTTCCAAAGCCATTTATCTTATTAAAAATTCAGGTTTCACTCCTGCTCTTCTTGTGAATTTTGTCTCACCTCGAAATTCACTTATCTTATACCTGAGATTTTATTCAAGTTATCAAAACCCTCTATAAAATCTTCCCTAAAAATTTTATTCAAATTATTTACACTTGCTTTACTTCTCAAGAGGATTTATAATTGGATTTTCAAAACGTTTAAAAATATATGTAAAAGAATGGTTTATTTTTAAAATATGGTTTAAGGTAAAACTAAATATAGATATTAAAATCATATACAGTTATTGACAAATTTTACAAATCGATTTAGAAAACTAGAGTCGTCTTAATAAATACTAAGCATTAAAATAACTATGCCGGAATATTCTAAATCTAGATAATAGTTCTATACAAATTATATAGTATGTAATTTTAAAAATATTCCTTTTAAAACAAATTTATATTTTTAGAAAATCCAATATCCACCCATAATTTACTTTTGATTTCTGTCTCAACAACCATATTCTCATTTTTCACCTTCGGAAATATTCTACTATTTCCTTTCAAAACAAATTTTCATACTCAAGATAAGTTCTCGCCGTGACTTATATCTTTACACATCTACTGATATCATCCTATCTCATTTATAAACCTCGTTTATAGATTTATAACTCCCTTGAGTTTTCCATTTATTTATAAAAACAATTTTATTCAAAAATCCTATCTTTATAATTTTATTCTTCAATACAATCCCATATTGTTCCTCAATAAAATTCCATTTCATTTCTTAACAAAATTCCTTCTTATTTCTTAATAAAATTTTGCTTTACTTCAAATCCACTCATCGATTCCAATATTTCTTCGAGTCATTTATATATTATTAAATTTTTCCCAAACCTAACTTTAACCAATTTAAGTATAAACACAATAACAAATGTACTTTTATTTATTTAATTTTCAAATATAAGAAAATCCAAATCCTCAATAAATATTTTCTATTCAAGTTCTATTTTAACTTCCTTCAATTAAATTATTTATAGTATCTAAAAAAATTACGAACTTCCATGTTATTTAACACTTAATAATTCAATTCGCAAGCAAATCCATATTAGTTAATTCATCCTGTCATATGACAACATATATATATATATATATATATATATATAAAATCAATAAATATTCTTGAGGAATCCTATTGGATTCCTCCAACCTGTTTCCCTGCATCCATAGATGTTAACAAAAAATAAAATACCAATTCCACTTCAAGGTGGAATATCGCGGTATATGGGTTTATATAATATCATCCATTATTATGCGGCGTATAGGGTCTCATCCGCTATATAATGCGGGAAATCAATCACTCCAATATATATATACTACTATACATGTAATATCATTCAGTGAATAAATTATTATAAATCAACCAAGCACATCCAATGATTTAAATTTAACATTTATTAACAAGGCATCCATATGAGTGACAAAATCTCACCTTTGCTTTTAAGTTGGAATCCTCTCCAATCTCGACCCGATTTCTCGACTTTTGACCTTATATAAACAATTATATGATTTTACTAATATTCACGCAAATCGAACAATTAGTTACCGTTTAATAAATATATTTTAATCTAATAATTTAATTTTAACTAATGATTTATTTCAATAAATAATTAAATTTTAAACCAATTCTCCTTTTAAAAATCTTTCACTAACTAAAATAATTAAATAAGTAAATCACCAAAATGCATTACCTAAAAATTTAGGAAATTATAATATGAATATTTATTTTTGAAACTACATATATATATATATACACACTTATAAAAATGATCTATATTACCATTTAAAATTTCCACTTCTAAATCTTATGTATATATACATTATTTTTGTCTTAGACTAAATATGTAAGTGGATATATATTCTTTTATTAACCGAAATTACTTTATGCCTTACTGTAAAAATATTTTTCCCTTCCGTTTCTACATATATAAAAATCTACAAATTTTCTCTGACTACTAAAAATCCCGTTTTAACTTTACTGTTTTGTTTTATTTTATTTTTAATACATATACATTTGTAAAATAAACAAATCTGGATTTAAAATTCTATATGTATACAGATGCCCTTTTCTCTGTTAACTATATCTTAAATTTTTAATTTTTGAAAATAGATTGATAATTTATATACCTCACTGCTATCAGGTTTAAGACCACTGCACCTCACTTCACCGAAGTTGCTCCGTCCTCTACCCATCCATTTCGCATCCCTCACGAGTCCCGGCCTTGCATTAGGTTGCCTCCAACTCCTCCTCCTCGCGAACACCCAAGCGCTACCACGCGTCCCCGCCCAATCGCCGAGTCTGCCTCCTCCTTCACCAGGTCGCGGCCGAAACGACTTCATCCCTCGCGAGCAGCTCGCAACCTCGACACCCATCAAGACTCAGCCCTACGCGGTGCCTCCACCTGTCAAGTTTGCATCGGACTCTCGATTTAGATTTGAGCCTGCTTCCAAATCGCAAACACGTCGCGCCCTCTTTTTTCTTCTTCAATAATTTAATTTAAAAAAAAAGGATGCGGCCATTTTATTTTTGAGAGTAAATTTCGTTTTGGTTGGGGAAAATAAAAGTAGGAATTTTGAATTGAAGGATGGGCATCAGAAAATTTTATTCGGCCATTAATTAAATTTTATTTCTGATTGAAGAAAGGAATGAGATTGCTCGCTTAGAACTGGTACCTTGCGATTTAAGGAAAGTGGGTAGCGTATGGAAGAAAACAAATTACAGTGCTCTGATGGAACGGAAAATTGGGTGATGGGAAATAATTTCAACTATGTTGACTAGGGTATATATAAATATTAAATTCAAATTCAAACGTCTCGATAAAAGCAACTTAAAATCTCAACATCCTATCGAGGTATGCCGCTAGGCGTCTATAATGTTATACCCCTATTCTGAACTCAATGGAGAAGGTTTCGAGTCCTAATTCGATCATTAGCCTTTTGGATTGACTATTAAAATTAATTCAATTAATTATTTTCTAGGCGTTTATATCTGATACGATCACATGATAACTCCGAAAGCTATGAAAATTGAAATCCGATAATAATTCAATATTATGGATCCAATGGAACTGGTTCCATCGAATTCCGAGACAGTGCCTCGGAAGGCTATTTTTAAATATCAATTTGAACACCATATTTTTAAAACTGAACCGCTTACTTCCAAATTCAATTTTAAAAGTTGCATTGCCTTCAGTACTACTAATATAAATTTTGTAAGCCTTTGAAATATTTTTGACAAGCTTATAACTTCATATTTATATTTTACCCAATATCCAACTACTATTTTAATAATTAATTTATTTAATAGATTGTTATATTTAAATTATGAATCCTTTTTATTAAATAAAACCTAACCTTTCATATTAAAAATCAGTTCATCGTTCCAATCAAATATTTAAACCCATTTTAAATATCCCAAATTAACCGTTTAAAAATTCGAGTTGTTACACCTTAGCTTTGTGGGGTTTGACTCTTTACTAATAGGGTAGTAATATCCTATGATGAGTCATTGAGAGTATATATATGAGAGAGCATATTTGTTAGTGTTACAAAAAGGTTTTGATATTGTGTTAATTTGTTCCGTTTTGCATTTATAGATTTTGGTTGGTGCATAGGATGCTATGACATCAATAGGGATTTCAAAACGCTTAATAGGACAGACCGACACAATATTTGTTTTGAATATAGGTGAATGAAATAATTTTTCCTACTATATTTTCTATATATGTAAAATAATTTTTTACAAAAAGGTTATACTTGGTTGTAATATATTGATTGTTAGGTAGTAAAATTTTAGATATTAGTTGAAAATAAGATTGAAATATAATAAATGAAAGATTGAAAACATAGAACTTAAGTTTCGAGGTTTTGAAAACTTCTTTTGAATGATTTTGAAATATAATAATAATATTATTTAGAAGTATTTTCTGATATAAATATTTCAAAATGATTTGAAAGAGTTGTTTTAATGAAACTTTGGAAAGTAAAATGTCATGTACTCCCCTCTCTGTCGTTGGAAAATAATTTCTGTGATGAGTGCACGCATCATCAACATTCATTTTCATGTTTCAAAGTGGGAATGCCACTGTAGTAGTTTTACTGTAGATTTGTTTTGATAAACAAATGTAAATTTTAAATTATTTTAAATATGATTTGATATATAAATTGTAAGTATATATTTATCTGTTATTTTAAATGATTTGAAATTTAACCCGGTATTTAGTTCTTAAGTTTCAGTTAATTGATAGTTTCAATTAGTGTAGTGAAATGGAATTTAACTAATAATTGAAACCCTAAATAAAATAAGAGAATAAATGTTGAGTTATAAATGAAACTATAAGAAAGTTGAATTTGTAACTTATAAACCAAAAGTTATAATTATTGAACATTAAATTGAATTAAAAGAAATGGGATAAACTTGTATAATTTTCAATTACATTCTTAAAGCATATATATAACTTACCAAAAGATGCAAAAGTTGAAATGTTAATAAGAAAATGTAATGGATATTATTCAAGTAATAAAACTTGACTAATGAAAGTATTCAGTGAATTTGCTTTTATAAATAAGAATTTAATGTTATAATTGTTATAAACTTAAGTTATGACTGAATGGCCGCTAATAAAATATAATATAAAAGTTATAAAGAAATGATAATAAACTTAAGTAAGTGTTGAAATTATTTATAATAAAAATAAATGGAAAGATGAATACTGTAAATAAATGAAATTAAGTAGGGGATAAATGACTGTAATACAAAAAAAAATTTTTTTACATGATACGAATAAATGGAAATTGTAAGAATTTAAATGTAAATTAAAACTGATAAATCATTATATGGAAGAAAGAAAATCAAACAACAAATGTTATGAAATGAAATTGATAAGGATGAACTTGATCTATTGTTTGTGATTGTTGTTCGTTTGGTTTATGGTTGTTTGGGCAAGAATACTTTAAATTTGCTTAGATGTATGAATAATCTATTTATCTAAGACTGGTTATTAAATGGAATACTTCATAGTTATTTGTCATTCTATGTGATTTAAAGTGTCTTAACCCGAACCAACAAATTGTTTGTTTTGCTTGAATGGTTGATTCGTATATGATGTGTATGCCGTTGGTTGTAATGATTGTTGTTCTATATTGAATTGTTTGAAACAAATTTAAACATTCCATTTTATATAATTATTAACTCTTTAGATTATATGAGAGAAATGCAGGTTATGGAAGCAATTGCTACTGCTTTTAGTTTCATAATTAAGCGTAAATTGCCCCACAAATATGTACATTCTCGGATTACGGTTTTATAGCATTATTATATTTTTTTTCCCGCGATGTGATATATGTTATTTTGGAAATTTTATGTTGTATATTGTTATATTTGATATTATATTTTCTGCTGAGCCTCACCGTACAAAGGTGACTCTGCTGAAATTTTCCGTAAATTTTGGACTTAGAAAAAGTTTTGAAAAATGATTTCCAAACTTTATTAATTTGAGTATAAAGAGATTTAATGGTTATAAATTGGTATATTTTATTTAAAGTAATTAATTTTGTAAACTTAATTGTTTATGAAGTTAATATTTTGATAAGATGTATTGTTTAGTTAATTATTCTTTCCCCTTCTTCTTCCTTTTTGGGGACGAAAAATTTTAAGTGGGGAAGAGTGTAACGAACCGTAGATTTTTAATAATTAAAATTGTATTTTAATTAGATTTTTGTAATGAAATCTAGTAAGAAATAAAAACTTTATAATTTAATATTGAAATAAACGCTAAAATGAAATCTAGCAATGTTAATTAAAACTAATTATTAGTAATTTGAATAAAATTCTAATTAATGAAGTAGTGAAAGTGTATACCTGGATATAAATTGAATATGAGAAATAAAAGTACGTATTGAATTAATTAATGAAATAACACATTGGTAACAGTAATTGAATGTAAACTAAGGAAATATGTTAATGCAAGTTAATAATTAATGAACTTAAATAAAAATATTTGAATTGGAAAAAATCATTTCATTGAAATCTAATTTATAATAAGTGTAATTATTATAGCATTTGAAATTAAATATTATGCAATTGAAATATATATGAAAATGGAAATATTGAAGTATGTAATGCAGGGGCATCATAAATAGTAATGGAATAAAATTAGTGTTATATATGGAATTATAACCTGGGTTGATAAGTAACAAACTTATAAATGCAATTAAAAGAAAATAGGTGACAATTAATATAGGTTGTTTATTTATTCAATGTGTTAGATAAACATTGGTAATCAATTACAATAAATTTAAATTTAAAGTTTTCTTAATGTAAATTAAAGTAATAATCGGAAGTAATGTTAATTTATTCATAATATGACAATTGGTTCGATAAAAAGAGTGGAAGTTAAGATTTATTTATTTATTGGAATTTAAATCTTAGTAAATGGATTATTGAAATTAAATTAAATAAATATGGCGTTAATGGGAATTAATATGAAATGAAACATACATTAATGAAATGTAATATAAATCAATGTTAATTATACCCATAAGATGTCAATTTATTGAGTAGCAAGATTTTAAATCAAATAAATGGATTTATTAAGATTCCATTTATTAAGATTTCAATTAATAATTAATGAATTTATTAAAATTGAAATTAATTACGGTAATGGGTAAATTAATTAACGTTGAATTGATATCTAAGCTATTGAAATAATTGTAAATGATTAAGAAATTTAAAAATGATAGGAATTGTCAATTATAGAATTGAAATTGAAAATTTGATTCAATTAATTAATTTTTAATTTATTTAATTAATGTAAAAATAGCGGTTTTAGCCACTGACTCGGATTTCGATGAAACCAGTTTCATCGGACTTGTCGTTTGATTATACGGGTGCGAAACGCCTAGAAATCGATGAAATCGAAATCAATTGAAATCAATTTGAAATAATTTGATTTAGTAACTTCTTCATACGATGAAATTCGGACTTGAAACCAGTTCCATTGCTTTTAAAATATTTTAAAACATCTATTTTGATATATGGGTTGGCACAATTTCGTTCCGGAGTCAGAACGGGCTTTTCGGGCCATTTTGTCGTTCAACACGTATGTCCAATCGATCCGGTCCATTCTAATTTCAGCTTACCTACATATATCCTGTTATAAACCCTAGCTTATTTTGTATTCCTCATTCTGTATGTACAATTCATCTACCTCTCCTCCTCAATGGAAGACAAACAAATTCCCACTTCCAGATCCAATTGCAATTCAAAACCAAATCAAAATTTCAAACTTTTCAAACTATATCATATTTTATATTGTCGGAAAGCTCTCGAAGAGCGCATCACAATTCTCTGATTCATTTTCCAAAATTGAATGACCGTTTGTCGAGAAATTGAAGAACCATTCTGATGTAGCACGATCTAAAGGAGTTTCGGGTTTAACCCGTAAGGCGCGCACAACTCAGGTGAAGGAGTCATATGAGAAAGTGGCAACTCTTAACAGCTTAAGTCGTTCGTGCTTGATGAGTCGCACACGACTCAGCGGCTCATCCATAAGTCGTTTACGACTTAACATGAAGAAGGATAAAGTTTCAGCAAGTAAAGATCTTGAGTCAGAGGAAGGGCACTGTTGAATATGCGCTTATATGATTTTTGTTTGATGATAATAAACATATATACATTCGTTTAAATGTATTTGATAATATACTATTTTATTTTTTCACAGATTAAATAAATATTTGCAGAATAAAATAAATAACACGAAATTTGAATTCAAACGAATATTTTATTCAAACAAATATTTATTACAATTTTGAATAATACAATTTCAAGCTCTCACTATACTATACAACTTTGATTACAATTACATCACATTTCACATTTACATATTCACCTCACTACATATCACTCACACTCGTATTTTTATCTATAACTGCATTCCAGTTTGAATCCAGCATCTGAGCAATCTGCAAAAATATTCACTAACGCAGTAAAATTGAAAAGAAAATATTTTTGCAATATAAATTAAAAGATGATTTTAAAAATATGATTTGCCTCAGTTATTTGGGTTGTTCGTCATAATTTAAATTTGAATTCATCATACATGAACAACTTGTGACATACACAGTGTATCACTGTATATGCCACAAGACCGTGCACACCGATATATACACTTGATTGAGTTACAGGGACAGGTGAGCACCGGTCAAACCCAAATAAAAATACAGGATTCAACTCAGGTGAAACATGCAATATATCACGACTTCAGCACAAGGTCAAATCCAAATAAAACTGGATTCAACATAGGTGCAGTTCGAATATACAACAGTGCAGATAAACAAATCAAGTTCAAGCAAGTGCCAACAAAGAATCAAAGCTCGACCAATATAATGCAACTATGTTCAAATATGACATGAATGCAATAAAGACCAACTGCCAGCAAATGCACCGAACATGTTGCCAACATACACTCCAGACCACAACAAAGGCAATGTACAAATACAACTATGTTGAATAAATCCAGACAACTCACTGGAATGAACAAACATCCAATTCCAAGTCAAATGAACCATCATCTACAAGTTCAAGTGAAAGTGCAGACAAATGACCAAGCTGCAGCATCAATGATGAACAAGACCAACAGTGAATTATACACAAATGACCATGCCACAACTATGCAAGCCTGTGCCAAGCATGATACAGGAGAATATAAGAATGCATTGAAGACCAAAATCATGTACAAGTTGCAATATGCAACAACCATCGAGCTAAATGCATGCAAGTGACAACAGTCAATTATGAACCAAATATAACAGATCAAGTGACAACATAAAACAGTGCAAACATATGCACATAAGTGACACAGTGAAGAAGGCAACATGAAGTGAACCAAGATACCAGAGAACAAGACTTGTCACTAACACAACAAAGACCAAGTGCAATTCGAACCAACATGACGAACAGAGACATATGTATATGAAGAAACAATACGAGCAACAGTTCGTATATGCATCAGTAACCGAGCACAGGCCAGAAACAATATCAAAGTGCAAACACATCGAGTATGACACAGCGACAAGGCAACAGTGACTCAGATGTACATCAAGTCCAAATACAACAATATGCAGTAGCAAGGTTGCAAGTATATGAAATGTACAGACAACAAATTTTGCAGTGATACAAAACAAGTTCAACAGGCAACAAGCAAAAGTTCACAGTGAAGTTAAAATCATGAAAAGTGGCACGGCAAATTTTTGAGAAGAACCAACAGAGATCGCCATGTCAAGTTTGAACAAGTCAAAGTAAAAAAATACCAAGAAATCAACATGAAATATACGAATATGACAAAGTCAAATTAAAGCCGTGCTCATCACAATTTGTAAAGCCGTGTCAATCAAGCAATCGAGTATGATTTAGTCAAGGAAAAATCACGAGCATTCAAGTATAATCGAATGGCCAGAACAAATTATTTGACAAATTCAAATAAAACATATACGAACGCAATAATAGGAATTCAAATCCTATATAAACCAAAATCATCATCGGCATAATCATGGAAGTTCGAATACGAAAATCAAACAGTAACGAAGCAGAAATCACATACCAAATCAAAGTCGAACTCCATCAACTTGAAGTAGCCAGAGAGAGACCAACGAGAATCGATCGAGCAAGGCAACACGTGAACAATCACAAAATCGATCGAAGTAGGATCGGCACTTCAAAAGCCCTAATTGAATCAAAGGGACGATGCCCTAGATTTGAAAAAGGAGCGGCCATTTTTTCACGAAGGAAAAAAAAGAGAGAAACGGGTTGAAGTGAACAAGGGGCCGACTTTCTTTTATTAAAAGGCTTTAGTTTATTATTTTAAATAGGGCTTTATTTTACTTAATTTGTTTTTGTTTTGTATTTTACTTTTAAACCGTTTATTTTCTAGTCGTGTGACTAGGGTGCAAACTACGGTGTGTAGTTTGGGAATTTGCAACTCGGTAGTTGAGTTGTGGTCAAGGTTTTGAGCGTAGAGTTAGGTTAGTCAATAGCGGGTATAGCGAGTTTACGTGTGTAAGCGAGGGACTATCTAATTTCTAGTAGAAACCTTGGGGGCAGCACGTAGGCAGGGTTTTGCCGAAGCTGGGTAAATTCTGTGTTGTTCTGTTCTGCATTTTATTATTCTGCTATTTATTTCTGTGCTGGTAATATTCTGTGATCTGTGTTAATATTAGTTTATAAGCTTCCGCGATTAATTTTTATAATTAACACTATCACCCTATTCACCCCCCCTCTAGGGTGAAATCGATCCTACAAGTGGTATCGGAGCTAGGACAGGAATAGAAGTCAACATCTGTTTTAAAAATTCGATTTTTTTTGAAAAAATCAGTTTTTTTGTTTAAAAATTCGAATTTTTAAAATGGCTTCTTTTAATAATGCTTTTTCAGAAGGTCAATCCATAGTTAGACCACCAATGTTCAATGGTGAATATGCTTTTTGGAAAAATAGGATGAAAATTTTTTTGAAAACCATTGACGCTTGGGATATTGTTGAAACAGGTTATAGGATACCAACTATAACTGTAGATAATCAGGAAATAGAGAAACCAAAGGAACAATGGACAGAATTAGAAAATAAATTACAGAATACTAATGCCAAAGCTATGAATTCTATTATCTGTTCATTAGATCAATTTGAATTTAATCGTGTCTCACATTGTCTAACTGCGCAGGAAATATGGCACATACTAGAAGTGACTCACGAAGGAACATCTCAAGTCAAAGAATCTCGCCTTGCCATGCTAAGCAGCGAATACGAGAACTTTACAATGGCAAAGGAAGAAAATGTCAAAGAGATGTACGGTCGACTTTCCAATATCGTATACAAATCAAAAGCTCTCGGAAAAACATACACCGAATTGGAAATAGTCCGAAAAATTCTCAGAGTTCTTCCACGAAGCTTTGAAGCAAAAGTAACTGCCATTCAAGAATCGAAAGATTTAAAAAAACTCAAAGTCGAAGAACTCATTGGAAATCTCACCACTTATGAGCTAGAAATGAAATTCAAGGAAGAGCGTGAAGGAGGAGATACTCGAAAGAAATCAATAGCGCTCAAAGGAACAACCAAAAGTGATGATGATAACGATGATGATGATGATGGAGAAGCAGAGCTGGCGCTACTAATAAAGAAATTCAAAAGGTGGAATCGCAAATACGGAAATCCAGCTCGAAATCATGAATTGAAAAGCAGAATAGGCAAAGCACTAGACAACCCAGAAGAACAGAAAATCATCTGTTACAAATGCAACAAACCCAGTCATATCAAGCCACAATGTCCTCAAAAACGATCAAATCAAGGAAAGAAACTAAAGAAGAAAAGCTTTGCGGCTACTTGGGATGAAACTGACAAAGATGAAAGTGATAACACCGAGAGTGAGAGTGAAAAAGCAAACATGTGCCTTCATGGTGAAGTTACAGACAGTGATGATGACGAGCCAAGCGAGGTATCAAAACTCACTCATTCTGAATTACTTATTTATTTCCATGAAGTAAATGGCTGTTATGAACGACTTAGGGAAAAATACGCCAAATTTGAATCTCAAAAGAATACTTTGATAGAATGCAATGAACAACTTGATCAATTAGTTAAGAACTATCAACGTAGGATCCCTAAGTGTGATAAGTGTCCAACATTTGAAGAAGAAATTAAAAAATCGGAAATCAATATAAAATCACTTGAAAATGAAATTCTGATTTTAAAAGGGAATGAAAATACTAGGAGAGAGAATTCTATTAAAAAGTGCACACAGTTGTTAAACGAAAATGAATCTCTCAAATCACAAGTCCAACAATTGTCAACGACTTTAGATAAATTTTCAAAAAGTGAAAAATCGTTGAATATGATATTAGGAAAGCAAACTGTTAATACGGTTAGACAAGGACTTGGATATAATAATTCGAAAATTGTTGAAAACAAGATTAATCAAGTTAATTCTATGTGCACAATTTGTAGAAAATTTGGACACGGTCACAATAATTGTTGGTATAGACCCAAACATGTGAAAACTATACCGATTTGGGTTTCAAAAGGCACAAATATAAAATCTCTCAAAGTTAAACAAATTTGGGTGCCAAAGGGAACAATTATAAATAGTTTTGGGTCTACACAAAATCATTTTTCAAAATTTTCTGCCACTAACAACCATGGACCTATAAAAACAAATAGGTCACTAAACTCTCTTTTCATGTAGGTATGCTGGCAGGCTAAGGAACAACAGCAATGGTACTTGGATTCTGGCTGCTCCAGGCACATGACAGGCGATAAATCGAAGTTCCTTAGCCTAGAAAAATACAAAGGTGGCAGAGTCACAATGGGGAACAATGACAAGTGTAAAATTGTCGGTAAAGGTAAAGTAGGTAACAATACATTTACCTTAAATGACGTTTTATATGTTGAAAATCTGCACCACAATTTGATATCAATCAGCCAGCTATGTGATAAAGGTATGAATGTTATCTTTGATTCTGACATGTGCAAAATTGTTGACAAATCATCAAAAGAAATCTTATTTTCAGGAAAAAGGAAAGGTAATATATATTCTCTATCTTTTGATGATCTCATCCTCTCTAAATGCTTGGTAGCTAAGGATATAGAAGTGAATTTATGGCATAGACGTTTAGGGCATGCTAGTATGAACTTATTAAACAAATTAAAAAGGAAAAGTTTGGTAAGAGGGTTGCCATCACATGAGTTTGAAACTGAAAACATCTGTAAAGCATGTACTTTGGGAAAACTTAGAAAATCATCGTTTCATGCCAAAAACAATGTAAGCACTTCTAGAGTTCTTGAACTAATTCATATGGATCTATTTGGACCTAATGACATTGCTAGCTTAGGAGGCAAGAAATATTGCTTTGTGTTAGTTGATGATTACTCAAGATATACATGGGTATACTTCTTAGCTAAAAAATCAGAAACTTTTTCATACTTCACAAGATTCGCAAAATTCGTGCAAAATGAAAAAGAAGTCTCTATTGTTTCGTTAAGAAGTGATCATGGTGGAGAATTTGAAAATTATGAATTTGAAACTTTCTGTGATGAAAACGGAATCAAACATGAGTTCTCTGCACCACGTACCCCACAACAAAATGGGGTAGTTGAGAGAAAGAATCGTACTTTACAAGAATTGGCTAGGTCTATGTTAAATGAATATGAACTACCTCTGCATCTCTGGGCAGAAGCTGTAAATACAGCATGTTATGTAATGAATAGAGTTATCATCAGACCGATTCTTAACAAAACCCCCTATGAGTTATGGTTCAACAAAAAACCAAACATCGCTTACTTCAAAGTGTTTGGATGTCCTTGCTATATTCTTAATACAGGTGATCAGTTAGGAAAATTTGAAGCAAAGGCTGATGATGGCATCTTCATGGGTTACTCTTCGAGAAGCAAAGCTTATGGAGTCTACAACAAAAAGACTAAAACAATCGTAGAGTCAATCAATGTGAAATTTGATGAAGGCATTGACGAACAGGATACATCCAAAAGTAACGTTGAAGAGGAGAAAGAAAAAGATGAATTTGAAAAACCAAAAGAAACTGCTAATGCTAGAGAAACTACCACAACTCAAGAAGTCAGAAGAAATCTGGATCCAGAAAAGCTGAAATACAAAACAGACCATCCACCAGAATTGGTAATTGGAAACCCTATAGCAGGTATACAAACTCGTTCATCCTTTAAAAATCTATGTGATCTGTGCTTGTATAGTGGATTTATTTCAGAAATAGAACCAAATAGCATAGATTCAGCCCTTAATGATGAAAACTGGTTCATGGCCATGCAAGAAGAACTAAATCAGTTTGAACGAAATAATGTTTGGAGTCTAGCACCTAGACCTAAGGATTATCCAGTTATAGGAACAAAATGGATTTTTAAAAATAAATATGATGAATCTGGAAATATAATTAGAAATAAAGCTAGACTAGTTGCTAAAGGATACAATCAAATTGAAGGAGTTGACTTTGATGAAACCTTTGCGCCTGTAGCTAGACTAGAATCAATTAGAATATTGTTAGCTTTTGCTTGCTACAAAGGATTTAAACTAAGACAAATGGATATTAAGAGTGCTTTTCTTAACGGAGTTTTAAAAGAAGATGTGTTTGTTGAACAACCAGAAGGTTTTGAAAGTCATGAATATCCAAACCATGTATACAAACTAAAGAAGGCATTATATGGACTAAAACAAGCTCCCAGAGCTTGGTATGAATGTCTTACTTCTTATCTCCTTGAAAATGGGTTCAAAAAGGGATGTGTAGATACCACACTATTTCTGTTGCATGAAAACAATGATATTTTGATTGTTCAAATATATGTTGATGACATCATTTATGGTGCTACTAACAAGTTATTGTATGAGAAATTTGAAAAAGTCATGCAGGAAAAGTTTGAAATGAGCTTGGTTGGAGAGTTAAAATTCTTTTTAGGATTTCAAATCCAACAAAGCAATAAAGGCACATTCATTTCTCAAACAAAATATATTAGGGAACTTGTCAACAAATTTGGATTGAAAGATGCTAAACCTGCAAGAACTCCCATGAGTACAACACTTAAACTTGACAAAGATGAAAAGGGTAAGGCAGTTGATCAAAAGCTGTACAGAGGTATGATTGGATCACTCCTTTATCTTACCGCCTCTAGACCTGACATCATGTTTTCTGTCTGCTTATGTGCGCGTTTTCAATCTAACCCAAAAGAATCTCATTTAAAAGCTGTTAAAAGAATTATAAGATATTTATTGCACACCCCACGGTTTGGTCTTTGGTATCCATCAAATGATAATTTTGAATTGAAAGGTTTTTCAGATGCTGATTATGCTGGAAATTTGGTTGATAGAAAAAGTACTAGTGGAGCATGTTTTATGTTAGGACATTCATTAGTTGCATGGTCGAGTAGAAAACAAAATTGTATTGCATTATCCACAACAGAAGCAGAGTATATTGCTTTGAGCGGTTGCTCTGCTCAAATCTTATGGATGATACAAACTTTGCATGACTATGGCCTAAATTTTAAACGTGTACCACTAATGTGTGATAGCAAAAGCGCAATTGATCTCACAAATAATCCTGTACATCATTCGCGAACAAAACATATAGATGTAAGACATCATTTTATTAGAGATCATATTTCCAAAGAAAATATCTGCATAAATTTTATTTCAACTGATTCTCAATTGGCAGACATCTTTACAAAACCCCTACCAGAAAATAGTTTTTGTAAGCTACGACTCAGTCTAGGTGTTTTAGAAATTTGCTGAATGTTTAACATTTTTTTTCTCCCTACAAATTATCGAAAAGAAAAATAGTGATTAAAAAAAAAAATGATGAGTGTTGATATTGATTATATATTATAACTCGAGAAAGTATAATTAGAAAATTTCTTTAGAAATGTAAACAAGAGTTATAAAACTTTTTGTTGGTAAAAATTCCATGACCATCTCTATACCTATCATATTTCTATCAACCATCATTCATCAAAATTCTATATAGTTTGTCGATATGTGATATTTTAAACAGGAATCGTTCGTTTTTCATTTTCACATTTAAAAAAAAATAAAAAAAAATAAAAAAAAATAAAATAAAATAAAATATACCAAAGTATTCACTCTCATTTAAAAGTCCTCACGGTTATGCATGGGTGAATTACTTGGAATTTGTTATGTGCTTCCATGCTCATTTAAAAGTCCTCACGGTTATGCATGTATGGAACGCATATCAAAAGTTGATTTTCTTTCTTTCTTTTAAAATAAACAAGTTGATTCTAGTCCCATTTAAAAGTCCTCACGGTTATGCGTGGTTAGAAGATACTTGAATTCATTTTTTTTTTTAAAATAAAATTGGAATACTACTAATCTCATTTAAAAGTCCTAACGGTTATGCATGATTAGTAGATATTCAAATTCCTGATATAAAAATACCACAAATAGACACAATTGTATGGTTTTATATGATGACATCATCTCCATCATTCTAAAAGTGGAATATGCGACTAACAATATTTTTATGATTTTTGTGTGATTTTCTATTGAAATTTAATATTTATATTCAATTGGGTTTTAATGTTGGATTAATATCGATTACTTTATCTCTATTTTTCTCTATTTCTATTATTCTTTTGCTGATAACAAAAGGGGGAGAGAAAAGTTAAGATTTTGTCAAATAGAATCAATCAAAAGTCAAACAATTTTCCATTTGCATCTAGGCTCATTTTTATTTGTATGCATATATGTAGGGGGAGTATTGTGTAGAGAGGAGCATTTAAATAGGGGGAGCAATTAGGATATAACTATGATCAAATACATTTAATATATTCAAAATCTTAAATATATGTTTGTTATCATCAAAAGGGGGAGATTGTTGAAGGGGGAGCAATTAGGATATAACTATGATCAAATACATTTAATATATTCAAAATCTTAAATATATGTTTGTTATCATCAAAAGGGGGAGATTGTTGAATATGCGCTTATATGATTTTTGTTTGATGATAATAAACATATATACATTCGTTTAAATGTATTTGATAATATACTATTTTATTTTTTCACAGATTAAATAAATATTTGCAGAATAAAATAAATAACACGAAATTTGAATTCAAACGAATATTTTATTCAAACAAATATTTATTACAATTTTGAATAATACAATTTCAAGCTCTCACTATACTATACAACTTTGATTACAATTACATCACATTTCACATTTACATATTCACCTCACTACATATCACTCACACTCGTATTTTTATCTATAACTGCATTCCAGTTTGAATCCAGCATCTGAGCAATCTGCAAAAATATTCACTAACGCAGTAAAATTGAAAAGAAAATATTTTTGCAATATAAATTAAAAGATGATTTTAAAAATATGATTTGCCTCAGTTATTTGGGTTGTTCGTCATAATTTAAATTTGAATTCATCATACACGAACAACTTGTGACATACACAGTGTATCACTGTATATGCCACAAGACCGTGCACACCGATATATACACTTGATTGAGTTACAGGGACAGGTGAGCACCGGTCAAACCCAAATAAAAATACAGGATTCAACTCAGGTGAAACATGCAATATATCACGACTTCAGCACAAGGTCAAATCCAAATAAAACTGGATTCAACACAGGTGCAGTTCGAATATACAACAGTGCAGATAAACAAATCAAGTTCAAGCAAGTGCCAACAAAGAATCAAAGCTCGACCAATATAATGCAACTATGTTCAAATATGACATGAATGCAATAAAGACCAACTGCCAGCAAATGCACCGAACAAGTTGCCAACATACACTCCAGACCACAACAAAGGCAATGTACAAATACAACTATGTTGAATAAATCCAGACAACTCACTGGAATGAACAAACATCCAATTCCAAGTCAAATGAACCATCATCTACAAGTTCAAGTGAAAGTGCAGACAAATGACCAAGCTGCAGCATCAATGATGAACAAGACCAACAGTGAATCATACACAAATGACCATGCCACAACTATGCAAGCCTGTGCCAAGCATGATACAGTAGAATATAAGAATGCATTGAAGACCAAAATCATGTACAAGTTGCAATATGCAACAACCATCGAGCTAAATGCATGCAAGTGACAACAGTCAATTATGAACCAAATATAACAGATCAAGTGACAACATAAAACAGTGCAAACATATGCACATAAGTGACACAGTGAAGAAGGCAACATGAAGTGAACCAAGATACCAGAGAACAAGACTTGTCACTAACACAACAAAGACCAAGTGCAATTCGAACCAACATGACGAACAGAGACATATGTATATGAAGAAACAATACGAGCAACAGTTCGTATATGCATCAGTAACCGAGCACAGGCCAGAAACAATATCAAAGTGCAAACACATCGAGTATGACACAGCGACAAGGCAACAGTGACTCAGATGTACATCAAGTCCAAATACAACAATATGCAGTAGCAAGGTTGCAAGTATATGAAATGTACAGACAACAAATTTTGCAGTGATACAAAACAAGTTCAACAGGCAACAAGCAAAAGTTCACAGAGAAGTTAAAATCATGAAAAGTGGCAAGGCAAATTTTTGAGAAGAACCAACAGAGATCGCCATGTCAAGTTTGAACAAGTCAAAGTAAAAAAATACCAAGAAATCAACATGAAATATACGAATATGACAAAGTCAAATTAAAGCCGTGCTCATCACAATTTGTAAAGTCGTGTCAATCAAGCAATCGAGTATGATTTAGTCAAGGAAAAATCACGAGCATTCAAGTATAATCGAATGGCCAGAACAAATTATTTGACAAATTCAAATAAAACATATACGAACGCAATAATAGGAATTCAAATCCTATATAAACCAAAATCATCATCGGCATAATCATGGAAGTTCGAATACGAAAATCAAACAGTAACGAAGCAGAAATCACATACCAAATCAAAGTCGAACTCCATCAACTTGAAGTAGCCAGAGAGAGACCAACGAGAATCGATCGAGCAAGGCAACACGTGAACAATCACAAAATCGATCGAAGTAGGATCGGCACTTCAAAAGCCCTAATTGAATCAAAGGGACGATGCCCTAGATCTGAAAAAGGAGCGGCCATTTTATCACGAAGGAAAAAAAAGAGAGAAACGGGTTGAAGTGAACAAGGGGCCGACTTTCTTTTATTAAAAGGCTTTAGTTTATTATTTTAAATAGGGCTTTATTTTACTTAATTTGTTTTTGTTTTGTATTTTACTTTTAAACCGTTTATTTTCTAGTCGTGTGACTAGGGTGCAAACTACGGTGTGTAGTTTGGGAATTTGCAACTCGGTAGTTGAGTTGTGGTCAAGGTTTTGAGCGTAGAGTTAGGTTAGTCAATAGCGGGTATAGCGAGTTTACGTGTGTAAGCGAGGGACTATCTAATTTCTAGTAGAAACCTTGGGGGCAGCACGTAGGCAGGGTTTTGCCGAAGCTGGGTAAATTCTGTGTTGTTCTGTTCTGCATTTTATTATTCTGCTATTTATTTCTGTGCTGGTAATATTCTGTGATCTGTGTTAATATTAGTTTATAAGCTTCCGCGATTAATTTTTATAATTAACACTATCACCCTATTCACCCCCCCTCTAGGGTGAAATCGATCCTACAGGCACGAGTTACGACTCAATGGGAGTTTAAATAGTTCTGGATTGATGAGTCGTACACGACCTAACTGCTTGGCCATGAGTCGTCCACGACTCATCAAGAAGCAAAAGGGAATTCCAGTAATTGAAGGCCATAAGGCGGGGACGGGTTACGACCTAGATGAGTCGTTCGGAGTTGACTCGGTTGAAGGGATCTGCCGCAAGGAAGCTTGGGAGCTTGAGTCGTTGGAAGTATGTTGAGTCGGGGAAGTCTTGAGTCGGTCATGTATTGAGTCGGTGAAGTCTTGAGTCGGTCTTGTATTGAGTCGCGTACTTTCTTAAGTCGTATCATTTTGGGTCGTGTATGTGTGTGTTGTAATATAAGTCGTGAGTCGTTGACTGTTGCATTTCCTTGAGTCTTAAAGCGTTGAAGTTGAGTCGTTTAAGCCGTGTGTTGGTGAGTCGCAGCTGTCCAGGTTGTGCCTTTAGGAGTTGGGTCGTGCTTGGGGATGAGTCGGTGCCGACTCAATGAGTCGTAAGTCGCAAACGACTCAAGGACCAGGGTTGTAAACTTCTATAAATACGCGTGTGTTGTACATTTTAAAAAAAGGTTGATTTCGAAATAAAATTTCTTGTTGATTGCTTTGTGCTTTCTTCTCCAATTGGTAGTTGATTGTAATCTCCTATCTCCACTTACGTCATTCGAGTGGGCTCGAATCCACGTTTGTTGAAGCCGATTCACGGAATCTAGTGCGCTAGATCAACGTACGAAGAATCGTAGATCTTTGAACACGGTATAGTGCGCTATCAACGTGTTTGAGATAGCTAGAATTCGGTATCTTCGGATCAACGAATTTGGGCATTTTGGTATTCATCAATCCACCGATTGCTACTTTCACCGATTGAAGTTTATTTTGATTAATCCGCTGTGTCATTATTGGTATCAGAGCCATACTTAGCCAATCATAGCTAAGTTGATTCTTGGAGCCAAGTATTTGAAGTTGAAGATTGAAGTTGTGTTCGTTGTGTTCATCTTGAAGTTGCAACGAGTTCGAAGATTTTGATCCATCTCATTTTGGATCTAGATTTGGGGAAGTGTTTGAATTTGAAGTAAGGTCGTGTATACTTGTGAAGTAGCCGAGCCTAGTGAAGGGTCTTGAAGGTTGAGCCGTGACTTATTGTTGTTTGTGAAGTGTTGTGTTGATTCAATCATGCCACCAAGGAGAGCTAACCGCCATCAAAATGTTGAAGCCTTGTATCGGAGAGAAGAAGCCGATCAAATGGAACAACGTATGCATGAGAAGATTGATGAAGGCATTGGTAGGTTGGAGAAGCTTATGATTGACATGAATCAAAGTAGAAGAAGAAATTCACCTGAATCCATTCATGGAGGAAGTAGAGTTTCACATCATTCAGATCGGGAGAGGAGAGAGAGTCAGGATCATCGGAGTGTTGATAATCGAAGTAGGAGGAATGTTGATGATCATGATAGACGGGATGTTGGTAGTAGGAGTAGTGGTAGAGATGTTGGAGGGCGTGAAGGACAACGATATGCATCAGACTTTGATGAGGAGTTTGACGGTGATAGGGGAAGTGTTCATTTCAGAGACCGAGATCAGAGACAACGTCAGTATCGGGTTATTGATGATGATCGACGTTGGGAATCGGGGATGAAGATGGAGATTCCGGAGTTTAAAGGAGGGATGGTAGCTGAAGAATTTCTTGATTGGGTATCAAATGTTGAAGAGGTCTTTGATTTTAAGGAGGTTCCTGAGCATAGGAGAGTAAAGTTGGTTGCTACTAGGTTGAGGGGGAGAGCTTTGGCGTGGTGGCAGCAAACTAAACTTACCAGGGAGAGAATGGGGAAGTCAAAGATAGAATCTTGGGAGAAGATGAAGAAATTGATGCGAGCTACATTCTTACCATACAACTATCAATCACTTATGTACCAGAGGTTGCAGAATCTGAGGCAAGGGACGAAGTCTGTTAGTGATTATGCTGACGAATTTTACCAACTCATTGCCAGAAATGATATCATGGAAACGGAAGAACAACTAACTGCTAGATTCATTGGGGGATTGAGAATGCAGATCCAGGATATGGTTAATATGTTTGATCCCAGATCAGTGGCAGAGGCACATCAGAAAGCGTTGGCTTGGGAGAAGCAAGGAAGGCGTGGAGGTGGTGTGTTTACTAATTCCAATAATCAAGCGAGGGGTGTTAGTGGAAGTTCTAATGTTCCTAAACCTGTCAATAAGCCAGTGGTGAAGGAGGCTGAGAAGGCGAAGGTTAACAGTGGTATCAAATGTTATAATTGTCAGGAGTTGGGTCACAAAAGCAATGAATGTCCGAAGCCGAAGAAGAGAGCAATGGTTGCTGAGATTGAGGATGATGATAAGAAGGCAGAATGTTTAAATACACCTTATGTTGAGGAGGAAGAAGAATTGTCTGGAGATGAAGGTTGTAATCTTATGATGAGGAGGTCATGTCTTACACCAAAGCAAGAGGAGGATTGTAGTTGGTTGAGAAGCAATATTTTTCAGTCGACATGCACTATTCTAGGGAAAGTTTGCAAGTTCGTTATTGATGCTGGAAGCTGTGACAACATTATTTCTACAGAAGCAGTAAGAAAGTTGAACTTGAAAACTGAAAAGCATCCTAAATCGTACAAGCTAGCATGGTTAAGGAAAGGTGGTGAAGTGAAGGTGTGTCGAAGAGCTTGTGTGAATTTTTCTATTGGAAAGAAGTACAAAGATGAAATTTGGTGTGACGTTGTAGACATGGACGTATGTCATCTGTTGTTGGGCAGACCGTGGCAGTTTGATAGATCAGTTCAACATGATGGTCGTGCCAATAGCTACAGTTTCATGTTCGAGGGTACTAAAATCACTTTGGTTCCCAAGAAGCAACAACAGAAGGAGAGCAAGCTAGAGGAGATTGAGGAATTGAAAACTCTGTTGACTTTGAAGGAGTTTGTTAAAGAAGTTGAAGAGGAGCCTGAAGTCTATTTGTTGATTGGGCGAGAGAGCAGTGAAGAGGTTGAAATTCCTGAAGAAGCAAAGCCAGTTTTGAAAGAGTTTGAAGATGTATTTCCAGAGGAGTTGCCTAAGGAGTTACCGCCATTGAGAGACATCCAACATCAAATCGATCTTGCTCCGGGAGCCATATTACCACATAGACCACATTACCGAATGAGTCCGAAGGAACATGAAGAGTTACGAAGGCAGGTGGAAGAGTTGTTAGAACAGGGACGTGTTCAGGAAAGCTTGAGTCCTTGTGCTGTGCCAGCTTTGTTGGTGCCGAAGAAGGATGGAACATGGAGAATGTGTACCGATAGTAGAGCTTTGAACAAGATTACTGTTCGTTACAGATTTCCTATGCCGAGGTTGGATGATTTGTTGGATCAGTTGAGTGGGGCAACTATCTTTTCGAAGATTGGTTTGAAGAGTGGTTATCACCAGATTCGAATTAGACCAGGTGACGAATGGAAGACAGCTTTCAAAACGAGAGAGGGGTTATACGAATGGTTGGTTATGCCATTTGGTTGGTCAAATGCACCTAGTACATTCATGCGGGTGATGAATCAAATCTTTAGACCATTCATTGGGAAGTTCGTGGTGGTTTATTTCGATGATATTCTGATATATAGCAGGAGTATGGAGGAGCATGTTCTACATTTGAAGGAAGTGTTGATTATTCTTCGTGAAGAACAATTTTATGCTGCTACGAAGAAATGTGTGTTTATGACAAGAAGTGTTTTATTTCTGGGTTATGTTGTATCTGAGAAGGGAATCCAGGTGGACCAGAGTAAAGTTGAAGCTATTAGAAATTGGCCACAGCCGAGAACTATCACTGAAGTTAGAAGTTTCCATGGATTGGCATCATTCTACCGAAGGTTTATCCCACACTTCAGTAGCGTGATGGCCCCGGTTACTGATTGTATGAAAGGGAAGCAGTTTTCTGGGTCGGAGGAAGCAGGGGTTGCTTTTGAACGAATCAAAGAACTTTTGACAACAACACCAATTCTTGTGTTGCCAGATTTTCAGTTGTTGTTTGAGCTACATACTGATGCATCAAAGGTTGGGATTGGAGGATTGTTGAGTCAGCAGGGAAGACCTATTGCATATTTCAGTGAAAAGTTGTCAGGAGCAAAGATGAGATACAGTACATACGATGTTGAGTTTTATGCTGTTGTACAAGCTGTTAAACATTGGAGGCATTACCTATTTCAGAAAGAATTTGTTCTTTACACTGATCATGAAGCTTTGAAGCATTTACAGGGGCATGAAAAGATTTCCGCAAGACATGCATCATGGATTGCATATTTACAGCAGTTTACCTTTGTTCTTAAGCACAAATCGGGGGTGACGAACCGTGTGGCTGATGCTTTGAGTAGGCGGAGTCATTTGCTGACAACATTAAAAGTTGAAGTGACGGGGTTTGAATTACTACCAGAAATGATTGAAGAAGATCCTTACTTTGTGAAATATGTTGAGAAAGTGAAGGATGGGAGTACTGATGAATTTATGATAATTGATGGATTTTTGTTTAAAGGAAATCGGTTATGTATTCCTGAGAGCAGTTTGAGAATGAAAATTATCAAGGAGTTGCATGAAGAAGGCCATGTGGGTAGAGATCGTACATTGCAGTTGATTTCTCAATCTTACTTTTGGCCTTCAATGAGGAAAGAGGTAGAGAGATTTGTGGAGAGATGTCATATTTGCCAGGTTTCAAAGGGAACAGCGACGAATGCAGGGTTATATATGCCATTACCTGTACCGTCTAAGCCATGGGTTGATGTCAGCATGGACTTCGTTTTGGGTTTGCCTAGAACTCAAAGGGGAAATGATTCGATATTTGTTGTAGTGGACAGGTTTTCGAAGATGGCACATTTTATTGCCTGCAAGAAGACCGCAGATGCAGTTCGAGTGGCACAGTTATTTTTTAAGGAGGTGTATCGATTGCATGGTTTACCAGAATCTATTGTTTCTGATCGGGATACTCGTTTTCTGAGTCACTTTTGGTTAAGTTTGTGGAAGATGGTGGGAACGAAGCTGAAATTTAGTAGTGCTTATCATCCGCAAACTGATGGACAGACAGAAGCTGTAAACAGGTCATTGGGAAATTTGTTGCGATGTCTTATACAGGATAATTTGAGAAGTTGGGACATGAAATTATGCCAAGCAGAATTTGCTCATAATCATGCCATGAATCGCAGTACGGGATTCAGTCCATTTCAGATTATATATTCAAATTTACCAAGGGGGCCGTTGGATTTAGCAGTGGTACCACAACCGAAGGAGACAGTTAAGCGAGCTGTTGATTTTGTTGATGAATTAACTGAATGTCATAAGATCGTTCAGGAACGATTGGAAAAGTCAAATGAGAAATATAAGAAATTTGCAGATTTGAAACGACGAAATGTTGAATTTAACAAAGGCGATTTGGTGTATGCTGTGTTGACGAAGGATCGTTTTCCAGTGGGCGCTTATAATAAGCTGAAAGCCAGAAAAATTGGCCCAGTTGAAGTTTTGAAGAAAATCAATGAGAATGCTTATCGATTAAAGCTACCAGATGATGTTTATACTTCTGATGTTTTTAACGTCAAACATTTAATTCCATATCATGGAGGTGAGATTGTTGTGAAAGAATTTACAAATTCGAGATCGAATTTTTCTCAACCAGGGGAGGATGATGTAGCACGATCTAAAGGAGTTTCGGGTTTAACCCGTAAGGCGCGCACAACTCAGGTGAAGGAGTCATATGAGAAAGTGGCAACTCTTAACAGCTTAAGTCGTTCGTGCTTGATGAGCCGCACACGACTCAACGGCTCATCCATAAGTCGTTTACGACTTAACATGAAGAAGGATAAAGTTTCAGCAAGTAAAGATCTTGAGTCAGAGGAAGGGCACGAGTTATGACTCAATGGGAGTTTAAATAGTTCTGGATTGATGAGTCGTACACGACCTAACTGCTTGGCCATGAGTCGTCCACGACTCATCAAGAAGCAAAAGGGAATTCCAGTAATTGAAGGCCATAAGGCGGGGACGGGTTACGACCTAGATGAGTCGTTCGGAGTTGACTCGGTTGAAGGGATCTACCGCAAGGAAGCTTGGGAGCTTGAGTCGTTGGAAGTATGTTGAGTCGGGGAAGTCTTGAGTCGGTCATGTATTGAGTCGGTGAAGTCTTGAGTCGGTCTTGTATTGAGTCGCGTACTTTCTTAAGTCGTATCATTTTGGGTCGTGTATGTGTGTGTTGTAATATAAGTCGTGAGTCGCTGACTGTTGCATTTCCTTGAGTCTTAAAGCGTTGAAGTTGAGTCGTTTAAGCCGTGTGTTGGTGAGTCGCAGCTGTCCAGGTTGTGCCTTTAGGAGTTGGGTCGTGCTTGGGGATGAGTCGGTGCCGACTCAATGAGTCGTAAGTCGCAAACGACTCAAGGACCAGGGTTGTAAACTTCTATAAATACGCGTGTGTTGTACATTTTAAAAAAAGGTTGATTTCGAAATAAAATTTCTTGTTGATTGCTTTGTGCTTTCTTCTCCAATTGGTAGTTGATTGTAATCTCCTATCTCCACTTACGTCATTCGAGTGGGCTCGAATCCACGTTTGTTGAAGCCGATTCACGGAATCTAGTGCGCTAGATCAACGTACGAAGAATCGTAGATCTTTGAATACGGTATAGTGCGCTATCAACGTGTTTGAGATAGCTAGAATTCGGTATCTTCGGATCAACGAATTTGGGCATTTTGGTATTCATCAATCCACCGATTGCTACTTTCACCGATTGAAGTTTATTTTGATTAATCCGCTGCGTCACATTCACGGCTGTAACGGCCCGCAAATTCGTACCCTTTGAGTCAACACTATTCTACAACAATCAACTCAAGTTGTACATAAATACGAACCATTTGGGTTAAAGAAGAAAAGGTAGAAGAAGAAAATAGAACACAACAACAGAATCTAACCATCGCAGCGGAATAAAATATAATAGATAATAAATAATCTTTACTCAAGAATCAAATATCTCCGTTTATATATTACATCATCAGAGTACATCAATCACAGCTCAACATCAATATCATACCCAAGGATACACAACAACTCAACACAGCGGAATATATACATAAACAAGTACGGAATTAAGTATCGTCATCCAGCTCGTCTCCTATCTCCACATCATCATCATATCCTGTATCCTATAATACTCGGTCTGACCCAAGCATTACAGTTAAATAACACCCGAGTCGGTCTGGAATACCAGCGTGAGAAAATCACACCCAATTTGATTATTAAAGTTTCAAAAATCCTTTGAAACGAAAGCATCTCGTAAGACCACGCCACAAATAAACATGTCGGGTTTTTACCTTACGATAGCTAAAACATTTTTATAGAAATCCTCTGATATTATAATAGGGTCTATATACAAATACTTATAAAATAGCCGAAATTGTTACATTATTAAGTTCCAGCTACTAGCCACAGAGTGGGTAATACAAACAAAACTCGTACAAGGCTCGTAGGGAGAATGGATTTCCAACTAATGACTAGGCACTGGGGTACCACCTGTCACAGTATGGGGCCTAGATCACCGTACCGAGGAGTACGCCCGCTCCCTTGCAACACAAGGCCGGGACTACCCCTTACTGGATAATCCCGAGTGAGATCACCCCGCGGTTGGGATCAGCAACCGCCCACTAAGCCGAAATAAAAAGGGACATCTAGACAGGAATGACCTCACCCTGCTTGGGTGCTACCCACCTAGCCTTGCTGCTAACCCCTGATTTTCAGTCATTCCCATTTGATGAGGCTTGAGGCTAAACGTTACCTTTTTAGAATATATATCCCTTAGAATGCCCATTGTCCACCTGATGATGTTTCGCAAGCATTCATCCATGCAAGTCCGTTCCGGGTTCGAACGGAACTGAAGGCACTATTCTTACTACATCCATTTCGGAAACATCCTCAGGATTAGTAGCGATTAGCCCTTGCACTTCACTGTTCCATCTTCGAATCCAAACTCGTTTCCATGAAACGTACAAACCGGATCGAAGTGGTTTTCCAGAAATAAATCTCAATCTCGGTCTCTTCGAAACGATCAACGCATTTGCCCAATATTGATAGTCGGTGATTTAACTATCAATTTATATTCCAAAAAACCATTTAACAATCAATAATTTTCCAAATTATTTATTAACCTCGAAAATATCTTCACAATATATATTTCCACTTTTCAAACCCTTTTGAATTTTTTTTTTCAGATTATCTTCCCTTCTCAGAATAAATTCCAAGTATTTCTATTTCCACTGGGATCACCAAGCTTAAAATTTAATATTTAAAATAATTTAAATGCTTTACTTTAGAATATACTTCAAAACATTTAAGTTAAAAACTACTTCCAATACTTTATTAAAACACATACTAGACGAATATTTGAAATAAGATTACTTTATAAATACAAAACTAGGTTTTCACTTTTAAAACAAAACACTAAGTCACTTTTAAATAATTATTACAATAATAGATTTGAAAAATATTTACCTTAGAATTTTATCAATTCAGAAATAATAAATTTTCTAAAATATGCCTTTTAAAACAACATTAAACTTTTATCTTATATTTAAAAATTTACTTTGAAAACGTACCTGGCTATCCAGGGAAATATACTTCTCTTCACATCCTTTAAAAATAAAACACTATTTATTTTTAAACAAACTTTCTCATTTCCTCTTAATAAATTCCCACCTTGAATTTATTCTTCCAAATATCCAATTTCAAACACTTAAATAAATCTCCAAACTTATTTCCAATTTTCTTAATTTATTCAAAAATCTTTTAATTTCATATTTTATTCCTTAATTATGATTTAAAATACTTTTAATTGAAATACCAATTTAGATTTTCTCAATTTACTTCTTATTCCGTTAAATAAACTTAAAACTTTAAGTTTTGAAATGATTCTTTATTCCTTTAAAATAATATCACTTGATTTTACAGTTCAATAATTGCTGTTTATTCAGACCCCTTTCTTTTAATACTCGAAGTTATTTATTAGTATTTAACATACTTCCATTTCTTTTCAATTCATTCTAATTTTATTAAATTTCTAAGATTATTTCGTTTACAACTTTATTTCCTTATTTTCTTTCAAAAATCCAATTTATATGTTTTTGGTAATTCATTATAACCAATATATCCATTCCAATCATATCATTCAATATCCCAATATAATCAACATAGAATATCAAGTAATCACATCAGAGAATGTTAAATAATAAATATTGAGGGGTCCAATTGAATCCCTCCAACCTGTTTTCCCTGCATCCACAAATGTTAGCACAATATAATATGCCAATTCCCAAAATATACCACACTATAACACATCAATCAATTTCCACCATTCAACAATTATTTAAATTTAATCATTTAAATTTAAATTTAAATTAACTAAGTGAGATTAACTCACCTTTTAATTTTAGTTTGCAGTCTATTACACTCTGGTTCCATTCCGACTTGTATCTTCTCGATTTTAAACCTTGTATAGCATTATATGATTTTGTTAATATTTGAAATAAAGTCGAATAATTTATTTTCATTTTTAAATTTAATAAACCAATGATTCTATTTTCAACTATTAAATTTTAGTTTGAACTAATTCCCCTTTAATAAATTATCTTTAAAATTAATCTAGTAGGTTATAATATGTATATGTGTATTTAATTTATTATTATATTATTATTATTTTAGAACTATAAAATAACCTATATAAACAAAGGTCCAATTTTGAACATAAACTATCCAATTCAAAACATTTTAAAATTACTTTCTAATCCTATATCTCTTTAGTAAATAAATTTAGTTTTTTTTGTTTACTGTATATATTGAGATATGTGTACCTATATATCTATTTACTAGTTTAACTACATATTAAATACTAATAAATAAAATTCCTTTTTATCCCATACGAAAAGTATATATTAAATTTTAAACCGAATTTTTTTTTATTTTGAATAACTTATTGTAAATATATTATTTTACTTCCCATCTGAACAATTTCTACTTCCTGCTTCTGAATGTACATAGTTAATCTTTAAGTTAAATGAAAGTAAATTGAAGGATACCTTTCTGACTCACCGCCTGCAACAATCCATACCAACAAACGTGCCATCGACCCCACGTGCTCGCCTCCCTGCCCTAGGTGTCACTGCAACCAACTCGCTATCGAGCGTCGACCTGACATCGCCTTTGCCACCAGTCCTTGAATTCGCGCAACCCCAACATCTCGTAATCCACCTCCCCCTTTCCAATCACACCCACCAGCCTGTTCGTGAACGACAATTAGACGAAACCCTAAATCACTCACCCCGCTCCTTGCCGTGTTCTAGATCCCGAGCTCGAGCATCCCCCATTATTGCGAAGTCGACGACGAACTGGAGGACTTGAATGAAAACGAGACTTCGGCCGATAATTTGATTTTTTTTATACGATGCGGCCATTTGATTCACTTGATTTTGAAAATGGGGCTTCGACCGATAATAATTCCTCAAGCAAATGATTTTTGTAAGTGAGGAGGGGTCTCGAGAGTTTAGAAGATCTGACATTGATAGGGAGAAAGGACACACGATTTGAAGTGGACGACGACATGTTTGAATGAAATGGTAGCCACGATTTGAAAGAATGTGGCTGATGTTTTGGCCTAATTAGATTTTGATTTTACATATATGTATAGAATATAAACCAAAATATCTTGAATTCAATATAGACTTTAACGCATTTATATGTCGTACGCTCACACCATAAGTCCGATCAATACGAAATTTGAAATCCAACAATAATACAATACTACGGACCCAATGGAACTGGTTTCATCGAATTCCGAGACTGTGCCTCGAAAGGCTAATTTTAAATTCAATTTAAACTATAAAATTTTAAAACTGAACAAACCACTGTTAATTTCAATTTTACAACTTCTATTATTTTCAGTGTTATCAACATAAATTTTACAAGCCTTCAAATTATTTTTAACAGGCTTAAAATTGCAGACTTCATATTTTACTGATTTTAAATTATTTAATTCAATAATTTAATTATCAAATATTAGTGATATTTGAATTCAAGTTAAAAAAAACTTACTTTTAATTATTTCAAATCAATTAAATATTCCAATTTAATTTGCTTAAAAATTCCGGGTCGTCACATTCCTTCCCCCTTAAAAGAATTTCTTCCCCGAAATTACTAGTTAGGAAGAATGGTCCAATACACGTTTACCTTTTTTTATTTTTTTTCCCAAAGCCAAACTATTCAACATCCTATCCACTATCTTTTTATAAAGGACCCATTACCATTTTTACTAATCTTTCCCAATTTTCCCATAGTTTCTAACAATATTACTTACTCGATTCTTCAAATTTAAAATTATCAGAATTTTCTCAAATTTTTTCTAACTCTCTAAATTTTTGAAAAATTTCGCCAGCGTCTCCTTTGCGCGGCTAGCTCGGTACAACTACAAAATGGCTCTACGGCCTCCCAGATCCAAAAAGAAAACAAAAGGCCAATTGGCTAGATCCAAAAATCCCAATCAAACTTCATATAAATTTAAACACATACCTTTTAGTCGGGCAATTCTAATTTATTATATGAACTCAAAACCAATTCTCCTTTCCCTTTTCATACCTGCATATCCTGTTTAGCAATAATATCCAATCACAACATTCAAAAACATTTTATTGACTTCTTTTACACATTTCGAATAGTTTTACTTAAGCCCGTACAATGTACCTATATAATTTGTATGCAATACCGAATCCGATCGCTTACTCGATCACACAATCTCACTTCTGAACTAGTATCGTCCACCCAACTTCCTAGTGCGGACTCAGATCTGGTTTCTTGATCAGAAACTGTCATTCCCCTGGCATAGTCATAACCATAGTAGAGAATTTCCAGAATCAATCAAAATTCCATATCAAGGGTTCGCCGTCGAAAATCGAGTGAAAAATCCTAGCTCGGATCGATAAAATTATCTCGAAATTCTATGCTCTAATCTGGATCAAATAGCTATGCGAATAAAATAATATACGTATGTCCTACATATTTGCCCTAATTGATTATCAACTATATCAATTTCCTTTTTATTCCCATTTATTTTGATTGTTATTCACTTATTCTCGCTTTCCTTTGTCACAACTTCAGTTAAATTTTCATTCAATTATTCACTTGGAATAAGTTTCCTCAATACCAATTTACTTAAGAATCTCACCATTCATTTCTTAGGTTTAATATAATTATTTATACACTTCTTTCATAAATTTGTTTTCACTTCACTATTGGAGTTTATATCTATTTTATTCAATTTGCCTTTACAATTCCATAAAAATTTCAATTTGCTTCACTTTGTTAATTTATTTCAAATATAAACACTTCTTCCAAATTTTACTTGAATTCAATTCATTTCCAAAGTTTGAATATTGAATTTTGATTCACCCTGTCTCAATCCATATCTAATTAAACATTTCCCTTATTCGTTTTACTTACTAATTTGTTTTAATATCTCAAATAAAAGTTAGTTTTCAAACTTTTTCTTCTTTTAGTTTCTTTGAACAATTCTTCAGTTCATCTTACTTTACTTATACAATTTAAATTAAATTTCAACATTTAGTTGTAATTCTATTTGCTTACAAATTTTAAACCATTTTTCGTTAGTGAAAATTTCAAAAGATTCAAAAGAATTATAACTCCCAAAATTTTCGAAAACTTTTGGCAGAGTCTCCTTTGTACAGAGGAGCTTAATTTGACAAGAGATATAAATATATATACATCGACCCACCCGGTCGGAAAACAGAAAAACAGTTCATATTTCCTATTTGTATTTCGTAGGCGTACCTTATGTAGCATTTAAAGCAAGCAGCTATTTATTTAAGCAATTAGCGCAGTCGAAGCCAGTCAAACGGCTTTCAAAAACCTGTACTTACTCAATTTGAACATGTCAGCGTCAAATATATAAAGTTTATTAACATCTTACTTAATTTTAAGTAGCTAAACACATGCCTATCATAAGCAATATCTGCCAAACAACACTTATAAGTAATTAATAAAGTTTTCAACCACCAATTCAATTGCTCTCACTCGCTTACAACCAATTTTGATGCCATTTCATTCAATCCCAATGGTTTACAATTCAATTTCTTATATTCAGCTTATTTTTAATCCAAACAAGATTATATTCAACACAATTAATTTCAAACCCAGTTTTATTTCACTTCTATCAATGCATATAATATATTTAATCTTGTCTTCGTCAAATGACAATTTACTTCTTCGAAATTTGACCATATGCAAGTAAATAAATAACTACGTAAGCTTGTGACCACTTTGATTTGATTTCAACTCAATTAATAGTCAATTTCTTCCAATCTAATTCATTTGCAATCATTTAAATTTTATTTTTTATTCACTTTAATTTTATTTATCACTCAAACCATCACTATTTCAACTCTATTTTGTTTAACTTGTGTTCATTGCCAGCTCCATTCGTTTAAATTAAATTAGTATATTTCATTGAATCACTATGAATTCTAATTCACATTCAATAATTTTATTTCTGAATTCCTTTCATTTTATAACGAGGCCATTTCCAATTTATCTCTACTTGGATTTTTATTTGCAATACAAATCATTTTTATGTAAATTCAATTCCATTCAACTTCAATTCAAATTTAATTCACTTACAATTTCAAGTTGAATTTCTATTGATAACTCAAGCTTCACTTTCAAATGCTATCATTTATTCACAAGTCAAATTTTTGTTAACCAATTCGAATTCCATTTCCATCTCCATTTTCCATTAACTAATTTGTTACCAATTAGTTTATTCAAATTCAATACTCAATATATGATTTTCATCTCAAAAATCACGTTAACTATTTTACTAAAGTTCAATCTATTTTATAATTTAAGTTTTGGATTTTATTCATTTCCCAAAATATAAAACAATTTCATTTTGGCTTATTTATTCCACATCTAACTTTTTATAAGTCACATTTACTTTTATTCAGGTTTCGTCTATTTACAATCAATCTCATTCACGTTTTTACACTTCAATCAGGGATTCTATTTTCTTTCAATGCTGTTTAATTCTTTTATAAGCTACGAAACTTATTTATTCCAATTCGATACTTACTCTGTTACATTTATTTAGTCTAGTATATTTTTATTATTCCATAAACATTTATATAAGATTCCAGAGTTTTTTTTTCTTATCAACAATTCCCAAAATTTCAAAATCACTTTTGAAGTCAACTACATCCAAATCTTGTAGCAAATTCAATTATCCCTTTGAATTTCAAAACAAAACCCAGTTCGCAAACAATTCCAATTTAAAATATTCAGGTAGCAATTCCTCTCTTGGAAATTCGAAAATGAACAACGATGATGTCGCGATCATCATCGGAATTATTTTCCAGCGACCGAAAGAGTTTAGTGCTTTTATCTCTTTAACAACATTTCAAATATTTTTAAATTTTCAAATCTCTCCATATTCGATTCCAAATCAAAAATATTTCCAAAATAATATCACTATTATTTCTCCAAAACTTTTGAAAACCATTTCCAAATCCAAAGGAATTTAAACCCTTTTCCAAAATTCCAAATTTGAAATCCATCCAATTTATATTCCAACATTACTTTGGGATTTTATTTCCAAAGTTAAATCACATTCATAGTTTAAATTTACAAATATCTCTAGAGGTTTATTTCAATTTATAAATTACATTTATAATCTATATTTCAAATTCCATTCTGTTATATAAATTTATTCTTCAACTTTGGTTATAAGTTTTCAATTTCTTATTCAATTTGTACATAATAGTGTTAATAATTTAATATTATAATTACTTAACAATCAAGCATCCAAATGCTATAATACTTTACAAAAATTATATTCTTTTTATATACTAAAATAATTTGGGTAAATTATTTCATTTACCCTACTTTAAGACAATACTGTGTCGAATTGCTCTATTCAAGTGTTTAGAGATCCCTATCAATAACGTTAATTACTCGTATTGAGCAGAATCCATAAACTACCCAATAAACCAATCAACACAATATAAAATCATTTTATATTCACAAACAAATACGCGCTCATAGCTATTAAAATACTCAAACTCATTCTAGAGTACTATTGACTCTATTTCAATGAGTAATTCCCACCAGAGCCAAAGTTATCGCTAACTTATGCTCTGATACCAACTGTAACGGCCCGCAAATCCGTACCCCTTGATTCAACACTATTCTACAACAATCAACTCAAGTTGTACAGAAATACGAACGATTTGGCTTAAAGAAGAAGAGGTAGAAGAAGAAAATAGAACACAACAACAGAATCCAACCATCGCAGCGGAATAAAATATAATAGGTAATAACTAATCTTTACTCAAGAATCAAATATCTCCGTTTATATATTACATCATCAGAGTACATCAATCACAGCTCAACATCAATATCATACCATGGATACACAATAACTCAACACAGCGGAATATGTACATAAACAAGTACGGAAATACGTATCGTCATCCAGCTCGTCTCCTGAGCTCCATAGCATCATATCCTGTATCCTATAATACTCGGTCTGACCCGAGCATTACAGTTAAATAACACCCGAGTCAGTCTGGAATACCAGCATGAGAAAATCACACCCAATTTGATTATTAAAGTTTCAAAAATCCTTCGGAAACAAAAGCATCTCGTAAGACCACGCCACAAATAAACATGTCAGGATTTTACCTTACGTTAGCTAAAACATTTTTATAGAAATCCTCTGATATTATAATAGGGTCTATATACAAATACTTATAAAATAGCCGAAATTGTTACATTATTAAATTCCAGCTATTAGCCACAGAGCGGGTAATACAAACAAAACTCGTACAAGGCTCGTAGGGAGAATGGATTTCCAACTAATGACTAGGCACTAGGGTACCGCCTTTCACAGTACGGGGCGTAGATCATCGTACCGAGGAGTACGCCCGCTCCCCTACAACACAAGCCCGAGACTACCCCTTACTGGATAATCCCGAGTGAGATCACCCCGTGGTTGGGGTCAGCAACCGCCCACTAAGCCGAAATAAAAAGGGACATCTAGACAGGAATCACCTCACCCTGCTTGGGTGCTACCCACCTAGCCTTGCTACATAACTCCTGATTTTCAGTCATTCCCATTTGATGTGTCTTGAGGCTAAACGTTACCTTTTTAGAATATATATCCCTTAGAATGCCGATCCTCCACCTGACGATGTTTCGCAAGCATTCATCCATGCAAGTCCGTCCCGGGTTCGAACGGAACTGAAGGCACTATTCCTACTACATCCATTTTGGAAATATCCTCTGGATTAGTAGCGACTAGCCCTTGCACTTCACTGCTCCATCTTCGAATCCAAACTCGTTTCCATGAAACGTACAAACCGGATCGAAGTGGTTTTCGAGAAATAAATCTCGATCCCGGTCTTTTCGAAACGATCAACGCATTTGGCTAATATTGATAGTCGGTGATTAACTATCAATTTATATTCCAAACAACCATTCAAAAATAAATAATTTTCCAAATTATTTATTAACCTCGAAAATATACTCACAAGATATATTTCCACTTTTCAAACCCTTTTGAAAATAGTTTTCAAATTATCTTCCCTTCTCAGAATAAATTCCAAGTATTTCTATTTCCACTGGAATCACCAAGCATAAAACTTAATATTTAAAATAATTTAAACGCTTTACTTTAGAATATACTTTAAAACATTTAAGTTAAAAACTACTTCCAATACTTTATTAAAACACATATTATACGAATATTTGAAAATAAGATTACTTTATAAATACAAAACTAGGTTTTCACTTTTAACACAAAAAACTAAGTCACTTTTAAATAATTATTACAATAACAGATTTGAAAAATATTTACCTTAGAATTTTCAAAAATAATAAATTTTCTAAAATATGCTTTTTAAAACAACATTAAACTTTTATCTTATATTTAAAAATTTACTTTGAGAACGTACCTGGCTATCCAGGGAAATATATTTCTCTTCACATCCTTTAAAAATAAATCACTATTTATTTTTAAACAAACTTTCTCATTTCCACTTAATAAATTACCAACTTGAATTTATTCTTCCAAATATCGAATTTCAAACACTTAAATCAATCTCCAAACTTATTTCCAATTTACTTCATTTATTCAAAAATCTTTTAATTTCATATTTTATTCCTTAATAATGATTTAAAATACTTTTAGTTGAAATACCAATTTAGATTTTCTGAATTTACTTCTTATTTCTTTAAATAAACTTAAAACTTTAAGTTTTGAAATGATTCTTTATTCCTTTAAAATAATATCACTTGATTTTACTGTTCAATAATTGCTGTTTATTCAAACCCCTTTCTTTTAATACTCGAAGTTATTTATTAGTATTCAACATACTTCCATTTCTTTTCAGTCCATTCTAATTTTATTAAATTTCTAAGATTATTTCGTTTATAACTTTATTTCCTTATTTTCTTTCAAAAATCCAATTTATATATTTTGGGTAATTCATTATAACCAATATATCCAATCCAATCATATCATTCAATATCCCAATATATTCAACATAGAATATCAAGTAATCACATCAGAGAATATTAAATGATAAATATTGAGGGGTCCAGTTGGATCCCTCCAACCTGTTTTCCCTGCATCCACAGATGTTTGCACAATATAATATGCCAATTCCCAAAATATACCACACTATAGCACATCAATCAATTTCCACCATTCAACAATTATTAAATTTAATCATTTAAATTTAAATTTAAATTAACCGAGTGAGATTAACTAACCTTTTAATTTTAGTTTGCATTCTATTCCACTCCGGTTCCATTCCGACTTGTATCTTCTCGATTTTAAACCTTGTATAACATTATATGATTTTGTTAATATTCGAAATAAAGTCGAATAATTTATTTTCATTTTTAAATTTAATAAACCAATGATTCTATTTTAAACTAATAAATTTTATTTTGAACTAATTTCCCTTTAATAAATTATGTTTATAATTAATCTAGTAGGTTATAATATGTATATGTATATTTAATTTATTATTATATTATTATTTTTTTAGAACTATAAAATAACCTATATAAACAAAGGTCCAATTTCGAACATAAACTATCCAATTCAAAACATTTTAAAATTACTTTCTAATCCTATATCTCTTTAGTAAATAAATTTAATTTTTCTTGTTTACTGTATATATTGAGATATGTGTACCTATATATCTATTTACTAGTTTAACTACATATTAAATACTAATAGATAAAATTCCTTTTTATCCCATGTGAAAAGTATATATTAAATTTTAAACCGAAATTTTTATTTTTATTTTGAAAAACTTATTGTAAATATACTATTTTACTTCCTATCTAAACAATTTCTACTTCCTGCTTCTGAAAGTACACAGTTAATCTTTAAGTTAAATGAAAGTAAATCGAAGGATACCTTTCTGAGTCACTACCTGCAATAATCCATACCAACAAATGTGCCATCGACCCCACGTGCTCGCCTCCCTGCCCTAGGTGTCACCGCAACCTACACGCTATCGAGCGTCGACCTGACATCGCCTTTGCCACTAGTCCTTGAATTCATGCAACCCCAACATCTCGTAATCCACCTCCCCCTTTCCAATCACAATCACCACCCTGTTCGCGAACGACAATTAGACGAAACCCTAAATCACTCACCCCGCTCCTTGTCGTGTTCTAGATCCCGAGCTCGAGCATCCCCTATTATTGCGAAGTCGACGACGAACTGGAGGACTTGAATGAAAATGAGACTTCGGCCGATAATTTGATTTTTTTATACGATGTGGCCATTCAATTCACTTGATTTTGAAAATGGGGCTTCGGCCGATAATAATTTCTCAAGCAAATGATTTTTATAAGTGAGGAGGGGTCTCGAGTGTTCAGAAGATATGGCAGTGATAGGGAGAAAGGAGACACGATTTGAAGTGGACGACGACGTGTTTGAATGAAAGGGTATCCATGATTTGAAAGAATGTGGGCTGATGTTTTGGCCTGATTGGATTTTGATTTTACATATATGTATAGAATATAAACCAAAATATCTTGAATTCAATATAGACTTCAACGCATTTATATGTCGTACGCTCACACCACAACTCCTATCAATACGAAATTTGAAATCCGATAATAATACAATACTACGGACCCAATGGAACTTGTTTCATCGAATTCCGAGACTGCGCCTCGGAAGGCTATTTTTAAATTCAATTCAAAATATAAAATTTTAAACTGAACATACCAACTGTTAATTTCAATTTTACAACTTCTATTATTTTCAGTGTTATCAGTATAAATTTTACAAGCCTTCAAATTATTTTTAACAGGCTTAAAATCGCAGACTTCTTATTTTACCGGATTTTAAATTATTTAATTCAATAATTTAATTATCAAATATTAGTGATATTTGAATTCAAGTTAAAAAAAACGTACTTTTAATTGTTTCAAATCAATTAAATATTCCAATTTAATTTGATTAAAAATTTCGGGTCGTCACAACGGCCGTTCGTTGCATCGTGATGGACTTCGTCGGATCATCAAATCATTGATACCGTATGGGAGAGAGTGACGAGTGGAGGCCATCGGTGTGGGTAGCTTGTTGAATTAATGGCTAGATCTCGCACAACAATTCGTTTTGGGCATAAATTTTACGATGGCGGTGGTGCTGTTTCATCGGCAATGGGCGCATAGTGCTGATCGGTCATGGTGGACATAGCCATGAAGGCCTGTGGCAGCTTGGAGGTTTTGGGGTCGCGGCGGCTGGGAGTTATTGCAATGTACAGTACGCGTGATTAGGGTTTTGACTGGAAGGGAATATTGACGTGGCTGACGTGTACGGTGAGTTTGGATATTTTTCTTTATTTTATTTTAATTTGAAATCTTTGTCATTCTAATTGTCATAACTTTCGCATTCGAGGTCGACATTACGCGCGGTTTTCTCCGCTAGGTTCGTAATAGAATTTCGGATAATTTGACGCTGGTTCGGATGGATTATGAGACTGTTCAAATTTTGGGTTTAAATTCGATTTAAATTCAAAAGGTGAGTATTTTAACCCGCTCACAGTATCTAAAATTTCTTATGTTTGTTAAATTGATCTATGATGTGATTAGAAGTTTATTTATGACTGTTTGATATATTTTTAATCATCAACTCAATCAAATTGAATTTATTTGAATTAAATTGCATTAGATTTATTATGCGTATAAACTGCCAGTTAAATTGTTATATAATTTATTTTTGAATATAAACTGCTAGTAAATACATGTTATTTATTATCTGTTGTATGTTGTTGTTATTGTTTGAATTGGATGATGATTGTGATAAATGGTTGATGGTTGATATTGGATGAATGGATGTTGTATTTTATATTGTTATAAACTGTAAGTTGTTATGCATTCTTATTTCATTCGTGATTGCGATTTGAAATGATATATAACCGTATTTTTATTTTTAATTACGGATTGAAATGATAAATATTCGTATCACTTGACCATAGGGTAGAAAATTATATATGGACATCGTGGTCTATATAAAAATATTTTGAAATGATTTTCTATGGTTTTGTAAAGAATTATATGGTTTTATGAGATATTGATTTGGATATTTTATAAATGTTATTTTATATATAGTTAAATTCTTGGTTTTAAGCTATGTATAAAATTGGTTTAAAGTAATAAAAATAAATTTAATAATAGAGTTTGATTTTATTAAATAATATATGGGTAAGTATTTAAAATATATTTTGATATATAGTGTATAATGATTTAAATAAGTTAAGGTGGGCAGATAAGTTTGAAATTTATTTGAAATTGAATGTATTTGAGAACAATACTCAAATAGATTTGATGTGAAATTATTAAATTTGAAATTTTAAAGGGTATGATTTTACCATTTGATTTTGGGTTAAGGTGAATTAAATAAATATTTCAAGTATAAATAAATTTAAGGAAATATTAAGTTATTTGAAATTTGGGTTGTGTTTAAATGAAAATGGATTTATTAAGTATAATATTTCAAAACTAAATAATATAAAATTGAATTGCTAAATTGTAACTATCAAACTTATTTTGAAATTTTGAATACTTAAATCTTGAAATATACTGAATTTGAAATGGTTTATTTTGTGGATCAATCAGTTTTGAATTCAATATAATTTGAAATGGTTTATTTGGAAACTAAATTGAAATGGAAATTATGATTGGGATTTGCTTAAATCTAAAATTTAGAAATTCAAGACTTTTGGAATTGATTTGTGAAATTGAAGAAGTTATTTTATTATATAAAGTATTTTAGTATATAAACCATTTAAGTAGTGGAAGTTAGGCTCAAAGTTTTGAGTTCAAAGTATTATAATTTGGAAGTGTTATATTTCAAACGTTTGGTTTCGAAATATTATAATTTTGAAAGTTCTATGATTTTGGAAAGGATATATTTGAAATAAAAATGATATTTATTTGAAATAAAAATGATATTTTATCGATTTGGGTTTTAATAAAAATGATCTCATATCGATTTGGTTTTGAAGTGGAAATTATGTCGCATTTTATATGGTTTTGAATGGATATTATATTCTGGTTTTGGAGTATAATTATTTTAAAATGACCGTGCTGTTACAATAATGTTTGGTTATTAAAGAGACCGGGATCGGAAGTTGTCATACTCCTGCCAACTCTGAAAACCACTTTAACAACCGTGTACGCGATGGAGATTCCAGAATGAAGTAGGATGGTGGCGACGTTCCTTTGAGCTAAATACGTAGACCCGACTCCCGTGAGTTGGCATAAGGTGGTTAAAACATGAGCGATTCCGGGACAGTGAGGTAGCTCGACGTATCGGACACAATCCTTCGATATTATATTCTGACTTGGAAATTCATTTGGTGTCCAGTTTTATTTTTTTTGTTTTAAGGGCGTGGCTCCAGGTGGGTGGTAGCTGCGCGCTATGTGTTACCACTAGTCCGGATAGTAATTGGTATATCTACCCTAGCATTGCCTAGTTGTGCCGTGTCACCTACCCTAGCACGCCCTGTACGAGTTTGATTTGTGTCGTACCTATGGAGTATCTTCTCGTAGTCTCCCGATCAGGAGATATGCAGGTACTGTATAGACTACTAGCACTATTATGTGTTAAGGACTGCATGGGTAACCCCTTATTGCTATTTTAAAATAAGTTTATTTTACTAATAGACATTATTATAATAGCGAAATATTACTACATAGTAAATAGTTTAACAGATCCTTAGGAGATGTGAATCCCGAGCATCCCTTAAGTTACTGCACTCACGTTAGACGCTGGATAGGAGATGTCAAATCCCGTAAACATCTCTGATATCGTTACACTCATATTATTTACCATTGATTTAACTTACATAAGATCTTTTAGTTCTGACTCGAGTGTTTTGACTTTTTAATTCGCTTAGGTCAGTCTGAGCATTTCAGGATTTGAAGACTTTATTTCTGGAGGACGAAAATAAAGAGTGTATTACTATTATCTATTATATTATTCCACTACACCATTGTATCCCGCTGCATTATTAGTATTCTATGGTACGTAACTCTGATATGAATTGTATAGGTATAATCAAATGTTTTGTAAAACAGCTTCATGAACAGTTTATTTGATTATTATATTTTATCGTTCCGCGGTAAGATTCTGTTTTGTTTTCTTTTATTTCTCTGCTTTTCTTATTTACCCCATAACAATCCACCCTTTTGTACGGTTTATGTTTTACGTGTGTGGTTTATCGTCGTTTTAAAGCATACAAAAAGGCGGGACGTTACAAGTGATCTAATCATTCCCCTATATTGTTTTTTATTAACATCTTTTGAAAGATCTTCTTTATTTAAATCTTCATTAGTTGCTATGGGAGTTGGTTTTCCACTCGTAGTAGTCATACCAAATTTACTAACTAGATCCCTAGCATATTTTTCTTGACTAATGAAAAAACCACTATCTAGTTGTTTTATTTGTAAACCTATGAACAAAGTAAGTTCACCTATATGACTCAGCTCAAGCTCTTTTGTCATTATTTCAGAACGTTCTTTATTCATTTCATGATTAGTTGAACCAAAAATAATATCATCTACATAAACTTGAACTAGTTGGATATCAATTTTATTTCTTTTAATAAAAAGTGTATTATCTACTTTACCAATTTCAAAATTTAATTGTAATAAAAAAGATCTTAATCTATCATAACATGCTCGAGGAGCTTGTTTCACACCATATAAGCTTTCTTAAGTGTTGAAAACATGTTTTGGAAATTCTTTGTCATCAAAGAGTGGAGGTTGTCCGAACATAAACTTCCTCTTTAACAAGTCCATTTAGAAAAGCACTTTTAACATCCATTTGGAATAATTTGAAATTATTATAGTTTGCGAAAGTAAATAGAATTCTAATGGCTTCTAAACTTGCTACGGGTTCCTTCTTTTTAACAATTACCTTGTGCGACTAATTGAGCTTTATTTCTAACGACCTCAATTAGTTCATTCATTTTATTTTTATAAACCCATTTAGTCCATACTATAGTTTTATCCTTGGGTCTAGGAACATGTGACGACTCAAAATTTTTGAGCATTTGAACTTGGAATATTTAATTAATTTTAAATATGTAAAAGTTAATTTTTAACTTGAATTTCAAATATCACTATTTATTTGATAAATAAATTATTGAATTAAATAATTTGAAGTTGGGTAAAATGTCGAATATGGAGTTTTAAGCCTGTTAAAAATAACTGAAGTGTTTGTAAAATTTATATTGATAGTACTGAAGATAGTAAAAGTGTTAAAATTTCATTTGGAAGTGATTTATTAAGCTTTGAAATTTTATCGTTTAAATCGATATTTAAAATTGCCTTCCAAGGCATAGTCTCGAATTTCGACGAAACTAGTTCCATTGGATCCGTAATATTGTATTATTATTGGATTTCAATTTTCATAATGTTTGGAGTGATCGTTTGGCCAAATGATAAGTAAAGCGTTGAAATTTTATATCGAAAATTCAATATAATAACTGATCCAAAAAGCTATCTTCTCCATACGATTGAGTTAGGTCTCGAAACCTTTTTCATCGCGTTCGGAATAGGGGTATAGCCTTATGAATGCCTAGCGGCATGTTTCCATAGGAGATCAAGATTTTAAGTTGCTATAATCGAGATGATTAAAATTTGAATTTAAATTTAAATATAAATAATATTTTTGCAAGCCCTTATATACACGTTCAAGAATTGTGAACATGCGTTTCCCTACCATTTTAGATCGCGTGCAAGTGTCTCACCTTCTTTATATTAACGGCAACAAAATAATGACTAAGTAACTAAAGAAAATCAAATTCTTTATTACGAACGATAATTATTTTCGTTCAAATCAAATAATGGCCAAGCATTCTTTTCTGAAAAAATCAAATCAACTGCTGAAATTAAATTAGGGCAAACTTCAAATGTCGAATTCGAGAGAGGGAATGAATGCATCGCGGTAGCTTCGAATCGCGATCGAATTCGAGGGGCGCGAGGCATAGTGGTATCGAAGTCGGTAGGGCTGGAGTTGGATGTGAGTGTGGCGGCGAAGGCAAGGGAATTATGATCGAGCTCGTTGGTAGGCAGAGGAGTGTCGCGGAGGCGCGAAGACGAAGCGGTGGCTCACTAGGGTGGTGTTTGCAGTAGGGGAGCTCGAGGTCGGAGAAGGGGACGCTAAGTCTGGGTGAATTAATTTTTTTCATGAGGCTAGTCGGTGCCAGCGCCAGATCGAGGGCAGTAGGGTCTAACCGTGAAATCAAGTGAGGTATTGGGTTTTTTATTTAATATATTAAGATAAAATTATGTATGCATATAGGATTTAGGGAAATTATTTCAAATTTATAAACTATTTTAAAATTTTACAGTAAGGATAAATAATGATATAAATATAAATACATATACATATTTTTATCTTATTATTTTAATATTTAAATAATAGATTATGTGGATTAATGTTTTAGTTGACCAATTTAATAATTTTTAAATTATTGCATGATTTTTTTATGGGAAATTAGTTCAAATTTAAATCATTAGTTTAAATTACATTTATTTAATAGGGTTTAATTTATTAATTCAAATGGTAATGAATCATGAATTGTTTATTCAAGGTCAAATAGGGAAAACCAAGGCAATATAGGAATGGATTGTAAATAATAGCAAAGGTGAGTTAATCTCACTATCCTTATTGCTATTTAAATTTAAATGGTTAAACTTAAATATTTGATTGAATTGATTGAATGTGATACATTATATATGTATATATATTGGATGATTGATTTCCCGCATTATATGGCGGATGAGACCTTATGCACCGCATAATAGCGGATGATATTACATTAATCCATATACCACAATATTCTACCACGAAGTGGAATTAGTACTGTGCTAACATCTATGGATGCAGGGAAGTAGGTTGGAGGGATGCAACTGGATTCCTCAACGTTTATTTAGATTATTTAATATTCTGTGTTATGAATATTTGATATTCTGTGATGAATTATATTGATAATTGGGATATTGAATGCTATGGTTTGCTTGAATATATATCGGTACACTGAGTTATCAAACTATAAAGAATTGGATTTTTGAAAAGAAAATAAAAGAGTGAAATTTTAAGTAAAGTAATTGTAGAGAATTTGAATAAATTTAAGAATGAACTGGATAAGAATAAAAGCGATTTTAAAATTCCAATAAATAATTCCATGTAGGGAAAAAGGGGAATTTTAATAAACAGAAAATAATGAATTGTAAACATAAGTGATATTATTTAAAGGAATAAATAATTTACTTTAAAATTTAAGGTTTAAATTTGTTTAAATGGATTAAGAAGGAATTTGGAAAATCTGAGGTTGGTATTTTCAGTTAAAGATTTTAAATCATAATGAAGAAATAAAATCTGAAGTCTATGGGTTTTGAAATTAATGAGTAAGTAAAGGATTTTATTTCAAAATGGAGTAAGCAAGGAAATTTATTTAAAAGTAAAGTAAATTGGGAACTAATTTGGGGATTGATTTAAGTGTGTAAAATCGGGATTTTTAAAAGAGAAGCGTGACCTGAAATTTAAAAACTGGGTTTATAAAAGGGAAGTGATATATCATTGGATATTTGGAAGAATAAATTCACGATGGGAATTTATTAAAGGAATGGGAAAGTTTGTTTAAAAATAAATAGGGATTTATTTTTAAAGGACGTGGAGAGAGGAATATTTCCCTGGATAGCCACGTACGTTTCAAAGTAAATTTTTAAATATAAGTTAAAAGCATTAATGTTGTTTTAAAAACAGGTTTTAGAAAATTTATTATTTTTAAATGTTTAAATTTTAAAGTAAGTCTTTTCCAAAGTTATTTTAGTCATAATTATTTAAAGGTGACTTGGTATTATGTTTTAAAAGAGAAAAATTTAGTTTATATTTTATAAAGTAGCTTTATTTTAAATATTCATAAAGTATATATTTTTAATAAAGTATTAAAGTAGTTTTTTTTCTAAATTGAAATGTTAAAGTATATTTTATACTATAGTGATTTAAATTATTTTAAAATCTAAAGTGTTTGTACTTGGCGATTTCAATGGAAATCGAAAATATTTGAGAATTTATTCCGTGAGAGAAAATGGTTTGAAACTGTTGCAAATGGGATTGAAAAGTGGAAATATATCTTGCAAAGGTATTTTGAGATTAATAAATAATTTGGTGAATTATTTATGGGTGGTTATTTTTGAATGATAATTGATAGTTAAATAACCGACAATCAATATTGGCCAATGCGCTGATCATTTCGAAGAGACCGGGATCAGGATTTACTTCTTGAAAACCACTTCGATCCGGTTTATACGTTTTCGTGAGGAAGAAGTGTTCGGAGTCGAAGATGGAGCAGTGAAGTGCAATGGCTAGTCGCTGCTAATCCTGAGGATGATTCCAAAATGGATGTAGTAGGAGTAATGCCTTTGTTCCGTTCGAACCCGGGACGGACTTATATGGATTGAATGATTTCAGAACATCGCCAGATAGACGATGAGCATTCTAGGAGACGAGTTCTCTAAAGGTAACGCTTAGCTTCAAACCTCATCAACCGGGAATGACCGAAAATCAAGGGTTATGCATCAAGGCTAGGTAGGTTGCACCCATTAGGGTAAGGTCATCCCTGTCTAGATGTCCCTTTTTATTCGGCTTAGTGGTACGGTTGCTGATCCCAATCGTGGGATGATCTTACTCGAGATTATCCAGTAAGGGGTAGTCCCGGTCTTGTGTTGTTGGGGATTGGTAGTAATCCTCGGTATGGTGATCTAGGCCACGTACTGTGGCAGGTGGTACCCCATTGCCTAGTCATTGGTTGGAAATCCATTCTCCATACGTGCCTTTTACGGTTTTGTTTGTATTATCCACGACTGTGGCTAGTAGTTAGAATTTAATGAATGTAACAATTTTGGCTATTTTAATAAGAATTTGTAAGTAGACTGTGATATCCCAGGATTTTGGCAATATAAATTTAATAATCTATGTTTAAAATTAAATTAATTTGATAATTTTTGTAATTAAATTCGAATTGACTCAGTAATTTTCTAAAATAATTAATTAGTGAATTTATCTTTTAATAAGTTAATAATTTTGTTTTCTATTATTAATGCATATATATATATATTTGAAATCTAATACTTTGAAATTGGGAAATTATGATTTATTTTTGAATTAAGCTTTTCAAGGCTATTCAATGAAATAACTGTATAATTATAAATATATAAGATAAATTTTTTTATTTGTTTAAAATATACTTTGACTTAAGTTTTAATATTAAAATAAAGTAAAAAAGATGTTTGTTTTTATTTCGTTTAAAATATTGATTAATAATTATGATTTGTAAATTAGGTATGAAATTTAAAATACATGAAACATTTATCCATTTAAATAACAAATAAGTTATAGCCTCTTTTATGAATTTATTTAAAATTATTTAAAATATCCTTTTCAAAAGATTGATTGGCATATTGTTTTAATAATTATACTTGGTTTATTCTTTAATTACTTATCTATAACTAAGTATTAGAAACTAATTAATTTAGTTTAAAACTTTCATTAACACTTAATTAAAAATACTAATTACTTATAGGACATGTGTAAGTATTTTAAAGCCTAATTTAACATGTGTTAGATGTTTAAACAAGGTGATTTACAAATGTTAAAATTTAAGACATGTGTCAAATTATAATTTTAATTTTTCTTTGATTTTAAATTAAATCATAAATAAGATATAAACTCATGCCATCTTCCATTCGTTTTCTTTTCTCATTCTTTTTCAATTCTAAAACAAAGAATTCTTTTGCTAAAACAATACTCAAATCAAATGAAATCTAAAAATAAAAAAATACATATCACTGATTCATTTTCAAGATCCTGTATTCCATTTTTAAGAAAATCTGCAAAACCCTTTTTCATCTCTTCAAAACATAAATCCCTCTTCATAATCAAACTCCTGAAACTCATTTTCATTCATGCAAATCCGAAATCCCTGAAACACTTTTCTACATGCAAATAAAATAAATAATGACATCAACAAGAAAGTCTGTATTTTGTTTTCTACAATCTGGAAAGTGGTAACTACATGCAAGTTAAAGACATCAGCAAGCATTCAAGTTTAAGGTTGATAAAGCAGTAATAAAAGGGCATTTCCTGATTTCGAATAAAAGCTTCTCTGTTAAATGCAAGGTGAGTAAATTGCTATCCTTTAAAATGCTAAATTCTGTTTGAAAATTTATACTTGTGAGTAAACAAATTCTTTAAATTTGTTTAAACCTGGTTCATGCTATAAACTTGAGTTTAAATGGAAAATAAGGATTTGCATGTTGATTTCCTGATTATATCTATATATGTATGAGGATATGTCTGTGTGCATGCAAATGTTGTGCTCTGTTCTTAGTTTACAGACACAAAACTTAATTCAAAAAAATCAATAACACCTTGTATAAATACTTTTATGTTAGGATCTTGAAAGATAATGGTTTGTAATTATCAGATTCTTTTTTTAAAAATAGCTTCGATCATGTCCACAAAGTGATGATGCCAAGAACTGAAATTTATAGGGGTAAGACAATCTAAATTGAAATTCATAGTAGTTTAATCTCAAGTTTTGAGTATATAATCTGATTTCATCTTGGAAACAATGATTTTTAGAGGTAAAATCAGATTTTTAAAACTTGTGGTTAGTGAGGATTTGAGGAACAATCGGAATTGGGGCATTGGTCAATTCGTGATGAACAACGGCAAGACGGGTTTTGGGATTGTCATAGAGGGAAGCTTGGGGATTGGTGATATTAGGAAAATTGGTACTTGATTTTCCTAGTTGATGGATCGTCAGTACGAGATGGTTTTATGGTTTTAGTTGCGTTTGAAACAGGGTAGTTTCACGGATGATTTCTGTCTCGTGCCAACATCGAGTTGGATATGGAAGTAGCAATAGATCGATGGAGATCTGCTGAAGCTTTTGACATAAGGGGAGCACCTTCGGTGGTCTAAGATGGCAATGCGGGGTGAACTTAGGCGATGGTTCTTGAAGCCTTTGAGCTTCGTTCGATCGATTTTGAAATTCTGAGGTGATTCGATGATCTGCGTGGCGAGTCGACTCAAGGGATGGTAGCCGACGTGTGGGTGGTCGGAGCGAAGTTCGACGCCGGCCAGATAGTGTGTGCACGTGCACATTGGACGCTGTGTATCAGTGATGTTGTGAGGGTGAAGAAGGGAGAGCCTGGGGAAATTTCGTTCGTGTTGTTGTGTAATATCATTCAGTAATTTAAAATTTAAACAGGAAGAATAAGGAAATGAAGGTAGGTAGGTGGAACTCGGTTTACTTCGAATAATCTGGGTTATGTTTGGGGAAGAAGGAGTGTTGGACAGAGTTAAACAAATTTTGATAAAGGGGGAAGAGACTCGAGACCAGTCTCGGGTAAGTTCGGGTTTAACCCGAAGTAGTTAATAGGCAAGTTTTTATAACGTTTTCTAAAAAGGATTTTAAGGTAAACCTTAAAATGAAATGGTTTAAATTTATCTTAAATAAATTCTTTCCCTTTATAAATGTTTTCTAGTCCGTTAATTAATAAATTATATATTTGTTTAACTTAAGTTTATCAAATCAAAATCTAAGATATTTAAACATAATCGTCATAAATAATTTAGGTGATAATTAATGGTGAAGGTCTTTAAATAATATGATTAAGCAATCAATATAGATGATGATTTATCATAAAGGTAATTAAGATTTTGATAATAAAAAAGAATGAATTAAAGAATAATTACTTAGTAGGAGTAATTAAAGTTTAATTACATGGTGAAATTAATCAAAGAATTTTGGTATTTGATGATTACCTGATGGAATTGATAAGAGGAAACTTCTTAGTGAAGAAATGGATGGATAAATTACAAGTTGTAATTAATATAAGGAAAATTACTTAATGGGCAGTAATGAAAGGTTAATTACTTAGGAGAAGTAATTCAGATTAAATTACTTGGTGTAATTTATCAAGGAATTAATTAATTAAGATTAGTGACTACAATATGGTTAGTTACTGCTTAAGATAGATTAGGTGGATAATTAAAGGTGATTGATTAATTGGTTATAATTAATTAAATGGAATCTAAGAAATTAAGATTTGTAGATAATTTAATTAGAGATAAAATAAATAAACTTTTGGAAGTGATAAATCTTGCTTATAAATGACTAAATAATACTGCATGTCTTAGATTGATTGATATATCGGATATGTGATTTGGATGCTATGTGATATGTGATGTTTGGATTTAACTGAGATGATTTAGTTATCTATTAATGATGAATTAATGTGGATGACATTTTGTATTTGGAGTTTGAATTGTGTTTCTCTTGAATATCTGGAATAAGATGGTATTGAATTCAAAGAGACCGGAGTCGGGCATTAGTAAATACCTGAAACCACTTCGATTCTTTATAAATTGCTAGGTGAAATTAATAAGCTGGAATGGAATGTTTTAAGTGAATTAGACCATTTAATCTAAGTTGGGAACTTAGAAATTGGTGAGTGAAATAAATGGTGTCGATATCAATTTGTGAAGTTGTAATTGATACAAGTTACCCGGGTTATATATAAGTGGTATGCTTTGAAATTTATGTTAGATGGGTTTACTCCCGCTGGTTTCCAGCCTGACCCAGGTGTTACTTTGATGTAATGCTCGGGTCAGACCGAGTATTATAGCTTTTCAGGTAAGGACGTTATGGAGCTCAGGAGGCGAGTTGGAGAGCTGGAACGTATGGAGAGTTGCTACAGTAATATATTATAGTATCTGAAATAAATTGATTTATCTGTCCTATGTTTGTATATATGTTGTAACTCTGATATATATTAAAGTGTAATTTGGCAAGTACAGTTTTCTTTTGTATAACTATTATTTATGTGATATTATATTTTATCCGCTGCGAAAGTGAGATTCTGAATTTGAGTTTTCTGTTTCTTCTTCATTCTCTTTCTTCTTTCACTATCTATTCGGAAATTTCGGGATCGAAATTTCCGTGTCGTTACATTTGGTATCAGAGCTGAAGGTTAAGTGAGAACCTTGGCTCTGGTGGGATTACTCATCAAGATTAGGGTAAGTGGTACCCTAGAATGAGTTGAGTGTACATATATATGAGAGAGCGTACTTGTTATTTTCTTATATAATGATTTTAAATGATTTTATATAAAATATATTTTGATATATAAGCCAATATTTCTTTCTAATAAATATTAAGGTAATCGGTTGTTAAATTATTGAAACTAAATTAAAGGATAATAGAAATACAACCAAATTGAAATTAAATAAAGATAAGTTTGAAATGGATTCAAACTGAAATCAAAGTCTTGAATTAGAGAAGGAGTTTTAGAATAAGACAATTATGAATTGGTTTCCAGATATGATAAGCTTGGTTATTATCATAAATGGTTGTTGTATTTAATAATAAAGTGTGTATTAATGAGAAAGCAAAATGAAATGTTTTAAGGAAATAAAACATTTAGGTAAGTATGAATTATAAATTAAAATTAGAAATGAATGGATGTTTTAAAAATAATTTAAATGATACCATTCCGTTGTTATTAATAATCTATAAGCTAAAATTGGATTTGTTTAAATAAGTGAGAAATGAAGTGTGGTAATATATCCACTATTGGGATAAAAGGAAAATCACACTTTAATTTAAAATTAAGGATATGGAATTCCTTAAGATTTGAATGTTAAGAAATGAAATTGTAAATTAAAATTGTTTGAAACTCTTATTTGAACCTTGTAATGAGTTTAGTAAAGATAATTTAGAATGGAATTTTGAGAATTTGACTCAAAATTAAATTGTTTAAAGGTTAATTTGATTTGTGTTATAATATGTTGGGTCTGAACTGTGAATTGAATTGTTTAAAAGTTTTAATAAAGGTTAACTTGGTTTAAGGGTTTAAAACAACCTTAGTGAATTTAACTCGAATTTATATAATTCGAGATGGGTTAAATTTGAAATTTGAATTGAAATTAGTTCAAATTGAATTTGATTTGAATTAATTGAAATTGTGATTGAAGATGTATAAGTATAAAATCCAAGTGGAAAATTTGAATTGGATTGATTTGAATAATTTGGAATTGTAATTAAAGTTGAATAGTTTAAATTCAAAATGGAATTTGAATTGAATTTGGGAAGAAATTAAGAATAATTCAACTTGATTTGGAAATGGAATTTGAAATTGGGATTGATTCAAACTAGAGTTGAAATGAATTGAAATTAGAACTAGTTCAATTGAAATTTATTTGAATTGGTAGAATTTGAGATCAAGTTGAATAAAGTTAAATTTGGAAAGAAACTGATGTTAATTCAACTTGAATTGGGGTTGAATCAATTTCAATGGAAATTGAAGTTATTTAAATGGAAAAGGAAATTTAAACTGTATTGATGAGAATGGAGATTGGGAAGTGAGCAGTTTGACTCTGGACTATTTTCAATAAATTGTTTTACTATAAACTTATTTTTCAAAGCTATTAAATATGTAAAACCTTTCTTTCTTAAAGCCAAATTATTTTATACTTATTTTACAATTATTTTTGGAGCTATTTAAACATTTTTCAACTGTTTTCTAAACTAATTACTATTTTTCAACTATGTTATAAATTAATTATTATTTTACAACTATTTTGCAATTATCTAAAATCTCTGAAACTATTTAGCTATTTCTCACCTATTTTATAATTAGTTAACTATTTTATAGCTATTTTGCAAACTAATAATTATTTTTCAACTACTTATCTATTTTTAAATCTTTCAAGTTATTTTTTAAATAAACTGGTCGGAGTTCAAATTGTTATTGGTTAAATACCCAATCGAGATAAGAATAGAGGTGATAATCCAAATGGATTGAAGTAATTGTGAGTAAGTGAATGAAAATTAATGTGGATGTGAATAGAAATGGAATCGATTTGGCCAATAACCAATAAAGATAAATACGTAGGGTATACGTATGTTATTCTATTCGCACAATGATTTAATCCAAATTCGAGCATAGAATTTCGAGATAGAATGTCGATACGAGTTGGGATTTTTCATTCGATTTTCGACGGCGAACCTGGATATGGATTGTTGATTGGTTCTTAATATTCTCTATCACAGTTATGACTATGCAAGGAGAATGACAGTTTCTGATCAAGAAACCAGATCTGAGTCCGCACTAGGAAGTCGGGTGGACGATACTAGTTCGAAAGTAAAATTATGTGATCGAGTGAGCGATCAGATTGGTATAGCGTACGGATGATATGTGTACATCGTACGGATTTGAATGAAAATGATATCGAAAGAAGTAATCAAATTTGAATATTTGATTTTGAGTATACAGAGTTAAATATCTTTGTTTTATAAAATGATACACCACTTGTTGAATCTTTTGCCAGAAGAAAAGGGTTTTTGGAAATGTTTGAAGTATAAAAGGATTTTCATACAAGTTTGAAATGATCCAAAGTTTTAAAAGGATTTTATATATCTGAATATATATATATATATATATAAAGGATCATATGAGGATTTTGGGAAAAGGTTTTGGGAACCTATGGATTTGGAAAGGCTTTTGATTTTTGGGTAAAATCAATATTGAATTTGGAAAGCCTAGTTTGAGAATTATCGATTTTGGGATTATCGATTTTGTGTAAAGGAGCTTTGTGTGAGATCATACTAGGTGTATGATTTGAAGATACTATATGTATATAGTATAAAATGTTTTGATGATGGCTCTGGGGAAAAAGGCGCTCCATTGAAATGAACTTCTAAGGAGTACCACCGGGTGGTGCTGCCTTGAGCCCCAAGGGGGGTTCTAAAGTTGATCCTGTGAGGAGTCCGGACAAAACTAGCTCCTGGGGATTTTGAGTAGAGTATAACATAGCGAAAGTCGTATGTGCCGCTGAGAGCCAACAATCTGCGTTTGATTTTATATCGGTAGACTGCGACCTATGTAGGAGTGGAGAGGTTTCATTTCGACAGCGAAAATCAGACGCCGCTGAGAGCCTGCAGTTACATGGACTTTTGCTGCGATGGCAACGTAACCCTGGAATGTAACTGCGATCTGTTGTAGGTTCCATGGCGTAATCGTGAGGCCACGGAGAGCCTGCAGTTACATGGACTTTTGCTGCGACGGCAACGTAACCCTGGAATGTAACTGTGACCATGGATGGGGGTGATGATTTCCAGAGCATTCTCACCAAGGATATTTCCTCGATTTCAAAATGCTTTCAATATTTTCAGTAAAATTATTTTTCCATTTTTTTCACTAGGTGTTGACCGAGTTTCTATGAGAAGAAGGATGGGCTGGTTGAAACATCAAGTTATAAAAGTATTTTTATAAAACTATTTTGGAAATATTATAAAGAATTTAAAAGTGCTTTAAAAATAATCAAAGAAAATCTATATGATTTTAAGCATTTTAATAAATTCTGGCTTCGTTCCTTTCGAGGATGAAAAGATTCTAAGGGGGGAGGAATGTGATATCCCAGGATTTTAGCAATATAAATTTAATAATCTATGTTTAAAATTAAATTAATTTGATAATTTTTGTAACTAAATTTGAATTGACTCGGTAATTTTCTAAAATAATTAATTAGTGAATTTATCTTTTAATAAGTCAATAGTTTTGTTTTCTATTATTAATGTGTATTCTGTTAACGTGAAAATCAGACGCTAACACCCCAGTGTGATAAAGCGAGTGTGAAAGCACCACCCGTTTGCACGGGAATCAGATTTAAGCAGGAGAAATTACAGAGAAAACAGTAAGAACACAACGTTTATAGTGGTTCGGCTCCCAATTGAGCCTACGTCCACTTTAATTTTTTTTCACTGTTGGATCAAATACAATTCTATAACAATCTTCAATTACATCACTTGGAAATACAAGTAGCTAAAACTTCGATACGAGAAAATCCCTTGAATCCATGTCCAATAAGTTGAATCTCGAGTTGAAGTTGATTGAAGCGTCCTAAGTTTTACAATATTTGATGAAGTAGCTCGGTAGAACGTAGTGCTTCCCCGAAGAATCATTCAAAAGGTCCCCCTAAGTGTTGGAGTTCGAGGGGTATTTATAGGAATTTTTGGTGTCAAGTTGTAAGTAGTGGCCGACCTAAAATAGGTCGTAGGTCGTCACCGACTCAGGATAGATCATAGGTCGCCCTCTCTTTCCCATGCATGGCTTACGGCTTAAACGGGAAGTGTATGCTCTTCGGGATTCAAATCACAAGTCCCAAGTCGCCGCCGAGTTAACAGGCTGCGTGCTAAGTAGCTGCACTGGATTCTCCTTCGTTGCCTTGGTCGGGAACGACCTAACATAGGGCATAAGTCGGTGACGACTCAAGTGTAGACCGTGAACCTGTTCCGAGCAGTTAGGTCGTCAACCTTCTTAGGTATTTAGATCGGTATCCTCCTTAGCTAGGTATCACTTTTAAACCTTAGGTCGGCATCCCTCTTAAGTCTGCTGAGTCGGCATCCCTATTAAGTCTTAAGTCGGTAACTGTTAAGCCTTAAGTCGGTAACTGTTTTAGGTCGCTGAGTCATGGACGAGGTGGAGTTAACATTTGCCCCTCGAAGTATATGCCTAATGGTTAGGTCGTGTGCTTCGATATCCTTTAACCCGTCCCCCTTTAGGTCGGTAGGTCGCACGCGACCTAACAGTTAGATCGTATGTGCCGCTTCAGGTCCCTGCACTGCAAGGTATAAGCCACACATCTTCTTCTTCCTTTTCATTACTTACTCTCTTGTTTGATTCTGCCATTAAAAATTTTCCCGAGCTCCAAAAGGCGATTTCATTCCAATCAATCACCGATAATCTTTGCTACTCATTGTGTAAGTGAACCTGCTCTTTTCTTGATCCCTTATTGTCATTGATTCACGAATTCCACTCAAACCTAACCCACCTCCTTGCACACTGCTTCATTGCGAATCTCATTACACCTGTAGTTTATGAACCGAGTTAGCTTGGTTTTAGCTTTAAATGATTGATGAGATGATGTCGATGGGTTACTGCTCCAGGCTCACTGATTTCTGATTTGCGTTAGGGTGGCAAAGCATTGATTTTGTGATGATTTCAAACTGTTTTATTGGATGATCCGATATCATGAATGAAATGAAGGCCGTCGTTGATGGAGCGACTATCGGGTTAACGGGTTGAGTGGAGTGAGATATTGGTTTGGACGTGACCCAATGATTTTGGGTGACCTAACTTTTGGTCGATCTAATTTGATGCGACCTAAACCTTAAGTCGTGGCCGAACTAGCACTCGGGGAAATTTGCCGACCTAATCCTTAAATCATGGCCGAACTAGCACTTGGGGAATCTTGCACCACTTTTTGAACCGGAGCCTTTCTCCTTACTACTCCTCACGACCTAAAGAACCACCGATTTAAGGAATCAGAAACTTAATCTTAACTCACGAGAGATTCCTTGGGTCGCAGACGAGTTAACACTTGGATGCCCAACTCGAATTCTCACTTAAAAGCATAATTCCAATTTGAATACTTAACTTGATCTGCCGGACTGAATTGCTTAAATCCTGGATTGTTTTAACTTTGTTGCCTTATTTCACAGACCACATTAACTTATAGGCTAACAACCTGCTGAAAACAACAATCACAGAAAACCAAGGCGAATATACTGCCATTGACTGCCCACATCAAATGACAGATTAGTCGACATAGAGTAATCAACTAAAATACACTGTATGAAATGCTGTGAACCAATCAACTAAAGTGAAGTATTATTGCAAAGCGTCGCAAACTTGAACTGATTTGTTTGCATCAACATTACACTTGCATATTAAAACAACGAACCCTGGACTTTATAACTGACAAATACTTGCTAGTTTTTATTCCAGTTATATTTGCTTATTGCTTGATTGATTTTACACAACACTCCACACATTTTATGAAACGTGCACCTTCATGTTTGAATATCCAGTTGTTTGTGTAGAATGACTTCCCTCCTAGAAGAAGAAGTGGTAGCTCAAGCGGAAGAGACCTTTCAGACAGCTGTTCCCATAGAGAATCCTCCAGAGAGAACTTCGACTATCCTAACTTCGAGAGCGTTTATCCAGCTATGTACTCAATTTGGTTTTGCTAAAAATGATGCCCTACTTCCCGGGCCAAATGATACTGCCGACAGTCCTCCCCCAGGTTTTGTCGCAGTCAATCGTCAAATGTGCCTAAGCGGGGCAATTCCTCCCTTTAATGACTTCCTTCGAACCCTTCTCCTTCGGTTGACAATCTCTCCATTCCAACTTCATCCTAATGTCTACGACATCTTGATGGGGTTGTGTGTTTTGTTTAGGAGAACTCTTGATCGCTTGCCAAGTTTTGAAGAAATTCGCTACTTATGCTCGTTTGCAAAGAGTAAAGACCATCCTTCCCTTATTATTGTGAGAAGTGCTAGAAACCGCAAGCTTATTTCTGATCTTACCGAAAGTGTTCATGGATTTTTGAACCAGTTTTTCTTTGCTCGCTGCCCCCCAGGGTTTTATGCCATCTGGAGAGTAGGAAGTAAGATTACCTGTTTCTATGTTCTCCATTTTCAAACTTTTTTGAGATCCGAATTACCAATTGCTAATTTTGTTCTTTGCTCTTTTCAGCACTTCCTCTCCCCTCTAGAGATCCAAGCCATAAGCAAGTTTTTGAAAGATTAAGTGTTGTGACTGCTAGAGAGAGAAGTATAAAGTTTTTGTTGAGGGACGAATTTTTGCATCAGTATGGACTTTTACACGCTTCTCGCTCTACACACCCCCATGAGGTTCCAGACTCCCCGTCTAAAGCATTAGATGCCCCAGTTTCCACTGTCGAACCCATACCAAAAGAACCTGCCTCCGAGGCTTCTCTGGTGAAGTGCTCTACTAGTGTCGATGTTGCGGGGCCATCCGGCAAATCGGCACTTGCCCCAGTTATTGAAGAGGAAGAATCTCTTCGTTACTCGGAAGATGCGGCTGGTCTGGAAGCCGAAAAGATACTCCCGTCGAACTTGGCGGTGATGATACTTTCGAGGGGCTAAGTGACCTGATGATAACTTCACAAGAACTCTTTAAAGATGATGTCCCTAAAGCTTCTTCTCCTGTTGTCGAGGCGACATCAACTTTTCAACAAATTTTGATGCCTACCACTCAGTCACTACCACCGCTGTGTCGAAGAGCGGTTTGTAGCCTGATGCGTGTAGTTTGCACACCACACACACATAGGACTTTTTGGCACTTTCATGCACCTAATTCTTTGTACTTTGAAGATTCTAAAGTCACGCTTCTTTTCTCTGAAGACTTTTAAGACTTGTCTCTTTTTTTTAAAAATTTTTCAGATTCTCCGATGGGACGCAGCGGCTCTTACTATGATGACTTTCAGCGCTACGGGAGGCGTAGTCAATATGACTATAGGCGCTACCTTCCCGTTCACAGAGAAACCGACGAAGAGAGAGCCGCTCAAAAGGCTCAAGAGAGGAGGGCTCAAGAAGAGCGTTATGAGAGAAAAGAAAGGGAGGAGCACCATGACTCTTCCCTGAGAGGTGACGACTCTCGCAAAAGAAAGTCGCATGATGATCGGGGAAAAAGCGATATAGTTGAGGACCCAAGCAAGCGTGCCCGGCACGGTGAGAAGCATGCATCTACAACTCCTGAAAAGGCCACTGCCCCCGTCTCACTTGACATCCCTTCTGGCTCTCCTGCTCTCGGGAAGACAGACATTCAGACGATAGTTAACAGGCCTAAATTTCAAATTGGACCAGGCCAGCCACTCTGCAAAGCCGGTTTCCACAATGGTGCTTGAAGGGGGTTCGCTTGGATCTCGACTTAGTTCCAATTGACAAGCCTGCCATGCTGCGAAATCTCGATGCCGTCAGACTTGATATTGAAAGAATGTCGGGCTGGCAAAAGCTTGTTGACGAGCTTCAAAGGGTAAACCGTGCGAATCTCGAGGCCATGCTTACTATGGAAAATGACAAAGCTGAATGGAAGAAGGCTCTTGAGCAGCATGATACCGAGATGAGGAACATCACTACTTATAATGAAGAGCTTGAAGCGAAAGTCGAAAAGCTCAAAGAAGAACTTGCCACTTCTTTTACTTCCTACACTCAAAAAGAAGAAGTACTTCAAAAGCAAGTTCGTGATGCTCACGCTGCTCAGCGACATGCCGAGGCACAAATTGAGGTCGAGCAGAAGACAGCGGGAAGGTATCGTGCTGACGTTGCAGAGTTAAGGGAGAAGGTCAACTCCCAGGATTTAGAGATTATGAGGCTAAAGGCCCAATTATTAAAGACCGAGAAGGAACGCGATGAAGCTATCGCTGGAATGCAGGCTGCCGAACAGTCGCATGAGGCGACGAAAGCCAATATCAGCTCCATTTTATTTGACATCTACGTACATAGCGTTATGGGGCGCGGAAGCCTTTCATTCTTAGGACCGAAGTATGAGATTACCCTGGCCGAGGTTTGGGAGTCAGTTCTTTGCATGCTTGGAGGCACAGGCTATGCTGAAGCATCTCTTGCAGAACACTTTCTAGATGATGACGCCAGAGCTGCCCTAGCCCGGGGAAAAGAGCAGCTCGCCAAAGCACGAGCTGAGGAAGGGGAGCATCACTTTGTGAAAGAAGCACCATTAACTGCCCCTGTCCTTCCTTCGGTTTCGGCCGATGTTGACATCACAGGCTCTGGTTCTCACTCTCCATCCCCTGTTAAAGTTACAACTGAGATCACAAGCACGCAGGGTGGAGATGAAGGCGAAGAGAGCGCCGAAGCACAGGCTTATGAGGTTGACATTAGGAAGCCGACTTCTCCAGGTAACTCTACCGTTAATCTTGCCCAAGTGGACTGTTTGTTTGCTCCTCAAGAGTTTGACGAACTTTTTGATTATTTCTTAAATCTCAATGAGCCGCTATCTCCTTTCTTCACGGGAGGTACTAATATTTTTGGCTTTTCTTCTTCTGTAGCAAAAACGCCAAGTGCCACACAGACTTCTCCTCCTCCAGCTGTCTCTCCTCCATTCCCTCAAGTCACTCCTATTTCCCAGCCGGGATCACAAGAAGAATTGATTGGAGCCCTTCAAGGGTTGGATGATCCAATCGCTTCGCAGGAGCAGAAGGGCGAAGGACCTGAAGGAGGCGACAAATCCCCGGAGCATACTATTTCTGATGACGTAAAATTGGCTACTCTTGTTACTTCGGGAAGTGAGTCCCCTTCAAGGAGGAGGAGGAAGCGTACCACTTCCAAGAAGAAAACGAAAAGCATTCTTGTTTCTAAAGAGGAAGCGAAGGTTGATCCGGCAGTAACCCTCTCTCCTTCATCCCCGACTCTCCCATGCCGTCCTTAAAAGCTGCCTATTAGGTCAGGTGAAGGCTCTAAGGGTGGTGGCAAGAAGAAGTAAGGGGCCCTGCTTCAATTTATTTTTACTTTTTGCTTTTTGCATGTACTGGCCGGAGATTGTGCGGGTACCGGCCTCCGCTTTTCTTTTTCTTTTTATTTCGAAACCTGTACCTGTACAAAATTTTGACAGTATTGAATAAAATGATTCTTTTTGTTTGTACAAACTTCTGTCTGTATTTGAGAATGAATTTACTATTCGTTTTTGTACAAGTTTCTTTGTACGATATTGCAGTGAGCTTGCGGTATGTTGTTCGAGCACAATACTTACCAATGTGGCTATACCATGCTGCCCCTATACCATAAGCTCGTTGCAATATTTTCAACTTTGAAGGGACTTGTACTCTTATTTTCTGGAGAATAATTATTCCATACTTGGAGGAATATCACTCTGCTCACAATAGAGTACAACACGTTTCATATGAGTTTTCACACTCTACCCTTCGGAGATATCACCTTTTCTTTTGCATATATACATTCTTACAAAATGAATTCTCCTATGTGGTAAAGCTGGCCTCTGAAGGGCACTTTAACTTTTTTGAGGAAGAATGGATGAACCATCTTATTTTGAAAGCTAAAGTGTGCCTTTAAAGAGGGTTTCTTTTTTTCTTTTTATATTGCGCCTCGGTGGAGGGCTTTCTGATCTTTGCTTTGCATTTCTGATGAAATGCTTCTTTGAAAAGTTGTACCTCTGAGGAGAGCTTTTTCACGTTTCAACACTTGGAAGTTTTATTTCAATCTCGGTGAAACGTGTGCCTCCGAAGAGTCGTGCCTCCGAGGAGGGCTTTCCACGTTTCAACACTTGGAAGTTTTATTTCAATCTCGGTGAAACGTGTGCCTCCGAAGAGGTCTTTTTTTTTGATTGTGCCTCTAGGAAGAGGTCTTTTTGTTTGATTGTGCCTCTGGGAAGAGGTCTTTTTGTTTCTGCCTCTGGGAAGAGGTCTTTTTATTTCTGCCTCTTGGGAGAGGCTTTTATTTTTTCCCTGTTCGCTGGGAAGCGTGCCTCCGAAGAGGGCTTTTCACATTTCGACTCACGGGAGTGTATCACCGATCACGGTGAAATGTGTGCCTCTGAGTAGGGTTTTTGCCTGGAAGTTTGGAGTTTCTTTCTCTCAGTTGGACGGATTCACGGGAGTGTATCACCGATCAGTCTGCAACTTTATGTTGAGAAAGAACTCTCTTTTTCTGGTTAGGCCCGCTCGAGGTCTTTTAGCATTTCAACTGTGGTGAAATGGGCCTCCGAAGAGGGCTTTTCACGTTTCAACACTTGGAATTTTTATTTCAATCTCGGTGAAACGTGTGCCTCTGAGTAGGGCTTTTGCCTGGAAGTTTGGAGTTTCTTTCTCTCGGTTGGACGAATTCACGGGAGTGTATCACCGATCAGTCCGCAACTTTATGTCGAGAAAGAACTCTCTTTTTCTGGCGAGGCCCACTCGAGGTCTTTGTCCTCCGAAGAGTTGTGCCTCTGAAGAGGGCTTGTGCCTCCGAAGAGGTCTTTTGCTGTTTGATGCTTGCTCGACCATGTCTCTTTGCCATCTATTCATGTCGGCGATCCCCGTTATCTTTTGCAAGTGTCATCCCTTTTTAGTTGCCAATAATTTTCCTTATCCAAAGAAATATACTTCATAGTTAAGCGAGTTGGTGGTGGTAGGCACAGGCTATTTAACTGGATTCTTGTTTGTACAAACATTCGCAGTTAGTTAGAAATGGTCCACTTCCATCCACATCGCTAACTTTTGTTCGAAGCACTTCTTTTGTAGGATTTGAGTATGGAAATTTTGAATGGTTTAGTATTTGCTTGCTGGGTGACGTCGGAGATCGCTTGGTCTTGCGATGGGTAAGCTTTGTTTTTATGGCCTGCATTATTAAATCGACATTTTAGTAACACAATTAACGTATTTTATATGTCAAAATAAAACAAAGCATTTTATAGTAGTAGAGAACACAAGATTTATAGTGGTTCGGCCAAAAGCTGGGCCTACATCCACTTTATAGCTTTTCATTATTCACTTGCTTTACAATTGCTTTCAATACAAGAATCATATATTCGTAATTCTTTTACAACATTTCAGCAAAGCTTTTAAGTAAAATATGGACGCAAATGATTGCTGTTCCAAGCTCTTGGAATTGGTTCTCCTTTGACAGTTGTGAGTTTGAATGTGCCATCAAGAAGCTTTGTGCCTATGACATATGGCCCTTCCCAGTTTGGCCCAAACACACTTGTGGCTGTTATAATTCTTTTCAGGACTAGGTCCCCAACTTCAAAGCTGCGCTGACAAACTTTGGAATTGAAGTGCCTGGATATTCTTTGCTGATGAGCTGTATTTCTAAGCCTAGCCTCTTCTTTTCTTTCATCAAGGAGGTCAAGTGCTTCCAATTGCAATTTTTCATTCTCATCTTGATCAAAATGGATCCTTCTGTGTGAGGGGACTTCAGTTTCCACTGGAATCATCGCTTCTGACCCGTATGCCAATGAAAATGGAGTATGTCCAGTCGCAGTTTTGTGGGTGGTTCTGTATGCCCATAGTGCAAGCGGTAACTTATCGACCCAACCACCTTTTTCTTTTTCCAGCTGCTTTTTGATAGTTGATTTGATGATTTTGTTTTCTACTTCCACTTGCCCATTTGCCTGCGGATGAGCCACTGCTGAGAAGCTTTTTCGGATCTTGAATCGTTTGCAAAATTCTTGGAACTCCTCACTTTCAAACTGGGTACCATTGTCTGTGATTATCTTTTGAGGCACACCATACCTGCAAATGATATTTTTAGTCACAAAACTTATCATTTTCTTAGAGGTAATAGTAGCCAATGGTTCGGCTTCAACCCATTTAGTGAAGTAATCAACAGCAACGATAGCATATTTAATCCCCGATTTGGCAGTCGGCAAAGGCCCAATGAGATCCATTCCCCAGATGGCAAACGGCCATGGACTGACCATTTGTGTTAGCTCAGTGGAAGGTGCTCTAGGAATTTTGGCGAATCTCTGGCATTTATCACACTTTCGGGAATAGTTAGCAGCATCCTGATTAATTTCTGGCCAAAAGTATCCATAAAGGAGGATTTTCTTTGCTAAAGTTTGACCACCTGTATGATCCCCACATTCCCCTCCGTGTACTTCAGTCAGAATTGTCTTAGCTTCTTCCTTTGTCATGCATCGGAGTAATGGCATTGAAAATCCTCGTCTGTACAAACGACCATCTTGAACTATATATCTGGAGGCCTTCCTCATCAGCTTTTGTCGTTCTTTTGAACTTTCCGGCAAAGAACCATTGAGTAAATATTTAAGTATCGGAGTCATCCATGATTCTTGCTCTTAGGATACATTCATAATCCAATCAACATCCATTTCATCTGTGCTTGGAGCTGACAGGACTTCGACGGGAACTAATCCCAATAGTTGAGTTTCACCAATACTTGAATACTTTGTGAGAGAATCCGCCTTCATGTTCTCTTCGCGGGTTATATAGTTTATTGAATAACGGTCAAAATTTTGAAGAAACTCCCAGGCTATTAATAAATAGGCGGGTAGATTCCCTCCTTTATCTTGAAATTCCTTCTTGACTTGGCAAACAATAAGCTGAGAATTACTGAAGATCTGCAATGCTTTGATGTTTAGTTCTTTAGCGATCCTTAAACCAGCGATGAGGGCTTCATATTCTGCTTCATTATTTGTCGAAGGAAATTCTAGTCTTAGTGCATAACATAGCGATCGCCTTTCTGGGGTTTCAAGGACAACCCCTGCTCCGGAACAGTAATCATTTCTTGCGCCATCGACATACAATTTCCATTGGATTGGGACGTTATCAGTGACTTCTTCCTCACTATCACCTTTATCCGTACATTCTGCGATGAAATCTGCTAAAGCTTGCCCATTGATTGCTTTCCGGGGATGATAAGTGATGCCATATTGGCTGAGTTCAATATTCCATTTCAAAAGACGGCCCGAAGTCTCAGGACGGAATAGGACTTGCTTTCGAGCCACCTTCCTCAGTCCTTTTCCTGAGTCCATGAGCCGATCCACTTCTTCTTTTAACGTTGCCGTCCTCTCAGGATCCTGAGTTCTTCTTTTCTATTTCACGGGTGTAAACTTTGGATCAATGTTCAGAGTGTGTATGTGACGACCCGATTTTCCACTCCCAGAAAAAGTCGCGTCATGAATTAAGAAAGAAAGGGATAGAAGAAGGAAGAAAGAAAAGAAAGAAGAAACAACACAAGAATCTCAACAGCGGAACGAATAAATTATATTAATAACCAAAGTATTACATAGTATACATCAAATATCAGAGTACACAGACAAGACAGTTATAAACACCTATCTAATTATTACAACTCAATTACAATACATAACAACTCAGAGATACCAACACAGCGGAAAACAATATAACTATACGCAGAAGCCTCCTGCTCCATATGCTCCTCCACAATTCGTCAAAGCTAATCCTGAATCCTAACCTGAATTCCCTTGGCTACTCATAAAAATTTGAGTACCCAAGAGTTATAGAAAAACAGAAATAACTCCGGGTCAGACATGGGTCTGGTGTGAGTAACAGGTTAAAGTTGCTTAACTTTGAAAAGCCTTTGAAAAGAAAAGGTATCACGTAAGACTTCCCACACATAAACATGGAAAAGTTTTTACCTTACGCTAACCAAAACATTTGATAGGAAATCCGATGATATTATAATAGTGTCTAGGGTTTTCAAATAAATAAGAAATAGCCGAAATTGTTACATGATTAAATTCCAGCTACTAGCCACAAAAGTGGGTAATACAATCAAAACCGTTGGCACTTATTGGATTGTGGATTCCATACAATGGCCGGGCTACTGGGGTACCGCCCGTCACCGTACGTGGCCTAGATCACCGTACCGAGGATTACTCCCTTCATCCCCTGCAACACAAGGCCGGACCCGTTCCTTACTGAACAGTTCCGAACAAGACAACCCCGCAGTTGGTGTACATCCAACTGCCCACACAGCCGAAATAAAAAGGGACCTCTAGACAGGGATCAATCTTGCTCTCCAGTGGGTGCGACCCACGAAGCCTTGCTGCACCTCCCCTGTTTTAGCCATTCCCGGTTGATGAGGCTTGAAGCTACGATTACCTTTAGAGGACACATCTCTTAGAATGCTCATCGTCCACCTGACGATGTTCTGAAAGCATTCAATCCATACAAGTTCGTTCCGGGTTCGAACGAAACCAAAGGCATTATCTCGTTACACTCATTACGGAATCACCCATAGAGTTAACGACGATAACCCTTGCACTCTAGATCACCATCTCGAATCTATAAGCACTATTCCGTCAACTCATTACGGAATCACCCACAGAGTTATACTGACGTATAGCCCTTACACCTCGAGTCTTCACTCGCTCCACTTGGATTAACGACCTAACGTTATTTGGAAACGATGTGGTTTTCGGATATCCAAATATGGAAACCCGATCCCGGTCTCATCGAAATCCAAAGCGTGTCTTTTAAGGCCAAGTTGTTTTAAAGGTTTAAAACAATTCAATTATCTATATCCATACAAATAGATAAATCATAGATACACAACGGAAAATCAACATTATCATCATATCAGATAAACCATATTATCATTATCCAAAAAGAATAATCTATATCAACATCACAATGCAACCAATGCATCCAAATCATTCAACATTATCTATCTCATATCTGAGATTCAAACCAATCAAGGCAAACAACACTAACCAACCATATAAGCAATAATTAACCACACCAAAATATAATTAATTTAAAATGAATTAAATTAATTACATCATTCAAATTAATTTAAAGTAAATTAAATTAATTTCTTAATCAATATCATCCTTGCTTATCATTATCAATTAATTATCAATCAAATAATTAATCATCATCCAAGTATCCATTTTAATTAATCATCCCTGATTAATTAACTCTTAATTATATTCAAGTAATTATACACTAATTACTTCTCAAATTAATTTACCTTTAATTACTTCCTTAATTAATTAACTATAATTAATTACCCTTAATCACTTATTATTGATTAATTAATCTTAATTAATCAATCTTAATTACATCATTAATTATAATAATTAATGATCTCTAATTACATTTTAAATTAAATAATTACATTAAGTAATTAATCTTTATTTAAATCATAACTGTTAATCACCCTTGATTAACTCCATTCATTAATTATCTATCCTTAATTACTTTACCAATAAATTAATTACCCCTTAATTAATTATCTCTAATCAATCTCTTGATTAATTTATAAAGTAATTATACTCAAGTTTCTTTTATCAACAAATCATCTTCAATTAATTACATATAATAATTACTCATTAATTACTTCTCTAAGTAATTCCTCTTCATTTAATTACATTAAGTAATTATCTTTCACAACTCATCCATTGATTAATTTTAAATTAATTAAAATGAATTAATTAACTTAAACTAATCAAATTAACTTAATTAATTACAATAAGTAATTAATTCCCTAATCACTTCCATAAGTAATTATACTTAATAACTCACAATTGATTATCTTTAAATTAATTAATCTAATTAATAATTAAAATTAACCACATTAATTAATTATAAAATAATCCTCAGTTAATGACCTTCATTAACTATTAACAACTCATTAATTATTTTTCAAAGTAATTAACTTATTTTAATCATTATTTATTACAAATTAATTAATCATTAACTAATCTATTAATTAACCCCTAATTAATTAAATAATTAAATGTTAATTAAAACTTAATTAATTCATTATTACTTGATTAGTTAATTATTAATCATTAATTAAAAACTAATTTTATTTAATAAATTATTCTTAATTACAAATTAATTATTCAAAGAATAATTAATCCTAAACCTTTAAGATTAACCCTTAATTACTTTATGTAATTATTTATTTCATTAACTTATTAAATAAATTAATTATTCATTTAATTACTCTAATAATTAAATGAAATACAAAACATTATATCATTATTAACTTTAACAAGTTATAATCAATCTAAAATCCTTAATTGAAAATAATACTTTTATTATAAAAGTTAAACAAATTTCTTCTTAAATTAAAACCATTTAGATTTTACATTATTATTCAAATTGGTTTAATACTTAAATTTATAAACTTAAGTTCATTTTAAACCAAAGATTCAAAATTAGATTTGAATCAAATTTAAACTTTATTTAAACATTACCACATATTTCAATTTTCAAATTTAAATTCAAATTTCCTTTAAAACATTTAAACAATAAACTCTTTCAAAGTTATTTTAAAGAATATTTGAATTTAAAACTTAATCATTTCAAATTTTAAGATACAATTCAACTTGAATCTATAATTTAAATTAGATTTAAAACTTGATTTAAATCTTAGTTTTATATTTCAAATTCAAATTTAAAATTTGAAACATAACAATTACTAAACCTTAATAACTAGCTCGAGCTAGCTCAAGTAACTCGACTAACAATTCTTCTAAATCAATTTAAATTTTATAAAAGAAACAGTTTATACAAAAACCTGTACAACAGGTTTACCCAAACCCCTGAAACTCAACTAAACCCGATATCCCATCACCAATACTTCGAGTTCCTTACCCAAGTTCTTCGGGACAAATGTTCAGGAACTTCGAGCAATTACTAATACTACCTGATACAAACGCGCTTCTTCTTCCCCAAAAAGAACAGCTGACACCCATTAAAATCGTGCACCTGCACCACCGCAGCGCCCATCTCCGATCCATCACGATCCCCCACGCAAGTCAACCATCCTCACCAAACACCAACTCGACCATCAATTCAACTCCAGGAACCCTCAATCGAAATTTGAACATTCGAGCTCAACAGTAGCAACTGTCGCTACAGGAAATAGCCTCAATCTCCTATTTCCGATCATCAGAAAAATTCAACCTCTGGCCACAGCTAATTCCACACCTCATCTAGCTTCAGCTCGAACTAGAGGTAACTCGATCACTTAATTTGATCACAGTGATCAAATTCTTCAAACACAGCAAAACTAGGGCTTAAAATTTTTTGATTCACAATTCCCATCACCTCACTGATTTAATCTATCATCAACCATTTTTCTCTGCAACTCAGTTCACCAATCTATCACCAAAATAAATATTGGTCATTCTAATCACCTAGGTTGTCAGTTCAACCCAATCAACATTTCCAGACAAAAACAGAAATGCTCTGTCAAAATTTAAACTAAATTTTATGAATTTAGTTTTAAAATTCAAGCTTTGATTTATGTATTGGTTTAATATCTTAAATCAAAGAATCAAGGTGATCAATTCCTTACTTATATATGAATTGTTTTGTAATCTCTGAGCTTACAGACAATATACAGAAAATTTCATGTTAAATAAAAATATAAACTGTAACCAATGTTAACATTCATATGTTAAAACTTAACACATATCAAATTAAATAGAGTGAATATTTAAAGCAATTCCTAAATCTATAACTTGTATACAGAAAGGCAAATTCATATCAACATGTACAACAATACACAGAATATCATACCAGTAATAAACCTTAAATATGGCATGCAAACACACTTAATTCTATAAATAAACAGCAACCCATTAATTACTTAAGTTTACTTTGTAAAAATTGTTACTCACCTGATTTTAGTAGCAGAGCATATGAGCTTCAGATTTCATTTTAAAAAAAACTGCAGATGCCATTGCTTCAGATTTTACTTTTAAAACTTCATCTTGCCTTTGCTAAAAACTGCAGATTTATTCCTTTGTTTCCCTGATCTACATGCATGTTTGATTCCAGGTGATCACTTGCAGGCTTCCAGAGAAAAGAATATGCAGGTTTTGGTTATGGTTTTCAAACAGAGGACTGCAGCAAGTTGCATGCAGGTTTGAATTCTTCTCTTTTTTTTTTAGAGTTGCAAATTGATTTTTAAATGCATGCAGATTGATTTAACTTTGTATATGAATCTCAGGCATATGAATTTGTAGAACTGAATTGAGTTTGAAGATGTAGTTTTGGTTTTGAACAGATTTCTGTTTTGGATTTAGTTTGTAAGGGGAACTTGTAGATTTTTGTTTTGAACAAAATTTTGTTTTTGAAAAGAAGATGATCTCAGATCTGAAAATTTTGTAGATGAAGATTACTTAAGTTTTGAAGGAGAAAAAGAAAATGAGAGTGAGGGACAATGTTTATGTAAGCAAATTTTTGATTTAATTAAAACAAAAAAAGAAAAAGAAATTTAAATGAGACACTTGTCTCTATTCTCAACATTTGTCACTTAGCTTAATTAAATGGTTTACACATGTCAATTTAAGTATTAGGAGATTAACACATGTATTAAGAATATTTTAGTTTAAAATTGTTTATAAATACTTTAAAAACCTCAATTTATCATGCTTATGTATATACACATGAATTTACCTCTTTTTAATTTATTAAAAAGAAATGAGACAAACAACTATGAATAAAATCTTATTCAAATATTTTAAGTGTTTATTCTCTTGAATACAATATATTAAATTCATATTTTAAATAAATTTATCAAATCAAATTTTAATAAATCAAGTTACATATAAATGCATATAAAATTCTATTAAAATTAAAAACAACAAATTTTATCCCTTACAAAAACTATTTATGTTCATAAGAACTTAAGCATTATAATTTTTATTTAAAAATAACAAATTAAGTAATATCAAATAATTTGTAAAAGAGATTATGATAAACTAAAATCATTTGTAATTTTGCATTGTAAATTCCTATATCTAAAATAAAACTTAGCTCTTATATATATCAAATTTAAATTCATAAATTTTTAAGCTTAGTAAATTTTTAAAACAAATAAGAATTTCATAATATAAATCATAACATTATTTACTAAATTCAAAATCAAAATTTATTAATTTACAATACATACAAATAATCTATTATAAACAGAAAACAATTTATTTATTCAAAAAGATAAAATCTTTCAATTTAAATATTTACTAAAACATGATTATTAAATCAAATTCCAAATTTTATTATTAAAATTATCAAATCAAATCAAATTTAAAACACAGATTATTAAATTTATATTGCCCAAATTTCCGGGATATCACATTCCTTCCCCCTTAAAAGAATTTCGTCCCCGAAATTTAAAACAAAGATAATTTAATAATCCATCTTAAGATTTTATTTTAATTCACAAGCATATATTATCAAACATCTGCTAACAACCATAGCAACCAATCAAGCAAAACAAATCTAATTATCCAGAAAAACCTGGATAAAACTTTCACGAGTTTCCCCGGTATATATATACACTGGAATACTCGCTCTATACAATCTAAACAATCAATACTATTAAGCTAAAGAGCTCCTATCCCACTATATCTACAAAACTAAACAGGATATATCAGACTACAGACGAGTCTGACTTAACAATCACATCCTCCTGAACTGCTGGTTTCACAACCAGAGATAAATCATACACGTACTCCCTCAGAGATACGTGAAACACATCAAATTCCAGTTATCCAAACTGGCAATTCAATCCTGAAAACTAAACGCCAATTCTCACAAGAACACAGAAAAGAATCCAAAAACCTCAAAGCTGACTTACCCAGTCTTACTCAATCTTATAGCTCCTCAGATCGGAGAAAAACTTACCAAAAATCAAATCTCCGACTCCAGAATCCAAATTCCTTCGTCACCCATCCAAAAACACTTTTGACGATCCTGGGCTACCTCAACTCTCCTGATCAGCTCAATCTTCGCTGATGTCTCTAAAAACAAACTGGACCAAAACAATCCAACCAAATGATTTCCTCAAGATCAATTCCAAACCAAAAACTCCAACTATACTCCACAAACATCAGAAGACTAAATTACTTCTCCTATTCGGAAAAGATAAAACAAAAGCACTTCCAATCTGCTTCCGCTGCACAACTCTGATCTGAAACAGAAGAAAAACTCGAACACAACAGGACAACATATCTCAGAAATATGGTTCAACAGATCCATAGAAGAAAACTCAGATTCCCCATCTGATCCAAAGCTGCTTCACTAAACCTCCGGTATCACTCCTAGAATCCAGTCGATAAGAAAACTCAATCTCCAAGTATGGACAAATTCTTCATAGCTCAAGAGAACATTCAAACTATCGCAAGTCACTTTTGCGATCAACCCGGCCTAATATCCAAAGAAAACTGTCCTCTCTTTACCAATCAGAACAGCATACGCTTAACTAGCCATTCCATCGTAAAAATGGAATCTTCTCTGCTACTTCTGAATTCTATCTTCAGAAAAACTGCTAACCAAAAGACTTTCTTGTCAGCACAGAACACTCTGAGCTGTACTGCTGACACCGATGCCAAAGACTTCCTAAACCAAAGCTCTTCGAGAAACTCGGACTTCAAACTGGACAGAAACATCCTGCTGAATCCAGCCACAACATCGAAGCAGACTCACCTCCTTAACTTGTTCCAAATAAAACATTTTCGAGAACATCCACATTCACTGCATCTCATTACGCAGCTACTATTCCTTAAGATATCAAGATACCATCATTATTCTCTTTTGCCAGACCGACAGAACAAATCTCTACTCATCCAATTCAAAGATAGACTCCGAACCTTTACAGGTTACCTTCAGAGATCTATGAAATTCTATACTCCGCACAACACACTCGAGACAGTATTAGGTCTACAGTCTCGACAAATACACTACCAATCTCAACACTAACTTCAACCAAGGGTAGTAGTTGTGTTACACACCCACTACCTTATCTACCTTTATAACCTATATTGGAAAACCCGAACAGGTAACCCAACAAATATGTAGAAGTAATTATATAAATATATATATAATAAAACTACAAATATGCTCTCTCAAGATAAACACCACTCCAGAGCCTAGGTATTCACTCAACCTAACGCTCTGATACCACCTGTGACGACCCGATTTTCCACTCCCAGAAAAAGTCGCGTCATGAATTAAGAAAGAAAGGGATAGAAGAAGGAAGAAAGAAAAGAAAGAAGAAACAACACAAGAATCTCAACAGCGGAACGAATAAATTATATTAATAACCAAAGTATTACATAGTATACATCAAATATCAGAGTACACAGACAAGACAGTTATAAACACCTATCTAATTATTACAACTCAATTACAATACATAACAACTCAGAGATACCAACACAGCGGAAAACAATATAACTATACGCAGAAGCCTCCTGCTCCATATGCTCCTCCACAATTCGTCAAAGCTAATCCTGAATCCTAACCTGAATTCCCTTGGCTACTCATAAAAATTTGAGTACCCAAGAGTTATAGAAAAACAGAAATAACTCCGGGTCAGACATGGGTCTGGTGTGAGTAACAGGTTAAAGTTGCTTAACTTTGAAAAGCCTTTGAAAAGAAAAGGTATCACGTAAGACTTCCCACACATAAACATGGAAAAGTTTTTACCTTACGCTAACCAAAACATTTGATAGGAAATCCGATGATATTATAATAGTGTCTAGGGTTTTCAAATAAATAAGAAATAGCCGAAATTGTTACATGATTAAATTCCAGCTACTAGCCACAAAAGTGGGTAATACAATCAAAACCGTTGGCACTTATTGGATTGTGGATTCCATACAATGGTCGGGCTACTGGGGTACCGCCCGTCACAGTACGTGGCCTAGATCACCGTACCGAGGATTACTCCCTTCATCCCCTGCAACACAAGGCCGGACCCGTTCCTTACTGAATAGTTCCGAACAAGACAACCCCGCAGTTGGTGTACATCCAACTGCCCACACAGCCGAAATAAAAAGGGACCTCTAGACAGGGATCAATCTTGCTCTCCAGTGGGTGCGACCCACGAAGCCTTGCTGCACCTCCCCTGTTTTAGCCATTCCCGGTTGATGAGGCTTGAAGCTACGATTACCTTTAGAGGACACATCTCTTAGAATGCTCATCGTCCACCTGACGATGTTCTGAAAGCATTCAATCCATACAAGTTCGTTCCGGGTTCGAACGAAACCAAAGGCATTATCTCGTTACACTCATTACGGAATCACCCATAGAGTTAACGACGATAACCCTTGCACTCTAGATCACCATCTCGAATCTATAAGCACTATTCCGTCAACTCATTACGGAATCACCCACAGAGTTATACTGACGTATAGCCCTTACACCTCGAGTCTTCACTCGCTCCACTTGGATTAACGACCTAACGTTATTTGGAAACGATGTGGTTTTCGGATATCCAAATATGGAAACCCGATCCCGGTCTCATCGAAATCCAAAGCGTGTCTTTTAAGGCCAAGTTGTTTTAAAGGTTTAAAACAATTCAATTATCTATATCCATACAAATAGATAAATCATAGATACACAACGGAAAATCAACATTATCATCATATCAGATAAACCATATTATCATTATCCAAAAAGAATAATCTATATCAACATCACAATGCAACCAATGCATCCAAATCATTCAACATTATCTATCTCATATCTGAGATTCAAACCAATCAAGGCAAACAACACTAACCAACCATATAAGCAATAATTAACCACACCAAAATATAATTAATTTAAAATGAATTAAATTAATTACATCATTCAAATTAATTTAAAGTAAATTAAATTAATTTCTTAATCAATATCATCCTTGCTTATCATTATCAATTAATTATCAATCAAATAATTAATCATCATCCAAGTATCCATTTTAATTAATCATCCCTGATTAATTAACTCTTAATTATATTCAAGTAATTATACACTAATTACTTCTCAAATTAATTTACCTTTAATTACTTCCTTAATTAATTAACTATAATTAATTACCCTTAATCACTTATTATTGATTAATTAATCTTAATTAATCAATCTTAATTACATCATTAATTATAATAATTAATGATCTCTAATTACATTTTAAATTAAATAATTACATTAAGTAATTAATCTTTATTTAAATCATAACTGTTAATCACCCTTGATTAACTCCATTCATTAATTATCTATCCTTAATTACTTTACCAATAAATTAATTACCCCTTAATTAATTATCTCTAATCAATCTCTTGATTAATTTATAAAGTAATTATACTCAAGTTTCTTTTATCAACAAATCATCTTCAATTAATTACATATAATAATTACTCATTAATTACTTCTCTAAGTAATTCCTCTTCATTTAATTACATTAAGTAATTATCTTTCACAACTCATCCATTAATTAATTTTAAATTAATTAAAATGAATTAATTAACTTAAACTAATCAAATTAACTTAATTAATTACAATAAGTAATTAATTCCCTAATCACTTCCATAAGTAATTATACTTAATAACTCACAATTGATTATCTTTAAATTAATTAATCTAATTAATAATTAAAATTAACCACATTAATTAATTATAAAATAATCCTCAGTTAATGACCTTCATTAACTATTAACAACTCATTAATTATTTTTCAAAGTAATTAACTTATTTTAATCATTATTTATTACAAATTAATTAATCATTAACTAATCTATTAATTAACCCCTAATTAATTAAATAATTAAATGTTAATTAAAACTTAATTAATTCATTATTACTTGATTAGTTAATTATTAATCATTAATTAAAAACTAATTTTATTTAATAAATTATTCTTAATTACAAATTAATTATTCAAAGAATAATTAATCCTAAACCTTTAAGATTAACCCTTAATTACTTTATGTAATTATTTATTTCATTAACTTATTAAATAAATTAATTATTCATTTAATTACTCTAATAATTAAATGAAATACAAAACATTATATCATTATTAACTTTAACAAGTTATAATCAATCTAAAATCCTTAATTGAAAATAATACTTTTATTATAAAAGTTAAACAAATTTCTTCTTAAATTAAAACCATTTAGATTTTACATTATTATTCAAATTGGTTTAATACTTAAATTTATAAACTTAAGTTCATTTTAAACCAAAGATTCAAAATTAGATTTGAATCAAATTTAAACTTTATTTAAACATTACCACATATTTCAATTTTCAAATTTAAATTCAAATTTCCTTTAAAACATTTAAACAATAAACTCTTTCAAAGTTATTTTAAAGAATATTTGAATTTAAAACTTAATCATTTCAAATTTTAAGATACAATTCAACTTGAATCTATAATTTAAATTAGATTTAAAACTTGATTTAAATCTTAGTTTTATATTTCAAATTCAAATTTAAAATTTGAAACATAACAATTACTAAACCTTAATAACTAGCTCGAGCTAGCTCAAGTAACTCGACTAACAATTCTTCTAAATCAATTTAAATTTTATAAAAGAAACAGTTTATACAAAAACCTGTACAACAGGTTTACCCAAACCCCTGAAACTCAACTAAACCCGATATCCCATCACCAATACTTCGAGTTCCTTACCCAAGTTCTTCGAGACAAATGTTCAGGAACTTCGAGCAATTACTAATACTACCTGATACAAACGCGCTTCTTCTTCCCCAAAAAGAACAGCTGACACCCATTAAAATCGTGCACCTGCACCACCGCAGCGCCCATCTCCGATCCATCACGATCCCCCACGCAAGTCAACCATCCTCACCAAACACCAACTCGACCATCAATTCAACTCCAGGAACCCTCAATCGAAATTTGAACATTCGAGCTCAACAGTAGCAACTGTCGCTACAGGAAATAGCCTCAATCTCCTATTTCCGATCATCAGAAAAATTCAACCTCTGGCCACAGCTAATTCCACACCTCATCTAGCTTCAGCTCGAACTAGAGGTAACTCGATCACTTAATTTGATCACAGTGATCAAATTCTTCAAACACAGCAAAACTAGGGCTTAAAATTTTTTGATTCACAATTCCCATCACCTCACTGATTTAATCTATCATCAACCATTTTTCTCTGCAACTCAGTTCACCAATCTATCACCAAAATAAATATTGGTCATTCTAATCACCTAGGTTGTCAGTTCAACCCAATCAACATTTCCAGACAAAAACAGAAATGCTCTGTCAAAATTTAAACTAAATTTTATGAATTTAGTTTTAAAATTCAAGCTTTGATTTATGTATTGGTTTAATATCTTAAATCAAAGAATCAAGGTGATCAATTCCTTACTTATAAATGAATTGTTTTGTAATCTCTGAGCTTACAGACAATATACAGAAAATTTCATGTTAAATAAAAATATAAACTGTAACCAATGTTAACATTCATATGTTAAAACTTAACACATATCAAATTAAATAGAGTGAATATTTAAAGCAATTCCTAAATCTATAACTTGTATACAGAAAGGCAAATTCATATCAACATGTACAACAATACACAGAATATCATACCAGTAATAAACCTTAAATATGGCATGCAAACACACTTAATTCTATAAATAAACAGCAACCCATTAATTACTTAAGTTTACTTTGTAAAAATTGTTACTCACCTGATTTTAGTAGCAGAGCATATGAGCTTCAGATTTCATTTTTAAAAAAACTGCAGATGCCATTGCTTCAGATTTTACTTTTAAAACTTCATCTTGCCTTTGCTAAAAACTGCAGATTTATTCCTTTGTTTCCCTGATCTACATGCATGTTTGATTCCAGGTGATCACTTGCAGGCTTCCAGAGAAAAGAATATGCAGGTTTTGGTTATGGTTTTCAAACAGAGGACTGCAGCAAGTTGCATGCAGGTTTGAATTCTTCTCTTTTTTTTTTAGAGTTGCAAATTGATTTTTAAATGCATGCAGATTGATTTAACTTTGTATATGAATCTCAGGCATATGAATTTGTAGAACTGAATTGAGTTTGAAGATGTAGTTTTGGTTTTGAACAGATTTCTGTTTTGGATTTAGTTTGTAAGGGGAACTTGTAGATTTTTGTTTTGAACAAAATTTTGTTTTTGAAAAGAAGATGATCTCAGATCTGAAAATTTTGTAGATGAAGATTACTTAAGTTTTGAAGGAGAAAAAGAAAATGAGAGTGAGGGACAATGTTTATGTAAGCAAATTTTTGATTTAATTAAAACAAAAAAAGAAAAAGAAATTTAAATGAGACACTTGTCTCTATTCTCAACATTTGTCACTTAGCTTAATTAAATGGTTTACACATGTCAATTTAAGTATTAGGAGATTAACACATGTATTAAGAATATTTTAGTTTAAAATTGTTTATAAATACTTTAAAAACCTCAATTTATCATGCTTATGTATATACACATGAATTTACCTCTTTTTAATTTATTAAAAAGAAATGAGACAAACAACTATGAATAAAATCTTATTCAAATATTTTAAGTGTTTATTCTCTTGAATACAATATATTAAATTCATATTTTAAATAAATTTATCAAATCAAATTTTAATAAATCAAGTTACATATAAATGCATATAAAATTCTATTAAAATTAAAAACAACAAATTTTATCCCTTACAAAAACTATTTATGTTCATAAGAACTTAAGCATTATAATTTTTATTTAAAAATAACAAATTAAGTAATATCAAATAATTTGTAAAAGAGATTATGATAAACTAAAATCATTTGTAATTTTGCATTGTAAATTCCTATATCTAAAATAAAACTTAGCTCTTATATATATCAAATTTAAATTCATAAATTTTTAAGCTTAGTAAATTTTTAAAACAAATAAGAATTTCATAATATAAATCATAACATTATTTACTAAATTCAAAATCAAAATTTATTAATTTACAATACATACAAATAATCTGTTATAAACAGAAAACAATTTATTTATTCAAAAAGATAAAATCTTTCAATTTAAATATTTACTAAAACATGATTATTAAATCAAATTCCAAATTTTATTATTAAAATTATCAAATCAAATCAAATTTAAAACACAGATTATTAAATTTATATTGCCCAAATTTCCGGGATATCACAGTGTACTGCAATCTCTGGGGATATTCCACACATGTCAGCATGAGTGCAGGCGAATACATCCAAATTTGCCTTCAAAAATGAAATCAGAACATTCTGAACTATTGTGTTGAGTTGTGAACCCACATTTAGCACTTTGTTTGGGTCCTTTGGGTCAACGGGTACCGGCACTGTTACCTCTACCGGTACTACCCTATTCTCCCCTGCACTGGCATTCCTTGGATCCATCTCTCTTCGTGCGGCACTACATTCACCAGTGCAGGGTCCACCTTGTAATTGCTACAAGGTTTGTTCTTTGGTGCAGACTGGAGTCGCCGCACCTTTTCCCATCTCTCTTTTCCTTGATTCACGTAGCTCTGTAAGATAACATTCTAGCCCCGCATCTTGGTCTCCTTTAATCATGCCAACTCCATTATCCGTGGGGAATTTTATAGTCAGACACCACGGGGCAAGAACATCTTTAAATGCAGCAAGAGTTGGTCGGCCTAAAAAGGCATTGTAGGCAGAGAATTCTTCAACATTTATAAAGGTTTGCTTTCGAGTCACCTTCCTCAGTCCTTTTCCAAGTTCTACAAACAAATCTATGGTCCCAATCGGCTGTTTGGGTTCTCCAGCAAACCCAGCAATCTTAAGTGATGAAGCTTGAACGTCAGCCATTGGAATTTTCATTTGATCAAAGGTCTTCTTGAAGAGAATGTTGCATGAAGCTCCACAATCAACCAGAACTCTTCTCACAGTAGTCGGCCCAATACCAGCGGATATGACCAAAGGATCTATGGTAGGAGCTTCAATACCCAAAGAATCTCTGGCACTGAATACAATATCATCCGTGGAAGTCTTTTGTTGCTTTAAAGGCGCGTCATTTTCTAAAACAAAAACATTCTCTTCAGCCGGTACATGCCTCAAGGCCCGGGCATACCTTTCTATCTCGCCCCAGCTTTTGCCTGTTGGGTGAGGCCCTCCAGTTATTATATTGATGACAGGTCTTTCCGATTCATGCTCTACGGCCTTCTCACTTGAGCCAGGACGGTGAGTGGGAACTTGTTGTCCTTGAGTTGACGAAGCTGGGGCATTTCTACTCCTTTTCACATACTGTTGGAGCATGTTCTCTTTCAAAAGTTGTTCAATTACTTCTTTCAACTGACGACATTCGTTGGTGTCATGGCCGGGCTGGTTGTGGAACCGGCAGAACCTTCCACTCTTCTCCATCTTATTTCCCACTCTCATTTTAGGCGGTGTCGGATAATTGACATCATCCTTGGTTGCAAAGAAGATGTTCTCAAGGGTATCGGTCAAGGGCGTGAAATTGAAAGGACGACCTTTCTTAGCATCTCCCTGTTTCTTTCCACCATCATTTTCCCTTTTCTGAGTGTTAGGTTCTTTCTTGTTCGAAGCAGCACCATTGTTCCCGGCTTCCACTGATACCACCTTAGCCGGTGTTTGGAGGCTTTCCAAGCGCATGAACTCATCCGCTTTCTTGTAGAATTTGTCGAGCGAATTTGGTTCTTTCATTTTCAACCACTTTCCAAATTCGCTTGATTTGTCAATCTCCCTCATCAAGTATGTTAGGACCACGCGTGGCTCAGCATTATGTACCACGGCCAATGCTATATTAAAACGATTCAAAATGACCTGATAGATTCACCCGGATTTTTCTTTAGAACTGACAGCGACATTATATCCTTTTCTTTTGAAGCATACAATCGAAATTGCTCCTTGAATTTCCTGGTCAAATCGGAGAACTGATCAATGGACCTGACCGGCAGCTTTGTAAACCACAATAGAGCCACACCTTCAAGATAAACCGGGAAATATCGACATTTGATTTCATCAGACGCTCTGGCACCTGTCATATGCCAGTCGTACTTATACAGAAACTCGTTAGGATCACTCGTCCCCTTGTAGGCCGGAATAGTAATGGGAACGAATTTCCTTGGGAACTCTGCCTTTAAGATCTTTTCAGTAAATGGAGTTTTGCTTGGAGCAAAACCCCACTCTTTCTCATCTTCATCTCTTCGCATATTTTCCTTCATGATTTGGCGAACCATACTGAAAAATATTCTTCATCATTTAGAGGCTCTGGAGGGCAAACATCAGCCACTCTCTTTGAATTCTGTCTTGACAATCGTTCACGGAGGGTCGGCTGCGGCCTTGATCCTCCAGCTTGAGGAGGAGTTCTTTCCACAGGGTCTGCGGCTCTTTGAGAAATGTTCCCTTCAACATCTTGAACTCCCACAGTAGGGTTTCCATCATTATTATCCGTTTGATGGTTTTCCCCAAGTAGATCATTCAACTTACTTAAGATCAGGGCATTCTGGGCATTCTGGGCTTGCAACTGTGCGTTTTGAGCATTCAATTGTTGATTCAACCTCAAAACTACAGCGTCCAATTCTGCTCGTGTTACTCCAACAGTTGGAGCTGCTTGACTTGAAGGAGGAGAGGTAGTAGTATTCTCTTGAATATTGTCGGATCTTACAAAACATCATTTTCTCCCAGGAGCCATTATTTCCAACAAACTTCTGGTTTTAAAAGAAATCTTTTCAACAAACCTTTGCGGAGCAATGGTAGAAATATCCTGAGTTGGGTTCTCAGTGAAAGCACCAAAATGTTAACGTGAAAATCGGACGCTAACACCCCAGTGTGATAAAGCAAGTGTGAAAGCACCACCCGTTTGCACGGGAATCAGATTTAAGCAGGAGAAACTACAGAGAAAACGGTAAGAACACAACGTTTATAGTGGTTCGGCTCCCAATTGAGCCTAACTCCACTTTAATTTTTTTTCATTGCTGGATCAAATACAATTCTATAACAATCTTCAATTACATCACTTAGAAAGACAAGTAGCTAAAACTTCGATATGAGAAAATCCCTTGAATCCATGTCCAATAAGTTGAATCTCGAGTTGAAGTTGATTGAAGCGTCCTAAGTGTTACAATTGTTGATGAAGTAGCTCGGCAGAATGTAGTTGCTTCCCCGAAGAATCATTCAAAAAGTGCCCCTAAGTGTTGGAGTTTGAGGGGTATTTATAGGAATTTTCGGTGTCAAGTTGTAAGTAGTGGCCGACCTAAAATAGGTCGTAGGTCGTCACCGACTCAGGATAGATCATAGGTCGCCCTCTCTTTCCCATGCATGGCTTACGGCTTAAACGGGAAGTGTATGCTCTTCGGGATTCAAATCACAAGTCCCAAGTCGCCGCCGAGTTAACAGGCTACGTGCTAAGTAGCTGCACTGGATTCTCCTTCGTTGCCTGGGTCGGGAATGACCTAACATAGGCCATAAGTCGGTCACGACTCAAGTGTAGACCGTGAACCTGTTTCGAGCAGTTAGGTCGTCAACCTTCTTAGGTATTTAGATCGGTATCCTCCTTAGGTAGGTATCACTCTTAAACCTTAGGTCGGCATCCCTCTTAAGTCTGCTGAGTCGGCATCCCTGTTAAGTCTTAAGTCGGTAACTGTTAAGCCTTAAGTCAGTAACTGTTTTAGGTCGCTGAGTCATGGCCGAGGTGGAGTTAACATATATATATATATATATTTGAAATCTAATGCTTTGAAATTGGGAGATTATGATTTATTTTTGAATTAAGCTTTCAAGGCTATTTAATGAAATAACTGTATAATTTTAAATATATAAGATAAATTTTTTTATTTGTTTAAAATATACTTTGACTTAAGTTTGAATATTAAAATAAAGTTATAAAGATGTTTGTTTTTATTTAGTTTAAAATATTGATTAATAATTATGATTTGTAAATTAGATATGAAATTTAAAATACATGAAACATTTATCCATTTAAATAACAAATAAGTTATAGCCTCTTTATGAATTTGTTTAAAATTATTTAAAATATCCTTTTCAAAAGATTGATTTGTATATTGTTTTTATAATTATACTTGGTTTATTCTTTAATTACTTATCTATAACTAAGTATTAGAAACTAATTAATTTAGTTTAAAACTTTCATTAACACTTAATTAAAAATACTAATTACTTAAAGGACATGTGTAAGTATTTTAAAGCCTAATTTAACATGTGTAAGATGTTTAAACAAGGTGATTTACAAATGTTAAAATCTAAGACATGTGCAAAATTATAATTATAATTTTTCTTTGATTTTAAATTAAATCATAAATAAGATATAAACTCATGCCATCTTCCATTCTTTTTCTTTCCTCTTTTATTTTCAATTCTAAAACAAAGAATTCTTTAGCTAAAACAATAATCAAATCAAATGAAATCTGAAAATAAAAAAAATACATATCCCTGATTCATTTTCAAGATCCTGTATTCCATTTTCAAGAAAATCTGCAAAACCCTTTTTCATCTCTTCAAAACACAAATCCCTCTTCATAATCAAACTCCTGAAACTCATTTTCATTCATGCAAATCCGAAATCCTTGAAACACATTTCTGCATGCAAATAAAATAAATAATGACATCAACAAGAAAGTATGTATTTTGTTTTCTACAACTGGAAAGTGGTAACAACATGCAAGTTAAAGACATCAGCAAGCATTCAAGTTTAAGGTTGATAAAGCAGTAATAAAAGGGCATTTCCAGATTTTGAATACAAGCTTCTCTGTTAAATGCAAGGTGGGTAAATTGATATCCTTTAAAATGCTAAATTCTGTTTGAAAATTTATACTTGTGAGTAAACAAATTCTTTAAATTTGTTTAAACCTGGTTCATGCTATAAACTTGAGTTTAAATGGAAAATAATGATTTGGATGTTGATTTCCCGATTGTATGTATATATGTATGAGGTTATGTCTGTGCGCATGCAAATGTTGTGCTCTGTTCTTAGTTTACGGACACAAAAATTAATTCAAAAAAATCAATAACACCTTATATAAATACTTTTATGTTAGGATCTTGAAAGATAATGGTTTGTAATTATCAGATTCATTTTTTAAAAGTTGTTTCAATCATATCCATAAAGTAATGATGCCAAGAACTGAAATTTACAAGGGTAAGACAATCTAAATTGAAATTCATAGTAGTTTAATCCCAAGTTTTGAGTATATAATTTGATTTCATCTTGGAAACAATGATTTTTAGAGGTAAAATCAGATTTTTATAACTTGTGGTTAGTGAGGATTTGAGGAACAATCGAAATTGGGGCATTTGTCAATTCGTGATGAACGACGGCAAGACGGGTTTTGGAATTGTCATAGAGGGAAGCTTGGATTGGTGATATTAGGAAAATTGGTACTTGATTTTCCAAGTTGATGGATCGTCAGTACGAGATGGTTTTAGGGTTTTAGTTGCGTTTGAAACAGGGTAGTTTAATGGATGATTTCTGGCTCGTGCCAGCATCGAGTTGGATATGGAAGGAGCAATAGATCGATGGAGATCGGCTGAAGGTTCTGACATAAGGGGAGCACCTTCGGTGGTCGAAGATGGCAATGCGGGGTGAACTTTGGCGATGGTTCCTGAAGCCTTCGAGGTTCATTCAGTCGATTTTGAAATTCTGAGGTGATTCGATGATCTGCGTGGCGAGTCGACTCAAGGGATGGTAGCCGACGTGTGGGTGGTCGGAGCGAAGTTCGACGCCGGCCAGATAGTGTGTGCACATACACATTGGACGCTGTGTATCAGTGATGTTGTGAGGGTGAAGAAGGGAGAGCCTGGGGAAATTTCGTTCTTGTTGTTGCGTAATACCATTCAGTAGTTTAAAATTTAAACAAGAAGAGTAAGGAAATGAAGGAAGGTAGGTGGAACTCGGGTTTACTTCGAATAATCTGGTTTATGTTTGGGGAAGAAGGACTGTTGGCCAGAGTTAAACAAATTTTGATAAAGGAGGAAGAGACTCGAGACCAGTCTCGGGTAAATTCGGGTTTAAACCGAAGTAGTTAATAGGCAAGATTTTATAACTTTTTTTAAAAAGGATTTTAAGGTAAACCTTCAAATGAAATGGTTTAAATTTATCTTAAATCAATTATTTCCCTTTATAAATGTTATCTAGTCGGTTAATTAATAAATTATATATTTGTTTAACTTAAGCTTTATCAAATCAGAATCTAAGATATTTAAACGTAATCGTCATAAATAATTTAGGTGATAATTAATGGTGAAGGTCTTTAAATAATATGATTAAGTAATCAATATAGATGATGATTTATCATAAAGGTAACTAAGATTTTGATAATAAAAAAGAATGAATTAAAGAATAATTACTTAGTAGAAGTAATTAAAGGTTAATTACCTGGTGAAATTAATCAAAGAATTTTGGTATTTGATGATTACCTGATGGAATTGATAAGAGTAAATTTCTTAGTGAAGAAATGGATGGACAAATTACAAGTTGTGTAACGACCCGCCCTTCTGACCGCCCCTAGTCGGTAATTAAACCAACTTGAAACGTTCAAAATGACGGATTGTTATTCAGTTTATAGAGTTTAAACAGAATCAGCCACAGAATCACAACAATAATCTTAATATTTCACATAAATGAATTTTTTTCTTACATATCAGAGTTTGTACAATGAATTAAATTTTATACAGCGGAATATTTCTTTAAGTACAAAAATTTCCCGAAAAGCTAAAGTGAAGCAATTTCCCAACTCTCTCTCTAACTTCGCTGCCCCAAAATCTTCAAGCTGTAAAATACTGGGTCTGACCCGAGTATTATGTTCAAAAGAAAATAATACACAGGTCAGTCTAGTTCAAACTCAGTTATTAGTGCATAGAGGCAATAATAATCAATTGACAATTTAGACGACAGTCAAATATAAATTCACCTATCCGATCCTTTAACAAGAAATCGGATAACGATAAATATAACACATAACAGTGTTAAACAACAAATGAGTAGATTCAGATTATCAATGAAGATAGATGAAGGGATTTTTAATGAAGGTAATTTAGGGAAAAAACATCAATATTGCCTAAACGGAAATTAACAACAAAATCATCTAAATGCGATTTAAAATATATTGAAATGTAAACATAAAACAAAATAAATTTCCAACAATAGGAAAACATCAATTAAAACATCAGATTTGGTAGGGCTGCAGTACACGCACTCGTGGACGGCCTCGCCACATTTAAAATGTTAACTCTGTGTGGCTGCAGTTCCCGCTTGCGTGCACTGCCTTGCCACTATCGTGATGATGTACTCAAAAGATCAACAAACCAAAATCAATGAGGGTTCAAATATCGATTCAAAATGTTGATACTGTGTGGCTGCAGTGCACGCACGCGTGCGCTGCCTCGCCACAACAACATGTGAAAACATCTCAACATAGAATACTATCAGAAATCAAAGTTGCAGAGGTCAAGTCAGCGACTCAACACAACTGCAACACCAAACCCTATGTAACATGGCCAGGTTTAAAATGCAACTGTTTGCATATACTCAAGTAAACTCAAGAAACAAGTTTCCAAACAACTCATGGCTGCACACGTCAACAAGTGTAAAATTTTCATACAAATGAAACTGCGGCCACTACTTGGATTCAAGGGCAAACTGCAACAAAAATGCAGCCACCACAGGTATCCAAAGGCACAGCAACCATCAAAATGAGTCTAGTGTATTTACAAGCAACTATCAAATAAAGACTCAAGAGAGTGCAGATATGATTAACAAGACGATGCCCACATCGAAATAGGTCAAGTGCCATGATGAAGCAGTGCAACATCAAGGGGCTCAAATGCAAACATGACAGTGAAACAGGTCATAGTGAAGATAACAAATGCAATGACCAGCTACAATATGCTCAAAGTCACAGCCGAAGGAAATGTGCTAGTTCAACTCAAAAGCAACACAAAATCAATTCAAAATGTCAATACAAAATGAACCTTTTATTATTAGACAGAAGAAGCCCACTCTCCAAAGAAAAACAACAAAATAACTCAAAGTCGAATTCAAGTGATAACAAACCCATTCAAACTCAATGAAGCAGGTTTTACAGTTTAAGCCAAATGCCGAAATCGTTTTCTTTTTCTTTTTCTTTTCACAGTAGATAATATAAGGAACACCATCAATATCAAGTTTAAGGCCGATGTAACAGTTTTTATAAAAATCGTAGTTTAAAATCAATTAGCAAATATCAACAGCATGGAACGAAACAACTTCCAAACAAATGTAACTGGATACATACATGCAGTGCATATATGTACACGAATGAATGCAGTTCAGTACTCAATGCAATCCAATGACTTCGGTACGACAAATAAAGATGCAACTTAATGCAAAATGACCCAAGGGGACTGCAACAGCCAGAATAGCGACGTGCATTATGCAATGATACTCGATGACCAAGTCTTAACCAAATGTAATAACAATGTACAAGTTCAAGACCCCAAATGTAATAATAGCAACCTAATTTATATGACCTAGTGGCTACACAGTATGGAGTGCACAACAGGTTTAAGATTTAGATCAGTTCAGCAATCTACAACTTCAATTTACTCAAGTGAAATTATCAAGTGAAGCCAATATGACAACAATGAATGCACAGTGACTACATGAATTTCATGGAGACAATGCCTATACAGCTGCAAGTAACTCAACAATTCATAATGCAGTAACATACTTACATGAATGGATGTATACACAAAGCAAAGCAAGCTAGTAACTCATCATAATTCAACCTGCAATTTTAAACAGCCATGACCAGAGAAAAGCCAAAGCCAAACATTCACGAAATCAAAATGGTCGAAGTCAAAGAAATGTCGAAGTCGACAAAAATCAATTACCGAGTGAACCAAAAAAAAATCCTCATCACAGAAAACGATTTCAAAAGAATCAAACAACCGAAGTCAACGAGAAACAATTTTTTTTCTTTCATTTAAATCAGCTAGAAAAACACGAAATTAACTTGGCCTTAGCCTCGAACAAATCAGCTTGAAAAATCAAAAATCAACAAAACTTTGAATTAAACCATAAAACTCATTAGTATTGTGCTGAGCATGTCAAAAATCATGTTGAAGCCGAGGTCAACATAAATTCACGAAATTTCAGAAGTCATAAATCATAGAGAAAAAAAAACAGTTCAATATCAATTTAATGGTGACGGCCGAGACAAAGCAACATGAAAGCAAAACTCGAAATTGCAGAAACATCATACGAAGATGAACTAGATGTGAGTTAACGAAATTACTCACCTTAGAACGAAGAGCCCGAGTTTGATTCAAAGTCGTGGCCAACAAAAACGAGCGCGATCGAAGAAAATCAAAGCCTCAAATTCCAAAATCGCCAGAGAGAAGTCGAAGCTCCAATTCGCCAGAGAATCGAAACAACGTTGAAGCCCTAATTGTTGAACGTCACGATTTTTAATTTTTTTTTCTTCGTTCTCCTTTGAAAGGGTATGGTTAGGGGTATCGGATATAAAAGGGAAAGGAGACGTGTTTTTTGCGTGATTTAGGGCATGATGGAAGGCATAGATTATGGCGTGTTTGCAACTGATAAGTAAGGCAATGGTACTCTTTTATATATTTTTTTATATTTTTTTTTCATTTTTAATTCAATTTGTTTTGTATAATTATTTCCTTTACTTTTTTTTGTTTAATTTTGTTGTTAAAATTTTAACTAAGTGTATTTATTTATTTTATTTTGTATTGATTAAAATTTTACTCCTTTTTATTTAAGCTAAAGAAAATGTTATTAAACTAACCATCCTTTATTAATTTAAATAAATAAAAATCCTTAAATCCAAATTATTTTTCTAAGTCATTAGTTCGAATTTTAAATACAATTTCAATATTCAATTTCAAACTCCAAAGTCAAATTCAAATTTTATTCAACTTTCAATAGATTAAATTCTTAAATTTAATCGTCAAATTCATAGTTATATTGGGAATTCAAACTAAATCATCATTCAAATATTTAAAATTAATTAAATATTTTCAATTTAAATTGTTTAAAATTCAGGGTTATTACAATCTTCCCTCCTTAAAAGAATTTCGTCCTGAAATTATAAGTTAGGAAAAAAATGATTGCTAAAATCTCACCGATATTTATAACCTACACAATTTTTTTTACCAAATTCGAATCTTATTAAATAAATAAATATAGGATTCATTCCATTTGTTTTATCTCACTAGCTTTGTTCATTAATTTCTACAGTCAAGATGCAAAAATCTTTTACAAAAATTTCGACTTACAAAACTCAGATTTTAAACTTGCAATTCTTCATGCTAGAGATTTGCATATTACATCTTTTCCAAAGCTGTAGGCTTTCAAGATATTTTAAAAATCTTCTTCCTTAGTTCATTAGTTGGAATTATGTAATTTTAATTTCAGACTATTGATTTGCTATCTAAAGTTTTTGAAAATACTTGCTAACTCGAAGTTTAACAAGTCCATCTTCGTTCTCACAGACTTTAGGCATACGCTAGCCAGGCGCAGGACTAAAAATCTCCAAGTACTAAATATACTTGCTTCAACTCCCAGTGAAAATACTTTAAAAAATTCTTTTAAAAATGGATATGGAAAGCACGTTCCCCCATGGATCACAGTTTACCCGGCGGTTACGCTACTATCCCAGTAGAATCGCTTGTAACTGTAGATTTCACATCTCTCTTGAATTTCGCCATGGTTGTTGCCATAGATCGCTGTTCACACGGCGGTTTCTCTACTACCCCAGTAGAAACGCTTGTGACCGTAGGCATCTCGCCCCTCAAATTACGCTTTGGCCTCTAGATCGTAGTTTACATGGCGGTTGCGCCACTATCCCAGTGGAATCGCTTGTAACTGTAGACATCACGCCCCACGAATTACGCCAGCATACATCATCAATTCACATGATCCCAACACGATGATCCATCGTGGGGGATTCTAGTCCCAATGGACATTCCACTAATGGAAATTCTACGTAGCTATGATTTTCAAATGGACACTCACACCGAGTTCCAATCACCTTCACAAATTATAAATGGAAGGTACATTTCCATATCCTCAGTTTAGAAAACATATGTCATATACATATAGTACTTCATTTCACATTACGTACATATCATACCTATGTAAACTTGCATAGGATTTTCATAATAATGACTTTCCAAACTGATGGTTTTCGAATTATTACATTCACATATATATGTTTTGAAAACCCAATTCACATTCATAACAAATAGAGGATTCCAAAATTTTCCATCTCGTTTAAAATTTTCCTCTAAATCGATTTGAAAATTTAAGGTTATCTCAAACCCAATTCACATTCATAATCCAATTCATTATCGACTTCACATTCGATTTGGATTTCACGTTACATCGTCAATTCTCAACACATAATTGATGTCTATCGATATATAACCCCTAAGCTCGTACGTCTCAGAGAAGGGTGTTAAGCTAAAAGAATAAATTCTCCGCCACCACAGATATATATTTAATAGAGATCAATTGCTATGTCATCAATTCACCATGTTAGACATACAATCCCATTCGGCTATCCGAAATTCAAAGCTCAACTTATATTTGTTTTTGGTGTCGAAGTTAAACTCAATTTAACTCATAATTCAATCTTTTTGAAAAAAATTCAAGTTGAACTGATCGTTCAAATTTCCCAAAAATATCTTTACAAGACATATATAAACTTCCACACTTAACCATTTGAAACAAATTTCAAATATTCATTTTTTCAATTTATCTTTAAAAGATAAAATTTCAAACTTTTCATTTCATATTGGAAAACATTTCCATACTTATTTGATAATAAGTAATTCACAAATCCATTTATTTTCAACACTTTGAAAATATTCAATATACTTAAATCATAATCAAGTATATATTCCATTCTTTAAGGAAAGCGTTCTTTTAAACACATTTATTTGAGTCAAAATGAATGTTGCGTAAAACATCGTTACGACAACTCAAAATCACAAGTATAGGATTCGAATTTAAGATAGATATATAAATCCCAATACTATATAAAACATTTCCTTTCGGAAACCATTTACTATAACAACAGTGTTACAGTCCACCATTTCCTTATTTCTCGAAAACGTCTATTTCAACAATTGAATGTTGAAATCTATGGTTTCGATAGTTAATACATTTTAAAACATCTTTAAAACCATTAACTTCATTTCATAATATCACTTCCCTAAAACATATCCGTTTTATTTAATAATATATTCACTGTCCAAAATCGTGAATATACTTATTTATTCAATTCAATGTTTCTACACATTTATTTAAAAGATTATCCACTGTCCAAAATCATGGATAAAATTCCCAACCAACTTTTACTATCACAATATTTAACTTAAAGGATAATTCGCTGTCCAAAATCACAGATATATATCCTTTAATAACTTCTATGTTTCGTTTATCAAATTCAATTAGTTTCGAATTTATAAACAATCTTTACAAATTCCATTTCTATTTATAAAACTTCGATTTATAAATCTTCTTTGTTAATTCAATTCAATTTATATAACTCAATTATATACCAAAAGTTCATTTATAAGTTAATTACTTATAATCCATTTATTTTCTAAATCATTCTTCAAAACATTTGAAATCAATCTTCAAAAGAATTCAGAATCAAATTCCCAAGTTATAGTTCAATGATCCTCTTGGTTATACTAAATTGACATGTCATTTTATTTCCCAATTATTGCTTTGGAGATATTCAAAATATTTGATTTAAATTAATTCATTAATTCACTTCACTTATATTTTACTTTTCGTAAATTTCAGCAAATCGATAATGGGTTTTCGAATGATCGGGACTCAAATCTAAGGAGACCTTACCGAAGAGAAACTATCGCAAACCTAAATTTAGACAGGGGAATTTCCGAAAAAATTTGAATTTTCAAAATACATATATTTTAAAAGAACAATTTTATACTTCTTTAAATTTGAAAAACACTTTCTTTAAAATGATTCTAGTAACTATTCATATTAAACATCATAAACTGAGCTTTGTGTAAACCAAAGCTCTTATACCACTTTTTATAACGACCCGCCCTTCTGACCGCCCCTAGTCGGTAATTAAACCAACTTGAAACGTTCAAAATGACGGATTGTTATTCAGTTTATAGAGTTTAAGCAGAATCAGCCACAGAATCATAACAATAATCATAATATTTCACATAAATGAATTTTTTTTTTTACATATCAGAGTTTGTACAATGAATTAAATTTTATACAGCGGAATATTTCTTTAAGTACAAAAATTTCCCGAAAAGCTAAAGTGAAGCACTTTCCCAACTCTCTCTCTAACTTCGTTGCCCGAAAATCTTCAAGCTGTAAAATACTAGGTCTGACCCGAGTATTATGTTCAAAAGAAAATAATACACAGGTCAGTCTAATTCAAACTCAGTTATTAGTGCATAGAGGCAATAATAATCAATTGACAATTTAGACGACAGTCAAATATAAATTCACCTATCTGATCCTTTAACAAGAAATCGGATAACGGTAACTACAACACATAACAGTGTTAAACAACAAATCAGTAGATTCAGATTATCAATGAAAATAGATGAAGGGATTTTTAATGAAGGTAATTTAGGGAAAAAACCATCAATATTGCCTAAACGGAATTAACAACAAAATCATCTAAATGCGAATTAAAATATGTTGAATTGGCAACGTAAAACAAAATAAATTTCCAACAATAGGAAAACATCAATTAAAACATCAGATTTGGTAGGGCTGCAGTACACGCACTCGTGGACGGCCTCGCCACATTTAAAATGTTAACATTGTGTGGCTGCAGTTCCCGCTTGCGTGCACTGCCTTGCCACTATCGTGATGATGTACTCAAAAGATCAACGAACCAAAATCAATGAAGGTTCAAATATCGATTCAAAATGTGGATACTGTGTGGCTGCAGTGCACGCACGCGTGCGCTGCGTCGCCACAACAACATGTGAAAACATCTCAACATAGAATACTATCAGAAATCAAAGTTGCAGAGGTCAAGCCAGTGACTCAACACAACTGCAACACCAAACCCTATGCAACATGGCCAGGTTTAAAATGCAACTGTTTGCATATACTCAAAAGTAAACTCAAGAAACAAGTTTCCAAACAACTCATGGCTGCACACGTCAACAAGTGTAAAATTTTCATACAAATGAAACTGCGGCCACTACTTGGACTCAAGGGCAAACTGCAACAAAAATGCAGCCACCGCAGGTATCCAAAGGCACAGCAACCATCAAAATGAGTCTAGTGTATTTACAAGCAACTATCAAATAAAGACTCAAGAGAGTGCATATATGATTAACAAGACGATGCCCACATCGAAATAGGTCAAGTGCCATGATGAAGCAGTGCAACATCAAGGAGCTCAAATGCAAACATGATAGTGAAACAGGTTATAGTGAAGATAACAAATGCAATGACCAGCTACAATATGCTCAAAGTCACAGCCGAAGGAAATGTGCCAGTTCAACTCAAAAGCAACACAAAATCAATTCAAAATGTCAATACAACATGAACCTTTTATTATTAGACAGAAGCGGCCCACTCTCCAAAGAAAAAAAACAAAATAACTCAAAGTCGAATTCAAGTGATAACAAACCCATTCAAACTCAATGAAGCAGGTTTTACAGTTTAAGCCAAATGCCGAAATCGTTTTCTTTTTCTTTTTCTTTTCACAGTAGATAATATAAGGAACACCATCAATATCAAGTTTAAGGCCGATGTAACAGTTTTTATAAAAATCGTAGTTTAACATCAATTAGCAAATATCAACAGCATGGAACGAAACAACTTCCAAACAAATGTAACTGGATACATACATGCAGTGCATATATGTACACGAATGAATGCAGTTCAGTACTCAATGCAATCCAATGACTTCGGTACGACAAATAAAGATGCAACTTAATGCAAAATGACCCAAGGGGACTGCAACAGCCAGAATGGCGACATGCAGTATGCAATGATACTCGATGACCAAGCCTTAACTAAATGTAATAACAGTGTACAAGTTCAAGACCCCAAATGTAATAATAGCAGCCTAATTTATATGACCTAGTGGCTACACAGTATGGAGTGCACAACAGGTTTAAGATTTAGATTAGTTCAGCAATCTACAACTTCAATTGACTCAAGTGAAATTATCAAGTGAAGCCAATATGACAACAATGAATGCACAGTGACTACATGAATTTCATGGAGACAATGCCTATACAGCTGCAAGTAACTCAACAATTCATAATGCAGTAACATACTTACATGAATGGATGTATACACAAAGCAAAGCAAGCTAGTAACTCATCATAATTCAAACTGCAATTTTAAACAGCCATGACCAGAGAAAAGCCAAAGCCAAACATTCACGAAATCAAAATGGTCGAAGTCAACGAAATGTCGAAGTCGACAAAAATCAATTACCGAGCGAACCACAAAAAATCCTCATCACAGCAAACGATTTCAAAAGAATCAAACAACCGAAGTCAATGAGAAACAGTTTTTTTTTCTTTCATTTAAATCAGCTAGAAAAACACGAAATTAACTTGGCCTTAGCCTCGAACAAATCAGCTTGAAAAATCTGAAATGAACAAAATTTTGAATTAAACCATGAAACTCATCAGTATTGTGCTGACCATGTCAAAAATCAAGTTGAAGCCGAGGTCAACATAAATTCACGAAATTTCAGAAGTCATAAATCATAGAAGAAAAAAAACAGTTCAATATCAATTTAATGGTGATGGCCGAGACAAAGCAACATGAAAGCAAAACTCGAAATGCAGAAACATCATACGAAGATGAACTAGATGTGAGTAAACGAAATTACTCACCTTAGAACGAAGAGCCCGAGTTTGATTCGAAGCTGTGGCCAACAATGCGCGATCGAAGAAAATCGAAGCCTCAAATTCCAAAATCGCCAGAGAGAAGTCGAAGCTCCAATTCGCCAGAGAATCGAAACAACGTTGAAGCCCTAATTGTTGAACATCGCCATTTCTAATTTTTTTTCTTCGTTCTGCTTTGAAAGGGTAGGGTTAGGGGTATCAGATATAAAAGGGAAAGGAGACGTGTTTTTTGCGTGATTTAGGGCGTGATGGAAGGCATACATTATGGCGTGTTTGCACCTGATAAGTAAGGCAGTGGTACTCTTTTAAGTTTATTTTTATATATTTTTTTCATTTTTAATTCAATTTGTTTTGTATAATTATTTCCTTTACTTTGTTTTGTTTAATTTTGTTGTTAAAATTTTAACTAAGTGTATTTATTTATTTTATTTTGTATTGATTAAAATTTTATTCCTTTTTATTTAAGCTAAAGAAAATGTTATTAAACTAATCATCCTTTATTAATTTAAATAAATAAAAATCCTTAAATCCAAATTATTTTTCTAAGTCATTAGTTCGAATTTTAAATACAAATTCAATATTCAATTTCAAACTCCAAAGTCAAATTCAAATTTTATTCAACTTTCAATAGATTAAATTCTTAAATTTAATCGTCAAATTCATAGTTATATTGGGAATTCAAACTAAATCATCATTCAAATATTTAAAATTAATTAAATATTTTCAATTTAAATTGTTTAAAATTCAGGGTTGTTACAAGTTGTAATTAATATAAGGAAAATTACTTAATGGGCAGTAATGAAAAGTTAATTGCTTAGGAGAAGTAATTCAGAATTAAATTACTTGGTGTAATTTATTAAGGAATTAATTAATTAAGATTAGTGACTACAATATGGTTAATTACTGCTTAAGATTGATTAGGGTGGATAATTAAAGGTGATTGATTAATTGGTTATAATTAATTAAATGGAATCTAAGAAATTAATATTTGTAGATAATTTAATTAGAGATAAAATAAATAAACTTTTGGAAGTGATAAATCTTGCTTATAAATGACTAAATAATATTGCATGTCTTAGATTGATTGATATATCAGATATGTGATTTGGATGCTATTTTATATGTGATGTTTGGATTTAACTGAGATGATTTAGTTATCTATTAATGATGAATTAATGTGGATGACATTCTGTATTTGGAGTTTGAATTGTGTTTCCCTTGAATATCTTGAATAAGATGGTATTGAATTCAAAGAGACCGGAGTCGGGTATTAGTAAATACCTGAAACCACTTCGATTCTTTATAAATTGCTAGGTGAAATTAATAAGCTGGAATGGAATGTTTTAAGTGAATTAGACCATTTAATCTAAGTTGGGAACATAGAAATTGGTGAGCGAAATAAATGACGTCGATATCAATTTGTGAAGTCGTAATTGATACAAGTTACCCGGGTTATATATATATAAGTGGTATGCTTTGAAATTTATGTTAGATGGGTTTACTCACGTTAGTTTCCAGCCTGACCCGGGTGTTACTTTAATGTAATGCTCGGGTCAGATCGAGTATTACAGCTTTTCAGGTAAGGACGTTATGGAGCTCCGGAGGCGAGTTGGAGAGCAGGATCGTATGGAGAGTTGCTGCAGTAATATATTATAGTATCTGAAAAAAATGATTTATCTGTCCTGTGTTTGTATATATGTTGTAACTCTGATATATATTAAAGTGTAATTTGACAAGTATAGTTTTCTTTTGCATAACTATTATTTATGTGATATTATATTTTATCCGCTGTGAAAGTGAGATTCTGAATTTGAGTTTTCTGTTTTTCTTCTTCCTCTTTCTTCTTTTCACTAACTATTCGAAAATTTCGGGATCGAAATTTCCGAGTCGTTACATTAACCCTATTTAATATCAGAGGATTTTGATAAGAAATGTTTTAGCTATCGTAAGGTAAAAACTCGACATGTTTATTTGTGGCATGGTCTTACGAGATGATTTTGTTTTCGAAGGATTTTGAAACTTTAATAATCAAATTGAGTGTGATTTTCTCGTGCTGGTATTCTAGACTGACTTGGGTGTTATTTCACTATAACGCCGGGTCAGACTGAGTATTATAGGATACACGAAAGCATGCTGTGGAGCTCCAGAGACGAGTTGGATGGCGATACGTACTTCCGCACTTGATTATTATTTCGCTGGGTATTCAATTTTGAGGACCGGTTTATATGACTGTCCAGTTGTATGTTATTGATGTTGTTGAACTCTGATGATATATTTTGATGATGTATGTATAAAACGGATATAGTTTTCTTTTGTGTAAAGATCAGTTATTATCTATTATATTTTATTCCGCTGCGATGGTAAGATTCTGTTTTTTTTCTCTTCTTCTATCACTTTCTTATTTAACCCAAACGGTTCGTATTTTCGTTCATTTTGAGTTGATTGATGGAAAATAGTGTTGGCTCAAGGAGTACGGATTTGCAGGCTGTTACAGTTGGTGAAACGGCCCGCCCTTCTCTCCATAGAAAGACGCATCATTTTTAAGAAAGAAAGGGATAGAAAAGAAAAAAGACCGAGAAGAAAGAAAAAACAACATCAGAATCTAAACAGCGGAATGAATAAATTATATTAATCACATCGATATTACATAGTATCATATACATCAGAGTTACACAGCAAAAACAACACATACTAGACAGTTATAAACACCTGTCTAGTTGTACAACTCAATATACAATACAGACAAACAACTCAGAGAACACACAGCGGAAAACTATATCTATATACGCTGAAGCCTCCTGCTCCATTGCTCCTTCAGAATTCGTCAAACAAAACCTAAATCCCTTGGCTACTCGTAAAAATTTGAGTACCCAAGAGTTTATGAAAAACAGAAATAAACTTCGGGTCAGACATGGGTCTGGTGTGAGTGATGATTAAAGTTGCTTAACTTTTAAAAAACTTTTGAAAACAAAGGTATTACGTAAGACTTCCCACACATAAACATGGAAAAGTTTTTACCTTACGCTAACCAAAACATTTGGTAGGAAATCTAATGATATTATAATAGGGTCTAGAGTTTCTAAATAAAATACAGAAATAGCTGGAATGCTTACATCTCACGTTCCAACATAGTTGGGCACATCTAAAACGTACGGCACTTATTGTAGTTTGGATTCCTTACAATGGCAGGGCTACCAGTGTACCGCCCGTTACAGTACGGGGCCTAGATCACCGTACCGAGGATCACTCCCAATCCCCTACAACACACAGCCGGAACCATCCCTTACTGGACACTCCCGAATAAGACAACCCCGGTGGTTGTAGCTATTCAACCGCCCACACAGCCGAAATAAAAGGGACTCTAGACAGGGGTTCATCTCATCCTACTTGGGCATGACCCTCTTAGCCTTGTTGCACCTCCTCTATTTTAGCCATTCCCGGTTGAAGAGGCTTGAGGCTACGATTACCTTAATAGAACACATCCTTTAGAATGCTCATCGTCTATCTGACAATGTTCTGAAAGCATTCAATCCATACAAGTTCGTTCCGGGTTCGAACGAAACCGAAGGCATTATCTCGTTACACTCATTTTGGAATCACCCTCAGAGTTAACGACGATAACCCTTGCACTCTGAATCTTCGTCTTCACTTGAGATTCACGACCTATCGTAAATTTGGATCGATGTGGTTTTCGGTTATTCAAATCTAGAAACTCGATCCCGGTCTCATCGAAATCCAAAACGTTTCTTTTAGGTCCAAGTTGTTTAAGGTTAAACAATTCAATTATATTATCTATATACACACAAATAGATAATTCAAATTATCACAATAGATAATCTACATTATCATCACAACAGATAATTCATGTTATCATCACAATTCAACCAAATCATCTCATAACATATATCACACATATCTCATCAAAGATATCAAGCAACTAAGCCATTCAATATAAATCAACCATCCATAAGCAATGATCTATCAATCACACCATTTATAATTAATTTAAAATGAATTGATTCATCTTTAATTAATTTAAAATAAATTAAATTAATTATCTACATCACAATAAATCTTGCTTACATAAACATTAATTAACCAATCAATTAATTGTAATCTTAATTAATCAATCTTGATTAATTATTCCTTAATTACATTAAGTAATTTACCGTTAATCAATCATACAAATTAATTATCTACAAACCGTTAAGTAATTAACCTTAATTACTCTATTAGTTAAAATTAATGACATTAATCCTTAATTAATTATAATTAATTATCTTATAATAACTTATTATAGATTAGTAAATCTTAATTAATCAATTCTTAGTTATTCTCATTTATCACATTAATTAATGAACCTTAATTAATTACTTCCATTAATTAATTAACTATAATTAATTACATTATTCCTTAATTAATTAGATTAATTAATCATGCTTAAATTAATTGCTTTCATTAATCAACTTTAATAATTATAATAGTAATAAATTACTTCTTAATTACTTTTAATTACATTTATAAATCCTTTTATTTATTACACCAAGTAATAAATCCTTAATTACTTTACCAAGTAAATATCCATTTAAAATTACTTCCCTCAAAGTAATTTCCCTTATCTCAATTACCGCCAGTAATTTATTCATCAATTATTTACCTTAAGTAGTTACTCTTATCAAATCTCATTAAGTAAGCATACTTAATCAATTACCTAATGATTATCTTAATTAATCAACCCATTTGATTAACTCAAATTAATCACACTTATTTGATTAATTACAACTGGGCAATTCATCCCTTAATTACCCCTTTTAATAAATTAATTAATCTTTAATTTTAGATTAATTAATCCTTAATTTTTAATTAATAAACCTTATTATCAATTAATAAAACTTAAAAACAAATTAATTAATCCTTAATTAACAGTTAATCGATTCTTAATTACAGTTAATTAATCCAAATAATAGTTAATTATTCCTTAATTAACTTTTATTATAGATTAATAATTTCTTAATTAATAAAGCCATATTATTAGTTAATTAAAACCTAATTACAAATTAAATTCCTCTTTAAATACAAAATAATTAATCTTTAATTACTAATTAATCAACCTTAATTAATTAATTTGTAATCATTACTTAACTATCTCTAGTTATCTAATTAATAATTCTTAATTATAAATTAATTAACCTCCAATTAATTAACTTAACCCTTAATTATTAAAAATAAATTAATTAGGTCAATTAATTATTCTTAATTTATTCCTTAATTAATCCTTGATCTTGTTAATTAAATTAATTAATCATATCTAATTTTCTTAATTAACTTATCATCAACCCTTAAAACTTTAATTATCTTAAGATAAAACATTGTCTTAATTGATGACTTATTTAACATTTAAAAACATTTTATCTTAATAAATAATTTTACTTAATTAAATCCATAATTAAGTTTAAAATAACAATTATTTAATTTGATAAGTTAAGGTTAACAAAGCTCCCTTTAGATATTTAAAATATCATCAAGTAATAGTTTGTAAAACCAATTTCAAATTTTGAATTTAAAACTTGCTTTTACAAATACCTATTAAAAATTCCATTTCTTAACTTAAATTTAAATCATTATAAATTTACTTACCAAGATTCAAATTTAACAAACTTCAATTCCTTAATCAAAATGTTTAAGGAAACATTTATTTTAGATAGGATAGAATCCAAAACAAGTTTCATTGCAAAATTCTAAACTTCCTTTATTTAAATTTGAAAACTTGTTTAATAAGCTTTTTTTATAAAAAACTTTAAAAATTTCTTTAATAAACCTGATTTAGTCGAATTCCAAGTATCACTTGAAACATTCAAAGTTTCATTTCTTTCCGCCATTTTCAAAAATTTAGTTTAAATTTAAATTAAAAACCTGTAACTATTAAACTGTTAACAGTTTAAAAAAACAATGCAGGCTACTTCGATTTTCAACTCAAGCCAAGCACTCAGACACATTAGCATCCCTTCGAGCCACAACCAAACCAACCCTCTAAATCTTACTGACACCAAAACGTTCTCGTGCACATGCATTAGTGCCGGAATCACCTCCGGCATTCGACGAACTCACCGGCACGTCACATAGCACGATGCAAGACAAATCCAAACACTAGAACTCTCGCACGAGCCATTGATCCAGATTGAACTACCCAGTTGAACAATTGGAACCAACAGTCAAAGCCACATCCACCTTGGACTCCCAACGTCAATCACCGGAAATCGTGCCATCACGGTCATACCTCCTCCAGTCATGCACGAACCCAATCCCGAAGTTTCCTCAAACCTGATGCATCAGTGAAGTAGCAGTGATCAAATTTCTTAGTTCGAACAAACTTAGGTTTAAAAATCCTAAATCTCTACGCCGCCGTCGCCACGACCATCAGAAACCTTCCCTTACATTTTTGCCAAGCACCCTGATCGTCAACCCAGCTCCAGCAAGAACCACAAACTTACCAGTCACATAAATCATCAGAATTCGACCAAAAATAAGATTCCAGTCAACCCCAAAATTCTCATTCAATGCCTCATTGAAAATTTTAATTTTTGTTTTAAAAATCCTAATTTTTTTTAAGACGATTCAAGTTAATATCTTGAATTAGTAAATTTGAGTCATAGATATTAGCATGTTAAAGTAATTCCTACCGTCTAAATTTGATTCCAGAGAACTTCTACAACTATTGTGCTTCAATAATATTTTTAAACTTTAACTAATGTTTAAACAAACATATCATGCTTAAATCTTAATACCTAACAATGAACTGATAAGAAGATTTGGAATTTTCTTTTGTTCTTATTTTCTGTAGTTTTTGAAAAAACAGAGAAGAACCATTCATGCACTGTTCATTCACAATTCATACACACGGATTTACATTTATATACACACATGCAAGCATTAATTGTTTCAGAAATCTAACAAGCATCAAACAGTTATTACTTAAGATTTATAATAAATTTTTACTCACCTCTCTAATGAAGTGCAGAGGTTTTTTGAAAGAACTGGATTCTTTTGAAAACTGGAAGGCTTGCAAAACATTTTGAATTTGAAACTGAAGCTTTTGAAACAGAAATGCTTCATTTCTTTGATTTTCTTTAAACTGGAATGTTTGAGCTACAGTTTTGATTTAAACATTGAAACCACTTTGATGTTAATGCTTATTTCAGGTTGCTTGCTGGAAACTGTTTAGAAAATGTTCCAGGCGTTTGATCATGAGAATTTACTGGTTTGAGCTTTGATCTGAAAAGAATGTTTCAGGCTTTTGATTTTGGTTTGGAAAATGAGTTAGGGCTCTTAATTCATTTCTGGATTGCATTTGTTTTTGAGAGGATGAATTTCAGGTTTGCAAATTTGGTTTGAGAAGATTACAGATCTGAAAGTTGTTTCAGAGGAGATGATATCAAGTTTTAGTTTAGTTTGCATTTGTTGTTAAGGAATGAATTCAGGTTTGAACTGAGAAGGGTTCTTGCATTTCAGTTTTTGAATGTGAAGATTGCATGGAAAAAATTCTGGTTTTCTTTTGGAAATGAACTTAGATTTTGAAAGCAAAAGGAAATGAAGAGGAGATAGGGGTTTGTATAGGTTAATTTCAGTTTTTATTAAAATTAAAAGAAAATTAAAATAATGTGACACTTGTCTTTAACTTATATTAATATGCTAACACGTGTACTTAAGAGATTATAACTTTAACACTTGTCAATATTTATTTATATTTATCCTAAAATAATTTTAAAAGCTTTTTAAAAATGATTTTCTAATTAACTAATATGCTTTCTTAATTTTTAAATGCTTTTGTAATTAAATTCCTAATAAACAAATACATTTATAAATTTATAAATGTTTTCTAAATTTATATAAATGTAATCTTTAAATAAAATAGAATATAAACCAATTATAATTTAAATAAAAATCACATAAAATATTTTAAACTCATATTTAAATGCTATTTCAAAAAGCCTTTGTATTTATTCCTATTAAATAAATACATGTCCAAATTTCTGTAGACAAATTTCTTTAAAGAGAATAATATAAAACAAACCTTATTTTTAAATAAAAACATTATCTATATATTTTAAATCCGAACTATATTATTATTTTTATTTTAAGATGTATGCATATTCCTTAAATTCAAATTTTGTATTCAAATTCAAAGTCAAATTAAAATCCAATTTAAAGTCAATTCAAATAAATACAGATATCAATTTTAAACAAACTCATTATTATTTATAAATAACTTATTCTATTTAGAATCAATTTAAATACATATATATATATATATATATATATATATATATATTTAAACACATTTATTGAATTTTAAAACAATAAGTCAATTTAGAATTTATTTATACAATAACACAAACTTAAATAATTATTCTTATTTAAAAACCAATTTATAATCATAATTTAAAACATCACATTACTAATTGTTTGGCTATTTATATTTGAAAATAACAATTTTATCAAATTTAAACAATTTAATTAAGAGATTATCACATTTTAAATTCCATGAAGTTCCAGGATATCACATTCCTCCCCCCTTAAAAGAATTTCGTCCTCGAAATTTAAAACAAAGATAATCCAAAGTTTTGTTTTATTTCAACCAATTCAAACATACATATCAGCCATACATAACCAAACAATTAATTTCATCCAAACAACCAATTCAATCAAATAAACAACACTAGCTATTTGGACACAGATCCGGATAAGCTTCCTAAAATTATCTTGAGTTTCCCAGGTACAGTCACAGGGATGCTCACTCTACTAAATCCAACTAGCAATACTGCTAAGCTACTGAGCTCCTACTCATCTAGATCTATAATCTGCACAAGATATCAGACCACAAACAAGAATGATCCATAACTAAAACATTCACTGAACTACTGGTTCCAAAACCAGTGATGGACCGAAAACGTACTCCCTCAGAGACACGTGAAATACCTTGAATTCCAGTCTTCCAAACTGGCAATTCAACTCTTCAGACCCAAGCACTAATCCTTACAAAAACTCAGAAGAATCCAATATACCTCGGAGCTCACCTCATAATCTTATCAAATCTTATAGCTCCCCTTACTGGAGAAAACCTCAACAACAACGAGGTCTTCAACTTCGAATTCCAAGTTCCTTCATCTCTTAACCTCAAACCTCTACTGATAATCCTGGGCTATTCACAGGTACTTTCCGATCAGCTCAACCTTCGCTGATGCTTCCCGAAACAACTGAACAAAAAACAACTCAATCAAAAAGATCCTCTCATGATCTACCCAAATCAAAACCAAAAACTCCACTTCATAATCATCATAATGCTTCAACTTACTTCTCTTATTTGGAAAAGACAGAACATGATCACTCGTCAACTTGCCTCAGATCCTGAGATTTCTAATAGAAACTCTCTAATCCAAAACACTGCAACTTCCGATTGCTTTCACTCTAGAACAGCAGCCACCTTGCTTCCGCTGCACAACTCTGATCTGGAGCAGATGAGAAAGCAGTTGATGAACACAGGCACAGACTATACAGCACATCCCAGAAATATGGTTCAAAAGAAGTTCCAAGAAATACAGATCTACTTCACCAAACAATCAACCTAGGAGACATCCTTCTACCAGCTGAATCACCGGTAGCTTCAAGAACCAAGGCAATATGGAACTCAATCCTTGATGCAGGCAAATCCCTAACTTCCCGAAGATATATCCGGACAATCTTTGACAACACCATAACTCCTACATCATCTAAAGATGCCTTAAACCCAAGAAAAAGATTGTCTAAGATAATCACCCAACTATCGCAAGTCACTTTTGCGATCAACCCAACCTAAATTCCCAAAGATACTGTCCTCTCTTCACAAATCAAAACAGCTTATTCTTAACCAACTAGTTCATCGAAGAAATGGGTCCACCCCACTGTTTCTGATTTCCACCTCTAGGAAACCGCTGAGCCGAAAGATCTTCTTGCTGGAACACAGAACACTCCCAAGCTGTACCGTCGACACAGATGCTAAAGAATTCTTAATCCAAAGCTCCTTAAGAAACTCGGACCTCAAATCAAACACATACATCCTACTGAACCCAGCCTCAACACTGAAGCAGACACACTTCATTAAACTTGCGCCAAAAGAAAACATCTTTGGAGACATCCATAGTCACTGCGTCTCATCACGCAGCTACTACTTCCTGAGGTTGCCAAGATACCATCACTTGCTTCTGCCTAACCGACAGATCCAAACTCTCAAAAATCCGTTCACACGAGCGAACAAACTTGCACTTCAATGATAGACTCCAAACCTTAGCAGGTTTCCTTCAGAGATTAATAAAATCCTTACACCAAACTACAAAGCTTACTCGAGATGGTATTAGGTCTACGATCTCGATAGATACACTTCCAACCTCAAACATTTCAACTCCAACCATTGGCAGTCATGCTATACACATCACTACTCTATCTACCTTTATCACTTATGTTGGAAAATCCGAACAGGTAACCCAACGGTGGGTAGAAATATATATAATTATATATATAAAAATTACAAGTACGCTCTCTCAAGAAAGACACCACTAAAGAGCCTAGGTATTCACTCAGCCTATGCTCTGATACCAAGTGAAACGACCCACCCTTCTCTCCATAGAAAGACGCGTCATTTTTAAGAAAGAAAGGGATAGAAAAGAGAAAAGACAGAGAAGAAAGAAAGAACAACATCAGAATCTAAATAGCGGAATGAATAAATTATATTAATCATATAGATATTACATAGTATCATATACATCAGTGTTACACAGTATAAACAACACATACTAGACAGTTATAAACACCTGTCTAGTTATACAACTCAATATACAATACAGACAAACGAACCAGAGAACACACAGCGGAAAACTCATATCTTTATACGCTGAAGCCTCCTACTCCATTGCTCTTCCAGAATTCGTCAAACCTAACCTGAATCCCTTGGCTACTCGTAAAAATTTGAGTACCCAAGTGTTCATGAAAAACAGAAATAAACTCCGGGTCAGACATGGGTATGGTGTGAGTAAACGGTTAAAGTTGCTTAACTTTTAAAAACCTTTTGAAAACAATGGTATCACATAAGACTTCCCACACATAAACATGGGTAAGTTTTTACCTTACGCTAACCAAAACATTTGATAGGAAATCCAATGATATTATAAAGTGTCTAGGGTTTCTAAATAAAATACAGAAATAGCTGGAATGCTTACATCTCACGTTCCAACATAGTTGGGCACATCTAAAACGTACGAAACTTATTAGAGGTTGGATTCCATACAATGGCAGGGCTACCGGGGTACCGCCCGTCACAATACGGGGCCTAGATCACCATACCGAGGATCACTCCCAATACCCTGCAACACAAAGCCGGAACCATCCCTTACTGGATAGTCCCGAACAAGACAACCCCGGCGGTTGTATCTATTCAACCGCCCACACAGCCGAAATAAAAGGGACTTTAGACAGGGGTTCATCTCATCCTACTTGGGCATGACCCACTTAGCCTTGCTGCACCTCCCCTGTTTTAGCCATTCCCGGTTGATGAGGCTTGAGTCTACGATTTCCTTAATAGAACACATCCCTTAGAATGCTCATCTTCCATCAGACGATGTTCTGAAAGCATTCAATCCATACAAGTTCGTTCCGGGTTCGAACGAAACCGAAGGCATTATCTCGTTACACTCATTTTGGAATCACCCTCAGAGTTAACGACGATAATCCTAGTAGTCTGAATCTTTGTCTTCACTTGAGATTCACAACCTATCGTAAATTTGGGTCGATGTGGTTTTAGGTTATCCAAATCAGGAAACCCGATCTCGGTCTCATCGAAATCCAAAACATATCTTTTAGGTCCAAATTATTTAAGGTTAAACAATTCAATTCTATTATCTATATACACACAGATAGATAATTCAAATTATCACAATAGATAATCTACATTATCATCACAACAGATAATTCATGTTATCATCACAATTCAACCAAATCATCTCATAACATATATCACACATATCTCATCAAAGATATCAAGCAACTAAGCCATTCAATATAAATCAACCATCCATAAGCAATGATCTATCACTCACACCATCTATAATTAATTTAAAATGAATTAAATTAATTACTTCATCTTTAATTAATTTAAAATAAATTAAATTAATTATCTACATCACACTAAATCTTGCTTACATAAACATTAATTAACCAATCAATTAATCATCATCTTAATTAATCAATCTTGATTAATTATTCCTTAATTACATTAAGTAATTTACCCTTAATTAATCATACATATTAATTATCTACAAACCATTAGGCAATTAACCTAAATTACTCTATTAATTAAAATTAATGACATTAATCCTTAATTAATTACAATTAATTACCTTATAATAACTTATTATAGATTAGTAAATCTTAATTGATCAATTCTTAATTATTCTCATTAATCACATTAATTAATGAACCTTAATTACTTCCATTAGTTATTAACTATAATTAATTACATTATTCCTTAATTAATTACATTAATTAATCATGCTTAAATTAATTGCTTTCATTAATCAACTTTCATAATTATAACAGTAATAAATTACTTCTTAATTACTTTTAATTACATTTATAAATCCTTTTATTTATTAAACCAAGTAATAAATCCGTAATTACTTTACCAAGTAATTATCCATTTAAAATAATTTCTCACAAAGTAATTTCCCTTATCTCAATTACCTCCAGTAATTTATTCATCAATTACTCACCTTAAGTAATTACTCTTAACAAATCTCATAAAGTAAGCATACTTAATCAATTACCTAATGATTATCTTAATCAATCAACCAATTTGATTGACTCAAATTAATCACACTTATTTGATTAATTACAATTGGGTAATTCATCCCTTAATTACCCCTTTTAATAAATTAATTAATCTTTAATTTTAGATTAATTAATCCTTAATTATTAATTAATAAACCTTAATTATCAATTAATAAAACTTAATAACAAATTAATTAATCCTTAATAACAGTTAATCGATTCTTAATTACAATTAATTAATCCAAATAATAGTTAATTATTCCTTAATTAACTTTTATTATAGATTAATTATTTCTTAATTAATAAAGCCTAATTATTAATTAATTAAAACCTAATTATAAATTAAATTCCTCTTTAAATACAAATTAATCAGTCTTTAATTACTAATTAATCAACCTTAATTAATTAATTTATAATCATTACTTAATTATCTTTAATTATCTAATTAATAATTCTTAATTATAAATTAATTAACCTCCAATTGATTAACTTAACCCTTAATTATTAAAAATAAATTAATTAGATCAATTAATTATTCATAATTTATTCTTTAATTAATCCTTAGTCATTGTTAATTAAATAAATTAATCATATCTAATTTCCTTAGTTAACTTATCATCAACCCTTAAAACTTTAATTATCTTAAGATAAAACATTGTCTTAATTAATTACTTAATTAACATTTAAAAACATTTTATCTTAATAAATAATTTTACTTAATTAAATCCATAATTAATTTTAAAATAACAATTATTTAACTTGATAAATTAAGGTTAAGAAAGCTCCCTTTAGATATTTAAAATATCATCAAGTAATAGTTTTTAAAACCAATTTTAAATTTTGAATTTAAAACTTGCTTTTACAAATACCTATTAAAAATTCCATTTCTTAACTTAAATTTAAATCATTTTAAATTTACTTATCAAGATTCAAATTTAACAAACTTCAGTTCCTTAATCAAAATGTTTAGGGAAACATTTATAATCCAAAACAGGTTTTATTGCGAAATTTTAAACTTCCTTTATTTAAGTTTGAAAACTTGTTTAATAAGCTCTTTTTTAGAAAAACCTTTAAAAATTTCTTTAATAAACCTGATTTAGTTGAATTCCAAGTATCATTTGAAATATTCAAAGTTTCATTTCTTTCCTGCCATTTTTAAAAATTTAGTTTAAATTTAAATTAAAGACCTATAACTATTGAACTTTTAACAGTTTAAAAAACAATGCAGGCTACTTCGAGTTTCAACTCAAGCCAAGCCCTCAAACACACAAGCATCCCTTCGAGCCACAACCAAACCCAACCCTCTAAATCTTACTGACACCAAAACGTTCTCGTGCACATGCACCAGCGTTGGAAATCACCTCCGACCGAACTCACCAGCATGTCACTTAGGACGATGCAACACAAATCCAAACACTAGAACTCTCGCACGAGCCATTGATCAAGATCGAACTACCCAGTTGAAAAAATAGAACCAACAGTCATAGCCACATCCACCTCGAACTCCCAACGTCAATCGCCGGAAATCGCGCCATCACGGTCACACCTCCTCCAGTTATCCACGAACCCAATCCTAAAGTTTCCTCAAACTCGATGCATCAGTGAAGTAGTAGTGATCAAATTTCTTAGTTCGAACAAACTTAGGTTTAAAAATCCTAAATCTCTAAGCCTCCATCGCCACGACCATCAGAAACCTTCCCTTACCTTTTTGCCAAGCACCATGATCATCAACCCAGCTCCAGCAAGAACCACGAGCTTCCCAGTAACATAGATCATCAGAATTCGACCAAAAACAAGATTCCAGTCAACCCCCAAATTCTCATTTAATACCTCATTGAAAATTTTAATTTTTGTTTTAAAAATCCTAATTTTTAAAGATGATTCAAGTTAATATCTTGAATCAGTGAATTTGAGTCATAGATATTAGCATTTTAAAGTAATTCCTACCGTCTAAATTTGATTCCAGAGAACTTCTAAAACTATTTTGCTTAAATAAGATTTTTAAACTTTAACTAATGTTTAAACAAACATATCATGCCTAAATCTTAATACCTAACAATGAACTGATAAGAAGATTTGTAATTTTCCTTTGTTCTTATTTTCTGTAGTTTTTTAAAAAAACAGAGAAGAACCATTCATGCACAGTTCATTCACAATTCATACACAGAGATTTACATTTATATACACACATTCAAGCATTAATTGTTTCAGAAATCTAAAAGCAACAAACAGTTTTTACTTAAGATTTATAATAAATGTTTACTCACCTCTTTAATTGTAACGACCCGAAATTTTCTAACCCGAAAATTCCAGATAGTTATGAAAAAGAAGAAAGAGATGGAAGAAGAAGAACAGAAACAACAAACACCTCACAATCGCAGCGGATAAAATATAATAATAAATAATAACAGTTGCAAAAGAATACTATATGTGTCGACTACATTCTAATACATCAGAGTTTCACATTATATACAGTCACTGAATATTTACAATTATTATGTCTCATATTAACAATAATATAAACACAGCGGATATACTCTATACGATATTGCCATCCAGCTCTCCTACTGAGCTCCAGAACGTCCTAACCTGAAAATCTGTAATACTCGGTCTGACCCGAGCATTACACCAAAGTAACACCCGGGTTAGGCTAGAAACCAACGTGAGTAAACTCAACTAACATGGAATACATGCATACAACTTATATAAAACCCGGGTAACTCAATCAAATTTTACAAGTTCACAATATGGTTTAGGCAACACTTAGCCCACGTATAAAGTTCCAAATGCCACAGATTTAGATTTTTAAAACAGTCCAATACCTCCGGACCTCTTCGTTCTAGTATGTAAATTTTATATATCAAACTACGAACATTCGTAGTGGTTTCGGGTATTTCTTCAATACCCGACCCCGGACTCTTCGAATCTCATATCATTCTATTCCAAGTTATTCAAACGAAATACTCAACATTTCATATCAGAGTTATCAACTCCTTCAAATCATCCAATACCATTCAATCATTCAGAAGCAAAGCTTAATCACAAACAAATCATCTCCATCGATTCTAATTGAATTTCAAACATTAATCGCTTAGATTCTTTCATTAATTAATTCCAAAATAATTAATTAACCCTTCCTTATTCATCTTAATTATTCATCCTGGATTAATTATCTTCCAATTTCACTTAAGTAATTATCTTTAATTAATTTCACATTATTAATTATCCTCAATTTCAAATCAATAAGTAATCTTGATTTCTACATAAATTAATCAACCATATTAATTTAATTAACCCTTAATTACTTATATTAATTAGCTCCACATAAGTCACTTATATTGATTTATTATTTTCTGAAATAATCAATCTCTATTTACGTTATCAATTATATAAATTAATGGTTTCTCATTTATATTTTAATTTATTCGCATCTGATTCAATTTCTCTTTTGTAATGGAAGCTTGAAGGAATTTAAATCCATATTTATTTTTAAATTCAATTCGGTTTGCACTTGCTCCTTGACATTCAAGTTATTACACACTTAATATTTTAAACTTTATTTGTTAGATTTAACTTGGAATTCAGAACTTGTTTTAAATCTTTACTTTACAAGTTAACTCCCATCTTAAAATATCAGTTATATTTCTTCCATAAATTTTTATTCTATTCTATAATTATTTTGCTTTCAAATTTTCACCAATTATTTTCTTTCAAACTCCAATTTATATATTTCGATAACTCAGGGTATCGAAATATCCAAGCAAACCACATCACCCAATTACCAAAATGTTCATCACAGCATATCAACCATTTCAATATAGCCAATATATTACTATATAATATAGCACATCAATTCAGTTTCAACCATTCAAACAACCATTTGAATTCAACCTTTTAATTTAAATGAAAGTCCAGAAGCGTGAGATTACTCACCTTTAATTTACATACGTTAAATGCTTATCATTTAAGTAACGAATTCTCTAGTTATTTATATTAATTTATCTCTACCTATAAATTAATCAATCAAAACTAATTAACTTATAATCCCTAATCAATAACTAATTATTTCTTAACCATAAATAAATTAGTTTCTCTTTAATTATAGAACTAATTAATTAAATAATCTTAATTTCTCAAACCCTATTTAATCAAAAGTTATGTCAAATAAATTAATTAATTTCTTAACTATATCACTTTAAATTCTTGCTTTATAAATCCGGGATTTGATTATCATTAATCTAATATCTATAAGTCTAATTGAAGATAAATACTTTATTTCCTTAATTTCTCCTTAAGCACATTATTAATTAAATTTCGTATTTAACTTAAGCATCTACCTGCTAGTTTAAATGAAACATACAAATTAGATTAATAAATATTAAGCAACAACATTAACAATCTACGGGTTTAAACAGTTAGTTTACTTGATATTTCTGCATTTTAAACTAGGAGAATATTCATATACGTGACCCGAGGAAATCGAGAAAACTCACTTGCTATCACCACAACAGGCATCAAACACCCCTTGCCCTAGCTCAACCTTGCCAGCGCCTGCTCGTGCGACCCCACCTTTATTTTTTCCCAATCGATCGCCTCCACTAACCCAACTTGCCATAGCCACGACATGAAGCCGTCAACCGACACGACGTCGAAGTCGCTGCCACTCCACGCGCGAGCCACCACTACACCCCCTGGACGCCACCGCCACCCTCACTCTCGTGCACGCGCGATTCGAACGCGATTCAATCGCGAGCCATCTCGCGAGTCATGCCCTAATTTAATTTTTTTTTCTTACTGAAGTTGATTTTGATAATAAGGGTTTTGGATGAACTGAAGATGGGGGAGGAAAGTGAATACACGCGGTTACTTATGGAAGAAAATAGATATAGGTGGGTGAGAGGCTTCTTGGGTACGATAAAATGAAAATAACTATGACCTTATTCCTTTTAATTTTATTATATCTTCAAAACATCTCAATAACTGCTATTAAAACTCGAACCCCTCTTAAGAAATGCCGTTAGGCAATTATAAGATTCTACTCGTGTCCCGAACATGATGAAACGTGTTCAGAACCTAAGTCTATCGTATACACGAGTTACAGAAGAAAACGATCAGTTTTAAAATAAATCGATTAGAATAGTTCTAAGCGTTTTGAGCTGCCAAGGTCAAACGACAACTCCAATTTCTACGAAAATTGAAATCCTATAATAACTAACTATTACGGATCCAATGGAACTGGTTTCGTTGAATTCCGAGACTGTGCCTCGGAAGGCTATTTTCAAGTTCCAATTTAATCGATATATTATTAAAATTGAAAAAATTACCTTTAAATTAAATTTCAACCATTCTATTATCTTCAGTGTCATCATTATAGATTTTATAAGCCTTCAAATTATTTTTAACACGCTTAAAACTCCATGTAACAACCCGCATATTTAACGATTTTATATTTAAATATTTTATCGATACTCGGAATTTAGTCCAAAAAGCTACTTTTTGCATACGGTCGAATTAGGACTCGGGACCACTTCCATTGAGTTCAAAATGACGTTTGTGATCTTTTTAAGTGTAAACTTTGATATGTTTGGAGTTAGTGGAATTTTGCTACTTTTTTGTACTTAGGGTTTTGGTTTGGGCTGAGCCCATTAACCCCACTTATGTATTCAGTCCCAACCCCTTCTCCTCTTCATTACTTCATTCCTCATTTCCTAATACTCAAGCTTTTATAACAATGGAGAGTGGAAGAGGAAATTAAAACTCCAAGCCCTAGTCTTCATTACAAATCCAACTTCCAGCTCCATATTCAAGAGAATCCATTGGTAAGCCTTCTCTTCTTCTTCTCCAACTCATTCTCTTATCAATTTCAAAAATTCCTAAACCTAACTTTGGGAATGTTCTTCTTTTAAAGCTTAGAATCAAGCTTCTTGAGTTGGATTTGAAGAGTGGTTGATTCTCCTTTGCTTTAAAGCTTCTTCTTCATTTGTTCGGGTTCAAAGGTGAGATTTTTATCTCACATCTATGTTTATGATTATCTTCGATTGTTAGGTATGAATTCCTAACACATATTCATGTGAATTTGATTTTGGTTTGAATTGGTTTGGTGTATATTCCAATTTTTGGTGTTTTGAAATCAAAATCTATGAAAATCCTTTCATGGATATCTTAACATGTTTTGGTGACGCATCGAAGAGCCTTAAGGGCCGGGTAGTCAATTGGCATAAACCCCTAGCGCCACTGCTCGAATTCGGTTGCGAATTGGTTAGGTTTGCACATCTTGTGCAAAGGCAGAAAAACTGCCTTAGCTCCAGTCAGTCGACGGGATTTCTAGGCTAGTCGACTGCCTGTAGCTAATAAGAAGTATAAAGGCTTCGTGCAGAGCCTTGGGGGCTCTGTTTACTGCAGTCAGTCGACTGACTCACTGAGTTCAGTCGACTGACCTGCATCCCGAGAGTTTTTTTGGGACTGTGATCAGTCGACTGAACTCAGTGAGTCAGTCGACTGACCTGCTCATATTTGCCTATTTGAGCCTTGTTTTGCTTGATTTCCAATTTTTATCGACTCGTTTTGATTTCTAGTTGTTGTTATCAATTATTCGACTCTGATGACTTCTATTTTGGAATTTTTGGAAATATCCACTTTGATGGATTTGTTGTCGATTTCTTTGGATTTTATTCACGTCTTCGAATGTGGATTTTAGTGATTGATTGTTCCTACAATCTTTTTTGTGATTTGTCACTTCAAAAATATAAAGGTTTCAATACTAGTAGTAAATATCAAAACTCTTTCATCAAAATGATTTCAACACTATTTTATTACAAAGCTCGTTCTCTTAAACCGTTTTTCCAATCTATTAGTATATACAAACCTTTTCCTCACTCGTATGAGAAATCTAATTAAAAGACTTAGTAAAACAAGTGGTATGAAACGCTTGCGTTTACTTCGTCGGTTAATTCTTGGACTTGTTCGATTGAATCTCTTGTGACAATTTTCTAGTGGAAAACTATAATTTGTTCGTAAATATTTAAGTTAAGCTAGTGGTTATGGGACATGAAGCTAAGCTCATATATTTACTAGCTTACTGTAATTGACACTTCTTGATGATCATGATGATCATTTTTGTGATTTAGACTAGCAATTGTGCGATGTCTCTTTGTCTGCGATTTAGACTAGACCCTGTTTCACTGTGATTTCGACTCACACTTGTGGGTAGTGCCCCATGGTCTTCGGGCCGTTCGTGTGTCAAAAATTAATGGCTAGCTACCATGAGATAGCGTCTCGTTCGTGTGTTACATATGTTGGTGAGTTTTCTTGCTCCCGTTCGTGTGATAGGCCTTCCCCCCTTTTTTATAATTTCTGGATTTCGTGTGTTGAATTCTGGAATTTATGCTTCACTAATTTTAGTGATTTTCATTGATATGGGTTATCAATTTTTGGTGCATCGGTGAATTGGTGTGTCATTGACTTCTTGTGAATACAAGTTTTGAGTATGAATCCCTTTTTGGATCTTTGTGAGGATTCTTGTGGTACTGAACGATCTTTTGTTGATCATCCTTTGCATGCTTATTATAGTACGCCATTATGGATATTATATGTTTATGTCATATCTTTTACTTTATATCACGTCATCTGATATTTATAGCTAGACTGATCCGTTTATTATTTTCTTATAAATAATACTCGGGTCAGACCGAGATGTTGCAGGTGCTTCTGCGTGACTTATCCCCAGGGATTCATTACTCTGACTTTTGGATAACCACATAGATTAGCATTTTTTTGTTGTATACACTTGAGATATAGACTCATGGTTGTATTCTTTTGTATAGCACGTGTTGCTATTCTTTTGTATTATTATGGATCTTTTTGACCACTACTCTGATGTACACTTTCATGTGTTAGTTATATATTCATATCTTCTTCCGCCTTTGTGATATGAATTATCTGTGACTGATTTATGTTATGTTTATTTCTATATTTGTTTCCGAAGATTATATATAGCCACTGTGTAGTAGCTTTGAGTTTGTGTCGGTATGTCGGACTCCCTCTTGATATGAAATGCATGTTATATTTTATCCGGTATATCGGTGCTCGCACAAGGCAATCACACGGATGGTCGCTCCTCAACAGCCTTATCCTCTGTGCTATTTGACAGCATTACACCGTAGTGTTCTTGGCTAGCGTAGGTATAGAGGCGGGGCGTCATAGCTTGGTATCGGAGCCTAACTTCGGTACAATGTAGAATAACTTAGCAAGGATCATCGTCCTAAGTCTATCTTAGGAGTCGTACTCTAGGATTTAATTCGAGTCTTCGTACCGATTTATCCTATTTTCTTTATGATTCCTTGTTTTATCTATCAAGATTGCTTGATATCCATTTTGTGAATAACCTTCTTCTTCTTCCTTCTTTCTTTCTTAAGGAAGAAAAATGGTTAGACCTGGTCGTCCCAGAGCTGGACCATCTAGTGCTCCACCCCTAGGTGGAGTTTTTATGACCACCCAGCATCTTCTTGACCTTGTCACGAATGCTCAAGCAGCTGGTTCTAATCCGGAACCTATTCACCCTAAATATGGGTTTGCACGTTTGTGCAATGATTACACCAACCTAGGTGGGAAGCCATTTAAAGGTTCTGAAACTGTCATCGAGGTCCAGGCCTGGTCGAGGACCTGTGAACGAATCTTCATTCGCATGAATCTCGTCGATCTTCACCGTGTTCAGGTGGCTTCATGTATGCTCCAAGAGAGAGCATTGGACTGGTACGAACTTCTTACACCTGGGAGCAATTCTGGGAACGCTTCGAATTAAAATTCGTGCCAGAAGCATAAAAAGAGACATTGGCTCGTCGTTTCATAGACCTTGTTCAGGGTGAAGCCTCCGTGACTGACTATGTCGCGTCTTTTGAATCTCTCTCTAAATATGGGGTTGAGTATATCAACACCCCATTGAAGAAGAACCAAAGATTTGTCTATGGCTTAAACAAGAGTCTCAAGAAGCCATTACTTCTAAAATTAGAAGTTCCCTTCGACCAACTCATTGATATCGCTCTTCGTCTTAAAGAGGCGGATAGGGAAAGTGATGTTGAAGTGGTGGGTTCCAAACCAAACTTCAACAACAAGAAGAGGCCAAACAAATTCAAAGGTCCTTATCCCAGTAAAAAGGGTAAACAAGCAACTCCTGCTGCGAAGACTTTTTCCTCTACTGAAGGGAAATGCTTTAACTGTGGTTCCAGAGACCATTTTGCGAACAAGTGTTCAAAGGCTCGTACTTGTCGCTATTGCAAAATCCCGGACCATTTTATGCATGTATGTCCCAAACTTCAAAATAGGAAGGAAGGAATGTTAAATGTTGCTCAAGCCCCTTGCAACACATCTCATGGTCAAGGTATTTCTCATCCTATCCTTGATGGTATTATTATATTTCATGATAAACCTATTCAAGTTCTTTTTGATACGGAAGCATCCCATTCTTTTATATCAAAAGAGCTTGTTGATACTTTTTCTTTAAGTGTTGTTGCTTTAATGACTTCTTTGAGAATTGCGAATCCGGATGGTGGATCCGCAACGCTTAGTTTGCTTTGTAAAGATGTCGAGATTATTTTGTGTGATTTTTCATTCCTAGTCGATTTGCATGTCATGCGTTACTTAGGCTCTGGGATGATTTTGGGAATGGATTGGCTTAACCGTTACGAAGCTCATATCCTATGTCCCGAGTGGACTATTTATCTCCGACGCCCGCAATCTGTAAAGCAAATTTCTATTATTCTCAAAGATTCGGATTCCACTTTATCTGCATCTTTGTATTCTTTAAATCCTCGTGATGATGATAATGTTGATGAGGAAGACATCATTTCTCTTATTCACGTTGTTCGTGAATTTTCCGACATATTTGAGCCCGTTTTAGGATTACCACCTAAGCGAGCAATTGAGTTCAGAATTAATCTTACCCCTGGAGCTCAACCTATTACTCATCCTCCTTATCGTTTGTCCAATAAGGAAAATGAGGAGATGCGTATACAATTATCCGATTTGGAAACGAAGCAATTTATTCGCTCTAGTTCCTCGCCTTGGGGAGCTTCGGCTATTTTCGTGAAGAAATCCAATGGTACACTTAGATTTTGCATTGACTACCGCAAGCTTAATGATCTTACTATCAAAAATAAATATCCTTTACCTCGGATTGATGATCTATTTGACCAACTTAGTGGTGCTAGAGTCTTTTCACAATTGGACTTGGCTACCGGTTTTCATCAACTTCGTATTGCAGAGGATAGCATTCCTTTGACATCGTTCCGTACCCGTTATGGATCTTATGAATGGCTTGTTATGCCATTTGGTTTAACGAATGCTCTGGCTTATTTCGTTGACCTTATGAATCGAGTTTTCAAAGATTTCCTCGATAGGTTTGTTCTCATATTCATTGATGATATTTTGGTGTATTCAAAAATCGAGAAGGAACATGAGAAGCATCTTTGAATTATGTTGGAAACTCTTAGAACTAATCAATTAAAAGCAAAATTTTCTAAATGTCATTTTTGGCAATCTAGTGTGAAGTTTCTCGATCATATTATTTCCGAATCCAGAATTTCCTTAGATCCTTCAAAGATTGAAGCGATTCAAGATTGGAAGAGACCGGAGAGTGTGACAGAGATTCGTAGTTTTCTCGGATTGGCGGGTTATTACCATCGTTTTATCCAAGACTTTTCTAAGATTGTCGTGCCTCTTACTGGCTTGACTAAGAAGAGAGTGAAATACATTTGGTCGGACAAATGTGAAGCCTCTTTTCTGAAATTGAAAAACTCCTTTCCGATGCTCCTATTCTTGTGATTCCCGATGGGAACCAAGATTTTATTGTATATACCGATGCTAGTCGCATTGGTTTGGGTGTCGTTCTTATGCAAAAAGAACGTGTTATTTCTTATGCTTCTAGGCAATTGAAGCCGGCCGAAACTAGATATGCCACACATGTTTTAGAACCCGCGGCTATTGTTTTCGCCCTTTAAATTTGGCGTCATTACCTATTGGTAGAGAAATTTATTCTTTACACGGATCACAAGTCTTTGAAATATTTATTTTCTCAAAAGGAACTTAACTTGCGTCAACAAGGTTGGCTCGAGTTCCTTGCTCCTTATGATCTTGATATTCTTTATACCCCCGGTAAGGGTAATCGTGTCGCCGATGCTCTTAGTCGTAAACAACAAGCTGTTGTTTCTATGATGATATCCGAATGGAACGATCTATAGGTTTTATCCACTTGTGAGATTCGAGACCGCGTATCCGAATTATGCTCATCATTTTCTTTATGTAGCCTTGAGGCTCATCCTTCTCTTTTAGACCGCATTCTTGAAGCTCAAAGGCTAGATCCCTAATTGGCTCTTCTTGGCCAAAATTTTAAGGATAAAATTAATATTGAAGGTTTGAAAGACTTTGATATTGATTCTCGTGGCGGCATTCAGAAATTTGGTAGACTTATCGTGCCAAATATTAGTGATCTTCGAAAAGACATCTTAGAAGATTCCCATCGTTCTAAATTTACCATTCATCCCGGTAGTAGTAAAATGTACGCGGATATGAAGCGACTTTATTATTGGGAGGGAATGAAACTTGACATCGCTAACTTCGTTAAGTGTTGCATGACTTGCCAACTCGTTAAGGCCGAACATCAAAGGCCCGGTGGGTTATTGCAACCTTTAGAAATTCCAATTTGGAAGTGGGACCAAATTTCCATGGATTTTATTGACGGACTTCCCCATTCTCGTTCGGGTCATGATAGCTTATGGGTGATTGTTGATAGACTTGCTAAATCTGCCCATTTTATTCCCGTTCGGTCTAACCGAACCGTTCCTCTTTTGGCCAAGCTCTTTGTTAAAGAGATAGTTAAATTACATGAAGTTCCTACTTCTATTGTTAGTGATCGTGATCCATTGTTTACTAGTGGATTTTGGAAGAGTCTTCAAAAACCTTTAGGAACGAAGCTTAATTTTAGCACCACTTATCATCCTCAGTCCGATGGGCAAACCGAGCGTGTGAATCAAACTCTTGAAGATCTTCTTCGTGCTTGTGTGCTTGATTTCGGTGGAGGCTGGGAAGATCATATTCCTCTTGTTGAATTTTCCTATAATAATAGCTTCCAATCTAGTATTGGTATGGCACCTTTTGAGGCACTCTATAGTAGGCCATGCCAATCACCTTCTTGTTGGCTTGAGGCCGGTGAGAAGCTGATTTTAGGTCCAGACTTTATTCGTGATTCCACAGAAAAGATTGAACTTATTCGTCATAGGATGAAAGAAGCCCAGAGTAGACAAAAATCCTATGCCGATAACCGAAGAAGGAGATTAGAATTTTCTGTTGGAGATCTTGTTTTTATTCGTGTGTCACCTATGAAAGGTGTTATACGTTTCAGTCGTTCGGGAAAGTTAGCACCTCGATATATTGGGCCATTTCCTATCACTGAACGTATTGGTTCCATGGCTTATCGCCTTACATTACCGGCTCAGTTTTCTGCTATGCATGACGTGTTTCATGTTTCTCAATTACGGAAGTGCCTTCGAGATTCCGATTCTATTCTTGAGCCCGGTGTTGTGGAAGAGATTGAAGTTTTTCGTAATTTAACTTATGAGCAACATCCTATTCGTATCATTGCTTTGGAAGTCAAACGACTTCGAAATAAAGATGTTCCGCTTGTTAAAGTTCAATGGTCTTCGAATCCTAAGGATTGCTCTTGGGAATCTAGAGAATTCATCGAGCGAACACATCCGGACTTACTTACTCATGCTCTTTGAGGTGAACTTCTTATTTCAAATTTCTTTTGTGTTAATATGCTTTTATGGTTGTTACTTTATGTTTCCATCTTATATATTGCGAGGACACAATTTCTTTAAGGAGGGGAGTCTGTAACAACCCGCATATTTATCGATTTTATATTTAAATATTTTATTTAAATATTTTATTGATACTCGAAATTTAGTCCGAAAAGCTACTTTTTGCATATGGTCGAATTAGGACTCGGGACCACTTCGATTGAGTTCAAAATGACGTTTGCGATCTTTTTAAGTGTAAACTTTGATATGTTTGCAGTTAGTGGAATTTTGCTACTTTTTGTACTTAGGGTTTTGATTTGGGCTGAGCCCATTAACCCCACTTATGTATTCAGTCCCAACCCCTTCGCCTCTTCATTACTTCATTCCTCATTTCCTAATACTGAAGCTTTTATAACAATGGAGAGTGGAAGAGGAAATTAGAAATCCAAGCCCTAGTCTTCATTAGAAAATCCAACTTCTAGCTCCAAATTCAAGAGAACCCATTGGTAAGCCTTCCCTTCTTCTTCTCCAACTCATTCCCTTATCAATTTCAGAAATTCCTAAACCTAACTTTGGGAATGTTCTTCTTTTAAAGCTTAGAATCAAGCTTCTTGAGTTGGATTTGAAGAGTGGTTGATTCTCCTTTGCATTAAAGCTTCTTCTACATTTCCGAAAATTTTTGTCAGCGTCTCCTTTGCACGGCTAGCTCGGTACAACTACAAAAGGCCTCTACGGGCTTCCCAATTCCAAAAGAAAACAAAAACCAAGTGGCTGCATCAAAAACCCTATCCAATTTATACAGAAATTAAAATACATACCTTTTTGTCGGGCAATACAAATTTATCTTTTGGAATCAAATCCAATTCCTTTTCCCTTTAATACCTGCATATCTTACTTAGCAACAATATTCAATCGTAACCTTCCAAATCATTTTATACATTTCCTCACATATGCTTCATACCTACTTCAATTCAAATTAATTTTTCCATTTTCATATGAATTCAACTTATTTTCAATTTTGAATATTTAATTTCATCTTCCATTTATAACTAATTCTTATTAGTTTCATTTACTAATTTACTTTAATTTCCAATTTGAAATCGTTTTGTCGACAACTAATTTTTCTCAAAAAAAAAAAAATTCAAAAATTTTCTAACTCCCAAAATTTTGGAATTTTTTTGCCAGAGTCTCCTTTGTACGGAGGAGCTTTTGCAATTTGACAATAAATATATATATGTATACATCGACCCACACGGTCGGAAAAAGCAACAACAGTTCATATTTCTTATTTTTATTGCGTAGGCGTACCTTTATTTAGCATTTAAAGCAAGCAGCTTATTTATTTTAGCGAATAACGCAACCAAATCCAGCCAAATGGCCTTCAGGTACCTGTACTTACTCATTTTAAATATGTAAGTTCCATATATAGAAATTCAATTAGCATTTCACTTACTTTTAATGGCTAAACACAAGCATTTCAAAAGCAACAAACACCAAACGCTTACCATAAGCGATTCATATGATTTAAAGCTAATCCAATTGCTTCCAATCAAATTTATATATGCTATTACATTCAATTTTAATGGATTACAATGCAATTGCTTACATTCAATTCATTTTTAAGCAGAACAAACTCGTATTCATATGAATTGATTCAAAAATCAATTATATTTGTTTCCACGAATTCAAAGAATTTAATTAAATCTCGTTTACGTTAAATGACAATCATTTCTATGCAAATTTGATAATATCCATGTGAATAAATAATTTCTTAAGTTTTATAACCAATTAAAATTGATTCCAACTCAATTTTATTTAATTCAATTCCATTTTAATTTATTCATAATCATTTTATTTAGCTCGACACATTCCATGCTTGTGTACTACTAACCATTCCCAAATTAATTTAAATCGAGCTTTTATTTAACAGGCTTTTACCCTTATTCGAAGGCAAGCTTCCTTAAAATTTAAACTTAAGTTACTTTACTTTAATTTATTCCAACACCAAACTTAAGTTTATTTCTATTTGATTCTCATTTAATCCATTTCCCTTAAATTCAGTTAACCCATCCATTTTAAATTTTAATTCCAAATTCACCTTCTCAATTTATCAAAATAATGTCCAAGCACATACTTAATTCATTTATACTTCAAATTAATATACCACCAAATTTAATTTCAGTCTGATAATCCAATTCCAATCACAACTTGATTTAGTTTTTATTCAATCAGACTTCATCATTTAATATTTAACTCAATTAACTCGTTATAAATTTTTAATTTACTTACTTAATTCGTTATCGAATTTATTTTATTAATACAAGGTCATTCTCAATTTATTTCTATTCACTTGGATTTTGTTTTGCGACTCAAACCATGTTTATTATAATCCAATTTCATTTCATTCGACATCACTTCCATTATAACTAATTTATATTCAAATCACACTTGAATTTTATTTGTAATTCAATCCATCACATTTTCAATCCAACTCTATTTATCATATTTTAGAACATCTCTTTTTTTTAATTCATTATTAAATCTAAGTTGAATTCTATTTAAAATTCGAATTCATTCCCAAACCCATTATCAACCTGCAACCCATCTGTTTAACCAAGTTAAATCTTATTAATATACTCAACCAAATAATTATTTAGCCAATTAGCTTATCCTCAACTTCTAAATCAATGTTCGATTTTAATTACAAATTCACTTCATTAAAATTCCAGTTTGGATTTCCCTTTTATTTCCCAAAATTCCAACACTTTTATTTAAAATTTTAGAAATGCTTTTAAATTCACATCATACTATTAAAATAACTCTTTATAAAAATTCTTTTTATAACTCAATGTCTCAACCAGTGCATCCTTGTTCTCACAGAAATTCAGTCATACGTTGATCAGGCGTAGGACTGAAAACCTATAAGTACTTGGTAAACCCGTTTTCAACACCTAGTGAAAATACTTGGAAAATATTTTTATTGAAAGTATTTTGAAATAGAGGAAATATCTTTGGTGAGAATGCTCTGGAAATCATCACCCCCATCCATGGTCGCAGTTAACCGATGGTTACGTTGCAATCCCGACAAAATCCATAGATAACTGTAGGCCTCCGCTCCCCTCGATTACACCATGAAACCCACGACAGATCTACAACTGGGGTTACGTAGCTATCACAGCAAAAACCCATATAACTGTAGGCATCAACGCCATCGAATTTCGCTCCCAAAAATGAAACTTCTCCACTCCACTTGAACATAGATCGCAGTCTACCGATGTTGCGTTGCCTTCCCAGCAAAATCAAGTGTAGACTGTTGGTACTCATCCTCCACACGATTTCGCTATGGTCCCCACAGTAGATCGCAGCGACATCGAGTTACACTGTCGTCATAGCACAACCCAAATGCCTCTGTAGGCATCAGCGCCCTCGACTTTCGCTACCTAATAATCCTTAGGAACTAGTTTTGTCCGGACTCCTCACAGGATCAACTTTAGAACTCCCTTTTGGGGATCAAGGCAGTACCACCCAGTGGCACTCCTGAGAAGTTCATTTCAAGGGAGCGCCTTTTTCCCTAGAGCCATCATCAAAACATTTTATACCACACACATATAGTATCTTCAAATCATACACCTAGTATGATCTCATACAAAGCTCATTTATACAAAATCGATTATTCCAAAATCGATAATTCTCAAACTAGGCTTTTCAAATTCAATATTGATTTTACCCAAAAATCAAAAGCCTTTCCAAATCCAAAGGTTCCCAAAACCTTTTCAAAATCCTCATAAGGTCCTTTATATATAGTCAAAATTATATATATAACTTTTGAAACTTTGGATCATTTCAAACTTGTATAAAATCCCTTTATACTTCAAACATTTCAAAAACTTTTTCTTCCAGCAATAAATTCAACAAGGGAAGATTTATCTTATATAACAAAGATATACAACTTTGTTTATTCAAAAGAAAACATTCAAATTTGATTACTCTTTCCAATATCAATTTCATCCAAATCCGTACGATGTACATTTATCATCCGTACGCTATACCAATCTGATCGCTCACTCGATCGCACAATTTCACTTCCGAACTAGTATCGTCCACCCGACTTCCTAGTGCGGACACAGATCTGGTTTCTCGATTAGAAACCGTCATTCTCCTTGCATAGTCCTAACTATGATAGAGAATATCCAAAACCAATCAACAATCCATATCCAGGTTCGCCGTCGAAAATCGAGAGAAAAATCCCAACCCGGATCGATAACTATCTCGAAATTCTATGCTCGAATCTGGATCAAATCACTATGTGAATAGAATAATATACGTACATCCTACGTATTTATTTCCATTGATTATTAGCCAAATCAATCCCATTTCTATTCTCATTCACTTAAATTTCCTTTACTTATTTACAATTGCCTTAATCCCCATTTGGATTATCACTTCAATTCTTATCTCGGTTGGGTATTTAAATCAATAACAGTTTGAACTTCGACCAGTTTATATTTGGAAAATAGCTTGAAAATTCCAAAAATAGATAAGTAGTTGAAAAATAATTATTAGTTTGCAAAATAGCTATAAAATAGTTAAGTAATTATAAAATAGTTGGAAAATAGTTAAATAGTTTCAAAACTTTTAGATGATTGTAAAATAGTTGTAAAATTGTAATTAATAGTAACATAGTTGAAAAATAGTAACTAGTTTAGAAAGCAGTTGTAGAATTATTAAATATTTCCAAAACTAATTGTAAAACAAGTATAAAATAATTTGGATTTAAGAAGGAAAGGTTGTATATATTTAATAACTTGGAAAAATAAGTTTATATCAAAACAATTTATATTGAAAATAGTGAAGAGCCAACTGTTCACTTCCCCAACAATTCAACTTAAATTTCCATTTAAATTGACCCAATTCCAATTCAAATAACTCCAATTTCTATTGAAATTTATTCCCAACTCAAGTTGAATCAATCTTGATTCCTTACCCAATTTAAATCAAATTCTAGTTGATTTTAATCCTGTTCGATTTTAATTTCAATTTCATATTATTCCAATCAATTTGAATTATTATCGATTTAATTTATGAGTTCAATTCTCAAAATTCCATTTAAATTATCTTTACTTATGTATTTCAAGGTTCAAATAAGAATTCAATACAATTTTATTTTAAAAATTTTAATTTATTATTCAACTTTTTTCTTCCAGTTTGAAGCCAGTTCATAAACAATTTTAATTTAGAACTCAACTATTCAAATTTATTCTATTTATACACTACCATTCTCAATTTATAGATTTTCATTAACAACAAGATGCTATCATCCAATTTATTTTAAAACGTCCATCTATTTTCAATTTTTAAATCTCAAACCCATTTTGAAATCACCTAAATTTCCAATTCAAATCAACCATTTTAACTTTCCAAGTTAAATTCCAATTTCATCTTGAAATTTCCAATTCTGGTTGTTTTCTACACTTATTTAACTTTTCCAAAGTTAAATTCCAATTTACTTAATCCAATCAACCTCATTCAATTCTTAAACTTCACAATAATGATCTTCCCACTTAAAACTTATATCACTTTGGGTTTTTACATCACACTTCAGGGAAAAAATAAAAACTCAACCTCTTAGAGTTTATTTCAAATTATCTTTGATATCATGTATATTCATACATATATACATATTTATTTCTTGGCCCTCCCAGCCATGTTTTAAAACTTTAGACCACCCTCGGTTTTAAATTCAAATCAAACTTCAAAGACCCATTGTTTTCAACAAGTCCCAATTTTCCAAATAACACTTATTTATTATTTTTCATTACTTTGAAACAAAATTTTCAAATTCTGGGACCATATTTCGAATTTTATCTTCAATCAAATAAATTTTAATTTGGTTGTATTTCTATTTCTACTTAATTTAATTCCAATTCAAGACTTCAATTTCAGTTTGAATCCATTTCAAACTTATCTTTATTAAATTTCAGTTTGGTTGTATTATATTACTTCTTAATTTAATTCTAATATTTTAACAACCAATCGCCTTAATATTTATTAGAAGGAAATATTTCTTTATATATATCAACATATATTTTGTATAAAATCATTTAAAATCTTTTATATAAGAAAATAACAAGTACGCGCTCATATATATACACTCAACTCATTCTAGAGTACTTTAGATTCTATTTAATGAGTAACCCCCACCAGAGCTAAGGTTCTCGCTTAACCATTCAGCTCTGATACCAAATGTAACGAACCGAAATTTTCTAACCCGAAAATTCCAGATAGTTATGAAAAAGAAGAAAGAGATAGAAGAAGAAGAACAGAAACACCAAACACCTCACAATCGCAGCGGATAAAATATAATAATAAATAATAACAGTTGCAAAAGAATACTATATCTGTCGATTACATTCCAATACATCAGAGTTTCACGTTATATACAGTCACTGAATATTTACAATTATCATGTCTCAGATTTACAGTAATATAAATACAGCAGATATACTCTATACGATATTGCCATCCAGCTCGCCTCCTGAGCTTCAGAACGTCCTAACCTGAAAATCTGTAATACTCGGTCTGACCCGAGCATTACACCAAAGTAACACCCGGGTCAGGCTAGAAACCAGCGTAAGTAAACTCAACTAACATGGAATACATGCATACACCTTATATAAAACCCGGGTAACTCAATCAAATTTTACAAGTTCACAATATGGTTTAGGCAACCATTAGCCCACGTATAAATTTCCAAATACCACAGATTTAGATTTTTGAAACAGTCCAATACCTCCAGACCTCTTCGTTTTAGTATGTAGATTTTATATATCAAACTACGAACATTCATAGTGGTTTCGGGTATTTCCTCAATACCCGACCCCGGACTCTTCAAATCTCATATCATTCTATTCCAAGTTATTCAAATTAAATACACAACATTTCATATTAGAGTTATCAACTCCTTTAAATCATCCAATACCATTCAATCATTCAGAAGTACAGCTTAATCACAAACAAATCATCTCCATCGATTCTAATTGAATTTCAAACCTTAATCGCTTAGATTCTTTCATTAATTAATTCCAAAATAATTAATCAACCCTTCCTTATTCATCTTAGTTAATCATCCTGGATTAATTATCTTCCAATTTCACTCAAGTAATTATCTTTAATTAATTTCACGTTATTAATTATCCTCAATTTCAAATCAATAATTATCTTGATTTCTTCATAAATTAATCAACCATATTAATTTCATTAACCCTTAATTACTTATATTAATTAGCTCCTCATAAGTCACTTATATTGATTTATTATTTTCTGAACTAATCAATCTCTATTTACGTTATCAATTATATAAATTAATGGTTTCTCATTTATATTTTAATTTATTCGTATCTGATTTAATATCTCTTTTGAAATGGAAGCTTGAAGGAATTTAAATCCACATTTATTTTTAAATTCAATTCGGTTTACACTTGCTCCTTGACATTCAAGTTATTACACACTTAATATTTTAAACTTTATTTGTTAGATTTAACTTGGAATCCAGGACTTGTTTTAAATCTTTACTTTACAAGTTAACTCCCGTCATAAAATATCACTTCTATTTCTTCCATAAATTTTTATTTTATTCTATAATTATTTTGCATTCAAATCTTCACCAATTATTTTCTTTCAAACTCCAATTCATATATTTCGATAACTCAGGGTATCGAAATATCCAAGCAAACCACATCACCCAATTACCAAAATGTTCATCACAACATATTAACCATTTCAATATAGCCTATACATTACTAAGTAACATAGCACATCAATTCAGTTTCAACCATTCAAACAACCATTTGAATTCAACCATTTAATTTAAATGAAAGTCCAGAAGCGTGAGATTACTCACCTTTAATTTACTTACGTTAAATGCTTATCATTTTAGTAACGAATTCTCTAGTTACTTATATTAATTTATCTCTACCTATAAATTAATCAATCAAAATTAATTAACTTATAATCCCTAATCAATAACTAATTATTTCTTAACCATAAATAAATTAGTTTCTCTTTGAATAAAGAACTGATTAATTAAATAATCTTAATTTCTCAAACCCTATTTAATTAAAAGTTAAGTCAAATAAGTTAATTAATTTCTTAACTATATCACTTTAAATTCTTGCTTTATAAATCCGGGATTTGATTATCATTAATCTAATATCTTTAAGTCTAATTGAAGATAAATACTTTATTTCCTTAATTTCTCCTTAAGCACACTATTAATTAAATTTCGAATTTAACTTAAGCATCTACCTGCTAGTTTAAATGAAACATACAACTTAGATTAGTAAATATTAAGCAACAACATTAACAATCTACGAGTTTAATCAGTTAGTTCACTCGATATTTCTTCATTTTAAACTAGGAGAATATTCTTATATGTGACCCAAGAAAATCGAGAAAACTCACTTGCTATCACCACAGCAAGCATCGAGCACCCCTTGCCCTAGCTCAACCTTGCCAGTGCCTGCTCGTGCGACCCCCCTTGTTTTTTTCCAATCGATCGCCTCCACTAATCCAACTTGCCATAGCCACGACATGAAAACGTCAACCGATGCGACATCGAAGTCGCTGCCACTTCTCGCGCGAGCCACCACTACACCCCCTGGATGCCACCGCCACACTCACTCTCGTGCATGCGCGATTCGAACGCGATTCGAACGCGATTCAGTCGCGAGCCATCTCGCTAGTCGTGCCCTAATTTAATTCAATTTTTTTTCTTACTGAAGTTGATTTCGATAATAAGGGTTTTGGACGAACTGAAGATGGGGGAGGAAAGTGAATACACGTGGTTACTTATGGAAGAAAATAGATATAGGTGGGTGAGAGGCTTCTTGGGTACGATAAAATGAAAATATCTATGACCTTATTCCTTTAAATTTTATTATATCTTCAAAACGTCTCAATAACTGCTATTAAAATTCGAACCCCTCTTAAGAAATGTCGTTAGGCAATTATAAGATTCTACTCGCATCCTGAAGATGATGAAACGTGTTCAGAACCTAAGTCGATCGTATACACGAGTTACAGAAGAAAATGATCAGTTTTAAAATAAATCGATTAGAATAGTTCTAAGCATTTTGAGCTGCCAGGGTCAAACGACAACTCCAATTGCTACAAAAATTGAAATCCGATAATAACTAACTATTACGGATCCAATGGAACTGGTTTCGTCGAATTCTGAGACTGTTCCTCGGAAGGCTATTTTCAAGTTCCAATTTAATCGATATATTATTAAAATTGAACAAATTACCTTTAAATTAAATTTCAACCATTCTATTATCTTCAGTATCATCATTATTGATTTTATAAGCCTTCAAATTAATTTTAACAGGCTTAAAACTCCAGATTTAGCATTTTACCCAATTTCAAATTATATGATTCAATAGTTAAACTATATAATTCAATAATTTAATTAACAAGTAAATATTGATATTTTAATTAACTTTTTAAATATTTAAAATCAATTAACAATTCCAATTTAAGTTGTTAAAAATTCCGGGTCGTCACATTAATGAAGTGCAGTGGTTTTTTTGAAAGAACTGGAATTCTTTTGAAAACTGGAATGCTTGCAAAACATTTTGAACTTGAAACTGAAGCTTTTGAAACATAAATGCTTCATTTCTTTGATTTGCTTTAAAGTGGAATGTTTGAGCTACAGTTTTGATTTAAACATGGAAACCATTTTGATGTTAAGGCTTGTTTCAGGTTGCTTGCTGAAAACTGTTTTGAAAATGTTCCAGGCATTTGATCATGAGAATTTACTGGTTTGAGCTTTGATCTGAAAAGAATGTTTCAGGCATTTGTATTTTGGTTTGGAAAATGAGTTACAGGGCTCTTAATTCATTTCTGGATTGCATTTGTTTTTGAGGGGATGAATTTCAGGTATGCAAATTTGGTTTGAGAAGATTACAAATCTGAAATTTGTTTCAGAGGAGATGATATCAAGTTTTAGTTTAATTTGCATTTGTTGTTGAGGAATGAATTCAGGTTTGAACCGAGAAGGGTTCTTGCATTTCAGGTTTTGAAAGTGAAGATTTCATGGAAAAAAATTTGGTTTTCTTTTAGAAATGAAATTAGATTTTGAAAGAAAAAGGAAATGAAGAGGAGATAGGGGTTTATATTGGTTAATTTCAGTTTTTATTAAAATTAAAAGAAAATTAAAATAATGTGACACTTGTCTTTAACTTATGTTAATATGCTAACACATGTACTGAAGAGATTATAACTTTAACACTTGTCATTATTTATTTATATTTATCCTAAAACAATTTTAAAATCTTTTTAAATATGATTTTTTAATTAACTAATATGTTTTCATAATTTATAAATGCTTTTCTAATTAAATTCCTAATAAAAAAAATACATTTATAAATTTATAAATGTTTTCTAAATTTATATAAATATAATCTTTAAAGAAAATAGAATATAAACCAATTATAATTTAAATAAAAATCACATAAAATATTTTAAACTCATTTTTAAATGCTACTTCAAAAAGCCTTTGTATTTATTCCTATTAAATAAATACATATCGAAATTTCTATAGATAAATTTCTTTAAAGAGAATAATATAAAACATATCTTATTTTTAAATTAAAACATTATTTATATATTTTAAATCCAAACTATATTTTTATTTTATTTTAGGATGTATGTATAATCCCTTAAATTCAAATTTTATATTCAAATTCAAAGTCAATTTAAAATCCAATTTAATGTCAATTCAAATAAATACAGATATCAATTTTAAACAAACTCATTATTATTTATAAATAACTTATTCTATTTAAAATTATTTTAAATACACAAACACAGACATATATATATATATATATATATATATATATTTAAACACACTTATTAAATTTGAAAATAATAAGTCAATTTAGAATTTATTTATACAATAACACAAACTTAAATAATTATTCTTATTTAAAAACTAATTTATAATCATAATTTAAAACATCACATTACTCATTAACTGGCTATTTATATTTGAAAATAGCAATTTTATCAAATTTAAACAATTTAATTAAGAGATTATCACATTTTAAATTCCTTGAAATTCCGGGATATCACAGTTGGTATCAGAGCTGAAGGTTAAGCGAGAACCTTGGCTCTGGTGGGGATTACTCATTGAAAATAGAGTCTGTAGTACTCTAGAAATGAATTTGAGTGTATTAATAGATATGAGAGCGTATTTGTTAGTGTATATAAAAATTGTTTTATATTATGTTGACTTATGGTTGAGTGTTTATGGATTCTGGTCGATATATGGGACGCCATTTTATCGATAGGGGTTTCTATACTCTTGAATGAGATAAACCGACGCAATATAGTTTTCAAATAGGGTAAATGAAATAATTTTACCCCAAAATTACTTTCGGATATAAAAGAAAAGATTTTTAAAATTATTGGTGGCTTGGATGTTTGGAATGATAATTATTATCATTGTTGTGCAGAAATTTAACTTGAAATTAAAAATAACCAAATGTTAAGGAAAGAAATTCATTTATAGAATGAAATTTGAAATGTGAATTGTAAATATGATTTATAATTTGAAATAGAATTCCAGAGAAATATTTGAAAATAAATTGTGATTAAAGTTCTAGAGTAATGTTTTGGATGGATTTCAAATTTGGAATTTTGGGAAATTTTTTGAATTGGATTTGAGCTATGGATAGTTTGGAATATTTGAAGGGATTTTAAAGTGATAAAATCATTGAACTCTTTTCGGTTGTTGGGAAATAATTCCGATGATGATCGCGACATTATCGGTGTTCATTTTCGGGTTTCCAAGAGAGAGATTGCTATCAAATTGTTTTAAATTGGATTTTTTTGCAAAATCTGGGTTTGGATTTGAAATTCAAAGAGGTAATTGAATTTACAAAAGAATTTTGGATGTAATTGATTTCAAATGATTTTTGAAATACTTAAGTGATTATTGAAGACTCTGGAATTGGTTTAAATGTTTTGAGAGTCTAAGTAATGGCTTAAGCTTTAGAGGTTTAACTAAAAATGTTATGGATTATAAGCAGGTTTGGAAATTTATGATGTTTGAAAATTTCCTGGAATGAAATTAACTTGTAAAAAGGTTAATAAATTAGAAGAGTAAGTCGAATTAAATGTACTTAAGCTAAGTTTAATATTGAGTTGAATTTGAATTAAACTGAAAATAAAATTTAGTTGTATTTGAATAAAGTTGGAATGGAATTGAATTAAAATGAATTCAGAGAGTATTGATAATATAAAATGAAATAAAATTCTTACTTAAATAAATGTAAGTAAGTTGAATCGGAGTTTATGAAATAAAAATGCATGCTTGGCTAAATAAGTGTATAATCTCGAGTAAAAATGAAATATGAATATAGTCAAATGTAACGACGCAGAAAAATTCGGTAATTAAATTTCTTAATTTAATAAGATTTTGGTGACTTGATATTGAAGGAAGTAAAAATTTAGTGAATTATTAATGGAAATAATAACTTGGATAAGGTTGGTAAGTTAATTTTTAATAACTTGAATGTAACAGTATAAATGTAAGTTAATTGTTCATAACTTGGATGTAATTCCAATAAGCGAAAAAATGTAAATGTTGATTATATTCTTATTGTAAATAAAGAATGTTCCAAAATGAAATGATTAAATTGATTTAGAATCTTAATTAATGTGAGCATTAATTTATAATGGGATATAATAGGTAAATTAATAATTTAAAAATGTTAACTTACCAATAAAATAATGTATAAGGAATGGAAATGGAATAAATTAATGTATGAACTAATGGTAGCACTTGTTGTGAGCTAGTAAGAAAGTTTAAAACGTAACAGTGCTAATTAAGGTTAATAATTAGTAGGTTGAATGAAATGTCAATTAATGAATTCATTAAAATTGCAAAGTTATAATAACATATGGTAATTGGTTGGGAAGAATGAAGATAACTAAATGTATTTATTGATAATTAATGTTATAACGGAAAGGGTGAATGTAAATTAAAAAGGAAACGTAAAATTTATTTATAAGGTAGTAATTGGTGTAATAGAAAGCATGGGACCAAGTAAATAAATTTATTTAGAGAATATTAATTGTAATTAATGAATCAAAGAAATAGTAACGGTCGTAAGTTACTATTTAATAGTCCTATTAATTTGTTGTAACTATTATATTTGGGAATGAGATTTTATTATAAGTAAATAAAGGTAAGTATTATGAATATATAAACTAATGTAAGATTTATGGTGATAGAATGTGCTAATGCTAAAATTGGACGCTAACACCTCGGTGTAAGTAGTGAAAATGTGAAAGCACCACCCGTTGGTACGGGAACAAGAGATAAGCAGGAAATAACAGAGAAACAGTAAAGAGACAATAGTTTTTATAGTGGTTTGACTTAATGTCAAGCCTACGTCCACTTTAATCCTCTTTATTGCTGATTCGATTACATCTTTTACAATGATCTTTGATTACAACACAATCAAACAAGTAGCTAGAACTTCGACGTAGAAAGGCTCTTCGAATTCATATTGAATGAGTTAGATCTTTCCCAAAGTTCTTTGAAGAGTCTTCGGTGTTTGAACTGTTGAAGGAGTTGAGAAAACAGCAAAGTATAGGCATTCCAGAAATGATCCAAAAGTCCCCCTTCAGTTGGAGCAGGTGAGGTATTTATAGGGAGATTTTGGAAATAGGTCGTAGGTCGTGAGAGACCTAGGGCTAGGTCGTAGGTCGTAAGCGACCTAAGGGACACGGGCTACGGTTTAAAATGGTTGCACTTGATCACTTGAACAGGCTGGTAAGTCGTAGATCGTGGGCGACCTACGGGAGAATGGTTGCCGACTTAAGGTTGGGAGCGGCCTATATGCAAGCGGCTTTATTCTACGATAACTCGCTAGGCCGCTGGGCCTTTTAGGTCATTAGGTCATTGCTTTTCATTGAGTCACTAGGTCGTTAACTCATTGAGTAGCTTAGGTCGTTTACCCATTTGGTCGCAAGACCTTTTAACTCGTTAGGTCGCGTCTCCTCTTAGGTCGTTAGGTCGCGCTCTTTATTAAGCCGTTGCTATGTTGGCTCGATGAATGCTTTAGCTCGCTAACTCGATGAATGGATTAGGTCGTTAAGTTGCTGAACGGATTAGGTCGTTAAGTCGCATCTATGTTAGCTCGCTCATTCTTTAGGTCATTAGGTCGCTGCCATTATTAACTCGTTAGGCCCCTGAGTCGTGGAAAAGGGGAGTTAACACTTGCCCCTCGAAGTATGCGCCTAGAGACTAGGTCGTGTGCTTCGATACTTCTTAACTCGTGCCTTGCTGAGTCGTTAGGTCGTGAGCGACCTAATGAGGGAGTTAGGTCGTGTGCGCTGATTCAAATTCCTCTGCCCCTGTTTATAAGTCGCATAACACTCCTTCTTCTCTTTACTTGCTCCAACTCTAAAACCCGCCATTGAAGGACCTCTGAACTTTCAAAGATGAATTTGAACTAACCGGCCGCCGATCATCTTCATTATCTCATCACGTAAGTGGATCCATTTATTATCCAATCCACGATCGTCATCGAACCACGATTTCCCCATTTCCGTCTCTAACCCAATTTCACATGCCGTGTTTCACCATAAATCACGTCACGATCAATTTCTGATCATCATTGGTTACGTTACCATTGCAATGAACATAGTAGTGCATCAGATTTATGATGGACTTGAGGTGATTTGATTCGGTTTTAGGTGATTTTGGCGATGTGGGGAGATGATGATGGGTTATTGGGTTTTAGGTTAACTGGTTTGTGAGTTTGGAAGAAACGAGGAGATCTTTGGTTATCGGGTTAGTAGGTTATGGTTGAGCTGTGGCGTTCCTAGTGATGCGAGGTGGTGGACGCGTGGCAGCACGTGAGTGGTGGGCAGGCCTTAGGGTTTGTTGATAGGAGATAGTGTTATGCTGCCGAGCTACTTTAGGAGCGACCTAATGAATTTGATCGACCTAATAGCCCTTGCGACGTAAGGAAAACCAAACGACTTAAAGAACCAGCGACCTAACTTTTTGCGACTTAAGCTTTTGGTCACGAGTATATCTAAACGACCTAACACTTAGACAAATATGCACTGCCTTGACTTGAAGCCTTAATCTGCATCATAACTTTTTAACTCGTGGGAACATGATACTGTTGAACTTTTTGACTTGAACAGTGCGACTTAAGGAAGCTTCGACCTATGCTAAGTCATTTTATTTTGACTGCTTGTAAAAATTGGACAGTACTTAACTGAATTTTCAACTTGAACTGTTGAGATAACCTGCCTGAACTTGTTACACTTCTTTATAGATTATATTGAATTTAACGCTAACAACCTGTTAAACACGACATTTGCAGAAAAATTGGACGAATATACTCATCATCGACTGCCCACATCGAGTGATGGATTAGATCAAAGAAATGATGTTTTACTTAAGTAAAATAGTATGATTCTGATTACAGATGAAGTGATGTGAATCAACTAATTTAAATGAAGCATCAACGCAAAATGCACAAAACTATAACTGCTTATTGCTAAATATCATCTGCATTGATACTACACTTAAACTTTGGTTTAATAACAAGCCTCGAAACTTCCTGAGTTGACATGCGTCAATCAGTACTATTTCAAGTTTTACTTCATTTACTTGTTATTTCAGTAGTTTTGCACAACACTTCACACACTTTTACGAAACGTGCACCTTCATATTTGAATATCCATTTCCTTGTGTAAAATGACTTCTCAATAAGAAGAGACAGTAGGGCAAGCTGGATAGGTCTTCCCAATAACTAACCCCTTGGATAATCCCCCGAAAAGAACTTCAACTACTTTGAATCAACGGGTGTTCAATCAATTATGTATCCAGTTCGGTATTGCTGAAGCAGACACTTTGTTTCCTGGGGTAAACGATGCTGCTAACAGGCCACCTCTTGGTTTTATTGTAATTAACCGTTAGATGTGCTTGAGTGGAGCTATTCCTCCCTTTAACGATTTTCTTTGACAACTCCTACTCCGATTAACTATCTCTCCCTTTCAGTTGCACCCCAATGGCCACGCCATCTTGATGGGACTATGTGTACTGTTCAGGAGGACACTCGACCGTCTTCCGAGCTTTGAAGAGATTTGCTATCTGTGCACATTTGCGAAGAACAAAGATCATCCTTCCATCATACTTGTGAGAAGCGCAAGGAACCGTAAACTGATCACCGATCTTCCTAAAAGCACCCATGGGGTTTTGAACCAATTTTTATTTGTTCGCAGCCCCCAGGGATTTTACGGTATCTGGCGAGTAGGAAGTAAGATTTCCTATCTCCATTCTTTTCTTTTCTGAGCTTTCCAAAATCTGAGTTGTCAAGTGCTAACTTCATTCTTTACTTTTACAGCACTTCCTCCTCTTTCTAAAGATTCCAGCCACAAGTCAACTTTTGAAAGACTAAGTGTCGTGTCCGTCGAGGAGAGAAGCATCAAGTTCTTACTGAAGGACGAATTTTTGCATCAATTTGGACTTCTACACTCTTCTCGATTCACTCAGCTTCGTGATGCCTCGGGTTCTCAAGCAGAGACGTCAGATGCGCTGGTTTCCGCAAAGGAACTTACACCGAAGGAACCTGTCGTAGAGGCCTCATTGGTGAAATTCTCTACTCCTGTCGACGGTGCGAGGTCATCTGGCAAGCTTATTCTTCACCCGGTTATCGAAGAAGAGGAACCTCCTCAATATTCCGGGAAGGCTGCTGATGAGGGAACTGAGAAAGAGAGTTCTGCTAGGCATGATGGTGATGACATCTTCGGAGGGCTGAGCAACCTAGTGGTGACTTCACATGAGCTTTTCAAAGATGATACCACTGCTTCTAAACTTGCTTCTCCAGCAGTCGAAGTGACATCAGTTTTGCAATCAACTCCATCAACTTAAGAGATAACTCTTAAGCCGAAGAGTGGTTTGTAGCTTGACGCGCGTAGTTCACACGCCACACACACTTAGGATTTTGTCAATTTTGTGCGCTTAACTTCTTTACTTTGAAGATTCTTAAATTTTTCCTCTTCTTCACTTTTAGGTTCTCAAATGGGACGTAGCGGCTCATATTATGATGATTTTCAGCGCTGTGGAAGACGAGTCTCTTATGATCCCAGGCGGTATCTTCCTGCCCCGAGGGAAACTGATGAAGAAAGAGCCGCAAGAAAAGCTCGCGAGAGGCGGGCTTATGAGGAGCGCTATGGGAGAAGGGATGAATGACATGATTCTTCCCTGAGAGATGATGATTCCCACAAAAGAAAATCTCATGATGACAAAGGGAAGGTCATATCGCTAAAGATCCAAGCAAGCGGGCCAAGCTTAGCGAAAGGCCGGCGTCTGCAATTTCTGAAAAGCCCGCTGCTCCCATCTCTTTGGAAATCCCCTCCAGCTCTCCTACCCTTCAAAGAGCTAATATTCAAATGATCATCAACAGGCCTCTGTATCAAATTGAGAATGCCCCGCCTGCACTCCAAAGCCGGTTTCCAAACTGGTGTTTAAAAGGAGTATGCTTCGACTTGACTTGATTCCCATTGACAAGAAGGCCATGCTAAGGAATCTCGACGCTGTTAAACTTGACATTGATAGAATATCTGGATGGCAAAAGCTAGTTTATGAGCTTCAAAGGGTGAATCGCTTAAATCTCGAGGCCATGTTAACCATGGAGAGCGATAAGTCCGAGTGGAAGAAAACTCTCGACCAGCACGATGCAGAGATGAAGAACATCGCCGCTTACAATGAGAAGCTTGAAGCGGAAATTGAAAAACTCAAAGAAGAGCTTGCCACTTCTTCCACTTCCTATACTCAAGAGGAAGAAGTGCTTCAAAAACAAGTGAGAGATACCCAAACTGGTCAAAGAGACGCTGAGGCTAGACTCGAGGTACAACAGAAAATTGTAGAAAGTTACCGCGCTGATATTGCTCAGTTGCGGGAAAAAACTAGCTCTCAGGTCATGGAGATTGAAATGTTAAAAACTCAGCTTTCTAGAGTTGAAAAAGAGCGCGATGAAGCCATTGCCGGCAAAGCAGCAGCCGAAGAATCTCATGAGGCAACTAAAGCCAACATCAGCTCTACCTTATTCGAATTTTATCTACACAGCGTCCTGGGGCGTGGCAGCCTTTCGTTTTTGGGCCCGAAGTATGAGATTACTTTAGCCGAGGTATGGGAAGAGGCGGTTGAAATGCTTGGAGGTGCCGGCTATACTGAGGCGGATCTTGAGGCGTATTATCTGGATGATGAGGGTCGAGCCGCCCTTGCCAAAGGGAAAGAACAACTCGCCCAAGCACGAGCCGAAGCGGCGAAGAGAGAGCATTCAGGGAAGGCACTTTTGACAGACTAGACTCTTCCTTCGGCTTCGGTTGGCGTCGATATTATTGGTTCTAGCTCTCATTCTCTGCCTCCAATCAAAACCAAGACCGGAATTACAACCGCCCACACCGAGGCCCAGGAAGGCATTGAACCCAAGATTTCGAAATCAACGTGATAAACCCCACTACCCCAGGTAACTTCAACAATGATCTAGCTCAAGTGGACTACTTGTTCGCTTCATATGAGCTTGATGAACTTTTTGATTATTACTTAAGCCTTGACGCGCCACTATCTCCTCTCTTTGCAAGGAATACTGATTTAACTTCTCTTCTTCTGTAGTGAAAACACCAAGTGCTGCACAGACTTCTCCTCTTCCAGCTGTTCCACCTCCATCACATCAAATTACTCCTCCTTTTGCTTCTCAACCGGGTTCGCGGGAAGAATTAATAAAAGCTCTTCAAGGCTTGGACGACCCGGCCGCTTCACAAGAGCAGAAGGCTAAGGAACTTGAAGAAAGTGAATGGACTCCGGAGAAATTTCATGATGACACAAAGCTGTCTGAACTTATCACTCCGGGCAACGAGTCTTCTTCAAGGAAGAAGGGGAAGCGCACAACTTCAAAGAAGATAAAGAAAAGAACTTCTGCTAGTGAAGAGAAAACGGAAGTTGACCCAGTTGTACCTCTTTCTCCTTCTTCCCCGACTCGTTCAAGCCGGCTCCCAAAGTTAACCATTAGGCTAGGCGAGGGCTCTACAGGTAGTGGGAAGAAGAAATAACAAGTCTCGCTTTACCCTTCTTGCTTTGCTTTTTTCCTATATATAAAGGCTTGTATTGACCGGAGATTGTGCGGGTACCGATCCCCGCTCTTTTGTAACCTGCACATGTATAAATTTTTTATAGTATGGAATAAAATGATTCTTTTTACTTGTACAATCTTTTGACTGTTTTTGTGAATGCATTCATTCCTTATTTTCGCACAAGTTTCTTCATTTTCTTTGTATGGTATTGCAATAAGTTTGTGGTATGTTGCTTGAGCGTTGCTTTTATTAATGTAGCTATATTGTATTGTATTGCCCCCATACCACGGCTTATTGCAATTTCTTTCATTTGGTACGACTTTGGAGAACAATTCTTCTGTTTCGAGAAGACTTGTACTCTTAAGCTAGAGAACAACTCTTCCATTTTAAGAAGGCTTGCACTCTTACTTTAGAGAATAATTTTTCCATTTTGAGGAAATATTACTCTGTTTTAGTAGAGGGTGCCTTGTATTGGAGAAGTCTTCTCTCTCTTTTGTTTGAAAAAGTTTTTACACTTCACTTTCGGAGATAGTCATTTTTATTTTTTGACAAGTAGATTCTCCTACGCGGTGAAGTGGGTTTCCAAAGAAGGCTTTGATTTAGCACTCCAACTTCTGGGGAAGAATATTTTCAAGATGGGGAAATTTATCTTCCCTTGAAAACTGTAGTGTGCCTCCGAAAAGGGCTTTCTTTTTTTATTTGTTGTGCCTTATTGGAGGGTTTTTTTTGTTTTGTTCGCTTGAAAGTGCTTTCTCACAGTTAAATGGATCCACTGGGCGGACGCAAGTTACTTAGTTGGATGTCCGTTTGCGCAAACGATCGCAGCCAGTTAACAAGGGCCATGTGCCTTCTATCTTGGGAAGGTGCCCCTCCGGTGGTTCCATCAACCTTCTTGGTTGAGAAAAGCATCTCTTCTTGGGACGTGCCTCCGAAGAGGTCTTGTGCCTCCGAAGAGGTCTTGTGGTGCCTCGAGAGAGGTCTTCTACCTTCGAAGAGGGCAGGTGTGCCTCTAGAGAAGGATAGTGCCTCTGAAGAGGGCTTGTGGTGCCTCGGGAGAGGTCTTTTGCCTCCGAAGAGGTCATGTGCCTCTGAAGAGGGCTTGTGCCTCTGAAGAGGTCTTTATTTGATTGCCCGGAAGTTACTTTCTCACAGTTGAATGGATCCACGGGGCTGACGCAAGTTACTTAATTGGATGTTCATTTGCACAAACGATCGCAACCAGTTAACAAGGGCACCGTGCCTTCCACTTGGGAAGGTGCCCTTCCGGTGATTCCACCAACCTTATTGGTTGAGAAGAGCACTTTCATTTTTTGGCGTGCCTCGTTAGAGGGCTTTTTCCTCCGAAGGGTTGTGCCTCCGAAGAGGGCTTGTTCCTTCGATGAGGACTTTGGGTGGTTGGCTTGCCATGGAGGTTGCGTCTCGCGGTTATGTGGATCCACGGGGCAGACGCAAGCTATCCAACCGGATATTTGTTTGGACAAATGATTACAATCAGTTAGCAAGGGCCTGGTGCCTTCGCTTTGGGAAGGTGCCCCTCCGGTGGCTCCACCAACCTTTTTGTTGAGAGGCGAGACTCCTTTTTGGCTATTTTATGTCTGCTCGCCCTTGTCTGTTCGTCATTTGCTCATCAACGATTCCCTGTTATCATTTCTAAGCACATGTTCCTTTATTTTGCAAGTAGTTTGTTTTATCCAAAGAAGGGTACTTTAGTGTTAAGCGAGTCCACGGGGCAGACGAAAGCTATCTAGCCAGATGTCCATTTGCACAAACGATCGTGATCAGTTAGCAAGGTCCTGGAATCTCCACGTTAGGGAGGTGCCCCTCCAGCGGAATCACTAACTGTTTGCATGAAGCACTTCATACTTGGGATTTGAATCTGAAATTTTTGTGGCTTGACATTTGTTTATTGAGTGATTTTAGGGATCGCTTGGACTTGTGATAGGTAAGCTTTGTTTTAATGGCCTGCAATACTAAATCGACATTTTAGCAATACATTTAAGTATTTACACATCGAAATAAAATAGGCATTTTATAATAGTAGAGAACACAAGATTTATAGTGGTTTGGCCAAGAACTGGGCCTACATCCACTTTATAGTTCTTATTATTTATTTGCACTAATTTTACAATGGCTTACAATAGAAGAATCATACATCCGTAATCATTTTACAAATTTAAGCAAAGCTTTTAAGTAAAATATGGACGCAAGTGATTGTTGTTCCAAGCTCTTGTAATTGGATCTCCTTCGACGGTTGTCGGTTTGAAAGTGCCATCAAGAAGTTTTTTGCCTATGACATACGGCCAGTTTGGCGCAAACAGTCCTATTGCTGTCATAATATTTTTCAAGACTAGATCCCTAATTTCAAAGCTGCGTTGGCGAACTTTGGAATTGAAGTGCCTGGCAATCCTTTGCTGATGGGCTGCAATTCCGAGCTGAGCCTCTTCCCTTCTTTTATGAAGGAAGTCAAGTGCTTCAAGTTGCAACTCTTCATTTTCAGCTTGGTTGAAATAAATTCTTCTGTGTGGGGGGACCTCTATTTCCAGTGGAATCATTTCTTCTGATCCATATGCTAATGAGAATGGATTGTGCCCAGTCGCAGTTTTGTGGGTAGTTCTGTATGCCCATAGTGCTAGTGGCAGCTTATCGACCCAACCACTTTTTGCTTTTTCCAGCTGTTTTTTGATGGTTGATTTGATAATTTTGTTACTGGTTCCACTTGCCCGTTTGCGTGCGGATGAGCCACTACTGAGAAGCTTTTTTGGATCTTGAATCGCTTGCAAAAATCCTGAAACTCCTTGCTTTTGAATTGGGTACCATTTTCTGTGATTATCTTTTGAGGCACACCATACCTGCAAATGATATTCTTAGTCACAAAGTTTATCATCTTCTTAGAGGTAATAGTAGCTAATGGTTCAGATTCAGCCCATTTAGTGAAATAATCAACAACAACAATAGCATATCTGATTCCGGACTTGGCAGTTGGCAAAGGCCCGATGAGATCTATTCCCCAAATGGAAAATGGCCATGGACTGACCATCTACGTTAGCTCGGTGGAAGGTGCTCTTGGGATTTTTGCAAATCTCTAGCATCTGTCACACTTTCGGGAGTAGCTAGCAGCATCTCGATTAATGTCTGGCTAAAAATACCCATAGCGGAGAATTTTCTTTGCTAGAGTTTGACCATCTGAATGATCCCCACACTCTCCTCCGTGCACTTCAGCTAAAATTGTCTTAGCCTCTTCCTTGGTTACACATCGGAGTAATGGCATCGAGAATCCCCGTCTGCACAACCGGCCGTCTTGAATTACATACCTTGAGGCTTTCCTTAATAGTTTCTGACGCTCCTTTGAATTTTCTGGAAGGAAGCCGTTAAGTAAATATTCCTTGATCGGGGTCATCCACTCCTGCTCTTGAGAAACAGTCATGATCAAGTCAATCTCCATTTCATCAATACTTGGGGCCGACAAGACATCTACAGGGACCAATCCCAATAATTGAGCTTTGCCAGAGCTTGAATACTTTGTGAGAGAATCTGCCTTTATGTTCTCTTCTCGGGGTATATGACTTATCGTATAATGATCAAAATCATCGAGAAGCTCCCAGGCCCTTGACAAGTAAGCAGGCAGATTTTCTCCTTTAGCTTGAAACTCTTTCTTGACTTGGCACACAATAAGCTGGGAATCACTGAAGATCTGCAACATTTTGATGTTCAGTTCTTTAGCAATCTTCAAGCCTGCAATAAGAGCTTCATATTCTACTTCATTATTTGTCGAAGGAAATTCCAATCTCAATGCGTAGCACAATGATCGCCCTTTGGGGGTTTCAAGCATGACCCCAGCTCCAGAGCAATAGTCGTTTCTTGCACCATAAACATATAATTTCCATCAGGTCGGGATGTCATCAGTAACTTCTTCCTCGCTGTCAACTTTATCTGTATATTCTGCAATGAAATCTGCTAAAGCTTGTTCATTGATTGCTCTTCAGGGATGGTAGGTGATATCATACTGGCTGAGTTCAATATTCCACTTCAGAAGACGTCCTGAAGTCTCAGGGCGAAGTAGGACTTGCTTTAGAGGCTGATCAGTGAGGACTTTGATAGGATGAGCCTGAAAATATAGCATCAACTTTCGGGAAGATATCAGTAGGCAATAGGAGAGCTTTTCCAGCTTTGAATAATTCATCTCTGCCCCAGTGAATCTTTTGCTGATGTAATAGACCGGGCGTTGAACTTTTGCATCTTCCCGTACTAATGCTGCACTGAGAGCGTGAGACGAAACTACTAAATATATGAAAAGATCTTCACCGTTGCTGGGCTTAGAAAGTATTGGAGGCGCTTCCATGTGACGAATTAGTTCATCGAAAGCTTTTTGACATTCCGGAGTCCATTCAAAGTTTTTCTTTCATTTCTTTAGAGCGTCAAAGAATGGAATGCATTTATCTGTGGCCTTGGAAATAAACCGACTCAAAGCAGCGACTTTCCCATTGAAGCTCTGCAATTCCTTCTTTGTCCTAGTGGCTTTGACTTCTCTTAGAGCAGTAATTTGAGAAGGATTAGCTTCGATGCCCCTAGCACTCGCAATGAAACCCAAGAATTTCCCAGACTCTACCCCGAATGAACATTTCAAAGGATTAAGCTTCATTCCATACTTTCGGAGGACTACGAACATTTCTACCAAGTGATCCATATGGTCCACTGGCTTCTTTGATCTCACCAACATATCATCAACATAAACTTCCATAGTCTTGCCAATCTGTGGTTTGAACATAGCATTAACAAGTCTTTGGTAAGTTGCCCCCACAATCTTCAGTTTGAAGGGCATGACTCTATAGAAGTAAAGACCAACATCGGTGATGAAGCTCGTGTCTTCCTGATCTGGCTCAAGCATCATGATTTGGTTATATCCAAAGTAAGCATCCATTATAAACAATAATTCATGCCGGTTGTTCCATCCACCAACTGGTCAATCCTGGGTAACGGGAAGCAGTCTTTGGGGCAGGCTTTGTTTAAATCTGAAAAGTCGATGCATACTCTCCACTTTCCATTTGCTTTTTTAACCGGCACCGGATTAGAAACCCAATTTGGATAAGTGGACTCTTTGATGAAGCCATTCTCTATGAGCTGATCTACTTCTTCTTTTAATGCTGCTGACCTTTCTAGACCCTAGGTTCTTCTTTTGTGCTTCACGGGTGTAAATTTCGGATCAATATTCAGAACATGTACTGCGATTTCTGGAGATGTTCCACACATATCGGCGGACTCCAAGCGAATACATCCAGATTTGCTTTCAAGAATTATATCAAAATATTTTGAACCGTCACACTAAGTTGAGAACCCACATTCAGCACCTTATTTGGATCTCTCGGGTCAACAGGTATCGGCACCGTCACTTCCACCGGCACCACTCTATTCTCCCCTATACTAGCTTTTCTGGGATCCATTTCTTTTCGTGCACCACTATGCTCGCCAGTGCAGGGTCCACCCTATAATTGCTACAAGGTTGGTTCTTTGATGCGGAGTGGAGCTGCCGCATCCTTTCCCATCTCTCTCTTCCTTGCTTCCCGCAACTCTATAAGATAACATTCTCGCCTAGCATTCTGATCCCCTTTAATAACACCGAAGCCATTATCCATGGGGAACTTCATAGTAAGGCACCACGGGGCGAGAATTGCCTTGAATGCTGCAAGAGTTGGCCGTCCCAGGAAGGCATTGTAAGCAGAAAATCCGTCAACAATCACAAAAGTCTGCTTTCGAACCACCTTTTTCTGCCCCTCTCCAAGCTCCACAAATAAGTCAATAGTTCCAATTGGCTTCTTTTTTTCCTCAGTAAACCCAACAATCTTCTGTGATGAAGCTTGAACATCAGCCATAGGAATCTTCATTTGATCGAATGTCTTTTTGAAGAGGATATTGCAAGAGGCGCCGCAGTCAACAAGCACCCTTCTTACAATAGACGGCCCGATACCTGCGGAGATGACCAAGGGATCCATGGTAGAGCTTCAACACCCATAGAGTCCCAGACCCTGAACACAATGTCATCATTAAGAGTTCTCTGCTGCTTCAAAGGTGCAGCGTCTTCCAACACAAAAACATTTTCTTCTGCTGGGGCATATTTCAAAGCTCGAGCATATCTTTCCATCTCACCCCAGCTTCTGCCTACTGGGTGAGGACCTCCTGTGATTACATTAATAACGAGCCTTTCTGATTCATGCGCGGTAGTCCTCTCACCTGAGCCAGATGGATGAGCAGGAAGTTGTTGGCCCTCAGTAGATGAAGTTGGGTCATTCCTATTTCTCTTAACATATTGTTGCAGCTTGTTCTATCTCAGCAGTTCTTCAATCAAACTCTTCAAATGGCGACATTCGTTAGTATCATGGCCGGGTTGATTATGAAACCGACAAAATCTCCCATTTCGAACAGCATTTTTCCCAGGCTTCAACACAGGTGGTTTAGGATATTCAACGGCATCTTTGATTGCGAAAAAGATGTTCTCTGGAGTATCAGTTAAAGGAGTGAAATCTGAAGGCTTGAAGAAGCGAGGTTTCTTCACATCCTTCTGCTTCTTCCCAAGTTATTCTCCCTCTTCTGACCTCCGTATTCCTTTTTGGTAGGAGCAGCAGTGTTATTCTCAACCTCCGTCAATGCCCCTTTCGCCGACACGGGAAGGCATTCCAAGCGCATGAACTCGTCAGCTTTCTTGTAGAATTTATCAAGCGAATTTGGCTCCTTCATCTTCAGCCATTTCCCAAACTCACTCGATTTGTCGATAGCCCTCATCAAGTAGGTAAAAATCATTCGTGGCTCCGCATTGTCGACCTCAGCCAAAGGCTATGTTGAAGCGGTTTAAGAAAGATCTAATAGATTCTCTAGGACTCTGTTCCAGGCTGGACAGTGACATTATGTCCTTCACCTTTGAAGCATACAACCTGAATTGTTCTTTAAACTTTCGAGTTAAATCGGAGAACTGGTCTACAGATCTGACAGGTGGCTTTGTAAACCATAGTAGAGCCACTCCTTCCAAGTATACCGGAAAGTACCAGCAGTTGATCTCATCTGATGCTCTGGCACCGGTCATACGCCAGTCATACTTATATAAGAATTGGTTAGGGATGCTTGTTCCCCGATAAGCTGGAATGGTGGGGGGAACAAACTTCCTTAGGAATTCCGCCTTCAGAATACTTTCGGTGAACGGAGTCTTGCTTGGAGCGAACCCCCATTCTTTTTCATCTTCTTCCGTTTGCATACTTTCTTTCATAATTTGTCAAACCATTCCCGAGAGGTATTCCTCATCATTTAGAGGCTCTACGGGACAGACTTCAGCCATTTTCTTGGAAGTTTGCCTGGACAAACGTTCGCGGAGAGTCGGCTGCGGCCTTGATCCTCCAGCTTGGGGAGGTACTCCTTCGGCGGGGCCAGCTCCCTTTTGAGGAATATTCCTCCCTTCAGGATTATGAACATCATCAGCAAAGTTTTCTTCATTATTCACTGGTTGATGGTTGGCTCCGAGCAAAGCATTCAACCTGTCAAGCATTAAAGTGTTCTGGGCTTCCATTTGCTGATATAACCTAGACACTGCAGCATCTAACTCTGCCCGTGTAATTCCAACGCTTGGAGCTGCTTGACTTAACGAAGGAGAAGTGGCAGTATTTTCATGGACATCACCGGGTTTAGTAGATCTGCGCTTTCTTCCAGGAGCCATAATCTCTGATAGAATTCTGGTTTTGAGAGAGATTTTTTCAACGAACTTTTGCGAAGCAATGATGAAAGCACCCTGAGTTCAATTTTCTCAGTGAAAGCACAAAAAATGTTAACGCTAAAACTGGACGCTAACACCCCAGTGTAAGTAGTGAAAATGTGCAAGCACCACCCATTGGTACGGGAACTAGAGATAAGCAGAAAATAATAGAGAAACGGTAAAGAGACAACAGTTTTTATAGTGGTTCAGCTTAATGTCAAGCCTACGTCCACTTTAATCCTCTTTATTACTGATTCGATTAGAACTTTTACAATGATCTTTGATTACAACACAATCAAGACAAGTAGCTAGAACTTCGATGTAGAAAGGCTCTTCGAATTCATATTGAATGAGTTAGATCTTTCCCAAAGTTCGTTGAAGCGTCTTTGGTGTTTGAAGTGTTGAAGGAGTTGAGAAAACAACAAAGTATAGGCGTTCTAGAAATGATCCAAAAGTCCCCCTTCAGTTGGAGCAGGTGAGGTAATTATAAGGAGATTTTGAAAATAGGTAGTAGGTCGTGAGCAACCTAGGGCTAGGTCGTAGGTCGTAAGCGACCTAAGGGACACGGGCTACGGCTTAAAATGGTTGCACTTGATCGCTTGAACAGGCTGGTAAGTCGTAGATCGTGGGCGACCTAGGGGAGAATGGTTGGCGACTTAAGGTTGGAAGCGGCCTATATGCAAGTGGCTTTATTCTGCGATAACTCGCTAGGTCGTTGGGCCTTTTAGGTCGTTAGGTCGTTGCTTTTCATTAAGTCACTAGGTCGTAACTCGTTGAGTAGCTTAGGTCGTTTACCCATTAGGTCGCAAGACCTTTTAACTCGTTAGGTCGCGACTCTTCTTAGGTCGTTAGGTCGCGCTCTTTATTAAGCTGTTGCTATGTTGGCTCGATGAATGCATTAGCTCGCTAACTCGCTGAATGGATTAGGTCGTTAAGTCGCTGAACGGATTAGGTCGTTAAGTCGCATCTATGTTAGCTTGCTCATTCTTTAGGTCATTAGATCGCTGCCATTATTAACTCGTTAGGTCCCTGAGTCATGGAAAAGAGGAGTTAACAGAACGAATCCGTATGATGTAAGTAATTTTATAAATAGTTGAAATAATAAGCCTAAGTGAAATTTTAAGGCTATGGTAACAATCATCATAGATTACCGTAATATATCTAGTCTACCAAATTAATTGTAAAACAGTTGCAATTAAAAGAAAATAAATGTCTCATTTATGTGGGTAAGAACTGTAATTATAAAGTGTATATGTAATAAGCAACGGAAATGCATATTTTATTCATAAGCTAATATAAAGGAATGAAATGTGAGACAAGTATAACTGCGTTACAAAGTAATAATAGACTCAACTAAAGGGTTGGAACTGATTCTAATCGGTTAAATTGGAATTTATAAAAATTAATTGGATTCAATTTATAATAAAGGGATTATTTTAAGTAAATGAAATAAATACAATAATTGGTGAATTGATTTACTTTAAATTGAGATGGGAATTGGTTTTAAAGAATTACAATTAATAAGCAATACAAGAAGATAAAATTTATGAATTATAGAATTTGAATTAAAATAGTGATTTAATTTATTTAATTTATAATAATTGGATTAATTGCAAATGAATGAAATTAAATATTTGATTATTACGTTAATTGAAAAATTAAGTTGAAATTGGAAATATTTATGTAATAGCTTTGAACCCAATGTTAATTTCCTCCATTTGACCGTAATGAATTGAATAATAAGAATGAATAGTGAATTCAATGGAATTATTGAAAATATAATTTATAATTGGTGAATATAATGAAATTGGAATTTACGCTGAAATGTATGATTGAATCAACATTTAATTTGACATCTAAACTTTTTTAAAATCATTTCAAATGATTAAGAAATGTAAATGATAAGAATTGTCAATTTTAGAATTTAAATTGAAAATTCGATTTAATTAATTAATTTATTAATTTATTAATTTATTTAATTAGTGCACAAATAGCGATTTTTGCCTCTGACTCGGATTTCAACGAAACCAGTCTCATCGGATCCATAACAGTGGATTATTGTAGGATTTCAAGTTTCGTAGCAATCAGACTTGTCGTTTGATCGTACGGACTCGAAACGCCTAGAAATAAATGAAATTGAAATCAATTGAAATCAATTTGAAAAATATTGATTTTAGCATAACTTCTTCATATGATGGAATTTGGACTTGAAACTTATTCCATCACGTTTAAAGTATTTAAAACATCTATTTTGATATATGGGTTGACGCAATTTCATTCCGGAGTCGAAACGGGCTTTTTGGGCCACTTTGGCGTTAGCGCGTAAATCTATCTTATCCATCCATTCAAATGTCAACCCTGCCTATATATATCCTGCTATAAACCCTAGCAGCCTCTGTTCCTTATTTTTGTACGTTCTATTCACCTCCTCATTTCAATGGCAGACAAACCCTAATTCCAATTGCAATCCCAAATCAAATCCAAAGCTGAAATTTCAAACTCCACAATATATACCAAATTTTATATGGATTTTAAGCTCTTGACAAGAGAAATCTAAGTCTACAATTCGTTTTTTGATTTGACGCATCGTTTGTCCTGGAATCAGCGAGATAACCTCGGCCGTTCAATTGAGCGTTGATCTATTTCGTCCAATCGACGAATCATGGGCATGGTAGGGTGGAGGGGATCGAGAGCTGCAGATCCATGAGTTTACTTTGCTTCGATGGTGCTTGGATTCGCCGCGTTTGGTGGATGAACGGAAGTTTTTCGCAGCGTACGTGTGTCGATCGGAGGCGCCACAGCGGGTGGGACCACCGGGGTTGGGTCAGTCTTGGCCACGGGGTTCGACGCCTTGAAGACGGCTCGGTCCGGTTGCCTTTTGGTGAGGCGATTCGTGGTAACGGCAAGTGAAGGAGGCGGCAAAGGTTTCTTACTGGAGCGATTTTCTGAGTCACGTGGGAGACAATGACATGGTAGTTACGTGTATTTTATTTTAGTTTATTTTATTTCAAATTTCAAACTCGTTCTAACAACAATAACTTTTACATACGAGATCAGTTTTGGACGCAGTTTTCTCCGTTGGAATTGTATCAGAATTTCGGACATTCTGGCACCGATTTGGACGGATTCTGAGACCGTTCAAATTTTTGGGTTTAAATTGGATTTAAATTCAATTTAAATTCAAAATGTGAGTGTTTTAACCCACTCACAACTTCTAAAATTTCTTATGCTTGACAAATTAATTTTTGTTGTGATTATTCGTTTATTTATGACTGTTTCTTATATTTTAATCATTTTCTCAATTAATTGCATTTATTCAAATTTAATTTTTATTTAATTTATTATTGAATATAACTGCTAGTTAATTACATGTTAAATATTGTCAATTATATATTGATATTGATGATTGTTTTGGATGATGATTATGATGGATGTATGATTTTATGATGGATGAATGGATGTATTATTTATATAATCATAATCTGCAAGTTATTATGCATTTATTTTGATTCGAGATTATGGTTTGAAATGATATACAACCGCATTTTTATTTTAAATTACGGATTGAATTGATAAATATCCGTATCACTTGACCATAGGATAGAAAATTATATACAGCACCGCGTTATATACATATAAAAAATTTGAAATGATTTTTTATGGTTTTGGAAAGTAATATACGGTTTAATAAATATAATTTTTTGATGTTATATAAATATTATTTTATATATATATAGTTAAATTCTTGAATTTAAGCTATGTATAAAGTTGATTAATAAAAATGAGTTTAATAGTAAAGTTTGATTTTTTATATATAAAAATGGTTAAGTATCTATTTAAATTATATTGTATATACAGTTTATAATGACTCAAAAAAATTAATGTTGGAAGATAAGTGTGAATTTGATTTGAATTAAAGTATTTAAGAACGATCCTCGAAAATTTTGATTTGAAATGTAAATAAATTGAGATTTAAAGGGTATGATTTAATAACTTGATTTTTGTTTAGAGGACTTAAATGAATATCAAATTGATTTAATTGAATATTATCAAGTTAATTTAATTAAAAGAATATCCAGTTATTTGAAGTCTAAAGGTTTTGCTAAAATGATATTTGATTTATTCAGTAAACATTTCAAATCTAAATAATAGTAGTTGAAGTTGATGTATATGAAATTATAAAAGAATAAGATTTGAAATGGTGGGATAATTAAAGCTTTGATATATATGGAAATTATATTGGTTTTTTTGGGAATTTAAAATCCATATTGAAATTGATTTGTGAAGGTGAAGAAGCTAATTTACTATATAAAGTAATTAAGTATTTAAACCATTTAAGTGGTGTAGTATGTTTCAAAGTTACAAATTTCAAAGTATTACGTTTTGGAAGGGTTATAGTTTAAGTCTTTGGTTTCGAAGTTTTATAACTTGAATACTTTGATTTTAATAAGGAATATCATATTTGTTTGGTTTTTAAATTTTAAATGATATCGTATTTATATGGTTTTGAAATAACTATTATATCCTGGTTTTGAAGTATAAATTATTTTGAAATGACCGCGGTGTTATACTAACGTTTGGCTGTTGAAGAGACTGGGATCGGAAGTTGTCATACTCTTTGCCAACTCCGAAAACCACTTTAACAACTGTGTACGCGATAGAGATTCCAGAATGATGTAGGATGGTGGCGGCATTTTCTTTGAGGTAAATACGTAGACCCAACTCCCATGAATTGGCATAAGGTGGCTAAAACAGGAGCGATTGACGGGCTAATGAGGTAGCTCCTTTGATCGAACACATCCCTTCGATATTATACTCTAAATTTTGGATTGACTCGGTGGCCACTTTTGATTTTCGTTTTTTGGGGGTATGGCTCGAGGTGGGCGGTAGCTGCGCGCTACGCGTTACCACCGGCCCGGAAGCGTAATTGGTATATTTACCCTGGCATTGCCTAGTTGTGCCGTGTCACCTGCCCTATGGCGCCTTGTATGATTTTCTATTTGTGTCGTACCCATGGAGTATCCTCTGGTAGCCTCCCGATCAGGAGGTAGGTACTGTATAGACTATTGGTATTATTACGTTGTAACGACCCGCAAATTCGCACCCCTTGAGTCAACACTATTCTACATCAATCAACTCAAGTTGCACAAAAATAAGAACCATTTGGGTTAAAGAAGAAGAGGTAGAAGAAGAAAATAGAAAAAACAACATCAGAATCTAACCATCGCAGCGGAATAAAATATAATAGATAATCACATATCTTTACAGCAAAAACAAATACTATATCAGTTTATACATACATTATCAGAGTACATCATCAGTGTTCAACATCAATAACATACAACTGGATGCACAGCGGAATAATAATCAAGTATGGAAGTACGTATCGCCATCCAGCTTGTCTCCTGAGCTCCACAGCATCATATCATGTATTCTATAATACTCGGTCTGACTCGGGCATTACAGTTAAATAACACCCGAGTCAATCTGGAATACCAGCGTGAGAAATCACACTCAAATTGATTATTAAAGTTTCAAAAATCCTTTTGAAAACAAAAGCATCTCGTAAGACCACGCCACAAATAAACATGTCAGGTTTTTACCTTACGATAGCTAAAACATTTTCTTATAAAATCCTCTGATATTATAATAGGGTCTATATACAAATACTAATTGAAATAGCCGAAATTTTTACATTCATTTAATTCCAGCTACTAGCCACAAAGTGGGTAATACAAACAAAACTCCTAAAAGGCGCGTAGGGAGAATGGATTTCCAACTAATGACTAGGCACTGGGGTACCACCTGTCACGGTACGTGGCCTAGATCACTGTACCGAGGATCACTCCCGACCCCCTGCAACACAAGACCCGGATTATCCCTTACTGGATAATCCCGAGTAAGATCACCCCATGGTTGGGATCAGCAACCACACCACTAAGCCGAAATAAAAAGGGACATCTAGACAGGGATTACTACCCGGAAATGGGTGCTGCCCACCAAGCCTTGCTGCATAACCCCTGATTTTCAGTCATTCCCGGTTGATGAGGCTTGAGGCTAAGCATTACATTTTAGATCATTTCACTTAGAATGCTCATCGTCCACTTGACGATGTTCTCAAAGCATTCATCCATACAAGTCCGTCCCGGGTTCGAACGGAACCAAAGGCACTATTCCTACTACATCCATTTTGGAAATATCCCCAGGATTAGTAGTGACTAGACCTTGCACTTCACTGCTTCATATTCGAATCCAAACTCGTTTTCCCATGAAAAGTACAAACCGGATCAAAGTGGTTTTCGAGAAATAAATCCCGATCCCGGTCTCTTCGAAATGATCAACGCATTTGGCCAATATTGATAGTCAGTTATTTAACTATCAATTAACTTTCACAATCATCCATCAAACAATAAATAATTTCCCAAATTATTTATTTTCCTCAAAAATATCTTTGCAAGATATATTTCCATTTTCATCCCTTTTGAAAACAGTTCCTAACTACCTTCCTTTTGCAGAATAAATTTCCCAAAAATTTTCTATTTCCACTGAAATCATATAACAACCTTAGATTTTTGACTATAAATTTCTTTACTATATTTTAAATTTGTTTTATTTGTTAAATTTCGTCTCTAAATATTTTTAAAATGATAATAGAATTTTTCCAAAATTTACTGTATTTATTTCCTATTTTTAAGGGCTGTTTTCCAATTTTCTGCTATTTTCTTCATTAAAAACTATATTTAAATTAAATTTTAAATATTTATTTTGTGAATATATTTTTATTTTATGTTATTATTTATGTTTAAAAATATTTTACAAGCTCATATGAATTTTTTAAAAATTATTCTATTTAATTTCAAATTTTCTAGTCTAGTTCACTATTTTTAGCTATTTTTCTTAATTTAACTTTATATAATTAATAAATAATATATAAATTTTTATGTTGTGATTAATTTTCGAAATTTTATCTGGCATTATTATTATTTCCAGAAATATAAAGTTATATAATTAAAATAAAGAAATATGAAAGGGTTTTGACTTTCGAATTGCCTTTTACCTTTTTGAATTCCACCTCTTCATTTTCCTCACAACTCTTCATTTCTCTTGCCATAACTCCCCACATTTCAGCCCACTATCTCATTTTCAATTCACTATCTATCTTTCCTCCTTCCTGAGGAAAAATTTCAGCCATCCTTGCTTGAAGATTTTGGTAAAACTTTATTTCTTTTATCTCTTTTTCTATTTACATCGTTTATTTTTAGCTTGATTTTGCACATGCTTTCACCTCTTTTAGGATCGACCATGCCTCCCTTGCTGCCTAGCCACCTCCAGAACCTAATGACACACCACCAACACCTCCTCCTTACCAGCCACCCAAGCCATGAACTCCCTTAGTGACGCATATCCACAAAAGTTTCAAAACACCCTTCTTATTAGCCTAACCGAGCACCACTCTCATTCCATCACCTCACCACCCCTCTAGCCTCCACCTACCACAACACCACCACCTCCAGTACCCACGGCCACACCACCACAGTAGACCCCACTCCTCTGGCCGTGACACCTAGGGCTTTGGCCGAGCCCAAATCCTTGACCAAATTCATGTATGCATGCTTAGGTGTGTTATTGCCTTCACCCACCTTTACACCATCATTCCAACATGTAGACCGAACCCATACTCACCCAAAGCAGACCCAAACGCCTGCAATTATGTTGTATTTCCCCTCATGGCTGAGCTTAGTAAAGGTTAAAAGCAAGTGCAAGCATTTCTATTTGATTCTGTGCAGTCTATTCTAGTGTAGTTTTGATCGTAGTTGATTTGAAACTCATCGTTGTTATATTGTTTTTGTTTGATGTCTATCTAAGGAATTTGACACTTGTCTCCTCCATTCAAATCTGTGTCATGCTTTTGTGCTTGTGTAGATCCCGTTTGTGAAATTCTTTGTTGGGTCATCAGCTCAAACCAGTGAGTTATTTTCACCAGACAGTTTTATACTTATATGAATAGTAAATTGATCGCTTGTGAATATGTAAACTGCATCACCATATTTTATTTTTCTATGTCACTATTATATGATGTTCACACATTATTAAACACCAGTTGTATCATATGTTACTGTTATATTATTGTTGTTTTGTTATTTTTATAAGTTTATCACACTGCAAGTTCCCTTTAGATTAGAATCACTATGGGTTGAAATGATACATACCCGAACGGAATTTAGAATAAGGGAAAATCGTTATGGGCTGAAATGATAGGCCTGAATGATTTTCAATTTATTTCATTTACTTGGGGCCGTGGGTTTGAAATGATAAAACCCGGATTTTCTTTGTAAATTACGGGTTGGAATGATATATTACCCGTATCACTTTTCCTAGTGTAGAAAATTATATACAGACCCGTAGCTAATATATGTTTTTCTAAATATTTTAAAATTATTTTAGAAATGTAAGTATTAAAATATTTTGATTTAAATCTAATTAAAAATGATTTTTGTAAAATATTATTGATTTTTTGAATAACTATAAGTGAAATAAGTTAATGAAAAAGTTAGAAAATTTTGAATGTAAGTTATTTTGGAAAATTTGATTTAATTATAATTGGAAATTAAATTGAATATGAAATTATGATAAGTTTATGATAATTTGAATTTAAATGAATTTAAAGTGATTTTATATCATATTAATGATTTTTAATAAAGTTGAAATGTGAAATGAATGAATATTTAAGTTGAAATTTTGAAATATAACTAAAATTGGAAATTCATGGAATTGACTTAAAAGTGAATTTTTAGTTAAGTAAATAAAAATAAAACTAAGTTATATTTGAGAATTTGAACTTAAGTGTTAGGTTGAAATTTAGTGTAAGGAATTTAAAATTGAAAATTGCAATTTAATAAGTGAATTAGTGTCAAATATGAATTTTTAAATGGAAATTTATCTTTATGAAATCATGTAATTAAAGAAAATTAAATGATGGTTATAAAAGTAAGAATATGTGATTTTATAAGTTAAAAGTGATTCGTAGAAAATATAACCGTTGTGAAATTATATTGAAATTTTGAAGTTAATTAACTGCATTTTTGAAATGCTATTTTATCTAGTATAAATGATAATACAACATTTGTAAATGTTGTAGTGGATAAGTGAACTAAATAGCTAAATTGAATTAAAGGCTATTATAGCATTTTATTTTTAATGCTATAATTGTTGGATTTAAACTAAGTTTTCTTTGAAACTAATTTAACTATATTACAGCATTTTAAAACGCTGTCTTTTGTTAAATTGAACTGTTTTGAATATAACTTTCTGTAGCATTTTCCAAATACTGCGAAAGTTGAATTTTCACTTTTTTGATAAAATTAAGTGAATGAATGAACTGTGAAAGTTGAAAATTTTTGAACTTTAATAATTTGATCATTAAATGCAATAACTTCATTTTTTTTATGATTTAAATGAAGTAATTTGTTTGGAATTGAACTATTTTGAAATGTGAATTGAAATGGTATTTTTAAATTGAATAAAATGAATATGTTTTTCAAATGAAATGATAAGTTCGATATTTTGAAATGGATTTGAAATGATATTGGACTTTGAGAAATAAATACCATTTTGAAATTATAACTACGGGTTATAATAACGATTGGTTGTTGAAGAGTCCGGGATCGGATATGGATACACTCTCTGTCGATACCGAAAACAACTTTAACAACTATGTACGCGGTGGAGATTCCAGAATGAAGTAGGATGGTGACGACGTTCCTAAGGTACATTTCGTGGACCTGACTCCCGTGAGATAGCATAAGTTGGCTAAAACAGAAGCGATCTCGGGCCAAAGGAGGTAGCACCTCTGGCTAAACACACTTCTTCGATACCATTCTATTACTGTTGTGATCGATTGGGTGCACCCCTTGATTTTAGAGTGTTGTTCAGGGTGGGCGTATGTGGCTGCTGCGTTACCGCCAGCCCGTGTGCGTAATTGGTATATCTACCCTGGCATTTCCTTGTGTGTCGTGTCACCTACCATACCGAGCCTTTACTACGAGTTTGTCTTTCGCCCGTAGCCCGTGTGGTATCCTCCGATAGTCACCTGGAATGGAGATGGCATGATATTGGATGGACTACTGGGACTATTATGTGTGAAGGGTGATATGGGTAGCCCGGAACGCTATTTAAAAGTATGTTTATTTTACTATAGTCATTATTATAATAGCGAAATATTACTATATAGTAAATAGTTTAATGGATCCTTAGAGGATGTGCGGTCCCAGGCATCCTTTAAGTTACTTGTATCTTTATTACAGTTCACTTGAGTTGGTTTACATTATATAAGTATATATTGTCCTGATTCGAGTGTTTTGTGTTTTGCTTTACGCTCGGGTCAGCCTGAGTATGGATTCTCTTCCTAGAGTTGGTCTTTCACTAGAGTTTCTGCATATCTGCATATATTTCTATTACTGTTTCAGCTATATTAGTTTATCTCATGTTTTAGTGAACTTCTATGTATTTGGGATTTATATTCTGTTGTTTTCAGACTATATTATGTATTTGGTTTGAGACTCTGTTATGGTAGCTTTATAAACTACTATGTTATTTTATATTCCATTGCGAGTTATTTTGATTGTTCTGTGTCTGTGATTCTGTATATTTGATTTTATTTTCTCCAAATTTATTTACAATCTGTTATTTCGCATCATTCAAGTCTGACATGTGTGGATTATTGTCAATTTGAATTGTACGAAATTGGGGGTTGTTACAATTGGTATCAGAGCTTTGGTTTTTGGCAAACCATTGCCTCTGCGGAGCAAAAACTCATTAGAGATAGGGTATTTCTACCATAGGATGAGTGAAATCGATCTCAGAATCATATCTTTGTGAGAGACGTATTTTCAAATTATAAAATTGATTTTTCAAAGGATTTTCAAAGATTATTTTGGTATATAAATTTTTCTTGCTTTTAAAGGATTTTCAAATGTTTTCTAACTTTCCTTTCTTTTGTATCTACCTTGATAGGATTTTTCTTTCTTTAAGATATTCATCTAAGTGTATTATCTTGCATTATCTTAATTTATCTTTGGCTTGTCTTTATTCTTGTCCTAAATTCATTCTTGATATTTTTCAGGATGAATCAAGGATATGCCAGAGGTAGGGGTCGCGGTATTGCCCTAGCTCCTCAACCTGTTGCTCCAGTCAGGTTCACTATTTTTTGTAAGGAATTCTCTCAACTAGGTGGAACCCCATTCACCGGTTCAGAGACTATTATTGAGGCTCAGCAGTGGTTGCGGATTCTTGAGAGGATATTTACCGGTCTTGACATTACTGATGCTCAGAAGCGTCAGCTAGCAGCCTGGCAGTTGCATGATTCTGCTTTAGATTGGTGGGAGTCCGTTATGGCTAACACCATCGAGGCTGATATCACTTGGGAGCAGTTTAGGTATCCTTTGGATTATCTTAATTTTGTTCCTTTTTTTTCTCCTTCCTTTGAATCTATCTTAAGCTTTTTTTCTGTATTTTTTTCCAGGAAGGCTTTTGTGACAAAATGGATGCCAGAAGCCGGGAAATCTCAGCTTTATCATGAGTTTATGGATTTGAAGCAGGGTACCATGTCTTTTGCTGAGTATGAGAGGAAGTTCAATGAACTTTCCAAGATCGGTCCTAGCCTTATTGACACTCCTCTCAAGAAGAATGAGAAATTCATCGCTGGTGCTCGTCCAGAGTATTATAGTCGCCTCATTTCTCATGTTCATGGTTCTTTCACCCAGCTCATGGATATGGCTATTCTCTATGATAATCCCACATCCAAAGGTCATGTTGTTTCTGGTGCTCAGTCTTCCTCTGTAGTTTCCAAAATGCGTAAGCCAAACTTCCAGCAGCAGAAGTAGAATTGGCAGAAGCGTCCGGGTTTGGGATCTTCATCATCTGTTCCTGCTCAGAGGCAACCAGTTGATCTCTCCGCCATCACTTGCTTTAGGTGTGATCAAAGAGGGCACTATGCCAATAGTTGTCCCACTTTATCTGGTGCTGCTGTTCCTCCACCCGCTCAGTCGGCTAGACATGATCTCTGTCATATCTGTCTCCAACCCGGTCATTTTAAGAAAGATTGCCCTACCTAGCAGAGGGGTACTCCTTCTGGTATATTTGCTGTCACTTCTGCCTCTTCTCCAGTTCCTCCACCTGCCCCTGCTCCTAGTGATGACCAAGGTACACTCCAGGGTTCATTTACTTTATATCATCATCCCGTTCGTGTGTTGTTTGATACCGGTGCTTCACATAGTTATATTTCTGTTGATTTGTGTGATAAGTTTGAGCATCTCCTTTCTCATGAGTATGCTTCTGTTCCATTATGTGTTTCAAATCCTATTGGGGCTCCTGCTAACCTTAATCGGATTTGTCGAGAAGTAAAACTTCTCCACTCTGATCATCGCTTTAGTGGTGATTTTTATATGCTGGGCATCGATGCTTTTGATTTATTGCTCGATCAGGATTGGTTAGAGAATCATGATGCTCATATCTCTTGTAAAGCCCAGTCTGTTCGTCTCTTTGACGATCACGGGAATGCCTTGATTATTCAGTGTTGCATGCCTCAGGATTTTGCTGGAAACTTTATTTATTCTTTGGATTCTTCTCCCAGTGACCTTGATTCTACTCCTGTGGTTAGACTATATCCCGATGTATTTGGTGAAGTCACTTCTTTACCTCCGAAGCGGGAAATTGATTTTCGGATTGATCTTATTCCTGGTGCTCGACCTGTTGTTCTTCCTCCTAAAAGAATGGCACCCCGCGAGAAGGTTGAGATGAGAAAGCTAATTGAAGACTTATCTTCCAAAGGTCTGATTAGGCCTAGTTTTTCTGAATGGGAAGCTGCGGTGGTTTTTGTCACCAAATCTGATGGTTCACTTGGGATGTGTGTTGATTATAGGGAGCTGAACAAGATCACTATGAAAAACAGATATCCAATGCCTCGTATAAACGATATGTTTGATCAGCTTCATGGTGCCACTATTTTCTCTAAGCTTGGCCTTGCCGCAGGTTTTCATCAGCTCAGGGTTGCCGAGGATAGCATTCCCAAGACTGCTTTCTGCACTGAGAATGGACTTTATGAATGGTTAGTCATGCCTTTTGGTTTGACAAATGCTCCTGCCTTCTTTGTTGATTTGATGAATTGTGTTTTTCGTGATGTGCTTAATAAATTTGTGCTAGTCTTTGTTGATGATATCCTTGTCTTCTCTAAGACTAAGGATGAGCATAAGTCACATTTGAAATATGTTCTTGAGACTCTCGGAAATCATCGGTTAAAGGCTAAATTTTCTAACTGCCATTTCTGGGAGGATGAAGTCCATTATCTCGGGCATATTGTTTCTAGTAATGGAGTTTCTGTTGATCCAGTTAAGATTGCTGCAATCAATGTAAGCCTTTCTTTCTTCTCTTTCTCTATCATTTTAATAATTCTATTTTTTTTCCTGTTGTCCTTATTTTCTCCCGATTCTATTCCAGGATTGGGGAACTCCAAAGACTCCATCTGATATTCGTAGTTTTCTAGGCCTTGCTAGTTATTACCGGAGATTCATTGATAATTTTGCTCGGACTACTGCACCTCTCACGGCTTTGACTCGGAAGAATGCCAGATTTGTCTGGAGTGATCAGTGTAAGGCTAAATTCAGTGAGTTAAAGAGCAAGCTAACTTCCACACCAGTTCTTACTGTTTTGAATAGAAGTGAGGGATTTACAATTTATACTGATGCTAGTAGTGAGGGTTTGGGTGATGGTAGGGTTATTTCCTATGCCAGCCGTCAGTTGAAAACCCACGAAGTAAATTATGCTGCTCATGATTTAGAATTACTTGCTATTGTCTTTGCTTTGAAACTTTGGAGACATCATCTTCTTGGAACCAAGTTTGAGCTTTTCACAGATCATCAGTCTCTGGGACATATCTTCTCCCAGAAGGATTTGAATCAGAGGCAAGTTCGTTGGCTTGAGTTTCTAGCTTCTTACGACCTCGACATTAACTATACTCCCGGTAAAGCTAATGTCGTGGCCGATGCTTTGAGTCGGAAGAAGGCTTTGTTGTGTCAGCTTGTTGTTTCTTCTTCTCCTCTTCTGCATCGGATTATGGCTAAACAGGATGAAGATGAGATGCTTAGACTGATGAAGGAGAGTGTTCGTAGCAGAGTTGGTAGTAGTGGTAGTAGTAATGGAGCTCAGATTGATGACAGAGGAATATTGAGGATTAATGGCAGGATTTGTGTTCCGAATGTTGATAGCTAGAGGCAGGAGTTGCTTCAGGAGAATCATTGATCCAGACTTTCTATTCATCCTAGTGTGTCGAAGATGTATCAGGATATGAAGAGGCTTTATTGGTGGAAGGGTATGAAGAGGGATATCTCTATCTTTGTTAGTCGGTGTGCGACTTGTCAGCAAGTCAAAGCCGATCACCGAAAGACCCCTGGATTGTTACAGCCCCTTGAGATTCCTAATTGGAAGTGGGAACAGGTTTCCATGGATTTCATCGATGATTTACCGAGGACTTGGAAGGGAATTGAGAATATCTGGGTTATTGTTGATAGACTGACCAAGTCCGCTTATTTTTTTCTGGTCAAGTCTACTCATTCTGCTTCTAGTTTATCTGAGATTTACATTAGAAAGATCGTTCGTCCCTATGGTGTTCCTCTCAGTATTTTTTGTGATCGCGACCCTATTTTATTAGTCAGTTCTGGAAGGCTTTTCAGGAATCTTTGGGTACTCGTTTGAATCTAAGCACTGCTTACCATCCTCAGACCAACGGTCAAACGGAAAGAGTAAATCAGACTCTCGAGGATCTTCTTCGTGCTTGTGTGCTTGACTATGGAGGATCTTGTGATGATTATCTCCATCTTGCCGAATTTACCTACAATAATAGCTATCAGGTATAATCTTATCTTCTGTTTTCAGTCTATTCTTGATCTTTTTATCTATCTCATTCCATCTTTGCATTCAGGTCAGTCTCAAAATGTCTCCGTTTGCTGCTTTATACGGACGACCTTGTAAATCTCCATCTTGCTGGATTGAATCCGGTAATCGTTTGGTTCTTGGTCCTGAAGTGATTATGGAAGCTTCTTAGAGAGTTGAGGAGATTAAGAAGAGGTTGAGAGTCGCTTAGGATGGACAGAAGAAGTATGCCGATAGGCGTAGGCTGAATTTGGAATTAGCTGTTGGTCATCAGGTGTTCCTTTAGGTTTCTCCCTTGAGGAATGTCGTTCTCTTTGGTCGTAGAGGGAAGCTTTCTCCTAGGTTCATTGGTCCTTTCCGCATTGTGGAAAGAGTTGGTTCTTTAGCTTATCGTTTGGATTTGCCCGAGAAGCTTTCTGGAGTGCATGATGTATTCCATGTCTCCATCTTCGCCATCATCTTCATGATCCATCTCTTATTGTATAGCCTTCTGCTCTTTATAGTTGGATATTGAGCCTAACCTGACTGTTCAGAGGAAGCCACTTTGTATTGTTGGTAGAGATACGAAGCAGCTCAGAAGGAAATTTGTTAATTTGGTCAAAGTACAGTGGAGTACTGATGATCGAGACTGTACCTGGGAAATGGAGGAGAATATTCGTGCTTCGAATCCGGAATTATTTGTTTCAGGTACTATTTTGTTTTTCTATCTTGTTTCTCTTATTTTTCCATTCCGTTCTTTTCGAGGACGAAAAGATTTGAGTGGGGGAGAGTGTATCAACCATATATTTTTAACTATAAATTTCTTTAGTTTATTTTTAATTTGTTTTATTTGTTAAATTTCATCTCTAAATATTTTTAAAATAATAATAGAATTTTTCCAAAATTTACTGTATTTATTTCCTATTTTTAAGGGTTGTTTTCCTATTTTCTGCTATTTTCTTCATTAAAACTATATTTAAATTAAATTTTAAATATTTATTTTGTGTTTTTATTTTATGCTATTATTTATGTTTAAAAATATTTTACAAACTCATATGAATTATCTAAAAATTATTCTATTTAATTTCAAATTTTCTAGTCTAGTTCACTATTTTTAGCTATTTTTCTTAATTTAACTTTATATATTTAATAAATAATACATAATTTTTTATATTTTGATAAATTTTCGAAATTTTATTTGGTATTATTACTATTTCCAGAAATATAAAGTTATATAATTAAAATAAAGAAATATGAAAGGGTTTTGGCTTTTGAATTGCCTTTTACCCTTTTGAATTCCACCTCTTCATTTTCCTCACAACTCTTCATTTCTCTTGCCATAACTCCCCACATTTCAGCCAACTATCTCATTTTCAATTCACGTATCTTTCTTTCCTCCTTTCTGATGAAAAATTTCGGCCATCCTTGCTTGAAGATTTTGGAAAACTTTATTTCTTTTATCTCCTTTTTCTATTTACATCGTTTATTTATAGCTTGATTCTGCACATGCTTTCACCTCTTTTAGGATCGGCCATGCCTCCCTTGCTGCCTAGCCGCCTCCAGCACCTGATGACACACCACCAGCACCTCCTCCTCACCAGCCACCCAAGCCATGATGTAACATCCCAGAATTTTGTTAAATTAAATTCGTTAAATTGTTTGAACTTTTAAAAATTTAATTTGAGAATTCCAAAAGAAATAAAAATTGTTGATATTAATATTACACATTTATATAGAATTAAATAAAAATAAATATTGATGGTTAAGTTAAAATAATAATAATAATAATAATAACTAAAACAATTTTTCCTATATTTAGCAAAGTAACTAAAACAAGTTTGCAAGAAAATATACAAACCAGGCCTATACAAGTAGTCATATAAATAAGGAAGTAAAACAAAACAACACTTATCAAAATATCAAACAACAAGATAACAAAAGAACATGAAAAGAAAAAAAAAAGCAAAACAAAACACTTTCATTTTAGCAAAGTCAACAAACAAGTTGCATAGGAAGTGAATAAACAAAAATAAAAATATATAAACTATACATATAAAAGAAAATCAAACAAGCATGGGAAGCATGAGCACTTAATGCATTTACACTTCAACCGATAAAACAAGATCTTCCCAACCAAACTTGTACTGGCAAGAATTTAAAGTAAAGACTGCCGTAAACATGCTTTCATTAAATGCCTTTACTCCTCAGCCACCCTTGAAAGAAGGAGGAAAGCATGGGTTGTACAAAGCCTGTACACAACCTTCTACATACATTTATACATCCACAACCTCAAGTTCATTCGTTTAAACATATTAGCGAAGATCAAAAATTAAAGGGAAAACAAACATTACCTATATTCAAAATTTGGAAACATTTCACTGAAGAGAAAAAGAGAAGAGGATCAAAAACAGTTTTTCAAAACAGGAACATCTCTGCCCATCCAAAATTTCAAAGGCGAGTGACATATTTTGAAAACATTCAAGCCTAATTAAACTGTGTAGATGACTTATGCTTATGGCCATATACAGATGTGAATTTTTGTGTATACTGATTTCATTTGTTCTGTTATTGTGTGATTGTGGTTTGTTCTATACACAGTTGCTATCATCTCTGTGTTTGTTTTCAAAAGTACAGAGTTCAATCAAGTTAACAATTCAAATTTTCACTTCTCAAATCTCTGATATATATTTAATCTTCAACCAATAGTTTTGTTTAAACATCTTCTAGGAGCTAAAATTGGTTTTCAGCTTGAACATGGAGGGTCTGCCTCTGTAACTAAAATTTTGCAGTAAAAACAGGATTTTATGGTTAATTCAAGTATTTCAAACCGATGATTTGATTATATAACCTGGATAAGTACATCAAGTGATGGTTTTTAAAGACAATACAATGATTTTTACATTAGTAGTTTGGGAGTAGTTTGTATTTGAAATAAAATTACATTTCTACCAATTTCAGATGATTGATAAAATAATTACATTTGAGATTTGGGATGAAGCAAGATTAAGCATCCATGTTTTCATAAAAATTATCAGAAAAATTTTCCGTTGCATAAATTTTGGGGTCAAATTTAATTTAGGGTTTCACTTTAAGTTATTACACTGTTCTGTAATGTGTCGTGTACGGCTCCAATACGCGATCGAGCTACACCTGCTTGTGGGAAGAGATAGTACGAAGTGTCGACGTGCGATAGCCCGAAGCATGGATTTTCTGGTGAACTGAGGCATGGTGGCGTTGCGTTTGGATTGGGTATGCTCGAGTTTCAAGTGTAACGAAAAGGTGAAAAATTAATTTCGAGGCGATGGCTTTGAATTGATGATCGAATTCGAGTGACTGTGAGTTTTTCGATTTGTTGAGGGTCGCGATGGCCACCGGAGCGGCAGACTGGCGGCGTGCACGTGCACGAACCCATGATTGGGTATCAGTGTTATGTTTGGAGGAGAAGGATTTTAACTCAAAGGAGGCTTCGGGATTTTCATGATGTGGCTCGAGTATCCACTCGAGTAAAATATTTGCGCACCCGGGTTTAAATACTTAGCATTTATTCAAGTTAAAAACAGGGGCGCTCGGGTTGATTTTGATGAAATCCCAAAGCAAACACGAAATATTCTCGTGCGTGACCAGAAGCAGGTCTCGAGACAAAATTTGAAACAGCTTTTACTTCAAATTTTTTAAAATTTTAAGACATTTTAAAAATAAGTTCAACAATGATTCAATTAGAAATTTTAAGCTACTGTAAAACTTAAGCGAAATGTTTGAAGAAATTAATTCTTATTTATTTAGTTTTAATATAATATTTTTTTATAAGGTTATTTATATTAAATAAATAATGTAATTCAAAGGAAAATTTAAGAAAAATGTTGTTTTAAAACTAAACCTAACCTTTAAAATATGATAAATGAAATTTATTGAACACGGTTTAAAAAGATAATCAAAGCAATTCGATTCTCTTTTGGTTACGTAAACGATTAATGATTTCTTAATATAACCTCTTAAGAAATAAGCTTGGTTAATTAATTAATATCAAAGTTTAAATAAATTGATAACTAAGATTTAAATTAAATAAAGATGCTTTGATTTTTCCTGAATATTGTGTGCTGGATTGATATTCCTGTTATGTGATGTGATGCTATGTAATATTGAATGCTTTGAGCTGAGTTGTGATATTGGTATTACTGCTGTATTGATGTGAAAACCCTGTTTGCCCATAAAACGGCATTTAAACTTCAATGCGACAGGGAATCAGATTTCAGTTTGTTATCCGAAACCCATATTGAACCTGTGAATTTTTGTGAACGACATATCCACATGTTTTTAAAATTGACGCTCACTATTCGGCTTAGCCGGGAAAGGACCTTTGTGTCGTATAACCCATTTCGAATATGTGATTCGACGTTATGGATAGCATTTGAAGACCGGTGTTGAAGACCGGGTATTTGCGAGAGCGATAGGATAACCTGTCAAATGACTTTGCACCGAGTTGGTCAGGTATAGAGTTCTCCATATGTGATGGGGAAACCGATCGGGATTGTGGATATCCGGATTGCAAGGACTTCTTTGGAAGTGCCTTCGGTTCTGTTTGAACCCAGAACAGACTTGTATGGATTGTATGTCTGACATTACAAATTGAGATATAAAGCAGATTTCTTTCAAGTACATTTCCGTGGGTGGCGGAGAATTTATTCTCTTAGCTTAACACCCTTAGAGGTTATGTAGTTGAAGGTTATCAACGATATATTCCCAATTTGGTAATGTGGCATGCTGAGTGTTGCTGACTATTTGTTGATCGAAGCATGGCTTTGTGAAAAGCGTAGCTTTGTGGACGAGACTTCGTCGAGCCTCACACCCCGGAATGGTCGAAACAGGAAAGATGCGGCAAGGTTATTGGGGGTAGCACCCCTTAGGGTATGTGCATTTCCTTCTGGATAGAAGTGGCATAATGGTATGGAGCCCGGATACTTAACTTATGTTGATATCGCAAATATATATACATATATATGTATTACTTTGTGATTTGTTGATGGGGACCCGGTTAAAGGTTGGTTACAACCGGAAAATGGAATACTCGTGTCAGTAGTTACCCAGTTAGGGGTAACCCGGCCTTGTGTTGGCAGAGATCCGGTTTCTCCGGTCGTCCCTCCAGAGGCGTACCCATGTGGCCCAGGAAGTTCCTTAGCCTGACCATTGTTGGAAATCCAGTTCCCAATACGAAACCCTGTACGATTTTAGTTGTAGAACCTGCCTTTTACTTATGGTGGCGCCCCACTATTTAGATGGTAGCTATAGTAGGCATACGATAATGGTCGTACGTTGGCTAAGATTAATATTCTATTTTTGAAATGCTTTCTACATTATGCACTAGAAATAATATCAAAGAATTCTTTTTCTCGTACCAAGAATATTTAACTGTCATAAGAAGAAATCTCCTCCAATCCTGCGTTTGCATTGTATGTGTGGCGGGAGGTGTTATGGTAGTTCCATTTTTAAGAGCATACCGAAAATTCTTTTATAAATCTAGTTTCTTTAAAAGCAACTATTTTTATTTACTCATACCAGTCCCATGACTGATCCGGAGTTTATTGTTTTCTTTCCTAAACTCTGGGTGCCCATCATTTCTACACGGGCAGCCTAGTAGCAGGTTTCTGTATTTTGGAGTAGCAGTATTTTGGAGTCTTATCTTGGAGATATCTTAAGAGTTTTTTGGAGATTTCAGGTGTTTAGCTTTTGGTAGTTCGTTATCACCTCTTTCAATTGAGGACTTATGGATATATGATCACTGTTGTATTATCATGATGTTGTATTTGGACTTGTGGTGTATGTATTATATACTCTGTTGTAGTATGGATATTATGTTGATGTTGTAACTATGATGATATTTATGATATTGATTCTTTTCCGCTGTTTTATATTCATCTAATTGTTGTTATAAGCTCCGGTGATGCGAATTTGATGTCGTTTGTCGGACATCGTGTTTGGGTCGTCACAAGTGGTATCAAAGCTGTTGGTTGAGTAAGAACTTTAGCTACGGAGTATAACACATTAGATGGCTCATTAGAGATAGGGTGAAGTATACCCTAGAATAAGTATAATCGAGACTGAAACTCTAAATTTTATTAGTCTATTTTTACTGCTGATATTCCTTAAGATATTTCGTTCGTGTATTTAAATCAATTTTCTTACTAATTACATATAGTAAGAAATGAGCGGACGAAGGGGAAGAGTTAGGGGTCACGGAGGTGCCACAGCACCTGATCAAGATCCCCCAATGGCAATAGCGGCAGCTCAGCAACAACCGAATCTGGCTGACTTGTATAAGAATTTCTCGAGACTTGGTGGTAAGCCGTTCAACGGCAAAGAGTCGATTGTTGAGGCTCAAGCATGGATAAGATCGTGTGAGAAAATCTTCAGAGGGCTAAAATTGGAAGACGATCAGAAGCGACTCATAGCTTCTTGGAAACTTCAAGATGAAGCTTCAGCCTGGTGGGAGACAATCACGGTAGATAAGCCAGAAGACGAGTTTTCTTGGGAAAATTTAAAAGAAGTGTTTGAGAAGCAATATCTGCCATCAGCTGGAATTTCTCGAATGTATCAGGAATTTATGGACCTGAAGTAGGGAAGTTTATCGTTCGAAGAGTATCTGAACAGATTTAATGAATTGTCTCATTTTGGTCCCGAAATGGTGAATACGCCTTTAAAGATGAACGAAAGATTCATTCGCGGGATGAATAAGAAATTCCACGAAAGAATGACGGGCCACGTTAAGGAATCTTTTTCAGATTTAGTTGATATGGGATACATATATGCTACCCCTGATATACAAGAAGCCCCGATGGAGAAGGGAAATTCGGGCAATCAAAATTGGAAGAAGCGGAAATTTGGAGGCAAGAAACCTTAGCAGGGCAACGAGAAAAAGAGGAGCATTCAGGGAAGCGCGGCAGAAAATGTCACTTGTTACAACTCCAAAGAGAAGGGCCATTATTCAAACAGCTGCCCAAAACCGAAGAAGCAGGTTAAGAAGGATGAAAATATTAGAGGAGCAAAAGAATGTTATAATTGTCACAAGCCTAGACATTTTATTAAAGATTGCCCACTGATGAAGCCAGCACAGGTGGGAAATGTTTATGCGATAAAGAAAGACCCTTCAACTTTGAAAGCTGATAAAGGAAAAGGTGTTTTGCAAGGTAACCTTACTATTTATGATAGAACTGTTAGAGTTTTATTTGATACGGGAGCTTCACATAGCTTTATCTCTCAACAAACCGTAAATGAATTAGGACTTAAAACTAAATTTGTTGACGATCCTATTTGCGTGAAAAATCCGGTTGGAGGTCCCGCAAATCTTTGTTTATATTGTAATAGAGTTCCTATTTCATATTCTAGCTATCTATTTCCTATCAACCTTTTTGTCCTCGATTTTAAAGAATTTGAAATCTTACTCGGTATGAACTGGTTATCGAGATACGAAGCTATATTGGATTGTAATAATCGGACAGTTTTAGTTAAAACAAGTTTTGGAAATTTTATTGAAATCTCTTGTGAGGATCCGAGTCCAAGGAGAGATAGATTGATGTATACTTTGGGATATCCTGAACCCAGTTTGCAGTCTATACCTGTTGTTCTGGAATTTTTCGACGTATTTGAAGAAGTGAAATCTTTACCTCCTCACCGAGAATAGAATTCTGAATCGACTTAGTACCCAATGCTCGTCCTGTTGTTCACGCAAGTCGCAGGATGGCACCCAGGGAAAAATTGAATTGGTTCATCAAACTGATGAACTACGAGCAAAAGGATTAATTCGACCCAGTGTTTCTGAATGGGGCTCAGCCGTCGTATTTGTTGCTAAATCGGACGGATCTTTGAGATTGTGTGTAGATTACCGTGATCTAAATAAACAAACTATCAAGAACAAATTCCCTCTACCATGAATTGATGATCTATTCGACCAACTTCATGGCGCTCGTTTTTTTTTCAAAAATGGATCTAGCCCAAGGATTCTATCAACTACGAATCACCGAAGATTGTGTCCATTTGACCGCTTTCAGAGGTCCTCATATGTTCTATGAATGGTTAGTTATGCCTTTCGGGCTAACCAATGCTCCAGCATACTTCATAGATCATATGACTCGTGTGTTTCGAGAAGTTTTGAATAAATTTGTGCTTGTATTCATTGATGATATTTTGATCTATTCTAAGACTAAAGAAGAGCATGCCGAACATCTCAAAATCGTATTGGAAATATTGAGGAGAAATGTTCTATTTGCAAAATGTTCCAAATGTCACTTTTGGGTCAAAGAAGTCAAATTCCTTGACCATATTGTTAATGAAGAAGGAATTTCGGTAGATCCTAGCAAAATTTTTGCTATTCTTGATTGGAAACGACCCACTACTCCAAAAGAAGTTCGAAGCCTTTTGGGTTTAGCAAGCTATTACCGGAAATTCGTTCAAGATTTTTCTAAGTTTGCTAGCCCATTGACAAAGCTAACAATGAAAAATGCAAAGTTCATTTGGACACCAAAATGTGAAGAAGTTTTTCAGGAGTTGAAAAAGAGATTGACCACTGCTCCTGTTCTCACTATTGTTAAAGGGAACCAAGGCTTATCTGTCTATACTGATGCATGTGGTGATGGGGTAGGTGCAGTATTAATGCAAAATGGAAAGGTAGTTGCCTACGCGAGTAGACAATTACGTCCGCCTGAGAAAAACTACCCAACACACGATTTGGAACTTTTGGCTGTTGTTTTCGCCTTAAAAATTTGGCGACATTATCTTCTGGGTAAGAATCTTTTTAGCTTTCTTAACAATTTATGAAATTAACTTAACTAAAGAATTATACTTAATAAACTCTCTTTGTTTTAGGTGAAAAATTTGAAATATTCACCGACCATAAATCCTTGAAATATCTCTTTACCCAGAAGGATTTAAATTTGCGACAACAACGTTGGTTGGAATTTATGGCATCGTATGACCAAGATATTCTGTATACGCAAGGAAAAGCCAATGTGGTTGTTGATGCTTTGAGCAGAAGACATGTTGTTCTCGCATATCTTGTTATCACTCCTACTCTTCCTTAAGAAGATCGCGAGCAAGCAAACTGAAGACAAGTTTCTTCGAGAAATGCGTAGAAGAATAGATCGAGGAGAGGATACTACTTTTGAGATAGATAATAGAGAAGTTATAAGGATGAAGGGCAGAATTTGTGTCCCTGACATTCCAGAACTGAAACGTGAAGTATTGGACGAATGCCACAAGTCCAAACTCAGCATCCATCCAGGAGTCAACAAAATGTATCGTGATGTTAAAAGAACATTCTGGTGGAAGTCAATGAAGAGAGACATATCTATTTATGTGAGTCGCTATGCTACTTGTCAGCAAATCAAAAGCGATCAAATGAAAGTAGCCGGTTTACTTCAACCTTTGGAAGTCCCGAAATGGAAATGGGATAAGGTATCGATGGATTTCATCGATGGATTGCCACGATCCAAGAAGGGCAATGAAGCAATTTGGGTTATTGTGGACCGTCTAACCAAAACTGCTCGCTTTATTCCAGTTAAATCCACTCGGACTGCAGCAAGCTTGGCAGGTATATATATAAAGGAAATTGTTCGCCTCCATGGTATTCCTAGCAGTATAGTGAGTGATCGTGATCCGATCTTCACCAGTAGATTTTGGGAGGCATTTCAAGACGCTTTGGGAACGAAATTATATTTCAGTACTGCTTATCACCACAATGTGATGGACAGACTGAGAGGGTCAACCAAATTCTAGAAGACCTACTGCGTGCTTGCGTTCATGATTTTGGTGGTTCTTGGGAGGACCATTTGCATCTGGTAGAATTTTCATATAATAACAGTTATCAGGCCAGTATAGAAATGGCTCCTTTCGAAGCTTTTTATGGTCGTCCGTGTCGATCACCTACATGCTGGATAGAATCAGGTGACAGACTCGTCCTTGGACCAGATATGATAAAGGAAGCCATTGAGAAGGTAGATTTTATTCGAAAGAAGTTATTAACCGCCCAAAGCCGTCAGAAGAGCTATTATGACCGCCGAAGAAGAAATTTGGAATTTCATGTTGGAGATTCTGTATTTCTGAAGGTGTCTCCGATGCGGGGAGTATTGAGATTCGAGAAAACGGGAAAGCTAGCATCGCGTTATATTGGTCCTTTTCCTATTCTGGAAAGGATTGGTCCTTTAGCATATCGAGTGCAGCTACCCAGCTGGTTGTCTGGCGTGCATGATGTGTTCCACATTTCTAATCTTTGGAAATTTGTGCACGTTCCAGATGATGTTATTAAAGAAGCTGCTCAGCAGGATCTAGAGATCACTCCTAATTTGGCAGTTAAAAGAGAGCCGATAAAAATTATAGATCGTGATGAGAAGCGATTAAGAAACAAGATTGTGAAGCTGGTCAAAGTTCAATGGAGTGGCGATCCAAAGGACTGTACTTGGGAGACTGAAGATAATATGAAGAAATCATATCCCAACTGCAGAGTAGACATCTCGGCTTAATTTGTAAGTCATTTCCTAAATTTTCTGAATTCGTATATTCTTTGTTTGCGTTTCTCTCTCTTTCAATTTCGAGGACGAAATTTTCGTAAGGAGGGGATATTGCAACATCCCGGAATTTTGTTAAATTAAATTCGTTAAATTGTTTGAACTTTTAAAATTTTAATATGATAATCCCAAAAGAAATAAAAATTGTTGATAATAATATTACACATTTATATGGAATTAAATAAAAAGAAATATTGATGGTTAAGTTAAAATAATAATAATAATAATAATAATAATAATAATAATAACTAAAACAATTTTTCCTATATTTAGCAAAGTAACCAAAACAAGTTTGCAAGAAAATATACAAACCAGGCCTATACAAGTAGTCATATAAATAAGAAAGTGAAACAAAACAACACTTAACAAAAGATCAAACAACAAGATAACAAAAGAATATGAAGAAAAAAAAATATAAACTGTAAAAGAAAAAAAAGCAAAACAAAACACTTTCATTTTAGCAAAGTCAACAAACAAGTTGCATAGGAAGTGAATAAACAAAAATAAAAATATATGAACTATACATATAAAAGAAAATTAAACAAGCATGGGAAGCATGAGCATTTAATGCATTTACACTTCATCCCATAAAACAAGATCTGCCTAATAAAACTTGTACTGGCAAGAATTTAAAGTAAAGACTTCTGTAAACATGCTTTCATTAAATGCCTTTACTCCTCAGCCACCCTTGAAGGAAGGACGAAAGCATGGGTTGTACAAAGCCTGTACACAACCTTGTACATACATTTATACATCCACAGCCTCAAGTTCATTCGTTTAAACATATTATCAAAGATCAGAAATTAAAAGGAAAACAAACATCACCTATATTCAAAATTTGGAAACATTTCACTGAAGAGAAAAAGAGAAGAGGATCAAAAACAGTTTTTCAAAACAGGAATATCTCTACCAATCCAAAATTTCAAAGGTGAGTAACATATTTTGAAAACATTCAAGCCTAATTAAACTGTGTAGATGACTTATGCTTATGGCCATATACAGATGAGAATTTTTGTGTATACTAATTTCATTTATTCTGTTACGGTGTGATTGTGGTTTGTTCTGTACACAATTGCTATCATCTCTTTGTTTGTTTTCAAAAGTACGGAGTTCAATCAAGTTAACAACTCAAATTTTCACTTCTCAAATCTCTGATATATATTTAATCTTCAACCAATAGTTTTGTTTAAACATCTTTTAGGAGCTAAAATTGGTTTTCAGCTTGAACATGGAGGGTTTGCCTTTGTAACTAAAATTTTACAGTAAAAACAGGATTTTATGGTTAATTCAAGTATTTCAAACCATTGATTTGATTATATAACCTGGATAAGTACATCAAATTATGATTTTTAAAGACAATACAATGATTTTTACTTCAGTAGTTTGGGAGTAGTTTGTATTTGAAATAAAATTACATTTCTACCAATTTCAGATGATTGATCAAATAATTACAGTTGAGATTTGGGATGAAGCAAGATTAACCATACATGTTTTCATAAAAAATATCAGAAAAATTTTCTGTTGCATAAATTTTGGTGTCAAATTTAATTTAGGGTTTCACTTTAACTTTTTACACTGTTCTGTAATGTGTCATGTTCGACTCCAATACACGATCGAGCTACACCTGCTCGTGGGAAGAGAAAGTACGAAGTGTTGACGTGCGATAGCCCGAAGCATGGATTTTCTAGTGAACTGAGGCGTGGTGACGATGCGTTTGGATTGGGTATGCTCGAGTTTCAGGTGTAACGAAAAGGTGAAAAATTGATTTCGAGGCGGTGGCTTTGAATTGATGATCGAATTCGAGTGATTGTGAGTTTTTCGATTTGTTGAGGGTCGCGATGGCCACCGGAGCGGTGGAGTGGCGACGTGCACGTGCACGAACCCATGATTGGGTATCAGTGTTATGTTTAGAGGAGAAGGATTTTAACTCAAAGGAGGCTTCGGGATTTTCATGATGTGGCTCGAGTATCCACTCGAGTGAAATATTTGCGCACCCGGGTTTAAATAGTTAGCATTTATTCAGGTTAAAAACAGGGGCACTCGGGTTGATTTTGATGAAATCTCGAAGCAAACATGAAATATACTCGTGCGTGACTAGAAGCAGGTCCCGAGACAAAATTTGAAACATTTTTTACTTTAAATTTTTTAAAATTTTAAGACATTTTAAAAATAAGTTCAACAATGATTCAATTTGAAATTTCAAGCTAATGTAAAACTTAAGCAAAATGTTTGAAGAAATTAATTCTTATTTATTTAGTTTTAATATAATATATATTTTTATAAGGTTATTTATATTAAATAAATAATGTAATTCAAAGGAAAATTTAAGAAAAATGTTGTTTTAAAACTAAATCCTAACCTTTAAAATATGATAAATGAAATTTATTGAACACGGTTTAAAAAGATAATCAAAGCAATTCGATTCTCTTTTGGTTACGTAAACGATTAATGATTTGTTAATATAACCTCTTAAGAAATAACCTTAGTTAATTAATTAATATTAAAGTTTAAATAAATTGATAGCTAAGATTTAAATTAATTAAAGATGCTTTGATTTTTCCTAAATATTTTGTGTTGGATCAATACTCCTGTTATGTGATGTGATGCTATGTAATATCGAATGCTTTGAGCTGAGCTATGATATTGGTATTACAGCTGTATTGATGTAAAAACCCTGTTTGCCTGTAAACGGCATTTAAATTTCAATGCGACAGGGAATCGTATTTCAGTTTGTTATCTGAAACCCACATCGAACCTGTGAATTTTTGTGAACGGCATATTCACATGTTTTTAAAATTGACTCTCACTATTCGGCTTAGCCGGGAAAGGACCTTTGTGTCGTATAACCCATTTTGAATATGTGATTCGACGTTATGGATAGCATTTGAAGACCGGTGTTGAAGAACGGATATTTGCGAGAGTGATAAGATGACCTGTCGAATGACTCTGCACTGAGTTGCTTCGGTATAGAGTTCTCCATACGTGATGGGGAATCCGATCGGGATTGTGGATATCCGGATTGCAAGGACTTCTTTGGAAGTGCCTTCGGTTCTGTTCGAACCTAGAACATACTTGTATGGATTGTATGTTTGAAATTACAAAGTGAGATATAAAGAAGATTTCTTTCAAATACATTTCCGTTGGTGGCGGAGAATTTATTCTCTTAGCTTAACACCCTTAGAGGTTATGTAGTTGAAGGTTATCAGCGATATATTCCCAATTTGGTAATGTGGCATGCTGAGTGTTGCTGATCATTTGTTGATCGAAGCATGGCTTTGTGAAAAGCATAGCTTTGTGGACGAGACTTCGTCGAGCCTCACACCCCGGATTGGTCGAAACAGGAAAGATGCGGCAAGGTTATTAAGGGTAGCACCCCTTAGGGTATGTGCATTTCCTTCTGGATAGAAGTGGTATCATGGTGTGGAGCCCAGATACTTAACTTATGTTGATATTGCATATATATATATATATGTATTACTTTGTGATTTGTTGCTGGGGCCTCGGTTAAAGGTTGGTTACAACCGGGAAATGGCATACTCGTGTCAGTAGTTACCCAGTTAGGGGTAACCCGGCCTTGTGTTGGCAGAGATCCGGTTAGGTTCTCGGGTCGTCCCTCCAGAGGCGTACCTATGTGGCCCAGGATGTTCCTTAGCCTAACCATTGTTGGAAATCCAATTCCCAATACGAAACCCTGTACGGTTTTAGTTGTAGAACCTGCCATTTACTTGTGGTGGCGCCCCACTGTTTAGATGGTAGCTATAGTAGGCATACAATAATGGTCGTATGTTAGCTAAGATTAATATTCTATTTTTGAAATGCTTTCTACACTATGCACTAGAAATAATATCAAAGAATTATTTTTCTCGTACCAAGCATATCTAACTATCATAAGAAGAAATCTCCTCCAATTCTGCGTTTGCATTGTATTTGTGGCGGGAGGTGTTATGGTAGTTCCATTTTTAAAAGCATACCGAAAATTCTTTTATAAATCTAGTTTCTTTAAAAGCAACTGTTTTTGTTTACTCATACCAGTCCCATGATTGATTCGGAGTTTATTGTTTTCTTTCCTAAACTTTGGGTGCCCATTATTTCTACACGGGCAGCCTATTAGCAGGTTTCTGTATTTTGGAGTAGCAGTATTTTGGAGCTCTTATCTTGGAGATATCTTAGGATTTTTTTGGAGATTTCAGGTGTTTAGCTTTTGGGAGTTCGTGATCAACTCTTTCATTTGAGGACTTATGGATATATGATCACTGTTGTATTATCATGATGTTGTATTTGGAGTTGTGGTGTCTGTATTATATACTCCGTTGTAGTATGGATATTATGTTGATGTTGTAGCTATGATGATATTTATTATATTGATTCTGTTCCGTTGTTTTATATTCATCTAATTGTTGTTATAAGCTCCGGCGATGCGAATTTGATGTCGCTTGTCGGACATCGAGTTTGGGTCGTCACACATGAACCCCCTTGGTGACACATATCCACAAAAGTTTCAAAACACCTGTGACGATCCAAACTCGATGTCCAATAAACGACATCAAATTCGCATCACCGGAGCTTATAACAACAATTAGATGAATATAAAACAGCGGAACAGAATCAATATCATAAATAACATCACTGTTACAACATCAACATAATATCCATACTGCAACAGAGTACATAATACATACACTACAACTCCAAATACAACATCATGATAATACAACAGTGAACATATATCCAAAAGTTCTCAAATGAGAGAGATGATAACGAACTCCCAAAAGCTAACACCTGAAATCTCCAATAGCTCCTAAGATATATCCAAGATAAGAGGTCCAAAATACTGCTACTCCAAAATATAGAAACCTGCTACTAGGCTGCCCGTGTGAAAATAATGGGCACCCAGATTTTAGGAAAGAAAACAATAAACTCCGGATCAGTCATGGGACTGGTATGAGTAAACAAAACAGTTGTATTTAAATAAACAAGATTTATAAAAGAATTTTCGGAATGCTTTTAAAAATGGAACTACCATAAGACCTCCCGCCACACACACAATGCTAACGCAGAATTGGAGGAGACTTCTTTTTATATGCTTGGTACGAGAAAAGGATTCTTTGATATTATTTCTAGTGCATAGTGAAGAAAATCATTTCGAAAGTAGAATATAAATCTTAGCCAGCATAGACATTCCGAACTATGCCTACTATAGCTACCATGGTTTGTGGCAGGTTACCGCCACGCTTCATGGCAGGTTCAACAACTAAAACCGTACAGGGTTTCGTATTGTTTTATTGGATTTCCAACAAATGGTCAGGCCAAGGAACTTCCCATTGCCACATGAGAACGCCTCTGGAAGGACGTCCCCGAGAACCAAACCGGATCTCTGCCAACACAAGGCCGGGTTACCCCTACCTGGGTAACTACTGACACGAGTATGCCATCTCCCGGTCGTAACCAACCTTTAACCGGGGCCCTAGCAACAAATCACAAAATCATATATTTATATATCTGCGATATCCACATAAGTTAAGTATCTGGGCTCCATACCATGATACCACTTCTATCCAGAAGGAAATGTACATACCCTAAGGGGTGCTACCCCCAATAACCTTGCTGCATCTTTCCTGTTTCGACCATTTCGGGGTGTGAGGTCCGACGAAGTCACGTCCATAAAAACACACTTTATACAAAAGTCGTGCTTTGGGCCAACAAATGATCATAGAAATGATCACCAAGATAGACGATCAAATAAATGATCCTATCCAAATGATCAACACAATGATCATTTCACAGCAACACTCAGCATGTCACATTACCAAATTAGGAATATATCGCTGATAACATTCAACTATATAACCTCTGAGCTCATACGTCTCAGAGAAGGGTGTTAAGCTAAAAGAATAAATTCTCCGCCACCAACAGAAATATATTTGAAAGAAATCGGCTTTATATCTCAATTTGTAATGTCAGACATACTATCCATACAAGTCTGTTCCGGGCTCGAACAGAACCGAAGGCACTTCCAAAGAAGTCCTTGCAATCCGGATATCCACAATCCTGATCGGATTCCCCATCACATATGGAGAACTCTATACCGGAGCAACTCGGTGCAGAGTCAATCGACAGATCATCCTATCGCTCTCGCAAATACCCGGTCTTCAACACCGGTCTTCGATTGCTATCCATAACGTCGAATCACATATTCGAAATGGGTTTTATGACACAAAGGTCCTTTCCCGGTTAATTCGAATAGTGGGTGTCAAATTTCAAAACATGTGGATGTCATTCACAAATATTCACAGAGTCGATGTGGGTTTCGGATAACCAACTGAAATCCGATCCCCTGTCGCATCGAAGTTTAAATGTCGTTTTACGGACAACAGGGTTTTCACATCAATATAGAACAAATCATAGTCACAGTGCATCACACAGTATCACAGTCATAACAGAAATATCAATCTAGTGCATAGCAATAGTTAATTATTTACAAATCCAAGTGAATGGGATTTAATAAATTTACCAAATAATTATTTTTAAATCAATGATAAAAATTTGGATAAATAAATTAAATCTTAATTAACTCGATTAATTGTTTCAAAATTAACAAATTCTTAATTACAAATTTAATTAAAGACTTAATCGTTTATTAAATCAATTTAATTACAAATCATTCTTAATTACTTTTCATAACCATTAATTAATACCCTAATAAAACTTAATTATTCATTCATTGATTTCTTAATTTCTTAGTTAATCAATGATTAATCCTTAACTCTTAACAAAATTTCTTAATTTATTAACTATTAGTTCATAGTTAAATTTTTTTTTTCATAATCAATAAATATAAATTATTCACTAATTTATATTTACAAAGAAATCTCTCTTAAACTTTTGAAATCAATTTATTACAATTTGAGAACTTAAATGTTAATTTAAATTCCAACACTAGTTTTACATTAATTACTTGATTAAAATATAAATTAGATCCAGAAAACTTTGTTAAGTTTTTACTTATTTCAATAACTTGTAATGAAACTTGATTTAATTGTCATACAGAAATTACTACTTAAACTTGTTTAAGCAATTTACACAGCATTTTTAGTTTGCAGGTTTCAGAAATCAAACCGAGCAATCTTCAGTTCACTCGAGTAAACACTCGACACTTTTCATTTCTTCCCCGAGCCAACCCACGTTTCTCTCGTCCTCTTCCCCGAGTTTCTCCACTTCTCCCTCGTCCCAGTTTCCTTTCTTCTTCCTGTCTCTCTTTTTTTTTTATTTTTAAAAAAGCTATGTTTTAAAACCCAGATCCAACATCTTTTTGGAATGCGAGAAAAACCCGAAGCACGTTACATAATTTCTCGAGTTCCAACCCGAGTTCCAAGTCAACACTTCCCCTGATACTCAAAACACTGACACCATCACCACCGTGCACGTGCAAGGTGGTTCGCGACCACCCTGATGGCCATCGCGACCATCAACAAGTCATACTTCATTCCCCAAATCGATTCGAGCACCCCCACACTTGAATTTACCCCCAATATAAAATCGAGTCATCTCGATCAATCGAACCCAACAACACGTCACCAGGAAATCCACTCGTGTACCCACATATGGCCATCAGAAGCCACTAAAATCATACTGAAGCTTCATCGAGATGTGACGCCTCGACTAGCACCGGCGACGTGGATTCCGATCACCCCTAGGTGGAGCGGCGATCCCATTTTCAACGCGAACTGGAAACAGTTCTTAAACCCTAGTTTTCATTCGAATTCAAAATTTATGCAATAGAAAATTTTTTCAACATTTTTTCCGAACTCAACGATGAACAATCTTGCTTTAACCAAAATCTTAGCATACGATTTCGATTCTATCACCAGATAATGATCAAAGTGCTATTTTTGTTCATATTCAAACTGCACGTGTAATACCAAATTAAAAATTCTCATTTTTGTTGTATAAACCATGATTTATAGTAAGAATTAAAGTTATTAACTTGGATTGGCTTTTTATAATACTTGAATTTATCACAATTTTCCTTGATTTGCCTGTAGATCAAATTAACAGTGGTATATTTCTTCACATCATATTGAACCAGTTTTTTTTTTTTAAAACTTGCTTACAGATTTAACTGCTTGTTTGATTTAAGATTTTATTTACTTAACAATGTTCCAATGTAAATAAATCAAATTCTTTGAATGATTGATCAAATGCTGTGATAATTACAGAGAAAATGAAATGCAGAGCCTACAAAATCCTCTTTATAAACTGAAGCATATATATAAATAGCTTATGAATGGAATTTAAACTGTTTAAATAAATTTAGGCTTTTAAAGATTATTTTACTCACCTGAACAATATAGAAACAGAGAATACTTTTGTTTCTTTTTTTACTGCAGTTTGCTTCTTCTTCTCTGGTTTGGTTTTTAACTTCTTTTTATTTTCTGTTTTGATCACCTGAATGCTTTTGAATTTATGAAATACGATGTTTTCTTTTTCAGGTTTGCAGAAGTTTGTTGAATGAAATAAAGAGGCAAGTTGATGTTTATTTATAACAGATTGTTTACTGAGGTTTATTAAAACAAGTACAGGATAAACCATGCTGGAAGTAAAAGCATTGAATGCAGGTATGTTCTTTGTAGATGCTTGCATTTAATAAAAGTATGTAGTGTTTCATGCTTTGTATATTTTCAGCATGCTGTCTTGTTTATTTTGCTAATGTAAGAGTTTGTTTTATTTTCTTTTATTTTCTTTTGCTTACATATTTTAGTTGACTGGTTTGTAGTTACTTTGCTAATTTCAGCATATTTTGTTTTGTTTTAGGTTCTTAGACTTACCTGATTTGATTTATTAACATGTTTATTTGTTTGAATGTTTTACTTTCTTGCATTTTCTTTTGTTATCTTATTTTATTTGTTTATTTGTTTACATTGCTTAAATGTTAGATTATTTGTTTATTTGTTCATAGGTTTATTTGTTTATTTGTTTGTTTGTTCATATGTTTATTTATTTAGATGTTAGATTATAATGATGCGATTTAAATTTTAAAATTTTATCATAACTTACATTAACAAATTTTTTTCTTTCCTTTTAAAAGTTTTTAACTAAAAACACTAAACTTTATCCATATTTCATTCCTTTATAACTTTTCAATTTTTTATTTCAAAAAGTTAAAATATATTGCTATAATTTAAATTCATAATTTTCGGGATGTTACAATATCCCCTCCTTAAGAATATTTCGTCCTCGAAATTGAAAGAGAGAGAGAACGTAAACAAATAATATACGAATTCAAAAACAAGGAAATGATTTACAGGTTTAAGTCGAGATGTCAATTCTGCATTTGGGATATGACTTCTTCATATTCTCTTCAGTCTCCCAAGTACAGTCCTTTGGATCGCCACTCCATTTAACTTTGACCAATTTCACAATTTTGTTCCTCAATCGCTTCTCATCACGATCAATTATTTTCATCGGTTCCCTTCTAACTGCCAAGTTGGGAGTGATTTCAAGATCCTGCTGAGCAGCTTCTTCAATAATATCATCTGGATCGTGCACATATTTCCGAAGGTTAGAAATATGGAACACATCATGTACGCCAGACAACCAGCTGGGTAACTGCACTCTATATGCTAGAGAACCAATCCTTTCCAGAATAGGAAAAGGACCAATATAACGCGGTGCCAACTTTCCAGTTTTCCCGAATCTCAACACACCCCGCATTGGAGATACTTTAGAAATACAGAATCTCCAACTTGAAATTCCAAATTTCTCCTTCGACGGTCATAGTAGCTCTTCTGACGGCTTTGGGCAGTTAATAACTTCTTTCGAATAAAATTTACCTTCTCAGTGGCTTCTTTTATCATATCCGGTCCAAGAACAAGTCTGTCACCTGATTCGATCCAGCATGTAGGTGATCGACATGGACGACCATATAAAGCCTCGAAAGGAGCCATTTCTAAACTGGCCTGATAACTGTTATTATAAGAGAATTCAACCAGATGCAAATGGTCCTCCCAAGAACCACCAAAATCATGAACACAAGCACGCAGTAGGTCTTCTAAAATTCGGTTAACTCTCTCAGTCTGTCCATCAGATTGCGGATGATAAGCAGTACTGAATTTTAATTTCGTTCCCAATGCATCCTGAAATGCTTCCCAAAATCTACTAGTGAAGATCGGGTCATGATCACTCACTATACTACTGGGAATACCATGGAGGCGAACAATTTCCTTTATATAAATACCTGCCAAGCTTGCTGCAGTCCGAGTAGATTTAACTGGAATGAAATGAGCATTTTTGGTTAGGCGATCCACAATAACCCAAATCGCTTCATTACCTTTCTTGGTTCGTGGCAATCCGTCGATGAAATCCATCGATACCTGATCCCACTTCCATTTCGGTACTTCTAAAGGTTGAAGTAAACCGGCCACTTTCTTTTGGTCGCTCTTTATTTGCTGACAAGTAGCACAACGACTCACATAAATAGATATGTCTCTCTTCATCGTTTTCCACCAGAATGTTCTTTTAACATCTCGATACATTTTGTTGACTCCTGGATGGATGTTGAATTTTGACTTGTGGCATTCATCCAAAACTTCACATTTCGGATCAGGGAAGTCTGGAACACAAATCTTGCCTTTTAATCTTATTACTCCTCTATTATCCATCTCGAAACTAGTGCCTTCTCCCTGGCATATTCTTTTATAAATTCCCCGAAGAAACTCATCTTCATATTGCTGTCTTGCGATCTTCTCAAAGAGAGTAGGAGTGATAACAAGATATGCAAGAACAGCATGTCTCCTACTTAAAGCATCGGCAACCACATTGGCTTTTCCCGGCGTATATTGGATATCTAGGTCATATGATGCCAGAAATTCCAACCAACGTTGTTGTCGCAAATTCAAATCCTTCTGGGTGAAAAGATATTTCAAGTTTTTATGATCGGTGAATAATTCGAATTTTTCAACTAAAACAAAGAGAGTTTATTAGGTATATTTCTTTAGTTAATTTCGCAAATTATTAAGAAAGCTGAAAAGATTCTTACCCAGAAGATAGTGTCGCCGTATTTTCAAAGCGAAAACAACAGCCAAAAGTTCCAAATCGTGCGTTGGGTAGTTCTTCTCGTGTGGACGTAATTGTCTACTTGCGTAGGCAACCACCTTTCCATTTTGCATTAATACTGCACCTACCCCTTCACCACATGCATCAGTATAGACAGATAAGCCTCGGTTCCCGTTAACAATAGTGAGAACAGGAGCAGTGGTCAATCTCTTTTTCAACTCTTGAAAAACTTCTTCACATTTTGAAGTCCAAATGAACTTTGCATTCTTCATTGTTAACTTAGTCAGCGGACTAGCTAACCTAGAAAAATCTTGAACGAATTTCCGGTAATAGCCTGCAAAACCCAAAAAGCTTCGAACTTCTCTTGGAGTAGTGGGTTGTTTCCAATCAAGAATAGCGGAAATTTTGCTAGGATCCACTGAAATTCCTTCTTCATTAACAATATGGCCAAGGAATTTTACTTCATTGACCCAGAAATGGCATTTGGAAAATTTTGCATATAGAACATTTCTCCTTAAAATTTCTAAGACAATTCTAAGATGCTCGGCATGCTCATCTTCAGTTTTGGAGAAAATTAAGATGTCATCAATGAATACAAGCACAAATTTATTCAAAACTTCCCGAAACACACGAGTCATAAGATCTACGAAGTATGCTGGAGCATTGGTTAGCCCGAAAGGCATAACTAAGCATTCATAGAACATATTAGGACCTCTGAAAGCAGTCAGATGTACACAATCTTCGGCGATTCGTAATTGATGGAATCCCTGAGCTAGATCCATTTTTGAAAAGAAACGAGCGCCATGCAACTGATCAAATAAATCATCAATCCTGGGCAGTGGAAATTTATTCTTGAGAGTTTGTTTATTTAGATCGCGGTAATCTACACACAATCTCAAAGATCCGTCTGATTTAGCAACAAATACGACGGCTGAACCCCATTCAGAAACACTGGGTCAAATTAATCCTTTTGCTAGTAGCTCATTAGTTTGATGAACCAATTCAATCTTTTCCCTGGGTGCCATCCTGCGACTTGCGTGAACAATAGGACGAGTATTAGGTACAAGATCGATTCGGAATTCTATTTCTCGATGAGGAGGTAAAGATTTCACTTCTTCGAATACGTCGGAAAAATTCCGAACAACAGGTATAGACTGCAAAGTGGGTTCAAGATTTCCCAAAGTATATATCAATCTGTCGCTCCTTGGACTTGGATTCTCACAAGAGATTTCAATAAAATTTCCAAGGCTTGTTTTGATTAAAACTGTCCGATTACTACACTCCAATCTAGCATCGTATCTCGATAGCCAGTTCATACCGAGTAAGATTTCAAATTCGTCAAATTCGAGGACATAAAGGTTGATAGGAAATTTATAGCTAGCATATGAAATAGTAACTCTCTTACAATATGAACTAAGATTTGCGGGACCTCCAACCGGATTTTTCACGCAAATAAGATCGTCAGCAAATTTAGTTTCAAGTCCTAATTCATTTACGGTTTGTTGGGAGATAAAGCTATGTGAAGCTCCTGTATCAAATAAAACTCTAACAGTTCTATTATTAATAGTAAGGTTACCTTCCAAAACACTTTTCCCTTTGTCAGCTTTTGAAGATGAGGGGTCCTCCTTTATCGTGTAAACTTTTGCCACCTGCGCTGGCTTCATCACTGGGCAATCTTTAACTAAATGTCCCGGTTTATGACAATTGTAACATTCTCTAGCTGGTTTCTTCGGTTTTGGGCAGTCACTTGAATAGTGGCCTTTCTCTTTGCAGTTGTAACAAGTGACATTTTCTGTTGCTCTTCCTTGAATGCTCCTCTTCTTCTCATTGCCTTGCCAAGGTTTCTTGCCTCCGAATTTTCGCTTTTTATAATTCTGACTACCTGAATTACCTTTCTCCATAGTTGCTTCTTGTATATCAAGAGTAGCGTACCTGTACCCCATATCTACTAAATCTGAAAAAGATTCTTTAACATGACCTGTCATTCTTCCATGATATTTCTGGTTCATTCCCCGGATAAACCTTTCGTTTTTCTTCAGAGGTGTATTTAGCAATTCCGGGCCAAACCGAGATAGTTCGCTAAATTTATTCAAGTATTCTTCAAACGACAAACTTCCTTGCTTCAAATCCAGAAATTCTTGATACATTCTGGAAACTCCCGCCGATGGCATGTAACGTTTCTCAAACACTTCTTTAAAACGATCCCAAGTAAATTCTTCCTCGGGTTCATCTATAATGATGGTTTCCCACCAAGCTGAAGCTTCTCCTTGGAGTTGCCAAGAAGCTATAAGTCTTTTCTGCTCATCCTGCAATTTTAGCCCTTTAAAAATCTTTTCACGCGATCTTACCCAAGCTTGAGCGTCAATAATTGACTCTTTGCCAATAAATGGTTTTCCACCAAGCTTTTCAAATTTCTTATATAATTCAGCCAAGTACGGCTGCTGCTGAATTTCTATTACTGCTTCTGCGGCTGCGGGAATTTGATTTGGTGCTGCAGCATTGCCTTGAACCCTAATTCTTCCTCTGCGCCCACTCATTTTCACTATCTGAGATTAGTAAGAAAATTGATTTAGATATATAGGCGAAATATCTTAAGGAATATCAGCAGTAAAAAGAAACAGACTAAGAAATTTCAAAGTTTCAATTTTGATTATACTCATTCTAGGGTATACTTCACCCTATCTCTAATGAGCCATCTAATGTGTTATACTCCGTAGTTAAGGTTCTTACTCAACCAACTACTCTGATACCAATTTGTGACGATCCAAACTCGATGTCCAATAAATGACATCAAATTCGCATCGCCGGAGCTTATAACAACAATTAGATGAATATAAAACAGCGGAACAGAATCAATATCATAAATAACATCACTTTTACAACATCAACATAATATCCATACTGCAACAGAGTACATAATACATACACTACAATTCCAAATACAACATCATGATAATACAACAGTGAACATATATCCAAAAGTTCTCAAATGAGAGAGATGATAACGAACTCCCAAAAGCTAACACCTGAAATCTCCAATAGCTCCTAAGATATATCCAAGATAAGAGCTCCAAAATACTGCTACTCCAAAATATAGAAACCTGCTACTAGGCTGCCCGTGTGAAAATAATGGGCACCCAGAGTTTAGGAAAGAAAACAATAAACTCCGGATCAGTCATGGGACTGGTATGAGTAAACAAAACAGTTGTATTTAAATAAACAAGATTTATAAAAGAATTTTCGGAATGCTTTTAAAAATGGAACTACCATAAGACCTCCCGCCACACACACAATGCTAACGCAGAATTGGAGGAGACTTCTTCTTATGATAGTTAAATATGCTTGGTACGAGAAAAGGATTCTTTGATATTATTTCTAGTGCATAGTGAAGAAAATCATTTCGAAAGTAGAATATAAATCTTAGCCAGCATAGACATTCCGAACTATGCCTACTATAGCTACCATGGTTTGTGGCAATTTACCGCCACGCTGCATGGCAGGTTCTACAACTAAAACCGTACAGGGTTTCGTATTGTTTTATTGGATTTCCAACAAATGGTCAGGCCAAGGAACTTCCCATTGCCACATGAGAACGCCTCTGAAAGGACGTCCCCGAGAACCAAACCGGATCTCTGCCAACACAAGGCCGGGTTACCCCTAACTGGGTAACTACTGACACGAGTATGCCATCTCCCGGTCTTAACCAACCTTTAACCAGGGCCCCAGCAACAAATCACAAAATCATATATATATATATATCTGCGATATCCACATAAGTTAAGTATCTGGGCTCCATACCATGATACCACTTCTATCCAGAAGGAAATGTACATACCCTAAGGGGTGCTACCCCCAATAACCTTGCTGCATCTTTCCTGTTTCGACCATTTCGGGGTGTGAGGTCCGACGAAGTCACGTCCACAAAAACACACTTTATACAAAAGCCGTGCTTTGGGTCAACAAATGATCATAGAAATGATCACCAAGATAGACGATCAAATAAATGATCCTATCCAAATGATCCACACAATGATCATTTCACAGCAACACTCAGCATGTCACATTACCAAATTGGGAATATATCGCTGATAACATTCAACTATATAACCTCTGAGCTCGTACGTCTCAGAGAAGGGTGTTAAGCTAAAAGAATAAATTCTCCGCCACCAACAGAAATATATTTGAAAGAAATCGGCTTTATATCTCAATTTGTAATGTCAGACATACTATCCATACAAGTCTGTTCCGGGCTCGAACAGAACCGAAGGCACTTCCAAAGAAGTCCTTGCAATCCGGATATCCACAATCCTGATCGGATTCCCCATCACATATGGAGAACTCTATACCGGAGCAACTCGGTGCAGAGTCAATCGACAGATCATCCTATCGCTCTCGCAAATACCCGGTCTTCAACATCGGTCTTCGATTGCTATCCATAACGTCGAATCACATATTTGAAATGGGTTTTATGACACAAATGTCCTTTCCCGGTTAATTCGAATAGTGGGTGTCAAATTTCAAAACATGTGGATGTCATTCACAAATATTCACAGAGTCGATGTGGGTTTCGGATAACCAACTGAAATCCGATCCCCTGTCGTATCGAAGTTTAAATGTCGTTTTACGGACAACAGGGTTTTCACATCAATATAGAACAAATCATAGTCACAGTGCATCACACAGTATCACAGTCATAACAGAAATATCAATCTAGTGCATAGCAATAGTTAATTATTTACAAATCCAAGTGAATGGGATTTAATAAATTTACCAAATAATTATTTTTAAATCAATGATAAAAATTTGGATAAATAAATTAAATCTTAATTAACTCGATTAATTGTTTCAAAATTAAAAAATTCTTAATTACAAATTTAATTAAATACTTAATCGTTTATTAAATCAATTTAATTACAAATCATTCTTAATTACTTTTCATAACCATTAATTAATACCCTAATAAAACTTAATTATTCATTCATTGATTTCTTAATTTCTTAGTTAATCAATGATTAATCCTTAACTCTTAACGAAATTTCTTAATTTATTAACTATTAGTTCATAGTTAATTTTTTTTTTCATAATCAATAAATATAAATTATTCACTAATTTATATTTACAAAGAAATCTCTCTTAAACTTTTGCAATCAATTTATTACAATTTGAGAACTTAAATGTTAATTTAAATTCCAACACTAGTTTTACATTAATTACTTGATTAAAATATAAATTAGATCCAGAAAACTTTGTTAAGTTTTTACTTATTTCATTAACTTGTAATGAAACTTGATTTAATTGTCATACAGAAATTACTACTTAAACTTGTTTAAGCAATTTACACAGCATTTTTAGTTTGCATGTTTCAGAAATCAAACCGAGCAATCTTCAGTTCACTCGAGTAAACACTCGACACTTTTCATTTCTTCCCCGAGCCAACCCACGTTTCTCTCGTCCTCTTCCCCGAGTTTCTCCACTTCTCCCTCGTCCCTGTTTCCTTTCTTCTTCCTGTCTCCTTTTTTTTTTTTTTTTAAAGCTATGTTTTAAAACCCAGATCCAACATCTTTTTGGAACGCGAGAAAAACCCGAAGCACGTTACATAATTTCTCGAGTTCCAACTCGAGTTCCAAGTCAACACCTCCCCTGATACTCAAAACACTGACACCATCACCACCGTGCACGTGCACGGTGGTTCGCGACCACTCTGATGGCCATCGCGACCATCAACAAGTCATACTTCATTCCCCAAATCGATTCGAGCACCCCCACACTTGAATTTACCCCCAATATAAAATCGAGTCATCTCGATCAATCGAACCCAACAACATGTCACCAGGAAATCCACTCGTGTACCCACGTATGGCCATCAGAAGCCACTAAAATCATACTGAAGCTTCATCGAGATGTGACGCCTCGACTAGCACCGGCGACGTGGATTCCGATCACCCCTAGGTGGAGCGGCGATCCCATTTTCAACGCGAACTAGAAACAGTTCTTAAACCCTAGTTTTCATTCGAATTCAAAATTTATGCAATAGAAAAAATTTTCAACATTTTTCCCGAACTCAACGATGAACAATCTTGCTTTAACCAAAATCTTAGCATACGATTTCGATTCTATCACCAGATAATGATCAAAGTGCTATTTTTGTTCATATTCAAACTGCACATGTAATACCAAATTAAAAATTCTCATTTTTGTTGTATAAACCATGATTTATAGTAAGAATTAAAGTTATTAACTTGGATTGGCTTTTTATAATACTTGAATTTATCACAATTTTCCTTGATTTGCCTGTAGATCAAATTAACAGTGGTATATTTCTTCACATCATATTGAACCAGTTTTTTTTTAAAAAAAAAACTTGCTTACAGATTTAACTGCTTGTTTGATTTAAGATTTTATTTACTTAACAATGTTCCAATGTAAATAAATCAAATTCTTTGAATGATTGATCAAATGCTGTGATAATTACAGAGAAAATGAAATGCAGAGCCTACAAAATCCTCTTTATAAACTGAAGCATATATATAAACAGCTTATGAATGGAATTTAAACTGTTTAAATAAATTTAAGCTTTTAAAGATTATTTTACTCACCTGAACAATATAGAAACAGAGAATACTTTTGTTCCTTTTTTTACTGCAGTTTGCTTCTTCTTCTCTGGTTTGGTTTTTAACTTCTTTTTATTTTCTGTTTTGATCACCTGAATGCTTTTGAATTTATGAAATACGATGTTTTCTTTTTCAGGTTTGCAGAAGTTTGTTGAATGAAATAAAGAGGCAGGTTGATGTTTATTTATAACAGATTGTTTACTGAGGTTTATTAAAACAAGTACAGGATAAACCATGCTGGAAGTAAAAGCATTGAATGCAGGTATGTTCTTTGTAGATGCTTGCATTTAATGAAAGTATGTAGTGTTTCATGCTTTGTATATTTTCAGCATGCTGTCTTGTTTATTTTGCTAATGTAAGAGTTTGTTTTATTTTCTTTTATTTTCGTTTGCTTACATATTTTAGTTGACTGGTTTGTAGTTACTTTGCTAATTTCAGCATATTTTGTTTTGTTTTAGGTTCTTAGACTTACCTGATTTGATTTATTAACATGTTTATTTGTTTGAATGTTTTACTTTCTTGCATTTTCTTTTGTTATCTTATTTTATTTGTTTATTTGTTTACATTACTTAAATGTTAGATTATTTGTTTATTTGTTCATAGGTTTATTTGTTTATTTGTTTGTTTGTTCATATGTTTATTTGTTTAGATGTTAGATTATAATGATGCGATTTAAATTTTAAAATTTTATCATAACTTACATTAACAAATTTTTTTCTTTCCTTTTAAAAGTTTTTAACTAAAAACACTAAACTTTATCCATATTTCATTCCTTTATAACTTTTCAATTTTTTATTTCAAAAAGTTAAAATATATTGCTAAAATTTAAATTCATAATTTTCAGGATGTTACAACACCCTTCATACTAGCCTAACCGAGCACCACTCTCATTCCATCACCTCACCACCCCTCTAGCCACCACCTACCATACCACCACCACATCCAGCACCTCCAGCACCCACGGCCACACCACCACAGTGGACCCCACTCCTCTGGCCATGACACCTAGAGCCTTGGCCGAGCCCAAATCCTTGACCAAATTTATGTATGCATGCTTAGGTGTGTTATTGCCTTCGCCCACCTTTACACCATCATTCCAACACGTAGGCCGAACCCATACTCACCCAAACCAGATCCAAACACCTGCAATTATGTTTTATTTCCCCTTATGGCTGAGCCTAGTAAAGGGTAAAAGCAAGTGCAAGCATTTCTATTTGATTCTGTGCAGTCTATTCTAGGGTAGTTTTGATCGTAGTTGATTTGAAACTCATTGTTGTTATATTGTTTTTGTTTGATGTGTATCCAAGGAATTTCACACTTGGCTCCTCCATTCGAATCTTTGTCATGGTTTTGTGCTTGTGTAGATCCCATTTGTGAAATTCGTCGTTGGTTCATCAACTCAAACCAGTGAGTTATTCTCACCAGACAATTTTATACTTATATGAATAGTAAATTGATCGCTTGTGAATATGTAAACTGCATCACCATATTTTATTTGCTATGTCACTATTATATGATGTTCACACATGATTAAACACCAGTTATATCATATGTTACTATTATATTATTGCTGTTATGTTATTTTTATCAGTTTATCACACTGCAAGTTCCCTTTATATTAGAATCACTATGGTTGAAATGATACATACCCGAACGGACTTTAGAATAAGGGAAAATCGTTATGGGCTGAAATGATAGGCCTGAATGATTTTCAATTTATTTCATTTACTTGGGGCTGCGGGTTTGAAATGATAAAACCCGAATTTTCTTTGTAAATTACGGGTTGAAATGATATATTACCCGTATCACTTTTCCTAGTGTAGAAAATTATATACAGACCCGTAGTTAATATACGTTTTTCTAAAAATTTTAAAATTATTTTAGAAATGTAAATATTAAAATATTTTGATTTAAATCTAATTAAAAATGATTTTTGTAAAATATTATTGATTTTTTGAATAATTATAACTGAAATAAATTAATGAAAAAGTTAGGAAATTTTGAATGTAAGTTATTTTGGAAAATTTGATTTAATTATAATTAGAAATTAAGTTGAATATGAAATCATGATAAATTTATGATAATTTGATTTAAATGAATTTAAAGTGATTTTATATCATATTAATAATTTTTAATAAAGTGAAATGTGAAATGAATGAATATTTAAGTTGAAATTTTGAAATATAACTAAAATTGGAAATTCATGGAATTGACTTAAAAGTGAATTTTTACTTAAGTAAATAAAAAAAACTAAGTTATATTTGAGAATTTGAACTTAAGTGTTAGGTTGAAATTTAATGTAAGGAATTTAAAATTGAACATTGCAATTTAATAAGTGAATTAGTGTTAAATATGAATTTTAGATGGAAATTTAACTTTATGAAATCATGTAATTAAAGAAAATTAAATGATTGTTATAAAAGTAAGAATATGTGATTTTATAAATTAAAAGTGATTCATAGAAAATATAATTGTTGTGAAATTATATTGAAATTTTGAAGTTAATTAACTGCATTTTTGAAATGCTATTTTATCAAATATAAATGATAATACAACATTTGTAAATGTTGTAGTCGATAAGTGAACTAAATAGCTAAATTGAATTAAATTCTATTATAGAATTTTATTTTTAATGCTATAATTGTTGGATTTAAACTAAGTTTTCTTTGAAACTAATTTAACTATATTACAGCATTTTAAAACGCTGTCTTTTGTTAAATTGAACTGTTTTGAATATAACTTTCTGTAGCATTTTCCAAATGCTGCGGAAGTTGAATTTTCACTGTTTTGATAAAATTAAGTGAATGAATGAACTGTGAAAGTTGAAAATTTTGGAAATTTAATAATTTAATCATTAAATGTAATAACTTCATTTTTTTTTATGATTTAAATGAAGTAATTTGTTTGGAATCAAACTATTTTGAAATGTGAATTGAAATGGTATTTTTAAATTGAAAAAAATGAATATGTGTTTCAAGTGAAATGATAAGTTTGATATTTTGAAATGGATTTGAAATGATATTAGATTTTGAGAAATAAATACCATGTTGAAATTATAACTACGGGTTATAATAACGATTGGTTGTTGAAGAGTCCGTGATCGGATATGGACATACTCTCTGCCGATACCGAAAACCACTTTAACAACTGTGTACGCGGTGGAGATTCCAGAATGAGGAAGGATGGCGACGACGTTCCTAAGGTACATTTCGTGGACTAACTCCCGTGAGTTAGCATAAGGTGGCTAAAACCGGAGCGATCTCAGGCCAAAGGAGCTAGCACCTTTGGCTGAACACACTTCTTCGATACCATTCTATTACTGTTGTGATCGATTGGGTGCATCCCTTGATTTTGGAGTGTTGTTCAGGGTGGGCGTATGTGGCTGCTGCGTTACCACCAGCCCGTGTGCGTAATTGGTATATCTACCCTAGCATTGCCTTGTGTGCCGTGTCACCTACCATACCGAGCCTTTACTACGAGTTTGTTTTTCTCCCGTAGCCCGTGTGGTATCCTCTGACAGTCACCCGGAGTGGAGATGGCATGATATTGGATGGACTACCGGGACTATTATGTGTGAAGGGTGATATGGGTAGCCCGGAACGCTATTTAAAATTATGTTTATTTTACTATAGTCATTAATATAATAGCGAAATATTACTATATAGTAAATAGTTTAACGGATCCTTAGAGGATGGGCGGTCTCAGGCATCCTTTAAGTTACTTGTATCTTTATTACAGTTCACTTGAGTTGGTTTACCTTATAAAAGTATATATTGCCCTGACTCTAGTGTTTTGTGTTTTGCTTTACGCTCGGGTCCGCCTGAGTATTCACAGCTTTGGATTATCTGTTGATGATGATAATGTTGATTATCTACTGTGAATTTGTGAATTATCTATCTGTGTGTATATAGATAATGGATTGAAATTGTTTTAAACTTTAAAACAACTTGGCCTTAAAAGATAAGTTTGGATTTCGATGAGACCGGGATCGGGTTTCCATATTTGATACCCGAAAACCACATCGATCCAAATTGACGATAGGTCGTGAATCTAAAGTGAAGATGAAGATTCAGAGTGCAAGGGTTATCATCGTTAACTCTGAGGGTGATTCCAAAATGAGTGTAATGAGATAATGCCTTCGGTTTCGTTCGAACCCGGAACGAACTTGTATGGATTGAATGCTTTCAGAACATCGTCAGGTGGATGATGAGCATTTTAAGTGATGTGTCCTATAAATGTAATCGTAGCCTCAAAACCGGGAATGACTAAAACAGGGGAGGTGCAGTAAGGATAAGTGTGCCATGTCCAAGTAGGATGAGATTTACCCCTGTCTAGATGTCCCTTTTATTTCGGTTGTGTGGTGCGGTTGCTGATCACAACTGCGGGGTGGTCTTGTTCGGAACTGTTCAGTAAGGAATGGTTCCGGCTTTGTGTTGCAGGGGATTTGGAGCGATCCTCGGTACGGTGATCTAGGCCACGTACTGTGACGGGCGGTGCCCCGGTAGCCCTGCCATTGTATGGAATCCAAAATCCAATAAGTGTAGTACGTATTAGTTGTGCCCAACTATGTTGGAACATGAGATGTAAGCATTCCAGCTATTTCTGTATTTTACTTGAAAACCCTAGAAACTATTATAATATCACCGGATTTCCTATCAAAATGTTTTGGTTAGCGTAAGGTAAAAACTTTTCCATGTTTATGTGTGGGAAGTCTTACGTGATACCCTTTCTTTTCAAAAGGTTTTCAAAAGTTAAGCAACTTTAACCTGTTACTCACACCAGACCCATGTCTGACCCGGAGTTTATTTCTGTTTTTCCTAAACTCTTGGGTACTCAAATTTTTACGAGTAGCCAAGGGATTCAGGATAACTTTGACAAATTGCGGAGGAGCAATGGAGCAGGAGGCTTCTGCATGTAGAATATAGTGTTCCGCTGTGTTGGTATCTCTGAGTGGTTTCTTTGTATTGTATTGAGTTGTAATAACTAGACAGGTGTTTATAACTGTCTAGTATGTGATTTATTGTTTGTGTAACTCTGATAATTGTTGTACACTATGTAATACTTATGTTATTAATATAATTTATTCGTTCCACTCTTGAGATTCTGATGTTGTTTCTTCTTTCTCTTCTTTCTTTTTTCTTTTCTATCCCTTTCTTTCTTCAAGATGATGCATCATTCTGTGGAGATGAATGGCGGGTCGTCACAGAAAATATACTTGGCCATCTAGGGAAATATACCTCTCTTCACATTCTTTTTAAAAAAACAAATCACTCTTTATTTTTAAACAAATCTTCCCTTTCCTTTAATAAATTCACATCGTGAATTTATTCTTCAAAATATACACTAATATATTACTTTGCTTTTATAAACCCAGTTTATACATTTCATAGCCACATCCTCTTTTAGAAATTCCGGTTTTACATACTTAAATGAATTCCCAAATTGATTCCCAATTTACTCCATTTATTCCAAAATACATTATCTTCAGATTTTATTCCTTAATTAAGATTTAAAATACTTTTAACTAAAAATCCAATTTTAGATTTCCCAAATTACTTCTTTATCCTTTTAAATAAATTTAAACATTGAATTTTAAAATAATTCTTTACTCCTTTAATTGATATCACTTAAGTTTACAATTCATTAATTTTTGTTTATTCAGAATCCTTTTTCTCCATACTTGAAATTATTTATTAGTATTTTAATATCACTTCCATTCCATTTCAATTGATTCTTAATTTATTCAAATTCGTTACAATTATTTTACTTAAAACTCCAATCTTTTATTGTCTCTCCAAAAATCCAATTTTATATATTTTGATAACTCAATGTACCGAAATATATTCAAGTAAACCATATCATTCAATATTCTAATATAATTCATCATAGAATATCATATAATCACCACAGAGAATATTAAATAATTTAAATAAATGTTGAGGAATCCAGTTGGATCCCTCCAACCTGTTTCCCTACATCCACAGATGTTAGCACGACATAAAATACCAATTCCACTTCGAGGTGGAATATCGTGGAATATGGGATTGAATATAATATCATCCGCTATTATGAGGCGCATAGGGTCTCATCCGCTATAAAATGCGGGAAATCAATCATTCCAAGATATATTCTATATTACTATATATAGTATAGCACATCAAATCAATTCAATCATTCAACTAATTATTTAAATTCAACCATTTAAATTTAAATTAAAGCCAGATGAGTGAGATTAGCTCACCTTTGATTTTACTGCTTGCAATCCTTTCCAAATTGGCTTTTTCCCTTGATTTTATACCTTGTATTGATGTCATATGATTTATTAATATTCGAACCAATCGAAAAATCAATTTTTCCTTAAATAAATTTATTTAACCTAAAATTTTATTTAGATTAATTTTTTTTTATTTTAAACTAATCTTCCTATAATAATAATAATTAAATAGATTTCCTTAACAAATAGATTAATTTAAAATAATTAGTGAATTAAAATATCTATTTATATTTATTTATTTCATTTTTCTTTTAAAACTACCTACACATACATACTTATAAAATAATCTATATTATCATTAAAATTTCTACTTCCTAAATCTTATATATATACAAACTATTTTCTTCAAAATCTTATCTATAAAAAAATCTATTTTTTGAAAATAGATATATACAAAAAGAAAATCTACATATATGTGTACACTTTTATTCACTACATATATATAAAAGCTTGACTTTACTATACATTATTTCCAATTATTAAAATTTCGATTTTGAAATCCATTCATATTTCTTCCATGCATATAAACATATATTTATGAAATTGAATGAAATAAACAATAATTCACTGCTGCGTCTAAACCCTAAATCGACCTTGCCTCGCATTCGCCAGATCCTTCACACGAGCGCGAATGCCAACACCCAACGTGGCCTCGCGCAACCAAACCCCAAGTCACAGTCACGACCTTCGCCCACTCGACTGCTGCCATAACCCACGCGAACGATACCCAACCCAACGTCGCCTAAACCTACTGCCTCGCGACATCTGCAACCAATTCGAGCTTCGCTCCCTCTCCTCAGCCTCGTGCTCACGTGCCCCTCCTTTTCTTTTAATTTTGAATTGGGGAAATAGTTTGGATTAGGAGAGGAAGACAATGACGAGAAGAGGAACGAAATTCGAAACCTGGGTTTCGAATTGATTTCGAAGTTCGCGGCTTGAATTCTTTTGACGGAAGCCATTTTCATCGGCTACCTTTTTTTATAAATAATTGATTTCGATTCGAGAGAGAAAGGTTGGAGCCGTGAATATTAGTTTGAGATGGGGATGCCGCGAAGTATCTAGAGATAGCAAATTTAAAAGCTTCAGAGAGAAGACAACACATTACACCCAAAGAGTGAAAATGGGAACACGTGTTTAAATTTTTCCATTTTATGAGAATATAAATATTAAATTTCGATAAAATTACAGCATGTTTATATATATCGTATGCTTACACAACTACTCCAATCACTACGAAAGTCGAAATCGATAATAGTATAATATTATGGATCCAATAGAACTGGTTTCGTCGAATTCCGAGACTGTGCCTCGGAAGGCTATTTTTAAATATCAATTTAAACAATATAATTTCAAAACTGAACAAATCACTGTTAAATTAAATTTTAAAACTTTTATTATCCTCAACACCAACAATATAAATTTTACAAGCTTTCAAAATATTTTTAACAGCTTAAAACTCCAGATTCAACATTTTACCCAACTTTAAATTATTTAATTCAATAAATTAAACTATCAAACAAATAGTGATATTTGAATTCAAGTTAAAAATTAACTTTTAAACATTTAAAATCAATTAATTATTCCAATTTCAAATGCTCAAAAATTATAGGTCGTCACATTCCTTCCCCCTTAAAAGAATTTCGTCCTTGAAATTACTAGTTAGGAAGAATGGTCCAATACCCGTTTACTTTTCCCAAAACCAACAGTTCAACATCCTACCAACCAAGGTTTTAAATCTCGGATATCGGTCATATCTCGTCTCGAAGAATTTAGAGATCTTATCTCGTATAGGGTGAGATCTCGAACGAGATGAGTGCATCTCGGTCGTCCATCTCGGATTTACATCTCGGTTTCTAAAATTCATTTCGGAGTTATCTAGGAGTACATGTCATGTCGAAAATTAGTTTTCATACACCTAAATTTAACCACCTTAAGGAAAACACTATGCACTTACCTTGAATATATCACACGCTTGTCATTAGTAATTTAGTATGGAAAAATATCACTTGTATCATGTAAAATAAACAAATAACAAGATATCATGATTACTGTTCAATATAATATCATATGAGATAAAGTACATAAGAAATAAACCATAACATATGTCTTTACTTTGTTTGATCATTCACTTAACATTCCCACATAATATAATGTCTCATTTCTACCTTTTATGATTTATAGTGCTGCAAGGGAAATATTAATTTTATAACTTCAAATACAAAAGTCTACAAGTAGAATTAAGATATTCTATGTCTGATTATAGTATTTAATTATTTGCAAACAAAATATCATCAAGCAACTAATAACATATATATTTCAAACAAACGTAGAAAATAGCATACATAGTACATATTTTTTTCAAACATTTAGTAATATTATAAGAAAAGCAAAACAATGATGTATGAATGAACATGCAATCGTCAAACGAAATTAATAGATGAAAAAGAATTCCTTTATTGCTTAAAAATAAGCCTTGAGGAAAAAAATTATAGCAGCAAAGACTAAATGAAATCAAATTGGAAATCCATTTGAAACATAAAGTTAAATAAGTGACGCCCAAAATTTATAGCGACAAAAAATAGGGTTAGGGAAAAAACTCAAGAAAGTGTTGAAAAAATAAAAATGAAATCAGATTTAAATTAATCTGGATCAGAAACCTAAATGAAAATCATAAAGTGAAATACTTACCATAATCGATGCAGATTTATCATCATCTTACACTCGTCACTGCCGTAAAATAGGAGACGATGATTAAACGAGATTTATATAAGAAATAAGGGTTAAGAAAAGTACAATTAAGAAGGCTTAAATTAAGGAAAAGGATGAGCTAGCCCAATACGGAAAAAGAATTGATTTTTTTCCAAAATTCAACAATTTGGCTGATATCTCGCTGTTAAATCTCGTCCAAGATACCGGACGAGATACTGAAATCTCGTCCAAGATTTAGGCCAGACGAGATTCGAACGAAATTGCCTATTTTGAATCGCCCAGGCTTGAAAACGAGATCTCGACTGAGATCTCAGCCGAGATGAGCGAGATTTGAAACCATGCTACCAACTATCTTTTACAAAAGACCTATTACCATTCTTACTAACTTCTCAACTCTCCCATAGTTTTAAAACAATACTATTTGCTCAATCATTCAAATTTCAATTTAAAACCCAATTTTGAATTATCAAAATTTTCTCAAAAATTTCTAACTCTCTAAATTTCCGAAAAACTTTACCAGCGTCTCCTTTGCGTGGCTAGCTCGGTACAACTACAAAATGCCTCTACGGACTCCCAAATTCCAAAAGAAAACAAAAAGCCAAGTGGCTCGATCAAAAACCCAATCAAATTTCATACAGAAATTCATCAAATTTATCTTTTGAAATCAAAACCAATTTTCATTTCTCTTTATAATACCTGTATATTCTACATAGCAATAATATCCAATCACAACATTCAAAAACATTTTATCGACTTCCTTACAAAATGTCAATATTTATTCATTCAAATATTAACTTAGAATATATTTGTAATATCAATTTCCAATTAAGAATTCACCATTCCTTTCTTAAGTTTAGTAGAAGCATTTTATATGCTTCTTTATTTATTTTCACTTCACCACTTTAGTTCATATCTACTTCTATCCAAATTGGTTATTTCATTTCCATATAAATTCAATTTATCTTCAATTCAGAATATTGAATTTTATCATCCATTTATACTGATTCGTATTATTATTTTAACTTAGTTTCATTCCAAATTTATTTCAATTTCCAATTTAAAATCGTTTTGTCGTTGACTAAAAATTTCAAAAATTTCTAACTCCCAAAATTTTCAGAAAATTTTAACAGAGTCTCCTTTGCACGGGGGAGCTTTTGCAAAGCATTTTGCGCGATCAAATCCAGCCAAATGGCTTCTCGGTACCTGTACTAACTCAATTCAAACACATAAGTACTAAATATAGGAAGTTTACAGCATTTCACTTAAATTTAAATAGCTAAAACATGGTTCCTGTAACAATGCATGTTATACTTTCACAAACACATATGTATGGCTCCGACACTTACTACAATTGCTTACAATCAATTCTCAAACCATTCCATTCATTTTAAGTGATTTACAACTTACTCGCTTATATTTAATTCATTCTAAGCAAAACAACTTATATTCATTTCAATAGATTTCAAAATCATCCAATTTCACTTCTATTAACTCATAGAATTTATCTAATCTCGTTTACATCAAACGATCCATTTTCTAATGCAATTCGATAATATTAATGTGAACAAATAATTACTTAAGCTTTATAACCATTTAAATTGATTCCAACTCAATTTACACTTGATTCCACTCCATTTTAATTTATTCACAATCTTTTCATTGCATTTTCTTTCATTTTCAAAAAGTTTGATTCCAAACCATTTTATTAAACTCGACAACCAATATATTAAATAACCATCTCACAATTTACTTAAGTTATTTATTTCCTTCAAACTATTCCACCCAATACTTAAGTTTATTTTATTCCACCAACTTCCATTTTAAATCCTTGATTTGATTTTTCTTTAATCAAATCCCAACCATTTCACTATTTATTCGATTTTTTTATTCTTTTATCCATTTTTGAATTTTAATTTACATTAACAATTCACTATTGAATTTATTAATAATAAGGTCATTCAATTTATGCTTGAGTTGGATTTTCTCTTTTTTTCATCTATCTTTAAAACCATTTTATTTAATTTTCTTGAGTTCGATCTTACTTAATATCACAAGTTTGGATTTTTTCCAGAATACCAATACTTTTATTCTGGCTTATTTATTGCCCTTTTAATTTTTATAAGCTACTCACTTATTAATATTCATTCTTCCCCATCTATTTACAATCAATTATATTCACATTTTACTTTTAACTAGGGGTTACATATTTTTTTTACTTCAATGCTTTTCAATTCTTTTATAAGCTTCCGAAGCTTATTTATTCTAATTCAATACTTACTTACTTAGTTTACATTTATTTGTTTGAGTAGAATTTTATTCCATTCAATATTATCTATTACTCAGCTGAATTCATTTCAAATCGATTTTATTTAAATTAACTGCAGTTAAATCTAGCTACATACCATTTTCTTGAATTTTGCTAAGCAAGGACTTAATTCCATTCACAATTCTTTTTAATTCAGTACAATGAATTGGTTTTCTAACTTATTTTGTTTCCTACTTCCTTTAATTTAACTCTTTCAAGTTGAATTTTACTTCAGTAAATTCCAAATTTACAAGTTATCAAACTTTTTATATGCCATAAACATTCTTGGTTAAGATTCCAAAATTTAAAAAATCTTTCAATATTTCAAAATTCCCTTTGAAATCACCTATATCAAAAATTCCTTGCATTTTCAAAATCAAAGCCAATTTCGCAAACAAACATTAATCCAAAACATCCAGGTAGCAATCACCCTTTTGGAAACTCGAAAATGAACACCGATGATGTCATGATCATCATCGGAATTATTTTCCAACGACCGAAAGAGTTCAATGCTTTTATCACTTTAAAATCCCTTCAAATATTTTTAATTTCCAAATCTCTCTAGATTTCAAATCCGATTCAAAAATATTTCTCACATATATATTATTTTTCCCAACTTTTTGAGAATCATTTTCAAATTCAAAGGAATTTGAATTTCCAAATTCTCAAATTCCAAATCCTTTATATTTATGTTCAAACATTACTTTGAAATTTTATTTTATTTTAATTATTAATCATACTATAATTCACATTTATAGTTTACATTTACAAATTTCATTTGTATATGAATTTATTTCTTAGTTTTTAGTTATGGTATCAATATCTTATTCAATTGTAAATCACAATTACAAATCCCATTTATTTATTAATTTATTCCTTAATCTTTGGTTGTTACCTTCAATTTCTTATTCAATTCTCATACAATGATAATAATTTAATATTATCACCTTCTAACAACCAAGCATCCATATATAACTATAACAATTTACGAAAAATCATTTCTTTCATATACAAAAAATAATTTTGGGTAAAATTATTTCATTTACCCTATTTAAAACAATACTGTGTCGGTTTATCTTGTTTAAGAGTTTAGTAATCCCTATCGATGACATGGCATCCTGTACATTGACCAGAATTCATGAACACTCGACCGATAAATCAACAAAATATAAAAACAATTTTATATTCACTAACAAATAAGCACTCATATCTATTAATACGCTCAAGCTCATTCTAGAGTACTAACTCTATTTAATGAGGAATCCCCACCAGAGCCAAGGTTATCACCAACATATGCCCTGATACCAACTGTAACTACCAGCAAATAAGCACCCCTTGAGTCAACACTATTCTACATCAATCAACTCAAGTTGCATAGAAATACGAACCATTTGGGTTAAAGAAAAAGAGGTAGAAGAAGAAAATAGAAAAAACAACATCAGAATCTAACCATCGTAGCGGAATAAAATATAATAGAAAATCACAGATCTTTACCGCAAAAGAAAGTACTATATCAGTTTATACACACATTATCAGAGTACATCATCAGTTTTCAACATCAATATCATACAACTGGATACACGGCAGAATAATAATCAAGTAAGGAAGTACGTATCGCCATCCAACTCGTCTCCTGAGCTCCACAGCATCATATTCTATATTCTACAATACTCGGTCTGACCCGAGCATTACAGATAAATAACACCCTAGTCAGTCTGGAATACAAGCGTGAGAAATCACACTCAAATTGATTATTAAAGTTTCAAAAATCCTTTTGAAAACAAAAGCATATCGTAAGACCACGCCACAAATAAACATGTCGGGTTCCTTATGATAGCTAAAACATTTTCTTATAAAATCCTCTGATATTATAATGGGGTCTATATACAAATACTTATTAAAATAGCCGAAATTGTTACATTCATTAAATTCCAACTACTAGCCACAGAGTGGGTAATACAAACAAAACTCGTAAAAGGCGCGTAGGGAGAATGGATTTCAAACTAATGACTAGGCACTGGGGTACCACCTGTCACGGTACGTGGCCTAGATCACTGTACCGAGGATCACTCCCGACCCCATGCAACACAAGACCCAGACTATCCCTTAATGGATAATCCCGAGTAAGATCACCCCACGGTTGGCATCAGCAACGGCACCACCAAGCCGAAATAAAAAGGTACATCTAGACAGGGATGACCTTACCCAGAAATGGGTGCAGCCCACCAAGCCTTGCTGCATAACCCCTAATTTTCAGTCATTCCCGGTTGATGAGGCTTGACGCAAAGCGTTACCTTTTAGATTATTTCACTTAGAATGCTCAGCGTCTACCTGACGATGTTCTGAAAGCATTCATCCATACAAGTCCATCCCGGGTTCGAACGGAACCGAAGGCACTATTCCTACTACATCCATTTTGGAAATATCCCAAGGATTAGTAGCGACTAGCCCTTGCACTTCACTGCTCCATCTTCGAATCCATACTCGTTTTCCCATGAAACGTACAAACCGGATCGAAGTGGTTTTCGAGAAATAAATCCTAATCCCGGTCTCTTCAAAACGATCAGTACATTTGGCCAATATTGATAGTCGGTTATTTAACAATCAATTAAATTTCACAAACACCCATCAAGCAATAAATAATATCCCAAATTATTTCTTTTCCTCTAAAATATCTTTGCAAGATATATTTCCATTTTCAACCCTTTTGAAAATAGTTTCTAACTACCTTCCTTCTACAGAATAAATTTTCCAAATATTTTCTATTTCCACTGAAATAACTAAGCACAAAATTTTAGATTTAAAGTAGTTTAAAAAACTTTATTGTAAAATATACTTTAACATTTAAATTTAGAGAAACTACTTTAATATTATATATATATACACACTTTAGGAATATTTAAAATAAGGTTACTTTATAAAATATAAAACTAGATTATCCCTTTTAAACTAAATTCCAAATCATCTTCATCTTTTAATTAATTATTATGATAATAAATTTTTGAAAAAAAAATACTTACTTTAGAATTTAAGCATTCAGAAATACTAAAAACATACTTTTTAAACAAATCAAGGCTTTTATCTTATATTTAGAAATTTACTTTGAAAATGTACTTGGCCATCCAGGGAAATATACCTCTCTTCACATTCCTTTAGAAAAAATAAATCACTATTTATTTTTATACAAATCTTCCCATTACTTTAGTAAATTCCCATCGTGAATTTATTCTTCCAAATATAGACTGATATACTACTTTGCTTTTATAAACCCAGTTTATACATTTCATAGCCACATCCACTTTTAGAAATTTCGGTTTTACATACTTAAATGAATTCCCAAATTTATTCCTAATTTACTCCATTTATTCCAAAATACATTATCTTCAGATTTTATTCCTTAATTAAGATTTAAAATACTTTTAACTGAAAATACCAATTTTAGATTTCCCAAATTACTTCTTTATCCTTTTAAATAAATTTAAACTTTGAATTTTAAAATAATTCTTTACTCCTTTAATTGATATCACTTAAGTTTACAATTCATTAATTTCTGTTTATTCAAAATCCTTTTTCTCCATACTCGAAATTATTTATTAGTATTTTAATATCACTTCCATTTCTTTTCAATTCATTCTAAATTTATTTAAATTCGTTATAATTATTTTACTTAAAACTCCACTCTTTTATTGTCTTTCCAAAAAATCCAATTTTATATATTTTGATAACTCAGTGTACCAAAATATATTCAAGTAAACCATAGCATTCAATATTCTAATATAATTCATCATAGAATATCAAATAATCACTACAGAGAATATTAAATAATTTAAATAAAATTTAAGGAATCCAGTTGGATCCCTCCAACCTGTTTCCCTGCATCCACAGACGTTAGCACAACATAAAATACTAATTCCACTTCGAGGTGGAATATCGCGATATATGGGTTAAATATAATAGCATCCGCTATTATGCGGGGCATAGGGTCTCATCCGCTACAAAATGCGGGAAGTCCATCATTCCAAGATATATTCTATATTACTATATATAATATAGCACATCAAATCAGTTTAATCATTCAACCAATTATTTAAATTCAACCATTTAAATTTAAATTAAAGCCAAATGAGTGAGATTAGCTTACCTTTGATTTTACTGTTTGCAATCCATTCCAAATTGCTTGTTCCCTTGATTTTATACCTTGTGTAGATATCATATTATGGATGTCATATGATTTATTAATATTCGAACCAATCAAAAAATTAATTTTTTCCGTAAATAAATTTAACTAACCCAAAATTTTATTTAAACTAACAATTTTTATTTTAAACTAATCTTCCTATAATAATAATTAAATAGATTGCCTTAACAAATAGATTAATTTAAAATAACTAGTAAATTAAAATATCTTTGTATATTTATGTATTTCATTTTTCTTTTAAAACTACCTACATATACATACTTATAAAATAATCTGCATTATCATTTAAATTTCTACTTCCTAAATCTTATCTGTGTACAAACTATTTTTTTCAAAATCTTATCTATAAAAGTTTTCTGTTTTCTAAAAATAGATATATACAAAAAAAAATCTGCATATATGTTTACACTTTATTCACTACATATATATAAAAGCTAGACTTTACTTTACATTATTTCCAATTATTAAAATTTTGATTTTGAAATCCATTCACATTTCTTCTATGCATATAAACATGTATTTATTAAATTGAATGAAATAAACAATACCTTACCGCTGCGTCGAAACCCAAAATCGACCCTGCCTCGCATGCGCTAGATCCTTCACACGAGCACGAACGCCAACACCCAACGCAGCCACGCGCAATCAAACCCCAAGTCGCAGTCATGACCTTCGCCCACTCGACTGTTGCCATGACCCATGCGAACGATGCCTAACCGAACGTCGCCTAGACCTACTGCCTCGCGACATCTGCTACCAATTCGAGCTTCGCTCCCTCTCCTCGGCCTCGTGCTTGCGAGCCCCTCTTTTTTTTAATTTTGAATTGGGGAAATGGTTTGGATTAGAAGAGGAAGACATCGATGAGAAGAGGAATGAAATTCGAAACCTAGGTTTCGAATTGATTTCGAAGTTCGCGGCTTGAATTTTTTTGACGGAAGCCATTTTCATTGGCTACCCCTTTTCTATAAATAATTGATTTCGATTCAAGAGAGAAAGGTTGGAGCCGTGAATATGAGTTTGAGATGGGGATGGGGTGATGTATCTGGAGATAGCAAATTAAAAAACTTCGGAAGAGTGAAAATGGGAACACGTGTTTAAATTTTGCCATTTTATGAGAATATAAATATTAAATTTCGATAAAATTTCAACACATTTATATATATCGTATGCTCACACAACTACTCCGATCACTACGAAAATTGAAATCCAATAATAATATAATATTATGGATCCTATAGAACTGGTTTCGTCGAATACCAAGATTGTGCCTCAGAATACTATTTTTAAATATAAATTTAAACGGTATAATTTCAAAACTGAACAAATCACTATTAAACTAAATTTTAAAATTTTTACTACCCTCAGCATTAACAATATAAATTTTACAAGCTTTCAAAATATTTTTAACAGCTTAAGACTCCAGATTCAACATTTTACCCAACTTCAAATTATTTAATTCAATAAATTAAATTATCAAACAAATAGTGATATTTGAATTCAAGTTAAAAATTAACTTTTAAACATTTAAAATCAATTAATTATTCCAATTTCAAAAGCTCAAAAATTCCGGGTCGTCACATATGTGTTAAGGTGGAAAATGTAAAGCTTTAACGCTATTTGAAAGTAAGTTTATTTTACTAATAGACACTATTATAATAGCGAAATATTACTACATAGTAAATAGTTTAACGGATCCTTAGGAGATATGAATCCCGAGCATCACTTGAGTTACTGCACTCACATTAGACACTGGATAGGAGATGTCAAATTCCATAAACATCTCTGACGCCATTCGACTCATATTTAATCTTGTTGATTTACCTTACATAAGTTTTTTAGTTCTGACTCGAGTGTTTTGTCTTTTCAATTCGCTCGGGTCAGTCCGAGCATTTCAGGATTTAAAGATTTTATTCTGGAGGACAAAGACGAAGATTTGTAGTACTATTATCTACTATATTCTCCACCACACCATTTAATTCCACCGCATTAATTATTATTCTCTGGTATGTGTACTCTGATATGTATTTTATAAGTATAATCGAATATTTTGTAAACAGCTTCATGAATTGTATATTGATTATTATATTTTATCGTTCTGCTGCAAGATTCTATTTGTTTTCTTTCTTTCTCTGTTTTTTTCTTATTTACCCCATAACGATCCGCCTTTCTATATGGTTTAAGTCTAATGTGTATGGTTTATCGTCGATTTAAATCATGCAAAAAATTGCGACGTTACATCTAGCATCACAGCTTTGGTTTAGCGATAAACCTTAGCTTTGTGGGGTCTGACTCTTTACTAGTAGGGTAGTAATACCTATGGTGGGTCGCTGAGTGTGTATATATATGAGAGAGCATATTTGTTAGTGTTATAAAAAGGTTTTAATATTGTGTTAATCTATCCCGTTTTGTATTTATAAATTCTGGTTGGTGTATGGGACGCTATGACATCAATAGGGATTTCTAAACACTTAATATGACAGACCGACATAATATTTTTTTTTAATATAGGTGAATTAAATAATTTTTCCTATTATATTTTCTATATATATAAAATAAATTTTTATAAAGATTATATTTGGTTGAAATACATTGGTTGTTAAGTAGTGTAATTTATAAATAATGGTTGAAATAAGATTGAAGATCAAATAAATGAAAATGGAAAATTTAGAACTTAAGTTCCGAGGTTTTGAAAATTTATTTCAAATGGTTATGGGATATAATAACTATATTTTAAATGTATTTTCTGATAAAAATACTTCAAAATGATTTGAAAGAATGTTTTAAAAGAAATTTTGGAAAGTAATAAGTTATGTACTCCCCTCCCTGTCGCTGGAAAATAATTTCGGTGATGAGTGCACGCATCATCGACATTCATTTTCGATTTTCGTAGTGGGAAGGCCACTGTAGTAGTTTTACTACAGATTTATTTTGATAAACAAATATAAATGTTAATTGTTTTAAATATAAATGGGATATATAATATACATTTATCTATAATTTTAAAATGATTTCTGAATAAAACCCGGTATTTAATTCCTAAGTTTCCATTTATTAATAGTTTCCATTAGTGTAGTAAAATGAAATCTAACTAATAATTGAAGCCTCTAAATGAAATAAGAGATTTAACGCTAAGTTATAAATGAAATTAAAGAAATTTAAAATATGTAATCTATAAGACAAAGGACATTTTATTGAACATTAAATCAATTAAAAGAAATGAGAAAACTTATATAACTTCAATTACATTCTTAAAGCATATATATATATATATATATATATATATATATAACTTACCAAATATTAAAAGTTAAAACGTTAAAGATTTGTAATGGAAAATTGTACAAGTAAACTTATGTAATGAAAGTGTTCAATAAATTGCGTTTATTAATAAGAATTGATGTTCTAGTTGTTATGGACTTAAGTATAATCGAAATGCTACAAAAAAGAAAGAAAGGTAGGTATTATAAATAAATAATAATAAACTTAAGTAAATAGGTTGAAGTTACCCCTGAATAAAATAAGAATAAAAGATGAATACTGAAAAATTACTATAAACTTAAGTTAATAAATTTACCGACTAAGAAATTTGATTGAATATGAATAATATAAATAAATAAATGTAATGCAATAATAGAATTTGGCATTATACAGATAGATGAAAATGAATTGGTAGGTAATGAATAGAAATAGATAAAAATAAATAATGAATGAAAATGAAATCAAACAACAAATGGATGAAGTGGAATTGTTAAAAAAAATAAACTTGATTCATTGTTGAAATTGTTGTTGTTTGGGTAAGGACACTTTAAAATTGTCTGGATGTATGAATAATCTACTTAGCTTCTTCTAAGACTGTTGAGTAAAGGAGACACTTAGTAATTTATTCTTCATTTTGTACAATTTGAAGTTTTGAACCCAAACAACTATTTGATTGTTTGATACGAATGGATGATTGATTTGTATTAATTCTATGTGGTGATTGTTTGCTTGTTGCAAGTGATTGATGTTTGTATTGATTTGTTTGTTATTGTATGAAACAACTTTAAATATTTCATTTTATATAATTGTTAACCTTTTTGGAATTATATAAGTGAAATACAGGTTATGAAGCAATTGCTACTTCTTTTGGTTTCATAAGCGTTAATTGTCCGACAAATAGGTACGTTTTCAGATTACGGTTTTGTAGCGCTATTATATTATTTTCCTGGATTGGGATATATTTATATATATATATATATATTATTTTAGAAAATATGTTATATATTGTTATATTTGATATTATATTTTCTTACGAGCCTCTCCGTACAAAGGAGACTGTCGAAATTTTCCGTAAATTTTGGACTTAGAAAACTTTGAAAATATTTTCCAAACTTTATTAATTTAAGTGTAAAAAGATTTATTGGTTATAAATTGGTATATTTTCATTAAATCAATTAACTCTTGTAAATTTAATTCTTTATAAGTCTAATACTTTAAGTAAAATATATTGATTTCTTAATTCTTCTTTTCCCTTCTTTTTCCTTTGCGGGGACGAAAAGTTTTGAGTGAGGGAGAGTGTAACGACCCGGAAAAATTCGGTAATTAAATTTCTTAATTGAATAATATTTTGGTGACTTGATATTGAAGGAAGTAAAAACTTAGTGAATTATTAATGGAAATAATAACTTGGATAAGATTTGTAAGCTAATTTCTAATGACTTGAATGTAACAGTATAAATGTAAGTTAATTTTTAATAACTTGGATGTAATTCCAATAAGCGAAACAATGTAAATGTTGATTATATTCTTATTGTAAATAAATAATGTTCCAAAATGAAATGATTAAATTGGTTTAAAATCTTAATTAATGTAAGCATTAATTTATAATGGGATATAAGAGGTAAATTAATAATTTAAAACTGTTAACTTACCAATAAAATAAATACTATTTTAAGTAAATGAAATAAATACTATAATTGGTGAATTGATTTGCTTTAAATTGAGATGGAAATTTGTTTTAAAGAATTATAAATTAATAAGTAATACAAGAAGATAGAATTTATGAATTATAGAATTTGAATTTAAATAGTGATTTAATTTATTTAATTTATAATAATTGGATTAATTGCAAATGAATGAAATTAAATATTTAATTATTACGTTAATTTAAAAATTAAGTTGAAATTGGAAATATTTATGTAATAGCTTTGAACCCAATGTTAATTTCCTCTATTTGACCGTAATGAATTGAATAATAAGAATGAATAGTGAATTCAGTGGAATTATTGAAAATATAATTTATAATTGATGAATATAATAAAATTTGAATTTACGTCGAAATGTATGATTGAATCAACATTTAATTTGACATCTAAATTTGTTTAAAATCATTGCAAATGATTAAGAAATTTAAATGATAAGAACTGTCGATTTTAGAATTTAAATTGGAAATTTGATTTAATTTATTTATTTATTAATTTATTTAATTAATGTAAAAATAGCCATTTATGCCACTGATTCAGATTTCAATGAAACCAGTTTCATCGGATTCGTAACAGTGAATTACTGTAGGATTTCAAGTTTCGTAGCAATCGGACATGTTGTTTGATCGTGTGGACTCAAAACGCCATGAAATAAATGAAATTGAAATCAATTGAAATCGATTTGAAAAATTATTGATTTTAGCATAACTTCTTCATACGATGGAATTTGGACTTGAAACTTGTTCCATCGCATTTAGAATATTTAAAAATATCTATTTTGATATATGGGTTGACCAAATTTCATTCCGGAGTCGAAACGGGCTTTTTGGGCCACTTTGACGTTAGCTCGTCAATCTATCTTATCCATCCACTCAAATGTCAACCCTGCCTATATATATCCTACTATAAACCCTAGCATCTTTTGTTCCTCATTTCTATACGTTCTATTCACCTCCTCACTTCAATGGCAGGCAAACCCTAATTCCAATTGCAATCCCAAATCAAATCCAAAGCTGAAATTTCAAACTCCACAATATATGCCAAATTTTATATGGATTTGAAGATCTTGACAAGCGCAACATAAATCTACAATTCGTTTCTCGATTTGAGGCATCGTTTGTCCTGGAATCAACGAGATAACCTCGGCCATTCAATTGAGCGTTGATCTACTTCGTCTAATCGACGAATCATGGGCATGGTAGGGTGGAAGGGATCGAGAGTTGCAGATCCATGAGTTTACTTTGCTTCGATGGTGCTTGGATTCACCGTATTTGGTGGATGAAAAGAAGTTTTTCATGGCGTATGTGTGTCGATTGGAGGTGCCACAGGGGGTGGGACCACCGGTGTTGGGTCGGTCTTGGCCACGGGGTTCGACGCCATGAAGGCGGCTCAGTCCGATTGCCTTTTGGTGAGGCGATTCGTGGTCAACGGCTAGTGAAGGAGGCGACAAGGGTTTCTTACTGAAGCGATTTTCTGAGTCAAGTGGGAGACAGTGACGTGGTATTTACATGTATTTTATTTTATTTTAGTTTATTTTATTTCAAATTTCAAACTCGTTCTAACAACAATAACTTTTACATACGAGATCGATTTTGGATGCAGTTTTCTCACTTAGAATAGTATCTGAATTCCGAACATTTTGGCACTGCTTTGGATGGATTCTGAGACCGTTCAAATTTTTGGGTTTAAATTGGATTTAAATTCAATTTAAATTCGAAAGGTGAGTGTTTTAACCCACTCACAACTTCTAAAATTTCTTATGTTTGGTAAATTAACTTTTATTGTGGTTATGCATTTATTTATGACGTTTCTTATATTTTAGTCATCATCTCAAATAATTTCATTTATTCAATTTTAACCGTTATTTAATTTATTATTGAATATAAATGCCAGTTAATTACCTGTTAAATATTATCAATTATATATTGATATTGATTGATTGTTTTGGATGATGATTGTGATGGATGTATGATTTTATGATGGATGAATGGATGTTTAATTTATATCATCATAATCTGCAAGTTGTTATGCATTTATGTTGATCCGGGATTGCGGTTTGAAATGATATACAACCACATTTTTATTTTAAATTGCGGATTGAAATGATAAATATCTGTATCACTTGACCATGGGATTGAAAATTATATACAGGCACTGCAGTATATATATAAAAGAAATTTGAACTGATTTTCTATAGTTTTGGAAAGAAATATACGGTTTAATAAATATAAATTTTTGATGTTATATAAATATTATTATATATATATAGTTAAATTCTTGAATTTAAGCTATGTATAAAGTTGATTAATAAAAATGAGTTTAATAATAAAGTTTGATTTCTTTTACAAAAAAATGGTTAAGTATCTATTTAAATTCTATTGTATATAGAGTTTATAATGACTCAAATAAAATTAAGGTTGGAAGATAAATGTGAATTTGATTTGAATTAAAGTATTTAAGAATTATCCTCAAAAATTTTATTTTGAAATGTAAATAAATTGAGATTTAAAGGGTATGATTTTATAACTTGATTTTTGTTTAGAGGATTTAAATTAATATCAAATTGATTTAAATGAATATTATCAAGTTAATTTAGTTAAAAGAATATCCAGTTATTTGAAGTCTAAAGGTTTTACAAAAATGATATTTTTAGCAAACATTTCAAATCTAAATAATAGTAGTTGAAATTGATGTATATGAAATTATCAAAGAATAAGTTTTGAAATGGTGGGATAATTAATGCTTTGAAATATATGGAAATTATATTGGTTTTTTTGGGAATTTAAAATCCATATTGGAATTGATTTGTAAAGGTGAAGAAGCTATTTTACTATATAAAGTAATTAAGTATTTAAACCACTTAAGCGGTGTAGTATGTTTCAAAGTTACAAATTTCAAAGTACTACGTTTTGGAAGGGTTATAGTTTAAGTCTTTGGTTTCAAAATTTTATAACTTTGAATACTATGATTTTAAAAAGTAATATCATGTTTGTTTGGTTTTTAAAATTTGAAATGATATCATATTTATATGGTTTTGAAATAACTATTATATCTTGGTTTTGAAGTATAAATTGTTTTGAAATGACCGCGGTGTTATAATAACGTCTGGTTGTTGAAGAGACCGGGATCGGAAGTTCTCATACTCTCTGCCAACTCCGAAAACCACTTTAACAACCGTGTACGCGGTGGAGATTCCAAAATGAAGTAGGATGGTGGCGGCGTTTCCTTTGAGGTAAATACGCGGACCCAACTCCCGTGAGTTGGCATAAGGTGGCTAAAACAGGAGCAATTGACGGGCTAATGAGGTAGCTCCTTTGATCGGATACATCCCTTCGATATTATACTCTGACTTTTGGATTGATTCAGTGGCCACTTTTGATTTTCTTTTTTTGGAGGTGTGGCTCGAGGTGGGTGGTAGCTGCGCGCTACGCGTTACCATCGTCCCGGAAGCGTAATTGGTATATCTAACCTGGCATTGCCTAGTTGTGCCGTGTCACCTACCCTATCGTGCCTTGTACGAGTTTCTGTTTTTATCGTACCTATGGAGTATCCTTTGGTAGCCTTCCGATCAGGAGGTATTACGGTACTGTATAGACTATTGGCATTATTACATGTTTAGGTGGAAAATGTAAAGCCTTAATGCTATTTAAAAGTAAGTTTATTCTACTAATAGACACTATTATAATAGCAAAATATTACTACGTAGTAAATAGTTTAACGGATCCTTAGGAGATGTGAATCCCGAGCATCTCTTGAGTTACTATGCTCATGTAACAACCCGTATATTTTACGATTTAATATTTAAATATTTTATTGAAATATTTCATTGTTAGTCGGATTATTGTCCGAAAAATCTAATTTTTGCAAACGGTCGAATTAGGACTCGAGACCATCTCATTGAGTTCAAAATGACATTTGCGACCTTTTTGTGTATAAACTTCGATATGTTTGGAGTTAGAGGAATTTTGCTACTTTTTCACTTAGGGCTTTGGTTTGGTTTCAGCCTATTAGACCCAAGCCTCACCCCCTCTTCTCTTCATTCCTTCATAATTTCCTAATAGTTAAGCTTTACATAAAAATGTGGGAAGAGATAAAGGATTAGAATTCCTAAGCCCTAGTTTCATTGCAAATCCAAGCTCCAATTCCAAATTCATAGAAGAAGCTTTGGTAAGCCTTCTTTTCTTCTTCACCAACTCATTCTCCTTCCAATTTCAGAAATTCCTAAACCAAACTTAGGAAATGATTCTCTTTTAAGCTTAGGTTCAAGATTGTTGGGTTGGAATTGAAGAGTGATTGTTCTTGCTATTGCTCTATAGCTTCTTCTTCATTTGTTTTGGGTTTAAAGGTGAGATTTTTTATCTCACATCTATGTCTATATCTATCCGTGTTGTTAGGTATGAATTCCTAACACTTATTCAAGTGTAATTGCTTTTGATTTGGATTTCTTTGTTGTATATTCCAATTTTTGGTGTTTTGAAAGCAAAATTTATGAAATCCTTTTATGGATATTTGGACATTGATATTCGGGGCGTATCGAAGAGCCTTTAAGGCTGGGTTGTCGCTTGGCATAAATCCATAGTCGTTGTTGCTCGTCCGATCGCTAATCGTTTTGGCCATCATTGGCCAAGGCAAGAAAGTACCAAAAGCTTCAGTTTCAAACGTCTGAAATTATTGATTTAGACGTCTGAATCTGGTCTAGGAAAAATTTCATTCCCCAGGTCAGACGTCTGAATTATATTTTCAGACATCTGAATTTGCTCAAATCAAACCCGAGAGCAAATAGGATAAAATTAGCCATTTTCAGACGTCTGAATTCAGTGACCCAGACGTCTGAATAGGGCTTTGGAAAACATTCATTTTCCTGATTCAGATGTCTGAGCCATCTATTTCAGACGTCTGAATCTATTGTCTTTGCCCAATTTGCCATATGTGTTTGGGTTTCCTATTTTAAATCGATTCCTGTTTATCCGACTTATGGTTATCATTTATTATTGACTTTGATAACTTTTTCTTTTTTTGGGATATTAGAGAGTATCCATTTGATGGATTCGATATCGATTTATATGGATTTGATTGATGGCTTCGAATGTGAATTTTGGTGATTGATTGTTTCTACAATCATTTCTGTGATTTTTCACTTTAAAAACATAAAGGTTTTCTATACTAGTAGTAAATATCAAAAATCTTTTATCAAAACGATTTCAACACTATTTTACTATAAAGCTTGTTTCTTAAACCGTTTTCCAATCTACTGGCATATACAAACCTTTACCTCACTCGTATGAGAAATTTAATTAAACGGCTTAGTAAAACAAGTGGTATGAAACGTTTGCGTTTACCTCGTCAGTTAATTCTTGGACTTGCTCGACTGAACCTCTTGTGACAATTTTCGAGGGGAGATCTACAATTTGTTCGTAAATACTTAAGTTAAGCAAGTGGTTATGGGACATGAAGCTAAACTCATTTATTTACTAGCTTAGTGTAATTGACACATCTTGAAGATCATTGATGATCATTTATGCGATTTAGACTAGTGATATGCTATGTTTCTTTGTCCATGTAGGGGACGGTACCTCATTTTATTGAGGTTTGTCTCATTTCTTTTATAGGCTAACGACCTATGTATTATTTGGAGTTTTGACTCAATTTTTGTGGGCTAGCGACCCATGTTCTTTTATGGAGTTTGGTCCATCGGACGTACCTTTGTACTACGTTGTTGCACCAGCTTATCAAGATCAATGGGTGTACCGTTGTACTATGTCGATGTTCCGATTTATTCGAGTTTCAGGTTCCTCAGGCGTACTGATATTGTACTACGTTGTTGCACTGGCTCTATGGTTAGCGACCATGGGATAGCGTCCCGTTTGTGATACACGTGTTGGTGAGTTTTCATGCTCCCTTTTATGATAGGCCTCCCCCATTTTTTGTGATTTCTGGATTTCTATTGATGATTTCTAGAATTTATGTTCCACCAGCTTTTATGATTGGCATCGATATGATATTGATATTTGTGGCTCAGTGAATGAAACTAAAGAGTATGAAATTCTTTTCATCTTTGAGAAGATTCTTGTGATATTGATTAATCTCTGGTTGATTTTCAATTGCAAAATTTTCATAGTATGGCTTTATGGTTATCATACCATTTTTTCATATCTCTTATTCTATATCATTTTATCTGATACTTAGTTAGACTGATCCGTTTATTATTTTCTTATTAAATAATACTCGGGTCAGACGGAGATGTTGCAGGTGCTTCTGTTTGACTCCTTGTCGGGGAGAATTATCTAACTTTTGGCTAACTACTTAGATTAGTAGTTTATTTTGTTGTATACATTTGAGATATAGACTCCATGATGTATACTTATTCTTTTGTGTAGCACTTGTAACTATTCTTTAAGATATTGTGGATCTTGATAAACCACTACTCCGATATACACTTTTATGTGTAATATTCATACCTTTTTCCGCCTTTGTGATATGGATACATGTGACTGATTTGTGTTATGCTTATTTCTATATTTGTTTCCGAAGATTAAATAGTTAATGTGTAGTAGCTTTGAGTTTGTATCGGTATGTCGGATTTCCTCTTAAGTTGAAATGCATGTTGTACTATCTGACATATCGGTGCTCGCACAAAGAAATTATACAGATGGTCGCTCCTCAACAGCATTATTCTCCATGCTAGTTGACGGCATTACCCCGTAGTGTCCTCGGTTAGAGTGGGTATAGAGGTGGGGCATCACAACTCACGTTAGACACTGAATATGAGATGTCAAATCCCGTAAACATCTCTGACGCCATTCCACTCATATTTATTCTTGTTGATTTAACTTATAGAAGATATTTTAGTTCTGACTCGAGTGTTTTGTCCTTTCAATTCGCTCGGGTCAGTCCGAGCGTTTCAAGACTTGAATATTTTATTCTGGAGGACGAAGACGAAGATTTGTAGTACTATTATCTACTATATTATTCCACTACACCATTTAATTCTGCTGCATTAATTATTATTCTCTGGTATGTGTACTCCGATATGTATTGTATAAGTATAATCGAATATTTTGTAAACTGCTTCATGAACTGTATATTTGATTATTATATTTTATCGTTCTGCGGCAAGATTCTATTTTGTTTTTCTTTCTTTCTCTGTTTTTTTTCTTTTTTACCCCATAACAATCTGCGCTTCTGTATGGTTTAAGTCTGACATGTGTGGTTTATCGTCGATTTAAATCATGCAAAAAGGCGGGACGTTACATCAATCTTAAAATGGGTAGGAGTATGAAAAATATAAATGTGAGATTTATGAGAAAAAAAAGTGAAGTAAAATAGTAAGCCAAAATAAAATTATTTTGTATTTCGGAAATAAAATAAAAAGCCAGAAACTAGAATTACAAAATAGGTTGAACACAAGAAATTAAGTGAAGTGATTTTGGGAAGGTAAAATTAAAATTAAATAGAAGTGAACTTAAGTTATGAAGTTGAAAAAGTTTGAAGAAAGTAAATTAACTTAAGTTTAAAAAAAATAGAAGCTTGGCTTCGAGTAAGGGTGAAAGCCCACTAAATAAAATTTTGGGTTAAATTAATTTGGGAAATGGTTATTAATATTAGCATGGAATGTTGTCAAGCTTAATGGAATGGGTTTAAATGAAACCAACGCGGGAATGAATGAAATGTAAGTGAATGGTTTGTAAATATGTTAGAATGGAATAAAATTTTGATATAGATTATATTGGAATCAATTTAAAATGATTATAAGCTTCAGTAGTTGTTTATTCACATAAATATCGCCGAATTTGCATAGAAATAATTGTCGTTTGTCGAAAATGAGATTAAATAAAATTCTATGAATTACTAGAGGTAAATAAAATTGATTTTTGGAATCAATTGAAATAAACGTGAGTTATTTGGGTTAAAAATGAGTTGAATGTAAACAATTGAGTTGCAAACCATTTAAATTGAATGAAGTTGTATACTAATTGGGTGTAAACAATTAAAATTAATGTCGAAACCCTATAAGTGGCTTATAAATATTGTTTAACCCGCATTGCTTATAGAAATTTGTATATTTGCTAGTTAAATATGTTAAATGTTGTTAAATTACATGATTTTGGCACTTACATGTTTAAATGAAGTAAGTACAGGTACCGGGATGCCGTTTGGCTGGATTTGGATGCGCTTATTACTAAAATAATAAGTCGCTTGCTTAAAAATGCAAAATAAAGGTACGCTTATGCAATAAAAATAGGAAATATGAACTGTTTTTGTTTTTCCAACCGTGTGGGTCGATGTATATATATTTATATCTCTTGTCAACTTGCGAAAGTTTCTCCGTACAAAGGAAACTTTATCATAATTTTCCGAAAATTTTGGGAGTTAGAAAATTTTTTGGGAATTTTTGGTTAGAGACAAAACGATTTCAAATTGGAAATTGAAATAAATTAGTGGATGAAACTAATTTAAAATAATGATATAAATCAGTTATAAATGGAAGGTAAAATTCGATATTCAGAGTTGAAGATAAATTGAATTCATATGAAATTGGAAATCCATTATAAAAATAAAGTGGATAAAAAGGGCTAAAGTGGTAAAGTAATAATATGAGTATATAAAATGCTTAATTAAACCTAAGAAATGATGGTGAAATTCTTAAGTAAATTTAGTATTGAAAAGAAATTATTCTAGGAGAATAATTGAATGAAGGTCAAAACTGAAAGTTGTGAAATGGGATAATTGTGGATAGTGAATAAAAAAATCAAAATAATGTGGATAAAAGAAAATTGATATAGTTGATAATCAACTGATATAAATATGTTGGATGTACGTATATTATTTTTATTTGCGGAGCAATTTGATCCAGATTGGAACACAGAATTTCGAGATAGTTATATCGATCCGAGTTAGGATTTTTCACTTGATTTTCGACGGCGAATCCTGGATATTGATTTTGATTGATTCTAGAAATTCTCTATCATAGTTATGATTCTGATCAAGAAACCAGATCTGAGTCCGCACTAGGAAGTCGGGTGGACGATAATAGTTCGGAAATGAAATTGCGTGATCGAGCGAGTGATCGAATTTGATATTGCGTATAGATGATATATGTATATCGTACGAGCTTGGATGAATAAATATTGAAATTTCGTAAAAGAGTCAAATAAATGATTTTGAATGTTGTGAATGGATAATATTGATATGTAGGATACACAGGTGTTATAAAGGAAAAAGGAAAATTGGTTTGATTCCAGAAGATAAATTTGAATTGCTCGACAAAAAGGTATGCGTTTAAATTTCTGTATGAAATTTGATTGGGTTTTTGATCTAGCCACTTGGCTTTTTTTTCTTTTGGAATTTGGGAGCGTGTAGAGGCAATTTGTAGTTGTACCGGGTTAGCTGCGCAAAGGAGACACTGGCAAAAAATTTTGAAAATTTAGGGAGTTAGAAAAATTTTAAGAAAATTTTGATAATTCAAAATTTGGTTTTAAATTGAAATTTGAATAATTGAGAAAATAGTATTGTTTGAAAACAATGGGAGAGTTTGGGAAGTTAGTAAGAATGGTAATGGGTCTTCTATAAAAGATAGTTGGTAGGATGTTGAATTGGTGGTTTTGGAAAAAGTAAACGGGTATTGGACCATTCTTCTTAACTAGCAATTTCGGGGACGAAATTCTTTTAAGGGGGGAGGAAAGTGACGACCCAAAATTTTGAGCATTTGAAATTGGAATATTTAATTAATTTTGAATATTTAAAAGTTAATTTTTAACTTGAATTTCAAATATCACTATTTATTTGATAATTAAATTATTGAATTAAATAATTTGAAGTTGGGTAAAATGTCGAATATGGAGTTTTAAGCCTGTTAAAAATAATTTAAGGGGTTGTAAAATTTATATTGATAGTACTTAATGTAACAACCCGGAATTTTCGATCCCGAAAATTCTAGATAGTTAGAGAAAAGACGAAAGAGATAGAAGAAGAACAGAAAAGAAACACACAATCTCACAATCACAGCGGATAAAATATAATCAACAATAATAGTTATACCAAAGAAAAACTGTATCTATCAATTTACATCGACATATCAGAGTTACAACAATTTAATACAACATTGGACAGATACAATTTAACATGTCTCAGATATATACAATATCATAGCGGATAAACACTCTATACGTTCCTGTCCTTCTGCTCTCCTCCTGAGCTTTAGAACGTCCTTACCTGCAAATCTGTAATACTCGGTCTGACCCGAGCATTACATCAAAGTAACACCCAGGTCAGGCTGGAAACCAGCGTGAGTAAACCCTTCTAGCATGAATTACGAAAGCATACAACTTATATATATAACTCGAGGTAACTCGTACCAATTTACAAATTCTCAATTTGTTATAGACATCACTTATCACACACATCAATTTCTAAGTACCAAAACTTAGATTAAATGGTCCAATTCACTTAAATCATTCCATTCGGGTTTATTGATTTCACATATCAATCTATACAGAATCGAAGTGGTTTCGGATATTTACTAGTACATGACTCCGGTCTCTTCGAATCCAATGTCATCTAAACCCAAGTTATCCAATTAAATACAATTCAACTTAATCTGTCGAATAACACTTTTACACAACAATTCATAATTGATTGATAATCACATTATCATTGTCCATCCAACAAATCATATCACAAAGCAATTCATATTAGAGATATCAACCAATTCAAAGCACCCATTATCATTTAATCGTTAATAAGCAAGTTTAATTACTTCCCTGAATTACATTAATTAATGATCCTCTAATTACTTTGACTAGTTAATTATTCTTAAATTTCATATAATAATTAACTTTTACACAATCAGAAATTAACTTTCCTTAATTACTTCATCAATTAATTCAACTCCTTGATTAATTTTATAAATTAATCCTTCAATTACACTGAGTAATCATTACTTAATTTCTTCCATCAAGTAGTTATCCTTTAATTACTACCCATCAAGTAATTTCCTTTAATTAATTACATCTGGTAATTATCCATAAATTACTTCACTAAGTAATTATACCTCATTAATTATCTTAAGTAATTATACTTAACTCAACATCAGTTGATTACTTTTACTTAACTAAACTAAATTAATTAACTAAAATTAACCACATCATCTAAGTTATGCTGGGTAATTAATTCCTTTAATTACTTCATTAAGTAATTATTTATAATGATTCCTTTATATTAAGTAATAACCTCTTGTTAATAGTTAATGAATAATTACTTGATTAATTAATTAACAATAACTTAATTAATCATTATTACTTGATTAATTAATTATTAATCATTAATTAAGATCTAACCTTATCAATTAATGACTCTTAAATTACAAGTTAATTAATCTTAAACTTTTAAGTTTAAACCCCTTAATTACCTTAAGTAATTATCTATTTCATTAATTTATTAATCAAATTAATTATCCAATTAATTACCCTATTAATCAAATGCATACAAATCATTAAATTGTAATCTAACTTTAGTAATCAATTTAAATCAATTTAAAACCTTTAAATTTAAATAATACTTTTCTTATAAAAGAAAATTTTACAAAAGTTTAAAACAAATTCCTTTTAAATTCAAACCCCTTAAATTTTTACTTAATCATTCAAATTTGTTAAACACTTAAATTTATAAAAAAAAAACTTAAATCTATTTTGAAACAAAGATTCAAATCTAGATTCAAATCAAATTTAAACTTTGTTTAAAACATTTCTTTATATTTCAATTCCTAATTTAAATACAAATTTCGCTAAAAACATTTTTTTTAACAATAAATCCCTTTGAAGTATTTTAAACAAATTTGAATTTAAAAACTTCATTCATTTCCAGTTTAAGATTCAAATTAACTTGAATCCATAATTGAAATTTTAGATTTAAAAATTTATTTAAATATTTGCTTTATACTTTAAAAATTCAGTTTTAATTTGAAAACAAAACACGTTTTCTAACCATGAATCAAAACTAACTCGAGCTATAATTTTTTCGATTCTAACCTAATCTAGCTCGAACAACACTAAAATAAACTCGAGTAACTCGAGTATCCTTCCTATTTGAAAACACTCAAACCAAGTACTGACAAGTTTATGTATGAACCTGAAACAACCATTCTCACCCCAGTCCATATCCCAACTACTTCGAGTCCAAAGACCTTCATATTCCAGCAAAAACAAGAATAGCCCAAACCTCACTCGAGCAAATCCCACTCCTTTCCCAGTTCCTCACGAGCATGACCCTTATTAAATACACAGTATTTCACTTTCAAACTCGAGCATAAACCCGAGTCATTCCTTCCCTAACACGAGCATCACTTCGAGTTTCTCACAGCCCATCCCTCTGACACACGAGGCCATCGCCGTGCACATGCACCAGTCTCGGAGTCGCCATCCACCTCCGATGAACCCTTCAGCATACCATCTCTTACTGTTGTAACACTTCCAGACCAGCAGAATACTCGTGCAAACAATAGATCGAAATCGAGTAGCCCAGTTGTGAACTAAGAACAGACTGTTGCTAGAAAAACGACTCGAACGACCAACGTTGATCACCAAAGCGCCAGAAATTCCATCCACATCCCCACAAACCCTTCACGCAGCTATTACCCAAACCCAATGCAACTCGATGCATTAGAGTCGCCTCCTCGTCCAATATTCCATACACGCTCAAATTAGGTTTAAAAACCTAAATCTTCTTCTTCCAGTCTCCTCGTTGATCTGGAGCTCTTCCAGGTAATTTTCCCAAACACCCCGCAACTACATCCATCTCCAGTTAAAACCCCAAGACCTCTCGACTCTTAGATCATCAGGGATTGCCTCAGGAACAAATTCCAGTCAAACCCAAAATATAAACCCAATGCATTATTAAAAATTCAGATTTTAATTTTAAAAATCATAACTTTCTAAATAGGTTGAAGTTATAAACTTGAAACATCAAATTATGATGTTTGTAAATTTGACTTATTTTGAATCTTGACTATAGTTTCCCAAATTTCCATAGAAACTTGCTTTGATTTACTTCAAACTGTTATTTTTTAAATTTAAATCGTGTTAAACTTACATCGCTTTTCTAGAACTATTTTCTATAATGAATCAGTGGGATGAGATATGATTTTTGAACATGTTAAAATGCCTGTAGCCTGGAAAACAAATTCATATATTTGATCTTTTAGACATGCACAACATTTTTATACATGTGATCATGTTTCAGAGTCTAAAACCATCATGCAATCCCATTTTAGACATACACTACTAGTTTACTTCAACCATTTGGCATATGAATCAAATTTAAAGTGATTCATGTTACAGATAAAAAGCAGAGGTTCAACTAAGTTCAGAGATGCTTTACAATCAACAGAAATACCATAAGCATCCATACATACAAAAATGCAGAGAGGTCATCACACAGTTTTTCACCAGTTATTTAAGTTTTAAATCTAAAAAGTTTACTCACCTCTTTAAATATGCAGAGCAGTCTTAAATTTATTCCAGGCACTTGAATATATAAATGAAAAAGATGCTTTGATTGCATGCTTCAATTGATGCTCTAAAATGTTAAGCTTGATCTTGAAACTGTGGAGTTGATCATCATTTGAATTGCAGAAGGTTTTAATTGTTGTTGATTTAAACTTTTGTTGATCCTTCCTTGAATTGCAGATGATCAATTGTTGCAGCAGATTTGAATTACAGGTTTGAAATGTTATGAAGAACTTTGTTTGCAGGTTGAACTCCATTTTAATTGGCAGGTGTTTGATGTTGCAGGTTTGAGGTTTTTCAGATTTTAAATTCTCAGGTTTGTATTTGATTTTGTGTTTATTTTTTTTTCAGATTTGAAGTAGTTCATTAATTTGCCATTAATTTGAGAAGAAGAATGGAAATTTGGAAAAATGAAAGAGAAAACAAATTTCTTTATGTTTAAATTCAAATAAATATAAATGTAGGCCACTTGTCCCTAAATTGAACACGTCATTCAATGTGTTTAATTTATTTACAAATGTTTCAAAGATGATTAACATGGTTACATTTGTATTTAAGCATTTTATTTAAAATGTAAATAGAAAGCTTACTTACATAAATCTCTTAATTAATAAATGTTTACATATGTATAATAAATTTTACTTTTTAAAAGGAAATATTCTAAAATTAATTATAATGCAAACATATTTTCTTCTACTTGGATTTAAAATCTAAACATTTATATATATACACTTATAACCATTTTATATTAAGCATTTTAAAAGAAAACAAAACAAAATTTTAATTAAATCCTTTTTACACAATCATATTTAAAACAACACTTATCTTATATTTTTAAAACTATTGAATTAATCTAAATTAACTTTTTGAAAAATATTCATTTTAAAACAAAGCTTTAAATTACAATTTATTCATATATAAATTATCAACAGATTATATTAAATTTCAGAACAACATCAAATTATAACATATAATTACATATATATTACAATTTGAAAATTCATCTTTAATTTAAAACAAAAGATATTCTATTCACAATATATATCATGTATATATATTATAAATAGAATAAAATTTTATTAGCTTGAAAAATAAATCTTATCAATCTTTACCAATTATCAGATGCTCGAAAATCAAGTTATCACATTCCTCCCCCCTTTGAATCTTTTCGTCCTCGAAAAGGAATGAAGCCAGAATTATTAAAATGCTTGTAATCAGATAAATTTATCTTTGATTATTTTAAAACACTTTTTTTAAAATCTATATAGTATAATAAAATAGTTTTTATGAAAATACATTTTATAACTCGATGTTTCAATAAGTTCGTCCTCGTTCTCACAGAAATTCGGTCATACGTTGATCAGGCGTAAGACTGAAAATCAACAAGTGCTTGGCAGACTCGTTTTTAACATCTAGTGAAAATACTTTAAAAATAAGTTTATTGAAAATTTCGAAAACAGTTTTTGAAAATAGAGGATATATCTTTGGTGAGAATGCTCTGGAAATCATCACCCCCATCCATGGTCGTAGTTAACCCGATGGTTACGTTGCCATCTCGACAAAATCCATAGATAACTATAGGCCTCCGCGCCCCTCGATTACACAATGGAACCCGCTACAGGTCGTAGCTAAAACTGGGGTTACGTAGCTATCACAACAAAAACCCATATAACTGTAGGCATCAGCGCCCTCGAATTTCGATGCCAAAAGAATGAAACTTCTCCACTCCACTTGACCATAGATCGCAGTCTACCGTTGTTGTGTTGCTTCCCGGCAAAATCAAGTGTAGACAGTTGGCACTCATCCTCCACACGATTTTCGCTATGGTCCCCACAGTAGATCGCAGTGACACTGAGTTACACCGTCGTCACATCATAACCTAAATGCCCCTGTAGGCATCGGCGCCCGTGACTTTCGCTACCTAATAATCCTCAGGAACTAGTTTGTCCGGACTCCTCACAGGATCAACTTTAGAACCCCCTTTGGGGCTCAAAGCAGCACCACCCGGTGGTACTTCTGAGAAGTCCATTCCAAGGGAGCGCCTTTTTCCCCAGAGCCATCATCAAAACATTTTATACTATACATATATAGTATCTTTAAATCATACACCTAGTATGATCTCATACAAAGCTCCTTTACACAAAATCGATTATTCCAAAATCGATAGTTCTCAAACTAGGCTTTCCAAATTCTCATATTGATTTTACCCAAAAATCAAAAGCCTTTCCAAATCCATAGGTTCCCAAAAACTTTTTCCAAAATCCTCATATGATCCTTTGTACATATATATACAGATATATATAATTTTTAAAAGCTTGGATCATCTCAAATTTGTATAAAACTCCTTTATACTTCAAACACCTCCAAAAACCATTTTCTTCCGGCAAAAGATTCATCAAGGGGAGTTTTATCTTATATAACAAAGATATATAACTTTGTTTATTCAAAATCAAATATTCAAAATTTATTACTCTTTTTAATATCAATTTCATTCAAATCCGTACGATGTACATATATCATTCGTACACCATACCAATCTGATCGCTCACTCGATCACACAATTTCACTTCCGAACTAGTATCGTCCACCCAACTTTCTAGTGCGGACTCATATCTGGTTTCTTGATCAGAAACCGTCATTCTCCTTACATAGTCATAACTATGATAGTGTAACGACCCAGAATTTCTATCAATTAGAATTTGAATATTTAATTAATTTTAAATATTTATAAGTGAAATTTATAAGTCGAATAAATTTTATTTCGAATAATTTGATTTAATTGGATAATTAAATCGATAATTTAATATGTGAAAATACAGGAATAATTGAAATTTGAGTTAACTATGATTGAAAATGATTTGTAAAATTTTATTATATCATATTGAAGTTAGAATGATTTTATAGAACTTTTAAAATTGAATTAAAAGTTTATTTGTGAAAATTGAATATTTTAATATTTAATCGACTAGTGAAATTAGCCGTTTTTCGAACAGTCTCAGAATTGGATGACACTAGTTCCATTGGATCCGTAATAATTTGTTATTATCGGATTTCAATTTTCGTAGAAATCGGAGTTTTCGTTTAATCGTGGCAGCTCGAAACGCATCGAAATTGTTTTAATATTAATTTGGCGAGTTAAAATAGTCATTTTTTAAACAGTCTCGGATTTCGGCGAAACTAGTTTCATCGGATCCATAATGTGATATTATTGTATGGTTTCAAATTTCTTGTCAATCGGATTTACCGTTTGTCCGGTGCAAGCCAAAACGCCTAGAAATTTGATTTACCGATTTAATTTTAAATCGAATGTTTTTTGCCATAACTCGCACAGATGACCGAACTAGCTCCCGAAACACGTTCCATTGTGTTCGGAACATGGGGTAAACCTTAGGAACGCCAACCGGCACGCTTCGTTTGGAGTTCGGAAAATACGGGATGAATAGTGTCGTTGGAATTTTCTATATAAGGAAATATAATTCATAAATTTGCAAAAGGAAACAAACTAGGGTTTCATCATCTGCAGGCCGCCTCCATTATATTCAATGGCCGAAATTTATTCCTCTTCCCCCTCTCTTTTCTTCAAATCCATCAACAATTGGCAAAGATCATCAACTACAAAAACGTAGAGGGCTGAGTGAGCTTCACATCCAACGGTCGAGATGTGAAATGACGCGATGTAGATAGAGCTTTGCGGCCGCATTCATCTGAGTTTTGTGCGCATTTTTCTGGTGGTAGGGGAGGCCGAGCTTGGCCGTGCTCGGGGCGTGGGTGGCTCGCACGTAGGGCTTTCGTTTGGTGGTGGGATGATGAAGTTTCGAGCTTTGAGGTGGCCGTAGTTGTTAACCCTAGTTTCGACTATAATGGGTTGTCGTGCGTATTTACTGGGTTGGGGAAGAAGAAGCTTTGGTCGGCCGTGATTTGCAGGTTGAAGATGGACGGCTGTGATTAGATGTAGGTTTAAAAATAAAAATATGTTGTAAATTATAATTATAAAATTCATGTAACTTCTAAAATTCATATCTTTTTCATAAGAGGTCGAAAACGCGCGAAACCAGTTGCGTTGTAATCGTATGGACGAGCACTACGCTATGGAATTTGATTGGAGTCGTTTGGAGTTAGTGAAAATTTCTGGTAAAATTAAACGCACGTTTAATTTTATTCGAAATAAAAGCTGAAAACGAAATTTAAATCAAGGTGAGAACTTCTCACTCAATCGAATCGGTTTCGATTTTAATTTTAAGTAGTTATAATTAGAATTCTTGAATGTATGTTTGAATGATGATTGTTATCTATTAATTGTTAAAAATAGACATTATGCGCCGTTAGTAAGCGGATGTTATTTATTAAAAACATATACCGCGAATATTTCATAAACAGTGAAATTGGTATTATTTATGTACTTGGAATTGATTTCCCACAGTATATAGCGGATGAGACCCTATTGCGCCGTCTATTAAGCGGATAATATTTTAAATCCCATATACCGCGATAATTTCGTACTGGAACGGAATTGGTATTGTGCTAGCATCTTTGAATGCAGGGAAACAGATTGGAGGGATCCAACTGGATTCCTCAACAGTATTTATTTGATTTCAGATATTTTGATATTTGATGGATTATCATATACAGATATATGATGTCGTTGTTGTCGTGATTGACTATTTGGTGTGTAGCATCATTGGGCTAAATTTTGGAATTTTAAAAGGATTTTAAAATTGATTTTTTGAAAGTATACGTTTATAATATTTTTGGAATCGATTCATTTTAAAAAATAAACGTATAAATTTTAATGTTATAAAAATTATAATTTTTGAGAAATATAGTTAAAAGTTGATTTTTGAAAATATGGGGTTAATGATTTTATAAAATAGTTTAAATCGGGATTTTTGAATTTATTGGAAAAAGTTTAAAATATAGGATTTATAAAATTTGATTATTTTATAAATCAAAGAGAATGATGAAATTATAAAGGAGTTTAAAGACGTTTTAAATAATAGTATAAATTGATTTATATAAAAGATTTATAAATAGATATTTGTAAATTAAAAATATTTGAATTATAAAACGAGTTTTTATAAGTGTTAGAATGAATTGTAAATGAATTTGATAAATGAATGAAATTTATAGAATTATAAATGGTGAAGTTATAAATGGAATTTTATAAGCAGTAGGTTTATAAAATTTGTAAAGTTATTTGAAGAATAGATTTGGGTAAATAAATGAATCTTATAAGTTATAAGATTTATAATTTGGGAAGTTTAAAAGAATGATTTTGCAAACAAATAACTTATAAGCATTTAACTTATAATATGAACTTTTAGTATATAATTGAGTTATAAATTGAATAGGTTAATAAAGGAGATTTATAAAAGGAAGTTGTTATAAAATAAATAGAAATGGAATTTATAAACGTTGTTTTATAAATCCGCCAATGACTTATTTTGATAAGTAAATTGTTATAACTTATTAATAGAGTTATATTCACGTTTTAGACGGTGAATAAATCCTTTTTAAATAAAATGTATAGAAATGATGAAATTGGTTAACGAAGTATATTCACGTTTTTTGAATAGTGAATAATATGTTAAAGAAAATGTTTGGGCTGTGATGTTTTAAATAGAATTAAAACGATCTAACGATGTTTTAAATGTGTAAAGATTCGAAACCATAGATTTCAACATTCATTGTTGAAATAGACGTTTTCGAGAAATAGCAGGAAATGGTGGACTATAACACTGTTGTTATAGTAAATGATTTCCGAAAGGAAATGTTTTGTATAGTATTGGGATTTATATATCTATTTTAATTTCGAATCCCTATACTAGTGACTTTGGGTTGTCGTAACGATGTTTTACGTATGTTTAAACGAATGATTTCCTCAAAGAATGAAAAGTATACTTAATTTCGATTTAAGTATATTGAATATTTTCCAAGTATAGAAAATAAAAAGACTTGTGAATTCCTTATGAATAAATAAGTATGGAAATGTTTTTCCAATGGGAAATAAAACGTTTTGACAATTTATCTTTTTGAAGATAAATTGAAAATAAATAATTGAAATTGTATATTCATAAATATTTTGGAATGTAAATTCACTATGGAATTTATAAAAGAAAGGGGAATTTGTTTAAAAATAAATATTGATTTATTTTTGAAGTGTGAAAATTATATATCTAGTAAAGATAATTTTGGAAAATAAATAATTTGGAATCTGGTGATGTTGTGCATATCCATTGATAGTTCAATGACCGACTATCAATATTTACCTTTGAATAGGTATTTGTTGTGATTTGCTGAATTTGATTACCACACTTATTTTTTTAAGTTATTGCGCTCGTTATTCGGATTACCCATTCCGAATAGTGATACGACGTAATGGATAACATTGATGATCGGTGTTAAAGACCGGATATTTTTGAAATCGGAAGGATTACCGTCGAATGTTTCTGCACCGAATGGCCCCGGTATAGAAATTCCATATGTGATGGGATGTCCGGACGTGATTAGTAAATATACGGATTGCAAGGACTTCTTTGTAAGTGCCTTCGATTCTGTTCGATCCCGAAACAGACTTGTATGGATTGTATGTCTGACATTACAAATTGAGATATAAAGCTGATTTCTTTCAAATATATTTCTGTTAGTGGCGGAGAATTTATTTTTTTAGCTTAATACCCTTCTCTGAGACGTACGGTCTCAGAGGTTATGTAGTTGATGGTTATCAGCGATATACTCCCAATTTGGTAATGTGACATGCTGAGTGTTGCTGTGAAATGATCATTGTTTGATCATTTGTGATATGATCATTTGTTTGATCACTTATCTTGGTGATCCTTTCTTTGATCATTTGTTTACCCAAAGCACAGCTTTTGTATAAAGCGTGGCTTTGTGGACGAGACTTCGTCGAGCCTCACACCCTGGAATGGTCGAAACAGGAAAGATGCGGCAAGGTTATTGGGGGTAGCGCCCCTTAGGGTATGTGCATTTCCTTCTGGAAAAGGGTGGTATCATGGTATGGAGCCCATATACTTACTCATGTTGAAACACTTTATTATTTTGGTGTGATGTTGGTTACGAGCGCTTGGATAAAGGTCCTAAAGGACCGGGGGATGGCATACTCGTGTCAGTAGTAACCCAGTTAGGGCTAACCCGGCCTTGTGTTGGCAGAGATCCGGTTTGGTTCTCGGGGACGTCCTTCCAGAGGCGTTCTCATGTGGCGATGGGAAGTTCCTTGGCCTGACCATTTGTTGGAAATCCAAAGAAACAATACGAGACTTGTACGGTTTTAGTTGTAGAACCTGCTTCCTCAGGCGGTAGCTATAGCGGGCATAATATAATGGTACCTATGCTGGCTAAGATTTATATTCTACTTTTGAAATGTTTTCTACACTATGCACTAATAATAATATCAAAATTGATTTGGTTTTGCGTAGTAAGCATCTTTGACTAACATAAGAAGAAATCTCCTCCAAGTCTGCATTTGCATTGTGTGTGTGGTGGGAGGTCTTATGTTAGTTACATTTTTAAAAGCATTGCGAATCTCTTTTAAAATTATCATATTCTTTATTTTAAAGATAAAAATAAACTGTTTTAGTTCTCACACCAGTCACATGACTGACTCGGAGTTTATTGTTTTCCTTCCTAAACTCTGAGTGCCCACCAATTTCCACACGGACAGTCAAGAGTTAAGGTTTATTAGGATATTTGGAATTCAGGAGTTGCTGGAGCCAAGCTGGATGGCATGGCGTATTACTAGTATATAGTATTTCTTTTCCGCTGTTTGTTGCTGTTTGTTGTTGTACACTCTGATGTAATGTAATGTAATGTAATAACCGATATAGTTCTTTGTTCAAAGATTATTCATTTATTTATTATATGTTGTTCCGCTGCGATTGTGAGATTCTTATATTGTTCTGCTGTTTTCTATTATTTTCTATCTTTTCTGTCTTCTTCTACCTCTTTCTTCTTCTTTAACCCTAACGGTACGGTTTTTCGGCCTTCGATTGCTCGACAGTTGATACAGTAGATGTATTGATGTCGACGTTCGTGGACGAAAAATCGCAGTCATTACAGATAGAGAACATTCAGAACCAATCAACAATCCATATCCAGGTTCGTCGTCGAAAATCGAGTGAAAAATCCTATTCGGATCGATATGTCTATCTCGAAATTTTATGCTCGAATCTGGATCAAATCACTATGCGAATAGAATAACATACGTACACCCTACGTATTTATCTTTGTTGGTTATTAGCCAAATCAATTCCATTTATATTCACACTTACTTTGAATTTCATTCACTTACTCACAATTGCTTCAATCCATACTTCTATTCTTATCTTGATTTATTCCCCATTTAAGTTGAATTAATTCTTTATTCCTTTTCAAATTTAAATCAAATTCCATTTGATTTTAAACATATTCAATTTTAATTACAATTTCAGATTATTCAAATCAATCCTATTCAAATTTTCCATTTGAATCTTATACTCATACATCTTCAATTACCATTTCAATTAATTCAAATCAAATTCAATTTGAACTAATTCAAATTTCAAATTTAAATTATTTCGAATTAAATAAATTCGAGTTAATACTTCAAGTGTTGATTTAATTCCTTTAAATCAATTTACCTTTAAAGTTTTAAACAATTCACAGACCTAACATATTATACCACAAATCAAATTAACCTTTATTTTAAAAACATCCATCCATTTCCAATTTTCGGATCTCAAACCCTATTTGAGAGCAATTTGAGATTACTCAAACTCTCAAATATACTCAATCATTTAACTTTCCAAGTTAAAACTTAATTTCAACTTGAAATTTCCAAATCAAGTTAATCATTCCAACTTATTTAACCTTTTCCAAGTTAAACTCAATCCACTTAATCCAGTCAACCCTACCCAATTTGAATTTCCATTTCAAATTTTATACTTCTCATAAATAATCTTTCCACTTATTACGTTCAAAAACTTAGTACTTCGGGTATTCACATCTCATTCCCAATTTAAAACTCAATATTTAGAGTTCATTTCAAATCACCTTTGATATTATGTATATTCACATATATACATATTAATTTCTTTTACATACCAAGTTATACTTTAAAATTTTAAACCACCTTTGGTTTTAATTCAAAATAAATTTCTTTTAAAATTTTCAAACATTTCTTGTTTGAAATAGGACCATTTCATTCAAATGCATTAAATAATATTATTTGTTATTTCTTTAAATTAATTACATCATTAATTAATCACATTCGGTAATTAACTTATTTCTCAATTACCTTCATTAAGTAATTGTCCCTTAAATTACTTACCTCTAGTTACTTCATTAAGTAACTTCCTCTTAATTTATCATTTCCTATTATTGTTCATTAAATAATCTCATTAAATAAAGTTTAATTAATTACATAAATTAATTGATTATCCTTATCCTGAAACCTTTCCCAAATCCAAGATTTAATTTCAGTTTGGTTGTATTTCTATTACTTCTTAATTTAATTCAATAATTTAACAACCAATTCCTTTACTATTTCTTAGAAATATATATTGCTTTATATATCAAAATATAATCTTATATAAAACCATTTAAAATCTTTATATAAGAAAATAACAAGTACGCTATCTCATGTATATATACAGTCAACTTATTATAGGGTACTACTTACCATATCCTTAATGAGTATCCCCCACCTGAGCCAAGGTTCTTGCTTAACCTTCAGCTCCGATACCAAATGTAACGACCCAGAATTTTCGATCCCAAAAATCCCAGATAGTTAGAGAAAAGAAGAAAGAGATAGAAGAAGAACAAAAAAGAAACACACAATCTCACAATCGCAGCGGATAAAATATAATATCAATAATAATAGTTATACCAAAGAAAAACTGTATCTATTAATTTACATCGACATATCAGAGTTACAACAATTTTATATAACATTGGACAGATACAATTTAACATGTCTCAGATATATACAATATCATAGCGGATAAACACTCTATACGTTCCTATCCTTCAGCTCTCTTCCTGAGCTCCAGAACGTCCTTACCTACAAATCAGTAATACTCGGTCTAACCCGAGCATTACATCAAAGTAACACCCGAGTTAGGCTAGAAATCAGCGTGAGTAAACCCTTCTAACATGAATTAAGAAAGCATACAACTTATATACATAACCAAGGGTAACTCATACCAATTTACAAATTCTCAATTTGTTATAGACATCACTTATCACACACATCAATTTCTAAGTACCAAAACTTAGATTAGATGGTCCAATTCACTTAAATCATTACATTCGGGTTTATTGATTTCACATATCAATCTATACAGAATCGAAGTGGTTTCGCATATTTACTAATACATGACTCCGGTCTCTTCGAATCCAATGTCATCTAAACCCAACTTATCCAATTAAATACAATTCAACTTAATCTGTCGAATAACACTTTTACACAACAATTCATAATTGATTGATAATCACATTATCATTGTTCATCCAACAAATCATATCACAAAGCAATTCATATCAGAGATATCAACCAATTCAAAGCACCCATTATCATTTAATCATTAATAAGCAAGATTAATTACTTCCCTTAATTACATTAATTAATGAACCTCTAATTACTTTCACTAGTTAATTATTCTTAAATTTCATATAATAATTAACTTTTAAATTGATTACATTTATTAATCAATCTTGATTAATCATAATCATAAATTAACTTTCCTTAGTTACTTCATCAATTAAATCAACTCCTTGATTAATTTTATAAATTAATCCTTCAATTACACTGAGTAATCATTACTTAATTTCTTCCATCAAGTAATTATCCTTTGATTACAACCCATCAAGTAATTTCCTTTAATTAATTACATCTGGTAGTTATCCACAAATTACTTCACTAAGTAATTATACCTCATTAATTACCTTAAGTAATTATACTTAACTCAACATCAATTGATTACTTTTAATTAACTAAACTAAATTAATTAACTAAAATTAACCACATCATCTAAGTTATGCTGGGTAATTAATTCCTTTAATTACTTCATTAAGTAATTATTTATAATGATTCCTTTATATTAAGTAATAACCTCTTGTTAATAGTTAATGAATTATTACCTGATTAATTAGTTATTAATCAATAATTAAGATCTAATCTTATCAATTAATAAATCTTAAATTACAAGTTAATTAATCTTAAACTTTTAAGTTTGAAACCCTTAATTACCTTAAGTAATTATCTATTTCATTAATTTATTAATCAAATTAATTATCCAATTAATTACCCTATTAATTAAATGCATACAAATCATTAAATTGTAATCTAACTTCAGTAATCAATTTAAATCAATTTAAATCTATTTAAAACCTTTAAATTTAAATAATACTTTTCCTATAAAAGAAACTTTTACAAAAGTTTAAAACAAATTCCTTTTAAATTCAAACCCCTTAAATTTTTACTTAATCATTCAAATTTGTTAAACACTTAAATTTATAAAAAAAACTTAAATCTATTTTGAAACAAAGATTCAAATCAAATTTAAACTTTGTTTAAAACATTTCTTTATATTTCAATTCCTAATTTAAATACAAATTTCGTTAAAAACATTTTTTTAACAATAAATCCCTTTAAAGTATTTTAAACAAATTTGAATTTAAAACTTTCATTCATTTCCAGCTTAAGATTCAAATTAACTTGAATCCATAATTGAAATTTTAGATTTAAAACTTTATTTAAATCTTTGCTTTATACTATAAAAATTCATTTTTAATTTGAAAACAAAATACGTTTTCTAACCATGAATCAAAACTAACTCGAGCTACAGCTTGTTCGAGTCTAACCTAATCTAGCTCGAACAACACAAAAATAAACTCGAGTAACTCGAGTATCCTTCCTATTTGAAAACACTCAATCCAAGTACTGATCGGTTTATGTATGAACCTGAAACAACCATTCTCACCCGGTCCATATCCAAACTACTTCGAGTCCAAAGACCTTCAGCTTCGAGCAAAAACAAGAATAGCCCGAACCTCACTCGAGCAAATCCCACTCCTTCCCCAGTTCCTCACGAGCATGTCCCTTATTAAATACACAGTATTTCACTTTCAAACTCGAGCATAAACCCGAGTCGTTCCTTCCCTAACACGAGCGTTACTTCGAGTTTCTCACAACCCATCCCTCTGACACACGAGGCCATCGCCGTGCACATGCACCAGTCTCGGAGTCGCCATCCACCTCCGATGAACCCTTCAACATACCATCTCTTACTGTTGTAACACTTCCAGACCAGCAGAATACTCGTGCAAACAATAGATTGAAATCGAGTAGCCCAGTTGTGAACTAAGAACAGACTGTTGCTAGAAAAACGACTAGAACGACCAACGTTGATCACCAGAGGGCCAGAAATTCCATCCACATCTCCACAACCCCTTCACGCAGCTATTACCCAAACCCAATGAAACTCGATGCATTAGAGTCGCCTCCTCGTCCAATATTCCAGACATGCTCAAATTAGGTTTAAAAACCAAAATCTTCTTCTTTCGGTCGCCTCGTTGATCTGGAGGTCTTCCAGGTAATTTTCCCAAACACCCCACAACTACATCCATCTCCAGTGAAAACCCCAAGACCTCTCGACTCTTAAATCATCAGGGATTGCCTCAGGAACAAATTCCAGTCAAACCCAAAATATAAACCCAATACATTATTAAAAATTCAGATTTTAATTTTAAAAATCATAACTTTCTAAATAGGTTGAAGTTATAAACTTGAAACATCAAATTATGATGTTTGTAAATTTGACTTATTTTGAATCTTGACTGTAGTTTCCCAAATTTCCATAGAAACTTGCTTTGACTTACTTCAAACTGTTTTTTTTTAATTTTAAATCTTGTTAAACTTACATCTCTTGTCTAGAACTATTTTCTATAATCAATCAGCGGGATGAGATATGATTTTTGAACATATTAAAATGCTTGTAGCCTGGAAAACAAATTCATATGTTTGATCTTTCGGACATACACAACATTTTTATACATGTGATCATGTTTCAGAGTCTAAAACCATCATGCAATCCCATTTTAGACATACACTACTAGTTTACTTCAACCATTTAGCATATGAATCAAATTTAAAGTGATTCATGTTTATAGATAAAAAGCAGAGGTTCAACTAAGATCGGAGATGTTTTACAATCAACAGAAATACCATAAGCATCCATACATACAAAAATGCAGAGAGGTCATCACACAGTTTTTCACTAGATATTTAAGTTTTAAATCTAAAAAGTTCACTCGCCTCTTTAAATATGCAGAGCAGTCTTTAAATTTATTCCAGGCACTTGAATATATAACTGAAAAAGATGCTTTGATTGCAAGCTTCAATTGATGCTCTAAAATGTTAAGCTTGATCTTGAAACTATGGAGTTGATCATCATTCGAATTGAAGAAGGTTTTAATTGATGTTGATTTAAACTGTTGTTGATCCTTCCTTGAATTGCAGATGATCAATTGTTGCAGCAGATTTGAATTACAGGATTGAAATGTTATGAAGAACTTTGTTTGCAGGTTGAACTCCATTTTAGTTGGCAGGTGTTTGATGTTGCAGGTATGAGGTTTTGCAGATTTTAAATTCTCAGGTTTGTATTTGATTTTGTGTTTAATTTTTTTTTTCAGATTTGAAGTAGTTCATAATTTGCCATTAATTTGAGAAGAAGAAAGGAAATTTGGAAAAATGGAAGAGAAACCAAATTTCTTTATGTTTAAATTCAAATAAATATAAATGTAGGCCACTTGTCCCTAAATTGAACACATGCCATTCAATGTGTTTAATTTATTTACAAATGTTTCAAAGATGATTAACATGGTTACATTTGTATTTAAGCATTTTTTTATATGTAAATAGGAAGCTTACTTACATAAATCTCTTAATTAATAAATGTTTACATATGTATAATAAATTTTACTTTTTAAAAGGAAATATTCTAAAATTAATTATAATGCAAATATATTTTCTTCTACATGGATTTAAAATCTAAACATTTATATATACACACTTATAACCATTTTATATTAAGCATTTTAAAAGAAAAGAGAACAAAATTTTAATAAAATCCTTTTTACACAATCATATTTAAAACAACACTTATCATATATTTTTAAAACTATTGAATTAATCTAAATTAACTTTTTGAAAAATATTCATTTTAAAACAAAGCTTTAAATTAAAATTTATTCATATATAAGTTATCAACAAATTATATTAAATTTCAAAACAACATCAAATTATAACATTTAATTACATATATATTACAATTTGAAAATTCATCTTTAATTTAAAACAAAAGATATTCTATTCACAATATATATCAAGTATATATATTATAAATAGAATAAAATTTTATTAGCTTGAAAAATAAATCTTATCAATCTTTACCAATTATCAGATGCTCGAAAATCAGGTTATCACACTTAAGATAGTAAAAGTGTTAAAATTTAATTCGGAAGTGTTTTATTAAGCTTTGAAATTTTATCGTTTAAATCGATATTTAAAAATAGCCTTCCGAGGCACTGTCTCGGATTTCGACGAAACCAGTTCCATTGTATCCGTAATATTGTATTATTATCAAATTTAATTTTTGTAATCTTTGGAGTGATCGTTTGGCCGTACGATAAGTAAACGCGCTAAAATTTTGTATCGAAAATTCAATATAATGACTGATCCAAAAAGCTATCTTCTCCATACGATCGAGTTAGGCCTCGAAACCTTTTCCATCGTGTTCAGAAAAGGGGTATAACCTTATGAAAACCTAGCGGCACGTTTCGATAGGAGAACGGGATTTTGAGTTGCGATAATAGAGACAATTTAAATCTAAATTTAAATATAAATAATATTTTTGCAAGCCCTTATATACACGTATAAGAATTGTGAACATGTGTTTCCCTACCATTCCAGATCATGTGCAAGTGTATCACTTTCTTTTATATTAACGGCAACAAAATAATGACTAAGTAACTAAAGCAAATCAAATTCATTTTTACGAACGATAATTATTTTTGTTCAAATCAAATAATGGACAACCCTTCTTTTCTATAAAAAAAATCAAATCAACTCTCGAAATTAAATTAGGGCAAACTTCGAATATCGAATTCGAGAAAGGGAACGAACGCATTGCGGCAGCTTCGAATCGCGATCGAATTCGAGGGGCGCGAGGCGTAGTGGTCTCGAAGTCGGTAGGGCTAGAGTTGGATGTGAGTGCGGTGGCGAAGGTAAGGGAAGTATGCTCGAGCTCATTGGTGGGCAGGGGAATGTCGTGGAGGCCCGACGACGAAGCAGTGGCTCGCGAGGGTGGCGTTTGCAATAGGTAGCTCGAAGTCAGAGAAGGGGTCGCTGAGTTTGGGTGAATCGATTTTTTTCGTAAGTCTAGTCGGTGCCAGCGCCAGATCGAGTGCAGTAGGATCTAATCATGAAATCAAGTGAGATATTAGGTTCTTTATTTAATTTATTAAGATAATAATATGTATGCATATAGGATTTATGGAAATTATTTAAAATTTATAAACTGTTTTAAAATTTTACAGTAAGGATAAATAATGACATAAATATAAATACATAAACATATTTCTATCTTATTATTTTAATATTTAAATAATAGATTATGGGGATTAATTTGTTAGTTGACCTATTTAATAACTTTTAAATTACTACAAGATTTTTTTAAGGGAAATTAGTTCAAATATAGATCATTAGTTTAAATTAAATTTATTTAATGGGGATTAATTGATTAATTCAAATGGTAATGAATCGTGTATTGTTTTTTCAAGGTCAAATCAGGATAATCAAGGCAATATTGGAATGGATTGCAAATAATAGCAAAGGTGAATTAATCCCAGTCATCTGGTTGCTATTTAAATTTAAATGGTTAAATTTAAATATTTGATTGAATTGATTGAATGTGATATATTATATAGTAGTATATAGTATATATTGAATGATTGATTTCCCGCATTATATAGCGAGACCCTATGCGCCACATAATAGCAGAGGATATTATATTAACCCCATATACCACGATATTCCACCACGAAGTGGAATTGGTATTGTGCTAACATCTGTGGATGCAGGGAAACAGGTTGCAGGGATCCAACTGGATTCCTCAACATTTATTTAGATTATTTAATATTCCGTGTTATGAATATTTGATATTCTGTGATGAATTATATTATTAATTGGGATATTGAATGCTATGGTTTGCTTGAATATATTTCGGTACACTAAGTTATTATGAAAAGAAAATAAAAGAGTGACATTATAAGTAAAATAATTACAGAGAATTTGAATAAATTTAAGAATGAACAGGATAAGAATAAAAGCGATTTTAAAATTCTAATAAATAATTCCGAGTAGGGAAAAAGGGGATTTTGAATAAATAGAAAATAATGAATTGCAAACTTAAGTGATATTATTTAAAGGAATAAAGAATTTACTTTAAAATTTAAGGTTTAAATTTGTTCAAAAGGATTAAGAAGGAATTTGGAAAATCTGAAGTTGGTATTTTCAGTTAAAGATTTTAAATCATAATTAAGAAATAAAATCTGAAGTCTATGGGTTTTTAAATAAATGAGTAAGTAAAGGAATTTATTTCAAAATGGAGTAAGTAAGGAAATTTATTTGAAAGTAAAGTAAATTGGGAATCAATTTGTAGATTGATTTAAGTGTGTAAAATCAGGATTTTTAAAAGAGAAGCAAGACTTAAAATTTATAAACCGGGTTTATCAAAGTGAAGTAATATATCAATTGATATTTGGAAGAATAAATTCACAATGGGAATTTATTAAAGGAATGGGAAAGTTTGTTCAAAAATAAATAGTGATTTATTTTTAAAGGACGTGAAGAGAGGCATATTTCCCTAGATAGCCAAGACGTTTTCAAAGTAAATTTTTAAATATAAGTTAGAAGCTTTATTGTTGTTTTAAAAATCATGTTTTAGAAAATTTATTATTTTTAAATGTTTGAATTTTAAAGTAAGTCTTTTCCAAAGTTATTTTAGTCGTAATTATTTAAAGGTGACTTGGTATTATGTTTTAAAAGAGAAAATTTTGGTTTATATTTTATAAAGTAGCTTTATTTTAAATATTCTTAAAGTATATATTTTTAATAAAGTATTAAAGTAGTTTATTTCTAAATTTAAATGTTAAAGTATATTTTATAATATAGTGATTTAAATTACTTTAAAATCTAAAGTGTTTGTACTTGGTGATTTCAGTGGGAATCGAAAATATTTAGGAATTTATTCCGTGAGAGAAAATGGTTTGAAACTATTTCAAATGGGATTGAAAAATGGAAATATATCTTGCAAAGATATTTTGAGATTAATAAATAATTTGGTGAAATTATTTATATTGGATGGTTGTTTGTGAATGATAATTGATAGTTAAATAACGGACTATCAATATTGGCCAATGCGCTGATCGTTTCGAAGAGGTCGGGATCGGGATTTATTTCTGGAAAACCACTTCGATCCGGTTTGTACATTTTCATGAGGAATACGAGTTCGAAATCGAAGATGGAGCAGTGAAGTGCAAGGGCTAGTCGCTACTCATCCTAAGGATGATTCCAAAATGGATGTAGTAGGAGTAGTACATTCGGTTCTGTACGGACCCAGGACGAACTTGTATGGATTGAATGGTTTCAGAATATCGCCAGGTGGACGATGATCATTCTAAGAGATGAGTTCTCCAAAGGTAACGCTTAGCCTCACGCCTCATCAACCAGGAATGACTGAAAATCAAGGGTTATGCAGCAAGGCTAGGTGGGTAGCACCCATTAGGGTAAGCTCATCCCTGTCTAGATGTCCCTTTTTACTCGGCTTAGTGGTGCAGTTGCTGGTCCCAACCGTTGGGTGATCTTACTCGAGATTATCAAGTAAGGGTAGTCCCGGTCTTATGTTGCAAGGGATTGGGAGTAATCCTCGGTACGGTGATCTAGGCCACGTACTGTGACAGGTGGTACCCCTGTACCTAGTCATTAGTTAGAAATCCATTCTCCTTACGTGCCTTTTACGGTTTTGTTTGTATTACCCACGACAATGGCTAGTAGCTAGAATTTAATGAATGTAACAATTTCGGCTATTTTAATAAGTATTTGTAAATAGACCCTATTATAATATCAGAGGATTTTGATAAGAAATGTTGTAGCTATCATAAGGTAAAAACCCGACATGTTTATTTGTGGCGTGGTCTTACGATATGCTTTTGTTTTCAAAGGATTTTAAAACTTTAATAATCAAATTGAGTGTGATTTTCTCGCGCTGGTATTCCAGACTGGCTCTGGTGTTATTTCACTATAATGCTCAGGTCAGACCTAGTATTATAGGATACAGGAAAGGATGCTGTGGAGCTTAGGAGACGAGCTGGATGGCGATACGTACTTCCATCTTGATTATTATTCCGCCGTGTTTTCAGTTTTGAGGATAGGTTTATGTGACTGTCCAGTTGTATGTTATTGATGTAGCTGAAATCTGATGATGTATTCTGATGATGTATGTATAAAACATATATAGTTTTATTTTGTGTAAAGATCAGTTATTATCTATTATATTTTATTCCGCTGCAATGGTAAGATTCTGCTGTTGTTTTATTTTCTCTTCTTCTATCTCTTTCTTCTTTAACCCAACGGTTCGTATTTTCACTCATCTTGAGTTGATTGATGGAAAATAGCGTCGAATCAAAGGGTACGAATATGCGGGCTGTTACAGGACAAGTTTCCAAACATCATTTTTGGTGAATTGATTCGGTTCTTCTTGCATAGGCATAATCCATGAATCATCAGACGATGCTTCTTTTGGATTTTTAGGTTCAACATATGATAGAAAAGCTACGTTACTCATGTTGTTTACTTGATTTCTAGTTCTAACAACAAATTCGATATTTCCAAGTATATTTTCTATAGGATGATCTTTTACAAGCGTAACCTTTTTATTTGGATGAATAGGTTCATTATTTGTTTCAACTGATTCATTATTTAGAATAGAAAATTCTTCTTCATCATTAATTTTTTCAACATCTTTGAAATTTTCATCAAACGAAACATGCATTGTTTCTTCAGTGGTATCAGTTCTTAAATTGAAAACTCGGTATGCTTTACTTCTATTAGAATATCCGATAAAGATTCCTTTGTCGGATTTAGGATCAAATTTATCCAAATTGCCTTTTGTATTTAGAATAAAACATTTACTTCCAAAGATTGTAAAATACGATACCTTTGGTTTCTTCTTGTAAAGAAGTTCATAAGGTGTTTTATTAGTTAACGGTCTAATTAATATTCTATTCAAAATGTAGCAAGTTGTAGCTACTGTTTCAGCCCAAGAATGTTTTGGTAAATTACTATATGAAAGCACTGTTTTGGCATACTCTTGAATCATCCTACTTTTACGTTCTACCACTCCGCTTTGTCGTAGAGTTCTTGAAAAAGAGAAATTATGTGTTATTCCCTTTTTATTGCAGAATCTCTCAAAATTTTCATTTTCAAATTCCCCACCATGATCACTACGAATGGCTATAATTTTTAAAGAAAGTTGGTTTTGAAGTCTTTTTGTAAAAATATTAAATGAATAAAAATATCACTTCTATGTTTCATAAAAATTGTCCACGTCAACCTAGAACAATCATCTATAACTACAAAGACATATCTATAGTGATTTATTGATTGAATCTGAGATGGACCACACAAATCTGGATGAAGTAACTCAAAAGGTTTTGAAGTTGAAATCATTTTTTTTAATTTGAAAGAACTCTTCCTAAGTTTTCATAATTGACAAGCATCACATATACTATCTAAGTTTGAATTCATTCTTGGGAGACCTCTTACTAGATCAAGTTTAGAAAGTCTAGATAAAAGTTTAAAATTCAAATGCCCAAATCTTTTATTCCAAATCCAAGGGTCACTTGTATTTGCTTAAAGACATAGATTATCATTTGAGATTTTCTTACTAACAATATAAAAAAAATTCTTCCTAATTCCTTCAAGTATAATATTTGAATTATTTTTTTCGATGTGACATTTATCTTTTTCAAATTTAATCTTGTATCCTTTGTCGCAAAGTTGACTAATGCTAAGCAAATTGTTGATGCAGCTAAGGCCGGAGAAGAAGTTGTGCAAACTTTAGTTCCTGAAAACATGAGTTTGTGGTGTAGTGTGATGAGTCGTTCACGACTCAGTGAAGGCTTGGGTCGCTGCCGAGCTAAGGAAGGAGGGCCACGAGTTAACAAGTTAAGGGGGAAGGTAGGCCGAGTTAACGAGACATCGGGTTTGAGTCGTCCACGACCCAAGAGAAGCATGAGTCGTTTCCGACCTAACTGTGACAATCTAAGTCGTTTACGACTTAACGGGATAAAGGACAACGGGTTACAGGAGCAAGAGCCTATTTTAGGTCGACCCCGACCTAAGGAAGAGAAGCTACGACTTAAGAGCCTAAGTCGGCTACGACTTAACAAAAGAGGAAGCAGTCACGACCTAACTGAGTCGTTGAGGAGCGCAGGGGGATTGGGCTTGAGTCGGCACGCGCTTAAGTCGGCCATATGAGCTGAGGTGTTGTAGTTTGTTGGCCTTGAGTCGTTAGGTCGTATACGACCTAACTGTTGTAGCCGTGTGGTTGATGAGTCGTGTATCTTGTGTTGTTTTTTTGAGTCGGTAATGTATATGAGTCGGTCCTGTATGTAGATAAGCTGAGTCGTATGTCTTTGAGTCGTGTAAATTGTGTTGCGTTGTTAAGTCGGCAACGACTTATGATGAGTCAGAGTCTATGAGTCGGCAACGGGTTAACGGGGTCGGTTGTGTCAAGCTATAAATAGACGCATGCGTTGTACATTTTTTGGTGGTTGATTTTTGAATAAAATTCTCTTTTGTTAGCTTTGTGCTTTCATACCAATTGGTAGTTGAGTGTAATCTCCTATCTCCTCTTTCGGTTAATCGAGTGCGCTCGATTCAACGATCGTAGAAGCCGATTCACGGAATCTAGTGCGCTAGATCAACGTGCGAAGAATCGTAGATCTTTGAACACGGTATAGTGCGCTATCAACGTGTTTGAGATAGCTAGAGTTCGGTATCTTTGGATCAACGAACTTGGGCATTTTTGGTATCTTCAACTCACCGATTGCTACATTTCATCGATTGAAGTTTTGTTTCGATTTATCCGCTGCGTCAGTTTTTTGGTATCAAAGCCATACTTAGCCAATCATAGCTAAGTTGATTCTTGGAGCCAAGTTTTTGAAGTTTGAAGTTGTTCATCGTGTTCATATTGAAGTTGCATCAAGTTTGGAGTGTTTGATCCATTTCATTTTGGATCGAGGAGTTGGATATTGTTTGGATTTTGTCTTGGAGTTTTGCGCGCCAAGATTTGAAGAAGGCCGTGTATACTAGCGGGGAGTAGCCGAGCCTTGTGGAGTGTTTGAATTTGGAGCCGACTTAACCTAAGTCGCGACTTGTTGCTGAGTCAAGGGTTAAGCCGAGTCAAGCTAAGCCGTACATTGTTGAGCCGAGACTTGTTATTTTGTTGAAAGCTTTGGAGTTTTGTGTTTGAATTGTAGAAGTTTGTGAAGTCTTCAATCATGCCACCAAGGAGAGCTAATCGTCATCAAAACGTTGAAGCTTTGTATCGTAGAGAAGAAGCCGAGCTTATGGAACAACGTATTAATGAAAAGTTTGATGAAGGCATTGGAAAATTGGAGAAATTGATGAATGATTTGAATCAAAGGAGGAGATCACCAAACTCGAACCATGGAGGAAACCGAGTTTCGCCATCGGTTACGGAAGCGAGGAGGGTATCACCACATTCATGTAGAGGTAGAAGAGAAACATCAATTTCATCACGAAGAGATCATCATGACTATGCACATGAAGAGAGAAGAAGTCAACGTGAATTTGACCATGAAGCATATAGGGATGAAGAGAGACATAGTCAAAGAAGCATGCATGAACGAAGAGATGATAATGGTCGAGATCGATGTAGGCGTACCTTTGATTTTGTTGAAGAAGGTGATAGAACTAGTATTCATTATCGAGATCGAGACCAAATTCGAAATTCTTATCGGGATGTTGAAGAGGATCGTCGATGGGAATCGGGGATGAAGATGGAAATTCCAGAATTTAAAGGAGGGATGGTAGCTGAAGAATTTCTTGATTGGTTATCTAATGTTGAAGAGATCTTTGATTTCAAGGAGGTTCCTGAGCATAGAAGGGTGAAGTTGGTTGCTACTAGGTTGAGGGGGAGAGCTTTGGCGTGGTGGCAGCAAACTAAACTTACAAGGGAAAGAACGGGGAAGTCAAAGATAGAATCGTGGGATAAGATGAAGAAGTTGATGAGATCTACTTTCTTACCTTACAACTATCAATCACTTATGTACCAGAGGTTGCAGAATCTGAGGCAAGGGACAAAGTCTGTTAGTGATTATGCTGATGAATTTTACCAACTCATTGCCAGGAATGATATTATGGAAACGGAAGAACAGCTAACTGCTAGATTCATTGGGGGATTGAGAATGCAGATCCAGGATATGGTTAATATGTTCGATCCTAGATCAGTTGCAGAGGCACATCAGAAAGCGTTAGCTTGGAAGAAGCAGGGAAGGCGTGGAGGTGGTGTGTTTACTAATTCCAATAATCAAACAAGGGGTGTTGGTGGAAGTTCTAATGTTCCTAAATCTGTCAGTAAACCAGTGGTGAAGGAGGCTGAGAAGGCGAAAGTTAGCAGTGTTTTCAAGTGTTATAATTGTCAGGAGTTGGGTCACAAAAGCAATGAATGTCCGAAACCGAAGAAGAGAACCATGGTTGTAGAAGTTGAGGAGGATGATGGTGAGGAGGCAGAATGTTCAAATACACCTTATGTTGAGGAGGAAGAAGAATTGTTTGGAGATGAAGGTTGTAATCTTATGATGAGGAGAAGTTGTTTAACACCAAAGCAAGAGGAGGATTGTAGTTGGTTGAGAAGCAATATTTTTCAGTCGACATGCACTATTTTGGGAAAAGTTTGCAAGTTCGTTATTGATGCTGGGAGTTGTGATAATATTATTTCTACAGAAGCAGTGAGGAAGTTGAACTTGAAGACTGAGAAGCATCCTAAACCGTACAAGCTAGCATGGTTAAGGAAGGGTGGTGAAGTGAAGGTGTGTCGAAGAGCTTGTGTTAATCTTTCTATTGGGAAGAAGTACAAAGATGAAATTTGGTGTAATGTTGTGGATATGGATGTTTGTCATTTGTTGCTGGGCAGACCGCGGCAGTTTGATAGAGCAGTTCAGCATGATGGTCATGCCAATAGTTACAGTTTCATGTTCGAGGGTACTAAAATCACGTTGGTTCCTAAGAAGCAACAACAGAAGGAGAGCAAGCTAGAGGAGATTGAGGAATTAAAAACTCTGTTGACTTTGAAAGAGTTTGTTAAGGAAGTTGAAGAGGAGCCTGAAGTTTTTTTGTTGATTGGGAGAGAGAGTAGTGAAGAAGTTGAGATTCCAGATGAAGCAAAGCCAATTTTGAAAGAATTCGAAGATGTCTTTCCAGAGGAGTTGCCTAAGGAGTTACCGCCACTTAGAGACATTCAACATCAAATTGATCTTGTTCCGGGAGCAGTGTTATCACATCGACCACATTACCGAATGAGTCCGAAGGAACATGAAGAGTTACGAAGGCAGGTGGAAGAGTTGTTGGAACAGGGACGTGTTCAGGAAAGCTTGAGTCCTTGTGCCGTGCCAGCATTATTAGTACCAAAGAAGGACGGAACATGGAGGATGTGCACAGATAGTAGAGCTTTGAATAAGATCACTGTTCGATATAGATTTCCTATGCCGAGGTTGGATGATTTGTTAGATCAATTGAGTGGGGCAACTATATTTTCAAAGGTTGATTTGAAGAGTGCTTATCATCAAATTCGAATCAGACCTGGGGACGAATGGAAGACAGCTTTCAAGACAAGAGAGGGGTTATACGAATGGTTGGTTATGCCGTTTGGTTTGTCTAATGCACCTAGTACATTCATGCGGGTGATGAATCAAATCTTTAAACCATTCATTGGGAAGTTCGTCGTGGTTTACTTCGATGATATTTTGATATACAGCAGGAGTACGGAGGAGCATGTTCTACATTTGAGGGAAGTATTGATTATTCTCCGTGAGGAACAATTTTATGCTGCTACGAAGAAATGTGTGTTTATGACGCATACTGTTTTATTTCTTGGGTATGTTGTTTCAGGAGAAGGTATTCAAGTTGACCAGAGTAAAGTTGAAGCAGTCAGGAATTGGCCACAGCCAAAGACGATTACGGAAGTGAGAAGTTTTCATGGGTTAGCATCATTCTACCGAAGATTCATACCACACTTCAGTAGCGTGATGGCTCCAGTGACTGATTGCATGAAAGTGAAACAATTTGTATGGTCAGAAGAAGCGGGAGTTGCTTTTGAGAAGATCAAGGAATTGTTGACGTCTGCACCAATTCTTGTTTTACCGAATTTTCAGTTATTGTTTGAATTGCATACTGATGCTTCGAAGGTTGGTATTGGAGGAGTTCTGAGTCAGAATGGGAAGCCAGCTGCTTATTTCAGTGAAAAGTTGTCAGGGGCAAAGATGAGATACAGTACATATGACGTTGAATTCTATGCTGTCGTACAAGCTGTTAAGCATTGGAGACACTATCTATTTCAGAAGGAATTTGTTCTGTACACTGATCACGAAGCTTTGAAGCATTTACAGGGGCAGGATAAAATCTCAGCGAGACATGCATCATGGATTGCTTATTTACAGCAGTTTACTTTTGTCGTTAAGCACAAATCAGGGGTGACAAATCGGGTAGCTGATGCTTTGAGTAGGAGGAGTCATTTATTAACGACAATGAAAGTTGAAATGACGGGGTTTGAATTACTGCCAGAGATGATTGAAGAAGATCCTTACTTTGTGAAATATGTTGAGAAAGTGAAGGATGGGAGTACCAATGAATTTATGTTGGTTGATGGATTCTTGTTCAAAGGAAATCAATTATGCATTCCAGACTGTAGCTTGAGATTGAAAATTGTCAAGGAGTTACACGAGGAAGGGCATGTGGGCCGTGATCGTACTTTGAAATTGATTTCACAGTCTTACTTTTGGCCGTCGATGAGAAAAGAGGTTGAAAGATTCGTGGAGAGATGCCATATTTGCCAGGTGTCAAAAGGAACAGCGACGAATGCAGGGTTGTATATGCCATTACATGTACCGTCTAAGCCATGGGTTGATATTAGCATGGATTTCGTTTTGGGTTTGCCTAGAACTCAAAGGGGAAATGATTCGATATTTGTTGTGGTGGACAGATTTTCAAAGATGGCACATTTTGTTGCTTGCAAAAAGACGGCGGATGCTGTTCGTGTTGCTCAATTATTTTTCAAGGAGATTTATCGACTTCGTGGTTTACCAGAATCTATTGTTTCTGATCGAGATACTCGTTTTCTGAGTCACTTTTGGTTGAGTTTGTGGAAGATGGTGGGAACGAAACTGAAATTTAGCAGTGCTTATCATCCGCAAACTGATGGACAGACAGAAGTTGTTAACAGGTCATTGGGGAATTTGTTGCGATGTCTTGTACAGGATAATTTGAGAAGTTGGGATATGAAGTTATGCCAAGCAGAGTTTGCTCATAATCATTCCATGAATCGTAGTACGGGTTACAGTCCATTCCAGATTGTATATTCAAATTTACCCAGGGGACCGTTGGATTTGGCAGTAGTACCACAATCGAAGGGGACGGTTAAACGAGCTGCTGATTTTGTTGATGAGTTGACTGAATGTCATAAAATCGTTCAGGAACGATTGAAGAAATCGAATGAGAAGTATAAGAAGTCTGCAGATTTGAAGCGACGAAATGTTGAATTTAACGAAGGCGAGTTGGTTTATGCAGTATTGACAAAAGACCGTTTTCCAGTGGGAACATACAATAAATTGAAAGCGCGGAAAATTGGTCCAGTTGAAGTTTTGAAGAAAATCAATGAGAATGCTTATCGATTAAAGTTACCAGATGATGTTTATACTTCTGATGTTTTTAACGTCAAACATTTAATTCCATATCATGGAGGTGAGATTGTTGTGGAAGAAGTTGCAAATTCGAGGACGAATTTTTCTCAACCAGGGGAGGATGATGCAGCTAAGGCCGGAGAAGAAGTTGTGCAAACTTTAGTTCCTGAAAACATGAGTTTGTGGTGTAGTGTGATGAGTCGTTCATGACTCAGTGAAGGCTTGGGTCGCTGCCGAGCTAAGGAAGGAGGGCCACGAGTTAACAAGTTAAGGGGGAAGGTAGGCCGAGTTAACGAGACATCGGGTTTGAGTCGTCCACGACCCAAGAGAAGCATGAGTCGTTTCCGACCTAACTGTGACAATCTAAGTCGTTTACGACTTAACGGGATAAAGGACAACGGGTTACAGGAGCAAGAGCCTATTTTAGGTCGACCCCGACCTAAGGAAGAGAAGCTACGACTTAAGAGCCTAAGTCGGCTACGACTTAACAAAAGAGGAAGCAGTCACGACCTAACTGAGTCGTTGAGGAGCGCAGGGGGATTGGGCTTGAGTCGGCACGCGCTTAAGTCGGCCATATGAGCTGAGGTGTTGTAGTTTGTTGGCCTTGAGTCGTTAGGTCGTATACGACCTAACTGTTGTAGCCGTGTGGTTGATGAGTCGTGTATCTTGTGTTGTTTTTTTGAGTCGGTAATGTATATGAGTCGGTCCTGTATGTAGATAAGCTGAGTCGTATGTCTTTGAGTCGTGTAAATTGTGTTGCGTTGTTAAGTCGGCAACGACTTATGATGAGTCGGAGTCTATGAGTCGGCAACGGGTTAAAGGGGTCGGTTGTGTCAAGCTATAAATAGACGCGTGCGTTGTACATTTTTTGGTGGTTGATTTTTGAATAAAATTCTCTTTTGTTAGCTTTGTGCTTTCATACCAATTGGTAGTTGAGTGTAATCTCCTATCTCCTCTTTCGGTTAATCGAGTGCGCTCGATTCAACGATCGTTGAAGCCGATTCACGGAATCTAGTGCGCTAGATCAACGTGCGAAGAATCGTAGATCTTTGAACACGGTATAGTGCGCTATCAACGTGTTTGAGATAGCTAGAGTTCGGTATCTTTGGATCAACGAACTTGGGCATTTTTGGTATCTTCAACTCACCGATTGCTACATTTCATCGATTGAAGTTTTGTTTCGATTTATCCGCTGCGTCAATTGTGTTTCAGATTCTTAGCTAATAAAACATTAGAAATAGTAGAAGTTCTAGAGTTACCGACATTGCTGATGCTAATCACATATCCTTTTGAGTTGTCCCCAAAAATTAACCAATCCTTCATCTTTATAGATAATATCACTCATCATATCTAGATTTTCATTCGTGTGTCTTGAACATCCACTATCAAATATCCACTTATTCTTCTTGATTTGCACAATTTGTCCATTAAGTGTTGATTCTTCAAAGGCCATATAACAATTTCCTTTCTGCATAGAATATAAATTAGGTAGATCACTTGATTTTCTATAACAATATGCAGACTTATGAGACAATGATGATTTGAATAGTTGTAAAATAGTGTTAACAAAATCCCCAAAGATAGCCATTTAAAAAAAAATCTTTTTCAAAATTCAGATTATGAAAACCTTGAAAACCTTGCTCCGATACCAAATGTTAGAAATGCAGATTATGGATCATAAGGCTGGAATAAAACTAGAGGGGGTGAATTGTGTTTTACGGATTTTCTAAATTTTTTTGAAACTTGTGTAATTCAATCACAAGGAAATACAGTTCAAAAACACAGATATAATCACTAAATTAGACACAAATGCAAATACTAAATAAAAGCACTAAAGGAATGAACATACCAGTATTTTATACTGGTTCGGAGTTACCCTATATCCAGTCCCGCATAATTGTACATATTTCTTTTAAAATAATCTCCCAGATTACAACCTCGGTTTTAAAGCTACGAGGTACACCCTCTTATATTCGAGTCCGAGGCAAACTCTCATGAGCTAACCAAGCTACAAGATCACCTAATTGATTTTCGAGGATACAATCACACCCATTTGACTAAAAGGCTCAACCGCACCTTTTACTCAATAGTTTGATTTACAAATGACCCTATAACTTCGAATAGCATTGAGATTTTATGGAGAAAGTGGCAGAGAATCAAACAAGAGATAATCAAGTTTGATTCACTTGGTATTTTGGTAAAGTATAGTTTGGGATTCTTTAGAATAAATGTGGAAGATGAAGAGTAGAGAAAACAAGCGAAATCTGATGAAAAATTTGTTTAGAACTACTAGTATTTATAGAAGTTCAACAGTCATATATATTCGTAAAAGGATACGACGAACAGACACTTGTTTGGAAAATCTGAATTTTGAATTTTAATGTGCACCATGTCGATATGAGAGGTAGGTGTATGTCGACATGCTCTAGGCAAAAATGGTGATTTTGGTTTTCTTATTAAAATTAGTTTCTATGATTTGTCAAAAACAATTTCTAAAATTTGTAAATATATTTGAATATAGTTTAAACATATAAAAGTTATTTTTAATATATACAATCTTTGATTTATAAAGTGATTTAAAATATAAGTATATAAATATTTAAAAGCTAAATATTTAAAACAAGAGATAGTTTAAAATCAAGGACAATTTTTGAAATCAAAATATTAAAAATGATAAAGATAATTTTGAGGCTAAAATATTTCAAAAAATAGAGATGTATTTTTGGAAAGAAGGTTTTAAAAACATTTAAAATAAGAGATATATTTTTGAAAAGAATTTTCATAAAATTAGTGGATATCAAAATAGGGCCACTATATGTTCCACTAGATATTGTCATGGGTTCCATCCTACTATGGTTCAATCCCTTTAACAGGCTCGAAGTGGCTTCCATTCCACGAATAAATTTCAAATAAAGATGTAAGTGCTTTCAAGAAGTTTTAAAGAATTCTAAGCTCAATACTTATCTTTTACTTTGAAGTCTTGAATTCTTAACATCTTGATAATCATGAGTCTTCAATCTTGATATCTTTAACCTTAAATATTTATATTGTATAGTCTTCATTCTTTGTACCTACATATACATATATAACTATAATGGTAGTATTTATATTTTATAACAAGTCATAAGGTTGTGGTCATCAAAACAATTATTTCAAGGACTAACATTTCTTCTTCAATTCAAAAAGATTTAAAATCGCATACATTCCCAGTCTTCCTTTCAAAATAAAGAAGTCATGATTTTTTCCTCTTCTTCCTCAAATCTCGTTCGAACGAAGAAATAGAAGAAACAAAAAAAGAGAAGATATAAATCGAACGAGATGGGGCTCGTAGTCTTGCTCGTCGATAGAACTTGAGGGTTGGAATTTTGTAATCATGAGTGGATGTGGGCGATAGCGAGACGATGGGGTGGCCGCGTTCATGTGTAAGACTGGGTGCACAAACTCGGGCGTAGGCAGGCGGCGAGCGTGGTGGGACGCGAGCCGTGGCGGCTTGAGGTAGGAGGGTGTATCGCGATCGAAGGAGCCTTGAGCAGGGCGACTCTGGAAAGATGTTGGAATCATAAGATGCGGAGAAAGAGGAGAGCTCGGCATTGTCGGGAGCTGGTAGCCAACGTGGTGATGGCCGAAGCCTTCTAAGGGGTATGCGGTGGCGAAGCAAGCAGTTCTTCAGCTAGGGTTTGGACAGCGACCTCGGACTGTTCGATCAAGGCCGAGAAGGTGGGACTTAATTAAATGGTAATTTGTTTTATTTGATCTTTATGATGCCATTGAATAAAATTTATTTAGTTTCGAATTGTTAGTAAATTCATAATTCTTTATATGAGGTTTAAAATTTATAGAACTAGTTGGGATTGAAATGGATTGTAATCAAAAATCAAGACGAGGAATTCTCACTCTTTTGGATTACCAAAGTTTGAAATTTTTAGTGGTTTAAAATTAAATTTTGGATGCCTGTGGGTTGGTAATTATCTGTTGAATGGTATAATATACATAGTAGTATATATATATTCGTATTTGGCATGTTATTCCCACATTTTATAGCGGATGAGACTCTATACGCACCGCATAATAGCGGATGACCCTATATACCATGATATCTCCCTCGAAGTGGGATTGGTATTTTTATATTGTTTAACAACTATGGATGAAGGAAAAACAGGTTAGGGGAATCCAAACGGAATCATCAAATATATTAGTATTTTTCATATATATATATATATATATATATATATAAATGCTGGATTATTGTGTGTTGTAAAATTATAAATGATATAATGGCATGGAAATTAATTGTGGAAATATTAAATACCATAAATATAATTTTAAGGAATTAAAGTGAGATTGTAATATAAAAATTTATAACGAAAGTGGGATTAGTCAAAAGAGATTGATTTGAAAAAATGGTGAATTCTTGATTATATTAAATAATGCGGGAAAATATTTTAAATAGAGAGTTTTAAATAAATTATATAAAGGAATTTTTAAAGACTGGATTTAAAAATCATATTAGAAAAAGAAAAAAGTTGAAGTCTATATTGAAAACTGATTGGCACAAATAAATGGATTTTCAAAAGAACTGAATTTATAAAAAGTAATTTTATAAATGAGATTATTTTTATAGGAACTCTAAAAGAGTTACAAAAAAATTATAAACGGAGTTTATAAATAAATGGAAGTGGTATTGGATGATAAGTTTGGAATATAAATTTATGGGGAAAATTTATATTGGGATATGAAAATAGGGTGAGAAAAATGGTAGATATTATTTTAAAGCGAAGATGGTTAAGGAGACCTGAATGGGAGTGATGTGATGGAAATCGAGAGAGGTTATAAATTTAAATTTTGGTTATTCAGATTTTAAAAATATATTTTTGACAATAAGTTAAGTTTTAAATTTAAAAAAATAAATTTTTATGTATTAAAGTATGTAAATTTTAAAGTTATTTAGTGTTGAATATTTCAGTAGTAGATTTTTAAATATTCAATAATTATTTTAATGAAAACCTAAATTTTCAAAACCCGCTTTGGAAGTGATGTCATAAAAAGTATTTCAATATTTTAAATAATTATTTTAATATGCCTTAAAATAAATTATTATTATTTTCTTTAAAATATTTATATACATGTAGAGTTTTGAAATTTTTTAAATTTATTTATGAACCTTCTTGGAAGCCGGGAATTTTTTTTATTAATTGAATAATATTTTTGTAAGAAAATTCTTAAATGGAATTGGGAAAAAAAGTAAGAAAATTTCCAAAGAAGTTAAATAAAAGTGAACTTCGAAAAATGAAAATAGAATCCATAAAGAAGTATAAAAGGAATTGAGTTTATAAGCAGGTATAATTTGTTTTGAAAATATTAAGGAAATTAATTAAGGAATTCCGGAATTTATAGATTCGTGTGGGAGGAGTGGGGAAATTTACAAATAAAATGGTAAATGATTTTGAGAAAGAGAAAAAGGAAATCAAATGAGTATTTTCTAAGTATTAAATAAAAAAAATGAAGTGAAGAAAGTATTCTAAGTATCAGGAAGGGTTGGAAATGTTCCGTGAAAATAAAAAGGATTTGAAAACTGTTTTCAAATGCTAAGGAACTGAAAGTAATATCGTATAAAGATATTTTGAGATAAATTTTGGAAAATTTATAATAAGGCCTGATGATTTTTTATGGATATGTATTGATAGTTAAATAATCGACCAATTTTAGCTAATTTCGTTAATCGTTCCGAGGAGGCTGGGATCAGATTTGATTACCCAAAAACCACTTCGATACGGTTTGAACGTTAAGAATGAATACCGTGAAGATGATGTAGATGGTGATTCGATTTGTCCTAACCCAGGACAACTTGTATGGATGAATGCTACGAGAACATTGTCATTGGAGGACGATGAGTATTCTAAGTGGAATTCTTTTTTGAAAGCTAACGCTTAGCCTCGAGCCTCATCAATCGGGAATGACAAAAACATAAGAGATGCAGCAAGGCTAAGTGGGTCACACCCAAGTAGGTTAAGGTTACCCCTATCTAGAGTCCCTTTTATTTGGCTGTGTGACGGTTGTTGATCCCAACTATTGGGTAATCTTATTCGGACTATCCAAGTTAGGGGTAGTACGGTCTTGTGTAGCAGGGAATCCCAGAGTGGTCCTCGGTACATGGTTCTAAGGCTGTACTGTAACGGGTGGTAACCCAGTCATTCAATGGAATCCATTCTCCGATAAGTGTCGTACGGTTTTGATTGTGTCCAACCATGCCGGAGCATGAGATGCAAACATTTCAGCTATTTTCTATTTAGTTTCTATAGACACCATTATAATATAAGACAGATTTGATAAAAATGTTTTGGTTATCGTAAGGTAAAAATTTGTCATGTTTATTTGTGACATGGTCTTACGAGATACCTTTTTTTCAAAGGATTTTAAAAGAAATTTAATAATTGAAACTAAGTGTGTTTTCTCACATTGGTTTTCCAGACTGACTTGGGTGTTATTTTATTATAATGCTCAAGTTAGGCCGAGTATTATAGATTCAAGGTATAATGCTATGGAGCTCAGGAGACGAGCTAAAGGAGCTCAGACGTGTATCACATACTTGGTTATTTCCGTTGTGTGAGTTATGAATATCATGACGAGTTATTGAACTGTCCAGATTGATGCATTGAATTGGTGTACTCCGATAACGGTATTTATATTAACAGTACACTTCTTGTATTTAAAATCTATTATTATATGTTATATCTTATTCCAATACGATTGTGAGATTCTTTGTTGTTTTATTCCTTTCTTATACCATTTTCTTCTTCACCCTAATGAACTGGTATTTCGGGCACTCGACTGCTCGGCATTTTTTACAATGGATGTATTGATGTCGATTTTCGAGGGCTGAAAATCTATCGTTTGTTACATTTTAAAAAGTAAGAAATGAATGTGAAGTGAGAGGCAGATTTTTTTTGAAATTGTTTGATGAAAAATGAATTAAGGAAATTACTTAAATCCCCTTTAGTAAATACCCTCCATTCATTGTTGCCACATCCTTCGTCCACCTTTTGCCCCTCTCTTCCACATGTAAGTCCAAGAACACCCCCCATTGTCCAACATACAAACCATACCGTGTGCTTATTTTGTATGAGATAATGTGGCATATTATTTTATAATATTTTTATTTAAAACTTTGGTTAAATGTCACATCTCTTTTTATATTTACTTAAGTAAATACATTTTTACCATGTTATATTACTAACCACACTTATGTTATTAATATGTTTGTATATGTGTTAACTAAAATCTACATAGCGTTTCAAACAACTTTTAGACATTAAAAAGTTGAAAATTTGAAAAATGATTTCCAGTCGCATTGTTTTATTTTTCTTTGAACTATATATTTTTGTAAATATGTTTGAAAACCATTTCACCATTATTAGTTATTAATTAAAGAGAGTATTTTAACTAATAAAACTATTGATTGAATGTTTTAAATAAATTAAATATTCACAAACCAAAGCAATAAAATTCTGAGTCACTACATTGTAAAAGAGGAAGGTATTAACTATAGAATTATATTCTAATTTTTATCTAGAGATTAGATCAAGATTTAATTAGTGGTTTATAAAAGATGAAGGTGGAATTATTCAAACATAATTCCATTTTTTCCTAAACACCAAATATTCCATATATATTCAAAGATATCTAGTTTAGTTATATAGATTTATTTTGAAATTAGACACATACGCACATATAGGTATGTATGTATGTGTATATATATATATGTATGTATGTATGTATGTGTATGTGTATGTGTATGGATGGATATATATATATGTATATGTATGTAAATAAACAATTTTTAACATAATTTTTGTATGTCCAAACTATACATGTAGTACTATTAATATATTTATACAAACCATATATATTCTAGTATAATATATATGTATATATAATAGATATAAATCTTAACATATATATATTTATATGTATCTTTGTACACATACTCATTTATTATTGTACTAATATGTTAATGTACGAATATATCAAATATATTTAAATAAATATTCAATAAATTTAATCAATATGATTAATTAAATACATATGAAATATTTTAAAAATAAAATACGATTTCATTAAAATATATATTGGATCTAGTTATGTCAATAGTTAACAAGGTACGTTAAGATCCAAATAAAGAAAAATTTAAATTTACCTGTTCCAACCACTCACAAAATGAGTCAAACCGAAAAATTAGATCAAAGTTGTATGGCATATGCAATCTAACTGGTTAGTATTTAGGTTCAACTAATAAAATTTTCCATCTGAATAGCGTCCATAATAATAATGTTTAGGCTTAAGGTTGGATAAAAAATGTTTTCCTCTCCCTAGCGACTAGCCTACTGTAACGACCCATGGTAACGATACTTAATACATTATGTACCGTTGCCCAAGCATAGAAAAGATGAATCGTCATGGTGTAAAAATAAAGAATATAACAGAAAACCTCACAATGAAACAATTAAATATATCGTAATAGCGATATAGTATCTAAGGTTACTCCTTAAAATGGGGTTATCAAAGTTACACAAATGTACAACAAGTTAGTCTAGCAATTATAATGGTTTGCCATTAACATATGCTGAACAAAATAAACACATAAACTAGATAAATAATGGAAAATATTGCTAAATAGATAAAAGCTTCCTACTTAGGCGTTGTCTTCAAGGAGCCCACGTAGACCTGTTACTATCGAACTGCATAAATAAAATTGAGCACCCGAGAGTTTTAGGAAAAACAAACGACCCGGTCACCGGATATGACTGGTATAAGTAAAAAAATTAAATCAATAGGTGTGTGATTAAAAACAAAATATGAGACTACACTACTGAACACGGAATGGGTTTACTCTCACATGAATTAACATCCAAACAGGAATAATGGATGAACAATTAAACATCGCAAAGAGTGGTCCCAATTAAACTAAGGTAACAAATTCGAAGGTTCGAATCAAATACGAAAAAGAAAATCTCCGAAAAATGACTGTTAACTCGTATGTTCAACGACTCAAAAAGGCTCACGACTTAAGGAGACTCGGCGACTTAAAAGGATGCCAACCTAACAGCTTGCCGACTTAACTGCCCTAAGAGAATAGACCGACTCAACTGCCTTGAAGGGTTACTGACTCAATACCTTAAGGTAGTTACCGACTCAACAACTCAAGGGAGACAGCGACTCAAAGGATAAGCGACTCATCGAGTTATCAACTTAGCGACTTAAGCAATGACGCAACTCAGCGAGTCAAGAGGTTGGACGAGTTAATAGTTTAAGGGGGGCAAACGACTCAAGAGATGGTCGACCTAACGACTCAAGACACGAAAGGCCCAAAGCAACTTCACTTAAGCCATGGCCGACTTACAACTTATGCTAGGTCCCTCACGACCTAAGCAAAAAGGCAAATCCAATGTTGTGTTACTTAAACCGGTGCATGTTAACTCGTTCGCGACTCAGGACTTGTACTCAGTAGACACAGCAACCCAGTTAAGCCTTATCTCGGAAACGCGACTTATGACCTATCCCTAAGTCGCTGCCGGCCTATAACCTGGCTTAAGTCGGTAACGACCTTGTACTTAGAGGTTTTGACCGTTCCGCTTTCCTTAAGTCGTTAGTACCTATCAGTTAGTACTAAAGGACATAAGCGAGCCAGCTAAGTCATAACTCCTGATGCCTTAACCCGCCAACAACCCACGACTTATCCTATACCGTAACTCACGGCTTACGACTCACTTTAAGTCGTAAATGACTTAAGACCCATGAAAGCTCCTCTATAAATAGAGCATTAACTCCAACGTGGAAGGGACTTTTTTGGATCATTTTCTTCAAGGCATCGAGACTCTGCTATCTTCTAGCCAATCTACACCCCAACATTCCAAGCACACACAAGACGCTTAGATCAACTTCAAACAGAAATTCAATACATTCAATCATGAATTCGAAGAACTTTCTCGCATCGAAGTTTTTCTAGCTACTTGTCTTTTGAAGTAAATTGTACTTGAAAGAGATTGTAACGAGTTGTAATCAAATCAGCAATAAGAAAGGATTGAAGTGGATGTAGGCTTGATTATAGGCCGAACCACTATAAACTCTGTGTTCTTTACTGCATTTTTTGTGAATTACTGTTTCTCTCTGATTCCCGTATTAACGGGTGGTGCTTTCACATCCATTACACTTACACTGAGGTGTTAGCGTCTGATTTTCGTGTTAACATTTTTGGTGCTTTCACTGAGAATTGAACTCAGGAAACTCTCATCATTACTTCTTGAAAAATTTGTTGAAAGGATTTCTTTAAAAACCAGAAGTTTATCTGAAATAATGGCTCCAGGAAGAAAGCGAAGTTCTATGAGATCCGACAATGTTCTAGAGAATACCGCTACTTCTCCTCCTTCAAGTCAAGCAGCTCCTACTGTTGGAGTTACGCGAGCAGAATTGGACGTCGTAGTTTTGGGATTGAATCAGCAATTGAATGCCCAGAATGCACAGTTGGAGGCTCAGAATGCCCAGAACACCTTGATCTTGAGTAAGTTGAATGATTTGCTTGGGGCTAACCAGCAACCGGTTAATAATGATGGAAACCCTACTGCGGGAGTTCAGGATGTTGAAGGAGGGAACGTCTCTCGAAGAGCCGCAAACCCTGTGGAGAAGACACCTCCCCAGGTTGGAGGATCAGGGCCACAGCCGACCCTCCGTGAATGGTTGTCAAGACAGAATTCAGAGAGAATGGCTGATGTTTGCCCTCCAGAGCCTTTATATGATGAAGAGTATTTCTCAGGCATGGTTCGTCAAATCATGAAGGAAAGTATGCGAAGGGATGAAGATGAGAAAGAATGGGGTTTTGCTCCAAGCAAAACTCCGTTTACCGAGAAAATCTTGAAGGCAGAATTCCCAAGAAAATTCGTTCCTCCTACTATTCCGGCATACAAAGGGACAAGCGATCCTAATGAGTTTCTGTATAAATATGACTGGCATATGACAGGTGCTAGGGCATCCGACGAGATCACGTGCCGATATTTCTCGGTGTATTTGGACGGAGTGTCCTTACTTTGGTTCACCAAGTTGCCGGTCCGATCCATAGATCAATTTTCTGACCTGACCCGAAAATTCAAGGAGCAATTTCAGTTATATGCTTCGAAGGCAAAAGATATAATGTCGCTGTCAAGTCTAGAGCAAAATCTGGGAGAATCCATCAGATCATTCTTGAATCGTTTGAACATAGCTTTGGCCGAGGTAGATAACGCTGAGCCACGCATGATCCTGACATATCTGATGAGGGCAATTGATAAGTCAAGTGAATTTGGAAAGTGGCTGAAAATGAAAGAACCAACCTCGCTTGACAAATTTTACAAGAAAGCGGATGAATTCATGCGCTTGGAAAGCCTCCAAGCACTGGCTAAGGTAGTATCAGCAGAGGCCGGGAACAATGGTGTTGCTTCGAACAAGAAAGAACCTAACACTCAGAAAAGGGGAAATGATGGTGGAAAGAAACAGGGAGATGCAAAGAAAGGCCGTCCTTTCAACTTCACACCCTTAACTGATACCCCTGAAAACATCTTCTTTGCAACCAAAGATGATGTCAATTATTCGACACCAGCCAAACTGAGGGTTGGAAGTAAGATGGAGAAAAGTGGAAGGTTCTGCCGATTCCACAACCAACCCGGCCATGACACCAACGAATGCCGTCACTTGAAAGAGGCAATTAAACAACTATTGAAAGAGAATAAGCTCCAACAGTATGTGCAAAGGAATAGAAACGGCCCAACCTCGTCGACTCAAGGACAACAAGTTCCCGCTCACCATCCTGGCTCAAGTGAGAAGGCCGAAGAAGATGAATCGGAAAGACCCATCATCAATGTAATAACTGGAGGTCCTCACCAAGCAGGCAGAAGCTGGGGCGAGATGGAAAGGTATGCCCGGGCCTTGAGGCATGCACCGATGGAAGAGAATGTTTTTGTATTAGAAAATGATGCACCTTCGAAGCAACAAAAGACTTCTACTGACGATATTGTATTCAGTGCCAGATATTCTTTGGGTATCGAGGCTCCTAACATAGATCCTTTGGTCATATCTGCTGGTATTGGGCCGGCAACTGTGAGAAGAGTTCTAGTTGACTGTGGAGCTTCATGCAACATTCTCTTCAAGAAGACTTTCGATCAGATGAAAATTCCAATGGCTGACGTTCAAGCTTCATCACTTAATTTTGCTAGGTTCGCTGGGGAACCCAAACAGCCGATTGGGACTATAGATTTGTTCGTGGAACTTGGAAAAGGGCCGAGAAAAGTAGCTCGAAAGCAGACTTTTATAATTGTTGAAGAATTTTCCGCTTACAATGCCTTTTTAGGCCGACCCACTCTTGCTGCATTCAAAGCTGTTCTTGCCCCATGGTGTCTGACTATAAAGTTCCCCACAGATAATGGAGTCGGGGTGATTAAGGGGGACCAAGATGTAGGGCGGGAATGTTATCTCACAGAGTTGCGTGAGGCGAGGAAAAGAGAAACAGGAAAAGGTATTTTTGCAACAAAGCAAATCAAAAGTGATAATTTTTGGTCCCATATTGCTATATACTTAAAAGATAAGTTCGATGTGGTTACTATACCCTAATCGGACAACTATAAAGACATTATATCCTAATCATCAATGTTTTAACAAAAAAAGCGTGCAGCCCCAGTCCGCATCAAAGAATCAACCTTGTAGCAACTACAAGGTGGACCCTGCACAGGCGAACATAGTGGTGCACGGAAAGAGATGGATCCGAGAAAAGCCAGTGCAGGGGAGAATAGAGTGGTGCCGATGGAAGTAACGGTGTCGGTTCCTGTTGACTCAAAAGATCCTGACAAGGTGTTAAATGTAGGCTCACGACTCAACGCAACAACTCCGAATATTCCGATATCATTCTTAAAAGCAAATCTGGATGTTTTCGCTTGGACTCATGCTGATATGTGTGGGATATCTCCAGAGATTGTAGTGCAAACTCTAAACATTGACCCGAAATTTACACCGGTAAAACAGAAGAGAAGAACTCAGGGTCCAGAAAGGTCAGCAGCATTGAAAGAAGAAGTTGATCGGCTCATGGAGAATGGTTTTATCAGGGAGTCTACTTATCCAAATTGGGTCTCAAATCCAATACTGGTTAAAAAGGCTAATGGGAAGTGGAGAGTGTGCATTGACTTTTCAGATCTAAACAAAGCTTGCCCCAAAGACTGCTTCCCATTACCCAAAATTGACCAGTTGGTGGATGGAACAGCGGGACATGAATTACTATCTTTTATGGATGCCTACTCCGGATATGACCAGATCATGATGCATGAGCCGGATCAGGAGGACACGAGCTTTATCATCGATGTTGGTCTCTACTGCTATAAAGTGATGCCTTTTGGACTTAAGAATGCAGAGGCAACTTACCAAAGGCTTGTTAATGCCATGTTTAAACTGCAGATTGGCAAGACAATGGAAGTTTATGTCAATGATATGCTGGTAAAGTCTAAGAAAGCAGTAGACCATATGGATCACCTGGCAGAAATGTTTTCAGTTCTCCGAAAGTACGGAATGAAGCTTAATCCCTTTAAATGTTCATTTAGGGTGGAGTCCGGAAAGTTTTTGGGTTTCATTGTAAGTGCTAGGGGCATCGAAGCTAACCCTGCTCAGATCACTGCTTTAAGAGAAGTCAAAACTCCTAGAACAAAGAAGGAATTGCAAAGTCTCAATGGAAAAGTTGCCGCCTTGAGTACGTTCATTTCCAAAGCCACTGATAAATGCATTCCATTCTTTGATGCTCTAAAGAAAGGAAGAAAAAAACTTTGAGTGGACTCCTGAATGCCAGAAAGCTTTTGATGAGTTGATTCGTCATATGGAAGTGCCTCCAATACTTTCAAAGCCCGACAATGGTGAAGATCTTTTCATATACTTGGCAATTTCGTCTCATGCTCTCAGCGCAGCATTAGTTCGCGAGGATGCAAGAATTCAGCATCCAGTTTACTACATTAGTAAAAGATTCACTGGGGCAGAAATGAACTATTCAAAGCTGGAAAAACTTGCCTATTGTCTACTGATAGCATCAAGAAAACTGAGGCCATACTTTCAAGCTCATCCCATCAAAGTCCCCACTGATCAGCGTCTAAAGCAAGTCCTTTTTTGCCCTGAAACTTCAGGCCGTCTTCTGAAATGGAATGTTGAACTCAGCCAGTACAACATCACTTATCACCCCCGAAGGGCGATTAATGGACAAGCTTTAGCGGATTTCATTGCAGAATGTACAGACAAAGGTGATAGTGAGGAAGAGGTGACCGATAATGCCCCGATTCGATGGAAGTTATATGTTGATGGTGCAAGGAATGATTACTGTTTCGGAGCAGGGGTTATCCTTGAAACTCTTGAAGGGCGATCACTGTGTTATGCACTGAGATTAGAATTTCCTTCGACAAATAATGAAGCAGAATATGAAGCTCTTATCGCTGGCTTGAGGATTGCTAAAGAACTAAATATCAGAGCATTACAAATCTTCAGCGATTCCCGACTTATCGTATGCCAAGTCAAGAGGGAATTTCAAGCTAGAGGGGGAAATCTTCCCGCTTATTTGTCAAAGGCCTGGGAACTTCTTGATGATTTTGATCATTATTCAATAAGTCACATACCCCGGGAAGAGAACATGAAGGCGGATTCTCTTGCAAAGTATTCAAGTACTTGCGAAGCTCAACTATTGGGATTAGTTCCCGTGGAAGTCTTGTCAACTCCGAGCATAGATGAGATGGTTGTTGATTGGATTATGAGTGTATCTCAAGAGCAAGAATCTTGGATGACTCCGATATTGGAATATTTACTCAATGGATCTTTGCCAGAAAGTTCAAAAGAAAGACAGAAGCTGATGAGGAAAGCCTCCAGATATATAGTTCAAGATGGTCATTTGTACAGACGAGGATTTTCAATGCTATTACTCCGATGCGTGACAAAGGAAGAAGCTAAGACAATTCTGACTGAAGTACACGGAGGGGAATGTGGGGATCATACAGGTGGTCAAACTTTAGCAAAGAAAATCCAACGTTATGGATACTTTTGGCCAGAAATTAATCGAGATGCTGCTGACTATTCCCGAAAGTGTGATAAATGCTAGAGATTTGCCAAAATTCCTAGAGCACCTTCTACTGAACTAACACAAATGATCAGTCCATGGCCATTTGCCATCTGGGGAATAGATCTCATTGGACTTTACCAACAGCCAAGTCTGGGATCAAATATGCTATTGTTGCTATAGATTATTTCACTAAATGGGCTGAAGCTGAACCATTGGCTACTATTACCTCTAAAAAGATGATAAATTTTGTGACTAAAAATATCATTTGCAGGTATGGTGTGCCTCAGAAGATAATCACAGACAATAGTACACAATTTGAAAGTGAGGAATTCCAGGATTTTTGCAAACAATTCAAGATCCGAAAAAGCTTCTCGGCAGTGGCTCATCCACAGGCAAATGGGCAAGTGGAAGCAGTAAACAAAATCATCAAGTCAACCATCAAAAAGCAGCTGGAAAAAGCATAAGGTGGTTGGGTCGATAAGCTGCCATTAGCACTATGGGCATACAGAACTACCCATAAAACTGCGACTGGACACACTCCATTTTCATTGGCATACGGATCAGAGGCAATGATTCCAGTGGAAACGGAAGTTCCCTCACACAGAAGGATCCATTTCGATCAAGCTGAGAATGAAAAACTGCAACTGGAAGCACTTGACCTCCTTGATAAAAGAAGAGCAGAGGATAAGCTCAGAATTGCAGCTCATCAGCAAAGGATAGCCAGGCACTTCAATTCCAAATTTCGCCAACGCAGCTTTGAAGTTGGGGACCTAGTCCTGAAAAGAATTATGAAAACCACAGGTGTATTTGGGCCAAACTGGGAAGGGCCATATGTCATAGGCACAAAGCTTCTTGATGGCACATTCAAACTCACAACTGTCGAAGGAGAACCAATTCCAAGAGCTTGGAACAGCAATCACTTGCACCCATACTTTACTTGAAAATTTTTGTTGAAATGATGTAAAAGAATCACGAATATATGATTCTTGTATTGAAAGCAATTGTAAAAGCCAGTGCAAGTGAACAATGAAAAGCTATAAAGTGGATGTAGGCCCAGCTTTTGGCCGAACCACTATAAATCTTGTGTTCCTTACTATTGCAAGTCGCTCATTTTATTTCGATATGTAAAGTACTCTGAATGTATTGCTAAAATGTCGATTTAAATTTGCAGGCAGCTAAGATAAAGCTTACCCATCATAGTACCAAGCAATCCTTGGCATCACTCAAAAGCAAGATTTAAGCAACCGAAAATTCTAGGGTCGGATCCTATATAAGGAGTACTCCAAGCAAACATAGAGCTGGATTACATTTCTTTGGATAAAGTGACCCGCTAGCAAAAGAAGATGATGTGTGCTTAAAAATAATAACAGGAGATTGCTAATATGGACAACCAGCAAAAAGATATGGGCAAACAGACCAGCAACAGCAAATGACCTCTTCAGAGGCCCACGTTTCACCAAGATTGAAATAAAACTTCCAAGTGTTGAAACGTGGAAAAGCCCTCTTCGGAGGCACAACTCTTCGGAGGATAAAGACCCCTGACGGCTCATGCCAGAAAATGAGAGTTTTCTTCCTCTATGGGTGAGACGATCGGAGGCACCTTCCCAATGGGAAGGCAAGGCGCTTGTTCACTAGCTGAGACAGTTTGTGCAACGAACGTCCAAGTAACTCGTGTCCGCCCCAGGAATCCATAAGACGACCGGAGGCACCTTCTTCCCTATGGGGAGGTAAGGCACTTGATCACTAGTTGAGATAGTTTGCACAACGAACGTCCAAGTAACTCGCGTCCGCCCCGTGAATCCATCCAACCAGGAGAAAGTAACACCCAGGCAAAAGCCCCACTTAGAGGCACACGTTTCACCAAGATTGAAATAAAAATTCCAAGTGTTGAAACGTGGAAATCCCTCTTTAGAGGCCCATTTCACCAGGAGCTGAAGTGTAAGAGTCGCTCTTCGGAGGTCCACTACGCCAGGAGATGAAATGATAAAAAGACCTCTTCGGAGGCACACGTTTCACGGAGATTGAAATAAAACTTCCAAGTGTTGAAACGTGAAAAGCCCTCTTCGGAGGCCTATTTCACCAGGAGTTGAAGTGTAAGAGTCGCTCTTCGGAGGTCCACTTCACCAGAAGCTGAAATGATAAAAAGACCTCTTCGGAGGCACACGTTTCACCGAGATCGAAATAAAACTTCCAAGTGTTGGAACGCGGAAAGCCCTCTTCGGAGGCACAACTCTTCGGAGGCACACGTTTCACCGAGATTGAAATAAAACTTCCAAGTGTTGAAATGTGAAAAAGCCCTCCTCAGAGGTACAACTTTTCAAAGAAGCATTTCATCAGAAATGCAAAACAAAGATCAAAATGCCCTCCACCGAGGCGCAATATAAAAAAAGGGTCCCCTTCAAAGGTACACTTTAGCTCTCAAAGGAAGATTGGTTCATCTATTTTGAGAAGGCCCTTCCTCAAAAGACTAAAGTGCCCTTCAGAGGCCCGTTCTACCACATAGGAGAATTCGCTTTGTAAAAATGTATATATGCACAAAAGAAAAAGTGATATCTCCGAAGGTTGAAGCGTAAAAACTTATATGAAACGAGGTGTACTCTGTTTAGGGTGAAATGATATTTCCACAAATATGGAATAATTATTCTCCAAAAATAGGAGTACAAGTCCCCTCGAGATTGGAAATATTACGATGAATTTATGGTATGGGGGCAATACGGCATGGCTGCATTGGTAAAAGCAACGCCCGAACAACATACCACAAGCTCACTGTAATATTATATAAAGTAACTTGCATATATAAAAAAAAGAGAAGAAAAGAATAGATGCATTCTCAAACACAGACAGAAGTTTGTACAAGCAAGAGAATCATTTTATTCAATGTTATGAAAATTATGTACATTTATTCAACGTTATGAAAATTATGTACATATGCAGGTTTCAAAATTAAATAAAAGCGGGGGCCAGTACCCGCACAATGTCCGGTCAGTACAAACAAAAAGCTAAAAGCAAAAAGTAAAAACAAGGAAGGGGAAGCAGGGCTCATCACTTCTTCTTCTTACCACCACCTTTGGAGCCTTCACCTGACCTAATAGGTAGTTTTTCAAGACGGCTTGGGAGAGTTGGGGAAGAAGGAGAGAGGGCTACTGCCGGATCAACCTCCGCTTCCTTTTCAGTAACGGAAATGCTTTTCCTTTTCTTCTTAGAAGTAGTACTCTTCCTCCTCCTCTTCGAAGAAGACTCGCTTCCCGGAGTAAAAAGAGCAGACAATTTTATATCATCGGAAATGGTTCGCTCCAGGGACTCATTGCCTTCTCCAAGCATTAGGATCATCTAGGTCTCGGAGAGCCTCTATTTGCTCCTCTTGCGATCCGGGTTGAGAGGCGGATGGAGGGGTGACCTGGAGAGGCGGGGGAGGAATAACTGAAGGAGGGGGAGTCTGAACGATGCTCGACACTTTCTCTACAGAAGAAAAGAAGTTAAAGTCAGTAAAGAGACGAGATAAAGGCTCATTGAGATTAAGGAAGTAGTCAAGAAGCTCATCAAACTCATAGGAAGCAAATGAGCAGTCTATTTGAGCAAGATCAACACTAGGATTACCTGGCGAAGTAGGTTTGCTACGTCAATCTCAAAACCCAGCGCTTCACCGCTCTCTTGGCTTTCGTCTCCGTTATGGACAGTTGCACCTTCTGTGATAGCTTTGGTAGGGGTTGGAGAATGAGAACTGGAGCCGACAATGTCGATTTCGGCCGAAGGTGAAGGCTGAACTGGATCAGTTGAAGTAGTTTTTCCTAAATTTTCCCCTTCTGCCATTTCGGCTCTTAATTTCGCAAGTTGTTCTTTTCCCCTGACAAGAACGGCGCGAGCTTCGTCATCCTAGTAATGCTCCTCAAGAGCTGATTCGGCATAGCCAGCACCTTTACCGCCAAGCATGTGAAGTGCGGCCTCCCACACTTCAGCCAGAGTAACTTCATATTTGGGGCCTAGAAAGGCGAGACTACCGCGCCCCAAGACGCTGTGTAGATAGAAGTCAAATAATGTCGAGCTGATGCTGGTCTTTGTTGCCTCATAAGATTCTTCAGCTGCAATTTTACCGGCAATGGCCTCATCACGCTCTCTTTCAGCTTTGGAGAGTTGAAGCTTTAGCATTTCGATCTCCGCCTCTTGAGAGCCGGTTTTCTTCCGAAGCTCTGCAATATCAGCGATATAGCCCTCATTGATTCTTTTTTTCACATCGAGCCTGTCTTCGGCATCTCTTTGGCCGGCATGAGCATCTCTCACTTGTTTCTGAAGCACTTCTTCATTTTGAGTGTAGGAAGTGGAAGAAGTGGCGAGCTCTTCTTTTAGTTTCTCAACATCTACTTCAAGTTTTTCGTTGTAGGCAGTGATGCTCCTCATCTCTGCATGATGTTGATCGATAATTTTTTGCCATTCAGATTTATCATTCTCCATGGTCAACATAGCTCCAAGGTTCGCACGGTTCACTCTCTGGAGTTCGTCAACAAGTTTTTGTCAACTCGACATTCTCTCAATATCAAGTCTGACGGCATCAAGATTTCGCAACATGGCAGGCTTGTCAATTGGAACTAAGTCAAGATCAAAGCGAAACCCCTTCAAGCACCATTGTGGAAACCGGCTTTGGAGAGTAGCTGGACCTGGCCCAACTTGATATGAAGGCCTGTTGATGATTTTCTGGATATCAGTATGGGAAGGGGCAGGAGATTGAGAAGGAATGGGAGCAGTGGTCTTCTCAGAAATTGCAGGCACTGATTGCTCACTAACTTTAGCCCGTTTGCTTGGGTCATCAGCCATGTGGCTCTTCCCTCTGTCATCATGGGATTTACGTTTATGGGAATCACCCTCTCTATGGGAAGAATCGTACCACTCATCCCCTCTTCCATAGCGTTCTTCATAAGAACGTCTCTCCTGAGCCTTTCGAGCAGCCCTCTCTTCATCAGTTTCCTTATAAGTGGGAAGATAGCGCCTATAGTCATACTGACCACGCTTTCCGTATTGCTTGAAGTCATCGTAATATGAACCACTTCGCCTCATTTTGGAGGACCTGAAAAAGAAAAAGAAGCGTAACTTTAGAATCTTCAAAGTACAAAGAGCTAAGTGTATGAAAGTGCCGAAAAGTTCTAAGTGTGTGTGATGTGCAAACTACACGCGTCAAACTACGAACCACTCTTCGATCGCGGAGGAATGGTGGGGGTAGTAGTTAACGTCAACTCTTGAGTCGACGGAGCTTGTTGCAAAGTAGAAGTCGCTTCAACTACTGAAGAAGAAACCATAGTAGTAATAGGGTCGTCTTTTAAGAGCTCCTGTGAAGTGACAAACAGGTCGCTCAACACTTCAAAAGTGTCGTCCCCGCTCTGCTTGACTGGGCATGTTTTCCCGGCTTCTTCATCACCAGACTTCTTTGAATATTGCGGAGATCCCTGAGGTTCTTCTTCTTCAATGACCGGGGCAAGTGCAAATTTGCCAGATAACCCCGCAACATCAATAGAAGTAGAGCACTTCACTAGAGAAGCCTCGGAAGCAGGTTCTTTTGGTGTGGGTGCATCGGTAGAAACTGGGGCATCTAATGCTTTAGCTGGGGAGTCTGGGACCTCATGGGGGTGTGTAGAGCAGAAGTGTGTAAAAGTCCATACTGATGCAAAAGTTCGTCCCTCAACAAAAACTTTATACTTCTCTCTTCAGCGGTCACAACATTCAATCTTTCAAAAACTTGCTTATGACCTAGATCTCTAGAGGGGGGAGGAAGTGCTGAAAAGGGAAAAGAGTGAAATTAGCAACTAGTGACTCAGATCTCGAAAAGCTCAGGAATGGAAAATAGAAGCAGGTAATCTTACTTCCTACTCTCCAGATGGCGTAAAACCCTAGGGGCAGCGAACAAAGAAAAACTGGTTTAAGAAGCCATGAACGCTTTCGGAAAGATCAGTGATGAGTTTGCGATTCCTAGCGCTTCTTATAAAAACAATAGAGGGATGATCTTTAGTCTTTGTGAAAGAACATAAACAACAAATTTCCTCGAAACTCGACAGTCGATCCAGAGTTCTCATGAATAAAACACACAACCCCATCAGAATGGCATAACCATTGGGGTGCAGTTGGAACGGAGAGATGGTCAATCGAAGTAGAAACTGTTGAAGAAAGTCATTGAAGGAAGGAATAGAACCACACAAGCACATTTGGCGGTTGGCAGCAACGAAGCCGCGAGGAGGTCTATCAGCAAAATCATTTGGCCCGGGCAATATAGCATCCGTTTCAACAATGCCAAATTGGGCGCGTAATAGATTAAACGCTCGTTGACTCAAGGAAGTTGAGACTCTTTCCGGTGGAGTGGTCAGCGGAGCAGCTATTGGAAGAGCCTCTCCAGTTTGTTGCGTTACTTCTTCTTGATGTGAGGCCATTCTACATAAACAACTGAATATTCAAACGAGAAGGTGCACGTTTCCTAAATGTGTGAAGTGTTGTGTAAAACTAATAAAGCAATAAGCGGATATAACTGAAATTGAACTAACATACATTTTTCAACTGTAAAGTTTGAAATTTTGTTGTTTTAAATCTAAGTACAAGTGCAGTGTTGATGCAAACAAATCAGTTTCAGTCAAACAATGCTTTTCTTTAATACTTCATTTGAGTTGGATTCACAGCATTACATACAATCTCTTTAAAGTTGATTATGTTTTATCGACTAATCTTTCATTTGATGTGGGCAGTCAATGGCAGTATATCCACCCTGGTTTTCTACAATTGTTGTCTTAAAGCAGGTTGTTAGCTTATAAGTTGATATGATCTGTGAAAAAGTACAACAAAGTTCAAGCAGTCCAGAATTTAAGCAATTAAATCCAAGCAGTTTGTTATAGCAATTCAACCCAGAAATTCTCCAAGTCCTAAGTCGTCTACGACCTAAGAGGTTCCCTGCGAGTTAAGTTAAGTCGTTGGTCTTTTAAGTCGTAAGGCATAATAAGGAGGAAAGGCTTCAGTTCAAAATGGCGTGAATTTCTCTAAGTCCTGGCTCGGCTGCGACTCAAAGCCTATGTCAGATCCAGCTGAGTCGATCAAGAGTTAGGTCGTAAGGTTTCTAAGTCGCCCAAAAGTACTGGGTCGTGTCCAAGCTAAATGCTCCACTTTACTCAACCAGCAAACCCCCCATCTAATCAGAAACTCCTCATCCTATTAATCCATTAACCCGTTAACCCATTAGCCGCTCCATCAACGAAGAACCCTCATTTTATTCATGCTATCAAATCATCCATAAAAAACTAGCTCGGGATCACCCCAAATTCAATGCTTAGCCACCCTAACGCAAATCAAAGATCAGTGAGCCTGAAGCAGTAACCCATCGACATCATCTCATCAATCGTTTAAAGCCAAATCAAGCTAACTCATGTCCATCAATCATTGGTGTAACGACTTTCACGACGAATCATTGCACAAGGAGGTGATTTAAGATTGAAAGGTAGAATTCACGAATCAGTGATAATAAAGGATCGAGAAAGGAGCAAGATCACTTACGTAATGTAATCTCAGGTTAACGGGTAACTGATCGAATCGAAATCGCCTTTGGGAGCTCGGAAGAATGTTAATGGAAGAATCGAATGAGGAGGTAAGTGATGAGTGAGAAGGAAGAAGCGACTTGACAACTTATGTAGGAGGCAGGGGAGAAGATGGGAGGACGAGCGAGTTAACGAGCCTCTTTGAGCCGTTCATGACTCAGGAACTAGGTCGAAGCACACGACTCATGACTTAAGCGTGTACTTCGAGGGGCAAATTTAACTCCTATGTTCAACGACTCAAAAAGGCTCACGACTTAAGGAGACTCAGCGACTTAAAAGGATGCCGACCTAACAGCTTGCCGACTTAACTGCCCTAAGAGAATAGACCGACTCAACTTCCTTGAAGGGTTACCAACTCAATACCTTAAGGTAGTTACCGACTCAACAACTCAAGGGAGAGAGCGACTCAAAGGATAAGCGACTCATCGAGTTATCAACTTAGCGACTTAAGCAATGACGCAACTCAGCGAGTCAAGAGGTTGGACGACTTAACATTTTAAGGGGGGCAAACGACTCAAGAGATGGCCGACCTAACGACTCAAGACACGAAAGGCCCAAAGCAACTTCACTTAAGCCATGGCCGACTTACAACTTATGCTAGGTCACTCACGACCTAAGCACAAAGGCAAATCCAATGTTGTGTTACTTAAACCGGTGCCTGTTAACTCGTTCGCGACTCAGGACTTGTACTCAGTAGACACAGCAACCCAGTTAAGCCTTATCTCGGAAACGCGACTTATGACCTATCGCTAAGTCGCTGCCGGCCTATAACCTGGCTTAAGTCGGTAACGACCTTGTACTTAGAGATTTTGACCGTTCCGCTTTCCTTAAGTCGCTAGTACCTATCAGTTAGTACTAAAGGACATAAGCGAGCCAGCTAAGTCATAACTCTTGATGCCTTAACCCGCCAACAACCCACGACTTATCCTATACCGTAACTCATGGCTTACGACTCACTTTAAGTCGTAAATGACTTAAGACCCATGAAAGCTCCTCTATAAATAGAGCATTAACTCCAACGTGGAAGGGACTTTTTTGGATCATTTTCTTCAAGGCATCGAGACTCTGCAATCTCCAAGCCAATCTACACTCCAACATTCCAAGCACACACAAGACGCTTAGATCAACTTCAAACAGAAATTCAAGACATTCAATCATGAATTCGAAGAACTTTCTCGCATCGAAGTTTTTCTAGCTACTTATCTTTTGAAGTAAATTGTACTTGAAAGAGATTGTAACAAGTTGTAATCAAATTAGCAATAAGAAAGGATTGAAGTGGACGTAGGCTTGATTATAGGCCGAACCACTATAAACTCTGTGTTCTTTACTGCATTTTTTGTGAATTACTGTTTCTCTCTGATTCCCGTATTAACGGGTGGTGCTTTCACATCCACTACACTTACACTGAGGTGTTAGCGTCTGATTTTCGCGTTAACAATGACCAAGAAGTACACCATCCTTGAAGTATACCTCTAATAATATACTTCTGAGAGGCCCATATACTATGTGACCAATCTCGGACAATACCAAGTCGGACCCCACCAAAACTTACCCATTATCCGAATATTTCACATTTAATAGCGCTGCTGAATCCAATATGGATGAGATGTGAAAGTTCCCTAATGGGAGCAAACCCACATAACTTGGCTTCCTCTTGCGCTTTGGATTTAGTCATTTGCGACGAAGGATATCAATACTAGACAAAGCAACACATCATCTTGGAATGACAATAATAAAGTAGCTGAAGTAAACGATGGTTGAGAAACTAATTATCGAGGATATAAAACGATTATATATGGAAATTAAGTCTTGTATACTTATCACCACTCATTGAAATCGAACGTATACTATTTCTTGGTTAACAATATTACTAGACAAGTAAAGGTAATGTTACGGCGAAGACATGTCTAACGATTATTCTTAACTTTCAAAATAGCGACAAATCTACACCTTCGATGTTTAGTGCTAATTATATAAATAAATCGTTTCCACACAAGTGAATCTCTTTACCGAATTTAATTCGTTTCCATAAACAATTCAAACTTTTCTTTTAAAAACCCAAATTTATGTTTGGGCTTCACACTTTGTTAAAAGAGTTTACTAACTTTAAAACATCATTGTAAAAGGATTTAATAACTTTCAACGTCCTTATTTAATTGGATACTTAGATTTAACTATCATAAATGAGAATAATTAATTATTTTGAACTTTATTAATCAATTTGGCTAACTCACTTCAAAATATCCTTTAATTTAAAAAGTTGACCACCAATAAATTGTCATAATTAATTAAATTTAATGTCATTATTTACATTAATTAATTAAGATTAGACATCATTAATTACATTAATTAATTTAGAACATAATTAAAAAAAGATTAATTAATTAATTAAATTTAAAATCATTAATTGAAAGGGATTAATTAATTTTAGCAATCGTCAATTAAAATGATTAATTAATTTTAATCCAACATTATTTAATAATTAATTAGCCTTAGTCATCATTAAATAAAATGATTAATTAATTTTAAATATCACTAATTAATTAAATATAAATATATCATTAAAAAGTCTGTTAATTAAATTTAAACCCCTTATTAACAAGTTAATTTAATCAACCTTAACCTTTAATAATTAATTAATTAATTATATGTAAAAATCTTTGTTAAAAAATTAATTAAATTTGAAATTATCCTTATTTAACAACTTTAGTAACTTGTGAAAACAAAACCCAAAATTGAGAAATAAATTGAAACTTTTCGATATGGATATGTTTGTTGAAAGTACCAACATAGCGATAGTCACTATACGGAAACTTCGACAACTATTTTCATGTCACTTTATTCAAATCTGCACATCATATAACCGTAAGCAAAGCATAACACAAGGTGCTTCACTATTATATAATATGTAGATGCAGTCACTAACAATATATTTAACTTTTACAACTAACCTTTCAAGATGCTAACTAGCTCGCTTCTATCTACCAAGGTGACAACTTCTCAAAGCATAAACTAGACCAATATGCATCACATGATAATACATATAAACAATCATTCATAAGCTATAAAAATAAGCAATATTAAAGTTAAAAAGTTTTAGTTTGAAAGGTGAGATTTCTACTCACAAAAAGTTTGTAAATTCAACTCTATCTTTAGCATGAACTTGAGCACAATCGAGATCTTTGCTTCTACTTTGGAATAATGGTACTTTGGTGGGCTTAAGTGGAAAATATGGTTCGGCCTATATTAAAGTAGGCTCGGCCAAGAAAGTGAAGAGGTGGATATGGGTCTAGTTTGTTTATTTAGTTGATGTAGAGAGTTAAGATGGACGTAGCATAGATTTTTTTACTTAAGGAAGAGATGGAGATTTAGATCTTTAACACTCTTAGCCATGGAAATACCCTTAAGAGCTTAAGAAAATAGAAAGTGAAGAATGAATGAAAAATGACAGATTTAATTAGATATTTGCTTAAAAAGTGGATATATGAAATTACCAAAACACCATGTAACAACCCGCATATTTTACGATTGAGTATTTAAATATTTTATTTAAATATTTCATCGTTAGTCGGATTATAGTCCGAAAAGCTACTTTTTGCAAACATTCAAATTAGGACTCGAGACCACCCCTATTAAGTTTGAACTCAAGTTTGCGATTTTTTTGAGTATAAACTTCGATATGTTTGGAGATGGTAAAATTTTCCTACCTTTTCACTTAGGGCTTTGGTTTTTGTTTCGACCCATTAGACCCAAACTTCACCCCTCTTCTCTTCATTACTTCCTTTCTTTTTCCTAATACTCAAGCTTTAGCAATAATGGAGAGAGGAATGGGAAATTAAAATCCAAGCCCTAGTTTCCATCTACAAATCAAGTTCTAGCTCCAAATCAATAGAAGAAGCTTTGGTAAGCCTCCTCTTCTTCTTCTCCAACTCATTTTCTTATCAATTTCAGAAATTCCTAAACCTAACGTAGGAAATGTTTCTCTTTTTAGCTTAGATTCAAGCTCTTTGGGTTGGAATTGAAGAGTGATTGTCCTTGCCACTTCTCTATAGCTTCTTCATCATTTGTTTTGGGTTTAAAGGTGATATTTTTATCTCACATCTATGATTATAATTATCTTTGGCTGTTAGGCATGACTTCCTTACACTTATTCATGTGCATTTGCTTTGGGTTTGGGTTGAATTGGTGAATAATCCAGTTTTTAGTGTTTTGGGTTCAAATCTTTAAAATCATAACTTTGATGTTTTGATCATGTTTTGGTGATGCATCGATGAGCATATAGGGCCGGGTTGCCTATTGGCATAAACCCTTAGAGCCAATGTTTGTCCGATTGCATTTCGGAAGAGTTTGCTCTTCATTTGGATAGGCTGAAAAACAGCCCAGGCATGATTTAGTCGACTGAATTTTCTGTTTAGTCGACTGAACCTGGAAATAGAATGTTTCAGGGCAGAATTCAGTCAACTAAAAATCTCTGTTTAGTCAACTGAATTTGCTGTTTAGTCGACTGAATTCTCTGTTTAGTCGACTGAACCTGGAAACAGAATGTTTCTAGGCATGATTAAGTCAACTGAATTCTCTGCTTAGTCGACTGAACCTGGAAACAGAATGTTTCCAGGCAGAATTCAGTCAAATGAAAATCTCTGTTTAGTCAACTGAATTTGCGGTTTTGTCAACTGAATTTGCTGTTTCAGCCCACTTTTCCTTTTGGGATTGAATTTCCAATTTGAATCGATTTGTGATGATCCTATTTGTTGTTATCATTTATTACGACTTTGATGACTCCTTTTTAGGGATTTTTGAATATCCATTTCAGTGGATTCTTTATCGGTTTCTTTGGATTTGATTCACGTCTTCGTACGTGAATTTTTATGATTGATTGTTTCTACAATCATTTTTATGTTTTGTCATTTTATTCTATACTAGTAGTAAATATTCAAACTCTTTATCAAAGATTATTTAAACTCTATTTTCAATATCAAACTCGTTTATAAAACCGTTTTCCAACCTACTAGTATATACAAACCTTTACCTCACTCGTATGAGAAATCTAATTAAACGACTTAGTAAAATAAGTGGTATGAAACGCTTGCATTTACTTCGTCGGTTAATTCTTGGACTTGTTCGATTGAACCTCTTGTGACAATTTTCGAGTAAAAATCTACAATTTGTTCGCAGATATTTAAGTTAAGCTAGCGGTTATGGGACATGAAGCTAAGCTCATGTATTTACTTGCTTAGTGTAATTGACACTTCTTGATAATTGATGATGATCATTTTTGTGATTTAGACTATTAATGTGCGATGTCTCTTTGTCTGCGAGGGAGACTAAACCTCGTTTCTGTGGAGCTTTGGCTCAAATTGGTGGGGTAGCGACCCATGGTCTTCGGACCGTTTTGTGGAGCTTCGGCTCAAAATTAATGGTTAGCAACCATGGAATAGCATTCCATTTTGTGATACACGTGTTGGTGAGTTTTCATGCACCCGTTTGCGATAGGCCTCCCCCTTTTTGTGATTTCTAGATTTCTATTGACGATTTCTAGATTTTTTGTTTTGCCAATTTTTGTGGTTTCATTGATAAGTTCTATCAATACTTGTGCATTGGTGAATTTGTGTGTCATTAACTTTTGTGATTGGCACTGATATAATTGTCAATATTTATGATTTGGTAAATGAAATAAAGAGTATGACAATCCTTTTTATCTTTGAGAAGATTCTTGTGATATTGATTAATCTCTTGTTGATTTTCAATTACATGCTTATCACAATATGGCATTTTGTTTATTATACGTTTTTGTCATATCTCTTATTCTATATCATTTCATCTGATATTTATAATTAGACTGATCCGTTTATTATTTTCTTACTAAATAATACTCGGGTCAGACCGGGATGTTACAGGTGTTTCTACTTGAATCCTCATGTGGGATCATTATTCTTGCTTTTGGCTAACTACTTAGATTAATAGTTTATTTTGTTGTATACATTTGAGATATAGACTCCATGATGTATACTCATTCTTTTGTGTAGCTCTTGTAACTATTCTTTTGTGATATAGTGGACCTTGTTTGACCACTACTCTAATATACCCTTTTATGTGTAATATTCATATCTGTTTCCGCCTTTGAGATATGATCTTCTGTGACTGCTTTGTGTTATACTTATTTCTATATTTGTTTTCGAAGATACTATAGCCACTGTGTAGTAGCCTTGAGTTTGCATCGGTATGTCGGATTTCCTTTCGTGATGAAAAGTTGTATTTTTATCTGGCATATCGGCACTCGCACAAAGTAATTATACAGATGGTCGCTCCTCAACAGCCTTATTCTTCGCGCTAGTTGATGGCATTACTCCGTAGTGTCCTTGGCTAGCGTGAGTATAGAGGTGGGGCGTCACACACCCCTCGTCCTTTACCACTTACAACATTATGCCACCTCACCATACCAACTCACCCTTATCTCCCCTCCCAAATTTGGAAATTTACATTTCCTCCTTCACCATTTTCAAAGCCAACATGAAATAAACACATATATATACTAAGTTGCCAAAATATCAAATAATGTCAAAACATGTATCATTTGATATGACATTTTCTTTTTCATTCAACTTTTTATTTTAAATATTATATACTTAAGTATATACACCTATATACACATCAGAATATCTAAATGAGTGTGAATATATTAGCACTAGGGTTCACTGCGTTTTCGATAACTTTTAGCCTACAAAAAGTCAAAAATTCAAAAAATGAATTCCGGTCACATTTTCAATTCTTCAAAATAAATATTTTTTATAAACTATTGTGTAAACTATTTCACCAACATTATTTATTATTTCAAAGAGTTTTGTTTTAGTTACACGTATATTAATTAATTATTTAAAAATATATTAAACATTAATATTTCAAAGAGGTTAAATTACGGGTTGTTACACTCTTCCCTCTAAAAGAATTTCATCCCTGAAACTAATACACAGAAAGACAATCTAAATGGTATATATTATACCAAGAATTTCTATAACAATGCAAAGAAACTATGCCATAAAAGAACATACATAATGCATTCGAACAACTAATATGACATTACATCGGGGTTAATTTCTCTAGTATGATCCTCAGTCTCCCAAGTACGATCGTAGAGGTCATCACTCCACTAAACCATCACAAGCTTAATCACCTTTCACCTCAATCTCTTTTCATCTCGATTTACAGCATGAACTGGATGTCGGACTATAGTTAAATTTGGTTCTATCACCTAGTCTTCCTGAATACATATCTTAACAATCAAAGATGGATCATGAACATGCTTACTCAGATGAGATACATGAAAGACGTTATGAACTTCTAACAATCTTTCAGGCAATTCTACTCTATGGGCCAACGATCCTATTCTCTCAAAGACTCTAAATGGTCCAATAAATCTGGGTGCTAACTTCCTGCCCTTTTAAACCTCTCAACTCATTTAATCGGTGAAATTTCCACAAACGCAAAATCCCCGACCATAAATTCTAAGTCCCTTGTCCATTGGTCGGCATAACTTTTCTGTCGATCATGGGCTTCTTTCATCCTTTCCTTGATCATAGCCACTTTCTCTGATGCTTCTCGAATCAACTCTGGTCCAAGAACTAAATGCTCTCCAGTGTCAACCAAATATGAAGGTGATTTACATGGCCGCCCATACAAAGCTTTATATGGTGCCATGCTAATGCTAGCTTGGTAACTGTTGTTGTAGGAGAACTCTACTGGGTGAAGGTGATCTTTCCATGATCCTCCAAAATCCAAAATGGATGCTCTTAAGAGATCATCCATATTTTGTTCAACCTTTCAGTTTTTCCATCTATCTACGGTGATAGGCTGTGCTCATATTTAGCTCGGTCCCTAAAGTGGCTTGCAATGTTCCCTAAAAACGACTGGTGAATCTAGGATCTCGATCACTGACTATACTTACTATGATTCCAGGCAATCGAAAGAATTTCCTTAAATAAATTCCTACCAAATAATCTATAGTTCTAGTTGACTTCACCGGAATAATGTGGATGCTCATTGTTAATCGATCTACAATTACACAAATGTCGTCATTACCTCTTCTAGTTCTGGGCAACCCATTAATAAAGTCCACATTTACTTACTCCCAATTCAGTATCTCCAATGGTTAGAGAAACCCTTCTGCTGGTCACTCTTGATATAACGTCCCGCCTTTTTGTACGCTTTAAATCGACGATAAACCACATACGTCAGACTCATCCCATATAGAAGGATGGATTGTTATGGGGCAAATAAGAAAAAGCGAAGAAAGAAAAAACAAAATAGAATCTTGCAGCGGAACGATAAAATATAATAATCAAATATACAGTTTATGTGGCAGTTTTACAAAATATTTGATTATACTTATACAATATATATACGAGTTACACATACCAGAGAACAATAAATAATACAGCGAAACAGTGTGAATGTAGTGGAATACTATAATAAATAATAATAAATCTTCGTCTTCGTCCTCTAGAATACGGTCTTCCAAATCCTGAAATTCTCAGCCTGACTCGAGCGAATTGAAAAGACAAAACACTCGAGTTAGAACTAAAAAATCTTATGCACGTTAAATCAATAGAAATAAAACTGAGTGGACCGCTTCAGAGATGTTTACGGGATTTGACATCTCATATCTAGTGTCTAACGTGAGTGCAGTAACTTAAGAGATGCTCGGGGTCCACATCTCCTAAGGATTAAACTATTTACTATGTAGTAATATTTCACTATTATAATAATGTCTAATAGTAAAATAAACTTACTTCAAATAGCCTTAAGGCTTTACATTTTCCACCTTAACACGTAATAGTCCCAGTAGTCCATCTAATATCATGGTCCCTCCTGATCGGGAAGCCGCCAAAGGATACCACACGGGCTACGGGAGAAAACCAAACTCGTAGAAGGCGCGATAGGGTAGGCGGCATGGCACAACTAGGCAATGCCAGGGCAGCTACCTCCCACTTCGAGCCACACCTCCAAATAAAAATCAAAAGTGGCCACCGAATCAATCTAAAAGTCAAAGCATAATATCGAAGGGATGTGTCCAATTAAAGGTGCTACCTCATTAGCCCGTCAATCGCTCCTATTTTATCCACCTTATGCAAACTCACGAGAGTCAGTCCACGTATTTACCTCAAAGGAAACTCCGCCGCCATCCTACTTCACTCTGGAATCTCCACCGCATACACGGTTGTTAAAGTGGTTTTCGTAGTTGGAAGTGAGTATGACAACTTTCAATCCTGGTCTCTTCAACAACCAAACGTTATTATAACACCGCGGTCATTTCAAAATAATTATACTTCAAAACCAAAATATACTATCCATTTCAAAACCATATATATACGATATCATATCCCTTTCAAAATACAAATAAATATGATATCATTTTTATAAAACTCAAATCAATATAATATCATTTTTATTTCGAATATATCCTTTACAAAATCATAACACTTTCAAAATTTTAATATTTTGAAACCAAACGCTTGAATATAATCTTTCAAAACATAATACTTCGAATTTCATAGCTTCAAAACCATAACTTCCAAAACTTAAATGGTTTGGATATTCAAACAATATATAAAATAAAATAGTTTGAATTTAAGATTTCCTTATAAAGTAAAATAATTTCCTCGACTGCACAATTTTATTCACTTTAAATTAAATCTCAATTCATACTTTCTAACTAACTTCCAGTTTCAATAAACCATTTCAAGTTTAGTTTATTTCAAGCTTCAAGTATTCAGAATTCCAAAACTAAGTTTGATAGTTACAATTCAGCAATTCACTTTTTATTGTTTAGTTTTGAAATATTTTACTTAACAAATCTATTATCATTTAAGCACAACCCAAATTTCAAATAACTGAATATTTCCTTAAATTTATTTATACTTGAAATATTTATTTAATTCTCCTTAACCCAAAATCAAATGATAAAATCATACCTTTAAATTTTCAAATTTAATAGATTTCACATCAAACCTACTAGAGTTTAATTCTTAAATAAGCTCAATTTCAAATAAATTTTCGATTTACCTTCCAGCCTTAATTTATTTAAATCATTATAACCTTTATATTAAAGTATGATTTATATACTTAACCATATTTTATTTTAAAAAAAAAATCAAAGTCCATTATTTCACTTATTATTATTAAACAAATTTGTACATAGCATAAATACATGAATTTAACTATATATAAAATATTTTTTTATATAATATCAAAAATCAATATTTATTAAACCGTATAATTCTATTCAAAACCATAGAAAATCGTTTCAAAACATTTATATATATATAGACCGACGGTGTCTGTATATAAATTTTCTATCCTATGGTCAAGTGATACGGATATTTATCATTTCAGTCCGTAATTTAAAATAAAAATATGGTTATATATCATTTCGAATCGTAATCCCGAATGAAATAAAAATGCATAATAACTTGCAGTTTATAACAATATAAAATACAGCATCCATTCACCCAATCAGTCATCTACCATTTATCACAATCATCATCCAATTAAAACAATAACATCAATATAGAACAGATAATAAATAATAGGTAACTACTGGCAGTTTATATTCAATAATAAATTAATTTAACTAGTGGTTTATTTGCAAACATAAATTGAATAACGATTTAATTCAATAAATACAATTTAACTGGAATGATGATAAAATATACCAAAAAGCAATAAATAAATTTCCAATCACATCAAAAATTAATTTAACACACATAAGAAATTTTAGAAGTTGTGAGTGGGTTAAAACACTAACTTTTTGAATTTAAATTGAATTTAATCCAAGTTAAACCCGAAATTTGAAAAGTCTCAGAATCCGTCCAAACAAGTTCCAAAATGTCCAGAATTCCAATGCGAACCTAGCGGAAAAACACCGTGCATGAAACGGAGTTCGTATGCGAAAGTTATATCAGTTAGATCATTTGAAAACAAAATAAACAATTCACCTCCTAAACAAAGCCACGTCGCCATCACGTGAACAACAAAACCCCCCTATATGCAATCGACACCACGCAACCCTAATAGAGCCGCCATAGTACTCGATGTCGCCTTGCCTCCTCTGGCCAATCGTGCCTCATGTCGGACCTGCGCCACCTCCATATGGCCACGCTACATCGTCCCTCGACCACAAATCGCCAATCGAAGACGAAGCACCCAGCAGCCGCCGTTTGGTCAATAACCCAAATCGAATTTTAGCCATAGATCCAACCGTTAACTCGATGAACGAACAACGCCGATGACCTCCACTCGTCCCCCTCTACACGCGCATACCATCGATTTGATGATTCGTCGCAGTTGATCGCGATACAACGGACGGCCGATGATAAATGAGCCAATTACGGCTACATAGAAACCTAAATCGAAAAACGAATCACAGAATTAAGATGCGCTCTTCGAGAGCTTTCCCATGATATAAAATATGATATAGTTTGAAGAGTTTGAAATTTTGCTTTGGTTTTGAATTGCAATTGGGAATTTTGGTTGTCTGCCATTGAAATGAGGAAGAGGTGCAATTGGAATTGTACGTACTGAAAAATGAATATAAGAGATAGGCTAGGGTTTATAATAAGGTGTAACAACCCGCATATTTATCGATTGTATATTTAAATATTTTATTTAAATATTTCATCATTCGTCGGATTTTAGTCCGAAAACGTACTTTTACCAAACAGTCGAATTGGGACTTGAGACCCCTTCCATTGAGTTCAAAATGCTTTTGCAACCTTTTTGAGTATAAGCTTCAATATGTTTGGAGTAAGTTGATTTTTGCTACTTTTTCTATAGGGCTTTGGGTTTGGGTTCAGCCCATTTGCCCAATTTTGGTTATATCAACCAAACCCCTCTCCACTTCTCTTCATTCATTCCTCATTTCCTAACTCTCTCAAGCTCAAGAGAATAATGGGGGAAAATATTGGAAATTAGAATTCCTAAGTCCTAGTTCCTTTGCAAACTCAAATTCTTGCTCCAAATTCAAAGAGTAGCATTGGTAAGTATCATGTCCTTCTCCAACTCATTCTCTCTTTGATTTTAGAAAATTCCTAAACCTAATTTGGAAAATGTTTCTCTTTTAAGCTTAGATTCAAGCTTCTTGCGTTGAGATTGAAATGTGGATGATCTTCCCTTGTCTTCAAGCTTCTCGTTCATTGTTCTTGGGTTCAAATGTGAGATTTTGATCTCACATCTATGACTATAATTATCTTTGGTTGTTGGGTACGAATTCCTAACACTTCTTAATGTGCATTTGCTCTTGATTTGGATTGGTTTCGTGAATATTCCAATTTTTGGGTTTTTAAGTCAAATTTGTGTGGAAATCCTTTTATGGATGTTTGATCATGCTTTTGGTGATGCATCGAGGAGCATATAGGGCAGGGTTGCCGATTGGCATAAACCCTTAGAGCCAATGTTCGTCTGGTTGCATTTTGGAAGAGTTTGCTCTTCATTTGTATAGGCTGAAAATAGCCAAGGCAAAATTCAGTCGACTGAAAAGTCTGTTCAGTCGATTGAACCTGAAACCCGAAAGTTTCCAGGCATGATTCAGTCGACTGAATCCTCTGTTCAGTCGACTGAACCTGGAAACCGAAAGTTTTCTGAACCTGAAAAATATCCAGGTACAGGGTCAGTCGACTGAAAACTCTGTTCAGTCAACTGAACCTGCTGTTTCAGTCCAGTTTGCCATTTTGGGACTGAATTTCCAATTTTAATCGATTCGTGATGATCCTATTTGTTATTATCATTTATTATGACTTTGATGACTCCTTTTTAGGGATTTTTGAATATCCATTTCGATGGATTCTTTATCGGTTTCTTTCGATTTGATTCAAAGTCTTCGTATGTGGATTTTAATGATTGATTGTTTCTACAATCATTTTTATGGTTTGTCACTTTAAAATACAAAGGTTTCTATACTAGTAGTAAATATTCAAACTCTTTATCAAAGATTATTTAAACTCTATTTTCAATATGAACTCGTTTATAAAACCGTTTTCCAACCTATTAGTATATACAAACCTTTACCTCACTCGTATGAGAAATCTAATTAAATGGTTTAGTAAAACAAGTGGTATGAAACGCTTGTGTTTACTTCATCGGTTAATTCTTGGACTTGTTCGATTGAATCTCTTGTGACAATTTTCTAGTGGAAATCTACAATTTGTTTGTAAATATTTAAATTAAAGCTAGTGGTTATGGGACATGAAGCTAAGCTAGTATATTTACTAGCTTAGTGTAATTGACACATCTTAATGATCGATGATGATCATTTTATGGTTTAGACTAGCAATGTGCGATGTCTCTTTGTCCACGTGGAGGACTGTACTTCATTTTATTGAGCTTCGTCTCATTTGTCGCATGGGTCGTACCTATTTAGGTGCGTCGATGTTTATTTACACATGGGTCGTATCTATTTAGGTACGTCGATGTTTGTTTACTTCGTGGAGCAATCAGCTCAATAAGTCGGGGCATGGGGCTTATCTTTCTAGGTGCGTTGGTGTTCGTCTATGCGTGGGACCTATCTTTCTAGGTACGTCGATGTTCGACTTTGCATGGGGTGTACCTTTCTAGGTGCATTGATGTTAGACATTACATGTGGCGTATCTTTCTAGATACGTCGATGTTGATTTATGCATGGGGCGTATCTTTCTGGGTACGTCGATGCTTATTTGTGCATGGGGTGTATCTTTCTAGGTGCATCGATGCTATACATTACATGGGGCGTATCTATTTAGGTGCATTGTTGTTTGTCTTTGCATGGGTCGTACCTTTCTAGGCGCGTCGATGTTTGACTGTGCATGGGGCGTCTCTATTTAGGTGCGTCGATGTTCGGTCTATGGAATAGCGTTCCGTTTGGGATTGGCCATCCTTTTCTTGTGATTCTGGATTTCTAATTGAGGATTTATGGAATTTATGTTTCACCAACTTTTACAATTGGCATTGATATGTATGTCATTTTATTGTGGCTTGGTGAATGAAATAAAGAATATGACATTCTTTTGATGCTATGGGATTATTGAGATATTGTATGACTTTTATGGATTTTCTAATGTATACTTGTCGTAGTATGACATTTTTGGTTATCATACGTCTTTTTATTATATATCTTCTTATCTCATTTTATCTGATAATTATAACTAGACTGATCCGTTTATTATTTTCTTATTAAATAATACTCGGGTCAGACTGAGATATTACAGGTTCTTCTACTTGACTTCCTATTTGGAACCATCTTCTGACTTTTGCTTAACTACTTTAGTCTAGTAGTTTTTGTTGTATACATTTGAGATATAGACTTCTTAATGTATACATATTCTTTTGTCTAGCACTCTATTCTTTTGTGATATTGTGGATCTTACTTGACCACTACTTTGATTTACACTTTCATGTGTTATATTCATATCTGTTTCCGCCTTAGTGATATGAATTATCTGTGACTGATTTACGTTATCTTTATTTCTATGTTTGTTTCCGAAGATTATATATAGCCACTGTGTATTAGCTTTGAGTTTGCATCGGTATGTCGGATTTCCTTTCGAGATGGAAAGTTATACTTTTATCTGGCATATCGATACTCGCACAAAGAAATAACACGGATGGTTGCTCCTCCACATCCCTATTCTCCACGCTAGTTGACGGCATTACATCGTAGTGTTCTTGGCTAGCGTGGGTATAGAGGTGGGGCGTCACAGCTTGGTACCAGAGTCAAACTTCGGAACGATGTAAAATAATTTAACATGGATCATCGTCCTAAGTCCTTCCTAGGAGTAGTGCCTTAGGATTTTATTCGAGTCATTGAACCCGTTCTATCCTAATTTTCTTTATGATTCCGTGTTTTATCAATCATGAGTGTTTGATATTCATTCTGAGAGTAATCTTTTTCCTCTTCTTTCTTTCTTTCTAAAGGAAGAGAAATGGTTAGACCAAGCCGTCCCAGCGCCGGTTAATTTAGTACTACTCCCCAGGATGAAGTATTTATGTCTGCCCAGCAGCTTCTTGATCTTGTAAAGAATGCTCAAGCAGCCAGACCCATTCCAGAGCCTATTCATCCTAGATATGGTTTTGCACGATTGTGCAGAGACTACACTGATTTGGGTGGAAGGCCATTCAAGGGATCCGAGAGTATTATATAAATTCAAGCTTGGCTCAAATAATGCGATCGTATCTTTTCTCGCATGAACCTTATTGATCTACATCGAGTCCAAGTGGCTTCTAGCATGCTCCAAGAAAGAGCTTTAGATTGGTATGAGCTCTTGACTTCGGAGATTATCGAAGCGGATCTTACTTGGGAACAATTCCGGGAACGATTCGTACAAAAGTTTGTGCCGGAGGCTGAAAAAGTAACTTTAGCACGCCGTTTTATTGACCTTGTCAAGGTAAATCTTCTGTGACAGATTATGTCGCATATTTTGAAACTCTTTCCAAGTACGGGGTTGAATACATTAATTCCCCATTGAAGAAAAATCATAGATTTGTCTGTGGCTTGAATAAGAATCTTAAGAAGCCATTACGCTTGAAACTTAAGGTTTCATTTGATCAGCTTATTGATATCGCTCTTCGTCTTGAAGAGGCCGATAGAGAGAGTAATGTTGAAGTTGTGGTTGCCAAACAGAACTTCAATGACAACATGAAGAGGCCAATTAAATTCAAAGGCCCCTTTCCCAACAAGAAAGGGAGGCAAGAAACCCCAGTAGCAAAAGCACCTATCTCTAGTCGTGGACAATGCTACAATTGTGGTTCCACGGACCACTATGCAAGGGAGTGTCCGAAACCTCTTTATTGTCGCTATTGCAAAAATTCGGATCACCGTATTACTGCATGTCCTATACTTCAAAGTAAGAAGGAGGGAAAGCTCAATGCAGTGCAAGCCACTAGTGGTACTTCGCTTAGTCAATGTAGCCATTCTATCCTTGATGACATTTGTTTTATGATTTTCCTTTTCGAGTCCTTGTTGATATGGGTTTCATCTCACTATTTTATATCTAAAGAACTAGTTGATTCCTTTTCTTTAAACATTTTTGGGCTTGTTGACTCCTTTAACAATGGCGAATCCTGTTGGTGGATCCGCAACACTCAATTTGCTTTTTATTGATGTCGGAATTATTTTATGTGATTTTTCTTTCTGGGCCGATTTTTACTTAGGCTTGGGAATTGATTTTTGGAAAGGATTGGCTTAATTATTATGAAGCCATATCCTTTGTCCCGTATGGACTATTCATCTTCGACATCTCAATCTGTTAAGCAGATTTTTATTTTTCCTTTATGATTTCGATTCCAATTTGATGGCATCATTTTATTCCTTAAGCCCACTTATAAGGAAAGTGTTATTTCTCTCATTCATGTAGTTTGTGAAACTTTCCGGTATTTTTGAGTTTGTCTTAGGATTATCTCCTAGGCAATCTTTTGAGTGGTGTTAAGGTCTTGTCAGCTCGACCTTGCCTCGGATTTTCATTTGCTACGAGTTGCGGGAGTTAGCATTCCATTTACTGCATTCCGCACTCGTTATGATTCTTATGAATGACTTATTATGTCATTCGATTCGTCTAGCTTATTTCATCCATTTTATTAATCGAGTATTCTATGAACATTTCAGTGAGACCATTCTTATATTTATTGATTTTGGATGAAAACAACAATTTAAAATTTTGCAAATTTTTTTCATAAGCTTAGTTATAAGTATAAATGAGATTTTGTTCTTAAAACGAACAAAGAGAATTTTAAAGGTTTTTAGAAACATGTTTATCATATAGAAGATAGTTTTGATTGTATTGCCCATTGAGCGTTTTAAGAATTCTGGTCGATGCGCTTGATCAACGTTATCGATAGGAATTTCCTATATGCTTAGATGAGACAATCAGACACGATATCTTGACTTGTAAAATGTAAATTTTTCTAGAAAGATTATTACATAGAGATAAATGTAATTTTGGAAATTTTAGCTTTTTGGGAAAGAAGATTATTTGAAAGAATTCATTTTCGATACTCTTATTCTTGTGTTTTCCGAAGGGAACCAAGACTTTATCTTTTGTACCAATGCTAATCGTATTGGTTTGGATGCCGTTCTCTTGCATAAGAAAACGTTCTACCACTTGTGCTTCTAGGTCATAAAAGCATATCGAGACTAGGTATGCCACTCATGATCTAGTGCGCTATTGATTTCACTTTTAGAATTTAGCATCACCATTTTTGGATGAGAAATTTGTTCTCCACTTTGATCATAAATCTATGAAAAATTTATTTACTCCCAAGAAACTTAATTTGCGTCAACCCTGTTAGCTCAAATTCCTTGTATCTTATGATCTTTTTACCAAGTTCATCGGACGTTTCGATGCACTTTGTTTTGTTGAGCTTCGTCTCATTTCTTTTATGGACTAGCGTCTGATGTTCTTTTATGGTGTTTGGTTCATCGGATGTACTGCTATTATACTACATCGATGTTCCGTCTTATCTGGATCAATGGATGTACCATTATTATACTACATCGTTGTTCCGGTTTATCGGTTCATTGGATGTACCGTTTTTGTACTACGCCGTTGCACCGGCTCAACTTTCTGCTATTCTTGACGTTTTCCATGTCTTTTAACTATGGAAATGCTCTTACGTTTTCGATTTTTATTCTTGAGCCTGGTGCTATTGAGGAAATTGAAGTTTCACCAGATTTGACTTATGAGCAACATTCCATTCGCATCATTGCTTCGGAGGTTGAACACCTTCGGAATAAAGATGTTCTTCTTGTGAAAGTTCATTGGTTCTCAGATCCTAAGGATTCCTCTTGGGATTCCTGGGAATTCATCGAGCGATCCCGTTTAGGCTTACCCTTTCATGCTCTTTATGATGAACTTCCTATTTCAAATTTCTTTTGCGTTGATATGCTTTTATGGTTGTTACTCTTTATTTTCTTCTTAAGTATTGCGAGGACGCAATTTCTTTAAAGAGGGGAGTCTGTAGCAACCCGCATATTTATCGATTGTATATTTAAATATTTCATCGTTCGTCAGATTTTAGTCCGAAAACCTACTTTTAGCAAACAGTCGAATTTGGACTTGAGACCCCTTCCATTGAGTTCAAAATGCCTTTTGCAACCTTTTTGAGTATAAGCTTCGATATGTTTGGAGTAAGTTGATTTTTGCTACCTTTTCTATTGGGCTTTGGGTTTGGGTTCAGCCTATTTGCCCAATTCTGGTTATATCAACCCAACCCCTCTCCACTTCTCTTCATTCATTCCTCATTTTCTAACCCTCTCAAGCTTAAGAGAATAATGGGAGAAAAGATTGGAAATTAGAATTCCTAAGCCCTAGTTCCTTTGCAAGCTCAAATTCTTGCTCCAAATTCAAAGAGAAGCATTGGTAAGTATCATCTCCTTCTTCTCCAACTCATTCTCTCTTTGATTTCATAAAATTCCTAAACCTAATTTGGGAAATGTTTTTCTTTTAAGCTTAGATTCAAGCTTCTTGTGTTGAGATTGAAGTGTGGCTGATCTTCCCTTGTCTTCAAGCTTCTCATTCATTGTTTTTGGGTTCAAAGGTGAGATTTTGATCTCACATCTATGACTATAATTATCTTTGGTTGTTGGGTATGAATTCCTAACACTTCTTAATATGCATTTTCTCTTGATTTGGATTGGTTGTGTGAATATTCCAATTTTTGGGTTTTTAAGTTGAATTTGTGCAAAAATCCTTTTATGGATGTTTGATCATGCTTTTGGTGATGCATCGAGGAACATATAGGGCCGGGTTGCCAATTGGCATAAACCCTTAGAGCCAGTGTTCGTCCAGTTGCATTTTGGAGAGTTTGCTCTTCATTTGTATAGGCTGAAAACAGCCCAGGCAAGATTCAGTGGACTGAAAAGTCTGTTCAGTCGACTGAACTTGGAACCCGAAAGTTTCCAGGCATGATTCAGTCGACTGAATCCTCTGTTCAGTCGACTGAACCTGGAAACAGAAAGTTTCCTGAACCTGGAAAATTTCCAGGTACAGGGTCAGTCGACTGAAAACTCTGTTCAGTCGACTGAACCTGCTTATTCAATCCAGTTTGACTTTTTGGGATTGAATTTCCAATTTTAATCGATTCGTGATGATCCTATTTGTTGTTATCATTTATTATGACTTTGATGACTCCTTTTTAGGGGATTTTGAATATCCATTTCGGTGGATTCTTTATCGGTTTCATTGGATTTGATTCACGTCTTCGTATGTGGATTTGAATGATTGATTGTTTCTACAATCATTTTTATGGTTTGTCACTTTAAAATACAAAGGTTTCTATACTAGTAGTAAATATTCAAACTATTTATCAAAGATTACTTAAACTCTATTTTCAATATCGAACTCGCTTATAAAACCATTTTCCAACCTATTAGTATATACAAACCTTTACCTCACTCATATGAGAAATCTAATCAAACGGTTTAGTAAAACAAGTGGTACGAAACGCTTGCGTTTACTTCGTCGGTTAATTCTTGGACTTGTTCGATTGAATCTCTTGTGACAATTTTCTAGCGGAAATCTACAATTTGTTCGTAAATATTTAAGTTAAGCTAGTGGTTATGGGACATGAAGCTAAGCTCATATATTTACTAGCTTAGTGTAATTGACACTTCTTAATGATCGATGATGACCATTTTATGGTACAGACTAGCAATGTGCGATGTCTCTTTGTCCACGTGGAGGACTGTACTTCATTTTATTGAGCTTCGTCTCATTTCTCGCATGGGTCGTACCTATTTAGGAGCGTCGATGTTTATTTACACATGGGTCGTATCTATTTAGGTGCGTCGATGTTTGTTTACTTCGTGGAGGAATCAGCTCAATAAGTCAGGGCATGGGGCGTATCTTTCTAGGTGCGTTGATGTTCGTCTACGCATGGGACGTATCTTTCTAGGTACGTCGATGTTCGACTTTGCATGGGGTGTACCTTTCTAGGTGCATTAATGTTAGACATTACATGGGGCGTATCTTTCTAGATACGTCAATGTTGATTTATGCATGGGGCGTATCTTTCTAGGTACGTCGATGCTTATTTATACATGGGGTGTATCTTTCTAGGTGCATCGATGCTACACATTACATGGGGCGTATCTATTTAGGTGCATCGATGTTTGTCTTTGCATGAGTTGTACCTTTCTAGGTGCGTCGATGTTTGACTGTGCATGGGGCGTCCCTATTTAGGTGCGTTGATGTTCGTTCTATGGAATAGCGTTCCGTTTGGGATTGGCAATCCTTTTCTTCTGATTTCTGGATTTCTAATTGATGATTTCTAGAATTTATGTTTCGCCAACTTTTACAATTGGCGTTGATATGTATGTCATTTGATTGTGGCTTGGTGAATGAAATAAAGAATATGACATTCTTTTGATGCTATGGAATTCTTGAGATATTGTACGACTTTTGTGGATTTTCTAATGTATGTTTGTCATAGTATGAAATTTTTGGTTACCATACGTCATTTTATTATATCTCTTCTTATATCTCATTTTATCTGATAATTATAACTAGACCGATCCGTTTATTATTTTCTTATTAAATAATACTCGGGTCAGACTGAGATATTACAGGTGCTTCTACTTGACTTCCTATCTGGAACCATCTTCTGACTTTTGCTTAACTAATTTAGTCTAGTAGTTTTTGTTGTATACATTTGAGTTACAGACTCCTTAATGTATACATATTCTTTTGTCTAGCACTTGTATCTATTCTTTTGTGATATTGTAGATCTTATTTGACCACTACTCTGATTTACACTTTCATGTGTTATATTCATATCTGTTTCCGCCTTAGTGATATGAATTATCTGTGACTGATTTACGTTATGTTTATTTCTATGTTTGTTTCCGAAGATTATATATAACCACTTTTTAGTAGCTTTGAGTTTGCACCGGTATGTCGGATTTCCTTTCGAGATGGAAAGTTATACTTTTATCTGGCATATCGGTACTCGCACAAAGAAATTACATGGATGGTCGCTCCTCCGCAGCCTTATTCTCCGCACTAGTTGACGGCATTACACCGTAGTGTTCTTGGCTAGCATGGGTATAGAGGTGGGGCGTCACATAAGGTATCTATAGGCAAGCTGAAATTAGAATGGACAGGATCGATTTGATATACGCGTTGAACGATAAAATGGCCCGAAAAGCCCATTTTGACTCCGTAACGAAATTAGGTCACCCCATATATCGAAATAGATGTTTTTAAATTTATTAAACATAATGGAACAGGTTTCAAGTCCAATTTCTATTATATGAAGAAGTTATGCTAAAATCAATATATTTCAAATTGATTTTAATTGATTTCAAGACGTTTCGAGCCCGTACGAACAAATGACGAGTCTTATCGCTATGAAACTTGAAATCGTATAATAATTCACTATTATGGATCCGATGAAACTAGTTTCGTCGAAATCCGAGTCAGTGGCCAAAATGGCTATTTTCCAGTTAATTAATTAATTAATTAATTAATTTAATCACTTTCCAATTTCAATTCCATAACTAACAAATCTTATCATTTTTAATTTCTTAAACAATTACAATAACATAAAAAAAAATTAGATGTCAATTCAAAGTTAAATTTATTTATCTATTACTGTAATTAATTCTAGTTTTATAGATTCATTAATTATCAATTGAAATTCCAATAAATCATTTATTTGAATTTTTTATTCTGTTATTCAATCCATTATCACTATATAGATAAAATTAATATCGGTTCATGGTTTATTACATTAATATTCTCAAATTTCAACTTAATTTCCATTATTGTAATATTTAAATATTAAATTTTCATTTATCTTAATTAATCCAATTATCAAATTTAAGTTCCAATAAATTAATAAATCTTGAATTTTCATTCTTTTTATTCAACCTATTATTATATTATGAATAGAGTTGACATTCCGTTCAAATAGTAACTAAATTTACATTGACATGATAATTTAATTACAAAGATATTATTAATTTAACTAATTTTAATCATTTAAATTTATGGGTCGTTACACTCTCCCCCACTCAAAACATTTCGTCCCCGAAAAGGAAGAAGGGGAAAGAAGAATTAAGAAATCAATATGTCTTACTTAAATATTAAATTTATAAACAAATAGATATATAAAATTAATTAATTTAAATAAAATATACCAATTTATAACCATTAGGTCTTTTTATACTCAAATAATTAAATTTTGGAAAACGTTTTATAAAAATTTCTAAGTCCAAAAAAATTCCGAAAAATTTCTTCAGAGTCCCCTTTGTACGAGGAGGCTCGTGAGAAAATATAATATCAAATATAACAATATACAACAATATAATTTCCAAAAAATATATCCCAACCTGGGAAAATAATATAATAATGTTATAAACCATAATCCAAAAACATACCTATTTGTCAAGTAATTAACGCTTAATTATGAAACCAAAAGCTATAGCAATTGCTTCCATAACCTGCATTCCACTTATATAATCCAAAAGAGTTAACAATTATATAAAATGAAATATTTAAGGTTGTTTCAACTACAAACAAACAATTCAATACAATCAACAATCACTTGCAACAAGGCATACAACCATCACATAAAATCAACATAAACCAATCATTCACTCATACCAAACAAAAAAAAAAGTTGTTCGGGTTCAAAACTTTAAATTGTACAAAATGAAAAATAAACTATTAAGTGCACCATTTACTTAATAGTTTTAGATGAAACTAAATAGATTATTCATTCATCCGACAAATTTAAAGTATCCTTCCCCAAACAACCATAAACCAAACAACAACAATTTCAAACAATAGATCAAGTTCATTCTTATTAATTCCATTTCGTACATTTGTTGTTTGATTTCCTTTTTATTTAAATATAATGATTTATCTTTTTAATTTACCTTTACTTCTTATAAATTTATATCTCCATTCGTTTATTTATGATATTCATGTTTTAATTTGATTTCTTAGCGTATCAATTCATCTATTTATGTTTATAATCATTTATTTAAAACACTTACCCTTCTATTATATTATATTAGCAGCCTTTTTAATTAAAATTAAGTTCATAACAATAGAATATCAAATTCTTATTTATTAACGAATTTCATTGAATTCATTCATTACCTCAAGTTTTTACTTGTACAATATCCATTGCATTTTATTATTAAACATTCAACTTTTAATATTTGGTAAGTTACATATATGCTTTTAAGAATGTATTGAAAGTTATAAAAGTTTACTCATTTCTTTTAACAAATTTAATGTTCAATAATCATATCTTTTGTTATCATATCTTTTTTTTATGGGTTACTAATTTCAACTTCCTTGAAATTTCATTTATAGTCTAGCATTTAATCTATTATTTTATTTAGAGGTTTCAATTATTAGTTAAATTCCATTTCACTAAGGCAATTGAAACTATTAATTAACGGAAAATTTAGAACTAAATACTGGTTTAAATTATTTTAGAATAATAGGTAAATATATACTTATAATTTATATATCAAATTATATTTAAAACAATTTTAAAATTTATGTTTTTTATCAAAATAAATCTGTAGTAAAACTATTACAGTGGCCTTCCCACTTTGAAACTCGAAAATGACTGTCCATGATGCGTGCACTCATCACCGAAATTATTTTCGAGTGACAGAGAGGGGAGTACAGAACTCATTTTCTTTCAAAATTTCTTTAAAATAATTCTTTCAAATCATACTCAAAAATTTATATCGAAAAATAATTCTAAATAATATCATTATTATATTCCAAAATCATTCGAAAGAAAGTTTCAAAACCCCGAAACTTAAGTTCTAAAATTCTCGATTTTTATTTATTTTATTTTCTGTCTCATTTCAACTAGTATTTATAAATTTCACTACTTAACAACCAATATATTACAACCAAATATAACCTTTAAGAAAAATTTATTTAATATACAGAAAATATAATAGGCAAAATTATTTCATTCACCTTATTCAAAAAAAAATATTGTGTCGGTTTGGCCTATTAAGTGTCTAGAAATCCCTATTGATGTCATATCGTCACATGCATCAACCAGAATTTATGAGTACAAAACGAAACAAATTAACACAATATTAAAACCTTTTTATAACACTAAAAAATACCCTCTCTCATATATACGCTCAGCGACTCATCATAGGGTATTACTCCCCTATTAATAAAGAGTCAAACCCCACAAAGCTAAGGTTTATGGCTAAACCAAAGCTCTTATACCAGATGTAACGTCCCACATTTTTGTATGCTTTAAATCGACGGTAAACCACATACATCAGACTCAAACCATACAGAAGGGCGTATTGTTATGCGGTAAATAAGAAAAAGAAGAGAAAGAAAAAAAATAGAATCTTACAGCGGAAGGATAAAATATAATAATCAAATATACAGTTCATGTGGCTGTTTTACAAAATATTTGATTATACTTATACAATACATATCAAAGTTACACATACCAAAGAACAATAAATAATGCAGTGGAACAGTATGAATGTAGTGGAATACTATAATAAATAATAATAAATCTTCGTCTTCGTCCTCCAGAATACGGTCTTTCAAATCCTAAAATGCTCAGGCTGACCCGAGCGAATTGAAAAGACAAAACACTCGAGTCGGAACTAAAAGATTTTATGTAAGTTAAATCAACAGAAATAAAACCGAGTGGAACGGTTTCAGAGATGTTTACGGGATTTGACATCTCCTATCTAGTGTCTAACGTGAGTGCAGTAACTTAAGAGATGCTCGGGATTCACATCTCCTAAGAATTCGTTAAACTATTTACTATGTAGTAATATTTCGCTATTATAATAATGTCTAATAGTAAAATAAACTTACTTTGAAATAGCGTTAAGGATTCACATATTCCACCTTAACACGTAATAGTCCCAGCAGTCCATCCAATATCATGATCCATCCTGATCAGGAAGCCACCAGAGGATACCACACGGGCTACGGGAGAAAACCAAACTCGTACAAGGCGCAATAGGGTAGGTGACACGACACAACTAGGCAATGCCAGGGTAGATATCCCAATTATGATTCCGGGCCGGTGGCAACAAATAGCCGCAGCTACCGCCCACTTCAAGCCACACCTCCAAATAAAAATCAAAAGTGGCCACCGAATCAATCTAAAAGTCCAAGCATAATATCGAAGGGATGTGTCCGATCAAAGGTGCTACCTCATTAGCCCGTCAATCGCTCCTATTTTAGCCACCTTATGCCAACTCATGAGAATCGGGTCCACGTATTTACCTCAAAGGAAATGCCGCCACCATCGTACTTCATTCTTGAATCTCCACCACGTACACAGTTGTTAAAGTGGTTTTCGGAGTTGGCAGAGAGTATGACAACTTCCGATCTCTGTCTCTTCAGCAATCAAACGTTATTATAACACCGCGGTCATTTCAAAATAATTATACTTCAAAACCAAAATATACTACCCATTACAAAACCATATAAATACGATATCATTTCCCTTTCAAAAATCAAATAAATATGATATCATTTTTATAAAACCCAAATCAATATAATATCATTTTTGTTTCGAATATATCCTTCCAAAATCATAACACTTTCAAAATTTTAATTTTCGAAACCAAATGCTTGAAATATAATCTTTAAAAACATAATACTTCAAATTTCCTAGTTTCAAAATCATAACTTCCAAAACTTAAATGGTTTGGATATTCAAACAATATATAAAATAAAATAGTTTGAATTTAAAATTTCCTTATAAAGTAAAATAATTTCCTCGACTTCACAATTTTATTCACTTTAAATTAAAACTCAATTCATACTTTCACTTCCCGTTTTAATAAACCATTTCAAATTCAGTTTATTTCAAGCTTTAAGTATTCAAAATTCCAAAACTAAGTTTGATAGTAACAATTCAGCAATTCAATTTTCTATTGTTTAGTTTTGAAATATTTTACTTAATAAATCCATTATCATTTAAACACAACCCAAATTTCAAATAACTGAATATTTCCTTAAATTTATTTATACTTCAAATATTTATTTAATTCACCTTAACCAAAAATCAAGTGACAAAATCAAACCTTTTAAAATTTCAAATTTAATAGATTTCACATCAAACCTATTAGAGTTTAATTCTTAAATAAGCTTAATTTAAAATAAATTTCCGATTTACCTTCCAACGTTAATTTATTTAAATCATTATAACCTTTATATTAAAGTATGATTTATATACTTAACCACATTTTATTAAAAAAAATCAAACTCCATTATTAAACTTATTATTATTAAACAAATTTATACATAGCTTAAATACATGAATTTAAATATATATAAAATATATATATTTTTTATATAATATCAAAAATCAATATTTATTAAACCGTATAATTCTATCCAAAACCAAAGAAAATCATTTCAAAATATCTATATATATAGACCGACGGTTCTGTATATAAATTTTCTATCCTATGGTCAAGTGATACAGATATTTATCATTTCAATCCGTGATTTAAAATAAAAATACGGTTATATATCATTTCGAAGCACAATCCCAATCGAAATAAAAATGCATAATAACTTGCAGTTTATAACAATATAAAATACAGCATCCACTCACCCAATCAATCATCAACCATTTACCACAATCATCATCCAATTCAAACAATAACATCAATATAGAACAGATAATAAATAACAGGTAATTACTGGCAGTTCATAATCAATAGTAAATTAATTTAACTGGCAGTTTATGTAACAAACTCGGTTTGGAGATTACCGCTAATATTAAATTATAATGATGATTATAATTTAATATTGGAATTAATTAAATTAATTAGAGGTGAAATGGTGAAAATATTATTTATTTAATATAAACAATGAAGCTGAGTAAATTGAGCTAATGAAATGAAGAAAATAAAGTTAATCACTTTATTTGAGTCTTGGGATGGGTTGTAAATTTATTTGGGTTTAATAAAATGATATTGGTAATTTAAGACTAATAATCCAATTTTATTTTAAAATAAAATATGGAGAATAAAGAAGAAATAATTTTATTGAGGATGAAAATGTTGGATTTGTGTGAAATAAAGTGTTACTTTATTTCATGAGTTTTTGAATGTAGTTGTATAACTATATTCGAGTAAAAATGTTAATTTTGGCAATATTGTATTTTTTTTTTTTTATTTTTTTTTTTTGCCAATTTGCCTTTTTTGATGAAATGCAAGAGAAATGGTTAATAAGTTAATTAATCATAATAAAAATGATATATAATAGTGTATTAATGTTTTAAAAGTGTTAAAACATTTATTTGCACTTTATTGGTTGGAAAATATAGTTTTATTTTGTAAAATATGTCCAAATTTGCATATTTTGTCAAAATATGCAAATTTGTAGAAAATGAGAGTTAGTGCTAAAATAACATCTAAATTAGTGGAAAATAATGTTTTATTTACTTTAATAAAATTCTAGACGAAATAACGATTCCAACGCATTTAATTTCGTTGAAATCGGATTGATAATGCAAAAGTTATGAATTGTTAATGATTGAATATGTGAGTAATTAGGGAAAATAACATTTCTAAAATTTTCCTAAGGCATATTGGGTTTGGGTTGGACCCAATACCCAAAAGAAGCTTCTGATAGGTGAAGGAGGCATCGTACAGGCATCTCTTCTTTCTCCTTCCACCAGAAATTAACAGAGAAGCTTCAAAATACATAAAAATGGCCTCCACTCCTTGATCTCTAATCAAAATTCTCAATCAATTAGAAAATTAGAAGGGTTTCCTAGCTCAAAACATAAATAAGGTAATCTCCTATCCCTTAAATCCCAAATTCTAGAGAGATTGCAATTTTTCATTTACTGTAATCTCAATTTGTTATTGATTTCTTTTTGCATGTCTGTAAATAAGCTTCTACAGGTCCTGCACGAGCTTGAATTGCTAAAAGCTTTGCCTTTGCTGCCTAAAACCATCATCTATTGCTGAAAATTGTAAGTATATAACTTACAGCAACTAAATTGAAAGCCTGTGCAAAATCTGTAGCTTTTTGTTGCAATTTCATACTAGTTGCTTAAGGGTTTCGTGTATCACGTTTTGCTGAAAATGTATCATAGTAAAACGGTCATAACTTTCACGTTTCTTGTCCGTTTTACCTCAAATTTTTTTTGTTGGGAAGTAGATTCGATAAGGAACGATTTGTTTTCAGGTTGTATCCTGAGATTTTGCAACTTTTGTGACCTGAAATGAGTTTGAAGACAGAACCTCGATTCTGTCTTTAACAAATCAGGCTGTGTTTGAATTTTTTAGCAAAACAGCCATAACTTTTGAACCACAGTTCGGATTTTGATAATCTTGCCCATTCTGGAAAGCTTATTTCATATACTACAACTTTGGTTTGTTGAGTTTTCTATTATTTTGATGTTATCTATGACAAAATTGAATTTTTATACTGCTAACCCGAGAGCAAAACAAGTTTTTTCCTGTTGTTGAGTCTGAAACGGAATCGGCCATACCTTCTTCGTTTTTAGGCCGAATTCGATAATCTTAGATGTTCTGGAAAGCTCATTTTATAAGCTACAACTTTTTATTTAGTCGTATTGCCTGATTCGAATGTTTACTATGCTGAAATTGTAAATATTTATCTCTGTCCTGTTAATATATATATATACTATATGCTACAGGCCTTGTTTAAGATTTTTAGTAAAAAGATCATAATTTTTAGACCGCTGATCGAAATTTGATGATCTTGGTCATTTCGGAAAGCTTAGAAACTAAGCTACAACTTTGTTTTTAATCGCATTGGCAAATTTTTGCGTTTTGTATGCTGAAATCATAAATGTTTTTAAGCATTTTTAAGGGTTTTTAAAACAAGTATTCCTTATTTCCAAGGCTTTTATAAATCAAAAAAAAAAAAAAAAAAAAACCCCATTTTCTATGGAAAAATATTTTATAAATAATTTTATTTATTTTAATCATTTTTATGTTATTTGGGCGTATATTTGACGTTTTGATTGAGTTTGAAGCATTTTATCATATTAGTCCATTTGACTAATATTATGCGAATATGGTCCGAAGACTCCTAATTAAGAGTATATTCGATAGAGGACCATATAGATGTAGAATTACACTTGCCGAGGATATGAGGCAAGGTTATTTATTATTTTGATACTTGTCGATGAAAGGAGACAAGTGTGGTAGTCAAATTGAACTCGTCGTGGTACGAAATACGATGAGTTGGGATCTTCTACATTATGCCGATGAAATGAGGCGATGTATATAATTATTATTTTTACGGTTTGATGTTAATTTATGATTACCTTACGATGTGGTATCGACCGACGAATAGTAAACCATTAGGTGCTGACGCATGGTATGGGACGTGTGTTAATACCTTTTGGGTTCCTAGTCGTAGAGTTGAGACACATGGAAGTTTGGACTAGTACTACGGACCTCGAGTGAAGTGGGGTTGCAGATTAGTAGTCAACCCCGAAGCATTATGATATTATTATTACTCGGGTCTTTTGACGTCACCGATTGGGATGGAGGAAATTATAGGCTACGTAGTCATGTGCATAGGCAGGAAAGATAGAGATGAAGGTGATCCCAATCCCATGATGTATGGTACCGAAGTACAGTACTAGTGGAAGTAAATAGCACGTGCAAAGTACTCTTTTTATTGACAATTTTGATGTTAATCTTTTTGGGTGATGTTTATGTTTTAAATAGCCTCGAGTAAGAATGAGGCGACATTATAGGATGGTCCATGATGTTTCGACCATATTATTACTACTTGTTTGAGATTATGTGATTTATGAAGTTCGACCATCTTTATGATTGATTTGAAGTACTTCGAGATAATTTCCCTTCTTATAATATAAGAATAATCCTTGATGATTCTCATAGATGTATATTCATGATGAACCTTATATTCATTCCATTGGGAACAACGAAATGATTATCTCATTATCACTTGTCATCATTGAGGCCCTTATCTACTGATGAGTTTAGTTGCCTGACCCGTGTGTTTTTCACTCGGGTCAGACCGAGTTGCAGGTTAGCATGGACAACTTCTCTTTTTGGATCAGCTTATCACTTTTTGTGGGACTTATCGATATGGCTAGCTTTTATCTTTAGACCGTTTTGTTGACTATCATGATGTATATTCTTTTTGTGGGATGATTGTATGTGATTATCAGTACCCCTTTTTGGCACTCGTGTATGATGTATTATGTGGGCATGTATGGTGGTGTATGTGTATATATATCTGATCTGGGTTTGCTGTTCTGTGACTGTTAATTACTTTCCGCATATATGTATATTACATTAGTTCTGAAATGTTGTAAACCGCCATAGTGTGCAATAGTTATGGACTAGACATGTCAACCACATATGAGGTAAATGAAAAAAAATGATGACACTAATTGACATGTTTAGTTCTTAGCTAGTGTATGCTATGTTGGTCGCCCTTATCCAACCCTATTCTCTGCGTTAGTAGACAGAATTACTCGTTAATTCCCTTTACTAACGTGGGTCTCGGGGTGGGGCGTCACAGCTTGGTATCAGAGCATCGTTTCAGAATATAATGTGATATATACAGAATAGTACACGAGATACCATACATCAAGTATAATACATCTACATGTATCATCCCATAATCATGATTCGGTTCACCTTATTTGTAATTTTGTCCTTACCCATATTTTGACCCGTGTCCCTTTTCGATTTCTTTGGGGTAGATAGAAAGGAATACGTCTAGGAATGTTCAGTATATTTCATAGTATTCCTTATTTTCTGTATTTGAATTTTTAATATATCTATTTACCCTGCGAATGATCCTTTTAACCTTTTCTCTCAGCTATGTCTCATCGAGGTAGAGGACGCCATTCAGCGGCGGGACCGTCCAGTGGTTCTCGTCCTGAGGGTGTATATATGTCCACTGATCAGATTCTTGAGTTAGTGCGGAGCATTCAGCCTCCCACTACTGCTACTCCTGCCTCTCCTCGCCGATCAGCTTTTGCACGTATGTGCAGTGATTTCACTCATCTCGGTGGCAAGGCCTTTAAAGGCACCGAGTCTGTTCTTGATGTTGAGGCTTGGCTCAGTTCTTGTGAGCGTATTTTTGGCCGTATGGAGATTTCTAGCCATCACCGTGTTCTTGTAGCATCCAGTATGTTGCAAGAACGAGCTCTTCATTGGTATGACCTTCTGATTGCTGAGATTGATGAGTCCACACTTGAGTGGGATCAGTTTCGTGAGCGGTTTGAGCTCAAGTTTATTCCTGATTCTGAGAGAGCTACTCTAGCTCGTCGCTTCCTTGAGCTCAAGCAAGGAAAGCTTTCTGTTTCTGAGTATGTTGCTTCGTTTGAGGGTCTTTCTAAGTATGGGCTTGAACATATTCCTACTCCATACAAGAAGAATCTTAGGTTCATTTCCGGACTTAAGAAGTATTTGAAGAAGGCCCTTATGCTTCGCCTTGAGCTTACTTTTGAGAAGCTTGTTGATATGGCCCTTCAGCTTGAAGCGGTCGAGAAGGAAGAGGATAGTGATGATGATGTCAGGGTTCGGGCCAACCCAAATAAGAAGAAGTTCTTTCGCAAGTCTAAGCCCTTTCCTCCTAAGAAGAAGAAGAAGCAAGGTGGTTCTTCTTCTCAGCCTCAGTCTACTCCTTCAGCGAAGCCTTTTGCATGCTTCAATTGTGGCTCCCCTGATCATCCTGTTAGAGAGTGTCCCAAACCCAAGCGTTGCCTCCACTGCAAGAAAGAGGGACACTTAGTTGCTGCTTGCCCCATTAAGGGGAAAGGTTCACGTCAGGGTCAGCTTAATGTGGCTTCTACCTCTGGTGATGCTTCTCAGTCTAGAGGTACACACTCTTCCGTTTTAGAAGGTTCCTTATTATTTCATGATCGTATTATCCGAGTGCTTTTCGATACGGGTGCTTCTCACTCATTCGTATCGAAGGAACTTGTAGATGCTTTGCAGTTGGATGTTTCTTGCTTGCTTACTTCTTTGCGGATTGCTAATCCTATTGGAGGATCCGCCACCCTTAGTTTACTTTGTGATGACGTTGAGACCTTGATTTGTGGTTTTTCTTTCCGTGCAAATCTGCATGTGATTCCTTTCCTTGGTTTTGACATGATTTTGGGAATGGACTGGCTACTTCGATACGATGCTAATATTTTATGTTTGGAGCGAGTTCTTTATCTTCGACATCCTGATTCTTCCGATCAGTTATCTCTCTCGCTTCATGATTCCGATTGTGGTTCTACAGCCTCTTTATTTGCTCTTGATTCTCTCGATACTGATGATGATGTGTCCCATATTCCAGTTGTTTGTGATTTTGCTGATTTATTTGAGCCTGTTTCTGGTTTGCCTCCTAAGCGAGCCATTGAGTTCCGTATTGATCTTATCCCTGGTGCTCAGCCCGTTAGTCGTCCTCCCACGAGGATGTCTACGCGAGAGAATGAGGAACTCAAGAAGCAACTTCTCGAGCTTGAAGCCAAGCATTTTATTCGATCTAGCTCTTCACCATGGGGTGCCGCAGTGGTATTCGTGAAGAAATCCGATGGATCTCTTAGACTTTGCGTCGACTATCGCAAGCTTAATGAGCTAACAATTAAGAACCGTTATCCTTTACCCAGAATTGATGATATGTTCGATCAGTTGAGTGGTGCTAAGGTCTTTTCTCAGTTAGATTTGGCCACTGGTTTTCATCAGCTTCGAGTTGCGGAAGATAGTATTCCTCTCACCGCATTCCGCACTCGCTATGGTTCTTATGAGTGGCTCGTCATGCCATTCGGTTTGACGAATGCTCCTGCTTATTTCGTCGATCTCATGAATCGAGTATTCCGGGAATATCTCGATAAGTTTGTTCTTGTTTTCATTGATGACATTTTGGTTTATTCGAAGTCCGAAGTCGATCATGCTCGACATCTTAGAATCGTTTTGAGTACTCTTCGACAGCATCAACTCAAAGCAAAGCTTTCTAAGTGCCATTTTTGGGAAAAGCAAGTGAAATTCTTAGGCCATGTCATATCTTCCAATGGCATCTCTGTCGATCCTGCTAAGATCGAGGCTATTCAGAATTGGAAGAGGCCTGAGAATGTTCACGAGATTCGTTCCTTTCTAGGATTAGCGGGTTATTATCGACGTTTCATCAAAGACTTTTCCCGCATTGTGCTTCCTCTGACTAGCCTTACGAGGAAAGGCGTTCGATTTGTTTGGTCCGATAAGTGTGAAGCTTCTTTTCAGAGATTGAAAGAGCTTCTCACAAATGCTCCCATCCTTGTGGTTCCTCAAGGGAACCAAGATCTTATTGTATATACCGATGCCAGCCTCAGTGGCCTCGGTGCAGTCCTGATGCAGAAGGATCGGGTAGTTGCTTATGCTTCGAGACAGTTGAGACCGAACGAGGTTCGGTATGCTACCCATGACCTTGAGCTTGCGGCCATTGTCTTTGCTTTGAAGATTTGGCGTCATTATCTTTTGGGAGAGCATTTTATCCTCTATACCGATCACAAATCTCTTAAGTATCTCTTTTCCCAGAAGGATTTGAATATGAGGCAACAACGATGGTTAGAGTTTCTCGCCTCATATGATTTCGATATTGAGTATACCCCGGGTAAGGGTAATCGAGTTGCTGATGCGCTTAGTCGCAAGCATTCAGCCGTGGTTTCTTTGATGTTAGCCGAATGGGATGTTTTGACGACACTATCTTGCTGTGATATTCGTAATAGAGTTCCATCATCCGATTCTCCTGCTTTATTGTTTAGTATGGATGCTCGACCATCTCTTCTTGATCGTATTTCCGAGGCTCAGAGGCATGATGTTCATACGATGCGCCTCATCCAGTCTTGTTCTACAGACTCCCGTGATGAGGAGTTGCGGGATTATTCCATTGATTCTCTCGGTTGCCTCCGTTTGAAGAACCGTATTGTTGTGCCTTGTGACCCAGCACTTAGACGTGACATACTTGATGATTGTCATCGCTCTAAGTACACTATTCATCCAGGTAGCAGTAAGATGTATACGGATATGCATCGACTTTATTATTGGGAAGGCATGAAGCGTGACATTGCAAGTTATGTAAGTAACTGCATTACGTGTCAGCTTGTCAAGGCCGAGCATCAGCGGCCATCTGGTCTTCTTCAACCTCTAGAGGTTCCACTGTGGAAGTGGGACCAAGTTTCGATGGACTTCATTGACGGCCTACCTCGTTCGAGGTCGGGTCATACGAGCATTTGGGTAATTGTTGATCGCCTCACGAAGTCAGCTCATTTCGTCCCTATTAAGTCTAATAGGAATGCTCCTCTTTTGGCGAAGCTCTATATTAAGGAAATTGTTCGATTGCATGGTGTTCCTTCATCGATCGTTTGTGACCGTGATCCTCTATTTACCAGTCATTTCTGGTCCAGCTTTCAGCAGGCTTTGGGAACAAAGCTGAATCTTTCGACTGCTTATCATCCTCAGTCTGATGGACAGACAGAGAGGGTGAATCGTATTCTTGAGGACCTTCTTCGTGCATGCATTCTTGATTTTGGTGGTTCTTGGGAGGATCACCTTCCATTGGTAGAATTCTCCTATAACAACAGCTTTCAGACTAGTATCCGTATGGCACCATTCGAGGCACTTTATGGTAGACCGTGCCGTTCTCCATCTTGTTGGTTAGAATCTGGCGAGAAGTTTATTCTTGGGCCGGATTCGATTCGTGATTCTTCGAAGAAGATTTCCCTTATTAGACAGAGAATGAAAGAGGCACAGAGCCGTCAGAAATCCTACGCGGACAACCGTAGGAAGCCTCTTGAATTCTTCGTCGGTGACCATGTGTTCATTCGTATATCTCCGATGAAGGGAGTGATGCGCTTTAGCTCCACAGGGAAATTAGCTCCTCGCTTTATAGGACCATTTCCGATTACCGAGCGCATCGGTCCGGTTGCTTATAGAGTGTCACTTCCGCCTCATTTATCTGGTATTCATGATGTTTTCCACGTCTCTCAGCTTAAGAAGTGCATTCGAGGTTCTGATTCCGTTGTTGATCCTTCCGAGCAGTTGGAGCTTGAGATCTCACCGAGTTTATCCACCGTTCAGCGGCCTATTCGCGTGCTTGATTCGGAGGTGAGGCGCCTTCGAAGCAAGAACGTTCCTCTTGTTAAGATTCAATGGTCGGAGAATCTCAATGATTGCACTTGGGAAACTAGAGAATCTATCGAGCGTTCTTTTCCTGGTTTTCTATCTTCATTTGAGGATGGTGAGAACTATTATCTCAAGCTATTTCTTATTCCTTTTGGGTTAAATTGTTTTATTTGTTACGGTTTCCCTAGAAATTGCGAGGACGCAATTTTGTTAAGGAAGGGAGTCTGTAACAAACTCGGTTTGGAGATTACCGCTAATATTAAATTATAATGATGATTATAATTTAATATTGGAATTAATTAAATTAATTAGAGGTGAAATGGTGAAAATATTATTTATTTAATATAAACAATGAAGCTGAGTAAATTGAGCTAATGAAATGAAGAAAATAAAGTTAATCACTTTATTTGAGTCTTGGGATGGGTTGTAAATTTATTTGGGTTTAATAAAATGATATTGGTAATTTAAGACTAATAATCCAATTTTATTTTAAAATAAAATATGGAGAATAAAGAAGAAATAATTTTATTGAGGATGAAAATGTTGGATTTGTGTGAAATAAAGTGTTACTTTATTTCATGAGTTTTTGAATGTAGTTGTATAACTATATTCGAGTAAAAATGTTAATTTTGGCAATATTGTATTTTTATTTTTTATTTTTTTTTTTGCCAATTTGCCTTTTTTGATGAAATGCAAGAGAAATGGTTAATAAGTTAATTAATCATAATAAAAATGATATATAATAGTGTATTAATGTTTTAAAAGTGTTAAAACATTTATTTGCACTTTATTGGTTGGAAAATATAGTTTTATTTTGTAAAATATGTCCAAATTTGCATATTTTGTCAAAATATGCAAATTTGTAGAAAATGAGAGTTAGTGCTAAAATAACATCTAAATTAGTGGAAAATAATGTTTTATTTACTTTAATAAAATTCTAGACGAAATAACGATTCCAACGCATTTAATTTCGTTGAAATCGGATTGATAATGCAAAAGTTATGAATTGTTAATGATTGAATATGTGAGTAATTAGGGAAAATAACATTTCTAAAATTTTCCTAAGGCATATTGGGTTTGGGTTGGACCCAATACCCAAAAGAAGCTTCTGATAGGTGAAGGAGGCATCGTACAGGCATCTCTTCTTTCTCCTTCCACCAGAAATTAACAGAGAAGCTTCAAAATACATAAAAATGGCCTCCACTCCTTGATCTCTAATCAAAATTCTCAATCAATTAGAAAATTAGAAGGGTTTCCTAGCTCAAAACATAAATAAGGTAATCTCCTATCCCTTAAATCCCAAATTCTAGAGAGATTGCAATTTTTCATTTACTGTAATCTCAATTTGTTATTGATTTCTTTTTGCATGTCTGTAAATAAGCTTCTACAGGTCCTGCACGAGCTTGAATTGCTAAAAGCTTTGCCTTTGCTGCCTAAAACCATCATCTATTGCTGAAAATTGTAAGTATATAACTTACAGCAACTAAATTGAAAGCCTGTGCAAAATCTGTAGCTTTTTGTTGCAATTTCATACTAGTTGCTTAAGGGTTTCGTGTATCACGTTTTGCTGAAAATGTATCATAGTAAAACGGTCATAACTTTCACGTTTCTTGTCCGTTTTACCTCAAATTTTTTTTGTTGGGAAGTAGATTCGATAAGGAACGATTTGTTTTCAGGTTGTATCCTGAGATTTTGCAACTTTTGTGACCTGAAATGAGTTTGAAGACAGAACCTCGATTCTGTCTTTAACAAATCAGGCTGTGTTTGAATTTTTTAGCAAAACAGCCATAACTTTTGAACCACAGTTCGGATTTTGATAATCTTGCCCATTCTGGAAAGCTTATTTCATATACTACAACTTTGGTTTGTTGAGTTTTCTATTATTTTGATGTTATCTATGACAAAATTGAATTTTTATACTGCTAACCCGAGAGCAAAACAAGTTTTTTCCTGTTGTTGAGTCTGAAACGGAATCGGCCATACCTTCTTCGTTTTTAGGCCGAATTCGATAATCTTAGATGTTCTGGAAAGCTCATTTTATAAGCTACAACTTTTTATTTAGTCGTATTGCCTGATTCGAATGTTTACTATGCTGAAATTGTAAATATTTATCTCTGTCCTGTTAATATATATATATACTATATGCTACAGGCCTTGTTTAAGATTTTTAGTAAAAAGATCATAATTTTTAGACCGCTGATCGAAATTTGATGATCTTGGTCATTTCGGAAAGCTTAGAAACTAAGCTACAACTTTGTTTTTAATCGCATTGGCAAATTTTTGCGTTTTGTATGCTGAAATCATAAATGTTTTTAAGCATTTTTAAGGGTTTTTAAAACAAGTATTCCTTATTTCCAAGGCTTTTATAAATCAAAAAAAAAAAAAAAAAAAAACCCCATTTTCTACGGAAAAATATTTTATAAATAATTTTATTTATTTTAATCATTTTTATGTTATTTGGGCGTATATTTGACGTTTTGATTGAGTTTGAAGCATTTTATCATATTAGTCCATTTGACTAATATTATGCGAATATGGTCCGAAGACTCCTAATTAAGAGTATATTCGATAGAGGACCATATGGATGTAGAATTACACTTGCCGAGGATATGAGGCAAGGTTATTTATTATTTTGATACTTGTCGATGAAAGGAGACAAGTGTGGTAGTCAAATTGAACTCGTCGTGGTACGAAATACGATGAGTTGGGATCTTCTACATTATGCCGATGAAATGAGGCGATGTATATAATTATTATTTTTACGGTTTGATGTTAATTTATGATTACCTTACGATGTGGTATCGACCGACGAATAGTAAACCATTAGGTGCTGACGCATGGTATGGGACGTGTGTTAATACCTTTTGGGTTCCTAGTCGTAGAGTTGAGACACATGGAAGTTTGGACTAGTACTACGGACCTCGAGTGAAGTGGGGTTGCAGATTAGTAGTCAACCCCGAAGCATTATGATATTATTATTACTCGGGTCTTTTGACGTCACCGATTGGGATGGAGGAAATTATAGGCTACGTAGTCATGTGCATAGGCAGGAAAGATAGAGATGAAGGTGATCCCAATCCCATGATGTATGGTACCGAAGTACAGTACTAGTGGAAGTAAATAGCACGTGCAAAGTACTCTTTTTATTGACAATTTTGATGTTAATCTTTTTGGGTGATGTTTATGTTTTAAATAGCCTCGAGTAAGAATGAGGCGACATTATAGGATGGTCCATGATGTTTCGACCATATTATTACTACTTGTTTGAGATTATGTGATTTATGAAGTTCGACCATCTTTATGATTGATTTGAAGTACTTCGAGATAATTTCCCTTCTTATAATATAAGAATAATCCTTGATGATTCTCATAGATGTATATTCATGATGAACCTTATATTCATTCCATTGGGAACAACGAAATGATTATCTCATTATCACTTGTCATCATTGAGGCCCTTATCTACTGATGAGTTTAGTTGCCTGACCCGTGTGTTTTTCACTCGGGTCAGACCGAGTTGCAGGTTAGCATGGACAACTTCTCTTTTTGGATCAGCTTATCACTTTTTGTGGGACTTATCGATATGGCTAGCTTTTATCTTTAGACCGTTTTGTTGACTATCATGATGTATATTCTTTTTGTGGGATGATTGTATGTGATTATCAGTACCCCTTTTTGGCACTCGTGTATGATGTATTATGTGGGCATGTATGGTGGTGTATGTGTATATATATCTGATCTGGGTTTGCTGTTCTGTGACTGTTAATTACTTTCCGCATATATGTATATTACATTAGTTCTGAAATGTTGTAAACCGCCATAGTGTGCAATAGTTATGGACTAGACATGTCAACCACATATGAGGTAAATGAAAAAAAATGATGACACTAATTGACATGTTTAGTTCTTAGCTAGTGTATGCTATGTTGGTCGCCCTTATCCAACCCTATTCTCTGCGTTAGTAGACAGAATTACTCGTTAATTCCCTTTACTAACGTGGGTCTCGGGGTGGGGCGTCACAGTTTATATGCAAGAATAAATTGAACAATGATTTAATTCAATAAATTCAATTTAACAGGAATGACGATAAAATATACCAAAAAGCAATAAATAAATTTCCAGTCACATTAGAAATTAATTTAACACACATAAGAAATTTTAGAAGTTGTGAGTGGGTTAAAACACTCACCTTTTGAATTTAAATCCAATTTAAACCCAAAATTTGAATAGTCTCAGAATCCGTCCAAACAAGGGCAAAATGTACGGAATTCCAATACGAACCTAGCGGAAAAAAACGCGCGTGAAACGGAGTTCATATGCGAAAGTTATATCAGTTAGATCATTTGAAAACAAAATTTTAAACTAAAACAAAGATAAACAACTCACCTCCTAAACAAAGCCACGTCACCATCACATGAACAGCGAAACCCTCCCTGTACGCAATCGACACCACGCAACCCTAATAGAGCCGCCACAGTACTCGACGTCGCCCTGCCTCCTCTCGCCAATCGCACCTCATGCCAGACCTACGCCACCTCCGCGTGGCCACGAGACATCGTCCCTTGACCACAAATCGCCGATCGAAGGCGAATTACCCAACAGCCACCGTTTTCCAATAACCCTAGTCAAATTTTAGTCGTAGATCCAACCGTTAGCTCGACGAACGAACAACGCCGATGACCTCCACTCATCCCCCTCTACGCGCCCATACCCTTGATTTGATGATCCGTCGCAGTTGATCGCGATGCAATGGACGGGCGAGGATAAACGAGCCAATCCCAGCTACATAGAAACCCGGATCGAAAAATGAATCACAAAATTTAGATGCGCTCATCGAGAGCTTTCTGATGATATAAAATATGATATAGTTTGAAGAGTTTGAAATTTTTCTTTGGTTTTAAATTGCAATTGGGAATTTTGGTTTTCTGCCATTGAAATGAGGAAGAGGAGCAATTGGAATCGTACGTACAGAATAATGAATATAAGAGATAGGCTAGGTTTTATAACAAGGTATATATAGGCAAGCTGAAATTGGAATGGACCGGATCGATTTGATATACGCGTTGAACGATAAAATGGCCTGAAAAGCCCGTTTCGACTCCTTTAACGAAATTGGGTCAACCCATATATCAAAAGAGATGTTTTTAGATATTTTAAATGCGACTGAACATGTTTCAAGTCCAAATTCCATTGTATGAAGAAGTTATGCTAAAATCAACATATTTCGAACTGATTTCAATCAAATTGATTTCAAGGCGTTTCGAGCCCGTACGATCATACGACAAGTCTGATCGCTACGAAACTTGAAATCCTACAAGAATTCCCTGTTATGGATCCGATGAAACTAGTTTCGTCGAAATCCGAGTCAGTGGCCAAAATGACTATTTCCCAGTTAATTAAATAATTAATTAATTAATTAATTTAATCACTTTTCAATTTCAATTCCATAACTAACAAATCTTATCATTTTTAATTTCTTAAACAATTACAATAATTTCAAAAATTTAGATGTCAATTCAAAGTTAAATTTATTTACCCATTATTGTAATTAATTCCAATTTATATAGATTTCTTAATTATCAATTGAAATTCCAATAAATCATTTATTTGAATTTTTTATTCTGTTATTCAATCCATTATCACTATATAGATAAAATTAATATCGGTTCATGGTTTATTGCATTAATATTCTCAAATTTCAAATTAATTTCCATTGACATAATATTTAAATATTAAATTTCCATTTATTTGTAATTAATCCAATTATTAAATTTAAGTTCCAATAAATTAATAAATCTTGAATTTCCATTCTTTTTATTCAACCTATTATTATATTATGAATACATTTGACATTCCTTCCAAATATTACCTAAATTTACATTGACACAATAATTTAATTACAAAGATCTTATTAATTTAAGTAATTTTAATCATTGAAATTTACGGGTCGTTACACTTGACCTGTTGATAATTTCACATCGGCTCATAAAGATCGAATTGTCTCTCTTCAACCCTTTACACCAAAAGTTCTACTTTAGGAACGACACTTACACATCTTTGGTGTTTGTGTGCCATTGCCCAAGCATCAAAAAATGAATCGTCGTACGAAAAAATAAGGAATATAATAAAAAACTTCACAACAAAATTATTAAATATATCACAACAATAATGTTGTGCATAAAGTTACTCCTTAATAGGAGTTACCAAAGTTACACAAAAGTACTACAAGTTAGTCTAGGCTGTTATAATAGTCTACCATTATCATGTGATGAACAAAATACATAAACAAACTGCATAAATTGTAGAATAGATAGTTAAGTAGGTGAAAGCCTAATGCTCACATGCCCCTTCAAAGCGCCCACATAGACTTATAACTCTCGAACAACTCGAATAAAATTGAATACTCAAGAGTTATAGGGAAAACAAACTGTAACGACCCGCCTTTTTGGACAGTTTAAACCGACGATCAAATACACATGCCGGTTCCAAACCATTAAAAAAAAGACAGATGGTTATTGGGGTAATTAAGAAAAGAAAAGAAATAAAGGAAATGAAACAACACAGAATCTCGCAGCGGAACGATAAAATATAATAGTCAAATAAACAGTTCATGAAGCTGTTTACTATACTTAGACAATTATTTATACAACATTTATCAGAGTTATACATATACAACAGAACAAATAAATAATGCAGCAGACAACATGATGCACAGATAATAATAATAATAGTATACCAAATCTTCGTCTTCGTCCTCCAGAATAGATCTTCAAAAATCTGAAAACTCAGGACTGACCCGAGCGTAATGAAAAGACAAAACACTCGAGTCAGGACTAAAATATCCATATGAAAGTTAAATCAATCGTAAATAAATATGAGTGTGACGGCGTCAGAGATATTTACGGGGTTTGACATCTCATATCCAGTGTCAACGTGCGTGCAATAACTTAAGTGATGTTACGGGATTTTCCACCTTTCAAGGATCCGTTAAACTATCCACTAGGTAGTAATGTACGCTAAGTAGATAATGTCTATCAGTAATATAAAGTATCAAAATAGCGTTAAGGCGTTACCATAATCCCCCTTAACACATTTTATATTCCCAAAAGCATATACAAGACCGTAGTTTCCCCAAAACCGAAAGTCACCAGAGGGCAATCCATATACTCAAGGTACAAACCAAAACGTAGTGGTCGCGAATAGGATAATCAGTATGACAAGGTACATGAGGCGATACCAACTAGGATACTAGTAGTTGCGTGATCCGGACTGATGTTGAGCATAGCAGCTACTACCTCAACACCGCGAAACAACACTCCCAAATCAAGGGGTGCATCCAAATCAAATCACAAATGAAATAGATATGGTATCGAAGAAGTGTGTCCGCTAGAGGTGGCGAACCTCAATGGCCCGGCGCGGCTCCTGTTTTAGTCATGTCAGGGGTCATCCAATATCGTTCTCTTTCTTCAGTCAACGCGTTCACCAAACCATCCACTTCATTCTGGATCAACACTCCGCGTATAATAGTTATTAAAGTGGTTTTCGGTATTGACAGAGAGTATGTCCATATCCGATCCCGGTCTCTTTAATAACTACGTATTATTACACTGATGGCTCTTTTATATTTCAAATTGATTCATGATTGATAACAAAATATCATATTCGCTTTAAAATCAAATCCATTTCAAAATCATCATATATTCAAAATTATCAATTTTGTCCGATAAATCAATTTCACTTCAAAATTTGATTCGAATTCAATTTAGGTTATAATCTCTACTTTAACCTAGTTCGTATTTAAACCAAAGGTTCAAATATAAACATTTCCGTCTCTTTAACCAGTTTGAATTTAAGAAAATAGTTTAAATAGTTTAAAATAGTTAAATAATTCAAAATAGTTTAATAGAAAATATTTAAATAGTTTAATCGAAAATAATTTGAATATAAAATGGTTTATATATAAAATAGTTTGAAAAAAAATCAAAAATTATTTGATAAATAATTCCAAAGTCAAACTGGCCAACTTCCCAAATTTCCTATCCAAATCAAATCCAAATTCCATTTCGATTTAATCGATTTATTCCAATTTCAACTTGAATAAATTTCTATTCCACGTAAATTTCGATTTCAATTCACAAATTTCTTTAAATTTCAATTCAATTCCAAATTAATTTAAATCTAAATTTCAAATAAATTTTCAATTCCAAACTCAAACTTGAGATATCATTTCATATCAATTTTCTTAGAAATATTCAGAGTTCGATTAAAAGTCCAATCTTTTAAAACAAATCAACTTTCAAAAATTTACACCGTATTTCTATTTTCAATTTAAATCTAAACTTCGATTTTATTTAATAATTTCGTTTACCAAGTTTAAATTCTAACATTTCGAGCTCCAATTCAAAATAATTCAATTTCCATAAATTGGATTTTATTCTTAAAATCAATTCATTTAAATAATTTCAAAACAACTTTTAAAATCATTTAATTTATCCAACTTGGTGTCCGTATATAATTTTCTAACCTATGGCCAAGTGATTAGTTATTACAATTAAATGTCAGGGATGAATATATCATTTAAATCAATCACAGTGTCATATGTATGCATAGCAGGATATATATAAACAAATAAACATCCAAACATTTAAATATCAACCAATAACATCCATCGAAATACATCATCCAATAGGCAATACAATTCACGGCAATTTCATATTTATCAATGTCAGGTAATTTAATCGCAATTCAATTTTAATTTAAATTTAACTGTCAATTTAATTTTTTTAACGGTGAATTCAAATGACAATAAATATGATAATTAAATTTTATCAAACAACAACAAATAAAAATCATAACTATGCATTATGTCAAATTTAAATAGCATAAAGATATTCAGTACGTTGTGAGCGTTATAAAACACTCACCTTGATTTTACGATTTTAAATCAAATCGAACGACGTTCGATTTAACATAAAATTTTAATGAGCTCCAAACACTTTCGGATCTGCACTGCAGCGCAGCTCTCATCTCCGCGATTCCGGCGCTTCTTCCCCAAAGTGAAATTCACGTATGCAAACCCATTAGCCGCCGATCTTCAAGCAATTTTCACGACCACCTCGTCGACTTCCAGAACGATCAGCTAGCGCCACCACGAAACCCTTCACCAGAGCCACCTACCCGCCAAGTTTCATCCCGTCATTCGCCGTCGTTTGCACACAATCCAAGGAAATACGTACACACTTCCAAGTCAGATCTGGACGAATCCATGAAAAATTAGCATACATCAACCATATGGATTTGAAGAGCTCGTCGAGATTTACACTTTTGCTTTTGGAATTTTTCGATTTCGTCGAACGGATTGAGAGATATTAAGGAAAGAAGATCGGCAATTTCTGGCCATGGAATAGGTGGCGGCCATGATTTAGAATTAGGGTTTCGGGATTAAAATAATAATAAAACTGTCTCGGTTTGCGTGCGTATTTACATAGGTAGGTCCAAAATCATCCGAACTCCAATCGAGACGTGCCGCCAGGCATTTATAAGGTTTTACCCCCATTCCGGACGCAATGGAACTAGTTTCAAGGCCTAATTCGATCATATCTGGAAGATAGCTTTTCGAAGTCGATTATTTTAATTAAATTCGAAATTAAATTTCTACGCTTTTCAAGCTCGCACGGCCAAACGACAAGTCCAATTGCTACGAAAATTGAAATCCTACCATAATTTACTATTACGGATCCGATGAAACAAGTTTCGTCGAAATCCGAGACTGTTTGAAAAATGGCTATTTAACTCGTCAATTAAATATTAAAATATTCAATTTTCACAAATTTACTTTTAATTCGATTTTAAAAGTTCTACAACATCATTCTAACTTTAATATGATAAAATAGAATTTTACAAATCATTTTTAATCATATTAAACCCGTTATCCAATTATTCAAATAATTTCAAATATTAAATTATTCAACAAATTACATTAATAATCATTTTCCTTCAATAATCACCTTAAATTTTCTAATTAAAATAGCTAAAAATACGGGTCGTTGCACTCTCGCCCACTCAAAACTTTTCGTCCCCGAAAAGGAAAAGAAGGGAAAAGGAACTAAGTATAGAATTCAACATTAGATATATTTTATTCAAAATTACCAACTTATAAAACAATGAAATTTCATTTATAAAGTCATAACTACGCTTCCACAATGTTACTCCGAACGGCTTTCTAAATTTAAAAGTTAGTTATCAAAACAAGTTATAAAATTTAAAAACTTGATAAATTTTCTAACACCCGGATTCACGGAAAATTTCGGCAGGGTCTCCTTTGCGCGGCTCGATCGAAAATTTTTACAATTCAATATATAACACAAATATAACCAATATATATCAAATATACATCTCATCTCAATGATGAGGCATCCCATATCTGGGGAAACAACATATATATATCACCAATACCATATAAAACCATAAGCGTACCTTTTATTTAGCATTTATTAGCAGTTTACTTACATTTTGTATTTAGCACAGAAGCGAGCTCTACAACGAAGCGCAACCCCTTTGCTACCTACTCAAATGCTCAATAACTAAGTTAGAACCATGCATATAAAGATAGATCGATATATTTAGCCTACACAACATATATATAACCTATTTAGCTTCAAAACTGAGATTCCAATTTCAGGACAGCAAACAAATCTCAGTTTTAGGTCACCTAAACTATAAAATTTGGCAACAGAATCTAAACAAAAGTTGTTATATTCATTTCAAGCTTTCCGGAATGTCCAAAATCATCGAATTCAGACCATACATTCAAAAGTTACGGCCGTTTTACTTAGAGGATACGCCTCAGCCTGGGCAATGAATTGCGCAGGTCAGCGACGTTCACCCACATTTACGACCTTCTAAGCGATATCAAAACACAAAACACTTAAAACAAAAGTTTTATCTTAATTTCTTAGCTTTCCATAAAGTGCAAGATCATCAAAACCCAATAAACCAGTCAAAAGATATGGCGAAAATACTAAGGGTGTATACTACTGATTTTACTTATTTTTACACAGGACAGCGAGTAACATTCAAGTTTTTAACCAAGAAGACGAAGGAATTTTCTCAAGATATCTAAACAAAAGTTGTGCTAGAGTTTCTAAGCTTTCCTAAAAGTCCAAAATCGTCGAATTCCGTTCAGCCACTTAAAAGTTATGGTTGTTTTCGTTTCAGCATATATTGGACAATGTTGGATTTTTTTTTCCAAAAATTTGCTTTTATTATTTCAAAGTACAAAACATAAAAACTTCAAATTTTCTAAAGAACAATCATAAACACAAAGCCATCTATTTTCTTATTCATCCATACAATAGGTTTACATTCAATTTGTTCCCGATTTATTGAAGTTTGTTTCATTCACATTTTTAATTCAAGTCAATTTGCTCCCAATTTGAATTCAATTATTTAAAATTTTATTCCGTTTATTCAATTCCATTAACACTAATGAATTCTACTTAATCAATTATCATCCATCTAACAACCAATGCATATCAAACATTAGCATCCATCCAAAATCTACACTAAATCAATTATACATTTCCAAGTCAATTTTAATTTCATACACTTCCAAGTTTATTGACATTTAGTTATATTCAAATTTAATTAGTTTCCATTTACCAATTTTATATTTCATTAAGTTTAAATTTTATTCATTCACTTATACATGTATCATTCATTTTACAGCTTAAATTTCTTTTATATTTACAACTATCAATAGATCTTTACATTTTATTTTTCACTCTCACACTGGTATATTATTTCTCTACTTATCCTTATTAGCATTTTAAACCCTTTAAGTATTTGGTAAGTTATAGTTATGCAAATAGAATGTAGTTAAACAACATACAGCTTCTTTTCATTTAAAGTTGAATTTTCAATTTATCAATTCTTAAGTCATTACTTAAATTTCACTATAATTTAATTTCACATTTACATTCACATATAGTATTTTCATTTTATATTAACATAATTGTGAATCACCTTTAAATGTTAATTTAAATTCCAATTATTTACTAACAATTTTATTTATATTTGCAAACCATTAATTAAATGCATATTTCATTATTCAAACCTATACTTGTATATTATCCAATTAACAATTCATATAACATTTTTGAACTTCTTAAGTATTTTGGTAAGTTATATCTAAGCTATAGAATGAAATTTAATACTATGCGAGTTTTACAGTTTCAATTTTATCTTAAGTTCATAATTTCCTAATTCTAAGGATTTCTACTTCAATTGATATTTTCACTTAGCTCTTAGGTTCATTTCTCATTTCACAATTCAGAAGTTCCTTAATGATTCAAGTCTAAATTCATTTCAATCAAAAAAAAAATCATTAATTATTAAAGAACTTAAGAATTCCAATCCCGGTTTCATTTCAAATCAAGGTTTGAAATAATATATAATTATATAATTTATATATCAAATCATACTATAGAGAATGCAAAACAAAATAAAATTTGAGTCAAAACAAGGTTTAGACAAGCTATTAAGTGGTCTCCCCCACTCGGACTCTCGAAAATAAACGCCAATGATGCGTGCATGCATCATCGAAATCATTTTCTAGCGTCAAGAGAAGGGAATATAACACTTATCATAAAAAAATCCTTCGAAAACAATTTCAACTCAATTATACTATCATATAATGCTCATATTATATTTTTCAAATTCTTGTAAGTCAATCTCAAACACCGGAATTTAAATTCCCAAATCCAAGTTAAAATTCATTTATATTCATTATCAATTGTGTTTACAAGATTTCATTTTCCTAAATCCATTGTTATTTAATCAATTGTTGTAAATATTGACTGATCAAACAATAACGATAATAATCTAATATTATCATCTCCTAACAATCAATTCAATCAAAATGAATAAATATTCAAATAATTCTTTTATATAAAATATATTCCAAAATGATATTGTGTTGGTTTGTCCTATTCAAGTGTTTAGAAATTCCTATCGATGCCTTGGCATCCCAAGTATCGACCAGAATTCATAAATACTCAACGGAACAAATTAACACAATATAAAACCATTTTATATCAAATAACAAGTACGCTCTCTCATATACACTCAACTCATTCATATAGTTTACCTCTATTTCAATGAGTTATTCCCCACTAAAGCCAAGGTTTATCGCTAAATCAAAGTTCTGATACCAGCTGTAACGACCCGCCTTTTTGGACAGTTTAAACCGACGATCAAATACACATGCCGGTTCCAAACCATTAAAAAAAAGGCAGATGGTTATTGGGGTAATTAAGAAAAGAAAAGAAATAAAGGAAATGAAACAACACAGAATCTCGTAGCGGAACGATAAAATATAATAGTCAAATAAACAGTTCATGAAGCTGTTTACTATACTTAGACAATTATTTATACAACATTTATCAGAGTTATACATATACAACAGAACAAATAAATAATGCAGCAGACAACATGATGCACAGATAATAATAATAATAGTATACCAAATCTTCGTCTTCGTCCTCCAGAATAGATCTTCAAAAATCTGAAAACTCAGGACTGACCCGAGCGTAATGAAAAGACAAAACACTCGAGTCGGGACTAAAATATCCATATGAAAGTTAAATCAATCGTAAATAAATATGAGTGTGACGGCGTCAGAGATGTTTACGGGGTTTGACATCTCATATCCAGTGTCAACGTGCGTGCAATAACTTAAGAGATGTTACGGGATTTTCCACCTTTCAAGGATCCGTTAAACTATCTACTAGGTAGTAATGTACGCTAAGTAGATAATGTCTATCAGTAATATAAAGTATCAAAATAGCGTTAAGGCGTTACCATAATCCCCCGTAACACATTTTATATTCCCAAAAGCATATACAAGACCGTAGTTTCCCCAAAACCGGAAGTCACCAGAGGGCAATCCATATACTCAAGGTACAAACCAAAACGTAGTGGCCGCGAATAGGATAATCAGTATGACAAGGTACATGAGGCGATACCAACTAGGATACTAGTAGTTGCGTGATCCGGACTGATGTTGAGCATAGCAGCTACTACCTCAACACCGTGAAACAACACTCCCAAATCAAGGGGTGCACCCAAATCAAATCACAAATGTAATAGATATGGTATCGAAGAAGTGTGTCCGCTAGAGGTGGCGAACCTCAATGGCCCGGCGCGGCTCCTGTTTTAGTCATGTCAGGGGTCATCCAATATCGTTCTCTTTCTTCAGTCAACGCGTTCACCAAACCATCCACTTCATTCTGGATCAACACTCCGCGTATAATAGTTATTAAAGTGGTTTTCGGTATCGACAGAGAGTATGTCCATATCCGATCCCGGTCTCTTTAATAACTACGTATTATTACACTGATGGCTCTTTTATATTTCAAATTCATGATTGATAACAAAATATCATATTCGCTTTAAAATCAAATCCATTTCAAAATCATCATATAATCAAAATTATCAATTTTGTCCGATAAATCAATTTCACTTCAAAATTTGATTCGAATTCAATTTAGGTTATAATCTCTACTTTAACCTAGTTCGTATTTAAACCAAAGGTTTAAATATAAACATTTCCATCTCTTTAACCAGTTTGAATTTAATAAAATAGTTTAAATAGTTTAAAATAGTTAAATAATTCAAAATAGTTTAATAGAAAATATTTAAATAGTTTAATCGAAAATAATTTGAATATAAAATGGTTTATATATAAAATAGTTTGAAAAAAAATCAAAAATTATTTGATAAATAATTCCAAAGTCAAACCGGTCAACTTCCCAAATTTCCTATCCAAATCAAATCCAAATTCCATTTCGATTTAATCGATTTATTCCAATTTCAACTTGAATAAATTTCTATTCCACGTAAATTTCGATTTCAATTCACAAATTTCTTTAAATTTCAATTCAATTCCAAATTAATTTAAATCTAAATTTCAAATAAATTTTCAATTCCAAACTCAAACTTGAGATATCATTTCATATCAATTTTCTTAGAAATATTCAGAGTTCGATTAAAAGTCCAATCTTTTAAAACAAATCAACTTTCAAAAATTTACACCATATTTCAATTTTCAATTTAAATCTAAACTTCGATTTTATTTAATAATTTCGTTTACCAAGTTTAAATTCTAACATTTCGAGCTCCAATTCAAAATAATTCATTTTCCATAAATTGGATTTTATTCTTAAAATCAACTCATTTAAATAATTTCAAAAAAACTTTTAAAATCATTTAATTTATCCAACTTGGTGTCCGTATATAATTTTCTAACCTATGGCCAAGTGATTAGTTATTACAATTAAATGTCAGGGATGAATATATCATTTAAATCAATCAGAGTGTCATATGTATGCATAGCAGGATATATATAAACAAATAAACATCCAAACATTTAAATATCAACCAATAACATCCATCGAAATACATCATCCAATAGGCAATACAATTCACGGCAATTTCATATTTATCAATGTCAGGTAATTTAATCGCAATTCAATTTTAATTTAAATTTAACTGTCAATTTAATTTTTTTAACGGTGAATTCAAATGACAATCAATATGATAATTAAATTTTATCAAACAACAACAAATAAAAATCATAACTATGCATAATGTCAAATTTAAATAGCATAAAGATATTCAGTACGTTGTGAGCGTTATAAAACACTCACCTTGATTTTACGATTTTAAATCAAATCGAACGACGTTCGATTTAACATAAAATTTTAATGAGCTCCAAACACTTTCGGATCTGCACTGCAGCGCAGCTCTCATCTCCGCGATTCAGGCGCTTCTTCCCCAACGTGAAATTCACGTATGCATACCCATTAGCCGCTGATCTTCAAGCAATTTTCACGACCACCTCGCCGACTTCCAGAACGATCAGCTAGCGCCACCACGAAGCCCTTCACCAGAGCCACCTACGCCCCAAGTTTCATCCCATCATTCGCCGTCGTTTGCACGCAATCCAAGGAAATACGTACACACTTCCAAGTCAGATCTGGACGAATCCATGAAAAATTAGCATACATCAACCGTATGGATTTGAAGAGCTCGTCGATATTTACACTTTTGCTTTTGGAATTTTTTGATTTCGTCGAACGGATTGAGAGATATTAAGGAAAGAAGATCGGCAACTTATGGCCATGGAATAGGTGGCGGCCATGATTTAGAATTAGGGTTTCTGGTTTAAAATAATAATAAAACTGTCTCGGTTTGCGTGCGTATTTATATTGGTAGGTCCAAAATCATCCGAACTCCAATCGAGACGTGCCGCCAGGCGTTTATAAGGTTTTACCCCCATTCCGGACGCAATGGAACTAGTTTCAAGGCCTAATTCGATCATATCTGGAAGATAGCTTTTCGAAGTCGATTATTTTAATTAAATTCGAAATTAAATTTCTACGCTTTTCAAGCTCGCACGGCCAAACGACAAGTCCAATTGCTCCGAAAATTGAAATCCTACCATAATTTACTATTACAGACCCGATGAAACAAGTTTCGTCGAAATCCGAGACTGTTTGAAAAATGGCTATTTTAACTCGTCAATTAAATATTAAAATATTCAGTTTTCACAAATTTACTTTTAATTCGATTTTAAAAGTTCTACAACATCATTCTAACTTTAATATGATAAAATAGAATTTTACAAATCATTTTTAATCATATTAAACCCGTTATCCAATTATTCAAATAATTTCAAATATTAAATTATTCAACAAATTACATTAATAATCATTTTCCTTCAATAATCACCTTAAATTTTCTAATTAAAATAGCTAAAAATACGGGTCGTTACACAAACAACCAGGGTCAGACGATATGTTTGGCATGGGTAAGAAATTTAATCAATAAGTGCATGATTAAAATTAAAAATGTATGAGCAGGCCAACTAACATGGAACGGGAGTGGTTGACTCTTCGGGATTAAATTAGTAACAAATTCGAAGGCTCGATCAAATAAGAAAAGGAAAATCTCCGACAAATGACAAGGAAGGTTTATTACCCTTGAAGTATACCTCAAGTAATATACTTCTAAGAAGCTTATATATTATGTGATGCTTCTTGGATAATACCAAGTTGGACACCACCGAACCTACCGAGTATCCGAATATTTCACATCTAATAGTGCTACCGAATTCAATCTAGAAGAGATGTGAATGTACCCTAATGGGAGCAACCCTACATAGCTTGGCTACTTCTTATGCTTTGGATTTAGTCATTTCCGACAAAGCATATCAATGTTCAATGGAACAACACATCGTCTTAGCATAACGATAATAAAGAAGCTGAAGTAACAAGTAGCTGATAAACCAACTATTAAGGATATAAAACGATCGTATATGGAAATTAGGTCTTGCATACTTATCACCACTCATCAAATTCAAACTTGTACTTTTCTTGGTTAATAATAATACCGAACAAGTTAAGGTAGTGTTGTCTCAAAGTCGTATCTCATGATTATTCCTAACGTTCAAAATAGAGACAAATCAACTTTTTCGATGTTTAGTGTTAACTATACAAGTAAATCATTTCCATACAAGTGAATCGCTTTATAGAAATTTATTCATTCTATAAATAATTCATAATTTTCCTTCAAAAACCCGGATTCAGGCTTGCGCTTCACGTTACAAATATTAGCTTCAACACGCTCTATTAAAAGACTTTACTAACTTTTTAACATCATTGTAAAAGGATTTAATAACTTCCAACATCCTTATTTAATTGGATACTTGGCTTTAACTATCATAAATGAGAATAATTAATTATCTTTTAACTTCATTAATCAATTTGGTTAATTCACTTCAAAATACCCTTTAATCAAAAAGGTTAACCACCAATAATTAACATAATTAATTAAATTAATTTATTAAATTTAATCTCATTATTTACGTAAATTATTTAAATTAAGACATCATTAATTAAATTAATTAATTTAGAACATGATTAAGAAAAGATTAATTATTTAGTTAAATTTAAAAATCATTAATTGAAAGGGTTTAATTAATTTTAATCATCAGCAATTAAAATGGTTAATTAATTTTAATCAATCATTATTAAATAATTAATCAACCTTAATCATCATTAGGCAAAATGATTATTTAATTTTAAGTATCAGTAACAAAGTAATTAATTAAATTTAAATATATCATTAATAAGTCTATTAATTAAATTTAAACTCCTCATTAACAAGTTAATTTAATTAACCTTAATCCTTATAAATAAATTAATTAATTATATGTAAAAATATTTATTAAAGTAATTAATTAAATTTGAATATCATCCTTATTTAACAACTTTATTAACTTGTGAAAACAAAACCCAAGTTCGAGAAATAAATCGACAAATTTCGATAAGGATATGTTTATTAAAAGTACCGATATAGCGATAGTCACAATACGGACACTTAGACAACTATTTTAATGTCACTTTATTTACATCTGCACATCATATAACCATAAGAAAATCATAACATAAGGTACTTAACTATTATACAATATGTAGAAAGCAATCACTAACAATACAACTAACCTTTCAAAATGCTTACTAACTCGCTTATTATCTACTAAGGTGACAACTTCTCAAGGTATAAACAAAAAAAAATTCATCACATGATAATACATAGAAACACTCATTAATAATATATAAAAATAAACAATGTTAAAGTTAAAAGTTTTAGTTTGAAAGGTGAGATTTTTACTCACAAATAATTTGCAGATTCAACTCCAACTTTTGCATGAACTTGAACACGATCGAGATCTTTACTTCTACTTAAAAAAATGGTATTTTGGCGGGTCGATTGGAAAATATGGTTCGGCCTATAATGAAATAGGCTTGGCCAAGAGAAGTGAAGAGGTGGATATGGGTCTAGTATGTTTAGTTAGGTGATGCGGAGAGTGATGATGGATGTGGTATTGATTTTTTTTACTTAAGGAAGAGATGGAGATTTAGATCTTTAACACTATGAAATATCCATGGAAGCCATGGAAATCCCTTAAAAGCTTAAAAAATATATTAAAATTGAATAGTGAATGAAAAATGAAAAAATAAATTAGAAATTTGCATATATATAAAATGAATAAATGAAATTACCAAAACGCCCCATGTCATTTACCCTCCACAACATTATGCCACCTCACCCTTGTCACCACCTCCAACATTTTGAAACTTACATTTCCTCCTTCACCATTTTCAATGCCAACATGAAATAAATGCACGTATATACTCAGTTGCCAAAATATCAAATCATGTCCAAACATGTTTCATTTGATACGACATTTTCTTTTTTATTTTATTTTTTTTAAATCTTACATACTTAAGTATATACACCTACACACACACTCCATAATATCCTAAATGAATGTGAATATATTAGCACTATGGTTCATAACGTTTTCGACAACTTTTATCCTACAAAAGTCGAAAATTCAGAAAATGAATTCCAATTACATTTTAGATTTTTCTTCAAACTAAATATTTTTATAAAATATTTTGAAAACTATTCCACCATCATTATTTATTATCACAAAGAATTTTATTTTAGTTGTAAATCCATTAATTAATTATTTAAAAATATATTAAATATCGTTATTTTAAGGAGGTTAGATTACATGTTGTTACACTCTCGCCCCTTAAAAGAATTTCGTCCCTAAAATTAATATACAAAAAGGCAATCCAAAAGGTATATATTATACCAAGAAATTTCTAAACAATGAAAAGAAACTATGCCATAAAAGAACATACATAATGCATTCAAACAACGAACAACTAGCCTGACATTACATCAGCATAAGTTTCTCTAATATGATCCGCAATCTCCTAAGTACAATCGTTAGGGTCATCACTCCACTAAACCATTATGAGCTTAAACATCTTGTTCCTTAGCTTCCTTTCATCTCGATCTATAATACAAAATAGGTGTCCGACTACATTCAAATTTGGTTCTATTTTAAACTCTTCCTAAACAGACCTATGAATAATCAAAGATGGATCATGAACATGCTTTCTTAGATGAGATACATGAAAGACTTTATGAACTTCCATCTATCTTTCAGGCTATTCTACTCTATAGGCCAACGATCCAATTCCCTCAAGGATTCTCAATGGTCCAATGAATCTAGTTACTAACTTTCTTTCCTTTTTGAAACATGCAACTCGTTATGTTTGGGAAACATTCATAAATACCATATCCCAAACGCAAACTCTAACTTCCTTGTCCATTGATCGACATAACTTTTCTGTCGATCTTGGGATTCTTTCATCCTTTCCTTGATCATAGCCACTTTCTCAGATGGTTCTCGAATCGTCTCTTGCAATGACTCAGAATTTTGGATATTAGAAATTGAAATACTTAATTGATTTTAAATATTTAAAAGTTAACTTTAACTCGAATTTCAAATATCACTATTTATCGGATAATTTAGTTATTGAAATTAATAATTGGAAATTCGTTAAATTGTTGAATTTGGAGTTTCAAGCTTGTTAAACATAATTTAAAGGCTTACAAAATTTATATTGATAATACTGAGATAATAAAAATTTTAAATTTGAATTTAAAAGTGGTTTATTTAGTTTTAAAAATATATTATTTAAATTGACATTTAAAATAGCCTTCCAGGCTCATTCTCGAATTTCGATGAAACCAGTTCCATTAGATCCATAATATTGTATTATTATCGGATTTCAAATTTCGTTACGTTGGGAGTTATAGTTTGGTCCTATGGTATGTAAACATGCTGAAATCTATATTGAAAATTCAATATAATAATTCAGTCCAAAAAGCTATCTTCTCCATACGATTGAATTCGAACTCAAAACCTTTTCTATTGCACTCAGGTTAAGGGTATAACATTATAAACACCTAGCGGCATGCCTCGATTGGAGTTGATATTTCGAGTTGCAAATTCAAGACGGTTTAAAATTAAATAATATTTATAAAATTGATTTGAAAAATAAATTCACATCGTAACTTTTTCCTTTCTCTTCGGTCACTATTCATTTACTATTCAAACACGTTTCCCTCTTTTCACCTTTTTGGATACCTCATAGCCAAACAAATTCATTCACAGAAAAGAAAAATCGAAATTCAAAAATTCAAAACTCAAGATATACACACTTAAAAATATTACAATTAATTTCAAAAATTTTATCGTTCCATGTTCTTCGATCCGGTGTGCATTTTGTGGGATGCGACGTGGGATAAGGGAGGCCAACGGTGAAGTCGAAATTGTAGGGAAAATAGGGTTATGATTTTGATGGGTTTGGGGCCGAACTTTGCGAGGTGGATGTCGTTTTCGAGCTCGGCATGGGAGAATGCATCTAGGCACGAGTTCTAGTGGGTCACGATGCCGTTTGTGGAGTGCGGTAGTTCTCTTTAGCAAAGCGAGGCCAATGGCTTTTGCGATTACTTCGGAGGTGTTCCAGTTGGAGTGGGAATGCCAAGCAGGTGGAATTGAGGTAGGAGGCCGGAGGCGAGATCGGAATTCAATTTCGCGAAGGATTTTCGTGTATCAATGGAGGACCTGTGGGGCGTGCACAACCAATTTTTTCCATGCACCGGGATATGGAGTTGGAGAGGAAAGGAAGGAGGAGGGATAGCTTGTTGGGCCAGGTTCGGTTCTTGTTTAGGTATGTTTTTTTAGTGGTAATTTATTTTTGCATTGTTAATAAAAATTTCAATCTCTTATAAAAGTCATATCTCACTCTAGGTCGTATTCATTGCAATTTTTGTGCTATATTCATAATAGCTCGTTCTTCGAAAAAAATTGGTTTAGGGACAATTGGAGTAAGCAGGAATTTTGATAAAAATTCAACGTCCGTTAATTTTAAATTCAAACGGATCACTTCGACATTAACAAAAAGCAAGGTGATTTAATCTCACTCAAAATGGGAATTTCTACAATTAATTTTAGGTAGTTAAAATTAATTTTTGGTTGATAGATTGAATTGATAATTTGTTATCAGTTGGATGCGATATTATACATAGTAGTGTATATATTGGAGTGCTTGATATTCCCGCATTTATATGGTGGATGAGACCCTATGCGTCACGCATAATTGTGGATGACCCTATATACCACGATATCACCCTCCAAGTGGGATTGGTATTTTTATATCGTGCTAACATTTGTGAATGCAAGGAAACAGGTTGGAGAGATCTAACTAGATTCCTCAAATATACTAAAATTATTTTTCATATTCAGTGATATGATATGTTTGAGTAATATGTGATATATTATATTGAAAAATTAATTATTGAATTGCTAGATATATCTTCGTCATTTTAAAATATCAAAAATGTAATAATTGGATTTTTGCAAGAAAATAAAAAGGAAATTTTTAAGTTAAATATTTATAGTGAGGTTAGCTAAATTAGAAGAATTAATTTCGAAGAAATAAATAGTTTATTTTTAAATCCTATTAATAAATTCCGGAATATGTAATAAATAGATTTTTTTTAGATACGTATGAACATGAGAGTTTAAAAATAAGTTACTAAGCGATATTGTTTAAGTATAAAAGAGTGTATTTTAAAATTTTAGATTTTAAATAATTGGGAAGAATAAAAGGGAAATTTTGAAATAAAATTTATGTTCCAAATTTAAATAAGTTTTAAAATCATAAAAAGGAAGTGAATCTTAAATTAGTGGATTTTGGAATAAATTCGGATTAACTGAGAAATTAATTTTAAAATGGAATTTAATTTGGAAATCGATGAAGAATCGATTAAGTGTGGTGAGACAGGAAAAATGGGTAATGAGATTTATGAAAATTTGAAACGAAGTTATGATATAAAGTGAAACAAAATTATCAGTGGTAATTTGAAAGGAGGTCGGTGTTATCCCATTTTGGTCAAAACTGGAATATCAACAAATTGGCAAGGAATGATGGATATCAGGATTAGAGATCAGTTGGAATTAAGGCTACAATCGATATCGTCAAAATTTGGTTGAACTCCGATCGGGACGAAATTGATTGGAGATGATGATAAGGATTAGGAAAGGCTATGCTTCAAATTTCAGGTTAATCGGAGTTCATATGAAGGAGTTATGATCGATGCAAGGTAGGAAGGGCATGTTGTTCGAATCCATCAAGGGGTCAAGGTGGTGCTCGTTTCGAATCCATCGGATTCGAACCCATCAGGATCGCATCGATCGAAGGCACGGCTCAATGATGGTTCGGATCAATAAACCTCGTATCGATCAGGAAGTGATGACTCGAATCGATACCTTTCGTATCGATCAGCTTGCACACGGCTCGATGGTCTTCGTATCGATCAGATGGAGAGCCTAAGTGGGCTAAGACTCGATGGCAACCTAGATTCCTTCGAATCCATCAGATAAGAGGTTCCTTAGAATCCATCAGATAATAGGTTCCTTCGAATCCATCAGGCAAGAGGGTCCTTCGAATCCATGAGGTAAGAGGCTCCTTCGAATCCATCAGGTAAGAGGCTCCTTCGAATCCATCAGTAGGAAAACCACTAAGACCATGGATTCGACCCAGTAAAACTCGGAGGGAAAGGCGAATCAACCCAGGGATTTCGCGACACATCATCGATGCGCACGCATGTTGGGTCGAGTCGAAGACCATGGATTCGAAGCATGGTTTGGAACCAGGCAGGGCGCACGAAGCCTTGATCTCGAATCGATCATATCTTCCAAAACGTTGATCCAAATGCACTGAAATTTTTACAGGAGCTCGCGTACGCATAGAAGAATGTTCACGCCAAGTTTCACCACGATTGGACATTTCCTTGATCGATTCGAACCAAAGGTCGAATCGATCCTGATGTGCGCCCGGATCTCCAGAATTCGGCCGTATGGGCCCCCTCACGTGCTAGAAGCAGTCTACCGGATTTTTAGAAAAAATATCAGCCTCCTAAACCTATAAATAGAGCCCCTGCTCATTCAGAAAAGGGGTCGGAGAATTGAGAGAGAACAAGCACGCCCGGACGCTGCCAGAATCATTCCATATCATCATTTCTCCCATTGATTTCGAATTTGGACTTTGTAACTTCAGTAATCACTTGTAACCAGCAAGGATAATTAATAAAAAGGATAAAACTTTGAAGTGGACGTAGGCCGGAGATAGCCGAACCACTATAAAACTTGTGTCACTGCTCGTTATTTTGGATTGCTGCTTATTATTTGCTGAGATCTGTTATTTGTGTTTGAATATTGTTGATTTGTATTCATACACTGGTGCTTTCACGGTATCTGTGGTTTGTGACCAATTTTGGCGCAAACACTTTTGGTGCTTTCACTGAGAAGGACTAGCACCCGCTACATCGGATTTGAAAGTTGGATTTGAAGATTTTAAAAGAGTTTGGTTTCAAGGAAAATGACTAGGCAAAATAGTAGAAGGAAAAGGGCTAAGAGAAGCCAACAGGAAGGAAGTCAACAAGCATCCTCCGGAGCCGGGGAAGGACAGGCTTCAATCTACATAACCCGGGATGAAATGCAGGCTATGGCAAATTCTTTGCAAGAGAGATTGTTGAAGAACCAACAGGAAATGATGCAGACTTTCTTTGAGCAAATGAGAGCTGTAGGGATGCAGAACTTAGGAACAGCTACAGCCGCTGTGGATGAAGGACAGGGGACTAGGGTCGAGGAACCCAATGGAGGATGAGATATGGAGCTAGAAGGCAATCATCAAGGGCTTGGGGGCAGGCCCACGGGATCTAATACTGGAGGAACTTTGGGAGGAATTCAACAGGCTAGAGCTAACGTGGCTTCTAGTGAACCACACGAGGAATATGTGCTGGAGTTCCCTCGGGGGCATGGGGGCAACCCCCAACAGACAATACCGGATTAGTAGAAATCATCAGAAGAACTGTGCGAGGTGGTTTGAGGAGTGAATAGGAGTCTGTTTGCTCGAGAAATAAGGATGGCTCAGAATCCACCTAAGTTTAAGCTACCTAGCATGGAGGTATATGATGGTAAGGCAGACCCAACTGATCACTTGATGAGGTACACCAGACACATGGAGGTGTTGGGAGCATCGGAGGAAGTGATGGCCCGATGCTTCCCTTTGTATCTGACGGACTTAGCTGCAATGTGGTTTAGGCAGCTGAGAGGAGGATCTATCAGGACTTGGAGAGAATTGGTGGAAAAGTTTTTGGGTCATTTTCGGGTTCACGTCAAGAGGCCGAAGAATGTGATGACATTGACATCGGTGAAGCAAAGGATGTATGAATCGCTTAGTGCTTTTCTAACTCGATTCAGTGCGGCAGTCGCTTCGGTGGATCGGCCTGATCCATCGATGGTTTTAATGGCACTAGTATCAGGAATCAGGGAGGACTCGGATTTCAAGGTATCTCTGATACGAGATCCCCCATAGGATCTCGACGAATTCTTTCACGAGGCGGAAAGGTTCCTTCGGCAGGAAGATGCGAGTATGGATTTAAAGGTGAAAAGGGTTAATGCAACTCAGGATGTAGGACCATCCAGCAAAGGTTTGGATAAAGACAAAGGGAAAAGGAAGTTGGACGATGATTCTGGAAACGCTAGGAAGCGATGGAAGGATCCAAAGTTTTCTACACACACAGGATTGAACGAGACGCTGGAGCGGATATACCTGGATACTCGGAATCGCTTCCTTACCGGAGGCCGGCTAGGAGAGAACCATCAGAACGGGAAAGGACATCAGGAAGGCACTGCCTCTTCCATGATTTAGATGGACATGACACCAACTGCTGCAGGCATTTAAAGGATATAATCGAGGAGCATGTAAGGAATGGACAATTACAACAATTTGTCGGAACTCGGAATGCAACGGTAGAGCAGGAGCAACTACCGACTACCTCACACCATGATGATGTGAGGCCCAGGGATGATGGTTGATTGATCATCCATTGATTAGGATAATGTGAAATAAGTAGCGAACTACTAGCAAGCAACCAAGTCATTTACACATGTATGAGGACGGAGATAGCCCCTAGGCATGCTCTGAATGATGATAATCTGCGATGCTGTGGTTTGTGAAATTTATATTTTGCATTTTGATTGGACACTGCTTTTCTTTTTGGATTTGGGTTTGGAGTTTGGATTGAACTCCTGGTTTTGCTTGCTTTCTGATTTGGGTTTTTCTCTGGATGGTTGTTTTTGATTTTGAATGCTGCTTTGGATTTCTGGTTTTCTGGTTTGGATTTGGATTTTGGGTTGGATTCTGATTGGATTTTCATCTGGTTTTTGATAAATGGTCATTGGGTATGGATTACGCCTGGCAAGGGGTGAGTCGCTTTGCCCGAAGGTGGTAAATTGACTCATTCAGGTCGTCGAGTATGGACTATGCTCGGCAAGGGTCCGAAGTGACCAGGATTCGGCCTAGGACTTAGGCCCCATATTATCGATTATTGTATCAGGTCGTTGAGTATGGACTATGCTCAACAAGGGTCCGGAGAGACCAGGATTCGGCTTAGGACTTAAGCCACGACATTGCTCAACGTCCAGGGACACTGGACCACGGTCGTCAGGTGTGGATTGCACTTGGCAAGAACCCGGAGAGGTTAGCTCAACGTCCAGGGACACTAGACCAAGGACATCAAGTATGAATTGCGCTTGGCAAGAGCCCGGAGAGGTTACGAATTTGGATATCGACCCGGAGAGGTCCTGGATTCGGTTATTGGCTATTGGATAAGGATGGATTGGGACTCGGTTGTCGAGTTTGGACGGATATGGAATTGGCGAAGGCTTTGGTTATTGGATTTGGAATTGGACATCAACTCGGAGCAGTCAAGGATGATATACTCTGGCAATATGGCTATGGACTTCGGATATTGGATTCGAAACTATTCAAAACACGCCTTGTTATCACAAGGCATGTTTTGGGGGGCAAAGTGTTATCCCATTTTTGGTCAAAACTGGAATATCAACAAATTGGCAAGGAATGATGGATATCAGTATTGGAGATCAGTTGGAATTAAGGCTACAATCGATATCGTCAAAATTTGGTTGAACTCCGATCGGGACGAAATTGATTGGAGATGATGATAAGGATTAGGAAAGGCTATGCTCCAAATTTCAGGTTAATCGGAGTTAATATGAAGGAGTTATGATTGATGCAAGGTAGGAAGGGCATGTTGTTCGAATCCATCAGGGGGTCAAGGTGGTGCTCGTTTCGAATCCATCGGATTCGAACCCATCAAGATCGCATCGATCGAAGGCACGGCTCAAGGATGGTTCAGATCAATAAACCTCGAATCGATCAGGAAGTGATGACTCGAATCGATACCTGTCGTATCGATCAGCTTGCACATGGCTCGATGGTCTTCGTATCGATCAGATGGAGAGGCTAAGTGGGCTTCGACTCGATGGCAACCTAGGTTCCTTCGAATCCATCAGATAAGAGGTTCCTTCGAATCCATCAGGTAAGAGGGTCCTTCGAATCCATCAGGTAAGAGGCTCCTTCGAATCCATCAGGTAAGTGGCTCCTTCGAATCCATCAGTAGGAAAACCACTAAGACCATGGATTCGACCCAGTAAAACTCGGAGAGAAAGGCGGATCAACCCCGGGATTTCGCGACACGTCATCGATGCGCACGCATGTTGGGTTGAGTCGAAGACCATGGATTCGAGGCATGGGTTCGAACCAGGCAGGGCGCACGAAGCCTTGATCTCGAATCGATCATATCTTCCAAACCGTTGATCCAAATGCAATGAAATTTTTACAGGAGCTCACGTACGCATAGAAGAATGTTCACGCCAAGTTTCACCACGATTGGACATTTCCTTGATCGATTCGAACCAAGGGTCGAATCGATCCTGATGTGGGCCCGGATCTCCAGAATTCGGGCGTATGGGCCCCCTCACGTGCTAGAAGCGGTCTACCGGATTTTTAGGAGAAATATCAGCCTCCTACACCTATAAATAGAGCCCCTGCTCATTCAGAAAAGGGGTCGGAGAATTGAGAGAGAACAAGCACGCCCGGACGCTGCCAGAATCATTCCATATCATCATTTGTACCATTGATTTCGAATTTTGACTTTGTAACTGCTGTAATCACTTGTAACCAGCAAGGATAATTAATAAAAAGGATAAAACTTTGAAGTGGACGTAGGCCGGAGATAGCCGAACCACTATAAAACTTGTGTCACTGCTCGTTATTTTTGATTTGCTGCTTATTATTTGCTGAGATCTGTTATTTGTGTTTGAATATTGTTGATTTGTATTCATACACTGGTGCTTTCACGGTATCTGGGGTTTGTGACCAATTTTGGCACAAACAGTCAGAATATCACTTAAAAAATAAATAGCAGTTTTATTTTTAAATGTGAAAAAAGAAATTTGTGGGGTTGAAATGTAAGTTTAACTGGAGATAAATTGAGATGGGCTTATAAATGATTAAACTGGCTTTGTTGATGTTAAAAATGTATTTTTCTAAGAAGTTAACTATTTTAAAAGGGAAGGGTTTTAAGTATTAATTTAAAATTTTAAAGGTATTTAAAAGAATGTTTTAGAAAAATGTATTATTTAATCATTTTAAAATTTGTTAAAGTAAATATGTATTTAGTCAGTTATAGTTGTTAATTATTTTTAAAGGTAAAATTACTGTTATGGTTTTTGAAGGACAATTATTAAATATTTATATTTTGTAATATAGCTTTTATTTAAAGGTAGTTTTTGTCTAAAGTTTTACTTGGAAAATAATTTTAGTAAAATTTCGTAAGTATTATTTTGAAAATTTTAAATAGGGTTTTGGAATGTATTGGTGTACTCATATGGCAAAATCGGAGGTATGAGAGCCTGCAGTTAAGACTTGGATTTCTCTAGGATAGAGACATAACCATTGAACTGTGATACATGGTTTGATACCGTGGTAGTACTTCCCCTATAATTTTAAAAAGAGTTTTAAATATTTTGAAAGGAAGAAGATAATTTTGTGAATATGCTGAATTCGATAAGATAAGTGTATATTTTTGAATAAAGAGATTAAATTTATTTAAAATTAAATTTTAATAAGACTTGGTGTTATCAGGTGAAATTGAAGTATTTTGTTGAATTGATTGGTTATTTGATAGTTAAATAACCGACTGTTAATCTGGACCCAAATATAAATTTGGAAATATCTAGAAGAAGTAGTAAATTGTATGGTACAATTACCGTTCGAGGTGCTATACTATACATGAGAACTCGTTCGTTCTTCAACGACGTTAATAAGGAAATCCGTCCACTAATGGTTAGGAGGTGATCTTCGATCTTATTTTCGTCTGTTTTTCCTAAAGAACCGAGGTTGAATTTACCAAAAATGGCAAACGTTGTTTTGAAGAGACCGGGATCAGTGTTGTGATCCGAAAACCACTTTGATCCAACGAGTACATTTTCGAAATGATGACAAGAGCTTGGAGTCGAAGATGGAGCAGTGAAGTGCAAAGGCTAATTGCCACTAATCCTGTGGGTGATTCCAAAATGGATGTAGTAGGAGTAGTGCCTTCAGTTACATACGGACCGGGAATGGACTTGTATGGATGAATGCTACCAGTACATTGTCATTGGAGGACAATGAACATTCTAAGTGAATATTACTAAAAATGTAACGCTTCACCTCGAGCCTCATCAACCGGGAATGACTAAAAATCAAGGGAGATGTAGCAAGGCTAAGTGGGTCGCACCCAAGTAGGGTAAAGGTTTTTCCTATCTAGAGTCCCTTTTATTCGGCTGTGTGGCGGTTGTTGATCCCAACAATGGGGTAATCTTTTTCGAGCTATCCAGTTTAAGGGGTAGTCCGGTCTTGTGTAGCAGGGGATCTCAGAGTGATCCACGGTATAATGTTTCTAAGCTTGTACTGTAACAGGTGGTACCCCAGTGCCTGGTCATTCAGTTGGAATCCATTCTCCAATACATGCCTTTACGGTTTTGGTTGTAGAGCTTAGTATTGATGAAATTTAATTAATTTAAAATTTTCGGCTATTTGAATATGTATTTGTACTTAGGCACTATTATAATATCATAGGATTTTGGTATGAAATGCTTCGGTTACCGTAAGGTAAAAACCAGTTGTGTTTATTTTGGGCGTGATCTTACGAGATACCTTGACTTTTCAAAGGATTTTGAACTTTGATAATTCAAATTGAGTGTGCTTTTCTCATTGGTTTTCCAGACTAACTCGGGTGTTATTTTATTATAATATTCGGGTCAGACCGAGTATTACAGATTCAGGATAGGATGCTATGGAGCTTAGGAGACGAGCTGGACGACGAGGCATATCACACATACTTGGTATATATTCCACTTTGCATTGTAAGCTGTATAGTTAGCTTTTGGAGGACAGGTTATTATAACTGTCCGGTAATTTCCTATTGATGTATTATACTATGATGATGTAATATATGAAAATAGTAATAGGCTTTTTGTATAAAGATCAGTTATTATCTATTATATATTGTTCCACTGTGATAGTGAGATTCTGTGTTGTTATTTCTATTTTCTTCTACCTTTTTCTTCGTTTCCTAACGATCTGGTATTTTCGGCATTCGATTTTTCGATATATAATACAATAGGTGCATTGATGTTGATTTTCAGAGTTGAAAATTTAGACCATGACATCTCTGGTCCAAGAACTAAATGGTCTTCTGTCTCAACCAAACTTGAAGGTGATTTACATGGGCGCCCATAGAAAACTTCATAAGGTGCCATACTAACGCTAGCTTGGTGACTATTGTTGTAGGATAACTCTATTGGGTGAAGGTGATCTTTCCATGATCCTCCAATATCCAAAATGCATGCTCTTAAGAGATCTTCCAAATCCGAGTTAGCCTTTCGGTTTGTCTGTTTGTCTAAGGTGATAGGTTGTGCTCAAATTCAGCTCGGTCCCTAAAGTGGGTTGTAGTTTCCCCAAAAAAAACTGGTGAATCTAGGATCTTGATCACTGACTATACTTACTAGGATTCCATGCAGTCGAACGACATCACTCAAATAAATTCCTACCGAAGAAGCTGCAGTTCTATTTGACTTCATCAGAATACAGTGGGTGCTCTTTGTTAATCGATCTACATTAACAAAAATGCCTTCATTACCTTTTCTTATTCTAGGCAACCCATCGATAAAGTCCATAGATACTTGCTCCGGTTGAGTCAAGATTTTTATAGAGTTTTGATTTCTGACAAAGGGATAAGCCGTGATCGACAAAAAGAAGTTATTCAGACACAAAGAGCTCCATATGATTAGAGGTTGATTATTTTGTATGTTAGTAATGATTATTTATGTTAAAATCTATCCTCAAATAATCTTATGCCTTTAATCTTCGAATATATATATAAATATATATGAGTGCACATTAACTGTGCAGTCTGGCCAAAACCGGTCGATCGGTCAAAACCAGGTGGTCGACCGTTTTTGCCCAGAATGCACAGATAATGTGCACAAGTGAACATAACGTATATATATATTCAAATTCCTGTCTACTGGTCATTTTTTGACCTGTCGACCGTTTTTAAACAGAGAGCAACCTTTTCCAAAAGACACTTCTTTCTCCAATGGTTGCATCTCTTACCTTTCATCAAATAATCATATCTATTAATGGCAATTGTTCACAAAGAGTTACAACTATTTTTCTCTATATATACTCATCTAAATCATTGATTCAAGATAGATGAAAACATGATTTTATATGCTTTTTAATCTAATCTCTGATCTTACTTTCTACATACTCCTGCATTCTAAAAGCTCACGATTATTTATTGAATCATTAAAACTATTTCATATCTTTTGATTCAATAAGTAATATACTTTCCTTAATCTTTTCAAAACATCATTCGCATACTTTGAGGATAAGATTATAGGAAGGGTGTACTACTAGTGACAAATCCGTGTTTTCAAGAGCACAAGTTGTCAACAACAATTGTATTTGTTCTTTTGTTGAAGTCCTCTGTGTTGTAAGAGGCAAGTGTTGAAGTCCTCGGTGTATTAGAGGCGTGAAATCCCGTTCGGTTGCTCGGGTGTTGTAAACCTGTTCCTCCGGGTGAAGCGAGGTTGTTAATAGTGAAAATCCAGATAGAAGTCTGGGACTGGACGTAGGACGGTGCTCCGAACCAGTATAAAAATCTCTGGTGTGATTTTTCTATTTTTTATTTACTATGCTATTATCATCTATTTCCGCATTTATATTGTAGTCCATATTACACGATCCGTGTGTACTATATTAGCACATATAATTGTATACACACCACACTTTCATTTGGTATCAGAGCCTGGTTTTCTAAAGATCGTAACAACATCCTAGAATAAATGTCTACAAAGAGATCTAGTCAAGGCAATAAGAAGAGGAAGAGCAATAAAGAACAATCAAAGGGGCAAACAAACAAATGCTTCATGGCAAAAGATAACGAGGTTAGTGATCTAACTTTTGATGATATGATAGAAATAAATTCAGAACTTCTAGACACTTTAAAAAGTCTCAAAAGAAAATATAAGGAATCTCTGGAAAATCAGAAGAAAGCAGAATTCGAAAGAGAAATGCTTAAAGACGAGAAGAGAATATTAGAAGAAGAACTTGAGAAAATTCAAGATTCAGACAATTCTCAACTCGCTCTATTAAGTCAAGAAATAGAAGCTCAAAAAGAAAAGAATAATGCTCTAGCTTCTGAAAATCATGAGTTAAAAACAAAAATTAAAATTGTTGAGTTAGATAACACTAGTCTCAAAACTAAGCTTGATGACATTACTAAAAATATTTCCAATTTTAATAAAGGGAGAGAAAATTTATGCAGGATTATTGAAAATTCTCAACCTGCTTCAAATAAGAAGGGATTAGGTTATGTTAAGAATTCAAAAGCTCACAATGATAGAAGTGGTGTAGGCTATAAACAAGCTAAAAGTAAAAATAGTACTAGATATGCATTCATGTATACTAACTTTAGTGCTAGTACTAGTAATCAAGATAGTTTTAAAACCAGTTATAGTCATAATAGTACTTTGTTTAGAAATGATAGAAATTATTCTTCAAGTACTAAGCTAATGACTAATAGTATTAAGATATGGATTCCAGCTAATATGATTGATCATGATAAACAACTTTATATTAGCAACTATTATAACAATGTAATTTGTAATGAAAATTATGTTTATAAAGGATCAACCACACCCAAATGGGTATGGTTTCCAAAGACCTAACCCCCCGGACCCTAACATAGTAAGTGGGTACCGAAAATTATTATTATTTTTTGCAGGTACTCAGAGAAACAAAAGGAAAATGATAGATTTTGGAATTTCAAAGAATGTTCCATATGTTTAATAGAATTACGTGATTACAATAAAATATGGACTTTGGTAAATATGGTAAAATTTATTTTACTTTTCCTTCATAATTAATAATGTGTTTATCTCGTTATATACAAGATATTTTATATAATTTTATATATTTCCCCATTCTTTTTTGATAATGACAAAGGGGGAGAAATTCATATGCATATAAATAGAGGGAGATATTATACTTAGGGGGAGATGTTATACTTAGGTGGAGCTTTAAAGATATTATCTGGCACTTATACTAAATAGTGTCGTGTTTTAATTCGTACTAGACTTGTGTGTATTATCATCTTGTGTGAATGTTACTCTTGATCTATGGTAGTAGTTTTATGTTGCTTATAATCTCTTTTACATCCTCCATTTAAACAACTCCTTTTTGTCGATGACAAAGGGGGAGAAAATTGTGCTACAGTATATATGCAGGACACAATCTCAGGGGGATATATTATACAGGGGGAGATTCATAAATATGTTGTCATCAATCAAAAAGGGGGAGAATGTTGAGTCAAGATTTTTATAGAGTTTTGATTTCTGACAAAGTGATAAGCCGTGATCGACAAAAAGAAGTTATTCAGACACAAAGAGCTCCATATGATTAGAGGTTGATTATTTTGTATGTTAGTAATGCTTATTTATGTTAAAATCTATCCTCAAATAATCTTTTGCCTTTAATCTTCGAATATATATATAAATATATATGAGTGCACATTAACTGTGCAGTCTGGCCAAAACCGGTCGACCGGTCAAAACCAGGTGGTCGACCGTTTTTGCCCAGAATGAACAGATAATGTGCACAAGTGAACGTAACGTATATATATATATTCAAATTCCTGTCTACTGGTCATTTTTTGACCTGTCGACCGTTTTTAAACAGAGAGCAACCTTTTCCAAAAGACACTTCTTTCTCCAATGGTTGCATCTCTTACCTTTCATCAAATAATCATATCTATTAATGGAAACTGTTCACAAAGAGTTACAACTATTTTTCTCTATATATACTCATCTAAATCATTGATTCAAGATAGATGAAAACATGATTTTATATGCTTTTTAATCTAATCTCTGATCTTACTTTCTACATACTCCTGCATTCTAAAAGCTCACGATTATTTATTGAATCATTGAAACTATTTCATATCTTTTGATTCAATAAGTAATATACTTTCCTTAATCTTTTCAAAACATCATTCGCATACTTTAAGGATAAGATTATAGGAAGGGTGTACTACTAGTGACAAATCCGTGTTTTCAAGAGCACAAGTTGTCAACAACAATTGTATTTGTTCTTTTGTTGAAGTCCTCTGTGTTGTAAGAGGCAAGTGTTGAAGTCCTCAGTGTATTAGAGGCGTGAAATCCCGTTCGGTTGCTCGGGTGTTGTAAACCTGTTCCTCCGGGTGAAGCGAGGTTGTTAATAGTGAAAATCCAAATAGAAGTCTGGGACTGGACGTAGGACGGTGCTCCGAACCAGTATAAAAATCTCTGGTGTGATTTTTCTATTTTTTATTTACTATGCTATTATCATCTATTTCCGCATTTATATTGTAGTCCATATTACACGATCTGTGTGTACTATATTAGCACATATAATTGTATACACACCGCACTTTCAGCTCCGACATCCATTTCGGTATCTCCAATGGTTGGAGGAACCCAGCAATCTTTTGCGTGTCATTCTTGACCCGTTGATAATTTGCTCACCGGCTTACGAAGATGGAATTGTCTCTCTTCGTCCCTTTCCACCAAAAGATCTTCTTCATATTCTGAATCGTTTTAGTTACTCCTACGTGGATAAACAACCTTGACCTATAGCACTCTTCCAACACATCTTGTCTAATTCCATTAATATCTGGCACACAAAACTATCTATTCATTTTCAAAATGCCACGAGAGTCTGTTTGAAAACTAGAGAAAGTTCCATCTTCAACATCCTTCTTAAGCCGAGCTAGAATAGGGTCTTCTTCTTGGAAATATGCAATTCTCTCCATTAGTTCTTGTAACAACCTAATTTTTCGACGTTTGAAAGTCGACATCAAAACGTCCACTGTATCAAATTTCGAATAATCGAATGCCGGAAAACCAAACCATTAGGGTTAAAGAAGAAGAAGATAGAAGAAGAAGCAGAAACAATAACAAAATCTCACATTTCACAACGGAACAAATATAATAGATAAATGAATAATCTTTAAAACAAAAGCACAATATCAGTTTATACATCACATTATCAGAGTATATAACAACACAACAGCGAAAAAGAAATATTATATACTAGTGATACACCTCTCCATCCAAATTGCCTCAGATCTCCACAACATACTTTTTCGACTTCGCTCCAAAATAATGATAACCTGATTCTAGGCTGCCCATGTGGAAAATTATAGGCACCCAAAGTCTTGAAAGGGAACAATAAACTCTAGGTCAATCATGGGACTGGTGTGAGATCTTAAAAACAGTTATTTTCACATAGAAAAGAAATCCGCTATGCTTTTGGAAAATGAAACTACCATAAGGCCTCCCGCCATACACATATTGCAAGCACAGAATTTGAGGAGATTTCTCCTTATGATAGTCAAACATGCTTGATATGCAAAATTCTTTTTAATATTATCATTGGAGCAAAGTGTGGAAAACATTTCGAAAGTATAATATAAATCTTAGCCAACATACACATTTCGTAGTATGCCTACTATAGTTGCCATGTTCAATAGCAGGTTGCTGCCACATTCCATGGCAGCTTATAGAACTAAAACCGTACAGGGCACGTATTGTTTCTTTGGATTTCCAACAAATGGTTGGGCTAAGGAACTTCCTATGCCACATGGGTACGCCTCTGGAGGGACGTCCTGAGAACTTAACCGGATCTCTTCCAACATAAGGTTGGGTTACCTCTATTACTAGGTAACACCTACACATACGTTATCCTCGGTCGTTACCGACCTTCATCCGAGGATCCTCAACCATAGAGCAACAACCACAAAGCAATAAATTTGCAGCAACCACATAGGTTAAATATCTGGGCTTCATACCATGATTCCACCTTTTTCCCGAAGAAAATGAACATACCCTGGGGGGGCGACCCCTAATAACCTTGCCGCAACTTTCCTGTTTCGACCATTCTGAGTTGTAAGGTCCGATGATGTCTCATCCACAAAGCTACGCTTTTCCCAAAAGCCATGCTTCGATCGACAAATGATCAGCAGCATTTCGTATGCCACATTACCAAATTGGAAATGTATCACTAGTAACCATCAACTACATAACCTTTGAAATAGTATGTCTCAGAGAAGGGTGTTAAGCTAAGAGAATAAATTCTCCACCGCCAATAAAAATGTATTTGATAGAAACCAGCTTTACATCTCAAAGTCAGACATACCTCCATAAAAGTCCGTTCCGAGATCGAAAGGAACCGAAGGCACTTCCAAAGAAGCCCTTGCAATTTGGATATTCACTAATCACGTCCGGACTCCGCATCACAAAGGGTGATAAAATGTCTATACCAGAGCAACTCAGTGCACAGACATTCGATGGGTAATTATTTCGCTTTCGAAAACACCTTGTCTTCAACACCATCTTCAAATGCAATCCCATTTCGTCGTGTCATTATTCGTAATGGGTTTTATGACACAAAGTCCTCTCCCGGCTAATCCGAATAATTGGCGCTTATTTTAAAAGTAAATGTTACATTCAGGTTTCAAGTAAGTCATAAAAAATTTCCATTTTGATCTTTTTTAAATAAAAGATCCATCATAAAGATTCAATATGGTTTTCGAATATCCATTTGGAATCCGACGCCCGATCACATCGAAATTCAAATTCCATTTAAAGGCCAACACTGATAGTCGGTTTTTTAACAATCAATCAATATTCACAGCAATTACCAAGATTTAAATAATTTTTCCCGAATTATTTATTTTCAAAATATCTTTACAAGATATATTTTCACACTTCAACCCTTTGAAAACAAATTTCAAATCACTTTCCTCACGTGGAAATTATTTCCAAATATTTACTCATTTCCACTAAAAATCTACTGTGTTCAAATACTTTAAAATAATTTTAAATTACTTATCCAAAAATATACACTTGGAAACATTTAGAATAAAAACCTTTTTTAAATACTTTGTTTAAAGTATTAGTTATGAAAAGATTATACCAACATCTCATATAAAACTTTAAGTCTAAACTAATTTTAAAACAAAATTAGTAGATAGGGTATAACTATTTAACCATTTTCTAAAATAAATATCAATTAAATCTTTAAATAATCACTTCTATAATTAATTTAATAAATCTTTACTTTAAAGATTTAAAAACAACTTAAGAAAATAACTTCTCCACAAAACATCCTATTTTTAAAACCAAATTTAGAACTTTCAATTTATATTCGAAAGCTACTTTTAAAAACATATTCGGCTTTTCAGGGAAAATACACTTTCCATTTCAAAGTGGTCCATTTAAATCAATTAATGAATCCTTCTTGATTTATTTTAAATTTACATTCCAAATCCGTAAATTCCTTTCCAAACCTTTAAAAATAAACCAATATTTTTTTTAAACAAATTTCCCTTTCCTTTATAAATTCCCATTGTGAATTTAAATTTCCAAATATCTATTGATATATGATTTTCAAATCGATTTTCAAATATTCACTTTCAACACCAAAACAATTTTCATTCAAACACCAAATTAATTTTCATATTGATTTCCAAAAAAATTATTTTCAAATACCAAATCAATTTCCAAATTGATTTCTAAAATTTCATTCCCTTTTTAAATAGATTCCTTTATCTCTTTCAAACTATTTAAAATCCGAATTTTAAATAAATTCTTCACTTTTAAACAATATAACTCGAAATCAATCTATAAAAATCTTTTTCCTATATTTTGGAATTAATTCGATAGGATTATAAAAATCGACTTTTATACTTTTAAATTCCTTCCTTTAAATTTATCCAACTCTCTAAAATGAATTTACTTGAAATTTTCTACTTTAATTTCCAAAAATCCAATTTTTCTTTATTTCTGTTATCCTACGATACCAAAAATATATTCGGCTAAACCGTAATCTTTAACAATTTCAATCACAAATATAATCATACACAGTAATTCGACACACAACATTGAAACAAATTTAAATGTTTGAGGAATCCAGTTGGATCCCTCCAACCTATTTCCCTACATCCATAGATGTTAGCACAACAATTAAATACCAATTCCACTTCGAGGTGAAATATCGCGGTATATCGGATTATATAAAATCATCCGCTATTATGTGGCGCATAGGGTCTCATCTGCTATATAATGCGGCAAAATCAATCACTCCAATATATATATACACACTACTACATATATTATCACAATCAGACATTCAATCAGTAATTGAAATTCATATATTTCAATTGAGTGAGAAGATCTCACCTTTTTATTTCCAATCCATTCCCAAATTAGCTTGCTTTCTTCACGATTTTGACCTCGTAACAACATTATAATGTTTTATTAATATTCAAAAAATCGAATAATTCAATTGCCATTTTGAAATTTTAATTTAATTAACAATTTTAATTTTAAACTGGAGATTTAATTTTTAAACAAATTTTCTTTCTTTTTTTAAATGAAATCCTTTAGTAACTAAAATAATTAAATAGGTTAACTAAATAATTTAACCACTATAATTTATCGTTTAAAAACTAATTATTTAATTTAACTGATAATTTTCCCTTTAAAATATATATACACTTATAAAAATAGATTTCAAAAATTTAACTTATATAATTTCCTTCAATATTTAAAATTCCTTTTTAACATGTACAAATATCTTGTATAGATTTAAAAATCCAATCTTTATACAAATCCTATATTTATATTTTTTTTATTTTTTTAAATAATTCTTTTTTTGAACTAAATATATATATATATACACTTAAAAATAAATGAAAGGTTTCTGAAAACTCTTCATCATTTTAAAATTACTATATATTTTCTAAGGCCTTATATACATATACACATACATATATATTAAATTCTAAAAATTTCCTTTCAAACATGTATATTAAATAAAACAAAATTTCTTATTTATCTTACTGTAAACTATTTTTGTTTCTCTGTACGTATATATACATCTATATTTCTGATATATGTATATATTTAATAAAATAAAAGACTTTTGTTACCTTACTTTTGTATCGAAGCAAACCCCAGCCTCGATTTTGCCTCCAAACAACAGTGAACCTCTTCCCTTTGACATGTCGCCGACCCTTCTTGTGCTTGACTTGCGATGCTATTGAAGTTGTCGCACCACATGCCGATGTTGAGTCGCACCCAACTTGAATCACGATTCGACACCACAATCTTCGGTGCATAAACGCTCACCCATGAGTCAACGCTCTAGTTCGCCTACATCGTAGTCTTCACCGCCCCGATGCGCGTACCCACATATGCGACAACGAGCCTCCCATCAATCCCCTCTGAATGAATCGTGAATTCGTCTGACACGCGACCATCCCCATTTCGAAATCGAGCCATGAGCTCCGTGCATACACGTGAGATTCAAAGCTGCTTTGCCCGAATCAAAACTCGCGATCTTCTTCTTTCTTTTTTTTTTATTTGGGAGAAATTACTCGGCCATTTCTGATTTTTAAGCTAACGCGTTTTTCTTTGACCTCGGCTGTTTGATTTGTATTTAAATGAAGACGATAGGTTTTTTTATCTCTTTTGATTTTTTTATATAAAATGAACGCGTGTAAAAATATATGACACGTGCTACAAGAGAATTTCCAGATGTTAGATAACAAGAACATGTAAAATTTTCTTTTGTGAAACATTATTATATTTAAATTTAAATTTAAATTCAAATTCAAATTGCTTCGATAAAAGCAACTCAAAATCTTGATCTCCAATCAAGGAGTGCCACTAGGCGTTCATAAGAGTAAACCCATATTCTAAACATAATGGAAAAGGTTCTGAGTCCAAATTTGATCGTATGGAGTAGATAGCTTTTTGGACCCAGCTTTTATATTGAATTTTTGGTACAAATTTCAGCGCGTTCGCTTATCGTACGGCCAAACGATCACTCCAAACACTAAGAAAATTGAAATCCGATAATAATATAATATTATGGATCCAATGGAACCGATTTGATCGAAATCCGACGCTCTGCCCTGAAAGGCTATTTTTTAAATATCGATTTAAACGATAAATTTTCAAAATTTAACAAACATTTCAAATTTCAAGTTTTAACACTTCCATTATCTTCAGTATTTTCAATATAAATTTTCTAAGCTATCAAATTATTTTTAGCAAGCTTAAAACTGAAGATTCGGATTTTTACCCAAATTTCTATAATTAAATTCAATAATTAAATTCAATAATTAAATTGCCAAATTCATAGTTATATTTGAAATTCAAGTTTAAAATAACTTCCAATATTTAAAATCAATTAAATATTTCAATTTTAAATGTTCAAAACTTTATCGTCACATTCTTCCTCCCTTAAAAGAATTTCGTCCCGAAATTACAAGTTAAGAAGAACGATCCTTAACCCGTTTATAATTTTCCAAAACAAACAATTTTCAACATTTTTCCAAAACAAACCTTTTTATTAAAAACCCATTATCGCTTCAACTAATTTTCCAAAATCTTCCATAGTTTCCAAACAATATTGTTTACTTCACAATTTTAATTCAAATTTAAATTCAAATTTTAAATTATCAAAATTTTCAAAAATTTTCTATCTCCCTAAATTTTCGAAAAATTTCGCCAGTGTCTCCTTTGCGCGGCTACCTCGGTACGACTACAAAATGCCACGATGACCCCTCAAATTTCAACAGAAAACAAAAGGCCAGCTGGCTAGACAAGAAAATCAACAAATTTCATCCTGAAATTTAAATACACACCTTTTTGTCGAGCAATTCAAATTATCTTCGGAATTAAATCCCTGCTTATCTTTTGCCTTTATAACACCTGTATATCCTTCTTATCATTTTGCACATTTCTTTGCAAAAGAATATTTATTTTATTCAAATCCATATGATGTCCATATATCATTCGTATGCAAAATCAAATTCGATCGCTCACTCGATCACACAATTTCAAATCCGAACAAGTATCGTCCACCCGACTTCCTAGTGCGGACTTAGATCTTGTTTCTTGATCAAAAACCATCGTTCTCTTGCACAGCCGTAAATTATGATAGAGAATTTCCTGAACCAACCAAAATCCAAATCCAGGTTCGCCATCGAAAATTGAGTGAAAATCCCAACTCGGATCGATATAACTATCTCGAAATTCTATGCTTGAATTCTAGATCAAATCGCTATGCGAATAAAATAATATACATACATCCTACGTATTTATTTCTATTTGATTATTAGCTATATCAATTTTCTTTTATTCACATTGATTATTTTCATTCACTTATTAACTTAGAATATTTTCTCAATTCAAAATTTTACTTAAGAATTTTTCCATTTTTTCTTAAGTTCAATAAAATTTTATATACTTCTTTCACTTACCTCCAATTTACCACTTTGGTGTATAAAAACTTATATTTAAACTGGATTTCCAATTCCAAAGGAATTAAAATTCTTTCAAACCATATTAAATTTGTCACTCCTTTAATTAGTTTCAATTACTAATTTCATTTTAATACTTCGCTTCAGTTGATCCAACTTGACAAATCTTCCACTTTACTTTGTTTAGCACAAATCAAATTCAATTTCCAATATTCAGCTTAAATTTCATTTACTGACAAATTCAAAATGAATTTCATCATTCAGTTTGAATTTCATTTACTTGCAATTGTAAATTCATTTATTCGTTGACAAATTCATTTTCCACCTTAATAAATTTTATAAGTTATCAAGCTCAATCATATTCCATATTCATTTTAAATAAGATTCCAAAGTCTTTCTAACATTTCAAAAATAATTTTTTTAAAATCAATTCAAATTATCTTTTGAATTTCCAAAACCAACCCAATTTTTGCAAACAACTTCCATTCAAAACAATTTGACAGCAATTCCTCTCCTGGAAACTCAAAAATGAACGTCGATGACGCTGCAGTCATCACCGAAGTTATTTTCCAAAGATGAAAAGATTTTATTACTTTTATCCCTCCAAAACATTTTTCAAAAACCTTTGAAAACCATTGCCAAATCAAATGAATTTAAAATTTTCACCAAAATTTCAAATTTTAAATCCTTCAACTTAATTTTCAAATATTACTCTAGAATTCTATTTCAAATTATAAACACGTTTAAAATTTACATTTACAAATCCCATTTGTATATGTATTTATTTCTTAACCTTTGGCTATTACCTTAATTTCTTATTCAATTTTCATACAACAATGATAATAATTTAATATTATCACTTCCTAACAACCAAGCAACCATATACTATAATAATTTACGAAAAATGATTTCTTTTATATACAACAATAATCTAGGTAAAATTATTTCATTTACGCTATTTTGAAACTATACTGTGTTGAATTGTTCTGTACGAGTATTTAGAATCCCTATCAATAACGTTACTTACTCGTATTGACCAAAATCCATATACCACTCAACAAACCAATCAACACAATATAAAACAATTTTACATTCACTAACAAATACGTGCTCATAACTATTATTACACTAAGACTCATTCTAGAGTACTGCTGACTCTATCTCTAATGAATAATCCCCACCATAGCCAAGGTTGTCGCTTAACCAAATGCTCTGACACCACTTTGTGACGACCCAATTTTTCGACGCCCGAAAGTCGACATCATTACATCCACTGTATCAAATGCCGAACAATCGAATGCCGAAAAACCGAACTGTTAAGGTTAAAGAAGAAGATGATAGAAGAAGAAACAGAAATAATAACAGAATCTCACATTTCACAGCGGAACAAATATAATAGATAAATGAATAATCTTTAAAACAAAAGCACTATATCAGTTTATACATCACATTATCAGAGTTTACAACGACACAATAGCGGAAAAGAAATATTTTATACTAGTGATACGCCTCGCCATCTAGCTTGCCTCTAGATATCCACAACATACTTTCCCACTTCGCTCCAAAATAATGATAACCTGACTCTAGGCTGACCGTGTGGAACATTATGGGCACCTAAAGTTTAGAAAGGGAACAATAAACTCTAGGTCAGTCATGCGACTAGTATGAGATTTCAAAAACAATTATTTTCATAAAGAAAAGAAATCCTCTATGCTTTTGGAAAATGAAACTACCATAAGCCCTCCCGCCATACACACAATGCAAGCGTAGAATTGGAGGAGATTTCTCCTTATGATAGTCAAACATGCTTGATACGCAAAATTCTTTTTAATGTTATCACTAGTGCATAATGTGGAAAATATTTCGTAAGTATAATATAAATCTTAGCTAGCATACACATTTCGTAGAATGCCTACTATAGCTACCATGTTCAATAGCAGGTTACCGCCACATTCCATGGTAGGTTATACAACTAAAACCGTACAGGGCGCGTATTGTTTCTTTGGATGTTCAACAAATAGTCGGGCTAAGGAACTTCCTATGCCACATGGGTACGCCTCTGGAAGGATGCCCCGAGAACCTAACCGGATCTCTGCCAACACATAACTAGGTAACATCTACAATTATACCATCCTCGGTCGTTACAGTGCCGGCTTAACTTTCAAATTTGTAATCGTCACCACAACCATACTCAATGCATCTGCAACGGCGTTTACTTCCCTAGGGTGTAAAGAATCCCTAGGTCATATGATGCGAGAAACTCCAGTCATCTTTGCTACATCAAGGTCAAATCCTTTTGGATAAAAATATATTTTAATAACTTGTTATCTGTACATAACTCAAACATTTCACCTAAAAGATAGTGACCACATCTTCAATGCGAAGACTACTGCCAAAAGTTAACAAATCAAGTGTAGCTTAATTTTTCTCATGAGGCTTCAATTGTCGGCTCGCATACGCTATTATTTTACCATTCTACATCAAAACTTCTTCTAGTCTGGTCCTACAAATATTCGTGTAAACTGTTAATCCTTCATTCCCATCTGTAATAGTCAAGACAAGAGTGCTTGTCAATTCTCCTTTAACTCGTTGAATGCTTGATCTCACTTGGATATCCATACAAACTTAGCATCCTTCTTTGTCAGCTTTGTTAGATAAGAAGCAATCTTTGGGAAATCTTTAATAAATCTTCTATAGAGACCTGCCAATCCCAAGAAAATTCTGACCTCAGTCGCACTTTTGGGTTTCTTCCAATCTTGAACTGCAACTACTTTAGCTGGGTCCATGGATATGCCTTCTCTTGAAACCACATGCCCAAGAAATGTAACTTTGGATTTCCATAAATGGCACTTAGAAAACTTTTCTTTTAAAATAAGACTTCTTAAGGTACTAAGAACAACTTGAAGATGGCACTTATGCTCTTCCTCCGTTTTAGAATAAACAAGGATGTCATCAATGAAGGCTAGAACAAACTTGTTAAGAAAATACAGAAACACTCTATTCATCAAGACCGCGAAATAAGAGGGTGCATCAGTCAATCCAAACAGGATGAATAACTTCTCGTAAAAACTATTAGGGGTACAAAAAGCTATTCAGGGTACACTCACTTCTGATACCCTTAATTGGTGAAAACCAGTGACTTGATCCAACCAAGAAAATATCCGAGCTCCATGGAGCTGGTCAAACATGTCACCAATCCTAGGTAAAGGATAATTATTCTTGGCAGTCCTCTTATTTAGTTCTCGATAATATACACATAATCTAAGAGAACCATCGTCCTTGGTAATGAATACTACTAGCGATCCCCAACTTGATGTACTACATCTGATCAAACTCTTTTGAAATAAATCAAATGTCCACTTCACTAATTCTCTTCTTTCCTTTGGAGCCAACCTTCGCGGCAGTTGTACGATAAGTCTGGTTCTTAGAATCAAATCAATGTGGAAATCTACTTCTTGATGAGGAGGTAAACCTTGTATTTCTTCAAAAATGTCCTTAAAGTCCCGAGCAATTGGTATATTCCTTATCCCCTCTTTGGTTACTTTGAGGGAATACAGAAAACTGCTAATCAACTCCCTAGGCGCTCTGGAACATATATCAATGCTTCTACCTATTACATCTTTTACTATGATCACCCTTCTAACACAGTCCAAGATAGCTTTATAGTTAGATAACCAGTCCATTCCCAATAATATTCCAAAACCCATGAACCCATGGAAAAACAAGTCAGAAAAGAAAGGATAATCTCGATAAGTAATGGGAATATTCAAATATAAGGTGTCAAGATTGGTCAAACCCTAATTGGATTCGACATACAAAGTGAATTATGAAGAATAGCATATTTAAGATTCAACTAGTTATTAGGTCATATGAGATAAAACAATGGGATGTATTTGTATCAAATAACACTCGAACAGGAATATCAGAAATGGATAGTGTATCTTACAACTCCTGCTTACCTTTTGGGTCCATAGAGTAGATGGTATTTCCTTAAGAGTAAAATCCAGTCCATGTGATCCATTCTTTGGAAAAGACATTGGTTCTTCATATGTCCATGTTTGTTGCAATTGTAGCAGAGTGGTTCGCTAACCGGGTTCGGGCACTGATTTGCAAGGTGGCCCATTTGGTTGCACTTATAACAAAGGATCTTAGTCAAGTCCAATTACTTGTTCTGAGTTGGAGCTCCACCTCTAAGCTTCTTTCCTGACCACTTTTTCTTCCCTTTACGCTTGAAAAAAAGGCTTACTAGCAACTGGTATCACCGACAAAGGTTGGCATTAACTATTGGCACTACTCCTTTCGAATCCTTGCTCAATATCAAGAGCTTCAAATTCAAAACCATATTGATCATATTGGTAAAGGTAATGTTGAGATGATTGGTTATTTCCTATCAAAATTCTAGTCGCATTTCTTTCACGAACATTTCATTCTTTTTAAGTGGCGTATCAATCAATTCGGTCTAAAGTGAGACAATGCATTGACCTATGCTCATACTAGGCCACTATCATCTCACCCTATTTCAAATCTATAAAACTTCTGAAAAACCGAGTCCTTCCCGCCTCTGGGATAAACTGGGCTTCAAAAACCCCTTTAAACTAAGCCCAAGAGAAATCTTCTTCTGGTGTAGTTATAGTGATTGAATCCCACCAATCCATTACTACTTTCTAAAGCTGACATGATGCCAATAATCTCTTTCTAGCTTCTCCCAATTGAAGATCCTCAAATATCCTGGCGGTGCCATGTCTGAACTCCTGAAATATCTTCAGTTCCATAGAAATGTTTACCACCTAAAGCAATGTAATTCTTGCACATTGTCGTAAAGTTCTGAGGCGGTTGAACTTGCATCACTGCTTCTGCTGTTGGTTCTACAACTGGCTCATCTTTAGGAGCTCAACCATTTGTAGCCGTGTTGGCTTCAGTTCCCCTCCCTCTTCTTGCTCTTGTACTCATTTTCAATAAACTGCATAACTACCAAGTATTATAAGAATACAAAGATGGGATCAAAAATGAAAAAAAAAGAAACTGTGATAAAAGATCTAAAAACAGACTTTTAGGAAGAAAAGAGAACACTCTCTCAAGATTAACTCATTCTAGGTCTCTATTTGCCCTATCTTCAATTAGTTTTACCCTAATCAGGCTAAGGTGTTCACTCAACTAAAGCTCCAATACTAACTTTATCGACCCGCCTTTTTGACCTTTAGAATGACACTTAATACATCTTTAGTGTTTTTGTGTCGTTGCCCAAGCATTGGAAAGATGAATCATCATAGGGTAAAAATAAAGAACAAACAGAAAACCTCACAATGAAACTATCAAATATATCATAATAGTGATGTAGCATACAAGGTTACTTCTTAACAAGGAGTTACCAGAGTTACACATAAGTACTACAAGTCAGTTTCGGCAGTTATAATAGTCTAAACAAAATACATACACAAACTAGATAAATGGAGGAATAAGTAGCTAAGTAAATGAAAGCCTGCTACTCACACACCGTCTTCAAAGATCCCACGTAGACCTATTACTCTCAAACTACTCAATTAATATTGAGTATCCAAGAGTTTTAGGTAAACGAACAATTTGGGTCAGACAATATGTCTGGTATGAGTAAAAAAAAACTAAATCAATGGGTGTGTGATTGAATAGAAAAATGTAAGAACATGCCACTGAAAATGGCGGGTTTACTCTCACATGAATTAATTTCCAAACATGAAGAATGGATAGATAATTAAATATCGCGAAGAATGGTCGACTCTTCTCGATTAATTCGTAGCAAATTTGAAGTTTCTAATCATATAAGAAAAGGAAAATCTCCAACAAATAAATAAGAAGGTGCACCACCCTTAAAGTATACCTCTAATAATATACTTCTGAGAAGCTCATATACTCTGTGACGCTTCTCGAACAATACCAAGCCATACGCCACCAAACCTACTAAGTACCCGATTATTTCACATCTAATAGAGCTACCAAATCAAATCTGGATGAGATGTGAAAGTACCCTAACGGGAGAAACCCCACATAGGTTGGCTTCCTCTTGCTCCTTGGTTTTAGTCATTTCTGGCGAAGGATATCAATGCTTGACGGAGCAACACATCATCTTAGAATGATGATAATAAAGAAGTTGAAGTAACCTATAGCTGAGAAACCAACTACCGAGGATATAAAATGATTGTATATGGAAATTAAGTCTTGTATACTTATCACCACTCATCGAATTTAAACTTTTACCATTTCTTGGTTAACAATAATACTAGACAAGTCAAGGTAGTGTTATCTTGAAGTCATGTCTCACGATAATTCTTAACATTCGAAATAGCGACAAATCAACTTCTTTGATGTTTAGTGCTAATTACACAAATAAATCATTTCCATACAAGTAAATCACTTTATGGAAATTGATTCTATAACCACAAAATATCCTTTGAACCTTATCGAAACTCGATTGAGTTGAAGACAAAGAAGAAAAAGAGAAAGTAGCTTCGGTAAGCCTTACGAAGGATTCAAAGGGATGCAACAGCCAAGACTAGAAGTATCACAACTCTTCGAAGGGGTCAAAAGGGTCGAAAGCACCCTTCGTTTCAGTGATCCACTTTTAAAGAAGATGCTTCCGCATGCATGAAGTCCTTTTAAATGATTTAAAATAGCATCTTTCGAATGCAAGGAATGATAACCCTTAATATGTGCACCAAAACTTTCTAAACCTAAGGTTTCGGCTTCATTCAAACCACTCAGAATCATACCTTGGTTAGAACAACACTTTCGAAACCAAAATCAAGCCTTTCGAACTGGTCAAAGCCTTTAATGTCCAGGGAAGGTTCTGCATCAAGTCATAAGCATAAATTCACAAGCCACTAACAAAGTCGAAACCATTAGCATATCAACACCTTCGAAACCCCTAGAAACTTCCTATCGATAGAGTCGAAACCCTTACCTTTATTCCTTGTGACAACAAAGAAACATAAAAAGAAAAAGTGCAACCACCCCTTTCGATGAAGACAGAGTCATTTGAACCAATTGAAAAGCATTATAGAGGGATGTGCAAGTGTCAAAGGAGTCAGAAGGTATCTGAATCCACCTTTCGACCAGGTCGAAAGCATTGGCTCAAAACGTGCCAACTCGCATCTATAAATAAGACACATGGGTCTGTTTTAGGGGATCCGAATTCATTCATTCCAGACTTGTATTTTCTTAATTTCACAAAGTTGTAAAGCCTAATTTGTAAATTAAACTGGGGATAAATGTTAAGCATAGTCATCATTGGATTGATAAAGGGAAGATTTCAATATTTATGATTATATAGTTGCTTGAAGACTTTTATTTGGATTTAACTGTGTTTTGCAGATATCGACCTCATCAAAAGACGCTTTCTGAGTGGGTCAGAACCACTACTTTTCCAAGTATCCAAATCCTCATCTAGGAATCACTATTCACTAAACACTCACCTTCTAGTGAGTCGGAAACTTAATCCAAGCTGGTTTTACCTTAGATTCCAGAACCAAACCCAAGGTGCTTAAGAATTCAGCTTTTGACAAGGTCGAAACCATTTAAAACCAACCTTACCTTGAATCCTTAGCAACATCCTTTAGCGTTCCACATCTGTTTCAAAAGAAGAGTTTCGAAGGGATAATCAAACTACTCCGGTAAGCTCGAAAGACCAAGAAGAAAGTAATCCAGATGTGTCGACTGAGTCAAAATGTCAATAAGGGATAGTTTCCACAATAGAATCTTATTCGAAAGGGTGGGTAAAAGGGAGTACTCAAATCCTATCTTCCTTTACTTAACCAAGAGAGACCAAAAGGACTAAGCTTTTTCTTGAAATCAACTTTGAGGTGTTTGTAGGTTTTCTTATCTCTTATCTCTAACCCGAGGGCCTGAACTTTCGATTCTATTGAACATCCAACGTCACTTATCTCTATCCCAACTCTATTTCAAGCTTGTCTACTTTTGATCTTACTTCGTCATTGCTAGCAAAGTTAAGAGATCTGAGTAAGGATCTTCTGAACCACACTTAATAGGATTCTTCCCATGAACAACCAATGATTCCAAACTATATGAAGAGAAAATGCTAAGATTGGAAGCTCTAAGTATTATGAACAATAAAAGAGTGAAATCATATGATCCATGGAAATGGAGCTTAAATTCTTTTATATTAGCCCCACCCTATCTTTGCCTTAGGAGAAAATAAAAATGGAAGCGACAACTTGTTCAATCAAATGAGGAAAACAATATAGCACTATACCAAAGAAATAATCTTTGAAGAAGGGATAATGGCAGACTATAACGCCTTTGCACACAAATGGCAATTTAAGCTACAACTGGAACATTACCAACACTAGAACCCCTGAGGGTGTTAAAGATAAAAATAATTGATAAAGGTGGAACTACGAGGCCAAATAACGAGAAATCGAAAATCTTCCCTCAAGAAACAAGTTTCAAGTCAAGACTTCCTAAAGAATTCAACCTAAAAACATCTATAAAGAATGTCTACTTGCTAACCAAGGATGAGCTCAACTATTGATCATCACAAAACAAGAAACCAAAATCAGAAAGGAACCGGGAGGATCCAACTACCATTACCATATGATGAATGGTCATGAAATTAATCAGTGCAAAGCCTTGGAATGAATGATCATCAACTTTTTCAGACAAGGAAAAATCAACTATTAAAGTTACAGATATCGCCCTTACGTAGAAATTGCGAGGACGCAATTTTTATAAGGGGGAAAGTCTGTAACAACCCCTAGGGATACTAAATTGGGAATCAACTAACAAATTGATAACTAATCTGTTAAAATAACAAACAATTAAATATTTATGTAAAATAATAATAATAATAATAATAAATTAATGAAAACAAGAGAAAATAAAATGGTAATTTAATATTAATAGCGTTGAGAGGAAAATAATTGTTAACAATTCATTTACTTTTATTTGGAGTTATAAATTATGTTTTTAGTGGTAGTGTAATTTATTTTAATAAATGAACCATTTTATTAACCTAAACTATTTGGGAAGTTAAACATTGAGAGTGCAATGTTTTTTTATGAAAGAATGGTAATTAATTACATAAGATAAAATGCGTTTTATGTATGAAAAGTTTAGATAAGAATTTTTTATGTTGGTTTACAATTAAGTATAAAAGAAAAAAAGAAAGAAAGGGTAAAATAATAATAATAATAAATAATAATAATAATAATAATAATAAATAATATCTTTTTTTAATGTCATGTAGGAAAGATCTAGAAAGTGAATAAAATATTGTTAGTAAAAGAAAAATCTAGAATGATGACAAAAGATAATGAATAAATTGTATTAAAAAGAAAAAAAATGTGAAATAACAAAATAAGGGTTTAATTGGGAGAAGATTTTATAGGAGGGGCTTTATAATAATAAAACATCCCTTCTCCTTTTTCTGTTTACAGTACGTACAGATAACAGAAAGCAGAAAGAAAAAAAGGAGAAAACCTAAAACCTAATTTTCAATTTTCTCATAAACACAAATCCCACTTTGCAATCAAATGATAAAAGAAAGGATTCCCAATTCTAAGAGTAAGTGTCCCTAAATCAGTTTTATTTCATCCCTTTCATTTTATTTTCACAAATACGTATTTAGAGTTTTTTTATTTTGTTAGCAATTGAAAGGGGAAAGTCAAGCAATCTAGGGCTAGCTGAATTAGAGCTTGAAGATTGCTGTTTGAAGATTTAGGTGAGTGAAGTTATAATCATGTTTTGTTTTATATTATTTATGATATATGCATGCAAATATTGGGTGAAATTATTGGATTATTATTGTCTGCTCATTCCCTAATTCATGTGTTGATTGGGAAAAAAGTAATGTATGAATGGTGTTTTTTTTTTGTTTGCCATAATGAGTTGCAGCATTCTTCTCTTCGAAATAAAAAAAATGTTTTGAAACTGCAAAATCGCAGCACAGCTCAGTACAGGACTGTGCCGCTCAGCCAGAACTGCACTGTGTAGCCCAAGCAAGCTGTAGGTGCAGCCAAGGCGGCTGCGCAAAAACAGCCCAACTCGGGCTGCACAGATGCAGCCCAGGCGGCTGCATGTTAAACCACTATGGGCTGCAGCCCCGGGGGCTGCACAACCCATGGAGGGGCTGCACAACCCATGGGGGGTTGCACAAGTGTGCAGACCTTGGGGGCTGCAACTGGTGCGGCCCTGGCTGCACAGGTGAGCAGCCCAGGCGGGCTGCACACAGGTGCAGACCTGAGGGGGGTTGCACAAATGTGCAGCCTAGAAGGGCTGCACACGTGTGCAGCCCTGGGGAGGGAGCTGTACAGTGGTGCAGCCCTGGGGTGAAGCCCTGGGGTGCAGCCCTAGAGGGCTGCACGGGTGCGCAGCCCGGGGGGCTGCACACAGGCGCAGCCCGGGGGGTTGCAAACAGGCGCAGCCCGGGGGATGCACTATGCAGCCACTCTTGGGCTGCAGTTGCAGCCAAGGCGGGCTGCACACGAGCAGCCCAGTTCGGGCAGCATGTCAGCCCTGGTGGGTTGCGCACTTGCAGCTCAGCGAGGAGCTGCGCAAGTTCAGCCGTGGTCCGTCTAAAAAAAAAATATATATTATTACGAATTTTGATTACGTTTTTGCATACTAAAACTTGTATTGTTTAGTTTTTTTATTAAATTAATTTTTATTAATTTTTATCTAACTTAACGAATTTTTAATAATTTTAATTCAATAAATTAGATTTCTGTGTTTTGCCTTGATACATAAGTATTATTGGCTACTTGTGTATTAATGCGAAACAGAGATATAATTATTTTCTTTTATACGCATACTTGTTTTGCTAAATTTTATTTGCTTTTTGTATATTATAATGGGTTTATCAAAGATTTTATTGGAAGATGTTGTCGTCGTTGACTTTTTCTGGAAGTGTTTTGAAATTAAAAACGATTTTGATTTTTGGGTTGGGATAGATTGGACTCTGTTGTACCAATGGACCAAAACTCCATCTTGGCCGACCTGATTCAGGATCCCTACCTGAATCAGTGGTATATTACTTGCCCTTTCACCACCAAAGGTCAACGGTCTGCTACACATGGCTAATCTTATTTTTGATCGGGATCCCCGATCGGTGGGTCACGGACTATGATGGATGGAGGCGTGGGGGGCCCACGTGTAGATCCATGAATGTGTAGCATACGGCCTTTGCCTTAGACCGTTTTGGTTATCCTGGGTTGATCGCCAGGTGTATTATGGCGTTATGAGTGGGTTGCGGTGCAGATGTCTTCGCGCGCACTCGAGCTCTACCACTGTGATTTTACAATACCAGCGTCTGTTTATTTAGTATATTTTATGAGTCATGTTATATTTATCCCACAATTTCCATAATTCAATTTTCTTTAGCTTATGATTTTTGAAAAATATGAAAGTTGATTTTGAAAACCCAGTAGCTTTGGAGAATGTGTGTATGAACTTATTCATTATTTCACATATGATAACCAGGTTGGTATCGTATTAAATTATATACGATATTATTGACCTAAAACCATTATTTGATTAAATGAATTGTTTATGAAACCAAATTAGCATGTTGGTTCACACACACATATATGACTTATGTTGGTTTATACATGCGGCGCTTTCTTTTCTGTTGATTGAGACAATTATTGTTCATAGATTTTACTTCACCCATAGTAGAAATAGTCTGACCCATGTGATTTGTTTTATAATCCTCGGGTCAATCTGAGGATTGTGGTTGCAGGTTAGGTTGCATGGACTATAGCAGCATTCATATTATTTTCCACGTTTTGGGGTTTTGGACTTTTTAGCTTGGACTTAGGAGTAGTTAATATATGTAATATGGTATGTATGTTATTATGTATTTTGAAAGTGATATGTACTATGGACTATGTATCGTGGACATTACTATTATGATATGAATTATGCATTATGTTTTTTTTGTGACGAACTGTACATTCTATTATCTTCTGTACTCTGTAACCTGAAAAAAATTATCTTGTACCATTGCTTTGAACTAACACTGTGCATGAATGGTAAGTAGGAAAAAAAAGTCATAAAATTTCTCGTGCCAGTGTTAGTTCAAGGAAATGAGTACAACATTTAGCCCTATCGAGTCCCATTCTCTGTGCTTTGTGACAGTAATACTCCGTATTCCTCTTGGATGGCATGGGAATAGGGGTCGGGCGTTACATTTTTGGTATCAGAGCCAGGTTAACAATAGTATAGAATATATTCGGAATATAAGTTAGCACAAAGCAGTGGAAGCATTGTGCATGTCTATATACCATAAGCATCACTTCCATAATATAATAATAATCATACATGTCGAAACCAAAACCCCAAATCTTTGATTATTTTAGTATGAGAATTATTTTGATTCCAGCTTAACAGCATTTCTCACTATGCAGAGTAGTGAGAAAGATGGTTGGAAGAACTCCCTGTTTGACCATGGAGCAGTGGTTAGAGTTGATGCGGAACATCCCACAGGCAGCACCCGCTCCTAATGCCGCTCCTAGAGTTGATTTCGCTCGTATGTGTAAGGATTTTGCGAGCCTTGGAGGGAAGCTCTTTCATGGAAATGAAGATGTGGTTGGAGTTCAGGCTTGGTTGAAGACTTGTGAACGAGTATACGGGCAATGGGTGTGACGGACCGCCAAAAGGTCTAGATTGCTTCCAGCTTCCTCCAAGATGGTCCATCTGACTGGTTCGATGTGATTAGTGCTGAGATAGGCGAGGAGGAGCTTATATGGGAGAGATTTAGGGAACGATTCGAGTTAAGATTCATTCCTGAGGCGGAAAAGGCCATCCTCGCTCGTAGATTTATTGAGCCGAAGCAGAGAGATATGACAGTTCAGGAGTATGTCAATACCTTCAACTCCCTCTCTAAGTATGGCCCTGATTTGGTCAACACTCCCTTCAAAAAGAACCAGAAATTTGTGGATGGTCTACGTAGGAAGTTGAAGGAACAACTTTTGACTCAGTTTCGCTCCACTTTTGCTGAGATAGTTGATTTGGCCATGAGGTATGAAGACTTGTATAGGGAAAGAGATGATGATGCACCACCGAACCGACAGAGCTTTGTACCTAAGAGGAAAGCTCCATTCTTCCCTAAGAAGAAGCAGAATCCTCAGAAGAAGCAAAAGAAAGGTCAAGCTTCATGCTCACAGAAGCAAGATAAAAGTGGAGAAGTGCTATAAGTGTGGAGTAATGGGGCATTTTGCTAATAATTGCCCCCAGAGGCAGTGCTATGATTGTCACCAGACTGGTCATTTGAAGAACAACTGTCCACAGCTTACGAAGAAGAAACAAGCAGCAAAGCTTAATGTGATGGAAGGAGATCCAGGCCCGAGTCAGAGGAAGGGAAAGCAGGTGGCGGTCATGGAAGGTACGATTCTAAAGATACTTTCATTCGTATACTCTTTGGCACCGGTGCCTCCCATTCTTTCATATCTAAGGAATTAGTTGATAGATATGATTTGGAAGTTGTATACCTCATGACATCTCTAAGGTTTGCGAATCCCATCGGTGGGTCAGCAACACTTGGAATGTTGTGTAAAGGCTTTGAGATTTCCTTTTACGGACTCTCTTTTCTCTATGATTTGCATGTATTTGAGTGCCTTGGCTTTGATAATATATATCATAGGGATGGACCGGTTGGATCATTATGGTGCACAACTTTCCTGCTCAGGCAGAGTTGTTACTTTGAAGCATTCATCCTATAAAGGGCTTGTTAATATGACTCCGGATATACCGAGCTCTGATGCTTATGTTTCTTTGTTTTCCATGGAGTCGCGAGAGGAAGATGAGATAGCCAGAGTGCCAATTGTCAGAGATTTTGGCGATATATTTGAGCATGTTACAGGCTTACCACCAAAGAGAGCCATGGAGTTCCGCATAGATTTAATCCCTGTAGCCCAACCAGTCAGTTGACCACCTACTCATATGCCTCGAGTCGAGATGGACGAACTTCGTAAGCAGTTGACTGAATTGGAAGGGAAGCAGTTTATCCGATCTAGTAGCTCTCCTTGGGGAGCTGCTGCTATGTTTGTAAAGAAGGCGGATGGCTCTCTACGTTTATGCATTGACTACAGGAAGCTTAATGAGCTGACTATAAAGAATAAGTATCCATTACCTCGTATTGTGATCTTTTTGATCTGTTGAGCGGAGAAAAGGTCTTTTCCCAACTGGACTTAGCCCCTGGATTCCATCAATTGAGAGTAGCGGAAGATAGCTTTCCCCTTACTTCTTTCCGCACTCGCTATGGTTCATACGAATGGCTGGTAATGCCGTTTGGGCTTACAAATTCTCCTGCATACTTTGTTGACCTAATGAACAGAATATTCAGAAGCTACCTTGACCAATTTGTCCTGGTCTTTATTGATGACATCCTAGTGTATTCCAAGTCTGAGCAAGAGCATGGAGGGCATTTGAGGATGGTTTTGGAGACTTTAAGGGAACATAAGCTAAAAGCTAAGTTCTACAAATGCTACTTTTGGCAGAAAGAGGTAAAGTTTTTGGGCCATATAGTCTCCGAAGCCGTTCTAGCAGTGGATCCTTCTAAGATTGAGGCCATACAGAATTGGAAGAGACCAGAATCTGTTACCGAGATACGGAGCTTCTTGGAACTAGCTAGTTACTACCGGCGTTTTATTAAAGATTTCTCCAAGATTTTGACTCCTTTGACGAGGCTGACGAGGAAAGGAGTTAAGTATGAGTGAACAGATAAGTGTGAAGAAGCTTTCATAAAGTTGAAGGAGATGCTCACTAACGCCCCAGTTTTGGTGATTCCAGAGTGTAATCAGGATCTTGTGGTCTATACTGATGCCAGCGGGTCTGGCCTTGGAGCAGTACTGATGCAGAAAGGACGGGTTGTAGCTTATGCATCCAGGCGATTGAGGCCCAATGAGATTCGGTATGCTGTTCATGATTTGGATCTAGCAGCCGTGGTTTTTGCTTTGAAGTTGTGGCGACACTATCTTATGGGGGAGCGGTTTGTTCTCTATACAGACTATAAGTCCTTGAAATACCTATTTTCTCAGAAGGAACTGAACATGCGCCAACAAAGGTGGTTGAAGTTTTTGGTAGCCTATGATTTTGATATTCAGTATACTCCTGGGAAAGGAAACCATTTTGCGGATGCCCTTGGCCGTAAACACCAGGCAGTCGTATCGATAATGGTGGCTGAATGGCATGACTTGGAGGTGTTAGCTTCTAGTGGGATCTGTTACAGTATGCCTACTCATAGCTTAGGGAGGATGTTAGCTAGCTTGGTTGTGAGACCAAGTCTTATGGATAAAATTTCTTTTGCTCAGAAGGAAGATTCGGTTGCTTTGGATCATATTCATTGGTTGAAGAATGGAGAGGAAGATGATGACCTGAAAGGTTTTGAGATGGATGCTCTTGGTTGTTTGAGGAAGCAGGGTAGAATCTTTGTACCTAATGTTGCAAGGCTTAGACAAGAAGTGATGAAGGACTGCCATTGTTCGCGATACACTATTCACCCAGGTGGCAGCAAGATGTACATGGACATGAAGCGCCTATATTACTGGGAAGGAATGAAGTGTGATATAGGTGAATATGTTAAAAATTGCAATACTTGCCAAATGGTGAAATGCGAGCATCAAAAGCCTAGGGGTCTTCTTCAGCCCTTGGAGATTCCATTATGGATATGGGATCATGTACAAGTGAATTTTGATTTTATAACGGTTCACTTTTATAAACCCTTTATTTTGATCCAATTAGTGTTTCATTAATACTTTATTTAGGTATCAATGGATTTCATTGATGGCTTGCCTCGATCGAAGCAAGGGCATGATAGCATATGGGTAGTAGTGGATCGTTTGACGAAATCTGCCCATTTTATCCCTGTCAAGGCAAAGAGGACTGCATCTTATTTGGTGAAGCTGTATGTGAAGGAAGTTGCTCGTCTCCATGGTTACCTAGTGCTATACTTTGTGACTGAGAATCATTACTTACTAGTGGATTTTAGAGGAGCTTACAAGCAGCTTTGGGGACAAAGTTTAATATTAGCTCAGCCTATCATCCTCAGTCTGATGGACAAGCTGAGCGAGTCAACTAGATATTGGAGGATTTGTTGCGATCCTGTATTCAAGATTTTGGAGGGTCTTGGGAGGACCACCTGTACTTGGTAGAGTTTTCATATAATAACAGCTTTCAGTCCTGTATAGGTATGGCTCCTTTCGAAGCACTGTATGGAAGACCATGTTGATCTCCTGCATGCTGGCTTAAGACTAGGGATAAGTTGGTTCTTGGTCCCAACACTGTACGAGAAGCCTCAGAGAAGGTAGAGATAATTAGAAGGAGGATGAAAGAAGCACAAGATAGACAAAAGTCCTATGCAGATAAAAGAAGAAAGGACTTGGAGTTTAGCATCGGCGACCATGTGTTCGTGAAGGTTACTCCTTTAAAGGGGGTAATGAGGTTCAGCAACACTGGTAAGCTTGCTCCTAGATTTATTGGGCCTTATCCTATTATAGAGCGGATTGGGAAGCTTGCCTATAGATTTGCTCTACCTGAACACGTATCGAGTGTGCACAACGTCTTTCATGTGTCACACTTGAGAAGTGTTTGAGGGATTCTGAGGAGGTGATAGAGCTAAAGCAGTTGCAATAGCTTGGGATCGCTCCTAATATGACTTATACTCGAGAGCCTATTCGTATCATTGCCTCTGAGACGAAGAAGTTGCATAGTAAGGTGGTTCCTCAAGTCAAGGTGCAATGGTCGAGCAATCCGAAGGACTGCACCTAGGAAACACAAGAGTCGATGCAGAGGCATTTTCCTGAATTATTTAGCGCTCGAGTAAGGTATGTCTTATTCTTTTTGAAATTTAAATCAACTATTAAAGTTACAGATATCTCCTTACGTAGAAATTGCGAGGACATAATTTTTATAAAGGGGGAAGTATGTAACAACCCCTTTTTTTAGGGATACTAAATTGGGAATCAACTAATAAATTGATAATTAATCTGTTAAAATAACAAACAATTAAATATTTATGTAAAATAATAATATTAATAATAAATTAATGAAAACAAGAGAAAATAAAATGGTAATTTAATATTAATAGCGTTGAGAGGAAAATAAATGTTAACAAATTCATTTACTTTTATTTGGAGTTATAAATTATGTTTTTAGTGGTAGTGTAATTTATTTTAATAAATTAACCATTTTATTAACCTAAACTATTTGGGAAGTTAAACATTGAGAGTGTAATGTTTTTTTATGAAAGAATGGTAATTAATTACATAAGATAAAATACGTTTTATGTATGAAAAGTTTAGATAAGATTTTTTTTATGTCGATTTACAATTAAGTATAAAAGAAAAAAAATGAGAAAGAAAGAAAGGGTAAAATAATAATAATAATAATAAAATAATAATAAATAATAATATCTTTTTATAATGTCATGTAGGAAAGATCTAGAAAGTGAATAAAATATTGTTCAGTAAAAGAAAAATCTAGAATGATGACAAAAGATAAAGAATAAATTGTATTAAGAAGGAAAAAAAAGGAGAAATAATAAAACAAGGGCTTACTTAGGAGAAGATTCTAGAGGAGGGGATTTATAATAAAAACAACATCCCCTCTCCTCTTTCTGTTTACAGTACGTACAAATAACAGAAAGCAGAAAGAAAAAAAAGGAGAAAACCTAAAACCTAATTTCCAATCTTCTCATTTGTAACAACCTTGTATTTTGTAATTATTTTATTGTATATTTTAATTATTTAAAATGTAAGATTTTGATTTAAAAACTTATTTTACTTATTTGAAATGATTAAGTTTATTACTTAAATATAATCTTGATTTTTATATGAGTTATAATTCCAAACTTGTGTAAGTTGAATATTTGACTGAAATGCTGATTTTGGTCAAAATAGTCAAACTGTGACTGTCAACTTAAAATTTTAAAAGTTTAAAATTTTAAATTTTTCTTTTATTATGAAAGTACATAAAATTATAAGAACAACACTTTTCGTTTCGTTGAAATTGGATGTAAATTGTGAAAGTTATACCCTTTACAATATTGTGCGTATATAGGGTTATTTAACAATGACTATTTTAAATTGTATAAATTACTTCTTCTTTGTTTTATTTTACTTTAATATGTGATAATATGTTATATAATGTATATTTTGACTTTTAAGTACTTTTAAAATGATAATATAATTTTTCTAAAGTTCATTTGAATTTATTTCTAATTTTAAAAGCCTAGTCTACAATTTTAAGCCATTTTCTTAATTTTAAATATATATAATTAAAATTTATTTATTTATTTTATGCACTCGCTTTTATTTGCTGTGTTTTACTTTATTTTATTCATTTAACATATATTTAAATTAAAGTAAATTTTTCCAAAGTGTATTGAAGTTATTTCTAATTCTTAAGTCAAGTTTTCATTTTCTGTGCTATTTTTCTTATTTTAATCATATCTACTTAATATTTAATTATTAATATTTTGTTTATCTGTTATATTTTCGAATTTTAACTGAGATTTTAATTATTTTCAGTTATTTAGGTGTATATGAATATATATATAGGAAGTTTAAAAGGTTTGAAAGCAAAGAAACGTAAAACCGTTTTAACGTTTCTTCTTCCGTTTCTTTTCCAATTAATAGATTTAATTTCCTTTGACCGTTCCTTTCTTTATTGTAGCTGTGCATTTCTTACCTCATTTTCACATGAAAACATTCCTTTCCACTTCATAATAATTTTATAATGAAATGTATAATTTTCCAAGACTAACAGTGATTTATGCACAATTTTAGAACACTGTTTGGTATTTTTAAGGCATTTTCTTCATTTTTTTATATTTTTTTCAAATTATACTATCTGTTACCTCATATTTCTAATTGATTTCAATTTGCAAAGTATTTTCTCCTGAAATTTTGTTTATGTAAAGTTTTAAAAGGAAAAGAATATGGAAGATTGTAAATCACTTTGAAACGTAAGCCCTTTTATTTGCCCAAACCCTTCATTTCCTTAAACTCCTCAATTAATTGCCTTAGCCGTGTAAAACCCTAATGTAGCCGTCATCTCATTAGGTTTTCACGTGAAAAAAAAGATCATTTTCATTTGTTTCTCACGGCTTCAAAGATCTAGTAATGGCTTCCCTTTCTTTTTCTTACTTTTCTACTTGTTTTCCCTAAATTTTAAATTTTTTCATTTATTTAAAGACTTTGGCTTTTGTTTTCTTAAAAATCTAATTTTGGAAATTTTCTTGACATGATTTCTGATCATTTGTCCAAATAAAAATAAACAATGTCTGAAAATTTGATTTGGATAAAAATTGTAACTTTAATAGAAATTCTAAATTTTATAATTCTAAAGGCAAATTTTTCATCTTGAACTGTATACAATTGTGTAACATTTGTTTCACTTTTGTTTTGGTCAGATTTGTTGTATACTTTTTTTTAAAAAAAAAGTTAGTAATAATTAGTGTGAAACGGGAAATAAACTTTACATTTCTTTTACATATATTTACATCTGTTTCTTAACTTTATATTTAACAATCAATTGGACGAAGCTAAATCAAATGTTATTAATTATGGTACAATAGCTATTAAAATTTGGTTTAAAGTGATGGTTTAGTTTCCTAATAGAAACGTTAGTATTTTAAATTTATTTAATAAGAGAAACAAAATAATTTGTACGTTATTTAATAAGAGAAACAAAATAATTTGTACGTTACTTTGGGCATATATTTAATTGTTGCTCTTGCCTTTTCGTTATCTATTTGATTTTTTTTCTTGCGTTAACAATGCAAAGTTTTCGGTCGTATATTCTCTTTTGAGAATCCAAAATCTTGCTCAAATCTTGCCTTAAATCATTTCCATGTGTGAATTATTTCTTTCCATCTTGCCTCCCACACGTTTCCACCTATTGGATAGAATTGAATGCCTTAATTGCCTCTACCGTTTAAACATTTTTCTCTTGCCTGCCCTCTACATAAATTAGTGAGCAAATGTTAATATATATTTCACGTTCAAAAGTTCCATACCATAAATTATTCATTTTGCTTCCATCAAAATTTGCGTAAGCATCTCCTGAAGGTATGAACTGGTGCATGCTTTTCCTTTCATTTTTTTTTTCTCTTTTTTTTTCTTTTTTTTTTCTTTCTTTCTTCCTTTCACTCTTGTTTTATTTCATTTGTTCTCCTTTCATTGTTTTGCTTTGGGTTGTTGATACAAAATCATATCTTGGCTATCTTTCAACTCAAATTAAAAGTCATGAAATTGTGCTTGTCGTGCCTTTGGAGTCGTGCTTGTATGTTGTTTTGGTCTCTAGCTTTGAAAAAGGTGAGTCTTTCTCACTCTGACATTTATACTTATGAAAAGTGAATTGATGACAAGTGTTTAGTAATATAAAATGTTTATGCAAGTTAATGATGATCACATGATACGCTATGCCATGTTATTACCATGTTAAAACTGTTAATTTTCACCTGACATCTGATACATGACTGTATATTGTGATATTGACATTGTTTATATTATTTCTGTATATGATCACACTGCAAGTTCCCTGTTAGGATAAAAAATCATTATGGGCTGAAATGATAGGCCTGAGTTATTTTATTTATTTATTTAAACTTGGGATTGCGGGTTTGAAATGATAGAACCCGGATTTTTACCTTTTAAACTGCGGATTGAAATGATACATATCCGTATCACTTGACCTAGTTTAGAAAACTATATACAGACCCGTGGTTATTCTATAAAGTGCTTTGAATATTTTAAGTATTTTAAAAATATAAAATTATGAAATTTGATTTAAATAGATTTTGAAAGGTTTTAAAATAAATAAATTATGATTTTTCTATGTGTTAAAAATGTAATTTATGAATGGATTAACTGGATTTTGAAATATAACTTATGTTTGAAATTTGGAATTTTGACTAAAAATGATATTTGAGTTACATGAATAAAATGGACTTTAATTTTATTTGGAAAATGGTAAATATGATAAATTGATTTATATTTGAATTTAAGTGATTTATTAAAGAATTATTGATTTTCTATAAATTTAAGTGGTTGAATAAATGACTGTTGAAAATGAAATTTTAAAATATAACTTGATTTGAAAATGTGAAATTTGAGTTTTAACTAAAGATGTTAAATTAATTAAATAAACTGGAAGTTAAGTTAAATTTGTGAAATGGTAATATAAATCAGAAATGTATAGGTTTTAATTTATGAAAGAAACGTATAGGTTTTAATTTATGAATGAAACGTATAGGTTTTAATTTATGAAAGAAACGTATAGGTTTTATTTAATGAAAGAACGTATGGTGTTCAAATTAATGATAGGAACATGTAAATTCCTAATTAATGAAAGAAAGGTATAAGTTTTAATTAATGAAAGAAACGTATAAGTTTTTAATTAATGAAAGAAACGTGTAAAGTCCTAATTAATGAGAGAACATGAAAGTTTTAATTAATGCAAGAACATGTAAAGTTTTAATTAAGAAAGAAACATGTAAAGTTTTAAGTAGTGTGGTATTGATTTAATTAATAAATGTTCATTATTGTAATAGGAATATAAAATTTAAAACGTACATTTGACACGTAGATTTTAATCAATGTAATGGTGTATTTTAAATTGATTAAAATGGTAAATGTTACTTACTGTAATAATAAAATGTAAGTTGATAACGTACATTTGATAAGCAAGTTTTAATTTATGTGAATGGCATACTTTAAATGATTAAAATAATAAAGTTTCTTTATTGTAATAATAATGTAAGTTAATAAGGTGCTTTTAACTTAACATAAGAATTTCAGTTTAAATTGTATATTACAGTAAGAAAGTTTATTTAACTATAAGGCTATGATAAATTGACATGTTAAAATTTTAAGCTTATCAATACTTTGATTACATACAATGTAAAGTGGAAAGTAGTACATTCCAAAAATGCTATGATTCCTTAAGGTAACATTTCCAAAATGCTATGATAATTTAAACGAATATTTCAAGTTTAATAAATTTAAAGAAATATTCAATGATTTGAAAATTTGGGTTTTATTTGAATGATATAATATTGAATTATTTTTGAAATGGAAATGATACAATTGTGATATTGTTTTGAAATGAGTATGATATTATGGTCTTGAAAGTATAAATTATTTTAAATAAATATCCATGGGTTATAATAGCGATTGGTTGTTAAAGAGACTGGGATCGGATATTGTCTTATAGCCGGACAATACCGAAAACCACTTTAACAACTGTGTACGCGGTGGAGATTTCAGAATGAAGTAGGATGGTGGCGACGTTCTCGAGGTATGTTACGTGGACCCAACTCCCGTGAGTTGGCATATATGAATAGAACAGGAGCTATACCGGGCTACACAAAGGGTCGCACCCTTTCATCGAGCATGCTCCATCGGAAACTATTCTATTACTGTGGTGATTCGATTCGGTGGCGCCACTTTGATTCGGGGGTATTGTTCGAGGTGGGCGGAAGCTGCTGGTTTGTCGTCACCACCGGTCCGGGAGTGCAAACGGTGTATCCACCCTGGCATTGCCTCGCGTGCCATGTCATATCCTTATATCGAGCCCACTACGATTTTGGTTTTAAAGATCCAACCGCGTTAAGGTTCACCATCCCCTTAACGCTATTTTCTATATGATTATACTTTACTGATTAGACACTACCGTATATAGGGTATATTACTATATAGTAAATAGTTTAACGGATCCTTAGAGGATGGGCGGTCCCAAGCATCCTTTAAGTTATTGATGCATTTTGTTACTGTTCACTTGAGTTGATTTACGGTTTATAAGTATTTATGTCCTGACTCGAGGGTTTTGTGTTTTACTTTACGCTCGAGTCGGATTGATTAAGTTAGCATTCAAGATTCACCTTCGGAGTTGGAGCTTTCCTTGAAGATCCAGCCTTCTATTTTGTTTCAGTATCCAGTGTTTCAGTGATGTATCTTGTTACTCTTCTGTTGTATCTCATTTAACTCTGATGTATCTTATATTTTTTTTTAAGTAGCTTCATGAATTACTATCACTTTTATTTCCGCTGCATTATTATATACTCTGTGTCTGTGATCTGTGATTTTATTTACTGTATATTCTGAGGTTTGCCAAAATTTTATTTACAACGCGGTATTTTGAGCAATTCAATTCCCGCATGAGTGTCTATCTATACACTTACAATGGATGCGAATGGTTGAAAATACCGGGTCATTACAGTTGGTATCAGAGCTTTGGTAGCTCTAGGCAAAACTCAGCATATAGAGTGAATGCATTTATAGAATCACTTTCATTCGAGTTTGAATCTCTTCCCTTTTGACTCGATTACTTTGAATTTTGGAATGTTCCCTGCGGTTCCAAAGTCCATTCTTATTCCCCGCTATTCATCTTCATTTGATTCTGGAGTATCCCACAACTCCACTTCGAATGATCTTTATAGTGAATTGGCGGTCCCGCCAATCTCAAAAAAATTTCTTGTAAGAGGGGTGAAACTCCATTACAATAGCATCGATTCACCAAAGATTTTATATCCTCGGTTTAGATGCTAGTATCTCTTATTATCCCAAAATCTAACTCTTGAGATCAAACGTAGATTTACCCCAGAAAATCCACTTCGATCTTATACTTTAAGTCACGGTTGACCCGATTAAGGTTGCCCGTGATTTATTTTAGCTTATCCACCTCCCTACTCTGTATTTAATCATCTTGTCTTTTGTTTCCCACATATTTTCAAACATTTTGAATTGTATATTGTGTTGTCTGAGTTGTTGATGTTGATTTGGGTTTCCGATCGATTCGTCTGATCAACGCTGTCGATAGGATTTCTAAAACACTTTGACAGACAAATTGACACGATATTATTTTAAATTTTGTTTTGGTTAATGAAATAAAATTTTGACATATATATTTATGGAACTTAATAAAATGATTCAAATTGATAATTTGAAATGATAATACTTGATTTATCATTTACTGTTCTATAAATGAATTTATAAATAATTGTTTATAAATTTATATGGGAAATTAAATGAAAAAGAAATTTGAGAATTTAATTTCCGATGGTTCCAAACCTTTTGTTTAGAACTTTAAAGGGATATAATATTTAAAATATTTTCAAATAGAAATTTGTTTTCAAAGAATTTTAAGTTTAAAATTAGTACTCTTCTCTTTGTCGCTGGAAATTAACTTCGGTGATGACTGCAGCATCATCGACGTCCATTTTCGAGTTTCAAAGTGAAGAGACTGTTCTGTAGTCTTGCTACAGCTTTGTTTTGGGAAATTAAATTGATTTGAATTTCTAAAATATGACTTAATTTATAATATATATAGATATATGATTGAAATTTGATTTGACATATTATATATATTATTACTTATCTCTAAATGGTTTAAAGAAATCAGAAATTTAATTCTTAAATTTTATTTTTAACAATAAATTTCAATTATAAAAAGAAAATCAAAAAAATTTGGATAAATGATTAAACTTGAGATAATTGAATTGAAAAGTTTTATTTGTATGACACAATTCCATTCCAATATAACTTACCTTAATTTCAAAAGTTAACAATGTAATTGGGTAATATACAATATAAAAAGATTTTATAAATAAAATTTTGGTGGTTATAATAAATGTTATACACTTAAATTTTAATTATAAAATGATTAACAGAGATAAATATAATAAAGGGTAATTGAATAACTTACAATAAAATGATGTTAAAAGAACTAAGAATAAAAGAAAGGAGTTATAATAAGTGTAAGTATATTGAACATGAGTGATAAATATATTGAGAGGAATAAATTTAATTTTTATTAGGAATAAAGAAGAATAAATTTTATTAAATACATTGTGAGTGTAATAAATGATTATTTTTCTAACCCATGGTTTTAAACAAAATTGTTAATTTAAGATGATTGGATAATAAGATAATGAAATTTGAGATAGTTAAGATTTATGTAACTTGTGTAAAAGTTTATTTTCTATTTAAGTTGAAATCTCCATGCTTTCAAATTCATTTTCTTATTATTTTTTTCAAACTATCTTTTGGTTGTTCTTATCGTCCTCATCTTGCTATAGACTGGTATATGCATCTTTCTATGATCTTTCTGTTTAGAAATCTTTCTATAATCTTTGATAATCTCCACCTTGTAAAACTTACCTATAACAACAGTTATCAGGTATAACTTCAATCTTCCTGTCATCTAATCTTAATCCTATTTCACAATATCTTTTCTGTTCCCTTCCATACCTCATTCCTTTTCGGGGACGAAAAGTTTTGAGTGGGGGAGAGTGTAACAACCTTGTATTTTGTAATTATTTTATTGTATATTTTAATTATTTATAATGTAAGATTTTGATTTAAAAACTTATTTTACTTATTTGAAATGATTAAGTTTATTATTTAAATATAATCTTGATTTTTATATGAGTTATAATTCCAAACTTGTGTAAGTTGAATATTTGCCTGAAATGCTGATTTTGGTCAAAATAGTCAAACTGTGACTGTCAACTTAAAATTTTAAAAGTTTAAAATTTTAAATTTTTCTTTTATTATGAAAGTACATAAAATTATAAGAACACCACTTTTCGTTTCGTTGAAATTGGATGTAAATTGTGAAAGTTATACCCTTTACAATATTGTGCGTATATAGGGTTATTTAACAATGACTATTTTAAATTGTATAAATTACTTCTTCTTTGTTTTATTTTACTTTAATATGTGATAATATGTTATATAATGTATATTTTGACTTTTAAGTACTTTTAAAATGATAATATAATTTTTCTAAAGTTCATTTGAATTTATTTCTAATTTTAAAAGCCTAGTCTACAATTTTAAGCCATTTTCTTAATTTAATTATATATAATTAAAATTTATTTATTTATTTTATGCACTCACTTTTATTTGCTGTGTTTTACTTTATTTTATTCATTTTACATATATTTAAATTAAAGTAAATTTTTCCAAAGTGTATTGAAGTTATTTCTAATTCTTAAGTCAAGTTTTCATTTTCTGTGCTATTTTTCTTATTTTAATCATATCTACTTAATATTTAATTATTAATATTTTGTTTATCTGTTATATTTTCGAATTTTAACTGATATTTTAATTATTTTCAGTTATTTAGATGTATATGAATATATATAGGAAGTTTAAAAGGTTTGAAAGCAAAGAAACGTAAAACCGTTTTAACGTTTCCTCTTCCGTTTCTTTTCCAATTAATAGATTTAATTTCCTTTGACCGTTCCTTTCTTTATTGTAGCTGTGCATTTCTTACCTCATTTTCACATGAAAACATTACTTTCCACTTCATAATAATTTTATAATGAAATGTATAATTTTCCAAGACTAATAGTGACTTATGCACAATTTTAGAACACTGTTTGGTATTTTTAAGGCATTTTCTTCATTGTTTTATATTTTTTTCAAATTATACTATTTGTTACCTCATATTTCTAATTGATTTCGGTTTGTAAAGTATTTTCTCCTGAAATTTTGTTTATGTAAAGTTTTAAAAGGAAAAGAATATGGAAGATTGTAAATCACTTTGAAATGTAAGCCATTTTATTTGCCCAAAACCTTCATTTCCTTAAACTCCTCAATTAATTGCCTTAGCCGTGTAAAACCCTAATGTAGCCGTCATCTCATTAGGTTTTCACGTGAAAAAAAAAGATCATTTTCATTTGTTTCTCACGGCTTCAAAGATCTGGTAATGGCTTCCCTTTATTTTTCTTACTTTTCTACTTGTTTTCCCTAAATTTTATATTTTTTCATTTATTTAAAGACTTTGGCTTTTGTTTTCTTAAAAATCTAATTTTGGAAATTTTCTTGAAATGATTTCTGATCATTTGTCCAAATAAAAATAAACAATGTCTGAAAATTTGATTTGGATAAAAAGTGTTACTTTAATAGAAATTCTAAATTTTATAATTCTAAAGGCAAATTTTTCATCTTGAACTGTATACAATTGTGTAACATTTGTTTCACTTTTGTTTTGGTCAGGTTTGTTGTATACTTTTTTTTAAAAAAAAAAGTAAGTAATAATTAGTGTGAAACGGGAAATAAACTTTACATTTCTTTTACATATGTTTACATCTGTTTCTTAACTTTATATTTAACAATCAATTGGATGAAGCTAAATCAAATGTTATTAATTATGGTACAATAGCTATTAAATTTTGGTTTAAAGTGATGGTTTATTTTCCTAATAGAAACGTTAGTATTTCAAATTTATTTAATAAGAGAAACAAAATAATTTGTACGTTATTTAATAAGAGAAACAAAATAATTTGTACGTTACTTTGGGCATATATTTAATTGTTGCTCTTGCCTTTTCGTTATCTATTTGATTTTTTTTTCTTGCGTTGACAATGCAAAGTTTTCAGCCGTATATTCTCTTTTGAGAATCCAAAATCTTGCTCAAATCTTGCCTTAAATCATTTCCGTGTGTGAATTATTTCTTTCCCTATTGCCTTCCATACGTTTCCACCTATTAGATAGAATTGAAAGCCTTAATTGCCTCTACCGTTTAAGCATTTTTCTCTTGCCTGCCCTCTACATAAATTAGTGAGCAAATGTTAATATATATTTCACGTTCAAAAGTTCCATACCATAAATTATTCATTTTGCTTCCATCAAAAATTGCATAAGCATCTCCCGAAGGTATGAACCGGCGCATGCTTTTCCTTTCATTTTTTTTCTCCTTTTTTTTCTTTTTTTTTTCTTTCTTTCTTCTTTTCACTCTTGTTTTATTTCATTTGTTCTCCTTTCATTTTTTTGCTTTGGGTTGTTGATACAAAATCATATCTTGGCTATCTTTCAACTCAAATCAAAATTGTGCTTGTCGTGCCTTTGGAGTCGTGCTTGTATGTTGTTTTGGTCTCTAGCTTTGAAAAAGGTGAGTCTTTCTCACTCTGACATTTATACTTATGAAAAGTGAATTGATGACAAGTGTTTAGTAATATAAAATGTTTATGCAAGTTAATGATGATCACATGATACGCTATGCCGTGTTATTACCATGTTATTACCATGTTAAAACTGTTAATTTTTACCTGACATCTGATACATGACTGTATATTGTGATATTGACATTGTTTATATTATTTCTGTATATGATCACACTGCAAGTTCCCTGTTAGGATAAAAAATCATTATGGGCTGAAATGATAGGCATGAGTTATTTTATTTATTTATTTAAACTTGGGATTGCGGGTTTGAAATGATAGAACCCGCATTTTTACCTTTTAAACTGCGGATTGAAATGATACATATCCGTATCACTTGACCTAGGTTAGAAAACTATATACAGACCCGTGGTTATTCTATAAAGTGCTTTGAATATTTTAAGTATTTTAAAAATATAAAATTATGAAATTTGATTTAAATAGATTTTGAAAGGTTTTAAAATAAATAAATTATGATTTTTCTATGTGTTAAAAATGTAATTTATGAATGGATTAACTGGATTTTGAAATATAACTTATGTTTGAAATTTGGAATTTTGACTAAAAATGATATTTAAGTTACATGAATAAAATGGACTTTAATTTTATTTGGAAAATGGTAAATATGATAAATTGATTTATATTTGAATTTAAGTGATTTATTAAAGAATTATTGATTTTCTCTAAATTTAAGTGGTTGAATAAATGACTGTTGAAAATGAAATTTTAAAATATAACTTGATTTGAAAATGTGAAATTTGAGTTTTAACTAAAGACGTTAAATTAATTAAATAAACTGGAAGTTTAGTTAAATTTGTGAAATGGTAATATAAATCAGAAATGTATAGGTTTTAATTTATGAAAGAAACGTATAGGTTTTAATTTATGAAAGAAACGTATAGGTTTTAATTTATGAAAGAAACGTATAGGTTTTATTTAATGAAAGAACGTATGGTGTTCAAATTAATGATAGGAACATGTAAATTCCTAATTAATGAAAGAAAGGTATAAGTTTTAATTAATGAAAGAAACGTATAAGTTTTTAATTAATGAAAGAAACGTGTAAAGTCCTAATTAATGAGAGAACATGAAAGTTTTAATTAATGCAAGAACATGTAAAGTTTTAATTAAGAAAGAAACATGTAAAGTTTTAAGTAGTGTGGTGTTGATTTAATTAATAAATGTTCATTATTGTAATAGGATTATAAAATTTAAAACGTACATTTGACACGTAGATTTTAATCAATGTAATGGTGTATTTTAAATTGATTAAAATGGTAAATGTTACTTACTGTAATAATAAAATGTAAGTTGATAACGTACATTTGATAAGCTAGTTTTAATTTATGTGAATGGCATACTTTAAATGATTAAAATAATAAAGTTTCTTTATTGTAATAATAATGTAAGTTAATAAGGTGCTTTTAACTTAACATAAGAATTTTGGTTTAAATTGCATATTACAGTAAGAAAGTTTATTTAACTATACGGCTATGATAAATTGAGATGTTAAAATTTTAAGCTTATCAATACTTTGATTATATACAATGTAAAGTGGAAAGTAGTACATTCCAAAAATGCTATGATTCCTTAAGGTAACATTTCCAAAATGCTATGATAATTTAAAGGAATATTTCAAGTTTAATAAATTTAAAGAAATATTCAATGCTTTGAAAATTTGGGTTTTATTTGAATGATATAATATTGAATTATTTTTGAAATGGAAATGATACAATTGTGATATTGTTTTGAAATGAGTATGATATTTTGGTCTTGAAAGTATAAATTATTTGAAATAAATATCCATGGGTTATAATAACGATTGGTTGTTAAAGAGACCGGGATCGGATATTGTCTTATAGCCGGACAATAACGAAAACCACTTTAACAACTGTGTACGCGGTGGAGATTGCAAAATGAAGTAGGATGGTAGCGACGTTCTCGAGGTATGTTACGTGGACCAAACTCCTGTGAGTTGGCATATATGACTAAAACATGAGCTATACCGGGCTACACAAAGGGTCGCACCCTTTCATCGAGCATGCTCCATCGGAAACTATTCTATTACTGTTGTGATTCGATTCGGTGGCGCCACTTTGATTCGAGGGTATTGTTCGAGGTGGGCGGAAGCTGCTGGCTTGCCGTCACCACCGGTCCGGAAGTGCAAACGGTGTATCCACCCTGGCATTGCCGCGCGTGCCGTGTCATATCCTTATATCAAGCCCACTACGATTTTGGTTTTAAAGATCCGACCGCGTTAAAGTTCACCATCCCCTTAACGCTATTTTCTATATGATTATACTTTACTGATTAGACACTACCGTATATAGCGTATATTACTATATAGTAAATAGTTTAACGGATCCTTAGAGGATGGGCGGTCCCAAGCATCCTTTAAGTTATTGATGCATTTTGTTACTGTTCACTTGAGTTGATTTACAGTTTATAAGTATTTATGTCCTGACTCGAGGGTTTTGTGTTTTACTTTACGCTCGAGTCAGATTGATTGAGTTAGCATTCAAGATTCACCTTCGGAGTTGGAGCTTTCCTTAAAGATCCAGCCTTCTATTTTGTTTCAGTATCCCGTGTTTCAGTGATGTATCTTGTTACTCTTCTGTTGTATCTCATTTAACTCTGATGTATCTTATATTTTTTTTAGTAGCTTCATGAACTACTATCTCTTTTACTTCCGCTGCATTATTATATACTCTGTGTCTGTGATCTGTGATTTTATTTACTATATATTCTGAGGTTTGCCAAAATTTTATTTACAACGCGGTATTTTGAGCAATTCAATTCCGGCATGAGTGTCTATCTATACACTTACAATGGATGCAAATGCTTGAAAATACTGGGTCGTTACAGTTGGTATCAGAGCTTTGGTAGCTCTAGGCAAAACTCAGCATATAGAGTGAATGTATTTACAGAATCACTTTCATTCGAGTTTGAATCTCTTCCCTTTTGAGTCGGTTACTTTGAATTTTGGAACGTTCCCTGCGGTTCCAAAGTCCATTCTTATTCCCCACTATTCATCTTCATTTGATTCTGGAGTATCCCACAACTCCACTTCGAATGATCTTTATAGTGAATTGGCGGTCCCGCCAATCTCAAAAAAATTTCTTGTAGGAGGGGTGAAACTCCATTACAATAGCATCGATTCACCAAAGATTTTATATCCTCGGTTTAGATGATAGTATCTCCTATTATCCCAAACTCTAACTCTTGAGATCAAACGTAGATTTACCCCAGAAAATCCACTTCGATCTTATACTTTAAGTCACGGTTGACCCGATTAAGGTTGCCCGTGATTTATTTTAGCTTATCCACCTCCCTACTCTGTATTTGATCATCTTGTCTTTTGTTTCCAACATATTTTCAAACATTTTGAATTGTATATTGTGTTGTTGGAGTTGTTGATGTTGATTTGGGTTTCCGATCGATTCGTCTGATCAACGCTATCGATAGGATATCTAAAACACTTTGACAGAACAAACTGACACGATATTATTTTAAATTTTGTTTTGGTTAATGAAATAAAATTTTGACATATATATTTATGGAACTTAATAAAATGATTCAAATCGATAATTTGAAATGATAATACTTGATTTATCATTTATTGTTTTATAAATGAATTTATAAATAATTGTTTATAAATTTATATGGGAAATTAAATGAAAAAGAAATTTGAGAATTTAATTTCCGATGGTTCCAAACCTTTTGTTTAAAAGTTTAAAGGGATATAATATTTAAAATATTTTCAAATAGAAATTTGTTTCCAAAGAATTTTAAGTTTAAAATTAGTACTCTTCTCTTTATCGCTGGAAATTAACTTCGGTGATGACTGCAGCATCATCGACGTCCATTTTCGAGTTTTGAAGTGAAGAGAATGTTCTGTAGTCTTGCTACAGCTTTGTTTTGGGAAATTAAATTGATTTGCATTTCTAAAATATGACTTAATTTATAATATATATAGATATATGATTGAAATTTGATTTGACATATTATATATATATTATTACTTATCTCTAAATGGTTTGAAGAAATCGGAAATTTAATTCTTAAATTTTATTTTTAACAATAAATTTCAATTATAAAAAGAAAATCAATTTTTTTTGTATAAATGATTAAACTTGAGATAATTGAATTGAAAAGTTTTATTTGTATGACACAATTCCATTCCAATATAACTTACCTTAATTTCAGAAGTTAACAATATAATTGGGTAATATACAATATAAAAAGATTTTATAAATAAAATTTTGGTGGTTATAATAAATGTTATACACTTAAATTTTAATTATAAAATGATTAACAGAGATAAATATAATAAAGGGTAATTGAATAACTTACAATAAAATGATGTTAAAAGAACTAAGAATAAAAGAAAGCAGTTATAATAAGTGTAAGTATATTGAACATGAGTGATAAATATATTGAGAGGAATAAATTTAATTTTTATTAGGAATAAAGAAGAATAAAATTTATTAAATACATTGTGAGTGTAATAAATGATTATTTTTCTAACCCATGGTTTTAAAAAAAATTGTTAATTTAAGATGATTGGATAATAAGATAATGAAATTTGAGATAGTTAAGATTTATGTAACTTGTGTAAAAGTTTATTTTCTATTTAAGTTGAAATCACCATGCTTTCAAATCCATTTTCTTATTTTGTTTTTCAAACTATCTTTTGGTTGTTCTTATCGTCCTCATCTTGCTATAGACTGGTATATGCATCTTTCTATGATCTTTCTGTTTAGAAATCTTTCTATAATCTTTGATAATCTCCACCTTGTAAAACTTACCTATAACAACAGTTATCAGGTATAACTTCAATCCTCCTGTCATCTTATCTTAATCCTATTTCACTCTATCTTTTCTGTTCCCTTCCATACCTCATTCCTTTTCGGGGTCGAAAAGTTTTGAGTGGGGGAGAGTGTAACAACCTTGTATTTTGTTATTATTTTATTGTATATTTTAATGATTTATAATGTAAGATTTTGATTTTAAAACTTATTTTACTTATTTGAAAAGATTAAGTTTATTATTTAAATATAATCTTGATTTTTATATGAGTTATAATTCCAAACTTGTGTAAGTTGAATATTTGCCTGAAATGCTGATTTTGGTCAAAATAGTCAAACTGTGACTGTCAACTTAAAATTTAAAAGTTTAAAATTTTAAATTTTTCTTTTATTATGAAAGTACATAAAATTATAAGAATACCACTTTTCGTTTCGTTAAAATTGGATGTAAATTGTGAAAGTTATACCCTTTACAATATTGTGCGTATATAGGGTTATTTAACAATGACTATTTTAAATTGTATAAATTACTTCTTCTTTGTTTTATTTTACTTTAATATGTGATAATATGTTATATAATGTATATTTTGACTTTTAAGTATGTTTAAAATGATAATATAATTTTTCTAAAGTTCATTTGAATTTATTTCTAATTTTAAAAGCCTAGTCTACAATTTTAAGCCATTTTCTTAATTTAATTATATATAATTAAAATTTATTTATTTATTTTGTGAACTCACTTTTATTTGCTGTGTTTTACTTTATTTTATTCTTTTTACATATATTTAAATTAAAGTAAATTTTTCCAAAGTGTATTGAAGTTATTTCTAATTCTTAAGTCAAGTTTTCATTTTCTGTGCTATTTTTCTTATTTTAATCATATCTACTTAATATTTAATTATTAATATTTTTTTATCTGTTATATTTTTGAATTTTAACTGAGATTTTAATTATTTTCAGTTATTTATATGTATATGGATATATATATAGGAAGTTTAAAAGGTTTGAAAGCAAAGAAACGTAAAACCGTTTTAACGTTTCTTCTTCCGTTTCTTTTCCAATTAATAGATTTAATTTCCTTTGACCGTTCCTTTCTTTATTGTAGCTGTGCATTTCTTACCTCATTTTCACATGAAAACATTCCTTTCCACTTCATACTAATTTTATAATGAAATGTATAATTTTCCAAGACTAACAGTGATTTATGCACAATTTTAGAACACTGTTTGGTATTTTTAAGGCATTTTCTTCATTATTTTATATTTTTTTCAAATTATACTATTTGTTACCTCATATTTCTAATTGATTTCGGTTTGTAAAGTATTTTCTCTTGAAATTTTGTTTATGTAAAGTTTTAAAAGGAAAAGAATATGGAAGATTGTAAATCACTTTGAAACGTAAGCCCTTTTATTTGCCCAAACCCTTCATTTCCTTAAACTCCTCTATTAATTGTCTTAGCCGTGTAAAACCCTAATGTAGCCGTCATCTCATTAGGTTTTCACGTGAAAAAAAAAGATCATTTTCATTTGTTTCTCACGGCTTCAAATATCTGGTAATGGCTTCCCTTTCTTTTTCTTACTTTTCTACTTGTTTTCCCTAAATTTTAAATTTTTTCATTTATTTAAAGACTTTGGCTTTTGTTTTCTTAAAAATCTAATTTTGGAAATTTTCTTGAAATGATTTCAGATCATTTTTCCAAATAAAAGTAAACAATGTCTGAAAATTTGATTTGGATAAAAAGTGTAACTTTAATAGAAATTCTAAATTTTATAATTCTAAAGGCAAATTTTTCATCTTGAACTGTATACAATTGTGTAACATTTGTTTCACTTTTGTTTTGGTCAGATTTGTTGTATACTTTTTTTTTAAAAAAAAAGTTAGTAATAATTAGAGTGAAACGGGAAATCAACTTTATATTTCTTTTACATATGTTTACATCTGTTTCTTAACTTTATATTTAACAATCAATTGGATGAAGCTAAATCAAATGTTATTAATTATGGTACAATAGCTATTAAATTTTGGTTTAAAGTGATGGTTTATTTTCCTAATAGAAACGTTAGTATTTTAAATTTATTTAATAAGAGAAACAAAATAATTTGTACGTTATTTAATAAGAGAAACAAAATAATTTGTACGTTACTTTGGGCATATATTTAATTGTTGCTCTTGCCTTTTCGTTATCTATTTGATTTTTTTTTCTTGCGTTGACAATGCAAAGTTTTCAGCCATATATTCTCTTTTGAGAATCCAAAAGATTACTCAAATCTTGCCTTAAATCATTTCCGTGTGTGAATTATTTCTTTCCCTCTTGCCTCCCATACGTTTCCACCTATTGGATAGAATTGAATGCCTTAATTGCCTCTACCGTTTAAGCATTTTTCTCTTGCCTGCCCTCTACATAAATTAGTGAGCAAATGTTAATATATATTTCACGTTCAAAAGTTCCATACCATAAATTATTCATTTTGCTTCCATCAAAATTTGCGTAAGCATCTCCTGAAGGTATGAACCGGCGCATGCTTTTCCTTTCATTTTTTTCTCTTTTTTTTTCTTTTTTTTTCTTTCTTTCTTCTTTTCACTCTTGTTTTATTTCATTTGTTCTCCTTTCATTGTTTTGCTTTGGGTTGTTGATACAAAATCATATCTTGGCTATCTTTCAACTCAAATCAAAATTGTGCTTGTCGTGCCTTTGGAGTCGTGCTTGTATGTTGTTTTGGTCTCTAGCTTTGAAAAAGGTGAGTCTTTCTCACTCTGACATTTATACTTATGAAAAGTGAACTGATGACAAGTGTTTAGTAATATAAAATGTTTATGCAAGTTAATGATGATCACATGATACGCTATGCCGTGTTATTACCATGTTATTACCATGTTAAAACTGTTAATTTTCACCTGACATCTGATACATGACTGTATATTGTGATATTGACATTGTTTATATTATTTCTGTATATGATCACACTGCAAGTTCCTTGTTAGGATAAAAAATCATTATGGGCTGAAATGATAGGCCTGAGTTATTTTATTTATTTATTTAAACTTGGGATTGCGGGTTTGAAATGATAGAACCCGGATTTTTACCTTTTAAACTGCGGATTGAAATGATACATATCCGTATCACTTGACCTAGGTTAGAAAACTATATACAGACCCGTGGTTATTCTATAAAGTGCTTGAATATTTTAAGTATTTTAAAAATATAAAATTATGAAATTTGATTTAAATAAATTTTGAAAGGTTTTAAAATAAATAAATTATGATTTTTTTGTGTGTTAAAAATGTAATTTATGAATGGATTAACTGGATTTTGAAATATAACTTATGTTTGAAATTTGGAATTTTGACTAAAAATGATATTTAAGTTACATGAATAAAATGGACTTTAATTTTATTTGGAAAATGGTAAATATGATAAATTGATTTATATTTGAATTTAAGTGATTTATTGAAGAATTATTGATTTTCTATAAATTTAAGTGGTTGAATAAATGACTGTTGAAAATGAAATTTTAAAATATAACTTGATTTGAAAATGTGAAATTTGAGTTTTAACTAAAGATGTTAAATTAATTAAATAAACTGGAAGTTTAGTTAAATTTGTGAAATGGTAATATAAATCAGAAACGTATAGGTTTTAATTTATGAAAGAAACGTATAGGTTTTAATTTATGAAAGAAACGTATAGGTTTTAATTTATGAAAGAAACGGAAAGAAACGTATAGGTTTTAATTTATGAAAGAAACATATAGGTTTTATTTAATGAAAGAACGTATGGTGTTCAAATTAATGATAGGAACATGTAAATTCCTAATTGATGAAAGAAAGGTATAAGTTTTAATTAATGAAAGAAACGTATAAGTTTTTAATTAATGAAAGAAACGTGTAAAGTCCTAATTAATGAGAGAACATGAAAGTTTTAATTAATGCAAGAACATGTAAAGTTTTAATTAAGAAAGAAACATGTAAAGTTTTAAGTAGTGTGGTATTGATTTAATTAATAAATGTTCATTATTGTAATAGGAATATAAAATTTAAAACGTACATTTGACACGTAGATTTTAATCAATGTAATGGTGTATTTTAAATTGATTAAAATGGTAAATGTTACTTACTGTAATAATAAAAAGTAAGTTGATAAAGTACATTTGATAAGCAAGTTTTAATTTATGTGAATGGCATACTTTAAATGATTAAAATAATAAAGTTTCTTTATTGTAATAATAATGTAAGTTAATAAGGTGCTTTTAACTTAACATAAGAATTTCGGTTTAAATTGTATATTACAGTAAGAAAGTTTATTTAACTATAAGGCTATGATAAATTGACATGTTAAAATTTTAAGCTTATCAATACTTTGATTATATACAATGTAAAGTGGAAAGTAGTACATTCCAAAAATGCTATGATTCCTTAAGGTAACATTTCCAAAATGCTATGATAATTTAAAGGAATATTTCAAGTTTAATAAATTTAAAGAAATATTCAATGATTTGAAAATTTGGGTTTTATTTGAATGATATAATATTGAATTATTTTTGAAATGGAAATGATACAATTGTGATATTGTTTTGAAATGAGTATGATATTTTGGTCTTGAAAGTATAAATTATTTGAAATAAATATCCATGGGGTTATAATAACGATTGGTTGTTAAAGAGACCGGGATCGGATATTGTCTTATAGCCGGACAATACCGAAGACCACTTTAACAACTGTGTACGCGGTGGAGATTCCAGAATGAAGTAGGATGGTGGCGACGTTCTCGAGGTATGTTACGTGGACCCAACTCCCGTGAGTTGGCATATATGACTAGAACAGGAGCTATACCGGGCTACACAAAGGGTCGCACCCTTTCATCGAGCATGCTCCATCGGAAACTATTCTATTACTGTTGTGATTCGATTCGGTGGCACCACTTTGATTCGGGGGTATTGTTCGAGGTGGGCGGAAGCTGCTGGCTTGCCGTCACCACTGGTCCGGGAGTGCAAACGGTGTATCCACCCTGGCATTGCCTCGCGTGCCGTGTCATATCCTTATATCGAGCCCACTACGATTTTGGTTTTAAAGATCCGACCGCGTTAAGGTTCACCATCCCCTTAACACTATTTTCTATATGGTTATACTTTACTGATTAGACACTACCGTATATAGGGTATATTACTATATAGTAAATAGTTTAACGGATCCTTAGAGGATGGGCGGTCCCAAGCATCCTTTAAGTTATTGATGCATTTTGCTACTGTTCGCTTGAGTTGATTTACGGTTTATAAGTATTTATGTCCTGACTCGACGGTTTTGTGTTTTACTTTACGCTCGAGTCAGATTGATTGAGTTAGCATTCAAGATTCACCTTCGGAGTTGGAGCTTTCCTTGAAGATCCAGCCTTCTATTTTGTTTCAGTATCCAGTGTTTCAGTGATGTATCTTGTTACTCTTCTGTTGTATCTCATTTAACTCTGATTTATCTTATATTTTTTTCTTAGTAGCTTCATGAACTACTATCTCTTTTACTTCCGCTGCATTATTATATACTCTTTGTCTGTGATCTTTGATTTTATTTACTGTATACTCTGAGGTTTGCCAAAATTTTATTTACAACGCGGTATTTTGAGCAATTCAATTCCGGCATGAGTGTCTATCTATACACTTACAATGGATGCGAAGTGTTGAAAATACCGGGTCGTTACATCATTCAAACAAAAATCCCACTTTGGAATCAAATGATAAAAGAAAGGATTCACAATTCTAAGAGTAAGTGTCCCTAAATCAGTTCTATTCCATCTTTTTTTTTCACAAATAGGTATTTAGGGTTTTGATTTTGTTAGCAATTGAAAGGGAAAAGTTAAGCAATCAAGGGCTAGCTGAATTAGAGCTTGAAGATTGCTATTTGAAGATTTAGGTGAGTGAAGTTATAATCATGTTTTGTTTTATATTATTTATCATATATGCATGCAAATATTGGGTGAAATTCTTGAATTATTACCGTCTGCTCATTCCTTAACTCATGTGTTTATTGAGAAAAAAGAAATGCATGAATGGTGTTTGTTTATTTTGCCACAATGAGTTGCAGCTTTCTCCTCTTCAAAAAAAATGTTTTGTAACTACAAAGTCGCGGCAGAGCTCAAGGCGGGACAGTGCCGCTCAGCCAGAACTGCACTGTGCAGCCCAACCAAGCTGTAGGTGCAGCCAAGCCGGCTGCACAAAAACAGCCCAACTCGGGTTGCCCAGATGCAGCCGAGGCGGCTGCATGTGCAGCCACTACGGGCTGCACCAAAGATGCAGCCCCTATGGGCTGCATGCGCATCCCCGGTGGCTGCACAACCCAAGGGGGGCTGCACAGGTGTGCAGCCCTAAGGGGCTGCGCAGGTGTGCAGCCCAGGTGGGCTACACACAGGTGCAGCCCTGAGGAGGGCTGCACATATGTGCAGCCCTAAATGGATGTATGCATCCCAGGGCCCTAGGGTGCAGCCCAGCCGGGCTGCACACAGGTGTGCCGCCATAGGTGTGCAACCCTGGGGCACTACACAGGTGTGCAGCACCCCAGGGCTGCGCACTGGCGCAGCCCAGCCGGGCTGCACAGGTGTAGCCCTTGGGCTGCACAGGTGTGCAACCCAGGAGGGCTGCACACTGGTGCAGCCTGCCCAGGCTGCACAGGTGTGCAGCCCAGGCGGGCTACACACAGGCGCAGCCCGAGGCTACACACGAGCAGCCTAGTTCGGGCTGCATGTGCAGCCCAGGTGGGCTACGCACCAGCGAGGGGCTGCGTAAGTTCAGCCATGGTCCGTCAAAAAAATATATATATATATATATAATTTATTACGAATTTTGATTACATTTTTGCATACTAAAACTTGTGTTTTTTAGTTTTTTTATTAAATTAATTTTTATTAATTTTTATCTAACTTAACGAATTTTTAATAATTTCAATTCAATAAATTAGGTTTCTTTGTTTCGCCTTGATACATAAGTATTTTGGGGTAATTGTGTATTAATTCGAAACGGAGATGTAATTATTTTCTTTTATACGCATACTTGTTTTGCTAAATTTTATTTGCTTTTTGAATATTATACTGGGTTTATCAAAGTTTTTATTGGAAGATGTTGTAGTCATTGACTTTTTTTTGGAAGTGTTTTGAAATTGCAAACGATTTTGATTTTTGGGTCGGGATAGTTTGGACTCTGTTATACCAATGGGCCAAAACTCCATCTTGGCCGACCCGATTCAGGATTGCTGCCTGAATCGGTGGTATATTACTTGCCCTTTTACAACCAAAGGTCAACGGTCTGCTACACAGGGCTAATCTTATTTTTAATCGAGATCACCGATCGACGGGTCACGGACTATGATGAATGGAGGCGTAGGGGTCCCACGTGTAGATCCGTCAACGGGTAGCATACGGCCTTTGCCTTAGACCGTTTTGGTTATCCTAGGTTGATCGCCAGGTGTATTATGGCGTTATGAGTAGGTTATGGTGCAGATGTCTTCGCGCGCACTCGAGCTCTACCACAGTGATTTTACAATACTAGCGTCTATTTATTTGGTATATTTTATGAGTCATGTTATATTTATCCCATAATTCTCATAATGCAATTTTCTTTATCTTATGTTTTTTGGAAAATATGAAAGTTGATTTTGAAAACCTAGTAACTTTGGAGAATGTGTGTATGAACTTATTCATTGTTTCACATATGATAACTAGGTTGGTATCGTATTAAATTACATACGATATTTTTGACCTAAAAACATTGTTTGATTAAATGAATTATTTATGAAACCAAATTAGCATGTTAGTTCACACACACATATATGCCTCATGTTGGTTTATACATGCGGCGCTTTCTTTTCCTTTTTGTTGATTGAGACAATTATTGTTCATAGATCTTACTTCACCCATAGTAGAAATAGTCTGACCCGTGTGATTTGTTTTATAATCCTCGGGTCAGTCTGAGGATTGTGGTTGCAGGTTAGGTTGCGTGGACTGTAGCAGCATTCATATTATTTTCCACGTTTTGGGGTTTTGGACTTTTCAGCTTGGACTTAGGAGTAGTTAATATATGTAATATGGTATGTATGTTATTATGTATTTTGGAAGTGATATGTACTATGGACTATGTATCGTGGACATTGCTATTATGATATGTATTATGCATTATGCTGTTTTTGTGCTAAATTGTACATTCTATTATATTCTGTACTATGTAACCTAGAAAAAAATTTATCTTTTACCATTGCTTTGAACCAACATTGCACATGAATGGTAAGTAGAAAAAAAAAGTCATAAAATTTCTTGCGCCGGTGTTAGTTCAAGGGAATGAGTACAACATTTAGCCCTATCGAGTCCCATTCTCCGTGTTTTCTGACAGTAATAATTTGTATTGCTCTTGGTTGGCATGGGAATAGGGGCCGGGCATAACATTAGTTTGGTCTGATATGTCTGAATCTCCTTAAGTAGCATTTCTTTTTCTTCACCAAGAAAATTGAAGCAGCAATGAGGATATTCCATGTAAAGTTTTTGCAAATCCCTTAGAAAACAATATCGCGCTAGTTTGAATATTTCAAAGTTGGCGCCTTTTCCAGATAATATCTTCTTAATCTAACATATTGGCTTAGGTAATCTCTAGAGGAAAAATTGCCTGATGAACATTCTCTTTGTGATAACATAATAAAATATAGCTAAGTATAAAAGAAGAACTAAAACCAGAATTCACAAATCAATATTATTACATATTTATGATTATTCATCCAGTTCATACAATCGACTTTGCAAATAATTTTGAAACTAACATGTCCTTATAGTATTTAAGTTTATCAAAGGGAAAATCTTGGAGAATTAATTTGACCCGTGGCAATTTCTAGCATGCTCTAGGATGTCGGTCATGTCCAAATTCGTCCAAGTAGCTTTTTTGTAAATGCCTAAGCAGACCGCCGCTAAAATCATCCAAATATGATAAATCAATAGTTTGGCATCTACAATAGGCTTTGTATAAGAAATCTACTAAAATATCTCTCTCCTTGATCAGCATCAAAAGAGTGTAATCTACTCTTGGTTTTCTTTCAAAAGAGCATCATATCGAAGTCGCGCTCTCCTCAGCTGTGGGCCAGCTTCTTGATTTTTAAAGGATGCTAACATTGCCGCATTTCTATTAAGTCTATGATGTTTATCATAGGAATGTTGTGTTCCTTCAATTTTTTATCTAACTCCCTATATAAATTATTTATTTCTGCTTGTTTTCTTTCAAGCTTGGTTTTTTAGGGGTGAACAGATTTCCTCCTTACCTTGAATAAATGATTTACACGATTACTATCTTAGATGTGAAAGATGTTTGAAACAAAAATCTCATACCTGAGATACGGGAACTAATGCTTGGAAAATCTTCTTTTGCCATTTTTTCTCTTTTATATAAATTAAAGCAGGCTCTTCTTGGGGGCTGGAAGTTGTAGGAGATTCAAGATGACTTGCTTCATGAAGAGACGGTTCCTTTTCTGAGATCCTCGTATCATTATACCAGTCTTTTTCAAAAGCTTCAGTTTGGCCACCTATGTCATCGCCAGAACCTTGACCCCCATCGAAATTATTGTCTTCCTTATCACCATCATCATCATTATCATCATCATCGCCGCCACCCTCTTCCTTGGCGACTTCATCTTTATCGCTTTCGTCTTCGAAGTCGGATTCAACTTTGAAGGAAGGAACTTCAAAAGATAGAATTTTGGAAGCATAGACCTCTTCTCTTTTGGGGACTTTAATCCCCTGCTCCATCCTTTTGATTTTATCCATGACCCTATCGACAAGAGCACGGTCGAGTGAGGAGAAGCTCCGATCAAGGCATTTATCGATGTTATCAGCATAGGCAAGCATCAAAGCATCTTCAAAAGAATTCATAATAATATCCTCAAGGGAGGTGTCAAGGAATTGTGACCGCCATTTCGCATCAGAAATGGCGTCGATAGCCAGTTTTAGGGAAGCTTTATTCTTTTTTAACATTTCCTTTAGAGAAGTTTGTTTGTTTGCCATCCTTATATTCTCCTCCTTGGACTCCTTTAGAGTCATTTTCATTGCTGATGAGGAGTTAGCGAGCTTTCTTCTTCTCTAAAATGACAAACTTTGACTGGGCAAGAGAAGCCTTTCAATCGCTCCAATTCAATCGCAGCATCGTTCTTCTCTGTGGAAAGAGTGGAAACTTGATTATTTAAGTCAGAAATTTCCTCTTGAAGATTAGATGACTCGACCAAGGATTTTTATGCATTTTCATTCAACGAGAGCCAACTCATGGAAATCAAAAAGAAAAAGTATGGCATAAGTCAAAAGCTCAAAGAGAAACAGTAATAATTAAGTCAAGTGAAGTGAGATTTACCAAGAGTTATTGTTTTATTAAAGAATTGTAGTGACCTGCTAATCCTCTCAATCTCCTCTCTCACGTCCGATGTCACGTGGTTGTTGTTGACGATAGATTGGGACTATCTTTTCAAAACTTGCTTGAGGGAGTAGAAGATGATGGTCTAGAAGCTATTGAGAAGTGGTTGAAATAGCCAAATCCTTCCGCATCTTCTCAATCACACATGAAGAGCTTGATACAACAATGTGGGAAAGTGAACAACCTTGATGGGAGTCTTTTCAGATTATTCAAGAGGAGTTTCAATAGATGGACTCAAATGATTTTTCAATATCTAAAAACTCCCCTCCTCTTATGGAGGAGAATTAGGAACTTCAACTATTTTAGCTCTCTGTACAGGTGGTTCCACCATAGTCAATTTGACCAACTTTCTTTTGATGGCCATCTTTGGCCTAGCGATGGCCTGAGAAAAGGATGGCGCAAGGGAAGTCGAAGAGGGAAGAGCTGGACCATTGACGGGTTTTTTGACCTGAGGTGCAGCTGTAGAAATTTCAAGTAGAGTATAAATCAACAAAGTAATTTGAGAAGCAACACAGCAATAGATAACAAGTACATCATTTAAACTTATCGAAGTGATTAGGATAGATAAGTGACATTGGGGAGAATTTTGTTGGATCTCCTAAAGGGAGGAAGCATTTGCTTCGGGATGTATGTTGCATCAAAGGAGGTTGACCAAGTATCCTTTGACCGGTTGGCAAGAGAGAGTACTTTTGCAAATTTGTGTAATTCAATATGATCAATTAGTTTCCAATCTTACTTGAAGCTGAAATTAGTGTCTCCACTATTTTCTTGTCTTCTACCTTTAGCTCTTTAGCAGAATCGCCTAATGAAAAGCATAGATCCACAAAGGAAAATAACTAAATGCTAAAATAAAAGTCTAGCATCAACTTACATGGAGATGAGAAGACACTGCTAATGTTGGGAAAACATTTAACATAGAAGAATTGTGTTCCCCAATCTCTGAATTTATTCACCCCTTAGATATTAGCTTTTTGGGGGATTTACTTTGAAGATTTGGTTGTTTAAGTTTCTAAACTTAACTAACTGAACAGATGATTTAGTACTTTAGTATTTAGAGAGGGAATGTCGGATTCCAATGCCATTAGTTCCAGATATAATGGATAGGTATACAAGTTTGGTGGTATTTGTATCAAAGCAAACCCTGGATAGGCTAAGAATTTAGGTAAGAAGTTCGAGAAGGGAAGGAAACCTTCGTGCCAAATATGGATTACTATGTAGGCAAAGTACCATTAATGATGGCTTTGGATGGTGTCATTATCAAGTGGAATGGCTTCCACCCCTATAATCCCAAAGTCATTGGGAATCATATCCACATCATCCTGAGTGGAAATCAAGGAATGCTTAGAGGTGGCTTGGTGAGCTCATGATTCTATCAGGTGAAATCATTTCAGTTAGAAATTATAGTTTGTTATGAAATTAACATTCTTTCAAAGATTATCGAAAACCTATTACACAATTTGAACATCAAGTGAAACATGAAATTTCGTATTCTTGAGGAATGTTAAAGTTAGAAAAATAAAATTTATTGAGCTTTCGAGAGGGTTGAGGGGAACAAACAAAAGTTGACACTCAACAAACGCCCCTTAACAATGTCGAAAGTCCAAGGATGAAATCTACTGAGCTTTTGATAGAATCAAAAGAGAGGATGAAAGCACACGTCCAGTAAAATCACTTCAACGATGTCGAAAGCTCAATAGGTATCAAAAGGGAGTGGTTAGAATATACAGCAAATTTAGGTAAAATATATACTATGAACATTCAATAAACAAGGAAAAAAGGACCCTTCGACACTGTCGAAACCCATAATCTTCATTTTTCTAAGGGGATATGAATTATTTGAAACCTTATGTACCAACTAAGTCGAAAGGTTTCGAGTTGGAGTCATATTGATAAAAAGAGGACTTGGAACATTTTAATGATATTGGAAAATGACAACGATCAAATTTCAGTTAGTTACAAAAGGTTTTGACTTATTAGTTACAGAAGGTTTCGACAGAATCGAAAGGAGTGCATGATTTCGAAAGCATGCCTACTACGCGATTTCAATCAAAACAAGTTTAAACTAAGTCGAAACGTTTTACTTGATTTACAATTTATACAAATTATGCTTTCTTCAATCCAATTTATGAAATATATCTATCTCTAACCTAAACAAGTTGGAATTGAGTTTACACTAAGGGTTGCGAAATCTATGAGACAAAGTTTATGCTTTCAAAAATTTAAATTAGGTAATTATTTTGTAAGATGCAATAGCCAACCTCTTTGAAATGTATCGGGGTCAAAAGCACAAAAATGCTTTTGAAGAGGTCGGCTACATACTAACTAAGCAACCTTTCGTTAAGGTTAAATAAATAAGACGCTAGGTTACCTTTTGACCCCATCGAAAGGGGCAAATATAGTAAAAAAAGTTGCCCCATTAACCTCTTTCGAAAAGGAAGAAGGGTAAATTGGTAGCGCCAAATTTTGATTCATACGGATCAAAACTTCTAGGCAAGGTAAACAACAACTTTCTTCTTCCCCAAACCCAATTCAACCCAAAAAATCAAAAGCTAATAAGCGAATGGATTCAAGCATGAATTAAATATTTATTATCATAAAATATTTGCGATAAAGATTCTGATTCTTAAGATAAAACAATAGCAACAAAATCTGAATCGCGTAGGTTCAAAATAAAGATTAATAGGAAAATAACTCAAATCAAGCCATGAAACTAAGTTATGGAAAGTTTTCAGGCAGACGAAAGCTTAAACGATTTTTATTGAATCAAAGCACAGTTCGATTCCAAATTGAGAAAATTTCAGAAATCGAATTTCGATGTAAATTAAGAAAATTTAAAAAGTAAAAACAAGATAAAAGAGATTTACCTTAAATTTGAATTTTTGCTTGTTAAAGATAAAGATCATTTAAGAGTTTGGTATTCTTGATTTTGTTCGAAGTTAATTTTGAATGTAGATGAATGAAAGAGGAGAAGAGGAGAACATGGTTTATAAGTAAAGTCAGCAAAGATAGCTAACCGCCCGATTAGATTTAAATGAACAATCGAGATTCATGCTAGAATATGAACATGAGGGAAACATTGAGGGTTTCGAGATGATTGATTTGGAATGTCAAGAGCATCTCTTCGCAAGGAGGGAAAACCTTACTACCAAATAACCTTTCGACCTTGTCAAAACCAGATTGAGTTGAAAAAAAAGATGAATAAGAAAAAGTTGCTCCGACAAGACCTTTCGAAGGAGTCAAAGGGATGCAACAGCCAAAGACTAGAAGTATAACAAACTTTTGGAGGAGTCGAAAGGGTCGAAAGCACCCTTCTACTTCAGTGATCCCCTTTCGAAGCAGATTCTTCCACATGCATGAAGACCTTTCAAATGAGTTAAAATAACACCTTTCGAAGACAAGGAATAACAACCCTTCATTTGCATGCTAAACCTTTCGAAACCAAGGGCTTTGGCGTCATTCAAACCACTCGGAGTCATGCCTTCGTCAGAACAAACCTTTTGAAAGCAAAATCAAGCATTTCGAACCATTCAAAGTCTTTAATATCTAAGGAAGTTTCTGCATCAAGTCGCAAGCAAAAAATTTCGATGTCACTTACAGAGCCGAAACCATCAACATTTCAGCACCTTCGAAACCCTTGGAAACTTCCTATCAATAGAGTCGAAAGCCCCTACCTTTATTCCTTATGACAAAAAGAAACATAAAGAGGAAAAGTGCAACCACCCCTTTCGACGAAGATGAAGGCATTCAAACCCATTCGAAAGTACTACAAAGGGGTGCGCAAGTGTCAAAGGAGTCAGAAGATATCTGAAGTCACCTATCGACCCAGTCAAAAGCACTGGGTCGAAAGGTGCCAATCCGTATCTATAAATAAGACCCAAAGGGTCTGGTTTAGGGGATCTGAATCCATTCATTATATACTTGTATTTTCTTAATTTCGCAAAGTTGTAAACCCTAATTTGTAAATTAGATTAGGGATAATTGTTCAGCATAGTCATCATTGGATTTGTAAAGGGAAGATTTCAATATTTCTGATTATATAGCCGCTTAAAGGATTTTATTTGGATTTAACTGTATTTTATAGGTATCGACCTCATCGAAAGATGCCTTCCGAGTGGGTTGAAACTCCTGCTTACCAAGCAATCCAAGTCCTCAACTACGAACCACCATTCGCTAAACACTCACCTTTTAGTGAGTCGGAACCTTAATCCAAGCTAGTTTTACCTTATATTCCAGAACCAAACCGAAGTCACTTAAGAATTCAGCTTTCGATAAGGTCGAAACCATTCAAAACAAATCTTACTCCTAATTTCTTATAGACATCCTTTAGTGTTTCTTAACTATTTCAAAAGGAGAGTTTCGAAGGGATAATCAGACTACTCCAGTATGCTCGAAAGACCGGAAATAAAGGAATCTAGGTGCCTCGATTGGGTCAAGAGGTCAATGAGGGAAAGTTTCCATAGTAGAATCCTATTCGAAAGGGTGGATCAATGGGAATACTCACATCCTATCTTTCTTTACTTAACCAGGAGAGACCAAAAGGACTAATCTTTTCCTTGAAATCAACTTTGAGGTGTTGATAGTTTTTCTTATTAACAAATTCATTTCCATAAATAATTCAAATTTTTCTTATAAAAACCCAAATTCGTGCTTAGGCTTCACATTACAAGTATTAGCTTCAAAACACTTTTTCAAAAGAGTTTTGCAACTTTAAAACATCGTTGTAAAAGGATTTAACAACTTTCAACATCCTTATTTAATTGGATACTTGGCTTTAACTATCATCAATTAGAATAATTAATTATCTTTAAATTTCATTAATCAATTTGGTTAATTCACTTCAAAATACCTTTTAATTAAAAAGGTTAATAACCAATAAATTATCATAATTAATTAAATTAGTTTATTAGATTTAATATCATTATTTACATTAAATAATTAAACATAGACATCATTAATTAAATTAATTAATCTAACACATGATTAAGAAAATATTAATTAATTAATTAATTTTAAAAATCATTAATTAAAAGGGGTTAATTAATTTAAATCATCATCAATTAAAATGATTTTTTAATTTTAATCCATCATTATTAAATAATTGATTAACCTAATGACACAGACCAGATGTTTAATTAATTTTAAGTATCATTAACAAAGTAATTAGTTAAACTTAAACATATCATTAATAAGTTAGTAAATTAAATATAAGCTCACCATTAACAAGTTAATTAATTAACCTTAATCCTTGTTAATTGATTAATTAATTGTACTTAAAAATATTTACTAAAATAATTAATTAAATTTTAAATCATTCTGAAACTTCATTAACTTGTAAATACAAAACCCAAGCTCGAAAAATAAATTAAGAAATTTCGATAAGGATATGTTTGTTGAAAGTACCGATATAGCGATAGTCGCTATATGGACACTTCAACAACTATTTTCATGTCACATCATTTGCATATACACATCACATAACCATAACCAAAGCATAACACAAGGTACTTAACTATTGTACAAAATGTAGAAAGCAATTACTAAAAGTACATCTAACTTTTAGAACTAACCTTTCAGGATGCATACTAACTCGCTTACTAACTACCGAGGTGACAACTTCTCAAAGCATAAACTAAACCAACATCATCAAATGATAATACATATAAACAAGCATTTTTAAGCTATAAAAATAAGCAATATTAAGTTAAAAAGTTTTAGATTGAAAGCTGAGATTTTTACTCATAAAATGTTTACAAATTCAACTCTACCTTTTGCATAAACTTGAACATAATCAAGATCATTGCTTCTACTTTGGAAAAATGGTACTTTGGTGGGCTTAAGTGGACAATATGGTTCGGCTTATATTGGAGTAGGCTCGGCCAAGAAAGTGAAGAGGTGGTTTAGTTAGGCGATGTAGAGAGTGAAGATGAAAGAGAAGGAAATTTGATCTTTAACACTTTGAAATACCCATAGTAGCCATGGAAATTCCCTAATGAGCTTAAGGAAAGGTTTTAGAAAGTGAAGAATGAATGGAAAATGAGAAACTAAATTAGAAATTTGCTTACATAAAAAGTTGATAAATGAAATTACCAAAATGCCCCTTTTCTTTTACCCTCCATAACATAATGCTATCTCACTGTGCCACCTTACCTTTGTGTCCCCTCCCAAATTTCAAAATTTAGATGTCCTCCTCCACTACTTTCGAAGTCGGCATGAAATACATGAATATATATACTGAATTTCCAAAATATCAAATCATGTCTAAACATGTTTCATTTGATTTTTATTTTTCATTAAACTTTTTATTTTAAATCTTATATACCTAAGTATGTACACCTATATACATGCCATAATATCCTAAGTGAATGTGAATATAATAACATTATGGTTCATAACATTTCCGACAACTTTTAACCTATGAAAAGTTGAAAATTGGGAAAAAGAATTCCTGTCACATTTTCGACTTTTCTTCAAACTAATTTTTTGTAAACTATTTTAAAAACTGCTTCACCATCATTATTTATTATTTCATAGAGTTTTTTATTAGTTATAAATCCTTTAATTAACTTTTTAAAAATATATAAATGTTCATGTTTTAAAGAGGTTAAATTACGGCTTGTTACACCTACCCAAATATGTAAGGTAAGTACAAAAGGTTGGCCCATATGTATGGCCTAAATCCATTTCGACCATTGGGATGATTTTCAAATTAAGATTGAAATTTTAAAATATATTTGAAAATTTAAATACTAAGTAGGAAAATAACATGAATGTTTACAAATGTTATAAAATAAATATGAAAATTTTCAAAACTATTTAGAGAAATTAATTTGATATATTTTTTAAAATTTTATAAATGTTTTATCAATTCTTTTATTTAAATATATTATTAATTAAAAGTTAATTATATATATTAATATATGCGTATAACTATAAAGGTTATACTTGAAAATGCATCTAAGAAATGTTTAACGTAAATTAAAAAAAAAATTGTAAAAAATTATTAAATTTGTTAATTAAATAAAAAAATTAGATAAATAATTAATTAAATGTAAGTTAATTAATACATACATATTAATATATATATATATATAACTTCAAAGGTTATTATTAATTATCCAACCTAAATAGTTTAGGATGTTAAAGTAAGAATTAAAATTTTCTAAAACTTTCAATGAAGTTTATTAAATTAGTTAATTACACTAAGAATTAAAATTAATTAAATATGATTTCATTAATAAGACACATATGAATATTATATAATTTAATTTAGTTATAATAGTTATAATTTAATTGAACTTATATACTTATATATATATACATATATAATTAAAATATAAGTGGAACTGAAATTGACCCAAAATAGATTTTTGGAATAAACACATATGTATGGTACATGTACCATGACTTTAAATGTGTCCGACACTTGAATGAGGGTATTTCATAAGAAATACACTATTCCTTAAATCATGCCATTAATGTATATTAAAATACTATGAATCATTAATGTGACTAGACCTCTATCATTTATTTATTTATAGATTATTTGCATACACACTTGTGCTGAGCAAACTCAAGCTTGAGTTTTTATGTGTGATACTATTAAACCTTGAGTTTGGTTAGACGAGGTAAGATACTTACATGTATTTATTAAGCAAAATCAAGGTATATGTATTATGCTTAAGCCATCACGAAACGATAGGTAAGAGTGAATAATCTCTCTTGATTTGTTGAGCACTCTCAAGATCAAGGTCAAGATTAAGGAAAGGACAATGTTTAGGGTTTATATATGATATGACCAATAAAGAGTTAAACATCAATTATGGGTCTATGATTGATTGAGAAAACTCAAGGTCAGAATCCTAAGGAAAGTAGTCTTATACTCACTAGATTGAAATGAAAATTCTCCTAGAGTTTTAACATTCTCAAAAAATGCTCATTTTTCTATATTTCTTTTAGAGTTTTAAGGAATATAAAAATATAGTAGTTTCTTGGTTAGAAAATTGAAATGACAACATTTAACTTCTAAAATTTAAGCTATATAAAATTAAAATTATCCACTTTAATAAGTTTGTGAACTAATCTAATTGATAGAATTGTTTATCAGTTGAAATACACTAATGGACTGAAATAAGATCGATGAAGAAATATAAAATATATTTTATCAATAAATCTTTTGGTTTCATGTCACTTTAAGATCCACGCAAGAGTCGAATTATACAACTACTAAATAAATTTGTACCAAGGTCACTTAAGTGTTTATTCGCTTAAGACAGTGTATTGTCTTTTGAATTTTTGAATTCCAAAGCAATACAAGAATATGAATATTTCATCCATATTTGATCATATACAAAAGCTGTATAGTGAACAATCACATTTGTGTTATACGAAATCTGGATGAAAAAGTTCCACTCGAAATAAGTAAACCGTAGTGTAATATCATGTATTCAATATGATTGAGTACAATGAGGATCTTGTTGTGTCAGAAGCAGCACAGACCAATAACTACTACATAAATCTAGAAATTAGCTCATTAAAATGTCAGTTTGATTTGTTTACTTAGTGCAAATTATATTCTGTCCTCAAAATGAAAAAGTTCCACTCGAAATAAGTAAACCATAGTGTAATATCATGTATTCAATATGATTGAGTACAATGAGGATCTTGTTGTGTCAGAAGCAGCACAGACCAATAACTACTACATAAATCTAGAAATTAGCTCATTAAAATGTCAGTTTGATTTGTTTACTTGGTGCAAATTATATTATGTCCTTTTTATGTCAAGGATGATCGAATATACTTTTGTAAAGAATCAATGCAGTCTTATAGTTAGGATCTCCTTTTCAATTTTTGACAATGTGGAAAGGAAAGAGAATGCCCGAAAGACGATGTAACCTAGGCGTAGTTCAGATAAAAAGAGTGAATGGTTACCTCTACTACATGAAGAAACATCGAAAACAGTAATTGTATAAAATATTAGTAAATGCTTAATTTCGAATGATAATTGTGATTTACATTCCAAATGTTGTTAATTATAGAAAATTATTTTCTATAAGATCTATTTCTACGAAATCAAGGTATTTGATCTAAAACTCGTAGTTCTAAACTAGTTACAGTAGATGAAATAAATAGCTCGTAAAATGTATATGAATAGAGCTTTACATTATTTCATGTGTTATAATTTTAATGGCAAAAAAATTTGGAGCGGACGATATAATGCTTATTAGCAGATGCACCAAGTTATAAAAGATTGAATTCATATATATATATATATACACACACACACACTACAAATATTGTTTATAAAAAATAACCATTTTTAGTATTAATTGAAAATGGATATAGTTTTATTTTAATACGAATATTATGAATATTTGTTACAAAATAAATCTATTATAACAAAGTTATTTATTTTTATAACAATAGTGATGCGTTAGTTATATAAAATATAGAAGTATCTATGATTTGTACAATTATTTTTAAATTTTGACTAGGTCATATCTTTGATAAATAACTTTTAATTGTATGATTATGAACCATATGGTAATGGTGAATTGTATATCAAACAATTAAGGGCAAAGCACTTATTCAGTGGCAGTGACAAACGAACCGATGAACTCTTTGAATTGATATACAAAGATACATGTTGTCCAAGGTCTAATAAAGCAAAAACATATCCACGTACTTTGTTAGATTCACTGATAAATTATCACAAACATAAGCATGTGTATTTGATACACAAGTAGTGTCTATGATAATTTCGTAGAATATAAAATAGAAGTAGATAACAAATGTGTAAAGTAAATAAAATAATTCAATTTGATTGAATAGGTGACTGCATTGGGTATGATTCCAAATTTACCTAAAAAGGAATAAGATTCAATCTCAAAATCACTGCTTCATATAATACAGTGATGTAAGGAGTAATTATACTTTGTTTGGACAAAGTACGATTGATGAATGAAGATGAGTTAACTTCTTTCTATAGATATGTGTATTTAAGAGTAAATATATATGTTAAATTTGTTTCATCCTAAGTATATTTTATTACATTTTATAAGATATGATGTGATAAGAAACCTTGATTTTGTAAGATATGGTTGACTAATTTATGCTGTAAACGTACAAAGGGAATTTAAAAAATGCTTTTCGAATGCATATTCTTTCGCACCGAGAAACAATTGTTGTTTCAAGAAATAAAATGATGTGTGAGCCAAGAGGCTAGACAGAAGATTTGCTAATGAGGGAGCTTATGTGGGTCACCCTAAAGGAGTTTAGGATTGATCAATAATAGGAATTAATGGTAGTAATAGACTTGGATATGATCTAAAGACTAACATAGAAACTAATTTCATAATAAGAAATTAAATTAACCAGGCCTAAAATGGACACAACTCGTTCGACTGTCTAATGCGAATTCTCACACACTAAAGAAAAATTACGAATTTCTTATCTAAGTAAGAAAAAGAATTTCTAGCATTAAAATTTTCCTTAGTTGTCAAAAATCCATAAAAAGTATAGACCTTACTATATGGTGTATTGCTCTAATTCCAGAATGAATTCCATGTACATTACTGAAATATGATTTTTAAGGTTTTACCCAAAGGGATACGATCCATCTATTGCAAGTGTATCTTGAAGAAGGTCGATGCAATTGGAATTATATAAAGTGGTGCAATTAGGAAATCAATTCATCGATTTGAAATGCTAAAATTTGTAAGTAAATTTCAATAGTCAACATGCTTAAGTCCATTAGGATTCTATCCGCAGTTATTGCACAATTTGGTTTTGAGTATTGGGGCACTAATGTTGAAACGGATTTTATACATAGTGATTTAGAAGAGACTATTTGCACATAACAACCGAAATGTCTCAAAGTCAATGGAAGTGACAGCGTGATTTGTATGTTGAGATATGATCCAATAGTGAACACAACGATGGGGTCTAATGATCATCAAAGTTAAATAAGTGTTTGGCAAAAATATTAAATAGTTTGATTTTCAGTCAAAATGTAGAGAAAGTGTGTGTTTGCAAGAAAGAATACTAAAAGGTACTAAGAAGTTTCTAAAACTATAAAAAAACACAATACGGACTGTTAATGATGTACCCATGTTAAATCAATTTTAGTTTGGTTGTTTAGTTATCGATAAAGGATTTGAATGTGACACCATTTATAATTCGTATAAATGGATGTAATGATTCTCCCAAATGATATACATAGATACCATATTAAAAAATTTAACATGAAACATATGATATGGATTCCTTATGCGTGGCCAATAGGAATTTTCATTTATGATATGTTATCGACTATATCTTATTTCACTTGTGTACTTAGTGTATTGAGCAAAAATCAATTTAAATTAAGATCATTAAATATTAAATATGAGTGTTCTCTGTGTTCAAGAAATACTAGAGGATTATTTATTGAAACAATAGACTTTTTATATAGGAGTATTGAGACTTAAACTCATAAGTGATATCGAATATAGTAATCAAACATAAATTAATTTTCAACCCTAGTTTGGGGATTTAAATTGGAAAGTTCCAAAGTACAAGTTGTAGCTAATTCAACCGAAAGTCTAAGCACATCGCCTTGACTAGCATGGCATTAGAGTAGTGTATATTAATGAGCAAACATATAACTAAGCTAAGGGTGATTCCAAATGTTGAGACTCCTGAGAAATTGTTTTGCAAAAACAATGTCGTGATACAGATCATGAAAGAACCTAGGGCTCACAACATGTCTGGACACATCCTTTGAAAGTCCCATGTAATAAAGGCATTTTATCTATGATGGAGAGATGTTGGTCAATAGATTATATAATAAAACAATATAGAAGATCTGCACAAGGAAGGGCTTGATCAATTTTGAGAAAAATAATCAAAGGAATAAGATTAAGATTCCATAAATAACCCCAAGTGAAAGGGGAAATTGAGAGAGTTAATGGTATGCCTTAGGGAAAACTATGTGATGCAATGCATATATTTGACCCCGTAATCAATCTTGTTCATAATAAAGGTGTTTATTTTCCACCATATTCTTTATTATATTTAGATATAATTAATTAAGTAATTAATTTAAAGTATAGAATCAAGAAAAATACTTTAAATAGATGTTATGTGATTGTACTTACAAACAGTTGCAATTGCAAGTGATTAATCATAATATAAAATAACTTTTTGTTTTAAATATTCCTGGTCAAAATATTTCAAGAAAGAATATTAACAGATTCATTGAGACAAGAGTATGTAACTGTTTAACGGCTAAATCTCTATCGGATTAGAAAAATAGCAGAAAAAATTAAATTAAAATAACCGCAAGTACACGGCGCACAATTCTAGTACGTGGCGAGTACGGGTCGATCTGTAGGGAATTTTATTGATTTTAAAAATTCTATTCAATCAAATTGAACCAAGAATTAAAGATGTGATCAGCTACGGAAAATTGCAAAAAACTATGAGATTAAAGAGACAAATCCACTCTCATGATCACATAAATCTACACAATATGAAATTACGATCTCTCTTTTGGTCATTAGTGAATTTAGTTGATGTGTTTATCATAAGTATGGCCTATTCGTTCTATACATTATCTAACATAAACCATCAAACTATAACGCACCCTCCAAAATCAGGATTCAACTCTCCGAAAAATGACAATGAAATAAAAAATAAATCTATTTTAAGAATGGCTTATTTACTATTGAATTAGTAACATAAGCTATCAAATTTTCATTCCAAATCCACTTCCATTGCCAAAATCAATTATTCAGATGATGATGTAAATTGTGCTTATTTGAGTAAGAATAGCCTATATGTGACTAACATCCTAGAATATCAAATTCATTAATAAATTTACATCTATGTGCAACTTTCCATTAAGCACGAAAGGTGAACATGAGAAATTCTGTTGAATCTACATGATAAGAGAGCTTCATTGCCCCTAAATTAAAGGGATTTAGCTACTCATATTTGTTATCATGTCACAAATTTAGATTGCAACATAAAAAAAAAGTGCAAGCTAATAAAAATAAAAAGAGAATTGAACTATCTTCATAAGAAATAAAACTAACTTATTAACATAAGAGAAAAGAGAGCATGTAATTAGAAAAGAGCATAAATTAAAATTGCATATAAGAAAATTACATTAAAGAGAATGGCTAGGAAGCTATGAAACTAACTAATGAGGAGGCTAAAAGCTTAATTACATGAACATATATGGTATTTATAAATACCTAAAACCCTAATGTATATTTTTGGGGACTACAAAAAATACCCCTTAGGAAGTGTGGCCGTCAAGTTATCATTAGTCCTTAATTAATCCAACATCAAGTACGCATGTAACTTTAACCTCCACTTACTTGTGCATTAGCTTCTAATTGTAGATTAAGGTAAGTAAGTAGGTGAGGTCCTCCATGATGCATGAAATGAATTATTTCCCCCTCCATTCGCCTTCTAACTCTTGTGCATGCATATTTCAATGAAGCCCTTTTCCATTTGAATCCAAATTCCTACAAAATAACATTAAAATATCCAAGTAAATTTTCTAAAATTAATATATGCAAAAAAATGACCAATCTGCCCCTATATGAAGATGAATAAATGACGATGTGAAAATAATTTGAATTTTTCTTTAAACATGTTAAAACATCCTATATGGTCATTTATTTAATTAAATTAGACTAAATATGGAAGTAAAAATATGCACATTTACGTGTACATCAGTAACATTCTCCAAACGTGGGGTATTGCATTACTCATAGCTGATGGGGGCACCAAAAGGTTATGCACATGTAATTTTTGGCTAACTACGGAATGGCACTTTTGAGAGTTTCCTGTTAGTTGATAATAACTAGGTCAAACATTAAATCTCTGTGACGACTTGGAATTTTTGAGCATTTGAAATTGGAATATTTAATTGGTTTTAAATATTTAAAAGTTAATTTTTAACTTGAATTCAAATATTATTATTATTTAGCAATTAAGTTATTGGATTTAATAATTTGAAATTGGGTAAAATGTTGAATCTGGAGTTTTAAGCCAGTTAAAAATAATTTGAAGGCTTATAAAATTTATATTGAGGATACTGAAGAGAATAGAAGTGTTGAAATCAAATTTAAAAATGGTTTGTTAAGTTTTGAAATTATATCGTTTAAATCGATATTTTAAAATAGCCTTTCGTGGCACAGTATTGGAATTCGACGAAACTAGTTCCATTGAATCGGTAATAGTGTATTATTATCTGATTCCAAATTTCGTAGCGTTTGGAGTTGTTGTGTGAGTGTACGATATACATACACGTTGAAATTTTTATTTAAAATTCAATATAATTATAAGGTTCAAAAAGCTATCTTCTCCATATGATCGAATTAGGACTCGAAACCTTTTCCATTGTGTTAGGAATAGGGGTTTAACGTTATAAACGCCTAGCGGCACGCCTCAATAGGGGTTCGAAATTTTAGAATGTGTAAAACGAGACGATTCGAATTTAATTAATATATATTTAGATATTTTAGTCAGCAGTGAGATTTCTTTCCAATAGCCACCGTTCTTTCATTTCGGCCATCTTCTTTCTGAGCAAGCCGACCAATTCTGTCCCTTTTTCTATCAACACACAAAAATCAATTCAAAGCCGCAACTCCCTTCGTTAAATCACGTATATTCCTTACATTCTCATAAGTTTAAACCAAAACCAAAAATCAAACAAAGAAATCATGGCCGAACAAAATTCTTTTAATCGGATCCATTCTCTTCTTAGAAAAAATAAAAGAAATCTAAAGCTCATTCAAAAATAGTTGCTCGTTCAAAATCAACCCAATTCACCAATCGATCATAGCCTTCGAAGCTCGAGGCAGGCCGCTCGCGATCAAGTGGAGGGAGACGCGACGTCTTTGACTCGATTGTCAGAGAAGGAGCAACCTCAAAGGGGGGCTTGGCCGCGATCTCGATCGAGGTTTGGGGCCGCGGTGGTCGTAGTAAGGAGGCGAGGCGAGGATGGCGAAAGTCACGACTGTGACTTGGTGGTTCGAGTGGATCTCGATCAGGGCGGCACTCGATGTGTGCGGCAGCTAGGCGAAGTCGTAATGGCATCGAGTCGGTAGTGAGGTATACGATTTTAATGTTTGAATTTGTGTTAATATACATATATTCATATGTGTGTGTGCATATATGTGAATTAAATTGCTTTCAGATTTATATTAACATGCAGATTCAGTTTTCAGTTTTTAGATTTCTAAGCTGCCAATTTTAAAACTGTTTAAGACGAAAAGGAAATATTACTAAGATGTAAAAAGAAAATCTGTTTTTAAAATTTTACAGTAAGCTAAGGTTTGGTTTTGAAAAAAAAGAAGGTTTTATAGTAAAGGAAATTTTGTTAAATTTATATATGTGTGGAAAAAATTTATACAGAGAAAATATATTATAGTAAATACACACACATATATATATATATTGGATTTGGGAATTAAACTGTTTAATTAACCTATAAAATTTATCTTGGTTACTAAAATCGTTTAAGAAAAAAATTAAATTAGTTTAAACTACACTATTAAATATTAATAGACTGTTCGATTAGTTGGAATATTAATAAAAACATCTAATGATTTTACAAGGTCTGAATATCTTGGAAAAACAAGTTGAGATGGGTTGGATTGCAAAACGAAAAGCTATGATGAGTTAATCTCACTCATCTGGGTTTAGTTTAAATTTAAATTTAAATGGTTAAATTTAAATAATTGGTTGGATGATTGAATTGATTTGATGTGCTATATTATAGTATATAATATATCTTGAATGATTGATTTCCCGCATTATATAGCGGATGAGACCCTATGGTCCGCATAATAGCGGATGATATTTTATTTAAATCCCATATACCGCGATATTCCACCTCGAAGTGGAATTGGTATTTTATGTTGTGCTAACATCTGTGGATGCGGGAAAAAAGGTTGCAGGGATACAACTGGATTCCTCAACATTTATCTAAATTACTTAATATTCTCTGTTGTGATTATTTGATATTCTATGATGAATTATATTGGAATATTGAATGCTATGGTTTGCTTGAATATATTTCGGTACACTGAGTTATCAAAATATATAAATTGGATATTGGGAAGACAATAAAAGAGTGGAGTTTTAAGTAAAATAATTATAGCAAACTTGAGTAAATTAAGAATGAATTGAAAGGGAATGGAAGTGATATTAAATTACTAACTAATAGATAATTTCGAGTATGAAAAAAAGGAATTTTTGAATAAAACAGAAATTAATGAATTGCAAACTTAAGTGACATCATTTAAAGGAATAAAGAATTATTTTACAATTCAATGTTTAAATTTATTTAAAAGGATAAAGAAGTAATTTGGAAAATCTAAAATTGATATTTTCAGTTAGAAGTATTTTAAATCATAATTAAGGATTTAAATCTGAAGTTAATGGATTTTGAAATAAATGGAGTAAATTGGAAATCAATTTGGGAATTGATCTAAGTGTGTAAAACCGGGATTTTTAAAGAAGAATGTGGCTATGAAATTTATAAACTGGGTTTATAAAAGCAAAGTAATATGTCAGTGGATATTTGGGAAAATAAATTCAGGATGGGAATTTAATAAAGGAATGGGAACATTTGTTTAAAAATAAATAGTGATTCAATTTTAAAGAATGTGAAGAGAAGTATATTTCCCTGAATAGCCAAGTACGTTTTCAAAGTAAATTTTTAAATATAAGATAAAAGTTTTAATGTTGTTTTAAAAAGCATATTTTAGAAAATTTATTATTGCTAAATGTTTAAATTCTAAAGTAAGTATGTTTTTTCCAAATCTATTATCGTAGTAATTAATTAAAGGTGACTAAGTATTTTGTTTTAAAGGAAAAAAATCTAGCTTTATATTTAATAAAATAACCTTATTTTAAATATTCCTAAAGTATTATTTTTAATTAAGTATTAAAGTAGTTTTTTCTAAATTTAAATGTTAAAGCATATTTTTACAATAAAGTGTTTTTAAATTATTTTAAAAATCTAAAGTTCTGTGCTTGGTGATTTCAGTGGAAATAGAAATATTTGGGAAATTTATTCTGTAAAAGGAAGATGGTTTGAAACTGTTTTCAATGGGTTGAAAATAGAAGTATATCTTGTGAAGATATTTTGAGATAAATAAATAATTTGGGAAATTGTTTATTGTTTGATGGTTGTTGTGAATGTTAATTGATAGTTAAATAACCGACTATCAATATTGGCCAAATGCGCTGATCATTTCGAAGAGACCAGGATCGGGATTTATTTCTCGAAAACCACTTCGATCCGGTTTGTACGTTTCGTTGGAAAAACGAGTTCGGAGTCGAATATGGAGCAGTGAGGTGCAAGGGCTAGTCGCTACTAATCCTGAGGATATTTCCAAAATTGATGTAGTAGGAGTAGTGCCTTCGGTTCCGTTCGAACCCAGGACGGACTTGTATGGATGAATGCTGTCAGAACATCGTCAGGTGGGCGATGAGCATTCTAAGTAAAAAGTTCTAAAAGGTAAAGCTTAGCCTCAAGCCTCATCAACCAGGAATGACTGAAAATCAGGGGTTATGCAGGAAGGCTTGGTGGGCAGCACCCATTTTCGGGTGAGGTCATCCCTGTCTAGATGTCCCTTTTATTTCGGCTTAGTTGTGCGGTTGCTGATCCCAACCTCGGGGTGATCTTACTCGGGATTATCAAATAACGGATAGTCCGGGTCTTGTGTTGCAGGGGGTCAGGAGTGATCCTTGTTATACTGATCTAGACCAGATACCAATGACAGGTGGTACCCCAGTGCCTAGTCATTAGTTGGAAATCCATTCTCCCACGCGCCTTTTACGAGTTTTGTTTGTATTATCCACTTTGTGGCTATTTTCTGGAATTTAATCATGTAACAATTTCGGCTATTTTAATAAGTATTTGTATATAGACCCTACTATAATATCAGAGGATTTTAATAAAAAGTGTTTTAGCTATCGTAAGGTAAAAACCCGGCATGTTTATTTGTGGCGTGATCTTACGAGATGCTTTTGTTTTCAAAAGGATTTTTGAAACTTTAATAATCAATTTGAGTGTGATTTCTCACGCTGGTATTCGAGACTGACTCGGGTGTTATTTAACTATAATGCTTGGGTTAGACCGAGTATTATAGGATACAGGATATGATGCTGTGGAGCTCAGAAGACGAGCTGGATGGGGATACGTACTTCCATACTTGATTATTATTCCACCATGTATCCAGTTGTATGTTATTGATATTGTTGAACTCTGATGATGTACTGTGATGATGTATGTATAAACTGATATAATTTTCTTTTGTGTAAAGATCATTGAATATCTATTATATTTTATTTCGATGTGATGGTTAGATTCTGATGTTGTTTTCTATTTTCATCTTCTACCTCTTCTTCTTTAACCCAATTGGTTCGTATTTCTGTTCATCTTGAGTTGATTAATGTAGAATAGTGTTGACTCAAGGGGTACGGATTTGCGGGTTGTTACACTTAGTATCAGAGCTTAGGTTGGTGATAACCTTAGCTCTGGTGGGAATTACGCATTAAATAGAGTCCCTAGTATTCTAGAATGAGCTTGAGTGTATTAATAAATATGAGTGCATATTTGTTAGCGAATATAAAATTGTTTTTATATTGTGTTGATTTATCAGTCGAGTGTTTATGGATTCTGGTCGATATGTGGGACACCATGTTATCGATAGGAATTTCTAAACTCTTAAACAAGATAAACAGACATAGTTTTGTTTTAAATAAGGAAAATGAAATAATTTTTACCCAAATTATTTTCATATATAAAATAAATGATTTATCGTAAATTATTATAGTTATATATGGATGCTTGGTTGTTAGGGATGATGATATTACATTATTATCATTAATGTGTAAAATTGAATAAGATATTGAAATCATAAAAAAAAACTAAGAAACAAATTCATAAACAAATGAGACTTGTAAATGTAAACTATAAATGTGAATTATAGTGTGATTAATAATTAAAATACGATAAAATTCCAAAGTAATGTTTGAATATAAATTTAAAGGATTTGGAATTTGAAGATTTGGAAATTTAAATTCCATTGAATTTGAAAATGATTCTCAAAACATTGGGGAAAATAATATATGTTGAGAAATATTTTTGAATCGGATTTGAAATCTAGAGAGTTTTGGAATTTAAACGTATTTTGTAACATCTCGCCTTTTCGCACGCTTTAAATCGACACACGTGCCAATTCAAATCATTCGGAAGGGCGGATTGTTATGGTGTAAATAAGAAAAACGTGAAAGAAATAAAAAAACAGAATCTCACAGCGGAAGGATAAAATATAAAAATCAAATACACAGTTTATAAAGCTGTTTTAAAATATTCGATTATACTTATACAACATACATCAGAGTTATACATACCATATAACAATGCAGCGAAACAATATGACTGTAGTGGAATAGATTAAATAATAACAATAGAAATCTCCGTTTTCATCCTCCAGAGCTAAAGTCTTCGATCCTGAAACGTTCGGACTGACCCGAGCGAATTGAAAAGACAAAACACTCGAGTTAGACTAAAAGATCTTATGTAAGTTAAATCAACAGAAAAAAATATGAGTGTAGTAACTCAAGAGATGCTCGGGATTTACGTCTCTTAAGGATCCGTTAAATTATTTACTATATAGTATATTTTGCTATTATAATAGTGTCTAATTTTAAAATAAACTTACTTTTTTTATTAGCATTAAGGGGTTACCCATATAGCCCTTAACATGTAATAGTCCTAGTAGTCCATCTAGTATCAGCGCATCTCCAGATCGGGTGACTTCCCTAAATACTCCATGGGCTACGGGAGAAAACCAAACTCGTACAAGGCGCGATAGGGTAGGGATACGGCACAACTAGGCAATGCCAGTGTAGATATACCAATTATTCTTCCAGGTTGGTGGTAACGGATAGCCCCAGCTACCACCGACCCTGAGCCACACCCCTAAATAAAAAATCAAAAAGTGGCCAGCGAATCAATCCAAAAGTCAAAGTATAATATCGAAGGGATGTGTCCGATCAAAGGTGCTACCTCAATTAACCCATCGATCGCTCCTGCTTTAGCGACCTTATGCCAACTCAAGGGAGTTGGGTCCACGTATTTCCCTCAAATGAAACGTCGCCACCATCCTACTTCATTCTGGAATCTCCACCGCGTACACGGTTGTTAAAGTGGTTTCGGAGTTGGAAGAGAGTATGACAACTTCCGATCCCGGTCTCTTCAACAACCAGTCGTTATTATAACACCGTGGTTATTTCAAAATAGTTTATACTTTAAAACCAGAATATACTATCCATTTCAAAACCATATAAATACGATATCATTTCTATTTTTAAAACCCAAATCAATATGATATCATTTTTATTTCGAACATATCTTTTTCCAAAAATCATAGTACTTCAAAATATATGCTTTAAACTCATTGCTTCGAAACAAGATTTTCAATACTTAAATGGTTTAAATATAAATTACTTTATAAATTAGTATTGCTTTTTAATTTCTCAAATCAATTTGAATTCCCAAATAACCATTTAGATTTCCATATATTTCAAACTTTCAATGTCGTATTATTTAGTTTTGAAATATTTGCACAATAAATTCAAAATCATTTAAATAAACTCAAATTTCCAATAACTAAATATTTCCTTCAATTTATTTATACTAAAAATATTCATTTAATTAAATCTTGGAAAATCTAGTTATAAATATCATATCCTTTAGAATTCCAAGTTTAATATATTTACATAAACTTATGGAGGTAAATTCTTAAATACCTCTCAATTTCAAATAAATCTCCTATTTACCTTCAAATCTTAATTTATTTTAAATCTTCATAACTTTTATATTAAAGTATGATTTTATCACTTAACCGTATTTATTTAAATAAAATCAACTCCATTATTAAACTATTTTTTATTTACCAAAATTCATACATAGTTAAAAGCACTAATTTAACTATATATATAAAAGTAATATCTATAAAATCTCAAAAATCAATATTCATTAAACCATATTATATAAATAATTAATTTTAAAATTTGGCTTATTTATATTTCAAAGCATATTGTATATAGCCAGAATCAAATCATAAATTTGACATTTATATAACAACAAAATCAATATTTATATAACCCGTATATTCCTTTACAAAACCATGGAAAAATTATTTCAAAAATAATTTTAGATATATACCGCGGTGCCTGTATAAAATTTTCTAACCTATGGTCAATTAATACAGATATTTATCATTTCAATCCGTAATTTAAAAATAAAATTTTACGGTTATATATCATTTCAAACCGCAATCCCGAATGCAATAAAATGCATAATAACTTGCAGTTTATGATGATATAAATAAACATCCATTCATCCATCAAAAACCATACATCCATTCATCACAATCATCATCCAATTCAAACAATACATCAATGTACAACAGGTAACAAATAACAGGCATTTACTGGAAGTTTATTATGCAAAATAAATTAACTAATAATTTAAATGTCAGTTTATATGCACAATAAATTAACTAATAATTTAACTATCAGTTTATCCGCAAAAATAAATTTAACTAAAAAATTAACTGACAGTTTGTATGCGATAATGAAATAAACAAGTTAATTAAATAAATGCAAATTAACTGAGATAATGATGAAATATATGCCAAACAACTATAAATAAACTTCAAATCACATCATATATCAATTTAACAGACATAAGAAATTTTAGAAATTGTGAGTCGGTTAAAACACCCACCTTATGAATTTAAATGGAATTTAAATCCGAATTAAACCCAAAAATTTGAGCGCCTCGGAATATGACGCACCACCTCTATACCCACGCCAGCCAAGGACAATACAGGGTAATGCCATCAACTAGCATGGATAATAAGGCTGTTGAGGAGCGACCATCCGGGTAATTGCTTTGTGCGAGTACCGATATGCCAAATTAAAATATAACTTGCATTTCAAGAGGGAATCCGACATACCGATTCAAACTCAAGACTACTACACAGTGGCTATAATATCTTCGGAAACAAATATAGAACTAAGCGTAACATAAATCAGTCACAGAAGTTCATATCACAAGGGCGGAAACAAATATGAATACTACACATAAAAGTGTATATCAGAGTAGTGGTCAAACAAGATCCACAATATCACAAAAGAATAGTTACAAGTGCTACACAAAAGAATAAGTGTACATCAATGAGTCTATATCTCAAATGTATACAACTAAAAACTATTAATCTAAGTAGTTAGCCAAAAGTCAGGATAATAATCCCAGATGAGAAGTCAAGCAGAAGCACCTGTAACATCTCGGTCTGACTCGCGTATTATTTAATAAGAAAATAATAAATGGATCAGTCTAACTATAAATATCTGATAACATGATATAGAATAAGAGATATGACAAAAACGTAAGATAACTATAAAGCCATACTATGATATGTAATTGAAAATCAACCAGAGATTAATCAATATCACAAGAATCTTCTCAAAGATCAAAAAGAATATCATACTCTTTATTTTTATTCACCAAACCATAAATATTGTCAATTATATCAACACCAAACACAAAATTTAATGACACACAAATTCACCAATGCATAAATATTGATAAAACTTATCAATGTAAATCACGAAAATTGGTGAAACACAAATTCTAGAAATCGTCAATGGAAATCAATAAATCACAAAAAGGGGGGAGGCCTATCACAAAACGGGAGCATGAAAACTCACCAACACGTGTATCACAAAATGGAACGCTATTCCATTGTTGCTAACCATTAATTTTGAGTCGAAGCTCCACAAAACGGCCGAAGACCATGCACTACGCCATAAATGGCCTTCTGCAACACAAAAAAAATGTTGGCTCAGGCCCGAAAAATGTTGCCATAGGTCTATGGCAACACTTTTAGGGTGATGCAATTTTTGTCGTTGCCTTAGACCTCAAAGGCAACATTTTGACTATCTAAGGCAACATAAGTAATATTGTTCCAATAGAACCCTATTTGGGTCTATGGCAACACCCATAGGTATCTGTAGCAACATTCCAAAAATGTTGTTATAAATATTAACTTTCTGAAGTTGTGGGGCCCACATCTTGTGGGGCCCACAATGTGGGGCCCACGACCCAACTGGGCCCATCCCTATGGCAACACCTTGAATGACTATTGCAACATTATTTTAAGCAACATTTATAACCCGGTGGCAACACTATTATGAAGCTACTGCAACACTATTCTGAAGCTACTACAACACTATTCTAAAGCTACTGCAATACTATACTGAAGAGACACTAAGAGCACATGGAACAGTGCAATATCACATAGAACACTTGCATAATACACAATACAATATCACATAAAACACTTGCATAATACACAACATAATACACAGTACATAAAACAATTCATACAGCAGTACACATCACAATTCATGTGAGTTACCCCAAAGTCAGACTATCAGTCTCACTGGACATGATTGTGGAAGTTATATCCTCTACGTTGATGTTATCTAAAATTTACCCTTAGGAGCTTCTTTATGACATAACAGCACCGCTCCTGATGTTCCTCTTCTTAATAAGATTTTGCGTTCTATTGCTCATCCACTCAGATAAGTCCAGCCAACCAAACAATAATGTAACTTAATCAAACAATGTCACCTGCTGTTACAAATAATAATGAAATTCTTTAACGAACAATAATTCTAGTGGAAAATCTTGACTAAATTTATCACCAAGTGCGTCAACTAAGCATATATGCAATCAAGACACTCTTATTCCAACATTTATTGAGACAACATATAGCAAAAGAAGTTTTAGAAATGTACTGGAGTTGAAGCATTTATAAATTATAGATGTTATTTCTAATTCTTTATTTAAAACCCAAGTTGAAGCATTTATTAATTAAAAAAATTCTATGAAGTATAATACTTCAAAGACCAAATTGGATTGCTTACTGAAATAATCAGGTATATAACATAAAGGAAATTACTTGCTGAAAATAACTAAATAATATTATTAGTTACCTTTGCGTGATGAGAATTTAGGTTACCTTTGCGCCATCACATCATGAGCCGGAGTCCCACACGTAGGGTGAAGCAACACATCCAGCCCAGTAAAGGCGCTTAACCAAAGTCCACAATCTTCAGATTACCTATGATATTGATAAGGCAAGAGTTAAATAGCATAAAATTTAGGAATCTTCCCAATTTTTATGCTATTCAACTATGCCTCATCAATATCATTTAGACCTTATACCATAGTGACAACATCTATGATTGATGTAAACGCACCTGTGTTAAAACTTATAATTCAGATTTTACCAAATTGGGATTATTTGTTGTAAACGCACCTGTGTTAACATCTATATTCATTCACCAAAAATATCATAGGTTCAGTCTCTACAATCCAAGCCACTTGAGCACAGCAAAAACACAATAGAAAAAAACATATTTTTTATTACTCAACTGTATAGTAAACTGAATAGCAATGTAAAGATTTTTGATGTTAGTATACATATTTTTTAATAATAGTGAAATTGTACAATAGTGATATAATAAAAAACAAGATGGGTTTTATAACAAGTTTTCAAACAAAATGGTGTGTTAGAACTATTTTTTATCATCTTAACAAGTGTTTTGAGAAATAAATCAAATAGCAGTAGATAACACTTTATCATTCAATTCATCAGTTATCTTTACTTTTAGTGGAAATATTTGACGGAAAACAACAGAGTGTTCATACTTGTAAACTAGTCCTTCATTTTTGACAATGTTACACATGCAACCTTCTTTTGTTACTGTATCAGCTGTAGTGGACAAATGATTCATGGCCAAAGATATGGGTTTCAAAAATACAACCGGCCTACAAAAGCACCAAGCAGTAGCACATGGTAATCCTAGATTTAAAACCATGATAGTAATCAACAAATTTGATTTTCATAAACATTAAAATAAGCTTACAACAAATCCTCGTAGGACATAGTTGCTGTAATAGCTTGATAAGTACAGTCCAGTAACATGTCTCCACCAGTTGAACCTATGATTAGACATAAAAAGAAAAAACATATACGTTAAACAATGTTTATAATGCTAATTAAAAAAAGATAATAAAACGACTTAATATGATGCAACAACAGTGGTATATACCTTCTTCATAACTCATACCATGAAGACTAATGTACATCCCATCGTGACTTGGGATAGAGCAACTTCTTGTATCTTTTGTAAGTAATGCAAATGAAAGACCATTACAAATTAATAAATAATCAATACATGTATAGGTCATGCTCTTTACATGGGCAAGCATAAATATATGATAAACCATACTAGAAGAAGATGTAAACCACATAGCCTGAAAATTCGTGTAATTAAATTACCATACTATTGCGGTTTTTCAGGAGACTGAATCCTTTGTTAGCATTCATCTCCCGTATAATCCCGGATCATCGAAAAGACATGAAGCTCCCAGTTCATCTTTTAGGGTGGAGCTACAGGTGGTTTGTGAACATTTTTACATTGCTTCTGTTCGTACACAAGATTTGGGGCGATCATATTGGAAAAGCCTTTGGTTTCGGGTTTATTTGTGAACATTTTTACATTGCTTCTGTTCGTACATGAAATCGGGCAAGGCACAAACTGTGAATATTATTCAATCACAATGAAATCATTAAATAACATTTAAATTCTTTCTTTTGAAATAATATCTGAATTACTTAATCAATAACTCACAATTCAGCACCTTATAGCAAATAAAATTAAAAGGAGAAATAGGAACAGCAAAAGTAGGGAATGAAAATACCTTAGAGAAGTTAGTATGATTTCTAGGCAAAATTGAATCGCGATTCTTCGTTCCCAGTTCGAGCTTCCAGACATCACATTTCTGCTCGAAATTCCTTCCAGGCAAAATCGATTTCGTGCTTTGAATTCGTGAAACCCAGCTTGCAATCGAATCAGTTGAGGAGGAGACTACATCGAGCGGTGGAGGAAAAGAGTCTGACTTGCGGTTGCGGTGGAGGGTGATTTGCGAAGGAGGATGACTTGCGGTGGAGCACTGGAGCTAGCCGGAGCCTGGATCGAAGCGAAATCGGGAACCCCCAAATCGAAGCCCTAACCGAAATCGACAGAGAAGAATGAAAATAAAAAGTTACTTGCAGAGACTTTTTTTCTTCGCGGCTCTAAAAGATCAAGGAGGGGTGTTCTTCGGATTGATGAGGTGTCACGTTCTCCAATGTAGGATTTGCCTTGGTAGATGGACGTGGATAGATGCAAAGGATATGCAAAGGTCTGCTATAGCAACACTATAAAAAAATGTTGCATCAATTACACTTGTTTAGCTAGAGCAACACATTTTTATGGCTAAGGCAACATCAAAAATTCAACGTTGCAGTAGGACCAAAATTGTATAGCTATCGCAACATTTTACCTGGCAACACCTTGCAAAAATGTTGCAGAAGGCCATCTATGGCGTAGTGATGGGTCGCTACCCCACCAAATTGAGCCGAAACTCCATAGAAATAGGGTTTAGTCTCCCTCGCAGACAAAGAGACATCGCACATTGATAGTCTAAATCACAAAAATGATCATCATAAATCATCAAGAAGTGTCAATTACACTAAGCTAGTAAATATATGAGCTTAGCTTCATGTCCCATAACCACTAGCTTAACTTAAATATTTACGAACAAATTGTAGATCTCCACTCGAAAATTGTCACAAGAGATTCAATCGAATAAATCCAAGAATTAACCGACGAAGTAAACGCAAGCATTTTATACCACTTGTTTTACTAAGCCGTTTAATTAAATTTCTCATAGGAGTGAGGTAAAGGTTTGTACATGCTAGTAGATTGGAACATGGTTTTATAAAAAAGCTTGATATTGAAAATTGAGTTGAAATCGTTTTGATAAAAGAGTTTTGATATTTACTACTAGTATTGAAACCTTTATATTTTTAAAGTGATAAAGCACAAAAATGATTGTAGAAACATTCAATCACCAAAATTTCACATTCGAAGACATGAATAGAATCCAAAGAAATCGATACCGAATCAATCAAAATGTATGTTCACAAAAATCCCGAAGAAAATGTCACCAAAGTGGATAATAAATGATAACAATAAATCGGGAATCAACACGAATCGATTAAATTTGGAAACCAAGCAAAAGTAGGCAAAAATAGGCATAATAGGCAAATAGGAGCAGGACAGTCGACTGGTTCTCTATAATCAGTCGACTAGAACAGAAACCTGAAAATTTCATTTCCTGCAGTCAGTCGACTGATTACAAAGGCCAGTTGACTGATTGCAGGAAACAGAGACTTCCTGTCTCTGTTATCTGCCTATGATATGCCAATTGGCTACAGCCAGTCGACTGGATTCAAAGTCCAGTCGACTGACTGGAACCTAGGTAGTTTTTCTGCCTGTATAAATGACGTGCAAACCCAACCAATTCGCGACCGATCGAGCAATCGCGCTAGGGATTTATGCCAATCGGCAACCCGACCCTATAGGCTCTTCGATGCATCACCAAGAACATGTTCAAACATCCATAAAAGGATTTTCATAGGTTTTGCTTCCAAAGCACCAAAAGTTGGAATATATACCAAATCAATCCAAACCAAAAGCAAATGCACATGAATAAGTGTTAGGAATTCATATCCAGCATCAAAGATAGATATAAACATAGATGTGAGATAAAAATCTCACCTTTAAACCCAAAACAATGAAGAAGAAGCTATAGAGCAATGGCAAGGACAATCACTCTTCAATTCCAACCCAAATAGCTTGAATCTAAGCTTAAAAGAGAAACATTTCCTAAATTAGGTTTAAAAATTTCTTAAATTGGTAAGAGAATGAGTTGGAGAAGAAGAAGAGGAGGCTTACCAAAGCTTCTTCTATAAATTTGGAGCTAGAACTTGATCTGCAAATGGAAACTAGGGCTTGGAGTTTTAATTTCCCATTCCTCTCTCCATTGTTGCTAAAGCTTGAGTATTAGGAAATAGAAATGAAGTAATCAAGAGAAGAGGGGTGAAGCTTGGGTCTAATGGGCTGAAACAAAACCAAAGCCCTAAGTGAAAAAGTAGCAAAATTCCACTAACTTCAAACGTATCAAAGTTTGTACTCAAAAAGATAGCGAACGTCATTTTGAACTCAATGGGAGTACTCTCGAGTCCAAATTCGACCGTTTGCAAAAAGTAGCTTTTCGTATAAAAATCTGACTAACGATTATTTAAAACTCAATTGTAAAATATGCGGGTTGTTACAGACTCCCTTCCTTAAATAAATTGCGTCCTCGCAATATTTAAGAAGAAAATATAAAGTAACAACCATGAAAGCATATTCAATCACAAAAGAAATTTGAAATAAAAAGTTCACATCAAAGAGCACGAGAAAGTAAGTCCGGATGTGTTCGCTCGATGAATTCTCTAGATTCCCAAGAGCAATCCTTAGGATTTAAGGACTATTGAACTTTCACAAGCGGGACATCTTTATTTCGAAGGCGTTTGACCTCCGAAGCAGTAATACGAATAATATGTTGCTCATAAGTTAAATTCAGCGAAACTTCAATTTCTTCCACAACACCGGGCTCAAGAATAGAACGGAATCTCGAAGGCATTTCCGTAATTGAGAAACGTGAAACCCGTCATGAATAGCAAAAACTGAGCCGGTAATAAGAGGCGATAAACCGCGGAACCAATACGTTCAGTGATAGGAAATGGACCAATATATCGTGGTGCTAACTTTCCCAATCGACTAAAACATACAACGCCCTTCATAGGTGAAACACGAATAAACACAAAGTCTCCCACATAAAATTCTAATTTCCTTTTTCGGTTATCGGCATAGGATTTTTGTCTACTTTGGGCTTCTTTCATCCTATGATGAATAAGGTCAATCTTTTCTATGGAATCACGAATAAAATCTAGATCTAAAACCAGCTTCTCACTGGCCTCAAGCCAACAAGAAGGTGATCGCATGGCCTTCCATAGAGAGCCTCAAAAGGTGTCATACCAATAGTAAATTGGAAGCTATTATTATAGGAAAACTCAACAAGAGAAATATGATCTCCCAACTTCCACCAAAATCAAGAACACATGAACGAAGAAGATCTTATAGAGTTTGATTCACACGCTCGGTTTGTCCATCGGACTGAGGATGATAAGCGGTGCTAAAATTAGGCTTCGTTCCCAAAGCTTTTTGAAGAATCTTCCAAAATCCACTAGTAAACAATGGATCACGATCACTAACAATAAAAGAAGGAACTCCATGCAATTTTACAATTTCTTTAATAAAGAGTTTGGCCAAGAGCGGAACGGTTCGATTGGACCGAACGGGAATAAAATGGCCGGATTTAGTAAGTCTATCAACTACCACCCATAAGCTATCATGACCCGAACGAGAACGGGGAAGGCCGTCAATAAAATCAATGGAAATTTGGTCCTACTTCCAAATTTGAATTTTGAAAGGTTGCAATAACCCACCGGGGCTTTGATGCTCGACCTTGACAAGTTAGCAAGTCATGCAACACTTAACAAAGTTAGCAATATCAGATTTCATTCCTTCCCAATAATAAAGTCGCTTCATCCGCGTACATTTTACTACTACCGGGATGAATGGTAAATTTAGAACGATGAGAATCTTCTAAAATGTCTTTACGAAGATCACTAATATTTGGCACCATAAGTCTACCAAATTTTCGAATACCACCACGAGAATCAATATCAAAGTCTTTAAAACCTTCAATATCAATTTTATCCCTGCAATTTTGGCTAAGATGAGCCAATTCGGGATTTAGCTTTTGAGCTTCAAGAATGCGGTCTAGAAGAGAAGGATGAGCCTCAAGGCTACATAAAACAAGAGATGAACATAAATCGGAAACACGATCTCGAATCTCACAAGTGGATAAAACCCCGAGATCATTTCATTCGGATATCATCATAGAAACAACCGCTTGTTGCTTGCGACTAAGTGCATCGGCAGCACAATTTCCCTTTCCGGAAGTATAAAGAATATCAAGATCATAAGATGCATGGAATTCGAGCCAACACTGTTGACGCAAATTATGTTCCTTTTGAGAAAATAGATACTTCAAAGATTTATGATCGGTGTAAAGAATAAATTTTTCTCCCAAATGATAATGACGCCAAATTCGAAGGCCGAAAACAATAGCCACGAGCTCTAAATCATGAGTGGCATATCTAGTCTCGGCTGGCTTCAATTGCCTAGAAGCATAAGCAATAACACGTTCTCTTTGCATAAGAACGGCACCCAAACCAACGCTACTAGCATCGGTATAAACAATAAAATCTTGAATCCCCTCGGGAATAACAAGAATAGGAGCATCAGAAAGGAGCTCTTTTAATTTCTGAAAAGAAGCTTTACATTTGTCCGACCAAATGTATTTAACTCCCTTCTTTGTCAAGCAAGTAAGAGGCACGACAATTTTAGAAAAGTCCTTGATAAAACGACGGTAATAACCCGCAAATCTGATAAAATTATGAATTTCCGTCACACTCTCCGGTCTCCTCCAATTTTGAATCACTTCAATCTTGGAAGGATCTATGGAAATTCCGGATTCGGAAATGATATGACCGAGAAACTTCACCCGAGATTGCCAAAAGTGGCATTTAGAAAATTTTGCTTTCAATTGATTGCTCCTAAGAGTTTCCAACACAATCTGAAGATGCTTTTCATGCTCCTCCTCGGTTTTAGAATACAAAAGAATATCATCAATAAAGATGAGAACAAATCGATCGAGGAAGTCTTTGAAAACTCTATTCATAAGGTCAACGAAATAAGCCGGAGCATTCGTTAAACCAAATGGCATAACAAGCCATTCATAAGATCCATAACGAGTACGTAACGATGTCAAAGGAATGTTATCCTCTGCAATATGAAGCTGATGAAAACCGGTTGCTACGTCTAATTGTGAAAAGACTTTAGCACCACTAAGCTGATCAAATAAATCATCAATCCAAGGTAACAAATATTTATTCTTGATGGTGAGATCATTAAGCTTGCGGTAGTCAACGCAAAGCCTAAGTGTACCATCGGATTTCTTCACAAAAATAGCCGAAGCTCCCCAAGAAGAGGAACTGGAGCGAATAAATTGCTTCGTCTCTAATTCGGATAATTGTTTGCACATCTCTTCATTTTCTTTATTGGACATACGATAAGGAGGACGAGTAATAGGTAGAGCTCCAGGGATTAGATTAATTCTTAACTCAATTGTTCGCTTAGGTGGCAATCCTAAAACGGGCTCATATATGTCGGAAAATTCACGAACAACGTGAATAAGAGAAATGACATCTTCCTCATCATCATTATCATCATCATGCGGATTTAAAGAATATAAAGATGCGGCCAAGCTGAATCCGAATCTTTAAGATCAATGGAAATCTTCTTAACAGATTGAGGATGTCGAAGATGAATAGTCTGCTCAGGACATAGGATTTGAGCTTCATAACGGTTAAGCCAATCCATTCCCAAAATCATTCCAAAGCCTAAGTAGCGCATAACATGCAAATCTAGTCGGAAAGAAAAATCACACAAAATAATCTCGACATCTTTACAAAGCAAATTAATTGTTGCGGATCCACCAACCGAATTCGCAATTCTCAAAGAAGTCATTAAAGCAACAACACTTAAAGAAAAAGTATCAACAAGTTCTTTTGATATAAAAGAATGGGATGCACCCGTATCAAAAAGAACTCGAATAGGTTGATCACGAAATAAAATTATGCCATTAAGGATAGGATGAGAAATACCTTGACCACGAGAGGTGTTACTAGGAGTTTTCACCACATTAAGCTTTCCCCCCTTCCTGCCTTGAAGTTTGGGACATGCGGATATATAATGGCCTGAACTTTTGCAATAGCGACAAGTAAGGGGCATTGAACACTTATTAGCATAATGGTCTTTAGAACCACAATTGTAGCATTGCCCACTACTAGAGGCTGAAGTCTTTACCACCGGAGTTGCTTGCTTCCCTTTCTTATTGGGATAAGGACCGTTGAACTTACTAGGCCTTTTCTTTTTTTTGAAGTTTGGTTTGGCACCCACAACTTCAAAATCACTCTCCTTATCCGCCTCTTCAAGTCGAAGAGCGATATCAACGAGTTGATCAAAAGAAACTTCTAACTTTAGAAGTAATGGCTTCTTGAGATTTTTGTTCAAGCCATAGACAAATCTTTGGTTCTTCTTCAATGGGGTGTTTATGTATTTGATCCCGTATTTAGAAAGTGACTCGAAGGATGCGACATAATCTTCCACAGAGGATTCACCTTGAACAAGGTCAATGAAACGACGAGCCAACGTCACTTTCTCAACTTCTGGCACAAACTTTGATTCCAATCGTTCTCGGAATTTCTCCCAAGTAAGATCTACTTCATTTATTTCAGAAATCAGAAGCTCGTACCAGTCTACTGCTCTTTCTTGGAGCATACTAGAGGCCACCTGAACTCGGTGAAGATCAATAAGATTCATACGAGAAAAGATTCGATCGCATGATCTTAGCCAAGCCTGGACTTTAATAATGGTTTCAGAACCTTTGAATGGCTTCCCACCCAAATTCGTACAATCGTTGCACAAACGTGCAAATCCAGACTTAGGGTGAGTAGACTTCGGATTAGAACCGGCTGCTTGAGCATTCTTTGCTAGATCAAGAAGCTGCTGGGCAGACATAAATACTCCATCTTGGGGAGTAGCACTAGATTGACCAGTGCTGGGACGGCCAGGTCTAACCATTTCTCTTCATTAAGAAAGAAAGAAGAAGAAGAAAAAGGTTATTCACAAAATGAATATCAGACAATAATGATTGATAAAACAAGGAATCACAAATGAAAATAGGATAGGACGGTTCGAAGACCCGAATAAAATCCTAAGGCACGACTCCTAAGATGGACTTAGGACGATGATCCTTGTTCAATTATTCTACGTTGTTCCGAAGTTTGGCTTTAATACCAAGCTGTGACCCCCACCTCTATACCCACGCTAGCCAAGGACACTATGGGGTAATGCCGTCAACTAGCACGGAGAATAAGGCTGTTGAGGAGCGACCATCCATTTAATTGCTTTATGCGAGTACCGATATGCCAAATTAAAATATAACTTGCATTTCAAGAGGGAATACGACATACCGATGCAAACTCAAGGCTACTACACAGTGGCTATAATATCTTCGGAAACAAATATAGAAATAATGTAACGACCCAGAATTTTGACAGCATATTTTAATAAGTATTTAATCTAATTTAAATTAAATATAAGCTTGTCAATATTTAAATTGATGAGATATTAAATATTTAACAGTTGTGTTTTGTAAAAGAAAGTTTGATTTGAAGTTTTAAAATTAAATACTTTTAAACCATTTAAAAACAAAATCTGCCTTATTCAATAAAATCAAATCAAAGATTCAATATTTTATTATTTGATAATTTATATGAATGCAATTTTGGTTTTTAAAATGATAAGTTTTAAAATAAACAAACATGGAAATATTAAACATAAACATGGAAATCTAACACATAAGTTTAAAAACAATATAATTAATTATGAGCATAAACATTCAAAACTAGTATAAAACGTAATCATAAATTATAAGATGTAATCAAAGTAATATAAATATACAAATATAAATTATAATTTGAAAAATATAAATACAAGTATTTTAGTCAAACAATAATCTTCAAAAAATTCAAATTGTACAACACAACATCCTTAATAAAAATGTTTAAAACATCATATGAACAAGTATACAATTTCATATAAAATATAACTATTAATATAAATAAACCAATATGTTAACAATCACTTTTAAGCAATCATATCAGAAAGTTTGAAAATATAACCTGTATATGCAAGAGGAATGATGCAAAGAAACAAGACAAGTTGTATATTGTTGTACTTAACTGATAAAAACAAAATCAAAAAGCAGATTTCACTAAGAATAATACATATATGTGTTGTGTTCAGTTTTATGTATAAGAAAATGAGTTTCACTTCAAAACAAAACCTGTGTCTTATGGAGTATGCTAGCCGAAATAAAGGAAATATCTTTGTACTATACAAAGTAACTATCAGTCACCATTAATTATATGCTATCATGATTAAAAACATAAACATTTAATAGCCACTCTTATTACTGCAAAGAATAGCTGCTAGCCGAAATTCTTTGTTTAGCTCAGATGTACAGTACCATGTTGCAAATAAAAATAAAGCAAATGTAATATCAAGTTGAGGCTTGCTCCAGAAGACTTTATGTTCAAAGCCATATATAAATTTATTTATCATTCCATAACTTAAACAAAACTGATAAAACAAAAAGCCTAAGTAAAAACCTGTTAAAGCAAGGAGAGTTTCAACAATTAAAAAACAAAGAAAGATGTGTACCGGCAGTTTTAAAGCTTCAGGTGTTCATAAATTCGAGAGCATCTTTCTATTCAAAGGAATCTTTTGTGAGTAAACTAAATTTATTAGCTTTAAGTTCAATCGAATACTTCTGTGATTTTGTGGTATGTGTTGTGATCTGCATTATGATACTGTGTTTGAATATACTTCCCTGTGTAAATTGATACAGGTGAAAGTGCTCCTTTTAAAACTCAATTTATCTTCTGTTAGCTTTGATAGGTTTAAATTTTGCAACCACACATAAGATTTAAACGTAGATTAAGATGGTTGAAATTGTTTAAACATATAGTGGAAAGGTATATTACTGTAAACCTGTTTTACAGGTAATCAATATTGATAAATTCAACCACTATGAAATTCTAATTTAAGTTTATAAATTGAAAGCTTGTTGAAATTCATGATTTTTAGGTCGAAAATGAAGATTTTTACATTTGTAATTCATGAGCAGTTCGAATGTGAAGTTAAAATACATTTTTATCAATTTCAGAGAATTTAATCAATGAAAAGGGCTGGCATTTGGATTGAAGCAAGTTCATACATCCATGAACTCGGGAAAAATATGAATAAATTTTTCTATTGATTTTAATTCCAACACGAGACTTTATTAGGGTTTGTTTTGGGTATTAAATCCCTCTCTGTAAATCATCGATTTTGCCACCATATTGAAACCGAGCTGCGCGTGAGTGTAGGAGATGGTGGAGTGTTGTGTCGTCAAGGCGTGGACGAAGTATGGATGGGACCGATGATTCCTGTAGAGGTGGCAAGGCAATTTCCGTGTGTTTGTTGCCGTTTTATTTGGGGCGTTCAGTCAATTTTTGAATTTGCATTTTTGGGTATGATTTGAGCTTGGATTACGTGCTTGGCGATACGTTGTGATTTGCTGGGATTGTGGGCGATCATCGAAGTCAAGCCCTGCCGCGCACGTGTATGGCGGCGGTGTTATGTTTCTTACGCAGCTACGTGGTCGTACCCTGTATTCGAGAGGGAGAGTCGAATTGCCTCGGGTCGTGCTCGTGTGGGTATGGGTTTTCCCTCGTGTCGTTTTCATTCGAATGTGGGAAGTAATGATATTGGATTTATGTTATCAGTTAAACTTACTGTATATAAAAAAAGAGAGAAGAGAGGAAGAAGAAGTATGCGCAGGGAAGTCTCCGGAAGTTATGCGTGGGAAACTCGAAGTTGCGCATGGGTTTAATAGAGAAAGTCTCGGATTCAAGCTGCTGAACTTAAAGAAAGTAATATATAGGTGCAATTTTAACTTAGTTAAACTTAGTTAATCATTAACGTTTTAAAAGTTTAATTAAGTTGAACATTTAATACATATAAAGTATTTTGGAAAGGAATTAAGAATAGTTACTCCTAAATTGTAATTAGTCATAGATTATAAATAATTGATAAAACTGTAATTAATTACTTGAGTCAATTTATGAATGATTAGTAGTTAATTAATCGAGTAATTTAATTTAGAACAAATAATGGGTTAAGGAAGTAATTCGCAGTAATAAATGGGTAATTAAGTTGATAAATAATTAAGACTATTAATTAAATGATCAATTAAAGTACATAACTGGATTAATGAATAATAAATAAATGATAATGTGAAATTAAATAATTATGTAATTGGACTAAATAACTAATTAAGAAATCATTAATTAAACAGTTTGAAATAAAATAAGTAATAGATTAATGATAAATTAAACAGAGTTAAGCGGTTAACTCTCAGGTAATTAATTCTAAATTGAATTGATTACAAATAAGACTTAAAGATGACTGTTTATGGGTTGTTATGTTGAATATCTGATTGTGATATTTATGTGATGATATTCTATGATACCCTGTGATATGTTGTGCTCTACCTATGCTGCTTGTATTGATTTTATCTGTAATCAATGCTATGTTAATTCAATTATTGAATTTGAATTAATTAAAAACTGTATAAGCTAATTAGACAACTTGGCCCTTAAAATGGCGTTTGGATCCGATGAGACCGGGATCGGAAGAATCAATCTTGATTCTCCAAAAACCACATCGATCCAATTTAAACGTTGGGTCGTGAATCCTGAAATGAAGATCGAGATGGTGTTTTCAGAATGCAAGGGTTATCGTCGTTGACTCTGAGGGTGATTCCAAAATGAGTGTGACGAGATAATGCCTTCGGTTTCGTTCGAACCCGGAACGAACTTGTATGGATTGAATGCTTTCAGCACATCGTCAGGCAGACGATGAGCATTCTAAGTGATATGTTCTTTAAAGGTAATCGCAGCCTCAAGCCTCATCGACCGGGAATGGCTAAAACAGGGGAGATGCAGCAAGGTTAGGTGGGTCATGCCCAAGCAGGACAAGATATTTCCCCTGTCTAGATGTCCCTTATATATTTCGGCTTAGTGAGCGGTTGGTCGCGCCAACTGCGGGGTATATCTTGTTCGGTACTGTTCAGTAAGGAATGGTTCCGGCCTTGTGTTGCAGGGGATGAAGGGAGTAATCCTCGGTACGGTGATCTAGGCCCCGTACTGTGACGGGCGGTACCCCAGTAGCCCTGCCATTGTTGGAAATCCATTTTACCTACGAGACCCAACGGTTTTGATTTGTATTACCCACTTTTGTGGCTAGTAGCTGGAATTTAATCATGTAACAATTTTGGCTATTTTCTATTTACTTGAAAACCCTAGACACTATTATAATATCACTGGATTTCCTATGAAATGTTTTGGTTAGCGTAAGGTAAAAACTTACCCGTATTTATTTGTGGGGAGTCTTACGTGATACCTTTATTTTCAAATGTTTTATTTCAAAGTTAAGCAACTTTAAACTGTTTACTCATACCAGACCCATGTCTGACCCGGAGTTTATTTTTGTTTTTCATAAACTCTCGGGTACCTAAATTTTTACGGGTAGCCAAGGGATTCAGGTTAGCTTTGACAAATTCTGGAGGAGCAATGGAGCAGGCGGCTTCAACGTTGTAGATATATATATAGTCCGCCGTGTTGGTATCTCCGAATCATATTGTTGGAGTTGTATTAACTAGACAGGTGTTTATAACTGTCTAGTATGTGATGTATTATCTGTATAACTCTGATTGATGTATTATACTATGTAATAGTTATGTGATATATTATATTTTGTTCCATTCCGCTGTGAGATTCTGATGTTGTTGTTCTTTCTTCTCTATCTTTTCTATTTTCTCATCCCTTTCTTTCTTAATGATGATACGTCTTTCTGGTAGTAGAAGGATGGGTCGTCACAGTTGGTATCAGAGCATAGGTTGGTGATAACCTTGGCTCTGGTAGGAATTACTCATGAAATAGAGTCAGTAGTACTCTGAAATGAGTTTGAGATTATTAATAGATAAGAGCGCGTACTTGTTAGTGAATATAAAATTGTTTTTATATTGTGTTGATTTATCTGTTGAGTGTTTATGGATTCTGGTCGATGTGTGGGACGCCATTTCATCGATAGGGATTTCTAAACTCTTAAACAAGGTAGACCGACACAGTATTGTTTTAAAAGTAGGGTAAATGAAATAATTTTACCCAAAATTATATTTTGATATAAAAGAAATATTTTTCTGAAATAACTATATATACTTGGATGTTTGATTGTTAATAGTACAACCAAATAAAAATTTAAATATGAGTATAACCAAATAAAATTATCTAAGTATGGCTTAAATAAAAAGGAATGTAACTGAAATCTGATTAAACAGAATTTAAGTCCCGGAAATTTGAAAGGTGTTTAAATGAATTTAAACAAAAGGATTTGAGAATTTAAAAACTTCGGAATGTTTGAAATGTTTTTCCAACAATTTGAAGACAATAATGGAATATGTTTTTGGGAAATATTGTTGAATGGAAATTATTTTGGGAAGAATTTGTGAAAATAAGGAAGCACTGAACTCACTTCAGTCGCTGGGAAATGATCCTGATGATGATGGCCACATCATTAGTATTCATTTTCGAGTTTCTAAAGTGATGGATTGCTACCAGGTTGGTTAGTCATGATATTGTTTGGGCTTGTTGGGTATACAAGTTGTTTTAGAAATTTTCAAAAAGTGAAAATTTGTTTTGGTGAAAACAAGTGTTTGGAATTTGAAAATTTGATTTGACACCAAGTGGGTAAGTGTAGTTATCATTTCAAAGTGGTTTTGGGAATAAAAACCAGGCATTTGAATTCTAAGAAATTCTATTTAGATAATGTGGAAGGTTTGAATAAATCAACTATTGAACTTATAAAGTAAAGTTGATATTAATAAGAAGAAATCGGGAATTTTGATCCCGGAATTAAAATTTAACTTAAGTAAATGAAAATAAGAAATATATTTGAGTTTAACCTAGGATAAGTTAAATGGAATTGAAGTTCAAAATGAACTTAATTGGCTATAAAATTTGAAGGTAAAATGATAGTAATTGTGAGGTGAAACTTTATACCCTAATGATAGTAAGGGTTATATAAATATATGATCTGAAATTGTGATTATAAGATAAAATGACCCAAATGAGCAATATAAGCTTTTAAGTAAACAAATAAGTTTTGAGCTCATATATTGAAAAATAATTTAAAGTATGGTAAGTAGCTAAATTTAACTGAAGTTGAGTTGAAATAAAACTGAATTTAAATGAATTCAGTCGAGTTATAAATAATATTGGATGAAATAAAATTCTTGAGTAAATAAGTAAGTAATGAATTGAGTTAAAATTGGTGTGAGTGTAAACAGGTCTAATTCAAGCATAAATTGAATAACCTTATTATGAATAAATTCAATAATGAATTGTTAATGTAAATTAAAAATTTAAGGATGGATAAAAGAATAAACTAATCAGTAAATAATTGGGATTTGATTAAAGGAAAATCAAATCAAAGATTTGAATGGATATAGGTGAAATAGAATAAACCTAAGTTGTTGAGTGGAACAGTTTGAAGAAAATAAATGACTTAAGTAAATTGTGAAATGATTATTTAAAATATTAGATGTCGAATTTTAATAAAATGGTTTGGAATCAAACTTATTGAAATAAAAGAAATACAATGTGAGGATTGTGAATAATTTAAATGGGGATTTGATTCAATTTAAAATTGGTTATAAAGCTTAAGTGATTATCTATTCACAATGATATTGTTGAATTGCATAAGAAATGAGTTGTTTTGAAGTAAACAAGATTAGATAAAATTCTATGAATTATTGGAAGCAAAATAGGATGATTTTGAATATGAGTTTGTTTTGCTCAAATAGACTATATATCTAAGCAAGTAAGTTGTAACTCACTTAAATTAAAGGGAATGGTTTGAAAATTGATTGAAATTAATTGTGTTAAGGATTGGAACCTTACATATGTGCTTGTGGAAATATATAATGCTGAACAAATGGAGAATATGTCAAAGCTTTTCAGAATTTGAAAACTATATATAAAAAAAAAATTGCAACAAAACAATTTCAAGTTTGGAAACTATAAGTAAACTAATGAATGAAACTAATTTAAAAAATAATAATAATAGGAATCAGTTATAAATGGAGTTAGTCAATAAAAGTTCAATATTCGGAGTTAAGAAAATTGAATTCGTATGGAATTGGTAATTCAAATTTAAATAAGAAGATATAATGGCTAAAGTGGCAGAGTAATAATATACGAGTATATATAATGCTTATATTAAGCTTAAGAAATGAATGGTGAAATTCTTAAGTAAAATTTGGTATTGAGAAAATTTAGAAGTAGATAGAAATCAAAATATTGTGAATAAAGAAATTAATATGGTTGATAATCAATGAATATAAATACGTAGGATGTACGTATATGATTTTATTCACATAGCAATTAGATCCAGATTCGAGCACAGAATTTCGAAATAGTTATATCGATCCGAGTTAGGATTTTTCACTCGATTTTTGACGACGAACCATGGATTTGAATTCTGATTGATTCTGAGAAATTCCCTATCATAGTTGTGACTATGCAAGGAGAATGACAGTTTCGATCAAGAAACCAGTTCTGAGTCCGCACTAGGAAGTCGGGTGGACGATACTAGTTCGGAAATGAAATTGTGTGATCGAGCGATCAGATTTGATATTACGTACGAATGATATATATACATCGTACGGGCCTGATTAAAATAAATATTGAGATTCTGTAAACAAGTCAATAAAATTTGAACAGAGTTAATACTGTAGATTTCAGTATTGAATTTCCAAAGTGGATATCTGGAATTTATTGTGTCTTCCTTATATCTCAGGAAATTTGTTCATGATTCATCATTAATTGTTAAACCAGTAATTCAGGAAATTGGAAGTTGATTCGAATTTAATTGTGGTCAGGAATCCAATTTGAATTGTTGATCATCGAGAAAACAACTCTCGACAGTTTTAGAAAAGCTTATCCAGATTTATGTCCGGATAACTAGTAATGTTGTTAGAATTGACTGTTTGATTGTTTGCTATTGTATGAATGATATGTATGTTTGGATGGTTAATATAAAAGCTTAAATTTACTGTTGTTTAAATTTCGGGGACGAAATTCTTTTAAGGGGGGAGGAATGTAACGACCCGGAATTTTGACAGCATATTTTAATAAATATTTAATCTAATTTAAATTAAATATAAGCTTGTCAATATTTAAATTGATGAGATATTAAATATTTAACAGTTGTGTTTTGTAAAAGAAAGTTTGATTTGAAATTTTAAAATTAAATACTTCAAAACCATTTAAAAACAAAATTTGCCTTATTCAATAACATCAAATCAAAGATTCAATATTTTATTATTTGATAATTTATATGAATACAATTTTGGTTTTTAAAATGATAAGTTTTAAAATAAACAAACATGGAAATATTAAACATAAACATGGAAATCTAACACATAAGTTTAAAAACAATATAATTAATTATGAGCATAAACATTCAAAACTAGTATAAAACGTAATCATAAATTATAAGATGCAATCAAAGTAATATAAATATACAAATATAAATTATAATTTGAAAAATATAAATACAAGTATTTTAGTCAAACAATAATCTTCAAAAAATTCAAATTGTACAACACAACATCCTTAATAAAAATGTTAAAAACATCATATGAACAAGTATGCAATTTCATATAAAATATAACTATCAATATAAATAAACCAATATGTTAACAATCGCTTTTAAGCTATCATATCCAAAAGTTTGAAAATATAACCTGTATATGCAAGAGGAATGATGCAAAGAAACAAGACAAGTTGTATATTGTTGTACTTAACTGATAAAAACAAAATCAAAAAGCAGATTTCACTAAGAATAATACATATATGTGCTGTGTTCAGTTTTATGTATAAGAAAATGAGTTTCACTTCAAAACAAAACCTGTGTCTTATGGAGTATGCTAGCCGAAATAAAGGAAATATCTTTGTACTATACAAAGTAACTATCAGTCACCATTAATTATATGCTATCATGATTAAAAACATAAACATTTATTAGCCACTCTTATTTCTGCAAAGAATAGCTGCTAGCCGAAATTCTTTGTTTAGCTCAGATTTAGAGTACCATGTTGCAAATAAAAATAAAGCAAATGTAATATCAAGTTGAGGCTTGCTCCAGAAGACTTTATGTTCAAAGCCATATATAAATATATTTATCATTCCATAACTTAAACAAAACTGATAAAACAAAAGGCCTAAGTAAAAACCTGTTAAAGCAAGGAGAGTTTCAACAATTCAAAAACAAAGAAAGATGTGTACAGGCAGTTTTAAAGCTTCAGGTGTTCATAAATTCGAGAGCATCTTTCTGTTCAAAGGAATCTTTTGTGAGTAAACTAAATTTATAAGCTTTAAGTTCAATCGAATACTTCTGTGATTTTGTGGTATGTGTTGTGATCTGCATTATGATACTGTGTTTGAATATACTTCCCCGTGTAAATTGATACAGGTGAAAGTGCTCCTTTTAAAACTCAATTTATCTTCTGTTAGCCTTGATAGGTTTAAATTTTGCAACCACACATAAGATTTAAACGTAGATTAAGATGGTTGAAATTGTTTAAACATATAGTGGAAAGGTATATTACTGTAAACCTGTTTTACAGGTAATCAAAGAAAATATTGATAAATTCAACCACTATGAAATTCTAATTTAAGTTTATAAATTGAAAGCTTGTTGAAATTCATGATTTTTAGGTCGAAAATGAAGATTTTTACATTTGTAATTCATGAGCAGTTCGAATGTGAAGTTAAAATACATTTTTATCAATTTCAGAGAATTTAATCAATGAAAAGGGCTGGCATTTGGATTGAAGCAAGTTCATACATCCATGAACTCGGGAAAAATATGAATAAATTTTTCTATTGCTTTTAATGCCAACACGAGACTTTATTATGGTTTGTTTTGGGTATTAAATCCCTCTCTGTAAATCATCGATTTCGCCACCATATTAAAATCGAGCTGCGCGTGAGTGTAGGAGAGGGTGGAGTGTTGTGTCGTCAAGGCGTGGACGAAGTATGGATGGGACCGATGATTCCTGTGGAGGTGGCAAGGCAATTTCCGTGTGTTTGTTGCCGTTTTATTTGGGGCGTTCAGTCAATTTTTGAATTTGCATTTTTGGGTATGATTTGAGCTTGGATTACGTGCTTGGCGATACTTTGTGATTTGCTGGGATTGTGGGCGATCATCGAAGTCAAGCCCTGCCGCCGTGCACGTGTATGGCGGCGGTGATATGTTTCTGACACAGCTACGTGGTCGCACCCTGTATTCGAGAGGGCGAGTCGAATTGCCTCGGGTCGTGCTCGTGTGGGTATGGGTTTTCCCTCGTGTCGTTTTCATTCGAATGTGGGAAGTAATGATATTGGATTTAAGTTATCAGTTAAACTTACTGTGTAAAAAGAACAGAGAAGAGAGGAAGAAGAAGTATGCGCAGGGAAGTCTCCGGAAGTTATGCGTGGGAAACTCGAAGTTGCGCATGGGTTCAATAGAGAAAGTCTCGGATTCAAGCTGCTGAACTTAAAGAAATGTAATATATAGGTGCAATGTTTAACTTAGTTAAACTTAGTTAATCATTAACGTTTTAAAAGTTTAATTAAGTGAACATTTAATACATATAAAGTATTTTGGAAAGGAATTAAGAATAGTTACTCCTAAATTGTAATTAGTCATAGATTATAAATAATTGATAAAACTGTAATTAATTACTTGAGTCAATTTATGAATGATTAGTAGTTAATTAATCGAGTAATTTAACTTAGAACAAATAATGGGTTAAGGAAGTAATTAGCAGTAATAAATGGGTAATTAAGTTGATAAATAATTAAGACTATTAATTAAATGATTAATTAAAGTACATAACTGGATTAAGGAATAATAAATAAATGATAATGTGAAATTAAATAATTATGTAATTGGACTAAATAACTAATTAAGAAATCATTAATTAAATAGTTTGAAATAAAATAAGTAATCAATTAATGATAAATTAAACAGAGTTAAGCGGTTAACTCTCAGGTAATTAATTCTAAATTGAATTGATTACAAATAAGACTTAAAGACGACTGTTTATGGGTTGTTATGTTGAATATCTGATTGTGATATTTATGTGATGATATTCTATGATACCCTGTGATATGCTGTGCTCTACCTATGCTGCTTGTATTGATTTTATCTGTAATCAATGCTATGTTAATTCAATTGTTGAATTTGAATTATTTAAAAACTGTATAAGCTAATTAGACAACTTGGCCCTTAAAATGGCGTTTGGATCCGATGAGACCGGGATCGAAAGAATCAATCTTGATTCTCCGAAATCCACATCGATCCAATTTAAACGTTAGGTCGTGAATCCTGAAATGAAGATCGAGATGGTGTTTTCAGAATGCAAGGGTTATCGTCGTTGACTCTGAGGGTGATTCCAAAATGAGTGTGACGAGATAATGCCTTCGGTTTCGTTCGAACCCGAAACGAACTTGTATGGATTGAATGCTTTCAGCACATCGTCAGGCGGACGATGAGCATTCTAAGTGATATGTTCTTTAAAGGTAATCGCAGCCTCAAGCCTCATCGACCGGGAATGGCTAAAACAGGGGGATGCAGCAAGGTTAGGTGGGTCATGCCCAAGCAGGACAAGACATTTCCCCTGTCTAGATGTCCCTTATATATTTCGGCTTAGTGAGCGGTTGGTCGCGCCAACTGCGGGGTATATCTTGTTCGGGACTGTTCAGTAAGGAATAGTTCCGGCCTTGTGTTGCAGGGGATGAAGGGAGTAATCCTCGGTATGGTGATCTAGGCCCCGTACTGTAACGGGCGGTACCCCAGTAGCCCTGCCATTGTTGGAAATCCATTTTCCCTACGAGACCCTACGGTTTTGATTTGTATTACCCACTTTTGTGGCTAGTAGCTGGAAATTAATCATGTAACAATTTCGGCTATTTTCTATTTACTTGAAAACCCTAGACACTATTATAATATCACTGGATTTCCTATGAAATGTTTTGGTTAGCGTAAGGTAAAAACTTACCCGTATTTATTTGTGGGGAGTCTTACGTGATACCTTTATTTTCAAATGTTTTTTTTCAAAGTTAAGCAACTTTAAACTGTTTACTCATACCAGACCCATGTCTGACCCGGAGTTTATTTTTGTTTTTCATAAACTCTCGGGTACCCAAATTTTTACGGGTAGCCAAGGGATTCAGGTTAGCTTTGACAAATTCTGGAGGAGCAATGGAGCAGGAGGCTTCAACGTTGTAGATATATATATATATATAGTCCGCTGTGTTGGTATCTCCGAATCATATTGTTGGAGTTGTATTAACTAGACAGGTGTTTATAACTGTCTAGTACGTGATGTATTATCTGTATAACTCTGATTGATGTATTATACTATGTAATAGTTATGTGATATATTATATTTTGTTCCATTCCTCTGTGAGATTCTGATGTTGATGTTCTTTCTTCTCTATCTTTTCTATTTTCTCATCCCTTTCTTTCTTAATGATGATACGTCTTTCTGGTAGTAGAAGGACGGGTCGTCACAAATAAGCTTAACATAAATCAGTCACAAAAGTTCATTTCACAAGGGCGGAAACAGATAAGAATACTACACATAAAAGTGTATATCAGAGTAGTGTTCAAACAAGATCCACAATATCACAAAATAATAGTTACAAGTGCTACATAAAAGAATAAGTATACATCAATGAGTCTATATCTCAAATGTATACAACCAAAAACTACTAATCTAAGTAGTTAGCCAAAAGTCAGGATAATAATCCAAGATGAGAAGTGAAGCAGAAGCACCTGTAACATCACGGTCTGACCCGAGTATTATTTAATAAGAAAATGATAAACGGATCAGTCTAACTATAAATATCAGATAAAATGATATAGAATAAGAGATATGACAAAAACGTAAGATAACCATAAAGCCATACTATGATAAGTATTTAATTGAAAATCAACTAGGGATTAATCAATATCATAAGAATCTTCTCAAAGATCAAAAATAATATCATACTCTTTATTTTTATTCACCAAACCATAAATATTAACAATTATATCAATGCCGAACACAAAAATTAATGACACACAAATTTACCAATGCACAAATATTGATAAAACTTATCAATGTAAATCACGAAAATTGGTGAAACACAAATTCTAGAAATCATCAATGGTAATCCAGAAATCACAAAAAGGGGGGAGGCCTATAACAAAACGGGAGCATGAAAACTCACCAACACGTGTATCACAAATGGAACGCTATTCCATGGTTGCTAACCATTAATTTTGAGTTGAAGCTCCATAAAACGACCGAAGACCATGGGTCGCTACCCCACCAAATTGAGCCAAAACTCCACGAAAACGGGGTTTAGTCTCCCTCGCAGACAAAGAGACATCGCACATTGCTAGTCTAAATAAAAAAATTTATCATCGTCGATCATCAAGAAGTGTCAATTACACTAAGCTAGTAAATATATGAGCTTAGCTTCATGTCCCATAACCACTAGCGTAACTTAAATAGTTACGAACAAATTGTAGATCGCGACTCGAAAATTGTCACAAGAGATTCAATCGAACCAGTCCAAGAATTAACCGATGAATTAAACGCAAGCGTTTCATACCACTTGTTTTACTAAGCCGTTTAATTAAATTTGTCATACGAGTGAGATAAAGGTGTGTACATGCTAGTAGATTGGAAAACGGTTTTATAAACACGCTTAATATTGAAAACAGAGTTGAAATCGTTTTGATAAAAGAGTTTTGATATTTACTACTAGTATTGAAAGCTTTATATTTTTAGAGTGACAAAGCACTAAAATGATTGTAGAAATAATCAATCACCACAATTTCACGTTCGAAGACGTGAATAGAATCCAAAGAAATCGATACCGAATCCATCAAAATGTATGTTCACAAAAATCCCGAAGAAAATGTCATCAAAGTGGATAATAAATGATAACAACAAATCGGGAATCAACATGAATCGATTAAATTTGGAAACGAAGCAAAAGTAGGCAAAAATAGGCGTAATAGGCAAATAGGAGCAGGTCAGTCGACTGGTTCTCTGTAATCAGTCGACTGGAATAGAAACTTGAAAATTTCATTTCCAACAGCCAGTCGACTGATTACAAAGGCCATTCGACTGATTGCAGGAAACAGAGACTTCCTGTCTCTGTTATCTGCCTATGATACGCCAATTGGCTACATCCAGTCGACTGGATTCAAAGACCGGTCGATTGACTGGAACCTAGGCAGTTTTTCTACCTATACAAATGACGTGCAAACCCAACCAATTCGCGACCGATCGAGCAACGGCGCTAAGGATTTATGCCAATCGGCAACCCGACCCTATAGGCTCTTCGATGCATCACCAAGAACATGTTCAAACATCCATAAAAGGATTTTCATAGGTTTTGCTTCCAAAGCACCAAAAGTTGGAATATATACCAAATCAATCCAAACCAAAAGCAAATGCACATGAATAGTGTTAGGAATTCATATCCTGCATCAAAGATAGATATAGACATAGATGTGAGATAAAAATCTCACCTTTAAACCCAAAACTATGAAGAAGAAGCTATAGAGCAATGGCAAGGACAATCACTCTTCAATTCAAACCCAAATAGCTTAAATCTAAGCTTAAAAGAGAAACATTTCCTAAATTAGGTTTAAAAATTTCTTAAATTGGTAAGAGAATGAGTTGGAGAAGTAGAAGAGGAGGCTTACCAAAGCTTCTTCTATAAATTTGGAGCTAGAACTTGATTTGCAAATGGAAACTAGGGCTTGGAGTTTTAATTTCTCATTCCTCTCTCCATTGTTGCTAAAGCTTGAGTATTAGGAAATAGAAATGAAGTAATCAAGAGAAGAGGGGTGAAGCTTGGGTCTAATGGGCTGAAACAAAACCAAAGCCCTAAGTGAAAAGGTAGCAAAATTCCACTAACTTCAAACATATCAAAGTTTGTGCTCAAAAAGAAAGCGAACATCATTTTGAACTCAATGGGAGTGCTCTCAAGTCCAAATTCGACCGTTTGCAAAAAGTAGTTCTTCGGAAAAAAATCTAACTAACGATGAAATATTTAAATAAAATATTTAAGTACTCAATCGTAAAATATACGGGTTGTTACATGGAATTTGACCAAATCAGCGCCAAAATCTTCGGAATTTCAATACGATCCTAACAAAAAAATCGCGCGTGAATTGGTGTTCGTATATGAAAGATATAGCGATAAATGCGTTTGAATTACAATTAAAAAAACAAAAAAGAGAGAACACTTTTACCCCCGCCACGTCATCCACACCTCTTCCCTGTAGAGGAAACGCACGCAAAGGTCAACACGCACAAAGCACGGCTACAACCAGCATCTTGCTCACGAACGAAGACATCGCCCTCACTCAGATCGATGTCGCCACCACCGCACGTCACCAAACACCGCCCTGCCATCCCCTGACGAACGTCGGACCCCTTCGCAGCCTCACGACCGACCCAACAACATGCATCCACTGCTCTGGGTTCGAACCCTAACGAATTAATTTGCTCAATCCAGCCGTTGATTCGCCAAACTAACCACATAGATCGACTCCCCTCAGTCCCCTCTGTAATACCCAGAAACGATTCGACGATCAGATGAATTTGGTCGCGGCTTGATGAACGGCCGTGGATAGTTCATCAATTTTCGGCCATCGAAATCCAGATCAAAAAACAAATTATATATTTGACTTGCACTCGTCGAGAGCTTCGAATCCATATATAATTCGATTTAGTTTGAAGAGAAATATTTTTAGCTTTGTATTTGATTTGGAATTGGATCTGAAAGTGGAAGTTTGTTTGTCTGCCATCGAGGAGGAGAGAATAGCTGAATTTGTACATACAGACAAATGAAAATTAGGGAGGCTAGGGTTTATAACAACGTATTTGTAGTTAAATTTGAAATTGAATGGATCAGATAAAATAGATGTACGCGCTAACGACGAAATGGCCCAAAAAGCCCGTTTCGACTCCGGAATGAAATTGGGTTAATCCATATATTAAAATAGATGTTTTAAAATATTTTGAACGCGATGGAATAAGTTTCAAGTCCAAATTCCATCGTATGAAGTAGTTATGCTCAATTCAAATTTTCCAAATTGATTTCAATTGATTTCAATTGCACAAATTTCAAGGTGTTTCTAGTCCATACGATCAAACGACCAGTCCGATCACTACGAAACTTGAAATGCTACAATAATTCACCGTTACGGATCCGATGAAACTGGTTTCGTCAAAATCCGAGTAAGTGGCCAAAATGGCTATTATTATATTAATTAGATAAATAGATCAATCAAATAAATCCAATTTAAATTTCACTTCTATAATTGACAAATTTTTATCACCTTTATATTCCTGAATCATTAATACAAATTTAGATGTCCTTTAAATGCTGATTCAATTATCAATTTCAGCATTGAATTACAATTTCGTTAAATTAAGAGATTATAAAATAAATTTCAATAATTCCATTAAATTAAATTTTCATTCTATTATTCTACCTATTAGTACCAAATAGATGGAAATAACATTGGATTCCTACTTAATTACCTAGATATCTCCAAATTTAATCTAAATTTTATTAACATAAAATTTAAAATGTTAATTTTCATTCATTTGCAATAAATTCAATTTATTGAATTTTTTTTCTTCTATTAAATAAATAAGCCTTGTTTTCTAATCCTTAAATCAACTAATGGTCACATTATAAATAGAATTAGCATAAATTACATCTTATAACATTAACCATTTTCAATGACAAATCAAAACTACCCTAACTGCACAAATAAAGACAATTAATTGCAATTTGATTTCACATTAAACTTCATAAATCATCAAATTGAAATCTAAATAAGACCGTTTATTTATTTAAAATCTTGCTATTAAATAAATTGTCATTTGATGAGTATAATTAACATTGATTTCCAACTATTACTTAAATTTACATCACAAACGTTAAATTTTGTTTCATTACAATTGATTACCAAAATCTAATTTATTGCAATCAACTATGCCCTTTCACTTAAATTCATTAATTGTCAGTTTTTATTGAAGTAAATCCATTCATTTGATTTTCTTATTATGAATCAGTTATGAACATACCATTTAAAGATGATATCAACATGGGTACTTATCTATTACCCTATTATACACCATTACATTTTACGGTTTGTATGAATGTTACATTAACTTTATTCAAATTTCTAACTCCTTTTTTATTTCTATCATATTTCCATTTAATGTATCTTCGCCAAAAATATATTAATTACGATTTATGTTATCAATCCATTTTATTATTATTATTATTATTATTATTATTATTTACTTGTACAATTTGTGGTCAAACATACATTTAGATTATTTTCAAAAAAAATTGGAATTTTACGCAAGTTCATTAACCATTAACTTAAATTTGCATTGTTCCTATTAAATTTCATTTACACTTCCATTACTATATTAATAATCATTTAAAGTATGTTTATTATCAACAACGAACATTAAAAATTACTTTTCAAACATTGATTGTATAAATCTTTAATTTTTACGAATTACTTCATCAGTAAATATAACTTGAATTCGTTTCCAAATTTTCTAATTCCAATCCATTAAACCTTACAATTGTTTCAATAAATTAGGATTGCACTAAATTTGTCATTTATCAACTGCCATTTACATTACTACCTAACTTTACGTATAGTTACTATTTAATTTACATTTATTAAAATTTATTTCCAAATCCAATTACTTTCAGTATTAATTTCACAATCATATTAAATTAACAAATTAAAATGTTTACGCTATTTCTTTATGGGATTTCATTAAAAATTGTCAAAAGTCAAATTTTATTAACCATTTCTATATTTCATTTATAACATTTGCCTCGTTATAAATTATAAACTTTTATTCCCTTCTGTAACGTATACGGATTTTCGTTGCCGAAAAACCGAATAGTTAGGGTTTTAAAAAGAAAAGAAAACGATAGAAAGAGATTAAGAAAAGAGAAGAGAAGAAGATAGAAAATAGGGAGGAGAGAAAACAGAAGATAGAAAATTTTAAAATAGAAGGAAAAGAGAATAGAGAACAGAACAGAAAACAGAACAACATCAGAATCTCACAATTCGCAGCGGAACAACATATAATAATAAATGAATAATCTTTAAACAAAGAACTATATCAGTTATTACATTACAACACATTTCATTACATCATATCATATCATCAGAGTGTACAACAACATACAACAACAAACAGCGGAAAAGAAATACTATATAACTAGTAATACGTCATGCCATCCAGCTTGCCTCCAGCAACTCCAGAATATCCAGAATATCCTGATAAACCTTACTCTTGACTGCCCGTGTGAAAATTGGTGGGCACCCAGAGTTTAGGAAGGAAAACAATAAACTCCAAGTCAGTCATGTGACTGGTGTGAGAACTCAAAACAGTTTATTTACTTTAAAATCAAAATAGAAGAATATTTTAAATTCAATTCGCAATGCTTTTAAAAATGAGACTACCATAAGGCCTCCCGCACACACACACATGCAAACGCAGAATCGGAGGAGATTTCTCCTTATGATAGTCAAAGATGCTTGATACGCATTTAAAATAACATTTGATATTATTATTAGTTCATAGTGTAGAGGAAAATCATTTCGAAAATAAAGATATTAATCTTAGCCAGCATAGACATTCCGCACTTATGCCTACTATAGCTACTATGTTCAATAGCAGGTTACCGCCACATTCCATAGCAGGTTATACAACTAAAACCGTACAAGTTTCGTATTGTTTCTTTGGATTTCCAACAAATGGTCAGGCTAAGGAACTTCCTACTGCCACATGGAAACGCCTCTGGCTGGACGTCCCCGAGAACTTAACCAGCTCTCTGCCAACACAAGGCCGAGTTACCTTTATCACTAGGTAACTACTACACGAATATGGCATCCCCCGGTCCCATTGGACCTTTAACCGAGCGCTCGTCACCAACAACACCACACAGTAATAAATATAGTGTATCAACATGAGTAAGTATCTGGGCTCCATACCATGATACCACCCTTTCCAGAAGGAAATGCACATACCCTAAAGGGAGCTACCCCTCATAACCTTGCCGCATCTTTCCTGTTTTGACCATTCCGGGATGTGAGGCTCGACAAAGTCACGTCCACAAAAACATACTTTATACAAAAGCCATGCTTTGGGTCAACAAATGATCATAGAAATGATCACCAAGATAGACGATCAAATAAATGATCCTATCATAAATAATCAACACAATGATCATTTCAGCAACACTCAGCATGTCACATTACCAAATTGGGAATATATCGCTGATAACTTCAACTATATAACCTCTGAGCTCGTACGTCTCAGAGAAGGGTGTTAAGCTAAAAGAATAAATTCTCCGCCACCAACAGAAATATATTTGAAAGGAATCGGCTTTATATCTCAACTTGTAATGTCAGACATACAATCCATACAAGTCTATTCCGGGCTCGAACAAAACCGAAGGCACTTCTTACGAAGCCCTTGCAATCCGGATATTCACAATCCTGATCGGATTTCCCATCACTTAGGGAGTCTCTATACCGTTGCAACTCAGTGCAGAGACAATCGACAGGTCATCCTATCGCTTTTGCAAATATCCGGTCTTCAACACCGATCTTCAAATGCAATTCATAACGACGTATCACATATTCGGAATGGGTTATACGACCCCATGGTCCTTTCCCGGTTAACCCGAATAGTGAGCGCTTATTCAAAAATAAGTGTGGCATTCAAATTCAATCAAATCACATTATATACCCATTCAAAGGGAAATATTGATAGTCGGCTATTGAACTATCAATGGATATGCACACATCACCAGATTCCAAATTATTTATTTTCCAAAATATCTTTACAAGATATATAATTTCACACTCCAAAAATAAATCAATATTTATTTTCAAACAAATTCCACTTTCTCATATAAATTCCATAATGAATTTATATTTCAAAATATCTATGAATATTCGATTTCGATTATTCCTTTCAATTTATCTTCAAAAAGATAAATTCTCAAAATATTCACTTTATATTGGAAAACATTTCCATACTTATTTATTCATAAGTAATTCACAAATTTTATTTATTTTCAACCTTGGAAAATATTCCATATACTTAAATCGAATTAAGTATATTTTTCATTCTTTAAGGAAATCATTCTCTTTAACATATTTATTTGGGCCAAAACGAATGTTGCATAAAACATCGTTACGACAACCCAAAATCACTAGTATAGGGATTCAAAATTAAAATAGATATATAAATCCCAATACTACACAAAACATTTCCTTTCGGAAATCATTTACCATAACAACAGTGTTATAGTCCACCATTTCCTTTTATTTCTCGAAAACGTCTATTTCAACAATGAATGTTGAAATCTATGGTTTCGAATCTCAACACATTTTAAAACATCGTTAGATCGTTTTAATTCTATTTAAAACATTCACATTCAAAACAATTTCTTTAACGTATTATTCACTATTCAAAAACGTGAATATACTACGTTAACAAATTTCATCAATTCTATGCATTTTATTTCAAAGGATTATTCACGGTCTAAAAACGTGAATATAACTCCATACATAAGTTATAATAATTTACTTATCAAAATAAGTCATTTCGAATTTATAAAACAACGTTTATAAATTCCATTTCTATTTATTTATAAAAACTTCCTTTTTATAAATTCCTTTATTAACCTATTCCAGTTTATAACTCAATTATAAACTAAAAGTTCATATTATAAGTCAAATGCTTATAAAACGATTATTTTATAAAATCGTTCTTTTAAACTTCATAATTATAAATCTTATAACCTATAAGATTCAATTATTTATCCAAATATATTCTTTAATAACTTCACAAATTTATAAATCTTACTATTTATAAATTTCATTTATAACTTCACCATTTATGATTCTATAAATTTCATTCTTTAATGAAATTCATTTTCACTTCATTCAAACACTTATAAAAACTCGTTTTATAATGTCAATATTTCAATGTATAAATATCCATTTATAAATCTCTTAATATAAATCAATTTATATTATTCTTTAAAACGTCTTTAAACTCCTTTATAATTTCACCGTACTCTTGATTTATAAAATAATTAAATTTTATAAATCCTACATTTAAACTTTCACAATAAATTCAAATTTCCCAATTTAAACCATTTTATAAAATTATTAATTCATATTTCTCAAAAATCAGCTTCTAACCGTATTTCTCAAAAATTATAATTTTTACAACTTTAAAAATTATAACGTTCATTTATTTATAATGGATCAATTCCAAAAATATTTTATCTTTTCAAAAATCACTTTAAAAACCCTTTTAAAATCCCAAAATTTGGGTCCAATGATGCTACACATCAAATAGTCAATCACGACTACAACGATCCATCATATATCGATATGATAATCCATCAAATATCAAAATATCTGAAATCAAATAAAAACTGTTGAGGAATCCTGTTGGATCCCTCCAACATGTTTTCCTGCATCCAAAAACATTAGCACAATACCAATTTCGCTCCAGTACGAAATTATCGCGGTATATGTTTTTATTAAATATTATCCGCTTAATAACGGCGCAATAGGGTCTCATCCGCTAAAAAATACGGGAAATCAACAACTGCAATATATACATATGCCAATATATATATATATTGATATTATTTATAATACCAATTTCACTATTTATGAAATATTCGCGGTATATGTTTTTATTAAATAACATCCGCTTACTAACGGCGTATAATGTCTATTTTAACAAACAATAGATAACAATCATCATTCAAACATGCATTCAAATATTTTAAATCTACTATTTAAAATAAAATCGAAACTGATTCGATTGAGTGAGGAGTTCTCACCTTGATTTTAAATTCCGTTTTAGCGATTTATTTTGAATAAAATTAAACGGACGTTTAATTTTACTCAAAATTCTCACTAACTCCAAACGACTCCAAACCAACTCCATCGCGTAGTGCTCGTCCATACGATTCTAACGCGACTGGTTTCGTAATTTTTCGACCTCGCAGCAAAAAGATATCAATTTTTGAAGTTACACAATTTTTATATATATAATTACAACATTTTTTTTTATAACTTTAAACCTATCACAGTTTCTGGCCATTGGATCCAAGCCTCCCCCATCATCACCGTCCCTTGCTTCTCCCCCAACTCGCGTGTTTCCTCTCCCAGAAACAAATACACGCAACATGTACCCATACAACTCAAATTAGGTTTAAACTTTGCACCACCCACAAGCATCAATACTCCATCATACCACCGCCATCTCGAAGCACTTGCTCGGCTCCATACTCGGCTGAAACACCATAGAGCTCGGCCCCCTATATGGCCTTGAATTGCGTGCGCAAGTGCAGGTCTTTGAAGACGATTTGCCGCCAATCCATCGCACCAAATCCAATCATAACCGTTGAAGAGCTAGTTCACAACATGATCTAAAAGTTTCATGTTGAAGGATTCTTGAATTGGTTGATGGATTTGGAGGAATTTGAGGAGACAGAACTGTAAATTTCGGCCATTCATTTTTGGTGGAGGCGGCTAGGGTTTGATTTGTTATATTTTTTTTTTTTATTAATGAAGGGTAGGGGGTATATTTATAGAGAAAAACGAAACACTATTCATTCCGGAAATTCCGAACTCCGATTTATGCGCCGAAACTGACGTTCCTAGGGTTTATCCCGCGTTTCGGACACAATGGAACATGTTTCGAAAGCTAATTCGGACATCTGTGCGAGTTATGGCTATAAACGCTCAATTTAAATTAAACCGATTTAAGTCGATTTCTAGGCGTTTTAATTTGTACCGGACAAACGGTAAATCCAATTGACTTGAAATTTGAAACCTTACAATAATATCACATTACGGATCCGATGAAACTGGTTTCGTCGAAATCCGAGACTTTTTGAAAAATGGCTATTTTAGCTCGTCAAATTTAAATTAAAAATAAATCGATGCGTTTCGAGCTGCCACGCTCAAACGATAGCTCCGATTGACACGAAAATTGAAATCCGGTAATAACTAACTATTACGGATCCAATGGAACTGGTTTCGTTCAATTCTGAGACTTTTCAAAAATTGGCTATTTTACAGTCGATTATTAAATATTAAAATATTCAATTTTCACAAATTAACTTTTAATTCGATTTTAAAAGTTCTAAAATATCATTCTAACTTCCATATGATAAAATAAAATCTTACAAATCATTTTCAATTATATTTAACTCAATTTTCAATTATTTCCATAATTTAACATATTAAATTATCGATTTAATTATCCAATTAAATCCAATAATTCAAATAAAAATTTATTTGACTTATAAATTCACTTATTAATATTTAAAATTAATTAAATATTCAAATATTAATTAATAAAATTTCTGGGTCGTTACAATCTTTCCCCCTTAAAAGAATTTCGTCCTCGAAATTAACAAGTAAGAAAAGTTACAGAATCTATTAATTTTTCCAAAATTCATAGTTAAACTTCTTACAAATCTTTTACTAAGTTTTCAAATCATACTTAGTTATCTTTCCAAAAACAACTATCTTGTTTAACTTTCAATTCCAAAATCAAAGTTATAGTTTTCAAAATTTTCCCATTTTCTCAAAAAAATCTCTAACGCCTTAAATTTTCGGAAAAATTCGCCATAGTCTCCTTTGCGCGGCTCGATCCCAAAAAAAATGACAGTATATATATCACAAATATACATCTCATCAAGTAATGAGGCATCCCGCAGGGAAAAAAATGTAAAAGTACGATATTTAATCCGAGATATGTACCTTATATTTTATTAGCAAGCATATACGGCTAATATAGCGCGAAAGCGAGCTCCAAATGCGAAGCAAACGCGATCTGCACCTACTAAACTCAACAAACAACATGAGAATCATGCATATATGGAAATAGTATCAATATATAACATGTAGCAACATAACTACTATATATGCCAACATAGCAATGCATTCAAAAACAACAAATGCAATATATATTCAACCATCAACCAATTATCATCCAACTAACATTCATAACCAATAATATTCATTTATATACAATGAAATAGGTTTTCAATTTAAATCATATTTGATTCATTCACATTGGATTTTATCAACATTCCTTCTCGATTCAATTTATTCAACTTCCAATAACATTTGATTTCAATGAATTAATACTTATATTCATTATTCAATATCAATTATTCACATTTAATTGATTAACATTCAATCCATTAATTCAATTCAATTACAAAAGTTGAATTCTATTACATAACTCAAGTTCATATCCATCACTTAACTTTATTAATTTACTTCGATACCAATATCAACTTTATTCAACATCTTCTAAGTTATATTCCATTTAACTTTAAAAATTCATTTTTATTTATATAAGTTTATTTCACAATTGTAAATCACTTTAATTATAATTCAATTCTTATAATTCATTTTACTTATACAATTATTCTCTTATTTAGATTATTCAAACAACCTAACAATCAACTTACATACACTTTAATAATTCCAAAAAATTATTCCTCAATATATAAAATATACTCAAGGTAAAATTATTTCATTTACCCAATTTAAAATCAATATTGTGCCGAATTGTTCTATTCAAGTGTTTAGAAACCCCTTCGGCATAGTTGTCGAGACCACGCTGACGAAGGTTCATATGCCACTCAATAAACCAATCATCACAATATAAAACAATTTTATATTCACTAACAAATACGCTCTCATAGCTATTATTACACTCAAACTCATTCTAGAGTACTGCTGACTCCATCTCTAATGAGTACTACCCTACAGAACCATGGTTGTCGCTTAACCATCAGCTCTGATACCAAATGTAACGTATACGGATTTTCGTTGCCGAAAAACCGAATAGTTAGGGTTTTAAAAAGAAAAGAAAAAGATAGAAAGAGATTAAGAAAAGAGAAGAGAAGAAGATAGAAAATAGGGAGGAGAGAAAATAGAAGATAGAAAATTTTAAAATAGAAGGAAAAGAGAATAGAGAACAGAACAGAAAACAGAACAACATCAGAATCTCACAATTCGCAGCGGAACAACATATAATAATAAATGAATATTCTTTAAACAAAGAACTATATCAGTTATTACATTACGACACATTTCATTACATCATATCATATCATCAGAGTGTACAACAACATATAACAACAAACAGCGGAAAAGAAATACTATATAACTAGTAATACGTCATGCCATCCAGCTTGCCTCCAGCAACTCCAGAATATCCAGAATATCCTGATAAACCTTACTCTTGACTGCCCGTGTGAAAATTGGTGGGCACCCAGAGTTTAGGAAGGAAAACAATAAACTCCAAGTCAGTCATGTGACTGGTGTGAGAACTCAAAACAGTTTATTTACTTTAAAATCAAAATAGAAGAATATTTTAAATTCAATTCGCAATGCTTTTAAAAATGAGACTACCATAAGGCCTCCCGCACACACACACATGCAAACGCAGAATCGGAGGAGATTTCTCCTTATGATAGTCAAAGATGCTTGATACGCATTTAAAATAACATTTGATATTATTATTAGTGCATAGTGTAGAGGAAAATCATTTCGAAAATAAAGATATAAATCTTAGCCAGCATAGACATTCCGCACTTATGCCTACTATAGCTACTATGTTCAATAGCAGGTTACCGCCACATTCCATAGCAGGTTATACAACTAAAACCGTACAAGTTTCGTATTGTTTCTTTGGATTTCCAACAAATGGTCAGGCTAAGGAACTTCCTACTGCCACATGGAAACGCCTCTGGCTGGACGTCCCCGAGAACTTAACCAGCTCTCTGCCAACACAAGGCCGGGTTACCTTTATCACTAGGTAACTACTACACGAATATGGCATCCCCCGGTCCCATTGGACCTTTAACCGAGCGCTCGTCACCAACAACACCACACAGTAATAAATATAGTGTATCAACATGAGTAAGTATCTGGGCTCCATACCATGATACCACCCTTTCCAGAAGGAAATGCACATACCCTAAAGGGAGCTACCCCTCATAACTTTGCCGCATCTTTCCTGTTTTGACCATTCCGGGATGTGAGGCTCGACGAAGTCACGTCCACAAAAACATACTTTATACAAAAGCCATGCTTTGGGTCAACAAATGATCATAGAAATGATCACCAAGATAGACGATCAAATAAATGATCCTATCATAAATAATCAACACAATGATCATTTCAGCAACACTCAGCATGTCACATTACCAAATTGGGAATATATCGCTGATAACTTCAACTATATAACCTCTGAGCTCGTACGTCTCAGAGAAGGGTGTTAAGCTAAAAGAATAAATTCTCCGCCACCAACAGAAATATATTTGAAAGAAATCGGCTTTATATCTCAACTTGTAATGTCAGACATACAATCCATACAAGTCTGTTCCGGGCTCGAACAAAACCGAAGGCACTTTTTACGAAGCCCTTGCAATCCGGATATTCACAATCCTGATCGGATTTCCCATCACTTAGGGAGTCTCTATACCGTTGCAACTCAGTGCAGAGACAATCGACAGGTCATCCTATCGCTTTTGCAAATATCCGGTCTTCAACACCGATCTTCAAATGCAATTCATAACGACGTATCACATATTCGGAATGGGTTATACGACCCCATGGTCCTTTCCCGGTTAACCCGAATAGTGAGCGCTTATTCAAAAATAAGTGTGGCATTCAAATTCAATCAAATCACATCATATACCCATTCAAAGGGAAATATTGATAGTCGGCTATTGAACTATCAATGGATATGCACACATCACCAGATTCCAAATAATTTTCCAAATTATTTAGTTTCCAAAATATCTTTACAAGATATATAATTTCACACTCCAAAAATAAATCAATATTTATTTTCAAACAAATTCCACTTTCTCATATAAATTCCATAATGAATTTATATTTCAAAATATCTATGAATATTCGATTTCGATTATTCCTTTCAATTTATCTTCAAAAAGATAAATTCTAAAAATATTCACTTTATATTGGAAAACATTTCCATACTTATTTATTCATAAGTAATTCACAAATTTTATTTATTTTCAACCTTGGAAAATATTCCATATACTTAAATCGAATTAAGTATATATTTCATTCTTTAAGGAAATCATTCTCTTTAACATATTTATTTGGGCCAAAACGAATGTTGCGTAAAACATCGTTACGACAACACAAAATCACTAGTATAGGGATTCAAAATTAAAATAGATATATAAATCCCAATACTACACAAAACATTTCCTTTCGGAAATCATTTACCATAACAACAGTGTTATAGTCCACCATTTCCTTTTATTTCTCAAAAACGTCTATTTCAACAATGAATGTTGAAATCTATGGTTTCGAATCTCAACACATTTTAAAACATCGTTAGATCGTTTTAATTCTATTTAAAACATTCACATTCAAAACAATTTCTTTAACGTATTATTCACTATTCAAAAACGTGAATATACTACGTTAACAAATTTCATCAATTCTATGCATTTTATTTCAAAGGATTATTCACGGTCTAAAAACGTGAATATAACTCCATACGTAAGTTATAATAATTTACTTATCAAAATAAGTCATTTCGAATTTATAAAACAACGTTTATAAATTCCATTTCTATTTATTTATAAAAACTTCCTTTTTATAAATTCCTTTATTAACCTATTCCAGTTTATAACTCAATTATAAACTAAAAGTTCATATTATAAGTCAAATGCTTATAAAACGATTATTTTATAAAATCGTTCTTTTAAACTTCATAATTATAAATCTTATAACCTATAAGATTCAATTATTTATCCAAATATATTCTTTAATAACTTCACAAATTTATAAATCTTACTATTTATAAATTTCATTTATAACTTCACCATTTATGATTCTATAAATTTCATTCTTTAATGAAATTCATTTTCACTTCATTCAAACACTTATAAAAGCTCGTTTTATAATGTCAATATTTCAATGTATAAATATCCATTTATAAATCTCTTAATATAAATCAATTTATATTATTCTTTAAAACGTCTTTAAACTCCTTTATAATTTCACCGTACTCTTGATTTATAAAATAATTAAATTTTATAAATCCTACATTTAAACTTTTCATAATAAATTCAAATTTCCCAATTTAAACCATTTTATAAAATTATTAATTCATATTTCTCAAAAATCAGCTTTTAACCGTATTTCTCAAAAATTATAATTTTTACAACTTTAAAAATTATAACATTCATTTATTTATAATGGATCAATTCCAAAAATATTTTATCTTTTCAAAAATCACTTTAAAAACCCTTTTAAAATCCCATAATTTGGGTCCAATGATGCTACACATCAAATAGTCAATCACGACTACAACGATCCATCATATATCGATATGATAATCCATCAAATATCAAAATATCTGAAATCAAATAAAAACTGTTGAGGAATCCTGTCGGATCCCTCCAACCTGTTTTCCTGCATCCAAAAACATTAGCACAATACCAATTTCGCTCCAGTACGAAATTATCGCGGTATATGTTTTTATTAAATATTATCCGCTTAATAACGGCGCAATAGGGTCTCATCCGCTAAAAAATACGGGAAATCAACAACTGCAATATATACATATGCCAATATATATATATATATATTGATATTATTTGTAATACCAATTTCACTGTTTATGAAATATTCGCGGTATATGTTTTTATTAAATAACATCCGCTTACTAACGGCGTATAATGTCTATTTTAACAAACAATAGATAACAATCATCATTCAAACATGCATTCAAATATTTTAAATCTACTATTTAAAATAAAATCGAAACTGATTCGATTGAGTGAGGAGTTCTCACCTTGATTTTAAATTCCGTTTTAGCGATTTATTTTGAATAAAATTAAACGGACGTTTAATTTTACCCAAAATTCTCACTAACTCCAAACAACTCCAAACCAACTCCATCGCGTAGTGCTCGTCCATACGATTCCAACGCGACTGGTTTCGTAATTTTTCGACCTCGCAGCAAAAAGATATCAATTTTTGAAGTTACACAATTTTTATATATATAATTACAACATTTTTTTTTTATAACTTTAAACCTATCACAGTTTCTGGCCATTGGATCCAAGCCTCCCCCATCATCACCGTCCCTTGCTTCTCCCCCAACTCGCGTGTTTCCTCTCCCAGAAACAAATACACGCAACATGTACCCATACAACTCAAATTAGGTTTAAACTTTGCACCACCCACAAGCATCAATACTCCATCATACCACCGCCATCTCGAAGCACTTGCTCGGCTCCATACTCGGCTGAAACACCATAGAGCTCGGCCCCCTATATGGCCTTGAATTGCGTGCGCAAGTGCAGGTCTTTGAAGACTATTTGCCGCCAATCCATCGCACCAAATCCAATCATAACCGTTGAAGAGCTAGTTCACAACATGATCTACAAGTTTCATGTTGAAGGATTCTTGAATTGGTTGATGGATTTGGAGGAATTTGAGGAGATAGAACTGTAAATTTCGGCCATTCATTTCTGGTGGAGGCGGCTAGGGTTTGATTTGTTATATTTTTTTTTTTATTAATGAAGGGTAGGGGGTATATTTATAGAGAAAAACGAAACACTATTCATTCCGGAAATTCCGAACTCCGATTTACGCGCCGAAACTGACGTTCCTAGGGTTTATCCCGCGTTCCGGACACAATGGAACAGGTTTCGAAAGCTAATTCGGACATCTGTGCGAGTTATGGCTATAAATGCTCAATTTAAATTAAACCGATTTAAGTCGATTTCTAGGCGTTTTAATTTGTACCGGACAAACGGTAAATCCAATTGACTTGAAATTTGAAACCTTACAATAATATCACATTACGGATCCGATGAAACTGATTTCGTCAAAATCCGAGACTTTTTGAAAAATGGCTATTTTAGCTCGTCAAATTTAAATTAAAAATAAATCGATGCGTTTCGAGCTGCCACGCTCAAACGATAGCTCCGATTGACACGAAAATTGAAATCCGGTAATAACTAACTATTACGGATCCAATGGAACTTGTTTCGTTCAATTCTGAGACTGTTCAAAAATTGGCTATTTTACAGTCGATTATTAAATATTAAAATATTCAATTTTCACAAATTAACTTTTAATTCAATTTTAAAAGTTCTAAAATATCATTCTAACTTCCATATGATAAAATAAAATCTTACAAATCATTTTCAATTATATTTAACTCAATTTTCAATTATTTCCATAATTTAACATATTAAATTATCGATTTAATTATCCAATTAAATCCAATAATTCAAATAAAAATTTATTTGACTTATAAATTCACTTATTAATATTTAAAATTAATTAAATATTCAAATATTAATTAATAAAATTTCTGGGTCGTTACACCTTCCATATTTAATTACCAAAAATCTTATTAAACTAACCAATTTAATTATCAAAATTTACGGGTCGTTACACTCTCCCCTACTCAAAACTTTTTCGTTTCCGAAAAGGAAAAGAGGGGAAAGGAAGAATTAAGAAATCAACATATCTTATTCAAAATATTAATTTTATAAACAACTAAATTTACAAAATTAATTACTTTAAATAAAATATACAAATTATAACCATCAAATCCTTTTTATGCTCAAATTAATATAGTTTGGAAAACATTTTCAAAAAAATTCTAAGTCTAAAATTGAAGGAAAATTTCGGCAGAGTCTCCTTTGTACGGAGAGGCTCGGGAGAAAATATAATATCAAAAATAACAATATACAACATATATTTCAAAATAATATATATCCCAACCTGGGAAAATAATATAATAGCGCTATAAACCGTAATCCGAAAACGTACCTATTTGTCGGGCAATAATGCTTATATTATGAAACCAAATGCAGTAGCGATTGCTTCCATACCCTGTATTTCACTTATATAATCCAAAAGGTTAACAACTAATATTATTTTTGTTTCATCCACTAATAAACAAAGAAATGTCAAACATCCTATCACTTGCAATCACAACATACAAACATCATACAGAACCAACAAAATCATTCATTCATATCAAACAGAACAAATAGTTGTTCGGGTGCAAAACTTTAAATTGTACACAGTGAAAATTAAACTACCTAGTGCACCATTTACTCAATAGTCTTTGATGAAACTAAATAGATTATTTATTCACCCAACCAATTCAAAGTATCCTTACCCAAACAATCATAAATCAAAACAATTTCAACAATCAATCAAGTTTATTTTTTTATCAATTCCACTTCATCCATTTGTTGTTTGATTTTTTTTTTGTTCATTATTTATTTTTATCTATTTCTATTCATTACCTACCAATTCATTTTCATCTATCAATATAATTCCAAATTCTATTTATTGTATTACATTTATTTATTTATACTATTCATATTCAATCAAATTTCTAAGTAGGTAAATTTATTAACTTAAGTTTATAACTCTATAACATCAATTCTTATAAATAAAAGCAATTTATTGAACACTTTCATTACCTACTTAATTTAATTATAAATAGCTTCAACCATTCACTTAAGTTTATAACATTAAATTCTCATTTATAACAGCAAATTCATTAATTACTTTTCATTACCTCAAGCTTTACTTGTAAGATTTCTCATTACAGTTTCTTATTAACATTGTAACCCCTTTCTTTGTGGTAAGTTATATATATGCTTTAAGAATGTAACTGAAAAATTATACAAGTTTTTTTTCTCATTACCTTTAATTAATTTAAATGTTCAAAAATAATATCCTTTGTTTTATATGTTACAAATTTTAAATTTCTTTTTGTCTAATTTATAAATTAGCATTAAAATTTCTTATTTCACTTAGAGATTTCAATTACCAGTTTAATTGCATTTCACTACACTAATTGGAACTATTTATTAATGGAAGTTGACAACTAGGTATAAGGTAAAATTTCAAATCATTTTAAAATAATAGATAACCGTATTTATATATCCAATTTATATTTAAAACAATTTAAAATTTTATTTTTATTTATCAAAATAGATCTGTAGTGAAACTACTACAGTGGCCTTTCCCCTTAGAAACTCGAAAATGAATGTTGATGATGCGTGCACTCATCACCGAAATTATTTTCCAGCGACAGAGAGGGGAGTACAAAACTTGTTTCTTTTTTTCCAAATTTCTTTTAAAACATTTCTTTTAAATTATATTGAAATATTTATATCAGAAAATACTTCTAGTAATTATTATTATTATATTTTAAAATCATTCAAAAGAAATTTCAAAACCCTGGATTTATCTTATTTTCAATCTTATTTCGACTATTAATTATAAATTTATTACCTAACAACCAATATATTACAACCAATTGTATGTATATCATTTAAAAATTTATTTTATATATATAGAAAATATAATAAGCAAAATTATTTCATTCACCTATATTAAAAACAAATATTGTGTCGGTCTGTCCTATTAAGTGTTTAGAAACCCCTATTGATGTCACAGCGTCCCATGCACCAACTAGAATTATAAATACAAAACGGAACAGATTAACACAATATTAATACGCTTTTATAACACTAACAAATGCGCTCTCTCAATACTCTCAGTTACTCCCATAGGGTATTACTACCCTATTAGTAAAGAGTCAAACCCCACAAAGCTAAGGTTTATCGGTAGACCTCGCTCTGATACAATATTGTAATACCATATTGTAACGTCCCGCCTGTAACAATCCGGGATTTCGCAATTATTTTCTTATCATCATTAGACGATTAATATTGTTGCTAATTGCTAATTGAAGTTTTCTGAAAGTCTTTTATAAATTTTTAAAAGGATTTGTGGGCTTTGGAAAAAAATTGATTTGTGGCCCATGTTTTAATTTGAGGCAGTGAAAACTTGCAAGACTAATACTCGTCCCCCTTTTTACCATTTTCATTCGAAAACCCTAACCTAAATGAAGAAGCGAAAATAAATAATGCGGTTCTTTTTTTTTCCTTCGTGCTCGTTCGTTACTCGAATTAGGGCTTCGAGAAATCTCCGCTTGAAGTGAGGACAGATGCTTCGATTTCTTCGATCTTCACGGCTTCAACTCCAAATTTGTTCGATTTCTGGTCGCTAACGGCTACCTCGTTTTACAAAGGTGAGTGATGTAATTATTCACTCACATCTAATTTAAACTCTAGCTAGTTAAATCTTGTGTTTTCGTGATTTACTCTGGTTGCTTGATGTTACGATATTGATGTTGTTCGACTTTCGGCCTTGTTCAATTTGATTGTTGCCTTGAGTACTTTGTTGCTTTTAGCTTGATACGCGCGGTTTTGAACTGTTCGATTTTTGATAACCTCGTCTCTGGCCTGTTCATCTCCTTATTGGATCACGGCTTTGACTTGGTTCGTTGTTGACTTCAATTTTAATTGAAATTCATGCTGTAGCATACTTAACTCGTTTGATTTGAACTGCAAATGATTTTGAGCATTTTGTTGGCATCGGTATTAACGTGAATTTTGTTTCTGTTCAATTTGGTTATCACCTAACTTCGGCTGTGATAATGTTGTCTTCGACTTTGGCTTTGTTCGAACTTGAAGTTGTCTGGAGCTTCAATGTCGAAATGTTCACAGCTTTGGAAGCTTTGTGTAGTTGTCTTTAGTATGTATTCATTTTTAGTGTCTTGGTTTTGTCTTTCGCCTCTATGACTTTGGCATTTTTACTGCTTTCAACCTAACTTAGTTGATGTTGATTTTTGTGATCTCTGGTTCATTGTAGTTTGATTTAGACCTGATGCTCGAACATATGTTCGAAATTGTTGCTGTCAATGCCATGTACTTCAATATACGTATTTATCAAAACCTTGTAATGCTCTGGTGCCTCTGAGCTTGTATTTGCAGTGCACCGCTGTTGTTTCACTGTTACACACATGTTGCATCTTTCGGAGCTCAAGTTGTCTGACCCTTTCCTTTGTGTATTGGTCTTTTAGCATTGCCAAGTTTGTTCCTTCATACTATTGCATTCCTTTGTGCTCGACCTGTTGCTTGCATCACTGTACAGTTCACTGTATATATATAGGTTGTAGCGGCTGAACTTTGTTATATGGCCAATGGTGCACTTGGTTATTCGGCCCTGCTCTACTAGTCGTTGTGCATTGCATAGTAGTGACATCTGTTGCATCCATTCGTTTTGTTTGCATTTATCACTTGCTTGACCCCGCATATACATGTGTCATCTCTTTGCTTACATCTGCACATTTGGAATAGTCTCTGACCTGAGACTTATTGTTGGTTATCTCCACTCGACTTGGTTGAGTTTGTATTTGTTGTCACTTTAATCTGGTCTGCATACAGGATGTGCTCACTGACCCGAGTTATTACATTTGGATTGATTTTCGAATTACATTTGAGTTGAATCCGGTATTTCGGGTTTGACCTTGTGCTCGGTTGTGAATTTTCCATTGTGCTTTTGTGTACATCATCACTGTAGTGGCAAGGCAGTGCACGCAAGCGTGAAATGCAGCCACACGGTATTCATTGGGTACATCATCACTGTAGTGGCAAGGCAGTGCATGCAAGCGTGAACTGCAGCCACACGGTATTGCTTTTATTGATATTTCAATTACTTTTGATCCATTGATCTTTTGCGTATTTCATATGCCGTATTGGCGAGGCAGTACATGTTAGCGTGTACTGCAGCCAATTAGAATTGATGTTTTTAAGGGATATTTCAATTGTTTAAATTGATTTAGTTTCATTTGATCATTTTGTTGTTATCTAATTATCTATTTGATAATTAGATTAGGAGTTTCTAGTTAATTATTAATAATTAGATTTTGATGTTAATTGCCGATTAGGCAATTCTGATGTTTTTCTAAATTATCTTCATTAATAATCCTTCCATCTATCTTCGTTGATAATTTGAGTTTGTTGAATGGTTGTTTAACACTATACGTGTTATATTCACCGTTATCCGATTTTCTTGTTAAAGGATCGGATAGGTGAATTTATTTTGACTATCGTCTAATTTTTATTTAATTATTATTGCTTCTGTGCACTAATAACTGAGTTTGAATTAGACTGACCTGTGTATTATTTTCTTTTGAATGTAATACTCGGGTAAGACCGAGTATTTACAGGTTGTTGATATCTTACTTTGGGTTGCTGCTAGAGCTATGAAGACTTTTCATATCTTTTGGAGTTGTCGTTTCGTAGTATAGGTTGATATGTATTCATGTATATTAGTCGATAATGTACTTGTATATATAACTTCCCGAGTCGACAGTTGTAGTTGTATCATATGTACTGTATCAAATGTATTGTAACTGACATCAGTTATTATATATATGAGACTTTTTGCTTTATCTGTGTTCCGCATTTATATTATCTGTGTTGTTATATATATTGTCCTAAACTATTATGAACCATCGTAGTTCATTTTATACTGGAATTGGGTATGACGACGGGAGTAAATAAATAAGAGATGAAAAATAATAATATATACCACTCCTATCGAAATAACCAATACTAGTGTAAGGTTTAACTACGGATGGCCGCTCTTATCCAGCCTTATTCTTCGTGATAACAGACTGTATTTTCTTTAATACTCTTTGTTATTGTGAGCATAGAGGTGGGGCGTCACAGTTGGTATCAGAGCTTGGGGTTTATGGACATAATATAAAACATAACTTAGATGGAACATGTGTTACAACTATTTGTCGACGTTTATTTGTGCGTTGAGTCAAAACTAAAGTTTTGAAATTTTGATGGAAATTTTTTAAGTATCCATATTTAAAAATAAAAGTGAAATTGTGCTTTGATGATTTGACTGATTCGTGTTCTGTTTATCAGAGTGCGCAGCGAAAACAGTGTGACTGCTTCGCTGGGTACAGATGATAATTATTTTGATTTAAAAATCAAAATATGAAAATGAATGTAATTTCATTATGTTGTTTAACCAGTGGTTTTGATTTGTTGAAATTCTTGCTGGTTTTCTTTGGTGCTAATCATATCTGATTAGATTTTTTGCTGCTTTGAATTATCTTCGTTGAAGATATATTTGAATAATTTCTTTGTTCATTTTGCGGTATTCGTGCTAATTTATGTTGCACGTTACTGCATTAATGTTACGTTGAACCGATGTTTGGTTTTAACGTATTTTGTTGCCGTTATTTTATAACGGGATTTTTACACTAGTGCTAGATTTTTGAATCACGGTGTTTTTTGACAATTTGATGAATGAAAATTCACTGATATTATATTCTGATGCAAATTATTTTGATGAGATTTTGACGTTTAAAAATTACTGTCGCATTGACTTCAGTAACCGTCAAATTTTAAAGTGGATTTTCAAGCGGTTATCTCACAATGCTGATTTTGTTGTCCGTTTTTACGGTATTTTGAGAAGTGCAATTTCCTTGTCGAAATTGTCACTAATGTTGTTGTTTCATCACAGATTTACAAATCGTTTTAAAAATAAAATTGTTTTCCAAATTTTTTACAGTTTGCGCTTTCAAAAGAATGAGGAAGCGATTTAAACGATTCAGCAAAATCGAGGACTATGAACCCTTTCTTTTATTGATTCGTTTAATTCCGGACTTGTTCGTTTGAGAATGTAAATTATTACTTTTATAAAATAAATGAAATTGTTTTTAGAAGTTTTGCATTTTGCGCTTTCAAAGGAATGAGGAAGCGATTTAAACGTTTCAGAAAAATCGAGGATTATGATCCCTTTCTTTTACTGATTCGCTTAATTCCGGACTTGTCCGTTTAAGGATGTGAAATGTTATTTTTGAAATACACAATTTTGCACTTTCAAGGAAACGATGAAGAGAATTAAACGATTTAGTAAAACTCGTGGTTATGGGACATGTGCGTTTGCTATTTTGGTTAATTCCGGACTCGTTAATTGAAATATTTGCTGTTTTGATGATTTTAATGATTTTCGTGTGCCTTCGAGCCACTATGATGGACCTTCGGGTCATATGATGGACCTTCAGGTCAAATACCAGTACCAGACCTTCGGGTCATATGTTGGACCTTCGGGTCATATGATGGGCGCCAAAATTATGATGACGGTACTTGGTAGGCTTCGGCCATATGAGATGCACGTGCGACGTAGCTAAAACTCGCCATATGATGGGATCGATCCAACCTTTTATGTTGATTTTCTAGAGTATCTTAATTGATTTCTAGATATTTGTTGTTTCCAATTATCTGCAGGTAATTGGATATTTGTTGATTTGATTATCGCTTGTGATAATTAAATATTTGTTGATATGAGTTCTGATTATCGTTTTTGATAAATAGATATTTGATGTTTCTGATTATCGTTTTTGATAATTAGATATTTGATGTTTCTGATTATCGTTTTTGATAATTAGATATTTGATGTTTCTGATTATCGTTTTTGATAATTAGATATTTGATGTTTTTGATTTTCGTTTTTGATAATCGAATATTTGTTGATTTGATTATCGTTTTTGATACTCGAATATTTGTTGATTTGATTATCGTTTTTGATAATCGAATATTTGTTGATTTGATTATCGTTTTTGATAATCCAATATTTGTTGATTTGATTATCGTTTTTGATAATCGAATATTTGAAATTTGATTATCGTTTTTGATAATTGAATAATTGATTGATTTGAGATTTGACTATCGCTTGAGATAATTAAATATTTGTTGAATTGAAATTTGATTATCGTTTTTGATAATCGGATATTTGTTGTTTCTGATTATCGATTGAGATAATTAAATATTTGATGTTATGAGTTCTGATTATCGTATTTGATAATCGGATATTTGTTGATTTGATTATCGTTTGAGATAATTAAATAATTGTTGATTTGAAATTAGATTATTGTTTTTGATAATTGAATAATTGATTGATTTGAGATTTGATTATCGCTTGAGATAATTAAATATTTGTTGAATTGAAATTTGATTATCGTTTTTGATAATCGGATATTTGTTGTTTCTGATTATCGATTGAGATAATTAAATATTTGATGTTATGAGTTCTGATTATCGTTTTTGATAATCAGATATTTGTTGATTTGATTATCGATTGAGATAATTAAATATTTGTTGATTTGAAATTTAATTATCGTTTTTGATAATTGAATGTTTGATTGAATTGAGATTTGATTATCGATTGAGATAATTAAATATTTGTTGAACTGAAATTTGATTATCGCTTGAGATAATTAAATATCTGTTGAATTGAAATTTGATTATCGTTTTTGATAATTGGATATTTGTTGATTTGAGGATTCTGATTATCCTTTTTGATAATTAGACCTCTGTTGTTTTCTGATTACCGTTTTGGTAACTAGATATTTGCAGTTTTGCGATATGTGATTTATGTTTTCTAGTTATCTTTGTTGATAATTAGATTTTGCTGTTTTCTAATTATCGTATCGATAATTAGATATTGATGTTTTGTAATTTCTGTATTCTAATTATCTAATTGATAATTGAATATTGTTGATAATTGTATTTATTCAGTTTTGTTGCTTTCTAGTTATCTATTTGATAGTTAGATTTTGTTGAGAATTTGTGAATTTCTTTTATGGAACTGAAATCTTTGTTTGGTGTTTGTGTTCTCGATCTTTATTTTTCTAACTTAACCAGTTTATGTTAGAAGAATAATTGTTATAGACAACTTTAATTATGAAAATTGCGGGGACGCAATTTTTATAAAGGGGGAGTCTGTAACAGCCCGGGGTTTCGTAATTATTTTCTTATCATCATTAGACGATTAATATTGTTGCTAATTGCTAATTGAAGTTTTTTGAAAGTCTTTTATAAATTTTTAAAAGGATTTGTGGGCTTTGGAAAAAAATTGATTTGTGGCCCATGTTTTAATTTGAGGCAGTGAAAACTTGCAAGACTAATACCCGTCCCCCTTTTTACCATTTTCATTCGAAAACCCTAAGCTAAATGAAGAAGCGAAAATAAATAATGGCGGTTTTTTTTTCCTTCGTGCTCGTTCGTTACTCGAATTAGGGCTTCGAGAAATCTCTGCTTGAAGTGAGGACAGATGCTTCGATTTCTTTGATCTTCACGGCTTCGACTCCAAATTTGTTCGATTTCTGGTCGCTAACGGCTGCCTCGTTTTACAAAGGTGAGTGATATAATTATTCACTCACATCTAATTTAAACTCTAGCTAGTTAAATCTTGTGCTTTCGTGATTTACTCTGGTTGCTTGATGTTACGATATTGATGTTGTTCGACTTTCGGCCTTGTTCAATTTGATTGTTGCCTTGAGTACTTTGTTGCTTTTAGCTTGATACGCGCGGTTTTGAACTGTTCGATTTTTGATAACCTCGTATCTGGCCTGTTCATCTCCTTATTGGATCATGGCTTTGACTTGGTTCGTTGTTGACTTCAATTTTAATTGAAATTCATGCTGTAGCATACTTAACTCGTTTGATTTGAACTGCAAATGATTTTGAGCATTTTGTTGGCATCGATATTAACGTGAATTTTGTTTCCGTTCAATTTGGTTATCACCTGACTTCGGCTGTGATAATGTTGTCTTCGACTTTGGCTTTGTTCGAATTTGAAGTTGTCTAGAGCTTCAATGTCGAAATGTTTACAGCTTTGGAAGCTTTGTGTAGTTGTCTTTAGTATGTATTCATTTTTAGTGTCTTGGTTTTGTCTTTCGCCTCTATGACTTTGGCATTTATACTGCTTTGAACCTAACTTAGTTGATGTTAATTTTTGTGATCTCTGGTTCATTATAGTTTGATTTAGACCTGATGCTTGAACATATGTTCGAAATTGTTGCTGTCCATGCCATGTACTTCAATATACGTATTTATCAAAACCTTGTAATGCTCTGGTGCCTCTGAGCTTGTATTTGCTGTGCACCACTGTTGTTTCACTGTTGAACAAATGTTGCATCTTTTGGAGCTCAAGTTGTCTGACCCTTTCCTTTGTGTATTGGTCTTTTAGCATTGCCAAGTTTGTTCCTTTATACTGTTGCATTCCTTTGTGCTCGACCTGTTGCTTGCATCACTGTACAGTTCACTGTATATATATAGGTTGTAGCTGCTGAACTTTGTTGTATGGCCAATGGTGCACTTGGTTATTCGGCCCTGCTCTACTAGTCGTTGTGCATTGCATAGTAGTTACATCTGTTGCATCCATTCGTTTCGTTTGCATTTATCACTTGCTTGACCCCGCATATACATGTGTCGTCTCTTTGCTTACATCTCCACATTTGGAATAGTCTCTGACCTGAGACTTATTGTTGGTTATCTCCACTCGACTTGGTTGAGTTTGTATTTGTTGTCACTTTAATCTGGTCTGCATACATGATGTGCTCACTGACCCGAGTTATTACATTTGGATTGATTTTTGAATTACATTTGAGTTGAATCCGGTATTTCGGGTTTGACCTTGTGCTCGGTTGTGAATTTTCCACTGAGCTTTTGTGTACATCATCACTGTAGTGGCAAGGCAGTGCACGCAAGCGTGAAATGCAGCCACACGGTATTCATTGGGTACATCATCAATATAGTGGCAAGGCAGTGCACGCAAGCGTGAACTGCAGCCACACGGTATTGCTTTTATTGATATTTCAATTACTTTTGATCCATTGATGTTTTGCGTATTTCATATGCCGTATTGGCGAGGCAGTACACGTTAGCGTGTACTGCAACCAATTAGAATTGATGTTTTTAAGGGATATTTCAATTGTTTAAATTGATTTAGTTTCATTTGATCATTTTGTTGTTATCTAATTATCTATTTGATAATTAGATTAGGAGTTTCTAGTTAATTATTAATAATTAGATTTTGATTTTAATTGCCGATTAGGCAATTCTGATGTTTTTCTAAATTATCTTCATTAATAATCCTTCCATCTATCTTCGTTGATAATTTGAGTTTGCTGAATGGTTGTTTGACACTATACGTGTTATATTCACCGTTATCCGATTTTCTTGTTAAAGGATCGGATAGGTGAATTTATTTTGACTGTCGTCTAATTTTTATTTAATTATTATTGCTTCTGTGCACTAATAACTGAGTTTGAATTAGACTGACCCGTGTATTATTTTCTTTTGAATGTAATACTCGGGTCAGACCGAGTATTTACAGATTGTTGATATCTTACTTTGGGTTGCTGCTAGAGCTATGAAGACTTTTCATATCTTTTGGAGTTGTCGTATTGTAGTATAGGTTGAATGTATTCATGTATATTAGTCGATAATGTACTTGTATATATAACTTCCCGAGTCGACAGTTGTAGTTGTATCATATATACTGTATCAAATGTATTGTAACTGACATCAGTTATTATATATATGAGACTTTTTGCTTTATCTATGTTCCGCATTTATATTATCTGTGTTGTTATATATATTGTCCTAAACTATTATGAACCATCGTAGTTCATTTTATATTAGAATTGGGTATGTCGACGGGAGTAAATAAATAAGAGATGAAAAATAATAATATATACCACTCCTATCGAGATAACCAATACTAGTGTAAGGTTTAACTACGGATGGCCGCTCTTATCCAGCCTTATTCTTCGTGATAATAGACAGTATTTTCTTTAATACTCTTTGTTATTGTGAGCATAGAGGTGGGGCGTCACACCGCCTTTTCGCACGCTTTAAATCGACACACGTGCCAATTCAAACCGTTCAGAAGGGCGGATTGTTATGGGGTAAATAAGAAAAACAAGAAAGAAACAAAACAAAACAGAATCTCACAGCGGAAGGATAAAATATAAAAACCAAATATACAGTTTATAAAGCTATTTTAAAATATACGATTATACTTATACAACATACATCAGAGCTATACATACCATATAATAATGCATCGGAACAATATGAGTGTAGTGGAATATAATAAATAATAACAATAGAAATCTCCGTCTTCGTCCTCCAGAGCTAAAGTCTTCGATCCTGAAACGCTCAGACTGACCCGAGCGAATTGAAAAGGCAAACACTCGAGTCAGACTAAAAGATCTTATGTAAGTTAAATCAACAGAAATAAATATGAGTGTAGTAACTCAAGAGATGCTCGGGATTTACGTCTCTTAAGGATCCGTTAAGCTATTTACTATATAGTATATTTCTCTGTTATAATAGTGTCTAATTGTAAAATAAACTTACTTTTTTCTTAGCATTAAGGGCTACCCATATAGCCCTTAACACGTAATAGTTCCAGTAATCCATCCAGTATCAGCGCATCTCCAGATCGGGAGACTATCCTAAATACTCCACGGGCTATGGAAGAAAACCAAACTCGTACAAGGCGCGATAGGGTAGGTGACACGGCACAACCAGGCAATGCCAGGGTAGATATACCAATTACGCTTCCAGGTCGGTGGTAACGCGTAGCCGCAGCTACCGCCCACCTCAAGCCACACCCCCAAATAAAAAATCAAAAGTGGCCACCAAATCAATCCAAAAGTCAAAGTATAATATCGAAGGGATGTGTCTGATCAAAGGTGCTAACTCAATTAACCCGTCAATCGCTCCTATTTTAGCCACCTTATGCCAACTCACGGGTGTTGGGCCCACGTATTTACCTCAAAGGAAACGCCGCCACCATCCTACTTCATTCTGGAAACTCCATCGCGTACACGGTTGTTAAAGTGGTTTCGGAGCTGGCAGAGAGTATGACAACTTCCGGTCCCGATCTCTTCAACAACCAATCGTTATTATAACACCGCGGTAATTTCAAAATAGTTTATACTTTAAAACCAGAATATACTATCCATTTCAAAACCATATAAATACGATATCATTTCTATTTTTAAAACCCAAATCAATATGATATCATTTTTATTTCACACATATCTTTTTCCAGAAATCATAGTACTTCAAAATATATACTTTAAACCCATTGCTTCGAAACAAGATTTTTAATACTTAAATGGTTTAAATATAAATTACTTTATAAAGTAGGTTAGCCTTTTAATTTCTCAAATCAATTTGAATTCCCAAATAGCCATTTAGATTTCCATATATTTCAAACTTTCAATGTCCTATTATTTAGTTTTGAAATATTTGCACAATAAATTCAAAATCATTTAAATAAACTCAAATTTCAAAAAAAAAAAAAATTCCTTCAATTTATTTATACTAGAAATATTCATTTAATTAAATCTTGGAAAATCTAGTTATAAATATCACATCCTTTAAAATTCCAAGTTTAATATATTTACATCAACTTATGGAGTTAAATTCTTAAATACCTCTTAATTTCAAACAAATCTCTTATTTACCTTCAAATCTTAATTTATTTTAAATCTTCATAACTTTTATATTAAAGTATGATTTTATCACTTAACCGTATTTATTTAAATAAAATCAACTCCATTATTAAACTATTTGTTATTCACCAAAATTTATACATAGTTAAAAACACGAATTAAACTATATATATAAAAGTAATATTTATAAAATCTCAAAAATCAATATTTATTAAACCATATTATGTAAATAATCAATTTTAAATTTGGCTTATTTATACTTAAGAGCATATTATGTATAGCCAGAATCAAATTATAAGTTTGTCATTTATATAACAACAAAATCAATATTTATATAACCCATATATTCCTTTACAAAACTATGGAAAAATTATTTCAAAAATTATTTTAGATATATACCACGGTGCCTATATAAAATTTTCTAACCTATGGTAAGCGATACAGATATTTATCATTTCAATCCGCAATTTAAAAATAAAATTTTATGGTTGTATATCATTTCAAACCGCAATCCTGAATGCAATAAAATGCATAATAACTTGCAGTTTGTGATGTTATAAATAAACATCCATTCATCCGTCAAAAATCATACATACATTCATCACAATCATCATCCAATTCAAACAATACATCAATATACAACAGGTAATAAATAACAGGCATTTACTGGCAGTTTATTATGCAAAATAAATTAACTAATAATTTAAATGTCAGTTTTTTTGCACAATAAATTTGCTAATAATTTAACTATCAGTTTATCTGCAAAAATAAATTTAACTAAAAATTTAACTGACAGTTTATATGAGATAATGAAATAAACAAGAAAATTAAATAAATGCAAATTAACTGAGATAATGATGAAATATATGCCAAACAGCTATAAATAAATTTCAAATCACATCATAAATCTATTTAACAGACATAAGAAGTATTAGAAATTGTGAGTGGTTTAAAACACTCACCTTTTGAATTTAAATTGAATTTAAATTCAATTTAAAACCAAAAAGTCGACCGTCTCATAATTTGACCAAACCATCGCCAAAATGTTCGGAATTTCAATACGATCCTAACAAAAAAACCATGCGTGAATTGTTGTTCGTATGTGAAAGAAATAGCGATAAATGCGTTTGAATTTCAATTAAAAAAATAAAAAAGTGAGAACACTTTTACCCTCGCCATTCCATCCACACCTCTTCCCTATAGAGGAAATGCACGCACAGGTCAACATGCACAAAGCACGGCTACAACCAGCATCTTGCTCACGAACGAAGACATCGCCCCCTCTCAGATCGACGTCGCGGCCACCGCGCGTCACCAAACAATGCCCTGCCATCCCTTGACGAACGCTGGACCCGTCCGCAGCCCCACGACCGACCCAGCAACATGCAGCCGCTGCTATGGGTTCGAACCTTAATGAATTAATTTGCTCAATCCAGCCATTGATTCGCCAAACTAACCACATAGATCGACTCCCCTCAGTATCTCAGCAATACCCAGAAACGAATCGACGATCGGATGAATTTGGTCGCGGCTTGATGAACGGCCGTGGATTGAAACGACCCTAAAATTTCGATCCCGAAATTTCCATATAGTTAAGAAAAGAAGAAAAGGAAAAGAAGAAGAAAACAGAAACAAGACACAGAAACCTCACATTCGCAGCGGATCAAATATAATATCAAATAAAATAGCAGTTATACAAAGAAAACTATATCACTTAATTTACATTTAAATACATCAGAGTTACACATATACATAAATACTGGACAAAACAATCATGTCCAGATACTATAATATCACAGTGAAAATTCTCCATATGTCCCTGCCATCCTGCTCCAGAACGTCCTTACCTAAAAAATTGTAATACTCGGTCTGACCCGAGCATTACATCAAAGTAACACCCGGGTCAGGCTGGAAACCAGCGTAAGTAAACCCATTTAATATGAAATATACCAAAATAATACCTAATTTTTAACCCGGGGTAACTCATAATAATTTTACAATCCGCAGGTTTAGTATAGACAACACCTATTATACTCATCAATTTCTAAGTGTCAGAACTTAGATTTATTATCCAAATCACTTAAATCATTCCATATCAGTTTATTGATTGCACCTATCAATCTATAAAGAATCGAAGTGGTTTCGGGTATTAACTAATACCCGACTCCGGTCTCTTCGAATCCAATGTCATCCTAACTTAAATTATTCAAGTGAAATACAATTCAGCTTTAAATACAGGATGTCACAGTAATTCATCATCAATAGATAACCACATCATTACAGTTTAACCCAACATATCTTATCATATAGCATCTTAAACCATATATTAGGAATAACAATTAATCAAAGACTTCCAATATCGTTCTATTTATCATTTAATTACATTTAAGTAATTACCCTTAATTAATTTCACAAATTAATTATCCTTAATCCAATACGGTAATTAACCTTTAATTATTTTATTAATTAATTAATTGCTAACCATAAATATTAATCACCCTTGATTAATAACATCAGAAATTTATTTACCCTTAATTACTTCATCAAATAAATTAATTACTCCTTAATTATCTTAAATTAATCCTTTGATTAATTATACAAGATAATTTGACCCAAATTACTTTCACAATTCCATCTTCCACCAATTATATTCAGTAATTATCATTAATTACTTCACTAAGTAATTATACTTCATCAATTACATTAAGTAATTATTATCAAATCATCAAGTGATTAATTAATCTTAATTAATTAATTTAAACCAATCACATTAAACTCCATTATGTAATTAACTTAGATTAACCATCATTAATCACAAATTAAATTATCTTTAATTATCCACTAATTAAAGTCTAATTATTTAATTAATTAACCTTGATTATAATTAATTGCTTAATTAAGAAATCTTTAATCATTAATTAATAATCTAATCAATGATCTTAAATTTCAAATTTATTTGACCCTTAATCAATATTTATTAAACCTAAATCAATTAAATAAATAAATTAACTAGTTATTCCTTAATTATTCCATTAATTAAATTAATCTCAATACATTAATCTTAACTTAATTTTAAGATAAGACATTTCTTAATGATGTTTTAAAAACAAATTTATTTCAAACAAAGTGCTTTTGAACTTACTTTGAAATTTTATTTTAAATATGAAATTTAAAATGAATATAATTTGAACTAAATCAAAATTTAAACAATTTAAAACTTTTAAAATTATAAGACAAACAAGTGATTGTCTTAGAAATGAAATTCATAAGAATTTCGAAACTAAGTTCATTTCAAAATTTCAATAACTTCAATTTACATTTAGTTTAAATCTTTCAAATTTAAACCTTATTTTAATTTCAAAAACTGAAATACATTTTTAAATTCCTAGATTTAAACCTCATTCTGAAACTTGCTCATAGTTTAACAAAAACTTCATACTAGCTATTTTACAGTAATTAATAATTCCAGTTTTAAAACTTTACTACTTTCATTATTATTTTTATTATTATTTAAAACTGAGATTTTAAATTAAACTTGGATTCCAAAATTCAAATTTGGATTTAAAACTGGGTTTTAAACATTAGCTTACCATTACCTTTAAAAGCTTCAGATTTAAATTTTTATATAAAAACAGACACTACAGGTTTATCAAAACCTGTAAAACAAGAAAATACCCGAGACTACCTAGAACCTACTTCGAGTCTGCAACCATCATTCCCGAGTCAATTACTCAATTACTTTGAGTGCCTTCACTACTTCAAAACTCAAAACAAAACCCATAGACACACTCAAATCTCTCGAGTTTCTACTCGTGCCACAACCCCTAAGGCACTGTCTCTACTTCGAGTTTGCATCCCTACTCCACTCCAGATACAAAATCATCAACGTGCACCTGCACAGTTGCTAACGAGGATGGTGACGATCACCTTAACCTCCAACACAACGTCCATCATCCCAACAACCATTTCCGAACATCCAAACTCAAACATAAGCCTTAGATCAAATTCGAGCAGGAAGGTGGACACTGGAACTCACATTGTCACCAGAAACTGCCCCGTTCACCTCGCTCTGACCACTAGAATCATGCCCCTTCCGGCCTCGCATTCATCTCCCATTTCCGAAGTAATTCCCTTGATCCGGTGACGCTCGATCCACCATGGAAGTCGCACAGCCCCAAATTATCATCTCGACCAAAATTTGGTTTAGAATCTAAACCACTTCGCTAGCGACGCTACGGCGAACTCTAGGACCTCCAGCCATTTTTCCTAACGTCTCTGTCCGACCCTCCACTTCCAGATGCAGTCCCGACCACCCATCAATAGTAGATCATCACAAAATGCCTCAAAATCCATTTCTAGAAAAACCTAGATTTCTCATTCAATTCGATCTTAAAATTTATGGTTTTTATTTTAAAATTCATGATTTCCTAAATAAATTCGTAATATATACTTGAATCCATTAAATTCAACCCTTAATTTTGTCATGCATTTTTATTCCCATCAGAACTATTTGATTTCAGAGGTACTCAAACCTATCTTGCTGGAAATAAACTTTCAAACTTCAATTTAGGCTTTGACAAAAACATTTTTGTTTGAATCCTAAGTCCAGATAGTGATTTATTGAAAAGATATTAAACTTTGTTTTAAATTTTCAAATCTGGAACTCATAGAACATAGAACCACTGACATGCATACAACAACATATCAATCATACAGTACCTTTCTATTTCATATGCAAACAATCATTGATCACAGCTATTTCCACAAGCAACAGACAAGATTTACTTATCTACAGATTTGACACAGATTCTCAGATTAAAGATTTAGCTACTCACCTGCAACAGAAGAACAGAACCTTATTCAGAGATCTGGAATTAAAATCTTGATTTGTTTACAACTTTGAATTTATTTTAAAATAGATCTGGAAATCATCACCCCCATCCATGGTCACAGTAACATTCCAGGGTTACGTTGCCGTCGCAGCAAAAGTCCATATAACTGCAGGCTCTCCGCGGCCTCTCGATTACGCCATGGAACCCACACTGCAGATCATAGTTACATCCAGGGTTACATTGTCGTCGCAGCAAAAGTCCATGTAACTGCAAGCTCTCAGCGGCCTCTGATTTTCGCTGTCGAAATGAAACCTCTCCACTCCTACATAGGTCGCAGTCTACCGATATAAAATCAAACGTAGACTGTTGTCTCTCAGCGGCACACACGACTTTCGCTATGGTATACTCTACTCATAATCCCCAAGAACTAGTTTCGTCCGGACTCCTCATAGGATCAACTTTAGAACCCTCCCTTGGGGCTTAAGGCAGCACCACCCGGTGGTACTCTTGAGAAGTCCATTCCAAGGGAGCGCCTTTTTCTCTAGAGCCATCATCAAAACATTTTATACTATACACATATAGTATCTTCAAATCATACACCTAGTATGATCTTATACAAAACTTTACATAAAATCAATTATTCAAAATCGATAATTCTTAAACTAGGCTTCCCAAATTCAATATTGATTTTACCCAAAAATCAAAAGCCTTTTCCAAATTCAAAGGTTCCCAAAACCTCTTTCCAAAATCCTCATATGATCCTTTGAATATATATATATATATATATATAATTTTTAAACCTTTAGATCATTTCAAACCTGCATAAAACTCCTTTTATACTTCAAATATTTTCAAAAACCCTTTTCTTCTGGCAAAAGATTCAACAAGGGGAGTTTCATTTTATAAAACAAAGATATTTAACTTTGTTTCCTCAAAATCAAATATTCAAATTTGATTACTTCTTTCAATATCATTTTTATTCAAATCCGTACGATGTACACATATCATTCGTACGCTATACCAATCTGATCGCTCACTCGATCACACAATTTTACTTCCGAACTAGTATCGTCCACCCGACTTCCTAGTGCGGACACAGATCTGGTTTCTTGATCAGAAACCATCATTCTCCTTGCATAGCCTGACTATGATAGAGAATACCCAGAACCAATCAACAATCCATATCCAGGTTCGCCATCGAAAATCGAGTGAAAAATCCCACTCGGATTGATATAACTATCCTGAATTATGTGTTCGAATCCGGATCACATTACTATGCGAATAGAATAACATACATACACCCTACGTATTTATCTTTATTGATTATTAGCCAAATTAATTTCATTTCTATTCACATTCACTTTGATTTTCAATCACTTACTCTCAATTGCTTCAATCCATTTGGATTATCATCTTTATTCTTATCTCGATTGGGTATTTAACCAATAACAGTTTGAACTCCGACCGGTTTATTTAGAAAATAGCTTGAAAATTTTAAAAATAGATAAGTAGTTAGAAAATAATTACTATTTTGTAAATTAGGTGTAAAATAGTTAGAAAATAGTTAAAATAATTGTAGAAATTTTAGATAATTGCGAAATAATAGTAAGATAGTAATTAGTTTTGTAAAATAGCTGGAATATAGTAATTAGTTTATAAAACCGTTGGAAAATTATTAAACATTTTAAAAAATTAATAATTTTAAAACAAGTATAAAATAATTTGGCTTTTAAAAGAAAGGTTGTATATATAATGAATAGCTTGGAAAAATAGGTTTATATTAAAACAATTCATATTAAAAATAGTCCAGAGTCAAACTGGTCACTTCCCAATCTCCATTCTCATCAATTCAATTTAAATTTCCTCTACCATTTAATTGATCCAATTTCAATTTATTTCAACTCCATTTCCAAATCAAGTTGAATTATTCTTGACTTCCTCCCAAATTTAATTCAAATTCCAATTGAATTTAAAACTATTCAATTTTAATTACAATTTCAAATTATTCAAAGCAATCCAATTCAAATTTTCCATTTGAATCTTATACTCATACATCTTCAATCATCATTTCAATTAATTCAAATCAAATTCAATTTGAACTAATTCAAATTTCAAATTTAAACCATCTCTCATTCATTAAACAATTCCAATTCACAACTTAAAGATTTTTAACAGCAATAGGATGATATTATCTAATTTATTTTAAAACATCCATTCATTTTTAATTTCTAGATCTCAAACCCAATTTGAGATCACTCAAACTCTCAATTACAATCAACCATTTAACTTTCCAAGTTAAATCTTAATTTCATCTTAAAATTTACAAATCAGGTTGAACATCCCAACATATTTAACTTTTCCCAAGTTAAACTCAATTCACTTTATCCAGTCAACCTTACCCGGTTTGAACTTCCATTACAAATTTTGAACTTTCATAAATAATCTTCCCACTTATTAAGTTCATAAACTTATCACCTTGGGTATCACATTTTATTCCAAATTCAAAACTCACCATTTAGAGTTTATTTCCAACCACTATTGATATTATGCATACCCACATGTATACATATTAATTTCTTTTACATACCAAGTTATACTTTAAAATTTTAAACCACCTTTGGCTTTTAATTCAAAACAAATTTCTTTCAAATTTTCAAACAACTCTTGTTTGAAAATAAGACCCCTTCATTCAATAATATTATTTATTATTTCCATATCACTTTGAAACAATTTTCAAATTCTGGGCCCAGATTTAAATCTTTACAATTCAGATCATTTTCAGTTCCAATTTATAATTCATACTTACCTAAATGTTTTATTTCCTTAAAACATTTCATTTTTTTCATTTTGCTTTCTCATTAATACACACTTTATTATTAAATACAACAACCATTTATGATAATAACCAAGCTTATCATATCTCGAAACCAATTCATAATTATCTTATTCTAAAACTCCTCTAATTCAAGATTTTGATTTCAGTTTGAATCCATTTTCAAACTTATCTTTATTTAATTTCAATTTGGTTGTTATTCTATTACCCTTTAATTCAGTTTTCGATAATTTAACAACCGATTACCTTAACATTTATTAGAAAGAAATATTGCTTTATATATCAAAATATAATCTTACATAAAACCATTTAAAATCTTTATAGAAGAAAATAACAAGTTCGCTCTCTCATATATATATATATATATATATATATATATATATATATATTATATACACACACACACACTCAACTCATTCTAGGGTACCACTTACCCTATCCTTAATGAGTAATCCCACCAGAGCCAAGGTTCTCGCTTAACCTTCAGCTCTGATACCAAATAAAACGACCCTAAAATTTCAATCCCGAAATTTCCATATAGTTAAGAAAAGAAGAAAAGAGAAAGAAGAAGAAAACAGAAACAAGACACAGAAACCTCACATTCGCAGCGGATCAAATATAATATCAAATAAAATAGCAGTTATACAAAGAAAACTATATCGGTTAATTTACATTTAAATACATCAGAGTTACACATATACATAAAGACTGGACAAAACAATCATGTCCAGGTACTACAATATCAGAGTGAAAATTCTCCATATGTCCCTGCCATCCTGCTCCAGAATGTCCTTACCTGAAAATCTGTAATACTCGGTCTGACCCGAGCATTACATCAAAGTAACACCCAGGTCAGGCTAGAAACCAGCGTGAGTAAACCCATCAAATATGAAATATACCAAAATAATACCCAATTTTTAACCCGGGGTAACTCATAATAATTTTACAATCCACAGGTTTAGTATAGACAACACCTATTATACTCATCAATTTCTAAGTGTCAGAACTTAGATTTATTATCCAAATCACTTAAATCATTCCATATCAGTTTATTGATTGCACCTATCAATCTATAAAGAATCGAAGCAGTTTCGGGTATTAACTAATACCCGACTCCGGTCTCTTCGAATCCAATGTCATCCTATCTTAAATTATTCAAGTGAAATACCATTCAACTTTAAATACAGGATGTCACAGTAATTCATAATCAATAGATAACCACATCATTACAGTTTAACCCAACTTATCTTATCATATAGCATCTTAAACCATATATTATGAATAATAATTAATCAAAGACTTCCAATATCGTTCTATTTATCCTTTAATTACATTTAAGTAATTAACCCTTAATTAATTTCACAAATTAATTATCCTTAACCCAATACGGTAATTAACCTTTAATTATTTCATTAATTAATTAATTGCTAACCATAAATATTAATTACCCTTGATTAATAACATCAGAAATTTATTTACCCTTAATTACTCCATCAAATAAATTAGTTACTCCTTAATTATCTTAAATTAATCCTTTGATTAATTATACAAGATAATTTGATCCAAATTACTTTCACAATTCCATCTTCCACCAATTATATTCAGTAATTATCATTAATTACTTCACTAAGTAATTATACTTCATCAATTACATTAAGTAATTATTATCAAATCATCATGTGATTAAGTAATCTTAATTAATTAATTTAAACCAATCACATTAAACTCCATTATGTAATTAACTTAGATTAACCATCGTTAATCACAAATTAAATTATCTTTAATTATCCACTAATTAAAGTCTAATTATTTGATTAATTAACATTGATTATAAATTAATTGCTTGATTAAGAAATCTTTAATCATTAATTAATAATCTAATCAATGATCTTAAATTTCAAATTTATTTAACCCTTAATCAATATTCATTAAACCTAAATCAATTAATTAAATAAATTAACTAGTTATTCCTTAATTATTCCATTAATTAAATTAATTTCAATACATTAATCTTAACTTAATTTTAAGATAAAACATTTCTTAATGACGTTTTAAAAACAATTTATTTCAAACAAAGTGCTTTTGAACTTACTTTGAAATTTTATTTTAAATATGAAATTTAAAATGAATATAATTTGAACTAAATCAAAATTTAAACAATTTAAAACTTTTTAAAATTATAAGACAAACAAGTGATTGTCTTAGAAATGAAATTCATAAGAATTTCGAAACTAAGTTCATTTCAAAGTTTCAATAACTTTAATTTACATTTAGTTTAAATCTTTCAAATTTAAACCTTCTTTTAATTTCAAAAACTGAAATACATTTTCAAATTCCAAGATTTAAACCTCATTTTGAAACTTGCTCATATTTTAACAAAAACTTCAATTTTTTTTAAAAAACTTGCAAACTTCTAACTATTTTACAGTAATTAATAATTCCATTTTTAAAACTTTACTACTTTCATTACTTTTTTTTTATTATTATTATCTAAAACTAAGATTTTAAATTAAACTTGGATTCTAAAATTCAAATTTGGATTTAAAACTGGGCTTTAAACATTAGCTTACCATTACCTTTAAAAGCTTCATATTTAAATTTTTATATAAAAACAGACACTACCGGTTTATCAAAACCTGTAAAAGAAGAAAATACCCGAGACTACCCAGAACCTACTTCGAGTCTGCAACCATCATTCCCGAGTCAATTACTCAACCCTTAATTCATGAATCCATTTAAAATTCATGATTTCCTAAATCAATTCGTAATATGTACTTGAATCCACTTAATTCAACCCTTAATTTTGTCATGCATTTTTATTCCCATCAGAACTATTTGATTTCAGAGGTACTCAAACCTATCTTGCTGGAAATAAACTTTCAAACTTCAATTTAGGCTTTAACAAAAACATTTTTGTTTGAATCCTAAGTCCAGATAGTGATTTATTGAAAAGATATTAAACTTTGTTTTAAATTTTCAAATGTGGAACTCATAGAACAGAGAACCACTGACATGCATACAACAACATATCAATCATACAGTACCTTTCTATTTCATATGCGAACAATCATTGATCACGGCTATTTCCACAAGCAACAGACAAGATTTACTTATCTACAGATTTGATACAGATTCTCAGATTAAAGATTTAGCTACTCACCTGCAACAGAAGAACAGAACCTTATTCAGAGATCTGGAATTAAAATCTTGATTTGTTTACAACTTTGAATTTATTTTAGGTTGATGTTGAATCTCTGCTTCAGGATGAACTGTAACTATAATCTTGCTTGAGGTTGAATTTGATTCCATTGACTCCTCTTTATTATTATTATTATTATTTTTGAAAGAAAGAGAAATGAAAACATGGTATATTATCAGCCTATGTTACTTCCAATTAAAGAAAAATAAAGTTTTTTCCATTTGTATCTTTTTCTAAGCTACACTTGTTTGATTATAGAGTGTAATATTTACATTTGTTTTAATGCATGCTTAAATAAATTTACACATGTCAAAACAAAGTATTTTATGTATTAAACCCTTAACTAATTTATTTATAAATTTAGGTATATCCCTTTATCTTATTAAATTTATAAATTTTATTTTGAATCCTTTATTAGTTTGTGAATTAACTTATCTCATGTGTACTTTAATTCTTATACTTAGGTTTCAAAAGATATATTCATATCAAAGCTTAAATGTTTATCTACATAATTTGTTTTTAAGAATACTTACATATATTAATTTATAAAATAAAATTCTTTAAAAGAAATTAATATAAAACAAACTATAAAATTATCTATTACTTAAATAGGAAAATAGAAACCAAAGCGTTTTCATCGTGACACCTGTACTTTTTCATTCCTTCCCCCTACGCCGTACCATTAACTACCAAAATACTGTTGTCAACACGAATTTCCTCTCCCCGTTACCGTCTCCACAAACATCACCGCCCTCAACCGCCACTGTTACCAACCGGTCAAACATATCCTCCTTCCCAACTTCGCTTTTCCTATCCTCCACTTCTTCTACATAGTTGTGCGCTTCCCCCCTTCCCTTTTCCCACCGTCCACCTCTTCGACGCAGTCGCCGGCGGTGATTTTCTTCCTCTGCCGCCTTAAACAAGATTTGGAGCAACAGGGTTTCCATGGTTAGTCCTACTCACTTCCCAATTTTCAGTTTGTTTTTTCCCCAATTCACTACCTACGAACGACTGGCTTCAGTATTAACTCCGCTGACTGTCAACTCTACGCTCTTCCAATTCGTCATAACCTGGCCAGCGGCTGGTATCCACTTACCTTCCCGCTCGACCTACGATCAGGGATAGTAACTGAGTACGGCGATGGTGTCTGTCTTCAAACTCCATGTCGAACGAACATTTTCTTCCTCAATTCCACACAGACTCATTGTTCACACTGGTGTTCCCTACAGTTTCTTCCTCAAACATTTTCGGCTGTACTGTACTGTATACGGTGAACTACATTTCATCTTCTGTGACTGAGTTCCAATTTATGTTTTACGTTCTGAAATAGGAAATAACTGTCCTTATATTTAATTGTTTACAGTATTCATTATTTTGGGTTTTTGTTTGATTCTGATTTTAAATCCCTAAACCGGATCAAAATGGCTGAATATCAGTAAGACAGTAGTTTGGGTCAATTTTATTTCTTTCTGCGTTGCTCTGCCTTTCTCTTTTCGTAACTTACTGCATCATTACAAACAGCTCAGGTTCTTCCTGTCCATCTTCTCATTTCCGTATTTGCGCACCATATACGGAACTGTGAATGACCATGTGCATATTGCGCATCATTGTTATTCCCACCTTCTGGTAGGTGGTTACATGAAACAGACAGTGGTAAACTAAGACCGAGGAAAATGTTTACTACATTGTCACTAATTTTTTCTACCTCTGTCAACCTAAATCTAAAACTGTGGATCATAACAACAGTTTACAGCCGTTATACATCACATATTTCTATTTCAGTTGTACCAAGATGGTCCTGTTTTTTCCTCCTCCTGATTACAAAGCACTGCTAACACTTTCAAAATTTTAGCTTCCCCGGGTTGCTACTGTGATTACAGTGTACACTTTTTTTGTTGTACCCAATTTTTTTGGGCAATACTTGCGTCTATTTCCTGTTTGACGTCATGTATGAAATAAAATTTCAAGTCGTGTACACTCAACTGTACTGAAAAATGATGTTGTCCTCCACATTCCCATGGAAATTATCACTTCTTCTTTATTCTCCTTCAATCTATGATTTGTTTTTTACTTAACTCAGTGACACGATTTTCAGCCGTAATATAGTCAGCAAGTGAACTATTCATTTGCTTACCATATGAAACCCTTTACGTTTGTAGCTATTTATATCCACTGATGCATGTACTTTTCTGTTTATATTCCTTATTTATGTCCCACTGATCAACATACGGATCGCGATGTTTATTTGTTTTACGATATTTTAATCATCCGGCTACAACATGATTTCGGAACATATTAGATACTGCCGCCCATGTTATTAATACGAATTAGTGGGTAGAGAAAATGTATTTTGAAACAAGGTGGAGATTAAAGCTATATTGACCCATATTCTGGTGATTAAATGTCATACATTTGTCATTTAACACTGATACCTGCTAATAATTCAACTTGCAACCAATAGTTTCAATATGGGAAAGAAGGTCGCCTTCTCCATGCATTGCATCCGACATAAATTCCATCATATTAGAATGCAGTGACAGAAATGAATCAAATAGAGAGTTAAACTAACCAACATTATGCACTCATCGTATTGGCTTTCCATAGTTCAACTGATGTACAACATATTTCTCTTACCATCTATCTTAACTAATCAAAGGAATCAAATTTTCAATTCAAGAGCTTCTGGTCGCGATGTGGATGTTATTTACTTTCTGCATAACACCTATTCCTACTTCCTTCTTCCAATCTGCTAATGTTACGTACGTTGATTACATCCACGCCTTTTATCGACTGAATCTATCAAAATTGGATTCCTGGAACAAAGTGAAAACAAAATCTTCTCAGGTAATTTGCTTTTTTAAGTACTTATTTCTGCTTTCTTCACAAATTTGTTTAACCAATTTTTTTAAGGGTTTTTTAGGCACAAGGAAGAAGCTGCAAACAATTTTAGTCCCACGGACAGCAAGTTTTGTTTTTAGTCTAAAGGATACTTTGTAGTGTAAATCACAGAATGATAGATGTAGCTATCATTTTCTGTTTGCACTATAAAATGTCCTTCAGACTAAAAACCAAACTTACCGTCCTTGAGACTAAAATTTTTTGTAACTTTTTCCTTGTTCCTATTTTCCTGTTTTTTTAATTCCCCAATTTAATACCTGCACTATAACCTTTGAATATTGATTTCGATTTTCCCTAAATTTTGGGTTGTTGATTATATTTTGACATGCTGACGCCAACTTATGTTTGCAGCGAAATTCTAATGACCTTTTGTTCCGATCAGTTGCAGATTTAACCTAATTCATGTAGCATCATATTTAGCATACAATGCTTTTCTTTGGTACAAATATTTACACGACGTTTTGTTACCGCCGCCTTCACTGTTACATTACTGTCTTTCTATCTGCAACCTTTTCCAATTTTCACTGTTTTTCGGTACTACATTGCTCCTCCTATCAATTTAATTTTCAAACTACTGGTACTTTCTTCCTTCAACTAATCCATAATGCAATATTTGTTTAGCCAGGTCAAGTGGTACAGGGACACCGGTTCTATTATACACTGCAAAGAGAGGACTGCTGCTTCTTTGAAATGTTTAATACCTCCAACTAGGTATGTTGTTGTTTAGTCTAACAATTTTGATAATTGAACTACTGTATAATAACATGGTGAGCGTTGTAACCTATGATTTAAAAGTATATCCAAATGTAAGCAAAAGATTAGTGGTGCACACTGAAATCAGGCAAGTATAATAGGTACACATTGAAAAAACTATATGCTTCTGAGCAACATACAGTGCAATCTTAATGACTGATTGCTTAATACCAACAATTAGTGGTTAGCTTATTAGGCACTCAACCAACATGTGTGTATAGTAGTAACATATTTTTGTTATTTCATACAGCATTGTTTGTTAATGTTAACTCCATAATGGTAAGAAGTAGTGATATGGATGTTTGAGCTGTTATTTTCATAAGACTGTGTGTGATTTATAATTATCATCTTCTGCTTATCATCAAATGAAGTTAACAGGAACCATAATTCATACAAATGGGTGGCTATGTTTAAATTATGCGTACAAAAATTTTCATTCACTTATAATGTAGGCAATCTGGTTATATACATACTAACCAGTGTTTGTATAAAACATTTTTTTGTGTGAAATCTTCCTCCACTATGACCTAAAACCTAACCAAATAATAGTTCGAATTTAGTATCTATTATTTAAATAGGAAAAAAACCAAAAACCAAAAATGTTATCTCCTCAATCAGTCTGACATCTGTATTCATAAAGCGCATTTAAATAAATAAATTGCAGTAGTTATTTTTTGATATTCAAAGAAAACAGTTAGGATCCTCCTTCCCCGTTTCTTCACTGTTCTGCACCAAAAATCCCACGGCACAAATTGACAGTTTTCAAAAGCTCTCATTTCAACCATGTATATTGCTTCTCCTCTCATTGTTATTAAATTATTTTAGGTATTACTATTTTTGAATTCTATTTCTTTATTTGTTTTATGTTCTTGACTGTTTTTATGTTCAAGGTTAATTTTGTGTTTAACGTCTGTTTTTTGGAAATGCTTTCATCCTAATTGCCTATCAGGTATATTGAATCAAAATATCCCATCAAATTGTTGATTTAATGGACGACAATGAAGTTGTTATTTAACATTTGAATCCTTATATATGTTGAACTCATCATTGTTGTACTTAATCAAAAACAGTAATATGAATTTGTGATAATTGCGTATGGAATTTTGGGCTGAAGGGACTCAATGACCGCAATGCATTAAATGCCATAAAAATGTATTTTTTTAATAAATATTTAAATTCATGCATTGTAGCTTTATAGCATTTGGAGACTGAAGGTAAAAGTCAATTTTTTTTCTTCTAAATTCCAATTCTTTCACATTAATATCACTTCTGTAATACCTAAAAATGGCTTTGAGTATGATACAAAAAATTAGTATCAATTCAGTATTATCCTATTTTCAGTCTCTATTTCTTCCTTTGCTGCTGAAAAAATATATATAATATATATGTCTCATTTTTCTTTGTATACACTTCTTTATTTGGGCATGTAGATATTTCGTAAGCATAATAATGGATATACCTTTGGCACTTTGCCAACTAAGTTTACTTATGTTCAATTCTTGCTTAAAAATATTGGTGTACTAATGACATGATGATATAACAAGTTTCCCAAAACCAGGTTATAACATCCAGTATCGTGATATATACCTTTGCAGCTTGACTAATGAGATGTTATTTAGTCGAAAGATCCACCCTAGCCAAGTAATTACCGATACTATGTATGCATCTGAAAGCAATTTGGTATTGGATTTTGAAATTAAGTAGAACTATAATGTCTTTATGTATAGCTTGACATGATACAAACTATTTCTATATTTTGTCCACCATGTAAATTGTAGTTCAACACGGAGCAATCACAGTTACATCATGGAGTAAACCGTATGAAGATAGAGCATTGAAGCTGGACCACAATACTATACAATTGATACGAAAATAAAGTAAGTTTCTTATTATTGTACACAGAAACAAACCATAGAACTTTAATATTGAATAGACACTTTTCTTCATTTGACTTTGGCCTGATATAGAATTTATTATACACAAGGATATATTGTATAAGCCAAAGTAACCTAACATGTCGATTAGTAGTTTATGGATGTGTCATGTTTTTTTATCAGAAATGATTATTATAACTATTATCATACCATCCATGCGCATTGAATATTGAGGTGTTGAATATGATTTGAAGGAAATGTGAACTTCATTTGTTTCAATTTGTGGGTATTATTATGCGACGCATTATCCTAGAATGGAGAAGACTAGGCAGTTGTTAGAACCTGCACAATTTGGAGAGCTTAGAATGGTAAGTTTATATATATAGCAATGATATATTTTGAATAGTGCCATTGAAATGAAATGTGGGTTAATGCATAGATGAAACCTAAATTTTCTTATTAATACATAGTATTCTTCATTATTTGAAAAGATGCAATCATATTTTTATAATGGAAAGCAAGAGAAAGTAAATTAATACAGGTAAGCGTTTAAAATTGAACATTAATTTCCTCATCTTTTCCTACATGGAAGAAATCAAGAGGTTTACTATGATCACGTAATAAATTGTTTCCTATAATAGACGATAAATTGCTTCCTATAGTCATATGAAGAATTGATTCCTGTAATCAGATGTTAAATTGCTTCAATACATGGATATTTTTTAGAAGTATTATATAATTAAAATACGATGTGTGGGTATTTTAGGACACTTTTTCTCAATAATATAGTTCTGATTTTATAGGCCAGGTGAGAAGTTTTATTCTAAAAGGGAAACATGTGCAGGTTATTATTAGTGGAAGTTATTAGTTATTGAATGATGTTCCTAAAGTTGTTATGTCTAACTTCTGACAATTATGTTTATTTTTTATTTGAAACATTCCTGTTCTCTGTTCTGTTTTATATGTAAGGAAAAAAACTACATTTGGTAGAAGCTTGGTACAACTCAGTTATAAACCTTGTGGTAATATTAATATCGCGGTTTCATTTATGTGTTTCTATTTAACCCCTAATTTACTTTTACGAGAATAAGTATGTTCTACACAATTGAATTTGAGGCTATAGGTTGGATTAATTACTTACCACTGATCAACCCACTACAATTAACTACATCCACTTATAGTTATTACTATTAATATTGCATGCCAATAATAAATGAAAAGGAGTCTATTAATCAATGAATTTGTCATAATGGGTTTTAGATGTACATGATAGAGTTCAATATCGATGAAGTGAAAGAATTAAATGCTTTAGAAATTCTGATAGCAGTGCAAACCTTTCTGGACTAAAGACAAACTTGAACGCAATGAAGTGAATGAAGCTAGCATTATTAATACGAAATGTAATAATGTGAATGAAGCTGACGCAAGCTTTAATACTGAAACAGTAGGAAAACACTGAATGGACGCAGGCAGGCTGAGTTTGTAGACTAAAAGTAGGCAGGCAGGCTCTAAATTGCACGCAAAATATGGTAGGCAGGCTTCGTGCTCTACAACTAAGGCTGCATTGAGAATAACTAATAACTGTTGATGTTTTACTAAAGCCAAGACCATGTGCAGCTAGCCTTCAAGTGCACAAATTGCTTACCATGTTATAGTTCATGGCCGAGGCTGAAAAGTATTGATGGTTTCGAAGATACAATGTTTAAGATGAAGCAAGCTAGATGTGTGTGTACTTGCAAATAATTACAAAAACAAAAATCTAAACTTGATTTATCAGAGCTACTTATGAAATATTGCCTCACATAAATTCATGTTGTACCAGTTTGTTGATGCTTTAATCAACTGTGATGTAGGTACCCACATTGTGGATTATAACATATACATAAGTGTCAAGGGATTTGGTACATAGGTGGAAAAGTTTATTTCTACTTATTTGTGTTTACTGATTTGTGTTGTACAACGTTGTATGTCGAAGAGACAAATGTATAATGAAAATACAAATGTATTAACAATCATATGTTTGATAGTTTTGGTAAAAATGTTAAGAAAAGTACTATGTGAAAAAATGTAAAACTACAAATACTATACAATAACTTTGAAACTTCAGCTATCTTTACAACTCAAATGCCCATGTGCGTAGCATGGGCCACACACTAGTATATAATATATTTTTAAATCCAAAATGTTTTAAAAAAATATCTATCTTTTTAAATCTCAAATTCTAATCGAACTTTAAATTCAAATTCAATTCAAAATCCAATTTGAAATCAACTCAAATATATGTATATTTGGTCAATATAAGTTAAATTTGTAAATAATTTAATTTTATTTTAAATCCATTTATATTTTTTAAAAAAAACATTACATTATTACTATTGTTTGAAAATAACAATTTTGCCCATTTTGAATAATTTATAAAAGAGATTATTATGGTTGAATTTGTTTGAAATTTCTAGGATATCAAGGATATCCTTATTATATTTTCAAATCCATTTACACATCCCGATATCCTTTATTAACAGAATTTTATTTGTTTAATATAAAAATTAATATTTTAATAATTCTAATCCTATTAATTACCAGATGCTCGAAAATCCAGGTTATCACATGGATAGTTCATCGATTTTCGGCCACACCAAAATCCAGATCAGAAAAAAATATATTTGACTTGCGCTTGTCGAGGGCTTCAAATCCATATATAATTCGATATAGTTTGAAGAGAAATATTTTTAGCTTTCGATTTGATTTGGGAATGGATCTGGAAGTGGAAGTTTGTTTGTCTACCATTGAGGAGGAGAGAATAGCTGAATTTGTACGTATAGAAAAATGAAATTTAGGGAGCCTGGGGTTTATAACAACGTATTTATAGATAAATTTGAAATAGAATGGATCAGATAAAATAGATGTACGCGCTAACGACGAAATGGCCCAAAAACCCGTTTCGACGCCGGAACGAAATTGGGTTAACCCATATATCAAAATAGATGTTTTAAAATATCTTGAATGCTATGGAACAAGTTTCAAGTCCAAATTCCATCATATGAAAAAGTTATGCTCAATTCAAATTTTCCAAATTGATTTCAATTGATTTCAATTGCATAAATTTCAAGGCGTTTCGAGTCCGTACGATCAAACGACAAGTCCGATCGCTACGAAACTTGAAATCCTACAATAATTCATCGTTACGGAACCGATGAAACTTGTTTCTTCGAAATCCGAGTCAGCGGCCAAAATAGCTATTTTTATATTAATTAAATAAATAAATCCAATTTAAATTTCACTTCTATAATTGACAAATTTTTATCACCTTTATATTCCTTAATCATTTATACAAATTTAAACAAATTTAGACGTCCTTTAAATGCTGATTCAATTATCAATTTCAGTGCTGAATTTCAATTTCGTTAAATTCATAGATTATAAAATAAATTTCAATAATTCCATTAAATTAAATTTTCATTCTATTATTCTACCTATTAGTACCAAATAGATGGAACTAACATTGGATTCCTACTTAATTACCTAAATATCTCCAAATTTAATCTAAATTTTATTAACGTAAAATTTAAAATGTTAAATTTCATTCATTTGCAATAAATTCAATTTATTAAATTTTTTTCCTTCAATTAAATAAATAAGCCTTGTTTTCTAATCCTTAAATCAACTAATGGTCACGTTATAAATAGAATTAGCATAAATTACATCTTATAACATTAACCCTTTTCAATGACAGATCAAAACTACCCTAACTGCACAAATTAAGACAATTAATTGCAATTTGATTTCACATTAAACTTCATAAATCATCAAATTGAAATCTAAATAAGACCGTTTATTTATTTAAAATCTTGCTGTTAAATAAATTGTCATTTTATGAGTACAATTAACATTGATTTCCGACTATTACTTAAATTTACATCACAAACGTTAAATTTTGTTTCATTACAATTGATTACCAAAATCTAATTTAATGCAATCAACTATGCCGTTTCAATTAAATAAATTCATTAATCGTCAGTTTTTATTCAAATAAATCCATTGATTTGATTTCCTTATTATGAATCAGTTATGAACTTACCATTTAAAGATGATGTCAACATGGGTACTTATCTATTACCCCATTATACACCATTACATTTTACAGTTTGTATGAATGTTATATTAACTTTATTTAAATTTCTTTCTCCTTTGTTATTTCTATCATATTTCCATTTAATGTATCTTCGCCAAAAATGTATTAATTACGGTTTTTATTATCAATCCCTTTTTTATTGTTATTTTTTTTACTCGTACTATTTATGGTCAAACATACATTTAGATTATTTTCAAAAAAAATTGGAATTTTACGCAAGTTCATTATCCATTAACTTAAATTTGCATTGTTCCTGTTAAATTTCATTCACACTTCCATTACTATATTAATAATCATTTAAAGTACGTTTGTTATCAACAACAAACATTAAAAATTACTTTTCAAACATTGATTGTACAAATCTTTAATTTTTACGAATTACTTCATCGGTAAATATAACTTGAATTCCTTTCAAATTTTCTAATTCCAATCCATTAAACCTTACAATTGTTTCAATAAATTAGGATTGCACTAAATTTGTCATTTATCAATTGCCATTTACATTACTACCTAACTATACGTACAGTTACTCTTTAGTTTACATTTATTCAAATTTATTTCCAATTTCAATTACTTTCAGTAGTAATTTCACAATCATATTAAATTAACAAACTAAAATGTTTACGCTGTTTCTTTATGGGATTTCATTAAATATTGTCAAAAGTCAAATTTCATTTATCATTGCTATATTTCATTTATAACATTTGCCTCATTATAAATTATAAACTTTTATTCCCTTCCAAATTTAATTACCAAAAATCTTATTAAACTAACCAATTTAATTATCAAAATTTACGGGTCGTTACATATTTGAAGAGTTTTAAAAGAGATAAAAGAATTGAACTCTTTTCGGTTGCTGGAAAATAATTCCGATGATGATCGCGACATCATCGGTGTTTATTTTCGAGTTTCCAAGAGAGGGATTGCTACCTGATGTTTTGGATTAATGTTTGTTTGAGAAATTGAGTCTGATTTTGGAAGTGAAAGGGAATAGTTTGGTTTAGATATACATGTTTTCAAAATTTAATTTTGGACAATTTATTAATGGTCTAAACTCTGGAATCTTATTAAAAATGTTGTGGAATAATGAACGAGCTTGGAAACTTATAAAATCTGAAGATTTTTTTAGAATAGAAAATTTTAACTTGAAAAAAAAGTTAATTTTTTTAATTAAGTAAGAAAACGAAAGTAAGTTAGAATGTAAGTCAATTAATTTAAGTGAATTAAGGGAAGTTAACAACAGAAGGTATGTAAATTGGAGAACTTATAGAGACCTAAAATTTGAATTAAATTAGAATGCAATAAAACCAAGTTAAATAAAAAGTGAATGTTGAGAAATAAATCTGAGCAGGCTGAACGAAATAAGTTAATGAAATCAATTTATTAGTTAGGAATGACTAAATGAGTTTAAACTTGTAAGCAAAAAGGGGAATTGAAACGGAATGTCGAATTTAAGTTAAAAAAAACATGTGACGCCCCACCTCTATACCCACGCTAGCCAAGAACATTACGGTGAATGCTGTCAACTAGCACGGAGAATATGGCTGTTGAGGAGCGACCATCCGTGTAATTGCTTTTCGCGAGCATCGATATGTCAGATAGTATAACATGCATTCTTTATCAAGAGGGAAATCCGACATACCGACACAAACTCAAAGCTACTACACAGTGGCTGTAATATCTTCAGAAACAAATATAGAAATAAACATAACACAAATCAGTCATAGACAATTCATATCACAAAGGCGGAATAAGATATGAATATAACACATGAAAGTGTTCATCAGAGTAGTGGTCAAAAAGATCCAGAATAACACAAAATAATAGCAACCTATGCTATAAAAAAGAATACATCTATGAGTCTATATCTCAAGTGTATACAACAAAATAAACTACTAATATAAGTAGTTTGCCAAAAGTCAGAGTAATGAATCCCGGGGAAGAAGTCAAGCAGAAGCACCTGTAACATCTCGGTCTGACCCGAGTATTATTTAATAAGAAAATAATAAACGGATCAGTCTAACTATAAATATCAGATGAAACGATATAGAATAAGAGATATGACTAAACACATAATGATCACAATGCCAAGCTGTGATATATATAAGTAATTGAAAATCAACGAGAGATTAATCAACATCACCAAATCTACACAAGAATCAAAGAAATGTCATACTCCTCATTTCGTTCACCAAACCTAAAATATTGACAATTATATCAATGCCAATCACAAAAGTCAGTGACACACAAATTCACCAATGCACAGATATTGATAAAACTTATCAATGGAAATCACGAAAATTGGTGAAGCACAAATTCTAGAAATCATCTCAAGAAATCCAAAAATCACAAAAAGGGGGAAGGCCTATCACAAACGGGAGCATAAAGCCCTCCAACACGTGTATCACAAATGGAATGCTAATTCCATGGTTGCTAACCATCACAAATTGAGCCGAAGCTCCACAAACGGCCCGAAGACCATGGGTCGCTACCCCACCAATTTGAGTCGAAACTCCACAAAACGGGGTTTAGTCTCCCTCGTAGACAAAGAGACATCGCACATTGCTAGTCTAAATCACAAAGATGATCGTCATGATCAACGAGAAGTGTCGATTACACTAAGCTAGTAAATATATGAGTTTAGCTTCATGTCCCATAACCACTTGCTTAACTCAAATATTTACAAACAAACTGTAGATCTCCACTAGGAAATTGTCACAAGAGGTTCAATCGAACAAGTCCAAGAATTAACCGACGAAGTAAACGCAAGCGTTTCATACCACTTGTTTTACTAAGCCGTTTAATTAGATTTCTCATACGAGTGAGGTAAGGTTTGTATATACTAATAGATTAGAAATTGGTTTGAGAAAACGATCTTTGTAACAAAATAGTGTTGAAATCATTTGAAGAAAGAGTTTTGATATTTACTACTAGTATAGAAAACCTTTATATTTTTAAAGTGACAAATCACAAAGAGGATTATTGGAACAATCAATCACTAAAATTCACATTCGAAGACGTGAATAAAAATCCAAACAAATCGAAATGAATCCATCGAAATGGATATTCAAAAATCCCAAAAAAGGAGTCATCAAAGTCATAATAAATGATAACAACAAATAGGATCATCACGAATCGATTTAAATTGGAATTCTCAAGCGCATGGGCAAGCAGGCAAAACACTGCAGTTTCAGACGTCTAAAACAAGTGGTTCAGACGTCTGAATCTGGAAATATAAAGATTTCCAGAACATAATTAAGACGCCTGAATCAAGTGTTTCAGACATCTGAAATAGGCATATTTTAGCCTATTTTCTTTCTGTTTGAAATAGAACCAATTCAAACGTCTGAAACCCTATATTCAGACGTCTGAATCTGGGAATAGAAATCTTCCCAGACAATATTCCGACGTCTGAATATTCCGTTTCAGACGTCTGAATCTGGGGTTCAGGGCATTCCCTGAACCTAGGCCAAAAATGGCCAAATGAATATCGAAAATGATCGAACGAGCAAATGGCGACAACTAAGGAATTACGTCGAACGACAACCCAGCCTAAACGGCTCTTCGATACGCCTCAAATATCAATGTCCAAATATCCATAATAGGATTTTCATAAATTAGACCAAAACAGCAAAAATTGGAATGTACACGAAATCGATCCAAACCAAAATCAATTGCACACGAATAAACGTTAGGAATTCATACCTAACAATCGAAGATAATTATTGACAAAGATGTGAGATAAAAATCTCACCTTTTTACAAAATCGAACAAGAAGAAGCTTGAAAGCAAATGGAGAATTAACCACTCTTCAACACAACCCAAATGAGCTTGAATCTATGCTCAAAACAAGAACATTCCCAAAATTAGGTTTAGGAATTTCTGAAATTGGTAAGAGAATAAGTTGGATAGGAAGAAGAGAATGCTTACCAATGGGTTCTCTTGAATTTGGAGCTAGGAATTTGAGGTTGCAAGAGAAACTAGGGTTTTGGAGTTTTAATTTCCAATCTCTCCCACCATTAATGCCTTAGAACTGAGAAGAGGAAGAAATGAGGGTGAATGGGGAAGAGTGGTTCAGTTTTGAGTATAAGTTGGCTAGTGGGCTGAACCCAAACTCAAACCCAAAGTGAAAAAGGTCAAATTTTTTACTAACTCCAAATATATCAAAGTTTATACTCAAAATGGTCGCAAACGGCATTTTGAACTCAATGGAGGTGGTCTCGAGTCCTAATTCGGCTGTTTGCAAAAAGTAGCTTTTCGGACTAAAATCCGACTAACGATAAAATATTTAAATAAAATATTAAATATAAAATTGATAAATATGCGGGTTGTTACAGACTTCCCTCCTTAAAGAAATTGCGTCCACGCAATATTTAAGAAGAAGATATGTAGTAACAACCATAAAAGCATATTCAACACAAAAGAAATTTGAAATAAGAAGTTCACCTCAAAGAGCACGAGAAAGTAAGTCCGGATGTGTTCGCTCGATGTACTCTCTAGATTCCCAAGAACAATCCTTAGGATTTGAAGACCATTGAACTTTAACAAGCGGAACATCTTTATTTCGAAGTCGTTTGACCTCCGAAGCAATGGTACGAATAGGATGTTGCTCATAAGTTAAATTAGGCAAAACTTCAATCTCTTCCACAACACAGGGCTCAAGAATGGAATCGGAATCTCGAAGGCATTTCCGTAATTGAGAAACGTGAAACACGTCATGAATAGCAGAAAATTAAGCCGGTAATAAAAGGCGATAAGCCATGGAACCAATACGCTCAGTGATTGGAAATGGCCCAATATATCGAGGCGCCAATTTTCCCGATTGACTGAAACGTACAGCACCCTTCATTGGTGAAACACGAATGAACACAAGATCTCCCACAGAAAATTCTAACTTCCTTCTCCGGTTATCGGAATAGGATTTTTGTCTACTCTGGGCTTCTTTCATCCTATGTCGAATAAGTTCAATTTTCTCTGTGGAATACCAAATAAAATCTGGACCTAAAACTAGCTTCTCACCGGCCTTAAGCCAACAAGAAGGAGATCGGCATGGCCTTCCATAAAGTTCCTCGAAAGGTGCCATACCAATACTAGATTGGAAGCTATTATTATAGGAAAATTCAACAAGTGAAATATGATCTTCCCAACTTCCACCAAAATCAAGAACACAAGCACGAAGAAGATCTTCAAGAGTTTGATTCACACGCTTAGTTTGTCCATCGGACTGAGGATGATAAGCGGTGCTAAAATTAAGCTTCGTTCCTAAAGCTTTTTGAAAACTCTTCCAAAATCCACTAGTAAACAATGGATCACGGTCACTAACAATAGAAGTAGGAATTCCATGCAATTTAACTATCTCTTTAATAAAGAGCTTGGCCAAAAGAGGAACGGTTCAGTTAGACCGAACGGGAATAAAATGGGCAGATTTAGTAAGTCTATCAACAATCACCCATAAGCTATCATGACCCGATCGAGAACGCGGAAGGCCATCTATAAAATCCATGGAAATCTGGTCCCACTTCCAAATTGGAATTTCTAAAGGTTGCAATAACCCACCGGGCCTTTGATGTTCGGCCTTAACGAATTGGCAAGTCATGCAACGCTTAACAAAGTTAGCAATGTCAAGTTTCATTCCCTCCCAATAATAAAGTCGCTTCATATCCGCGTACATTTTACTACTACCGGGATGAATGGTGAATTTGGAACGATGAGAATCTTCTAAAATATCTTTCCGAAGATCACTAATATTTGGCACGATAAGTCAACCAAATCTCCGAATGCCGCCACGAGAATCGATATCAAAGTCTTTCAAACCTTCAATATCAATTTTATCCTTAATATTTTGGCCAAGAAGAGCCAATTCAGGATACAACCCTTGAGCTTCAAGAATGCGGTCTAAAAGAGAAGGATGAGCCTCAAGGCTACATAAAACAAGAGATGAACACAAATCGGTAACACGGTCTCGAATTTCACAAGTGGATAAAATCTCGAGATCGTTCCATTCGGATATCATCATAGAAACAACCGCTTGTTGCTTTCGACTAAGTGCATCAGCAATGCAATTTCCCCTAACGGGAGTATAAAGGATATCAAGATCATATGGTGCAAGAAATTCGAGCCAACGCTGTTGACGCAAATTAAGTTCCTTTTGGGAGAATAAATACTTCAGGGACTTATGATCGGTATAAAGAACAAATATCTCTCCTAAAAGATAATGACGCCAAATACGAAGGGCGAAAACAATAGCCGCGAGTTCTAAATCATGAGTGGCATATCTAGTCTCGGCTGGCTTCAATTGCCTAGAAGCATAAGCAATAACACGTTCTTTTTGCATAAGAACAGCACCCAAACCAACGCGACTAGCATCGGTATAAACAATAAAATCTTGGTTTCCCTCGGGAATCACAAGAATAGGAGCATCAGAAAGAAACTCTTTTAATTTCTGAAAAGAAGCTTCACATTTGTCCGACCAAATGTATTTAACACCTTTCTTCGTCAAGCTAGTGAGAGGCACGGGAATCTTAGAAAAGTCTTTGATAAAACGACGGTAATAGCCCGCCAATCCGAGAAAACTACGAATCTCTGTCACACTCTCCGGTCTCTTCCAATCTTGAATCGCTTCAATCTTTGAAGGATCCACGGAAATTCCGGATTCGGAAATAATATGACCGAGAAACTTCACACGAGATTGCCAAAAGTGGCATTTAGAAAAAATTTCCCTTAATTGATTACTCCTATGAGTTTCGAACACAATCCGAAGATGTTTTTCATGCTCCTCCTCGGTTTTAGAATACACAAGAAAATCATCGATAAAGATGAGAACAAACCGGTCGAGGAAGTCTTTGAAAACTCTATTCATAAGGTCAACGAAATAAGCTGGGGCATTCGTTAGACCAAATGGCATAACAAGCCATTCATAAGATCCATAACGAGTACGGAACGATGTCAAAGGAATACTATCCTATGCAATACGAAGCTGATGAAATCCGGTAGCTAAGTCTAATTGTGAAAAGACTCTAGCACCATTAAGTTGATCGAATAGATCATCAATCCGAGGTAAAGGAAGATACATTTTTGATAGTAAGATCATTAAGCTTGCGGTAGTCAACGCAAAGCCTAAGTGTTCCATCGGATTTCTTCACAAAAATAGCTGAAGCTCCCGAAGGCGAGGAGCTAGAGCGAATAAATTGCTTTGTCTCCAATTCAGATAATTGTTTACGCATCTCCTCGTTTTCTTTATTGGACATACGATACGGAGGACGAGTGATAGGTTGAGCTCCAGGAATAAGATTAATTCTGAACTCAATTGCTCGCTTAGGTAGTAATCCTAAAACGGGCTCGAATATGTCGGAAATTTCACGAACGACGTGAATAAGAGAAATAATATCACCTTCATCATCATCATCGTCATCACGAGGATTTAAAGAATATAAAGATGCGACCAAGCTGGAATCTGAATCTTTAAGATTAATAGAAATCTGCTTAACAGATTGAGGATGTCGAAGATGAATAGTCCGCTCAGGACATAGGATATGAGCTTCATAACGGTTAAGCCAATCCATTCCCAAAAACATTCCAAAGCCTAAATAACGCATGACATGCAAATCGGCTCGAAAAAAAAATCACACAAAATAATCTCGACATCTTTACACAATAAACTGATTGTCGCGGATCCACCAACTGGATTAGCAATTCTCAAAGAAGTCATTAAACACAAAACATCCAAAGAAAAAGTATCAACAAGTTCTTTTGATATAAAAGAATGGGACGCACCCGTATCAAAAAGAACTCGAATAGGATGATCACGAAATAAAATAATTCCATCAAGAATAGAATGAGAAATACCTTGGCCACGAGATGTATTGCCAAGGGCTTGGGCAACATTAAGCTTTCCCTCTCTCTTGCCCTGAAGCTTGGGGCATGAGGATATAACATGACCGGGACCTTTGCAGTAGCGACAAGAGAGAGACTTTGGACACTTGTTCGCGTAATGATCCCTCGAACCACAATTGTAGCATTCCCCACGACCAAAGGAAGAAGTCTTTGCCACGGAGGTTGCTTGCTTCCCTTTCTTATTAGGATAGGGGCCTTTGAATTTATTTGGCCTCTTCTTGTTGTTGTTGAAGCTTGGTTTGGAACCCACCACTTCAACATCATTCTCCCTATCCGCCTCTTCAAGACGAAGAGCGATATCAATGAGTTGGTCGAAAGAAACTTCTAATTTTAGAAGTAATGGCTTCTTGAGATTCTTATTTAAGCCATAGACGAACCTCTGGTTTTTCTTTAAAGGGGTGTTGATGTATTCAACCCCGTATTTAGAAAGCGACTCGAAGGAGGCGACGTAATCAGTCACGGAGGACTCACCTTGAACAAGGTCTATAAATCGTCGAGCCAATGTCACTTTCTCTGCTTCTGGTACAAATTTCAACTCGAAGCATTCCCGGAATTGCTCCCAGGTGAGATCCGCTTCATTAATCTCATAAATAAGAAGCTCGTACCAGTCCAATGCTCTTTCTCGGAGCATACTAGAGGCCACCTGAACTCGGTGAAGGTCAATAAGATTCATGCGAGAAAAGATTCCATCGCATGACCTTAGTCAAGCCTGTACTTCAATAATAGTTTCGGAACCTTTGAATGGCTCCCCACCCAAATTAGTGTAATCGCTGCACAAGCGTGCAAATCCCGACTTTGGGTGAGTAGGTTCCGGGTTAGCTCCAGCTGCTTGAGCATTAGTTACCAAATCAAGAAGCTATTGAGCAGTCATAAAAACTCCATCCTGGGGCGGAGTGCTAGATGGTACGGCTCTGGGGCGGCATGTTCTAGACATTTCTATTTCTTTAGAAAGAAAGAAGAAGAAGAAAAAGGTTATTCACCAAACTCAATATCAAGCAATTCTCGATAGATAAAACAAGGAATCATAAAAGAAAATAGGATGAATCGGTACGAAGACTCGAATAAAATCCTAAAGCACGACTCCTAAGGTAGACTTAGGACGATGATCCTTGTTAAGTTATTCTACATTGTTCTGAAGTTTGGCTCTGATACCAAGCTGTGACGCCCCACCTCTATACCCACGCTAGCCAAGAACATTACGGTGAATGCTGTCAACTAGCACGGAGAATAAGGCTGTTGAGGAGCGACCATCCGTGTAATTGCTTTGCGCGAGCATTGATATGTCAGATAGTATAACATGCATTCTTTATCAAGAGGGAAATCCGACATACCGCCACAAACTCAAAGCTAATACATAGTGGCTGTAATATCTTCAGAAACAAATATAGAAATAAACATAACATAAATCAGTCACAGACAATTCATATCACAAAGGCGGAAGAAGATATGAGTATAACACATGAAAGTGTTCATCAGAGTAGTGGTCAAAAAGATCCACAATAAGACAAAATAATAGCAACCTGTGCTATACAAAAGAATACATCTATGAGTCTATATCTCAAGTGTATACAACAAAATAAACTACTAATCTAAGTAGTTTGCCAAAAGTCAGAGTAATGAATCCAAGGGGAGAAGTCAAGAAGAAGCACCTGTAACATCTCGGTCTGACCCGAGTATTATTTAATAAGAAAATAATAAATGGATCAGTCTAACTATAAATATCAGATGAAACGATATAGAATAAGAGATATGACTAAACACATAATAATCACAATGCCAAGCTGTGATATATATATAAGTAATTGAAAATCAACGAGAGATTAATCAATATCACCAAATCTACACAAGAATCAAAGAAATGTCATACTCCTCATTTCGTTCACTAAACTATAAATATTGACAATTATATCAATGCCAATCACAAAAGTCAGTGACACACAAATTCACCAATGCACAGATATTGATAAAACTTATCAATGGAAATCACGAAAATTGGTGAAGCACAAATTCTAGAAATCATCTCAAGAAATACAAAAATCACAAAACGGGGGAAGGCCTATTAGAAACAGGAGCATAAAGCCCACCAACACGTGTATCACAAACGGAACGCTAATTCCATGGTTGCTAACCATCACAAATTGAGCCGAAACTCCACAAACGGCCCGAAGACCTTGGGTTGCTACCCCACCAATTTGAGTCGAAACTCCACAAAACGGGGTTTAGTCTCCCTCGTAGACAAAGAGACATCGCACATTGCTAGTCTAAATCACAAAGATGATCGTCATGATCAACGAGAAGTGTCGATTACACTAAGCTAGTAAATATATGAGTTTAGCTTCATGTCCCATAACCACTTGCTTAACTCAAATATTTACAAACAAACTGTAGATCTCCACTAGGAAATTGTCACAAGAGGTTCAATCGAACAAGTCCAAGAATTAACCGACGAAGTAAACGCAAGCGTTTCATACCACTTGTTTTACTAAGCCGTTTAATTAGATTTCTCATACGAGTGAGGTAAGGTTTGTATATACTAATAGATTAGAAATTGATTTAAGAAAACGATCTTTGTAATAAAATAGTGTCGAAATCATTTGAAGAAAGAGTTTTGATATTTACTACTAGTATAGAAAACCTTTATATTTTTAAAGTGACAAATCACAAAGAAGATTGTTGGAACAATCAATCACTAAAATTCACATTCGAAGACGTGAATAAAAATCCAAACAAATCGATAAAGAATCCATCGAAATGGATATTCAAAAATCCCTAAAAAGGAGTCATCAAAGTCATAATAAATGATAACAACAAATAGGATCATCACGAATCGATTTAAATTGGAATTCTCAAGCGAATAGGCAAGCAGGCAAAACACTGCTGTTTCAGACGTCTGAAACAAGTGGTTCAGACGTCTGAATCTGGAAATATAAAGATTTCCAGAACACAATTCAGATGTCTGAATCGAGTGTTTCAGACGTCTGAAATAGGCATATTTTAGCCTATTTTCTTTCTGTTTGAAATAGAACCAATTCAGACGTCTGTAACCCCATATTCAGAAGTCTGAATCTGGGAATAGAAATCTTCCCAGATAATATTCAGACGTCTGAATATTCCGTTTCAGACTTCTGAATCTGGAGTTCAGGGCATTCCCTGAACCTAGGCCAAAAATGGCCAAACGAATATCGAAAACAATCGAACGAGCAAATGGCGATGACTAAGGAATTACGTCGAACGAAACCCAGCCTAAACGGCTCTTCGAAACGCCTCAAATATCAATGTCCAAATATCCATAATAGGATTTTCATAAATTAGACCAAAACGCCAAAAATTGGAATATACATGAAATCGATCCAAACCAAAATCAATTGCACACGAATAAACATTAGGAATTCATATCTAACAATCGACGATAATCATAGACAAAGATGTGAGATAAAAATCTTACCTTTTTACAAAATCAAACAAGAAGAAGCCTGAAAGCAAATGGAGAATTAACCTCTCTTCAACACAACCCAAATGAGCTTGAATCTATGCTCAAAACAAGAACATTGCCAAAATTAGGTTTAGGAATTTCTGAAATTGGTAAGAGAATAAGTTGGAGAAGAAGAAGAGAATGCTTACGAATGGGTTCTCTTGAATTTGGAGCTAGGAATTTGAGGTTGCAAGAGAAACTAGGGTTTTGGAGTTTTAATTTCCAATCTCTCCCACCATTAATGCCTTAGAACTGAAAAGAGGAAGAAGTGTGGGTGAATGGGGAAGAGTGGTTCAGTTTTGAGTATAAGTTGGCTAGTGGGCTGAACCCAAACTCAAACCCAAAGTGAAAAAGGTCAAATTTTTGACTAACTCCAAATATATCAAAGTTTATACTCAAAAAGGTCGCAAACGGCATTTTGAACTCAATGGAGGTGGTCTCGAGTCCTAATTCGGCTGTTTGCAAAAGGTAGCTTTTCGGACTAAAATCCGACTAACGATAAAATATTTAAATAAAATATTAAATATAAAATTGATAAATATGCGGGTTGTTACAAAACAAGCCAAGTTGGACTAAAAAAACAAAGTTTTGAGATTAAAATTAGTAAGTAATTAATTGATTGATTTGTATGGTATGCAAATGAAATGAAATTGAATGTTGGATAATGTTTGATTTAAAATTGTGTAAAATAAAGAGCAGAATTAGTTCAAATGGACTAAAAATAATTAATGTTTGGAAATAAAATTTATTGGTTGAAAATGAATTTCTGAATGAACAAATGAATTTATAATTGTAAGTAAATGAACTGAAATTGGATATTGGAATGATATTAAATGGAATTAAGTCCTTGCTTAACAAAATTCAAAAGAATGGTATGTAGCAAGATTTTACTGGAGTTAAGTTAAATAAAATTGAATTGAAATGAATTCAGTTGAGTTATAGATAATATTGAATGTAATAAAATTCTTACTTAAATAAATAAATGTAAAATAAGTAAGTATTGAATTGGATTAAAATAGATTTGGTATGAGTTGCAAACAAATCCAATTCAAGCATAAATTGAATGACCTTATTATTAATAAATTCTATAATGAATTGTTAATGTGAATTAAAATTAAAAAAAAGAGATAAAAGAATAAACTAATCGAATAAATTAGTAAAATGGTTGGGATTTGATCAAAGGAAAAATCAAATCAAAGATTTGAATGGAAGTCGGTTGAATAAAATAAACTTAAGTTATTGGGTGGAATAGTTTGAAGAAAATAAATAACTTAAGTAAATTGTGAGATGGTTATTTAATATATTGTTTGTCGAGTTTAATAAAATGGTTTGGAAACAAACTTTTGGATATGAAAGAAAATGCAATGAAAGATTGTGAATAAATTAAAATGGAATGGAATCAAGTGTAAATTGAGTTGGAATCAATTTAAATGGTTATAAAGCTTAAGTAATTATTTATTCACATTAATATTGTCAAATTGCATAAGAAAATGGATCGTTCGATGTAAATGAGATTAGATAAAATCCTATGAGTTATTAGAAGTGAAATAGGATGATTTTGAATCAATTGGAATGAATATAAGTTTGTCTTGCTTAGAATGAATTAAATATAAGCGTGTAAGTTTTAAATCACTTAAACTGAATGGAATGATTTGAGAATTGGTTGTAAGCAATTGTAATAAGTGTCGGAACCTTATATGTGCTTATGGAAATTATAAAATGTGCATTATATGTGAAATTTTTGTGTTAGCTATTGAAAGTAAGTGAAATGTTAATAAATTGCATATATTTAGTACTTATATGTTTGAATTGAGTAAGTACAGGTACCGGGAAGCCGTTTGATAGGATTTGATCGCACAAAATGCTAAAATAATAAGCCGCTTGCTTAAAAATGCTAAATAAAGGCACACCTACGCAATAAAAATAGGAAATATGAATTGTTTTTGTTTTTCCGACCGTGTGGGTCCACGTGTATAAATATTTATATTTTTTGTCAAATTGCAAAAGCTCCTCCATACAAAGGAGACTCTGCCAAAATTTTGGGAGTTAGAAATTTTTTGAAAAATTTGGAAAAAATTTAGTTAGCGACAAAACGATTCCAAATTGGAAACTGAAATAAATTAGGATGAAACTAATTTAAATAATGACTTGAATCAATATAAATGGAAGATAAAATTCAATATTCAAAGTTGAAAATAAATAGAATTCGGATAGAAATGGGAGAACCAATTTGAATAGAAGTAGATGTAAACTAAAGTGATGAAGTGAAAATAAAAATGAGAAGCATATAAAATATTTATATTGAACTTAAGAAGAAATGGTGAAATTCTTAAGTAATATGGATGTCGGGAAAATATATTGAATAAGCATTGGAATGAAGGTTTAACAAAATGTTTTTGAATGCTATGATTGGATATTATTGCTAAATAGGATATGCAGGTATTATAAAGGGAAAGGAAAATTGGTTTTGATTTCAGAAGATAAATTTGAATTTCTCGACAAAATGGTATGTGTTTAAATTTCTGTATTAAATTTGATTGGGTTTTTGATCTAGCCACTTGGCTTTTTGTTTTTTGGAATTTGATTGCCCGTAGAGGCATTTTGTAGTTGTACCGAGCCAGCCGGGCAAAGGAGACGCTGGCGAAATTTTTCAAAAATTTAGGGAGTTAGAAAATTTTTGAGAAATTTTGAAAATTTAAAATTTGGTTTTAAATTGAAATTTGAATGGTTGGGTATATGATATTGGTGGGAACCTAATGGGAGAAGTTTGGAAAGTTAGGAACAGTGGTAGGGTGTTCTTAATAAAAAAAGTGTTTTAGGAAAAAGGTAAATGGGTATTAGACCATTCTTCCTAACTAGTAATTTCGGGGACGAAATTCTTTTAAGGGGTAGGAATGTGACGACCCAGAATTTTTAAGCATTTGAAATTGAAATATTTAATTGGTTTTAAATATTTAAAATTAATTTTTAACTTGAATTCAAATATTATTATTATTTAGCAATTAAGTTATTAGATTTAATAATTTTAAATTGGGTAAAATGTTGAATCTAGAGTTTTAAGCCTCTTAAAAATAATTTGAAGGATTATAAAATTTATATTGAGGATACTGAAGAGAATAGAAGTTTTGAAATCAAATTTAGAAATGGTTTGTTAAGTTTTGAAATTATATCGTTTAAATTAATATTTTAAAATAGCCTTTCGAGGCACGGTATAAGAATTCGACGAAACCAGTTCCATTGAATCCGTAATAGCGCATTATTACCTTTCAAATTTCATAGCATCTGGAGTTGTTGTGTGAGCGTACGATATATAATCACGCTGAAATTTTTATTTAAAATTCAATATAATTTTAAGGTTCAAAAAGCTATGTTCTTCATATGATCGAATTAGGACTCGAAACATTTTTTATTGTGTTCGGAATAGAGGTTTAATGTTATAAATGCCTAGCAGCTTGCCTCGATAGGGGTTTGAAATTTTAGACTGCGTAAAACGAGACGATTTGAATTTAATTAATATTTAGATATTTTAGTCAGCAGTGAGATTTCTTTCCAATAGCCACCGTTCTTTCATTTTGGCCATCTTCTTTCTGAGCTAGCCGACCAATTCTGTCCCTTTTTCTATCAACACGCAAAAATCAATTCAAAGCCGACAACGCCCTTCGTTAAATCACGTATATTCCTTCTATCCTCATCAGTTCAGACCAAAACCAAAAATCAAGCAAAGAAATCATGGCCGAACAAATTTCTTTTAATCAAATCCATTCTCTTCTTAGAAAAAATAAAAAAAGGGAAATTGAAAGCTCGTTCAAAAATAATCGCTCGTTCAAAATCAACCCAATTCCCTAATCGATCAAAGCATTCGAAGCTCGAGGCAGGCCGCTTGCGATCAAGTGGAGGGAGACGCGATGTCTTCGAATCGATTGTTAGAGAAGGAGCAATCCCAAAAGGGGGCTTGGCCGAGATCTCGATCGAGGTTTAGGGCGGCGGTGGTCGCAGTAAGGAGGCGAGGCGAGGATGGCAAAAGTCGCGACTGTGCCTTGGTGGTTCGAGTGGATCTCGATCAGGGCGGCGCTCGATGTGTGCGGCAGCTAGGCGAAGTCGTGATGGCATCGAGTCGGTAGTGAGGTATACGATTTTAATGATCGAATTTGTGTTAATATACATATATTCATATGTATATATATGTGAATTAAACTGTTTTCAGATTTATCTTAACAAGCAATTTCAGTTTTTAGATTTCTAAGTTGCAAATTTTAAAACTGTTTAAGCCGGAAAGGAAATATTACTAAGATGTAAAAAGAAAATCTGTTTTTAAAATTTTACACTAAGCTAAGGTTTTGGTTTTGAAAAAAGAGAAGATTTTACCGTAAAGGAAATTCTGTTAAATTTAAATATGCGTGGAAAAATTTTATACAGAGAAAATATATTATAGTAAATACACATATATATATATATATATATATTGGATTTGGGAATTAAACTGTTTAATTAACCTATAAAATTTATTTTGGTTACTAAAATTGTTTAGGAAAAAAATTTAAATTAGTTTAAACTACACTATTAAATGTTAATAGACTGTTCGGTTAGTTTGAATATTAAAAAAAACATCTGATGATTTTACAAGGTCTGAAAATCGTGGAAAACAAGTTGAGATGGGTTGGATTGCAGAACGAAAAGCAAAGGTGAGTTAATCTCACTCATCTAGGCTTAATTTAAATTTAAATGGTTAAATTTAAATAATTGGTTGGATGATTGAATTGATTTGATGTGCTATATTAAAGTATATAATATATCTTGGAATGATTGATTTCCCGTATTATACAGCGGATGAGACCCTTTGCGTCGCATAATAGTGGATGATATTATATTTAAAACCAATATACCGCGATATTCCACCTCGAAGTGGAATTGGTACTTTATGTTGTGCTAACATCTGTGGATGCGGGAAAACAGGTTGGAGGGATCCAACTGGATTCCTCAACATTTATTTAAATTATTTAATATTCTCTGTTGTGATTATTTGATGTTCTATGATGAATTATATTGGAATATTGAATGTTATGGTTTTCTTGAATATATTTTGGTACACTGAGTTATCAAAATTTATAAATTGGAATTTGGAAAGGCAATAAAAGAGTGGAGTTTTAATTAAAATAATTATAGCAAACTTTAATAAACTAAGAATGAATTGAAAGGTAATGGAAGTGGTATTAAAATACTGACTAATAGATAATTTCGAGCATGAAAAAAAAGGAATTTTGAATAAAACAGAAATTAATGAATTGTATACTTAAGTGACATCATTTAAAGGAATAAAGAATTATTTTAAAATTCAAAGTTTAAATTCATTTAAAAGGATAAAGAAGTAATTTGGGAAATCTAAAATTGATATTTTTAGTTAAAAGTATTTTAAATCATAATTAAGGATTTAAATCTGAAGTTAATGGATTTTGGAATAAATGGAGTAAATTGAAAATTAATTCGGGAATTGATTTAAATGTGTAAAACCGAGATTTTTAAAGAAGAATGTGGCTATGAAATTTATAAATTGGGTTTATAAAAGCAAACTAATTTATCTGTGGATATTTGGGAAAATAAATTCACGATGGGAATTTATTAAAGGAAAGGGAACATTTGTTTAAAATAAATGGTGATTCATTTTTAAAGAATGTGAAGAGAAGTATATTTCCCTGGATAGCCAAGTACATTTTCAAAGTAAATTTTTAAATATAAGATAAAAGTTTTAATGTTGTTTTAAAAAGCATATTTTAGAAAATTTATTATTGCTAAATGTTTAAATTCTAAAGTAAGTATGTTTTTTCCAAATCTATTATCATAGTAATTATTTAAAGGTGACTCAGTATTTTGTTTTTGTGATATCCCGGAAATTTGGGGCAATATCAATTTAATAATCTACATCAAAAATTAAATTGATTTTATAATATTTGTTAATAATATTGAAATTCATTTAATCATCTTATTTTAAATAAATATTTAACCGATAATTTATCTTTTAAAAGCTAATTTAAATTGTTTCTATCTATAATGTATATATGTATAGATTGGTATATATTATAAATAGATCAGTTTTGTTTTTAAAATTTGATAGATAATTTGGAAATTTAATATTGTATAAATAATAGTATGATCTTTAAAATACTCAAGATAAAGTTTAATTTGTTTAAAATGATTTTAGCCTAGAGTTTAAATTTAAATAAAAAGATTGTTTTGTTCTTTTTACTTCAACTTTATAAAATAGGTAATTTGTTTATGTAGTGATTTCATTTATGAATCATTTTAAATTAGTAATGAGTGATTTTTAAACAATAACAATAATGCAATATTTTTTATAAATAGATTTTAATATAAAAGAAAGTGTTATTTTAAATTCATTTATATATATAAGTATTTTGTAAAGCTATGGTTTGTAAATTTAAAATAAAGTAAACTTTATAAATATTTAACTTAAGAATGAATCAAATGTATGAGGTTAACATAATTACATAAGTTAAAATTTACAACAAATATTGAAATAAAGTAATCAAAGCAAAAAAAAAAAAAACAAAGCAAGATAAATAAATGCAGCCTGTAAAGGAAATATACAAGGCAAGAATATAAACATGTAAAATAGAATGTAAAGCTAAAAAGGGGGAAACAAGTAATCATGTTATACAATAATTATGTTGGCAAATAAAACAAAATAAAGTAAAGCAAAATATATGCAGACAAGTATAAAACATAAGATAAAAATGTTAGTAGCTTATAGAATAAGATTCAGATAAGTATAAACATCAAGTATGAAAACAAAAAAAATAAAAGTACAAACATTTGCAAGTTGTTTGTAAGAGAGATGAACAAAGCAAAGTAAATAAATTACATTTGCAGGTTAGAGCAGAGGATTGCATAGCTTAAAAAAAATATAAATATCTATACATAACAATGAGTAGTTGTAGACACTAAGTACAATATCTAAACATATGCAGGCATTAGAAGATATTGTCAACCTGTAACTTAATGCAGAATAAAAATATCTTTGTACATAAGATAAGATTAGGTGTAAACATCTAGTACATTTACAGTTAATGCTTTCAATTATTAGCACATAATAAAATCATTTCGAACTGTTGAAATCAACTCGGCCTCCTAATTAAAAGATTTGGCCTAATAAAACAAAACACAAGTAAAAATCTGCAAATTTGCTTGTCTCAGATGCCACCCTCCCCTGAACTTCTTTATATATGCATATTTTGTTTTAGTTCGTTCATTAAAAATCTGAAACAAAGAACAATAGAAAACAGTTTTAATTATACAAACTTAGTAACATTACAACTGAGAAAGAAAGAAGAATCAAAGGGAAAAATCAAGTAAAAACCATTTCTAGTTTTTAAAGTTCAAGTTGTTTCAAACACAAGAAGGCTCTGTTCTGCCAATTGCTGTGAGTAACATTTTTCTAAATTTATTTAAGTTTTACAATCTGATGCAAGAAGATATTTGGATGCTTAAGTATAGGGTTTGAATGTTGATTAAATCTTGAATATTTATTTAATCATTTTACTCTGGTGATGAGTGATGGAAATTTTATACAGTTCAAAACTTCAAATTCTGACTGTTTCCTTTTAAAACTTGCCCTGTTTCTTTTCAAAACTATGGTGAGCAATATTCTATTGATTTAACTAAATTAGTTGCTTGAGTATAACTAGGAAAAAAGTTTATGTTGTAAAATTGCTGATATGTTTATATGTGAAGTGTGGATGCATATATCCTGTACAAATTTTGGAGATGCCTCTGATTGTTTCCCCAGGTCAAAATGTGTAAACAAATGCTTATTTTTGTAAATACAAACCAAGATGGTTAGTTTGTACAGAAATTTAATTTTAAAATCTTGATTAAGCTAAATCAACTTATCATTGTCACTGGAATACCAAAATGTTTGAGCAAACTTTAAACAAATTAAAATCAAATCTTTTTAACTTACAAATTCAACAATATACACTGCATTCTTATACTTTAGTATGAATTTTAAAACAAAATTTATAATTTTTAGAAGGGGCACTTAAGAGTAGTTCTGGAAAGTATATAAAATACAAACTTGGGGGTTTCTGGTGATCTAAGGGGATTTGGAGGCCGGGTCTGTGGCTGGTGATAGGGGAGTGACCGGAGATGTTGAGAAAAATGACCGGAGGCTCTATCAATCATGGTGGCGATGGTGGTTTCCGATTTCACTGAGGAAACCTAATTTTTGAACTGGGTTGAAGTGCGGACCTGTTTGTTTCCCTTGGTGCATCGAGTTAAACAGGGAATTGGGGATGGGTAGAGGGGTGAAAGTCAAAGCAGTTGCCGGTGGTGGTCGTCCTCTGGAGGTCGGAGGAGGAGAGGCGAAGTGCTGACAGGTTTCGAGGGAGAGATATGTTCATGGTTCCAGGTTTTGAAAATGTGGGCTTGTTTTTGTCACGAGCATGTGGTGTAGCTTTGGGTGGTCGGGATCGTAGCAAGTGATACTCGGCGGCGTGTTGGAGCGCAGGTGAGTGGCCGGCGTTGGTTGGGGCCACGGTGCACGTGCACCGTGCCGAGGGAAGCTGGGTAGTTGTCTCTGTGTATAGGTTTCTGGTTAGGGGAGAACTCGAGTAAATCGAGTATGTGACTCGAAGTAAGGCTAGGGGAAAACCCGAAGTAAATGAAAAGGGGATTGGTGTTGTATTGTTTCAGGTTTGGTAAAAACTGGAAACAGAGTTCTGTTTTAAAATTTAAAATGAAACCTAAAGTAAATAATAAATTTGAACATGTTAAAAACCAGTTTTAGGTTCGAATTCAAGTTTACTTTTGAATTCAAATTTAAATTAAAATAAAATTTAAAACAAATAAAATATGGGTTTCATGTCAAGGGTACAACCTGACAGTTTCAGATTTTAGATTTAGTTTAAAATCTGAATCAAACTTAAATTGTGTTTGAAAATTTAAAAGTTCAAAATATAGATCCAATTGAACTTTTGAATATAAGTTTTTAGAAACAAATTTGGATTTTAAATCAAAAAGTAAAAATCAAGGTTTTTTCTCAAAGCACGCTAAAACCAAGTTTAAAAATTTAAGTAAACTAATGAATTCAAAATCTGAAAATATATATCAGTTTAAAATCTAAATGTATGAATCAAGGATAAATTCAAATAGTACTTTCAAAAAAGAATTTGTCTGCAATTAAATATTTGAATTGGGTTTTTTATAAAGTTCTTTGAAATGGAAGTTAAATAAAATTGTTTAACTTGAAACTGCAAGTTAAATATAAATGTATTTTGGGAATTTAAATTTAAATTAAGATTCAATTAATTTAATTTAAAAGATTTTCTTATACAAGTTCATATATGTAAATAATAAGTGTTATTTACATTTATTTAAAGGATTTTAAATTGAATTTAACTTATAGTCATTTTGAATCTTAAATTCAAAAGATATTTGAATTTGAATTTAAAATGTAATGTTAATAAATTCGTTAATAAAGAAATAAATTATCTTAAGAATAATAGGTTGATGAAGAAATGACTTATGTATTAATAGTTTAGATCAATTTATAATTGGAAATTAATTAAGAAAGTAATTTAAGTAATGTTATCAACGATGATTAACTAAAGATTACTAAGTAATTTATTAATGAGATAAACTTTGATAATTAATCAGATTAATTAGATAATCTATTGTAAAATTGTTAAATGTAATTATTTGATAAAAGTAATTAAGAGATTAATTACTTATCGTAATTAATTTTAATAAATGATTAATTTAAGTTAATTAATTTAGTTTAATTAATTTAAGAAAGTCATTTGATAATTGATAAGTGTAATTTCTTAGTGTATGCAATGGAGCACAATTACTTAAGGAAATAATTAATGTTAATTATTGAATGTAATTAATGAAAAATGATGAGATAATAAAGTAATTTGGATAATTACTTTTAAAATTAATCTTGGGATTAATTAGTGGAGATAATTAATTATGGGGATAATTAATTTATTTATATGAGTAATTAAGGGTGGTTAGTTACTGGTTGATATTAATCAAAGGTGATTAAAAATTGTGTTAAATTAAAAGATTAATCATTCAATGAAATTAATTTAAATAAAGTAATTTAATTTAAATCTAAACTAGAAATCATTAATTAATATAATTAATGATGTAAATTAAGAATTGGTTAAATAAGAAATAATTAATAATATGGTAATTAATTAAGAACAAATGTAATCAATTAAATAAAGTAATTAAATATTAAATAATTTAGAATAATTTATTTGTAAAATTAATCAAAGACTAATTACCTATGGTAATTAGTAAATGATTAATCAAAGTGATTAATCAAGATGAATATTTAGAAGATGATTAATTAATTTGATTTATAATTAATTAAGGTTTGTATAAGCAGGATTTATAGATAAAGAATTAATTTACTTTAAATTAATTAGTGATAGAAGTAGTTAATTTAATTCATTTTAAATTAATTACAAATGGTATGATTATAAATCATTGCTTATGGATGTATGATATTGATATCTCATTTGATGGTGTGAATTTAGTTATGACATGAATACTATCTATCTGATATGGATGCTTAGTTTAAATATGATAATATCTAGTTATCTGTTTGGATGAAAATATTGATTATCTGTTTATGAGATTATCAGTGATTATCTATTGTGATATTATATCCATCTGTGTGTATATATTGAATTATATTGAATTAAACTGTTAAGGGTAAATAGACAACTTGGCCTTAAAAGACACGTTTTGGATTTCGATGAGACCGGGATCGGTTTTCCTTATTTGGAACATCCGAAAACCACATCGATTCCAAATTAACGATAGGTCGTGAAGATGAAGTAAAGATGGAGATTCAGAATGCAAGGGTTATCGTCGTTAACTTTGAGGGTGATTCCAAAATGAGTGTAACGAGATAATGCCTTCGGTTTCGTTCGAACCCGGAACGAACTTGTATGGATTGAATGCTTACAACACATCGTCAGGTGGGCGATGAGCATTCTAAGAATTATGATCTCTAAAGGTAATCGTAACCTCAAGCCTTATCAACTGGGAATGGCTAAAACAGGGGAGGTGCAGCAAGGTTAAGTGGGTCATGCCCAAGCAAGACAAGGATATTCCCCTGTCTAGATGTCCCTTATTTTCGGCTGTGTGGGCAGTTGGTCATGACAACTGCCGGGGTTTATCTTGTTCGGGACTGCTCAGTAAGGAATGGTTCCGGCCTTGTGTTGCAGGGGGTCGGGAGTGATCCTCGGTACATTGATCTAGGCCACGTACTGTGACGGGCGGTACCCTAGTAGCCCTGCCATTATATGCAATCCACAATCCAATAAGTGCCAACGGTTTTGATTGTATTACCCACTTTTGTGGCTAGTAGCTGGAATTTAATGAATGTAACAATTTCGGCTATTTTCTATTTACTTGAAAACCCTAGACCTATTATAATATCACAGAATTTCCTATCAAATATTTTGGTTATCGTAAGGTAAAAACTTACCCATGTTTATGTGTGGGAAGTCTTACGTGATACCTTTTATTTTCAAAAGATTTTCAAAGTTAAGCAATCTTTAACCTGTTACTCGTACCAGACCCATGTCTGACCCGGGGTTTATTTTTGTGTTTTCATAAACTCTCGGGTACCCAAATTTTTACGGGTAGTCAAGGGATTCAGGTTTAGCTTTGACGAATTCTGGAGGAGCAATGGAGCAGGAGGCTTCAGCGTTATAGTTATACACATAGTTCCGCTGTGTTGGTATCTCTGAGTCATATTGTTGAGTTGTTTTGTGTATTGAGTTGTATAACTAGACGGGTGTCTATAACTGTCTAGTATGTGATGTATTATCTGTAAGACACTGATTGATATTGTATATTATGTAATTACTTATGTGATATATTATATTTATCGTTCCGCTGTGAGATTCTGATGTTGTTGTTCTTTCTTCTCTATCTTTTCTACTTTCTCATCTCTTTCTTTTCTTAAAAACGATACGTCTTTCTGGGCGTAGGAAGTCGGGTCGTTACAGTGGTATCAGAGCGCTAGGTTGAGTGAATACCTAGGCTCTTGAGTGATTTCTTTCTTGAGAGAGCGTATTTGTAATTTTGATATATATATATATATATATATATATTTAATTATTTCTACCTATTGTTGGGTTACCTGTTCGGGTTTTCCAATAAGCTATAAAGGTAGATAGGGTGGTGGTGTGTGTAACACAACTACCAATGGTTGGAATTTGAATGATTGAGGTTGGAAGTGTATTTGTCGAGATTGTAGATCTAATACCATCTCGAGTGAGCTTTGGATGGTGTAAGGATTTCATCGATCTCTGAAGGAAACCTATTAAGGTTCGGAGTTCATCTATGAAGTGTAATTTGGTTAAGCTAGAGTTTGGATCTCTCGGGTGGACAGAAGCCAGACATGAGATCTTGATATATCAAGGTGTAGTAGCTGTGTGATGAGACACAGTGACTATGGATGTCTCCGAAGATGTTTCTTTTAGACAAGTTAAGGAAGTATATCTGTTCGATGTTGTCGCTGTGTTCAGCTGGGTGTTTCTGTTTTCTGTGAGGTTCGAGTTTTTCGAAGAGCTTTGAATTAAGTAATCTTTGGTTTCTAGGTCAGCAGCGGAGTTTAGAAGCTGGAGGGTAGTTCCATTTCTTCGATGGATTGGTCACATAAGTGTAAGCTGTCTGATTTGTAAAGAGAAAGCAGTATTTTTGAAATTAGGCTGGATTGATCGCAAAAGTGACTTGCGATAGTTTGAGTGTTCTCTTATGTTTCAGAGATTTTTCTCGATGCCTTCAAGGAGCCAAAGTTTTGCTAATATCTGAAGATTGAGTTTGGTGAAGCAGCTCAGAATTTTGGAGGAACTTTTGAGTTTTATTTTTGGAATGTGTTGACCGGTCTGTGCTTGAGTTCATAATCAGCATTTTCATCTGTTCAATCAGAGTTGCGCAGTGGAAGCATGATGGCAGCTGTTTTAGTTTGGGAGCAACTGGATGTTGCAGTGTTTGGATGGGAGAGTTCTATAGGAAATTTTTCAGGATCTGAGGCCAGATTGGAGTGTACGTGCTTAATATCTTTTGGATAAGAGACGGACGAATTTGGATTCCGAAGTCGGAGATTTGATTTTGGATAAGTGTTTAGTCTACAGGATTGAATTGTCAGTTTGGATAACTGCAATTTGTTTTGTTTCACGTATCTCTGAGGGAGTACGTGTAAGATCTATCTCTGGGTGTAGAATCAGCAGTTCAGGGAATTGTAGTTGTTGATTCAGACTTGCCTGTAGTCTGATATCCCGCCTTGTTTTGTAGATCTAGATGAGTGGAAGCTCTGTAGCTTAGTAATATTGATTGTTTGAGTTTTATAGGGCGAGTATCCCGGTATTTTTGTTAGGGAAACACGAGGAAATTCTATCCGAAATTTTGTCTGGATAGTTAGATTTGTTTGTTTGGATGAATTGGTTGCTATGATTGTTAGCTTATGATTAATATATGCTTGTGTTTTAAAATAAATCTTTACCTAGATTATTAAATTACCTTTGTTTTAAATTTCGGGGACGAAATTCTTTTAAGGGGGGAGGAATGTGATATCCCGGAAATTTGGGGCAATATCAATTTAATAATCTACATCAAAAATTAAATTGATTTGATAATATTTGTTAATAGTATTAAAATTTATTTAATCATCTTATTTTAAATAAATATTTAACTGATAATTTATCTTTTTAAAGCTAATTTAAATTGTTTCTATTTATAATGTATATATGTATAGATTGGTATATATTATAAATAGATCAGTTTTGTTTTTAAAATTTGATAGATAATTTGGAAATTTAATATTGTATAAATAATAGTATGATCTTTAAAATACTCAAGATAAAGTTTCGTTTGTTTAAAATGATTTTAGCCTAGAGTTTAAATTTAAATAAAAAGATTGTTTTGTTCTTTTTACTTCAAATTTATAAAATAGGTAATTTGTTTATGTAGTGATTTCATTTATGAATCATTTTAAATTAGTAATGAGTGATTTTTAAACAATAACAATAATGCAATATTTTTATAAATAGATTTTAATATAAAAGAAAGTGTTATTTTAAATTCATTTATATATATAAGTATTTTGTAAAGCTATGGTTTGTAAATTTAAAATAAAGTAAACTTTATAAATATTTAACTTAAGAATGAATCAAATGTATGAGGTTAACATAATTACATAAGTTAAAATTTACAAAAAATATTGAAATAAAGTACTCAAAGCAAAGCAAAAATAAAATAAAAAAATAAACAAAGCAAGATAAATAAATGCAGCCTGTAAAGGAAATATACAAGGTAAGAATATAAACATGTAAAATAGAATGTAAAGCTAAAAAGGGGAAACAAGTAATCATGTTATACAATAATTATGTTGGCAAATAAAACAAAATAAAGTAAAGCAAAATATATGCAGACAAGTATAAAACATAAGATAAAAATGTTAGTAGCTTATAGAATAAGATTCAGATAAGTATAAACATCAAGTATGAAAAGAAAAAAAAAAGTACAAACATTTGCAAGTTGTATGTAAGAGAGATGAACAAAGCAAAGTAAATAAATTACATTTGCAGGTTAGAGCAGAGGAGTGCATAGCTTAAAAAAAAAAAAATATCTATACATAACAATGAGTAGTTGTAGACACTAAGTACAATATCTAAACATATGCAGGCATTAGAAGATATTGTCAAGCTGTAACTTAATGCAGAATAAAAATATCTTTGTACATAAGATAAGATTAGGTGTAAATATCTAGTACATTTACGTTTAATGCTTTCATTTATTAGCACATAATAAAATCATTTCGAACTGTTGAAATCAACTCAGCCTCCTAATTAAAAGATTTGGCCTAATAAAAAAAAACACAAATAAAAATCTGCAAATTTGCTTGTCTCAGATGCCACCCTCCCTTGAACTTCTTTATATATACATATTTTGTTTTAGTTCGTTCATTAAAAATCTGAAACAAAGAACAATAGCAAACAGTTTTAATTATACAAACTTAGTAACATTACAACTGAGAAAGAAAGAAGAATCAAAGGGAAAAATCAAGTTAAAACCATTTCCAGTTTTTAAAGTTCAAGTTGTTTCAAACACAAGAAGGCTCTGTTCTGCCAATTGCTGTGAGTAACATTTTTCTAAATTTATTTAAATTTTACAACCTGATGCAAGAAGATATTTGGATGCTTAGGTATAGGGTTTGAATGTTGATTAAAGCTTGAATATTTATTTAATCATTTTACTCTGGTGATGAGTGATGGAAATTTTATACAGTTCAAAACTGCAAATTCTGACTGTTTCCTTTTAAAATTTGCTCTGTTTCTTTTCAAAACTGTGGTGAGCAATATTCTATTGATTTAACTAAATTAGTTGCTTGAGTATAACTAGGAAAAAAGTTTATGTTGTAAAATTGCTGATATGTTTATATGTGAAGTGTGGATGCATATATCCTGTACAAATTTTGGAGATGCCTCTGATTGTTTCCCCAGGTCAAAATGTGTAAACAAATGCTTATTTTTGTAAATACAAACCAAGATGGCTAGTTTGTACAGAAATTTAATTTTAAAATCTTGATTAAGCTAAATCAACTTATCATTGTCACTGGAATACCAAAATGTTTGAGCAAACTTTAAAAAAATTAAAATCAAATCTTTTTAACTTACAAATTCAACAATATACACTGAATTCTTAGACTTTAGTATGAATTTTAAAACAAAATTTATAATTTTTAGAAGGGGCACTTAAGAGTAGTTCTGGAAAGTATATAAAATACAAACTTGGGGGTTTCTGGTGATCTAAGGGGATTTGGAGGCCGGGTCTGTGGCTGGTGATAGAGGAGTGACCGGAGATGTTGAGAAAAATGACCGGAGGCTCTATCAATCATGGTGGCGATGGTGGTTTCCGATTTCACTGAGGAAACCTAATTTTTGAACTAGGTTGAAGTGCGGACCTGTTTGTTTCCCTTGGTGCATCGAGTTAAACAGGGAATTGGAGATGGGTAGAGGGGTGAAAGTCAAAACAGTTGCCAGTGGTGGTCGTCCTTTGGAGGTCGGAGGAGGAGAGGCGAAGTGTTGACAGGTTTCGAGGGGGAGATATGTTCATGGTTCCAGGTTTTGAAAATGTGGGCTTGTTTTTGTCACGAGCATGTGGTGTAGCTTTGGGTGGTCGGGATCGTAGCTAGTGATACTCGGCGTCATGTTGGAGCGCAGGTGAGTGGCCGGCGTTGGTTGGGGCCACGGTGCACGTGCACCGTGCCGTGGGAAGCTGGGTAGTTGTCTCTGTGTATAGGTTTCTGGTTAGGGGAGAACTCGAGTAAATCGAGTATGTGACTCGAAGTAAGGCAAGGGGAAAACCCGAAGTAAATGAAAATGGGCTTGGTGTTGTATTGTTTCAGGTTTGGTAAAAACTGGAAACAGAGTTCTGTTTTAAAATTTAAAATGAAACCTAAAGTAAATAATAAATTTGAACATGTTAAAAACCAGTTTTAGGTTCGAATTCAAGTTTACTTTTGAATTCAAATTTAAATTAAAATAAAATTTAAAACAAATAAAATATGGGTTTCATGTCAAGGGTACAACCTGACAGTTTCAGATTTTAGATTTAGTTTAAAATCTGAATCAAACTTAAATTGTGTTTGAAAATTTAAAAGTTCAAAATATAGATCCAATTGAACTTTTGAATATAAGTTTTTAGAAACAAATTTGGATTTTAAATCAAAAAGTAAAAAATCAAGGTTTTTTTTCAAACCACGCTAAAACCAAGTTTAAAAATTTAGGTAAACTAATGAATTCAAAATCTAAAAATATATATCAGTTTAAAATCTAAATGTATGAATCAAGGATAAATTCAAATAGTTCTTTTAAAAAAGAATCTGTCTGCAATTAAATATTTGAATTGGGTTTTTTACAAAGTTCTTTGAAATGGAAGTTAAATAAAATTGTTTAACTTGAAACTGCAAGTTAAATATAAATGTATTTTGGGAATTTAAATTTAAATTAAGATTCAATTAATTTAATTTAAAAGATTTTCTTATACAAGATCATATATGTAAATAATAAGTGTTATTTACATTTATTTAAAGGATTTTAAATTGAATTTAAATTACAGTCATTTCGAATCTTAAATTCAAAAGATATTTGAATTTGAATTTAAAATGTAACGTTAATAAATTCATTAATAAAGAAATAAATTATCTTAAGAATAATAGGTTGATGAAGAAATGACTTATGTACTAATAGTTTAGATCAATTTATAATTGGAAATTAATTAAGAAAGCAATTTAAGTAATGTTATTAACGATGATTAACTAAAGATTACTAAGTAATTTATTAATGAGATAAATTTTAATAATTAATCAGATTAATTAGATAATCTATTGTAAAATTGTTAAATGTAATTACTTGATAAAAGTAATTAAGAGATTAATTACTTATCGTAATTAATTTTGATAAATGATTAATTTTAGTTAATTAATTTAGTTTAATTAATTTAAGAAAGTCATTTGATAATTGATAAGTGTAATTTCTTAGTGTATGCAATGGAGCACAATTACTTAAGGAAATAATTAATGTTAATTATTGAATGTAATTAATGAAAAATGATGAGATAATAAAGTAATTTTGATAATTAATTTTTAAATTAATCTTGGGATTAATTAGTGGAGATAATTAATTATGGGGATAATTAATTTATTTATATGAGTAATTAAGGGTGGTTAGTTACTGGTTGATATTAATCAAAGGTGATTAAAAATTGTGTTAAATTAAAAGATTAATCATTCAATGAAATTAATTTAAATAAAGTAATTTAATTTAAATCTAAATTAGAAATCATTAATTAATATAATTAATGATGTAAACTAAGAATTGGTTAAATAAGAAATAATTAATAATATGGTAATTAATTAAGAACGAATGTAATCAATTGAATAAAGTAATTAAATATTAAATAATTTAGAATAATTTATTTGTAAAATTAATCAAAGACTAATTACCTATGGTAATTAGTAAATGATTAATCAAAGTGATTAATCAAGATGAATATTTAGAAGATGATTAATTAATTTGATTTATAATTAATTAAGGTTTGTATAAGCAGGATTTATAGATAAAGAATTAATTAACTTTAAATTAATTAGTGATAGAAGTAGTTAATTTAATTCATTTTAAATTAATTACAAATGGTATGATTATAAATCATTGCTTATGGATGTATGATATTGATATCTCATTTGATGGTGTGAATTTAGTTATGATATGAATACTATCTATCTGATATGGATGCTTAGTTTAAATATGATAATATCTAGTTATCTGTTTGGATGAAAATATTGATTATCTGTTTATGAGATTATCTGTGATTATCTATTGTGATATTATATCCATCTATGTGTATATATTGAATTATATTGAATTAAACTGTTAAGGGTAAATAGACAACTTGGCCTCAAAAGACACGTTTTGGATTTCGATGAGACCGGGATCGGTTTTCCTTATTTGGAACATCCGAAAACCACATCGATTCCAAATTAACGATAGGTCGTGAAGATGAAGTAAAGATGGAGATTCAGAATGCAAGGGTTATCGTCGTTAACTCTGAGGGTGATTCCAAAATGAGTGTAACGAGATAATGCCTTCGGTTTCGTTCGAACCCGGAACGAACTTGTATGGATTGAATGCTTACAGCACATCGTCAGGTGGGCGATGAGCATTCTAAGAATTATGATCTCTAAAGGTAATCGTAACCTCAAGCCTCATCAACCGGGAATGGCTAAAACAGGGGAGGTGCAGCAAGGTTAGGTGGGTCATGCTCAAGCAGGACAAGGATATTCCCCTGTCTAGATGTCCCTTATTTTCGGCTGTGTGGGCGGTTGGTCATGACAACTGCCGGGGTTTATCTTGTTCGGGACTGTTCAGTAAGGAATGGTTCCGGCCTTGTGTTGCAGGGGGTCGGGAGTGATCCTCGGTACGTTGATCTAGACCACGTACTGTGACGGACGGAACCCTAGTAGCCCTGCCATTGTATGGAATCCACAATCCAATAAGTGCCAACGGTTTTGATTGTATTACCCACTTTTGTGGCTAGTAGCTGGAATTTAATGAATGTAACAATTTCGGCTATTTTCTATTTACTTGAAAACCCTAGACCTATTATAATATCACAGAATTTCCTATCAAATGTTTTGGTTAGCGTAAGGTAAAAACTTACCCATGTTTATGTGTGGGAATTCTTCTTACGTGATACCTTTTATTTTCAAAAGATTTTCAAAGTTAAGCAATCTTTAACCTGTTACTCATACCAGACCCATGTATGACCCGGAGTTTATTTTTGTGTTTTCATAAACTCTCAGATACCGAAATTTTTACGGGTAGTCAAGGGATTCAGGTTTAGCTTTGACGAATTCTGGAGGAGCAATTGAGCAGGAGGCTTCAGCGTTATAGTTATACATATGGTTCCGCTGTGTTGGTATCTCTGAGTCATATTGTTGAGTTGTTTTGTGTATTGAGTTGTATAACTAGACGGGTGTCTATAACTGTCTAGTATGTGATGTATTATCTGTAAGACACTGATTGATATTGTATATTATGTAATTACTTATGTGATATATTATATTTATCGTTCCGCTGTGAGATTCTGATGTTGTTGTTCTTTCTTCTCAATCTTTTCTACTTTCTCATCTCTTTCTTTTCTTAAAAACGATACGTCTTTCTGGGCGTAGGAAGTCGGGTCGTTACAGTTTTAAAGGAAAAAAATCTAGTTTTATATTTTATAAAGTAAACTTATTTTAAATATTTCTAAAGTATTATTTTGAATTAAGTATTAATGCAGTTTTTTCTAAATTTAAATGTTAAAGCATATGTTTACAATAAAGTATTTTTAAATTATTATAAAAATCTAAAGTTCTGTGCTTGGCGTTTTCAGTGGAAATAGAAATATTTGGGAAATTTATTCTGTTAAAGGAAGATGGTTTGAAACTGTTTTCAAAGGGTTGAAAATAGAAGTATATCTTGTTAAGATATTTTGAGACAAATAAATAATTTGGGAAATTATTTGTTGTTTGATGGTTGTTGTGAATGTTAATTGATAGTTAAATAACTGACTATCAATATTGGCCAAATGCGCTGATCGTTTCGAAGAGACCAGGATCGGGATTTATTCTCGGAACCACTTCGATCTGGTTTGCATGTTTCATGGGAAAAACGAGTTCGGAGTCGAAGATGGAGCAGTGAAGTGCAAGGGCTGGTTGCTACTAATCTAGAGGATATTTCCTAAATGGATGTAGTAGGAGTAGTGCCTTCGGTTCCGTTCGAACCCCGGACGGACTTGTATGGATGAATGCTGTCAGAACATCGTCAGGTGGACGATGAGCATTCTAAGTGAAACGTTCTAAAAGGTAACGCTTAGCCTCAAGCCTCATCAACCAGGAATGACTAAAAATCAAGGGTTATGCAACAACGCTTGGTGGGCAGCACCCATTTCCGGGTGAGGTCATCCCTGTCTAGATGTCCCTTTTATTTCGGCTTAGTGGTGCGGTTGTTAATCCTAACCGCAGGGTGATCTTATTCGAGATTATCCAGTAAGGGATAGTCCGGGTCTTCTGTTGCACGGGGTAGGGAGTGATCTTCGGTATACTGATCTAGACCAGGTACCGTGATAGGTGGTACCCCAGTGCCTAGTCATTAGTTGGAAATCCATTCTCCCTATGTGCCTTTTACGAGTTTTGTTTGTATTGCTCACTTTGTGGCTAGTAGCTGGAATTTAATCACGTAACAATTTCGGCTATTTTAATAAGTATTTGTATATAGACCCTATTATAATATCAGAGGATTTTAATAAAAAGTTTTTTAGCTATCGTAAGGTAAAAACCCGACATGTTTATTTGTGGCGTGGTCTTACGAGATACTTTTGTTTTCAAAAGGATTTTTGGAACTTTAATAATCAATTTGAGTGTGATTTCTCACGCTGTTATTCCAGACTAACTCGGGTGTTATTTAACTGTAATGCTCGGGTCAGACCGAGTATTATAGGATATAGGATATGATGCTGTGGAGCTCAGGAGACGAGCTGGATGGCGATACGTACTTCCGTACTTGATTATTATTCCGTTGTGTATCCAGTTGTATGTTATTGATATTGTTGAACTCTGATGATGTACTCTGATGATGTATGTATAAACTGATATAATTTTCTTTCGTCTACAGATCATTGAATATCTATTATATTTTATTCCGCTGCGATGGTTAGATTTTGATGTTGTTTTTTATTTTCTTTTTCTTCCTCTTCTTCTTTAACCCAAATGGTTCGTATTTCTGTTCATCTTGAGTTGATTGATTTAGAATAGTGTTCACTCAAAGGGTACGGATTTGCGGGTTGTTACAATCTCAATGGATTATATTACATAGCTTCGTCGATTTAGAGAGTATTTTGAACTTTACTATGAATACTTCGCTTTGATTTTAGCTAAATCATGGTATGACGACCATCGAGCACAATTGTCGGGTCTACATTAAATCTTTGCAAGTGAAACACTATTTAATAGAGAATTCATCTCCTCGGTTGTATGAAGTTTGTATCACGGTTTATAATAAATGTTAATATTGAATCAAGGACTTTATTCATGGACTGATCAAGTTGAATGTGGGTAATATTGGAGTTTTGGCCAATACTAAATTCCATACATCTTAAAGTGATATATTTTTGTGAAGAGAACATGTATAAATTATTGTCACTACGGGTACCACCTAAAGTAATGTAAAACATGATTGCCAAAAAAGATCTGTAAGTGATGAATCAGGCCAAACTATCACACCATCGGCGAACATATGAATGTTAATATTTGAATTGTATAATATTAATTGTTGACTAAATTCACACCTCAAATTCTCATAACTGTATTTGTGAATTCTTCAAAAACCCACATGATTTATTGGTTTAAAATGACATAAATTAAGTGACTTAATTAATATTTAAAATGTAACATCTTGATATTTTGGACCATTCAAACCAACAATAAAACCACACATGTCGGACTTGAATAATTCAAAACAACAGGTTGTTGATAAAATTTGGAGCAAATAAAATCAATCACAGAATCACCAACACAGAATATCAGAATAACTCGCAGCATAATAAAATAAACATAGTAGTTCATGAAGCTACTAAGTACATAGCCTCAAAGTAAATGCAAAATACCAGAGTCTGAAAACAGACACAAAAAAAAATCAAGTACATAAGTCCACTAATACATAAACAAAGATGAATGGAAATAACTAAAATAGAAATAACAGATAGATAGCTAAATCTCTAGCAGATCTCTAGCTCCAAAGATGAATCCAAATCTATGATGCTTATGCTGACCTGAGCGTAAAGCAAAAGATAAACAATTGGAGTTAGGATATACATACTTATAAAATGTAAACCAACTCAAGTGAACTGTAAAGAAATGCATCAGTAACTTAAAGGATGCTTGGGATCGCCCATCCTTTAAGGATCCGTTAAGCTATCAACTATGTAGTAATATATGCTATTATAATAATATCTAAAGTAAAGAGAACTATTAATATAGCATTAGAGCGTTATCCATTCCCCTTTAACACATTTTATAGTGCCAATAGTGTATACGGTACTGTAATACCTCCTGATCAGGAGGCTACTAGAGGATACTCCATACGTACGATACAAAACAAACTCGTAGTGGCCTCGATATGGTAGGTAACATGGCACAACTTGGCAATGTTAGGGTAGATATACCAATTGCACTTTCGGGATGGTTGTAACGCATAGCCACAACTACCGCCCACCTCAAGCCACACCCCCCAAATTAAAGGTGCTCACCAAATCAATCACAAAGTAATAGAATGGAAATCGAAGAAGTGTATCCGATCGGAGGAGCTACCTCACTTGGCCCGTTAATTGCTCCTGTTTTAGCAACCTTATGCTAACTCACGAGAGTCAGGTCCATGTATATACCTCAAATAGAATGTCATAAACCACCTACTTCATTCTGGAATTTCCACCACGTACACAGTTGTTAAAGTGGTTTTCGGAGTTGGCAGAGAGTATGATAACTTCCGATCCCGGTCTCTTTAACAACCAAATGTTATTATAATCCATGGTTATTTCATTTTCAGATGGTTTATATTTCATATCAACGTACTTATTTCAAAACCATATAAATCCAATATCATTATTATTTAAAAATAATATTCATTTCCAAAGTTGTAATACTCCTAAAATTTATACATTCAATTATAACACATTCAAATCATAATAATTTAGAAACCATAGCATTTTAAAAATTGTAAACTCAATAATCATATTATTCCGAAAACATTACATTTTAGAAATAATAGCATTTCGAAAACATAACATCAAGACATCATAACATTTTGGAAAAGTAATATTTAAGAAAATCATAGCATTTAGGAAATGCAACCTTAAGGAATCATAGTATTTTTGGAATGTAATACTTAATACTTTCCACTTTTACATTTTATATAATCAAAATATTTATATGCTTAAATTTTCAACATGGTTATTTTATCATCTCTATTTTACTATACTAATTTATTTATTTGGATATTACATAAACCATGCCTTTTAGTTAAATAAACTTTGTTACTAAAATATACAATTTAAAGCTAAAATTCCTTATGTTAAGTTAAAAGTACATCATTAACCTACATTTAATTGTTACAGTAAAGAGAATTTATCATTTTAATCAATGCTACATTAATTAAAACTTACATGTCAAATGTACGTTTTAACCTACATTTTTATCTCAGTAAAGAGCATTTATCATTTTAATCATTTAAAATATACCATTTACATTAACTAAAACTTACATGTCAAATATAAGTTTTAACTTACATTGTCAATAAAGTGCATTTATCATTTTAATCAATATTCCATTAATTAAAACTTATATTACCAAATGTACGTTTTGATTTACATTTTTGTTGCAGTAAAGAGCATTTTTCATTTTAATCATTATTACATTAAATAAAACCTACATTATCAAATGTACATTTTAATTTACATTTCTATTACACTAAAGGACAGTTATCATTTTAATCAATATTCCATTAATTAAAACTTACATTATCAAATGTACGTTTTAATTTACATTTTTTTGGTACAGTAAAGAGCATTTATCATTTTAATCAACTTTCCATTAATTAAACTTACATTATCAAATGTACATTTTAATTTACATTTCTTTTACGGTAAAAAGCATTTTCCATTTTGATCAATGTTCCATTAATTAAAACTTACATTATCAAATGTCATTTTAATTTACTTTCTATTACAGCAGTGCATTTATCATTTTAATCAATGTTTCATTAATTAAAACTTACATTATCAAATGTACGTTTTAATTTGCATTTCTGGGTTAGCATAAAATACCATTATTAAGTCAAATGGGATTATTAAATTTCATTTAACCTTCATATTGTAAATTAAATTCCAAAAATTACATTCCCAACCATTTATTCCTTATAAAAATTTGACACATGTAGATAAATGATAAAAATTTATAGCAATCCTTACATTAAATTTTTTGTTGAAATCCATATATTAAAATCTAAAATACTCAATAATCTCTAGAAACCTATTTTAAAACCAACCACGGAGTCTGTATAAAATTTTCTAACCTTGGGTTAAGTAAATACGAATTTACGTCATTTCAATCCAAATCTATTAAATTTCTGGGTTTATATAATTTTAAACCCGCAATCCCAAGTCAAATAAAAATTGTTTAGGTCTATCATTTCAGCCCATAACAATTTTTTCTTAATCTAAAGACCTCGGGTATGTATCACTTCAACCCATGGTGAAGTAACTTGCAGTGTGAGAAAAGAATATGAAATAAATAGAACAAAAAATAACATATCACGCATATGATCATAATAGGTATAAAATAAGATAGAATAACATAATATATACATAAATATAATTACAAACTTGCATATTCATATCCATACAATTCAAATGGCATCAATTATTACTCACCTTCTTTAGCTAGAGAAAATGATTCCAAATAAACATAACAACTATGAATAAGCACAAAAATCACGAACAAGCTTGAGTGGGAGTAGAATCCAAATCCAAAGCTTAGAAAAGTAAATAAAATACATATGTAAATAAATAAATTTACATGGAAAAATAAATGTAGAAAATTATATTTTGTAAAATACATGAGAGGGCTTGCGCAAAGGCACATAGGGTCGGCCTAGAGGGTTTGTTTGTGTTCGGCCTAGACTATGTTTGGGCTCAGCCTGAACTAGATGTGCGTTAGGTTTGGTCTATCGGCTAGGGGTTGCGGCTACTAGGCTAGAGGAAGGCAAGGTTAGGGTTTGGTTCGACCATGGGGGTTTGGGTCAAGGCAAGGCTCGGCTAGGGTCAGGAAATCGAGGAGGTGGATGGTGATGAGGACTGAATTACTTGAAGGGGAACGGGGAAAAAAGAAAGGGGAGGAGGTGGTTTTGCCTAGGTGTGGTTTGGCCGAGGTGTGGTTTGGCTAGGGTTTAGTGGTGGGAAGGTGATGGTTTTGGAGAGAGGAAGGTCGGTTTTGGTAGGAGGAAGATGAGGTGGAGATGGCAAGGCATGGCCGAAATTTTGAGGAGGAAGGAGGAAGAATTTTAGAGAAAAGAGAATTAAAATTTAAGAAGGAAAATAGGAGACTTGCTGTAAAAATTTTCTAAGCAGGAGATGTGAATGAGAAATGAGAAGGCATGAACAAATTTTGTATGTAAAAGTTCCTCAACTGATGACCTTTCGCTTGTACAGACAAAATATGTGACTTTTAGAATACCCTAGCCCATTAGTCTAAGCCCAACAACAAATAGAAGAAATTAAATTTGAAACAATTGCATGTAATATACTGAAAACTGCAAATTTGGAGAAGTAAAAATAAGAATTTTTTGAAATGAAAAGCAGGAAAAAGGTAAGAATCAAATACAGCTTCATAAAAAATAGAATAAAATTTCGAATTTCAAATTTAAATTTTTTAATAGGGAGTCAAACTTTGACCAAAGTTGCCCAAAATTTGAATTTTTAGAAAAATCTTTATTTTATTAAATTTGGAAAAATATTTCACATCAAATACCAAAAATATAATTTAAAATTCCAAATTTATCAATTTAAAACAATTTAAGAATCAAATTTTCAAATAAATTTCACTTAAAATAATTACAGAATTTACGGGTTGTTACACTCTTCCCCACTCAAAACTGTCCATCCTCGAAAAGGAATGAGACATAGGAAAACAAAGAAAATGAGATAGAACAACGAATAGTACCTAGAACAAACAATTCCTGATTCGAAGCATGCATGCTCTCCTCCGTCTCCCAAGTACAATCCCGATCATTTGTACTCCACTACACTTTGACTAGTTTGACATATTTCATTCTATGATGCTTCGTACCTATATCGATAATATGTAGTGGCCTCCTCTCGACGGTAAGGTTTGGCTCAACATCCAAACTCTCGTGGGCAGAAGGCTAAACAAACAAAGATGGATCATGAAGATATCGATGAAGGTGCGAAACATGGAATACATTATGCAAGTTTCTTAGGGAAATCCAAATTGTAGGCTAAAGAACAAACTCTCACTAAAATGCGGAAAGGACTAATGTACCTAGGAGCAAGCTTCCCTCTTCGACCAAACCGAATCACATTCCTTAATGGAGAGACCTTAAGGAAAAACTGATGACCAACAGGAAACTCCAGACTCCTCCTATGCCTATCAGCATAATTCTTCTGCCTATCCTGAGCAATTCTTATCTTCCTCCTAATCTCCTCAACCTTCTCTAAAGCCTCTAGAATCATACCAGGACCAAGAACCAAACGATTACCGTACTCAATCCAGCAAGGTGGAGATTTGCAAGGTCGTTTATAAAGAGCAGCAAATGGAGCCATTTCGATACTAGCCTGAATTTAAAAGATGGAACAAGATAGATAAAAATTTAAGACAACCTTAAATAGAAAATTTGAGAATAAACCTGATAACTGTTGTTATAGGTAAATTCAATGAGATGGAGATGATATTCCCAAGATCCTCCATACTCAAGGACACTGGCATGAAGAAGATCTTCTAGAATCAGATTCACTCTTTCTGTTTGACCGTCGGTCTGCGGATGGTAAGCAGTGCTCAGATTCAGGTGAGTTCCTAAAGCTTCTTGAAAAGCTCTCCAAAACTGGCTGGTAAAGATGAGATCTCTATCACAAACAATACTGAAAGGAACAGCATGAAGACGAATAATCTTTCTCATATAAATCTCAACCAAACTCGAAGTAGAACTGTTAGACCTACCTAGAATGAAATGAGCCGACTTGGTCAATCTATCCACAACTACCCAAATACTCTCATTACCTCTCCTAGTTCTCGGTAATCCATCAATAAAATCCATAGAAATTTGTTCCCATTTCCAATTGGAAATCTCAAGGGGTTGCAATAATCCAGCGGTCTTCTGTTGATCAGCTTTAACCTGTTGACAAGTCGCACATGTACTAACAAAAAGGGAGAACACACCTCATACCACTCGAACAACACACCTTCTTTATATCCTGATAAATCTTCGTCACACCTGGATGAATAGAAAGTATGGAACGATCATTTTTCCGAAGTAACTCTTGCCTCAATCCATCAACATTCTGGACAAATATCCTATTATTAATCCTCAAAATTCCTCTATCATCGATCTGAGCTCCACTACTATCTTGGCTATTACCACCAACTCTAATATGAACATTCTCTTTAATAATTATCCTATCCTCATCCTGCTTAACAACAATACGATCCATAAGAGGAGAAGAAACAACAAGCTGACACAACATTGCCTTCTTCCGACTCAAAGCATTGGCTACAACATTAGCTTTCACAGAGATATAATTAATGTCGAGGTCATATGAAGCAAGGAACTCAAGCCACCTAACTTGTCTCTGATTCAAATCCTTTTGGGTGAAAATAAACTTCAAAGACGGATGATCTTTAAAGAGCTCAAACTTAGTTCCCAAAATATGATGCCTCTAAAGCTTTAAAGCAAAAAACCATAGCAAGCAATTCCAAATCATGGGCAGCATAATTGGCTTCATGGGTCTTCAACAAATGACTGGCATAAGCAATAATCTTCCCATTCTGCATCAGAATAGCTCCCAAACCATATCTACGGGCATCATTGTATACCGTTAATCCCTCATTTCCATTTGGAATGGTAAGAACTAGTGTGAAAGTGAGGTTGTGATTTAACTTATTGAATGCAGCTTCACACTTATCATTCATATAAACTTAGCATTCTTATGAGTCAAAGCAGTGAGTGGTGCAGCTATTCGAGCAAAATTTTCAATGAATCTCCGATAATAACCAGCAAGGCCCAGAAAGCTACGGGTATCAGATGGAGTCCTAGGAAAAAATAAGATCTACAGATAAAGATAGTATAATTAAATTACAAAGAAAGGAGAGAAGAATAGACTTACATTGATCTCAGCAATCTTAACTGGATCAATAGAATCTCCATTACTAGAAACAATATGCCCAAGAAATTGGACTTCATCCTTTCAAAAATGGAATTTCGAGAATTAAGCCTTCAATTGATGATTCTTATGAGTCTCTAGAACAAAATTCAAATGCGACTCATGCTCTTTCTTTGACTTAGAGGAGATAAGTATGTCATCGACGAAGACTACAACAAATTTATTAAGAACATCATGGAAAACCCGATTCATAAGATCCACAAAGAAAGCTAGGGCACTAATTAAACCAAATGGCATAACTAACCATTCACAGAAACCATTCTAGTACAGAAAGCAGTTTTGGGAATACTTTCCTCGGAAACTCTGAGCTAGTGGAAACTTGTGGCAAGTTCAAGCTGAGAGAATACGGTAGCTCCATAGAGCTGATCGAACATATCATTGATGTGAGGCATAGGATATCTGTTTTTTATAATGAGCTTGTTCAGCTCCCTATAATCAACACACATCCTCAAAGAACCATTAGATTCGGTGATAACAAACCACAACTGCTCCCCATCGAAATTATTAGGTCTGATTAGACCTTTAGAGAACAAGTCCTCAATTTGCTTCCTCAACTCAACCTTCTCTCAAGGTGCGATTCTTTTAGGGGAAAGAACTACATGTCGAGCTCCAGGAATAAGATTAATGCTGAATTCGATTTCCCTTTTAAGAGGTAAAGAAGTGACTTTAACAAATACATCAGGATATAGTTTGACCATAGGAGTTGAAAAAAGATCACCAAGAGAAGAGTCAAGAGAATAAATAAAGATGTCAGCATAATCCTGAGGCATGCGGCACTGAATTACCAAAGAATTACCCTGATCATCAACAGAGAAACAATTCGGATTTTATAAGAGATAACGGCTTCATGATTCTTCAGCCAGTCTCCTCCAAGCAACATATCAAAAGCATTGAAACCAAGAACATAACAATCACCAAAAAACGATGGCCAGAATAGAAGAGTTTCAGCTTTTTACAAATCATATTAAGGTTCGTGGGACCACCAATAGGATTAGTAACACACAAAGGATCAGCTACATACTCAAGTGAAAGGATATGCTCAAACTTATCACAAAGATCCATAGAAAGGAAACTATGAGAAGCTCCCGTGTCAAATAAAACCTAAACAGGAAAATTAAACAAAGTAACGGTGCTCTGGAGAGTAACCTGGGTATCACTAGGAGTAAGTGAAGCAGATGGAGTGGATGAATTAACTGCAAAGATAACATATGGCTTGCCCTTCTGTTGAGTAGGACAATCCTTCCTAAAGTGGTCAGGCTGCAAGCAAATATGGCAGAGATCATGCCTAGCCATCTGAACTGGAGGAACAGATGCTCCAACTAGAGTAGGGAAACTACTGGCATAGTGTCCCTTCTGGTCACACCTGAAGCAAGTGATGGAAAAAATATTAATATGCTGCCTCTGAGAAGAAGATTCCAAACCTGGAGTCTTATACCAATTCTTCCTCTACTGATGGAAATTAGGCTTCCTTTTCTTAGAGTTGCCATAAGAAGGCTGAGATGAAGTGCATGAGCAAAGAAGACTCCTCAGAAGTGGGGTTCTCAAACCTAATGGCCATGTCCATCAAACTAGTAAAAGGGCTATGCACAAGAGAAATCGGATGATCATAAAACTCTGGGTGAGCTCCAGCTATAAACTTTTCATTCTTCTTAAGAGGGGTATCAATCAGGCTAGGACCAAACTTGGAAAGTTGAACTTCTTCTCATACTCAGAAAATGACATATTCCCCTGCTTAAGATCCATAAACTCCCTATATAGCTGAGACTTCCCTGCTTCGGGCATGCACTTTTCCACAAAAGCATCCCTGAAATAAGATATCCAAACTTAGGAAAGATTATAAAGAGATACTAAACCAAACTCAAAATAACTCAAGCTAATACCTAAACTGCTCACAAGAAATATCCACCTCGATAATGTGGGCTGTAACAGACTCCCATCAATCTTGGGCTGCCTCCTACAACTGCCAAGCTGCTAGCTGATGCTTTTGAGCATCGATGATCTTTAAACCAGTGAAAATCCTTTCCAAACTCCTCAACCACTGCTGAGCCTCAATGATGGTCTCTGATCTAGTAAATTTAGTACCACCAAGCTGAGTGAACTCCTTATAGAGAGTGGTGAACCTAATGGGTGCAACATGTTCTGGAACTGGGGCAACACCATGACCCTAACCTTTGGTATTCCTACGATTCATCCTAGGAATTCAAGAATGAATTTTAGGAAAAAATATTGGAAAGGATAAAAGACAAGATCAACTAGAATGGAAATTCTAATTAAAGAATTCTATTAATAAAATTGAATTCACAAAGAAGGAAATTCTAAGAAAATTATATTTTAAAAGAAGAAATTTTTTATATTCAAATAGTCATTCAAAATCATTTAAAGTCATTTAAAACCATTTTATACATAAAAATATGTTCTCTTTCAAAGAATGATTCTAAGACTGAATTTACTCATTCTAGTGTATTTCTACTCTATCTCTAAGGAGTTTTTGCCCGCAGGCTAAGGTTTACCTAAAACCAAAGTCATATTACCAACTGTAACATCCCACTATTTTGGACCATTCAAATCGACAATAAAACCACACATTTCGGACTTGAATTATTCAAAACAACAAATTGTTAATAAATTTTGGAGCAAATAAAATCAATCATAGAATCATCGACACAGAATATCAGAATAACTCGCAGCAGAATAAAATAAACAAAGCAGTTCATGAAGCTACTATATAGATAGTCTTAAAACAAATACAAAATACCAGAGTCTGAAAACAGATATAACAGAAAATGCAAGTACATAAGTCCACTAATGCATAGACAAAGCTGAATGGAAATAACTGAAATAGAAATAACATATAGATAGCTAAATCTCCAACAGATCTCTAGCTCCAAAGGTGAATCCAAAGTTGTGATGCTCAGGCTAACCCGAGCGTAAAGCAAAATACAAAACACTTGAGTCAGGACATACATACTTATAAAATGTAATCAACTCAAGTGAACTGTAATGAAATGCATCAGTAACTTAAAGGGTTCTTAGGATTACCCATCCTTTTAGGATCCGTTAAACTATCTATTATGTAGTAATATACGCTATTACAATAATGTTTAAAGTAAAGTAAACTATTAAAATAGCGTTAAGGTGTTATCCATTTCCCCCTTAACACATTTTGTAGTGCCAATAGTCTATACAGCATCGTAACACCTCCAGATCGAGAGGCTACCTGAGGATACTCCATAGGTGTGACACGAAACAAACTCATAGTGGCCTCGATATGTTAGGTGACGTGGCACAACTTGGCAATGCTAGGGTAGATATACCAATTACACTTCTGCGCTGGTGGTAACGCATAGTCGCAACAACCGCCCACCTCGAGCCACACTTCCAAATCAAAGGTGTGCACCAAATCAATCACAAATTAATAGAATGGAAATCGAAGAAGTGTGTCCGATCGGAGGAGCTACCTCACTTGGCCTGTCAATTGCTTATGTTTTAGCCACCTTATGCTAACTCACAAGAGTCAGGTCAATGTATATACCTCAAATAGAAGTCATCAACCACCTACTTCATTCTGGAATCTCCACCGCGTACACAGTTATTAAATTGGTTATTGGAATTGGCAGAGAGTATGACAACTTCTGATCCTAGTCTCTTTAACAACCAAACGTTATTATAACCTGTGGTTATTACATTTTCAAATGGTTTATATTTCATGTCAACATACTCATTTCTAAACCATATAAATCCAATATTATTATTCTTTAAAAATCATATTCATTTTCAAAGTTGTAACACTCCCAAAATTTATACATTCAATTATAACACATTGAAATCATAATAATTTAGAAACCATAGAACTTTAAAAATGTAACTTCTATAATCATAGCATTTCGAAAATATTACATTTTAAAAATAATAGCATTTCGAAAATATAACCTCGAGACATCGTAGCATTTTGGAAAAGTAATATTTAAGAAAATCATAACATTTTGAAAATGTAACATTAAGGAATCATAACATTTTTGGAATGTAATACTTAAGAAATCATAGCATTCTGGAATGTAATACTTTCCACTTTAACATTTTATATAATTAAAATATTTATATATTTAAAATTTTCAACACGGTTATTTTATCATCCCTATTTCATTTTATAATTTATTTATTTGGATGTTACATAAACCATGCCTTTTAGTTAAATAAACTTTGTAACTAAAATATCCAATTTAAAGCTGAAATTCCCTATGTTGAGTTAAAAGTACATCATCAACCTACGTTTTAACTTACATTTTTATCTCAGTAAAGAGCATTTATCATTTATATCATTTAAAATATACCATTTACATTAATTAAAACTTACATATCAAATGTACATTTTAACTTACGTTGTTACTACAATAAAAAGTATTTGTCATTTTAATCAATATTCCATTAATTGAAACTTACATTATTAAATGTACGTTTTAATTTACATTTCTATTACAGTAAAAAACATTAATCATTTTAATCATTATTACGTTAGTTAAAACTTACATTATCAAATGTATGTTTTAATTTTCATTTTTGTTATAGTAAAGAGAATTTTTCATTTTAATTAATATTCCATTAATTAAAACTCATATTATCAAATGTATGTTTTAATTTACATTTTTGTTACAGTAAAGTGCATTTATCATTTTGATCAATATTCCATTAATTAAAACTTAAATTACCAAATGTATGTTTTAATTTACATTTCTATTACAGTAAAGAGGATTTATCATTTTGATCAATATTCCATTAATTAAAACTTACATTATCAAATGCACGTTTTAATTTACATTTCTAGGTTAGCATAAAATACTATTATTAAGTCAAATTGGATTATTAAATTTCAGTTAACCTTCATATTGTAAATTAAATTCCAAAAACAACATTCCCAACCATTTATTTCTTATAAAAATTTAACACATGTATATAAATGATAAAATTTTGTAGCAACCATGACATTAAAATTTTAGTTGAAATCCATACTAAAATCCAAAATACTTAATAATTTTAGAAAACTATTTTAAAACCAACCATGGAGTCTTTATAAAATTTTCTAACCTAGGGTCAAGTAAATACGGATTTATATCATTTCAATTCGAACTTATTAAATTTTCGGGTTTATCATTTCAAACCCGCAATCCCAAGTCAAATAAAAATTGCTTGGGCCTATCATTTTAGCCCATATCTATTTTAACTTAATATAAAGACCGTTCGGGTATGTATCATTTCAATACATAGTGAAGGAACTTGCATGTGTGGACATAATATGAAATAAACAGAACAATAAATAACATATCATGGCATATGATCTTAACAGATATAACACAAGATAGAATAACATAATATAAACATAAATAAAATTACGAACTTGCACATACATTTCCTTACAATTCAAATGGCATCAATTCACAAAAATGTAAGCATGTAGTCAAGCTTGATTACTTACCTTCTTTAGCTAGAGAAAATGATTCCAAACAAACACAACAACTACGAATAAGCACGACAATCACGAACAAGCTTGAATGGGAGGAGAATCCAAATCCAAAGCTCAGAAACATAAATAAAATACATATGTAAATAAATAAATTTACATAGAAAAATAAAAGTAGAAAATTATATTATGTAAAATACATGAGAGGGCTAGCCGAAAGGCACATAGGCTCGGCCAAGTAAGGTTGTTTGGGTTTGGTCTTTTGTAACAACCCAGAATTTTTTTTAATTAAAATATGAATATTTAATTGAATTTAAAATATTAATAAGTGAAATTTATAGGTCGAATAATTTTATTTCGAATAATTTGATTTAATTGGATAATTTAATCGATAATTTAATATGTTAAATTTCTGAAATAATTGAAAATTGGGTTAAATATGATTGAAAATGGTTTGTAAAATTTTATTATATCATATTGGAGTTATACTAATTAGAACTTTTAAAATTGAATTAAAAGTTTATTTGTGAAAATTTAATATTTTAATATTTAATTATCGACTGAAAAATAGCCAATTTTCGAACAGTCTCAGAATTGGATGAAACTAGTTTCATTGGATCCGTAATAGTTTGTGATTATCGGGTTTCGATTTTCGTAGCAATCGGAGTTTTCGTTTGACCGTGGCAGCTCGAAAAGCATCGAAATTGTTTTAATATTAATTTGGCAAGTTAAAATAGTCATTTTTCAAACTGTCTTGGATTTCGGCGAAACCAGTTTCATCAGATCCGTAATGTACTATTATTGTAAGGTTTCAAATTTCATTTCAATCGGATTTACGGTTTGTCCGGGGCAAGCCAAAACGCATATAAATTGGTTTAAATCGATTTAATTTAAAATAGATCGTTTATTTCCGTAACTCGCACATACGATGGAATTAGCCTCTGAAACACGTTCCATTGTGTTCGGAACGTGGGGTAAACCCTAGAAACGCTAGCCGACATGCTTCGTTTGGAGTTCGGAAAATTTCGGATGAATAGTAATTTGGCAATTTTCTATAAAAGGACCTTCACTCTCCTCATTTTGCAAACCCTAACCAGAGCAAACCCTAGCCCCCACTAACACCATACACGGCCAGAAATGCTCGACTTTCTTCCTTATTTTCCTATCAATCCATCAACAATTAGCAAAAACTCTCAACTACAAAGTTATAGAGGGCATCAAGATCTAGCTATCCAACGGTGGAGATCGAAAACGGAGCCACGGATCGACGGGAAATCACGTTCAAAGCTGCTGCGTTTTTCACTAAATTCGAGGCAGAGGGGGAGGCCGAGCTCCACCTTGTTGCAGCCGAACATAGCTCTTGGCGAGGGCTTCGAAGTGTATATAGTTGATCAACATTGAGGTGTTTGCATTTGGTGCGGCTATTAGGGTTTTGTGCGTGCGTATGGGTTCTTGAACGCGCGACCTGGAGATGTATGCGTGAGGGAAGAAAAGCGTGGAACGGCCTAGATGCATGCGGCCCAGATCCAACGGCTCTGGATAGATGTAGGTTTAAAATAAAAGAAAATTTGTAAATTAATTATATAATAAATTCGTACGATCTTTAATATGCTCTAACTTTTGCGTACGAGGTTGGAATTCAACGAAACCAATTGCGTTGGCTTCATTTTGTCGAGCACTACGCTATGGAACTGGATTGGAGTCGTTTGGAGCTAGTTTGAATTTTGGGTAAAATTAAACGCGCGTTTAATTTTATTCGAAATAAAACGCTGAAACCGAATTGAAATCAAGGTGAGAACTTTTCACTCAATCGAATAGTTTTCGATTTAAATTTTAAATAGTTATATTTAAAATTTCTTGATTATATGTTTTGAATGATGATTGTTATCTATTGATTGTTAAGATAGACATTATGCGCCGTTAGTAAGCGGATGTTATTTATTAAAAACATATACCGCGAATATTTCACCGTATAGTGAAATTGGTATTATTTATGTACTTGGAGTTGATTTCCCACATTATATAGCGGATGAGACCCTATTGCGCCGCCTATTAAGCGGATAATATTTTATAAATCCCATATACTGCGATAATTCCGTACTGGAACGGAATTGGTATTGTGCTAACATCTTTGGATGCAGGGAAACAGGTTGGAGGGATCCAACTAGATTCCTCAACTATATTGATTTATTTACAGATATTGTGATATTTGTTGATTATCATATTGATATACGATGTTTGGTTTATCGTGATTGACTATTTGGTGCTGTTGCATCATCGGATCCATTTTTGAAGTTTTAAAAAAAAAATTGATTTTTATTTTAAAAAGAATTTTAAAGTGATTTTTGAAAGTATACGTTTTATTAAATTTTGAATTGATAAAATAAATAAACGCTATAATTTTATTTTCATAAAAGTTATGATTTTTGGAAAATAATACTTAAGTATGATTTTGAAGTATATAAGCTTTAAATAACGATTTGTAAATTATTAAAAGAATAAGTTTAGTTAAATTGGGATTTTTGAATTGTTTTAAAAACGATTTATATAAAAGATTTAAAATTTGATATTTTATAAGTTTAGAAAAATATTGGAATTATAAAACGAGTTTTTATAAGTGTTAAAATGAAATAAAAAATGGATTTCATAAGTGAATGAAATTATAGATTTATAAATTGTGAAGTTATGAAATGAATAGATTTTGTAAAATAAAAGATTTATAAATAATTAACTTATAAATCGGATTTTGGGTATAAAGTTGAGTTATAAATTGAATTGGTTTATAAAAAGGGATTTTCTTATAAATCGAAGTTTATAAATAGAAATGGAATTTATAGACATTGTTTATAAATTCGAAATCAATGGATTTTGATAAATTGAATATAGATATTTATTAAAAGAAGTATATTCGCGATTTTGGATAGCGAATAAATTCTTGAAATAAAACGTGTAGTAAATATTGAAATTGGGTTAGTGAAGTATATTCACGATTTTGGACAGTGAATATATTATTAAACAAAATGGATATGTTTTGGGAAAACGAATATTATCAAATGAAGTTAATTGTTTTAAAGATGTTTTAAAATGGATTAACTATCGAAACCATGGATTTCAACATTTATTGTTGAAATAGACGTTTTCGAGAAATAGAAGGAAATGGTGGACTATAACACTGTTGTTATAGTAAATGGTTTCCGAAAGGAAATATTTTGTATAATATTGGGATTTATATATCTATTTTAATTTTGAATCCCTATACTAGTGATTTTGGGTCGTCGTAACGGTGTTTTACGCAACATTCGTTTTGACTCAAATAAATGTGTTTAAGTGAATGTTGTCCTTAAAGAATGAAATATATACTTAATTTCGATATTAAGTATATTGAATATTTTCTAAGTATTGAAAATAAATGGATTTGTGAATTACTTATTAATAAATAAGTATGGAAATGTTTTTTCAATGTGAAATGAAACGTTTTGATAATTTATCATTTTGAAGTTAAATTGAAAATGAATATTAGAAATCGATTTGGGAATCATATATTCATAAATATTTTGGAATGTAAATTCACTATGGAATTTATAAATGAAAAGGGGAATTTGTTTAAAAATAAACGTTGATTTATTTTTGTAGTGTGGGAATTAATTTACGGATTTGGAACGTAAATATAAAGTAAATCAATAAGGATTTATTTAATTGGTTTAAATGAACCATGTTGAAATGAAAGTATTTCGCATAAGGAAAATGATTGAAATTTGTTTTTCAAATGTGGTAAAGGTGAAAAGTGATTTGAAAATTAGTTTTCAAATGTTGAAGTGTGGAAAATATATATATCTTGTAAAGATATTTTGGAAAATAAATAATTTGGAAAATTATTTGGAATCTGGTGATGTTGAGCATGCCTATTGATAGTTAAATAATCTGACTATCAACATTTACCTTTAAATAGGTGTTTGTTGTGATTGCTCGAATTTCAATGCCACACTTATTTTTGAATAAGCGCTCACTATTCGGGTTAGCCGGGAAAGGACCTTCGGGTCGTATAACCCATTCCGAATATGTGATACGTCGTAATGGATTGCATTCGATGACCGGTGTTGAAGACCGGATATTTTTGAAAACGAAAGGATTACCGTTGAGTTGCTCTGCATCGGCTGATCTCCGATATAGAGGTTTTATCACCCTTAGTGACGGGAAGTCCGGACGTGATTAGAAATTATCCGGAATGCAAGGACTTCTTTGTAAGTGCCTTCAGTTTTGTTCGAGCCCGAAACAGACTTGTATGGATTGTATGTCTGACATTACAAATTGAAATGTAAAGCTGATTTCTTTCAAATATATTTCTGTTGGCGGCGGAGAATTTATTCTCTTAGCTTAACACCCTTTTCTGAGATGTACGAGCTCAGAGGTTATGTAGTTGAAGGTTATTAGCGATATACTCCCAATTTGGTAGCGTGGCATGCTGAGTGTTGTTGTGGGATGATCATTGTTTGATCATTTGTGATATGATCATTTGTTTGATCATTTATCTTGGTGATCATTACTTTGATCATTTGTTGACCCAAAGCACAGCTTTTGTATAAAGCGTGGCTTTGTGGACGAGACTTCGTCGGACCTCACACCCCGGAAATGGTCAAAACAGGAAGGATGCAGCAAGGTTATTAGGGGGTAGCACCCCTTTAGTGTATGGCATTCCATCTGGATAGAGGTGGTATCATGGTATGGAGCCCAGATACTTAACCTATGTTGTTGCTGCAAATTTATTGCTTTGTGGTTGTTGGAAATCGAGGATCCTCGGATAGATCGGTTACGATCGAGGGATGACATATTCGTGTCAGTAGTTACCCAGTTAGGGGTAGCCCGGCCTTGTGTTGGCAAAGATCCGGTTTGGTTCTCGGGTCGTCTTTCCAGAGGCGTACCCATGTGGCAATGGGAAGTTCCTTGGCCTGACCATTTGTTGGAAATCCAAAGAAACAATACGAACCATGTATGGTTTTAGTTGTATAACCTGCCATGGAATGTGGCGGTAACCTGCTATTGAACATGGTAGCTATAGTAGGCATAAGTGCGAAATGCCTATGTTGGCTAAGATTTATATCTTTACTTTCGAAATGATTTTTCCTACGTTATGCACTAGTAATAATATCAAATGTTTTCTTCTTAATGCGTATCAAGCATCTTTGACTATCATAAGGAGAAATCTCCTCCGATTCTGTGTTTGCATTGTGTGTGTGTGCGGGAGGCCTTATGGTAGTCTCATTTTCTAAAAAAGCATTGCGAATCTATTTTAAAAATTATCTTGTTCTTTGTTTTAAAGATAAACTGTTTTAGTTCTCACACCAGTCCCATGACTGACTCGGAGTTTATTGTTTTCCTTCCTAAACTCTTGGTGCCCACCAATTTCCACACGGGAAGTCAAGAGTTATGTTATCAGGATATTATGGAATTCAGGAGTTGCTAGAGGCAATCTGGATGGCGTAGCATATTATCTATTGTATATAGTATTTCTTTTCCGTTGTTTGTTGTTGTTGTTGTTGTACACTCTGATGATGTAATGTAATGTAATGTAATAAGATGTAATGTAATAACTGATATAGTTCTTTGTTTAAAGATTATTCATTTATCTATTATATGTTGTTCTGCTGCGATTGTGAGATTCTGATATTGTTCTGTTGTTTCTTTCTGTTCTGTTCTCTTTTTTTTTCTCTATCTTCTACCTCTTTCTTTTTCTTTAACCCTAAAGACTCGTAAATTTGTTCCTCTTTTGCTGGGTTGTTGTGGAATGTTGCCAGCTCAAAGGAGTACGGATTTTCGGGCTTTTACATTTGGTATCAGAGCATATGGTTAAGCGACAACCATGGCTCTATGTAACGACCCACAAATCCGTACCCCTTGAGTCAACACTATTCTACCTAAATCAACTCAAGTTGCACAGAAATACGAACCATTTGGGTTAAAGAAGAAGAGGTAGAAGGAAAAAATAGAAAACAACAACAGAATCTAACCATCGCAGCGGAATAAAATATAATAGATAATAAATGATCTTTACTCAAAATCAAAATAGCTGTTTATATTTTACATCATCAGAGTACATCAATCACAGATCAACATTAATAACATACATCAGGATACACAACTACTCAACATAGCGGAATATATATATATATATATATATATATATATATAAACAAGTACGAGAGTACGTATCATCATCCAGCTCGTCTCCTGAGCTCCACAGCATCAATCCTGTATCCTATAATACTCGGTCTGAGCCGAGCATTACAGTTAAATAACACCCGAGTCAGTCTGGAATACCAGCGTGAGAAAATCACACCCAATCTATTTTTAGAGTTTCAAAAATCCTTTGGAAACAAAAGCATCTCGTAAGACCATGCCACAAATAAACATGTCGGGTTTTTACCTTACGATAGCTAAAACACTTTTTATAGAAATCCTCTGATATTATAATAGGGTCTGTATACAATTACTTATAAAATAGCCGAAATTGTTACATGATTAAATTCCAGCTACTAGCCACAAAGTGGGTAATACAAACAAAACTCGTACAAGGCTCGTAGGGAGAATGGATTTCCAACCAATGACTAGGCATTGGGGTACCACCTGTCACAGTACGGGGCCTAGATCACCGTACCGAGGATTACTCCCTTCATCCCCTACAACACAAGGCCGGAACCATCCCTTACTGGACAGTCCCGAGTGAGATCACCCCGCGGTTGGGATCAGCAACCGCACCACTAAGCCGAAAAATAAAAGGGGACATCTAGACTGGAATGACCTCACCCTGCTTGGGCGCTACCCACCTAGCCTTGCTGCATAACCCCTGATTTTCAGTCATTCCCATTTGATGAGGCTTGAGGCTAAGCGTTACCTTTATAGATCATATTTCTTAGAATGCCCATCGTCCAACTGACGATGTTTCGCAAGCATTCATCCATACAAGTCCGTCCCGGGTTCTAACGGAACCGAAGGCACTATTCCTACTACATCCATTTTGAAAATATCCTCAGGATTAGTAGCGACTAGCCCTTGCACTTCACTGCTCCATCTTCGACTCCAAACACGTTTTTCGCACGAAACGTATAAACCGGATCGAAGTGGTTTTCGAGAAATAAATCTCGATCCCGGTCTCTTCGAAACGATCAACGCATTTGTCCAATATTGATAGTCGGTTATTTAACTATCAATTTCTATTCACAAAACATCCATCAAACAATAAATAATTTTCCAAATTATTTATTTATCTCAAAATATCTTTACAAGATATATTTCTATTTTCGATCCTTTGAAAACAGTTTCAAAACCATCTTTCCTTTCAGAATAAACTTTCCCAATTATTTTCAATCTCCTCTGAAATCACCAAGCACAAACTAGATTTTAAAAATTATTTAAAACACTTAACTTTAAAATATATACTTATAAAACATTTAAATTAAAGCTACTTTAATAATTTGTTAAAAATACATACTATATGAATATTTGAAAATAAAGTTACTTAATAAATATAAAACTAGATTTATACTTTTAAAAACAAAATACTAAGTTACTTCTTAATAATTACTACTAAAATAGATTAAAAGAAAATCTTACTTGAGAATTTAAATATTAGAAATAATAAATTTTACAAAACTTGTTTTCCTTAAAACAATTTTAAAACATTTAATTTATATTTAAAGATTTACTTTTTAAAAACATGTACTTGGCTATCCGGAGAAATTCCAACTTCAATCACTCAAATCAAATTTCAAACTTGATTTCCAATTCTATTTTATTTGAAATAAATTTCTTTACTTTCTTAATTCATTTTAAAATTCATTAATTATGACTTATTATTAATGTTATTACTTCCCGTTTGTTTTTAAATCTTTTTAAGTGAAATATACGAATTTCAGCTTTTCCCAACTTCTTCTTTATTTCTTTCAATAATTTAAATCTTAAATTTTAAATAAATGTTTTATTCTTTTAATAATATCACTGAAGATTAAAATTCATTAGCTCTTTGTTTATTCAAATTTCCTTTCTATACTCAAGATTTATTTACTAGAATTTTTAAGTCACTTTATTTCTTTCTAATTCATTCGAAAATTTATTCAAATTTCTATAATTATTTTACTTACAATTTCACTTCTTTTGTTATCTTAATAAAAATCCAATTTATATATTTTTGGTAATTCATCATACCCAATTATATTCAATCGAACCATAGCATTCAATATTCTAATAAAGATCATCATAAGATATCAGATAAATCACAACAGAGGGAATTAAATAATTTAAATAAATATTGAGGGGTCCAGTTGGATCCCTCCAACCTGTTTTCCCTGCATCCACAGATGTTAGCACAACATAATATACCAATTCCAGAATATATCATACTATAGCACATCAATCAATCAATTTCAACCATTCAAACAATTATTTAAATTAATCATTTAAGTTTAAATTTAAACTGAGTGAGATTAACTCACCTTTGATGTTTGCAATTCCAATCCAAAATCTCGACTTGTTTCTTCATAGTTTAAACCTTGTATAAATATTTCACAGTTTTGTTAATATTCGTACTAATCGTAATTAAATTATTTTTATAAATTTCATTTAAACCAATAATTAAATTTTTCTATTTTCTTAATTTCTCTTTACCGCAAATTTCTCTCTTTAACCTATATATATTTAATAAAATAGAAATCTGATTCTATTTGAACTTCTCCACATTTTAAAATCACTATCTTTCCAAAGTTTTATACTAACTAAACAGTATTTATATTTTTTTTTTCATTTTACTGTGAAGTAAATTTCCCTTTTTATTAAACCTGGTTATCAAAATAAATTGAAACTTATACCTTCCCAAAACTCCAGCTCGAAGACCACAAAGTCACGACCTCGGCACGAACAGAATCCACCCCGTTCCCTCAGCAACAGCCTCACTTCTCTGCCTTGCCCTCGAGAACCACCCAACCCAACTATCGTCTCCCTATACCCCTGCCTTTCCTCCACGCGTGCCCTAAATACACAACGCGACACCGCCACAAGCTCAGACGACCGCCTACAAGTCGCGACTGCCATCGCGCGCAACAATTCGAGTCAAGCACCCACGAAGTTCGCGAGCGAGCTCTGAGTCGATCTGGAAGTAGAGGGAGCTTGGCTACGATTTCGGCCTTGGATTGATTCGAGATTCTTTAAATCATGAACTGATGGAAGTGGAAAGCAGCGACGTTGATTAAGGAAGCAAGAACAGACTCGCGATTCTAATTTGATAGGACGGAACCAATTAGATTTGTTTTAACAGAGGAAGCGACCATTTTTTTCTTGTTTTGTTGAAGTTAATTTGTTCTGAGAGAAATGGGAGGAGACATAATGATTTTAAAACGAAAAGGAATGGCTTGCTTCAGACGATGGTCGGCTACAACAGATATGAAGTGAAAGGAAAAGTTATGACGGTGATAGAAAGTAGGCTGAAGTGATAAGGAGCAGCTGATGTAAAGGAATAAAGAAACAATATTATTAAATTTTACGATTAAATTTTCAATGCGTTTACTTATCGTATGCTCACATAACAACTCCAATCACTACGAAAATTGAAATCCGATAATAATTCAATATTACGGACCCAATGGAACTGGTTTCGTCGAATTCCGAAACTGTGCCTCGGAAGGCTATTTTCAAATATCAATTTAAACTATAGAATTTTAAAACGGAACAAACCATTGTTAAATTCAATTTTATAGCTTCTACTATCTTCAGTGTTATTAATATAAATTCCACAAGCCTTCAAATTATTTTTAACACGCTTAGAATCCCAGATTCAACATTTTACCCAACTTTAACTTATGTAATTAAATAATTGAATTATCAAATCATTGGTGATATTTGAATTCAAGTTAAAAATTAACATTTAAATATTCAAAATTAATTGAATATTCCAGTTCCAATTGCTAAAAATTTTCGAGTCGTCACATTCCTCCCCCCTTAAAAGAATTTCGTCCCCGAAATTACTAATTAGGAAGAATGATCTATATCCCGTTAACTATTCCCTCAACCCAAATAGTTTTTAACCACTTATCAAACAAATCTTTTTATCAAAGACTCACTAACCCTTTTTCTAACCCTTCAAACTTATTCATAAGCCTCAAACTATATTCCTTACTTATCAATTCAAATTTAAATTTAAATTCAGATTTTAAGTTATCAAAATTTTCTCAAAATTTTCTAACTCCCTAAATTTTTGAAAAATTTCGCCAGCGTCTCCTTTGCGCGGCTAGCTCGGTACAACTACAAAATGGCTCTACGGCCTCCCAAATCCAAAAAGAAAACAAAAGCCAAGTGGCTCAATCAAAATCCAAATCCCAATCAAATTTCATACCAAATTAAATACATACTTTTTTGTCGGGCAATTCAAATTTATCTCTTGAAATCTAATCCAATTTCTTTTCTTTTCCTTTTATATTACCTGCATATCCTGTTTAGCGCCAATATCCAATCACAATATTCCCAAAACATTTTATAGACTTTCTCACAAAATGTCAACATCTATTCATTCCAATATTGACTTACATTACATTGGTTGTATCAATTTCCATTTAAGACTTCACCATTCCCTCTTAAATTTAGCTTAAGCATTTTATATGCTGCTCATATTTATTTTCATCTTTCACTTTAGTTTATATCTATTTCTATTCAAATTGATTCTTTCATTTTCATACGAATTCAATTCATCTTTAACTCAGAATATATAGATTTAATTGGTCATTTATTACTAATTCATGTCCTTATTTTAATTAGTTTCATTCACTAACTTATTTCAATTTCTAGTTTAAAATTCTTTTGTTGTTAACAAATTTTTCCCATTCCAAAAATTTTCTAACTCCCAAAATTTTCGGAAAATTTTGGTAGAGTCCCTTTTGTACGGAGGAGCTTTTGCAATTTGACAAAAGAGGTAAATATATATACATCGACCCACCCGGTCGGAAAAACCAAAAACAGTTCATATTTCCTATTTTAATTGCGTAGGCGTACCTTATTTAGCATTTTAAGCAAGCGGCTTATTATTTTTTTAGCAAATAGCACAACCAAATCCAGCCACACTGCTTCCAGGTACTTGTACTTACTCAATTTAAACATGTAAGTACCATATATATGAAATTTAACTACATTTCACTTGTTTACAATAGTTAAAACATATGAATTCTAAAAGAAACTCATACCAAACATTTTCTGTAAGCAATTAGTATAGTTTCCATGCAAATTCAACTGTTCCAATTATTTTACAAACCATTTTCATTCAATTTGAAGGGTTTTCAATCCATTCATATACAATCTTATCAATTTGAATGGTTTAAAACTCAATCACTTACTTAATTTATTCTTAAGCAAACTGAACTCATATTTAATTCAATTTGCTTCCAAAATCAATTTATTTTACTACTATCAACTCATAGAATTTTTAATTACTTCTATTTACACCAAATGACAATTTATTCTTTGCAATTTGACGAGATTTATGTGAATAAATAAGCACTTGAGTTTAATAATCAAATTAAATTGACTCCAACTCAACTTACGCTTAATTCTATTTCATTTTTTAAATTTATCCACAATCCATATATTCTCAGTTTGATTGCATTTCAATTTTATTAACCAAACTAGTTCATTCAAAACCATTAACAACTTAGATCCATCCTCATTACCAATTAAATTTCCTTTTTATTTTAATTCATTCACATCCATTCATTTAGCTCGACACATTCCATTAGAGTTCATTTACAATCCATTTATTTACATTTCATTCCATGCTAGTTTATTCCAAACTATTTTATTTAGCTCGAAGACAATCCAAGCTATTTCATTCAATAACCATTTATCAACTTATTTAAACCATACTTCCTTTGGTTCTTATTTATCCCATCCATTCACTTATTCAGTATAATTAACTTATCCACTCAATTCATTACGAATTTTCTATTTTCTTAAATATTATTACCACCCACCAAGTTTTATTTCAATCCATATTTATTTTTACTTGATTCAAATTTAATCCAATATCATTAAACTTGGTTTAAGTTGAATTAAATTCAATTCTCTTCGATTTATTCAGCTTATGTCAATTTACTTCAATTTATTCAAATTTTACACTTAAGCTCATTTTCATTTTGCAAACAAAGTTCTCTTTTCAATTTAACTTGATTCTTATTTTAATCCAATCTCATTTCAAACCACAAATTTATTTAATTAGTTATTATACACTTTAACTTCCTAGATTCAACTCATCCAATTTATTACATGGCCATTTCCAAGTTATCTTCACTCATGGAATTTATTTGCACATTCAAATCATTTCTATTTTAATCGAATCACATTTTTATTCGATATATTCCCAATTATATTTAATTTGTTAACACTCCAAGTTAAATTTTGATCTATAACTCAAATTCTGGATCCATTATTCATTTTCAAATTACCATTCACTTTTATTAACTTACATTGCAATTTCATTCACAAATCAATTAATTAATTTCAAGGCCACTTTTAATTATATTTTCTTCATCGACAATGTAAGTCAAATTTAATTATAACTTGAGTTTTATTTTCAAACCTCATCATAAACTCACAATTCAATTTTATTAACTAATTTATTAACAAATTAGTTCTCTCCTTTTATTGCACAATACTTGATTTTATTTCCAAATTTCACATCATTTAATTTTCTTAGTTCACATTATTTTATAATTCAAGTTTGGTTTTTTATTTATTTTTCAATTCATCAAAAATATTTATTTTGGGTTTTCTATCTCACCTTCAAATTTAACAAGTCACAACTTAGTATTTACACAACTCCATCCATTATAGGCTTGAATATATTCATCTTTTATTATTATTATTTTTTTTTACTCAAGCCTTGTGCTTATTTATAACCCAAGCATATTTTTATTTCATGGATTTTTAATTCTTTTACAAGTCATCCTGATTTATTTAACTCAATCTAACTCTTACCCAATTTATTTCTTATCCACCTTATTTTCCAGTTATCCAGGTAAGAATTTAATTCCATTCATTAATTAAATTGAATTCTTAGTCCAATCCAATTTTACTTTAACTCGGATTTATTTAACTCAATTCGATTTCAACTTAATTCGAATACAACTGGATATTATTTTAGCTTATTCAATTAATTTCAATCCAGTCAAATTTTTATTTCCAAATCCAAGTTAATTTCATTTTCAACTTTTCTCTTTAAATTTAAATTCCAACCTTCAAAGCTTATATTCCACTTGTGATTTAAAAATCATCTCAATTTATAAGTTTACAACTTATCTCATCAGAATTTTATACACCCAGCTTTTGATTTCAAATTATTTTGAAATTTCCAACATCTCAAAATCACACTTCTCAAAAATTAAACCAACCCTGGTTTTATTCCCAACAAATTTCCTTTGGAATTTCAAAAACAACTTGCTGTTCTAAACAAAATCAATTTGGTAGCATTTCTTCACTTAGAAATTCGAAAATGAATACTGATGATGCGGCCGTCATCATCAGAATTATTTTCCAATAATCCAAGTGATTTCAATGCTATATCACCTTCAAATCACTTTAAAACGATTTCCTTTCAGAAATATCCCAAAAACAACAATGCTATAATTTATCTTCAAAATACTTCCAAAATCTCCGTGGTTTTTTTTTTAAATTTTCCAATCCTGCTTGAATAAATCTTTACTAAAATTTATTTACACAGCTTATGCTCATACAAATTCTCATGTGATTATATTTCAATTTATAATTTACATCCATAATTCATATTTATAAATTTTATTTTATAATGAATTTATTCCCTTAAACTTGGGTTATATTTACAATTTCTAGTTAAATTTTCACTTAACAATGATAATACTTAAATATTATTCATCCTAACAACCATATATTAGCTAAAATAGTTTACAAACTTTTATTTGTATCAAAATATATTTTTGGGTAAAATTATTTCATTTACCCATATTTAAAACAATACCGTGTCGATTGTTCTATTCAAGTGTTTAGAAACCCTTTCGATACAGTTGTCCAGACTGTGCCGACGAAGGTTCATATGCCACTCAATAAACCAATCAACACAATATTTAAAACAATTAATATTCACTAACAAATACGCGCTCATATTTATTAATACGCTCAAACTCATTATAGAGTACTAGAGACTCTAATTTAAATGAGTAATTCCCACCAGAGCCAAGGTTATCACCAACCTAAGCTCTGATACCAAATGTAACGACCCGCAAATACGTACCCCTTGAGTCAACACTATTCTACCTAAATCAACACAAGTTGCACAGAAATACGAACCATTTGGGTTAAAGAAGAAGAGGTAGAAGGAAAAAATTGAAAACAACAACAGAATCTAACCATCGCAGCGGAATAAAATATAATAGAAAATAAATGATCTTTACTCAAAATCAAATATAGCTGTTTATATTTTACATCATCAGAGTACATCAATCACAGATCAACATCAATAACATACATCAGGATACACAGCTACTCAACACAGCGGAATATATATATATATATATATATATATATATATATATATATATATATATATATATATATATATATATATATATATATATATATATATATATATAAACAAGTACGAGAGTACGTATCGTCATCCAGCTCGTCTCCTAAGCTCCACAGCATCAATCATGTATCCTATAATACTCGGTCTGACCCGAGCATTACAGTTAAATAACATCCGAGTCCGTCTGGAATACCAGCGTGAGAAAATCACACCCGATTTATTTTTAGAGTTTCAAAAATCCTTTGGAAACAAAAGCATCTCGTAAGACCACGCCACAAATAAACATGTCGGGTTTTTACCTTACGATATCTAAAACACTTTTTATAGAAATCCTCTGATATTATAATAGGGTCTGTATACAAATACTTATAAAATAGACAAAATTGTTACATGATTAAATTCCAGCTACTAGCCACAAAGTGGGTAATACAAACAAAACTCGTACAAGGCTCGTAGGGAGAATGGATTTCCAACCAATGACTAGGCACTGGGGTACCACCCGTCATAGTACGGGGCCTAGATCACCGTACCGAGGATTACTCCCTTCATACCCTGCAACACAAGGCCGGAACCATCCCTTACTGGACAGTCCCGAGTGAGATCACCCCGCGGTTGGGATCAGCAACCGCACCACTAAGCCGAAAAATAAAAGGGGATATCTAGACTATAATGACCTCACCCTGCTTGGGTGCTACCCACCTAGCCTTGCTTCATAACCCCTGATTTTCAGTCATTCCCATTTGATGAGGCTTGAGGCTAAGCGTTACCTTTATAGATCATATTTCTTAGAATGCCCATCGTCCACCTGACGATGTTTCGCAAGCATTCATCCATACAAGTCCGTCCCGGGTTCGAACGGAACCGAAGGCACTATTCCTACTACATCCATTTTGGAAATATTCTCAGGATTAGTAGCGACTAGACTTTGCACTTCACTGCTCCATCTTCGACTCCAAACACGTTTTTCGCACGAAACGTATAAACCGGATCGAAGTGGTTTTCGAGAAATAAATCTCGATCCCGGTCTCTTCGAAACGATCAACGCATTTGTCCAATATTGATAGTCGGTTATTTAACTATCAATTTCTATTCACAAAACATCCATCAAACAATAAATAATTTTCCAAATTATTTATTTATCTCAAAATATCTTTACAAGATATATTTCTATTTTCGATCCTTTGAAAACAGTTTCAAAACCATCTTTCCTTTCAGAATAAACTTTCCCAATTATTTTCTATCTCCTCTGAAATCACCAAGCACAAACTAGATTTTAAAAATGATTTAAAACACTTAAATTTAAAATATATACTTATAAAACATTTAAATTAAAGCTACTTTAATAATTTGTTAAAAATACATACAATATGAATATTTGAAAATAAAGTTACTTAATAAATATAAAACTAGATTTATACTTTTAAAAACAAAATACTAAGTTACTTCTTAATAATTACTACTAAAATAGATTAAAAGAAAATCTTACTTGAGACTTTAAATATTAGAAATAATAAATTTTACAAAACTTGTTTTCTTTAAAACAATTTTAAAACATTTAATTTTATTTAAAAATTTACTTTTTAAAAACATGTACTTGGCTATCTAGAGAAATTCCAACTTCAATCACTCAAATCAAATTTCCAAACTTGATTTCCAATTTTATTTTATTTGAAATAAATTTCTTTACTTTCTTAATTCATTTTAAAATTCATTAATTATGACTTATTATTAATGTTATTACTTCCCGTTTGTTTTTAAACCTTTTTAAGTGAAATATACGAATTTCAGCTTTTCCCAACTTCTTCTTTATTTCTTTCAATAATTTAAATCTTAAATTTTAAATAAATGTTTTATTTTTTTAATTAGTATCATTGAAGATTAAAATTCATTAGCTCTTTGTTTATTCAAATTTCCTTTCTATACTAAAATTTATTTACTAGAATTTTTAAGTCACTTTATTTCTTTCTAATTCATTCGAAAATTTATTCAAATTTCTATAATTATTTTACTTACAATTTCACTTCTTTTGTTATCTTAATAAAAATCCAATTTATATATTTTTGGTAATTCATCATACCCAATTATATTCAATCGAACCATAACATTCAATATTCCAATAAAGATCATCATAAGATATCAGATAAATCACAACAGAGGGAATTAAATAATTTAAATAAATATTGAGGGGTCCAGTTGGATCCCTCCAACCTGTTTTCCCTGCAACCACAGATGTTAGCACAACATAATATACCAATTCCAGAATATATCATACTATAGCACATCAATCAATCAATTTCAACCATTCAAACAATTATTTAAATTTAATCATTTAAGTTTAAATTTAAACTGAGTGAGATTAACTCACCTTTGATGTTTGCAATTCCAATCCAAAATCTCGACTTGTTTCTTCATAGTTTAAACCTTGTATAAATATTTCACAGTTTTGTTAATATTCGTACTAATCGTAATTAAATTATTTTTACAAATTTCATTTAAACCAATAATTAAATTTTATCAATTTTCTTAATTTCTCTTTACTGCAAATTTCTCTCTTTAACCTATATATATTTAATAAAATAGAAATCTGATTCTATTTGAACTTCTCCACATTTTAAAATCACTATCTTTCCAAAGTTTTATACTAACTAAACAGTATTTATATTTTTTTTTTCATTTTACTGTGAAGTAAATTTCCCTTTTTATTAAACCTGGTTATCAAAATAAATTGAAACTTATACCTTCCCAAAACTCCAGCTCGAAGACCACAAAGTCACGACCTCGGCACGAACAGAATCCACCCCGTTCCCTCAGCAACAGCCTCACTACTCTGCCTTGCCCTCGAGAACCACCCAACCCAACTATCGTCTCCCCATACCCTTCCTTTCTTCCACGCGTGCCCTAAATACACAACGCGCCGCCGCCACAAGCTCAGACGACCCCCTACAAGTCGCGACTGCCATTGCGCACAACAATTCGAGTCAAGCACCCACGAAGTTCACGAGCGAGCTCTGAATCGATCTGGAAGTAGAAGGAGCTCGGCTACGATTTCAGCCTTGGATTGATTCGAGATTCTTTAAATATGAACTGATGGAAGTGGAAAGCAGCGACGTTGATTAAGGAAGCAAGAACAGACTCGCGATTCTAATTTGAGAGGACAGAACGAATTCGATTTGTTTTAACAGAGGAAGCGACCATTTTTTTTCTTGTTTTGTTGAAGTTAATTTGTTTTGAGAGAAATGGGAGGAGACATAATGCTTTTAAAATGAAAAGGAACGGCTTGCTTCACATGATGGTCGGCTACAGCAGATATGAAGTGAAAGGAAAAGTTATGGCGGTGATAGAAAGTAGGCTGAAGTGATAAGGAGCAGCTGATGTAAAGGAATAAAGAAACAATATTATTAAATTTTACGATTAAATTTTCAATGCGTTTACTTATTGTATGCTCACATAACAACTCCAATCACTACGAAAATTGAAATCCGATAATAATTCAATATTACGGACCCAATGGAACTGGTTTCGTCGAATTCCGAAACTGTGCCTCGGAAGGCTATTTTCAAATATCAATTTAAACTATAGAATTTTAAAACGGAACAAACCACTGTTAAATTCAATTTTATAACTTCTACTATCTTCAGTGTTATTAATATAAATTCCACAAGCCTTCAAATTATTTTTAACACGCTTAAAATCCCAAATTCAACATTTTACCCAACTTTAACTTATGTAATTAAATAATTGAATTATCAAATCATTGGTGATATTTGAATTCAAGTTAAAAATTAACATTTAAATATTCAAAATTAATTGAATATTCCAATTCCAATTGCTAAAAAATTTCGGGTCGTCACACTCTGTTGGGTATTACTCATTAGAGATAGAGTCAGTAGTACTCTAGAATGAGTGTGAGTGTAATAATATATATGAGCGCGTATTTGTTAGTGAATATGAAATTGTTTTATATTGTGTTTGCTTATCCGTTGAGCTGTTTATGAATTCTGGTCGGTGCGTGGTGTACAACCGTAATCGATAGGGGTTTCTAAATTCTTAAACGAGGCAAGTCGACATAGTATCATTTTAAATTGGGTAAATGAAATAATTTTACCTTGATTATATTTTATATATAAAAGAATAATTTTTTCGAATTATGAAAATGTATATGAATTGATTGTTTGATTGTTGAATGAAAACAACAGATGTAAAAGAATAAATTTTATAAGCAAATGAATTATTAAAGAATGGAACTATAATTAATGTGATTTACAATTGTGAAATGATCTTATATAAGTAAAGAGAAAATAATGAAATTATATAAGTAAAAGATTTATAAATGTGATTTATAATCTAAAAATAAATTCCAGAGAAGTGTTTTGAAAGGATTTGATATTTTGGAAAATTGTTTTGGAGAAATTAAAGCTCCAAACTCTTTTCGGTTGCGGGAAAATAATTCTGATGATGATCATGACATCATTGGTGTTCATTTTTGAGTTTCCAAAAGAGGGATTACTGCCAAATTGTTTTAAATGAAGGTTGTTTGGAAAATTTGAGTCTGGGTTTTGAAATTCAAAGGATAATTGAATTGGTTTCAAAAATGGTTTTGAAAGGTTGAATATAAGTTGTATAACTTATGAAATGAGAAAATGAAAATGAAACAAATTGTTAAAAGTGATTAAACAATCCTGTTAAGTAAGATAAATCTGGATGATAATGATATGAAATTTGACTTCGGTAAAAAGTTGAATGGAATTTACTTTAGAGTTTGAATCTGAATTGAATTTATAAGTGGAAATTAAAGTTAAGATTGAAAAAAAGATGTTTAATTGGAATATAACTTAAGTGATAAAGTTGAAATTGTTATAAATAAGTGAAGTGATGAATATGAACTTGAGTTATATAAATGAAATTCAACTTTAAGTTGTTAAATGAATTAGCAATTGAATTGATAAATGGATTGAATGTTAATCAATTAAATGTAAAATAATTTGATATGGAATAATGAATGTAAGTGTTAATTCATTAAAAGCTAATGTTATTGGAAGTTGAATAAATTGAATGGAAATCAATTTAATATGAACCAATTGGAATTAAAAGTGTTTGACCAAATAGAATGTGAATTAAATAATTTGGTTATGTTGAATGTACATTGGTTGTTATATGGTTATTAATTGATTGTATATAAATTCATTAAGTGTTAATGAAATGGAATTAGCGAAATTAGAAGCTAAAGTAATTGAATCCAACTTGGAAGAAAATGAACTTGAATAGAATTGAATTTGATTTGGATGGAAAGCGAATTAATGTGAATAAATTAGTGAATGTTAACTAATTGAATTGAGAATGAATGTTAGTAAAAAAACATCCAATGTTAATGAATCAAATGTGATTTAAATTGAAAACCAATTCATTGAACATTAATAGAATATGAATGAATATTGATTTGGATAGACGTTGATTTGTTGGATGTTAATTGGATGATAGTTGTTGCATTTGTTGCTTTTGAATGCATTGCTATGTTGGCACATGTAGTTGTTATGTTGCTATATGTTGTATATTGATATTATTTTCATATATGCATGTTTCTCATGGTTTGTTGAGTGTTTAGTAGATGCAGATTGCGCTTGCTTCGCATTTGGAGCTCGCTTTCGTGCTATATTAGCCGTATATGCTCGCTAATAAAATATAAGGTACATATCTCGGATTAAATATCGTACTTTTACACTTTTTTCCCTGCGGGATGCCTTATCGCTTGATGAGATGTATATTGGTGATATATACACTGTGATTTTTTTTCGGATCGAGCCGCGCAAAGGAGACTCTGGCGAATTTTTCCGAAAATTTAAGGGGTTAGAATATTTTTGAGAAAATTGGGAAATTTTTGAAAACTAAGTTTGGATTTGAAAACTTGGTAAAGTTATTGAAAGAAGTTTAACTATGCATTTTGGGAAAGTTAAACACTTAAGAGATTTGGAAAAATCCAATTTGAATAGTTTGTTTTGGAAAGTTAATGGATTCTGTAACTTTTTCTTACTTGGTAATTTCGAGGACGAAATTCTTTTAAGGGGGGAAGTTTGTAACGACCCAGAATTTTTGTTAATTAAAATATGAATATTTAATTGAATTTAAAATATTAATAAGTGAAATTTATAAGTCGAATAATTTTATTTCGAATAATTTGATTTAATTGGATAATTAAATCGATTATTTAATATGTTAAATTTCTGAAATAATTGAAAATTGGGTTAAATATGATTGAAAATGGTTTGTAAAATTTTATTATATCATATAGGAGTTATACTAATGTTATAGAACTTTTAAAATTGAATTAAAAGTTTATTTGTGAAAATTGAATATTTTAATATTTAATTATCGACTGAAAAATAGCCAATTTTCGAACAGTCTCAGAATTGGGCGAAACTAGTTTCATTGGATCCGTAATAGTTTGTTAGTATCGGGTTTCGATTTTTGTAGCAATTGGAGTTTTCGTTTGACCGTGGCAGCTCGAAACGCATCGAAATTGTTTTAATATTAATTTGGCGTGTTAAAATAGTCATTTTTCAAACAGTCTCGGATTTTGGTGAAACCAGTTTCATCAGATCCGTAATGTAATATTATTGTAAAGTTTCAAATTTCGTGTCAATCGGATTTACGGTTTGTCCGGGGCAAGCCAAAACGCATAGAAATTGGTTTAAATCGATTTAATTTAAAATCGATCGTTTATTTCCGTAACTCGCACATACGATGGAATTAGTCTTCGAACACGTTCCATTGTGTTCGGAACGTGGGGTAAACCCTAGAAATGCCAGCCAGCACGTTTCGTTTGGAGTTCGGAAAATTTCGGATGAATAGTAATTTGGCAATTTTCTATAAAAGGACCTTCACCCTCTTCATTTTGCAAACCCTAACCAGAGCAAACCCTAGCCGCCACTAACACCATACACGGCCAGAAATGCTCGATTTTCTTCCTCATTTTCCTCTCAATCCATCAACAATTAGCAAAAACTCTCAACTACAAAGTTGTAGAGGGCATCAAGATCTAGCTATCCAACGATGGAGATCGGAAACGGAGCCACGGATCGACGGGAAATCACGTTCAAAGCTGCTGCGTTTTTCACGCAATTCGAGGCAGAGGGGGAGGCCGAGCTCCACCTTGTTGCAGCCGAACATAGCTCTTGGCGAGGGCTTCGAAGTGTATATCGTTGATCAACGTGGAGGTGTTTGCATTTGGTGCGACTATTAGGGTTTTGTGCGTGCATATGGGTTCTTGAACGCGCGACCTGGAGATGTATGCGTGAGGGAAGAAAAGCATGGAACGGCCTAGATGCATGCGGCCCAGATCCAATGGCTCTGGATAGATGTAGGTTTAAAATAAAAGAAAATTTGTAAATTAATTATATAATAAATTCGTACGATCTTTAAAATGCTCTAACTTTTGCGTACGAGGTCGGAATTCAACGAAACCAATTGCGTTCGCTTCGTTTTGTCGAGAACTACGCTATGGAACTAGATTGGAGTCATTTTGAGCTAGTTTGAATTTTGGGTAAAATTAAACACGTGTTTAATTTTATTCGAAATAAAACGCTGAAACCGAATTGAAATCAAGGTGAGAACTTCTCACTCAATCGAATAGTTTTCGATTTAAATTTTAAATAGTTATATTTAAAATTCTCGATTATATGTTTTGAATGATGATTTTTATCTATTGATTGTTAAGATAGACATTATGCGTCGTTAGTAAGTGGATGTTATTTATTAAAAACATATACCGCGAATATTTCACCGTATAGTGAAATTGGTATTATTTATGTACTTGGAGTTGATTTCCCGCATTATATAGCGGATGAGACCCTATTGCGCCGCTTATTAAGCGGATAATATTTTATAAATCCCATATACCGCGATAATTCCGTACTGGAACGGAATTGGTATTGTGCTAACATCTTTGGACGCAGGGAAATAGGTTGGGGGGATCCAACTGGATTCCTCAACTATATTGATTTATTTACAGATATTGTGATATTTGTTGATTATCATATTGATATATGATGTTTGGTTTGTCGTGATTGACTATTTGGTGCTGTTGCATCATTGGATCCATTTTTGAATTTTAAAAAAAAATGATTTTGATTTTAAAAAGAATTTTAAAATGATTTTTGAAAGTATACGTTTTATTAAATTTTGAATTGATAAAATAAATAAACGTTATAATTTTATTTTCATAAAAGTTATGATTTTTGGAAAATAATACTTAAGTATGATTTTGAAGTATATAAGCTTTAAATAACTATTTGTAAATTATTAAAAGAACAAGTTTAGTTAAATTGGGATTTTTGAATTATTTTAAAAACGATTTATATAAAAGATTTATAATTTGATATTTTATCAGTTTAAAAAAATTGGAATTATAAAACGAGTTTTTATAAGTGTTAAAATGAAATAAAAAATGGATTTCATAAGTGAATGAAATTATAGATTTATAAATTGTGAAGTTATGAAATGAATAGATTTTGTAAAGTAAAAGATTTATAAATAATTAACTTATAAATCGGATTTTGGGTATAAAGTTGAGTTATAAATTGAATTGGTTTATAAAAAGGGATTTTCTTATAAATCGAAGTTTATAAATAGAAATGGAATTTATAGACATTGTTTATAAATTCGAAATCAATGGATTTTGATAAATTGAATATAGATATTTATTAAAAGAAGTATATTCGCGATTTTGGATAGCGAATAAATTCTTGAAATAAAACGTGTAGTAAATATTGAAATTGGGTTAGTGAAGTATATTCACGATTTTGGACAGTGAATATATTATTAAACAAAATGGATATGTTTTGGGAAAATGAATATTATCAAATGAAGTTAATTGTTTTAAAGATGTTTTAAAATGGATTAACTATCGAAACCATGGATTTCAACATTTATTGTTGAAATAGAAGTTTTCGAGAAATAGAAGGAAATGGTGGACTATAACACTGTTGTTATAGTAAATGGTTTCCGAAAGGAAATATTTTGTATAGTATTGGGATTTATATAACTATTTTAATTTTGAATCCTATACTAGTGATTTTGGGTCGTCGTAACGGTGTTTTACGCAACATTCGTTTGGACTCAAATAAATGTGTTTAAGTGAATGTTTTCCTTATAGAATGAAATATATACTTAATTTCGAAATTAACTATATTGAATATTTTCTAAGTATTGAAAATAAATGGATTTGTGAATTACTTATTAATAAATAAGTATGGAAATGTTTTTCCAATGTGAAACGAAACGTTTTGAGAATTTATCTTTTTGAAGACAAATTGAAAATGAATATTAGAAATCGATTTAGGAATCATATATTCATAAATATTTTGGAATGTAAATTCAATATGGAATTTATAAATGAAAAGGGGAATTTGTTTAAAAATAAACGTTGATTTATTTTTGAAGTGTGGGAATTAATTTATGGATTTGGAACGTAAATATAAAGTAAATCGATAAGGATTTATTAAATTGGTTTAAATGAACCATGTTGAAATGAAAGTATTTCGCATAAGGAAAATGATTGAAATTTGGTTTTCAAAAGTGGTAAAGGTGAAAAGTGATTTGAAAATTAGTTTTCAAATGTTAAAGTGTGGAAAAAATATATATCTTGTAAAGATATTTTGGAAAATAAATAATTTGGAAAATTATTTGGAATCTGGTGATGTTGAGCATGCCTATTGATAGTTAAATAATCTGACTATCAATATTTACCTTTAAATAGGTGTTTGTTGTGATTGCTTGAATTTGAATGCCACACTTATTTTTGAATAAGTGCTCACTATTCGGGTTAGCCGGGAAAGGACCTTGGGGTCGTATAACCCATTCCGAATATGTGATACGTCGTAATGGATTGCATTCGATGACCGGTGTTGAAGACTGGATATTTTTGAAAATGAAAGGATTGCCGTTGAGTTGCTCTGCATCGGCTGATCTCCGATATAGTGGTTTTATCACCCTTAGTGACGGGAAGTCCGGACGTGATTAGAAATTATCCGGAATGCAAGGATTTCTTTGTAAGTGCCTTCGGTTCTGTTCGAACCCGGAACAGACTTGTATGGATTGTATGTCTGACATTACACGTTGAAATGTAAAGCTGATTTCTTTCAAATATATTTCTGTTGGTGGCGGAGAATTTATTTTCTTAGCTTAACACCCTTCTCTGAGACGTACGAGCTCATAGGTTATGTAGTTGAAGGTTATTAGCGATATACTCCCAATTTGGTAGCGTGGCATGCTGAGTGTTGCTGTAGGATGATCATTGTTTGATCATTTGTGATATGATCATTTGTTTGATCATTTATCTTGGTGATCATTACTTTGATCATTTGTTGACCCAAAGCACAGCTTTTATATAAAGCGTGGCTTTGTGGACGAGACTTCGTCGGACCTCACACCCCGGAAATGGTCAAAACAGGAAGGATGCAGCAAGGTTATTAGGGGGTAGCACCCCTTTAGTGTATGTCATTCCTTCTGGATAGAGGTGGTATCATGGTATGGAGCCCAGATACTTAACCTATGATGTTGCTGCAAATTTATTTCTTTGTGGTTGTTGGAAATCGAGGATCCTCGGATAGATCGGTTACGATCGGGGGATGACATATTCGTGTCAGTAGTTACCCAGTTAGGGGTAACCCGACCTTGTGTTGGCACAGATCCGGTTTGGTTCTCGGGTTGTCTTTCCAGAGGCGTACCCATGTGGCAATGGGAAGTTCCTTGGCCTGACCATTTGTTGGAAATCCAAAGAAACAATACGAACCCTGTACGGTTTTAGTTGTATAACCTGCCATGGAATGTGGCGGTAACCTGCTATTGAACATGGTAGCTATAGTAGGCATAAGTGCGAAATGCCTATGCTGGCTAAGATTTATATCTTTACTTTCAAAATGATTTTTCCTACACTATCCACTAGTAATAATATCAAATGTTTTCTTTTTAACGCGTATCAAGCATCTTTGACTATCATAAGGAGAAATCTTCTCCGATTCTGCGTTTGCATTGTGTGTGTGTGCGGGAGGCCTTATGGTAGTCTCATTTTCTAAAAAAGCATTGCGAATCTATTTTAAAAATTATCTTGTTCTTTGTTTTAAAGATAAACTGTTTTAGTTCTCACACCAGTCCCATGACTGACTCGGAGTTTATTGTTTTCCTTCCTAAACTCTTGGTGCCCACCAATTTCCACACGGGAAGTCAAGAGTTATGTTATCAGGATATTATGGAATTCAGGAGTTGCTAGAGGCAATCTGGATGGGGTAGCATATTATCTATTGTATATAGTATTTCTTTTCCGTTGTTTGTTGTTGTTGTTGTTGTACACTATGATGATGTAATGTAATGTAATGTAATAAGATGTAATGTAATAACTGATATAGTTCTTTGTTTAAAGATTATTCATTTATCTATTATATGTTGTTCCGCTGCGATAGTGAGATTCTGATATTGTTCTGTTGTTTCTTTCTGTTCTGTTCTCTCTTTTTCTCTCTATCTTCTACCTCTTTCTTTTTCTTTAACCCTAAAGACTCGTAAATTTGTTCCTTTTTGGCTGGGTTGTTGTGGAATGTTGCCAGCTCAAAGGAGTACGGATTTTCGGGCTTTTACATCTAGGCTATGTTTGGGCTCTGCCTGAACTAGATGTAGGTTAGGGTTTGGTCTATAGGCAAGGGTTTGTGGCTACAAGGCTAGAGGAAGGCTAGGTTAGTGTTTGGTTCGGCCATAGGGGGTTTGGGTCAAGGCACGGCTCGGCTAGTGTTAGGAAATTGAGGAGGTGGATGGGGATAAGGGCCGAATTAGTTAAAGGGGAAGGGGAAAAAAAGGAAGGGGAGGAGGTGGTTCAGCCTAGGTGTGATTTGGCTAGGGCAAGGGTTAGGAAATTTTGAGGAGGAGGGAGGAAGAATTTTGGAGAAAAGGGAATAAAAATTGAGAGGGAGAAGTGGAGACTTATTGTAAAAAAATTCTGAGCAGGAGATGTGAACGAGAAATGAGAAGGCAGAAACAAATTTTATACGTAAAAGTTTTTCAACTGATGACCTGTCACTTGTACAAACAAAAAAGGTGATTTTAGAATACCCTAGCCCATTAGTCTAATCACAATAACAAATAGAAGAAATAAAATATGAAATTATTACGTTTTGTACGCTGAAAACTGCAAATTTGAAGAAGTAAAAACCAGAATTTTACGAAACGAAAAGCAGGAAAAATGTTAGAATCAAATCCAGCTTCATAAAAAATAATAAAATTTCAAATTTAAATTTTTTAACATGGAGTCAAACTTTGACCAAAGTTGCCTAAAATTTAAATTTTTAGGAAAATATTTATTTTATTAAATTTGGAAGAACATTTCACATCAAATCCCAAAAATATAATTTATAATTCCAAATTTATCAATTTAAAATAATTTAAGAATTAGAGTTTCAAATAAATTTCATTTAAAATAATTACAGAATTTACGGGTTGTTAAATAAGAAATATTAGTTTTCATTTTATTTTAATATTTGGGTCTTATTAGAAAGTGGGGTAGCTACTAGAAATGTTCTGGGTGCTATTACTAATTATTTGGATGTATATATAAAAGTTATATACGCACTTATTAGTATACGATATATATATATATATATAACATGCTTTAAATATGTTTAATTACTTAAACAATCTTGGGAATTTTTAATCCATGTATAATGCAAGCATGGATAGCCATAGGGATGAAACAAATTGTCTAAATATATGGTTTAGATTTTATAAAGAATTACAGGGAAGTTTTAAAGAGAATAATGGAAAGGTTTACATTCTCTCCATAAAAACAAATGTTCCTCATTAGTTCAATTTAAAAAATTTCCTTCTTTCTATCCTCTCGTATGGCCTCGATCTTCTTCATCCCTTGTAATGGTCGAAATTAATTATTACCCAAACAGATTTAAAATAAGTTGGTTCATCAATCTTTTGCAATATTGAGCAGTAATTCAAGGAATCTAGTAGGCTATTATTCACTAATTGAAGTGTCATAATTTAGCTAGATCTTTAAGGTATAATTTCATATCCAATTTTACTTATTTCCGCTAATCCTTGATTTATATTTAAACTTCCAAATATGTGTTGGTATGATTTTCATTCAATAATTGAAATTTTAACACAAGGTTTTGATTTTTTTTTCAAATCATAAACCATTGCAATTGCAAATAAAAAAAAATATCTTTATACAAACAATGTTTGAATTTAGCCATAAGGTTTCATGTAAGTTTAGTTTTTAATTTATTTCACTTAAAATTAATTTCAAAATAATAGTAATTTATATATACATAATAGTAATATATATATATATATATAATTTATACATATTTGTTAGGTTGTTGAACAAATTATGATTCTATTAATTGTTGGAAAAAAGAAATTTTATATGTCTAGTACATACATATAAATTAGTTTCAAATCTATGAATTACTAGATAAAATGAAATTTTATAATTAAATAATAATAAAATTTTGTATATACACATTTAGATTTAAAGTACTTTCTTACATACATACATACATATACATACGTACATATACATACATATATATATTCACACATACAGATACATACATATATATACACGTTTGTATTTGTCAAAATCATTTATTAAAGCAAAATTAATATTAATTATATATGTGCATATGCTTTAAAATCAGTTTAGATCATGATTAATTAGGAGTTTGTAAAAGAAGAAGGTAATATCTCATTTTTATTTAGAGATTCGATTGTGATTTAATTAGGAGTTTTTAAAATAGGAAGGTGGAATTATTTAAACATATTTCCATTTTCTCTTAAACACCAAATCTTCCATGAGTATTTGAAGTTATCTAATTTAATTGTATATATTTATCTTGAAATTAAATACACACGCATACATACACATACACACACACATATACAAACACATATACATACATATACATACACACACACACATGTGTGTGTAAATAAACAAATGGCAATACATTACATATGTATACATATATGAACTATATATATAGTACTATTGACGTATGTATACGAACAATGTATATAATAGTATATTCAAACATATGTGTATACTTATGTAAGTACAATATATATGTATATACAATAGATATAAATCCCAATATCTTTATGTGTGTATATATATGTAGCTATGCACATGCTCATTTATTATTATACTATTACTTTAATGTATGATTATATAATTATTAAATGAAATTTAAGTAATATGATTAGTTAAATAAGTTTGTAATATTTTGAAAATAAAATATGATTTTATTTTTAGAAACGGATTGGATATAATGCTAGTTAATAGATTACATAGGAGCGCTAAGATCTAAATAAAGAATTTTTTTGAGATTTACCCATTTCACCTATTGCTAAAACAGGCCAAACTAATAGGTATGCACTTAAGAGTAAACACATATGTTAAATTTGATATCACCTAGAGCTAAGATTTTGATTTCGTGTAAGATATGAATTTGAAATAACCCCAATCTTAAATTGTAAAGACCTGGTATTTTTGACTTGATTTTGCGCTTGACTCAACGTTCAAACCACGAAAGCTAAAAACAACGAATCATAGGATTATGGTACATATAAATAGAAAGATAATCTGAATGTACAATTTAAAACTCATAGTGGAAGGAATAATATACGGTATTAAATAATCATATATTCAGACCAAACTTTAATCATATATCCACAATCATAGATCCGTACAATACCAATCATAAATCAATGCTCCATATTATACTATGTGGCATATGTCAATATAATATATATATAAAAGTAATGTTTCCTTCATCTCCAATATTGACATCACATAGATCAACACAACTCCATTCTCTATTAACATGTCAATGACATATACAATGAAAAATGTAGAGAGGGTTTGACATACATCTGAGTGAGTGAAAATCTATTTTGCGTGCACCGTACAAATACTGATAACATCTTTTTTATCTAATACACATGTAAACACACCTTAACTTACCCAACCAACAAAAAGAGTAATATTAACAATACAAATATAGTATTGATTTGGGTCGTGTTACATCCAACCATGCTACCCACATACACGCAAGCACATACACAAAACAAAGCATGTACTGCACTCCCTGTAACGACCCAGGAATTTTAATAATTAAAATTTGAATATTTAATTAATTTTAAATATTAAGAAGTGAATTTATAAGTCGAATAAATTTTATTTTGAATTATTGGATTTAATTGAATAATTAAATCAATAAATAAATATGTTAAATTATGGAAATAATTGAAAATTGGGTTAAATATGATTGAAAATGATTTGTAAAATTTTATTTTATCATGTTGAAGTTAGAACGATATTTTAGAACTTTTAAAATCGAATTTAGAGTTAATTTGTGAAAATTGAATATTTTAATATTAAAATCGACAAGTGAAAATAGTCAATTTTTGAACAGTCTCAGAATTGAACGAAACCAGTTCCATTAGATCCGTAATAGTTAGTTATTACCGGATTTCAATTTTCCTGTCAATCGGAGTTATCATTTGATCGTGGCAGCTCGAAACGCATCGAAATTATTTTAATTTTAATTTGGCGAGTTAAAATAGCCATTTTTCAAAAAGTCTCGGATTTTGACGAAACCAGTTTCATCGGATCCGTAATGTGATATTATTGTAAGGTTTCAAATTTCGTGTCAATTGGATTTATCGTTTGTCCGGTACGAATTAAAACGCCTAGGAAATCGTTTAAATCGGTTTAATTCAAATTGAACATTTGCAGCCATAACTCGCACAGATGTCCGAATTAGCTTCCGAAACCTATTCCATTGTGTCCGGAACGCGGGGTAAACCCTAGAAACGCTGGTTACGGCACGTAAATCGGAGTTCGGAATTTCCGGGATGAATAGTGTCGATCGATTTTCTTACAAATAGCCCCACCCTTCATAAATTAAAAAAATAAAAACACTAAACCCTAATTTATAAACCTAGCCGCCACCCCAGATTTCAAAGGCCAGAAACACGCGACCTTCCTCCCTCCAAATCTTCAAATCCGTGCAACGATTCAAGAATCTTTCAACTAGAAACTCGTAGAGCACGTCGCGAACTACATATTCAACGGTCATGATCGTTTCTAGTGCTTCGGATTGGCGACAAATCTCGCTCAAAGGCCTGTAGTTCGGCCTCGAACTGCGTGCTACAGGGACAACCGAGCTTCATGAGGTTGGGGCCGAGTATAGAGGGGGTGAAGGGCTTCGAGATGGCGGTGGTTTGATGAAGTTTCGTCGAGAAATGAGGTTGCAAAGTCGAACGCTAGTTTCTATGTGACGGGTTATGTTGTTCGGCTCTTACCTGTAGAAGGAACGCAAGTGGAAGATGAAGATGTGGACGGCCCTGATGCAAAACAGTGGGATCTTGTGGCTAGGAATGGTTGTGGGTTTATAATTTTAATTTAAGTTGTAAATTAGTTAATATAAATACGTGTAATCTTAGAAAATTTATAACTTTTTCATACGAGGTCGAAAACGCGCGAAACCAGTTGCGTTGGAATCGTATGGACGAGCACTACACAATGAAATTGGATTGGAGTCGTTTGGAGTTAGTGAGAATTTGGGGTAAAATTAAACGTCCGTTTAATTTTATTCGAAATAAATCGCTAAAACGAAATTGAAATCAAGGTGAGAACTTCTCACTCAATCGAATCAGTTTCGATTTTATTTTAAATAGTTAGATTTAAAATATTTGAATGCATGTTTGAATGATGATTGTTATCTATTGATTGTTAAAATAGACATTATGCGCCGTTAGTAAGCGGATGTTATTTACTAAAAACATATACCGCGAATATTTCATAAACAGTGAAATTGGTATTATATATAATAGCAATATATATATATTGGCATATGTATATATTGGAGTTGTTGATTTCCCGCATTTTTGTTTAGCGGATGAGACCCTATTGCGCCGTCTATTAAGCGGATAATATTTAAATCCCATATACCGCGATAATTTCGTACTGGAGCGAAATTGGTATTGTGCTAATGTTTGTGATGCAGGAAACAGGTTGGAGGGATCCAACTGGATTCCTCAACAGTATTTACTTGATTTCAGATATTTTGATATTTGATGGATTATCATATCGATATATGATATCGTTGTTGTCGTGATTGACTATTTGGTGTGTAGCATCACTAGACCAAATTTTGGAATTTTAAAATGATTTTTAAAAGTGATTTTTTGAAAATATACTATATTTTTGGAATTGATCCATGTTAAATAAATAAACGTTATAATTTTCAAAGTTATAAAATTATGGTTTTTGTGAAATATAGTTAAAAACTGATTTTTGAGAATATGATGCTAATGATTTTATAAAATAGTTTAATCGGGATTTTAGAATTTATTGTGAAAAGTTTAAATATAGGATTTATAAAATTTAATTATTTTATGAATCAAAATGGTGAAATAATAAAGGAGATTAAAGACGTTTTAAAGAATAATATAAATTGATTTATATTAGGAGATTTATAAATGGATATTTATTAATTGAAATATTGACATTATAAAACGAGTTTTTATAAGTGTTTGAATGAAGTGAAAATAGATTTCATAAGTGAATGGAATTTATAAAATTATAAATGGTGGAGTTATAAATGAAATTTATAAATAGTAAGATTTATAAATTTTGTGAAATTATTATAGAATATATTCGAATGAATAATTGAATCTTATAAGTTATGAGATTTATAATTATGAAGTTCAAAGGAACGATTTTGTAAAATAATCGTTTTATAAGCATTTAACTTATAATATGAACTTTTAGTTTATAATTGAGTTATAAATCGAATAGGTTAATAAAGGAATTTATAAATGGAAGTTGTTATAAAATAAATAGAAATTGAATTTATAAACGTTATTTTATAAATTCGCAAACGACTTATTTTGATAAGTAAATTGTTGAAACCTATTAATGGAGTTATATTCACGTTTTTGAACTGTGAATAATACTTTAAAATAAAAGGAATAAAAGGATGAAAATTGTTAACGTAGTATATTCACGTTTTTGAGTAGTGAATAATATGTTAAAGAAATTGTTTTGAATGTGATATTTTAAATAGAATTAAAACGATCTAACGATGTTTTAAAATGTGTTGAGATTCGAAACCATAGATTTCAACATTCATTGTTGAAATAGACGTTTTCGAGAAAAAAAAAAGGGAATTGTGGACTATAACACTATTGTTATAGTAAATGATTTCCGAAAGGAAATGTTTTGTATAGTATTGGGATTTATATATCTATTTAAATTTCGAATCCCTATACTAGTGATTTTGGGTTGTCGTAACGATGTTTTACGCAACATTCGTTTTGGCCCAAATAAATATGTTTAAAAGAATGATTTCCTTAAAGAATGAAATATATACTAAGTTTCGATTTAAGTATATTGAATATTTTCTAAGTGTTGAAAATAAATAAAATTTGTGAATTACTTATGAATAAGTAAGCATGGAAATGTTTTCCAATATAAAGTGAATATTTTGAATTTATCTTTTTGAAGATAAATTGAAAATGAATGTTAGAAATCGAATTGAAGTCGTATATTCATGAATATTTTGGAATGTAAATTCACTATTGAATTTATAAAAGAAAGTGGAATTTGTTTAAAAATAAATATTGATTTATTTTTGAAGTGTTGAAAATATATCTTGTAAAGATATTTTGGAAAATAAATAATTTGGAAAATTATTTGGAAACTGGTGATGTGTGCATATCCATTGATAGTTCAATAACCGACTATCAATATTTCCCTTTGAATGGGTAATTGATGTGACTTGTTTGAATGTGAATGCCACACTTATTTTTGAATAAGCGCTCACTATTCGGGTTAACCGGGAAAGGACCATGGGGTCGTTTAACCCATTCCGAATATGTGATACGTCGTTGTGAATTGCATTGAAGATCGGTGTTGAAGACCCGGTATTTGCGAAAGCGATAGGATGACCTATCGATTGTCTCTACACTGAGTTGCAACGGTATAGAGACTCCCTAAGTGATGGGAAATCCGATCAGGATCGTGAATATCCGGATTGCAAGGACTTCTTTGTAAGTGCCTTCGGTTTTGTTCGAGCCCAGAACAGACTTGTATGGATTGTATGTCTGACATTACAAGTTGAGACATAAAGCCGATTTCTTTCAAATATATTTTTGTTGGTGGCGAAGAATTTATTCTTTTAGCTTAACACCCTTCTCTGAGACGTACGAGCTCAGAGGTTATGTAGTTGAATGTTATCAGCGATATATTCCCAATTTGGTAATGTGACATGCTGAGTGTTGCTGTAAATGATCATTGTGTTGATTATTTGTGATAGGATCGTTTATTTGATCGTCTATCCTGGTGATCATTTCTATGATCATTTGTTGACCCAAAGCATGGCTTTTGTATAAAGTATGTTTTTGTGGACGTGACTTCGTCGAGCCTCACACCCCGTGAATGGTCAAAACAGGAAAGATGCGGCAAGGTTATGAGGGGTAGCGCCCTTTAGGATATGTGCATTTCCTTCTGGAAAAGGGTGGTATCATGGTATGGAGCCCAGATACTTACTCATGTTGAAAACACTTTGTTATGATTGTGTGAATTGATTACGAACGCTCGGTGATAGGTCCCAAAGGACCGGGGGATGGCATATTCGGTCAGTTGTTACTCAGTTAGGGGTAACCCGGCCTTGTGTTGGTAGAGATCCGGTTTGGTTCTCGGGGATGTCCATCCAGAGGCATTCTCATGTGGCAATGGGAAGTTCCTTGGCCTGATCATTCGTTGGAAATCCAAAGAAACAATACGAGACTTGTACGTTTTTAGTTGTATAACCTGCTATGGAATGTGGCGGTAACCTGCTATTGAACATAGTAGCTATAGTAGGCATAAGTGCGGAATGTCTATGTTGGCTAAGATTTATATTCTACTTTCGAAATGAATTTTTCCTACACTATGCACTAGCAATAATATTAAAATGTTCTTTTAAACGCGTATCAAGCATCTTTAACTATCATAAGGAGAAATCTCCTCCAAGTCTGCGTTTGCATTGTGTGTGTGGCAGGAGGCCTTATGGTAGTCTCACTTTTAAAAAGCATTGCGAATTGATTTAAAAATATTCCTCTATTTTGATTTTAAAGATAAATAAACTGTTTTGAGTTCTCACACCAGTCACATGACTGACTCGGTGTTTATTGTTTTCCTTCCTAAACTCTGGGTGCCCACCTATTTTCACACGGGCAGTCAAGAGTTAGGTTTATCAGGATATTCTGGATATTCTGGAGTTGCTGGAGGCAAGCTGGATGGCATGGCGTATTACTAGTTTATATAGTATTTCTTTTTCCGCTGCACTGTTTGTTGTTGTTGTTGTACACTCTGATGATATGATATAATGTAATGAAATGTAAAGTATAAAATGTAATAACTGATATAGTTCTTTGTTTAAAGATTATTCATTTATTATTATATGTTGTTCCGCTGCGAATTGTTAGATTCTGTTATTGTTCTGTTGTTTCTCTGTTCCGTTCTATTTTCTTGCTTTTCTATTTTCTGTTTTCTTTTCCCTCTATTCTCCTATTTTCTTTTCTCTCTATCTTTTCTATCTTTTTCTCTCTATCTTCTCTTCTTTTCTACGTTTTCTTTTTCTTAAACCCTCAGTGTTCTGTTTTCCGTCGTTCGATTACTCGACAGTCGATAAAGTGAGTATCGATGTTGAATTTTCGGAAGACGAAGAATCGGGTCCTGACACTCCCTACTCGATCAACTTGTGCCTAAGCGTAGCTACATACATGAAAGCTTGTCTAAGCATGTATATGGACATCTCCATTATCTCAATGATCCAAATACTAAATATATGTGACTCATGATGCCACGATATTTCATAGGAACAAGTACATGTCAATAAGTGTATAATATGATCATCGAACTTCAATTGCTTCTTTATACATCTAATTCCATACACCTAAGCTTCCCCAAACATATCCATACGCCTCACCATGCCAAGGTCTTACAAGGTTGGTTGTCTCACATATAGTTCGAATGAAGACACGAATCTGGTTCTGAGAAGCTCGCCTTATGTCGATAGGCCTTGTTTTGGTCCTGGTTTGTAACGTCCCGCCTTTTCGCATGCTTTAAATCGACACATTTGCCAATTCAAACCATATGGAAGGGCGGATTGTTATGGGGTAAATAAGAAAAATAGAGAAGAGAAAAAATAATAAAGAGAATCTCATAGCGGAAGGATAAAATATAATAATAAATATACAGTTCATAAAACTGTTTACAAACATTTGATTCTTCTTTATACAATAAATATCAGAGTTCACATACCAATAAATATCAATGCAGCGGAATTAAATAGTGTAGTGGAATAATATAGTAGATAGTAATACAAATCTTCGTCTTCGTCCTCCAGAGCTAAAACTTCAAATCCTGAAATGCTCGGACTGACCCGAGCGAATTGATAAGACAAAACACTCGAGCAAGAACTAAAAGATCTTATGTAAGTTAAATTAACAGAAATAAATATGAGTGCAGTAACTCAAGAGATGCTCGGAATTTACATCTCCTAAGGATCCGTTAAACTATTTACTATATAGTATATTTTGCTATTATAATAGTGTCTAATTGTAAAATAAACTTACTTTTTAATAGCGTTAAGGGGTTACCCATATAGCGCTTAACACAAATAATGCCAATAGTCTATACAGTACCGTAATACCCCCTGATCGGGAGGCTACCAGAGGATACTCCATAGGTACGACACAAATAGAAATTCGCAGAAGGTGCGCTAGGGTAGGTGACACGGCACAACTAGGCGATGCCAGGGTAGATATACCAATTGCTATCCAGGCTGATGGAAACGCGTAGCCGCAGCTACCACCCACCTCGAAACAAACTCCCCCAAAAATCAAAGTAAAAGTGGCCACTGAATCAATCCAAAGTAAAAGTATAATATCGAAGAGGAGTGTCCGATCAGAGGAATGACCTCATTGGCCAGAGAATCGCTCCTGTTTTAGCCACCTTATGCCAACTCACAGGAGTCGGGTCCACGTATTTACCTTGCACGAAACGCCGCCACAAACCTACTTCATTCTGGAATCTCCACCGCGTACACGGTTGTTAAAGTGGTTTTCGAAGTTGGCAGAGAGTATGACAACTTCCGATCCCGGTCTCTTCAACAACCAAACATTATTATAACACCGCGGTCATTTAAAATAATTATACTTTAAAACCAGAATAAAATCCATTTTAAACCCATATAAATACGATATCGTTTATTATTTTAAAACCCCAAATCAATACGATATCATTTAGGCCAAACCAATATAATGTCATTTTATTTTTCCAATATATATTCTTTCCAAAATCATAGGGTTTTCAAAGTAAAATATTTAGAAATCAAAACTCTAGAATATAATATTTTCAAATTATACTACCTTGAAAATCATAACTTTGAAACAAATTTCCATCACTCAAATGGTTAAATATTAAATTCTTTTATAAAACAAAATAGCTTCTTTACATTTCACAAATCAATTCCAAATATCAATTTAAACTTTCCAATACCATTTTTAATTCTTATATTTGAAAGCTTTAAATATTTTACCATTTCAAAACAATCTCATTTGACAAACCCATATATATCAAATTCAATTTCTTATTATTTAGACTTGAAATGTTTACTTAATGAATTCAATATAATTTAAGTAAAACATTTAACTTCACATAATTGGAAAATCTTCCAATTTATTAAACTTGATATATTCGTTTAAATCAACCTGATATTCATTTAAATCACTTTACACAAAAATCAAGTTATAAAAATCATATCCTTTAAAAAATTTAACTTTTATTAAATTTCAATTTAACTTAATATTCACCTTCCAAATCTTATCCTCATTTAAGTCATAAAAACTCCAGAAACTAGATTTTAAATAAATGCTTAATCGTATTTGATCTTAAAATCAAACTTTATTTTATACTTCAAGTCAAATTTATACGAAGCTTAAAAACCGAAAATTACTATATATATATATATATAACCAATTCAATATCCCATAAACCATATATATAGCTTTACAAAACCATAAAACATTTCAAAATATATTTTATATATATACCGCGGTGCCTGTATAAAATTTTCTACCCTATGGTTAAGTGATACGGATGTTTATCATTTCAATCCGCAATTTAAAATAAAAATGCGGTTGTATATCATTTCAAACCGCAATCCCGAATGAAATGAAAGTGCATGATGACTTGAAGTTTATACAATATAATGTAGCATCCATTCATCCAAATATCAATCAACAACCATCATTTGCAATCATCATCCAATTTAAACAATCATCGATATAGAGCATAAAAATTATACAGGTAATAAATAACATGTATTAACCAACAGTTTATATCCAATAATAAATTCAATAACTGTTAAACTAGCAGTTTATATGCAAATAAATAAATTTAAATTTAACTGACAGTTAATATGAAATAAAAATAAACATAACTATGACAGGCAGTTAATACGAAAATAAATAAATTCTAACTGTCAAATTTATATGCAATAAATAAAATAAATTAACTGTTAAATTAAATAAATGCGATTTAACTGAGATGATGAATAAAACATGCCAAACAATCATAAATAAATTCCTACTCATATCTTAAGTCAAATTAACAAACATAAGAAATTTTAGAAGTTGTGAGTGGGTTAAAACACTAACCTTTTGGATTTAAATTGAATTAAAATCCAATTTAAACCCAAAAATTTGACGATCTCCAAATTCATTCAACCAGCGACAACAGATCTGGAATTTAATTACGATCCTAACAAAAAAAATTCCGCGTGAAACGGAGTTCGTATGTGAAAGTTATCATAATTAAACGATTTGCAATAGAAATTAAAAATAAACAAAACAAAAATAAAATACCGTGCCACATCCACTCTTCCCTCGCATACGCTTCTTCTTGATTGCTATCTTTGTTCCGTAATTTTTCTTTTATTTCGATTTACTTTAATTTTCCTCCTTATTATATGAATGTATGTATTTTTAAAAGGTTGAAAGAGAAAAAAAAAGATTTGAAAAAGAAGAATTGAAAACGAAAATGATTAAAATAAGAACTGAAAATGGAAGAGAAGATCTAGATTTGAAAAGAAAGAAGAAAGTTTGAAATAGAAGAAAATTTTGAAGAAGAAGAATATTTGAAGAGGAAGAAAAAATTAAAATGAGAGATAATAAGGAGATTTGAAGAGAAAGAAAAAAAAGAAAAGGAAAAAAAAGAAGAGGATTAGAATGGAGGCTGTGGTTTCATTTGCGTCATATCTTATTTATAAGGTTAGAATTAGGTTTAGGATGAAAGATATTTGAAAAGAGAGACTGCTATTAATTAGAAATAAATGAAATGACGTTTCAGAAAAATGAAGTTGGAAAATGAATGGAAAGAAATAAAGTAAATATGAACAAACTTGGTTTTGAAATATAGTAAATATGAACAGCCATTTTAAAAGTAGCAGGTATTAAAAAGAGGCAATTATTAATTAGAAAGGAAATGAATGGACTAACTCTATACTGTAAACAAACTTTTAGAATTCAAATTTCAAAACAATTGTTTACTTAATAAATTTTGTTAACCCTAACACACCAAAATTACTTCATTAACTCAAGTAATATTCGAATTTCTATGCATTTGGGTTTTTTGTCTATGCATAATAATTTTTTATACTTACCTTAAAAATGAAAACATTTGATTTGTTTTTCCCAAAATGATCTCTTATTACCATTGAAACACCCTTTTTGTTTACCACAGAACGCGCGTTTTTTTTATTAAATCTATTAATTGAAATCACCGTTTTCTTTCCTTTTAATTGAAATATTTGAACTACATTAATTGCAATCACTTACAAGGTTAAATTTTAAAACAGATAACTAAAATGCATAAAAAAATAGAAAAATTGTTTATATACAAGAGTAATAAATAAATTATTTTCCTATTCTTGTAATCAGTCTGTAAGCTAAACACAGTTCAAATAAACATATATTTCTTTCTATAAAATCAATCTTTCTATTTTTATTTAAATTAAATTAAACCTACATTCACAGATGAAACATTCATTTTATTGATGTAAATGTTTTTTTTTCATTGAATCAAAACTTTCCTTATATTTCACAAAACATAAGCTGCTTTTAATTGCACCTATTACAATTAGTATTCTCTCTCCTATTAATTGAAAATTTTCAATTAATTAATTTCCGTTGATTAAGTTTCAAAATGGGCTAAATGAATGAAATGATAAGTAGAACAATTACTTCCTATTAACGTAATATTTAGATGTTAAATTTTCATTTATTTCAATTAAATCTATTATCAAACATTACTTCAATATACTGACAAGCTTACTTTTGCACCCTTTCATTTACCCAACTGCCATTTTATAAATAAACTTAATAATAGATTCATACTCTATTACATAAATGCATACCCCTTTTATCTAAATTAAAATTTTAGTGACATCAAACATTTGATCCATTTAATTCCAATTACTCCTTTCATTAAATTTTAGATTCAAATCAATTTATAAAGCTTTACCTCTATTCTTTATATACTCGAACCATCATTTAATGAAGAATTTATTTACGTTATTCCCCGTTATTACCTAAATTTATTTAAACGTACCATTTATTTCAATGATTTACAAATTAAATTGAATGAACTAAATATATATATATATAGCCCATAATAATTGTTGTCAAACTCTAAATCCCACATTTATAAGTTTGTTGTTTACAGCGTATTGGCTTTTATTAAATCATCACTTATTATATATGTATAAATTAAATAAAAACATTATTTAAGTCCGTTTAAGTTTATTACCAAATATCCATTTACCTTTCCCATCAAAGTTGAATTCCATTCAATTAATATAACATTCACTTTCCCCATACTCACCTATTATCAACCCATAATTATTGCAATTCATTATCTTGTATTGATTACCATTAACCTTACATTCAGTTATTATTCAACGCATATTTATTCATCAATCAAATTCAATATTTACTTTTCCTTCCTTTTATTTGATAAATAACCTAGTATACATTTACATACATTCATTTCATCCCATTCATTTATGGGTATTGCATTAAAATTTAGTTTATTAGCTGATACCAACATTATTACCATTCATTACAATTAGATTCCAAATTTTTATTCAATACCCTGAATGAATAACATATATATTAATAAAATCATTACATTTGTTTTTCTCATATTCCATTAAATATATGCACACATAAAAATTAAGATTCTAAATCCAATTAGTTATTCCTTTTACATCAACCATCACTTATGAATAATTATCGTTTCCTATTTATTTTGTTACATTCACTTATATTAACCTTATGAGTAAATTGGTATTCCCTTTAACCCATTAATTACTAACTTTAGTTATTGCAATTTATCATCCAACATACAAATTTAATCTATTGTCAAATTTTCCATTTCAGTTAATTAACACCTTACAATAGTTAGTAAAAAGGGATTGTACTAAATAAAAATTTATTTTCATTGATGAATTCAATACTTGCCTTTATTTACTTATTTCTAACCTTATATCCAATTGCAACAATTTCCACTATTACAATTAATTGCAATATATAATTCAATTTATAAATTTTAATTACCCTTGACGCATCTAATTTCAACATTCTCTTTCCTATAAATAAATAAGATTTCTCTTTCTTCCTAAATTTAAATTAGAAATCATATTAAACAAACAAATTAAATTATCGAAATTTACGGGTCGTTACATGGTTCAACTTGGCTCAAAGCAGCGCCCACAGTACATGCTTGTTGGCATTCTATATTGTTTAGTTCTAGGTTATGATGGTTTATATCTTCCTATATCTTACTTTAGTTACTTAGACTTTGGTTATCAATCTTTATTTCGCTATCTTGTTACAATTAAACAACATTTCGTATATGTATTAATTTCATACCATAAACCTTTATAATTTACTAATAGTTCATTTATAATATTAAATAGTAAATACTTCTTAATTAATTCAAAATTAATCCTATGTCTAGATAAAAACAATGGTACAATGGTATAATCGAATTATATGCCAAAGAGACCGGATCCAATCACAAAATCACTGCTTATTTTGATGAAGAGTGCACAAAGCTATCCACTATCCAAAAATAGCAATCCTAGAAATTTCTCCATAATGTGAGATCGATGTTTACTCATAGTTCCTGTTCTACTCATCGTTTTGATATGTAGTTCGACCAAAATGGTAGAGAACCGGATGAGCTAGGTTGTTTGAAGTTTTATTTGAGAAGAAGGAAGATGAAATAAAGAAAAAGAAAATAGAATTTGAGAATCTTTCCAACAATAGTTTTTGGCTTTTATACAGGGAACTGGTTATTGAATTCAAATTTAGATAAATCAACATTGATCCGCTTCGATCCATCACGAATCGATAACCCAAGTCCTTCGTATCTCCTTCATACAATCTTTGATCCTAGCATTCCTACAGTCAAAACTGATCAAAAATTCCGATTTTCACAATGGCACAACTTCTATCATCAAATTCAATTGTTTCCATAAATTATCATCTTTCATTATATATTAAATTGACTAAAACGCCCTTTAAATTATTATTGAAATTTACAGGGTATTACATTTTCTCCTCCTTAAAAATAATTATGCCCTCGAAATTCTCAAAGGATAGAAATTGTAGCTCGCACTCTCATGTATCACTTATCACATGCATGGCATACATAATATACGCAAGCAACCATATGAACGTTCATAACATGCACATACTTGGGTGAGGCATACCTAATAACATGATAGCATATACGTGTGTGTGTGTATAAATGTATGGTCCTTGTGATTTGTGAAATGCTATTTTAAATGCAAAAATACAACTATTAGCCTCATATATGAATGAAAATGACATGGCATATTAGGTATGAATGCGAACATCCTGAAATAAGCTTTTAGGTTCAATACAAATGCAACAACCATAACATAACAACCAAACAAATAAACTAATATATTTAACTAAAACAATGATTTATCCAAGCAACCATTAAATAAATCAACCAACTTAATCTAAAACAGTCAAGACTAAATCTATGGAACATATAAGAAAAGTGTTCAAGATCGAAGACCCATAAGTTCACTTCAGGCTCCAAAGTACTATCTAGTGGATCATTCCCCCATTATAGTCTAATTAGCTTTACAATTTTGTTCCTAAGCCTTTTCACTCCATGCTCGACTGTGTGGATTTTTTACGAAATGAAATCAACCCAGGCTTCAACTCTACATCCTCCAACTAGATTGGTTCTATTATAGTTGCCAAACCATGTATGCATTTTTTGCAAATATGGCATATGAAATACATTATAAACTCCTCGATCTTCTTTGGAAGTTCTACAGTATAATTCAAACTCCCGGTTTGCTCCAATATCGAGAAAATACCAACAAGTCATGGTGTTAACTTTTCCAAATTTTCAAACCTCAGCACATGCCTCAATGTAGAAATCTTCATGAATACCAAATCCTCAACTGCAAATTCAAACTCCGCTCATCTCTCTTATCAACATATGACTTCAATTGCTTTCTGGTCAATTTCACCTTCTCCAAAGTATCTCTAATCATCTTCGACCAAGTATAACTCTATTAGTAGCTTCCACCCAATAAGATGGTGATTTCGATGGCCACCTATACAATGCTTCAAATGGCATCATGACTATGCTAGGTTAATAATTGTTACTATATGGAAATAGTGGTAGGTGATCTTCCCAAGCACAACCAAAACCTAATATGCATGCTCTTATCAGATCTTCCAACATACCGTTCACCCTTTCTATTTGTTTGTCCATCTGTGGGTGATAAATTGAACTTAATTCCATGTTTGTTCCCATTGCATCCTATATACTCCTTCAGAACTCGCTTGTGAAAAATGGGTTCAGGCCACTAACGATATTACTAGTATACCATGCAGTCGAATAACTTCTCTAACATATAAGTAGCCAACGTTGTCATGGTCCTTATGTTCTTGACGGTTATGAAGCACGCATTCATGATGAGACGATCCATAATAACCCAAATGCTTTAATCACCAATTCTGCTCCTAGGAAATCCATCGATGAAGTCCATAGTTATATTCTCCCATTTCCATCAAGGGACCTTTAATGGAAGTAATAAGCTATTTGGTTTCTTCAGCTTTTCCTGACTAATTGACACGTCAAACACTTCATCACATTCTCTGCCACTTACTTCTTTGTTCAATGCTAATAGAAAATTTGCTTCTTATCCATATACATCTTATCTCCAACAAGATGAATGGTCATTCTAGAGTAGTAGAATTCTCCTAGAACTTCCCCTATAACTCCTTCACTACATGTACACACAACCTTCTATCCAGTCTCAACCATCCTCTTTGGTCCATGGAGTAACGGTTCAAATGGATCGACAGCTCACCCTTTTCCAGTTGATCCAAGATACTAACTAAATATTCAACCTATCTTTGACTCAAGCCAGTAAGATTTACTATTCCAAGTCTAATCCCCATTGATATCAAAAATCTAGGTGTATATTCCGAAAAGTTTCAAAAAAAAAAGTCCATAGATTATTCCAACCACTTCCACTCCAATAAGATAGAATTCAACATGGCATGCTTCTTACTCAGAGTGTCAGCTACCACATTACCCTTTTTTGGGTACATGTTATCTCATGACGATAGGAACCTCCATCCAGCTTTGTCATCAAAGGTTCAAGTACTTCTGAGAGATTGGATACTTAAGGGACTTGTAGTTTGTAGTCTATTCGAACATCTCTCATAATAGGTAGTGCCTCCAGGACTTCAATACAAATATAATGATAGCTAACTTGAGATAATAGGTTAGATAATTCTTCTTGCGAGTCTTAAGCTACCTACTCATATATGCCACAATTTCCTCTTTTAGAATCAGGATAACACCAAGCCTATTACTGCAACTATCAATGTAAATGGTAAAAGATTTGGTGCTATCCAGAATAGTTAGAACTGTTATGCTTATGAATAACTCTTTCAACTTGTCAAATGTCTGCTCATACTTCGGACTCAAAGTATAAAACTGGTTCTTCTTAGTGAGGTGATTTAAAGGTGATGTGATTTTCGTGAAGTCCTTAAGAACTTTTGGTAAAATCCGATCAAGCTAAGAAAGCTACAAATCTCCGAAGTATTCTTTGGTATCATCAAGTACTTCACAACTGCAACCTTTCTTGGATCTACTCCCAATCCATCCTCCGATACAAAATGCCCAAGAAAGCGAACCTCCTTTCTCCAAAAATGACCTTATGAGAATTTTGCCTTAATTTGGTTTCTCCACAAAACACCCAACAGTTCTCTTAAATGAATTTTTGCTCCTTCTAAATTTAAGAATATACAAGTGTATCAACCAAGAAAACCACCACAAACTTATTTAACTGCTCGCGGAATATCCTAATTATCATATTAACAAAGTAAGCTAGAGCGTTAGTCATATCGAATGGCATGACAACCTACTTGAATAGTCATCGGGTATATGAAATTAGGCCTTCAAGATACTATTTTCTACCACTCTCAACTGATGAAATCCGGTGGCTAAGTCAAGATGAGAGAACTTTTTCTCAACAAGTTAATCGAAAATTTCGGCAATGCAAGGCAAAGGATAATGGTTTTTCTTCATTGGCATATTCAATTCTTGATGACTAACGCATAACATGAAGAAATTGTCTACCTTAGTAACAAAGATGATGGGCTCTCCCCATTATAAACTACTCTTCCTAATAAAACCTTTTTGCAATGAGTTGGTAAATTTCTTATTTAATTCCCTTATTTTTCTTTGAGGCCACAAGCCTAAGTGGTATCACTACAAGTCTAGCGTCTTTCTCGAGACCAATTTTGAATTCAATTTCTCTTCAGGAAGGAAGACCATAAACATCGGCAAAGACATTTGAAAACTCCTTCGCCACGAGGTAGAAGGAACCGCATCCAATGATAAAGCAAAGTGAATACAAATAGCTCTTCTCATAAAAATATCGGGTTCACAAAATACAAACAAGCCATGCCCTACATCACTTCTCAACTGAACTACCCTTCTATCATAATCCAATACCATACCATAACGAGACATCCAATACATTACCAAAATCAATCCATATCCTGACAAACTTAATACACATGCGCCACAAAAGAATTCAACACTACGTATGACCAATTTTTTATTATGGAAAATCATTGATAAATGGGTTGATCCCCCGACATGATTCAACATTGTAATATATTCATGTATTATGTGAGGCTTTTAAGGGTTCAAACTATCAGCTAATGTGCTTGCAATGGATAAATGTGATGCACTTATGTTAAACAAAGTATGGACTAGAGAAAAAAATAATAACAATACACTTTCAAACACAATCTTCTTCCCCTTCCCCTGAGCAAATGGTGGTACAATACTAGCAGTTTGATAATTGTCCTCACCTATACTTCTTGCTCTTCCTTTGGCAATGTCAGGCACTCCCCTTTCCTATGTCCCAATCGGTTTAGTTATAGCATATAACTTTTTAAACATTCACCCTGTAGTCCTTCTCTATATGAACCCTCCTATTGGCGAATCTACAACCGGTGGTGGTTGGAGAGGAACTCCTTGTGTAGAAAGTGTTAGTGTTGTGGATTTAGTACTGGTCTAGCTTGAAGACATCAACGGAACTAATTCATCAACTTCACCCTTGGAATTTACAATTTTGATTTGAGTATCATTCCAGGTTTTGGTCTCTACACTGCCAGTATTTTTTGTTCTAGTTTCTACTTTGGTCACGTTAATAATTCTAGGCTATCTGTTATTAGGGTTCATTAGCAACTCCGAGATAGATAGTTAACATAGCTGGAATAGTAATTGGTGTGTACGTATTTACTTAACTTATATATATAGGTTTATAAAAATAAAAATTTGCACTACAAGAAAAGTTATTTTTAGCGCAATAATTAGCAGCGTTACAAGCTATGTGCTACTGCTAATTATTTATAAGAACAGAATTTAATATGCAATCGCTATCAATGCAATCGCCAAAAATTTTGGTGAATTTTTTTACAACCCACTCATATCTCTCTTCTTCAACTTAACAAAAACATTTCCTACTTTTATTTCAGAAAACCTATTCTTAGAATTCAACCGCCACTATCCTCTCCATGCTACCCTATTTGATCCCTCTAATCTCCACCATTCCTCAACCTCTCTCTCGTGTCTAACCCACTTCGATCTCATTCACTCTTCCTCTTAGTCGATCCTTGACTACTTTTTAAAAGCTCAAAAACCCTAGAATCGGCTTACCTCATCCTGCTTGCATCTCGATTTGCTTCCAATGCCCCGTCGCCACTCATATGATTTTGGATAGTGGATGGTGATATAGATACATTAGTTGAATTTTGAATTTATTGTATGAAGAATGATTACAAACTTTTGGAGAACGGGTCAGGTAATTTTTTTATATGTGTTAATTTTTTTATGCGACTTACAGTATTACTTTTAGAAGAGATAGGTTGCTTCCTACATGAAGTTATTTTCATGTTAATTTTTGAGAATTGTATTCAATGCATGGTTTCGTACAAAGAGAATTGAAAAGGCATGGTGGCAACTTGTAGATAACAGAATTGAATTGAATTATGTGGTGAGCTATGTAATCTTGAATTGTATCTGTTTCACATTCATATGCCATCTGAAAATCATCTTTAACTATTTCACTACTATGTCCAACTTCGGCCATTTTAAAAACATTAGTAGAGCAATCTCCTGAACCAGAACTACAAATATTATAACTCCATGTTTTCTCCTTTATATTCATCTTATCACATATCAATTAGGATTGCAAATCATATGTATTAGTGAATGCAGTTAAATCAGGATTCTTTCGATCATTTTATACTGAACAAATTTTCATTCATGAATGCAAGGACAACAACAACCATATAACTCGTGTCATTAGAAATTCACAAATCAAGATCTGAATTACCGTCTCTACCAATAATGCTTTCATCTGCTAATAACGATAAAGAATCAAATTTATTTTGGCATTTGATACTAAAATATTTTCTTTAAGTTGCCTTGACGTTGTGTGATTTTGAAACAGTGAACTCCCTGTCAGCATTGACAAGAAACTCTACTGAATCTTGTCATCATCAATGACAAGATATTTCCAGAACTCAAAACTTTTATGGGTTTATGTTCTGCTTTCTTGATAACTACATTAGTTTGACTAGCCAAAAATAAAGTTGTAAATGATTTAAATGAGGTATTTGGGATTCTATTGATATTTAGGAACGAAGTTAGCATGAATAAATATTTAAATGCCGTAATAATTGTGCTTCGTATGCAATAACTTGTAGAAAGGCTACGAAATGATGGAGTGTTGTGAAGGGACAATGCTAAAAGATGGACAACTACTGAATAATGGAGTCCTATAGAGACTGTTGAAGAAATGCAACAGAGAACTGGGAAATGAGGTTTAATGCACATTGCATTCAAGATGAACAGGAATACCTGTGACCTGTGACTGAAAAGAGAACTACAACTGACCACATTGGAGGATCCAGGTTGGAACAATGGTTGGAGATACAATGGCCAACACGTCTGAAACTGAAACATGTATCGGGTACGGAAATTAAAATAGAAATCGGCAAAGAGAGGCTTGTTGAAACTGAAATGTTTCCAGCAGAAGAATGTGGACCTGACCGAAAGTCAACCAGGTTACTTTTACCACTATCTAATCTATTTTTTACTTGCAATTAATAATTTAATTATCTACAACCAAATAACAAAACAAGAACAACCTCATAATTTCTAACTATGAACAACGTTATGTTTGTTTCTTTCAGTATGCATACAGTTATATGGAAAAAATTGTATTCATCAGTAATATCATCTTCTCACATACTTTAGAGTTATTTTTGTTTATAATTTTATTTTGTCGAATTGTGAACCAAGTAAAATAAAAAAAATCAAATGTGATTAATATCAATGTCCCTGTCTTCATCAACTAATTTCGAATAGTACCCGACGTTACATTAATCAATTGTATGGACAGAGTCTACCCTGTGCACCTTGATTCACTTACAACAAAATCATTTCGGTCTATCTACTAATTCAACATTAACAAAAATATTTGTCACCTAAAGTTTAACTTGAAGATTTATAACAACAAATGATCACCATAACAACAAATTCAGATATTTTGTGTAGTTGATTGCTAGAGAATCTTGTAATTAATATAGACATTATAAACTATAATTACTAAAATTTAAAGTGGTGAAGGAGAAAAAGAACCTTGTAATACGTCAATTTCTGTACATAGTGCCGACAACATGTCTTCAATAGAATGGTTGATGGATTGAGATATAACATATTTCGTTTTTTTCTTATAAAAAAATATCCCAATCTTTTTAATTATCAACATTTTGCAATCTAGAAGTAAATATTAAGTGTTTATATTTAAAAAAGTTTGGAATATGATTAATGCTTACCTTTGTGAAATATTTTGAATGAGTGATAAAAATGATTGGTGTTTACATTGATTCTCATTTGGAATGCTTGTAGGGAAATGAACGGTTAATTCAAGGTCTATTAGCATGCATAGATCCTTTATCTGGCATATATTTATGGTATGTTGTTTTCATGTTAGCATTTATGCGTTTGCAAGTTTCTAAAGTGCATTCAGAAGGCCAATCTCCCATTGCTCTTAATCATACCCAAGTTAGTATAAGCAACATGAATTAATATGCTTGGTCATGATACTATATGAAGCTCATTGTTTATATATTTTCTTCTTCTTTTGCAGTTTTGATTTGTATTGTTGTCTCTTGATTTGGGTGCTCATATTTTTTATAAGATGACTTCTCATGAAGATGAATTGGACTGATAAACACAATAATGCAAATATATATATAGGTAACAAGAAGATAGAATAAATTCTCACAAAGCAACCAAAGAACGTGATGTGTAATGTTGCTCACCACGACGACGATGATGTGTACTCCATTGTTAATGAGAGCTTTTGGGAAAAGGTTTATACTACTGTTGAATTTTTTCCACGTACTATCCCATTAGGATGTTTAAGTGATTCTCAACTTCTTCTTACACGTAGCAACACTAACGAATATTCTTACTTCTTATATGATTTGGAAAGTGAAGAAATCAAGGAAATTCCTCATGTATCCTCTTGGAGTATGTTTGATGTTTTTAATATCGTGGAGTGCCTAGTTCCTATGTCAGCATCTAGGTTTGCTTCTGAATATAATTCAAGTAAGTTGAACAAATCTCTTGATTTAGTGCAAGCATATATTTTTACTCAAGTAAGCATTTGTTTCAGTTATTTACTTATAGGGTTGTTTACCTGTGGCAGTAATTCAATATATTTATAATGCGTACTTATCTGATTACTTGACCAGAGATCTATATGTTTAATTGTGAAGATAAATATCTTTGGATGAAGGGTATTGAAGTTAATTCACAATCATGAGGTAATTTAATTTAAAATATCTTCGTTTGATATTGGTTTATGTTTTGTATTTTTTGTTGGTACCTTGATATGAAACACAGTTAACATATCAAAAATTGTAATTTCACTCGTTGAATGAACATCAAGATGCATTGTTCAATTTCAATCCATAATTTTTACCTCATATGCTATGCATTGTTTTATTGTTGGATTGCAACCATAAATTAATATCGGAGATTATCCATATTGGATCTATCGATGGCTGTAGCTTTGGAATTATCTTCATTTTCACCAAAATATAGGATTTATATAAGAAAAACAGATGGACAAAGTGGTAGTCCAAATTTTAATTGATTGAACAGTCCATTGTGTAGTTCTTTATAAGGTTAGATTTAATTGTGACTCTATAACAAAAAAAACCACAGCAGTAAAAGACAGTTTCATTTATTTTATCATGAGACCATATTGGACGTAATGTGATGGTTTACTCCTAACTCTTCATATAAGCAGTTGTTGATGTCTATCTGCAAATGAGTGAAGAAAAACAATCCAAGTTCACGTATATAGAGTCTGATTTAAGTTAACTCAAGCCTCCTTCACTGTTGAAACGTTTAATCAATAGAGAAAATGGAGCAGATGATGTGAGCATAAAGATACATTAATGCGGAATGTTCCATACTATTCTCTATTATGTCAAAAATGAGTGGGGTGTCACCAATTATCCCGTTGTTCCTAGGTAAGTATATACTAACAAAGTGTTATAAAGTATTTTCATTATAGTATATATTTTTATGATAAAATGAGGCACAACACATGTTGCATATAATAATGTATCCATGTGCTATCGGAATAAATGCACTGTTTTTTATTATCACCATTGTCTAGCTTAAGATCACATGGGAAAGTCCTTATGCGCAATTAATTATAATCGTATACAGATGTACAATCCTATCCGGTTGATTAATAAATAAATCGTATACAAATATGAGATAACAGGTGTAATCACTAAAGTAGTAGGCGATGCGAGCAATTTCAAGGTATGTGACAAAATTGGAGTTGGATACATAATCGTTTGCTGCCTCAACTGCAATTTCAAGGTATGTGACCGAGTTGCAGTTGGATACCTTATCAATGTACAAATAGTCATTTTCATCAAATATGATATTTGAATTTAATCGGCTTCTTAATAATGTGGCGATCTTTATTGCACTGTTATATCCATAGGCTGCAGCAAAGCACTTTGATTATGTTACTGACACAACCAACAACATGTCGCATTCACTTGTACCATTTTTTAAGCTGCTAAAAATCAGGGGTACATTGGTGTTTCTTAGTGCATCTAATGAATTCATTGAACTTCATTCTTTTCCTATGATATTTGGTAAGTAAATTTTACTTTTCTTGATATAATGTGCTCTTGTAAGACTAACTGGTTACTGGAACTATCTCACTTCCTGTCAATTTACCTGGAACAAACTATACTAGAGGAGTAAAAATAATTATCATTTGCTCAACAGGTTTCTACCTTTAGTTCTTATACTGATAGAGAAAATTTCTCATGTACAGGCAAGGAAGAAGATTGTAGGCATGCTTGAAAGATTAATTCAGGAGAGAAGAGCTTTAAACAAAAGTAGGAGAAATGATATGTTGGACGCATTGCTGTTTAATGACTATGGAACTAATTCAGATCTTAATAATGAACAACTAATTGACTTGTTGATCACATTCATTTATTCTGGATACGGGACTGTGTCGACTACTTAAATGATGGCTATCAAGTATCTTCATGACAACCCAAATGCCCTAAAAGAATCATTTCGTTTATAACTTTGATTATTTATATGACATTATTTATAATATGATATGCGCATACGATGTTGTAGATGTTTGATTTAGATTTGAAGTCCTGCGAATTAACATAATTGTTTGACTATATGTTGTGCTTTCACTTGTGCGGGCATTGGATTTCCGAAGAGAGCAAGGTCGGACTTTTATGGTGCTGGCTTTCACTAGTGCATGCAACAAAGAATTATGGGTAATCAAGCTTTTTGTTAGCACCAGTTTGGTATTACATTTTATTAGTACTAGGTGTGTAAATTTATATACGAATGGTTAATGTATGCGAGTTTGGTCATTTTATCAATAAACTATTGTATAAAAATGGTTATGGATATCTTATTTGATTATATGATTAATATGTTTTTTAATTGTTTGAATATGATGATTATGTGAGTGATTATTGATTGATATAGTAGAAAAAATAAACCACCAACAGGAAATAATAGCATGGGAAAACGGTGCAAAATGATCAACAATTTTTAGTAGCGTTTCAAAAACAATACAGAATTACATATAGCGGCGTTGAGTAAACGCAGCCATAAAATAGGGGTAAAGTTGGAAACTCTGGTGGTAGCACCAAAAGACCTTTGGTAGCGTTTTTAAAACGTTACAAAAAGATTATGATGGCGTTTGAAAAATGCTGCAATAAAAGAATTTATAGTGGCATTGAAATAAATGCAACTAAAAATCATGGATTTTTAGTTGCGAGTTTTATCATAGCGTTTATCAAAACGCTACAATAAGTTTTGGTAGCGTTTTTTGTGCACCACCAAAAATATAATTTCTTGTAGTGATGCTCACTCAATATGTCTAATCCTTAATTTAAGATGAACTTTTCTCTAATACCAAATGTAGCAACCCATCATTTTCTACCCTTTGATTTAGCGCCTGCATTGATGTTCATACCACGAAAGCCAAAGACAATGAACCGTTGGATTATGATGTAAATAAGCAAAATGAGAATCTAACTGTACGATTTAGGACTTAAAGCTGAAGGAATAACATATGATATTAAATAATAATATATTCAAACCAAAATTTAATCATATATCCACAGTCATAGATCCATACAACACAAGGCGTAAATCCACATAACCTACCATGATATGTGTCAAATGTTAATATGTACAATATAAATGTAAGTAATGTCTCCATCATCTACACATTTGGCACCGCTTACATGGACATAAATTTGTAATCCATCAGCCTATCGGTGGAAGACATAATGAAAATATGGAGAGGCTTAGATGTATGGCTGAGTAAAAGAATTAAATCTATTTCACACATACTACAAAAATACTAGTATAGCGTTAATCTTGTCTAATTCATATGTAAAAATTCATTAACTAGCCCAACGTACATAAAGAGTAATATCAAAAATAAAATATAGTTGACTACCTAAATAAGGTCATGTTATAACCAACCATGCGATATATGTAAATAACAAAACAAAATGTGTCATACGCTTAATACTTTTTCAATTCGTGGCTTGGGTGTAGTTACATCCGTCGAAGGTTATTTAAGCCTACATATGCTGTCTTCATTCTCTTGATAATCTGCATACTGAATATGTGCAACTCGTGATGCCATGGAATCTCATCTTCCTCTCTTAGATACATGGCAATTGCTTGGAGTTCGTCACTCTTATAATCTCATCTTCCTCTCTTAGATACATGACACCTATTGTTAGAAGTTCGACATCTCCTTGAAGTTGCCTGAAGCATTCTACCATTATTGAATGTTTGATTGCTTTTCTTCTACACATTTGGCATCAGAATCATGATATATTCCATTACATATTTTCTTCTTTATTTGGAGAAACATTTGTCCCCACTATAGAATAAATGTTAACTTTTCAAGTTAACATTTTGATATTGATAATTGCTATTTATTAACATTCCATTTGAATCTTGTTAGTCCATTCAAAATGAGATCAACAGATTTTGTCGTCCCCTTTCTTTCTATAAATACTCATCTTCTTCCTCTTCTTACTTTTAACTATAGATTAAACTCGAGCTAAAAACTTTTAGTTTAAATTTTGAATCAAGAAACATCAATTTTTTTTCGAATTTAGGCTTGATCTCAAGGTTCATTTTTTATTTTTAATTAATTTAGATACAAGATTAAAGAGGGATTTCAATTTTGATTTTTAATTAGGGCTTAATTGGGTGTTCTTATGAATAGTCTAGGGTTTAGCATCATACTTAATACTTGAATCTGAATGTGGATTGTGGTGTATTATTTTGACAATTAATTGAAGTTAAATAGTTGTTGTTACAAATTCGAAAGCTTTTCAAAAAGACAATTTACTAAAGTATTGATTATGATAAAGCGGTCACTCTTTAGAGATTTCGACACGATTAGCTAATAAAAATTCGACATTCTCTTCAAGACATGACAACTTGCTTGGTTTTCAAATTTATTTGCCTTTCAAATTTGACATTTAACTTGGAGTTCATTATCTTAAAAAGGTTTCACCTCTTAGCTATTTGTTTCATCGATTAATTAGAAGTTTGGTATCTAATGAGAATTCGATAATTGTATTGAAGGATGGTTTCATTAGTTATAAACTGACACCCACATTGAGTCGATATCCTCTTACAAATTTGATAATTACTCAAGGAATTGATGCATATGCTTCAAATTCGATATTTTGTTTAGGTTCAGTTTAGCATCATGAGTTCAGGATGGTTAGCGTATCGTGAATTTAGACGAAACTGCTTATGTTTCCAACACGTTATAAATTCATTAAATGGTTAAAGTGTTTCTAAATATATTTAAAACATTTATTATTTATAAATTCAACAATATTATAAATGCTACGTTAGGTTACTGATTTGCCTCCTATTTGTTGAATCACAAGTTTTGATTCATGACAAAGCGCTTAAACAAATCAGTGAATGAGACTATATGGACAAGCGGCAAAAAGAGAAAGAAATATGCTATTAAAACTACAAAGAAGACAAGACTACAAAACTAAGTATAGTATGTTTATTTGTTGAAGTTTTTAGTCTTAGAATTGTTAAAATCTATCCTCAAGTAGCCCACGCAAATCAAATTTTTTTTGAACTTCAAATTCTTCAATTTATAAGTGAACTATGCACTGATAGACGGGTCAGTTGACTGACCTAATATGACCAGTCAATAGAACCTGCTCAGTTGCGCAAAAACACTCTGTTTTGTAGCAACTTTGAATTTTTAGTTGACTGTCCGTTTTTGGTTAGTCGACTGAACTTTTCCAGCAGCTATTTTGCTAAACAAAACAGATACGATCTAAATTAAAGAGTTATGGATGCTTCTTTTGGTCAAAACTCTTCATGAATGGTTGCAGCCGTTTATCTACTATATAAACACATAAGATTCACTTCACAAATCACCGAATTTCATTTTATTTTCTGGTCATACTCTCTACTATCTATGCATTCTGAAAAGCAATCACAATTTACATATATTGCTTGAATATCTTAATCAATTAACTTATTCTTCGATTCAAAGCAATATTTTCCTTTCAAAATCTTCACACAAATATATATACTTAAGGAAAAGATTATAGGAAGGTTGTGCTATCAAAGACAAATCAGTGTTATCAAGAACACAAAATGTCAAAGCAATTTTATTGAAATTGTTGAAGTCTTGTTCGGTTGTTCAGGCGGGTAAAGTCCTCTTTCAGTTGTTAAAGGCGGAAAAATTCCTGATCGGTTGCTTAGGTGTTGTATACCTATTCCTTTGGGTTAATGAGGGGTTATTGTAAGAAATTCCACAGGGAAGTCTGGGACTGGACCTAGAACGGGAAGTTCAAACTAGTATAAAAACTCTGGTGTGCTTATTCTTATTTTACTTTACTACTATTATCAGTTTCTGCATTTAGATTATAATACATTCCATATTACACGATCCTAAGTGATAAATAGCCACACAATAGTCACTTTCATTTGGTATCAGAGCTAGATATCTTATAACTGTGACATAGTTAATTGATAATTTTTTGCTAATATGAAAATTAACACCAACACAAGCACTGTCATTAACATTAGTTTTATTGAAGGTCAATCTACTGCACAACCTCCTCTATTCAATGGCATGAATTATAATTAATGGTCAACTAGAATGAGAATATATATGCAAGCTAATGGTTTTGTAACTTTGAATATTACCCAAAATGAATATACCAATCCAACAGAAGGTTTTCAAACTTGGACAACTGCACAGAAAACTGATGCTACTTCAAATGCTAAAGCTATGAACATGTTATTTTGTGCATTAGATAAGAATGAGTTTAATAGAGTCAGTATGTGTACTAATTCTTATGAGATATGGAGAACTCTAAAAGTAACTCATGAAGGAACTAACAAAGTCAAACAAAGAAAATTTTCTATGTTGAAAAATCAGTTTCAAAATTTCAAATGAAATCAAATGAAAGTATATATGACATGTACTCTAGATTTCAAGATATATATCACTCACTATTAGCATTAGGAGAAAAAAATTCTGACTTTGATATAGTATCAAAAATCCTAAGCTCTTTAACGGATGAATGGGAAAGAAAGGACCTAGCTATTGAAGAAGCAAATGATCTTTCCACTATGAAACCAGAAGAGTTAGTAGGAAATCTAATGTCATATGAAGTGAATTTGCAGGCAAAGAAAGTTCAAGCACATGATAAGAAGAATCTAGCATTTAAAGTAGTAAAAGATGACTCTGACTAAGATGAAGAGGATATGGCATTTATTGCTAAAAATTTCAAAAAAAATTGAAATTTAAAAAGAATAAAAAGTTCAAGAGTTACATAAATAACTCTAGCAGCAACAATAATTGCAATAAACCATCGTCTTTTGTCATGGAATGTTATGAATGTCATAAAAATGATCGTATGAAGAAAGATTGTCTAGAGAAACAGGAAAACAAATTCAAGAAGAACAAATTTAAGAAGAAATAATTTTCAGTAACATGGGATGATTCAGATTCTTCTTCATCATCAGAGAGCGACAGTGACACTGACACAGAGCAAGCAAATGAATGCTTCGTGGCTACAAATGATGATGTAAGTGAACTAAGTTTTGAAGATTTGATTGAACCTAATTCAAAACTGGTGGATTTTGTGAAACAAACTAAAAGGTAAAATAAGGAGTTACAAGGAAAACTAAATAGATCTGAATTAGAAATTAGTACGCGTAGAGATGAAAAGAAAATTCTAGAAGAAGAACTTGAAAAATCTCAAGAATCTAATTCTAATTTAGCATCTCAACTTTCTACGTTAACTCAGGAATTAGAAATTCAGAAAAATAAAAATGATGATTTATCAGTTGAAATAAATAATATGAAATCGAACACTAAAGTATTAGAGTTAGAAAAATCAAGTCTCAAAATAAAGTTAGAAGATATCAATAAAAATATTTCTAATTATAATAAAGGACGAGAAAATCTTTCTAAAATTATAGAAAATTCTCCGTCTACTTCAAATAAAAAGGAATTAAGATATAAGAGAATTGAAAGTTCAAAGAAATCTGGAAAATACAAAAACAAGTTTAAAAACAAAATTAAGAAAGATATTAAGAAAACGGTTTCTAAAGATTTCAAAACTGTTAAAATATGGATTCCTAAAACAAATAATAATTTAATTAGGAATAAGCATATCAAATCATTTATGGAAACTATTCATAAAAATGAGAATTATATTTATAAAGGGAATTCTGAACCTTCCTAGGTTTTGTTTCCTAAGATCTAACTCTTAGGACCCTAAAAAAAGTGGGTACCATCTTAACCTTTATTTTTCACAGGTGCCACTAAAAAGGAGAGGAAAATGGATTTTAGACAGCGGTTGCTCGAAACACATGACCGGTAATAAGGACATATTAACAAACATAGTCTACTCAAATGGAGGATCGGTCAATTTTGGAGATAATTCAAAAGGATATGTCATCGGCAAAGGTGATGTGAGCAATAACGGTATCTCTAACTCACCTCTCATTACTGATGTTTCATTAGGTAAAAACTTAAAACCTAATTTATTAAGCATAAGTCAATTATGTTTAACGACCTGAAGTTTTCGGCCTCGAAAATTCGACACTAATACTTTCACTGTAGAAGTACCAAGCAATCGAACATCGTAAATCCCAAATAGTTAGGGTAAAGAAGAAAAAGGTAGAAGAAGAAACAGAAAACAAAAGAATAGAATCTAATATTCGCAGCGGGTTAAAATATAACATCGAATAATAGAATTATACAAAGAAAAGCTGTATTTGTCAATTTATACAATACATCAGAGTACAACCATTCACACATAAACTGGACAGTTATAATTAACTTGTCCTAGATAAACAACTCCAATACACAACGGGATATACTCCATAAGTTCCTGCCTTCCAGCTCGCCTCCTGATCTCTAGAACGTCCTATCCTGAAAATCTGTAATACTCGGTTTGACCCGAGCATTACAACAAAGTAACAACCGAGTCAGGTTGGAAACCAGCATGAGCAAACCCATATAAACTGAAACACTAAGTTATAAAACATAGTTGCAAAGCAGGGTAACTCGTACCTCACTACGAGTTCTTATCTTGTTCAAATCAATACCTATTTCACAAAATTATGTCTAAGAATCGTTGCTCAATATAAATGGCCATGCTGCTTCATTTATTTCATTCCAACCTATTTGATTCTACAACCAAAATTTATAAAGAATTATTGTAGTTACTAATCGAAGTGGTTTTGGGTATTTGCTGATACCCGACCCCGGTCTCTTCGAATCCAAAGTCATTTTTAATCCAAGTTGTGAAATTGAATACAACACAATTTTAAATAAAGGATGTCATATTTACACGGCAGTTCGTTATTGATAGACAACCCATAATATCACAGTTCAACCCACACATATCATATCACAGTACATCATAAATTATTAGACTAGATATTAATCTAATCATTCAATACCATTAAATCATCCATAAGCAAGATCAATTTATCATCATTTTTAATTAATTAAATTTTATCACCAAATGAATTGAATTAATTACTTTTATATGTGGCTTAATTCACATTAATTATAATCCATTCATTATTATTTTAACTAATTAATGAGATTAATTAATCATCCTTCAACTAATTACATCTATTAATTATCCCTAGTTACCTTAATCAACTAATTATCCTTTAATTAATTAATTATCTTTTAATTACGTACATTAAGTAACTACACTATGTAATTATCCTTTAATTAATTATATTAGTTAAATTATTTATAATTACTCATATAAAGTATCTAACCTTAAATTACTTACACTAATTAATTAATTTTTAATTAATTAAGACCTTAATTAATTTAAGCGTTAAACCATTTATCTTAATAACCTACTTAATCCAATCATTATTAAAGTCTATTTGAAAACGCTTAGGAGTATAATTAAATAATTTCCTAATATAAAATTATTCAAATCAAAACAAACAAATTTCCACAAACATTTTACTTTATAATTTATATTGAAACTTGTTTTCAAAATTTGATCACACTATTTAGCTTTGAAAACTTGCTACTATCTAACTTTGAAAACTTTATTTATTTCTTTTATTTTTAAAACCTGTTTAATAATTTACCTTTTTAAACTTTATAAACCATTTCTAGAAAACTTGGTTGAAAACTCGCATTTAAACTTGCATTTCCTTTTAACTTTAAAAATTTGGTTTTCTTTGCTTTTAAACCCGTACAAAATTACTTCATATTTTAAAACCCTGTTATCTAACATACAAGCCCGAGCCCACCACAAACTTCACGAGACAAAACCCAAGCAAAATCACTCATCTCTTCCCTCACGTTGAACTCGAACACGACTTCGAGCAAATTCTATCTTTCCCTGATGCCAAAACAATTCAGCCACCCTTGGATAGGAAGAGACACCCGTGTACATGCACATCGCCTCAATGTCGCTCCAATCGACAACATGACCATCCGCAAGTCAACGACGACCATCCCGACCCAATCGACCCCCAGAACCCCGAACCACCTCGTAGAACAAATTCAAAGAATTTGAAACCCATCAGGCTAAAACTCGATCATCAATCACCTCGAATCTCCTATCTCCGATCATTGGAGATCACGGCCTCATGCGTGGACACTCACCACGAACCTATGCTACGATTTCCCCCACCTCCAACGATCACCATTTTACACTAGGAAACCAATTCTAAAATCAAAAAATAGAAATTAGAAAATTGATTTTTCTGGTTTGGATGGATTTCCACTGTAATCCATGCTTTCGGTAATCCTGCTTGTTAATTGCCCTTACAAATATTTTTAAAAATAAAATCTGGTTAATTCAAACTTTTTTCTTTTAAGGATCATAACCTCAAACTGTTTACTGGAAGAGATATAAATTGATTTACAGTATTCTTGAACATGTTTCTCAAACAGAGGTATATATGTTCACATTCACAGACATGCATAGATTATTTCATATACATATGCATGCAACTATAATAATTCATTCATGCAAACATCATTACATTAATTACTTATCACCTGTATGAAAATATAAACAGATATGCTTTTAAAGGAAATGTTTACTCACAGATCTTGCCTAACAAAGGAACATCGTTTTTGAAACTTGAGATCTGCACTTGAAGTTCGATCTGATTTTTCTTTATCATGTTGGCTTTGAGTTTGAACTGCTTCATTTGAAAGTTGACATAGTATAAATTTTTCTTTGCTTTAATTTTGGTTTTTTTAGTTTTTATTTTTGCTTTGATTTTTTTTTTAAATGAAGAAAAGAACGGCTTTTTCTATATATATACAAAGGTTATTAAAAAGAAAGAATACAATTTTACCTTGACACTTGTAATTTTGCAAGCTACCTTAGTTACAAATGTCTTTATGCATGCATTTACATTTTTATATGTTTATACTTCTTATTTATACATTTACTTTTTCCTTTTTCTTTTTATATGTAAATAACTCAAAGAAAACAATATAAAACTTATTATTTACATTCTCTTTAGCCTTAAGCTATTTATACTTTACTGGTGCTTAAAAATGTAAAATTTGAATCTAATTTATTTTCAAGATATTCATATAGAATTTCTAATCATAGCTTTGTTCACAATCTATATATATATATATATATATATATAAGCAATGGAAAATAAATAACACATTTATTGGTTTGAAAAGAATATGTATGGCACATTTAAATAATTATAAAAGGAGATTATCAATCAGTATCAAACATATACAAATAATAGCTATCATATTTTATTTTGTTTTGAAATGAAAATATATTAGAAGATTATCAAAATTAACATATACAGTTAGATATATGTATTTATCAGAATTCTATTTGTTCAACTTATAAATTAGTATTTCTACTAATTCAATCTAGTTAATTATCAATTAACAAATGTCCAAAAATCTAGGTTATCGCATTCCTTCCCCTTTAAGACTTTTTGTCCTCGAAAAGGAACGAAACCAGAATTTATAAAAATGCTTATTATCAGCCAAATTAATCTTTGAACATTTTTAACTGTAAACTCTATTTGTTAAAAAAACTAAAACACTTCAAAAATCTACATAATATTACCAAAATAGTTTTTATAAAAATACTTTTTATAACTCGATGCCTCAACAAGTCCATCCTCGTTCCCACATAAATTCAGTCATACGTTGATCAGGCATAAGACTGAAAATCTATAAACACTTAGCAGACCAGTTTTCAACATCCAGTGAAAATACTTAGAAATTTTTTTTTTGAAAATATAGAAAACGTTTTTGGTAAGAATGCTCTGGAAATCATCACCCCCTTCATGGTCGCAGTTAACCCGATGATTATGTTGCCGTCCCGACAAAACCATAGAAAACTGTAGGCCTCCTCACCCCTCGATTACACCAAGGAACCCACCATAAATCGCAGCTACATCCAGGTTTTACGTTGCCATGATGGCAAAACCATGTAACTATAGAACAAATTCGAAGAATTCGAAACCCATCAGGCTGAAACCCGATCATCAATCACCTCAAATCTCCTATCTCCGATCATCGGAGATCACGGCCTCACCTGGACCCTTGCCATGAACCTACACTACAATTTCCCTCACCTCCGATCGCCTCCGGTTCACCCAGTCGACGCACGAACTTCAGGAACAATGCCGGCCAAACTCGATCGTAAAACTCTACATCGCCGTCTACACGACACCACGATGGTCGAGAATTCCACTAAGCATTTTTTCCAAGCACCTCGACCTTCGAGCTACCACAAGCAATGGCTTTGTCCACCCCCGAACCTCCGATCGCCAAATATTGACGAAATTTCATTTCCCGTTCATCACAAAAATTCCCCTTAACCACACAATTAAAAATTCTGATATTATAATCAAAAGTCACTATTTTACACTATGAATCCAATTCTAAAATCAAAATATAGAAATTAGAAAATCAATTTTTCTAGTTTGGATGGATTTCTACTGTAATCCGCACTTCTAGTAATCCTACTTGTTAACTACCCTTAGGAATATTTTTAATAATAAAATCTGGTTAATTCAAACATTTTTCTTTTGAGGATCATAACCTCCAACTGTTAATAGGAAGAGATATGAATTTATTTAGTATTATTAAGCCTATTTCTCAAACAGAGGTATATATGTTCACATTCACAGACATGCATAGATTATTTCATATACATATACATGCAACTGTATTAATTCATTCTTGCAAACATCATTACATTAATTACTTATCATCTGTATGAAGATATAAATAGATATGTTTATAAATGAAATGTTTACTCACAGATCTTGCTGTGACGACCCGGAATTTTCGAGCATTTAAAATCGAAATATTTAATTGATTTTAAGTATTTAAAGGTTAATTCTCAACTTAAATTACGAATATCATAATTTATTTGACAATTAGATTGTTGAATTAAATAATTTGAATTGGATAAAATATGAAACCTGAGATTTTAAGCCTGTTAAAAATATAATTTGAAAGCTTATAAATTTATATTGACAACATTGAATATAATAAAAGTGTTAAAATGGAATCTAACATTGAATTGGTCAGTTTTGAAATTTAATCGTTTAAATTGAATTTAAAAATAACCTTCCGAGGCACAGTCTCGGAATTCGATGAAACCAGTTCCATTGGGTCCGTAATATTGAATTATTATCGGATTTCAAATTTCAGAATTAGTGTGTGAGCGGACGATATATAAACACGCTGAAACTTTAATTGATAATAATTTAATTAGTCAAGCTTCTTGTATACACCATCTCTATTGTATTTACATTTATAATAATACAAAAGGTATAAGTATGTATAAGTATAGGATAAGTGGCATGACATGGTGAAGACAAATGGCATAATATGGACCATACACCTATCTTAAGATGAAATAGAATTATGACACATATATCACTTAGGTGTACACTTCTAGAACACCTTAAATGATTACCAAATAAGGTATGTGTCATGAAATAAAGCTGTCATAAAAAAAATGAAGGACATGTGTCCATGTGTAGAAACCTCTTAAGACACCTAAGTAGACACATAACCCCATTAGGTGTCCATGTGTAGAAACATCTTAAGACACCTAAGTAGACATGTGTCAACATTCTAAAGCTTGTGCAAAGAGAAGAAGACAAGTGTCCAAAACTAAAATTACGAAACTAGTCTTGAAAATTACTATATAAAGGGTGGAAATGTTCACTTATTTTTGGATACTTTCACAAAGCAAAAAAAAATGTAAGATAAAGTGAAAGAGCTTGGAGAAAGCTAAGGAAAAAGAGTCAAGTCAAATACACAAGTTTAAGGTGAGAAAACCTATTTAAATTTGTAGTATTCATGTTATTCTTGAAGAAATGATAGTTGTAAGTAAAAATGGCACGGTTCTATCAAAAACGCAGCTTAGTAATTTAAGCATAACTTTCTCAATCCTTAATGAAATTTCGATTTCTTGGATGTTCTGGAAACCTTATTTCATGTGATACAACTTTTATGTTTTGTGTTTTCTGTAATTTGGAAGTAAGCTATGTCAAAATTGAATCTTTCTACCGTAATTCCGAAAGCAAAACCAATATTAGCTCTGTGCTTAAGGCTGAAACTAAATTGGCCATAACTTCTTCGATCCTCAACCGATTTCGATAAATTTAGATGTTCCAGAAAGCTTAGACTTTTTTTTAAAACTTTTATGTTTTGAGTTTTCCAAAATTTCGATGTTATCTTGGCCAAAATTGTAATTGTTTATCGCTGTCCCGAGACAAAATGACACAAGTTGTGAAATTCAAATCCTAGAATTGTTTTATCCATAACTTTTACAATTCTTGTCGTAATTCGAAAATTTTTAATGTTCCGGAAAGCTTAGGAACTAAACTAAAACTTTTGCTTTATTCATTTGCCTGATTTCGTTGTTTTCTATGCTAAAATTGAAATTGTTGGTCGTTGTCCTGCAAATGCATAAGTTCAGGCTAAGTTTAATGTTTTTAGTAAAATGGTCATAACTTTTGAACCGTTGATCCAAATTCGACGTTCTTGGTCATTTCGGAAGTTAACGGAAAGTCCTGTAACTTTTATTTGTAACATTTTCTGAAATTAGTTGATTAAAATGTTGAAAAAGCTCTGGAAAACTCGCTGTCCTGTTGTTTTATGCAAACCAAAGCTAGTATTTTGTGCATAACTTTTGCGTTACTTATCCAAATCCTATAATTTTTAAAGTTTTGGAAACTACAGGAAGAATGTGATAACTTTCATTTGTATCACTTTTTAATTAATAAAATTCTGTATATGGAAAGGAATTTTTGAATAAGCAGAAGGTTAATGAAGTTTGAAACTTCAATGATATTATTTAATAAAAAACAAACATTTATTTAATATTTAAGATTTAATTTAAGGAATAAAGAAGAAATGGGAAAAAGCCTGACATTCGTATATTTTAGTTAAAAGTTTTAAAATCAAACGGAAAATAACAACAATAATAATATGTCCGTAACTAATGAATTTTTGAAATGAATTGAGTAATTAAAGAAACTTACTTCAAATAAAATAAATTGGAAATCAATTTCGGGGAAATTGATTTAAGTGATTGAGTTGGAACTTTCTCTGGATGGCCAAGTACATGTTTTAAAAGGTAAAATTGTAAATATAAATTAAGTGTTGTAAAGCTGTTTTTAATGAAAGCAAGTTTTGAAAAATTTATTATTTCTATTATTTAAAGTTTAATAAGTATTTTCTTTAATCTATTCTAGCAGTAATTATTAAGAAGTAACTTAGTATTTTGTTTTAAAAGTAGAAATCTAGTTTTATATTTTACTAAGTAACCTTATTTCAAATATTCATATAGTATGTATTTTTAACTTAAATGTTTTAAAGTATATTTCAAAATAAGTGTTTTAAATTATTTTAAAATCTATTTTTGTGCTTGGTGATTTTAGAGGAGGAAAGTTGATTCTGAAAAGAATGATGGTTTTGAAACTATTTTCAAAGGAGTGAAAATAGAAATATATCTTATGAAGATATTTTTGAGATTAATAAAAGATTTGGAAAATTATTTATTGGTTGATGGTTGTTTGTGAATATTAATCGATAGTTAAATAACCGACTATCAATATTGGCCAAATGCGCTGATCGTTTCGAAGAGATCAGGATCGAGATTTATTTCTCGAAAACCACTTCGATCCGGTTTGTACGTTTCGTGTAAACGATTTTGGATTCGAAGATGGAGCAGTGAAGTGCATGGGCTAGTCGCTACTAATCCTGAGGATATTTCCAAAATGGATGTAGTAGAAATAGTGCCTTCGGTTCCGTTCGAACCCGGGACGGACTTGTATGGACGAATGCTTTCGGAACATCGTTAGGAGGGCGATGGGCATTCTAAGTGAAACGTTCTAAAAAGGTAACGCTTAACCTCAAGCCTCATCAACCGGGAATGACTGAAAATCAGGGGATATGCAGCAAGGTTAGGTGGGTCATGCCCAAGCAGGACAAGATATTTCCCCTGTCTAGATGTCCCTTTTTATATATTTCGGCTTAGTGGGTGGTTGGTCACGCCAACCACGGGGTTTATCTTGTTTGGGACTATTCAGTAAGGAATGGTTCCGACCTTGTGTTGCAGGGGATGAAGGGAGTAATCCTCGGTACGGTGATCTAGGCCCCGTACCGTGACAGGTGGTACCCCAGTGCCTAGTCATTGTTGGAAATCCATTCTCCCTACGAGCCTTGTACGAGTTTTTTTTGTATTACCCACTCCGTGGCTAGGAGATGGAATTTAGTCATGTAACAATTTCGGCTATTTTATAAGTATTTGTATATAGACCCTATTATAATATCAGAGGATTTCTATAAAAAAAAATTTAGCTATCGTAAGGTAAAAACCCGACATGTTTATTTGTGGCGTGGTCTTACGAGATGCTTTTGTTTTCAAAGGATTTTTGAAACTTTAATAATCAATTGGGTGTGATTTTCTCACGCTGGTATTCCAGACTGACTCCGGTGTTATTTAAATGTAATGCTCGGGTCAGACCGAGTATTATAGAATACAAGATGTGATGCTGTGGAGGTCAGGAAACGAGCTGGAGGACGATACGTATATCCGTACTTGTTCTATCTATATTCCGCTGTGATTGAGTTGATGTGTATCCATTTGTATGTTGTTGTTGACCCGTTGATCGATGTACTCTGATGATGTAATATATAAACAGATATATTTGATTTTGAGTAAAGATCGTTTATTTTCTATTATATTTTAGTCAGCTGTGATGGTTAGATTCTGATATTGTTTTCTATTTTCTTCTTCTACCTCTTTTTCTTTCACCCAAATGGTTCGTATTTCTGTACAACTTGAGTTGATTTAGGTAGAATAGTGTTGATTCAAAGGGTACGGATTTGCGGGCTGTTACAGTTGGTATCATAGCGAGGTTGGCGACAACCTAGGCTTGGGTGGGGAAATTACTCATTAAACAGAGTCGATAGTACTCTATAATGAGTTGAGCGTATTAATAGATATGAGAGCATACTTGTTAGTGAATATAAAATTGTTTTTATACTGTGTTGACTTATCGGTTGAGTGTTTATGAATTCTGGTCGGTACGGGAAGTACAACCGTATCGATAGGGGTTTCTAAACTCTTGAACAAGATAAACTGACATAGTATTGTTTTTAAAGTGGGTAAATGAAATAATTTTACCCAAAACTATATTTTGATATAGAAGGAATAATTTTCTGACATTATATATATATATTTGGATGTTTGGTTGCTAATATTAAAAATCAAATAAGAATCTAAAGTTAATCTTAAATTTGAAATAGTTATAACCAAATAAATTCTGTAAGTATAAATTATACAAAAGAGAATAACTAAATTTAAATTAAACCAGAATTTAAACCCAGGAGTTTTAGAAAGGTTTTTAAATGCATTAAGAATAAGGGTGGGAAATTTAAATCTTGGAAATGTTTGGTAATATTTTTCCCATGTGGTTGAAGGCGATAATGAAATGTTGATTTGGGAAGTATTTTCGAGTGGCAACTGTTTTGAAATAAATTTGAGAAAGTAAGAAGCATTGAACTCACTTCGGTCGCTGGAAAATAATCCTGATGATGCTGACCACATCATTAGAATTCATTTTCGAGTTTCTTAAGTGATGGATTGCTTCCCTAGTACTTGGTTATGATATTGTTTAGACTTGTTGGGTATAACAGTTGTTTTGGAGATGTCAAAATGAGAAATTTGTTTCTGGTATAAACAAGTTGTTTTGGAAAATCTTGAGTTTTGATTTGATATACCACATAGGTATATATTTGATATATTTCAAAATGGTTTTGGGAAATAAAAACCAGGTAAAATGAATTATGGGAAAATTCTAATTAAATAATGTGTAAAGTTAAAATAAATTAACTATTGAATTAATTAAGTGAAGTTGATAATAAATAGAAGGAAGAAATGAAAATTTTAATCTTGGAACTAAAAATTTAACTTGAGTAATTGGAAGTGAATAAAATATATTGAAGTAAGTAGAAAATTTGAATATAACTTGGATAAGTTAAATAAATTGGACTTAGAATTAAATTAATTTGGGTGAGCTTATAAATAAAGAAATGGAGTTATAACCGCAAGGGAAATAATTGAATGGTATGGTGAGCCCAAACTAAACTCAAATGAAATGTGAATTGGGATAATGTAAAGTGAGATATAAAAGAAGGGAATGAACTTAAGCTAGAAAATAAGTTTTGACCGTATTGATGGAGAAATGAATTGAATATAAGGTGGAATGTAAATTGCTTAGAATTGCGTAATGAAGTTCATATTCTTAAGTTATTAAGTGTTATAATTTGAATTTGTGAATATAAAATGGAAATGGACATAAGTAAGCAATCTAAACTCTGAATAGAAGCGAAATTGTAATTCATTAATGGAAAGAGTTGATTGGTGTGGCAAATTCAAAACTTGACCATAAATGGAAATGGTGTGTAAATCAGGAAGAAATTTAAGCTTTGGATAATGGAATATAAATCTAAAGTGAAAAGTTAAATTGAAATTAACTTGGATTGGAGAATAAAATTTAAATGGATTAAAATAAATTGAATAAGCTGAAAATAATATCCAGTTGTATTCGAATTTAGTTGCAATCGAATTGAATTAAATAAAACTGAGTTAAAATAAAATTGAATTGGAATCAGGATTCAATAAAGTTATTAAATGAAATTAAATTTTTACCTGGATAACTGGGAAATAATGTGGATAAGAATGATTAATCAGAATGACTTGTAAATATATATATATATATATATATAATAATAATAATAATTCAAGTGTTGGATTATAAATAAGGGAAGAACTAATTAGATAATAAATTAGTTAATGAAATTGAATTGTGAGTTTATGGTGAAGTTTGGAAATAAACTCAAGTTATAAATCAAATTCGACTTGAATCATTAGTGAAGGGAATATAACTGAAAGTGGTCTTGCAATTAATTAAATAAATAGAGAATAAAACTGAATTGTGAGTTAATAATGGAGGTTGAAAATAAAACTCGAGTTATAAATTAAATTCGACTTAAATTGTCAATGAAGTAAATGTAAATGAATTGTGAGTTTATGAATTTTGGGGGTAAATTGAAAATGGATAATGAATTCAGAACTTGAGTTATTAATTACAATTTATTGTGAAGTGTTAACAAATTAAGTATAATTGAAATATATCGAATAAAAATGTAAATGGATTAAAATTGTAATGGTTTGAATATGTAAATGAAATCCAATAAGGGAAATATATTGGATATGTCCTTGGAATCAATTGAGTTAAGTTGAGTATAATAGAGTAAAATTGGCTGGTGAAATGAAAATGAGCTTAAGTAAATCGACTTAAGTGGAATAGATGAAGGAGAGTTGAATTGAATTCAACTTAAACGAAGTTTGATAATATTGGATTGGTTTTAAATCAAGTGAAGGTGATTTTTAATTGAAATGAAATTCGGTGAGTTGCCGATAATATTTAATGGAATGAAATTCTTAAATAAATAATAGTAAACCATTTAAATTGTTACGGAATTGAAATAATGAAAGACAATAAAGAAATGGAATGTTTTAAGTTAATAGAATGGATTTAAAATGAATGCGGATAAGGAATGAAACACTATTGAATATATCGTGCATACCATTGAAATAGTTATTGGATAAAATAGCTTGGATTGTTTCCGAGCTAAATAAAATAGTCTGGAATAAACTAGAATGAAATATAAATAAATGGATTGTAAATGAAATTTAAATGGAATGTGTCGAGCTAAATAAATGACTGTGAATGAATTGAAATAAAAAGGAAATTTAATTGGTAATGGAGATGGAACCTAAGTTGTTAATGGTTTTAATGGACTAGTTTGGTTAATAAAATTGAAATGCAATGAAACTGAGAATATATGGATTGTGAATAAATCTGAAATGGAATAGAATTAAGCGTAAGTTGAGTTGGGGTCAATTTAAATTGATTATAAAACTCAATGCTTATTTATCCACATAAATCTCGTCAAATTGCAAAGAATACATTGTTATTGAATTTAAATAGAAGTTATTAAAATGCCTTGGATGGATAGGAGTAAAATAAATTGGTTTTGAAAGCAATTGAATTTAATATGAGTTCAGTTTGCTTAATACCAAACTAAATGTAAGCAATTGAGTTTTAAACCATTCAAAGTAATGAGGTTATATACGAATGGATTGAAAAAAAACATTCACATTGGATGAGAATGGTTTATAAATTAATTGAAACAGTTGAATTAGCATGGAAACTATATAAGTTGCTTACGAAAAAGTGTTTGGTATGATTATCTTTTAGAATTCAGATGTTTTAACTATTGTAAACGAGTGAAATGTAGTTAAACTTCATTTATATGGCGCTTACATGTTTAAACTGAGTAAGTACAGGTACCGGGAAGCCGTTTGGCTGGATTTTGGTCACGCTAGATGCTAAAAATAATAAGCCGCTTGCTTAAAATGCTAAATAAGATACGCCTACGCAATAAAAATAGGATATATGAATTGTTTTTGGTTTTTCCGACCGTGTGGGTCGATGTATATATATATTTATCTCTTTTGTCAAATTGCAAAAGCTCCTCCGTACAAAGGGGACTCTGGCAAAAAAATTCGGAAATTTAGGGAGTTAGAAAAATTTTGAGAAAATTTTGGTAATTCACAATTTGGTTTTAAATTGAACTTGAGTGGTTAAACAAGTAGTATAGTTTGAAACTATGGGAAAGTAGAGAAGTTAATAAGGAAGATAATGGATCTTTTATAAGAGATAGTTGGTAAGTTGTTGAGTTGTTAGAAACTGTTTTGTTTTGGAAACGTAACGGGTTTTGAGCCATTCTTCCTAGTTAGTAATTTCGGGGACGAAATTCTTTTAAGGGGGGAGGAATGTGACGACCCGGAATTTTCGAGCATTTAAGATCGGAATATTTAATTGATTTTAAGTATTTAATGTTAATTCTCAACTTAAATTACGAATATCATAATTTATTTGACAATTAGATTGTTGAATTAAATAATTTGAATTGGATAAAATATGAAACCTGAGATTTTAAGCCTGTTAAAAATATAATTTGAAAGCTTATAAATTTATATTGATAACATTGAATATAATAAAAGTATTAAAATGGAATCTAACATTGAATTGGTCAGTTTTGAAATTTAATCGTTTAAATTGAATTTAAAAATAACCTTCCGAGGCACAGTCTCGGAATTCGATGAAACCAGTTCCATTGGGTCCGTAATATTGAATTATTATCGTTTTTCAAATTTCAGAATTAGTGTGTGAGTGTACGATATATGAACACGCTAAAAATTTAATTGATAATAATTTAATTAGTCAAGCTTCTTGTATACACCATCTCTATTGTATTTATATTTATAATAATACAAAAGGTATAAGTATATATAAGTATAGGATAAGTGGCATGACATGGTGAAGACAAGTGGCATAATATGGACCATACACCTATCTTAAGATGAAATAGAATTATGACACATATATCACTTAGGTGTACACTTGTAGAACACCTTAAATGATTACCAAATAAGGTATGTGTCATGAAATAAAGCTTGCATAAAAAAAATGAAGGACATGTGTCCATGTATAGAAACCTCTTAAGACACCTAAGTAGACACGTAGCCCCATTAGGTGTCCATGTGTAGAAACATCTTAAGACACCTAAGTAGACATGTGTCAACATTCTAAAACTTGTGCAAAGAGAAGAAGACAAGTGTCCAAAACTAAAATTACCAAACTAGCCTTGAAAATTACTATATAAAGGGTGGAAATGTTCACTTATTTTTGGATACTTTCACAAAGCAAAAACAAAAGTAAGATAAAGTGAAAGAGCTTGGAGAAAGCTAAGGAAAATGTGTCAAGTCAAATACACAAGTTTAAGGTGAGAAAACCTATTTAAATTTCTAGTATTCATGTTATTCTTGAAGAAATGATAGTTGTAAGTAAAAATGGCTCGGTTCTATCAAAAACGCAGCATAGTAATTTAACCATAACTTTCTCAATCCTTAATGAAATTTCGATTTCTTGTATGTTCTGGAAAGCTTATTTCATGTTCTACAACTTTTATGTTTTGTGTTTTCTGTAATTTGGAAGTTAGCTATGTCAAAATTGAATATTTCTACTGTAATTCCGAAAGCAAAACCAATATTAGATCTGTGCTTAAGGCTGAAACTAAATTGGCCATAACTTCTTCGTTCCTCAACCGATTTCGATAAATTTAGATGTTCCAGAAATCTTAGACTTTGTTTTAAAACTTTTATGTTTTGAGTTTTCCAAAATTTCGATGTTATCTAGGCCAAAATTGTAATTGTTTATCGCTGTCCCGAGACAAAATGACACAAGTTGTGAAATTCAAATCTTAGAATTGTTTTATCCATAACTTTTACATTTCTTATCGTAATTCGGAAATTTTTAATGTTCTGGAAAGATTAGGAACTAAGCTAAAACTTTTGCTTTATTCATTTTGCCTGATTTCGATGTTTTCTATGCTAAAATTGAAATTGTTGGTCGCTGTCCTGCAAATGCATAAGTTCAGGCTAAGTTTAATGTTTTTATTAAAATGGTCATAACTTTTGAACTGTTGATCCAAATTCGACGACCTTGGTCATTCCGGAAAGCTAACGGAAAGTCCTACAACTTTTATTTGTATCATTTTCTGAAATTAGTTGATTAAAATGTTGAAAAACCTCTTGAAATCTCGCTGTCCTGTTGTTTTATGCAAACCTGAGCTAGTATTTTGGGCATAACTTTTGCGTTTTTTATCCAAATCCGATAATTTTTAAGTTTTGGAAAATGCAGGAAGAATGTGATAACTTTCATTTGTATCACTTTTTAATTAATAAAATTCTGTATATGGAAAGGAATTTTTGAATAAGCAGAAGGTTAATGAAGTTTGAAACTTCAATGATATTATTTAATAAAAAACAAACATTTATTTAATATTTAAGATTTAACTTAAGGAATAAAGAAGAAATGGGAAAAAGCCTGACATTCGTATATTTTTGTTAAAAGTTTTAAAATCAAACGGAAAATAACAACAATAATAATATGTCCGCAACTAATGAATTTTTGAAATGAATTGAGTAATTAAAGAAACTTACTTCAAATAAAATAAATTGGAAATCAATTTCGGGGAAATTGATTTAAGTGATTGGGTTGGAACTTTCTCTGGATGGCCAAGTACATGTTTTAAAAGGTAAAATTGTAAATATAAATTAAATGTTGTAAAGCTGTTTTTAATGAAAGCAAGTTTTGAAAAATTCATTATTTTTATTATTTAAAGTTTAATAAGTATTTTCTTTAATCTATTCTAGTAGTAATTATTAAGAAGTAACTTAGTATTTTGTTTTAAAAGTAGAAATCTAGTTTTATATTTTATTAAGTAACCTTATTTCAAATATTCATATAGTATGTATTTTTAACTTAAATGTTTTAAAGTATATTTCAAAATAAGTGTTTTAAATTATTTTAAAATCTATTTTTGTGCTTGGTGATTTCAGAGGAGGAAAGTTGATTCTGAAAAGAATGATGGTTTTGAAACTGTTTTCAAAGGAGTTAAAATAGAAATATATCTTGTGAAGATATTTTTGAGATTAATAAAAAATTTGGAAAATTATTTATTGGTTGATGGTTGTTTGTGAATATTAATTGATAGTTAAATAACGGACTATCAATATTGGCCAAATGCGCTGATCGTTTCGAAGAGATCAGGATCGAGATTTATTTCTCGAAAACCACTTAGATTCGGTTTGTACGTTTCGTGTAAACTATTTTGGATTCGAAGATGGAGCAGTGAAGTGCAAGGGCTAGTCGCTACTAATCCTGAGGATATTTCCAAAATGCATTTAGTAGGAATAGTGCCTTCGGTTCCGTTCGAACCCGGGACGGATTTGTATGGACGAATGCTTTCGGACATCGTCAGGAGGGCGATGGGCATTCTAAGTGAAACGTTCTAAAAAGGTAACGCTTAGCCTCAAGCCTCATCAACCGGGAATGACTGAAAATCAGGGGATATGAAGCAAGGTTAGGTGGGTCATGCCCAAGCAGGACAAGATATTTCCCCTGTCTAGATGTCCCTTTTTATATATTTCGGCTTAGTGGGTGGTTGGTCGCGCCAACCACGGGGTTTATCTTGTTCGGGACTGTTCAGTAAGGAATGGTTCCGACCTTGTGTTGCAGGGGATGAAGGGAGTAATTCTCGGTACGGTGATCTAGGCCCCGTACTGTGACACGTGGTACCCCAGTGCCTAGTCATTGTTGGAAATCCATTCTCCCTACGAGGCTTGTACGAGTTTTGTTTGTATTACCCACTCTGTGGCTAGTAGCTGGAATTTAATCATGTAACAATTTCGACTATTTTATAAGTATTTGTATATAGACCCTATTATAGTATCGGAGGATTTCTATAGAAATTGTTTTAGCTATCGTAAGGTATAAACCCGACATGTTTATATATGGAGTGGTCTTACGAGATGCTTTTGTTTTCAAAGGATTTTTGAAACTTTAATAATCAATTGGGTGTGATTTTCTCACGCTGGTATTCCAGACTGACTCGGGTGTTATTTAACTGTAATACTCGGGTCAGACTGAGTATTATAGAATACAGGATGTGATGCTGTGGAGCTCAGAAGACGAGCTGGAGGACGATACATATATCCGTACTTGTTCTATATATATTCCGCTGTGATTGAGTTGCTGTGTATCCATTTGTATGTTGTTGTTGAGCCGTTGATCGATGTACTCTGATGATGTAATATAGAAACAGATATATTTGATTTTGAGTAAAAATCATTTATTTTCTATTATATTTTAGTCCGCTGCGATGGTTAGATTCTGATATAGTTTTCTATTTTCTTCTTCTACCTCTTTTTCTTTAACCCAAATGGTTCGTATTTCTGTACAACTTGAGTCGATTTAGGTAGAATAGTGTTGACTCAAAGGGTACGGATTTGCGAGCTGTTACATTTGCCTAACAGAGGAACAGAGTTTTTGAAACTTGAGATCTGCACTTGAAGTTTGATCTAATTTTTCTTTGATCATGTTGGATTTGAGTTTAAACTGCTTTATTTGAAATTTGAAGTAGTATAAAAAAAATTTGATTTTATTTTGGTTTTTTTTTTTCATTTTTTATCTTTGCTTTGATTTTTTTTTAAATGATGAAAAGAAAGGCTTTTTGCTATATATATACAAAGGTAATTAAAAATAAAGAAAGCAACTTTATCTTCACACTTGTAATTTTGCATGCTATCTTAGTTACAAATGTCTTTATGTATGCATTTACATTTTTATATGTTTATACTTTTTATTTATACATTTTTTTATATGCGTATTAGCAAAGAAAACAGTATAAAACTTATTACTTATATTCACTTCAACCTTAAGCTATTTATACTTTACTAGTGCTTAAAAATGTAAATTTTGAATCTAATTTATTTTCAAGATATTCATATAGAATTTCAAATCATAGCTTTATTCACAATATATATAAGAAATGGAAAATAAATAGCACATTTATTGGTTTGAAAAGAATATGTTTGGCACATTTAAATAATTATAAAAGGAGATTATCAATAAATATCAAACATACATAAACAGTCGCTATCCTATTTTATTTTATTTTGAAATGAAAATATATCAGAAGATTATCAAAATTAACATATATATTCAGATATATGTATTCATCAGATTCTATTTTTTCAACTTATAAATCAGTATTTCTACTAGTTCAATTAGTTAATTATCAATTAATAGATGTCCCAAAATCCGGGTTATCACATTATGTGATAAAGGTTTTGATATATCTTTTTCAAAAAATAAATGCATTATTTTTGATAAAAATTGAAATTTAATTTTTGAAGGTATAAGAGATAGAAATATTTATATTTTAAATATGGATATAATTTATAACACAAACATGTGTTTAATAGCTATAGAGAATGATTCTAGGCTATGGCACAAAAGATTTTGTCATATAAATGTTAATATTATTAATAAAATGGCTAAAAATAAACTTGTTAAAGGTCTACCTGATATGAAATTCAAAGTTGATAATATTTGTGATGCTTGTCAGTTAGGAAAGTTAACAAAATCATCTTTTAAATCTAAGAAAATCATATCTACAATACAGCCACTTAAACTACTACATGTGGACCATTTCGGACCTACTAAAGTTCAATCTATTAATCATAATAGATATGTGTTTATTATTGTAGATGATTTTTCAAGATATACATGGACTATTTTTAAGAAACATAAAAGTGATACTTTTGAGAATTTTAAAATTTTTGTAAAAAAAATTCAAAATATAAAGAATTTAAGAGTTAAAAACATTAGAAGTGATCATGGAGGTTAATTTGAAAATGAAGCTTTCGAACATTTTTGTGACAAGAAAGGAATTAATCATAATTTCTCCTTTCGTATAACACCATAACAAGATAGAGTTGTAGAAAGGAAAAACAAAATGTTACAAGAATGTGCAAGAACTCAATTAAATGGAAGCACTTTACCTAAGCATTTCTGGGCAGAAGCTGTTACAACTGCCTGTTATGTTTTAAATCGTGTTTTTATTCGATCATTAACAGAGCATACTCCATATGAACTTTAAATGTAGAAAACCAAATATATCATATTTCAAAGTTTTTGGTTCAAAATGTTTTACACTTAACACTAAGATCAGCTTGGCAAGCTTGATCCGAAATACGATGAAGGAATATTCATAGGATATTCGAAAAGAAGCAAAGCTTATCAAGTTTTTAATACAAGAACTAAAGTAATCGAAGAACCTCTTCATGTTTCATTCAATGAAAATGTCAAAATTTCTTCAAAAATTACAAACTTGGAAAATAACTCAAATCAAATTTTAACAAGTAATTCGAAAGATGATGATAATATTTTTCAAAACAATAATACTAGAGAAAATGAAAACATTGTTCAAAATTAAAAAATAGTAAGATCTCCTCCAAGAATTCTTAAAGATCACCCTGTTCAAAATATAATTGGAGAAGTAAATTCAAAAGTAAGAACATGACATAAATTAGATCAAATGGGCCATGTAGCTTTTCTCTCTAATATAGACCTAAAATATTAAGGAAGCCCCAACTGATGACTATTGGATTATAGCTATGCAAGATGAGCTAAATCAATTTGAACGAAACGATGTTTGGGAATTAGTTCCTAGACCAAGTGATCAATCAATCATTGGTACAAAATGGGTTTTCAAAAAAAAGCTGGTGAACAAGGTAACTTTAAGTAAAGCTAGATTAGTAGCATAAGGATATAATGAAGAAGAAGGAATATACTATGAAGAAACATTTGCTCCTGTCGCAAGATTAGAAGCTATATGTATTCCATTGGCTTTTGCATGTTTTCATAACGTTAAATTATAACAAATGGATGCTAAAAGTGCTTTTTTAAATGGATATAAAAAAGAAAATGTTTATGTTGAACAACCTCCTCTTTTTACTCATGAAAAATTTCCAGATCACGTTTATAAACTTAAGAAAGCTTTATATGGTTTAAAACAGGCACCTCGTGCTTGGTATGACCGACTTAAAAGCTACCTAATAGAATCTGGTTTTGAGATTGAAAAGTTGATCAAACATTATTTATTAAGAAAACTAAACAAGATATGTTAATTATACAAATATATGTTGATGATATTATATTTGGTTCAACAAATGAAAAATTATGTCAGGAATTTTCGACCATCATGACAAATGAATTTGAAATGTCACATATGGAAGAACTATTATATTTTCTTGGATTACAAATCACGCAATTACAAAATGGCATTTTTATTAATCAAGAAAAGTATTGTAATAATCTAATTAAACGTTTTGGTATGGAAAACATTTCTGCCAAACCAACCCTATGAGTACAACTATACATCTTGATAGAGATGAAAATGGTAAGAGTGTCGACCAAAAAATATATCGTAGTATGATTGGATCATTACTTTACTTAACTGCTAGTCGACCTGACATTATGATGAGTGTTTGTTTATGTGCTCGATTTCAAGCAAACCCTAAAGAATCACATATGCGAGCAGTAAAACGTATAATTCATTATCTTAGCAAAACCAATGACTTAGGACTATTTTATCCAAAAGAATGTCCTTTTGAATTAGTATCTTATAGTGATGTTGATTTTGGAGGAAGTCAGATAGAGAGAAAAAGTATAAGTGGAACTTGTCATTTCACTGGATAATCCTTAGTGTCTTGTTTTAGCAAGAAACAAAATTGCATTTCACTATCGACATGTGAAGTAGAATATATATCAACAGCTTTAGCATATGCTCAAGCAATCTACATGTAACAAACATTATAAGATTTTGATATGAAATTAAAGAAATCTATAACACATTGTGATAACACAAGTGTAATAAATTTATTTAAAAATCCTGTCAATCACTTATGAACTAAATATATTGACATTCGTCATCATTTTCTTCGTGATAATATTGAGAAGGATATAATAATTTAGAGTTTATAATTCTGAAAATCAGTGAGCTGATATTTTCACTAATCCATTGAATGAAAATTGTTTCGTAAAACTAAGTAGAGAACTAGGTATAATTTCTTTAAAAGTATTATAAAATTTCTTTAAAATAAATAAACAAATAAAAAATGGTACTCGAACTCAACACGTCTAGTTTGGAAGATCTTTGTCTCTGCCATTTGACCATTTGCTATTTCGCAACTACTTCTACTATAATTTTCTCCATATCTATTTTTTTCATTGTTCTCATGAACAATTCTCAGCCATAAAGTTTTGTGTTTTATTTGCATCCTCTAATTAATTTTCAGATTTTACGTTAATCCATCGATCTTTAACTACTTTTTCTATTATATATATCTCCACATTTTTGTTATTATCTTCCCATCATAATTGCTTCAATCATAATCTTTTTCTTTCTACTACAATCTCTTCTCAAGAAAACTCCTCTAATGGCTCCGCATATTCTTCTATTGACCTCTCAACACCTTCATCTGGTCCATCAACTTTACCTACACCTACACCAAATCATGAACCGGCCAGACCATCAAATTATCTCACTGGCCATACTCCCGAAAAAAGGCACGATGCTTTCTGTTCTTTGGTACTCCTCAAACAAAATAAAAAATTGATGAATTACATCATTACCAGAGGGAATCTATAGCATTCAACATGAAATGTACTATGAACAGAAAATGAATTCAAGACGTCTTAGCTTTCTGGAGAAGCTTGGATGGATATTCTACGGGTCATCTTCATCTACGGTTCATCAACCTACACGCTTTTCCTCTCGAAATCCATGGGATCGGTCACCACAACCTCCACCCGTGTCTCTGAATTCATGGGAGCATGGAAATCGTTGGTCTCCATTGAAACCATATGAAGAGAAGACGAAGGATGAACCAGACAACTCGATGTCTCCATCCACTCCTTCATCAAAATAATTTATTTTCTTTCCGTATTTTTTTATAAATTTCATTCTTCCTTGTATGCATTTTTTAAATATTGAATATACATTGCTTTTACCAAACTGTGCTACAAAATACTGAGAATGAAAAATTCAGTTGACTGAATATATTCGACCAGTCGACCGAATCGGAAAACAGAGAGCTTTCAGACTATATTCAATCGGCTGAACGAATATGGCCAGTCAACTGAATCATAAAACAGAAAGCATTCGATTTGTATTCAGTTGACTGAAATGACAAGGCCAGTCGATTGAATCGAAAACAGAGTGTCTGGGGATATGAATCAATCGACTGACCATATACGACCAGTCGACTTAATGTTAATCTGAATTTTTTAAACTATTCTACCTACCTTTTTGAACCCTTTAACCTATTATTTCCTCTTTTACCTTCTCACTTCAGTTTTCTAAAACCCTATCTCCCAAAAAAATTCAAATTCCTTTACTCCACTATTATTTCTAATGGCTCCACGTCAACCAATAAGATCTAGACATGCCTCTACCCCTCCTTTGAGCCAATCGACTCCCAAATCGTTCAATGGCTCTATGATGCTACAGCTGTCCAGAGATGGAATAAAATGACAGAAGCACCTTTTTCGAAGGTCCTTTTGTTGTGTTTCCCGATTTTTCTCCGTATAGAATTTAAGAGATTGTAAGAAGAAGTCGTCTAGAGTCTCTTCTTGACCACAATCAAAATAACCTCAAGATTAATCATACTTTGGTAAAACTTTTTTATGCAAATTTGAATTTAGGCCATCAAAATCCATGTAATTGTGATAATTGCGTTTGGAGTTTAGTTTTCGGTCGACAAGTATTTCTGTCTTTAGATAGAATTGGTCACATTCTCCATACTCCAATTGATGATATTCCATTGGAAGAATTAAATGTACCTATAGGCAAATGAGATGAAGTAAGCCATCGATTCTTAGAAGCTGACATGACTGAACTATAGTCTATCGCCTTATGCCCTACAGCTCGTATTGTGCATTGAGCATTAATGCACACGATTCTACCTCATATTGGTTCTTATAAGCTTGTATATCCAAACAATTTTAGGATGTTGTATGCTATTTGGGGAGATGTTCAAATATATTGGCCTAAGCTTATTCTAGATGAATTATTATCGTTTAACCAAGGTCGTATGGACATCATTTATTATGGAGAACATATTATGCGGCTACTTATGAACCTACAGGTTCCTATTTTGAAATTCGATACTTACATTACCAAAACTCTAAATAGCCACACAATAAATCTTATTAAATTTCCTCCTAGACCTATATCTATAATGTCATTTTAAGATTGGCAATCATGACCTCGTCAACAAACTTCTACTCCACAGCAACAAAAACAAAGAGATGACATTCGAACACCAATACCATCCCAAAGCACTCGGGAATACATTGATCTAATTGTGAGAAATCAAGTCATTTTGGATTCTCGCATAAAAAATCTCGATAAGTAAATTGATAATAAATTTAACAAAGTTAAAAGCTTCTTCGGGATTTTATGGGATGCGATAACTTCTTCCTCTTCCATAACTATGGGAACTTTACTCCATGATCCGGGTAAACGTCCAGCTCCTTGCTTTACTTGGTCTACAACAGAAGAACACACAAGTTCTGACACAAGCAGAAATGGAGGTGGCTGACGGTCTATGGAAAGTTCTTCCAGAGGCAAAGCTCCAATACAAGTGGAAGAAGAAGAAACAGAGTCTGACTCTAATTGATATTGTTGTTTCTTGGTGGTAGTAAGTCATCTATTTATTCCAAACATTTTATTTCTGTGAGCTTGTATATGTAGCTCAAAAAAATTTGATACATTTTTTTTACTCTGTGATTGCAATCTTTGTTAGTTCAATGATGAAATTGTTGTTATTTCCTTTTTTCGATGACAAAGGAGGAGAAATTTGTATGTCCAACCATTTCTTGCAGGATTAAATATGTCGCAAGATATTCAGGGGGAGATATATATAACTCCCGTTATATATTTCTCAAATATAGTATCATCTGTAATGGGTCGTCATCACTCAAAAAGGGGAGAATGTTGAATCATAAGTTTTGATTCATGATAAAGAGCTTAAACAAATCAGTGAATGAGACTGTATGGACATGCGACAAAAAGAGAAAGAAATATGTTGTTAAAACTACAAAGGAGACAAGACTACAAATCTAAGTAAGTATGTTTATTTGTTGAAGTTTTTTGTCTTAGAATTGTTAAAATCTATCGTCAAGTAGTCCATACAAATCAATATTGTTTTGAACTTCAAATTCTTCAATTTATTTATAAACTTTGCACTAACAGTCAGGTCAGTCGACTGACCAAATATGACCAGTCGAATTTGAATTTTTAGTTGCACAGAAACACTTTGTTTTGCACCAACTTTGAATTTTCAGTTGACTAGTCATTTTGGGTCAGTCGACTGAACTTTTCCAACAACTATTTTTCTGAACAGACACTTCCATTTTCCAAGAAATACGATCTAAATTAAAGAGTTATGGATACTTCTTTTGGTCAAAACTCTTCATGAATAGTTGCGGTTGCTTATCTAATATATAAACACATAAGATTCACTTCACAAATCATCGAATTTCATTTTATATTCTGATCATACTCTCTGATATCTCTACATTCTGAAAAGAAATCACAATTTACGTATATTTCTTGAATCTCTGATTCAATTAACTTATTCTTCGATTCAAAACAATATTTTCCTTTCTAAATCTTTACACACACATACATACTTGAGGAAAAGATTATTGGAAGGTTGTACTATCAAAGACAAATCAGTATTATCAAGAACACAACAAAGCAATTTTGTTGAAACGCTTGAAGTCCTATTCGGCTGTTCAGGCTAGTAAAGTCCTCTTTCATTTGTTAATTGCGGAAAAAATCCCGATCAGTTGCTCAGGTGTTGTATACCAATTCCTCCGGGTTAAGTGAGGGGTTGTTGTGAGAAATTCCAAAGGGAAGTCTTGGACTGGACGTAGGACGGGAAGTTCGAACCAGTATAAAAACTCCTGGTGTACTTATTCTCATTTTACTTTACTATTATTATATGTTTTTGCATTTAGATTATAATACATTCCATATTACATGATCCTAAGTGATAACTAGCCACACAGTAGTCACTTTCACTATTTCTATAAGATGTTATTATTAGTATGTTACTTTGATTGACCTTATTATCCAGTTACGAACTTAACATCCAAACATAAATTTTAAGGTTGTTAATAAATTCCGAATTGGTTATAAATTTCTCAAATATTCTACAAATTTCCAATTATAAGTTCACCATCCAGGAATGGAATTTTTAATGAATTTATTCTTTTTACAAGTTTTATGGTTAGTGTTGGTCTAGATATTCCATCACTATAAACTATATTATTTTCACTTAATCAAGCGTTCGAGTGTTTATTTTAGTATCTATGAGTATTTCAAACTTTTATAAAATATGCAATACTTCTTTGATTTTGTGTAATATTACTTGGTAGAGAAATGGATAGCAAGAAGTCTGATAAAAGTTTCAAGCCTTCTCCCTCTCCAAAAAAGGGAGATTACAAGCTCTACTAATCTTTCATAACTACTCAGCAAAAAGTGAATTTTGTCCTTCGGCAATTTGGAATATAAATATAGAACCATGGCTGCTAGTCAGTAAAACCCCACTAAAGCCTTGAAAAATCCCTGCTATAGCACATAGCACTCTCCAACCACAATGTTGTTTCAATTTATGGCTATTAAATACCGGATCCGCTTTAAGCCCTGCTATCTTCCGCTACACCCACTTAATTAAAATATTTTAGCACCCGTTTTAGCAATAGTGGTATAAAAAGGTTGACTTGAATGGTTTTCTTCTAAATCAAATCAATAAAGTTAGGGTAAAGACCTAATTTTAATGTACAAGTGCTCAATATAAATTAAAAATCTATTATAGTCACCAAATCTATGTTGCATAAATAATAATATTCTTCGGTTTTGTTATATAAGATTAAAAATTAATTATTTTTTATACAAAAATGATGTGCGAATGAGAATAAATTAACTTTAAATATATGGTTTTATATATAACGTAGCTTTTTACTTCTCCGCTATTTTTCGGTATGTTCCCGCTTCATCCTTGCTATAACTTTTTGCATCTCCAGTGATATAGAACCATTAAGTGCTTTACTATATAGATCTGTTGGGACAGATAGTCCTTAAAAAGGATTCCATGTTTTCTCTCTTACCCACATTTGGCACTTAGGCTATCTTCCTTTTCTGGAATTTCTCATACAGTTCCTAGAGCATCCGGGTATCGCTTTAATTCAACTTACTCCTATTTGTATACTTATTTCAACTGTTTGGAGATGCTTACTAAGGAAACCAACCTCCCTTCAGCTAATGCCGAAATTCTCCATTTATTAGAAAATCCTCTAAAAGTAGGAGGACAATTGGAGGGTTTTATATATCGCCTTCTTCCTCAGACAAAGCGCTTGGTTACTAACATGATCAATAAGACAAGGGACTGGGAAAATCAATTCTTTTACGTTAAGTGCCATACCCCTCGAATCGAACGGTCCTTTTTTTATGTTCTCTTATGATAATTATTCTCTTTCAGAACCCATTTCTAAGGGAACCGACCCTTCTACTGCTACTACAATTACCCCCTTACTCGAGGCTTCTAAGAGTATGCAGAATAGACTCACACTTCAGACTAAAATCAACTTTTGAAAATGCTCTTTAATCCTGCAAAGCCATGAGCACTTGGAGATCCTCCATGGTTAAAGGAGATTGTCACGAAAGGCGGGCATCGGTTGTTAGTGGTTGGAAGGCATTTTCTTCTTCTTCCCCTATTAAACATGATTCTTCCAGTAAATTTATTAATAGTTAAATGGAGTTTCTTATGTCGATGTCTCACGAATTCTCTTTTGATTTAGGTTCGTTTTCTATTGTTGTTGCTTTTAAGTCCTATGAAAGCTAAAAATCGTACTTTCACCTTACCCAAATCAACCAAGTCCACCTCTGCTAGGGGTTCTGTTGCTAAATTTGTTGAGGCTATAAAAAGGAAGCCGCACTCTAGCACCCTTACTTATACTTTTATCCCCTTTTGAATAAAAATCCTAAGCTTGGGATGTCCAAACTTCTGATCTTGTTGCCAAGAAGCTAAATGCGGATGCTTCCTTGACCACTCAATATCTTGAAATGATTTATATAATTCTTCCAGATCAAGTTACCTAAGAACAAATAGAGGATTTTCACATCCTAAATTCTTTATTAAAAATCTCACTTCCTACTTCTACCTCGGGTTTTCAATGCTTGTTTGAAGAGTTAGGTATGAACCCCCCTCCCTTTGAATATCTTCCTTCAGAGACTCAAGCTCAAACTGTTCCCATGGGCCCCGATGATCTTATTCATTTAGTTGTCTTGTCCTTCCACTTCGACTTCCCTTATGCCACTACAATATTCAATATTTTCAAAGGATCATCTTTATATCCTTTATCAACAACTTTTGTTGGTACGAATCTTTCAGTTTTGGCTAATCTTGACTCTAATTTGATATATCCTTTCTTAACCCATACTTATCATACATTTCAGGCAGTCAAGCACATGTTTTTTCATCAAAGGGCCTCTTAGGGACCTATTGGTCAAGTTACGGAGCCTAAGGAGTAGGTCTCCTCAATAACGGGTAAAAATGGGACGTTGTAGAGTCAAATAATTGATATTACAATGGAGAACGAAGAATTTATTCTTAAGAAGAAGACACTTTTCTCCTTCATTGAGGAAGAGAAGAAAGCCAAACTATTACTTGAAAAGACAATGAAAACAAAGCTTGAGCGGTAAAGAGAAGACTTAAATGGCCGATAAGATAAGATCCTTGGAGAACTAGCTAGAAATTAAAGATGCCACTTTGGTTTTTGCTGACCACATATAAAAGATGCTAAGAAGAAAGTTTCCACCTTCTTGAATCGGAACCTTACTTTGATTATAGAGAAGTGCTATGAAGATGCCCTTTTTTTAAGTTATAATGATAATATTGACAAATGCCTTGATCTGGATTTTCCATCTCGCCCATATCAAAATGACAAATTCAAGAGAAACTTTAATCTTATGTTAGGAATAGCTTAGGGATCTCTTCTAGATGAATTCCCTAAAGAAGAGGAAGCTGTCAATCTGAAGTCGTTATCTTTTAATGACCCTTCGCTTGAAGCGGACAAAGACTCTGATGAGGAGGAGGATGAGGATAAAGATGATGATAATAATAATGATAACAATGATGATAAAGATGATAGCGGTAAGCGTTTAGAAGAACCAAAAGATGAGGATGACAGATCAGGCGGTCACAACTTAAACTTATTTGCTATGATGAAGATTTTCTTAATTCTCAGGACTCTGCCTGGGAAAATATCCCTCCTAAAGATATTGTCTCCCCCAATTAACAATCAAAAGGAAAAGTTCAAGTCCTAACTTCTTAGGTTTAGTCATGCAAGTATGGAATTTATTATTTAAATACTTAAAGTGATCTATAATCTTTAGTCAATAATACTTAAGTTAAGGAAGAGAACTAAGTATTATAAAAAGGTTTTATATGAGAAGAACAAGAGGGAAGCGCATCGCATGAATAGGAGGTTGAAAATTAGTCAAAAACCACAGCCATTTAACTGAAAAGAATCCCCATCTTTTAACTCATGCCAAACGATTAAAGGACTTTAAGGAGAAACGTGTGGCTTTGCTTTTAAAAGGATATCGCCTTTGTTAAGAGATAGTTTTAAGGGAAACCAAAGAATTAGCTACACTCTTTTGGGTGCTTATTGAAGATAGGGACATTTTAATGGAGTTCGTCTACAAAATTTACCCTAGAAATGTTTTACTGATTTTTCATTCTTAGGAGAAAAAAGTGGAGGTTTACTTAGGTGTTTGCATGGTAGATATTTGAATGACTATGGAACTAATCCCCCTCTAAGAGAATGCTGGAATCTTCCTAGGGTAGCGATCGTTTCACTTTCCCAAAATACTTCTCCTCCCGAGAATGCTAAATTTAACAAGCAGAGATCCATTTCGTATTTTAGAAAAGATTAATGTTGGATAAACCTCAACAATTTTTTTTCAGATTTTTTTTATGAATTTCAATATTTTCATTTCTCATATCTTTGTGACTTAGCTTATTTTTCATAAACCATTCAGATTAAGGAGCTGTCAGGTAGTTCTGTTTCTATGGAACTCTTAAGTAAATTTACAAAATTAAGAGGGATTTTAAAGAGAAACTGTTAATTCTTAAAACTTTCGGCTACAGAAATATTATTTCCTCAAAGATCTCCAGGAAGTTTACATAAAGTTTCTTCACTTTTGCTTTGATTTCTTATGTGACAAACAAGATGGATTGCTTAAAGAAATGCGAACTAATTATGCTAAACTGTTATGTGGTTAAGCCACTCCATTGGTCAGGAAATGGGAATATCATCAATTGCTAAATAGTTAATACCCCTTCATGGTTTAATGTTCCTTTTTTCACTCAAAAAGGCTAAAACTGATGTCTTTGAACTTTAAGAATATATATAATACTTGTATCATTAATGTAGTTTGAATTTTCTTGTGCTTGTAAACCTTCTTGTTGTTAACAAAGAATGCATTTTCTTGCATAGTAGTTTACCTTTTTTCGTTAAGAAAAATAATCAATGCTTTTACTTAGTAGTCTGTGACGACCCTGACTCAACCTTCGAAAATCGGCGCCGAATACGACATTCGTATTCAAATGTCGTAGATCCAAACGTCGAATCTAGTTCGCAGAGCTTATAACACATCAAGTATTACAACACAGTGGAAGAAAAAGAAATGAATATCATATACAAGTCCAATGAATACAATATCCAACGATATACAACAATGATATCAAAATGATACAAGAATAACAGAGACAATAAACAACAGCGGAAAACAGATAGCAAAAGAGATAACTCCAATGATCAAACTACAACAATATCCCATCCCCAGATGCAAAGGCTCAAAACTTCAAAGATCTCCAAACCAATAAGAGAGAACCAGCATCAAGTTGCACCAAGCTAAGCAAGGTCAGTCATCCCAACCAAATACTTCAATATCCAAAGTCTCCAAAGAATACCAAAGAGAAAGCTGAAAACCATTGAATCGATACCTACTATCTGAAAAACCCAACTTTAGACTGCCCGTGTGGAAAATAGTGGGCACCTAGAGTTTAGGAAAGGAACAATAAACTCTGAGTCAGTCATGGGATTGGTGTGAGCAAACAAAAACAATTTTTTGAAATAAAAGCAGTTATTCTTATCAAAAACAAACAAAAGAATTTTAAATTTTGAAATCCGCAATGCTTTTTGAAAAGGAAACTGCCATAAGGCCTCCCACCACACGCACAATGCAAACGCAGACTTGGAGGAGATTTCTCCTTGTGACAATCAAAAATGCTTGCTACAAGAAAACACTTTTAAATATTATTATTAGTGCATAGTGTGAAAACATTTCGAAAGTATAATATTAATCTTAGCCAGCATAGACATTTCGTACTATGCCTACTATAGCAACCATCCAAACAGTGGGGCGCCGTCATAAGTAGATGGCAGGTTCTACAACTAAAACTGTAAAGGGCTCGTATAGGATGATTGGATTTCCAACAAATGGTCGGGCAAAGGAACTTCCATATAAAAAAGAATGGAACGCCTCTGGAGGGACGTCCCCGGAACCTAACCGTATCTATGCTACACAAGGCCGGTTACCTTTGTAACTAGGTAACTACTGACACGAGCATGCCATCCCCCGGTCGTTTACGACCTTTATTCGAGGTGCCTCTCAACCAACAACCACAAAGCAATAAGTTTGCAGCAACCACAATGTAAGTATCTGGGCTCCATACCATGATACAACCTATAATCCAGAAGGAAATGAACATACCCTCGGGGGGCGCTACCTCCAAATAACATTGCTGCCACGATTCCAGTTTCGACCATAACCGGGTTGTGAGGTTTGACGAAGTCTCGTCCATAAAGCTACGTTTTTCACAAAAGTCATGCTTTGATCAACAAAATGATCAGTAACACTCAGTATGTCACATTACCAAATTTGTAGTATATCACTAATAACCTTCAACTACATAACCTCTGAGCTCGTACGTCTCAGAGAATGGTGTTAAGCAAAGAGAAAAAATTCTCCGCCACCAACAGATATGTATTTGAAAGAAATCAGCTTTATATCTCAGTTTGTAATGTCAGACATACAATCCATACAAGTCTGTTCCGGATTCGAACAGAACCAAAGACACTTCCAAAGAAGCCTTGCAAATCCGGGAATTCACAATCCCGATGGGACTACCCATCACTTAGGGAATCTCTATACCGTAGCTACTCGGTGCAGAGACAATCGATAGGTCATCCTATCGTTCTTGTAAATACCCGGTCTTCACCATCGGTCTTAGAATGCTATCCGTAACGTCGTATCATTATTCGGAATGGGTTATATGACACAAAGGTCCTCTCCTGGATAAACCGAATAATGCGCGCAATATTTAAAAACATATGGATATGGGGTCTCAGTTAAATCATAGCTTAAAGCCTAAAACCTTTCATTCAAATGGTTAAAACAATTTACCATTTCCAATCTTTTGAACAAAAAGATTCATTTCAAAAACCTTTAATGGTTTAAACAATTTCCACACTTTTAATCTTTTAAACGAAAGATTAAATTCACAAAGATAACCTCGCTCACAAAGATCCATTCATGGATTTCAAAACAATTTCCATTACAATTGGATTAATTCGTTAAATCTTTAAATCAAGATTTAACTCATAGCTTTCAAAATTCGTTTACAAAGATTCATTCATAGCCTTTCAAAACATTTCAATTTCATTTCAAACTTGAAACCTTTCAAGATAACATGGAAACCTTCTTCAAATGAAAACTATTATTATTTGAAAAAAATAGGTCTCGATTTTTAGGAAAAGCTGATTACAATTACATCAGTTAAAACCATTCAAATATAAAACTTGATTTTAAATTTAAATTTCCCAAACCATACTTTTAAATGTTGAAAAACCCATATAAACATCTTTATAACTTGTAAAATCTTTTAGATCAAAATTTCCAAATTATTGAATTCAATTTCAAATATTGAATTCAAGTTTAAATCGATTATTTAAATTTCAATTTTTATTAAGTTATTTAAATTAACTTTTTTTTAAAACTATTTCAAAAGCTTTCAATTCAAATTCCAAAACTATTTTGGATTCAATAATTTTAATCTTTAAAATTGGTAAAAATCTGTGACTTAACTGATTTCCTCGTGAAATCCATATTTGTATGTGTAGGGTGTAGTCCAGGGGTTTTACACGCAATAGTGCAACATCATTCAATCATCACAGATTCAAATACAGAAATATGGTTGATAAGCTATAACGCTTATCTCTCATACACAGATATATATATATATATCACATATAATTAATTACATTCATCCCAGATAAATAAATTACAGATCACGAAACAAATCAGGATATATTATAAAGCATTACATATCAAGGATATCAAACAAATTCAACACCCAATATAATCCAAACGTCCATAAGTAGGATTAATTAAATTATCTGATTTATTTAAATCAGATAAATTTCTATGAATAAATTTGCTAGTCATGGTAAATTAATAATCAATTAATTACAAAACATTAAATAAATTATCCTTTAGTTAATCATTAATTAACTCATAATGAATAATTTATCCTTAATTAATTAGTTTTAATTAATTACAATGAGCAATTAATTTCCTAATTTCTTCCCTGAGGTAATTACACTTACACAATTTCATAAATGATTATCATTGATTAATTAATTTAATTAATTGTTAAAATTAATCACATTGATTAATTTATTAAATAATCTTAGTTAATCACCTTCATTAACTATTAACAATTCTTTAATTACTTTGCTAAAGAAATTTACTTGTATTAATCATTATTGATTATCAATTGAATTACCATTAAGAACTCATTAATTAATATTAATTTTAGAATTAATTAAGTTTCAACTGTAACTTAATGAATTCTTAATTACAATTTAATTATTCCTTAATTAAATTAACATAACTTTAATTAATAAATTTAAACTTAAAATTACAAAGGTAATTAAAACAAAACATTAATTATTCCATTCTCGTTTACTTAATAATTAATGTATATAAATCATTATTACTTAAGGTAGACTCATTTTTATTAACAATTTAATTATCACTTATAAATATGTTTGGAAACAGTCATTCCAAATTTACATTTAAAACTTTGATTTAAAAAACCAAATTTCCTTTTAAAAACTTAAAAGATTCAAAGTCCTATCTGAATCTAACTTAAACTTGATTTAAACTTGATTTAAAAATGTAGTTTAAATTTTAAAAATAGTTTTAAAATAAAACTGACAGGTTTTAAGAAAGCCTATAACAGATCTAAGCATACCTCGAGGCCAACTTAAGTTACTTCGAGTCAAAACCCTTGCTGCTTCGGGCAACACACGCAACTGCTCGAGAAAAACTCGAGAACTCCCATCTACTAAATCCAACAAAATTAACATCACCAGAAATGTGCACAGTGCAAATGCACCGGCCATCCACCCATCTTCGATCTATCATGATGACCTGAACTAGTCATCGATCACCATCACCTTCCATTACGATCATCAGATCGTAACAACACACTCGCGATCAAATTCGAACCCCACGACCAAACCTGGAATAGGTAACAGGAAATACCACATAGCCTGTCAACGCACCATTCTCGACGCCTCAACCACCGGAGGTGCTGAAATTCCATTCACAACCTCGTCAACTCACCTGCTTCCATCCCCCAAAAGAACGCGACACTCGATCAATCAAAGGCGGAGAACGAATCGAACTACCCGATCTTGCTAAAACTAGGTTAAAAATTTTCAAAACCTCGCCGCCGCTTCCACGTCGAACTGGAGCCCTTCCCCTTATTTTTTTTCCGGCACATAGTACTCCCTCTACCTTCACACGAAACCCCGAGGTCCCTTAATGACGAGATCATACTAATTCGTCAAAACAAAGAAGTTCGAACAAACTAAAACTGATCTTGAATTTTTGATCTAAAAATTATAAATCTTACTTTAAAAATCATATTAAAGTATAATAATCCCATTTATGCACCTGAATTCATGAATTATGAAGTTCGAATCTTGACTTATTTAAAGTTAGCTCTGATTTCTTGATTTCCAGAGAAGATTAAAAGTTGTTTTAACTCTAATAAATTTTCAAAACTTAGCTTAAAATCAAACAAACAACCTATGTTTATATTCTTAGTTCTATCAGTTATTAAATGAAAGGATAAGAATTTTTTTTGTTTGTAAATCTGGTCTGGAAGAAAACAAGAACAGGGGCAACTCAATTTATACAGGCAGGCTTATATTTGAACTTCAGCATTCATTCACAGGAAACCCCAATGGAATCATAATCATATACCAGCTTATTCACAAATATTCATCAATACCAACTTCATTCAAACCAAAATATGTATAAGGTTAAGAGTTTGCTCACCTGGGTATTTGCAATAGAGGAGAAGCAAGCTGGAATCAGATTTTTTTTCTTTTTGATTTGTCGAAAATGTTGTTTTTTGATTCTGCACTAATCCTTTGATTTGCCTGAAGCTGAGTTTTTTTTGATGTTAAGATGTTTTAGAAATTTGAACTGAACTTGATTTGATTGCCAGTAACTTTGAACTTGCATTTGCCTTTGGGTTTCCAGATTTCAATTTTGAATTTGCTTTTGTTTTGCTTAGCTTGCCTGACCTTAAACTCAGTTGAAATCTATGAATACTTGAAGCTGTTAAAACTTCACTTTTCATTAGATTTCTTGTTTGATTTTCTTCTCTGTTTTGTCTGTTTTCCTAGGTTTTCAACTTGCTTTCTTTGATCTGTTCTTGTTTAAATTTGTTGTTGAATTTACTTTTGAATCTGGTTTGTTTCTTTTACTTCAGATTTGAATATGAAAGAAGAACTTTGATATTTACTTACACAATTCAATTAAAGAACATACTTGCCACTTGTTTTTTTTATGTTAACACTTGTGATTTATTTTAACACTTGTCAAATACCTTAATTTATTAGCTAACAAATGTTACTAAAGTCCTTAATATGTTAACACTTGTAATCAAGCATTTTTCTTTTATTATATTTTTATGGTTTTAAAAGTTTTTAAATCAATTTTCCTAATAAACCAATACATTTATAAATTTATAATTGTTTTCTAAATTTGTTTTAAAGCCTTATTTCATAAAATTTGAATTTTGTATTTTAAATCCTTTAATTAACTACATTTATATATATGTGTGTGTATATATATTTAAATGATTTTACATTTTATATCCATGAATATACAACTATTGTTTTTATGTTCCAATGTTTTTTTAATTTTTTTATCAAATCAAATTTTACATTCAAATCTAATTTCACATCTTAAATTCAAATTCAAAATTTAATGTAAAATCAATTTATACTTATAAATGAATAAATGATCAACTACCTTTCTATAAATATATCTTTGTATTCCATTTATCATTTATTTCTCTTAAATTCCAAATCAAATTTTATTTATAATCCATTTGATTTCAATCAAATAATTTTTATTTACAATCTTTTGATATATTTATTCAAATCTTCAAATAAATTCACAATTTAATTTGTAATTAAAATGTTATTCAAAATATTTATTTCAGAATTTCCAATTAGAAATTCTATTTAAAAATCATATTTACATTCATTTATATTAATGAACAAGTAAATATCTATTTATTTGGGAAACCACCCAATTTATTCATCATTTAACAAAATTTTAAAATTAATTACCAATAATTCCATATTAAATTCCAAAAATTAAATTAACTACCAATTTAAATATAGCTTAAAAATCAGGAATGTTACAGATTTCCCCCCTTAAGAAAATTTCGTCCTCGAAATTTGTAAGTAGGGAGACAACAAAGGATGAATACACAAAGATAGAGAAACAGTTTTCCAAATCAAACTGGGTATCTATTTTGCATTTGGCTTCCCAAATCAGAATATCGATAATGGATACAAGAACGAATCAAGATACTCGGGTCACCAGATCTACGAATACACAGAGGCGTTGGTTAGTTCGAAAGGTAACTAACCACTCGTAGAATATACTTGAACCCAACAGAATAAAAGGATATATGGATATAATCCAAAAAAGAATTAGTTTAAGCAACCGAAATATACCTATCAACCATAGCAACCAAAGAAAACCATTCATCCAAACAAACAATTCTGACCCATCTGGAGTTTGTGTCCTATGCAAATATATCAAAGCTTCTTCTTGGAACTACTAGGAATCATCAAAGAATCGAAAGCATGAATCAAAGGATACTGATAGAGAAAGTTGTTTCCACTATTGCAGGGTATCGACCATTTGTAGTCATACTCCCCTGTTCCCTATCTCGTCCTCTTCTTGCACTCATACTCACTAACAGTGGATAGTAAGAGAATTTATTGAGGCATTCGAACGGATATCTTAGGGATATACTCATTCTAGGGTATACTTCACTCTATCTCTAATGAGCTACTTCAATGTGTTATACTCCTGAGCTAAAGTTTTAACCTTCAGCTCTGATACCAGATGTGACGACCTTGACTCGACCTTCGAAAATCGGCACCGAATACGACATTCATATTCAAATGCCGCGGATCCAAACATCGAATCTGGTTCGCAGAGCTTATAACACATCAAGTATAACAACACAACGGAAGAAAAAGAAATGAATATCATATACAAGTCCAATGAATACAATATCCAACGATATAAAACAATGATATAAAAATGATACAAGAATAACAGAGACAATAAACAACAGCGGAAAACAGATAGTAAAAGAGATAACTCCAATGATCAAACTGCAACAATATCCCATCCCCGGATGCAAAGGCTTAAAACTCCAAAGATCTCCAATCCAATAAGCGAGAACCAGCATCAAGTTGCACCAAGCTAAGCAAGGTCAGTCGTCCCAACCAAATACTTCAATATCCAAAGTCTCCAAAGGATACCAAAGAGAAAACTAAAAACTACTGAATCGATATCCACTATCTGAAAAACACAACTCTAGACTACCCGTGTGGAAAATAGTGGACACCTAGAGTTTAGGAAAGGAACAATAAACTCTGGGTCAGTCATGGGATTGGTATGAGCAAACAAAAACAGTTTTTTGAAATAAAAGCAGTTATTCTTATCAAAAGCAAACAAAAGAATTTTAAATTTTGAAATCCGTAATGCTTTTTGAAAATGAAACTGCCATAAGGTCTCCCACCACACACACAATGCAAACGCAGACTTGGAGGAGATTTCTCCTTATGACAATCAAAAATGCTTGCTACGAGAAAACACTTTTAAATATTATTATTAGTGCATAGTGTGAAAACATTTTGAAAGTATAATATTAATCTTAGCTAGCATAGACATTTCGTACTATGCCTACTATAGCTACCATCCAAACAGTGGGGTGCCACCATAAGTAGATGGCAGGTTCTACAACTAAAACAGTAAAGGGCTCGTATTGGATGATTGGATTTCCAACAAATGGTCGGGCAAAGGAACTTTCCATATAAAGAAGAATGGAACGCCTCTGGAGGGACGTCTCCGGAACCTAACCAGATCTCTGCTACACAAGGCCGTGTTACCTTTGTAACTAGGTAACTACTGACACGAGCATGCCATCCCCCAGTCATTTATGACCTTTATTCGAGGTACCTCTCAACCAACAACCACAAAGGAATAAGCTTGCAACAACCACAAGGTAAGTATCTGGGCTCCATACCATGATACCACCTATAATCCAGAAGGAAATGAACATACCCTCATGGGGCGCTACCTCCAAACAACCTTGCTGCCACGATTCCTGTTTCGACCATAACCGGGTTGTGAGGTTTGACGAAGTCTCGTCCACAAAGCTACGCTTTTCACAAAAGCCATGCTTTGTTCAACGAATGATCAGCAGCACTCAGCATGTCACATTACCAAATTTGGAGTATATCACTAATAACCTTCAACTACATAACCTCTAAGCTCATACGTCTCAGAGAAGGGTGTTAAGCTAAGAGAAAAAATTCTCCGCCACCAACAGATATGTATTTGAAAGAAATCAGCTTTATATCTCAGTTTGTAACGTCATACATACAATCCATACAAGTCTTTTCCGGGTTTGAACAGTGCCAAAGGCACTTCCGAAGAAGCCCTTGCAAATCCGGGAATTCACAATCCCGATGGGACTTCCCATCACTTAAGGAATCTATATATCGTAGCTACTCGGTGCACAAACAATCGATAGGTCATCCTATCATTCTTGCAAATACCCGATCTTCACCACCGGTCTTCAAATGTTATCCATAACGTCGTATCATTATTCGGAATGGGTTATATGATACAAAGGTCCTCTCCCGGCTAAACCGAATAATGAGCGAAATATTTAAAAACATATGGATATGGGGTCTCAGTTAAATCATAGCTTAAAGCCTAAAACCTTTCATTCAAATGGTTAAAACAATTTACCATTTCCAATCTTTTGAACAAAAAGATTCATTTCAAAAACCTTTAATTGTTTAAACAATTTCCACACTTTTAATCTTTTAAATGAAAGATTTAATTCACAAAGTTCACCTCGCTCACAAAGATTCGTTCATGGATTTCAAAACAATTTCCATTACAATTGGATTAATTCGTTAAATCTTTAAATCAAGATTTAACTCATAGCTTTCAAAATTCATTTCCAAAGATTCATTCATAGCCTTTCAAAACATTTCAATTTCATTTCAAACTTGAAACCTTTCGACATAATTTGGAAATCCTTTCTTTAAATGAAAACTATTATTATTTGAAAACAAATAGGTTTCATTTTTTGGGAAAAACTAATTACAATTACATCTATCAAAACCATTCAAATATAAAACTTGGATTTAAATTTAAATTTCCCAAACCATACTTTTAAATGGTGAAAAACCCATATAAACATCTTTATAACTTGTAAAATCTTTTAGATCAAAATTTCCAAATTATTGAATTCAATTTCAAATATTGAATTCAAATTTAAATCAATCATTTAAATTTCATGTTTTATTAAGCTATTTAAAACAACTTTTATTTTTTTAAAACTATTTCAGAAGCTTTCAATTCAAATTCCAAAACTATTTTGGATTCAATAATTTCAACCTTTAAAATTGGTAAAAATCTGTGACTTAACCGATTTCCTCGTGAAATCCATATTTGTGTTTGTAGGGTGTAGTCCAGGGGTTTTACACACAATAGTGCAACATCATTCAATCATCACAGATTCAAATATAGAAATATGGTTGATAAGCTGTATAAGCTATAACGCTTATCTCTCATACACACACACACACACACACACATACATACATATATATATATATATATATATATATCACGGATAATTAATTACATTCATCCCAGATAAATAAATTATAGATCACGATACAAATCAAGATATATTATAAAGCATTACATATCAGGGATATCAAACAAATTCAACACCCAATATATTCCAAACGTCCATAAGTAGGATTAATTAAATTATCTGATTTATTTAAATCAGATAAATTTCTATGAATAAATTTGCTAGTCATGGTAAATTAATAATCAACTAATTACAAAACATTAAAAAATTGTCCTTTAATTAGTCATTAATTAACTCATAATGAATAATTTATCCTTAATTAATTAGTTTTAATTAATTACAATGTGCAATTAATTTCCTAATTTCTTCCCTGAGGTAATTACACTTACAATTTCATAAATGATTATCATTGATTAATTAATTTAATTAATTGTTAAAATTAATCACATTGAATAATTTACTAAATAATCTTAGTTAATGACCTTCATAAACTATTAACAATTCTTTAATTACTTTGCTAAAGAAATTTACTTATATTAATCATTATTGATTATCGATTAACTAACCATTAAGAACTCATTAATTGATCTTAATTTTTGAATTAATTAAGCATCAACTGTAACTTAATGAATTCTTAATTACAATTTAATTATTCCTTAATTAAATTAACTTAACTTTAATTAATAAATTTAAACTTAAAATTACAAAGGTAATTAACACAAAACGTTAATTATTCCAGTCTCATTTAATTAATAATTAATGTATATAAATCATTATTACTTAAGGTAGACTCATTTTTATTAACAATTTAATTATCATTTATAAATATGTTTGGAAACAGTCATTTCCAAATTTACATTTAAAATTTTGATTTAAAAATCGAAATTTCCTATTAAAAACTTAAAGATTCAATGTCCCATTTGAATCTAACTTAAACTTGATTTAAACTTTATTATAAAATGCAGTTTAAATTTTAAAAACAATTTAAAAATTAAACTGATAGGTTTTAAGAAAGCCTGTAACAGATCTAAGCATACCCGAGGCTATCTTAAGTTACTTCGAGTCAAAACCCTTGCTACTTCGAGCAACACACGCAACTGCTCGAGAAAAACTCGAGTACTCCCATCTACTAAATCACAAAAAATTAACATCACCAGAAATATGCATATTGCACATGCATCGGCCATCCACCCATCTCCGATCTATCATGATGACCTGAACTAGTCATCGATCACCATCACCTTCTATTACGATCATCAAATCGTAACAGCACACTCGCCATCAAATTCGAACCCCACGACCAAACCTTGAACAGGTAACAGGAAATACCACCAAGCCCTTTAACGCACCATTCTCGACGCCTCAACCACGGGAGATGCTGAAATTCTAGTCACGACCTCGTCAACTCACCCGCTTCCAGCCCCCAAACGCACGCACACTCGATCAATCACAGGCGGAGAACGAATCGAACTACCCGATCTTGCTAAAACTTGGTTAAAAAATTTCAAAATCTCACCACCGCTTCCATGTAGAACTGGAGCCCTTCCCCCCATTTTTCTTCGGCACACAGTACTCCCCTTTACCTTCACACGAAACCCCGAGGTCCCTCAATGACGAGATCATACTAATTCATCAAAACAAAGAAGTTCGAACAAACTAAAACTGCTCTTGAATTTTTGATCTAAGAATTATAAATCTTGCTTCGAAAATCATAGTAAAGTATAATAATCCCATTTATACACCTGGATTCATGAATTATGAAGTTCGAATCTTAGCTTATTTAAAGTTAGCTCTGATTTCTTGATTTCCAGAGAAGATTAAAAGTTGTTTTAACTCTGATAAATTTTCAAAACTTAGCTTAAAATCAAACAAACAACCTATGTTTATATTCTTAGTTCTATCAGTTATTAAATGAAAGGATGAGAATTTTTTTTGTTTGTAAATCTGGTCTGGAAGAAAACAAGAACAGGGGCAACTCAATTTATACAGGCATGCTTGTATTTGAACTTCAGCATTCATTCACAGGAAACCCCAATGTAATCATAATCATATACCATCTTATTCACAAATATTCATCAATACCAACTTCATTCAAACCAAAATATGTATAAGGCTAAGAGTTTGCTCACCTGGGTATTTGCAACAGAGAAGAGACAGAGGAGAAGCAAGCCTGGAATCAGATTTTTTTCTTTTTGATTTGTTGAAAATGTTGTTGTTTGATTCTGCACTAATCCTTTGATTTGCCTGAAGCTGAGTCGTTTTTTGATGTTAAGATGTTTCAGAAATTTGAACCGAACTTGCTTTGATTGCCAGTAACTTTGCACTTGCATTTGCCTTTGGGTTTCCAAATTTCAATTTTGAATTTGCTTTTGTTTTGCTTAGCTTGCCTGACCTTAAACTCAGTTGAAATCTCTGGATACTTGAAGTTGTTCAAACTTTACTTTTCATTTTGATTTCTTGTTTGATTTTCTTCTCTGTTTTGTCTGTTTTCCCAGGTTTTTAACTTGCTTTCTTTGATCTGTTCTTGTTTAAATTTGCTGTTGAATTTACTTTTGAATCTGTTTTGTTTCTTTTATTTCAGATTTGAATATGAAAGAAGAATTTTGATATTTACTTACACAATTCAATTAAAGAACACACTTGCCACGTGTTGTTTTTATGTTAACACTTGTGATTTATTTTAACACTTGTCAAATACGTTAATTTATTCGCTAACAAACGTTATTATAAGTCCTTAATATGTTAACACTTGTAATTAAGTATTTTTCTTTTCTTATATTTTTATGGTTTTAATTTTTTTTAAATCAATTTTCCTAATAAACCAATATATTTATAAATTTATAATTGTTTTCTAAATTTGTTTTAAACCCTTATTTCATAAAATTTGAATTTTGTATTTTAAATCCTTTAATTAAATACATATATATATATATATGTAAGTGTTTTTACATTTTATATTCATGAATATACAACTATTGTTTATATGTTCCAATGTTTCTAAATCTTTTTATCAAATCAGATTTTATATTCAAATCTAATTTTACATATTAAATTCAAATTCAAAATTTAATATAAAATCAATTTATACTTATAAATGAATAAATAATCAAATACCTTTTTATAAATATATCTTTATATTCCATTTATCATTTATTTCTCTTAAATTCCGAATCAAATTTTATTTATAATCCATTTGATTTCAACCAATTAATTTTATTTACAATCTTTTGATATATTTATTCAAATCTTCAATAAATTCACAATTAAATTTGTAATTAAAATATTATTCAAAATATTTATTTCAAAATTTCCAATTAGAAATTCTATTTAAAAATCATATTTACATTCATTTATATTAATAAAGAAATAATTATCTATTTATTTGGGTAAACACCCAATTTATTCATCATTTAACCAAATTTTAAAATTAACTACCAATAATTCCATAATTAAATTCCAAAAATTAAATTAATTACCAATTTAAAAATAGCTTAAAAATCAGGAATGTTACATAGTCCATGTCTCCTTTCTCGATTGAATAATATTACATCTAGAATAAGCTCAAACATCGAGGAGAAGAACGCTTCAACTTTATTGTTTCTAGATAACTTGGATGCATAGAAATAGCGTGAAAAGTATTATCAACCGAAATTTACATTAAGTAGTACGAAGAAGATGATTTCCAACTTAGAGGAAAAAATTAAAGAGAAAGGTAGAGAATTCCTAAAGCTAAAAGGGGACACGAGTGCGACTGGTTAGTCTTTTAGTCCAAAGAATCGATGTTAACGTGGAAATTGCCCAACTACATCAAACAATAATGGATCTTGAAGTAGATTTATTGAAAAACCAAGTATCATGTCAATCCTTAGAACTCACTACGAGTAGAGGGGAATCCTTCCTACCTACTCCTACTTCTTTGATTGGAAAAGAATAATTTCTTTATTGAACCCACCTTCTAGTTTAGATGGTGGCGAAATCGCCAAATAGAGTCACGGAGTTAGCTATGAATCCGTTCAATTTTTGAACAACAATGGGATAACAAAGTTTCTCAATATCTTAACAATTATCAAGGCCAGGTGAAGAAACTTGAGCGTGAAAAATATGCTCATAAACAGGGAGTCAAGAAATTAAAGAGCGAAATTCAAACTTTAAAAGGAGCCAATAAGGTGCTCAATTATGCATTGGAAATTCAAGTCGATTCGATTGATAATGCATATAATATTCTAAAGAAAGAAAAGAATCTTAAGAAACTTTTAGATGTGGCAATTCGTTACGTTATTGAACCTTCTTTAGTCGTTGAAACATTCAAAGAAGAGGCGTAGAAACTTGACACTTAATGAAGAATCGCTAATGATTTTTTAGGCAGGTTTCCCTTTTGGCTATCCCCTCTTAGTACCTGTAATTCTTGCATGTAATATGTAAAATAAGTGAATTTGTATCTGAATGATTATGACCTTGAATGAACTTTGTATTTTTCTTTTTGAATTTGTTGAATTATCTAAGACACACAACTTGCTTTCTAAATCTTTTTTATAACATATGTAGCTTTTGATTGTGTAGTGGCTTGTCTTCTTAATAGAAACCTTGTTGCTAAAATCTGAAATTCGTTTTGATAAAAAGATTAGCAACTTATTAATCAAAAGTTTGGAAAAACCCTTCCTTTATTTAATAGGATATTAGAAACCCATCTAATAACAAAGATTTTTGTTATTAAAATATTTGAACTCCATTTTAGGAGAACATAATTTAGCACTTTGAGGAGTGAAGCTTTCAATAACTTCACATTTTGGCCTTATCACCTAGAAATTTAGAGCCCGATTTGAAGATTTAGTCTCGAAGAGTAGTTACTCAGAAATCCATTTGGTGATAATGATTTTTACTACATTGAGGATAAAAATTCTTATAGCAATAATATCGTTTGGATAGAAGACTAGAAATTCATCCGACAATAACTTGAATAAGATACCAGAAAACCATCTGGCAATGACTTTGAAATAGGAGACTAGAAAAACGTCTGGTAACACTATTCAAACCGAGGACCAAAAATCAATCTAGTAATAATACCATAATTTAACCTAAATAGAAGACTAGAAATTGACTTGGTAATAATACAATAATTTAACTTGAATAGAAGATCAGAAATCCATCCAGTACTAATTTAGAACTCCATTTGATAAGAAGATCAAAAAATTTCTAATAACAAGTCTAGAATTCCATCTGGTAAGAGAATTAGAAATCTTACTGTTAGCTAAAATTCTCATTTTTTAGGATTCTTGATATTAACAGAGATTCCCGTTATTTAGAAACCTGATTGTGAATGGAGATTCTCGTTGTTTAGAAATCTGATTGTGAATGGAGACTCACGTTATTTGCTAAATTGAATTCTAATACAGAAATCATGGATTGAAAGTTAATCTGATATTTTGAAGAATGAATCCACAAGCTTAGGTACTAAGTCATAGTCTTTTAGAAGTTACTTGTCTGACATCAAAATTCTCACTTATTTGTGATTGATATATTTTGATCCTTCCTTTGAAGGTTGCTTTAACTTTTTCTCGGTGTGGAACTAAATATGTTCGATTATTCTTCTTCTAGAAGATTGCCTTTGCATTTAACTGATCTTTCTCTAGAATACTATCTTAATCCTTCTTTAGGATAGAATTTGATTTGATCTTGCATTCGATTGATCTTCCTCTAGAAGACTGCCTCTTACTACTCTTTGGATAGTGATTTAGGCTTTGATCGATTTCTATTGCTACCATCTTTAGCTAACAATTTAAACTTTGATTGAACCCCTTATCACTATCTTAGGTGATGATTTAGGTTTTGGTTCATGCGTTTGGTTGGCTATCTTGAGAAGAACCAAAGTCTTATCCATCCTCCCTCTAGGAGAGCCTCCAATCAGACCTTATAGGTGGAACTTAAGGCTAGTTCGGTGCTTTGGCTAGGCCGTCTTAGGTAAGACCAAAGGCTTACTCCATCCTCTCTCTAGGAGGCACTTTAGACAGACTTTATATGTGGAACTGAAGGTTGGTTGATGCTTTGGCCAAGTCACCTTAGGCAGGACCAAAGGCTTACTCCGTTCTACCTCTAGGAGGCGCTCCGACTAGGCCGCTAGGTGGGACCGAAGGCTTGCAGCGCTATGGCCGGGCCTTATAGGCAGGACCAGAGGCTTACACTGACCTCCCTCTAGGAGGTGCTTAAACCTGGCTATCTTGGCGGGATCAGAGGCTTTTTTGTTTATTTTATAAATCCACTTTATAAAGCATTCTACTTTATTGATTATTTGTTCTTTATAGACACATTTTCCTTTTGCTTAAATCTTGCTAACAACTCTTAAAGCTCTTCTTTTCCCATGAAATTCTCAATCATTCCTTTTAGAGCTCGACATCGGTTGGTTTGAAGTCCATTCCTTTGGTGATATTAGCAATAAGCTCCTCCACAATTCCTTTCCTTTCCTATTTGCTTCTTCTTTGAAGACCAATGGTTTAATATTTCTTTAGTTAGAAGGTAAAAGAATTCATGGGACGTGGAAAGGGAACGAAACCTTAAAGGTCAAATATTTCTAGAGCATTGTGGTCTTTGCTCTTGCTTGATTCTCTTGTAGCATTGGATTAGTACATTAACATCATCTATAAGTTTTCTGTTTAAAGATTCTCGAGCTTTAGTTGGAGCAAGGAGGTAATTTATTATTTCCTTCAACCTTTACGAAGATTGGTCCAAGTCTCTTGTTATTTCTTTGTCAAAAATAGTTCCTTTGGATTGGAATTATAAGCACCTCTCTTTTTTAGTAACAAACTATCCTTTTTTATGCTTCCTTTCTAAGCAAGGAATGATAATCATGGATAGGGTGGGACCTATATGGAATGGATTTATACTCCACTTATTGGGATTATAAGGAATCACTTTTCTCTTTTCTTTCATGATTTGTATTGCTAACATCATTAACACTTTTCCTCCTGAGACCGAGGGTCAAAAAACAGTTTGAGAAATTGGCCTAACTACTTGAGGTGTAGAAGATCCTTGTTCCGAGATGGTCATCATATAGTCCAAATAAGGTTATGCGGGATTCAAAAGGTTCCATTTTGGAATATTCAGGTTAGGGTAAGTCCTTTATACCCTTTATATGCATGTCAAGGATAACCCAATATGAGATAAGTAGAAAGTCAGAGGTTCATACCCTCCTTCTAGCGTCAAAATGTTAACAAATTTCTTTGTTAACCGTAAAATGTGCAAAGTAGATAAGGCTTGATTAGATAGACGAGAATAGCTTTATGCCAACTTGCAAGACGTATGCATGTTCCATATAAAAGTCATGTATATATCAAGAGCAATAGGGCATAAGAGTCAACTGCAAGTCATTGGTCATATCATAATCAAGAATATTTATTTATTTGTTGTATGTTATGCAAAGTTGGTTGTACAAGTCATTGTTTGCAAAAAGTCAAAAATAGACAATAAGTACTCTAAATCCCCAATTTGATTTAGTGTTTACAAATTTGAAAAACGTAAGAAAAGTGATAAGAAAAATTTTCCCCATCCATGAAGCTACGGAGTCCGTATTAAAAGGAGTTGAAGGAGACGGCCTAGGTGCCACGTGTCCTTCAACACCCTTGATTCTCGACATCATTCATTGGGCTGGTGATATGCGACAATCTTTTGTATAATGTTGATATTAGGGCTGTCAATTTCCAGCATGACCTAAAACACGACTCGAAGATGACACAAAAATTAGTGGGTTTGGGTGACACGATAACACGAGCAGGTCAATTTCGGCTCAACCTACCAAAACCAATTTAATAAATGAATGTATTTCGGGTTGACCCGTGAACCTAATTTTGACCCACCATACCCCTTTATTACAAAATGTTTTTATTTTTTATTTTCTCAACTTGGGCTGCTTCGAATTTGAGTTTACCCATGACTTACCGACTTTCGTGTTGTCCGTTATCATTTCCTCTACATTACACAGGTCATAGGCGGCTAGGGTTTTTCTTTTCATTTTTGATTTTTATTACATTATTCTCCTTCGTTCTCCTTTTTCATTTCCAATCTAGCCCTAGTAGCTAGCCTCTGTTCGCTTGCGTGACCGCACCTGCTGCCTCCATGTTGCCCCATAATCGCTCGTGCCTGCCATGCTGTCCATCCACAAATCCACTCGCATCGCGCCCTAGCCGCCTGCCGTCAATCCACATTGAAAGAAATCAACAAGACATATGTAAATATTTATGAACTCAGTATGCAAATTACAATAAGTTTGGTTAAATAAGGACTTTATTTATTTATGCATGCTTAGAGGTCAAGATTTAGTTTGCTATATAACTTCTATTATCGTAAAGAAATTATTTTGACAAGTGAATACTCTTCTTACTGTTCCTTGCGTAGTTCATTTACAATTAAACTTCACATACTTCTTTGTTACTTGTAAGAATATAAAATTATGGTACAAATTATGTGATGTATTTTTATGGGAATATAAAAAAATATTTACTGCTGATTCATGTTTCTGCATGATTTTCCCCATTCAAAGTAGGCAATTGCAATATGTGAAATTAAAATATTCATTATTATCCAGAAATCTTTCATATATTTTCATATTGTCGCAGCCAGGTGGGAGATCGCCTGAATTTGTTTGAAGGGTGGGTTGGAGAAAGTTCCATGTTAGTACAAAATACAACAGAGATGAATGCAATTTTGATAAGATGGGTGTATGAATCATTAGATGATTAATTTTTATTTTAACTATTTTGTTGCAAGGAATCCCATGATTCGCGTACAAATTCTAAGTTAAATAAAATTTGTTTCCATATTTAATTGCATATCAGCACTACAAGAGAATGGTATCATAGACTAAGCAAATTAATGCAACATATTACTTAGGTCCTTTCTATTATAATAATAATATTGTCAACATGACTTGTGAAAAAACATCATTTTATCAAAAAGTGAATCGAAACGTATTTTTTTGTAGCCAACAATTTATAACATGTATGGTATATTGGCATGAGCAGCTACATGCATTGCATTACTCTAAGTTGGTGCAGTTTTGAAAAATTGCTCTCTTTTACTAGAACACATTTTTGGAGTTATTGGTTATAGTTAGCAACTTGATTTATTGGTTTAAAACATATATTTACAAATCAAAGTCCTGTATATTTTTATTGTAGTTGCAATATGTGCAAAATATTTTTAGTCCATTCTTCATTAACCTCTTTCAAGAGTTGCATATTACTTTCCATTGATTTGTATATACAACAATCTACTTGGTTTTGAGTTTTCTACAAACTAAGATGTTTTTATAAACGATGTAAATACAATCTATTTTTTTCAAGAATCATTTACTTAATGCTACAACTATGTTTTTTTATTGCTTTTTTCATTTCATTAATCATGGAAATTAAATAATATAGTGGTCAAAGTGATGGGTTTTCTTCTTCTTTAATTTTCAAGATATACCCATTTACACCAAGTAGTGAGAGTGGTGAACAAGTTGGACATGCTAATATGGAAGCATTGGAATAAGACAACGTACAAATAAAAGGTGCAGAAATTGTTAGTAAGAGACGTAGGAAGCTTACTTCTAAGGTATGGACTAAGTTTGAAATTATTCCCTTGCAAAATGATGGAAAGCAAAGAGCTAAGTGTATGAAATGTGGTGCTGTTTATTTATGTGATAGTACTTATGGCACTGGAAACCAAAAACGGCATATTAAAACTTGTTCCAAAACTACTGATCGCGATCTAGGTCAACTGCTTATAAGTCAGGCCGATGGCTCTATTATAACAAGGTCTTATGAATTTGATCCGAATAAGTTTAGAGAATTATTGGTAATGTCAATATTGATGCATGATTTTCCATTTTAATTTGTTGAGTATGCTGGAATTAGACAGTTATTTTCTTATGTTTGTGCGGATGTTAAGTTGATTTCTAGAAATACTACTAGAGCTGATGTGATGAAAATGTACGAAAGGGAAAAATTGAGACTTAAAGACATATTAGTTTCAATTACAAAGATAATTTGTTTGATTTCTAATTTATGGTCTTCTGTAGCAATTAACGGGTATATTTGCTTGACTGCTCTATCGATGCTAATCGGATACTTCAAAAAATAGTGTTAAACTTTAGTTTTATGCCTCCTCCACATACCAGAGTTTCTTTGTCCAAATTTTTTTATAATTTGTTGACTAATTAGGGTATTGAGAAAAAAATATTTTCCATTGCCTTACAAAATACTAGTGCAAATAATGTATTTGTTAATTTGCTGAAGGAGCAGCTTTGTTGAGGGAGTCTTTGGTGAGTGATAGTGATTTTTTTCACGTTAGACGTTGTGCTAATATTCTTAATCTTATAGTGCAATATGGGCTTAAAAAATTCGATATGTTCGTGTCTAAAATTAGGGAGAGAATTAAATATGTAAAAGATTCACAAGCGAGGAACAAAAAAAATTAGAGTGCATATCTCATGTTTCTTTGGAGTGTAGAAAAGGTTTACGTCGGGATGTTCCTACTAGATGGAATTCCACATTTCTCAAGCTTGAGAGTGCTCTTTATTATTAGTGTGCTTTCCTCCGTTTACAATTGAGTGATTCTAACTATAAGCACACTCTTTCTCAATCTAAATGGGTGAAAGTGGAACAAATTTGTAAGTTTTTAGAGGATTTTTATGATGTGACTTGTCTTTTTCCAGGCTCCAAATATCCTACTGCAAATTTGTATTTTCCTCAAGCATTTGTTGTTCAAGACACTTTGCAAAGAGCTAGGGATGATGGCGTTAGTTTTATGATTAAGATTGCATGTGGTATGATTGGAAAATTTGAGAAGTATTGTAAGGCATACGTTCTTATTCTTTCGATTGTTGTTATTCTAGATCCCAGATATAAGATTCAATTATGGAGTTCTCATATAAGAGGATTTATGTTGGTGGTTCTGCAGAAATGAATAAAGTTCGTGAAACTTTGTTTTCCCTTTTTGTTATTTACATGCAAATATATAAAAAATCAGATACTACTTCTAGTAGTCAAAGTCAATCTTCTTCTAGAGTTATCAACTTGATATGGGAAAATCCTACTTACAATTGCAGCATCTCCTTCATTGATGGTTTACGGCATCTTTGCCATATTGATGATTTACGGCATCATTTCCATATTAATGATTTATGACATCCTTGCTACCTTGATGATTTATGAACATTGTTAGCTACACTAGTGAAATATGGCATCCTTCATTGTATTATCAAGATTAGACATCAATAGATTATCGATATCTAACATCCTTCTAGGATTTTAGTTTTGGCATTACTCATTACATTGATGACACATGACATCCTAATTCACATTGTTGACTTTTGGCATCCTCCATAACTATACATATCTGACATCCCCTTTATTCTTTGAAGCTCTACATCCTCTACTGCTTGTAAGTGTCCAAGATCTCTTATTACTTGCTTTACAACTATTATATTTGTAAAGGTCAAAATTTATAGAGTTTCAATATACCTCCTTTGTAACAATATGTACATCTTCTAGTATAGCTAATTGCTTGAAGTTCGACACTCTTATAATCCCATCATCCTTGCTTAGATACATGACACCTTTTTGTAAAAGTTTGCATCTTCTTGAAGTCGCTTGAAGCTTGTTATCCCTACTGAATGTTTGTTTGTTTTCTTCTACACATTTGCATCTTGAATCATTACATATTCCCTTACATTTTGATTATCTTTATTTCTAGTAACATGGTCAAACACTCTAGCATTCTGTGTTGTTTAGTTCTTGGTTCCGTAGGTTTATTTCTTCTCAAATCTTGCTTTAGTTACTTATACTTCGCTTTATTAATCTTTACTTAACTTTACATTTATTAAACATCGTCTAGTGTATAAAATCATTTTATATTATATAGTTGCACACATGCACACGCACGCGTGCACACACACACAAACAAACACATATTTATCAATTTCATACCATGAACCATTACAATTTTTTAATCATTCAGCTAAGATAATTTAAATAATAAATACTTCTTAATTCATTTGAAATTAATCCTAGGGCTAGATAAAAAAATAATGGTATAACTATATCATTAGATTATATGGCAAATAGACAAGATCCACTCACCAAATCAATGAACAAAACCCTTATTTTGATGAAGAATGCACAAAACTCCCCGTTTTACAGAAATAAGTGCCTAGGAATTTGCACGAATCATCTTGATATTGTTATCTACTCATATTCCTCATCCGGTTCATTGTTTCGACATGTAGTTTGGCCACAAATGGGAGAATTAGATGATTTACAATGGTTTGATGTTTCGTTCGAGAAGAGGGAAGAAGGAATTGGGTAAGAAGAAAGTGAAATTTAAACATGCCTCTTAATTCCTACACTAATATTTGGATTTTATAAATGAGGGGGAGTGGCAATTGAATTCAAATTCTAATAGACGGGTTCTCACCTACTACGGCCAATCACAATCCTACTACTTGAGTCCTTCATATCTCCTTGATATGACCTCTGATTTTGATGTTCATACAGTCAAAACTAATCAGAAGAATCTGATCTATGTAGTGATGGAACTCCCTTCATCAAATTCCATTATTTGTAAAGATTACCATTTTATCCTTATTCGTTAAATTTACCAAACTACTGATGAAATTATAACTGATTTTTTTGGGTATTATATAAATATTCTAAGATACTTTATTATCCAATAAACATTATAAACATAAGTCTCTTGAACTCAAAAACCAGATCTATTTTGCAAAAGTCTATAAGCAATTCATGAAATATTTGAATGCATATTCCATCCTAATAAGAAAAAAATTATTATTTTAAATAATGTTACCTACGCTCTAAAGGAATTTCTTTCTAGAGAAATTAGTGATAGTGCGACAGACTTGGATATGATCTAAGATTCTGAAATAGAACTAATTACATAGATGAAAAAAATTTAATCAAGCTACAAACAGACACAAATCATTAGAATATCTAATAAAAATTATCATACATTAAAGAGAAGCTATGATTTTTTATCAGTGCCAAAAAAATGAATTGTTAGCAATAATAATATCCCCAGTCGTTAATAGGACATGATGAGTATTGCCTCTACCACATGACATGATGCTTTAAATCTGGATTGGATTCCAAGTACATTAACAGATATTGCTCTAGCAATCATCCCTAAAAAGATTTAATCAGTTGGTTGCAAGTGAGCCATCAAGAAGATAATCGATGCATTTGGATGTAAAAAATAAAGGTTGATGTGAAATGAGATTGTCAATTTCAAATGTTAGAATTAGTGGAATAATTTTGCCAGTCATTATGCTTAAATCCACTCATATTCTTGTCACAAATTATCGCATAATTTGACTTTAGTTCTGGCATACTAATTTTAAAATAGAACTTTTAAATGATAATTTAGAAGGAACTGTTTGCAAGCAATAGTCGAAATGTCTCAAATTAGTGGGTGCGATAACGAAGCTTATGGATTGTTAAATAAGATCCAAGAGATGGTACAATAATGATGTCCAACAAGCATCTATAGGTTGGGTAAGTATTTTGATTAAAAAAATCAAATAGTTTATTTTCAGTCAAAATGCAAAGGAAGTGTATATTTCTAAGAAAGAAAATCAAAGGTACTAATTTATTGCTAATACTATAAGTAAACAGCATGCTCTGATTGTTAATAAAGTACCCATGTTAAATTAGTTAAAGTTTGGTTGGTTAATTCTCGATGAAAGATCCGAAAAAGACATCCTTTATATTCGGTATAAGAAGATGTTGGAAATGTCCTAGTTGATATGCACAAACACCATATTAACTTGTTTAATGTGGAGCATATGAGGTAGATTCATATTGCACCGACTATAGAACCATAATATATGCTATGTTATTTGTTATATTGGAATCGCCAATAAAGTTAGTGGAGTTGGCGAATGTAAAATCCAAGTTAAAATCTCTGAATGGTAGTTAAGATCATTCTCCCATATTTATGAAATACTAGAAAATATTTATGGAAATAGTGAACAATTTATTAAGGAGTGTCTAGACTCGAACTTGATTAGTGACTGAATATTGTAAGCCGATCATAAATCTATGTCTAGCCTTGATTGAGAAGTTTTTTGTTGGAAATGTTCTAGATGAGTGGCTATGGCAGATCAAACTATAAAAGCTAAGTACATAGCCTTGAATAGCACCATAATGGAAGTAATATATCTGTGTAAATTTATAATAAATCTAGCTGTGGTTTCCACTATTAGGAATCCAGTAACATGTTGTAACAAAAATTAATGTAATATAGATTGCAATGGGAATCAATGCTTGACGAAAAGTCGAAATATGTTTTCTACAATGAGTACGTGATAAAAGAGTTTATTAGTAATAAGGAAGTATAATCGAAAAGTAGATATGAAACTATAATATCATGGACCTATTCACTAAGGCTCATTCTCAATCAAATGTAGAAAGAAAGATTGAAAGTATGGGCATGAGGCACCATCACTAGTCCCAAGTGCAAGTGGGAAATTGATAGAATTTGTAATGAACCACATTTTTACGTATTGACAGGTTGTAAAAATATTGTTTTCCTAATTAACTGATTTTAGTTTAGGATAAAACTTTGGATGGAACAGTGTGTGCATATATTTGACCCATGAAATTAATTGTGGATAGTTTTGACCCTGAAGTCTTGTAAGGACAATAACTTTTGATAGAAACTAAATTAGGTCTTGAAACCTATTCCAAATGGAAGAAATGATGGTCTTCATTTCCATAGAGCTGTCATGATAAACTTTTTGGCCATGATTTTTGGAGATATTGCAGGTGGTAATTAGCCTAATCCGATAATTAAGCCCATTGGCCCATTTCGGGATTGGGGCTAACTATAGCATTAAGGTCCACCAATATTCACTTTTCTTCTTCCTAAAATCATACCTTATCCCCTGTTAAACATATCTTCGCTCAAGATCATCTTAAATCATACAAAATTAAGATAAATCAAGGGATTAAGCATAGATTGGCAAGGGGATTATCAAGAGACTTCCAAATTAGCACCTTTTATTAGAAAATTTGGAAATGCTACTATTCATTTAGGATCTACCTTGATCTGGTTAATTTTCATTTATTTAACATCGATACGTGGATGATTTGTCATCTCACAGCCTTTATATATGTTTTTATATGTATAAAACATGTTTTGGATCCACTTTTGAACTTAAAAATGTGTTATGAAACTGATGTAGATTTGAAAACGGATTTAAATAATTTTAAAGGGATTTAAATGTATCATATTATTGTTAATCGTATGAATGGTGGATCAGGATATGAATGTTATATTGATTTCTATGAGGTGATATAATGCTTATTTTTCTTGTTTGTATGTTATGTTTGCATGTCTGAATGGTTAAAATGCTAACCATAATGGCAAGGATCTTAATGTAGATGGAGTAGCTATGTATTGCTCTTCGATTTGATTACAAAAAGGATGCAAGATCCATTACATTAGAACAACTCACATGGTTTGATTCTAGTGTGTTTGGAGTCAGATCGATGCAGAGGAGACTGCATGTTGATCGAAGAGGTGAAACCAAGATGGATCATCATGGAATTGGCTAGAAAATATTTAGTCAAAAATTTGACTAAACTACAGGGATCGATACCTATCTATGTCGATCGATGTCATATAATTGTTGAAGGGAACCGAAGTAATGTGTAAAGTGGGTAAGTGGATGGGCTACTTTTAGGCACTTGAAGTAAAACATGAGGAAGGCTTCGAGGCAAGCACAAGCGAGATATATTATCAGGCCCACAACTTCAGAAAATTGGAAAATTAGATAAGTGCTGGCTAATATGGCTCAGTACTGATCCACAAGGATAAGTAACAATCAATGAAACTCTTGGGAATGTGAAGAGCGGGCTCAAATCAAGCACCACGATCAATAACATAGGGTTTTGTGCATGGATGAAGTGTAAGGATCAATCAATATTTACTCGAGTCTTTTATTTAATTATGCAAGGCAAGCATAGGGATGCATGAGGATGATTTTGGGCTTATCATGGGATGGCTTTAGGAATTGTTGAGGTAACTAATGAAGTGATAGAACTTTGATGACTTGACATTTTATGTGATATGGATCGAGTTTTTCAAGTGGGAAGTGAAAGTGGTGTTTAATGATTGTTTGAGTAGATAAGCTAAGAGAGGTGTTGGCTTATGGAATATATTAGGTGAGTTTTATTATTGAGGTATATGTCAAAGGGATCGTTGGGTGACTCGAAGGTTGTGATTTATGCTCGTAAATTAGGGATATGTGAGGATTCTCTCCTGTATACCCTAAACATTGGTGATGAACTAGTTTTCCTTAGTGGGGTAAGGACTTAAGCAATTATGGGATCGTAATGTTGAGTAATCGCTAACCTCGGTGATGCCCATATGAGTTATAATGTATCCAATGGCACTTGAGTGATAGATATGAGACTTCGTTATTTTTCAATGATTTGCTATGATTTCTATGGACATCATGTGATGTAGATATCATTGTGTTAAATATCCTTGCACCTTATATTGTACTTAGAGTGGTAGTACACCTAAATGATAGTAGTTTAGCATATAATGTCTTATGTGCTAATTTATTAAATGCAGGAACAAGTAAGGGATTATTCTTGATACCTTATGTTCCTATTTATGATATATCAATTTTCATATCTATTTTGAGATAGTTATTCATTCGTACCATACTTTTGTCTGGCCAAAGGTTATTGGCACTACTTGTTAATGAGTAAATTGGTATGAGATATTAGTTGGGACTATGGAAGGATGAGCAGAAGGTTGATGCTTTACTATATATCCATGTTTGGAGACACCGTCGCTTATTCCACAGTGTAGTGCTATGGAGCTATGTTAGCACTTATTATATTTAAAGACGATTATCTTTAAATTTAATTATTTCAGATGTATAAACTTTATTACTATGCTTTGTATACTCTGATGAACCTATTACACACTATTGTGCTATTTATTTTGGTTTATTTGATTATTTTACTTCTTGCATGTTTCATATATATGTTGTTATTATATTTTGCCTATGCACTATGAGTATACCATAGGTTCTTCTTTTTTATTATACTTTGCCCTTAACTACTTTCGTCCGTTGGCCAAGTGCCGATGTAGCGCACTTATGGCATCAAATATTGATTATTTGGGTACTGAAAGTAGAGGGTGTTTTTCATGCATGGTATCAGAGCTTAGGTTAGGTGAAACAACTAAGTGAATACTAGTAGATTCATTAGAGATAGGGTAGGACTAATCATCCTAGAATAGATCGAGCGGTATATGAGAGAGTTTACCCCATTATAGATTTTGGTTTTTAAAACTATATAGCATATATATGGTAAGTTGCATTGCATACATAGTACTATTTATGCAATTTTCCTTCATGAGAGACCAATCATTTTTAGAAATATTATAAGGATGAACAAGCATATAAAAAATATGACAAGAAAATCCATATCTGAAGTCAAGATTGCAGCAGGCACTAGGGTAGCTGCTAAACCCGATATGTAGACTATGTTACCTGCCATGATAATGAACATGATGCAAGACCCCCAAGGAGGAGCTCCTAGTCAAGTAGATGGTTGTGTTCCAGTATAAGCATAAAGAGTTGACTTTGCTAAGCATAATAAAGATTTTGCTAGCCTTGGAAGAAAGTCATTTATGGGAATGGAATCGGTTTGAGGTGCATGACAAGCCAGACACCTTAAATACATCATTAATGATTTGGAGTTGGAAGATGCTCATAATAGGAAGTTTGTTTCAGGCCAACTTCAAGAAAGAGCTAGGCGGTAGTGGAATGCCAGCAAAGAACCTACTCTCGATGACCATTTTACGTGGGATCAATTCAAATATTGCTTCAAAGAAAAGTTTATTTCAATAAGTCAGGTGTCGATCATGTTAATGAAGTTTGAGGATTTGAAATAGAGCGATATGTTTATTTCAGATTATGTTGCTGAGTATAATACACTGTTGAATTATGCGATGTCGTTCATTGACGCACGTTTGAAAATGAATAAGAAGTTCATCATTGACTTGAATGATTAACTTAGTGAGAGAATGTTAAGCCTAGTTGATGAGAGTTTCAAGACGATAGTAGAAAAGGCTTTAAGGAATGAGAGCTTGCACCCAAAGATGAAAAAAAAGATATCATTCCTAAAGAAATAGCTAAACCATGATTGGGTATATGTTGCAATTAGAAATTGAATAATAAAACGCAAGAAGTAGTTTGAGTCGGAAGGAAAGCAAGTGGGCACCAGTTTGCTTTAGTTTTAATGAAGGAGGGCAACTCAGCAGGAATTGCAAGAGAAATAAAGGTGGGAAAGAAAATGCTTCAATTGTGTCAAGACTTAGCATATGAACAAGGACTAATTAGAGCGATAAAAGGATAAGCAAGTTGTCAAGGCTTATGTTCTAAATGTTGTTTCTACTTCATCAGGTGCATAACGACAAAAGAGAAAGGGAAGCACATCATTATTCAAAGTATGCTTTCTGATTATGATATATCTATTTGTATTTTATTTGATGTTGGGGATTGCATTCATTTATATCTATTGACCAGTAGATAGACTAGGCTTGACCTAGTAGACAGATTTGTGGTAGTGTCGAACCTTATGGGTGGGTCAGCTAGTTTTTTCATGGTTCGTCATGATATTTTACTATTGATTCATGGGTACATGTTTGCTTGTGATTTTTTTGTTCTTAATTTCATTTGGTTTAATATTACTTTTGGGGATGAAGTGGCATTAAAGATACACAGTAGAAGTTGATTGTGATAGGTTAGTGACGACATGTACACGTAAGGGGTGTAAGCTGGAGTTGAGGTGCATGCCTGGGGATGTTGTAATGGTTAGCGTTTTGTATTCGCTCAAGATCCTATACAATAATTGTCATCAATACCAATAGCGAGAGAGTTCCTAATATGTTTGAGGAAGTTACAGAATTACCATCACATAGAAATTATGTTTCGCATGGATTTGGTGATGGATGTATTGCCTTTAAGATGGATGGCACCCAAAGAGATACGGGAATTATAGGTGCAAGTGAATAACTTATCAAGGAAGGGATTCACTTATAAGTATTTCTGAGTGAGCAGCACCTGTAATATTCGCCATGAAGGTGGATGGCTCTTGGAGACATTTTGTGAATTATCTTGAGCTTAACAAGGTGAGGAGTAATAACAAGTATCCTCTTCCACATGTAGATGACTTGTTTGATCTATTCTATGGTGCGAAGCTATTTTCTTAATTGAATTTGTTGATGGATTTTTACCAGTTGAGAGTGGAAAGGGATAATTAGCCGATTACCGAATTTCATAAATCATCGTGTTCTTATAAATGTTTGGTAATGCCATTTTGGCTAACCAATGCACCAGCATACTTTACTAATCTTATGAATTCTGTTTTCAGAGATCAACTGAATAAGTTTGTACTTATGTTCATCTATAATATTCTTATCTATTTATAGGCAGAAGAAGAACACATGACGCATGTGAGGTGTTACTTCTAGAGGAGGGAAGTAAGGTTCTTAGTTCATGTTACCCTAGAGAAGAGCATTGATGTTGATCCTACTAAGTTAGCAGTAGTCCAAGATGGGGAAAACCCTATGAATGATACGGATATGAAAAGGTTACTTGGTAGTGGCTTACTATAGATTATTCAATAAAGGACTTCTCAAAGATAGTAGGACTATTGATTCACTTGATGAAGAAGAATCGGACTTTTAGTTGGGACTGAGGCATAAGCACACGTTTGTTGGTACGAAAGAGAGGTTAGTGAGTGCACCATTGTTAGTCATTCCATATGGGATGAGGAGTTGATAGTATACACATATACATGTGGTACTGGGCTTAGGGCGGTATTGATGTAGAGAGGTAAAGTTGTCGCTTATGCAAGCGGTTAAATGATATTGCATGAGTAGAAATACCTTACCGACAATTTAGAGCTAGCAGTTATATTATTTGAATTGAGTGCATGGAGATATTACATGCTAGGATAATGGTTAGAGTTATTCACCAGTCAAAAATCATTGAAATGTCTTTTCTCACAAAAGGAGTGTTAACACTGCTTTGAAGATAACCTCACGACCTAAAAAGTTGAACGACTTAACATCTTAAGAGATAGCGCGACCTAACACATGAAGCGGGCTAAGCGACCTAACTTCTGAAGTGTAGTAGCGACTTAAGAAGGTTAGTGAATTAACACCCAAGCGACTTAGCAGGCAAGCGGCTTAACAGGTAACGACTTAAGGAGAGCAGCGACTTAAAGGATTAGATGGTCCAGCGACCTAGCGACCTATTGAGTTACCGACCTAAATGCTTAAAGGTGGACGACCTAACGACTTAAGTACTCTGCGACCTAAAGAGTGAAGCAACTTAGCGGCTTAACTGTTCTACGACCTAAGAATGTCAACGACCTAAGATCTAATGGATCAACAGCGGGTTAACGACCTATGGAAGGATGCGCCTTAGCGACCTAATACTCAAGCGACCTAGCATCTTCTACAACTAAAAACAAGATCCCATACCCACTAAGTCGCTCGCGACCTAAGTAGGTCGGAGTAATTCCTTTAGGCCGTATTTGGTAGGTCGCATCCCTTTTTGATGCCGTGCCTTAGGTCGCCCATGACCTAAGTTATAGCCAACCTAACCCTAAGTTGCCCCTCGACCTACGACCTGACTTAGGTCGCTCACGACCCAATACTTGGTGAAAAAACTATGCCGCTTTCCCATAGGTCATTAAGACCTACCCGCTAGTTCATGTGGCCGAATACAGACCAGTTAAGTCGTAGCTTGTATCTCCCTAGCTCACCGACGACCTACGACCTATTTTAGGTCGCTCACGACCTAAGCCTTACCCAGGAAATCCCCTATAAATACAGCATGAGCTACAACATTGGGGGGATCTTTTTTGGCTCATTCTCGAAGCGCCAATACTCTGCCATTTTCTCAACTCGAACAGCACTTCGAGCACTCCAAACACCAAGGGCATTACGACAAACTTCAAGAGAAAATCTACATCGTTCGACATGGATTCGAAAGATTATTCTACGTAGAAGTTTGAGCTACTAGTCTAAAGCGTGTTGTAATTGAAGAAAGATGTATAAGTTGTATTTGAATCATTAACAAAAGAGTTTAAAGTGGACGTAGGCTTGACTATAAGCCGAACCACTATAAAAACTGTGTCTTCTACTGTCTTTCTGATATTTTTCTGCTTATTTCTGATTCCCGTATCATCGGGTGGTGCTTTCACACTTGCTTTACTTGCATCGGGGTGTTAGCGTCGGATTTTTACGTTAACATTTTTGGTGCTTTCACTGAGAACCCAACTAAGGATACTGTCATCATAGCTTCACAAAAATTTGTAGAAAGGATCTCTCTGAGTTTATCAGAAATAATGGCCCCTGGAAGAAAACGCAAGTCTGTTAGATCCGACGATGTTCGCGAGACTACTGCCACTTCTCCTCCTTTAAGTCAAACAACTCCAACGGTCGGAGCTATACAGGCAGAGCTGGATGCCGTGGTATCTGGGCTACATCGACAAATGGAATCTCAGAATAACCTAATGATGGAAAGGTTGAATGCTTTATTTGAGGCAAACCGCCAGCCGACAACTAAGGAGGGAAACCTTGCCGATGAAGTGCAGAATGTGACTGGAAGAAATGTCCCTCAAAGGCCAGATGATCCAGTGGAAAGGACACCTCCCTAAGCCAGAGGATCGGGGCCGCAATCAACCCTCCATGAACGGTTATCAAGACAAATTTCGGAGAGAATGGCTGATGTTTGTCCCGTTGAGCCTCAAAATGATGAAGAGTATTTCTCAGGCATGGTTCGTCAGATTATGAAGGAAAGTATGCAAAGAAATGAAGATGAGAAAGAATGGGGTTTCGCTCCGAGAAAAACTCTATTCATTGAAAAGATCTTGAAAGCAGAATTCCCAAGGAAGTTTGTCCCTCTAACTATTCCAGCTTAGAAGGGAACGAGCGATTCTAATGAGTTTCTGTATAAGTATGATTGGAACATGACGGGTGTCATAGCCTCTGATGAGATCAAATGCCGGTATTTTCAAGTATACCTGGAAGGAATTGCTTTACTTTGGTTCACAAAGCTGCCGGTCCGATCGATAGACCAATTTTCTGATTTGACTCGGAAATTTAAGGAACAGTTTCGATTGTATGCGTCAAAGGCAAAGGATATAATGTCATTATCCAGCTTGGAGCAGAATCATGGAGAATCCATTAGAGCTTTCTTGAATCGCTTCAATATAGCTCTGGCTGTAGTAGACAACGCAGAGCCGAGAATGATTTTGACATACCTGATGAAGGCTATTGATAAGACAAGTGAGCCGAGAATTGATTTTGACATACCTGATGAAGGCTCTTGGAAAGCCTCCAACCACCGGCTAAGGTGGTATCGACAGGGGCTGGAAATAGTAATGTTGTTCCGAATAAGAAGGAATCTAGCAATCAGAAGAGGCAAGGAGATGCAAAGAAAGGTCGTCCCTTCAACTTCACCCCTCTGACTGATACCTAAGAGAACATCTACTTTGCAAACAAAGACACGGTCGAATTCCCCACGCCAGCTAAGCAAAGAGTTAATAGGAAAGCTGAGAAGAATGGAAGGTTTTGCCGGTTACATAACCAACCCGGGCATGATACTAACGAGTGTCGTCACTTGAAGGAGGTAATTGAGGAACTATTGAAGGAAAACAAGCTCCAGCAAAACGTAAAAAGGAACAAGAATGGCCGAACTTCGTCAACTCAAGGACAACAGGTTCCTGTTCATCGTCCTAGCTCAAGTGAAAAGGCGGCATCCCATGAATCAGAGAGGCCTGTTATAAATGTGGTTACAAGGGGCCCTGACCCAGCTAGTAGTAGTTGGGGTGAGATGGAAATATATGCCCGTGCTTTGAAGTGTGCATCGACAGATGAAAGTGTTTTTGTGTTAGAAGATGCTGCACCCCTGAAGCAGCAGAAAACTTTTAATGATGACATTATATTCAGTATTAGGGATTCGATGGGTGTTGACGCTCCTACCATTGATCCTTTGGTCATCTCCGTTGGCATTGGGCCAGCTACTGTGAAAAGTGTTCTGGTTGACTGTGGGGCTTCGTGTAGCATTCTCTTCAAGAAGACTTTTGATCAGATGAAGATTCCAATGGCTGACGTTCAAGCTTCATCACTAAAGATTGCTGGTTTTACTGGGGAGCCGAAACAGCCGATTGGGACTATCGATTTGTTCGTAGAACTTGGAGAGGGGCAGAGAAAAGTGGCTCGAAAACAGACCTTTGTTATTGTTGAAGAATTTTCTGCCTACAATGCTTTCTTAGGTCGACCAACTCTGGCAGCATTTAAAGCTATTCTTGCCCCATTGTGTCTGACCATAAAATTCCCCACAGATAATGGAGTCGGTGTGGTGAAAGAGGATCAGAATGCTGGACGAGAATGTTATCTTACAGAGTTGCGTGAAACGAGGAAGAGAGAAATGGAGAAAGATGCGGCGGCCCCGGTACGCATCAAAGAATCAACCTGGTAGCAATTACAGGGTGGACCGTGCACAGGCGAACATAGCGGTGCACGAAGAGAGATGGATCCCAGAAAAGCCAGTGCAGGGGAGAATAGAGTGGTTCCAGTTGAAGTGACAGTACCGGTACCCGTTGACCCGAAAAACCTGAACAAAGTGTTGAATGTGGGTTCGCAGCTTAATGCAACGGTTCAAAATGTTTTGATATAATTTTTAAAAGCAAATCTGTATGTATTCGCTTGGACTCATGCCGATATGTGTGGAATATCTCCAGAAATTGCAGTGCATACCTTGAATATTGATCCAAAGTTTACACTGGTAAAGCAGAAAAGAAGAACTCAAGCTCCTTAAAGGTCAGCAGCATTAAAAGAAGAGGTTGATCGGCTGATGGAGAATGGTTTTATCAGGGAATCTACTTACCGAATTGGGTCTCAAATCCTGTACTGGTTAAAAAAGCTAATGGGAAATGGAGAATGTGCATTGACATTTCAGATCTAAACAAAGCCTGCCCCAAAGACTGCTTCCCGTTACCCAGGATTGACCAGTTGGTGGATGGAACGGCGGGGCATGAATTGCTATCTTTTATGGATGCCTACTCTGGATATAACCAGATCATGATGCATGAGCCAGATCAGGAGGACACAAGCTTTATCACCTTTGTTGGTCTTTACTGCTACAGAGTCATGCCTTTCGGACTTAAGAATGCAGGGGAAACTTACCAAAGACTTATTAGTGCCATGTTTAAACCGCAGATTGGCAAGACTATGAAAGTTTATGTCGATGATATGCTGGTAAAATCAAAGAAAGCAGTGGACCACATGGATCACTTGGCAGAGATGTTCTCAATCCTCCGAAAGTATGGTATGAAGCTTAATCCTTTGAAGTGTTCATTTGGGGTAGAATCTTGAAAGTTTTTGGGTTTCATTGTGAGTGCAAGGGGAATTGAAGCTAATCCCGCTCATATAACTGCCTTAAGAGAAGTCAAAGCTCCTAGAATGAAGAAAGAATTGCAAAGTCCCAATGGAAAAGTTGCTTCCTTGAGTCGGTTCATTTCCAAAGCTACTGATAAATGCATTCCATTCTTTGATGCTTTAAAGAAAGGAAGAAAAAACTTTGATTGGACTCCCGAATGCCAGAAAGCTTTCGATGAGCTGATTCGTCATATGGAAACGCCTCCTATACTTTCTAAGCCTGACAATGGTGAAGATCTTTTTGTATATTTGGCAATCTCGTCTCATGCCCTCAGTGCAGCTTTGGTACGGGAGGATGCGAAGATTCAGCGCCCGGTCTACTACATCAGCAAGAGATTCACTGGGGCATAATTAAACTATTCAAAGTTGGAAAAGCTCGCTTATTGTCTACTGATTGCATCAAGAAAATTGAGGCCATATTTCCAAGCTCATCCCATCAAGGTCCTCACCGATCAGCCCTTGAAGCAAGTCATGTTTCGTCCTGAGACTTTGGGTCGTCTTTTGAAGTGGAATATTGAGCTCAGTCAATATGACATCACTTATCATCCCCGGAAAGCAATAAATGGACAAGCTTTGGCAGACTTCATCGCAGAATGTACAGACAAAGGTGTTAGTGAGGAGGTGGTAACCGATAATTCCCCAATTCTATGGAAATTGTATGTCGATGGCGCAAGAAACAATTACTGTTCCGAGGCTGGGGTTGTGCTTGAAACCCCTGAAGGACGGTCACTGTGTTATACATTAAGATTAGAATTTCCTTCGACTAATAATGAGGCGGAATATAAAGCTCTCATTGCTGGCCTGAAGATTGCTAAAGAACTGAACATCAAGGCATTGCAGATCTTCAGTGATTCACAGCTTATTGTGTGTCAAGTCAAGAAAGAGTTTCAGACTAAAGGGGGAAACCTGCCTGCATATTTGTCAAGAGCCTGGGAGCTTCTCGAGGACCTGGACCATTATACGATAAACCATATACCTCGAGAAGAAAACATGAAGGCAGATTCCCTCGCAAAGTATGCAAGCACTGGTGAAGCTCAATTATTGGGATTAGTTCCTGTGGAAGTCCTGTCAACTCCAAGCATTGATGAAATGGATATTGACTGGATCATGACTATATCACAGGAGAGAGAATCATGGATGACTCCGATATTGGAATATCTGCACGACGGTTCTCTACCAGAAAACTCAAAAGAACGGCAGAAGTTGTTAAGAAAAGCATCCAGATTTGTAATTCAAGATGGTCGATTGTATAGGCGGGGATTCTCAATGCCATTAGTCCGATGTGTGACCAAGGAAGAAGCTGAGACAATTCTAACTGAGGTACACGGAGGAGAGTGTGGAGATCATTCGGGTGGTCAAACTTTAGCAAAGAAAATTTTCCGTTATGGATATTTTTGGCCAGATATTAATCGTGATGCCGCGAGTTACGCCCAAAATTGTGACTGATGCCAGAGATTTGCAAAAATCCCAAGAGCACCTTCAACTGAGATAACACAGATGGTCAGTCCGTGGCCATTTGCTATTTGGGGAATAGATCTCATCGGGCCTCTGCCAATTGCAAAATCTGGAATCAGATATGCTATTGTTGCTGTTGATTATTTTACTAAATGGGCTGAATCTGAACCCTTAGCTACTATTACCTCTAAGAAAATGATAAACTTTGTAACTAAGAATATCATTTGCAGGTATGGTGTGCCTCAAAAGATAATCACAGACAATGGAACCCAATTCGAAAGTAAAGAGTTCCAAGATTTTTGCAAGAAATTCAAGATCCAGAAAAGCTTCTCAGCAGTGGCTCATCCGCAGGCAAACGGGCAAGTGGAAGCAGTGAATAAAATTATCAAGTCAACCATCAAAAAGCAGCTAGAAAAAGCAAAAGGTGGTTGGGTTAATAAGCTGCCACTAGCGCTATGGGCATACAGAACTACCCATAAAACAGCGACGGGGCACACTCCATTTTCATTGGCATATGGATCAGAGGTAATGATTCCGGTAGAAATAGAAGAATCCATTTCAATCAAGCCGAAAATGAAAAGCTGCAACTTGAAGCCTTTGACTTCCTTGATGAAAAAAGGGAAGAAGCCATGCTCAGAATTGCGGCTCATCAGCAAAGAATAGCCAAGCATTTTAATTCCAAAGTTCGCCGACGCAGCTTTAAAGTTGGGGATCTAATCTTAAAAATAATTATGACACCTACAGGTGTGCTTGGACCAAACTGGGAAGGGCCGTATGTTATAGGCCAGAAACTTCTTGATGGCACATTCAAACTTGTAACTGTCGAAGGAGACCCAATTCCAAGAGCTTGGAACAACAATCATTTGCGCCTATATTTTACTTAAAGGCTTTAATGAAATATTGTAAAAGAATGATGAATGTATGATTCTTGTATTGAAAGCCGTTGTAAAGCCAGTGCAAGTGAATAATAAGAACTATAAAGTGGATGTAGGCCCAGTTCTTGGCCGAACCACTATAAATCTTGTGTTCTTTACTATTTTAAACTGCTTTGTTTTATTTCAACATATAAAATACGTCAATTGTGTTACTAAAATGTCGGTTTAATAATGCAGGCCATAGAAACAAAGCTTACCCCTCGCAAGACCAGGCAATCCCCGACATCACCCAACAAGCAAACGCTGAGCCATTCAAAATTTCCGTACTCAAATCCTACGGAAGAAGTGCTTCAAACAAAAGTTAGTGATTTTGCTGGAAGTGGGCCCTTGCTAACGAACTGTGGATGTTTGTACAAACGAGCATCCAGTTAAATAGCCAGTGTCTGCCACCACCAACTCGCTTAACTATGAAGTATATTTCTTTGGATAAAGGAAATTGTTGGCAACTAAAAGGGAAGTGTATTTGGAAAAGATAACGGGGATCGTCGATATGAATAGATGGCAAAGAGACATGGGCGAGCAAGCATTAGACAACAAAAGACCTCTTCGGAGGCACAACTCATCGGAGGATAAAGACCTCAAACGGGGCATGCCAGAAGACTTTCTCAACAAAAAAGATTGGTACAGAATGACCGGGGGCACCTTCCCAACTGGAAGGCAAGGCGCTTGTTCACTAGGTGAGACAGTTTGTGCAGACAAGCGTCCAAGTAACTTGCGTCCGCCCCATGAATCCATACGATGATCGGAGGCACCTTCCCAAGTGGAAGGCAAGGCGCTCGTTCACTAGCTGAGACAATCTACGCAAATAAACGTCCAAGTAACTTGTGTCCGCCCCGTGAATCCAGCCAACCATGAGAAAGTAACTTCCAGGCATACTCGGAGGCACATTTCACCAGGAGTTGACGTGTAAGAGGCGCTCTTCGGAGGTCCACTTCACCAGGAGCTGAAATGATAAAAAGACCTCTTTGGAGGCACATTTCACCAGGAGTTGAAGTGTAAGAGTCGCTCTTCGGAGGTCCACTTCACCAGGAGCTGAAATGATAAAAAGCCCTCTTTGGAGGCACATTTCACCAGGAGTTGAATTGTAAGAGTCGCTCTTCGGAAGTCCACTTCACCAGGAGCTGAAATGATAAAAAATCCCTCTTCGGAGGCCCGCTTCCCAGCGAACAGGGAAAAGATGAAAGCCTCTCCCAAGAGGCAGAAACAAATAAGAAGACCTCTTCCCAAAGGCACAATCAAGCACAAATAAAAAGACCTCTTCCCAGAGGCGCAATCAAACAAGAATAAAAAGACCTCTTCCCAGAAGCGCAACCAAACAAAAAAACCTCTTCCCAGAGGCACAATCAAACAAAAAACTCTCTTCGGAGGCTTAAGCAGGTTGAAGCCCTTTTTCGGAAGGCCCACTGTACTATGAAGTAAAATTCACTTGCCAAAGCAAAAGTGACTTTTTCCAAAAGTGAAGTGTAAAAACTTCGCAAAAAAAAAAGAGAAGACTCCTCCAATATGAAGTGCATTCTACTAAATTAGAAAAATATTTTCTTGGAACGAAAATGTTATCCTTTAAAGTACAAATGCAAACTTCCTTCAAATGGAAGAGTTGTTCTCTAAAGAAAGAGTACAAGTCTTCTCGAAACAGAAGAGTTGTTCTCCGAAACTTTGCCAATGTGAAAGAGATTGCAATAAACCATGGTATGGGGGCAATACAATATAGTCATCACAAAATTGAAGACAATGCTCAATAAACATACCATAGGTTTACTGCAACCTCACATAAAGAGGATAAAGAAACTTGCATGAAAACAGAAAGTAAAAGCGTTCTCAAATACATACAGAAAATTGTATAAGTAAAAAAACCATTTTTTCCATACTATGAGAATTTTATACATATGCAGGTTTCAAAGTAAAAGAAAGCGGGGACTGGTACCCGCACAATCTCCAGTCAACACAAGCTTATATACATGCAAAAAGAAAAAAGTAAAGCAAAGAAGGGAAAGCGGGACTCATCACTTCTTTCTTTCACCATCTTTAGAGCCTTCAGCTGGCTTAATAGGCCATTTTTCAGGCCGGCTTGGGAGAGTTGGGAAGAAGGAGAGAGAGCTAGTGCTGGATCAACTTCCGTTTCCTTTTCAGTAATAGAAATGCTTCTCCCTTTCTTCTTTGAAGTTGTACGCTTCCTCCTCCTCTTTGAAGAAGAGTCACTCCCCGGAGTGATAAGAGCAGACAATTTTATGTCATCAGAAAGGGTTCGCTCTGGAGATACTTCGCCTCCTTCAAGTCCTTCGGCCTTCTGCTCCTGCGAAGCGGTTGGATCGTCCAAGTCTTGAAGGGCTCCTATTAATTCTTCCTGCGATCCCGGCTGGGAAGTAGGAGTGATTTGAAAAGATGGAGGAGGAACAGCTGGAGGAGGAGAAGTTTCTATGACACTGGGCGTTTTCGCTACATAAGAAAAGCTAAAAATATTAGTATCTCCCGCGAAGAGAGGAGATAACGGCTCCTCGAGTCTTAAGTAATAAGCAAGAAATTCATCAAGATCGGCCGAAGCAAATGAGTTATCCGCTTGACCTGGTTCGACGTTAATATTACCTGAAGAAGTAGGCTTCCTAATGTCAACTTCATAAGCTTGTGCTTCAGTGCTTTCTTCGCCTTCATCTCCACCTTGTGCGCTTGTAATCTCAGTTATGACTTTAGCAGAGGGCAGAGAATGGGAACCGGGGCCTGTGATATCAACGTCGGCCGAAATTGGAGGAGGGACAGGGGAAATTAATGGTGCTTCTTTCTTTGGATGCTCCTCTCTTATCGTCCCAGCACGCTCTCTAGCGAGTTGCTCTTTTCCTCTGGCAAGGGCTGCACGAGCTCCGTCATCCAGATAATGTGCCTCGAGCTCTTCTTCGGCATACCCAGCACCTTTAAGCATATCAAGCGCAGCTTCCCATACTTCAGCCAAAGTGATTTCATATTTGGGGCCCAAAAATGCGAGACTGCCACGCCCTAGGACACTTTGCAAGTAGAAGTGAAATAATGTCGAACTGACATCGGCTTTAGTGGATTGATGAGCTTCTTCAGCTGCAATTTTAGCGGCAACAGCCTCATCGCGCTCTTTCTCAACTATAGCAAGTCGAGTTTTTAATGTCTCGATTTCGAGGTTCTGGGAGCTGGTCTGTTGTCGCAACTGTGCAACTTCAACGCGATAATCTTCTACAACCTTTTCCTGCCGCTTGAGTTTATCTTCGGCCTCTCTTTGGCTAGCATGAGCATCCCGCACTTATTGCTGAAGCACACTTTCCCTTTGAGAGTAGGAAGTGGAGGAAGTAGCAAGCTCCTCTTTATGTTTTCCAACTTCCGCTTCAAGCTTTTCATTATAAGCGGCGATGCTCCTCATCTCTGCATCGTGTTGATCGAGAGTTTTTTGCCATTCGGATTTATCGTTCTCCATGGTCAACATAGCCTCAAGGTTAGCGCGATTCACTCTCTGGGGTTCGTCAACAAGTTTCTGCCAACTCGACATTCTCTCAATATCAAGTTTGACAGCATCAAGATTTCGCAACATGGCTGGTTTGTCGATTGGAACCAGATCAAGATCAAAGCGAACTCCTTTCAAGCACCAGTTTGGAAATCGGCTTTGAAGAGTAGCTGGGCCTGGTCCAACCTGATATGAGGGCCTGCCAATGATCGTCTGAATGTCAGTACGAGCGAGAGCGGGAGATTGAGAAGGCACCGAAGCAATGGGCTCTTTAAGAATGTCAGATGATGACTTTACACCATGCTTGGTCTATTTGCTCGAACCTTCGGCAGCATGGCTCTTTCCTTTGTCATCATGGTATTTTCGTTTGAGGGAATCATCCTCTCTGTGGGAAGAGTCATGACGTTCATCCCCTCTCCCGTAACGTTCTTCGTATGTTCTTCTCTCCTGAGCTTTTCGCAGCCCTCTCTTCATCAGTTTCCCTATAAGGGGGAAGATAGCGCCTGTAATCATATTGACTACGCCTTCCATACTGCTTAAAGTCATCATAATACGAGCCACTTCGCCCATTGGAGAACCTGAAATTGAAAAAGAGGCAAAACTTGAAAATCCTGGAAGTAAAAGCGCATATAGGTACATATAATTGCTGAAAAATCCTAAGTGTGTGTAACGTGCAGACTACGCGCGTTAAACTACGAACCACTCCTCGGTTGCGAAGAAATGATGGGTGTAGTAGCTAACGTCAACTCTTGAGTCAACGGAATCTGTTGCGAAATAGAAGTTGCTTCAACTACTGAAGAAGAAACTCTAGTGGTAACATGATCATCTTTAAAGAGCTCCTGTGAGGTGATAAACAGGTCGCTCAACCCTTCGAAAGTGTCATCCCCGCTCTGCTTGGCAGGACTTGTTTTCCCGGCTTCTCCATCACCGTACTTCCCTGAATGTTGGGGAGATTCTCGAGGCTCTTCTTCTTCATTGACCAGGGCAAGTGCAAATTTGCCAGATTACCCCGCGATATCAATAGAAGTAGAGCACGTCACCAGAGAAGCCTCAGAAGCAGGATCTTTCAGTGTAGGCTCCTCAACAGAAATTGGAGCATCCGGTGCCTTGCCGGAGAATCAGGAACTTCGTAAGGCTGAGTAGAGCGGGAAGGGTGTAAGAGTCCGAACTGATGAAGGAACTCGTCTCTTAGCAAAAACTTGATACTTCTCTCCTCAGCCGCCACAGCGTTAAGCCTCTCAAAAGTCTGCTTGTGGCTTGGATCTCTAGAAGGAGGAGGACGAACTGCAAAAGTAGAGAACGAGGTTAACATTTAGCGATTTGGATCTCATAAAGCTCAGAAAAGGAGAGAATGGGGATAAGTAAGCTTACCCCCTACTCTCCAGATAGCGAAAAATCCCTGGAGGCAACGGACAAAGAAGAACTGGTTTAGGAAACTATGAGCGCTATCCGAGAGATCAGTGATAAGCTTGCGTTTTCTGGCGCTCCTCACATATATAATGGAAGGATGGTCTTTGTTTCTCGCAAATGTGCATAAATAGCAGATTTCTTCAAAGCTTGGGAGGCGGTCAAGCGTCCTTCTGAAGAGAACGCATAATTCCATCAAAATGGCATAGCCGTTGGGGTGCAATTGAAAAGGAGAAATAGCCAATCGGCGAAGGATTTGTTGGAGAAAATTGTTGAAAGGAGGAATGGCTCCACAAAGGCACATTTGGCGGTTAACGGCAACAAACCCGAAGGGAGGACTGTCAGCAAAATCATTTGGCCCAGGGAGAATAGCATCTGCTTCTACAATCCTAAATTGGGCGCGTAACTGGTTGAACACCCGGTAACTCAGGGTAGTTGGAGTTCTTTCTGGTGGGTTGACCAGTGGACCAGCCATCGGGAGGGCCTCTCCTGTTGGTACTGCTCCCTCTTCTTGATGAGAAGCCATTCTACATAAGCAGCCGAATATTCAAATGTGAAGGTGCATGTTTCCTTAATGTGTGAAGTGTTGTACAAAACTAGTAGAGTGACAAGCAAACATGTCAGAAATTAAATTAATAAACATGAAAAATTTCAGGGCTTGTCCGAATTCAAGTGCAGTATTGATGCAAAAAAAATCAGCTCTAGTTGATTAATATCGCTTTAATACTTCACTTGAATTCGTTGATTCGTAGCATTTCATATGATTTCTTTAAGTTGATTATACTTTATCGACTAATCTGTCATTTGATGTGGGCAATCAGTGGCAGTATATTCGCCCTAGTTTTCTGCAAATGTTATATTTAACAGGTTATTAGCATTAAAGTTTGGTATAATCTGATTAAGTAAGCATAGCAAAGTCATGCTAGTTATCTCGGCCGTTCAAAGTTCAAAAATTAAAAGCACGATCAAGTTCTAGCAAAATTTTGAAGCCTTTAAGTTGCTCAGGTCCTAGGTTGTATGGTTACAGAACGCAAGGAATATGCGATCAAGTCTTAGGTCGTCCACGACCTAACCAGAAGGTCAAAGAGGGTCTAGGTCGCAAGAAATGGTTTGACAGTGAAAAGTTGTCCAAGTGCTAAGTCGTTACACGACCTAAAGCTTAGGTCGTCACACGACCTAAAAGTTGAGTCGTCAAGCTTCGAATCAAGACCATTTTGAATCTGGCTAAGCCCTAAGTCGTCAGGAAGCTTATACGACCTAAAGGAATAAGCCGTGTGCAATTAAGGCCGTAAGAGTTTTTAGGTTGATAGAATCGAAAACCGTGCAAATCAGCTAGGTCGCGAGAATTTCACGTTATCTCTTCTCAACCCACTGATCCTTCTCCAGCTCAATACCCGCTATCACCTCAATAACGTCAATCCGTCATCCTCTCCGCTAAGTCCATACCACCAACTCACCCAACTTCGATCTGAATCAACTCAAATCCATCTTACTGCATTGCTCCATAGCTCATTGGGATCGAAAGTGAAGCGAGGCACATAAAATTGAATTGGATCAGACGATGGGGTTTCGAGGTTCAAAGACAATTGTAATCGGATAGACGTTGAATTCACTTACACGATGTAAAAGTAGGAATGAATCGGCGGCTTGATTGGAGCAGATTTGCCTATAGAAGCTCAAGAAATCGCTAATGGCAGAAAGGGTTATGGGAGCAGTTGAGGGGGAAGAAACGAGTTAACAGTTATATAAGATGAAGACAAATGGGTATGCGGGTCAAGCTATCTCTTAGGTCGTTATCTTTTAGGTCGTAAACATCTTAGCAGAGTTAAGTCGAAGCACACGACCTACGACCTAGGCATGTACTTCGAGGGGCAAGTGTTAACACTGCTTTGAATGTAACCTCATGACCTAAAAAGTTGAACGACTTAACATCTTAAGAGATAGCGTGACCTAACACATGAAGCGGGCTAAGCGACCTAACTTCTGAAGTGGAGTAGCGACTTAAGAAGGTTAGTGAATTAACAACCAAGCGACTTAACAGGCAAGCGGCTTAACAGGTAACGACTTAAGGAGAGCAGCGACTTAAAGGATTAGATGGTCCAGCGACCAAGCGACCTATTGAGTTATTGACCTAAATGCTTAAAGGTGGACTACCTAACGACTTAAGTACTCTGCAACCTAAAGAGTGAAGCAACTTAGCGGCTTAACTGTTCTACGACCTAAGAAGGTCAGCGACCTAAGATCTAATGGATCAACAGGGGTTAACGACCTATGGAAGGATGCGCCTTAGCGACCTAATACTATAGCGACCTAGCATCTTCTATAAGCTAAAAACAAGATCCCATACCCACTAAGTCGCTCGCGACCTAAGTAGGTCGGAGCAATTCCTTTAGGTCGTATTTGGTAGGTCGCATCCCTTTTTGATGCCATGCCTTAGGTCGCCCACGACCTAAGTTATAGCCAACCTAACCCTAAGTCGCCCCTCGACCTACGACCTGACCTAGGTCTCTCACGACCCAACATTTGTTGAAAAAACTATGCCGCTTTCCCGTAGGTCATTAAGACCTACCCGCTAGTTCATGTGGCCGAGTACGGACCAGTTAAGTTGTAGCTCGTATCTCCCTAGCTCACCGACAACCTACGACCTATTTTAGGTAGCTCACGACCTAAGCCTCACCCAGGAAATCCCCTATAAATAGAGCATGAGCTACAACATTGGGGGGATCTTTTTTGGCTCATTCTCGAAGCGCCAATACTCTGCCATTTTCTCAACTCGAACAGCACTTCAAGCACTCCAAACACCAATGGCATTACGACAAACTTCAAGAGAAAATGTACGTCATTCGACATGGATTCGAAAGATTATTCTATATAGAAGTTTGAGCTACTAGTCTAAAGCGTGTTGTAATTGAAGAAAGTTGTATAAGTTGTATTTGAATCATCAATAAAAGAGTTTAAAGTGGACGTAGGCTTGACTATAAGCCGAACCACTATAAAAACTGTGTCTTCTACTGTCTTTCTGATATTTTTTTGCTTATTTCTGATTCCTGTATCATCAGGTGGTGCTTTCACACTTGCTTTACTTGCATCGGGGTGTTAGAGTCGGATTTTTACGTTAACAAGGACCTTAACCACTGACAATATAGATTGTTAGAGTTATTAGCCTCTTATGACTTTCACAGAGCCTATACTCCTTGTACGAGAAACACATTCATAGATGCATTAAGTAGGAGATGTGCTAGCTTAGAAGCTATGTTCCTAGGGTAGATGTAGTTAGAGTATATAGTTGGGTATGAATTTTGAGCTAGATGTGTGCTAGAGCCAGAGATGTTGGTGGACTTGACTATTAGACTTACTCTAATAGAGCTAATTAGTACTAGCTAGAGGAAAAATACCATTGGAGGAATCAGGCCATTTGGAAGTGGGCTTAATCGGTGAATTTTTTTTTTAAAAATATTTTAAATCTTTATTATGCTAATGAATTCTACATGAATTTTAGATCCTATTTAAAATATTTTGAATAAAATTTTATCTTATTTAAATCTTTAAAAAGGTTTTTTATCTTTTTTTAGTTTGTAAGTGTATCAAATGCACTTGTTTGTGTAAAGTGCACGTGTTATAGATAAGAAGTGTACATAATTCATGTTATCATATAAGTATTAAGATTTGCACCACAATGACTCCTTTTCCCTTTAAATATGCCTTCATTGTCCAAGGTTTTTATTTAAAATTACATATACATACATACATATATATGTAATGGATAAATACATATATATGGGTATATGTGTGTGCGTGTGCGTTGGAATCAAATTTGATAAATATGTTTTGAAATTTAAAGTTAGCAGTAATGAAATTAATTTCAAATAAAAAAGAGGTAGATATAAATTTTACAGTTTCACACTAAGTCTATTTTGTGAATTTAAGTTGAATTAGCACCCACATATACGTTCCTATGTGTGTATATGTGATGACCCGGAATTTTGGTAATAGCAATTTGATAATCTTCATTTATAATTATTTATAATGTGCAATATTGGTTTAATAATATATTTTAATAATTATTTAAATTGTGCAAAATTTATCATTTTCAAAGCTAATAAAAATGTTTCCTAATTATAACGTATATATATGCATATACATTGTAGATAGAAAGCTTTGGTTTGAATTTAATAAAAAGATATGTTTTCAAATTATAATGTATATATATATATATATTGTGATTTGGAAGTTATGTTTTAAATTCAATATAATACTTTACAAAGGCTATTTAAAGTTAAACTTTATATTTCTTAACAACGAAGATAATATCTATAAATATTTATTTATATTAAGTTTAAATTTTAAATAAGATTAATAACAGGTTTTGTTTTACTTTCTCTTATGATTTGTAAATGTGTATAAAAGTTTAAAACATAATCCACAAACATATAAAACATATAATACATTAATAAATATAAAAACATAAGTACTATATAAATAAATATAAACATAAATTCAGATTACATAAATATAAAAAAACATAAGTACTTAGTGAAATAAGGATTTAAACATAATAATACATGTATTTAACATTTGAAAGATAATATGACATTTGTAAGCTTAGTGTGATTCAAAATAACAAGTGGCAACACAATTTTCTTTTGAAACTAAATTATATTAATAAAGTGTTTAGAGGAATGTGTTTCAGTTCAAATGCATAATTTCCTTCAATTCTTTCTTCTTCATCTTTCAAAACTAAACCAAAACTAAAAATAAAAAGGAAAAAAGAAGATCAAATAGACAATAACAGTTTCAAATTCAACCTGAGTTCAAGCAAGTAGCAAATCCTATGATCCAACTCAACGTAAGTAAATCAAGTAAGCAGGAAAATTCAATGGTCAGCTTCAAATCATTGCAAATATAAAAAGTCAAGTTCGGGTCTAAATCAAAAACAAAGTTGCAGTGCATAAAAAGGAAGTCTGTTCTCTGTTTGTCCTGGTGAGTAAACTTTCTTTTAAAAACAGTTTTAGATATGTTCTTATGTTTGATACATGTGATAAATGTTGTAGTAATATAGTATATTATGTTTGCATAAATGTATGGATGTGAATGCATGTGTGTGTATATATATATATATATATATATATATATAATGGTATGTTTGTGAGATATTTGTAAATATGTACATATATACTTCTCTGTTCTTGTTTCAGGCTCCAATTTTACTAAAAAATTCATATCTATTCATACAATCAAATTTAAGCTTTGACCTTTGAATGGAAAATGATTATAGCAGTGTAATATCAATTTTAAAAATGGTTTCAAGAACTTATATTCAGTAATTATTTCAAATGAACGAATAACGGTGATGATCTAAAAATAAGCTAAAAATCAATCATCTTAATTTCAGAATTTGATTATAGAACCAGATTAGTATTAGAAAATGGTGATTTTAGATAAAGAAATCAAGATTTTTAAGTTTCTATAAGTTGAGATATTTTGAGTTGATCGGGTTCGGGTTAATCGTCGATTTTCGTTGAACAACGACATGTTGAGGGTCATGTTTGATATTGGAGGTAGAGGGAAGGATGATGATCATAGGAAAAATAGTAGGGAATTTTTCCGATGATCGGATTAGCTCAACGAAGTCAAACTAGGGTTCGATGACCTGATTCGGACGACGAGGTTGTCAAGGTTCCTGTAGCATCGAGATTGAATCGGACTCGATCGCGAGGGGTGGAATCATAGTATCGAGTCGAGACGAAGCTTATGGTGTGGTCGGCGTGGATTCTCGGGGTCAGAATCGTCGGTGAATGGTGGTTTTTCTGATCAAGTTAAGTTCCACATTTTGATCGATGGGCTCTATTTTGATTTGCTGTTGAATTCTTTGATCTGGGAGGTTGAGAAGGACGGTGGGGTTGTCGACGACTTGTCAAGGACCGAAAAGTTGGTCGGAGGAGCGTCGTTCAACTATGCACGTGCATGCGAGCACATTCGTGTCTGGGTTTGTTTAAGGTGCCGGGGAAGATGATGTTCGCTCGGGTCGTTCTCGAAGAAGTTGTGTGTTTGTCTCGAAGCAGTGGGATGGGAGCAAGTGACTCGTATTCAAGCTCGGGAATTTAGAATATAAGCTCGGGTTTGTTTTTTTAGATTACCAGATTTTAAAATTAAGTAAAACATGAATAGTTTTAAAAAAAAAATGTTTAAACAAGTTTAAAATTTAAACGTTATTAAAATGATTAGTTTTCAAAAGAATGTTTAGCCAAGTTTTAAAAGTATGTTGAAATGAATATATTTTCAAAGAATATAAACCAAAGTTCCAAAATAATTTATTTATACAAGTTTTTTTTTAAGTTTCAAGGTTTACTTTTTAAGTTAAAATTTTTAAAATTTGTTTTGTTAAAAGTAATTCTATATTAGATTAATTATGTAATTAAATTCATAAGTGTTTTCAAATTTAATAAGATGAACTTTGGATTAAGATGTTATTAAAGTAAGAGTATTTAACCTTAATAAATCAAAGAGTTCTCAAATGTTTTGTATAAATTGTTTTCAAGCATCTAATTTAATAAATGTTAAGTAAGTGTTTAATTAAGGTAAAAGGCTTATCTCAATTAATTAAGGTCTTGTTAATAAAATGATTAAAGTATAATTACTTAATTAATTAGAGATAATTAATTAATGTGATTAATTTAAGATAATTATTTGGGTTAATTAAGGTTAATTACTTAATGATAATTAAAGTATAGTTACTTAATGAAATTAAAGAATGATTAATTAATGAAAGTAATTAAGGGAAATTACTTAAGATTAGTTAATAAAAGTAAGTAAAGCGTAGTTAATTATTTGATTTAAGAATAATTAATGAATATAATTATTTAAAGGATAATTACTAAATGAAGGTAAATTAAGGATAGTTAATGAATGTAATTAATGTAAGGATCATTAACTAGTGATTAAGGGATAATTAATTAGAGTAATTAGTTTAAGATAATTAATTAGTTTAATTAATTAAGGATAATCACATAATGAAATTGATTAAGTATAATTACTTAATGTGATTAATTAAGTATAATTACTTTAAAGGGAAATTACTTAATGGAAGTAATTAAGGATTAATTATTTAAGGTAAATTAATTAAAGGATTAATTAATTAAAGGGTTAGTTAATTTTAGTAATTTTAAGGATAATTAGCGAGTGTAATTAATTAATGTAAGTAATTACAGAATAATTAATTCATGTAATTAATTAGAATCAATGCAATTAAGTATAGTTAATTAATCAATGAGAGTAATTAAAGTTTAATTAATGTGAATGGTTAAAGGATAATTAATTTATGTAATTAATTAAAGGCTAATTACTCAATGTAATTAAAGAATAATTAATTAAGGATGATTAATTAAGATGATAATTAAAGGATGATTAATTAATTGGTCTGTAATTAATTAATGTTAAGTAAGCAGTATATAAGGGTAATTAGAGTAATAAATTTAATTTATTTAGAGATTAATTTAAATTAATTAGTCATTATACATCTAATTAATCTTGCTTATGGGTGATTGAATGATATTGAATGCCTTGGATTATTTGATATCTCTGATATATGATACGTGCTGCTCTGTGATATGAGATACGTTGGTTGAATTGTGATAATAGGGATTATCTATCTGTGATAATGTGAATTTCTATTTGTGTGAATATGTTACTCTAAATATAATTTTTTTTAACTTCAACAACATAGATATTAAAACGGCGTTTTAAATCTTGGTGAGACCAGGATCGGATTCCAAATTGGATATCCGAAGACCACATCGATCCAAATTAAACGATCGATCGTGAAATCTCAAGTGAAGATCAAGATGAAGACTCGAAGTGTAAGGGCTATTGTCTTTAACTCTGAGGGTGATTCCAAAACGAGTGTACCGGATATAGTGCTTTCAGTTTCGATATGAAGATTTAGAGTGCAAGGACTATTGTCATTAACTCTGAGGGTGATGCTAAATTGAGTGTAGCGAGATAGTGCCTTCGGTTTCGTTCGAACCCGGAACGGACTTATATGGATGAATGCTTTCAGACCATCGTCATTGAAGGAGGATGAGCATTCCAAGATATGTTTTCTAAAAAGGTAATCGTAGCCTCAAGCCTCGTCAATCAAGAATGGCTAAAACAGGGGAGGTGCAGCAAGGCTAAGTGGGTCGCGTGCAAGTAGGACGAGATTTTCCCCGTCTAGAGGTCCTTTTTTATTCGGCTTAGTGGACGGTTGGACGCGCCAACTGTGGGGTTGTCTTGTTCGAACTATCCAGTTAGGGATAGCTCCGGCCTTGTGTTGCAGCGGATTTAGGGTGGATCCTTAGTACTCTGATCTAGACTAGGTATTGTGATGGGCGGTATTAGTAGCCCTGCCATTATATGGAATCCAATCTCCAATAAGTGATCTTGGACTTGATTGTATACCTATGTATACTGGAATTTAATAATGTAACAATTTCGGGTGTGTGAATATTTATTTGAAAACCCTATACATTGTTATAATATTAGTGGATTTCCTATTAAATGTTTTGGTTATAGTAAGGTAAAAACCCGGCATGTTTATTTGTGGCGTGGTCTTACGAGGTACCCTTTGTTTTCAAATGTTTTTCAAAGTTAAATAACTTTAACCCGTTTACTAACACCATATCCATGTCTGACCCATAGTTTATTTTCTATTTTCTTAAACTCTTGGATAGTAAATTTTTTACGAGTAGCCAAGGGATTCAAGTTTGCTTTGACGAATTCTAAATGAGTCTTGGAGCAGGAGGCTTTAGCGTATATAGATATTATGGTTCCGCTGTGTTGTATTTTAAGTTGGATGATAGACGGGTCTTCGCGACTGTCCAATGTGCAGTATGACTCTAATAGATGATGTCTATTATGTAAATACTTATGTGATGTAATACACTTTATCTGTTCCGGTGTGAGATTCTGATATTGTTTAGTTCTTTCTTTCATATCTTTTCACTTTTCTATCCCTTTCTTTCTTATTGACGATGCATCTTTCTGTGGAATAAAAGGCAAGTCGTCACATTATATATGTATACGTATATTCGTGTGTGTGTGTGTTGTGTGTGTGGTGAGTGTCTATGTATTTATGTATAATTGCGAGTAATGTTTTAAATTTAGAAACAAATTATGTGCGAATTTTTTTAATTTATTCTATATGTATAGTAAAGTTAAATATTTCAATTTCAATTTCAATTTAGACAGGAAATAAAGGATTTTGGATTTTACACAAAACATTGGATTTAGAAAAGAAACAAAAAGATTAGGATTTTACACAAAATTCCATTCAAAAATTCTAGATTAAAACAACACTTACATGTACAATATTCAAAACATCAACCATATAATATAAGAAATCAATTTCAATGAATGTTTAAACAATTAATGTATACAGTTTATTTATATTTGTGTATGCTAGTGTTATAAGCTTATAAGATGCTTTTCTAATCAAAACTAGGTTTTTTTCAAACAAAAGTTACCAAAACAAAAGAAAACGTGAATCAAAAAAGTTAGGCACGTGTAAATTCATGGTAAAAAACAATTCAGATCTACACTATACAAAGAACAAGAGTCGATAATAAATAAGGTAGAGAACCTAGAATATATCAATCAAGATAAATATATAGCAAATGAAGATATTGAACAAAAGTGGATCTAAATCAAATCAACACAGTAAACATGCTATTGATTGAGATGGAAAAAGGAGATCTGAATTACATATTAGAAGATGAACAGTCAAACAGATGAGATGAGGAATATAGAGTCTGAAAGCACATGAATAAGAGAAAACATAAATAAATCAAATCAGCATAGTACCTTAAGATGTAGTCAAAACTCTCACCTTGAATGATGAAACGACGCTCTCAAATTCAACTTAATCGGTCTCTGATCTTGAAAAAATAAAGTGATAACAATTTGATTTTATTTTGATTTTATTTTAGTTTTGTGTATGCGATTTTTTCTTCATGGTGTCATAACATTTCAGCCATGAGTGGGTGGAGAGAGGAGAGAAAGAAATATGAATTTTCTAAAGGAATTCTGGAATGAATGAAAGATAATTTTCTTTGAAGGAAACGTTGAAACCATTTATTCTCTCCTTTTAAACCTTCCCTATTTAATTTCTCATTAAATCTCATCAATTTCTCTCTCCACTCCTCATATTTTTGGCACAAAAAATAAATAAAAGAGAAAACGAATACAATCATTTCATAAATAGGAATTAAGTGATTCATAATGAAGTGTAAAGGATGGAGATTTATTTCCTTCCTTTAGTTGTTCATTTGGATTTTCAAATCACTTGAAACATTCCCTTCATTGTCATACAAGGCCAGCAAAATAAAAGTGGCATGTGGCCTCAAAACATTTTCCAAAACAACTTAGTAATTAATTAGGCCTGTCAGCAGATAATTTCGGATGCGGATAATGCAATATTCTCATCTACGTCCAAAATCATTTTCGGATATCCACATCCACGGATACGAATGGATATAGAATAATTATTAATTATGATAAAGATCGATAAATCGAAAAACATAAATATAAATTTTTGGTTTGACATAAACATTTTTAATCCCACTAATTATAAAATAATGAGAAATCAATAAATATTATGATAATAAATAGTTTTGAGCAATTAATATATATTAAATTCATAGAATATAAACTATTAACTTAATAAAAAAAATTAAAAACATATCTTTTGTTTACATATAAAATAAACTATAAGCTTAATAAAAGTTGAACGGATAAGTTTCAAATGCGGATGCCGTCGTATCTGCATCGCATTTGTAACGATCCGTATTTTAAGTATCGGAAGATCATAAAATATATTTATTTTATTTTATAAGATTGTATAGTTCTTCAATTATAGAAAATAACTCTTAGGGAAATTTTGCATGCATATGATTTTACATTAATTTTTATGTGACCATTTTGACCTTAAAAATCTTGTTTGGGCTATAACTTTTGATAGGTATCAAACTAAGGTCTCAAACTAATACGATTGTCGTTGGATGATGGTTTCCCATTTCGTAGAATGGTCATAATAGAAAAATGGACTTACTGTTAGGAAGTTATGTGTGTTTTGAGATTTTAAAACTACTGGTCAGAACTAGTGTGTAATTAGTGAAGTCCATTAGTTGATCCATCAGTCTAATCAAAGAATCACTATAAATAGGGCTGTAAGAGTCAAATGAAACTTTCTCTCTCATTCTAAATTAGATCTAAACCCTAATTAGCCCTAAATCCATCCTACTTCATCCAAATTCTTCGATAAATCCAAATAGATTGTTGATTAGTTATTAGATCATCCACTAGAAGATAGAGAACATCGATTTGCATGATTTAAAAGGTAATATATTGCTTTTCGGATAGGATCTACATTCATATTGATCGATTTTGATAATCAGTGAGTGGTTTATGCCTTATCACTATCCTATATGTTAGAATTGCATGATTGAACATGATTTTGATAGTAAAACCTTTTCTAAAACCCTAATTACATGTTAAGTATGCATATGACGTAATTAAGTTAGAATTCATCTTATTTGTGTTCATATATTCATGATTATATGTAGATTTATGATAGAGATTAACTTATTATTCTCAATACTATGAATTGCATGTTTGAATGGATGAAATTGCTTGTTATCCTATGATTGGATGTAATGCTTTGGTGTAGTTTATTAGTGTTGTGAATGCATGGAAAGATGAATTGGTGATTTGGACAAATCGGAGGCAAAAGTGGTCGAAATTGGACGAAACTTGGAGGGGAAAATCTTGAGTATGGGAGGAGCTTGGGGTTCAAGTCGTAGGTCCAGATTCTCTAAACAAAGAAGTTGGTACCTACATGAGAGGTCGGTACCAAGTTCTACATGTTGGTCCAAAAAGTCGGCGGTTTTGGTGAATTCAAGAGCAAGGCTAGTAGAGGTGACCCAACTCAAGGGATGGGTGACTGGCTAGGGGTTGAAGGCATACCACTTGTTTTCTAGAATTTGAAATAGGTTCTTTGGAGTGAGAACCGAGTTGTTTAAATGGATAGGTGCAGGGTCAAAGCATCTAGACATGGTGTACTAAAACCTAGGAAGGGGGAAAGAAACATAGCCAATAATTGGCTTAGGGGAGAGGCCGATATCTACATGAGAGTTCGGTGCCGACCACCCATGGTGAGTCTAATGAAGGTGAAACTTCTGGGAGGTGAATTGGAGGTCCTGTAGATCGTGCTGGAGGTATTGGCTCATTCGCATCAAGGTTGGATAGTAATGTAACAGCATGATGAAAAGCTAGAGTCTTTGTGTTAATGTAAAAATCAGACGCTAACACCCCGGTGTAAATTGAAGTTGAGTGAAAGCACCACCCGTGTATACGGGAACTACAAACAAGTAGAGAAATCACAGAAAAAACGGAAAAGACAACAGTTTTTATAGTGGTTCGTCTTAGGGTAAGCCTATGTCTACTTTAAATCTCTTTATTACTGAATTCGGTTACAACTTTACAACAATCTTTAATTACAACACACTTTAAACCAGTAGATCAAACTTTGATGGAGAATAATCTTCCGAATTCATGTTGAATGATGTAGATATTCTCTTGGAGATCATAGTAGAGTCCTTGGTGTTTGGAGTACTTGAAGTGTTGAATGAGTCGAGAATTCAACAGAGTATCGGCGCTTGAAATGATCGGCCAAAAGTCCCCTTCATGTTTGAGGTAGGTTGGTATTTATTGAAAAATCTTCCCTTTGGATCGTAAGTCGTGTTCGACTCATGGTAACCCGTGGCCGAGTTAAGTTGGGTCTTGGGCGATTCAGCTGGTAGAATTCATGCTTGGTGTCAGAGCGCCTTCGGTCATCTGGATATAGCGCAAGTCCTAACTCGTTCACGAGTTAAGAGGTCATGGCCGACTTATCTGACAGCTATTGGTTCCTCAATGGTTCACTTCTTCAGAATTACAAGTCCTGAGTCGCTCACGAGTCAACTCTCTTACATAAGCATTGTGACTACGGGCTACGACTTAGTGGTTTTAGGTTGTAGGTGAGTCATGCTGAGTCGTGAGTCGTGAGTCGCTTCCTTGAGTCGCTGACGACTCAAGGTAGGTCGTTGGTTGCACGATTCTGTGACTCGCGCAACTCCTTAACTTGTTGAGTCGGTAACTCGTTGAGTCGGCCTGTCTCATAAACCGTTAACCTCTTGAGTCGTTCCGCTTCTCTTAAGCCGCCTTGAATTCTAACTTGCCAGCTTGTTGAGTCGCTTCTACCTTTAAGTCGTGAATTACCTTGAGTCGTAGACCCATTGAGTCGGTAAGAACCTTAAGTCGTGATCCTTCCCTTCTTTTTTAAACCGTTAAGTCGTTGACTCCTATATGTCGTAAGTCGTTCACTTCCGTAAGCTGTTGACTCCTTTAGGTCGACCAATCCCTGACTCGTTAAGTCGTGTGACTCCCTTGAGTCGTTAACTTGTTAAGTCGGTTACTTATTGAATCCGACCACTCCTTAAGTCGCTCTGCTTCTTTAAGTCGTGAGTCGTCTCAGGTCTTATCTCGTTGATCAAACGGGGTTAACATTTGCCCCTCGAAGTGCGTGCCTAAGTTGTAGGTCGCGTGCTTCGACTTTCTTAGCTCGTGTCCTGATGGGTTGCTAGGTCACGAAGGACTTGAGGAAGAGACTAGGTCGGTTGATGCCGATTCGCATTCCATCGCTCTAGTGTATAAATGGCTTAAGTCGCCCCTTCTTCTTCACCTTCTTACTTCAGCGTTTATTTCCGCCATTAACAATCTTCGAAGCTTTCAAAGACGAACTCAACCAGTTCACCTCATCATCAATCAAATTTCTTTGATCCTCGTTGTCACACTACGTAAGTAAACTTATTGCCCGCTCAATTTCACAACTGCCGTTATCCCTCGATCATGGAGTTGGACTTCTCATTCTCTAACCCTAACCCAAATCCTCGCACCATGCTTCATTTCGAGTCACGCTATGATTGATTTTTGACAAGCTTTGAGCAGTTTGATTTGAGTTTGTAGACGATTTGCAAGGAGGAGACGATGGGTTTTTATATTTCGAGTCAGTTGATTCATGAATTTAGAGGAGATGAGATTGTCTTGTATGGCTTATCGGGTTAGGAGATAGGAGGATAACGGGTTAAGGTTTAGGAGGATAATGGGTTAGGAATTCTGAGAAGGGGTTGGTCGGTTGGAGGAAGCATGACGTTAACTTGGACGTGATTCAGTAATTTTGAGCGCCATAATTTTGAGCGATTCAACAACTTTCGCGACTTAATCCTTGACCGACTTACCAACCTTCACGACATAAGTCTTAAGTCGTAGCCGGGATAGGACTTGAGGAATTTCACATTGCTTCGGACGGAAGCCTTTTCTATTTTTCATGGTTAACGACTTAGAGCACTGTCGACTTAAGACACTAACAATTCAAGATTGAAACGACCTAACTTAACTCGCCTCGTAATCCTTAGGTCATGGACGAGTTAGCCAGATAACCAATGATTTGGTTCAACCCGTAGGAAGAATTTCTTAAGTCGTCGCCAACACTTAAGTCGTCACCGAGTCAACACTTAAGTCGTCGCCGAGTCAACACTTAAGTCGCAGTCTACAATTTTGCTTGAACTTTGAACTTTAACTTGATTTGCCGAAATAAACTGCCAGAGTGCTGAATTGTTTGGACTTTAATTTGATAAACTTTGTTGCATTTTTTCACAGGCCACTCTTGCAAGGTAATAACCTGTCTAATACAACATTCATAGAAAATTGGGACGAATATACTGCCACTGACTGCCCACATCAAATGACAGATTAGTTAATAACAATTAAACAACTTGAATAGATTGTGTGAACGAAGTGCTTTAAAACAACGAATTCAGGCAAAGTATCAAGGCAACATTGGAATAGTCAACTAAACTTTCCTGTTTGCATTAACACTGTGCTTGAACTCCAAATTAACAAGTCCTGAAATTTGATAATCGATCAATTGTCGACGAACTTAACTCCAGTTATATTTACTTGTTTATTTTTATTAGTTTTGCACAACACTTCACACTTTTAGGAAACGTGCACCTTCAAATTTGAATATCCAGTTGCTTATGTAGAATGGCCTCACATCAAGAAGAAGTAACGGAACAGATTGGAGAGGCTCTCCCAATAGCTGCTCCACTGACTACTCCACCGGAAAGAGTCTCAACTTCCTTGAACGACCGAACGTTTAGCTTATTGCGCGCTCAATTTGGCATCGTTGAAACGGATACTATATTGCCCAGGCCAAATGATTTTGCTGATAGACCTCCCCGTGGTTTCGTCGCTGTCAATCGCCAAATGTGCTTGTGCGGTGCTATTCCTCCCTTCAACGAGTTTCTTTAGCAATTTCTACTTCGATTGACCATCTCTCCGTTTCAACTGCACCCCAATGGTTACGCCATTCTGATGGGGTTGTGTGTTTTATTCATGAGAACCCTGGGCCGGCTACCGAGCTTCGAAGAAATTTGTTACTTATGTTCCTTTACCAAGACTAAAGACCATCCCTCGATTGTCGTCATAAGGAGTGCTAGGAATCGCAAACTCGTGACTGACCTTCCCGAAAGTGCTCATGGATTTTTAAATCAGTTTTTCTTTGTTCGCTGCCCCCAGGGTTTTATGCCATCTGGAGAGTAGGAAGTAAGATTACTTGCTTCTATTTTCCATTCCCAAGCTTTTGGAGTTTTGAGTTGTTAATCGTTAATTTCACTCTTTCCTTTTTCAGCACTTCCTCCCCCCTCTAGAGATCCAGGCCATAAGCAAGTTTTTGAAAGACTGAGTGCCGTGGCCGCGGAAGAGAGAAGTGTAAAAATTTTGTTGAGGGATGAATTTTTGCATCAATACGGGCTTTTGCATACCTCTCGCTCTACACACCCTCATGAAGTCCCAGACTCTCCAACCCAAACACTGGATGCCCCAGTTTTAACCGATGCACCCATACCGAAAGAACCTGCCTCTGAGGCTTCTCTAGTCAAGTGCTCCACTTCTGTTGATATCGCGGGGTCATCTGGCAAATTGCCCCGGTTATTAAGGAAGATGAGCCTCAGGGATCTCCCCAACGCTCACAGAAATCTGGCGAAGAAGCTGAGAAAACCAGCCCTGTCAAGCACAGCAGGGACGACACTTTTGAAGGACTGAGCGAACTCTTTGCCACCTCACAATAGATCTTTAAAGATGATCCTATCACTACCGGGGTTTCTTCTTTAGTAGTTGAAGCGACATCTATTCTGCAACAGACTCCGTCAACTCAAGAGTTGACGCTAACTACTACACCCACAACTATTCCACAATTAAAGAGTGGTTCGTAGTTTGACGCGCGTAGTTTGCACATCGCACACACTTAGAATTTTTCGGCACTTTTATGCTTCTGACTCTTTGTACTTTGAAGACTTTTAAAACTCATCTCCTTTTGTTTCAAATTTTCCGATGGGACGCAGCGGATCCTACTATGATGACTTCCGGCGCTACGGGAGGCGTAGCCAATATGATTATAGGCGCTACCTCCCCTCTTACATAGAATCCGATGAAGAGAGAGCCGCCCGAAAGGCTCAGGAGAGGAGGGCACAAGAAGAGCGTTCTGAGAGAAAAGAGAGGGAGGAGCGCCACGATTCTTCCCATAAAGGCGATGATTCCCACAAGAGAAAATCCCACGATTGCCGGGGAAAAAGTCATATGGTTGAGGAACTAAGCAAACGTGCCCAACATGGTGAGAAGCATACTTCTACAACTCCCGAAAAGATCACTGCCCCCGTCTCGCTTGACATTCCTTCCGGCTCTCCCGCTCTCGGGAAGACAGACATCCAAACAATAATTAGCAGGCCTAAATTCCAAGTTGGACCGGGCCCAGCCACTTTGCAAAGCCGGTTTCCACAGTGGTGACTGAAGGGAGTGCGGTTCGATCTTGACTTGGTCCCTATCGACAAGCCTGCCATGCTACGAAATCTCGATGCCGTCAAGCTTGATATTGAAAGGTTGTCGAACTGGCAAAAGCTTGTAGACGAGCTTCAAAGGGTCTACCGTTCAAATATAGTGGCCATGCTTACTATGGAGAACGATAAAGCCGAATGGCAAAAGGTTCTTGAGCAGCATGATACTGAAATGAGGAGCATCGCTACTTACAATGAAGAGCTTGAAGCGAAAGTTGAGGAACTTAAACAAGAGCTTGCTACTTCTTCTACCACATATACTCAAAAAGAAGAAGTATTTCTGAAGCAAGTTCGCGATGCTCACGCAGTTCAGCGACATGCCGAGGCACAACTTGAAGCTGAGCAGAAAACAGCAGGAATGTATCGTGCTGAGGTTACAGGACTATAGGAGAAAGTCAGCTCTCAGGAGGCGGAAATTCAAATGCTTAAGCTTCAACTTTCCAAAGCTGGAAGAGAGCGTGATGAGGCCGTTGCCGGCAAAATTGCAGCTGAAGAATCTCATGAGGCAACGAAGACCAAAATCAGCTCAACATTATTTGACTTCTACCTGCACAGCATCTTGGGGCATGGTAGTCTCGCCTTCCTAGGTCCCAAGTATGAAATTACTTTAGCTGAAGTGTGGGAGGCCGCACTTGATATGCTTGGCGGTAAAGGTGCTGGCTATGCCGAATCAGCTCTTTAGGAGCATTATTTTGATGACGATGCTCGCGCCGCTCTCGCCAGGGAAAGAGAACAGCTTGCAAAATTAAGGGCCGAAATGGCGGTAGGGGAACATTCAGGAAAAACTATCTTAACTGCTCCGATTCAGCCTTCTCCTTCGGCCGATATTGATATCATCGGTTCCAGTTCCCATTCTCCATCCCCTAATAAAGTTACCACCGAGATCACGAGTATATAGGGTGGAGATAAAGGTGGCGAGAGTGCCGAGGCACAGGCTTATGAAGTTGATGTCAGGAAACCGACTTCTCTAGGTAACTCTACTGTTAATCTTGCCCAAGTAGACTGCTCATCTGTTTCTTACGAGCTTGATGAGCTTCTTAACTATTTCCTGAACCTCAGCGAGCCTTTATCTTCTCTTTTTACTGACTTTAACTTCTTTTCTTCTGTAGAGAAAGCAACGGGCATCGTTCAAACTTCCTCTCCTCCAATTATTCCTTCCTTGGCTCTCCAAGTCACCCCTCCTTCTGCTTCGCAACCCCGGTCGCAAGAGGAGCAAATAGAAGCACTTCACGGCTTAGATGATCCTATTGCCTCTCAAGAACATGGGGGAGAAGGACTTGGAGAAGGCAATGAGTCTCTGAAGCGAACCACTTCTGATAACATAAAATTATCTGCTCTCGTTACTCCGGGAAGTGAGTCTTCTTCAAGGAGGAGGAGGAAACGTGCCACTTCCAAGAAGAGAAGGAAATGCATTCTTGCTTCTGAGGAGGAAGCGGGAGTTGATCCGGCAGTAACCCTTTCTCCTTCATCCCCGACTCTCCCAAGCCGTCCTGAAAAGCTGCCTATCAGGTCAGGTGAAGGCTCTAAGGGTGGTGGAAAGAAGAAGTAAGGAGTCGTGCTTCAATTTACTTCTAGTTTTTGCTTTTTGCATGTACTGGCCGGAGATTGTGCGGGTACCGACCCCCGCTTTTCTTTTTATTTTGAAACCTGTACCTGCACAAAATTTTAACAGTGTTGAATAAAATGATTCTTTTTCTTTGTACAAACTTCTGTCTGTATCTGAGAATGCCTTTATTATTCATTTTTGTACAAGTTTCTTTACACGATATTGCAGTGAGCTTGTGGTATATTGTTCGAGCGTAATTTTACCGATGTAGTTACACCATGTTTCCCCTATACCATAAGCTCGTTGCAACATTTTATATTTTGAGGGGACTTGTACTTTTATTTTCTAGAGAATAATTATTCCATACTTGGAGGAATATTATTTTGTTAAAAAAAAGAGTACAACTCCCTCCATATAAGTTTTTACGCTTCATCCTTCGAAGATATCACTTTTTCTTTTGTGCATATACACATTTTACCAAGTGAATTCTTCTATGTGGTAAAGCGGGCCTCTGAAGGGTACTTTAACTTTTTTTTTTTGAGGAAGAGTATTTTCCAGAATAGGTGAATCATTCTTCCTTTGAAAGTTAAAGTGTGCCTTTGATGAGGGCCTTTTTTTTAACGCCTCAGTAAAGGGCTTTCTGACTTTTGCATTTCTGACGAAATGCTTCTTTGAAAAGTTGCACCTCTGAGGAGGGCTTTTTCACGTTTCAACACTTGGAAGTTTTATTTCAATCTCGGTGAAACGTGTGCCTCCGAAGAGTTGTGCCTCCGAGGAGGGCTTTTTCACGTTTCAACACCTGGAAGTTTTATTTCAATCTCGGTGAAACATGTGCCTCCGAAGAGGTCTTTCTGCTCAATTGTGCCTCCGGGAGGAGGTCTTTTCATTTCTGCCTCTGGAAAGAGGTCTTTCTGTTTTGTTGTGCCTCTGGGAAGAGGTCCTTTTGGTTTCTGCCCCTTGGGAGAGGCTTTTATTTTTCCCTGTTCACTGGGAAGCGGGCCTCCGAAGAGGGCTTTTCACATTTCATTTCACGGGAGTGTATCGACCGATCACGATGAAATGTGTGCCTATGAGTAGGGTTACTGCCTGGAAGTTTGGAGTTTCTTCCTCTCGGTTGGACGGATTCACGGGAGTGTATCGACCGATCATTCCACAACTTTGTATCGAGAAAGATCTCTCTTTTTCTGGTTGGCCCGCTCGAGGTCTTTTAGCATTTCAACTGTGGTGAAATGGGCCTCCGAAGAGGACTTTTTTCACGTTTCAACACCTGGAAGTTTTATTTCAATTTCGGTGAAATGTACGCCTCTGAGTAGGGCTTTTGCCTGGAAGTTTGGAGTTTCTTTCTCTCGGTTGGACGGATTCACGGGAGTGTATTGACCGATCATTCCGCAACTTTTTAACGAGAAAGATCTCTCTTTTTCTGGCTAGGCCCGCTCGAGGTCTTTATCCTTCGAAGAGTTGTGCCTCCGTAGAGGGCTTGTGCCTCCGAAGAGGTTTTTTGCTGATTGATGCTTGCTCGCCCATGTCGTTTTTGCCATCCATTCATGTTGGCGATCCCCGTTGTCTTTTGCAAGTGTCATCACTTTTTAGTTGCCAATGATTTCCCTTATCCAAAGAAATACACTTCATAGTCAAGCAAGTTCGTGGTGGTAGACACAGGCTATTTAACTGGTTGTTTGTTTACTCAAACATTTGCAGTTAGTTAGATATGGTCCACTTCCATCCACATTGCTCACTTTTGTTCGAAGCACTTCTTTTGTAGGATTTGAGTATGGAAATCTTGAATGGTTTAGTGCTTGCTTGTTGAGTGATGTCGGAGATTAATTGGTCTTGCGATGGGTAAGCTTCACTTTTATAGCCTACGTTATTAAGTCGACATTTTAGTAACACAACTAATGTATTTTATATGTCGAAATAAAACAAAGCAGTTTATAATAGAAGAGAACACAAGATTTATAGTGGTTCGGCCAAAAACTGGGCCTACATCCACTTTATAGCTTTTCATTATTCACTTGCTTTACAATTGTTTTCAATACAAGAATCATATATTTGCAATTCCTTTACAACATTTCAGCAAAGCTTTCAAGTAAAATAAGGACGCAAATGATTGCTGTTCCAAGCTCTTGGAATTGGTTCTCCTTCGACAGTTGTGAGTTTGAATGTGCCATCAAGAAGCTTTGTGCCTATAACACATGGCCCTTCCCAGTTTGGCACAAACACACCTGTAGCTGTTATGATTCTCTTCAGAACTAGGTCCCCAACTTCAAAGTTGCGCTGACGAACTTTGGAATTGAAGTGCCTGGCTATTCTTTGTTGATGAGCTGCAATTCTAAGTCTAGCCTCTTCTCTTCTTTCATCAAGGAGGTCAAGAGCTTCAAATTGCAGTTTTTCATTCTCATCTTGATCAAAATGGATCCTTCTGTGTGAGGGGACTTCAGTTTCCACTGGAATCATTGCTTCTGTCCATATGCCAATGAAAATGGAGTATGCCTAGTCGCAGTTTTGTGGGTGGTCCTGTATGCCCATAGTGCAAGAGGTAACTTGTCAACCCAACCACTTTTCGCTTTTTCCAGTTGCTTTTTGATGGTCGATTTGATGATTTTGTTTACTGCTTCCACTTGCCCGTTTGCCAGCGGATGAGCCACTGTTGAGAAGCTTTTTTCGATTTTGAATCTTTTGCAAAAATCTTGGAATTCCTCACTTTCAAACTGAGTACCATTGTCTGTGATTATCTTCTGAGGCACACCATACCTGCAAATGATATTCTTAGTCACAGAACTTATCATTTTCTTAGAGGTAATAGTGGCCAAGGGTTCGGCCTCAGCCCATTTAGTAAAATAATCAACAACAACGATAGCATATTTAATCCCTGATTTGGCAGTCGGCAAAGGCCCAATGAGATCTATTCCCCAGATTGCAAACGGCCATGGACTGAGCATTTGTGTTAGCTCAGTGGAAGGTGCTCTAGGAATTTTAGCGAATCTCTAGCATTTATCACACTTTCGGGAATAGTCAGCAGCATCCTGATTAATTTCTGGCCAAAAGTATCCATAACGGAGGATTTTCTTTGCCAAAGTTTGACCACCTGTATGATCCCCACATTCCCCTCCGTGTACTTCAGTTAGAATCGTCTTAGCTTCTTCCCTTGTCACACATCGGAGTAATGGCGTTGAAAATCCTCGTCTGTACAAACGACCATCTTGAACTATATACCTGGAGGCTTTGCTCATCAGCTTTTGTCGTTCTTTCGAATTTTCTGGCAAAGAACCATTGAGTAGATATTCAAGTATCGGGGTCATCCATGATTCTTGCTCTTGGGATATGTCCATAATCCAATCAACATCCATTTCATCTGTACTTGGGGATGACAATACTTCAACGGGAACTAACCCCAATAGTTGAGCTTCACCAGTACTCGAATACTTTGCGAGAGAATCCGCCTTCATATTTTCTTCTCGAGGAATATGGTTTATTGAATAATGGTCAAAATCTTGAAGGAGCTCCCAGGCTTTTGACAAATAGGCTGGTAAATTTCCTCCTTTAGCTTGAAATTCCTTCTTGACTTGACAAACAATAAGTTGAGAATCACTGAAGATATGCAATGCCTTGATGTTTAGTTCTTTAGCGATCCTTAAACCAGCGATGAGAGCTTCGTATTCAGCTTCATTATTTATCGAAGGGAATTCCAGCCTTAGTGCATAACATAGTGATTGACCTTCTGGGGTTTCAAGGACAACCCCTGCTCCGAAATAGTAATCATTCCTTGCGCCATCGACATACAATTTCCATTGGATTGGGATGCTATCAATGACTTCTTCCTCACTATCACCCTTATCCGTACATTCTGCGATGAAATATGCTAAAGCTTGTCCACTGATTGCTTTCCGGGGATGATAAGTGACGTCGTACTGGCTGAGTTCGATATTCCATTTCAAAAGACGGCCGGAAGTCTCAGGTCGGAATAGGACTTGCTTTAGAGGCTGATCAGTGAGGACTTTGATAGGATGAGCTTGGAAATAAGGCCTCAATTTTCTTGATGCGATCAACAAACAATAGGCGAGCTTTTCTAATATGGAATAGTTCATCTCTGCTCTAGTGAACCTTTTGCTGATATAATAGACTAGGCGTTGAATCCTTGCATCTTCCCGTACCAACACTGCACTGAGAGCATGAGACGAAATTGTCAAATATATGAAGAGATCCTCACCACTGTCAGGCTTTGAAAGTATCGGAGGCACTTCCATATGACAAATCAACTCATCAAATGCTTTCTGACATTCAGGAGTCCACTCAAAGTTCTTCTTTCCTTTTTTCAGAGCATCAAAGAATGGAATGCATTTGTCAGTAGCTTTGGAAATGAACCTACTTAAAGCAGCAACCTTTCCATTGAGACTTTGCAATTCCTTCTTCGTTCTAAGAGCCTTGACCTCTCTCAGGGCAGTGATTTGAGCTGGATTGGCTTCAATGCCCCTAGTGCTCACAATGAAACCCAAAAACTTTCCGGACTCCACTCCAAATGAACATTTCAGGGGATTAAGCTTCATTCTATACTTTCGGAGTACTGCAAACATCTCTGCCAAGTGATCCATGTGGTTCACTGCTTTCTTAGACTTTACTAGCATATCATCAACATAAACTTCCATTGTCTTACCAATCCGTGATTTAAACATGTGTTAACAAGCTTCTGGTAAGTTGCCCCTGCATTCTTGAGCCCGAAAGGCATGACCTCGTAGCAGTAGAGTCCAACATCTATGATGAAGCTTGTATCCTCTTGATCCGGCTCATGCATCAAAATCTGGTTGTATCCGGAGTATGCATCCATGAAAGATAACAATTCATGTCCCGCTGTCCCATCCACCAACTGATCGATCCTGGGCAGCGGGAAACAGTCTTTGGGGCAGGCTTTGTTCAGATCCGAAAAATCAATGCACACTCTCCACTTTCCGTTAGCTTTCTTAACCAGCACTGGATTTGAGACCCAATTTTGATAAGTAGATTATGTAATGAACCCGTTCTCCATGAGCCGATCCACTTCTTCTTTTAACGCTGCCGTTCTCTCAGGACCCTGAGTCCTTCTCTTTTGTTTCACAGGTGTAAATTTTGGATCAATGTTCAGGGTATGCACTGCAATCTCCGGGGATATTCCGCACATGTCCGCATGAGTCCAAGCGAATACATCCAAATTAGCCTTCAAAAATGAAATCAAAACATTTTGAACGTCGGATTGAGTTGTGAACCCACGTTAAGTACTTTGTTTGGGTCCTTTGGGTCAACAGGCACTGGTACTGTTACCTTTACTGGTACCACTCTATTCTCCCCTGCACTGGCTTTCCTTGGATCCATCTCTCTTCGTGCCCCACTACATTCACCAGTGCAGGGTCCACCCTGTAATTGCTACAAGGTTGGTGCTTTGATGCGGACTGGAGCCGCCGCACCTTTTCCCATCTCTCTCTTCCTGGATTCTCGCAATTCTGCAAAATAACATTCTCGCCCCGCATCTTGGTCTTCCTTAACCACACCAACTCCGTTATCTGTAGGGAATTTTAGAGTCAAGCACCATGGAGCAAGAACAGCTTTGAATGCAGCAAGAGTTGGACCGCCCAAAAAGGCATTGTAAGCAGAGAATTCTTCAACAATTATAAAGGTTTGCTTTCGAGCCACCTTACTCAGTCCTTTCCCGAGTTCTACAAACAAATCTATGGTCCCAATTGGCTGTTTGGGTTCTCCAGCAAACCCAGCAATCTTAAGTGATAAAGCTTGAACGTCAGCCATTGGAATTTTCATTTGATCAAAGGTCTTCTTGAAGAGGATGTTGCATGAGGCTCCACAATCAACTAGAACTCTTCTCATAGTTGCCGGTCCAATACCAGCGGATATGACCAAAGGATCTGTGGTCGGAGCTTCGATACACAAAGAATCCCTGGCACTGAACACAATATCATCTGTGGAAGTCTTTTGTTGCTTTAAAGGCGCATCATTCTCTAAAACAAAAACATTCTCTTCAGCTGGTACATGCTTCAAGGCCCGGGCATACCTTTCCATCTCGCCCCAGCTTCTGCCTGCTGGGTGAGGTCCTCCAGTTATTATATTGATGACAGGCCTTTCCGATTCATGTTCCACGGCCTTCTCACTTGAGCCAGGACGGTGAGCGGGAACTTGTTGTTCTTGAGTTGATAGAGCTGAGGCATTTCTGTTCCTTTTCACATACTGTTGTAGCTTGTTTTCCTTTAAGAGTTGTTCAGTTACCTCTTTCAATTGGCGGCATTCGTTGGTATCATGGCCGGGCTGGTTGTGGAACCGGCAGTACTTTCCACTTTTTTCCATCTTAATCGCAACTCTCATTTTAGGTGGTGCCGGATAATTGACATCATCTTTAGTTGCAAAGTAGATATTTTCAGGGGTATCGGTCAAGGGTGTGAAATTGAAAGGACGACCTTTCTTAGCGTCTCCCTGTTTCTTTCCACCATCGTTTCCCCTTTTCTGAGTGTTTGGTTCCTTCTTGTTCGTAGCAGCACCATTGTTCCCGGCTTGCACTGATACCACCTTAGCTGGTGCTTGGAGGCTCTCCAGGCACATGAATTCATCCGCTTTCTTGTAGAACTTGTCAAGTGAGTTTGGTTCTTTCATTTTCAACCATTTTCCAAATTCGCTTGACTTGTCAATTGCCCTCATCAAGTACGTCAAGACCATGCGTGGCTCAGCATTATCCACCTCAGCCAATGATATGTTAAAGCGATTCAAGAACGACCTGATAGATTCTCCCGGATTTTGCTCTAGACTTGAGAGCGATATTATGTCCTTTGTTTTAGAAGCATACAATCGAAATTGCTCCTTGAATTTTCTGGTCAAATCGGAGAATTGATCGATGGACCTGACTGGCAGCTTTGTAAACCATAATAGAGCTACACCTTCTAGATAAACCGGGAAGTATCGGCATTTAATTTCATCAGACGCCCTGGCACCAGTCATGTGGCAGTCGTATTTGTACAGAAACTCGTTAGGATCACTCGTCCCCTTGTTAGCCGGAATAGTGGGGGGAACGAATTTCCTTGGGAACTCTGCCTTCAAGATCCTTTCAGTAAATGGAGTTCAGCTTGGAGCAAATCCCCACTCTTTCTCGTCTTCATCTCTTCGCATGCTTTCCTTCATGATTTGACGAACCATACCCGAAAAATACTCTTCATCATTTAGAGGCTCTGGAGGACACGCATCAGCCACTCTATCTGAATTCTGCCTTGACAATCGTTCACGGAGGGTCGGCTGCGGCCCTGACCCTCCAGCTTGAAGAGGAGTCCTTTCTACAGGGTCTGCGGCTCTTTGAGAAATGTTTCCTTCAACATCCTGAACTCCCACAGTAGGGTTCCCATCATTATTACTCGGTTGACGGTTTGCCCCAAGAAGATCATTTAACTTACTCAAGATCAGGGCATTCTGAGCATTCTGGTCCTCCAACTGTTCATTCTGAGCATTCAATTGTTGATTCAGCCCCAGAACTACAACATCCAATTCTGCTCGGGTAACTCCAACAGCTGGAGCTGCTTGACTTGAAGGAGGAGAGGTAGCAGTATTCTCTTGAACATTATCGGATCTTACAGAATTTCGTTTTCTCCCAGGAGCCATTATTTCAAACAAACTTCTGGTTTTAAAAGAAATCCTTTCAACAATCCTTCGCGGAGCAATAGTGGAAGTTTCCTAAGTTTGGTTCTCAGTGATAGCACCAAAAAATGTTAACGTAAAAATCAGACGCTAACACCCCGGTGTAAATTGAAGTTGAGTGAAAGCACCACCCGTGTATACGGGAACTACAAACAAGTAGAGAAATCATAGAAAAAACGGAAAAGACAACATTTTTTTTAGTGGTTTGGCTTAGGGTAAGCCTACGTCCACTTTAAATCTCTTTATTACTAAATTCGGTTACAACTTTACAACAATCTTTAATTACAACACACTTTAAACCAGTAGATCAAACTTTGATGGAGAATAATCTTCCGAATTCATGTTGAATGATGTAGATTTTCTCTTGGAGATCGTAGTAGAGTCCTTGGTGTTTGGAGTACTTGAAGTGTTGAATGAGTCGAGAATTCAGCAGAGTATCGGCGCTTGAAATGATCGGCCAAAAGTCCCCTTCATGTTTGAGGTAGGTTGGTATTTATAGAAAAATCATCCCATTGGATCGTAAGTCGTGTTCGACTCGTGGTAACCCGTGGCCGAGTTAAGTTGGGTCGTGGGCGATTCAGCTGGTATAATTCATGCTTGGTGTCAGAGCACCTTCGGTCTTCTGGATATAGCGCAAGTCCTAACTCGTTCACGAGTTAAGAGGTCATGGCCAACTTATCTGACAGCTATTGGTTCCTCAATGGTTCACTTCTTCAGAATTACAAGTCCTGAGTCGCTCACGAGTCAACTCTCTTACATAAGCATTGTGACTACGGGCTACGACTTAGTGGTTTTAGGTTGTAGGTGAGTCATGTTGAGTCGTGAGTCGTGAGTCGCTTCCTTGAGTCGCTGACAACTCAAGGTAGGTCGTGGGTTGCACGATTCTGTGACTCGCGCAACTCCTTAACTTGTTGAGTCGGTAAATCGTTGAGTCGGCCTGTCTCATAAACCGTTAACCTCTTGATTCGTTCCGCTTCTCTTAAGCCGCCTTGAATTCTAACTTGCCAGCTTGTTGAGTCGCTTCTACCTTTAAGTCGTGAATTACCTTGAGTCGTAGACCTATTGAGTCGGTAAGAACCTTAAGTCGTGATCCATCCTTTCTTTCTTAAACCGTTAAGTCGTAGACTCCTATATGTCGTAAGTCGTTCACTTCCGTAAGCTGTTGACTCCTTTAGGTCGACCAATCCCTGACTCGTTAAGTCGTGTAACTCCCTTGAGTCGTTAAGTTGTTAAGTCGGTTACTTATTGAATCGGACCACTTCTTAAGTCGCTCTGCTTCTTTAAGTCGTGAGCCGTCTCAGGTCTTATCTCATTGATCAAACGGGGTTAACACTTTGGATGTTGGCTCCTGTTAGGAGTAGGTTTCGAAGAAGGTGGATCGGTAATGGAGGGAGCCATATAATCGAGGAATATGGGAGGGGACCTTATATATAATGAAAACTGGATTGGGTAAGAAGGGCTTGGTATCCAAATGGAGCAAAGGTGGGCTCGGGTGTATGTGCTAAGGAATCATTGATACTCAGAGTGTTTTTAGTTGTTCTCAAAGAAAAGGTATTGGATACCCATTGGTCAATGAGGGACATGTAAATCTTGGAAATATAGCTTTGAGTCTAGTGTCTAGCTTTGGACTGTAAGATATGTATCCCGCTTTTGGTTACGAGATAAGAGAGTACAACAGAGAACCGGGATTTCCATTAGTTGCTGGCTTGGGGTCATATGAGTTATCATATATTCAAAGAACAAGGAGTGATGGTTTGGATTACTGATGGATGCTTGCATTTTTTCATTCTAAACTCTGATGATCGTCCTATATCGATCGGGTATGACAGTAGTGCACTATTTATATACTATTGTGCCAGTGGTATAGGGTGGTCGTCACATCAGAGCTTTGGTTACATGATTAACTGGAGTCCATACCATAATCCATTAGAGATAGAGAAGGTGTTATGGCCTTAGGCTGGATCTTTAGTGTATATAAATTATATATGAGAGAGTGTGTACTTGTTATATGTTTGGTTTTCAAAGCTATATAATAATATATTATACAGTATAAGTCGCATGCACATAAGAACTATGGACACAATTTTCTTTATGAGAGGCTGATCTTTCTTGTTATATATAAGAATGAGCCGATATATAAGAAACACAATGAGAAATTCTTCTTTAGGAGTAGAAGAACGAGCAGGATCGGGAGATGCTACGCCTGATGTCCAAGCCATGTTCAATGCTATGATGGCTAATATGATGAGGAATGCTCTTGGATTGGTGATAGGTGGAGGTGCTCTCATGCAAGCGCCTAGGCTAATTTTGCCAATTTGAACAAAAATTATTCTACTCTTGGAAGAAAGTCTTTCCAGGGGATGGAGTTAGCCACAGAAGTGCAAAATTAGTTGGATACTTATGAGAACATCTTTGGTGATATGAAGATGGGAGATGCTATAAAAAGGAATTTGGCATCGAGATAGCTACATGGTCGAGCCATGAATTGGTGAATGTTGTAAATATTTCTACTCTAGAGGATCATTTCAGTTGGGATTAGTTTAAGGCAAGGTTCGAGGAGGGCTGTTCAGAAGTCAGTTTTGTTTGGAAAATTTATTGATCTCAGTAAGGAAAGATGACGGTTTCTTAGTATGTGTGTAATTTAATGCTTTTTATGAGTATGGATGTCGTTCATCAACACTCTATTGAGAAAGAATGAGAAATCCACCATTGGTTTGGATGGCTACTTAGGGGAAAAGCTATTGGCCCATATAGATTGAGCAATTTGAGAAGCTTGTAGAAAAGGCGCTGGCCCATGAGAGCTTGTACCCTAAGGCTAAGACTTCTATTGTTGTTTCTGCTGAGAAAGAAGAGTGAAAACCATAGCAAGGTGGTGCAGGCAATAAGAGGTGAACTAAAAGGGAAAGCGGTCTTAGGGAAAGGGTAACGAGAACCTACTTGCTTTGGATGCAACAAAAAGGGTCATTTGATTAAAGACTGCAAGGCGAGTGAGAAGAGGAAATGTCACAACTGTGACAAGCCTGAGCAATTGAAGAAGAATTGTCCATAACCGATGAAGGATAAGCAGGTGGTGAGAGCATATGCTTTAGATGCAGTCCTGACTTTGTCAAGTACTCCCTCGATGTAGTAGAAGGAGAAGGGATTCGTCATTCAATGTATGCTTTCTATTAGTGATGTTCATGTTTGAATTTTGTTTTGATACCGGTGTTTGTCATTCATTCATTCATAGTGACCTAGTAAATAGATTGCTATAGGAATCTGAGATAGTAGACCGACCCATAACCATGACGAATCCTGTTATAGGATTTATTAATCTTTACATGGTTTGTTGCGGCCTAATTTATCGAGTCATGGGTGTTCTTTGGTTTGTGATTGTTTATTTTGTACTTTGTTGGATTCGAGATTGTCTTACGCATGGATTGGCTTAAGAAGTGTGCAGCTATGGCAGATTGCGTGAAGCTGTTGGTGACAATCGAAGATGTGGATGAGCGAATTGTATTGATTAGCTGCCTACCAAAGGATGGGACGATGGTAAGCTTTCTATATTCGCTTGAGGTTCTACATGAGGGATTGTCATTAGTGCCTATCGCTAAAGAGTATCTGGATGTCTTTGAGGAAGGGACTAGATTGCCGCCACATAGAGAGATCGAGTTTCAGATAGACTTGGTGAAGGAAGCCAGACCAATAGTTATTCCCTGGAGGCATATAGCACCTGGAGAGCATAAAGAAAATGATGTGCAAGTAAATGACTAATTGAGGAAAGGGTTCATTCGAAGGATCATATTTGAGTGGGGCACATCTGTGGTATTTGCAACGAAGGCGGATGACTCTTTGAGGTTGTGTGTGGATTATTATGAGCTGAATAAATGATGAAGAAGAACAAGTATCCACTTCCACGCATTGATGACTTGTTTGATCAGCTGCATGGTGCGAAGGTGTTATATCAAATGGATTTGGCAAGGGGATTTCATCATCTTAGAGTAGCAAAGGAAAGTGTTCCTATTATGGCGTTTCATATGCTGTCGGGATTTTATGAATAGTTGGTGATTCCATTACGCTCCGGCTACTCTATGGATCTCATGAATCATGTTTTTAGAGAACAGCTGAATAAGTTCGTGCTTGTATTCGTGGATGATATTTTGATCTAGCCAAGAATCGAAGAGGAGCACAAGACATAATTGAGGATTGTGCTAGAGATATTGGGGAAGCACAAGTTGAGAGTGAAGTTCTCTAAGTATCACTTGTGGAGGGAAGAAGTGGGATTTTTGGGTCACATAGTTTTCGGGCAGGGCATAGCTATGGATCCTACGAAGGTGGCAGCGGCCCAAGATTGAAATCATCCTAGGAATGTTGTCGATGCTGGGAGTTTCCTAGGATAGTGTGACGACCCATACTTCAAGCTTCGAAAATCAGCATCCAGTACATCACCCATATTCAAGTGTTGGAGATTCAAACATTGCAGTCTGGTTCGTTGGAGTCATAACACATTAGATGATAACAACACAATGGAAACAAAAACTATCACTGGTACACAAATGGATTACAACATTCTACAACAAGTGCCCAACATCATTAGAGCTCTATATATACAACACAACAACGAAAAAATAACATCAACATGGTCTTCCAAGAGAGCTCAACATACTACATCTTCATTTTCAAAGCTCCAAAGCAAAAGCTCAAAAACCAAAACTTCCAAAGCAAAAACTTCCAAATCCATATCTACTACCTGGGTTAGCTCCATAACCTACTGATAAACTGACTCTAGGCTCCCGTATGGAAAATTATGGGCAACCAAAGTTTAGAAAAGGGAACAACAAATTCCAAATCAGTCATGGGACTGGTATGAGAAACATAAAAAGAGTTATTTGTAGAAATAAAAATCCGTTCATGCTTTTTTGGAAAATGAAATTACCATAAGGTCTCCTGGCACACACTCAAATGCAATCGCACACATGGGGGAGGTTTCTCCTTATATTAGTCAAAAACCTTTATACGTGAAAATCCTTTTGATATTATTATTAGTGCATAGTATGGAAAACATTTTTTCAAGTATAATATTAATCTTAGCCAGCATGCGTGCCATTATCGTATGTCTACTATAGCTACCCTGTTAAATGGTAGGTTCTACAACTAAAATTGTAAAGGGCTCGTATTGTTTTGTTTGGATTTCCATCAAATGGCCAAATCTAAGGAACTTCCTTTATCCGAATAGGTATGCCTCTAGAAGGACGTCCTGAGAACCTAATCGGATCTCGGCCAACACAAGGCCGGGTTACCTCTGCAACTAGGTGACTAATTGTCACGAGTATGCTATCCCCCGGTCGTAACCGACCTTTACCGATGCACCTCACATTCTAACAACCACATAAGTAAAATATTTGGGCTCCATACCAAAATACCACTTTTTGTCCAGAAGGAAATGCACATACCCTTAGGGTCGCGAACCCCATGACCTTGATGCATCCTTCCTGTTTCGACCATTTCTCGGGGTGTGAGGTTCGATGAAGTCTCATCCCGCGAAGCTACGCTTTACACAAAAGCCATGCTTCGATCAATCAATGCTCAACACTTAGCATGCCACATTACAAAATTGGGAATATATCACTAATAACTATCAACTATATAACCTCTTAGCTCGTACGTCTCAGAGAAGGGTGTTGCGCTAAGAGAATAAATTCTCCGCCATCAAACAGAAATGTATTTGATAAAAACCAGCTTTATATCTCAAAGTGTAATATCAGACACACATCCATACAAGCCCATCCTAGGTCTGAATGGAACCGAAGGAACTTCATCCAATTAAGGAAAAAGTCCATGCAAATCCGGATATCCCCTAATCATGTCCGGACTCCCCATCACATAGAGTAATCTCTATACCGGAGCAATTCGGTGCAGAGACAATCGACAGGAAATCCTTTCGTTTTTGAAAATATCCAGTCTTCAACCACCGTCTTCAAATGCAATTCCATTTGTCGTATCATTATTGGAATGGGCTTTATGACTTAATGTCCTCCCCCGGCCTTTTCGAAAAATGAGCGCTAATTTGAAACATGTGGGTAAAATTTCCTTTTTTAATCTTTTTAAACAAAAGATCCATCTTTAAGATCCGATGTGGTTTTCGGATAACCATTTGGAATCCGTTCTCGGTCTCATTGAAATTCAAATGCCGTATTAAAGGCTAAGTTGTTGGAGTAAACAATTTTAACTCAATTCAGAAGTTCACATTCACACAGTAATTCATCATAGATGAATAACTTACATTATCACAGTTCAATCCGGGCATTTCATATCATAGAACATCACATATCAGAGATATCAAACAATTCAAGACATTCAATATAATCCAATCATCCATAAGCAAGATTAATTTCATCATCGAATTTATAATTAACCCATTAAATCAATAACTTATGAATTAATTACCTACCCCTGCCTAATTAACATTGATTAGATACAAACCATTTGTTATTATTTTAATTAATTAATGAAATTAATTAATCATACTTAATTATCCATCTTAATTAATTAACTATCCCTTAATTAATTACATTAATTAATTTACCTTTAATTAATTACATTAACCAATTATCCTTTAATTAATTACACTAATTAATCATCCTTTAATTAATTTCATTATGTAATTATCGTTTAATTACTTACCTTAATTAATCATCCTTTCATTAAGTAATTATCCTTTAATTACTTACATTAATTAGTCAACATTTAATTAATTACACTAAGTAATTATCCTTTAATCACTTTCATTAAGTAATCATCCTTTAAGTAGTTATCCATTAATTACTTACATTAATTAACATTTAATTAATTAGTTATGCTTTAATTATTTACACTAAGTGATTATCCTTTAATTACATAAACTAATTATCCTATAATTACTTATGTAAATTAATTAACCCTTAATGACTTAAGTCCTTAAGTGATCTAAGATAAACCATTATCTTAATTAATTACTTAATTAAATCAGCTAAATCTTATTTAAATTAAAGGTTTGAAATTAACCATCAACATACAAAATCACTTCAGACCCTTTTGAGTAATTAAAATTCAATACATTCACCTTCATTACTTACTTATTTACTTCACTTTATTTTTTTGAAAATACCAAGGGATTTAATTACATAATTATCCCAATATATAATTTATTTAAAACCAAATTAATTAATCTTAAAAACAATTAATTTGAAAATTTTAACCTTTGAAACTTGCTTGATTACTTGATCAATACATTTGCTTGAAACCCTTTAAAACTTGTTTAATAAATTTATCATTAATAAATGAATTAAAAACATTTCATCTTCTTAATTAATTACTTAATTACATTATTTAAATAAACCTAAGAAAAAATTATAACTAATGGGCATATAAATACAAACCTTAATTTAAAATAATTCATTTTAAAACCTCTAATTAATCCCAATCTTAAATAAGATAATTATTATATAATAGAATTAATTAAGAAGTTGTTTAACTTTTAAAACTAGTTTTATTTAAAATTTAAAATTTTAAACTGTTACAACATATACCCGAGACAACTCGAGTTCCCACCCGAGCCAATGTCAAATTTTCCCGAGTCCAACCCGAGCCACTTCCTGTTTTATTTTAAACTTTGTTATGTTAAAAAATTTAAAACTGCTATAATGTGCTAAACCCACGTGAACATACCCGGAAGCACACTCGAGCCAACAACTCAATTCCCCGAGCTAAACCCCGAGACCACACCTTCGTCTCAAACCCAACATCAACAATCCAAATTTCCAATACACACTGACACAGGTGCACATCGTCCCCACACTTCTCTGACCATCGCTACGACCACCCACCAGTCGCTGATGACCTCACTGACGAGCCCATCCACCCAGCTCTTTCGATTTTTCCTGGAATCGAAAACGAGGATGTTAAGCACACTAGAACCGAAAGTTGATCGATGGAAACACCTCGTGCCACAATCCAAGTCCATCTGAAACCACGCCGTCTCACCCGAATCTTCGTCGAAATCACATGCTTCGGTCCCCCTCGATCATGTCAAGTCTGATCCACCCACAACCATGAATTTCCCTTAAAAGCCTCATTGACTAAAACTGGTCCTTAAACCCTACTACGACGTCGTGCCGCCACCACGATGATCAGAAAATTCTCTGATCATTTTTCCCGAGACCATCAACCTCCCAACTGCCTCTAGCAGCAATCCCGACCTTCCACTCCTCACCAATCACTAGAAATTGAGGAAACACTCGATTCCTTTCAACCCAAAGATTCTACCACAATTCAAAACAAAAAAATCATGATTCTTATTTTAAAAATCATGGTTTACAAAACTAATTTGGTGATGTAAGAGGAACTGGATATCATGATGTTTGAATTTCTGACATGATTCAAGTTCTACTGTATTTTCTGATTTTTCCAAAGAAACTAAAACCAATAATACTTAGAAATATTTTTAAAATTAAGATCACATTATTAAAACCTATTTTGTTCAAACATCCAAGCCTAAAAAGAAATAGAGGATGAGATTTTGAATTTTGGATAGGTTTTGAAGCCTGTAATCTATGAACAGAGGCATGTTTGCCTAAACACAGACATGCACACTATATATATGCAGACATGCAATCATATTTATATCCATAGAAGCACATATCACATCATAACTTCATATGTATCAGGCTATCAAACAATCTAGCTTTTAAAAAGAATTGTTTATTCACAGTTTTGGTTGACGGTGAAAATAGTTTTGATCTTGAAAATTTTGAAGACTGGAAATTTGGTTTGACTTTGATCTACTTAGCTAGCTTTAGGTTGAAGATTGTTTGTTGTTTGAGATGATCTGATATGCTTGTTTGCTTCAGATTTGAGATTGAAAGAGGTTGTTTTTATATTTTTATTTTCTAGTTTTATTTCTCAAGTTTTGGTTTTGAATAAAATTTTTGAAAATGAAAGAGAGGAGAAGTAGAGATGTATTTATAGCCTTGATTTATATTTTTAAAAATGAAAATTAATGTGACACTTGTTAATTACTTGATAAAATTGTTGCACTTGTTTAATGCATGTATTACAAAGCTTACAAATGTCTTAAACCTTTTATTTTATTTTCTTATGTTTTTATTAATTTATGTTTATGTTTTATATATATACACACACACATATTTACAAACCATATTTATTCATATAAATTTTTAAAAGAAAGCATAATAAAACTTCTTATCAATTCTTATTTTAACTAAAGCTATTTTACTTTTTAATTTGCATGTCTTTATGATTTAACATGTTTTTATATAATTTTATATTATATTTTCTATTTTTATTAAATATTGAAAATTATTATATTGACTTTAAAACATAACTTTCAAATCACAATATATATACATACACACACACATATATACATATATATATTATAACTAGAGAACGAAATTTATTAGTTTTAAAATATAGAGTTTTAAATCTAATTTATTTTTAAGATATTTATTTTTGAATTCCAAATCTAAATTCTATTTACAATCTAGTTATATATATATACACACAAACACATATCTTTTTTTTGGAAAAATTCCAAATTAATTCACAAATTAATTATAAAATTTATATTATTTACTAACTTAAATTTGGCTTAAAAACGAGATCGTTACAAATCCCCCCCCTTAAGAAAATTTTGTCCTTGAAATTCGAAAGAAAACGATAATCCCAAAGCTTTTATTTCAAACAATCTATGCATACATATCAGCCATATACTAACAACCAAAGCAAACAATTCATTCAAATAACATTTCCAACTATCCTGACACAAATCCAGATAGGCTTTCCTAATACTATCTAGAGTTTCCTAGGTACAATCTTCCGCAATTCTTAGCTGATGAAATCCTTGGGCTTGGTCCATTTTGGAAAAGAATTGAGCATTATGCAATTGATCAAACGGGTCGTCGATTCAGGGCAAAGAAAATTTATTCTTAAGGGTTAACTTATTAAGATCGCGATAATATACACACAATCTCAAAGATCCATCGGACTTGGCTACAAATACTACAGCTGAACCCCAACTGGAATGACTAGATCATATAAATCCTTTCTCCAGTAAATCTTAGGTTTGCTTAACTAGCTCTATTATTTCCCTTAGTGCCATCCTACGACTTGCATGCCCAACTGAACAGGCATTGGGAACTAAGTCGATTCAAAATTTGATTTCCCTACGCGGAGGCAAAGACTTAACTTCTTCAAATACGTCAGGAAATTTTCGAACAATAGGTATGGATTCTAAACTCAGGTCGGGATACCCTAAAATATACATTAGCTTGTCCCTCTTCGGACTTGGATCCTCACAAGAAATCACAACAAAATTCCCAAGTTTGGTTTGACGAAATCATTCTATTGATACAATCTAAATTTAGCTTCATATTTTGTTAACTAATTTATTCCAAGTAAGACTCAAATTCATTAAAGTCAAGAACGAAAAGGTTGATAGGAAACTGATGATGAGAATACAAAATAGGAACCTTTCTACAACATAAACAAAGATTCATAAGGCCTCCTACTCTTCACACAAATACATTCGTCTACGAATCCGGGTTCAAGATTTAACTCTTCTATGGTTTGCTGGGAAATAAAACTATGCATGGCTCCAGTGTCGAATAGAACTTTAACAATTTTACAATATATAAGAGGATTATCTCCCAAAACCCCTATCCCTTTATCAGCTTCCGAGCTTGAAGGTTCATCCTTGATTGCATAAAACTTTGCAACTTGGGCCTGCTTCGTTTCGGTAAACTCTTTAACCATATGTCCTAGCTTATGGGAATAGTAGCATTCCCTAGCTTCTTGTCCTCATTTCTAGGTTGATCCTTCTTCCCTTAGTTCTTAGGCGTCTTGCAACTATTTGAGTAATGACCTTTCTCCAAACAGTTGAAACAAGTAAGATTCTTCGCCTTGTTCTCCTGAGTATCCTTCTTTTCTTTACCTTGCCAAGGTTTCTTTCCTCTGAACTTTCTCTTATTCCAATTTGGATTATTTTCGCTTCCTTTCTCTTCTGGAATCTCTTGTTTATCTAAGGTGGCATTTCTATATTCCATGTAAACTCATCCTCCGATTCGACCAAAGTAAGGGTCTCCCACCATAACAAAGCTTCTTCCTAGAGCTGTTAGGAAGCCATCAATCTCCTTCAATCATCATCCAATTTCAATCCTTTAAAATTCCTCTCACAAGATCGAATCTAAGCTTGCACTTTTAATAGTCTCCATGCCTTTGAATGGTTTCCCTCCAAGTCTTGAGAAATTCTGATATAACTCTGTCAGATTTGGCTGGGGTTGGACGGGAAGAGTTGCTCCTTCCATTACTGTTGTTGCAAGGTCTCCACTGTTTGTAGTGGTACTCCCCTACCTCGCCCTCTTCTTGCACTCATCCTCACTATCCGTAAATAGTAAGAGAATTTACTTAGGTGTACGGATAAGATATCTTAGGGAAAATACTCATTCTAGGGCATTTCTAACCCTATCTCTAATGAGTCACCTAATGAGTTATACTCTAAAGCTAATGTTCTTACTCAACCTTCAGCTCTGATACCACATGTGATGACCCGCATGTTAACGTAAAAATCAGACGCTAACACCCCGTTGTAGATTGAAACTGAGCGAAAGCACCACCCGTGAACACGGGAACTAAAAACAAATAGAGAAATCACAGAGAAAGCAGAAAAAACAACAGTTTTTATAGTGGTTCGGCTTAGGGTAAGCCTACGTCCACGTTAATTCTCTTTATTACTGAATCGATTACGACTCTACAACAATCTTCAATTACAATTCCGATGAGACAAACAACTAGAACTTTGATGCAGAAGAATTCTATAAATCCATGTAGATTGCGTTAGATTTCCTCTCGAAGTTAGTTGAGATGCCTTTTGTACTTGAAGTGTCGAGTGAGTCGAGAATTCAGCAGAGTATCGGCGCTTAAAGAAGTCGGCCAAAAGTCCCTTGAAAGTTGGAGATGGCAATATATTTATAGAGAATTCTAGGCAGGAAACATTACCAAGTCCTAAATCGTAACCGACCTAAGTTGGGTCGTGGACGGCTTAAACTAAGTTGAGGGTCAGTTGCGACTTAAATGCTGGGTCGAGACTTCTTAAAAGCATCCTTGCTGAACCCTGGATATATCACAAGTCCTAAGTCGCAAATGAGTCAACCGGTCCTCTCGTAAGCGATGCGGCATTGATCCTTAACTTCGTTGTCTTAAGTCGTGACCGAGTTAACAAGATGTGGCATAAGTATCACGGTAACTCATTTGTTTGCTTAAGTCGTGTACGACTTACCATAGGTCGTAGGTCGTGACCGACCTAAACTGATTCTCGGCTTATGGCTTAACTGGAGTTAACGAATCATAGTGCGGTATTGAATTTGCCTCTGTAGTCTTATGTCGTGAACGACCTAGCAAAGGTCGTAAGTCGATAACGACTTAGGTGTAGTCGTCTTAACTTCTCGTCCCTTGAGTCGTTAAGTCATAGTCCTTTTAGGTTGCTGGACCGTTACTCCCTTGGGTTGTTAGGTTTTAATTTCTTAAGTCGTGAACTTCTTTTAAGTCGTACCATCTCTTAAGTCATAGACTTACTTCAGTTGGAGACTGCTTAGACCATTTCAACACTTAAGTCGTCTAGACCTTAACTCGTTAGATTGTCCAGACCTTAAGTCGTAGGTTGTGAAGTACTCTGAGTTGTTAGGTCGTCAATGCCTTAAGTCGTGTACCTTCCTTGAGTCGTACAGTTCTTAACTCGTAGAAAATTGAGGGTTAACATTTGCCCCTCGAAGTACACGCCTAGGTCGTAGGTCGTGTGCTTCGACTTATCTTGACTCGTGTGCCGATCTAAGTTCCACTGCCCCGAGATATAAAAGACTTGAGTCGTTTCTCTTACTTCTTTCTGCTCATTACCTATCTCCTAAGTCGCATCTGCGATTAACATTTCTCCGAGCTCCCTACGGTGATTCCTTCCTGATCTGCTTCCGATCCTTTCTAGCATCACACTACGTAAGCGATCCTGCTTCTTTTTCAATCGCCGAACATCGTCAATCTATGAGCCCCGTCCTTCGTCTCCGATTCACCTCTTTAGCCGTGCGAGTATTGTTGCATTGGTCATCGATGGATTTAGGGCTGTTTGATTTGATCTAAGACGACTCGCGATTTGTGGCGATTCAGTGGTGTGATAGAACTAGGGTTGTTGTTGATTGAGATGTTATTGGGTTATCGGGTTAGGAGTTAGAAGGTTAACGGGTTAGGAGTTAGATGAGAATGTGAGTTGGCCAAATAGAGTGGGACATTGCCTCGGGTACGACCTAGCAAATTTGTGCGGCCCAGTGATCTTGGCGACTTAACTATGAATCGACTTAGCATACCCTTCGACTTAAGCTTTGAGTCGTGGCCGAGTTAGGCCTTGAGGATTTTTTGTTGCTTTGAATTGAAGTCTCTCCCATCTTCCACGACTTATGACTTTAGAGCACAGCCGACTTAAGACATCCACAACTCAAGATTGAAACGGCCTGACTTAACTCGTCTCATGATCCTTAGGTCGTAAATGGGTTAGCCAGAGAACCAATGACTTAATTTAACCTGTAGGAAAAATTTCTTAAGCCGTCGACGAGTCAGCACTTGAGTCGTTGGCGAGTTAACACTTAAGTTTTGCCTGAACTTTGACATGTTGCTTGAACTTTGAACTGTTTAGTCTTTAAACTGTTAAACTCTGTTGCCTTCTCTCATAGATCACTTTTGACTTGCAAGCTAACAATCTGTTCAGCACATCATTTACAGAAAATTGGGACGAATATACTGTCACTGACTGCCCATATCAAATGACAGATTAGTTAACAACATATAATCAACTTAAACATACTGTATGAAATGGTGTGAACCAATCAACTAAAGTGAAATATTAATGCAAAGCATTGCTATCTTGAACTGATTTGTTTGCATCTACATTTCTCTTTTATATTTAAAATAACGAACCCTGTACTTCATAACTGACAAATGCTTGCTAGTTTTAATTCCAGTTTTATTCGCTTATTGCTTTGTTGATTTTACACAACACTTCACACATTTTAGGAAACGTGCACCTTCATATTTGAATATCCAGTTGCTTGTGTAGAATGACTTCTCAGCAAGAAGATATAACAGCGCAGGCTGGAGAGGCCACTCTTAATCCAGCTCCATTAGTCAATCTTCCAGAAAGAGCCCCTACCACCTTATCGTACAAAGCTTTTCGTCAGTTGTGCGGTCAGTTTGGCATTGCTGAAGCAGATGCCATTCTTCCTGAGAAAAGTGACACTGCTGATGTGGCGCCTTCTGGCTTTGTAGCGGTTAACCGACAAATGTGCCTAAGCGGGGCCATTCCACCTTTCAACAACTTTCTCCAGAATCTTCTTCTTCGACTAGCTATCTCCCCATTCCAGCTACACCCCAATGGCTATGCCATTCTGATGGGGTTGTGCGTGCTATTTAGGAGAACATTTGACCAGCTTCCAAGCTTTGACGAGATTTGCTTCCTATGTTCCTTTACTAGGACTAAGGATCATCCTTCTATCACCGTCGTGAGAAGCGTCCGAAATCATAAATTGATCGTTGGCCTCCCCGACACTGCCCATGGGTTCTTAACTCAATTCTTCTATGTCCGTTCCCCCCCGGTGTTTTATGCTGTGTGGAGAGAAGGAAGTAAGATCATCTACCTCTTCCTCTTCTATACTCTGAATTTTGTGAAGTCCGAATTGCCAAGTGATAACTTCATTTTTTCATTTCAGCGCTTCCCCCTCCTTCTAGAGATCCAAGCCACAAGCCAACTCTGGAGAGGCTTGTAGCTGTACCAGTTGAAGAGCGGGACATGAAATTTTTGTTGAACGACGTATTCCTTCACAAGTTCGGATTTCTTCACCCTTCTCGCTCCACACACCCCTATGAGGTTTCGGACTCCCCACCTACAGCATTAGATGCCCCAGTCTCTTCTGACGCACCCATACCAAAAGAACCTGCCCCTGAGGCTTCTCTAGTGAAGTGTTCCACTACTGTCGATGTTGCGGGGTCATCTGGCAAATCTGCACTTGCCCCGGTCATTGAGGAAGAAGAGCCTCAGGGATCTCCCCAATGTTCACAGAAGTCTGGCGAAGAAGCCGGGAAAACAAGCCCTATCAGGCAGAGCGGGGACGACACTTTCGAAGGGTTGAGCGACCTCTTCGCCACCTCACAAGAGATCTTTAAAGATGTTCCTGTCACTACAAGGGTTTCTTCTTCGGTAGTGGAAGCGACTTCTTCTTTGCAACAAGCTCCGTCGACCCAAGAGTTGACGTTAATTACTACTCCCACGATTACTCCGCAGTCAAAGAGTGGTTCGTAGTTTGACGCGCGTAGTTTGCACATCATACACACTTAGAACCTTTCGGCATTTTCATACACCTAATTCCTTGTACCTTGAAGATTCTACAGTTACACTTCTTTCCTCTGAAGACTTTTAAGACTTGTCTCTTTTTTTATTTCAGATTCTCCGATGGGAAGCAGCGGCTCTTACTATGATGACTTTCAGTGCTATAGGAGGCGTAGTCAATATGATTATAGGCGTTACCTTCCCATTCACAGAGAAATCGATGAAGAGAGAGCCGCCAGAAAGGCTCCGGAGAGGAGGGCTCAAGAAGAGCGTTATGAGAGGAAAGAAAAGGAGGAGCGCCACGATTCTTCCCAGAGAGGTGACGATTCTCACAAGAGAAAGTCGCATGATGATTGGGGAAAAAACCACATAGTTGAGGACCCAAGCAAGCGTGCCCGGCACGGTGAAAAGCATGCTTCTACAACTCCTAAAAAGGTCACTGCCCCCGTCTCACTTGACATTCCTTCTGGATCTCCTGCTCTCGGGAAGACAGACATTCAGACAATAATCAGAAGGCCTAAATTCCAAGTTGGATCATGCCCGGCTACTCTGCAAAGCCGGTTCCCGCACTGGTGCCTGAAGGGAGTGCGGTTCGATCTTGACTTTGTCCCTATTGACAAGCCTGCCATGCTGCGAAATCTCGATGCCGTCAGGCTTGATATTAAAAGGATGTCGAACTGGCAAAAGCTTGTTGACGAGCTTCAAAGGGTCAACCGTGCGAATATAGAGGCCATGCTTACTATGGAGAATGATAAGGCCGAATGGCAGAAGGTTCTTGAGCAGCATGATACCGAAATATGGAGCATCACTACTTACAATGAAGAGCTTGAAGCGAAAGTTGAGGAACTTAAACAAGAGCTTGCTACTTCTTCTACCACATATACTCAAAAAGAAGAAGTACTTCAAAAGCAAGTTCGCGATGCTCACGCCGCTCAGCGACATGCCGAGGCACAACTTGAAGTTGAGCAGAAAACAGCGGGAAGGTATCGTGCTGAGGTTACAGAGTTACGGGAGAAAGTCAACTCTCAAGAGGCGGAAATTCAAATTCTAAAGCTTCAACTTTCCAAGACTGAAAGAGAGCGTGAGAGGCCGTTGCCGGTAAAAGTGTAGCTGAAGAATCTCATGAGGCAACGAAGACCAACATCAGCTCGACACTGTTTGACTTTTACCTGCACAGAATCTTGGGGCACCGTTGTCTCGCCTTTCTAGGCTCCAAATATGAAGTTACACTGGCTGAAGTGTGAGAGGCTGCACTTGACATGCTTGGTGGTAAAGGTGCTGGCTATGCCGAATCAGCTCTTGAGGAGCATTACTTGGATGAAGATGCTCGCGCTGCTCTCGCCAAGGGAAAAGAACAACTTGCAAAATTAAGAGCTGAAATGGAAGAAGGGGAACGGTTAGGAAAAACTACTTCAACTATTCCAGTCCAGCCTTCTCCTTCGGTCGAAATCGACATTATTGGCTCCAGTTCTCATTCTCCATCCCTGGTCAAAGTTACAACTGAGATTACAAGTACACAGGGTGGAGATGAAGGTGAAGAGAGCGCCGAAGCACTGGCTTATGAGGTTGATATTAGGAAGCCGACTTCTCCAAGTAACTCTACTGTTAATCTTGCCCAAGTAGACTTCTCATTTGCTTCTTATGAGTTCGATGAGCTTCTCGACTATTTCCTGAACCTCAATGAGCCTTTATCTCCTCTCTTTACTGACTTTAACTTCTTTTCTTCTGTAGAGAAAGCATCAAGCATTGTTCAAACTTCCCCTCCTCCAATTATTCCTCCTTCGGTTCTCCAGGTCACTCCTCCGTCCGCCTCTCAACCCGGGTCGCAAGAGGAGCAAATAGAAGCTCTTCATGGCTTAGATGATCCTATTGCTTCTCAAGAACATGGGGGGGAAGGGCTTGGAGAAGGCAATGAGTCTCCGGAGCGAACCACTTCTGATAACATAAAATTATCTGCTCTTGTTACTCCGGGAAGTGAGTCTTCTTTAAGGAGAAGGAGGAAGCGTGCCACTTCCAAGAAGAGAAGGAAAGGCATTCTTGTTTCTGAAGAGGAAACGAAAGTTGATCCAGCAGTAACCCTTTCTCCTTCATCCCCGACTCTCCCAAGCCGTCCTGAAAAGCTGCCTATTAGGTCAGGTGAAGGCTCTAAGGGTGGTGGCAAGAAGAAGTAAGGGGTCCTGCTTCGATTTATCTTTACTTTTTGCTTTTTGCATGTACTGGCCGGAGGTTGTGCGGAAACCGGCCTCCGCTTTTCTTTTTCTTTTTATACCTGTACCTGTACAAATTTTTGACAGTATTAAATAAAATGATTCTTTTTGTTTGTACAAACTTCTGTCTGTATTTGAGAATGCATTTACTATCCATTTTTGTACAAGTTTCTTTATATGATATTGCAGTGAGCTTGTGGTATGTTGTTCGAGCGTAATTTTACCAATGTAGTTATACCATGTTGTATGTAGTTATACCATGTTGTATGTAGCTATACCATGTTGCCCCTATACCATAAGCTCGCTGCAATATTTTATACTTTGAGGGGACTTGTACTCTTATTTTCTGGAGAATAATTATTCCATACTGGGAGGAATATTATCTTGTTAAAAATAGAGTACAGCTCCCTCCATATGAGTTTTTACGCTTTATACTTCGAAGATATCACTTTTTCTTTTGTGCATACACACATTTTACCAAGTGAATTCTTCTATGTGGTAAAGCGGGCCTCTGAAGGGCACTTTAACTTCTTTTTGAGGAAGAGTATTTTCCAGAATAGGTGAATCATTCTTCCTTTGAAAGTTAAAGTGTTCCTTTGAAGAGGGCTTCTCTTCTTTTTTTTTCCTTTATATTACGCCTCAGTAAAGGGCTTTCTGATCTTTGCTTTGCGTTTCGGACGAAATACTTCTTTGAAAAGTTGTACCTCCGAGGAGGGCTTTTTCACGTTTCAACACTTGGAAGTTTTATTCAATCTCGGTGAAACGTGTGCCTCCGAAGAGTTGTGCCTCCGAGGAGGGCTTTCCACGTTTCAACACCTGGAAGTTTTATTTCAATCTCCGTGAAACGTGTGCCTCCGAAGAGGTCTTTCTGTTCGATTGTGCCTCTGGGAGGAGGTCTTTTTGTTTCTGCCTCTGGGAAGAGGTCTTTTTTGTTTCTGCCTCAGGGAAGAGGTCTTTTTGTTTGGTTGTGCCTCTAGGAAGAGGTCTTTTTGTTTCTGCCTCTTGGGAGAGGCTTTTATTTTTTCCCTGTTCGTTGGGAAGCGGGCCTCCGAGGAGGGCTTTTCACATTTCGTCCCACGGGAGTGTATCACCGATCACGGTGAAATGTGTGCCTCTGAGTAGGGTTTGTGCCTGGAAGTTTGGAGTTTCTTTCTCTCAGCTGGACAGATTCACGGGAGTGTATCGACCGATCAGTCCGCAACTTTATGTTGAGAAAGACCTCTCTTTTTCTGGTTAAGCCCGCTCGAGGTCTTTTAGTATTTCAATTGTGGTGAAATGGGCCTCCGAAGAGGGCTTCTCACGTTTCAACACTTGGAAGTTTTATTTCAATCTCGGTGAAATGTGTGCCTCTGAGTAGGGCTTTTGCTTGGAAGTTTGGAGTTTCTTTCTCTCAGTTGGACGGATTCACGGGAATGTATTGACCGATCAGTCCGCAACTTTGTATCGAGAAAGATCTCTCTTTTTCTGGCGAAGCCCGCTCGAGGTCTTTATCCTCCGAAGAGTTGTGCCTCCGAAGAGGGCTTGTGCCTCCGAAGAGGTCTTTTGCTGATTGATGCTTGCTCGCCCATGTCTCTTTGCCATCTATTCATGTCGGCGATCCCCGTCATCTTTTGCAAGTGTCATCCTTTTTTAGTTGCCAATAATTTTCCTTATCCAAAGAAATATACTTCATAGTTAAGCGAGTTGGTGGTGGTAGACACAGACTATTTAACTGGTTGTTTGTTTGTTCAAACATTTGCAGCTAGTTAGAAATGGTCCACTTCCATCCACATTGCTAACTTTTGTTAGAAGCACTTCTTTTGTAGTATTTGAGTATGGAAATTTTGAATGGTTTAATGTTTGCTTGCTGAGTGATGTCGGAGATCGCTTGGTCTTGCGTTGGGTAAGCTTTGTTTTTATGGCATGCATTACTAAATCGACATTTTAGTAACACAATTAACGTATTTTATATGTCGAAATAAAACAAAGCAGTTTATAATAGTAGAGAACACAAGATTTATAGTGGTTCGGCCAAAAACTGGGCCTACATCCACTTTATAGCTTTTCATTATTCACTTGCTTTACAATTGCTTTCAATACAAGAATCGTATATTCATAATTCCTTTACAACATTTCAGCAAAGCTTTCAAGTAAAATAGGGACGCAAATGATTGCTGTTCCAAGCTCTTGGGATTGGTTCTCCTTCGACAGTTGTGAGTTTGAATGTGCCATCAAGAAGTTTCGCGCCTATAACATATGGCCCTTCCCAGTTTGGCCCAAACACACCTATGGCTGTCATAATTCTCTTCAGGACTAAATCCCCAACTTCAAAGTTGCGCTGACGAACTTTGGAATCGAAGTGCCTGGCTATTCTTTGTTGATGAGCTACAATTCTAAGCCTAGCCTCTTCTCTTCTTTCGTCAAGGAGGTCAAATGCTTCCAGTTGCAGTTTATCATTCTCATCTTGATCAAAATGGATCCTTCTGTGTGAGGGGACTTCAGTTTCCACTGGAATCATCGCTTCTAATCCTATGCCAATGAAAATGGAGTATGCCCAGTCGCAGTTTTGTGGGTGGTTCTGTATGCCCATAGTGCAAGCGGTAACTTGTCGACCCAACCACCTTTTGCTTTTTCCAGCTGCTTTTTGATGGTTGATTTGTTGATTTTGTTTACTGCTTCTACTTGCCCGTTTGCCTGCGGATGAGCCACTGTTGAGAAGCTTTTTGGGATCTTGAATTGTTTGCAGAAATCTTGGAACTCCTCACTTTCAAACTGAGTACCATTGTCTATGATTATCTTCTGAGGCACACCATACCTGCAAATGATATTTTTAGTCACAAAACTTATCATTTTCTTAGAGGTAATAGTAGTCAATGGTTCGGCTTCAGCCCATTTAGTGAAGTAATCAACAGCAACGATAGCATATTTAATTCCCGATTTGGCAGTCGGCAAAGGCCCAATGAGATCTATTCCCCAGATGGCAAACGGCCATGGACTGACCATTTGTGTTAGCTCAGTGGATGGGGCTCTAGGGATTTTAGCAAATTTTTGGCATTTATCGCACTTTCGGGAATAGTCAGTAGCATCCTGATTAATTTCTGGCCAAAAGTATCCATAACGGAGGATTTTCTTTGCTAAAGTTTGACCACCTGTATGATCCCCACATTCCCCTCCATGTACTTCAGTTAGAATTGTCTTAGCTTCTTCCTTTGTCACACATCGGAGTAATGGCATTGAAAATCCTCATCTGTACAAACACCATCTTGAACTAAATATCTGGAGGCTTTCCTCATCAGCTTTTGTCGTTCTTTTTAACTTTCTGGCAAGAACCATTGAGTAGATATTCAAGTATCGGAGTCATCCATGATTCTTGTTCTTGGGATACATTCATAATCCAATCAACATCCATTTCATCTGTGCTCGGAGCTGACAAGACTTCGACGGGAACTAATCCCAATAGTTGAGCTTCACCAGTACTCGAATACTTTGCAAGAGAATCTGCTTTCATGTTCTCTTCTCGGGGTATATGATTTATTGAATAACGGCCAAAATCTTGAAGGAGCTCCCAGGCTTTTGATAAATAGGCGGGTAGATTCCCTCCTTTAGCTTGAAATTCCTTCTTGACTTGGCAAACAATAAGTTGAGAATCACCGAAGATTTGCAATGCCTTGATGTTTAGTTCTTTCGCAATCCTTAAACCAGCGATGAGAGCTTCATATCCGGCTTCGTTGTTTGTCGAAGGGAATTCTAGTCTCGGCGCATAACATAGCGATCGCCCTTCTGGGGTTTCTAGGACAACCCCTGCTCCGGAACAGTAATCATTCCTTGCGCCATCGACATACAATTTCCATTGGATTGGGACGCTAACAATGACTTCTTCCTCACTATCACCCTTATCCGCACATTCTGCGATGAAATCAGCCAAAGCTTGTCCATTGATTGCTTTTCGGGGATGGTAAGTGATGTCATATTGGCTGAGTTCAATATTCTATTTCAAAAGACGGCCCGAAGTCTCAGGACGGAATAGGACTTGCTTTAGAGGTTGATCAGTGAGGACTTTGATGGGATGAGCTTGGAAATACGGCCTCAATTTTCTTGATGCGATCAACAAACAATAGGCGAGATTTTCTAATCTTGAATAGTTCATCTCTGCCCCAGTGAATCTTTTGCTGATATAATAGACTGGGCGTTGAATCCTTGCGTCTTCCCGTACCAACACTGCACTGAGAGCATGAGACGAAATTGCCAAATATATGAGGAGATCTTCACCACTGTCAGCTTTGAAAGTATCGGAGGCACTTCCATATGACAAACCAACTCATTAAATGCTTTCTGACATTCAGGAGTCCACTCAAAGTTTTTTCTTCCTTTCTTCAGAGCATCAAAGAACGGAATGCATTTGTCAGTAGCTTTGGAAATGAACCGACTCAAGGCAGCAACCTTTCCATTGAGACTTTGCAATTCCTTCTTCGTTCTAGGAGCCTTGACCTCTCTCAGGGCAGTGATCTGAGCTGGATTAGCTTCAATGCCCCTAGCACTCACAATGAAACCCAAAAACTTTCCGGACTCCACACAAAATGAACATTTCAAGGGATTAAGCTTCATTCTGTACTTGCGGAGTACTGCAAACATCTCTGCCAAGTGATCCATATGGTCCACTGCTTTCTTAGACTTTACTAGCATATCATCAACATAAACTTCCATTGTCTTGCCAATCTGTGGTTTAAACATGGCATTAACAAGCCTTTGGTAAGTTGCCCCTGCATTCTAGAGTCCGAAAGGCATGGCCTTGTAGCAGTAGAGTCCAACATCTGTGATGAAGCTGGTATCCTCTTTGATCTGGCTCATGCATCATAATCTGGTTATATCCGAAGTATGCATCCATAAAAGATAGCAATTCATGTCCTGCCGTCCCATCCACCAACTGAACGATCCTGGGCAGCGGGAAACAGTCTTTGGGGCAGGCTTTGTTCAGATCTGAAAAATCAATGCATACTCTCCACTTTCCGTTAGCCTTTTTCACCAGCACTGGATTTGATACCTAATTTGGATAAGTAGATTCTCTGATAAGTGGATTCTCTGATGAAACCGTTCTCCATGGGCCGATCCACTTCTTCTTTTAACGTTGCCGTTCTCTCAGGACCCTGAGTCCTTCTCTTCTGTTTCACGGGTGTAAACTTTGGATCAATGTTCAGAGTATGTACTGCAATCTCTGGGGATATTCCGCACATGTCAGCATGAGTCCAAGCGAATACATCCAAATTAGCCTTCAAAAATGAAATCAAAACATTCTGAACTGTTGTGTTGAGCTGCGAACCCACATTAAGCACTTTGTTTGGGTCCTTTGGGTCAACGGGCACCGGCACTATTACCTCTACCGGTACTACCCTATTCTCTCCTGCACTGGTTTTCCATGGATCCATCTCTCTTCGTGTCCCACTGCATTCGCCAGTGCAGGGTCCACCCTGTAATTGCTACAAGGTTGGTTCCTTGATGCGGAACGGAGCCGCCGCACCTTTTCCCATTTCCCTTTTCCTTGATTCTCGCAACTCTGCGAAGTAACATTCTCGCCCCGCATCTTGGTCTCCCTTAATCACACCAACTCCGTTATCTGTGGGGAATTTTAGAGTCAGACACCAAGGGGCAAGAACAACTTTGAACGCATCAAGAGTTGGTCGGCTTAAAAAGGCATTGTAGGCAGAGAATTCTTCAACAATCATAAAAGTTTGCTTTCGAGCCACCTTCCTCAATCCTTTTCCAAGTTCTACAAACAAATCTATGGTCCCAATCGGCTGTTTGGGTTCTCCAGCAAACCCAGCAATCTTAAGTGATGAAGCTTGAACGTCAGCCATTGGAATTTTCATTTGATCGAAGGTCTTCTTGAAGCGGATGTTGCATGAATCTCCACAATCAACTAGAACTCTTCTCACGGTTGCCGGTCCAATACCAGCGGATATGACCAAAGGATCTATGGTCGGAGCCTCAATACCTAAAGAATCCCTGGCACTGAACCCAATATCATCTGCGGAAGTCTTTTGTTGCTTTAAAGACGCATCATTCTCTAAAACAAAAACATTCTCTTCAGCCGATACATGCCTCAAGGCCCGGGCATACCTTTCCATCTCGCCCCAGCTTTTGCCTGCTGGGTGAGGTCCTCCGGTTATTATATTGATAACAGGTCTTTCTGATTCATGCTCTACGGCCTTCTCACTTGAGGCAGGACGGTGAGCGGGAACTTGTTTACCTCTTTCAACTGACGGCATTCGTTGGTGTCATGGCCGGGCTGGTTGTGGAACCGGAAGAACCTTCCACTTTTTTCCATTTTAATTGCAACTCTCATTTTAGGTGGTGTCGAATAATTGACATCATCTTTGGTTGCAAAGAAAATGTTTCAAGGGTATCGGTCAAGGGTGTGAAATTGAAAGAACGGCCTTTCTTAGCATCTCCCTGTTTCTTTCCACCATCATTTCCCCTTTTCTGAATGTTAGGTTTTTTCTTGTTCGAAGGAGCACCATTGTTCCCGGCTTTTGTTGATACCACCTTAGTCGGTGTTTAGAGGCTCTCCAAGCGCATGAATTCATCCGCTTTCTCGTAGAATTTGTCAAGCGAGTATGGTTCTTTCATTTTCAACCATTTTCCAAATTCACTCGATTTGTCAATCGCCCTCATCAAGTATGTCAGGACCATACGTGGCTCAGCATTTTCTACCTCAGCCAATGCTATGTTAAAGCGATTCAAAAAAGATCTGATAGACTCTCCCGGATCTTGCTCTAGACTTGACAGTGACATTATATCCTTCGCTTTAGAAGCACACAATCGAAATTGCTCCTTGAATTTCCTGGTCAAATCGGAGAATTGATCAATGGACCTGACTGGCAGCTTTGTAAACCACAATAGAGCTACACCTTCGAGATATACCGGGAAATATCGACATTTAATTTCATCAGTCGCCTTGGCACGAGTCATATGCCAGTCGTACTTATACAGAAACTCGTTAGGATCCCTCGTCCCCTTGTAAGCCTGAATAGTAGGGGGAACGAATTTCGTTGGGAACTCTGCCTTCAAGATCTTTTCAGTAAATGGAGTTTTGCTTGGAGCAAAACCCCACTCCTTCTCATCTTCATCTCTTCGCATACTTTCCTTCATGATTTGACGAACCATACCCGAAAAATACTCTTCATCATTTAGAGGCTCTGGAGGGCAGACATCAGCCACTCTCTCTTAATTCTGCCTTGACAATCGTTCACGGAGGGTCGGCTGCGGCCCTGATCCTCCAGCTTGAAGAGGAGTCCTTTCTACAGGGTCTGCGGCTCTTTGAGAAATGTTCCCTTCAACATCCTGAACTCCCACAGTAGGGTTTCCATCATTATTACCTGGTTGACGGTTTGACCCAAGTAGATCATTCAACTTACTCAAGATCAGGGCATTCTGGGCTTCCAACTGCGCATTCTGAGCATTCAATTGTTGATTCAACCCCAAAACTACGGCGTCCAACTCTGGTCGTGTAACTCCAACAGTTGGAGCTGCTTGACATGATGGAGGAGAGGTAGCAATATTCTCTTGAACATTGTCGGATCTTACAGAACTTTGTTTTCTCCCAGGAGTCATTATTTCCAATAAGCTTCTGGTTTTAAAAGAAATCCTTTCAACAGACCTTTGCGGAGCAATAGTGGAAGTCTCCTGAGTTGGGTTCTCAGTGAAAGCACCAAAAATGTTAACGTAAAAATCAGCCGCTAACACCCCGGTGTAGATTGAAATTCAGTGAAATCACCACCCGTGAACACGGGAACTAAAAACAAATGGAGAAATCACAGAGAAAGCATAAAAAACAACAGTTTTTATAGTGGTTCGGCTTAGGGTAAGCCTACGTCCACGTTAATTCTCTTTATTACTGAATCGATTACAACTCTACAACAATCTTCAATTACAATTCCGATGAGACAAACAACTAGAACTTTGATGCAGAAGAATTCTTTAAATCCATGTAGATTGCGTTAGATTTCCTCTCGAAGTTAGTTGAGATGCCTTTTGTACTTGAAGTGTCAAGTGAGTCGAAAATTCAGCAGAGTATCGGCGCTTAAAGAAGTCGGCCAAAAGTCCCTTGAAAGTTGGAGATGGCAATATATTTATAGAGAATTCTAGGCAGGAAACATTACCAAGTCCTAAATCGTAACCGACCTAAGTTGGGTCGTGGACGGCTTAAACTAAGTCGTGGGTCAGTTGCGACTTAAATGCTGGGTCGAGACTTCTTAAAGGCTTCCTTGCTGAACCCTGGATATATCACAAGTCCTAAGTCGCAAATGAGTCAACCGGTCCTCTCGTAAGCGATGCGGCATTGATCCTTAACTTCGTTGTCTTAAGTCGTGACCGAGTTAACAAGATGTGGCATAAGTATCACGGTAACTCATTTGTTTGCTTAAGTCGTGTATGACTTACCATAGGTCGTAGGTCGTGACCGACCTAAACTGATTCTCGGCTTATGGCTTAACTGGAGTTAACAAATCATAGTGCGGTATTGAATTTGCCTCTGTAGTCTTAGGTCGTGAACGACCTAGCAAAGGTCGTAAGTCGATAACGACTTAGGTGTAGTCGTCTTAACTTCTCGTCCCTTGAGTCGTTCAGTCATAGTCCTTTTAGGTTGCTGGACCGTTACTCCCTTGGGTCGTTAGGTTTTAATTTCTTAAGTCGTGAACTTCTTTTAAGTCGTACCATCTCTTAAGTCATAGACTTACTTCAGTTGGAGACTGCTTAGACCATTTCAACACTTAAGTTGTCTAGACCTTAACTCGTTAGATCGTCCAGACCTTAAGTCGTAGGTTGTGAAGTACTCTGAGTTGTTAGGTCGTCAATGCCTTAAGTCGTGTACCTTCCTTGAGTCGTACAGTTCTTAACTCGTAGAAAATTGAGGGTTAACACCGCACTTCAACCTTCGAAAAACGACATCCAATACATCAGCCGTATTCAAATGTCGGAGATTCAAACACTGGATTCCGATTCGCTGGAGTCATTACACAGTAGATGATAACAACACAATGGAAACAAAAACTACCATTGATACACAAAATGGATCACAACATTCTACAACAAGTGCCCAATATCATCGGAGCTCTATATATACAACACAATAGTGAAAAAATAACAGCGAGAAAATAACATCAACATGGTGTTCCAAGAGATCTCAACATATTGCATCTTCATTTCCAAAGCTCCAAAGCAAAAGCTCAAAAACCAAAAACTTCCAAAGTTCTAAAGCAAAAGCTCAAAAACCAAAAACTTTCAAAGCAAAGATTTCCAAATCCACATCTACTACCTGACTTAGCTCCAAAACCTACTAATAACCTGACTCTAGGCTGCCCATGTGGAAAATAATGGGCACCCAGAGTTAAAAAAGGGAACAATAAACTCCGAGTCAATCATGGGACTGATGTGAGAAAGAAAAAAAATAGTTATTTGTACAAAAGGAAATCCACTCACTTTTTTTGGAAAATGAAACTACCATAAGGTCTCCCGGCACACACTCAAATGCAATCGTACACATGGGGGAGGTTTCTCCGTATAGTAGTCAAACATGCTTAATACGTGAAAATTCTTTTGATATTATTATTATTGCATAGTATGGAAAACATTTTTGCAAGTATAATATTAATCTTAGCCAGCATACATACCATTATAGTATGCCTAGTATAGCTACCATGTTAAACGGTAGGTTCTACAACTAAAATCATAAAGGGCTCATATCGTTTTGTTTGGATTTCCAACAAATGGCCAAGGCTAAGGAACTTCCTTTATCCGAATGGGTACGCCTTTGGAAGAATGTCCCGAGAACCTAACCAAATCTCTACCAACACGAGGTCGGGTTACCTGTAACTAGGTAACTAACTGTCATGAGTATGCAATCCTCCAGTCATAAATGACCTTTACCGAGGAGCCTCACATTCCAACAACCACATAAGTAAAATAACTGGACTCCATACCAGAATACCACTTTTTATCTAGAAGGAAATGCACATACCCTTAGGGTCGCGAATCCCATAACTTGCTGCATCCTTCCTGTTTCAACCATTTCGCTTGGTGTGAGGTTCGATGAAGTCTCGTCTCACGAAGCTACGCTTTACAAAAAATCCATGCTTCGATCAATCAATGCTCAGCACTTAGCATGAGACATTACCAAATTGGGAATATATCATATATAACTATCAACCACATAACCTCTGAGCTCGTATGTCTCAGAGATGGGTATTAAGCTAAGAGAATAAATTCTCCGCCACCAAACAGAAATGTATTTGATAAAAACCAGCTTTATATCTCAAAGTGTAATGTTAGACACACATCCATACAAGTCCATCCTAGGTCTAAATGGAACCGAAGGCACTTCGTCCAATTAAGGAAAAAGTCCTTGCAAATCCGAATATCCCCTAATCACGTCCGGACTCCCATCACATAGGGTAATCTCTATACCGGAGCAACTTGGTGCAGAGACAATCAAAAGGAAATCCTTTCGTTTTCGAAAATATCCGGTCATCAACCACCGTCTTCAAATGTAATTCCATTCCTCGCATCATTATTCGAAATGGGTTTTATGACTTAATGTCCTCCGTTGGCCTTTTCGAAAAATGGGCGCTTATTTAAAACATGTTGGTACAAATTTCCATTTTTTATCTTTTTAAACAAAAGATCCACCTTTAAGATCCGATGTGGTTTTCGAATAACCATTTGGAATCCGATCCCGGTCTTATCGAAATTCATATGACATCTTAAAGGCCAAGTTTTTTAAGTAAACAATTTTAATTCAATTTAGAAGCTCACATTCACACAGCAATTCATCATAGATAAATAACTTACATTATCACAGTTCAATCCAGGCATTTTACATCACGGAACATTACACATCAGAGATATCAAACAATTCAAGGCATTCAATATAATACAATCATCCATAAGAAAGATTGATTTAATCACATAATTTATAATTAACGAACTAAATCAATTACTTATGAATTAATTACCTACCCCTGTCTAATTAACATTAATTAATTCCAAACCATTTGTTACTATTTTAATTAATTAATGAAATCAATTAATCATCCTCAATTATCCATCTTAACTAATTAATTATCCCTTAATTAATTACATTAGTTAATTTACCTTTAATTAATTATATTAATCAGTTATCCTTTAATTAATTACATTAACTAATTATCCTTTACTTAATTTTATTAAGTAATTATCCTTAATTACTTACGTTAATTAATCATCCTTTCATTAAGTAATTATCCTTTAATAACTTACATTAATTAATCATCCTTTAGTTAATTAATTACATTAAGTAATTATCTTTTAATTACTTTCATTGAGTAATAATCCTTTAAGTAATTATCCTTTAATTACTTATATTAATTAATTAATCTTTAATTAATTAATTATCCACTAATCACTTACATTAAGTAATTATCCTTTAATTACATAAATGAATTATCCTATAATTACTTAAGTTAATTAATTAACCCTTAATTACTTAAGTACTTAATTAGTCTAAGATAAACCATTATCTTAATTAATTACTTAATTAAATCGGTTAAATCTTATTTAAATTAAAGGTTTGAAATTAATCATCAACATACAAAATCACTTGAGACCCTTTTGATTAATTAAATTTCAATACATTCATCTTCATTACTTACTTGATTACATCACTTTATTTTTTTGAAAACACTTAAGTATTTAATTACATAGTTATCCCAATATATAATTTATTTAAAACCAAATCAATTAATTTTAAAAACGATTAATTTTAAAATTTTAACCTTTGAAACTTGCTTGATAACTTGATCAATACCTTTGCTTGAGACCCTTTAAAACTTGATTAATAAATTAATCATTAACAAATAAATTAAAAACATTTCATCTTCTTAATTAATTACTTAATTACATTATTTAAATAAACTTAAGAATAAATTATAAATAATGGACATATAAATACATACCTTAATTTAAAATAATTCATTTGAAAACTTTTAACTAATCCCAATCTTAAATAAGATAATAATTATATAATAGAATTAATTAAGAAGTTGTTTAACTTTTAAAACTTGTTTTATTAAAAATTTAAAACTATTACAACATATACCCGAGACAACTCGAGTTCCCACCCGAGCCAATGTCAAATTTTCTCGAGTCCAACCCGAGCCACTTTATTTTTTTATTTAAACTTTGTTATGTCAAAAAATTTAAAACTGTTATAATTGCTGAACCCACGCGAACATATCTAAAAGCACACTCGAGCCAACAACTCAATTCCCCAAGCTAAACCCCAAAACCGCACCTTCTCCTCAAATCCAACATCAACAATCCAAATTTTCGACACACATTGACACGGGTGCGCGCCACGCCCACACTTCTCTGACCATTACTACGACCACCCACCAGTTGCCGATGACTTCACGGACGAACCCAACCACCCAACTCCTTCAATTTCGCCTGGAATCGAAAATGAGGATTTTGAGCACACTGGAACCCAATACTGATCGATTGAAACACCTCGCGCCGCCTTGTTGTCTCGCTCGAATCTCCACCGCAATCCCATACTTCGATACCCCTCGTTCCTATTACGTCGATCCACTTACAATGACGAATTTCCCTTAAAAGCATCGTCGACTAAAATGGGTCCTCAAACCCTACTGCTATGTCGTGCTGCCACCACGATGATCAAAAATTTCTCTGAACATTTTTCCCCAGTCCGTCAACCTCCCATCTACCTCCAACAGCAAACCCAACCTTCCACTCCTCGTTGATCACAAGAAATCGAGGAAACACTTGATTCCGTTCAACCCAAAGATTCTTCCTCAATTCAAAACTAAAAATCATGATTCTTCTTTTAAAAATCATGGTTTACAAAAATGTATTTGGTGGTGTAAGAGAAACTGGAAATCATGGTGTTCGAATTTTTGACATGCTTTAAGTTCTACTATATTTTCTGATTTTTCCAAAGAAACTCAAACCAATAATACTTAGAAATATTTTTAAAATTAAGATCGTGTTTATTCAAACCTATTTTGTTCAAACATCCAAGACTAAAAAGAAATAGAGGATGAGATTTTGAATTTGTGAATAGGTTTTGAAACCTATAATCTATGAACAGAGGCATGTTTGCCTAAACACAGACATGCACTACATATATGCAGACATGCACCCGTATTTTATATCCATACAAGCATATATCACATCATAACTTCATATATATATCAGGCTATCAAATAATCTAGCTTTTAAAAAGAATTTTTTGCTCACAGTTTTGGTTGAACAGAGAAGCCTGAAAATAGTTTTGATCATCAAAAATTTTGAGGACTAGAATTTGGTTTGACTTTGATATGCTTAGCTAGCTTCAGGCTGAAGATTGTTTGTTGTTTGAGATGATCCGATCTACTTGTTTGCTTCAGATTTGAGATTGAAAGAGGTTGTTTTCATATTTTTATTTTCTGGTTTTGTTTCTCAAGTTTTTGTTTTGAATAAAAATTTTGAAAATTAAAGATAGGAGAAGTAGAGATGTATTTATAGCCTTGATTTATATTTTAAAAACGAAAATAAATGTGACACTTGTTAATTGCATGATAAAATTGTTACACTTGTTTAATGCATGTATTACAAAGCTTACAAATGTCTTAAACCTTCTATTTTATTTTCTTAAGTTTTTATTAAATTAGATTTATGTTTTATATTTATATATGTATTTTTTTACAAACCATATTTATTCATATAAAAAATTAAAAGAAAGCATAATAAACCTTTTTATCAATTCTTATTTTAACTAAAGCTATTTTACTTTTAAATTTGCGTGCCTTTATGATTTAATGTGTTTTTTTATAATTTTATATTATATTTTCAATTTTTATTAAATATTGAAAATTATTACATTGACTTTAAAACATAACTTCCAAATCACAATATATATATATATATATATATATATATATATATTAACTAGAAAACAAATTTTATTAGTTTTAAAATATAGAATTTTTAAATCCAATTTATTTTTAAGATATTTATTTTTTAATTTCAAATCAAAATTCTATTTAAAATCTACTTATATACATATATAAACAAACACATATCTTATTTGTTTTTGGAAAAATTCCAAATTAATTCATAAATTAATTCTAAAATTTATGTTAATTACTAAATTATATTTGGATTAAAAATAGGATCGTTACAAATAGGTAGGATACTATGGACGCTTCATCAAGGACTTTTTAAAGGTGGTCGCACCATTGACCAATTTGACAAAGAAGAATCAGACTTTTGTATGGGATGCGAAGTGTGAGCATGCACTTGTGAGCCTGAATGAGAGGTTAACGACCGCACTAGTATTGACCATTCCGAGTGGAAACGAAGTTTTTACAGTATACATTGATGCTTGATGGCTACCAACACTGGTTATGTTAACACTATCACTAGTTCATTCGTAGAGGGTCATTCTACTGCCAAACCTCCACTTTTCAAAGGCAGTAACTATGGATACTAGGCATGTATAATGAAAATATATTTCATTTGGAATATCACACAAACTGAATATACTGAACCCACAACTATTTTTGCATAGTGAACTGCTGAGCAGAAGACCATTGCACAAAATAATTCCAAAGCCATGAATCTTTTATCTTGTTCACTTAGTAGGAATAAATTCAATAGAGTATCTGTTTGTAAGTCTGCATATGATATCTGGAAAACTTTGCATGTTACTCATGAAGGAATAAGAAAAGTCAAATAGACCAAAATATCCATACTCACAAATCAGTTTCAATTATTCACAATGAATTCTAATGAGTCCATTTTAGACATGTATAGTGGATTTCAGGGTATTTTGCATTCTCTAACATCATTGGGAAAAAGTTTTTCCAAACAAGATCAAGTCAAAAAAATTCTAAATTCTCTTACTCTGGAATGGGATCAGAAAACTCTTACAATCGAAGAAGCAAATGATATCAGTACTTTAAAGATTGAAGAATTGAATGGAAATCCAATGTCATTTGAATTACAAATGCAAGGGAGAAGAGATATCAAGGCATTCGAAAAGAAGTCAATTGCGTTTAATGCATTAACAAATCGATCAGACTCGGGAAGTGATGATGATGAAGAAATAGCTTTCGTGACAAAGAATTTTTGAAAGTTTCTAAAATTCAGAAAGATGAACAGCTTCAAAAAAACGATCACGGGAATTCTAGAAATTATAGAAGTACAAATCACGTGGAATGTTTCAACTGTGACGAACCAGGCCATCTCAAAAGAGACTGTCTGCATCCTCATAAGCATAAGTTTCCTGCAAGCAATGATTACACAAAGAAAAGGAAAAGAGAGTATACCGCTACACTAGACGATTCAGACTCAGATTCATCTTCAAGCGATGATGATCAGAAGACAGAAAATTCAAATATGTGCTTTACGGCTATTCATGATTCCGATGATCTCGGAGATACGAATCTAGAAAAAGGTACACGTTTACAAAATATTGGTTGAAATTATTTGCTTAAAATTGTTTGATTGTTTTTGAAATTATGTGTTATTTTAATTTTAATTTTTTTATTATGTTTATTTTTATTTTTAATACTTTGATATTTTTTATTAAAAGAGTATTATTATATTTATATTACACCAGAAAATATATAGAAATTAAAAATAATAAATGTATATTGATATTAAAGTATGGAGGAAAATATAAGTCACATGAATTTTCTGACCCATGTGGACATGGCCCTATCCATGATGTCGACATCCCTGTCAAAAATTTGAATTCAAATCTTTAAATTTCCCTCCACCTTTCCACCAAATCCAATGTTTTGGAAAGGTACCTCTTGACCAGAAATATTTCAATTGAATATCTATTTATTTCCATTATCTTATCCTAACTTTTCACTTTCATTTTAAAATTCAAACTCTATTTCACTCTTTCAAAACTTTCTATTCTCTTCAAAAAATGGCTTCTTCAAGCACTCCATCCACAATGAGGCTGTCTAAAACTATTAAAGAGTATCTTTATAATGATCCAAAAGCAATCAAGGCTTATATAAGCTATGTTAATTTCAGAAAAGTTCATATGGGAAAGTTTGTTATCTTTAGCGATTTCTCTACATATGAAATCAATACTCTTCTTAAAGAGAATCATATCCTTAGTCTTTTAGAAAATTCTCAAAATGATTTTGTTTGTTACGCAAATCTTGTTAAAATATTTTAAGCGAATTTGAATCGTGGTTTTTTACGAAGGAAATGAAGATGAAATTTGAAGTAGTGTTAAAGGCACTAAAATTGTTTTAAATTATGAAATTTTGGGCAACATTCCGAACTGCAAGAATTCGGGAATAGATCTTTCTACTTATAATATTGATGAACATGATTGTGAGACATTTCATCACATTTTCGAAGGAGATGACAACTTTGAATTTAAAAATCATAATTTTCGTTCGAAAGCATGTATTGTCAATCTTATTTTGCAACATACTACCACCCCTAGATCGAGAAATTTCAATAACCCAACTTTAGAAGTTTCTAAAGCTATTTTTTCTATCTTTGGTCATTATGACATTAATTGGGCGCAAGTGATTATGGATGAACTTCATCCTAAGAATTTGGAAATGGGCGAGAATACCTTGTATCATGGAATCTATCTCACTTGGATTTTTAATTATCTTGGCATTGATTACAAAAGGGAAGAAGTTGTTTCAAGAAAAGTGTTTAATCATGCCAACATTCCTCTCATAAAAATTCCTTTCATATTTCAACAATATGAATCTCTTATCGATAAGGATGAAAGATTGGCACATGAAGATATGCAGGAAGAAGATGAAGAAGAAGAAGGGGAGGAAATGAAAATTGAAGAAGGTAATGAAGAAACCTCCTTGGAAAGTATTGAATATCCTACCAATACTAATAATCCTTCCAACAAAACTCTCCTCAAAAATCAAAAGATTATAGTGGAAAATCAACGGATTCTCAAAAGATTCGTTAGTAAGAAAGTGGATAAAATGTCCATTAATATGAACAAATTATTTCCTAAAGTTGGTCGGAAACTTGACATATCATCATCCTCCTCATTTTTTAGAACATTCTAAGAACTAGGTTGGGATGTATTAGTTTGTTTTGTGTGAGCTAATATTGTTCTTTTTATCATATTATATAGTATCTTTTGTATCATCTCATCTATTTATAAAAATCATCTATCTTTTTTTCTCTACCTTATCATGTCTCTAGAATAAATATCTGTATAGCATATTAATTTATATATATACATACTTATTCACAAAATAAATAAGACACATAAATTAACAAACCCATGTCGACATGTCTCCTGCCCGCTACGTCGACATATAAATGTCCGATTTGGTTATTTTTCTAAATTTTGAAACTAAAATAACTAACTCGTGTCCATTCATTTTAAACGAATTTCTGCCTATTTAAACACCTGTTTCTTCCAGAAATTTTTAGTCTTTTCATTTCCACTTATCTCTATTTGCATCTCTTCACTACTTATCAAAAAGGGCTTCCTCTTCTCAAATTCTAATTGATAATCTTGAGGAAACTCTCAATTCATTCAAGAATATACTAACTTTTATTCTCCGCAATCGAAGGCCCTTAGAACAAATTCAAATGCAGATGATAAAAGAACAAGAGAAGCACTTCGACGCCCTCCTTTGGATGATTTATGCCCTCAACAAAGATGATCTCGATACAAATCTTGTAGGAATTTTGATTCAAGATTATGAAACTTGGAAGGATCCTATCTTTGGAGAAGAAGGATGGGTTAAAGTTCCTGGAAATATTTGATCTCCTTATGGTTTGAATTTTTTTTTTTTTGAAATGCGTGATTTGATTTGATTTGATTTGCTTTGATTTGATTAGAATTGATTTGGTTTGAATGGATTGCATAACATTATATGAAACATAGTATATATTTATTGGGTTTAAACTTCCATATTTGTCATCTAGCATAAGACTAAGGGGGACTTATATTGGTTTAGGGTAAGTTTTTGTGGATGACAAAGGGGGAGAAGTATAAAATAAAGTGGTTAGAGTAGTTAGGCTTAGATCAAGGGGATTATTAGTTTTAGGGGAAGTTGTTGTGAAGAAGAAGTATATTTTATAAACATAGGCTGTCATCATCAAAACGGGGGGATTGTTAGTCCTTGAGATGATGGTTTTGATGACAACAACCTTAGGACTTGTTATAAAATATAAATACTAATGTTATGGTTTAGATATATACGTATATGTAGAACATAAACATGCAGGTACCAAGAATGAAGACTATACAGCATGGAGATACAATACCGATGAATTTAAAGATCGAAGATATTAAGATCGAAGACACATGAGTATCAAGAAATCAAGTTACCATGAGTTGAAGATTTTAGACAATACAAGAAATGCAGTTAGTCTAGAATTATGTTAAAACTTCTTGAAAGCACTTACATCTTTATTCGAAATTTATTCGTGGAATGGAATCCACTTTGAGCTTGTTAAAGGGATGGAACCCACGATAATATCTAGTGGAACATATAGTGGTCCTATTTTGATATCCGCTAATTTTATAAAAATGCTTTTCAAAAATATCTCTTGTTTTTAAAATATGTTTTTAAAACTTTCTTTTCAAAAAGACATCTCTCTTGGTTTATAATATTTTAGCCTCAGAACTATTTTTATCATTTTTAATATTTTGATTTTAAAATTGTCCTTGTTTTTAAACCATCTCTTGTTTTAAATATTTAGCTTTAAAACATTTATATACTCAGATATCAAATCACTTTACAGATTAAGACTATATATTAAAAATTACTTTCTAAATTATTTTATATGTTTAAACTATATTCAAATATATTTACAAAGTTTGGAAATTATTTTGATAAATTATAGAAACCAATTTTAATAAGAAAATCAAAACATCAATTTTTCCTTGAGCATGTTGACGTCCCTCAACCCTCCATGTCGACATGGTGTCCGTTATTTTCAATTTCAATTTTCAAAAAAAGTGCCTATTAGTCGTATCCTTTCATGAATAGATATGGTTGTTACTCTTCTATAAATACCAGTAAGTTTGAAACGAATTTTTCACTAGATTTCATGTATTTTCTTGCCTCTTCATCTTCCACATTTATTCTAAAGAATCCTAAACTATACTCTGCCGAAATACCAAGTGAATCAAACTTGATTATCTCTTGTTTGACTCTCTGCCAATCTCCCCATAAAATCTCGATGCTGTTCAGGGTTATAGAATCTTTTTTAAATCAAACTGTTGAGTAAAACGTGTGGTTGAGCCTTGAAATCAATTGGGTGTGACTGTAGCCCTAAAATTTAATTAGGCGACCTTGTAGACTGGTTAAATCAAGAGGGTTTGCCCTAGACATGAATACAGGAGGGTGTACCTCGTAGCCTTGAAACCGTGGATGTAATCTGGAAGATTATTTTGATAAGAAATCCGTACGATTGTATGGTGCTGGACGTAGGATAACTTCGAACCAGTATAAAATCCTGGAGTGTTCTTTCCTTTACTGCTTTTATTTAGTATTTGCTTCTGTGCTTGATTATATGATTATATCTATGCCGTGAATTGCATAGATATAAGATTAAAGTACATAAGTTTAAAAAAGATGTAGAAAATCCATGAAACACTATTAACCTCCCCCTCTAGTATTATTCCAGCCTTAAGACCCGTAATCCACATTTTTCACATTTGGTATAGAGCAATGGTTTTCAAAGTTTTTATAATATAAATTTTGAAAAGTTTTAAAAATGGCTATCAACACTGGTTCTATTAACACTATCACTAGTTAATTTATAGAGGGTCAATCTACTGCCAGACCACCACTTTTTTAATAGCAGTAACTATGCATATTGGGCATGTAGAATGAAAATATATTTATAGTCAATAGATTAGACACCTGGAATATCACACAAACTGAATATTCTAAACCTACAACTAGTTTTGCACAGTGGACTACTGAGCAAAAGACTATTGCATAAAATAATTCCAAAGCCATGAATATTTTATTTTTTTCACTTGATAGGAATGAATTCAATAGAGTATTTGTTTGTAAATCTGCATACGATATCTAGAAAATTTTGCAGATTACCTATGAAGGAACAAGCAAAGTAAAACAGACCAAAATATCCATACTCATAAATCGGTTTCAATTATCCAAAATGAATTCTAATGAGTCCATTTTAGATATGTATAGTAGATTTAAGGATATTGTGCATTCTCTAATATCATTGGGAAAAAGTTTTTCCGAAGAAAACCAAGTCAGAAAAATTCTAAATTTTCTCACTCCAGAATGGGATCAGAAAACTCCTGCAATCGAAGAAGAAAATGATATCAATATTTTAAAGATTGACGAATTGATTGGAAATCTAATTTCATTTGAAGTACAAATGCAAGGGAGAAGAGATAGCGAGGCATTCAAAAAGAAATCAATTTTGTTCAATGCATTAACAGATGGATCTGACTCGAGAAGTGATGACGATGAAGAAATAGCTTTCATGACAGGGAATTTTCGGAAGTTTCTGAGATACAAAAAATGAACAACTTCAAAAAGAATGATCATGGGAATTCTAGAAATCATAATGAAGTACCAAACCACGCAAAATATTTCAACTATGATGAACCAGGCCATCTCAAAATAGACTGTCCACATCCTGACAAGCAAAAGTTTCCTGCAAGCAATAATTATTCAAAAAAAGGAAAAGAGCATACAACGCTACACTTGAAGATTCAGACTTAGACTCATTCTCAAGCGATGATGATCATAATACGAAAAATTCAAATATGTGCTTTACTGCTATTCATGATTCCGATGATCTCAGAGATATGAATCTAGAAAAAGATACACGTTTACAATGTATTGGTTGAAATTGTTTGCTTAAAATTGTTTGATTGTTTGAATGTTTTTGAAATTATGTGTTGTTTGAATTTTAAATTTTTTTATTATTATGTTTATTTTAATTTTTAATATTATAATATTTTTAATTAAAAGAGTATTATTATATTTAATATTACTCCAGAAAATATATAGACATTAAAAATAATGTACGTATATAGATACTAAAGTATACAAGAAAATATAAGTCACATGAATTCTCTGACCCATGTCGGCATGGACCTATCCATCATGTCGACATCCTTGTCAGAAATTTGAAATTCAAATTTGAATTCAAATCTTCTAATTTCCCTCCATCTTTTCACCAAATCCAATGTTCTGGAAGGTACGTCTTGACTAGAGAACATGTCTATTGAATATCTATTTATTTCCATTATCTTACCATACCTTTTCACTTTCATTTTAAAATTTAAACTCTCTTTCACTCTTTCAAACTTTCTACTCTCTTCAAAAATGGCTTCTTCAAGCACTCCATCCACAGTGAGGTGGTCTAAAACCATTAAAGAGTATCTCTATAATGATCTAAAAGCAGTCAAGGCTTATATAGGCTATGCTAATTTCGAAAAAGTTCATAAGGAAAAGTTTGCTATCTTTAGCGACTTCTCTATATATAAAATCAATACTCTTCTTGAAGATAATCATATCCTTAGGCTTTTTGACAATTCTCAAAATGATTTGTTGTTACCCAAATCTTGTTAAAATGTTTTATGCGAATTTGAATCGAGGTTTTTATAAAGGAAATGAAGATGAAATTTGGAGTATTGTTAAAGGCATTAAAATTGTTTTAAATTGTGAAATTTTGGTCAACATTCTCAATTGCAAGAATTCGGGAATAGATCTGTTAACGTTTAAAATCGAACGCTAACACCCCGGTGTATATTGAGATTGAGTGAAAGCACCACCCGTGAACACGAGAACTAAAAACAAGTAGAAAAGTCACAGAGAAAGCAGAAAAGACAACAGTTTTTATAGTAGTTCGGCTTCTGGTAAGCCTACGTCCACTTTAATCCTCTTTATTACTGAATCAATTACAACTTTACAACAGTCTTCAATTACAATACTGATGAGACAAACAACTAGAACTTCGATGCAGAAGAACTCTTTGAATCCATGTTGATTGCGTTAGATTTCCTCTTGAAGTTTGTTGAGATGCCTTTCGTATTTGAAGTGTCGAGTGAGTCGAGAATTCAGCAAAGTATTGATGCTTAAACGGATCGGCCAAAAGTCCCTTGAATGTTGGAGCCGGCAACGTATTTATAGAGGATTCTGGGCAGGAAACATTACCAAGTCCTAACTCGTAACCGGTCTAAGTTGGGTCATCGACGACTCAAACTAAGTCGTGGGTCGGTCGCGACTTAAATGCTAGGTCGACGCTCCGAAAAGGCATTCTTGCTGAACTCTACAAGTCCTGAACCGTGTACGAGTTAAGAGGCTGCGTGTTAAGTAGCTGCATCGGACTTGCCTTCCTTTGCTTGAATCGTGAATGACCTAGCATAGGCCGTAAGTCGGTTGCGTCTCAAGTGTAGTTCGTGATCTTGTCCCTGTCCTGAGCAGTTAGGGCGGCAACCTCCTTGGATAGTTAGATCGGCATCTACCTTAGGCCAACATCCATGTTAGATCGGTAACCCACCTAAGCCTTAGGTCGGTCCCCCTTCAAATCTTAGGTCGGCATTCCTGTTAAGTCGGCAACCTTTAAGGCATTAGGCCGGTACCCATGTTAGGTCGGTAGCTATCTTAGGTCGGTATCCTTTGAAGATTAGGTCGGCATTCCTGTTTTTGGCAGTTAGGTCGGTATCCCTGGTAAGTCTTAGGGCTTAGGCAGTTAGATTGGCATCCATGTTAGGTCAGCAACCTTTTGGGTCGGTAACTGTTAAGCCTTAAGTCGGTAACTGTTTTAGGTTGCTGAGTCATGGCCGAGGTGGAGTTAACACTTGCCCCTCGAAGTATACGCCTAATGGTTAGGTCGTGTGCTTCGATATCCTTTAACCCGTCCCCCTTTAGGTCGGTAGGTCGTACGCGACCTAACAGTTAGATCGTATGTACCGCTTCAGGTCCCTCCGCTGCAAGGTATAAGTCTCACATCTTCTTCTTCCTTTTCATTACTTACTCTCTTGCTTGATTCTGCCATTAAAAAATTTCCCGAGCTCCAAAAGGCGATTTCACTCCAATCATCACCGATAATCTTTGCTACTCATTGCGTAAGTGAACCTGCTCTTTTCCTGATCCCTTATTGTCATTGATTCACGAATTCCATTCAAACCTAACCCATCTCCTTGCGCACTGCTTCATTGCGAATCTCGTTACACCTGTAGTTTATGAGCCCGAGTTAGCTTGGTTTTGGCATTAAATGAATAATGAGATGATGTCGATGGGTTACTGCTCCAGGCTCATTGATTTCTGATTCGCGTAAGGGTGGCAAAACATTGAATTTGTGATGATTTCAAACTGTTTTATTGGATGATCCGATATCATGAATGAAATGAAGGCCATCGTTGATGGAGCGACTATCGGGTTAACGGGTTGAGTGGAGTGAGATATTGGTTTGGACGCGACCCAGTGATTTTGGGTGACCTAACTTTTGGCCGACCTAATTTGATACGATGTAACCCTTAGATTGTGGCCGAACTAGCACTTGGGGAAATTTGCCGACCTAACCCTTAAATCGTGGCCGAACTAGCACTTGGGGAAATTTGCCGACCTAACCCTTAAATCGTAGCCGAACTAGCACTTGGGGAATCTTGCACCACTTTTTTGAACCGGAGCCTTTCTCCTTACTACTCCTTACGACTTAAAGAACCACGGATTTAAAGAATCAGAAACTTAATCTTAACTCGCGAAAGATTCCTTGGGTCGCAGCCGAGTTAACACTTGGATGCCTAACTTGAATTCTCACTTAAAAGCATAATTCCAATTTGAATACTTAACTTGATCTGCTGGACTGAATTGCTTAAATCCTTGATTGTTTTAACTTTGTTGCCTTATTTAACAGACCACATTAACTTATAGGCTAACAATCTGTTGAAAACAACAATCACAGAAAACCAAGGCGAATATACTGCCATTGACTGCCCACATCAAATGACAGATTAGTTGACATAGAGTAATCAACTTAAATACACTGTATGAAATGCTGTGAACCAATCAACTAAAGTGAAGTATTAATGCAAAGCATCGCTAACTTGAACTGATTTGTTTGCATCAACATTACACTTGCATATTAAAACAACGAACCCTGGACTTTATAACTGACAAATACTTGCTAGTTTTTATTCCAGTTATATTTGCTTATTGCTTGATTGATTTTACACAACACTCCACACATTTTAGGAAACGTGCACCTTCATGTTTGAGTATCCATTTGTTTGTGTAGAATGACTTCCCACCAAGAAGAAGAAGTGGTAGCTCAAGCGGGAGAGACCTTTCAGACAGCTGTTCCCATAGAGAATCCTCCAGAGAGAACTTCGACTATCCTAACTACGAGAGCGTTTATTCAGCTACGTACTCAATTTGGTTTTGCTGAAAACGATGCCCTACTTCCTGGGCCAAATGATACTGTCGACAGTCCTCCCTCCGGTTTCGTCGTAGTCAATCGTCAAATGTGCCTAAGCGGGGCGATTCCTCCTTTTAACGACTTCCTTCGAACCCTTCTCCTTCGGTTGACAATCTCTCCATTCCAACTTCATCCTAATGGCTACGCCATCTTGATGGGGTTGTGTGTTTTGTTTAGGAGAACTCTTGATCGCTTGCCAAGTTTTGAAGAAATTCGCTACTTATGCTCGTTTGCAAAGAGCAAAGACCATCCTTCCCTTATTATTATGAGAAGTGCTAGAAACCACAAGCTTATTTCTGATCTTACCGAAAGTGTTCACGGATTTTTGAACCAGTTTTTCTTTGCTCGCTTCCTTCAGGGTTTTATGCCATCTGGAGAGTAGAAAGTAAGATTACCTGTTTCTATTTTCTCCATTTTCAAACTTTTTCGAGATCCGAACTACCAATTGCTAATTTCATTCTTTGCTCTTTTCAGCACTTCCTCTCCCTTCTAGAGATCCAAGCCATAAGCGAGTTTTTGAAAGATTAAGTGCTCTGACTGCTAGAGAGAGAAGTATAAAGTTTTTGTTGAGGGACGAATTTTTGCATCAGTATGGACTTTTACACGCTTCTCGCTCTACACACCCCCATGAGGTTCCAGACTCCCCACCTAAAGCATTAGATGCCCTAGTTTCCACTAACGAACCCATACCAAAAGAACCTACCTCCGAGGCTTCTCTGGTGAAGTGCTCTACTACTGTCGATATTGCGGGGTCGTCTGGCTAATTCGCACTTGCCCCAGTCATTGAGGAAGAAGAGCCTCAGTGATCTCCCCAACATTCATAGAAGTCTGGTGAAGAAGTCGGGAAAATAAGCCCTATCAAGCAGAGCGGAGACGACACTTTTGAAGGGTTGAGCGACCTCTTTGTCACCTCACAGGAGCTCTTTAAAGACGACCCTGTCACTACTAAGGTTTCTTCTTCAGTAGTGGAAGCGACTTCTTCTTTGCAACAAGCTCCGTCGACCCAAGAGTTGACGTTAACTACTACCCCCATGATTACTCCGCAATCAAAGAGTGGTTCGTAGTTTGATGCGCGTAGTTTGCACATCACGCACACTTAGAACCTTTCGGCACTTTCATGCACCTAATTCTTTGTACTTTGAAGATTCTACGGTTACGCTTCTTTTCTCTGAAGACTTTTAAGACATATCACTTTTTTTTATTTCAGATTCCCCAATGAGGCGAAGTGGTTCATATTACGACGACTTCAAGCAATATGGAAAGCGTGGTCAGTATGACTATAGACGCTATCTTCCCACTTATAGGAAAACTGATGAAGAAAGGGCTGCTCGAAAGGCTCAAGAGAGCCGTTCTTATGAAGAACGCTATGGAAGAGGGGATGAGCGGTACGATTCTTCCCACAGAGAGGGTGATTCCCATAAGCGTAAATCCCATGATGACAGAGGGAAGAGCCAAATGGCTGATGACCCAAGCAAACGGGCTAAAGTTAGTGAGCAATCCGTGCCTGCAATTTTTGAGAAGACCGCTACTCCAATTCCTTCTCAATCTCCTGCCCCTTCCCGTACTGATATTTAGACAATCATCAATAGGCCTTCATATCAAGTTGGGCCAGGTCCAGCTACTCTCCAAAGCCGGTTTCCACAATGGTGCTTGAAGGGGGTTCGCTTCGATCTTGACTTAGTTCCAATTGACAAGCCTGCCATGCTGCGAAATCTCGATGCCGTCAGACTTGATATTGAAAGAATGTCGAGCTGGCAAAAGCTTGTTGACGAGCTTCAAAGGGTAAACCGTGCGAATCTCGAGGCCATGCTTACTATGGAAAATGACAGAGCTGAATGGCAGAAGGTTCTTGAGCAGCATGATACCGAGATGAGGAGCATCACTGCTTATAATGAAGAGCTTGAAGCGAAGGTCGAAAAGCTTAAAGAAGAGCTCGCCACTTCTTCTACTTCCTACACTCAAAAAGAAGAAGTGCTTCAGAAACAAGTGAGAGATGCTCATGCCGGCCAAAGAGACGCCGAAGACAGGCTCGACGTGCAAAAAAGAATCAATGAGGGCTATATTGCTGATATTGCAGAGCTTCGGAAGAAAACCGACTCTCAAGAGGCGAAGATCGAAATGCTTAAGCTTCAACTCTCCAAAGCTGAAAGAGAGCGTGATGAGGCCGTTGCCGGCAAAATTGCAGCTGAAGAATCTCATGAGGCAATGAAGACCAGCATCAGCTCAACATTATTTGACTTCTACCTGCATAGCGTCTTGGGGCGCGGTAGTCTCACCTTTCTAGGTCCCAAATATGAAATTACTCTGGCTGAGGTGTGGGAGGCCGCACTTGATATGCTTGGTGCTAAAGGTGCTGGCTACGCCGAATCAGCTCTTGAGGAGCATTACTTGGATGACGAAGCTCGCGCCGCTCTCGTCAGGGGAAAAGAACAACTTGTGAAATTAAGAGCTGAAATGGCAGAAGGGGAACGTTTAGGAAAAACTACTTCAACGATCCAGTTCAGCCTTCACCTTCAGCCGAAATCGACATTGTCAGCTCCAGTTCACATTCTCCATCCCCAGTTAAAGTTACAACTGAGATCACAAGCACACAGGGTGGTGATGAAGACGAAGAGAGCGCCGAAGCACAGGCTTATGAGGTTGATATCAGGAAGCCAACTTCTCCAGGTAACTCTACTGTTAATCTTGCCCAAGTAGACTGCTCGTTTGCTTCTTATGAGTTTGATGAGCTTCTTGACTATTTCCTCAACCTCAACGAGCCTTTATCTCCTCTCTTTACTAACTTTAACTTCTTTTCTTCTGTAGAGAAAGTGTCGAGCATCGTTCAGACTCCCCCTCCTCCAATTATTCCTCCTCTGCTTCTCCAGGTCACTCCTCCATCCGCCTCTCAACTCGGGTCGCAAGAGGAGCAAATAGAGGCTCTCCGAGACTTAGATGATCCTAATGTTTCACAGGAACACGGGGGAGAAGGGCTTGGAGAAGGCAATGAGTCCCCGGAGCGAACCACTTCTGATAACATAAAATTGTCTGCTCTTGTTACTACGGGAAGTGAGTCTTCTTCAAGGAGGAGGAGGAAGCGTGTCACTTCCAAGAAGAAAAGGAAAGACATTCTTGTTTCTGAAGAGGAAGCGAAAGTTGATCTGGCAGTAACCCTCTCTCCTTCATCCCCGACTCCCCCAAGCCGTCCTGAAAAGCTGCCTATTAGGTCAGGTGAAGGCTCTAAGGGTGGTGGCAAGAAGAAGTAAGGGGCCCTGCTTCGATTTATTTTTACTTTTTGCTTTTTGCATGTACTGGCCGGAGATTGTGCGGGTATCGGCCTCCGCTTTTCTTTTTCTTTTTATTTTGAAACCTGTACCTGTACAAAATTTTGACAATATTGAATAAAATGATTCTTTTTGTTTGTACAAACTTCTGTCTGTATTTGAGAATGCATTTACTATTCATTTTTGTACAAGTTTTTTTATATGATATTGCAGTGAGCTTGTGGTATGTTGTTCGAGCGTAATTTTTACCAATGTAGCTATACCATGTTGCCCCTATACCATAAGCTCGTTGCAATATTTTATACTTTGAGAGGACTTGTACTCTTATTTTCTGGAGAATAATTATTCCATTTTTGGAGGAATATTATTCTACACAAAATAGAGTACAGCTCGCTCCATATGAGTTTCTACGCTTCAACCTTCGAAGATATCACCTTTTCTTTTGTGCATACACACAGTTTTACCAAGTGAATTCTCCTATATGGTAAAGCGGGCCTCTGAAGGGCACTTCAACTTCTTTTTGAGGAAGAGTATTTTCAAGAATAAATGAACCGGTCTTCCTTTGAAAACTAAAGTGTGCCTTTGTAGAGGGCTTCTTTTTTTTCCTTTTTTTTTTCTATTGCGCCTCGGTGGAGGGCTTTTGATCTTTGTTTTGCATTTCTGATGAAATGCTTCTTTGAAAAGTTGTACCTCTAAGGAGGGCTTTTTCACATTTCAACACTTAGAAGTTTTATTTCAATCTCGGTGAAACATGTGCCCCCGAAGAGTTGTGCCTCCGAGGAGGGCTTTTCACGTTTCAACACTTGGAAGTTTTATTTCGATCTCGGTGAAACGTGTGCCTCCCAAGAGGTCTTCCTGTTTGATTGCGCCTCTGGGAAGAGGTCTTCTTGTTTGATTGTGCCTCTGGGAAGAGGTCTTTTTGTTTGATTATGCCTCCGGGAAGAGGTCTTTTTGTTTTATTGTGCCTCTGGGAAGAGGTCTTTTTGTTTTTGCCTCTTGGGAGAGGCTTTTATTTTTTCCCTGTTCGTTGGGAAGCGGGCCTCCGAAGAGGGCTTTTCACATTTCGACTCATGGGAGTGTATCACCGATCACGGTGAAATGTGTGCCTCTGAGTAGGGCTTTTGCCTGGAAGTTTGGAGTTTCTTTCTATCAGTTGGACGGATTCACGGGAGTGTATCGCCAATCAGTCCGCAACTTTATGTCGAGAAAGAACTCTCTTTTTCTGGTTAGGCCCACTCGAGGTCTTTTAGCATTTCAACTGTGGTGAAATGGGCCTCCGAAGTGGGCTTTTCATGTTTCAACACTTGGAAGTTTTATTTCAATCTCGGTGAAACGTGTGCCTCTGAGTAGGTCTTTTGCCTGGAAGTTTGGAGTTTCTTTCTCTCAGTTGGACGGATTTACGGGAGTGTATCACCGATCAGTCCGCAACTTTATGTCGAGAAAGAACTCTCTTTTTCCGGTTAGGCCCGCTCGAGGTCTTTCTCCTCCGAAGACTTGTGCCTCTGAAGAGGGCTTGTGCCTCTGAAGAGGTCTTTTGCTGTTTGATGCTTGCTCGCCCATGTCTCTTTGCCATCTATTCATGTCGGCGACCCCCGTTATCTTTTGCAAGTGTCATCCCTTTTTAGTTGCCAATAATTTTCCTTATCCAAAGAAATATACTTCATAGTTAAGCGAGTTGGTTGTGGTAGACATAGGCTATTTAATAAGATGCTCGTTCGTACAAACATTCGCAGTTAGTTAGAAATGGTGCGCTTCCATCCACATCGCTAACTTTTGTTCGAAGCACTTCTTTTGTAGGATTTGAGTATGGAAATTTTGAATGGTTTAGCGTTTGCTTGCTGGGTGATGTCGGAGATCGCCTGGTCTTGCGATGGATAAGCTTTGTTTTTATGGCCTGCATTATTAAATCGACATTTTAGTAACACAATTAACGTATTTTATATGTCGAAATAAAACAAAGCAGTTTATAGTAGTAGAGAACACAAGATTTATAGTGGTTCGGCCAAAAGCTGGGCCTACATCCACTTTATAGCTTTTCATTATTCACTTTCTTTACAATTGCTTTGAATACAAGAATCATATATTCGTAATTCTTTTACAACATTTCAGCAAAGCTTTTAAGTAAAATATGGACGCAAATGATTGCTGTTCCAAGCTCTTGGAATTGGTTCTCCTTCAACAGTTGTGAGTTTGAACGTGCCATCAAGAAGTTTCATGCCTATAACATACTGCCCTTCCCAGTTTGGCCCAAACACACCTATGGCTGTCATAATTCTCTTCAGGACTAAGTCCCCAACTTCAAAGCTGTGCTGACGAACTTTGGAATTGAAGTGCTTGGCTATTCTTTGCTGGTGAGCTGCAATTCTAAGACTAGAACTTCTCTTCTCTCATCAAGGAGGTCAAGCGCTTCCAGTTGCAGTTTTTCATTCTCATCTTGATCAAAGTGGATCCTTCTGTGTGAGGGGACTTCAGCTTCCACTGGAATCATCGCTTCTGATCCGTATGTCAATGAAAATGGAGTATGCCCAGTCGCAGTTTTGTGGATGGTTCTGTATGCCCATAGAGCAAGCGGTAACTTATCGACCCAACCACCTTTTGCTTTTTCCAGCTGCTTTTTGATGGTTGATTTGATAATTTTGTTTACTGCTTCCACTTGCCCGTTTTCCTGCGGATGAGCCACTGCTGAGAAGCTTTTTCGGATCTTGAATCGTTTGCAGAAATCTTGGAACTCCTCACTTTCAAACTGAGTACCATTGTCTGTGATTATCTTCTGAGGCACACCATACCTGCAAATGATATTTTTAGTCAGAAAATTTATCATTTTCTTAGAGGTAATAGTAGCCAATGGTTCGGCTTCAGCCCATTTAGTGAAGTAATCAACAGCAACGATAGCATATTTAATCCCCGATTTGGCAGTCGACAAAGGCCCAATGAGATCTATTCCCCAAATGGCAAACGGCCATGGACTGACCATTTGAGTTAGCTCAGTGGAAGGTGCTCTAGGAATTTTAACGAATCTCTGGCATTTATCACACTTTCGGGAATAGTCAGCAGCATCCTGATTAATTTCTGGCCAAAAGTATCCATAACGGAGGATTTTCTTTGCTAAAGTTTGACCACCTGTATGATCCCCACATTCCCCTCCGTGTACTTCAGTCAGAATTATCTTAGCTTCTTCCTTTGTCACGCATCGGAGTAATGGCATTGAAAATCCTCGTCTGTACAAACGACCATCTTGTACTATATATCTGGAGGCTTTCCTCATCAGCTTCCGTCGTTCTTTTGAACCTTCTGGCAAAGAACCATTGAGTAAATATTCAAGTATCGGAGTCATCCATGATTCTTGCTCTTGGGATACATTCATAATCCAATCAACATCCATTTCATCTGTGCTTGGAGCTGACAAGACTTCGACGGGAACTAATCCCAATAGTTGAGCTTCACTAGTACTCGAATACTTTGTGAGAGAATCCGCCTTCATGTTCTCTTCTCGGGGTATATGGTTTATTGAATAACGATCAAAATTTTGAAGAAGCTCCCAGGCTTTGGATAAATAGGCGGGTAGATTCCCTCCTTTAGCTTGAAATTCCTTCTTGACTTAGCAGACAATAAGTTGAGAATCACTGAAGATCTGCAATGCCTTAATGTTTAGTTCTTTAGCGATCCTCAAACCAGCAATGAGGGCTTCGTATTCTGCTTCATTGTTTGTCGAAGGGAATTCTAGTCTCAGCGCATAACATAGCGATCGCCCTTCTGGGGTTTCAAGGACAACTCCTGCTCCGAAACAGTAATCATTCCTTGCGCCATCGACATACAATTTCCATTGGATTGGGATGTAATCAGTGTCTTCTTCCTCACTATCACCTTTATCCGTACATTCTGCGATGAAATCTGCTAAAGCTTGTCCATTGATTGCTTTCCGGGGATGGTAAGTGATGTCATATTGGTTGAGTTCAATATTCCATTTCAAAAGACGGCCCAAAGTCTCAGGACGTAATAGGACTTGCTTTAGAGGTTGATCAGTGAGGACTTTGATGGGATGAGCTTGGAAATACGGCCTCAATTTTCTTGATGCGATCAACAAACAATAGGCGAGCTTTTCCAACCTTGAATAGTTCATTTCTGCCCCAGTGAATCTTTTGCTGATATAATAGACTGGGCGTTGAATCCTTGCGTTTTCCCGTACCAACACTGCACTGAGAGCATGAGATGAAATTGTCAAATATATGAAGAGATCTTCACCACTGTCAGGCTTTGAAAGTATCGGAGGCACTTCCATATGACGAACCAACTCATCAAATGCTTTCTGACATTCAGGAGTCCACTAAAAGTTTTTTCTTCCTTTCTTCAGAGCATCAAAGAATGGAATGCATTTGTCAGTAGCTTTTGAAATGAACTGACTCAAGGCAGCAACCTTTCCATTGAGACTTTGCAATTCCTTCTTCGTTTTAGGAGCTTTGACTTCTCTCAAGGCAGTGATCTGAGCAGGATTAGCTTCAATGCCCCTGGCGCTCTCAATGAAACCCAAAAACTTTCCGGACTCCACCCCAAATGAACATTTCAAAGGATTAAGCTTCATTCTGTACTTTCGGAGTACTGCGAACATCGCTGCCAAGTGATCCATGTGGTCCACTGCTTTCTTAGACTTCACTAGCATATCATCAACATAAACTTCCATTGTCTTGCCAATCTGCGGTTTAAACATGGCATTAATAAGCCTTTGGTAAGTTGCCCCTGCATTCTTGAGTCCGAAAGGCATGACCTTGTAGCAGTAGAGTCCAACATCTGTGATGAAGCTTGTGTCCTCTTGATCTGGTGCGTGCATCATAATATGGTTATATCCGGAGTATGCATCCATAAAAGATAACAATTCATGCCCAGCCATCCCATCCACCAACTGATCGATCCTGGGCAGCGGGAAACAGTCTTTGGGGCAGGCTTTGTTCAGATCTGAAAAGTCAATGCATACTCTCCATTTTCCGTTAGCTTTTTTAACCAGCACTGTATTTGATACCCAATTTGGATAAGTAGATTCTCTGATGAAACCGTTCTCCATGAGCCGATCCACTTCTTCTTTTAATGCTGCCGTCCTCTTAGGACCCTGGGCTCTCCTTTTCTGTTTCACAGGTATAAACTTTGGATCAATGTTCAGAGTGTGTACTGCAATCTCTGGGGATATTCCACACATGTCAGCATGAGTCCAAGCGAATACATCCAAATTTGCCTTCAAAAACGAAATCAGAACATTCTGAACCGTTGTGTTGAGTTGTGAACCCACATTCAGCACTTTGTTCGGGTCCTTTGGGTCAACGGATAACGGCACTATTACCTCTACCGGTACTACCCTATTCTCCTCTGCATTGGCTTTCCTTGGATCCATCTCTCTTCGTGCGGCACTACATTCACCAGTGCAGGGTCCACCCTGCGATTGCTACAAGGCTTGTTCTTTGGTGCGGACTGGAGTCGCCGCACCTTTTCCCATTTCTCTTTTCCTTGACTCACGCAGCTCTTTAAGATAACATTCTCGCCCCGCATGTTGGTCTCCCTTAATCAAACCAATTCCGGTTTCTGTGGGGAATTTTAGAGTCAGACACCATGGAGCGAGAACAGCTTTGAATGCAGCAAGAGTTGGCCGGCCTAAAAAGGCATTATAGGCAGAGAATTCTTCAACAATTATAAAGGTTTGCTTTCGAGCCACCTTCCTCGGTCCTTTCGCAAGCTCTACAAACAAATTTATGGTCCCAATAGGCTGTTTGGGTTCTCCAGCAAACCCAGCAATTTTAAGTGTTTAAGCTTGACCGTCAGCCATTGGAATTTTCATTTGGTCAAAGGTCTTCTTGAAGAGAATGTTGCATGAAGCTCCACAATCAACCAGAACTCTTCTCACAGTAGCTGGCCCAATGCCAGCGGATATGACCAAAGGATCTATGGTAGGAGCTTCAATACCCAAAGAATCTCTGGCACTGAATACAATATCATCTGTGGAAGTCTTTTGTAGCTTTAAAGGCGCGTCATTTTCTAAAACAAAAACATTCTCTTCAGCTGGTACATGCCTCAAGGCCCGGGCATACCTTTCCATCTCGCCCGAACTTTTGCCTGCTGGGTGAGGCCCTCCAGTTATTATATTGATGACAGGTCTTTCCGATTCATGCTCTACGGCCTTCTCACTTGAGCCAGGACGGTGAGTGGGAACTTGTTGTCCTTGCATCGACGAAGCTGGGGCATTTCGATTCCTTTTCACATACTATTGGAGCTTGTTCTCTTTCAAAAGTTGTTCAATTACTTCTTTCAACTGACGGCATTCGTTGGTGTCATGGCCGGGCTGGTTGTGGAACCGGCAGAACCTTCCACTCTTCTCCATCTTATTTCCCACTCTCATTTTAGGCGATGTCGGGTAATTGACATCATCCTTGGTTGCAAAGAAGATGTTCTCAAGGGTATCGGTCAAGGGCGTGAAATTGAAAGGACGGCCTTTCTTAGCATCTCCCTGTTTCTTTCCACCATCATTTCCCCTTTTCTGAGTGTTAGGTTCTTTCTTGTTCGAAGCAGCACCATTGTTCCCGGCTTCCACTGATACCACCTTAGCCGGTGTTTGGAGGCTTTCCAAGCGCATGAATTCATCCGCTTTCTTGTAGAATTTGTCGAGTGAGTTTGGTTCTTTCATATTCAACCATTTTCCAAATTCACTCGATTTGTCAATCGCCCTCATCAAGTATGTTAGGACCATGTGTGGCTCAGCATTATCTACCTCGGCCAATGCTATGTTAAAACGATTTAAAAATGATCTGATAGATTCTCCCGGATTTTGCTCTAGACTTGGCAGCGACATTATATCCTTTGCTTTAGAAGCATACAATCGAAATGGCTCCTTGAATTTCCTGGTCAAATCGGAGAATTAATCAATGGACCTGACTGGCAGCTTTGTAAACCACAATAGAGCCACACCTTCAAGATATACCGGGAAATATCGACATTTGATTTCATCAGACGCTCTGGCACCCGTCATATGCCAGTCGTATTTATATAGAAACTCGTTAGGATCACTCGTCCCCTTGTAAGCCTGAATAGTAGGGGGAACGAATTTCCTTGGGAACTCTTCCTTCAAGATCTTTTCAGTAAATGGAGTTTTGCTTGGAGCAAAACCCCACTCTTTCTCATCTTCATCTCTTCACATATTTTCCTTCATGATTTGACGAACCATACCCGAAAAATACTCTTCATCATTTAGAGGCTCTGGAGGGCAAACATCAGCCACTCTCTCTGAATTCTGTCTTGACAATCGTTCACGAAGGGTTGGCTACAGCCCTGATCCTCCAGCTTGACGAGGTGTCCTTTCCACTGGGTCTGTGGCTCTTTGAGAAATGTTCCCTTCAACATCCTGAACTCCCACAGTAGGGTTTCCATCATTATTACCCGGTTGACGGTTTGCCCCAAGTAGATCATTCAACTTACTTAAGATCAGGGCATTCTGGGCTTCCAACTGCGCATTCTGAGCATTCAATTGTTGATTCAACCCCAAAACTACGGCGTCCAATTCTGCTCGCGTAACTCCAACAGTTGGAGCTGCTTGAGTTGAAGCAGGAGAGGTAGCAGTATTCTCTTGAACATTGTCGGATCTTACAGAACTTGGTTTTCTCCCAAGAGCCATTATTTCCAATAAACTTCTGGTTTTAAAAGAAATCCTTTCAACAGACTTTTGCGGAGCAATGGTGGAAGTATCCTGAGTTGGGTTCTCAGTGAAAGCACCAAAAATGTTAACGTTTAAAATCGAATGCTAACACCCCGGTGTATATTGAGATTGAATGAAAGCACCACCCATGAACACGGGAACTAAAAACAAGTAGAAAAGTCACAAAGAAAGCAGAAAAGACAACAGTTTTTATAGTGGTTCGGCTTCTGGTAAGCCTACGTCCACTTTAATCCTCTTTATTACTGAATCAATTACAACTTTACAACAATCTTCAATTACAATACTGATGAGACAAACAACTAGAACTTCGATGCAGAAGAACTCTTTGAATCCATGTTGATTGCGTTAGATTTCCTCCTGAAATTTGTTGAGATGCCTTTCGTATTTGAAGTGTCGAGTGAGTCGAGAATTCAGCAGAGTATCGGCGCTTAAAGAGATCGGCCAAAAGTCCCTTGAAAGTTGGAGACGGCAACGTATTTATAGAGGATTCTGGGCCGGAAACATTACCAAATCCTAACTCGTAACCGGCCTAAGTTGGGTCGTGGACGACTGAAACTAAGTCGTGGGTCGGTCGCGACTTAAATTCTAGGTCGAGAGTCCGGAAAGGCATTCTTGCTGAACTCTACAAGTCCTGAACCGTGTACGAGTTAAGAGGCTGCGTGTTAAGTAGCTGCATCGGACTTGCCTTCCTTTGCTTGAATCGTGAACGACCTAGCATAGGCCGTAAGTCGGTTGCGACTCAAGTGTAGTTCGTGATCTTGTCCCTGTCCTGAGCAGTTAGGGCGGCAACCTCCTTGGATAGTTAGATCGGCATCTACCTTAGGCCAGCATCCTTGTTAGATCGGTAACCCTCCTAAGCCTTAGGTCGGTCCCCCTTCAAATCTTAGGTCGGCATTCCTGTTAAGTCGGCAACCTTTAAGGCATTAGGCCGGTACCCATGTTAGGTCGGTAGCTATCTTAGGTCGGTATCCTTTGAGGATTAGGTCGGCATTCCTATTTTAGGCAGTTAGGTCGGTGTCCCTGGTAAGTCTTAGGGCTTAGGCAGTTAGATCGGCATCCATGTTAGGTCGGCAACCTTTTGGTTCGGTAACTGTTAAGCCTTAAGTTGGTAATTGTTAAGCCTTAAGTCGGTAACTGTTTTAGGTTGCTGAGTCATGGCCGAGGTGGAGTTAAAAAGATATTTCTACTTTTAATATTGATGAACATGATCGTGAGGCATTTCATCTCATTTTCGAAGGAGATGACAACTTTAAATTTAAAAATCGTAACTTTCATCCGAAAGCACGTAATGTCAATCTTCTATTGCAACATACTATCACTCATAGATTGGATAATTTCAGTAACCCGACTTTAAAAGTCTTTAAAGCTCTTTTTGCTATCTTTGGTCATTATGACATTAATTGGACGCAAGTGATTATGGATAAACTTCGTCCTAAAAATTTGGAAATGGGTGAGAATACCTTGTATCATGGACTCTATCTCACTCGGATTTTTAATTATTTTGGCGTTGATTACAAATGGGAAGAAGTTGTTTCAAGAAAAGTGTTTAATCATGTCAATATTTCTTTCGTGAAAATTACTTTCATATTTCACCAATATGAATCTCTTGCCAAAAAGGAAGAAAGATTGGCACATGAAGATATGGAGAAATAAAATGAAGAAGAAGAAGGGGAGGAAGTGAAAATTGAAGAAGATAATGAAGAAACCTCATTGGAAAGTATTGAATATCCTACCAATACTAACAATCCTTCCAACAAAACTCTCCTCAACAATCAAACGATTATAGTGGAAAATCAACAGATTCTCAAAAGATCCATTAGTAAGAAATTAGATAAAATGTCCATTAATATGAACAAATTATTTACTAAAGTTGGTCGGAAACTTGGCTTATCATCATCATCCTCATCTTCTAGAACATTCTAAGAACTAGGTTGGGATGTATTAGTTTGTTTTGTATGAGCTTGTATTGTTCTTTTTATTATATTACATAGTATCTTATGTATCATCTCATCTATTTATAAAAATCATCTATCTTATGTTTTTCTACCTTATCGCATCTCTGGAATAAAAGTCAGTACATTATATAAGTTATATATACATACTTATTCACAAAATAAATAAGACACACAAATTAATAGACCCATGTCGACATGCTTCTTCCCCGCTATGTCGACAAATAACTGTCAGATTTGGTTATTTTTCTAAATTTTGAAATTACAATAACTGACTCGTATCCAATCATTTTAAATGAATTTCAGCCTATTTAAACACCTGTTTCTTCCGGAAATTTTTAATCTTTTCATTTCTACTTATCTCTATTTGCATGTCTTCACTACTTATCGAAAAGGGATTCCTCTTCTCAAACTCTAAGTGGTAATCTTGAAGAAACTCTAAATTCATGCAAGAATATGCTTACTTTTATTCTCCGCAATCAAAGGCACTTAGAAATTAATCAAATGCAGATGATAAAAGAACAAGAGAAGCATTTCAATGCCCTCCGTTGGATTATTTTTGCCATCAACAAAGATGATCTCGATACATATCCGGTAGGAACTTTAATTTAAGGTAATGAAGATCGAGAAGTTATTAAAAAGGATCCTATCTTTGGAGAAGAAGGATGGGTTGAAATTCCTATAAATATTTGATCTCCATATGGTTTGAATTGCTTGTTTTTGAAGTGTGTTATTTGATTTGATTCAATTTTCTTTGATTTGATTAGAATTGATTTGGTTTGAATGGATTGTATAGCATTATATGAAACACAGTATATATATATCGGGTTTAAACTTTCATATTTTTCATCTAACATAAGACTAAGGGGGAGTTATATTAGTTTAGGATGCGTTTTTTTGATTGAAAAGGGGAAGATGTATAAAATAGAGTAGTTAAGCTTAGATTAAGGAGGAGTTATTAGTTTAAGAGGGAGTTATTGCAAAGGAGAAGTATATTTTATAAACATAAGTCGCCATTATCAAAATGGGGGATATTGTTAGTCCTTGAGATGATGGTTTTGATGATAAAAACCTTAGGACTTGTTATAAAATATAAATACTAATGTTATGGTTAAGATATATATATATGTAGAATATAAGCATGCAGGTACCAAGAATGAAGACTGTAAAGTATGGAGATACAAGACTGATGAATTTAAGGATCGAAGATATCAAGATTGAAGGCTCATGAGTTTCAAGAAATCAAGTTATCAAGAGCTCAAGATTTCAAACAATACAAGATAATGTAGTTAGTCTAGAATTATGTTAAAACTTCTTGAAAGCACTAACATCTTTATTCGAAATTTATTCATGGAATGGAATTCACTTCGAGCCTATTAAAGGGAAGGAACTCTAGTGGGATGGAACTCATGACAATATCTATTGGAACATATAGTGGTCCTATTTTGATATACACTAATTTTATAAAGATGCTTTTAAAAAATATATCTCTTGTTTTTAATAAATGTTTTCAAAACTTTCTTTTCAAAAACGCATCCCTCTTGGTTTTAAATATTTTAGCCTCAAAACTATTTTTATCATTTTTAATATTTTGATTCTAAATTTGTCCTTGTTTTTAAACCATCTCCTGTTTTAAATATTTTTCTTTAAAATAATTGTATACTCAGATTTTATATCACTTTATAGATTAAGATTATATATATTAAAAAATTACTTTCTAAACTCTTTTATATGATTAAACTATATTAAATATATGTACAATGTTTAGAAGTTGTTCGGACAAATTATAGAAACAAATTTAATAAGAAAATCAAAACATCAATTTTTCCTCGAGCATGTCGACATCCCTCAACCCCCTATGTCGACATGGTATCTATTATTTTTAATTTTCAAAAGAAGTGTATATTCGTCGTATCCTTTCACGAAAAGATATGGCTGCTGCTCTACTATAAATACTAGTAAGTTCTAAACGAATTTTTACTAGATTTCATTTATTTTCTCTCCTCTTCATCTTCCACAATTATTCTAAAGAATCCTAAATTATACTCTGCCGAAATACCAAGTGAATCAAACTTGATTATCTCTTGTTTGATTCTCTGCCACTCCCTCCATAAGATCTCGGTGCTGTTCAAGTTATAGAATCGTTTGTAAATCAAACTGTTGAGTAAAAGGTGCAGTTGAGCCTTGAAATCAATTGGGTGTGATTGTAGCCCAAAAAATCAATTAGGGGATCTTGTAGTCTGGTTAAATCAAGAGAGTTTGCCCTGGACTCGAATACAGGACGGTGTACCTTGTAGCCTTGAACGAGGGTGTAATATGGGAGATTATTTTGATGAGAAATACGAACGATTGTGCGGGACATGATGTACAGTAACTCTGAACCAATATAAAATCCTGTTGTGTTCTTTCCTTTACTGTTTTATTTAGTATTTACATATGTGTCTGATTCTGTGATTATATCTATGTATGTGAATTGCATTTGTTGTGATTAAACTACATATGTTTCAAAAAGGTTTAGAAAATCCACAAAACACTATTCACCCCCCCCCCTCTAGTGTTATTCCGTCCTTAAGATCCGTAATCCGTATTTCTCACATTATACCCATTAAGTCAAGTAAGACAGCTCCAAGATTGCAAAGTTGTATGTAAAGTGGATAATATGACTTCATGGTGTGCCAAAGAGCATTATGAGTAATCAAGATCCTCTATTCACTAATGGGTTTTGAAAGAGCTTACGAGAGGCGTTAAGGATGAAGTTATATCTTAGTATCGTTATCACCCGCAAACGGATGGACAGACCGAAAGAGTAAATCGTATATTGGAAGATCTCTTACCAACATGCATTATAGAATTCGATGGATCATGGGATGATCATCTTTGGTGGAGTTTGCATACAACAACGGTCATCAATCGAGTATTAGTATAGCTTTGAATGAAGCATTGTATGGCCAACCATGTATGGCTCCTACATGTTGGTGGAAAGCGGGCGAGAAAGTGGTGCTTGGCCAAATATGATTAGAGAGACTTCGGAGAAGATTGAGATCATTCGGCAACGAATGAAAGCTGCTCAAAATCAATAGAAAAGCTATGTGGATAAGAGACAAAGAGATTTAGAGTTTTCAATCGGAGATATGGTGTTTCTAAATATATCTCCTCTAAAGATGTAGTTTGATTCGGTAAAGGGAAAGTTGGCACCGAGATTCGTATGTCCTTTTCCGATAACCGAGGGAATCAGGAAGCAAGCATATATGGTCAGCTCAACTCAGAAGATGGCGGGCATGCATAAAGTTTTCCATGTCTCTTATCTACGAAAGCTTATGTATGACTAGGGCATGATGATCATACCAGATTAGCTAGAAGATGTTAAGGTAGTACTAGAAGTTTCTATACCTCGTAGGTCGCTTCATATTATTGGGTACGATGTAAAACAACTTAACAAAGAGACGGTGAAGCTAGTGAAGGTACAATAGAGAAGAAGTGATGAGGATTGCACGTGTCTGAAGCTCTTTGAAAGGCAAGATCCAGTATTTACTATACCTACTTTCATCATTGTATGGTATATTTGGTAGGTTAGTATTCTGCATGCTAGGTTTTTTCTCCTATACTATTGATTACATGGCTACTTGTTTGATATGCGTGATGGTTTATTATGTTTGGTAAGCATGCGGGATGACTATGGTTGCTTATACTTTGGCTTGTTTGTGGATTTCAGAGGTGAAATTCCTAAAGGGGAGAGAATGTAACAATCCGTATTTCACGTATTAGAGGATCGTAACATATTCGTATTTCATTCATATAAGATCATATGATTCTATAATTTTAGGACATGACTCTTAAGGACATTTTACACACCTCTGATTTTTTTCCAAATTTCTATGTGACAACTTTGACCTTAAAAAAATTGTTTGGGATATAACTTTTGACAGGGGTCGAATTAGGATCTCAAACTAGTTCCATTGCTTCGGAATGACGGTTTTTTATTTCATATATTGGTCATAATAGAAAAATAGACTTATGGTTAGGGATTTATACCCGTTTTAAGTTTTGAAAACTGCTGGTCAAAATTAGTGTGTAATTAGTGAAGCTCATTAGTTGGCCCATTAGTCTAATTAGAGAATCACTATAAATAAGGGCAGTAGGAGTCAAATGAAAACTTTTCCTCCTATTCTAAATCAGATCTAAACTCTAATTAGCCCTAATCCATCCTAATTCATATAGTTTCTCTCTAAATCTAAATAGATTGTTGGTTAGTGATTAGATCATCAACTGAAGATAGAGATCAACGATATGTTTGATTTGAAACGCATTCTATTGCTGTCTAGATTGGATCCACATTGATATTCATTGAATTTGGTAATTCGTGAGTGGTTTATACCTTCTCACTATCTTATACATATATAATAGAATTGCACGATTTACATGATTTTGATAGTAAAACCTTTTCTAAAACCGTAATTACATGTTAACTATGCATATGATGTAAATTGAGTTAGTATTCATCATATTCATGTTTGTATATTCATGATTATAGATCTATGAAATAGATTAACTTGTTTTTCTTATTTCTATAAAATACATGTTTGAATGGATGAAATTGCTTATTATTCTACGATTTGATGTTATGCTTTGGTATTGTTTTTTGGTGTTGTGGATGCATAGGAAGACAGGTTGGTGATTTAGGAAAATCGAAGCTAAAGTAGGTCAGAATTGGGCCAAGCTTGGAGGCAAAGCTCTGGTGTATGGAAGGAGCTTGAGGTTCAAGTCATAGTTACAGATTCTCTAAGCACAAAAGCCAATACTTACGTAAGGGGTCGGTACCGAGTTCTATGGGTAAGTCTAACAAGTCGATGGTTTTGGTGAATTCAAGAGCAAGGCATGTAGAGGTGACCTAAGTCAAGATATTGTGATTGGCTAGGGGTTGAGGGCTATACTGACCTATTTTCTAGTATTTGAAGTAGGCTTTGAAGTGAGAACTGAGTTGTTTGGATGGATAGGTCGAGGTTAAAGAATCTAGGCATGGAGCACTAGAAGTAAGGAAGGGGAGGAAAGAAACTTGGCCAATAATTATGGAGGGACCCGCAATTCCTTACCCTTTGAGTTGATAAAAATTCGCTCCTATTCAACCCGAATTATATGAAAGAGCGGATAACTATGGTAAAAAAGTAGAAGAGATAAAAGAAAATAGAGATAATAACATAGAATCTCGCAATCGCAGCGGGACAAAAATATAATATATAATAGCAGATTTTTATACAAAAGAACTGTAACTGTTTTATGCTTACAATCATTAGAGTACAATAATCAATACATCAAACAGACAGTTATATAGCTTTTCCATACAGGGCGGAAATTTAAGCCAAGTATGGTGATATGTTTTTGTCATCCAACTCGTCTCATGAGCTCCATTGCATTCTATACTGAATCTATAATACTCGGTCTGACCCGAGTATTATAATAAAATAACACTTGAGTCAATCTGGAAAATCAGCGTGAGAAAGCACACTCAATCTGAAATATTAACTTATTCTCAAAATCCTTTGAAAAACAAAGGTATCTCATAAGACCACGTCACACACAAGCACGGTTGGTTTTTACCTTAGGATAACCAAAACATTATTTGCCAAAATCGTCTAATATTATAATAGTGTCTATAGAAAGTAAATAGAAAATAGTTGAAATGCTTACGTCTCACATTTCAGCATAGTTGGGCACAATCGAAACTGTATGGTGCTTATTGGGGAATGGATTCCATACGAATGACTGGGCCACTGGGTAACGCCCATCACAGTGCACCTCTAGAATAATGTACCGAGGACCGTTGTCGAGATCCCTATGACGCAAAACCTGCCTACCCCTAACCTGCACAGACCGAATAAGTTATCACCCAGGTGTTCCTACCCTTATCATCGAGCACTCCTTCCATGCCCAACCATATCTATAATATATAGGTTTGCACGGACATCTAGAAAAGTGATAACATACCCTAATTGGGTGCGACCCACTTAGCCATACTGCATCTCCCTTGTTTCAGTCATTCCTAGTTGATGAGGCTTGAGGCTGAGCGTTACCTTTCAAGATTTTTTTTTACTTAGAATACTCATCGTGCTCAATTGACGATGTTCTGATAGCATTCGTCCTTACAAGTTGTCCTGGGTCTGGACAAACCGAATCACCATCTTCGCGGTATTCATTCGTAACGTTCAAACCGAAATGAAGTGGTTTTTAAATAACTAAATCTGATCACGGTATCTTCGAAACAATTAACGAAATTGGCCAATATTGATAGTCGGTTATTTAAATATCAATAAATATCGGTAGCAAGCACCAGGCCTTATTATACATTTTTCCCCAAATATCTATTTCCAAAATATCTTTAAAAGATATATCGTTTCTTTCCAGCATTTGAAAACAATTCAAATACTTAAATCAGTAACTGGGTATTTCCAAACAATCATAACACTTAGAAATATTTTCAAATTTCCATTTTTATACTTAGGAAAATATTACAAGTCTTATTTTCCAAAATATTTTTCAAATACCAACATTTAAGAGAATATTTCAAAGCTTATCTCATACTCTTCGGAATCACTACAAATTCCTTTTTTTTTCCAATTCCCAACCCATTATACTTATTTACAACCCATTCAACAATTTATTACTTCTTTTATAAATTCAGATTTCATTTTCAAAATTTCCATATTCACATTTTGAAATCTCGTTTCCTCTAAATCCCTTATAGAATTCCTTCCCTCAAAATCATATCCATTTTAAAACCCCATTTCCGAATCTCGAGAGAATTTGTAAATCAAATTTTTCAATCACTTAAACTCTATATATATAAATAAATAAGTATTTTATAGAATAATAATTTATTTATTTAAAACATGTTCAAGTAATTATTTAATACCAAAAAAACACTTTTATAAACGTTAATAACTCATTTTTAGATAAACATATAAATTTTCAAAACTAATTTTAAAAGTTAGAATTTACTAAAATAAATACTTAATTATTTGAAAATCTACTTACGGAAGTATCTCAATCCTATCAAGTTTAAAATTTCATAGTTTTAAAATAAAATTTTCCTTTTAAAAACAACTTGACTTCTTAAAATAAAAATATATGTTTCAAAAATCTCGATAACAATTAAATTTACAAATTTTTCTCAAATCACATCATATCCTTTCATCCAGATCTCCTTTAAATAGTACCACTATTTTTCTCACCCTATTTCCATATTCTAATATAAATTCCTCCTGTAAATTTATATTCCAATCTATCATCTGATATCGATTTCCCTTATTTATAACATTATTTATAAATTTTATAACTCCTTTGACTTTCATTTTTGATAAAACTAATTTCGTTTATAAAATTCCATTTTTTTAAATCAATTACTTTACTAATTCCATTTATAACTTCCAATCTATTTTTAATATCGACTTTAACTCTTTTTTTTATATTTGTAGAATATCATTCTCTCTTATATAATTACTTTTTAAATCTTCATTTAATAATTCAAAATAGTTAAGTGTTACCCAAAATCAATATATTTTTCTAACTTAGTTTTTTTCAAATAACCCCAATTCCAATGTAAATATTTTCATATCAAAAATTCCCTTTTAACCTTTAAGTTTTAAAAATATATTTATAGTACTTAAAATATCAAAATTCTGGTCAGAGCTACAATAGCATCTAATAATTCTAAACATTACAATAATCTATACTAGCTTATTCTACACAATCCATATATCACGATATATGAAATAAATTTAATATTTTGAGGAATCCAGTTGGATCCCTCTAACCTGTTTCCCTGCATCCACAAATGTTAATACAACATGAAATACCAATCCTACTTCGAGGGAGATATAGCGGTATATAGGGTCATCCATTATTATGCGGTGGGCTTAGGGTCTCATCTGCTATAATGTGCGGGAATATCACTCCAAATACTAATATATATACTAATATATACATATATATTTAACATTCAATAGATAATAATTTATTCATTCAATTAGGATTTAACAATTTATTTAACTATTTAAAATGAATTCTAGTAATCCTAATGAGTGAGAATTTTCTCACCTTGACTTTCGTTTGCAATCGATTTCAATCCCAACTTGTTTTCTCACAATTTTGGACCTCGTATGAAAATGTTATACATTTTAAACATTCGATCTTAAAGAAAATAATTAATCATTTCTAAATATATTTATTAACTATATTAATTAACCACTATACCTCCCTCACGCACCCTTGAAATGAAACTCGCCAAGCCTTGACTGCCCTTTCTTCCTACTGTTGCCTCCATGCCAGGTCACTGCAACCACCATGACCATGCTGTCGCCGCACTTCCTACCCCATCGCGACCTCAGGCCTAACACCCTCTTCCCAAATATGCTGGAGCACGAATAGCAGTTCCAAGCTCTGCCCTACCTTGCAATCGAGGTCGACCCAAACTGCTCGAGAACTTCAAATCAATGCATGAAATCGAGAGCAACTTTGAATCGATGCCACTATCCACAGATCTACCGTCCGATGGAAGTGCAACGACGGGATCACCTATGAAGGAATAGAGAATGATCACAAGATCGATCTCACCGAAGCTAGAGGATGAGATGCCGCTAGTGATGGAGAGCGTGGATCCGCACTTCGATTTCAGGCAGTCGATGAAAGAGATGGTGAAAGCGCGGCATGTGGATGGATTTGGAAGCTTGGATGGGAATTATTATTTTTATGAATTGGGTTTTGATTCATCGTTTTTTTTCTCTGCATTTATTTTTATGTTTTCGATCACCAAAAAGGAGCTAAGGCATCGTGCTTTACAAGATTGGAGAACATTGGCTTCTAGTATAAGATAGGCCGATTATAGGAGATAATAGAGTTTGACTTTGAAGTTTTAAATATTATATTGTAATCAAAACATCTCGTTTAAAATAACTTTAAATCCTAAACTCCTATCAAAGCTTGTTGCCTGGCGTTCAGAATGTTATATCCCTATTACGAAAGCAATGGAAAATGTTTCGAGTCCTAATTTGATCGTATGGAGAAGATAGCTTTTTGGACCCAATTATGATATTAATTTTCGATATCAATTTCAACGCGTTTATATCTCATACAACCAAACGTTAACTCCAAACGCTATGAAATTTCAAATCTGCTGATAATATTTTATTACGGATCCGATGGAACTGGTTTCTTCGAATTTCGAGATAGTGCCTGGAATGCTATTTTAATTCGTCGATTAAATCGACGATTTCCAAAATTTTATGAAGTCATTGAAAATTTCAATTTTAAAAATTTACTGACTAAATTGTAATACCAAAACCAATATTTAAAACCGTTTAAATGTTTAAAATCGAACATCAAAAAATCCAAGTCATTAAATTCCTTCTTCATTAAAAGAATTTCGTCCAAATTGCTAAAGTAGAAAAAATGCTTCAAACCCATTAACCTATCAAAATCCACTTAGTTAAACTCGACATTCCATTATTCTAATCTTTTAGTTCCAACCAAAACAATTAGTTTCAATTTCCAACTGTTTATTCCAATTACAACTCGAAATCAAATTGTCGCTAACAAAATTGTTTTTTTCAAAAAAAAAAAAATCAAAACTTTTCTAACACCCTAAATTTCCAAAAAAGTTTGGCTGTATCCCTTGTACGGAGGACCTTTTGCAATATGACAAGAGAGATAAATATATATACATCGATCCACACAGTCGGAAAATCAAATATATATCAGTATTTATATTTTACGATATTCAATCCAAAAACATACCTTGTTTTACATTTTCAAGCATTATTAAGCAAGTAAGTTACTTCATATGCAAATAAGCAACCCAAATCTAGTCCGACATCCTTTGGTTACCTGTACTTACTCAATTTTAAACACATAAGTCCAAAATTAAGAAATTCACGAACATTTCATTTATTTAAATAGTTAAGACACGTAGACTTCATAAACAATGCATGCTAACATATATTTATAAGCAACTGTGAGGTTCCCATACTAATTTAATTACTTGCAACAATCCATATACCATTTCATTCAATTCGAAATGATTTACTACCAAATTTATTTGCATTCAATTCATTTTTTCGAACAAACTCATATCTATTCCAAATTGATTTAAAAATCAATTTATTCACATTCTATTTATTTAAAGAATTTTATTTACTTTCGTTTGTGTCGAGGAACAAATTTTCTATGCAAATTCAGTGCAATTCATTTAATAAAACAACCATCTCAGTTTACAGTTATTTTAAATTGATTCCAAATCAATTTATATTTAATTTTATTCCATTTCAAAATTATTCTCAATCAATTTACTTATATTTAATTTATATCCACATTAACTATATTCAATCTATTTTGTTAAGCTTGGAATCATTCCACGCTATTTATTTAATAACCATTCCATAATTTATTCGAGCCAAAACCTCCATCCAAAATATCTACTTAAGTTAATCCGTTATTTCTGAATTATTTCCACCTTATAACTTAAGTTTATTTCCTTTCAACCAACATATGTTTCATTGCTAATTAATTAATTAGTTCATTCAATTAATCCACTTAAATTTTAATTCCATACTCAAATACATTCTTGAATTTATTTAATTCGTATCCAAGGCCACATTCAACTTATTTATACTATAAACTGAATTTATTTATAACTCAAGTTCCAATTCCTATACTCACTCATAATCCACAATCCAATTTATTTAATTAAGCTAATATCCATTCTATATTCAATTAACTAACTAAATATCTAATTAGTTCACTTCCAATTCATAATTCCATATTTTGTTTTTATTTCAAAAATCACTTCATTTAATTTTTCTTGAGCTCAAACTCGTTTTATAATCCAAGTTGGATTCATTTCCCTTACCAAAATATCAAAAAAAAAGGGTTTTCTACTTTAGTTCAATTTTATAAGTCACTCAACTCATTTTTCGCATTCCTATCGATACTATACTCGAATATATTAACATTTTATTTTTAACTCGAGATTATACATTTATTTATAGCCTAAGCATTATTTTTAATCCATTAACTTCAATTTTTATAAGCTATTCCAATTTATTTATTAATATTTCCAATTTTCACCTAAATTTTATCTCATTCAAAATTTATACTTTATGGTTATATTATATTCCATAATTCAAATTTATATTTACTTCAATTTGATATTATTTCTAATTCATTCCAACTTTTATAACTTATAGTTATATAATCACTTTATAATTCACACTTACAAATTTAATTCAATTCCATATGATTTAGACCCAGTTCGCCTTTTATTAAAATTTCAATTCCTTTTAACCAACATTTCATAACCATATTCGAGTTATTCATACTTAAATTAATTTCACCCAAATAAAATTTATTTTTAATCTATTCAATTTTAATCAAGTAAGACTTTAATTCCAATTTCAAATTTTTTCACTTTCTTACGTAGAAAATTCACCATTCAAATTTATAATTGTCTCAATTCTCAACATTTATAGTAAAATTCTAGAATTTAAACACCAGGTATATATTTCAAATTTCTTTGAAATAAAATACATATATATGTGCTCTTTTTGGATTCATAAACTGCTTCCTTTGGATTTTAAAATCAACTGGATTTTATCCAATATAATTCCCTAGGAATTCTCAAAACAACACTTGTTTTCACCGAAAAATCTCCATATTTATTACGGTAGCAATCCATTACTTAGAAACTCGAAAATGAACACCGATGATGTCGCGATCATCATCCGAATTATTTTCCAGCGACTATTGTGGGTTCAGTGCTATATTCCTTCCAAAACGCCTTTAAAAAAATCTTCCTAAAATATCTCCAAAATGATTTTACTATTATTTAGCTTCAAACAATTTGGAAAATGCTTCTAAAAATCTTCAGAATTTAAATTTTCCTGTTTATGGTTTGACTTCATTTTTAGTTTTAATTTATTTGTATAATTTATACTTACACGATATAATCTGGTTTTAATAAATCATTTCCAATTTTTATAATCATATTCTGATTATATAATAACAACCAAACACACCGCTATAATACTTTTTAGGAAATTATTCTATTTCACATCAAAATATAGTTTGGGTAAAATTATTTCATTTACCAGCTTTAAAACAATGTTGGATCAGTTTACCATGTTCAAGTGTTTATAAACCCCAACCAATTTAGTGGCATTCCACTACTTGAACAGAATTTATATACCACTCAACAGATAGATCACACAATACAAAACCATTTTATATTCACTAACAAATATGCGCTCATATCTATTAATACACTCAAACTCATTCTAGAGTACTAATGACTCTATCTATAATGAGTAAATTCCTACCAGAGCCATGGTTCCCGCTTAACCTTCAGCTCTGATACCAAATGTAGCAACCCGTTGTTTCATACCCTTTGAGTTGAGACAAATTCACTCCTGCTCAACCCAAATTGTACGAAAGAGCGGATAAGTAGGGTAAAGAAGAAGAAAGAGATGGAAGTAAATAGAGATAATAACATAGAATCTCACAATCGTGGTGGAACAAAAATATAATATATATAATAACATATTTTTATACAAAAGAATCTATAACTGTTTTATACTATAATCATCAGAAACAATCAATATATCAAATTGGAAAGTTATATAGTTTGTCCTTACATAGCTAAAATTTAAGCCAAGTACGGAGATAAGTCTCTGTCATCCAGCTCGTCTCCTAAGCTCCATAGCATTCTATCTTGAATATGTAATACTCGGTCTAACTCGAGTATTATAATAAAATAACACACGAGTCAATCTAGAAAACCAGCATGAGTAAACATTCTTAATTTGAATTATGAACTTTTTCTCAAAATCCTTTGAAAAACAAAGGTATCTCTAAGACCATGTCATGCATAAACACGATGGGTTTTTACCTTACGATAACCAAAATAATTTTTATCAAAATCATCTAATATCATAATAGTGTCTATAGAAAGTAAATAGAAAATAGTTGAAATACTTGCATCTCACGTTTCAGCATAATTAGGGATAATTAAAACCATACAGTGCTTATTGGAGAATGGATTCCATACGAATGACTGGGCCACTGGAGTACCGCCCATCACAGCACACCTCTAAAACAATGTACCGAGGACCATCGTCGGGATCCCTTGCTATACAAGACTAGCCTACCCCTAACTTGGATAGACCGAATAAGTAACCACCCTAGGCGTTCCCACCCTTACCATCGAGCGCTCCTTCCATGCACAACCATATACATAATATATAGGTTTCTAAAGACATCTAGAAAAGTGATAATGAGCCCTAATTGGATGCGACCACTAAGTCTTACTACATCTTCCCTGTTTTAGTCATTCCAGGTAGATGAGGCTTGAGGCTAAGCTTTACCATTCAAGAAACAATTTTACTTCGAATGCTCAACGTCTTCCATTGATGTTGCTTTGATAGCATTCGTCCATACAAGTTGTCCTGGGTCTGTACAAACCGAATCAGCGTCTTCATCATCTTCACGGTATTCATTCATAACGTTCAAACCGGATCGAAGTTGTTTTCGAATAATTAAATCTGATCCCGGTCTCTTCGAAACGATTAATGAAATTGGCCAATATTGATAGCTGGTTAATTAGCTATCAATAAATGTCCATAAGTAAACACTAGGCCTTATTATGCATTTTTCCCTAAAATATCTATTTTTAAAACATCTTTAAAAGATATACCGATTCCTTCCAACATTTGAAAACAATTTAAATACTTAAATCCGTAACCGGGTATTTCCAAACCATCTCACACTTAGAAATATTTCCATTTTTATACTTAAGAAAATATTACAAGTCTTATTTCCCAAAATCTTTTTCAAATACCAACACTTAAGAGAATATTTCGAAGCTTACCTCATTGTCTTCGGAATCACTAACAAATTCTCTTTTTTTTTCAATTCCCAACCCAGTATACTTATTTACAACCCACTCAACAATTTATAACTTCTTTTATAAATTCAAATTTCATTTTCAAAATACCCATGTTCACATTTTGAAATCTCATTTACTCCAAATTCCTTATAAAATTCCTTCCCTCAAAATCATATCCATTTAAAAACCCCATTTACGAATCTCGAGAGAATTTATAAATCAAATTTTTCAATCACTTCAAAACTCTATATATAAATAAAATAAGTATTTTAAAAATAATAATTTGTTTTATTTAAAACATATTCAAGTACTTATTTAAATATCAAAAAACTACTTTTATAAACATTAATAACTCATTATTAGATAAACATATAAATTTTCAAAGCTAATTTTAAAAGTTAGAATTTACTAAAATAAATACTTAATTACTTGAAAATCTACTTACCGAAGTATCTCAATCCTATCTAATTTAAAATTTCATAGTTTTAAAAATAAAATTTTCCTTCTAAAGTAACGAACTTAACTTCTTAAATAATTTTTTTAAAAAAAACCTCAATAACTAACTAAATTTATAAATTCTTCTCGAGTCACATCATATTCTTCCATCCAGATCTCCCTAACCATTTTCACTTTCAAAAGTAGTACCACTATTTTTCTTACCTTATTTACATATTCTAATATAAATTCTTACTGTAAATTTATATTCCTAATCTATCATCTGATATCGATTTCCCTTAATTATAACATCATTTATAAGTTTTATAACTCCATTGAGTTTCACTTTTTATAAAACTAATCTCGTTTATAAAATTCTATTTTTATAAATCTATTGCTTTACTAATTACATTTATAACTTCCAATCAATTCGAAATAAATTCTAGTAATCCGAATGAGTGAGAATTTTCTCACCTTGATTTTTGTTTGCAATCGGTTTCAATCCCGACTTGTTTTTCTCATAATTTATATCTCATGTGAAAATGTTGTACATTTTAAACATTCGATCTTAACTAAGATAATAATAGGTTCTAAATATTGCAATTAACTATATTAATTGTAACATCCCGCCTTTTTGCACACTTTAAATCGACACACGTGCCAATTCAAAGCATACGCAAGGGCGGATTGTTATGGGGTAAATAAGAAAAACAGAGAAGAAATAAAAACAAAAACAGAATCTCACAGCGGAAGGATAAAATATAATAACAAATATACAGTTCATAAACAGTTTACAAAAGCTTGATTCTTCTTTTACAATAAATATCAGAGTTACACATACCAATACAAGCAATGCAGCGGAATAGAAAGAGTGTGGTGTAATACTATATATAACATAATACTTATTCTTCGTCTTCGTCCTCCAAAGCTAAAATCTGCTATCCTGAAATGCTCGGACTGACCCGAGCGAATTTGAATAGACAAAAACACCCGAGTCAGACTAGAATATCTTATGTGAGTTAAATAAACAGAAATAAATATGAGTACAGTAACTCAAGAGATGTTCGGGATTTACATCTCCTAAGGATCCGTTAAACTATTTACTATGTAGTATATTGCGCTATTATAATAGTGTCTATTTATAAAATAAACTTACTTTTAAATAGCGTTAAGGCTTTACATTTTCCACCTTAACACGTAATAGTCCCAGTAGTCCATCCAATACCATAGCTCCTCCTACTCGGGAAGCAACTAGAGGATATCACACGGGCTACGGGAGAAAACCAAACTCGTACAAGGCTCGATATGGTAGGTGACACGGCACAACGAGGCAATGCCAGGGTAGATATACCAATTGCTATCCAGGCTGGTGGAAACGCGTAGCCGCAGTTACCGCCCACCTCGGACTAACTCCCCAAAATCAAAATATAGAAGTGGCCACTGAATCAAATCCAAGTCAAAGTATAATATCGAAGAGGAGCGTCCGATCAGAGGAATGACCTCATTGGCCTGAGAATCGCTCCTGTTTTAGCCACCTTATGCCAACTCACGGGAGTCGGGTCCACGTATTTACCTTACAGGAAACGTCGCCACCACCTACTTCATTCTGGAATCTCCACCGCGTACATGGTTAGTCAAAGTGGTTTTCGGTATCGACAGAGAGTATGTCAGATATCCGATCCCGGTCTCTTTGCCAACCCATCGTTATTATAACACCGCGGTCATTTAAAAATAGTTTATACTTTAAAACCAGAATATAATCCATTTCAAAACCATAATATTACGATATCATTTCTTCTTTAAAACCCAAAAAGATTCATTTTGATATTATTTTTATAAAACCCAAATCACTGATATCATTTCCCAAATATAAATCCTTTCCAAAAATTATGCCACTTTTAAAATTTATAATTCCTTGTAACCAAATATTTGAATATTAACTTTCAACATAATACTTCGAAATCCATAGTTTTTAAAACCATTACTTTCAAAACTAAATGGTTTGGATATTCAACAGTATATAAAATAAGTGGTTTAACTTAAATGTTACTTTGAAAAGAAATATTTCTCGTGGCTTTACAATACATTTCTTTATTTAAAGTTAAAACCAAAATTTAATATCGCTTCAAGTTCCAAAACCATTTCAATAAATTCATATATATACGTATATCCATTTTGAGTATAAATATTTCAACTAAAGTTGGATTTTATTCTTTCAAATCAAATGTTCTATTAATTATTCTTGAATATTCACATAGAATCCATAATTAATAAGACTTCAATTTCTAGTAATAAATTATATATATTTTTCAATTCAAGTTATACTAGAATATTCATTTTAATTTATTTGGGAACAATCCAATTATAAATATCTTAAAATTTCCAACTTAACATTTAAAACATAGGATATAAATTATCAAACTCCATTTCTAAATTTTCTTCCATTTTAATAAAGAGATTTATACACCATTTTATTTCAAATTTTCAACTTCATATGTATATAAATATGGAAGAAAACATTTATTCAGTATAAAATTTAAGATCTTTATAAACCGTATTCCATCCAAACCATAGAAATCACATTTAAAATAGTTATATATAGACCACGGTGCCTGTATAAAGTTTTCTATCCTATGGTCAAGTGATACGGATATTTATCATTTCAATCCGCAATTTAAAAAAATAAAAATTGCGGTTATATATCATTTCAAACCACAATCCCGAAAAATGAAATATGCATAATAATTTGCAATTTAATGATATGTAATAAACATCCATTCATCAACACATCCATCATCCAATCGCAACCATCAACCAATATCAATCAATAACAATATATGTTTGGTAATATACAACAGGTAATAATTGGCAGTTTTATTTCAAATTATATTTATCAACTATTAATCTAACAATTTATATTCAGTGATAATTGACATAACTGTTAACTAGCAGTTTATATGCAAACAATAATTTCTAACAGCCAATTAACACGCAATAAATCAATTAAATTAACAGTTAAATTCAATAAAATGCAATTCAACAGATATAAATGAAATAACATGCCAAAAGCTCATAAATAAATTTCTATTCATTTCTAAAATTTATTTAACAAACATAAAAGCTTCTAGTAGTTGTGAGTGGGTTAAAACACTCACCTTTTGAATTTAAATCGAATTCAAACCCGATTTAAACCCAAAAATTCGCCCGTCCCAGAATTCGTCCAAACCAGCGTCATCGAGTCCGGAATTAAATTACGATCCTAACAAAAAAAATTTCGTGTGAATCCGACTTCGTATGAGAAAGTTATGACGGAAAATGGTGATTGAATTCAAATAAAAAAAAAATATAAGAGAACACTTAACCCCCAACATGCCACCTCAGCAACCACGTTCCCTGTACACGAAAACATGCGGCCTCTCTTCATCTTTACAGTAAGCATGCGCAAGGACCTCAACCCTATAGCCGCCACAAATTTAGCAACCCCAGTCAAATTTTTGACTCCAATCCGACCGTTAAATCGCCAAACAAATTACATAGATGCGATCCCCTCGGTTCCCTCTCCAAAACCCAGAAATGTTTTTCCGATCCGACAAAGTTTTGCGCGACGATGATGAACGGTTTTGGGCTGTTTGAATTTATTCTGGATGAACGACAGCTCCAATTGAAAAACAAATTTCACCAGTATTTTACGCGTATCGAATACTTCAACATATATTTTTTCTGGAATTTTCTGAAATTTTTGAGTTTTGACTTTTGATTTTGAACTGTGGATGGATCTGGAATTGGATCTGAGATGTATACATTTGGGGAAGAGAAAAGAGTGAAGAAATGAACGTACAGCAAATGAAAAAAGAAAGGAGCTAGGGTTTATAGATGTATATTTATAGATAGGCTAGAGGTAGGGTAGCTAGACTGGATACGCGAACGTGCGTGACAAACCATGGTCCAAAAAGTCCGCTATGCCTCCGGAGTCGGATTTGTTAAAACTATATATCCAAGTAGGTGTTTTAAAATATTATGAACGCGATGGAAAAAGTTTCGCGACCAAATTCGATCGTATGAAGAAGTTATGCTAAAAAACAAAAATTTCACATTGATTTCAAAATGCGTAAATTTCAAGGCGTTTCGAGTCCGTACGATCAAACGACAAGTCCGATCGCTACGAAACTTGAAACATTATTATAATTCACCGTTACGGATCCGATGAAACTGGTTTCGTCGAAATCCGAGTCCGTGCCCAAAATGGCTATTTTTATATTAATTAAATAAATAGGCAAATAAATTAATTAAATTCAATCTTTAAAATTTTTGACTTTAAAATTGAAAATTTGATCATTTTTATCATTTCACTTTAGTTACAACAAATTAAACAAACCCAGATATCAATGTCAAGTAAATAAATTTATAAATTTCAGTGTTTGAATTCAATTACGGTAAATTCAGATATTGTAAATTCCAAGAATTTACTTAAATTTAACTTTGACTATGACCTTATAGTTTACTGCGTATTATTACGTCAATTAATATAACTTTACGTTTATTTCAAATCTACCAATTATAACCAAATAAAACCTTTCAATTGTTTTTCATGAATAGGTATTTCAATGAATTAGTTAGTATTCGACTAGCATAATATTTAATTCTAACCACTGCAATAATTAAGCTTTATTTTAAATTGGATTTAGATGGAAGGATTTGTTTGCCTTTTCTTAACTACTATATTCAAAAATTCTGCCTTTCTTTGTATTGCTACTATTTCCATTTATATTGAAATTGTAAAACATATATAAAAAAATTAGAATCTCAAATAAGCTCTTATTACTCACAATTACTATATTAATTTGGATTGCACAACATCTTATTCATCGCTTGCTTAAACCTAAATTCCTATTTTATTCATAAATGCTAAAATAAATCAATTATTACATAATTTCTTTTATTAATATTCATGCTATTCATGCTATTCATGCTATTCATGTTAAATTCAATTCCTTTGTTCCATTCAACATCAGCAATTATCTATTAAATGTCCCAAAATTTCTATTAAATAAATCTAATGAATCTTTATTATAAATTAGATGAATTTAATGTTGCATTCAAACTATTGCGTTAAAATTTCCGTTTCACCTTAAAGTAACTAAATTTGCCCATTATAATACTTATTTCAATTCAAAAAAAAAAAAAAAATCATTTTATTAACATCAAAAATTTACCATTTCATCTTACCATTTATTTACGTATCCTTTTATTGCACTGATTGAAATAAATTCACTTATTAAATTTTTAAGTTCGTTACCTATCCATCTTGATTTTAATTCCATCTATAAATCAAATTCAGTTAGCCTTAACGTTACTACACTAAATCTACAATCAGTTTTAATTTATATAGAATTATATCCTAATACTTACCATTTATTTATAAATTAGGTTACCTTCCAATAAATCTGATTCCTAAGCATTTGATTGGATTGCCATTTTTACTATGTCTATTATTAATTAGCTTCAAATTCTACAATTTCACTTCTTAAATCCACCTTTTGCTATATTATAAGTAAAATTTACATTGGTTACATAAATGTATCATTTATTTACATTTATTACAAACTTATTTCCAGTTCCAACTAACAATCTAAATAAATGAATAGGCAACCTACCATAAACACTACCGTTACCTTTTTGTCACATACAAAATCCTTTATTACAAAAATCAATTTCTGCATATATTTTCATACTACAAATTCAATTTACTTATGTTCAAATTATAACCAAACTTGACTTTTAAATTATTTTGTATAAAATTGGGATTTCATTAAGTTTCTTAATATTACCCTTAATTGGCATTTATCATCTTGTATTCTCATTATCATTTCATAGATATGATTCCCAATTCCTTATTATTGACTTAAAATGGCATTACTTACATTGCATTAAACGTTGTTACTTAAATCTCTTCCCAATAGTAATTAATACTCTAAATAAATATGCTTACTCCTTTCGTTATTTATTCATTATCACAAGAAACGTTTAATCATTTGTAATTTCAAATTACCTACATTGATTGTATATATATTTTCCATTATTATCATTTATTAGAATTCTATTCAACTTTCATCTTATGCATGTAGTTAACCTTTCTATTGATTTTTCCTTCAAAATTTTCAGTTATTTCTTATTTAATCGCTATAAATTAAATGCATTGGTAACGAACAATAGTTGTTACCATTATACAATTTATACATTTGTAATTTATTCTCTACAACAATTATTACCTATCCATATTATTTTGCCCATAAATACAAACTTGCAATTTTTCTTATTATCATATTCCATTTACTGTTAACAATGTTTATTACATTATATTAGTTTAATAATTTCCTCAAATTCCTCATATTCAACTCATATACTGGTAAAATTCTTTTCACTACTTAAAATCATTTGAATTAACTTCGAATTACTATAAGTAGGTTTTTAATTTATTTTTCTTCTAAATTTAATTACAACTTAATTTAACCAAATTAAATCCATGAAATCTACGGGTCGCTACATTAATTAACCACAGTACCTTCCTTATGCACCCCTGAAACGAACCTCGCCAAGCCCCGACTGCCCTTTTTTCCTAGTGTCGCCGCCATACCAGGCCACTGCCACCATTGTGATTATGTTGTCGTTGCACTTCCTGCCCTATTGCGACCTCAGGCCAACACCCTCTTCCCAAATCTGCTAGAGCATGAACAGTAGCTACAATCTCCACCCTGCCTCGCAATCGAGGTCGACCCAAACTGTTTAAGAACTTCTGATCAGTGCATGAAATCAAGAGCAGCTTTGAATCGATGCGTTGATCCACAGATCTATCATCCGATGGAAGTGCATCGATGGGATCGCCTATGAAGGAATGAAGAACGAGCATGGGATCCATTTCATCGAAGTTGGAGGATGTGGCCGCTAGTGACGGAGAGTGTGAATCTGTACTTCGATTTTAGGCAGTCGATGAAAGAGATGGTGGAAGCGCGGCATGTGGATGGATTTGAAAGCTTGGATGGGAATTCTTTCTTTTGAACTGGGTTTCGATTCATCTTTTTTTTCCCTACATTTTTTTATGTTTTCGATCACCAAAAAGGAGATAAGGCAGCGTGCTTTATAAGATTGGAGAATAGTGGCTTCTAGTATAAGATAGGCCGATTATAGGAGATAATAGAGTTTGACTTTGAAGTTTTAAATGTTATACTGTAATCAAAATATCTCGTTTAAAATAATTATAAATTATAAACTCATATCGAGCCGTGTTGTTTGGCGTTCATAATGTTATATCCCTATTCTGAATGCAATGGAAAAAGTTTCGAGTCATAATTCGACCGTATAGAGAAGATAGCTTTTTGGACCCAATTATTATATTAAATTTCAATATCAATTTCAACACGTTTATATGCCATACGACCAAACTATAACTCCAAACGCTATGAAATTCGAAATTTTATAATAATACACTATAACGGATCCAATGGAACTAGCTTCATTGAATTCTGAGACTATACGCCAAATCACTATTTTAACTCGTCGATTAAATCGATGATTTTAGAAATTTTACAAAATAATTGAAATTATCATCTTTAAAAACTTACTAACTAAATTATAATCCCAAAACCAATATTTAAAACCATTTATATATTTAAAATCGAACATCGAAAAAATCGGGCCGTTACAAATTGGCTAAGGGGAGAGGTCGATGCCTACATGAGAGGTCGGTGTCAACTTCCCAAGGTGAGTCCAATGAGAGTGAAATTTTTGGGAGTTGAAATAGAGGTCCTGTAGGTCGTGCTAAAGGCGTTGGCTTGTTCACATCAAGGTCGGATGGCGATGTAACATCAAGATAAGAATCCAGAGTCTTTGGATGTTTGCTCGCGTTAGGAGTAGGTTTCGAAGATAGTGGCTCCGTAACCGAGGGAGCTGTACAATAAAGAAATGTGGAAGGGTTCCTCGTGAATAATCGAAACTAGATTAGGAAAAAAGGATCGGTATCAAAATCGAGAAAAGGTGGTTTGGGTGTATGTGCTAAGTAATCGTTGATACTTGAAGATTTTTCAGTTGTGCTCGAAGTAAGGGAATTGTAAGTAGGGATGCCCATGGGTCAATTGAGGGAGCTATATACCTTGGAACTTTAGCTTTAGGTCTAGTGTCCAGCTTTAGGCTACGAGACCAGCTTTGGATTGCGATATACAAGAGTACAAGAAAGAACCAGGATTTCCATTAGTCTCTGGCTTGGGAGTCATACGAGCTATTATATATTTGGAGCAGAAGAAGTCTGTTGATGGATGATATGTATGCATTGATTATTTTTTAAGGTAGGCTATCACTCATAGATATCAGGCGAAGTTGGTATTAGAGATAGGAATACTGGAAGACTGATATCCTTTTTTTTTGTTTTTAGTATACCTCCATGATATGGTTGAGTAGCATAATATAGTGTTATATGTTAACTCTTTAGTTGCAGGAACAGGTGATGTGCACGTAAATGTGCATGTTTTTACCACCATATTTAATCTATTTAAATTAAATAAATGGTCATATTGGGTATTTTAACATGTTTTAACCAAAATCCACATTAATTCCAATTTGTCACATATCCATCTTTATATAGGGGCAAATCGGTCATTTGTGTGCATATATTTCTTTGAGAAAAATTAATTGAAAATATATATATATAAATATATATATATATATATATATATATATATATATATATATGTATGTATATGTATGTATGTATGTATGTGTATGTGTAGGAATTTAATCTCAAATATGAGTGGTTTCACGAAGGCACATGAATGCACAACATGAATATAAAGGAATGAAGATGGAAATAATTCAAAGTGAAGATCATGGAGGACCCCACCTACCCACCCCTTAATGTACAAATTAGATGCTAATGCACATGCTTATGGAATTAATGGATTTATGTGCACTTAAATGGGGATTATGACATGCGAATGATTACTTGGTGGCCACACTACCTCAATGGCATTTTGGGCATTCCCTAAAAATATGAATTAGAGTTTCATAAATGTATAAATACCCATATGTTTCTTGTAATCTCTCCATTCTTCCTCCTCATTAGTTTTAGGCTCAAAATAAACAAAGCACTTATCTTTCTTTTTTCACGGCTACTTAGCCATTTTTATTCTCATGTAATTTCTTTTTTTATGCAATTTAATACATGATCTTTTCCTTTCTTTGTTTATTTTCTTTCATGCTGTAGTGTCGATCTCTTTTTCTTTTATGCAAATAGAATAGATCTCTTTTCAATTAGCTTTCATTTTTCTTTCTTTTTGCTTTCATGTTGCATGCTACTTATGTTGATATGATAACACAAATGAGAGGCTAATCCCTTTAATTTAGGGATAATGAAGCCTCTAATCATGTAGCTTCAATGTTTTGATGTTGTATACTCTCTTTTTGTGCTTTAATGAGAATGTATGAAGTGATTAACTTGTTGTTTTTTGCTTTGAATTTGATAGCATATATTGTTGAAACCAAATGGGCTATACTTAAATAGTCACTAACACAAATTACCTCTTCATCTACATATGATGATGGTAATGAAATGAATGTTGAGATTAAAATTTGATGGTCTATATTTCTAATTAATAGTTAATAGGCCATACTTAAAATAGATTTTGCTTTCAACTTTGTTATCATTTTTCATGCGAGTTAGTAAATGGTTTAAGGGGTGTGCAATAGTTTGATGGCTTATGTTGAGCTAGTTAATAGCACAAATAGGTCATACTTATGACAAGCACATCAATTAAGCTAACTAATGACAAAGAAAAGAGAGATCATAACTTCATTTTGTTGATTTATGTAATCTAGAGAGTGGATGTTGCCTCTAAATTGTCTTAACACTCTCATATTTTTATCTATTTTCTTTTGTCATTTTTCTCCTTTTTTAGTTAACCACTCTTTCAACTTTTGTTAATTTGATTGAGTAGAATTTTAAAATCAACAATTCCCTACGGATCGATCCGTATTCGCCGCGTGCTACATTCGTACACCGTGCTCTTGCGATTATTTTTAAATTTAATTTTTTCGACGGTTTTCTAATTCCATAGAATTTTCGTCGATTAACAAGTTTTTGGCGCCGTTGCCGGGGAGTTGCTTTGATTTTTGATTTTCTATTCTTTGGATTATTTTTATTTTATTTTCTTGTATGTTAGTCTTGTGTGTTTGTTTACAAATTTTTAAAAAAAAATTGTGTGTTTGTTGTTTGAGTTTTGCTTGCATTTTGAGTTTGTTGTTATTGTTCTCTTGTTTGATTTGCATTTACATTACTCGAAAAAAAAAACATATACACAATTTCACAAATTTTTTTGTCATTTCGTTTACATTTCATGTTACATTTCCATTTAAAAATTCCCCTGTTACATTTCCTTCTCTGTTGCATTTCCCTCTCTCTTTTTCTTTTCTGTCTACAGTCTCATTTTCCACTCTCTATTGCATTTCTGCCTAACCTCTTACTTAACATCCTCTTCTCTGTTCACCAAGCCAAACACCCCCACTGCTTCATCAATACATACAACAAATCACCATCTACTCCTTATCATACTGAAACATTACAAGTCCATCCACTCCACCATCAGCAGATACTATAATCACCCCTCTGCCAAACCAATATTTACCAAACTTTCTACAGCCCTCCCTACTTCATTTCTGACAACATCACTTCCTTCAACCTAGCTTTTCACTTCCTTCAGCAAGCCACCTCACTCCCAGTCAACCACAAACTTCACCAACAACCAGTCAAACAATCAGCCTTCATACAAACAATAACCCACTCCAACATCAATTACTGCTACACCATCACCACAGTTCACTTCCATTCTTTGTCATCAAACTGCTACTATCTTGCTGTTCTCTACATTTCACTTCCCTCTCCTCACAATAACACAGCCACATCAATGACAACATCCCCCAAACTACATCACTTCATATCACCATACTCTTAACAGTCATCTCTATCTCCACTGACAAACTCCCGCTACTGCCCAAAATCCAACAAACATCATCAGCCACTATCCCATACATTCCTCACTCCAAACACCCACTCATCAAACCAGAAAACCATCAGCCAAAAAAAAAACAATATTTCAAACCTTCAACCGCCTGAACCATCATCAAACAACCCAAGAGAAATTCACCGCGACCCAATCCAACTCTCATTCCACCTCCCAATTTCCAATTCACCTCGCAACTAGCCACGAATCACCACCGAGCAACACAGCAACTCCAACAATCCATCGCCCCACTGCAACTTTAATCCAATCGCCTCGAACTGGAATCTCAGCAACAATCGTCGCTTCAAAATCTCAAAACCCAAATCCACAAACCCAAATGCCAATCAACGAAATCGCGACCAATTTCTTCAATACCCAAATCAATCACGACTTCCTCATAACTGCATCCATTTCCTCAACCTTCGAATTGCTTGCGAAGTTACTTCTGAAGTTGATTATTATTTCGAATAGCTTTCTGGGTTGATGGTGGGTATTCGTTTGTGCGAAGTTATTGTGAAATTATTTCATTTTTTTAACTGTGTTATAATGTTAATTCGATTTTGATTGTGGATTCCAAGAGTGTTTAATACTTTGAGTGCTTACTAAACAAATGGGCCGGGTGGGCTTCTAATTTGTTTTGTTTTGTGTTCCATTTTCCTTTTGTTATTTTTCTAAAACCAAAAAAAAATTGTTATGTTTCTTTTTTTTGTTTTCAATTTTTTTTAGTCTAAAATAACAAGTTTAAATTTCTTTTAACATTTGCTTTTTTTTGTTTTAATTTCCATCCCTATATATATAATGTATATATTTGGTCTTTAATTTCTTTTCAAGTTGCCAAAGCAGATTGGAGGAGTGCTTGCCTTGCTTAGCTTGCCAAAAAATAACTGATTGCTGTATCTTTGGTTTTTATTTGCATTGTTGGTTGCTTACGTTTACAAAAAAAAACAAAAAAAAAACAAATTTCATCTTAATAGCATTGTAAATTCACATTTAACTTCTGCTTTGCATTTCATTTTAGAACTGTGATTAATAATAACGGTTAAACATCGATAACCTTTAATTGTATATTGACAATTTGTCTTCCTTGAACAATTTAATTTCTTGGTGTCTAGGCTACGACATAGCAATAACCATTTATAAATATTACGGTGATTCATAAATATTATAGTGGTTGTTCCTCTGAAGGTACTTAAACCTTCAAGTATATTGCTATGGTGAATCGTGGTGCATCGATAACCCCTGCCCGTTAACTGGCTGAGAACTATCTTGTTTGTCTAAGACAATTTGTGATTATACAATTTTAGGTTAACTTAGGATAAATAATTTGTAATTAGACCCTTGCATTCATTTAGTTGCATTAGTTCAGCATATTTAAAACAAAAAAACAAAGAAATTCAAAATCCAAAACTAAAAAAATTGTAAATATTTCTTAACTTAGTTTTTTTCCTTTTCCTTTGGAAATTTTCAAATCAAAATTCCAAAAATCCAAAAAAAATAAAAATCAAAAGTCCAAAAAAAATCTTTTCAAAAACAAAAAAAAATTGAAATCCAAAAACAAAACAAAAATCAATTTTCTATTTTGGAAAATAAATTCTACTTGTACAAATTTTTCTTTATAAAAAAACCAAAAAAAAATTCTTGAAAATGTCCGAGTTTCCTTTTTCTTACTCACTTGAAATTAGTTGTGAAAATCAATATAATCCATATGAGTTCACTCCAAATTCGTATGGATATTTTAACAACTTTTGTTTAGAAAATTCAAATTTTGAACCACCAAATTTCCAAAATAATGGTCAACCCTCAACTCTTGAAAATAGCATTTTGTCGTTACTTGAACTCTCTACGCAACAAAATCAAGAGATAAATGAGTTGTGCAATTCATATTTGTGCTATAACTCGAATCAAAGTTTTCAAAATAATCAAAATTTGAATTCACTTCAAAATTCAAATGATTTCGAGTGTAAACCATGCCAATTCAATTTCGAGCTTCAAAATGAATTTCAAAATCAAGATGAAAATGTGAACCAATTTTCAAATAATTTTTGGCAATAGGAATAGTTTCAATAACCATACGATTGAAAACTTTAGTCGTCAACAAATTCAGAATGAAAATTTTCAAATTAATAATCATGAATTTGATTTTCACGACCAAATGGAAAAAGATTATAGGGATTTATTACTTGAAAAATACAAAACTTTTCGCAAAAATCATAATCAAATCTCAACCCACGAAGAATCAAATAATAATCTACCGTTTATCGAAAAATATTCTTGTCCTCAACAAGTCCAAATCAAAAATTTTCAACTTAATAATTACAAATTTGACATTGTTGAGCAAATGAATGAAATTTACTATAATCACACAAATTTGTTGATTAAAACATTGGAAAATTTTCGTGAGAAACAAAATCAAATTTCAATATGTGACAAGTCAAACGAATATCCATCTTTTACCCAAATCGATGATTTTCAAATAACAACTTTTGAAATTGATAATGACGATCTTAATCAAGTTGTTGAAAATACGGTAATTAAGTTGGATTTCAATTCTTTTGAGGGTGCAAAATTTGATTTAAACTTCGATCTTCCTTTTTATGAAAATTTAAATATGACAACTTTGAATTTTAAACTCGATTTACACGATGAAGCTGTTGATAATCCAACAAACGAAGTCGAATTTTAAAAAACATGAGTTTTATGGACTTGTTGAAAACGAATTGTTGAATTTTGAAGGGGAAAATTTCGATCATCATTTTGATTTTGAAATCGATAATTTGGAAGAAGTTTTCAATGATAAGTTTGAACTTCAATTTGGTGAAAATAAACTTGAATTTCAATTAATTGTTTTATCAACCCTAAAAATCATCGAAAACAAAACAACTCATTCAATTTTCAAAAAAACCACATTCGTTTTTCCAAATCAACATTCAACTTCGAAATCTTTTACGGTTTGGTTTTTCATGTTTAAGCTGTGTCTCACACATTTGACGAGACAAATGAATCGGTCTTTAGAAGACCATTTCACTTACTTTTTGACTGTATACTTTCTCATCTCTTGTAAATAATAATCTTCCATGAAATATTGGATTTTTATTTTATTTTTCTCCCTCCACTTGGGTTGACTGTGGGGACACAGTCAAAATCAAGTGTGGGAAGGGAGACTCATCTTCAATTTTTTTATTTTTCATGGTTTATTTTTGCTTTAAAATTTCAAAAAAAATCACATAACAAATTTTCTTTTGATTTATTAAAAGAAACACGAAGACAAATATATGGTTTTTGGTTTATTAAATTGAAATTTTTGAAAATTTATTTGTCTTAACAAAAATAAAAATGAAGTTTGATTACAAATAATAATGGTTTAACTAGTATATAGGAAGATTCTTACGTGTTAATTATGAAGTACATCTTAATTGAAAATCTTTGTTTTAAAAAGTGGTTTATCTAAATTAAAGGATATAACATTTTTTTTTGCCTTCTAAGTTAAATGGTGCTAAGATGATTTTGCAAAACTCTCTCTCTCTTTCAAAAAAAACAAAAAAAATAAAATAAAATCCAAGTATTCACTTTCATTTAAAAATCCTCATGGTTATGCATGGGTGAATTACTTGAAATCTTTGATTATGTGCTTTCATACTCATTTAAAAGTCATCACGGTTATGCATGTATGGAACATATGTAAAAAAACAGACTTAATAAAAACCATATACGGTCGATAGGTGTATGCACGAAAGTGTGTGCACTCGCCGTGCTCTTTACTGCCTTCACATAAGCCCTAAAGGCAGTGCATGGGTGGTATATCTGGCCTCAGTTTACCTGAGCAAGGTCTGTAATTTTTCTTGCAAATAATGAGAGAGCAAGCAATTGAAATCCTAGCACTATTTTTACTTAGTTGATTTGATTTGTTATTGAAAAGAAATGAAAATACCACTTTGATAAACTTTGCAACTAAGGATCCATTTCATAGTACACTTTGTTATTAACCAAACCAATGAGTTAAACTATAGTATATTTGTTATGATAACTTGATTTTTGATGGAAATTTTGACGAGCAAATGACATAAATTTTCAAGATAATAGCCAAAACCTATATTTAACATATTCGTGTCGATTTAAAAATATATCCTCCATTTGTAAATATTTTCAAAAACTTGCATTCATCTCTTTGAAAATAAATCTTGAATTTTGGAAATATTTTCATCCTGCATTTGGATTTTGTGGGTAGTATTCGCTGAAAACCCTCAAGAGACAACACTCGTCATACTGGGGACACCCAGAGGTTTAACGACTTGTTGCATATGCTCAATGCAATCGTGCTTCCTACGAAAGCGGATTTATCTTAGTTTCCCTTTATTCGAGGACGAATAAAAAGATAAATGTAGGGGTATTTGATGTGCAAGTAAATGTGCATATTTTTACCACCATATTTAACCTATTTAAATTAAATAAATAGTCATATTGGATATTTTGACATGTTTTAACCAAAATCCACATTAATTCCAAATTATCACATATCCATCTTTATATAGGGACAAATCGGTCATTTGTGTGCTCATATTTCTTTGAGAAAAATTAATTGAAAATTTATATATATGTGTAGGAATTTAATCTCAAATATGAGTGGTTTCATGATAACACATGCAAGCACAATATGAATATAAAGGAATGAAGATGGAAATAATTCAAAGTGAAGATCATCGGGGACCCCACCTACCCACCCCTTAATGTACAAATTAGAGGCTAATGCACATGCTTATGGAATTAATGGCTTCATGTACACTTAAATGGGGATTATGACATGCTAATGATTACTTGATTGCCACACTACCTCAATGGAATTTTGGGAATTCCCTAAAAATATGAATTAGGGTTTTATACATGTATAAATACGCATATGTTTTATGTAATCTCTCCTCTCTTCCTCCTCATTAGTTTTAGGCTCAAAATAAACAAAGCTCTTCTCTTTCTTTTTTTATTGCTACTTAGCCATTTTTATTCTCGTGTAATTTCTTTTTTTTATGCAATTTAATACATGATCTTTTCCTTTCTTTGTCTATTTCCTTTCATGTTGTAGTGTAGACCTCTTTTTCTTTTATGCAAATAGAATAGATCTCTTTTCCATTAGCTTTCATTTTTCTTTCTTTTTGCTTTCATGTTGCATGCTACTTATGTTGATATGATAACACAAATGAGAGGCTAATCCCTTCAATTTATGGGTAATGAAGCCTCTAATCATGTAGCTTCAACATTTTGATGTTTTATACTCTCTTTTTGTGCTTTAATGAGAATGTATGAAGTGATTAACTTGTTGTTTTTGCTTTGAATTTGATAGCCTATATTGTTGACACCAAATAGGCTATACTTAAACAATCACTAACAAAAATTACCTCTTCATCTACATATGATGATGGTAATGAAGTTAATGTTGAGATTAAAATTTGATGGTCTATATTTCTAATTAATAGTTAATATGCCATACTTAAAATAGATTTTGCTTTCAACTTTGTTTTCATTTTTCATGTGACTTAGTAAATGGTTTAAGGAGTGTGCTATAGTTTGATGGCTTATGTTGAGCTAATTAATAGCACAAATAGGTCATACTTATGATAAGTACATTAATTAAGCTAACTAATGACAAAGAAAAGAGAGAACATTACTTCATTTTGTTGATTTATGTGATCTAGAGAGTGGAAGTTGCCTCTAAATTGTCTTAACACTCTCATATTTTTATCTATTTTCTTTTGTCGTTTTTCTTCTTTTTTTAGTTAATCACTCTTTCAACTTTGGTTAATTTGATTGAGTAGAATTTTAAAATCATCAATTCCCTGCGGATCGACCCGTATTCGCCACGTGCTACATTCGTACACCGTGCGCTTGCGGTTATTTTTAAATTTAAATTTTTCGACGGTTTTCTTATTCCATAGAATTTCCGTTGATTAACAATAGGTCAGGTATAGTTTGTGTACTCTTGTTCCTTGCCATATTTACCTATGTAGTTTGAGACTCATTTACCGCTCACGCCAAACTATTCTCTGGCCCAATGTTTTATGCTTTGTTTCTTATTATCTTCGATATTATTAAATGTATAGACTAGATTGGTCTAGGTGACGCAATAGTTGTTTGGAGGACGAGTTAGATGGAGTTATCTCGTAGTATATATATAGAGTCTACGCTTATTCCATTATATAGCACTGGGGAGCCTTAGAAGTGACTGCTTAACATTTGTATTTGAGACAATGTTGAGTTTGTTTCCATTGTATAAACTCTATTATTGATGTATAACTCTGTGGATATTATACTCTGATGATGATCTGTTCACATTATTATTATCACTTCTATTGTATATGTGATACTATATTTTGTCCATGCACTGTGATATATATGACAATTTGTATACTAGATTTTTTATTCTAAACCTTGATGATCATCCTATATCTATCAAGCACGACAACATCGCATTATTTATATATTTTTAGTGCCGCTAGTACAGGGCAGTCGTCACATGCATCTATATCCAATTTTCCAAATATCATATATTTATCTACCTTTTGGATATGGATGCAAATAGATTTAGGATTTTTCAAGTATTCATTGGCAGCCTTAAAATTGATATATTTAAATCAAATTGAAATATTCTATTGATATTATATATGGATATACACTTATATATGCACTTTATTAAACACTAACTGTATTCAAACAAATCATACAAAATTTAGTCACTAATATTGCATAAACATTAACTAATTTAGTTATTTTAAACCGGTTATAAATTAATTATGTCCTGTGGTTTTTCATAATATTAATCGTTATGGTTGTGCGGCTCAAAGATGTAAATTCAATTAGCGATTAATATCAAACAATTTGAATATTATGTTCACACGTCACCTTTACTTGTGGTGTGACATTTTGGCTGAATTTATTTCTTACGTATCTTTTTATTAGAATCCAATTTTTCTTATTATAAGAGGTACCTATTAGTAACGATTATTTATGTTAATTATTTTTGTCAAAACTACATCATGCTAGTTCTTATGGAATTTGGTTTTCATCGATATTCAGACCTCGTCCGTATTCAATAAGTTAGTCCAAACATAAAAATCCTTGGTTCAATAACAATTGTTGTTAACCATATTGCTCTAGCTGGAGACTTTGATTTTGAGTTAACTATGGTTAACCGTGATACTAACTCTATAAAACTGAGGAGATGAATTCTCTATTGAATAGCGCTTCACTTTCGATGCTTCAACTCACACCCAACTATAGTCACTCGATGATTGTCATGCAACGATTTAGTTATAATAAAGTGGAGTGCCCACATTAAAGCTCCACAGTATTCTCAATTCAAGGGAGTTGTGTAGCATCATCACTTCGAAATTCTCTGTTTGATCATAGTTATATCAACTAATAAATAACTTTTGAATGATCCATTTTATAGTTTTCAAATAACGATCGGTAAGTAACTTCTTAGTGCCCCCAAATAGCCATGAGTAATGCTGGCTAACATTTGGAGAGCGTTACACTCTTTAGTTCTAAAGGTGTTTCAAAATCCTATCTCAAAATATCTTAGCTAGGAGTATTTATAATATGTTATTTTTAATATGACCAATTTCTCATTATTACACCACGTTGTAATTACTATTACATAACATATATTTTAAGGATTTTCTATTTAATATACTTCAAATTAAATGCTTAATTAATTGTATCATAATATAACAAGTATATAATAGAAAAAAATACGTTTTGTTTTGAACAAGAAGTCGATACATGCAATGAACTACATAATTGCCCCTGTTGGATATACTTAGCTCTATCAATCTTCTACTTACATTTGGGGTCAATTATGCAATCTTACTCCAACTCCTATGATTGATTTTCTCATAAATGGATCGAGCCAGTCACTTAGTGAATGGGTATGCAATATTGGTTTAGTTATCTACTCTGTCAATCAACTCTCTCCAATGTTGATGAACTACCATTATCATATAGAACTTTTTAGAGCATGTTTTTGACATATAGTGAGCTTCAGTTTCTTTTATGAACTATATCACAACATTGTTATCGTGTAACAATGTCATGGGATTTTCAACATTTGAAATCATCCCTATCTCAGTTATAAATTTGTGCATTTGTTTATTCTTCTTTTATTGTTGTGCAATTCAAATCAGTGTGCTAAGCCATTGGGTGAACCAACTACTGCTTATCGTTCGAAAGATTTCCAACTTTAAGTTCTTGACTTAAGATAAAACATGGATTTAACTAACATGCTATACTTGATATCGCTTTTGAAGTTCGAGTATGTGCACTCCTTCATGAGGAGTTCATTATCTTTGTAAATAATTCTCTAGTGTTTCATAAATACTAGATAATACTAAAATATTATTTACTGACCTTAATTAGGATTTGATACTTGTTGTATGTATCAAATACTTAAGTGAATTACGATATTATAGACAATAAAGCATGTGTTATAATTCTAATTGCCAAAGCATAAGGAATTCATCTTACTTGCTCCAGGTTAAAAAAATTGATATGTTATCTGTAACATTCCCGTTTTTAGGCCAAATTAAATATAGTAATTAATATTTATTTTTGAATTAATTTTTGAATTAGTTGGTGATTTAATTTGAAAATTTCCAAAAAAAATAAAAACGTATTTATAAAAATAGATATTTAATTATTTAAAGGAATAGTAACTTGAGTTTAAAATTGAAATAAGATTTAATATTCTTCCTTTTAAAATATACATGAACTAAGATATGTGCTTGTTTATTTATATATATGTATACAAATTGATTTTAAATTGAATTTTAATCTCAAAAATAATATTTTAGAAAATAACTTGAATTTAAAATTTAAACAAGGATAAAGACAAAGCTTTATTTTGTATATCTTTTGAAATAAAAATGGTTTTTACATAAATAAGGATATTTTAATTTAAGTTTAAAAAATTAAAATATACATGAGATAAATTGAACTTATATATGAACCTTTAAACCATAAGAGATAAATTAATTCACAAATTATAAAATGAAGAGGTTTAAAACACAATTTATAAATTAATTTAAAATAAGGACTTAAACATAAATTTGATAATTTTAACATTTGTAAAACAATAAGAACATGTTTTAACAAGTGTTTGCTTAATTTAAATGTGTTAGTTCAACAATTAACAAGTGGACAAAATAAAATTTCCTTTTAATTTAGAAATTATAGAAACTATGTATAAGAGTAAAAAAACAGGCTATTCTCTTAGCTTCTTAACCTGGAAACTAAAAATAAAAAGAAAAGGAGATAAAACTAAAGCCACAACTTCATCTGTTCTAAAACTTCAACCTGAATCAAGAACAAATGAAACCAATTCAAAAATCTAAATTCAACTCAACATAAATTCAAATTTAAGTTTCAATTTCAAGTTAAAATAGTGCCAGACCAAGGCCAAAGCAATCTGCAGTTTCGAGTTTCAGTTTTCGAAAGAAACGGATCAAATTCAAGTTTCCAGGATCAAAATCATTTTTCCAGTTTTTAAATCTCCAGACCAAAACACAAAACTTGTTCTCTGCTTTCTCAATTTACGAGTGAGAAAACTCTTAAACCTATATATATTGTTTTTCATGTGATCAATATTGGATGCATTTTGTGAAATATGTTTCCATGGGTGTAAATATGCCTGTATGTGTGTGTGTGTGTAACTGTGTATATATGTCCGTGTACAGACATGTATCTCTATTTCATGTTACAGGTTTTAAAACAAATTCAAAAAAATTCAAAATCTCTTTAAGTAATCTATGATAGACTTTAGTATTTAAACAAGTTATGTTTGTTTAAACATAAACTAAAATTAAAAAATAGTTTAAAGTATGTTTTGTTTATAAACTATCTGGAAATTAAGAAAGACAGTGGAAATGGTAAACATATCAAATTCTCGACTTAAATAATTCATTGTTTCAGATGTATAATCTGTTTTATTATCAAAAATCATGAATTTTAGAAGTTAAATCATAATTTTTAGTTTAGGATCGAGAGAGATATCTATAGTTGATCAAATTTGGGAGTTTGGGCTATTTCTCATGATCGGCGAACTCAGGGTGGTTGGGGTCTCTACTAGAGGAAGCCAGGGTGGAGTTAAGCTCGGGAAAAAATTCGAAGCATTTCATGATCATCAGATTGAATGAACGACAAGGATTTAGGGTTTAGGCGCTACTAGGGTTGGCCGGGTTTTACGAGGCCGTATTGCCGTCAACGTTGCATCGGGTTGCACCGGTCCAGGGGATAGAAGCTGGAAGTTGAGGCGAAGCTTCGGTCGGGATGGCATCGGTGATCGAGGCTAGGATCATTGGAGAGGGGGTGGTTTTGTTGACTGGGTTAGTTCTAAGTTTATTCAAATTTGCTCAATCCTGACTTTCGGTTTGTAATGAAGATTGGGTGATTGGGATCGTAGTTAGGGAAGATCAGTGACATGCCAGAGATAACGTGGATGATCGGAGTTGTCTCGATCGATGGTGCATGTGCACGTTTGGGTCGGTGTGTCATTGTTTTGCAATGGGACTTTGCCTTTGGTTCGTGCTCGGGGATGATAGGCTCTGGCTCAAAGTTGTTCTTGGGGAGTTTGGTCTGGTGGCTCATGTTGTTTGTATTAAGTTACCTGGTTTTAGTTTTTTAAAAAAGAAACAGCATTCAGGTTTTAATAATTTAGAAATAAGATTATGTATAGGTTTTAAATCTTGTAAGTAACTTTGTACCATGTCTTAAAAACAATCAGAAAATGAAATTTAAATTTCAAAGTTAGGTATTAACCAAATTTTCAAGTAAAATTATGTAAACAATTTTTCAAAAGTAAATGTTGGCCAAATTCAAAGTAAAGAAATTATCAAGTTTCTTAAACAAGTTGAAACTTAAAGCTTTTAATTTAAAATTTATTTGTAAATAATTTGATTTGGTTTTGAAATAATTTTATATAAGGATAATCTATGAAAAGTGATTTAAGGATAAACAAGTACATAAAAGGTTAATTAATTAATAATTAGAGGTTAATTAATTGATGAATTATAGGGTAATTAATTAAAGTAATTAAAGGATAATTACTTAAAGTAATTAATTAAAGGATGATTTCTTAATGCAATTAATAAAAGATTATTACTTAATATAATTAAGAGATAATTACTTTATGTAATTACGTTAAAGGATAATTAATTAATTCAGATTAATTAATGTAATAAATTAAAGAATAACCGAGTAGTGATTAAAGGTTAATTAATTATGTAATTAAAAGGATAGTTACGTAGTACAATTAAATTAAAGGTTGACTAACTAATGTAAGTAATTAAGGGAAATTAATTACTTAAAGATAATTACTTAATGAAAGAAATTAAGGATAATTAATTAATGATTAAGGGTTGATTAATCAAGTGATTAAAGGATAATTAATTTATGTGGTTAATTAATGAAGGTGATTAATTGGAGGAAAATTAATTGATTTAAAAATAAATTACTTAATGAAAGTAATTAAGAAAAATTGATTTATATTTAAAGTTAAATAATTAATTGATTAAAGGATAATTACTCAATGTAATTAATTTGTGATTTATTAATCTAAGTCATTATGGATAACCACTTATTGTAATTAATTAAGGGTAATTAATTAAAGAATAATTAAATAAAGGTTAATCATTTAATGATTAAGGGTTGATTGATTCATAATTTAGGTTGATTAATTAATAATTAAAGGTTAACTAATTTATTTTTAAAGGTTAATTAATAAATGATTAAAGGATAATTAATTAAAATGGTTTGTAATTAATTAATACTAATCAACTAGGATTAGAAATTTATTAATCTTGTTTAAGTTAATTATAATCAGATGGTTAATTAATTTTACATATGAATGATTGAATTGTATTGAATGTTTGAATTGTTTGATATCCCTTATGTGTGATGTTATGTGATATGAATTGAGATGTGAACTATGATTTATTTATCTGTGATGAATGTACTTATTTATCTGTGAATCTGTGAATGAAGATAAGCGTTATAGGATTATACTGCTTATTGATATTGTTGTGCTTGAATTAATGATGGCTGTGATATGTTATTATTATGTGTAAAACCCCTAGACTACACCACACACACAAAAATATGGGTTACACGAGGAAATTGTTTAAGCCACGGATATTTTAAATTTAATATTATTTTATTCAAAATGGTGAAATGATGAATTTTGAATCCAAATGGTTTGGAAGTGAAATTGAGTTGATTATGAAAGCTTTTGAAAGGGAAGTTTTGACATTTAAATTGAATTTGAATATAATATATCTTATTTAAAATTTTGAAATTATTTTGAAAACTATGGTTTAAAAGTGTATACATGTTATATAATGATTCTAGAACATTTTGAAGTATATTAAATAAACTATTTTGGGAATTTGAATTTAACTCAAATTTCAACTTGCCAACGATACAGCGGCTCGCAGATTTTCTGGTTTATACCTTCAAAGGCTATAACTTATGTATATTTGATCGGATTTTTTCAAAACGAAAAGCATTTGTTTTCAAATGATAATTTCTTTCATATAAAGAAAGGATTTCCAATTTTTGTTGAAAAGGATTTCCAAGTTGTGGATAAATTAAGTTTTAAATGAAATAGTTTTGAAAACTATGAATGAATCTTTGCAAAAGATTGGTGAACCTTGTTTCAAATTGAAAGTGATCTTAAAGGGTGAACCTTTTGTTTAAAAGATTAAAGTAGAAATTTTATTTAAACCATTCAAAAGGAAAGGTTTTGGGCTTAAAGGTTTGACATAACTAAGATCCCAATATATCCATATGCTTTTAAAATTAGCGCACACTGTTCGGTTTAGCCGGGAGAGGACTTTATGTCATATAACCCATTCTGAATAATGATACGACGAATTGGATAGCATTTTAAGATGGTGGTGAAGAATGGGTATTTTCGAAAGTGAATGGATTACTTGTCGAATGGCCCCAGTATAGAGATTTGATCACCTTATGTGATTTGGAGTCTGGACGTGAATATGGATTATCCGAATTTGCAAGGTCCTCTTTTAAAGTGCCTTCGGTTCGGTTCGAACCTGGAAAGGACTTGTATGGATGTATGTATGACGTTACACTTTGAGATGTAAAGCTGATTTCTATCAAATACATTTTTATTTGGTGGCGAAGAATTTATTCTCTTAGCTTAACACCCTTCTCTGAGATGTTCAAGCTCAAAGGTTATGTAGTTGATGGTTACTAGTGATATATTCCCAATTTGGTAATGTGGCATGCTATGTGTTTCTAATCATTTGTTGATCGAAGCAGGCTTTTGTGAAAAGCGTAGCTTTGCGGGACAAGACTTTATCAGAACCTCACATTTCAGAAATGGTCGAAACAGGAAGGATGCGGCAAGGTTATCAGGGGTCCCGCCCCTTAGGTTATGCCCATTTCCTTCTGGATAAAAAGTGATATCATGGTATGGGGCCCAGGTATTTAACTTATGTGGTTGTTGCTATTTGTTGATGAATCCCAGGAGAAAGGTCGGTAACGACTGGGGGATGGCATACTCGTGTCAGTAGTTACCTGGTTACAGAGGTAACATGGTCTTGTGTTGGCAAAGAGCCGGCTAGGTTCTCGGGGCGTCCCTCCAAAGGCGTACCCATGTGGTGGGGAAGTTCCTTAGCCTGACCATTGTTGGAAATCCAATCATCTAGTGCACGCCCTGTACGGTTTTAGTTATAGAACCTGTCATTTAACATGGTAGCTATAGTAGGCATGCTATAATGGTACGTATGCTGGCTAAGATTAATATTATACTTGCAAATGTTTTCTGCACTTTGCACTAATAGTAATATCAAAAGGATTTTTGCGTATCAAGCATGTTTGATTATCATAAGGAGAAATCTCCACCAAATGTGCGATTGCATTTTGTGTGTGCCGGGTGGCCTTATGGTAGTTTCATTTTCCAAAAAGTATTGCAAATTTCTTTTTATTTCTTTTTGTTTGTTTTTGTTCAAAACAATTGTTTTTGTTTTCTCATACCAGTCCCATGAATGACCTGGAGTTTACTGTTTCCTTTCTAAACTCTGGATGCCCACAATTTTCCACACGGACAGCCTAGAGTCAGATTTTCAAATAATCAGATAGTAGATGTAGCTTTTGGCAATCGCATTGTGGACCGGATTTTCTTAAGTTAGCATGATAGGACTTTGAGCTTTTGGATTGGGCTTTTACTTTGGAGTTTTGGAGATGGGATGCAATCTATGGAGCTTTTTTGGTAGTACAAGCAAGTTGAAGTTATGTTTCCTTTGTTGTGTCCCGCTGTGGTATATGTATATTTGCTCTAATGTTGGATTAATTGTTATAGAGATGTTGTATTCATGGTGTTGTATCAATGATATATTGTTTCTCTTCCGCTGTTTTGTTATACTTAATGTATTATAAACTCCAGTGAACCAGATTCGACGTTTGAATCTACGGCATTCGAATACGGGTGATGTATTTGGGTGTCGATTTACGAAGGTCGAGTCAGGGTCATCACATTATCTATGTATGTCATTTGGTACAGTTCCAACATCCTTTTATATTAATTGTAAAAGGTGTCAATTTAAAATCCAATATCGACAATTAAACAGCCAAAACTAAAATGATTTTAAGAAAAATACACTTTAATAATCATGAATTTGTGGTGTGTACTTATAGTTTTACAAATAATTTAGTACCTATTTATGCTATTTCTTATAGGCACACGCTTCCTCTGCATTTTGAATGAAACTCAAACTATTTGATTTCTCTGCCAAAATACTTTCTTAACTTTGATTCTTATAGAATGATATTTTGTATTAGTTCTCATATCATATACAATAGTCACAAACTCAGTTATTGCTCCCACTGACTTTGAGAAAATCTGGATTCTAAGTGTAAACAGTATAATCTAAATCATTATTTAGAATTTTTGTTTCAACATACATATACCAAAACTCAAAGTCATGTTGTGGGATAATTTTGCGAGTAAAATTCGAATTAACTTTAGAAGTTGAACAATGAATCTATTACGTTAACTTAACGATTGGAATTTATGATATCATTCTATCAACATAGCTTGCCATATTCCAACTGCATTGGTCTTCTTCTCGGAGATACTTTTAAAGTTGGTGGATCATATCTCTTTAGGTACAACTACCAAAATATATTTTGATAATGCATTTGGAATCCATTCTTTATTTGTGCGTCATGCCATATGGTATAGTCAATACTCTTAATGGCTTATTGACAATTGAGAAAATTCTTTTCTTCTATCGATAAGAAAATCATTATTTCTCCTTGATGGCGAGAGTTCTTATTAGGCATTCCAATCAGTTGTGTCCATTTAGGCTTGGTCAATTTTATTTCATCCTTTATAATTAGTTTTATATTTGGATCATATCCAAATGCATTTTACTACCAATAATTACTAGGAAATTGCTTCATTACTAAGCTGGCATTTCTTGAAACTATTATTGTTTCCCAATGCAACGGAATATGTACTCAAACATTTTTAATGTGCTACCTTTATATAAGTATCAAATTGATTTAGTCTTTAGCTTACAGAGTTTGTTACATAAATTTTCTAATCAATGTTGATCGACCCACTCATTTGGGGTGGTCCACATAGGATCCCTTAAGAGCAAGTAGTTTGTGTAGACTCTCGACTCACATAACCTGTCAACTCATTGGCCAAGGATATGTAAGGGTTCTTATTAACCTTTATCTTGTACGATCTCATAAAGTAGGCTTTAGGTGAAATTAATTTTAACCCTATATACTTACTCTTAAATACCCGGTCTAAAAGAGAGAAGCTAACTCAACTTTACTCATTATCAATCGTTCATTGTCCAATAAAGTTCGATTATTCATTATTGATATACCATAATGTATCATCAGGAGGAGCGAATTTTGAGATAGAATCTTATTTATTTTAGGTACATTGAGAACTCTTTCCAATATACTCACTTATTCGATCAAATCAAGTTATTTTATTTCCGTTACATGTTAAGTTTTCTACTTCCACTCTATATTCAAAGAATTTATAATAAATTCATTACTTGGGTATCAAATATACATGTTCAATTCTGTCATAAGTCATTTGTGAATTAAACAAAGTAGGTCGATCCATTTTGGTGTCATTAGACTTTTGGCTACATATGCCTTTATGTATTAATCTGAAGGGTTCATTTACTCTTTTATCGCTCGCACTAAATTAGCGCTTTGCCCTTGATCATTTTAGATGTAATTCATCAGTACCTTATGATTTATAATCACATGTTTAAAATAATTATTCCTTCAAGATATGGCTTAGTCCATAATCCTAAAAAAATGTTAAAATTTAAGATACTTCTATATTATGTAGTCAATGCAACAAATATTGTTATTCTAATAGATTTATTTCATAACTAATAGTCAAAATATTCATAATAAAGTAACACTGTATTAATTTTCAGTTAATAATGAAAATGATTATTTATTAAATAATGTTTAGTATATTATGGAAATAATTTTTTGCATCTTCATGCATCCACTGACAAGTATTACATAGCATGCTCCCACTATTTCTGTCATTACTACAATAGTTCGTGAAATATGAAGCTAGATTTAAATAATTACAGTGGACTACTTATTTCTTTTACTTTAGCTAGTTCATAGTCGAAAGTTGTTGTTCAAATACCTTAAACTCATAAAAATAATCTTTATAGAAGATAAATTTCTGTATTATGACACAATTGGAGTTGAAATCACAGTTCTTATTTCATGTTAAGTAATGTTTAGTATTTTATACCATTCTTATTTCTGATGTCCCTTTAAGATCTGACCATTCACTCTCTTCATCCCAACTATGCATAAGCTATATTCATCTCATGCATTTTCTTTCCTTTCTAAAATGATCGAACCATAAAAAGGAAATCCCTATTGTAATCAATCATATTTAATATACGACTTTGCATTACAGCTTATCTGCTTATTGCCAATGAACTAATTTCACTAATGTTTCGTATGTTATGAACTGTGATGTTCACCACATAACATTTAAATGTGATTAAATATGGATCAAATATCAATATTCTTGTGTTGCTATTTAAGTTCGAGACTTTGAAGACAATACATGGCCTTGTTCAAATAAACAACTAAGCAACCGAGGTATGAATGTTTTAGTGCTTGTATAAATCAGCTCTTTATGGGTTTTAAAGTGACATCGTGCCAAAGAAATTAAATGTAAGTATATTTTACATTTCTTTGTCAATATTTAATTTAGTTTATATGTATATCTTAACTTATAATTAAACATTTTATCAGTTATATTAGTTGCACAGATTTATCATTGTAGATTAATTTAGCTTTATATAGCAGATGTTTTTACAATATTAGATAAGTGTTTCTATTTCATTTTTCTGATAAGGCTCCCACTAGATTTTTATGTTTCTAATAACCCTATAGCTTATGAATATTTTGATTTCTTTGGTGAGCATTAGGACCGCTTTCCTTGGGATTCAAACTTTGAGGAATATCACTAAATCATATGTCCGCAAGTGATGGATAAAACTTTGTTAGTTATATCAATAGAACTCCTAACTCATCGTCTTTGTCCTAATATCATTTTGACCTTGAGGAATATCAATAAATCAAAAGAGATTATTCACTCGTACCCACCATTTCACGATGGCCTAAGCATAATGCATGTACCTTGGGAACATCAACAACAGCATGCATGTATCTTACCTCGTCTAGTCATTATATTAATAGTACTACACATAACATCTATAGTTTGAGGAATATCAACTATTAAAGAGTATGCAAGTGTCTATTAATATATAAAAAGTAGAGGATAACTTATATATTAAGGATTGATAACCTTTAATACATATATTCTTTGAGGGATATCAGTTTAGGGAAATTTGTATTCCTTATGGAATACCCTTGTGATTCAAGTGTTAGACACATCTGAAATCACGGCATAAGTACTATATATGTGTACTTATTCCTAAAATCTCATTTGGGTTTATTTCTTGTTCCACTTAATCCTTAAACATTCATGTTATGTAAGTTCGATTCTTTTATAAAACTTTATAATTTAATTCACTTATAATATATATACATTTATATGTATGTATGTATCTAATGAATTAAATCTTATTTAATTAGTTTTAAAATAAATTAATTAATTTAACTTATTTTTCATAAATTTTTAAAATATTATATTACCCGTCTTAAACTGTTTAAGATAGTTAACAATTATAACTTTTATAGTTTGTTTATATGTACATACCAATATATGTATACATTTTAATTAATCAACTTTTAATTAATGTTATTTAATAAAATTTATTTAGTTGAACAATTTAATAAAATATTTTAGTTAATTTGAATTTTTAATTTAATTTATCATAAACAATAAGACAAATAAATAAATGCAACAATTATAGTTATATACATATATCAATATATATGCTTGATTAATTAAATTTTAATTATTTATTTAATTTAATCTAATTGATCATATTAATTAAAATTTAAATATCGAAGTTTTAAAATTACTTATTTAATTCTCAAAACAATTTTGAAAAATTGGAATGCATTATATAACTTTTATATAATTTTACTTTTATAATTTAAATTTAACATTTAGCTTTAGAACATCTTTTAACTTTTTGAACGGATTTTGAAAATTAGCATAAGGACCAAAATTAATTCAGACCTTTATATATGGGATAACTTTTGGACTTATTTCATCCATAAAGTTAGACCAGTTGCTAGGTAGGGCAAAGTACTTGATTACAAAAACTCAACCTTTAACACTGCCTTTCTAGGCACCCTACTAATGGATAGGCTTTAATCAATTACCCTAAACATTTCTAATTTTAGACCATATAGACTATTGGGCTTTGATACCATTAAAAAAACCAAGCAATTCGAAAGTGGGATAAACGGGTGAATTTCAAAATGTTTTCCATTTTAGGTCTTTATTGGGCCTATGAAGTTAAAATTAACCCATCGATGCACCTTAAAAATGTGTTTTGAAACCGATCTGAATTTGAAAATGAATTAAAAACTAACTTAAATGATTTTAAAGAGATTTAAATACATGTTTTCATATTATGGTTGATCATATGAATGTTAGATTAGGATATGGATGGTATATTGATTGTTATGATGTAATAGTATTCTTGTTTTGTTTGTTTACATGCTTGAATGTTTGAAACGCTCATCGAAGCAAAATTAGGGTTGGATTATTCTATGTGCAAGGACCTTTATGTAGATGGAGTAGCTATATATTTGCTCGCTGATTCGATTATACGAAGGAGGGAAGATTGGTAGTAATAGAATAACTTTGATAGATCCAATCTAGAGTTTTTGGAGTTAGATTGATGCAGGGTAGGTGGCACGTAGATTAAAGAGGTGAAACAAAGATGGATAATCATGGAGTTAGCCAGAAAATACTTAGCCAAAAATTTGAAGAAGTTAAATGGATTGGTACAAACCAATATTTACTGATACTGACTCATGTAATTGACAACGGGGATGGAAGTTATGTGTGAGGCAACTAAATGGATGGCCTACCTAGAGCACTTTGCAAAAAATAAGAGGAAGACTTCCAGGCAAGCAAGGGCTGGATCGACCTTTGAGATGAGAAGGTGTGAAACTTTAGGAACTTAGAAGAATTGGCTAAATACTAGCCAATATGGATCGGTATAGATCAATATCGATCGGTACCCATCGATGTAACTCTTAGGAAAGTGAAGACGAGTGATGTAGCCGGTTCCCTGAACTTTTAGGACGTGTGCGACCTAGCCAGTTTATAAGTCACCCGAGCGACCTAACAGCTCGTTTAGGCGAATTATACATGTAGGTGAAGCCTTCTAACAAGCTACGACCTAACTATGCCTATAAGTCGCTCCAACGACCTAGTGTTGAAGACGAGCTAAAATTAGGTCGCTTCCAGCCTAAGCAGCAAGCGCTAGAATTCTTGGGTCACGAATGACCTAACGAGTCACGACCTAACAGGTCACGGGATAAGGGGCTGCGACCTAACGAGTTGGGGTGTAACACGTTCAAACGACCGAGTGTGAAAATAGGTCGGCAGCGACCTAGTGGAGATAGGTCGTCCAGGCAATCAAGCGAGGTAACGACCTAGTTAGGTCGCGTGAAGCAAATTCCGTTGTTAAAACCTTAAGTCGCGTGAAGTAGTTCTGAAGCTTACGACCTACGATAAGTCGCGGCAACGAGTTATGACCTAAGCTAGGTCGCATGAAGGTTTCCTGAAGCTGTTTTCCTTGAGTCGCTACAGTTTTGGGTCGTGTTTGTTTAGGTCGTGTGCGTTGTATCTTAGGTCGCGCGTTGTAAATACAGGGTGTTGTAGCGTCTGGGGTGTGGTCTTGTTGGGTCGCCAACGACCTATGGAAGGTCGTAAGTCGTGTAAACGATCTAGGGGTCAGGGTGCGAAACTGCTATAAATAGTGAATGTGTTGTAACTTTTAGTTGTTGATTGTTGAATAAAATTCTTGTTTGTTAGCTTTGTGCTTTTATCTAAATTGGTAGTTGAGTGTAATCTCCTATCTCCACTTACGGTATTCGAGTGCGCTCGAATCAACGTTCGTTGAAGCCAATTCGCGGAATCAAGTGCGCTTGATCAACGCTCGAAGAATTATAGATCTCTCTTCACGGTATCGTGCGCGATCAACGTGTCAGAGATAGCTAGAATTCGGTATCTTAGGATCAACGAATTTGGGCATTCAGTATCTTTCAATCCACCGATTGCTACTTTCACCGTTTCATTTAATTTTCGAATATTCCGCTGCGTCAGTTTGGTATCAGAGCTAGACTTAGGCAATCATAGCTAAGCCGAGACTTGGAGCCGAGTTTGAAGTTTGAAATTGAAGTGTTTGAGTCGTGCTTTGTTTGAGTCGAGCCGACCTAAGCCTTAGGTCGTTGCATATTGTTCGAGCTAGTGGTAGCCGTGACTTGTTGTTCAAGTTTGAGTTGAAGATTTGTGAAGTTTTGAAGCGTTGGTGTTGATTCAATCATGCCGCCAAGGAGAGCTAATTGACATCAAAATGTTGAAGCGTTGTATAGAAGGGAAGAAGCCGAGCAGATGGAGCAACGCATTAATGAGAAATTTGATGAAGGTATTGGGAAGTTAGAGAAATTGATGAATGACATGAATCAAAGTCAAAGGAGAAGGCCGCCAGTCTCGAACCATGGAGGAAACAGAGTTTCGCCATCGGTTACGGAAGCGAGGAGGGTGTCGCCACAATCTTTTAGAGAAAGAAGAGAAACGTCAATTTCATCGAGAAGAGATCACCAAGAATATAGACATGAAGAGACAAGAACTCCACGTGAGTTTGAAGATGAGCCATATCGAGATGAAGAGAGACATAGTAGAAGAGACATGCGTGATCGAAGGGATGTTGATGGTCGAGAATGATATAGACATACATTTGATTTTAATGAAGAGGGTGATAGAGCTAGCATTCATTATCGAGATCGAGACCAAGAACAGAATGTATATTGGGATGTAGAAGATGATCGACGATGGGAGTCGGGTATGAAGATGGAATTCCAGAGTTCAAGGGTGAAATGGTAGCTGAAGAATTTCTTGATTGGTTGTCTAATGTTGAAGAAATTTTTGACTTTAAAGAAGTTCCTGAGAATCGAAGAGTTAAGTTGGTTGCTACTCGTTTGAGAGGTAGAGCAATGGCATGGTGGCAGCAGACTAAACTTACACGGGAGAGAATGGGGAAGTCGAAGATTGAATCATGGGAGAAGATGAAGAAGTTAATGAAAGCTACATTCTTACCTTACAATTATCAATCACTCATGTATCAGAGGTTGTAGAATCTGAGGCAAGGGACGAAGACTGTTAATGATTATGCTGATGAATTTTATCAACTGATTGCCAGGAATGACATTATAGAGGCAGAGGAACAATTGACTGCTAGATTTATTGGGGGGTTGAGAATGCAAATACAGGATATGGTGAATATGTTTGATCCTAGATCTATGGCTGAAGCGCACCAGAAAGCGTTGGCTTGGGAGAAGCAGGGAAGACGTGGAGGTGGTGTGTTTACAAGTTCCAATATTCAAAATAAAGGTGCTAGTGGGAATTCCAATGTTTCGAAAGCTGTCAGTAAACCAGCTGTGAATGAAGTTGCGAAGGCAAAGGTTAACAACAGCTTCAAATGTTATAACTGCCAGGAAGTGGGTCACAAGAGCAATGAATGTCCAAAACCAAAGAAGAGAACTATGATTACTAAAGTTGAAGGTGAGGATGTTGGTGAAGGTGAATCTAGTCCAGTGGAGGAAGATGAACAGGATATCGCGTCCGGAGATGAAGGATGTAATCTAATGGTGAGGAGGTCTTGTTTAATACCGAAGCAGGAAGAAGAAGCTAGTTGGTTGAGGAGTAACATCTTTCAGTCAACGTGCACTATTCTGGGGAAGGTTTGTAAATTTGTGATTGACGCAGGAAGTTGTGACAATATTATTTCGAAGCTGTGAGAAAGTCGAAGCTGAAGACGGAGAAGCAGCCAAATCCTTACAAGTTAGTGTGGTTGAGAAAAGGAGGAGAGGTGAAGGTGGACAGGCGAGTTCGAGTTCCATTTTCTATTGGGAAGAAGTACAAAGACGAGATTTGGTGTGATGTTGTGGAAATGGATGTTTGTCACTTTCTTTTGGGAAGACCATGGCAGTATGATCGAGCAGTGCAGCATGACCGTCGAAGCAATAGCTACGGCTTTATGTTTGAAGGTGTTAAGATCATTTTGGTTCCAAAGAAGAGACAGCAAGGAGAGAGCAAATCAAAGGAGATTGAGGAGCTGAAGACTTTGTTGACTTTGAAGGAATTTATTGAAGAAGTAGAGGAGAGTCCAGAGGTGTTTTTGTTGATTGGACATGAAGCTACTGAATCTGTTGACGTTCCAGAGGAAGTAAAGCCGGTATTGGAAGAATTCAGAGATGTGTTTCCTGAAGAATTGCCAACGGAGTTACCACCGTTGAGGGATATTCAACATCAGATTGATCTTGTGCCAGGAGCAGTATTACCACACAGACCACATTACAGGATGAGTCCTAAGGAGCATGAAGAACTGAGAAGGCAGGTGGAGGAATTGTTAGAACAGGGGCGTGCTCAGGAGAGCTTGAGTCCTTGTGCAGTGCCAGCTTTGTTGGTTCCAAAGAAGGATGGTTCATGGAGGATGTGTACGGACAGTCAGACTTTGAACAAGATCACTGTGAGATACAGATTTCCCATGCCGAGGTTCGATGATTTAATTGATCAGTTGAGTGGGGCTGTTGTGTTTTCAAAGATTGACTTGAAGAGTGGATACCATCAGATTCGTATTAGACCGGGTGATGAATGGAAGACTGCTTTTAAAACGAGGGAAGGTTTATACGAATGGCTGGTTATGCCGTTTGGTTTGTCAAATGCTCCGAGTACTTTTATGAGGGTGATGAACCAGATTTTCAGACCATTCATTGGGAAGTTTGTAGTGGTTTACTTTGATGATATTTTGATCTACAGTGGGAGTATGGAAAAGCATGTTCAGCATTTGCGTGAAGTACTATTGATTCTACGACAAGAGCAGTTCTATGCAGCAGCAAAGAAGTGCGTGTTTATGACGGACAGTGTTTTATTTCTAGGGTATGTTTTGTCAAAGGAAGGCATTCAAGTGGATGAAAGTAAAGTAGAAGCTGTCAGGAGTTGGCCACAGCCAAAGACAATTATGGAAGTGAGGAGTTTTCATGGATTGGTATCTTTCTATTGAAGATTCATTCCGCATTTTAGTAGTGTGATGGCACCTGTAACCGATTGCATGAAAGGAAAGAAGTTTGAGTGGACAGAGGAAGCAAGGGTTGCTTTTGAGAAGATCAAGACACTATTGACGACAGCACCAATTCTAGTTTTACCGGATTTTCAGTTGTTGTTTGAATTACATACTGATGCATCGAAGGTTGGGGTTGGTGGAGTTTTGAGTCAGAAAGGAAGACCAGTTGCTTATTTCAGTGAGAAATTGTCTAGAGCTAAATTGAGATATACCACTTATGATGTTGAGTTTTACGCAATTGTTCAAGCAGTGAAGCACTAGAGACATTATCTGTTTCAGAAGGAGTTTGTTCCCTATACGGATCATGAAGCTTTGAAGCATTGGCAAGGGCAAGATAAAATTTCAGCTAGGCACGCTTCATGGGTCCCGTATTTACAACAGTTTACTTTTGTTGTTAAGCACAAATCAGGGGTGACGAATCGTGTAGCTGATGCATTGAGCAGGAGGAATCATTTGTTGACAACAATGAAAGTTGAAGTGACAGGGTTTGAACTATTGCCAGAGTTGCTTGAAGAAGATCCTTACTTTACGAAGTTTGTTGAGAAAGTCAAGGATGGGAGTACTGATGAATTTGTGTTGGTAGATGGATTCTTATTCAAAGGGAATCAATTGTGCGTACCAGAAGGCAGTTTGAGAATGAAGATTATCAAAGAGTTACATGAAGAAGGCCATATGGGTAGAGATCGAACATTGCAGTTGGTTTCTCAGTCTTATTATTGGCCGTCAATGAGAAGGGAAGTTGAAAAGTTTGTGCGTAGATGTCATGTTTGTCAGGTTTCGAAAGGGACAGCTACCATTGCGGGATTATTTATGTCGTTACCTGTACCGACTAAACCTTGGGTTGATGTGAGTATGGATTTTATTTTGGGGTTGCCTAGAACTCAAAGGGGGAACGATTCCATTTATGTGCTGGTTGACCGATTTTCGAAAATAGCACATTTTATTGCTTGTAAGAAGACGGCAGATGCTGTTCATGTTGCACAGTTGTTCTTTAAAGAGATCTATCGTTTACATGGGTTACCAGAGTCTATTGTTTCGGATAGAGATACTCGTTTTCTGAGTCATTTTTGGCTAAGCTTGTGGAAGATGGTGGGAACAAAGTTGAACTTTAGTAGCGCTTACCATCCGCAGACAGATGGACAGACTGAAGTTGTGAATAGATCGTTGGGAAATTTATTGAGATGTCTGGTGAAAGATAATCTGAAAAGTTGGGATGTGAAGTTATGTCAAGCAGAATTTGCTCATAATCTTGTGGTGAATCGTAGTACAGGTTTCAGTCCATTTCAGATTGTGTATTCGAGCTTACCGAGGGGACCGTTGGATTTAACGGTGGTACCACAACCAAAGGGAACAGTTAAACGAGCTGTTGATTTTGTTAGTGGGTTGACTGAATGTCATAAAATCGTTCAGGAACGACTAGAGAAGGCGAACGAGAAGTATAAGCGATCTGCGAATCTGAAGCGGAGAAGTGTTGAATTTAACGAAGGAGATTTAGTATATGCTGTACTAACAAAGGATCGTTTTCCAGTGGGAACATATAATAAACTTAAAGCTCGAAAGATTTGTCCTGTAAAGATTATGAAACGGATCAATGAAAATGCGTATAAGTTGGAGCTGCCGGAGGATGTGTACACTTCTGACGTGTTTAATGTTAAACATCTTGTACCTTATTTTGGAAAAGAATCATCCATTGGAGATAAACTTTTAAATTCGTGGTCGAATTCCTGTCAACCAGGGGAGGATGATGCAGCCCAGTTCCCTGAACTTTTAGGACGTGTGCGACCTAGCCAGTTGATAAGTCGCCCGAGCGACCTAACATCTTGTTTAGGCGAATTATACATGCAAGTGAAGCCTTCTAACAAGCTACGACCTAACTATGCCTATAAATCGCTCCAACGACCTAGTGTTGAAGACGAGCTAAAATTAGGTCGCTTCCATCCTAAGCAGCAAGCGCCAGAATTCTTGGCTCGCGAACGACCTAACGAGTCACGACCTAACAGGTCACGGGATAAGGGGCTGCGACCTAACGAGTTGGGGTGTAACACGTTCAAACGACCTAGTTTGAAAATATGTCGGCAGCGACCTAGTGGAGATAGGTCGTCCAGGCAATCAAGCGAGGTAACGACCTAGTTAGGTCGCATGAAGAAAATTCCGTTGTTAAAACCTTAAGTCGCGTGAAGTAGTTCCGAAGCTTACGACCTAAGATAAGTCGCGGCAATGAGTTACGACCTAAGCTAGGTCGCATGAAGGTTTCCTGAAGCTATTTTCCTTGAGTCGCTATAGTTTTGGGTCGTGTTTGTTTAGGTCGTGTGCGTTGTACCTTAGGTCGCGTGTTGTAAATACAGGGTGTTGTAGCGTCTGGGGTGTGGTCTTGTTAGGTCGCCAACGACCTATGGAAGGTCGTAAGTCGTGTAAACGACCTAGGGGTCAGGGTGCGAAACTGCTATAAATAGTGAGTGTGTTGTAACTTTTAGTTGTTGATTGTTGAATAAAATTCTTGTTTGTTAGCTTCGTGCTTTCAATTAAATTGGTAGTTGTGTGTAATCTCCTATCTCCAATTACGGTATTCGAGTGCGCTCGAATCAACGTTCGTTGAAGCCAATTCGTGGAATCAAGTGCGCTTGATCAACGCTCGAAGAATTGTAGATCTCTCTTTACGGTATCGTGCGCGATCAACGTGTCAGAGATAGCTAGAATTCGGTATCTTTGGATCAACGAATTTGGGCATTTCAGTATCTTTCAATCCACCGATTGCTACTTTCACCATTTCATTTAATTTTCGAATATTCTGCTGCGTCAACGAGGCTCAAAGCAAGCATCCGGATCGATTGCATGGAATATTGTGCGTGGATGAAGCATGGAGTTCGATCGGTATTTACCCGAGTATTTTGATGAATTACGTGAGACAAGCTCGGGAAGCATGATGGTGACTTCAGGCTTGTCATGGGATGACTTTAAGGATTATTAAGGTAACCAAGGAAGTGATGGAACTTCGATGACTTGATGTTTTTTGTGATGTTGATGGAGTACTTCAAGTGTGAAGTGACAGTGTCATCTAGTATGAGTGGTGTTGACTTGCGGAATTATATGGATGAGTTTAATTATAGGGATGTCTGCTAAAGGAATTATTAGGTAACTTGGAGGTTGTGATGTGTTATTGTAAAGCAGATATGTGCGAGGAAACTCACCTATGTACCATGGACCTTGGTGACGATCTAGTCTGCCTTGGTGGTGGTGGTGGGGATTCAAACATTGATGTGATCATGATGTAAAGTTGTCGCTGACCTTGGTGATGGTTACCAATTTTTATATATCCAATGGCATTTTAGTGAGAGATGCGAGATTATGTGATAGTTGCCATGATTTTTTATGTTATGGATGTCATATGATGTAGATATTATCGTGTTTGATACCTACATACCCTATATTATGCTTAGAGTGGTAGTCACCCATGTGATAGTAGTTTAGCATAAAGTGCATTATGTGCTAACTTGTTGGACGTAGGGATATGTTAATCATGATTCTTCATTCCATATGTACCTATTTTTGATATATCAGTTTTCATATCTATTTTGAGACTATAGATCGCTCGTACCAGACCTTTGGTTGGCCCGAGGTTATATGCACTGCTTCTTATCATCTCAGGTACTCATAAATGAGTAGATTAAGAGAAAGGTATGAGATAGTGTATGGAGCTGCGTTGAAGAAGAGCAAAAGGATGATGCTTTATTATATATCTACATTAGGAGCGACTATCACTTATATTTCATTATGCGTTGTTGTTTCCTGATTTTGTAGCACGTATGTAACAACCCTGTATTTTGTGATTATTTTAATTGTATATTTTAATTATTTTAAATGGAATTTCCTGATTTAAAAACTTCAAAATATTTATTAAAATGAATAATTTTTGTTATTTTAAATATAAATTTTGATTTGAATGTAAATTATAATTCCAAACATGAATAAATAGAATATTTTTCAGAAATGTGAATTTTGGTCAAAATGATCAAACTTTGACTTTTAATTTAAAAAAATAAAATTTAAAATTTTGAAACTTATTTTTCTTTTATGAAAGTAAATAAAATTTTAAGTATACTACTTTTCGTTTCGTCGGAATCCGATTAATGTTGTGAAAGTTATGCTTTCTAAACCATTATATGTAAATTGTTTTGTTTAACAAAATTGTTTATTTTAATTTATATAAATAATATTATTATTTGTCATGTCATGTTCTAATTTATTTTTACATGTGTAACATGACATGTTATGTATATATTTTACTTTTACAGCATTTTAAAAGTGTAGTTGAAATTTTTCAATGTTAGTTGTATTTTGTTTACAAATTTAATTCTAGTTTCAACTAAATAAAGTAATTTCTTTATTTATTTTCTGTTTTCGTAAAACTATTTATTTATTTTCAGTTCTACTTTATTTTGGTTTAACTTTTTATTTTATTTACCTATTTTATATTTGTTTATATTGGATTTAAAAGAATTGGAAATTCAAAGAGACAAAGCTTTTAAAACGTGTGACTTCTCATTATCCTATGCCTCTTCATTGTCTTGATTTTTCATTTTTCCTCCTGGCCTTGCATTTATTATTGTTTATCACGTGAAAAACTTCTCATTTCCTTCATTCTCACAGCATTTCATTTCTGAAAAAAATTGTAAGTTATGGTTTCCATTTTTATACTTTTCTTCCTCATTTTTTTGCTTTGATTTTTGCCTTGCTCTTCTCTAGTTTGCTCGGCCACACACACCTTCACCTCCACCGACCACCACCATCGTCTCCCCCTCACCATCCATGGCCTACAACCCCCCTTTCTCTGACCAGACCAGGCCGTGACCACCAAGTGAGCAAGCAACACAAAAGCTTAGCAAAACTCCAAACAATGCCTAGCCAAGCCATGTATTCCCATCACCTTCATGTTTAGCCTGGGCCACCACCTCTAACACCACCACCACTCACCGCCATGACCTCTGTCCATCACCATCTGCCTCTGACCTGACCTATAGTGGCTTGGCCGAGCCCAAATGTTGGCATAGACCGAGCCTATGTTGCACCAAAACCTTCCATCCCTTGATCCCATGCATACTTTTGCCTCTCCATGCCTTTGCCTTCCATTTTCATGTCCATAGCCATGTCGCATGACTCATGGCCGAGCATACATGACCTAGTCCGAGCCTAGGTATGGTAAGATCATGCCCATTTTCATTTTGGCCAAGCTTATGTTGTCTTGTACAAGCCTTTTGCTCCTATGGTTTGGTTTTCTCTCTTGTTTTGCAATTGTTTTGCAATTGTTTTGCAAACAAAAGTTGTTAACTTTATTTGTCTGTCAATGTTTATATTTGTGCTTATTTATGTTATATTTTGTGTTGTTTACAAGGCTCTCCCTTCATTCAAATCTAATCGTTCTTGTCGTGCTTTTGAAATCATTCTTGAGTGTTGTTTTGGGTCTCTAGCTTTGGTAAAGGTGAGTCCTTCTCACTCTGACATTATTACTTATGAAATGGTAAGTGGATGACAAGTGATAAGTAATTAACATGTTTATGCAAGTTAATGTTGATTATATGATATTTATTTCATGTTATTACCATGTTAACTTTGTTAATTATCACCTGATGTAACAACCCGCATATTTTACGATTGAATATTTAGACAATTTATTTTAATATTTTATCGTTAGTCGGGTTTTAGTTCGAAAAGTTACTTTTTGCATACGGTAAAATTTGGACTCGGAACCACTTACATTGAGTTAAAAACACCGTTTGCGATCTTTTTGAGTATAAACTTTGATATGTTTGGAGTTAGTGGAATTTTTCCGCTTTTTCACTTTGGGCTTTGGGTTTAGTTTAGCCCATTAGCCTAAACTATTTACTCTAGCTCAACCTCCCTTCCCTTCATAACTTTACTTTCATTTCCTAACACTCAAGCTTCATCAAAAATGGAGGAAGGAATGGGAAATTAAAACTCCAAGCCCTATTTTGTTTGCAAATTCAACATCCAACTCCAAATTCAAAGAGAAGCCACTGATTCAAGCTTCTTATGTAGAGATTCAAGTGTGGTTGATTCCTCCTTTGCTTTTAGGCTTATCCTTCATTTATTTTGTGTAAAGGTGAGATTTTTATCTCACATCTTTGTCTATAACTATCTTTGATTGTAGAGTATGAATTCCTAACACTTATTCATGTGCATTTGCTTGTGGTTTGGATTGAATTGGTGAAAATCCCAATTTTTGGTGTTTTGGGTTCAAATCGTTAAAAATCCAATCTTTGATGTTTGAACATGTTTCTGGTTATGAATCGAGGAGCCAATAGGACCGGGTAGCCGATAGGCGTAATTCTCTAGCGTTCGTGCTCGAGCGGTTGCAAATTGAGTGAGTTTTGCACTCCAAAACCCTTAGGTCGTTCGGCCTGCACAATTTAAAGAGCTCGGCCTGCATTTAGGTCGCACCTTGCTTAGGTCGCGTTAATTTCGGTCGCTCGGCCAAAGGTCGTAACCCATAGGTCCTTAGGTCGCTCGGTCTTCTTTACCCCTTAGGTTGTTTCATCGCTAGGTCTCTCGGCCTATCCTTACCACCATAGGTCGCTGGTCCTAGGTCGGCCTGCCATTGATCGCTCGGCCATGATATGCCGCTTCCCTCTTTTAGGTCGCTCGGCTAGGTCATCTTGCTTAGGTCGCGCCAACTTAGTTCGCTCGGCCTGTTAAGACGCGCCATGCTTTAAGTCGCCTCGCAGTTAGGTCGCGATCCATAGGTCGCTCGGCTTATTTGCATAGTTAGGTCACTCGGCCCATTAAATCGACGTTCATCTTAGGTCGCGTACCCCTTAGGTCGCACCATTTTCTAAGTCGCTCACCCCTGCACTTATGCCACAACCACTTAGCTCGTTTGCATCATTAGGTCGCACCATTTCCTAGATCGCTCGCCCCTGCACTTATGTCGTTACCTCTTAGGTCGCTCATCTGCTAGGTCGCACCGTGTTGAGTAGCAAGGGCATTTCCACTTTGATGAATTTGGAATCGAATTCTTTGGATTTTATTTACGTCTTTGAAGGTGAATTTTTGTGATTTGTTGTTTCTACGATCATTTTTGTGATTTGTTGTTTCTACGATCATTTTTGTGATTTGTCACTTCATCTCACTCGTACGAGAAATCTAATTAAAAGGCTTAGTAAAACAAATGGTATGAAACGCTTGCATTTACTTTGCCGGTTAATTCTTGGACTTGTTCGATTGAATCTCTTGTGACAATTTTCGAGTGGAGAACTACAATTTGTTCGTAAATATTTAAGTTAAGCTAGTGGTTATGGGACATGAAGCTAGGCTTGTATATTTACTAGCTTACTGTAATCGACACTTCTTGATGATCGTCGATGATCATTCTTGTGATTTAGACTAGCGATTGTGCGATGTCTTTTGTCTATGAGGGAGACAAAACCCTGTTTCTGTGGAGCTTCGGCTCAATTTGGTGGGGTAGCGACCCATGGTCTTCGGGCCGTTTTGTGGAGCTTCGGCTCAAAATTAGTGGTTAGCAACCATGGAATAGCGTTCCGTTTTGTGACACACGTGTTGGTGAGTTTTCATGCTCCCGTTTTGTGATAGGCCTCCCCTTTTTTGTGACTTTGGATTTCGATTAATGATTTCTAGAATTTGTGCTTTCACCAATTTTCGTGATTTACATTGATAAGTTTTATCAATATTTGTGCATCGATGAATTTGTGTGTCGTTAACTTTTGTGATTGGGATTGATATTATTGTCAATATTTATGGTTTGGTGAATATAAATAGAGAGTATGACATTCTTTTTTATTTTTGAGAACATTCTCATGATATTGATTAATCTCTTGTTGATTTTCAATTACATACTTATTACTGTATGGCTTTAGGGTTATCATATAATTATGTCATATCTCATATCCTATATCATTTTATCTGATATTTATAGCTAGACTGATCCGTTTATTATTTTCTTATTAAATAATACTCGGGTCAGACCGAGATGTTACAGGTGCTTCTCCTTGACTTCACATCTGGGATTATCACCTTGACTTTTGGCTAACTACTTAGATTAGTAGTTTTTATTGTATACATTTGAGATATAGACTCATTGATGTATCCATATTCTTTTGTCTAGTACTTGTAGCTATTCTTTTGTGACATTGTGGATCTTGTTTGACCACTACTCTGATGTACACTTTCATGTGTTATATTTCATATCTATTTCCGCCTTTGTGATATGAATGTCTGTGACTGATTTGTGTTATGTTTATTTCTATATTTGTTTTTGAAGAGTATATATAGCCACCGGGTAGTAGCTTTGAGTTTGTATCGGTATGTCGGATTTCCTCCTAAAACCAGATGCTTGTTGTACCAGCTGACATATCGGTGCTCGCACAAAGCAATTACACGGACGGTTGCTCCTCAACAGCCTTATCCTACATGCTAGTTGACGGCATTACCCCGTAGTGTCCTTGGCTAGCGTGGGTATAGAGGTGGGGCGTCATAGCTGACATATGATATATGACAGTATATTGTGACATTGACATGTAGCATAATTGTTTATATTGTTTATGCATATGTTCACACTGCAAGTTCCCTGTTAGAATAGAATCACTATGGGTTGGAATGATACATACTCGAATGGATATTAGAATAGGAAAAAAATCATTATGAGCCGAAATGATAGGCTCAAGTGATTTTTATTGTATTTTATTTGACTTAGGATTGCGGGTTTGAAATGATAGAACCCGAGTTACTCTTTTTAAATTGCAGATTGAAATGATACATATCTGTATCACTTGACCTAGGATAGAAAATTTTATACATACCCCGTGGTATATTTTAAATTTTTTACATAAATATGTATTTTAAAGTATGAAATTATGATTTAAATATTTTTCTTATATTTTAAGAAAGTTAAATATTTGAATTAAATTGAAGTATGTAAATTTGAAGTAAATGTGATTTTTGACTTTAAATTTTATTTTTAAAAATGTAAGTAAATAATGGAAATTAAATTTAAAGTTTTGAAAAGATATTTGAAGTAAAATGTTAAAGTTTTATTGAACTAATAAGTTAAGAAAACAGTGAAATTTTGACTTAACAAATGAATTGAGTTTTAAATTGGATATTTAATTATAAAATTTTGTTGTGATAAATCATATGTTAAATTGATTTAAATGTGAAGTTTTGAAGCCTAAAATATGATTTATAAGTTTAAAATTTGCTAAAATTGAAGTTTTATTGTTTCTGAAAAGTTATAATAAAATCTGGAATTTTATTGATAGCATTTCCAAAAATGCTGTGGTTTTACGATGGCATTTGTTAAGTGCTATCATTTCTGAAATTTAACAATGTTCTGACATAACTAAATATCTATTACGGCATTTATAAATGCTGTTGTTTCTGAACTAAACTATTTTGGAAATTAAATACCAACTATAGCACTTTATAAATGCTGTCGTTGCTAAAATTTGACAATGTTTTGAAATGTTATAGATTTTAACACTGTTTGAGTTATATTTAAAGTGATAGTGATTTAACTTTTGGAATTGATAAATTATGAAATTTAAGGAGTTTGAATATATTTTCATATTTAAATTTGAATTTTTTAAGGAATTTAAATTGAATTTGAATTTAAATAATGGTTACTTTGTTATGTGTTAAATGGAATGAAATGAAATGAGATAAATGAATTTGTGAATGGAATTTTGAAATGTGTTTTAGTGATATTTGGAGTAATAAATGAATGACATATTTGATTTTATAATGATATTTAATTTGAATATTTGAATTGAAGAATGATAATGAATTGATAAAGGATTTGAAAGGAAATGATTTTGAAATGGTTTTGGTTTCGAAGCATAAATTATTTTGATTTGAATATAGTTTTGAAATAAAAATGGTTTGGGTTTCGAAGTATAAACTATTTTGAAAGGAATATAGTTTGACTTTGAAGTATGAACTATTTTGAAATGACCATGGCGTTATAATAACGATTGGTTCTTAAAGAGACCGAGATCGGAAGTTGTCATAGTCTCTACCAACTGCAAAAACCACTTTAACAACCATGTAGCGGTGGAGATTCAAGGATGAAGTAGGATGGTGGCGACGTCCTTTGAGGTATATACGTGGACCCGACTTCCGTGAGTTGGCATAAGGTGGCTAAAACAGGAGCGATCTCGAGCCAAGGAGGTAGCCCCTCTTATCATACACATCCCTTCGATATTATACTATGACTTTTGGATTGGTTCTGTGGCCACTTTTGATTGTTGATTTGGGGGTGTGGCTCGAGGTGGACGGTAGTAGCTTCTACGCGTTACCACCAGCCCGTATGCGTAATTAGTATACCTACCCTGGCATTGCCTTGTGTGCCATGTCACCTACCCTAGCGCGCCTTGTACGAGTTTGGATTTCTCCCGTAGCCCGTGGAGTATTTAGGGTAGTTTCTAACCTGGAGATGCGCTGATACTAGATGGACTACTGGGACTATTACGTGTTAAGGCGGAAAATGTAAAGCCTTAACGCTATTTAAAAGTAAGTTTATTTTACTATAGACATTATTATAATAGCAAATATTACTACATAGTAAATAGTTTAACGGATCCTTAAAGGATGGGTGATCCCAAGCATCCTTTAAGTTACTGATGCATTTTATTATTGTTCACTTGATTTGATTTACAGTTCATAAATATGTATGTCCTAACTCGAGTGTTTTGTGTTTTGCTTTACGCTCGGGTCGGACTAAGTGATTCAGCATTCAAGACTCACCTTCGGAGTTGGATCTTTACTTAAGGATCTAGCCATCTATTTTGCTTTCAGTGTACAGTGATTCTAGTGATGTATTCTGATTTGTACCTGATGTATCTTGTTACCCTTCTGTTGTATCTTGTTTAACTCTGATGTATCTTGTATATATATAGTAGCTTCATGAACTACTATCACTTTTATTTCCACTGCATTATTATTTACTCTATGTCTGTGATTATGTGATTAGTTATTTACTGTATATGATGAGATTGCCAAATTTTATTTACAATGCATTATTTGGATCAATTCAAGTCCGACATGTGCGGATGCGAGTGGTTGAAAATATCAGATCGTTACAGTTGGTATTAGAGCTTTGGCTCTAGGAAAATTTAGCATATATAGTAAATTTATTTATAGAATTACTATCGTTCGAGTTTGAATCTCTTCCTCTTCTATTAGAATTTCCTTTGAATTTTGAAACAATTCCTACGGTTCCAAAATCCATTCATGTCCCTCACTATTCGTCTTCTTTTGATTCTGGAGTAACCCATAAATCCACTTCAAACGATCTTTCTAATGAGTCAGCGGTCTCGCCAATCTCAAATAGATTTGTAAAGGGATGGAACCCCTTTACAACAGTATCGATTCACCAAAGATTCTATATCCTCGGTTTAGAGGCTAGTATCTCTTATTATCCTAAATTCTATCTCTTGAGATCGAATGTAGATTTACCCTAGAAAATCCACATCGATCTTATTCTTTAAGTCACAGTTGACCAGTTAGAGTTGCCCGCGATTTGTTTAAGCTTATCCATCTCCCTATTTTGTTATTTAATCATCTTGTCTTTTGTTTCCAACTTATCTTCAAAACATTTTGAATTGTACTTGTAAATCTATATTTAATGTTTTATATTATATCGTGTTGTTTGAGTTACTGAAGTTGATTTGGGTTTCCGATCGATTCGTCTTATCAACGCTATCGATAAGATTTCCAAAACACTCGAACAGAGCAAACTAACACAATATGGTATTTCAAATTTAATAATGAAATAAATTTTGTAACTGTAATATCAATTTTTCTGGATTTTTATTGAATTGGTTGTTAAGAAATAATATTTGATTTTATATGTCATTATCCCTAGTTTCATACATAAATAGTTGAACTATAAAACATGGTTTTAAATTTATTTGGAAATATGACATGAATTTAAAACAAGAATTTGAGAATTTAATTTTCGATGGTTTCAAACCTTGTATTTAAAGTTTTAAAAGGAATACTATTTAAAGTATTTTCGAATTGAAATTTGTTTCCAAAAAATTTTAAAAGTTAGAATTAGTGCTCTTCTCTTTATCACTGGAAAATAACTTCGGTGATGTCTGCAGCATCATCGACATTCATTTTTGAGTTTCGAAGTGAAGAGACCATTCTGTAGTCTTGCTACAGTTTTGTTTTGGGGAATTTAATTGATTTGAATTTCTAAAATAAGATCGGATTTATAACATATGTTGGTATATGATTTAAAATTTGAATGGATATATATATAGTATATGTGCATTTATTTATCTCTAAATAGTTGGAATTTGTCGGAAATTTAATTCCTAAATTTTATCTTGAAAGATAATTTCAAGTATAATTTCAAGATTTAAATAAATATGCAAGCTTGAAATGATTGAATTAGAAGGTTTTATTTGTATAATACACAATTTCATTCCAATATAACTTACCTGAATTATACAGAAGTTGAATATGTAATTGGATAATATAAAACATAAAAAGACTTTATAAACAAAATTTGAGTGGTTATAATAAATGTTATACACTTAAATTTTGGTTATAAAAAGATTAACAGAGGTAAATAGAGAAAAAGGGGATAATGGAATAATTTACAATATAAAATTATGTTAAAGGAACTAAGAATAAATTTAAAGCAGTTATAATAAGTGTAAATATATTTAACATAGGTGAGAAAATATATTGAGAGGAATAAATTTAATTTTAATTAGGAATAAAGAAGAATTAAATTTATTAAGTACATTATGAGTATAATAAATGATTTTTTTTTCAAATCCATGATTTTAGGGATTGTTTATTTAAGATAATTGGATGATAAGATAATGAAATTACAGATGGTTAAGATTTATTTAACTTATGTAAAATTAATTTTCAATTTAAGTTGAAATTTTCATGGTTTCAAATTTATTATCTTATTTTGTTTTTCCGAGCTATCATTTGGTTGCCCTTATTTCCCTTATCTTGCTACGCAATAGGGAGGCTATTACTTATACCAGTCTATTTGGAAACCTTTCTATAATCTTTGGTACTCATTTTGAATTTGAGCACTGCTGGCCATCCACAAACCATCGATCAAGCGAAAAAGGTGAATCAGATTCTAGAAGATCTTTTCCGTGCTTGTTTTCTTGATTCTGGAGGATCTTGGGAAGATCGTCTCCACCTTGTTAAACTTTCCTATAACAATGGTTATCAGGTACAATTTCAATCTTCTTGTCATTTTGTCTCAATCCTATATCATTCCATCCTTTTCTGTGTTTTCCATACCTCATTCCCTTTTGGAGACGAAAAGTTTTGAGTGTGGGAGAGTGTATCAGCCCTGTATTTTGTGATTATTATAATTGTATATTTTAATTATTTTAAATTGAATTTCTGGATTTAAAAACTTTATTTTATTTATTAAAATGAATAATTTTTTGTTATTTTAAATATAAATTTTGATTTTGATGTAAATTATAATTCCAAACATAAATAATAGAATATTTTCTAGAAATGTGAATTTTGGTCAATATGGTCAAACTTTGACCTTATAAAATTTTAAAATTTTAAAATTTGAAATTCATTTTTATGAAAGTAAATAAAATTTTAAGTATATGCCTTTTCGTTTCGTCGGAATCCGATTAATATTGTAAAAGTTATGCTTTTTAAACCATTGTATGTAAATTGTTTTATTTAACAAAATTGTTAATTTTAAGTTATATAAATAATATTTTTATTTGTTATGTCGTGTTCTAATTTATGTTTACATGTGTAACATGACATGTTATGTATATATTTTATTTGTAGAACATTTTAAAAGTATAGTTGAAATTTTCCAATTTTAGTTGTATTTTGTTTACAAATTTAATTCTAGTTTCAATTAAATAAAGTAATTTCTTCATTTATTTTCTATTTTCCTTAAACTATTTATTTATTTTCAGTTCTACATTATTTTTGTTTAACTTTTTATTTAATTTACTTAATTTATATTTGTTTATATTGGATTTAAAAGAATTGAAAATTCAAAGAGACAAAGCTTTTAAAACGTGTGACTTTTCATTATCCCATGCCTCTCATCGTCTGGACTTTTCATTTTTCTTCCCGACCGTGCATTTCTTATTGTTTATCACGTGAAAAACTTCTCATTTCCTTCATTCTCATGGAATTTCATTTCTAAAAAAAATTGTAAGTTATGGTTTCCATTTTTCTACTTTTCTTCCTTATTTTTTTGCTTTGATTTTTGCCTTGCTCTTCTCTAGTTTGCTCGGCCACACACACCTTCACCTCCACCGACCACCACCATCATCTCCTCCTCATCATCCATGGCCTACAACCTCCCCTTCCTCTGACCAGACCGGGCCGTGACCACCAAGTGAGCAAGCAACACAAAAACTTAGAAAAAACTCCAAACGATGCCTAGCCAAGCCATGTATTCCCATCACCTTCATGTTTAGCCTTGGCCACCACCTCTAACACCACCACCGCTTGCTACCATGACCTCTAGCCATCACTATTAGCCTCTGACCTGACCTGTAGTGGCATGGTCGAGCCCAAATGTTGGCATAGACCGAGCCTATATTGCACCAAAACCTTCCATCCTTTGACACATTGCATACTTTTGCCTCTCCATGCCTTTGCCTTCCATTTTCATGTCCATGGCCAAGTCTCATGACTCATGGCTGAGCTTTATTTGTATGTCAATATTTATATTTGTGCTTAAAATTTTACAATACGATTCTACGACGCCCGAAAGTCGACGTTAATACGTCCCCTGTATCAACTGCCGAAAAATCGAATGCCGAAAAACCGAACCCTTATGGTTTAAGAAGAAGAAAAGATAGAAGAAGTAAGAAATAAAGAAAAGCAATAGAAACAATATCAGAATCTCACAATTGCAGCGGAACAACATATAATAGACAAATGAATAATCTTTATATCAAAAGAACTGTACATTTTATACATTACATCATCAGAGTCAATATACAACACAACGCAATAATGGATAGTTATATAAACCTGTCCTCACAACTGAATACACAGTGGAAAAGATAATATCATATACAAGTGATACGCTTCGCCATCCAGCTTGCTCCTGGTCTCCACAGCAACTCTTGAATTCCAGAATGACCTGATAACCTGACTCTAGACTGCCCATGTGGAAAATGATGGGCACCCAGAGTTTAGGAAGGGAACAATAAACTCCAGGTCAGTCATCGGACTGGTGTGAGAACTTAAAACGGTTATATCTTTAAAAATAAACAAAGAAATATTTTAAAATAGACCCGCAATGCTTTTGGAAAATGAAAGTACCATAAGGCCTCCCGCTACACACACAATGCAAACGCAAAATTGGAGGAGATTTCTCCTTACGATAGTCAAACATGCTTGATACGCAAATTTCATTGATATTATTACTATAAGTGCAAAGTGCAGGAAAACATTTCGAAAGTACAATATTAATCTTAGCCAGCATAGGTACCATTATAGTATGCCTACTATAGCTACCATATTAAATGGCAGGTTCTACAGCTAAAACCGTACAGGGCTCGTATTATTTCTTTGGATTTTCCAACAAATGGTCAGGCCATGGAACTTCCCATTGCCACGTGAGTACGCCTCTAGAAGGACTCCCCGAAATCCTAACCGGATCTCTGCCAGTACAAGGCCGGGTTACCTCTGCAAAAGTAGGTAACTACTGACACGAGTATGCCATCCCCCGGTTGTAAACAACCTTTATCTGAGGATCCTCAACCAACAACAATTACAAAGTAATATATATTTGCGATATCCACGTAAGTTAAGTATCTGGGCTCCATACCATGATACAACTTCTATCCAGAAAGAAATGCACATACCCTGAGGGGTGCTACTCCCTATAACATTGTTGCATCTTTCCTGTTTTGACCATTACCGGGTTGTGAGGTCCGACGAAGTCTCGTCTACAAAGCTATGCTTTTCACAAAATTTATACTTTGATCAACAAATGATCAGCAGCATTTCGTATGCCACATTACCAAATTGGGAATGTATCACTAGTAACCATCAACTACATAATCCCTGAGCTCGTACGTCTCAGAGAAGGGTGTTAAGCTAAGAGAATAAATTCTCCGCCACCAACAGAAATGTATTTGATAGAAACCAGCTTTACATCTCAAATTGTAACGTCAGACACACATCCATACAAGTCTGTTCCGGGATCGAACGGAACCAAAGGCACTTCCAAAGAAGCCCTTGCAATTCGGATATTCACTAATCACGTACGGACTTCCATCACAAAGGGTGATAAGATCTCTATATCGGAGATCAGCCGATGCAGAGACATTCGATGGTAATCCTTCAGTTTCCGAAAATATTCGGTCTTCAACACCAGTCTTCAAATGCTATCCATTACGACGTATCACTATTTGGAATGGGATTCATGACCCAAAGGTCTTCTCCCGGCTAAACCGAATAACGAGCGCTTATTTTAAAATAAGTGTAGCATTCAAATTCAAGCAAATCACAACAAATCCCCATTTAAAGGTAAATATTGATAGTCGGTTATTTAACTATCAATAGATATGCACAACATCCCTAGGTTCCAAATAATTTCCCAGATTATTTATTTTCCATAAAAATATCTTTGCAAGATATATTTTTCCACACTTCAACCATTTGAAGACAAATTTCAAATCACTTTTCACCTTTACAACTTTTGAAAACAAATTTCAAATCATTTTCCTTACGCGGAAACACCCCCAAATATTTATTCATTTTCACTGGAAATCTGCCGAGTTCAAATACTTTCAAATAATTTATAACACATATCCAAAATATATCGGGAAAACACTTTGAAATAAAACTATTTTTCTTTAAACACTTTACTTAAATATTAGTTATAAAAAATATTATACCAATATTTCATATAACTTAAGCCCAAACTAATTTTCAAAATAAAATTAGTAGATAGAGTATAACAATATAAATAACTGTTTTCTAAAACAATTATTGATTAAATCTTAGAAACAACCATTTCTATATCAACTTGATAATCTTTACTTAAATGATTTAAAACAATTTAAGAAGTTAATTTCGCCAAAGTATCCTTTCAAAACCAATTCTAGAATTATATATATATATATCTTTCAAAGCTATTCAGAGATTTTATTCGGCTTTCCAGGGAGAATACACTTTCATTTCAAAATGGTTCATTTAAACCAATTAAATAAATCCTTACCGATTTACTTTAAATTTTACGTTCCAAATCCGTAAATTTATTTCCACGCTTCGAAAATAAATCATGTTTATTTTTAAACAAATTTCCCTTACCTTTATAAATTCCATGGTGAATTCAAACTTCCAAATATCCACCATTATACGATTTTCAAATCGATTTCAAATATTCACTTTCAACAACAATTCAATTTTTCAATTAATTTGAAAAACAACCAGATCAAATTCCATATTGATTTTTCCATGAAATTAAACACTAAGTGAATTTCATTCAAATCTCAAATTGAAATCAATTTCTACAAATTCCCAAATCAATTTTAAAATTGATTCCAAATTCCCTTCAAAACACCTAATAAATTTCCAAATGGATTTTCAAAAGATTTAAATTTAATCACAAAAAAAACAATTCCTAAATGGATTTCAAATTTTATTTCCTTTTAAAAATAAATTCCTTTTTAAAGAAAACCAATTCTTTTATTTTTCAAACTCTTTAAACTTCGTATTTTGAATAAATTCTTCAACCTTTGAATAATCTACCCGAAATCCATTTATTTTAGCTTTTCCCGTATTTTGAAATTTTATTCAATAAGATTAAAAATAAAACTTTATTATTCTAGAATTCCTTATTTTAAGATTTATCCAATTTTCAAAAATAAATTTTAATATAACTTTCAACCTGAGTTTTCAAAAATCAAATTTTTATTTATTTCTGGTATCTAAAGGTACCAAAATTATATTCGGCTAAATTTTATCCTTCAACGATTTCAATCACAAAGATAATCACACAGAGATTATAAATAATCAACACACAACATTGAAACAAATTCAATTATTTGAGGAATCCAGTTGGATCCCTCCAACCTGTTTCCCTACATCCACAGATGTTAGCACAATACCAATCCTTATCGCGGTACATGGGTTTATGTAAAATATCATCCGCTATTATGCGGCGCAATAGGGTCTCATCCGCTATATTATGTGGGAAATCAACCCCAAGTACATATATAATACCAAATCCACTTCAAGGTGGAATATCGCAGTATATGTGTGTAATAAAATAACCTCCACTTAATATGCGGCGTATAGGGTCTATTTCAATACAACAAATATCAACTATCATTCAATCACACAATCTAGCAATTTTAAATTTAACTATTTAAAATTTTAAATCGAAACACAATCCGATTGAGTGAGAAGTTCTCACCTTGCTTCCAATAGCGGTTTCAGCGTTTTATTTTGAATAAAATTAAACACGCGTTTAATTTTACCCAATTCACAGTAGCTCAAATAAATTCCAATCCATCTCCACTGCATAGTGCTCGCGAATTCGATTCCAATGCAAGTCGTTTCATCCAAAACAGACCTCTTATAAAAAAGTTACAATGTTTTAAAGTTTACACGAACTAATATACAATTTATTTTCAATTTTATTTCTATTTTTAACCTTTATTCAATCTCTGCCGCACGTTCTAACTTGATGAAATCTTTACCATTGCCATCATCTTCTTCCCCCAGGTTACTTCACGTTCGAAGAACCCATCTCGGCCGCCCCCATCTTTGAATTGTCGCACCGCCTCCATTGATCGAGAACACGACCAACCTATGCCAATCGAAAGCTCATCTCGAGCTCGACCTTCGGCTACAACAGCAGCAAACTCTGTCGTCCTTGAGCCTAGGAAATCATGCGTGGCCGTGGTGACTTTGAGCATGTATTGCCGATGATCCACGCGTCTATAAACGATCACGACCGTTGGATTTGTCAATCACGACGCCCTCTACAACTTTCTTGTTGAGGCCTTCGTCTAACTCTACTTTGATTAGAAGGATTTGAAAAATGATCAACAGTAGATTTCGGCCATTGGCTGTTTGTGGCAGCTAGGTCTTAGAACTAGGGTTTGGTTGAAAATAATGAATTATGAAGTCCTTTTATAGAAAATTCTCAAAACACTATTCATCTGAAATTTTCTGAACTCCAAACGAAGCGTACCGCCTGGCGTTTATAATGTTCTACCCCTATTCCGAACGCAATGGAATACATATCGGGAGACAATTCGATCATATGTGTGAGTTACGGAGATAAACGATCAAATTTAAATTAAATCGATTAAACAAATTTCTATGCGTTTTGGCTTGCCCCGGACAAACCGTAAATCCGATTAACACGAAATTTGAAATCTTTCAATTATATAACATTACGGATACGATGAAACTAGTTTCGTCAAAATCCGAGACTGTTTGAAAAATGGCTATTTTTACTCGTCAATTAAATATTAAAATATTCAATTTCCACAAATTAACTTTTAATTCAATTTTAAAAGTTCTATAACATCATTCTAACTCCAATATGATTTAATAAAACTTTAAAAGTCAATTTTAATCACATTAAACCCAATTTTCAATTGTTTCTGTAATTTCAAATATTAAATTATTGATTTAATTATCCAATTAATCTAGTTATTCGAACTATAATTTATTCGACTTACAAATTTTACTTGTTAATATTTAAAATCAATTAAATATACGAATTCCAAATGACAGGAATTCTGGGTCGTTACAAACTTCCCCCTAAAAGAATTTCGTCCTCGAAATTGCCAAGTAAGAGAAAGTTATAGAATCCATTAACTTTTTAAAACCATTTGTTCAAATTAAATTTCAAATTCATTTAAACATTTTAACTTTTCCAAAATCCATAGTTAAACTTCTTACAATAACTTTACTAAGTTTTCAAATCATACTTAGTTATCTTTTCAAAGCCAACTATATCGTTTAACTTTTCACTCCAAAATCAAAGTTATAGTTTTCAAAATTTTCCAATTTTCTCAAAAATATTCTAACGCCTTAAATTTTTGAAAAATTTCGCCAGCGTCTCCTTTATGTGGCTAGCTTGGTACGACTACAAAAATGGCACCATGGCCTCCAGATTTCAAACAGAAAAGAAATAGCCAAGTGGCTGGACAAGAAACTCATCAAATTTCATACTGAAATTCAAATACATACCTTTTTGTCGAGCAATTCAATTTTTTTATCTTCGAAATCAAAATCCCAATTTCCTTTAATCCACCTGTATATCCTGCTAACCATAATATCCATTTTCATTCAATCTCACATTATCAATTTCATTTGAATTCAGTTTACAATTTCAATTCTATTTGGATTCAATTTACATTCTGAATATTGAATTTTATCAATTATTTTTCATTCACAACTGATTCATATTGCCATTTTAAATTAGTTTCTTTTACTAATTCATTACAAGTTCTAACTCATTTCATCTCGCACAATTCAAATTGATTTTCGATATTCAGTTTTGAATTTCAATTTTTTATATTCTTTTGTTCGTTCCCAAACACAATTCAATTCACTATTTCGGTTTATAACCACTTATATTTAAACTGGATTTCAAATTCCATATGAATTTAATTTACCCTTTATTTATAAATGTTGAATTCAATTCATTTCAACCCATATTAAATTTGTCATTTCTTCAATTAGTTTTACTTACTAATTTTATTTTAATACTTAGCTTCATTTGATCCAACTTAACAAATTTTCAATTTACTTGCAATTTCAAGATGAATTTCAACATTTAGTCTCCAATTTCATTTACTTGCAATTGTAAATTCATTCATTCATAAATTTATTTCCATAATTCAAACTCAATTCAATTCATTTGTTTCTACCCTAAATTTATTTTCAACTTAATAAATTTTATTCCATAACTATTTTTGTAGGATTCGAGAGTCTTTCCAACATTTCAAAGCCATTTTTGAAACCAATTCAATTATCCTTTGAATTTCAAAACCCAAACCCAAATTTTTCAAACAACTTCCATTTAAAACAACTTGGCAGCAATTACTCTTTTGGAAACCCGAAAATGAACAACGATGATGCTGCTGTCATCACCGAAGTTATTTTCCAATGATAAAAAGAGTTTAGAGCTTTTATCCCTTCCAAAATCATTTTTCCAAACCCTTGAAAACAATTTTCAAACTCAAAAAGGAATTTAATCATTTCCAAATTGCATACCCTTACAAAACATTTCCAAATATTCCTCTGGAATTTTACTTCAAATTACAAATCACATTTACAATTTATATTCTCCAATTTTATTTGTATGTGAATTTATTCCTTAACTTTCAATTTTGATTTCAATTTCTTATTCAAGAATCAATGATAATAATTTAATATTATCATTCCTAGCAAACAAACAACCATATATTATAATAATTCATAGAAAATTTTTCTCTTTTATACACGAAAATAATTTAGATAAAATTATTTCATTTACCCTATTTTAAAACGATATCGTGTCGAATTTGTTCTTTACAAGTGTTTAGAGATTCCTATCAATAACGTTAATTACTCGTATTGACCAGAATCTATATACCACTCAGCAAACCAATCAACACAATATAAAACAATTTTTATATTCACTAACAAATACGCACTCATATCTATTATTACCCTCACACTCATTCTAGAGTACTGCTGACTCTATCTTTAATGAGTAACACCCAACAGAGCCAAGGTTGTCGTTTAACCAAATGCTTTGACACCAAATGTGACGATACGATTCTTCGACGCCCGAAAGTCGACATTAATACATCCCCTGTATCAACTATCGAACAATCGAATGCCGGAAAACCGGACCCTTAGGGTTTAAGAAGAAAGAAAAGATAGAAGAAGTAAGTAAGAAAGAAAAGAAACAGAAACAATATCAGAATCTCACAATCGCAGCGGAACAGCATATAATAGAAAAATGAATAATCTTTAAATCAAAAGAGCTGTACATTTTATACACTACATCATCAGAGTCAATATACAACACAAAGCAATAATGGATAGTTGTATAAACCTGTCCTCACAACTGAATACACAGCGGAAAAGATAATATCATATACAAGTGATACGCTTCGCCATCCAGTTTGCTCCTGATCTCCACAGCAACTCCTGAATTCGAGAATGACCTGATAACCTGACTCTAGACTGCTCGTGTGGAAAATGATGGGCACCCAGAGTTTAGGAAGGGAACAATGAACTCCAGGTCGGTCATGGGACTGGTGTGAGAACTTAAAACAGTTATATCTTTAAAAACAAACAAAGAAATATTTTAAAATAGATCCGCAATGCTTTTGGAAAATGAAACTACCATAAGGCCTCCCGCCACACACACAGTGCAAACGCAAAATTGGAGGAGATTTCTCCTTATGATAGTCAAACATGCTTGATGCGCAAATTTCTTTGATATTATTACTATAATTGCAAAGTGCAGGAAAACATTTCGAAACTACAACATTAATCTTAGCCAGCATAGGTACCATTATAGCACGCCTACTATAGCTACCATATTAAATGGTAGGCTCTACAACAAAAACCGTACAGGGCTCATATTGTTTCTTTGGATTTTCCAACAAATGGTCAGGCCAAGGAACTTTCCATTGCCACATAAGTACGCCTCTGGAAGGACGCACCAAGAACCTAACCGGATCTCTGCCAACACAAGGTCGGGTTACCTATACAAAAGTAGTTAACTACTGACACGAGTATGCCATCCTCCGGTTGTAAACAACCTTTATCCGAGGATCCTCAACCAACAACAATCACAAAGTCATATATATATTTGCGATATCCACATAAGTTAAGTATCTGGGTTCCATACCATGATACCACTTATATCCAGAAGGAAATGCACATACCCTAAGGGGCACAACTCCCTATAACCGTGCGGCATCTTTCCTGGTTTGACCATTACTGGGTTGTGTGGTCCGATGAAGTCTCATCCACAAAGCTACGCTTTACACAAAAGCTATGCTTTGATCAACAAATGATCAGCAGCACTTCGTATGCCACATTACCAAGTTGGGAATGTATCACTAGTAACCATCAACTACATAACCTCTGAGCTCGTACGTCTCAAAGAAGGTTGTTAAGCTAAGAGAATAAATTCTCCGCCACCAACAGAAATGTATTTGATAGAAATTAGCTTTACATCTCAAATTGTAAAGTCTGACACACATCCATACAAGTCCGTTCGGGGATCGAACGGAACCGAAGGCACTTCCAAAGAATCCCTCGCAATCCGGATATTCACTAATCACGTCGAGACTTCCATCACAAAGGGTGATAAAATCTCTATATCGGAGATCAGCCGATGCAGAGACATTCGGTGGTAATCCTTCTGTTTTCGAAAATATCCGGTCTTCAACACCGGTCTTCAAATGCTGCCCATTACAACGTATCACTATTCAGAATGGGATTCATGACCCAAAGGTCTTCTCCCGGCTAAACCGAATAACGAGCGCTTATTTTAAAATAAGTGTAGAATTCAAATTCAAGCAAATCACAAAAAATACCCATTTAAAGGAAAATATTGATAGTCGGTTATTTAACTATCAATAGAAATGCACTACATCACCAGATACCAAATAATTTCCCAAATTATTTATTTTCCAAAGAAAATCTTTACAAGATATATTTTTCCACACTTCAACCATTTGAAAACAAATTTCAAGTCACTTTTCACCTTTACAACTTTTGAAAACAAATTTCAAATCATTTTCCTTACGCGGAAACACCCCCAAATATTTATTCATTTTCACTGAAAATCTGTCGATTTCAAATACTTTAAAATAATTTATAACACTTATCCAAAACATATCGGGAAAACACTTTGAGATAAAACTATTTTCCTTTAAACACTTCACTTAAAATATTAGTTATAAAAAATATCATACCAATATTACATAAAACTTAAGCCCACACTAATTTTCAAAATAAAATTAGTTGATAGAGTATAACTATTTGAATAACTATTTTCTAAAACAACTATTGATTAAATCTTAGACATAACCATTTCTATATCAACTTGATAATCTTTACTTAAATGATTTAAAACAATTTAAGAAGTTAGTTTCTCCAAAGTATCCTTTTCAAAACCAATTCTAGAATTATATATATATATATGAACATATATATATATATATATATATATATATATATATGAACATATATATATATATATATATATATATATATATATATATATATATATCTTTCAAAGCTATTCAGAGATTTTATTCGGCTTTCCAGGGAGAATACTTTCATTTCTAAAGGGTTCATTTAAACCAATTAAATAAATCCTTACCGATTTACTTTAAATTTTACGTTCCAAATCCGTAAATTTATTTCCACGCTTCAAAAATAAATCAATGTTTATTTTTAAACAAATTTCCCTTTCCTTTGTAAATTCCATGGTGAATATACATTTCCAAATATCCACTAATATACGATTTTCAAATCGATTTCAAATATTCACTTTCAACAACAATTCAATTTTTCAACTGATTTCAAAAACAACCAAATCAAATTCCATATTGATTTTTCCATGAAATTAAACACTAAGTGAATTTCATTCAAATCTCAAATTGAAATCAATTTCTATTGAGCCCCAAATCATTTTTCAAATTTATTCCAAATTCCTTTCAAAACACCAAATAAATTTCCAAATGGATTTTCAAAAGATTTAAATTTAATCACCAAAAATCAATTCCCTAATGGATTTCAAATTTTATTTCCTTTTAAAAACAAATTCATTTTTGAAGAGAACCAATTCTTTTATTTTTCAAACTCTTTGAAATCCGTATTTTGAATAAATTCTTCAACCTTTGAATAATATTACCTGAAATCCATTTATTTTAGCTTTTCCCGTATTTTGAAATTTTATTCAATAAGATTAAAAATAAAACTTTATTATTCTAGAATTCCTTATTTTAAGATTTATCCAATTTTCAAAAATAAATTTTAATATAACTTTCAACCTGAATTTTCAAAAATCAAATTTTTATTTATTTCCGATATCTAACGATACCAAAATTATATTCGGCTAAATTTTAGCCTTCAACGATTTCAATTACAAAGATAATCACACAGAGATTATAAATAATCAACATACAAAATTGAAACAAAATCAATTACTTGAGGAATCCAGTTGGATCCCTCTAACCTGTTTCCCTACATCCACAGATGTTAGCGCAATACCAATCCCGTTTCAAGACGGGATATCGTGGTACATGGGTTTATATAAAATATAAACCACTATTATGCGGCGCAATAGGGTCTCATCCGCTATATAATGTGGGAAATCAACTCCAAGTACATATATAATATCAATTCCACTTCAAGGTGGAATATCGCCGTATATGTGTGTAATAAAATAACCTCCGCTTAATATGCGGCGTATAGGGTCTATTTCAATACAACAAATAGCAACCATCATTCAATCACACAATCAAGCAATTTTAGATTTAACTATTTAAAATTTTAAATCGAAACACAATTCAATTGAGTGAGAAGTTCTCACCTTGCTTCCAAAAGCGGTTTCAGCGTTTTATTTTGAATAAAATTAAACACGCGTTTAATTTTACCCAAAATTTACACTAGCTCAAATAAATCCCAATTCAGCTCCATTGCGTAGTGCTCTCTAATACATTCCAACGCAAGTCGTTTCGTCCAAAACGGACCTCGTATGAAAAAGTTACAATATTTTAAAGTTTACACGAATTAATATACAATTTTTTTTCAATTTTTTTTCTATTTCTAACCTTCATTCAATCTCTGTCGCACGTTCTAACTTGATGAAATCTCGGCCGTTTCCATCATCTTCTTCCCCCAGGTTACTTCACGTTTGAAGAACCCATCTCGGCCGCCCCCATCTTCGAATTGTCGCACCCCCCCCCCCATTGACCGAGAACACGAACAACCTATGCCAAATGAAAGCTCGTCTCGAGCTCGACCTTCGGCTACAACAGCAGCAAACTCGATCGTCCCTGTGCCTAGGAAATCGTGTGCGACCGTGGTGGCTTTGAGCATGAATTGTCGATGATCCACGCGTCTATAAACGATCACGACCGTTGGATTTGTCGATCACGACGCCCTCTACAACTTTCTAGTTGAGGCCTTCTTCTAATTCTGCTTGGATTAGAAGGATTTGAAGAATGATAAATAGTAGATTTCGGCCATTGGCTGTTTGTGGCAGCTAGGGCTTAGAACTAGGGTTTGGTTGAAAATAATGAATTATGAAGTCCTTTTATAGAAAATTCTCAAAACACTATTCATCCGAAATTTTTCCGAACTCCAAACGAAGCATGCCGCCTGGCGTTTATAATGTTTTACCCCTATTTCGAACGCAATGGAATATATATCGGAAGCCAATCTGATCATATGTGTGAGTTACGGAGATAAACGATCAAATTTAAATTAAATCGGTTAAACAAATTTCTATGCGTTTTGGCTTGCCCCGGACAAACCGTAAATTCGATTGACACGAAATTTGAAATCTTACAATAATATAATATTACGGATCCGATGAAACTAGTTTCGTCGAAATCCGAGACTGTTTGAAAAATGACTATTTTTACTCGTCAATTGAATATTAAAATATTCAATTTCCACAAATTAACTTTTAATTCAATTTTAAAAGTTCTATAACATCATTCGAACTCCAATATGATTTAATACAACTTTACAAATCTATTTTAATCACATTAAACCTTATTTCCAATTGCTTCTATAATTTCAAATATTAAACCATCGATTTAATTATCTAATTAATCTAGATATTCGAACTATAATTTATTCGACTTACAAATTTTACTTGTTAATATTTAAAATCAATTAAATATACGAATTCCAAATGACAGGAATTCTGGGTCGTTACATTATGTATGTTATATTTTCAGTTGTTAACTTTATTTGTATGTCAATATTTGTATTTGTGCTTATGTATGTTATATTTTGTGTTGTTTACAAGGCTCTCCATTTATTTAAATCTAATCGTGTTTGTCGTGCTTTTGAAATTTTTGTTCAGTGTTGTTTTGGGTCTCTAGTTTCGATAAAGGTGAGTCCTTCTTGCTCTGACATTATTTCATATGAAATGGTAAATGCATGACATGTGATTAGTAATTAAAGTGTCTATGCAAGTTAGTGATGATTATATGATATGTATTTCATGTTATTACCACGTTAACTTTGTTAATTGTCACCAGACATATGATATATGGCAGTATATTATGACATTGACATGTAGTATAATTGTTTATACTGTTTATGCATATGTTCACACTGCAAGTTCCCTGTTAGAATAGAATCACTATGGGTTGAAATGATATATACCTGAATGGACATTAGAATAGGAAAAAAATCATTATGAATAAAAATGATAAGCTCAACTGATTTTTATTGTATTTTATTTGATTTGGAATTGCGGGTTTGAAATGATAGAACCCAAGTTATTCTTTTTAAATTGCGGATTGAAATGATACATATTCGTATCACTTGACCTAGGATAGAAAATTTTATACAAATTTCGTGGTATATTTTAAATTTTTTATATAAATATGTATTTTAAAGTATGAAATTAAGATTTTTAAATATTTTTCTTATATTTTAAGGAAGTTAAATATTTCAATTAAATTTAAGTATGTAAATTTGAAGTGAATGTGATTTTTGACTTTAAATTTTATTTTTAAAAATGTAAGTAAATAATGGAAATTAAATTTAAAGTTTTGAAAAGATATTTGTAGTAAAATGTTAAATTTTTTTTAAATTGATAAGTTAAGAAAACAGTGAAATTTTGACTTAACAAATGAATTAAGTTTTAAATTGGATATTTAGTTATAAAAAAAAATTGTGATAAATCCTATGTTAAATTGATTTAAATGTGAAGTTTTGAAGCCTAAAAATATGATTTATAAGTTTAAAATTTGCTAAAATTGAAGTTTTATTGTTTCTGAAAAGTTATAATAAAATCTGGAATTTTATTGATAGCATTTCCAAAAATGCTGTGGTTTACGATGGCATTTGTTAAGTGCTATCATTTTTGAAATTTAACTAAGTTCTGACATAACTAACTATCTATTACGGCATTTATATATGCTGTTGTTTCTGAACTGGACTATTTTGGAAACTAAATACCTGCTGTAGCACTTTATAAATGCTGTCGTTGCTAAAATTTGACAATGTTTTGAAATGTTATAGATTTTAATACTGTTTGAGTTATATTTTAAAGTGATAATGATTTAACTTTTGGAATTGATAAATTGTGAAATTTAAGGAGTTTGAATATATTTTAATATTTAAATTTTTATATTTAAGGAATTTAAATAATGGTTACTTTGTTATGTGTTAAATGGAATGAAATGAAATGAGATAAATGAATTTTTGAATGGAATTTTGAAATGTGTTTTGTAATGATATTTGGAATAATAAATGAATGACATATTTGATTTTAAATATTTAATTTGAATATTTGAATTAAAGAACGATAATGAATTGATAAAGGATTTGAAAGGAAATGATTTTGAAATGGTTTTGGTTTCGAAGCATAAACTATTTTGATTTGAAGATAGTTTTGAAATAAAAATGGTTTTGGTTTCAAAGTATAAACTATTTTGAAAGGAATATAGTTTGGAAATGAAATGATTTGATTTTGAAGTATGAACTATTTTGAAATAACCACGGCGTTATAATAACGATTGGTTGTTAAAGAGACCGGGATCGGAAGTTGTCATACTCTCTGCCAACTTCGAAAACCACTTTAACAACCGTGTACGCGTGGAGATTTCAGGATGAAGTAGGATGGTGGCGACGTCCTTTGAGGTATATACGTGGACCCGACTCCCGTGAGTTGGCATAAGGTGGTTAAAACAGGAGTGTTCTCGGGCCAAGAAGGTAGCCCCTCTTATCGGACACATCCCTTCGATATTATACTCTGACTTTTGGATTGATTCGCCGGCCCCTTTTGATTTTTGATTTGTGGATGTGGCTCGAGGTGGGCGGTAGTAACTGCTATGCGTTACCACCAGCCCATGTGCATAATTGGTATATCTACCATGGCATTGCCTTGTGTGCCATGTCATCTACCCTAGCGCACCTTGTACGAGGTTGGATTTCTCCCGTAGCCCATGGAGTACTTAGGGTAGTCTCTCGATGTGGAGATGCACTGATACTGGATGGACTACTGGGACTATTACGTGTTAAGGTGGAAAATGTAAAGCCTTGACGCTATTTAAAAGTAAATTTATTTTGCTATATACATTATTATAATAGCAAATATTAATACATAGTAAATAGTTTAACGGATCCTTAAAGGATGGGTGATCCCAAGCATCCTTGAAGTTACTGATGCATTTTGTTACTGTTCACTTGAGTTGATTTACAGTTCATAAATATGTATGTCCTGACTCGAGTGTTTTGTATTCTGCTTTACGCTCGGGTCAGACTAAGTGATTCAGCGTTCAAGACTCACCTTCGGAGTTGGATCTTTTCTTGAAGATCCAGCCATCTATTTTTCTTTCAGTATACAGTGATTCCAGTGATGTATTCTGATTTGTACCTGATGTATCTTGTTACTCTTCTGTTGTATCTTGTTTAACTCTGAAGTATCTTATATATATAGTAGCTTCATGAACTACTATCTCTTTTACTTCCATTGCATTATTATTTACTCTGTAACTGTGATTATGTGACTATTTATTTATTGTATATGATGAGATTGCCAAATTTTATTTACAACGCGGTATTTTGAGCAATTCAAGTCTGACATGTGTGGATGTGAGTGATTGAAAATAACGGGTCGTTACAACGTATAGGATAGGCCGATCGGCATAGCCTAACCGAATGACGTGGTTCAAACAGCCAATTACTCAACCGATGTTTAAGACCATACCTCAGTTGGCGTATTTCCAAAAGCTAGTATATTGGGCTTATCCACATCACTTAGCCTATAGCCGACCTGAGTGGCTAGTACTCCCATCAAAAGCGGCTCGCTCGACATCAATGCCCACACAAGTTAAAGCAAAGCTCCTAATGGTTGTTAGTGGGCAATGACAATGACCCGACATGCAACATGCCTCTCGCCTGATGAGTGGCTCGACAAACAAACCACTCCCAAGAAAAGCACCTTGTTCGCTTTCTTCATCAACCAACTGCACCTTCTGAAGCTTTCTTGTCTTGTCTCGACAAGCTTTGGCCAAGGCATCTGACTGCCTCTATAAAGGAAGCTTTTCCTTTATTGTATCTATTACTAGATTTCTTTGCTAAAGAAATATGCAAGACAATTCAAGGATGATTTGAATAAAGGCTCAAATAGTGTTATACAAATGTTCAAATCTGAATCCAAAAGTAAGTCGTATGCATGTCCATTGTCTAAGTCCAAGTCCAAAAACAAGTCATATTCATGTTCATTGTCACAAGTAGCTAACTAGGCAAGTATAAGAAAAGTATGCTATGAATGGTCGAATGTTCAAGTCCTTATTTGCAAAAAGAATAAGAATTACAATCGGCCATAAAATCCCAAAAATCAATCTAGTGTTTACAACTTTAAAATATGAGAAGTAGAGAAAGAATCAGTAGGCCTCCCTTAGATGTCAATATTGGTCTATTTATAGGGGTGCAACCATAGAGACTAGTAAACACGTATCAGGGTTTAGAATGAATCCCGGCATTCCCCTTTCCAGATTCAATATCACTTATTGATAGAAATTTGATAACATGACCTTACTTGCTGAAACTCAACAACCTTTACATCTTTAGGGCTTCGACATCTTTGCTATCTATAAAAACTCAAAATACCTTCTAGTGTTGAAGCTCGATACCGTTTATTAGTAGATGAATTACAACGACTATTTTTTTAGAAGCTCGATATCAGTACGCATATACGGTTAGACGCTCGACATCTTTCAGTGGTGCAATATCCTTCCTTTACTATATACTCCACGACACTATATGTTATAGAGGTTCAACATCCCTTTACCTTTAGATTCGAAGACCTTTGTATTGTAGAAGATCTACATCTCTTGTTCTTCCAAGCTTGTTGTAGTTCAGCATCTCTAAACACTCACTAATTCGACATCTTCATTCCTTCACAAGTTCAGTACCCTTCTTCATTGCTTATGTGCGATAACTGTTGCTATTGTAGAGGCTTGTTACTATCAACGGTTTGGCATCTCTTCACTGCTTGTTAATCACTTTGAACATTTAACATCCTTAGAGACTCGACACCTCTTTGTTATTAAATGTTCGATAACCTTAGAGACTTGGCATCTTTTCTTGGATGCTGAATGCTTGAGAATTTTACCTTTCTTCGGGCTCTATATCTCTCTTTGTTTCCAAGCTCGAATGTTCTTCTTTATAGGTTTGATACTCGAAATATGTATTAAAGTTTTCATTGAAAAGACTAACATAAACGACATAATCATCCAACTAAAGCATCATTGTGTAGTAACCACTCCATGTCCTTTGCTACCACCAACGTGCTAATGCACAACCAATAGTTGATCCCATGGCGCGTGCCCTTAACCAATGCATGGTCAAAGTATGATGGTCAGCTTGTAATCATCTCAACCTACACTCTAATTGGTACTCCAAATGTTATTGCACCAGACCATGCAATAGGGTCAATGACCCATCATGATTTAAGCATCTCCATTACATAACTCTTCCATTCAACATCGATTCTAGTGGCTGTAAAAACACCAAGACAAACATTTTTATAAAGGTTGAACAACACAAGTTGTTATCATCAAAATTTCCACTGTCTTCGAACAAACTCAAATAGTTGAACTGGACTGAACAATGATAGAGAAATGGACACAAACACTTAGAAAAGCATCAAAGACGATAGAGTGAAGAAGTGCAAAAAAAGATGGTTAAAATGTAAAATACTCTACCTCTATACCCATATTATCCAAGAGTATTGCAAAGTAATACTGTCAGATAATACGAAGAATGAGACTACACGAGGTACACGCATGAATATTCCTTGGACTTACATCGGTACGTATTAAAACATCAAATGACATTCTCACCAATACGTACATAGTATCGGTACAAAGCAATAAATACGTGTGCCTCCATGACAGACCAATACACCATATACATTACATAACGGTGAACACAAAGTCAATCGCAGGGTAACATATAACGCAGTACATAATATATAATACTGTAGCGGTACAAAATATCTCAAATGTCAACCATCATAATATATCTCAATAAGTAATCGGTATACAACTCAGAAACATATAAATACAATGGATCAATGTCATACAAATCTCATACAATGATCCTAATATAAGTCTTCTCTAAGCTCACTGAACATATGATGGTCATATTGTCCCTATACCTGAAATGTCTCAGACTGGCCCGAGTATTACATACATTACACATGGGTCAAACTATGTCTAATCAAATATAACATAATAGGGTAACATAGCGTAAGACGGAAATAATAATATAATATCACTACTAGAGATACTCAAATCAATAGAGCACATAACAATGTATATGTATATAGATATACAAATGTATATCTAAAATGTCTATATAACCATAAATAATCTCCAGGGCATCACATCCCATAAATAACTCAAAACTACATAAAATAACCAACTCTGATCTCGAAAAATGTTGTCACCCATATGAAAACACATCAAATCAGAAATCTCATAATCAATACAGATGGGTTAATTATACATATCCAATAAGCATCATAAAATCCAGTAATAACAAAGATGAGATTCACTAAGTATAATCTATCAAGAACAAAGCATTACCCAATATAACTCTCAATCTCAATAAATAAAACATCATCATCATCAATGCACATACTTAGGATAGGATGCCTATCAGATACTAAGAATCCATTATACACTAGATACATATCACATGTACAATCTCATCTCCTCATATTACATTTATATGTAAATATCGTGAAGGGAAATGACTATATGACAAACACGAAGTCCAGAGTAGAGTCATATATATGTAATGATATGCAGCACCTAGCCTACATCAGTGCTATAATGCGGTGTATCAATGTATATGCCAATCCACTACTCGATCAGTACATAAAGGGATAATGTAGCACTAAACAAGCTCCAGAGATACTAAGTCTCCACAGTCTTTAGTTACGTCTCAGTCATCGTGACATATATCCACCAGTGTGCTCGTCAATGCGAGGACTTTAAGTCATGGCACTAAAATGCCCTATAAGTATCAGACCACTGGATTATTGACGCAAGAGCCTAATGCGCACATAAGGGTAAGCAAAGCTAAAGCACTAAGCTATACATGTAAGGCCTCATGGATTTGGGGTGCGACCCCACGATTAGGCCGCAAAGGTGGATACTGACCATTTGTTCTTCTCCAACAAACATAATAGAAGTACATTGTAATAGTGGCATATAAACTAATACATACAGATATGAAGTCATGGTCATCATTGGGAAATATTCGCTAAATATAGGCACAAAGCCATGTATCACTACGTGTATCACCTCCCACCATCCACTCCATTCCCGTCATGTAAGTGTCATCTACTTACAATGAATAATTGAACAAATAGCACAACAGCGTCTCGTACCACTACATGATACTTGAATGTTCATTCCAAGCTTATAAAGTACATCGATTCTCACATTATTTTGTATAATAAGTCCAAATAATAACCAAAGAAATATTACCACAAGTCTCTTACCAGACGGTATTATAACTTCGTTTATTCAGATCGTCACACCGAATTAAACATCATAGATCATATAGAAAGATGTCATCACATATCATATCAAAACACCAATTAAATCAACATCAACGGTGTGTCACTCATATAATTATTATTCAATAAACAAGAAAGAAACATCAGAATAGTAATATGAAAGTAGATTATTCAATTAAATATAAAATAAACAAAAAAATACTTAATAATAAATCATTCACAACGTATAATTTCATATAACAAAATAAATTCCAAGAGTTAAATAATACATTCATATTCCATAATAATTTAAATAATTATCTAGACTGGATAAAATTTAATATTTACAATATGTAACTAATTTCTCTGTTTTATACAAAATTATCGATTTTTAAATATTTAAAAAAACATTAGAAAACACATTGCAAACCGACACCTAAAAGTAATCATTCACAACATTTTATCTTATACGGAATGCTTAGGATGAATGATAAATGTATATTCTAAGGTTAACTAAAATTTGAATTTTGTTATGAATTTATTATTTACAACAAATAAATAGTTTCTCAATCTTTTATATAAATAATCAATAATTAGCATCAACTAATAACATTTGAAACTCAATTCTTTCATTTAAATTCACAAAATAGTTTGCAATACTAAATATTACATTTAGGAATTGTTTCATAATTGACTATGACTACATATTATTTTAAATAATTATAAACATTCAAATTTGGTAAATCTGTTTATAATCAATGAAATCACTTTCAAAACTTGAATTATATCATATAATATAAATTTCACACATTTATAACATGATTATTTAAGATTATTTAAATAATACAAATAAAGTTACTATATTAATTTGTCAAACTTTTGTGTAAATTCTTAAATATATATTAGATTTTCATAAATATACTTTTTAACTATTAAATATCTATTAAGTAACCATTATTCTTTATTTCAATTAAATACTAATAAATTCACTTAGTTTATTTAATAAGCCTGAAAATCACATTTACAATATATTCATCAAATAAACTTATATATGTAGATACATATTAAAGTTTTGATTTATTCGATATATATTTACTTTAGTATATTTATATTTATCACATATGTATTTATTATATTTTAGAGGAAGTCTATGTATTAAATACATATATCAATGCACATAAATCACACAAAAATAGTTTTGACAAATGAAATCAAAACATGAAATACCCAGCAATTCAAAAACAAGCACCTTGAAAAAACCTTGAACGTTTGCAATAGCTTTACATAAGGCACAAAAATATGCAGAGCCATGCTTACATAAGTTTACACACACACTAAAACCCACGTACGCACAAGTGATACACTATGATTAGCCCACACCCAACACGCATGAATATATAAATATAAAGATATATAAACTAAAACATTGCAAAGATCACCCAACAACTCAGCAAAATCGAGCACTTAACAAGATTTTACACACCACATACATACAGCACCAAACCAACATGCAAATTACATACACGCACATTAATTCAGCTCACTACAAACCCACAAATTCATCCATGCACACACACACACAAATACACAGACTAACTCAACTACCCTCAAACTCATTTATGCACACACTCAAACCTAAAAAACGTTCACATGCATGCCTGCAAAACATAGGACCGCTATCAATGGACCGATCTTAGATGATCGGTGCACTAATCAGTCTACGCTTGGAGCAAATACGCTCTAGTTCGAGCCTTGTTTGATCAATTCCATGGTCCTCAAATCGATTTAGGAAACATACAATACTTAGGTGCACTAACATAATTCATTTCTCCATAAATTTATTCATTCAACAGATCCAGATATATATTACAAAGGAAATGATGAGCTGGACATAGAAAATGGGAGTATAAATACTCAACTAAACAAGTTCTTCACCTTTCTTCACCTACCATATGCACGCGATATTCCAAGCATCAAACTTTAGATTTTTTCATACTTGGTGTGTAAAAGAATATTGAGATTATCATAATTGGTATTTATAAGATTTATATTATTTAAATTTTGATTAATCGAGAAGGAGAGTTTACTATTCTTAGCTTCGTGAAGAAGACAATGCCTATAAGTTGATAAGCGTTATGGTTTTTAAGGGAGAAAGGAGAATTCTGGAGAAAAACATGGTTTTGGGTTTTGAATGGTTGGGCTTGGGCCTAAAAATAAATAATTATATATATTTTATTTATTCTTTACCTCATTTTTATATATATAATTTAAATATGCATATTTTATTACGAATCATTTCTTTTCCAAACCAATATTTCATTCAAATTTCAACACTCGATAAAATATTATTGTACATTTTTATTTTATTAATTTTTAAATTACAAATGTCCACAATTCAAATCCTTTTATTAAATAATTTCAAATACAAACTTGTCAAATAAATTTCCAAATTCTATTTTAATCTCTAAATTACTATTACTAACTCCAATTAATTATTATTTAAAAATCGGGTCGCTACAGACTTCTTCGTAAACAAAATTACATCCTTCCAATTTCTTATAAGTAACAAACTAATTACATTGAACTTATTTATCTCATTTAAATTTATTTCTCAAGTTTATAAAAATTACTAATTTGCATAGTTCACTTTTCAAACATTAAATAATAATTATTCCAAGATTTCACTTTATTTATTTCACATATAATTCCAATTCAAATTTTCCATCAAATAACTTTTTTCAATTCATAATAACTTCTTTATTTGTTCACCATTTCTTAAATTTTTACTATAATATATTTTATTTTTAATTAGTTTATCAAAACTAATTAATTAATTTCATTACTTTCTTAAAGTCACAAAATCAAGCTTTTAAGTTATATAAATTCCAAAACATAACTCATAATATTATCTTTCCAAATCATTTTTCCAAATCTGTAATCCATTTTATAAAACTCTTATTGTGTATTTATTATCGAAACTAAAATTTATTTATTCATAATTATGTACCTTTATTAATAAATCTATACCATTCACATTTCAAGTAACAAATTTCAAATTTACTCATACTCACATCTCGAAATCTCAAAATTCAATACACTTACACATTTAATTTTTCATCAATATATCATTAATATATATATATGCTTGATGTGCACTTAAATGTGCACATTTTTATCGCCATATTTTATCTATTTAAATTAAATAAATGATCATATTGGGTATTTTAACTTGTTTTAACCAAAATTCACATTAATTCCAAATTATCACACATTCATCTTCATACAAGGGTGAAATGGTAATTTTTGTGCATTTATTAAATTGTGAAAATTTACTTAGAATTTTCTATGTTTTTTGTAGGAAATTTGGTGAATTTTACAAGTGGTTTCATGAAGATATGCATGCACAAAATCAATACAAAGGAATGAAGATGGAAATAATTCAAAGTGAAGATCATGGAGGACCCCACCTACCCACCTACCTTAATGTACAAATTAAAGGCTAATGCACATGCTTATGGATTTAATGGCTTCATGTACATTTAAGTGGGGATTAAAACATGCTAATGATAACTTGGCCTCCACACTTTCTCATGGGCATTTTGGGTATTCCCCAAAAATATGAATTAGGGTTTCATACATGTATAAATACCCATATGTTTCATGTAACATGATATCCTCTCTTAGTCTCTCTTCATTAGTTTAGGATCAAAATAAAAGACAAGTTCTCTTTTTTCTTTCATGGCTACTTGGCCATTTCTCTTTATGTAGTTTTTTTTATGCAACTTCAATACATGTTCTTTTTATTTTCATGCTTATTTACTTTCATGTTGTAGTGTAGATTTATTTTTCATGCAAGTAGTATAGTTTTTCTCTTTGCTCTCTTTTTCCTCTTCTTTTTATTCAATGTTGCTTGCTACATTTGTTCATATGATGACAAATATGAGAGGCTAATCCCTTCAATTTAGGGGTAATGAAGCCTCTAATCATGTAGCTTCAACATTTTGATGTTTTGTACTCTCTTTTTGTGCTATAATGTGAATGTATGAAGTGGTTAACTTGTCGTTTAACTTTGAATTTGATAGTCTATGTTGTTCATAACAAATAGGCTATGCTTAAACAAACATAACACAAATTGCCTCTTCATCTAAATATGATTATGGCAAAGAAGTGAATGTTGAAATTGAAATTTGATAGCCTATATTTCTAAACAATAGTTAATAGGCTATGCTTAAAATAAATTTTGCTTTCAACTTTGTTGTCATATTTTATGAGATTTAAAAGTGTATTAGTGGTTGTGTTATAGTTTGATGGTTTATATTGAGCTAATTAATAGCACAAATATACCATACTTATGATAAGCACATCAACTAATTCACTAATGACAAGAAAAGAGAGATCATAACTTCATTTTGTTGATTTATGTGATCTAGAGAGTGGAAATTGCCTCTAAATTGTCTTAACACTCTCATATTTTTATCTATTTTCTTTTGTCATTTTTCTTCTTCTTTTTTAGTTAATCACTCTTACAACTTTGGTTAATTTGATTGAGTAGAATTTTAAAATCATCAATTCCCTGCGGATCGACCCGTATTCGCCACGTGCTACATTCGTACACCGTGCGCTTGCGGTTATTTTTTAATTTAAATTCGTTCGACGGTTTTCTAAACCGATAGAATTTCCGTCGACGAACAAGTTTTTGGCGCCGTTGCCGGGGAATTGCTTTGATTTTTGATTTCTTTTCTTCAAATTATTTTATTTGATTTTATCGTTTGCAATTGTTTGTGTGCTTGTTTTCTTTTAGTTTGCATTGCATTTGCATTTGTTTTAAAGAAAAAAAAATCACACGCATTTGCATTTGGAAAAAAAAAAGAGTTTCATTCCATTTCATTTTCAAGTACATTTTCCAATTTCAATTTACATTCCATTTACAATTTAAAAAAAAACAAACTGTTAGATTGCACTGTTTTCTCTGTTTCTGCTTGCACTTCTTTATTTTCTGTTTTCTGCTACTAACAGTCCCTTCCTGACTCTGTGCACTTCCTGTAACCTCCAGCATTGCCAACTTCCCCTATGCACACCAAACAGTGTACATCCATCTTTGCAACACTAGACTACATCCGCTTCACGTCACATTTCTATCTCCTGACCTACTTCTTCAACATTCTCACCTATCGTCATCCAGACCATACTCACAGCAATGACTGCAATCACCTCACCTCCAAACTGCTGCATACCTTCCAGACAACAATCAACATTCCTCCATCCACAAAACAACTGCAGCAAATACATCCCTGTACTTCCCTGCTACACATTCACTGCTCACATACCCCTCTGATAGCCAACAACCAGCAAGCAAACAACAAGTCACCCATCTGCCTCATACATACACAACAGTGCTCAAGTATAATACATTCGCAGCCAACCATTCGACAGCAACCATCAACCACCATCTTCCCTTACCGCACCACTGCACTGTAATTTGTTACTACTCATCAAATTGCTTGCTGTTGTTTGTATCAGAGCATTCATATCCAAACTGTGCCACCATTACTTTCTTCTACACCCATCTGCCAGTCATCTTGCAGCAAACGGTCATCATCCCAACTCAAACATCACCCCATACCCCCAAACTTCCTTCATATTTACACTGCATCAATACATCATCATCAACATTTCTTCATCATCATACCGCAACCTCATAAAACACCCTTCAAAAACTTCTACACAGTCCATTACATATCGACTACTTGTACAGTCAACGCATACTTCATCTCATATTACTGCCTACGATCAAACTCCACTGTTTTCAACACAAAATCACCTGAACTCTGTCACCCTTCACTCCAAACAGCAGCCATCTGATCAACTCTTCCTCCAGAACATTAGCAACCAGACCTTCACACACCATACAAAATCAAACATACCCATAGTGCCTGTGCACATTTCAACCTGAAACTACATCTCCTTATATTCGCCAGCACATCCACATCTCCATCAACATCCTCAACCACTGTTAACCACAACCATCTCCTGCCTGCAGTTTCACATCCCTGAAACCATTTATTGCCGACTTCGAAACCAATTACAAGTGCAGACCGAAGCTTCCATCACAACCAGTCAACAGTCTGTAAACATACACCCCATACTGCTGTTGCAAATCAAAAAACAAAAAAAAACAAAAAACTTGCCTCTGCAAATCGTATCACCTCAATCCTCGAAATCGCAATGGCAAGCAAACAGCAACATCAACAACCACTCACCGAGCGACATCCTACTTACTCCACAAACGAACCAACCAATTCGACAACCACCAAAACAACAAACGGCCGCAAGTTCAAATCCCAGCAAAATTGCATTTCCCCCTTACTTTGCGAAAATCGCTGAACCAGAAACCGTGATTAGTCGATTAATTTTGGTTTTGTAATTTTTGGGGACAAGCAATTGGATTTTGTTTGCTTCAAGGCTTCGGTCTTATTGAACCGAGGTGGGGAAAATTTGGGATAGCAGAGGTTTTGTTTGATTTGAAATTTTGCTTTGTTTCAGGCCGGGTGGTGTTTAGTGTTTGATGAGTTTTAAACCTTTCTTCCTTTTTTTCAAAAAAAAATAGCTGTGTAAATAAAAAAAAACAAAGTTTCTTGCTTTGACTTTCCTTATTCATTGCTTTGAGATCTTGTATGTTTTTTTTGTGCTTTGAGTTGTAAACAATCTCTTTTAATTTCCTTTTCTTTTACTAAAAAAAAAATTGAACAATTTTTTTTTTTTAAGTAAAACCCTACTTTTAAGTTTACTTTCAAGAAACAAAAAAAAACAAAAAAAATTTGTACATATTCTTGTTTTATATTTCAGGTTGCCAAAGCAAAATTTCAGAAGGAAGACTGCTGCCAAAAAAAAAATTGTGTGCTTGCTAATAGTTTTTTTTTGTTTTATTTGTCTTGCATTGTATATATCTCTTGTTTTTATTAGTTGCATTGTTGATTGATTGCATTTGAATTTATATATAAAAAAAATTCAAAAAAAAAAAACAAATAAAAACAAAAATCATTTGTAGTTGCATTGTTAATACACGTTTACTTTCTGCTTTGCATTTCATCTTAGAATTTGATTAATAATAACGATTAGACATCGATAACTTTTAATTGTATATTGACAATTTGTCTTCTTTGAACAATTTAATTTCTTGGTGTCTAGGCTACGGCAGAGTAATAACCATTTATAAATATTACGGTGATTCGTAAATATTATAGTGGTTGTTCCTCTGAAGGTACTTAAACCTTCGGCTGCATTGCTACGGTGATTCGTGGTGCACCGATAACCCCTGTCCGTTACCTGGCTGAGAACTATCTTGTTTATCTAAGACAATTTGTGATTATACAATTTTGGGTTAACTTAGGACAAATCATTTGTAATTAACCCTTGCATTCATTTAGTTGCATTGGTTCATGCATATTTAAAAAAAAACAAAAAAAAATTCAAAATCCAAAACTAAAAAAAATTATAAATATTTCTTAACTTAGTTTTTTTTCCCTTTTCCTTTGAAAATTTTCAAATCAAAATTCCAAAAATCCAAAAAAAAAAAAATTAAAATCAAAAATCCAAAAAAAAAAAATTTCAAAAACAAAGAAAAAATTTGAAAAACCAAAAATCAATTTCCCTTTTGAAAAATAAATTCCATTTGTAAATATTTTTCTTTTACAAAAAAAAAACACACAAAAACATTCTTGAAAATGTCCGAGTTTCCCCACTTACGTGAAGTTTACAATAGTTGCGAAAATCAATATAATCCATATGATTTCACTCCAAATTCGTGTGGATATTTTAACAACAACTATTCTTTAAACGATTTGAATTTTGAACCACAAAATTTTCAAAACGATGACCAAGCTTCAAATCTTGAAAATAGTATTTCATCTTTATTTGAAATCGCTACACAACAAAATCAAGAGATAAATGAGTGGTGCGATTCATATTTGTGCTATAATTCGAATCAAGGTTTTCAAAATAATCAAAATTTGAATTCACTTCAAAATTCAAATGATTTCGAGTGTAACTCATGCCAATTCAATTTCGAGTTTCAAGATGAATTTCAAAATAAAGACGAAAATGTAAACCAATTTTCAAATAATTTTGACAGTGGGAATAATCTTGGCTACGATACGAGTGAAATTTTTTGTTCTAAACAAATCCAAATCGAAAATTATCAAGTTAATAATTACAAATTGGATTTTGTAGAACAAACGAACGAAATTTACGATGATCACACGGATTTGTTGTTTGAAACTTATATGAAACAACGTGAAAAGCAAAATCAAATCTCAACTTGTGACGAGTCAAACGATAATCCATCTTTTACCCAAATCGATGATTTTCAAATAACAACTTTTGAAATTGATAATGACGATCTTAATCAAGTTGTTGAAAATACGGTAATTAAGTTGGATTTCAATTCTTTTGAGGGTGTGAAATTCGATTTAAACTTCGATCTTCTTTTTTCTGAAAACTTGAATACGACAACTTTGAATTTTAAACTCCATTTACACGATGAAGTTGTTGATAATCCAACAAAGGAAGTCGAATTTAACGAACATGAGTTTTATGGACTTTTTGAAAATGAGTTGTTGCATTCCAAAGGGGACGATTTACATCACCATTTTGAAATCGATAATTTTGAAGAAGTTTTCAATGATAAGTTTGAACTTCAATTTGGTGAAAATAAACTTGAATTTCAATCAATTGTTTTATCAACCCCAAAAATCATCGAAAATAAAACAACTCATACGATTTTCAATAAAACGACTTTTGGTTTTCCAAATCCACACTCAACTTCGAAATCTTTTACGATTTGGTTTTTCGTGCTTAAACTGTGTCTCACACATTTGACGAGACAAATGAATCAGTCTTTAGAAGACCGTTTCATTTACTTTTTGACTGTATACTTTCTCATCTCTTGTAAATAATAATCTTTCATGTAAATATTAGATTTTTATTTTATTTTTCTCCTTCCACTTGGGTTGACTGTAGGGACACAGTCAAAGTCAAGTGTGGGGGGAGACTTATCTTCATTTTTTTTATGGTTTATTTTTGTCGTTTTTTTTAAAATCTAAAAAAATCCCAATTTTTTTTTCTTTTGATTTATTTTTAAAGAAACACTATAGGATAAATATATGGTTTTGGTTTACTAAATGGAAATTTTTGAAAATTTAGTCGTCTTAACAAAAATAAAAATGAAGTTTTATTACAAATAATAATGGTTTAACTGGTATATAGGAAGATTCATACGTGTTAATTATGAAGTATATCCTTATTGAAAATCTTTGTTTTAAAAAGTGGTTGATTTAAAGTAAAGGATATAACATTTTTTTTTTACCTTCTAAGTTAAATGGTGCTAGGATGATTTTGCAAAACTCTCTCTCTCTTTTTAAAAACAAAATATATAAAAATAAAAATAATAACATCCAAGTATTCACTCTCATTTAAAAGTCCTCACGGTTATGCATGGGTGAATTACTTGGAATTTTTGATTATGTGCTTTCATACTCATTTAAAAGTCCTCACGGTTATGGTGTATGGAACACATGTAAAATAAAAAATAAAAAAGACTTAATAAAAACCACCTACGGTCGATAGTGTATGCATGAAAGTGTGTGCACTCGCCATGCTCTGTACTCCCCTCACATAAGCCCGAAAGGCAGTGCATGGGTGGTATATCTGGCCTCAGTTTACCTGAGCTAGGTGTGTAATTTTTCTTGCAAATAATGAGAGAGCAAGCAATTGAAATCCTAGCACTACTTTTACTTATTTGATTTGATTTGTTATTGAAAAGAAATGAAAATACCACTTTGATAAACTTTGATAATCAACTAAGGATCCATTTTATAATTACACTTTGTTATCAACCAAAACAACAAGTTAAACTATTGTCTATTTGTTATGATAACTTGATTTTTGTTGAAAATTTTGACGAGTAAACGACATAAATTTTCAAGATAATAACCAAAACCTATATTTAACTTATTTTTGTCAATTTAAAAATAAATCCTTCATTTGTAAATATTTTCAAAAAATTTGCATTCATCTCTTTGTATATAAATCTTGCATTTTGTAAATATTTTCATCCTGCATTTGGATTTTGTGGGTAGCATCCGCTGAAAACCCTCACGAGACAACACTCGTCCTACTGGGGACACCCAGAGGTTTAACGGCTTGTTGCATACGCTCAATGCAATCGTGCTCCCTACGAAAACGGATGTATCTTAGTTTTTTCTTTATTCGAGGACGAATAAAAAGATAAGCGTGGGGGTATTTGATGTGCACGTAAATGTGCACATTTTTATCGCCATATTTTATCTATTTAAATTAAATAAATGATCATATTGGGTATTTTAACTTGTTTTAACCAAAATTCACATTAATTCCAAATTATCACACATTCATCTTCATACAAGGGTGAAATAGTAATTTTTGTGCATTTATTAAATTGTGAAAATTTACTTAGAATTTTCTATGTTTTTTGTAGGAAATTTGGTGAATTTTACAAGTGGTTTCATGAAGATATGCATGCACAAAATCAATACAAAGGAATGAAGATGGAAATAATTCAAAGTGAAGATCATGGAGGACCCCACCTACCCACCTACCTTAATGTACAAATTAAAGGCTAATGCACATGCTTATGGATTTAATGGCTTCATGTACATTTAAGTGGGGATTAAAACATGCTAATGATAACTTGGCCTCCACACTTTCTCATGGGCATTTTGGGTATTCCCCAAAAATATGAATTAGGGTTTCATACATGTATAAATACCCATATGTTTCATGTAACATGATATCCTCTCTTAGTCTCTCTTCATTAGTTTAGGATCAAAATAAAAAGACAAGTTCTCTTTTTTCTTTCATGGCTACTTGGCCATTTCTCTTTATGTAGTTTTTTTTATGCAACTTCAATACATGTTCTTTTTATTTTCATGCTTATTTACTTTCATGTTGTAGTGTAGATTTATTTTTCACGCAAGTAGTATAGTTTTTCTCTTTGCTCTCTTTTTCCTCTTCTTTTTATTCAATGTTGCTTGCTACATTTGTTCATATGATGACAAATATGAGAGGCTAATCCCTTCAATTTAGGGGTAATGAAGCCTCTAATCATGTAGCTTCAACATTTTGATGTTTTGTACTCTCTTTTTGTGCTTTAATGTGAATGTATGAAGTGGTTAACTTGTTGTTTAACTTTGAATTTGATAGTCTATGTTGTTCATAACAAATAGGCTATGCTTGAACAAACATAACACAAATTGCCTCTTCATCTAAATATGATTATGGCAAAGAAGTGAATGTTGAAATTGAAATTTGATAGCCTATATTTCTAAACAATAGTTAATAGGCTATGCTTAAAATAAATTTTGCTTTCAACTTTGTTGTCATATTTTATGAGAATTAAAAGTGTATTAGTGGTTGTGTTATAGTTTGATGGTTTATATTGAGCTAATTAATAGCACAAATATACCATACTTATGATAAGCACATCAACTAATTCACTAATGACAAGAAAAGAGAGATCATAACTTCATTTTGTTGATTTATGTGATCTAGAGAGTGGAAATTGCCTCTAAATTGTCTTAACACTCTCATATTTTTATCTATTTTCTTTTGTCATTTTTCTTCTTCTTTTTTAGTTAATCACTCTTACAACTTTGGTTAATTTGATGGAGTAGAATTTTAAAATCATCAATTCCCTGCGGATCGACCCGTATTCGCCACGTGCTACATTCGTACACCGTGCGCTTGCGGTTATTTTTTAATTTAAATTCGTTCGACGGTTTTCTAAACCGATAGAATTTCCGTCGACGAACAATGCTTATATGCAAAAATTCTCAAACATAATAAAATATAATTATACTACCTCATCATTTACTATGGTGAGTATTAATATCAATTGGTTGCAATATTGATATAATCAATAATGCCTTGCTAGTGATCTTAGTTGTCCACTCACATCTAAATGACTGTAGGCATTAATTAAAACACACACACACACACACATACACACACATATATATTCTAAAAAAAATTACTCAAAATATTCATATTTTTTCCAAAACATTATTTCCAAATGTCTCGTTCCAGCATATACATCCCTTGATGATTAACCTAGTAATCATCCAATGTATATATATATATAATACATTATATTTTACTATAGCAAATTACCAACATACCCAATGGTCAGGGACTCTAAGTCTCATCTAAGGTCTCAATTCGTGCCTCTAATATAGGATGTATTTTTTCTAAACCTGCTCTAACACCAACTATAAAACACCCCTCATCTATACCCACATTATCTAAGAGTATTACAATGTAATATTGTTAGATAATACGGAGAATAAGGCTACATGGGGTACACATGAATATTTCTTTGGACCAACACTGGTACATAGTCAAACATCAAATAAATAACTCACATATACATACATATTATCGGTACAAAGCAATAAATACATCTACCTTCAAGATATAACAATACATGATATACAATAACTGACGGAGAATATAAAGTCAATCGCAACGGTAACATATAATATAATGCATAATATATAATACTACAAAGTGTAGAGGTACAAAATATCTCAAATGTCAACCATCACAATATTTAGATGAGTAATCAGCATACAAATCAAATATACATAAGTACAATGGATCAATTCCATACAAATCTCATATAATAATCCCAATATAAGTCTCTTCTGAGTCCACTAAAACATATGCTGGTTATGTTGTCCTTGTACCTAAAATATCTAGGACTAAACCGAATATTACATAAATATCACATGGGTCAAACTATGTCTAATCAAATATCATAACAAGGGTAACACGGTAATAATAATATGATATCACTACCAGAGATACTCAAATCAATAAAGCACATATCAATATATATGTATATAGATATAGAATGAATATCTGAAATGTCTATATAACCATAAATAATCTCCAAGGCATAACATACCAAAAATAACTCAAAACCACATAAAATAACTAACTCCGATATCGAAAGATATCATCACCCAACACATCAAATCAAAAATCTTAGAATCAACATAGATGGGTGAATCATACATATCCAGTAAACATCATCAAATCCAGAAATAATAACAAATGAGATATCACTAAGCATAATCAGGCTAGCATAAAGCATTGCTCAATATAACTCTTAGTCTCAATAATTAAAACATCATCATCAATATACATAAAATAGGATAGGCTACCTATCAAATACCGATAATCCACTATACACTAGATATGTATCACAAGTATAATCTCATCTCCTCACATAATATCTATATGTAAATATCATGATCGGAAATGACTATACGACAAATACGAAGTACCAAGCAGAGTCATATTTATGTAATAATATACATCGCCCACCCTACATCAATGATATAGTTAGGTGTGTCAATCGTATATGCCAATCCTTTACTCCATTGGTACCAGAAGGGAGACTATTTGTCCTAAGCAAGCTCCAATGACACTAAATATTTACAGTCTTCACTTACGCCTCTGTCATCATTGCATTTATTCATCGATGTACTTATCAACACAAGGACTTTAAGTCATAACATTGCGAATGCCCCTATAGGTAACAGACTGTTGGCCTTGTGACACAAGGGGCTAATACACGCATAAAGATAGCGCAAAGCTGATGCACTAAACTATATATACTGGGTGTCATGGAATTTGGGTGCAACCCTACGATCAGGCCCAGGGTGGATGTTGCCCATTTAGTCCTCTCCAAAAAAACATAATAAGAGTATACCGTAATGGTGGCATATAGAACCAATACATATAGAAATAAAATCATGGTCATTGATAGGAACAAAACCATATTTGCCAAATATAGGCACAAAACCATATATAGGTTCGTGTATCACCTTACACTATCCACTCTATTCTCATTACGTTAGTGTCATCTAGTTACAATGAATATCGAATAAATAGCAAAACAATGTACCATACCACAGTTTGATACTCAAATGTATATTCATAGCTTATAAACTAAACACAGTCTCCCATTACTTTGTATGATGGGTCTAAAGAATAACTGAAGAAATATTACCAAAAGTACCATACCAGATGGTGGTATATATGCATTTGTTCAGATTTCTTGTCACACAGAATTAAACAACATAAATCACACATAAAGGTATTATCGTTGTATCATTTAAAAACACCAATTAAATCAACATCAAAAGCGAACCACACATATAATTATTATTCAATATACAAGAAAGAAATATGAGAATAGTAATATAAAAATAAACCATTCAATTAAATATAAAATAAACAATACAATACTTAATAATAAGTCATTCATAACATATAATTTTGTATGAAAAAATAAATACTAAGATATAAATAATAAATTCATATTCCAGATAATTTAAATAACGACCTAGACTCAGTAAAAGTTAATATTTACAATAAGTAACTTTTTGCTTTGACTTATATAAAATTAGTCAATTATTAAATATTTAAAAAAACATTAGAAAACACATTTCAAATCGATATCTAAAAATAATCATTCACGGTATTTTATCTTACATAAGAAACCAAATGCTTAGAAATTAACAATAAATGTATATTCTAAGGTTAACTAAAATTTAAAATATATTATGAATTTATTATTTACAATAAATAAATATTTTCTCAATCTTTTATATAAATAATCAATAACTAACTTCAAATAATAACATTCGAAACTCAATTCATTCATTTAAATTCATTAAATTGTTTGCAATACCAAATATTAAATTTAGGAATTATTTAATAATTTACTATGACTATATATTATTTTAAATAATTATAAACATTCAAATTAGTTAAATTTGTTTATAATCAATGAAATACGCTTTCAAAACTTGAATTTTATTTATATAATACAAATTTCACACATTTATAACATGATTATTTAAGATTATTTAAATAATACAAATCAAAATTACTGTATTAATTTTTCAAACTTATATTTGCATTCTTAGATATATATTAAATTTTCATAAATATATTTTTCTAATTATAAAATATCTATTAAGTTACTATTTATTTTTTATTTTAACAAAATACTAATGAGTTCACTTAGTCTATTTAATAAGCATACAAATCACATTTATAATATATTCATCATATAAACTTATACATGTAGATACATATTAGAGTTTGGATTTATTCGATATGTATTTACTTCAGTATATTTATGCCAAACATGTGTGTATTTATATTTTAAAGGAACTATGTATCAAATACTTGTATCAATGCACAAAAATCACACAAAAATAGTTTCGGCAAATAAAATCAAAACATGAAATACCCAGCAATTAAATAACAAGCACCTCGAACAACCTTGAACATGTGCTGCAACTTAACATAAGGAACAAAAATATCCAGACCTATGCTTATACAAATTTACACAGACACAAAAATCCACATAAACACAACTATGATTTGCACACACACAACACATATAAATATGTAAAATATAAAGACATATAAACTAAAAAAATTGCAAAGGTCACCAAGTAACTTAGCAAAACATAGCACATAACAAGATTATAAACATACACATACACACAACACCACCCCAACATGCAAATTAAGTACACACACTCAACTAGTTACATGAACACACACACTAACTCAACTCATTACACACCTACAAACTCATCCTTACACATAGTTAAATCCAAAAAAAGCACAACCACACGCATGCCAATAGAATGAATGACCAACACTAGTGGACCGACCTTAGATGACCGATGCACTGGTCAATCTATTCCCGAAGTAAATACACTCCAAGTCGATCCTTATTTAATCAATTCCAGTGTCCTCAATTGATTTTTAGTAACATACAGTACTCAGGCACACTATCCCAACTCATCATTCCGTAAATCCATTTAACAAATCCAAACACATAGAACAAAGGGAATCATGATGTAATAGAATATTAAGATTATTATATTTTACATTTATGAGATTTTATATTATTTAATTTTTGATTAGTCGAGAAGGAGAATTTACTAATCTTAGCTCAAGGAAGAAGGCAGTGCCTATAAGATGATACGCGTAATTGCTTTTAAGGAAGATGGGAGAACTCTAAAGAAAAACTAGGCCTTGGGTTTTAAATGGCTTAGCTTGGGCCTAAAAATAAATAATCTTATATATTTTATTTATTCTTTACCTTTTTTATATATAAAATTTATATATTATTCGATTCAAACAAATGCATGTTTCTACTAAAAAATCATTTCTTTTCCAAACTAATGTTTTATTTAAATTCCAACACTCAATAAAATGTTATTTTTACATTTTTATTTTATTAAATTTTAATAATAAATTTCCACAATACCAATCCTTTTATTAAATAATTTCAAAAACGAGGTTGTCAAATAAATTTTCAAATTCTGTTTTAATCTCTAAATTACTATTATTAAATCTAATTAAATATTATTTAAAAATCAGGTTGTTACACGAATTATGGAAATGGCTTACGACTTGGTGGACCTGGATCGGCACCGAGCCATGGATCAGCTATGGCCTAGGAAAGGTGATGAAAATATCAGAGTAGAAGATGAAGACATGAAGGAACATGGAAGAAAGCCATCCTAAAGGCAAACCTGGAGCTAAGCATCAAGAAACCTGAAGAAAGGCCTTATTATTATCGAGTTGGGGACATGCATCATCAATGATTTGGAGGCCATGAATCATCATCGAGTTGTAAAATATGGATCAGTGTTTAACCATGAGATTATTATAGAATGACATGAATGAACAAGAGAACACATGGGGCTATTTTTGGAGATTATCTCAGAGAACTTTGCTTCTAAATAGAGGAGAGAGGCACTTCAAAAGGGACTTTAACTTCTTCTTTCTAAATTCTTGATTTTGACGATTATACTTATGAATTACACCCTGTTGGACCCTTAACAAGTTTTAAGTAACCGAGTTGTAAGAATGGCTTTGTAAAAATAAAGGATAATAAAAATTGACTGAGCGGATGTAGGTCGGAGTATTTTCCGAACAATTATAAAATTTGTGTGTTCTTTTCTCGTTTTCACTCTCTTTTCTTCTTTAATTTTCATATTTGATATTTAATTGGATGTCTATTTAATTTTTGATCCAAACATTTTAGTGCTTTCATTAAGAAAACTATAATTTAACAACTTGAAACTTGAATTTGAAGAAGATGAAAAGGCTTAATTAAGGTCTACGATTTAAGGAAGTCAACAAAGACAAGGGGGCTGCCATAAGGTCACCTCAGTACCAACACCCACATTTATCATAACTTGAGATGAGATGAAGAGAATGATGAAGGAAATGCAAGATATGACGATAACTTGGTAGGAGGAAATGATAAACGGGTTCTTCAAAATAATGGAACAACACGGAATAGTTGGAGTTGCCAAAAATCAAAATCAAGGGTCGAAAAGCAAAACAAGTGCACTTGGAAATGAAATAGGAAGAGGTGGAGTCAACCTCAAGGGACCTTACAAATTTATGCTGATCTAAGGGGTTAGCTTATTACTGAGTCATAGGTCCCGGAGGCATGACGAATGGTGGAATTAAATAGGATGGGGTACGTTTGAGGAATGAAGCCAACCCATAGAATAAGAATCAAAACATGAATGAGAATGTAAAATAAAAGGAGCTGGGGCTAGAAGTTCCTCATAGGAATGAGGGCAAAGGGAAAGCATGGATCAAAGTTTTTCATTGGATGATGATGAAAGGATTGTTGGAATGGTAAAATGGTTGCTAAGAAGTGGACCCTAGGAATAGAGCTAGGAGGAAGTGAATAGAACTTATTCATCCCAAACATCTAGTATGCAAAGAATCCACCTGATTACAAACTACCAATGTTGCATATAAAGGAAGAATAGATCCAAGCATTTATTTGATGAGGTATATCCGATATATGGAGGTGTTGGGTGCATTTAAGGAAGTAATGGGATGGGGTTTCCTGTTATATTTAATGGATTTAGTAGCAATGTGGTTTAGACAACTAGAGAATGGATCCATTTGCACATAGAGCGAATTGGTAGATATTCACAAAATGATTTAGAGTTCATATTACATGATCAAAGAATGTGATGATGTAATGACCCTATTTTTTAGTAACTTTATTAGGAAATTTAATTTTCTAAATTAAATAAAATAATTTGTTGATTAGGAGATTGAAATTTGATTTATAATCAAGGGGTAGTCGTGCCTTAGAAAAATAATAAACTAAGATATACTAAAATGAAATATAGGATAGGTAAAATAGGAAAATAAGCATTCTAATACCCTAAACCCCTTAGCCGTGTATTCTGTCATTCATTCTCATTTGAAAAATTAAAACTTAGTGGTCGGCCACCATTTTAAAGAATAAAGAGAAGAAAGCTAAAGACAGAAACTAAATCAACAATCAATTCATTCAAATCTCAAACTCTCTAATCTCAAGCTAAGGTGAATAATGACTACATCTCAAATTTCTTATTGTTTTTAATTTTAAGATAAATCTGAACTTATTTGTATTGACTTGCCATGTTTTTGAATGATAGAGTAATTATATATACTTGTTGATGATTTATGCATGTTCATATAGATTTTATGATATGTTTTAAGGTGAAACCTATCAAATGACATCCAAAAGCCTTATGAATTTTATTTACACTGGAAATGCATTTTAGAAATGGATTTCAATTTTCAAAATTTTCTGAATTTATGTGGATTTTATATGAATTTTCTAGTGAAGAAAATGTTATTTTGGCTCAGAAATTAATTACAGCTAAATTATATTTGCTTAGGGTCTAAAATTTATATATGTTGGAAAACATATTAGAAATGATTTTTTGGAATTTCTGTAGAATTTTTTAAATGTTTTTATGGATATATAAAATTATTCAATGTATGGGATTTATATATCTTATATATTTATAAAATGGAGATGGGACATTTTGTAAATATTTCAAATTGTTATTTCTGGAAATCGGTAGTATCTTTAAAAGAAGAATTTGCAACCAATCACAATTTGACAAACAAGGCAGGTTATGTACAAAGAAATAGTTTAAAAGGACAAATCTACATGCTTTTTCCTATTTTGATGCTTTCGGCACCAGGCTTCAGACTCGGACTCCTTCAAAACCAATGCACATGTTATTATGTATCTGGTACGAATGAATTGGATATAGGAGGAAGGTATTGGGTCGAAACTAGGGGTTCCAGAGGGGTTGAAGTGCTACTCTGCTTTTAAATGAAACACGCATGCTTGCATCGACTGAATAGCTTTTGACTAGTTTGGCTTTCGACCAGGTCAAATGGTTTTAAAGAAATGGTTTTGATTGGGTTGCACCTTTTTTTTTCAAATATATGCTTTTGACTAGGTCAAAACCCCTAACTTTCGTTTTCTACCTTTCGACGCAAATTGGTTCCGAAAGGGTTACCTTGTGTAACAACCCTGGATTTTTAAGTATATTTTAATTTTGACTTTATTTCATTTTGAAATTATTTTAAACTTTTTTCATTTCAAACATTTCATTTTTAAATATAAACTTTGATTATTATGTGAATTATAATTCCAACTGGTATAAATTGAATATTTTACTGAAAAGTGGATTTCTGGTCAACTTTGACTTTTAAATTTCAAATTTAAATATTTAAATTCTTAAATTTTATTTTTATTATGAAAATAGATTTAATAACTTGAATACTGCTTTTCGTTTCATTGAAAACGGATTTAAATTTTGAAAGTTATGTATATTTCAATTTTGAGTGCAATTTGTTTTATTTAGCAATTTTGTCTATTTTAAATTGTATAAATTATACTTTCTTTGTCATATTTTATTTTAATATGTGTTAATATATTATTTTATGTATATTTTCTCTTTTAATATTTTTTTAAATGAAGTAAATAATTTTCCAAAGCCATTGGTAATTTTTATGTCCTGTTTGCTATTTTTAAACAATTTCTTTATTCCTTTTTCTATTTTTCTTCAATTTAATTATTTATTTTATTTTGGAAATGATAAAAAAATTATTATTTTTCAAATTTTCACTTCATAATATTTTTAAAATGAAGTGGATATTTTTCCAAGACTAGTAGTGATTTATTTGTAATTTCTGGACACTGTTTGTATTTTTAAGTAATTTCTTTCATTCTTTTTATATTTTCTTTAAAATTAATTATTTATTTTCTTATATTTTTACTTGGTTAAAGTATATTTCTGAGTTATTTTGTTTATATAAAATTAAAAAGAAAAGGAAATACCAATGGTTTAAAAAAGTTACAAAACTTAAGGCTTTTCACCTTCAAAACTCTTCATTTTCACAACTCCTCATTTATGTGCATTTTTGGTTGTATACTTCTTTTTCTCTTCAGCCTCATCTTCATTTTTCATGTGAACAACTTCCTCAAACAAAAACAAAAATCACGGCCACCATTTCTGATCAAAGGAGTTTGGGTAAATTCTTCTTTTCTTCTCTTGTTTTTATGTTTTTCTACTTGATTTTTGCAATTGTTCTCAACTAGATTTGATCGGCTCCTCCTCCTCCAGGCCTAGGCCGACCTCCACCACCTACTTCTCTGATCAACCACCCATCTTGTCCACCACCATGGCCAGGCTAAGCCCATCTAGGCAAGCTTCAACACCAAAATCCAATTTGACCATCACTTTATACATAAACCAAGCTATCTCTTGTTCCATCACCTTCTACCACCTCTAGCCGCCACTTCCTCCACCACCACCACATCTAACCTGACCTCCAACCTCTTCCATGTCACTCACCACCATCTGGACATCAGGCCTTGACCTTAGAACCTCTGGCCGAACCCATTTGTAGCCAAGATATGTTGTATATTGCCAAGTTGTTGAAGATGTATGCACCATCAAAACCATCATAGGCCGACCCATGCTGAACCCAAACCAGACCTTATAGCATGCCATGGCCGAGCTAAGCACCTACCTAGCTGATGTCTATGAAGTTGAGAACAAATGCAATGCATTTGATTTTGTTTTAGGCTTTGATTTCTAACATCGTTTAGTGATAAATTCTTTTGAAACTTATCTATGTTGCATTGTTTTGTCCAAATGTTTGATCAAGGCTTTTAGCTTTATCTCTCCACTCTCAAGTAATTTCCGTATTGTCGTGCCTTCGTAGTGTCTGTATTGTTTGCTTTGGTAGCTATCTCCAGCTTAAACAGGTGAGTTATTCTTACCAGACAATATGTACATATATAACTAGTAAATTGACCCCTTTTGAATCTGTAAAATGCATTATCATGTTACACATGCTATATTATGATTATATGATGTTCGCCCATGCTTAAACACCTGTTATAACATCTGTTACTGTTATATTATGTTGTTCTGTTATTTTTATCAGTTTATCACACTACAATTTCCCTTTAGATTAGAATTACCAAGGGTTGAAATGATACATACCCGAACGGACTTTAGAATAGGAGAAAATCATTATGGGCTGAAATGATAGGCCTGAATGATTTTCAATTATTTTCATGTACTTGGGATTGCGGGTTTGAAATGATCAAACCCGGGTTTTCTTTGTAAATTACGGGCTGAAATGATATATTACCCGTATCACTTTACCTAGGCTAGAAAATGAAATGCAGACCCATTGTTCAAATATGTTTTTCTAAAAAATTTAAAATATTTTAGAAATGTAAATATTATAATATTTTGATTTAAATTTTATTAAAAATTATTTTTGTAAAGCATTATTGATTTTTCGAAAATCTATAAGTGAAATAAATAAATGGTAAAGTTAGAAAATCTGAATTGTAAGTTATTTTGGAAATTAAAATTTAGCGATAAATGGAATTTAAATTAAATATGAAAATATGATAAATTTATGATATTTTGAATTAAGTGAATTTAAAATGATTTTACAATATATTAATGATTTTTGAATAAAGTTAAAATGTGAAATGAATGAATATTTAAGTTGAAATTTGGAAATATAACTAAAATTGGAAATTTGTGAATTTGGCTTAAAAGTGAATTTTAAGTTAAGTAAATAAAAATGAAATTAAGTTATATTTGAAAATTTTAAACATGGGTGTTAAGTTAAATTTAATTCAATGTATTAAAAATTTAATGTTGGAATTTAATAAGTGAATTATTATTAAATTTTGATTTCTAAATGGAGATTTAACTTTATAAAATCATGAATATAAGAGTATTTGAATGATTGTTTTAAAAGTGAAATTATATGATTTTATAAGTTAAAAATGATTTAAATAAAAATATAATTGTTTGTGAAATTATACTGAATATTTGAAGTTAATTGACTGCATTTCTGAAATGCTATTAATTCTAATGTAAATGATAATACAGCATTTGTAAATGCTGTAGTTGATAATAATGAACCAAATGGCTAAGTTTAATTAAAGGCTATTATAGCATTTTTGTAAATGTTATAATTGTTGAATTTAACTAAGTTTTATTTGAAACTAATGTAACCCTATTACAACATTTTTAGATGTTATCTTTTGTTAAATTGAACTGTTTTGAATGTAACTTTCTGTAGCAATTTCTAAAAACTGCGAAAGTTGAATTTTCATCTGTTTTAATAAATTAAGTGAATAAATGAATTTTGAAAGACTAAAATTTTGAAATTTTAATAATTTAATTATAAATATATTAACTTCGTTTTATGATTTAAAATGAAGTAAAACTATTTTGAAATGTGTTTTGTAATGGTATTCAAATTAAATAAAAATGAATGTGATTTGGAAGATATGATATTCTGATATTTTGAAATGGATTTTGAATGATATTGAATTTCGAAATGATATTTAATTTTGAATTATAAAATACCATTTTTAAATTTTAACCACGGGTTGTATTTAATTTATAGTTTAACTAATTCTCAAAGGATCGGCGATCCCAAGCTTCCTTTAAGTTATTGTGCATTTCTACTACAGTTCACTTGAGTTGGTTTACATTATATAAGTATATATTGTCGTGACTCGAGTGTTTTGTGTTTTACTTTATGCTCGGGTTAGCCTTAATATTCACGACTTTGGATTCTCTTTCTGGAGCTGGTCTTTGCTGGAGTTTCTGCTTATCTACATTTATATCTACTTTCTGTTTTAGCTGTTCTAGTTTATCTCATGTATTAGTGAACTTCTACGTATTTGGGATTTCTGTTATGTTGTTTCAGACAGTATTGTGTATTAGGTTTGAGACTCTGCCGTACTAGCTCATGAACTACTATGTATTTTATATTCCGCTGCGAGTTATTCTGATATTTCTGTGTCTTTGATTCTATGATTGTATTTCATTTTCTCCAAATTTATTTACAATGCGATATTTTAAGCAATTCAAGTCCGTCATTTGTGTCTGCGAATGGCTGAAATTATCGTGTTGTTACAGTTGGTATCAGAGCTTTGGTTTTGGGCAAACCTTAGCCTGTGGAGCAAAAACTTATTTGAGATAGGGTAGAAATACCCTAAAATGAGTGAAATCAATCTCAGAATCCTTTCTTTATGAGAGAACATATTTGCGAAGTATAAAATGATTTCCAAATGATTTTAAACTATTTTCAAAGATTATTTTTGGTATAAAAAATTTCTTATTTTAAAACCAAGATTTTCTAAACTTCCTCCCTTCTGTATCCACCTTGTTAGAAATCTCTTGGTTAGGATTCTTATTGATTAGGATTCCTTGAACTTTGGAACGCTCCCACTTGTTCTGAAATCCAATCTTGTCTTTCCTATTTTATCCTTTTGATTTCTGGGACATTCCATAACCCCACTTTGGAATGACCTCTCTAAAGATCGGTGGTTTCGTAAATCTTTGAATGACTGGTAAAGGGGTGAAACTCCTTTGCAATTGGCATTGATTAACCGAAGATTTATGTATCCTCGGTTTACGATACTATCTACGTTCTGCTATACCCGGACTCTGGCGATCGAATGACGATTTGCCTTAGATTTTCGAATTGATTATATTCCTGAAGTCTCGGTTGACCAGTTAAGGTTGCCCGTGATTTATAAAGGCTTATCCATCTTCTATTTGGTAATTAAATTATCTCATCTTCGTTCGAGCTTATCTTCAAATCAGAATTCTATTTGATTAGAGTTCCTCTAAATTGAATATCTGTTTGTTGGAAATTCATCCTTGAATCATCCTTTGGAAATTTGTGTTTGGTTGTATTTTAAAATTGTGCATACATCAAAATTATTGTTTTGATAAGGATGGCCCTATTATATATAAAAGTGAAATGTTTTCAATAAGGATTTTTATGTATTTAGAAAATGGAAATTTGAAAACTTTGAAAGGATTTGAAATTTTGAAAATTTATAAGAATTTGACTTATATAAAATGATTTATAACTGAAGGATTTTGAATTTGAATTTCGAGGAATCGAACTCCAGTGTTTTGAAATCAGCTGTAAGATTTTGGAAAATATAATAATATGATTTAGAGATATTTCCCCGAATAAAATGTTTCCAATGTATTCGAATGAATTCCAAAGATTTCGAAGAGATTTCAAAGAAGTTTCAAGAAAATAAAGTCCAAAACTCACTTAGTTGCTGGAAAATAATTTCGGTGATGAATGCATGCATCATCGACATTGATTTTCGAGTTCCTGAGTGGGGGAGATCCCACTCTAGTAGCTTTGCTATGCGAGTGATTTTGTGAAACCAAATTTTGATTTCAGATTTTGAAGTATGGTTTGATATTCGGAAGATATATGTATATTTGAAATAATTTAAAATAAGCCGGTGTTCAGTCCCTGAGTTTTAGATTTGAAACCTATCTTTAGAAATTTTATTTACCGATTTGTTGTTGATTTCCAACTCTTGGATTGAAAATATGATTTCTTCGACTATTTTGAAGGTTCGAGCACTTCCAAATCAAGGTTAACTTTTCAAAGCTAAGAAATTTTGAAAGGTATAAGGTATTTGGTAAAGAATATAAGATTAGTTTGTATGTTTCAAGTATGAAATAATATGATTTGTATAAGTTGAAACTGTTTTGTTAAGTAAATAAATAAAACTATTTTGAATTATACTAATATGAAATTTAGTTTTGAATTGTTTTGGATAAAAATTAGTCTTCAAATGTTTGAGAAAAATTTGGTTTTAAATGTTTTAACTTAGTAACATCTTTATTAAACTATATATTTAACAAGTTGGAATAGATACATAAGTTGTACGTATGCTGTTTTATTCGCATAATTAATTTGATCCAAGTTTGAGTACACAAGTTCGAGGCAAATTACACCCTTTCGTGTTAGGATTTTTCATTTGATTCTTGATGGCGAATATTTGATATAAATTTTGGGATTGGTTCTAGAATTCTCTGTCATAATATATGGCTATGCAAGGAGACTGATGGCTTCTAGTCGAGAAACCATATCGAAGTCCGCATTAGGGCAGTCGAATGGACAATACTAGTTCGAAAGTGGACTTGTGTGACCAAGCGAGCGATCGAATGTGATGTTGCGAAATGATGACATATGTAAGTAATAATGAAGAAAAAATTGAGATGTATGAAATTATAAAATTTAGTTTTGAAATATGGTATATTTAAGTCTTGAAACATATTTAAGGTTGAATAGTTTATCTTGTAAATCAAATCTATATTTGAAATTTGATAATATTTGAAATGGTTTTGTTGGAAAACTAAATTGAATTGAAACTGATTGTTTGAATTGAATTTAAATTGAAAATTTTATATTTGGTTTAATTGAATAAATTTGTGAAATGTAAAGAACTAAAGGAATGTTTTATGATTTCAAATGTATGATTTCAAAATGTTATGATTTTTCAAAGTGTAATGATTTCAAGTATTTTGGTTTCGAAAGATTTATAACTTTGAAAGTATTATGATTTTTGATAGTGAATATATGTTTGAAATAGAAATGAATTTGTTTGACATAAATGTTGTTGATTTGGAAGTTTGGATTATCTTCTAAATCTATTGTTTTAAGAAACTTCGAAACTGAATATATATAATTGGAAGAAATGATTCGGTGAATCATATATATATTTTGAAACTGAATCGATATTGAAATGGTTTGAAATTGAGAACCTTGTTTATTTAAATACTTTGATTTGGGAGTTATCCAACTTATATAAAAGTGATTTGTATAAGTATGAAGTGATTTGAAAACTATTGATGTAACGACCCAGAATTTTGAACAATTTAAAATTGAAAATATTTAATTTATTTTAAATATTTGAATAATGATTTGAATTGAATTTTCAATATAACTATGAAATTGGCGATTAAATTCTAAAATTTAATCTATTGAAAGTGAATAAAAATTTGAATATTCTGTTTTAAGCTGATTTAAAATATTTCAAAGGCTTGTAAAATTCATATTGATAATACTGAAGATAATCGAAGCTTCAGAATTTAATTTGAAACTGAATTGTTTAGTTTTGAATTTATATCGTTTAAATCGATATTTAAAAATAGTCATTTTTCATACAGTCTCGGAATTCGACGAAACCTGTTCCATTGGGTCCGTAACGTTGAATTATTGTTGGATTTCAAATTTCGTATTTTTCGGAGTTTATATGTGAGCACACGACGTGTAAACGCATTGGGATTTGAATTAAATTCAATTTGAATTTAAACATATAAATTGTCAGCATCAGCCACCCTAGTTTCTCTTTAGCAGACCTACCCTCTGTTAATCACGTACGTTTGTCCCCTTCGTCTTCTTTTATTACGCGAGTGACACAAAAAAAAGGAGAAACAAAAACAAACGAACAAATTTTTCGTTCAGGAAATCCAAACCATGGCCGAAGAATAAAAGAAAAAAAAATCACGAGCTTCTCAGATTCGAACGAAATCAATTCAAAATAGGAAATCCCTCTTCTTGTTTGAAATAAACTGAGAAAAATAAGTCCCTCTTTCACTCCAAATAAAAAAAATCGAGCAGTTCACACTCGAAGGGCCGCGCTCCTTCTCTCTGAAAAAAAAAATTTAATACGAAATCGCGAGTGGGGTTTCGACGCGGCCTGGACGAGGAGGCAGTAGGGTTTTAACTTGAGGAGATTGCGGCGACGTTGTTCGATTTTGGGGAAAACTCGAGCGCGGCAGTGGTAGCAGCGGCGGCGCTCGTGAGACTAGGGCTAGGTGGAGCATTGCGCTCGGCAGGAGGGGTCGCGATTTCTGGCGATGGATGTTCATGATGGTGTTCGAATTCTGGAAGGGGTGGAGGGTAGTCTTGTTCTGGTTGTGATGGGTCACATTTTCAATTTTGGGTTAATCGGTGGAAGATCAAAGTTTGGGTGTTCGAGAATACTTGAGGGGAAGTTTTATAACAGTAAGGTATTAATTTTTGTTTTTCCCTTTGTTTTGAAATTTTAAATGATGAACACTGTAAATTAATTTTACCCGTTCAAAGAAAAATAATATATACTTTTAGTATAAACTGTTTAAGCAGAAATATATATAGATAAGATTCAGAAAATAGAAGTTTTAAGTGGTGATAGAGATTATTTTAATATAGACATATATATATTTTACAGATTTGGAAATCTATATATATCTATATATATATATATAAATATACTATTTTAAATGGATATCTATTTTCAAAATAATAGAGGTAAGAAGAAAATTATATGCATATCAGTTAGAGAATTTTTACAGTAAAATTTGTTACTGTTTTAGTTTGCAGAAAAGAAAAATTGGTTTAAATAAATCGTTAGCTGATTTACTTATTTAATAACTAATTTGTTAATAAAACTTATTTATTTGTTTTAGTTACCAAAGGATATTTTATTAAAAAGGAATTTGTTTAAAATAAAAGTATTAGCTTAAAGTGAAAATTGATAATTAATTTAATTTATTAAAGGAAAATAATTAGTTAGATAATTGATTAAGGTAGTTTATGTGTTTAATGAATTTATTTCAATTATTTAGTTACCAAATTAATTTTAAAAGGAAAATTAGTTAAAATAAAATTTTTGGTTAAGTAAATAAATTGAACGATAATTTAGGTGCTCGATTTAATTCGAATATTGATAAACTATGTAAATATTTATACAAGGTATAAATCAAGAAAATCAAGTCAGAATGGCAATGGATTGCAAAATAAAAATCAAAGGTGAGAACTTCTCACTCAAAAAGGGTTATTTTAATTTTTAAATAGTTATATTTAAAATTTGCTGATTGATGGATTGTTGTTTGATTGTGATATTAGATATAGTAGGATATATTTCTATATATAGCAATATATATATATATATATATATATATATATATATATATATATATATTGGCATATGTATATATTGCAGTTGATTGATTTCCCGCATTGTATAGCGGATGAGACCCTATTGCGCCGTTATTAAGCAGATGATATTTTATAAATCCCATATACCGCGATATTCCACCTCGAAGTGGAATGGGTATTGTGCTAACATCTTTGGATGCAGGGAAAAACAGGTTGGAGGGATCCAACTGGATTCCTCACAAATATTTATTTGATTATAGATATTGTGATGATTGTTGATTTTCATATCAATATATGATATTTGTTGCCGTGATTGACTATTGGATGCTGTTGCATCATCAGATTCATTTTTAAAGTTAAAAATAACAATTTTTATTTTTAAAAAGGATTTTTAAATTAATTTTTCAAGTATATGTTTTTATTTAAATTTTGAATTGATTCATTTTAGATAAATTTAAAATTTCAATTTTTAAAGTTATAGAATTCAGGATTTTTGGAAAATATAACCAAAATGTTATTTTTGAGATAAGTAGTTAATAAATTTATGAAATGGCTTAAATTGAGATTTTTGAATTATTATTATAAACGGTTTATATAAAAGAAAAAAATTCGATATTTATGAATTTAAAATATTGGAATTATAAAACGAGTGTTATAAGTATTATAAAATGAATAGATGTTGTAAAATAAAGGATTTACAAGTAATTAACTTATAAACTGGATTTTGGCATTTAAATAGGATATTAATAGAAATTTTTAATAAAGGAGATTTTATAAGTTGAAGTTGTCCTAAAATATAAACAGAATCTTATAAGTAACAAGATTTATAATTTGTGAAGTTTTAAAAAGAACGACTTCGTAAATAAATGATATTATAAGTGTTTAGCTTATAATATAGACTTTTGGTATAAAATTAAGTTATATAAATTGAATTGGATTGATAAAGGAAAATTATAAATCGAAGTTATAAAATAGGAATGGAATTTATAAACATTGTTTATAAATTCGAAATCAAATGAATTTGATAAATTTAATATTGAAATTTATTAAAGAAAATATATTCACGATTTTGAACAGTAAATATATTATTAAAGAAAATGGATATATTTTGGGAAAAGAATGTTTTAAATGGAATTTAAAAACGGTTTAAAGGTGCTTTAAAATGCATCGAATACCTAGATTTCAACATTCATTGTTGGAATAGACGTTTTCGAGATAAAAAGGGAATGGAAACATAGATTTCAACATTTATTGTTGAAATAAACGTTTTCGAGAAAATAAGGAAATGATGGACTATAACACTGTTGTTATAGTAAATGGATTCCGAAAGGAACTGTTTTGTATAGTATTGGGATTTATATATCTATTTAATTTCGAATCCCTATACTAGTGATTTTGGGTTGTCGTAACGATGTTTTACGCAACATTCGTTTTGACCTAAATAAAAGTGAATAAAAGAACGTTTTCCTTAAAAGATGAAATATATACTTAACTATGGGTTAAGTATATTGAATATTTTCAAATTGTTGAAAATAAATAAGATTTTGTGAATTACTTATTAAATAAGTATGGAAATGCTTTTCCAATATGAAATGGAACGCTTTTAAGAATTTATCTTTTTGAAGATAAACTGGAATTGAATATTTGAAATCTATTGAAAACTGTAGATCCGTAGATAATTTGAAATATAAATTCACTATGGAATTTATAAATTGAAAGGGAAAATTGGTTTCAAAATAAAGGTTATTTATTTTTGAAGTGTGGAAAATTATATATCTTGTAAAGATATTTTTTTTTGGGAAATAAATAATTTGGAAAATTATTTGGAATCTGATGATGCGCATCTTTATTGATAGTTAAATAACCGACTATCAATATTTACCTTTAAATAGGCATTTGTTGTGATTGCTTGAATTTGAATGCCACACTTATTTTAAAATAAGCGCTCACTATTCGGGTTAACCGGGAAAGGACCATGGGGTCGTATAACCCATTCCGAATAGTGATACGTCGTTATGAATTGCATTTGAAGACCGGTGTTGAAGACCGGATATTTGTGAAAACGGATGGATTACCGTCGAGTTACTCTGCATCGGCTGATCTCCGGTACAGAGGTTTTATCACCCTTAGTGACGGGAAGTCCGGACGTGATTAATGAATATCCGGATTGCAAGGACTTCTTTGTAAGTGCCTTCGGTTCTGTTCGATCCCGGAACAGACTTGTATGGATTGTATGTCTGACATTACAAGTTGAGATATAAAGCTAATTTCTTTCAAATATATTTCTGTTGGTGGCGGAGAATTTATTCTCTTAGCTTAACACCCTTCTCTGGGACGTACGAGCTCAGAGGTTATATAGTTGATGGTTATTAGTGGTATACTCCCAATTTGGTAGTGTGGCATGCTCAGTGATGCTGTGAAATGATCATTGTGTTGATCATTTGTGATAGGATCATTTGTTTGATCGTCTATCTTGATGATCATTGCTTTGATCATTTGTTGACCCAAAGCAGCTTTTGTATAATGCGTGGCTTTGTGGACGAGACTTCATCGAGCCTCACACCCCGGAAATGGTCAAAAGAGGAAAGATGCGGCAAGGTTATTAGGGGGTAGCACCCCTTTAGTGTAACGACCCGCTATTTTGGACTATTCGCATCCGCACATGTCGGACTTGAATAATTCAAAATACCGAATTATTAATTTAAAATTTGGCAAAACTCAGATATACAGTAAATAAATAATCACAGAATCACAGACACAGAGTAATAATATGCAGCGGAAGTAAAAAAGATAGTAGTTCATGAAGCTACTGTATAAATATATAAGATACATCAGAGTTTACAACAGAAGAGAAACACGATACATCAAATACAAATCAGAATACATCACCGGAATCATCGAATACTGAAAGCGGAATAGATGGCTGAATCTTCAAGCAAAGCTCCAACTCTAAAGATGAGCCTCGAAAGCTGGTACTCTCAGTCTGACCCGAGCGTAAAGCAAAACACAAAACACTCGAGTCGGGATTAATATTCTCATATCAATAAATCCAACTCAAGTGAAATAGCAATTGAAATACAAGTAACTCAAAGGATGTTGGAATCACCGTCCTCTAAGGATCTGTTAAATTATCTACTATGTAGTAATATACGCTAAATAGATAATGTCTATCAGTAATATAAATATCAAAATAGTGTTAAGGCGTTACCATTATCCCTCTTAACACATTTTATAAATGTCATAGTCTATACAACACTGTAAACTCCACCGTAAACTGGTGGGCTATCAGGGAGTACTCCATAGGTATAACACAAAACAAATTCGTAGTGGTCGCGTATATAGGGATACAAGTATGACAAGGCACATGAGGCAATACCCAAGGTAGTGAAACTACCGTTCGCCTGATCCGGACTGGTGAGAACGCATCGCCGCAGCGATCGCAACACCGCGAAACAACACTCCTGAAATTCCGAGGGTGCACCAATCAATCACAAGTAATGAGTAGTAGTTACGAAGAAGTGTGTTCGCTCGAGGTAGCTAACCCTATTTGGCCCGGCAAGGCTCCTGTTTTAGTCATTTCCAATTTGACACAAGTGTCAAGGCTATCCATTATCGTTCTCTTTCTTCAGTCGTCACGTACATCATTCCAACCACTTCATTCTGGATCATGACTCCGCGTATAATTATTAAAGTGGTTTTCGGTTTAGATAGAGAGTATATCCATAACCAATTCCGGTCTCTTTAACAACTTTCGTAATTATTACACCGATTGGTCGTTTAATATGTTTCAAACCAAATCAATTTCGATTTCAGCTAGAATTCGTAAACCATCATTTCGTTTGTCTTTCTAAATCAATTTCCAAAATTTACGTTCAAAACTTCCAAATTACCATTTCAAAATCTTATAATTCGATTTCAACTTTTAATTTAACAAAACAAATATTGATTCAGGTTCGTATATACATTTCATTTCGAAATCATTTAAATTAATTTATTTTAACATTCAAATCAATTTCTTTTCATTTATCGATTTCATTCAATATTCGTTAAATTAATTATCATTCAAACAATTCTATTCAAATTCCAGTTCAATTAAATCAATTACTTAAGTTCAATTTCATTATAACAAAACTTACAAATTTACTTAAATTCGATTCGTCAAATCATATTCTTAAAATTATAAGTCTTACATTCATTTCAATAAACGCATTTTGTTTCTTGTTAAAGAAATTCAATTTCACTTATTTCTTTACTTAGTTACAAATTTCCAAAACTCAATTAATAAAGAAACTAAATTTCATATATTCGAGAAGTTTACTACACTTATTAACTTACTTAAATTTTCCAAAGCTTAACTAATAAATAAAGAAACTCAATTTCATTAATTAACGAAGTTCAAATCCACCTATTCAAAAGTTCAATTTCTCTTATCAAAGAATTCAATTTTTATTCAATTATCAAATAATTCGATCTTTTTCAATTATCAAATAATTCCAATCTTAATTATTAATAATTTCAAAACTTAATAATTACAACTTGATTATAAATTCAAACTTAATTATTAAATCATTTCCACTTAATTATGAATTCAAACTTAATCATCAAATCACTTCAACTTAATTTTTAATTCAACTTAATAATTTCAAACTTAGTTATAATTTCAAATTTAATTATTAAATGATTTCAAACTTAATAATTACAAAACTCAATTATTACTAATTCCAAATTATTAATAGTTCCAAATTTAATTATTAAATAATCAAATTTCGAACAACGTACTTTCATCAATTACTACGTTAATATTTGTTTCAGATTTCAAACTTTACATTTTCTTTTAAAAAATTCAAATTCCAACTTCATTTCAAAACTTATTCCTTGCTCGAATAAAATCATTATTTTATTTTAAAATTAAATTATTGACCAATCGGATTTTATTTAATTCTCTATCCTAGGTCAAATTCATTTGGGTATTTATCATTTCAACCCGATTCCAGTTCAATTCAAAAATCAAACATAACAAAGGTAACTTGCAGTGTGATAACTGGGATGGTGTCAAAGTAAATAAACAAGCAATAACAACAATCAATAACAATCCAATAATCAATTCAAATAATCCCGAAATAATCGTATTAATCCACATTGTTGTTTGTGCGAATTAATATAATTATTATTTCTAGAATCCACACTATCATTTCATGTAGATTAAAGACTATTACATTACAGTTCTTCACTTGTCATTTATCATTCGTTTTCATACAACGTAAATTCAAATTGTTCAAGGATAATTAACCATTTCTACGTGTCAAATAATTAAACATTTAAGGGGTCATATTATACAAATTTAACTAATCAAATTTAACACATATGTCGATTCAAATTTTAACTATCCGACATCAAATTCAATTGCATAATATTTATCACTTAATACATTTCAAATTAACATCTAATATAAACAACAAACAATCAATCAGTTATCAACCAAACAGGATTATCATCGTATAATTTACAGATAACGGTGTCAGATGTCAAAGGTGAACTGATACATAAATAACAGTGCAGTAAATAACAGCAGCATATTTCAATTGTAGTTTCAATTGAAATCAAATTTAATAAATAAAAGAACATTAATCGTGAGTGATTGCTCACCTTTCGAGGCTAGATGATGAACGAGAAGATGACACGGATACGCACACTGATGCAGACACTGAATTTGAATTGCGAATCCAAGCAAAACAAATTCGGCACGAATTCGACGGACAAGCTGATAGATAGGAAATAGACGAAATTTGATCAAAACTTGATCGATGCAGATAATCTTGAAACAAAAGTATATTATATTTGTTTTTCTCAAACCAATATTCAATTTTAAATTACGTACTATATTTCAAATCATAATACATATCCAAATCATGAAATTTATAGAGTAATACAGGCTTATAAATACAGTACAGTAAACGTTATACATTTAGGTGCACACGCGTATATAAACGTTTTTTTTTAAAATCACATTTTGCTTTCCTAAATCAACTTTGAAAATAAAAGCTTACCGTCTCAGTAAATTTATACTACAAGCTACGCATATATTTCATACACTTACAATCTTATAAGTATTTACAACTATATAGCTTAAAATGACACTTAATATATCTTAGGCATATTTTATATCAGATCCATAAAAAAAAGAAAAATCACCATTATATTAATATAATACAACTTGTATAAACTGTGTATATAATGACACTAAATCTAAACCCATATATCGCTATATACAACATCTAACAACTTTTATATAAACAACAGAAGAAGAAAAAAAAACTAACGCATATAACTATCAAATATATACATAAGTTTTAAATCAGAACAGTAGGAACTATCTACATACAAAATTACATATAATATACCCAAAACACATATGCGTTAACTTCTTTCTATATATAAGATACGTAACTTAGAAGAAAAAAAATAAACTGTAACTATATGTTTACGCTAACATAACTCAAACAAAGCTTTCATTATAAAATTTATGTAACCTCATTTTGCAAACTGTACATGATCCACTTTATAAAATATTTGTATATAAACAAAAGAACTTTAAACTTATATTTTTATACAGTAATGAGATTAACTTGCATAAATAACTAATATATAACTTATAGTATTTTAAACTCACCATAAAGATGTTATTACTGCTGAAATCAAACTGGGTGTTGCATAATACATTTCTTGCATTTCTTGCACCACCAAGCCCAGCCTCATCAACAGAAAGCTCTAGTGCACGGGAGGGAGTAGTCGGCGCGTTGCCTTCAACCATGGTGAGGAGAGCTTAGGCGGACAATACATGGCAGGGTCAGGGAGGTTGCATGCGTGTGGGATCGGCTACTGGTGGCTGTCGACGTGAGTGGAAGTGAGGTGCAGTGCAAAGTTTGGAGGGGTGCGGTTCGGCAACGTGTGATCGTGGGCGAATAGAAGGAGTGTTAATGGGTTACCGGTCTAGAAGGGTGGCACTCAGGCGGAGGACGAGGCGGAGATGGTCGGCGTTCACGCGGCAAGGAGTAAAGCACGGGAGTCGGAAGAGAGAGGCGAGGGAAAGTATGTTGTGTTTTTTTTTAGAGGGAGGGGATCGGCTGGTCAAAAGATGCAAAGGGGAGGTGAAGGATGGTGGAATGGCGTGGGCTGGTTCATGGCGGTGCGCGAGGCGGAAGAGGCAGTTTGGGTGGGGCCGAAAGGTTGATCAGCGGAGCGGGTATGGGTGAGTGCGTGAGGAAAGGCGCTGTTCCATGCGAACACAAGATGGCTACAGCAAGATTTATATATAGACTTAAATTTCTTGTAAAAGAAGAATGATGGCATCTGGTGTTAAAAGGATGGTAATGAATGGTCACAGAATGGGTTACAGGTGGCTTTATATTTAATTTTCTTAGAACTAACCAAAGAAGAGAAAGGGACAGTGAGAAAATGAAAGTTTATAAATATTTTGAAACTAGGAGCATAGGAATGGAGCAAAAAGTCTGACACGTGAATTCAGAAAATAATAAAGGATAATGGCTGTCATGTTAATACATGGTAGAAACGAAATGGACACAACAACCAAAAGTCACAAACCAGGTACCGATACGGTAGGCGTTTCGCACCGTGCAACATGCACCGGATTTCGAATTTGACAATCGAATATACCATAGAGATCAGCATGACGAGACGATCAAAACGGTATACAGATATCAGCGCCACGAATGAATTATAAAAATTCAAAATTTTCTACTGCGGAAAATGCATGAAAATCACAGAGAAATAAGATCGACGGAGTTAAAGATGTCCGAATTTGGAAAAACGACAAACTGACAACTTGCTCAAAAGATGATTTAGAATTTTTCTATGTAAAAATATTTTGGTTTTGAAAATGTTTTATTTTCATCGCTTTTTAACCGATTAAATAGAAGTAAATTTACGCACGAAATAAACTTTCATATTTTCGGACGAAACTTTACCGATTGCTATGTTTAACTGGACGCATTTCAAATATCAAATTTATATTTTAAAATTTTATCGTTTAAAATTCCACAAAATTCCAGTTAAATTTGTTACTAAAACCGTTAAAATTTACGGGTCGTTACACTCTCCCCCACTCAAAACTTTTCGTCCTCGAAAAGGAAGGAAGTAGGAGAATAGAAACAACCAAAAGAAAATAAGCTTGAATTACATTATAAACAATTAATTTAAACCATATAAATTTCAAATTTAAATCATTTATATTTAACAATTGTATTTTTTTAAATTTCAAGGTATTTCATTAAGTTGTTTTAATTTTAAATTTCTTAATATTTGATACCAAAAGATTCCTTCAAAACAAAATTTTATTTATTAATCTCATTTATTCATTGTTTTATTATCCAATTATCCTTTATTTACCATTTTCTAAAATCATAAATTTGAATAATAATTTATTATAATCATATTCTATATAAATTTTTCTTTGCTCCAAATTATTATTAAATTTATTCTACTTAATATATATCCTATCACATTAAGTATATTTACACTATTTAAAACCACTCAAATTTATTTAAAATTTCCTTTAACATCATTTCATACTGCATAGTATTCAATTACAAAGTTAACTTTTGAAAATTTAGGTAAGTTATATATAAAATGCAATTGAGCATTATCCAAATAAAATTCCCTAGTTCAATTTTCTCAAGTCTAAATATTGGTTCAAATTTTGGTTTCATTTATAATTGAAATCATCTTTTACCCATATTTTAAGAATTAAGTTTCCGATTAACTTCAAACAATTTAGTAATAAATATATATATATATATATATATATATATATATATACATTATATCCAAATAAAATCTAAATCAAATACTTATATATATTTTAAATCACGTTGTACTAAAAAAAATCAAATCAATTTCATTTCAAAACAAGAGTGTAGCAAGCTACTGATGGTCTCTCCACTTCGAAACTCGAAAATGAATGTCGATGATGCGGCCGTCATTACCGAAATTATTTTCCAGCGACAAAGAGAAGAGCACTGATTTTGAACATTTTAAAATTCTTTAAAACGGTTTCTATTTGAAAATATCTTAAATGCTATACGCTTTAAAACTTTCAATCAAAGTATGAAATCATCAGAAATTAAATTCTCAAATTCTAATTTAAATTCACTTCAAATTCCAAATCAAAATATAACTAAGTTTCCTACATTCATTTATTTATTCTGACAACAAATTCATTATCAATTTAATTTCAGAAAATTTATACTTATATATAATAAAATCATTCAATATTATTTAATTTACTAAATTGAAAACAATATTGTGTCAGTTTGCTCTGCTGAAGCGTTTTAGAAATTCTATCGCTACCGTTGATCAGACGAATCGATCGAAAACCCAAACCAACATCAACAACTCAAACAACACAATATATAAAACATTTTAAATATTAATTTACAAATACACTTCCTCGCTTAACGATACGACAATCAATTTCAAAGCAAGTATAGAGATTCAAATTTGATAGAAATCGAATCAAAGAGAATTTTGATTCGAAAATAGGTTTGAAACAGAAGATAAAAAAAATTCAATTAACAGAATCGGGAGATGGATAAGCTTATTTAATTCACGGGCAACCTTAACCGGGTCGACCGTAACTTCAAAAATAAGATTGATGCAGAATTCTGAGGTAAATCAACATTCGATCTCAAGAAATAGAATTCAGGTATAGCACGAAATAGATAGCATCGTAAACCGAGGATACGGAAATCTTCGGTAAACCGATGTCTATTGTAAAGGAGTTTCACCCCTTTTATGAATCAATTCGAGATTGGCGAGATCGCCGTCTCATTATAAGATCATTCGAAGTGGAGTTTATGGGGTACTCCAGAATCAAAAGAAGAAAAATAGTGAGGGATACGAATGAATTTCGGAACCGAGGGAACGTTCCAAAATTCAAAGGGATTTGAGTTAAAAAGGAAGAGATTGAAACTCGAATGAGAGTGATTCTGTAAATACATTTACCCTATATGCTAAGTTCTGCCTAGAGCTACCAAAAGCTCTGATACCAACTGTAACGACCCGCTATTTTGGACTATTCGCATCCGCACATGTCGGACTTGAATAATTCAAAATACCGAATTATTAATTTAAAATTTGGCAAAACTCAGATATACAGTAAATAAATAATCACAGAATCACAGACACAGAGTAATAATATGCAGCGGAAGTAAAAGAGATAGTAGTTCATGAAGCTACTGTATAAATATATAAGATACATCAGAGTTTACAACAGAAGAGAAACACGATACATCAAATACAAATCAGAATACATCACCGGAATCATCGAATACTGAAAGCGGAATAGATGGCTGAATCTTCAAGCAAAGCTCCAACTCCAAAGATGAGCCTCGAAAGCTGGTACTCTCAGTCTGACCCGAGCGTAAAGCAAAACACAAAACACTCGAGTCGGGATTAATATTCTCATATCAATAAATCCAACTCAAGTGAAATAGCAATTGAAATACAAGTAACTCAAAGGATGTTGGAATCACCGTCCTCTAAGGATCTGTTAAGTTATCTACTATGTAGTAATATACGCTAAATAGATAATGTCTATCAGTAATATAAATATCAAAATAGTGTTAAGGCGTTACCATTATCCCTCTTAACACATTTTATAAATGTCATAGTCTATACAGCACTGTAAACTCCACCGTAAACTGGTGGGCTATCAGGGAGTACTCCATAGGTATAACACAAAACAAATTCGTAGTGGTCGCGTATATAGGGATACAAGTATGACAAGGCACATGAGGCAATACCCAAGGTAGTGAAACTACCGTTCGCCTGATCCGGACTGGTGAGAACGCATCGCCGCAGCGATCGCAACACCGCGAAACAACACTCCTGAAATTCCGAGGGTGCACCAATCAATCACAAGTAATGAGTAGTAGTTACGAAGAAGTGTGTTCGCTCGAGGTAGCTAACCCTATTTGGCCCGGCACGGCTCCTGTTTTAGTCATTTCCAATTTGACACAAGTGTCAAGGCTATCCATTATCGTTCTCTTTCTTCAGTCGTCACGTACATCATTCCAACCACTTCATTCTGGATCATGACTCCGCGTATAGTTATTAAAGTGGTTTTCGGTTTAGATAGAGAGTATATCCATAACCAATTCCGGTCTCTTTAACAACTTTCGTAATTATTACACCGATTGGTCGTTTAATATGTTTCAAACCAAATCAATTTCGATTTCAGCTAGAATTCGTAAACCATCATTTCGTTTGTCTTTCTAAATCAATTTCCAAAATTTACGTTCAAAACTTCCAAATTACCATTTCAAAATCTTATAATTCGATTTCAACTTTTAATTTAACAAAACAAATATTGATTCAGGTTCGTATATACATTTCATTTCGAAATCATTTAAATTAATTTATTTTAACATTCAAATCAATTTCTTTTCATTTATCGATTTCATTCAATATTCGTTAAATTAATTATCATTCAAACAATTCTATTCAAATTCCAGTTCAATTAAATCAATTACTTAAGTTCAATTTCATTATAACAAAACTTACAAATTTACTTAAATTCGATTCGTCAAATCATATTCTTAAAATTATAAGTCTTACATTCATTTCAATAAACGCATTTTGTTTCTTGTTAAAGAAATTCAATTTCACTTATTTCTTTACTTAGTTACAAATTTCCAAAACTCAATTAATAAAGAAACTAAATTTCATATATTCGAGAAGTTTACTACACTTATTAACTTACTTAAATTTTCCAAAGCTTAACTAATAAATAAAGAAACTCAATTTCATTAATTAACGAAGTTCAAATCCACCTATTCAAAAGTTCAATTTCTCTTATCAAAGAATTCAATTTTTATTCAATTATCAAATAATTCGATCTTTTTCAATTATCAAATAATTCCAATCTTAATTATTAATAATTTCAAAACTTAATAATTACAACTTGATTATAAATTCAAACTTAATTATTAAATCATTTCCACTTAATTATGAATTCAAACTTAATCATCAAATCACTTCAACTTAATTTTTAATTCAACTTAATAATTTCAAACTTAATTATAATTTCAAATTTAATTATTAAATGATTTCAAACTTAATAATTACAAAACTCAATTATTACTAATTCTAAATTATTAATAGTTCCAAATTTAATTATTAAATAATCAAATTTCGAACAACGTACTTTCATCAATTACTACGTTAATATTTGTTTCAGATTTCAAACTTTACATTTTCTTTTAAAAAATTCAAATTCCAACTTCATTTCAAAACTTATTCCTTGCTCGAATAAAATCATTATTTTATTTTAAAATTAAATTATTGACCAATCAGATTTTATTTAATTCTCTATCCTAGGTCAAATTCATTTGGGTATTTATCATTTCAACCCGATTCTAGTTCAATTCAAAAATCAAACATAACAAAGGTAACTTGCAGTGTGATAACTGGGATGGTGTCAAAGTAAATAAACAAGCAATAACAACAATCAATAACAATCCAATAATCAATTCAAATAATCCCGAAATAATCGTATTAATCCACATTGTTGTTTGTGCGAATTAATATAATTATTATTTCTAGAATCTACACTATCATTTCATGTAGATTAAAGACTATTACATTACAGTTCTTCACTTGTCATTTATCATTCGTTTTCATACAACATAAATTCAAATTGTTCAAGGATAATTAACCATTTCTACGTGTCAAATAATTAAACATTTAAGGGGTCATATTATACAAATTTAACTAATCAAATTTAACACATATGTCGATTCAAATTTTAACTATCCTACATCAAATTCAATTGCATAATATTTATCACTTAATACATTTCAAATTAACATCTAATATAAACAACAAACAATCAATCAGTTATCAGCCAAACAGGATTATCATCGTATAATTTACAGATAACGGTGTCAGATGTCAAAGGTGAACTGATACATAAATAACAGTGCAGTAAATAACAGCAGCATATTTCAATTGTAGTTTCAATTGAAATCAAATTTAATAAATAAAAGAACATTAATCGTGAGTGATTGCTCACCTTTCGAGGCTAGATGATGAACGAGAAGATGACATGGATACGCACACTGATGCGGACACTGAATTTGAATTGCGAATCCAAGCAAAACAAATTCGGCACGAATTCGACGGACAAGCTGATAGATAGGAAATAGACGAAATTTGATCAAAACTTGATCGATGCAGATAATCTTGAAACAAAAGTATATTATATTTGTTTTTCTCAAACCAATATTCAATTTTAAATTACGTACTATATTTCAAATCATAATACATATCCAGATCATGAAATTTATAGAGTAATACAGGCTTATAAATACAGTACAGTAAACGTTATACATTTAGGTGCACACGCGTATATAAACGTTTTTTTTTTTAAATCACATTTTGCTTTCCTAAATCAACTTTGAAAATAAAAGCTTACCGTCTCAGTAAATTTATACTACAAGCTACGCATATATTTCATACACTTACAATCTTATAAGTATTTACAACTATATAGCTTAAAATGACACTTAATATATCTTAGGCATATTTTATATCAGATCCATAAAAAAAAGAAAAATCACCATTATATTAATATAATACAACTTGTATAAACTGTGTATATAATGACACTAAATCTAAACCCATATATCGCTATATACAACATCTAACAACTTTTATATAAACAACAGAAGAAGAAAAAAAAACTAACGCATATAACTAGCAAATATATACATAAGTTTTAAATCAGAACAGTAGGAACTATCTACATACAAAATTACATATAATATACCCAAAACACATATGCTTTAACTTCTTTCTATATATAAGATACGTAACTTAGAAGAAAAAAAATAAACTGTAACTATATGTTTACGCTAACATAACTCAAACAAAGCTTTCATTATAAAATTTATGTAACCTCATTTTGCAAACTGTACATGATCCACTTTATAAAATATTTGTATATAAACAAAAGAACTTTAAACTTATATTTTTATACAGTAATGAGATTAACTTGCATAAATAACTAATATATAACTTATAGTATTTTAAACTCACCATAAAGATGTTATTACTGCTGAAATCAAACTGGGTGTTGCATAATACATTTCTTGCATTACCAAGCCCAGCCTCATCAACAGAAAGCTCTAGTGCACGGGAGGGAGTAGTCGGCACGTTGCCTTCAACCATGGTGAGGAGAGCTTAGGCGGACGATACATGGCAGGGTCAGGGAGGTTGCATGCGTGTGGGATCGGCTACTGGTGGCTGTCGACGTGAGTGGAAGTGAGGTGCAGTGCAAAGTTTGGAGGGGTGCGGTTCGGCAACGTGTGATCGTGGGCGAATAGAAGGAGTGTTAATGGGTTACCGGTCTAGAAGGGTGGCACTCAGGCGGAGGACGAGGCGGAGATGGTCGGCGTTCACGCGGCAAGGAGTAAAGCACGGGAGTCGGAAGAGAGAGGCGAGGGAAAGTATGTTGTGTTTTTTTTTTAGAGGGACGGGATCGGCTGGTCAAAAGATGCAAAGGGGAGGTGAAGGATGGTGGAATGGCGTGGGCTGGTTCATGGCGGTGCGCGAGGCGGAAGAGGCAGTTTGGGTGGGGCCGAAAGGTTGATCGGCGGAGCGGGTATGGGTGAGTGCGTGAGGAAAGGCGCTGTTCCATGCGAACACAAGATGGCTACAGCAAGATTTATGTATAGACTTAAATTTCTTGTAAAAGAAGAATGATGGCATCAGGTGTTAAAAGGATGAGAATGAATGGTCACAGAATGGGTTACAGGTGGCTTTATATTTAATTTTCTTAGAACTAACCAAAGAAGAGAAAGGGACAGTGAGAAAATGAAAGTTTATAAATATTTTGAAACTAGGAGCATAGGAATGGAGCAAAAAGTCTGACACGTGAATTCAGAAAATAATAAAGGATAATGGCTGTCATGTTAATACATTGTAGAAACGAAATGGACACAACAACCAAAAGTCACAAACCAGGTACCGATACGGTAGGCGTTTCGCACCGTGCAACATGCACCGGATTTCGAATTTGACAATCGAATATACCGTAGAGATCAGCATGACGAGACGATCAAAACGGTATACAGATATCAGTGCCACGAATGAATTATAAAAATTCGAAATTTTCTACTGCGGAAAATGCATGAAAATCACAGAGAAATAAGATCAACGGAGTTAAAAATGTCCGAATTTGGAAAAACGACAAACTGACAACTTGCTCAAAAGATGGTTTAGAATTTTTCTGTGTAAAAATATTTTGGTTTTGAAAACGTTTTATTTTCATCGCTTTTTAACCGATTAAATAGAAGTAAATTTACGCACGAAATAAACTTTCATATTTTCGGACGAAACTTTACCGATTGCTATGTTTAACTGGACACATTTCAAATATCAAATTTATATTTTAAAATTTTATCGTTTAAAATTCCACAAAATTCCAGTTAAATTTGTTACTAAAACTGTTAAAATTTACGGGTCGTTACATTTAGTTATGTCATTCCTTCTGGATAGAGGTGGTATCATGGTGTGGAGCCCAGATACTTAACCTATGTGGTTACTGCAAATTCAATACTTTGTGGCTGTTGGAAATCGGGGATCCTCGGATATAGATCGGTTAAGATCGGGGAATGACATATTCGTGTCAGTAGTTACCCAGTTAGGGGTAACCCGGCCTTGTGTTGGCAGAGATCCGGTTAGGTTCTCTGGACGTCATTCCAGAGGCGTTTCCATGTGGCAATGGGAAGTTCCTTGGCCTGACCATTTGTTGGAAATCCAAAGAAACAATACGAGCCTTTACGGTTGTAGTTGTAGAACCTATCATTCACTTATGGTGGCGCCCCACTGTTTGGATGGTAGCTATAGTAGGCATAAGTGCGAAATGCCTATGCTGGCTAAGATTTATATTCTACTTTCGAAATTGTTTTCTACACTATGCACTAAAAATAATATCAAAGATGATTTGATTTTGCGTAGTAAGCATCTTTGACTATCATAAGGAGAAACCTCCTCCAAGTCTGCGTTTGCATTGTGTGTGTGGCGGGAGACCTTATGGTAGTTTCATTTTCAAAAAGCATTGCGAATTTTCTTTTAAAATTTCTCCTATTCTTTATTTAAAAGATAAATAACTGTTTTAGTTCTCACACCAGTCACATAACTGACCTGGAGTTTATTGTTCCCTTCCTAAACTCTGGGTGCCCACCAATTTCTACACGGGCAGTCTAGAGTTAGGTTATCAGGTCATTCTGGATTCAGGTGTTGCTACAGATATCTGGAGGCGAGCTGGATGGCGTAGTATATTATATTGTATATAGTATTTCTTTTCCGCTGTTTGTTGTTGTTTGTTGTTGTACACTCTGATGATGTAATGTAATGTGATGTAATGTAATAACCGATATATTTCTTTGTTTTAAAGATTATTCATTTATCTATTATATGTTGTTCCGCTGCGAATTGTGAGATTCTGATTTTGTCTGTTGTTCTTTCCTGTTCTGGTATTTGTTTTTCTATTTTTCTTTCTTTTTCTCTCTTCTTCTACCTCTTTCTTCTTCTTCAACCATAACATTTTGGGTTTTCGGCAATGAAAAATCGCAAACGTTACAATTGATCTGTAAAGGTACTAAATTTGTAAATTGGGATCTTATATAATCGAAGTCTATATAAGTGTGATTCGATATACTTTTGATTTTGGAAAGTATTAAATTTGAAATGAAATCTTATATAATGGACTTTATATATGTATGATATTTGAAAGTGATTTTGAAAGATACTATATGATACATATTTTCGAAGTAAAGATATGGAAAGTGCCTTCTGCTTGATATCCGCTTTGTGGCCACACTGTGGATTCATTCTATCGATATTATTCTCTCTTTGATTTGGGTTTTCCGGATATGATACTCGAGTGTCCATCGAATTCCATGGCGATATCCATGGTCTTATGATCGTGACTGCATAGCGCAACTGCCTGGCTGAGCTGGCCTGGGGGTACGGATTGTTTCTTTGGGGATCCAGACGTAATCATTGTGTATCCTGCACTCTATGCAGGTCGCATTAGTAGCAAAACTGCCTGGCTGAGACGGCCTAGGGGTACGGATTGTTTCCTGTGGTATCCAGGCAAAACCATTGTGTATCCTGCATTCTATTAGTCATCATGGCGTAACTCGCAGGGCTGAGAAAGCTTATGGACACGGATTGTTTCCTAGGGGATCCAGGCGTAACCATTGTGTATCTGCGATCAATGATTAGACAACTGTTTCGGTTTGGTTGATTTGTTTGGATTTTACTTTCCATATCTGTTTTTTTAAGGTTTTTCCAGTATTTTCACTAGTTGTTGAAACAAATCTGTTAGTACCTGGAGAATTCTAGCTTTGCGCCTGATCAACGCATGGCCAGAGTCTGCGAGAACGAAAGTAAACTTGTTAAGACATCGAGTTATAAAATTATTTTGATAAAAGTATCTTGATAAAGTACTATATAAAGAATATTTTGATCAGTTATTTTCCCTTCTAAAAATTTAAAATGATTTTAAATATTGTTTACTTTGAACCCTCAGATTTGAATCAAACACTATTCATCGTACTATAAAAAAATTAAATTGAAATGAATAATGGTTTAAATAATGGCTCATCCTTGTCTTTCAACCTACTTTCCCTCCTAGCTACTTTCCCCCTACCTTCTTTAGGGATGTCTTCCAACCTATTGTTCTTTCTAGTTGTTTCTCCGCTTCTTTTCTTTTCAAGGACGAAAAGATTTTAGTGGGAGAGAGTGTAACAACCCTACATTTTTATGTACATTTTAATTTTGACTTTTTTTCATTTTGAAATTATTTTAAACTTGTTTCATTTCAAACATTTCATTTTTAAATATAAACTTAGATTATTATGTGAATTATAATTCCAACTGGTATAAATTGAATATTTTACTGAAAAGTGGATTTCTGGTCAAACTGGTCAAACTTTGACAATTAAATTTCAAATTTAAATATTTAAATTCTTAAATTTTATCTTTTATTAAGAAAATAGATTTAATAACTTGAATACTGCTTTTCGTTTTGTTGAAAACGGATTTAAATTGTGAAAGTTATGTATATTTCAATATTAAGTGCAATTTGTTTTATTTAGCAATTTTTTCGATTTTAAATTATATAAATTATACTTTCTTTGTCATATTTTATTTTAATATGTGTTAATATGTTATTTTATGTATATTTTTGTTTTTGATATTCTTTTAAATGAAGTAAATAATTTTCCAATGCCATTGGTAATTTTCTTGTAATTTTTATGTTCCGTTTGCTATTTTTAAACAATTTCTTTATTCCTTTTTCTATTTTTGTCCAATTTAATTATTTATTTTATTTTGAAAATGATAAATAAATTAGTTTTTTTCAAATTTTCGCTTCATAATGTTTTTAAAATGAAGTGGATATTTTTCCAAGCTAGTAGTGATTTATTTGTAATTTTTAGACATTGTTTTGTATTTTTAAGTAATTTCTTTCATTCTTTTTATATTTTCTTTAAAATTAATTATTTATTTTCTTACATTTTTACTTGGTTTCTGTTTGTAAAGCATAGTTCTGACTTATTTTTTTTATATAAAATTAAAAAGAGAAGGAAATACCAAAGGTTTAAAAAAGTTACAAAACTTAAGGCTTTTCACCTTCAAAACTCTTCATTTTCACAACTCCTCATTTATGCGCATTTTTGCCGTATACTTCTTTTTCTCTTCAGCCTCATCTTCATTTTTCACGTGAACAACTTCCTCAAACAAAAACAAAAACAAAAAATCATGGCCACCATTTATGATCAAAGGAGTTTGGGTAAATTCTTCTTTTCTTCTCTTGTTTTTTGTTTTTCTACTTGATTTTTGCAATTGTTCTCAACTAGATTTGATTGGCTCCTCTTCCTCTAGGCTTAGGCTGACCTCCACCACCTCCTTCTTTGATCAACCACCCCTTTAGTCCACCACCATGGCCAAGCCAAGCCCATCTAGGCAAACTTCAACAAAATCCACTTAAACCATCACTTTATACATAAACCAAGCTATCCCTTGTTCCATCACCTTCTACCACCTCTAGCCGCCACTTCCTCCACCACCTCTGACCTGGCCTCCAATATCTACCATGTCACTCGCCACCAACTAGACATTAGGCCTTGACCTTAGATTCTCTGGCCGAACCCATTTGTAGCCAAGATATGTTGATATTGCCTAGTTGTTGAAGATGTGTGCACCTAGATCTATGCACCATCAAAACCATCATAGGCCGATCAATGCTACACCCAAACCGGATCTTGTAGCATGCCATGGCCGAGCTAAACACTTACCTAGCTGATGCATATGAAGTTGAGAATAAGTGCAATGCATTTGATTTTGTTTTGGGCTTTGGTTTCTAACATCGTTTAGTGATAAATTGTTTTGAAACTTATCTATGTTGCATTGTTTTGTTCAAATGTTTGATCAAGGTTTAGCTTTAGCTCTCCACTCTCAAGTCATTTCCATATTGTCATGCCTTCGTAATGTCTGTATTATTTTCTTTGGTAGCTATCTCCAGCTTAAACAGGTGAGTTATTCGCACCAGACAATATGTACATATATAACTAGTAAATTGACCCCTTTTGAATCTGTAAAATGCATTATCATGTTATACCTGCTATATTATGATTATATGATGTTCACCCATGCTTAAACACTTGTTATAACATCTGTTACTGTTATATTATGTTGTTCTGTTATTTTTATCAGTTTATCACACTACAAGTTCTCTTTAGATTAGAATCACTATGGGTTGAAATGATACATACCCGAACGGACTTTAGAATAAGAGAAAATCATTATGGGCTGAAATGATAGACCTGAATGATTTTCAATTATTTTCATTACTTGGGATTGCGGGTTTGAAATGATCAAACCTGGGTTTTCTTTGTAAATTACGGGTTGAAATGATATATTAACCGTATCACTTTACCTAGGCTAGAAAATGAAACACAGACCCGTTGTAAAAATATGTTTTTCTAAAAAATTTAAAATATTTTAGAAATCTAAATATTATAATATTTTGATTTAAATTTGATTAAAAATGATTTTCGTAAAGCGTTATTGATTTTCTGAAAATTTATAAGTGAATAAATAAATGGTAAAGTTAGAAAATCTGAAATGTAAGTTATTTTGGAAATTAAAATTTGGTGATAAATGGAATTTAAATTAAATATCAAAATATGATAAATTTATGATATTTTGGATTAAATGAATTTAAAATGATTTTATAATATATTAATGATTTTTGAATAAAGTTAAAATGTGAAATGAATGAATATTTAAGTTGAAATTTGGAAATATAACTAAAATTGGAAATTTGTGAATTTGGCTTAAAAGTGAATTTTAATTTAAGTAAATAAAAATGAAATTAAGTTATATTTGAAAATTTCAAACTTAAGTGTTAAGTTAAATTTAATTTAATGAATTTAAAATTTAATGTTGGAATTTAATAAGTGAATTATTATTAAATTTTGATTTTTGAATGGAGATTTAACTTTATAAAATCATGAGTATAAGGGTATTTGAATGATTGTTTTAAAAGTGAAATTATATGATTTTATAAGTTAAAAATGATTTAAATAAAAATATAATTGTTTGTGAAATTATACTGAATATTTGAAGTTAATTAACTGCATTTCTGAAATGCTATTAATTCTAATGTAAATGATAATACAATATTTGTAAATGCTGAGTTGATAATAATGAACCAAATGGCTAAGTTTAATTAAAGGCTATTATAGCATTTTTGTAAATGTTATAATTGTTGAATTTAACTAAGTTTCATTTGAAACTAATGTAACCCTCTTACAACATTTTTAAATGTTATCTTTTGTTAAATTAAACTGTTTTGAATGTAACTTTTGTATCAATTTCTAAATACTGCGAAAGTTGAATTTTCATCTGTTTTAATAAATTAAGTGAATAAATGAATTTTGAAAGACTAAAATTTTGAAAATTTAGTAATTTAATTATTAAATATATTAACTTCATTTTATGATTCAAAGTAAAGTAATTTGTTTCGAAATATAAACTATTTTGAAATGTGTTTTGTAATGGTATTTAAATTAAATAAAAATGAATGTCGTTTGGAAGATATGATATTTTGAAATGGATTTTGAATGATATTGAATTTTGAAATGATATTTGATTTTGAAGTATAAAATTCCATTTTTAAATAACCACGGGATATATTTAATTTATAGTTTAACTGATTCTCAAAGGATGGGCGATCCCAAGCATCCTTTAAGTTATTGTGCATTTCTACTACATTTCAATTGAGTTGGTGTAACGATCCTGAATTTTGAACAAATTTAAATTGAAAATATTTAATTAATTTTAAATATTTGAATGATGATTTAAATTGAATTCCAATAAAACTATGAATTGACGATTAAATTTTTGAATTTAATCTATTTAAAGTTGAATAGAATTTGAATGTAACTTTGAAGTTTGAAATTGAATATGGGATTTGTATTGAAATTCAAACTAACGACTTAGAAGAAAAATAGTTTGGATTTACGAATTATTATTTATGAAAATTTATAAATGGATGGTTAGTTTAATAACATTTTCCTTTAACTTAAATAAATGAATAAAATTTTAATCAATATAAAATAAATTGAGAAACACGTTAATATAAATTTGTGCTTGATAATTGAACTTCAAAACGTTTATAAGTTTATTTAAAGAAAAAAATTTATACAAAACAAAATTGAATTCAAAATAAAAATAAAAATATATATATATAATAAAATAAATAAAGAATATACTAGTTAAAATTTTAACAAGATTAATCAAGCAAAATATACGAAGCAAAAATTGCATTCGAAAAGAAAAAGGAAAAAAAAATAATAATAAGAGAAAACGAAAAAAAAAAGAAACAACAATGGCGGCCTCCTCTTCGTCGTTCAACAACTAGGGCTTCCGCTTCATCTTCATTCGCTCAATCCAAGTTAGGGTTTTTGCACGAGTCTAGTCTCTTCGTCTTCGATTCAAGCTAGGGCTTTGGCTTCGGTAGAAGGTGAGTAATTTAGTTACTCACATCTAACTCCATCTCAGGTTGTTGGGTTTACATTCGGTGATTTTCGTTCATGTATAACTGTTTGAATTTGTCAATTATTTTCTTGGCCATTCAATTTTGTTGATGTTGATGATTTTAGCTTGTTCGAATTTCTGGAAAATTGATTTTATGCTATGGCTTCGGCCTTTGATATTGTTCGATTTTGGTAAAGCACGACATTGACTTTTGCTTTGCACTTGTTCTCTAACTCTGGTTTGAACTATTCGATTTGTGACTTTGACTTTGGTCACTTGGAACTGCAGTTGTAAATTTTTAAATTACTGCTTTGATGTATTTTTGAAGTCACCCCTGATATTTTGGCCATTCGAATTTGTCCATTCCTGTAGCTTTCATTACCTCATCACTGTTACATCTTTCGATAGTTTGGTGGTTGTTGACACTTTGTACCAGAGCTGTTGGCATCTGTACATTTTTGGTTGAAACTGGTCATACATTTATATCACTGGTAGCTGCATGTGTAACTGTGGTCGAGTTGTATCCATGTGTATACTATGAGCAAGTTGCAGTGTTCATTTTTTTTGTTGGATTTGCCTGTTTGGTCTTGCACCTTGATTCATGTAAATGGTCACTGCATCATATATGACATAGATGCATTTGAGTTGTTTCTGTTGCCGTGGACTGTGCCATCACGTTCATGTGCGTTTTTCATTTAAGTTTGTAATCTCCAGCCATGTATGGGTTACTGATGCCTTTACTCCACGAATTCATGTCTCATATATGCAATATGTTGTTTCCTGTCTGGTTCATCTTGAAATTCTGTATGATGACATTGAGCACTGCTTCATCTTTTCCTTTGTGTGCTGTTGGTTCTAATCCCATCTGCAGTTACTGCTTGAGTTCGACAGTTGTATACGTCAGGTGCACTTCTAGTAGAGTGTGCACGTCTTTGAAATTGCGAAACTATGGCCTGCATGTTGCCATCCCCTTGCTGCAGATGCATTTGTGCAGTTTGTATTTGCTGTGCCCCTTTTGTTTATTTTGCCTTATTCTTGGTTATATTTGGATTTATCTCCTTATTTATAAAGCATGGCTTTAACTTTGGTACTTTGATGCCTCTGAACTAGTTTGCAACTGCTGGCCCCAGTGTTGTCTTCAGTTGCGCACTTGTTCTTCTCGTAATATGAACACGAAGTATTACATATATGAATTGCAGATTTTTGGAAGATCGTTTCAGATTTTTATGACCTAACATGACTGTTCATTGTTATTATCAGTGCATCGTCATTGTTGCATTCTTGTATATGCATGTGTTGAGTTGTTCACTGATGCAATACTTGTTGCCTTCATTTAAAACCCTGTTGCATTTGGGTTAGTGGCTACATTAAGTTGTTTTCATGTGCGATGCTTGTGGTGACTACAGTATTTGTTGCAGTTTGCCTTTGTATTCATTTGTGACTGCAGTTTCATTTTATATGCAGTTTCGCTTTGTGATTGGCGTCGCATTGATGCAATTGGATTTGTTTTTCCTAATTTCAGTTGAGTTCGGCACTTACGTTGTCGTTGCTCGATCGTTTAGTTTCGAGGTCATTTGCACTTGTGTTGAATCTGATTTTTTTTTATTTGACCTTGTGCACTCGAGTTGGCGAGGCAGTGCACATGTATGTACGTGTGCAACTGCAGCCACGTAGTATCGACATTTTGAATCGATATTTGAACCTTCATTGATTTTGGTTCGTTGATTTTTTGAGTATATCATCACGATAGTGGCAAGGCAGTGCACGCAAGCGTGAACTGCAGCCACACGGCATTGATTTTTATTGATATACTATTGTGTTTTGATTTATGATCTTTTGCATATTTCATTACGGTAGTGGCGAGGCAGTGCACGCAAGCGTGAACTGCAGCCACGGAGTTGACATTTTAAATGTGGCGAGGCCGTACGCGAGTGCGTGTACTGCAGCCCTACCAAATTTTAATGTTTAAATTGATGTTTTCTTTTTGATGAAAATTATTTTATGTTGCCAATTCAATGTATTTTGAATCGATTTTGATGATTTTGTTGTAAATTGCCGTTTAGGCAAATTTTAATTATTTTCTAAATGATCTTCATCAATAATCCCTTCATCTATCTCATTGATAATCTGAATCTGTTGAATTGTTGTTTAACACTGTTAAGTGTTATATTTACCGTTATCCGATTACTTGTTAAAGGATCGGATAGGTAAATTTATATTTGACTGTCGTCTAATTGTTGTTTGATTATTATTGCCTCTATGCACTAATAACTGAGTTTGAATTAGACTGACCTGTGTATTATTTTCTTTTGAATATAATACTCGGGTCAGACCGAGTATTTTTACAGCTTGAAGATTTTCAGGCCGCGAAGTTAGAGAGAGAGGGGAAAGCACTTCACTAAAGTTTTTCGAGAAAATTTTCTTTGTACTCTAAAAGATATATATATATATATATATATATATATATAGATAACTGTTCCGCTGTATTAAAATCTGATTCATTGTATAAAACTCTGATGAATGTAAGAAAAAATTCATTTATGAAAAATATTATGATTATTCTGTGATTCTGTGGCTGATTCTGTTTAAACTCTATAAACTGACTAACAATCCGTCATTTTGAACGTTTCTAGGTGGTTTAATTACCGACAAGAGGCGGTCAGGGCGGCGGGTCGTTACAAAAGTGGTATCAGAGCTTTGGTTTACTCAAAGCTCAGTTTATGATGTTTAATATGAATAGTTACTAGAACCACTATAAAGAAAGTGCTTTTCAAATTTAAAGAAGTATAAAATTGTTTTCTTTAAAATAAAAGGTATTTTGAAAGTTTGAATTATTTTGAAAATTCCCCTCTCTAAATTTAAGTTTGCGTTAGTTCTCTTCGGTGAGGTCTTCTTAGATTTGAGTTTCAATCGTTCGGAGACTCATTATCGAATTTTTGAGAGTTTGGGAAAATGAAAAATAAAAGTTAAGTGAAGAGAATTAATGAATTGATTTGAATCAAATATTGTGAATATCTACAAAATAATAATTGTGAAATAAAATGATATTTCAATTTAGTTATAGCCAAGAGGATAATTAAAGTATAACTTGAGAATTTGATTCTGAATTCTTTCGAAAATTGATTTCAAATGTTGTTAAGAACGAATTAGTAAATAAATGAATTATAAGTATTTAACTTATAATATGGATTTTGGGTATATAACTGAGTTATATAAATTGAATTGAATTGAATTAATAAAAAGATTTATAAATCGAAGTTTTATAAATAGAAAGGGAATTTGTAAAGATTGTTTATAAGTTCGAAATCAATTGAATTTGATAAGTAAATTGTTGTAGCTTATTAAAGGAGTTATATTCACGATTTTGGACAGTGGATAACCCTTTAAAAATAAAAAATAGGTTGAAGAAATGATGAAATTGGTTGACAAAGTATATTCACGATTTTGGACAGTGAATACATTATTGAATAAAACAGATATGTTTTAGGTAAAATGATTGAATAATCCAACCTCTGCTAATAAGAATTGCAAATATTGATAGGAAACTTCGAAAACACCTTGTTTATTATAATGGCGAAAACCGAAGCACAAAAAGCAGCACGCCGTGAACGAAGAGCAATTGCTCGTAGAGAAGCAGAAGCGAGACGTGCGGAAATTGAAAGGAGATTCAGTGAAAGGCAAGCACCTGGTCCATATGATGAGGTTATTTGCTATCGATGTCATAAAAAGGGACATTATGCCATTAAGTGCCGAGTAAGGAGAAAGAAAAGGAATGTGGATGACCGGTTCGCTCGTCCTAAGATTGTGTGTTTTAAATGTCGGGAGAAAGGGCATTTTCTTAGTCATTGCCCTAAAGTGAAAAGGAAAAAGTGCGTACTCAATTTACCCGTCGATAGATTGACAATCTGCTACCATTGTCGTCAGACTGGACATATAGCCAGAAACTGCACCGAAAGACAACAGGTAGAGCAAGCTATAGCCCGACCAGCTAGAGCGAAAAGTGCTAAGGTGATAGATAAGGATGGAAACATCTCATATTTTTGCAATAACTGTAAGGAGTGGGGACATGTGGATTTTGAATGTGTTAATTCTCCTTTAACACAACATGAAATAGTGTCATCCGAAGATGAAAGTTTGGCAAAGATGCATACTACCGGACAAGAAGTTGATAGTCCTTAATTATTCTGAATCTTAAACCAATCGATATATTTTGTAATACTATCCTTTGTAATCCACAATCTTCTGTGTACGTCTTTTAAAAGTATTAAGCTATGTAAAATTTTGTACGGAAGAAATATTTTAATGAAATAGCATCTTGGGAAGGAAATTTAATTGTTGATTTAACTGTATGAATCAAACTGAGTTTGATGTAAAGTTTATATTTCAAGTTTAAAACTATTGCCTAAAATAGTTAATGTGGAAATATGAATCTAATGGAACCAATTCGATGAATAATTTACTAAAGAACTAGTTGATTATTTTTGAAATAGAAAGCAAATGCAAAGTTCAAATGAGATTTAGATTTCAAATTTGAAGTTGTCAACACGATAATCTATAATAGGTTTAAATAGATTCAGTGATGAATTTGAATTTAAACGTGCGGAAAATTAAATTAAGTGAAAAACTTAATATTGAAAAGTTTGAAATCGGTTTAAAACCAATATTGTGAAAAATATGAGGGATTCAAACTATGAATTAAGTTGAAGTTGAAAAAGTTAATAGTTTTAAAAGTGTTTTAAAATGCATCAACTATCGAATACATAGATTTCAACATTCAATTGTTGAAATAGGCGTTTTCGAGAAATAAGGAAATGGTGGACTATAACACTGTTGTTATAGTAAATGGTTTCCGGAAGGAAATGTTGTTTATAGTATTGGGATTTATATATCTATCTTAAATCCGAATCCCTATACTAGTGATTTTGAGTTGTCGTAACGATGTTTTACGTAACATTCGTTTTAACTCAAATAAATGTGTTTAAAAGAATGATTTCCTTAAAGAATGAAATATATACTTAATTTTGATTCAAGTATATTGAATATTTTCAAAGTGTTGAAAATGAAAGAATTTGTGAATTACTTATTATTGAATAAGTATGGAAATGTTTTCCAATATGAAATGAAAGGTTTGAAATTTTATCTTTTAAAGATAAATTGAAAAATGAATATTTGAAATTGGTTTCAAATGGCTAAGTGTGAAAATTTTATATCTTGTAAAGATATTATTTTGAGAAATTTGAACGATTAGTTCAACTTGGAAATTTTTCAAAGAATTGAATTTTGAGTTAAATTGAGTTTAACTTTGACACCAAAAAACAATATAAGTTCAACTTTGAATTTTGGATAGTCGATTGGGATTGTATGTCTAACATTGTGAATTGATGACATAGCATTTGATCTCTATTAAATATATATCTGTGGTGGCGGAGAATTTATTCTTTTAGCTTAACACCCTTCTCTGAGACGTACGAGCTTAGAGGTTATATATCGATAGACATCAATTATGTGTTGAGAATTGACGATGTAACGTGAAATCCAAATCGAATGTGAAGTCGATAATGAATTGGATTATGAATGTGAAATAGGTTTGAGATAACCTTAAATTTTCAAATCGATTTAGAGGAAAATTTTAAACGTGATGGAAAATTTGGAATCCTCTATTTGTTGTGAATGTGAATTGAGTTTTCGTAACTTATATATGTGAATATAATTCGAAAACTATCAGTTTGGAAAGTCATTATTATGAAAATCCTGTGTAGGTTTACATAGGTATGATATGTACGAAATGTGAAATGAAGTACTATATGTATATGACATATGTTTTCTAAAAACTGAGGATATGGAAATGTACCTTCCATTTATTATGTGTGAAAGTGATTGGAACTCGGTGGAGTGTCCATTAGAAATCGTAGCTACGTAGAATTCCATTAGTGGAATGTCCATTGGGACTGATATGATATACCCACAATGGATCATCGTGTTTAGGATTATGTGATTGATGCTGGCATAATTCGTGGGGCGTGATGCCTACAGTTACAAGCGATTCCACTGAGATAGTGGCGCAACCGCCGAGTAAACTGCGATCTGGAAACTGAAGCGAAATTCGAGGGGCGTGATGCCTAAGGCCACGAGCGATTCTACTGAGATAGTAGTGTAACCGCCGTGTGGACCGCGATCTAAGGCGACAACCATGGCGAAATTCAGGAGTGATGAGAAATCTAAGATTACAAGTGATTCTACTGAGATAGTAGCGTAACCGCCGGGTAAACTGTGATCCATGGGGGAACGGGCTTTCCATATCCATTTTTAAAAAGAATTTTTAAAAAGTATTTTCACTGGGAGTTGAAGCAAGTATATTTAGTACTTGGAGATTTTTAGTCTTGCGCCTGGCCAGCGTATGCCTAATGTCTGTAAGAACGACGATGGACTTGTTAAACTTCGAGTTATCAAGTATTCTCAAACTTTGAATAGAAAATCAATAATCTGAAATTAGAATTACATAATTCTAACTTAATGAATTAAGGAAGAAGATCTTTTTGAATATTTTGAAAGTCCACAGCTTTGGATAAGATATATTATGCAAATATTTAGCATGAAAGATTTTAAGTTTAAAAATCTGAGTTTTGTAAGTCAAAAATTTGGTAAAAGACTTTTGAGTCTTGATTATTGAAATTGATAAACAAAACTAGTAAATGAAATAAATGGAATGAATTCTATATTTATTTGCGAGTTTGAAACTTGGTAAAATTATGTAGGGTATAAATATCGGTGAGATTTTAGCAATCGTTTTTCCTAACTTATAATTTCGGGACGAAATTCTTTTAAGTAGGGGAGATTGTAACGATCCTGAATTTTGAACAAATTTAAATTGAAAATATTTAATTAATTTTAAATATTTGAATGATGATTTAAATTGAATTCCAATAAAACTATGAATTGATGATTAAATTTTTGAATTTAATCTATTTAAAGTTGAATAGAATTTGAATTTAACTTTGAAGTTTGAAATTGAATATGGGATTTGTATTGAAATTCAAACTAACGACTTAGAAGAAAAATAGTTTGGATTTACGAATTATTATTTATGAAAATTTATAAATGGATGGTTAGTTTAATAACATTTTTCTTTAACTTAAATAAATGAATAAAATTTTAATCAATATAAAATAAATTGAGAAACACGTTAATATAAATTTGTGCTTGATAATTGAACTTCAAAACGTTTATAAGTTTATTTAAAGAAAAAAATTTATACAAAACAAAACTGAATTCAAAATAAAAATAAAAATAAAAATATATATATATATAATAAAATAAATAAAGAATATACTAGTTAAAATTTTAACAAGATTAATCAAGCAAAATATACAAAGAAAAAATTGCATTCAAAAAGAAAAAGGAAAAAAAAATAATAATAAGAGAAAACGAAAAAAAAAAGAAACAACAATGGCGGCCTCCTCTTCGTCGTTCAACAACTAGGGCTTCCGCTTCATCTTCATTCGCTCAATCCAAGTAAGGGTTTTTGCACGAGTCTAGTCTCTTCGTCTTCGATTCAAGCTAGGGCTTTGGCTTCGGTAAAAGGTGAGTAATTTAGTTACTCACATCTAACTCCATCTCAGGTTGTTGGGTTTACATTCGGTGATTTTCGTTCATGTATAACTGTTTGAATTTGTCAATTATTTTCTTGGCCATTCAATTTTGTTGATGTTGATGATTTCAGCTTGTTCGAATTTCTGGAAAATTGATTTTATGCTATGGCTTCGGCCTTTGATATTGTTCGATTTTGGTAAAGCACGACATTGACTTTTGCTTTGCACTTGTTCTCTGACTCTGGTTTGAACTATTCGATTTGTGACTTTGACTTTGGTCACTTGGAACTGCAGTTGTAAATTTTTAAATTACTGCTTTGATGTATTTTTGAAGTCACCCCTGATATTTTGGCCATTCGAATTTGTCCATTCCTGTAGCTTTCATTACCTCATCACTGTTACATCTTTCGATAGTTTGGTGGTTGTTGACACTTTGTACCAGAGCTGTTGGCATCTGTACATTTTTGGTTGAAACTGGTCATACATTTATATCACTGGTAGCTGCATGTGTAACTGTGGTCGAGTTGTATCCATGTGTATACTATGAGCAAGTTGCAGTGTTCATTTTTTTTGTTGGATTTGCCTGTTTGGTCTTGCACCTTGATTCATGTAAATGGTCACTGCATCATATATGACATAGATGCATTTGAGTTGTTTCTGTTGCCGTGGACTGTGCCATCACGTTCATGTGCGTTTTTCATTTAAGTTTGTAATCTCCAGCCATGTATGGGTTACTGATGCCTTTACTCCACGAATTCATGTCTCATATATGCAATATGTTGTTTCCTGTCTGGTTCATCTTGAAATTCTGTATGATGACATTGAGCACTGCTTCATCTTTTCCTTTGTGTGCTGTTGGTTCTAATCCCATCTGCAGTTACTGCTTGAGTTCGACAGTTGTATACGTCAGGTGCACTTCTAGTAGAGTGTGCACGTCTTTGAAATTGCGAAACTATGGCCTGCATGTTGCCATCCCCTTGCTGCAGATGCATTTGTGCAGTTTGTATTTGCTGTGCCCCTTTTGTTTATTTTGCCTTATTCTTGGTTATATTTGGATTTATCTCCTTATTTATAAAGCATGGCTTTAACTTTGGTACTTTGATGCCTCTGAACTAGTTTGCAACTGCTGGCCCCAGTGTTGTCTTCAGTTGCGCACTTGTTCTTCTCGTAATATGAACACGAAGTATTACATATATGAATTGCAGATTTTTGGAAGATCGTTTCAGATTTTTATGACCTAACATGACTGTTCATTGTTATTATCAGTGCATCGTCATTGTTGCATTCTTGTATATGCATGTGTTGAGTTGTTCACTGATGCAATACTTGTTGCCTTCATTTAAAACCCTGTTGCATTTGGGTTAGTGGCTACATTAAGTTGTTTTCATGTGCGATGCTTGTGGTGACTACAGTATTTGTTGCAGTTTGCCTTTGTATTCATTTGTGACTGCAGTTTCATTTTATATGCAGTTTCGCTTTGTGATTGGCGTCGCATTGATGCAATTGGATTTGTTTTTCCTAATTTCAGTTGAGTTCGGCACTTACGTTGTCGTTGCTCGATCGTTTAGTTTCGAGGTCATTTGCACTTGTGTTGAATCTGATTTTTTTTTATTTGACCTTGTGCACTCGAGTTGGCGAGGCAGTGCACATGTATGTACGTGTGCAACTGCAGCCACGTAGTATCGACATTTTGAATCGATATTTGAACCTTCATTGATTTTGGTTCGTTGATTTTTTGAGTATATCATCACGACAGTGGCAAGGCAGTGCACGCAAGCATGAACTGCAGCCACACGGCATTGATTTTTATTGATATACTATTGTGTTTTGATTTATGATCTTTTGCATATTTCATTACGGTAGTGGCGAGGCAGTGCACGCAAGCGTGAACTGCAGCCACGGAGTTGACATTTTAAATGTGGCGAGGCCGTACGCGAGTGCGTGTACTGCAGCCCTACCAAATTTTAATGTTTAAATTGATGTTTTCTTTTTGATGAAAATTATTTTATGTTGCCAATTCAATGTATTTTGAATCGACTTTGATGATTTTGTTGTAAATTGCCGTTTAGGAAAATTTTAATTATTTTCTAAATGATCTTCATCAATAATCCCTTCATCTATCTCATTGATAATCTGAATCTGTTGAATTGTTGTTTAACACTGTTAAGTGTTATATTTACCGTTATCCGACTACTTGTTAAAGGATCGGATAGGTAAATTTATATTTGACTGTCGTCTAATTGTTGTTTGATTATTATTGCCTCTATGCACTAATAACTGAGTTTGAATTAGACTGACCTGTGTATTATTTTCTTTTGAATATAATACTCGGGTCAGACCGAGTATTTTTACAGCTTGAAGATTTTCAGGCCGCGAAGTTAGAGAGAGAGGGGAAAGCACTTCACTAAAGTTTTTCGAGAAAATTTTCTTTGTACTCTAAAAGATATATATATATATATATAGATAACTGTTCCGCTGTATTAAAATCTGATTCATTGTATAAAACTCTGATGTATGTAAGAAAAAATTCATTTATGAAAAATATTATGATTATTCTGTGATTCTGTGGCTGATTCTGTTTAAACTCTATAAACTGACTAACAATCCGTCATTTTGAACGTTTCTAGTTGGTTTAATTACCGACTAGAGGCGGTCAGGGCGGCGGGTCGTTACAGTTGGTTTACATTATATAAGCATATATTGTCCTGACTCGAGTGTTTTCTGTTTTACTTTACGCTCGGGTCAGCCTGAATATTCACAGCCTTGGATTCTCTTTCTAGAGCTGGTCTTTGCTGGAGTTTCTGGTTATCTACATTTATATCTACTTTCTGTTTCAGCTTTTCTAGTTTATCTCATGTATTAGTGAACTTCTATGTATTTGATATTTCTGTTATGTTGTTTTAGACTGTATTATGTATTAGGTTTGAGACTCTGTCGTAGTAGCTTCATGAACTACTATGTATTTTATATTCCGCTGCGAGTTATTCTGATATTTCTGTGTCTGTGATTCTGTGATTGTATTTCATTTGCTCTAAATTTATTTACAATGCGATATTTTGAGCAATCCAAGTCCGGCATGTGTGTTTGCGAATGGCTGAAAATATCGGGTTGTTACACCTTGCCTTTTAAAAATTGGCCACTTCTCCGATGCTTTCGAAGGGATGGTTTCGACACCATCGCTTCTTCACTTGGGAAACGCTTTTGAAAGAGATGCTTTTGACTTAAATGGTTTTAAATGGCCCTTGTTCTCTATTGAAGGTAGAACCCAATGGTTTCGAAAGAGATGGTTTAAATGGTTTCGAAAGGTGTTTTTCTGCATGTTTAAACTGAATCCAAGTGCTTTCGAAAGGTTCGTGTTTATAAAGGTTTTGATGCTTTCCAAAGGTTTTAAAGAATGGTTTTGAAGGGGTGATTCCTCAATGGTTTTGAAAGGTTCAAAAGGGATGGTTTTTCTGATTTTTTCGAAAGGGTTGAAAGGAAAGGTTTTTTTTCCAAGGGTTTCTAAAGGCAATGTTTTAATGGTTTTAAGGGAAAGATGTCTAAGATTTTTAAAGCTTTTGAATGGAATGTTTCTCAATGGTTTTTGAGAAGGGTTTCGAAAGGAAGGTTTTGGCCTTTCGGCCTAGGTTAAATAAAGGGTTTTACTTAGTTTCGAAAGGGGTACTTTCAAGTGTTTGAATGTTTTCGTCCACAATAGTTTGAGTAAAGTGTGTATATATATAACATGGCAAGGTGATTTTGACTAAAACATAGAGTATCTGTATTTCCTTGTGCGAGTTTGATTTAAAGGTTTTAATCCAGTTTGAAAAGGTTTTCAAGGAAAATTTAAGGAAAGGTTTCTCTAAGTAAAATGACTCATATATCAGAATACCAGATAAGACTGGTATAGAGTCTCGCCTTATACATTAGCTATTAGCCCTAGCTGACTAAGTCCAAAATTCTAGAGTGTAGGTCTTTATCACATGTAAGACCAAAATTAAGGTTACAAACATATGGGAATATATGTTTGTATACAGATAGGTTATTAGTGAGCCCGCAAAACCATTAGGATCAAGTGACCCTGGAAGATGTTAAGTTAGGGACAAACCGTCCAGAAGAGAAGTATTTAACAGATAGTTAAGGATAGACCGTCCAGAAAAGGAGTGCCTAAAGATGTTAGATAAATATTGTTTATATTGTCTAGTAGGCCCGAGTCGGCCAAAGTTTAATAGTTAGCCAAATAAAACTATAATATTCAAACATATAGTTCTATTATTACCTGATATGTTTGTTTACATGATGACGCTTTGCAGATTTTACGCAGTTTTGGTTGCAGGAAAGGATTTGCAAATGATATGTTTTAAAACGATGTTAGAGAGGGAAATCCTATTCGGCTAAGCAGCGTGGTCTCACTTAAAATGGAATTACTAAGATGTTAACATTAATTCACACCAACCTTTATGTCTAACTTGAAGTTTATGTTTTTCGGCTTAAACTCTCGGGTGCTCAAAATTGGTTTGAGTGGGCTGAGGATTGAGGTTTTTAGCTTTTTAGCAGGATGACGAATAAAGCTACCGATGGTGAGTAAGAGGCTGATGTATAGCTATGTAGGAGTGCTGTTCTATTTTTTTGTTTATTTTCGCTATGTGTATTATGTTTATGATAGTATATTACTCTGTTCATCCAAGGGAGCATCATCCTATGTCGCTCTTAGCATATTTTTGTAATAATTTTATTTTATTATTGCCCAGGAAATGTTTGAGGATTTTGTATTTTGAATATGGAAAATGTATTTTGAAATGTAATTGAAAAATCTATTTTGAAATCTATGATTTGTTTCATAGTCAAGTGCTTCTAATATTGTAGCTACCATTAACATAGTCGTATATAATCATCGGAAGTTAATACTATAGATGACTGCAACATCTGTAGCGTTTAGCTTTGGGCCTCTAGATTGGGATGTTATAGATGATGCTTTTAAGCACAAGGTAGAGGGTCGGAGAACCGTAAGGAGTTATTAGAGTAGATTAAATGCAACAAACGTTATAGCTTATAAGCTGGATCCATCGATAATTCTGATGGTGGAAGTTTTAGGAACTGCGAGTAAGACTGATTTCAAAGTTGCTTTAGAGAGAGATCCACCACCAAATATGGTGGATTTCTATTATCAAGCTGAGAGATTCCTACATCAGAAGGATGCTGAAGCGAATAAAGGCACTGATGTGAATGCTATAAGTGATAGAGGGCCGTCATAAACATGATATAGAAAGGACAAAAGGAAAGCAGAAAGCCGATGACGACTTTAAAGGATCATAGCGGATGAAGAGGGAATCGAGGTTTTCCTCTTATACTGAATTGACTAAAATTCCAAAGAGGATTTACTTGGATATAAAGGAGACAATTCCATATTCAAAACTAGGAAAGAGAGAGCCCACATATTGGGAGGTATAGGTCAAGAAAATTAGCTTGTGTCATGAGCTGGACGAGCATGAAATGAATGAGTTTGGGCATCTGTGGGATCTAAAAGAAGATTGAGTTTGGAATAACCGATTGCCATAATCTATAAGGAACCAAATCACAGTGATATAGCCAGTGTGTCCACCATTTATGGCGTTTTAATCTTGATTTAACCGATTTATGTTTCCTTTAAATAAGATCTGAAGGATTACTACCGGAGCACATACATGTGCAAGGGATTTCGATCAGTCCATAAACACACGCTGAGTTTAGTTCCAAGAGTAATCCTTGATGTATTGGATTTTTTGATATTTGAACTTGATAAAAGAATGAATGATGGATTCATGGATACAAAAATCACTAAAATATGATGATCGATATTGATATTACAATGGATTGCTAATGGAGTTTGGTTATTCCTCAAAACCAAGATAATGAAATGATAGAATTTGAGTACCCTCGTCGGAGAGTAAGCAGACGGCCTCATACCGGATATCAAATACCTTCATTAGAGAGTGAATGGATAAATGTGCTCGGACAATAAGCCTTTTCGTGGGAGAGTGAATGGAAGGGTGTGCTCAGATAGAAAGTCCCTTCACCGGAGAGTGAATGGATAGGTGTGCTTGGATAGCAAGCCCCCTCGCCAAAGAGTGAGTACATGGCTGCGCTCAAATAGTAAGCCCCCACATCGAAGATTGAGAGGATGGACTTGCTTAGACACTAGGCCCCTTACTAGAGAGCGGACGATTAGGCTTAATCTGGATATGTGATCCAAAAAGATCAAAAATTGGACTAGACATATAATCCAAAGAGATGAAAGATTGGATTGGATATATGATTACATGATTCTGAGAGACCAAAAGCTACACTTGACATTACCTATGTGATCCGAAGAGATCAGAACCAAATATTAGAATTTGAATGTCATTTGATTTTGAAATGATTTGATAGTGGTTAGTGAATTACTTCATTGCCTCAATTTGAATAGGCTTATTTATGATAGATTGTTGGACTATTCAGGTCTATTTGTAGATGACACCCAAATTGGTGGCAATGCACTGCCATAATTGATGAATTATGATAATTTAATGATTAAGGAAAGTCGTTATGACGGTCCTGACTCGACTTTTGAAAATCGACGCCAAATACGATACTCGTATTCAAATGCCGCAGATCCAAACATCGAATATGGTTCGTCGGAGCTTATAACAACATCAGATGAATATAAAACAGCGGAACAAAATGAATATCATGCATACATCATAGATACAACATCATATATCCTTTACTACATCAGAGTATTTTTAATACATACACCACAACTCCAGATAAACATCATAATAATACAACAGTGAGCATATATCCAAAAAGTCTTCAAAGGAATGAAGTAATTACGAACTCCCAAAAACTAAACACCTGAGATCCCGAAAGCTTCTAAAATATCTTCAAAGCAAAAGCTCCAAAATACTGCTAACACAAGAACACGGAAACATGCTACTTGGCTGCCCGCGTAGAAATTATGGGCACCCAGAGTTTAGAAAAGAAACAATAAACTCTGGGTCAGTCATGGGACTGGTATGAGTAAACAAAAATAGTTGCTTTTAAATAAAAACAAATTTATAAAAGAAAACCCGATATGCTTTTGGAAAATGAAACTACCATAAGACCTCCCTCCACACACAATCCAATCGTAGAATTGGAGGAGATTTCTTCTTATAATAGTCAAATATGCTTGATACGAGAAAAATTCTTTGATATTATTACTAGTGCATAGTGTAGAAAGCATTTTGAAAGTATAATATTAATATTAGCCAGCATACAACCATTATTGTATGCCTATTATAGCTATCATGTTTTGTGGCAGGTTACCGCCATGCTGCATGTCAGGTTATACAACAAAAACCGTACAGGGCTCGTATTGTTTCTTTGGATTTCCAACAAATGGTCAGGCTAAGGAACTTCCTACTGCCACATGGGTACGCCTCTGGCGGGACGTCCCGAGAACTTAACCAGCTCTCTGGCAAGACAAGGCCGGGTTACCTCTGTAACTAGGTAACTACTACACGAATATGCCACTCTCGGTCCTTTGGGACCTTTATCCAAGGGCCCTCTATCACAAAACAACAACCACATAGTAAATGAGATTGGAGCTACCACATAGGTAAATATCTAGGCTCCATACCATGACATCACCTTTTTCCAGAAGGAAATGACATACCCTAAAGGGTGCGACCCTCGTAACCTTGCCGCATATTTCCTATTTCGACCATTTCCAGGATGTGAGGTCCGATGAGTTCTCGTCCACAAAGCCATGCTTTACATGAAATCCATGCTTTGATCACAAATGATCATCAACACACAGTAGCACTTAGCATGCCACACTACCAAATTGGGAGTATATCGCTGATAACCTTCAATTACATAACCTCATAGCTCGTACGTCTCAGAGAAGGGTGTTAACTAAGAGAATAAATTCTCCGCCACCAACAGATATGTATTTGAAAGAAATCTGCTTTATATCTCAAAGTGTAGTGTCAGACATACAACCATACAAGTCTGTTCCAGGTACGAACAAAACTGAAGGCACTTCGTCCAATAAGGAAGAAGCCCTTGCAAATCCGGGTATCCACAATCCCGATCGGACTTCCCATCACTTAGGGAATCTCTATACCGGAGCAACTCAGTGCAGAGACAATCAATAGGTTATCCTATTGTTTTCGAAGACACCCGATCTTCACCAACGGTCTTCAGATGCTATCCATTTTGACGTATCACTATTCGGAATGGGTTATATGACACAAAGGTCCTTTCCCGGCTAATTCGAATAGTGAGCATTTAATTTTAAAACACGTGGACATAACAATCACCAAGATTCATATTCAGGGTTCGATGTGGGTTTCGGATAACTAACTGAAATCCGACTCTCTGTCGCATCGAAGTTAAAATGTAGTTTTATGGGCAAAGGGGTTTTCACATCAATACAGAACAAATCACAAATCATAGTGCAGTACAGAGCAATCTACATCACACAGTATCACAATCACAACAGAAACATCAATCCGGTGCACAACGATAGTTAATTATTTTCCAATGTGAGTGTGATTTAAATAAATTAACCGCATAATTATTTTTATTGATTATTTTAAAATCAATGATTAATTTTGGATAAATTGATTTAGATTTTAATTAACTTGATTAATTATTTCTTAATTAACTAGCTACTAATTGATTAATTTAAATTATCTACTTAACAATTTACAATTTAATTAGACCTAAAAAAATTAACCAATTTTAAATACAAATTATGAATCCTTAACTACTTAGTTAATTATAAATATTAATTTAATCATTCTTGATTGTTTTCCAAAACAGTTAGTTAATAGTTATTTACCTAAATTAACATTTAAAAAAATCTTCTTTAATTATTTCGAAATCAATTTATTATTATTACAAAGAGCTCTAATGTTAATTAACTTTAATACTTATCTTAAATTAAATTATTTAGCTAAAGTATTAATTAAATTTTAAACATCGTTAAATATTGCTGGTTAATTAAAACTTGAAATTTTATTGGGCTAGACTCATTTTTTTGAAACAACCCGAATCTTCCCAAGTTTCACTCGAGTACTCGCTCGAATTTCACCTGCATTTCCCCGAAGCATCTTCCTCTCCCTCTCGCGCTCTCTTCTTCTTCTCTCCCTTTTTTTTCTTTTCTTTCAGCTAAGTTTAAAATGTTGAACTTTATACAATATAACATACTAACATACCCAAACCAACTCGAAGCAGATTTACCATCTACCCGAGCATCAACTCAAGTTAATCCACTAAAAATTTCCTGACACATCGTGCAAGGCCGTGCACGTGCATGGCGTCACGCCACCGTTCTGGTGGCCATCGCAAGCTTCGGCAAGTCATATTACTCACTCGAACTCGAAATCAAAGCTCGATTCATCACAAAAATCTCGAAATCAAAAATCCACCCTTTCGTCGAACTGAAGCTCAAACATACCCAAACCAAATTGCCTCGTCCTCCTCATGTAGTTCGCCAAAAAATCCACGACTCCGGCTATATCACGTCAACACTCCTCTCTTTCATTTCCTTGAATCTCAAGAAGCTCGGTCAACCCAAGAGGACGCAATCTTCTTCCCACTGAATACGTTCAAAACTCGAACTGTAACCCTAATTCGAACTCGACTTCTCAATTTACGCAATAGAAAAAATTTCGACAATTTTCCTGGGATCGTGGATCAACACTCTAGCTTCAAACTAATTTTCATCAATTACTATCTAATCGATCATCAGAAAATGAAGAAAAAACAAATTTTGTACAAGCCCGAACTGCACTTGGAATACTAAATGAAAAATCATCATATTAATTTTAAAAATCATATTTTGATATGCTTATTCAAGTTATGTAATCAAAACGATGATTTAAAATACTTGAATTTATCATAAAAATTTGTTCTTACTGTAAAATCTTGGTTATAGGGTTAAGTCTTCATGATCAAGTATAAAACAAATCTTTAACTGTGATTCAAGTTTAAACAAACTTGTTTTATTTAAAAATACTAAGCTCAAAAGGATTTTGTGAAGTTTATTTGAATTTTTTCTCAATTTACGTTGCTCTGAGACAAATTTTTGAAGAACAACTTATACACAGATTTCCAGTAATCACAGAAAAACCTACAGAACAATTTTTTTCAATATACAACAAACACAAGATTTCATGAGCTAAATACTTAGATTTCAATTTTTTAAAATAATAAGTTTACTCACATAGAAATATTGAGGAACAGAGATGCTTCTTTGTTTTGAAAAAAAAGTAGCTTTGATCTTTCTTCTTTTTTTTTCTTTTTTTTCTCAGCAGATTGTTTTTAAGCTTGAAAATAAAGTGATGGTCTTATATTTCTCTTTCTTTCTGTCTTTGTTATGTTTTTTCCTTTGAACGAAATGAAACAAATATTCATGTATGTATATATATATATATAGAATCAGGTTTGTACTAAGGGGAGGTTTTACTGGTGCAAGATTTTTCTTTGATCAGATATTTGTTTATTTTTGTTTCCTTGCTTTGACTAAGAAAAAATTTATTTCGGCTAAAATGATCTTTATTTTGTCCTAAGAAGAAAGCGTTAAGTGCTATTGTCCCCCTCTTAGTTTATTGATAATCTTATTTGATTTTCTTTTGTAAGTTACAATTTTGTTTTATTTTGTAGATTTTTATCTTCTTGTATAAGTCTTGTTTCCTTGTTTATAAAATTCTCATGCAACCTTATATGTATTCCTATGTCTTTTTATATCTATATAATTTTATTACAAACATGCTTTTTTTTAATTTTTTCTATTCAAAGTTTAACTATCAGCAGGTAATTTATCACATATATCTGATGATTTTTTGTTTGTTATATATATATATATATATATATATATATTATTTATTTATATAAAGCTTAAACTACCAAATATTGATTTATACCCATATATCTTTGTAATATTAATATGAATAACAATCTATTTCCTTTGATATTTTTCAAATTAAATTCAAAGTTCAAATAATTTACCGAATTTAAAATTCAAAATTTTGGGATGTGACAAAAATATCGCCCCCTTAAGAAAATTTCGTCCTTGAAATTTGAAAGAGAGAGGAAAGAAAACAAAGAATATACGAATTCGGAAAAAATAAGGAAATGGCTTGCCAGTTTAAGCCGAGATATCCACTCTGCAATTAGGATATGATTTCAGCATATTATCTTTAGTTTCCTAAGTGTAGTCCTTTGGATCGCCACTCCACTGAACTTTGACGAGTTTCACAACTTTGTTTCTCAATCGCTTTTTATCACGATCTACAATCTTTATCGGTTCTCTTTTTACTGCCAAGTTGGGAGTGATCTCAAGGTCCTGCTGAGCTGCCTCCTCAATAATACTATCTGGGTCGTGCACATACTTTCGAAGACTAGAAACGTGGAACACATTATGCACACGAGACAACTAGCTAGATAGCTGCACTCGATATGCTAGAGGACCGATCCTCTCTAGAATAGGAAAAGGACCAATATAATGCGGTGCTAGCTTTCCAGTTTTCCCGAACCTCAATACACCCTGCATTGGAGACACTTTCAGAAACACAGAATCTCCAACTTGAAATTCCAAATCTCTTCTTTGGCGATCATGATAGCTCTTCTGACGACTTTGAGCCGTCCTCAATTTCTTTCGAATAAAATCTACTTTCTCCGTGGCTTCTTTAATCATACTTGGTCCAAGGACGAGTCTATCACCTGATTCGATCCAGTATGCCGGTGATCGACAAGGACGACCATATAAATCTTTGAAAGGAACCATCCTTATACTGGCCTGATAGCTGTTGTTATAAGAGAACTCGACCAGATGCAAATGGTCCTCCCATGAACCACTAAAGTCGAGAATGCAAGCATGCAAAAGGTCTTCTAGAATTCGATTTATCCTCTCAGTCTGCCATCAGACTGTGGGTGATAAGCAGTGCTGAAATTCAATCTTGTTCCCAATGCGGCTTGGAATGCCTCCCAAAATCTACTAGTGAAGATCGGGTCACGATCACTCACTATGCTGCTAGGAATACCATGGAGACGAACAATTTCTTTTATATATAGCTCTGCTAAGCTAGCTGCGGACCGAGTGGATTTCACTGGAATGAAGTAAGAAGTTTTGGTTAGACGGTCCACTATAACCCAAATTGCTTCATTTCCCTTCTTGGTTCGTGGCAATCCGTCGATGAAATCCATCGATACCTGATCGCATTTCCATTTTGGTACTTCTAAAGGCTGAAGTAAACCTGCCATTTTCTTTTGATCACTTTTAATTTTTTGGCAAGTAGCACAACGACTCACATAAATAGATATGTCTCTTTTCATTATCTTCCACCGGAGAGTTCTTTTGATATCATGATACATTTTGTTGACTCCTGGATGGATGCTGAATTTAGATTTATGACATTCGTCCAAAACTTCATGTTTCAGATCAGGGATGTCCGGAACACAAATCCTGCCTTTTAATTTTATAATTCCATGATCATCAATTGCAAAACTAGAACCTTTACCTCGACATATTCTTCTACGAATTTCCCAAAGAAACTTGTCTTCAGTTTGCTTTCTGGCGATCTTCTCAAGGAGAGTAGGAGTGACAACAAGATATGCAAGAACAACATGTCTCCTACTTAAAGCATCGGCAACTACATTGGCTTTTCCCGGCGTATATTGGATATCTAAGTCATAAGATGTCAGAAATTCCAACCAACGTTGTTGTCGTAGATTTAAATCATTCTGGGTGAAGAGATATTTCAAAGATTTGTGTTCGGTGAATAACTCGAATTTTTCACCCAAAAGATAATGTCGCCATATTTTCCAAGCGAAGATAACAGCTAAGAGTTCCAAATCAAGGGTTGGGTAGTTTCTTTCATGAGGACATAATTGTCTACTCGCGTAGGCAATTATCTTCCCATTTTTCATTAATACTGCACCAAATCCATCACCGCAAGCATCAATATAAACAGATAATCCCTGATTCCCGTTGATAATCGCAAGAACGGGAGCAGTGGTTAATCTCTTCTTCAACTCCTGAAAAGCTTCGCCACATTTTGGAGTCCAATTGAACTTTACGTCATTCATCGTTAGCTTAGTTAACGGACTAGCTATCTTAGAAAAATCCTAAACAAACTTCTGATAATAGCCTGCTAAACCCAAAAAGCTTCGAACTTCTTTTGGGGTAATTGGTTTTCTCCAATCAAGAATAGCGGAAATTTTGCTAGGATCAACAGCAATTCCTTCTTCGTTAACAATATGGCCAAGGAATTTAACTTCTTTGACCCAAAAGTGGCATTTGAAAATTTTTGCAAATAGAATATTTCTCCTCAATATCTCTAAAACGATTCTAAGGTGCTCGGCATGCTCCTCTTTGGTCTTGGAATAGATCAAGATATCGTCAATAAACACGAGCACAAATTTATTCAATACTTTCGGAACACAAGGGTCATAAGATCTACGAAGTATGCTGGAGCATTGGTTAGCCCGAAAGGCATGACTAACCATTCGTAGAACGTATTAGGACCCTTGAAAGCGGCCAAATGAACACAATCTTCGGCGATTCGTAGTTGATGGAATCCCTGGGTAGATCCATCTTCGAAAAGAAATGAGCGTCGTGTAATTGATCAAATAGATCATCAATTCTGGCTAGTGCAAATTTATTCTTGAGAGTCAGCTTATTGAGATCGCGGTAATCTACATACAATCTCAAAGATTCGTCCGACTTAGCAACAAATACGACTACTGAACCCCATTCAGAAACACTGGGTTGAATTAATCCTTTTGCTGGTAGATCATCGGTTTGCTGAACTAATTCAACCTTTTCCCTGGGTGCCATCCTGTGACTTGCGTGAACGACAGGATGAGCATTAGGTACAAGGTCAATTCTGAATTCTATTTCCCGATGTGGAGGTAAAGATTTCACTTCTCTGAACACGTCTGGAAAATCTCTAACAATGGGTATGGACTCCAGACTGGATTCGGGATAACCCAAATTATACATCAATCCTTCTCTTTTAGGACCAGGGTCCTCACAAGAAATCTCGATGAAATCTCCAAATTCAGTTTTAATCGAAATCAATCGATTGTTGCAATCCAATTTGGCTTCGTATTTGGTTAGCCAATCCATTCCGAGTAAGACTTCAAACTCATTAAAATCAAGCACAAAGAGACCAATAGGGAATTGATAACAAGGATATGGGATAGGAACGTCTCTACATCGAAGACAAAGGTTCGCAGGACCTCCAACTAGATTCTTTACGCATATAGGCTCATCAACAAAATCAGGTTCAAGATTTAATTCATTTATAGCTTGTTGAGAGACAAAACTATATGTAGCGCCCGTGTCAAATAGAACTCTAACAATTCTATCATAAATAATGAGGTTACCTTCTAGAACTCCTTTCCCTTTTTCTGATTTGGAAGATGCATGTTGGTCTTCGACTGCGTACACCTTTGCTGTTTGAGCTTGCTTCATGGTTGGGCAGTCTTTAACTTCGTGTCCCACTTTTTGACAATAATAACATTTCCTGGGCTTCGCTTGAACGGATTGACTGACTTGTTTCTTAGGTTTCGTACATCTGCTAGAATAATGGCCCTTCTCTAAGCAATTATAGCAAGTGACATTCTCTGCTATGCTTCCCCGAATGCTCTCCTTTTTCTCTTTACCTTGTCGTGGTTTCTTGCGTATAAATTTCTGCTTCTTCCAATTTTGATTGCCCGAATTCCCTTTCTCTACCGGGGCTTCTTCCATGTCAAGTGTAACATATCTGTATCCCATATCAAATAAATCTGAAAAGGATTCTTTAAAGTGGCCAGTCATTCTTTCATGGAATTTCTTATTCACCCCACGAATAAATCTTTCGTTCTTCTTCAAAGGTGTGTTCGCTATTTCGGGACCAAAACGAGACAATTCATTGAATTTGTTGAGATACTCCTCGAATGACAATCTCCCCTGCTTTAAGTCCATGAACTCCTGGTACATTCGATAAATTCCAGCTGATGGCAGATAGCGCTTCTCAAATACTTCTTTAAATTTCTTCCAAGTAAACTCGTCTCTGGCTTATCTACAGTGACTGTCTTGCACCAGGCTAAGGCTTCCCCTTGAAGTTGCCAAGAAGCTATGAGTCGCTTCTGATCGTCTTGGAGCTTTAGCCCTCTGAAGATTTTCTCACATGATCTGATCCATGCTTGAGCCTCAACAATCGACTCCTTTTCGGTGAACGGTTTGCCACCAAGCCTTGGGAAATTCTTATATAAATCAACCAGATTCGGCTTCTGCTGAATAGGTATTGCTGCTACTACGGTTGGGGGATCTTGGTTAGGTGTTATGGCACTTCCTTGACACGTAACTCTTCCTCTTCGTCCGCTCATTCTTACTATCTATAATTAGTAATAAAATTGATTCAGATATTCGGACGAAATATCTTAGGAATATCAACAGTAATTAGATTAAGAAAATTTGGGATCTCAGTCTCGGTTATACTCATTCTAGGGTATACTTCACCCTATCTCTAATGAGCCGTCTAATGTGTTATACTCCATAGCTAAAGTTCTTACTCAACCTTCAGCTCTAATACAAAATGTGACGTCCATGACTCGACTTTCGAAAATCAGCACCGAATACATTACTCGTATTCAAATGTCGCATATCCAAACATCGAATCTGGTTCGTCGGAGCTTATAACAACATCAGATAAATATAAAATAGCGGAACAAAATGAATATCATGCACATATCACAGATACAACATCATAATATCCTTTACTACATCAGAGTATTTTTAATACATACACCAGAACTCCAGATAAACATCATAATAATACAACAGTGATCATATATCCAAAAAGTCTTCAAAGGAATGAAGTGATAACGAACTCCCAAAAACTAAACACCCAAGATCTTGAAAGCTTCTAAAATATCTTCAAAGAAAAAGCTCCAAATACTGCTAACACCAGAACACGGAAACCTGCTACTAGGCTGCCCGTGTAGAAATTATAGGCACCCAAAGTTTAGAAAAGAAACAATAAACTCCGGGTTAGTCATGGGACTGGTATGAGTAAACAAAAATAGTTGATTTTAAATCAAAACAGATTTATAAAAGAAAATCCGATATGCTTTTGGAAAATGAAATACCATAAGACCTCCAGCCACACACACAATACAATCGCAGAATTGGAGGAGATTTCTTCTTATGATAGTCAAATATGCTTGATACGAGAAAAAATCTTTGATATTATTACTAGTCCATAGTGTAGAAAGCATTTCGAAAGTATAATGTTAATCTTAGCCAGCATACAACCATTATTGTATTCCTGCTATGGCTATCATGTTTTGTGGCAGGTTACCGCCACGCTGCATGGCAGGTTATACAACTAAAACCGTATAAGGCTCATATTGTTTCTTTGGATTTCCAACAAATGGTTAGGCAAAGGAACTTCCTACTACCATATTGGTACGCCTCTGGCGGGACGTCCCGAGAACTTAACCAGCTATCTGCCAACACAAGGCCGGGTTACCTCCGTAACTAGGTAACTACTACACGAATATGCCACTCCCCGGTCCTTTGGGACCTTTATCCAAGGGCCCTCTATCACAAAGCAACAACCACACAGTAAATGAGATTGGAGCCACCATATAGGTAAATATCTGGGCTCCATACCATGACATCACTTTTTTCCATAAGGAAATGACATACCCTAAAGGGCGTAACCCTCATAACCTTGCCGCATCTTTCCTGTTTCGACCATTTTCGGGTTGTGAGGTCCGATGAGGTCTCGTCCACAAAGCTACGCTTTACACGAAAGCCATGCTTTGATCACAAATGATCATAAACATACAGCAGCACTTAGCATGCCACACTACCAAATTGGGAGTACATCGTTGATAACATTCAATTACATAACCTCTGAGCTCGTACGTATCAGAGAAGGGTGTTAAGCTAAGAGAATAAATTCTCTGCCACCAATAGATATGTATTTGAAACAAATCTTCTTTATATCTCAAAGTGTAGTGTCAGACATTCAACCATATAAGTCTGTTTCGGGTTTGAACAGAACCGAAGGCACTTCGTCCAATAGGGAAGAAGCCCTTGCAAATCCAGGTATCCACAATCCCGATCGGACTTCCCATCACTTAGGGAATCTTTATACCGGAGCAACTCAGTGCAGAGATAATCGATAGGTTATCCTATTGTTTTCGAAGACACCCGGTCTTCAGATGCTATCCATTTCGGCGTATCACTATTCGGAATGGGTTATATGACACAAAGGTCCTTTCCCAGCTAATTCGAATAGTGAGCGTTTAATTTTAAAACACGTGGATATAACAATCACCAAGATTCATTTTCAGGGTTCGATGTGGGTTTCGGGTAACTAACTGAAATCCGACTCCCTGTCGCATCGAAGTTAAAATGCCGTTTTACGGGCAAAGGGGTTTTCACATCAATACAGAACAAATTACAAATCATAGTGCAGTACAGAGCAATCTACATCACATAGTATCACAATCACAACAGAAACATCAATCCAGTGCACAACAATAGTTAATTATTTTCCAATGTGAGTGTTATTTAAATAAATTAACCGCATAATTAATTTTATTGATTATTTTAAAATCAATGATTAATTTTGGATAAATTGATTTAGATTTTAATTCACTTGATTAATTATTTCTTAATCAACTAACTACTAATTGATTAATTTAAATTATCTAATTGAAAATTTACAATTTAATTAGATACTTAATTATTAATTAACCAATTTTAAATACAAATTATGAATCCTTAACTATTTAGTTAATTGTAATTATTACTTCAATCATTCTTGATTGTTTTCCATAACAGTTGGTTAATAGTTATTTACCTAAATTAACATTTAAAAAAATCTTCTTTAATTATTTCGAAATCAATTTATTATTATTACAAAGAGCTCTAATGTTAATTAACTTCAATACTTATCTTAAATTAAATTATTTAGCTAAAGTATTACTTAAATTTTAAACATCATTAAATATTGCTAGTTAATTAAAACTTGAAATTTTATTGGGCTAAACTCATAAACAACCCGAGTCTTCCCAAGTTTCACTCAGGTACTCGCTCGAGTTTCACCTGCATTTCCCCAAAGCATCTTCCTCTTCCTCTCGCGCTCTCTTCTTCTTCTGCCCCTTTTTTCTTTCTTTTTCAGCTAAGTTTAAAATGTTGAACTTTATACATGATAACATACTAACGTGCCGAAACCAACTCGAAGCAGATTTACCATCTACCCGAGCATCAACTCAAGCTATTCCACCAAAAATTTCCTGACACATCACGCAAGGCCGTGCACGTGCACAGCGTCGCGTCGCCATTCTGGTGGCCATCGCAAGCTTCGGCAAGTCACACTACTCACTCGAACTCGAAATCAAAGCTCGATTCATCACAAAAATCTCGAAATCAAAAATCCACCCTTTCGTCGAACTGAAGCGCGAATGTACCCAAAACCAAATTGCCTCGTCCTCCTCACGTAGTTCGCCAGAAAATCCACGACTCCGGCTATATCACATCAACATTCCTCTCTTTCATTTCCTTGAATCTCAAGAAGCTCGGTCAACCCAAGAGGACGCAATCCTCTTCCCACTGAATACGTTCAAAACTCGAAATGTAACCCTAATTCAAACTCGACTTCTCAATTTAAGCAATAGGAAAAAATTTCGCCAATTTTCCTGAGATCGTGGATCAACACTCTAGCTTCAAACTAATTTTCATCAATTACTATCTAATCGATCATCAGAAAATGAAGAAAAAACAAATTTTGTACAAACCCGAACTGTACTTGGAATTCTAAATGAAAAATCATCATATTAATTTTAAAAATCATATTTTGGTATGTTTATTCAAGTTATGTTATCAAAACAATGATTTAAAAACTTAAATTTATCATAAAAATTTGTTCTTACTGTAAAATCTTGGTTACAGGGTTAACTCTTCATGATCAAGTATAAAATAAATCTTTAACTGTGATTCAAGTTTAAACAAACTTGTTTTATTTAAAAATCCTAAGCTAAAAAGGATTTTGTGAAGTTTATTTGAATTTTTTCTCAATTTACATTGCTCAAAAACAAACTATTGAAGAACAACTTATACACAGATTTCCAGTAATCACTGAAAAACCTATAAAACAATATTTTTTCCAATATACATTAAACACAAGATTTCATGAACTAAATACATGGATTTCAATTTTTTAAAATAATAAGTTTACTCACATAGAAATATTGATGAATAGAGATGCTTCTGTGTTTTGAAAAAAAAGCAGTTTTGATCTTCTTTTCTTTCTTTCTTTTTATCAGCAGATTGTTTTTAAGCTTAAAAATAAAGTGATGCTCTTATATTTCTTTTTCTTTCTAACTTTGGTATGTTCTTGCCTTTGAACGAAATGAAACAAATATTCATGTATATACATATATATAGAATCAGGTTTGTACTAAGGGGAGGTTTTACTGGTGCAAGATTTTTCTTTGATCAGATATTTGTTTATTTTTGTTTCCTTGCTTTGACTAAGCAAAAATTTATTTTGGCTGAAATGATCTTGATTTTATGCTAAGAAGAAAGCACTAAATGCTATTGTTCCCCTCTTAGTTTACAGATAATCTTATTTGATTTTCTTTTGTAAGTACAATTTTGTTTTATTTTGTAGATTTTTATCTTCTTGTATAAGTCTTGTTTCCTTGTTTATAAAATTCTCATGCAACCTTATTTGTATTCCTATGTCTTTTTATAACTATATAATTTTATTACAAACATTCATTTTTTTTCAAATTTTTTTATATTCAAAGTTTAACTATCAGCAGGTAATATATCACATATATTTGACAATTTCTTGTTTCTTATATATATATATATATATATATATATATATATATATATATTATTTATATAAAGCTTAAACTACCAAATATTTATTTGTACCCATATATCTTTGTGATATTAATATTAATGACAATCTATTTCTTTTGAAATTATTCAAATTAAATTCAAAGTTCAAACAATTTGTCGAATTTAAAATTCCAAATTTTGGGATGTTATAGTCGTTGTTTCAATTTAGTTGGGAATTCTCATAATAGGACTAAGCGATACCAAACGACTTATAAGCAACTCTCCAATCGACGGCAATGAATTTCCATAATTATTGATTAATAATTACCCAACATATGATAGCATAATATCGAATGAGCATACGACGATATTGATATTGATATATGATAGTTAACTCCAAGGAGAACTTTCGATGATTTTGCTTTACGATATGCAATGTATGATATGATAATTCTAGAAGAACATAGAATGATGATGATGATATTTGACCAACATTTGGGTAAGGACTTAAGTCCTTAGCTACGATGTGTCTAGTGCGACCTTGGATTTACAGTTGAATCCAAAAGAAACGGATGATTTTCCTGATTCATCCAGTAGATAGTTGGAGAGCTCAACTACTAATGATTCACCAACTTTAATATTTGTTCTTGAGTAAAGCACATCTTCCATTCACAAGGCATGCTTTAGGGAGCAAAGTGTTATAAGCAAAATTTCCACATCCCCAAACATATTGGAATGATTTAATTGGACTGGAGAATGATAGAGAAATGGTTACAGACGCTTATAAAAGCATCAAGACAATAGAGTGAAGAAGTACAAAAAAAGATAGTCGAAAAATGAACTAGTCTTCACAACTAAGTGGACTTGGATCGTACCTGAGTCGTGGATCGGCTGTGACCTAGGAAAAATGATGAAAATATTGGAGTAAAAGGTATAGACATGAAGAAACATAGAAGAAAGCCATCACAAAGGCAAACCCGAAGCAAAGAACAAAATAACCTGATGCGTGGTTTTGGATCATCGCTGAGTTGGGAGCCATGGATCATCACTGAGTTGGGGATCATCACTGAGTTGTAAAACATGTATTGATGTTTGTCCATGAGATTTTTATGGAATGACGTGCATAATGTAGGGAATCCATGGAGCTATTTTCGGAGACGATCTCGGAGAACTTCGCTTATAAATAGAGGAGAGGGGAACTTAAAAGGGGACTTTAACTTCTTCTTCTTTTTGAAATCCTGATTTCATCGAATTATGTTTTACACTTCTGAATTATACCATGTTGGATCCTTGCCGAGCTGTAAGCAACTGAGTTGTAAGAACATCTTTGTAAAAACAATGGATAATCAATAGAAGACTAAGTGGATATAGGCTGAAGTATCTGCCAAACCCTAATAGTCATGTATTCTTTTCTTGTATTTACTCTTTTTTCTTTTCTAGTTCTCATATTTTATATTTCATTGGGTGTTTGTGCCATTTTTGTTCTTTTCACTGAGGAAAATTGAATTTAACAGCTTGAAACTTGAATTTAAAGAAGATGAGAAGGCCTAACATATATCTATGATTGGAGTAAGTCAACAAGGACAAGAAGGTTACCAGGAGGTTTCCTCGGGATCAAACCTATATCCATCTATGTAATTTGAGTTGAGATGGAGAGAATATGAAGGAAATACAAAACAAGATGATAACTTGCTATGAGGAAATGATAAACGGATTTTTTTAGAAGAATGGAATAGTATGGAACAGTTAGAATCGCAAGAAACTAGAATCAGAGGCCGAAAGGCAAAATAAGTGCACCTAGAAATGAAATAGGAAGAGTTGGTGTCAACCTCAAGGATCCTCATAGATCCATGTCGATCCAAGGGCTAACTTGATACCGAGTCATGGGTCTTGGAGGGCATAATGGATGCTAGAGTTAGACGGGACAGAGCATGTCTAAGGAATGAAGTCAAGCCACAAAATGAGAATAAATACGTGAATATGAATGTAAAATAATAGGAGTTGGAGCCAGAAATTCCTCATAGGAACGGAGGGTTAAAGGAAAGCATGGATCAAATACGTTCATTAGATAACGATGACATGATTGTTGAAATAGTAAGATGAGCATTGAAAATTAGACCCTAGGAACAGAGCTTGGAGGAAGTGAATTGAAACTATTTACCCAAACATATGGTATGCAAGGAATCCATCTGATTTCAAACCACCGGCCTAGAGGCATATAATGGAAGGATAGATCCAAGCATTTATTTGATGAGGCATATCCGACATATAGAGGCATTGGATGTGTTTAAGGAAGTAATGGAATGGCGTTTCCCATTATATTTGATGAATTTGGCAACAATATGGTTAAACGGCTAAAGAATGGGTACATTAGCACATGGACCAAATTTTTAGATAAATTCATGAAATAGTTCATAGTTCATATTACATGACCGAAGAACATGATGCTTTCAACCATGAGGCAAAGAGCCGAAGAAACTCTAAGGAGTTATTTGACCAAATTCAATGCGACAACTGTTATAGTTCATAAGCCATATCCATCGATAGTTCTAATGGCGATAATCTTATAAGTTGTGATTAAGACTAATTTTAAAGTTTCTTTCGAGAGAGATCCACCAGTGGATGTGGTGGATTCCTATTACAAAGCTGGGAGATTCCCACGTAAGGAGGATGTCGAAGTGAATGAAGGCGCTGATGTGAATGCTATAAGTGATGGAGGACCGTTAGAAATAGGATATGGAAATGAATAAAGGTAAACAAAAAGCTAATGATGGCTTTAAAGGACCGAAGTTGATGAAGAGGGAACTAAAGTTTTCCACTTATACTGAATGACTAAAACCCTGGAGATGATTTACTTGGATACAAGGGGGTAGATTCCATATTGGAAATTAGCAAAGAGAGAGACCATAGATTAGGAGAAGAGGTCTGGAAAATTTTGCATGTTTCATGAGCTAGACGGGTAGAAATGAATGAGTGCAAGCATTTGCAGGATTTGATAAAAGACTGGATTCGGAACAACCTATTGCTATAGTATGTAAGGAACCAAATCGCAGTGGTGCAGCCAAAGTGCCCACCATCAGTGGCGGACTTGTTTAGATCTAACTAGGGGAAAAGGCTAAGGATGATTGTCCCATGATTGGGATGAAGTGAGATCAGGTAAAAAGATCTCTTCACTTTCGTTTTCTTTGAATAAGATCTAAAGGATTACTACCGGACTACATACACATGCACAGGATCCAGATTGGTTCCCGAACACACCTTGAGTTTTGAACCAAGAGTAATCCGTGATCAAATTGGATGCTTTGATGTCTGAACTCGATAAACAAATGAATGATGGATTTGTTAACTTAAAAATCACTCAACATGATGATTGATATTGGTATTACATTGGATTACCAATAGAGTTTGGTTATTCCTCAAAACCAAAATAATCAATTGATAGAATACGAGCCCTTCACTTGATATTATGTGGATGGACCCATACCAGATAGCAAACCCTTCACCGGAGAATGAACTAACAGGTTCACTCAAATAGAAAGCCCCGTTGCCATAAAGTGAGTGGATGGGTGCACTTAAATAGTAATTCCCCTCACCGAAGAGTGAGAGGATGGACTTGCTCGGATATTAGATACCCTTGCTAAAGAGAAAGTAGATTGGGCTCAATCTGGATATGTGACTCAAAGAGATCAGAAATTGGATTGGACATTTGATCCGGAGAGATCAAAGATTGGTTTGGATATATGATTATGTGATCTGGAGAGACCAGAAGCTACATTGGATATCGATTATGCAATTCGAAGAAATTAGAACCTAGACTTGATGTCGACTGTAACACCCCTAAACAACATTATTCAAAAGATTTAATTAGATTAATTAAAAAGAATAATGCAGAGACTAGAGGATAAAGGGATTTGGACTTTAAAAATAATTAGGGTCACGCCTTAAATGGCTTTACAAAATGGCTTATGAGTAAAAATCCTAAGAGAGTAAGGCAAGGGTAAGAAAAATATGGGAATAATCATATACCATAAACCTATAAACCCTAAACCCTTACCTCATTCTCGTTCATAAGTTCATAAAAAACATAAGCAAAGAAGAATCAAGGCCGACCATTTTCCTAATGGAAGAAGGGCTTAAAAAATCAATTAGAAGCTAAAGTTCAAGCTAAGAAGATTAAATCAAGAAAAAATCCCAAGTTCCTTATCCAAACAAGATGAATAATATTCTTAACCATCTCATATATGTCTTTTTAAACGTTATAATTTTGGGTTTAAAGTTTAAAACCGTTTAGACGGATGAATGATGATAATCTTTGATTAAATGCCATGTTTGACTTAAACAAGGATTTTTGTTATAATATATCTCGATATTGAGGTTAAAATCATGTCAATTGATTTCAAATTCCATGATGGTTGAATGTAAAACATTATTTTGGAGATGGGTTTAAATTTTCATAATATTCCAAGCTATGGATAATTTGTTTTGAATTTTGGATGAAAGAAATAGACAACTTTGGGTTTAAATTATATAAGGCAATTATATAATGGTTTCAGGTCCGAAATTTACATATATTAGAAAACATATTAAAAGTGTATTACAGTGATTTTTGCGGATTTTTCCTAAGTGTTATAATATGGTTATTAAATTATTTAAGTTGAAGGACATAAATTTTTAAATGTTTTGTTGAAGGGAATGGCTTATTTGTTAAAATAATTTCAATTATAAATTATTGAATTCGGTATCCTTTTTAGAAAAGGTTTTTGATAAAGAATTTGGCACTCGGTCATATTTTGACAAATCGGGTAAATTAGGTAAAAGGAACTTTTTTTAAAGGCATAAATCAGTTTCATTTCAAATTACAATCGTGCCGCTTTCGTTTGCTTGCTTCCGAAACCTTGCCCAGTAGGCCTTTCGAACCCATTCGAAACCAAAGCACATGGTATTAAGAAATTGATACGTAGTGTATTAGAGGAAGGCGTAAGGGATGGTGTTGAAGGCCTGCTTTCGAAGGGGTTAAAGTTATTTTTAAATAGCTTTCGAATTAATTAATTTGCCTTTGTTTTAGAGGAAGTTTTCGAATGAGTTGCCATTTTTTTTGTTTTCAAAGAAGCTTTCGAATGGTCAACTGCATTTGAACCTATTTGAAACCTAGCTGCCGCATTTATGCCTTTCGAATTAGTTAAAGACCGCATTCTTTATAACTTTAAATCAATGCTTTCGAAAGGGAAGCTTTCGCCCTTGTATCATTTGAAGCCGTCTTCTCAATGTTTTCGGAAGGGTTTTTTTAAGCCCTTATAGTAAGAGTATGGAGGTAATGGTTTCGAAAGAAGTTTCGTAACTGTCCTTTTCCCCAAATTCTTTTATACGAAGATCAGTGCTTTCAAAAGAGTTACTTTTGCTTCTTTTTTTCTTTGACCCAGAAGTTATATTTAATGTCAAACCCGATGATTTTGAAAGAGATACATTCAAATGGTTTTGAAGCTATACTTCCATTAGTTTTACTTGAATTAAGTGCCTTCGAAGATAAGCTTTAAGTGTTTCGAAAGGTATGTCTTTAATGATTTCTAAAGGAAGGTTTCAATGCTTTTGAAAGGAATGTTTTGAGTGTTCCGAAAGGTAAGTTCTTGAGTGTTTTGAAAGGAAGTTTTTATACTTTCAAAAGTTGTGTTTTTAATGATATCGAAAGTGAAGGCCTAAGGTTTTAAATAATGATAAAAAGGACATAATCGAAAGCCTTACTTTTCAAACAAGAAAACCAATCTCATTTATAAAGATAAATCCATGGCAATATGAAAGAGTTTTGAAATGGCATTTAACTTTGGAGTTTTTGCAGAAGCTTTCCTTGCTAAAGACAGTGGGTTAAGAGTATGAATCATGTTTTATTTGAAAAATGATTACAAGGAAATTAAACCATGGATGTTTATATTGTTATGTTATAATCAGTTGTCATATGTGCTTCTTCTGTAAACATGTTCACTTTATAAATAACCCATAACTGCATTTTTAGGGTGTTAAGGGCAGAATAACCAACTAGGTTGATCGAATAGTGAATATACATTGAGATAACTCCTATTTGAGTAGAATTGCATCCAAGAGGTTAGGTGGACTAGAACATAGGATGCCCAAAGACTGATCAAAAAATTATTGGTTTAGATAGGTTCATAGTAAGCCTATGAAAACTATGCATGGGAATTTTTATTGGCCGAGGCCAATAGGTTCTTAATGATTCCATGAAGACTATGTTCGGAATAAGTTATTGACATGGATCAATAGGTTCAAAGTCAGCCCATGAAAACTATGACATAACAGAAGTTATTGGAGAGCCCAATAGGTTCATATCGAAAACAGGAAAACTATAATAGGATGATGTTATTGGTAGATACCAATACGTTCTTAGTGATCCCATAAAAACTATGAAATGATGGATAGTCATTAAGCTTGGAACAGGTTATTAGTTAGCCCATGAAAACTACTAGGATAATAGTTACCGTAGACACTATAATTTGAGATAGTTAGATGAATGGGGATGGAAATCCAGAATATATTGCATTTTTTCATATCAACATGATATATTTTATTATATTATATCTTAACCATTGTGGATGCAGGCGCACGGTATATGATATGCTATGAAATTTGATGAGTCATTCAGATACAGATATGTTATCATTGACACTGTCATTAAAAGGAATGGACGTCTATTAGAGGATTAAGACCTGAGGTTGCTAGGGCGACTATGCCTTATCTCTATGATCTAAGTACAGTTGTAGTGGAGATGGTAATCGAAATAAAGGGACGCTTTCTAAGTATGGAAAGGAGAAGTAAGTTGGAACCCAGGATTCTCAGGGCAAGAAGAAAAAATTCGTTAAGAAGAAAGGAGCTAGGAAAGGAGGAGTAGCCAAGGAAGAAAAGGCAGATGTAGTTTGCTATAAGTGCGGTAAGAAAGGACATTATGCTTATAAATGTAGAAGTGGAAAAAGGAAGAAGGATGCAAATAAGAAAGGAGTGAAGTGTTGTAACTGTGACCAAATTGGATACTTCAAGAATTAGTATCCATAACCAGTCGGAGTGGATAAGGGAAAGGTTTCAGTTTTGGAACCATCTTCTTCTAGACCAACTGCCACCAGGAACGGAATGACTGAAATGGAAGGTACGCTTTTGATTCATAGTATACCAATTAGGGTACTATCATTACCAATGCATCGCATTCATTTATATCTCAGTGTTTAATAGATAAGTTATGTTTAGAACCCTCATACCTTGTTACTTCCTTAAGAGTTACAAATCCGATGGGAGGGCATGTGACTCTAGGGATGAGATGTGACCAGTTAGAACTTGAATTGTTAGGTCATAACTTTTCATATAATTTGTATTTTTTTTATTTTTTAGGCTTCGAAATCATTTCGGGTATGGATTGGTTAGATAAATATGTTGCTAGGATATTTTTCCCAAGGTAGGGAGATATCGCTAAGACATCCTAATAGTCATGACCGAATTATGTACCCGGTGGAGAAGTTAGACTTAAGTGCTTGTGCTTTGCTGAATGCCATGGAAGTAAAAGAAGAGATGAATCAAGTTTTGGTAGCAAGAGAGTTTGCAGATGTTTTAGAGTTAGTCACAGGACTACCATCAAAATGAGCCGCTGAGTTTTAGATATGTCTTGTGCCGGGAGCAGAACCTGTAAGTAGACCACCTGGTAGGATGGCACCTATTGAGATGAAAGAATGAAAATGCAACTAGTGGATTTGAAAAGAAGGAATTTCATTAGGTCAAGCAGTTCGCCTTGAGGAGTGGCCACATTGTTTGTAAGGATCCGGATGGGTCATTAAGGATGTGTATCGACAATCGTAAGTTGAACGAGAAGACGACCAAGAATAGGTATGCCTTGTTGAGAATCAATGATTTATTTGATCAGTTGAGTGGAGCCAGAGTATTTTCCCACTTGGATTTGGCGACAGGTTTCCATCAACTAAGAGTTGCAGAGGACAGTATTCCATTGATGGCATTTTGGACCAGGTACGGTTCGTACGAAGGGTTAGTAATGCTCTTCGGGTTAACGAATTCGCCTGCTTTCTTCATGAATTTGATGAACCGAGTTTTCCAAGAGCACTTGGATAGGTTCGTATTGGTTATATAGATGACATTTTACTATACTCTAAGAATGAAAGAGAGCATGAAGTTCATCCTAGTGCTTGAGATGCTGAGTTAGCATCAACTGAAAGCGAAATTTTCAAAGTGCCATTTTTGAAAGAAAGAAGTTAGGTTGCTTGGTCACGTGGTGTCAAAGAAGGGTTTGTCGTTGATCCGGATAAGATCGAGGTTGTTAACAACTGGAAGAGACCATAGACGGTGGCAAAGATTAAATTTTTTTTGGACTTGTTGGCTATTTTCGGAGATTTATTAAGGAATTCTAACAGATAGCAATACCTTTAACTAAACTAACCAGGAAAGATGTGAAGTTTATTTGGTCTGGCAAATCCAAGGAAGCATTCCTCAAGTTAATGCATTTATTGACCAACGCGCCTATGTTAGTAGTTTCAGACGAGAATCAAGGTTTAGTAGTGTATCGATGCATGTGGAACTGGATTAGGGGCTGTGTTGATGCATATAGGTAAAGTTATTGCCTATGCTTTATGATAGCTTAGACTACATGAAGTGAGATATCTCACTCATGATCTAGAGTTGGCTATAAGTCCTCAAGGCATTTGTTCTCTCAAAAATAGTTGAAAATGAGACAAGAGAGATGGCTAGAGTTTTTAGCAACTTATGATTTAGTATGTAGTATGCACCTGGAAAAGGAAATAAAGTAGCGGATGTTTTTTGCAGAAAACTTGAGAATGCAGTGTCGGCTATGTTAACGAAATGGAAGGATCTAGAGCCTTTGACTACTTGTAGTATGTAGTTAAGATCGACTACTAGTTCTTCTCAGAGCATTGCTATGTTATCCTGCTTGGAAATTCAATTAGTACTGATTGAGGGAATTGCTTCTAAGTAGAAAGAGGATCCACGGTTAGCCGAGAAGACTAAAATTCTTGAGGTCGGATCGGAGATTGAAGATCTAAAAGATTTACTAGAGGGGATGGTTGAGAAGGAAGGGATGGTTGTGTGTTCCAAATATTGAGGACTTGAGGAGAAAAGTCCTTGGGGGATGTCATCGATCCAAATTTATGATTCATCCTGGGGGAACCAAGATGTATCAAGACATGAATATAAGTTTCTACCGAAAGATATAAAGAGAGATGTTGGCTTATCGGTAAGGCAGTGTGAACTGTCAATAAGTGAAGGCCGAACTTCAAAGGCCGAGTGGGTCACTTCAATCTTTGGAGATACAACCTTGGAAAATGGGATTCGGTATCCATGGATTTTATCGACGGGTTTCCAAGGTCAAATCGAGGAAATTAAAGTATATGGGATCATAATGGAAAGGTTGACCAAGAGTGCCCATTTCATTCCAATTAAGTCAACCAAGGCGGCAATTATTTTAGCTAAATTGTTTATGAAAAACATAGTTAGACTACATGGAATTCCTCGTGGTATAGTGAGTGATAAAGATACTTCATTTACTAGCAAGTTCTGGAATAGTCTACATGATATGTTAGGTACCAAGCTCAAGATGAGTACTGCTTATCACCCTTAGGCGGATGGGTAGACGGAGAGAGTCAACAAGGTACTCATGGATTTGTTAAGAGCTTATATGCTAGATTTTGCTTGATCTTGGGAAGATCACCTACACTTAGTTGAGTTTTCCTATAATAATAGTTATCAGAATACTATAGGAATGGCGCATTTCGAAGCTTTGTGTGGAAGGCCATGCAAGTCACCAGCATATTGGTTGGAAATTGAAGATAGATTAGCCTTAGCTCCAAATCTGGTAAGAGAGGAAACAGAGAATGTTGTATCGATTCGAGTTAAGATGAAGGAAGCTCGGTCTGGAGAAAAGAGTTATGCAGATAAGAGGTGTAAGGATCTAGAGTTCTTAATTGGACACAAGTATTACCGATGAAGGGTGTTGTACGATTAGAGAAGTCAGGGAAACTAGCACCGAGATACATGACACCATTCCCAGTTATAGAGAGGATCAAAACGCTTGCATATAGAGTGGAGTTGCCGAGCAGTTTGGCAGGTGTCCATAACGTGTTTCATGTGTCTCATCTTCGTAAGCATGTACATGATTCAGAGACTACTATTCCTCCGACTGCATTTTAAGACTTAATAGTAGAATCGGATTTGACTTTCTTTAGGCAACCAGTTCGGGTTGTAGTGATAGATGAGAAGAAGTTAAGAAACAAGACTGTGAAGTTGGTGAAATTTCAATGAAGCGGCAACGAGAAAGACTATTCACGAAAGACAGAAGATAGGATTAGAGATACTTATCCTTATTTGTTGTAAGGGTGTGTTATATATTTGCTTTATATGGACTGTTTTCTACTCAGGTAGGCAAGTATGGTAGTTAAGAGATGTATAGATGATTGCTATGATTGGTATTTAGTCCTTACTGAATTTCGATGATGAACTTTTTTAAAGAAGGGAGCCTGTAACACCCCTAATTTTTAATAACATTATTCAAGAGATTTAATTAGATAAATTAAATATAATAATATAGGGACGAGAGTGATAAGGGGATTGGGATTTTAAAACTAATTATGGTCATGCCTTAATTAAATGGATTTATAAAATGGCTTATAAGTAAATACCCAAGAGAGCAAGGCAAGGGTAATATGGGAATAGTTGTATACCATAATCCCATAACCCCTAAACCCTTGCCTTATTCTTATTCATACATTCATAAAATATAAAAAGGAGAATTAAGGCTGGCTATTACCCTAGGGGAAGAAGAGCTTAAAATCAGTTAGAAGCCAAAATTCAAGCTAGGAAGATTAAAGCAAGAACAAATCTCAAGTCACCTTATCCAAAAAAGGTAAATAATAATCTAAACCATCTCGCATATGTCTTTTTGAATATTTTAATTTTTGGTTTGAAGTTTAAAACCGTTTAGATGTTTGAATGATGAGCTTTGATTATATGCCATGTTTGATTTAAACAACGATTTTTATGTTATAATATATCTCGATTTTAAGGTTAAAATCATGTAAATTAATTTCAAAAGCTATGATGGTTGAAACGTTGTGTGAAACATTATTTTGGAGACGAGTTTAAATTTTTATAATATTCCATGCTATGGATAATTTATCATGATTTACGATGGAAGAAATAGACAATTTTGAGTATAAACTATACAGGGCAATTATATAATGGTTTCGGGTTTGAAATTTACATATATTAGAAAATATATTAAAAGAGAACTATGGTGATTTTTGGATATTTTTCCCAAGTGTTTTAATATGGTTATTAAATTATTTAACTTGAAGGACTTAAATATTTAAATGTTTTGTTGAAGGGAACGGCTTATTTGTTAAAATAATTTCAATCATAAATTATAGAATTCAGCATACTTTATAGAAAAGGATTTGGATAAAGAATCTGGCATCCAATCATATTTTGAAAAATTGGTTTAGTTAGGTAAAAAGAAATTTCTTTTAAAGGCATAAAATCAATTTTGTTTCGAATTACAACCTCGCCACTTCTGTTTTCCTACTTACGAAATCATGTCCAGTTGGCCACTTGAACCCGGTCGAAACCAATGCATATGGTATTAAGAAATTAGTACATAGTGTATTGGAGGAAGGTGAAAGGGATGGTGTCAAGGCTTACTTTCTAAAGGGTTGAAGTTATTTCTAAATAGCTTTCAAATCAATTAATCTTCCTTTATTTTAGAAGAAGCTTACAAATGAGTTCCCATTTGTTTTGTTTTCAAAGGAACTTTCGACTAGGTAGCATCTTTTGAACCTACTCGAAACATTTTCACCGCATTAGTGCCTTTCGAATTAGTTAAATACCACCTTCTTTATAACTTTAAATCAACGCTTTTGAAAGGGAAGCTTTCGCCCTTGTATAATTTGATGCCGCCTTCTCAATGCTTTCGAAGGGGTTGTTTGAGCCACTTTTAATAAGAGTATGGAGGCAATGGTTTTGAAAGGAGTTTTGTAACTATCCTCTTCCCTAAAAAAATTATTTCAAGATTAATGCTTTCAAAAGGGTTACTTTCGCTTTTGTTTCTTTGATCCAAATTACATTTAATGGTAAACTCGATGATTCGAAAGAGATACTTTCAAATAGTTTTGAAGCTATGCTTCCATTAATTTTCTTGAACTAAGATAAGCTTTAAATGTTTTGAAAGGTATATCTTTAATGGTTTCTAAAGGAAGGTTTCAATGCTTTCGAAAGGAATGTTTTGAGTGTTTCAAAAGGTATATTCTTGAGTGTTTTGAAAGGAAGGTTTGAATACTTTCGAAAGGTTTTTTTTAATGATATCGATAGTAAAGGCCTAAGGTTTTAAGTAATGATAAAAGGATATAGTCGAAGGCCTTAGTTTTCAAATAAGAAACCCAATCTCATTTTTAAACATAAATCCATGGCAATATCAAAGAGTTATGAAATGGAATTTAACATTGCAGTTTTTGGAGAAGCTTTCCTTGCTAAAGATAGTGGGTTAAGGTTATTAACCATGTTTCATTTGAAAAATGATTGCAAGAAAATTAAACCACAGATGTTAATACTATTATGTTATGATCATTTATCATACGTGCTTCTTCTGTAAACATATTCACTTTACAATTAACCCATAAATGCATTTTTAGGGTGTTAAGGGCAGAATAAATAGCTAGGACCTAGTAGTGAATATACACCGGGTTAACTCCTATGTGATTAGAATTGCATCTAAGAAGTTAAGTAGACCAGAATATAGGATTCCCAAAGGTTGATCAAAGAATTATTGGTTTAAACAGGTTTGTAGTAAGCCCATTAAAACTATGCATGGAACTTGTTATTAGCAGGGGCCAATAGGTTCTTAATGATCCCATGAAAACTATGTCCGAATAAGTTACTGATAGAGATTAATATGTTCATAGCCAACTAATGAAAACTATGACACGACAGAAGTTACTGGAGAACCAAACAGGTTCATAATGAGCCTATGAAAACTATAATTGGATGATGTTATTGACACGTACAAATATGATCTTAGTGATCCCATGAAAACTATGAAACCAGATAGGTAGTCTGTAAGCTTGGAACAGGTTTTGGTTAGCCCATAAAACTAATAGTTTAATAGTGACTCTAGAATCTATAACTTGAGACAGATAGTCAGATGAATGGGGATGAGAAATCCAGAATACATTGCATGTTTGAAAATCATCATGATACATTTTATCATGTTATGTTTTAACCATTGTGGATGCAGATGATGGTATATGCTTATCGTAAACTGAGTTAAGATACTAGTGAGAGAAAAACCCATTCTTCTAAGTGGCGTACTGTCACTAGATATCTATGTGGTTCGAGATGGTAGGTTATTATTCATACTAGGCTTTTATCTGACTCGAAGTTTATATATTCCCCGTAAACTCTTGGTTGCTCAATTGATTTTGATTAGTTTAAGAGTTAAGGTTTTCAGGTTCTCCTTTAGACAAATATGCTTTCGGAAACGTGTAGGAGCCAAGCTAGCTATTAAGAGTTCTTTCTGTTTGATATGCTATGCTTTGGATGTAATGGTAAAGTTGTTTATTTTTCTATATTTAGACTCTGATCAACCAAGGGGCATCTTCATATGTCGCTCTTGGCATATTTTGTAATAATTATATTTCTCTGAACGTGGTTTATGAATATGTGATTATATAACTGAATATGATATATTGATTTGAAATGTAATTAGAAAAGCTGTTTTTAAGATCTGTGTAAATTTTATTTCATAATCATGTATTTCAGTTAACATTACCACATTTGATTACCGAGAACTAATAATCATGGATGACTATAGCATCCGTAGTAGTTAATTTTGGACCTCCAAACAAAGGATGTTACATTGACTATGTAATCCAAAGAGATCAGAACCAAACATTGGTATATGAACGCCACTCGATTTTGAAATGATTTGATAGTGATCATTGAATTAAGTCATTGCTTCGGTTCAATTGGATTATTTATAATGAATGTTGGGCGAATCCACATGATTTGTAGATGATGCCCTAATCAGTGGCAGTGCACTACCATAATTGATAACTTATGATAATTGAATGATTGAGAAAAGTTGTTACTCCGATTCAGTTGGGCGTTCTCATAATGGGATACTAGGGATACGAGTTGACTTATAAGCAACTCTCCAATGGTGGCAATGGACTTCCACAATTGTTGATTCATAATTACCCAACATATGATTTACCTATGATACCTTAATCTCAAGCAAACATGTGATGATATTGATATTGATATATGATAGTTAACTCATGGGAGAACACAGAATGATCTTGATTTATGATATGCGATATATGATATGATAGTTCTAGAAGAACACGGAATGATGACAATATGTGACCAACACTTAGGTAAGGACTTAAGTTCGTAGTTATGATCGGTCCAGTGCAACCTTAGACTTATAGGTGAATCCAAAAGAACTGGATGATTCATCTCAATTGGTCCAATTGATAGCCAGAGAGCTCAACTACTAATGATGCACCAACTTTGACATTTTTCTTGAGTAAATCATAACTTCGATTCAAAAAGCGTGCTTTAGTGTACAAAGTGTTATGAATAAAATTTCCATAGTTTCCAAACATACTCGAATAATTTAATTGGACTGAAGAATGATAGAGAAACATATAAACACACTTAGAAAAGCATGGCAAGATGATAGTGTGAAAATGTACAAAAAATATAGTTGAAAAATGAACATGACATCACGACTCGATGGATCTAGATCGGCCCTGAGTCATGGATCAACTATAACTTAGAAAAAGCGATGAAAATCCGGAGTAGAAGGTGAAGACATGAAGGAACGTAGAAGAAAGCCATCCAGAATGCAAATCCGGAGGAAAGAATAAAGTAACCCGAAGCAAGGCCTTAGATCATCACCAAGTTGGCGGCCATGGATCATCATCGAGTTGGGGGCCATGGATCATCATCGAGTTATAATATGTGGATCCGTGTTTGGCTATCAGATTTTGTGAAACAATATGAATGACGTGGAGAAAGCGTGTGGCTATTTTCGAAGAATATCTCAGAGAACTTCGCTTATAGATCGAGAAGAGAGGCACTTTAAAAGTGAATTTAGCTTCTTCTTTTTTCTAAACTCCTGATTTTGAGTAGTTGTTAATTACACTCCATTGGACCATTATCTTGTTGTAAGCAATCGAGTTATAAGAATAGCTTTGTAAAAACAAAGGATAATCGATAGAAATTGACTAAGTGGACGTAGGTCAGAGTATATTCCGAATCACCATACAAATCGTGTTTTTTTCCTCGTTTTTACTCTCTTTTCTTTTCTTTTTCTCATATATTATATTTCATTGGGTGTTTGCCAATTTTTTGTCCAAATACAAGGTATTTAGCATTTTACTTTCCTATTGTTGTCTCTTGTAATCCAAGTTATTGTTAGGGAAGAAAAATAATAAAAAACCTCATAATGGACGTAGATCAACTTAGATCGAACCACTTTAAATCTTGTGTCTCTTATCTTTTTTATGTATTTCCTCGTTTTATGTTTTAAATCTAAGTATTAATGAGCATCCTTTGGTATTATCGCCTTTTAATAAGAATTCCAAGGTTGAGTAAATTTTCAATCATTGTTTTGGAGCTAGGCTACACCTTTTAGCTCTCATTTTTCTTCATTTTTTCATCTCTACGAATTCCTTTCACGTTTACACCATGCAGCCTCGATGAAAATGAAGCCGATGGCCTAAATTGCCACCGATAGGACAACTGATTAGAACAGGAATAGGGTGGGTTAAGGTGGAATTTTTAGGTCCCATACCACCCAGGTGTTTTAAAGCCTGCCCCAAACCCGCGCCATAGACTCGGAGCGAGCCGCATTTTTGTCCCAAACCCATATGAGTCAGGGTAGACCTACCCCAAGATTGGTGGGGCCTTATATATTGATTCAAAATTGTCTAATAATCTACATTTATTTATTTACTTTTAGTTGTAAGAGGGAATATCACTGAATGATACATTAAATACATAACAATATGCTTACAATAATAAGGAAAGATGACAAAAATTAGGTATACAACTATAGTTCAAAAAAATATGCATATGTTATTATATAATTATCAATGACACGACTTAACAATATTGAAAATTTATAGTTTATTGAATGAAATGTTATAAATCAATATCATAATCACTTATATCTAAAAAGATTAACAAATCATCATTATAGTGATAAAGTGGTTTCATGAGATCGTAGTAGTGTGGGTCGGATTGGGTTACCCGAGCCTCGACCCGACCCTAAACCCGGTGTAACGTCCCGCTATTTTGAACCATTTGCATCCACACACGTCGGATTTGAATTGCTCAAAATACCAAATTGTTAATTTATATTTGGAAAAACTCAACATATATAGTAAATAAGTAATCACAGAATCACAGACATAGAGTAATATGCAATATTGCAGTAGAAACAAAAGCATAGTAGTTCATGTAGCTACTATATATAAACAGAGTTAAATAAGATACAACAAAAGCCTCAAATACAATATTCAAATACAAGATCAAAATACATCACTAGAATCAACTAAATATCTGAAAGCTGGACAGATAGCTGGATCTCCAAGCGAAGCTCCAACTCCAAAGGTGAGTCTCAAAAGCTGTTGTAATAACCCAGATTTCTGGGCATTGTAATAATTGGGTTAATTAATAAAAGTACTGAATTTTAGATTAAACAAATGAATCTGATCATACTTATATTTGTAATTGTGTTGTGTATATATATACGTAGATTTTAAATAAAATTTAATGATTTCAAATTTAATTTGTGTTGCTTAATACATACATCTATTTGAAAATATATAGAGTTGAAATAATTTTCCAAACATATAAACATATGATGCATTTGATTTGATCAAAATATAAGTTATTTATAAATAAATGATTACTTGAATTCACTTTTGTATATTTATTAAAATCTAAAAGCTTATTTATATGAGATGAATACATTTTATATACATGTAAATATTTCATAGATATATATAAATTTAAATGAATTAATAGGAGACAAGAGTAACACTTGTAAGCAATTTAAAATGGATTGAAGACAATGTGTAAGCTAATTAACACCTAAGAGGACAAGTGGCTTTATATTATTTTATTAAAGTTCATAAATTTAAAATATAAAAGAGAAATCTGTTTTAATTTTCAGTTCAATTCACTTTTCTCCATTTTAACTAAAATTTATTCAAAACAAAAGAAAACACAAAAGCTGAAAATTTAAATCTGGAAAACAAAATCTGAAGCAAGAAAGCAACAACAGTTAAAATTCTTCAAGTTAAATAAATTTCAACAAGCAATAGAAGATTTAACAAACCTGGAAGCAGAATTACAGGAAAACAACATAACTGTTTTCTGAATGATTGGGAATTCAAGAGCATGGAAACAAACATTGTTCTCTGTCCTCTGCATGTTGGTGAGTATCCATTTCTTTTTAAATCTTTGATTTGTTGTAAGAACCTGATGAATACATGTGATCAAAGTTTGGAGTTTAATAATGGAAGATGCCTGTATATATGTATATTATGCTTGTTTGTGAAAAAAATTTATGAATGACTCGGAGCAGGTAAATATGCTCTGCTATTTACTTACAGGGTTTCAATTTTTGTTTTCAAATCCAAAACATTTACTCTAATTCTTTTTACAGTTCGATCTCTATATGAAACTTGATTATAAGATTATAATGTCAATTTTAAAAATAGTTTCAAAAATTTATATTGAGTATCCTTTTCAAAAATAACAAATTACAGTAGGAAACAAATATAAATAAAAATTTGATGATTTCAAATTCGTATTTTGATTTCATAATCATGTTCATTTTAGGAAATAAAGAATTTAGGAAATTGTTTCATCAAATTTAAGCTTATAGTTGGGAAGAATTTCGATGATGATCATTATGTGCATTTTTGTCAAAATTGGGCAATCGCGAGGGAGTGTGGCCTCGGGGTTCGTGTCAGAGGTGGTTATTGATTTAAGGATGGGAGGAAAAATGGAGGAAAATCGTTTTGATGATCGTGAAGGCGGTGCGAAGAAGTTTTAGGGTTTTATACCCGATATTAGTCGCGGGTTTCTCTGAGAAGATTATGCTGTCGAGGATGGATCGAGTTGAATCGGTCCAAGGGGATTTGCAGCGTCAATGTGTCTCGCGTCTTTGGGAGGAGTAGCGTAGGTTCATGCGATCTTAATCGTTGGAGTGAGGGTGATTTTTGAGACTGGGTTGTTTTCAGGAAGATGATCTTGTGCTCGAATATTGATCCACGAATTAATTGGAAATTCTGGTGGGTCGCTCGTGTTGTAGTTGTTGTCGGCGACTTGGAGGAGGTGCAGGCGAGGGTGGTTATGGTTTCGGTCGCGTGTGCACATATACGTGCATGGCAGTGTACGTTTGCCTTGAAGATTGAAAGAGAAAGAGGTTTAGGAAGAAGGGTACTCTCGGGGTTTGTTTCGTGTAAAGGTCGCGTTGGACTCGAATTCGTTTGAGTTCATGTGATGGAACTGATGTCAAGGTTGTGTGTTTTGGAGATGGAAGGCGGTTTTGTGCTTCTTTGTTTTGGGCTTCAGCCCACTTAATAATTTAGGTGTTAATTTGTGAATAATTATGTAGTTTATAAACAAGTTTAAAGCAAAAAGTAAAATTCCCAAGGGTTAAGCCTTGCAATGTTTTTGTCAAACAAGTTAGTCAAGGAAGCTATTTAAAACTAAATTTCCATAAGTCTTTAAATTAGTTTATCTAATTATATGAATTTTTAAAGGAAATGTAAATCAAGTTTTCAAATAAAGTATTAGCAAATTTTAAATGAGTTTCCCAAGTTTAAGATGTTTTCAAATTGTTGTTTAAGATAGTTTTGTAATGGGTTAATTTATATATGATTTTATTTTATTTTATAAAGAATGGTTGATGAAGGTCATTAACTAGGATTATTCAATAGTTAATTAATGTGTTAATTTTAATAATTAATTAGATTAATTTAATGATAATCAAATTGTTAATGGTTTAAGTGTAATTACTTAATGAAAGTAATTAAGGAATTAATTACATAATGTAATTAATTTAGTTAATGTGATTGTTAAATTGATTAATTAAGTTTAATTAATTTAAACACTGAATGATTTGATGATAATTACTTAATGTAATTAATGGATTGGAATTACTTAGTTTAATTAAATGGTAATTACTGAAAGTAATCTATTGAAGATGTTTTAAAATGGAAGTAATTTGAACATAATTATTTAGTAATTAATCAAGGGATTGATTATTAAATTAATTAAGTGTAATTAGTTTAAATAAAGTAATTTAAATGTAATTAGGGTTCATTAATTAATATAATTAATGACGTAATTAGGATTAATTAATTAAGTTTAATTAATCAATGATAAGTGATTAAAGATAATTAATTAATGTAATTAATTAAGGATTTATGTAATTAATTAACATTAATTAAATGAAGTAATTAAAGGTTAATTACTGTTAAGAATAATTAATTTGTGAAATTAATTAAGGATAGTACATAGATGTAATTAAGGATAATTAAGCAAGGGTAATTAATTAAGGTGATTAATTTGAAAAATTAATTAACCATAATCAATTAAATAGTTAAGTAAGTAGGATTTATATTGATGAAGTAATTAATTTAATTAAATTTAAATTAATTGGAGATGGGAATAATTAATTTAATTCATTTGAATTAATTATATTGTGATTAAGTAGGTCTTTGCTTATATGTGAATGGTGATTTTGATTGCCTTGGATGCTTTGTGATCTCAGAAATGAGATAAGTAATGCAATGTGATATGAATGCTTTGATTTCATTGTGGTGATATTATGGATTATCCATTGAGTGATATCCAATGGATGGTATGCTATGGTATTCGGTTAATATGATATTGGTTGTATCAATGATAAATGTATGATATCTATCTGTGGAATCACGGTGTAAGAGTGTCATCCAATATTTAAATTTAATCACTTGCATAACTTGGGTTAAGGTGACATTGAATACGAAGAGACCAGAGTCGGATATTAGTAAATACCCGAACCCACTTCGATTCTTTATAAACTGATTTGTGAAATCAATAAACTGAAATGGAATGATTTAAGTAATTTGGATCATAAATCTAAGTTCTGACACTTAGAAATTGATGAGTATAATAAGTGTTGTCTATACTAAACCTGTGGATTTGTAAAATTGTTATGAGTTACCCGGGTTTAAAATTGTTTATTGTTTTGGTGTATTTCATATTAGATGGGTTTACTCACACTGGTTTCCAGCCTGACCCGGGTGTTACTTTTATGTAATGCTCGGGTCAGACCGAATGTTACAGATTTTCAGGTAAGGACGTTCTGGAGCTCAGGATGCGAGCTGGATAGCAGGAACGTATGGAGCATACCCGCTGTATATATTATAGTTGTATAACTAGGACATGTTGTTTTAAAATCTCCAGCAATTGATAAGGTTGTAACTCTGATGTATAATAATATAAATGTTCTGATACAGTTCTTCTTTGTAAAACTATTATTTATGTGATATTATATTTTAATCCGCTGCGAATGTGAGGTTTTCTATGTTTTGGTATTTCTGTTTCTTCTTCTTCTTCTTTCTCTTTCTTCTTTTCACTAACTATCTGGAATTTTCAGGATCGAAATTTCTGGGTCGTTATATTGGTATCAGAGCGAGGTTAAGCGAGAATCATGGCTCTGGTGGGTATACTCATTAAGGATAGGGTAGGTGGTACCCTAGAATGAGTTGAGTGTATATATATATGAGAGAGCGTACTTGTTATTTTCTTATATAAAATTTTTAAATGGTTTTATATAAGATTATATTTTGATATATAAAGCAATATATCTTTCTCACAAATAGTAAGGGAATTGGTTGTTAAATTATTGAATTAAATTAAGAAGTAATAGAGATACGACCAAACTGAAATTAAATCTTGAATTTGGGAAAGGTTTCAGGATAAGGATAATCAATTAATTTATGTAATTAATTAAACTTTATTTAATGAGATTAATTAATGGATAATAATTGGAAATGATAAATTAAGAGGAAGTTACTTAATGAAGTAACTAGAGGTAAGTAATTTAAAGGACAATTGCTTAATGAAGGCAATTAAGAAATAAGTTAATTACTGAATGTGATTAATTTGAAATTAATTAATGGCGTAATTAATTTAAAGAAACAATAAATAATATTATTTAATGTAATTGAATTAAATGGTCCTATTTCAAACAAGAGTTGTTTGGAATTTAGAAGAAATTTGTTTTGAATTAAAAACCACTGGTGGTTTAAAATTTTAAAAGTAAAACTTGGTATGTAAAAGAAATTAATATGTATACATGTGGATATACATAATATCAAAGGTGGTTTGAAATAAACTCTAAATGGTGAGTTTTTAATTTGGAATAAGATGTGATACTCAGAGTGATAGGTTTTTGAACTAATAAGTGGGAAAATTATTAATGAAAAGTTTAAAATTTAAGATGGAAGTTCAAACTGGGTAAGGTTGACAGGATTAAGTGAATTGAGTTTAACTTTGGAAAGGTTAAATAAGTTGGAATGATCAACCTGATTTGAAAATTTCAATATGAAATTAGTATTTAACTTGGAAAGTTAAATGGTTGATTTATAATGGGAGTTATGGGTGATCTCAAAAAGGGTTTTGAGATCTGGAAATTGGAAATGGATGGATATTTTAAAATAATTTGAATGATACCATCCCGTTGTTATTAATAATCTTTAAACTATAAATTTGATTTGTTTAAAGAAATGGGGTGTGGTAATTTATCCAATATTAAGGTAAAATGGGATCATTTTGGACTTAAGATTTGAATGTTTAAAATAAAACTTCAAAAGTTTGATTTCAAAATTTAAATTTGATGATAAATTGAATTTCAAAAGATTTAGTAGTTTAGAATGGAATTTGGATTTAGAATTAAATGGTTTAAAGATATAAGTTGATTTGATTTAAAAGATTAAATCAACACTTAAAGATTTAACTCGAATTTATATAATTCGTGACGGTTTAAAATTTGAAATTTGAATTGAATTAGTTCAAATTGAATTTGATTTGAATTAATTGAAATTGTGATTGAAGATGTATAAGTATAAAATTCAAATGGAAAATTTGAATTGGATTGAAACGATTTGAAATTGAAGTGGGTTCAATTTGAAATTAGTCAGAATTGATTTGAATAATTTAAAATTGTAATTAACGTTGAATAGTTTTAAATTCAAATGGAATTTGAATTGAATTTGGGAGGAAATCAAGAATAATTCAACTTGACTTGGGAATGGAGTTTGAAATTGGGATTAATTCAAACTGGAGTTGAAATGAATTGAAGTTGGAACTAGTTCAATTGAAATTTATTTGAATTAGTAGAATTTAAGATCAAGGTTGAATAAAGTTAAATTCGGAAAGAAACTGAGGTTAATTCAACTTGAATTGGGATTGAATCAATTTCAATGGAAATTGGAGTTATTTAAAATTGAAATTGGGTCAATTTAAATGGAAGAGGAAATTTAAATTGAATTGATGAGCATGGAAATTGGGAAGTGAGCAGTTTTGACCCTGGACTATTTTTAATATAACTTGTTTTAATATAAACCTATTTTTCCATGCTATTCATTATATATACAACCTTTCTTTTAAAAGCCAAACTATCTTACACTTGTTTTACAATTATTTTTGAAACTGTTTAACAAATTTCCAACTGTTTTATAAACTAATTACTATATTCCAACTATTTTACAAAATTAATTATTATCTTACTATTATTTTGCAATTATTTAAAATTTCTATAATTATTTTAACTATTTTCTAACTATTTTACACTTATTTTACAAACTAGTAATTATTTTCCAACTACTTATCTATTTTAAAAAATTTCAAGCTATTTTCTAAATAAACTGGTCGGAGTTCAAATTGTTATTGGTTAAATACCCAATCGAGGTAAGAATAGAGGTGATACTCCAAATAGATTGAAGCAATTGTGAGTAAGTGAATGAAAACCAAAGTGAATGTGAATAGAAATAGAATTGATTTGGCTAATAACCAATAAAGATAAATACGTAGGGTGTACATATGTTATTCTATTCGCATAGTGATTTGATCCAGATTCGAGCATAGAATTTCGAGATAGATATATCGATCAGAGTGGGATTTTTCACTAGATTTTCGACGGCGAACCTGGATTTGGATTGTTGATTGGTTCTGGGTATTCTCTATCATAGTTAAGCTATGCAAGGAGAATGACGGTTTCTGATCAAGAAACCAAATCTGTGTCCGCACTAGGAAGTCGGATGGACGATACTAGTTCGGAAGTGAAATTGTGTGGTCGAGTGAGCGATCAGATTGGTATAGTGTACGGATGATATGTGTACATCGTACATATTTGAATGAAAATGATAAGGAGTAATCAAATTTGAATATTTGACTTTGATTAAACAAAGTTAAATATCTTTATTTCGTAAAATGGAACTCCCCTTGTTGAAACTTTTCCCAGAAGAAAAGGATTTTGAAGGTGTTTTGAAGTATAAAATGAGTTTTATACAAATTTAAAATGATCAAAAGTTTTAAAAAATTATATATCTGTATATATATATATAAAGGATCATATGAGGATTTTGGAAAGGGTTTTGGGAACCTTTGGTTCTGGAAAGGCTTTTGATTTTTGCATAAAATCAATATGAGAATTTGGAAAGCCTAGTTTGAGAATTATCGATTTTGGAATAATCGATTTTGTGTAAAGGAGCCTTTTATGAGATCATACTAGGTGTATGATTTAAAGATACTATATGTGTATAGTATAAAATGTTTTGATGATGGATCTGGGGAAAAAGCGCTCCCTTGAAATGAACTTCTCAGGAGTACCACCGGGTGGTGCTGCCTTGAGCACTGGGGGGGTTCTAAAGTTGATCCTGTGAGGAGTCCAGACAAAACTAGTTCCTGGGGATTATGAGTATAGTATACCATAGAGAAAGCCGTGTGTGCCGCTGAGAGCCAACAGTCTGCGTTTGATTTTATATCGGTAGACTGCGACCTATGTAGGAGTGGAGAAGTTTCATTTCGACAACGAAAATCAGAGGCCGCTGAGAGCCTGTAGTTACATGGACTTTTGCTGCGATGGCAACGTAACCCTGGAATGTAACTGCAATCTGTTGTGGGTTCCATGGCATAATCGAGAGGTTGTGGAGAGCCTGCAGTTACATGGACTTTTGTTGTGACGGCAACGTAACCCTGGAATGTAACTGCGACCATGGATGGGGGTGATGATTTCCGGAGAATTCTCACTAAAGATATTCCTCCATTTTCAAAAATGATTTTCTATATTTTTAATAAAATTATTTTTCAAGTGATTTCACTGGGTGTTGAAAACGGGTCTGCTAAGTACTTATAGATTTTCAGTCTTACGCCTGATCAACGTATGACCGAATTTCCATAAAAGCAAGGAGATGGACCTGTTGAGACATCGAGTTATAAAAGTATTTTTATAAAAAACTATTTAGGTAATAATATATAGATTTTAAATTGTATTCATGTTTTTAATAATAAAAAGGAGTTATAGTTAAAAGGGATTTAAACGATAATTTTTAATAAATTATGGCTTTGTTCCTTTTCGAGGACGAAAAGATTCTAAGGGGGGAGGAATGTAATAACCCAGATTTCTGGGAATTGTAATAATTGGGTTAATTAATAAAAATACTGAATTTTAGATTAAACAAATGAATCTGATCAGATAAATACTTATGTTTGTAATTGTGTTGTATATATATATATATATATACATAGATTTTAAATAAAATTTATTGATTTCAAATTTAATTTGTGTTGCTTAATACATACATCTATTTGAAAATATATAGAGTTGAAATAATTTTCCAAACATATAAACATATGATGGATTTGATTTGATCAAAATATAAATTATTTATAAATAAATGATTACTTGAACTCACTTTTGTATATTTATTAAAATCTAAAAGCTTATTTATATAAGATGAATACATTTTATATACATGTAAAATTTCACAGATATATATATAAATTTAGATGAATTAATAGGAGACAAGAGTAACACTTGTAAGCAATTTAAAATGGATTGAAGACAATGTGTAAGCTAATTAACACCTAAGAGGACAAGTGGCTTTATATTATTTTATTAAAGTTCATAAATTTTAAAATATAAAAGGGAAATCTGTTTTACTTTTCAGTTCAATTCACTTTTCTCCATTTTAACTAAAATTTATTCAAAACAAAAGAAAACACAAAAGCTGGAAATTTAAATCTGGAAAACAAAATCTGAAGCAAGAAAGCAACAACAGTTAAAATTCTTCAAGTTAAATAAATTTCAACAAGCAATAGAAGATTTAACATACCTGGAAGCAGAATTACAGGAAAACAACATAACTGTTTTCTGAATGACTGGGAATTCAAGAGCATGGAAACAAACATTGTTCTCTGTCCTCTGCATGTTGGTGAGTATCCATTTCTTTTTAAATCTTTGATTTGTTGTAAGAACCTGATGAATACATGTGATCAAAGTTTGGAGTTTAATAATGGAAGATGCCTGTATATATGTATATTATGCTTGTTTGTGAAAAAAATTTATGAATGACTCGGAGCAGGTAAATATGCTCTGCTATTTACTTACAGGGTTTCAATTTTTGTTTTCAAATCCAAAACATTTACTCTAATTCTTTTTAGTGTTCGATCTCTAAATGAAACTTGATTATAAGATTATAATGTCAATTTTAAAAATAGTCTCAGAAATTTATATTGAGTATCCTTTTCAAAAATAACAAATTACAGTAGGAAACAAATATAAATAAAAATTTGATGATTTCAAATTTGTATTTTGATTTCATAATCATGTTCGTTTTAGGAAATAAAGAATTTAGGAAATTGTTTCATCAAATTTAAGCTTATAGTTGGGAAGAATTCTGATGATGATCATTATATGCACTTCGTCAAAATTGGGCAATCACGAGGGAGTGTGGCCTCGGGGTTCATGTTAGAGGTGGTTATTGATTTAAGGATGGGAGGAAAAATGGGAGAAAATTGTTTGTAATGATCGTGAAGGCGGTGCGAAGAAGTTTTAGGGTTTTATACCCAATATTAGTCGCGGGTTTCTCTAAGAAGATTATGCAGTCGAGGATGGATCAAGTTGAATCGGTCCAAGCTGATTTGCAGCGTCGATGTGTGTCACGTCTCTGGGAGGAGTAGCGTAGGTTCAGGCGATCTTAATCGTTGGAGTGAGGGTGATTATTGTGACTGGGTTGTTTTCAGGAAGATGATCTTGTGTTCGAATTTTGATCCACGAATTAATTGGAAATTCTGGTGGGTCGCTCGTGTTGTAGTTGTTGTCGGCGACTTGGAGGAGGTGCAGCTGAGGGTGGTTGGGGTTTCGGTCGCTTGTGCACATATACATGCACGGCAGTGTACGTTTGCCTGGAAGATTGAAAGAGAAAGAGGTTTTGGAAGAAGGGTACTCTCGGGGTTTGTTTCGTGTAAAGGTCGCGTTGGACTCGAATTCGTTTGAGTTCATGTGATGGAACTGATGTCAAGGTTGTGTGTTTTGGAGATGGAAGGCGTGTTTGTGCTTCTTTGTTTTGGGCTTTAGCCCACTTAATAATTTAGGTGTTAATTTGTGAATAACTATGTAGTTTATAAACAAGTTTAAAGCAAAAAGTAAAATTCCCAAGGGTTAAGCCTTCCAATGTTTTTGTCAAACAAGTTAGTCAAGGAAGGTACTTAAAACTAAATTTCCATGACTCTTTAAATTAGTTTATCTATGTGACGCCCCACCTCAATACCCACGCTAGACAAGAACATTACGGGGAATGTTGTCAACTAGCACGGAGAATAAGGCTGTTGAGGACCGACCGACCATGTAATTTCTTTGCGCGAGCATCGATATGTCAGATAGTATAGCATGCATTTCTTTATCAAGAGGGAAATCCGACATACCGACACAAACTCAAAGCTACTACACAGTGGCTATAATATCTTCGGAAACAAATATAGAATTAAACATAACACAAATTGGTCACAGATAATTCATATCACAAAGGCGGAAGAAGATATGAATATTACACATAAAAGTGTACATCAGAGTAGTGGTAAGAAGGATCCACAATAACCCAAAATAATAGCGACATGTGCTATACAAAAGAATACATCAATGAGTCAATATCTCAAGAGTATACAACAAAAACTACTAATCTAAGTAGTAAACAAAAGGTCAGAGTAATGGATCCCCGAAGAGAAGTGAAGTCGAAGCACCTGCAACATCTCGGTCTGACCCGAGTATTATTTATAAGAAAATAATAAACGGATCAGTCTAGCTATAAATATCAGATAACATGATATAGAATAGGAGATATGACTAAACACATAATAATCACAATGCCAAGCTGTGATATATATAAGTAATTGAAAATCAACAAGAGATTAATCAATGTCACAATAATCTACTCAAGATAAAAAGGAATGTCATACTCCTAATTTCATTCACCAAGCCACAATAAATGACATATAAGATATGGCATAGACGTGTAATATCCATAATGGCATACTACTATAAGTATGTAAATGATACTCAACAAACGATTAATCAATATCAAAGAATCTTCTCAAAGATCCAAAAAGGGTATCATACCCAAAACTTGTATTCACAACAAGTTAATGACACACGAATTCACCAATACACAATAATTGATAAATCATATAAATGAAAATCACTAAAATTGGTGAAGCATAAATTCTAGAAATCATCTCAAGAAATCCAGTCAATGACACACGAATTCACCTATGCACAAGAATTGATAACTCATATCAATAGAAATCACTAAAATAGGTGAAGAAGAAAATTCCAGAATTCGACACACGAAATCCAGAAATTACACAAAATAAAGGGGGGGAGGCCTATCACATGAACGGGAGCATGAAAACTCACCAACGGCTGTAACACACGAACGAGAAGCTATCTCATGGTAGCTAGCCATTAATTTGACACATGAATGGTCCGAAGACCAGACACACGAATGGTCCGAAGACCGTGGGTTGCTACCCCACCAAATTGAGTCGAAACTCCACAAAACGGGGTTTAGTCTCCCTCGTAGACAAAGAGACATCGCACGTTGCTAGTCTAAATCACAAAGATGATCGTCATGATCATCAAGAAGTGTCAATTACACTAAGCTAGTAAATATATGAGTTTAGCATCATGTCCCATAACCACTAGCTTAACTTAAATATTTACGAACAAATTGTAAGTTTCCACTAGAAAATTGTCACAAGAGATTCAATCAACAAGTCCAAGAATTAACCGAACAAGTAAACGCAAGCGTTTCATACCACTTGTTTTACTAAGCCGTTTAATTAGATTTCTCATACGAGTGAGGTAAAGGTTTGTGTATACTAGTAGATTGGAAAACGGTTTTATAAATGAGTTTGATATTGAAAATATAGTTGAAATCGTTTTGATGAAGAGGTTTTGATATTTAATACTAGAATTGAAACCTTTATATTTTTAATGTGACAAATCACAAAAATGATTGTAGAACAATCAATCACTAAAATTCACATTCGAAGACGTGAATAAATTCCAAAGAAATCGATACCAAATCCATAGAAATGGATATTCCCAAAAATCACGAAGAAAATGTCATCAAAGTCAATAACAAATGATAACAACAAAAAGGGAATCAACACGAATCGATTAAAGTTGGAAATATACTCAAAATTTGGCAAATAGGCAAAACTAGGGATTTCCAGACGTCTGAGGGGTTGTCTAGACGTCTGGATTTGGTTTCTGGAAATTTCCCAGAAAACCATGCAGACGTCTGAAACCTAAAATCAGACGTCTGAAAAACATTCAGACGTTTGGAGGAAAGTCCAGACGTCTGGTTTTGGTTTCTGGAAATATTCCAGAAAACCAACCAGATGTCTGAAAGCACAAATCATACGTCTGACCTTATTCGAGACATCTGAAACAATGATTCAGACGTCTGAAATTAGCCACTGCCTTATTTATTCTTCTGCCGTATTTTATTTTTCTCCAGGTTGCAAAACCAGACGTCTGGCATTGGTCTCCAGACATCTGAAACCTGGTAAGGGCAACAATTTGCCTAGGCCATATGGCCCAAACGATGTCGGGAGCGATCGAGCGAGCAACGACGACTAAGGATTTACGTCAAATGACAGCCCGGCCTTATAGGCTCTTCGATACACCCCAAATATCATAACCAAACATCCATAAAAGGATTTTCAAAAAAATTGGAATATTCACCCATTCGATCCAAATCAAAAGCAAATGAATATGCACAAATGTTACGAATTCATACCTAACCACAAAGATGGATATAGACATAGATGTGAGATAAAAATCTCACCTTTTCAAAAAATCAAACAAGAAGAATCTTGAAAGCAAATGGAGAATCAACCTCTCTTCAACACAACCCAATTGAGCTTGAATCTAAGCTCAAAAACAAGAACATTCCCAAAATTAGGTTTAGGAATTTCTGAAATTGGTAAGAGAATAAGTTGGAGAAGAAGAAGAGAAGCTTACCAATGGGTTCTTCTTGAGTTTGGAGCAAGGAATTTGAAGTTGCAAAAGGAACTAGGGTTTTGGAGTTTTAATTTCCAATCTCTCCCACCATTAATGCTCTAAAAACTGAAATGAGAAGAGAATGAGGGTGAATGGGGAAGAGTGGCTCAGATTTGAGCATAAGTTAAACATAGGGCTGAGCCCAAAACTAAACCCAAAGTGAAAAGTTGCAAAAATCAACTTTTTCCAAACATATCGAAGCTTATACTCAAAAAGGTCGCAAACGGCATTTTAAACTCAATGGGAGGGGTTCCGAGTCCTAATTCGACCATATGCAAAAAGTAGCTTTTCGGACTAAAATCCGACTAACGATAAAATATTTAAATAAAATATTTAAATATAAAATCGATAAATATGCGGGTTGTTACAAACTCCCCTCCTTAAAGAAATTGTGTCCTCGCAATATTTTAAGAAGAGAACATAAAGTAACAACCATAAAAGCATATTCAACACAAAAGAAATTTGAAATAAGAAGTTCACCTCAAAGAGCACGAGAAAGTAAGTCCGGATGTGTTCGCTCGATGTACTCTCTAGATTCCCAAGAACAATCCTTAGGATTTGAAGACCATTGAACTTTAACAAGCGGAACATCTTTATTTCGAAGTCGTTTGACCTCCGAAGCAATGATACGAATAGGATGTTGCTCATAAGTTAAATTAGGCGAAACTTCAATCTCTTCCACAACACCGGGCTAAAGAACACAATCGGAATCTCGAAGGCACTTCCGTAAATGAGAAACGTGAAACACGTCATGAATAGCAGAAAATTGAGCCGGTAATAAAAGGCGATAAGCCATGGAACCAATACGTTCGGTGATAGGAAATGGCCCAATATATCGAGGCGCTAGTTTTCCCGATCGACTGAATCGCACAACACCCTTCATAGGCGAAACACGAACAAACACGAGATCTCCCTCAGAAAATTCTAATTTCCTTCTTCGGTTATCGGCATAGGATTTTTGTCTACTCTGGGCTTCTTTCATCCTATATCGAATAAGTTCAATTTTCTCTGTGGAATCACGAATAAAATCTGGACCTAAAACCAGCTTCTCACCGGTCTCAAGCCAACAAGAAGGAGATCGGCATGGCCTTCCGTAGAGTGCCTCAAAAGGTGCCATACCAATACTAGATTGGAAGCTATTATTATAGGAAAATTCAACAAGAGAAATATGATCTTCCCAACTTCCACCGAAATCAAGCACACAAGCATGAAGAAGATCTTCAAGAGTTTGATTCACACGCTCGGTTTGTCCATCGGACTGGGGATGATAAGCGGTGCTAAAATTAAGCTTCGTTCCTAAAGCTTTTTGAAGACTCTTCCAAAATCCACTAGTAAACAATGGATCACGATCGCTAACAATAGAAGTAGGGACTCCATGCAATTTAACAATTTCTTTGATAAAGAGTTTGGCCAAAAAGGGTACGGTTCGGTTAGACCGAACGGGAATAAAATGGGCGAATTTAGTAAGTCTATCAACAATCACCCATAAGCTATCATGACCCGATCAAGAACGGGAAAGGCCATCTATAAAATCCATGGAAATTTGATCCCACTTCCAAATTGGAATTTCTAAAGGTTGCAATAACCCACCAGGCCTTTGATGTTCGGCCTTAACGAGTTGGCAAGTCATGCAACGCTTAACGAAGTTAGCGATGTCAAATTTCATTCCCTCCCAATAATAAAGTCGCTTCTTATCCGCGTACATTTTACTACTACCGGGATGAATGGTAAACCTAGACTGATGAGAATCTTCTAAAATATCTTTACGAAGATCACTAATATTTGGTACGATAAGTCTACCAAATCTCCGAATGCCGCCACGAGAATCGATATCAAAGTTTTTCAAACCTTCAATATCAATTTTATCCTTAATATTTTGGCCAAGAAGAGCCAATTCGGGAACTAGCCTTTGAGCTTCAAGAATGCGGTCTAAGAGAGAAGGGCGAGCCTCAAGGCTACATAAAACAAATGATGAGCATAAATCGGATACGCGGTCTCGAATCTCACAAGTGGATAAGATCTCGAGATCGTTCCATTCGGATATCATCATAGAAACAACAGCTTGTTGTTTACGGCTAAGAGCATCGGCGACACGATTACCCTTACCGGGCGTATAAAGAATATCAAGATCATAAGGAGCAAGGAACTCGAGCCAACGCTGTTGACGTAAATTAAGTTCCTTTTGAGAAAATAAATATTTCAAAGACTTATGATCCGTGTAAAGAACAAATTTCTCTCCTAAAAGATAATGACGCCAGATCCGAAGAGCGAAAACAATAGCCGCGAGTTCTAAATCATGAGTGGCATATCTAGTCTCAGCAGGCTTCAATTTCCTAGAAGCATAAGCAATAACACGTTTTCTTTGCATAAGAACGGCACCCAAACCAACGCGGCTAGCATCGGTATAAACAACGAAATCTTGATTCCCCTCGAGAATAACGAGAATAGGAGCATCAGAAAGAAGTCCTTTTAATTTCTGAAAAGAAGTTTCACATTTGTCCGACCAAATGTATTTAACACCTTTCTTTGTTAAGCTAGTGAGAGGCATAGCAATCTTAGAAAAGTCTTTGATAAATCGGCGGTAATAGCCCGCCAAGCCGAGAAAACTACGAATCTCTGTCACACTCTCCGGTCTCTTCCAATCTTGAATCGCTTCAATCTTTGAAGGATCCACGGAAATTCCGGATTCGGAAATAATATGACCGAGAAACTTCACACGAGATTGCCAAAAGTGGCATTTAGAAAATTTTGCTTTTAATTGATTACTCCTAAGAGTTTCCAATATAATCCGAAGATGTCTTTCATGCTCCTCCTCGGTTTTAGTATGCACAAGAATATCATCGATAAAGATGAGAACAAACCGGTCGAGGAAGTCTTTGAAAACTCTATTCATAAGGTCAACGAAATAAGCCGGAGCATTCGTTGGACCAAATGGCATAACAAGCCATTCATAAGATCCATAACGAGTACGGAAGGATGTCAAAGGAATGCTATCCTCTGCAATACGAAGCTGATGAAATCCAGTAGCTAAGTCTAATTGTGAAAAGACTTTGGCACCACTAAGTTGATCGAATAGATCATCAATCCGAGGTAAAGGATATTTATTTTTGATAGTAAGATCATTAAGCTTGCGGTAGTCAACGCAAAGCCTAAGTGCTCCATCGGATTTCTTCACAAAAATAGCTGAAGCTCCCCAAGGCGAGGAACTAGAGTGAATAAATTGCTTCGTCTCTAATTCGGATAATTGTTTACGCATCTCCTCGTTTTCTTTATTGGACATGCGATAAGGAGGACGGGTAATAGGTTGAGCTCCAGGAGTAAGATTGATTTTGAACTCAATTGCTCGCTTAGGTGGTAATCCTAAAACGGGCTTGAATATGTCGGAAAATTCACGAACGACGTGAATAAGAGAAATAATATCACCCTCGTCATCATCGTCATCATCATGAGGATTTAAAGAATATAAAGATGCGACCAAGCTGGAAATTGAATCTTGAAGATTAATAGAAATCTGCTTAACAGATTGAGGATGTCAAAGATGAATAGTCCGTTCAGGACATAGGATATGAGCTTCATAACGGTTAAGCCAATCCATTCCCAAAATCATTTCAAAGCCTAAATAACGCATGACATGCAAATCGGCTAGGAAAGAAAAACCACACAAAATAATCTCGACATCTTTACACAATAAACTGATTGTTGCGGATCCACCAACCGGATTCGCAATTCTCAAAGAAGTCATTAAACACAAAACATCCAAAGAAAAAGTATCAACAAGTTCTTTTGATATAAAAGAATGGGACGCATCCGTATCAAAAAGAACTCGAATAGGATGATCACGAAATAAAATAATTCCATCCAGAATAGAATGAGAAATACCTTGGCCACGAGATGTGCTGCCAGGGGCTTGAGCAACATTAAGCTTTCCCTCCTTCCTATTTTGAAGTTTGGGTTATACATGCATAAAATGGTCCGGGCTTTTGCAATAGCGACAAGTACGAGGCTTTGAACACTTGTTCGCAAAATGGTCTTTCGAACCGCAATTATAGCATTTCCCTTGAGTAGAGGAAAAGGTCTTTTCAGCAGGAGTTGCTTGCCTCCCTTTCTTATTAGGATAAGGGCTTTTAAATTTGTTTGACCTCTTCTTGTTGTTGAAGTTTGGTTTGGAACCCACCACTTCAACATCATTCTCCCTATCCGCCTCTTCAAGACGAAGAGCAATATCAACGAGTTGGTCGAAAGAAACTTCTAATTTTAGAAGTAACGGCTTCTTGAGACTTTTGTTTAAGCCATAAACAAATCTCTGATTTTTCTTCAGAGGGGTGTTGATGTATTCAACCCCATATTTGGAAAGCGACTCGAAGGAGGCGACGTAATCAGTCACGGAGGACTCACCTTGAACAAGGTCTATAAATCGTCGAGCCAATGTCACTCTCTCAGCTTCTGGCACGAATTTTAATTCGAAGCGTTCTCGGAATTGCTCCCAGGTGAGATCCGCTTCATTAATCTCAGAAATAAGAAGCTCGTACCAGTCCAATGCTCTTTCTCAGAGCATACTAGAGGCCACCTGAACTCGGTGAAGGTCAATAAGATTCATGCGCGAAAAGATGCGATCGCATGTTCTAAGCCAAGCTTGAACTTCAATAACAGTTTCGGAACCTTTGAATGGCTCCCCACCCAAATTGGTGTAATCGCTGCACAAGCGTGCAAATCCCGACTTTGGGTGAGTAGGTTCTGTGTTAGCTCCAGCTGCTTGAGCATTAGTTACCAAATCAAGAAGCTGTTGAGCAGTCATAAAAACTCCATCCTAGGGTGGAGTGCTAGATGGCACGGCTTTGGGGCGGCCAGGTCTAGGCATTTCTCTTCCTTTACAAAGAAAGAAGAGGAATAAGGTTATTCACCAAATGAATATCAAGCAATCTTGATAAATAAAACAAGGAATCAATAAAAGAAAACAGGATAGGACGGTACGTAGACCCGAATAAAATCCTAAAGCACGACTCCTAAGATGGACTTAGGACGATGATCCTTGTTATAATATTCCATATTGTTCCAAAGTTTGGCTTTGATACCAAGCTGTGACGCCCCACCTCTATACCCACGCTAGACAAGAACATTACGGGGAATGCTGTCAACTAGCACGGAGAATAAGGCTGTTGAGGAGCGACCGACCATGTAATTTCTTTGCGCGAGCATCAATATGTCAGATAGTATAGCATGCATTTCTTTATCAAGATGGAAATCCGACATACCGACACAAACTCAAAGCTACTACACAGTGGCTATAATATCTTCGGAAACAAATATAGAATTAAACATAACACAAATCAGTCACAGATAATTCATATCACAAAGGCGGAAGAAGATATGAATATTACACATAAAAGTGTACATCAGAGTAGTGGTAAGAAGGATCCACAATAACACAAAATAATAGCGACATGTGCTATACCAAAGAATACATCAATGAGTCAATATCTCAAGAGTATACAACAAAAACTACTAATCTAAGTAGTAAACAAAAGGTCAGAGGAATGGATCCCCGGAGAGAAGTCAAGTCGAAGCACCTGCAACATCTCAGTCTGACCCGAGTATTATTTATAAGAAAATGATAAACGGATCAGTCTAGCTATAAATATCAGATAACATGATATAGAATAGGAGATATGACTAAACACATAATAATCACAATGCCAAGCTGTGATATATATAAGTAATTGAAAATCAACAAGAGATTAATCAATGTCACAATAATCTACTCAAGATAAAAAGGAATGTCATACTCCTAATTTCATTCACCAAGACACAATAAATGACATATAAGATATGGCATAGACGTATAATATCCATAATGGCATACTACTATAAGTATGTAAATGATACTCAACAAACGATTAATCAATATCAAAGAATCTTCTCAAAGATCCAAAAAGGGTATCATACCCAAAATTTGTATTCACAACAAGTTAATGACACACGAATTCACCAATACACAATAATTGATAAATCATATAAATGAAAATAACTAAAATTGGTGAAGCATAAATTCTAGAAATCATCTCAAGAAATCCAGTCAATGACACACGAATTCACCTATGCACAAGAATTGATAACTCATATCAATAGAAATCACTAAAATAGGTGAAGAAGAAAATTCCAGAATTCGACACACGAAATCCAGAAATCACACAAAATAAAGGGGGGGAGGCCTATCACATGAACGGGAGCATGAAAACTCACCAACAGCTGTAACACACGAACGAGAAGCTATCCCATGGTAGCTAGCCATTAATTTGACACACGAATGGTCCGAAGACCTGACACACGAATGGTCCGAAGACCGTGGGTTGCTACCCCACCAAATTGAGTCTAAACTCCACAAAACGGGGTTTAGTCTCCCTCGCAGACAAAGAGACATCGCACATTGCTAGTCTAAATCACAAAGATGATCGTCATGATCATTAAGAAGTGTCAATTACACTAAGCTAGTAAATATATGAGTTTAGCATCATGTCCCATAACCACTAGCTTAACTTAAATATTTACGAACAAATTGTAAGTTTCCACTAGAAAATTGTCACAAGAGATTCAATCGAACAAGTCCAAGAATTAACCGAACAAGTAAACGGAAGCGTTTCATACCACTTGTTTTACTAAGCCGTTTAATTAGATTTCTCATACGAGTGAGGTAAAGGTTTGTGTATACTAGTAGATTGGAAAACGGTTTTATAAACGAGTTTGATATTGAAAATATAGTTGAAATCGTTTTGATGAAGAGGTTTTGATATTTAATACTAGAATTGAAACCTTTATATTTTTAAAGTGACAAATCACAAAAATGATTGTAGAACAATCAATCACTAAAATTCACATTCGAAGACGTGAATAAAATCCAAAGAAATCGTACCAAATCCATAGAAATGGATATTCCCAAAAATCACGAAGAAAATGTCATCAAAGTCAATAACAAATGATAACAACAAAAAGGGAATCAACACGAATCGATTAAAGTTGGAAATATACTCAAAATTTGGCAAATAGGCAAAACTAGGGATTTCCAGACGTCTGAGGGGTTGTCCAGACGTCTGGATTTGGTTTTTGGAAATTTCCCAGAAAACCATGCAGACGTCTGAAACCTAAAATCAGACGTCTGAAAAACATTCAGACGTCTGGAGGAAAGTCCAGACGTCTGGTTTTGGTTTCTGGAAATATTCCAGAAAACCAACCAGACGTCTGAAAGCACAAATCAGACGTCTAACCTTATTCCAGACGTCTGAAACAATAATTCAGACGTCTGAAATTAGCCACTGCCTTATTTATTCTTCTGCCGTATTTTATTTTTCTCCAGGTTGCAAAACCAGACGTCTGGCATTGGTCTCCGGACGTCTGAAAACCTAGTAAGGGCAACAATTTGCCTAGGCCATATGGCCCAAACGATGTCCGGAGCGATCGAGCGAGCAACGACGACTAAGGATTTACGTCAAATGACAGCCCGGCCTTATAGGCTCTTCGATACACCCCAAATATCGTAACCAAACATCCATAAAAGGATTTTCACAAAAATTGGAATATTCACCCATTCGATCCAAATCAAAAGCAAATGAATATGCACAAATGTTACGAATTCATACCTAACCACAAAGATGGATATAGACATAGATGTGAGATAAAAATCTCACCTTTTCAAAAAATCAAACAAGAAGAAGCTTGAAAGCAAATGGAGAATCAACCTCTCTTCAACACAACCTAATTGAGCTTGAATCTAAGCTCAAAAACATGAACATTCCCAAAATTAGGTTTAGGAATTTCTGAAATTGGTAAGAGAATAAGTTGGAGAAGAAGAAGAGAAGCTTACCAATGGGTTCTTCTTGAGTTTGGAGCAAGGAATTTGAAGTTGCAAAAGGAACTAGGGTTTTGGAGTTTTAATTTCCAATCTTTCCCACCATTAATGCTCTAAAAACTGAAATGAGAAGAGAATGAGGGTGAATGGGGAAGAGTGGCTCAGATTTGAGCATAAGTTAAACATAGGGCTGAGCCCAAAACCAAACCCAAAGTGAAAAGTTGCAAAAATCAACTTTCTCCAAACGTATCGAAGCTTATACTCAAAAAGGTCGCAAACGACATTTTAAACTCAATGGGTGTGGTCCCAAGTCCTAATTCGACCGTATGCAAAAAGTAGCTTTTCGGACTAAAATCCGACTAACGATAAAATATTTAAATAAAATATTTAAATATAAAATCGATAAATATGCGGGTTGTTACAATCTAATTGTATTAATTTTTAAAGGAAATGTAAATCAAGTTTTCAAACAAAGTATTAGCAAATTTTAAATGAGTTTCCCAAGTTTAAGATGTTTTCAAATTATTGTTTAAGATAGTTTTGTAATGGGTTAATTTATATATGATTTTTTTATTTTATAAAGAATGGTTGATGAAGGTCATTAACTAGGATTATTCAATAATTAATTAATGTTTTAATTTTAATAATTAATTAGATTAATTTAATGATAATCAAATTGTAAATGGTTTAAGTGTAATTACTTAATGAAAGTAATTAAGGAATTAATTACTTAATGTAATTAATTTAGTTAATGTGATTGTTAAATTGATTAATTAAGTTTAATTAATTTAAACACTGAATGATTTGATGATAATTACTTAATGTAATTAGTGGGTCGGAATTACTTAGTCTAATTAAATGGTAATTACTGAATGTAATTTATTGAAGATGTTTTAAAATGGAAGTAACTTGAGCATAATTATTTAGTAATTAACCAAGGGATTAATTATTAAATTAATTAAGTGTAATTAATTTAAATAAAGTAATTTAAATGTAATTAGGGTTCATTAATTAATATAATTAATGATGTAATTAAGATTAATTAATTAAGTTTAATTAATCAATGATAAGTGATTAAAGATAATTAATTAATGTAATTAATTAAGGATTTATGTAATTAATTAAAATTAATTAAATGAAGTAATTAAAGGTTAATTACTGTTAAGAATAATTAATTTGTGAAATTAATTAAGGATAATTACATAGATGTAATTAAGGATAGTTAAGCAAGGGTAATTAATTAAGGTGATTAATTTGAAAAATTAATTAATTGTAATCAATTAAATAGTTAAGTAAGTAGGATTTATATTGATGAAGTAATTAATTTAATTAAATTTAAATTAATTGGAGATGGGAATAATTAATTTAATTCATTTTAAATTAATTATATTGTGATTAAGTAGATCTTTGCTTATATGTGAATGGTGATTTTGATTGCCTTGGATGCTTTGTGATCTCAGAAATGAGATAAGTAATGCAGTGTGATATGAATGCTTTGATTTCATTGTGGTGATATTATGGATTATCCATTGAATGATATCCAATGGGTGGTATGTTGTGGTATTCGGTTAATATGATATTGGTTATATTAATGATAATGTATGATGTCTATCTGTGGAATCGCGGTGTAAGAGTGTCATCCAATATTTAAATTTAATCACTTGTATAACTTGGGTTAAGGTGACATTGGATGCGAAGAGACCGGAGTCGGGTATTAGAAAATACCCGAACCCACTTCGATTCTTTATAAACTGATTTGTGAAATCAATAAACTGATATGGAATGATTTAAATGATTTGGATCATAAATCTAAGTTCTGACACTTAGAAATTAATGAGTATAATAAGTGTTGTCTATGCTAAACCTGTGGATTTGTAAAATTGTTATGAGTTACCCGGGTTAAAAATTGGTTATTGTTTTGGTGTATTTCATATTAGATGGGTTTACTCACGCTGGTTTCCAGCCTGACCCGGGTGTTTCTTTGATGTAATGCTCGGGTCAGACCGAGTGTTACATATTTTCAGGTAAGGACGTTCTGGAGCTCAGGAGGCGAGCTAGATAGCAGGAACGTATGGAGTGTGCCCGCTGTATATATTATAGTTGTATAACTAGGGCATGTTGTTTTAAACTTTCCAGCAATTGATAATGGTTGTAACTCTGATGTATAATGATATAAATGTTTTGATACAGTTCTTCTTTGTAAAACTGTTATTTATGTGATATTATATTTTGATCCACTGCGAATGTGAGGTTTTGTATGTTTTGGTGTTTCTGTTTCTTCTTCTTCTTTCTCTTTCTTCTTTTCACTAACTATCTGGAATTTTCGGGATCGAAATTTTCGGGTCGTTATAGCTGTATCATTCAGTCTGACCCGAGCATAAAGTGAAACACAAAACACACAAGTTAGGATTAACATTCTTATATCAATAAATCAACTCAAGCGAAATAGCAATTGAAATATAAGTAACTCAAAGGATGTTTGGGATAACCATTCTCTAAGGATCCGTTAAACTATTTACTATGTAGTAATATATGCTATTATAATGATGTCTAGAAGTAAAGTATAATATATTTAAAAATAGCATTAAGGCGTTACCCATATCCCCCTAAACACATTTTATAATGCCAGTAGTCTATACAGTACCGTAATACCTCCTGATCGGAGGCTACCAGAGGATACTCTATAGGTACGACACAAATCAAACTCGTATAAGGCGCGCTAGGGTAGGTGACACGACACAACTAGTCAATCCCAGGGTAGGTATACCAATTACGCTTCCAGACCGGTGGTAATGCATAGCAGCTACTACCGCCAACCTCGAGCCACACCCCCAAAATCAAAAGGGACCCAATCAATCACAAAGTAATAGAATGGTAATGAAGGAGTATGTCCGATAAGAGGGGCTGCTTCCTTAGACCGTCAATCGCTCTTGTTTTAGCCACCTTATGCCAACTCACTGGAGTCGGGTCCACGTATATATCTAAAAGGAACGCCGCCACCATCCTACTTCATTCTAGAATCTCCACCGTGTACATGGTTGTTAAAGTGGTTTTCAGAATTGGCAAAGAGTATGACAACTTCTGATTCCGGTCTCTTTAACAACCAAACGTTATTACTACACCGCGGTCATTTCAAAATAGTTTACACTTCAAAACCAAAATATACTTTCCACCTCAAAACCAAATAAGATATAATTTCCATTTCAAATATACTCATTTCAAAAATCATATAATTTTTTCAAAGTTATAACACTTTCGAAACCGAACAATTGAAATAATAACCCTTTCATAATACTTTGAAATTCATATCTTCGAAACCATAACTTTCACCACTTAAACAGTTTAGATATTCAAATAGTATATATATAATAAAATAGTTTTAAATTTAAAATTACTTTATAAAGTAAAATAATTTCCTCAACTTCACAAATTGATTCAAATCAACTTGAATCCAAAAAAATTTCAATTTAAATCAACTCTCAATTCATAAAATTCAACTATATTCATTTTTCAATAATCCGTTCCAATTTATACCAATTTCAAATACAGATTTGACCAGAAAATAAACCATTTCAATATATTTCAAAGCTTTAGATATTCAACATTTCAAACTAAATCAGATAACTTTATATATATATATATGTCAAATTCAATTTACTATTATTTTATTTTGAAAAATTTACGTTAATAAATTCAATATCATTCAAATAAACTCCAAATTTCAAATAACTAAATATTTTCCTCAATTTATTCAAACATAATATATTCATTTAAATCACTTTCCATAATCAGGTTATAAAGCCATATCCCTTTAAAATTTCAAATTCCATAAGTTATAAATCTATCTATTTAAATAAATCCTTAATAAAGTACCCGTTCAAATCAAATTTCAAATCTATATTCACAAACTTAGTTTATTAAAAATCATTATAAATTCTATATTAAAAAATAATTTAAATAAATACTTAACTATATTATGTTTAAATACAATCAGACTTTATTATTAACCTTATTTTAAATTTATATATAGCTTAAATTTAAGAATTTAACTATATATAAAATAACGTTTATATAATATCAAAACCAATGAATATATATAAAACCATATATTTCTCTCCAAAACCATATAAATCATTTTCAAAATACTTATATATAGACTAGCGGTGTCTGTATATAGTTTTCTATCCTAGGTCAAGTGATACGGATATTTATCATTTCAATCCATAATTTAAATATATATGGATATATATCATTTCAACCTGCAATTCCAAATTCACTTTAATGAAAATTGCTTGGGTCTATCATTTCAACCTATTACGATTTTCTCCTATTCTAAAGTCCATTCGGGTATGTATTATTTCAACCTATAGTGAATGCTATACTAACAGGGAACTTGCAAAGTGATGACAAATATGATAACGATATAACAAGCGTATATCATCAATATAAATAACGGATAATGGTGTCGGATGTCACAGGTGAACAGATATAGATAACAGCATATATATAGCAATGTAAATAGCTACAGCATCATATTTCAATTGTCATTTCAATTGAAATCAAATTTAATAAATATAAGAACGTTAATCTGAGTGATTGCTCACCTTTCGAGGCTTGAGAGATAGAAAATGAAGTTGAGTTACGAAATCCAAGCACGAATCCAAACAAACAAGGTTGGCACAAATTCGATGGATAAAGCTAATACGAGAATTGATGAAGCAAATCGGAATCTACTTAATAGAACAGAAATTATATAAATTATTATTTTTATTATTTTATAAAGTTGATATTTAATTTAAAAGGAATAGTGAAATAACAAATATATAATTAAAATCATTATTTTAGTTTGGCACATATATTAAAATAAAATTTATATATATTTCGAACCATTCTATCTTTTTAACACATAGATCTAAGATCACAATTTTCAAATCAGAAAACCAAGCCCGCATATCTTTATAACTAATATATATATAACCATATGAATTTAAGATCAAAACAAATATATATATATGACTTATATATGTTTATATTCAAACCAAACATACTTTAGAGCACTATATTTATAAATATATAGATTAAAGCAAGACAGTACTAACACAAAATTTTGAAACATAGATATATATAAACGCACTCTGACTAAATTAAACAAACTTACATTATATAACGACACATGCATACAGAATAATATAAAATCAATGTTATAAACTTGTATACTCTTTAACTATACATCGTAACATATAGCTCATATAGGCATACTGACCCATATTAGAAACACAAAACGAAACCCAATTCTGTTCTCAATATAAGTGTGAAATTACCTTCAGTAACTAATGTAAAATAAAATCATATATAACTAAAAAATATATTATATGCTAAAACTGATATATATATATATAACCATCACGCGTATAAACAAAACTCAACTAATATATATTAAATAGGTTTACACAAGTTCCCATTCACATAAAAAGTATGTGTAACACTAAACTATATATACATATAACTAACAATATATATGTAATAACTTATTATAACAGTAATCGAAATATAAAATATTGAATAATATGTCTCCTTCTTTATTATAATATATACTAAAACTCATGTGTATAGTACTTACGCCAGAGGGGAAGAAGGAGACTGACAGGTGCAGGACTCAATCTAGGTGGCCGCATTGGTTTCGTGATGTAAGTGGTGAGACAAGGGGAGAACCAGGTGGCGCGGAGGGCCGAGCAAGGTAAGGGTCGGGTGGAAGCCATGGGGAGCAGGGCGGAGAGGCAATGGCATGGCAAAGATGGGAAGAAGGCAGGGCAGAGGTCGGCCTGGGCAACACTGATCGGAGAAGGGGGAGATTGCCGACGTACGGAGGAAGGGAAGAAAGGTGGGAAAGGAAGAAAGGTGGGAAAGGAAGAAAGTAAGGGTTTGGAAAATGGCGAGTAAGCTGAAGGGAAAAATATGGGAAGATGAATGAAAGATGAGCAGGTCAAGATTTAAAAAGGAAAAAGGCAAATGAACGGTTCAGAAATTTAATGAATGTAAAACGTTTAACGAATATAAAAATTATATTTTCAAATTAATGGAAATGAAAGCAGCATACCATCAATGCATTGAAATGATAGAATAGAAACAGCTGGTAATAAATGGTAGTGGCCGTTGATTTTCAACCGTTTGAATTTTGAATGGACATCAAAAGTGGTATCGATACGACGTACCGTTCCATTGTTTCCATCGTACATCGGAGATCAAAACACAAAAATGAATACACCGTAGAGATCAATGCGACGTGACAATCAAAATGGTATATAGATATCAGTGGCACGATTATCCAATCAAAAGTCGATATGGACACTGATATACATTGCTATTTCGCACGGAAAAATCCAAACGGAGCTAGAAACTCCGAAATTTGCGAAATTAATTATGCAATCTTATTCACAGTGTTCTAAAAAAATTTCTCATGTTGACATATTTAGGTTTTGAAACACTTTTAAATTCAACTATTATTTCGTCAAAAATAAGATCGACGGAGCAATAACAGTCAATTTGGAGAAACAAAGTATGACGTCTTACTCAAAAGATGATTTACAATCTTTCTATCGAAAAATATTCAGGTTTAGAAAACATTTTATTACTAATCTCAAATATTAACTGATATAAATTTAAATAAAATTACACAATAAAAATAAACTTCCATATTATCTGGTGAAAATTTACCAGTTGCCATGTTTAAATAGACGTATTTCAAATATCAAATTTATATTTCAAAATTTTTATTATTTAAAATTTCACAAAATTTCAATTAAATATATTATTAAACCAATTAAAATTTTATGGCCCGTCACACCCGGAGCTCTCAACAATAGGTCATGGGTCTACCCGCCTCGATCTACCCGCCTCGACGGCCCAATGTGGCAAGACTTGGCAAATTAAAATAGAGGTTGATCTACCGGTTTTGACCTTAGACCTATCCTATTGTCATCCCTAGCAACTATGGGTAGTGTTGTATACCTCGTCCCTAGGTTGAGCGACAATGTATGACTTTGTATAATCAATGTCTTAACCGACATAGAACAACTTGCTCACAATGTTAATGACCTCTGGACTAGAATGGATATCCAAACAACTATTATCTTTGGCCCGACAGCTCCTCCAGTGGTTGATTAGACCCCTATCTAGCCAACTATTCCTAGCACATACAACATAATGCATGACGTCCATGAGAGGGTCTTGTTGGAGAGCCCACCGAAGGTGTTCCTATCCACCATCGTGACATGAAAGCTACTCGCGTGCAGGAAAATGTCTATAATGTTTCAGAGGTTGAGCTAGAAGCATATCGATAATTCCAAGCGGATCGTTATTCCCTCGACAAAGAGATTGTCTACGTTCCATCCCTTTCGGGTAGTGGGTAGGACACACAACCTGCGCTTTGACCATCGTAGTGGTGGGAGGTAAATTTGAAATTCATAAATAGAGAACCATCGGTCCACTCCGACCCCAACGAGAGGTGTCCCGGTCTAGGTCTCATGAAATATGAGCCCATCTTCCCCAATCACTCTCAATCATTAGGAGTGGATCTCTTACGCCAATACGACATCATGGCTGCCCTTCGACATATCGCCACCATGGGTCCTCACCTCTACATAGATGATGGAGGAGTTCCTCCCCAGCAAAGAGCAAAAGGCATCTATGGCACATGGGGGCTGGTCTACAAGAAGAAATGGTCACCTTACGCAAAAGAATGTACGGGATCCAAACTAGGAATGCGGGCAACGAAGGTCTGTTAGACAATGAGTGTGAAGAACCTTTCTCCAAAGATATTCTGAGCACTGACATCCATTAGAGATATGCCTTGCCCTCCATGGACAAGTACGACGGAAGCATTGACCTATCCCACCACATTACCGCCTTCAACTCGATAACCTATCCTGCCTTCTTTTTCCCTCCATCCCAATTGGACGGGCATCTTGCTGGTTTAATCTTCTCCAAGCCGACAGTGTCCATTTATGGACCTAGTTATGTACTGACTTCAAAGCTCGCTTCTTCGTGTCAGAAATAGAAGCCTTGGTGGTGAGAAAGTTAGGCATCAATAGACAAGATCTGATCGAGCCCCTCCTCTCATACGATAACTTCTTCAATAAAGAATCAACCAATGCTAGGAGCATGGACAAGAATATAATTATAGTCGCCCTGTATTCAGGGTAAGGTACAGTCCAAATTATGGAAGGAATTGTAGAAGCAACCCTCTTTATCCTTGATCGATTTTCTCCAAAGTGTGAACGACATAATGGGAGTGGAAGAAGTCGATATCTCTGACAATGATAAGGAAAAAAGGCAAAATAACAAAGCTGGCATAAAGGAAGACAATCGCTGAAGGAATGGTTGGCAAGATACAACAAGAAGTGTGTGGAAGATGGTCCACAATTCATGCCCAAATACACAAATTATGCAATGTTACTACATAATACAAGTATCGAGCATCTAAAGAGAACCTTTCGAGCCTAGAAATGATGAGACCTGTCGAGCCTAGAAACAATAAGTGTTATTATGTGTTTAGCAAGTAACATATGATTTTGAACATCAATAATGAAGAAAGGAATCACACGCCTAATAAAAAGAAGGTATAAAAATTTTGAAAGGCGTTGGAGATGTCGAACTGGCAAATACTTAAAGGTATCGAGCTGCAACAGACCAAGAGGAACATGAGGCGTCAAGCTTCTACAACACGGAGGTTGTTGAACCTAAAGATAACTGGGATGACAAAGACATAGGAAGGGATGTCGAACCTCTGCAACACAGAGTGTGGTAGAGTATGTAAGAAAGGAAGGATGTCGTGCTACAAGAATACATCGAGCATCTAATCACAAGGGAAGGATATTGAGTTCCCATGGAAAATAAGCCTCGGGTAAAGCAATTGTTATCAATCCTTTACAACAGTAACTATTGTAGAGCATTTGTAAACAACAAGGGTATTAAGCTTCTATAGGGGTGACGAATTCTAAAGAAGTAACAAACTTCTACACTAATAAAGGGTTCTAAGCTTTCAGAAGCAGCAAGGGATACCAAAACTTTAAAGATGTCGAGTTTCTATGAGGGAGATTATGTTGTCGAACCTATGTACACAAATGATGTCGGATCTCAACAAGAGATTTCTTCAAGATGGTGCCATCCGAGCCCCTGGTATCAAAGGAGTGTCACGTGTCAATTATCCCATATGATTGGCATCCCTATAAATAGACCCTCATCGACACCTGGTGAGGGGAAAATCATTCTTTCCTTATTTTTTTACCTTTTCAAGCTGTGAACCCTAAATTGATTTGGGGATTTATAGATTCGATCTAACACTTAAACTTTTTGCTATAACACCATGGACATTTAACCTTACATGGCATATTTCATTGAAGGATTGTAACTCTTGAACTTTACACATAAGGAGTTGGACAATCTACGTTGCGTAGCATACTTCTCTTAAATGTGTATACTCAACTAATATTAAACTTCGGACATGCATATGACTTAGGACTTATCTTCGGACTAGGATTTAAGCTTGGACTTGCATATTCTCCTGATTTTGCAAAAGGACACTTAAGCCCTTATTCCAACCAGCCTTAGTCTACCTTGCATATTAAGTTAGCGAAATAATTTGCTAACATTTTGGTGCTAATAGGAGGGATTGAACCTCAGACTCCCCATATATCCCTATATAGGACTTTCTATATCCAGTATATTCCTATTGAGGAATTTCTGTATTCTGCATAACCTATTAAATGACATAATGACTATCTCCAAACAAGGATCCTTCGAACCTCACTTTACCAATTTATCTTATCAAGAAACAAGTATTAAAGTTGAGAAACCTGGCACTAAAAATTCTAGCAAAAAAGAGGCGAGTAAATCCTTATGACTCAGATAACTGGAACATAAATCCATTCCATATGGGATCTACCCCAGTCTTTGCTTATTATCCTACTTTGGGAAAAGAGAATAAGAAAAGGAATGGCCCGTTCTTTGAAATAATAAAAATTATAAAGCTCCAAGCTAAAGGAACTGTCTTTGAAAATGAAGTAGCAAAGGATCTAGATAAGTTTGCCCAAAAGTGGAAGGGTGTAATTGATTACTTTCCCACACCAACCAGAACTCTAGATTTTTTAAAGAGAAAAATTATCGTTAGAGCAAATGAGCCTATCCAATGTTATAAAAAGTCAAATAGGGACCAAACACACAATCCCCTAGGAATTCCTAATCTACTAAATCCCGTTCCTTACCACCTTCTATGGAAACATCTGTCTCCTAACTAAAGAGAGGTTGGATTATTGGCCTTCAAAGCAGAAGCAACAAGGAAATGAAAGAAATCTCAAGCGCGTTTATTGCAAATATCATCGAACGGATAGGCAAAAAACTAATATATGTCGAGCCCTAAAAGGGATAATAGAGAATTTTTAGGGAAAAGGAGAACTCCAAGAGTTTGTTAACAAGATTTGAGCAAAAGACCAATGTATCTATAAAGATCAAGAGCTTAATAAAGAGAAATGTTTCATGAAAATGATTTATAGAATAAAGGAAAAGCTTTTGATCCTGTTACAGGGGACTGGTCAAAGCACCTCCTAGAGGGAGGACGGAGTAAGCCTTAGTCCTGCCTATAAGGCCTGGTTAGAGCACCACAAGCCTTAGATTCTGCTTACTGGTGTAATGACCCGACTTTTCAACCCTCGAATATCACCACTAACCAAACACCTAAGATAGAAAGTTGGGATATAATAAAAAGAAAGAATGCAACAATAAAGGAAGAATACAATATTAGAATCTCACAATAGAACAGAGATATATAACATCAAAAGATTAGTACAAACGGTTACTCTAGATACAGAAATCTTACAGTTACTAAGACCTAAATACTATCATCAGTCTGGACAGTTATAACTGCCCATGCTCACAATGCTGATATATATAATACGGTAGTGCAATGGAAATAAGAATACTATGGTAGGTAAACATCCAGCCCGTCTCTATAAGCTCCAAAGAGTCCAAACCTAAATCTGTAAACATACATGGGCTGACCCGAGCATTATAAGAAAATAACACCTGAATCGGTATGGTAAACTAGCGTGAGAAACTCAAGAAATAACAGAGACATATAATATCACTTTTACGAGACTGTACGAATTGCCCTAACAGTTTTTCTCTCAAAGGAAACCAACCATTCATTAAGTTTAACATACAGTGATATGATAGATAATGTCTAGTGTGTAGCACATAAATCATATCAAATAGCTGTTGTGTAAATGCCACAATAATAATAGGTATACAATCAATACTGAAAGAGGGGGCTATGCGGTAGGATTGTGTAATATGGAATAATGAAATAGTCTAGGTAGATAAAGTAGGTAAATGCAAGGAGACACCAAGACTTTTATACTGGTTCGGACCTCTCGTCCTACGTCCAGTCGCTAAGCTCCTCTTAGGAATTTCACTAACTAACACCCTCACTTCACCCGGAGGAATAGGTTTACAACTTACCCGAACAACCGAACGGGATTTCTTGCCTCAACTACCGAAGAGGACTTCAACTCAATTACTAAAATACAATACTCGACTTGTTGTGTTCTTGTCAACACTAATGAGTCTAATGTAGTACAATATTCCTATAATCTTATCCTCGAGAGTATGCAATGTGTTTGTGAAGATTTAGGAATGTTAATTGCTATGAATCAAAAGAATGTTATAAACAAAAATAGTGATTCACGCAATAGATTGGTGATTGCTTTGAGAATATCTAGAGTATATGAAGAAGAGAATAGTAAGATTAAAGCAAGAGAATTCGGTCAATTAAATGATGTTAGAATCATGAATTTATACTTGTAGAAGAGATGCATATGTTGTCAAAGGTTGCAAACAAGAGATGCATCCATTTCCATTGATGAATGGTTGCAACTCTTGGGAAGAAGAATGTGTCTTTTCAGAGAAAATTCGCAGGTTTAAATTCAGTCGACTGAGAAGGAGATTCAGTCGACTGAAAATGTGAAGAAAAATTTTCAGGAACAATTTCAGTCGACTGCACAGGTAATTCAGTCGACTGAAACTGTGTAATTTTGTATATGTGTATAGTTTCAGTCGACTGGCCATGTCTGTTCAGTCGACTGAAATATAAAAGTATGCACAGTGAACATGTGAATGAAGTTTTTATGAATGTGTTCTAATGTTCGTGCAAATCTCTTGAGGATAGATTTTAAGAAATAATCTAGACAGAAAATCGTACTAATGTTTATACTTTGGTCTTCATATATCTTCTTCTAGTTTTTGCATTCTCTTTCTAGTTGTTGAAGCTTATTGTCATTGATCAAAATCTTCGTGTATCAACATTCTCCCCCTTTTTGATTGATGACAATACTATTCTAGAGATGTATATACTTACTTTCTCCCCCTGAATGTATGCACTATCTTTTCTACAAAACAAAGTTAGTACCATAGATTTTCTCCCCCTTTGTCATCGACAAAAAGGAAGAAATAACAGCAGTAATAATATATCAAAACAATCACTAAATCATAGAGAATATTTGCATAAGCATGAATTAAGAGAAATAAAATTGTTATGACAGACAAGCGTAAGATGGCTATTTGTACAAGCCATTAGAAAGTTAAAAGTACACATCAAAACAACAAAATTACTCATCCTTATCCCAGTCATATGAACCTTCTCTTCCTGTTGGTTCACGTATGACAGGTCCTCCTGTTGGTGTTCTTTGAGCCCTTCCTCCTTGTCCACAACTAGCTCCACTTGCACTAATACTTGTATGCTCTTCGGATGTCGTCCATGTAAATGTAGGTGCCAGAAGTTTGCCTCGTGATGTTGAAGAAGTAGTGGTGCTTGAGCATGAGATTGCATCCCAAAGCTTGTTGAAGAATCCTTTTATTTTATCAAGCTTATGATCTACCTTTTTAAGACGAGTGTCAAGAATTTGTTGATTACTTGACAATATCCCTAAGGATTGGTTGGTAGTGAAGCTTGGGTCAACAAGACGAATTTCATCATCTTGCTTGAGAGGTTCTTCGTGGCGAGGTTGAGGAGATTGTTGTTGTTGTTGTTGTTCTTGATGCCTTGCTTCCCATTCGGCAAGTGATATTATGCGAGGAGGTCGAGATGGGAGTTGCATTAGGCTTACGGTCCGATGGTTAATCTGATGGACCATTGTATTCTCTGATTCAGGTAATGGCGTATCGACATTTAGGAGAAGTCGCATGATGTACTCTCCAAAGTAAATGGTGCGCATTTTGCCATTGTTGAAAGTGAGAAACTCATCGAGAATAAGCTGTACCCAATTAACTTGAATATTGCCAAAAATAGCATATAGTGCTCGATAGTTATTTTGGTAGACAATTTCGTACGATCCCGTACGAGGTGTAATTGTTCTCATTAGTGCTTTATGGAGGATTCTTGCCATAGGTCGAACGGAAGTGGACTTAAAATCCCTAAAGTTGATGTTATCTTCCATAAATCGATGGTTGATGTTGTCACGAATGTGTGGATTGAATTCAATCTCTTCAAGTTTTCTCCCAACATTTGGGGACTCTAAAATGTGTGCCATTCTATCCAAGGAGAACCAAACTTTCTTTCCAAATACCATGCTCCAAACACTATTGTTTGGATTTCTTGGAGTTTGGTGTCCAAGATTAAGATTAGCATAAAATAATTTTATCATTACATGATTAATGGCATAATCATTTCTTTTTAAATCTAGAAGTGGAGTTAAACCTGCCGGATCTATGAATGCTTGAAGATTGTGGGTTTGGAAACTTTGAAAATCAACGAAAGAATGCTCAAAAATTCGAGAATTCTTCATCTTGTTCCATCGGGTGACAGCAGTTCCATCATAAAGCCATTGTGCAATTTGAGCATCAATTGGCTCGGAGGATGAAGAAGATGAGGCTCTTGATCTTTTTGGTGCTATTTTGGTGAGAATTGATTTGATTTTGAGGAATTTAAGAGCTAGGGTTTCGAATAGATTTGGGGAAGAAGGTTTGTATGAGGTAAAAGTGAATAGGTATGGTAAAATTTGGTGGTCAAAAGGGAAATTCTGCCTGGGAAGCAGCGTTCAGTCGACTGAATGTTCTGTTCAGTCGACTGAATCAAAGGCCGAAGTGTTCTGTGATATATTCAGTCGACTGAGCAGTACTTTTAGTCGACTGAATTTTGTTACAAAAATTTTGCTGTTGAATTTTCAGTCGACTGTGCAGATGGTTTCAGTCGACTGAACTGTGCATAAGTGTTTTTCTGTCATAATTTCAGTCGACTAAGCAAGGGAATTCAGTCGACTGAACATATAATGTTTGCTATTTTAGTTAATTTTTGAATTTTAAACAATTTATTTAAAGGAATAGTTACAAAAATGTTGATGTATTATCATACAGAATTTTAACTATTTCTTTGGAGATGGACTTGGAGAATTCTTTCCTTCATTCTTCATGTAATTTATATCCCATGAATTCGGACTATATTGAGGAGTCTTAGGAGACATCCAAGGATTCACAGGATCAACCGGTGTACGATAAGAAGAAGACGGATCAAGTGAGCTAACAGGGCGAGGTAGAGGTTCAGCCACTTGATTCTTCTTTGATCCACAGAAGCGTAAACCGATTTGTTCTAGAAAACTCAAACGTCGTGCTGTAACTTTTTGCTCGAAGTATAGCTCTCGTTGAAGATCGATTTGTTGTTGTTGAAAGTGATGAATTTCATCAATCTTTCTTTTTGTGTCAGGTGAAATAAAGAGTCCTCTTTTCGCCTTTTTCGATTCTGGTGTGAAACCAGTACGATAATTTTCCCATTTGTAAACTGGCTCATGTTCTGGCGTTGGAGTGGGAAGTTTTGGCGATGTTGGAGTGTTATTAACCGACGAGGTGATATTGATCGGAGAGAGGGAGTTGTTTGACGACATTTTATATTGAAATTGTTTAAGCTTTTAATCGTAAAATCGAGATGAATAATAAAAAAAATTTAGAATTTATTTATAGTAGAATTTTACTAATCAACTAATGGTTATAATTTATTTAGATTTTTAACCGCATAATGATTTAATGGTTAGGAGAATTTTGTTAGAAAAGTAGGGTTCTTATGAAAAATTCAGTTTTTAAAATGAGTGGTCTACAAATTACATAATGTAGCATATAACATTTCCGAAAAATATTTGATATGTTCATTCAGTCGACTGAACAGATTGTTTTAGTCGACTGAAATGAGTGAATATTTCAAATGCATCTCTAATTGATATCTTTAAAGGATATTATACCTAATTCTCGTCGAAGTTTTATAAAGGAGTTTTCTAATAGAGGTTTAGTAAATATATCGGCAATTTGATTTTCGGTAGAAATATGTTCTAAATTAATTATTCCTTTTTCGATATTGTCACGTAAAAAATGGTGACGAATATCTATATGTTTTGTACGAGAGTGATAAACAGGATTTTTAGATAAGTTTATTGTACTTGTATTATCACAGTATATTGTAGAATTTGTTAAATTTATATTAAAATCTTTAAGTGTTTGTTGCATGTATATAACTTGAGTGCAAGCTAAAGCAGCTGATATATATTCGGCTTCGCATGTGGAGAGGGAGACACAATTTTGTTTCTTACTAAACCAAGATACAAGTGATTTTCCAATGAAATGTCAAGTACCACTTGTACTTTTTCTATCCGTTCGAGATCCACCAAAATCAGCATCACTGAATGATACTAACTCAAATGAACATTCTTTTGGATAGAAAAGACCGAAATCTTTAGTTTGATTAAGATATCGCATTATACGTTTTACCGCTCTTAAGTGTGAATCTTTAGGATCGGATTGAAAACGTGCACACAAACAAACACTCATCATTATGTCAGGTCTACTAGCGGTTAAGTAGAGCAAAGAACCTATCATACTTCTAAACAATTTTTGATCAACACTTTTGCCATTTTCATCTCGCTCGAGATGTGTAGTGGTACTCATAGGAATAGGTTTAGCAGAAGTGTTTTCCATGCCGAATCGTTTTATTAAATTATCACAATATTTTTCTTGGTTTATAAAAATTCCATTTGTTAATTGTTTGATTTGAAGTCCGAGAAAATAAGGTAGTTCTCCCATATGAGACATTTCGAACTCATTAGTCATTATTTTTGAAAATTCTTTACACAAATTTTCATTTGTTGAACCAACAATAATATCATCTACATAAATTTGAATTACTAAAATATCTTTGGCAGTATTTTTAATAAACAGTGTTTGATCTACTTTTCCAATTTTAAATCCTAGGTTTAATAAATAACTTTTAAGTCTTTCATACCAAGCACGAGGAGCTTGTTTAAGACCATATAGTGCTTTTTTCAATTTAAATACATGATCCGGATATTTTTCATGTATAAATAACGGAGGTTGTTCTACATATACATTCTCTTTAATAAAACCATTTAAAAATGCACTTTTAACATCCGTTTGGTAAAGTTTAAAATTGTGAAAACAAGCAAAGGCTAATAGTATACGTATTGCTTCCAATCTTGCAACAGGAGCAAATGTTTCTTCAAAATCAATACCTTCTTCTTGATTATACCCTTGTGCTACTAGTCTTGCTTTATTCCTTGTTATATTACCTTGTTCATCTACTTTATTTTTGTAAATCCATTTTGTTCCAATTACAGATTGATTATTCGGACGGGGAACTAATTCCCAAACGTTGTTACGTTCAAATTGATTTAATTCTTCTTGCATTGCGATAATCCAATAATCATCTGTTGATGCTTCTTTTGGATTTTTAGGTTCTATAGATGAAATGAAAACTACATGACCCATTTGATTTAGTTGATTTCTTGTTCTAACTTGAGAATTTATTTCTCCTATTATATTTTGAGTTGGATGATCTCGTAATATTCTAGGAGGAGATCTTATTTCATTATTATTTTCAAGGTTTATTTCTTTTATATTTATCAATTCTTCATCATCTTTTATATTTAAATTTTAATTAAAGTTTTCATCAAAAGATATATGTAAAGATTCTTCAAGTAAGTTTGTTCGTTTATTAAATACTCGATATGCTTTACTTCTTTTAGAATATCCTACGAAAATTCCTTCATCAGCTTTTGAATCGAATTTTCCTAGTTGATCTTTTGTATTTAAAATAAAACATTTTGATCCAAATATTTTAAAATAAGATATATTTGGTTTTTTATTATTGAATAATTCATAAGAAGTATTTTTAGTTAAAGGTCTAATTGAAATTCTATTTAATACATAACATGCAGTAGCAACTGCTTCTGCCCAAAAATGTTTTGGTAGAGAACACCCATTTAACAATGTTCTCGCGCATTCTTGTAATATTCTATTCTTTCTTTCTACAACTCCATTCTGTTGAGGAGTTCTAGGAAAAGAGAAATTATGATTAATTCCTTTCTTTTTACAAAATGTTTCAAAATCTTTATTTTCGAATTCGCCTCCATGATCACTTCGAATATTTTTAATTTTCAAGTTTTTAATATTTTGGATTTTTTTGACAAATGTTCTAAAATGCTCAAAAGTGTCACTTTTATTTTTCATAAAAATAGTCCATGTATATCTTGAAAAATCATCAACGATTACAAATACGTATCGACTATGATTAATGGATTGAACTTGTGTTGGTCCGAATAAGTCCATATGTAGTAATTCTAATGGTTGTAAAGTTGAAATAGTTTTCTTAGATTTAAAAGATGATTTCGTTAATTTCCCTTTTTGACAATCATCGCAAAAATTATTTATTTTAATATTTATTTTGGGTAATCCTCTTACTAATTTGTTTTTAGAAAGTTTTCTAATAGTTTTAAAATTTATGTGAAAAAATCTTTTGTGCCATAACCAAGGATCATTGTCTTTGGCAAGTAAACATATACTTGAATTATGATTAATACTCATATTTAGAACATAAATATTTCTATCTCTTTTTCCTTCAAATATAAGATTTTGGTCTTGATCAAAAATACTAAAACTATTATTCGAGAAAGTTATTTTAAAACCTTTGTCACATAATTGACTTATGCTAAGTAGATTATGTTTTAAATTTTCAACTAGTGAAACATTTGTTATAAAAGTAAATTTGATGTACCGTAATTGTTCACATCTCCTTTGCCAATGATATAGCCTTTTGAATTGTCTCCGAAGGTAACCGAGCCACCATCAAAGTATGTGATGTTTGTAAGCATATCTTTGTCTCCGGTCATGTGTTTTGAACAACCACTGTCTAATATCCATTTCTTCTTTTTAAGTGGGACCTGAAAATAAATATTAGATCATTGGTACCCACTTTTTAATAGGGTCCTAAGAAGTTAGAATTTTAGGAAACCAAACCCAGTTTGGTTTAGTGTCTTTTTTATAAATATAGTTTTTATTATGATGAACATTATCCATAAATGTTTTAATATATTTATTTCTTATTAATACATTGTTAGTTTTTGGTACCCAAATTGTAACTACTTTGTTTTGTACTTTTGTTTTAATAGGTTTCTTAATTAATTTTTGTTGTTTTGAATCCATATTCCTTTTAAAATTTGTATTTTTCTTTTTAGGAATTTTTGACTCCTTATTATATCCTAATCCATGTTTATTTGAAGAGAATTGAGAATTTTCTAAAATCTTAGATAAATTTTCTCTTCCTTTGTTAAAGTTAGAAACATTTTTAGTGATGTTCTCTAATCTAGTTTGAAGACTATTATTTTCTAACTCAACTTGTCTAATTTTAGTTTTTAAATCATGATTTTCAGAAATAATTATATCATTCTTTAATTTTTGAGTTTCAATTTCTTGACTTAAAAGTGATAATTGAGTTTCCGAATTTGAATAAGATTCTTGAACTTTTTCAAGTTCTTCTTCAAGAATTTTCTTTTCATCATTTAACATATCTCTCTCAAACTCAGCTTTGTTTTTATTTTCACGAATTTCCTTAATTTTCTTTTTAAGAATTTTTATTGTGCTTAAGAGTTCAGTGTTTACTTCAATTAAATCGTAGAAAGTTAAATTATTTACCTCAGATTCTTGAGCCATGAAGCATACATTTGCCTGTTCATTGTCGCTATCATTATCACTTTCGGATGATGATGAATCTGAATCGTCCCATGTTACAGAAAATGCCTTCTTTTTGAATTTATCTTTCTTGTTTTTGTTGTTGAAGTTTTTCTGATTTTCCTTCATTTGTTCTTGACAATCTTTTTGCATATGTCCTTTCTTATGACAATTGAAGCATCTATATTTGAGGATGATGGTTTGTTCAAGAAATTCTTTTTGAATCCGTTTTTGTTTCCTTTTCTATACTTTAGGAATTTCTTGAAATTTTTGGCTATAAATGCTAGATCCTCATCTTCAGACTCTGATTCTTCCTTTTCCGCATGAAAAGCAATGTTCTTTCTTTCTTGAGCTTGATCCTTTTTAGCTTGCATATTTACTTCATACGACATAAGATTTCCAATCAATTCTTCTGGTTTCATTGTAGATAAATCATTTGCTTCCTCGATTGCTAGTACTTTTCTCTCCCATTCATCAGTGAGTGAATTTAGAACTTTAGACACAATGTCAAAGTCCGTGTATCTTTCTCCTAGTCCGATTAGAGCATGATGAATGTCTTGAAACTTGAGTACATGTCATTGATGGATTCATTTTGTCGCACTCTAAAGTTTTGGAATTGATTCTTCAGCATGGATATCTTTGTTTGTTTAACCTTGTTTGTGCCTTCATGTATGACTTTAAGAGTTTCCCATATCTGATATGCAGTGGTACATATGCTAACACGGTTGAATTCATTTCTATCCAGGGCGCAAAATAGCATATTCATGGCTTTGGCATTTGCACTAGCTTCATTCTTTTGAATTTGTGTCCATGCAGGATAATCGGTTGTGGGTACAACGAACTTTGCTTGAGTAGCATTGCAGGCCTCGAAACTTGTTGCTTGCATATAAATCCTCATCCTTGTAGCCCAATAGTTATAATTTAGTCCATTGAATAGAGGAGGTCTTTGGGTAGATTGTCCTTCCGCAAATGTAGAATTATAGGCATATGTTGTGCTTGTACTTGCGTTATTTTCCATATTATCAATATGTCTAATAACGGTGTTATGGTTATAGGACAACCTTGCTCTGATACCAATTGAAAGAGGGGGCTATGCGGTAGGATCGTGTCATATGGAATAATGAAATAGTCTAGGTAGATAAAGTAGGTAAATGCAAGGAGACACCAAGACTTTTATACTGGTTCGGACCTCTCATCCTACGTCCAGTCGCTAAGCTCCTCTTAGGAATTTCACTAACTAACACCCTCACTTCACCCGGAGGAATAGGTTTACAACTTACCCGAACAACCGAACGGGATTTCTTGCCTCAACTACCGAAGAGGACTTCAACTCAATTACTAAAATACAATATTCGACTTGTTGTGTTCTTGTCAACACTAATGAGTCTGATGTAGTACAATATTCCTATAATCTTATCCTCGAGAGTATGCAATGTGTTTGTGAAGATTTAGGAATGTTAATTGCTATGAATCAAAAGAATGTTATAAACAAAAATAGTGATTCACGCAATAGATTGGTGATTGCTTTGAGAATATCTAGAGTATATGAAGAAGAGAATAGTAAGATTAAAGCAAGAGAATTCGGTCAATTAAATGATGTTAGAATCATGAATTTATACTTGTAGAAGAGATGCATATGTTGTCAAAGGTTGCAAACAAGAGATGCATCCATTTCCATTGATGAATGGTTGCAACTCTTGGGAAGAAGAAGGTGTCTTTTCAGAGAAAATTCGCAGGTTTAAATTCAGTCGACTGGGCAGGAGATTCAGTCGACTGAAAATGTGAAGAAAAATTTTCAGGAACAATTTCAGTCGACTGTGCAGGTAATTCAGTCGACTGAAACCGTGCAATTTTGTATATGTTTACAGTTTCAGTCGACTGGCCATGTCTGTTCAGTCGACTGAAATATAAAAGTATGTACAGTGAACATGTGAATGAAGTTTTTATGAATGTGTTCTAATGTTCGTGCAAATCTCTTGAGGATAGATTTTAACAAATAATCTAGACAGAAAATCATACTAATGTTTATACTTTGGTCTTCATCTATATTCTTCTAGTTCTTGCATTCTCTTTCTAGTTGTTGAAGCTTATTGTCATTGATCAAAATCTTCATGTATCAACAAATATCGTTAAGGCGTGTTCGCATAGGTGTAAGGATTTCCATGGAGACGCCTCCAGCAAACCGATGAGGATCTCCATGATAAGGATCACATACTACCTTCCAAGCATCATATATCTCTAGATAGGATACACTCTAAGGTAAATATAACTGGACCTCCCTTAATGTGTAGCCTAAGTTATATCAACTTCCACTAGCAGCAATCGATAAGCATCTCTAGATGTGGCATTGATATACCCTTGAGGCAAGCTAAACCCCCTGGCTATGCTTCGTCTTCATTTTTCATTGTTTTCCCAATGTTGAGGCTTCGTTTGGCATCTCTTACACGAGTCTTCATCACTTGAACAAACATGGATTCCTAATTGGATTCCTTCATTTTGAATAGATCATGAATCACTACCTGGTTTCGAGCATCCCGAACGGATCTCGAACCTCCACATAGGTTAAGTCCTCCGATGAATTCTAACATTTTCTTTTCTTTTGAAATACTCCTCTAGGTAGACATTCCACTTCACAACCATTTCTAGAACATAGATCATGTATATGGTTTTGAAGTGATTACGAATTTGAGTCATCTTAAATAAGTACACTCTTCCCACTTATCGAAATCTCCAAAACCAATCGATGAATTTTCAGTTAACTTAATTCTAGTTCTTTTAGAAGTAAGTGAAAGCTAGAGAAGTTTCGTGCTAATACACCTCCCTGCATGTTCTCATCGGTATGAAATTGTTGGGTGTGTTTTCACCACCACCGAATCTGGGTAAGGATGAATCCACCAAGCCATTCGGTACCGAACCAACACGAGGAGGTTGCCACCGAGTCAAACACACTGCTAAAACTATTACCGGTCCAACCCAAGCCAAAGCCTCACCGGTCCAACCACGTGCACCCACTACCGAACCAGAAGCACCTCCTCTCCAAACTACTACCGGTCCAACTCCATCTCTACACCGGACCGGCCCACACCGAACCAACCCTTCACCAGTGACTACCACACCGAACCAACCCTTCACCAGTGCCTACCGAACCGAACCCCCTCTCCATGAACAACCGAACCAACTACACTTAGCCACCACCGGACAAACGTCCCACCGGACCAACAACACTTCCATGAACAACCTCAACCGGCCCACCTTGCTCCTACCACCGGACCACTTCTCCAACCATCTCCGAACGAAGTGGATGCCTGACCAAACTGCCAGGCCAGATCGCTTCAGCCCGGGCCCACCAGCAGCTATATACATCCAAGACCCCTGCCCCCAGCCTCACTCTATAACTAGAGGGGCAGGGGTACAACAATGGCAGACAAGTTTGAGAGCTCAAGCACGGAAGGAACTTTCAAACAACTTTCATATACTTATATACAAAGCTTTGTATTTGTAATCTGAAAGAAAAAGGAGAATAACATATAAAGTGGACGTAGGCACGTTCTGGCCGAACCACTATAAATCTGTGTGTCTTTTACAGTTTAGTCCCTGCTTTTCATATATTTGCATAAATCACCCAAATCACTAGAAACAACGTAAAATCAACTAATTCATACGACTTGGAGGTGTTTGCCCATTTTTCGTGCAAACATTTTTGGTGCTTTCACTGAGAACCAAGCTAGAAGCTACAACTTCTCCTACTCAACCTTCTTCCTCACAGCATCGTTCCTTACTCCGACAACATGACTTCCAGGCAGAGGAGAGATGTTAACAAAGGAAAGAACGTCGCAACTAGCAGTATCCCAGATCCAATGGCCCCAAATCAAGAGAATCATCCCGTTTTAACAGCAATACCAGATGAAAATCAGGTAAATCCAACAGCCCCCGCCGCGGAACAACCAATTACTAGGGCAGATCTAGACAGGGTTGTGGTTGAAGTAACTAACCGCTTCGCATCTCAACAAGAAGCCTTGGTGGACCAACTCATGTCACGCCTAAGGGATGCTGAAGAATCCAACCGCAACACCGAATCATGGGGCGAGTCCCAATCTGGAGGATCTGGAAGGCGACAAAGACCTTTCTTCTTTGAAGAGGTTAACAACAGAAACAACCATGGTAGGAGCCGAGCCCGGTCTCAGCCCGAAGTCCGACCCGAGGAAACACTTGGAACCGAACCCAACGGGGGAGGTGCCAGGCAACGGTCGGATGTAGCTGAGTCTGTCTTGCTACCTAACCATGAAAACACCAGTAGACGGGGCAGAGCTGGAGTCCAGCCCGAAGTTGGACCCAAGAAAGCGCTGAGAACAGAACCCGGCAGGGGAAGATCAAGGCAAGGGCCAACTATGGCTGACCCCAGCATGCCCCCAGAAGAGCAGAGACAGCCTTTGGAGAATGTTAGGGTGACAGACGATACCATCCCTACAAGCCGTCTGGACGGACTCAATCTCGTAGAGAAGAACCGAACTCCTTTCTATCCGCCCCAAGTTCTGATGAAAGGATAGCGCGATTGTTCAGAGAGTGCGTCCAACGGGAGCAGAGGGATCGGGGAATAGGCGCTAGGGTAACCAGCACCTTCACCCGCAATATCGAAACTTCCATCACCCCCCGGGAATGGAAAATGCCAACGATGGAACCTTACAAGGGAACCTCTGACACCATCATACACTTACATAGATACACCCAGCATATGCCCATGAGCGGAGCAACAGAGAGAGTGTTATGTAAATGCTTCCCACTATTCTTGGCAGATCTAGCTACCTCCTGGTTCTGCCACCTACCCCAAGGGTCCATCAGCTCATGGGAAATGTTGAAAGAAAAGTTCATCAGTCAGTTCCGCATTCATGTGGAGCAACCCAAGGACGCTTATTCCTTATCCAATATCAAACAGAAGCCCGGAGAGACATTGCAACAATATCTAACCCGATTCAACGCCGCGGCAGCCGCAATCCAAGACGCCGACGAGAAACTCATCCTTATGGCCCTCTGCAGTGGTGTATATCCAGATACTAAATTTGCTAGAAGATTAACCAAAGAAAAACCAGCTACGTAACCAGAATTCTTTCATGAAGCTAGAAAGTATATGAGACTTGAGGATGCCGCCACTGAGAGGCAATCAGGGCAACAGACCAAGACGGCTCCAGACAGGTTCCTCGCTGCAGCAAAGGATGTTCGAAGAAATGATTCTAGAGACAATGCTGGGGGCAAAAAGGAAGAAAAGCGCTTATATCGACTAGGACCAAGATTTGACTCTTACACTCCTTTGAATGAAACGATCGAAAACATCTTCCTGGCCACTCAAGACGAAGTTAGATACAAGCGCCCCCCGCACACGAAGGAGTCAGATAACGCGCTCAAGTCAGGAAAGTTCTGCCGCTTCCACGAATCCCATGGACATGACACCAATGAATGCCACCATCTCCGGGATTTAATTGAAGAACACATCAGAAGGAATAGGCTGGAACGCTATGTGAAGAGCCAGAATAGGATTTCGACTCCTGCCAATGAGAATCTTAGGCTACCCCTCCCAGAAGTAAGTGGAGGAAATCGCAACACCAGCGGCTCTAGTCAAGAGAAGATAGTGGTCCATACCATCTCGGAAGGACCACACATCGCCGACAGAAGCTGGGCAGAGATGGAAAGATACGGCAAGTCACTTAGAAACAATGAAGGCTACGTTAATTCTGTTACAGAAGAACGCCACCCAAAACGGAAAGAGAGTGACGACATTACATTCAGTAGGCGTGATCTAGAGGGAAGACAGTACCCACACATGGACCCTATGGTCATCTCTGCCTGGTTCGGTCCAGCCAAAGTTTTCGAATTTTAATAGACACTGGAAGTTCAGTAAATATCCTATTCAAGCATGCTTTCGAAAAAATGAAGCTGTCAATGAAGGATGTATCTCCCTGCAACAAACCACTACATGGTTTCACTGGAGATGCAAAGTTACCTCTCGGGCAACTGGATCTCTTTGTCGAAATAGGCAGTCATCCCCGCTCCGCTGTGCGAAAACAAACGTTCGTACTAATAGAGAACCATTCGGCCTACAACGCCTTCTTGGGAAGACCAGCCTTGTCCGACTTCCAAATTGTCCCAGCCCCATGGTGCCTGAAGATGAAATTTCCAACAGATAACGGAATAGGAGAAGTGGAGGGAGATCAAAACGCTGCTCGAGACTGCTATGTGACTGAACTTCGCAATAATCGCAGAAAAGATAAAGGGAAAAATGCAGAGACTACTCTCTGCATGAAAAGCTTGGAAGCATAGCAACTAAAGAAAGCCCCTCCTCTTCGATATACCAGTGATCCTTTCAACGAATTAGACCCCAGGGACAAAGAGGAGGAGGCCATCGCCGAACCTGCAGAAGCTATGGAATTCGTATCTGTAGACGAACACGACCCAAGTAGACTGCTGAGAGTCGGGTCTCAGTTAAAAAGAGAATTAAAGAATCAACTCATTGATTTTCTTCGCCACAACATGGATGTATTTGCATGGACGCACGCTGACATGACGGGAATCTCCCCAGACGTAGCATGCCACATACTGAACATAGATGCCACCAAGGTGCCAGTGAAGCAGAAAAAGAGGAGCATGGGGGCAGAACGATCAGCAGCCCTCGAGGAAGAAGTAAAGAACTTACTTGCCAATGATTTCATACATGAAGCCATCTACCCGGAGTGGATCGCCAACCCGGTACTGGTAAAGAAAGCTAATGGGAAGTGGCGAACATGCATTGATTTCTCCAACTTAAATGACGCTTGCCCGAAAGACTACTTCCCGCTCCCCCGAATCGACCAACTCGTGGACAGCACTGCTGGGCACGAACTCTTATCCTTTATGGACGCATACTCGGGATATAACCAGATCCCTATGCACGCCCCCGATCAAGACCACACTAGTTTCATCACTGACCGGGGATTATACTGCTACAAAGTAATGCCTTTTGGACTTAAAAACGCCGGAGCTACTTATCAGCACCTTGTCAACAAAATGTTTGCGGAACTAATAGGACAAACTATGGAAGTTTATGTGGATGACATGCTGGTAAAATCGAGGAAAGCCAACGATCATATAAACCACTTGGACGAGATGTTTCAAGTACTTCGCCAATATGGAATGAAATTGAACCCTCTAAAGTGCTCCTTCGGAGTATCATCGGGAAAGTTCTTGGGATTCATCGTTCATTCCAGGGGGATTGAAGCAAACCCCGAACAAGTTCGAGCTTTGCAAGATATCAAGATACCATCCACTCGAAAAGAGATGCAAAGCCTAAATGGGAAAGTGGCCGCCCTAAGTAGGTTCATCTCTAAAGCAACCGACAAATGCGTCCCTTTCTTCGAAGCTTTAAAGAAGGACAAAGGAAAGTTCGAATGGACTGACGAATGCTCGACAGCCTTCCTGAACTTAATCGGACACCTCCAGAAACCACCGGTGCTCTCAACTCCAAATGAAGGCGAGGAACTGTACTTATACCTTGCTGTATCGTCTCATGCTTTAAGCGCCGCTTTGGTGAGAGAAGACAACCGCGACAGCAGCCCGTGTACTTTGTAAGCAAGAGATTTACAGGGGCAGAAGCCAGGTACCCTAGACTTGAGAAGCTAGCATACTGTCTGCTAATCACGTCACGGAAACTGCGACACTATTTCCAGTCTCATTCCATCAGAGTTTTAACCAATCAACCGCTAAGGCAAGTGCTCCATCGCCCCGACACTTTTGGGCGATTACTTAAATGGTGCATTGAACTAAGTCAATATGATATCACTTACCATCCTCGCACCGCTATCAAGAGGCAAGCCATAGCTGATTTCATTGCCGAATTCACTACTAGCGAAGGTAAGGAGCAATCTGAAATAGCAAAAGATATCAAGTGAAATCTCTTCGCAGATGGAGCATCGAATGAACAAGGCTCGGGGGCAGGTGTTGTGATAATCACCCCTAGGGGAAAGAAGCTGCACTACGCCCTAAGGTTGGAATTCGCTGCCACCAACAATGACGCAGAATACAAAGCAGTGATAGCTGGATTAGAACTGGCCTTGGAGATTGGGGTCGGCTCTTTATGTCTCCAAAGTGATTCTCAACTCATTGTAAATCAAATACTGGGAGACTTCCAGACTCGAGGAGAACGACTCACAGCATATCTAAAAAAGACCAAGCTGTTGCTCAGTCAATTGGGTCACTATCTAATCAAACACATTCCTCTAGAAGAGAACCAAGAGGCCGACGAACTAGCAAAGCAAGCTAGTATGAAGAACATCACTATCTTCGGAGCATTAACCATCTCAAAACAGCCGGCACCAAGTTTCGAGCAAGTGAATCTGATAGCTGCGATCGACGAAGAAACTTGGATGACTCCTATCCGGAAATATTTACAAGATGGCACACTACCCGACAGGCGTAACGAAATCAAGAAAATCTTAAGGAAAGCTTCCCGCTATACATTACAAGAAGGCATCCTCTATCGGCGCGGCTTCTCTAATCCCTTATTAAGGTGTATCGCTAGAAGGGAAGCTAGGGAAGTCTTATCCAACATCCATCAAGGAAGGTGCAGAGATCACACTGGAGGGCAGACTCTGGCCAAGAAGATACTCCGATATGGATATTACTGGCCCACTTTAAACAAAGATGCCTTGGACTTCGTCAAGAGATGCGACAGATGTCATAAATTTGCCAAGATTCATCGACTACCCACAAATGAGATTGCTCAAATGACCAGCCCTTGGCCCTTTGCAGTATGGGGAATTGACTTGATTGGCGAACTGCCAGTGGGCCGAGGCGGAGTCAAATATGCTATAGTGGCGGTTGACTATTTCACCAAATGGGTGGAGGCGGAACCTCTAAATAAAATATCTTCGGCAAAAGTTATCAACTTCTTGATCAAAAATATTCTGTGCAGGTACGGGGTCCCACTCAAGATCATATCAGACAACGTACTTCAGTTTGACAGTGAAGAATTCGCTGATTGGTGCCAAGAGCACGGAATTCACAATAGCTTCTCATCTGTAGCTTATCCTCAAGCAAACGGACAAGTCGAAGCTGTCAACAAGATTCTCAAAACCTTAATCAAGAAGAAACTTGAAAAATCAAAAGGCGCTTGGGTGGACGAACTTCCTACGGCACTTTGGGCCTATCGCACATCTTACAGAACTTCAACAGGGCATACTCCTTTCTCTTTGGCACACGGATCGGAGGCCATGCTCCCAGTTGAAACTATAGTGCCCTCTCACTGCAGGATCCACTACAACCCGAAAGAGAACGAAGAACTCCTCCTCATGTCTTTGGATCTAATTGAGGAGAGAAGAGACGATGCAGCACTCAAAGCAGCAGCTCACAAGCAAAAAGTGGCAGCACAATACAACTCTAAAGTCAAGCACTGCAGCTTACAGGAAGGAGATCTTGTCCTCAAGCGGATCTTCCCGCGCCCCGGAGCGCTAGATCCAATCTGGGACGGACCCTATGTAATTCATAAAGATCTCCACAACGGAGCTTATATTTTGTCAACAGTGGACGGAGAGGTGTTCCAGAGGGCATGGAACATCCAACACCTCCGTTGATACTTTTCTTAACTTGTACTGCCCATATGAAGTGAATTAACAAAGAGAATTAGTGGATGTAGGCGTTTTCATGCCAACCACTTTAAAAAACTTGTCTCTTTTTAACCTGTTCCTTTATATCCTGGCTACTTGTTAACTATATCCTTTTCTGTTGAACAAAATTCTGTGTAATGGCACCTCCATTCAAGCCACATCAGTGCACGGCCTCATATGGACAAGGCCTAACAGGTACTATGCGATTCTATGCACTCGCCAATGAGACACTTTTGCTCCAGCATCCCTCTGCTGCGGGTTAACTCATTGCTCGCGACTGCCTTTAAAGCCAACTATAATGAGCCGATCATAAGTCATCAAGAAGGCCGACTATAGCCGATGGCAGCTCATTACGGCGTTTGGCTCGCCGGCAACTGTGAACCTACTTTAAGCCCCAACATAAGGTGTGGCCAGCCAGGGGTAGTTCACGGTTGACGATCGGCACCCACGCTAGCCGGCCACAATAAATCGAATAATACCCACGATTACGGGCCATAATGGCTCGGGTAGTTATTGTGCGCGATCTCGGCTCCGATATGTCTTAAGTGCGGCTGTGGTAAAAAAGAAAACTCCCCGCGAAGGCGTAAGATGGGTGACAAATGTCTCCAAGACCCACGGCTAGGGAAAGTGACTACAAAACCCGTTTGCCACGAACTTAAGCATATCGACGGCCTTTCGTGATTGGAAGTTTTACTTTTCCCATATTTCCATTCCATTTAAATACTTTTCTCTTATCCTGTGTAACGGTCCCTAAAGTACAGGACACCGACTAGGAGACATTCGCTCATAAGGATCGGAGCCCGCGAACTGGATAACGAGGCACTCAGCTGTATCCATGACCGGATACACAAGACGCTCAAAGCTACCCCCTGCAACTAAAACATGAAGGGCTGTACTCTCTTCTCTTGTACATAAACATGTAACTATAACTTATTCATACATCACACTAACATTGCAAAACATGAAGTTATATTTCAAGCAAGAGCTTAGCATCAAACACAACTAAATCACAGGCATATGTATAGTTATACTTATTATGCAGCACATCAAAATAATAACAGCATTCAAAATATAACAGAATCAGCTTGTGTTATAAACTTACATAAAGTCGTTCAATGACATAATTACAGCTCGAAAGTACATTAATGTTTTGAACTAGCATATACAGGAATGTCAAGCAGACCAAATAAAATAACTAGCTGCATTAGTGCTAACCACTACACCTCAGAACCAGCTCTCCGAATCTACTTGGTTGCTGGATCGGAACTCCCAGCATGTTGACCAAAGGTCCCACCTGTCCAATTCAGGAGAAGAATCCATCAAATAAACAGCGAACGATCAAGTTATGAAAAGCTAAAAAGGGAAAACTCACCAGCAGCTGCTTCTTGGTCCTCATCCCCCAACTGCACACCGGCTTCCTCCGCAGCGAGTAGCTGCATCCCCTCCTTCACCGCTACCTTCTCCTCCTTTGAAAACTGGGCGGTAACCATATCCATCCTGAATGCCGCTCCACCTTCCTTATCCGCATCGGCCTTGGCCTCCTCCAAAGCCCGGAGATATATCCTAGCCATGATCCGGGGATAGTCATCCATCCAGGATAGATTACCCTGCTTCCAGGTACGGAAGTACATGTCCTGCAACATCTCATCCATCATCCCCTCATTCTCCTCAAACTCCCTCACCCGGGCCTCGGAGGACAGCAACTTGGCGACGGCAACATCCCTCTTCGATCGATATCTCAAGCGGTCAGCCTGGAGAGACCTCCTCATTTCCTCCATCTCTTCCTTTAGCCTGGCCTGAGCAAGCTCTGCGGCCTCAAGCCTCCCGGATAACTCCTCTACTTGCTCGAGATCCGCCCTCGGAACCTCATCCACCGTAGCAATGGCTATGTCAATCCGCTCCTTGCAGGCGACCTCCATCTTTCGCAACTCAGCTTTGCTAGCCTCCTCCATGGTTTTCTTTAGTCGTCGGGAGGCCGCCTCATGCTGGGATATCTGGATAGCCTGATCGACAAGCTGTTTGGCCTGATCAGAAACCTGTAGCCGCAACCGGATGTTAGCACTTCGGATTTCCTCCCCAGCACTGGCCAGTTGAGCGTGATGCTCCATTAGCCTCTTGGTTTCCTCAGCCACCCGATCAATGCTTGCCTTGGCCTCATTCCCCATGGTCACAATCCGAGTAGTAAGAAAATCGAGGTCTAACGACTTAGCCTCATCAAGCACCCGTACCATGGGATTGCGGGGAAGAAGATGCTCACCCGTAACCTCATCAAAAGAGATATCCTGAAAACTCGGGTCTAGATCCGGGTGGCCGGCAAATGGGTTGCGATCCAAACCAGGACGGTCTATCGGAGTGACGGTTGGATTTTCGAACAGATGGGGGGAAGGCATAAACTCAGTATCCTCCTCAGTCATATAATGGATAGGCTGGACTGGAGGCTGAGGACTAGGAGAAGGTTCAAACGAAGATCGGCCCCTCTTCCTCTTTTGCATATCTTCCTCAATGACTCCAAGAAGGGGGCGATATCTAACTACCTCCCCAAAACGGCTAGTTGGAGGCTTTGGTTTGGCAGAAGCTTTGAGTAGCTTATATTGTTCGAGGCAGTGCCGGATATCTGATGACTTGGCCGCCTTACCTACTCCTGGAATAAAAACCAAGTGTTACGAACATGCAATGATTCATAATTCAAGAAATATGTTAAGTTAAAAAGAATGAGAAGGCACGTCTGTTATACAAACCCTGCGGAGGAATGGGATACTGCAATAAGTCCTGAATCTCATTCCAGGACGGAAGCGAACCATAAAATATTCCTAAGTCCCTATCATAAATGGAGTCTGCAGAAGTCAAAAGTTCACCTTGAACCGCTGGAGTCGCCTTAGCTGAAGAACTCTCAGAGAATGGATCGGCGCCAGCCCCAGTCTTGTCAACCCCCTTAGCCTTCTCAACCAAAGCCGATCCTTCCTCCGACTCCCCAAAAGCTTGACGGAAAGCATCATCCGTCCACTCATGAGTCTCTCCCGCTTGCCCGGAGGTTAAGGCACCAACGCCACTACCGCTCTGTCCATCTCCTCCTTTACCTTCACCTCTATCTTCCTCCACATCTTCCTCTCCCGGAGCAAGTGGGCAAGTACTAGGAGAGGGACCGTCGGACTTCATGAGCTTCTTACCCCCGACAACTGGAAGCTTTGTGAATGGTTCCCTCTTGCCGCTTTTCACCATGACCCCTTCCTTGGCTTTGGCGGCCTTCTCCTCAGCCGTATCCCTATGCTTAACCACGGACTGGCGTGGGAGGATCAAGTTGTGCTCCAGGAGAGTAGCGTTCCTGATCAGGTAAGAAAACGACCGATCCCGTCCCGGAATGGCTCTTATTTCCGCAGCCATCTGAACCAAGGAATCATTCTCCACGACCGCAAAGCCACCTATCGCTAGCAAGAAATAAAAGCATATAAGAAGAAGCGTTGCAGCGGAAACAAGGAAAACTATAAATGAAGTTCAACTTACAGCCAGAGGTGAAAAGGCGGAAGGAAACGGAGTCATCCCTGATAAAAAACCATTCTTTCTTAAACATACTAAGCTTCGAATATAGGTCCAGGACCGGTTTGAAGGGAACGGCCGCTTCCAAGCTAATGTACGGAGATCCCTTCTTGTAACCCCTCAAGTTATATAGATACCGAATCTCCCGGTTGGAAGGGGGCGCCCGTACCTTTTCTGGAAAATAATGTATAAGCACACCAAGATGGCGTAGGAATTGGGCTGAAGATGGAAGGGAGCCACCTTCAGATAAGTGATGAAGCTGACTATCCAGGTATTAATGGGAGGAATGGCCCCACACATGCAGTGGTACCTACTATACGCAAAATATCCTTCAGGGGGATTGTACGGCATCACTCCGTCCCCCGGCAACCGCATAAGCGCTCTATCAATTCCAAAGGAGCGGGATATAACATCAAGCTGCTCCTCTCTGAGAGAGCTAGGAAAGCAGTCAGGAGGAGAGTTTAAGAGCTCCTGAGGACCGTATCCGTCCACTAAAGACCTCGGGGCAGGTCCCTGTCGTGCTGGTCCTGACTGGGCAGGGGGCACAACGGGAGGCTCACTTCGGTCCGTAGATTTTCTCTTTTCTGATCGAGTTTCCACTTTGCGAGACATTTATCTGCATACGCAAATGCTAGAGACATAGTGTTAGAACAAGAAGTATGGAAATATAAGCAAGCAGGTGTATGAAGCAAGCAAGCATATATGAGTCCAGGATTTCACTTAGGATTCAAATATAAAAGTTCATTCGGTGAAGCAGTGCGAGAGTCCATTCGGCACTCCAACACTCAAGCCCATTCGACAGTGTAAAATGAGATCTCATTCAGTATTCGAAATACCATGGCTCATTCGGCATTCCCGATGCCAAGATTCATTCGGCATTCCCCATACCGAACATTCGGTAGTTACCTGATCCGGCAGTCAAGATTGGTCCGGTGCAATAGCTAATTTGGAAGTCCACTTAGAATCTAATTCGGCTGCTTCGTCCGGTGATAAAATAACGAAGGACTGGGGCTCCTACTTATAGGGGAGATTGGATGGCCGAACCAACCGGTTCGGTTCTCGGGCCGGATGAGAATTGTCCAAGTAAACAAAGCATGGCATATACGAGTATATGCCCCACTTTGGGGGGCAAGTGTTGGGTGTGTTTTCACCACCACCGAATCTAGGTAAGGATGAAGCCACCAAGCCATTTGGTACCGAACCAACACGAGGAGGTTGCCACCGAGTCAAACACACTGCTAAAACTATTACCGGTCCAACCCAAGCCAAAGCCTCATCGGTCAAACCACGTGCATCCACTATCGAACCAGAAGCACCTCCTCTCCAAACTACTACCGGTCCAACTCCATCTCCACACCGGACCGGCCCACACCGAACCAACCCTTCACCAGTGCCTACTACACCGAACCAACCCTTCACCAGTGCCTACCGAACCGAATCCCTCTCCATGAACAACCGAACCAACTACACTTAGCCACCACCGGACCAACGTCCCACCGGACCAACGTCCCACCGGACCAACAGCACTTCCATGAACAACCTCAACCGGCCCACCTTGCTCCTACCACCGGACCACTTCTCCAACCATCTCCGAACCAAGAGGATGCCTGACCAAACTGCCAGGCCAGATCGCTTCAGCCCAGGCCCACCAGCAGCTATACACATCCAAGACCCCTGCCCCCAGCCTCACTCTATAAATAAAGGGGCAGGGGTAAAACAATGGCAGACAAGTTTGAGAGCTCAAGCACGGAAGGAACTTTCAAACAACTTTCATATACTTATATACAAAGCTTTGTATTTGTAATCTGAAAGAAAAAGGAGAATAACATATAAAGTGGACATAGGCACGTTCTGGCCGAACCACTATAAATCTGTGTGTCTTTTACAGTTTAGTCCCTGCTTTTCATATATTTTCATAAATCACCCAAATCACTAGAAACAACGTAAAATCAACTAATTCATACGACTTGGAGGTGTTTTCCCATTTTTCGTGCAAACAGAAATCATGAAGCCTTTCAATAGCTTCTAAGGTCAATATTAGGTCAATTTCGATAGTCGACTAATCGACTATCTAATAAAAAACAATTGCTTATACAAATCAATGTTTGTACACTTAACTTTTTTTCAACATTCCAACTTAACTATTCCTCTCCCAACAAAGAAGCCAGGCAAGTTAGAACATTGGTTGCATCAAAGCTTTGCCTAGACATTTGATTCTTGAATCTCACAAATAGATAAGTCTGCCTTGTCGGATTTTAGTGTTAAGTATAGTATTAATGATTCCCATAAACAAGTAGGAAATCAGCACGATTAACACGTTTCCTACATTTTTCGACTTAACTATTCCTTGGCAAAGAGGGAAGCCAGTTGGTTAGAGCTCAATTGCTCATATCCCTACTCGAGCATCAGTTTTAACTCTTACAAATAGATAAGCTTACTTCGTCGGCTTTTAGTGTTAAGCATAATTTATTACTTTCCAAACAAGGAATTAAACAATTAACCATTTGGTATTAAGCAATTCTAACGCCTTTCTAAACCAGTCAACAAGTTTTCTAAAAACTATTTATATACTTAAAAATTCTTTTAAATTATAATACTTATGATAAGTTTTAAACTTTTTCTTAAAATATTATATGAAAATAACATCTTTATATTTTCCTTAAAAACTTGGGAAAAAGCATGTTTTTTTGTAAAATCCTCTTCTTTAAAAATTCACAACTAATTCTTAGAAATTCATAAATATCTCAAACCATTTTTGAAATAATATAATATGAGTTAGTAAATACTTGTAAAAATAATGAAACGAAATACTTAAATTTAAATACCTTTTCAAACATTTAATGTTAAAAAAATCAAGGCTAAACGGGGCAGTTTTGCACAAGTGAAGTTTTGGCCACTTTTCAAGATGTTACTTTACTTATTACTATCCAAGCTCTTAATAGTATTAAACATATTATATATATAGCGAGAAACCTCTAAGGATCTATTTGTAAAGTTCCATAGAAATCACCAAAAACAAGGCAATTCCAAAGTGCATACAGATCAACTTTCGCTATAAGTGCACTTTCAAATTTGAGTCCAATATGAACTAGAATCCAACTATAACCTATGTGATTTATTTCAAGGTCTTCTCATAAGTCATAAGGTCTTCTCAGAAGTCATACGAGTCTATTCTAAGTCCATAGACATAGATTACATATGCATCTTGTTTTCAAAACAAGAATCAAAACAATGTTTTCAACAAAGTCAATAACAATTCAACAACTCAAACACAACCAAGCACAACATATATATCTTATATTTTCCATTCAAAGAGGTATGTTAACTCACCATTAACTGCAAAAACAACCAAGATCCAAGCACTCAATCTTGCAACCACCTTTGTCTTCCTCCTTTCTGTGCGTTTACCTTGCTTTTAGCCTCATCCTCTTATCAATTGTTCACGAGCAAAACTTGCATAGGGAGAATGGATTCACTTCTACAACTTATAACTAGGTAGGATGCTTTGCAGTGTTGTTCTAAGGCTTTACTCCAAGTTTGGGTTGATTTGCAAGTATTTTTCTTTAGGAATTTAGAGAGGAAGAAGAAGAAGACATTAAAGAGCTTGGTTTTGGTTTGTGAATTTGTGATTTATTCCTAAGGTTATGTCCCTCCTTATATAGGCTCCATGTGGTATTGCCTAAACTTGCCTCCACCCCTCTCCATGCCATGAAAGACTCATCTTTCATCGTTTCTCCTTTTTCTAATTACACTTACACCCTTAACATGATATATCTCTTATCCTAATGGAAGATTCTATAATGTTGCATGCTTTCTGAAGATATCTTTGTTAATTATTTGCTAATCATTATACATGTGCATAAGAGTTCGAACAACTTATATCGTTTGAAAAGCTGTTTACCGATAAATCAATTTTCGGTCACATTATCGATTTTCTATGAAGAATATATTTTTTGAAAAAAAATTCAAAAGTAAGTTTCTGATCATTATTCTTAATTAACTGATGTCTAAAAAGATTATAAAATCATATTTGTTACACTTAATTATATTTCATAACTTCATAATGTTCGAAGACGAAGTGTTCGAATTTTCAAGTCGCTACATGTTGCCTGGCCGGAGTACCTTCTAAAGGAAGGTCAGAGTAAGCCTCTGGTCTCACCTATAAGGCCTGGCCAGAACATAGCAAGCTATCGATCTGGCCTCCGTGGCCATTCCAAATCACCTTCAAAAGGGAGGAATTAGTAAGCCTATGGTCCCGGCTAAGATGTTTTGGCCAAAGAACCAACCAACCTTCATTTTCACCTATAAGGCCTGATCGAAGCACCTCATAGAGAGAGAGGATAGGTAAGACTTTGGGTTTACCTAAGATGGCTAACCAAATGCACCGACCAACTTAAATCCTTCTCTAAAAGGTAAGAAAGGGAAAAAATCAGTCAAATCCTAAATCCTCACTTAAAAGGTAAGAAGGGGCAAAAGAAATCAATCAAAGCCTAAATTGTTACAGAAAAGTACAAAAGGGGTAAAAGAAATCGGTTAGATAAGTCTATATCAATCTTAGGGATGGGCCAAAGTAATCTTTTGAAGGAAGAGGGGTCAAAGATGAATCAATCATCCCCCAAGGAAAAGTTAAAATAACTTTCAAAGGAATGGACAAGTAACTTTGCCTCATATAATTTCAGACAACAAATACAAATCATCAAATAGCCAACCAAGAAATCCAAATTGGGGGAAAGAAGTTTAAAGCTAGCCGGTGTAATAATATTTGAGCAATGAAATTTTGCTTATGAAGTCACTCAGCCTAGAAAGATAAGAAGGCAAATTGATCCATATTTTTACCGAACTTGAATGAAAAAGATTTAAAGAGAACTGAGAGCTAAAATGACCTGTCTAAAAGCATTCTTCAAGGAAGCAAAGAGCAGAAAAACCTATCAAAGGCCACATATCACTTGAATCAAATTAACGTTCTAAACTGAGTCACAAATCTTAAACAGCTCAATGAGCATAAATAAAAGAGAATAATAAGGAACAAAATACAAGGTTTATTAAAAATACTAATTGTTCAGGTATAAAGTTATTTACCAATTTACATACAAAAGTTATAAAAATCAAGAAAATCCATTCAAGTCTTCCCGAGGAGGAGGTTGAGGGAGCAGATAATGTAGATATACTTTTTCTTTCCCCTTCCCCTTAACCTCTAGAAGAAATGGATAACTTTCGCTTGAAGCAAGGGCATCTCTAAGTAAAAGAAGAGGACCTCCAATATTCTTGAGATGGTCAGCAGACCCATATAAAATGAAGTTTGACAACGTATGTATCCTACTGTAGGATCTAGATTAACCCTAGAGGGGGGTGAATAGGGTTATAGCAAATTTTCTCGAGTTAAACGCAAAAACAAACCGCAGATAAATAAATATGCTGAAAGTAAATCACACACAAAATTTTACCCAGCTTCGGCAACCCCTGCCTACTGCTGCATTCCCAGATTTCTATTAGAATTAAACAGTCTCTCGCTTACAAACACTCTAACAGACTTGCAAACCCTGCTCCCGCTTACAAACACTCTAATAGGCTCGCAACCCCTGCTCCCTCCTATAGAGTTTTGCAAACTCGCAAACCCTGCTCCCGCCTATAGAGTTTTGCAAACTCGCACACCTTGCTCACTGAACTAATTCTAACTAGACAATCTGACACTACCTACAACCTAGGTGGTGATTTACCAAGGTTTGACAACCTTAAAAAGAGAATTTAAATTTAAAAAAAAATTAAAAACAAATTAAAACTAAAACCCTAATAACAACTAAAACCCTCTTTTTAAAACAAGACCGGCCCATTTCTATTTCTTTAACCCGTTCCCCTTTTTGTCTTCTGAAGAAAATGGCGGTCGATCCCCTTTGCCACTAAATTAGGGCTTTGTTATTCGATCCAAATTAGGGATTTCTTCAAATATGATTCTCTGGTTTGTGTTGCTCTTGCTCGCGGCTTCTCTGATGATTTAACTCTCTGGTTTGTGTTGCTCTTGCTCGCGGCTTCTTTGATGATCAAACCTCTGGTTTGTGTTGCTTGCGCTTGTTCGCAGCTGCTCCTCTGATCGAGTTCAATGGATTGTGGTATGTAATCTTTTTCGTTGCTGGTTTAATTGCTTGCTTGACTCGATGATCTAATTTGCCGATGATGATTGATATTATAGGAGTTGAATTCCTTGAATTTGTTCGTATCAATTCGATACTTTCCTAATTTTCGCTTTCCTGATTTCTGTGACAACTTGATACACACGGTTTTGATTTTCAATCGTTCGATTGCCTTGATTAATATGGCAGAGAATTTCCTCTTTTAGTTTGCTTTGACTTTTTCGAAAAATGCACACACTTGATTATTTGACTTGGTCATCTCTGCACTTTTAAACTTCTGTCATTTTCGACTTCACTGTGAATTACCACTTTGATTTTCTGGCCATCTTTGTTACATTGTTTCTCGGCATTGAATTTGTGATGTTTGACTACCACTGGCTCTGACTTGATTACACTGCTATGTACTTGTCAGTCCTTTCTGGACATTTGCTGTAGTCTTGCTTGTTTGTTGTACATATGAACTTGATTATATCATCTGGTTCATGGATTTGTAGCTTGTATATAACTTGGTGCATTGCTCTGTTGTTGTCCGGACATTTGCCTGAGTCTTCATTGTTGTGTCACTGCATACATGTGTACTTGCCTGCACTCATGTGTATTGGTCTGAAGTTCATTGTGCTTCATGGACTTGGTTCGATATTTTAGTTTGATTCACTGTTGCATTTTTTTTTATTTGAACTTGATGTTTGGTTTGACCATCTTGCACTATTTCACTGGGATTGATCGAGTTCATTTACATTCTGCAGTTGGTCTGCCTTGAACTTGATTGATACAGTATTCATGTTGTTGCTTGAGTCACTTTGTTGTCACTGGTTCATTGTTACTGTTATCTTGTACAACTTGTATTTTCTGTTGACTTTGGTTTTCATACACATGGACATGCTTTACTTGGTCCTTGACCTTTGTCGCCTCTTTATGTATGCACTTGCATACTGCTGCTTGTTGTTTGTGTACATGAGTCAGTGTTGTCCACTTCATGTTATCTTGAGTATTGAACTGCTTCCTGTACTTGTATCACTGTAGTCCTGTCTTTGGTTTTGCTTCATGTAGTTGTTGGTCTGAGTTGTGCATTTGCTTGAGTTTCACTGAGTTTGGTCGAGACTTATTTCTTTGATGTTGTTTATGTCTGCATCTTATGGTTGCCAATGTGTTTTGACATTGTAGTCTTGGCCTTGAGTCTCTTTTCTATATTGGCACTGGCTGTTGTTGAGTTGATATACTTGTGGTGCTCTTGTAGTCAAGTCTGCATATGTGAGTTGAACCCGGCTTTTCATTTGGGTTTGACAGGTGCTCACCTGTCCCTGTAGCATTATCAAGTGTATATCGATGTGCACGGCCTTGTGGCATGTACAATGATACACTGTGCATGTCACATTGTTCGTGTATGATGAATTCAAATGTGAATGATGACGAACAACCCAAATAACTGAGGCAAATAATATTTTCAAAAATCCCTATTTTATTTTATATTGGAAAAATATTTGTTTTTCAATTTTACTGCGTTAGTGAATATTTTTGCAGATTGCTTAGATGCTGGATTATAACAGGAATGAAATTGAAGATAAACTACGAGTGTGATGGTTTGTGAATTTGTGATTTATTCCTAAGGTTATGTCCCTCCTTATATAGGCTCCATTTGGTATTGCCTAAACTTGCCTCCACCCCTCTCCATGCCATGAAAGACTCATCTTTCATCGTTTCTCCTTTTTCTAATTACACTTACACCCTTAACATGATATATCTCTTATCCTAATGGAAGATTCTATAATGTTGCATGCTTTCTGAAGATATCTTTGTTAATTATTTGCTAATCATTATACATGTGCACAAGAGTTCGAACAACTTATATCGTTTGAAAAGCTGTTTACCGATAAATCAATTTTCGGTCACATTATCGATTTTCTATGAAGAATATATTTTTTGAAAAAAAATCAAAAGTAAGTTTCTGATCATTATTCTTAATTAACTGATGTCTAAAAAGATTATAAAATCATATTTGTTACACTTAATTATATTTCATAACTTCATAATGTTCGAAGACGAAGTGTTCGAATTTTCAAGTCGCTACATGTTGCCTGGCCGGAGCACCTTCTAAAGGAAGGTCAGAGTAAGCCTCTGGTCTCACCTATAAGGCCTGGCCAGAACATAGCAAGCTATCGATCTGGCCTCCGTGGCCATTCCAAATCACCTTCAAAAGGGAGGAATTAGTAAGCCTATGGTCCCGGCTAAGATGTTTTGGCCAAAGCACCAACCAACCTTCATTTTCACCTATAAGGCCTGATCGAAGCACCTCATAGAGAGAGAGGATAGGTAAGACTTTGGGTTTACCTAAGATGGCTAACCAAATGCACCGACCAAATTAAATCCTTCTCTAAAAGGTAAGAAAGGGAAAAAATCAGTCAAATCCTAAATCCTCACTTAAAAGGTAAGAAGGGGCAAAAGAAATCAACCAAAGCCTAAATTGTTACAGGAAAGTACAGAAGGGGTAAAAGAAATCGGTTAGATAAGTCTATATCAATCTTAGGGATGGGCCAAAGTAATCTTTTGAAGGAAGAGGGGTCAAAGATGAATCAATCATCCCCCAAGGAAAAGTTAAAATAACTTTCAAAGGAATGGACAAGTAACTTTGCCTCATATAATTTCAGACAACAAATACAAATCATCAAATAGCCAACCAAGAAATCCAAACTGGGGGAAAGAAGTTTAAAGCTAGCCGGTGTAATAATATTTGAGCAATGAAATTTTGCTTATGAAGTCATTCAGCCTAGAAAGATAAGAAGGCAAATTGATCCATATTTTTACCGAACTTGAATGAAAAAGATTTAAAGAGAACTGAGAGCTGAAATGACCTGTCTAAAAGCATTCTTCAAGGAAGCAAAGAGCAGAAAAACCTATCAAAGGCCACATATCACTTGAATCAAATTAACGTTCTAAACTGAGTCACAAATCTTAAACAGCTCAATGAGCATAAATAGAAGAGAATAATAAGGAACAAAATACAAAGTTTATTAAAAATACTAATTGTTCAGGTATAAAGTTATTTACCAATTTACATACAAAAGTTATAAAAATCAAGAAAATCCATTCAAGTCTTCCCGAGGAGGAGGTTGAGGGAGCAGATAATGTAGATATACTTTTTCTTTCCCCTTCCCCTTAACCTCTAGAAGAAATGGATAACTTTCGCTTGAAGCAAGGGCATCTCTAAGTAAAAGAAGAGGACCTCCAATATTCTTGAGATGGTCAGCAGACCCATATAAAATGAAGTTTGACAACGTATGTATCCTACTGTAGGATCTAGATTAACCCTAGAGGGGGGTGAATAGGGTTATAGAAAATTTTCTCGAGTTAAACGCAAAAACAAACCGCAGATAAATAAATATGCTGAAAGTAAATCACACACAAAATTTTACCCAGCTTCGGCAACCCCTGCCTACTGCTGCATTCCCAGATTTCTATTAGAATTAAACAGTCTCTCGCTTACAAACACTCTAATAGACTTGCAAACCCTGCTCCCGCTTATAAACACTCTAATAGGCTCGCAACCCCTGCTCCCGCCTATAGAGTTTTGCAAACTCGCAAACCCTGCTCCCGCCTATAGAGTTTTACAAACTCGCACACCTTGCTCACTGAACTAATTCTAACTAGACAATCTGACACTACCTACAACCTAGGTGGTGATTTACCAAGGTTTGACAACCTTAAAAAGAGAATTTAAATTTAAAAAAATTTTAAAAACAAATTAAAACTAAAACCCTAATAACAACTAAAACCCTCTTTTTAAAACAAGACCGGCCCATTTCTATTTCTTTATCCCGTTCCCCTTTTTGTCTTCTGAAGAAAATGGCGGTCGATCCCCTTTGCCACTAAATTAGGGCTTCGTTATTCGATCCAAATTAGGGATTTCTTCAAATATGATTCTCTGGTTTGTGTTGCTCTTGCTCGCGGCTTCTCTGATGATTTAACTCTCTGGTTTGTGTTGCTCTTGCTCGCGGCTTCTTTGATGATCAAACCCCTGGTTTGTGTTGCTTGCGCTTGTTCGCAGCTGCTCCTCTGATCGAGTTCAATGGATTGTGGTATGTAATCTTTTTCGTTGCTGGTTTAATTGCTTGCTTGACTCGATGATCTAATTTGCCGATGATGATTGATATTATAGGAGTTGAATTCCTTGAATTTGTTCGTATCAATTCGATACTTTCCTAATTTTTGCTTTCCTGATTTCTGTGACAACTTGATACACACGGTTTTGATTTTCAATCGTTCGATTGTCTTGATTAATATGGCAGAGAATTTCCTCTTTTAGTTTGCTTTGACTTTTTCGAAAAATGCACACACTTGATTATTTGACTTGGTCATCTCTGCACTTTTAATCTTCTGTCATTTTCGACTTCACTGCGAATTACCACTTTGATTTTCTGGCCATCTTTGTTACATTGTTTCTCGGCATTGAATTTGTGATGTTTGACTACCACTGGCTCTGACTTGATTACACTGCTATGTACTTGTCAGTCTTTTCTGGACATTTACTGTAGTCTTGCTTGTTTTTTGTACATATGAACTTGATTATATAATCTGGTTCATGGATTTGTAGCTTGTATATAACTTGGTGCATTGCTCTGTTGTTGTCTGGACATTTGCCTGAGTCTTCATTGTTGTGCCACTGCATACATGTGTACTTGCCTTGTTCATCCAATTCATTGAGATTGTAGCTTGTTGCACTCATGTGTATTGGTCTAAAGTTCATTGTGCTTCATGGACTTGGTTCGACATTTCAGTTTGATTCACTGTTGCATTTGTTTGTTATTTGAACTTGATGTTTGGTCTGACCATCTTGCACTGTTTCACTGGTATTGATCGAGTTCATTTGCATTCTGCAGTTGGTCTGCCTTGAACTTGATTGATACAGTATTCATGTTGTTGCTTGAGTCACTTTGTTGTCACTGGTTCATTGTTACTGTTATCTTGTACAACTTGTATTTTCTGTTGACTTTGGTTTTCATACACATGTACATGCTTTACTTGGTCCTTGACCTTTGTCGCCTCTTTATGTATGCACTTGCATATTGCTGCTTGTTGTTTGTGTACATGAGTCAGTGCTGTCCACTTCATGTTATCTTGAGTATTGAACTGCTTCCTGTACTTGTATCACTGTAGTCTTGTCTTTGGTTTTGCTTCATGTAGCTATTGGTCTGAGTTGTGCACTTGCTTGAGTTTCACTGAGTTTGGTCGAGACTTATTTCTTTGATGTTGTTTATTTCTGCATCTTGTGGTTGCCACTGTGTTTTGACATTGTAGTCTTCGCCTTGAGTCTCTTTTCTTTGTTGGCACTGGCTGTTGTTGAGTTGATATACTTGTGGTGCTCTTGTAGTCGAGTCTGCATATGTGTATTTTGTAGCAGCTTGGTCTGGCATTTGTATTTAGTCAGTTTTATGTTTTGTTGCTCTCAGTTGATATTCTGTTGCACTTGTGTTGCCCACCATGTTGCATGAATTGAGTAACTGATTTTGGTTCTTGATCATTTCATGTTGATTTTTGAAATTTCACTTGAGTTGAATCCAGTTTCAAAACTCGGGTTTGACCTTGTACTCGTGTCATGATTTTATTTATTTTGCACGTGAGTTGAACCCGACTTTTCATTTGGGTTTGACCTGTGCTCACCTGTCCCTGTAGCATTATCAAGTGTATATCGATGTGCACGGCCTTGTGGCATGTACAATGATACACTGTGCATGTCACATTGTTCGTGTATGATGAATTCAAATGTGAATGATGACGAACAACCCAAATAACTGAGGCAAATAATATTTTCAAAAATCCCTATTTTATTTTATATTGCAAAAATATTTCTTTTTCAATTTTACTGCGTAGTGAATATTTTTGCGGATTGCTCAGATGCTGGATTATAACTGGAATGGAATTGAAGATAAACTACGAGTGTGAGTGATATGTAGTGAGGAATTTATGTAAATATGAAATTGTGATGTATTGTAAACAAAATTGTATATGTATAGTGAGAGCTTGAATTTGTACTATTCAAAAATGTAATAAATATTTGTTTGAATAAAATATCTGTTTGAATTCAAATTCTGTGTAAATTATTTTATTCAACAAATATTTATTTAATCTATGAAAAATAAAATAGTACATTAACAAATACATTTAAACGGATGTATATATGTTTATTATCATCAAACAAAAATCGTATAAGCGCATATTCAACAATCTCCCCCTTTTGATGATAACAAACATATATTTAAGATTTTGTACATGTGTTAAATGTATTTGATCAATGATATACTCTAATTGCTCCCCCTATTTAAATGCTTCCTCTTTACATTATGCTCCCCCTACATATATGCATACAAATAGAAATATACAAATGAGCCTAGATGCAAATGGAAAATTATTTGACCTTTGCTTGATTTTATTTGACAAAATATTAACTTTTCTCTCCCCCTTTTGTTATCAGCAAAAGACTAATGGTGTTAGAGAAAATAGAGATAAATTGATCAATATTAATCCAACATTAAACTGAAATTGAATATAAATATTAAACTTCAATAAAAATCAAACAAAATTCATAACGACCCTTGTTAGGCGCATATTCCACTTTTAGAAAGAATGGAAATGATGTTCTAATATAAAATCATACAATTGTATCAACTTGTGGTACATTTATATCGGGAATTTGAATATCTACTAATCATGCATAACCGTTAGGACTTTTAAATGAGATTAGTAGTATTCCAATTTAATTTTTTTTTTAAAATGAAATCAAGTATCTTCTAACCATGCATGACCGTGAGGACTTTTAAATGGGATTAGAATCAACTTGTCTATTTAATCAATTAATTTTGATATGCGTTCCATACATGCATAACCGTGAGGACTTTTAAATGAGCATGAAAGCACATAATCAAAAATTCCAAGTAATTCACCCATGCATAACCGTGAGGACTTTTAAGTGAGAGTGAATACTTTGGATATTTATTTATTTTTACAAAAAAATGTGAAATGAAAAAAAAATGATCCCTGATTATAGTACCACATATCGACAAACTATATTTAAGATTTGATAAACAATGGTCGATAGAAATATGATAGATATAGAAATGGTCATGGAATCTTTACCCAACAAAAATTTTTATAACTCTTGTTTGAATTCCTGAAGAAATTTTCCAAATATACTGCCTTGAGTAATGTATGTTAAATATCAACACTTATCACCTTTTCAATCACTATTTATCTTTTTGATAATTAGTAGGGAGTCGGATCAGTCAAAATTTGTCATTTAAAATCAAATAAAAATGACTAATCTGAAAATATGGTCAAAAAATGATTTTCTTGAAGGGGTTATATGAGAAAAAAATTTATGCTATTTGAAAATTATTTGTAATGAAAAATATGCAGATATTTTCTTTGAAAAACGATGCAGTTACTAAATGTCTCACCATAAATCATGTTCAACTAGTAATTTTTCTATCAACTAGATTACCAACGTAATCTGCATCTGAATTTCTTTTCCACTCAAAAATTATCATCAATTGAATTTGATCGACCAAACCATGAAGCGTGCATCGAAAATTCAAACAGCATTTTAAATGGCATTCTCTTGAATTTGGATTGAAGCCGTGTAAATTATCAGAAATCCATGAATATAGAATTAGCCATATTATAACCCAATGTATCCAACAAAACACTATGTTTAATCCAAACGTATACGTATGAAGTAATTCAGAGAATAGTGTTTTTGCCATAAATACAATTGGCCAACTATGTTGAACAAGTCAGAATCAAAAATCATCTTCTTTTCAACATCTCAATACTGGCTGATTTCATTCAGAATACGGTGCAGATTATCACATTTAATATATCGATCAAATAAATATACCTTCACCTGTTTTACCTTTACGATAATTTTTCGTGGTTGCCCATTGTGATCCTATCACCTTTGTACTAGGCTAAGGAAGTTTGCTTTGTTGCCCGTTGTGTTTCTGGAACAGCCAAAATCCAGAGAACACTGTTGTTGTTCCTTAGCCTGCCACCATACCTACACGATGAAAGATTTTTGTGACCTATTTGTTTTTATAACTCCATGATGGTTAGTAGCTGAAGCATTGTGAATAACCCAACCCTTTGGAACCCAAACTTGTTTTGTCCTTTCATTCTTGTTCCAATAGACATGAAATTTATTTGTAGAATTCTTAGGAACCCAAACTTGTATAAATTTTGTATTCTTGTTCCTATGACTACAATTTTCAACACCATGTCCAATTATTTCACATCTAGCAAAGACACTTTTACCTTTTGCATTATCATCAACTTGTGTTTTCCCAAAACCTAGTCCTTTTCTGTTGTTAGCAAAAATTTGATTTCCCAATAACATGTTGAATGATTTTTCTCCTCTTGAAAAGTTATTTAGAGATTTCTCAAGATTTTGGACTTTGGTTTTTAGTGTTGTGTTTTCAGTGACAAGTGAGGTGCATCTATTTATAAAATCCTTTTTCCTAGTGTCAATGGTTCCCTTGAGACTCAAGTTTTCTTTTTCAAGATTCTCAAAGCTATTCTTAAGTCTTGATAATTCTGAATCTAAAATTTTACATTTTTTACATTCTAGGTTTTGAATATTTTCAAGTTCAGTTTCTAACCTAAAATTTTCATGAGCAAGTTCTCTCCTATCAGATTTCAGTTTTTCAATTTTAGATTCAAGAGTATCAACTTCTTTAGTAAGATCAAGACACATAAAAACAAGTTCTTTATAAGAATAGTCACCTCCCTCACCAGATTCCTCTGAGCTTGCTTCTGAATCTGATTTTGCCACAAGACACAAGTTAGTCTCATCTGAGCTATTATCTGAAACTTCTTCTCCTTCTTCATCATCCCAAGTTGCTGCAAAGGCCTTCTTCTTCTTTTTCTTTCCTCTGTTGTTTTTGATAAGTGGGCATTGTTGTTTGAAGTGGCCAGGCTTGTTGCAGTTAAACAATGTCAATTCATTATCGGAATTGTCAGAGTCTTTTGGCCTATTACCACTTGTTTTCTTCTTGCGTGGCCTGAATCTTGACAATTTTCTAAGATTATTGGCAGCCATTGCAAGCTCTTCAATTGGATCTTCTTCTTCTTCATCGCTCTCTTCTTTGCTCTTTAAGGCAATCGTCTTCTTCTTTGATTCGGAGTTGTTGCATTCCTCCTTTGCTTTTAGCTCAAGCTCATATGTCATCAAATTGCCGATCAACTCCTCCATGCTTAGTTTACTCGGATCTTTCGATTCTTGTATTGCCGTGACTTTTGCCTCAAAGTTCATTGGTAAAACTCGTAGAACCTTCCTCACAAGCTCTACCTCAGTGAATACCTTCCCAAGCGCACTAGCGTTGTACACCAAAGTTGAAAGGCGTCCAAACATGTCCTTTATGCTCTCGCCTTTGTCCATCACAAAGTACTCGTATTCATTGTCGAATAGGGCTAGACGTGACTCCTTGACTTGAGAAGTTCCTTCATGAGTCACCTCCAAGGTATGCCAAATTTCCTGTGCAGTTTTACAATGAGAAATTCTATTAAATTCAGACTTATCAAGAGCACAGATCAGAGCATTCATGGCTTTAGCATTTGTAGTTTTTAATTTCTTATCGTTAGCATCCCACATATCCTTAGGTTTAGGAATCTCAGTATCACCAACAGTTATAGTGGGAGATTTATAGCCAGTTTCAATAATGTCCCAAACATCACAATCAACAGAACTAAGATAAATACCCATCCAAACTTTCCAATAATCATAATCATTCCCATTAAACATGGGTGGCCTAGCAGTAGATTGCCCCTCAGAAAAAGCATTATTTGATGGATTCATGACTCTAGAGTTAAAGAAAAATACCGTGCTCTAATACCACTTGTAGGATCTAGATTAACCCTAGAGGGGGGTGAATAGGGTTATAGCAAATTTTCTCGAGTTAAACGCAAAAACAAACTGCAGAGAAATAAATATGATGAAAGTTAATCACACACAAAATTTTACCCAGCTTCGGCAACCCCTGCCTACTGCTGCATTCCCAGATTTCTATTAGAATTAAACAGTCTGTCGCTTACAAACACTCTAACAGACTTGCAAACCTTGCTCCCGCTTACAAACACTCTAATAGACTCGCAACCCCTGCTCCCGCCTATAGAGTTTTGCAAACTCGCAAACCCTGCTCCCTCCTATAGAGTTTTGCAAACTCGCACACCCTGCTCACTGAACTAATTCTAACTAGACAATCTGACACTACCTACAACCTATGTGGTGATTTACCAAGGTTTGACAACCTTAAAAAGAGAATTTAAATTTAAAACAAATTTAAAAACAAATTAAAACTAAAACCCTAATAACAACTAAAACCCTCTTTTAAAAACAAGATCGGCCCATTTCTATTTCTTTAACCCGTTCCTCTTTTTGTCTTCTGAAGAAAATGGCGGCCGATCCCCTTTGCCACTAAATTAGGGCTTCGTTCTTCGATCCAAATTGGGGCTTTCTTCAAATATGATTCTTTGGTTTGTGTTGCTCTTGCTCGCGGCTTCTCTGATGATTTAACTCTCTGGTTTGTGTTGCTCTTGCTCGCGGCTTCTCTGATGATCAAACCTCTGGTTTGTGTTGCTTGCGCTTGTTCGTAGCTGCTCCTCTGATCGAGTTCAATAGATTGTGGTATGTAATCTTTTTCGTTGCTAGTTTAATTGCTTGCTTGACTCGATGATCTAATTTGCCGATGATGATTGATATTATAGAAGTTGAATTCCTTGAATTTGTTCATACCAATTCGATACTTTCCTAATTTTCGCTTTCCTGATTTCTGTGACAACTTGATACACATGGTTTTGATTTTCAATCGTTCGATTGCCTTGATTAATACGGCAGAGACTTTCCTCTTTTAGTTTGCTTTGACTTTTTCAAAAAATGCACATGCTTGATTATTTGACTTGGTCATCTCTGCACTTTTAATCTTCTGTCATTTTCGACTTCACTGTGAATTACCACTTTGATTTTCTGGCCATCTTTGTCACATTGTTTCTCGGCATTGAATTTGTGATGTTTGACTACCACTGGCTTTGACTTGATTACACTGCTATGTACTTGTCATTCTTTTCTGGACATTTGCTGTAGTCTTGCTTGTTTGTTGTACATATGAACTTGATTATATCATCTGGTTCATGGATTTGTAGCTTGTATATAACTTGGTGCATTGCTCTGTTGTTGTCTGGACATTTGCCTGAGTCTTCATTCTTGTGTCACTGCATACATGTGTACTTGCTTTGTTCATCCAATTCATTGAGATTGTAGCTTGCTGCACTCATGTGTATTGGTCTGAAGTTCATTGTGCTTCATGGACTTGGTTCGACATTTTAGTTTGATTCACTGTTGCATTTGTTTGTTATTTGAACTTGATGTTTGGTCTGACCATCTTGCACTGTTTCACTGGGCTTGATCGAGTTCATTTGCATTCTGCAGTTGGTCTGCCTTGAACTTGATTGATACAGTATTCACGTTGTTGCTTGAGTCACTTTGTTGTCACTGGTTCATTGTTACTGTTGTCTTGTACAACTTGTATTTGCTGTTGACTTTGGTTTTCATACACATGTACATGCTTTACTTGGTCCTTGACCTTTGTTGCCTCATTGTGTATGCACTTGCATACTACTGCTTGTTGTTCGTGTACTTGAGTCAGTGCTGTCCACTTCATGTTATCTTGAGTATTGAGCTGCTTCCTGTACTTGTATCACTGTAGTCTTGTCTTTGGTTTTGCTTCATGTACCTGTTGGTCTGAGTTGTGCACTTTCTTGAGTTTCACTGAGTTTGGTCGAGACTTGTTTCTTTGATGTTTTTTATGTCTGCATCTTGTGGTTGCCACTGTGTTTTGACATTGTAGTCTTGGCCTTGAGTCTCTTTTCTTTGTTGGCACTGGCTATTGTTGAGTTGATATACTTGTGGTGCTCTTGTAGTCGAGTCTACATATGTGTATTTTGTTGCAGCTTGGTCTGGCATTTGTATTCAGTCAGTTTGATGTTCTGTTGCTCCCAGTTGATATTCTGTTGCACTTGTGTTGGCCACCATGTTGCATGCATTGAGTAACTGATTTTGGTTCTTGATCATTTCATGTTGATTTTTGAAATTTCACTTGAGTTGAATCCAGTTTCAAAACTCGGGTTTGACCTTGTACTCGTGTCGTGATTTTATTTAATTTGCACGTGAGTTGAACCCGGCTTTTCATTTGGGTTTGAGCTGTGCTCACCTATCCCTGTAGCATTATCAAGTGTATATCGATGTGCACGGCCTTGTGGCATGTACAGTGATACACTGTGCATGTCACATTGTTCGTGTATGATGAATTCAAATGTGAATGATGACGAACAACCCAAATAACTGAGGCAAATAATATTTTCAAAAATCCCTATTTTATTTTATATTGCAAAAATATTTCTTTTCCAATTTTACTGCGTTAGTGAATATTTTTTGCAGATTGCTCAGATGCTGGATTATAACTGGAATGAAATTGAAGATAAACTATGAGTGTGAGTGATATGTAGTGAGGAATTTATGTAAATACGAAATTGTGGTGTGTTGTAAACAAAATTGTATATGTATAGTGAGAGCTTGAATTTGTACTATTCAAAAATGTAATAAATATTTGTTTGAATAAAATATCTGTTTGAATTCAAATTCTGTGTAAATTATTTTATTCAACAAATATTTATTTAATCTATGAAAAATAACATAGTACATTAACAAATACATTTAAACGAATGTATATATGTTTATTATCATCAAACAAAAATCATATAAGCTCATATTCAACACCTACTTCTACTACTTTGCTCATCCTTTGGTCCATTTCTAGACCTAAGAAGGAATAATCAATTTTTAGGCCAAAAGCAACTGTTATTTCAATCAAATAATCTATAAGGGAATCCAATTAGAATTTCTCAAGTGACATCAGTCAACTATTTTAAGACTCATGGTCCTGCACTTGCCCCTTTAATACTTTAATGGTAGAAGAATGTTCGGTAATATGACGAATCATCACATCCAATGGTTATTTAAGTTTCCTTTTCTTCTTTCGGATAATATTCATGTCATTGATGGAGACGATTGAGTATGGAGCGTTTTATTGGCCCCTTTCAAAGTTTTGACCTTGTTCTCCAATTTTTTTACCCTCCACGCAAGAGTGCATTTCTCTTGCCCTAATTCCTCAACATGACTTTGATAATTATTAAGATGTTCTAATCTTTTCCATCCTACCTTCCTTTCAGAAACTGGGTACATTCATATTTATACTCCTAGCACCATCCGACAATCTCTCTATCATCCAAACCCAGAGGTGGGTTTTCCAAGGAAGATATTTTCTTTATACCGACCCAGGATTTACCTAGTTGTCCTTGTGCAGGTAGGAGTAGGAAGGCTGAATTTGCCTCAACTTGCAATAAGCTCTAGAGATTAGCATGATACTTGGCATTTGAGCAGGTCAACTTCAATTTTTTCAATTTACCGATACAATCCATCAATTTGTACATCAACCTCGATCCTTTAGTCCAGCGGTCCGGATTAACCCACTGTAGCTATGCTTGCTTTTAGATTTTTAATTTTTGTCTTTCTCTTTGATTTTCTTCTCTAAGCTCGAGGTCATTTACCCTTTACATGCTTCTAAGTTGTTTGGAAATGGTATAACTAAAGCATCTTGAGAAGAGCGCTTCCCATTGTATAACATTAATCTGGCCTTAATTTTATTTAGATAAGGGAGGAGGTCAGGGTCGTTGGATGCAAGCGATAGTTAACTTTCCTCATAAAAATAAATAAAAGAAAAAATCAACACATGGGAAAACATATTCTTTCATTAACAATAAAGTATTACAAACATGAACAAGTCAAAAATTACATCAATGATACGAGTTTTATATATTCAGCACTTCATTTTGGAAATGGTAGTTTGAGCTTTTTCGAGTGATCCCACTGCCATAGAGAAAGAAGAGTCAAAAGGAGCATCAAACCGTAAGGAATATGAACTGAGGGAAACTGGCGATAATCCCATCTTTGGGCAAGAGGGCTAGTTTTTCCATATACATTTTAGCATAGTTAGACCGGATCTCTTGAAGTAAACTTTCTTTTAATCACTTAAGAAATCAAAATATAAGTAGGGAAGTTCCGTGTAAATTCTTGAAGGTCTCTAAGAAAGTAGTATTTTTCTAGTCGAGTGGTTTAAAGAATTAGTGTTTTCTCCTTAAAATCCTTTTTCAACTTGATAAATTTACTTAAGAGTTCTTTTGAAATAGAAATGCTCAATGGTTCCTTAACCTATATATTTAAGAAAAACAAACTAAGCCGCAAATAGATAAGAATGTTGAAACTTATAAAGATTATTTGAATTAGACAATACAACAACAATGTCACTTAAGTTCATACAATATGAACCCATTGTAAAATTTAGAGATAAATTTCTCTTCATTTAATTAGACCTTCCCTGGAGGAAGAGTATTGGAGGAAAGCGGAATAATCTCAATCTTGGGAAGACTCCAGCATTCTCCAAGATGAGAATTGGTCCCGTAATCATTCAAATACCTATTATGCAGATGCCTAGGTAAATCTCTGCTCTCTTTCCTTACAAACGACAAGTCAGTAAAAAGATATTTGGTGTAGATTTTATAAAGCAATTCCACTAAAGTGTCTATCTTTGATGAACATCCAGAAAAGTGTGGTCCACTCCTCATTCTCCTTTTAAACCTTTCCCAGTGAAGTCGGGATCTTTTCAAGAGTAGGGCTATTTTCTTTTCTTTGAAATATTTTAACCACTTGGCATAAATAAAAAGCTTTCATATTTTTTAAACAGACTGTTGTGATCCTCAATCAATTTCTTAGTTTCCCTATTTGATCGTTGAACATCCTTCTCGCTCTTCTTGCATAAAATCTTAAAGTGATATTTGTTTCTTTTCCTTAGCTAAAATAGTAAATTGATTAATTAAACTAAGGGATAATTGTAAGCATTTAAAGGTGATAAACTTTACATCTATATTGGGAAGTCTGTAAGGCAGAAGCCCGAACTTTCTCTTTGCCTGACTCTTTGCAGTGGTGGCTAGGGTCATGGACATCCTTTGACGTAATGTTTTCCCAAGGAGCATTCTAATATTCGGGAAGTTTTGGTAGATTGGAGAATTCAGCATCATGAGTACACAAGTCCAAGTTATAACCACCTGGTCCATCACCTCTGCTTCTCGAACCATTGAAATCCTTGCTACCATTTCCGTCATTCTTTCCAAGATCGTTATCATCGTTACTATCTTTATTTTCATCTTCATCGCCATTGTTCTCATCATTGCCACCATCCCTTCTACCACCATTATCCTTATCTTCATCAGGGAGAGGATCATCAAAAGATAGTAGTTCATGAGAATTAATGGCTTCTTCTTCTAGGAATTCATCTTGTAATGACACAGGAGCTCTCTCCGGTTTAAGATTGAACTTTCTCTTAAACATGTCTTTTAGACTCGGTAGTGAAGGGAAGCCCAACTCCGAATAATTTTCTATGTTATCAAAATATCGGATGAAGAGGGCCTCCACCTAACACTGCTCTTTTATTTGAAGGAGGGCATGATCTATAAAGAAGAAGACTTTCCATTTTACATCTTTAATGATTGTATTCGCATAGACAAGTGCAGCCTCCTTGCTTTCCAGTCGATCTTTTAAGCTTGCAAATTGCACAGCTATTTGAGTATTTTCAACTTGGGCTTGCTTAAGTTCTTACTCTAGGGATTCCACCCTCTCCTCACCGCTTCTCACAGTTCTTTCTTTATTCAAGTTGGAGGCAAGTATATTCTTCTCAACAGTAACCTTATCTCTCTTTGTTGTGACTTCAAGAATCTAGCCCTTAAGGGACCTGACTCTATCTATCAATAATGAAAACTGCTTTTTGAAATTTGAGGCTTGGCTGACAGATTCGTGAGAGGCTTGTTGAAGGAAGAACGTGTGCTTGGACACCTAAAATATATAAAAATATATGATAAATAAAGGTATTAAAGCAAAATTTTGTATTAGCCAGACGTTGAAGATATACCACAATAAGTGCAAAAGGAGAACATGAGAATGATCCCCAGAAAAGGCAGGAGGCTGTAGTGGCATTAGGGAAGCCAAGGATAGGGACTATATGACTGAATGAACAAAATCACCGAAATTTGATGGGATAGGTTGTGCCGGAGTTTCACAAGGAAGAAATTCAAGTGGAGGAGGAGTCAAGCCCAACTCCTAGTACAAGCATTTGGAAATAGCTACCGACGAGAGATTCATGATGTATATAGGAAGACTCGGGATGTGAGCAACTTCTAACTGGTTTTAGGGATACTAGTCTGGCAAGCTTAAATCAGTAACACCAGAATCTTGATTAATGGTAGCCATAGCCACATTCGGATCCTCAATAATAACAGTCAGCATTTGATCATCTCCGAGTTTGGCCTTTCTACTTGGTGGAGGAATCTAAGTATTAGACAGATGGCCAGAATCACTCTGCCTTTTGTGACCCTCAATAGCCCTAAGGGCATCGGCAATAGATACTGCAATGAGGGCAGCTTTAGTAGTCACATTCGAGAAGGAGGTAAGATCTTCAACTTTCTTCATCTTAGCAACTGAATAGAATAGATTTGAACCAAATTCAAAGGGAGAATCATAAGATGTCAATGTAAGAAGTTATGGTGAAAACCATGTTAAGAAATTACCAGAAGAATCACATCGAATGGGGAAGGAAGGAGAAAAAGCATTTTGGTTACCAACGACTAAAGCTTGTTTACCATGAGCATCCTTCTTGACCATTGGGGGCTCCTAGAGCATTTTGCGACTTTCCAAGATCAAGGAGTAATTTCAAAGGTTGGCTTCGGTCAAGAGTTTAAACCTGTCTCCCATAGTCTGAGATGCCAGGTTCGAAGAATCGACTGTACCAATGATTGAAGGATTCATCCTTCTAGAAGAAAGCTTTGAAAGAGAATATCAATTATAAGAAGAATAACAGAATATAGTATAAACAATAGAAAGAAAGCAACAAGTCGTACTAGAAATAGAGAAAGACCCCTTGATTTTAGGGGTATGGCTCTTAATATAAAAGAACATGATTTTCCAGTCCTTCGTTCCAACGGTCAAATTAATGATTAAGCTCTTTAAATGAAGGAGAAGGCAATATATGGTACCCGCTGGTTATTTCCCTATTTTAAAAAGGTTTACAAATGAATGAAGAGTTTTAGAGTCAAACGAGGGGAGATCAGCTTCCCTGCTAAGTATCTCAAGACAGCTTAGATATATATAAGAGTGCGGTAGCAATTGTATTGGGGCAATTCCCAAATGATCCAAGAAATAGACAAAGAATTCTGGGATGGGGAAGTATCCTAATTGCCAAATATGAATCGAAGTGAAAGCAAAGAAGCCTTCCGGAGGGTTATCTATCGTTCGAGATGGGCCTACCACTCTGACTTCTACATTGGTAGTACCTAATTGTTGGAGAATGACGTCTTCCTCGTCCTGAGTAGTTATAGAAGATGGAATGAGTATATAGTCTCCTTTCTCTGAAGCAGGAGAGGATTTAGAGCCCTTCTTACTAATTATTAATGTGCCAGACAATATCATGCACAAATCAGGGAAGTATCACATATTTTATGAAAATTTAAAGTACTTAAGAAAACACTAAAAGATATTTAACACTTTAAGTGTAAAAATTAAAGAATGGATAATTGGATGTCAAATTTATAACTAGTCATCGAGTTCATAATTAGATGTTGAATTCATAATTGGTTATCTAGTTCATAACAAGACATCGAATTCATAACTTGTTGTTGAGTTCATAAATAGGTGTTGAATTCATAAATAGTTAACAAGTTCGTAACTAGATACAGATTCTTTAATTAGTTATCGGGTCCATGGACGATGTTGAATTCATAAAAGTAACCAAGTTCGAAATTAGTTAACTATTCTATAAATTGCAATTGAATTTGTAGCTAACTAAAAACTCTTTGAATAGTTTTCAGACTTATGTAAACAGTTAACTACTCTTTAAATGGATGTCGACTTTATAACTAGTTAACAACTCTCTAAGTAGTTGGCAAGTCCATAACTAGTTGGCAAGTCTCCAATTAGTTATCGAACCTTTAGTTGACTACTAGATTTACAATTAGTTGGTGAATCTATAACTGGTTAGTAAGCCACTGGCTGGGTATGGAATACCTAGGTAAATGCCGAGTCTTTAGCAACTATCAAAAGTCGAATTAATTGCCGAACTTTTAGAAAGTTTTTGGGTATGCAATAATTATCAAAACCATATTAATTATCAAATTTCTATTAATCATTAGGGATCCAAATTGCTTATTAAACCCAAATGGTTTGCAGCAACCCTATTGCAATGACCATTTTCCCGTACCCTTTGAATCGACAATAAACTACACATGTCTAACTCAAATTGCATGAAAAGACGGATCTTTAAGGGTGATAAAGAAAAGTAGACAGAACAGAATCTCACCCGAACGGAATAACATATAATACTGAAAAAATATTTTTACAGCGGAAAACTTTTAAATACATATATCAGAGTCTAACCTAAATTCAGCTTGGACAGTTATAAAATCTGCCCTAACAATTGCTGGCAAACATCAAACAAAATACACTAAGTACAACGGATAATAGAATATGCTCATACGTCTATGAATATCTCTAGCTCTCCTCTGAAACTCCAACCGTCTTCAACTATCCTGAAACTACTCGGATCTAACCTGAATATTGAAAATACCTTCATCAGGCTTGATAAACCGGCGCGAGAAAAACTCAATAATAAATGACAGTGTCATATATCAGCCTTTAGATAAAATCCTTTGAAATAAAGAGTATCTCATATGACCACGTCCACATATAACACGGACGGGTTTTTACCTTATGATAACTAAAACACATTTATATCAAAACATTTGATATTATTTCTAATGACATATCTTTGAAAACATTTTCAAATAAACTTAATAATCTTAGCCAAAATTGTGACATTGATTAAATTCCAGCATAATAGGTTTACAATCAAGTCCGTAGGTTCTTATTGGAGAATGGATTTCCGTATAAATGACCAGGCGTAGGATCTACCTTTCGAAATGGGTACACCTCTAGATGGACGTCCTGAGGCACAGAACATCTGCCCTCTACCAACACAAGACCGACCTACCTCTGTAACTAGATAGTACCAAATATGTCATCCCCCGGTCGTTACCAACCTTTATTCGAGAGCTCTCTTTCCATACACCACATAAATTAACATCCCGAACGTTATAGCGGGAAGAAATATATCTAGAAGGAGATGATCATACCCTAAATGGGAATAACCCACTTAGCCATGCCGCATCTAATCCTATTTCGGTCATTTTCAGTTTGATGAGGCTTGAGGCAAATTCACATAGCACATATCACATCTTTGAATGCCACGTTGCCATTTTCGCTTAACTACTAATTTCCTTCCACAAAAATACAACCCTTGAGCTCGTACATCTCAAGAAGGGTGTTAAGCTAAGAGAAGTTGCCTTCTCCGCCACCATTGATGTACGTTTGTAGAAACCAATGTATGTAATCGTAAGAAATGCAATGTCAGACAAACGTCCATACAAGTTGTCCAGGAACAGGACAAACCAAAGGCACTCTCCTACTACCACTAGTAGCGAGTAGTCCTTGCAATCCGAAAAATCTCTATCACGAGGAGACCACTGCTATAAATAACTCTATAATTGGGAGCTACCCAGAACATGCTCAATAAGCAGTCTTCACGCTATAAAGATCCACGGTCTTCAATCATCTTCAACATGTCTTCACGTTCGAACGTATGCATTTGTTCGAAGTGGTTTTCAAATAGGAATTACCCAAATCCGACCCTGGTTCCTTCGAAATCTAATTATCGATAAAAAGTGAATATGTGTATATAGGATTTATTAAGTCTCTTTTCACTTTAATTCTTTTCGGATGATTTTGAAATCTCTTTCTTTTAACTTAGGATAACTCTAAGTAATTCATTCTTTTACTTTGGAAAATATCTCAGATTTCCTTACTTAATTCTTGACCCAAATTTCTTTACTTTTAGGCGGGTCAAAAACAATGTTATTTAAGACATCGTTTACGATAAACCCTAAATCAATCTTAACAAAACATTTTTGAGTAAATAGGATCATAGAAATCATTCATTTAGGAGATTGCTTAACATTTGGATAATACCAATCTTCTTCAAAAACTTAATATAGTCTTTTATTTAAAAGCATATGGGCTTTCCTTTCGATATGTTCCACCCCTCGCCTAAGAAAAGTAAACATAGGCCAGGTAAGTTCAGGACACTGGTTGCCCCATCCCTAACCCTATTTAAACACCTTGTTTTATCTTTCCAGATTTCACAGGCGGGACAAATGTACTAGTCGTTTCCACATACTCAGACTTTCAACTTTATTTTGGAATTGCTTATAAATATCCCAAATTATCTTTCAAAATGCTTAATTATTCTTTTTAAAACATTCATAATTTATTCTGGAAAACGTCGTTACATTTAACTCATATTTCAAAAGTTATAGAATTCGCGACAGAAAAGTGCTACGGAAAGTGCCATATAAGCTTATTTGAATTTAAACAACTTTTAAATATTTGAAAATTCATATTTTTCGATCCAAATCTCTTTTAAATTATTTAAATAGATTTATCAAATTTATTCCATATTTTTCCGAATTAAAATCGTTCATTTAAACAAATTTCTCATTATGGTCACTAAACTGCACTAGCGCGGTTTTTCTAGAAAATTGAATTGGTCTTAATTCAAAATATACTTATCGGAACTTTGATTTTCTTTCTTCGTTTAGAAGATATGGATATAATAGTCCGGAATTCTCTTATCTCGAAGAATTCAGAGCCATATTCCACTCTACACATTCATTTGAACTTTTCGGCGCGAAATTGTGAACTACCGTTGCGCGACGCTCCTAGTTTTAACTTATTTTTCAATACTTGAAATGATCTATTCAAATTGAATTTCAACACTTATAAAATCAATACAAATCACTTTAAATCAATATTTTCACTTTTTAAAGTATTTAATATATATTTTCACTATTAGCATATATATTATAATATTATTATATTCTCATTATTTTAGTATTAAATTTTAAATTCCAATTTCAATTCAATTTCAATTCTAATCTCGAATTAAACACATTTAAAACTTAGATTTCAAATCTAATTTCAATTTAAACTTTAATTCAATATCAAACTAAACTTTACTTTTTCAAAATCCATTACAATTTCACTATTCATCTCAATTTCAATTCCTAATTTACTACCCTTTTCAAATCAGTTTTACTTAAAATTTCGAATTCTCTTTCATTTTAACTTTAATTTCACTTCTAAATGAAAAGAGACTTATTTTCCCACAATATCTCATATTACTAAAATAGGGTCTTATTAAACAAAGGAAATACTTAACTAATAGAAATTTGATGTTCAAATTATCAACACAATCATATAACACTAACATATTCAATACGGTAAATGTCATAACATTACTATGGATTATCCAACATATTCAAACAATCAATCAAACATCCATATCATCAAATAGTGATTATCTAGCACAACAATTAAGCATGATAATCAATATAATTCAAAAAGCGGTGAGAATTTCTCACCTTCATATCCACTCCGTCAAACTTTAACGTAAGATTTCCGACTCTCACTAACGTGCTATTTCCAACATCTCGCCTGTAACAACCCACATATTTATCGATTTTATATTTAAATATTTTATCGTTCGTCGGATTTTAGTCCGAAAACCTACTTTTTGCATACGGTCGAATTAGGACTCGAGACCATCTCCATTGAGTTCAAAACGCCGTTTGCGACCTTTTTGAGTATAAGTTTCGATATGTTTGGAGAAAGTTGATTTTTGCTACTTTTTCCCGCTTAGGGCTTTGGTTGGGCTGAGCCAATTAACCACTTAACTCAGTTCCAACACTCTCCTCTTCATTCACTTCTCTTCTATTTTCCTAATACTCAAGCTTTTATGTTAATGGAGGGTGGAAGAGGAAATTAAAACTCCAAGCCCTAACTTCCTTTGCAAATCCAAGCTTTAGCTCCAAACTCAAGAAGAACCCTTTGGTAAGCATCTCCTTCACCTTCTCCAACTCTTTCTCCATTCAATTTCAGAAATTTTCTAAACCTAATTTAGGGAATGTTTCTCTTTTAAGCTTAGATTCAAGCTTGTTGAGTTGGAATTGGAGAGTGCTTGTTCTTGCCATTGCTTTCAAGCTTCATCTTTATAAATTTAGTTCAAAGGTGAGATTTTTATCTCACATCTATGACTATAATTATCTTTAGTTGTTAGGTTTGAATTCCTAACACTTCTTCAAGTGCATTTGCTCTTGATTTGGATTGGTTTTGTGAATATTCCAATTTTTGGTTTTTAAGTCAAATTTGTGTGAAAATCCTTATATGGATGTTTGATCGTGCTTTTAGTGATGCACCGAGGAGCATATAGGGCCGGGTTGCCGATTGGCATAAACCCTTAGAGCCAATGTTCGTCCGGTTGCATTTTGGAAGAATTTGCTCTTCATTTGAATAAGGCTGAAAAACAGCCCAGGCATGATTCAGTCGACTGAAAACTCTGTTCAGTCGACTGAACCTGAAACCCGAAAGTTTCCAGGCATGATTCAGTCGACTGAAAAATTCTGCACAGTCGACTGAACCTGGAAACAGAAAGTTTCCTGAACCTAGAAAATTTCCAGGCACAGGTTCAGTCGACTGAAAACTCTGTTCAGTCGACTGAACCTGCTGTTTGAGTCCAATTTGCCTTTTTGGATTGAATTTCCAATTTAAATCACAGCTTGGTATCGGAGCCAAACTTCGGAACAATGTAGAATAATTTAACAAGGATCATAGTCCTAAGACCATCTTAGGAGTCGTGCTTTAGGATTTTATTCGGGTCTTAGTACCGTCCTATCCTATTTTCTTTTATGATTCCTTGTTTTATCAATCAAGTTTGATTGAAATTTATTCTGAGAATAACTTTTTCCTCTTCTTTCTTTCTTTCTTAAAGAAGAGAAATGGTTAGACCAGGCCGCCCCAGCGCCGGTCAATCTAGTGCTACTCCCCAGGATGGAGTATTTATGTCTGCCCAGCAGCTTCTAGATCTTGTTAAGAACGCTCAAGCAGCCGGTCCCAATCAGGAGCCTACTCATCCTAGATCCGGTTTTGCACGCTTGTGCAGAGACTACACTGATTTGGGTGGAAGGCCATCCACGGGATCCGAGAGTGTTATAGAAATTCAAGCTTGGCTCAAATCATGCGATCGCATCTTTTCTCGCATGAACCTTATTGACCTTCATCGAGTCCAAGTGGCTTCTAGCATGCTCCAAGAAAGAGCATTGGATTGGTATGAGCTTTTAATTTCTGAAATCGTTGAGGCGGATCTTACTTGGGAGCAATTCCGGGGAAGATTCGAATTGAAATTTATGCCGGAGGCTGAAAAAGTAACCTTAGCCCGGCGTTTCATAGACCTTGTTCAAGGTGAATCTTCTGTGACAGACTATGTCGCATCCTTCGAATCTCTATCCAAATACGGGGTTGAGTACATTAATACCCCATTGAAGAAAAATCAGAGATTTGTATATGGCTTGAATAAGAATCTTAAGAAGCCATTACTCCTGAAACTTGAGGTTTCATTTGATCAGCTTATTGATATCGCTCTTCGTCTTGAAGAGGCCGATAATGAAGGTGATGTTGAAGTTGTGTGTGCCCAACGGAACTTCGACAATAGCTTGAAGAGGCCTATCAAATTCAAAGGCCCCGATTCTAATAAGAAAGGGAAGCAACAAACTCAGGTAGCAAAAGTTCCTACCTCTAGTCGTGGACGATGCTACAATTGTGGTTCCACAGACCACCAAGTAAAGGAGTGCCCGAAACCCCTCTTTTGCCGTTATTGCAAAGGTTCGGGTCATCTTTTATCTTCGTGTCCTAAGCTTCCCAGCAAGTGAGAAGGAAAGCTGCAACTTTTGGTCAAGGTATTTTCATTCAATCCTTGATGACATTTGCTTTGTGATTATCTTGTTCATGTTCTTTTTGATATAGTTTCCATCTCACTATTTAATATCTAAAGGACTTGTTAATTCTTTTTCTTTGAATATTTTGGGCTTGTTGACTTCATTGAGAATTGCGAATCCGGATGGTAGATCCGCAACACTCAATTTGCTTTTGTTTAGATGTCGAGATTGTTTTATGTGACTTTTCTTTCCGAGCCGATATTTTTGCTTTGGCTTCGGAATTGACCTATCTGTAAGGATTGGCTTAATCATTGTGAAGCCCATATCCTATTTTTCCGAGTGGATTATTCACCTTCGACATTTTCAATCTGTTAAGCAGATTTCTATTTTTCCTTTATGATTTTGATTCCAACTTGATGGCATCATTTTATTCCTTAAGCCCACTTATAAGGAAAGTGTTATTTCTCTCATTCATGTAGTTTGAGAAATTTTCCGGTATTTTTGAATTTGTCTTAGGACTGTCACCTAAGCAATCTTTTGAGTAGTGTTAAGGTCTTTTTAGTTCGACTTTACCACCGTTTTCATTTGCTACAAGTTGCAGAAGTTAGCATTTCACTTATCGCATTCCGCACTTGTTATGATTCCTATGAATGAATTATTATGTCATTCAATTTGTCCAGCTTGTTTCATCCGTTTTATAAATCCAATATTCTATGAAAATTTCGATGAGACAATTCCTATTTATGGATTTTGGATGGAAATAGAAATTTAAAATTTTGCAAATCTTTTTCATAAGATTTAATTATAAGTGCAATTTGATTTTGCTCTTAAAACGAGCAAAGAATATTCTTAAAACTTTTTAAGAGATTTATTTATCCTAGAAAAGATGACTTTGTGATTGTATTGCCCGTTGAGTGCTTTAAGAATTTTGGTTGATGCGCTTGATCAACGTTATCGATAGGAATTTCCTAAACGCTTTGATGTGACAATCAGACACGATATATTGACTTGTAAAAATGTAAATTTCTGTAGAAAGATTATTACATAAAAATAAAAATGTAATTTTGAAAGTTTTAACTTTTTGGGGAAGAGAATTATTTAAAAGGAGTTCTTCCTTTCAATACTCTTATTCTTGTGATTCCTGAAGGGGAACCAAGACTTTGCTACTTGTACCAATTGGTTTGGAATGCCATTCTCTTGCAAAGGAGAACGTGCTATCCCTTGTGCTTCTAAATCATTATAGCTTATCGAGACTAGATATTCCACTCATGATCTAGTGTTCGCGGCTATTGTTTTTACTTTTGGAATTTGGCATCATCATTTTTGGATGAGAAATTTGTTCTCTACCTCGATCATAAATCTTTGGAATAATTATTTTCTCATAAGGAACTTCATGTTGACTCGAGTTCCTAGCATCTTATGATCTTGATATTCTTTTATTCCCGAAAAGGGAAATCGTGTTGCCAATGCGCTTTGTCGTAGGCAACAAGTGGTTGATTCTTTGATGTTGACTGAATGGAATTATTTTTCTATCAAGTTCATCGGACGTTTTGGTATACTTCGTTTTATTGAGCTTTATCTCATTCCTTTTAAGGACTAGCGTCCGTTGTCCTTTTATTGTGTTTGATTCATCGGATGTACCGTTGTACTACATCGATGTCTTTGCTTTTGATTCATCGGATGTACCGTTGTACTACATCGATGTCTTTGCTTTTGATTCATCGGATGTACCGTTTGTACTACATCGATGTCTTTGCTTTTGATTCATCGGATGTACCGTTGTACTACATCGATGTCTTTGCTTTTGATTCATCGGATGTACCGTTTGTACTACATCGATGTCTTTGCATTTGATTCATCGGATGTACCGTTGTACTACATCGATGTCTTTACTTTTGATTCATCGGATGTACCGTTTGTACTACATCGATGTCTTTGCTTTTGATTCATCGGATGTACCGTTTGTACTACATCGATGTCTTTGCTTTTGATTCATCGGATGTACCGTTTGTACTACATCAATGTCTTTGCTTTTGATTCATCGGATGTACCGTTTGTACTACATCGATGTCTTTGCTTTTGATTCATCGGATGTGCCGTTTGTACTACATCGATGTCTTTGCTTTTGATTCATCGGATGTGCCGTTTGTACTACATCGATGTCTTTGCTTTTGATTCATCGGATGTACCGTTTGTACTACATCGATGTCTTTGCTTTTGATTAATCGGATGTACCGTTTGTACTACATCGATGTCTTTGCTTTTGGATTCATCGGATGTACCGTTTCTACTACATCGATGTCTTTTCTTTTGATTCATCGGATGTACCGTCTGTACTACATCGATGTCGTTTCTTTTGATTCATCGGATGTACCGTTTGTACTACATCGATGTCTTTGCTTTTGATTCATCGGATGTACCGTTTGTACTACATCGATGTCTTTGCTTTTGATTCATCGGATGTACCGTTTGAACTACATCGATGTCTTTGCTTTTGATTCATCGGATGTACCGTTTGTACTACATCGATGTCTTTTCTTTTGATTCATCGGATGTACCGTTGTACTACATCGATGTCTTTGCTTTTGATTCATCGGATTTACCGTTTGTACTACATCGATGTCTTTTCTTTTGATTCATCGGATGTACCATTTGTACTACATCGATGTCTTTTCTTTTGATTCATCGGATGTACCGTTGTACTACATCGATGTCTTTTCTTTTGATTCATCGGATGTACCATTGTACTACATCGATGTCTTTGCTTTTGATTCATCGGATGTACCGTTTGTACTACATCGATGTCTTTGCTTTTGATTCATCGGGTGTACCGTTGTACTACATCGATGTCTTTGCTTTTGATTCATCGGATGTACCGTTTGTACTATGTAACGACCCGAAATTTTCCAACCCGAAAATTCCAGATAGTTATTAAAGAAGAAAGAGGTAGAAGAAGAAGAAGAACAGAACACCAAACATCTCACATTCGCAGCGGATAAAATATAATAATAAATAATAACAGTTTACAAAAGAATCTATATCTATCTGTTACATTTTAGTACATCAGAGCTTTACATATATACACTTACTGAATATATATACAATTATCATGACTCAGGTAAACAATAATATAAATACAGCGGATAAACTCCATGCGATATTGCCACCAGCTCGCCTCCTGAGCTCCTGAACGTCCTAACCTGAAAATCTGTAATACTCGGTCTGACCCGAGCATTACACCAAAGTAACACCCGGGTCAGACTGGAAACCAGCGTGAGTAAACCCAACTAACATGGAATACCAAAACAATCAACTTATATAACCCGGGGTAACATATATCAATTTAACCAATTTCACAATTTGCTAGAGACAACATTTATTTCACAAATAAATTTCTAAGTACCAAACTTAGATAAATATTCCAGTCTACCCAAATCATTTAACCCAGTCTATTGATTTCACAAATCAATATATAAATATTCAAAGTGGCGTCGGGTATTTTCCAAATACCCGACCCCGGTCTCTTCGAGCCTTATATTATTCTAACCCGAGTTATTCAAATGAAATTCACAACATTTCATATTAGAGATATCAACTCATTCAAAACATCCAATACCATTCAATCATTCATAAGCCAAGCTTAATCACATACAAATCAGTTCAATTAATTCTAATTGAATTTCAAACCTCAATCACTTTGACTCCTTCATTAATTAATTCCAGAACAATTAATCAATCAACCCTTCATTATTCGTCTTAATTAATCACCCTGGATTAATTATTTTCAATTACATTAAAGTACTTATCTTTAATTAATTTAACAATATTAATTATTCTTAACCAAAACGAATAAGTAATCTTAAATTACTGTATAAATTAATTAACTATTCAATTTCACTGATCATTAATTACTCATATTAGTGAACTTCCCATATGTCTCTTATTATCAAATAATTTATCTTAATTAATCTTTAATTACCTCGTTAATTATATAAGTAATGATTTCCAATTATGTTTTAATTTATTCTAATCCAAGTTAAGTACTTTAATGCAACCACAATGTCAATCATTCGAATGATCTCAACCTGAAATTAACTATTTGTTTAAGTTTACTTCATTAATACATTGATTACTAATTAATTTCCTTAATAAATCTCTTGATTCATTTCACAAAGTAATTCTATTTTATTAATTGCATTAAGTAATTGCCTATTAAACCATTCAATGATTATCCTACATTAATTTAGATTTAATTTATTCACTTAAAACTTAATTCATTAATTAATTCAAACCCTTAACAACATTAGAATGAAAATATTCTCTTATTTAAAATTTTAAATCTAAAACAATTTTAAAAAAATACCGAATACTTCGAGTCAACCCACACTTAACTCGAGGACCACCATAACCAAAGTCACATAATCATCAGTACACATTCAATCAATTTATTCATCCAATCAACTATTTAAATTTATTTAAATTTAAATGATTATCTAACAGTGTGAGATTTACTCACCCTTGACCTCCCTTAAATTCTGCAATCCACTTCATTCTTGATTGACTCCACGGTTTAAGACCTTAAATCAATATTTATACAGTTTATCAACATCTGACATAATTAAACAAATTAAATTTCCATTTCATAACTTTAATTAGCCATTGATTTTATTTTTCTTTAAAATTCCTATATTTCCCAAATCTATAATAGCTTCTGATTACCATTTAAAATCAAATAGATTTTATAAATTAATTCATTTCTCTTTTTTTTTAGTAACTTAAATTTTAAATAAATTTCCATAGTTACACATTTTTAAAATTTCAAATTGAGAAGAAAAGAGGAACAAGAAGCTGCTCACTGAATTATAAATTATTACATCAAGCCTGGTAATTAAATCTTATTATTTTATATATATATATATATATATATATATATATATATATATATATAACTAGCAGATTTAAAATTAAACTTGCTGCCCTTATAAGTTTGAAACTAAATATCACAGATTCTAATTAAATTTGATACAAAATCTTGAGAGTACTCACCTGCACCCTGATTATCATCTACTGTCGACGTTGCACAGAGCTCCCCATCGGCCAACGAGAAACACCAGAGAAGCTCCTTCACCCTAATGCGCTTGCTGCCTCCTCATCGGACTCGACGACGGCTACCACCACCCACTCACGAGTGCGCGCGCCCTCTTCTGGCCTCTCGGCATCAATAAACTCGAATCGAGCACACCCATGCTCGATCGATACCTCGCCTTCGTGTTAACTGAGTATGTCGAATCGTGATCTCGAATTGATTTTAAAATTTTTGGAAAACGAAGGCGCGATAGGGTTTCTACAGGTGAACGCGGCCATATTTTTTTTTTTTTTTTTGAGATGGTCGCGATTTTGAATGGAACAGAGGAGAGAACGAGAGTTTGGGGGAAATGAAAAGAAAGAGGAAAAAAATGAGAAATGGATCTCGGTCGCCATTGATTTTATATATGTATATATTATTTTATTTTATTTTTTTTATTTCGATTTTCTCCTGAAGACTAGAGAGGAAGACGGACATAATATAGATATTTGGGAAAGCTTCTCCAGTACGCATTGGAAAAATATCTTTAACTATATGTACTTCAAATTTTATAAAAAAATATAAAACTTACAAAGCGTCTCGTTAAGAAATAACGAAAAATTCCGAGGCCCGAATCAGTCATGCCGACAGGTGTTTGTAAGGTTTTACCCGCATTCCGAACCCAACGGAACGTGTTTCGAAACCCAATTCGATCATCTGCGCGAGTTACAGAAATAAACGATATATTTAAATTAATTTGATTGAAATAGTTCTAAACGTTTTGAGCTGACAGGGTCAAACGACAACTCCAATTGCTACGAAAATTGAAATCCGATAATAACTAACTATTTCGGATCCAATGAAACTGGTTTCGTCGAATTCCGAGACTGTGCCTCGGAAGGCTATTTTTAAGTTCAATTTTAAACAACAAATTTTTAAAGCTGAACAAATTATCTTTAAATTAAATTCCAATCATTCTATTATCTCCAATATTACCATCATAAATTTTATAAGCCTTCAAATTATTTAAACGGGCTTAGAAATATCAGATTTAACAATTTACCCAATTTTCAATTATTAAAATCAATATTTAAACTATACAATTTCAATAGTTTCATTATCAAGTAAATATTGATATCTTGAATTCAAGTTAGAATTAACTTTTAAATATTTTAAAATCAATTAACTATTCAAATTTAAACTGCTAGAAATTCCGAGTCATCACATTCCTTCCCCCTTAAAAGAATTTCGTCCCCGAAATTACTAATCTGGAAGAATGGTCCAATACCCGTTTACTTTTTCCAAACCCACTATTCAACATCCTACCAATTATCTTTTATTAAGATCCTATTATCACCTCAATCAACTTCTCAAAACTTTTTATAGTTTCAAATCATATCTCTTTTGCTCAATTATCTAAACTTCAATTTTGAACCAAATTTTGAATTATCAAATTTTCTCAAAATTTTTCTAACTCTCTAAATTTCCAGAAAATTTTGCCAGCGTCTCCTTTGCGCGGCTAGCTCGGTACTACTACAAAAGGCCTCTACGGGCTCCCCAAATTCCAAAAAGAAAACAAAAGCCAAGTGGCTGCATCAAAACCCAATCCAATATCATACAGAATCACAATACGTACCTTTCAGTCGGGAAATTCAAATTTATCTTTTAGAACCAAATCCAATTTCCTTTTTCCTTTATAACACCTGCATATTCTATTTAACAACAATATCCAATCGAAATCTTTCAAATCATTGTATACATTTTCTTACAGAAGCCTTCACATCACTTCTATTCAACTTAGTTTCCACTGTTTCATATGAATTCAATTTATTTCCGATTTTTAATATGGAGTTATATCTTTCATTTAAACTGATTCATATTAGTTTCATTTACTAGTTTATTTTAAGTTTCCCATTTGAAATTGTTTTGTCGTTAACCAAAATTTTCCAAAAATTTTCTAACTCCCTAAATTTTCAAAAATTTTTGGCAGAGTCTCCTTTGTACGGAGGAGCTTTTGCAATTTGACAAGAGATATAAATATATATACATCGACCCACCCGGTCGGAAAAAGCAAAAACAGTTCATATTTCCTATTTTTATTGCGTAGGCGTACCTTATTTAGCATTTAAGCAAGCAGCTTATAAATTTTAGCAATTAGCATACCCAAATCTAGCCAAACGGCTTCTCTGTACCTGTACTTACTCAATTTAAATATGTAAGTGCCATATATAGAAAATTTATTAACCTAACACTTACTTTCAAAAGCCAAACACATGCATTACATAAATAACAAGCACCAAACATTTCCAATAAGCAATTTATATGTTTTAAAGCACATCTAATTGTTTCCAACCAAATTTATATGCCCTTTTCATTCAATTTTAATGGTTTACACACAATTACTTGCATTCAACTCATTTTAAGCGAAACAATCTCATATTCACTTCAATTGATTCAAAAATCAATTATACCGCTTTCCACTAATTCATAGCATTTAATTGGATTAAAACTCGCTTACGTTAAACGATAATCATTTCTACGCAATTTGACAATATCCATGCGAATAATTAATTATTTAAGTTTTATAACCAATTAAAATGGATTCCAACTCAGTTTTATTTAATTCAGTTCCATTTTAATTTATACACAATCATTTTATTTAGCTCGACACACTTCATGCTTGTGTAATACTAACCATTCCCAAATTAATTTAAACCGAGCTTTTATTCAATGGGCTTTTATCCTTATTCGAAGCCAAGCTTTCATAAATTTTAAACTTAGGTTAATTACTTTACTTTATTCAACATTAACTTAAGTTCACTTCCATTAAACTTGATTCTCATTAAATCAAATTCCATTTAATTCAGTTAACCCATCTCCTTCATTGTAAATTTAATCCACCTTCTCAATTTATCAAAACAATATCCAGGCACATATGCCACCGAACTTAAGTCCAGTCTGATAATCCAATTCCAATTAAAGTTTGATTCAATTTTTTTTTTTATTCATCAGGCTTCATCCATTTATTATATAACTCCAGTGATCCCATTAAAATTTTTAATTTACTTGTTTATTTCGAATTTATTTTATTAATACATGGTCATTCTCAATTTATTTTTATTCACTTGGGTTTTGTGTGCAACCCAAACCATTTCTATTATAATTCGCTTTTATTTCATTCAACAACACTTCCATTTTGTCACAATTTACTTGCAAATTACACCATATATTATTCAAATCACTTAAATTTTATTTGCAAGTCAAACCATCACCCTTTCAAGCCAACTTTATTTTATTTTTTTACAACACCACTTATTTAATTCATTACCAAATCCAAGTCGAATTCTATTTATAATTCAAATTCATTTCCAAACTTCATTATCAACTTACAATCCATTTATTAACCAAAGTTAAATTTTATTAACATTCTCTATTAAATAATTTATTTAGATAATTATCTTACTTCCACTTTTAATTCAACATTGGATTTTTAATTACAAAGAGTCACTTCATTAAAAATTTCCCGAGTTTCAATTTTATTTTACAATTTCAGTTTGAACTTCCCTTGATTTTCCAAAATTTCATCTCCTTTATTTTAAAAAAATTTTAGAAATGCCTATAAAATCTCATAATAATATTAAAATAGCTTTTATAAAATATTTCTTATAACTCGATGTCTCAACCAGTCCATCCTTGTTCTCACAGAAATTCAGTCATACGTTGATCAGGCGTAGGACCGAAAATCTATAAGTACTTGGTAAACCCGTTTTCAACATCCAGTAAAAATATTTGGAAAATAATTTTATTGAAAATATTGAAAACATTTTGAAATAGAGGAAATATCTCTGGTGACAATGCTCTGAAAATCATCACCCCCATCCATGGTCACAGTTACATACCAGGGTTACGTTGCAGTCACAACAAAAGTCCATGTAACTGCAGGCTCTCCGCGGCCTCTCGATTACGCCATGGATCCTACACAACAGATCACAGTTACATCCAGGGTTACGTTGTCGTCGCAGCAAAAGTCCATGTAACTGCAGGCTCTCAGCGGCCTCTGATTTTCGCTGATGAAATGAAACTTCTCCACTCCTACATAAGTCGCAGTCTACCGAGATAAACTCAACCGCAGACTGTTGGCTCTCAGCGGCACACACGACTTCCGCAATGTTACCATAGGTCGCAGTTACATCCTGGGTTACGTTGCAGTCACAACAAAAGTCCATGTAACTGTTGGCTCTCCGCGGCACACACGACTTACGCTATGGTAAACTCAACTCATAATCCTCAGGAACTAGTTTTGTCCGGACTCCTCACAGGATCAACTTTAGAACCCCCTTGGGGCTCAAGGCAGCACCACCCAGTGGCACTACTGAGAAGTCCATTCCAAGGGAGCGCCTTTTTCCCCAGAGCTATCATCAAAACACTTTATACTATACACATATAGTATCTTTCAAATTATACACCTAGTATGAATTTTATCAAAGCTCCTTTACACAAAATCGATTATTTCCAAAATCGATAATTCTCAAACTAGGCTTTCCAAATTCAATATTGATTTTACCCAAAAATCAAAAGCCTTTCCCAAAATCCTCATAAGATCCTTTACATATATTCAGATATATATATTTTTAAAATTTTGGATCCTTACTTTCTTGTATAAAACCCTTTTTATACTCCAAACACTCTCAAAAACCATAGAAATATCCAATTTCCATCTTTATTCATTTCATATTTCTCAAAATATTCTTTCAGTTCAAAAGAACCATTTCACCTTCCTTATTCACCTTTACATTAATCCTCATTTGGATTATTACTTCAATCCTTATCTCGGTTGGGTACTTTAATCAATAACAGTTTGAACTCTGACCAATTTAGAAAAATAGCTTGAAATTTTTTTAAAAATAGGTAAGTAGTTGAAAAATAATTATTAGTTTGCAAAATAATTGTAAAATAGTTAACTAATTATAAAATAGTTGGAAAATAGTTAAATAGTTATAGAAATCTTAATAATTGCAAAATAGTTGTAAATTAGTAATTAATTTGTAACATAGTTAAAATATAGTAATAAGTTTAGAAAACAGTTGAAAAAATGTTAAATTGTTCCAAAGTAATTGTAAAATAGGTATAAAATAACTTAGCTTTAAGAAAGAAAGGTTGTATATATTTAATAGCTTAAAAAAAAATAAGTTCATATTAAGACAATTTATATTGAAAATAGCCCAGAGTCATAACTGTTCACTTCCCCAACGATTCAATTTAAATAATCTTCAATTTCCATTGAAATTGATTTAAATCCACTTCAAGTTGAATCAATCATGATTTCTTTTCCAATTCAAATTAAATTCTAGTTGATCTTTAAACTTGTGTAACTTAATTATAATTTCAATTTTACGACTATTTAAAATCAATTACATTCACATTTTGCTTTTAACTCAGAATTATACATTTTATTTAGTCAATATATTTTTTATTATTCCATAAACATTTAATCAAGGTTCCAGAGTTTAAACAAATTTCCAAAATTTCAATATCACCTTAGAATTCAACTATATCCAAAATTCTTTGGCGAATTCAATTATCCCTTTGAATTTCAAAACCAAACCCAGTTCACAAACAATTCCAATTTAAAACAATTTGGTAGCAATTTCTCTTTTAGAAACTCGAAAATAAACATCGATGATGCTGCAGTCATCACCGACTTTATTTTCCAGTGACCAAAAGAGTTCAATGCTTTTATCTTTCTAAAACACTTCCAAATATTTTTGATTTCAAATCTCCTAAATTTCAAACACAAAAATATTTTTGAAATAATACTATTCTTTCTTCAAAACCCTTGGAAACCACTTTCAAATCCAAGGAAATTTTAAATTTCCCAAAAATTCCAAATTCCCAATCCATCCAATTCATATTTACACATTACTCTGGAATTTCATCTCACTTTATTTTCAAATATTCTATGGAATTCTGTTTCAACTTATAATCCCATTTATTTATAAAGTTTATTTCAATAAAAAAAATTTTTTTTTTTTTAAACCAATTCCACTTTAATTACAATTCCAAAGTTATTCTAATTACTTTGGACTAATATCCATTCAATTGAATCCACTTCAATTTCAATCATTACTTTGAAACAAAATTTTCATATTTTGGGACCATATTAAGAAATTCATTTTCAGTCAATTAAATTTTAATTTGGTTGTATTTCTATTTCTACTTAATTTAATTCCAATAATTAACAACCAATCACCCTAATATTTATTAGAAGGAAATATTACTTTATATATCAAAAATATATTTTTATATAAAACCATTTAAAATCTTTATAAGCAAATAACAAGTACGCTCTCGTATATATATACGCTCAACTTATTCTAGAGTACTTCGAACTCTAGTTAATGAGAAATCCTCACCAGAGCCAAGGTTCTCGCTTAACCTTCAGCTCTGATACCAAATGTAACGACCCGAAATTTTCCAACCCGAAAATTCCAGATAGTTATTAAAGAAGAAAGAGGTAGAAGAAGAAGAAGAACAGAACACCAAACATCTCACATTCGCAGCGGATAAAATATAATAATAAATAATAACAGTTTACAAAAGAATCTATATCTATCTGTTACATTTTAGTACATCAGAGCTTTACATATATACACTTACTGAATATATATACAATTATCATGACTCAGGTAAACAATAATATAAATACAGCGGATAAACTCCATGCGATATTGCCACCAGCTCGCCTCCTGAGCTCCTGAACGTCCTAACCTGAAAATCTGTAATACTCGGTCTGACCCAAGCATTACACCAAAGTAACACCCGGGTCAGACTGGAAACCAGCGTGAGTAAACCCAACTAACATGGAATACCAAAACAATCAACTTATATAACCCAGGGTAACATATATCAATTTAACCAATTTCACAATTTGCTAGAGACAACATTTATTTCACAAATAAATTTCTAAGTACCAAACTTAGATAAATATTCCAGTCTACCCAAATCATTTAACCCAGTCTACTGATTTCACAAATCAATATATAAATATTCAAAGTGGCGTCGGGTATTTTCCAAATACCCGACCCCGGTCTCTTCGAGCCTTATATTATTCTAACCCGAGTTATTCAAATGAAATTCACAACATTTCATATTAGAGATATCAACTCATTCAAAACATCCAATACCATTCAATCATTCATAAGCCAAGCTTAATCACATACAAATTAGTTCAATTAATTCTAATTGAATTTCAAACCTCAATCACTTTGACTCCTTCATTAATTAATTCCAGAACAATTAATCAATCAACCCTTCATTATTCGTCTTAATTAATCACCCTGGATTAATTATTTTCAATTACATTAAAGTACTTATCTTTAATTAATTTAACAATATTAATTATTCTTAACCAAAACGAATAAGTAATCTTAAATTACTGTATAAATTAATTAACTATTCAATTTCACTGATCATTAATTACTCATATTAGTGAACTTCCCATATGTCTCTTATTATCAAATAATTTATCTTAATTAATCTTTAATTACCTCGTTAATTATATAAGTAATGATTTCCAATTATGTTTTAATTTATTCTAATCCAAGTTAAGTACTTTAATGCAACCACAATGTCAATCATTCGAATGATCTCAACCTGAAATTAACTATTTGTTTAAGTTTACTTCATTAATACATTGATTACTAATTAATTTCCTTAATAAATCTCTTGATTCATTTCACAAAGTAATTCTATTTTATTAATTGCATTAAGTAATTGCCTATTAAACCATTCAATGATTATCCTAAATTAATTTAGATTTAATTTATTCACTTAAAACTTAATTCATTAATTAATTCAAACCCTTAACAACATTAGAATGAAAATATTCTCTTATTTAAAATTTTAAATCTAAAACAATTTTAAAAAAATACCGAATACTTCGAGTCAACCCACACTTAACTCGAGGACCACCATAACCAAAGTCACATAATCATCAGTACACATTCAATCAATTTATTCATCCAATCAACTATTTAAATTTATTTAAATTTAAATGATTATCTAACAGTGTGAGATTTACTCACCCTTGACCTCCCTTAAATTCTGCAATCCACTTCATTCTTGATTGACTCCACGGTTTAAGACCTTAAATCAATATTTATACAGTTTATCAACATCCGACATAATTAAACAAATTAAATTTCCATTTCATAACTTTAATTAGCCATTGATTTTATTTTTCTTTAAAATTCCTATATTTCCCAAATCTATAATAGCTTCTGATTACCATTTAAAATCAAATAGATTTTATAAATTAATTCATTTCTCTTTTTTTTTAGTAACTTAAATTTTAAATAAATTTCCATAGTTACACATTTTTAAATTTTCAAATTGAGAAGAAAAGAGGAACAAGAAGCTGCTCACTGAATTATAAATTATTACATCAAGCCTGGTAATTAAATCTTATTATTTTATATATATATATATATATATATATATAATATATATTTATAACTAGCAGATTTAAAATTAAACTTGCTGCCCTTATAAGTTTGAAACTAAATATCATAGATTCTAATTAAATTTGATACAAAATCCTGAGAGTACTCACCTGCATCCTGATTATCATCTACTGTCGACGTTGCACAGAGCTCCCCATCGGCCAACGAGAAACACCAGAGAAGCTCCTTCACCCTAATGCGCTTGCTGCCTCCTCATCGGACTCGATGACGGCTACCACCACCCACTCACGAGTGCGCGCGCCCTCTTCTGGCCTCTCGGCATCAATAAACTCGAATCGAGCACACCCATGCTCGATCGATACCTCGCCTTCGTGTTAACTGAGTATGTCGAATCGTGATCTCGAATTGATTTTAAAAATTTTGGAAAACGAAGGCGCGATAGGGTTTCTACAGGTGAACGCGGCCATATTTTTTTTTTTTTTTTTTGAGATGGTCGCGATTTTGAATGGAACAGAGGAGAGAACGAGAGTTTGGGGGAAATGAAAAGAAAGAGGAAAAAAATGAGAAATGGATCTCGGTCGCCATTGATTTTATATATGTATATATTATTTTATTTTATTTTTTTTATTTCGATTTTCTCCTGAAGACTAGAGAGGAAGACGGACATAATATAGATATTTGGGAAAGCTTCTCCAGTACGCATTGGAAAAATATCTTTAACTATATGTACTTCAAATTTTATAAAAAAATATAAAACTTACAAAGCGTCTCGTTAAGAAATAACGAAAAATTCCGAGGCCCGAATCAGTCATGCCGACAGGTGTTTGTAAGGTTTTACCCGCATTCCGAACCCAACGGAACGTGTTTCGAAACCCAATTCGATCATCTGCGCGAGTTACAGAAATAAACGATATATTTAAATTAATTTGATTGAAATAGTTCTAAACGTTTTGAGCTGACAGGGTCAAACGACAACTCCAATTGCTACGAAAATTGAAATCCGATAATAACTAACTATTTCGGATCCAATGAAACTGGTTTCGTCGAATTCCGAGACTGTGCCTCGGAAGGCTATTTTTAAGTTCAATTTTAAACAACAAATTTTTAAAGCTGAACAAATTATCTTTAAATTAAATTCCAATCATTCTATTATCTCCAATATTACCATCATAAATTTTATAAGCCTTCAAATTATTTAAACGGGCTTAGAAATATCAGATTTAACAATTTACCCAATTTTCAATTATTAAAATCAATATTTAAACTATACAATTTCAATAGTTTCATTATCAAGTAAATATTGATATCTTGAATTCAAGTTAGAATTAACTTTTAAATATTTTAAAATCAATTAACTATTCAAATTTAAACTGCTAGAAATTCCGGGTCATCACATACTACATCGATGTCTTTGCTTTTGATTCATCGGATGTACCGTTTGTACTACATCGATGTCTTTGCTTTTGATTCATCGAATGTACCGTTTGTACTACATCCATGTCTTTGCTTATGATTCATCGGATGTACCGTTTTTACTACATCGATGTCTTTTCTTTTGATTCATCGGATGTACCGTTGTACTACATCGATGTCTTTGCTTTTGATTCATCGGATGTACCGTTTGTACTACATCGATGTCTTTTCTTTTGATTCATCGGATGTACCGTTGTACTACATCGATGTCTTTGCTTTTGATTCATCGGATGTACCGTTTGTACTACATCGATGTCTTTGCTTTTGATTCATCGGATGTACCGTTTGTACTACATCGATGTCTTTGCTTTTGATTCATCGGATGTACCGTTGTACTACATCGATGTCTTTTCTTTTGATTCATCGGATGTACCATTGTACTACATCGATGTCTTTGCTTTTGATTCATCGGATGTACCGTTTGTACAACATCGATGTCTTTGCTTTTGATTCATCGGATGTACCGTTGTACTACATCGATGTCTTTTCTTTTGATTCGTCGGATGTACCGTTGTACTACATCGATGTCTTTGCTTTTGATTCATCGGATGTACCATTTGTGCTACATCGATGTCTTTGCTTTTGATTCATCGGATGTACCGTTTGTACTACATCCATGTCTTTTCTTTTGATTCATCGGATGTACCGTTGTACTACATCGATGACTTTTCTTTTGATTCATCGGATGTACCGTTGTACTACATCGATGTCTTTGCTTTTGATTCATCAGATGTACCGTTGTACTACATCGATGTCTTTGCTTCTGTTTCATCGGATGTACCGTTGTACTACATCGATGTCTTTGCTTTTGATTCATCGGATGTACCGTTTGTACTACATCGATGTCTTTGCTTTTGATTCATCGGATGTACCGTTTGTACTACATCGATGTCTTTGCTTTTGATTCATCGGATGTACCGTTTCTACTACATCGATGTCTTTGCTTTTGATTCATCGGATGTACCGTTTGTACTACATCGATGTCTTTGCTTTTGATTCATCGGATGTGCCGTTTGTACTACATCGATGTCTTTGCTTTTGATTCATCGGATGTACCGTTTGTACTACATCGATGTCTTTGCTTTTGATTAATCGGATGTACCGTTTGTACTACATCGATGCCTTTGCTTTTGGATTCATCGGATGTACCGTTTGTACTACATCGATGTCTTTTCTTTTGATTCATCGGATGTACCGTCTGTACTACATCGATGTCGTTTCTTTTGATTCATCAGATGTACCGTTTGTACTACATCGATGTCTTTGCTTTTGATTCATCGGATGTACCGTTTGTACTACATCGATGTCTTTGCTTTTGATTCATCGGATGTACCGTTTGTACTACATCGATGTCTTTGCTTTTGATTCATCGGATGTACCGTTGTACTACATCGATGTCTTTGCTTTTGATTCATCGGATGTACCGTTTGTACTACATCGATGTCTTTTCTTTTGATTCGTCGGATGTACCGTTTGTACTACATCGATGTCTTTTCTTTTGATTCATCGGATGTACCGTTGTACTACATCGATGTCTTTTCTTTTGATTCATCGGATGTACCATTGTACTACATCGATGTCTTTGCTTTTGATTCATCGGATGTACCGTTTATACTACATCGATGTCTTTGCTTTTGATTCATCGGATGTACCGTTTATACTACATCGATGTCTTTGCTTTTGATTCATCGGGTGTACCGTTGTACTACATCGATGTCTTTGCTTTTGATTCATCGGATGTACCGTTTGTACTACATCGATGTCTTTGCTTTTGATTCATCGGATGTACCGTTTGTACTACATCGATGTCTTTGCTTTTGATTCATCGGATGTACCGTTTGTACTACATCCATGTCTTTGCTTTTGATTCATCGGATGTACCGTTTGTACTACATCGATGTCTTTTCTTTTGATTCATCGGATGTACCGTTGTACTACATCGATGTCTTTGCTTTTGATTCATCGGATGTACCGTTTGTACTACATCGATGTCTTTTCTTTTGATTCATCGGATGTACCGTTGTACTCCATCGATGTCTTTGCTTTTGATTCATCGGATGTACCGTTTGTACTGCATCGATGTCTTTGCTTTTGATTCATCGGATGTACCGTTTGTACTACATCGATGTCTTTGCTTTTGATTCATCGGATGTACCGTTGTACTACATCGATGTCTTTTCTTTTGATTCATCGGATGTACCGTTGTACTACATCGATGTCTTTGCTTTTGATTCATCGGATGTACCGTTTGTACTACATCGATGTCTTTGCTTTTGATTCATCGGATGTACCGTTGTACTAAATCGATGTCTTTTCTTTTGATTCATCGGATGTACCGTTGTACTACATCGATGTCTTTGCTTTTGATTCATCGGATGTACCATTTGTTCTACATCAATGTCTTTTCTTTTGATTCATCGGATGTACCGTTGTACTACATCGATGTCTTTTCTTTTGATTCATCGGATGTACCGTTGTACTACATCGATGTCATTTCTTTTGATTCATCGGATGTATCGTTTGTACTACATCGATGTCTTTGCTTTTGGATTCATTGGATGTACCGTTTGTACTACATCAATATTTTTGCTATTTAATTCATTGGATGTACCGTTTGTACTACATCGATGTCTTTGCTTAGGTTCATTGGGCGTACCGTTTTTGTACTACGCTGATGTCCCAAATTGTTTGAGTTTCTAGTTTTTCGGGCGTACCGTTTTTGTACTACGCCGTTGCACCGGCTCAATTTTCTGCTACTCTTGACGTTCCCCACGTCTTTTATCTACGGGAATGCCTTAGGGATTCCGGTTTTCATTTTTGAGCCCGGTGTTATTGTGGAAATTGAAGTTTCACCAAATTTCTTGCTAATTCTTTTGTGCACTTTATGGTGGACTTCCTATTTCAAATTTTCTTTTGTGTTAATATGCTTCTATGGTTGTTACTTCTTATATTTCCTTCTTACTTATTGCGAGGACGCAATTTCTTTAAGGAGGGGAGTCTGTAACAACCCGCATATTTATCGATTTTATATTTAAATATTTTATTTAAATATTTTATCGTTCGTCGGATTTTAGTACGAAAACCTACTTTTTGCATACGGTCGAATTAGGACTCGAGACCACCTCCATTGAGTTCAAAACGCCGTTTGCGACCTTTTTGAGTATAAGCTTCAATATGTTTGGAGAAAGTTGATTTTTGCTACTTTTTCCCGCTTAGGGCTTTGGTTGGGCTGAGCCAATTAACCACTTAACTCAGTTCCAACACTCTCCTCTTCATTCACTTCTCTTCTATTTTCCTAATACTCAAGCTTTTATGTTAATGGAGGATGGAAGAGGAAATTAAAACTCCAAGCCCTAACTTCCTTTGCAAATCCAAGCTTTAGCTCCAAACTCAAGAAGAACCCTTTGGTAAGCATCTCCTTCACCTTCTCCAACTCTTTCTCCATTCAATTTCAGAAATTTCCTAAACCTAATTTAGGGAATGTTTCTCTTTTAAGCTTAGATTCAAGCTTGTTGAGTTAGAATTGAAGAGTGCTTGTTCTTGCCATTGCTTTCAAGCTTCATCTTCATAAATTTAGTTCAAAGGTGAGATTTTTATCTCACATATATGACTATAATTATCTTTGGTTGTTAGGTTTGAATTCCTAACACTTCTTCATGTGCATTTGCTCTTGATTTGGATTGGTTTTGTGAATATTCCAATTTTTGGTTTTTAAGTCAAATTTGTGTGAAAATCCTTATATGGATGTTTGATCGTGCTTTTAGTGATGCACCGAGGAGCATATAGGGCCGAGTTGCCGATTGGCATAAACCCTTAGAGCCAATGTTCGTCCGGTTGCATTTTGGAAGAATTTGCTCTTCATTTGAATAAGGCTGAAAAATAGCCCAGGCATGATTCAGTCGACTGAAAACTCTGTTCAGTCGACTGAACCTGAAACCCGAAAGTTTCCAGGCATGATTCAGTCGACTGAAAAATTCTGCACAGTCGACTGAACCTGGAAATAGAAAGTTTCCTGAACCTAGAAAATTTCCAGGCACAGGGTCAGTCGACTGAAAACTCTGTTCAGTCGACTGAACCTGCTGTTTGAGTCCAATTTGCCTTTTTGGATTGAATTTCCAATTTAAATCGATTCGTGATGATCCTATTTATTGTCATCATTTATTATCATCTTTGATGACTTATTTTCTTTGGGAATTTTAGATATATCCACTTCGATGGATCCTTTATCGATTTCGTTGGATTTTTATTCACATCTTCGAATGTGATCTTTGTGATTGATTGTTTCTACAATCCCCCTTGTGCTTTGTCACTTTAAAAATATAAAGGTTTTCTATACTAGTAGTAAATATCAAAACTCTTTCCTCAAACGATTTCAATACTATTTTAATACCAAATTCGTTTATAAAATCGTTTTCCAATCTATTAGTATATATAAACCTTTACCTCACTCGTATGAGAAATCTAATTAAACGGCTTAGTAAAACAAGTGGTATGAAACGCTTGTGTTTACTTCGTCGGTTAATTCTTGGACTTGTTCGATTGAATCTCTTGTGACAATTTTCTAGTGGAGATCTACAATTTGTTCGTAAATATTTAAGTTAAGCTAGTGGTTATGGGACATGAAGCTAAGCTCATATATTTACTAGCTTATTGTAATTGACACTTCTCGATGATCATGATGATCATTTTATGGTTTAGACTAGCAATGTGCGATGTCTCTTTGTCTATGCGGAGGACTGTTCCTCATTTTATTGAGTTTCGTCTCATTTTATACATGGGTCGTACCTTTCTAGGTGCGTCAATGTTTTATTATGCATGGGGTGTATCTTTCTAGGTGCGTCGATGCTAGGGCATAGGGCGTATCTTTCTAGGTGCGTCGATGTTCGACTGTTCATGGGGCATGTCTTTTTAGGTGTGTCGATGTCCAGTTTTTTTGGGGGATTGGCCATCCTTTTTATTGTGATTTGGTTCATCGGATGTCCCGTTGTACGACGTCGTTGTTCCTTTTTATTGTGATTTCTGGATTTCGTGTGTTGATTTCTGGAATTTATGTTTCACCAACTTTTGCAATGGGCATTGATATATGTCATTTATTGTGGCTTGGTGAATGAAATTAGGAGTATGACATTCCTTTTTATCTTGAGTAGATTATTGTGATATTGATTAATCTCTTGTTGATTTTCAATTACTTATTTATCACAGCTTGGCATTGTGATTATTATATGTTTATGTCATATCTCTTATTATATATCACTTCATCTGATATTTATAGCTAGACTGATCCGTTTATTATTTTCTTCTTAAATAATACTCGGGTCAGACTGAGATTTTACAGGTGCTTCTGCTTGACTCCTTATCGGACTATCATCCCGACTTTTGGCAAAGTACTTAGATTAGTAGTTTATTTTGTTGTATACATTTGAGATACAGACTCTATGATGTATACTTATTCTTTTGTCTAGCACGTGTTGCTACTCTTTGTATTATTGTGGATCTTTTTGACCACTACTTTGATATACACTTTTATGTGTAGTATTCATATCTATTTCCGCCTTTGTGATATGAATTGTCTGTGACTGATTTATGTTATGTTTATTTCTATATTTGTTTCCGAAGATATTATAGCCACTGTGTAGTAGCTTTGAGTTTGTGTCGGTATGTCGGATTTCCTCTTGAGATGAAAAGTTATATTTTTATCCGGTATATCGGTACTTGCACAAAGCAATTATACAGATGGTCGCTCCTCAACAGCCTTATTCTCCGTGCTAGTTGACAGCATTCACAGTAATGTTCTTGGCTAGCGTGGGTATAGAGGTGGGGCGTCACATCGCCTTTTGTCGTTTCCTTTCCGAACGTTTTTGTTTTCCTTTTCCTTTTCTTCTCTTTTCTTTTTCTTTTCTTTTGTTTTTTATATGGGAGAGAGGGAGTACGGCCTTGGTGTGGAGGGGGGTGTGGCCTTGGGTATGGCGTGTAGGAGGTGTAGAGTGTATGGGTCGGGTTTTTGGTGTGTGGTGCTCGGGTTTGGAGTGTAGGGGTTGGCTTGGCTAGGGTGGCTCGGGCTTATGGTGTGTGGGCTCGGCCTTGGGGTGTAGGGGTGGGTAGGTGGAAGCTAGGCTCGATTTTGGTGTGTAGGGTGATTTTGGCCGAGGGTGGAGAGGGTTTTGGTATTTTGGAGGAGTATAAGTGGTAGAAGGTGAATGGTTTAGAGGTAGAAGGAAAATGGAGGTGGGATGCCATGGAAATAGAGGTGAAGAGGAAGGAGAAAGTGAAGAAGAAGGTAGAGAATGAAGTGTGAAAAATGAAAGGGATGGATGCATATTTATACTTGAGCTTTGGATGGCAAATGGCTAAAATACCCTTCTCTACTTTTTGACTTTTTAATTTACCTTTATACCCTTTATTTGACCTTTTTTAATGGAGAAGAAATGGTTTGATTTGAATTTGTACTTAAAAAATGAGGTTTACCTCTTTTTCTTACACTTTAAAATGTTAAAATAACATTTTCTCATTTTCCATAAGTGGTGTGATTTAAGCATTAATGGCGATGTTATAGATAGAAATGATTACTTTCTTAAATTTTGCATTTTAAAGAGAAGACTTTGTATTGATTTGATTTGCATTAAATGCATGGATGTATGTGTCGATAATTCCTTAAGTTAGCTTTCTTTTCACTTCTCATTTGCTTCTTTTCTATGCATAAGCATAACATCTCATTAATGAGATGAGAAGTAAGGTAATGATGTTGTTTTATAAAAGCTTTAATTATTTTTAAATATGTCAAATCATACTTTTCATTTTTATACGTTTATTTAAACTTTTCAAAAGTAAACTTCTTTTGTCTTTTAGTGCTGAATGTAAAGTGTTTAAATAGTTTGTAAACTTGTATTTATAAGTTAGAAAATGTATCAAGTTGCAACAACTTGTCGACAACTTGTTTTGGTTAAAAACGGCGTTTTTGACGACAAATTTTACAGTCAAAATTTGACCTTTTTATTAAGCCATATATTGAAGTAAACCAAACTTTAAAATGAACTTTTTACTTCTTTAAATAAATTAAAACAAGTTTATTTACATTTTAAAATTATCTTTAATTAATATCAAAATCTCTAATTTTACAGTGTATGTAAAACTAACAAAATACGACAAATTTCGGTTATTTTTGTAAAACGATAATTAACATACTTTTAAACATATAAATTTACTTTTATTACCTTTATTATATATGTTAAATAAGATTTACCTTTTTAAATAAATATTTAAATTCATTTATTTAAGCCTTTATTTATTATTAACAAAACTTAACTTTTGTCGATTTGTTCAAAAATCCAAATTTATACTTTCTAATTTATTAACTATAAGAATAATTGATTTCATAATTATATATAACATTTAAAAGATTTAAACTCCTTTTTAAATTTAAAACGAACGAAATCTCTCATTTTCAAAGTAGCGAAATTAAGAGTCTACATTCTCCACTACTTAAAAGCATTTCGTCCTTGAAATAAAAGTTAGATAAAGGAACCTATCGCATACTCAGATCCTCAAATAATTTGACTTATTTCTACTGATGATAGAAAATAAGAAGGTCGATATCTTAATAACACTAAAACAAATAATGCCAAACATGCATACAAAGATTCCCCACCTTAACCTGATTATCTATCACGTACTTATGGTTATATATACATACATCAAGTCAAACTTTTATCGTAGTCATCCTAGTGCGTAATGCACACTTAAGATAGAATATACAACAACCAAACAAGACTGTACCTCCAAAAACAACCCCACTGATACTATATCAACATAAATGAATACATCCACATAACTCATCCTCTGTCCTGAGCATGTAATATACCTGAGATCTATATAAATTTAAACATATCAAGACGTAAGTCCAACCACTATATCTTAATGCCTACTTTTAAAGGTAACTATCCAACTACTAAGTAGACAGACCCAAAACATCATACTATATGTGATCTTTGATTCGATCTATTATTCACATCCACAACTTTACCTTTGAACTAGTATCGATCCTCCGATTTTCTAGTGCGTACTTTGATCAGACTTTTTGATCACAAACCCTTGCTTTCCTTGCATAGCTCTCAACTATGATAGAAAAATCGTGTACATAATCATAAACTCTCATCAATGTTCGCCGTCAAGAATCGAGTGATAAATCCTTTTTCAGATTGGTGTAAACACCTCAAAGTTCTATACTCAAATCTTAGATCAAAATTTATATGCTAAAATGAACTACGTTTAACTTATGTACTTATTCATATTCATCTTTACCTAACACATTTTTTCAAAACTTCAATTAATCCAAGTTTATTTCACAACCATTGCTTTCTCCTAAAAATAATATTACTTAAGCATACAAATATGACTTAAACTTATATAACATACATTTACTTCCTAAGAGTATATATACATATCCTTAATCTTCAAATCATCTTTACTTCAACTAAGGTGTTTAACAATTGTGGAACTCTACTATTATCTCAAATTAATAGGTTATAAAACTCAATCCTTAGTTTTCTTTACCTAAAGTTTCCATTTAGCTAATATTATATATCCAATCCATATATTAATAAGACAACTTTACTAAGTGTACACCTTTTTCTCACTAATTCTATGATTAACTACTTAACTTATTTACCTATCCATTTTCTAAATCAAATTTCTTAACCTTAAATCCATCAAATACTTTATTGTCAAATTGTGAAACTTAATTCACATGGTATTTCTTACTTAAACATTTTCATCCAATAATCAAACTATAACCATATTATTAAAAAATATGCAATTCTAATCTTACTTCATTTTGAATTACAAATGTTATCCTAAATGTATCACTAATTCAAATTTTTTATATTAGGATGATTTTTCTTATATCTCTTATTCCTAAATTTTACTTTGACTTTTAACCTAATCAAAGTGTCTAAATTTCAAATTAACTTAACTCCTTTATAAGTTATACAACTTATCTTTTTATATTATATTTAGTAAAAAGTTTCAATTTAGGTTTATCTTTTTCTATCTTACTGATAAGAATTTTTTTTCTAAGTATGCATTTTTTCTTTACTTTCTCCAATTACACTTCTAGCTTCAGTATTATCATCAAATATCTTATAATCAAATTATGAATTTTACTTCACTGGATATTTGTACTTAGCTTTTTAAACTCATCCATTATGATAATCACTTGATCGTTATTATTTCTTAATATCAAATACCTAAGGGTATATGATTAAAGTTCTAAATTCTAGCTTTCAACATGTTGATTCTATAAGGAATATCTTATAGTAAAATTGTGCAATTCTAATCACAAGATATTTATATTTAAGTTTTACTAAGCTAAATTACAAACAGTCATTAATTTCTAACCCAAAAATAATAATATCACCTTTGACATTTATAATATAAACCCAAGGTAAAATTATTTCATCTACCAATTTCTTTAAAACAAAAAAAGTTTTATAAAATTAACAAATACGCGCTCGTATATATAATACTCTCATAACTCATTCTAGGGTATTGCTAACCCCATCTCTATTGAGTCACTCATCCTAGGATATTACTAATACTATCTCTGATGAGACTTTATCCATAACAGAGCCAAGGTTCTCGCTTAACCTTCAGCTCTGATACCAAATATAACGACCCGTTTTCCTGTACCCTTTGAATCGACAATAAACCACACATGTCTAACTCAAATTGCACGAAAAGACGGATCTTTAAGGGTGATAAAGAAAAGTAGACAGAACAGAATCTCACACGAACGGAATAACATATAATATTGAACAAATATTTTTACAGCGGAAAACTTTTAAATACATATATCAGAGTTTAACCTAAATTTAGTTTGGACAGTTATAAAATCTGCCCTTACAATTGCTGATAAACATCAAACAAAATACACTAAGTACAGCGGATAATAGAAAATGCTCATACGTCGATGAGCTCTCCTCTAGAAACTCCAACCGTCTTCGACTATCCTGAAACTACTCGAATCTGATTGAGTATTGAAAATACCCGGATCAGGCTTGATAAACCAACGTGAGAAAAACTCAATAATAAATGACGGTGTCATATATCAGCCTTTGGATAAAATCCTTTGAAATAAAGAGTATCTCATAAGACCACGCCCACACATAAACACGGACGGTTTTTACCTCATGATAACTAAAACACTTTTATATCAAAACATTTGATATTATTTCTAATGACATTTCTTTGAAAACATTTGCAAATAAACTTAGTAATCCTAGCCGAAATTGTTACATTGATTAAATTCCAGCATAATAGGTTTACAATCAAGTCCGTAGATTCTTATTGGAGAATGAATTTCCATACAAATGACTAGACGTAGGATCTACCTTTCGAAATGGGTACACCTCTAGATGGATGTTCCAAGGCATAGAATATCTGCCCTCTACCGACACAAGACCGGCCTACCTCTATAACTAGATAGTACCGAATATGTCATCCTCCGGTCGTTGCCGACCTTTATTCGAGAGCTCTCTTTCCATACACCACATAAATTAACATCCCAAATGTCATAACGAGAAGAAATATATCTAGAAGGGGATGATTATACCCTAATTGGGAATGACCCACTTAGCATTGCCGCATCTAATCTTGTTTCGTTCATTTTCGGTTTGATGAGGCTTGAGGCAACGATTACCTTTTCACATAGCGCATATCTCATCTTTGAATGTCACATTGTCATTTCCATTTAACTACTAATTTCCTTCCACAAAAATACAATCCTTGAGATTATACGTCTCAAGGAGGGTGTTAAGCTAAGACAAGTTGCCTTCTCCGCCACCACTGATATACGTTTGTAGAAACCAATGTATGTAATCGTAAGAAATGCAATGTCAGACAAACGTCCATACAAGTTGTCCAGGAACAGGACAAACCGAAGGCACTCTCCTACTACCACTAATAGCGAGTAGTCCTTGCAATCCGAAAAATCTCTATCACGAGGAGACCACTGCTATAAATAACTCTATAATTGGGAGCTACCCAGAGCATGTTCAACAAGCAGTCTTCACGCTATAAAGATCCATCGTCTTCAGTCATCTTCAACATGTCTTCATGTTCAAACGCATACATTGGTTCGAAGTGGTTTTCGGATAGGAATTACCCAAATTCGACCTCGGTTCCTTCGAAATCCAATTATCGATAAAAAGTGAATATGAGTATATAGGATTTATTAAGTCCCTTTTCACTTTAATTCTTTTCGAATGATTTCGAAATCTCTTTCTTTTAACTCAGGATAATTCTAAGTAATTCGTTCTTTTACTTTGGAAAATATCTCAGATTTCCTTACTTAATGCTTGATCCAAATTTCTTTACTTTTAGGCGGGTCAAAAACAATGTTATTTAAGACATCGTTTACGATAAACCCTAAATCAATCTTAACAAAAACATTTTTGAGTAAATAGGATCATAGAAATCATTCATTTAGGAGATTACTTAATATTTGGATAATACCAATCTTCTTCAAAAACTTAATACAGTCTTTTTATTTAAGAGCATCTGGGCTTTCCTTTCGATCTATTCCAACCCTCGCCCAAGAAAAGAAAACATAGGCCAGGTATGTTCAGGGCACTGGTTGCTCCATCCCTAACCTTAGTTAAACACCTTGTTTTATCTTCCCAGATCTCACAAGTGGGACAAATATACTAGTTGTTTCCACATACTCAGATTTTCAACTTTATTTTGGAATTGCTTATACATATCCCAAATTATCTTTCAAAACGCTTAATTATCCTTTTTAAAACATTCATAATTTATTCTACAAAACGTCGTTACATTTAATTCATATTCCAAAAGTTATAGAATTCGCAGCAGAAAAATGCTACGTAAAGTGCCATATAAGCTTATTTGAATTTAAACAACTTTTAAATATTTGAAAATTCATATTTTTCGATCCAAATCTCTTTTAAATTATTTAAATAGATTTATCAAATTTATTCCATATTTTTTCGTAATTAAAATCATTCATTTAAACAAATTTCTTTTTATGGCCACTAAACTGCACTAGTGCGATTTTTCTAGAAAATTGATTTGGTCTTAATTCAAAATCTACTTACCGAAACTTTGATTTTATTTCTTCGTTTAGAAGATATGAATATAATAGTGCGGAATTTTTTATCTCGAAGAATTCCGATCCATGTTCCACTCTACACATTCATTTGAATTTTTCGGCGCGAAATCGCGAACTACCGTTGCGCGACACGTCTAGTTTTAACTTATTTTTCAGTACTTGAAATAATCCATTCAAATTGGTTTTCAACACTTGTAAAATCATTACAAATTATTTTAAATCAATATTTTCACTTTTTAATGTATTTAAAATATATTTTCACTATTAGCATATTATAATATTATTATATTCCCATTATTTTAATATTAAATTTTAAATTCCAATTTCAATTCAGTTTCAATTCTAATCTCGAATTAAACACTTTTAAAACTTAGATTTCAAATCTAATTTCAATTTAAACTTCAATTCAATCTCAAACTAAACTTTACTTTTTCAAAATCCATTTCAATTTCAATTTCACTATTCATCTCAATTTCAATTCCTAATTTACTACCCTTTTCAAATTCGTTTTACTTCAAATTTCAAATTCTCTTTCATTTTAAATTTAATTTCACTTCTATATGAAAAGAGACTTATTTTTCCATAATATCTCATATTACTAAAATAGGGTCTTATTAAACAAAGGGGTTACTTAATTAATAGAAATTTGATGTCCAAATTATCATCACAACCATACAACAATCATATAACAATAACATATTCAATATGGTAAATGCCATAACATTACTACGGATTATCCAACATATTCAAACAATCAATCAAACATCCATATCATCAAATAGTGATTGTCTAACATAACAATTAAGCATGATAATCAATATAATTCAAAAAGCGGTGAGAATTTCTCACCTTCATATCCACTCCGTTAAACTTTAACGTAAGATTTTCGTCTCTTGCTAACGTGATATTTCCAATATCTCGCCTTTTGGCATTTCCTTTCCGAACGCTTTTGTTTTCCTTTTCTTTTCCTTTTCTTCACTTTTCGTTTTCTTTTCTTCTGTTTTTTTTATATGGAAGAGAGGGAGTACGGCCTTGGTGTGGAGGAGGGTGTGGCCTTGGGTATGGTATGTAGGAGGTGTAGGAGTGTATGGGTCGGGTTTTTGGTGTGTGGTGCTCGGGTTTGGAGTGTAGGGGCATGGCTTGGCTAGGGTGGCTCGGGTTTGTGGTGTGTGGGCTCGGCCTTGGGGTGTAGGGGGTGGGTAGGTAGAGTGGAAGCTAGGCTCGATTTGGGTGTGTAGGGTGATTTTGGCCGAGGGTGGAGAGGGTTTTGGTATTTTGGAGGAGTATAAGTGGTAGAAGGTGAATGGTTTAGAGGTAGAAGGAAAATGGAGGTGGGAAGCCATGGAAATGGAGGTGAAGAGGAAGGAGAAAGTGAAGAAGTAGGTAGAGAATGAAGTGTGAAAAATGAAAGGTATGGATGCATATTTATACTTGAGCTTTGGATGGCAAATGACTAAAATACCCTTCTCTACTTTTTGACTTTTTAATTTACCTTTATACCCTTTATTTGACCTTTTTTTAATGGAGAAGAAATGGTTTGATTTTAATTTGTACTTAAAAAATGATGTTTACCTCTTTTTCTTACACTTTAAAATGTTAAAATAACATTTGCTCCTTTTCCATAAGTGATGTGAGTTAAGCATTAATGGCGATGTTAAAGATAGAAATGATTTCTTTCTTAAATTTTGCATTTTAAAGAGAAGACTTTGTATTGATTTGATTTGCATTAAATGCATGGATGTATGTGTCAATAATTCCTTAAGTTAGCTTTCTTTTCACTTTTTCATTTGCTCATTTTCTATGCATAAGCATAACATCTCATTAATGAGATGAGAAGTAAGGTAATGATGTTGTTTTATAAAAGCTTTAATTATTTTTAAATATGTCAAATCATACTTTTCACTTTTTATACATTTATTTAAACTTTTCAAAAGTAAACTTCTTTTGTCTTTTAGTGCTGAATGTAAAGTGTTTAAATAGTTTATAAACTTGCATTTATAAGTTTGAAAATGTATCAAGTTGCAACAACTTTTCGACAACTTGTTTTGGTTAAAAATGGCGTTTTTGACGACAAATTTTACAATCAAAATTTGACGTTTTTATTAATCCATATATTGAAGTAAACCAAACTTTAAAATGAACTTTTTAATTCTTTAAATAAATTAAAACAAGTTTCTTTATATTTTAAAATTATCTTTAATTAATATCAAAATCTATAATTTTACAGTGTATGTAAAACTGACAAAATACGACAAATTTTGGTTATTTTTGTAAAACGATAATTAACATACTTTTAAATATATAAATTTACTTTTATTACCTTTATTATATATGTTAAATAAGATTTACCTTTTTAAATAAATATTTAAATTCATTTATTTGAGCCTTTATTTATTATTAACAAAATTTAACTTTTGTCGATTTGTTCAAAAATCCAAATTTATACTTTCTAATTTATTAACTATAAGAATAATTGATTTCTTAATTATATATAACATTTTTATTATAAGATTTAAACTCCGTTTTAAATTTAAAACGAACGAAATCTCTCATTTTCAAAGTAGCGAAATTACGGATCGTTACATTCTATTCTTGAAACTCCAATTGTAAAATCAAAAATTCCCTTTTTATTCCTTAAAAATTGATTGAAAATGAAATCGCACCTTCAATCAAATTGATTATGGAAGGTATCAAAAGCTTCTTTTTTGGAAATTACGAGATTGAGAAGAAAAGGTATAATTGCAATTTCATCTTTTGGAAGAAGGAAAGACAAGAATTTATAGAAAAAGAGGGAAACAATAAGACGCGTTGATTCTTAATTGAATGAATAAATGAGATTGAAGGCTTTGAAATACCAATAGGCAGTAATGCGAAAAATAGAATTATATTAAAGTATAATATGCTTCCTCTATACAACAGGGAGGGGGTGTAAATGTTACTACGTAATATAAGTATTAAGCATCTAAAGCGAATATGTTGAGTCAGGGAATAATGAGAGATACCGAGCCTAAAAAAAGTGAAAGCATTAAGCATTTAGAAAGCATAACGAGTCTCTACAATAATAAATGTCATCGAGCATTTAACAAGTAATAGATGATGTTGATCACCGACAATAAAGAAAGGCATCAAACGTCTAATAATAAGAAAGTACCGAATTTTTGAAAGGCGAGGGAGATGTCATACCAATAAATACTTAAAGGTATCGAGCCGCAACAGACCTATAGGAACATGGGGTATCAAGCTCCTACAACATGGTGGGTGTTGAGCCTAAAGATAACTGGGATGTCGAACCTCTACAGCACAAAGTGTTGTAGAGTATGTAACGAGGGAAGGATGCCACGCTACACGAATACGTCGGGTATCTAATCATAAGGGGAGGATATAGAGTTTTTATGGAAAACAAGCCTCGGATAAAGCAATTGTTATCAAGCCTTTACAACAGTGACTATTGCAGAGCATCTGCAAACAACAAGTGGTATCGATTTTCTATAAGGATGATGAATTCTAAAGGAGAAACAAACTACAACACTAGTAAAGGGTTTTAAGCTTTTACAAGCAGCAAGGGATATCAAAACTTTAAAGATGTAAAAGATGTTGATTTTATACAAGGGAGATTGTATTGTCAAACTTATGTGAGGAAGTGTTGTCGAATCTCAATAATGGGATGCCAAGATTTCATCAACATGGTGTCATCGGAGCCTTTAGATTCAATGTCGTTCCATATGGCAATCATCCCACATGGTTGAGATCCCTATAAATAGGCCCTCATCAACACCTATTGAGGGGTGAACCATTCTTTCCTAATTTCTTACCTTTTCAAGTTGTACGCTGAATTGATTTGGGGATTTTTAGAGCTGATTGTAACACTTGAACTTTTTGCATATAAGGCCTTGGGCATTTAACCTTGCATAGCATATTTCCTTGGAGGATTGCAACTCTTGAACTTTTACACATATGCACTTGGATAATTAACTTTGCATATCATACTTCTCTTAAATGTGCGTACTTGATTATTATTGAACTATGGACATGCATATGACTTATCTTTAGACTTGGACCTAAGCTTGGACTTGCATAGCTGAGTTTGCATAAAGTCACTTAAGCCCTTATTCCACCTGGCTTAAGTCTGTCTTGCATACCAAGTTAGCGAAGATATTTACTAACATGCAATTTTGAATCATGATATGGAAATAATCTATCTTGCCACGAGAGTTCATGTTCCGTTCCAATGGCCCACTCCCTCCCATTCCAAGCCGAGGAAGGAGCCCAAAGGCAATGGAAAGTATTATGAGTTCCATCAGTTTAATGGCCACTCCACCAATGAGTACCAACATCTTAAAAATGAAATAACGCAGCCGATCTTCGAGAGCATTTGGTGCAGTACGTGAGGCAGCAGCTTGAGCAATGTAATGCCTGATTGAATTCACTTGTCCACCCCCAGTGGATAGACGACAACAACGTGGCCGCAATCAACATAGAGTTATTGTAACACCCCATGTTTTATAGTAGCATTATTTAGGATATTTAGTTAGCTAAAGAAAATAAAAATTTTATGTTCGTTAGGGGATTGAGATTTCATTTTAATTAAGGGGTAGCCATGCCATTTAACCAATGAATTAAAAGAAGATTTAAATTGAAATAGAGGAGGGGTAAAATAGGAAAGATGCCATTTCCATAACCTTTAACACTTGGCCGTGTATCTCTATACACGTTCATTTTTCAATTACCAAAATTTTAAACTAAAGGTCGGGCGTTATTAACAAGAGAAAGAGGAAGAAGTTTAAGAAAAGCTAAGGAAGAAGTAAATCAAATCCATCCAAATCTCAAACTTCTTAATCTCTAAAGCTAAGGTGAATAATGATTACATCTCTATTTTTTATTTTGGTTTTAAGATGAAATCCGAAATATTTTGCATTGATTTGCCATGTTTTAGAATGATGGAATTATTATATATACTTATTGATGATTTATGCATGTTCATACTGATTTTGTGATATTTTAAAATGAAAATCCTATTAAATGACATCCAAACGCCTTACGAATTTTTATTAGAAATAATATTTTGGAGATGGGTTTCAATTTTTAATTTTTTTTAATTTTTGTGGATTTTATATGAATTTTCTAGTAAATAAATTGTTATTTGGGTTATAAATTATTTATGATTAAATAATTAATGGTTTGCGTCTGAAATTTATATATGTTAGAAAACATATAAAAGTGATTTTTAGGAATTTTTATAGAATTTCCTAAGTGTTTCAAATGGATATGTAAAATTATTTAAGGTATGAGACTTAAATATTTTATATATTTACAAAAGTAGAAAGGGCTTTTGTAAATTATTCAAATTGTTATTTCTGGAAATTCGACAGTGCTTTTGAAAAGAGAAACCTACAACCAATCACGATTTGATAAACAAGTTAGGTTTGGTATAAATAAATAGTTTAAAAGGGAAAAATATACAAGGTTTTTACTGATTCGATGCTTCGGCACCAGGCTTTTTCCTCCATTACTCCGACTCCATCAAAACCAATGCACATGGTATCAAGTAACTGGTACATAGTGAATTGGATGTAGGCAGAAGGTATAGGGTCAAAACCAAGGGTTCCGAAGGGATTGAGGCTCTACTTTGCTTTCAAATCAAAATGCATCTGCTTGCTTTCGACTAGATAGCTTTCGCCTTGGTTAGCTTTTGACCAGGTCAAATGGATTTAAAAGTAATGGTTTCAATTAGGTTGCACTTTTGTTTTAAATGACGTCTTTTGATTAAGTCGAAACCTTTAATGTCGCTTTCTTCCTTCCGGCCCAAAGGGTTTCGAAGGGGCTACTTTGTTTCCTAAAATTTGGCCACTTCTCCAATGCTTTCAAAGGGATGGTTTTGGTACAATCACTTCTTTACTTAGAAATGCTTTCGAAAGATTAGCTTTCGAGTTAAATGGTTTTGATGACTATTTTTCTCAATTGAAGTATAACCCAAATGGTTTTGAAAGAGATGGTTTAAATTGCTTCAAAAGTTGTTTTCCACATGTTTTAAATTGAAACCAAGTGCTTTCGAAAGGTTTGTGTTCATGACAATTTGATGCTTTCGAAAGGTTTTAAAGAAATGTTTCGAAGGGGTGGTTCCCCATGGGTTTTGAAAGGTTTGAAAGATTTTGAAAGGGAAGGTTTTTATGATTGTTTCGAAAGGGTTAAATGGAAAGGTTTTTCCAAGAGTTTTAAAGGAAAAGTTTAAAGGCTTTAAATGAAAGATGTCTAAGGTATTTAAAGCTTCCAAAGGAAGGTTTTGAATGGGTTTTGAGAATGGTTTCGAAAGGAAGGTTTTGTCCTTTCGTCCTAGATTAAAGGAAGGGTTTTACTTGGGTTAGAAAGATGTGCTTTCAATGGTTTCAAAAGGGGTACTTTCAGGGGATTCGAAAGGGGGACTTTCAATGGTTTAAATGTTTTCATCAACTAAGATTGGGTAGAGTGTGTGTGTAACATGGCAAGGTGATTTGAGTAAAGCATAGAGTATATGTATTTTCCTTGCGTGAGTATGGTCTAAAGGTTTTATATCATTTTGAAAATATTTTCAAGGAAAATTATGGAAAGGGATCCCTAAGTAAAAGGACTCAGATATTAGAATACCAGATAGAACTGGTATAGGGTCACGCCCTATACATTAGCTATTAGCCCCAGCTAATTCTGTTGAAAATTCCAATGCGTGGGGCTTTGTCACAGGTAAGACTAAAATTATGAGTACACACAGGAAGGAATATATATCTATATATACAGATAGGTTATTGGTGAGCCCGCAAAACCATTAGGATCAGGCGACGTTGGAAGATGTTAAGTTAAGGATAACCACCTAGAAGAGAAGTATTTAACAGATAGTTAAGGACAAACTATTCAAAAGAGAAGTATTCAATAGACAGTTAAGGACAAATCATCTAGAAGAAGAGTGTTTAACAGATACTAGACAAAATTGTTATATTGTCTGGTAGGCTATAGTCAATCAAAGGTTAATAGTCAGCCAAATAAAACTATAATGCTCGAATAGATAGTTCATTTATTACCTGATATGTATGTTTACATAATGATGCTTACAGATTTTAACAAGTTTTGGTTCCAGGAAAAGATTTGTAAAAGATATGTTTTAAAAGGATGTCAGTAGGGGGAAACCCATTCCGTTAAGCGGCGTGGTCCCACTAATATAAAATAACTAAGATGCATAATATTATTTACACCAGGCTTTATGTCTGACTCGAAGTTTTTATTTCTTCTTAAACTCTCGGGTGATCAAAATTAATTTGAGTAGGCTGAGGGCTGAGGCTTTTCAGTTTTTAGTTTTCTTTTTGCGAATACGCTTCCGGAGACGAGCAGGTAGCTGACGTATAGCTATTTAGGAGTTATAGTTTATTCTGTTTATTTTCGTTATGTGTATTAAGTTAGGTATGACCATATTAACTTTGATCAACCAAGGGGGCATCGTTATATGTCGCTCTTGGCATATTATTGTAATGATTATAATCAATCGTTACTTGGGAACATTATGAGATTATGTAACTTGGATATGAATTATTGTTTTGACATGTAATAAGTAAAATATTATTTTTGAAATCTATGATTTTGTTCGTATTCAAGTGCTTCTGATATTATGGATACCATTAGCAATACCGTAAAGTTAATACTATAGATGACAGCAACATTTGTAGAGTTTAGCTTTTGGCCTCAAGATACGTGATGTTACAGTTATTGTCAATTTGTGGTGGCTGCATGTGGCAGGGAGTGGCAGAGGGCCGCATGCTCGATGGAGGAGAGATTTCACCTATGGTGGAAAAATATATTCTACTGACCTCCAGGCCCTTAAGGCTCCTAGGGTTGAATAAAATATAACAAACATCGTTTTCACTATAGAGGACAAGTGAGGAGTTGGTTTCCTATGACCCCATGGTTACATCAATTAACGTTGCTGGCACAAGGATTCATTCGGTCTTCGTTGATAGAAGCAGCTCTGTCAATGTGATGTTCAAGGAAGTTTTTAACGAGATGAAGCTTCTCACCTCTAGCCTCGTTCCTTGTACGTTTCCTCTCTAGGGGTTTGGGGTGTGGAAATAATACCGTTAAGGATAACCACAACATAGTTACTTTCAGCCAAGATGCCCTCGTAGCCACGAATTAGGTAAAAGAAATTGTAGTCGACTGCTTGTCTCCATATAACATCTTAATAGGTAGACCGAACATCGGCGGACCATGATGCAATTGCGGCCTATAAACTGTTAAGAATAAAGTTCCTAACCAATGGAGGAATACGGTGCATCTACCGCAACCAGCAAGCTGCCATAGATTGCTATAACATACCACTCCAACAAGCAAAACGGGAGCCCTCATGTTACAACAAGTGTTTGTAAGGCTCACGGTGGTACATCCAAGAAAAAGCAAGAGCCATTCAACACTCCCATTTACATTGGATCCACCTAAAGCATTGAAGTAAAATCTTCACAACAACCACCGCCATCATCGAGAGAGCATGCAGGACGGTCAAAGTTCCCGTTCGTGTTGGGGGCCATGATAACACAAACGACGGGGATCGTTTTCCCCTAGCCAGCCCAGAAAAAGCAAATGGACTCATACAAACTTGGAATGAGTAGTTTTAGGACCGTTGGCAAGCAAGAATAGTAGACACAACTCACTACATCAAAATGACCATATTACAAGTTTTTATTTACAATGTTCGTCGACTAAGAATAGTAATAAGGGTTTTTAAAATAACGTCTTTTACTGTCAGTTGCAATGAAGTTGTTTTTAATAACTATTTGTATATTGCAGCTGTAATAGATTCCTTTAACAACTTTCTCTACATGACTATTATAAATATTAATTTACGACAACCTTAATTTATAGTCGTTTTTCTCTTTTAAAGAATGTTAACAACCGGCGAAAATTCTAAGTCGACATAATGATATTAATAACTATCAATAAATAATTAATAATTTATTATAATAATTAATAATTTATTATAATTATTAATAATTAATAATTTATTATAATTATTAATAATTAATAATTTAGTATAATTATTAATAATTTATAATTTATTATAATTATTAATAATTTATAATTTATAATAATAATGCATAAATTATAATATATACTTAATATATAATAAAAATTAATGATTCAAAAATATATAATTAATAATTTAAAATTTAAAATTTATTGTAATTAATGATTTATAAGTGTCAATTTATATATAATAATTTATGATTTACAATTAATAAATGATAATTAATATATTTTTTAATACCGGTGTATAAATAATAATGGTAGGAATTAAAATTTTAAGGGCTACCGTCCATAAGGGTGGGCACAGTCGGTTAACCAAACCGATTAGTTAATTAACTGATTCAATCGACCAAATTATATGGTTCGGTTTACCGAATTGAAAATGAAATTAGGTGGTTTATACCGATCGAACCATTCAATTTTAACCGCGGTTAACCGTCTATACCGATCGCTTAAACGATTAAGCTCCACCGGTTAACCAAAAATTGGGTAATAGTAGTTAACCGATTAAGCTCCACGGGTTAACCAATAATTGGGTAATTGTAGTTAACCACAATTAGCAGTTTAACATTGACTGAAACTGAAACAAACTAGTACAACTAGTAAGGTAGTATATAGCTATATTACAACTCAACATATTACATATTACTCACTTACTTTTCATAATAGCATAATACAAATTAACCAGTATGGCAATAACCATTATCCATAAAAAACTCAGTCTCGGCATATTATATGCAACAGACACCAACAAGACGGTCCATACCAAAGTATTGGCAAAAACTCAGTAAGCATATTACATAGTATATATTAACCAAGACCATAGACCGAAGAGAACACATCAACAATTACCGAATACATCAGCAATTACAAAACACATCAACTATTTCATATACTACATACATTACCAAAGACCAAAGCTACTATAAATTTGCAACTCAACACCTCAGCAACTCACTAAGAACAACTAATAGCTCAACAAGCAAGAAACTCCAAACTTCAAACTCCAAAGTTGAAACTAATAACAAAATTGGATCGTTGATGGTATAACATTGATGATACTCATAGAAGTTATGAGATTAAATTGTGTAAACTTTAAACCGATGAGATTAAATGACTATGTATGATACTCAACAAACAAGATTACATATGATAAACAGGCTTAAATTGTCGTTAACCCTCCTTTTAACAACGCAGTATAGAAATGGATTTAACCCAACAAACATCATGATCATTAAGGCAAGAGGCCCGGAGAAACGATTACCAAGCTCGGATCAGCTATAAACGAGACTATGAATGATGGTTAAACAGATTCGGATCGAATCCATAATTTTTTCCCAATCAAAGTGCAATTGGTATGAAGTAATAAGAAAGGCCTCTTGAGGCCACACTTCAATTTTCAAGTCGATCTGAGTTCATATGCTAGAGTTATGGGCAAAAGAAGTGGTAACAGATCATATAGAGCTCAGTAGCACAACCCAAAGATGTCACTCCATAACTCAGCAACCATAGGGCAGATTGAAGTGGAAATTTGAAAACAAGAAAAGAGGATGTAGAGAGTCTATCCTAGGGATAACATGGCATTTGGAGAAGTTTGGAGTGGTCGGTACCTATCCCTTAATAAGGGTCGGTACTCCCTCTTAGGGATCTGCTTAGCCCAACTTCATAACAAAGATCAACCAATATCTCAACAACTACACATCCAGTTAATATGAAAATTGAAGGACAAGCTATTTAGAACATGTAGAAAACTCCATAGGGTCTCATAGATTTTGGAGTAAGTTGGAGGGATTGAAAACTATCCCTCCGTAGGGATCGGCTATAATTAGCCTTAGCACCATATTGCAACAAAGATCGATCAATAACTTGAGTTCGACCAATTCAATTGGCATGAAATTTAAAGGCTATACATAATATAATAAGGAGAAGATCCCCTAGGGATTACATGTGTAAAGACCCACAAATCCGTACCCCTTGAGTCAACACTATTTTACCTAAATCAACTCAAGTTGTATGGTAATACAAACCATTTGGGTTAAAGAAGAAGAGGTAGAAGAAGAAACTAGAAATCAACAACAGAATCTAGCCATCGCAACGGAATAAAATATAATAGATAATAAGAGATTTTTAAACAAAGAAAACTATATCTGTTTTATACATACATCATCAGAGTTCAACAACATCAATAACATACAATTGAATACACAACTAAACAACACAGCGGAATATATATATAAACAAGCACGGGAGTACGTATCGTCATCCAGCTCGTCTCCTGAGCTCCACAGCATCATCCTGTATCCTATAATACTCGGTCTGACCCGAGCATTACAGTTAAATTACTCGAGTCGGTCTGGAATAGCTGCGTGAGAAAATCACACTCAATTGATTATTAAAGTATCAAAAATCCCTTTAAAACAAAGCATCTCGTAAGACCACGCCACAAATAAACATGTTGGGTTTTTACCTTACGATAGCTAAAACAATTTTGATAGAAATCCTCTAATATTATAATAGGGTCTATATATAAATACTTATAAAATAGCCGAAATTGTTACATTATAAAATTCCAGCTACTAGCCACAAAGTGGGTAATACAATCAAAACTCGTACAAAGGCTCGTAGGGAGAATGGATTTCCAACTAATGACTAGGCACTGGGGTAGAAATTAAGTCCGCTTATCACATTCGTCTAAGATTGAGGCATGATTCTGGATGAAGCTACCGATTGGGAAGTTACAGCGAACAACACCTAGGCACTAATTACTACGGCGCTGGGAATATTAGAGGTGAAATATATTACGTGACAGGAATGCTATTTTCTTATAGTTGGTTTAAAACCGACGCAATTTATTTGCCACTAGTGTCCTTCTTTTCCCAAGGAGTACGCCCGCTCCCCTGCAACACAAGACCGGGACTACCACTTACTGGATAATCTCGAGTGAGATCACCCCTAGTTTGGGATCAGCAACCGCCCACTAAGCCGAAATAAAAAGGGACATCTAGACAGGAATGACCTCACCCTGCTTGAGTGCTGCCCACCTAGCCTTGCTGCATAACCCCTGATTTTCAGTCATTCCCATTTGACGAGGCTTAAGGCTAAGCGTTACCTTTATAGAACATATCCCTTAGAATGCACATCGTCCACCAGACGATGTTTCGCAAGCATTCATCCATACAAGTCCGTCCCGAGTTCGAACGGAATCGAAGGCACTATTCCTACTACATCCATTTTGGAAATATCCTCAGGATTAGTAGCGACTAGCCCTTGCACTTTACTGCTCCATCTTCGAATCCAAACTCGTTTCCACGAAACGTAAAAATGGATCGAAGTGGTTTTCGAGAAATAAATCTCAATCTCGGTCTCTTCGAAACGATCAACGCATTTATCCAGTATTAATAGTCGGTTATTTAACTATTAATTAATATTCACAAACAACCATCAACTAATAAATAATTTCCCAAATTATTTATTAATTCCAAAAATATCTTCACAAGATAAATTTCCACTTTCAAACCCTTTTGAAAACAGTTTTCAAACTATCTTCCTTTTCTCAGAACAAATTCCAAGTATTTCCATTTCCACTGGAATCACCAAGCACAAAACTTTAGATTTTTAAAATAATTTAAAAACACTTTATTCTAAAATATATTTAACATTTAATTTAGAAAAATTACTTTAATACTTAATTTAAAATATTACTCTAGAAATAACTAAAATAAGGTTACCTTATAACTATACATTAGATTTTCTTCTTTAAAATACCAAATCATTCTTTAAATAATTATTACGATAATAGATTAGAATAAAATACTTACTTTGGAATTTACTTTAAAACATTTAAGTTAAGACTACTTCAATAATTGCCTAAAAATATATACTATATGAATATTGGAAATAGGGTTACTTTATAAAATATAAAACTAGATTTTCACTTTTAAAACAGAATTACTAAGTCACTTTTATAAATAATTACTACGGTAATAGATCCGAATAAATATTTACTTTAAAATTTTGATATTTAGAAATAATAAATTCCTAAAACATACTTTGTAAAACAACATTAAAACCTTTATTTTATTTTAAAAACTTACTTTGAAAACGTACTTGGCAATCCAGAGAAATATACTTCTCTTCACGTTCTTCTTGAAATTTCCAATTCCAAACACTTGAATCAATTTCCAAATTGATTTCCAATTTACTTCCCTTTATTTCTAAATCCATAAATTTCAGATTTTATTTCTTAATTATGATTTAAAATATTGTAACGACCCAGAATTTTGAATAATTTAAATTGAAAATATTTGATTAATTTTAAATATTTGAAGGATGGTTTGAATTGAATTTCAAATTATCAGAATGAATATAACGATTAAATTTTAGAATTTAATCTATTGAGAGTTGAATAAAAATTTGAATCTTCAATTTTAAGCCGATTAAAAATATTTCAAAGGCTTGTAAAATTCATATTGATAATATTGAAGATAATAGAAGCTTCAGAATCGAATTTGAAAGTGAGTTGTTCAGTTTTGAAATTAAATCGTTTGAATCGATATTCAAAAATAGCCGTCCGAGGCACAGTCTCGGAATTCGACGAAACCAGTTCCATTGGGTCCGTAATATTGAATTATTGCCGGATTTCAAATTTCGTATTTTTCGGAGTTGATATGTGAGCACACGACACATAAACGCGTTGAAGATTTTAAACGAATTTAAATTTAAATTTAAATATTTAAGTCAACACACACCACGTTATCCCCATTGTTCAGCCTAAAATCATGGAAAAAGATCGTGCAGCCCATGTTCTTCTCGTTTTTAAATATCACCTCCCTCTCGTTAAAAATCAAATTCACGAAGAAAAATAAAAATAAAAACCATGGCCGATATGAAGAGATAATAATAAAGCTTCTCGTTCGAACGCGATGAATAAAAGCCATCTCGTTTCCCCCCTTTTCATCTTCTTCAACAAATACCGATTCCCTCAGTTATGAAAAAAAAAAAAGGAAATCAATGTCGCGCAATCGACACGAGGTCGCGTTCGAATGGAGGCGAAGTCGCGGGGATGATGTCGATTTAGGAGGCGCGCGCGCGCGAGGCGCAGGAAATGGAGGGCGGCGACGGCGCTGTCGTGGCGCGCGTATACCGAAGCGGTGGCGCTTGCGTGCGCTAGGTCGAGGCGAAGGAGGCAGGGGTGAATTCGATCAACGGTGAGCTCGCGTGCGCGCGCGCTTGGGGCTGGGTTGCGGCGTCGATTGGGGTTCACAAGGCAATTGATTTGGGGATAGCGGCGCTCGGCAAAGTAGCGCGAGGCACAGGAAGGATGCGGCAGCGGCGACGATGGTGTTCGAGCGTGAGGCAGAGGCGAGGGGCTTCGTCGATGATCTGGGTTTACTCGATCTTACTGGAAGGTATGGATCTTTATGTTAATAATTTATTTAATTAAAAAAAATATAGAAGATAAAATGAATACATTATAAATTTACTAGTTTATTTTTAAAATAATTTCATAAAGTAAATTTTGTTTCAAATTTAAATTTTAGTCAAAATAAATATTTTAAAGAAGAAAATTTGTTTAAAATTTAAGTTAAGTGGTTAAAAATAAATTATTCAAAGGGAAATTAAATTGTAGATAAATAAATTTGTTTAAAGAAAATTTGTTTGAAGTTAAATCATTAGACAATTAAAATTATTAAACGGAAATGGTTAAAAAGAATTTAGTTTTAAATTTAGATTGTAGTTAAAATAATTTATTAAGAAGAAATTGGTTAGACAATAAAATTTATTAAAGAAAATTTATTAAGAATTCAAATTTGATGATAAAATGATTTATTTAAGGAAATTTGATTTTTAAGTTAAATAAAGAAATAAATTAATTAAGTTATTGAAGGGTAAGTGATTTTTCACTTAGTTCGAATATTCTATTTAAAAGGAAAAATTTATTTATAACAAATTTAATAGTTAAAACCAAAATAATTTGTTGATTTAATTTATTGAAAAGGAAAGTTAGTTTGAAAGTAAAATGTTTAGTTAAATAAATTTATTTAACAGGAATTTGGTTTAAAAGAAAATAAATTTAATAAAGAAAAAATTGTTAAAGATAAAATTTAGATTAATTTATTAATAAAAAAAAGAATGCTTCGAATTAAATAGTTAGTTAATAAAGTTTATTAAAAGAAATTTAATAATTAGTTAAATAAATTTGTTTAAACGAGAAATTGGTTTAAAAATAAAACTATAAGTTAATTTAATTTTTAAAATGAAATCACCGATGAATTAAAATTATCTAATGAAAATTTAATTTATTCGATTGGTTCGAATATTAATAAATTGTATAAAATTGTTATACAAGGTATAAATCAAGGAAATCGAGTCAAGATGGGAAATGGATTGCAAATAAAAGCTAAGGTGAGAACTTCTCACTAAAAAGGAATTTTATTGTTTATTTAAATTTTAAATAGTTAGATTTAAAATTTGCTTGACTGTGTTGATTGAATAATTGAATGATGATTGATATATATATATTGGATGTGAATAGACCCTATACGCCGTTAGTAAGCGGAGGTTATTTATTACACACATATACCGCGATATTCCACCTCGAAGTGGAATTGGTATTATATTATATATATAGCAATATATATATATATTGGCATATGTATATATTGCAGTTGATTGATTTCCCGCATTTTCTTTTAGCGGATGAGACCCTATACGCCGTTAGTAAGCGGAGGTTATTTATTACACACATATACCGCGATATTCCACCTCGAAGTGGAATTGGTATTATATTATATATATAGCAATATATATATATTGGCATATGTATATATTGCAGTTGATTGATTTCCCGCATTTTCTTTTAGCGGATGAGACCCTATGCGCCGTTAGTAAGCGGATATATATTTATAAAATCCCATATACCGCGATATTCCGTCTTGAAACGGAATGGTATTGTGCTAATGTCTGTGGATGCAGGGAAACAGGTTGGAGGGATCCAACTGGATTCCTCACAAATATTTATAGATGTTAGATATTGTGATGTTTATCATATCGATATATGATGTTTGAAAGTTGTGATTGAATATTGATGTGTTGCATCATCGGATCCAAATTTGAAGTTTAAAAATAACGATTTTTGATTTCTAAAGTGATTCTTGGAAATATACGTTTATAAAATATTTTTGGAATTGATTCATCTTAAATAAATAAACGTTATAATTTTAATATTATAAAAATTATGATTTTTGAGAAATACAGTTAAAAGTTGATTTTTGAAAATAAGGGATTAGTGATTTTATAAAATAGTTTGAACTGGGAATTCTGAATTTATTATAAGAAGTTTAAAGATAGGATTTATAAAAATTTTATTTTATAAATCAGAATGATGAAAATTATGAAAGAGTTTAAAGATGTTTAAAGTAATAATATAAATTGATTTATATTAAAAGATTTATAAGTTGATATTTATAAATTTAGAATATCTTGAATTATTAAACGAGCTTTTATAGATGATAGAATGATTTGTAAATGAATTTCATAAAGAAATGAAATCTATAGAATTTATGAAATTTGATTATTTTATAAATCAGAATGATGAAATTATAAGGAGCTGAAAAACGTTTTAAAATAATAATATAAATTGTTTTATATTAAAAGATTTATAAATTGATATTTATAAATTAAAAAAATTGGAATTATAAAACGAGCTTTTATAAGTATTAGAAAGAATTGTGAATGAATTTCACTAATGAATGAAACTTATAGAATTATAACGGTGAAATTCTAAATAGAATTTTATAAATAAAATTATAAAGTTATTTAGGAAATAGATGTGGATAAATAAATGAATCTTAGAAGTTATAAGATTTATAGATTTGGGAAGTTTGAAGGAATGATTTTGTAAATAAATAAATTATAAGTATTTGACTTATAATATGAATTTTAATATATCATTGTGATATGAATTGAATAGATTTATAAAGGAAATTTATAAAAGGAAGTTGTTATAAAATAAATAGAAATAGAATTTATAAACATTGTTTTATAAATCCGCAACGACTTATTTTGATAAGGAATTGTTGTAATTTATTTATGGAATTATATTCATGTTTTAGACGGTGAATAATTCTTTAAAATAAAATGAATAGAAGTGATGAAATTTATTAACAAGTGTATTCACGTTTTTGAATATTAAGTGAATATTTTGTTAAAGAAATTATTTTGGATATGATGTTTGAAATAGAATTAAAATGATCTAAAGATGTTTTAAAAGATATTGAGATTCGAAATCATAGATTTCAACATTCATTGTTGAAATAGACGTTTTCGAGAAATAGAAGGAAATAGTAGATTATAACACTGTTGTTATAGATGATTTCCGAAAGGAAATGTTTTGTATAGTATCGGGATTTATATATCTATTTTAATTTCAAATCCCTATACTAGTGAATTTGGGTTGTCGTAACGATGTTTTACGCAACATTCGTTTTGGCCCAAATAAATATGTTTAAGAGAATGATTTTCTTAAAGAATGAAATATATACTTAATTTCGATTAAAGTATATGAAATATTTTCTAAGGTTAAAAATAAAAGATTTATGGATTACTTATAAAATAAATAAGTATGGAAATTGTTTTTCCAATGTGAAATGGAAAGTTTAGAGAATTTACCTTTTTGAAGATAAATTGAAAATGAATAATAGCAATCGTATATTCATAAATATTTTGGAAACATAAATTCAATATGGAATTTATAAATGGAATTGGGAAAATGGGTTTAAAAATAAATATTGATTTATTTTTGAAGTATGGAAATGGTTTCCAATATAAAGTAAAAATGTTGAGAATTTATCTTTTTGAAGATAAATTGAAATGAATAATTAAAATAGTATATTCATGGATATTTTGGGAATATAAATTCATTATAGAATTTATAAATAAAAATGGGGATTTGTTTGAAAATAAATGTTGATTTATTTTTGAAGTGTGAAAACTATATATCTTATAAAGATATTTTTGTGAAATAAATAATTTGGAAAATTATTTGGAATCTGGTGATGTTGGCATAACTATTGATAGTTCAATGACCGACTATCAATATTTACCTTTAAATAGGTATTTGTTGTGAATTGTTTGAAATTGAATGCCACACTTGTTTTTTTAAAATAAGCGCTCACTATTCGGGTTAACCGGGAAAGGACCTTGGGGTCGTATAACCCATTCCGAATATGTGATACGTCGTTATAAATTGCATTCGAAGATCGGTGTTGAAGACCGGATATTTTCGAAAGCGAAAGGATTTCTTGTTGATTGTCTCTGCACTGGCTGATCCCTGGTATTGAGATCTCCATATGTGATGGAAAATCCGAACGTGATTAGAGATTTTTCGGATTGCAAGGACTTCTTTGTAAGTGCCTTCGGTTCTGTTCGAGCCCGGAACAGACTTGTATGGATTATGTGTCTGACATTACAAGTTGAGATGTAAAGCCGATTTCTTTCAAATATATTTCTGTGGTGGCGGAGAATTTATTCTTTTAGCTTAACACCCTTCTCTGAGACGTACGAGCTCAGAGGTTATATAGTTGAAGTTATCAGCAATATATTCCCAATTTGGTAATGTGATATGCTGAGTGATGCTGAAATGATCATTGTGTTGATTATTGTGATAGGATCATTTATTTGATCGTCTATCTTGATGATCATTGTGTTGATCATTTGTTGACCCAAAGCATGGCTTTTGTATAAAGTATGTTTTTGTGGACGTGACTTCGTCGAACCTCACACCCCGGAAATGGTCAAAACAGGAAAGAAGCAGCAAGGTTATGAGGGGTAGCACCCTTTAGGGTATGTACATTTCCTTCTGGATAGAGGTGGTATCATGGTATGGAGCCCAGATATTTAACCTATGTGGTTACTACGAATTTATTACTTTGTGGTTGTTGGTTTTCGGGATCCCGTGAGAAAGGTCGTTTACGATCGGGGAATGGCGTGCTCGTGTCAGTAGTTACCCAGTTAGGGGTAACCCGGCCTTGTGTTGGCAGAGTTCCGGTTTGGTTCTCGGGGATGTCTTTCCAGAGGCATTCTCATGTGGCAATGGGAAGTTCCTTGGCCTGACCATTTGTTGGAAATCCAAAGAAACAATACGTGACTTGTACGGTTTTAGTTGTATAACCTGCTATGGAATGTGGCGGTAACCTGCTATTGAACATAGTTAGCTATAGTAGGCATACGATAATGGTCGTATGTTGGCTAAGATTTATATTCTACTTTCGAAATGAATTTTTCTCTACACTATGCACTAGTAATAATATCAAATGCTTCTTTTTAATGCGTATCAAGCATCTTTGACTATCATAAGGAGAAATCTCCTCCGATTCTGCGTTTGCGTGTGTGTGTGCGGGAGGCCTTATGGTAGTCTCATTTTTAAAAGCATTGCGAATTGAATTTAAAAATAGTCCTCTATTTTGATTTTAAAGATAAATAAACTGTCTTGAGTTCTCACACCAGTCACATGACTGACTCGGAGTTTATTGTTTTCCTTCCTAAACTCTGGGTGGCCACCAATTTTCCACACGGGCAGTTAAGAGTTAGGTTTATCAGGATATTCTGGACATTCTGGAATTGCTGAAGGCAAGCTGGATGGCATGGCGTATTACTAGTTATATAGTATTTCTTTTTCCGCTGCATTGTTTGTTGTTGTACACTCTGATTATGATTTGATGTAATGTAATATAATGTGATGTAATAACTGATATAGCTCTTTGTTTAAAGATTATTCATTTACTTATTATATGTTGTTCCGCTGCGAATTGTGAGATTCTGATGTTGTTCTGTTTTCTTTCTGTTCCGTTCTATTTTAAAATTTTGTTCTATCCTCTATTTTCTTTCTCTTCTCTTTTCTTTCTATTTTAAAATTTTCTATCTTCTTTTCCCTATCTAAATCTCCTACCTTCTTCTTTCTTCTTCTTTTCTTTCTTAAATTCTTTTTAAAACCCATAACTATTCGGTTTTTCGGCAACGAAAAATCGCGTACGTTACAAATATTTTAACAAAGGATACAAATTTTTGACTTCTCACATTACTTCTTAATTCTTTAAAATAAATTTAAACTTTGAAATTTAAAATAATTCTTTATTCCTTTAAAATAATATCATTTGATTTTACAATTCGTTAATTACTGTGTATTCAAATTCTTTTCTTTCATACTCGAAGTTATTTATTAGTATTTAGCATCACTTCCATTCCTTTTTCAATTCATTCTTAATTTATTCAATTTTCTATAATTATCTCGCTTACAATTTACTTCCCTTATTTATTCAAAAATCCAATTTATATATTTTTGGTAATTCATTATACTCAAATATATCCAATCAAACCATAACATTCAATATTCCAATATAACTCATCATAGAATATCAAATACTCACAACAGAGAAAATTAAATAATTTAAATAAAAGTTGAGGGGTCCAGTTAGATCCCTCCAACCTATTTCCCTGCATCCACAGACGTTAGCACAACATAAATACCAATCCCAAAATATACCATACTATAGCACATCAATCAATTCAACCATCCAAACAATTATTTAAATTTAATCATTTAAATTTAAATTTAACTGAGTGAGATTAACTCACCTTTTCTTTTATTTGCAATCCACTTCCATCTTTACTATTTCCTTAGTGATTCTAGACCTTGTATAAATATTTATACAATTTATTAATATTCGACATAATCAAACAATTAATTACCGTTTAAAAATTTAATTAACTAGCTTTAAATAATAATTAACCCACCTAATTTACATTTGGTATAAATATCTTTGGTATCCTTGGAATAATAGTTTATATACTTGTTTTTAAATAAGAAATAATTACAGGTGATAATACTTCGTTGAAATGGTATAAACCTTTATAATAGGTAATTCCTTATTATTATTTTTCCGAATAAATTTTAATACTTACGAGTTCCCCATTTATGTTTTAACAAAATTTTATACACTCAAATTTAATTTAAACTAATTTTCCTTTGAATAAATAATTTTTTTCTCTTTTTTTATCTTTATGTATTAAACTAAAATGGAAATGTTTATACTTTGTTGCAACATATTTTTAAATTTAATTTACTTGAAAAATTAAAACAAAATCTAAAACTAGCTTCATAATAATTTCAATCAGTAAAAATATATTATATCAAGTTAAAATCGAAAACTGAAATTCAAACTTAATTGGATATATAATTTTTTTTTAAAATAAGATAAAAACAACTACCTCGGCTACTCGATCTGACGCTGGAACCTCACCCTCTCTCTCTACTCGGTCACGCAAACATTAAGCCACGCAACATCATTGCCTCGATCAACGACCCCATATCGCCTGCCCTAGCTCAATGATACTTCGACCAGACAGCAATGGCGAAGTTGCTCACCTCCCATCGAGAATCCCACTCGCGGCCGACAACCTCCAGCTAGTTCGAACTTCACAGTGCTAGGCCCAGAATCCAATGTGAGCTGCACAAAAATCGAGCCCACGCCCTAATCTCCACTTCTCAACGTGGCGCCGTCGTTCCACCCTCAAGACGCCGACCACCCTCTCGAGTGTATTGCGCGCTCCTCCACACATCACGATTTGGAAATAGCGGCCCACGACTCTTCACCTCTCTTCAATACCATGCGTGCCGCCATTCATTCGAAATCAACATCGATTGGCTGAAAATGAAAAAGGAGGAGAGGGTGCGTTCGTTTTGGAAAAAATTATAACCCTATCCGTCGCCATTTTTTTTTCTTCGAAGTCAAACAAAAGGGTATAAAGATGGAGAGCAAGCAAAATCTCGGCATTAATTAAACTTTGATTTCATTCAAAAAAAAAATTCTGTGTTCGACAATGAAATGATGGGGACAGGATACGATGTCTGCGTGTTGATAGGAAAAGTAACAGGATGGTCAGCTAAGCTTACCTAGGTATAGAATAATGTGGCTGATGGGAAGAGATTTTTTTTTTATTATTATTTTATTTTGAAATGTGTATATTTAAATTTAAATCGTTCTGAATTACATAGCTTAAAATCCCGACCTCCTACCGAGGCGTGCCGCTAGGCATTTATAATGTTATACGCCTATTCCGGACGCATTGAAAAAAAGTTTCGAGTCCTAATTCGATCGTATGGACAAATTAGCTTTTTAAATCGAATTAAAGTATTAAATTTTTGATATTAATTCTAGCGCGTTTATATATCGTATGCTTACACAACAACTCCGATCAATATGAAATTTGAAACCCAATAATAATACACTATTACGGATCCAATGGAACAGGTTTCGTCGAATTCTGAGACTGTGTCTCGGAAGGCTATTTTTAAATTCAATTTAAACGATATATTTTTAAAACTGAACAAATCAGTGTTAAATTCAAACTTAAAACTTTTATTACCCTCAGCAAAAGCAATATAAAATTTACAAGCTTTCAAATTATTTTCAACAGGCTTAAAACTTCAAATTCAACATTTAGCTCGACTTCCAATTATTTAATTCAATAATTTAATTATCAATAATTAGTGATATTTGAATTCAAGTTAAAAATTTGCTTTTAAATATTAAAATCAATTTAAATATTCCAATTTAAATTTCTTAAAAATTCCGGATCGTCACATTCCTCCCCCCTTAAAAGAATTTCGTCCCCGAAATTACTAGTTAGGAAGAATGATCCAATACCCATTACTATTTTCCAAAACCAATCAGTTCAACATCCTATCCATTATCTTTTTATAAAAGACCCACTACCATTCTTACTAATCTTTCCCAACTTTCCCATAGTTTCAAGCAATATTACTTACTCCATTCAATTTTCAATTTTAAATCAAATTTAAAATTATCAGAATTTTCTCAAAAATTTTCTAACTCTCTAAATTTTCGAAAAATTTCGCCAGCGTCTTCTTTGCACGGCTAGCTCGGTACAACTACAAAATGGCTCTACGGCCTTCCAAATCCAAAAAGAAAACAAAAAGCCAAGTGGCTAGATCCAAAAACCCAATCAAATTTCATACAGAAATTTAAACACATACCTTTTTTTCGAGCAATTCTAATTTATTATCTGAAATCAAAACCAATTTTCCTTTCCCTTTTTCATACCCGCATATCCTGTTTAGCAATAATATCCAATCACAACATTCAAAAACATTTTATTAACTTCTTTTACACATTTTCGATATTTGCTTCATTTAAGCCCGTACGATGCACATATATCATCCGTACGCAATACCAAATCCGATCGCTCACTCGATCATACAATTTCACTTCCGAACTAGTATCGTTCACCCGACTTCCTAGTGCGGACTCAGATCTGGTCTCTTGATCAGAAACCGTCATTCTCCTTACACAGTCATAACTATGATAGAGAATTTACAGAATCAATCAAAATCCATATCCAGGTTCGCCAACGAACATCGAGTGAAAAATCCTAACTCGGATCGATATAACTATCTCGAAATTCTGTGCCCGAATTTGGATCAAATAGCTATGCGAATAAAATAATATACGTATGTCCTACGTATTTGCTCCAATTGATTATCGATTATATCAATTTCCTTTTCATTTACATTTATTTTGATTGTTATTCGCTTATTCACACTTCCCTTGCCACAACTTCCAGTTTTTATTTAATCAATTTGGATTCCAATTCCAAATAAATTCAATTTGCTTCAATTTGCGAATTAATTTCAAACCTCAATACTTTTATTCTCATCTTTAATCCAAATTTCATTTTCAATTTATCTTGAGTTTAATTCACTTTCCAATTCGAAAAATCGAGTTTAATTCATCTCCTTTCAAACAATATTTGATTAATCATTCCTTAAATTAATTTCACTTACTAATTTGTTTTTATATCTCAAATAAAAGTTAGTTTGCAAACTTTTTCTATCTTCAATTTCTTTGAACAATATCTTAGTTCATCGTACTTTACATATACAATTTAAATTAGATTTCAACATTCAGTTATAATTCTATTTGCTTAACAAATTTAAATCATTTGTCGTTAGTGAAAATTTCCAAAAGATTCAAAAAAATTCTAACTCCCAAAATTTTCAAAAAATTTTGGCAGAGCCTCCTTTGTACGGAGGAGCTTTTGCAATTTGAAAAGAGATATAAATATATATACATCGACCCACACGGTCGGAAAACAGAAAAACTGTTCATATTTCCTATTTGTATTGCATAGGCGTACCTTATTTAGCATTTTAAGCAAGCATCTTATTTATTTTAGCATTTAGCGCGGACAAAACCAGTCAACGGCTTCCAAAAACCTGTACTTACTCAATTTAAACATGTAAGTGACAAATATACAAAGTTTATTAACATTTCACTTAATTACAATAGCTAAACACATGTATAACATAAGCAATATACCCGAATAACATTTCATAAGCAATTTATATGGTTTCAACACCTATTTCAATTGTATATTTGCATAATTTCATTGGAAACCATTTTATTTAGGCTCGACCACTTTTCTTGCTTGCATATTAATAACCATTTCCTAAGTAATTGAACTCAAACTATTATTTAATGGATTTTATTTTCATCCGAAGCCAAGCTTCCATAAATTCAAACTTAAATTAATTTACTTCAAATCATTTCAATTTCATAACTTAAGTTCATTTCCATTTTATTTGATTCTCATCAAATTCCATCTAATTCAATTTGTCCATTCTTTTTATCCACTTTAAATTTTAATTCACCTTCTTAATTTATTTCTAAACTTATTCACTACTAACAAGACTAATTCAAATTTTATTAATACAAGGCCATTTCCCAATTTACTCATTCTAGTTATATCTGCACTTCAAACAGTTACTATTATTATCCAATCTTATTTTATCTCTTAGGTTTGGATTTATTTTTCAATTCCAAAATACCCAACAAATTTACTCAGGCTTAATACTTTTCTTGCAGACTTTTATAAGTCATACACTTATTGCTTTTTTCCCACTCCCATTCAAGTTATGATTCTATAACTCATCTCATCATAATTTTTCAATTCCATCCTGAATTTTAATATTTTTTTCTTTTTCTCTCTCAATTGTTTTATTCAAAATCATTTCATGAAACTCGACACAACCATTTCACAATTTTACTTAAATCAAGCTTTTATTCAAATATTACTTAAGTTATTTTATTTTTCGTCAAGTTATTTCAACTTTAAAACTCAAGTTATATATATTTTATAAGCACTTTCCAATTTAAGTCCTTAATTTGATTTCAATTACCAACCAATTTCATCTACTAACTAATTTAAATTAGTTTATTCAGTCAACCATTTGAATTCTATACTTCCAATTATATTCAATTCACCGTCAATCCAAGCTGAATTCACTTCATTGTTTACATTCAATTTATTTTTCATCCAAACATGCCCATATTTATTACAGTTGATTCAAAAAAACAATTTTATTGGCTTCTGTTAACCCATAGAATTTATATAATCTCGTTTACGTCAAACGAAAATTATTTTTATGCAAATTCAGTGACACTTACTTAAAAGAATATCCATTCCTATTTATAACTATTTTACATTAATATCAATTCAATCTATATGTAATTTGATTTCATTTTAATTGACTCCATTCAATTTATTTCGCATTCCATATCCACATTCAATTTATATAAATCCATTTATTAATCTTGGAACGTTTCATATTGGTTACATCAAATACTCGTTTAATAATTTATTTGCAAACTAAACATTTGCTACATTAAATTGGTATTCGACTTTCATTTAACCAATTCAAGTTCCATCTCCATATTTCATTACCAATTAATTATTAATTTGTTTATTCAAGGTTTATTCCCAATATTTTATTTTTATCTCAAAACCACTTTAACTATTTTACTGGAGCTCAATTTATTTTATAATTTAAGTTTTCAAATTTTCATTCACTTCCCAAAATTCAAATCAATTTTGTTTTGGCTTATTTATTTCACTTCTAAATTTTATAAGTCACAAACTCATTTATTTTCATACTTCCATCAATGGACAATCAATCTCATTCACGTTTTACTTTTTAACTCGAAATTATACTTTTTATTTAGCCAATATATTTGTATTATTCCATAAACTCTTAAAATAAGATCCAGAGTTTAAACAATTTTCCAAAATTTCAATATCACCTTAAAATTCAACTATATCCAAAATTCTTTGGCAAATTCAATTATCCCTTTGAACTTCAAAACCAAACCCAGTTCGCAAACAATTCCAATTTAAAACAATTTGGTAGCAATTTCTCTTCCAAAACTCGAAAATGAACATCGATGATGCTACAGTCATCACCGAAATTATTTTCTATCGACCAAGAAGAGTTTAGTGCTTTTATCTCTTTGAAAACATTTCCAAATATTTTTAATTTCAAATCTCCCAGATTTCAAATTCAACACAAAAAAATATTTCCAAAATATTACTTTTATTCCTCCAACCCTTTAAAAACCGTTTCAAACCCAAAGGAATTTAAATTTTTCCCAAAAATTCCAAATTGCAATTCCTTTAAATCTACATTCAAACATTTTCTGGAATTTTATCTCATTTCAATTTTAAATGTTTCTATGAAATTCTATTCCAAAATTATAATCACCTTTACAGTTTACATTTACAAATCTCATTCGTATATGAAGTTTATTTCAATTTATAAATTACATTTATAATATTTTTTTCTTCTTTTGTTCCATTTTGTTATATAAATTTATTCTTCAACTTTGGTTATAATTTTCAACTTCTTATTCAATTTCTACACAATAGTGTTAATAATTTAATATTATCCTTCCTTAAAAATCATGCATCCAAATACCATAATACTTTACAAAAATTATATCTTTTTATATACAAAAATAATTTGGGTAAAATTATTTCATTTACCCTACTTTAAAACAATACTGTATCGAATTGTTTTATTCAAGTGTTTAGAGATCCCTATCAATAACGTTAATTACTCGTATTGACCATAATCCATAAACTACTCAATAAACCAATCAACACAATATAAAACCATTTTATATTCATTAACAAATACGCGCTCAAATCTATTAATACTCTCAAACTCAGTCTAGAGTACTATTGACTCTATTTCAATGAGTAATTCCCACCAGAGCCAAGGTTATCACTAACCTAAGCTTTGATACCAACTGTAACGACCCGCAAATCTGTTCCCCTCGAGTCAACACTATTCTACCTAAATTAACTCAAGTTGTACAGTAATACGAACCATTTGGGTTAAAGAAGAAGAGGTAGAAGAAGAAAATAGAAATCAACAACAGAATCTAACCATCGCAGCGGAAGAAAATATAATAGATAATAACAGATTTTTAAACAAAGAAAACTATATCTGTTTTATACATACATCATCAGAGTTCAACAACATCAATAACATACAACTGAATACACAACTAAACAACACAGCGGAATATATGTATAAACAAGTACGGGAGTACGTATCGTCATCCAGCTCGTCTCTTGAGCTCCACGGCATCATCCTGTATCCTATAATACTCGGTCTGACCCGAGCATTACAGTTAAATAACACCCGAGTCAGTCTGGAATGCCAACGTGAGAAAATCACACTCAATTGATTATTAAAGTTTCAAAAATCCTTTGAAAACAAAGCATCTCGTAAGACCACACCACAAATAAACATGTCGGGTTTTTACCTTACGATAGCTAAAACAATTTTTATAGAAATCCTCTGATATTATAATAGGGTCTATATACAAATACTTATAAAATAGCCGAAATTGTTACATTATTAAATTCCAGCTACTAGCCACAGAGTGAGTAATACAAACAAAACTCGTACAAGGCTCGTATGATTTCCAAATAATGACTAGGCACTGGGGTACCACCTGCCACAGTACGTGGCCTAAATCACAGTACCGAAGAGTATGCCCACTCCCTTGCAACACGAGACCGGGACTACCCCTTACTGGATAATCCCGAGTGAGATCACCCCGCGATTGGGATTAGCAACCGCCCACTAAGCCGAAATAAAAAGGGACATCTAGACAGGAATGACATCACCCTGCTTGGGTGTTACCCACCTAGCCTTGCTGCATAACCCCTGATTTTCAGTCACTCCCATTTGATGAGGCTTGAGGCTAAGCGTTACCTTTGTAGAACATATCCCTTAGAATGCCTATCGTCCACCTGACGATGTTACGCAAGCATTCATCCATACAAGTACGTCCTGGGTTCGAACAGAACCGAAGGCACTATTCCTACTGCATCCATTTTGGAAATATCCTCAGGATTAGTAGCGACTAGCCCTTCACTTTACTGCTCCATCTTCGAATCCAAACTCGTTTCCATGAAACGTACAAACCGGATCGAAGTGGTTTTCGAGAAATAAATCTCGGTCTCTTCGAAACGATCAACGCATTTGTTCAATATTGACAGTTGGTTATTTAACTGTCAATTAATAATCACAAACAACCATCAACCAGTAAATAATTTCCCAAATTATTTATTAATCCGAAAAATATCTTCACAAGATAAATTTCCACTTTCAAACCCTTTTGAAAATAGTTTTCAAACTATCTTCCTTTTCTCAGAACAAATTACAAGTATTTCCATTTCCACTAGAATCACCAAGCACAAAACTTTAGATTTTTAAAATAATTTAAAAACACTTTATTCTAAAATATATTTAACATTTGATTTAGAAAAATTACTTTAATACTTAATTTAAAATATTACTCTAGAAATAACTAAAATAAGGTTACCTTATAACTATACATTAGATTTTCTTCTTTAAAATACCAAATCATTCTTTAAATAATTATTACGATAATAGATTAGAATAAAATACTTACTTTGGAATTTACTTTAAAACATTTAAGTTAAGACTACTTCAATAATTGCCTAAAAATATATACTATATGAATATTGGAAATAGGGTTACTTTATAAAATATAAAACTAGGTTTTCACCTTTAAAACAGAATTACTAAGTCACTTTTATAAATAATTACTACGGTAATAGATTCGAATAAATATTTACTTTAAAATTTTGATATTTAGAAATAATAAATTCCTAAAACATACTTTGTAAAACAACGTTAAAACCTTTATTTTATTTTAAAAACTTACTTTGAAAACGTACTTGGCTATCCAGAGAAATATACTTCTCTTCACATTCTTCTTGAATTTCCAATTCCAAACACTTGAATCAATTTCCAAATTGATTTCCAATTTACTTCCCTTTATTTCTAAATCCATAAATTTCAGATTTTATTTCTGAATTACGATTTAAAATATTTTAATTGAGGATACAAATTTTTGACTTCTCACATTACTTCTTAATTCTTTAAAATAAATTGAAACTTTGAAATTTAAAATAATTCTTTATTCCTTTAAAATAATATCACTTGATCTTACAATTCATTAATTACTGTTTATTCAAATTCTTTTCTTTCATACTCGAAGTTATTTATTAGTATTTAGCATCACTTCCATTCCTTTCTCAATTCATTCTTAATTTATTCGATTTTCTATAATTATCTCACTTACAATTTACTTCCTTTATTTTTTCAAAATTCCAATTTATATATTTTTGGTAATTCATTATACTCAAATATACCCAATCAAACCATAACATTCAATATTCCAATATAACTCATCATAGAATATCAAATACTCACAACAGAGAATATTAAATAATTTAAATAAAAGTTGAGGGGTCCAGTTGGATCCCTCCAACCTGTTTCCCTACATCCACAGACGTTAGCACAACATAAATACCAATCCCGAAATATACCATACTATAGCATATCAATAAATTCAACCATCCAGACAATTATTTAAATTTAATCATTTAAATTTAAATTTAACTGAGTGAGCTTAACTCACCTTTTCTTTTATTTGCAAACCACTTCCATCTTGATTATTTCCTTCATGATTCTAGACCTTGTATAAATATTTATATAATTTATTAATATTCGATATAATCAAACAATTAATTACCGTTTAAAAATTTAATTAACTAGCTTTAAATAATAATTTACCTACCTAATTTACATTTGGTATAAATATCTTTGGTATCCTTGGAATAATAGTTTTTATACTTGTTTTTAAATAAGAAATAATTACAGGTGATAATGCTTTGCTGAAATGGTATAAACCTTTACAATAGGTAATTCCTTATTATTATTTTTCCGAATAAATTTTAATACTTACGAGTTCCCCAATTATGTTTTAACAAAATTTTATACACTCAAATTTAATTTAAACTAATTTTCCCTTTGAATAAATAATTTTTTTCTCTTTTTTTTTATCTTTATGTATTAAACTAAAATGGAAATGTTTATACTTTATTGCAATATATTTTTAAATTTAATTTACTTGAAAAATTGAAACAAAATCTAAAACTAACTTCATATAATTTCAACCAGTAAAAATATATTATATCAAGTTAAAATCGGAAACTGAAATTCAAACCTAACTGGATATATAATTATTTTTTTAAATAAGATAAAAACAACTGCCTCGGCTACTCGATCTGACGCTGGAACCACCCCCTCTCTCTTTACTCGGTCACACAAACATTAAGCCACGCAACACCATTGCCTCGATCAACGACCCCATATCGCCTGCCCTAGCTCAACGATACTTCAACCAGACAGCAATGGCGAAGTTGCTCACCTCCCATCGAGAATCCCACTCGCGGCCAACAACCTCCAGCTAGTTCGAGCTTCACCATGCTAGGCCCAAAATCCAACGTGAGCTGCACAAAAATCAAGCCCAAGCCCTAATCTCCACTTCTCAACGCGGCGCCGTCGTTCCCCCTCCAGACGCCGACCACCCTCTCGAGTGTATGCGCGCTCCTCTACGCAGCACGATTTGGAAATAGCGGCCCACGACTCTTCACCTCTCTTCAATACCTTGCGTGCCGCCATTCATTCGAAGTCAACATCGATTAGCTGAAAATGAAAAAGGAGGAGAGGGTGCGTTCGTTTTGGAAAAAATTATAACCCTATCCGTCGCCCTTTTTTTTCTTCAAAGTCGAACAGAAGGGTAAAAAGATGGAGAGCAAGAAAATCTCGGCATTAATTAAACTTCGATTTCATTCAATTTTTTTTTCTGCGTTCGACAATGAAATGATGGGGACAGGATACGATGTTTGCGTGTTGATAGGAAAAGTAACAGGATGGTCGTCTAAGCTTACCTAGGTATAGAATAGGGTGCCTGATGGGAAGAGATTTTTTTATTATTATTTTATTTTGAAATGTGTATATTTAAATTTAAATCGTTCTGAATTACGTAGCTTAAAATCCCGACCTCCTACCGAGGCGTGCCGCTAGGCGTTTATAATGTTGTACGCCTAATCCGAGCGCATTGAAAAAGAGTTTCGAGTCCTAATTCGATCGTAAAGAGAAGTTAGCTTTTTAAATCGAATTAAAGTCTTAAATTTTTGATATTAATTCTAGCGCGTTTATATATCGTATGCTTACACAACAACTCCGATCATTACGAAATTTGAAATCCAATGATAATACACTATTACAGATCCAATGGAACATGTTTCATCGAATTCCGAGACTGTGTCTTGGAAGGCTATTTTTAAATTCAATTTAAACGATATATTTTTAAAACTGAACAAATCAGTGTTAAATTCAAATTTAAAACTTTTATTACCCTCAGCAAAATCAATATAAAATTTACAAGCTTTCAAATTATTTTCAACAGGCTTAAAACTTCAGATTCAACATTTAGCTCGACTTTCAATTATTTAATTCAATAATTTAATTATCAATAATTAGTGATATTTGAATTCAAGTTAAAAAATTACTTTTAAATATTAAAATCAATTTAAATATTCCAATTTAAATTGCTTAAAAATTCCGGGTCGTCACAGCATGTCACTTGGAGAAGGTTGGAGAGAGTGGTACCTATCCGTCTACAGGAATCGGTAGAAAACAAAATTCAAGCAATACTACTTCACGGAAAATGCGATATCTCACAAATCGTACGTCATAATTGCATGAAATTTATGAAGTAGCTAACATCACAGGAGACCCCTCATAGGGATCACAGCCATTTGGATGCACTAATAAGGATCAGTACCGATCCCTATTATGCGCCCAAATGGGCTTGGAAATTTTTGGATAGCCTTGTCATGGTCTCCTGAATCTTCTGTCAAAATTTAGCTCGATTCGTACATGTCTTTCCTTATAAATACAGTAGGCATGGCGTCAGAAAAAGGGCCTTCTTTCTACTTTTCTTTATCTTATACGCAGGCTATAATTTTCCTGTTTTATTCTTGAATTTCATGAATTTGTAACTGTAACCAGCAGTATAAACCAATAAAAGGAAAATCCTTGAAGTGGACATAGGTGAGAGTGAGATAAACTACTATAAATATGTGTCTTTATTTACTTTCTTTCTGATTGCTTTAAATTTGTTCTTCATTTATTTCTCCTCATATTTCTGTGTTTGGATTGGATATTGCTGATTTCACATAATTGGGTGTTGGTGGACAAATTTAATGCCAACAACTATAAACTTTAATTTATAGAAAATGTTATGTATAAACTAATAGCAAAAGATCACAATCAGATTATGCATGGTATACATTTAACAAAATATTTAACATGCTATCATAGTCTCAATATCAACAAATTAGACTGTTTCACTTACTCTTGCTTTTTATGATATTTTACAAATTGGAATTTTAAAGTATAGCTAACAATTCGTTTTTAAATACAAATTAAATATTGCTTCTAACTATAATTAATTTTATTTAGAGTTGAACTTGGAGAAGAAAAAAAGGCATGTATACTGTAACACAAGGTGAGTTGCGTATATATAAAATAAAATACAAAATAACTTTAGTAAACATACTATGCCAAACATTGGTAAAATAGATTATTAAGTCTAAAATATGCCATGGTAATACTGTTTGTTTGAACTAATTTAGAAATAGTTTTATTAAGCCTGACAACTTATTGTTGTCTCTTAAAGGACATGCATGATATTAAATAAAATTTAGTTTACTTATTTTTCTTCATACCATCCACAACAGAGCATTAAATCTATATAATATGTCAAAATGAAAGTTGTATTCAAATATTTTAAAGTCAAATACATTAACTTGTTCAAGTTGATGTTAATTTGAATTATATATATGTAAGGAGAAATTTTTACAGTTTTACACCTTATAGTAAACTGATAAATAATCAACAAAAAACACTTCATTGTTAACAAATGCTTTAGTAGAAGAATCTTCAATTCCACATGCTAAGTTATCGTCATTCACCCGAAACTTTAATAGTTAACCAATTGACTGATGTGAAACAAATCCATACCAGCTCATTCTAGAGACTTTGCTTAGACAATTATTGGAAGAGAAATGTAAAACACAGTTTTTTAACAATTATTGGAAGAGAAAGGTAAAACACAGATTTTTTTATGAAGAAATCTTAACCACAAATTTGTAAATTAAAGCAGATTCAGCATATCAAATAAAATTCACCTATTTAAGTCACCAATTTACAACTTAATTACATTTACATACAACTGAATTCGGTAAGTAACTGGATTAGAACACAACTTGATTCAGATATTTAGCGATTTCACTAATTTAGGACTTCATCGAATTAAAAAGTATACTCACATGCTTTATCTTCTTTCTTGATGCCATTAATTTCTACATGTTGTCACTAACATGAAGCATTGCGATTCACAACGGCGATTTGCAAATAAGATGAGCGCCAAGTAGATCTAAATTCGACTTTTCTCATTTGTTTAAGGTATCAGGATCTAGAAATGAGAATTGGATCTAGGAAGGAAAATACCAGGGCATATGCTAACTATCGGTTCGGATATACGTCGTTCACAAATGTGCTGACAGTGCTTTAGGCTGATAAAAAAAATTGATTTTTTTGATCGGCTAACGGCGATCGACCATATTTTGTTAACCATTACCAAAGCGAAAATGTTCCATTAGTAAGCAAATTTATTGTTGGGTGGGTATTTAGTGGTCGCTTAATCAGTCAAATTTCCACCCAAGCCGTCCGTTCCCTTTCACTTACCGCTGAAACTTTAATTTTCCTTAACCCTAAATCCAAAATCGCCTGCCTCTCCATTCCAATTCCCATGGCAGACCTTTAACCCAAAATATCCCATCATGAGCCTCTGTTCCCTCTCCCCACTCCACATATAACACAAAATATTATCGACCACTGCGATCTCCTCTTTCAATCCCTACCCTAAACCCTAAATCAACAGCCGTATAAAAAAATCACAATCGATCCAGGGCAAGGAAGGTTGTGTGGCTAGAAAGGAGAGCGCGATGCGGAGTGGTAGTGCGCAAGTCAGTGACCGATCTGGAGGAGCATTTACTCTTGGGGAGGTCGCGGCCGTTGCAATGGCTTGGGGTCGAGCGTCGAGCGTCCAGGTGTTTGGATATGAACTTAAAATTCCAATAACAAATATATCCAGTTGAAACATACTATGTAGAAATGTTTTCATTGCAACCTAGTTAACATGGCATTCGCATTTTATCACAGGTACAAGAATCAGAAAAACTGAATTAGTAAATATAAAGTATAAAATTTGATAGCTTATATATGTTCCTCATAGAAGACACGTCCTCTATGCATGATAACGAAATTGTAAACGTCTGTATTTTGATGTTAGAATTTTTCTGCAAGTAACAATATATGTTGACTGAAGTAAATTTAAAATTTATTTATTGCTTCCATTGTGAAATGATGATGGCCTCAACTCTTAGTATGATTACAAAACTGTGTGTACACACACTCATGTATGTGAGGTAGGCATCTGTTATGTTGTTTTTTTACTATTAGTGTCGTATACGACAGTTGAAATAGGTGCATTTTTTGATTGATTTTATATTTCTTCCTTATTATGTTTTTGGCTCTTTCCGAAACTCCAGTTCAATTATTTTATTTTCTTATTCTTATCTACTTAGTAGTCAGGGTACAATTGTTGTAGACAACTTGTTAAATAGCGACGATGTTAGCTATATTCTTGCATCTCTTAAAACGCTAGGACTTTCGGCAGAAGATGATAGAGCGAATAAGCACGCAACTGTAGTTGGATCTGGTGTTGGAAAAGAATCCCAAGAAGTGGTTCAACTTTTTCTTGGAAATGCCGGAACAGCAATTAATGCAAGGTATTTTGATTGTACCATACAGTTCAATTTTTGTACATTTTGAAGCTATTTCAATATTAATAATACGTGTTTCATATTAGTTACATAATTGATGGAGTTCCACGAATGAACGAGAGGCCGATCAGAGACTTAGTTGTTGGATTGAAGCAGCTAGGTCCTAATGTTGATTGCACTTTGGGCATGATTGCCCACCTGTCCTGGTGAATGCAAATGGTGGTCTCCCACGAGGGAACACTAGTGCCACCAGCTTATTATTAGTATATAACATTGGTCGCCCATCGCAAGTTACTTTTGCATTTATCATAGAAATACATTAAATTCTAGTGAATTTTTTTTTCTAAGCTCATTTCTCGCACATGGAACCGTAAAACTTAAGATGACTAATATGATGATCATATTATATTTCTGTCACAGTCACCAATTGGTGAAGATTGAGTAGAATGGGCAAAGATGGAATTCAGTGTTAGGGGCGAAGATTGAGTAGTAGAACTTGGTAAATGGGCAAAGATGGAATTCAATGTTAAGGGTGAAGATTGAGTAGTAGAATTTGGTAAATGAGCAAAGAAGGATTCGATGTTAGGGGTAGTAGAACTTAGTAAATGGGTAAAGAAAGAATTCAATGCTAGGGGTGATAAATGGGATGCCAGCTCGTTAGATATTGCAGCTACAGGTAACTATTAACTATTAATACATGCTCATACTTTATTTGAATATTCTACTATTAATTTAACTATCTAGAAAAATGAAAACGTGCAACTATTAAGTTGCATTTTCAATGAGACAATACAATTTACAAGTATCAACCCTTCGACTTCTGCATGTAACTTGAATGAAAGTCCGATTTTGAAAAAGGAAAAAGGGTATTACAGGGTTTGAATAAACGTGTTCATCAAATACGAAATTAGGGTTTTGAAAGCTTTTAAGACCTCATTACTACCCGGTTCTTTTTCTCTATCTTCTTCATTTACTGTAGACGCCTGTAGCTGAGCTGTCGAAGTATGGTATTATTTTCGGTTAATTATTATTTGAAATCAATTTAAGTTAAGCTACTGAAGTATGTTATTATTTTCAGTTAACTATTTTTGGAAACTAATTTGAGCTTAACTTGTTTTGTCTGAATGGTTAATATGTAGAAATCAATTAAGAAATGTGCTGAAGTCGAGCTTATTTCATATTTATATCTTCCACATATGTTAGTGTTTGTATTTCTTGCATTGTTATATTATGAAATGAGCTCGAATACAGTGATGTAAGAAATATAAGTAGTAACGTATGTCCGAGATATTAGCTGGAAATAAGCACATTTCTCAATTGATTTCTACAGTCGTTAATAGTTCAGACAAAACAGCAGCTCAAATTGATTTCCAACAATAGTCAACTGAAAATAATTTCAAACTTTAGCAACTCAGCTTAAATTGATTGCAAATAATAGTTATAACTAAGAATAATACCTTATTCATGAGCTTAGCTATAGGCGTTATAGTAAATGAAGAAAATGGGGAGAAACGATCAAGTAGTAACCAAGGTCTGGAAAATTTTAAAAACTTCAATTTTGTATTTGATGAACGCATTTGTTTAAACCTTGAAATATGCTTTTTGCTTTCTCAAAATTAGACTTTCATTCAAGTTACATGCAAAAGTCAAAGGGTTTGGTACTTGTAAATTGTAATGTCCGTTAAAAGTATAGCTTAATAGTTGCATGTTTTTAATTTTTTACCTAATTAAATTAGTAATAGAAAATTTTAATAAATTATGAGTTTGTAAAACGCGCTTAGATTGCAGTGACTAATATGGTCTAATCGAGCTGACGATGAGATGTGTTTGTTTGCTCGATAGATATGAGATAAGACAAATGACGTAGCATTTTATGGAAAATAATCATCCATCATATTCTTCGGTATTTCGATGGATCTATTCAATCTCCATTATACAATTATGATATTTTAATCAATTAAAAGAAGAGATGGTGGAGATTGTATTTGTCCATGGAGGCACCCAAAATAGGGCTAGGAGATTTGAACCTCATTTTAAATGAATTTTGACGAATATTACAGCTGTCATTTTGGACATGCTTTAATTGTTTTGATGTATTAGCTATCCTACTTTTTTTACTAAAATGAGTACGTAATGGGCTTAAGAAAGTAATTGTTTTGTGCTTCACAAATACAATTAATAATATATTTTTGTATTAATTATGAAACAAGTGCGCAATGCAGAAAAGCGCTTTTAGTGACAAGAACTTTACTATTCAAAGTGCGTTAACATTTGTTAACATGTTTACTTGTCGTTGAGATATGATTGTTTGCTGGTTACAAACTGTAACAACCCGTATATTTGTCGATTTTTATATTTAAATATTTTATTTAAATATTTTATCGATACTCGGAATTTTGTCCGAAAAGCTACTTTTTGCATACGGTTGAATTAGGACTCGGGACCACTTCCATTGAGTTTAAAATGCCGTTCGCGACCTTTTTGAGTATAAGCTTCGATAAGTTTGGAGAAAATTGATTTTTGCTACTTTTTACTTAGGGCTTTGGTTTGGGCTGAGCCCAATAGCCACTTACTAGCTCAGTTCCAATCTCCTATTCTCTTCATTACTTCATAATTTCCTAATACATTCAAGCTTCATCAAAAATGGGGGAAGAGAAAAAGAATTAGGAAATCCTAAGTCCTAGTTTCCATTAGCAAATCCATCTTCTTGCTCCAAACTCAGGTGAACCCATTGGTAAGCTCTTTCTTCTTCTTCTCCAACTCATTCTCTCTTTTATTTCAAACATTTTCTAAACATAATTTAGGAAATGTTTCTCTTTTAAGCTTAGATTGAAGCTTCTTGAGTTGTTATTGAAGAGGAATTGATCTTTGCTTGTTTTTAAAGTTTCTCCTTCATTGATTTGGATTCAAAGGTGAGATTTTTATCTCACATCTATGCTTATATTTATCTTCGATTGTTAGGTATGAATTCCTAACACTTATTCTTGTGCAATTGCTTTTGGTTTGGATTGAATTGGTGAATATTCCAAATTTTAGTGTTTTGGGTTCAATTCTTAAAAAAATCATAGCTTTGATGTTTGAACATGTTTTTGGTGATGCATCGAGGAGCATATAGGGTCGGGTAGTCGATTGGCATAAACCCTTAGCGCCGTTGCTCGTGCGATTGCAAATTGGTCGAGATTTGCACCTCATTTGAAATAGGGCATGGGAGTGCCAGCAACAGGTTCGGCCGACCGAGCCCCGGGGCCGGTCGACCGACCTGTAGAACGGGCACTTCCAGCCTCTGTTTGGAAGTGCAGGCTACAGGGCTCGGTCGACCGACCTGCTACCCCGTGCACTTCTGTTTTTGGTTCGGTCAACCGACTCAGGGAGTCCAGTCGACCGACCTGGTGCAATTTTGCCTATCTCGCCTAGTTGATTGAATTTCCAACTTCAATCGATTCGTGTTGTTTCCTATGTGTTGTTATCATTCATTATGACTTTGGTGACTCCTTTTTAGGGATTTTTGAATATCCATTTCGATGGATTCTTTATCGGTTTCGTTGAATTTTTATTCACATCTTCGTATGTGAATTTTAGTGATTGATTGTTTCTACAATCTTCTTCGTGATTTGTCACTTTAAAAATATAAAGGTTTCTATACTAGTAGTAAATATCAAAACTCTTTCTTCAAATGATTTCAACACTATTTTAGTACAAAGCTCGCTTCTTAAACCGTTTTCCAATCTATTAGTATATACAAACCTTTACCTCACTCGTATGAGAAATCTAATTAAACGACTTAGTAAAACGAGTGGTATGAAACGCTTGCGTTTACTTCGTCGGTTAATTCTTGGACTTGTTCGATTGAATCCCTTGTGACAATTTTATAGTGGAGATCTACAGTTTGTTCGTAAATATTTAAGTTAAGCAAGTGGTTATGGGACATGAAGCTAAATTCATATATTTACTGGCTTAGTGTAATTGACACTTCTCGTTGATCATGACGATCATCTTTGTGATTTAGACTAGTAATGTGCGATGTCTCTTTGTCTGCGAGGGAGACTAAACCCCGTTTTGTGGAGTTTCGACTCAAATTGGTGGGGTAGCAACCCATGGTCTTCAGGTCGTTTGTGGAGCTTCGGCTCAATTTGTGATGATTAGCAATCATGGAATTAGCGTTCCGTTTGTGATACACGTGTTGGCGAGCTTTATGCTCCCGTTTGTGATAGGCCTCCCCCTCTTTGTGATTTCTGGATTTCTTGAGATGATTTCTAGAATTTGTGTTTCACCAATTTTCATGATTTCCATTGATAAGCGTTATCGATATTTGTGCATTGGTGAATTTGTGCGTCATTGACTTTTGTGATTTCTGGATTTCGTGTGTTGAATTCTGGAATTTGTATGTCATTGACTTTTGTGATTAACATTGATATTATCGCCAATTTTTATGGTTTGGTGAATTAAATTAGGAGTATGACGTTTCTGTGATTCTTGTGTAGATTTTGTGGCATTGAATAATCCCTTGATGATTTTCAACTGCTTATATATCACAGCTTGGCATTGTGATTATTATGTGTTTAGTCATATCTCTTATCCTATATCGTTTCATCTGATATTTATAGTAAGACTGATCCGTTTATTATTTTCTTATTAAATAATACTCGGGTCAGACCGAGATGTTACAGGTATTTCTGCTTGACTTCTCCCCAGGGATTCATTACTCTGACTTTTGGCAAACTATTTAGATTAGTAGTTTATTTTGTTATATACACTTGAGATATAAACTCATAGTCGTATTCTTTTGTATAGCACGTGTTGCTACTCTTTTGTATTATTGTGGATCTTTTTGACCACTACTCTGATATACACTTCCATGTGTTAATTATATATTCATATCTTCTTCCGCCTTTGTGATATGAATTATCTGTGACTGATTTATGTTGTGTTTATTTCTGTATTTGTTTCCGAAGATATTATAGTCACTGTGTAGTAGCTTTGTGTTTGTGTCAGTATGTCGGATTTCCTCTTGATAAAGTATTGCATGTTATACTATCTGACATATCGATGCTCGCACAAAGCAATTACACGGATGGTCGCTCCTCAACAGCCTTATTCTCCGTGCTAGTCGACATCATTCACCGTAATGTTTTTGTCTAGCGTGGGTATAGAGGTGGGGCGTCACACAAGCTTACAATGTCCTTTTCTCGATAAATGGGCAAAGAAGGAATTCAATTTTATCATATGATTATTATAACTTTTTTTATTGAATTTTGATTGTAATAGGCGTTTGATGAAACAAAATAATTTGATTGATTGCTTGCACACTTGCTTGGTATTTTTATTTGATTTATGGTAGCAAGGCAAGCAAACATACAAAGCATGCTTCTAAAAGTATTATGGTAAAGTGGAAAGCCTGCAGCTACTGGTAATGCAAGTGATTTTTTATATTCAGTTTGTTGCTATTTTTGTCTAAAGTTTCAAAGAAATGCTTCTGTCGTAGATCTTAATGGATTTACTTTTGCCATCAATGATTGTGCTAGTTATAATTATCTGTAACGATCCGCTATTTTGGACCCTTCAAATCGACAATAAAACCATACATATCCGAATTGAATAATTCAAAATACCGAATTGTTAATTAAAATTTGGCAAAACTTAAAATATACAGTAAATAAATCAATCACAGATCACAGAGTAATATAATGCAGTGGAATAGATAAAGAATAGTAGTTCATGAAGCTACTATATACATCAGAGTTAGAAAAATACAACCGAATAGTTCAAATGCAGTGAAGTCTCCAATGCAACAGATGACTTCTCTGAACCAATCAACTGGAAAGGCTGGAATTTGAATCGATAGTTAGATTTTCAAATAAAGCTCCGAACTTCAAAGATGAGTCTCAAATGCTGTATCACTCAGTCTGACCCGAGCGTAAAGCAAAACACAAAACACTCGAGTCGGGATTAACATTCTTATATCAATAAATCCAACTCATGTGAAATATCAACTGAAATACAAATAACTTAAAGGATGTTTGGGATAACAATCCTCTAAGGGTCCATTGAACTTTCTACAAGTTAGAAATATACACTATAACACGGTGGTCATTTCAGCTTAATTTATACTTCAAAACCAAATCTCATTTTCACTTCAAATATCTCTATATTTCCTAAAATAGTATTTATATATATTAAATAATTGGGTTTTTAGGCACAAGGAAGAAGTTGCAAAAAAAATTAGTCTCAAGGACAGCAAGTTTGTTTTTTGGTCTGAAGGACACTTTATAGTGTAAATCATAGAATGATAGTTGCAACTATCATTTTCTGTTTAAACTATAAAGTGTCCTTCAGACTAAAAAACAAACTTGCTGCCCTTGAGACTAAATTTTTTTGGAACTTTTTCACTGTGCCTATTTTCCTGTAAATAATTTATACAATAAAGTATTTTCAATTTCCTCAACTTAACAAAACGTTCCAACATCAACCAGACCTTCCCATTCAAATTAAATTCAATCTCAATTTATCAATTTAAATTCAACTCAATTTCTAAAATAACCACTTAAATTTTATCGATCTCAAATTCGGATTTATAATCACAAATACCCCTTTATATTTCCATATATTTCAAAACTTTAAGTATTCAACGTTCTAAATTTTCATTCAATTTAGTTTTCTAAATAATAAATTCAAATTTAGTTCAATCTAAATTTTCATTTCAATTCAATTTAATTGCTAAATAACAAATTCAACTACGTTGATTTCAAATATAGATCCGGATCTCAACATAAACCATTTAAATTCCAATATAGTTCAAGGCTTTAATATTTAAAGGTTCTATATAGCAGTTTCATATAGATCTCGATTTAACCTCATTATTATTTAGTCTTGAAATACTCCCTTATTAGATTCAATATCATTTTAAGTAAGCTTAAATTACATTTTACTCAATATTTTCTTTAATTTATTTAAACGTGAAATATTCATTAAATAACTTAAATCAAAAATCCAGTTATAAAATCATACCCTTTAAATTTCCCATTCAAAAATTTCAAATCGATTTAATTAAATAAATCCTTATTTAAATATCATTTTTATAAACCCAAATTTATCTCCTAATCTTAATTATTCAATTTATTACAAGAGAATCTATTTGAAATACATAAATACTTAACCATATTATATGCATTAAATCAATCTAATTTAAATCAAATATTACTGCTAAATCTATATATACAATTTTCATTTATCTTAAGAATCAAATTTATTAAACCTTGTATTTCTTTCCAAAATTGTAGAAATTAGTTTCAAAATATTTATATGAACCAACGGTGTCTGTATATATTTCCTATTATATAGTCAAGTGCTATGGATATTTATCATTTCAATCTGTATACTAAATATATACGGGTGGATATCATTTCAACCCGTAATCCCAAATTCAATTAAATGAAAATCGCTTGGGTTTATCATTTCAACCAATAACGATTTTCTCCTATTCTAAAGTCTGTTCGGGTATGTATCATTTCAACCCATAGTGATTTCTAAACTACAGGAAACTTGCAGAGTGATAACAGAAAATACAATAAAATAACAGGCATATATCATCAATAACAATATAATATAAACAACAGGATATGATGTCATATCTCGTAGGTGAACAGTTACAGATAATAGCATATATAACAAATTTAAATAACTACAGCAACATATTTCAATTGTCGTTTCAATTGAAATCAAATTTAATGAATAAAAGAATGTTAATCGTGAGTGATTACTCACCTTTCGAGGTTAGAGAGATAGACAATGAAGTTGAGTTACGAAATGCAAGCACGACTTTCAAAGCAAAGTTAGATGGTACGATTTCGATGGAAAAGCTGATAGATAGAAATTGATGAGAACGGATCAAACTAGCTTGATAAAATTGAAACGAAGATTATATGATTAATTTATTACTTTCTTTCAAAATGAACGTTAAATCAAAACACGCATTTTAAAAATGAAATATATATATATACACACACATCCATGAAAACCATATAACTTTAAAACGCTTCCATTTCATATTAATGTTAAATAACAAATATATAATTATTCAAAATGTCACATATATAGTATATTCATTTTATGGTTGTCGTTTCCATGTAATAAATATTCATTTTAAACCAATATTAAAATAATATATATGTATAGTTAAAAATCAATGTTCTAACATAAAACACATATATTAAAGATCAATACACATATATGTAATATTTTTTGAAATGAATACTTATGTATATATATAATTATTATAGTTTATTACTTTCCTTTTCAAAATATCCAGCAGGAAATCAAACAAACTTATGCACATATATATGCAGATAAACAATATTCTTTATAATACATTGTTAACTTACTTCTTTTTTTTTTCTTTTTTTTAAAGAGTATACATGCAGTACAATTTATAAGTATAAAACCTTCATATAACAAAATATATGTATAAAATAAAATATTTGTATATATAAAAAATCAAAACCTTTCAAACATATATTCAAAAACTGGATCATATAAATAACAATGTATTTAGTTAGTATAAAATTCATTTGTATAACTCTCTTATATATTCATTATAACTATAATCGAAACGGTTATATATACTTTTATATAAATTAACCAAATATACACGTTACTTAACCTATCGCATCATATATTTATTATTTTCAGTTTAGAAATGTATGAACTTATCAATATATATTTTTGGCTATAAATGACGTAAAACACCACTACTTATTAAATTTGTCGTGTACTGCGTTTAAATACTTCCAAAGCGTTTGTCAATTTATTTAAAAGCTATAAAATGAAAGGAGTGAAAAGAGAAAAAAAGAAAGAAAGAAAATATATATATATATATATATATATATATATATATATATAATAGTAAAAAAAACATGGGAAGAGAGACGAAGATACAGATGGTGGTACGTATCTTGTTCTATTCATAAGTAAATATCACCATAAATTCCTTTGCATATTTTTAATTGCTATAACCAATGCTTTCATATATAACAGGTCCAATCTTATATGCATAGCTACATATTATAAAGGGTTATGAAAACTTATATATATACACCTTATAGTATAATGTATATAACTAGATAAAATGTATATATTAGATAATAGAATACAATAATATAGATGAAAAGAGAATTGCAGCAAGCTAAAATTTATAATAAAAAAACAAAGTGTTGCAGGAAGTCGAAAACAACAACTAATGCAATAATATTTATTATAAGTTTCAAAATCCATTAGACAAAAGAAAATACAGCGTGTATAACATATCCATTAAACAAAATAGACTATATATAGTGCTAGTACATATTCAAGCTCTATGTAAACATTTAAAAACGAAACATATATTGCAATATGATACGCGTACCGTTTATAAAAATATGGATGACGAGGGGAGGAGGCTGGAGTGTGTTGTGGCTGTTGACAGGTGGTTCGAGCTGTGGTGGCGGAGGCTTGACGAAGCTATAGGAAGGAGAACTGGTCCTTTTTCATTTTTCCATCATATGTGTTTTAGCATTGTAATGGGAAAATCTCTTTTTTTCAAGAAGCAACAGAGAGGAAGAAAAAATGAAGCTAAATAGGTCAGAGACTACACGTTATAAATATTTAATAAAGTTGAACGGTAGGAATGAGTAATCCAACAACTAAAATTGGAACCATGGAAATAGAGAGGTCAATCGCTAGAATTTAGGAGGTATGAATGATAACGGTTGTTTGAACTGTATACCAAATATATAACTTTATATTCCATTATTAATTGAATAGGAGAAATGAATGGGTGGAGAATGAGCTGTCCATTTATGATATACTGTTACATATAATTTATTAAAGAAAAAACGGTAGAATAATGATAGATTTGAATTATATACTGGTGTGATGCAATAACAACGGTCAAGTTTATAAGGTGGATATTTAAACAATTTATTACTTGATTGGAAAGCACGTGAGTATGGAAAGGCATGGATATTAAAATGGAAAAAGGAATGGACAGAGAAATTTAAGCGAAGATAAAACGTACAGGAATAAATATAGAGTAGTGGGATGATCACGATAATTCAATGGATAATTAAAGCAACTTTTAATGCCACCAACTGCACGTTCAAATCTGAAAAGGCAGAGTAACGGACCATATAATAAATTGAAACGATGGATTGATAACAGCTGCAAGTATATATTTAATAGAAAAGAACAGACAGAGAAAATTTTGTGAAACGTACTGAAAATAAATATAAAGTAATTATTATATTATACGTTTCTTTTTGAATGCAGAGTCCAAAATTTGAAAGCCAAGTAACGGTCAACCCTTGATTTGGTGAAAATAATTGTAGCAATTAATAAAAGAAATAAATAGCAACGGTCACGTTGCTTTGATTTAGCTGACCCATCAAAGCAAATTATTTATAATTTAACCGGTAGGAAACGTAAAGGAACGTACCACCATAAAAATGAAATTGATAACATCTGTGCATTGATTCTGCAATATTTATTAAAGAAATTGATTCTGCAATATTTATTAAAGCAATTTATTAGCTAGCTTGAATTAAATAGAATTTCACAATGGAATAAACTTTGATAAAACAAATTTAAAATTTAAAATCTGCTATGTTTAATTAGACGTAATCCAAATATTAAATTTTTATCTCAAAGTATTATTATATAAAATTTCTCAAAAGTTTCAATTAATTACGTTAAATAAAACCATTTAAAACTATTAAAATCTACGGGTCGTTACACTCTCCCCCACTCAAAACTTTTCGTCCCCGAAAAGGTAGGAGGTAGGAGAATAGAACAACCAGATAATAAAATAGATTGAAAGACAAGATAAACAATTAATTTAAAACTATATAAATTTTATTTGAAATATTCATTTGATAACTTCATTTGAAATTTAATTTTCTTTAATACTTTAATACCTTTCAAACTCCTTTGAAAACAATTATTTACATTATTACTTATATTTATAAAGAAGCTATTGAAATATTAAATCCAAAATTCATAAATTTTTATTTTGTATCAAGATACCTTCCAAATATTATTATTAGATCACAATTTTTTTTTTAAAATATGTTTTATTTTAGATAAATAACTTCTAAAATATTTATAACACTAAAATTTCTATTAAACCATGTAGTATATAATTAAACAATATTTTTAAAGGATATATCCAACAAGGAAGGGAGGTAAATTTGGAAAACAGAATCAAGGTGAATAACTAAACTGAGCAGATAAGGTAGATGCAAGGAATAGTATCGGGCACGAATAATTAATCTAGAACCATAAGAATTTAAATTTCAAATATTAATTCAAAATTTCTTTGTTGGGAAAAATACTTTTATAATAAATACCTTTATAATAATACTTTTATAATAAAATACTATTATATCGAAATAAATTTTCCTTTCGAAAATACTTTCATGACTCGATGTTTCAACAAGTTTATCCTCGTTCTTGCAGACTCTGGCCATGCGTTGATCAGACGCAAAGCTAGAATTCTTCAAGTACTTGATAGACTTGTTTCAACACCCAGTGAAAATACTTGAAAAACCTTTAAAACAGATATGGAAAGTACAATCCAAACAAAACAACCAAACCAAAACCTTTGCCCGACCATGGGTCGCAGATACACAATGGTTACGCCTGGATCCCCCAGGAAACAATCTGTATCCGTAAGCTTTCTCAGCCTTGCGAGTTACGCCATGATGACTAGTAGAGTGCAGGATACACAATGGTTATGCCTGGGTCCCCCAGGAAACAATCCGTACCCCTAAGCTGTCTCCACCAGGCAGTTTCGCTACTATTCGCGACCTACACAGATTGCAGGATACACAATGGTTACGCCTGGATCCCCCAGGAAACAATCCGTACCCCTAGGCCAGACTCAGCCAGGCAATTGCGCTATGCGGTCGCGAGAGAAAAAGAACCATGGGTTACGCCACGGTGGGAACACTCGAATATTACATCCGGAAAACCAAAAATCAAAGAGAATAATATCGATAGAATGAATCCACGATGTGGCCACAAAGCGGATATCAAGCAGAATGCACTTTCCATATCTTTACTTCGAAAATATATATCATATAGTACCTTTTCAAATCACTTTCAAATATCGTACTTATATAAAGTCCATATATATAGGATTCCATTTTTCCCAAATCGAATACTTTCCAAATCAATAGTAGATCAAATCATACTTATATAGACTTCGATTATATAAAATCTCTTTCCAAATTGAGTACCTTTCAAATCAATAGATTTCAAATCAACTTCATACTTATAAAATCCATTTTATATAAGTTCAACCACTCCCAAATCAAGTTCTTAGTAATCTAAGGTTCTCAATTTCAAATCATTTCAATATCAATTCAGTTTCAAAATCATATATGATTTCACCAAATTTTCTTCCAAATTAAATATCTAAATTTCAAAGTTCCAAAAATAATAGGTTTAAAAAATTATCCCAGTTTCCAAATTAAAATAATTCAAGTCAAACAAATTCGTTTCCAAAATCACCATATAAGTACTGGTTTTCAATTTCAATTTAATTTTCAAAACCAAATATTTTCTCAAAATCAAATATACTTAAAATGGTTTCCAAATTTATAATTATCCCTTTAAAACTTTTAAACTATCTATTTCTATTTGAAATATCCAATTTACCTTTCTGAAAACCATTATTCAAAACTATTATTTTTTCAAAACATTTCAAAACTAAATTTATATTCTTTATCAAACATTTTATACTCTTCGAAATTTCTTAGCTTTGAAAATTTAATCTCGATTTGGAAGTGTTCGAACATTCAAAATAGTTAGGGAAATCAAATTCTCAATTCAAGAGCTGAAAATCAACAATAAATCAATAAATCAATTATTAAATCTGAAACTCGAGGACTGAACATCGGTCTCATTTTAAATTGTTTCAAATATATACTTATATCTTTCTAAAATATCAAATTATACTTCGGCATTTGAAATCAAAAATGGTTTTACAAAATCACTTGCATAGCGAAGCTGTTAAAGTGGCCTCTCCCCCACTCTGAAACTCGAAAATCAATGTCGATGATGCGTGCACTCATCACCGAAATTATTTTCCAGCGACATAAGTGAGTTCTCGACTTCTATTTTCTTGAAAACTTCTTTGAAATTTCTTCAAAATTATTGGAATTCATTTGGACTCATCTGAAACATTTCTTATTCGGAAAAATACTTTTAAATCGTATTATTTTTATATATTTTCCAAAATCTTACAACCAATTTCAAAATACTGGAATTCAATTCTCGAATTTCACATTTAACTCTACAGTTATAAATCATTTTTATATAAATCAATTTCTTATAATTTTTCAAAATTTCAAATCCTTTCAAAACCTTTTTATATAGAATAACATTTCTTATTTGCTTTATATATATAGGTATATAATCCTTATCGAAAACATTTTCACTTTTATATATATTAATAAAATGATAGTTATCAAAATAAAATTTCGGTATAAACAATTTCAAAAATACAAACAAAACCCGATTTTCAAAGGATGATTCAAGAATGGATTTCAAAACAAAGATAGCGATTTAATTTAGAGGAACTCCAATCAATAGAATCCTGATTCGAAGATAGACTCGATTGAAGATGAGATAATTAAATTACAAAATAGAAGATGGATATACTTCTATAAATCGCGGGCAACCTTTATCGGTCAACCGTGATTCCAAAATTAGATCGGTGTAGAATTCTGAGGCAATTCGACATTCGATCACCAGAGATATAGAATTCAGCATAACAAGATTTAGCAGCATCGTAAACCGAGGATACAGAAATCTTCGGTGAGTCGATGCCAATTGAAAAGGAATTTTCACCCCCTTTACAAATCATTCAGTGGAGTTATGGGATACTCCGGAATCAAACGAATATAAATAGGGAGAGACAGAATGAATTACGAAACCGAGGGACATTCCAAAATTCAAAGGAAATCGAGTCAAAAGGAAGAGATTCAACTCGAGCGAAAGTGATTTTGTAAATAAATTTACCATATATGCTAAGTTTTGCCTAGAGCCAAAGCTCTGATACCAACTGTAACGACCCGCTATTTTGGACCATTCAAATCGACAATAAAACCATACATATCCGACTCGAATAATTCAAAATACCAAATTGTTAATTAAAATTTGGCAAAACTTAAAATATACAGTAAATAAATCAATCACAGATCACAGAGTAATATAATGCAGCGGAATAGATAAAGAATAGTAGTTCATAAAGCTACTATATACATCAGAGTTAGAAAAATACAACCGAATAGTTCAAATGCAGTGAAGTCTCCAATAAAACAGATGGCTTCTCTGAACCAATCAACTGGAAAGGCTGGAATCTGAATCGATAGTTAGATTTCCAAATGAAGCTCCGAACTCCAAAGGTGAGTCTCAAATGTCGTATCACTCAGTCTGACCCGAGCGTAAAGCAAAACACAAAACACTCGAGTCAGGATTAACATTCTTACATCAATAAATCCAACTTAAGTGAAATATCAACTGAAATACAAATAACTTAAAGGATGTTTGGGATAACCATCCTCTAAGGGTCCATGGAACTTTCTACAAGGTAGAAATATACACTATAACACCGTGGCCATTTCAGCTTAATTTATACTTCAAAACCAAATCTCATTTTCACTTCAAAGATCTTTATATTTCCCAAAATAGTATTTATATATATTAAATAATTTATACAGTAAAGTATTTTCAATTTCCTCAACTTAACAAAACACTCCAACATCAACCCGACCTTCCCATTCAAATTAAATTCAATCTCAATTTATCAATTTAAATTCAACTCAATTTCTAAAATAACCACTCAAATTTTATCGATCTCAAATTCGGATTTATAATCACAAATACCCCTTTATATTTCCATATATTTCAAAACTTTAAGTATTCAACGTTTCATCTAAATTTTCATTCAATTTAGTTTTCTAAATAATAAATTCAAATTTAGTTCAACCTAAATTTTCATTTCAATTCAATTTAGTTGCTAAATAACAAATTCAACTACGTTGATTTCAAATACAGATCTGAATCTCAACATAAACCATTTAAATTCCAATATAGTTCAAGGCTTTAATATTTAAAGGTCCTATATAACAGTTTCATATAGATCTCGATTTAACCTCATTATTATTTAGTCTTGAAATACTCCTTTATTGGATTCAATATCATTTAAGTAACCTTAAATTACATTTTACTCAATATTTTCTTTAATTTATTTAAACGTGAAATATTCATTAAATAACTTAAATCAAAAATCCAGTTATAAAATCATACCCTTTAAATTTCCCATTCAAAAATTTCAAATCGATTTAATTAAATAAATCCTTATTTAAATACCATTTTTATAAACCCAAATTTATCTCCCAATCTTAATTATTCAATTTATTACAAGAGAATCTATTTGAAATATAGATTTACATAAATACTTAACCATATTATATGCATTAAATCAATCTAATTTAAATCAAATATTACTACTAAATCTATATATACAATTTTCATTTATCTTAAGAATCAAATTTATTAAACCATATATTTCTTTCCAAAATTATAGAAATTACTTTCAAAATATTTATATGGACCAACGGTGTCTGTATATATTTCTTATCATATAGTCAAGTGCTACGGATATTTATCATTTCAATCCATATACTAAATATGTACGGGTGGATATCATTTCAACCCGTAATCCCAAATTCAATTAAATGAAAATCGCTTGGGTTTATCATTTCAACCCATAACGATTTTCTCCTATTCTAAAGTCTGTTCGGGTATGTAAACAATTTTCTCCAATTCTAAAGTCTGTTCGGGTATGTATCATTTTAACCCATAGTGATTTCTAAACTACATGGAACTTGCAGAGTGATAACAGAAAATATAATAACATAACATGCATATATCATCAATAACAATATAATATAAACAACAGTATATGGTGTCATATCCCGCAAGTGAACAGTTACAGATAATAGCATATATAACAAATTTAAATAACTACAACAACATATTTCAATTATCGTTTCAATTGAAATCAAATTTAATGAATAAAAGAATGTTAATCGTGAGTGATTACTCACCTTTCGAGGTTAGAGAGATAGACAATGAAGTTGAGTTACGAAATGCAAGCACGACTTCCAAAGCAAAGTTAGATGGTACGATTTCGATGGAAAAGCTGATAGATAGAAATTGATGAGAACGGATCAAATTAGCTTGATAAAATTGAAATGAAGATTATATGATTAATTTATTACTTTCTTTCAAAATGAACGTTAAATCAAAACACACATTTTAAAAATGAAATATATATATATATACACACCCATGAAAACCATATAACTTTAAAACGCTTCCAATTCATATTAGTGTTAAATAACAAATATATAATTATTCAAAATGTCACATATATAGTATATTCATTTTATGGTTGTCGTTTCCATGTAATAAATATTCATTTTAAACCAATATTGAAATAATATATATGTGTAGTTAAAAATCAATGCTCTAACATAAAACACATATATTAAAGATCAACACACATATATATAATATCTTTTGAAATGAATACTTATGTGTATATATAATTATTATAGTTTATTACTTTTCTTTTCAAAATATCCAGCAGGAAATCAAACAAACTTATGCACATATATATGCAGATAAACAATATTCTTTATAATACATTGTTAACTTACTTCTTCTTTTTTCTCTTTTTCTTTTAAAGAGTATATATGCAGTACAGTTTATATGAATTTTTTTATATATAAAACCTTCATATATAACAAAATATATGTATAAAATAAAATATTTGTATATATAAAAATCAAAACCTTTCAAACATATATTCAAAAACTGGATCATGTAAATAACAATGTATTTAGTTAACGCATAGTATAAAATTCATTTATACAACTCTCTTATATATTCATTATAACTATAATCGAAACGGTTATATATATTTTTATATAAATTAACCAAATATACACGTTACTTAACCTATCGCATCATATATTTATTATTTTCAGTTTAGAAATGTATGAACTAATCAATATATATTTTTTGGCTATAAATGACGTAAAACACCACTATTTATTAAATTTGTCGTGTACTGCGTTTAAATACTTAAAAAGCGTTTGTCAATTTATTTAAAAGCTATAAAATGAAAGGAGTGAAAAGAGAAAGAAAGAAAGAATATATATATATATATATATATATATATATATATATATATATAAAAAAAAAAAAAACATGGGGAGAGAGACGAAGATACATATGGTGGTACGTATCTTGTTCTATTCATAAGTAAATATCACCATAAATTCCTTTGCATATTTTTAATTGCTATAACCAATGCTTTTATATATAACAGGTCCAATCTTATATACATAGCTACATATTATAAAGGGTTATGAAAACTTATATATATACACACCTTATAGTATAATATATATAACTAGATAAAATGTATATATTAGATAATAGAATACAATAATATAGATGAAAAGAGAATTGCAGCAAGCTAAAATTTATAATAAAAAAACAAAGTGTTGCAGGAAGTTGAAAACAACAACTAATGCAATAATATTTATTATAAGTTTCGAAATCCATCAGACAAAAGAAAACATAGCTTGTATAACATATCCATTAAACAAAATAGACTATATATAGTACTAGTACATATTCACGCTATATGTAAACATTTAAAAACGAAACATATATTGCAATATGATACGCGTACCGTTTATAAAAATATGGATGACGAGGGGAGGAGGCTAGAGTGTGTTGTGGCTCTTGACAGGTGGTTCGAGCTGTGGTGGCGGAGGCTTGACGAAGCTATAGGAAGGAGAACTGGTCCTTTTTCATTTTTCCATCATATGTGTTTTAGCATTGTAATGGGAAAATCTCTTTTTTTCAAGAAGCAACAGAGAGGAAGAAAAAATGAAGCTAAATAGGCTCAGAGACTACACGTTATAAATATTTAATATAGTTGAATGGTAGGAATGAGTAATCCAACAACTAAAATTGGAACCATGGAAATAGAGGGGTCAATCGCTAGAATTTAGGAGGTATGAATGGTAACGGTTGTTTGAATTGTATACTAGATATATAACTTTATATTCCATTATTAATTGAATAGGAGAAATGAATGGGTGGAGAATGAGCTGTCCATTTATGATATACTGTTACATATAATTTATTAAAAAAAATGGTAGAATAATGATAGATTTGAATTATATACTGGTGTGATGCAATAACAACGGTCAAGTTGATAAGGTGGATATTCAAACAATTTATTACTTGATTGGAAAGCACGTGAGTATGGAAAGGCATGGATATTAAAATGGAAAGGGAATGGACAAAGAAATTTAAGCGAAGATAAAACGTACAGGAATAAATATAGAGTAGTGGGATGGTCACGATAATTCAGTGGATAATTAAAGCAACTTTTAATGCCACCAGCTGCACGTTCAAATCTGAAAAGGCAGAGTAACGGACCATATAATAAATTGAAACGATGGATTGATAACAGCTGCAAGCATATATTTAATAGAAAAGAACGGATAGAGAAAATTTTGTGAAACGTACTGAAAATAAATATGAAGTACTTACTATAATATACGTTTCTTTTTGAATGCAGAGTCCAAAATTTGAAAGCCAAGTAACGGTCAACCCTTGATTTGGTGAAAATAATTGTAGCAATTAATAAAAGAAATAAATAGCAACGGTCACGTTGCTTTGATTTAGCTGACCCATCAAAGCAAATTATTTATAATTTAACCGGTAGGAAACGTAAAGGAACATACCACCATAAAAATGAAATTGATAACATCTGTGCATTGATTCTGCAATATTTATTAAAGAAATTGATTATGCAATATTTATTAAAACAATTTATTAGCTAGCTTGAATCAAATAAAATTTCACAATGGAATAAACTTTGATAAAATAAATTGAAAATTTAAAATCTGCTATGTTTAATTGGACGTAATCCAAATATTAAATTTTACCTCAAAATATTATTATATAAAATTTCTCAAAAGTTTCAATTAATTACGTTAAATAAAACCATTTAAAACTATTAAAATCTACGACTCGTTACATTATCTATGAACACTTTTGTACAGATCAATAATGTCCACACCTAGGATAGATAACCTAACACCGACAAAGCTAAAAGTGCTCTCGAACAGCATGCTTTGAAGCTGGTAAATCTCCATCAATTTGTGTTCTTTTATAATTTTCTTATGCGATTTTGATAAATCATAGCAATCTGCTAATGTTTGTTTAGATGGAAAATTCAAAGAAGACATCGATTATCACAGCCAAAGACAGTGGTATGTTAAATGATGTGAAGACTCATATTTTCCATTTGAAAAGGGATAAATGGATAAGATATACAAAGAAGAATTCGAATATTGGTCATTTTGAGAGTGGCGGTGGACCCTCTTTGGAATTCTATTCTCTGAAAACTGATTGCAGCATATTTTTGGTATGCCATTTTATTTTATTTCGTTTGCAGCTCGTTAGACCGTCTAACTTAGACACATGCTTTGCTTGATATGCTTTTGGGATTGGAAAATTTGTATCTGCAGACTGTTGTAGAATACGCTTATACTAATGTGTAAACTGTGCGTTTCACACGGTAATGTTGTTAAAAAAATATTATTTATATTTTAATTATTGGTAAAATATATTTTTATTATGTAGTATATATATTTGATAAATTTATTGTGATATATTAATCATATACTAAAATATTTGTGACGCTCGGATATAAGGTTGAGGGTTCAATACTCGTTAACCATATATCTCTGAAAAAATTAATGTTCTAATTCAAAAAATTATATATTAAAATCGTGAATACTGTATGTGTAAATAATTTATGTTATGTGATATATACATACATATTTATATGAATATGCAACTTTGCTATTTTATTAATATGATTGTTGTATATGTATTGAATTATCATCTTTCTACAAGGATTTATTAATGGATTAATGAATATTAAATAATTAAATTTATTTGAATAAATTCAATTGATGGTTGATATGACTGATTAAATATATGGAGTTGGAACTGAGAAAAGCTTTTTACAAATTTGTTGTTGAGAATGGCATAGATTTTATAGTTAGCTTATCTGCATGTGAACTTTTTTCTGAATCGGACATGAACTTTATTCATTTTTAAGTTTTCATTTTTAAACAATTTTATCCTTGTATTTAACCATAGAGTTCATGTTCTTATAGAAGGGTAATGCTTACTACTTCGATAATTGCAAAATAATGTTATGTAACATTTAGTTGAGTTATGAGTTGTGGGTATGCTTTGATAACATATTGAAAGTGAGAATGTTTGTATAATCTAATTTTTATCAGTTAAATCTATGCGTTCATATCATAATGTTGTAAAATATAAATTTATCTTTTATAGGTTGTTAAAATGAAATCATGTTATGTAATGCATGATATTTTTTTGAGACAAAAGAATTAGAATAAAAGAGTTATTATTATTTATACATACATTTTATGTTATGTGTTTTATATATCTTCGTATATTCGAATAAAGAAGAAATAATTTTATTATTTTTCTTACATACACCAATATTGTATATAATGAAATCTTCTTAGTTTGAGGATTTGTTAGATGGATTAATAAATATTAGTTACTCATATTTATTTCAATAGTTTAAATTTTAGGTTACACAATTAGTTAAATATATAGACTTGAATGTAACATATTAAAAGATAATTGAGAAAGGTTTCTAACTAATTATGAAAAAAAAATTAAATTTTTAGATATTTGAAGTTCATAGAATTTTGCAGTGCAATGTATGATAAATTCATTTAGTAAATAAATTATAAAATAAATTCGTTATTGTCATTAATGTATATAATTTATATTATGCAATTTATATATATTCACATCTAAATGACTTTTTTTACCAATTTGTTATGCGCCTATGATATACATGTTGAAATTTTCATATTTTAGGATTTATTAACAAATATTAATTGATTAAGTTTATCAACTAGTTTAAATTTTAGATTATGTAATTAATTTAAATGTGTGGACTATAATGTAAAATTTGGAAAAAACCGTGAAATATTTGTAGATTCTTTTAATAGTAGGTATTGATATGTAATAGCGTGAAAAGTTTATCGAATAATTGTAAAGTAGTAAATCATACGATTTTGAACATAAAATATCCACTTGAAGAGAATTAGGGAGAACATAGATAACTCCTAGAACTAATGAGAGGGCTTCGAATTCTTCTGCTTTCCTATTATTTAATAGACTAGTGTATAACCCGTACGTTACATATGGTAATGTTGTTAAAAAAAATATTTTTTATATTTTAGCTATTGCTAAAATATATTTTTATTATGCAAGATATACGATATACGATAAATCTATTGTGATATATTAATCATAAACTAAAATGACTTGCGACGCTCAGGTATAAGGTTGAGGTTCAATACTCGCTAACTATATCTCTGTAAAAATTAATGTCCTGGCTCAAAAAATTTATAAATTAAATTTGCTAATACCGTATATTTAATAATTTATGTTATGACACACACATGAGTGAATACGTAATTTCACCATTTTATTAATGTGATTGTTTATATATATTGAATTATCATCTTTCTTGAAGGATTTATGAATGGATTAATAAACATTAAATAATTGAATTTATTTAAATAATTTAAATTAATGATCGACATAACTAATTAAATATAAGAAGTTAATGGAAAAAAAAGTTAAAACTGAGAAGAGCATAGATCTTATGGTTAGCTTATCTGCATGTAAACTTTTTTTTGAATCGGGCGATAACTTTTATTCATTTTTAAGTTTTCATTTTAAAATAATTTTATCCTTGTAGTTAAGCATATATTTCATGTTCTGATAAATGTTTCATGCTTACAACTTTGATAGTTGCAAAATAATGTTATGTAGTATTTAGTTGAGTTATGTGTTGAATATGGTTTGGTAACATGTTGAAAGTGAGAATGTTTGTATATTCTAATTTTTATCGGTTTAAACTATGCGTTCACATCGTAATGTTGTAAAATATAAATTTATCTTTTAAAGGTTGTTAAAAATGAAATTAAGTTATGTAATGTATAATATTTTTCCGAGGTAAATGAATTAGAAATTAAAAGAGTTATTATTATTTATGTATACATTTTATGTTTTTTGTGATTTAAATATCTTCATATATCAGAATAAAGAAGAAATAATTTTATTATTTTTCTCATATACATGAATATTATATATACTGAAATCCTCTTATTTTTTGGATTTATTAGATGGATTAATAAATATTAGTTAATCATAATTATTTCAATAGTTTAAATTTGGATTACATAATTAGTTAAATATATAGATTTGAATGTAAAATATTTATAAAAAAAAGTAAGAAGAGTTCCTGAAAAATTGTAATATTTTTTTAATGTATTTGAAGTTAATATAATTTTGTAATGCAATGTATGATAGATTCATTTAGTAAATAAATCATAAATAAATTTGTTATTGTCATTAATGTATATACTTTATGTTATTTGATTTATATATATTTGCATCTAAATGATTTTTTATACCAATTTGTTGATGCGATTATAACATTCATATTGAAAATTTCAACTGTTAGAATTTATTAATAAATATTAGTTGATTAAGTTTATCAATTAATTTAAATTTTGGATTATGTAATCAATTTAAATGATTAGACGATAATGTAAAATTTTGGAAGAGAAACGTTAAATATTTGTAAATAATTGTAGATTTTTTTAAGTAGGTATTCAAATGTAAAATAATGTAAAAAGTTTAATATAATAATTTAAAAGTGTTGATTCATAGAATTTTGAAAATAAAATATCCATTTTGAAAGAATTAAGAAGAGTACAGATAACTTCTAGAATCAATGAGAGAGCTTCAAATTTTTCTGTTTTACTATCATTTAATAGATTGCATAATGTAAAACTTTTTTTACTATAAGATGGTGTATGTGATTGTGACGCCCCACCTCTATACCCACGCTAGCCAAGAACATTACTGTGAATGCTGTCAACTAGCACGGAGAATAAGGCTGTTGAGGAGCGACCATCCATGTAATTGCTTTGCGCGAGCACCGATATGTCAGATAGTAATAATATAAGTTTTCATCTCAAGAGGAAATCCGACATACAGATACAAACTCAAAGCTATCACACAGTGGCTATATAAAATCTTCGGAAACAAATATAGAAATAAACATAACACAAATCAGTCACAGACAATTCATATCACAAAGGCGGAATAAGATATGAATATTACACATGAAAGTGCACATCAGAGTAGTGGTCAAACAAGATCCACAATAATACAAAGAGAATAGATACAAGTGCTAGACAAAGGAATAAGTATACATCATAGAGTCTGCATCTCAAATGTATACAACAAAAACTACTAAACTTAAGTAGTTAGCCAAAAGATCAGATGAAAGTCCGATAAGGAGTCACGCAGAAGCACCTGTAATATCTCTGTCCGACCCGAGTATTATTTAAGAAGAAAATAATAAACGGATCGGTCCAGCTATAAATATCAGATGAAGTGATATATAATAAGAGATATGACATAAACATATAATAATCACAATGCCAAGCTGTGATAAATAAGTAATTGAAAATAAACGAGAGATTAATCAATATCACAATAATCTACTCAAGATAAAAAAGAATGTCATACTCCTAATTTCATTCACCAAGCCACAATAATTGACATATATATCAATGCCCATCGTAAAAGTTGGTGAAACATAAATTCCAGAAATCAACACACGAAATCCAAAAATCACAATAAAAAGGAGCAACGACGTCGTACAGCGGGACATCCGATGAACCAAATCACAATAAAAAAAGGATGGCCAATCCCCAAAAAAACTGGACATCGACGCACCTAGAAAGACACGCCCCATGTACAGTCGAACATCGACGCACCTAGAAAGATACGCCCCATGCTCTAGCATCGACGCACCTAGAAAGATACGCCCCATGCACAAATAAACATCGATGCACCTAGAAAGATACATCCCATGCATAAATAAACATCGATGCACCTAGAAAGATACACCCCATGTAATGTCTAACATCGATGCACCTAGAAAGATACACCCCATGCAAAGTCGAACATCGACGGACCTAGAAAGATACGCCCCATGCATAGACGAACATCGACGCACCTAGAAAGATACGCCCCATGCCCCGACTTATTGAGCCGATTGCTCCACGAAGTAAACAAACATCGATGCACCTAGAAAGATACACCCCATGCATAATAAAACATTGACGCACCTAGAAAGGTACGACCCATGTATAAAATGAGACGAAACTCAATAAAATGAGGAACAGTCCTCCACATAGACAAAGAGACATCGCACATTGCTAGTCTAAACCACAAAGATGATCGTCATGATCAAAGAGAAGTGTAAATTACAATAAGCTAGTAAATATATGAGCTTAGCTTCATGTCCCATAACCACTAGCTTAACTTAAATATTTACGAACAAATTGTAGATCTCCACTAGAAAATTGCCACAAAAGCTTCAATCGAACAAGTCCAAGAATTAACCGACAAAGTAAACGCAAGCGTTTCATACCACTCGTTTTACTAAGTCGTTTAATTAGATTTCTCATACGAGTGAGGTAAAGGTTTGTATATACTAATAGATTGGAAATCGGTTTGAGAAAACGAGCTTTGTTATAAAATAATGTTGAAATCATTTGTAGAAAGAGTTTTGATATTTACTACTAGTATAGAAAACCTTTATATTTTTAAAGTGACAAATCACAAAGAAGATTGTAGGAACAATCAATCACAAAGATTCACATTCGAAAACGTGAATAAAATTCAATGAAATCGATATAAAATCCATCAAAGTGGATATATCTAAAATTCCCAAAGAAAAGGTCATCAAAGTCGATAATAAATGACAACAACAAAAGGGAGACCACACGAATCGATTAAAGTTGGATATTCAAACGGATTAGCAAAATAGGCTAATCTGGCAAAAATCATCAGGTCGGTCGACCGGACTCCCTGAGTCGGTCGACCGAACCAAAGGTTGGAATGTGCTCGGGGCACCAGGTCGGTTGACCGAACCCTGTACTCGGTCGACCGAACCTTAAAACAGAAAGTGCTTATGCACTTGGAAGCAGGTCGGTCGACCGGACCATGGGGGTCGGTCGGCCGAGCCTGTTTCCAGCCTCATCCAAGCCTATTGCAAATGAGGTTCAATCTTGACCAAATTACATTCGCACGAGCAACGGCGCTAAGGGTTTATGTCAATCGACTACCCGGCCCTATAAGCTCATCGATGCATCACCAAAAACATGTTCAAACATCAAAGTTCGGATTTTTAACGAATTGAACTCAAAACACTAAAAATTGGAATACTCACAAAAGCAATCCAAATCAAAATCAAATGCACATGAATAAGTGTTAGGAATTCATACCTAATAATCGAAGATAAGTATAAGCATAGATGTGAGATAAAAATCTCACCTTTTTAACTCAAGAACAAGAAGAAGAAGCTCAAATGCAAAGGAAAGGCTAACCACTCTTCACTCTTACTCAACAAGCTTCAATCTAAGAATAAAACACATATTTTCCTAAATTAGGTTTAGGATATTTTCTGAAATTGAAGAGGAGAAGAGATGGAGAAGATGGAGAAGAGGCTTACCTATCCTTCTCTTCGAATTTGGAGCTAGGAGATGGATTTGCAAAGGAAGCTAGGGCTTGGAGTTTTAATTTTCACTCTCCACCTCCATTTTCAGTTTTGCTAGAGAGTTAGGAGTTGGAATGAAGTAATGAAGAGGAGAGTGGGATTGGGACTGAGTTAGTAAGTGGTTAGTTGGCTCAGCCCAAACCAAAACCCTAAGTGAAAAGTAGCAAAATTCAACTTTCTCCAAACATATCGAAGCTTATACTCAAAAAGGTCGCAAACGACATTTTGAACTCAATGGGGGTGGTCTCGAGTCCTAATTCGGCTGTTTGCAAAAAGTAGCTTTTCGGACTAAAATCCGACTAACGATAAAATATTTAAATAAAATATTTAAATATAAAATCGATAAATATGCGGGTTGTTACAGACTCCCCTCCTTAAAGAAATTGCGTCCTCGCAATACTTAAGAAGAAAATAAGAAGTAATAACCATAGAAGCATATCAACACAAAAGAAAATTTGAAATAGGAAGTTCACCATAACGTGCACGAAAGAGTTAGCAAGAAATCTGGTGAAACTTCAATTTCCACAATATTACCGGGCTCATGAATGAAAACTGGAATCCCTAAGGCATTTCCGTAGATAAAAGACGTGGGAAACGTCAAGAATAGCAGAAAATTGAGCCGGTGCAACGGCGTAGTACAAAAACGGTACGCCCGAGGAATTAGAAACTCAAATAATTTGGGACATCAGCGTAGTACAAAAACGGTACGCCCAATGAACCAAAGCAAAGACATTGATGTAGTACAAACGGTACATCCAATGAATCAAATAGCAAAAACATTGATGTAGTACAACGGTACATCCAATGTATCAAATAGCAAAAACATTGATGTAGTACAATGGTACATCCAATGTATCAAATAGCAAAGACATTGATGTAGTACAACGGTACATCCAATGTATCAAATAGCAAAAACATTGATGTAGTACAAACGGTACATCCAATGAATCGAAAAGCAAGGACATTGATGTAGTACAACGGTACATCCAATGTATCAAAAGGAAAGACATTGATGTAGTATAATAACAGTACATCCGATGATCCGAACACCATAAAAGAACACCGGACACTAATCCATAAAAGGAATGAGATAAAGCTCAATAAAATGAAGGGTACCAAAACGTCCGATGAACTTGATAAAAAGATGATTCCATTCAGACAACATCAAAGAATCAACCCCTTGTTGCTTACGACAAAGTGCATTGGCAACACGATTTCCCCTCCAGGATAAAAAGAATATCAAGATCATAAGATGTCAGGAACTCGAGTCAACATGGAGTTCCATATGAGAAAATAATTATTCCAAAGATTTATGATCGAGGTGGAGAACAAATTTCTCCCCCAAAGATGATGATGTCAAACTCTAAAAGCGAAAATAATAGCCGTGAGCACTAGATCATGAGTGGCATACCTAGTCTCGATAAGCTATAATGATTTAGAAGCACAAGTGATAGCACGTTCTCCTTTGCAAGAGAACGGCATACAAACCAATACGACTAGTATCGGTACAAATAGCAAAGTCTTGGTTCCCCTTCAGGAATCACAAGAATAAGAGTATCGAAAAGAAAGAATTTCTTTTAAATAATTTTTCTTTCCAGAAAAGTTAAAACTTTCAAAATTCCATTTTTATTTTTATGTAATAATCTTTCTACAAAAATTTTACATTTTTACAAGTCAATATATCGTGTCTGATTGTCTCATCAAAGCGTTTAGGAAATTCCTATCGATAACGTTGATCAAGCGCATCGACCAAAATTCTTAAAGCACTCAACGGGCAATACAATCACAAAATCATCTTTTATAGGATAAATAAATCTCTTAAAAAGTTTTAAGAATATTCTTTGTTCGTTTCAAGAACAAAATCCAGTTTTACTTGTAAATAAATCTTATGAAAAAGATTAGCAAAATTTTAAATTACTATTTTCATCCAAAATCAATAAATACAAGAATGGTCTCATCGAAATATTCATAGAATATTCGATTTATAAAATGGATGAAATAAGCTGGACAAATTGAATGACATAATAAGTCACTCATAAGAATCATAACGAGTGCGGAGTGCGTAAGTGGAATGCTAACTCACGCGACTCGTAGCCAAATGAAAATCGGTGGCAAGGTCAAACTGAAAAGACCTTAGCACCACACAAAAGATTACTTAGGTGATAATCCTAAGACAAGCTTAAAAATACCAGAAAATTTCTCAAACTACATGAATGAGAGAAATAACACTTTCCTTATAAGTGGGCTTGAGGAATAAAATGATGCCATCAAATTGGAATCAAAATCACAAAGGAAAAATAGAAATCTGCTTAACAGATTGAAAATGTCAAAGTTGAATAGTCCACTCGAGAAAATAGGATATGGGCTTCATTAATGATTAAGCCAATCCTATCGCACAAATCAATTCCGGAGCCTAAGTAAAAATATTGGCTCGGAAAGAAAAATCATATAAAATAATTTTCGACATCAAATAAAAGCAAATTGAGTGTTGCAGATCTACCATCCGGATTCGCAATCCTCAAAGAAGTCATCAAGCCCAAAATATTCAAAGAAAAAGAATCGACAAGTTCTGTTGATATAAAATAGTGAGATGAAACCCATATCAAAAAGAACTCAAATAAGAAGATCACAAAATAAATGTAGTCAAGGATTAAATGAGAAATACCTTGACCACGAGAAGTGTTACCAGGAGCTTGCACTACATTGAGCTCTCCCTCCTTCTTACTTTGAAGTACGGGACATGCAGTAATATGGTGACCCGAATTTTTGCAATAGCGACAAAAGAGGGGTCTAGGACACTCCCTTGCATAGTGGTTCGTGGAACCACAATTGTAGCATTGACCACGACTAGAGGTAGGAGTCTTTGCTACCGGAATTTCTTGCCTCCCTTTCTTGTTGGGAATGGGGCCTTTGAATTTGATAGGCCTCTTCAAGTTATTGTCGAAGTTCTGTTGGGCACGCACAACTTCAACATCACCTTCATTATCGGCCTCTTCAAGACGAAGAGCGATATCAATAAGCTGATCAAATGAAACTTCAAGTTTCAGGAGTAATGGCTTCTTAAGATTCTTATTCAAGCCATAGACAAATCTCTGATTTTTCTTCAATGGGGTATTAATATACTCAATCCCGTATTTAGAAAGAGATTCGAAAGATGCGACATTGTCTGTCACAGAAGATTCACCTTGAACAAGGTCTATGAAACGCCGGGCTAAAGTTACTTTTTCAGCCTCCGGCACAAATTTCGATTCGAATCTTTCCCGGAATTGCTCCCAAGTGAGATCCGCTTCAACGATTTTGGAAATTAGGAGCTCATACCAATCGAACGCTCTTTCCTGGAGCATGCTAGAAGCCACTTGGACTCGATGAAGGTCAATAAGGTTCATGCGAGAAAAGATGCGATCGCATGATTTGAGCCAAGCTTGAATTTCTATAACACTCTCGGATCCCTTGAATGGCCCTCCACCCAAATCGGTGTAGTCTCTGCACAAGCGTGCAAAACCGGATCTAGGATGAGTAGGCTCTGGAATGGGTCCGGCTGCTTGAGCGTTCTTTACTAAATCAAGAAGTTGCTGAGCAGACATGAATACTCCATCCTGAGGAGTAGCACTAGATTGACCGGCGCTGCAACGGCCTGGTCTAACCATTTCTCTTCCTTAAGAAAGAAATAAGGAAGAAGAAGAAGGTTATTCACAAATGAATATCAAGCAATCTTGATAGATAAAACAAGGAATCATAAAAGAAAGTAGGATAGAACGGTACGAAGACCCAAATAAAATCCTAAAGCACAACTCCTAAGAAAGACTTAGGACATGATCCTTGCTAAATTATTCTATATTGTTCCGAAGTTTGGCTCTGATACCAAGCTGTGACGCCCCACCTCTATACCCACGCTAGCCAAGAACATTACTGTGAATGCTGTCAACTAGCACGGAGAATAAGGCTGTTGAGGAGCGACCATCCATGTAATTGCTTTGAGCGAGCACCGATATGTCAGATAGTAATAATATAAGTTTTCATCTCAAGAGGAAATCCGACATACAGATACAAACTCAAAGCTATCACACAGTGGCTATATAAAATCTTCGGAAACAAATATAGAAATAAACCTAACACAAATCAGTCACAGACAATTCATATCACAAAGGCGGAATAAGATATGAATATTACACATGAAAGTGTACATCAGAGTAGTGGTCAAAAAAGATCCACAATAATACAAAGAGAATAGATACAAGTGCTAGACAAAAGAATAAGTATACATCATAGAGTCTGCATCTCAAATGTATACAACAAAAACTACTAAACTTAAGTAGTTAGCCAAAAGATCAGATGAAAGTCCGATAAGGAGTCACGCAGAAGCACCTGTAATATCTCAGTCTGACCCGAGTATTATTTAAGAAGAAAATAATAAACGGATCAGTCTAGCTATAAATATCAGATGAAGTGATATATAATAAGAGATATGACATAAACATATAATAATCACAATGCCAAGCTGTGATAAATAAGTAATTGAAAATCAACGAGAGATTAATCAATATCACAATAATCTACTCAAGATAAAAAGGAATGTCATACTCCTAATTTCATTCACCAAGCCACAATAATTGACATATATATCAATGCCCATCGTAAAAGTTGGTGAAACATAAATTCCAGAAATCAACACACGAAATCCAGAAATCACAATAAAAAGGAACAACGACGTCGTACAGCGGGACATCCAATGAACCAAATCACAATAAAAAAAAGGATGGCCAATCCCTAAAAAAACTGGACATCGACGCACCTAGAAAGACACGCCCCATGTACAGTCGAACATCGACGCACCTAGAAAGATACGCCCCATGCTCTAGCATCGACGCACCTAGAAAGATATGCCCCATGCACAAATAAACATCGATGCACCTAGAAAGATACATCCCATGCATAAATAAACATCGATGCACCTAGAAAGATACACCCCATGTAATGTCTAACATCGATGCACCTAGAAAGATACACCCCATGCAAAGTCGAACATCGACGTACCTAGAAAGATACGCCCCATGCACAGACGAACATCGACGCACCTAGAAAGATACGCCCCATGCCCCGACTTATTGAGCCGATTGCTCCACGAAGTAAACAAACATCGATGCACCTAGAAAGATACACCCCATGCATAATAAAACATTGACGCGCCTAGAAAGGTACGACCCATGTATAAAATGAGACGAAACTCAATAAAATGAGGAACAGTCCTCCACATAGACAAAGAGACATCGCACATTGCTAGTCTAAACCACAAAGATGATCGTCATGATCAAAGAGAAGTGTCAATTACAATAAGCTAGTAAATATATGAGCTTAGCTTCATGTCCCATAACCACTAGCTTAACTTAAATATTTACGAACAAATTGTAGATCTCCACTAGAAAATTGTCACAAGAGCTTCAATCGAACAAGTCCAAGAATTAACCGACAAAGTAACGCAAGCGTTTCATACCACTCGTTTTACTAAGTCGTTTAATTAGATTTCTCATACGAGTGAGGTAAAGGTTTGTATATACTAATAGATTGGAAATCGGTTTGAGAAAATGAGCTTTGTTATAAAATAATGTTGAAATCATTTGAAGAAAGAGTTTTGATATTTACTACTAGTATAGAAAACCTTTATATTTTTAAAGTGACAAATCACAAAGAAGATTGTAGGAACAATCAATCACAAAGATTCGCATTCGAAAACGTGAATAAAATCCAATGAAATCGATATAAAATCCATCAAAGTGGATATATCTAAAATTCCCAAAGAAAAGGTCATCAAAGTCGATAATAAATGACAACAACAAAAGGGAGACCACACGAATCGATTAAAGTTGGATATTCAAACGGATTAGCAAAATAAGCTAATCTTGCAAAAATCATCAGGTCGGTCGACCGGACTCCCTGAGTCGGTCGACCGAACCAAAGGTTGGAATGTGCTCGGGGTACCAGGTCGGTCGGCCGAACCCTGTACTCGGTCGACCGAACCTTAAAACAGAAAGTGCTTATGCACTTGGAAGCAGGTCGGTCGACCAGACCAGGGGGGTCGGTCGGCCGAGCCTATTTCTAGCCTCATCCAAGCCTATTACAAATAAGGTTCAATCTTGACCAAATTGCATTCGCACGAGCAACGGCGCTAAGGGTTTATGTCAATCGAGTACCCGGCCCTATAAGCTCCTCGATGCATCACCAAAAACATGTTCAAACATCAAAGTTCGGATTTTTAACGAATTGAACTCAAAATACTAAAAATTGGAATACTCACAAAAGCAATCCAAATCAAAATCAAATGCACATGAATAAGTGTTAGGAATTCATACCTAACAATCGAAGATAAGTATAAGCATAGATGTGAGATAAAAATCTCACCTTTTTAACTCAAGAACAAGAAGAAGAAGCTCAAATGCAAAGGAAAGGCTAACCACTCTTCACTCTTACTCAACAAGCTTCAATCTAAGAATAAAACACATATTTTCCTAAATTAGGTTTAGGATATTTTCTGAAATTGAAGAGGAGAAGAGATGGAGAAGATGGAGAAGAGGCTTACCTATCCTTCTCTTCGAATTTGGAGCTAGGAGATGGATTTGCAAAGGAAGCTAGGGCTTGGAGTTTTAATTTCCACTCTCCACCTCCATTTTCAGTTTTGCTAGAGAGTTAGGAGTTGGAATGAAGTAATGAAGAGGAGTGGGGGATTGGGACTGAGTTAGTAAGTGGTTAGTTGGCTCAGCCCAAACCAAAACCCTATGTGAAAAGTAGCAAAATTCAACTTTCTCCAAACATATCGAAGCTTATACTCAAAAAGGTCGCAAACGGCATTTTGAACTCAATGGGGGTGGTCTTGAGACCTAATTCGGCTATTTGCAAAAAGTAGCTTTTCGGACTAAAATCCGACTAACGATAAAATATTTAAATATAAAATCGATAAATATGCGGGTTGTTACAGTGATATTGCCTAAAGCTTATGTGATATACTCTGAAGTTATTTTCATATTTTTGGGTACAGAAATTCATGAATTAAAGTATTAGACTACCCATTTGTTGTTCATAAGTTCCTATTTTTACATGATAGTGGGCAAGTTTCTGCTTATGCTGGACTTTGCTCTAGCAAACTGTTGACTTGAGCAATAAATGAACAAATATTACATTTTCTTGCCTTCTGAAAGTTGCAAGTTTATAAATACCATTAAAATGTTTATTTTAATAGATAGTGTGAACAAATGTGCTTTTGTTTATGTGAGGTTTATCTATACAACTCATATCATGGAGATGCTCTTGACCAGCATGAGAACATAAATGTATTATTTGTGTGTGCACACACATATGCACTGTAAAGATACAGTAGTAGAGTTAAACTAATTATTTAAAGTACCAAAGCCATGACTGTTTCCTTAACATATTTGCTTAAATATACTAGTAAGTTTAATTTCCGGTTCAGTCAATGTTACCTTTAAGTCTTTCATGACAGTGGCCTGCTTCTTGTTAATTTATATCTTATTTTTTAAACTTTGCTTATATTGTTGATTTTCTTCTTCTTTTCTTTTGTCGTGCGAATAAAAAAGGTTGTTGGCGATCATCTTCAACCATTACTCTATTACCAGAAGTAAATTTACTAACCTGGCAAACTATTACTACCATGGGTTGTTGGAATGCTTTATTATGATCCTCTACAATTAATAAGCGGTAGATGATGTGTATACACATGTGCTGCACTTGATGTTATCTATCGAAAGTATTGATTTTTACAAAATAGAATGGTGTGGCTATGTTAAGTCGTTAGCAATGATGTGAATATGTAAATCATTTTAGTTTTTTAGAATCCGAATTTTTCGTATTTTTTCTAGTAAATGTGAATGATTATGGTTGTTATTAGTATAAAGTTAGCTTTTATTGCAAAATGATATTAAACCTACATGTGCGTGTTGCACTAATGCTTTTTTTCATCTTCATTTTTTTAAGAACCAGTTGTTAAAGATCTATTACAACGGGTAAAGACAATTGTAAACGACTTTATTACAATGGTTTTCTGCAATAGTCCAAAACAATTGTAAAATGCTTTCATTCTATTACAACTTTGCATATTAAGACTTTAAGCTGACCGTTGTCATAGGCTTATTGCAACAGTCATAGAAAATTACGAAATGAGTATTTTGTTGTAGTGATTACTCCCACCCTCTAAACGTCGATGGACTCGTCTGTGAGAACCAAGGGCACCCATAGGTCCCATCTTCGAGCACAGACATCCATCCCGGCAAAGGAAACCTCGGAGCGCATGATTCATGTGTTCAACTAGTGTGACTTGAAGGAAAACACGAAGGAAAATGATGGCGACCCGCTCAACCCCGTATAGGATATTCAAAACCTCAATGGATGGTCGACAACTTTGCTTGAAACAATATCAATTAACAACGATGACCCGAACAAGATCGTCCAGTAAGCATGGAGTCAAGCCGGTAGATGAGAGATGAATTAATATGTTTCTTAAAGAATAGAAAAGATGGGTTTGCCTTGGGCAATGCCGACATGACTGACATAGGTCCTTCGATAATCTGTCACGCCCTCAAAGATTAGAAACCTCACCTCATTCGTCAAAAGATAAGGCACCTCAATCTAGAAAGATATAGAGCACTCAAGGAAGAAGTAAGAAGGCTTCTTGCAAGCTGAATACCCAATCTGGATAGTCAAACCAAATGGGGCTAGAGGACTTCTACTGATTTCTTAAATTTGAACAGAGCTTGCCTAAAAAGCTGGTTTCCACTCCCTCACATTCGGCTTATCGAAACGACCAACGGATATAAGCTAACATTCATGGATGCCTACTGCGGGTCCAATCAGATCGTTATGCACGACATGTACTAAGAACACACTTCTTTCATCACAAATGTAGGACCTTATTGCTACTGAGTTGTGCCGTGTGGGCTACGCAACATAAGCGCAACATATCAATGACTCGTCGACAAAATGTTTGCCCAACAAATCGGTCAATCCATGGAAGTTCACATGGACGATATGCAAGTGAAATCTGAGAGGGTCAGGGGGCATGAGGGCATGTAAAGAACCTGGACGAAACCGTTGATATCCACCACCTATATAACATTAGGCTCAATCCTAAGAAGTGTTCCTTCGCCGCTTGATCTGGAAAATTCCTTGATTTTGTATTTAGCACCAAGGGAACTGTGGCTAAGCCCGACAAGATTCAGGCAACACAAAATATGTTGATACCTCACATAATCTAGCATGTGTAGAGTTTGAAATGATCGCGGTACCGATCCATTTTATGTCAAAGGCTCGATCAGTGCGTACTCGTGTTTGACCTCATTAAGAAGCAGAAATCATTTTGGAGTGCAAAATGCACCAAGGCCCTTGAAGACTTAAAAGAAAAATCCTGCCTCACCCCTGTCCTTTCCAAGCCTATAGATAGGGAAGGCCTGTATTTGTACCTTATAGTTACTAATCACGCGGTCAGTGTTGTCCTGATTTGGGAAGAAGAGAAAGTCCAATGGTCGATATGCTATGTAAGAAAGAGGTTATCTGGCGTGGAAAAGAGACATACCAAGTTGGAGAAGTTAGCTTCCTGCCCCCTTTTGGCGACCTGGCGGCTTCGAGTGTATTCCTTAGTGTACCAAATCAAGGTGCTTACTAACTAATCGTTGAATCAAGTACCGAGCGGACCCGACCCGACGCATCGGGCTGTCTCTTGAAGTGATCCGTAGATCTCAGGCAACATCATATTACATTTACCTTTACACCTCAGTCAAAGTCCAAGTTGTAACCAACTTTATAGCAGAGTGCTCTGGCCCAAACGGGGTAGAAGAAGAAGCAACAACAATTCCGTAAGCATGACTTCTATATGTTAAAGGTGCATCTAACGAGAAAGATGTAACAATCCTTAAATTTAGTCAAATTTTAAAAGAAACTTCATTTGAATTTTAGAATTAAATATTTAAAATTCAAATAAATTTGAATTTAAATATCGATTTTTGGGATATCGAAAAATATATTTTTTCAAATTCAACAAAATAGAAAAAATTTGAAATTTGAAATTTTGGTAAAATTTGGTTAAAAATTTTAAATTTGAAATTTTATTCTTTTTTTATGGAGCTAGACTGAATTCTCATCTCCTCTCTACTTTTCTTTTTGTTAAAATCTGATTCCTACATCTTCGAATCTGTAATTTTCTGCTTAAAAACGCGTATTTTTAACGTTTGTGCGCGTTCCTGTATTTTTTCCAATATTTTGTTTGTATTTATACTAGTATTATACGCGGTATATACTAATATTTATTTGAATTGGCCCTTGGGTAGGTGAAGGGTTGGTTGAACCGACACCTGTTGGCTGAACCGACACTTCTCTTCACTGAAATTCCTACGTATAGAAAAGTGTATGTTCATTTTTCTTCTCACCTCCTTCCTTCTCATCTCCTTCCTCACCAGAACAGAAACCAGTAAACCTTCCATCCTTCTCCTCCTTCAATTCCTAAACCTAATCCCCAAATTCTCCTCACCGTGCTCCTCTGCTCCATCACCAAAACCTAGCCTAGCCTCCATCTCCTTCTCTGCACCAAAATCCTAACCCAAATTCTCCTTTCTTCCCCTTTTTTCCCTCCTCCTTTCCGCACCTTCCCTCTTCCCTCCTCTTATTATCGCGCCTAGACTTTCCACCATTCCCATGCCAAACACTGCCACCCACCCACGCATCCAACCCCTCCAGCCCACGTGCCGACCCGTCCTTTCCCCTAGCTTAGGCTATATGGCCTAAACCTAGCCCTTGGTCGAACCCTCCACCTCTTTATATATAAAAAGATAGAAAAAAGTTTTATTTTAAAAAAAAAAGTTTGTAAGAAAAAAGGGTTTTGCAAAGGGATTGCTCCAAAGTCCATAGCTTGATTTGGGTTTGGGTTTTGCTAGCTTGGATCTGATTTCCGTTCATGTTTGTCATGCCCATTCGTAGTGTTTTGTCGTGTCTATTTGCCGTTTTTGTCAATTTCTCTAGTCACAAAAGGTGAGCAATCACTCATGACTAGTATGCTTATTTTAAGTGAATCGACACCATTTGAATTGACAGTAAAATGTTAGGATTTTCTAGTTAACATGATATATATTATTATGCTCATTGATATGTTATATGCTATGCCGTGCTATGTTATGTTTATTTTATATCACAATGCAAGTTCCCTAACTATGGATTGAAATGATACATACCCGAACGATCTTTTAGATTAGGAAAAATCGTTATGGGTTGAAATGATAGACCGAATTGATTTGAATTTGAGATACGGGTTGAAACGATATATACTCGAAAATTTTATTTTAATTTGGGTTGAAATGATACACACCCAATCACTTGACCATATGGTAGAAAATTTTATACAGACGTCGTTGTTTGGATTTTAAATTTATTTTAAACTATTTAAATTATTTTCTAAATTTAAAAGTATGTTTTGATTAATAAAGTGATTTTTTAAATTTTAATTTATTGATTTTATTCAGAAATTAGTATTTGGAAAATAATAATAATTTATTTGTTTTAGAGTTTAAAATTTTCAAGCCAAAATGATTTAAAGAAAATTTAAGATTTTAACTTAGAATTTATTTGGTTTTAAACATATAATTTTAAATAATTTAAAGGTTAATTTAATAAAATATTTTATATAAATTTTATGAAATTTTATTATAAATTTAATTTATTATAAATATAGTTTTATTTAGTATATAAAAATATAGTTTTAGTTTAATATAATAAACGTAGATTTGATATAACAACTTTAATAAATAAATTTAAGAAGTTATGTGAAGAATAATTTGCATTTAAATTTTATATAAAGGATCTAAATTTAAATAAGATTTAATTTAAGTTTTAAAGGTATGATTTTGGAATGTAATAATCTGATTTAATATGAATTTTAAATTAAATGTTTTAAATCTAAGATATTATTGAAGTTAAATATTCTAGTATTCATTTAAATTATCATTCAAGATTTATTATTCAAATGTTTTATAAAATGACCACGATGTGAAAAATATAACGATTGGTTATTAAAGAGACCGGGGTCGGATATTGTCTTACTCTCTACCAATTTCGAAATCACTTTAACAGCTGTACACGCGGTGGAGGATCCAGAACGAAGTAGGATGGTTTGGCGAACGCTTCTGGTATGGGGTAAGCAACGCAGCCCTGACCCCCTGGTCAGCTTGGATGACTAAAACATGAGCCATCACCAGGCGAAGTGAGGTCACTTCTCCTATCGGACACGCTTCTTCGATACCACATCTTTTACTCTGTGATTGATTTGGGGACCCTTTGATTATGGGAGTGTTGTTTCGAGGTGGGCGATAATAGCTGCTATGTGTTACCACCAGTCTTGTGCTGCAAAACAGTAGAATCCTTCTTAGGTTAAAGCCTCGTGTGCCTTGTCATCTTCCCTAGCGCACTACGATTTTGTTTTGTGTCATACTTATGGAATGCTCCCTGATATCCCACCGATTTGGTAGAGTTTACAATATTATATAGACTACAACATTTAATAAAATGTGTTAAGGAGGATATGGGTAAAACCTTAATGCTATTTTCGATATATTATACTTTACTGATAGACATTATGTATAATAGCGTATTTTACATTTTTCTTTTTTTATGGATCCTTAAAGGATGGCAATCCCAAACATCTTTTATGTTACTGATGCATTTTATTATAAAGTTCACTTGAGTTGGTTTACTTAGATAAGTATGTTAATTCTGACTCAAGTGTTTTGTTTTACTTTATGCTCGCGTCAGCCTAAGTAGCACAGCCTGAGTGTCTCAGCTTGGGCATCACAGCCTTGGATTCGCCTTTTGGAGCTAAGATATGCTGGAGCTTAGCAATCTATCTATTATTTTCTATTTCAGTTATTTCCTTTTCAATCAGTTTCTTATGTAATTAGTGGACTTATGTATTTAGACTTTCGGTTGTATTTGCTTTCAGACTCTGACATTATGTATCTGTTTGAGATTATGTATTTAGTAGCTTCATGAACTACTATGTTTATTTATTCTGCTACGAGATATTCTGCTTGTTCCCTGTCTGTGATTCTGTGATTGATTTTATTTACCTCAAATAATTAACAATATGTTATTTTGAAGTATTCAAGTCTGACATGTGTGGTTTTATTGTCGATTTGAATGGTTCAAAATAGTGGGCCGTGACATTTGTTATCAGAATTTTGGTTTTTAGGCGAACCATAGCCTACGGGGTAAATACTCACCAGAGATAGGGTAGTTGTGATGTCCCGGAAATTTAGGCAATAATTATTTAATAGTTTCATTGATAATTATTTTAAAGTGTGAAATATTGATTTAATAATTTAATTCAAACAGAAATTCTCTTTTGAAAATTAATAATTATTTTGTTTAATAAATGATATTCTTTTCAAAAGTTAATAATATTGAAATGATAAATTCATCTTTCTAAACTGATTCAAAAATATTTTATTTATAATGTATAAGTTTATACATTGTAAATAGAGGATTTGGTTTTAATTTTAATTTATATTAAATAAAGAATATTTTCTAATTTTATATATAATTGTATAATTTGTAAATTGATTAAATTAATTTAAAATTAGTATTGTAAACTTTTCAAAAGTTTGTTTTAAAAATCTATCTTATATTTTCATAGAAATGTAAGTAAGTATTTATTTTGTTTATAAGAATAAATATAGTTTAAATTTTGTTTTATAATAAAGATTTATTTTGTTTATTTTAAAGAAAATTGTTTTCTTTGAAATAAATTTAATTCATTCTTGTTAAATTATAACATTTGACTTAAAACTCTTGAATAAGATAAACTCAACATTATTCTTCTTTTAAAAATCTTCTCTTTTGAAATTAGTTTTAAAAGAATATTATTTTGAAAAATAATTAAGCAAACATTTAAAATGTATAGTTTTAAAAAGAAGTTTATAAGTAGACATGTAATTATTTTCAAGGCTAATGTTAATAAAACATTTGAAACATGCTAAAATAAATTAGAAATGGTTTTAGGATAAATTTAAATACAATTATGAATTAAGAATTGCTTTTATATTAGTAATGTACATGTGTTAAAATCTTAAAACATAAAGTAAACACTTGTAAAAATTTAACATAATAAGTTAACAAGTGGCAAGCTAATTCATTTTTGAAATTTAATTTTATTGACAATAAAACATAACAAATGCATTTGTTAAATACACTTTCTCTTCAAATTGAAAAATCTGAAAACCGGATTTGTAAAAAAAAAAGAATTTCAAAACCCAAACAAATGCATGTTAAAATTTCTGCAAACAAACTTCAATATAAAATCTGCAAAATCAATTTCTACAAAGCAACTACAAATCTACATGCAATATTTCAACTTCTAGTGGAGTTCAACCTCAATTTGAATCTGAGCAATGAAGTTTTGGGGTTTGCATGCATTTAAGACCAGAATCTTCATCAACCAGAAGAGCAATTTCAGTAATCAAAATGCAAGCCCCGGGTTCAACATGCAGTTTCAAACAGGGACCTGGAATTTGTGATGCATCTCTGGAAAATGAATCTGCATCTAATTTGATGTCTGCATCTTCATTAAAAAAAGTGAGTAAACTTTTTATTTTAAAAATCAATTTGTTTTAAATCAAAATTATATAAAATTTCCTGAATGAAAGTATTAGTTCACACTAATTAAAATCTGGATGATTAAAACTGCTCTGTTATTTATTTTTATTTTTTGTGAGAACCTCAATGCAAAAGTTTGAATCTGTCTGATGCATGTGAATATGTAAAATTGTGTATGCTTGTATGAGTTTATTTGTGATCAATATGATGTGTAAATATATATATATATATATATATATATATATATATGTATATATATGTATGTATGTATGGGATTACAGTAATCCTGATTTACAGTTTGCTGTTTAAACTAAGTTTAATAGGAAACTTTATTCACTTGTTTAATCTCTGTTAGGAATTAATATGAGCAACAAATAATGTTGTTTAATAATAAATTATGTTCTTAAATCATAATTAGTTGTTTTGAAAAATCTGTTGCTTCTGAAGCAAATACAGCAGTAAGTATTTCAATAAAACAAAAATATAAACATCATTAATTATTAATTACAAGATTATAACATGAATGTATGTTATAAATCAGAAATTTTAAAACAAAATTCCATCTTTTTAAATTAACAGTGGAATTAGCATTCAGTTTTGAACAGAATTAAGAATTTAGGAAGTATCTGATAGGCTAGTGAATTTTAGGGGTTAGAATGCTTCCTGTAGGTAGAGTGTTGATGTAAGAATGAGGAAAGACTGAGCAATTAGTGATCAGAGAGAAGAGGAGATGGAAATTTTGATTTCCAGGTTTTAAGCCCTAGTTCCTGAAGATAGGGTTATTTTTGAAGATTTTGATTCCTCTGTTGTTTCGTGTGATTCGAGATTATGGGGAGTTGCAGAGGAGTCATCGAGGAAGGGTTTTGCCGGAATCTCAGGGTTGATGATGGTTGGAGGCGAGCTTATGTGTATGGCTTTTGGGTGCAGAGGAGTTTCCAGTTTTGGCTTGGTTTTTTTAAATTTGTTTCCTTGAGCTGTAGTGGATTTTGAAAGGTCATGATCATGTAGGATGGTAGTTGGCGACTTGGTGAGGTGGTCTTGAGAGGATGGTGATCATCAGAGTGCCGGTGCATATGCACCGTGCACATAAATATTCTGGTGAACTTTGTGGGGTAGTGCAGTGTTTTGTCTCGTGCAATCCTCGGGTATTTTTGATTTTGACTCGAAGCAGTTGGGATGGGAACTCGAAGTAAATAGAGGGGTTGCTCGGGTTAGTTTGATTGTAGGTTTAAAAATCTGTAGATTTGCAGTTTTTAAAAGTTTAAATAAAATTCATAATTTAAAGATTGTAATTTGATTCAAATGTAAGTTAAGACTGAATTCAAATGAAGTTTGAAATTCAAAGTTTTAAAAAAAATGAAAATCTTAAATTTAAACAAGATTTAAATTCAGTTTTAAATCAAGATTTAAAACAGTTTCAGGTTTATCTTTAAAACCAAAATTTGATTTAAAACAGTTTTTATTATTTTTAAATTTTGAACAGATTTAAATGTTTAAGCAAGATTTAAATTTGTTTTTGAAATCAAGTTAAAAACTATTTTCAAGTTTCTTTGAAAACCAGTTTTGATTTCAAAACAGTTTGTAAAATTTTAAAAAATATATATATATGAATGAACATATTCAAATGTTTTAAAAATAGAATTTGATTTCAAATAAGATTTAAAACTTGAAATAATTTAGTTCCTTTTGTATTGAATTAAAATATGAAGTGTTAATTTTAAATTTGAAAGTTGAAATTAATCAATCTATTTTCAAAGCTTAATTTATTTTAATTAAGTAATTTATTTCAAATCTTTCTTGTATATTTAAGTAATGAATGTTCTTTAAATATTCATTTTATTGTAAGGTTTATAATTATTTAATTTAGATTAATGTTTAATAGTTAAACATTTTAAATATTAATTTTTTAAATGGAATTTGAATTTGAATTTAGAAATGTATTGTTTTAATACATTTTGAATATAAATGAGTCATTTGGTAAGTAATTTAATTATTTTGTAAAATATTTAAGATAATTAAGGATTTACTTAATAATTTGATTTTAGATAATGGTTTAGATTAATTTATTAATTAGAAATTATTTATTAATAATTAATCTAATTCAAATTTTCTTAAGTATGTAATTATTGAAAATGTTGTTAATTAATAAAAATAATTATCTAAGGATAACTAAGTAATGAATTAATGTAATTAATTTTGATATTCAACTAGATTAATTAATTGAATATAATTAATTGTAATTTGTTAAGTATAATTAATTATTAAAGTAATTAATGAATTAATTACTTATTGTAATTAATTTTGATTTAATTAAGTTAATTAATTTAGTTTAATTAATTTAAATAAATCATTTGATGATTTTAAAAGAGTAATTACTAAATGTAATTAATGGAGCAGGATTACTTAGAGAAGTAATAATGATAATTACTGGAATGTAATTAGTAATTTGGCTAATTACTTTTGGAATTAATTAAGGAATTAATAAATGATTAGTTATTGGATAATTAATTTATAAATAAGTAATTAAAGATAGTTAATTACTAAATTGAATATTAATCAAGGTGATTAATAATTAGATTAATTACTAAATGTAATTAATTTTAATTAAATAATTTATTTAAATATCAGGGATCATTAATTATTATAATTAATGATGTAATTAAGGATTGTTTGATTAAGTTAATTTAAATTAAGCGATTGATTAATTTTGATTAATTAAGGATAAAATATAATTAATTAATAAATGAGTAATTAAATGTTAATTACTTATGATTAAGGTTAATTAATTTGTGAAATTAATTAAAGACTAATTACTCATTGTAATAGTGAATGATTAATCAATGATATTTAATCAAGTTAAATACTTAGTGAAAGATTTATTAGCTGGGCTAATTAATTAAAGGATATTAAGCAGGATTTTAATGAGTAATTAATTTAATTTATTTTAAATTAATTAGAGATGGTTGTAATTAATTTAATTCATTTTAAATTAATTATAATTGATGGTTAATAAATCATTGCTTATGGATGTTATTTATTGAATGGTTATGATCTCAGTAATGAGATTTGTATCTGTATGATATGGATGATTGGTTTAAGTATGATGATTTGTGATGGATTTTTTGGTTGAATGATTATCTGTTTGTGATGATGATACAGATTATTTGTTTATGATATAAATGTGATTATCTATTGTGAGATGTAGTTTATCTATCTATGTGAATTAGATGATAATGAAACGAGTTAATTGTTTAAAACCCTTAAGTATAACTTGGACATTAAGATGGCGTTTGGTTTCGATGAGACCGGGATCGGGTTTCCATATTTGGATATCTGAAAACCACATCGATTCCAATTAAACGTTAGGTCGTTAATCCAAGTGGAGCATGTGAAGACTCGAGGTGTAAGGTCTATACGTCAGCATAACTCTGTGGGTGATTCCGTAATGAGTTGACGGAATAGTACTTATAGGTTCGAGATGGTGATTTAGAGTGCAAGGGTAATCGTCGTTAACTCTGAGGGTAATTCCTATACGAGTGTAACGAGATAATGCCTTCGGTTTCGTTCGAACTCGGAACGAACTTGTGTGGATTGAATGCTTTCAGAACATCGTCAGGTGGACGATGAGCATTCTAAGATTGATATGTACTATAAAGGTAATCATAGCCTCAAGCCTCATCAACCGGGAATGGCTAAAACTGGGGAGGTGCAGCAAAGCTTCGTGGGTAGCTCCCATTGGAGAGCAAGATTTATCCTTGTCTAGAGGTTCCTTTATATTCGGCTGTGTGGCAGTTGGTGACGACCAATCTGCGGGGTGGTCTTGTTTGAAACTGTTCAGTAAGGAATGGTTGCGGCTTTGTGTTACAGGGGAGCGGGCGTACTCCTCGGTACGGTGATCTAGGCCATGTACTGTGACGGGCGGTACCCCAGTAGCCCTGCCATTGATGGAAACCCATTCTTCCTACGAGAACCTACGGTTTTGATTGTATTACCCACCTTTGTGGCTAGTAGCTGGAATTTAATGAATGTAACAATTTCGGTTATTTCTTATTTACTTGAAAACCCTAGACACTATTATAATATCGCTGGATTTCCTATCAAATGTTTTGGTTAGTGTAAGGTAAAAACTTTTCCATGTTTATGTGTGGGAAGTCTTACGTGATACCTTTTGTTTCCAAAGGATTTTCTAAAGTTAAGCAACTTTTATCCCCGTTTACTCACACCAGAACCCTGTCTGACCTGAGTGTTTATTTTCTGTTTTATTAAACTCTTGGGTACTCATATTATGTATGAGTAGTCAAGTTATTCAGGATTGCTTTGACAAGTTCTGGAGGAGATAATGGACCAGGAGGCTTCAGCGTGTAGATATATTTAGTGGTTCCGCTGTGTTTGAGTTGTATCTGTTTTTCTCTGATGTACTTGGATTGTAATTGCTAGACGGATGTTTATAACTGTCTAGTTTGTGTTGTATTAGCTGTATTACTCTATGTATATGATACTATGTAATGTTTTATGTGATATATTATAATTTATTCGATTCCGCTATGAGATTCTGATGTTTTCTGTTCTTTCTTTCCTTTCTTTTCTCTTTCCTATCCCTTTCTTTCTTCTTAGCGATGCGACTTCCTGGAGTTTGGAAGTTGGGTTGTTACGTTGTGGTATCAGACCTCTAGGTTGAGCGAATACCAAGACTCTGGAGTGGTGACCTTCTTGAGAGAGCGTATTTGTAATTTTGAATATTTATATATATATTCATTTCTACCTATTAGATTGGGTTACCTGTTCAGGTTTTCCAATATAAGTTCTAAAGATAGATAGGGTCGTGGTGTGCGTAACACAACTACCAATGGTTGGAGTCCAAGTGTTTGAGGTTGGAAGTGATCTGCTATGGCGGTATTGGGCATCTTGAGTATTTTTTCAGTTTGGTGTAAAGGATTTTTCTGATCTCTGAACGAAATCTTTTCAAGATTCGGAGTGTATTTTTGGATTGTAAGCTGGATTGCACTCGTTTGAGTGGATTTTCTTGAGTTTGGACCAGTTGTGAGTTCTGAAGCCAGCAATGGTATTATGGCTACCTTAGGAAGGAGTTCTGTCTATATTTGAGTTTGAGACTCAGTTTGGCAGGATGTTTTGAGCTTGGTTTGGGAGCGAGTTTCCTGAGAGATATCTGTCTATCTGGAAGGCTCTATTGTGGAAGAGGCTGGTGTAGCTTTGAGGTTCGATGAGCTTTTGGATAAGGAAGTTTTGGCAGCAGTAGTAGCTGTGTGTGGCCTGTTTCTTCGATGGTTCAGAAATCTCTGTGATTCTTCTATCAGTAGTCCGGGCAGATGGTGGAGCTTGTCCATTTCTTCTGGAAGCCCAGCTGGGTGTGATGTTAGTGGTTAAGAGGTGGACCACTAGTTCTTCTTTGGATTAGAAGGTTTTATCTGTTCTGATTTTGTAGTGAGAACGATTTCTTGGGATCTGAACTTGGTAGAATCGCAAAAGTGACTTGCGATGGTTCGGAAGTTCTCTGGGTAAGCTTTGTTTGGATTGAAGCATCTCTAGAGGATGTTTGAGTTATCGAAGTGGTATTTTCTGGATATCTTCGAGGGAATTAAGATTTGCATCCGCATCGAGAGTTTGAGTTCTGTTTCGACCTGGTTCTTGGAGTTTTACCGGTGAATCAGATTAATATGAGGTTCTTTAAGAGAAATCTGTTTAAGTTGGTAGGATTTTTTTTGATCCAGCTTTCTGGTTGAATTTTTGCTGTGATGTTTGTGACTGAATCGGATAGTTCACTGAGATTTTATGGAATTTGATGAACAAATGTTTCCGGGATAAGTTGATCAAGTTTATACTTGTGTTCATCAACAGCATTCTCGAATCAGAGTTGCGCAGTGGAAGCATGGTGGCAGCTATTCCGGAATAGAAGGGACACCCGATTCTTTGGAATTTGAGTTTTGTCTTGGATCGGGGGATTTCTACAGGAAATTTATTTTGGATCTGGAGGCTTGATTGTTTTGTGCATCTGTTTTGTTTTCCGGATAAGAGTAGTATGTTTGGAGTCTTCTGATGTTTGTGAAATAGAGTTTATGTGGTGGATTTTGTTTGATCTAGAAGGTTGGAAGGCAGCCCAGGATCGATATGAGAGATTTGTGGACATGAGTATTGGATCTTTCTGTTTTCTCTTGAGAGTGAAGTGTTTGGCCTACAGGATTGAATTTCCAGTTCGGATGGCTGGAATTTGTTTTGTTTTTCACGTATCTCTGAGGGAGTACGTGTATGGTTTATCTCTGATTTTAGAATCAGTAGTTCTAAGAGATTTGGGAATTGATCAGGACTTGTCTATGGTCCAGTTCTATGTTAAGATTTGTAGATCTAGATATACAGGAGCTCTAGATCTGAGTAGTGTAGCTAGTTTAGATTCTGTAGAGCGAGTGTCCCGGTGTTTATACCTGGGAAACTCTAGGGAATTCTATCCAGAATTTTATCTGGATAATTAGAATTGTTAGTTTGAATTGGTTGCTATGGTTGCTAGTATTTGGTTGATAGCATATGTTTGCTGTTTTAAATTTTAAAATCTGTATGGGATTATTAAATTACCTTTACTTTTAAATTTCGGGGACGAAATTCTTTTAAGGGGGAAGGAATGTGATGTCCCGGAAATTTAGGCAATAATTATTTAATAATTTCATTGATAATTATTTTAAAGTGTGAAATATTGATTTAATAATTTAATTCAAACAGAAATTCTCTTTTGAAAATTAATAATTATTTTGTTTAATAAATGATATTCTTTTCAAAAGTTAAAAATATTTAAATGATAAATTCATCTTTCTAAACTGATTTAAAAATATTTTATTTATAATGTATAAATGTTTATACATTGTAAATAGAGGATTTGGTTTTAATTTTAATTTATATTAAATAAAGAATATTTTCTAATTTTATATATAATGGTATAATTTGTAAATTGATTAAATTAATTTAAAATTAGTATTCTAAACTTTTCAAAAGTTTGTTTTAAAAATCTATCTTATATTTTCATAGAAATGTAAGTAAGTATTTATTTTGTTTATAAGAATAAATATAGTTTAAATTTTGTTTTATAATAAAGACTTATTTTGTTTATTTTAAAGAAAATTGTTTACTTTGAAATAAATTTAATTCATTCATGTTAAATTATAACATTTGACTTAAAACTCTTGAATAAGATAAACTCAATATTATTCTTCTTTTAAAAATCTTCTCTTTTGAAATTAGTTTTAAAAGAATATTATTTTGAAAAATATTCAAGAAAACATTTAAAATGTATAGTTTTAAAAAGAAGTTTATAAGTAGACATGTAATTATTTTCAAGGCTAATGTTAATAAAACATTTGAAACATGCTAAAATAAATTAGAAATGGTTTTCGGATAAATTTAAATACAATTATGAATTAAGAATTGCTTTTATATTAGTAATGTACATGTGTTAAAATCTTAAAACATAAAGTAAACACTTGTAAAAATTTAACATAATAAGTTAACAAGTGGCAAGCTAATTCATTTTTGAAATTTAATTTTATTGACAATAAAACATAACAAATGCATTTGTTAAAAACACTTTCTCTTCAAATTGAAAAATCTGAAAACCAGATTTGTAAAAAAAAAAGAATTTCGAAACCCAAACAAATGCATGTTAAAATGTCTGCAAACAAACTTCAATATAAAATCTGCAAAATCAATTTCTACAAAGCAACTACAAATCTGCATGCAATATTTCAACTTCTAGCTGGAGTTCAACCTCAATTTGAATCTGAGCAATGAAGTTTTGGAGTCTGCATGCATTTAAGACGAGAATCTTCCCCGGGTTCAACATGCAGTTTCAAACAGGGACCTGGAATTTGTGATGCATCTCTGGAAAATGAATCTGCATCTAATTTGATCTCTGCATCTTCATTAAAAAAAGTGAGTAAACTTTTTATTTTAAAATGCAGTTTCTTTTTAATCAAAATTATATAAAATTTCCTGAATGAAAGTATTAGTTCACACTAATTAAAATCTGGATGATTAAAACTGCTCTGTTATTTATTTTTATTTTTTGTGAGAACCTCAATGCAAAAGTTTGAATCTGTCTGATGCATGTGAATATGTAAAATTGTATATGATTGTATGAGTTTATTTGTGATCAATATGATGTGTGAATATATATATATATATATATATATATATATATATATATATATATATATGGGATTACAGTAATCCTGATTTACAGTTTGCTGTTTAAACTAAGTTTAATAGGAAACTTTATTCACTTGTTTAATCTCTGTTAGGAATTAATATGAGCAATAAATAATGTTCTTTAATAATAAATTATGTTCTTAAGTCATAATTAGTTGTTTTGAAAAATCTTTTGCTTCTGAAGCAAATACAGCAGTAAGTATTTCAATAAAACAAAAATATAAACATCATTAATTATTAATTACAAGATTATAACATGAATGTATGTTATAAATCAGAAATTTTAAATCAAAATTCCACCTTTTTAAATTAACAGTGGAATTGGCATTCTGTTTTGAACAGAATTAAGAATTTAGGAAGTATCTTATAGGCTAGTGAATTTTAGGGGTTAGAATGCTTCATGTAGGTAGAGTGTTGATGTAAGAATGAGGAAAGACTGAGCAATTAGTGATCAGAGAGAAGAGGAGTTGGAAATTTTGATTTCCAGGTTTCAAGCCCTACTTCCTGAAGATAGGGTTATTTTTGAAGATTTTGATTCCTCTGTTGTTTCGAGTGATTCGAGATTATGGGGAGTTGCAGAGGAGTCATCGAGGAAGGGTTTTGCCGGAATCTCAGGGTTGATGATGGTCGAAGGCGAGCTTATGTGATGTTGACAGGTATGGCTTTTGGGTGCAGAGGAGTTTCCAGTTTTGGCTTCGTTTTTCTAAATTTGTTTCCTTGAGCTGTAGTGGATTTTGAAAGGTCATGATCATGTAGGATGGTGGTTGGCGACTTGGTGAGGCGGTCTTGAGAGGCTGGTGATCATCAGAGTGCCGGTGCATATGCACCGTGCACATAAATATTCTGGTGAACTTTGTGGGGTAGTGCAATGTTTTGTCTCGTGCAATCCTCGGGTATCTTTGATTTTGACTTGAAGCAGTTGGGATGGAAACTCGAAGTAAATAGAGGGGTTGTTCGGGTTAGTTTGATTGCAGGTTTAAAAATCTGTAGATTTGCAGTTTTTAAAAATTTAAATAAAATTCATAATTTAAAGATTGTAATTTGATTCAAATGTAAGTTAAGACTGAATTCAAATGAATTTTGAAATTCAAAGTTTTAAAAAAATGAAAATCTTAAATTTAAACAAGATTTAAATTCAGTTTTAAATAAAGATTTAAAACAGTTTCAGGTTTATCTTGAAAATCAGAATTTGATTTAAAACAGTTTTTGTTATTTTTAAATTTTGAACAGATTTAAATGTTTAAGCAAGATTTAAATTTGTTTTTGAAATCAAGTTAAAAACTGTTTTCAAGTTTCTTTGAAAACCAGTTTTGATTTCAAAACAGTTTGTAAAATTTAAAAAAAATTATATATATATGAATGAACATATTCAAATGTTTTAAAAATAGAATTTGATTTCAAATAAGATTTAAAACTTGAGATAATTTAGTTCCTTTAGTATTGAATTAAAATATGAAGTGTTAATTTTAAATTTGAAAGTTGAAATTAATCAATCTATTTTCAAAGCTTAATTTATTTTAATCAAGTAATTTATTTCAAATCTTTCTTGTATATTTAAGTAATGAATGTTCTTTAAATATTCATTTTATTGTAAGGTTTATAATTATTTAATTTAGATTAATGTTTAATAGTTAAACATTTTAAATATTAAAATCTTAAGTGGAATTTGAATTTGAATTTAGAAATGTATTGTTTGAATACATTTTGAATATAAATGAGTCATTTGATAAGTAATTTAATTATTTTGTAAAATATTTAAGATAATTAAGGATTTACTTAATTATTTGATTTTAAATAATGTTTTAGATTAATTTATTAATTAGAAATGATTTATTAATAATTAATCTAATTCAAATTTTCTTAAGTATGTAATTATTGAAAATGTTGTTAATTAATAAAAATAATTATCTAAGGATAATTAAGTAATTAATTAATGTAATTAATTTTGATATTTAACTAGATTAATTAATTGAATATAATTAATTGTAATTTGTTAAGTATAATTAATTGTTAAAGTAATTAATGAATTAATTACTTATTGTAATTAATTTTGATTTAGTTAAGTTAATTAATTTAGTTTAATTAATTTAAATAAATCATTTGATGATTTTAAAAGAGTAATTACTAAATGTAATTAGTGGAGCAGGATTACTTAGAGAAGTAATAATGATAATTACTGGAATGTAATTAGTAATTTGGATAATTACTTTTGGAATTAATTAAGGAATTAATAAATGATTAATTATTGGATAATTAATTTATAAATAAGTAATTAAAGATAGTTAATTACTAAATTGAATATTAATCAAGGTGATTAATAATTAGATTAATTACTAAATGTAATAAATTTTAACTAAATAATTTATTTAAATATTGGAGATCATTAATTATTATAATTAATGATGTAATTAAGGATTGTTTGATTAAGTTAATTTAAATTGAGTGATTGATTAATTGTAATTAATTAAGGATAAAATATAATTAATTATAATTAATTAATAAATGAGTAATTAAATGTTAATTACTTATGATTAAGGTTAATTAATTTGTGAAATTAATTAAAGACTAATTACTCATTGTAATAATGAATGATTAATCAATGATATTTAATCAAGTTAAATACTTAGTGAAAGATTTATTAGCTGGGTTAATTAATTAAAGGATATTAAGCAGGATTTTAATGAGTAATTAATTTAATTTATTTTAAATTAATTAGAGATGGTTGTAATTAATTTAATTCATTTTAAATTAATTATAATTGATGGTTAATAAATCATTGCTTATGGATGTTATTGATTGAATGGTTGTGATCTCAGTAATGAGATTAGTTGTATCTGTATGATATGGATGATTGGTTTAAATATGATGGTTTGTGATGGATTTTTTGGTTGAATGATTATCTGTTTGTGATGATGATATAGATTATTTGTTTATGATATGAATGTGATTATCTATTGTGAGATGTAGTTTATCTATCTATGTGAATTAGATGATAATGAAACGAGTTAATTGTTTAAAACCCTTAAGTATAACTTGGACATTAAGATGGCGTTTGGTTTCGATGAGACCGGGATCGGGTTTCCATATTTGGATATCCGAAAACCACATCGATTCCAATTAAACGTTAGGTCGTTAATCCAAGTGGAGCATGTGAAGACTCGAGGTGTAAGGGCTATACGTCAGTATAACTCTGTGGGTGATTCCATAATGAGTTGACGGAATAGTACTTATAGGTTCGAGATGGTGATTTAGAGTGCAAGGGTTATCGTCGTTAACTCTGAGGGTGATTCCAATACGAGTGTAACGAGATAATGCCTTCGGTTTCGTTCGAACCCGGAACGAACTTGTATGGATTGAATGCTTTCAGAACATCTTCAGGTGGACGATGAGCATTCTAAGATTGATATGTCCTATAAAGGTAATCGTAGCCTCAAGCCTCATCAACCGGGAAGGGCTAAAACAGGGGAGGTGCAGCAAAGCTTCGTGGGTAGCTCCCACTGGAGAGCAAGATTTATCCCTGTCTAGAGGTCCCTTTATATTCAGCCGTGTGGCAGTTGGTGACGACCAATCTGCGGGGTGGTCTTGTTTGGAACTGTTCAGTAAGGAATGGTTCCGGCTTTGTGTTGCAGGGGAGCGGGCGTACTCCTCGGTACGGTGATCTAGGCCACGCACTGTGACGGGCGGTACCCCAGTAGCCCTACCATTGATGGAAACCCATTCTTCCTACGAGACCCTACGGTTTTGATTGTATTACCCACTTTTATGGCTAGTAACTGGAATTTAATGAATGTAACAATTTCGACTATTTCTTATTTACTTGAAAACCCTAGACACTATTATAATATCACTGGATTTCCTATCAAATGTTTTGGTTAGCGTAAGGTAAAAACTTTTCCATGTTTATGTGTGGGAAGTCTTACGTGATACCTTTTGTTTCCAAAGGATTTTCTAAAGTTAAGCAACTTTTATCCCCGTTTACTCACACCAGACCCCTGTCTGACCTGAGTGTTTATTTTCTGTTTTATTAAACTCTTGGGTACTCATATTATGTATGAGTAGTCAAGTGATTCAGGATTGCTTTGACAAGTTCTGGAGGAGATAATGGAGCAGGAGGCTTCAGCGTGTAGATATATTTAGTGGTTCCGCTGTGTTTGAGTTGTATCTGTTTTTCTCTGATGTACTTGGATTGTAATTGCTAGACGGATGTTTATAACTGTCTAGTTTGTGTTGTATTAGCTGTATTACTCTGATGTATATGATACTATGTAATGTTTTATGTGATATATTATAATTTATTCGATTCCGCTGTGAGATTCTGATGTTTTCTGTTCTTTCTTTCCTTTCTTTTCTCTTTCCTATCCCTTTCTTTCTTCTTAGCGATGCGACTTCCTGGAGTTTGGAAGTTGGGTCGTTACAGTAGCGGTACTCTAGAACGAGTAAAATTAGTCTCGGAATCATTTCTTCTGAGAGAGCGTATTTTGAAAAGTATAAAATGATTTATAAAAGGATTTTAAAGTATTTTTGGATATAAAAATTTGTTTTAAAATTTAATCCTTTTCCTTGAAATTCCTTCCTTCGAATCCACCTTGTTAGTTAGAATTCTTTGATGAGGATTTCTTAAGTCTGAATCCTTATGTGTGTCTAATCCTATTGGTGGTCCCAGGAACCTTGGTAGGATTTGTAAAGGGGTGGCACTCCTTTACGAGAGGCTTCGTTTTATTGGTAATTTCTATGTTCTTGGTTTTGATCCTTTTTACTTTTTGCTTGGAGGCGATTGACTGAAGAAATATGAAGCTGTTTTCTCTTGCAAATCTCGAACTGATTCTTTAGTGATGATAAGGGTAATCCTTTGGCGATTGAATGCCATATGCCTTAGGATTATGATAGAAGTTTTATCTTTTTTCTTTGTTCCCATCTTAGTGACATTGACTCCACTCCTGTTGTCAAACTCTTTTCTGATGTTTTTGGTGAAGTCTCTTCTCTTCCTCATAAGCGGAAAATTGAATTCTGCATTGACTTGATTCCTAGAGCCCGACCAGTAGTTCTTCCTCCTAGAAGGTTGGAACCCATGGAAAAAGTCGAGTTGAGGTAGCAGATAGAACACCTATTTTCTAGGGGTTTGATTAGGCCGATTCATTCAGAATAGGGAGAGGCAGTGGTATTTGTCACTAAATCCGATGATTCCTTGAGGATGTGTGTTAATTATAGAGAGTTGAATAAGCCTGCAATGAAGAACATATATCTTATGCCTCGTATCAATGACATGCTCGATCAACTCTATGGAGCTAAAGTTTCTCTCAGCTTGATCTTACCACTGGTTTTCTCCAGCTCAGAGAATGGTTTGTATGAATGTTTAGTTATGATTTTTGGTTTGACTATTGGCCCAGCCTTCTTCATTGATCTTATGTGTCGTGTTTTTCGTGATGTCGTCAACAAGTTTGTTTTGGTTTTCGTTGATGATATCCTTGTCTTTTCTAAGTCTGAGAAGGAGAATGAAGCACATTTGGGTTTTGTTCTTGAAACCCTGAGGAGTCGTCAATGGAAAGCTAAATTTTTGAAATGCCATTTCTAGAAGGATGAAGTTCGATTTCTTGGGCATATTGTTTTTGAAAATGGGGTTTCGGTCGGTCCTGTTAAGCTCGCCGCAATTAGTGTATGTCTATCCTCTTTCTTCTTTTGTAACTTATCTTATCTTTATTTGAGATTCAAATTCTCTATTCTATTTCAAAATTGGGAAAGACCTAAGAGACCTTCTGATATTCGTAGCTTTTTGGGCTTAGCAGGTTATTATTGGAGGTTTATTGAGAATTTTGCACGGATTGCTACACCTCTCACTACTTTGACTCGTAAGAATGCTAAATTTATACGGGGTGATAAGTGCGAAATTACATTCAGTGAATTAAAATGCAAGCTTACTTCTGCACCAGTTCTAACCATTCCAAATGGAAGTGAGAGATTAACGGTATATACTGATGCTAGTCAAGAAGGTTTGTGGGCTGTTTTGATGCAGAATGGGAAGGTTATTGCTTATGCCAATCGTCAGTTGAAGACTCACAAAGCCAATTATGCAGCTTATGATTTGGAATTGCTTGCTGTAGTTTTTGCTCCGAAGTTGTAGAGGCACCATCTTTTGGGAACTAAGTTTGAGTTCTTTACGGATCACCATTCCTTGAAGTATATTTTCACTCAGAAGGATTAAAACTAGAAGCAAGTTAGATGGCTCGAGTTTATAGCTGCTTATGACCTTGACATCAACTACATTGTAGGGAAGGCTAATGTGGTAGTCGATGCTTAAGTCAAAAAATGGCAATGTTATGTCAGATTGTGGTTTCTTCGTCTCTTTTGGATCGTATTGCAGCCAAGCAGGACGAAGACGAGATGCGAAGGCTTATTAAGGAGAATGTTCGTAATGGGAAGGTGGTAACCATGATGGAAAGGGAGCACAGATTGATAATAAAGGGATTTTGAGGATTAATAATCGGATTTGTGTTCTGAATATCGATGGATTAAGGTAAGAAGTGCTTAAGGAGAATCATGGTCCAGAATCTCTATTCATCCAAAAGTTACGAAGATGTACCAGGATATGAAGAAGTTATACTAGTGGAGTGGTATGAAGCGAGATATTTCTCTTTACATTAGTAGATGTGCCACTTGACAGCAGGTTAAGGTTGATCATCAGAAGACCGTTGGATAGTTGCATCCTCTTGAGATTCCCAACTGGAAATGGGAACAGGTTTTTATGGATTTTATTGATGGATTACCAAGTACTAGAAGAGGTAACAAGAGTATATGGGTAGTTGTTGATATACTGATCAAGTCAGCTCATTTCATTTCGGCTAGGTCAAATTGCACTGCTATGAGTTTAGCTGAGATTTATATGAGGGAAATTGTCAGACTTCATGGTGTTCCATCCAGCATTATTTGTGATCGAGATCCTATCTTTACCAGCCGGTTTTGGAAAGCATTTCAAGAAGCTTTGGGTACTTCTCTAAATCCGAGTACAGCTTATTGTCCATAGACCAATGGTCAGACGAAAAGAGTTAATCAGATTCTGAAAGATCTTCTTCGTGCTTGTGTTCTTGATTATGGAGGATCTTGGGAAGATCATCTCCATCTCATTTAATTCAAATATAATAACAGCTATCAGGCTAGTATCGCAATGTCTCCGTTTGCCGCTCTTTATGGACGACCTTGTAATCTCCATCTTGTTGGGTTAAATCCGGTGATCGTTTGGTTCTTGGACCCGTTATGATTCTAGAAGCATCCAAGGAGGTTGAGGAGATCAAGAGGAAGATGAGGATTGCTCAGGATAGGCAGAAGAAGTATGCTGATAGGCGGAGAAGGGATTTGGAATTTTCAACGGGCAATCAGGTTTTTCTGAAGATCTCGCCGCTGAAGAATGTGATTCGCTTTGGTAGGAGAGGGAAGCTTGCTCCTAGATTCATTGGTCTTTTTCGCATCTTAGAAAGAGTTGGTCCATTAACTTATTGGGTGGGTTTGCCGAAGAAGCTATCTGAAGTGCATAATGTGTTCCATGATTCGCATCTTCACAAGTATCTCCGTGATCCATCTTTGATTGTTCAGCATGCTTTACTCGAGAGTTTGGATGTTGAGCCAAACCTCACTATCGAGAAAAAGCCACTTCATATTGTCGACAGAGGTACGAAGCAGCTGAGGAGGAAATCTGTCAACTTAGTTAAGGTGTAGTGAAGTACTTATGATCAAGATTGTACCTAGAAGACAGAGGAGAGCATACGTGCTTCGAATACGCAGTTGTTTGTTTTAGGTACTATTCGTCTAGAATCATCTTTTTTTTGCTTGTTTCTATTCTCCTTTTTCGTTCCTTTTCGGGGATGAAAGTTTTGAGTGTGAGAGAGTGTAACGACCCGTAAATTGAGTCAAATTTTAAAAGAAACTTCATTTGAATTTTCGAATTAAATAATTTAGAATTTTAATAAATTTGAATTAAAATATCGATTTTGGGGATATTGAGTAATATATTTTTCCAAATTCGATAAAATTGAAAATTGTCTGAAATTTCAAATTTTGGTCAAACTTGATCAAATTTTGACTTTTAGTTGAAAATTTTAAATTTGAGATTTGAAATTTAATTCTTGTTTTGTGAAACTAGACTGAATTCTAATCTCCTCTCCACTTTTCGTTTCATTAAAATCTGATTCCTACATCATCAAATCTACAATTTTCTGCGTAAAAATGCACATTTTTGACTGTGTTTATATGCGTAGTTTACACTGTATTTCCGCTGTATTTTTTTCAGCATTTTATTTGTATTTATACTAGTATTATATGCGATATATGCTAGTATCTATTTGAATTGGTGCTTGGGTAGGTAAAGGGTTGGTTGAACTAACACCTGTTGGTTGAACCAATACTTCTCTACACTCAAATTTCTATGTATAGAAAACTGTACGTTCATTTTTCTTCTCACCTCGTTCATTCTCATCTCCTTCCTCACCAGAGCAGAAACTAGTAAATCTTCCATCCTTTTCCTCCTCCAATTGCTAAACCTAATCCCCAAATTCTCCTCACCTTGGTCCTCCGCTCCATCACCAAAATCTAGCCTAGCCTCCATCTCCACTTCACCACCAAAACCCTAACCCTAATTCTCCTTTCTTCCCCTTTTTCTCCCTCCTCCTTGCCGCACCTTCCCTCCCCCCTCCTCCTCCTATTGTCGTGCCTAGACCCCACCATCCCCACGCCAAACACTGCCGGCCACCCATGCATCCAACCCCTCCAGCCCTTGTGCTGACCCGTCCTTTCCCCTAGCCTAGGCCGTACGGCCTAAAACCTAGCACTTGGTTGAACCCTCCACCTCTTCGTATATAAAAATAAAAAATAAAAAAGGTTTTTTTTTTGAAAAAAGAAGTTTGTAAGAAAAATGGTTTTGCAAAGAGATTGCTCCAAAGTTCATATAGCTTGATTTGGGTTTGGGATTGGGTTTTGCTAGCTTGGATCCGATTCCTGTTCATGATCGTCGTGTCCATTCGTCGTGTCTGTTCATCGTTCTTGTTAATTTCTCTAGCCACGAAAGATGAGCAGTCACTCACGACTGATATGCTTATTTTAAGTGAATCGACACACATTTGAATTAAGAGGCAAACGTAGGATTTTTCTAGTTAACATGATATATATTATTATGCTCATCGATATGTTATATGCTATGTTATGCTATGTTATGTTATGTTATGTTTACTTTATTTCACATAGCAAGTTCCCTAACCAATGGTTGAAATGATTTATACCCAAACGAACTTTTAGATTAGGAAAAATCGTTATGGGTTGAAATGATAGACCGAAGCAATATTATTGATTTGAATTTGGGATACAGGTTGAAATGATATATACCCGGAAATTTTATTTTAATTTGGGTTAAAAAGATATATACCCAATCAGTTGACCATAAGGTAGAAAATTTTGTACAGACACTGTTGGTTGGTTTTTAAATTTATTTTAAATTATTTTCTAAATTTAAAATTATGTTTTGATTAATAAAGTGACTTTTTAAATTTTAATTTAATTTAATGATTTTATATAACAATTAATATTTGGTAAATAATAATATTTTATATGTCTTAGAGTTTAATTTTTTTAAGCTAATATGATTTAAAGAAAATTTAAGATTTTAGAATTTATTTGGTTTTAAACATATAATTTTAAATAATTTAAATGTTAATTTATAAAATATTTAATATAGTTTATAAAAAAATCATTATAAATTTAATTTAATATAATAAATATATTTTTGATTTAATTTAATATAATAAATATAGTTTTATTTAGCATATAAAAATATATTTTTAATTTAATATATTAAACGTAGATTTGACATAATAACTTTAATAAATAATTTAATAAGTTAAGTGTAGAATAATTTGTAATTAAATTTTATATAAAGGATTTAAAATTTAAATAAGATTTAATTTTAGTTTTAAAGGCATGATTTTGGAATGTAATAATCTGATTTAATATGAATTTTAAAATAAATGTTTTATATAATTCAAGATTTATTATTCAATTGTTTTATAAAATGACCACGGTGTGATAAAAATAACGATTGGTTGTTAAAGAGACCGGGGTCGGATATTGTCATACTCTTTGCCAATTCCGAAACTACTTTAACAACTGTACACGGGTGGAGGATCCAGAACGAAGTAGGATGGTTTGGCGAACGCTTCTGGTATGAGGTAAGAAACGTAGCCCTGACCCCCTGGTTTGCTTGGATGACTAAAATAGGAGCCATCACCAGGCCAAGTGAGAATGCTCCTCCTATCGAACACGCTTCTTCGATACCATATCTTTCACTTTGTGATTGATTTGGGGCCCCTTTGATTATAGGAGTGTTGTACCGAGGTTGGCGGTAGTAGCTGCTATGCGTTACCACCGGCCTGGTGCCACAAAACGATAGAATCCTACCTAGGGTATAGCCTCGCGTTATCATCTTCCCTAGCGAGCCCATTATGATTTTGTTTTGTGTTGTACCTATGTAATGCTCCTTGATAGACCACCGGTTTGGTGAAGTTTACAGTATTGTATAGACAACTGCATTTATAAAATGTGTTAAGGGGGATATAACGCCTTAATGCTATTTTCGTCATATTATACTTTACTGATAGACATTATGTATAATAGCGTATTTTACATTTTTCCTTTTTTACGGATGATTAAGGGATGACACCCCCAAACATCCGTTAAGTTACTGATGCATTTTATTGTACAGTTCACTTGAGTTGGTTTACTTAGATAAGTATGTTAGTCCTGACTCAAGTGTTTTGTTTTACTTCATGCTAGAGTCAGCCTGAGTAGCACAGCCTGAGTATCTCATCTTGGGCATCACTACCTTGGATTCACCTTTTGGAGTTAGAGATCTGTTGGAGCTTAGCTATCTATCCATTATTTTCTATTTCAGTTATTTCCTTCTCAGTCAGTTGCTTATGTAATTAGTGGACTTATGCATTTGGAATTTCAGTTGTATTTGCTTTCAGACTCTGATAATGTGTATCTGTTTGAGACTATGTATTTAGTCGATTCATTAACTACTATGTTTTATTTATTCCGCTACGAGATATTCTGCTTGTTCTGTGTCTATGATTTTGTGATTGATTTTACTTACCCTAAATAATTAACAATCTATTATATTGAATTATTCAAGTCTGTCATGTGTGGTTTTATTGTCGATTTGAATGGTTCAAAATAGTGGGCCGTTACAAATGGAGTTGGGGTCGGCATGGTCCTAGTTACACTAGATGGGAGAGAACAGTGTTTCACTGTCCTCCTTAGCTTCAAAACCACCAACAACAAAGCCTAATATGGAGCTATCCTAGTTGTCTCATATTGGCTAAAGAACCATGGATAGAATCCTTGCATGTGCTCAGTAACTCTTCAGTATCTTAACCAACTCGAAGAGCACTTTCAGGTTAAAAGAAAAACACTAGCCTTGTATGTTATGGAAGCCAAAAAGCTCATTAACACTTTCGATGAATTCAAGTTGAAGCAGATTCAACGCCAAGGCCGACCATCTGGCCAAAGTAGTAAGTGACTTAGAGGAGAGCTTCCTTTGGATCCTATTAGATGTCTAAGTCGTGCCTAACTATGAATCAGGGGCATTCGCAATAGAGATTGAGTAGGTACTAGCCGAAACTTGGATGACCCTACTAATTATGTATTTCGTGGGAGAAGAATTGCCCCTGGATAGGGAAGATGCTTGAAAAATCCTTTACCGACCACCCCACTACATGATCATTGATGCAAAGTTAAACCGATGGGGGAACTCTACTCCCTTTAGCAGTTTGTTATAAGTGATTAAACTGGTCACATGTTAGAAGAGTTGCATGAAGGATTTATTGGAGACATGCTTGAGGGAAAATCTTGGCAAAGAAGATTACCCGTCAAGGTTACGTAGGCCACTATGATCAAAGACGCAATGAACTATGTCAAGAAGTGTGATCAATATCAGCAGTTCACCATAATCCTAGAGCTTCTTCAAATCTTCTAACCTTTATAACATCCCCTAGGTCGTTCGATACTTGGGGATTGACCTGAGAGGGATGATCCCCAATGTTAAAAGGGGATACAATCACGCCATCATTGTCATCGACTGCCTCACAAAATGGGTTGAAGAGGAGCCCCTCATTGGGGTCACACCGAAGATTCTGAACTTCATGATCAAGAACATTATCTGCAACTTTGGACTTCTAAAGAAATAATAACAGAAAATGACATGCAGTTTGAGAGAAGGCTATTCTAAGGCTTCTGCGAGAGGAATGAGATATAGAAGTGTTTCTCCATAGTCTTCCACTCATAAGATAACGAGCAGGTAGAGTTTGTGAATAAAACCATTAAATCAATGTTAAATAAGCGCCTCCATGTGGGATCGATTTCACCCTAGAGGGGGAGGGTGAATAGGGTGATACTATTAATTATAAAAATTTAATGCGGAATATATAAAATAATTACAGCACTGATCATAGCAGAATAATAACAGCATGGATAATGGCATAATATTAAAAGCAGAAAATAGAACACACAGATTTATCCAGCTTCGTCAAAACCCTGCTTACGTGCTACCCCCAAGGTTTTTACTAGAAATTAAGTAGTCAGATGCTTACACACGTAAACTCACGACACCCGCTATCGACTAACTGAACTCTACACTCAAAACTCTTCCGTAACTCAACCACTGAGTTGCGAATTCTCGAACTACACCACCATAATTCGTATCATAGTTATGCGACTAGAATTTACAAAAGTTTAAAAGAAAAAACAAATTAAAAACTATTAAAAACTCAAAAACCTAATTTTTAAATATTAAGCCCAATAAAAAATTTAAAGAAGTCGGCCCAAATAAAAGTGAACTCCCTTTTGATTTTTATACTATCTTCGGCCTGGTATCCTTGCATTGAGAAAATATGGCTACTTCCTTAGCTCATTCGTTCCTCTTTTAGTTTTTAGGGCTTCGCAATTTGAAGTCGTCGCTTTGAAATGATGCTTCGATTGTGATCCGAATTGATGGCTGATTTGTTCTACTTCGGCTCCTTCAACTTGTCGAGCGTATATACTTGGTTGAAAATTTATAAGTGATGTTCTTTTTTGATTTCAATTGTGCACGGCTATGATTCGAGTTGTATGATTTGTTCTTCTCTGCTGTTACTTAAACTCGAATGATTTTTTAGGCAGATGATGATTCGGTTTAAATAGGGTTTAATGCCTAAGTTTTCGATCGTCTGATATTTTGCTCGGCCGTTTGATTTAGCTTGAATGTTGATGATTTCTTCATACTTATTCAATTTGTATATTATTGTTGCTTGATTATCACAGCTTGTTTGGTTCTGACTTGTTAATTTTTTGGCCACCATGTTTTTGAATTCTTTGATTAAACTTGACTTTGGTTCCGTGAATTTCTCTTGTGACCTCTTTGTTATCGGCACTTGACATTGTGATAATATTTTTGACTTTTACTTCGTTCAACCACTTACAGCTTCATATGAATTTTACCGTTGATTTTGGCATGATGCTTGAAATTATGTGTGATATTGATCTAAGTTGCATTACTTGCATATCCATCACTGCTCTGCATATTGATCACTGTCACTTGCTCTTACTCTGTTCACTTCGAGTTGTCTATGTTTATACACATCTCTGATTGTATTCCACTGTCCACTATTTTGTTGCAACGTGTGGTGAGTTTCTTGTACACGTTGAGCCACTGGTTTTGATCTGGTTCATCTATATGCTCCAATTTTGAACTGTACTGGTTTTGAAGCTTGTACACACTCGAATTTGTATTGGTCATCATGTTGTTGCAGTTGAAACTTTGAGCTGTTGTATACATGTATATATGCATGTTTGAGTTGAGTTAAGTTTGTATTCATATGCTTGCATTGGAACTCGACTGTGTCATTTGTACATGTATTCAGTTTACCTATCGTCTCATTGTGATATTGTGTACTTGTAGTCTTTGGTTCAGGTTGCATAGCATATTGAACCGGTGCATGCTTTGTTTGCATTGAGTTGATGTGCTCTAACTTGAGTTTTATTCATGTGTACACAAAAGTGTTTTGGTTATCGCTACTTGTATCAATCTATATCATTATGCATATGTATATTGCATTAATGTATCCTGCTTTGTATAAGAGATGTTGATCCACTTGTTGGTTTGAACTACCGTGTTCAATAATCTGGTCTGTGCAGTTATGTTCTTGAATTTAGTTGGGCTTCAAGTACATATTCATGTTATATGTCACAGTCTGACTATGCAGTATGCTTGGAGTCTTGATACATTGATTTGCATTGCATGCACCTGAGTTGAATCTAGCTTATGGCTCAGGTTTGACCTTGTGCTGATATCGTGACTTAATATTTATTTCACTTGAGTTGAACCCAGCTTTTGATTTGGGTTTGACCTTGTGCTCACCTGTCCCTGCAATTTTATCAAGTGTATATGGGTGTGCACGGCCTTGTGGCATGTACAGTGATACACCGTGCATGTCATAAGTTGTTCGTATATGATGAATTCAAAATGATCACAAACAACCCAAATGACTGAGGCAAATAACATTTTCAAAATACACATTTTATTTTACACTTCACAACTATTTCTTTTTCAATTTTACTGCGTAAATGTGTATTTTGGAGATAACTCAGATGCTGGATTTAGGCTGGAATAGAGTTGAAGATAAATATGAGTGAATGAGTGAAATGTAGTGAGGTGCAAATGTAAATGGAAAATTGTGATGTAATCAAAATTGTATTGTTATCAAAGATTGTATATATATAGTGAGAGCTCAAATTTATACTATTCAAAATTGTAATAAAATATTTGTTTGAATAAAATATCTATTTGAATTTAAGTTCTGTGTTGTTTATTTTATTCAGCAAATATTTATTTAATTATGTGAAAAATAAAATAGTATAATAACAAATACATTTAAATGAATATGTGTGTGTGTATATATATGTTTATTATCATAAAAAAAATCATATACTGGCATATTCAACAATCTCCCCTTTTCGATGATAACAAACATATATTTAAGATTTTGAATTTATTAAATGTATTTGGTCATTCAATTTGTTCCCTCTATTTAAATGCTCCCTCTCTATAATAAAGCTCCCCCTTCATATATGCATGAGAATAAATAAAAATATGCAAATGAACCTAGCTGCAAATAGAAAAAATATATAGCATTTATTTGCCAAAATCTTAACCTTTCTCTCCCCCTTTAATTATCAGCAAAAGTGTAATAGTTTTACAAAAATTAAGAGATAAAGTGATAGACATTAATACAATATTAATACTTAATTGAGTATAAATGTAAATTTCAATAGAAAATCAAACAAAAACCATAAATATTCTGTTTGGCGCATATTCCACTTTAGAATGATAGGGATGCTGTCATCATATAAAATCATATAGTTGTGTCTATTTGTGGTATATTTATATCTGTAATTTGAATATCTACTAACCACGCATAACCTTAGAACCTTTAAATGAGATTAGTAGTATTCCAAAATTTTAAAGAAAATGAATTCAAGTGTCTTCTAACCACGCATAAATTTTAAATGGGATTAGAATCAAGTTGTCTATTTAATCAATTAATTTTGATATGCATTCCATAAATGCATAACCGTGAGGACCTTTAAATGAGCATGGAAGCACATAATCAAAAATTCCATGTAATTCACCCATGCATAACCATGAGGAGGGTGATTACTTTGGATGTTTTTATTGCTAAAAGTATAATCAAATGAAAAACGAATGAATTCCTGTTTAAAATACCACATATTGACATACTATATTGGATTTTGATGAGTGATGGTCATTAGAAATGTGATAGACATGGTCATAGAATTTTTACCAACAAAAAGTTTTTATAACTCTTGTTTGAACTTTTAAAGAAATTTACTAATTATAATATCTTAAGTTATAATATATGATTAATATCAACACTCATTACCTTTTCAATCACTATTTATCTTTTCGATAATAAGTAGGGAGTCAGATGACTTAATGTAGTCATTTAAGATCAAATCCAAAAATAATTATCAAATTTTCTAGAAATGACTAATCTGAAACAAGATCAATAAAAAGGGTTTTCTAGATGGGATTTTATAAGAAAAATTTCTGCTAATTGAAAATTATTTGAAATGAAACATATGCAGATATTTTTTTTGAAAATGTGATGTAGCTAATGAATGTCTCAACATAAATCATGTTCCACTAGTAATTTTTCATCAACTAGATTACCAGTGTTATTTGCATCCGAATTTCTCTTTGACTCAAGATTATCATTAGATTGATGTCATAGACCAGACTGTGATGTGTGCAATAAAAGACTTTTAACAGCTTTTAAATGAAATTGAACTGAATTTGAATTGAAACCGTGCAAATAAATAGACAGTGAACATAATGTTAAATCTAGAAGCAATAAGATAAACCAATATATTCACTTGTATCAAGAGTAATCATCAATCAACACCATCATTAAACCAAACAAATCTATATGAAGTATGTCAAGGATTGTAGTGTTCTTGGCATAAAAGATAATTGGCCAACAATTGTGAAAAAGTCAGAATCAACATTCACGTCTCTATCACATAACTAGCTGATTTAATTCAGATTATGGTGCAGATTATTACATTTAATATATCTTTTAAGATAAATATACTGTTACCCCTTTTACCTTTACGATAATTTTTCATTGTTGTCCATTGTGATTCTGTTACCATTATACTAGGCTAATGAACTTTGTTTTGTCGCCTATTGTGTGTTTGGAACAGCCAGAATCCAAATAACACTGTTGTAGTTTCTTAGCCTGCCACCACACCTACATGAGAAATTTTTTTTGTGACCTATTTGTTTTTATAAGTCCACGACCATTAATGGCAAAGGATTTCAAAAAAATATGTGTGTAGACCCAAAACAATTTATATATGGTCCTTTCGGCACCCAGATTTGTTTGATTTTGATGGATTTTATATTTGTGCCTTTTGGAACCCAAATTGGAATGGTTTTCACGTGTTTGGATATGTACCAACAATTATTTGGTTGTGTCCAAATTGTCTACAAATTGTGCACATGGAATTGACTTGTTTAGTTTCACATCTATTACGTTCACGGTGATTATATCCAAGTCCTTGTCTATCTATATTAACAGTTTGTTTTCCCAATAGCATATTTAACGATCTTTCACTTTTTGAAAATTTCTTAAAGTCTAGACAGTTGTTGGACTTGGTTTTGAGAGATTCATTTTCATTTAATAATTGTGTGCACTTTTTAATAGAATTTTCTCTCTTTGTTTTTTCACTTTCTTTCAAAATCAGAATTTCATTTTCAAGCGATTTAATTTTAATTTTTGATTTTTTAACTTCTTCTTCGAAAGTTGGACACTTATCACACTTAAAGCTCTTGCTTCGATAGTTTTTAGCCAATTGTTCAAGTTGTTTATTTAATTCTATCAAAGTATCTCTTTGTGATTCAATTTTAGCATATTTCTCCCTAAACCATTCAAAACAGCCATTTACTTCGTGGAAATATATAAGCAATTGTGAGTGAGTATGTTTTGATACCTCGCTTGGCTCGTCATCATCACTGTCAGTTATATCACCTCGAAGACACGGGTCTGCATTTTCACTCTCACTACTAGTACTTTTATTATCATCATCACTTGTATTCCACGTGGCTGTAAAACTTCTTCTTTTTTATTTCATTTCTTGGTCGTGTCAATTTTGAGAACAATTGGACTTGATGTGACCAGGTTTGTTGCACTTGTGACAGATGATCTCCCGCTCTTATGGGTTGTCTAGTACTGTGACGACCCACCTTTCTGACCCTTGAGAACGACACTTAATACATCCATGGTATTCATTTGTCGTTGCCCAAGTATCTGAAAGACGAGTTGCCATGGGGTAAAATATAAGAACAGAATAATAATCTCACAACGGAATAGTTAAATATAACATAAAAATAAGACAGTACATAAGGTTACTCCCCAACATGGAGTTATCAAAGTTACAAAAAAAGTACTACTATCAGTCTAGGCAGTTATAACAACTTGCCTTTAAATATACATACATAGAGCCAACATCTCATAATAGCGGAAATAAATAGCTGGATAGATAAGGAGCCTCCTGTTCGTCCACCATCTTCAAAAGAGACCAAAGAAACCTATCATTTCTGGACTACTCAAATATAAATGAGTACCCGAACGTTTAGGGAAAACAACAATTCGGGTCAGACAATAAGTCTGGTATGAGTAAACTCCAAAAATAGAACACACAAAGTAACTAGTGAGACCACATCGCAAAAACGCAGAACGGGTTTTTCCCTCACAAGGACAACATCCAAGTATAAAAGAATGGATATAGATAATTAAACATCGTGAAGAGGAAAGACGCTTCCCGATGAAATTAAGAAAGAATCAATCCAAATACTTGAATCAAAAATAAGGAAAAGGAATTTTTCCAACAATGACTAGGAGGGTGCGCCCCCCTTATCGAAAGTATACCTCTAGAAAATATACTTGAGAACTACGATGGCTCTCGGAACCCTCCAAGCCGTACCCCGCCATCCTTACCGAGTATCCGAGTATTTCACATCTCCGTGCGCATACAACCGGAACCAATCTAGAGTAGATGTGAAAATACCCTAATGGGAGCAACCCCACATAGCTTGGCCCCCACTCGCTCTTTATTTAGTCATTTCCGATAAAGGATATCAATGCTCTAATTGAGCAACAAATCGTCTTAGATTGACGAAACAAAAATAAAAGGAAGAAGGGTATTGAAATTGATAATCAAGATATCGACTATCGGGGATAACAAAACGATCGTATATGGAAATTAAATCTTATACTCTTTCAGTACTTGGAAAATATCCATATACTTATCCCATCGGTATAAGCATATTCTCAAAACAATTAAGAGGATTTCATATTTCAAAAGCATATTTAGATGGGTCAAAAACAATTGTCTATAAGAAATGCAAAAGTTTTCCACTATAATTATAAAGATCACTTATGGAAATCAAATCTCCTATACTTGTCACGTTTCCGATATTCTCGACTTACTCTATCCCTCGCCCAGAAACAAAGCCAGGTAAGTCAGGGCACTGGTTACTCCCAGCCTTGCCTAGACACATCGGTTCCAGATCTCACAGATAGAGAATCAATCTACTCATCGGCTTTTAGTGCCAAGTATAGGACTACTTACTTTCCATAAATAACTCATTTAAATTATTATATAAATTTTGAAGCTCCTTTAAAATATTTTTAACAAAGATTTAAAACTTCCATTCAAATCATAACTTAAACCTGTCATCTTTAAAGGAGATTACAACCAAGAGGGGGTGAAGCTTCCTCTTAATCAAATGAGATAGCTAAAAGGGGTGTTGTTTCCTTTTAACCAAAAAGTCACTAAATGTCAATCCTAAGTTAAAAGGTGGTGTAAGTTCCCTTTAACTAAACATCAAAGTTATTGCTCATAAACTGGCCGAGCACAAATCAAACAACCAAACAAGAATAATAACAAGAATAATAACAGACTCATTATTATTAACAATTTACAACCAATAGTTAACACAACGTTTGTCAAAATTTGAATGAGTAAAATGAAAGAGATGAAGATTACACTGACTGTAAAATAATTAAATTATACTCACAGAATAAGTTATACCCACTAAACTACGAAAACAAGGAATGTACTCACAGAATAAGTTACACCCACTAAACTATGAAAGCAAGGAGTGTACTCACATAATAAGTTGTACCCACTAAACTATGAAAACATGAAATATACTCACATCCTATTTGCTTTGATGGAGACTTGGAATACTTCGCCTTTTAAAATGAATTTTAGTTCTTTTCTTTAGTTTGTGAATGAAATAAAATGAGTTATGGACTTGGTTATTTATAGGTGAAGAGAAGGGTACTTTAGTAATTTCCTATAGCCTAACCTGATTCAACCAGATTTTGGTCCAATAGAAGCTAGCCATATGGCATAATTTGATTCGACCATATTTTGGTCCAATAGAAACATCCTTGTGGCTTAATTTGATTCGACCACCTTTTGGTCCAATAGGAATCCTTCTTATCAACTATGGCCTAAACTGATTTGACCAGATTTTGGTCCAATGGCAACTATCCGCATGGCATAATCTGATTCGACCAGATTTTGGTCCAATGGCAACCATCCGCATGGAATATAATAATCATTATGCTATTTTGTTTTATTAGGCAAGTAATTATACTATTTTGTTTCATTAGGCTAGGTTAATAATTTTTTCTTGTTTTATTAGGCAAGTAATTATACTATTTTGTTTTATGAGGCAAGTAATTGTACTATTTTGTTTCATTAGGCAGGGTTAATAATTCTTCTTGTTTTATTAGCTAAGTAATTATATTATTATGTTTTATTAGACAGGGTAAATAATTATTTCTTGTTTTATTAGGCAAGGTTAATACTTCTAGATATAAAATCCATTATTTAGTCATTTAAAAACATATTAACTATTCATGTTCAAAGTGATTAAATTATGGGCCATTACATCCTCCCCTCCTTAAAGGAAATTTTGTCCTCGAAATTAATCGGATAAACTCTAGATATCAAAGAACCCAAATAATATCATATATACCACACAAAGATACAAGGAAAGTGACCTTAACACAACCGGTGAGTACACTAAAAAGAAACAACAAAATACAAACAACAACTACATCAACTCGGGATAAGAATCTCTAATATAGTCCTCAGTTTCCCAAGTACAATCTCTAACATCTTCATTCCACTGAACCTTAACAAAATTCACAATCTTCTTCCTTAATCGCTTTATATCTCGAGCAACAATACGAATAGGCCGCCTAAGAATGGTTAGGTTAGGCTGAACCTCCAAATCAACTTGTTGTCCTGGTTTTATTATCATCGAAGGGTCGTGTACATACTTACGTAAATGAGATACGTGAAATACGTTGCGCACATCTGATAGTCGATCTGGTAACTCCACTTTATACGCAAGTTTACAATCCGGTCTAGTATGGAAAAGGGCCAATATATCGAGGGGCTAACTTCCCTGTCTTCTCAAACCTTATGACACTTCTCAGAGGAGAGAATTTTACAAATACCAAGTCCTCGACTAAGAACTCTAGATCCCTACGCCTTTGATCTGCATAACACTTTTGCCAATCTTGCGCTTCCTTCATCTTTCTTCTAACATCAACTACCTTCTCATTGGATTCTAAAATTATGTCTGGTCCAAGAACAAGTTTATCTCTAGATTCAACCCAACACGAAGGAGAATGACATGGACGACCATAAAGAGCTTTGAAAGGGGCCATACCAATGCTTGCTTTATAGCTATTGTTATAAGTGAATTCAACTAAGGGTAAATGATCTTCCCAAGAACCCCCGAAGTCTAGAATGCATGCTTGTAATAAATCTTCCAAGATTCGGTTCACTCTCTCTGTTTGCCCATCTGTTTGGGGATGGTAAGCTGTGCTTAGACTTAGCTCAGTCCCTAATGCAGTCTGCAGTCCCTCCCAGAACCTACTAGTGAATATCGAGTCTCGGTCACTTACAATACTACGAGGAATCCCATGGAGTTTCACGATCTCCTTCACATACAAACTCGCCAAACTCGTAGCAGTCCTAGTCAGCTTAACAGGAATGAAATGGGCACTCTTTGTTAGTCGATCGACAATAACCCAATGCCATCATTACCTCTTCTTGGCCTAGGAAGCCCATCAATAAAGTCCATAGAGATCTGCTCCCACTTCCACTTTGGGATCTCAAGTGGCTGAAGCAATCCAGCTGTCTTCAGCTGGTCACTCTTAATTTGCTGGCAGTTTGCACAACAACTCACAAAGATTCAAATATCTTTCTTCATCCCCTTCCACCAGAATACCCTCTTCATATCTTTGAACATCGTGGTCACTCCTGGATGAAAAGATAACTTTGAATGGTGGCATTCGGCTAACACTTCTTGCCTAAGTCCATCAAAGTCTAGAACACAAATACACCCATTCATTTTCAATATGCCCCGGAGATCAATCTTAAAGCTAGAAACAACACCTTCTTTAACATCTTTCTTAAGTCGAGCTAAAATAGGATCTGCCTCTTGACTGGATGCAATTCTCTCTAACAATACTGGCTTAACTTCTAGGTTTGCAACCATATCTACATTCCTACTCAATGCATCAGCAACGACATTTGCTTTTCCAGGGGTATAAAGAACCTCTAGATCATAAGAGGCGAGAAACTCCAGCCATCTCTGCTGCCTCAAATTCAAATCTTTCTGCGTAAAAAGGTATTTTAAGGATTTGCGGTCCGTGTATAACTCAAAACTTTCACCCAAAAGATAATGCCTCCACATCTTTAGTGAGAAGACAACAGCCAAAATTTCCAAATCGTGCTTAGCATAATTTTTCTCATGCGGCTTTAGTTGCCTATAACTTTCCCATACTGCATCAGAACTGCTCCTAATCCGGTTCCACAAGCATCTGTATACACGGTTAAACCTTCGCTCCCATTTGGAATGGTTAAAACAGGAGCGCCAATCAACTTGTTTTTCAATTCTTTGAATGCTTGATCACACTTAGAAGTCCAAACGAACCTAACATCTTTCTTTGTTAACTTCGTCAGATGAGAAGCAATCTTCGAGAAGTCCTTGATAAACCTACGGTAAAAACCAGCCAATCCCAAGAAACTTCTAACTTCCGTCGCACTTTCGGGCTTCTTCCAGTCTTGGACCGCAACAACTTTAGCTGGATCCACCGATATACCTTCTCCCGAAATAACATGCCCTAGAAATCTAACTTCAGATTTCCAAAAACGGCACTTGGAGAACTTAGCCTTTAACTCATGGCTCCTTAAGGTATCGAGTACGACATGGAGATGATATTTGTGTTCCTCCTCTGTCTTTGAATAGATAAGAATGTCATCAATAAAGACGAGAACAAATTTATTAAGAATGTCTCGAAATACTCGATTCATTCAGTCCACAAAATAAGCGGGTGCATTAGTCAATCCATACGGCATAACTAACCACTCATAGAAATTTTCAAGAGTTCGAAAAGCTGTTAAAGGAACATTCTCCTCTGCCACTCTTAATTGGTGGAAACCAGTGGCAAGATCTAATTGAGAAAATATCTGAGCACCATGGAGTTGATCAAACATATCATCAATTCTTGGCAAAGGATATTTATTCTTGATAGTCCTTTTGTTCAACTCCCGACAGTCTACACATAACCTTAGAAAACCGTCTGCCTTTGTAACAAAGACGACTGGCGATCCCCAACTCGAGGTACTACGTCGGATCAAGCCCTTCTACAACAAGTCATAAGTCTGCCTTTCTAACTCCCTCTTCTCTTTTGGATCCATCCTTCGTAAGGGTCGTACAATAGGTCTAGTTCCCGGAACCAAATCAATACGGAACTCGACTTCATGGTGAGGACGTAAACCTTGCTCCTCGTCAAAAATATCTATGAAATCTCGAACAACCGACACATCTCCAAGCTCCGCTTTGGTCACTTCGAGTGAATAGAGAAAACTGCTCATTAATTTCTTAGGCTCTTCACAACTAATATCAACACCAACATCTCCTGCATCACTAACTCTAACAAGCCTTCTACCACAATCCAAGATAGCTTTAAACTTAGATAACCAATCCATTCCCAACAACACTCCAAAACCCATAAACCCAAGAACAAACAAGTCAAAAGGAAAGAGATGATTTCGACAAGAAATAGGTACATTTAGACACACGGTGTCAAGATTTGTCGGACCTCCAATTGGGTTTGACACACAAAGAGGATTACTTATGATAACATATTTAAGGTTTAGTTTGTCCATTAGATCATAAGAAATAAAACTATGGGAAGCTCCTGTATCAAATAGCACCCTTACAGGAATATCATAGATGGATAATGTACCTTGCAACACTTGCTTCCCCTTTTTATCCGAAGAAGTGGATGGTATCTCTTCAATGGTAAAAGTTTATCCTTGAGATCCCCTTTTAGGAAAATGGCACTCATATGTCCTAGTTGGCCGCAATTAAAACATGTGGCAATTGGGCAATGATTTGCAAAGTAGCCCATCTTATTGCACTTAAAACAAAGAATGTTGGCCAAGTTGGTCTGCTTCTTCTGTGCTGGAGCGCCATCTTCGGGTTTCTTCACTGCACCCTGCTTCTTTCCCTTGAACTTACGCTTAAAGTTTGGCTTACCTTCAACCGGTATAACCGATAAAGGCTTGGCACTTATTGCTGGTACTACGCCCTTCTGGACTCCTTCCTTAATATCAAAAGCCTCAAACCTCAAAGCCATGCTAATAATGTTGGTGAATGTACCCATAAGATGATTGGTCATTTCACGATGGAACTCTGGTCACATTCCATTCACAAACATTTCATTTTTCTTGAGTGGTGTGTCAATCAACCCAAGTCCAAAATGGGACAAAGCATTGAACTTATGCTCATACCGCGACACGGTCATATCACCCTGCTTTAAGTCAATGAAACTTCTAAATAACTGAGTTCTTCCGGCTTTTGGAATAAACTGTGCTTCAAAAACTTCCTTGAACTGGGCCCAAGAAAACTCCCCCTCTGGAGTACTTGCTGTTTCTGAATCCCACCAATCCATCACCGACTTTTGAAGTTGTCGCGATGCCAACAGCTGTTTCTCTGCATCTTCCAACCGAAGATCTCCAAATATTCTTTCACAAGTTCGGAGCCACATCTGCACCCCAAGAATGTCTTCAGTCCCATAGAATGGTTTCCCACCCAAAGCGGTAAAATTCTTACACAAAGCCGCAAAGTTCATAGGGGTATGAACTTGCACTAGCATTTCCTCTACCGGATCTACAGCTGACATAGTAGCATTTCTAGGTACCCTGCCATTAGTATCCGTGCTAGTTCTAGATCCTCTCCCTTCTCCTCTTCTTGTATTCATTTTCTATTATCTGAACAAATAACAGGTATCTTTAGAATACAAAAATAGGATTAAAATGGTTTAAGGAAATAACACCAAAGGATCTAAAACTAGACTTTAGAGGATAAATATTATTATTATAAAAATTACAAATACGCTCCCTCAAGATTAACTCATTCTAGGGCATCACTTATCCTATCTCTGGTGAGTTGTACCCCAATCAGGCTAAGGCATTCGCTCAACCGAAGCTCTGATACCAACTGTGACGACCCACCTTTTTGACCCTTGAGAACGACACTTAATACATCCATGGTATTCATGTGCCGTTGCCCAAGTATCTGAAAGACGAGTTGCCATGGGGTAAAATATAAGAACAGAATAATAATCTCACAACAGAACGGTTAAATATAACATAAAAATAAGACAGTACATAAGGTTACTCCCCAACATGGAGTTATCAGAGTTACAACAAAGTACTACTATCAGTCTAGGCAGTTATACCAACCTGCCTTTAAATATACATACATAGATCTAACATCTCATAATAGCGGAAATAAATAGCTAGATAGATAAGGAGCCTCCTGCTCGTCCACCATCTTCAAAAGAGCCCAAAGAAACCTGTCAGTTCTGGACTACTCAAATATAAATGAGTACCCGAACGTTTAGGGAAAACAACAATTCGGGTCAGACAATAAGTCTGGTATGAGTAAACTCCAAAAATAGAACACACAAAGTAACTAGTGAGACCACATCGCAAAAACGCAGAACAGGTTTTTCCCTCACAAGGACAACATCCAAGTATAAAAGAATGGATATAGATAATTAAACATCATGAAGAGTGCAAGACGCTTCCCGATGAAATTAAGAAAGAATCAATCCAAAGATTTGAATCAAAAATAAGGAAAATGGATTTTTCCAACAATGACTAGGAGGGTGCGCCCCCCTTATCGAAAGTATACCTCTAGAAAATATACTTGACAACTACGATGGCTCTCGGAACCCTCCAAGCCGGACCCCGCCATCCTTACCGAGTATCTGAGTATTTCACATCTCCGTGTGCATACAACCGGAACCAATCTAGAGTAGATGTGAAAATACCCTAATGGGAGCAACCCCACATAGCTTGGCCCCCACTCGCTCTTTATTTAGTCATTTCCGATAAAGGATATCAATGCTATAATTGAGCAACAAATCGTCTTAGATTGACGAAACAAAAATAAAAGGAAGAAGGGTATCGAAATTGATAGTCAAGATATCAACTATCGGGGATAACAAAACGATCGTATATGGAAATTAAATCTTATACTCTTTCAATACTTGGAAAATATCCATATGCTTATCCCATCGGTATAAGCATATTCTCAAAACAATTAAGAGGATTTCATATTTCAAAAGCATATTTAGATGGGTCAAAAACAATTGTCTATAAGAAATGCAAAGTTTTCCATTATAATTATAAAGATCACTTATGGAAATCAAATCTCCTATACTTGTCACGTTTCCGATATTCTCGACTTACTCTATCCCTCGCCCAGAAACAAAGCCAGGTAAGTCAGGGCACTAGTTGCTCCTAGCCTTGCCTAGACACTTGGTTCCAGATCTCACAGATAGAGAATCAATCTACTCATTGGCTTTTAGTGCCAAGTATAGGACTACTTACTTTCCATAAATAACTCATTTAAACTATTATATAAATTTTGAAGCTTCTTTAAAATACTTTTAACAAAGATTTAAAACTTCCATTCAAATCATAACTTAAACCTATCATCTTTAAAGGAGATTACAACCAAAAGGGGGTGAAGCTTCCTCTTAATCAAATGAGATAGCTAAAAGGGGTGTTGTTTCCTTTTAACCAAAAAGTCACTATATGTCAATCCTAAGTTAAAAAGTGGTGTAAGTTCCCTTTAACTAAACATCAAAGTTATTGCTCATAAACTGGCCGAGCACAAATCAAACAACCAAACAAGAATAATAACAAGAATAATAACAGACTCATTATTATTAACAATTTACAACCAATAGTTAACACAACATTTGTCAAAATATGAATGAGTAAAAGGAAAGAGATTAAGATTACACTGACTGTAAAATAATTAAATTATACTCACAGAATAAGTTATACCCACTAAACTATGAAAACAAGAAATGTACTCACAGAATAAGTTACATCCACTAAACTATGAAAGCAAGGAATGTACCCACATAATAAGTTATATCCACTAAACTATGAAAACATGAAATATACTCACATCCTATTTGCTTTGATGGAGACTTGGAATACTTCACCTTTTAAAATGAATTTTAGTTCTTTTCTTTAGTTTGTGAATGAAATAAAATGAGATATGGACTTGGTTATTTATAGGTGAAGAGAAGGGTACTTTAGTAATTTCCTATAGCCTAACCTGATTCAACCAGATTTTGGTCCATTAGAAGCTAGCCATATGGCATAATTTGATTCGACCATATTTTGGTCCAATAGAAAACATCCTTGTGGCTTAATTTGATTCGACCACCTTTTGGTCCAATAGGAATCGTTCTTATCAACTATGGCCTAAACTGATTTGACCAGATTTTGGTCTAATGGCAACCATCCGCATGGCATAACCTGATTCGACCAGATTTTGGTCCAATGGCAACCATCCGCATGGAATATAATAGTCATTATGCTATTTTGTTTTATTAGGCAAGTAATTATACTATTTTGTTTCACTAGGCTAGGTTAATAATTCTTTCTTGTTTTATTAGGCAAGTAATTATACTATTTTGTTTTATTAGGCAAGTAATTATACTATTTTGTTTCATTAGGCAGGGTTAATAATTCTTCTTGTTTTATTAGGTAAGTAATTATATTATTATATTTTATTAGACATGGTAAATAATTATTTCTTGTTTTATTAGGCAAGGTTAATACTTCTAGATATAAAATCCATTATTTAATCATTTAAAAACATATTAACTATTCATGTTCAAAGTGATTAAATTATGGGTCGTTACAAGTACTTTAATTATTATGCTTTTTAATTGTTGATTTAGAACTGAATTTCCATGTCTGTGATTGCACTTCTTGAATTTCTTTATTATCAGTGCCTGTTCAGCTGCTCCATCATCATCATAATCATCACTTTCCGTTGTTCCTTTGAGAGCTATTAATTTCTTTCGAGTATCATCTCCTTCATGTTCTTCCTTGAATTTCATTTCTAGCTCATAAGTGGTGAAATTTTCGATGAGCTCTTCAACTTTGACTTGTTTCAAATCTTACATTTCTTTAATAGCAGTGACTTTTGCTTCAAAACTCCATGGAAGGACTTTGAGGATTTTTTGAACTATTTCCAATTCTGCGTATGATTTTCCAAGAGCTTTTGATTTGTATACGATATTGGAAAGTCGTCCATACATTTCTTTAATATTTTCTTTCTTGGCCATTATGAAATTCTCGTATTCGCTACTCAGCGTGGCAAGGCAAGATTGTTTGACTTAAGATGTTCCTTCGTGAGTCACTTCGAGTGTGTGCCATATTTCCTGCGTAGTTAGACAATGTGAAACACGAATAAATTCAATTTGATCTAATGAACAAATTATAGAATTCATAACTTTAGCATTAGCATTCCGTAGTCTATTTTTTAGATCTTTCCATTGATCCATCGGTTTATCTATTTCTTGATTATTTACCACTATAGTTGGTGTCTGATATCCCGTCTCAACTATATTCTAAGCATTAATGGTTCTCAGAAAAATTTTCATTCTATTTTTCCAGTAAACATTGGTGGACTAACTGTGGACCGACCCTCGGCAAAAGCATTATTAAAATAAGCCACTTTTTAAAATTCAAATTTTTTAAAACAAAAATTGGTTTCTGAAAAATCAAAATTTTAAAACAACAATTGACTTGTGTTCCTAGCTCCGATACCACTTGTAGGATCGATTTCACCAAAGAGGGGACGACGAATAGGGTGATATTATTAATTATAAAAATTCAATACGGAATATATGAAATAATTGCAACACTGATTATAGCATAATAATAGCAGCACGGATAACGACAGAATATAAAAGCAGAAAATAGAACACACAGATTTACCTGGTTTCGGCAAAACCCTACCTACGTGCTGCCCCAAGGTTTCTACTGGAAATTAAATAGTCAGACGCTTACGTAAACTCGCGACACTCGCTGTCGATTAACCTAACTCTATGCTCAAAACCCAGCCACAACTCAGCCACTATGTTACAAATTTTCGAACAACACCACCGTAGTTCGTTCCCTAGTCACACGATTAGAATTTACAAAGTTAAAAAGTAAAATACAAATTAAAAACTATTAAAAACTCAAAACTCTTATTTTTAAATATTAAGCCCAATAAAAAATTTAAAGAAGCCGGTCCAAATAAAAGTGAATCCCCTTTTGATTTTTATACTATCTTCGGCCTAGTATCCTTGCGTTGAGACAATATGGCTGCTTCCTTTAGCTCGTTCGTTCATCTTTTAGTTTTTAGGGCTTTGTGATTTTAAGCTATCGCTTTGAAGTGATGCTTCGATTGAGACCTGAATTGAAGGCTACTTTGTTCTACTTCGGCTCCTTCAACTTGTCGAGCGTACATACTTGGTTGAAAATTTTGTAAGTGATATTCCTTTTTGATTTCGATTATGCTCGGCAATGATTTGAGTTGTATGATTTATTCTTCTCTGTTGTTACTTTCACTCGAATGATATTTTAGGCTGATGATGATTTGGGTTAAATAGGGTTTAATGCCCTAAATTTTCGTTCGTCTGATATTTTGCTCGGCCGTTTGATTTAGCTTTAATGTTGGTGATTTCTTTAGACCTGTTCAATTCGTATATTATTGTTTCATGATTATCATGGCTTGTTTGGTTCTGACTTGTTCATTTTCTTTACCACCACGGTTTTGAATTCTCTGATTAAACTTGACTTTGGTTCCATGAATTTCTCTTCTGACATCTTTGTTATCAGCACTTGACATTGTGATAATATTTTTGAATTTTACTTCGTTTAACCACTTACACCTTCATATGAATTTTACTGCTGATTTCAACCCGATGCTTGAAAGTACGTGTGATATTGATCTGAATTGCATTGCTTGCATATCCATCACTGCACTGCATACTGATCACTGTCACTTGCTCTTGCTCCATTCACTTCGAGTTATCTATGTTTATACACATCTCTAATTTTATTCCATTGTTCACTGTTTTGTTGCATTGTGTGGTGAGTTGCTTGTACATGCCGAGCTATTGATTTTGATCTGGTTCATCTATATGCTCCAATGTTGAACTGTACTGATTTTGAAGCTTGTACACACTCGAGTTTGTACTGTTCATCATGTCGTTGCAGTTGAAACTTTGAGCTGTTGTATGCATGTATATATGTATGTTTGATTTGAGTTTGTATTCATATACTTGCATTAGAACTCGACTGTGTCATCTACATTTGTATTCAGTTTAGTTGCCATCTCATTGTGATATTGTGTACTTGTAGTCTTTGGTTCAGGTTGCATAGCATATTGAACCGGTGCATGCTTTGTTTACATTGAGTTGATGTGCTCTAACTTGAGTTTTATCCATGTGTACACAAAAGTGTTTTGATTGTCACTACTTGTATCAATCCACATCATTATGCATATGTATACCGCATCACTGTATCATGCTTTGTACAAGAGATGTTGATCCACTTGCTGGTTTGAACTACTGTGTTCAATACCCTAGTCTGTGCAGTTATGTTCTTGCATTTAGTTGAGCTTCAAGTAAATATTCATGTTATATGTCGCAGTCTGACTATGCAGTATGCTTGGAGTCTTGATACATTGATTTGTATTACATGCACCTGAGTAGAATCCAGCTTATAGCTCGGGTTTGACCTTGTGCTGATATAATTACTTAATATTTATTTCACTTGAGTTGAACACGGCTTTTGATTTGGGTTTGACCTTGTGCCCACTTGTCCCTACAATTTTATCAAGTGTATATTGATGTGCATGGACTTGTGGCATGTATAGTGATATACTGTGCATGTCATAAGTTGTTCATGTATAATGAATTCAAAATGATGACGAACAACCCAAACAACTGAGGCAAATAACATTTTCAAAATTCACATTTTATTTTACACTGCATGACTATTTCTTTTCCAATTTTACTGCGTCAGTGTGTGTTTTGCAGATAACTCAGATTCTGGGTTCATGCTGGAATAGAATTGAAGATAAATACGAGTGAATGAGTGAAATGTAGTGATGTGAAAATGTAAATGGAAAATTATGATGTGATCAAAATTGTATTGTTATCAAAGATTGTATATATATAGTGAGAGATCAAATTTGTATGATTCAAAATTGTAATAAAAAATTTGTTTGGATAAAATATCTGTTTGAATTTAAGTTTTGTGTTATTTATTTTATTCAGCAAATATTTATTTACTTATGTGAGAAATAAAATGGTACAATAATAAATACATTTAAATGAATATATATGTTTATTATCATCAAACAAAAATCATATACTGTCATATTTAACACTCTAAAGCAAAGGGGAATTGGGCTGAAGATCTTCCGCTAATACTCTGATCATATCGAACCTCGAGAAACACATGAACTACACACTCCCTGTTCTCTTTAGCCTACGGGTATGAAGCCATGTTATCAGTCAAAGTTAACGTCCCAACCCCTTGATGCCTCAATCATGACCTCAAGGAAAATGAAAAGTTATTGAAGTTGGGGCTCGATGCCTTGGAAGAAAGGAGAGCGGAGGCAGAACTCCATACAGAAGCCTATAAGAGAAAGGTGGTCAAAGTCCAAACACTACAACACTAGAGTGAAGCTCTGGCATTTCATCATCGAGGACTTAGTTCTACGTTAGGTCTTCGCAGTACTAAAAACCCAACTAATGGCGTACTAGGGCCAAGCTGGGAACGCACGTACATGTTCAGCACCATGCTTGCCAATGGCGCCTACCACCTTTCACACTCGGATGGCACCCACATGCCCAAGACTTGGAACTCAAAACGTCTTCAAGCATATTATGTATATAACTTTGTAAGCTGCAATTATAAGGCAAATTTTTTTCATAAACATCATTAGTATGAAGTGAAAGCAGAACATTCCATTATATTCGTTGCACAAGCATGCAAAATAAGGCTATTCGACAGGGATAAGCCATGCAACTCTCTCGTCCATCGCTAGGATGGTGCGATTGCCCATGCCATGGTATTGGTTCTTGCATCATGGTGTATTTCTTTGTGAGGATGCGTGAGCCATTCAATGCTCCTTTCCATGCTGGAGGCATTGACGAACCGATGGTGTGACCACCCATGCTGTGGTCCTAATTTGTTCATCAATGATGCTGCTCGTCGCTTTAATGGGGTAGGGGACTGGCACCAAGATAGGCGCAATTACCCATGAAGCAATCTTGAATCTAGCATCTGCATTGCTGATCCATGAGGATGCACATGCCGATCAACACAATCTTCCTTACCAGAGGCATCGAAGAACCGATGGTGGGATCACCTTGTCATGGTCCCGATTTGCTCGCTTATGATGCTGCTTATCCCTTCAATAGTGCAGGGCACTTGTGTCGTTGTGGCACGTTTACCCACACCGTAATCTTGCACCTAGCATCCATAGGGTCGATCGACGTAAGCACCCAAACTGGCCTTATCAAGCAAATTCGAGACCCAAGATGGCCTACCAATACAATAAAGGCGGACCAGCATGAGCACCGGGCGTCAGCCAAATGTTGTCCCGCCTTCGACTTACGTCCACCACGTAAGACTAAGGGAAGACTATCTCAATCAAAGATAGTTTATTTGTTATTTGTTTTCCATATGTCTACTTGCTTGTTATATTGTGCATAGATGGATAACTTTACATGTTTATATAACAAAGTTGAAAGCCGATTGAACTGCCCAGTATAAAATAAATAAAAGTCATAAAATAAGTAAGTACAAGAGACAAGTGTATCTGTGGAATACTAATATAAAAGTAAAAGGCAAAGGCAAAATATTAAAACAAGAAGGCGAATCCAAAACAAAAACTTACATAAAAAAGAAAAGAGCTTAATATATCAAAGAAGTTCATTTCATTTCAACAAGAAGTTCATCATAACTTTAGGCCTTGCCCGAACATGCAACAAAGAAAAGGAATAAGACACACAAGCAGAATACAAAAAGGCTGCCTATAACTCAGCAACTCATAAGGGTGAGAGGTGTCCGACAGTGTGTAGGTCATCATCAAGTATCATTTCTTTGTCCACTTTCGGAGCATCATCGGTAGTCGGCTTACTAGGATCAACTGTCAAAGTGGAAATCTGTTCATAGAACAAAATCCTTGGGGAAGTCATCCCTGTTGCCATTATCTCTCTACCATCTCGCTTCGTACCTCATCATATTGCACTTGAGAAAGGAAGCCATGACCAAAGGGAGATGATAGTTGGCTGTAAATACCAGCTTCAACATCATTATAAGCCCATCATTCCACTCCGCCTCTAGAGTTGTCTTCGCTCTCGCAAGCTCCTCCTTATTGATGCAATGGAAGTGTTGCAAAAGGCCTACTCCTCATGTCATCCGCCTTATTGTAGCTAGCCTTAGGGTCTACTCTCAACTAGTCATTCTCCCCCTCTTCTTAAGCTCCGGCAGCTTCTTTTCCACCAAGCAACGAGCAATTGTCTCATCTATGGCTCACTTCTTGTAAAGCAACATGTCATTACGGAGGTGGAGAGTGTAGGATCAAGCCTGCAACAAGAAACGGATAAGTAAAAAAGGAAGAAGGAAAGAAAATAAAATGGTTCAGTCGGAATCTTATCAGAAAGGCCTCTCTAACCTCGGCGTCTAGTACTGACTTTGTGGAATGGCCGATCGACACACTTTTGTGTTAGGCCATTTAAGCCAACACCTTCGAAGCTATTCTTGCCAGGGTCTGGAAAAGCCTTAACAAACCCGTCTCATCCTAGCCACAACATCTAGAGGCTAGTGGACCTATCACCCTACACTCGTATGTCTTAGACAACCGATCTAAGAGACCAACCTCCTAAGGAAAGCTAAAAGACGGGCTCCCATTGGAGCCCTTCGGCCCCTCATTAGTCCTCCTTCTCTTAAACCTAACAAAGTTTTGCCCCCCATTATAGCCCCATAGGGAATCACATGGCCAAGATCAACCTGGAGGGGGCGAGGAATCATTAGGTGGGAGATGCTACACCATGATGGGTGGCCTATGAGCGGGTCGACTAAGAAGTAACCAACGCTAGTTGTTGGGCGATGGTGCCTACGTGAGGTTGCAAGGTGGAGGGTCCGAGAAGGATTACTCTGCGTTGTAGCTAAATAAACTGTTTCTGCAAGGTTTAAGTGAATCACTATAAAACATGAACAAGGAAAATGATTAGAATTTTTTTTAAGGAAATAAAGACGAGACGAGACAAGATTATGCAACCATTATTAGACTAAGCCCCCGATGCCTTCTGTTCGTCGACGGAAATTCTATCGGTTTAGAAAACCGTCGAACGAATGTAAATTAAAAAATAACCGCAAGCGCACGGTGTACGAATGTAGCACGCGGCGAATACGGGTCGATCCACGGGAATTGATGATTTTAAAATTCTATTCAATCAAATTATACCGAAGTCGAGAATGAATAGCTAGAAATGTAAGAAACTAACTAGCAAAAGAAAATGATAAAAATATGAGAGTTAAAAGAACAATTTAGAGATAAATCCACTCTCTAGATCATATAAATCAACAAAATGAAGTTATGATCTCTCTTTTCTTGTCATTAGTGAATTAGTTGATGTGCTTATCATAAGTATGGTATATTTGTGCTATTAATTAGCTCAATATAAACCATCAAACTATAACACAACCACTAATACACATTTAACTCTCATGAAATATGACAAGAAAGTTGAAAGCAAAATCTATTTTAAGCATGGACTATTAACTATTAATTAGAAATATAAGCTATCAAATTTTAATTTCAACAATCACTTCTTTGCCATAATCATATGTAGATGAAGAGGCAATTTGTGTTTTGTTTGACTAATCATAGCCTATTTGTTATAAACAACATAGACTATCAAATTCAAAGCTAAACATCATCATTAAACCACTTCAATCATTCTCATTAAGCACAAAAAGAGAGCATAAACATCAAATTAAGTTGAAGCCACATGATTAGAGAGCTTCATTGCCCCTAAATTGAAGGGGTTTAGCCTCTCATATTTGTTATCATATGAACAAATGTAGCTTGCAACATAAGAGAAAGAGAAAAGGAAAAGAGTGCAAAGTGAAATGGAAAACTATTCTAATTGCATAAAGGAAAATCTACACTACTTGCATAAAAGGAAGTGAACATGTAATTAAAAAGAAACAACAATTAACATTGCATAAAAAAAAAGAATTACATAAGAGAAGAAATGGCTAAGTAGCCATGCAAAGAAAGAAAGATTTGATTTATTTTCTAAACTAAAACTAACTAACTAAGAGGAAGATGGCTACATGAAACATAAGGGGTATTTATACAAGTTAGAAACCCTAATGCATATTCTTAGGGAGTACCCAAAATGCCCTTGGAGGAAGTGTGGTGTCCAAGTTATCATTAGCTTTAATAATCCCCCACTTAAATGTACATGAAGCTTTAAATGTCTTTTAGCATGTGCATTAGCCTTTAATTTGTACATTAGGTAGTGGGTAGGTGGGGTCCTCCATGTTCTTCATTTTGAATTATTTCCATCTTCATTCCTTTGTATTAATTTTATGCATGCATATCTTCATGAAACCACTTCTATTTGAGATCAAAATCCTACAAAAATATATATAAATTTTCAATTAATTTTTCTCAAAGAAATATTTGCACACAAATGACCGTTTTGCCCATATATGAAGATGAATATGTAACAATTTGGAATAATTTGAATTTTGGTTTAAACAAGTTAAAATACCCGATATGATCATTTATTTAATTCAAATAGATTAAATATGGTGGCAAAAATATGCATATTTACGTGCACATCACCTTCTTACTAAGGCCAAGAGGACCCTGTCTTGTTATTGCTAGAGGGTGCCTCGTCGGAGTTTTCTATATAGGGGGTATGGTGTGTGTTAATTGGATAGAGACCCACAACTAGGAGGGGTCTCGGAGGAGGAGCCTGCGCTTGTTAGCGTATCTAGCTCATATGCCCACCTGCCCGTCCTCTTCACCTTGGGCATATCTGGCATGCTAGAGTAAGTTAAGGACCACTTAATAATTTAGTGAGGTACTACCATATTCTCAAAGAGCCTTGGGTCATAAGATTCCCATTTCCCATCGGTATGGCCTGGAGTGGACTCTCGCCGCATCTTCAATATCCACCCGTCGCATCTTCAATATCCACCATCGGCTCGACCATTGGTCGAGCCATTGGTTTCTCCCTAATAATGACCCATGTGGGCCTAGTAGGTTGCCTTCTTATGGTCCTAACACTGACCTCCCCACCTCCCATAGCCTGCCCTAGACCAAATAGCCCTACTGCACGGAGATTCTCATTCGTAAAATTAGCGCAAATTTTTCCATTTTCCACCTTAATCCGACGGATGTGTCCCTCATAGATAACCGCTATTATGTTAGCCTCGATGGTGGGCACTATAACAAAAGGAAAGTTGATTATCAACTACTGCCAAACTTAAAGAAATGTATTAAGTACAAAATATACTGGGAACGTCAAAAGTCCATGTTGTGAGATTTGGATTGACAGTGGTGGGCAAAAGATAAATTGGTCTCGATATCCTAACATCTTATTTAGAAGGACAAAGAAGAGGGGGGTTTGTTGATCCCTTGGAGGTGGTAGTATTTGCTTGAGTGGGTCTTGGCCTACGTGCATAATTTGAAGACCAACCTAATGAGGACCAAATTCGAGCTTTTGAATATTTAAGTTATGACAGTATAAGGAGCCCTACCTACCAAGAGAATGCAGTTGTTCGGGGTGAGTTGTCAAGGCGCCATGTGGTGCGCATTCAAAGATTCGGTGAGGAAATGGTTTACAGGGAGCATTTCCTCATTATTCATGTATGCTAGCGACCATGTGATATAGCAAACTAGGATTGATTGGCTCGATCGGCAGCCAAAGGATAGAGAGGATATATTTTCCTATAGCCATAATAGGCTAAGGAGTGGGCAGGATCAATCCAGTCGTCCAGAAACTTAAAAAAGCATGGAAGGGGCCCACTTATTGGTAGATGCAGCTTCAGCCATCTACAATCAATGACAAGAAACCTATATTACTGAACTACCATAACCTACTTACAAACCGAATAGACTCGAGGCAAAAATCCCCTCTTCCCACCAATAGTACGAGTGACCAACAACCATGCAGCAAGCCTGTTCAAGCCCTAAAGTAAGCTCAAGGCAAGCCATGTAGCCTGCGACATTACCAGCCTGCTGCCTAGTCCTATATGAGCTCAGGGCCTAGTTTGTTATCTTCCTACTTTAATCGAGGAGGTGGAAGTTTAGTAATATTGATAACCCAAAGATTAACATAGTCTGTTTGGCGTTTAACATTAAACGACTGTCGTTGATGCCACAATGATGGTCGTCGAAAGCCATGTATATCGGAGTTAATAGAAAGTTCATCAAAGCAACGATGATGTTTAGGCTAACACAATAGCAATAAGAAACGAAAAGAAAAAACAACATTGAAGCAAAAAAAAGCAACAACAAAAGTCATGAAATCATTCCAAAAGCAATTAAAAATTCTATTTAGCAGTGTCATGAAAAGAATCATGAATCAAAGTTAGAAATACTTACTAACGGCGATCAAAGATTATAATAACTAATCGAAGAAAAAGAAGTAAGGAGAGTTCTCTTTTCTCTTTTAACGATGGAATTCAAAAGTTTAACAAAGAATAAGAGAAGAGGAGAGGAGGAATTTATAGGCAAAAAAGAAGATCCGAACAAATGGATCAACCACATGGAAAGCAATCTTAGCCGTCTAGGTTCCAACCGTAACCATGGAAAATCTAAATAAATAAAGTGTCTCTGCCCCTTCTAAGGAAATAAACTACAATCATTAACAACACAAGGGCAAGTGTAGCAGTATTAAATGAGGCAGTGGATGCATGATAGGCGAATCTGTGCATGCTCACAGGCAAGAAGTTGGATGGAAAAATGTTGCTTGATTTTATTACACATATAAGATGCCGGCTCGCGTAGCCCAACCAGCTGATGTGGTTCAAACAGCCAATGACCAAACCAACAGCTTGGCCAATAATTTGGCTGGTGAATTGTCAAAAGCTAGTATATTTGGTTTGGCCACTTTAGTTCGCAGCCCGAGCAATTAGTTCTCTCATTGAAAGCGACCCCCTCGACATCAACATATGCATAAGTCAAAGGAAAGCTCCTAATGGTTATTAGTGGAAAAGGACAACTAACAGTGAGCCAACATGCAACATGCCTATTGCTAATTGAGTGGCCTAGCCAACAACCTACTCCCTACCGGGTCCCCCGCTTCCTTTCTTCATCGACCGCCCACACCTTCTGAAACTTTCTAAAATTGTCTCGGTAAGCTTTGGCCACAGGCGTCTAACTACTCCTATAAAAAGAAGCCTTGCTCGCACTATTTCTTAGAAAATACGATTACAAACAATGTTGTTCATTTGAAAAAGCACCACTTTGCAGTAACCACACCATTTCTTTTGCTTCCGCGTTGCATAACCACTACCTTATCCCATGTCGTCTGTCCCTGACCAGTGCATGATCAAAGTACGATTGACCGGCTGACGAAATCTCAACTATGGGCTCCAATTGGCACTCCAACTATCGTGCATCGGACCGAGTGACATGATCAATGGCCCAACGTGATTTCAGCGTCTCAACTGCTCAATCCCAACAATTCAACTCCAGTTCCAAAAGTTATAAATACACGAAGGCATACATTTTTATAATGGTTAAACAACACAAGCTCTTAAGATTTTTTACTTTTATGTTATTGTCTCATGTAATCCAAGCTATTGCAAAAGAAGCAAAGTAATAATAAATTCCTCATAGCAGACATGTATCAACTTAGATCAAACCAGTCTAAATCTTGTGTCTCTTTGCTTTTTATGCATTTTGCTTCCTTCTTATACATTTTAAACCAAGGTATTAGCGAGTAAGCTTTGCTAATATCACCTCTTAATCATAATTTCGAGGTTGGCTAAATTTTTAGTCAACAAATGAAGCACTTATTATATTTAGAGATAGCTATCTTTAGAGTTTATTTTATTCAAAGTATTATTATGCTTTGTATAATCCATTGAATCTCTGCACTCTGATACATTATTTATTTTGGTTCATTTGACTATGCTACTATCTCTCCTGTTTTATATCTATGTTGTTAGTATATTTTATCTATGCATTATGGGATATACTACAGGTCCTTCTTTTGTTTATTATACTTTGCCGTGGACTATTTCCCGCATCAGCCAGGTACTGATGTACGACATTATAGTATCAAATTCGGTTATTTGGGTTATAGATGCGAAGGGAGGACGTCCCGAAGTTATAGGTGTGCCTAAATGCGATTATGTGTTTTGATTATATATCCTAATTCTTATAGAGAATCTTATTTGAAATAGAATATGCTTTTGGTTTTCTTTTCTTTTATATGTGTTGTTATATAGAGATATGTGTAATGATATTAAAACATTAAACATATATCCGTAAAAAATCCTCAGAAGATATATTATTGATTGTAGTAACGAATATGTTCGTAACCATGATGTATTGAATCGATATTTAAATACTTATTCCCTGAATGTTCCTAGTTAAGATGTATCGAGAAAAGTATATTGTTACATCCATTGAAACTAGTGTACATAACACTCTTCATTCGATGGACAATGAATTAATTATGACTATTAGGGACACTAAGAGGTTATGTACTTGTGGTTATTTGAAACAATCACTGAATGATTTAACGAGAGCTAAGAAGTTATAACTATGTTGATAATATATCAATTAACGAGCGATATGCGATAGGTTAAAATAATGGGATAATACAAAGGAGATATTAGAGTAATATCAACATGTTTATTAGCAAGCTGTAAAAATTGTGGTGACAATAAAAGATGCAAATACCCAGTTTTTAACACTTTAAATAATTGTTAAAATGTTTCCAGATATATATATATATATATATATATATATATATATATATATATATATATTTATATAAAAAATTTGCAAACATATCGTAGATTTTTACTATAATATGAGATATTCAATTACCTTTTCCATTTAATAGTGATGTTTGACTTTTTTCATTGATATTTATGTCAAATATCGATGTAATATCATCGATATGTCCGCATATCAGCGGTATATCATTGAAATCTCGCTAAATGTTATTTTAAATGATATTCCGTTAAAAAATATTGGTTAAAGTCTGAAATACGATATATCTACGGTATTTCGTTGATATTATCTGATATTAACTGCTTAGAATGAGAATCTTCCATAGGTTAATACAACTAAGTCAAATAGAAGATTTCACTATAATGACACACAATACTCTTCTAAGTTGAGAGCACCGTCTCTCTAAGTAGCTAGGTTGTACTTCGATTATGGTCAGTCACATTGCCTAATGATCATGTTACGATTATAGTTGGATACACATTAAACTACTTGAAGTAAACACAACTCAAGTGAGGATTTGTTTCATTTATTGTAAAAGGTTAGTGTCAACGTAATTGTCAGTCAACTCAAAGTCAAATCTTTGGTCAGATTAAATTGGTTAATCGATGAATATTATCGAATTAAACTAAGGACTTTTAATGGTTGATGCAATCAACTATGAATATCGATAGAGTTTTTGACTTAGAGTAAATTTTAGACATCTTATAGTGATGAGAAAAGAAAACGTGCCGAAAATATCATTACAAGTTGAAACTTAGTAAAGAATAGAAATTAGATATTTCCTAAATGATCAATAATCGATTGAACTTGTGCCCGATACCGTACTTCAGCAAACTCTATACTAGCTTCAACATTTAAATTATTTTAATATTGACCGATGACTGAGTTCACACCAAAGAGTCATCACTATTGTATTGTTAGTTAATTTCCAGGTTCGTTCAATTTAAAATTAGTTTATAAATGTTATAAATTAATTATAAAATTAACACCACTAAATGATGTATATTAGTTATATATTGATTTAATATAGTTATGGGCTTAAATAAATTAATTAAATAATTGATCTAATAATTAAGTCAATCAGGCCCTAAGTTTGGAAGCCCATACATAGGGGGCGGCCATACCAATAAGAGGAGGAAGCTAGGACTTAGTCTCCATATCCGGAGAGAAGAGTGCAAGTTATTTATGATCTGGTTGGCTACAAATACCAACATCATTCATTTCTTCGCACATAAGTAAACCCTAGCCTCCTTTAATAAAAAATTGGTGACGCCTTGGAGATGGAGTTACATCCTGTGGTCAAGGGCATAGACTCCAGAGTTCGTAAAAAGAGATCATCAACAACCAATGTGTCGGCAATTGGTTAGATCTAAAAAGGTAAATTCAAGAAATAGTTTATACATATATTTTTAAAACAACTAAATTTACACATATTTAATAAAAATATATATGATATTTTAATTTGGCTTTAATAAAATATTTTATACATATACTTTGGCTCATGGATGAAATAAAAATAAAGTTTTTTATATATAACAACAAAAATATTAATTTCGAATAAAAAAAAGTGTTTTACCTTTTTTTTAATAATTTCCAAATTGATTTTCTTATTTTAAGAAAAAATAAACATATTTTAGAACTAAATTATATATATATATATACTAATATATATATATATATATATATATATGTATATGTATATGTATATATAATTGTATGTATGATTTAAAAATACGTTTATCCATTATTTGTCGCTGGCTTTATTTCTTTAAAAAACATTATATATATATATATATATATATATATATATTTAAATAAGAAATTATATTAGATATTTAATTAGTCATATATATATATTTAAAATTCGAATTATATATATGCACTTCAGCTTAAAAAAATCAATTTAAACCAAACATAAATTTTAATATAAATCTTATTTAATATAAATATAAAATTATATATATACATACATATATTATAAAATAATGGTTATACATATATACCAAATAAATTACAAGTATACACATCTATAGATATATGTGTGCGCGTGCATGCGTGTGTGTATATATATTCATTATATAATATATATTCTCAAGATAAATTATCACTGCTCAGTCCGCGGGTGCGGCGCAGTGGAAATGAGGCTTGAGTTCTGCTAAAAAGACCCAGGTTCGATTCCTACCATGCGCTTGCCTATCCTATATAAATTTACACGGGGTATTAGGGCTTGGATCAGCGGACGGCTTTACTATACCCTTCCTCAAGAGTTTACTGGCCCGTCAGGTTCTCCTGGGTTTTCAAAAAAAATAAAAATATATCACTGCTCTTGACATCATACTACAGTAACTATAAATCCTAATGGTTAATAATACGCCTATGTCATTTACTCATTATTTATACCCTAGGCTGGTATCTCATGTTTATAATAATTGTAATGTTTGCCTTGTAAATGCGAACATATTCTTATAATTATAAACTAAATTGTAAAATTACTCTAAAATAGAACAAAGCATATATTATAGTTAATCGTAACATATAAATTAATAAGTAACATCACAAATTAATTAAGTTAATATCAAATCTCTAAACTATTTTATTAATCGGTACTAAATACAATATAGTACAAAATTATTATTCATATAAACAATAAATACGATCTACTGTAAATCAATAAAAAAGAACTTTTTTTCACTTTCTTCCCTTTTTCCCCATGGTCAATGCACATGTACCAACGCAATTCTATATTTTAAGAATAAAGATCTACAATGATATAAGGAACAGATTTTTGTATTACCGCTGTACTAAACAAAATTAAGTATGGAGAAGTCCCAAGCGAGAAGATGGCCTATGTCGCTTGGACTTGTTCTTTTGAAGAATGATCTCCTATCCAATGATGAGGAAATGAGGCATATGCAAAGGATTCTTTATGCCATGGCAGTGGAATCTATGCCATGTCTACAAGATCAAATTCGATTAAATAGACGTCAATCAGATTGAAAGAAAGTCATTGGAAAACTGACAGAGCATCCCAATGTACAGATAATTGATGCTCCTATCAAGAAATGAAACAAACTTTGGTGCATTCATTTTTTAATTAGAAGTTTCGAATTCAAGTTTTGATTTAAAAATCAAAACTTTTATGTTGTTTTTTATTAATGTTCTAAATAAAACTATCTATTCAGACAAAACAATTCAGAATTTCTTTAGTGCTTGTTCTTTATATTCTAAACGTTGATTTTGTTCTGAATACAGAATAAAAAGAAAAACACGTTAGTGAGCATTCGCCGCTTCGATATTTCCTATCCTGTTCACTCCTAACGTGTTCTGCTTCTCTTCGTCGTGCTCTTTCTTCTTCTTCCTTCGTGAGCTCCAACCCTATCTCCTTTATTTCATGATCTATTCACTCTCCATCTTGTATTTTATTGTTGCAACTTCACCCTAACATAACCATCTCTGTTTTCCTATCCCGACTGTGACTTAATTTCCGCTTCATCCTAGCATCGGCCCCGCTTATCTCACTGCAAGCTTCCTTTAGGCCTTGTAGTTACTCCTTCCAGATCGTGCAATTCTACGACTCTTACATGCCTTCTACCCTCACTCCTCCTTCTACTCTTTGTGTGCTCCCTCAACCCATAGTTATGGCCATCCTTTCAGAATCGTACAACTGCATCGCAACCCTAGCCTTTGGCATTAAGACGATGGGGAGTCCTTTTCCTCTTCGAAAGTCATTGATAGCCAACCCAAAGTGGTTTCGGGTTGTGTAGCCTAACGTTAGGATTTATTGTTTTTATTCAGCCCGTTAATAAGGATTCTTCTGATGGGAAGAACTGGGATGGTTCAAGGTCTACTGTTTGGTCTTCCCCTTTTCAGTTGAAAACCAAGGAATGTAGGTGCTTACATTAAACCATGTTCGGTTTATGTAAAATACGCTATGGTGCCTCCGAAAGAGGTGTTTGATGAAAGCACTTCGTGTTAGAAGATATATTTTGTGGTTTCTTCCTTGTTTCTAAATTATTATGCCTGGTGTCCAATCACCATCCGCATATTTGAAAGCTTAAAGGAACAATGCAAGTCAAATATGACAAGGTCTTGCTTTTTAGGTCTCTTATGTGGAAGAAAGAGGTCAAATCTTGGAAGTTGATCCTACCATTATTATAGGCAAAATTCTTATCATTGCTCTAGGGAGTCCTGCTGTCGATACGACTATAGTGTAAAATTCCTGATGTTTTCTGCCTTTGCCTGGTATTACTTAGTTATCATGCCATATGGTTCAAATTATATGTTACGATGAATCTATAGTGAAATTAATGTGTTTTGGCTATGTTAAAGCATTGATTAAGGTTAAGCATAACTACTTACTGTTGTATTCGGAAGTTAAAATCTGCCTCTTTCACTGGTAGTTTGGATATGTCAACATTGCTTATGATTGGAAATCAGATATCTGCATTGGCTAAGAGTCTTTTGGTCATGTTGCTTTTAGTTGAATTCATCCTTCAATTCTCATGCCCCATCACTGATGAAGGCAATCTTATCCCATGTCCCCGCCAAGGTCTTTCTCTTAAAGACACCTCCTCGACTTTGGGTTGTAAAACCTACTCTTGTACCTATTGCTTCATTTCCCTTAACTTTTCTTTATCTACTTATCGCGAAGAGTCAGGGGATTCACTAACTTTGTCACAACCCTCCTTGGAAATTTCTTCGACATTTCCATTATTTGGTTCTATTGTGTTTGTTGGTGATAAAAAGGATTTGTCTATTAGGCTTGCCATAGATTTCACAGACCCTTAATCTTTTCTACATATGAAACTGCTTCTATGCTAGCCACTTCACTCCCTATTGTATTTCACCGTCCCTTCTGATTCATCTTTTTGTGGCCATTGATATTTAGGATGATCGTGTGGATCCTTGCCCCATGTACCTGTACATATATTATTCTTTGGTGTAAGTAAAACAAAACTTGGAAATACTTGGAGAGTTGTATGTATTTTCATTCTTGGCCAAGCTATTTATCCAATTGGGTATCAAATGATGAAAAGGCAAGTTGTGAAAGATTTATATTTTTTCTTTGTACAGATGATGAGTTTGGGGATAGTTAGAGGCAAACTATTTTGGGGAAAAATTAGGACGAGAGCTTCATACACTCCCCTATGGCGGTGGACTACTCCCTATAAATTGTAATGGTTTAGAGAATTCATAATGTCCTAGAGGGGATGTGCGTTTCCTTTTTTGTTGTATTTATTTGTTTATGGAGGGTGCATGTCCTTGTTGGTTGTTCCAAATGCATTTACTATAAATCAGACATGAGAACATTTGACAATCCAATTATCTCACATAGTTTTAAAGTTACTGAAAGTGACAAATGCATTTTTATAAATTTGAGAATTACATTTGTATTATTAGATGTCTATATATTGATGATCCACTTAAATTTACTTTAAATATTCATATTGTGGATACAATGAAATATCTATCATGTGCTAACCATGAAATGGAAGATTCGGAGAAGCAAGTGGAATCCTTGGTATTAAGATCATTAGGTCTAAAGAGGTATTTTTTTGCATCAATCTCAATGTATTGAAAAGATCCTAATTAAAGAATTGTAATTATTCAAATTATAAACCTTTTCATACACCATATGTTCCTAGTGTACTGTTTAAGAATGCTGGTGACCACGTAAGACAATCTAATTATGTGTGCACCATTAGAAGCCTTCGGTATGGCAAAATCTGATTATGGCACTATATTAACTTTATCTGACACGGTTAAGTCAATAGATTCTTTGTTGCTGCACCTGGAAGGCTAAGAGATCATATAGAAAACACAACAAATTTTGGAACTCGCCTGATGGGCGTCAAAGTTTTAGTTCTTGATAAGCAGGCCGTTTATTAGATATAGGTTTCAGAAAAGATAATGAATAAATAGTTGCTGCAGTTCCAAAACAAAGACAGACACTCTTGTTTTCAGCTACAGTTGCAGTTGAGGTAGTTATCATAACTGTATCAACGTTGATTTCTAATCATATGCATCTTATGTCTGAATTGTCGCATTAGAGACCATATTGATATTGTAGATACTATTGTTGGATTTCTTGTATATAAATACATCTGTGATACCAATCCCTTGGCTTGGTGACATTTAATCATTTATATTCCTTCGTTGGTCCCATATGTAGAGTGGTGAACACATTATCATGTTTCCCTAAAAGGAGTGTGAGTAGAAGATGAGATTCGTGCCCCATCAATTCAAGGAGTGCGAGTAGAGGACGGTCCAATGGCATTTCAAATAGTGTCGCATCCATGTAGTCTTCTAATTTCCACCGCACAATTCAAATTAAATAATACAATTCTCTCTTTTCCTCCTAGTTACATTATTTAATTCGGATTGTGTGGTGAAATCAAAAAACTACAGGTGTGTATAGCAACAACAATGATAAATTAACTAATTTTATAAAATTCCACTTCGTTTATATAAATTAATAGAGTTTTAACCATGTTAACTAAATTTTAAAATTTAACTAAGTGTGATAACAATTAACTAAATTTGAATAATAATAATAATAGCAAATTATAAAATATTAACAAAGTTTTGTAAAAATTAACTAAATTTATATAATAACAGCAACATCAATAAATTAACTAAATTTTAAAAATTAACTTTGTTTATTAAGTTATACAAAAATTAAATAAGTTGATAATAATAACAATAACTAAAATAATGTTTATGAAAATTAACTAAGTTTATAATAATAATACTAACAAAACAATCATAATAACAATATAATAATAAATAAACCGAGTTTTATAAAAATTAACTACACATACATAACAACGGTAAATTAACTAATTCTCTAAAATTTAACTTTGTTTATATAAATTAGGAAAGTATTAATCAAGTTAACTAAGTTTGTTAATAATTAACTAAATTTTGAATAATAATAATAAACACTGACAAAATTTTATAAAAATCAATTAAATTTATATAATAACAATATCGATAAATTAACTAAAATTACAAAAATGTGATTATTTTTTGTCTGTTGCTTAGTGGTGTTTACTGGTTGCGTGAAAAAGTACATGAGATGTTGTATGCTATTTGGATAAGTAGAAGGGTTAGCAGTTAAGACAAATATGTGAATTTACAAATGTTTGATCCATGACCCGCACTAGCTAATTCCCTTGCATGCTCTCCATTCAATTTGTTTTGTTTTTTTTAGACTGTTTTTTGCGCATAGTCTATAAGCTATCTTCCGTATACAGCTCATATATACGCTTCAGCAAATTTTCCATTTGTGGTGTTCCAGGCTTGCACATTATAAAGAATTTTGTTCCTGTGAAATGTGCATCATGTCATTAAATATCCATAAGCAGTTGAACTGAAAATATTATTTATCGTGTATAATGTGTATTACAGGAGTCTAGAAAAGATCACACAGGTTACTACTGAAATAATGAAATATTGCTATTGAAGCTAAAATCTTGCATACTTGCATTTATGCTGGGCCAACTCCTTTTTTGTCTAACTGAGGCATTTTGGTCAATTCTGTGCAACAAATGCAGAATTCTATGTTGTATTAATTGATCAAATTAATTTAACTATTTTAAAAAATATATATTTACCAGTTATGTTGACTGGTTCGTGAACTACTGTGGCAGCATGCTGTAGGATTTGTTGGTGGAGATGGATATTACGGTGCAAAAGCTAGCTTAAAGTGCGGGCTCCAAATGGTACTGGAGATTCAGGGTTCAGTTTGTCTCAAATTTGGGTCATTTCTGGATCATTTGGCGATGATCTATACAACGCTGAGGCTGAATGGCTAGTTAGCTTATATCAACGTTATTAAGTTCAAAAAAGCCTCATTTACAAGACATAGCTATAACATATTAATGCAGGGGTGGGCATAAACTGCACCGCTATGCGAAAACCGTCCGCACTGGATCACAAAAAGGTATGAAAACCCACATCGAATATTCTAACCAAAGCAAATACATCAAACCGAAGCGACCCACATCGGTACGATTCAGTTGCGGTTTGAATAATTAAACCGGCCATATTAAACCGGACTGAACCGAATATTTACATTAATAATCTTTTGATAAAATTATAAGCAACTCCTAACTCATTTTATATTCTAACAATATTTATTTATTTTACCTTATATTAGTAATAATCGTTGTCGTAAAGGAAGAAGTTATAGTTTAATATAATAGTTTTCATCTTATTTTTTTAGATAAATTCTAATTATAATCTTATTCTAGTCATTTTGCTTAATGATTATTCATTGATTAACTTTGATCGGTTAATCTACTAAAAAAATCTCACTTGTACCTAAATGTCAAATTGAAATATTCATGCAATTAAGATCAAATCTTTCATTTCAGTATAACATTGTGTGTTTTAGAATTTAAGTATAAAAGCTTCACTCAGTTGTCTTCGTAAATTGATTATTGATGGAAACAATTGTCTTATTTCATATTTAATATGGGTTCAAACTAGACGGGACCAAAAGCATAATATATTATTTTAAATTGAACTGAAACTGTAAAAATAAGTATAATAGTTTGTATTCTTGATTAACCGTTTGATGCGGTGCAGAAGCAGTTTGAGTTTCAAACTGCACGAAACGAATCCGCACCCACCCTTATATTAATGTACTCATCTTCTAAAATAGGTTAGCCCCTAACTATATGGAGACGGCTACCCAAGCTTCTTCACCTACAGGACAGTAAGTACACTATCAAAATCCGTATCAGATAATTTCACAGTACCTACAGGCAAATAAAAACAATCAGATTAATTCATTCTTGTAGAGTGATGCATCTACTGGGGGATACAATCTACTATGTTCAGGCTTTGTTCAAACTAATAACAAGATTGCTATTGGAGCAGCTATCGCTCCAACCTCAAAATACTGTGGTGGACAGTCTAACGTCTGTCTTTTGATCTGGAAGGTGATAAACAAATGCATAATAATAAAGAACCCTTTACATTGATTATATGTACCAATTTTATGCATTAGTGAATATTGATATAGGATCCTAAGCATGGAAATTGGTGGCTGGCCGGTCCAGGTCTTCTTGTAGGCTACAGGCCATCCATACTATTCACTCATTTAACAAAACATGCAACAATGATACAGTTTGGAGGTGAAGTAGTGAACACACAGTAAAGACATTTATAGTCACTTGTAACATTAGCTATACATAAAGTTTGTGATACATCTATCATTTTTAGGCTACATCTTAAAACTATGAAAGTAGTATATGTTTTTGTTCACGTTTCTCATATGTGGATGTGCAGTATGCAGGTCCAGCTTAGGATGAACTGAAGCACATAAGACAGGCTATAGGTTTCCTGGTATAGCAGCTTTCTTATCAGTCAATGTACAAAATATATTGTCTTACTGATTGCTTTTAACTCATTGAATCTAACTCCATGCAACCACTGACATGGATGAGAAAGAGGCGGAGAATTTTGCATGATGAGTTGCTAGCTTGGCTATGGAAAGGGAAAGACACTTGAATTTCAAGAATTTTCAGGTATTGTTCTTTTGGGATTTGTGTTTTATAAAGCTTTTGTACTCAAATATGTTACGACTTACGTGGAAGTTTGTTTAAAAAAAAACCATTATGATATACGAGTATATATGCACGTCCACGTGGACCTGCATTTGATTGTTGAACCATAATTTTACAGTTTAACTATTGCAAAACAAATATAATAAAATTAGTGCAATGACCATTTCCACTATTTATAATTTTCTTGAGCTTGTCGCATCCATATTATTTTTGCGCATAATTTAAAGTATATTCGACCAACACATCAAGTGAATTCAATTATCAGAATGTACGTTTATCACATCAATTTATGAATAGCACTACAAACAAATATAACTTGTAAAAACATAGGATTAATGTAGGATATTCAAGCCTTTTTTCTCAACACATTAGAACAATAGTTGGTGATACAGTATTCCATCAATAAACCTGTAAAAAAGTACACGATGATTCTATATACAAATCATTTTCTACATATAAACTTGACAAAACCCATGTATGCATTATTTAAATTAACCAATGGTTCAAAAAGGTTAAACAAATACACACTTGGCATACACACAAATTTCATTTACAGAAGTACCCATCAGGCTACCACCCTTGAAACTCATCCTTCCCCCTTCCTCCATCTCCCCTTGTGGCGTAGGCCTCCCCCATGCACCGCGACATCCCCTATGTTCAGATCATCATCGTCCATCCTAAAAGGCACCGCCTGCTTATCATTACACATATAAAACTCGTCACCAGCACCTTCCACGCTGCAATAAACACGGTGCCTAACAGCTGCACCCCGTCCTATCACCGGCCCTTGTGGAGGTACCGGTCTAGGTTTCATATTTTGTATGCTGGGCCGTATTGGGTATGTGATGTATTGCATGGGTACAAAAGGTCGTCTAGTTTGGGGTTGGCAAGCATCCCAGCAAGGAGGCCGCCTAGTCCACCCGCAACTGCAGGGGTGTGGAAGACGCCGAGGATGTCGTCCACTATATATTTCATCATTATTAGCTTGTAGTTGTTTGGTCCACGCTCACAAATGAGCATTTTTATATTATACACATATTTCATGTTAATAACGATGAAAAATAATTCGGAATTTGAAGGTCCATTGATATGCGGTTTAGTGGTTCACTTTTTGGAGAGTAGCCATGCTCCTTAAAATTTCAAACATGGATCCAATTTAAACCTGCACATGAAACCTAAAGCTACAATACGAAGTCTACTTTTTGATGTATAAAATGCATATGTAGGAAAACATAATATTTAACGCACCGATCAATCAGCAGCTTTCAACATTTGCTTAGATACAATTAAACATCGAAAAGCGGTAGTAAAGCTCATCTCTGACAGCTTTGGAAACCTGTAAACTAAATATAACGGTGCATAGGATGGAAAACAAATGCGTCGATAGCAATAAAGCTAGTACACATGCAGGAGTAATAAACAAAATACAAATACAGTTGCAGCAATGAGTAACATATGAAAAATATATGAGCTTGAGTTAAAATGCAATGTGTAATATATGATTATTATAGCACATAATTTGTCAATGGTAGAAAAAACATAAGATGTTAAGCATTAAATCAAAAAGTTATAAGAAGTTAAATCAAGACTTGAAATTCTTGACTCTAAATTCTCCAATCCAACTAAAATTGCAAACTCACTCTAAAATAAGGTTTCTGATTTCAGTTTAGAACCCTCAAAGGATACTTTAATATATGAATTTGTAAGTCAAAAATGAACTTGTGATAAGTTCAATTCAAATTAATTTTAAATTTTAAAAAAGTAGATGGAGTATAGGAAAAATGGTAAATTAAGACATTGAATAATAAACTCACCTGAATGAAGCAAAAAAAATTGTTAGAAAAAATTGGAAGAGAGATCCAACATCATCACCTGAATAAAGTAAATTACAATAAACTAAGCAAGCAATCATGTTATATTAATAACCATTTTGGTAAAGTAATTTTTTTCTTGTAATTCATTATGTGTATAAAATTGCTATTAATATAGGCCAAACCATTTATTTGTTTAAACATTTTGAAGACATATAGATATGATAGTATATTTTTAACTTTCATACATATATTTAGCAAACAATTTCAGCTGCGGCTCCTTAGATGGAAATTACACTGATTCATATAAAAGTGGGAAAAACCATTGGTTAGAAAATTTGTATTTTTTTATGCCGAGTTGCATATGAGTGAGGTTATTTCAATACATAGCAGCAAATCAGCAAAAAAAAGATAAATTATGATACAGTAAAATGGAAGGGTTGAGATAACTACCAATTTCTGTACTCATATGCACGTTTAGGATCACAAAGTATATGTTTATGTAATGAACAAAATACATGCTTCCATATCCAAGTTTACTTACAGACATGATTCATTAAATGCAGGAATCTTCAGTGGCGATGCCTGATGATACACTATCATCAAAATAGTAACAAGCATGGCAGCAACCACATCTAGAAAACCGAACCACGAACTGGTTCCAAGAGCTACATAAAATCCTTGAAGAACCCATGGTATGTAGATTGCAGTGATTGTGAAATGACCAAGGAAACCATTTGGGATAAAGCGGTTATATTTGTTGTAAATATATATAAGCCTAATAAATAAACAGAAAATGAAAATTGAATTGTAAATTAACATAAGATTTATAAGAACCCAGATTGATTGAATATGCCAAAAAATTTGATGACTGACTACCATAAATATAAGTGAGTTGCTAAGAAATATAATGCTTGCAAATTTTTTAGATACAATTAGCATCAAGTTCATCCTCATGCATCTTCCCAAATGTTGCTAAATGGAATATTATGATTCATTGGATTGGCTGAAACAACAGAAGGTTTGGTTTGAAGTTGATAGATCGACCGGAGAATGAAGAAATGGTTGATCAGCGTCATCATTGAACTTGAACAGTGATATTATTTTGTTTTTGAGTTTGTTAATCGTGTAGTCCATGAACTTCCCATCAACGTGACCTCCAAGTCGTCTAAGGTATCACCATGTTTAACCTGAATACATGAAAACACAATGATGGTTATTGTATGGTTTGCGTTTGCAGTGTGAATTTACAGCAAGTGGTCATATGTCAAAATAAGTATCTTCCTAAACTACTACTTATAGTCTAATATACATTTGTAAAACTAACTACAGAAGTAATCAAACCATTACAAACAAATCAGCAGTTGAGTACAAATCAATGCTAAATGGAATATTACGATGATTGGAAAAACAATATTAAAATTCCTTTTACATTAAACTATTTTACTACTACTCTAAGAGTGATGGGAAAAAGGAATCTACTAATGGTGTGTCAAACTTATAGTAATAAGACTATTTTTTAAAACTTCCGATAATAAGACTATTTTTTTATTGAGACATGAAATTTTGTTGCCTTGGAAGGAATTTTCCACTACCAACCTCATAAAGAATTAAGCTATAACATCACTGACATAATTGCACGTACTTGATCATAAACTTGTTATAGGATTTATATCATGCTTTATTAACGATACCTAATTTTACATATTCACTCGATTTCTACCGTTAATATCACATGCACCAAATTTTCAAACGTGGTTATAAAACAATAAATTCATAATTGCGTTTTCTTCTTCCTATATTTTCATTTTATAATTACACTATGTTTCTTAATTGATCGTTAGAACACCAAACCAAAATGAGTAACAAATATTTGCACAGTAAGAATTGTAAAGATATATAATTCTATCATTTAAAATTTGCACCATGCACTACGCTAATTTATGATTTAGTTTCTGCCAATGAATGGTTGAATTAAAATTAACTATAAAACAAACTATTTTATTTTCTATTCATTTATGTATAGTTATCCAACTTTGGACTTAAATACTATATGAATCAAAACATGAAATATGGTTGTTGTACTATTGTCATAAAAAAATTATATGAGAATAGCTTCATTTGGCTCAAAAAATATAGGGAAATAGCTTTATGACCTAGTAAGAGTTTAGATGAATTATATTTTTAAGCGTATATGATAAGTAAAGACATGAATGTACATGTGAAATTTAAGTAAACAATATTGAAACATGTGTTCAATAATAATTGTGTTCTAACGTTGTATCGTGTGATATGATTGTTAAAACATTAGAATGGATAAGCTTTAATAATTGTTCTGTACTTATTATAGTCGGCTCTGTAATGTATTTTATGTAATGCTAATGATGTGCAAATTGTGATTCTTCCACAAAAAATGATATTTTTAGCAATCAATTATAAGATAAATGATTAGCAATAATTAACTAAGATTGAGTTCACATGAAAATTCACAAAAAATGATCACCACTCATATAGCATAACATTAAAAGATTTAGCTTGTGTATATTTTTGTAATAATATAATAACTATCATATACAAAGTTATGATGTACCAGGCCGTTTACTTATGATCTCTTCAAAAATGTGTTAAAGTTTCTTATAGACGCACCAAAATCATTGTTCCCTATGATATTTTCAAAACCCTTGCATCCTATATTAGACAAATAAAGCGGCCTAATTTTCTTTAGCAATCGAGGAGCAATGTTAAAATGGTCTCTCATTTCAACTCCCAACCTTTTGTACATTAACTTTTTATACAAAACAAACAGTGCAAGTTCACCTTTTGAAACATCTATGTTTAAAAATGAATTCTATAATGCAATTAGAACCTTCACTACTGTAGACACTTGTGTCCGAAAAAGACAATAAAATTTTCTATGAACTATTGTTCTTCTAACACCCTTGGATACTTACAGGCAATGAAAAACATCGAGCAAAGTACCTTTATTGCAACATCCAATTAGTAAGCACAAATTTAAATAACTATTTTACTTTTACATATTATGTAATCAAACTAAGCTAAGAATAGACACATATTTTCTTATGAGATGATTAGACAAATACCATACAAAAAACTTCTCGGATTCATCATCTCGTAGAGGCATTGTTACAATAAATATGGTACTATCATTTCAAATTTTAATGAAATAGACTTTAAGTTATCACTATTGATAATTAGATCGTAAAATTCTTGTAAGCCTGCTCAGAAAGCATCAGCTTTAAAGCATCATGCTGGTAGGGATTCCAAAACATGATAACTGTATATTAGATAAGGAGTTTTGAAATACTTTAGCATATACATATATTTTACGCTATAGTACACCAGAGTTGTATACAGACTCATTAATAGTATATGCAATAAAACACCACTTCATAAACTTACAGTAGATGTCGCCTACATCGAATCCAACTCTTCCCTATCTTGTCTAAAGAAATTTTGCAGAGCAAGCATCTTCACAGGCTCAAGCTACAAACTATTCATCGCCTCTATGTAGTTACGCCCACCGCGTGAGTACTCATATGGTGAGCAGTGAGCTATCTCTTCCAACTAATCCAATCATGCTCCGTTGATGCTAATTCGATGATGAGATCGAGTTTGGGGATGAATGGAATAAGAGATCAATAGGGAGTCACTGAAGAATCGAGGATCGAATTCGATGATGCGAGGGTAAGGGAGATCGATGTTGAGGGAAGTTGCATGGACGCTACATCGCTAGCAAGATCGAATCTCGGTGGTAGATTTGGGATCGATTTCGATGGTAGAGGAGGTGTGGATTCGATTTAGGGTATTAAAAACAGTGTGAGGTGCAGAGAGGGCAAACGGATGATGGAAGAGTTTGGATTTGATAATGAATAGCTTTTGATTTCTGATCGATTTGGGGTATTAAAAGCAACGCGAGGTGTAGAGAGGGTAGCGGGATGATGAATGAATTTGGATTTCATAACGGAATAACTTTTAATTTAGGGTTTTCCCGTCGAAGTGTGTTGGAACGAAGGGTATTTTGGTAGTTCAGAAAGACACGGTTGAAATTAATTCAAGGAACTATCATTATTAGTTGTAAAGATGATTATATTTGATGTTAAAAATATATTTACATTGTCAGAATCAAAGTAAAGCAATAAAAGAAAATACAATATATGAAAACTAACAATTATGTACTAGAAATAATGTGTGCGTTTTGTGTGAATAATTATATAGGAGATAGCGAACCCGTTAATTATACAGATGATTAGAAGGCATCAGATAAATGCTTTAGCAAAGGAGGAAAAATAATCAAAAGAAAAGGCATATAAATGGAAGAAAATACATTACTAGTACAAATAGACGAAAGACGTTATTTTAACTACACAATATTTGATTTTTGTAATACAAACTACTTTATGGAGCATCCAATCATTAGAAAGATTTTAATGCCTAAATAACAATGGTGAATTATTCATTATCACATTACGAATATGCTACCTTTACAAACTTAAAATTTATGCACCAATGCTTATCATTAAAATCCAAATAAGTTAGCATATTGGTAAAGAATATGCCATCAAATCTGATTTTAAAATATGTGTGTAGTTATGCGCTTAAAATTTATGTCTTAATTATACATGTAGTTAAATGATGGACTCCTTGCGTATCAAGATTGTTATTAGAGATTTACTCATACTACTACAAAAAATTGATCATGCCATAATCGTATGATTTAGAGTTGTTTACTCATATTAAGATTGTTATGACAAAAAATGTACTCTCTTTGTGTTAAGACCATAAATATCAAAAAAGTTCTCTAGTGTTTCTTCAATATATAAATCTTCTATCCTGGTAACACGTTTGAACACATTTTTCAAGGGAACAATAATCTTGCTGAAACTATTCAAAGCATAAAATTTGAAGTTCTTATACAAGTGAGAAACTAAGTAATAACATCAGTCTGTTACATTAATCAACAAAGTTTTCTATTGCACTGCCAAAAAATAATACACATACGTGGTAAACTAGTAGTCGACAATCAGATGCCACCATAAGATAAATAGTAGACTCCATCTGAATGTTACAGTCAGCAAATGTCCTTCCATCTTCGAGTCGCTTTCCTACAAATATCAACCTCTGCTTACATTGTAAACTCCCCCCATCCTAAATTTTCACATTCACATTGTCTATCTTATCTGAACTCTCGACCGATAGAGTTAGGAATGTTCCATAGGGGTAGTTATGTAATTTGATATATAAATTAACTCCTATAGAAAATCTTATTTGAAATAAAGTAAGCTTTTACTTTTATTTTCTATGTACTATTATAAATAACATTTTAAACACATATAATATATACAAGCATGCAAAGTATATAATAAATTACAGTTAAGAATGTGTTTGTAACTATGAGTATTGAACCGCGTAATGAATAATTGATCTTAAATGTTGTAGTCAAGATGTGTCAAGATGTGTTAGAGGATTTTGAAAGTGGATTTTGAAAAATGAAAAGACTCGAACCAAATCTAATAGACAATGGGATGGGAAATGTCATGAGTGAATTCTGGAAAAAATAATTAATGCAAGATGTTCAGCTGGCATCTGAAAAGACAAGGGACAAAATTTAAATACGGCTCTGATACGACAAACTTTTTGTCATTTTCCACCGTGCACCGAACACTGAATTACAGAAATGAATATACTACGGAGATCAACATGACGACACGATCAAAACGGTACACAGATTTCAATGATACGTTGTAATATCCCGGAATTTTCAGAAATTTAAATGTGATAATCTCTTAATTTAAATTATTTGAAATTGATAAAATTGTTATTTTCAAAAATAAATAACCAGGTAATAAAAATACAATGTCTTAGTTATGGTTATAGATTGGTTTTTAAAATAAGAATAATTATTTTGTTTGTGTAAATAAATTCTAAATTGACTTATTGTTTTCAAAGTTAATAAGTGTGTTTAAATATATATCTGTGTATTTAAATTGATTTTTTAAAAATAGGATAAATTATTATAAATAATAATGAGCTTATTTAAAAATTGATATTTATATTTATTTAAATTGATTTTAGATTTGGATTTTTAAATTGACTTTGGATTGAATATAAATTTGAATTTAAAAGGATATACTTACATCTTAAAATAAAATAATAATATAGTTTGAAATTAAAATATATAGATAATGTTTTTAGTTAAAAATAAGATTTGTTTTATATTATTCTTTTTATAGAAATTTATCTATAGAAATTTGGATATGTATTTATTTAATAAGAATAAACACAAAAGGCTTTTTGAAACAGCATTTTAAATGAGTTTGCAATATTATATATAATCTTATTTAAATTATAATTGGTTTTATTTTATTTTCTTTTAAAGATTGCATTTATATAAATTTAGAAAACATTTATAAATTTATAAATGTATTTGTTTATTAGGAGTTTAACTGGAAAAGTATTTATAAATTAAGAAAAACATATTAGTTAATTAGGAAATTAATTTAAAAAGCTTTTAAAATTCTTTTATGATAAATATAAATAAATGTTGACAAGTGTTAAGTTATAAATCACTTTGATAACAAGTGTTAAAACATTAATATAAACTAGGGACATGTGTCATTTTATTTGCATTTTCTTTTAGTTTTAATAAAACTGAAAATTAGTCTATATAAACCCTATCTTTTCTTCATTTTCTTTTTTTTAAAATCTTCATTCCTAATCTTCTCTCTCATTTTTATTTTTATCTTCTTTCCAAAAACTAAGCAAACAACGGCAGACCAAAATCTGAAATTTTCCTCTAGTTCAAATGCAATCTTCAAAAAAAAAAATCAGAAAATCCTCAAATCAAATCTGGAATCCTCTCAAGTTCAAATCTAAAAACAATGCTCAGTTTAAAAAAAACCTGTAATTCATTCCAAAGTCTGAAAAGTTCCTCAAAAATCAATACCTCTCAAGTTCAAATGAAAATCTGAAATTCTTCAAACTCTAACACAATCCAGAAATAAATTTGAGGCCCTGTAACCCAAATACCATAACCTGAAATCATGTGTAGATCCAATCTGCATTTCCCATGTCTGTAACCTCCTTATACCAAATCTGCAGTATGCTTTCAAAAAAAATTCAAACATTGCCAGTTTTCAAATGCATGCAAGTGAATCTGGGTCAAGGAAAAACCTGAAGTAATTCAGTTTAAAGCAAATCAAGTATTCAGTTTCTGGAATCAATATACAATTGCATGCGGATTTCAATCCAGTTCTTTTTCAAAGCTCTGCATCTCCTTGATAAGTGAGTAAGCATTTTTACTAAGAACTTAAGTAGTAAATTTTCTGTTGCATATGAGTTTGTGATGATCTTTATTTTATATAAGTTTGCCTCTGATCTCTGTGCAAATAAATATGCAATATGTGTTGTTATGCCTTGAATCTGTGCATGCTTGATTTCATTAATCTTCTCTATTTTTTCCTTGCTGTAGAATTTAAATAATAGTCAGAACTTCAAGTTGTCTCTATTTAAACAACTGTTAGGTCTTGGATTTAAACAAAATAGGTTAGTTTAAGTATAAACTAAGAACTAAGTTTATGGTATTTGAAATTTATCTGGAAGCAAACAATGCAGTAACATCTTAACATCAACGTTTGAAATCAAATGTTGAAATTGGATGAAATAATTACATAATCTGGATTGTCACTGTGAAATATGAATTTTAAAAAGAAAATCACAATTTTTAAAATTGAATTGAGTGAGAATTTGGGGTTTTGTTGGAATTTGGGTTTTTGTCTATATCTGATGATCTATGTATTTGGGGTGTTCGGGATTCTTGATGGAGCTGGAAGTAGGATCACGGAGTGTGGCAAAAATGGCTGAAGGGTAGTTAATCCATCGTGGAGTTGGATTTGCTCAATTTTGTTTTTAAATCTAATTTTGGGTCTAGCTGAAAATTGAATCACTGCTTTTCTTATGGTGATTCGAGTTGCATATAATTCTGGGAAGTGGAAGCGCGGTGGATCGACAAAGCATAGCCGGAATTGTAGCGGTATTCGTGATCGGAGGCGAGAGTTCAGGGGATTTCCTGATGATGGTTTGGGTCTTAGTTCATCCTGGGGTACTCGATTTTGAATAGAGGCATGAAAGATGTTCTGTTGATCGTAGGTGCTTGTAGGGAGGCTGGGTGACTTGGCGATGGGGTCGTCGTTGATCGGAGGAGAGTCCGGCGCTGGTGCAGGTGCACGACTTTGTTTCGTGTGTCTAGGAAGTTGGTCAGTGGTTTTGTCTTGGGTTGTAACTCGAAGTTTTGGGTAGTTTGCTCGAGTTCAATATCGAGTAGGGGCTGTGCTTATTTAAAACCTGTTAACAGTTTATTTGTTACAGGTTCTTAATTTTAATTTAAACTAAATTTTTGAAATGGCAGGAAAGAATGAAACTTGAATGTTTCAAGTGTTACTTGGAATCAACTGAATTAGGTTTATTAAAGAAGATTTTCAAAAATATTTAAAGGATTTATTTTTAAAACAGGTTTAAATTTTAAATAGAATATGTTTTGAATTTTGAGTATGAATCTTGTTTTTAAATTTATTTTTGATGAAATAAATGTTTCTTAACATTGTTATATGAAGTTGAACGTTACTTAATTTAAATTTTGTTAAATCAAGTTAAATTACTTTAAAACTTTAATAGAAATGGAATTATAAAGATTTTATAAAAGCAAGTATATTGATTTAAATTTAAAACTTGACTTAAACCATTACTTGGTGATATTTTGAAGTATTTAAAGGAAGTTATGATTTGTAAACTTTAAATTATTATGTTGAACAAGTATTTTAAACTTAATCAATAATTTGATTAAGTAAATATAATTTTTAAAGTAAATTGTTTTAATAAGCATAATTAATATAAGGTTTTATCTCAAGATAATTATGGTTAAATAATTTGAGATTTATTAAGATAGTTAAGAAGTTTAAGTGTATCAATTAACTTAATTAATTAAATATAAAAGGGTTAATTAAGTAATTAATTATGTATAATTATTAATTTAATTAACTAATAATTATGATGATTTAATTAATGACTAATGATTAACTAAATTGTAATTATTTATTAATTAAGTAATTAAGGGTTAATTAAACTAGTAATTAAGTGATAATTGGGTTTTCTTGATTAATAATTAAAAGGTTATTAATCTATAATGAAAATTAATTAATAATTAATTAACTATTATTAAAGGTTAATTAATTGTAATTAAGGATTGATTAATTATAATTATGGATTAATCAATTTGTAATTAAGGTTGTTAATTAATAATTAGGTTTTATTAATTAATGATTAAGAGATAATTAATTAGTTAATTAAGGTTAATTAATTAATTATAAAAGTAATTAGAGATTGATTACTTTGTATTAAAGGATTGATTAATAATTAAGGTTTATTAATTAATAACTGAAGATTAATTTGGCTAAAGAGTAATTAAGGGATGAATTACTCGATTATGATTCATGAGATGATTGTGATCAAGTTAAGTTAATTAATTTGTTAATTAATTAAAGATAGTCACATGATAAATGATTAAGTATGCTTACTTAATGAGTTTTGATAAGAGTAATTACTTAAGATAAGTAATTGATGAATAATTACAGGAGGTAATTGAGATAGCGAAATTACTTAGTGGAAAGTAATTTTAAATGGATAATTACTTGGTAAAGTAATTAAGGATTTATTACTTGGTGTAATAAATCAAAGGATTTATAAATGTAATTAAGAAGTAATTAAGAATAATTAATTACTGTTTATAATTATTAAAGTTGATTAATGAAAGTTAATTCAAGCATGATTAATTAATGTAATTAATTAAGCAATAATGTAATTAATTATAGTTAATTAATTAATGGAAGTAATTAATTAAGGGTCATTAATTAATATGATTAATGAGAATAATTAAGGATTAATTACTTAATTAAGAGATAATTAATCAAGGTTGATTAATTAAGATAATGATTAATTAATTGTTTAATTAATGGATAAGTAAGCAAGATTTATTATGATAAAGGTACTTAATTTAATTAATTTTAAATTAATTAAGAGATGAAGTAATTAATTTAATTCATTTTAAATTAATTATAAATGGTGTGATTTATAGATCATTGCTTATGGATGGCTGATTTATATCGAATGGCTTAGTTGTTTGATATCTCTGATGAGATATGTGTGATATATGATATGGATGCTTGGTTGCATTGAGATGATAGTATAAGTTATCTATTTGTGATGATAACATGAATTATCTGTTGTGATGATAATCTATTGTGATATTGCGAATTATCTATCTGTGTGTGTATAGATAGTTGAATTGAATTGTTTAACTTTAAACAACTTGGACCTAAAAGATACGTTTTGGATTTCGATGAGACCGGGATCGGATTTCCATATTTGGATATTCGAAAACCACATCGATCAAAATTAACGATAGGTCGTGAATCTCAAGTGAAGATGAAGATTCAGAGTGCAAGGGTTATTGTCGTTAACTCTGAGGGTGATTCCAAAATGAGTGTAACGAGGTAATGCCTTCGGTTTCGTTCGAACCCGGAATGAACTTTTATGGATTGAATGCTTTCAGAACATCGTCAGGTGGACGATGAGCATTCAAAGTGATGTGTTCACTAAAGGTAATCGTAGCCTCAAGCCTCATCAACCGGAAATGGCTAAAACATGGGAGGTGCAGCAAGGTTAAGTGGGTCATGCTCAAGTAGAACGAGATTTTCCCCTGTCTAGAGGTCCCCTTTTATTCGGCTTTGTGGGCGGTTGCTAGCTACAACCGCGGGGTTGTCTTGTTCGGAACTGTTCAGTAAGGAGTGGTTCCGGCCTTGTGTTGCAGGGGATTGGGAGTGATCCTCGGTACGGTGATCTAGTCCACGTACTGTAACGGGCTGTACCCCGGTAGCCCTGCCATTGTATGAAATCCAAAATCCAATAAGTGCCATCGGATTTGATTGTATTACCCACTTTCGTGGCTAGTAGCTAGAATTTAATAAATGTAACAATTTCGGCTATTTCATATTTATTTGAAAACCCTAGACCTATTATAATATCACTGAATTTCCTATCAATTATTTTGGTTAGCATAAGGTAAAAACTTTTACATGTTTATGTATGGGAAGTCTTACGTGATACCTTTCCTTTCAAAAGGTTTTTTAAAAAAAAGTTAAGCAACTTTAACCGTTTACTCATACCAGGCCCATGTCTGACCCGGAGTTTATTCTGTTTTTCTTAAACTCTTGGGTACTCAAATTTTTACGAGTAGCCAGGGGATTCAGGTTGGCTTGACGAATTCTGGAGGAGCAGGAGGCTTCTGCGTATAGATATAGTATTCCGCTGTGTGTTCTCTTAGTCATTGTCTGTGTTGTATATTGAGTTGTATAACTAGACAGGTGTTTATAACTGTCTAGTATGTGTTGTTTTAGCTGTGTATCTCTGATGTATATGATACTATGTAAAATATTATGTGATTAATATAATTTATTCGTTCCTCTGTTTAGATTCTGATGTTGTTTCTTTCTTTCTTCTCTGTCTTTTCTCTTTTCTATCCCTTTCTTTCTTTAAAATGATGCGTCTTTCTATGGTGAGAAAGTCGGGTCGTTTCATATGTTCAAACTATCAAAAGTCGATAATCGGTACCGAAAATGCTGCTAAAACGCCGAAAATAAGATAAACGGAGCAATAGCAGTACAAATTTGACGAAACGAAATATGACGTCTCACTCAGAAGATGATTTACAAATTTATTATATAAAAATATTCAGATTTGGAAATTATTTTATTATCATCAAATATTAACCGATTTAAATTTAAATAAAATTACATAATAAAATAAATTTTCATATTATTCGATGAAAATTTACCAGTTGCTATATTTATATAGACGTATTCCAAATATCAAATTTCTATTTCCGAATTTAAATATATAAAAATTCACAAAATTTCAATTAACTAAATCAATAAAACCACTAAAATTTGCGGGTCGTTACATATTTAGTCTAAGCCTACGAGTTAATTTTTGAATTTAAATATGATTAACCATTATCTTAATGAGTATTAATGAATAATCAAGTGAATTAATAAATAAAATGGCTTATTTGATACGTAAAATCTATTGGATCTGGACCGGCACACAACATGTTAAATGTGTAAATTTGAAAAGTATTCCGTTACAGATCTTATTGGGCCTATAAAGTCTAAATTCATTCAAGTCTGTTCTAAATTGACTTTAAATAAAATCATTATTTTACTTAATTTGTAAATAAATATTTTTAATTGTTATATTTGTATTATATAATATAACATGTGTATCATATACACATGCGTGTGGACGTGCATGTGCAACATATATTCTGTACATGGTTTAACATGTCCGTATATAAGTATTACGATTTACATCGCAATAGACATATTAGCCCCTCCATTTACGTATGAGTTGTTCTTATATATATATAGCTTAATATGATATAAAATTATATTCATAAAAGTATAAAATTTGGGTGTATATATAGCTATGTATAATAATAATATTTGTATATTCAAATATAAATAATTTCAAGTTTCATATCTAGGTCAAGATTTAAAATACCCTATAATTTCAAATTTAAAAATATATAATAATAAATTGTATTTAATAAATAAAAATACATATATGTACATACGACAATCATATATGTATAAATATTTTTAAATGATAATATGTATAAAAATATATATATGCAAATGCTAAATCTGTTTTTAAATAAATATAAAATGATACAGATATATATGTGTGTGTGTGTGTGTGTGTGTGTGTGTGTGTGTGTGTGTTTGTTCACAGGAAAAAAAATTAATTTTTTAACTTACGGTTTTAAACTCTATTTAATCTAATTTTTTTGTAAGCAATTTCCAAACGAATGATAGAATATATATATTTGAAAATTAATATATGAATATAATTTTAAATTTTTTTTATATATAATTTATATTTTACAAATCAAGTTTTGATTTAAAACCATTTTGAAAATATTATTTAATTCACTTTTTTATAAGCGTGAGATACACACACACACATATACACACAAAAAACTAACACACAGACACGCACACATATATTCATCTAATGTTGACAACATGGATATATGTGGATTTGTGATTAATTTAAAGTACACAAGTGACATAATAAACATATATGTGTGTATGTATGTGTGTGTGTGTGTGTTAGTATGTATGTTTGTATGTATGTATATATGTAAACAAAGTTATTACCTTACTATGGCCTAGAGTTTGCACCTTGAATGCTGAATCACTTGACTCTACTTGAATCTGAATTCAATTCTTTTCGAAAAGAGCCACTAGTCTGAAAGAACATACATATATGTCTTCTTTTATTCCAATTTGTATTTTAATTGCCTGAAATAATATAGGAAGGGAGTAGAGGCGTCATTAAATTTTTTGAAGTTATTTCCCGATGTTTCATCTAACAAAATGTCAAGCTTTAAGATGATGTTTAGGCAACCTGCTTTTGAGCAAAATGAGTGATCCTCTCAAGGAGCAGAATGTATTTTATTCCACACTTAAGTAGATGTTGTCAACATGCCTGGCAGGCAACAAAAACACTTCCTTATAAAGAAAATAAAAAATAAAAAACCCTCCCAAAGAAATGGAAATTTTATTCTTATCCAAAGTTTCTATTAATTGATCCACACTTGAGTTTATCCACAACTAATTTGTCAGTTTATCTAGTCATGGATGAATTAACTAATTTATTTGTTTATCCACATGTATATAAATTTCCTAACTATTTTACTATAATTTTTAAGTGTTGAGTATGTACTTTGTGAAATGCATTTATTGAACTAAAATCAATTGTAGTAGTTTGTGAGACACGTTTAAGATTATTGAACATATTCCATATTTGTTTATTTAGTAGCTTTTTTCTCAGCTCAATATGCTGGCATATAACTATATCATAAGTTTTTCAACTATTTCAGTATATATGAGCCCTCCATTATATTATAACAGTTTGAAGTCAACAGTACAACAAAGATGAGGTTATTACTCAGTGCATGTAAGCATTTAAATACATATGTCAATACACATTTTTGATACATTTCATAGAGCGAATAATTTCTATGGACAAGTAAATTATGAGAAGGATGATATAACATAAGGAATGCTGACATAAATGTTCATGCATGCGGAAATGTTCTGGTAACTAACTACAGATAAAGCAAATAGTATATCAAGAGGTAAAGAAAAATAAAATAAGTAACGTGGTTCAATCTTGCCTATGCTATAAATACATTGAATAGATATAAAAATACTTATGAAAAAATGTGCCTAATAACAATTGTTGTCAGGACCTCAATGCAATTTTATATCTTACCAAGTCATCAAATGACACGAAATCAGACAGATGAAAATGAGTAGCTTTGGAAAAAATTAGCTGCATCTTTAATGTACAGGTATTGTATACAGAGAAGATAATAAAGTGTTTGATTCTAGCAAAACAAATATCTAATAACAAACAACGTTTAAAGTAAAAAGGATTTTAAGCTACAACCAGAACAAATATAAACTTCTAGAAACTGAATTCAAAGTACATGATACTGCTAAAAAGAACAAATAACCAGCAGACTAACAGTTCACATAAATTAAAAAAAACTATAGCCATAATGTATGATGTAGTTTTGCCAAACACATAATATAATAGTCCATTCGGATTTTCTTTTTCCTTCACTCGTCCACTGCCTTTGTACGTGCTGGTTCCACTTGAGTTGTGAGAGCTTCATCTTCCTGAAAACAATCATCAACAATTATATAGAGCATTATGTAATGTAAGATGGTGAGTGTTTAGTGTATGACAATATAAATTGAATCCGAAATGTATTAAAAATATTTAGTCGAAAATCAGTTTACATATTGGAAGTTCAATGGTTGGTAGAAGTATACATATGTAAACTATGAAAAAAAAATTGTATTAAAACATGAAAAATCAGTGGACTTTTTTTTCAAGTGAAGGAAATTAGGAAGTCATCGCTCTGTCCCATTTGAGAATATTCTTAACTACATCAAACCATTTCTACTTTCCATTAATCACGCATTGGGAGTTTAACTTCTTTCAATGAGAAATGACATCAACATTACTTTGTTCCCGTCTGTCTACCCTTCATTTATTTGCCAGTAGGTGTCTTTTGTTGATCCCAACATAAAATCCACTTCTCTCACACCAATATGATATTCGATCTCTATGGTCTTCTTTTGGATTTTCATATTATTTAATAGCAACAACTATCGCATACAACTTTCCAATATTTTTCACCATTCAGTAAGTTCATCACGTGGATTAAATATCTGAGTTATAAATAAAAAGTTAACTGATTTTATATCTTCTGTGTAACGTCAAAATTAAAAAAATGCATACCTCACTAGTTCAAAATGCAAAAGTGCAATCTCAGTCTAGTAATTGATCTTTTGAGCATAGTAGTTCACTATCATGAGTAACAAAATATTAGATTAAATGTAAGAAAGCAAAATAAAACCCTATTAAAACAATCGTAAAAATTAAAATTTACCGTACTAAAAGTTATTTTCTCGGGATTATCTACACATTGCTCAACTACATCATTGTTGTGTATGTCTCTTGTACTGTTATAATTGCATCTAACCACTCCCCGTTTATTTCATGCTTGAATACTTGAACCACTGTTTACTTTAATTTGTACTAAAAAAATTAATTTTCTCATTTATATTGAAAGAAGTACTCTTTTTAGACATATTCCTATTGAATAAAGATCAAAAGACTTTAAATATTGAAAAAATGACTAGATTTTTGCATGATGACATTGTTCTAAAAAGATAGCTAAATTTTCAAGCAAACTCCACATATAGATTCGTCGTAGAGTAAATATCCTTTTATTAAATATGGCATCTTATGTCAATCTTCTACTCTTCTGCTTTAGATATGCATTACGTCATCTTCATGCTGCATGATAATGAAAAGAAGAAGAGATCAGATTTAACAATCTTTTATTTTTTGATTGTATTTTAACCCTAAAGTGATATATTCGTGACTTGATTAGGCATTGAAAGAAAAGAAACCGTGAGAAGAAGGTGCAACTATACGTTATGTGGATTAACTAATCAAAAAATTAAAGAGACCAAAAAAGTAGGAAGTAATCCAAATTAAGGTGGATAAACTAATAGAAAAGGTAGATGGTTCCACCAAAGAAATAAAATGAAATAAATTTTAGTAAATAATTAGGAAAAAAGAAAGATCCTATGGAGGTATGCGAATTGTGGATGGAAACTGGGAAGTAATCTTTCAAATAAATCAGGAAGACAATCCAACCTAATCATATTTGCTTTGCATCCACAACTCCTTGGCAAAAGCTCCAAAGTCTGAATAGATCAAGCCTTAATAACCCACTATACCTATAAAAGCTCAACAAAAGACATGAGAGCAGCACATATATGTGTATATAAAATATTTATATACACACATATGTCGAAGAAAAAACTTTTGATAGAAATAGCCCTAATCTTAATTATTCACTAGAGGAATGTTCAAGGAGTTATTCTTGTTAAATGGGTCAAAAGTGATGGTGCTTAAAGCCAAATTGGAACTCCTATTTTTACCATGAATTTTTACCTTTAAATTAGTAAGTGCCTTTTTACCTTTTTAGGAAGTTTTTTTGTAAAATACATTTTTAGCTAATCTATAGCTAGGATTTGCAATCCAATTGTAAAAATAATAACGCCATAGCATAGGTCAGGTTATCGTAAGGAGTGTTAGTGCTATTAATTTTTCTTTGGTTCCTTTCAAATAATAAATACCAGCAAGTGTCTGTGAAAATGGTGTCAAGAAGGGTTCTATGCCATCTAATATATTGATTTCTTAAGATGTTTCAGTAGTAACCATAGTTAAAATCAATGTTATCCATATTAAAGTCGAAGATACGAAGCATACTTTCAAGCAATGAATTAGGTAATGAACAATCATAATATAAGTATGTTATGCTTTATGAGTTTAAGTTACAAAAAACACATTTTTTTTTTGTAACCAAACGTTTTCTTTAAAAATTCAATTGTGTTAATTTCTTGTGTAGAATTAGTCACATGTGCAATTTTTCTTTAGATGGAGCATTAGCATTCGAAATTAATTTAAACATCTTTTGCTTAGTTCTAGAGAAATAAAAATCTTTGTAAACTGAGGTTGTTGAGTATATTTTGTTATTTTTCCAACTCTAATTTTTGATGTCACTCTCATTGTAATGAACTGGATTTTCGACCCTCAAAAAATTGAAACTAATACATCCATTGTATCACATGCCGAATGTTCAAATGCCGGAAGTACCGATTTGTTAGGGTAAAATAAGAAGATAGAAGGTAGAAGAAAACTAAACAACGCAGAATCTCACAACACAGTGAATGGTATATAATACAACAATGATCTTTACAAAAAGGAAAAATCTTTACTCATATATATACAACATCAGAGCACGTTGGACTTGCCCTAGGATAGTTATAGAAACATGTCCTCACATTAACAAACATACAGACTCTATAATATAGAAATAGTAAAACTACATGAATACGTCTTGCCTATCCATCTCTTCTCTAATTCTAAAGTATCCAGCTAAACCTAGGAAAAACATGCTCGGTCTGACTCGAGCATTACATGGAATAATGCTCGGGTCGATATGGTAAATCAGTGTGAGTAAAACTCGATAATAGGTAATAACCAAACTGATTTATACATTTGAATACTTTTCAAAAAAAGGGTATCTCGTAAGACCACATCGCATATAAAAACAGATGGATTTTTACCTTATGATAATCAAAATGTAACGGCCCGGAAATTTTCAATCCCCAAAATTCCAGATAGTTAGGAAAGAAAGAAAAGAGAAAGAAAAAGAAACAGGAAAGAAACAAAGATTCTCACATTCGTAGTGGATCAAAATATAATATCACATAATATAACAGTTTACAAAGGAAATTGTATCAGTCAATTACATTTTAATAACATCAGAGTTACACATATATACAGACACTGGGTATACACAATCATCATGACTCAGATAAACCGCAATATAATACAGCGGAAACACTCCTTACGTTCTTGCCATCCAGATCGCCTCTTGAGCTTCAGAACGTCCTTACCTGAAAATCTGTAATACTCGGTCTGACCCGAGCATTACATCAAAGTAACACCCGAGTCAGGCTGGAAACCAGCATGAGTAAACTCATATAATTTGAAATACTAAGTTCAAACCATAAAAGAAAACCCTGGTAACTCATACTTCATTACGAGTTCCTTACTTGTTATGCTCAACACTTATTTCACAACTCAAATTCTAAGTATTCTAACTTAGTTCAAGGGTATTATTCCATTTCAACCTATTCACATCACATATAAAGAATTATTACAAATTTCCAATCGAAGTGGTTTCGGGTATTTACTAATACTCGACTCCGGTCTTTTCGAATCCCATGTCATCTTAACCCAAATTATTCAAACAAAAGACCCTTCAACTTAATTACAGGATGTCACTGTTTAACCCAACATTTTAAATCACATAGCGTCACACATCACATGCCAGAGATATCAACTAATCTAAGGCCCACAATAACATTCAATCATCCGTGAGCAAGATTAATGAACCATATCATCTCTAATTAATTTAACTAACCACAATTGACTTAAATCAATTACTTTAATTACTTTTAAATCACGCTTATTAATTAATTTCAAACCAATTAATTAATCATCCAACAATCATCCGTCTTAATTATGTTGAATATGCGCTTACATGATTTTTGTTTGATGATAATAAACATATATACATTCGTTTAAATGTATTTGATAATATACTATTTTATTTTTTTTCACAGATTAAATAAATATTTGCAGAATATAATAAATAACACGAAATTTGAATTCAAACGAATATTTTATTCAAACAAATATTTATTACATCTTTGAATAGTACAATTTCAAGCTCTCACTATAACTATACAACTTTGATTACAATTACATCACATTTCACATTTACAATTCACCTCACTACATATCACTCACACTCGTAATTATATTCAACTTCATTCCAATTTGAATCCAGCATCTGAGAAATCTGCAAAAATATTCACTAACGCAGTAAAATTGAAAATAAAATATTTTTGCAATTCAAAATAAAAGATGATTTTGAAAACATTGTTTGCCTCAGTTATTTGGGTTGTTCTTCATAATTTAAATTTGAATTCATCATACACGAACAACTTGTGACATACACAGTATATTACTGTATATGCCACAAGGCCGTGCACACCGATATATACACTTGATTGATTTACAGGGACAGGTGAGCACAGGTCAAACCCAAATAAAAAGTCGGGTTCAACTCACGTGCAATAATATAAATGTCACAATTCTCAGCACAAGGTCAAACCCGAGTGTTTGAAACTGGATTCAACACAGGTGCAACTGCAAATGCACACATGAATGCAATGATCAAAGTATGCATGTATACTTATCGACCAGCAGCAACATGGACCACAGCTGTTACTCAACTCAGTGATACAAAAGACAATGCACCAGACAAGACTACACCAGAGGCAACACATGCAACAGAGACCAGGCTACACAACATCAAGGTGGAAACCAAGTATGCAAGTGCAAAGATAAATGACACAGTGTAAATGTAAATTCGACAAGCTGCTGACCAGAGGTGCAGACAACCCTAAGCAACATGAAGTAAATCAAGTCAGTAGCAACCTTCAAACACTCACATATATGAAGCATACAAGTACAGCCACAAACATGAAACAAGACTGAAACCAGGCAAAGACTTTACGCATCTTTCAGCTGCATGTACATCAGGTACAAGTGAACCAGATTGGAGCAGAGACAAGAAGATGCATACACATATAGGACTGCAATGGATGCAACAATAAACACAAGATTACATGAACACTATAGGCCGTAACAAATTGCAACAGCACCAATGCAAGTAACTGCAAATGCACCAGTATTCCAAGTCAAATGAACCATCAACTACAAGCAAGAATCTCGGCAAACAAAACAAACTCAACAGTTCCAGTTACAACAAAGACCAAGTGCAGCATCAGTTCGTACATGATTACAACAAGCAGTGCAGACCAACCCAATTGCAACAAACAAATGCATCAATATTTGTAAGTGATACAGCAAACATGAAAGCTACAAGATACACAAGTTTACATCAATGCATGTATCTCATTAGCACACTCAAGACCAGACCAAACAAGTCAAATGATGTAAACAGTGAAGAACATGGATGCAGAGATTCAAGCCAGCAAATACAAAGACCACATGCCACAATATCGAGTACATGAAGATGGCATCCAACAATATTCAAACAACAGCAGTATGCAAATGCATACATAATAGAGGCAGCAAAGAACAAAGTACATGATCAAGTGGAGCATCTTGTAAACTGAACAACTATGGACAGAGCTCGAGCACAGTTGAAGCTCAAAACATGAAGTGAATGCATCAGTACAGGAATGCAAGAAAGGACTCGTATAAGCCGTGAACAAAATTTCAAATTGATCAATTTACAGTGAAGATGGTCATGCCATAGTCAACAAGAAAGGCAACGCAAAAATCATTGACCAAGTTAAAATTCAAAGCCGAGAAAATTCAAACCAAGTCAAGAATTCCAAGCCGTGGTCATCACGTAATGATTCAATACCGTGAATGTTAAGCAACCAAAATATATACGTGAATTGAAGAAGTCAGCAATCATCTCAAACGTCCAAGCTAAAATCAACGGCCGAACAAATTAATTGACAAATTCAAATCAATCTATACGAACGCAAAAATAGGAATTGGATTCCTATATAAAACCCTACATCATCATCGGCAATGATTCATTGAGTTCAAGCACGAAAAATCAAAAGAAGAAAAAGGCACAAATTACATACCGGAGAAATCGAACTCAATCATCAAAGAGCCGAAGTGAGCAACAACCAGAAATCGATCGAGCAAGGCAAATCTTGAACAATCACAGATTCGATCGAAGTAGTAACGGTTCTTCAAAGCCCTAATTTGAATCACGAACGAAAGCCCTAAAATTGAAAGAGGAACGGCCACCATTGTATACGCAACCAAACAAAGCAAAGAAAATAAAGAGACGGGTCGAATTGAAGAAAGGGCCGGCCTATTGTTTTAAAAGGGAAAAATATTTTTTTTATATAGGGGTTTTTAATTAGGGTTTAATTTTAATTTGCTTTTTAATTTGTAATTTTCCTTTTTAAACCGTTTTAATTTTTCTAGTCGTGTGACTAGGGTGCAAACTACGGTGTGTAGTTTGGGAATTTGCAACTCGGTAGTTGAGTTGTGGTCAAGGTTTTGAGCGTAGAGTTAGATTAGTCAATAGCGGTGTATAGTGAGTTTACGTGTGTAAGCGAGGGACTATCTAATTTCTAGTAGAAACCTTGGGGGCAGCACGTAGGCAGGGTTTTGCCGAAGCTGGGTAAATTCTGTGTTGTTCTGTTTTATTCTGTTATTTATATTCTACGATATCTGTGCTGCTATTCTGTGATCTGAATTGAAATTAATTTATAAGCTTCCGCGATTAATTTTAATAATTAACACCATCACCCTATTCACCCCCCCTCTAGGGTGAAATCGATCCTACAAGTGGTATCGGAGCTAGGACAGGAATAGAAGTCAACATCTGTTTTAAAAATTCGATTTTTTTTGAAAAAATCAGTTTTTGTTTTAAAAATTTGAATTTTTAAAAATGGCTTCTTTTAATAATGCTTTTGCAGAAGGTCAATCCATAGTTAGACCACCAATGTTCAATGGTGAATATGCTTATTGGAAAAATAGAATGCAAATTTTTCTGAAAACCATTGACGCTTGGAATATTGTTGAGACCGGTTATAGAATACCAACTATAACTGTAGATAATCAGGAAATAGAGAAACCAAAGGAACAATGGACAGAATTAGAAAATAAATTACAGAATACTAATGCCAAAGCTATGAATTCTATTATCTGTTCATTGGATCAATTTGAATTTAATCGTGTCTCACATTGTCTAACTGCGCAGGAAATATGGCACATACTAGAAGTGACTCACGAAGGAACATCTCAAGTCAAAGAATCTCGCCTTGCAATGCTAAGCAGCGAATACGAGAACTTCAAAATGGCGAAGGAAGAAAATGTCAAAGAGATGTACGGACGACTCTCCAATATCGTATACAAATCAAAAGCTCTCGGAAAAACATACACCGAATTAGAAATAGTCCGGAAAATCGTCAGAGTCCTTCCACGAAGCTTTGAAGCAAAAGTTACTGCCATACAAGAATCGAAAGATTTAAAACAACTTAAAGTTGAGGAACTCATCGGAAATCTCACCACTTATGAGCTAGAAATGAAATTCAAAGAAGAGCGTGAAGGAGGTGACACTCAAAAGAAATCAATAGCTCTCAAAGGAACAACCGAAAGTGATGATGATAACGATGAAGATGATGGAGCAGCAGAATTGGAGCTGTTAATAAGGAAATTCAAAAAATGGAATCAAAAACATGGAAATTCAGCTCGAAATCAAAAAGCAAAAAGCAGAATAGCCAAAGCACTAGACTACTCAGAAGAACAAAAGTTTATTTGTTATAATTGCAACAAACCCGGCCATATCAAGCCCGATTGTCCACAAATTAAATCCAGCCACGGAAAGAAACAGAAAAAGAAAAGTTTTGCAGCCACTTGGGATGAAATAGACGAGAATGATCAAAGCACTGGCAGTGAAAGCGAAAAGGCAGAATTGTGTCTTCGAGGTGATACAACTGACAGTGACGATGACGAGCCAAGTGAGGTATCAAAACTTACCCATTCTGAGTTGCTTATATATTTTCATGAAGTAAACGGTTGTTTTGAACGACTTAGGGAAAAATACGCCAAACTTGAATCTCAAAAAGATACTTTGATAGAATGTAATAAACAACTTGATCAATTAGTTAAAACCTATCAAAGTAGGATCCCTAAGTGTGATAAGTGTCCAACATTTGATGAGGAAATTAAAAAATCAGAAATTAAAATAAAATCGCTTGAAAATGAAATTCTGATTTTAAAGGAGAATGAAAATACTAGGAGAGAGAATTCTATTAAAAAGTGCACACAGTTGTTAAACGAAAATGAATCTCTCAAATCAAAAGTCCAACAATTGTCTACGACTTTAGATAAATTTTCAAAAAGTGAAAAATCGTTGAATATGCTATTAGGAAAGCAAACTGTTAATACGGTTAGACAAGGACTTGGATTTAATAATTCGAAAATTGTTGAAAACAAGATTAATCAAGTTAATTCTATGTGCACAATTTGTAGAAAATTTGGACACGATCACAATAATTGTTGGTATAGACCCAAACATGTGAAAACTATACCGATTTGGGTTCCAAAAGGCACAAATATAAAATCTCTCAAAGTTAAACAAATTTGGGTGCCAAAGGGAACAATTATAAATAGTTTTGGGTCTACACAAAATTATTTTTCAAAATTTTCTGCCACTAACAACCATGGACCTATAAAAACAAATAGGTCACATAAATCCTTTTCCGTGTAGGTGTGGTGGCAGGCTAAGGAACAACAATAGTGTTCTCTGAATTTTGGCTGTTTCAGAAACACAACGGGCGACAAAGCTAAGTTCCTTAGCCTAGTATAAGGGTGACAGAATCACTATGAACAACGACGAGAAATATCGTAAAGGTAAAGACAGGTAAAAGTATATTTATTTGTACGATATATTAAATGTGATAATCTGTACCATTTTCTGAATAAAATCAGCCAATTATGATATGATGATGATTTAATGATGATTTTGATTCTGACTTTATTCAAAATTGATTAGCCATTTATATTCTTATGCCAAAAACACTATAAAATTCTCTAGAATTACTTGATATATAAGTTTGAGAGAAAAATAATGTTTTGATTGGATAATAATATTGTTGTTATAATATTTTTGACTAAATCTATATTCATGTTTTGACACGGCCTCGATTTAAAATCCTAATGAATTCTATTTTAAAAATTGTGAAAAGGATGTTAAATTTTTTTTTGAAATTGTTGAAACTATTAAGAAATTGCTTTGAAATAAAAATAACGTTTGATGGCTTCTAAAATTGACACTTTAATATATGATTGATTGTTGACACGGTTTTCATTTCAAATCCAAGAGAATTTCATTTAAAATTTGTTGATAATAATCATGAGAAATTTCTTAATCTGGTCTTTGACATTCAACGAGTGAATTTTGAGTGAAATTTAAATTCAGATGCAGATTACACTGGTAATATGGTTGATAGAAAAATTACTAGTGGAACATGATTAATTTTTGACACATTCATTAACTGCATCGTTTTTCAAAGAAAATATCTGCATATTTTTCATTTCAAATAATTTTCAAATAGCAGAAAATTTTCTTTTAAACCCCCCTGGAGAAAATCATTTTTGACCATATTTTCAGATTAGTCATTTTGAAAAATTGGTTTCATAATTATTTTTGAATTTGATTTTAAACGACTATATTGACTAATCTGACTCCCTAACGTTTATCGAAAAGAAAAATAGTAATAGAAAAAGTGATGAGTGTTGATATTTATCATATATTATAACTCGAGAAAGTATAATTAGAAAATTTCTTTAGAAATTTAAACAAGAGTTATAAAACTTTTTGTTGGTAAAAATTCCATGACCATCTCTATATCTATCATATTTCTAACAACTATCACTCATCAAAACTCTATATAGTTTGTCGATATGTGGTACTTTAAACAGGAATCGTTCGTTTTTCATTTTCACATTTTTTTAAAAAAAGCAAAAATAAATAAATAAATAAATACCAAAGTATTCACTCTCATTTAAAAGTCCTCACGGTTATGCATGGGTGAATTACTTGGAATTTGTTATGTGCTTCCATGCTCATTTAAAAGTCCTCACGGTCATGCATGTATGGAACGCATATCAAAAGTTGATTTTTTTCTCTTTCTTTTAAAATAAACAAGTTGATTCTAATCCCATTTAAAAGTCCTCACGGTTATGCGTGGTTAGAAGATACTTGAATTCATTTTTTTAAAAAATAAAATTGGAATACTACTAATCTCATTTAAAAGTCCTAACGGTTATGCATGATTAGTAGATATTCAAATTCCTGATATAAAAATACCACAAATAGACACAATTGTATGGTTTTATATGATGACATCATCTCCATCATTCTAAAAGTGGAATATGCGCCTAACAATATTTTTATGATTTTTTTTTGATTTTCTATTGAAATTTAATATTTATATTCAATTGGGTTTTAATGTTGGATTAATATCGATTACTTTATCTCTATTTTTCTCTATTTCTATTATTCTTTTGCTGATAACAAAAGGGGGAGAGAAAAGTTAAGATTTTGTCAAATAGAATCAATCAAAGGTCAAACAATTTTCCATTTGCATCTAGGCTCATTTTTATTTGTATGCATATATGTAGGGGGAGTATTGTGTAGAGAGGAGCATTTAAATAGGGGGAGCAATTAGAATATAACTATGATCAAATACATTTAATATTTTCAAAATCTTAAATATATGTTTGTTATCATCAAAAGGGGGAGATTGTTGAATATGCGCTTACATGATTTTTGTTTGATGATAATAAACATATATACATTCGTTTAAATGTATTTGATAATATACTATTTTATTTTTTTTCACAGATTAAATAAATATTTGCAGAATAAAATAAATAACACGAAATTTGAATTCAAACGAATATTTTATTCAAACAAATATTTATTACATCTTTGAATAGTACAATTTCAAGCTCTCACTATAACTATACAACTTTGATTACAATTACATCACATTTCACATTTACAATTCACCTCACTACATATCACTCACACTCGTAATTATATTCAACTTCATTCCAATTTGAATCCAGCATCTGAGAAATCTGCAAAAATATTCACTAACGTAGTAAAATTGAAAATAAAATATTTTTGCAATTCAAAATAAAAGATGATTTTGAAAACATTGTTTGCCTCAGTTATTTGGGTTGTTCTTCATAATTTAAATTTGAATTCATCATACACGAACAACTTGTGACATACACAGTATATTACTGTATATGCCACAAGGCCGTGCACACCGATATATACACTTGATTGATTTACAGGGACAGGTGAGCACAGGTCAAACCCAAATAAAAAGTCGGGTTCAACTCACGTGCAATAATATAAATGTCACAATTCTCAGCACAAGGTCAAACCCGAGTGTTTGAAACTGGATTCAACACAGGTGCAACTGCAAATGCACACATGAATGCAATGATCAAAGTATGCATGTATACTTATCGACCAGCAGCAACATGGACCACAGCTGTTACTCAACTCAGTGATACAAAAGACAATGCACCAGACAAGACTACACCAGAGGCAACACATGCAACAAAGACCAGGCTACACAACATCAAGGTGGAAACCAAGTATGCAAGTGCAAAGATAAATGACACAGTGTAAATGTAAATTCGACAAGCTGCTGACCAGAGGTGCAGACAACCCTAAGCAACATGAAGTAAATCAAGTCAGTAGCAACCTTCAAACACTCATATATATGAAGCATACAAGTACAGCCACAAACATGAAACAAGACTAAAACCAGGCAAAGACTTTACGCATCTTTCAGCTGCATGTACATCAGGTACAAGTGAACCAGATTGGAGCAGAGACAAGAAGATGCATACACATATAGGACTGCAATGGATGCAACAATAAACACAAGATTACATGAACACTATAGGCCGTAACAAATTGCAACAGCACCAATGCAAGTAACTGCAAATGCACCAGTATTCCAAGTCAAATGAACCATCAACTACAAGCAAGAATCTCGGCAAACAAAACAAACTCAACAGTTCCAGTTACAACAAAGACCAAGTGCAACATCAGTTCGTACATGATTACAACAAGCAGTGCAGACCAACCCAATTGCAACAAACAAATGCATCAATATTTGTAAGTGATACAGCAAACATGAAAGCTACAAGATACACAAGTTTACATCAATGCATGTATCTCATTAGCACACTCAAGACCAGACCAGACAAGTCAAATGATGTAAACAGTGAAGAACATGGATGCAGAGATTCAAGCCAGCAAATACAAAGACCACATGCCACAATATCGAGTACATGAAGATGGCATCCAACAATATTCAAACAACAGCAGTATGCAAATGCATACATAATAGAGGCAGCAAAGAACAAAGTACATGATCAAGTGGAGCATCTTGTAAACTGAACAACTATGGATAGAGCTCGAGCACAGTTGAAGCTCAAAACATGAAGTGAATGCATCAGTACAGGAATGCAAGAAAGGACTCGTATAAGCCGTGAACAAAATTTCAAATTGATCAATTTACAGTGAAGATGGTCATGCCATAGTCAACAAGAAAGGCAACGCAAAAATCATTGACCAAGTTAAAATTCAAAGCCGAGAAAATTCAAACCAAGTCAAGAATTCCAAGCCGTGGTCATCACGTAATGATTCAATACCGTGAATGTTAAGCAACCAAAATATATACGTGAATTGAAGAAGTCAGCAATCATCTCAAACGTCCAAGCTAAAATCAACGGCCGAACAAATTAATTGACAAATTCAAATCAATCTATACGAACGCAAAAATAGGAATTGGATTCCTATATAAAACCCTACATCATCATCGGCAATGATTCATTGAGTTCAAGCACGAAAAATCAAAAGAAGAAAAAGGCACAAATTACATACCGGAGAAATCGAACTCAATCATCAAAGAGCCGAAGTGAGCAACAACCAGAAATCGATCGAGCAAGGCAAATCTTGAACAATCACAGATTCGATCGAAGTAGTAACGGTTCTTCAAAGCCCTAATTTGAATCACGAACGAAAGCCCTAAAATTGAAAGAGGAACGGCCACCATTGTATACGCAACCAAACAAAGCAAAGAAAATAAAGAGACGGGTCGAATTGAAGAAAGGGCCGGCCTATTGTTTTAAAAGGGAAAAATATTTTTTTTATATAGGGGTTTTTAATTAGGGTTTAATTTTAATTTGCTTTTTAATTTGTAATTTTCCTTTTTAAACCGTTTTAATTTTTCTAGTCGTGTGACTAGGGTGCAAACTACGGTGTGTAGTTTGGGAATTTGCAACTCGGTAGTTGAGTTATGGTCAAGGTTTGAGCGTAGAGTTAGATTAGTCAATAGCGGTGTATAGCGAGTTTACGTGTGTAAGCGAGGGACTATCTAATTTCTAGTAGAAACCTTGGGGGCAGCACGTAGGCAGGGTTTTGCCGAAGCTGGGTAAATTCTGTGTTGTTCTGTTTTATTCTGTTATTTATATTCTGCGATATCTGTGCTGCTATTCTGTGATCTGAATTGAAATTAATTTATAAGCTTCCGCGATTAATTTTAATAATTAACACCATCACCCTATTCACCCCCCCTCTAGGGTGAAATCGATCCTACAAATTAATCCTCCTCGATTAATTATTCTTTAATTACAAAAATTAATTATTCATTAATTAATTACCCAAATTAATTACCTTATAATCACTTACATTGGTTAATTATCCTTTAATTAACCATATTCATTGATTTACTAGCCCTTCATAATTTTTTTAATTAATCATTTCTTTAATTAATTACACCAAGCAATTATTCCTTAATTACTTCCCTTAAGTAATCTAATTTTAATTGCTTTTATCAAGTAATTATTCCTTTGGTTAATTATCCTTTGTTAATTAACCTTTAATTTCTAATTAAATTAAATCAATCCTTGATAAATTTGTCCTTTAACTTAAGTAATTAATCTCTGATTTCTAATCAATTTATCCTTAATCATAAATTAATTTATAAATTAATGAATCTCTAATTAACTCGGTTAGTAACAACATATGTGTATATATATATATATATAACTTAACTTTAAGTAGTTAATTTAACATTCTCAATTTTGAATTAATTAAACACTTGATCATTTGCTAATCAATCTTTAATAACAAATTTATAAATCTCAATTCACTTAGTTAATTGCCATTATTACCTTACAATATAAATTAAACCAAAATCATTTATCTTACATTTAAAAAAAAATCCTCCTTGATAACTTTAAGCATACTAGTTACCAACTTTTAGGCTTTAATGTTAATCAAATCTAACACTTAAATAATTAAAACTTAAAATAAATTCTTCACTTAATTTATCAAACGTTAATTTAGTCATCGATTCTTTAAACTTGTAAAATGATTAGCTTAAGTTTACTTTTATTAAACTGCAAGTTTGAAACCAAAATCCGAGAGAATCCCCAGGTTTAATTGAGTAAACACTCGAGTTTCCTTTCCACTTCCCCGAGAACTTCTTCCTCTTCACATACACTTCCCTTTTTTTAGTTTTAAGTTTAAACTTAAATAACTGTTATCCTACAGTACTCACGCGAGCAATGCTCGAGCCAACTTTAATAAAACACGAATACCACTTCGGGTTACCACGAACCAACATCTTTCAGACACCCCAAATCGTTGACGTGCACGTGCACTGGCGAGCGGCGCCTCCTTGACCACCTGCGACACTCCTCGCACTTCGACGATCGCCAACTCACCTCGTTCCGACCACCCAAATCCCCAAACAAAACTCATGTCAAAATCGAGGTATCTCGACCAATTTTTGGAACAATGTCCCAACCTGAAAACTCCTTGAACCCCTAAGACCGACCACCAGAAGCCATGAAATCCCATCCTTAACATCGCCAGACCCTCACAACACCAATGCACCTAGCCCCAAGTCACTCAATGCACCAGAGATGACACGATCATCCAAATTCCGACCACAACCCAATTTAGGGTTACAAACAAGATCGATCAATCCCAAGCGCCACAGTGGTTTAACCACCTTCCAGGCATTTTTCCCCAAACACTCCTACACCCGACCTCCTCCAGACGGAATCACGACCACCAAAGATGTTCTGGCCACCAGAACTTGTCCAAAAACCCATTTTCAGTCATCCCCCAAATACATATTCAATTCGATATTAAAAATTGTGGTATTTCTTTTAAAAATCATAACTTTTATAATGTATTCATGTTATAGTATTAAAACAAGAAATTAAGATGATTGGTTTTTCATGTTTTGAGTATCTCTACTGTACTTTACATTTTTTTTTAAATTTCAAATCTTAAAATATTTGAATCTATTTTTAGCTTCTGTATTAAGCTTAAACTAAAATATCTTATTTAGACTTCAAAGCTTAACAGAGATCACATATAAAGATTTTGAATTTTGAACAAATTCATAGACTATAAACTAAGAACAGAAAGTTAAATTCAACTGATATGCACACATTCATATACACATCCATCATTCATGCAAGCAATATATGCTATATCTCTGCAAAATTTCATCTTGAATATCGAGGTCAATACCAGATTTAAACTTTATAAAACAATTTGTTTACTCACTTGGAAAATGATTGAACAGAGATCACTTCCTGGTTTTAAAATAACATACAACTTGATCTTCTTCTTTGTTTTAATCTCCTTGCTTGACTGTTGCTTGAAATTGATTTAGTTGCTGTTTGGTGTCAAGTTTACTTTGCTCTCCTTTTTTTTTAATATATATATACGTAGGTTTTGTTGAATCGAAATGGAGGCAAGAAGATGATATATATAAAAAGAGGTGTGTACAGGGTTGATGAATATACAGATACAAGATTTGTATTGTACTGGTTTTGATTTTTTTTTAATTGATCAGAGATTTTTTTTTTCTTTTGCATGGCGGCTGAAGTGATCTTTGTGTGCTAACATTAATTAACCTTGTCTTGTTTCAAGTTTTCATCTTAATCCATGTTTATAGATATTTACATTATGTACAACATGTATCCATTTCTTCTTTTGCTTGTTGGGTTAAAGTATTTATTAAGCTTCACTTGTAAGATAAAGGTATGCTAATTTTCAATGGAGAAAATGGAATAAGAAGATTGATGAGTATAGAACAATAAGCTGGTAGAAAATATGCTAGTTAGAGATATCTTTTATTGCTTGCCTCCTTCTTTGACCAGCTAGATTGTATAATTTTTTTGAAATGACTTATGTTGTGCTAGCACGATAACTTTAAGTGCAATTGTCCTTATTATTGTTTTCATACTTATCCCCTTTTGATTTGTATGTTCATATATACTTTTGTTTTTATTTCTTTTATATTATGTACACTTGTATACATTTTATTTTGAGAGTACATTCATATACATAACTTTGTCTTGCTTCTTATTATCCTAAGTGTTTATTTTGTATTCTTATTTCTCTCTAAATTTAAACTATCAAACATTTAATTGCTTCTATATTATTTATTTTTATACTTATATTAATTTCGTAGTTTCTTATGTTTTACAATTATTTATATATAATTGTTTTTGAAAGAAAAAGTTTATATTTTAATTGATTGGGTTAAATTCTTATTAAAATAATAACGTTAAATTTTCAGGTTGTCACATTCCTCCTCCCTTTAAAACTTTTCGTCCTCGAAATTAAAATACTTAAAATCATATAAAAAAATTTTGATCATTTTTAAACTACTTTAAAAATCTATATAATATTTCTAAAATAGTTTTTTTTATAAAATAGTTTTATAACTCGATGTTTCGACAAGTCCATCCTTGTCCTTACAGAAATTCGGTCATACGTTGATCAGACGTACGGCTGAAAATCTATAAGTGCTTGGCCGACCCGTTTCCAACATCCAGTGAAAATATTTGTGAAAATGATTTTATTGGAAACATAAAAAAATAGTTTTTGAAAATAGAGGATATATTTTTGGTGAGAATGCTTTGGAAATCATCACCCCCATTCATGGTCGCAGTTAACCCGATGGTTACGTTGCCATCCCGACAAAATCCATAGATAACTGTAGGCCTCCGCGCCCCTCGATTACACCATGGAACCCGCTACAGATCGCAGCTATAACTGGGGTTACATAGCTATCACAGCAAAAACCCATATAACTGTAGGCATCAGCGACCTCGAATTTCGCTGTCAAAAGAATGAAACTTCTCCACTCCACTCGACCATAGATCGCAGTCTACCGATGTTGCGTTGCCTTCCCGGCAAAATCAAGTGTAAACTTTTGGCACTCATCCTTCACGCGATTTTCGCTATGGTCCCCACAGTAGATCGTAGTGACATCGAGTTACACTGTCGTCACAGCATAACCCAAATGCCCCTGTAGGCATCAGCGCCTCGACTTTCGCTACCCAATAATCTTCAGGAACTAGTTTGTCCGGACTCCTCACAGGATCAACTTTAGAATCCCCCCTTGGGGTTCAAGGCAGCACCACCCGGTGGCACTCCTGAGAAGTTCATTTCAAGGGAGCGCCTTTTTCTCCAAAGCCATCATCAAAACACTTTATACTATACATATATAGTATCTTTCAAAATCATACACCTAGTATGATCTCATACAAAGCTCCTTTACACAAATTCGATTATCCCAAAATCGATAATTCTCAAACTAGGCTTTCCAAATTCCAATATTGATTTTGCCCAAAAATCAAAAGCCTTTCCAAATTCAAAGGTTCCCAAAAACTTTTTCCAAAATCCTCATAAGATCCCTTATATACATGTATACAGATATATAAAAATTTTTAAAAAAACTTTGGATTATTTCAATCTCGTATAAAACTCCTTTTATACTTCAAACACTTTCAAAAATCATTTTCTTCCAGCAATAGATTCAACAAGGGGAGATTTATCTTATATAACAAAGATATATAACTTTGTTTAATCAAAATCAAATATACAAATTTGATTACTCTTTCCAATATTAATTTCATTAAAATCCGTACGATGTACACATATCATCCGTACGCTATACCAATCCGATCGCTTACTCGATCACACAATTTCACTTCCGAACTAGTATCGTCCACCTGACTTCCTAGTGCGGACACAGATCTGGTTTCTTGATCAGAAACCATCATTCTCCTTACATAGCCATAACTATGATAGAGAATATCCAGAACCAATCAACAATCCATATCTAGGTTCGCCATCGAAAATCGAGTGAAAAATCCCAACTCGGATCGATATAACTATCTCGAAATTCTATACTCGAATCTAGATCAAATCATTATGCGAATAGAATAATATACGTACATCCTACGTATTGAACTTCATTGATTTTTAGCCAAATCAATTTCTCTTTCCATTCACATCTGCTTAAATTTTCATTCACTTATTTACAATTGCCTCAATTCCATTGGATTATCACTTCAATCCTTATCTCAGTTGGGTATTTAACCAATAACAGTTTGAACTCCGACCAGTTTATATTTAAAAATAGCTTGAAAATTTAAAAATAGATAAGTAGTTGAAAAATAATTATTAGTTTGCAAAATAGGTGTAAAATAGTTAACTAATTATAAAATAGTTGAAAAATAGCTAAATAGTTTCAGAAATCTTAGATAATCGAAAAATAGTTATAAAATAGTAACTAAATTGTAAAATAGTTGAAAAATAATTATTAGTTTACAAAATAGCTGAAAAAAATTGTTAATAGTTTCGAAATAATTGTAAAAAAAGTACAAAATAATTTGACTTTAAAAAGAAAGGTTATATGTATTAAATAGCTTGGAAAAATAAGTTTATATTAAACTAATTTATATTGAAAATAGTCCAGAGTCAAAACCGTTCAATTTCCAATCTCCATTCACATCAATTCAATTTAAATTTCCATTTCCATTTAAGATTTTTAAACTTATACACCTTCAATCTCAAGTCCAATTAATTCAAATCAGATTCAATTCGAACTAATTCTATTTCAATTCCAAATTTAAACCATCGCGAATTATATAAATTCGAGTTAAATTCTCTAAGGTTGGTTTAACCCTTTAAACCAAGTTAACCTTTATTAAAAGCTTTTAAACAAGATAATTTAAAATGAAAATTCTAGAATTTTCATTTTAAATTATCTTTACTTATGTATTTCAAGGTTTAAATAAGTGTTCAACACAATTTTATTTAAAAAGAAAATTTAAATTATTACTCAATTTTATCTTCCAGGTTGAAGCCAGTTCTTAAAAAAAATTAATTTACAATTTCAATCATTCAAATTTTTAGTTCGAAGTAATTCCATATCCTTAATTTCAAATCAATCCAATTCAAATTTTCCATTCGAATTTTTAAACTTAGCCATCTTCAATCATAATTCCAATTAATTCAGATCAAAATAAAATTTTGAAACCCATCTTTGAAATTTTAGTTTGACTTAATTTCAAATTCCGTCTCAAATAAAGAAGGTGATTTATTAGATCATACCGCCACAAAATATTTCATATATTGATAGACTGCACATTATCAGTTCAACATTACATCCATGCACCACAATAAAAGCCTTACAAAGTCACCATTAAGATGTTTACACCATCACCTAGGTTTTAGAGCCCTAAAGTTTCTATCAGAATCCTTCTTATGGACTTCTTTCCAATGGGAAAAGCCCAAACATGCACCTTTCAACAGGATGTCCCCACCTATAGCATTTTCCACAAAAAGTTTCTACCCACTTATCGATCTGGATGACCTCCATGCTTCCTACTGGATGTTCCACAACCTTAATCTTCTTCTTCTGTCTCTTGGGACAATTTCTCGCGATATGTCCCAGCCCTTTACAATGATAACAAATGGTTGACTCGTTGACCGGTTCCATTGGTTTACGCTTCACCTTCCTCACTTCAGGACAATGGTTAAGGAAATGTCTCTTCTTATGACACTTCAAGCATAATATCTCGGAGCGAAATCATTGGAATGTACCCTTTAATTCCTTCCTTGTTTTACCACACTTAGCTGCGTAATGACCCTTATTGTAACATCTATAGCAAGTGACATTATCAGAAGGTCCTGGTCCATTTCTTTCCTTAATCCGATTTTCATACTCCTGAATTGCTATTTCCCGTTCCTTGCGTGCAGCTGCTCTTCGTTCTCTGCGCCTTGCCTTCCATTCTTCACTCTTAGCCATTTCTCTCAAAGATTGAATTCTAGATGGACTTCCTAACCTACAAATTAGACTTAATTAGAAGAATTCAACTCTTATATATCAATTTGCTTACCTAGATATACCTTTAGTTTTAAACCACCTTTGGTTTTTATGTCCAATCTTCAAACAACCCATTGTTTGCAACAAGTCTCTTTTATTCAAATAATACTTATTTATTATTTCTTGCAGCACTTTGAAACAAATTTCAAATTCTGGACCTAGATTAAAATTTCACAATTTAGGTATTTTCAATTTTATAAGTCATACTTTACTTAAATGTTTACTTCTTTAGAATATTTCATTTTGCTTACTTATTAATACACATCTTATTATTAAACGCACACAATCAATTAGGATACTAACCAAGATTATCATATCTAAAACTATCCATTATCATCTTATTTTGAAATACTTCTCCAATTCAAGATTTCAATTTCAGTTTGAGTCCATTTCAAACTTACCTTTATTTAATTTCAGTTTGATTGTATTGTATTACTTCTTGATTTAATTCTAATAATCCAACAGGCAATTTCCTTAATATTTATTAGAGTGAAATATTGCATTATTAACCTTATATAAAATCATTTAAAATCTTTATATAAGAAAAAAAAAGTACGCTCTCTCATATATATACACACACTCAACTCATTCTATGGTATTATTGACCCTATCCTTAATGAGTACACCCACCAGAGCCAAGGTTCTCGCTTAACCTTTCAGCGCTGATACCAACTGTAACGGCCCGAAAATTTTCAATCCCGAAAATTCCAGATAGTTAGGAAAGAAAGAAAAGAGAAAGAAGAAGAAACAGGAAAGAAACACAGATTCTCACATTCGCATCGGATCAAAATATAATATCACATAATATAACAGTTTACAAAGAAAATTGTATCAGTCAATTACATTTTAATAACATCAGAGTTACACATATATACAGACACTGGGTATACACAATCGTCATAACTCGGATAAACCGCAATATAATACAGCGGAAACACTCCTTACGTTCTTGCCATCCAGCTCGCCTCTTGAGCTTCAGATAAACCGCAATATAATCCTTACGTTCTTACATTCCAACATATTAGGCTCTGCAATCGAAAATGTAAGGCACGTATTGAAGAATTGATTCCAACTAAAGACTGGGCTACTGGGGTACCTCCCGCTACAGTACACCTCTAAAAAAAATACACCAAGATCATACATAACAACCCCTACCAATACAGGACCGGCCTACCCCTTGCTGCATATTACCATATATATCATCACCCATGTTGCTTTGTAACTATAACCAAGAGCTCCCACATACACGAATTCATTGATGATTGTGTATAATCTAGAAGGATGATGATATACCCTAATGGGTGCGAACCACATAGCCCTGCTGCATATCTTCCGTTTTAGTCATTCCCGGTTGATAAGGCTTAAGGCTACGTTTTACTTTTTTGAATAGCAATCCATCTTGGAATGCTAAAACTGCCCACCATGCATCAATTTAATGTCGGCATTTATCCATACAAGTTCGTTCCGAGTCCGAACGAAACCGAAGGCACTAACTCTACTGCATCCATTTTGGAATCACCCTTAGGATTAGTAGCAGTAGCCCTTGCACTTCAAAGAGCGCCATCTTCATTCATCATCGAGATGTCTTCCACTCGAACGTACATGTTGGTGCAAAGTGGCTTTTGATATATAAATCCGATCATGGTATCTCCATACCAACAACTGATAATTTCCGACTGACTCATTCCTGGTTCTTTTGGAAGTAAGTTTTCAAGTCATCATTGGGGAACTAGAATTTACACTCATACTTCCTAAGTCTAATTGGGTCAAACTTGATAGTAGGTTATTTAACTATCAAATAAACAAACAACATTCATTACCGTTTGATATTTTATTATCCAAAGCAATCACTAAGCCTCAAAACATATCTTTGTTTAAAAATCTCTTTCAAAAATATTCTTATACTTATTTGTCTGACATAAGTATATCAAAACATTTATAAGATTTCTCATTACTTAATCTCTAAAAAGGATTTAAGTACATTACTTAAATTGGAGAAAAGGATAACTCTAAGCACTATTCCTTCGGTATAAAGTGTGGAATGAATGTTCCATACCTTCATTTTTATAAAAGGTCAATCTTGAGAAATTCAAACCTTGAATTCTGTTGTAATTACCTCCAATATATCCTTTTATAAATTTCCCTTACACATGAAATCCATTTTGCTTTAACCCAAACCCGTCTACAAAACAATTATCAACCTCCATACTCATTTATTAGAATCTTTATAAATATTCAAATCCGGTCACATAACTTCTTTATAAACTTTCAAACCTGGTATAAAATTTCCCTTTATAGACATTCAACCCATTTATAAAAAAATTATAAACATTCAAAACCATTCTAAAACTCCTCCTTTTATGAATACCCCAAAATTATTCATAAATGTTTTTATATGATATTCAATATAATTGTCAAATGATTTTTCAAGTATCTTTTTCAAAATAGAATAACCTTGAAGACCATTTTAAAAGAAAATGAAATATTAACTTTTCAAAACTAAACAGATGCTTAATGACTACAATTGATCATTAAATTTGGGTTTACTTATTCAAGTTATATCATGGATATTGCGTAACATAAGATATGCAAGGCATTCACACATAACATACATTCAATCATAGGTAGATGTCGAAGTTACAAATAAAGATACATCCATTATCAGTGAAAAATGTACATATAGTAGTATATTCTATATCCTTAAGTTACCATGACCCGCTTATTAAAATTAACTTCCTTTTGTCTATCATATTACTGATATTCGACATTAATGCTAAATGCAAGTCACTTACTTCCCATAAAACATGTCAATGTTTTATAATCATTTAATTCATTTGGCTACTTAATGGTCCAGATGAGAGATCATTTGATTTAAAATCAATTAATCTTAAAAAGAAAATTGATTTAAAATATAATCGATTGGGTTTAAAACAACCGTTGAAAAGATTAAAGTATATATAGTTGGCTCAACCCTAATTATATCTTAATTAATCATAATTAAATCAATATTAAATCATAATTAAACTCCAATTAACTTAATGAAATTAGTTAAGCTTAATTAACTTCTTAGTGCATTTTAGTTAAGGTTTAAACAACTCGTTATTAGTTAAACCCTAATTAATTAAAAAATAATTTAATAATTGCTTAATTAAATAATAATTGATTAACCTACTTAACTTAGTTAAATAATAATTAACCATTTAATCACTTCTTATCTTCATTAATCACTAATTAAAACCTTATTAATCAATAATTAGTCATTAACCTTCCTTAAGTGTTGGTTAACCTCTAATCACTCTTAATTACTAATTACCTTTTATTATTTTATTAAATAAATGAATTATTAAATAATCTAAAATTAATCATTTTTTATATTACTAATTAAGTTTGAAAAACTTTTGTAAAGCAATTCCAAAATGAACTACTTAAAGATGTGAATTATTTTGTTGAACTATAACCATATCGACTATTGTTATGAGCGCAGTTGGCTCTATCTTATTTTAAGTAAACACTTAAATTCTTGCTCCTACATGTTTTGAAATAATATGTAGAAATTTTTTAAAACCTTAAACAAAGATAAAACTTGAAACCATTTCCAAACTTTGAAACTATAAATCATAGTTTTGATTTCAAATCGGATCTCACGTCAGTTGCAACACACAAAATTATTAACTTTGTTTCAACTTAACATACTTGATTCTTGAATCATAACCATACATACATACTACCATACTCTTAAGATCATAATGATACACATATGTAAATATAAGGTTATATGCTTACTAACTCGACAACATCACATTCAAATCTCAAATTCAACACCAAACGCAAACATCCATCAAATCACCACCGACCAACACAGTAACCATTCAATTTTCTCATCATATTATCACCATAATAACACATGATAATAAAGTCAAAACTTTTCCAAAACAAAGTAGTTCTACTCATCGAAAATCTTTGAAACCTGAAATACCTTTGATGCACCAAAAATCACACCAAAAATATGTCATCTTCTACTTGATTTTTGGACATATTACTCTCGAATTTTGAGAAGTGCTTAAAAATAATGTTTTAGAAAGTTATTTTCTCTAAAATTTAAAAAAAGAATCACCCAATTAGATTTCATTTGAGGTAAAAATGGTCAAAAGAAGGAGAGCTATTTTCGGACCTAAATTTCTGAGTTTAAAAGTACACCATAAAGAAATGAGATTTTGACAAATCTAAGCTTGAAATTAGAAAAATCTGTAAAAAATAAAGTTGTAGTTACTGAAGTTTTATACGATTTTTTTAAAAAGAAGAAACTCTTAATTTGGTATAAAATAGAGGAAGTTCTGGCCGAATAAATTAGAGGAAAAATGGAGAAGAAAGAGTTTAAAATAAGTTTGCATCTCTAAAACAATTTAAAACTTTTGATTTAAAAAAACTTAAACTAACATAAGAAGCCATGAAATTGTAAAGAAAGCTTTAGAGAAATATAAATGGAGAAATAAATGAAAATATGGTGAAGAGTATGTGTATCTATAGATGAAAAAAAGTAGGAAAATTAACATTTTAACTATAGTTTCAAATATCCTAAGATGTCATTAATTTGAAAAGTCATATCACCGGCTTCCTCTCCCTCATATGTCATATTCCTTTCTTTCTAGTCACATTCTCTAGGTCATGATGGATAATGATGTTAAGGCTTAGATATGATAAGAGATAATGATATATATATATATATATATATATATATATATATATATATATATATAAGTTATTATTTTTAAAATCATGACTTGTCAAATCACTTGCAAAACATAATTACATAAGATAATATACTATTAGCGTATTATTATTATTTGGTTAATTAACTCTTATATTTTTGTATATATAATGCACAAAGACGAACAACGTTCCAACAACTTTCCAATGTCGAAAAATCGAAATTCAGGAAAACTATCTTCGACAGTCTATTTTGATAAACAAAATTTAAAAACTATTTTACCATCGTTATGAAATAATTAAAATAGGTTTATTTGTAAATAAAACCCATTTATTTAATATTTAAATTTAACTTGAATTTCCAAAGAAATATATAAAACCGATGATATCAATTGTCGATGTCATAAATACATTTATTTTTCAAAAATAAAATAAATTATTTTGTTTCATAATCTTATTTGAATACATATATTATGAATTCAGAGCTATGCATGAGCCTTATTGTTTAAAAGCAGGTTTATTGATAAAATGATTTTCGATTGCTTTATCGATATTTTATATAGGACGATATTCACAAATTATCAATATTTTACCTCGGTAATTTGTCCGTAAATATTTTTTTCCAGAAAAAATAACTATTATTATTTACCACTTAAAACATGACTATTTCTTACTTTTAAACCCATATTTAAATATTTAAAAAAATTAATATAATTTATCAAAGTAATCAATTTGCAGGTCGTTACATTTTTCCCCCATAAAAGAATTTCATCCTCGAAATTATACCACAACCCTATTCGCAGAAATACTTAAAACTATATATCAATCTGTATGATGTACATAGATCATTCTTATGTAAAAATCTGGTTCGCACTCACTTGAACATATAACTTTCCTTCCGAACTAGTATTGCTCGCTCGACATTTTAGTGCCGATTTTAATCAGGCTTCTTAATTAGAAACTATGTTCTCCTTGCATAGCCACAAACTATTATAGGCAACCTTTGGTTCCATATAAGAACCCTTATCAATGCTCGCTGTCAAAAATTGGGTGACAATTCTTTAATCAAAATGGTGTGAAACACCTCGAGTCATGTACTCGAATCTTGGATCAAGGACTATGTGAAAAGGAGAAATAATCTACATACAACCTACGTACTAATCCCATCGGTTCCTACTTCCCAAGATTATAATACCCTTTTAAAGAATAACCATTTTTCTTAAGAACATTACTAAAGTTTATTAATATTCTACAATTCAAATTCATTTTAATATGATACTCTTCAATATCCAAAAGAGTATGTACAATTTCAAATCTTAAATTGGTTTTACTTATCCTAGAATGTTCAATAAATTTAATACTTTATTTATTAATCAACCCTTAATCAAGACATCATTTTATTTGAAAACTCTAAACTTTTAATGGATTCGAGAATGCAATATCCGGGTTTTATTTCAAAAAAACTTTCGAAATGATACTTTATATTTAACCCATTTGAAAGCATAATACATAGTCTGAGTAACTCTAAAATAATATAAACAAACTAGGTGCCAACAAATAGTATTATATATCCATTTTACTAAGTAGGGAACTAATCAAGAGAAGTACTTACCATCAGAACACATCTTTGCCCATTTTTAGTCATTGCCATGACACTGAAGCTAGTTAATCATAAAAATATTTTTTTTCTTCACAAATTCTCTTTAAACAATACTATTTATAATAAATAGTTTTTCAATAAAATCATCCAATAGTTTTGGATTCATTTCGAACTCGATTCGATTTTACAATGACAAAAAGAATAGTTTACTAAGTGCACTATCATATTTTCCTAAGCAAACATTCAATTGTCACTTAGAAGATTATTCTGATTATCACAAAATAGATCAAAATTCCTTCCTAAACTGTCCAAAGAAAACTTTACTTTCAAAGCCATTTTAAAATATTTAGATCTTAAAATCTCTTTAAGTACAATAACAACAACTTTTCCAAAATCATTTAAATCTTTATCAAAGCCGTCAGATTTGATATTCTCACAATCCTTTTCAATTTTATAAGGTCATCTAAAGATTTTATTTTAACTAAAAACATTCTATTCTAAATCCATTTTAACCCTACATCCCATCGATATCTATATAGACTTTTGAAATCCATTCCATTAAATATGAAATTTATTCTAGGTGAAATCATTTCATTTACTAATTTTAAACAAGATTATGTCAATTGGACTTGTTCAAGTGTTTAGGAAATCCCTATCGATAATGTTAGCCAAATGCATGGACCGAAATTCATAAGCCACTCAACAGATCAACAACACAATATAGAACACTTTTTACTCACTAACAAAAGCGCACTTATATAATACACTCATGCACACTCTAAGGTCTTACTTACCCAATTCCAAATGAGTTTATCCGCTAAGGCAAAGGTTCTCGCTTAACCTTCAACTCCGATACCAAATGTAATGAAACAGATTTTCGACCCTCTATAATCGACACAAATACGTCCACTGTATCACATGTCGAAGATCAAGTGTCAGAAATACCGATTTGTTAGCATGAAAGAAGAAGGTAAAAGATAGAAGAAAATTAAACAATATAGAATCTCACAGTGTAGCGAATAATATATAATACGACAATGATCTTTATGAAAAGGAAACATCTTTATTCATATATATAACATCAGAGTACATTGGACTTACCATAAATTTTTGAACAATTATAGAAACATGTTCTGATACTGACAAACATACAGGCTCTACAACAGAACATAAGTAAAACTACATGAATACGTCTTGTCCATCCAACTCCTCTCCAACTTCAAAGTATCTAATTAAACCTGGAAAAACATGCTCGGTCAGACCAGACCATTACATGGAATAATGCCCGGGTTAGTCTGGTAACCTGCGTAAGAAAAACTCGATAATAAGAAGAACCAAACTGATTTCTACATTTAAAATTTTTCAAACAAAGGGTATCTTGTATGACCACACCGCACATAAAAACGGATGGGTTTTCTCTTACGATAACCAAAACATTTTATACCAAAATCCAGTGATATTACCTTAGTGTCTAGGTTTAAAGTAAATAGATAAAATAGCTGAAATATTTGCATCTCACATTCCAACATACTAGGCTTTACAATCGAAAATGTAAGGCACGTATCGTAGAATGGATTCCAACTAATGACTGCATTGCTAGGGTACCCCCGTCACAGTGCAACTTTAGAAAAATGTACCGACGTTATACCAAACAACCCCTGCCAACATAGGACCGACCTACTCCTTGCTGGATAGTACCGGATATATCATTACCCCAGTTGCTTTACAACCTTCAACCGAGAGCTCACATGTACATGAATTTATTAATGATTGTGCATATATCTAGATATACAATAATGGGTGCGACCCATACTCTCTGCTACATATCCTATGTTTTAGTCATTCCCGATTGATAAGGCTTAAGGCTACATTTTACCTTTTCGAATAGCAATCCATATTGGAGTGCTAAAAATGCCCTCCAGGCATTAATTTAATTCCAGCATTCATCCACAGAAGTTCATTTTGGGTCTGAACGAAACCGAAAGTGCTAACTCTACTACATCCATTTTGGAATCACCCTCAGGATTAGTAGCAGCAGTCCTTGCACTTCAAAGAGCACCATCTTCAATCATCATTAAGATGTCTTACACTCGAATGTAAATGTTGGTGCGGAGTGGTTTTCGATTATATAAATCCGATCTCGGTCTCTCAGTACCAACAACTAATAATTTTCGGTGGACTCATTCCTAGTTCTTTTGAAAGTGAGTTTTCGAGTCCTCATCGCGGAACTCGAATTTACATTCATACTTCCTAAGTCGAATTGGGTCAAACTTGATAGTCAATTATTTAACTATCAAATAAACAAACAATAATTAGTTCCATTTGAGATTGTATTACACATAGCAATCACTAAGCCTCAAAACATATCTTTGTTTAATATATCTCTTTCAAAAAACATTCACATGCTTACCTTTCTGACATAAGTATATTCACAAAACATTTGTAAGATTTTCCATACCAAATCTCTAAAAAGGATTTAACCATGTCATTTAAATTGGAGAAAAAGATAACTCTAAGCACTATTCCTTCGATGTAAAGTGTGAAATGAATGTTCCATACCACCATTTTTTTAAAAGGTCAAACTCGAGAAAGCCAAACCTTGAATCATGTTGTAATTATCTTCAATAAATCCTTTATAAATTTACCTTACCTATGAAATCCTTTTTGCTGTAACCCAAACCCGCTTACAAAGCATAAATCGACTGTCGTACTCATTTATAAGACTCTTTATAAATATTCAAACTCGGTTATATAAACTTCTTTATAAAATTTTAAACCTCGTATAAAACTTCACTTTATGGACATCCAAAACCATTTATAAAATCTTTCTATAAACACTAAAACTTTTTTAAAAATCCTTTTATGAATATCCTAAAATTATTCACAAATTTTCTGTATGATATTTAAAACCAATTGTCAAATCATTCTGCAAATATCTTGTTCGAAATATTATAACCTTGAAGACCGTTTTAAAAGAAAATGAAATATTAACTTTTCAAGACCAAATGGAGGCTTAATGACTATAATGGATCATTAGATTTGGGTTTACTTATCCAAGTTATATCATGGGTATTGCCTAACATCAGATATGTAAGGGATTCACACATAACATATAATCAGTCATAGGTAGATGTCCAAGTTACAAACATAGATACATCCGTTATCGGCGAAAAAATGTACATATAGAAGTACATTCTATATGTTTAAGTTACCAGGACCCGCTTACTGAAATTAACTTTCTTATGTATATCAAATTACCGATATTCGGCTTTTGTGCTAAATGTAAGTCACTTACTTCCTAATCACTACTTTAATTCATTTGGCTACTTAATGGTCCAGACGAGAGATCCTTTGATTTAAAATCAATTAATCTTAAAAAGAAAATAGATTTAAAATATAATCGATTGGGTTTAAAAAACATTTGAAAATATCAAAGTATATTTAGTTGGCTTAACCCTAATTATATCTTAATTAATCATAATTAAATCAATATTAAATCATAAATAAACTTTAATTAACTTAATGAACTTAGTTAAGCCTAATTAACTTCTTAATGCACCTTAATTTAGGTTTAAACAGTTCATTATTGATTAAACCATAATTAATTAAAAATTAATTTAATATTCACTTAATTAAATAATAATTAATTAACCTGCTTAACTTAGTTAAATAAAGATTAACCATTTAATTACTTCTTATCTTCACTAATCACTAATTAAAACCTTATTAATCAATAATTAGTCGTTAACCTTCCTTAAGTGTTACTTAACCTCTGCTCACTTACTTGATTACTGATTAAGTGCTAATTTCTTTAATTATTTTATTAAATAAATAAATTATTAAATAATATAAACTTAATTTCTTTTTATATTACTAATTAAGTTTGGAAATTTTTTACAAGGCAATTCCAAAATGAATCATTTAAAGATCGAAATCGTGAATTTTTTTTGTCGAACTATATCTATAGCGACTATCGTTATGAGCGCAGTTCGCTCTATCTTATTTTAAGTAAAATAATTCACTTAAATTCTTGCTCCTACATGTTTTGAAATAATATGTAGAAATTTTTTGAAACCATAAACCAAGATAAAACTCGAAACCATTTTCAAACTTTGAAACTAGAAATCATAGTTTTGATTTCAAATCGGATTATACGTCCATCACCACACACAAAGTTGTTGACTTTGTTTCAACTCAACATACTTGATTCTTAAATCATAACCATACATCCATACTTCCATACTCTTAAGATCACAATGAAACACACATATATACACATAAGGTTATACGCTTACTAACTTGATAACATCACATTCAAATCTCAAATTCAACGTCAAACGCAAACATCCATCAAATCACCATTGACCAACATAATAACGATTCAATTTTCTCATCATATTATCATTACAATAGAGAATTATAATAAAGTCAATTTTTTTTCGAAACAAAGTAGTTTTACTCACAAAAAGTCTTTAAAACCGAAAAAGTCTTAGATGCACCAAAAATAGTCCCAAAAATATGTCATCTTCCACTTGATTTTTGGACATGTTATTCTCGAATTTTAGAAAGTGATCAAAATAAAAGTTTTAGAAAATTATTTTTTCAACAATTTAAAAAAAGAACCACTCAAATTAGATTTCGCTTGTGGTAGATATGGTCAAAAGAATGAGAGCTATTTACGGATGTGAATTTCTGAGTTTAAAAGTGCACTGCAAAGAAATGAGATTTTGACAAACCTAAGCTTGAAATTAGAAAAGGTGATAAAAAAGAAAGTTGTAGCTACTGAAATTTTATACAATTTGAAAAAATAAAATCTTAATTCGGTGTAAAATAGAGGAAGTTATGGCCGAATAAATTGGAGGAAAAATGGAAAAGAAAGAGTTTAAAAACAAGTTTACATCTTTAAAACAATTTAAATCTTTTAATTTACAAAGAAAAATTAAACTAACATAAGAAGCCATGAAATTGTAAAGAAAGCTTTAGGCAAGTAGAAATGTTGAAGTAGATGAAAATGTGGTGAAGGGGATATGTATCTGTAGATGAAAGAAAGTAGAAAAATTACAATTTTAACCTTAGTTTTAAAATATCATAACATGTCATTATTTTGACAAATCACATCACCACCTTCCTCCCCCTCACATGTCACATTCTCCCTCTCTTGTCACATCCTCTAGTTCATGATGGATAATGATGATAAGGCTGAGATATGACAAGAGATAATGATATATACTTAAATATAAGTTATTAGTTTTAAAACCATGACTTGTCACATCACTTGCTAAATATAATTAACATAAAATAATATACTATAAGCATATTATTATTATTGGGTTAACTACCTCTTATATATATATATGTATATATAGTGCATAAAAACGAACAACGTTCCCTATAACTTTCTGGTGCCGAAAAGCCGAATTTTGGAAAAACGTTTTTTAGCCACATTTTCTATTATTCTACGAACTATCTATTTTGGTAAGAAAATTTTAAAAACTATTTTACCATCATTATTAAATAATTAAAATAGGTTTATTTTTAAATAAAAACCCATTTATTTAATATTTAAACTTAACTTAAATTTTCGAAGAAATATATAAAACCAATGATATCAACTGTCGATGGCATAAATACATTTTATTTTCCAAAAATAAAATCAAATATTTTATTTTTTAATCTTTTTTAATACATATATTAGTGTATGAATCCAGAGTTGTGCACGACCCTTATTTGTTAAAAGCGGTTTTCTTGATAAAACGATTTCCAGTTGTTTTATCGATATTTTATCTAGGACGATATTTACAATTATCAATATTTTACCTCGGTAATTTGTCCACAAATATTTTTCCCAAACAAAATAACTATTACTATTTACCACTTAAAACATAGTTATTTCTTACTTTTAAACCTATATTTTTAAAAAATAAATATAATTTATCCAAGTGATAAATTTGCAGGTCGTTACACTCATTGCCTAAATCATATAACTCAAGCTTAGAACAAAGAGTTATAAATTAAGTCAAGGTGTTACCTGCAAGGGGATGGTTGAAACTAAAGTTCCATGGAAAGTCATTATCTGCCATATATAACTCGAGGATTAATGCATTTTTGAAATTACGACTATCAAAATACTACTTGATTCCACTTTCAATAGAATAGAAGAAATCCATCCATCATGCCAAAAGACTGTGTTACTACCAGAATAAATTATATTATTAATACCCAAGTTAAAAATATTGGTAAATTTTAGGATGAATTTCCGAAAGGAAGACATGTTGCTGAAGTTGGGGGGAAATACGATAGAGGTTGTATGCATCATTATAAAATTAACTTGAGATCATTTCTTCTCATATAATGAAATAGAGAACCTTCTTTTTAATAAGACCATTCCCAACCGGTGGGGTTGGGACAGAAGGCAATCGACCCCCAAACCACCCCCAACTGGTTGGAAGAAGTATAATTTGGTGTTTTTCCTTTGCCGACAAAAATTTAGCCGGTTAAGAGTATGATTGTGGATTGCAATCCACAGCCATTGGATTGAAATCCGCAACGTACTATGGATTGCAATCCACAGCACTCATTTTGCCTGCCTTATATTGGCCGACTAAATGAGAGGGGGAACCGGCTATATAATAATCAGTTACCCTGCTTTTTCCCTCACTTTCTCCTTCCATCCGTTCCGCCATTTTTACTCCTTCCAGCAACCAACCTTCAACTAAAAATAATAATAATGAGAAGTGCGTTTTGGAGACTCCGAGGTAGTGGCAGTCGTAACATAAGAAATGTTCCCCCGGTTGTGGAAAATTCCACTGCCAAAGGCAGCGCATCCATACCGCCGATGGCCACTGAAGGTCGATGAAGCAAAGTGGTTAGGCGAAGACGTGAGGGCAGATATATAAAAAATATGGTTCTACACCCCCACATCGATCAAAATTTGGGATCGAATAAAGATTTGATCAATTTCTACATACACCCAGACGATGAAATACATGTTATCACGTATGGTGATAATTCTGTAAGTTATCTACCTTAAATTTATTTTATTAGTTAAATTGTATAATAAAAATTGAATATGCAACATGTTTTAACTTAGACTTGTCGTGAGTGCACCAGTGGATCTTGGATTAGTGTCATATCCTTTATAGAATGATCCGATCTGATGATGTCGATGGCATTATTCATGCTTTGCTAAGAGATATAGGATTTGAAAAAAAAATTGAGTACGTATTTACATAATTACTGTTTATTTATTTAATGATATTTAGGGCATTCAATAATCATAAATTGCTTTAATAGGTACCGATAATCTATTAAATTCGTATGTTCAGTTATGCGATGCTTTAACTACCTGTTGGTGGAAGACCACTCATACCTTCCACTTTAATTTTGGAGAGCTGTTTTTACCCCATTAGAATTTACTATGCGTACCGGATTAGGCATTTGAAGGGGGAAGACGTTACCGTATGGTGAGGAGTACCAGCACTTCCACCGTTTATCCAATGTACTTCCACATCTTGATTTACATGACGGACTGTCATCCGGACTACATATTATATGTTCATGTATTAGATAAGCAATAATGGAATTGATACATAGTCGCAGTTTAGGTAACCACTTGGAGATTGCTCGACTTTTTATTCAATACATGATGAGAAACTTATTCTTTACAAATGCAACAAACACATTGCTAGCCGAATATGTTGCAGCTGTAGTGAAGTTGTCGTTTGATAGTCCAGTCGCATATGATTGAAGGACTCTGATATTAGCGTATTTGTATCGCTCTCTAGATCATCAGCGCGTCGTTATGGGTAGATCCACGTCCATTATAGGTTTTTGGGAGGTTTTACAATACAGGTACTATGAGTACTTCCAAAACATGACTTACCGGCGTTGGACTCTACATTACCCCTTTTCTTCCCCTGAGTCAGAGCATGGGCCCGTGATTACCGTAGAATGGTGCAAGGAGGGGAGGCACGTCATATTTTTGCTGTGACTTGAAATCAGATCTAGTTACGGACCACACGAGAGAGTGTTGCTTGGCATCCGCATGATGATTCGCCTTTTATGATCGACCCTATCATAGTGCATGCTGAATTCCCTTCTACGAGACGTTTTCCATTGGTATCATCCCCATCTAGCTTAGGACGTTATCGATTCCTTGGTAAGCGTAGTTGGAGACGGACCGTAGATGGTGATTTTGTTCCCGACGATCCACATACGGATACACCCTTTTTGAGGGTTATGACAGCGTTGCATTACAAGAGTATGCAGGGGAGTGGTGGTCCGCTAATTACTTCATCATCGTGAATGTAGATTATGCTTCCTTTTGGCGTCGGTTTTACACTCCATCGCATATGGCTACTTTTGTTCATGCTGCATCTGTTGATTTGGTAGGCCCTCGGGAATACAAAGTGGTGCCCCTATTTTGCAGGACCTTACATAGAGTACTCAGGTGTATCATGCTCCACAGCCCTCCCAGGTAGGAGATTACAGTTGGACAGTTGTTATTCCTACAACATTGGGGTCGATAAATATGTTGATATTTCTCGGCTAGAGATTTCCTAGTATCCCAATCTAGCAACATTTTTCTATGAGGATTTGTTTCAGATGCAGATGGGACTCCGCCAGGTCATGTACGTCGAGCATTGATGGAGCATAGATGAGTTGATTGCTCGTATTAACGATCTTACTATAGTTGATGAGCAGCGATATCATCCTACGTGCAGAGTAAAGGATGATGACAATGGTGATGACGACGACGATGATGCACCTAATCTTTTTGATGATCAGCACCGGTTTGATAAGCCTTAGTGTTAGTACGTACTATTATTGTTTGTATATCATACGCATGTGAGAACCATTGTATTATCATTGTTATGTATTTCATGGCGGAGTTTGTATGATTGTATTGTCTGTGGTTTGTATGTAGTAAACCGTGGTTGTATATGTATATTATCATTGTTTCGTATTTACTACCATTGTTTGTACCACTATATTATATGTATGCCTACTTACTAGTAGTGTTTGCATAACTGTATCGGCTTTGGATTTCATATTTTGCTTGCATATGTGTAAATCACTATTTGAAGGAACAAATACAATTGTGTTTGTTTACAGTCACGCTTGTGGATGATTGCCACATAGTTTAGCATAGGCACTTGATTCACGAGATGCGGATCATGAAATTTCTAATTAAACTAGATTTTTATATTGAAAATTCACAACATCTTCATTTATTCTCAACGTCGTCACTAATCTTCATTGTCAAATGGCAACTGGAATGCGGATGATTATTAAGTTCTAATCAAATCATACATAGAAACCAACCGTAGACACATGGAAAAGGAGGTGGAGCAAGATTTTTGGGTCATTTTAAACAAGACTTTTAATAGTCATCCTAATATTGATTAATTCGAAGGATTTTGGAAACTCATAGCACTTTTGTAACGTTTACAAGGGCTTGCCGAAGATATAGAAACATTATAAAAGCAATGAAAGAAGAAGATCTATTTCAGTTAACACGAGCCACATATGATTCCCGTTATTTGTGGGAATATCACTTTGATTTTGTTGGACATGATGAATACAATTTCTATGTTAGATGTATTAGACAATTTGAATGACGTATACGTTGATTACCTTCAGCTTGTTCTTTGCACTATCAGTAACTTATATGTACTTTCAAGTTCAAGTAAAGTTTGCGTTCTCGTAATCTACTATGCACTTAACGTAATAAAAGCATATAAAAATTTGGAAATCATTAACAACAAAACTTACGAAGACAACAGATAACTGCTTTAATAGAAAACGAACAAGACAACAAATTGTAAAATACAACAACATCATGGAAATAACAAGACAACAAACAAAACAACCGATAATTAAAAAACTTCATTCGACCACCTAATAAGTTAACTGAACCCAACGTCCTTTGTAGCATCTGAATTTGGTTTTCAAGTTCGTTAGCATAAAAAAGTACACAGTGAGGAAGAGGATCGTCAATCCATTACCACATGCCACAACCATCAGGAGAATTATGGTATCTGTAGTGCCGCCGACCTATGTCTGTTCCACTACTTACAACAGCATACAGAACATGAACCCCACAGTTACAGTAGATCTCATGAGAGTTAACCTCTTAATTTATGCAAGGTACTCGATGTTGTATTTCATTCCTTTGTTCTTTAGTTCCGTTATGGCTATGTCGCTCTTCTCTTTGATGTCTTCCATTTTCTAGCTGCATGTGCTCCTACACTTGCATCTTACGCTCTCTTACATTGGCATTGTGTCTTTCCTCCATTAAAATATACCACTCGGTAGGTGGTTGTAGGGAGGATGTATTCAGTGGATTACTATGCTGTAACGAACCCTCGTATGAATATGAGGATGACAACGAAATATGATTGTAGTCGACCATTTATATGTACTAAAGCTACGATAATAATGAAGAGAAGCATAGCAAGCAAACCGATATTTATATAGCGTAATACATTACCTGTGTAAAGCATTGCAACGTAATACAACGCCGACTTCCTGACCACCGTCAGTTTTAATCAAAATCAAGCATCTTTAATCAATATGAGCAGTGTGTTCGTTTGCTTTATCTCTGTTCAAAACAAGACCCGACCTCCTGGCCACCATCAGATTTAATCAAAATCAAGCATCTTTAATCAATATAAGCAGTGGGTCCGTCTGCTTTATCTCTGATTAAGATAAGACCCTACCTGACTACCATCAGCTTTCAATAAAATCAAGCATCTTTAATCAACTGACCCGTGGGTCCGTCTGCTTTATCACTGTTTCAGACAAAACCCAACCTCCTGACCACCGGTGGCTTTAATCAACATCAAATATCTTCAATCAATATGAGCAATGGGTCCGTCTTCTATATCTCTGTTTCGAACATGACTCGACTTCTTGACCACCGTCAGCTTTAATCAACATCAAACACTATAATCAATATGATCAGTGGGTTCTTCTTCTTTATCTCTGTTTCAGACAGGGTTCGATCTCCTGACCATCGTCGGCTTTAATTATCGTCAAACACTTTAATCAATATGACTAGTGGGTCTTTCTGCCTTAGCTCTGTTTCAGACAAGACCATACATCATGAAAACCCTCAGCTTTAATCAACAGCAAACACTTTAATCAATATGACCAGCTTTACTGCATAGTATGTTGAAGTTGATGTGACCCACCATATTTCCAGCCGTTAATCCATATGACTAGATCCTATGCCATTTCGGTATCCTATAAACATCAATAGCTTATCAATAGAAGCCAGGATGTTAAATAACACACTCATTCAAAATTCCAAACTAATAAACATTGTTCTTCTACCTATATTAAATGAGTTCTCTAAAAAGTTTGTGGTGCTTCTCATCCTCGTCTTTGTCATCATCGTCGTCATCTTCTTTAGACAATTTTATTGAATATTGTATTGCTCAACAACGAATGTTTCCTATCAAAATGAGAAATTTAATGGCCCATGAAATTGTTGAAAGCACTGCGCCATCCCAAGGAGGTAGTGTTGTGGGAAGAAAAGACTTGCGTTATGGACGTGACTATACTAGCAGTCATAATCAATTGATCAAGGATTATTTTATGGCAAAATCCATGTATGGGGACGTGGATTTTAGACGAAGATTCCGTATGTCGAAAAAAATCTTTAATCGGGTTCTCGACAAATTAACGGAAACAAACATTCTTTTTACCTACAAAAGAAACGGAATCAAGGAACATGAAATTTCTCCCCTGCAAAACGTTACAGCTGTACTTTGCATGATATCATATGGAACTTCTGGTGATTTGCAAGAAGACAAAGTACGGATTGGAGACTCAACGAAAATATTATGTATGAAAGAATTTTGCAAAACCGTTGTTTGTATGTTTGGTGAAGAATATATTCGATCTCCAACACCACAAGACATTGACATACTGCTGGGAATGGGAACTCAATGTGGATTTTTAGGTATGTTAGGTAGCTTATATTGTACGCATCGGAGGTGGAAAAACTGTCCAGTTGCATTACAGGGCCAATATATAGGTCATTGCAAAAAGGAAACTCTGGTCTTCAAGTTTCTTTGTTCGATTTGTACATATTGCATGCTTTTCTTGGAGCACCAGGTTCACTAAATGATATTTACGTTCTACAACAGACATATTTATTTAATGACTTATGTAATGACATCTCACCACCATACAATTACAAAATTAGAGATAAAGATCATTCCATGGGTTATTATCCGGTAGATGGAATCTATCCAAAATGGAAAGCACTTGTGCAAGCTTACAAAAGACCAAATAACGCAAAAGAAGTCAGGTTTACCAAACAACAAGAGAGCCTGAGAAAAGATGTGGAACGAGCATTTGGAGTGCTTCAAGGTAGGTTTTATATATTAAGAAAAGAGTTATATTACCACGATCTGGCGGCATTATCTGATACCATATACTGCTGTATAATACATAATATGATTATCGAAAAAAAACAGGATGGGTACGAGCTTCAACTGAGAAACTATCCAGATATTGCTGTAGCATTTCAAAAAAAAAGCTTATAAGGACCTAAATACTTTTGCCCAAATACTTGTAAAGAATACAAGACATTCGAGATCCATAAGCTCATCTTGATCTAAGAGAAGAACTAGTCGAACATTACTGGGAACATATAGAAAATCATTAGTAGAAGTGATGTTAGATGGTGCTTATCTATTGTGATAAGTGATTGTCGACGTTTTGTATTAATGTTTGTGTTTGAATTTTTTATGTCTACTATACTAAGTTGTTGACGTATTAAGAGTGTTAAAAGATAACAATAGCAGTAACAATAAAATTGACCATAATAGCATAACCATTAACTCAAACTAATACGGTGACAATCACATTAAAAACAACATTGACATTACAACCAAAACTTATGAGATTAAAATATCGACGAAATGCTAAGATACATTATAGGAACCTAGTTTCCTACATCCCCGCTTGACATCAATGGTACTACTCAAGTTGCTTCTCCATATACATCCTCTGAACTGGATTGAGTACGTTTAAGTTACAAGTTAAAAAACCCATATCATTAGCTCTTTGTTGTCAAGCTAATTCTTGTTTTCTTAACTCTAGCTCATCATTTCTTAACTTATGTTTTTCATCGTGCCGTCGTTGTTTTTCAATGCCCTTTCAAGTCTATTTGTTTCTTTTGTTTCCAGATATAATTTATGTGCATATTCAACGACCACCATATGCTGTCCAATATGTTCATAATGTGCGCTGTAATCGAGGGCTTTTTTTCTTGCCCTTGAACCTTCTTGCCTTCTTGGAGGCCGGCCGCCTGAACTAGTTGTGAACTAGGTGTCCTCATATGGATCAGAACTGTCGGGGCTGGATTCATCACTCATCTTTCGAAAGAAAGCGCATTACTAAATGTTCTTGTCACAGTCGACTCCATTTTTTCTCTTTTTCGAGCATGTCATAGCAACGGTGCAAGTTGAATGGTTGATTATTATGTTTACACTGCATTTGCTTGGTTGAGCTGTATATGATGAAATACTATTAGAAGAATAAAACAGAAAACTTGATATTTTGAAGTCCAAATTTAAAATTGTAACCACCCGATATTTTCAGCCATTCGTATCCATTGTAAGTGCATAGGTAGACACACACGCCGGACTTGAATTGCTCAAAATACCGCATTGTAAATAAATTTGGAGCAAATGAAATACAATCACAGAATCACAGACATAGAAATATCAGAATAACTCGCAGCGGAAATTAAAATACCATAGTAGTTCATGAAGCTACTATAACAAACTCTCAAACACAATACATAATATCAGTCTGAAAACATATACAATAGAATCACAAATACATAGAAGTTATAAATACCAGAGCTGAAATAGAACAACTGAAACTGAAAGGAAATAGATAACTAGACAAGCAGTATCTCCAGCGATTCCTAGCTCCAGAAAAGTAATCCAAAGCTAAGCTGTAAATACTCAGGCCGACCCGAGCGTAAAGTAAAACACAAAAAACTCGAGTCAGGACAATATATACTTATATAATATAAACCAACTCAAGTGAACTGTAATAGAAATGCACAATAACTGAAAGGATGCTTGGGATCGCCCATCCTTTAAGAATCAGTTAAACTATAAATTAAATACATCCCGTGGTTAAAATTTCAAAATGGTATTTTATACTTCGAAATCTAATATCATTTCAAAATTCAATATCATTCAAAAATCCATTTCAAAATATCAAATATAGTATCTTCCAAACCACATTCATTTATTTAAAATACCATTTCAACACACATTTCAAATAGTTTATATTTCGAAACACATTACTTCATTCTAAATAAAAAAAGAAGTTATTATATTTAATAATTAAATTATTAAATTTCCAAAATTTTAAAATTTTCAAAGTTCACTCATTCACTTAATTTTATCGAAACAGTGAAAATTTTCTTTTCATATCATTTAGAAAATGCTATGGAAAGTCACATTCAAAATAGTTCAATTTAACAAAAGACAGCATTTTAAAATGCTGCAATAGGGTTACATTAGTTTCAAATAACTTAGTTAAATTCAACAATTATAACATTTACAAAATGCTATAATAGCCTTTAATTAAATTTAACCATTTAGTTCATTATGACCAACTACAGCATTTACAAATGTTGTATTATCATTTACATTAGAATTAATAGCATTTCAGAAATGCAGTTAATTAACTTCAAATATTCAGTAGAATTTCACAACAATTATATTTTTATTTAAATCATTTTTAACTTATAAAATTATAAAATTTCACTTTTATAATCATCATTTAAATACCCTTATATTCATGATTTTACGAAGTTAAATTTCCATTCAAAAATCAAGATTTAATAATAATTCACTAATTAAATTCCAACCTTAAATTTTAAATTCATTAAATTAAATTTAACTTAATACTTAAGTTTAAAATTTTCAAATATAACTTAATTTCATTTTTATTTACTTAACTTAAAAATTCACTTTCAAGCCAAATTCACAAATTTCCAATTTTAGTTATATTTCAAAATTTCAACTTAAATATTCATTCATTTCACACTTTAACTTTATTCAAAATCATTAATATATTATAAAATCATTTTAAATTCATTTAATTCAAAATATCATAAATTTATCATATTTTAATATTTAATTTAAATTACATTTATTACTAAATTATAATTTCTAAAATAACTTACATTTCAGATTTCCTAACTTTACCATTTATTTATTTCACTTATAAATTTCCGAAAAATCAATAATTCTTTACAAAAATCATTTTTAATCAAATTTAAATCAAAATTTTATAATATTTACATTTCTAAAATATTTTAAATTTTTTAGAAAAACATATTTTAACAACGGGTCTGTATTTCATTTTCTAGCCTAGGTAATGTGATACCGGTAATATATCATTTCAACCCGTAATTTACAAAGAAAACCCGGGTTTGATCATTTCAAACCCGCAATCCCAAGTAAAATGAAAATAATTGAAAATCATTCAGGCCTATCATTTCAGCCCATAACGATTTTCTCCTATTCTAAAGTCCGTTCCGGTATGTATCATTTCAACCCATAGTGATTCTAATCTAAAGGGAACTTGTAGTGTGATAAACTGATAAAACTAACAGAACGACATAATATAACAGTAACAGATGTTATAACAGGTGTTTAAGCATGGGTGAACATCCTATAATCATAATATAGCAGGTGTAACATGATAATACATTTTACAGATTCAAAAGGGGTCAATTTACTAGTTGTATATGTACATATTGTCTGGTGAGAATAACTCACCTTTTACGCTGGAGATTTCAAAACCAAAGGCACAACAGAAAACAAAGCACGATGACACGATTACGGACTTGAGTGGAGAGTGAATTCAAGCTAAAACTCTTGTGTACAACCCAAAACAAACAATCAAAACAACACAATTCAATACACTTTAAAATTTAATAACTTTGAAATAAAAAGAGATACGAATACACAGTTTTTTGCCTTGCCTTCTCCGCTATTTGGAACGACCTAGGGGTGTTATTTGGCTCTGGTTTGAACAGGTTTGGCTCAGTTTTTGGTCATGTGTATGCATGGCCTAGGTAGTGGAATATGGTGGAGAAGATTATATATGAAGATGTGAAGAGTTTTAAGGCAAATAGTGAGATTTTTGGTCAAAACAAAGGATCGACCTTGGGGTTATGGCTCGGCCTGGGTGTAACATGACTGGTCAGTGGTGGAAAAGGGTGGTTAGAGGTCAGGTCAAATTAGTGGTGGCGGCTGTGATGATGGTTAGGGTGGTGGTTGAAGGATATTAACAAGTAGTGGTCAAATAGCATTGTTTTTAGGCAATAGGTTGCATTTTTGAGGGGTTTGGACACCATGGATGGCTCGGCCTTGGTCATGGTTTGGAGTATAGGTGGTGGTGATGGCTAGAAGGAAGTGTAGAGAGTGGTGGCTGTGGCTATGTAGGGGAGACCTATCAAAAAGCAAGGGAAAGGAAGGGAAAATTCATAGAAAATAAGAAGAAAAGGTAGAAAAAGGAAGTGAAGCCATTACCAAATCTCTCAAGCCATGAAAATGAGGAGCTGAGGTATTTTTCACATGAAAGATAATGAAAATACACAGCTAAGAAAAATATTGTACGGCCAAAAATGCAGATAAATGAGGAGTTGAGAAAATGAAGAGTTTTGAAGGTGAAAAGTCTTAAGTTTTGTAACTTTTTAAACCTTTGGCATTTCCTTTTCTTTAATTCAAGTAAAACCAAATTAAAAATCAGAAATTTACTCTATAAACCGAAACTATGGAAAAATACAAGAAAATAAATAATTAATTTTAAGGAAAATATAAAAAGAATGAAAGAAATAACTTAAAAATACAAACAGTGTACAGAAATTACAAATAAATCAATACTAGTCTTGGAAAAATATCCACTTCATTTTAAAAATATTATGAAGTGAAGATTTGAAATAAAATAATTTATTTATCATTTCCAAAATAAAATAAATAATTAAATTGGATAAAAATAGAAAAAGGAATAAAAAAATTGTTTAAAAATAGCAAACAGGACATAAAAATTTCAAGAAAATTACCAATGGCTTTGGAAAATTATTTACTCCATTTAAAATATTATAAGACAAAATTTGAAATAAAATGATTTTTAAAACATTTTCGAAGTGAAATAAATAATTGAATTCGTAGGAAATATCAAAATAATTGAAGAAATTGTTTAAAATAGGAAACAGAACGTGAAAATTTCAAATAAAATACCATTAATTCTTGAAAAAATTCTACTTCACTATGAAATAAATTTAAAACAAATAAAATAAATTTCAAAAATATTGGGTTGTTACACTCTCCCCCACACAAATCTTTTCGTCCTCGAAAAGGAAGGAAGCGGAGAAACAACTAGAAAGAACAATTGGTTGGAAGACATCCCGAAAGAAGGTAGGGAGAAAGTAGCTAGGAGGGAAAGTAGGTTGAAAGACAAGGATGGACCATATTTTAAAAATCTGATAGTTTGAAGTAAACAATATTTAAAACATTTTAAATTTTTAGAAGGGAAAATAACTGATCAAAATATTTTTTATAAAATACTTTATCAAAATACTTTTATAACTCGATGTTTTAACAAGTTTATCCTCGTTCCTGTAGATTTTGGCAGTGCGTTGATCAGGCGCAAAGCTAGACTTCTCTAGGTACTTAGTAGACTTGTTTCAACACCCAATGAAAATATTGGAAAACTCTTTTAAAAACAGATATGGAAAGTACAATCCAATCAAATCAACCAAACTGAACAGTTTCTAACCATGGATCGCAGATACACAATGGTTAAGCCTGGATCCCCAAGGAAACAATCCGTATCCGTAAGCTTTCTCAGCCATGCGAGTTACGCCATGATGACTAGTAGAGTGCAGGATACACAATGGTTACGCCTGGATCCCCCAGGAAACAATCCGTACCCCTAGGCCGTCTCAACCGGGCAGTTTTGCTACTAATGCGACCTACATAGAGTGCAGGATACACAATGGTTATGCCTGGATCCCCCAAGAAACAATCTGTACGCCTAGGCCAGCTCACCCAGGCAGTTTCGCTATGCAGTCGTGCTCATAAGACCATGGAGATCGCCATGGAATTCGATGGACACTCAAGTATCATATCCGGAAAACCCAAATCAAATAGAGAATAATATCGATAGAATGAATCCATAGTGTGGCCGCAAAGCGGATATCAAGCAGAAGGCACTTTCCATATCTTTACTTCGAAAATATGCATCATATAGTACCTTTCAAAATCACTTTCAAATATCATACTTATATAAAGTCCATTATATATAAGATTTCATTTCAAATCAAATTCTTTCCAAAACAATAGTATATCAAATCACATTTATATAGTTTTCGATTATATAAGATTTCAATTTTCAAAATTGAGTACCTTTTCAAGACAACAGTTTTCAAATCAATAGTTTTCAAATCAACAGTTTTCAAATCAATAGTTTTCAAATCAATAGTTTTCAAATCAACAATTTTCAAATCAAATGTATACTTACACAAATCAATTTTATATAAGTTCGATAACACCCAAATCAAAGTATTTAAATAAACAAGGTTCTCAATTTCAAACCATTTCAATATCAATTCAGCTTCAAAATCATATATGATTTCACTAAATCATTTCTTCCAATTTACATAAATTTAGTTTCAAAGTTTCTTAAACAATAGTTTAGAAAATAATCCAAATTTCCAAATCAACAAAATTTAGGTCAAACAAATTCATTTCCATTTCAAACATATATTCACTTCAAAAATCATAATACTTTCAAAGTTATAAATCTTTCGAAACCAAATACTTGAAATCTTTTCACTTTGAAAATCATAACATTTTGAAAGCATACATTTGAAATCATAAAACATTACTTTATTTCTTTACATTTCACAAATTTATTCAATTAAACTCTAATCTAAATTTTCAAATTTTAATTCAATTGAAACTACCAGTTTCAATTTAATTTAGTTTTCCAACAAAACCATTTCAAATATTATCAAATTTCAAATAAAGATTTGATCCATAAAATAAACTATTCATTCTTTAATATATTTCGGAGCTTAAATGTACCATATTCCAAAACTAAATTTCATAATTTCATATATCTCAAATTTTACTTCATTATTACTTAGATTTGACATATTCATTTCATAAGTCCATCATTTTTAAATAAACTCAAATTACAAGTAAACCAAATATCCTTTCATACTAATATAAGCTTCAATTATTCATTTATCAAAATCAATGGTATTCAAAATAATCTTATACGTACATAAAGTTTATCTTATATAAGGATCAAAATTTAAAAATAAATAAATAAATTTCGCTGCATGAAAGCCATATGGGATTTAACATCTTTGCTTACTAAAAGATTTTTAATTAAGAATAGTTTTGTATATAAAGTAGTTTGTATGAAAAATAGAATAAAACGGTTAGTTTAAGAAGAATAAAAGAAAAATGGTTTTGAAAAATGGTTTTAAATTTGATAGTAGTTTTTCATGAAAGAAAAATTCCAATTAAATTACAAAGATATCCAACCCAACAACTTTCAATTTCAGCGTCAAGTATACCAATGATATTAGGATACAAGATGTACATATGTTATTAGGATATTAGGATATAAGATGTACATAACCGAAGAGGAGTATCCGATAAAGGGCGCTAACCCCCTTGGCCCGAGAATCGCTCCTGTTTTAGCCACCTTATGCCAACTCATGGGAGTCGGGTCTACGTATTTACCTCAAAGGAAACGCCGCCACTATCCTACTTCATTTTGGAATCTCCACCGCATACACGGTTGTTAAAGTGGTTTTCGGGGTTGGAGAGAGTATGACAACTTCCGATCCCGGTCTCTTCAACAACCAAACGTTATTATAACACCGCGGTTATTTCAAAATAATCTATACCTTTAAAAACCAGAATAAAATATTCATTTCAAAACTATATAAATACGATATCATTTATATTTTAAAGACCCAAATCAATATGATATCACTCTTATTTCAAATATATCTTTTCCAAAAATCATAGCCTTTTCAAAACTATATACCTTGAAACCATAGCTTTGAAACATAACTTTTAATACTTAATGGTTCAAATACTATATTACTTTATAAAATAAACAGCTTCTTTAAATTTCACAATAAATTCCCAATATCAGTTAGAACCTCCAAATAAACCATTTTAATTCCCATATATTTCAAAGCTTAAATATTCTAAATTTCAAACTTTTCATATATTTCAATCTTTAAATATTCCACTATTTCAAAATGGATTCTTTGATAATTTAATATATATCAAATCCAATTCCTATTATTTAAATTTAAAATATTTACTTACTAAACAAATATTATTCAGGTAAAACCCTTAAACTTCAACAATAGGATATTCTTTTAATTAAATTAACTTGATAATATTCTTTAAATAAATTTGATATTCGTTTAAATCCTCTAATCAAAAATCAAGTTATGAGATCATACCCTTTAAATCTAAATTTATTTACACTTCAAAACAAATTTTTCGAGGAAAATTCTTAAATACTTTAATTCAAATCATATTCACATTTATCTTCAACCTTACTTTTATTTGAGTTATTATAAACTCTGTATACAATAGAATTTCAATTATACTTCTTAACCATAATATATAAACGAAATCAACTTCATTATTTAGCTTATTTTAAAATTCGTGACAAATTTATACATAGCTAAATTCAAGAAATTTTACTATATATATATATATCAAAATTTAATATTTATTAAATCGTATTCTTTCCAAAACCATAGAAAATCATTTCAAAATAATTTTATATATATACCGCAGTGCTTGTATATAATTTTCTATCCTATGGTCAAGTGATACGGATATTATCATTTAAATCCGCAATTTAAAAATAAAATGCGGTTGTATATCATTTCAAACCGCAATCCCAAATGAAATGAAAATGCATAATAACTTGCAGTTTATACAATATAAATACAGCATCCATTCATCCATCATATCAATCATGAAACATTTATCAATTTATCATCCAATTCAAACAATCACATCAATAAATAATAATTAATTACTGGCAGTTAATTTTTTTTCAATAATGAATTAAATAACTATTTAACTGTAGTTTATAAGCAATAATATCACAACCGATGCCGCCGGCATAAAACCCAAAACCACGGTGAATCTGACCATCAATATCACAACCGAATGTCAACAACGCGTGCTGCACCACCTCCCCTACCCATTATTTGCACCAAAATTGGTAACAACACTCTTCGGAAGTTTTTGAAGAGATAATAATGAGGAGTATAAACTGAAAATGAGGATTATCTAACAAAAACTCCAATTAACAAGAATGTAAATGCGTAGACAAGCGATTTAGAGTGGTTCGACGTGTTGCCTACGTCCAAATGAAGTTTTTTGCAGTTTTATTGATTCTCTTTCAATGATTACAAGTGATTACAGCAATCAACAGCAAGTTACAACTGGAAATTCGAAATCAACAGTAGTAGAATGATGGAGATCTCGATCCGGCAGAGTCTGGGCGCTTGAAAGTCCAAAGATCCTTTTTCCGTAGGCTCTGGGGCTCTATTTATAGGCGTGGGAGGCTGAGACTTCGCTGAAACTTCAGGAGATTCGCTCTGGCACGTGAAGGGGCCCACACGACCAATTCCAGAAAGTTTCGAGTCGATCTGTGATCGATACGAAATCATTTCGTATCGATCTAGATGATGCCCAATCGAGCTGAAATTTGGTGTGAGCGTTCCTTGTCTCGTTTGCAATCTTCTGTGAAAAATTCATTGCGTTGGATCAGTGGATTGGGAGAAATAGTCGATACGAAATGAACTTTTTCGGTGGCTGTTTGGTTCTAGTCCATCACTTCGAAACGATCCCTTCGACTCGATCGCCTCACGTGGTCTCGTGATGATGTGGCACGCATACTTCGCCTTGATCCCGTCTTTACTCCGAGTTGACCGCATTTACTCCATATATCTCGCCTTGTTTGTATCGAGGGATGACACGTCACCCAGGTTTGTTAACTTGATGGATTCGAATGAAGGCTCCACTCATGGATTCGAATAGCAGTCATCGATGGACACGAACTACTGATGGTCGATGGTTACGAACAAGACTTTCCTTGATGAATACGAACCTCGCAGCGTCTCGATGGATACGAAGCCGATCGATGCGAACCGGATCCTTTTGATGGATACGAAGTAAGGTGACCTGATGGATACGAGCAGCAGCTGCCTGATGGATTCGAAGAGAGGCTTCCACGATGGATACGAAGAACTAACCGTTGCCTTAGTTGATGGATGTGAAGTAGGCTATCTGTCGATGGATACGAAGTAGGGAGATGCCAATGGATTCGAATAAGGAGGAGACGATGGATTCGAATGAGATCGAGTCGAACCGAGGCTTCCCGTTGGATTCGAATGAGATCGAGTCGAACTGAGGCACTTCGATGGATTCGAACTTGATCGATACGAACTGAGGCACTTCGATGGATTCGAACTTGATCGACACCTGATCGGTACGAATACGATCGATTCGAACCGGAGTTCATTGATGGATACGAAGACGGAGCTTTTCCCTTTAAATTGTATTGGCCATAACTTGAGCATACGAACTCGGATTGACTTGAAATTTGAAATGTTGGCTCTTTTGGCCTTGCTAGTCATGTCTTATTAATTATAGCTCAATCCGGACTCGGACAAAATTCATCGATATCCATAGCGAACCTGTGTATGTTTGATATCCAGGAAGAGTGATCCTTGGTTTTCAATCAGTTCCTTGGTATCTCGGCCTAGCCAAAAGGCGGGATAACATTTGCACCCTAAAGTACGTCTTGTGGAAACATGACGTGCTTTGAAAAGCTGCAGTTTCTCTCTGAACAGTCATCGAATTTTTTCGTTGAAAGTTGTACTTTGTATTGCTGTAACTGACTGCTGTGTGATAGTGATTAGCTATTTGTTGCCGTAATCGTAATGAGATGAGTATTCGATCCCTATGAATGTTGAAAATCGAATATTAGTTTGACATATATGCATATATGTTAACTTGACTCTCGTTAACGTTGCGTGTTCACGAGTCGTTGTCAGTTTAGCTTGTTATCGGATTTCGTATCGATTCTCTCCTGAACCGATTTGAAATTCGAGTTAAAACAACGCTTGATGGTTGTTTCTGTTTATCCTCTTGCATCGATCCTCTCCTGGATCGATGTAAAAGGTTGAGCGGCAGTTTTCTACATTGGCGCGGTTTTCATTGATGGATACGAAATGATCGTTCGTATCGATGAGTTTGCACTGTCGTGAGTTGATGGTTGCAAAATAGACACTTCGAATCGATGGAGTTCGATGCTTTTAGTGTAGCCTTCATTGTGTACTTCGAATCGATGAAGTCCGATGGTAACTTTGTCTCGATGAAGACGAAGTCCAATGGATTCGAAGGCAGCATTCACATCGATCCAACATTTGACCATTTGTGACCGGTCACGTTGACTGGGAGGCAAAATGACCCAGTCACCCTTAAGGCTCCATATAAATACTTTAGACTTAGCATTTTTTCACTTTTTACTTTTACTCTCTTGCTTATACTTCCTGCGCTTTCGTATTGGTAGAGAGAACGGAAGAACGAACTGCTCTAACCTTCGACTCGATTCAATCTTTCTAGTCTTCGCATTCCAATTTTAACTTAGGTAAATAATTATGAATCCAAATGACGAAGTTATTCCAGATCCATTTTTTCTTCTTCCATCATTCCTTCTGGCAATAGGTGAAACCAGATCTGGGATGGAGCCCGGTCGTAAATGGCCATGGCTATGCTCGAATCAATCAGAGAAGAAGGAATTATGGATTCTTAACAATCGATTGAGGGTTGCTCAGCCTCCACTTCGTACCGATGAAAAGGAAGTTAGCACTTGTGTGACGACCCGGAAATTTTAACAAAGTAAATTGGAATAATTAATCGATTTTAAATATTTAAAAGTTAATTTTGACTTGAATTCCAGATATCAATATTTACTTGATAATTATATCATTGAATTATATAGTTTAAATTATTGGATTTTATAATTTGAAATTGGGTAAAATGTTGAATCTGGAGTTTTAAGCCTGTTAAAAATAATTTGAAGGCTTATAAAATTTATAATGATGATACTGAAGATAATAGAATGGTTGAAATTTAATTTAAAGGTGATTTGTTCAATTTTAATAATATATCGTTTAAATCGATAGTTGGAAATAGCCTTCCGAGGCACAGTCTCGGAATTTGACGAAACCAGTTTCATTGGATCTGTAATAGTTAGTTATTATCGGATTTCAATTTTTGTAGCAGTTGGAGTTGTCGTTTGACCCTGGCAGCTCAAAACGCTTGGAAACTATTTCAATCGATTTGATTTAAAATTGATCGTTTACTTCCGTAACCCGCGAATACGATCAAATTAGCCTCCGAAACACATTTCATTATGTTCGGAACGTGGGTAAAACCTTATAGACGCCTGTCGGCATGTCTGATTCGGGGTTCGGAATTTCGCGTTATGCTTAGCGAGACGTTTTGGAAATTTTATAATATAATTTAATTTAAAAGTAAATTAGAAAGATATTTTCACCCCTCGAGTATTAAGGAAGCCTTTCTTCAACCTTTATTTCATCTCGGTCCCTCTTTATTCTCTTAATAGAACGGAAAAAAACTAACGGCCGAAATCTTCGAAGAAAAAAAATGAAATCGATGTAGGCGAACAGGGACATGGGAGTGGCCATTTGTAGATTCAGCATCAGGAGCTCGCGCTCGTGTGCTTTATCTAGCGATGCGACGTTGAAGAGGGGTGGTGTGGTGGCTGTTGGTTAGATGAGCGCCGGCGTGCGCAATTGCAAGGGTGACTTCAGGTGTAGTGACGATCGTGATTTTGGCAGGTAATTGGTGGCCGCAACTATTGCTAGTGGAGGTGCGGTGACAGTAGTTGGTGGACACGATAAGCATGGGACAGTGATGCGAGGTTGGGGTTTCTGCTTGGAATTTAGATCGAAGTCAAGGAGAAGGCTCAGATTTGGATCGAATTCTAGCATGGTTAAGGTTTGGTCGCAAGGCCGGCGGAAAGGGGGCGAGGCTGCGGCGGTTCCAGGTGTTCTCGATCTGGAACGACGTTGGTAGCTTGAGTTGGTGATAATTGCCGATGTGATCGAGTTGGGTGGCGATGAAGAGGTCGAGAATGTGGCTGGGATCTCAATCGACCATGAGGTTTATTCGTGCATTTATTCTTAGCTTTTAAAACTCTTATACATATACACTGACCGAATGAATATTTTACTGTGAAAATTATATGCACAGTTTTAGGTTTTATATATATATAGGCATGCAGAGAATAGAGGTATTTTATATACAGTTAAAACAGAAAAAAAGAAATGTTAACAGTAAGGAAGATTTTGACAACGGTGAGTTTAAATTTGTGATTTCGAAATAGTTTTATTTTTATAAGGCTTAAACGGAAATTTGGATGTGAATAAGACTGGTTAAACTGTTTCAATTAACTTATTTAGTTTTTGGACTATAAATAATTGGTTTACGGTAATTTTTAGTGTAAGAATTTATGTAAAATTATAAGTTAAATTAAATAAGTATATGATAATAAATTGTTTGATTTAAAACTCAAATGTTAACAAAAATCATATAATTATTTATACAAGGTCGAAAATCGAGGAAACCAAGGCAATTTTGAGGTGGATTGCAAATAAAAACAAAGGTGAGTAAATTTCACTCCGTTGGATTTATATTTAAATTTAAATGAAAATTTAAATATTTAGTTGAATGATTGAATTGATTTGATATGCTCTGTGAATTGATGATCTGGTGATTGTGATTTTGGATGGTTCTCGAGTTAATTGTAGCTTAACTCGAAGTATTGGGAATTTTAAGTTGTTTTAAACTTAAAACATAAGTAAGAAAATGTTTCCGTTATAAAAGTTACTAAAGGCTTAATGATTTGGGATACATTAAATTAGTAGAGTAATTAAAATGGATAATTAATTAATCCAATCAATAAATGATTTGGGTTATTTAACTTAAGAATTAAAGAGTTGAATAAATAATAATTTAAGTGGTAAGTTAATTAACTAAGTACAAGTAATTCAGAATAATCATTTGATGGTGTGGGAAAAGGAAATTACTCAATGTAATTAATAAAATATAATTACTTTGTGAAATTAATCAAGAGATAAATTAAGATAGTTAAGTAAGAAGTAATAAATTTATAAATAAAGTAAAAATGAAGGATAGTTAATTACGGTTTGGGATTAATCGAAGATGATTAATACTGTGGTTTCATTAATATAATCAAATTTGATTGGGATAAATTAAAATATAATTGGAAATCCTTAATTTATATAATTAATGATATAATCAAAGATTGATTAATTAAGATTGATTAATCTATAATAAGTGACTTATGGAGTTAATTAATAAGTAAATAAGGATTAATGTAATTAAAATAGTTAATAAATTCATGAAGTAATTAAGATTACTTATTGACTTTGGCTAAGAATAATTAATATCGTGAAGTTAATTAAAGAGAATTACTTGAATGTAATTGAAAGATAATTAATACAGGATGATTAATTAAGATGAATAATGATACGTTGACCAATTAATTTATTTGGAATTTAATTAACGTTGAATGAAGGGATATAGGTGATTGAGGTTTGAAATTCAATTGAATCAATTGAATTGATTTGTATGTGATGGATGATTGATGGGTATTGGATGTTTCGAATGTGTTGATATCTCTGATATGAATATTGTGTATTTCATTTGAATAACTTGGGATAAGATAACATGAATTTCGAAGAGACCAGGGTCGGGTATTGGGAAATACCCGAAACCACTTCGAATTTTTTTATAAATTGATTTGTGAAATCAATAGGATGGAATGAATTGATTTAAGTGAATTGAATTATTTTATCTAAGTTTGGTACTTAGAAATTTATATACGAAATAAGCATTGTCTATAGCAAATTGTGAATTGGTTAAATTGATATAAGATATCTCGGGTTCATATAAGCTGTTTGCTTTGGTATTCTATGTTAAATTGAGACTACTCACGCTGGTTTCTAGCCTGACCCGGGTGTTACTTTGGTGTAATGTTCGGGTCAGACCGAGTATTACAGATTTCCAGATTATGACGTTCTGGAGCTCAAGAGGCGAGCTGGATGGCAATATCGTATAGAGTATTTCCGCTGTATATATATTATTGTTCATCTGAGACATGATAATTGTAAATATTCAGTGACTGTATATAATGTGAAACTCTGATGTATTAAATTGTAATCGACAGATATAGTATTCTTTTGTCAACTGTTATTATTTATTATTATATTTTATCCGCTGCGAATATGAGATGTTTGGTGTTTCTGTTCTTCTTCTTCTATCTCTTTCTTCTTTTTCATAACTATCTGGAATTTTCAGGTTCGAAAATTTCGGGTCGTTACATTTGGTATCAGAGCAGAAGGTTAAGCGAGAACCTTGGCTCTGGTGGGGGTTACTCGTTAAATAGAGTCCGTAGAACTCTAGAATGAGTTGAGAATATATATATATATATATATATATATATATATATATATATATATATATGAGAGCGTAATTGTTATTTTCTTATATAAATGTTTTAAATGATTTTATATAAAATATATATTGTGATATATAAAGTAATATTTCCTTCTAATAAATATTTAGGTGATTGGTTGTTAAATTATTAGAATTAAATTAAGAAGTAATAAAATACAACCAAATTGAAATCTTGGATTAGAATTAAATTAAGTAAAAATGAAAATACAACCAAATCAAAATTTAATTAATTGATAATGATATATTTGCTATTCAGTAAGCCAAATGAAGTAAATTTATAAGATGAGTATAACTTTTAAATTAAAATAATGAGAAATAATAAGTATGTATTCTTTGAATAACTGGGACTTATTGCAAACAATGGGTTGATTGAAATTTGATTTGAATTAATTGGATTTATGATTGGAGATGTAAAAGTTTAAAATTTTAAATGGAAAATTGGATTAAATTGAAATGATTTGATATTGAAGTGGATTCAATTTGATAATAGTCTGAATTGATCGGAATAATTTGGAATTGTAACTAAAGTTGAATTGGTTTAAAATCAAATGGAATTTGATTTAAGTTAGGAAGAAATTGTGAATTAATTCAACTTGAATTGGGAATAAATCAAGTCCAATGGAAATTGGAGTTGGGTCAATTTAAATGGGACTGGAAATTTAAATTGAATTGTTGGGGAAGGGGACAGTTGACTCTTGACTATTTTCAATATAAATTGTTTTGATATAAACTTATTTTCCAAGCTATTTAGTATATACAACCTTTCTTCTTAAAGTCAAATTATTTTATACTTGTTTTACAATTATTTTTGGAGCTATTTAACCATTTTTCAACTGTTTTCTAAACTAATTGCTATTTTTCAATTATTTCACAAACTAACTTCTATTTTCCAACTATTTTGCAATTATTTAAAATTCTTGAAGCTATCCAACTATTTCTCAACTATTTTACAATTAGTTAACTATTTTACAACTATTTTGCAGACTAATAATTATTTTTCAAACTACTTATCTATTTTAAAAAATTTCAAGCTATTTTCTAAACTGGTCGGAGTTCAAACTGTTATTGTTTTAAAAACCCAACTGAGATAAGAATTGAAGTGATAATTCAATGAGGATTAAAGCAATTGTAAATAAGTGAAAGGGGATTAATGGAAATGTGAATAGGAAGAGAAATAGATTTGGCTAAAAATCAATAAAATTAAATACGTAGGATGTACGTATATTATTCTATTCGCATAGTGAATTGATCTAGATTCGAGCATAGAATTTCGAGATAGTTTATCGATCCGAGTTGGGGTTTTTCACTTGATTTTCAACGGCGAACCTGGATGTGGATTTTTGATTGGTTCTGGATATTCTCTATCATAGTTATGGCTATGTAAGGAGAATGACGGTTTCTAATCAAGAAACCAGATCTGAGTCCGCACTAGGAAGTCGGGTGGACGATACTAGTTCGGAAGTGAAATTGTGTGATCGAGTGGGCGATCAGATTGGTGTAGCGTATGAATGATATATGTATATCGTATGGATTTGGATGAAATTGATATTGAAAAGAGTAATCAAATCGGGATATTTGGTTTTTGAATAAACAAGGTTGTATATCCTTGTTATATAAGATAAATCTTCCCTTGTTGAATTTATTTCTAGAAGAAAGATGTTTGAAATGTTTGAAGTATAAAAGGACTTTATACAAGATTGAAGAGATCCAAAGTTTTTAAAATTTTATATATTTTTGAATATATATGAAGGATCTTATGAGGATTTTAAAAAGGTTGTGGGAACCTTTGGATTTGGAAAGGCTTTTGATTTTTGGGTAAAGTCAATATGAGAATTTGGAAAGCCTATTTTGAGAATTATCGATTTTGGAATAATCGATTTTGTATAAATGAACTTTGTATGAGATCATACTAGGTGTATGATTTGAAAGATACTATAGGTGTATAGTATAAAGTGTTTTGATGATGGCTCTGGGGAAAAAGGCGCTTCCTTGAAATGAACTTCTCAGGAGTGCCACCGGGTGGTGCTGCCTTGAGCCCCAAGGGGGTCCTAAAGTTGATCCTGTGAGGAGTCCGGACAAAACTAGTTCCTGAGGATTATGAGTAGTGTATACCATAGAGAAAGTCGTGTGTGCCGCTGAGAGCCAACAGTCTACGTTTGATTTTATATCGGTAGACTGTGACCTAGGGTATAACATAGCGAAAGTCGTGTGTGCCGCTGAGAGCCAACAGTCTACTTTTGATTTTATATCGGTAGACTGTGACCTAGGGTATAACATAGTGGAAGTCGTGTGTGCCGCTGAGAGCCAACAGTCTGCGTTTGATTTTATATCGGCAGACTGCTGTAGGAGTGGAGAAGATTCATTTCGACAGCGAAAAATCAGAGGCCGCTGAGAGCCTGCAGTTACATGGACTTTTGCTATGATGGCAACGTAACCCTGGATGTAACTGTGATATGTTGTGTGGGATCCATGGCGTAATTGAGAGGCCGCGGAGAGCCTGAGTTACATAGACTTTTGTTGCGATGACAACGTAACCATGGATGTAACTGTGACCATGGATGGAGGTGATGGTTTCCAAAGCATTCTCACCAAAGTTATTTTCTCTATTTTAAAAAAACTGTTTTCTATATTTACAATAAAATTAATTCCAATGTATTTTCACTGGGTGTTGAAAACGAGTTTACCAAGTACTTATAGATTTTCAGCCCTACGCCTGATCAACGTATGACTGAATTTCTGTGAGAACAAGGATGGACTGGTTGAGACATCGAGTTATAAGAAGTATTTTTTATAAAGGGTTATTATAATTGTATGATGTGAATTCAAAAGCATTACTAAATTTTTTAAATAAAGATGTTGGGATTTTGGGGAAATAAAAAGGAAATCCAAACTGGAATTTTAATGAAGTGAATTTGCAATTAAAATCGAACATTAATTTAGAAGTCGAAAGTAAACTAATTGGCTAAATAATTATTTGGTTGAGTATATTAATAAAATTTAACTTGGGCAAATAAATGGGTTGTAAGTGATAATGGGTTTGAAAATTAATTCGAATTTTAAATAGAATTCGACTTAGATTTGATAATGAATTAAAAAGAGGAAATGTTGTAAAATAAAAATAAAATAGAGTTGGATTTGAAAAATGTGATGATTTGAATTACAAATAAAATTCAAGGGTGATTTGAATAATATTTAATGAAATTTGCAAGTAAATTGAATATAAGAGAAGTGATTATGATAGACATGGTTTGAGTGCAAAACAAAACCCAAGTGAGTAGAAATAAATTAAGAATAGCCTTGTATTAATAAAATAAATTCGATAATGAATTAAGTAATTGAATTAAAAATTTAAAATGGGATAATTGAGTTGAATAATAAATGGATGAAGTCTGATTACATAAAAACTAAATCAAAGTTGTGATTGGAATTGGATTATCAGAATGAACTTAAATTTAGTGGTATATTAATTTGAAGTAATTAAATTTCTGTGAGCTGTTTGAGATTAAATAAATTGGTTTTAGAATTAATTGAGGTAAATATGAGCTTGTTTGTATTTAAAATCAATTAGATGTAAGAAATTGTGTTGCAAGCCATTAAAATTGAATGAAATGGCATATATATTTGGTTGAAATAATTTAATAAGCTTTAAAACCATATGAATCGCTTATGGGAAGCGTTTGGCACTTGTTATGTATGTAACACATGTTTATAGCTATGGAAAGTAAGTGAAACGCTAATAAATTCTCTATATATGGCACTTACATATTTAAATTGAGTAAGTACAGGTACCTGAAGGCCGTTTGGCTGGATTTGGATTGCACTAATTGCTAAAATAAATAAGCTGCTTGCTTAAAATGCTAAATAAGGTACGCCTACGCAATAAAAATAGGAAATATGAACTGTTTTTGCTTTTTCCGACCGTGTGGGTCGATGTATGCATATTTATATCTCTTGTCAAATTGCAAAAACTCCTCCGTACAAAGGACTGCCAAAATTTTCCGAAAATTTAGGGAGTTAGAAATTTTTTGAGAAAAAACTTTTGTTAAGCAATTAAACGATTTTAAATATGAAACTGAAATAAATTAGCAGATGGAACTAATAAGACTCGGTTATAAATGGAAAATAAAATTTTAATATTCAAAATTGAAATAAGTTGAATTCATATTAAAACGGGAAAAATGAATTTAAATAGAAGTAAATATGAAAACCTATATAAGAGAATGTATAAAATGATTTGCAAAGTTTCGGTTGGATATTATTGTTAAGCGAGATATGCAGGTATATAAAGGGGGAAAAGAAAATTGGATTTGATTCCAAAAAGATAAAATTTGAATTGCCCGACAAAAAAGTACGTATTTAAATTTCTAGATGAAATTGGATTGGGTTTTTGATGTAGCCACTTGGCTTTTGTTTTCTTTTGAAATTTGGGAGCCCGTAGAGGCCTTTTTGTAGTTGTACCGAGCTAGCCGCGCAAAGGAGACGCTGGCAAAAAATTTCAGAAATTTAGAGAGTTAGAAAAAATTTTGAGAAAATTTTGATAATTCAAATTTTGGTTTTAAATTGAAATTTAAATAATTGAGCAGAATGGTATTGCTTGAAACTACATGAGGTTTTAAGTAGTTGGTTAAGGTGACAACGAGGTCTTTAATAAAAGACAGTTGGTAGGATGTTGAATTGTGAGATTTGAAAAAAATGTAAACGGGTATTGGTCCATTCTTCCTAATTAGTAATTTCGGGGACGAAATTCTTTTAAGGGGGGAGGAATGTGACGACCCGGAAATTTTAACAAAGTAAATTGGAATAATTAATCGATTTTAAATATTTAAAATTAATTTTAACTTGAATTCCAGATATCAATATTTACTTGATAATTAAATCATTGAATTATATAGTTTAAATTATTGGATTTTATAATTTGAAATTGGGTAAAATGTTGAATCTGGAGTTTTAAGCCTGTTAAAAATAATTTGAAGGCTTATAAAATTTATAATGATGATACTGAAGATAATAGAATGGTTGAAATTTAATTTAAAGGTGATTTGTTCAATATTAATAATATATCGTTTAAAACGATAGTTGGAAATAGCCTTCCAAGGCACAGTCTCGGAATTTGACGAAACCAGCTTCTTGGATCCGTAATAGTTAGTTATTATCGGATTTCAATTTTTGTAGCAGTTGGAGTTGTCGTTTGACCCTGGCAGCTCAAAACGCTTGGAAACTATTTCAATCGATTTGATTTAAAATTGATCGTTTACTTCCGTAACCCGCGAATACGATCAAATTAGCCTCCGAAACACGTTCCATTATGTCCGGAACGTGGGTAAAACCTTATAGACGCCTGTCGGCATGTCTGATTCGGGGTTCGGAATTTCGCGTTATGCTTAGCGAGACGTTTTGGAAATTTTATAATATAATTTAATTTAAAAGTAAATTAGAAAGATATTTTCACCCCTCGAGTATTAAGGAAGCCTTCCTTCAACCTTTATTTCATCTCGGTCCCTCTTTATTCTCTTAATAGATCGGGGGAAAAAAAACTAATGGCCGAAATCTTCGAAAAAAAATGAAATCGATGTAGGCGAACAGGGACATGGGAGTGGCCACTTGTAGATTCAGCATCAGGAGCTCGCGCTCGTGTGCTTTATCTAGCGATGCGACGTTGAAGAGGGGTGGTGCGGTACACAGTTTTAGGTTATATATATATATATATATATATATATATATATATATATATATATATATATAGGCATGCAGAGAATAGAGGTATTTTATATACAGTTAAAACAGAAAAAAAGAAATGTTAACAGTAAGGAAGATTTTGACAACGGTGAGTTTAAATTTGTGATTTCGAAATAGTTTTGTTTTTATAAGGCTTAAACGGAAATTTGGATGTGAATAAGACTGGTTAAACTGTTTCAATTAACTTATTTAATTTTTGGACTATAAATAATTGGTTTACGGTAATTTTTAGTGTAAGAATTTACGTAAAATTATAAGTTAAATTAAATAAGTATATGATAATAAATTGTTTGATTTAAAATTCAAATGTTAACAAAAATCATATAATTATTTATACAAGGTCGAAAATCGAGGAAACCAAGGCAATTTTGAGGTGGATTGCAAATAAAAACAAAGTTGAGTAAATTTCACTCCGTTGGATTTATATTTAAATGAAAATTTAAATATTTAGTTGAATGATTGAATTGATTTGATATGCTCTGTGAATTGATGATCTGGTGATTGTGATTTTGGATGGTTTTCGAGTTAATTGTTGCTTAACTCGAAGTATTGGGAATTTTAAGTTGTTTTAAACTTAAAACATAAGTAAGAAAATGTTTACGTTATAAAAGTTACTAAAGGCTTAATGATTTGGGATACATTAAATTAGTAGAGTAATTAAAATGGATAATTAATTAATCCAATCAATAAATGATTTGGGTTATTTAACTTAAGAATTAAAGAGTTGAATAAATAATAATTTAAGTGGTAAGTTAATTAACTAAGTACAAGTAATTCAGAATGATCATTTGATGGTGTGGGAAAAGGAAATTACTCAATGTAATTAATAAAATATAATTACTTTGTGAAATTAATCAAGAGATTAATTAAGATAGTTAAGTAAGAAGTAATAAATTTATGAATAAAGTAAAATGAAAGATAATTAATTACAGTTTGGGATTAATCGAAGATGATTAATACTGTGGTTTCATTAATATAATCAAATTTGATTGGGATAAATTAAAATATAATTGGAAATCCTTAATTTATATAATTAATGATATAATCAAAGATTGATTAATTAAGATTGATTAATCTATAATAAGTGACTTATGGAGTTAATTAATAAGTAATTAAGGATTAATGTAATTAAAATAGTTAATAAATTCATGAAGTAATTAAGATTACTTATTGACTTTGGTTAAGAATAATTAATATCGTGAAGTTAATTAAAGAGAATTACTTGAATGTAATTGAAAGATAATTAATCCAGGGTGATTAATTAAGATGAATAATGATACGTTGACCAATTAATTTATTTGGAATTTAATTAACGTTGAATGAAGGGATATAGGTGATTGAGGTATGAAATTCAATTGAATCAATTGAATTGATTTGTATGTGATGGATGTTTGATGGGTATTGGATGTTTTGAATGTGTTGATATCTATGATATGAATGTTGTGTATTTCATTTGAATAACTTGGGATAGGATAACATGAATTTCGAAGAGACCGGGGTCGGGTATTGGGAAATACCCAAACCACTTCAAATTTTTTATATAAATTGATTTGTGAAATCAATAGGATGGAATGAATTGATTTAAGTGAATTGAATTATTTTATCTAAGTTTGGTACTTAGAAATTTATATATGAAATAAGCATTGTCTATAGCAAATTGTGAATTGGTTAAATTGATATAAGATACCCCAGGTTTATATAAGCTGTTTGCTTTGGTATTCTATGTTAAATTGAGATTACTCATGCTGGTTTCCAGCCTGACTCGGGTGTTACTTTAGTGTAATGCTCGGGTCAGACCGAGTATTACAGATTTCCAGATTAGGACGTTCTGGAGCTCAAGAGGCGAGCTGGATGGCAATATCGTATAGAGTATTTCCGCTGTATATATATTATTGTTCATCTGAGACATGATAATTGTAAATATTCAGTGACTGTATATAATGTGAAACTCTGATGTATTAAATTGTAATCGACAGATATAGTATTCTTTTGTCAACTGTTATTATTTATTATTGTATTTTATCCGCTGCGAATGTGAGATGTTTGGTGTTTCTATTCTTCTTCTTCTATCTCTTTCTTCTTTTTCATAACTATCTGGAATTTTCGGGTTCGAAAATTTCGGGTCGTTACAAGTTGACTTCGTATCAATTACTAGATGTTGGGTTCGCATCGATGTTGTTCAGGTCAAGGAATGATGGTTGTGAATATGATCGATGCGAAGTTCTCCGGTTCGCAATCGATACTAGGTTGGTGCCACTAAATCGATACGAGGGGTATCGATTCGATCTTGAACGATACGAGATGTATCATTTCGAACCGATGCAGTATAAAGCGCACCGATTCGAATTTGGTCGATACGAAGTGTATCGATTCGAACTCGATCGATACGAAATGTACCGATTCGAACTCGATCGATACGAGTGTATCGTTTCGAACACAACCGATGCAAAAGGGAGGATTCTGACCCTTCACTAACTTGAACTGTGGTGATCGATCCCAAGCCGAAGTTCGATAAATTTGGGAATCTTTTGCATATGTGAACACTTGACTCCGGCGAGCTTTATTCCTGCATATCTGGACTTAACTGCAGAACTGCATATTTGACTGCCTTTCCAAGCTCGTCGATGGAACCATAGTTTAACAACATAACGAGTAATTTCAACTGGGATCGATCGCTAACATCTGGATGGTTTGGTGATGACGGTCAACGATGACGGTCACTCCAACTCGACTCTGATTATCTTTGTCGCTTGCAAATTTTCTTTATCTCTGCAAAATCTTTTTAAGTAACGCACAGCACTGCACAACACACACTCTACACGTGGGGAACACACGTGCTCTTTGTCGTCTAATGATGATTTCTCATGAGTTAGCTAGTTATGGAACCATCAAGTTCACAGCAGCGGGAAACTCAGAGTTCAGTCCCTCCCGTGCTAGAAGTACCAAAGATTGAGGTTGAAGTTATCAGTGCAGCTCCGGATGAGTTACCTGACGCATCCTTTATTAGTAACCCATCAGATTCTGTTCCGTCCAACATTTTGGAAGACATGCTAGGAAGAATATGCTTAAGGCATGGTTTGTCGATGGACGACGTATTATTGCCGAGACCAAATGATAGACCGCACAATCCACCGGAGGGATATACCGCATTTAATCGCCATGCGTACGCAGCTGGGACACTCCCTCCGTTTAACCAGTATATAAGAGAAGTATTGTCGTTTTTGGGGATCACCCCCTCTCAGCTACACCCGAATGGATATGCCTCACTCAATAGCTTGTTCATTGCATTTATTGAGTATCTCTATCGACCGCCACTCCCTTGAGATCAGATACTTGTTTAACTTCAAGAGTCGGACTGATAGTCCATCTTTCACATTCCTGGAGGCGGTAAGAAATTGCCAAGTGGTCACAAGATCTTGGACCAGATTGAGCTACTTCAATTCGGAATGGTTCTATGTTAGATGCCCACCAGGATTTGCTAGACGATGGCTATTTAGACGTGAGTATTGCTATCTTCTCGGGTAGTTGATAAGACATATATAGATGGATTCGGACTCACATCTTTTTTCTTTTCAGCCATAATCCAGCGACCCGTATGTCAACATTTCAAGGAGATAGTTCGGGTTCTTCAAGAAATCCCAAGCTAAGAGAAGAATATCGAGTTGCTCTTGACAGATAGGAATCTTAGGATTCTTGGACTGATTGAACGAAGACAAAGTATAATGCTTGACGTTGCTTTAAGGACTACCTCGAAAGAACGAGTTAAACGAAGAAATCCTAAATTTGTTATAATTGAGGAGGCGGACTCCAAGAGAACTCACACCGATGAAGAACCGTTGTGCGAACCTACGGATGTAGCCCAGGATACCGAAGAGCAAAGAAAAGGCAAGGCAGCCGTTATTAAGCCACCTAAAAAGGGAAGATGGAAATCGGTTATCACGTCCCGACCCGCCTCCGGAATTAGAATTTCGGAAATGTCTCCCCCAAGAACTGAGAATCTTTATGAAGGGCTCGCCAATCTTCCAATTCCGAACGATGTGTCCTTGCAACATGATGTCGGATTGGACGAACTTTCAGAAGCCTTAGTTTTAAGCGAATCTCTGCTCATTAGTGCGGTTGACACATACGGTTGGTCGGGGGGTTGCATCTACATTCACACTTCACGGCACTACATGATTTCTGAGTGTAATATGCTCACCGTGAGAGATTACTAACTTCATTTTATGCTTTTTCTTACAGATACCATGTCTGGTCAAAGCTCGATGCTTGGCAGTCTTCGTAGCAAACGCAAGTCTTCTTCATATTACGAATCATATAGGAGAGAAGGGGACAGAGACTATGACCAGGGGTACTTGAGTCATGAGCGCTCTGACAGAAACAAAGATTATAGGCGTCGGTCTCGATCTCGCACGCCACCTCCTAGAGCTCCCGCACCGGCTCCAGTTCATGTTTCAAGGCCTCCAGAAACTTCATGGCACAAGCCGTCTTCCCAATCATCGAGGTCTGACACTCATCGTATAACGGAGATCGCGGCCCCCACGACAACAGAGCAGACATTGACTGAGCCTTCAGGGGAAGGAGCAGCGAGGCTTGCTCAACTAAAGAAAGATTTCCCTGAAATCTGCTTTGACGGGTTTGTCTTTCCCCCGCATCTAAAAAGGGTACCGGCGTCAGTTGCACCCATGATGCATGATTATCTCTCAGATATATTTTTCCAGTACCAGGAATGGTCAAAAACCGCGAAGAAAGCGTCAAATGTGGCCTTTGACCGAGCGACCAGGATTGAGAAACTAGAGAAAGAACTTGGCCAAAAAGACCGGATTATTCAAATGCTTAGTGGCGAGGCCGAGTCTTCTCGGAAATCAGAAATCGAGGCTCTTAAGAAAGCTGATGAAGCCCAGGCGGCAATGGACAGGATGAAGCGTAAGCATTATGTCACGATGGAGAACATGGGCCACCGGAATACTGTTGTAACCGCCGAGCGGGATGCGGTCTTGAAAGAGCTAAACGAGTTCAAGGCCAAGGTTTCAGAGATCTTGAAGGAGAGGGACACCGCTAACGTTTCCGCACAGGAAGCGTGCAATCAGGCGGTGGAGTTTCGAAGGGAAAGAGATGCGGCCTTGGAAAAGGTCCGCGAGATGGTAGCCGAAGTCGATGAGAAAGTTCGGCAGGCAGAGGTCAAGCTCGAGACGGAGATAGAAGAGCTTCTCATCACCTATAACGCAAAATGTGCTGAGGCACAGAAACTTGGCGTGGCTCGGTGACTACCCGACACACTTATTTAATGCCTGGAATTTGTTAGTTGAAGAAGAGAAGGCAGCACAGCCGGGTGAAGCTTTTGATGAGTTTGAGTTGGAGAACCGTATATTGAATGATGATGAGAAGAAGGTTCTCCATGCTTTTATGATCTCTCATGCAAAAGAGAGATTGGGTACCCAACACTTAGAAGTTGGTGGGGGGTCTGGCGTCGCACACCCAACTACAAGTTCTGAGATGATTACTTCATCTGGATCCGAGCCGACGCCAGCGAGTGAGCCGCAGCTGGTCCCAGGCTACGACCCTGAGCAGCCACGCTTATCCCCCATAAGGGAACATCCTTCAGAAGCTGTTCAGTCAGCCACGAGTCAAGTTGAGGAAGGTACTCTGCACAAATCTACTGTGTATCTGAACTGAAGTATTTGTATTGAAGCGTGTTCTGACAACTTTTTTTCTTTCTTGTCCAGTGGGTGAAGTTACAATGACAGCGCCTCCTGCAGTCCAAGAGTCGCATCAAGTGTAGGAGGCCATTATTATTACTAAAGCAATCACCACGACAATAGTCGCACCGACCGAGATGACACAGGGGGGTTCAATTACTTTCGACGAACAGATGATGAATGAACTCTTGAGCCAACACAGCGACCCTTTTGCTGACATGCCATTCGTCCTTGGCGCGTTCCCACCTGCTTCCATTGCTTCGTCACAGTCCACCACTGCCTATCATGAAGCTCGTGCCGCTCGTGAAGCTGAGATACTTGCTCAAATCAACGCAGAGATGGATGCGGCAGCACACTGTGGTAGTTCCGAGAGTGTTACGACGGCGGTTGGCCCCACTCCTCTTGTGGTGATATCTTCTGGGGGCACGCCCATTGACACCAGTTTGCCCATTCCGCCCCCGGTTGTGGATCCGACTCATCCCGAAGAGAATATTCCTCAAAGTTCAAGTTCGGAGGAAGATGTCGATATCATGCCTTCATCAGAGGATGATCCGCCAAAGGGTAAGGGCTTGAAGCGAAAGACTATTAGCGGTTTTAGTAGTTCCGCGTCGAAGAAAAAGCCGAAGAAGAAAAAGTAGATAATCCCCCTCTGGCGCATTTTTAGCAGTTAGGAATGCGCTTTTATTTTTCTTTCATAGGCTACGTATAGGTGCAGGCTTAGCCCCCTGCTAGTAGGAATTTTTTGGAATAACCTGTACATGAATCTTCACATACAGTTAGTTGAAATGACATTTAGTTTCTTTGCTTCAACTCTCATTTCTTTTGTGCTTAAGTATTTACAGTATTGGGCTTTCAGTCCAGTGTACTTGTGGTGTTTCTACCTTTAAGTGGAGTCTGTTTTATTTGCTAAGTCTGAAAATCTTGATCACATGTCGTGATTAATGAATGAGTTGAATTTTGGACATTGTATTGCTTCAGTTAGTGGTTAACACTTAAGCTTTTTGCCCCCAGTTCCGGGGAACAACATTTGTATTTTGATGGTCGATCGCACCTATGGCAAATCTTGAGCACATGTCCACACTCCGGGGACTTATGATAATTTATGACCGATAATCTGGTTCGCACTCTGGGAATTCGAGAATTAATGATGTTTGTAACACAGTTCGCACTCTAGGAACTTTGACTTGGTATTTGTGCTCTAATTCACACTCTGGGACTTGAAGTCGACATTTATATTTCGGTTCGCACTCCAGGAACCTAGAATTGATGTTTGTACTCCAATTCACGCTCTGGGAACTTGGAGTTAGCGTTTATGTTTCGGTTCGCACTCTGGGAACCTGGAACTGATGTTTATACTCCAATTCACGCTCTTGAAATTTAAAGTTAGCATTGATGTTTCGCTCACGCTCCAGGAATGTAACAACCCGCATATTTAACGATTTTATATTTAAATGTTTAATTTAAATATAGCGTCGTTAGTCAGATTTTTGGGTCCGAAATGTTAATTTTTGCAAACGGCCGAATTGGAGCTCGAAACCACTTCCATTGAGTCCAAAATGGCGTTTGCGATCTTTTTGAGTACAATCTTTGATATGTTTGAAGTTTGTGAAATTTTGCCCCTTTTTCTACTTGGGCTTGAGTTTGGGTTCAGTCCCAATCTCCTCTTAACCCTCTAGCTCACTAACTCTTCATCCATTCATCCTCGTTTCATTCCTTTAGCTTAAGAAAAACTGAAAATGGGGGAAAGAAAGAAGAAGTAGAAACTCAAGCCCTAGTTTCATTTGCAAACTCCAAATTCTTGCTTGAAATTCAAAGAGAAGGATAGGTAAGCCTCCTCTTCATCTTCTCCATCTCTTCTCCTCTTCAATTTCAGAAATTCCTAAGCTCTAATTTGGGAAATATATGTTTTGGTTCTTAGATTGAAGATTGTAGAGTTGAAGTGAAGAGTGATTAACCTCCTTCTTGTGTTTGTGCTCTCATCTTTGTTTGTGTGCAAAAAGGTGAGATTTTTATCTCACATCTATGACTATAAGAATCTTTGGTTGTTAGGTATGAATTCCTAATAGTTATTCATATGCAATTGCTTTTGATTTGGATTGGTTTTGTGAACATTGCAATTTTTGGTGTTTTGAAGTCAAAAGTTCTAAAAATCATAACTTTGATGTTTTAATTAATGTTTTGGAGGTGTATAAAAGAGCCAATAGTGCTGGGTTGTCGTATGGCATAAACCCATAGCATCCATCGCTCGTTTGTTTGCAATTCATTTGGATTTTTTCCCTTATGGGCTTGGATGATTTTTGCCTACAGGGGGATTTCAGACGTCTGAACTCTAATTTCAGACGTCTGGTTTCAAATTCATACGTCTGGTTTGGAAACCCAGACGTCTGGAATTGGTCCCTGGAAGACGCAAAAAGGCAGAGACAAAATCCAGACGTCTGGAAATCCATTCAGATGTCTGGTAGTGGTTCAGACGTCTGGAAGGTAATTTCAGACGTCTAAAATGCACAGTTTTGCCTATTTTGGCTAATTTTGAGTTAATTTCCAACTTTTATCGATTCGTGTTGATTCCAATTAGTTGTTATTGCATATTTGACTTTGATGACTTGTTTTTGACTTCATTCATGGGTTTTATAAATAATCTCTCTAAATCGTGTTAAAAGCTCGCTTCTCCAATTTATAAATTCTATTTAAACGCGCAGACACACACAATTTTGCACTTCGAGCGAAGTGGAAGCGTGATTAAATGGTTGGGCAAAACACGGACCATGAATCTGTGCGTTTATCCTTCTGATTAATCGCTGACCTATTCAATTGATCGTTTTGACCTTCGGGTTTGGTTTATCGATGATATGAGGTAAACTTTGTACTGCTTTGAGTGTGAAAGTGACTGACGGATAGTAAACCATTTAGTGCGAACGAGTGGTTATGGGACGCACGTTAACACTTTTCGAATTCCTTTTCGAGAGTTGTGACACATTCCGCCAGTTAGTCGTGTCCAGTACTGGGTCTTTGACCTTCACCACTACGGTTTGTTGCCTTCGGGTATGTTGCCTTCGGGTTTGTGCCTTCGGGCTTGTTGCCTTTTAGTATCGCTTCCGATGTTGGTCGTTATGAGCCGCATGGGTGATATTGGGTTGCCCTTTAGTATCGCTTCCGATGTTGGTCGTTATGAGCCGCATGGGTGATATTGGGTTTGGAGTCTTCGGGCTCATGGATCCTTGTTTATACAGTACTGAGCTCGAGAAATTTTATGATGTTTCATTGATATGTATATTCCCTTGGTATCGCCCGTCGGTGTTGGTCTTTTTGAGCCGCATGATGTATAGCGATTACCTTGTGGAATTTGTATACCTTATGGGTATTTGTTATTTGCCTTTTGGCTTGATTTGGGATATTTGTATCCTTTGTTTCTATATGTTGCCGATGATATAAGGCTTGTTATCATATGATTCATCTTTTGTTATATGATTGTGTTATCTCTTTTAGAGATATTTGTTATGCTTTGTAACCTTGCAGGTTTATTGTTGTTCAGTTTATCTAACTGATTTGTTTAGCTAGACTAACCCATGTATTTTATACTCGGGTCAGACCGAGATGTTTCAGGTTAGGTGCATTTGGACTTAGCCTATTTTGCTTCCGCATGGACTACTTCGCTAGCTTCTTTTTGTCATAGCTTTTGGGTAGTCCTATTATGTTGAAACTCTGATATTTATTCTTCTGGATTTGTCTGTATATTGTGGTTGGCTATACCACTTGACATGTATTATTTTGTATACTCTGCTATGTATCGGTATATATGTATATGATGGTTTACTGTTCTGTGATGTTTCCTACATCTGAGTTGTTATATTCTGTTCTGATAGATCCTCCAGCCACCTATGGTTTTATTTTAAGTATTCATTGGATATGTCGATCGGTTTGGTGTGATTATTGTCGACGTATTTAATAGATAGTTAAAGCAAGACTATAGATGGTCGCTCCTATCCAGCCTTATTCTCCGTGTTAGCAGACGGTATTATCCAGTAATACTCTTTGCTAGCGTGGGTATAGAGGTGGGGCGTCACAGCTTGGTATCGGAGCGAGGTTTAGAACAAAGTATGATAAACACAGAATAGAAGCACATATTACGATACATCAAAGTGTATAAGTGATACAAATCTTTGAATCATCATGTCTCTTTATTCCTTCTATTCCATCAAGGTTATATAGAATTTGGGAATACGTCTAGGAATGCATTTTATTCCGTAGTATCCCATATTGTAATATCTACCTAGTGAATAATCTCGTTCTTATCTTACTTTCAGCGTATGGTTGGAAGAGGCAGGGGACGACGTTCGGATGCTGGGCAATCCAGTGGAACACATCCGGATGGCGTTTATATGTCTACCGATCAGTTTATGGAGTTGTTTAGGAGCACTCAGCCTCTAGTTCCTCCTCGAGTGTCTCCACCTCGCAAGTCTGCCTTTGCACGTCAGTGCAGTGATTTTGCTCATCTTGGAGGAAAGCCGTTTAAAGGCTCTGAATCCGTTCTTGAAGTCCAAGCTTGGTTTCGCACATGCGAGCGTATCTTCTCTCGTATGGATCTTTCTGACCATGATAGAGTTCTTGTAACTTCTAGCTTATTATAAGAGCGTGCCCTTGATTGGTATGAGCTTCTTATAGCGAGATTGATGAGTGTACTCTTTTTTGGACTCAGTTTCGGGAGCGATTCGAGCTCAAATTCGTTCCTGAATCTGAAAAAGTTTTATTGACCCGCCGCTTCCTTGAGTTGAAGCAAGGGAAGTCTTCTGTTTCTGAGTATGTTGCATCATTCGAGGCTTTATCTAAGTATGGTCTTGAATTTATTAGCACTTCTTATAAGAGAATTTGAAGTTCGTCTCTGGTCTTAAGAAATATCTTAAGAAGTCTTTATTGCTCCAGCTTAAGCTTTCTTTTGAAGAATTAGTAGATTCGACCCTTCATCTCGAAGCTGTCGAGAAGAAGTGTGATAGTGGTGAGGAGGTTGAGGTTTCTAAGAACCCCAACGAGAAGCAGTTTCCGTTTCAGAAGAGGTCTTTTCCTTCTAAGAAGAAGAAGACTGGTTATTCTAGCTCTCAGACTCAGCCTTCTGGAACACCTTTTATTCGGAAGTGTTTCAATTGTGGTTCTCCGGATCATATTATTCGAGCTTGTCCTAAGCCTCTCTTCTGCCGCTATTGCAAGAAGGAAGGTCATCATGTTTCAACTTGCCCTATTGTTCCTGGTGGTCCCAAGTCTGGCAAGCTTAATGCTGTCAAGGCTTCTGAAGGATCTTCTCAACCCAAAGGTATATCTCCATCTATTTTGGAAGGTTCTATTTTATTTCATGACCATAGTATTCGAGTTCTTTTCGATACGGGTGCTTCACATTCTTTCATATCGAAGAAGCTCGTCGATGATTTATCTTTGGATGTTCCTTGTATGGTTACTTCTTCAGGGATTGCGAATCCTATTGGGGGATCCGCGACCCTTAGCTTGCTTTGTGATGATGTTGAGATTGTTTTATGTGGTTTTTCTTTTCGTGCGAATCTGCACGTTATCTCTTGTCTGGGATTTGATATGATTTTGGGTATGGACTGGCTAGTGAGATATGATGCCAGGATTATTTGTTCGGAGAGAATTATATATCTTCGACATCCGGATTCGCCTTCTCAGTTATCTCTTGTTCTTCGAGATGTGGATAATTCCGAAATGGCTTTATATTCTCTTGACTCACGAGATGATGATGATATATCTCGTATTCCTATTGCTTGTTACTTTCCTGATGTTTTTGAGTCTGTATCGGGTTTGCCACCCAAGAGGGCAATTGAGTTCCGCATTGATCTCATTTCAGGCGCGCAGCCAGTTAGTCGTCCTCCTACGAGGATGTCTACAAAGGAAAATGAGGAACTCAAGAAGCAGCTTTTAGATCTTGAGTCCAAGTAGTTGATTCAGTCCAGTTTTTCTCCGTGGGGGTCCGCGGTCATCTTCGTGAAGAAATCTGATGGAACTCTTAGGCTTTGCATTGACTATTGCATGCTTAACGAGTTAACCATCAGAAATAGGTATCCATTGCCTAGGATCGATGATATGTTCGATCTATTGAGTGGTGCTAAGGTCTTTTCTCAGCTAGACCTTGCCACGGGTTTTCATCAATTACGAGTCGCGGAGGATAGCATACCTCTTACAGCTTTCCGCACTCGATATGGTTCTTTTGAGTGGCTCGTTATGCCGTTCGGTTTGACGGACGCTCCTGCTTTCTTTGTAGATCTAATGAATCGGGTATTCCGGGAATATCTCGACAAGTTCGTCCTTGTATTCATTGATGATATCCTTATTTATTTAAGTCTGAAGTCGAGCATGCTAATCATTTGAGTATTGTCTTGAGTACTCTCCGTCACCATCAGCTTAGAGCCAAATTCTCCAAGTGCCATTTTTGGGAGAATAAAGTTAAGTTCTTAGGCCATATTGTATCTTCTGATGGCATTTCCGTCGATCCCTCAAAGATCGAAGCCATCCGGAATTGGAAGAGGCCTGAGAATGTGCATGAGATCCGTAGTTTCCTTGGATTGGCGGGTTATTACCGTCGGTTCATCAAGGACTTTTCCCGTGTTGTGCTTCCTCTCACCAGCCTTACTCGGAAAGGCATTCGTTATATTTGGTCCGACAAGTGTGAAGCTTACTTTCAGACATTGAAGGAACTTCTCACTAATGCTCCTATTCTTGTGGTTCCCGAAGGGAATCATGATCTTGTTGTCTACACCGATGCCTGTGGTAGTGGTCTCGGTGCTGTTCTTATGCAGAAGGATCGGGTAGTTGCGTATGCTTCTAGGCAACTGCGTCCGAATGAAGTTCGCTATGCCACTCATGATCTTGAGTTAGCCGCCATTGTCTTCGCCTTGAAGATTTGGCGACACTACTTATTAGGTGCGCTTCATTCTCTATACCGATCATAAATCCTTGAAGTATTTGTTTACTCAAAAGGAACTCAACATGATACAACAATGTTGGCTCAAGTTTCTTGCTTCTTATGACTTTGATATCCAGTATACCCCTGGTAAGGGTAATCGTGTTGCAGATGCGTTTAGTCGTAAACATTCGGCTGTTGTTTCTACGATGCTTGCCGAATGGGATGTTCTTGAGACTCTATCTTTTTGTGAAATTCATGACCGAGGTTCATTTTCTAATTCTCCTATTCTATTATTTAGTTTGGGAGCTCGACCTATTTTATTGGATCGTATTGCCGATGCTCAGCGGCGTGATCCTGATTTGTTGCCTCTTATTCAGCTTTGTGAGTCTGGATCTTGTGATGAGGCGTTGCAAGATTTTAGCATTGATTCTCATGGGTGTCTTCGTAAGAAGAACCGTCTTTTTGTGCCTTCTGATTTTGCACTTAGGCATGACATTATGGATGATTGTCACCGTTCTAAGTATACCATTCATCCTGGTAGTAGTAAAATGTATGCCGATATGCGTCGCCTTTATTATTGGGAAGGCATGAAGCGCGATGTAGCGAGTTATGTGAGTAATTGTATAACTTGTCAACGTATTAAGGCCGAACATCAGCGTCCTTCTGGTCTTTTTCAGCCTTTAGAGATTCCATTATGGAAATGAGATCAGATCTCTATGGATTTCATTGACGGCCTACCTCGTTCGAGATCGTGCCATTCTAGCATCTGGGTTATTGTTGATCGCCTCACTAAGTCTGTTCATTTTGCCCCTATTAAGTCTAATATGACTGCTTCGCATTTGGCTAAGTTATATGTCAAGGAAATCGTGAGACTTCATGGTGTTCCTAGTTCTATTGTGAGTGACCGTGATCCTTTATTCATGAGTCATTTTTGGAAGAGTCTTCAGCAAGCTTTAGGAACAAAGCTTAATTTTAGCACAGCTTATCATCTGTAGTCCGATGGACAGACAGAACGGGTGAATCGTATCTTGGAAGATCTTCTTCGTATTTGTATTTTTGATTTTGGTGGTAGTTGGGAGGATCACCTACCTCTTGTAGAGTTTTCCTACAACAATAGTTTTCAATCTAGTATCGGTATGGCTCCTTTCGAAGCCTTATACGGAAGGCCATGTCGATCACCTTCTTGTTGGTTGGAATCTGGAAAGAAGCGTAATCTTGGCCCGGATTTTGTTCATGATTCGTCCGAGAAGATTGATCTTATTCGATTGAGAATGAAGGAGGCACAAAGTCGCCAGAAATCCTATGCGGACAACCGTAGGAAGCCTCTCGATTTCTCGATCGGCGATCTTGTTTAAATTCGTGTTTCTCCTTTGAAGGGGGTTATGCGTTTCAGTACGACTGGGAAATTGGCTCCTCGTTATATAGGACCATTTTCTATTACTGAACGTATTGTCCCTATGGCTTATAGATTTTCACTTCCTGCTCATTTATCTGGTGTTCATGACGTGTTTCACGTCTCGCAACTTCGGAAGTATCTTCGGGAGTCGGATTCTGTTATTGCTTCTCCTGATTTGCAAGAGCTTGAGATCTCACCGGACTTATCTATTGTACAACAGCCTATTCGCGTACTTGACACGGAGACGTGACACCCTTGAAACAAGGACGTGCCGCTCGTTAAAGTTCAATGGTCCGCTAATCCCAATGATTGTACTTGGGAAATCAGAGAATTTATTGAGCGATCTTATCCGGGTTTTCTTTCTTCGCTTTGAAACGGTGAGTATGTCTTTTCATCTCAATCTTATTTCCTTTACTTTTGGATGTTGTATGTTTGTAGTTGTTACAAATATCGTCTCTAGGAATTGCGAGAACGCAATTTTGTAAGGAGGGGAGATCTGTAACAACCCGCATATTTAACGATTTTATATTTAAATGTTTAATTTAAATATAGCGTCGTTAGTCGGATTTTTGGGTCTGAAATGTTAATTTTTGCAAACGGCCGAATTGGAGCTCGAAACCACTTCCATTGAGTCCAAAATGGCGTTTGCGATCTTTTTGAGTATAATCTTTGATATGTTTGGAGTTTGTGAAATTTTGCCCCTTTTTCTACTTGGGCTTGAGTTTGGGTTCAGTCCCAATCTCCTCTTAACCCTCTAGCTCACTAACTCTTCATCCATTCATCCTCATTTCATTCCTTTAGCTTAAGAAAAACTGAAAATGGGGAAAGAAAGAAGAATTAGAAACTCCAAGCCCTAGTTCCATTTGCAAACTCCAAATTCTTGCTTGAAATTCAAAGAGAAGGATAGGTAAGCCTCCTCTTCATCTTCTCCATCTCTTCTCCTCTTCAATTTCAGAAATTCCTAAGCTCTAATTTGGGAAATATATGTTTTGGTTCTTAGATTGAAGATTGTAGAGTTGAAGTGAAGAGTGGTTAACCTCCTTCTTGTGTTTGTGCTCTCATCTTTGTTTGTGTGCAAAAAGGTGAGATTTTTATCTCACATCTATGACTATAAGTACCTTTGGTTGTTAGGTATGAATTCCTAACACTTATTCATATGCAATTGCTTTTGATTTGGATTGGTTTTGTGAACATTGCAATTTGTGGTGTTTTGAAGTCAAAAGTTCTAAAAATCATAACTTTGATGTTTTAATTAATGTTTTGGAGGTGTATAAAAGAGCCAATAGTGCTGGGTTGTCGTATGGCATAAACCCATAGCATCCATCGCTCGTTCATTTGCAATTCATTTGGATTTTAGCCCTTATGGGCTTGGCTGATTTTTGCCTACAGGGGGATTTCAGACGTCTGAACTCTAATTTCAGACGTCTGGTTTCAAATTCAGACGTCTAGTTTGAAAACCCAGACGTCTGGAATTGGTCCCTGGAAGACGCAAAAAGGCAGAGACAAAATCCAGACGTCTGGAAATCCATTCAGACGTCTGGTAGTGGTTCAGACGTCTGAAAGGTAATTTCAGACGTCTGAAATGCGCAGTTTTGCCTATTTTGGCTAATTTTGAGTTAATTTCCAACTTTTATTGATTCGTGTTGATTCCAATTAGTTGTTATTGCATATTTGACTTTGATGACTTGTTTTTGACTTCATTCACGGGTTTTATAAATAATCTCTCTAAATCGTATTAAAAGCTCGCTTCTCTAATTTATAAATTCTATTTAAACGCGCAGACACACACAATTTTGCACTTCGAGCGAAGTGGAAGGGTGATTAAATGGTTGGGCAAAACACGGACCATGAATCTGTGCGTTTATCCTTCCGATTAATCCCCGACCTATTCAATTGATCGTTTTGACCTTCGGGTTTGGTTTATCGATGATATGAGGTAAACTTTGTACTGCTTTGAGTGTGAAAGTGACTGACGGATAGTAAACCGTTTAGTGCGAACGAGTGGTTATGGGACGCACGTTAACACTTTTCGGATTCCTTTTCGAGAGTTGTGACACATTCCGCTAGTTAGTGGTGTCCAGTACTGGGTCTTTGACCTTCACCACTATGGTTTGTTGCCTTCGGGTATGTTGCCTTCGGGTTTGTGCCTTCGGGTTTGTTGCCCTTTAGTATCGCTTCCGATGTTGGTCGTTATGAGCCGCATGGGTGATATTGGGTTGCCCTTTAGTATCGCTTCCGATGTTGGTCGTTATGAGCCGCACGGGTGATATTGGGTTTGGAGTTTACGGGCTCATGGATCCTTGTTTATACAGTGCTGAGCTCGAGAAATTTTATGATCTTTCATTGATATGTATATTCCCTTGGTATCGCCCGTCGGTGTTGGTCTTTTTGAGCCGCATGATGTATAGCGATTACCTTTTGGAACTTGTATACCTTATGGGTGTTATTTGCCTTTTGGCTTGATTTGGGATATTTGTATCCTTTGTTTCTATATGTTGCCAATGATATGAGGTTTGTTATTATATGATTCATCTTTTGTTAGATGATTGTGTTATCTCTTTTAGAGATATTTGTTATGCTTTGTAACCTTGCAGCTTTATTGTTGTTCAGTTTATCTAATTGATTTGTTTAGCTAGACTGACCCGTGTATTTTATACTCGGGTCAGACCGAGATGTTTCAGGTTAGGTGCATTTGGACTTAGCCTATTTTGCTTCCGCATGGACTACTTTGCTAGCTTCTTTTTGTCATAGCTTGTGTAGTCCTATTATGTTGAAACTCTGATATTTATTCTTCTGGATTTGTCTGTATATTGTGGTTGGCTATACCACTTGACATATATTATTTTGTATGCTCTGCTATGTATCGGTATATATGTATATGATGGTTTACTTTTCTGTGATGTTTCCTACATCTGAGTTGTTATATTCTGTTCTGATAGATCCTCCAGCCACCTATGGTTTTGTTTTAAGTATTCATGGATATGTCGATCGGTTTGGTGTGATTATTGTCGACGTATTTAATAGATAGTTAAAGCAAGACTATAGATGGTCGCTCCTATCCAGCCTTATTCTCCGTGTTAGCAGACGGTATTATCCATTAATACTCTTTGCTAGCGTGGGTATAGAGGTGGGACGTCACAGGGAACCTGGAATTGATATTTATTGTCCAATTCACGCTCTGGGAACTTGAAGTTAGCATTAATGTTTCGGTTCGCGCTCCGGGAACCTGGAATTGATGTTTATACTCCAATTCACGCTCTGGGAACTTGGAGTTAGCCGACAGGTGGTCAGTCACACATGTTTGGGCTTTTTAGGAGTTCGTTCACACTTTGGGAACGACGGATTTATCGAGATCGTGGATGGTCGGATCACATGCACCCCGCGTTAACAAGCGAGGTCGTTAGACGGACGGATCCATCCTCCTCAAACTTGGTTAGGATACGGCCGAAGTCGTTAGGCGGACGGGTCCACCCTCTCCGGAACCGTATTTTTATGTTTATACTCCAACTCGCACCTGGGAGTTTGGAGTTAGTGTTTATAATCCCGTCCGCACTATGGGGACCTAGAGTTGATGTTTATACTCCAATTCACACTCTAGGAATTTGGAGTTCGGGTTTATACTCCGGTTCACACTCTGGGAACCTAGAGTTGATATTTATACTCCAATTCGCACTTTGAGAATTTGAAGTTAGGGTTTATACTCCGGTTCGCACTTTGAGAACCTAGAGTTGATGTTTATACTCCAATTCACACTCTGGGAAAGTGGAGTTAGTGTTTATACTCCGGTTCGCACTCTGGGAACCTAGAGTTGATGTTTATACTTCAATTCGCACTCTGGGAATTTGGAGTTAGTTATACGACTGTCGTGTGTTGGTCCAGTTCAGCCTTTGATGTGATGGCTTGCCCCCGAGCTGAGATTTCACTTAGTGAGTGGCCGGTTGTATCACAGTCACTTGCTATTTGAATAAATTCCATCGTGCGATAGAACTTAGCTCTTCGTGGTTGTGATTGTTGAATGTCACATTCGGTGAATCACAGCTCTAGCTTGAAGAGATAGTAATTTATTGCTGGAACAGAAAAATATGGCAAAGTCAGTGCCTTATTACAAATTCAAACTTCAGAATGCAAGAAAAATTGCAAAGTATTCATAGACTGAATAAAGGCTGTCATGTGTAACAATGACGAAGATCCTCGTCGTTCCACGCTCCTGACAAACTGGGTGCGCCACTGACGGCGTTTATCACTAATCTCCCGCCGGGACAGGCAGAGTCCTCCTGTCTCGGTCGATCGGGTTCATTATTTTGATTTGATGGGCCCGCTCCTCCAGGCTGCGGCGTCTGCACAAACTGTTCCAGCTTCCTTTCTCTGATCAATTTTTCTATGAGATCTTGCAAGTGACGACATTCATTCGTATTGTGCCGGTAGCTCTCATGGAACCTGCAAAATTTTCCCATCTGGATCTGCCTCTCTGACGACGGTTTTGGAGCAGGTTTTTTGTATTGCATTGTATTACAGGTTTGTAAATACAAGTTCTACAGTGATGTATTCAAAGGAGTGTAACTGTCAAACATAGGATTCTTGCGCTATGGGCCATAATTTTGATCTCGCTTTCTAGTTTGATTCACGTTCTCTCTTCGCTGAGTTTGTTTGTTTCGAACGTTCAACTGAACTTTCCCGGAGCTCTCACCGGACTGTTTGATTGCGACATTGCTTTGGATCCCTTCCGTTCTCGGCCCTGCATCAGTCTGCTTCCTAGACTGTTTCGCACCTTCCCTCCTCAGGAAGTGAGCCGCCTTGGCGTGGAAATGGTCCGACGATGCAGGTGGTTTTCCAGCCAACCAGTTGCCAAACTCAGAATCGGGGTCAATCCCCTTAGTCAACGCCATAAGGAGTGAGTTATCATTTGGGTTGTTGATTTCCGCATATGCAGCATGAAATCTCTCTAAGTAGTGTCTGAGCGTCTCTCCAGGAGCTTGGGTGACGCTAGATAGAGTGTTGACATCTTTCGGTCTTGCGACGTGCATACGGAATTGCTCAACAAATTTTGTGGCCAACTGGTCGAATGAAGAGATGGATCGAGGTGGCAGTCGAGTGAAACACATGGTAGCAATTCCTCCCAAGGAGATGGGGAAACTACGACACTTCACTGCATCGTCAACTCTAGCAGCATTCATCGACCATTCATATTTCAGAATATGTTGCTTAGGGTCGGAGTTTCCCTCGTACATAGGTAGAGTCGGCATCCTGAATCGCCATGGGGGTTCAGTAGTAAGAACATCGTCCGTAAAAGGAGTGTGACTTCGGAAAATTCCCCAATCATCATTTGTGAGACCCTGGCTCTCACGAATCATCTGACGTATCATGGTCGGGAGATCCGACATTTGTACGTTCTGAGCGTGTTGAGTCAGATTATGGTTGGGTCCCACATTATGAGGTTGGATCGGATGCTGTCGACGGTCCAAGTTCGACTGATTTTGGGCATCGACCCCTGGTTCAACCGCGATGTTCGTGGTGCGGTAATCTGTGGTGTAGTGAGGAACGGTACCCCCTCGGGAGGAGGGCCCGGTCTGGAAACTGGCCGATGGACCAACTCTCAGTTGTCCAACGGTCATTGCCGGTTGGTATCCAGCAGTTTGCATGTGACTCCCATCTAGCCGGGGTCGTGGAGATCGATGATTATAATCAGAAGATGAAGAACTTTCACTGGAGGAGTGGGAAGCATGGTCTCTCATGGATCTCCTTCGCTTCTGGCGATTCAGCTGGTTGGTTAGCCCGGCGTTAGCGTGTAGCTGTTCGGTTAGTTGCTGACGGCTTTGTGTTAGCTCTTGAAGCAGCAACTGGAACTCTTGCCTAGTAACCGGGCCTTGTGAATCTAAGGGTCCGGCTACATTTTGACTGGTTGGTGGTAGTTGCGCGGGATTCTGCCTATCCCGGCCTTCTTGATCGCCAACGTTAGAGGTGGTCCTTGTGCTAACCATCTTGAAGGTTGAATTTCTTTCTTAGACTTTATGCAAATCTGAATAGAATGGAAGGAATCTGGACTTGAAATCTGGATCTCTCTCTTAGATTTATGCAATCCGGTATCGATGACAGATCCAAAGAGCAGGAGAAAATCTGGGTTTTCTCAGTGAAAGCACCAAAGTTTTTGCACCAAAATTGGTCACAGCACTCTTTGGAAGTTTTTGAAGAGATAATAATGAAGAGTATAAATTGAAAATGAGGATTATCTAACAAAAAACCCAATTAACAAGAATGTAAATGCGTAGACAAGCGATTTAGAGTGGTTCGGCGTGTTGCCTACGTCCACTATGAAGTTTTTTGCAGTTTTATCGATTCTCTTTCAATGATTACAAGTGATTACAGCAATCAACAGCAAGTTACAACTGCAAATTCGAAATCAACAGTAGTAGAATGATGGAGATCTCGATCGGCAGAGTCTGGACGCTTGAGAGTCTAAAGATCCTTTTTCTGTAGGCTCTGGGGCTCTATTTATAGGCGTAGGAGGCTGAGACTTCGCTCAAACTTCGGGAGATTCGCTCTGGCAAGTGAGGGAGCCCACACACCAAATTGGATTGTTTACATTTTGTTACTTATTAAATCTTATAACTAAGCATAGCATGTTTAAATATAAATGAGTTGGAGTTTCATTTAGATTGTTGACAATTAACACGTATTAACATTGTTTCATTTTACTTTAGTTATTATTCCATTATTAGATTGCGAATTTTAATTTCTTTCAATCAACTCATAAAATATTATTGAACTAACAATTTTAAACATTCGCTTCATTATTAATTATAATTTTTTTTCTTTTCTTCCTAAATTTAATTCCAATATCTTATTAAAATGACAAATTTAATTAACGAAATTTACGGGTCGTTACAGAAGAGAAAAAATTGTACTGAAATGATGTAAATAAAATTTTAAAATTTGAAAGTTATATAGAGAAAAATGCAACGTTCGATAGTGTAACCGTTGGCTTAGCCGGCCAAAATAAGACCGGCTAAGCTTAGCCGGCGTTATTTTGACCAGCTACGAAGCAATCATTTGGATTGCTTTGGCAAAATTTCGGATCGTCAAAGCAACCCAGAAGGCGACAACCACCGAAGTATCGGTATACTCGTTGGCATTTAACAACATATTACCGATGAATTGGTTACGAATTCACTGTCTTACCAACGAATCTACTATCTTTCTTTATCTGCTCTCCCCATCAGTAAACACGTCCGCGATTGTAATATATTTTTAAGATATTTGTTATTTTCAACCTCAATCCTACCTTATGCAATCGCCCATTTGTATCATATCATAAACTATAAATAGGCACGTTCAAGTGCTAAAATCATCCCATCACACTTCACATAATGTCAATTAGCCCAAACACGATCAATTATATCATATCCAACATCAATTTCAACATTTAATCAAATTTAACATGAATAATGCAAAATAATCTCAACTATGGCAATAGCGTTCAAAAAGGAAACAGTGAATACAAAATCAACTAATAACTCAATGGAGTGGAAGGAAATCGATGTTTAACAAGAAATGCCTCCATCATACGAAACATTAACTTGCATTTGAGTTTGAGATTGAGCTTGAGCTTGAATTTATTCTTGCATTTGCTCATGTGGTTGATTCGTTTCCACCCGCTCACTGTGCAGTCAATCCCAAACTCAACTCGCTCTTCTCTCTATTTGCTCATGCCTAAGCTCATGTAATTGATTTGTCTCTCTATTTCCTCTCTATTTGCATATGGAAGATGAGGTCGACAATACCTAAAAATTTACTGAAATGCTATTTTTTAAACCATCAAATATATACTGGACAAGTTAAGCAGTATTTCACAATTTTATGCATTTATATCAAACTAAGATTAAGTGGCACAAACTAGCAATGTTGCAGTCAAGACAATCTTTAAGAAATTTATCAAGCTAGTGAGTTAGCACGTACAAATGATGCTTTGCTAACTGTTTGAAATCCATACTTAAAAAGCCAAACCTATAGGTAATAATTAACATCCGTAACAGGTCTAAGGACTCTTTGGTTATCAAGTCTAACGACCATTTGGTTATCCATACTTAACAAGCAAAATCTGTTAAGTATATCAACATGTAACTATGTAACCAAATATTGTAGGTAGTGGTTGAAATATGGTATCAAACACTGAAGTTGTCTCTTATCCATAACCTGGTTTTTATCCTTGTTATGAAATCTAGGTGGAATAAAATCATTGCAGCTGAAACAATGCAGGGTGGAATAATAGTCAAAGAAAAGCAGGTAGTTGAAAATTCTTAAGGGTTGATCACCAACACAGGAAAAACTTCTACATATGAGTTAAAGCAACTGTATCCTTTTAAAATTATAACCGAAAATGATGTGTACAAAGTGCATTACTGGAACATAACTTACCAGAATGTCCGTACGTTGGGATACACTCATAGGGTAGGTTTTATCTGGCATGTCAACGGATACTTTCGACTGCGAATAGTGTCGTATTCGTATTCGTATTCGTATTCAGAATCATTTTCGAATATCGGATATCCACATTCGCGGATACGGATGAATATCGGATAATTATCATATTCGCTAATGATCGATAAATCAAGAAACATAAATGAAATTTTTTATTTTAATGTAAGCCTTTTCCAATCTCATTGGTTATTAAAGTGTTAAAAATAAACATGATAATAGATAGTTTTAAACGGTTAATATGCATTTATTGGTATAGTTTAAACCTCTAACTTAATAAAACAATAAATAAATATCGTTTGTTTACTAAAACACACATAATTTAAACCGTAGTCTTGAAAAAAACCGGACGGATAATTTTCAAATGCGGATGTCTTTGTATCTGCATCTACGCATCTGCATTCGTTTTTCCAGATATCGGATATTTATACGCTTTTCGGATACGGATGTTGACGAATTTCAAAGTTTTCGAATATCCATCAACAGCCCTAGTTTTATCGCTAAATCAATCAAAGAAACCTCATTCCATATGCCCTTGTATAAAATAAAAAGGGTTGTCGTACAAATGGATTATAATATAAAAAAATTGAGGCATCAACATCATGGAAACATAGATGCAATTCAGGTAAAGACTCCGCAGGCATGAAATTGTACCCGAGTAATCCAAATGCAAACAACAAATACAAACATATTTGAATCTAAACACAATTAACCATGTATGTGACAAACGCTTACAGGGAAGAACATTAGACCCCGTTTGGCTTGTCGTTTTTAGTTTTTTATTTTCGTCCATACAAAAGCGCGTCCGTTGTATGTATTGTTGAAAAACAAACAATTTTAAAAAAATGAAATTAACATATAAAATACAAATTTATTTTGTTTTTCGTGTTTCGAGAGATAAGAAAAGCATGAGAAACAACCCAATCCAATTCCATTATCATTTATCTTCTTTAAGATTTCTAATGGACCAATTTTTCGTGCTTTCTTCTCTAATTGGTAGTCGAGTGAAATCTCCTATCTCCACCTACGTCATTCGAGTGCGCTCGAATCTTCGTTTGTGAAGCCGATTCACGGAATCAAGTGCGCTTGATCAACGTCGAAGAATCGTAGATCTTTGTTTCTCGGTATCGTGCGCGATCAACGAGACGAAGATAGCTAGAATCCGACATCTTTGGATCAACGGATTTGGGCATTGCAGTATTTTCAAATCACCGATTGCTACATTTCATAAATTGAAGTTTGTTTTGAAATATCCGCTGCGTCAAAACAAATAGCTGTTAATTTGGATCTGAAATTTTTATGAGTTTGTTGATTTGAACTGGATTTGAAATTAACAAAACTGAATTTGTTTGTTAATTCTTATTGTCAATTTTTGTTTTAGATTTATTTTAATCGTTATTGTTAAATATAGATTTGAATAGTTTAGAATTTTTAAAAGATATAAAATTTTGCAGAAATTATCTTACCAATAATGAGATAATATCGATGAGGTTTTATTTCATGTTAGAACATTTCAACACAAAAGGACTAAAGTTATATGTAAAAGGGATAAATAAAAAAGAATATGGAAACTACTGATAAAAAATTGAAAAAAATTGCTCAACTCATACAGAAGCAAATTGGAAAATGGATTTCATATTGCTCCCATTAGCAATCAAATGAGGCATACAATTGTTCTAAGTTCGTACCACAAAAGGGTACTACCCTACAATGCAATATGAAATCCTTAGAACCTTGCAACTACGAGAGTTGATGAGAAAATTAAACGCAACTTCCTCGACCTAGACCGACATGAATAAATTCAAATAACAGGAATACTAAGTTACTAACAGTTATGCATAAAACAACTATTGATATCACTCCCGATGCTATCTGTTGAATCACCAACAATAGAACCCACTTCAAATTTGATTTAAAAAGAATAATAATGGAGACAAGAGCCACTCGTATTGGCAACTACACGATTCAGCTGCTCTCTTCAAATAAAGCATTCCACGTTATGATCTAGAAACGATCAAGACTAAGTGAAAGGAGGTTGCATGGCCAATCGGTCAAACATGAATGGAAGCTTACTCACTTATAGCTATCAATTTCTTTTCACATTTTAGTCCGAAACCGAGAGAACGTGTAACCGTTTAGATGTATTTTGGGTTGAAATGAAAAGAAACAATCAACCAATAAGCTTCCCAGTCGTGTTGAACCAAAAATAATATATGCGTTTCACCTAGAGAGCTATACCGAGTCACTTCAAGTCACTAATAGTAGTGGTTCATTTTTTTTCTTCTTCATTTCAACACAAAATGCATACATCTATATGGTTTCATATCATCTCAGTCACCGTACTAAAATGTGAAAGACAAAAGACAACTGTCAACGAGTAAGCTTCCGCCCACGTTTGAGCGACTCACCATAGCAATCTCCTTGAGTTTAATTTGAGATTTGGACCAAACTGCATTGGACTTAATTCAATGCTATTATTTTTGTGTTCTGTAATACAATTTAAGTAATAAAAAGCACTCCTTTGTGTGCAAGTGCTTAAACAGCTATATTTGTGTGCATCAATGTCGATAACACATCCATTCTATGTGCAAGTGCTTCTACCGTCATTGATGCAAAATGCAACTTCTTCGATCATGACTGACACGAATTAATTTAAACAACAGGAATATTAGCAACAACTGGCATAAAGCAACTACTGACATCACTCCCTTTCCTATTGGTTGGATTAGGGACAATGAAACCCACTTCATATTTGGTTTAAAAGTAAAAATAACGGACTCAACCAATCACCTGACAAGAGCTGGCCCTGTCCGCAACCACACAATTGAGTCCTACTCTCTTCAATACTAAGTTATAAAACAATAAGAGTTCGATATTAATAATGAATTTAACATTTAAAGTCTTATTAATGAAATAATTGCAGCTCTAAGGATTTTGTCATTATCTCACAATGCACCAGTTTCCGTGATTGTTAGTTGCAGTGCTGTATAGATTTTAAATGTTAACAAAACACGAATTGGTAATATGTCATGTTGCATTATTTATATTGTTTGGATTTTGATATTCTAAGTCACATAAACTAAAGCATTTTGCTAAGGTTGTTTTTTTATTTATCTTTAGAATACAGTGGTTTGTATCTTTAGAAACATAGATCTATAATTAGGTCATTCGATGGATTAGTTTCAACAGTATTGATCAGTCTTGCATGAGATATACATTTTGAAACAATACACTTACATTATCATGTTCCTATTGTTTGCAGCCTGATGGGCTGATGCCAAGTGACAAGATAGTAGGTGGAGGTGACGATGCTTTCAACACTTTCTTCAGCGAAACTGGTGCTGGAAAGCATGTTCCTCTTGCCATCTTATATGGCAATGATAATGATAACTTGATGTGGGAAGAGGTCTCGTATGAGTGAAAACTGCGCAAGTGCTCCTGCTGCAATTGTTTCAGTCATACAAAGACAACGTGCACTGTCAACTGGCAATGGGTTCCTAAAGACAAAATAATGGCAGATATGGAAAATATTGATATGTAGGTGGATACTAATGAGGAAATACACAGTAATTCAAAGACTAACTGCAATATTCAAGCTAAGAGCAATGTCGAGCACGGTCATTCAAATACTGTTAGAAAAAATAATCAGCCAAAAAAGGCACAGTCGAGTTTATACATTTTATTTTAATAAGAGTTGTGCATCACGAAATATGCCACTGAGGATGAATAACACAAGTAAAGACAGTTAAGGATAATGCACTTTGGAGATAAAAATATTAAATGAAGGTAACAAACAAGATGTAACAAGTAGTGCAGAAATAAGTTCCGTCCAACAAAACTATAATATTGATTCCATGTCCTCCCCTATTTCTCATCAGCTAGACGCACAAGCTCATGAACTAGAAGTTATTACCATGAATGAAGGTAATCAAACTGATATAAGTAAAATAATCATTAATTCCCCAAATAGTCATAAATTTTTGAAGACAAAAATAATCCATGATCAGAATTTAAAATAGCACAAAAAATTCAAAAATGGGTAACTTTATCTATATCCGAGATATTGTGCGAAAAATATTATTCATGGCTTTCGATAATTTTTTGGATTTTTTCTAGTAATTTTCCAATTTTATTTCAATTTTTAAATCACAAGAAAATGTTCTGAGTTTAAACGATTAAACAACCAGTTTAACAAGTTAATTACCAGGGAACAAAATTTGAGATAAAAGCAAACCAGAAAATTTAGATATGCAATAACCTATTGGTGTATACCTTTTACTTTTAAATTAATGATGAAAGCAAACCAGTAAATTTAGATATGTGATCTCTTCTGTATCTTTAATTTCCCAAATTTTGGATTCGTTCCGAATTGTCTAACTCGAAAAATCATCGAGATATAGCGCAAGAGGTGCATTAGAAGAGGTGTAGCCAATCTCTCCCCGAACTAATAATCATTTGATAACTTACATATATATATTAAAGCATTAGCTAGTGACATATCACCTAATAACGCTTTAGAATATCATTCCAAGCTCAAATGTTTAATTAGCACCACTGAGCGTGAACAACGAAATATTTCCCAAATTTCTTAATATTCCTATGTTTCTTTAGTTTTAGGCAAGGCTTAAAAATCTTAGTTGGAAACTCCAGAAACAGAATATCATATTATATTTCAGAAACAGATTACCATATTATACTCTATAAAAAAGAAGACGAATATACAACTTGATAAACCATAAAAGTCGATTTTATGATAACATTCAAACTTTACCGGTAGTTCATAGTTAGAAGATATATATATATATATATATATATATATATAATACCAATCATATAACCAGAAAAGAAAGCAGACTGAACCCAAACTTAAACCGTTCGGTTCCCACCAAACCTCACTCCCTGACAGTGGAATAATCAGACGGTTCAACAAAACCGGATTGCTCACAGTCTGTAAAGACCACAACAAGCGTATGAAAAGCATTGAGGGCCCACACAATGCTGGTGAGGGCAAAACGGTGATGCTGCCATGTGCCAAATTCGTCTGTATATTCACGTAGCACGTTTTCATATCCTCTCGGTCACTGGATTAAGATGAGAAAGACAAACGACAACTATCAGCGAGTAAGTTTCCACTCACATTTGAGCAACTAACCATAGTAATCTCCTTATTTTTATCATGAGAGTTGAATTTGAGATTTGGACCAAACTGCATTTAACTTTAATTCAATACTATTCTTTTGTGTTTTGTAATACAATTTAAGTAATAAAAAGCACTGCTTTTATAATCACAATCCACCATGGAGACTGGACACAATTCAAGTTAAATTTAATGATTGATTCTCGTACTAACAAGTAATATTGGCTTAATAAAAATTCAATCCCTATATTGGATCATAATTAGAAGAAAAAAGTGTGCAGGTGTATCACCTATAATGTATTATAGGTTTCACAAACATATAGAGTTATGATATCGATTGCCTATCAATTAGTTATAATTTTCATGTTAAACCGGTAAACTACCACAATTAGTACGACAAAAAGCAGATTTACTCATTTTAATAGTAAAACATCAATAATATTTTTCCAAAACAAACAAGCATAAGACCAATAATAGTAACTCGTCAATCTCCTCTCTTTATATAAAGTGAAACTATAATTGTTGATATTCAAAAGTTCAGGAACATAAACTATCAGTAAAAAAGCAAACAGTAAATAGGAAGTAATGAATGTGGAATGGATTTAGTAGATAGTTGCCACCGAAAGATAACTATCAGTGGATCAATCCCCATGGTTGTCTGACCACTGCTGATTAAACAGCTATCTTTTTGTGCATCAATGTCTGATAACACATGCATTCTATGTGCAAGTGCTTCTATAGTCATTGATGCAAAATGGAAAAAAAAAATGACTAGTATGGCACATACATAATGAACATATAACAAATTCCAGGATTAAATGCATATTCATTAAAAAGAATAATGAATATATTGTTTAGTAGCATCTTCTTTGGAAATCGTTTGAACACCAAAGATATTTTAATCATTTGCTTGTTTAAAATTACTTATAAATATTTATCACGAGTCATAAAAAACAAATAGATAGATACTTATGTCTTCTCAAGTTCTCAGACACCCAAACGCAGTATTGAAAATGATGCTAAACTGGGTTTTCAAATTTCGAAAAACGGCTTCATTTAAGAAAAAAATATAATAAAATTCCCATACGCCATGGGTGTATAAAACTCTGTTATCCTACAAATTGAACGATTCAAGCATTCAAGCATAACGATAGCAACTGCGTGGGCGACAGTAAATTTGATCCACGCATAAACTGAACAAAACTACTACTACCTGCTAAAAAAAAAAAAAATCAAAAATAGAAAAAACGAAAGAAAGTTTTGTGCTTATATTCTATGGGTGTATAGGCATCTGTCATGCTACGTTTTAGCTCTCAGAAAGAGGAATTTTACAATCAGCGCACATATTTGCAAAACCACAAATTTTCAACTGATCGAATCAAATGCATAAAACTGAGTACTTGAATGAAATGGTACTGGGGCAAGAATGACAATCGATCTAGTTCTTTTGATCAGATTAGGGCTATAGGTTGGTAATCAAATCAAATATAAATCAAAATAAACACCACGAAATAACAATAATAATGTCAGAGCGGTTACCAGATAGAATTTTGAAGGAGTGGAATGAGAAAAGGCAGCCGACATGTAAACGAAGATGGTGGAATCGGAGGTTGGAGAGATTTATATGGGACCAGGAACTTAAGCCATGGCCGTCTTCCTTCGTATTAAAATTACATCTATGCCCTCCAACTGGGCCTTTTGTCCGACAAGTTCTTTTTTCCCCATATTTTAGGCTCCTTGGATTTGAAAATAATTTAACTTTATTTTTATTCTTAGTTGAATTTAAAAAAATTAACTATTCAGGGATAAGTCTTATATACCAAAAGGTACTAACCGGTACGACTGCATAATGCGAATTGATCGTTATGGTGCGTAATAAAAAGAAAAAAAAATTGTTGCAATTTTTCGTTAATTTCAATCATGTGTGATGATAATGTATGATGTTAATATTAACATTATCGGAAACAAATTAAAGCAATAAAAGAAAATACAATATAGGACAATTAACAATTATGTGCTAGAAATCATGTGTACGTGTTTCGTGTGAATAAGCATATAGGAGATGGGGAACCTGATAACTATATAGATGATTAAAAGGCATCGGAAGAATACTTTTGCAAAAGAGGAAAAATAAAAGAAAATATATTAACAATACAAATAGAAGAGAAAACATATTATTTGAATGAAATGGAAAAAAACGTGTTAGTAGTTCAAAGAGAGAAAAGACATTATTTTAGCTACACAATATTTGATTTTGTAATACAAACTCCTCCCTGGCATATTGGATCATTAGAGAGATTTTGATGCCAAGATAACAATGATAAAACATTCATTCTAACATTACAAATATCACGGATAAGAACTAAAAGTAGGTTTACATACAGAAACGAATATACAATGTTGAGATAAGTGGTGAGCTCGGAAAACCATTAGGATCAGAGTGACTCTGGAAATGTAAGTTTTGGACAGACCGTCCAATTGTCTTCTAATAGTATGTTAGAAAAATTTATATACCTGGTAAGCCAGAGTCAGCCATTGGTTTGTAGTTACCTTGAGAAAACTATGATGTTGGGACAGATAGTCCATTGATTTAGACACATTGTTCATGATTACCCATATTGCATGCATGCATGTTATTGATACTATTGCCTATTTTAATTATTGTGGTTGCAGGAATTTGATTTGCAAAAGATATTTTTGAAGGTATTAATAAGGTAAAACTCCACTTCTCAGCGGTGTGGTCTCACTAGATATCCATAAATCAAGATGACATATTATTATTCACACTAGACCTATTGTCTGACTCGAATTTTATGTTTCCCTTTAAACTCTCAGATGCTCAAATTTAATTTGAGTAGGTCGATAGTAGGGATTCACAAGTTATTTAGATTGGACAAATAAAACTTCCAAAGATGTGTAGGAGGTAGATCTAGCTATGTTGGAGCTTATATATATAATTCAATGCGTCAAAAAATTTCATTTTGTTGTAATATATGTAATGGAAGATGTTATGACTACTTAGTAGTAAACTCTAATCAACCAATGTGGCAACTTTATATGTCCCTCTTGGAGTATTTTATAATAACTATATTTTATCTGAACATGGCCAATGTTTGGGCTTATGTAATGAATATGAAATGTCATATTTGAATGAAATGAGAAAGTTTTTTGTAAGTATGTTTAAAATATTCATATTCTTGTACTAGATGTTATTGATACAATAAGCATAGACATAATTTATCATCAGAAAGTAATACTATAGATGACTGCAACACAATTAGTTTCAAGCCTCAAAATGGGGAATGTTACAACTTGGTACCAAAGCATAGGTTCATGTAAAATTAAAAGAATTTCTAAACTTAACAGGATTTTTGAAAATATAAGCCAAATGAATCAGACAATAAGATTGGGGTATGAGATAACGCTAGAGTAATGTATTGTATTTGATATATATAAGTATATGCTTTGTCTCTATTCTCCCTCTCTCTTAGATCGTTTTCCGTATCTTACTAAGGTTCAAATGTAGATTTAAGAAAGTAAGATATGGAGGTAGGAAACGGAAGAGTGAATCTAGATGGAGGAAGCACCACTACTAATGGAAATATCTGGCCCAATACTAGGAGGAATTTGTGTCGACAAATAGCTAAAAATGTGGATGCAGGAACACCAACGGTTGATATGAGAGCAATGTATCAGTTCTTGTCAACATGATGCAAGCAGGAACTAGTGCTGGATTAGTTGGAGGAAATGCTAAAGGAGCTAATCAAGAAATTCTAGCTGTAAACAATTATGTTGTTTCGAGTAGAGACTATGCAAGACTTGGAAGGAAGCCATTCATTGGACTGAGAAAAGAATCTTCGCTGATCTTAGTTTGAATGATGAACAAAAGTGGAGATTGGCGCATAGGCAACTACAAGAAGCTGCGTTGTACTAGTGGAACAGTGTTATCGCTGGAGTAGCTGAGAAAACTTTAACTTGGGTGGAGTCTGGAAAGAGGTTCGAGAGAGGTTTATGTCGAAAATAGTCAAGTCAATTTTGTTCGAAAAGTTTGATGAGTTAGTGCAAGGAGACATGACTATGCTAGAGCATGCAACATGGTTTGAGGAGTTATCCATATATGGGTATGCTACGGTGGATACTGTAATTAAGAGAAAAGAAAAGTTTATCCATGGATTGAGACCAAATCTTACTGGAGCAACCTTACCACACTCAATGGATCCATATGATGTGGTAGTGGAGATGGCTTTGAGGAATGAATAGATGCTTGCGTTGTTCAGTAAAAACAAACCAGTAGAGAGTCAGATGGGATCAGAAGAGGAAGTTCTTTCAGAAAAAGGGAGCTCGGAAGGGCGAAGCTGCTAAGAAAGGAAAATCAAATGTTGTGTGGTACAAGTGTGACAAAAAGGGCATTTTGCTAATCAGTGTCGTTCAAGGGATGGAAAGACTATCATTGGAAGGAAGAACATCAACTGCTTTATATGCGACCAGATTGGGCATGGTAAGAATCAGTGCAATGAACCAACAAAGGTTGAGAAGGGGAAAGTGTTTGCTTTGGAACCAGCCACCTTGAGACCCACAATAGAGGAAAAAGGAAAGGTTGTGATGGTAGGTATGCTTTTGATTCATGGCTTATTTGTTAGACTGTTGTTTGATATTGATGCATCATATTCTTTTATATCTCGTTGTTTGGTAGACAAGCTTAACGTAGAATCCTAGTACGTAGTTACTTCTTAAGGGTTGCAATTCTGATAGGAGGATATGCAACTCTAAAAATGAGATGTGACCACGTAGAGTTTGAATTATTAGGTTATATATTTACCTGCAATTTGCATGTGTTTGTTTCGTAGGCTTTGGGAATATTTTAGGTATGGATTGGTTGAGTAAATTTGATCTAGAATAGTTTTCCAAAATAAAGAGATATCACTAAAGCACCTTAATAGTAGCAACTGAATTATATGCTCAATAGAGAATCTAAGTTTTGATATTTATGCTTTGTTGGATATAATAGAGAAGGAAGATGGGTTGAATCGAGTTTTAGTAGTTAGAGAATATGTAGATGTCTTTGACCCTGTTACAGAACTAATGCCGAAACGAACTATTGAGTTTTTAGTAGATCTTGTACCTGAAATTGAATCGGTAAGTAGACCGCCTAGCGAAATGACACATATAGAAATGAAGGGTTAAAGGTGCAGCTGGTGAACTTAGAAGGAAAATTTTAATTAAACCAAAAAGTTCATCTTAGGGAGCATCCATGGTATTCGTGAAGAAACCGGATGGGTCATTTAGAATGTGTATCGATCATTGTTAGTTAAATGAGAAGACGATAAAAAATCGATATCTTTTGCCAAGGATAGATGATTTATTTACTCAATTGAGTGGAGCCAATGTGTTTCCTCAATTGGATTTGACGATAGGGTCACATAAATTGAGAGTACTGGAGGACGGTATTCCTTTAATGACGTTTAGAATAAGATACAGATATTACGAGTAGTTAGCAATGCCATTGGGGTTAACTAATGCGTCTGCTTTCTTCGTAGATTTGATGAACCGGATCTTCTAAGAGCATTTGGATAGATTCATGTTAGTAATTATAGATGACATTCTGATATATTTTAGGAATGAGCGAGACCATGAGACTCATCTTAGAATGGTGCTTCAGCATCAACTAAATGGAAAATAGGCACAAAGACAAACCTTGAAAAAAAATCAGGCTGAAGAACAACAAGTTTCATTTTTGGACCAAAGGACAAACTTTAAACAAAATTAGGCTGAAGGACAATGCTAATTATAGCTAGCATTTTATATAGTGTAAAACTAACTATAATGCTAGTTATAACTAGCGTTTTGTGTAGTGTAAAAATTAGTTATAACTAGCGTTGTCCTTCAGCATAATTTTTTTCAATGTGTCCTTCAGCTCAAAGATGAAACTTGGTGTCATTTAGCCTAATTTTTTCCAGAATTTATCCTTCTCCCTATTTCTCTTATCAACTAAATGTAAAATTTTCAAAATATCATTTTTGGAAGAAATAAGTGAAATTTCTTGGTCATGTAGCCTCAGAAAAATGATTATCTGTAAATCTAACTAAAATAGAGGCAGTTAATAATTGGAAGAGACCTGAGATAGTGACTGAGATAAAGAGTTTTCTAGGATTAGCTACCTTCTACAGAGGACTCATCAAGTATTTCTCTTGTATAGCAGCATTGATGACTAAATTAACAAAAAATGATGTGAAGTATGTTTGGACCAATGTGAGGAGGCATTCCATAAGCCGAAACATTTATTAACAAATGCACCTATGTTAGTAGTCCAGGATGGACATCACAATTTCATGGTGTATACTAATATGTGTGAAACAGGATTACGAGTTGTGTTAGTACATAGGGATAAACTAATTTCCTATGCTTCACGACAGCTCAGACCGCATGAAGTTAGACATATAACTCACGATTTATAGTTGGTTGCCGTAATATTTGCCTTGAAGTTGTGGAGATACTATCGTTAGGAAGAACAGTTTGAGTTGTATGCATATCACAAGTCGCTAAGATATTTATTCTCTCATAAAGAGTTAAATATATGTGATAGTAGAGATGGTTAAAGTTTATAGCTGCTTATGATTTTGGAATTGAGTATACGCTAGGAAAAGGGAACAAAGTAGCAGATGCACTTAGTAGGAAACACCAAAATATAGTGCTAGAATCGATAGTTGAATGTAAAGATTTAGAAGCATTTACCACATGTAATATGCATTTAAGATTAAAGGCTAATTCTAGTCAAGGTACTACAACGTTATCTTTCTTAGAAGTTCGATCGGTATTGATTGAGACGATTGCTTCCAAGTAAAGAGATGATCCATTGCTAGCTAAATGAATTAAAAGAGTGGAAAGTAGAACTGAGATTGATGAATTGAAAGACTTTTATCTTGATCAAAATGGATGGTTGAGAAAGAAGGAACGATCGTGCATTTCATATGTCGAAAACCAAAGGAAAGATGTCCTTAGGAAGTGTCATCGATCAAGGTTAGCTATTCATCTTGGAGAAACAAAGATGTATCAGGATATGAAGAGAAGTTTCTTCTGGAAAAGAATGAAAAGGGATGTAGTGTGACGCCCCACCTCTATACCCACGCTAGCCAAGAACACTACGGTGTAGTGCTGTCAACTAGCACGGAGAATAAGGCTGCTGAGGAGCAACCTTCCGTGTAATTGCTTTGTACGAGCACCGATATGTCAGATAGAATAACATGCAATTCATTTCGAGAGGAAATCCGACATACTGATACAAACTCAAAGATACTACACAGTGGCTATAATATCTTCGGAAACAAATATAGAAATAAGCATAACATAAATCAGTCACAGACATCCATATCACAAAGGCGGAAGAAGATATGAATATATAACTAACACATGAAAGTGTACATCAGAGTAGTGGTCAAAAAGATCCACAATAATACAAAATAATAGCAACATGTGCTATACAAAAGAATACAACTATGAGTCTATATCTCAGGTGTAAACAACAAAAACTGCTAATCTAAATAGTTAGCCAAAAGTTAGAGTAGCAAATCCCGAGAAGAAGTCAAACAGAAGCACCTGTAACATCTCGGTCTGACCCGAGTATTATTTATAAGAAAATAATAAACGGATCAGTCTATCTATAAATATCAGATGACACGATATAAAGTAAAAGATAGAGCATAAACATATAATATCCATAATGATATACTACTATAAGCATGCAAATGATGATCAACAAAAGATCATTCAATAAGAGATAAATCAATATCACAAGAATCTTCTCAACGATCCAAAGAGGGTATCATACCCAAAACTTGTACTCATAACAAGTCAATGACACACAAATTTACCAATGCACAAAAATTGATAAAGCTTATCAATAGAAATCAGGAAAATAGGTGAAACATAAAATTTCCAGAAATCAACACACGAAATCCAGAAATCATAAAAAGGGAAAGGGACTATCACATGACGGTCCGAAGATCATAGGGAGCTACCCCATATGGGTGAGTCGGAATCACCCAGATGAGGTCTAGGCTAACCAAAAAGCAAAAAGGTATGTGTGAGTGGAATCACACAAATGGCGTCTAGCCTAACCTCGCGGACAAAGAGATATGTGTGAGTCGGAATCACACCAATGAGGTCTAGGCTAACCAAAAAGCAAAAAGGTATGTGTGAGTGGAATCACAGAAATGGTGTCTAGCCTAACCTCGCAACAAAAAGGTATGTGTGAGTGGAATCACACAAATGGTGTCTAGACTAACCCTGCGGACAAAGAGATATGTGTGAGTCGGAATCACACCAATGAGGTCTAGTCTAACCTTGCAAACAAAGAGACATCGCACAATTGCTAGTCTAAATCATAAGATGATCGTCATGATCAACGAGAAGTATCAATTACACTAAGCTAGTAAATATAAACGCTTAGCCTCATGTCCTGTAACCACTTGCTTAACTTAAATATTTACGAACAAACTGTAGATCTTCACTAGAAAATTGTCACAAGAGAATCATTCGAACGAGTCCAAGAATTAACCAACGAAGTAAATGCAAGCGTTTCTTACCACTTGTTTTACTAAGTCGTTTAATTAGATTTCTCATACGAGTGAGGTAAAGGTCTGTATATACTAGTAGGTTAGAAAACGGTTTTATAAACAAGTTTGGTAATAAAATAGTGTTGAAGATTGCTTTGATGAAAGAGTTTTGATATTTACTACTAGTATTGAAACCTTTATATTTTTAAAGTGACAAATCATAGAAATGATTGTAGAAATAATCAATCATCAAAATTCACATTCGAAGACGTGAATAAAATCCAAAGAAATCGATTACGAAATCCATCGAAATGGATATTCCCAAAAAATCCCGATATAGAAGTCATCAAGTCCATAATAAATGATAATCAACAAATCTTAATCGACATAAATCGATTAAAGTTGGAATTCTCAAGCAAATAGGCAAATAGGCAAAGACTGCAGATTCAGACGTCTGAAATCAAGGATTCAGACGTCTGAATCTGGAAAATAATTTTTTTTTCAGAACACTTATTCAGACGTCTGAACCCAATATTTCAGACGTCTGAAATAGGCAATTTTTAGCCTATTTCCTTTCTGGTTCAAAATGAACCAATTCAAACGTCTGGATAATAAGATTCAGACGTCTGAATCCCGGGGAATAAAAATTCCCACTATAATATTCAGACGTCTAAATATTATGTTTCAGACGTTTGAAACTGGGGTTCAAGGCATTCCCTGAACCTAGGCCAAAAATGGCCAAACGAATATCGGAAGCGATTCAGACGAGCAAATGACGACTAAGGATTTACGCCACGCGACAACCCAGCCTTAACGGCTCTTCGATACACCTCAAATATCAATTTCCAAATATCCATAATAGGATTTTCATAAATTAGACCAAAACACCAAAAATTGGAATATACACAAAATCAATCCAAACCAAAATCAATTGCACAAGAATAAGTGTTAGAATTCATACCTAACAATCGAAGATAATTATAGACTAAGATGTGAGATAAAAATCTCACCTTTGAACCCAAACAATTGAAGAAGAAGCTTGAAAGCAAAAGGGAAAATCAATCACTCTTCAACACAACTCAAACGAGCTTGCTCAAAAAGAAGAACATTCCCAAAGTTAGGTTTAGGAATTTCTGAAATTCAAGAGAGAAGGAGTTGGAGAAGATGAAGAGAAGGCTTACCAATGGGTTCTTCTATTAGTTTGGAGCTAGAGCTTGATTTGCAAAGAATACTAGGGCTTGGGTTTCAATTTCCCATTCACTCTCCATTGTTATAAAAGCTTGAGTATTAGGAAAATAGAAAGGAAGTAAATGAAGAGGAGAGGGTTGAGACTTAATGCGTAATTGGAGTTATTGGGCTCAGCCAAACCAAAGCCCTAAGTAAAAAGTGGCAAAATTCCTCTAACTCCAAACATATCAAAGTTTATACTCAAAAAGATCGCAAACGGCGTTTTGAACTCAATGGAAGTGGACCCGAGTCCTAATTCGACCGTATGCAAAAAGTAGCTTTACGGACTAAATTTCGAGTATCGATAAAATATTTAAATATAAAATTGACAAATATGCAGGTTGTTACAGACTCCCCTCCTTAAGGAAATTGCATCCTCGCAATATTTATGAAGAAGATATATAGTAACAACCACGAGAGCGTATTCAACACAAAGGAAATCTGAAATAAAAGGTTCACCTTAAAGAGCGCGGGAAAGAAAGTCCGGATGTGATCGCTCGATGAACTCTCTAGATTCCCAAGAACAATCCTTAGAATTTGAAGACCATTGAACTTTCACGAGCGGGACATCTTTATTTCGAAGGCGTTTGACCTCCGAAGCAATAATTCGAATAGGATGCTGCTCATAAGTTAAATTAGGCGAAACTTCAATCTCTTCCACAACACCGGGCTCAAGAATAGAATCGGAATCTCGAAGACATTTCCGTAATTGAGAAACATGAAACACGTCGTGCATGGTAGAAAACTGAGCCGGTATTGATAGGCGATAAGCCATGGAACCAATACGTTCAGTGATAGGAAATGGCCTAATATATCGAGGTGCTAACTTTCCCGACCGACTGAAACGTACAACACCTTTCATAGGTGAAACACGAATAAAAACGAGATCTCCAATAGAAAATTCTAGTCTCCTTCTTCGATTATCGGCATAGGATTTTTGTCTACTCTGGGCTTCTTTCATCCTATGTCGAATAAGTTCAATCTTTTCTATGGAATCACGAATAAAGTCTGTAACTAAAACCAGACTCTCACCGGCCTCAAGCCAACAAGAAGGAATTAGCATGGCCTTCCGTAGAGTGCCTCGAAAGGTGCCATACCAATACTAGATTGGAAGCTATTATTATAGGAAAATTCGACAAGTGAAAAATGATCTTCCCAACATCCAACAAAATCAAGCACACAAGCTCGAAGAAGATCTTCAAGAGTTTGATTCACACGCTCAGGTTTGTCCATCGGACAGGGGGTGATATGCGGTGCTAAAATTAAGCTTCGTTCCCAAAGCTTTTTGAAGACTCATCCAAAATCCACTAGTAAACAATGGATCACGATCGCTAACGATAGAAGTAGGAACTCCATGCAATTTAACAATTTCTTTGCTAAAAAGTTTGGCCAAAAGAGGAACGGTTCGGTTAGACCGAACGGGAATAAAATGGGCAGATTTAGTAAGTCTATCAACAATCACTCATAAGCTATCATAACCCGAACGAGAACGGGGAAGGCCATCAATAAAATCCATGGAAATTTGGTCCCACTTCCAAATTGGAATTTCTAAAGGTTGCAATAACCCACCGGGCCTTTGATGTTCGGCCTTAACGAGTTGGAAAGTCCTGCAACACTTAACGAAGTTAGCGATGTCAAGTTTCATTCCCTCCCAATAATAAAGTCGCTTCATATCCGCGTACATTTTACTACTACCGGGATGAATGGTAAATTTAGAACGATGGGAATCTTCTAAAATGTCTTTTCGGAGATCACTAATATTTGGCACGATAAGTCTACCAAATTTCCGAATGCCGCCACGAGAATCAATATCAAAGTCTTTCAAACCTTCAATATCAATTCTATCCTTAAAATTTTGGCCAAGAAGAGCCAAGTCGGGATCTTGCCTTTGAGCTTCAAGAATGCGGTCTAAAAGAGAAGGATGAGCCACAAGGCTACATAAAACAAATGATGAGCATAATTCAGATACGCGGTCTCGAATCTCACAAGTGGATAAGATCTCGAGATCGTTCCATTCGGATATCATCATAGAAACAACTGCTTGTTGTTTACGGCTAAGAGCATCGGCGACACGATTACCCTTACCGGGGGTATAAAGAATATCAAGATCATAAGGTGCAAGGAACTCGAGCCAACGTTGTTGACGCAAATTAAGTTCCTTTTGAGAAAATAAATACCTCAAAGACTTATGATCGGTATAAAGAACAAATTTCTCTCCTAAAAGATAATGACGCCAAATCCGAAGAGCGAAAACAATAGCCGTGAGTTCTAAATCATGTGTGGCATATCTAGTCTCGGCCGACTTCAATTACCTAGAAGCATAAGCAATAACACATTCTTTTTGCATAAGAACGACACCCAAACCAATGCGACTAGCATCGGCATAAACAATAAAATCTTGATTCCCTTCGGGAATAACAAGAATAGGAGCACCAGAAAGGAATTCTTTCAATTTCTGAAAAGAGGCTTCACATTTGTCTGACCAAATGTATTTAACTCCCTTCTTTGTTAAGCTAGTGAGAGGCACGACAATTTTAGAAAAGTCTTTAATAAAACGACGGTAATAGCCTGCTAATCCGAGAAAACTATGAATCTCCGTCACACTCTCCGGTCTCTTCCAATCTTGAATCGCTTCAATCTTTGAAGGATCCATGGAAATTCCGGATTCGGAAATAATATGGCCGAGAAACTTCACGCGAGATTGCCAAAAGTGGCATTTAGAAAACTTTTTTTTTAATTGATTACTCCTAAGAGTTTCCAACACAATCCGAAGATGTTTTTCATGATCCTCCTCGGTTTTTGAATACACAAGAATATCATCAATAAAGATGAGAACAAATCGATCAAGGAAGTCTCTGAAAACTCGATTCATTAAGTCAACGAAATAAGCCGGGGGCATTCGTTAACCCAAATGGCATAACAAGCCATTCATAAGATCCATACCGAGTATGGAACGATGTCAAAGGAATGCTATCCTCTGCAATACGAAGCTGATGAAAACCAATAGCCAAGTCCAATTGTGAAAAGACTCTAGCACCGCTAAGTTGGTCAAATAGATCATCAATCCGAGGTAAATGATATTTATTTTTGATAGTAAGATCATTAAGCTTGCGGTAGTCAACGCAAATCCTAAGTGTACCATCCGATTTCTTCACAAAAATAGCTGAAGCTCCCCAAGGCGAGGAACTAGAGCGAATAAATTGCTTCGTCTCCAATTCGGATAATTGTTTACGCATCTCCTCATTTTCTTTATTGGACATACGATAAGGAGGACGAGTGATAGGTTGAGCTCCAGGAATGAGATTAATTCTGAACTCAATTGCTCGCTTAAGTGGTAATCCTAAAACGGGCTCAAATATGTCGGAAAATTCACGAACAACATGAATAAGAGAAATAATATCTTCCTCATCATCATTATCGTCATCATGAGGATTTAAAGAGTATAACGATGCAACCAAACTGGAATCCGAATCTTTAAGATTAATAGAAACCTGCTTAACAGATTGAGGATGTCGAAGATGAATAGTCCGCTCAGAACATAGGATTTGGGCTTCATAACGGTTAAGCCAATCCATTCCCAAAATCATTCCAAAGCCTAAGTAGCGCATGACATGCAAATCGGCTTGGAAAGAAAAATCAAACAAAATAATCTCGACATCATTGCACAATAAACTGATTGTTGCGGATCCACCAACCGGATTCGCAATTCTTAAAGAAGTCATTAAAGCAACAACACTTAAAGAAAAGGTATCGACAAGTTCCTTTGATATAAAAGAGTGGGATGCACCTGTATCAAAGAGAACTCGAATAGGTTGATCACGAAACATAATAATACCATCAAGGATAGAATGAGATATACCTTGACCACGAGATGTGTTGCCAGGGGCTTGAGAAACATTTAACTTTCCCTCCTTCTTGCCTTCCCGTTTGAGGCATTGATGTATGTAATGATTCGGGCTCTTACAATAGCGACAAGATTTGGGCTTAGAGCACTTATTCGTAAAATGATCCCCAGATCCACAGTTGAAGCATCTCGCACCACTAGGAGAAGGAGACTTTGCCACAGGGGTTGCTTGCTTACCCTTTTTGTTGGGATAATGGCCTTTGAATTTACTGGGCCTCCTTTTGTTGTTGAAGTTGCGTTTGGAAGCTACTACTTCAACATCACTTTCTTTATCACCCTCTTCCAAACGAAGAGCGATATCTATAAGTTGGTCGAAAGGAATTTCTAACTTTAGAAGTAATGGCTTCTTGAGGCTTTTGTTTAAGCCATAAACGAACCTCTGGTTCTTCTTCAATGGGGTGTTGATGTATTCTACCCCATATTTGGAAAGCCACTCAAAGGCTGCGACGTAATCAGTCACAGAGGACTCACCTTGAACAAGGTCTATAAAGCGTCGAGCCAGAGTTACCTTCTCTACTTCTGGTACAAATTTTAACTCGAAGCGTGTCCGGAATTGCTCCCAGGTGAGATCCGCTTCATTAACCTTAGAAATAAGAAGTTCGTACCAGTCCAATGCTCTCTCTTGGAGCATACTGGAAGCCACCTGAACACGGTGAAGATCGACGAGATTCATGCGAATGAAGATTCGATCGCAAGTCCTCAACCAAGCCTGGACCTCGATGATAGTTTCAGAACCTTTAAATGGCTTCCCACGCAGGTTGGTGTAATCATTGCACAAACGTGCAAACCCAGATTTAGGGTGAGTAGGTTTCGGATTAGAACCAGCTACTTGAGCATTCGTGACAAGGTCAAGAAGTTGCTGGGTAGTCATAAAAACTCCATCTTGGGGTGGAGCACTAGATGGTCTAGCTCTGGGACGACCAGGTCTAACCATCTCTCTTCCTTAAGAAAGAAAGAAGAGAAAGAAGAAGATTATTCACAAATGAATATCAAGCAATCTTGCTAAATAAAACAAGGAATCATAAAGGATATAGGATGAATCGGTACGACGACTCGAATTAATCCTAAGACATAACTCCTAAGGTGGACTTAGGACGGTGATCCTTGTTAAATTATTCTACATTGTTCCAAAGTTTGGCTCTGATACCAAGTTGTAACGCCCCACCTGTATACCCACGCTAGCCAAGAACACTACGGTGTAGTGCTGTCAACTAGCACGGAGAATAAGGCTGTTGAGGAGCGACCTTCCGTGTAATTGCTTTATGCGAGCACCGATATGTCAGATAGAATAACATGCAATTCATTTCGAGAGGAAATCCGACATACCGATACAAACTCAAAGCTACTACACAGTGGCTATAATTTATTCGGAAACAAATATAGAAATAAGCATAACATAAATCAGTCACAGACATCCATATCACAAAGGCAGAAGAAGATATGAATATATAACTAACACATGAAAGTGTACATCAGAGTAGTGGTCAAAAAGATCCACAATAATACAAAAGAATAGCAACACGTGCTATACAAAAGAATACAACTATGAGTCTATATCTCGGGTGTAAACAACAAAAACTGCTGATCTAAATAGTTAGCCAAAAGTCAGAGTAGCAAATCCCGGGAAGAAGTCAAACAGAAGCACCTATAACATCTCGGTCTGACCCGAGTATTATTTATAAGAAAATAATAAACGGATCAGTCTATCTATAAATATCAGATGACATGATATAAAGTAAAAGATATAGCATAAACATATAATATCCATAATGACATACTACTATAAGCATGCAAATGATGATCAACAAAAGATCGTTTAATAAGAGATAAATCAATATCACAAGAATCTTCTCAAAGATCCAAAGAGGGTATCATACCCAAAACTTATACTCATAACAAGTCAATGACACACGAATACACCAATGCACAAAAATTGATAAAGCTTATCAATAGAAATCACGAAAATAGGTGAAGCATAAAATTTCCAGAAATCAACACACGAAATCCAGAAATCATAAAAAGAGAAAGAGGCCTATCACATGACGGTCCGAAGACCATGGGGAGCTACCCCATATGGGTGAGTCGGAATCACCCAGATGAGGTCTAGGCTAACCAAAAAGCAAAAAGGTATGTGTGAGTGGAATCACACAAATGGCGTCTAGCCTAACCTCGCGGACAAAGAGATATGTGTGAGTCGGAATCACACCAATGAGATCTAGGATAACCAAAAAGCAAAAAGGTATGTGTGAGTGAAATCACACAAATGGTGTCTATCCTAACCTCGCAACAAAAAGGTATGTGTGAGTGGAATCACACAAATGGTGTCTAGACTAACCCTGCAGACAAAGAGATGTGTGTGAGTCGGAATCACACCAATGAGGTCTAGTCTAACCTTGAAAACAAAGAGACATCGCAAAATTTCTAGTCTAAATCATAAGATGATCGTCATGATCAACGAGAAGTGTCAATTACACTAAGCTAGTAAATATAAAAGCTTATCCTCATGTCCCATAACCACTTACTTGACTTAAATATTTACGAACAAACTATAGATCTTCACTAGAAAATTGTCATAAGAGATTCAATCGAACGAGTCCAAGAATTAACCAACGAAGTAAACGCAAGCGTTTCACACCACTTGTTTTACTAAGTCGTTTAATTTGATTTCTCATACGAGTGAGATAAAGGTCTGTATATACTAGTAGGTTAGAAAACGGTTTTATAAACAAGTTTGGTAATAAAATAGTGTTGAAGATTGCTTTGGCGAAAGAGTTTTGATATTTACTACTAGTATTGAAACCTTTATATTTTTAAAGTGACAAATCATAGAAATGATTGTAGAAACAATCAATCATCAAAATTCACATTCGAAGACGTGAATAAAATCCAAAGAAATCGATTACGGAATCCATCGAAATGGATATTCCCAAAAAATACCGATATAAAAGTCATCAAGTCCATAATAAATGATAATCAACAAATCAGAATCGACATAAATCGATTAAAGTTGGAATTCTCAAGCAAATAGGCAAATAGGCAAAAGACTGCAGATTCAGACGTCTGAAATCAAGGATTCAGACGTCTGAATCTGGAAGATAAAATATTTTCCAGAACACTTATTCAGACGTCTGAACCCAATATTTCAGACGTCTGAAATAGGCAATTTTTAGCTTATTTCCTTTCTGGTTCAAACGAACCAATTCAGACATCTGGATAATATGATTTAGACGTCTGAATCCTGGGGAATAAAAATTCCCAGTATAATATTCAGACGTCTAAATATTATGTTTCAGACGTCTGAAGCCTGGGTTCAGGGCATTCCCTGAACCTAGGCCAAAAATGGCCAAACGAATATCGGAAGCGATTCGGACGAACAAATGACGACCAAGGATTTACGCCACGCGACAACCCAGCCTTAACGACTCTTCGATACGCCTCAAATATCAATGTCCAAATATTCATAATAGGATTTTCATAAATTAGACCAAAACACCAAAAATTGGAATATACACAAAATCAATCCAAACCAAAATCAATTGCACAAGAATAAGTGTTAGGAATTCATACCTAACAATCAAAGATAATTATAGACTAAGATGTGAGATAAAAATCTCACCTTTGAACCCAAACAATTAAAGAAGAAGCTTGAAAGCAAAAGGGAAAATCAACCACTCTTCAACACAACTCAAACGAGCTTGCTCAAAAAGAAGAACATTCCCAAAGTTAGGTTTAGGAATTTCTGAAATTCAAGAGAGAAGGAGTTGGAGAAGATGAAGAGAAGGCTTACCAATGGGTTCTTCTATTAGTTTGGAGCTAGAGCTTGATTTGCAAAAGAATACTAGGGCTTGAGTTTCAATTTCCCATTCCACTCTCCATTGTTATAAAAGCTTGAGTATTAGGAAAATAGAAAGGAAGTAAATGAAGAGGAGAGGGTTGGGACTGAATACATAAGTGGAGTTATTGGGCTCAGCCTAAACTAAAGCCCTAAGTAAAAAGTGGCAAAATTCCTCTAACTCCAAACATATCAAAGTTTATACCCAAAAAGATCGCAAACGGCGTTTCGAACTCAATGGAAGTGGACCCGAGTCCTATTTCGACCGTATGCAAAAAGTAGCTTTTCGGACTAAATTCCGAGTATCGATAAAATATTTAAATATAAAATCGACAAATATGCGGGTTGTTACATGTAGGCTTATGGGAAAAACAATGCTTGAATAACAAGTAAAAGTCGAGCATCAGAAGCCTGGTGGATTGCTTCAGCCTTTAAATATGCCAGTATGGAATGGGATTTAATATATATGGATCTCACAGACGGGTTTCCAAGGTCGAATAAAGAAAATAAAAGTGTCTGTGTTATAGTGGACAGATTGACTAAGACTGCACACTTCATACCCATTAAGTGACAAGAACGACACCTGTTTTAGCTAAGTTATTCATGAAGAATACAGTTAGACTGTACGAGGTTTCTAGTAGCATAATCAATGACAGAGATTCTTTATTTGCTACCAAATTTTGGAAGAGTCTAGATGAGGTTTTAAGTACCAAGCTCAAGATGAGTATAAATTACGATCCGTAGACTGATGGGCAAAGAGAAAGATTTAACAAGTCTTTGAAGATTTGCTAAGAGCTTATATGCTACATTTTGAAGAATTACAGGAAGACCATCCACACTTAGTCGAATTCTCATATAATAATAGTTATCAAACTAGTATAGGGATGACACATTTTGAAGCCTTGTATGAAAGATTGTTGTAATGACCCGCCTTTTCGACCTTTAGAAATCGACACTAATACATTCACGGTATTTATATGCCGGATATCCAAGTTCAGAAAGATAGATTGTTGGGGTAAAAGAAAATAAAAGACAGAACAGAATCTCACATTGTGATGAGAAATATATAATATACACATAATCTTTACCAAAAAGAAAAGGACTTTAGTATATACACAACATCAGCGAATACTAACTTATCATCAGTCTTGGACAGATATAACAACATGTCCTTATAATTTGCTGATAAGTACATATAGAAACAAAGAACAACAAAACAGTGGAAAAATATGAGATACGTGAATACATCTTGGAGAATCTGGCTCATCCCTTGAAAGCTCCAAAGCATCCAGCTAAATCCAGAAAATATGTTTGGGTTAACCTAAGCATTATAGAATACAACGACAGGGTCAGTCAGGTAAAACCAACATGAGAAACTCAATTCACAAGGAATTATATTTATTATAACTTGTAAAATCCTTTAAGATCAAAGGTATCTAGTAAGACCATGCCACACATAAACATAGACGGATTTTTACCTTACGATAACCAAAACATTTATATCAGAAAATCCAGTGATATTTTAGTAATTTCTAAGGGTGAAAATAATAATAATAATCAAGTAGCTACGTTGCTCGTGAGTGTACATCACAACAATACTAGGTATATAACCAAAAACCGACAAACCAAAAACAAAAATCGGGCACCCTAAAAACCAATCATCGATTTTCCGGAATGCTCAACGCCGGTTCCTTAGGAAATAATTATATAATACACAAAAGCGGGGATCACCCCTAACAGTTTAAGTGGACGGATCTCCTTGTTATTTGTCCTAGAAAAACATAACGAGTTATATGTACAATATAGCGCTACCGACGGTAACTATACCATAAAATCCCCATGTTTCTCCTCGATATTTCTAGAGCTAAAATCATTCGGTGTTAAATAAGAAATATTTCCATACCACCAAAATTAATAAGGATTACATATTTAGGTCAAGATTTGATAGTCAATTATTTAATTATCAGATAAATAAACATTCCAACAGAGATTACATTTCCTATGGCAACCACTAGGCCTCTTTGATTAATCTTTCATTAACTTAAAATCACCTTTCAAATATTTATTAAAATATTCATATACTTATATGACTAGTATAAGTATATTCATAAAACCCTTCACTTTCAAACTTGGAAAACTTCATCATATACTTACACAATAACATAAGTATATTCACATAAAATTCAAAAAAGATTTCGTATTTCAAAATCATATTAAAATGATCAAACCGAAATGCGGTTAAAACTGAGATACTAAGAACCCAAGACGTTATTTCCTTTCTATAATCTCTTTTATTTTATGAATATCTCCTTTATAAATCTCTAATTATTTTATAAATCTTCAAGTTTATTAATAAAACTCTATTTATAAATCTCCAAAATCATTTATAAAACTCCTTTTATAACTCTCAAATACCATTAAACAAACTTCTATCCAATTTCCTAAATCTCTTTCCAAATTTTTTAAATTCCGTAAATGAATTCTTTCATTAAATAAAACTCTTATACAAGTCTTTCCATTTAAAATAGTTCTTTTTTAAATAAACAGTTTACTATTTTTAAAAACCTTTTACAAAACAATTTATTGTTTAAAAACACCTTTAAATAGAACAATCAGTTATCTTTAAACAACATTAGTATGATAATAACTTTAACAAATATAATAATACAATAATAAAATTTAAAATGGGTTAAAATAATATAATAGTTGAACTTAATAACTAATTACCTTTAAAAATATATAGATATAATAGTAAATCAAATTTGGAACAATATTATTATAGTTATATATTAACCTTTAAAATATATTATTATAATAATAAATATTAACTTTAAAATATACAATAGTTAACTTTATATAATAATTAACTTTTAAATTACAATTAGCTTAAATATCACATTATTATAAAATAACTTTAAATATCATTAAAGTGTAAAATAACTTTAAATCATATTTAGAATATAATTTAATAATTTAAACAATATTAAAAATATAAATAAGTTGATTTTAAAACATTGCTAATAAAATAATTAGTAAAAACTTTACTAAGATAATTGTTTAAAATTGAAGTTGGTTTAAATCTACCATATTATTCAATTTAACTTTCCAAGTTAATAGTTGTAATTTACATAATCAACATCTATGTAAATAAATTCAATAATTAACAACTACTGGTTAACATATTACTTACTCAAATTGGCATATCAATTAATGACATATAATATGATATCCAAATCTATAAAATTGCAGAACATGAATTTATTCTGCTAATTAAATAACCAATTAATTTAATTAGTGAAACAGTGTTTTATTACGCTAAACAAGTGTCCAAATTACTTTATTCAATTTAATTTAATAGTATGGTGTTTATTTGGCTATCTATATATATTTAAGATAAAATAAATATAACGATGTTATTATTTAGAATAACGTAATTAAATTAGCCCTTATCAACATACCATAAATTTATACATTGCAAAAACTGTTAACAAATTTCACTACAACGTTGTACTCATCCATACGAGTACAATGCAGAAACTGCATGTCGATCGGATTTAAAATGAGCAAGTTATAGGGTTTTAAACCTAACTTAGAAAAATATAATTTAAAACAATAACTTTAATTATTTCTCACCGCCAAAGCTAATGGGCCAAGGCCCATTCGAATGCATCAAACGTGACTACAGAGAATTTCTTCCATTCTTCTCCAAATCGAAATGCCTCACTCAAACAAATCGTGCAACCTACATCTCATGCATATTTGTACACATGGACGACTACCTCAATTATCAACGTCGCCCCCACCATTACCAACAAATCCAACTCCTCTACCTCATCACGTCGCTACTCATCACCAAGCCTATGGCCGCCTTCTACAATTTCCAAGCCCTGCTACATATCGAACGCGACAACCCATCAACCTTATCTGCTTCCATCACGATCCCCATCCCCGCTACTTCCATCACGATCCCCATCGCCCGCACCTCTTCCATGCCCACCGTGAGCAAGTACGACCACCCCCATCGTCACCAGTTTATGAAAACCCTTACCACTTCATTAAATTGCAATTTAACCCTAATCGAGCTATTCATGACACTCTAAAGCATTAATTAAAAATCAGCCATGGTCATCACCTCCATCTCACTTCAAGGTTTCTCTAGCACCATCGCCACCTCCATAGCCGCCTGAATCAACGAAAATTAATTTTTAACCCAATTTCGATCATCTTATCCTCCATGACAAACCAAGCTACTAAAAATCACACGAACACTTCTTAAATCTCCAATCGTCTGTACGGACCCGTTCATACCCTCCATTCATTAATCCACAATCGTCGAAAATGGTCGTTTCCTCAAACACTTACTATTATTTACAAAAATCTCCCAAATCACTAGACAAAACCCAAGAACTATTTTTTAAAGTAAACTAGAGATCAAGACAAACATTTTTCTTATTGGAGCTCTTTGATAATAGTGGATAGATTTATAAGAAATGATTTTTAAATTAAAGAATGTGATTTGTTTTCATTGTTTTGAATATTTACAGTAAGCTAAATGAAGAAGGTGCTAACAAATCAATGCCAAAAAGAACGAAAGGAAGGAGAATGCTCTTCAGATGTGTATATAATGCTGCCTACTTTAAAACAAGGAGACTAAGATTCAAATCGAGATCAAAAATCATGAAGGGTAGTAAGATTGTACAAGGGGAACAAAGGCAGAAGGTAAGGAAAAAGGAAAACAAAAGGTTGGTTGTACCATGCAATTGTGCACTTGTATTTATTTTGTGTTTTAAATTAAATAGATTACGGTATCCTCTACACACCATGTCGCGTCCGTAACGGCCCGTAAATTTCGATAATTAAAATTGGTTAAATTTATAACATTTTGTAATTAAATACTGAAAGAAATGAAAATCTTATAATTTATATTGGAGCGAATGTTAGAAATTAAATGTTGCAATGGTAAATAAAATTAATTCTTGACAATTGAAATGAAATCCCAATAAAAACATAGTGGAAACATTATAATTTGTTAATTTAATATGATAGTGTAATTGATACTGGAAGAAATAAAATTGGAAATAATATTAATGAAATAATAACTAAAATGAATTACAACTGTATAAATGTAAATTGTTAATAACTTGGATGTAATTACAATAAGTGAAACAATGTAAAGGTTATAACTTGGTTACAAAATTCATATACGGAAGTGGATGTAAGTATGAATCAATTAATGAGATAATAGATAGTTAATGGTAATTGAATAAAATCAACTTTATGTAAGAATTATAACATTTGTTTGTGAATAGTGAGTTCATATGTGTAATTAAAAGTTATGATGATAGATGGTAATTGGTTAGGAAGAATGAACATACAAGTATTATAAAGGGTATAATGGTGACAAATGGTTGTTACTAGTTAATTCACCAATTACAAATAAAGAATATTTAATGTACTTAATGATAATTAATATAATAACGGAAAGCGTGGATGTAAATTTAAATGGAAACGTAAATTTATTTATAAGGTAGTAATTGGTGCAATAGAAAGCATGAGTCCAAGTAAATAAATTTATTAAGAATATTAACTGTAATTAATGTGAATCAAAGTAATAACAACGGTCGTAAGTTACTATTTAATTGTCCTATTATTTTGTTTAACTATTATATTTGGGAATGAGATTTATTATAAGTAAATAAAGGTAAGTATTGTATGAATATATGAATTAATGTATGATTTATGGTAATAGAATAAATTCATATGACGTAAGTAATTATAATAAATAATTGAAATAATAAGCCTAAGTGAAATTTCAAGGCTATGGTAACAATCATCATAAATTACCAGAATATATCTAGTCTACCAAATTAATTGGAAAACAATTAAATTTAAATGAAAATAAAGGTCTCATTTATATGGGTAAGAACTTAATTGTAAAGTGTAAAGGTAATAAAGCAACGGGAATGCATATTATATTCATAAGATAATATAAAAGAATGAAACCTATTTGAATGAATTAATTGAGTTCTAATTATAACAAATGTATATATTTGATAACTTCAAAATATTTGGAGATAATAGTAAAACAAAAGGGAGTCAGAAATTTGAATATATTAATGGAATGAAATGTGAGACAAGTGTTAACTGCATTACATAGTAATAAATAGACTCAATTAAAGGGTTGGAATTGAATCTAATCATTTTAATTGGAGTTTATTAAAATTAATTGGATTCAATTTATAATAAAGGGATTATTTTAAGCAAATGAAATAAATACTATAATTGGTGAATTAATTTACTTTAAATTGAGATGAGAATTGGTTTTAAAGAATTATAAATTAATAAGTAATACAAGATGATAAAGTTTATGAATTATAGAATTTAAACTGAGAATTTGACTTAATTAATTAAACTTTAAATTATTTAATAAATGTAAAAATAGCCATTTTGGCCACTAACTCGGATTTCGACGAAACCAGTATCATTGGATCCGTAACGGTGAATTATTGTAGGGTATCAAGTTTCGTAGCGATCGGACTTGTCGTTTGATCATACGGACTTGAAACGCCTTAAAATCAATGAAATTGAAATAAATGAAAATAAATCAATTGAAATCAATTTGAAAAAAATTGATTTTAGCATAACTTCTTCACACGATGGAATTTGGATTTGAAACCTTTTCCATTGCATTTAAAATATTTTAAAACATCTATTTTGATATACGGTTGACCCAATTTCGTTCCAAAGTTGGAACGGGCTTTTCGGGCCATTCATCATTCAGCGCATTTATAAATCAGGTCCATTATTCCATTTCAATCCTACCTATAAGTACCCTGTTATAAATCCTAGCCTACCTCTATTTCTCAATTGTCTGTGCGTACAATTTCTTTCACCTTCTCATTTCAATGGCAGACAAATACCTAATATCAATTCCAAATCAAATCCAAAGCCAAATTTCAACCCACATACTATAGCATATTTTACATCAATCTGAAGCTCTCGAAGAGCATAATCTGCTGGTGTAATTCATTTTTCAAATCGGTACACCGTTTGCGCAGAATTCGCCAATCAATTCGCGACCATCCATTGTGTCGAAACCAACTCTGCCTGATCGACAATTTGATGGTACCGTTGGGAAGAGGGGAACGAGCGGAGTTCAACGGTGGCATTTGCATGGTGGTTCAACGGCTAGATGTGGTGAATAAATTCGATTTGGACGTGAATAATTGGCGGAGGCTGATGGGATTCGAGCTCGAGCTCGCCGTCCGGTCATCGTGGGGTTCAAACATGGTTAAGGCGACGCTCAGGCGAGGCACGGGCGTGATTCGCGATCGCGTGCGTTCGATCTAAGGTGGCACTATTGATCGTTGTCAAGGAATTAGGGTTTCGGTCAGCAAAATTCTAGAAGAAGGACGCGCGTGACGTGGCAGAGAAGAGTGAGGGTTAATTTTCTATTTTTAATTTTATTTTTGATTTCAAATCTTCTAATTCGAATAACTTTTGCATATATGGTCCATTTCACGTGCGGTTTTTTCTGCTAGGATCGTATCGAAATTTCGGACATTGTGATGCTGGTTTGGATGAATTTGGAGACTATGCAATTTTGGGTCTAAATTGGATTTAAATTCAAAAGGTGAGTGTTTTAACCCACTCACAACTTCTAAAATTTCTTATGTTTGTTAAATTTAATTTATGTTGTGATTTTGAAATTATTTATGACCGTTTTGTATAGCTTTAATCATCATCTCAATTAATTGCAATTAGTTAAATTTAATCGTTATTTAATTTATTATTGAATATAACTGGCAATTGATTACCTGTTATATATTATCAGTTATATATTGATATTGATTGATTGTTTGGATGATGATTGTGATGGATGTGTGATCTGTTGATGGATGAATGGATGTTTATTTTATATCATTTTAATCTGCAGGTTCTTTATTGGTTTGTTACTTTTGATTCGGGATTGCGGTTTGAAATGATATACAACCGCAATTTTATTTTTAAATTGCGGATTGAAATGATAAATATCCGTATCACTTGACCATAGGGTAGAAAATTATATACAGACACCGTGGTCTATATATAAATATTTTAAAAAGGATTTCTATGGTTTTGTATAGAAATAAATATGGTTTTATGAGATATTGATTGGGATATTTGATAAAGGTTATTTTATATATGGTTAAATTCTTGGTTTTAAACTATGTATAAGATTGTTTAAAGTATAAAATAAGTTTAATAATAAAGTTTGATTTTATTAAATATAATATGGATAAGTATTTACTTAAATTATACATTAATATAGAGTTTATATTGACTTTATAAAGCAAGGCTGAGATGATAGTTTGAAATTGATTTTAGATTTTATTTAATTAAGAGTTATATTTAATAAGGATCCATTTAGAACTTATTGAAAATTGAGATTTTAAAGAATATGGTTTTATAACTTAATTCGGGTTTAAGGTGATTTAAGCGTATAGATTGAGGAATATTCAGTTATCGAATTTGAGGTCTTATTTAAAGGATATTGGATTTAGTAAGGAAATATTTCAAAACTAAATAATAGTAAAAGTGAAATGGGTTATAAAATTTAGTTTTGAAATATTGAATGTTTAAGCTTTGAAATTTATTAAAGATTAAAATTGAAATTCAAGCTGTTTTCGGAATTTGATTTGTGAAATTTAAGAAGCTAGTTTGTTTTATAAATATTTAATATTTGATCCATGTAAGGGTGGAAGTTATGTTTCAAAGTTATTAATTTCAAAGTATTACGTTTTGGAAGTGGTATAGTTTTAAAATCTTTGGTTTCGAAATTTTATAACTCTGAAAATGCTATGATTTTGGGAAAAGAATATATTTGAAGTAAAAAATGATATTATATTGATTTGGGTTTATAAATGATATCATATTGATTTGGTTTTTAAACGAAAATGATATCGTAATTATATGGTTTTGAAATGAATATTTATTCTGTTTTGAAGTATAATTATTTTAAAATGACCGCGGTGTTATAATAACGTTTGGTTGTTGAAGATCCCGGGATCGGAAGTTGTCATACTCTCTGCCAACTCCGAAAACCACTTTAACAACCGTGTATGCGGTGGAGATTCCAGAATGAAGTAGGATGGTGGCGGGTTTCCTTTGAGGTAAATACGTGGACCCGACTCCCGTGAGTTCGTATAAGGTGGCTAAAATAGGAGCGATTCTCGGGGCAATGAGGTAGCACCTTTGATCGGACACATCCCTTCGATATTATACTTTGACTTTTGGATTGATTCGGTGGCTACTTTTGATTTTTTTTATTTGGGTGTGTGGCTCGAGGTGGGAGGTAGCTGCGGCTATGCGTTACCACCAGTCCGGATAGCAATTGGTATATCTACCCTGGCGTTGCCTAGTTGTGCCGTGTCACCTACTCTAGCGCGCCTTATACGATTTTTTTTTGTACCTACCTATGGAGTGCCCTCTGACGACGCCTAGTACGTGGAGATTACGGTACTGTATAGACTATGGGAATATAAAAGTGTGTTAAAATGGAAAATGTAAAGCCTTAATGCTATTTTCAGTATATTATACTTTACTTTAGACACTATTATAATAGCGTATTTTACTACTTAGTAAATAGTTTAACGGATCCTTGGGAGATGTGAATCCCGAACATCTCTTAAGTTACTACACTCACGTTAGACACTGGATAGGAGATGTCAAATCCCGTAAACATCTCTGATGCCGTTCCACTCATATTTATTTCTGTTGACTTAACTTAAATAAGATCTTTTAGTTCTGTCTCGAGTGTTTTGTCTTTTCAATTCGCTTGGGGTCAGCCTGAGCATTTCAGGATTTGAAGATTTTATTCAAGAGGACGAAGACGAAGATTTGTATTACTATTATCTACTATATTATTCCACTACATCATTTTATTCCGCTGCATTATTAATATTCTCTGGTATGTGTAACTCTGATGTGTATTGTATAAGTAAAATCAAATATTTTATAAAATAGCTTCATGAACTGTATATTTGATTATTATATTTTACCGTTCCGTTGCAACAATCCGTTTTGTTTTATTTCTTTCTCTGCTTTTTCTTATTTACCCCATAACAATCCACCCTTTTATATGTTTTAAATCTGACTTGTGTGGGTAATCGTCGATTTAAAGCATACAAAAAGGCAGGATGTTACTGCGTCCACGTATAATCCGCGAATGATAGAAAACAAAATACAATCGCGCACAACAATGTGCCATGATCACAAAACAAGAATGAAAATACATTGGTTACAAGTCCTATGAAATTTTCAAAAATGCAAACGTTTACCGTAAAATAAGACAAATAGAAATTCAAATTATTTTCAGATTAAAAATTATGAAAAATTCTATAAACTAAACTAAAAATATGTCAACGAAAATCGAACAATTATTTGAAACATGGATTTTTTTCATAAAAAACCCCCAAATTGAATATTTAAAACTAATTAAATATTCCAAAAATCAAAGTGACAAAACTTCAGGCCGTTACAACCATGTAAAACTTATGTATGTTTGCTGGAGACTGGAGATAGATTAGTTATTGGTCTAGATATGGCGACAGAAGCGGGAGAAAAGATCGAGTTGATTCGTGCTGGAATGAAAGAAGCTCAGTTTAGGTAGAAAAGTTATGTAGACAAGAGATGGAAAGACCTATAATTCTTAGTTGGAGATCATATTTTTGTAAAGTATCGCTAACGAAAGGTGTGGCAAGATTCGAAAAGTCATGGAAATTAGCACCTATATTCGTTGGACCATTTTCTTTTATAGAAAGGATCGAAAAACTCGCTTACATGATATAGTTATCGAACAGTCTGGCAGGAGTCCATAACATGTTTCATGTTTCTCATCTTATGAAGTATGTTCGAGATTTAGAAACTACTATCACTCCGGCTGCATTAGAAGGCTTATTAGTGGAACCAGACATGAGTATAGTTGGACAGCCGGTTCATATCGTGCCAAGGATGAGAAAAAGTTAAGGAACAAGACCGTCAAATTAGTAAAAGTCCAAATGGAGCGACAGTGAGAGAGATTGTACCTGGGAGACAGAAGATAGAATTAGAGACACTTATCCTGATTTGTTTTATGACATGTTTTATATTTATGGTTATGATTTTTGTTGTGTACCTTATCGTAATTTCAAGGACGAAATTCTTTAAGGATAGAAGTCTCTAACTACCTTAATTTTGATTAACATTATTTAGGATATTCGTTTAGATAAATTAAATAAAATGACGTAGAAAGAAAAGGAAATTGAGATTTGATAATTAAATAGGTTGTCTCTTAATGAATGAAATAAATTAGAACATTAATAAGATAGAGATATATGAGGACAGAAAAATAGGGAAGGGACATAATTCCTTAATACATACTCTCTCATTTTCATTCCTCCCTCACTTTCACTCAAACAAACCTAAATTTAAACTAAGACTAGCCATCACAAGAGAATTCAAGAAGAAGATAAGCTAGAAAATCTAAGGAAGCATTAAGGGAAATCAACTATATATTCAAATCTCAAATCTCACTAATCAAACCAAGGTAAATAATAGTTACACATCTCATGTTTTAATTTTAATTTTAATTTGTAAGTATAAAACCCAATTTTTTTGCTTATAATATGTCATTTTATGATAGTTTGAATGATTATATGCTTACTGAATATTTGGATTTATTCATGATATTAGTTAATAGTTTTAAGTGTGAAAAATTATCATGTTATATCCAAATGGCTTGAAATTTTGATATGATGTTAAAAAAATTATTTTAGAAGTGGATTTTAAATTTCATAATTATTCAAGCACACATGAATTTATTATCAATTTTCTAAGTATAGAAAATGGATTATTTTGGCTTTTAGTTATTAAAAATAATCAAATAAATAATTTTGCCTCGAAATGTTTTGTTAAAGAGTATATCAAATTTGATTTGTTATGAGTTTGGGGTTTTTCCCAAGTGTTTGTGATTTAATATGAATTATTTAAGCTAGAAAAGCTTAATTATTCTATTAACTGATATAAAATGTTTGATTTAAAAATTATTTTAGAAATGTAAAATATGCTTTACATCAGTTTTCTCAAAAATATTTTCATAAATTTTTTTATCAACTAAGAAGAATTTGACAAACATTTGGAGTTGGTGAAAAGAAATTACTTTTATTAGCAATAAAACAGTTTTTCCATTAATTAAGGCTTTGTCGTGCCAAAGTTCATGATGTCACCCCTCATCTCACCACGTTTACGGTCCTCAATGTCAAATATGGGCAATGCATAGAGTATCAACTCTAATTGGTATGAAATGTATTAGTCTTGGTCGATGAAAGAGGCGCAGCATCAAGGTTGACATCATAGACTTCGACATTAGCATTGCCGCATTTTACATAAAAGGTGCATGGTGCCTCATATCTTCAATGACGTTGACCCTATTCTTTTCAAAGTATCTCACAGCGGTGCAAACGTTGCCGCATGTTTTGATAATGACTCCGAAAGGCAAGAAAGTCGCATCTTTTAACTTTAGCTATATAGTTCTGTGTTTTATCACTCCGAGTTTAATGATTTTTGACCTTAATTTTGGAACCTATTTTCGAAGAAGGCAAAGATGCTGCTTATATTAACTTCTGCCCTTATGATGTCACTTTTTTCTAAGGCATTGGTGCCGAGACTCATCAATTTCGACACCTATCTTTTAAGGTTTTATACTATGCAAACTAAGATTTATATTATATGACGTTGACACTCTATGAAGTGCGACATTTATGCTAATGGACCTATGGCCATATGTTTTATAAGTTAAACACTTTGATGTGTTTTTATATCAAAAAGGGGCGATGACACCAATGGCGATAATGACCCCGAGCTTTATCAATATAAGGTTTCATTTTTTGGCCTTATGGCTAATGTTTTGAGGAGTGAAGACCTCTAATTGGTTTTGGAAATTCTTCAATATTGTTTTATGTAAAGCACATACCATGGCGTAGGTATTTTGAATAAAGTAAATGGCTATAATTTTTCCTTATTTTAAAGCTATGATTCAAGGGTTAAATCATTTATAAAGATATATGTTTTCAAGGAAATAAAAAGGGTATTTAGCCCAAAATTTTACTCAAGTGCAATACAAACACAAACCAAAACTCAACAAGTCAGTGGGAAAAATATGGGTCAGTCAACAAAGTCAAAACAACACAACAATAGGTTCATCCACAAGGATAAAGCAATTATGACTCGAGCAAAACAAATCAGCAGTTCAACATTCTCACATCTACAAAGTGGTGAATGCAACATTTCAGCCCAAACATGTAGGCATTGGAGCAATGAAATGGAGATCAAACCATACTTCACAAATTAGTTAACATGAATACTAAGGACTCAACAAGTATTGGAGTAACAGCTCAACCAAGTGCACACATAATATGCAACCAAGACAACAACTCAACAAGCCGATGCAACCTAGACCAGAACCAATAATGTAACCAGACTAGACCACATGACAACATGACTACAAGAACAAGACATGACCACCAGACCACTCTAAAATGAAACAAACTCATATGTAACCAGACTATAATGCATCGAAATCAGAATTCAGGCACAAGCATAGGGGCTCGAAGCAAATGCAAAACTAATCAAAGTCAGGCTAGAAGTAAGAACCACACAGTAAGGCTATGCAGTGAGTTACTCAAGACAAATGAAAATACAACATACAAAGTGAAACCAGTCAACACAACATGAATGCAATGCTTCCACCAGACCAGACTTAAGAGTTCAGACATGTATATATGCAGTGACAACCAGACATGCACATGAAACCAGATTATAAGAAATAGTCTAGACTGTAAATGTACAAAGGCAAGAACAAGACAACATGAATGCAACTAGTCCACATCAATATGGAACCAGATCAATGTACACATGGAGACTCATAAGTTATGTAACAACCCGCATATTTTACGATTGAGTATTTAAATATTTTGTTTAAATATTTCATCGTTAGTTGGATTTTAGTCCGAAAAGCTACATTTTGCATACGGTCGAATTAGAACTCGAGACCACTTCCATTGAGTTCAAAATGCCGTTTGCGACCTTTTTGAGTATAAACTTCGTTATGTTTGGAGTTAGTAGAATTTTGCTACCTTTTCACTTTGGGTTTGAGTTTGGGTTTCAGCCCAATGTTCTATCTTAAGACCCTAGTTTCACCCCTCTTCTCCTCGTTACTTCATTTCTATTTCCTAATACTCAAGCTTTAGCAACAATGGAGAGAGGAATGGGAAATTAAAACTCCAAGTCCTAGTTTCCATTTGCAAATCAAGTTCTAGATCCAAATCCAAAGACAAGCTATTGGTAAGCATCATCTTCTTCTTCTCCAACTCATTCTCCTTTCAATTTCAGAAATTCCTAAACCTATCTTTGGGAATGTTCCTCTTTTGATCTTAGATTCAAGCTCATTTGGGTTGTGTTGAAGTGTGGTTGATTCTTCCTTTGCTTTCAAGCTTCTCCTTCCTTATTTTTGTGAAAAGGTGAGATTTTTATCTCACATCTATGTCTATAACTATCTTTGATTATTGGGTATGAATTCCTAACACTTATTCATGTGCATTTGCTTTTGGTTTGGATTGATTTGGTATATATTCCAACTTTTGGTGTTTTGAAAGCAAAACCCATGGAAATCCTTTTATGGATGTTTGAACATGTTCTTGGTGATGCATCAAAGAGCCTATAGGGCCGGGGTGCCGATTGGCATAAATCCCTAGCGCCATTGCTCGATCGGTCGCGAATTGGTTGGGTTTCCACGTTATTTTGTATAGGCAGAAAAACTGCCTAGGTTCCAGTCAGTCGACTGGACTTTGAATCTAGTCGACTGACTGTAACCAATTGGCGCACCAAAGGCAGATAACAGAGACAGAAGCTCCCTGTTTCCTACAGTCAGTCGACTGAACTCATTGAGCCAGTCGGCCGACCTGCTCTTAAATGCCTATTATGCCTATTTTTGCCTATTTCTCTTGTGTTTCCAAATTTAATCGATTCGGGTTTATTCCCACTTGTTGTATCAATTGTTATTCGACTTTGATGACTTCTATTTTGGGATTTTTGGGAATATCCATTTTGATGGATTTGATATCGATTTCTTTGGAATTAATTCACGTCTTCGTATGTGAATTTTAGTGATTGATTATTTCTACAATCATTTTTGTGCTTTGTCACTTTAAAAATATAAAGGTTTCAATACTAGTAGTAAATATCAAAACTCTTTTATCAAAATGATTTCAACTCTATTTTAAATATCAAGCTTGTTTATAAAATCGTTTTGCAATCTACTAGCATATACAAACCTTTACCTCACTCGTATGAGAAATTTAATTAAACGGCTTAGTAAAACAAGTGGTATGAAACGCTTGCGTTTACTTCGTCGGTTAATTCTTGGACTAGTTCGATTGAATCTCTTGTGACAATTTTCGAGTGGAAATCTACAATTTGTTCGTAAATAATTAAGTTAAGCTAGTGGTTATGGGACATGAAGCTAAACTCATTTATTTACTAGCTTAGTGTAATTTACACTTATCGATCAATGATGATCATTTTGTGATTTAGACTAGCAATATGCGATGTCTCTTTGTCTGCGAGGGAGTCTAAACCCCGTTTTTAGTGGAGCTTTGGCTTGGTAGGGTAGCGACCCATGGTCTTCGGGCCGTTTTAGTGGAGCTTCGGCTCATGGTCTTCGGGCCGTTTTAGTGGAGCCTCGGCTCAAAATTAATGGTTAGCAACCATGGAATAGCTTTACGTTTTGTGATACATGTGCTGGTGAGTTTTCATGCTCCCGTTCTAGTGATAGGCCTCTTTCCCCTTTTTGTGATTTCTGGATTTCTATTGATCGATTTCTAGAATTTGTGTTTCATCAATTTTCATGATTTGCATTGATAATCTTTATCAATTTTTGTGCATTAGTGAATTTGTGTTTCACCAGCTTTTCTGATTGGCATTTATATGATCATCAATTATTGTGGTTTGGTGAATAAAATAAAGAAGATGACGTTCTTTTTAGTGCTTCGAGATTTCTTGAGATATTGTATGATTTTCGTTGTTATTTAATGTATATTTGTCGTAGTATGACATTTTTGTTATCATACGTTTTTATCATATCTCTTCTTATATCTCATTTTACCTGATAATTATAGCTAGACTGATCCGTTTATTATTTTCTTCTTAAATAATACTCGGGTCAGACCGAGATGTTATAGTGCTTCCTCTTGACTTCTTATCAGGGACCGTCGCCTGATTTTTGGCTAACTACTTTAGATTAGTAGTTTTTTTTTGTATACATTTGAGATAGAGACTCCTTGATGTATACTTATTCTTTTTTCTAGCATTTGTATCTATTCTTTTGTTATATTATGGATCTTGTTAGACCACTACTCTGATGTACACTTTCATGTGTTATATTCATACCTGTTTCCGCCTTTGTGATATAGATATATGTGACTGATTTATGTTATCATTGTTTCTATATTTGTTTCCGTAGACCATATAGCCATTGTGTAGTAGCTTTGAGTTTGTATCGGCATGTCGGATTACCTTTCGAAATGAAATGCATGTTATACCATCTGACATATGGTGCTCGCACAAAGCCAATTACATGGGTGGCCGCTCCTCAACAGCCTTATTCTCCACGCTAGTTGACGACATTACTCTGTAGTGTTCTTGGCTAGCGTGGGTATAGAGGTGGGGCGTCACAAGTTAAATGGAACCAGACTGCAACAACATAGTTGTGAACACACAAGAGAGCATACATATGTACATAGTAAACAGACTGCAATTACGAAAACAGATGTGACCAGAACATCAGTGCAACATGACCACAATTTCATCAGTGAAGACCTATGCAAACTCTATAAATGGAACCATGACTACAACATGCATTTAGATATGTACAAAGCTCAACTTCTACATGAACCAAGCAAACTGTGCATAGTGATATGCAACAAGCAATAATATGACGGTGAAGTCGTTACATGTTTCACAATACAACATAGTATCAGTAGCATTTCAAATATAGTCAAGGAATGGTTTTAAAAACAGATAATAACATCATTAATTGGTCAAAAATTATAATATTGCCAGCAAATAAATGGAACTGCAAATCATGGTGAATGAGTCAGCATACTGATAAACTTCTCAAATTCCAGTCGTAGAGAAAAGAACGAAACCGATTCAAGAATTCAAGAATTTTCAACAACGAACAAGTCAGAATCATCACAAATGTTCAAGCAAGAATCTAATGGCCGAGCCAAATATTTGAAGAATTCAAAGAAAAATATACGAATGATAAAATAGGATTTCGTTCCCTATAAATTCCCATTATCATCATCAGCAGTAAAAACAAGTCGAGCATAACCAAAATAAAAAAGGGCAAAATCACATACTATTTTTTTATCATTCGGGCTTGACACAAAATTGGAGCGACCGTGGTCAATTCAAAGGCAAGGAGTCGATTGACGAAGCCAATCAATGCAATAGCATACTTAATCGATCAATATCACAAGCGGTGCCTCAATTTGAAAACCTAATTTATGAAGAGTAGAAAAAAGGAACGATGGAGCATACGAACAAAAAAGGGAGAATGCATTTTTCTTGAGTTATATTTTAAAGTAAGATGGTTCCTCTTTTTGTATTGGGCTTAATTTAGAAATAGGGTTTTTAGTTTAATCTTTTATTTTTCATTTGTGATTTTCCTTTTAAATTGTATAACTTTTTAGTTCTATAACTAGGTACAAACTACGGGGCATAGCTTGAAAATTCACAACGCCGTGGTTGAGTTATGGAAGGATTTTGAGCTTAGACCTAGGTTAATCAAATTAGCGGGCATCGCGAGCTTGTGTTTTTTAATTGTCCGATTACTCAATTTCTAGTAGAAACCTTGGGGGCAGCACATAGGCAGGTTATTTCCGAAGCTGGGTAAAACTATTTGTGATCTCTACTGCATTTCTTTCTGTTATCGTTTTTATTTTCGCATTAATTTTTATTGTTATCAGCACACCCTATTCACCCCCCCTTTAGGGTGAAAACGATCCTATAAGTGGTATCAGAACTAGGAACAAAAACCATTTTTCTGTTTTTAAAATTTTGATTTGTTAAAAAATGGATTCTTTTAATAATGCTTTTGCTGAAGGTCCGTCCATAGTTAGACCACCCATGTTTAATGGTGAATATGCTTATTGAAAAAATAGAATGAATTTTTTTCTAAAAACTGTAGATACATGGAATATTGTTGAAATGGGATATAGGACACCAACAATAATGGTAGATAATCAAGAAGTTGAAAAACTTATGGATCAATGGACAGATCTTGAAAATAGACTGCAAAATGCTAATGCTATGAATTCTATTATTTATTCATTAGATCAAACTGAATTTAATCGTGTCTCACATTGTCTAACTGTACAGGAAATTTGGCATACGCTTGAAGTGACTAATGAAAGAACCTCCTAGGTTGAAGAATCTCGCATTGCCATGCTTAGTAGAGAATACGAGAACTTCACAATGGCTAAGGATGAAAGTGTTAAAGAAATGTATGGATGACTTTCTAATCTTATATACAAATCAAAATCCCTAGAAAAACCATACGCAAAACTGGAAACTGTCTGAAAAATCTTCATAATTCTTCTACGAAAGTTTGAAGCAAAAGTGACTTCCATTCAAGAATTAAAGGATCTAAAACAGGCTAAAGTTGAAGAACTCATCGAAATCTCACCACTTATGAGCTAGAAATCAAATTCAAGGAAGAACGCGAAGGAGGAGATACACAAAAGAAATCAATAGCTCTCACAAGAATGATGGAAAGTGAAGATGATGGTGATGATGAAAGAGCAGCTAAAATGGCACTATAATAAAGAGATTCTAAAGGCGGAACCGCAAATACAGAAATTCAATTCTAGATCAACAATTAAAGAGCAGAATTGTCGAAGCTCTAGACAACTCAGAAAAACAGGAGATCATTGTCGTTAGTGCAATGAACCTAGTCATATCAAGCCAAATTGTCCTCAAAATCCATTCAGCAAAGGAATGAAACTGAAAATGAGAAGTTTTGCAGCAACTCGAGATGAAAGTGATGAAGATGATGAAAGCATTGGTAGTGAGAGTGAAAAACCAAATCCGTGCTATTCAAGAGAAACAAGCTACAACAATGATGACGAGCCCAACGAGATATCAAAACTTACTCACTCACAATTGCTTATATATTTTCATGAAGTAAATTGCTGTTTTGAACGACTTAGGGAGAAGTATGCTACAATTGAATCACAAAGAGATAGTTTGATAGAACCAAATAAACAGCTTGATCAAATGGTTCAAAACTATAGAAATAAGAGCCATAAATATGATAATGCCCATCTTTAGAAGAGGAAATAAAAAAAAATCAGAAATTAAAATTAAATCGCTTGAAAATGAGATTTTGACTTTGAAAGAAAGTGAAAATACTAGGAGAGAAAATTCTATTAAAAGGTGCATTTTATTATTAAATGAAAATGAATCTCTCAAATCACAAGTCCAACAATTGTCTACAACTTTAGGAAAATTCTCCAAAGGGGAAAAATCACTAAATATGTTATTAGGAAAACAAACTGTTAATAATATTAGACATGGACTTGAGTATACTCAATCTGAAAAAGGTAGAAGAAAATTAATCATGTCAACTCCAAGTGAATGATTTATGGAAAAATTGGACACAATCAAAACAATTGCTGGTATAGACCCAAACACACAAAAACCATACTAATTTGGGTTTCCAAAGGCATGGATTTAAAATTCCTTAAAGTCAAATAAATTTGGGTGCCAAAAGGAACAAACATAAACTAATTTTCTTCTACACATTGTTTTTCAAAATTTTATGTCACCAACAATCATGGACCTATAAAAACAAACAGGCCACCAAAATCTTTCCTCATATAGGTGTGTTGGCAGGCTAAGGAACAACAAGAGTGATACTTGGATTCTGGTTATTCCAGGCACACGACGGGCGACAAATCAAAGTTACTTGGCCTAGAGAAATACAAAGGTGGCAGAGTCACAATGGGAAAAACGATGTATTATATGTTGAAAATCTGCACCATAATCTGAATTCAATCAGCTAGTAAGAGGAAAGCGAAAAAGAAACTTCCGTGAGCACAACAATTAAAATTGACAAGGATGAAAAATGCAAGGTAGTTGATCAAAAGAAACATCAAGGTATGATGGGTTCACTTCTTTATCTTACTGCTTCGACACCAGACATTATGCTCTATGTTTGTTTATGTGCATGGTTTTAATCAAATCCAAAAGAATCTCATTTAAAAGCTACATACACCACAATTTGGTCTGTTGTATCAAAGTAATGAAAATATTAAGTTAAAAGGATATTCAGATGCAGACTATGCTGGTAGTCTAGTTGATAGAAAAAGCACTAGTGGAATTGATCTCACAAATAATCTTGTACATCATTCACTCACCAAGCATATGGATGTTAAACATCATTTCACTAGAGATCACATTTCCGAAGAAAATATCTACATAAACTTCATTTCTACCGATTCTCAATTAGCAGACATTTTTTACAAAACCCCTTCCAGAAAATAGTTTTTATCAACTTCGTCTCAGTTTAATAATTTTAGAATTTTGATTTTATATTTTTTGGATTTGATATAAAATGTCGAAAAGTTAAATAATGGCTAAAAAATGACGGGTGTTGATATTAATCATGCATTATGACTTGAGACAGTATATTTGGTTAATTTATTTAAAAATTTAAACAAAATTTGTAATAACTTTGGTTGGCGAAAATTCCATGACCATCTCTATTCCTTTCATATTTCTACGACAATCACTCATCAAAATCCAATATAGTATGTCAAAATGTGGTATATAAACAGGAAGTTATTCATTTTTTAATAAGATCAGAAAATTAAATCATCCAAAAGTACTCACTCCCATTTAAAAGTCTTTAAGGATATGCATGGGTGAAATACTTGGAATATTTGATTACATGCTTTCATGCTCATTTAAGAGTCTTCATGGTTTTGCATATATGGAATACATATCAAATTGATTGAAATAAATGAGTTGATTCTAATCCCTTTTAAAAGTCCTCACGGTTATGCGTAGTTAGAAGATGCTTGAAATTCAATTTTTTAAATTAAGGAATACTACTAATCTCATTTAAAAGTCCTAATGATTATGCATTGTAATGACCTGGATTTTTGGATGTTTTAAGTAGACACACATGCCGACTCAAAACACACAAAGAGGTAGATTGTTATTAGGGTAAATAAGAAAAGAGAAAGAAAAAAACAAAATAGAATCTCGTAGCAGAATGACAAAATATAATAATCAAATAGCAGTTCATGAAGCTGTTTACAAAAATATTTGATTATACTTATACAACAAAGAATCAGAGTTACATATATCAGAGATAAATAAATGACAATGCAGTGGAACAATATGATGCGGTGGAATGATATAGTAAATAATAATACAATCTTTGTCTTCGTCCTCCAGAAACAAGTCTTCCAATCCTGAAATGCTCAGACTAACCCAAGCGAATTGAAAAGACAAAACACTCAAGTCAGAACTAAACGATCTTATGTAAGCTAAATCAACGGTAAATATGAGTGTAACGGCGTCAGAAATGTTTACGGGGTTTGAAATATCTTATCCAACGTCTAATATGAGTGCAGTAACTCAAGAGATGTTCGGAATTCACATCTCCTAAGGATCCGTTAAACCATCTACTATGTATTACAATACGCTATTATAATAGTGTCCACAATAAAGTTAAGTATTAAAATAGCGTTAAGGCGTTACCCATATCCCCGTTAACACATTTTATATAATGCCATAATCTATACAGATACTGTAAACTCCACCCACAGGTGGGCTATCAAGGAGCACTTCATAGGTACGACACAAAACAAACTCGTAGAAGGCATGCTAGGGCATGTGAACATGGAACATGAGGAAATGATAGGGTAGGTATACCGTTTGTGGATCCGGAATGGTGGTAATGCATAGCAGCTACTACCATGCACTTCGGAACATAGTCCTAAATCAAAATCAAGGGTGGCCACCAAATCAAATCACAAAATCAGAATATAGTATCGAAGAAGTGTGCCCGATCAAAGGAATGACCTCACTTGGCCCGACATGGCTTTTGATTTAGTCACATCTAAGCTGACTCACTAGAGTTAGGGTCACATCATACCTCATGCAGAACTTGCTCGCCAAACCATCCTACTTCATTTTTGGAATCTCCACTACGTGCACAGTTGTTAAAGTGGTTTCGGTATTGGCAGAGAGTATGACAATATCTGATCCCAGTCTCTTTAACAACCAATCGCTTATTACACACCGGATGGTTCTTTTACATTTAAAAAGTCAATTCACCATTTATTTCAAAATATCATATTCTCAAAACCATATCACTTTCGACATTATATTCGCTTTCAAGTTCATATTCGCCTTTGGAATCATATTGTTTCAAAATCATAATTCTTCCAAAATCATATTTCCAAGATAGGTTAAATCCTTACTTCAAATCATCATATTCAATTAATTGTAACACTTAAATCTCAACTTAGGTTGTAACATCAATTAACCGTATTCTCCTTTAAACCAATTAGTTAAATATAAACACTTCTGCTTTACTTAGTCTGAAAATTTAGAAAATAGTTTAAATAGTTATAAATGGTTAAAACTCTAAAATAGCTTAGTTATAGATTTAAGATACTGTTAACTTGATTGAAGATAGTTAAATAGATTTAAAATAGATTAAATATAATTAAAATAGATTAAATAGCTTTAAAATAGATTAGTTAGATTTAATATAAGTTAAAAATGGTTTAATTAGTTTAGAAGTTTGAAAATCGTAATAATTAAAGTCTTTAAAATAACATATTTTAAAACAGTTTATATTAAAAATATGAATTTGGAATTTATATCAATTTAAACTATTTATTTCATTCCAGCACATTTGGACCACTTCAATTCCCAAAACCCAATTTCAAATTTCCGATCCAAATTCTCAATAAATTATTTAATTCAATATCTCTTCCAATCCATATTCGAAATATCAATTTAAATTGCTCTAGTTTCAATATATTTCAAAGTTATATATTCAACCAATTTTCAATAACCCATTTCTATAAATTTCATTTATACTAAAAAATTCAATTTTTCCATTTCAATTAAATTTCTCTAAACCATTCCTTTAAACCAATTCCAATTTCAATATAAAACTTGAATTTCGACAGTAATTCAATTTATGTAAATCAAGTTTCTACTTTCAAAATACCGGTTAACTAAATTCAAATTTCAAAATCAATTAATTTGACCAATCCGTTGTCCGTATATAACTTTCTACCCTAGGTTCAAGTGGTACGGATATTTTTCATTTCAATTTGTAATTTAAATTTTTAAAGTCATGTAATATTTCAAACCGCAATCCCGAAAATAAATAACATCCATAAAATCGCTCGAGTCAATCATTTCAACCTATAATGATTTTTCCTAAATCTATGAAACATTCGGGTATGTATCATTTCAACCCATAGGAAAATTGCAATATTATAACAATAAAGAAATACAATATCTAGTCAGCCAATATTAACAATCAAATATCCATCACAATCATCATCCATATCAATCAATAATCAACAAATAACAGGTTATCAATTATAGGCGATTAACTGAAAATATAAATTCAATAATAAATTGAAAGACAATTTAATTCAAATTAACTGGAATGACGATTTAAATATATCAAATAGAAATAAATAAATTTCTAATCACATCAAAATTTAATTTGACCAACATAAGAAATTTTATAAGTTGTTAGAGGGTTAAACACTCACCTTTGAATTTAAATCGAATTTAAAATCCAATTTAAATCCAAAATTTGAATAGTTTCAGAATTCATCCAAACCAGCGTCAAAATATCTGAAATTTCAGTAAGATCCTAGCGGAGAAAACCGCATGTAATTCTGACCTCTTATGCAAGAATTATTAAGATTTGAACATTATATAATTTCATTTAAACAAAAAAATAATAATAAAACCATAAAATAAAAGAATACATGTATCTGCACACGTGGCCACGTTATCAGGCATCTCCTTCATGCAGGGACCAACACGCTACAGGATTCCTCAATCCTATTCGAACAAGTCAACGCGTCCGCCTCCTTTTGACCACCTCGCGCTCATGCCTTTGGCCATCGGAGGGTCGCCGGTCACCACCCAACCTACCACCTTGACGAGCCGCACCCCTCCAATACCATCCAGTCTCCCTGAAACAATGCTGCCGCCGCCACCCTTTACAGTTTTCAAAACCCTAAGTCACCAATACAGACCGCCTCTGACCACCATACGAGGTGTGACCACCAGCGATCTGCTCCACGAAGCGAGCTCTACAAAACCTCTCTAACAATTTCAAAAACCATCGCAGTTGATCAAACCCTTAATGAACGGCCGAGATTAAATCTTCAATTTGTGGACAATAGTGATTCAAATTGGAAAAAAATTACAGATTTGAGATGCGCTCGTCAATGGCTTCAAATCGATATATAAATCGATATAGTTTGAGGAGTTTGATTTTCAATTTGATTTTTGATTTGGATTTGCAATTTGAGAATTAAGGCTGGTAGGCATTGGAAAGAGAGGAGCAAATGGAATTGTACATACAGACAAATGAAAATAAGAAGTGGTTAGGGTTTATAACAGACTATTTATAGATAAAGCTGAAAATAGAATGGATGGATAGGATTTGATTTACACGTTGAACGATAAGTGACCCGAAAAGCCCGTTCTTTCTCCGGAACGAAAATGGGTCATCCCATATATCAAAATAGATGTTTTTCGATAATTTTAAATTCAATGGAACAGGTTTCAAGTCCCAGTTCCATCGTACGAAGAAGTTATGTTAAAATTAGCTTATTTCAAATCGATTTCAATTAAGATGATTTCTAGGCGTTTCGAGCCCGTACGATCAAACGACAAGTCCGATCGCTACCGTTATGGATCTAATGAAACTGGTTTCGTCAAAATCTGAGACATTTGCCAAAATGGATATTTCGCGTTAATTAAATAAATTAAATTAATTAAATCACCTTTCAATTCCAATTTAATAATTTACAATTTTTATCAATTTTGATTACCTAGACATATATAATAATTTAAAGTAAAATTACATGTCAATTTCAATGTTGATTATTTCAATAATTACAGCATTCAAATTCAACTGCAATTAATCCAATTAATTAAAGTTTAATTCCAATAAATTGATTGTATTTGATTCAAATCTTTATACTCAATCAATTATTATTCTATAAACATAGCTACATTTGGTTTACATTTCATTACATTAATATCCTCAAATTTTCATCTTTTATTTGTATTAATTACCATATTTCAACTATATTGAATTTTTTCAATTTCACACATTAAATAATATTTAAAATCCCAAATTGATTTATTTATCTTGATTTCACTATTTTATAAAATCAATTATTATATTATGAATAAAATTAACATTTCTATTCACTTTATTACATTCACTGATTTCAGTTTTTGTCTTAATTCTTATTAATGTAACATTTACTATCATTCAATTGTAATAAATTTCCAATTAAATTTAACAGACTAAATAAACGTATAACTTATAATGATTGTCACAATTAACCTTTAATCATATTTATAAGTTTATTACTTACAAGTGGCTGTTGAAATCACATATATAATAATGATTTTATTCAGTTACCATTTATTATACTATTTCATTAATTAATTCAATATTTACATTGGTTTTTCTTATATTCAATTTATAACCAAGTTATAACATTTACACTATTTTGCTTTGCCAAAAAAAACATTTACACTATTTCAATTAATTGGAATTTGATAGAAGTGGTTAATAATTTACTTTAACTAACAATGTTACCTTCCATTTTAGTTATAATTTCATTATTAAATTACAATTTTTTTAATTTCTTTCAATATTTAATCACAGATCTTATTAAATTAATCATTTCAAATTATCAATATTTACGGGTCGTTATACTCTCCACCACTCAAAACTTTTCGCCCCAAAAAGGAAAAAGAAGGGAAAAGAGGAATTTAGAAATCAATATATCTTATTCATAATATTAAATTTATAACAAATAATTTACAAAATTAAATAATTTTAAATAAAATATCAATTTATAACAATTAAGTCCCCTTATACTCAAATTAGCAAAAGTTTGAAAAAACATTTCATAAAATTTTCTAAGTCCAAAATATTCCGAAAATTTCGAAATAATCTCCTTTGTATGGAGAGGCTCGGGAGAAATAATAATATCAAAATAAATATATATAATATATTTTCCAAAATTATATATCCCAACAACGGGAAAACAATATAATATCGCTAGAAAACCGTAATACGAGAACGTACCTACACTTGGGCAAATAACGTTTATTTTATGAAACCAAAAGCTATTGCTTCCAGAAACCTGTATTTCACTTATATAATCCGAAGAGGTTAATAATTATATAAAATGAAATATTTAAAGCTGTTTCAACTAATAACAAAACAATCGATGCAACATGACAACAATCACTCATCATCACAAGGAATCAAAGTAATCAACCATTCACTCATAGCGAGTAAAACAAATAGCTTGTTCGGGTTTAGACACTTCAATCGTACAGAATGATAAATAACTACCAAGTATACCATATACTCAACAGTCTTAGATACAACTCAATAAATTATCCATACATCCAAACAGTTAGAAGTATCCTTGCCCGAACAGCCCATAAACGAAAATAACAACAAATACCAAACATTATTTAAGTTCATTCTTATTAATTTATTTTCACGAGATTTGTTGTTCATCATTTTTTTTCATTCAATGATTACTTTCTTAAATTTTACATTTATTTCATACAAAATTTTATACCCGTTTATTTATTCAGCACTTAATTCCATTTATTTACATTCGTTTAGTTTCATTTTCTAACATATGTCACTCATACACAATTAATTTAAACATATGTAAATCAATTCTTAAAGTACTATATAGGTTTCTTTGTAAATAAATCCACATTCATTCATTCAGTACTTGTTTACATTTATTCACATAATGTCAATCTCGTTATATTACATTATATTCATTTCTTACAATAAGTTATTTCCATTCAATTGTTTAAAATAATCAATGAATTTATTACTTAAGTGTTACATATATTTTATTGCAGTTTAGTTCACATTATAAATTTATATACTTGATTTCCGTTAGATATTAATATTCATTAGTGTATAAGTTCATTTCCATGTTTCTTACTTTTTATTTACGTTCATCCTTTCTTATATAATGTCAATGAATATTAAATCCTTTTCTAAATCATTTTAGCAATTTATGAAGTTATAATCATTTAATTTATTATTATATTCAATTTTTTCTATTCATTTCAATTATAGATGGCTTCCATTATTAACTTAAGTTTGAAATCATCTATTTACAGTATTCATCTTTCTACTTATTTTAATTACAAATAACTTCAACCATTTACTTATCTTGACAATCACTTATTTATAATACTCACCCTTCTATTACATTTAATTAGCAGTATTTCAATTGTAATTTAGGTTTATAACAACTATAATATCACAGATCTTATTTGTAAAAAGAATTTCGTTGAACACCTTCATTACTTTAAGTTTTACTTGTATAATATCCCATTACACTTTCTTATTAAACATTACAACTTTAAATATTTGCAAGTTATATACATGTCTTTAAGAATGCAACTGAAAATTACACAGGTTTATCTTACTTCATTTAGTAAATAAATGTTGAATAGTTACCTTTTCTTGTATTTCATATCCCTTTTTATTTACAGGTTACAAGTTTCAATTTTCTTATGTACTGCATTTTTAACTTAGCATTTAATTTCTTATTTTAATTTAGAAGTTCCAATTATTAAATGGTTAAAATTTCATTTCATTTCATTTCTATAATTAAAATCTCTAAATTTACAGAAATTTAATAACTAAATGTCGAGTTCCTTTTCAAATAATTTAGAATTATATATATATAACCATATCTTTCTACATTTCAATCCTATTTAGAATTTTAATTTGTGATTTGTTTATCAAAACAAACGTGTAGTAAAACTACTACAACAACCTTCCCTCCCTGAAGCTCAAAGATGAATGTCGATGATGAGTGCACTCATCACCAAAATTACTTTCCAGCGACAAAGAGTGGAGTACATAACTTATTTTCTTCCAAAATTCTTTTAAACTTTTCTTTCAAATTAACTTGAAGTATTTATATCAGAAAATACTTCCTAATAATATTAATATTATATTCCAAATTCATTTGAAAGAAATTTCAAAATTCCGAAACTTAAGTTCTAAAATTTCCAACTTCTATTTATTTTATTTACAATCTCATTTTTAGCTAATATTTATAAATTTCACTACCTAACATACAAATATATTACAACCAAAATATATCATTTGTAAAATTGTTATTTTACATACAAAATATACAATAGGCAAAATTATTTCATTCACCTATATTTCAAAACAAATATCGTGTCGGTCTGTCCTATCTAGTGTTTAGAAATCCCTATCGATGTCATAGCGTCCTATACCCCAATTAAATTTATAATACAAAATGGAACAAATTAACGCAACCTTTTATAACACTAACAAATACGTTTTCTCATATATATACTCTCAGCGACTCATTCTAGGGTATTACTACCTAAATGAATATGAGTCAGACTCCACAAAGCTAAGGTTATCGCTAAGCCAAAACTCTGGTACCAACTGTAATGACCTTCCTTTTTGGACGTTTTAAGTAGATACACATGTTGACTCAAAACATACAAAGAGGCAGATTATTATTAGGGTAAATAAGAAAAGATAAAAGAAAAAAAAAATAGAATCTCACAGCGGAATGACAAAATATAATAATCAAATAACAGTTCATGAAGCTATTCACAAAAACATTTGATTACACTTATGCAACACAGAATCAAAGTTACACATGTCAATGGTAAATAAATGAAAATGTAGCGGAGCAATGGAATGATATAGTACTTTGTCTTCGTCCTTTTGAAACAAGTCTTCGAATCCTGAAATGCTCAGACTGACCCGAGCGAATTGAAAAGACAAAACACTCAAGTCAGAACTATAATATCTTATGTAAGTCAAATCAACGGTAAATATGAGTGTACTAGCGTCAGATATGTTTACGGGGTTTGACATCTCTTATCCAGTGTCTAACGTGAGTGCATTAACTCAGGAGATGTTCGGGATTCACATCTCCTAAGGATCCATTAAACTATCTACTATGTAGTACAACATGCTATTATAATAGTGTCTACAATAAAGTAAAGTATTGAAATAGCATTAAGGCGTTACCTATATCCCCCTTAACACATTTTATATAATGCCGCAGTCTATACAGATACTGTAAACTCCACCCACAAGTGGGCTATCACGGAGCACCCCATAGGTACGACACAAAAAAAACTCATAGAAGACACGCTAGAACATGTGAACACGACACACGAGGAAATTCTAAGGTAGATATACCGTTTGTGGATCCATACTGGCGGTAACGCATAGCAGCTACTACCACCCACCTCGGAACACCCCCCCAAATCAAAATCAAGGATGGCCACCAAATCAAATCACAAAATCAGAATATAGTATCGAAGAAGTGTGCCTGATCGAAGGAATGACCTCACTTGGCCCGGCATGGCTCCTGATTTTAGTCACATCTAAGCTGACCCATGTGAGTCAAGGTCACGTCATACCTCATACAGAACTCGTTCTCCAAACCATCCTACTTTATGTAACGACCGTGATTTTTACCGTCGTAATAAATGTTTTTAAAATCGGCAACGACCGTAATTTTTGAGTTACGGTCGGAATAAAATATTTTAATAGAAATTTTAAATTTAAAAATTTGGAAAGGAAAATATGATGCAAATTTATAGTTGAGTCTGCATGTCTTTGTGCTCAATTAAAAGTAAGTGTTCATATAGCTAAAGTTATATTCTCTTTACATGAATAATTGCGCGCACACCTATGTATATATTAAGTTCAGGTAGCTTTAACTATACTTTACTTACTGGCGTGCAAGTTCTACATGTTAGTTTAATTTCTTCAGTTGTATTTAGTTAGTATAGTGGTGTATATTACATGGTCCAGGCAACAGGTGTAGTAATGAGGTCTAAGTCATCTATTATTTGTATCAAATTCATTTTTGAATGCAAGTGGTAATGCACGAAACTAAGTCTAGGGATATTATTATTCCATCTGCCTGATGCTAAAATAATGTGGCCTTAGAATATGTTGTTTGGTATTCATGTTGCCTATGTGAGTCGGTGCGTGCAACAAGTTCTAGTCATAAAAAAAAACTTTTATGAATGCGAAAAATATGATCTAGGTTGCATATTCTTGTTTTTTTCCGTGTGTTCAAAAATGAATAGCACTCTTACTGTTGTGTTAATTGGTTTTCAATGAATGAAGCGAAGTCATTTTTTTTCTCTTTCCAAGTCCTTTTCGTAGCTTGCGCACACGTATAGCTTTTAATGCTCTGTACTTAAATATTGGCCAACACGTTCTCAATTTAATAAAGTGTACTCGAGTTGTCAGAATGCATAATTTACTCAACTTATTCATATTTTTGAGAAAATAAAATGCTGCACCATTATTTCACTTGGTTTTAAAAGCTTCGGTTGCAGTGAAAAATTGCATTAATGGCTGTCCTTCTTGCCACTTGAATATCTGCTGCTTATTCTTTGAACGAGTTGAGGTGAGTGTAAATACTCACGTTGCTATTTTTTTTGAGAACGAATGCTGCATGTGTACGTTCTTGTGTGAAGTTGCGCTTAGTATAAAATATCATTTCAGTCACATTTTTGTTAAGTGAGTTTAAATACTCATGTTTCTAAATTTTTGAATGAATGCAAAAAACTTGGTTATTAGGTGCTTGGGGTAATTCCTTTGTGCGTGTGCACAAAACCCATATTACAAGTCCAGGTTATAAATCTTTGTTTTATTTGTTCGTGCCATCAAACTTTGCAATGAGTTTCCAAGTCCAGACCACTTCATTTCATATTTCAACTATTTTGTGAGTGCTAGTATGCTTGCACCATATTCAAGTCAAAGAATTTGTCCTGGTCTTAAAACATAGTTTGCGTAAAAAAAAAATGAATGACTTGTAGTTGCGTGCATGACCATGAAAGCCTGTAGAAAGTGCATGCATAGTAATGTTTTGCTTATGTTTTCTAGTATAATAGTGTTCACGTATAGATGTAGGTCTGAGTTTCAATACTTAGCAAAATGCATCATTTGTGTGGCAAGAATTATGGTCAGATGTGTCAGCACGTTAGTTGATGTGTATATTTCTTTTGTATCCATATGCGTTCCTTCAAGTATGTGCTATGATGGAAAAGTCATAATATAAAAATCCAGACCCCTTTATCCTTGCGTTTTATGTTTGTTAGCGGTTAATTATAAATATCACCATTTGCACATTAGTTTATCGTGGTATTATCTGGTTGAAACTTTTTATTGCATTACTTGTATAAAAGGTCGTAGTACACGTGAATGTGTTCAAGTGTTTTATACACCGTGTTTAATTCGTTTTGAACCGGAGTTTGGTTTTAAAACGAAATTTTGCACCGTTATTTTTATAACGGAACTCTTACACCGGTATTATATTTTTTGGTGCGTGTTGTTTTGGTGGTATTTTTGACCAACGAATTTACCGTTGTTCTTCACTTCAACAACCGTCAATTTTAAAGAGAATTTTTAACCGGTTATCCCGTAATGCTGGTTGGATATCCGTTTTTACGGTGTTTTGCGAAGCGCAATTTACTCGTCGAAATTGCTATAGTTGTTGCTATTTTAATCACGTGTTTTAAAATTCGTTTTAAATTTAAATTATTTCCAAAAATTGTACAGTTTGCGCTTTCAAAAGAATGAGGAAGCGAATCAAACACTTCAGCAAAATTGAGGACTACGAACCCTTACTTTTACTGATTCGCTTAATTCCGGACTTGTCCGTTTGAGAACGTAAAATGTATTTTTTTATAAAATACACAATTTTGCACTTTCAAGGAAACGATGAAGAGATTTAAACGATTTAACAAAAGTGCGGAGTATGGAATCACACTTTTCCTATTTCGGTTAAATCCGGACTCGTTAATTGAAATAATTGCTGTTTGATGATTTTGACGATTTTGTGTGCTTTCGAGCCACTATGTTGGACCTTCGGGTCATATGTTGGACCTTCGGGTCAAATACCAGTACTAGACCTTCGGGTCATATGTTGGACCTTCGGGTCATATGTTGGGCGCCAAAATTATGTTGACAGTACTTGGTAGGCTTCGGCCATATGTTGATGCACGTGTGACGTAGCTAAAGCTCGCCATTTGTTGGGATCGATCCACTTTTATGTTGATTTTCTAGTTATCAATTTCTGATTTCTAGATTTTGCGAATAGTTGTTTTGAATTCAATTGTGAATTTAAAAATTATTTTGATGTGATTTCTTCACTTAATTATGTCGATTTCTTATGTTGAATAGTCTCATTCGAGATTATTATCATTTTGATTTATGTTGTTTATGATGTATTCACTTCTAAGAATAAATTAGACTGATCCGTTTATTATTTCTTTTAAATAATACTCGGGTCAGACCAAGTTATTTCAGGGTAATCTCTATCTCTGATTCTGAAGCAGCTTCAGCTTTTGGGATTTCGCATCATCTTTTGTCTAGCCGTCGAGGAGTTCTTTTGGTTATTTGACTTCCATCTTATGTATGTAGTTATCCATGTATATGTGTATTTGGTTCATGGGAACTATAGATTGTTGTAGCATGTATTCCAGACTTGTCTTCCGCTATATATCTGATATTTCTGTTCTGATGTGATTATTGTGAAGACCCGCAAATCCGTACTCCTTGAATATACACTAATCTCCATAGATTAATTCAAGATGAACAGAAATACGAATTCTCAATGTTTAAGAAAAAAAAGACAAAAGAAGAGAGAAAGGATAGAAAATGGAGAGGAAAGAAAATAGAACGGAACAGAAAACAACAGAACAATAACAGAATCTCACAATTCGCAGCGGAACAACATATAATAAATAAATGAATAATCTTCAAACAAAGAACTATATCAGTTATTACATTTCATACATTACATTTCATTACATCATATCATCAGAGTGTACAACAACAACAACATCAAACAGCAGAAAAGAAATACTATATACTAGTAATACGCCATGCCATCCAGCTTGCCTCCAGCAACTCTAGAATATCCTGATAAACCTTAACTCTTGACTGCCCGTGTGGAAATTGGTGGGCACCCAGAGTTTAGGAAGGAAAACAATAAACTCCGAGTCAGTCATGTGATTGGTGTGAGAACTCAAAACAGTTTATTTATCTTTAAAAACAAAATAGAGGAATATTTTTAAAGTCAATTCACAATGCTTTTAAAAATGAGACTACCATAAGGCCTCCCGCACACACACACAATGCAAACGCAGAACTGGAGGAGATTTCTCCTTATGATAGTCAAAGATGCTTGATACGCATTAAAAAGAAACATTTGATATTATTACTAGTGCATAGTGTAGGAAAAATTCATTTCGAAAGTAGAATATAAATCTTAGCCAACATACGACCATTATCGTATGCCTACCATAGCTAACTATGTTCAATAGCAGGTTACCGCCACATTCCATAACAGGTTATACAACTAAAACCGTACAAGTCTCGTATTGTTTCTTTGGATTTCCAACGAATGATCAGGCCAAGGAACTTCCCATTGCCACATGAGAACGCCTCTGGATGGACGTCCCCGAGAACCAAACCGGATCTCTGCCAACACAAGGCCGGGTTACCCCTAATTGAGTAACAACTGACCGAATATGCCATCCCCCGGTCCTTTGGGACCTTTTACCGAGCGCTCGTAATCAATTCACACAATCATAAAGTGTTTTCAACATGAGTAAGTATCTGGGCTCCATACCATGATACCACCCTTTTCCAGAAGGAAATGCACATACCCTAAAGGGCGCTACCCCTCATAACCTTGCTGCATCTTTCCTGTTTTGACCATTCTCGGGGTGTGAGGCTCGACGAAGTCTCGTCCACAAAAACATACGTTATACAAAAGCCATGCTTTGGGTCAACAAATGATCATAGAAATGATCACCAAGATAGACGATCAAATAAATGATCCTATCATAAATAATCAACACAATGATCATTTCACAGCAACACTCAGCATGTCACATTACCAAATTGGGAATATATTGCTGATAACCTTCAACTACATAACCTCTGAGCTCGTATGTCTCAGAGAAGGGTGTTAAGCTAAAATAATAAATTCTCCGCCACCAACAGAAATATATTTGAAAGAAATCTGCTTTATATCTCAATTTGTAATGTCAGACATACAATCCATACAAGTCTGTTCCGGGATCGAACAGAACCGAAGGCACTTACAAAGAAGTCCTTGCAATCCGGATATCCACAATCCTGATCGGATTTCCCATCACATATGGAGAACTCAATACCGGAGCAACTCGGTGCAGAGTCAATCGACAGGTCATCCTATCGCTCTCGCAAATACCGGGTCTTCAACACCGATCTTCAATGCTATCCATTACGTCGTATCACTATTCGGAATGGGTAATCCGAATAACGAGCGCAATAATTTAAAAACAAGTGTAGCATTCAAATTCAACAAATCCCAACAAATACCTTTCAAAGGTAAATATTGATAGTCGGTTATTGAACTATCAATGGATATGCACACATCACCAGATTCCAAATAATTTACCAAATTATTTATTTCCCAAAAATATCTTTACAAGATATATAATTTTCACACTTCAAAAATAAATCAATATTTATTTTTAACAAATTCCACTTTCTTTTATAAATTCCATAGTGAATTTATATTTCAAAATATCTATGAATATACGATTTCAATTATTCATTTTCAATTTATCTTCAAAAAGATAAATTCTCTAAACGTTTCATTTTACATTGGAAAAACATTTCCATACTTATTTATTAAGTAATTCACAAATTTTATTTATTTTCAACACTTGGAAAATATTCAATATACTTAATCGAGATTAAGTACATATTTCATTCTTTAAGGAAATCATTCTCTCAAACATATTTATTTGGGCCAAAACGAATGTTACGTAAAACATCGTTACGACAACCCAAAATCACTAGTATAGGAATTCAAAGTTTAAATAGATATATAAATCCCAATACTATACAAAACATTTCCTTTCGGAAATCATTTACTATAACAACAGTGTTATAGTCCACCATTTCCTTCTATTTCTCGAAAACGTCTATTTCAACAATCAATGTTGAAATCTATGGTTTCGAATCTCAACACATTTAAAACATCGTTAACTTGTTTTAATTCTATTTAAAACATCACATTCAAAACAATTCCTTTAACATATTATTCACTATTCAAAAACGTGAATATACTACGTTAACAACTTTCATCACTTCTATTCATTTTATTTCAAAGGATTATTCACTGTCTAAAACGTGAATATAACTCCATAAATAAGTTGTAACAATTTTCTTATCAAAATAAGTCGTTTGCGAATTTATAAAACAACGTTTATAAACTCCATTTCTATTTATTTTATAACAACTTCCTTTTATAAATTCCTTTATTAACCTATTCAATTTATAACTCAATTATAAAACAAAAGTTCATGTTATAAGATAAATACTTAGAATTTATTTGTTTGCACAATCGTTCCTTTAACTTCATAATTATAAATCTTATAACTTATAAGATTCATTTATTTATCCAAATCTATTCTTTCAATAACTTTATAAAGTTTATAAACCTACTGCTTATAAAATTCCATTTATAACTTCACCGTTTATAATTCTATAAATTTCATTCATTTATGAAATCCATTCATAATTCATTCTAACACTTATAAAAACTCGTTTTATAATTCAAATATTTTCATTTATAAATTATCAATTTTATAAATCTTTTATATAAATCAATTTATATTATTATTCTTTTAAAACATCTTTAATCTCCTTTATAATTTCATCATTTTGATTTATAAAATAATTAATTTTCATAAATCCTATATTTAAACTTTTCACAATAATTTCAAAAATCCCGATTTAACTATTTTATAAAATCATTAGCCTCATATTTTCAAAAATCAACTTTTAACTATATTTCTCAAAAATCATAATTTTTATAACATTAAAAATTATAACGTTTATTTATTTAAAATGAATCAATTTCCAAACATATAGTATATTTTCAAAAAATCACTTCAAAAATCATTTTAAAGTTCCAAAATTTGGTCCAATGATGCTACATACCAAATAGTCAATCACGACAACAACGACATCATATATCGATATGATAATCAATCAAATATCAAAATATCTGAATTCAAATAAATACTGTTGAGGAATCCAGTTGGATCCCTCCAACCTGTTTCCTGCATCCATAAACATTAGCACAATACCAATTCCGCTCCAGTACGGAATTATCGCGGTATATGGGATTTAAAATATTATCCGCTTAATAGACGGCGCAATAGGGTCTCATCCGCTATACAAATGCGGGAAATCAACAACTACAATATATACATATGCCAATATATATATATATATATATTGCTATTATATATATAATACCAATTTCACTGTTTATGAAATATTCGCGGTATATGTTTTTAATAAATAACATCCGCTTACTAACAGCGCATAATGTCTATTTTAACAATCAATAGATAACAATCATCATTCAAACATGCATTCAAATATTTTAAATCTAACTATTTAAAATAAAAATCGAAACTGATTCGATTGAGTGAGAAGTTCTCACCTTGATTTCAAATTTCGTTTTAGCGATTTATTTCGAATAAAATTAAACGGACGTTTAATTTTACCCGAAATTCTCACTGACTCCAAACGACTCCAATCCAATTCCATTGCGTAGTGCTCGTCAATATGGACCCGTCGCAATTTGTTTCGTCCCAATCGGACCTCGTATCAACAAGATATCGTATTTAGAAATTAATATAAATTTTTATATAAATAAATTACAATCTTAACTTTATTTTTTTAAACCTAACATCCAATCTGCCGTTCGTTTTGCTGAGATGAGAATCTGGCCGTTACTAGCTTCCTTCTTCCCTCCAGGTAACACACGCGCAAAGATAACCCATGCCGTTCGAATCCAGTTGCAACTTCGAGCCTCCACAACGATCGAGATGCCGATCAGGGGATTCCAAATGCAAGCCCTATGCTAGCTCCACCCACGCCTATGGCCGCTCGAAGCTCGGTCGTCCCCTCTGCCGTGAAAACGCCTGCGAACGGCGTGACTTCCCTGGCCAGCTGCGCCTCCATCGTCGCTCCTATGACGATCACAACCGTTGGATCTTGAGATCTCTTCATGCTCTACAAACTTCTAGTTGAACATTTTGGCTAATCTTTTACGGATTGGAAGATTTTGAGGAGAATCGAATGGAACAACATCGGCCATCAATATGAAAGCGGCGGCCACGAACACTTAGGCTAGGGTTTTATTTTTCTCAAATTTGTGAAATAGATGGTCTATTTATAGGAAATTTCGAACACTATTCATCCGGGTTTTCCAAACTCCGATTCACGCGCCGTAACCAGCGTTTCTAGGGTTTGCCCCGCGTTCCAGACACAATGGAACAGGTTTCGAAAGCTAATTCGGACATCTGTGCGAGTTATGGCAATAAACGTTCAATTTAAATTAAACCGATTTAAACGATTTTCTAGGCGTTTTAATTTGTACCGGACAAACGGTAAATCCAATTGACACAAAATTTGAAACCATACAATAATATCACATTACGGATCCGATGAAACTGGTTTCGTCGAAATCCGAGACTTTTTGAAAAATGGCTATTTTAACTCGCCAAATTAATATTAAAACAATTTCGATGCTTTTCGAGCTCCACGATCAAACGATAACTCCGATTGCTATGAAAATTGAAATCCGGTAATAACTAACTATTACGGATCCAATGGAACTAGTTTCGTCCAATTCTGAGACTGTTCAAAAATTGACTATTTTCACTAGTCGATTAAATATTAAAATATTCAATTTTCACAAATTAACTTTTAATTCGATTTTAAAAGTTCTAAAATATCGTTCTAACTCCAACATGATAAAATAAAATCTTACAAATCAATTTCAATCATATTTAACCCAATTTTCTATTATTTCCATAATTTAACATATTAAATTATCGATTTAATTATCCAATTATTCGAATAAAAATTTATTCGACTTATAAATTTCACTTATTAATATTTAAAATTAACTAAATATTCAATTTTTAATTAATTAAAATTCTGGGTCGTTACATACTTCCCCCCTTAAAAGAATTTCGTCCTCGAAATTATCAAGTAAGAAAAGTTACAGAATCTATTAACTTTCCCAAAATCCATAGTTAAACTTCTTACAATACTTTACTAAGTTTCCAAATCATACTTAGTTATCTTTTCAAAAACAACTACTATCGTTTAACTTTCAACTCCAAATCAAAGTTAAAGTTTTCACAAATTTTCCAATTTTTTTTTCAAATTTTTCGAACGCCTTAAATTTCCGGAAAAATTCGCCATAGTCTCCTTTGCGCGGCTCGATCCGAAATAAAATGACAGTATATATATCACAAATATACATCTCATCAAGTAATGAGGCATCCCGAAGGGAAAAAAGTATAAAAGTACGGTATTTAATTCGAGATATGTAACTTATATTTTATTAGCGAGCATATACGGCTAATAAAGCGTGAAAGCGAGCTCCAAATGCGAAGCAAACGCGATCCGCTCCTACTAAACACTCAATAAACAACATGAGAACATGCATATATGAAAATAATCTCAATATACATCATATTGCAACATAATAACTATATATGTCAACATAGCAATTGAAACAAAAGCAATATATTCAACCATCAACCAACTATCATTTAACAAATTCATAACCAATAAATATTCATTCATATTCTCATTAATATTCAATGAAATAGGTTTTCAATTTAATCACATTTGATTCACTAACAGTGGATGTTCTTTTCTAACATTCATTTTCAATTAGTTTATATTCACTATTTCATATTCAAGTTGGTTCACTTCCAAATCAAATTCAATTCTATTTAAGATTCACTTAACTTCCAATTGAATTCCAATTACTTTTGCTTCCAATTTCATTAACTCAATTTCATTAATACTTAATGAATTATATACAATCAACTAACAACCATATAACAGCCAATGTATATTAATTACAACCAAATTCCTTTGCTTATATTCATTCATTTGGTTTAACACCATCCCTTTCAATTGGTTTAATTAAATTGATTTTCATTCAGTTATTCAACTTTCAATAACATTAGATTTTAATGAATTAACACTTATATTCATTATTTCATATCAACTTAATTCACATTCATTTGATTAACATTTAATCCATTAATTCAATTCAATCACTATTTCCTTTAACAATATAAAGTTGAATTTCATTCATATAACTCAAGTTCAAATTTATCATTAACCTTTGTTAATTTACTTTGATATCAAAATCAACTTCATTCAACATCTATTAAGTTATACTTCCTTTTATAAACATCACTTGGTTTTACATAACTTAAATTCCCACTTATAAATCAATTCAGATTCTAAATTCTAAAGTAAATTTCTATTTAACTTTAAATTCATTTTTATTTACAACTCATATTCATAAATATATTCATATAGTTTCACTTCTTATATATATAAGTTTATTTCACAATTGTAATCACATTAATTATAATTCAACTCTTATAATTCTTTTGCTTATACAATTATTCTTTTATTTAGATTATTCAAACAACTAAACAATCAACTTATATACACTTTAATGATTCTGAAAAATTATTCTTTTATATATAAAAATATAATCAAGGTAAAATTATTCCATTTACCCAATTTTAAAACAATACTGTGTCGAATTGTTCTATTCAAACGTTTAGAAACCCCTTCGATTCAGTTTAGAGGCTGCGCCGACGAAGGTTCATATACCACTCAACAAACCATCATCACAATATAAAACAATTTTATATTCACTAACAAATACGCACTCATAGCTATTATTACACTCAAACTCATTCTAGAGTACTACTGACTCTATCTCTAATGAGTACTACCCAACAGAACCATGGTTGTCGCTTAACCTTATGCTCTGATACCACCTGTGAAGACCCGCAAATCCGTACTCCTTGAATATACACTAATCTCCATAGATTAATTCAAGATGAATAGAAATACGAATTCTCAATGTTTAAGAAAAAGAAAAAGACAGAAGAAGAGAGAAAGGATAGAAAATGGAGAGGAAAGAAAATAGAAAATAGAACGGAACAGAAAACAACAGAACAATAACAGAATCTCACAATTCGCAGCGGAACAACATATAATAAATAAATGAATAATCTTTAAACAAAGAACTATATCAGTTATTACATTTCATACATTACATTTCATTACATCATATCATCAGAGTGTACAACAACAACAACATCAAACAGCGGAAAAGAAATACTATATACTAGTAATACGCCATGCCATCCAGCTTGCCTCCAGCAACTCCAGAATATCCTGATAAACCTTAACTCTTGACTGCCCGTGTGGAAATTGGTGGGCACCCAGAGTTTAGGAAGGAAAACAATAAACTCCGAGTCAGTCATGTGATTGGTGTGTGTAACAGCCCATTTTTTTTTAACAAGTATTTTTCACTTGTATTTTTAAAAACTTTGGGGTTTATTTAAAGTGATTAAAAAAAAATTAGGATTAACTAATAAGATCTCTGAAAAAATCAAGTTTTAATTAAGAAAACATTAATAGCTTAGGTGGTTAAGACATCTGGGCTATTCACGACAGGTCACGAGTTCAAGTCTCAGCATGGTTAGAATTTCGAATTTTTTTGTGTATAAATGAACTGGGAAATTACGCGTTAAAAAGGGCGCGTAAATTTAGGGAATAAATACTATATATATATATATAAGATTATATATAAGAAAACGTATAGAATTTTAATCCGTTATTTTTCTCTTTCCAGTAAAATTTACTTCCCAATTTATATACATATATAATTTGATTTAAATCATTTCCTTAAAATACTAAATATGGAAATTTAAAGTTGTGAAACGGTTAACTTTGTTAAAAGACAACTCCATTTGAATTTCAATAAAAGGAATTTTGTATATATATATATATATATATATATAATATGTGAAAACCAATTAAGTTTGTTAAGTAATAATTTTGAAGAATTTAGTGTATTAATGAACTGTTAAATTTCGCGTTTAAAGGACGCGTAAAAATTTATGGTATAAGTAACAAAATAAACGTATAAATTAAAAACGTTATTTTTATATAACTTTGGGTGTTTTATATTACGTCAGTTTGGCGTATTTTAAAAATCATATTTCAACATCGATATGTATTTAAAATATCGTATCAATGGTCTGTATACAAAATCAACGCTTGCTTTAATCACGCATATAAAGTATAGAATCCAAAGCTTTGTATAACTGGCAACTAATATTTTCGCAAGCCTTATCTCAAATCCAGAGGAATAACGTGCATATCCAGGCATCAAAAAAAGCACGCAAATCTGAATTTAAAAGAGAAACGTTCAAATCTGTTTGTAACTTTTCTTTAAAATATAATGATAATAATCAACTCTTCCTTTTTTGATTTAAACATACCATATATTTCTTCTTAAATCACGCATATATCATTTGAGAGAAAATCAATTTTGCATTCCTTTGCGCGTGACACAAAATTTTATTCTTTTAACATTTTTGGCATTTGCCTCTTACCTTTTTGTTTCTTGAGCATGTCACTGTATTCATTTATTCACGCAACCTAAATGGACCAATATATTTGATTGCCTAAAATCAACTCATGCATTCAAATTTAACCTTGCCTATCTTTTTAAATTCTCACATTCCTATTTATATCTCTCTGTTTCCACTGACTTTATTTTGCAAGATAAAATTTTTCGTTCCTATAATCACGCATAAAAGTAAAAATCATATTTAAATATCTTTATGGATTAAAATATCAGTTAGTGATTTTTATAACAAATGTTACTTTTGTTTTAACTGTCAAAATTTGTTTTAAACTTTTGTATATACCTTTTCATCCAAATATCTTTTGCCTAAAATCAATCTCTTGCCTAATATCAGTTCTTCCAAATGCCGTTTCTTCAATCTACAATCACGCAACTATTAAATGAAAAAAAATGTTGAAATCAAAATTTATAAACTGGCAATGAATATCACGCATATAAAATCAAATCTTTTCATTAATTGGCAGTTTTAAATCACGCAGCTTTTAAATTTAGAATTGGACAAATGTATATCTTGCCGTTTCTTCCTTTAATCACGCAGGCTATATTTATTGCATATAAGATATTGGAAATATTAATCACGTACATAATCTTCCATCTTATCTCTCTCGGGCTTTCATCTAAAAGAAAGAAAGATCGATGCATGCATTTAATCTGGATTTTTTATAACTGGCATTTTTAATAACGTGCATATCCTCTGTTAATTTTGCCTTGTTTTTTTCGTATCTGATTTGCTCCTCTGCCCAACATCAATTTTTCTCTCTTGCCATTTCTTCTCTACAAAATCACGCAGTCTTATCCATTCAACAAAAAGAAATCTTGCAACAAATATAGTAACTGATCAAACATAATTGTGTAAAACATTATTTCGTTGCCTATTCAGTGCAAAGCAAATTTTAATTGCTTATTGATTATCCACTTTAATCAACGCATGCATTTAATCAAATTTTTGTATAACTGGAAATAAATCACGCGCAACGTTCAAGAAGAAAAATCTTGCTAGATTTCACAAGCCTTAACCGTGTGTACCAAAGAAAAGATAACGTTCAAACATGGAGAACTGGAAAGTAATCACCCATTTTTCGCTTGCCACTTCACCTTTAATTTCGCATGCCTCTCTGTTTATTTTCAATCACACCTTCGTATCCATTTAGTCCTTGATCTCATTTATTTCATGCCTTGTGATTTACACTTACCATATTTGCATAATCTCACTGATTATATAAAGCCTTGTACGCATATTTTTTTCTCCACAAATCTCAGTTTTGCCGTAGCCTTCTTCGCTTGTTGCTTGCTCCAGGTATGGCATCATAACTTCTCTCTGTTTCCTTTTCTTTTGTTTCTCTTCTATTCTGTGATTCTCATTTGATATGCTCGGCCACTCCAACCCATCTACTTCACCCGATCTAGTTGACAAACTTTGGAAATTTATGAGTCATCACATCTGTAGAAATCTAATATGTGTGTGCAAAGAGATGGTGTAGTTGACCCAGATTTAATTTAATGCTAGCTTAAAGTTTACACGTACTATCACTACGGAAAAATGGGTTATTCATTGTATATATCATACTTAGTTTTGGGTTAAACAAAATAGAAAGTCAACAATGTTCATTGAAAAAAATAGTACTATTTGTTTTTCACTTTTTTTCAAGCGACCATTTTCACATGTCTTCTGCTACATATATGTAGCACCGATTTTTTTTTTCATATTGCACTCGCTGAAGACATTTTATCCAGTATAACATTTTACACCTTCATCGCTGTTACAAGGGCAATTCATTCTTTAAATCTAAGTAGCCTTTGAATCTTGGTTATGAACAACCATGTCTTTATTTCAAGGAGAGAGCATGCGTAGGCCTGAATGCATATTTCAAGGAGGAAGAGGAACTGAGTGCATGAACGTGTTTTGCAAAGGCATGAAAAAAAAAAAAAAAAAATAAAAAAAAAAGAGGAAGGAAGTAACGTGCAGATCAAATAATGTACTATCCATGCATTAGTTCGTAGTATAGGCTGGGTGAAAACTTTTGCATGTGTACACGCAAATCTAGTAGGAAATAGGCAGTGTGTTTTTGCGTGAAGGAAAAAAAATAAGGGAGTGAAGTATTTGCATTTCTTTTGGGTTACAGTGAGCGTGCATTCTTAGTTGATATAGGCTTGGGCCGTGACCTTATGCATACTTCCAGTTGAAGTTTAGTAATGTGGTGGTTGTGCGTTTTGTTTAATTAAATAATAGAGTATATATATAAAAGGTAGAGAGAAAAAAAATTTATTTTTGGGCCGAGTTGTTCGTCAAGTAGGGTGGTGTAGTGGTCGAGCGTATCATGCCAAATTTCTTTGACTATATTCGTTCCAATTGTTTCAAATATTTGCTTTGACCATAAATTTTAAAAGTCACGTATTCGGTATTTGGATCTTGTTATAGATTTGAATCTAGGCGTGACATCCGGGGAAATTTGATCGCTACCCTCTGTGCGTTTCTTTTTCGCTGGATTTTCATTTTCGCTTGAATCAAATTTTCTACAGCTTTCAGGTGAGTATTTCTCACCAGACAAACATACCTATATTTCTGTGAATTATCGCAAGTGTATTTGTAAATTTTATTTAAATGTTATCTGTCTGTAATATAACGTAGGATGTTAAACCCCATTTTTTAAATTGACACCTCATCAATTATTTATCTGTTGTAATATTACCGCGGTTATATTATTTAATGTTTATATACTGATTTAAATCATCACTGCAAGTTCCCTGTAAATTTAAATCGTTTAAGCTGAAATGATAGGCCTAAACGATGACTATTATTCATTTATTCAGTTAACTGTTTAATTTTAACTTGGGATTGCGGGTTTGAAATGATAGAACCCGGGGTTTGTAAATCGCGGATTGAAATGATATAAATCCGTATCACTTGACCTAGGCTAGAAAACTATATACAGACCCGTGGTTTATATAATATTTTTCTGAAATATTTTAATTTATTTTTAAAAATGGAAGCTTATAATATTCTGGTTTAAATGATTTAAAGGATTTTTATAAAGATTTATAATGATTTTGAATGAGTTAAAAATGTTAAATAAATAAATAAATGTTTGAATAAAACTTATTTTGGAAATTCTTGGTTTTGGTAAAAGTAAGAATTCAGTTAATAAAATAATTGATAATAAGTTATATTTGGAATTTAAAACTAAATTGTTAAGTTATTAATCTATTACAGCATTTAAATGCTGTCTTTTAAAACTGGACTGTTTTAACCTGTAAACTTTAGGTAGCATTTCATAAGTGCTATAGAAACTGAAATTTGATATTTTTAAACAATTTGTGGAAATAATCTTTGGGAAAAGGGAATTAAAACTTGGAATTTAATATGTAATTAATAAAATAAGGAATTGATTTTTTTTTAATGGGTTTTATGGAAGAATTTAATTTTAAAAGGTAAGAAAGGAAAATTTAATTCCTAAATAAATTGAATAGATTTAAATGGTATATTAAAATGACCAATGTTTAAAAACAATATTTTGATATTGTAGTATTGGAAATATATTTTGATTTATAAAGTAAATTCCATTTTTAAAAGTTGTAACCACGGATTATAATAACGTTTGGTTGTTAAAGAGACCGGGATCGGATATCTGGCATACTCTCTGTCGATACCGAAAACCACTTTACCAACCGTGTACGCGGTGAAGATTCCAGAATGAAGTAGGATGGTGGTGGCGTTTTCTATGAGGTAAGTACATGGACCCGACTCCCGTGAGTTGGCATAAGGTGGCTAAAACAGGAGCGATTGACGGATTAATGAGGTAGCACCTCTGATCGGACGCACTTCTTCGTATGCCATTCTATTACTTTTGTGATTGTTTTGGTGCGCACCTTTGATTTGGGAGTGTTGTTCGAGGTGGGCGGTAGCTGCGGCTACGCGTTACCATCGGTCCGGAAGCGTAATTGGTATATCTACCCTGGCATTGCCTAGTTGTGCCGTGTCACCTACCATAGCGAGCCTTATACGATTTTGATTTTGTACCATATCTATGGAGTGCCCTCTGACGACGCCCAGTACGGGGGAGATTACGGTACTGTATAGACTATGGGAATATATTATGTGTTAAGGTGGAAAATGTAAAGCCTTAACGCTATTTTAAAGTAAGTTTATTTTACTAATAGACACTATTATAATAGCGCAATATACTACATAGTAAATAGTTTAACGGATCCTTAGAGGATGGGCGGTCCCAAGCATCCTTTAAGTTACTTGCTTTATATTACAGTACACTTGAATTAGCTTACACTATATAAGTATGTATGTCCTGACTCGAGTGTTTATATTTTATGTTACGCTCGGGTCAGCCTGAGTTGCAGTTCAGTCATCATCCCGGAGCTAGGACTTCTGTAGATCCTTTCAAGTTGTTGGCTTCTTTCTGTCCGCTATCTTATTTATGAAATCAAGACTTTGGGATTTTTATTTGATGATTTAAACTATATTTGGGATGGAAGACTTTGTAATTTGTATTTGTTGAGACTATTTATAGTGGCTTCATGAACCACTAAGTATTTTTAAATTCCGCTGCGAGTATTCTGATTTTGTGTCTGTGATTCTGTGATTAATTATTTACTGTATATTTTGAGATTTGCCAAATTTATTTTTACAACGCGGTATTTTGAACAATTCAAGTCCGACATGTGCGGATGCGAATGGTTGAAACACCGGGTCGTTACATATGGTATCAGAGCTTTGGCTCTAGGCAAAACTTAGAATGTATGGTAAAGTTGATTTACAGAATCACTTTCATTTGAGCTTGAATCTCTTCCTTTTCGAATTTTGGAACGTTCCCTGCGGTTCCGAAGTTCATTCGTGTCCCCCACTATTCATTTTCCTTCGATTCTGGAGTATCCCATAACTCCACTTTGGATGATCTTTATAGTGAATTGGCGGTCTCGCCAATATTCTAATAAAGGGGTGAAACTCCTTTACAAATTGGCATGGATTCACCAGAGATTTATATTTAACCTCGGTTTAGATACTAGTATCTTTGGTTATTCCGAACTCTATCTCTTCGGATCGAATGGTAAATCTACATTCGATCTGACTCTTTAAGTCACGGTTGACCAGGTTAAGGTTGCCCGCGATTTATATAAACTTATCTGGTTCCTTATTCTGTTATTTAATCATCGGATCTTCTGATTCCAACTTATCTTTAAATCAGAATTCTCTTTAATTTGAGTCCTTCAAATTTGAATCTCTATCCTTGATTTGAAAAAGAAAAAAAAAAAAAAATTTATTCTTATATTTGGGAAAAATCTAATATTATATATATAAGTATAATTTTTAGAATTTAACTAGTTTTTTTAGAGATAATAGTGTTTGATTTCATTTATGGTTTTGTAAACCATTGGTTTTGTCTTATATAAATAATTGAATATAAACATGGTTATAAATTTATTTGGAAACAGAAATGAATTTAAAACAAGAATTTAAGAATTTAATTTCTGATAGTTTCAAACCTTGTGTTTAAAGTCTTAAAAGGATATATTATTATTTAAATTATTTTCGAATATAAATTTGTTTCCAAAGAATTTTAAAAGTTTTAAAAATTAGTGCTCTTCTCTTTGTCGCTGGAAAATAATTTCGGTGATGACTACAATATCATCGACATTCATTTTCGAGTATCAAAGTAAAGAGACCACGTTGTAGCTTTGCTTCAAAAATTTAATTGATTTGAATTTCTAAATATGACTTACTTTATAATATATATAGTTATATGATTTAAATTGATTTGACATATGCTATATGTATGTATTTATTTATCTCTAAAGGGTTTGAAGTTAATTGGAAATTTAATTCATAAATTTATGTTAAAAGGTGATTCTAATGATAAAATAAAGTCAAATTTGGAATGAATATTTAAACTTGAATAATATAGTTGGAAAATTTTACTTGTATAAATTGCATGCCAATATAACTTACCTAAATCATTCAGAAATTAACTACTTAATTGGATAATGTATAATATAAAGGGATTTTTTTTAAATAAAAATTTGAGTGGTTATAATAAATGTTATACACTTAAAGTTTCAGTTACAACAAGACACATAGAGGTAAATAGAAATAAAATAATAATTGAATAATATACAATATCAAATGGTGTTAAAGGAAATTTAGAAATATATTGGAATAGTTATATTAAATATAATCTACTTAATATGTGCGATAAGATATATTAAGTAGAATATATTTAATAATAATCTGGAATAAAGAAAATTAAATTTGTTGAATAAAAGATGATTATTATAAATGACTATACAAATTTCTGATTTTTGAAAATAATTGGATAATAAGATAATTAATTTGGAAATAGTTAAGATTGATTTAACTTCTGTAAAAATCAAATGAATTAAATCAATTATTGAATATTAATTTAAATTGAATTTATATGGTTTAGATATTGAGAAAAATATTTGACATAGATGAGAAAAATATTGAGAAAAAAAAAATTTGGAATAAAGAAGAAACTAAATGGGGAATTTAGCTTATTTTGGGAAATGGTAAATTTACTTTAATTAAGTTAAATTATCATTTCAAATTTGGACTAAAATTAAACATTTTAAATTAGAATGTTATAATACCTTATGAAAAATTTGGAGATAAAAAAAATAAATGATTTTTTTTAGCATTATACAAGTAAATATGTAAATAAATAAATGTTAAATTTTTTAAGTATAAATAGATGAAATCAAAGATTAATTTAAAATTGAATTTTATTGTTTAGATTAATGATTCTAATTTAAGTTTCAATTTAGTTTTCTTTCAGTTGTTTCTATTCCCCTACCTTCTTCCTTTTCGAGGACGAAAAGTTCTGAGTGGGGGAGAGTGTAACAGCCCATTTTTTTTAACAAGTATTTTTCACTTGTATTTTTAAAAACTTTGGGGTTTATTTAAAGTGATTAAAAAAAATTAGGATTAACTAATAAGATCTCTGAAAAAATCAAGTTTTAATTAAGAAAACATTAATAGCTTAGGTGGTTAAGACATCTGGGCTATTCACGACAGGTCACGAGTTCGAGTCTCAGCATGGTCAGAATTTCGAATTTTTTTGTGTATAAATGAACTGGGAAATTACGCGTTAAAAAGGGCGCGTAAATTTAGGTAATAAATACTATATATATATATATAAGATTATATATAAGAAAACGTATAGAATTTTAATCCGTTATTTTTCTCTTTCCAGTAAAATTTACTTCCCAATTTATATACATATATAATTTGATTCAAATCATTTCCTTAAAATACTAAATATGGAAATTTAAAGTTGTGAAACGGTTAATTTTGTTAAAAGACAACTCCATTTGAATTTCAATAAAAGGAATTTTGTATATATATATATATAATATGTGAAAACCAATTAAGTTTGTTAAGTAATAATTTTGAAGAATTTAGTGTATTAATGAACTGTTAAATTTCGCGTTTAAAGGACGCGTAAAAATTTATGGTATAAGTAACAAAATAAACGTATAAATTAAAAACGTTATTTTTATATAACTTTGGGTGTTTTATATTACGTCAGTTTGGCGTATTTTAAAAATCATATTTCAACATCGATATGTATTTAAAATATCGTATCAATGGTCTGTATACAAAATCAACGCTTGCTTTAATCACGCATATAAAGTATAGAATCCAAAGCTTTGTATAACTGGCAACTAATATTTTCGCAAGCCTTATCTCAAATCCAGAGGAATAACGTGCATATCCAGGCATCAAAAAAAGCACGCAAATCTGAATTTAAAAGAGAAACGTTCAAATCTGTTTGTAACTGTTCTTTAAAATATAATGATAATAATCAACTCTTCCTTTTTTGATTTAAACATACCATATATTTCTTCTTAAATCACGCATATATCATTTGAGAGAAAATCAATTTTGCATTCCTTTGCGCGTGACACAAAATTTTATTTTTTTAACATTTTTGGCATTTGCCTCTTACCTTTTTGTTTCTTGAGCATGTCACTGTATTCATTTATTCACGCAACCTAAATGGACCAATATATTTGATTGCCTAAAATCAACTCATGCATTCAAATTTAACCTTGCCTATCTTTTCAAATTCTCACATTCCTATTTATATCTCTCTGTTTCCACTGACTTTATTTTGCAAGATAAAATTTTTCGTTCCTATAATCACGCATAAAAGTAAAAATCATATTTAAATATCTTTATGGATTAAAATATCAGTTAGTGATTTTTATAACAAACGTTACTTTTGTTTTAACTGTCAAAATTTGTTTTAAACTTTTGTATATACCTTTTCATCCAAATATCTTTTGCCTAAAATCAATCTCTTGCCTAATATCAGTTCTTCCAAATGCCGTTTCTTCAATCTACAATCACGCAACTATTAAATGAAAAAAAATGTTGAAATCAAAATTTATAAACTGGCAATGAATATCACGCATATAAAATCAAATCTTTTCATTAATTGGCAGTTTTAAATCACGCAGCTTTTAAATTTAGAATTGGACAAATGTATATCTTGCCGTTTCTTCCTTTAATCACGCAGGCTATATTTATTGCATATAAGATATTGGAAATATTAATCACGTACATAATCTTCCATCTTATCTCTCTCGGGCTTTCATCTAAAAGAAAGAAAGATCGATGCATGCATTTAATCTGGATTTTTTATAACTGGCATTTTTAATAACGTGCATATCCTCTGTTAATTTTGCCTTGTTTTTTTCGTATCTGATTTGCTCCTCTGCCCAACATCAATTTTTCTCTCTTGCCATTTCTTCTCTACAAAATCACGCAGTCTTATCCATTCAACAAAAAGAAATCTTGCAACAAATATAGTAACTGATCAAACATAATTGTGTAAAACATTATTTCGTTGCCTATTCAGTGCAAAGCAAATTTTAATTGCTTATTGATTATCCACTTTAATCAACGCATGCATTTAATCAAATTTTTGTATAACTGGAAATAAATCACGCGCAACGTTCAAGAAGAAAAATCTTGCTAGATTTCACAAGCCTTAACCGTGTGTACCAAAGAAAAGATAACGTTCAAACATGGAGAACTGGAAAGTAATCACCCATTTTTCGCTTGCCACTTCACCTTTAATTTCGCATGCCTCTCTGTTTATTTTCAATCACACCTTCGTATCCATTTAGTCCTTGATCTCATTTATTTCATGCCTTGTGATTTACACTTACCATATTTGCATAATCTCACTGATTATATAAAGCCTTGTACGCATATTTTTTTCTCCACAAATCTCAGTTTTGCCGTAGCCTTCTTCGCTTGTTGCTTGCTCCAGGTATGGCATCATAACTTCTCTCTGTTTCCTTTTCTTTTGTTTCTCTTCTATTTGTGATTCTCATTTGATATGCTCGGCCACTCCAACCCATCTACTTCACCCGATCTAGTTGACAAACTTTGGAAATTTATGAGTCATCACATCTGTAGAAATCTAATATGTGTGTGCAAAGAGATGGTGTAGTTGACCCAGATTTAATTTAATGCTAGCTTAAAGTTTACACGTACTATCACTACGGAAAAATGGGTTATTCATTGTATATATCATACTTAGTTTTGGGTTAAACAAAATAGAAAGTCAACAATGTTCATTGAAAAAAAATAGTACTATTTGTTTTTCACTTTTTTTCAAGCGACCATTTTCACATGTCTTCTGCTACATATATGTAGCACCGATTTTTTTTTTTCATATTGCACTCGCTGAAGACATTTTATCCAGTATAACATTTTACACCTTCATCGCTGTTACAAGGGCAATTCATTCTTTAAATCTAAGTAGCCTTTGAATCTTGGTTATGAACAACCATGTCTTTATTTCAAGGAGAGAGCATGCGTAGGCCTGAATGCATATTTCAAGGAGGAAGAGGAACTGAGTGCATGAACGTGTTTTGCAAAGGCATGAAAATAAAAATAAAAAAAATAAATAAAAAATAAAAAATAAAAAAAAAAGAGGAAGGAAGTAACGTGCAGATCAAATAATGTACTATCCATGCATTAGTTCGTAGTATAGGCTGGGTGAAAACTTTTGCATGTGTACACGCAAATCTAGTAGGAAATAGGCAGTGTGTTTTTGCGTGAAGGGAAAAAAATAAGGGAGTGAAGTATTTGCATTTCTTTTGGGTTACAGTGAGCGTGCATTCTTAGTTGATATAGGCTTGGGCCGTGACCTTATGCATACTTCCAGTTGAAGTTTAGTAATGTGGTGGTTATGCGTTTTGTTCAATTAAATAATAGAGTATATATATAAAAGGTAGAGAGAAAAAAATTTATTTTTGGGCCGAGTTGTTCGTCAAGTAGGGTGGTGTAGTGGTCGAGCGTATCGTGCCAAATTTCTTTGACTATATTCGTTCCAATTGTTTCAAATATTTGCTTTGACCATAAATTTTAAAAGTCACGTATTCGGTATTTGGATCTTGTTATAAATTTGAATCTAGGCGTGACATCCGGGGAAATTTGATCGCTACCCTCTGTGCGTTTCTTTTTTGCTGGATTTTCATTTTCGCTTGAATCAAATTTTCTACAGCTTTCAGGTGAGTATTTCTCACCAGACAAACATACCTATATTTCTGTGAATTATCGCAAGTGTATTTGTAAATTTTATTTAAATGTTATCTGTCTGTAATATAACGTAGGATGTTAAACCCCATTTTTTAAATTGACACCTCATCAATTATTTATCTGTTGTAATATTACCGCGGTTATATTATTTAATGTTTATATACTGATTTAAATCATCACTGCAAGTTCCCTGTAAATTTAAATCGTTTAAGCTGAAATGATAGGCCTAAACGATGACTATTATTCATTTATTCAGTTAACTGTTTAATTTTAACTTGGGATTGCGGGTTTGAAATGATAGAACCCGGGGTTTGTAAATCGCGGATTGAAATGATATAAATCCGTATCACTTGACCTAGGCTAGAAAACTATATACAGACCCGTGGTTTATATAATATTTTTCTGAAATATTTTAATTTATTTTTAAAAATGGAAGCTTATAATATTCTGGTTTAAATGATTTAAAGGATTTTTATAAAGATTTATAATGATTTTGAATGAGTTAAAAATGTTAAATAAATAAATAAATGTTTGAATAAAACTTATTTTGGAAATTCTTGGTTTTGGTAAAAGTAAGAATTCAGTTAATAAAATAATTGATAATAAGTTATATTTGGAATTTAAAACTAAATTGTTAAGTTATTAATCTATTACAGCATTTAAATGCTGTCTTTTAAAACTGGACTGTTTTAACCTGTAAACTTTAGGTAGCATTTCATAAGTGCTATAGAAACTGAAATTTGATATTTTTAATCAATTTGTGGAAATAATCTTTGGGAAAAGGGAATTAAAACTTGGAATTTAATATGTAATTAATAAAATAAGGAATTGATTTTTTTTAATGGGTTTTATGGAAGAATTTAATTTTAAAAGGTAAGAAAGGAAAATTTAATTCCTAAATAAATTGAATAGATTTAAATGGTATATTAAAATGACCAATGTTTAAAAACAATATTTTGATATTGTAGTATTGGAAATATATTTTGATTTATAAAGTAAATTCCATTTTTAAAAGTTGTAACCACGGGTTATAATAACGTTTGGTTGTTAAAGAGACCAGGATCGGATATCTGGCATACTCTCTGTTGATACCGAAAACCACTTTACCAACCGTGTACGCGGTGGAGATTCCAGAATGAAGTAGGATGGTGGTGGCGTTTTCTATGAGGTAAGTACGTGGACCCGACTCCCGTGAGTTGGCATAAGGTGGCTAAAACAGGAGCGATTGACGGATTAATGAGGTAGCACCTCTGATCGGACGCACTTCTTCGTATGCCATTCTATTACTTTTGTGATTGTTTTGGTGCGCACCTTTGATTTGGGAGTGTTGTTCGAGGTGGGCGGTAGCTGCGGCTACGCGTTACCATCGGTCCGGAAGCGTAATTGGTATATCTACCCTGGCATTGCCTAGTTGTGCCGTGTCACCTACCATAACGAGCCTTATACGATTTTGATTTTGTACCATACCTATGGAGTGCCCTCTGACGACGCCCAGTACGGGGGAGATTACGGTACTGTATAGACTATGGGAATATATTATGTGTTAAGGTGGAAAATGTAAAGCCTTAACGCTATTTTAAAGTAAGTTTATTTTACTAATAGACACTATTATAATAGCGCAATATACTACATAGTAAATAGTTTAACGGATCCTTAGAGGATGGGCGGTCCCAAGCATCCTTTAAGTTACTTGCTTTATATTACAGTACACTTGAATTAGCTTACACTATATAAGTATGTATGTCCTGACTCGAGTGTTTATATTTTATGTTACGCTCGGGTCAGCCTGAGTTGCAGTTCAGTCATCATCCCGGAGCTAGGATTCTGTAGATCCTTTCAAGTTGTTGGCTTCTTTTTGTCCGCTATCTTATTTATGAAATCAAGACTTTGGGATTTTTATTTGATGATTTAAACTATATTTGGGATGGAAGACTTTGTAATTTGTATTTGTTGAGACTATTTATAGTGGCTTCATGAACCACTAAGTATTTTTAAATTCCGCTGCGAGTATTCTGATTCTGTGTCTGTGATTCTGTGATTAATTATTTACTGTATATTTTGAGATTTGCCAAATTTATTTTTACAACGCGGTATTTTGAACAATTCAAGTCCGACATGTGCGGATGCGAATGGTTGAAACACCGGGTCGTTACAGTGTGAGAACTCAAAACAGTTTATTTATCTTTAAAAACAAAATAGAGGAATATTTTTAAAGTCAATTCGCAATGCTTTTAAAAATGAGACTACCATAAGGCCTCCCGCACACACACACAATGCAAACGCAGAATCGGATGAGATTTCTCCTTATGATAGTTAAAGATGCTTGATACGCATTAAAAAGAAACATTTGATATTATTACTAGTGCATAGTGTAGGAAAAATTCATTTCGAAAGTAGAATATAAATCTTAGCCAACATACGACCATTATCGTATGCCTACTATAGCTAACTATGTTCAATAGCAGGTTACCGCCACATTCCATAGCAGGTTATACAACCAAAACCGTACAAGTCTCGTATTGTTTCTTTGGATTTCCAACGAATGATCAGGCCAAGGAACTTCCCATTGCCACATGAGAACGCCTCTGGATGGACGTCCCCGAGAACCAAACCGGATCTCTGCCAACACAAGGCCGGGTTACCCCTAACTGAGTAACAACTGACCGAATATGCCATCCCCCGGTCCTTTGGGACCTTTTACCGAGCGCTCGTAATCAATTCACACAATCATAAAGTGTTTTCAACATGAGTAAGTATCTGTGCTCCATACCATGATACCACCCTTTTCCAGAAGGAAATGCACATACCCTAAAGGGCGCTACCCCTCATAACCTTGCTGCATCTTTCCTGTTTTGACCATTCCCGGGGTGTGAGGCTCGACGAAGTCTCGTCCACAAAAACATACTTTATATAAAAGCCATGCTTTGGGTCAACAAATGATCATAGAAATGATCACCAAGATAGACGATCAAATAAATGATACTATCACAAATAATCAACACAATGATCATTTCACAGCAACACTTAGCATGTCACATTACCAAATTGGGAATATATTGCTGATAACCTTCAACTACATAACCTCTGAGCTCGTATGTCTCAGAGAAGGGTGTTAAGCTAAAAGAATAAATTCTCCGCCACCAACAGAAATATATTTGAAAGAAATCTGCTTTATATCTCAATTTGTAATGTCAGACATACAATCCATACAAATCTGTTCCGGGATCGAACGACCCGAAGGCACTTACAAAGAAGTCCTTGCAATCCGGATATCCACAATCCTGATCGGATTTCCCATCACATATGGAGAACTCAATACCGGAGCAACTCGGTGCAGAGTCAATCGACAGGTCATCCTATCGCTCTCGCAAATACCGGGTCTTCAACACCGATCTTCAATGCTATCCATTACGTCGTATCACTATTCGGAATGGGTAATCCGAATAACGAGCGCAATAATTTAAAAACAAGTGTAGCATTCAAATTCAACAAATCCCAACAAATACCTTTCAAAGGTAAATATTGATAGTCGGTTATTGAACTATCAATGGATATGCACACATCACCAGATTCCAAATAATTTACCAAATTATTTATTCCCCAAAAATATCTTTACAAGATATATAATTTTCACACTTCAAAAATAAATCAATATTTATTTTTAATAAATTCCACTTTCTTTTATAAATTCCATAGTGAATTTATATTTCAAAATATCTATGAATATACGATTTCAATTATTCATTTTCAATTTATCTTCAAAAAGATAAATTCTCTAAACATTTCATTTCACATTGGAAAAACATTTCCATACTTATTTATTAAGTAATTCACAAATTTTATTTATTTTCAACACTTGGAAAATATTCAAAGCACATATTTCATTCTTTAAGGAAATCATTCTCTCAAACATATTTATTTGAGCCAAAACGAATGTTACGTAAAACATCGTTACGACAATCCAAAATTACTAGTATAGGGATTCAAAGTTTAAATAGATATATAAATCCCAATACTATACAAAACATTTCCTTTCGGAAATCATTTACTATAACAACAGTGTTATAGTCCACCATTTCCTTCTATTTCTCGAAAACGTCTATTTCAACAATCAATGTTGAAATCTATGGTTTCGAATCTCAACACATTTAAAACATCGTTAACTTGTTTTAATTCTATTTAAAACATCACATTCAAAACAATTTCTTTAACATATTATTCACTATTCAAAAACGTGAATATACTACGTTAACAACTTTCATCACTTCTATTCATTTTATTTCAAAGGATTATTCACCGTCTAAAACGTCAATATAACTCCATAAATAAGTTGTAACAATTTTCTTATCAAAATAAGTCGTTTGCGAATTTATAAAACAACGTTTATAAACTTCATTTCTATTTATTTTATAACAACTTCCTTTTATAAATTCCTTTATTAACCTATTCAATTTATAACTCAATTATAAAACAAAAGTTCATGTTATAAGTTAAATACTTAGAATTTATTTGTTTGCACAATCGTTCCTTTAACTTCATAATTATAAATCTTCTAACTTATAAGATTCATTTATTTATCCAAATCTATTCTTTCAATAACTTTATAAAGTTTATAAACCTACTGCTTATAAAATTCCATTTATAACTTCACGTTTATAATTCTATAAATTTCATTCATTTATGAAATCCATTCATAATTCATTCTAACACTTATAAAAACTCGTTTTATAATTCAAATATTTTCATTTATAAATTATCAATTTTATAAATCTTTTATATAAATCAATTTATATTATTATTCCTTTAAAACATCTTTAATCTCCTTTATAATTTCATCATTTTGATTTATAAAATAATTAATTTTCATAAATCCTATATTTGAACTTTTCACAATAATTTCAAAAATCTCGATTTAACTATTTTATAAAATCATTAGCCTCATATTTTCAAAAATCAACTTTTAACTATATTTCTCAAAAATCATAATTTTTATAACATTAAAAATTATAACGTTTATTTACTTAAAATGAATCAATTTCCAAACATATAGTATATTTTCAAAAAATCACTTTAAAAATCATTTTAAAGTTCCAAAATTTGGTCCAATGATGCTACATACCAAATAGTCAATCACGACAACAACGACATCATATATCGATATGATAATCAATCAAATATCAAAATATCTGAATTCAAATAAATACTGTTGAGGAATCCAGTTGGATCCCTCCAACCTGTTTCCTGCATCCACAAACATTAGCACAATACCAATTCCGCCCCAGTACGGAATTATCGCGGTATATGAGATTTAAAATATTATCCGCTTAATAGACGGCGCAATAGGGTCTCATCCGCTATACAAATGCGGGAAATCAACAACTGCAATATATACATATGCCAATATATATATATATTGCTATTATATATATAATACCAATTTCACTGTTTATGAAATATTCGCAGTATATGTTTTTAATAAATAACATCCGCTTACTAACGGCGCATAATGTCTATTTTAACAATCAATAGATAACAATCATCATTCAAACATGCATTCAAATATTTTAAATCTAACTATTTAAAATAAAAATCAAAACTGATTCGATTGAGTGAGAAGTTCTCACCTTGATTTCTAATTTCGTTTTAGCGATTTATTTCGAATACGTTTAATTTTACCCGAAATTCTCACTGACTCCAAACGACTCCAATCCAATTCCATTGCGTAGTGCTCGTCAATATGGACCCGTCGCAATTTGTTTCGTCCCAATCGGACCTCGTATCAACAAGATATCGTATTTAGAAATTAATATAAATTTTTATATAAATAAATTACAATCTTAACTTTATTTTTTTAAACCTAACATCCAATCTGCCGTTCGTTTTGCTGAGATGAGAATCTGGCCGTTACTAGCTTCATTCTTCCCTCCAGGTAACACACGCGCAAAGATAACCCATGCCGTTCGAATCCAGTTGCAACTTCGAGCCTCCACAACGATCGAGATGCCGATCAGGGGATTCCAAACGCAAGCCCTATGCTAGCTCCACCCACGCCTATGGCCGCTCGAAGCTCGGTCGTCCCCTCTGCCGTGAAAACGCCTGCGAACGGCGTGACTTCCCTGGCCAGCTGCGCCTCCATCGTCGCTCCTATGACGATCACAACCGTTGGATCTTGAGATCTCTTCATGCTCCACAAACTTCTAGTTGAACGTTCTGGCTAATCTTTTACGGATTGGAAGATTTTGAGGAGAATCGAATGGAACAACATCGGCCATCAATATGAAAGCGGCGGCCACGAACACTTAGGCTAGGGTTTTATTTTTCTCAAATTTGTGAAATAGATGGTCTATTTATAGGAAATTTCGAACACTATTCATCCGGGTTTTCCAAACTCCGATTCACGCGCCGTAACCAGCGTTTCTAGGGTTTACCCCACGTTCCGGACACAATGGAACAGGTTTCGAAAGCTAATTCGGACATTTATGGAAATAAACGTTCAATTTAAATTAAACCGATTTAAACGATTTTCTAGACGTTTTAATTTGTACCGGACAAACGGTAAATCCAATTGACACGAAATTTGAAACCATACAATAATATCACATTACGGATCCGATGAAACTGGTTTCGTCGAAATTCGAGACTTTTTGAAAAATGGCCATTTTAACTCGCCAAATTAATATTAAAACAATTTCGATGCGTTTCGAGCTGCCACGATCAAACGATAACTCCGATTGCTACGAAAATTGAAATCCGGTAATAACTAACTATTACGGATCCAATGGAACTAGTTTCGTCCAATTCTTAGAATGTTCAAAAATTGACTATTTTCACTAGTCGATTAAATATTAAAATATTCAATTTTCACAAATTAACTTTTAATTCGATTTTAAAAGTTCTAAAATATCGTTCTAACTCCAACATGATAAAATAAAATCTTACAAATCAATTTCAATCATATTTAACCCAATTTTCTATTATTTCCATAATTTAACATATTAAATTATCGATTTAATTATCCAATTAAATCCAATTATTCGAATAAAAATTTATTCGACTTATAAATTTCACTTATTAATATTTAAAATTAACTAAATATTCAATTTTTAATTAATTAAAATTCTGGGTCGTTACAATTATATTATCAGTGTACTTGATATTATGAGTTGTTTTGGATTTTTCTTTAGCCACTGTAGTTTCGTTTTGCATTTGGATTGAATTTATATCTTTGGGAGTAATTTTCACAACTCCTATCGATGTAATCAATACTCATCTAAGGCATAACTTACGGATGGTCGCTTCTAACAAGCCTTATTCTTCACAATAGCAGACGTTATTCCGTATAATAACCTTTGTTATTGTGAGCATAGAGGCGGGGCGTCAAAACTTGGTATCAGAGCTGAAATTCAGAACAAATTATAATATACACAGAACAGAAACAGAATGGAATATGTGTTAGAACTATTCAGGAGTTTATTCATGCCTTTCTAATCTATTCTTTTCACTTTAACATATGGAGTACGTCTAGGAATAAATTATATATTCCGTAGTATTCCATTTGTTAAACTTTTTATCATTGTTTATAGTTTTTAACTGATCTTTACCTTCTCTTGTCTCTCAGCCTATGGCTGGAAGAGGTAGAGGGAAGCGTTCTTCTGCAGGCCCGTCTAGTGGTTCTCGTCCGGACGGTGTCTATATGTCAGCTGATCAGTTTATGGAGCTATTTCGGGGTACTCAGCTTCCTGTTGCTACTCCCGCAGCTCCTGCTCATAACTCTGCCTTCCCTCGCATGTGTAGTGATTATTCCCACCTTGGAGGTCAGCCTTTCAAGGGATCAGAAAGTGTTATGGAAGTTCAGACTTGGTTGCGCACTTGTGAGCGCATATTTTCTCGGATGGATCTTTCGGATCATCATCGCGTTCTCGTGGCATCTAGTATGTTGCAAGAGTGTGCGCTTGATTGGTATGAGCACTTTATTGCGGAAGTTGATGAGTCCGCTCTCTCTTGGGTTCAGTTTAAGGAACGTTTCGAACTTAAGTTCGTTCTTGAATCGGAAAAGGCTAATCTTGCTCGTAATTTCCTTGAGTTGAAGCAAGGAAAGTCTTCGGTTACTGATTATGTTTCATCTTTCGAGGCTTTGCCCAAATACGGAGTTGAGTTCATTAACACTCCACGTAAGAAGAATCTTCGTTTTGTTGAGGGTTTGAAGAAGTATTTGAAGAAAGTTCTTTTGCTTCAGCTTAAGCTCTCTTTTGAAGAGATTGTTGATTCGGCTCTTTGTCTTGAAGCTGTTGAAAAGGAACGTGATAGTGGAGATGATGTTGAGGTTTCTAAGAACCCCAACAAGAAGAGGTTCCCATTTCGTAAGCCTAATTCTAATCAGAAGAAGAAGAAGCAAGCTACCTTTAGTTCTCAGCCTAGTAGTGCACCTTCTGTTCAGAGGGCGTGCTATAATTGTGGTTCGTTGGATCATCTTCTTCGTAGCTGTCCTAAGCCTCGCATTTGTCATTATTGCAAGAAAGAAGGTCATTGGGTTTTTGATTGTCCTATTGCTCCTAAGGGTTTCAAACTGGGGAAGCTTAGTGTTGCTAAAGCTTCTGGTGATTCTTCTCAGCCCAAAGGTATTACTACTTCTGTTTTGGAAGGTTCCATTTTATTTCATGGCCGTTCTGTTAGAGTTCTTTTCGATACGGGTGCATCACATTCATTCGTGTCGAAGGAGCTTGTTGATATTTTTCATTTGGAAGTTATTACTCTTTGCGACCCTTTGAGGATCGTAAATCCTATAGGTGGATCCGCTGCTCTTGGTTTGTTGTGTGTTGATGTTGAGATTATTCTTTGTGGTTTCTCCTTTCATGCGAATCTGCATGTTATGGATCATCTTGATTTTGATATGATATTGGATATGGATTGGCTCGTCCGTTATGAAGTTCAAATCCTATGTCCCGAAAGAACTTTATATTTCAAGCATCTTGATGCTAGCGAACAATTATCTATTATCTTTCAAAGCATGGATCATACTTCGAATGCTTTTATATCTTCCCTCAAATCTGAGTATGTCATAGATAATATTCCAGTTGTTTGTGATTTTCTTGATGTTTTTGAGCCTATCTCGAGATTGCCGCCGAAGAGGGCAATAGAGTTCCGTATAGATCTTATCTCCGGTGCATATCCCGTCAGTTTTCCTCCCACGAGGATGTCTGCTAAGGAAAATGAGGAACTCAAGCAACAATTATCTGAGTTGGAAGCCAAGCATTTTATCCGTTCTAGCTCGTCTCCTTGGGGCGCCGCCACTGTCTTCGTTAAGAAGCCAGATGGTACTCTTAGGCTTTGCATTGATTATCGCAAGCTTAACGAGCTTACTATAAAAAATAGGTATCCGTTACCTAGGATCGATGATATGTTCGATCAATTAAGTGGCGCTAAAGTCTTCTCCCAACTCGATCTTGCTACCGGTTTTCATCAGTTACGAGTGGCGGAAGATAGCATTCCTCTCACCGCATTCCGCACTCGTTATGGTTCTTACGAATGGCTTGTTATGCTGTTTGGTTTGACGAACGCTCCGGCGTATTTTGTAGATCTTATAAATCGAATATTTCGGGAATATCTCGATAAGTTCGTCTTGGTTTTCATTGACGATATTCTTATTTATTCCAGATATGAAGCCGATCATATTCAACATTTGGAGATTGTTTTGAGCACTCTTTGTCAGCATCAGCTTTATGCCAAATTCTCCAAGTGTCACTTCTGGGAGAATAAGGTGAAGTTTCTCGGTCACATTGTTTCTTCCGATGGTATCTCTGTCGATCCTGCCAAGATCGAATCTATTCAGAATTGGAAGAGGCCTGAGACCGTTACTGAGATCCGTAGTTTCCTTGGATTGGCAGGTTATTATCGCCGATTTATCAAGGACTTTTCTCGTATTGCTTTACCGCTTACCACTCTCACGAGAAAAGCTGTTCCTTTTATTTGGTCGGATAAGTGTGAGAATTCTTTCTTGAAGTTAAAGGATGTCCTTACTCATGCTCCTATCTTAGTGGTTCTCGAAGGGAATCACGATCTTATGGTGTATACCGATGCCAGTGGTTGTGGGCTCAGTGCAGTTCTCATGCAGAAGAATAGGGTGGTTGCTTATGCTTCTAGGCAACTAAAGCCTAACGAGATTCGTTATGCTACCCAAGATCTGGAATTAGCCGCCATTGTCTTTGCTTTGAAGATTTGGCGACATTATCTTTTGGACGAGCATTTTATTCTCTATACTGATCACAAGTCTCTTAAGTATTTATTTTCTCGGAAAGAGCTTAATATGAGGCAACAGCGTTGGCTCGAGTTCCTTGCCTCATATGATTTTGATATTCAGTATACCCCTGGAAAGGGAAATCGAGTTGCTGACGTGCTTAGTCGTAAGCAACAAGCTGTCATTTCCATGATGTTAGCAGAATGGAATATATTAGAGAGTTTATCTCTATGTGATATTCGAGACCATTCCCCAGTTCCAGATTCTCCTGTGATTTTATTTAGCATGGAGGCTCGTCTCAGTCTTTTGAATCGCATTGCCGAGGCCCAGAGACGAGATCCTAATCTTGTCCATCTTATTCAGAGTTGTGAATCGGATTCCCGAAGCGATGAGCTAAAGGATTTCGATATTAATATTCATGGTTGTATTCGGAAGAAGGGTAGATTGATCGTGCCTGATATTTCTAATCTTCGAAATGACATTCTTGAGGATTGTCATCGTTCGAAGTATACTATCCATCCGGGTAGTAGTAAAATGTATGCTGATATGAAACGCTTATACTATTGGGAAGCTATGAAGCGTGATGTGGCAAGTTTTGTAAGCCGTTGCATGACTTGTAATCTTATTAAAGCAGAACATCAGCGTCCTGATGGTCTCTTGCAACCTTTGGAGATTCCGCTGTGGAAGTGGGATCAAATCTCTATGGATTTCGTGGATGGTTTGCCTCGTTCGAGGCTAGGCCATACTAGCATTTGGGTGATTATCGACCGACTGACTAAATCTGCCCATTTCATTCCAATCAAATCCAATTGAACCGCTCCTTTATTGGCCAAGCTTTTTATTAGAGAAGTCGTTCGACTTCATGGCGTTCTGAGTTTGATTGTTAGTGATAGGGATTCGCTCTTCACTAGTGGGTTCTAGAAGAGTCTTCAGAAAGCTTTGGGCACAAAGCTTAATCTTAGCATGGCATATCATCCTCAATCGGATGGTCAGACTGAGAGAGTGAATCAAATTATGGAGGATCTTCTTCGGGCTTGTATTCTTGATTTCGGTGGTAGTTGGGAAGACCACATTCCTCTTGTTGAATTTGCTTACAACAATAGTTTCCAATCCAGTATCGGCATGTCTCCTTTCGAGGCCCTTTATGGAAGGCCGTGTCGATCACCTTCTTGTTGGTTAGAGTCTGGGGAAAAGTTGCTTCTAGGCCCCGACTTTATTCGGGAATCGTCTGAGAAGATTCATCTTATTCGGCAAAGAATGAAAGAGGCTCAAAATCGGCAAAAATCTTATGCCGATAACCGTAGAAAGCCATTGGAATTTTCTGTGGGCCATCATGTGTTCATTCGCGTTTCTCCAATGAAAGGAGTGGTGCGTTTTAGTAGCTCAGGAAAGTTGGCTCCTCGTTACATTGGACCATTTCCTATTACCGAACGCAGTGGTCCCGTGGCTTATCGTATTGCTTTACCTATCCAGTTTGCGGGGATTCACGATGTATTTCATGTTTCTTAGCTTCGCCGTTGCCTCCGTGAACCAGATTCAGTTATTGATCCTCATATATTGCCCGATCTTGAGATCTCACCCAACATGACCATGGTGCAAAATCCTATTCGTATGCTTGCTACGGAGGTTAAACGCCTTCGAAATAAAGATGTTCCGCTTCTAAAGATTCAATGGTCCGCAAACCCCAAGGATTGCACTTGGGAAACCAGAGAATTCATCGAGCGTTCTTATCCCGGTTTTCTCTCCTCTTCGGGTGGAGGTGAGCATTCCTATTCATCTTATCCATTTTGAATCTTTGTTGTGATGAATTATTTACGTTATTGACTGATTCTAGTACGAAAATTGCGGGGACGCAATTTGTGTAACGAGGGAAGTCTGTAACGACCGTGATTTTTACCGTTGTAATAAATGTTTTTAAAATCGGTAACGAACGTAATTTTTGAGTTACGGTTGGAATAAAATATTTTAATAGAAATTTTAAATTTAAAAATTTGGAAAGGAAAATATGATGCTATAGTTGAGTCTGCATGTCTTTGTGCTCAATTAAAAGTAAGTGTTCATATAGCTAAAGTTATATTCTCTTTACATGAATAATTGCGTGCACACCTATGTATATATTAAGTTCAGGTAGTTTTAACTATACTTTACTTACTGGCATGCAAGTTCTACATGTTAGTTTAATTTCTTCAGTTGTATTTAGTTAGTATAGTGGTGAATATTACATGGTCCTGGCAACAGGTGTAGTAATGAGGTCTAAGTCATCTATTATTTGTATCAAATTCATTTTTGAATGCAAGTGGTAATGCACGAAACTAAGTCTAGGGATATTATTATTCCATCTGCCTGATGCTAAAATAACGTGGCCTTAGAATATGTTGTTTGGTATTCATGTTGCCTATGTGAGTCGGTGCGTGCAACAAGTTCTAGTCATAAAAAAAAACTTTTATGAATGCGAAAAATATGATCCAGGTTGCATATTCTTGTTTTTTTCCATGTGTTCAAAAATGAATAGCACTCTTACTGTTGTGTTAATTGGTTTTCAATGAATGAAGCGAAGTCATTTTTTTTTCTTTCCAAGTCCTTTTCGTAGCTTGCGCACACGTATAGCTTTTAATGCTCTGTACTTAAATATTGGCCAACGCGTTCTCAATTTAATAAAGTGTACTCGAGTTGTCAGAATGCATAATTTACTCAACTTATTCATATTTTTGAGAAAAGAAAATAGCTGCACCATTATTTCACTTGGTTTTAAAAGCTTCGGTTGCAGTGAAAAATTGCATTAATGGCTATCCTTCTTGCCACTTGAATATCTGCTGCTTATTCGTTGAACGAGTTGAGGAGAGTGTAAATACTCACGTTGCTATTTTTTTTTTGAGAACGAATGCAGCATGTGTACATTCTTGTGTGAAGTTGCGCTTAGTATAAAATACCATTTCAGTCACATTTTTGTTAAGTGAGTTTAAATACTCACGTTTCTAAATTTTTGAATGAATGCAAAAAACTTGGTTATTAGGTGCTTGGGGTAATTCCTTTGTGCGTGTGCACATAACCCATATTACAAGTCCAGGTTATAAATCTTTGTTTTATTTGTTCGTGCCATCAAACTTTGCACTGAGTTTCCAAGTCCAGACCACTTCATTTCATATTTCAAATATTTTGTGAGTGCTAGTATACTTGCACCATATTCAAGTCAAAGAATTTGTCCTGGTCTTAAAACATAGTTTGCGTAAAAAAAAAAATATATGAATGAAGCGTAGTTGCGTGCATGGCCATGAAAGCCTGTAGAAAGTGCATGCATAGTAATGTTTTGCTTATGTTTTCTAGTATAATAGTGTTCACGTATAGATGTAGGTCTGAGTTTCAATACTTAGCAAAATGCATCATTTGTGTGGCAAGAATTAAGGTCAGATGTGTCAGCACGTTAGTTGATGAGTATATTTCTTTTGTATCCATATGCGTTCCTTCATGTATGTGCTGTGATGGAAAAGTCATAATATAAAAATCCAGACCCCTTTATCCTTGCGTTTTATGTTTGTTAGCGGTTAATTATAAATATCACCATTTGCACATTAGTTTATCGTGGTATTATCTGGTTGAAACTTTTTATTACATTACTTGTATAAAAGGTCGTAATACACGTGAATGTGTTCAAGTGTTTTATATACCGTGTTTAATTCGTTTTGAGCTGGAGTTTGGTTTTAAAACGAAATTTTGCGCCGTTATTTTTATAACGGAACTCTTACATCGGTATTATATTTTTTGATGCGTGTTGTTTTAGTGGCATTTTTGACCAACAAATTTACTGTTGTTCTTCACTGCAGCAACCGTCAATTTTAATGAGAATTTTTAACCGGTTATCCCGTAATGCTGGTTGGATATCCGTTTTTACGGTGTTTTGCGAAGCGCAATTTCCTCGTCGAAATTGCTATAGTTGTTGCTATTTTAATCACGTGTTTTAAAATTCATTTTAAATTTAAATTGTTTCCAAAAATTGTACAGTTTGCGCTTTCAAAAGAATGAGGAAGCGAATTAAACGCTTCAGCAAAATTGAGGACTATGAACCCTTACTTTTACCGATTCGCTTAATTTTGGACTTGTCCGTTTGAGAACGTGAAATGTATTTTTTTTATAAATTACACAATTTTGCACTTTCAAGGAAACGATGAAGAGATTTAAACGATTTAACAAAAGTGCGGAGTATGGAATCACACTTTTACTATTTCGGTTAAATCCGAACTCGTTAATTGAAATAATTGCTGTTTGATGATTTTGACGATTTTGTGTGCTTTCGAGCCACTATGTTGGACCTTCGGGTCATATGTTGGACTTTCGGGTCAAATACCAGTACTAGACCTTCGGGTCATATGTTGGACCTTCGGGTCATATGTTGGGCACCAAAATTATGTTGACAGTACTTGGTAGGCTTCGGCCATATGTTGATGCACGTGCGGCGTAGCTAAAAGTCGCCATTTGTTGGGATCGATCCACTTTTATGTTGATTTCTAGTTATCTATTTTTGATTTCTAGATTTTGCGAATAGTTGTTTTGAATTCAATTGTGAATTTAAAAATTGATTTTGATGTGATTTCTTCACTTAATTATGTCGATTTCTTATGTTGAATAGTCTCATTCGAGATTATTATCATTTTGATTCATGTTGTTTATGATGTATTTACTTCTAAGAATAAATTAGTCTGATCCGTTTATTATTTTCTTTTAAATAATACTCGGGTCAGACCGAGTTATTTCAGGGTAATCTCTATCTCTGATTCTGAAGCAGCTTCAGCCTTTTGGATTTCGCATCATCTTTTGTCTAGCCGTCGAGGAGTTCTTTTGGTTATTTGACTTCCATCTTATGTATGTAGTTATCCATGTATATGTGTATTTGGTTCATGGGAACTATAGATTGTTGTAGCATGTATTCCAGACTTGTCTTCCACTATATATCTGATATTTCTGTTCTGATGTGATTATATTATCAGTGTACTTGATATTATGAGTTGTTCTGGATTTTTCTTTAGCCACTGTAGTTTCGTTTTAGATTTGGATTGAATTTATATCTTTGGGAGTAATTTTCACAACTCCTATCGATATAATCAATACTCATCTAATGCATAACTTACGGATGGTCGCTTCTAACAAGCCTTATTCTTCACAATAGCAGACGTTATTCCGTATAATAACCTTTGTTATTGTGAGCATAGAGGTGGGGCGTCAAACTTTATTTCTGGAATTTCCACCACGTGCACAGTTGTTAAAGTGGTTTTCGGTATTAGCAGAGAGTATTACAATACCCAATCTTGATCTCTTTAACAACCAATCGCTTATTACACACCAGATGGTTCTTTTACATTTAAAAAGTCAATTCACCATTTATATCAAAATATTGTATTCTCAAAACCATATCACTTTCGACATTATATTCACTTTCAAATTTATATTCGCCTTTGAAATCATATTGTTTCAAAATCATAATTTATTCCAAAATCATATTTCCAAGATAGGTTAAATCCTTACTTCAAAATCATCGCATTCAATTAATTATAACACTTAAATCTTAACTTAGGTTATAACATCATTTAACCGTATTCTCCTTTAAACCAATTAGTTGAATATAAACACTTCCGCTTTACTTAGTCTGCAAATTTAGAAAATAGTTTAAATAGTTATAAATCGTTTAAACTCTAAAATTGTTTAGTTATAGATTTAAGATACTTTTAACTTGATTGAAGATAGTTAAATAGATTTAAAATAGATTAAATATAATTAAAATAGATTAAATAGCTTTGAAATAGATTAGCTAGATTTCGTATAAGTTAAAAATGGTTTAATTAGTTTAAAAGTTTGGAAATCTTTATAATTAAAGTCTTTAAAATAATCTATTTTAAAACAGTTTATATTAAAAATATGAATTTGGAATTTATATCAATTTAAACTATTTGTTTCATTCCAACAAATTTGGACCACTTAATTGCCAAAACCCAATTTCAAATTTCGGATCCAAATTCTCAATAAAATATTTAATTCAATATCGCTTCCAATCCATGTTCGTAATACAATTTAAATTTCTCCAAATTCAATATATTTCAAAGTTATATACTCAACCAATTTTTAATAACTCGATTTCTGTAAATTTCATTTATACTAAAAAATTCGATTTTTCCATTTAAATTAAATTTCTCTAAATAATTCCTTTAAACCAATTCCAATTTCGATATAAAACTTGAATTTCGACAATAATTCAATTTATATAAATCAAGTTTCTATTCTCAGAATACCAGTTAACTAAATTCAAATTTCAAAGATTCAAAATCAATTAATTTTAACCAATCTGTTGTCTGTATATAATTTTCTACCCTAGGGTCAAGTGGTATGGATATTTATCATTTCAATCCGTAATTGAAACTTTTACGGTTATATATCATTTCAAATCGCAAACCCAAAAATAAATAACATCCATAAAATCGCTCGAGTCTATCATTTCAATCCATAATAATTTTTCCTAAATCTATAGATCATTCGGGTATGTATCATTTCAACCCATAGGGAAATTGCAATATCATAACAATAAAGAAATACATCCAATCAGCCAATATCAACAATCAAACATCCATCACAATCATCATCCAAATCAATCAATATATATCAACAAATAACATGTTATCAATTTTAGGCGATTAACTAGAAATTTAAATTCAATAATAAATTGAATAAAAATTTAATTCAAATAAATTCAAATTAACTGGAATGACGATTTAAATATATCAAACAACCATAAATAAATTTCTAATCACATCAAAATTTTGATTTAACCAACATAAGAAATATTTGAAGTTGTGAGTAGGTTAAACACTCATCCTTAAATTTATATCGATTCCAAACAAAGGTCAAAATAACCGGAATTTCAATACGATCCTAGCGGAGAAAACCACACATGAATCCAACTTCGTATGTAAGAGTTAGTAAGATTTGAACATTATATAATTTCAATTAAAAAACATAAAATAATAAAAACATAAAATAAAAGAATACACGTATCTGCACGTGGCCACGTCATTGGGCATCTCCTTCACGTAGGAACCAACACGCTACAGGATTCCTCAATCCCGTTCGAACAAGCTAATGCATCTGCCTCTTTTTGACCACCGCGCGCTCACGCCTCTGGCCATCAGAGGGTCGCCGGTCACTACCCAACCAACTATCTTGACGAGCCCACCCCTCCAGTACCGCCCAATCTCCCCGAAACAACACCTTCGCCGCTACCCTTTAGGGTTTTCGAAACCCTAATCACCAATATAGACCGCCTCCGACCACCATACGAGGTGCGATCACCAGCGATCTGCTCCACGAAGCGAGCTCTACAAAACCCCTCTAACGATTTCAAAAATCATCGCAGTTGGTCAAAACCCTCGGTTGAGATTAAATCTTATATTTGTGGACAAATAGTTGTTCAAATTGGAAAATGAATTACGGATTTGAGATGCGCTCGTCGAGAGCTTCAAATCGATATATAATTCGATATAGTTTGAGGAGTTTGATTTTTAATTTGATTTTTGATTTGGATTTGCAATTTGGGAATTAAGGTTTGCAGCCATTGGGAAGAGAGTTGCAAATAGAATTGTATGTACAGACAAATGAAAATAAGAAGTGGCTAGGGTTTATAGTAGACTATTTATAGACAAATCTAAAAATAGAATGGATGGACAAGATTTCATTTACAAGTTGAATGAACATTTAAGGTTGTAACAAGAAGTAACTACAAGACAATTTAATATTTGTTTCTATCCAAAAAAAGGCATAAAACTCGAAAAAGAGTGCAAGTAAAAGTGGCAGTAGTAAAAGTTGAGCAACCAGGCATGACACTATTATTAACCTAGTGACTGGCAATCAAGGTTGTATTTACACATTTTGAAAATGACAAGTACATTTTGAAAATGACAAATACATTTTGAAAATGACAAGTACATTAGGCAATAAAAATATATTTTTTGACTAATTTAAACATAGACAAATTATAAGGTCAACAATTTACGCGCAAAGCGCGTACCATGACACTCGTGAACTAGAATTAACCTGATCCAAGAACAAACCCAACCTATTTATTAAATCCATTAACAATCCACCTATTTAACAAGTAAACCCAAGCCAATTTATTTTTGAAAAAAACTGCAGCTCATAATATAACAAAATTTGTTGCTCGTAATAAAAAATTCAACGCAAAAAGTCTTGCGTAATATGGTAGAATCTACACTAAAATATTATCAAACCTGCACAAAAAAAACTGCATGATTTTTTTTAGAACGAACTAAATAATACAAAGCATCACCATATCGTTTAAGAATTGAAAAATGTAATGACGAACCACAACTTTAATACAATACAACATAATATAAAATACAACACAACATAGTATAATAATTTTTATTTTTAGAATAATACTACAGGCAATCAAAATTAACATAGTACGAACATATTGAACTTACAAGTCATAGATATTGTCAGCCAATCTAAAAATATAAAGGACAATGAAACATTGATTTCTTTCAATTCAACCTTTTTAACGGTCAATGTGCAAACTGATTTGAGTTCTCAAAACTTATATTTGAAACTTATATAAATATAGGCATAGCTTACCATTGTTTCGGTATTATTCCTTTTTGGCATTGGTTGACAACAACTATGGCTTATTAGCATATTAGCTAGTACCATTTCAATGTTAACAAAATCAATTATTGTGTTTGAACTTAAACCATTAAATGGAAAAATCATTAAGGATAGCTTATTAGCAATAGAGACACTACTTGTTAGGGGCAAAGTTTGAGCTTTATACTGACCATAAAGCTTTGAAATACCTATTTTCTCAAAAGGACTTGAACATGAGACAATATAGGTGGGTGGAGTTCCGTGCTGCCTATGACTTGGACATTATGTACACACCAAGAAAGGCAAATAGAGTGGCAGATGCATTAAGTAGGCAACACGCCAAGTTGGCTACACTGATGATAGAGGAGTTTAAAATGTTGTCAATACTGACTGACGTAGAAGTGGAAAACGTGGGAGAGCAAACTATGAAGTTAGATAAGGACATGAAACAATATGGCAAGCTCAGCCTCATCACAATAAAATCAGACATAGTGGAAGAAGTGAAATAGTCACAAGACATGGATGCATTCCTGAGGGAGAAGAAGGAATTGTTAAGGAATGCTTCAAAGCTTGACAAATTTGAACTAGATGAAAAAGGATATTTAAGACACAAGGGAAGACTTTGTGTGCCTAACACAGAAGCACTGCAAGGAAAGATCATGAATGTCCATCACAAGTCTAAGTACACCATACATCCAGGTGGTACTAAAATGTATCATGATCTAAAGAGGAGCTATTGGTGGAAAGGAATGAAGAGGAGTGTGGGCGAATATGTGGCAAAATGTATGACTTGCCAATAGGTCATGGCCGAGTACCAAAGACCAAGTGGACTATTGCAACCTTTGGAAGCTCCAAGGTGGAAATGGGAAAGCATATAAATGGATTTCATTGATGGCTTGCCAAGATCAAAGAGAAGTAATGACAGTATTTGGATGGTGGTAGATAGATTGACTAAGTCATCACATTTTATACCAGTAAGGAGTGATAGAAATGCACCAAAACTGGCACAAGTTTTCATGAAAGAAATAGTGAAATTACATGGAGTTCCTACCACTATCATTAGTGACAGAGACACCATATTCACATCAAAGTTCTGGAGTAGCTTTCAACAGGCAATGAGGGTTGAGTTGTGCTTGAGCACAGCCTACCATCCCCAGACTGATGGCCAAACAGAAGTAGTCAATAAATTCTTGGAGGATTTATTAAGGGCATGTGTACTTGATCACGGTGGCAACTGGGAAGACCATCTTCATTTAGCAGAATTTGCTTACAATAATAGCTACAAGAGTAGCATAGGGATGGCACCATATGAAGCTCTATATGGGAGGCCTTGTTTGTCACCTGCTTGCTGGCTAGAGGTAGGTGATAAGGTGATATTAGGACCGGATCATGTGAAAAGAAACAAATGTTAAGATCATACTGATCAGACAGAGAATGAAGGAAGCACAAGACAGAATGAAATCATATGCAGATAGGAGAGGAAGCCACTTCAATTTGAATTAGGAGATTATGTATACTTGAAAGTTTCACCAATGAGGAAGGCGTTGAGATTTGGCAAGGCAGGGAAGCTAACCCCAAGATATATAGGGCCATATGAAATCATTGCAAAAGTAGGAAAGATGGTTTACAAGTTGAAGTTGCCAGAAGAAATGAGTGGAATACACAATGTATTTCATGTATCACAATTGAGAAAATGTGTACATGATGAAGCTTTAGTGATTCAGTCACCAAAACAGGTAGAAGTCAGACCAGACTTGGTGTATGGGAAAAATCCAGTGGGAATTGTAGCTAAAGAAGATAAGAAATTGAGAAACAAAACTTTCAAACTGGTAAAGGTGCAGTGGAGTCTAGACCCTAATGATTGCACATGGAAGGTTGAGGACAAGATAAGAGTCCAGTGCCCTCAACTATTTGCAACTGGCAATTAAAGTAGAGGTAATTTATTATTCATACTTGAATTTACCTAGTTAAATATATGTTTATTGTTGAATGTGCTTGCTTGATGTATGCTTTGGTTGAATTAAGAATATTTGTGCATGGTTAGTTTTAACACATGACAAACATGGGAAGAAGTGTTAAATTGTGGGACATAATTTCTTAAAGGAGGGGTGTATGTGACAGCCCTAGTTAAGCAAGCATATAAAATTTAAATACTTTATAAAAAAAAGATACAATTAATTATATATATATATATATATATATATATATATATATAAATACAATTCTCTGGAAAGATTTGTGTGTGAATGAGTGTGCATGCTCTTGTGCATGTGCACACTGTTCCAACGCCTTATATGAGCAAAGCAATTTAGTGAGTAAAAGGCTCTATAGATAAATAAATAAATAAAAAAGTAAATGAGTGCATGACTAGTTAGTGTGTACACATTAACCTAATTACAATGCATAAATAACCTAGGCAGTTTTTTTTAGTTCAAACTCCTATAAATTAAATATAAGCATAGTTGCTTGTGTAGGTAGAAGATGCATGAATATAAGATGTGCAAAAAAATATTTGATTGACACACACACAATTTAATTAGACACAAAAGTTTATATGCATGATGAAAACCAGAAAAGACAAGCTATACCCGAGCCAAAGTCATGCATATAGTGTGTGGAGAAAATTTTCCAAAAGTGGTTAAGACAAGGAAAAAGGAGAAATGGTGGGAAAGGAAAGTGGAGAGGGTGAACTGTTGGGTGAAACCAGAAATGGTGATGGGATTTCTGATGAAAATAAATTACTTAACTAACCTTAAAACCCTAGCAAATCCCCTATATACACATCATTATCTCCTACGGTTACATGTTAGAACCAGAAAACAAAATATAAAAAAGAGAGGAGAAAACAGGCAGCAGTTTAAGAAATCAATCGCAGACCTGAACCAAGATTTGGGAAGGAGAACTTTGGTGAGTAAACCCTCACTTGGTAAGGCATTAAGACCTATAAAAGGCATCCATGTTCCCCCTTAGTTTTTTTGATTCCTGTTTGATGCTTTGTATGTATTCTCAGTTTAACAATTTTATGCTGTTTTTGAGATTTCGTGATTTGCATTGCTTTGTTGTCACTTAACCTTTGCTTGTTTATACATGATAATTTAATGATGGAATAATAACTGATTTAATTATATGTTTATGAACTTGAGAAATACTTTTAGTTAAAGCATGAATTAATAAGAAAAGTAGGGTGCAAGGCAGTAAGAGGAAGGGGTTCTCTAGCTTATGTCTTGCAACTGAAAGTGTGGATTAGGATGCAATGGGATTTCCATGTGCTTAGTCTTAATCCATCATTGATTGTTCTCTGGAAATAAGGTTGAGTAACAAGTGAATACACTTTAATGTGTGGGCTAACTGTAAGAACTATATTACTGGAGAACCACAGTATCATTTCACTTTCTGAAATGCTCTAATCCATGCTTTAGCCAAGGATATATCTCCAAATAAAACTGACTTGAAATTGTATACAAGGGTGATTGATTAATTGTTGAATGCATGGATGGGTGAATGATTGATGGTTGTATGAAAAAATGTTAACACATACTGGTTAAGTATATAATAGTCTTGGATATGACACTGCAAAGACCATATTGAGTCATAATAAAAACTTAGTAATTAAACTAAGGATGTGGGTCACCTCTATCGGGTTGGGTATGAGGGAAGTGGGTATGACGCAGTGGTTGGCTTGCACCAAGGTTGGGGTGTGAGTTTGCACATGGCATGTTTATGTCCTAGTAGCTTGTAGTGCAATGGAAATTAGGTAGCAGTTCCAGGCAATGTGCACCAGTGCAACCATGAATGTGATACTGGACCCCAGAACAACATGAAATGAACATACATGCAAGGGAAAATAGGCTAGAAGTATGTGGAAATCCTAACATGTAAATTAAGGATTAATACTTTAGCTCAGTGCCATGATTACTGTACGTTCATGTTTATGTATGATTCGGTGTTAGCACCAACCCGTGTGAGTTGTATGATGGATGATAGGATTATCTAAATTAAAGCTTTTGTTAACCAGTTTGGTCTGAGAACACATATTCGCATAATTATGTTAACAATGCACAACCCCTTCCACTGATATAACACATTGTAATTTGAACATGAGTAAGTAATTTAACAACCTAAGTGGAACACTTAACCTTTGAAAACAGAAGGGTAATATGGAACCTATTTTATTAGTCTTTATGCATTGTCAAATGATTTTACTTACACCAGACATAAGTCTGACCTGTTTGTCGCTTGCATCAAATGGGTGCTTCATATGCATTATGGAGCAGGTCATGGGATGTCTGCAGGAAAAGAGGAAGCAAAGTGATAAGCTGCAGATGTGTGATGCTAAGAAGAAATTGCTAATTAACCGAATTATGACTTTTGATGAAGAGTGTCTGTTATGTTTATTGTAGCTGAAAGACTTTTCTGTAATAATATTGGAATTGTGCTAAACTTTCATTGTGATGTAATGAATGGTTTAGAAAAAAAATACTATGAAATGGAACTGTTTCCAGTGGAAAAAGATAAATGTGTTTAGCTTTATATCATAACCTGTAAGCATGTAAAATTTTCATGAATTAAGTAGTGAAGTTAGTAGTAGAACTGAAGCATATGTGAACTAGTAATGTATGCATATGTATTAGACTGTTTTAGAGGCTAGAACCTATATACATATTAACTGTAAATATTATGAAGTAAGGATGGACCCATAAGCAGAAAAGAAAAAACACATAAGAAGCATGAACCTAGATTTACATGAGTTTGATGTTTAAATGAATAAGAAAAGCTAGCAAATTATAACAAGACAGTATAGGGATCTAACCTAATCAAGTTGATCAACCTGAAAACTCAGGTGTAGTAAATAAGCAGTTGTACGTGTTTGTGTGCACACAGATGCATAGAAGCATGCACAACCTCCTGTTTTGCTATTTGAAAAGCAGTCTTGTAAAAGTTTAAATATCATGAGTCAACTTACATGTTTTATTAAATATACAATTGTCAAACACAATTACACAAACAGAAATTGGTTAGAAAAATTTGCACAAGATTCAGATGGGGGTGGTTTTTCGTTTCCAACCCTTTTTATTGTGGCTAAATCCGATTTAAAACAAATTGAGTCATTCTTTACCCAAAAACTCTGATATTAGAATTAAGATGATTTGTATGTTTATACGTACATACAAATAGTTTCCACAAAGAAGTATATCAATATTTCTATATTGATCAGATAGGATCTTGGGAAATAAAAATAAAGAAAAAACATAATAAAAGGAAGAAAATAGTTGGTCTTGTAAGTAAGCGACCCTGAAATTAGCACAAACTAAATTGAGCCATTCAAATAACAATTTCTTAAAGAAGGGTTGCTTCACCGTCACTATGCACATCACCGGGAATATACACAATGTTTAGGCCTAACTACCCTAAAAACATCGTGTAACCTTCCATTAGTACCACATGCCATGTCGCTTGCCACGCTTATAACTTCATGGAATGCGAACCTTGGACAATACCAAGTATGATACTTTTTCCATCTCGGTGCACGACTCCATTCAGTTCTGTGGACGCAACAAGGTTGAAAAAGTGGGAACGAGTCCCTCGATTTGCCCTACTTTGCCTGCATCAAGTCTACGTTCAACCTGGGCTTACTGAAGTAATTCAGATATTGGAAAAATAATTCAGACGTCTGATTTTGATTCCACACATCTAACTAATAATTCAGACGTCTAAATCAGGTCGCTTTTTAACTGTTTCTTTTCTGTTTTTGAACTCTATGAAATTAAGACGTTTGCAAGTGAATTTAGATGTCTGATTAACCTTTCAAACTTCTGATTATGAATTTACTAAATTATATATTTTTTTTACTTAATTTATGTTCTTTTGTCCTCTTCAGGAGTTCGAATATTCAAGTTAGATTTATTTTTAACATTGTTTTGGTATGATTTCTATTTTTATTTATATATAACTTTAGCTAGTTAATTTCAATGATTGTATACTACTTTTCAATAAACCACCCATGTATTTTCAACCAAAAATATATGCATCTTTCAAATTAAATAATTAGTTCCAACTAAAACATAAGGGGTGCTCGATTTCTTCCTATTATCCAAATCAACCCAAACTTTATCTTATCTCTAGGTTAAAATTATTATTCTAAATTCAAAATTCATATTTTTATTCAGGTAGAGTATAAATGAATTTAACTACTTATGAATCATCATAACATCGTAATCAATTCACTCGTCTCAAAGAGTCATGTGTAGAATTCCCTCTTCTAATTTGATTTGAATCGACTGCTGCTCTTCTTTTCCTAGACGTTTCCCCTTCCTTTAATATGAATCTTCCACTCTTTGATTCTTTGCTTCTCTCCTGCTCTATCTCTCTCTCTCATTTATTTGATCTATCTTTGTTTTTATTTTAAAATCTGGAGGAGAGATTTAAGAAATTATAGTTTAGATTAAGAAGTTTGGAGGAGGAAGAGAAAAATAAATACATATTGATTTAGAAAGGTGGTGGGTAGGGTTTAGAATGAAGAGAAGTGAGGGTTGTGGTTTTATTTATAGTTGAAAACTAGGGTTATTATGATAAATCCCAAAATTAATAATTACAGGAATTCTGATGGGCCTAGTTAACCTTAATTTTGACTTTTTGACCTGTTTTATAAAATTTAACAAGTTATATATATTTCCTAATTATAAATGACATTCCAGACGCAATGGAATATGTCTCGAGGTTTAATTCTAACATTTGTGAAGATTTACCATTTTGTCCTTTCATGCAAAATTATAATTTTGCCCATATTAATATTTTAATTTATTATTTAAAATTCTTGGGGTGTTACATAAAGAGGAGGAAAGAGAAAGGAATCCTGATTATAAGCTACATTTATAGGGTAATGATTTAACACATCGTGGCATATCGTATTTGCATTGTTTGTAAATTTAGTTGTGGCTGATGCAACCGAATACATTTATAATTCTGGATATATTATTTGTTGTATTGGTTCTTGTGTATTGTATGTTGTTGAAGTAATACATTATTGTCTTGTTCCTCTGTGAGGCAAACTAGATTAGATAGTTTGTTTTAAGTTATACATCCAACAACTCATTGTTTTTATCATTTGGGTTTGGTGTTCAAGCATGTTTTGGCGACATTTAATGCTAATTTCAAGCATTGAGAATAATGGGGCAATTTATTTGGTATCAGAGCTTAGGTTTAGCGATTACCTGAGCGTTGAGTAGGTTTGACCTGTCTATAGTAGAATTATTTACACCTTAAGTTGCATTAAAGATGGTATGAAAGAGCGTACTTATAGATAATTGTACTCCTTATGTTTATTGATATGAGATGTATTTATAACAACCATTACCATACCTAAACTGATGTTTGTTAAAGATTAGCTGTGTATGGGAAATAGGCTTTATAAGAGTGGGCAGGATATGCACTTATAGATTGGGTTAAGTGTTGATCATAACCCGAGTAATACAAAAACATTATTAATATATGCAATGAAAATTTAAAGCTTAATAGCTGAATTTATTGTTGACATTTGTAAAGTGTTTAACGAAAAGTATTTTATTAAAAACTATATAACATAGAGGCGAATACACATTTTTTATTTAGTATATTTTATTGAAGAGAAAATGTATATCTTTGAATTAAGAATAAGATATATGTATATCTCTCAATTTAAAGTAATTTATTGAAATTTTTACATGAAGTAAAAATAAAATAAAACATTTTACATGAGGAATAAGATATTTTGATCTAATGTATTTTTGTAAAAGGGGAATTAGTTGTGAAACATCTTATTGAAGCATATTTGTGGAAAAAGTATTTAGTTTAAAATATTGGAAAATATTTTATTTAAAAATTGTTTTTGATCTGAAACCATTCTTTTGGAAAGCATTTGGCATGAAGTACAAATTGAGAGTATTTTGTTTAAAGTAGTTTTATTAAGAAATATTTATTTTGTGGGGGAAGGGGGTACTTTATGGGAGGAAAAAGTGAGAATGATTTTATTAAATATTTCATAATAAATATTATATGATTTGAACAATCTTTTTCTCAAAGGTTTTCGAGAAAAATAATTTTCAGTAACTTGAGATATACTTTAATCGAGAAAAATGATTTGAGGAAGTTTTTGATTTTCCATAAATATCTTTTTGAGTAAAGGATACGGAGAACATATTTTGAAACATTTATGAAAATGTTTGAGGTTTATTTTTATGAAGTATGTAGGGTCCGAGAGAATTTTTGTTTGAAAAGAATATTGGTTGAAATTATTATAATTTGAATGGCACCTATTTATTAGAATTTTTTTTGGAAGAAAACCATTTTTCGGGTGGAAATATATTGGTGGAAAAGTATTTCAAACTAAAATATTTTGTTGGAAATTTTTAGGAAACATTCCTGAGGGGAAATAATTTGTGTTATAAAATATATATTTGAGAATAAATTTTTGGTAAGATATTTTATTTGTAAAAGTGGAATTTGGTCCGGAAATACATTGTTTGAAAATGGAAATATTTTATTTTGAAATATTTTGTTGAATGTATTTAGAGATTTTAATTGGGTAACGCAGTAAAGATATATATACACGCACACATACATATATACACATATACACACTCACACGTATGTATGTATGTATTTTGGAGATATTTTACTGAAATATATTAAGATTATCAAATTATTGTTATACTACAACAGAATCAGCCGTCAATAGCGGTCAAAAACCGCTATAAAAGATTACTATAGCGGTTCAGTAAACGTTGTATATCGATATGTTATAAAAAGCAATGCCTTGTTTATATAAAGCATAAAAAAGCGCTACAAAAAAATTTTATTAGCATTTTTTTCCGTTGTTGTAAGTATCTTATAGTGGTTTAATAAATGTTATACGTCGATATGTTTAAAACAATGGCTTATTTAGCACAAAAGAATCGTCATAAAAAACCATATTTTATTACGTTTCGTTCCGCTATTATAAGTAGCTTATATCAGTTTAATAAACGCTGTATATCGACATGTTATTTTTCATAACATAAAACAACACTATAAACTTGTTTTCCTTCGATAACCCTTTTCTTTTAAGCTTTTTATAACACTTTTTAAATGCTGGTTTATTTTTTGCATTTTTGAAATATGTTGCATCACTATAAATTAGATAGTCAATATACATCAAAATGCTGCATTAAACATATTTCTAAAACATAAATACATTTAGATAATGAAAATCATAGAAAATATTAAACATAAAGATATAACACATTCTATTGAAAAAAACCAAATATTCATACATATAAGATCCCACGGTTTTAATTATAGAATATTCTATTGTATATGTATACCAAAAAAACAAGTAGCTAGTTATTTGTATTAAAAAGAAAAAAATATCTAAAATATTACATTCTGTCACCTGAAATTGAAATGTATATCTCCATTATAAATGAATATAAATATGAATAAAACTGAAAAATGAAGTATCTACATGAAAAAAACTTTTTGCTAAATATTTCTTATCAAAAATATTCCAAATGTCTAAATTTTTGAAAATTTTCCCTAGAATTTCCTTTGCACGGCTAGCACCCAAAAAAATCATAAACACAAGAAATAAATATACATGATCGAAATCACAATATATCAATCACAAACACCCGCATGGGTAAACTATCCATATATTTACTTATACACACACACACACACAAAGAACTACTCTTTACTCAAGTTCTCCATCTAGTAAGGACTTTATTAATTTATTTTTTTAGTTTCACTTTTGAACTTTCTGAATTTATTATTTACGACAAAATACAATTTAAATGTGAAATTATTGAGTAGTCTACTTCCCTTCAAATGATGAACCCCCCTTAAATTAAAGGAATACTTGGGGACTCGTAAGGGATTTACTTGTCTATACATCGTTTCATTCCATTCGATCCTTTAGGTCTTTACTTACCTCGATGGTTATGTCATTATGCCCCTTGAAGCATATATGCGATAAATAGACTTCTGTAACCATGTCATATTTACTTGCTTTAACGGAACCTCTCTCTAAAAGAAATAGAATGCCCATTCCACTAAAATATCTTTTTTTTCACTAGGTATAACTAGCAATTCCTATTTAGCTGTTACGGAATCGACCATGGATCGATTCCTCCTTCATTTGGGGATATTGAATACACCCAGAATTCTGAGCTTCATGTTACTCATTTCAAGAACCATGTCAGAGTCGGGGGCATACTAATCAGATTCATCTAAGTTAGATAACCAAGGACTTTATTTTACTATGGATTCTTATAACTCGAACCTAATAACTCAATAAATTTAGATTTGGTTATGACCCAAAAAGGAAAAGGATGAGTAATGATTGTACAATTGAATGAAATGTCATAAACAATTCATGGTATGATAGAAAGAGATAGACTAGAAATGACATCTCTTATGCCAACGATACCATTTTCTTCGATTGAATGACATCTCTTATGTCAATCACACCAAAGAAATATTAAATGAATGGAATTTGGATATATCAAATAATGTATGTATCTCACATAGCATACACCCTTGTTAAGCATTAAAATGTACCTTCTAGCAATATTAGTGAGTTTACTAACATTTCCAAAGAAACATAAGCATGAAAAGAACCAAAAGCAAATCAAAGGCCATCAAAAACCTACACTTAACTCAAACAAGCATGTGAGCGCATATATTTATGAATTTGTATAATTAAATTAACATTAATTCTGTAGGTAAAGAAAATTTTTTCCAAACAAGAGATATTTTTCTAACAAAAGAAATAAACTAGGATGGTCGTGTGCATTATCATCTACCAAGACAAGACTTAAAGTAATTATTAGTAACTAGTTTATTGCTATTATTATATATATTGTCGTCGTCTTTAGTATTGTTATTATAAACTTAATCAATTTTTATAAACTTAGTTTATTATTATTACTACTATTATAAAGTTAACTAATTTTTATGAACTTAATTAATTTATTGTTATTATAATATATATTTTACAAATATTAGTTAAGTTGGTTAGTACTTTATCATTTATCATTATTATTGCTATTGTTGTTGTTGTTCTAAACTTAGTTATTTTTTATGAAACTTAGTTAATTCTATAATTATTAGTATTGGTATTATTATTGTTGTTGTTGTTTTAAACTTAGTTAATTATTATGAAACTTTGTTAATTATTATAAACTCAGTTTGTTAATTGTTAATATTGCAATTATTATTTTGTTGTTGTTGTTATTATTAATAGTATCATTATTATAAACTTAGTTAATTTTCATAAACATCAGCTAAATTATTATTATTATTACCAACTTAATGGTGATTTATCATAAACATAGTTAAATTATTGTTGTTATTATAAACTTAGTTAATTTTTATACTTCTTTAATTTTAACAAAACTTAATTGATGAAGTTAATTATTATAATCTTACTTTATTTTTATTATTGTAAACTTAGTTAATTTTTATAAAACTTATAATTGATTTATTACTTACCGTTGTTGTTGTTATTCTAAACTTAGTTAATTATTATGAAACTTAGTTAACATTTATAAACTTAGTACGGTCATTGTTATCACTACAATACGTAAATTACCCTTCTTCTTGTTGTTGTTAGTGTTGTTATTTTAAATTTAGTTAATTTTTATAAACTTGATTAATTTATCATTGTTGTTGTTTTTATTATTATTATGTAAACTTAGTTATATTTTGTAAAACTTAGTAAACTTGATTAATTTTTATAATTTATTACTTTCTTATAATTATTATAAACTTAGTTAATTTATTATTGTTGTTGATGTTGTTATTGTTATTATTATTATTCTAAACTTAGTTAATTATTATGAAACTTAGTTAATATTTATAAACTTAGTTCGTTTATTGTTATTATACAACTGTGACCCTTGTTGTTGTTAGTATTATTATTTAAATTTAGTTAATTTTAATAAACTTAGTTAATTTATGATTGTTGTTATTTTTTTTTTGAAATGGTACTTTATATACAACAAATCATTGGGACAACATATCCCATGTCAATAAATATTCGAAAGCAAGTTTTGAACTTGTGACCTCTTGCATCAAAGCCGAATCAATTAACCACTTGGACAATGGTGCTTGTCTGTTGTTATTATTACTACTACTACCACTATTATTATACAAACTTGGTTATTTTTGTAAAACTTAGTGAACTTAATTAATATTTTATAGCTTATTACTTTATTGTAATTATTATAAACTTAGTTAATTTATTGTTGTTGTTGTTGTTTTTATTTTAAACTTAGTTAATTATTGCGAAATGTAATTAATGTTTATAAACTTAGTTCGTTTACTGTTATTATTACAACTATTACTCTTCTTGTTGTTGTTAGAATTATTATTTAAATTTAGTTAATTTTTATAAACTTAATTTATTATTATTTTTGTTATTATTATTATTATTATATAAACTTAGTTATTTTTCGTAGAACTTAGTAAACTTGATTAATATGTTATAACTTGTTACTTTATTATAATTTTTATAAACGAAATTAATTTGTTATTATTATAAGTTTAGTTAATTTTTATAAAACTTGATTAATTTGAATAATATTTTATAACTTATTACCATTAGTATTATTATTATAAACTAGTTAATTTGGTTAATATTTTATAATTTATTATCATTAGTATTATTATTATAAACTTAATTAATTTTTATAAATTATAGTTAATTTATTAATTACTATTGCTACTGTTGTTATTCTAAACTTAGTAAATTATTATGAAGTTTAGTTAATATGTACAAACTTAGTTTGTTTATTTTTATTACTACAACTATGACACTTGTTGTTATTGTTGTTGTTGTTAGTATTATTATTACAAACCTAGTTAATTTTTACAAACCTAGTTAATTTATTATTGTTGTTGCTGTTGTATAAACTTAGATATTTTTTATAAAATTTAATTAATATATTATAATTTATTGCTTTATTATAATTTATAAACTTAGTTAATTTATTATTATTACTACTATTATTTTAAATTTAGTTAATTTTTATAAAACTTAGTTAACGAATTTAAATTTTATGAACTTAGCTAATTTATTATTATTATTATTACGAGTACATATGCACGCCCAGGTGGGCCTGCATTTAATCACAACATGCATGCATTTTGAGTTGTACCTACGGAAATAGATTTCATAGTAGCATCCCCATATTTGAACTCCACCTAGGCAGAAGCCGCTTTTTTTTGTTCAGAGCACAATAACATTTTCGTACCATCTCGGAATTAGGCGAGACTTCGAACGATGGACTCCCATCTAAATTATAAACAATAAGCAACACTCGGATACTTCATCTAGTGAACGTATACCATAGTTCTCCATGATGACTAACAGTTGCACTTAGAAAATAACAGGAAACATCCCCGTATTTGAACTCCACCTAGGCAGAAGCCACTATTTTTTTGGTTCATACTGAATAACTTCTTCATACTAACTCGGAATCAGGCAAAACTACGACTGATGGACTCTCACCTAAATGACGAACAATATAGAACACTTGAATCCTTCATCTTATGAACATTTGTCGTAGTTCTCCATGGTGATTAACAGTTATACTTAGAAAATAACAGGCTATATCCCCACTTCGACTCTCACTGTAATTCTCCATGGTGACAAATAGTTGTACATAGAAAATAACAGCCTACATCATCATATTTGAAATCCGCCTAGGCAGAATCTGCTTTTTTTTGTTTAGACTACAATAACTTCTTCATGCTAACTCACAATCAGGCAAAACTTCGACCGATGAACTTCCACCTAAATTATGGACAATATGGTACACTCGGATACTTCATCTTGTGTACACACACCATAGTTCTCCATGGAGACTGACAGTTTACCTAGAAAATAACATGCTACTACATCCCCATATTTAAACCCCACCTAGTGCAGAAGCCGTTATTTTTTTATTCGGACTGCAATAACTTCTTCATATTATGTCGAAATCCGACGAGACTTCGACCAATTAACTCCCACCTAAATTACAGACATTGTGGAACACTCGGATACTTCATCTTGTGAATGCACATTATAGTTCTCCATGGGGAATGACAGTTGTATTAAGAAAATAACAGGCTGCCACATCCCCATATTTGAACTCCGTCTAGTGCAGAAGCTGCTATTTTTTTGTTCAGAATACAATTACTTCTTCATAATAACTTGGAATCTGGCGAGACTTCGACCGATTAACTCCCACCTAAATTACGGTAATATGGAATACTCGAATACTTCATCTTATTAATGCATACTATAGTTCTTCAAGGGCACCAACAGTTGTCCTTAGAAAATAACAGGATACTACATCCCCATATTTGAACTCCACCTAGTGCAGAAGCTGCTATTTTTTTGTTCAGATTGCAATAACTTCTTCATGCTAACTCAGAATTAGGCGATACTTCGACCGATTAACTCCCACCTAAATTACAGACAATATGGTACACTCGGATACTTCATCTTGTGAACGCACACCGTGGCTCTTCAAGGGGCTTGACAGTTTACTTAGAAAATAATACGGTACCACATCCACTTATTTGAACTCCGCCTAGTGCAGAATCCGCTATTTTTTTGTTCAGACTGCAATAACTTATTTATACTAATATGAAATCCGACGAGACTTCGACCGATTAACTCCCACCTAATTACGGACAGTATGGAACACTCGAATACTTCATCTTGTGAATGCACACTGTAGTTCTCCATGGGGACTGATAATTTTATTTAGAAAATAACAGGCTACCACATCCTCATATTTGAACACCGCCTAGTGCAGAAGCCGCTATTTTTTTGTTCAGACTGCAATAACTTCTTCTTACTGATTCAGAATCAGACGATACTTTGGCCGATGAAACCCCACTTAAATTACGGACAATATGGTACGGTCAGATACTTCATCTTGTGAACGCATACTATAGTTCTCCATGGTGACTAACAATTGTACTTAGAAAATAATGAAAGTTTATAATATCGTGGATCGATTATACAAATGACAAGTATATGACTAATTTAAACTATAGTGTAACAATAGTAAATTATGTAAATAAGAATAATCACACCAGGGATTTTATACTGTTCAGACCTTCCGTCCTACGTCCTGTCCCGAAGCTCCTCTTCGGAATTTCCTTCCACCAAATAACCCTTACTTCACCGGGAGGAACAGGTTTACAATAGGAGAGTTTCTTTTTCAAGAATGTAACACGTATTTTGACTATATAGTATAATTGAACTTCCTATATCTCTTGAATGATTGAATACAATATTGTTCGAGAGAGTATGGAAGTGTATGATCTCAGATTTGCAGATTTGATAGCAAGTGGATGATTAGAACAAGAGATGATCAAGATAGAGAGTCGAGTGAATTAGTTAAGTGCTTTGATCCTTCTTGATTCTCGTTTATATAATTGTAGAAGTTTGCTTCTAGTAGTTACATCTCTTCCCTTTCAGTCTAGAGTCGTCACTATTCACTGGTGAAGAGTTGTGGAGGAGAGATGGAGTTGTGTCTCTTCGGAGATGACAGTTGTAATTTGAATCACTACACCAAATAAGTGATTTTGCAACATTTTATATCTGCCAATTGCTAACACTTATAAATGTCATAGACCACTAACAATAAAAAAGTGTTAGGATACCTAAAAAGTGTTAGTAAAAATAAATAGTCTTCTGCATTAATTTTGCCAACGCATATAAGTGTTACAACAATCGGTAAAAATGTAAATAATTTAATAACAAAAGGAGTCTTTTGTAATTTGTAAATGAAATCCATTTTTCCATGCTTTTCCGTTCCTAAACAGATTTTGGCCGCCTAAAATTTAATTTAGGGTTTTCTCTTCTTCACAAAAAAACCAACATCCTTCTTCTCTCTCAATCGCAGCCCAGAAATTATTTCAGCCGCTCCCTATTTTCTTTCCACTATGTTTTAGAATCCTCCTTCCCCCTCAATTGCATACATTTAACTCTTCAGCTCGATATCTTGCCCTAATTCCTTCTATCTAAATCATGAATCGTATTTAGAAAATATCGAGCAGAGGCGACCAAGAAGAGGGAGACGCGGTCGCAAGTTGCTCTACTTCGGTGGCACCATCAGCATCCAAGGAGGAGGAGAGCGATGCATGCGCTTGCGATCTAGAGATGTTGTTCTGCCTCTTACAGTAAAAGATGTTCCTGCAGCTTCTAGCCTAAAGATTTTCTTCATTTTAGGTAACTCGTTTCAGTAAATGATGTCTTTGCATGTGGAGAGTATTTTGGTGCAATAGCAATTTCTTTTTCAAAGCATCCACTTTTCTTTTTGTTTTTTTGTTTTTGTTTTATGTTTCTTGAAAATTAATTTACTTATTTAGTTCTCTTTAATGCTTTCTAATTTTTTTTAGGTCGAGATTATCCACAATTGTTGCATATTAGCTTCAGTTGGACAAAGAATGGCAAACACACCTGGAGTTGCTTCCCACTATTTATTTCACTAGCAAAGGTGCCTGCTGTTTGCTTTGTTGATTTTACTTTTACTGGGAAAAAAACTAGAATTTTTTTATTGATCACATTGTTATTAACTTGTAGGCTAATATAACTGTACGAGCCACGGCTCAGTGTTGCAGTGAATATAACATCACTATGGTGCTACAGTAAGAAGATTGTGCGAGGGCACTTAGAGCTACTCATTCCATATTTTATCTTTCTAAAACCACCTTAGGGATGGGAATAATTGGATCTGGTTTAGTTGGTTCTACATCATTGGATTGACTAAGGGATCAGGTACCTAAAATTAAGAAAGTAGATTATGATAACCATAGTTTCTATAAAATATTGTAATATGATTACCTCTTCACTGAATTTGGAAACCTTTTCAGGTTGCAGTTCTTATGGAAGATTATAGCATTGATTTGCACTATCTAAGATTCTTTTAGTTTCTCCTTTCTAGTGCACTATCTAAGATTCTTTTTGTAATTTACAAATGTTGCGATGTTGAAGATGAAACTTTATGATTTATTCTATCTCCCTCTCCAACGATCTTTTTTACACTTGATTGTCTGAGACTCATGTAATGTTCATAAAAATTTTGGTCAGCAATTCAATATTGCTCATCTTAAGACCAAATAATAGACTTTGTGCATTCTTTATACATCTCTGGCCGTTTATTGAGGAGATTTGGTAAATGTCCAGACACTATTGATGATATTTGTGCAACAAATCACACAACTAATCAAATGATATGAAGCCAAATTTCCTCTATGTATATTCTTAAGCTCTTATTATTTTTATTTTGCAATATGTATGCAGGCTACGATATTTAGTGAAATAATATATGATTACAAATAATATGGTAAGTTCATTTTATATTGTAGTAATATGTTGTTAGTTTAGCATGAGTAAGCTTCAAGCTATGGATGATTAGGAAGAAGAATTATTCATAATGGAGGAATAAAATATCCATTTCTTAGGAAGTAAGCTCTTACACTTGTATAATTGTAGCTAGATTTAATGTAACAACAAAGATTTTAAGATTAGTTTAGTGCATGGTAGGATATTCCACTGCAAAAAGCAGTTTGACTATCCTCCAAAAAGAATTAAACTTAATTTAAAAGTCAAGTCACTAATGTAACTGAATCTATATATAAAGTTACACACAACATCTATTGCTTTATACAGCCAAAATTTCTAAAAATTAACTAGCATGGCTAAAATATTCATCTCCTACTTAATAAATTTGTTGTTAGTTTCATTTATTGTAAATTTCAACTTAAAAATAGAAGCTTTGTCTATGGAGTACTACATACTGAGATGTCCATTTGCAGAGATGATAGTGAGGAACACTGTTAATCAAGCTTTGAGTGATGATCCTACTCTTGCTGGCTGGCCTTCTAAGAATGCATTTTCATGATTGCTTTGTAGAGGTTTGTATTATCAGTTAACCTTTTGTGTGTGCGTGCACGCACAAAATTTTGAAATAAATTTACTAAAATTTGTTGAATAGGGATGTGATGGGTCATTTTTGCTTGATTCAACAAAAGAAAATACAGCTGAAAAGGACTCACCTGCAAATCAAAGCTTGCGAGGATATGAAATAATCGATGCAGCGAAGGAAGCCATTGAAAATCAATGTCCAGGAGTTGTTTCTTGTGCTGATATTATTACCATGGCAGCTAGAGATGTTGTTTTCTTTGTATGTTTTCATTATTATTATCATCTTCTTCTTTTTTTCTTAACAAAAAAACAAGAAAATAAATAAATAGCAGTATAGTAGTAAGTTATTGTTATGAATTGGAATGATATCAGGAAGGAGGACCATTTTATGATATGCCAAAAGGAAGGAAGGATGGAAGAATATCGAAGATAGAAGACACAATCAGATTGCCTGCACCAGTTTTCAATAGTACTACACTTATCAAAGTTTTTGGTCAGCATGGATTTAGTGCCCAAGAAGTGGTAGCCTTCTCTGGTAAGAATAAGATATTACATGCTAATTTTTTCCTGAAAAATTTGCAATACACCTTTTATAAAAATGATGTTTATGAGGATGTTGGATAGTTCACTGTAAAATTGATAAGCTGTGTCATGAATAATCCATCATTTAATGTAAGGAAAGATTTGTAATAATGAACAGTTAAATATTTGCAATAGAGAAAGAACCATATGAAACAGACACGATTTCAGATATTAATGATAAAATTTACTATAAATTCTATTTGCTAACATATACAAGCATGTATCCCTATAGAATCTACAAAATTCGACCTATCCATTAGACAATCCACCAAACTTGGAATGGTTCATTAAGCTAAAGATGTCACAGATCTAGAGGCTGATGATGTTTAGAAGAGAAACTCTATTTCGCATTAGACGCTTGAACAATACTTCTATATTTGGGATAAATACTCACAATCAATGGCTTTTATGCAAGTTTCTTGACTTAATTTCACAATTTAATTTGAACAGAGACAAAACAAATTCAATAGGTAATGAACATAACATATAAGGTGTGTTTCAAATCTTTACATAATAAGATAAACTTAATTTATATTTAACTAATGATTCAATTGTTTCCATAATATAATTATGCATAGAAATAGATTGGTGAACAAAAAAATTGTAGGATATCTCCTTCAAACTTAAAAAATGTGGTGGGTACTTGGATAGTGTGCCAAGGACGAATGCTAGTTTATTGGTTAAACATAAGTTACTATAAATTCACATAGAATATAATTTTAAAAATGCACTGAATATAAGTATTGGATAATTACATGATACCAACAATCATGTAATTCTAACTGTATACCAAAGGAAAAAAATTCAGATGGTAAGAATTAGTACATCGTTCATCTGTTATATTAATACTCCTAATTGTTGTTTGTGTTTCCTTATGGAGTTTCCTTTGATATATTCAAACTCGCTACAAACTAAACTGCTTTGATATGGGCCCCTCATTTTCATATCAAAACCATTATGCGGACATAAATTTGTATGGGCCTCTCATTTATCAAAATGTTGATGCTTACTTTCACAATCGTCATATTTCATTAGTTAAACGAATTTGTCATTGACCACCTACCCCCTACTTATTTGATTTTTTGACTTATTAGCAGCTTTCATAAATCAGTCATTGCAGCCAGCGGTGACAAAATTGCTTATGCCAGGCCATCTCCGTTGTTGAAGCTTTGGAAATAGGAAGTTTTATGAAGACGATGCATTCGTACAGGTATTTACTATTTGTTGTAGTAGTTATAGTTTATATTTGATCTTTTTACATAATACGTATTTGAACTATCAAGCTCTCTACCCTTATAATCAAATTTAAACAACATAAGGTGCAATATGTGGAATAGGTGCTTTTGTGCTAGAATAACTTAGATTTGAATGTTGCAAGAAACTGAAGTTTGAGAAAGATTGAAGAAAATCTATAGAATTATCGCAAGCAACGTAGGGAAGGTTGAGTTTCGTTACATGACCTGTTCTGTTGCTGCAACTTATTCCTTCCCATATGCAGCAGTCTTGACTTTTCCATATAGTGGAAAGTGTGGTTCCTGGAACATCGCTTTCGCAATTTTTGAAAGCGAGTAGGGCTTCTCTTTCTTCGTCGTGGCAAGCAATGCATACATAGGTGGTTGTGATGAGAAAACAAAGAGAAAGAGGAAGGAGAAGTATTCTTTTCATGATTTTAGAGTTAGGACTAGGAAGAGTTACATTGTTTAGCATTATCATCATATTTGAATGGAAACTTATGTGTGGGTATAATAATTCATTGACCAAAAACTTTAGCTGACATATAAGACTGTTCCGAGACTTAGAAGGATGTCAAAGTTTGACAAATTGGGTTTATTTGATAGATAAGTTTGCTTTGAATCTTCAATTCAACAGGTTAAGCTTGTCATTGTTTTATTGATGTTTAGAAATAGGGAGTATGTTTTCTCTGTGCCTTCTCATAGCTCAGTCATGGGTCAGTTAAAATTCATATTTATCATATCATTGTGAAGAAAAAATTGATAAATATATACCTATTAAACATACATCGTATATTAATAACTATTCGATCAACAATATTTAACTATTCATATTTTTTAAGAGATCTACATTCTATCATCCTATTCCTATAAATTGTCTGTCAGAAGAACAGCGTGGGGCTAAATATAAATCTATCAGGACCGACTTTTCAAACTTCTCAATATTGCTTCGATCTTTTAATTTTCTTGTCTGAAAAATCAAACCTATTAAAGTATATAAGCCTTATCAATTCATTAGCACGAGTTTATTTTTGTTGACTCCAAATGTCGAAAGTTATTCGTTCCTATTAATTTAAAGAAGACTTTCGAGCTAATGCTTCTGCTTATATAAATTTTTCTTCCATGTATCATCTCCATCTGTTTCTAACAAAGATTACCATTATTTACAAAATCCATATTGTTCAGATGATATATCTACAAATTACGCTTAATTCTCCTAAATTTTAAATCTGCAAAGTAAAGATGGAAAGTGAAGTTGCTAACATGAGACTTGTTAGATGCCCAAAATGTTCAAAACTTCTGCCTGAATTTTCCAGCGTACCCATGTATAAGTGTGGTGGATGCAATGCAATTCTTCAAGGTATATTAAATTTATTTTCATAAAAGATTATTCAATTCAAACCAAGTATTGAAGTTCCATAATATTTTTTGCAGATTTTCAATCAACGATATTACAATATGTAAAATTACAGTGTGGACTTGTTATGGGTTTACGCTTTATTGGTGATTGATCTGACACAGTTATCTTTTGTCTTGTATGCAGCAAAACACCGCACTTCTAATTATGAAAGGCCAGTCATAGAATCATCTGAAACAAACTTTTATCATGAGGAAGATGAATCATCAAATGTTGCTTTAGAAATATCAAGCGTATTCAGTTTTAGTATCAAAGATGAAAATTGGAGTTATCGAGATGATAGTATGAGTTCAACATTTGAAAACTCAAGCTGGTAACAAGTTAATCAGAAAATATTAGTATCTTCCTACCACTGTGTTGAGATTAATAATCACGAGATGATAGTCTGGAGCAATATTTGAAGTTGGTAACAAGTTAATCAGAAAGCAAGCATCAGTAATTGACAATGATCTCCGAGAAATGGCGAGAACTGCAGTCTGGAGCTTGACTTCCTGCAAGTCCGGCAATGGCATTCTCTTCCTCCGTGATCAAAACTCTCACCAGCAATCACATTACCTTGTTTTTTGAGTATATTTTCTGAGAAAATTATTATTATTGTTTGGGATTCAGATTGGATGGGGCACAACCGAATTTTTTGAGTATTCAGTCCCAGTAAAAGATTAAGCCATAAGTATGTTTTAATTTTGTTTTATCTTGTTAAAAATTAGACTGTTAGTTTTTGTTTTTATGTCAGGGATATTGAAATCGCTTGTGTTTGTTGTTAGTGGTTCCTTATATGGACTTTAAGCTTGATGAAAGTTATACGGAAGCATTTGTAATTCTATTGTAATTTGGATATGATATTATGGTATTTTGAAATTTGGATATGATATTGTGGTATTTTGAAATTGGAAAGTTTGTAGCTCATATTATAGTATTATCTAAATATGATATTGTTGCATTTGAGATATGGAAGCATTTTAGACTTCATATTGAATTGATATGATGAATGTATATGATATGGACATCATCATTTATGAGATATTATATTCATTTGTTTTAAGAATTAAACATTAATTGCTACTAAATAATCATTTTCCAACACTTATAAGCGTTAGCGTATATTTCTGTACCAACACTTATAAGCGTTACCGGATATTTCTGTACCAACACTTATAAGCGTTACCGCATATTTCTGTACCAACACTTATAAGCGTTACCGCATATTTCTGTACTAACACTTATAAGCGTTAGTAATACGTATGTTCGTAACACTTATAAGTGTCACAAATTTGGCCGCTTCATTCCTCACAGTCCATTAGTAACACTTAAAAAGTGTTATTGAAATTATTTGTAACACTTATAAATGTTAGGATTTTCCTGTTTTGTTGTAGTTTTAATTATCTGCCCCAAGCCAAGTTTCAGACGTCTGAATGGTGTTTTCAAACGTCTGAGAACCTATTATTATTTTTGTTCATCTTCTACATTCAAACATCTAAAGTTCTACATTCAGACGTCTGAACTTGTTAAGTGATGTTCTCCTGGGTTTATTTTTGAGTGTATCTCACTTGGATCTTCGTGCAACTTTGTAGATGAATCTTTTCAGTGATTTAGTCATCGTCTTGTCACAGCAGTGGTTTGTCTTGCTTTGAATTCGTATCTGTATAGTTGTATGATATATATATATATATATATATGACTTCCATTGTATAGTTATCATCGTCGAAATCGTAAACTAAGGGTTCTAATATTCTCCCCCTTTTTGATGATGACAACTATATAATGTACTTAGATAACAATTACAGAAAGGTTCTCCCCCTAAATATGATCTCCCCTATAATTGTGCATATTTATTTTTCTCCCACTTTCTCATTATCATAAATAATTGAAGAATTATAAAAATAATGCAGGACCAAGTATGATGTACATACATAATTATATCACTAACAAAAAGGTTACGATTACATCATTAAGCACATCAAAAAGAGGAATATTGATAGTGTCTTACCAAAACTTTGATAAGGGAGTTAAGTATAATAAAATATTTACCTTATGAAGTCAAGGTAGTTCGTCACAAGAGGAGTCTAATTTCCCTTTCTCCTTATTGCCAGTTTTTGGCGATGTGTGAGGGGATTGAGAAGGTGTAGACCAGTCAGAGGAAGATTGACGGGCTTGTTGAAGTGCATGATTAAGTTTGGAAACCACTGAAATGAGAGAGTTCAACTTCGGAAAACCTTGTGGACAATGTAAGATCAAGCTTCGCTATTTGTTTACCAAGGATAATTTGATTTCTTGATAGGAGCACTTAGTTTTGTAAGGTTAAGTGAGCAATATTCTTATTAGCATGAGGCTGAGTTCGTGCTTTCAATATCTCCATATCGGAGTGATATTCAAACGATGAAGGAGGAGGTAGAGATGGTTGCCTTGGTATTTCAACATCACCTTCTTAATGTTGTTGTTGAGGAGGAGGAGGAGGTTGATCTTGTACATTTTTCCATTCTAGCAAAGTTATATAAGATGGTGGTTCCTCCGAGAAATGCATAAGATTGAAACATTTTGTTCCACTATATTTGATAGGTAACTCCTCAAAAACAGAAATGTACGATGGGATGTTTAGTGCTTTGAGAATTCACATAATATAAGCCGGGTAAATGATTGTATGGCAAGATCTATTCCAAAAACCTTTTAGTTCATCAAAAATGAACTCAGTCCAATTGATCTTAGTTCGACGAAATAGTGCATATAGTGCTTTGTGTTCAAGATCAGTAATATGTTCATGCTACCTAATCGAGGGATAATGGTATTTATAAGCATCCGGTTAAGGAACCTAGCACGTGGCCTAAAGAATTTGGATGAAAATTGAGGCATTCGATTTTCCCATAATTGATGAGTGATAATATCACGAGGTTTGAATCGCATGTCCTCCATTTCAGATAAATTTTGACCCGTGTAAGAGCACTCTAAGAATCATCCAATTATAGCGGGGGTTAACTTGATTATTGTCCCATAGACACTCGTCCATAACCAATCTTCATCATTCTCATAACGATGGACTATCCAGATTAGCGTAAAAAAGATATATGCTAGTTGATCGATGGAAACATCGTTGGCATTAAAAGAGATAAGGGTTTTCAATTCACCTTACTCACATATGTCATCCATATTATATGAAGGAAACTTGATTAGGCTATAGAAAGGTCCTAGATGCATCTTCTCAATCTTCAAGTCGTTAAACCGTCGTATATTTGTTGGATTCTGAAAAAACCAATTGTTGGTTTGAGTATCAGTCACCATCAATGGTTGAGAGGAAGATCCTTCTCCATGCTTCCTATTTTTAATTCCCATCTTTTTAGTTTGCGGTAGCATTGATTTGAGGAGAAATTCGATCTTAGAGATTTTGAGAGAGATAATTTTTAATTTCGAAATGAATTGAAGTGGTTAAATAGTGGTTGATCGATTAGGTATAGGATTTGAAAAACTATCGTTTCCCGTTTTAGATGTCTGAAAAAGTAGATCAGACGTCTAGAGATGTCTAAATTAGAAAAAGAAAATAAAGTCAGACGTCTGGAATCAAAACTCAGACGTCTGGAAAGTTTTTATGTGAGACAAAGAGTGATTTCAAACGTCTGGACTTGAGTTCAGACGTCTGGGAACATATAATTTGTTCCAGATTCTTAGTTCAGACATCTGGAATATATTTCAGACGTCTGAAAACTCCAGATTATCTTTTTCTTGAGAGTTTTGTGACGAAATTTTTTATTTATTGAATAGAATACAATATAATACAAACAATGTATATGTATATAATCGTCTCCAAATGTCATAGTTTATTTTTCTTGGTCACATTCCTGACGATCACATGAATTCGGTTCGTAGGTGGGATCACCAAAGTTGATTGGGGACCAGTAAGAAGGTTTGGGTGACGAAGTTGACGGTTCGCCTTTAGGAGTTTCAACAAAGCGTGGAGATTTTTTATGTAAACGCTTCTTTGTTGGAGAATGACAACATATAGCATATAGAGCCTTTCTAGGAAGTTCAAATGTTTGATTGTTCCTTCCTGTCTGTAGTACATTTCGTTTTGAACATCCATCATTGCGAATTGATAATGTCATATTTCATCAAGTTTTTCATGGATTATAGGCGGTTTTTCTCGTTTGGCTTTCTTCAGTAGATGTGATAATCCCCATCCACTTTTTGGTAAGTCAGGAGAAGGTAGGAAAGGAGGAGGTGATGGAGTACGAAGAGAAGGAGTGGATACGTTTGAGGATTGTGATCCAGAATTATACGAAGATATTTTCTGAGATGACATTTTGATTATATATTTGTTATGTTTAAAAAACTTCAGAAAGTTAGTTTTTATAGCATCCAAATATAAAAATAGGTAGTTTGTTCATGGTGCAAAATTCTTGTCCAAATTTTTAAACGTTTTTAACAAACTAATAAACTTGTGGGTATATTTTTCTTAATTTAAAAGTTCATTAAGTGAACAAATGCCTAAGTCTCGTCCTAATTTTACAAAAGTTTGTTTGTTTAATGGTTGTGTAAAGATATCGGCTATTTGATTTTCAGTGTTAACATATTCCAGAGTTATAGTTCCTTTTTCGACATTATCTCTTAAGAAATGATGTCTTATATCTATATGTTTAGTTCTAGAGTGATTTACCAGATTTTTAGATAAATTGATTGCACTAGTGTTATCACAATAAATTGGGGATTTTTTCAGTTATTTTTCCAAAATCTTTTAAGGTTTGTTGCGTGTAAATTACTTATGCACATGCTAATGCCGCTGAAATATATCCGGCTTCATAAGTGAATAGAGAAACACAATTTTGTTTTTTTACTAAACCATGAGACGAGAGATTGTTCGATGAAATGACACGTTCCACTAGTACTTTTTCTATCCGTTTTGCATCCTCCAAAATCCGCATCGCTATATGATACAAGTTCGAAGGAAGATCCTTTTGGATAGAATAGTCCTTAGTTTTTCATGTTAGATAAACATCTCAAAATACGTTTAACAGCTCTTTGATGAGATTCTATTGGTTTTGCTTGAAAACGTGCGCAAAGACAAACACTCATCATTATATCAGGTCGACTTGCGGTTAAATATAATAACGAACCAATCATACTCCTATATAATTTTTCTACAAAATCTTTTCCGTTTTCATCTTTCTCAAGATGAATCGTAGTACTCATCGGAGTAGGTTTACTAGATGTTTTGTCCATACCGAAACGTTTTAATAGTTCATTGCAATATTTTTCTTGATGTATAAAGATACCATTTTCTAGTTGCTTTATTTGTAGTCCTAAAAAGAAATTTAATTCTCCCATGTGTGACATTTCAAATTCATTTTTCATTATATTAGAAAATTTTACACATAAATTTTCATTAGTTGATCCAAATATGATATCATCGACATAAATTTGAATAACTAAAATATCATTATTTTCTCTTTTAATAAATAAAGTAGTATCAATTTTACCAATTTGAAATCCTGTTGAGATTAAATGAGTTTTAAGCCTACCGTACCATGCTCTAGGGGCTTGTTTCAACCCATATAATGCTTTATTTAATTTAAAACATGATTTGGAAATTTTTCATGTTCAAATAATGGTGGTTGTTCAACATAAACATTTTCTTTGATAAAACCATTCAAAAATGCACTTTTGACATCCATTTGATATAATTTAAAATTGTTATGACAAGCAAAAGCGAGTAGAGTTCTTATAGCTTCTAATCTAGCTACAGGTGCAAAAGTATCATCGTAATCGATTCCTTCTTGATTATACCCATGTGTTACTAAACATGCTTTATTTCGAACTATATTTTCGGTTTCGTCGGCTTTATTTTTTAAATACCCATTTAGTTCCAATGACGGATTAATCTTCTGGTCTTGGAACGAGTTCCGAAACATTATTTCGTTCGAACTGATTTAATTCTTCTTGCATAGCTAAAATCCAAAAATCGTCTTTAGAAGCTTCTTTATAGTTCTTTGGTTCAAAATTTGAAACGAATGCAACATGACTTATTTGATTTTGATTTCGAGTTAATCTAGAATTTAAATCTCTAATAATGTTATCTATAGGATGATTCTTTAAAATCCTGGGAGGTGAAACCAGAGTATTATTTTGATCAATAGCTTCATTATTATTGTGAGGTGTGTTAGAAGAATCATTTGGATGTATTTCTTCTTCGTCATTAATTTGTGTAGTTACAAAATTTTCGTCAAAAGAAACATGTAAACTTTCTTCTATAACATTTTTCCTTTTGTTATAAATTCTATAAGCTTTTCTAGGATCCGAATAGCTAGCAAATATTCCTTCATCGACCTTAGGATCAAACTTTCCTAGATTGTCTTTAGTATTTAATATGAAACATTTTGATCCAAATGTTCTAAAATATGATACTTTATATTTCTTACCAAAAATTATTTCATAACAAGTGTTTTTTGCCATTGGTCGTATCTAGTCGAAACATAACAAGCTTTGGCAATAGCTTCAGCCCAAAAATGTTTTGGTACATTACTACTGTTTAATATTGTTCTTGCACATTCTTGTAATGTTCAATTTTTCCGTTCAACTATACCGATTTGGTGTGGTGTACATGTAATTGAAAAATTATGACTATTTTCCTTTTATTGCAAAAATTTTTGAAAAATTCATTTTTGAATTCTCCTCCGTGATCACTGCGAATATTTTTAATTTTCAAATTCATTTTGCAAAAAATTTAAACATACCAAAAATGTCACTATTATGTTTTAAAAACAAAGTCCATGCACATCTTGAAAAATCATCAACAATTACAAAAACATACTTGTTATGATTTATTGATCTTACTTGAGTAGGACTAAATAAATCTAAATGCAACAATTCTAATGGTTGTTTTGTTGAAATATTATTTTTAGATTTAAAAGAACGTTTAATTTTCCAATTTGACATGCATCACACAAATTGTCTATTTTATAATTTATTTTTGTAAACCTCTAACGAGTTAATGTTTTGATAATTTATTTATAAATTTGAAATTCATGTGAAAAAATCGTTTATGCAATAGCCATGGATCATCAAGTTTAGCGGTCAAGCATAAATCGAAATTTTGTTTTATATTCATGTTCAAAATATAAATATTTTTATTTCGAAATCCTTCAAATAATAAATTTTTATTATTATCAAATATATTGCGTCGATTTTTCTCGAAATTTATTTGAAAACCTTTATCACATAATTGACTAATGCTAAGTAAATTATGTTTTAATTTTTCTACCGATAAAACATTAGAAATTATAGGTAGAAACACCGATGTTTATGACTTCTCCAATTCTGATGACATATGCTCTTGAGTTGTCTCCAAAGGTTATGGTGCCTCCATCGATATTTTTTATATTTGAGAGCATCTAGACAATCCCGGTCATGTGTTTTGAGCAGCCACTATCGAGTATCCATTTCTCCTTGCTTTTATTTTTGGGTACCTACAAAATAAAAATTATTCGATTGGTACCCGCTTCTTTTATTATGGTCCTAAATGTTAGGAGGGGCGGGTAGCCATACCCAAGTGGGTTTGGGTCCTTTAAAAACATAATTATTATTAAATACTACACTTGATAAAAAACTATCAATATATTTTTGTCTAATTAACTTATTATTAGACTTTGGTATCCAAATTTTTTACTTTTTTAGATTTTACATCTTTACTTAACCTTGGTGTCTTTTTGAAACTTTGATACAAGATACTTTTCTTTATAGTATTACCTTTTTTCTTTTGTGAATTCTTTCAAATCCCAATCCATTTCGGTTACCAGAAGGTTTCGAAATTTTAATTAAATTATCAAGATCTTGTTTTCCTTTGTTAAACTTTGAAACATTGTTAGTAATTTTTTCTTATCCTTTAATTCACAAATTTTAGTTTTTAAAATTTCTATACTACTTTTTAGTTCAATATTTTCCTTAATCAAATTATTATTCTCAAGTTTTAACCTATCTATTTCACTAAGTTGTGTATCATATTCGATAGACTTTTTACACTTTTCTTGTGAAATCTCCTATTTTTCTTCTAAAATGACTTTTTCATCCTTTAATGATTCAATTTCTAGTTCTAATCGATTTATTTTGGCTAGGTGTTCTTTATTCAATTTTTTGATTTTTCTAAACTTATCATCAAGTTCCATACTTAATTCTAATAGTCCATTATAGCTAAGTTCAGGACATACCTCACCAGTTTAGCCATAAAACATACATTAGTTTGTTCTCCATCGCTATCACTATCACTATCAGAAGATGATGATGAATCAGAATCGTCCCAAGTTATTTTAAAAGCTCTTTTCTTCTTAAATTTCTCAAATTTGTTCCTTTTCTCATTGTTGCGTTTAGGGCATCCTTCTTCATGTGTTCGTATTGATCACATTCATAGCACTTGATTTGAGATAGATTTTCCCTTCTTTTTGGAATTTGGTCACCTTCCTAAATTCCTTGAATTTGTTGTAATTCTTGGCAACGAAAGCTATCTCTTCTTCATCTAAATCTGAGTCATCATTCTTTTCTTAAAATGCTATGTTTTTTTTCAACATTTTGTTCTTTTCTTGCCTGTAAGTTAGCTTCATAGGACATTAAATTTCCTATCAACTCTTCAACCTTGAGAGTAGAAAGATCATTAGCTTCTTCAATAGCTAATACCTTCCTTTCCCAATCTGATGTTAAAGAGTTGAGTTTTCGAGAAACTAAATCAAAATCAGCAAACTTAACTCCTAATGCCATAAGATCGTGTTGAATAGTTTGAAATCTAGAATACGTGTCAACAATAGTTTTATTTTGCTTCATTTTGAATGAGGAGAATTGGTTTTGCAAAATTGAAATCTTAGTTTGTTTGACCTTTGTCGTACCTTCGTGTGTAATTTGTAAGGTACGCCAAATGTCAAACGCAGTGGTACATAACATGACACGTGAAAATTCATTTTTATATAGAGAGAAAAATAAAACATTCATAGCTTTAGCATTGTTTGAGGCTAAGGTTTTTTGTGCATCGGTCCATGTGCTCATCGCAGTGTCAGGTGCTTCATATTTATCTTGTGTAGTAGACCATATTTCTAGAAGGTTGGCTTTCACAAAAATACGCATACGGATTGACCAATATGCATAGTTAGAGCCATTAAATAATGGAGGACGTGCGCTAGATTGACCTTCTTGAAAGATACTTGCCATATTACTGATTCAAAATCTTGCTACAGTACTTTTGATCAAACCAAGCTTTGATACCAATTAAAAGTCTATAGTATAGTGGATCGATTATACAAATGACAAGTATACGACTAATTTAAACTATAGTGCAACAATAGTAAAGTATGTAAATAAGAATAATCACAACAGGGATTCTATACTGGTTCGAACCTCCCATCCTACGTCCGGTCCTGAAGCTCCTCTTCGGAATTTCCTTTCACCAAATAACACTCACTTCACCCGGAGGAATAAGTTTACAATTGCAGAGTTTCTTTGTTAAGAATGTGTTCTCTATTACACTCATTTTGACTATATAGTACAATTGAACTTCATATATCTCTTGAATGATTGAATACAATATTCTTCGAGAGAGTATGGAAGTGTATGATCTCTGATTTGCAGATTTGATAGCAAGTGGATGGTTAGAAAAAAAGATGATCAAGATAGAGAGTCGAGTGATTTAGTTAAGTGCTTTGATCCTTCTTGATCCTCGTTTATATAGTTGTAGAAGGTTGCTTCTAGTAGTTACATCTCTTCCATTTCAGTCTAGATTCATCACTGTTCACTGGTGAAGAGTTGTGGAGGAGAAATGGAGTTGTGTCTCTTCAGAGATGACAGTTTTAATTTGAATTATCTTCCCCGAGCCCAGTTTCAGACGTCTGAATGGTGTTTTTAGACATCTAATAACCTATTATTATTTTTATTCATCTTCTACGTTCAGACGTCTGAAGTTCTACATTCAGACGTCTGAAGTTCTACATTCAGACGTCTGAACCTGTTAAGTGATGTTCTCCTGGGTTTATTCTTGGGTGTATCTCACTTCAATCTTCATGAAACTTTGTAGATGAATCTTTTAAGTGCTTTAGTCATCGTCTTGTCGCAGTAGTGGTTTGTCTTGCATTGAATTCGTATCTGTATAGTTGTATGATATATATATATATATATATATATATATATATATATATATATATGATTTCCATTTTATAGTTGTCACCGTTGAAATCGTAAACTAAGGGTTCTAACAAATAACAGGCTATATCCCCACTTCAACGCTCACCGTAGTTCTCCATGATGACTAATAGTTGTACTTAGAAAACAATAGCTACATCCTCATGTTTGAATTCCGCCTAGGCAGAAGCCGCTTTTTTTTCAGACTGCAATAACTTTTTCGTACTAACTCGAAATCGGGAAAAACTTCGACCAATGAACTCCTACCTAAATTACGAAGGTACACTCTGATACTTCATCTTATGAATGCACACCGTAGGTCTCCAAGGTGACTAACAGTTTACATAGAAAATAACATGGTACCACATCCCCATATTTGGACTTCGCCTAGTGCAGAAGCTGCTATTTATTTTGTTCTGACTGTAATAACTTCTTCATACTAATTTGGAATCCGGCAAGACTTCGACTTATTAGCTCACACCTAAATTACGGACAATATGAAACACTCAGATATTTTATCTTGTGAACGCACACTGTAGTTCTCCATAGGACTGATAGTTGTACTTAGAAAATAACAGGCTACCACATACCCATATTTGAACTCCGCCTGGTGTAGAAGCCGCTATTTTTTTCGTTCAGACTCCAATAGCTTCTTCATACTAACTCGGAATCAGGCAAAACTTCAACCGATGAACTTCCACCTAAATTACAGAAAATATGGTACACTCGGATATTTCATCTTGTGAACGCACACTGTAGTTCTCCAAGGGGACTGAAAGTTTACGTAGAAAATAACATGATACCATATCCCATATTTGAACTCCGCTTAATGTAGAAGCCGCTATTATTTTTGTTCAGACTGCAATATGTTCTTCATATTAACTCGAAATTCGGTGAGACTTTAACTGATTAACTCCCACCTAAATTACAGACAATATGAAACACTCAGATACTGCATCTTGTGAATGTACACTATAGTTCTCCATAGGGACTGACAGTTGTACTTAGAAAATAACAGGTACCACATTCCAATATTTGAACTCCGCCAAGTGTAGAAGCCGCTATTTTCTTGTTCAGACAGTAATAACTTCTTCATACTAATTCAAAATCCAGTGAGACTTTGACCGATTAACTTCCACCTGAATTACAGACAGTATGGAACACTCAGATACTTCCTCTTGTGAACGCACACTGTAGTTCTCCAAGGGTCCTGACAGTTGTACTTAGAAAATAACAGGCTACCACATCTCCATATTTGAACTCCTCATAGTGCAAAGCCACTTTTTTTTAGACTGCAATAACTTCTTCATACTAACTCGGAATTAGGCGATACTTCGACCGATAATCTCCACCTAAATTACGGAAAATATGGTATACTCTGATACTTCATCTTGTGAACGCACACCATAGTTCTCCTTGGAGGCTGACAGTTTACTTAGAAAATAACATGGTACCACATCCCCATATTTGAACTCCGCCTAGTGCAGAAGCCGTTGTTTTTTGTTCAGACTGCACTAATTCAAAATCTGGCAAGACTTCGACCGATTAACTCCCATCTAAGTTACGGACAATATGGAACACTTGGATACTTCATCTTGTGAATGCACACTGTAGTTCTCCATAGGGACCGATAGTTGTACTTAGAAAATAACAGGCTACCACATACCCATATTTGAACTCCGCCTAGTGCAGAAGTCGCTATTTTTTTGTTCAGACTGCAATGACTTCTTCATACTAATTTGTAACCCGACGAGACTTCGACCGATTAACTCCCACCTAAATTACGGATAATATTGCACACTTGGATACTTCATCCGGTGAATGCATACTGTTGTTCTCCAAGGGGACTGACAGTTGTACGTAGAACATAATAGGCTGCCACATCCCCATATTTGAACTCCGCCTAGTGTAGGAGCCGCTATTTTTTTGTTCAGAGTGCAATAACTTTTACATACTAACTCGGAATTAGGTGATACTTCGACCAACGAACTCCCACCTAAAGTACGAACAATATGGTACACTCGGACACTTCATCTTGTGAACGCACACCGTACGTCTCTAAGGTGACTGACAGTTTACTTAGAAAATAACATGGGACCACATCCCCATATTTAAACTCTGTCTAGTGCAGAAGCCGCCATTTTTGTTTTCAGACTACAATAACTTCTACATACTAATTCGGAATCCGGCGAGACGTCAACAGATTAATTCCCTCCTAAATACGGTACACTCGGATACTTCATCTTGTGAATGCACACTGTAGTTCTCCATGGTGACTAACAGTTGTACCTAAAAATTAAAAGGCTATATCCTCATATTTGAATACTATTTCTCTATAAGGTGTAAAAGGGTATATTTGGAATTTCAAAGGACACCGAATAAATCTATTCAATGAATTCTCTTTATTAGTAGTAAAGATATATAAATTTAGTTACTTTTTATAAAACATAGATAACTTGGTTAATATTTTATAATTTGTTATTATAATCAACGTGGTTATTCGACCATTTCAAGATTACCAAAAATTAGACATTACATCATTATATGTTTATATGTACTAATTCTGAAAAGGAATACATAAATTTCTAAAGGTTTGCCCACAGACTGTTTATCTTGTACGAGTTGTATGAGTCTTCATGATACTCAGGTCACCAAATCTATTCCTCACACATGTCATAATATGAACAAGCAATATATATCTTTACTACTAATAATGATAGTTCCTTGAACTAATTTCAACCGTGCCTTCCTGAACTATCCAAAATACCCTTTGACCCAACAACCTTCGATAGGAAAACCCTAGATTGGAAGCTATTCTGTTATCAAATCCAAATCCATTCATCATCCTGCTACCCTCTCTCTACCTCGCATTGCTTTTAATACCCTAATCGATCAAAAATCAAAATCTATTCATTATCAAATCCAAACTCCTCCATCATCCCTTTGCCCTCTCTCCACCTCACGTTGTTTTTAATACCCTAAATCAAATCCAAACCTCCTCTACCATCGAAATCGATCCCAAATCTACCACCGAGATTCGATCTTGCTAGCGATGTAGCGTCCATGCATCCTCCTTCAACATCGATATCCCTTACCCTCGCATCACCGAATTCGATCCTTGATTCTTCAGTGACTCCCTATTGATCCCTTATTCCATTCATCCCCAAACTCGATCTTACCATCGACTTAGCATCAACGGAGAGTGATTGTGTAACGACCCGCAAATTTGTACCCCTTGAGTCAACGCCAATCTACATCAATCAACTCAGGTTGAACAAAAATATGAACCATTTGGGTTAAAGAAGAAGAGGTAGAAGAAGAAAATAGAAAACAACATCAGAATCTAACCATCGCAGCGGAATAAATATAATAGATAATCACAGATCTTTGCTTCAAAAACAAATATCATATCAGTTTATACATACATCATCAGGTTACATCATCAGAGTTCCACGTCAATAACATACAACTGGATACACAGCGGAATAATAATCAAATACGGAAGTACGTATCGCCATCCAGCTCGCCTCCTGAGCTCCACGACCTTCTTTCCTGTATCCTATAATACTCTGTCTAACCAGAGCATTATAGTTAAATAACACCCGAGTCAGTCTGAATACTAGCGCGAGAAATCACACTCAAATTGATTATTAAAGTTTCAAAAATCTTTTGAAAACAAAAGCATCTTGTAAGACCACGCCACAAATAAACATGTCGGGTTTTACCTTACGATAGCCAAAACACTTTTTATTTAAAATCCTCTGATATTATAATAGGGTCTATCGAAAGTAAAATAGAATCTAGTTGAAATGCTTGCATCTCACGTTTCAGCAATAGTTGGGCACAATCAAAACCGTACGGGAGCGTAGGGAAAATGGATTCCAACTAATGACCAGGCACTGGGGTATCACTTGTCACAGTACCTGGTCTAGATCAGCGTACCAAAGAGCCACCCTAATTCCCCTGCAACACAAGACCCGGACTACCCCTTACTGGATAGTCCCGAATAAGACCACCCCACGGTTGGGATCGGCAACCGCACCACCAAGCCGAAAAAAAGGGACATCTAGACAGGGATGACCATACCTGGAAATGGGTGATGCCCACCAAGTCTTGCTGCATAACCCCTGATTTTCAGTCATTCCTAGTTGATGAGGCTCGAGGCCAAGCGTTACTTTTTTAGAACATATCCCTTAGAATGTTCATCGTCCACCTGACGATGTTCTGAAAGCATTCATCCATACAAATCCATTCCGGGTTCGAACGGAATCGAAGGAACTATTCCTACTACATCCATTTTGGAATCACCCTCAGGATTAGTAGCGACTAGCCCTTGCACTTCACTGCTGCATCTTCGAATCCGAACTCATCTTCCCCACGAAAACATACAAACCGGATCGAAGTGGTTTTCGAGAAATTAATCTCGATCCCGGTCTCTTCGAAACGATCAGCGCATTGGCCAATATTGATAGTCGGTTATTTAACTACCAATTAACATTCACAAACATCCATCAATCAATAAATAATTTCCCTAATTTATTTATTATCCTCTAAATATCTTCGCAAGATATATTTCCACTTTCAACCCTTTCGAAAACAGTTTCCAAACCACATTCTTCTCATGGAATGAATTCCCAATATTTCTATTTTCACTGAAATCACCAAGTACAAACACTTAAGATTTTAAAAATAGATTAAAAATACTTTATTATAAAATATACTTTAAAACATTTAAATTAAAATCTACTTTAATACTTTATTCAAAGATATATACTTTATGAATATTTAAATAAAACTACTTAATAAAATATAAAACTAAAATTTTTACCTTTTAAAAACATAATACCAAGTCACCTTTAAATAATTACTACTAAATAAATTTGAAAAATACTTACTTTAAGATGTAGACATTTAAGAATAATAAATTTTCTGGAAAAACATGCTTTTAAAACAACTTAAAAACCTTTAACTTATACTTAAAAATTTGCTTTGAAAACATACTTGGCTATCCAGGGAAATGCACTCCTCTTCACATCTTTTAAAAATAAATCACTATTTATTTGTAACCAAATTTACCCATTCCTTTAATAAATTCCCACCGTGAATTTATTCTTCCAAATATCCACTGATATTACTTCACCTTTATAAACCTGGTTTATAAATTCCAAAGTCTCACTTCTCTTTTAAAAATCTCGGTTTTAAACACTTAAATCAATTCCCAAATTGATTTCCAATTTACTTCACTTTTAAAATAAATTTCCTTATTACTCCTTTTATTTCAAAATTCATTAACTTTAAATTTCATTTCTTTATTATGATTTAAAAATCCCTTTTACTGAGAATACTAATTCAGATTTCCCAAATTCATTTCTTATCTTTTTTTTAAATAAATTTAACCCTTGAATTAAATATATTCTTTATTACTTTTATATAATATCACTTAAGTTTAAAATTCATTATTTCTCGGTTTATTCAAATTCCCCTTTCCATACTCGGAATTTATTTATTAGAATTTTAAAATCACATTTTGTTCCTTTCCGATTCGTTCTTAAATTTATTCAAATTTTCCATAATTATTCTAGTTAAAAATTCACTCCTTTATTTTCTTTTCAAAAATCCAATTCTATATATTTTGGTAACATAGGGTACCGAAATATTCAAGCAAACCATAGCATTCAATATTCCAATTATCAATATAATTCACCACAGAATATCAAATATTCATATCACAGAATATTAAACAATCTAAATAATTTTGAGGAATCCAGTTGGATCCCTCCAATCTATTTCCCTGCATCCACAGATGTTAGCACGATACCAATTCCACTTCGAGGTGGAATATCATGGTATATGGGATTAACATAATATCATCCGCTATATAATGCGGGAAATCAATCAGTCCAATATATATATACCACTATATAATATATATCACACCCAATCAATTCAACCATTCAACCAATTATTTAAATTTAACTATTTAAATTTAAATGAAAACCAGGTGAGTGGGATTAACTTACCTTTGATTTTATTGTTGTAACCCGATCCACACCTTCCTGATTCTCCACGATTTAGACCTTGTATAAACAATTCACGATTTATTACTATTTGAATTAATCAAACAACTAATTACCATTTCCTCATTGAATTTAACTTATAATTTGATTTAATTTTAAACAATAGAAATTTCTTTGGTACATTATATTTATTCTTATTTTAGGAACTAAATAATGGATCAACCAGTTAACAAATTATTCCCTTAATACATTGATAAATTGGTAAATTTAAAATGCATATTTATTTTCTTTTGAAACTAGTGTATACTCATAAAATAATCTTTATATGGTTTTATATAAACTACTTGATATTTAAAATTTCTATATTTTCCAAACCTTGTATATATATATATATATATATATATATTCTCTGTTTTACTCTGTATTAAAATCAAATAGGCATGTGTATTTATATATATATATATATATATTGATATTTATATCATTATCTTTTCACTGTATTTGTATACATATGTATATATGTATAAATATAGAAATCGAAGATAAATGGCTTTATATACCTTACTGTTATGATTCTAATTTACTTCATTTCCTCTATGCATATATATACATATAAATTACGTAAAAAAAAATTAAAAATAAAATATACCTATCACTTCCCTAATCCCAGCCCCAGCATCATCGTTCCCAAATCGAGTTGCATGATATTGCCTCCTTCATCGAAAAATATAGCCTTCTGACGAACTACGGCGAGCCAACACCTCGAATCGCAACTTGCCTCCACCTTCACGCACGCGCAGCCATCGCCATCAGTTGAGTCGCCTCCATTTGCTGCCACGAATTACCATCCAAGTGCTCAAAAAGTAGCGCCGCCTCGCCCCGATTCAAGCTCTCTCGCGAGCGTATGCTCGCCCAAATCGCGTCGCCGACCCTCTCTTCCACGATCGAGATTTATTGAAAGGATTCGCGAGCTCGAAGCGGGATACGCGACAAAAACCAAGGCGAGTGCAGCCATTGATTTCTTTAGAAATTCGAGATGCCGATCTCGATTTGTTTTGCGAACTGAACGGTAAAAGATAGAAGAGAAAGCTCGCGTTGAAATCCTCTTCGATCGATGAATAATTTTTATTCTATACGAACTCGAGATTTCGTATTCTTTTTATTATTATTTTCAATCATCGAAAAGAAGATAGGACCTAGCTTTATAAAATTGAAGAGTTGAGTCTTAGAGAAGAAGATAGGCTGACAAGGAGATAATGACGTTTGACTTTGAATATATATTATAATATTAAAAATATCTCGTATATGGCAACTTAAAATTTCAAACTCCTATCGAGGCGTGCCACTACGCGTTCATAATGTTATACCCCTATTCCGAACGCAATGGAAAAGGTTTCGAGTCCTAATTTAATCGTATGGAGAAGATAGCTTTTTGAACCCAGTTATTATATTGAATTTTTGATATATTTTCAGCGCGTTTGCCTATCGTACGATCACACAACAAGTCCAAATGCTACGAAATTTGAAACCCTATAATAATACAATATTACGGATCTAATCAAACTCGTTTCATCGAATTCCGAGACTGTGCCTTGGAAGGCTATATTTTAAATTCAATTTAAACAGAATATTTTAAAAATGAACAAAGCACTTTTGAATTCAATTTTAAAAGTTCTATTATCTTCAATATTCTTAATATGAATTTTATAAGCCTTCAACTTATTTTTAACAGGCATAAAACTCCTGATTCAACATTTTATGTCAGGACCCGATTCTTCGACTTCCGAAGGTCGGCATCAATACGTCCACTGTATCAAAATGCCGCATAATCGAATGCCGGAAAACCGAACCTTGAGGGTTAAAAGAAGAAGAGGTAGAATAAAAAGATAGAAGAAGAAATAAGAAAACAGAACGGAAACAATATCAGAATCTCACAATCGCAACGCTTTTTAGAAAATGAGACTACCATAAGACCTCCCGCCACACACACAATGCAAACGCAGAATTGGAGGAGATTTCTTCTTATGATAGTCAAAGATGCTTGATATGAATTAAAAAGAACATTTGATATTATTACTAGTGCATAGTGTAGAAAAAATTTCGAAAGTAAAGATATAAATCATAGCCAGCATAGGCATTCCGCACTTATGCCTACTATAGCTACCATCCAAACAGTGGGGCGCCACCATAAGTGAATGATAGGTTCTACAACTAAAACCGTACAAGGTGCGTATTGTTTTATTTGGATTTCCAACAAATGGTCAGGCTAAGGAACTTCCTTCTGCCACATGGGATCGCTTCTGGCGGGACGTCCCAAGAACTTAACTAGCTTTTTGCTAACACAAGGTCGGGTTACTTTTGTCACTAGGTAACTACTACACGACTATGCCATCCCCCGGTCCCTTTGGACCTTTATCCGAGCGCTCTATTCCAACAATACCACACAGTAATAGATATAGTGTATCAACATGAGTAAGTATTTGGGCTCTATACCATGATACCACCCTTTCCAAAAGGAAATGACATACCCTAAAGGGCGCTACCCTCATAACCTTGCCGCATATTCCTGTTTTGACCATTTCCGGGGAGTGAGGTCTGACGAAGTCTCGTCCACAAAGCTAGGCACAAAGCCACGCTTTGATCAACAAATGATCAATAAATAATCATCACACAGCAACACTAAGCATGCCACATTACCAAATCGGGAATATATCGTTGATAACCTTCAACTACATAACCTCTGAGCGCGTACGTCTCAGAGAAGGGTGTTAAGCTAAGAGAATAAATTCTCCGCCACCAACAGAAATGTATTTGAAAGAAATCTGCTTTATATCTCAAAATGTAATGTCAGACACATAACCATACAAGTCTGTTCCGGGTTCGAACAGAACCGAAGGCACTTCAAAAGAAGCCCTTGCAATCCGGGTATTCACAATCCCGATAAAACTTCCCATCACAAAGGAAATCTCCATACCGTAGCTAACGGTGCAGAGACAATCGATAGGTCATCCTATCGTTTTCACAAATACCCGGTCTTCAACACCGGTCATCAAGTGCAATCCATAACGACGCATCACATATTCGGAATGGGTTGTACGACCCCAAGGTCCTTTCCCGGCTAACCCGAATAGCGAGCGCTTATTCAAAAATAAGTGTAGCATTCAAATTCAAGCAAATCACAACAAATACCTATTTAAAGGTAAATATTGATAGTCGGTTATTTAACTATCAATAGGTATGCACAACATCACCCGATTTCAAATAATTTCCCAAATTATTTATTTTCAAAAATATCTTTATAAGATATATATCCCACACTTCAACCATTTGAAAACCAATTTCAAATAAATTTACACCCTTACAACTTTCATTTCAAAATGGTTCATTTAAACCAATTAAATAAATCCTTACTGATTTAAATTTACGTTCCAAATCCGTAAATTAATCTCCACACTTCAAAAATAAATCAATGTTTATTTTTAAACAAATTTCCCTTTCTTTTATAAATTCCATAGTGAATTTACAATTCCAAAATATCTATGAATATACGATTTTTAAATCGATTTCTAATATTCATTTTCAATTTATCCTTAAAAGATAAAAATCTCAAAACATTCACTTCATATTGAAAAAAACATTTCCATACTTATTTAGTAATAAGTAATTCACAAATCTATTTATTTTCAACACTTGGAAAATATTCAATATACTTAAATCATAGTCAAGTATATATTTCATTCTTTAAGAAATCGTTCTCTTAAACACATTTATTTGGGTCAAAACGAATGTTACGTAAAACATCGTTACGACAACCCAAAATCACTAGTATAGGGGTTCGAACTTAAAATAGATATATAAATCCCAATACAATATAAAACATTTCCTTTCGGAAATCATTTACTATAACAACAGTGTTATAGTTCACCATTTCCTCCTATTCCTCGAAAACGTCTATTTCAACAATAAATGTTGAAATCTATGATTTTGATACTTAACACATTTTAAAACGTTTTTGAATCGTTTAAATTCTATTTAAAATATCTCTTTTTCCAAAATATTTCTTTAATATATTATTCACTGTCCAAAATCGTGAATATATTTACTTATCCAAACCCAACATTTCCACATATTCTATTTAAAGGATTATCCACTGTCCAAAATCGTGGATATATTTCCTTTAATAAGCTATAATAATTAACTTATTAAAATAAGTTGTTTTCGGATTTATAAAACAATGTTTATAAATTACATTTATATTTTATGGCCACTTCAACTTGTAAAATCACTTTATTAACAAATTCTATCCATATTCCATTTACACGCAAAAATCCAATTTATAAGTTAATCACTTATAAATCTTTTATTTTATAAAATCTATTCATTTTATAACTTCACAATTTATAAAACTGTGAATTTCATTCACTTATGAAATCCATTTATATTCCATTTTAACACTTATAAAAACTTGTTTTATAATTCCAATATTTTTAATTTATAAATATCAATTTTATAAATATTTTATATAAATCGTTTATAATAATTCAAAAATCCCACTTTAAACCATTTTACAAATTTATCAACTATTTATTTCAAAAATCACATTTCGGTTATATTTCACAAAAATCATAATTTTATAACATAAACATTTCCACATTTATTTATTTAAAATGGATCAATTCCGAAATTAAATTTTATTATGAATTCTCAACTTAAATTTTCAAAAATCAAATTTTATTTATTTTCGGCATCTAACGATACCAAAATATATTTGGCTAAAATTAGACTTTAACCATTTCAATCACAAAGATAATCACGCAGGTTATAAACAGATCAATAAATAGATCAACAATACAACATTGAAACCAATTCAAATGTTTGAGGAATCCAGTTGGATCCCTCCAACCTGTTTCCCTACATCCAAAGATGTTAGTACAATACCAATTTCGCTTCAAGACGAAATATCGCGGTATATGGGATTTATATAATATTATCCGCTTAATAGACGGCACAATAGGGTCTCATCCGCTATATAATGCGGAAATCAACTCCAAGTACATATATAATACCAATTTCACTATACGGTGAAATATTCGCGGTATATGTTTTTTATAAATAACCTCCGCTTACTAACGGCGTATAATGTCTATTTTAACAATCAATAGATAATAATTTATCATCCAATCAAACAATCAACAATTTTAAATCTAACTATTTGAAATTAATCGAAACTAATTCGATTGAGTGAGAAGTTCTCACCTTGATTTCAATTCCGTTTTTCAGCTTTTATTTCGATTAAAATTAAACGTGCGTTTAATTTTACCCGAAATTTTTCACTAGCTCCAAACGACTCCAATCCAGCTCCATTGCGTAGTGTTCGTCCATACGAACCCAACGCAACTTGTTTCGTGCATTTTCGACCTCGTATGACAAAGATATGAATTTTTAAAGTTTATACAAATTTTTATATAAATAATTATACAATTCTTTTTATTATTTTAAACCTTCACTCCTTCTGGCCGTTGGATTTGGTTGAGAAAATCAAGGCCGTGATTTTTGGCTTCTTCCTCCCAGGTCGTTCACGCGTGTATTGAACCCATTCAAAACCGTTCTAGTGTTCGAACGCACCCCCTCCACGATCGATGAAACCTCGTCACAACAGCACCACATCGAAGCTCGTCTCGAGCACTACACTCGGCTACAACCCCGTAGAGTTTGGTCATCACCTAGCCTCGGGACACGCGTGCAACTGCCGGCCGTTCAAGTGAGGATTGTCGTCGATTCGCTCGGTCAAATTCGATCACTACCGTTGAAGTCGTAGATCTCGAGACGATCTACAACATTGCAGTTGAAACTTTCTTGAATCAATTTGTGGATTGTGAAATAATTGAAGAAGAAAATAAGAGAATTTCGACTGTGCATTTCTATGGTGGCGGCTGTTGTTGAAAATTAGGGTTTGGGAATTTAGATGAATAAAGGCTCCTTTTATAGAAAACCGACGAAACACTATTTATCCCGGATTTTCCGAACTCCAAATCTCGTGCGGTGACCGACGTTTCTAGGGTTTACCACGCGTTTCAGACACAATGGAATAGGTTTTGGAAGCTAATTCGATCATCTGTGCGAGTTATGGCAATAAACGATCAATTTAACTTAAATCGATTTAAACTAATTTCTAGGCGTTTTGGCTTGCCCCGGACAAACGGTAAATCCGATTGACATGAAATTTGAAACCATACAATAATATTACATTACGGATCCGATGAAACTAGTTTTGTCGAAATCCGAGACCGTTTGAAAAATGGCTATTTTAGCTCGTCAATTAAATATTAAAATATTCAATTTTCACAAATTAACTTTAAATTCAATTTTAAAAGTTCACAAACATCATTCTAACTCCAATATGATATAATAAAATTTTAAAAATCAATTCCAATCATATTTAACCCAATTTTCAATTATTTCTGTAATTTCAACTATTAAATTATTGATTTAATTATCCAATTAAATCCAATTATTCGAAATAAAATTATTCGACTTATAAATTTCACTTATTAATATTTAAAATTAATTAAATATACAAATTTTAATTGACAAAAATTCTGGGTCGTTACATTTTACCCAGCTTCGAATTATTTAATTTAATAATTAAATTACCCAATAAATAGTGATGTTTGAAATTCAAGTTAAAAATTAACCTTTAAATATTTAAAATCAATTAAATATTCTGATTTTAAATGCTCAAAAATTTCGGATCATCACATTCCTCCCCCTTAAAAGAATTTCGTCCCCGAAATTACTAGTTAAGAAGAATAGTCCAATACCCATTTACCTTTCCCAAAACCAAAAATTCAACATCCTACCGATTATCTTTTTATAAAAGACCCATTATCATTCTTACTAACTTCTCAACTCTTCTATAGTTTTGAAACAATATTATTTGCTCAATCATTCCAATTTTAATTTAAAACCAAATTTTGAATTATCAAAATTATCTCAAAAATTTGCTAACCCCCTAAAATTTCAAATTTTTTTGCCAGCGTCTGCTTTGCGCGGATAGCTCGGTATAACTACAAAATGCCTCTACGGGCCCCCAGATTTCAAAAGAAAAGAAAAGCCAAGTGGCTAGATCAAAAACCCAATCAAATTTCATACAGAAATTCAAACACATACCTTTTTGTCGAGCAATTCAAAATTACCTTCTGAAATCAAAACCAAAATTTTCTTTTCCTTTTATATTTCCTGCATATCCTGCTTAGCACTAATATCCAATCACAACTTTCAAAACATTTTATTGATTTCCTATCAATGTCAATATCTATTCATGCAAATATTAATCTTAGAATATATTTGTGATATCAATTTCCAATTATGAATTCACCATTCCTTTCTTAAATTTAGTATAAGCATTTAATTTGCTTCTTTATTTATTTTCACTTCACTATTGGAGTTCATATCCATTTCTATTCACTATGCCTTTACAATCCCATTTGAATTCAATTTGCTTCAATTTACTAATATCTTTCAAATCTAAATACTTTTTCCGAATTTCCATTCATATTTCCATCTTCCAATTCTATTTGAATTCAATCTTGTTTTCAAACTTCGAATATTAAATTGTATTCGACTTATTTCAACCCATATGTAATTAACCAATTTCTTTTATTAGTTCCGCTTACTAATTTATTTAAAATCTCAAATAAAAGTTTACTTGCAAACTTTTTCTTCTTGTAGTTTCTTCAAACAATTTCTTCAATTTCACCTTACTTTACATTCACACTTTTTAAATTATATTTCAATATTTTTTTTTCTATTTGCTTACTAATATTAAATCTTTTGCAGTTGGTGAAATTTTTTTTTAAAAAAATTCTAACTCCCAAAATTTTCGGAAAATTTTGCCAGTCTCTTTTGTACGGAGGAGCTTTTGCAATTTGACAAGAGATATAAATATATATACATCAACCCACACAGTCGGAAAAACAAAAACAGTTCATATTTCCTATTTTTATTGCGTAGGCATATCTTTATTTAGCATTTTTAAGCAAGCGACTTATTATTTTAGCATTTTGCATGATCAAATCCATCCATACGGCTTCCCTGAACCTGTACTTACTCAATTTAAATATGTAAGTACTAAATGTATGCAATTTATTAACATTTCGCTTATATTCAAATAGCTAACACATAGATTTCATAAGTAATGCATGTGATATACATTCATAATTACATATGCAAGGTTTTCGGCACTGGTTTTAAATTGTTTGCATCCAAATTAGGTACCATTCCATTCAATTCATTTTTAAATGAAATGAACTCATATTCATTTCAATTGATGCCAAAATCAATTTATTAAACTGCTATTGATTCATATAATTTTGTTCACTTCCGTTTACGTCGAACGACCAATTTTCTTACGTAATTCGACAAATATTTATTACAATAAACCATTGATTCAGCTCATAACCAATTTAAATTGATTCCAACTCAATTTACACTTAACCCCATCCCATTATAATTTATTCACAAACTTTCATTACATTCCTTTCATATCCAAAAAGTTTGATTCCAAACCATTTTATTATACACGACATCATCCCATGCTTCTATTAACTTTAAACTTAAGTTACTTTACTTCAATTCACTCCCATTTCATAATTTAAGTTCATTCTCATTTTTAATTTATTGATACTCGAATTAGATTTATTTTCATCTCAAATCATTTTTATTTTAATCCAATTCCATACAACTTCAATTCATATTTCATTCACTTACAATTCTAAGTTGAATTTCTATTTATAACTCAAGCTTTATTTCCAAACTCTATTATCTATTCACAACTTTGATTTGATTTTCCCTTGATCAAATCCTCACCATTTCACTATTTTATTCAATTAGTTTATTCTTTTATCCATTTTTTTTTAAATTTTAATTCATATTAACAATTCACTATACAGTTCATTAATAATAAGGTCATTCAATTTATGCTTGAATTGGATTTGTTTACAACCCACACCAAATCTATTTTAATCCAATTCAATACTTACTTAGTTTATATTTATTTATTTAAGTAAGAATTTTATTCCATTCAATATTATCTATAACTTGACTGTATTTATTTCAACCCAATAAATTTTATTTCCAAACATTAATTATTTTTAGTTCATTTGAACTAATTCTGCACTTATTTTTATACAATTTTAAATCAAATATCATCCAATATTCAGTTTTATTTCAGTTGCATACCATATAAATCATTCAGTTACTTACTAATTTTAAATCTCAAAACCTTGTTTTATTTAGTCCAACTTGACTAATTTTTCCATTTCACATAATTTAACACAATTCAAATTTTAAATTCCAGTATTCAGTTTTCACTTTACTTACTTACAAAGTTGAATTTTATTTAAACAAATTCCAAATTTACAAGTTAACATACTTTTATATGCCATAAACATTCTTAGTTAAAATTCCAAATTTTAAACAATCTTTCCACATTTCAAAATTCCCATTGAAATCACCTATATCCAAAATTCCTTGCATTTTAATAATCAAACCCAATTTCGCAAACAAACATTAATCCAAAACATCCAGGTAGCAATCCCTCTTTTGGAAACTCGAAAATGTACACCGATGATGTCGCGATCATCATCGGAATTATTTTCCAGCGACCATAAAGAGTTCAATGATTTTATCTCTTTTAAAACCCTTCAAATATTTTATTTTCCAAATCTCTCTAGATTTCAAATTCGATTCAAAAATGTTTCTCACATATATATTATTTTTCCCAACCTTTGGGAATCATTTTCAAATTCAAAGGAACTTAAATTCCCAAATTTTCAAATTCCAAACTCTTTAAATTTATATTCAAATATTACTTTGGAATTTTATCCTATTTTAATTATTAATCACACTATAATTCACATTTATAGTTTACATTTACAAATTTCATTTGTAAATGAATTTGTTTCTTAGTTGTTAATTATGATTTCAATTCCTTATTCAATTATAAATCACATTTACAAAATCCATTTATTTATTAATTTATTCCTTAATCTTTGGTTATTATTTCAATTTCTTATTCAATTTTACACATTAATAATAATAATAATTTAATATTATCATTCCTAACAACCAAGCATCCATATTTAACTATAATAATTTACGAAAAACCATTGCTTTTATATACAAAATAATTTTGGGTAAAATTACCCTATTTAAAACAATACTATGTCGGTTTATCTTGTTTAAGAGTTAAGAAACCCCTATCGATGACATGGCGTCCCACACATCGACTAGAATCCATAAACACTCAACCGATAAGTCCACACAATATAAAACAATTTTTATATTCACTAACAAATACGCACTCATATCTATTAATACTTTCAAACTTACCCTAGAGTACTTCAGACTCTATTTAATGAGTGATCCCCACCACAGCCAAGGTTATCATCAACCTAAGCTCTGATACCAAGTGTAACGACCTGCAAAACCGTACCCCTTGAGTCAACGCCAATCTACATCAATCAACTCAAGTTGAACAGAAATACGACCATTTGGGTTAAAGAAGAAGAGGTAGAAGAAGAAAATAGAAAACAACATCAGAATCTAACCATCGCAGCGGAATAAATATAATAGATAACCACAGATCTTTGCTTCAAAAACAAATACCATATCAGTTTATACATATATTATCAGGTTACATCATCAGAATTCCACATCAATAACATACAACTGGATACACAGCGGAATAATAATCGAATACGGAAGTACATATCGCCATCCAGCTCGCCTTCTGAGCTCTATAGCCTTCTTTCCTGTATCCTATAATACTCGGTCTGACCCGAGCATTATAGTTAAATAACACCCGAGTCAGTCTGGAATACCAGCGCGAGAAATCACATTCAAATTGATTATTAAAGTTTCAAAAATCTTTTGAAAATAAAAGCATCTCCTAAGACCGCGCCACAAATAAACATGTCGGCTTTTTACCTAACGATAGCCAAAACACTTTTTATTTAAAATCCTCTGATATTATAATAGGATCTATCGAAAGTAAAATAGAATCTTGCTGAAATGCTTGCATCTCACGTTTCAGCAATAGTTGGGCAAAATCAAAACCGTATGGGCGCGTAGGGAAAATGGATTCCAACTAATGATTAGGCACCGGGGTACCACCTGTCACAGTACCTGGTCTAGATCAGCGTACCGAGGAGCCACCCTAACTCCCCTGCAACACAAGACCCGGACTACCCCTTACTGGATAGTCCTGAGTAAGATCACCCCATGATTGGGATCAGCAACCGCACCACTAAGCCGAAAAAAGGGACATCTAGACAGGGATGACCTTACCCGGAAATGGGTGCTACCCACCAAGCCTTGCTGCATAACCCCTGATTTTCAGTCATTCCCAGTTGATTAGGCTCGAGGCTAAGCATTACCTTTTTAGAACATATCCCTTAGAATGTTCAACGTCCACCTGACGATGTTCTGAAAGCATTCATCCATACAAGTCCGTTCCAGGTTCGAACGGAACCGAAGGCACTATTCCTATTACATCCATTTTGGAATCACCCACAGGATTAGTAGTGACTAGCCCTTGCACTTCACTGCTCCATCTTCGAATCCGAACTCGTCTTCCCTACGAAAACGTACAAACCGGATCAAAGTGGTTTTCGAGAAATTAATCTCGATCCCGGTTTCTTCGAAACGATCAGCGCATTGGCCAATATTGATAGTCGGTTATTTAACTATCAATTAACTTTCACAAACATCCATCAATCAATAAATAATTTCCCTAAATTATTTATTATCCTCTAAATATCTTCGCAAGATATATTTCCACTTTCAGCCCTTTTGAAAACAGCTTTCAAACCACATTCTTCTCATGGAATGAATTCCCAATATTTCTATTTTCACTGAAATCACCAAGTACAAACACTTAAAATTTTAAAAATAGTTTAAAAATACTTTATTACAAAATATACTTTAAAACATTTAAATTAAAAACTACTTTAATACTTTATTCAAAGATATATACTTTATGAATATTTAAAATAAAGCTACTTAATAAAATATAAAACTAATTTTTTACCTTTTAAAAACATAATACCAAGTCACCTTTAAATAATTACTACTAAAATAAATTTGAAAAATACTTACTTTAAAATGTAGACATTTAAAAATAATAAATTTTCTAAAAAAACATGCTTTTAAAACAACTTAAAAACCTTTAACTTATACTTAAAAATTTGCTTTGAAAACATACTCGGCTATCCAGGAAAATGCACTCCTCTTCACATCTTTTAAAAATAAATCACTATTTATTTGTAACCAAATTTACCCATTCCTTTAATATACTCCCACCGTGAATTTATTTTTCCAAATATCCATTGATATATTACTTCAACTTTATAAACCCAGTTTATAAATTCCAAAGTCTCACTTCTCTTTTAAAAATCCCGATTTTAAACACTTAAATCAATTCCCAAATTGATTTCCAATTTACTTCACTTTTAAAATAAATTTCCTTACTTACTCCTTTTATTTCAAAATCCATTAACTTTAAATTTAATTTCTTTATTATGATTTAAAAATCCCTTTTACTGAGAATACTAATTCAGATTTCCCAAATTCCTTTCTTATCTTTTTTTTCTTAAATAAATTTAACCCTTGAATTAAAATATATTCTTTATTTCTTTTATATAATATCACTTAAGTTTAAAATTCATTATTTCTCGATTTATTCAAATTCCCCTTTCCATACTTGGAATTTATTTATTAGAATTTTAAAATCACATTTTGTTCCTTTCCAGTTCATTCTTAAATTTATTCAAATTTTCTACAGTTATTCTACTTAAAAATTCACTCCTTTATTTTATTTTCAAAAATCCAATTCTATATATTTTGGTAACATAGGGTACCGAAATATTCAAGCAAACCATAGCATTCAATATTCCAATTATCAATATAATTCACCACAGAATATCAAATATTCATGTCATAGAATATTAAACATTCTAAATAATTTTGAGGAATCCAGTTGGATCCCTCCAACCTATTTCCCTGCATCCACAGATGTTAGCACAATACCAATTCCACTTCGAGGTGGAATATCGCGGTATATGGGATTAATATAATATCATCCCCTATTATGCGACGCATATGGTCTCCTCCGCTATATAATGCGGGAAATCAATCAGTCCAATATATATATACCACTATATAATATATATCACACCCAATCAATTCAATCATTCAACCAATTATTTAAATTTAACTATTTAAATTTAAATGAAAACCAGATGAGCGAGATTAACTCACCTTTGATTTTATTGTTGTAACCCGGTCCACACCGTCCTGATTCTCCACGATTTAGACCTTGTATAAACAATTCATGATTTATTACTATTTGAATTAATCAAACAACTAATTACCATTTCCTCATTTAATTTAACTTATAATTTGATTTAATTTTAAATAATAGAAATTTCTTTAGTACATTATATTATTCTTATTTTAGGAACTAAATAATGGATCAACCAGTTAACAAATTATTCCCTTAATACATTGATAAATTGGTAAATTTAAAATGCATATTTATTTTCTTTTGAAACTAGTGTATACTCACAAAATAATCTTTATCTGGTTTTATATAGACTGCTTGATATTTAAAATTTCTATATTTTCCAAACTTTGTGTGTGTGTGTGTATATATATATTCTCTGTTTTACTTCTATATTAAAATCAAATAGGCATGTGTGTGTATATATATATACTGATATTTATATCATTATCTTTTCACTGTATATGTATACATATGTATATGTGTATAAATTTATAAATCGAAGATAAATGGCTTTATATACCTTGCTATTATGATTCTAATTTACTTTATTTCCTCTGTGCATATATATATACATATAAATTACATTAAAAAATTAAAAATAAAATAAAATATACCTGTCACTGCCCTATCCCAGCCTCGGCATCATCGTTCCCAAATCGAGTCGCGTGAAATCGCCTCCTCCATCGAACAATGCAGCCTTCTGACGAACGATGGCGAGCCAACACCTCGAATCGCGACTTGCCTCCACCTTCCCGCATGCGTAGCCATCGCCATCAGTTGAGTCGCCTCCCCTTGCTGCAACGAATTACCATCCAAGCGCTCAAAAAGTAGCGCCGCCTAACCCCGATTCAGGCTCTCTCGTGAGCGTATGCTCGCCCAAATCGCATCGCCGACCCTCTCTTCCACGATCGAGATTTATTGAAAGGATTCGCGAGCTCAAAGCGGGATACACGACTGAAAACCAAGGTGGGTGCAGCCATTAATTTCTTTAGAAATTCGAGATGCCGATCTCGATTTGTTTTGCGAACTGAACGTAAAAGATAGAAGAGAAAGTTCGCGTTGAAATCCTCTTCGATCGATGAATAATTTTTATTCTATATGAACTCGAGATTTCATATTCTTTTTATTATTATTTTCAATCATCAAAAAGATGATAGGCCCTCGCTTTATAAAATTGAAGAGTTGAGTCTTAGAGAAGAAGATAGGACGACTAGGAGATAATGACGTTTGACTTTGAATATATACTATAATATTAAAAATATCTCGTATATGGCAACTTAAAATTTCAAACTCCTATCGAGGCGTGCCATTAGGCGTTCATAATGTTATACCCCTATTTCGAACGCAATGGAAAAGGTTTCGAGTCCTAATTTGATCGTATGGAGAAGATAGCTTTTTGAACCCAGTTATTATATTGAATTTTCGATATATTTTCAATGCGTTTACCTATTGTACGATCACACAACAACTCCGAACGCTACATGTCAATTCCTTCATTATGCGACCTAGCGACTCAACAATCGAAGCGACCTAAAGAGGTTAACAAGTTGGAGCGACCCAGCGACTTACGTAAACACAGCGACCTAAAAGACCTGGCGGCTTAACGACCTCAAGTAAGAAGCGAGTTAGCGACCTAACAGGCATCGACCTACCGACCTAAGAGGTGGAGCGACCTAACGGCCCAAGGAATAAAACTGCCCAATGACCTAGTGACTTAAAAGGCCTTGCGACCTAAAGAGGTCCACGACCTAACGACCTAAGAAGTGGACGATCTAATGACCTAAGAAGTGGACGACCTAACGACTTAAGAGATGGACGACCTAACGACTTAAGAAGTGGACGACCTAACGACTTAATAAGTGGACGACCTAACTTCTTACAGGAAGCCACGACTCAGCGACCTAAATACTTCACGACCTAAGGAGATAAAGCGGCAGCGACCTTGTGCTTTCACAACCTACTTTAAGTCTCTCACGACTTAGCACTTGTTGAACCATGCCACTCATCGTTAGGTCGCTAGAACCTAATAGCTAACTCAGATGGCCAGGTGCGAACCGGTTAGGTCGTAACTCATATCCCCTTAGCTCGCTGACGACTCATGACCCATCTTAAGTCGTAGCCTTCGACTTACGACTTACCTTAAGTCGCTCACGACTTAAGGCCTGTCCGAAAATCCCTATAAATACAGCATGAGCTACGACATTCGGGGGATCTTTTGGCTCATTCTCGAGGCGCCGATACCATGCCGTTTTCTCAACTCAAACAGCACTTCAAGCACTCCAAACACCAAGGATACTACGAAAAACTTCAAGAGAAAATCTACAGCATTCAACATGGATTCGAAAGATCATTCTCCATCAAAGTTTGATCTACTGGTTTAAAGTGCGTTGTAATTGAAGAAAGTTGTATAAGTTGTACTTGAGTCAGCAATAAAGAGATTGAGAGTGGACGTAGGCTTGACTATAAGCCGAACCACTATAAAAACTGTGCCTTTTATTGTCTTTCTGATATTTTCCTGCTTACTTTTGATTCCCGTATCAGCGGGTGGTGCTTTCGTACTTACATTATTTGCACCGGGGTGTTAGCGTCTGATTTTTACGTTAACATTTTTGGTGCTTTCACTGAGAAACCAACTCAGGATACTGTCATCATAGCTTCGCAGAAATTTGTGGAAAGGATCTCTCTAAAAACCAGAAGTTTGTCAGAAATAATCGCTCTTGGAAGAAAGCGCAAGTCTGTTAGATCCGACGATGTTCGCGAGACTACTGCCTCTTCTCCTCCTTTAAGTCAAACAACTCCAACTGTTGGAGTAACGCGAGCAGAATTGGATGTCGCGGTTTCTGGGCTATATCAGCAGATGGAAGCCCAAAATAATCTAATGTTGGAAAGGTTGAACGCTTTGCTTGGGGCTAACCACCAACCAGTGAATAACGAACCAAACTTTGCTGATAATGTTAATGATGTGGAAGAAAGAGATGTTCCTCAAAGGGCAGCTGGCCCCGCCAAAGACACACCTCCCCAAGTTGGAGGATCGGGACAACAACCAACTTTCCGTGAGCGCCTGTCAAGGCAGACTTCTGAAAAAATGGCCAATGCCTGTCCTGCTGAGCCCCTTAATTATGAGGAATATTTATCAGGGATGGTCCGACAAATCATGAAGGAAAGTATGCAAAGAGAGGAAGACGAAAAAGAATGGGGGTTCGCTCCGAGCAAGACTCCATTCACTGAAAGGAATTGAAAGCAGAATTTCCTAGGAAGTTTGTTCCTTCTACCATACCGGCTTATAAGGGGACAAGTGACCCTAATGAATTTCTGTACAAGTATGATTGGCACATGACTGGTGCCAGAGCTTCAGATGAGATCAAATGCCGATATTTTCCGGTATACCTAGAAGGAGTTGCTCTACTCTGGTTCACAAAACTGCCGGTCCGGTCGATAGAACAATTTTCTGATTTGACTCGAAAGTTTAAGGAACAGTTCAGATTGTACGCTTCGAAGGCGAAAGATATAATGTCGTTATCCAGCTTGGAGCAGAATCCTGGAGAATCCATTAGAGCTTTCTTGAATCACTTCAATATAGCTCTGGCTGAAGTAGACAACGCAGAGCCGAGAATAATTTTGACGTACCTGATGAAGGCTATTGATAAGACAAGTGAGTTCGGGAGGTGGTTAAAAATGAAAGAACCGAATTCGCTTGACAAGTTTTATAAGAAAGCCGACGAATTCATGCGCCTGGAAAGCCTCTAAGCACCGGCTAAGGTGGTATCGATAGGGGCTGGAAATAGTAATGATGTTCCAAATAGGAAGGAATCTGGCAATCAAAAGAGGGGAAATGATGATCAAAGGAAGCAAGGAGATGCAAAGAAAAGTCGTCCCTTCAACTTCACCCCTCTGACAGATAACCCGGAAAACATCTACTTTGCAAACAAAGACACAGTCGAGTTCCCCGCACCAGCTAAGAAAAGGGTTAATAAGAAAGCCGAGAAGAATGGAAGGTTTTGCCGGTTCCACAACCAACTCGGGCATGATACCAATGAGTGCCGTCACTTGAAGGAGTTGATTGAGGAACTATTGAAAGAAAACAAGCTCCAGCAATATGTAAGGAGGAACAAGAATGGCCCAACTTTGCCAACTCAAGGACAACAGGCTCCTGTTCATCATCCTAGCTCAAGTGAAAAGGCGTCAGATCATGAATCTGAGAGGCCCGTTATTAATGTGATTACAGGAGGACCTCACCCAGCTGGCAGAAGCTGGGGTGAGATGGAACGGTACGCTCGTGCATTGAAATATACCCCAACAGAGGAGAGTGTTTTTGTGTTGGAAGATGCCGCACCTCTGAAGCAGCAGAAAACTTTTAATGATGACATTATCTTCAGAGTCAGGGATTCTATGGGTGTTGAAGCCCCTACCATAGATCCCTTGGTTATTTCTGCTGGCATTGGGCTAGCTATTGTAAGAAGAGTACTTGTTGATTGTGGTGCTTCTTGCAATATTCTTTTCAAGAAGACTTTTGATCAGATGAAGATCCCAATGGCTGATGTTCAAGCTTCGTCACAAAAGATTGTTGGGTTTACTGGAGAACCCAGGCAGCCGATTGGGACTGTTGACCTATTCGTGGAACTGGGAGAGGGGCAGAAGAAGGTCGTTCGAAGGCAGACTTTTGAAATTGTTGATGAATTTTCTGCCTACAACGCCTTCCTAGGTCGTCCAACTCTTGCAGCCTTTAAAGCAATCCTCGCCCCGTGGTGCCTTACCATGAAATTCCCCACAGATAATGGAGTCGGTGTGGTTAAGGGGGATCAGAATGCGGGGCGGGAATGTTATCTGATAGAACTGCGTGAAGAAAGAAAGAGAGAGATGGGAAAGGATGCGGCAGCCCCAGTCCGCATCAAAGAATCAACCTTGTAGCAATTATAGGGCAGACCCTGTACTGGCGAATGTAGCGAAGCATGAAGAAAAATGGATCCCAGAAAAGCCAGTGCAGGGGAGAATCGAGTGGTGCCAGTGGAAGTAACGGTACCAGTACCTGTTGACCTAAAAGATCCAAACAAGGTGCTGAATGTGGGTTCACAACTTAGTGCGGCAGTTCAGAATATTTTAATATCAATCTTGAAAGCAAATCTGGATGTATTCGCTTGGACCCATGCTGATATGTGTGGAATATCACATGAAGTTGCAGTACATACTTTGAATATTGATTCGAAGTTTACACCTGTGAAGCAGAAAAGAAGAACCCAGGGTCCCGAGAGGTCAGCAGCATTGAAAGAAGAGGTGGATCGGCTCATGGAGAACGACTTTATTAGAGAATCAACTTATCCGAATTGGGTTTAAAATCCAGTACTGGTTAAGAAAGCTAATGGAAAGTGGAGAGTATGCATCGACTTTTCGGATTTAAACAAAGCCTGCCCCCAAAGACTGTTTTCCGCTTCCCCGGATTGACCAGTTGGTTGACGGAACAACGAGACATGAATTGTTATCTTTTATGGATGCTTACTCTGGATATAACCAGATCATGATGCATGAGCCAGATCAGGAGGGCACGAGTTTCATAACCGATGTTGGTCTATACTGCTACAAAGTGATGCCTTTCGAACTGAAGAATGCAGGGGCAACTTACCAAAGACTTGTTAATGCGATGTTCAATCCACAGATTGGAAAGACCATGGAAGTTTATGTTGACGATATGTTGGTTAAATCAAAGAGAGCAGTAGACCATATGGACCACTTAGCGGAAATGTTCACTGTCCTACGAAAGTATGGAATGAAGCTTAATCCCTTGAAGTGTTCATTCGAGCTGGAGTCCGGAAAGTTCTGGGGTTTCATTGTGAGCGCTAGGGGCATTGAGGCTAATCCTGCTCAAATCACCGCCTTAAGAGAAGTCAAAGCTCCTAGAATGAAGAAGGAACTGCAAAGTCTCAATGGAAAAGTCGCTGCCTTAAGTCGATTCATTTCCAAAGCTACTGATAAATGCATTCCATTCTTTGATGCTCTGAAGAAAGGAAGGAAAAACTTTGAATGGACTCCAGAATGCCAGAAAGCTTTCGATGAATTAATTCGTCATACGGAAACTCCTCTGATACTTTCTAAGCCCGACGATGGTGAAGATCTTTTTGTATACTTGACGATCTCAGCTCATGCTCTTAGTGCGGCACTGGTGCGAGAAGACGCCAAAATTCAGCACCCAGTCTACTATATTAGTAAAAGGTTTACTGGGGCAGAAATGAATTATTCAAAGTTGGAGAAACTCGCCTATTGTCTACTGATCGCATCAAGAAAATTGAGGCCATATTTTCAAGCTCATCCAATCAAAGTCCTCACTGATCAGCCTTTGAAGCAAGTTCTCTTTCGCCCTGAGACTTCGGGTCGCCTTTTGAAGTGGAATATTGAACTCAGTTAATATGACATCACTTATCATCTCCGGAGAGCAATCAATGGACAAGCTTTGGCAGATTTCATCACAGAATGTACAGACAAAGGTGATAGTGAGAAAGTAGTAACTGATAATTCCCCAATTCGATGGAAATTGTATGTTGATGGCGCAAGAAACGATTACTGTTCCGGGGCTAGGGTTGTGCTTGAAACCCCTGAAGGGTGGTCATTATGTTATGCTTTAAGATTGGAATTCCCTTCGACAAACAATGAAGTAGAGTATGAAGCTCTTATTGCCGGTTTGAGAATTGCTAAGGAGTTGAATGTCAAAATGTTGCAGATCTTCAGTGATTCATAGCTTTGGGTGTCAAATCAGGAAAGAGTTTCAAACCAAAGGAGGAAATCTACCCGCTTACTTGTCAAGAGCCTGGGAGCTTCTCGATGACCTTGACCATTATACGATAAATCATATACCCCGGGAAGAAAACAGGAAGGCAGATTCCCTCGTAAAGTATGCAAGCACTGGTTAAGCTCAATTACTGGGATTAGTTCCTATCGAAGTCCTGTCAACTCCAAGCATTGATGAGATGGATATTGACTGGATCATGACTATATCACAGGAGCGAGAATCATGGATGACTCCGATATTGGAATATCTGCGCGACGGTTCTCTACCAAAAACCTCAAAAGAATGGCAGAAGTTGTTAAGAAAAGCATCCAGATACATAATTAAAGATGGCTGATTGTATAGGCGGGGATTCTCAATGCCATTACTCCGATGTGTGACCAAGGAAGAAGCTGAGACAATTCTAACTGAGGTACACGGAGGAGTGCGTGGAGATCATTCAGGTGGCCAAACTTTAGCAAAGAAAATTCTCCATTATGGGTATTTTTGGCCAGATTAATCGTGATGCCGCAAGTTATGCTCGAAAATGTGACCGATGCCAGAGGTTTGCAAAAATTCCCAGGGAACCTTCTACTGAGATAACGCAGATGGTCAGTCCGTGACCATTTGCTATTTGGGGAATAGATCTCATCGGATCTTTGCCAACTGCCAAATCCGGAGTCAGATATGCTATTGTTGCTGTCGATTATTTTACTAAATGGGCTGAATCTGAACCATTAGCTACTATTACCTCTAAGAAAATGATAAACTTTGTAACTAAGAATATCATTTGCAGGTATGATGTGTCTTAAAAGATAATCACAGACAATGGAACCCAATTTGAAAGTGAAGAGTTCCAAGATTTTTGCAAGAAATTCAAGATCCAGGAAAGTTTCTCAGCAGTGGCTCATCCGCAGGCAAATGGGCAAGTGGAAGTAGTAAACAAAATTATCAAATCGACCATCAAAAAACAGATGGAAAAAGCGAAAGGTGGTTGGGTCGATAAGCTTCCACTAGCACTATGGGCATATAGAACTACACATAAAACTGCGACGGGGCACACTCCATTTTCATTAGCATATGGATCAGAGGCAATGATTCCGATAGAAATAGAGGTCCCTTCACATAGAAGAATCCATTTCAATCAAGCCAAAAATAAGAAGCTGCAACTTGAAGCCCTTGACTTCCTTGATGAAAAAAGAGAAGAAGCTGGGCTCAGAATTGCGGCTCATCAGCAAAGAATAGCCAGACACTTCAATTCCAAAGTTCGCCAATGCAGCGTTGAAGTTGGGGATCTAATCTTAAAAAGAATTATGACACCTACAGGCGTGTTTGGATCAAACTGGGAAGGGCGTATGTCATAGGCCAAAAACTTCTTGATGACACATTCACACTCATAACTGTCGAAGGAGACCCAATTCCAAGAGCTTGGAACAGCAATCATTTGCGCCCATATTTTACTTAAAGGCTTTAATGAAATATTGTAAAAGAATGATGAATGTATGATTCTTGTATTGAAAGCCGTTGTAAAGCCAGTGCAAGTGAATAATAAGAATTATAAAGTGGATGTAGGCCCGGTTCTTGGCCGAACCACGATAAATCCTGTGTTCTTTACTATTATAAACTGCTTTGTTTTATTTTGATATATAAAATACGTCAATTGTATTACTAAAATGTCGATTTAATAATGCAGGCCATAAAAACAAAGCTTACCCATCACAAGACCAAGCAATCCCTGACATCACCCAACAAGCAAACGCTAAGTCGTTCAAAATTTCCATACTCAAATTCTACGAAAGAAGTGCTTCAAGCGAAAAGTTAGTGATTCTGCTGGAAGTGGGCCCTTGCTAACTAATTGTGGTTGTTTGTACAAACGAGCATCCAGTTAAATAGCCTGTGTCTGCCTCCACCAACTCGCTTAACTATGAAGTATACTTCTTTGGATAAAGGAAATTGTTGGCAATTAAAAGAGAAGTGTATTTGGAAAAGATAACGGGGATCGCCGATATGAATAGATGGCAAAGAGACATGGGAGAGCAAGCATCAAATAGCCAAAGACCTCTTCGGAGGCACAAGCCCACTTCGGAGGCACAACTCTTCGGAGGATAAAGACCTCGAACGGGGCATGCCAGAAAACTTTCTCAACAAAAAAGATTGGTATGGAATGACAGGGAGCACCTTCCCAACTGGAAGGCAAGGCGCTTTCTCACTAGCTGAGACAGTTTGCGCAGACAAGCGTCTAAGTAACCTGTGTCCGCCCCGTGAATCCATACGATGATCGAAGGAACCTTCCCAAGTGGAAGGCAAGGCGCCTGTTCACTAGCTGAGACAATCTACGCAAATAAACGTCCAAGTAACTTGCGTCCGCCCCGTGAATCCAGCCAACCATGAGGAAGAAACTTCCAGGCATACTCGGAGGCACGCATTCCACCGAGATTTGAAATAAAACTTCACAAGTGCTGGAATGTGGAAAGCCCTCTTCGGAGGCCCATTTCACCATAGTTGAAATGCTAAAAGACCTCTAGCGGCCTTGCCAGAAAAAGACAGTTCTTTCTCGAAAGAAAGTTGCGGACTGATCGGTGGCACAGGACACTCGTGTCCGCCCCGTGAATCCATCCAACTAAGAGAAGGAAACTCCAAACTTCCAGGCAAAAGCCCTTCTCAGAGGCACACATTTCACCGTGATCTGAAATAAAACTTCACACGAGTTGAAATGTGAAAAGCCCTCTTTGGAGGCCCGCTTCCCAGCGAACAGGGAAAAGATAAAAGCCTCTCCCAAGAGGCAGAAACAAAAAAGACCTCGTCCCAGAGGCACAATTAAACAAAAAGACCTCTTCCCAGAGGTGCAACCAAACAAAAAGACCTCTTCCCAGAGGCACAATCAAACAAAAAACTCTCTTCGAAGGCACGAGCAGGTTGAAGCCCTTTTCGGAAGGCCCACTGTACTATGAAGTAAAATTCACTTGCCAAAGCAAAAATGACTTTTTCCAAGAGTGAAGTGTAAAAACTTCGCCAAAAAAAAGAAAAGAAAAGAAGACTCCTCCAATATGAAGTGCATTCTACTAAATTAGAAAAATATTTCTCTGGAACAGAAATATTATCCTATAAAGTACAAATGCAAACCTCCTTCAAATGGAAGAGTTGTTCTCTAAAGGAAGAGTGCAAGTCTTCTCGAAACAGAAGAGTTGTTCTCCGAAACTTTGCCAATGTGAAAGAGATTGCAATAAACCATGGTATGGGGGCAATACAATATAGTCATCACAAAATTGAAAACAATGCTCAAGAAACATACCATAGGTTTACTGAAACTTCACATAAAGAGGATAAAGAAACTTGCATGAAAACAGAAAATAAAAGCGTTCTCAAATACAGACAGAAATTTGTATAAGTAAAAGAACCATTTTATTCCATACTATGAAAATTTTATACATATGCAGGTTTCAAAGTAAAAGAAAGCGGGGACTGGTACCCGCATAATCTCCAGTCAACACAAGCTTATATAAAAGCAAAAAGCAAAGAACGAGATAAAAAGAACAGGACCAAAGCTATCATTTCTTCTTCCCTCCACCTTTTGAGCCTACACCTGGCCGGATGACCAACTTCTTGCGCCGGATTGAAAGAGTAGGGGAAGAAGGAGAAAGGGGAACAGTTGGACTTGCTTCTGCTTTTTTCTTGCCGGCTGAAGCTTCCTTCTGCTTTGAGACCCCACTTTTCCCCCTTTTCTTAGAAGAAGACCCGCTTCCTGGCGTAAAAAGTGTGACTAACGGCGTATCGTCAGAACCAGTTAGTTCCGGAGTCTTTTCGCCCTCTTCAGTTTCTTCTCCCCTATGTTCTTGTGAAGCAATGGGATCGTCCAAGTCTTGGAGAGCTTCTATTTGCTCCTCTTGTGACCCCGGTTGAGAGGCAGAAGGAGGAGTGACCTGAAGAGACGGGGGAGGAATAATTGGAGGAGGGGAAGTCTGAACAATGCTCAGTACTTTCTCTACAGAAGAAAAGAAGTTAAAATCAGTAAAGAGAGGAGATAAAGGCTCGTTGAGATTTAGCAAATAATCAAGAAGCTCATCAAACTCATGTGAAGCAAATGAGCAGTCTACTTGAGCAAGATCAGCATTAAAGTTACCTGGAGAAGTTGGCTTTGTAACGTCAATTTCATAAGCTTGTGCTTCAGTGCTTTCTTCGCCTTCGTCTCCACCCTGTGCGTTTGTAATCTCAGTTACGACTTTAGCCGTAGGTGGAGAATGGGAACCAGAGCTTATGATATCAATGTCGGCTGAAGTCGAAGGAGGGACAGGGGCAATTAAAGGTGCTTCTTTCTCTGGATGCTCCCCTCCCATCGTTTCGGCTCGTACTTTAACAAGCTGCTCCTTTCCTCTGGCAAGAGCAGCATGAGTTTCGTCATCAAAGTAATGCACCTCAAGTTCATCCTCGGAATAACCGGCACCTCTGAGCATATCCATTACAGCCTCCCACACTTCAGCCAAAGTGATTTCATATTTAGGCCCCAAAAATGCAAGGTTGCCACGCCCCAAGACGCTTTGGACGTAAAAATCAAACAGAGTAGAGATGATGTTGGCTTTTGTCTCTTCATGAGATTGTTCAGCGGCTCTCTTTCCAGCCATGGCCTCATCACGTTCTTTCTCAGTCTTTAATAGTTGAGCTTTCAGCCTCATGATTTCTAAGTCCTGGGAGTTAGCTTTCTCCCGTAGCTCTGCAAAGTCAGCACAATATTTTTCCACCGTCTTCTGTGTAGCTTCAAGTTGGGTTTCGACATACCGTTGAGCGGCATGAGCATCTCGAACTTGCTTCTGAAGCACTTCTTCCTTTTGAGTATAAGAGGTGGAAGAAGTAGCAAGCTCGTGCTTAAGTTTCTCGACCTCCGCCTCAAGCTTTTCGTTGTACTCAGCGATGTTTTTCATTTCGGTGTTGTGCTGATCAAGAATTTTCTGCCATTCAGACTTGTCGTTCTCCATCGTCAGCATAGCTTCAAGGTTGGACCGGTTCACCCTCTGAAGCTCATCGACGAGCTTTTGCCACCCTGACATTCTCTCAATATCAAGTTTAACAGTGTCAAGATTTCGTAGCATGGCCTCTTTGTCGATGGGAACCAAGTCAAGGTCGAAGCGGACTCCCTTTAAGCACCAATGCGGGAACCGACTTTGAAGGGTTGGCGGACCTCTCTTAACTTAGTACGAGGATCTGCCGAAAAGTGTCTGAATGTCGGCTCCTTCAAGGGCAGGAGACTTTGAAGGAATTTTAAGAGAAGTGAGAGCAGCGGCCTTTTCTAAAGTTGCAGATGCAGTCTTTTCATCAAACCTGGCCCGCTTGCTTGGGTCTCCGATGTCATGACTCTTTCCTCTATCGTCAAAAGTTTTTCTTTTATGAGAGTCATCGCCTTTGCGAGAAGACTCATGTTGCTCATCCCTTCTTCCGTACCTTTCTTCATACGCTCTTCTTTCTTGAGATTTTCGAGCAGCTCTCTCTTCATCAGTTTCCCTGTGGGCGGGAAGATAGCGCCTATAATCATACTGACCACGCCTTCCGTACTGTTGAAAGTCGTCATAATAGGAACCGCTACTCCCCATTGGAAAACCTAAAAATGAGAAAGGGACAAAACTTGATTAGTCCTTGAAGTTCAAATGTTGAGTGCATAAGTGTTGAAAAATCCTAAGTGTGTGTCACGTGCAAATTACACGTGTCAAACTACGAACCACTCCTCGGTTGCGGGGAAATGATGGGTGTAGTAGCTAACGTCAACTCTTGAGTCAACGGAGTCTGTTGCAAAATGGAAGTTGCTTCAAGTACTGAAGAGGAAACTCTAGCAGTAACAGGATTGTCTTTAAAGAGCTCCTGTGAGGTGATAAACAGGTCACTCAAACCTTCAAAAGTGTAATCCACGCTCTGCTTGGCAGGACTTGTTGTCCCAGCTCCTCCATCACCGGACTTCCCTGAATGTTGGGGAGGTTCTCGAGGCTCTTCTTCTTTAATGACCGGGGCAAGTGCAAGCTTGCCGGATGACCCCGCAATATCAGTAGAAGTAGAGCACTTCACCAAAAAAGCCTCAGAAGCAGGTTCTTTCGGTATAGGCTGCTCAACAAAAACTGGGGCATCCGGTGTCTCGGCCGGAGAATCAGGAACTTCATAAGGCTGAATAGAGCGGGAAGGGTGTAAGATTCCGAACTGATGAAGGAACTCGTCTCTTAGCAAAAACTTGATGCTTCTCTCCTCAGCCGCCACAGCGTTAAGCCTCTCAAAAGTTGACTTGTGGCTAAAGTCTCTATAAGGAGGAGGGAGGACTGCAAAAGTAGAAAACGAAGTTAACATTTAGCAATTCGGATCTCGCAAAGCTCAGAAAAGGAAAGAATGGGGATAAGTAAGCCTACCCCCTACTCTCCAGATAGCGTAAAATCCCTGGAGGCAACGGACAAAGAAGAACTAGTTCAGGAAACCATGAGCGCTATTAGAGAAATCAGTGATAAGCTTGCGATTTCTGGCGCTTCTCACATATATAATGGAAGGATGGTCTTTATTTCTCGCAAATGTGCATAAATAGCAGATTTCTTCAAAGCTTGGGAGGCGGTCAAGCGTCCTTCTGAAGAGAACGCATAATCCCATCAAATTGGCATAGCCGTTAGGGTGCAATTGAAAAGGAGAAATAGCCAATCGGCGAAAGAGTTGTTGGAGAAAATTGTTGAAAGGTGGAATGGCACCACAAAGGCACATTTGACGGTTAATGGCAACAAAGCCGAAGGGAGGATTATCAGCAAAATCATTTGGCCTAAGGAGAATAGCATCTGCTTCTACAATCCCAAACTGGGCGCGTAACTGGTTGAACACCCGGTGACTCAGAGTAGTTGGAGTTCTTTCTGGTGGGTGGACCAGTGGATCAGCTATCGGGAAGGCCTCTCCAGTTTGTTCTACTTCTTCCTCTTGATGAGAAGACATTCTACACAAGGAACTGGATATTCAAATATGAAGGTGCACGTTTCCTAAATGTGTGAAGTGTTGTGTAAAACTAACAAAGAAACAAGCACATATAACTGAAATTAAACTAACCAACATTGGTCAATTATAAAGTTTCAGAGTTTGTTGTTTTGAGTCCAAATGTAAGTGCAGTGTTAATGCAAACGAATCAGTGTTAGTTAAACGATGCTTTACTTTAATACTTCACTTGAGTTTGTTGATTCACAGCATTTCATATAATCTCTTTAAGTTGATTATCCTTTACCAACTAATCTGTCATTTGACGTGGGCAATCAGTGGCAGTATATTCGCCCTAGTTTTTTTTGCAAATGTTGTATTTAACAGGTTATTAGCGTAAAATTTGGTATAATCTGTTAAGCAAGCATAGCAAAGTCATGCGAGTTATCTCGACAGTTCAAAGTTCAAATTAAAAGGCTTCAAGTCAAGGCACTGAGGATTTGCTCGAGTCCTAGGTCGTACGCAACCTAACAAGCAAGCGAGATAGGTATAAGCTGCAAGAAGTTTCTCGGCAGTGCAAAATCATCCAAGTCCTAGCTCGGCCGCGACCTAAAGCCTAAGACGTAGATATGATAAATCGCAAGTGAGTTAAGTCGCAAGAAAAAAAAGGCATGGCCATGCGCATCCAAGACCGAGGTCACACGCATGATCTAAAATTTAAGTCACTAAGCTTCGAATCAAGATAGTGTAAATCTGACTAAGTCCTAGGTCGTCAGGATACTAACACGACCTAAGAAGTTAAGTCGTGCGCAATTTAAGTTGCGGGCAATAAGGTCATTTCAGCACATTAAGTCGCAAAGTCTCTTAAGTCGTTCGGATTTGTTAAGTCGCCTCTGATGAAACTTGGCAGCCTTGGACCATCTCCTGTTGGCACCACTATGATTTTTTTCCTTAGCTCGCTTTCTTCCTCTCTATCCAGAAACTCCTACATCCTAACCCAATAACTCATTAGCCACGAAAATCCACCATCTTCTCAACGAAACCCATCATCTATCCATACCACCAAATCACCCAAATACTGATCTGAACCATCTCAGATCTATCATAAATACAGTACCATGCTATGCTCTCATGGATCGCAATGGCAACATGGCTAATGGCGATCAGCATAACTCAAGAATGAAGCTCGATGTACGAAATTGGTATGGAGTCAGAAGATTGGAATTCATGATTTGATGGTGATAGTGGATAGGATAAAAGTCGAGTTTACTTACACAATGCGATGGTGAAAATGATTCGACAACTGGCAAGCCCAAATTCGCCTGTGGAAGCTCGAATATTTGTTAATGGCGGCTTAGAGTGATGGAGCAGGTAAAGTGAAGAAGAAGCGGGTTACGCAATTTATATGAAAGGAAGGCACACCGTCATGCGACCTAGCAAACCGTTTGAGTCGCTCACAACCTAAAGAACTAAGTCGAAGCACACGACCTACGACCTAGGCGTGTACTTCGAGGGGCAAATGTTAATTCCTTCATTACGCGACCTAGCGACTCAACAATCGAAGCGACCTAAAGAGCTTAACAAGTTGGAGCGACCCAACGACTTACGTAAACACAGCGACCTAAAAGACCTGGCGGCTTAGCGACCTAAAGTAAGAAGCGAGTTAGCGACCTAACAGGCAGCGACGTATCGACCTAAGAGGTGGAGCGACCTAACGGCCCAAGGAATAAAACTGCCCAACGACCTAGTGACTTAAAAGGCCTTGCGACCTAAAGAAGTCCACGACCTAACGACCTAAGAAGTGGACGACCTAACGACCTAAGAAGTGGACGACCTAATGACTTAAGAGATGGACGACCTAACGACTTAAGAAGTGGAAGACCTAACGACTTAATAAGTGGACAACCTAACTGCTTACAGGAAGCCACGACTCAGCGACCTAAATACTTCACGACCTAAGGAGATAAAGCGGCAACGACCTAGTTCTTTCACAACCTACTTTAAGTTGCTCACGACTTAGCACTTGTTGAACCATGCCGCTCTCCGTTAGGTCGCTAGAACCTAATAGTTAACTCAGATGGCCAGGTGCGAACCAGTTAGGTCGTAACTCATATCCCCTTAGCTCGCTGACGACTCAAGACCCATCTTAAGTCATAGCCATCGACTTACGACTTACCTTAAGTCGCTCACGACTTAAGGCCTGTCCAAAACCCCTATAAATACAGCATGAGCTACGACATTCGGGGGATCTTTTGGCTCATTCTCGAAGCGCCGATACTCTGCCGTTTTCTCAACTCAAATAGCATTTCAAGTACTCCAAACACCAAGGATACTACGACAAACTTCAAGAGAAAATCTACATCATTCAACATGGATTCGAAAGATCATTCTCCATCAAAGTTTGATCTACTAGTTTAAAGTGCGTTGTAATTGAAGAAAATTGTATAAGTTGTACTTGAGTCCGCAATAAAGAGATTGAGAGTGGACGTAGGCTTGACTATAAGCCGAACCACTATAAAAACTGTGCCTTTTATTGTCTTTCTGATATTTTCCTGCTTACTTTTGATTCCTGTATCATCGGGTGGTGCTTTCATACTTACATTACTTGCACCGGGGTGTTAGCGTCTGATTTTTACGTTAACACTACGAAATTTGAAATCCAATAATAATACAATATTACAGATCTAATGAAACTGGTTTCATTGAATTCTGAGACTGTGCCTCGGAAAGTTATATTTTAAATTCAATTTAAACTGAATATTTTTAAAAATGAGCAAAACACTTTTAAATTCAATTTTAAAAGTTCTATTATCTTCAATATTATTAATATGAATTTTATAAGCCTTTAAATTATTTTTAACGGTCTTAAAACTCCCGATTCAACATTTTATCCAACTTCAAATTATTTAATTTAATAATTAAATTACCCAGTAAATAGTGATGTTTGAAATTTAAGTTAAAAATTAACCTTTATATATTTAAAATCAATTAAATATTCCGATTTTCAATGCTCAAAAATTTCGGGTCGTCACAGATTGGATTAATCGGACGAGATAGCCTGCTGCTTACCGTATGAGTGCTCAGGCGGTAGGTGTAACTACATAGAGGCGATGAATAGTTTGTAGCGTGAGCCTGTGAAGATGCTTGCTTTGCAAAATTTATTTAGACAAGATAGGGAAGAGTTGGATTCGATGTAGGTGGCATCTACTGTAAGTTTATAAAGTGGTGTTTTTTTGCATATGCTATTAATGAGTCTGTATACATCTCTGGTGTACTATAGCGTAAAGTATATGTATATGCTACAGTATTTTAAAAACTCCTTGTCTAATAAACAGTTATCATGTTTTGGAATCCCTACCAGCATGATGCTTTAACGCTGATGCTTTCTGAGCAGGCTTACAAGAATTTTACGATTTAGTTATTAATAGTGATAACTTAAGTCTATTTCATTAAAATTTGAAATGATAGCACCATATTTATTGCAACAATGCCTCTACGAGATGATGAATTCGGGAAGTTTTTTGTATGGTATTTGTCGAATCATCTCATAAGAAAATATGTGTCTATTCTGAGCTTAGTTTGATTATATAATATGTAAAAGTAAAATAGTTATTTAAATTTGTGCTTACTATTTGGGAATAAATGTACTTTGCTCAATGTTTTTCATTGCCTACAAGTATCCGAGGGTGTTAGAAGAATAATAGTTCATAGAAAACCCTATTGTCCTTTTTGGACATAGGTGTCTACAGTAGTGAAGGTTCTAATTGCATTATTAGAATTAATTTTTAAACATAGATGTTTTAAAAGGTGAACTTGCACTATTTGTTTTGTATAAAAAGTTAATGTACAAAAGGTTAGGAGTTGAAATGAAAGACCATTTTAACATTGCTCCTCGATTGCTAAAGAAAATTGGGCCTGCTTTATTTGTCTAATATAGGATGCAAGGGTTTTGAAAATATCATAGGGAACAATGATTTTGGTGTGCCTATAAGAAATTGGAAACACATTTCTGAAGGGATCATAAGTAAATGGCCTGGTACATCATAACTTTGTATATGTTAGTTATTATATTATTACAAAAATATACACAAGCTAATCTTTTAATGTTATTTTATATGAGTGGTGATCATTTTTTGTGAATTTTCATGTGAACTCAATCTTAGTTAATTATTGCTAATCATTTAGCTTATAGTTGATTGCTATAAATATCATTTTTTTGTGGAAGAATCACAATTTGCACCTCATTAGCATTACATAAATTACATTATAGAGTCGACTATAATAAGTACATAACAAGTATTAAAGGTTATCCATCTTAATGCTTTAACAATCATATCACACGATACAACGTTAGAACACAATTATTATTGAACACATGTTTCAATATTGTTTACTTAAATTTCACATGTACATTCATGTCTTTACCTATCATAGAAGCTTAAAAATATAATTCATCTAAACTCTTAGTAGGTCATAGAGCTATTTTCCTATATTTTTTGAGCCAAATGGAGCTATTCTCATATAATTTTTTAACCAAATGGAGCTATTCTCATTATGACAATAGTACAACAACCATATTTCATATTTTGATTCATATAGTATTTAGGTCCAAAGTTGGATAACCATACATAAATTGAGTAGAAATAAAATAGTTTGTCTTATAGTTAATTTTAATTCAACCATTCAATGTCAGATACTAAATCATAAATTAGCATAGTGCATGGTGCAAATTTTAAATGATAGAATTATATATCTTTACAATTCTTACTGTGCAAATATTTGTTACTCATTTTGGTTTGTTACTCAATTTTGGTTTGGTGTTCTAACCACCAATTAAGGAACACAGTGTAATTATAAAATGAAAATATAGGAAGAACAAAATGCAATTATGAATTTACTGTTTTATAACCACATTTGAAAATTAGGTGCATAGGATATTTAGGCCCGGCCCTTCCCCAAAGCGGGAGAAGCATCCGCTTAGGGCCCCAAAACAACTAGGGTACCAAATTTAGTTTCAACACGCGATAGGAAAAAAAAACTAAATCGCGATCGTGAATCTCCGATTCATGAACCGAAGAGACGACGACAGCCCATCTAGGCAGCTCCATCTCTTCTCCAGGTCGGCTTCATCTCGGCAGCTAAGGCATAGACAGGCGTGTGGTAGCTAGCTCGTCCATCTTGATCATGGCAGTCGGCAACAGGTCACAGCTGCATAGGCAGGCAGCAGGATCGTCCTCCATCTCAGTTGAAAATTGAATTGAAGATACTAATACTAATTCAATAATTCGTTAAACTAGTTCAGTAATTTGTAAACCTAATTTACATTACTGTATTGTAATTTACATTATTTACTAAAACTAATTCGGTAATTTGTAAAACTAATTCAGTAATTTGTGATTGTAAATTACATTATTTACTAAAACAAATTCAGCAATTTGTAATTGTAATTTACATTATTGTATTGCAATTTACATTGTTTACTGAAACTAATTTAGTAATTTGTAAACTGATTCAATGAAGAACAACATCTAGGTTGTACAATACAATGCAAATTCAATTTTAATCCTATATTCTAATTTTAGGTTAGTTGGTTATATATGGTTAATGAACTTGAATATGATAATATTATTAGTAATTTTGCAAGTCAGAAGGCTAAAAAAATGTTCATAAATAATATTATTAATTTTGTTGTATAACTTGAACTATTGTAACGGATAAAGTTATTTTTTCCCCTTCCCATTGTTTATAAACAATATAAATTACTTTTCTCTTCGTTTTCTGTATATATGCCCTGTTTTCGCTTTTCGTTTTAGGCACCAAAGGTCCTCGGACCGGCCCTGATGATATTAACGGTAGAAACCGAGTGAACATGTAAAATGAGGTATCATTAATAAAGCATGATATAAATCCTATAACAAGTTTATAATCAAATACGTGCAATCATGTCGGTGATGCTATAGCTTAATTCTTTATGAGGTTGGTAATGGAAAATTCCTTCCAAGACAACAAAATTTTATGTCTCAATAAAAAAATAGTCTTATTATCGGAAGTTTAAAAAAAAATAGTCTTATTCCTATAAGTTTGACATACCATCAGTAGATTCCTTTTTTCCATTACTCAGAGTAGTAGTAAAATAGTTTAATGTAAAAGGAATTTTAATATAGTTCTTCCAATCATCATAATATTCCATTTAGCATTGATTTGTACTCAACTGCTGATTTGTTTGTAATGGATTGATTACTTCTGTAGTTAGTTTTATAAATGTATATTAGGCTAAGTAGTAGTTTAGGAAGATACTTATTTTGACATATGACCACTTGCTGTAAATTCACACTGCAAACACAAACCATACAATAACCATCATTGTGTTTTCACGTACTCAGGTTAAACATGGTGATACCCTTAGACGGCTTGGAGGTCACGCTGATGGGAAGTTCATCGACTACACGATTAACAAACTCAGAAACAAAATAATATCGCTGTTTAAGTTCAATGATGATGCTGATCTCATCTGGACATATATGGACATTGCTCATTTAGCTGTTCAAAATATCGCTGTTCAAGTTCAGAAACACCAATTTTTTTTTAATAACTGAAATCAATAGAAGTTGAACTTCTGAATGCCGATCTCATTTAGCTTTATATGCCAAATGATTTGAAGCCTTTGGCACCACTCTAATATTATATTAGCCGTACTGATTATTCTCCCTTTTATCCCAGAAAGGAAGATTATGTTCAAGGCACAGAATATGCAAAACATTGGCCTACTTTTTCTGCGCCTGTACAATTCCAGCATGGATGTCATAATGAAGTACAACACCAATTTCTTCTTGAGTTGCATCTTCTTTTTTAAATAAAAAATTAAAAATTGGAAATCTTATTCATTGTATGACTAGAACCTAGCTGCCTCTTAGCAACATTTGGGAAGATGTATGAGGATGAACTTGATGCTAATTGTATTTAAAAAGTTTGCAAGCATTATATTTCTTAGCAACTCACTTATATTTATGGTAGTCAGTCATCAAATTTTTTGTCATATTCAATCAATCTAGGTTCTTATAAATCTTATGTTAATTTACAGTTCAATTTTCATTTTCTGTTTATTTATCGGGCTTATATATATTTACAGCAAATATAACCGCTTTATCCCAAATGGTTTCCTTAGTCATTTCAGAATCACTGCAATCTACATACCATGGGGTCTTTAGGGATTTTATGTAGCTCTTGGAACCAGTTCGTGGTTCGGTTTTTTAGATGAGGTTGCTGCCATGCTTATTACTATTTTGATGATAGTGTATCATTAGGCATTGCCACTTAAATATTCCTGCATTTATTGAATCATGCTAGAAAGCTGGAACTGGAGGTAAACTTGGACATGGAAGCATGTATTTTGTTCATTACATAAACACATATACTTTATGATCCTAAATGTGCATATGAGTACAGAAATTGGTAGTTATCTCAACCCTATTATTTTACTGTATAATAGATTACCTTTTTTTGCTGATTTGCTGTTATGTATTGAAATAACCTTACTCATATGCAACTCGACATAAACAAATACAAATTTTCTAACCAATGGTTTTTCCCACTTTTATACGAATCAGTGTAATTTCTATCTAAGGAGCCGCAGCTAAAATTGTTTGCTAAATATATCTATGAAAGTTAGAAATATACTGTCATATCTGTCTATCTTCAAAATGTTTAAACAAATAAATGGTTTGACCTATATTAATAGCAATTTTATACACATAATGAATTTTAAGAAAAATCTTACTTTACAAAAATGGTTATTAATATAACATGATTGCTTGCTTAGTTTATTGTTATTTACTTTATTCACGTGATGATGTTGGATCTCTCTTCCAATTTTTTCTATCAATTTTTTTTGCTTCATTCAGGTGAGTTTATTATTCAATGCCTTAATTTACCATTTTTCCTATACTCCATCTACTTTTTTGAAAATTTTAAATTAATTTGAATTGAACTTATCGCATGTTCATTTTCACCTTACAAATTCATATATTAAAGTATCCTTTGAGGGTTGTAAACTAACCTTATTTCAGAATGAGTGTGCTATTTTAGTTGGATTAAAGAATTTAGAGTCAAGAATTTCAAGTCTTGATTTAACTTTTGATTTAATGCTTAACATCTTATGTTTTTTCTACCATTGACAAATTATGTGCTATAACAATCATATATTACACATTGCATTTTAACTCAAGCTCTTTTATTTTTAATATGTTGCTCATTGCTGCAACTGTAGTTGTATTTTGTTCATTACTCATGCATGTGTACTAGCTTTATTGTTATCAACGCATTTGTTTTCCATCCTATGCAGCGTTATATTTAGTTTATAGGTTTCCAAAGCTGTCAGAGATGAGCTTTACTACCGCTTTTCGATGTTTAATTGTATCTAAGCAAATGTTGAAAGCTGCTGCTTAATCGGTGCGTTAAATATTATGTTTTCCTACATATGCATTTTATACATCAAAAAGTAGACTTTATATTGTAGCTTTATGTATCATGTGCAGGTTTAAATTGGATCCATGCTTGAAATTTTAAGGAGCATGGCTACTCTCCAAAAAGCGAACCACTAAACTGCATATCAAATGGACCTTCAAATTCCAAAGTATTTTTCAAATATGAATCACAATAAATTAAACTTATTTTCAAATCAAAGCAAAGTAGCGTAAAACATGGGAAAAAAAGAACTCGTCCGACCAAAGGCCCAATTTGAGGGCATAGATGTAATTTAATATGAACGAAGATGGCCTAGGTTTTGGTTCCTGGTTCTATAATATTTTGTCCACCCTCTGATACCATCATCTTCTTCTTCATTTTTGCTGCATTTTCTCGTTCTACTTCTTCGAAATTCTATCTGGTAACAACTGACATTATTATTATTATTATTATTTCATGGTGTTTATTTTGGTTATATATACGAATTGATTATTCAACCTAAAACCCTAATCTGACCAAATGAATTAGATCGATTGTTACTCTCGCCTCAATTCCGCTTCATTCAATTACTCAGTTTTATGCATTTGATTCGATCAGTTGCAAAAATGTTATTTTGCAAATATGTGCGATGATTGTAAAAATTCCTCGTGCTGAAAGCTACAACGTAGCATGTCAGACACCGATACACCCATAGAATATGAGCACAGAACTTTATTTCCTTTTTTTCGATTTCAATTTTTTTTTAAGCAAGAAGTAGTAGTTTTTTTTCAGTTTATGCGTGGATCATAATTTGATATGACCCACGTAACTGCTATCGTTATGCTTGAATCGTTCAGTATGTAGCATGACAGACTTTTATACACTATAGCATATGGGATCTTTCTTTGTTTTATTTTATTTTTGCTTGAATGAAGCTGTTTCTGGAAATTTGAGAACCCAGTTTAGCATCATTTTCAATACTGCGTTTGGGTGTTTAAGAACCTATGAAATCGATATACGTATCGATCTATTTATTTTTTATAACTTATGATGAATATTTTTAAGTAAATTTAAAAAGTAAATGATTAAAATGTCTTTGGTGTTCAAACAGTTTACAAACAAGATGCCACTGAATAATATATTCATCATTCTTTTAATGGATACAAGTCTAATTGTGGAATTTGCAACATGTTCATTATGTATAAGCCATGCTAGTCAAACTTAATTTTTTTTGCATTTGCATCAATGACTATAGAAGCACTTGCATATAGAATACATGTGTTATCAGACATTGATGCACAAAAGGATAGCTGTTTAATTAGCAGTGGTCAGACAACCATGGGGATTGATCCACTGATAGTTTATCTTTTGGTGATAACTATCTACTAAATCCATTCCACATTCATTACTACCTATTTGCTTAGCTTATTTTCATGCATATAGATTTATCATATAGTAGAAAGAATGGTAAAGCTGTATATGAATTTTAAGTTTGTTTATGCAGGACATGTGTGTATACTCCGAATGCACATACTATACTTTTGGATTTTGTTGACGTTACATTGTATTAGATTTTTAAGAAAATCAATTGATATTTGCATTGCTGTCAATTAAAATATCAACACTTATGTGAACAAGACTGCAACTAATTGGGTTGTAGAAATTGTTAACGCAATGTTTACTTTATCAAGAAGTCAAACCGCATATTTTTATTATTGAAAGATCAATCTAGAATTTATCATGATGTAGTATCAATGTATTTTACTATGTACGAAAATTTGATACTCAAGGGCTTCTAGCAACAATCACTTGCAAGCGACTGCATATATCCTCAAGCGTTCATTGGTGAATACAATTTTTTTTTTTTTTTAATGAAATTCATGTGGGTCTCACAATAAATGTATTAGGCAATAGTAAGAGAGAGTGCAATTCATAGCCGTTGTACCGCGACTTTTTCGTTTCTATCTGTTTTGCATTGAACTTCAAAAGAAGTACAAGCTTCTATATATTTTGATATTCAAATTATCATAACATTCACTTTCAATGAATTATTCATAACCAAGTACACATTTTTGAACGTATCATTGAAAGTTTACTTTCGTAAACTTTTGAATATCAGCACACATTATAGCTTCCCTTTATGGTTTGAGATTTACTCCGATCACGTATAAAGTCGATCTCAGTGTTTTCATGACCCAATCCTACCGCGGCCCAACCTCGAATAACCCTAAACCTTGGACCACCACGGTCCGGAACTCAATCGGACCTCAATTATCGATGAACCTTGGTTGGACCTTTAAACCAACGGTTCAACCGTCAATTTTACCTGATTGAACCACGGTTCATTTGTTTTTTCTTATATTCTCATCGTGTAATTCTCTCTTATTTTCATTGCTTTGAAGAAAATAAGTAAATATCTAAAAATCATTATCGTTTCAAATTTTAAACCACTAACTTCATCATTTTGTTCTTCACTGCTGCAAACTACTCTAATACCACTGTAAGACTCATCAAGTTTGTATACCTTGAAGGCCGGCCGTCTACAGCTTGTGTACATAACATTATTATTTCAATATTTTTGTGTATAGTTTGTATATAAATGTGTAAATTTTTCAAAAAAAAAAATCACGGTTCCGAATGTTCGACCGGTTGAACCATCAAAACCTTAAACCTTCAATCATCACGGTTTAAGACACGGCACGGTCATGAGAACTATGTTCGATCCTATTCCTTGTTGTGTTGGTTGAATCTTTTGTTATGTTGGTTGGTTTTGATGTTTTGGGTCAATTTCATTGGATTCAATTTGGTTCTCTAATCATCACTGTTATTGTTGAGATATTGTGGTAGTATGGGTTTTTGAATTAAGTGCATCTAGCAAACTAATTCATATAAATATATAATATAATAATGTAATTGTATACTTATATATATGTATGTGTGTGTGTGTGTGAAATTCATATCTACTTGATAACCAATGGATTGATAATGAGAAATTTAATAGAACTTGTTTGAGCAAATATTTCTTCGGATCCGAAGTTTCAGCTGTGAAAGAGTCAAAAGTAAGATATCTTAACATTATAACCATTTGGTACTGACTGGTTTTGGTCGATTTCGGTTTTGCTAGTTCACAACTTCAGTATTTCTTCATATTTGTTTAAGTTTTTGATCTTTGTTGACAAATTGTCCATCAAAGGGTGGTCGGTATCCACCGTTTTTGCTCATCCAAAACTTTTTTTTTTCAAAATTGAAAGAAGCATCCTTAATAGGTTAGAGTGAGTTTCAAGCCAGTTATGAACCGTTCGGTGTCAAACGGTCTAGACGGTTCGGTATTGATCGGTTTGACTTTTACCAAACTTTGTTAAACTTCTTGAGGCTTCTTCACTCTTCAATCTTGACTTCTCTTGAGATTCTTCGTTCATTTTTCTTTCATCTTGAAATCCAGATTTATCAAAATGTCGTTTGGTTCAAATGGTGGATAGCACTCACCCCCAAAGTATGCTATGTGAAGTCAAAGCATGCTTTGGATTGAGATAAGAAAAATCATTCAATCTGCAAAGACGTTTACATCAAATCAATAGTTATCGTGAAACATTGCATCTACTCTGAGAACATCGACACTCTGCAACAATACAGTTATGAACTATATTATTTCTGCAGATATAAAAATTGAAGTCCTTTACTTGAAGTTTTCAACCTTTGATGAAAATTTCCTCAAAGGTACTTCATCTTTTGGTAGAATTGTTCTCTTCTTTTCCTTTTTTCTAGTGTTCATGCTGTTCGTCACCGTCCTATTATGGTTAATACTAAATGATTTTCTTAAGAGTTGTATAAATTCAACACAATTAGACATTGCCGTTGCAAAATTTTGTATTTCTTTTATATAATTTTGAAATTTTGCTTCTCTCCTCAATAAGAAGATATAATACACCTCTTATCATTGACGTATATATGAAACAATACACTAAACATAATAACTGAAGACACTAAACATAATGCTCATTCAAGGACATTACACTAAACATAATAACTGAAGACACTAAACATAATGCTCAATCAAGGACATTACAACACTGAAACAACATAACTGAAAAGTCAATGTATCATAACTACGTCCAATTCATATTTGCTTCTCCTTACTTTGCCCTTGTTGTGTGCTTCCTCCTACGACAATTTTCAAATTCTTTCATACTTCGACTATCATATACAAAATTGGAACTGCGAGATGGATGAAGAACTTTCGGCAAATCAAATTATTGTAATAACACATGAAGTAAAATGTTTTTTTCATCAAAACTAACATATGTAGCAGCAGCATATGAAGAATAAGAAATTGTTGAACCGTCTACATTTTCCATCTGTACTAGAAGAAGAAGAAAAAATTCGGTATAGTTCACTGAGTAAAGGCAAGCAATTGATCAACTTCGCAATTAATTAGTTTATTGATTCATGTTTTTAGCTATTATACCTAAATAGTGGTTCCCTTATTGCATATATGAAAATAGCCATGCCATACTTTCATAATCTTCCTCATTAAACCAGAAACAGTGGAGCAAAATGCATCTCGGACTAAAGCGAGAGCAAAAATGTCCGGATATGAATAGTAAACATGGAGTTGCTGATGGGTGCAGAAAATTCAAAAAGAAGGATAAAGTTAGAACGAAAGAAGTGAAGAAAACGACAGTAAGTTGAACTACATTTGCACCTGCTTTTGATATTCACCAGTGGACCAGATTTGCCTAGCGATAGATAAATGCTACCCAAGTAAGATTATTTTTCTTCAAAAATAGCGGCTCTAAGTTGTAAAACTGATTAGCAGAAGAGTACTTCCAAGCTCCCATAAAAAATAGATTATAAACAAACCAAAGCAACAAATTTTACAATATTTAATTGTCATTTTTCATGTTTATGAACACGGTAAATTGCTTGAAGCAACGCCAAAAGGTCCAAAACTAGCACATTATTGGAAGTGGCAAAACTGTCGAAATAAAACAACCAGTCACCTGTAGTTAAAATTTGCGTTTCACATGCTTTTGCTTGAAAATGAGTTTCAGTATCATCGATTACTTGAAAATGAGTTTCGATGCACAACTGAACAAAAGAGCTAATGCATATAAAGCATAAACTAATGGTAAATACCTTAACATTGTCAAACTCAGTCCATATTTAGATGTTCTGGCATTGAGTCATCCACTTGCCATTAGTTAGACGTAGAAACATATCATCAGGAGCCTCAGTAATATAAACTAATTGTAGTAACATGAGCATAGTCATGCCTAAATCTCTTCTCTTTCATTAGGAGGCATATTTAAACCATATGCTATTGAGTTTGCAACCTTAGTAATATTACATAGGTTCACTAAAATTGCACCAGCTCCAAGAGATTGTGTAGCTCCTACTAACTGTAAATACATTAGTATTTGAGCATCATTGAACATTAAGTAAAACAACGTCGAAATCGTATAGGTTTGTGCGCATGCTTGTGCATTTGTGTGCATGTGTTTACTTCAAATAAATCTTCATCATAGTAGAATGAGAGCCCTTTTTCTTTGTTCCCTGGCATGCGACAAACTTGTAGCTCACAAGGTTCATCCCATCTCGCAATGACATGACAAGTGCTACGTCTGGTAAATCAAAATACAAAGGTATCAAATTTGAGAAAAAATAAGTGCATTAGTTGATATTCATAAACGTATTTTAGTGCAAGGTTATTTACTATTTTTTATTCATCTTCCGGATTTAATTGTGACAGTTAAACATTGTGTTTATTTTGTCTGATATACTGTGGTTATAACAACCTTCGGCCTTTATTGATGGAGGAAAATAGGTAACTTGAATATTGTAGTAAGTATATGCTAATGAATAACATTGTCCTTCCACATAATACTTGAATACTATAGCTGCGATGCCCACATAAGTTTATATTTGTTGATCAATGCATTGTCTGGCTGTGTCTTACAGCAAATAAGACGATCTTTATATGAACAAATATCAAAAAAGGATTTACATAGAGTCACCTGATACTATTCAATAAGTTAAAGTTTAAATGCCACTTAAATAAATCTATTGGAGTGAGCAAACATGGCTAGGTAGATAATGAAACATGAATGAATGCATGATCACATACATGCTCTATGTTTAATTCTTATGATACACGAGTATATAAGCAAGTCCACGTGGGCTCACATCTGCTTACTTTGGTATTTGGACGTAAATATACACACTATCAATTTTTTCAAGAACTTCTGTTTATTTTCATTTCATTACAATCAATTGTATTATTACAACATATCTACTATTAATAATGAGAATATCATGAATATAATTCAACAACATCCTTTTGAATTTTCCAAAATAACCTTCACATCTCAATATCTACATGTGTAGAAAACATGATTTAGATATAGGGATGTGAATGGTATTTTGGAAAATTCAAAAAGACACGGTTGAATTATATTCATGAAATTCTCATTATTAATAGTAGAGATAGTGGAGATTTTATTTTGGTGCACGCTCAAGGGCTAGGGTGTCAGGACCCGATTCTTCGACTCCCGAATATCGACATCAATACGTCCACTGTATCGAATGCCGATTAGTCGGATGCCGGAAAACCGAACCATGAGGGTTTAAGAAAGAAGAAGTAGAAGAAGATAGAAAATAGAACAGAAAGAAATAATAGAACAATATCAGAATCTCACAATTCGCAGCGGAACAACATATAATAGATAAATGAATAATCTTTAAACAAAGAACTATATCAGTTATTACATTACATTACATCATCAGAGTGTACAACAACAAATAACAAAAAACAGCGGAAAAGAAATACTATATACTAGTAAATACGCCATGCCATCCAACTTGCCTCCAGAAACTCCTGAATTCCAAAATATCCTGATAAACCTAACTCTTAACTGCCCGTGTGGAAATTGGTGGGAACCTAGAGTTTAGGAAGGAAAACAATAAACTCCGAGTCAGTTATGTGATTGGTGTGAGAACTCAAAATAGTTTATTTATCTTTAAAATAAAAATAGAGGAATATTTTTAAAGTCAATTCGCAATGCTTTTAAAAATGAGACTACCATAAGGCCTCCCGCACACACACACATGCAAACGCAGAATCAGAGGAGATTTCTCCTTATGATAGTCAAAGATGCTTGATACGCACTAAAAAGAAACATTTGATATTATTACTAGTGCATAGTGTATAAAACAATTTCGAAAGTAGAATATAAATCTTAGCCAACATACGACCATTATCGTATGCCTACTATAGCTACCATCCAAACAGTGGGGCGCCACCATAAGTGAATGATAGGTTCTACAACTAATACCGTACAAGATCGTATTGTTTCTTTGGATTTCCAACGAATGGTCAGGCCAACAAACTTTCCATTGCCACATGAGAACGCCTCTGGAAGGACGTCCCCAAGAACCTAACCGGATCTCTGCAAACACAAGGCCGGGTTACCCCTAACTGGGTAACTATTGACACGAGTATGCCATCCCCTGGTCCTTTGGGACCTTTGACCGAGCGCTCGTAATCAACATCACACCATAATAAATAAAGTGTTTCAACATGAGTAAGTATGTGGGCTCCATATCATGATACCACCCTTTTCCAGAAGGAAATGCACATACCCTAAAGGGAGCTATCCCTCATAACCTTGCCGCATCTTTCCTGTTTTGACCATTTCGAGGTGTGAGGCTCGACGAAGTCTCGTCCACAAAGCCACGCTTTATACAAAAGCTGTGTTTTGGGTCAACAAATGATCATAGAAATGATCACAAAGATAAATGATCAAACAAATGATCATATCACAAATGATCAAACAATGATCATTTCACAGCAACACTTAGCATGTCACATTACCAAATTGGGAATATATTGCTAATAACCTTCAACTATATAACCTCTGAGCTCGTACGTCTCAGAGAAGGGTGTTAAGCTAAGAGAATAAATTCTCCGCCACCAACAGAAATATATTTGAAAGAAATCAGCTTTATATCTCAATTTGTAATGTCAGACATACTATCCATACAAGTCTGTTCCGGGATCGAACAGAACCGAAGGCACTTACAAAGAAGTCCTTACAATCCGGATAATCTCTAATCACGTCCGGATTTCCCATCACATATGGAGATCTCTATACCGGGGATCAGCCAGTGCAGAGACAATCGACAAGAAACCCTTTCGTTTTCGAAAATATCCGGTCTTCAACACCGGTCTTCAAATGCAATTCATAACGACGTATCACATATTCGGAATGGGTTATACGACCCCAAGGTCCTTTCCCGGTTAACCCGAATAGTGAGCGCTTATTTAAAAAAAATAAGTGTGGCATTCAAATTCAAGCAAATCACAACAAATACCTATTCAAAGGTAAATATTGATAGTCGGTTATTGAACTATCAATGGATATGCACAACATCACCAGATTCCAAATAATTTTCAAAATTATTTATTTTCCAAAAATATCTTTACAAGATATATATTTTCAATACTTCAAAAATAAATCAATATTTATTTTTAAACAATTCCCCCCTTTCATTTATAAATTCCATAGTGAATTTACATTCCAAAATATTTATGAATATACGATTTCCACTCGATTTCTAATATTCATTTTCAATTTATCTTCAAAAAGATAAATTCAAAATATTCAATTAATATTGGAAAAACATTACCATACTTATTTATTTATAAGTAATTCACAAGTCTTTTTATTTTCTACACTTGGAAAATATTCAATATACTTAAATCGAAATTAAGTATATATTTCATTCTTTAAGGAAATCATTCTCTTAAACATATTTATTTGGGCCAAAACGAATGTTGCGTAAAACATCGTCACGACAACCCAAAATCACTAGTATAGGGATTCGAAATTCATAATAGATATATAAATCCCAATACTATACAAAACATTTCCTTTCGGAAATCATTTACTATAACAACTGTGTTATAGTCTACCATTTCCTTCTATTTCTCGAAAACGTCTATTTCAACAATAAATGTTGAAATCTATGATTTCGAATCTTAACGCATTTTTAAAAATATCGTTAGATCGTTTAATTTCTATTTAAAACATCACATCCAAAACATTTTCTTTAATATATTATTCACTATTCAAAAACGTGAATATACTTGTTAACCAATTCCAACATTTCTATACATTTTGTTTTAAAGGATTATTCAATGTCTAAAACGTGAATATAACTCCATTAACAAATTACAACAATTTACTTATCAAAATAAGTCGTTGCGGATTTATAAAACAATGTTTATAAATTCCATTTCTATTTATTTTATAACACTTCCTCTTATAAATTTCCTTTATTAACCTATTCGATTTATATCTCAATTATATACCGAAAGTCCATATTATAAGTTAAATGCTTATAATTTATTTGTTTACAAAATTGTTTTCTTAACTTCCCAAATTATAAATCTTATAACTTATAAGATTCATTTATTTATCCAAAATCTATTCTTTTAAATAACTTTACAAATTTTATAAACCTACTGTTTATAAAATTCCATTTATAACTTCACCGTTATAATCCTATAGTTTTCATTCATTTATGAAATTCATTCACAATTCATTCTAACACTTATAAAAGCTCGTTTTACAATTCCAATATTTTTAATTTATAAATATCAATTTATAAATCTTTTATATGGATCAATTTATATTATTCTTTTTAAACGTCTTTAAACTCCTTTATAATTTCATCATTTTGATTTATAAAATAATCAAATTTCATAAATCCTATTTTTAAACTTTTTATAATAAATTCAGAAATCCCAATTTAAACTATTTTATAAAATAATTAATCCCATATTTTCAAAAATCAACTTTTAACTGTATTTCTCAAAAATCAAAATTTTTATAACATTAAAATTATAACGTTTATTTATTTAAGATGAATCAATTCCAAAAATATTTTATAAACGTATACTTTCAAAAATCACTTTAGGAACCCCTTAAAATCAAAATCGTTATTTTTAAACATCAAAATTGGATCCGATGATGCAACACATCAAATAGTCAATCACGACTTTCAAACATCACATATCGATATGATAATCAATCAAATATCACAATATCTGAATCAAATAAATATTCGTGAGGAATCCAGTTGGATCCCTCCAACCTGTTTCCCTGCATCCACAGACATTAGCACAATACCCATTCCACTTCGAGGTGGAATATCGCGGTATATGGGATTTATAAAATATTATCCGCTTAATAGGCGGCGCAATAGGGTCTCATCCGCTATACAATGCGGGAAATCAATTAACTGCAATATATACATATGCCAATATATATATATATATATATATATATATTGCTATATATATAGATATATCCTACTATATCTAATATCACAACCAAATAGCAATCAATCAATAACTGCAAATCCAACTTATAAATTTTTGAGTGAGAAGTTCTCACCTTTGCTTTTATTAGCAATCCATTTTCCATCTTGACTCGATTTTCTTGATTTACACCTTGTATAAATATTTACACAATTTATTAATATTCGAACAGATCGAATAATAAATTTTCATTTGATTTAACTAGTTTATAATTTAATTTGGGCTTAATCACTCAGTCCAAACAAATTCCCTTTTAATTTTAAACAGATTACTCTTAACAAATTTATCTAATAAAAATTAAATTTCAACTAAATTTACTTAAATAAATTTATTTAACTAAACCTTTTAATTTCAAACTAACTTCCCTTTTTATACATTCATTTAACTAAAATAATTTATATATTTCAGAAATCAAATTTTAAATAACTCCTTAACCTTCTAAAATTCCTATGTATTCTCCAAAATTATTCAAATATATTATATAAAAAAAATTCCTCTTCAGCCTAAATTCTAATTGAAAAACAGAAATTTTTATTTTTAACTTTACTTTTTATATTTTTTTTTACTGTAAGTATATAAAATGAAACTGCATATATTTTCCTCAGATTTAAATTAAATTTTAATTTTAATCATAACAAATTTCTTTACCTCAGTAAACTATATACATCTCGAAAATCTGATCTTTATAACCCAAAATCATTTACATATATACGTATTTATACTTACTGTAAAACAATTTTCTACATATATCCTCATTTTTTTTCCTTTTAGAACTGCATATAAATTTAAATTAAATTAAAGAAAAAGATTTATTACCTTACTGCTCCCAACTATTTTCCCCAAGCCCTTGCCAAACTCTTCTACTGACGTCGACGCCGCCCCCTCCACTTCGAGATGCTTGAAATCGAGCTCCCCCAAAATCGCGACATCTCCTTTCTGCCTTGATCGAACGCGGCCGTGCCTCGACGAATCCAAGCACGAATCCCCATCTACGTGCGAACGTAAATCGCCGCCACGACCTCCTGGGAACACGCGCCATCATCTGAAACCCAATCTCCATCGACCAATACACCCAACGCCGCCTCGATATCGAGAAGCCCCTTGCCATTTCGATCGCGTGACGCTGCCTCCCTCACAGCGCGTGCTCGAGAACAAACCCCAACGCTGCCAAAATCGATCGTGACCCTTGACTCGCGATTTCGTATTAATTTTTTTTCTTTCACATGGCTGCGGCCATTGTTTTATTTTTATTTTTTTTCTTCGAATTTGAATACTGGAGAGGGAGAGGACGGTGTTTATTTAAAATTGATCAAGCATGCTCGCACGATTTTTTTCGTGATACTAGGCGTGATTTTAGGCGTGATAAATGGAAGCTACAGTAATTTGAGTTGATAAAAGGCAGCTGATGTTTGACTAAATTTGAATTTAAATTTAAATTGAATTCGATTTAAATTTCAACGCATTTATGCGTCGTACGCTCACACAACAAATCCAAATGCTACGAAAATTGAAACCCAGTAATAATTCAATATTACGGATCCAATGGAACTGGTTTTGTCGAATTCCGAGACTGTGCCTCGGAAGGCTATTTTTGAATATCGATTTAAACAATATAATTTCAAAACTGAACAAAGCAGTTTCAAATTCAATTCTGAAGCTTCTATTATCTTCAGTATTATCAATTTGGATTTTACAAGCCTTTGAAATATTTTTAATCGGCTTAAAATTAAAGATTCAAATTTTTATTCAACTTTCAATAGATTAAATTATATAATTTAATCGCCAAATTCATTCTGAAAATTTGAAATTCAAGTCAAACCATCATTCAAATATTTAAAATTAATTAAATATTTTCAATTTAAATTGTTCAAAATTCTGGGTCGTTACAATCTTCCTCGCTTAAAAGAATTTCGTCCCGAAATTACAAGTTAGGAAGAATGGTCCTTAACTCGTCTACTATTTTTTTCACAATCCAATAGTTTTATCAATTTGCTAACCTAAATCTTTTTACTAGAGATTCATTATCATTTCAACTAGCTTTCCAACTTCAATTATAGGTTTCAAACAACATTGTTCTCCTAACAACTCAAATTTAGATTTAAATTCAAACTTTCAAAATTTCTCAAATTTTTTTCTAACACCCTAAATTTTCGAAAAAATTCGCCAGCGTCTCCTTTGCGCGGCTAGCTCGGTACGACTACAAAATGGCACCACGGCCCCTCAGAATCAAAAAGAAAAGAGAAAGCCAAGTGGCTGGAGAAGAAAATCATCAAATTTCATACAGAAATTGAAATACGTACCTTTTTGTCGAGCAATTAAATTTTATCTTCGAAATCAAAATCTCAATTCCATTTCTTTTTTTATACACCTGTATATCCTGCTAGCCATAATATCCAATTCCAACATTCCAACTGTAACGACCCAGAATTTTTATTAATTAAAATTTGAATATTTAATTAATTTTAAATATTTATAAGTGAATTTTTAAGTCAAATAAATTTTTATTTGAATTATTGGATTTTATTGAATAATTAAATCGATAATTTAATGTGTTAAATTATGGAAATAATTGAAAATTGAGTTAAATATGATTGAAAATGATTTGTAAAATTTTATTTTATCATATTGAAGTTAGAATGATATTTTAGAACTTTTAAAATCGAATTAAAAGTTAATTTGTGAAAATTGAATATTTTAATATTTAATAATCGACTGTAAAATAGCCAATTTTTGAACAGTCTCAGAATTGAACGAAACCAGTTTCATTGGATCCGTAATAGTTAGTTATTACTGGATTTCAATTTTCGTATCAATCGGAGTTATCATTTGATCGTGGCAGCTCGAAACGCATCGAATTATTTTTAATTTAAATTTGGCGAGTCAAAATAGCCATTTTTCAAAAAGTCTCGGAATTCGACGAAACTAGTTTCATCGGATCCGTAATGTGATATTTTTGTAAGGTTTCAAATTTCAAGTCATTTGGATTTACCGTTTGTCCGGTACAAATTAAAACGCCTAGAAATCGGTTTAAATCGGTTTAATTTAAATTGAGCGTTTTCAGCCATAACTCGCACATACTTCCGAATTAGCTTCCGAAACCTGTTCCATTGTGTCCGGAACGCGGGATAAACCCTAGGTACGCTGGTTACGGCGTCTAAATCGGAGTTCGGAATTTGCGGGATGAATAGTGTCGCTCGTTCCTTATAAATAGCCCTACCCCTTCATAAATTTGATAAAAAAATTATCACAAAACCCTAATTCCAATTTGTAGCCGGCCCTAATAAGTCAATGGCCAGAAATGCTCAACATTCTTTCCCTTTGATCTCTCAATCCATCAAGTTTTGGCTAAAACATTCAACTACAAAGATGAAGATCACAACGAGAGCTTCGATGTGAACGGTGGAGATCGCGAATGGAGCTATGGATTGGGAGATACTTTGGGCCGTCACCTACAGCTCACGCACACACTTCGAGAGGCAATAGAGAGCCGAGCTCTGTGCCTTGGAGGCCGAGCATGGTGGTTGGGGAGGCGCACAGCATGAAGGAGTTTGATCGAGTTTTAATCAAGCGATGAGATTGCAAATTGAAACCCTAGTTCTAAGGGTTTGGGTTTGAGTGCGTGAATGTTGCTGTAGGATCTTGCGTGAAATGGGAAGAAAGCACGCACGGTGGAGATTGCAAGAGCAGGGATCCAATGGCTGATGTGGCATAGGGTAAAAGTTTTAAAGTAAATGTTGTAATTTAAGCTATTTAAATCGTGTAATCTTGTAAAATTCATAACTTTTTCATACGAGGTCGAAAAAATGCAAACTCAGTTGCGTTGGAATCGTATGGACGAGCACTACGCGATGGAGTTAGTTTGGAGTCGTTTGGAGTTAGTGAGAATTTCGGGTAAAATTAAACGCGTGTTTAATTTTATTCGAAATAAAAGCTAAAACGGAAATTAAACCAAGGTGAGAACTTCTCACTCAATCGAATAGATTTCGATTTTATTTTAAATAGTTAGATTTAAAATATTTGAATGCATGTTTGAATGATGACTGTAAATTATTGATTGTTAAAATAGACATTATGCGCCGTTAGTAAGCGGATGTTATTTAATATAAACATATACCGCGAATATTTCATAAACAGTGAAATTGGTATTATATATAATATCAATATATATATATTGGCATATGTATATATTGCAGTTATTGATTTCCCGCATTTTTGTTTAGCGGATGAGACCCTATTACGCCGTTATTAAGCGGATAATATTTATTAAGAACATGTACCGCGATAATTTCGTACTGGAGCGAAATTGGTATTGTGCTAATGTTTTTGGATGCAGGAAACAGGTTGGAGGGATCCAACTGGATTCCTCAACAGTTTTTATTTGGATTTCAGATATTTTGATATTTGATGGATTTTCATATTGATATATGATATCGTTGTAGTCGTGATTGACTATTTGGTGTGTAGCATCATTGGACCCAGATTTTGGGATTTTAAAATGTTTTTAAAGTGATTTTTGAAAAGATAAAATATTTTTGGAATCGATCCATTATAAATAAATGAAAGTTATAATTTTTAAAGTTATAAAAATTATGATTTTTGAGAAATATAGTTAAAAGATTGATTTTTGAAAATATGGGTTAATGATGTTATAAAATAGTTTAAATTGGGAAATTTAAGTTTATTATAAAAGTTGGAATATAAGATTTATAAAATTTAATTATTTTATAAATCAAGAGAATGGTGAAATTATAAAGAAAATTTAAAGACGTTTTAAAATAATAATATAAATTGATTTATATTAAAGGATTTATAAATGGATATTTATGAATTGAGATTCAGACATTATAAAACGAGTTTTTTTTAAGTGTTTGAATGAAGTGAAAATGAATTTCATAATAGAATGAAATTTATAGAATTATAAACCGTGAAGTTATAAATGAAACTTATAAATAGTAAGATTTATAAATTTAGTGAAATTATTTGAAGAATAGATTGATTAAATAAATAAATCTTATAAGTTATAAGGTTTATAAATTGAAAAGTCTTTAAAAGAACGATTTTGTAAAATAATCGTTGTATAAGTATTTAACTTATAATATGAACGTTTAGTTATAATTTAGTTATAAACTGGAATATGTTAATAAAGGAATTTATAAAAAGGAAGTTTTTATATAAAAATAGAAATAGAATTTATAAACGTTGTTTTATAAATTCGCAAACGACTTATTTTGATAAGTTAATTGTTATAACCTATTAATGGAGTTATATTCACGTTGTAAACAGTGAATAATCCTTTAAGTTAAAAAGAATAGAAATAATGGAATTTGTGAACATAGTATATTCACGTTTTTGAACAGTGAATAACACGTTAAAGAAAATATTTTGAATGTGATGTTTAAATAGAATTAAAACGATCTAACGATGTTTTAAAAGGTGTTGAGATTCGAAACCATAGATTTCAACATTCATTGTTGAAATAGATGTTTCGTGAAATAAAAGGAAATGTTTAGTATAGTATTGGGATTTATATATCTATTTAATTTCGAATCCCTATACTAGTGATTTTGGGTTGTTGTAACGATGTTTTACGCAACATTCGTTTTGGCCCAAATAAATATGTTAAGTGAATGATTTCCTTAATAGAATGAAATATATACTTAATTCGATTTAAGTATATTGAATATTTTCTAAGTGTTGAAAATGAAAAGATTTGTGAATTACTTATTTTTAATAAGTATGGAAATGTTTTCCAATATAAAGTGAATATATTGAATTTATCTTTTTGAAGATAAATTGAAATGAATGATTGAAATCATATATGCATGGATATTTTGAAATATAAATTCATTATGGAATTTATGAATGAAAAGTGGAATTTGTATAAAAATAAATATTGATTTATTTTTGAAGGTTGAAATTATATATCTTGTAAAGATATTTTGGAAAGTAAATAATTTGGAAAATTATTTGGAATCTGGTGATGTGTGCATATCAATTGATAGTTCAATAACCGACTATCAATATTTCCCTTTGAATGGGTATTTGATGTGATTTGATTGAATTTGAATGTCACACTTATTTTTGAATAAGCGCTCACTATTCGGGTTAACCGGGAAAGGACCATGGGGTCGTATAACCCATTCCGAATATGTGATACGACGTGAATTGCATTTGAAGATCGGTGTTGAAGACCGGTATTTGCGAGAGCGATAGGATGACCTATCGATTGTCTCTGCACTGGGTCGCTCCTGGTATAGAGATTCCATAAGTGATGGGAAATCCAATCAGGATTGTGAATATCCGGATTGCAAGGACTTCTTTGTAAGTGCCTTCGGTTCTGTTCGATCCCGGAACAGACTTGTATGGATTGTATGCCTGACATTACAAGTTGAGATATAAAGCCGATTTCTTTCAAATATATTTCTGTTGGTGGCGGAGAATTTATTCTTTGCTTAACACCCTTCTTTGAGACGTACGAGCTCAAAGGTTATATAGTTGAAGTTATCAGCGATATATCCCATTTTGGTAATGTGACATGCTGAGTGATGCTGAAATGATCATTGTGTTGATTATTTGTGATAGGATCATTTATTTGATCGTCTATCTTAGTGATCATTGTGTTGATCATTTGTTGACCCAAAGCACGGCTTTTTGTACAAAGTGTGTTTTTGTGGACGTGACTTCGTCGAGCCTCACATCCCGGAAATGGTCAAAACAGGAAAGATGCGGCAAGGTTATTAGGGGTTGCTGTAGCTCCCCTTAGGGTATGTGCATTTCCTTCTGGAAAGGGGTGGTATCATGGTATGGAGCCCAGATACTTACTCATGTTGAAAACACTTTATGATTGTGTGAATTGGATATCGAGCGCTCGGTTGAAAAGGTCCTAAAGGACCGGGGAATGGCGTGCTCATGTCAGTAGTTACCCAGTTAGGGGTAACCCGGCCTTGTGTTGGCAGAGATCCGGTTTGGTTCTCGGGGATGTCTTTCCAGAGGCATTCTCATGTGGCAATGGGAAGTTCCTTGGCCTGACCATTTGTTGGAAATCCAACGAAACAATACGAGACTTGTACGGTATTAGTTGTATAACCTGCTATGGAATGTGGCGGTAACCTGCTATTGAACATGGTAGCTATAGTAGGCATAAGTGCAAAATGTCTATGCTGGCTAAGATTTATATCTTTATTTTCGAAATGATTTGCTATACACTATGCACTAGTAATAATATCAAATGTTATTTTAAATGCGTATCAAGCATCTTTGACTATCATAAGGAGAAATCTCCTCCGATTCTGCGTTTGCATGTGTGTGTGTGCGGGAGGCCTTATGGTAGTCTCATTTTTTAAAAGCATTGCGAATTGAATTTAAAAATATTCCTCTATTTTGATTTTAAAGTAAATAAACTGTTTTGAGTTCTCACACCAGTCTTGTTAAGCTTTGGGCTATGTGATGGGGGGTTCTCGCTTCGCGGTTTGGTGGCGAACGGGAGACTCTTACTCCCACACATCCTCTTTTAGGGGGTTGGTTAGGCGTAAGCTGTGACAGTCGAAAGGCTGGCCGTAAAAGCAAGTTTGGGATATCAGTGTAAGCCACGGTGGGGCTGGGATGGTTGAAAAGCCTACCGGTTGTGACCGCTTCCTCCGCTGACGTTACATTTGGTATCGGAGCTGATGGTTAAGCGAGAACCATGGTTCTGTAGGGTTATACTCATTAGAGATAGAGTCAGCAGTACTCTAGAATGAGTTGAGTGTAATAATAGATATGAGAGCGTATTTGTTAGTGAATATGAAATTGTTTTATATTGTGATGATTGGTTTATTGAGTGGCATATGAACCTTCGTCAGCACAGCCTCGAAACTGAGCCGAAGGGGTTTCTAAACACTTGAATAGAACAATTTGACATAATATTGTTTTAAATTGGGTAAATGAAATAATTTTGCCTTGATTATATTTCATATATAAAGGAATAATTTTTCAAAATTATTAAAGTGTATATAAGTTGATTGTTAGGTTGTTTGAATAATCTAAATTAAAGAATAATTGTATAAGCAAAAGAATTATAAGAATTGAGTTATAATTAAAGTGAATTACAATTGTGAAATAAACTTATATATATATATATAAGAAGTGAAACTATATGAATATGGGTTGTAAATAAAGGTGAATTTCAAGTTAAATGGAATATAACTTAAGAGATATTGAATTAAGTTGATTTTGGTATCGAAGTAAATAATCAAGTGGATTAAAAGAATATGAACTTGAGTTATATAAATGAAATTCGACTTTAGAAATTGAGTTGAATAAATGAATTGAATTGAATAAATGAATTGAATTGTGAATCAATTGAATGGAAAATAGAATTGATATGAAATAATGAATATAAGTGTTAATTCATTAAAATCTAATGTTATTAGAAGTTAAAAGAGTGAATGAAAATCAATTTAATTAAACCAATTCAAAGTGATGGTGTTAAATCAAATATAAGTAAAGGAATTTGGTTGTAATTGATATGCATTGGTTGTTACTTGATTGTTGATTGATTGTATATAATTCATTAAGTATTAATGAAATTGAAAGCTATGAAATTGAATTCAAATTAGAAATAAATAAATTTGAATAGAATTGAAAGTGAATTAGATTTAATTAGTAATGCAAACTAATTGAATTGAGAATGAATGTTAGTAAATCCAATGTAAATGAATCAAATGTGATTTGAAAGTGAAAACCAATTCATTGAATATAATGAGAATAAGAATGAATGTTTATTGGATATAGATTATAGTTGGTTGATGTTTGCATTTGTTGTTTGGTTGCATTTGCTATGTGACATATATAGTTGTTATGTTGCTATATGTTGTATATTGAGATTATTTGCATATATGCATGATTCTCATGTTGTTTGTTGAGTATTTAGTAGGTGCGGATCGCGTTGCTTCGCATTTGGAGTTCGCTTTAGCGCTATATTAGCCGTATATGCTCGCTAATAAAATATAAGGTACATATCTCGGATTAAATATCGCACTTTTATACTTTTTTTTCCCTGCGGGATGCCTCATTACTTGATGAGATGTATATTTGTGATATATATACTGTCATTTTTTTTTCGGATCGAGCCGCGCAAAGGAGACATGGCGAATTTTTCCGAAAATTTAAGGCGTTAGGAAAATTTTGAGAAAATTGGAAAATTTTGAAAATTTTAACTTTGATTTTTGAATTGAAAGTTAAACAATAGAAATTGTTTTAGAAAAGATAACTAAGTATGATTTGAAAACTTAGTAAAGTATTGTAAGGAAATTAATTATAAATTTTGGAAAGTTAATAGATTTTGTAACCTTTCTTACTTATAATTTCGGGGACGAAATTCTTTTAAGGGGGAAAGATTGTAACGACCCAGAATTTTTATTAATTAAAATTTGAATATTTAATTAATTTTAAATATTTATAAGTGAATTTTTAAGTCAAATAAATTTTTATTTGAATTATTGGATTTTATTGAATAATTAAATCGATAATTTAATGTGTTAAATTATGGAAATAATTGAAAATTGAGTTAAATATGATTGAAAATGATTTGTAAAATTTTATTTTATCATATTGAAGTTAGAATGATATTTTAGAACTTTTAAAATCGAATTAAAAGTTAATTTGTGAAAATTGAATATTTTAATATTTAATAATCGACTGTAAAATAGCCAATTTTTGAACAGTCTCAGAATTGAACGAAACCAGTTTCATTGGATCCGTAATAGTTAGTTATTACTGGATTTCAATTTTCGTATCAATCGGAGTTATCATTTGATCGTGGCAGCTCGAAACGCATCGAATTATTTTTAATTTAAATTTGGCGAGTCAAAATAGCCATTTTTCAAAAAGTCTCGGAATTCGACGAAACTAGTTTCATCGGATCCGTAATGTGATATTTTTGTAAGGTTTCAAATTTCAAGTCATTTGGATTTACCGTTTGTCCGGTACAAATTAAAACGCCTAGAAATCGGTTTAAATCGGTTTAATTTAAATTGAGCGTTTTCAGCCATAACTCGCACATACTTCCGAATTAGCTTCTGAAACCTGTTCCATTGTGTCCGGAACGCGGGATAAACCCTAGGTACGCTGGTTACGGCGTCTAAATCGGAGTTCGGAATTTCCGGGATGAATAGTGTCGCTCGTTCCTTATAAATAGCCCTACCCCTTCATAAATTTGATAAAAAAATTATCACAAAACCCTAATTCCAATTTGTAGCCGTCCCTAATAAGTCAATGGCCAGAAATGCTCAACATTCTTTCCCTTTGATCTCTCAATCCATCAAGTTTTGGCTAAAACATTCAACTACAAAGATGAAGATCACAACGAGAGCTTCGATGTGAACGGTGGAGATCGCGAATGGAGCTATGGATTGGGAGATACTTTGGGCCGTCACCTACAGCTCACGCACGCACTTCGAGAGGCAATAGAGAGCCGAGCTCTGTGCCTTGGAGGCCGAGCATGGTGGTTGGGGAGGCGCACAGCATGAAGGAGTTTGATCGAGTTTTAATCAAGCGATGAGATTGCAAATTGAAACCCTAGTTCTAAGGGTTTGGGTTTGAGTGCGTGAATGTTGCTGTAGGATCTTGCGTGAAATGGGAAGAAAGCACGCACGGTGGAGATTGCAAGAGCAGGGATCCAATGGCTGATGTGGCATAGGGTAAAAGTTTTAAAGTAAATGTTGTAATTTAAGCTATTTAAATCGTGTAATCTTGTAAAATTCATAACTTTTTCATACGAGGTCGAAAAAATGCAAACTCAGTTGCGTTGGAATCGTATGGACGAGCACTACGCGATGGAGTTGGTTTGGAGTCGTTTGGAGTTAGTGAGAATTTCGGGTAAAATTAAACGCGTGTTTAATTTTATTCGAAATAAAAGCTAAAACGGAAATTAAACCAAGGTGAGAACTTCTCACTCAATCGAATAGATTTCGATTTTATTTTAAATAGTTAGATTTAAAATATTTGAATGCATGTTTGAATGATGACTGTAAATTATTGATTGTTAAAATAGACATTATGCGCCGTTAGTAAGCGGATGTTATTTAATATAAACATATACCGCGAATATTTCATAAACAGTGAAATTGGTATTATATATAATATCAATATATATATATTGGCATATGTATATATTGCAGTTATTGATTTCCCGCATTTTTGTTTAGCGGATGAGACCCTATTACGCCGTTATTAAGCGGATAATATTTATTAAGAACATGTACCGCGATAATTTCGTACTGGAGCGAAATTGGTATTGTGCTAATGTTTTTGGATGCAGGAAACAGGTTGGAGGGATCCAACTGGATTCCTCAACAGTTTTTATTTGGATTTCAGATATTTTGATATTTGATGGATTTTCATATTGATATATGATATCGTTGTAGTCGTGATTGACTATTTGGTGTGTAGCATCATTGGACCCAGATTTTGGGATTTTAAAATGTTTTTAAAGTGATTTTTGAAAAGATAAAATATTTTTGGAATCGATCCATTATAAATAAATGAAAGTTATAATTTTTAAAGTTATAAAAATTATGATTTTTGAGAAATATAGGTAAAAGATTGATTTTTGAAAATATGGGTTAATGATGTTATAAAATAGTTTAAATTGGGAAATTTAAGTTTATTATAAAAGTTGGAATATAAGATTTATAAAATTTAATTATTTTATAAATCAAGAGAATGGTGAAATTATAAAGAAAATTTAAAGACGTTTTAAAATAATAATATAAATTGATTTATATTAAAGGATTTATAAATGGATATTTATGAATTGAGATTCAGACATTATAAAACGAGTTTTTTTTAAGTGTTTGAATGAAGTGAAAATGAATTTCATAATAGAATGAAATTTATAGAATTATAAACCGTGAAGTTATAAATGAAACTTATAAATAGTAAGATTTATAAATTTAGTGAAATTATTTGAAGAATAGATTGATTAAATAAATAAATCTTATAAGTTATAAGGTTTATAAATTGAAAAGTCTTTAAAAGAACGATTTTGTAAAATAATCGTTGTATAAGTATTTAACTTATAATATGAACGTTTAGTTATAATTTAGTTATAAACTGGAATATGTTAATAAAGGAATTTATAAAAAGGAAGTTTTTATATAAAAATAGAAATAGAATTTATAAACGTTGTTTTATAAATTCGCAAACGACTTATTTTGATAAGTTAATTGTTATAACCTATTAATGGAGTTATATTCACGTTGTAAACAGTGAATAATCCTTTAAGTTAAAAAGAATAGAAATAATGGAATTTGTGAACATAGTATATTCACGTTTTTGAACAGTGAATAACACGTTAAAGAAAATATTTTGAATGTGATGTTTAAATAGAATTAAAACGATCTAACGATGTTTTAAAAGGTGTTGAGATTCGAAACCATAGATTTCAACATTCATTGTTGAAATAGATGTTTCGTGAAATAAAAGGAAATGTTTAGTATAGTATTGGGATTTATATATCTATTTAATTTCGAATCCCTATACTAGTGATTTTGGGTTGTTGTAACGATGTTTTACGCAACATTCGTTTTGGCCCAAATAAATATGTTAAGTGAATGATTTCCTTAATAGAATGAAATATATACTTAATTCGATTTAAGTATATTGAATATTTTCTAAGTGTTGAAAATGAAAAGATTTGTGAATTACTTATTTTTAATAAGTATGGAAATGTTTTCCAATATAAAGTGAATATATTGAATTTATCTTTTTGAAGATAAATTGAAATGAATGATTGAAATCATATATGCATGGATATTTTGAAATATAAATTCATTATGGAATTTATGAATGAAAAGTGGAATTTGTATAAAAATAAATATTGATTTATTTTTTAAAGGTTGAAATTATATATCTTGTAAAGATATTTTGGAAAGTAAATAATTTGGAAAATTATTTGGAATCTGGTGATGTGTGCATATCAATTGATAGTTCAATAACCGACTATCAATATTTCCCTTTGAATGGGTATTTGATGTGATTTGATTGAATTTGAATGTCACACTTATTTTTGAATAAGCGCTCACTATTCGGGTTAACCGGGAAAGGACCATGGGGTCGTATAACCCATTCCGAATATGTGATACGACGTGAATTGCATTTGAAGATCGGTGTTGAAGACCGGTATTTGCGAGAGCGATAGGATGACCTATCGATTGTCTCTGCACTGGGTCGCTCCTGGTATAGAGATTCCATAAGTGATGGGAAATCCAATCAGGATTGTGAATATCCGGATTGCAAGGACTTCTTTGTAAGTGCCTTCGGTTCTGTTCGATCCCGGAACAGACTTGTATGGATTGTATGCCTGACATTACAAGTTGAGATATAAAGCCGATTTCTTTCAAATATATTTCTGTTGGTGGCGGAGAATTTATTCTTTGCTTAACACCCTTCTTTGAGACGTACGAGCTCAAAGGTTATATAGTTGAAGTTATCAGCGATATATCCCATTTTGGTAATGTGACATGCTGAGTGATGCTGAAATGATCATTGTGTTGATTATTTGTGATAGGATCATTTATTTGATCGTCTATCTTAGTGATCATTGTGTTGATCATTTGTTGACCCAAAGCACGGCTTTTTGTACAAAGTGTGTTTTTGTGGACGTGACTTCGTCGAGCCTCACATCCCGGAAATGGTCAAAACAGGAAAGATGCGGCAAGGTTATTAGGGGTTGCTGTAGCTCCCCTTAGGGTATGTGCATTTCCTTCTGGAAAGGGGTGGTATCATGGTATGGAGCCCAGATACTTACTCATGTTGAAAACACTTTATGATTGTGTGAATTGGATATCGAGCGCTCGGTTGAAAAGGTCCTAAAGGACCGGGGAATGGCGTGCTCGTGTCAGTAGTTACCCAGTTAGGGGTAACCCGGCCTTGTGTTGGCAGAGATCCGGTTTGGTTCTCGGGGATGTCTTTCCAGAGGCATTCTCATGTGGCAATGGGAAGTTCCTTGGCCTGACCATTTGTTGGAAATCCAAAGAAACAATACGAGACTTGTACGGTATTAGTTGTATAACCTGCTATGGAATGTGGCGGTAACCTGCTATTGAACATGGTAGCTATAGTAGGCATAAGTGCAAAATGTCTATGCTGGCTAAGATTTATATCTTTATTTTCGAAATGATTTGCTATACACTATGCACTAGTAATAATATCAAATGTTATTTTAAATGCGTATCAAGCATCTTTGACTATCATAAGGAGAAATCTCCTCCGATTCTGCGTTTGCATGTGTGTGTGTGCGGGAGGCCTTATGGTAGTCTCATTTTTTAAAAGCATTGCGAATTGAATTTAAAAATATTCCTCTATTTTGATTTTAAAGTAAATAAACTGTTTTGAGTTCTCACACCAGTCACATGACTGACTCGGAGTTTATTGTTTTCCTTCCTAAACTCTGGGTGCCCACCAATTTCCACACGGGCAGTTAAGAGTTAGGATTATCAGGATATTCTGGATATTCTGGAGTTGCTGGAGGCAAGCTGGATGGCATGGCGTATTACTAGTTTATATAGTATTTCTTTTTCCGCTGCACTGTTTGTTGTTGTTGTATGTTGTTGTACACTCTGATGATATGATGTAATGAAATGAATGAAATGTAATAACTGATATAGTTCTTTGTTTAAAGATTATTCATTTATTATTATATGTTGTTCCGCTGCGAATTGTGAGATTCTGATATTGTTGTTCTGTTGTTTCCTTTCTGTCCGTTCTATTTTTAAAATTCTTCTATCTTCTATTTTTCAAATCCTCTGTTTCTTTCTCTGTTTTCTAAAAATTGTCTATCTTCTTTCCTCTCTATTTTCTATTTCTTTTCTCTCTTTCTTTTCTTTCTTTTCTTTTTAAAACCCATAACATCTCGGTTTTTCGGCAACGAAAATCCGTGACGTTACACCAACCATTTTGCCAATTCCATTACAAAATTTCCAATATATGCTTCTTATACATTTTTACTTCACTATTGAAGTTACATATCCATTTTCATTCAATTTTACATTTCAATTCAATTCACAATTTCAATTCTATTTGAATTCAATTCACAATTTAAATTTCATTCGAATTCAATTCTCAATTCTAAACATTGAATTCTAACGATTAACTTTCATTTGCTAATTCATATTACTACTTTAAATTAGTTTTATTCACTAATTCATTTCAATTAGTACATTCACTTGTTCATTTTAAATTTCAATTTCCATATTCAATTCATCTCGAATTTACTTAATTACTAACAAAGGGAATTTCAATTTATTTTACAAAACCCAATTGTATATGAATTCATTTCCTTATATTTTTTTAATTCATATTTATAAATTTCATTTGTTAAATGAATTTATCTCTAATCTTTGGTTATACATTTTATTTCTTATTTAATTTCATATAATAATGATAATAATTTAATATTATCACTTTCTAATAACCATGCAACCATATACTATAATAATTCATAGAAAATCATTTCTTTTCTATACAAAAATAGTTTTGGGCAAAATTATCTTATTTACCCGATTCAAAAACAATTTTATATTCACTAACAAATACGCACTCATATCTATTATTACACTCAAACTCATTCCAGAGTACTGCTGACTCTATCTCTAATGAGTAATACCCAACAGAGCCATGGTTGTCGCTTAACCATATGCTCTGATACCACATTGTCAGGACCCGATTCTTCGACTCCCGAATATCGACATCAATACGTCCACTGTATCGAATGTCGATCAGTCGGATGCCGGAAAACCGAACCATGAGGGTTTAAGAAAGAAGAAGTAGAAGAAGAAGAGATAAGAAGATAGAAAATAGAACAGAAAGAAATAACAGAACAATATCAGAATCTCACAATTCACAGCGGAACAACATATAATAGATAAATGAATAATCTTTAAACAAAGAACTATATCAGTTATTACATTACATTACATCATCAGAGTGTACAACAACGAATAACAACAAACAACGGAAAAGAAATACTATATACTAGTAAATACGCCATGCCATCCAACTTGCCTCCAACAACTCCTGAATTCCAGAATATCCCGATAAACCTAATTCTTGACTGCCCGTGTGGAAATTGGTGGGCACCCAGAGTTTAGGAAGGAAAACAATAAACTCCGAGTCAGTCATGTGACTGGTGTGAGAACTCAAAACAGTTTATTTATCTTTAAAATCAAAATAGAGGAATATTTTTAAAGTCAATTCGCAATGCTTTTAAAAATGAGACTACCATAAGGCCTCCCGCACACACACACATGCAAACGCAGAATCGGAGGAGATTTCTTCTTATGATAGTCAAAGATGCTTGGTACGCATTAAAAAGAAACATTTGATATTATTACTAGTGCATAGTGTATAAAACAATTTCGAAAGTAGAATATAAATCTTAGCCAACATACGACCATTATCGTATGCCTACTATAGCTACCATCCAAATAGTGGGGCGCCACCATAAGTGAATGATAGGTTCTACAACTAATACCGTACAAGATCGTATTGTTTCTTTGGATTTCCAACGAATGGTCAGGCCAACGAACTTCCCATTGCCACATGAGAATGCCTCTGGAAGGACGTCCCCGAGAACCTAACCGGATCTCTGCCAACACAAGGCCGGGTTACCCCTAACTGGGTAACTACTGACACGAGTATGCCATCCCCCGGTCCTTTGGGACCTTTAACCGAGCGCTCGTAATCAACATCACACCATAATAAATAAAGTGTTTCAACATGAGTAAGTATTTGGGCTCCATACCATGATACCACCCTTTTCCAGAAGGAAATGCACATACCCTAAAGGGAGCTACCCCTCATAACCTTGCCGCATCTTTCCTGTTTTGACCATTTCGAGGTGTGAGGCTCGACGAAGTCTCGTCCACAAAGCCACGCTTTATACAAAAGCTGTGCTTTGGATCAACAAATGATCATAGAAATGATCACAAAGATAAATGATCAAACAAATGATCATATCACAAATGATCAAACAATGATCATTTCACAGCAACACTCAGCATGTCACATTACCAAATTGGGAATATATTGCTAATAACCTTCAACTATATAACCTCTAAGCTCGTACGTCTCAGAGAAGGGCGTTAAGCTAAGAGAATAAATTCTCCGCCACCAACAGAAATATATTTGAAAGAAATCAGCTTTATATCTCAATTTGTAATGTCAGACATACTATCCATACAAGTCTGTTCCGGGATCGAACAGAACCGAAGGCACTTACAAAGAAGTCCTTGCAATCCGGATAATCTCTAATCACGTCCGGATTACCCATCACATATGGAGATCTCTATACCGGGGATCAGCCAGTGCAGAGACAATCGACAAGAAACCCTTTCGTTTTCGAAAATATCCGGTCTTCAACACCGGTCTTCAAATGCAATTCATAACGACGTATCACATATTCGAAATGGGTTATACGACCCCAAGGTCCTTTCTTGGTTAACCCGAATAGTGAGCGCTTACTTTAAAAAAATAAGTGTGGCATTCAAATTCAAGCAAATCACAACAAATACCTATTCAAAGGTAAATATTGATAGTCGGTTATTGAACTATCAATGGATATGCACAACATCACCAGATTCCAAATAATTTTCCAAATTATTTATTTTAAATCAATATTTATTTTTAAACAATTTCCCCCTTTCATTTATAAATTCCATAGTGAATTTACATTCCAAAATATTTATGAATATACGATTTCCATTCGATTTCTAATATTCATTTTCAATTTATCTTCAAAAAGATAAATTCAAAATATTCACTTAATATTGGAAAAACATTTCCATACTTATTTATTTATAAGTAATTCACAACTCTTTTTATTTTCTACACTTGGAAAATATTCAATATACTTAAATCGAAATTAAGTATATATTTCATTCTTTAAGGAAATCATTCACTTAAACATATTTATTTGGGCCAAAACGAATGTTGCGTAAAACATCGTTACGACAACCCAAAATCACTAGTATAGGGATTCAAAATTTAAATAGATATATAAATCCCAATACTATACAAAACATTTCCTTTCGGAAATCATTTACTATAACAACAGTGTTATAGTCTACCATTTCCTTCTATTTCTCGAAAACGTCTATTTCAACAATAAATGTTGAAATCTATGATTTCGAATCTTAACCCATTTTTAAAAATATCGTTAGATCATTTTAATTCTATTTAAAACATCACATCCAAAACATTTTCTTTAGTATATTATTCACTATTCAAAAACGTGAATATACTTGTTAACCAATTCCATCATTTCTATACATTTTGTTTTAAAGGATTATTCACTGTCTAAAACGTGAATATAACTCCATTAACAAATTACAACAATCTACTTATCAAAATAAGTCGTTGCGGATTTATAAAACAATGTTTATAAATTCCATTTCTATTTATTTTATAACACTTCCTCTTATAAATTTCCTTTATTAACCTATTCGATTTATAACTCAATTATATACCGAAAGTCCATATTATAAGTTAAATGCTTATAATTTATTTGTTTACAAAATTTTTTTCTTAACTTCCCAAATTATAAATCTTATAACTTATAAGATTCATTTATTTATCCAAAATCTATTCTTTTAAATAACTTTACAAATTTTATAAACCTACTGTTTATAAAATTCCATTTATAACTTCATCGTTATAATCCTATAGTTTTCATTCATTTATGAAATTCATTCAAAATTCATTCTAACACTTATAAAAGCTCGTTTTACAATTCCAATATTTTTAATTTATAAATATCAATTTATAAATCTTTTATATGGATCAATTTATATTATTCTTTTTAAACGTCTTTAAACTCCTTTATAATTTCATCATTTTGATTTATAAAATAATCAAATTTCATAAATCCTATTTTTAAACTTTTTATAATAAATTTAGAAATCCCAATTTAAACTATTTTATAAAATCATTAATCCCATATTTTCAAAAATCAACTTTTAACTGTATTTCTCAAAAATCAAAATTTTATAACATTAAAATTATAACGTTTATTTATTTAAGATGAATCAATTCCAAAAATATTTTATAAATGTATACTTTCAAAAATCACTTTAGGAACCCCTTAAAATCAAAATCGTTATTTTTAAACTTCAAAATTGGATCCGATGATGCAACACATCAAATAGTCAATCACGACTTTCAAAGATCATATATCGATATGATAATCAATCAAATATCACAATATTTGAATCAAATAAATATTCGTGAGGAATCCAGTTGGATCCCTCCAACCTGTTTTCCTGCATCCACAGACATTAGCACAATACCCATTCCACTTCGAGGTGGAATATCGCGGTATATGGGATTTATAAAATATTACCCGCTTAATAGGCGGCGCAATAGGGTCTCATCCGCTATACAATGCGGGAAATCAATCAACTGTAACATATACATATGCCAATATATATATATATATATATATTGCTATATATATAGATATATCCTACTATATCTAATATCACAACCAAATAGCAATCAATCAATAACTGCAAATCCAACTTATAAATTTTTGAGTGAGAAGTTCTCACCTTTGCTTTTATTAGCAATCCATTTTCCATCTTGACTCGATTTTCTTGATTTATACCTTGTATAAATATTTACACAATTTATTAATATTCGAACAGATCGAATAATAAATTTTCATTTGATTTAACTAGTTTATAATTTAATTGGGCTTAATCACTCATTCCAAACAAATTCCATTTTAATTTTAAACAGATTACTCTTAACAAATTTATCTAATAAAAATTAAATTTCAACTAAATTTACTTAAATAAATTTATTTAACTAAACCTTTTAATTTCAAACTAACTTCCCTTTTTATACATTCATTTAACTAAAATAATTTATATATTTCAAAAATCAAATTTTAAATAACTCCTTAACCTTTTGAAATTCCTATGTATTCTCCAAAATTATTCAAATATATTATATAAAAAAAATTCCTCTTCAGCCTAAATTCTAACTGAAAAACAGAAATTTTTATTTTTAACTTTACTGTTTATATTTTTTTTTTACTGTAAGTATATAAAATGAAACTGCATATATTTTTCTCAGATTTAAATTAAATTTTAATTTTAATCATAAGAAATTGCTTTACCTCAGTAAACTATAGACATCTCGAAAATCTGATCTTTATAACCCAAAATCATTTATATATATACGTATTTATACTTACTGTAAAACAATTTTCTACATAGATCTTCATATTTTTTTTCCTTTTAGAACTGCATATAAATTTAAATTAAATTAAAGAAAAAGATTTATTACCTTACTGCTCCCAACTATTTTCCCTAAGTCCTTGCCAAACTCTTCTACCGACGTCGACGCCGCCCCCTCCACTTCGAGGTGCTCGAAATCGAGCTCCCCCAAAATCGCGACATCTCCTTTCTGCCTTGATCGAACGCCACCCTGCCTCGACGAATCCAAGCACGAATCCCCATCTACGTGCGAACGTAAATCGCCGCTACGACCTCCTGGGAACACGCGCCATCGTCTGAAACCCCATCTCCATCGACCAATACACCCAACGCCGCCTCGATATCGAGATGCCCCTTGCCATTTCGATCGCGCGACGCTGCCTCCCTCACAGCGCGTGCTCGAGAACAAACCCCAACGCTGCCAAAATCGATCGCGACCCTTGACTCGCGATTTCGTATTAATTTTTTTTTCTTTCACAAGGCTGCGGCCATTGTTTTTTTTCTTCGAATTTGAATATTGGAGTGGGAGAGGACGGTGTTTATTTAAAATTGATCAAGGCATGCTTGCACGATTTTTTTCATGATACTAGGCGTGATTTTAGGCGTGATAAATGGAAGCTACAGTAATTTGAGTTGATAAAAGGCAGCTGATGTTTGACTAAATTTGAATTTAAATTTAAATTGAATTCGATTTAAATTTCAACGCGTTTATGCGTCGTACGCTCACACAACAAATCCAAATGCTACGAAAATTGAAATCCGGTAATAATTCAATATTACGGATCCAATGGAACTGGTTTCGTCAAATTCCGAGACTGTGCCTCGGAAGGATATTTTTAAATATCAATTTAAGCGATATAATTTCAAAACCAAACAAAGCAGTTTCAAATTCAATTCTGAAGCTTCTATTATCTTCAGTATTATCAATATGGATTTTACAAGCCTTTGAAATATTTTTAATCAGCTTAAAATTAAAGGTTCAAATTTTTATTCAACTTTCAATAGATTAAATTTTATAATTTAATCGCCAAATTCATTCTGAAAATTTGAAATTCAAGTCAAACGATCATTCATATATTTAAAATTAATTAAATATTTTCAATTTAAATTGTTCAAAATTCTGGGTCGTTACATAGGGGCAAAACATCATATATGGGCACTATAGATCTCATCTCTACTGCTGTAGTAGTCGTCGACTCTGATAGAATTTCCAACAAAAGAAAACCTGGTTTGTGTAACCATGAGAAGTATTATGCTTTAAGTGCTGCAAAAATTTTAAGCCATGTTTGAAATATTGAAACTACAGAAGCACCGTCCCAACATATGAATTTACTTTGAAATGTTAGAGTTGATGCTCTCATGTATAACCTTTGGTTCCTAAATTAAAGCATCTTGTTGGTCATGGAGATTTTGTCCCCATGCTATTCTACTTTCATGCTCAAATGAAATAATGCAAATATTAGGCTCCGTTTGACTTGTCGTTTTTAGTTTTGTGTTTTCGTCTATACAAAAGTGCGTCCATCGTATGTATTGTTAAAAAACAAATAATTTTGAGAAATGAAATTAACATGTAAAATAGAAAACAATTTTATTTTATTTTTCATGTTTCGAGAGATAACAAAAGCACGAAGAACAATTCAACTCCTTCGTTGTCCGTTATTCGTCGCAATGACTAAGAATTGTGAGTCGTTTTCTCTTATTTCTCGGTATTTCTTAGTACAAGTTGAAAATACAAAACTCAAAATACAAAATGAAACCAAACGGAGCCTTATTCTTTGATTTTCAAATTTCCTTTTTAACCAGCTGGAAAATCCTTTGATAATTGATCAATTATTGTATGCAGGTAGAGGGTGTTATCCTTGTCCAAAACCTGTTGTTATGTCTATTTTTCAATGGATTATATGCTTCAAGCAGAAATAAAAAAAAATGCACTCACGGTATTATTTCTCTGGAGCATGCATCCCTCATCTTTTCGTCACTATGCTGATATTGTTTACTGTAATGACATGTGATATTATGCTAAAGAATGAGGTTACAGAGCAACAATTTTGTATTAGCTACATGTTCAAATCAAGTGTTGTCATATAGAGATGAAATTAGAAGGAAAAAATGTTGTTATGTGAAAATTTTCCAATTTATCTATTATTGATTGCAATTATTTTATTTTATTTTTTTATTGAATAATTAATTTATTCACATTTCTAGAAGTGCGAAAATAGAAGTATATCTTTTTGTTGATGGGTTTGCAGAATCATGTATTAGTGTATATAAGACGTTTGTGAATACTGTGATGCAAAGCATTCTTCTTTTCACTGCCTTAACGTTGCACTCAAAACATCTATATTTATGCATTACCTTTTTGAACCATACCTAGCAGGTATGTATCATTTAGAAACTCTCACCATATTAGCGGTATATCTTTTCTGAACCATACTCAGTCACCATGTTAGTAAACCATGTGGTACAAAACCAATTGGCAATGTAAATAGAGGTTTTTCTGTATTTATATAGAATTTAACCTTCCTATTGAATTCATGTTGCAATAATATTGACCCATTTTGAGTTTTTTAATTTGTCCCACATCGTCAAAAATACATTAATTGTTAGTGCATATAAGATCTAATTGAGTTGAGATGATGTCATGAAGTTTAATAATACGGTCCATGAACTTGCAATACATTTTAGGTGGGAAAGAATATGTTCCCCTTCAAGAGGCTTCTTAAGGTCCTTCTAACAAAATAGTTGAGCTCAAAAGACCAATCTCTTCACTTGAACACATCACAATTGGTATTGCGTCGGCAAGAGACAAAGCTGTTACTGAGAAAGAGAATCTCGTCTCCTCACTTAATGAAGAGAAAAATGCTAGGCAACTACTAAAAAAGGAGGTGGAGGCATTGAAAGCAGACCTTGAGAAGGTCAACAAGGAGAAAACCAAGCTAGTCAAGAAGGAAGTGAAAATGTTAAAAGCAAATCTCGAGAGGACTAATGAAGAAAAAGCTAAGCTATTTAATAAGGACCAATCCTTGAAGGACAAACTACAAAAGAAATCTAGCATCTTGACCTACTCGAATAGTATTATTGGTATGCTAAAAAGAAAGCCACCTCTTTCCTCAATGATGCCCTTTCTAAGATTACTGAGAGATGTTATGAAGAAGCCTTGTTTGTGCCATATGCTAATAATATTCAGAAGTGCACAGACTTTGATTTTCCATCCCTCCTAGATTTGAACGAAAAATTTAAAAGAAAGTTTAGTCTTAAATTAAAGAGAGATGAGAAGGTTCTTCAGGAAGAGTTTCTTGTTGAAGAAAAGGTTAACGCTGAAAAGTGGCAAACCTTTGATGATCCTCCAATCGATGAAGAAATAGAATTTGATGGAGAAGAAGATGATGGTGATGACAACGATGAAAATGATGATAATGATGGTGATGGAAAGGCTGATGGAGGATCAAAAGATGGGAGAGATGTATCAAGTGATCCCAACCTGGACTCATCTATCCAAGGCATGGACATTACTGATTTTCTCGATCCTCAAGATACTACAAGAAAGGATTCTTCCAAAGACAATGATACCCTCAGCCATCAGTCGAAACTCAAGTCCTGACCTCATAGGTATGGACTTCTTTATTTTAGATGTTTAAGACTTCTTGTTTAGCTCTTGATTGATAAGTTTATTGTTTTAGTTTAGAAAAAGGATAGATACTATTACGAGACTCTTTATGAGAAAATTGTGAATGGAGAGAATCGATTAAATAGGGAACTTGAAAAGTTGGTTAAAGAATAAAATGACCTATCAGACAAATACAAATGCCTTTCTAGTGATGTCGTACGGTTATAGTTTTTAAGCAGAAACAGGCCGCCCCTCGCTTAAAATGAGCTCTTCTATTCTGTGAAAGGATTGTGAGAGAAAATACCAAGTTAATGATTCTCTTTTGGATGTTAATTGATGACAGAAATGCTTTAGTGGAGTTCCTCTATAAATTCTATTCTAAGGGTCGATTTGTTGACTTTTCTTACTTGGGCAAAAATAGTGGGGGTTTGCTTAGACGCCTTCATAAAAGATATCTAGATAATCATGGAAGCGATCCTCATCTTAGTGCTTGTTGAAACTTACCTAGGGTCACTAATGTTCCCATTTCTCCTAATACTCTTCCTACCGAAAAGATTAAGTATAATAAAGGGGGATTAATTTCTGAATTGTATAAAAGATCAATATTGTATGAACCTGAATGATCGTATGATTGCAGTATGTAATTTAAGTAGCTTTGAACTTTATCAATTTTGTTTCTCTTTTATTAGTCTAATTTAACATATTATACAGATTAAGGAACTCCCCAATAGTCCTGTTCCTATGGAAATTTTGAGTTAGTTTACCAAGTTAAAGAGATATTTGAAGGAGAAGTCTTTAACCATCTGAATATCTCAGTTAGCAAGGCACCGCTTTCCAAGAGATAACCTAGAAGTATACACACGGTTCCTTCGCTTTCATTTTGATTTCCTAGGTGATGAGAAGGACAAACTAATTTGTGAAATTCAAACTTATCATGCCAAGTTGCTATGTGGTCACACTAGCCCTTCGGCCTAAAAATGAGATTATCATCAATCTCCCAGTTAATACCTCAGAAAGGACTAATGCTCCTTTTGATTCTACCCTCACCTAGTTGGTCGAGTCATTTGAAAATGCCAAAATTGGTTTTTCAACATTGTAAGAGTTACTTAAATGTTCAAAAATGGAATTATGGAGTAATTTGAAATTGCTTATTATTTGTAAACTTTGCGATTATTAATGGAAGAGCTTGTTTTTCATGTATTAATTTCTGTTTTACTTATCCTAAATAGGAAAGCCAGTTAACGCTTGCACCTAGTCCTATAGACGCTCTTACTCGACTGAACGTTAGCGAAGATAAATTAATAGGCAATATCGAAAAGAGGCGGTCTTCCTAAGATGTTTCACTTTTCCATTTCTGGACAATCCAAAAGTGCAAGAACGACACAAGAAATATTATCAATTAAGATCAACATTTAGAAACTATAAAGAAACGACCTCTATATTAAAGGACCAAATTAAAGAGAAGGACAAAGAATTTCAAGTGTTGAAAAAGAAGATTGACACGATCCTAGGATCTGGACCTTCAGTCGATACTGATATAGAAACTGCTAAATTAAATTAACGAATAAATGATCTTAAAGTGGATTTAATGAAGAGTTAAGTATCCTGCCAATCTTTGAAACTCACTGCTAGCGGAGGCAATTTTAGTCTTCCTACTCCTACTCTTAGGAGGATGACAAGATCATAATCTTTAGTTAGCCAAGAATTTCTCACTTTATTAAAACCGCCTTCGGGAGTAACAAAGTGATCTCTAAGTGGGGTAGGCAAGTTAAATTCAAATGCATGCAATTCTTAAATGGTACGAAAAATTTTCTCAATGCCTCAATGGTTATGAAAGTTGAGTTGAAAAACTTGAGCGTGAGGAGCACACTATCAGGCAGGAGATTAAAGAATTAAAGAGCATGGTCCAAATCTTAAAAGGAGCAAGCAAGACTCTTAAGCGTGCACTAAGGACTTAAATTGACTCAGTTGATGACACGACCACCATTCGAAGGAAAGAGAAGAAACTCGAAGAACTTTTGGATGTGGCCATCCACCGCATTACCAATCCTTCGTTGGTTGCTGAAGATCTAGATAGGATGGCACAATGCCATGAACTTTAGTAGAGAATTACTTGTAAATCTTTAAATAGACGTATTTTTGTAGTTCAATTTATGTCCATGTGACTTTGGTATACAACATACTAGATATCAAATGAATTGGTATACAATATATTAAATAAACTAGATAGAGTGGTCGGGTGGTTAAAGACATGTATGTAATACTTAGAGTCAATTACCCAGAGATCGGGAGTTCAATACTTGGAAATTACATAGAAGGAAATAAGCCTGGCTACTTTATGACTTAACTAGTGTCTAACTATGGGGTCGGTTCAGTCACCCCCAAGTTTACTTAATTGGTTCATGGGTTCCAAAAAATAAAAATAAATGTCACCTTGAATGAACCATATATACTTTTGAACGTGCTAAATCATTTGAGATGTATATCCTGCTTTCTAGTATTTTGAGCTTTAACCATGTAAGCCAATAATCCCCTTGTTAGGAGAACCAGGAAGATTACTGATTGAGTATTCATCATTTTAGTTAGTATAAAGACCATAAATTTTGATCTTGATGTAAAAGTCTACCTCTCAGTCGAATAACGAAGATTCCCATTATTTTAAGAAAGTTGAGTTCCAATCCAAACTTAAAAGATCGAAAGCCGATTTAGTGGATGTAACGATACAGATTTTTCACGTACGGAAATCGACATCCATACTTTACATCATACTCAAATGCCGTAGATCCGACCATTCAAATCCGATTCGCCGAAGCTTATCACAGTTTAGTAAACAACATAGCGGAAGAAAAAGAATAATACATTGATATACAACATTGATACAATATCTGATACAACAGATGATACAATAGATATCAATATACATCAAAGATACAATAAAATAGAAGCGGAAAAGAAAATAGATAACATTAACAACGGAAGAGATAACTCCAGATAGTCTTCAAAAGAGAACTCCAGCAGCAGCTCGAACCAACATCACGATTCACCAAGACAAGCAAGTCTCGTTCAGATCCAAAGACTGAACTAGCTCCAGATAATCTACTAAACCTGACTATCCGAAAAACCCAACACTAGACTGCCCGTGTGGAAAAATTTTGAGCACCCAGAGTTTAGGAAAGAAGCAATAAACTCCGGATCAGTCATGAGACTGGTATGAGTAACAAAAACAGTTTTATCTTTAAAAACAAACAAAAAAATATTTTAAAATAGATTCGCAATGCTTTTAGAAAATGGAACTACCATAAGGCCTCCCGCACACTGTGACGCCCCACCTCTATACCCACGTTAGCCAAGAACACTACGGTGTAGTGCTGTCAACTAGCACGGAGAATAAGGCTGTTGAGGAGAGACCATCCATGTAATTGCTTATCACACGGTGGCTATAAATAATCTTCGGAAACAAACATAGAAATAAGCATAACACAAATCAGTCACAGACATCCATATCACAAAGGCGGAAAAAGATATGAATATATAACTAACACATGAAAGTGTTCATCAGAGTAGTGGTCAAAAAGATCCACAATAATACAAAAGAATAGCAACACGTGCTATACAAAAGAATACAACTATGAGTCTATATATCAAGTGTATACAACAAAAAACTGCTAATCTAAAGAGTTAGCCAAAAGTCAGAGTAGCAAATCCCGGGAAGAAGTCAAGCAGAAGCACCTGTAACATCTCGGCCCGACCCAAATATTATTTAAGAGAATAATAAACGGATCAGTCTAGCTATAAATATCAGACGACATGATATAAAATAAAAGATATGGCATAAACATAAAATATCCATACTGACATACTACTATAAGTATGCAAATGATGATCAACAGAAGATCAATCAATAAGAGGTAAATCGATATCACAAGAATCTTCTCAAAGATCCAAAGAGGGCATCATACCCTAAACTTGTACTCATAACAAGCAATGACATAAATTCCAGAAATCAACACAAGAAATCTAGAAATCACAGAAAAAGGGAAAGAGGCCTATCACATGATGGTTCAAAGACCATGGGGAGCTACCCCACATGGGTGAGTCGGAATCACCCAGATGAGGTCTAGGCTAACCAAAAAGAAAAAAGGTATGTGTGAGTGGAATCACACAAATGGTGTCTAGCCTAACCTCGCAACAAAAAGGTACGTGTGAGTGGAATCACACAAATGGTGTCTAGACTAACCTTGCGGACAAAGAGATATGTGTGAGTCGGAATCACACCCATGAGGTCTAGTCTAACCTTGCAAACAAAGAGACATCACACAATTGCTACTCTAAATCATAAAATGATCGTCATGATCAACGAGAAGTGTCAATTACACTAAGCTAGTAAATATAAAAGTTTATCTTCGTGTCCCATAACCACTTGCTAAACTTAAATACTTACGAACAAACTGTAAATCTTCACTAGAAAATTATCACAAGAGGTTCAATCGAACAAGTCCAAGAATTAACCAACAAAGTGAACGAAAGTGTTTCATACCACTTGTTTTACTAAGCCGTTATTAGATTTCTCATCCGAGTGAGGTAAAGGTTTGTATATACTAGTAGATTGGAAAACGGTTTAAGAAAAGAGCTTTGTTATTGAAAATAGAGTTGAAATCATTTTGTTGAAAGAGTTTTGATATTTACTACTAGTATTGAAACCTTCATATATCTAAAGTTGTTATCCCACCTTATAAGCAAGGCCGTGATACCATAAAATCGAACGAGAAGCCAAATATAGCTTGTCTCGAAGAATGGTCAACTCAGCATCTCAATAAAGCAAGTTCTGTTGAATGTTTTTCAGATAAGATCCCCTACCGGGGGGGGTCCGTGGGGGGTGGCAACTCTCCAAGGTGGGGGTGCGGGAGCAACGCCCCCGCTACAGGGTTCGACCTGCCCGGTCAGGACGCGGGGATCCAGGGGGCAGCGCCCCGTCCAAAACGGTACGACCTAGTGAAGACCTAAGGGAGGATGGGATCGAGCGATCTAAAGGGGCAACGACCTAAGGTCTTAAACAAGGTCGAGCGACCTATAGAGGTATAGGGTCAAATGACCTAATGTGTAACGACCCGCTATTTTGAACCATTCAAATCGACACTAAAACCATACATGTCCGACTTGAAAAATTCAAGATACCGAATTGTTAATTTTATTTGGCAAAACTTAAAATATACAGTAAATAAATCAAACACAGATCACAGACACAGAGTAATATAATGCAGCGGAATAGAAAAATAGTAGTTCATGAAGCTACTATATACATCAGAGTTTAAAATAAACTACATCAGAATTCTCTGGAATACAGAAAGGTCTTCAGTACGAGCCGATGCCTTCTCTGAACCAGTCAACTAGAAAACTGAAAGCTGAAACGATAGTTGGATCTCCAAATGAAGCTCCAATCTCCGAAGGTGAGTCTCGAATGCTGGATTACTCGGTCTGACCCGAGCGTAAAGCAAAACACAAAACACTCGAGTCAGGATTAACATTCTTATATCAATAAATTCAACTCAAATGAAATATCAACTGAAATACAATATAACTTAAAGGATGTTTGGGATGTCCATCCTCTAAGGGTCCATAGAACTATCTACAGGGTGGAATTATACACTATTACACCGTGGTCGTTTACTTAATTTATACCTCAAACCCAAATATCAAATTCGCTTTAAATAATCATATTTCCCAAGATAGTATTTATATATTTTAATAATGTATACAGTAAAGTACTTTCAATTTCCTTAACTTAACAAATCGTTTCACATCAACCCGACCTTCCCATTTAAATTAAATCCAATCTCCTTTTATTAGTATAAATCTTCCTAAATTAACCACTTAAATCTATAATTCCCAAATTTGGATTTGATATCCCAATTTCCCCGTTTATTTCGATATGTTTCCATATTTTAAGTATTCAACATTTCAACTAAAAATTTCCCAATCTAGTTTTCTAAATAAAATTTCCAATCTAGTTCAAACTAAAATTTCACTAAGTTCGGTTAGTTATCTACATAACCAATTCAACTATCTTGGTTCCAAATACATACTGAACCTCTACACCATTTAATTACACTATGGTTCATAGCTTATATATAACAATTTAAATTTAACAGTTTCATATAGATTCTCGATTTTACATCGTTATTATCTAGCCTTGAACCCTCCCTTATTCGATTCAATATCATTTTAGTGATCATGAATTACACCTTACCCAAATTTCTTAAATTTTATTAAACGTGAAATATCTCATTCGATAAATTTCAATTTGATTTAGATAAATAAATCCTTATCTAAATACCATTTCAAAATAACCCAACTTTATTTCCCAATCCTAATTGTTCAATATTATTGCAAAATTTTCCGAAATGAAATTTCATAAATATTTATCATAATTTATGTATTTAATCACATCTTGATTAAACTAGATATAATTAACTCTATGTTTATCAATTTCCCTTTTATACATGTATTTAAGAATTTACACATAAATAAAACCATATTTTCTTATCATATGGTCAAATGTTACGAATATTATCATTTCAATCCATACACTAAATATATACGGGTGGATAGCATTCCACCCGAAATCCCAAATTTAAATTAAATAAAACCCGCTTGGGTCTATCATTTAAACCCATTTCAATTCAAAACAACCATAACAAAAGGGAATTGCAGTGTGATGACCGGGATAGTGTCAAAGTAAATAAACAAGTAATAACAACGGTCAATAACAATTCAATAAATAAATCAATAACTCCGAAATAATCGTATTTATTTGCATTGTTATTTGTATAATTATTTCTAGAATCTACACTATCATTTCATGTAGATTAAAGATTATTACATTACAGTTTTTCACTTGTCGTTCCTTTTTATATTTTAGTTTAAACTACAACAATTAATCTAAACTACGTTCAAAGATTTAAATTATAATTTATCAATTTCTACGATAATTAATGGGTCAAATTTAACTAATCAAATTTACATATGGCGGGGTCAGGTTTTTAATAAATCAAGGTCCGTCATAAATAATCCGTTTTACTTTGTAAACTATACTACCCAAATTTAACTAGCAAACTAGTTATTACTAACAATAATAGTTAACATCCAATTCAAACAACAATCAATCAATCAATCAATCAATTAATCAATATTCAATCAACCCGTATTATTATCACATAAATAATTAACCGATAATGGTGTCAGGTGTCATAGGTGAACGGGTACAGATAATAGCAGTCATAACAGTATAAACAACTAACAGCAGCATATTTCAATTGTCGTTTCAATTGAAATCAAATTTAATAAATAAAGAAAGTTAATCGTGAGTGATTACTCACCTTTCGAGGCTAGATAGGTTTGACGAAGAAATAAGCTACGGATTCCAAATCAACGCTAGATGGATACGATTCGATGAAGAAACATGCACGACGGATACAGCTGATAATAGGATCGATAAACGAATCAGCATCGGATTTATAAGGATAGATGGTATAAATAAACTTATGTGTATAACTATATATAACTAATTTCATGAATAAAACATATTCGAAAATACAACGCATTTTAAATTGAATATATATATATATATATATATATATATCTTTCCCCATTATTATCCAAATCACAACACATAAATAAATCAATATAATTGTAAAGTCAATACCTTATTGAAACCAATATATATATTTTTATATTAATTGTAGAAGAAAACTGTACAAAACTTAATAACTTGCATATACAAATATATATATATATAAATAGCTGAAACCAAAGGTAGAATATAGACTTATCCTTTACAAAATCTTATAAAGCCATGTATACTTTACTTTTTTTTTTTTATATATATATATAAACAAAATATATGTAATATGCACGCATGGACGAAATAAATTTACTCAGATTGGTATCAAAATATGCAGACTCGCCTATGTAAAATTAACCCAGCCTACTTCATGCGGGAATTGATATGCATATATAGCCTAATATACTATATAACTCTATATGTGACACTCAACTAAATACATTTATAGATCTAACACATAACTCATATCTACCCATATCAACCTTGTAGATAAACCCACAGCCTGACTTATATGAGAACCAATGCATATACAATGAAACATGCAGACGAGCTTATACACTAACATGAACAAACGTTAAATAGCAATTTATCAAAACTGTACAACACTGCTTATGTACGTATTTATATATACTGTCCTTTATTTTGTTCTATTTTAAAACCCATATTTATTCAAAACATATATACGTATGGAAAACAGCTCATATAAATATATAACTCATATACTTATAGTATTTTGAAATCAATATTTACTATAAACCCAATGTAAACAGTTTATCAAAATATATATATAATAAAAGCTAGATGAATCCCATGTCTGTAGTAACCAATATGTAGTATGAAAACAATCTATACATATATCTTATATAAGCAACAGATTTATAGTATGTATATACCATTAAATATATAATAGTATGTATATAATATAACATAGCCTTGAAATATATACAATATTTTATAAAACAATATATCCAAACAGTTTGTATATTTATAGGCTAATATAACTTATCTTATGTCAAAAAAAATGTGTATTATAGACATATTAGAAAAGTCGAATATAGGCTTGGTGCAATAGGGCTGGAACAATTGCAAAGCAAACAAACGAACACAACCGAATATAACTACAAATGTATACCAAGATGCACTCACCTATATCTTCTCTCCCATAAGCGAGAACGGCTGCTCTACTAGACGAGTGGGAGCAAGGTCACGGATAGGAAATCAAGTTGCTACGGCAACTGGAGGCTTTCTTTAAGCCGAGAGGCTGATGGGTGCGGCTGTCGATATGGGTAGGGCTGACGTGGCGCTTGGTGATGTCAGGTGGAACTCGGGTGGTGGTGCTGCACGTGGGGCGGGAAGTGGTAGGGGATGGTCAGGGCCGATGCTTAGGCGGTAGCCAGGCGATGTGGAGGAAGAAGGATCGGCCAAGCATGCGGAGGAGAGGAAGAAATGGAGAGCTACTGGGTAGATCTCAAGGGAGCAGCAAAATGAGGAGGTGGCAAGTCCGTTCTCAGTTAATACAAAATAAAAGGGACGAAATGAAGGCCAGATGCATTATAACCAGTAAAGAAATATGGACCGTTCAAATAATTAATGCTAACGTATAAAATTTTATATTTCAAACCGATGGAAACGAGGCAGTCATTGAAAAGGTGAAAAAAAATAAAAATAACAGCCGATAATAAATGCCCTGCAGCCGTTTGAAAACTGAATGGACATCACAAGTGGTACCGCTATGACGAGCTGTTTTATCGTTTCTGTCGCATACCGTACCTTAAAATACAGAAATGAATATACTACGGAGATCAGCCCAACGAGACGATCAAAATGGTATACAGATTTCGGTGGTACGATCATCCGATCAAAAGTCGATAATCGGTACCAGAAATGCAGCAAATTTGATTAGAATTAAGATGCACGGAGCAATAGAAGTCCGAATTTGGAAAACAAAAGATGACCTCTTACTCGGAAAAGGATTTAGAATTTTTCTATAGAAAAATATTCAGGCTTGAAAATAAATTTATTATCAGCAATTATTAGCTAGCTTGAATTTTACAGAATTTCGCAAAGAAATAAACTTTGATGAAATAAAATTGAAAATTTACCATCTGCTATGTTTAGTTGGACGTAATCCAAATATTAAATTTTTATTTGCAAATTAATTTATTAAAAATTCACCAAAAACCAATTAAATACGTAAATAAAACAATAAAATTTATTAAAATCTTACAGGTCGTTACACTCTCCCCCACTCAAAACTTTTCGTCCCCGAAAAGGAAGGAGGTAGGAGAATAGAACAACCAGGAATAAAGTAAACTGAAAGTGAAGGGTAGATAATTTAATTAAAACTTTATAAATTTTACTTGAAATATTCAATACTTTTCAAACCCCCTTTTTGAAACAATTGTTCCATTATTATTTATATTTACAAAGACTATTGAAACATTAAATCCATAATTCATAATTTTATAAATTTTATCTTAAGATATTTTTCAAATATTATTAATAAATCAATGATAAATCATTTACTTTAAATTAATAATTGTTTTCAAATTAATTGTTTTCTTCAAAGATGTTTTATTAAATTAATATCTTCAAAATATTTATAACACTAATTTTATTTTTTTTTATTTATTTAACAATGTAGTATATCATTAGCCAATATTTAAAGGATAAATCCAACAAGGAAGGAAGGTAGATTTGTAAACAGAATCAAGGTGAATAAATAAGCTGAGCAGATAAGGTAGATTCAAAAGAAGGGATCGGGCACGAATTTGTTAATTCACCAAAGGAATTTAAATTCCAAAGATTAATACAAAATTTCTTTGTCGGGAAAATACTTCTATATTAAGTACTTTTATAATTATATTTTCATAATAAATACTGTAATATCGGAATAAATTATCCTTTCGAAAATACTTTTATAACTCGATGTTTCAACAAGTTTATCCTCGTTCTTGCAGACTCTGGCCATGCGTTGATCAGGCGCAAAGCTAGAATTCTTCAAGTACTAAGTAGACTTGTTTCAACACCCAGTGAAAATACTTGAAAAACCTTTAAAAATAGATATGGAAAGTACGATCCAATCAAACCAAAAACCTTTGTCCGATCATGGTTCGCAGATACACAATGGTTACGCCTGGTTCCCCCAGGAAACAATCCATATCCGTAAGCTTTCACAGCCCTGCGAGTTACGCCATGATGACTAGTAGGGTGCAGGATACACAATGGTTACGCCTGGTTCCCCCAGGAAACAATCCGTACCCCCAGGCAAGACTCAGCCAGGCACTTGCGCTACTATTCGCGACCTACACAGATTGCAGGATACACAATGGTTACGCCTGGTTCCCCCAGGAAACAATCCGTACCCCCAGGCAAGACTCAGCCAGGCAATTTCGCTGTGCATTCACGAGAGAAAAAGAAACCGTGGGATACGCCACGGTGGGAACACTCGAGTATTACATCCGGAAAACCAAAAATCAGAGAGAATAATATCGATAGAATGAATCCACGCTGTGGCCACAAAGCGGATATCAAGCAGAAGGCACTTTCCATATCTTTACTTGGAAAATATATATATATATATATATCATATAGTACCTTTTCAAATCACTTTCAAATTTTGTACTTATATAAAGTCCATATATATAGGATTCCATTTTTCCAAATCGAATACTTTCCAAATCAATAGTATATCAAAACGTACTTATATAGACTTTGATTATATAAAATCTCTTTCCAAATTGAGTACCTTTCAAATCAATAGATTTCAAATCACTTTCATACTTATACAAATCCATTTTCTATAAGTCCGACCACTCCCAAATCAAGTGCTTAATTATATAAGGTTCTCAGTTTCAAATCATTCAATATCACTTCAGTTTCAAAATCATATATATAATTTCACCAAATTTTCTTCCAATTTAAATATCCAAATTTCAAAGTCCCAAAATAATAGGCTTATAAAATAATCCCAGTTTCCCAATTAAACTGATTCAAGTCAAACTAATTTATTTCCAACATCACCATATAAGTACTGGTTTTTTTTTTTTTTTTTTTTAATTTCAATTTAATTTCAAAACCAAATATTTTCTCAAAATCAATTATACTCAAAAACGGTTTCCAAATTATATCTATTTCTATTTGAAATATCCAATTTTTTTTTCCTCTCTGAAAACCATTATTCAAACTAAATTTTTTTTTCAAGCATTTCAAAACTAAATTCCATATTAGTATAATTCAAAATATTCATATTCTCTTATTTAACAAAAGGCTTCAAACTTAAATATACAAACTAAACTTATATGCTTTATCAAATATTTTATACTTTTCGAAATTTCTTAGTTTTAAGCCTTGATTCGGAAGTGCTCGAACCTTCTAAATAGTCGGTGAAAATCAATTTCAAATCCAAGAGTTGGAAATCAAATTTCTATAAATTTGAGTTATTCTAAGTCAAATCAAAACTCGAGGATCGAACACCGGCATATTTTATTCCAAATATATACATATATCTTTCGAAAATATCAAATTACTTCGGAATTTGAAATCAAAACGGTTTTACAAGATCACTCGCATAGCGAAGCTATTAAAGTGGCCTCTCCCCCACTCAGAAACTCGAAAATCAATGTCGATGATGCGTGCACTCATCACCGAAATTATTCTCCAGCGACATAAGTGAGTTCTGGACTTCTATTTTCTTGAAAACTTCTTTGAAATTTCTTCAAAATTATTGGAATTCATTTGAACTTATTTGAAACATTTCTTATTCGGAAAAATACTTTCAAATCGTATTATTTATATATATATTTTTTTTTTTTCCAAAATCTTAAAACCAATTTCAAAATACCGGAATCCAATTCTCGAATTTCAAATTTAACTTTTACAGTTATAAATCATTTTTATATAATAAACCTCTTATAATTTTCAAATTTTTAAATCCCTTCAAAACCTTTATACATATAGGTATATAATCCTTATTGAAAACAATTTCTTTTATATACGGGATAAAATTTTGATATATAAAGCAATTTCAAAATACAACATACCCGATTTTTCAAAGGATAAATTAAAAATGGATTTCAAACAAAGATGGAAATTTAAATTAGAGGAACTCTAATCAATAGAATCCTGATACGAAGATAGACTCAACAAAGTTGAGAAAATCAAAATACAAAATAGAAGATGGATATCTTTCTATAAATCGCGGGCGACCTTCACCGGGTCAACCGTGACTTCAGGGATATGCTCGATGCGGAATTCTAAAACAAATAGATATTCGTTTGCCAAATATAGAATTCGGCATATCAAGATATATCAGCATCGTAAACCGAGGATACAACGATCTTCGGTGAATTAATCCAATTGTACGGAGTTCATCCGTTTTATAGAACATTCAGTGGAGTCATTGGATACTCCAGAATCAAAAGAACATAAATAGAGGGAGACAAGAATGAATTTCGGAATCGAGGGGCATTCCAAAATTCAAAGAAGGTCGAGTCAAAAAGGAAGAGATTCAACTCGCGCGAAAGTGATTCTGTAAATAAATTTACCATATATGTTAAGTTTTGCCTAGAACCTGGCTCTGATACCAACTGTAACGACCCGCTATTTTGAACCATTCAAATCGACACTAAAACCATACATGTCCGACTTGAAAAATTCAAGATACCGAATTGTTAATTTTATTTGGCAAAACTTAAAATATACAGTAAATAAATCAAACACAGATCACAGACACAGAGTAATATAATGCAGCGGAATAGAAAAATAGTAGTTCATGAAGCTACTATATACATCAGAGTTTAAAATAAACTACATCAGAATTCTCTGGAATACAGAAAGGTCTTCAGTACGAGCCGATGCCTTCTCTGAACCAGTCAACTAGAAAACTGAAAGCTGAAACGATAGTTGGATCTCCAAATGAAGCTCCAATCTCCGAAGGTGAGTCTCGAATGCTGGATTACTCGGTCTGACCCGAGCGTAAAGCAAAACACAAAACACTCGAGTCAGGATTAACATTCTTATATCAATAAATTCAACTCAAATGAAATATCAACTGAAATACAATATAACTTAAAGGATGTTTGGGATGTCCATCCTCTAAGGGTCCATAGAACTATCTACAGGGTGGAATTATACACTATTACACCGTGGTCGTTTACTTAATTTATACCTCAAACCCAAATATCAAATTCGCTTTAAATAATCATATTTCCCAAGATAGTATTTATATATTTTAATAATGTATACAGTAAAGTACTTTCAATTTCCTTAACTTAACAAATCGTTTCACATCAACCCGACCTTCCCATTTAAATTAAATCCAATCTCCTTTTATTAGTATAAATCTTCCTAAATTAACCACTTAAATCTATAATTCCCAAATTTGGATTTGATATCCCAATTTCCCCGTTTATTTCGATATGTTTCCATATTTTAAGTATTCAACATTTCAACTAAAAATTTCCCAATCTAGTTTTCTAAATAAAATTTCCAATCTAGTTCAAACTAAAATTTCACTAAGTTCGGTTAGTTATCTACATAACCAATTCAACTATCTTGGTTCCAAATACATACTGAACCTCTACACCATTTAATTACACTATGGTTCATAGCTTATATATAACAATTTAAATTTAACAGTTTCATATAGATTCTCGATTTTACATCGTTATTATCTAGCCTTGAACCCTCCCTTATTCGATTCAATATCATTTTAGTGATCATGAATTACACCTTACCCAAATTTCTTAAATTTTATTAAACGTGAAATATCTCATTCGATAAATTTCAATTTGATTTAGATAAATAAATCCTTATCTAAATACCATTTCAAAATAACCCAACTTTATTTCCCAATCCTAATTGTTCAATATTATTGCAAAATTTTCCGAAATGAAATTTCATAAATATTTATCATAATTTATGTATTTAATCACATCTTGATTAAACTAGATATAATTAACTCTATGTTTATCAATTTCCCTTTTATACATGTATTTAAGAATTTACACATAAATAAAACCATATTTTCTTATCATATGGTCAAATGTTACGAATATTATCATTTCAATCCATACACTAAATATATACGGGTGGATAGCATTCCACCCGAAATCCCAAATTTAAATTAAATAAAACCCGCTTGGGTCTATCATTTAAACCCATTTCAATTCAAAACAACCATAACAAAAGGGAATTGCAGTGTGATGACCGGGATAGTGTCAAAGTAAATAAACAAGTAATAACAACGGTCAATAACAATTCAATAAATAAATCAATAACTCCGAAATAATCGTATTTATTTGCATTGTTATTTGTATAATTATTTCTAGAATCTACACTATCATTTCATGTAGATTAAAGATTATTACATTACAGTTTTTCACTTGTCGTTCCTTTTTATATTTTAGTTTAAACTACAACAATTAATCTAAACTACGTTCAAAGATTTAAATTATAATTTATCAATTTCTACGATAATTAATGGGTCAAATTTAACTAATCAAATTTACATATGGCGGGGTCAGGTTTTTAATAAATCAAGGTCCGTCATAAATAATCCGTTTTACTTTGTAAACTATACTACCCAAATTTAACTAGCAAACTAGTTATTACTAACAATAATAGTTAACATCCAATTCAAACAACAATCAATCAATCAATCAATCAATTAATCAATATTCAATCAACCCGTATTATTATCACATAAATAATTAACCGATAATGGTGTCAGGTGTCATAGGTGAACGGGTACAGATAATAGCAGTCATAACAGTATAAACAACTAACAGCAGCATATTTCAATTGTCGTTTCAATTGAAATCAAATTTAATAAATAAAGAAAGTTAATCGTGAGTGATTACTCACCTTTCGAGGCTAGATAGGTTTGACGAAGAAATAAGCTACGGATTCCAAATCAACGCTAGATGGATACGATTCGATGAAGAAACATGCACGACGGATACAGCTGATAATAGGATCGATAAACGAATCAGCATCGGATTTATAAGGATAGATGGTATAAATAAACTTATGTGTATAACTATATATAACTAATTTCATGAATAAAACATATTCGAAAATACAACGCATTTTAAATTGAATATATATATATATATATATATATATATATATATATCTTTCCCCATTATTATCCAAATCACAACACATAAATAAATCAATATAATTGTAAAGTCAATACCTTATTGAAACCAATATATATATTTTTATATTAATTGTAGAAGAAAACTGTACAAAACTTAATAACTTGCATATACAAATATATATATATAAATAGCTGAAACCAAAGGTAGAATATAGACTTATCCTTTACAAAATCTTATAAAGCCATGTATACTTTACTTTTTTTTTTTTTTTATATATATATATAAACAAAATATATGTAATATGCACGCATGGACGAAATAAATTTACTCAGATTGGTATCAAAATATGCAGACTCGCCTATGTAAAATTAACCCAGCCTACTTCATGCGGGAATTGATATGCATATATAGCCTAATATACTATATAACTCTATATGTGACACTCAACTAAATACATTTATAGATCTAACACATAACTCATATCTACCCATATCAACCTTGTAGATAAACCCACAGCCTGACTTATATGAGAACCAATGCATATACAATGAAACATGCAGACGAGCTTATACACTAACATGAACAAACGTTAAATAGCAATTTATCAAAACTGTACAACACTGCTTATGTACGTATTTATATATACTGTCCTTTATTTTGTTCTATTTTAAAACCCATATTTATTCAAAACATATATACGTATGGAAAACAGCTCATATAAATATATAACTCATATACTTATAGTATTTTGAAATCAATATTTACTATAAACCCAATGTAAACAGTTTATCAAAATATATATATAATAAAAGCTAGATGAATCCCATGTCTGTAGTAACCAATATGTAGTATGAAAACAATCTATACATATATCTTATATAAGCAACAGATTTATAGTATGTATATACCATTAAATATATAATAGTATGTATATAATATAACATAGCCTTGAAATATATACAATATTTTATAAAACAATATATCCAAACAGTTTGTATATTTATAGGCTAATATAACTTATCTTATGTCAAAAAAAATGTGTATTATAGACATATTAGAAAAGTCGAATATAGGCTTGGTGCAATAGGGCTGGAACAATTGCAAAGCAAACAAACGAACACAACCGAATATAACTACAAATGTATACCAAGATGCACTCACCTATATCTTCTCTCCCATAAGCGAGAACGGCTGCTCTACTAGACGAGTGGGAGCAAGGTCACGGATAGGAAATCAAGTTGCTACGGCAACTGGAGGCTTTCTTTAAGCCGAGAGGCTGATGGGTGCGGCTGTCGATATGGGTAGGGCTGACGTGGCGCTTGGTGATGTCAGGTGGAACTCGGGTGGTGGTGCTGCACGTGGGGCGGGAAGTGGTAGGGGATGGTCAGGGCCGATGCTTAGGCGGTAGCCAGGCGATGTGGAGGAAGAAGGATCGGCCAAGCATGCGGAGGAGAGGAAGAAATGGAGAGCTACTGGGTAGATCTCAAGGGAGCAGCAAAATGAGGAGGTGGCAAGTCCGTTCTCAGTTAATACAAAATAAAAGGGACGAAATGAAGGCCAGATGCATTATAACCAGTAAAGAAATATGGACCGTTCAAATAATTAATGCTAACGTATAAAATTTTATATTTCAAACCGATGGAAACGAGGCAGTCATTGAAAAGGTGAAAAAAAATAAAAATAACAGCCGATAATAAATGCCCTGCAGCCGTTTGAAAACTGAATGGACATCACAAGTGGTACCGCTATGACGAGCTGTTTTATCGTTTCTGTCGCATACCGTACCTTAAAATACAGAAATGAATATACTACGGAGATCAGCCCAACGAGACGATCAAAATGGTATACAGATTTCGGTGGTACGATCATCCGATCAAAAGTCGATAATCGGTACCAGAAATGCAGCAAATTTGATTAGAATTAAGATGCACGGAGCAATAGAAGTCCGAATTTGGAAAACAAAAGATGACCTCTTACTCGGAAAAGGATTTAGAATTTTTCTATAGAAAAATATTCAGGCTTGAAAATAAATTTATTATCAGCAATTATTAGCTAGCTTGAATTTTACAGAATTTCGCAAAGAAATAAACTTTGATGAAATAAAATTGAAAATTTACCATCTGCTATGTTTAGTTGGACGTAATCCAAATATTAAATTTTTATTTGCAAATTAATTTATTAAAAATTCACCAAAAACCAATTAAATACGTAAATAAAACAATAAAATTTATTAAAATCTTACAGGTCGTTACATAATGTGTCGCGACCTAGCGAACAAAGTGGGTTCGCGAGTTAATGGTACAAAGACCGAGCGACCTAACATTCGAACGACCCAGGAAGTAAGGGGCCGAGCGACCTACGAGTTTAAGGGGTCGAGCGACCTAGAGGTGTTCGCGACCTAGTGGTCGAGCGACTTAAGGGGGTACGCGACCTAAGGGAAACTCGCGACCTAACATTGCCGAGCTAAGGTAAGGTGTGACTCAACCAGGTGAGCGACCTAAGGAAGACGAACGACTTAAGGAACTCGCGGGTTAGAAGATGTGAGCGACCTAAGGGTTTAAAGGCCACGCGACCTAACGCCTTAACTAGGCTGAGCGACCTAACGCTGCAGAGGAGATTTAAGGCCAGAAACGACCTACGACCTAAACCCCATACGACCTAACGTGAAACGACGTAACTCCGAAGTGAAAATTCAAGGCAGTGCGACCTAGCGCGATAACACACGAGCGACCTATGGGTTAGGTCGCGAGCGACCTAACTCCGAACACAGAAAAATGGACAGAACGACCTAAGTGCAGAAAATTCACCAAAACGCTAAAAATTGGAGTTTTTCGCCAATCCAATCCAAACCAAATGCTAATATGCATGCAAAAATGATAGGGAATCATTGCCAACAGTCCAATATAGTTATAGGCTAGAATTGTGAGATAAAAATCTCACCCTTGCACCAAATTTATGAAGAAAAGCTTGAAAGCAATGGAGAAGTAATCACAAGCTTGAATCCAATATCTTCTTCTTGAATTTGGAATTGAATGTTGGATTTGCAAGAGAATTTGAGCTTGGAATATTAATTTCCCCTTCCACTCACCATTAATGCTAAAGCTTGGTTGTTAGGAAATTTATGAAGAGTGAGGAGAAGGAGAGAAGTGGGTTTGAGTTATAATGGCTAATCTAACCCAAAGTCCAAAGCGGAAAAGTAAGTGAAATTCCACTAACTCCAAACCTATCAATGTTTATACTTAAAAAAATTGTAAATGGCATTTCGAACTCAATGGAAGTGGTCTCGAGTCCTAATTTGACCATTTGCAAAAAGAAGCTTTTCGGACCAATATCAGATTAACGACAAAATATTTAAATAAAATATTTAAATATAAAATCGATAAATATGCGGGTTGTTACACACACACACACAATGCAAACGTAGAATCGGAGGAGATTTCTCCTTATGATAGTCAAAGATGCTTGATACACATTAAAAAGAAACATTTGATATTATTACTAGTGCATAGTGCAGAAAACATTTCGAAAATAAAGATATAAATCTTAGCCAGCATAGGCATTTTGCACTTATGCCTACTATAGCTACCATCCAGACAGTGGGGCTCCACCATAAGTGAATGATAGGTTCTACAACTAAAACCGTACAAGGCTCGTATCGTTTCTTTGGATTTCCAACAAATGCTCGGGCCAAGGAACTTCCCATTGCCACATGGAAACGCCTCTGGAAAGATGCCCCGAGAACCTAACCGGATCTCTGCCAACACAAGGCTGGTTTACCTCTACAAAAATAGGTAACTACTGACGCGCGTATGTCATCCCCCGGTTGTAACAACCTTTATCTGAGGATCCTCAACCAACATCAATCACAAAGTCATATAAATTTGCAATATTCACATAAGTTAAGTATCTGGGCTCCATACCATGATACCACTTCTATCCAAAAGGAAATTACATACACCAAGGGGCGCTACTCCCTAGAACCTTCCTGTTTTGACCATTTCCGCGGTATGAGGTCCGACGAAGTCTCGTCCACAAAGCTACGCATTTTACAAAAGCCACGCTTTTATTAACAAATAATCAGCAGCACTCAGCATGCCACATTACCAAATTGGAAATATATCACTGATAACCTTCAACTACATAACCTCTGAGCTTGTACGTCTCTGAGAAGGGTGTTAAGCTAAGAGAATAAAGTCTCAGCCACCAACAGAAATGTATTTGAAAGAAATCTGCTTTATATCTCAAATTGTAATGTTAGACATACAATCCATACAAGTCTGTTCTGGGTTCGAACAGAACCGAAGGCATTTCCGAAGAAGTCCTTGCAATCCATGTATTCACAATCCCGATTGGACTTCCCATCACTTAGGGAATCTCTATACCGTAGCTACTCGGTGCAGAGACAATCAATAGGTCATCCTATCGTTCTCGCAAATACCTGGTCTTCACCACCGGTCTTCAAATGCTATCCATAACGACGTATCACATATTCGGAATGGGTTATACGACCCAAAGGTCCTTTCCCGGCTAACCCGAATAGTGAGCGCAACATTTAAAACATATGGATATGGGATTTCAATTAAGTCACAACTTAACAATTCAAAATTTTCTTTCAAATGATTTAAACCAATTACCATTTACAATCTTTTAAACAAAAAGATTAATTTCACAAAAATTCACCCAGTTTCTCAAAGGTTCATTCAAAAGTTCCAAACAATTCCATCTCAATTGGATTAATTGATTTAAATCTTTAAATCAAAGGTTTGTTTCATAGCTTTCAAATCGTTCCTAAATATTCACAAAAAAGTTCGTTTCCAAATATTCATCTATAACTTGGAAAACTATTTCAGTTTACTTGAAATCCCTTTAATACAATTTGAAATTCATTTCTCTTATGAAAGCTTTTTATCATTTAGAAACAACAGTGTTATTTCGGAAAAACCCTATTTCATTTATACAAGTTATAATCTTTGGGTTAATTCAAATTCCCAAAAGAACAATGCTTTAAAAATGGTTTGACTCATATATAACTAGTATAATATCGTTAATTCCTAGTTTCAAATCATAGAATTAAATTCTAAATTTTGAATTCAAGTTTAAATCAAATTATTTAAATTCTAAAACTTAATCAAGTTATTCAAAATAAATTTCATCTTTAAAATTCCATTTCAAAAGCTTTTCACGTTAAACCAAATCCATTTCCAAAACATTTGAATTTAAAAATTCAGATTTAAAACTATTTCAAAAATCTGTGACTTAACCGATTTCCTTGTGAAATCCCTATTTGTGTGTGTATAAGTGGGGTCCAGGGGTTTAACACAATAGTGCAACATCATTCAATATCATAGATTAAAACACAAAAATATAGTCGATAAGCGATATAACTATAACGCTTATCGTCCATTCACAAATTCACAGATAATATGCAGATGTATCATCAATAATTGAATAAAGTACTCAGTTAAATGCACAGAACACAATCTCACAGATCAGTTAGTACAATCGATTCAAGGCATCTCATACAATACAATCATTCGTATGTAAGGTCAAGCATTTAATAATCATTCATAAGTAGGATTAATTAATTATATAAATCCTAAATTAATTCAATTTAATTTCCAATTATATCAATTACTTATGAACTAATTATCCAATACTGATTAATAAATCACAAATCGTTTGATATAAATTAATTTATCAAACACTTTAATCAATTATTCTCAATTAATCATATTAATTAAATTAACCTTTAAACCTATTTCATAATTTATTACCCTTAATAAATCAAAATATCCAAAATTTATTATAATAAGTGATTAATCCTTAATTACTTTCATTAAGTAATTACATTTAAACAGTTTATAATCGATTATCTAAATTAATTAATCCAATTAATTATTAACATTAATCACTTTAATCAATACCTAATAATCCTTAGTTAATTATCTTTATTATTAATAACATTTCTTAATTACTTTCTTAAGAAATTATCTTAGATTAATTCACTATTAATCATTTCTAATTATAAATTAATCTAAATTATCTACTTATAAATTAAATAAATCAACTCTTTAATTACCTTATAAATCAAGTCATTTTATTACCTTAATTATTTCTAAGATAATTAATTTCTTTATTAATGATTTTATAAATCATTTAAGTGTATTTTAAAACACTTCACTTCTAAACTTAGATTCAAATTTTTATTTAGATAAAACTCTTATTATATATACATTTGAAAATATTTATTTCAATTTTACCTTTAAATTTCATTTTAAATCCATGATTTAAAATGAAAATCCATTTACCTTTAACAAAGTTTACAACCAATTTAAAACTTTGAAATTCACATGTTAGAGAATTATTTACCTTATAATAGAAGTTTAAAGGAATTCAAAAGAGTTAGATCAAATTTTTTTTTTCACATATTTAAATTATGCTTTTCTTATTTAAACATTTAGATTTACAAAACTCTCTTTTATTTTCAAAATCTGGAATTCAATTTAGGTCCAGGTCCTGGTTTAAATTTTGTTTCAATCTTTTCTTACGCTTTAAATTTCCATTTTTAAATACAAATTCTTTTTGTTTCACTTAAGTACTTAATCACTTTTAAATTATTAAAACAATTAAATTCAAAACTTTGTTTATTTTCGAACTAAGTTTAAAACTAACTTGAATTTATATTCAACTTTTGATTTAAAACTTATCTGAGATCTTGCTTTAAACTTAAAAATTAAATTTCAGAATTTCAAACAAAAAAAAGTTTCAAGGAGGCTAGACAACATAACTACTCGAGCTCCTTTCGTTCTTACTTTGAGCCAAACAAAAAATGCACAAGCGAATACCCGAGTCAAGCATGCGAGACAAACCCTGCATCCATTTCAATTACCCCAGACTTCCCATTTTATCAAAAACCTCGAGTAATGTGCACATGCACATGGCCGCCGACCATCACCGGTCACCTCAGATGGCTTCATCACATCAGCCAACATCCACGCAACAACTTCCGACCATCCCTACTCCTTCACACCCGCACAAAGTCGAACTTGAGTATACACTCCGGCATCAACTTCGTCCTTAAAACATGTCAACACCTCTCCTTCACGACTCCGACCACCGTAGGTTCTAAAACTACGGCATCGACTTCGTCTACAACTCGACTACCATCAACCAAAAACTCGCTGCACTCGATCCACTTCACACGTCATGACGATCGATCCTTCAAACCCAGTAAAAACTAGGGTTATAGACCAAATCCATGTCGCTCTCCTCCAAAACGATTTGATAATTCTTCTTTGCATTTTCCCCTTAATCTACGATCGTCAAACTAGCTTTAGACAAAAACCCAAGTCCTCCCTACCCCTCTATCACCAGAAGTTGCCTCAAATAAGACTTCCAGTTAAACCCAAAATGTAACCTCAATGCTTTATTAAAAATAGTAAATTTGGTTTTAAAAATCAAGTTTTAGTCTTAGCTTTTGATTTATACACCTGAATTTATAAACTACTAGCTTTGAATTTTGACTTATATTAACATGCACTGATGTTATAATACTTTCAGAGAGAAACAAGTTTTATTTTGACCAACTTAAATTTTTTTTAACTTCAGTCCAGATTAAATCAAACAACATTTATTTGAAAATCAGATCCTATCAAGGACTAGATCATGTGGTAAAGATTTATAAATAAAAAATTTGAGCCTGAGAAAAAAAAAGCTGAACAGAGCAATTATAAACAGCATGCACACAAATAAACATTCACATCAGACATTCATACACACACACACACACACACACACACACACACATGCAATACACATTTATATCCAACCATACTAGCATGGAACCCTATCATATTTTAAATTTTTAAAAAGTTACTCACTGTTGTTGTTGAGAAAATGGACAGAGTTTCTTTTTTTGTTGAGACAATCAGTGAATTTGCAAGCTGAAGCTCCCCTTCTTATTTAACTGATTTGGACAAATTTGTATTGTTTAGGTTGATATTCACTTCAGTTTTTCTCAGCCTTGAAGGACGAAGTGATGATGAGGAAGTTGATATATAGGAGGAAGTATATAGGGTGTTTATATTATTTATTAAAATAGGCATGGCTGCTAAGGAATGGAAGCATTTAATGCTAAGTGCTTTGTTCCCATGCTTCTTATTCTTTTATTTTTACAGCCTATGCTTATGTACCTCTTTATTTTTAGTTATGTTTTGTTTGTACTTATTTATGCATATGTTTATAAATCTTCAAGTCAGAGATCATGGTATGGAGGCTGATGGTGTTGTATGTACTTAGGGATGATATTATTTTGTACAATATGATAAAATATTGTTTGTTCATTATGCAGGTCTCGGCTGAGAGATTTTGTTATATTTTTCTTCTTTGCTTGGTGGCTGAAATGATATTGTATGTTATTTTATATAAAACATTGACTTCCTTTGCAAGATGAAGTCTTTTATTATCTTGCATACTTTTGTTTATGTAAAGTTGTGATGAGTGTTGTTTTGACTTATATATTGATATTACTTGGTTTTACTATCTTGCTTTGCATTATGGCTCTATAATATAAATAAATTTCTATAGTTAATATGTTGTTAAAATTATTCTAGTGTAATCACTTTATATTGTTAATTTATCGTGTGTATATTTATTTCTACTTCTAATTTAAATATTTAATTTGTTATACTTTATCAAATTTATTTTACTTTGCATATTTATTTACAACTATCCAAATTAATTTCAATTAATTCATATTTTTAAACTAATATTCTATATTGATTTCCAATTAATTCCACAATTTTTATTCAAAAATTAAATAAATTATCAATTTACACTCAATTAAAATCCGAGATCGTTACAGACTTCCCCCTTAAAAGGAATTTCGTCCTCGAAATTTGCCAAAGAGAGATAACGAAGATAGGTGAAAGATAGAGAAACATCTTTTCAGATCAAACCGGATATCAGACTGCATTTGGCTCACCAAATCAGAATATCAGCAGTAGATACAAGAAATTATAATAGAATTTCAAATTTGGTTTTAAACGAAATCGCTTTATTGATACAATTCAAATTTAGCTTCATATTTTATTAATCAATTTAACTCAATTTTAAAATTTCCAATTTATTTAAAATTTTAATTCCAAATTCCAAATTTGTATTCATTAAGGTTTAAATCCAAAACTGATAAGAAACTGATGAAGATACGAAGTAAGAATTTTCCTACTGCGATTCGTAGGGCCGCCATCACATCGAAACTTCTTCCTGGAGCTGTCACGAAGTAATCAAAAGAATCTGAAATCGAATCAAAGAAATTTGATAGAGAAAGATTGTTTCCACTGTTGTAGGGTATTGACCATTTATCATCGTATTTCCCTATCCCCTATCTCGTTCTCTTCTTGCACTCATACTCACTATCTGTGGATAGTAAGAGAATTTACTGAGGCATTCAAACGGATATCTTAGGGATATACTCATTCTAGGGATATACTTCACCCTATCTCTAATGAGCTACTTAATGTGTTATACTCCTGAGCTAAAGTTCAACCTTAGCTCTGATACCAAATGTAACGATAAGTATTTTTCGCGTTCGAAAATCGACATCCATACTTTACATCGTACTCGAATGCCGTAGATCCGACCGTTCAAATCCGATTTGCCGGTGCTTGTAACACAGTTTAGTAAACAACATAGCGGAAGAAAAAGAATAATACATTGATATACAGCATTTATACAATATCTGATACAACAGATGATACAATAGATATCAATATACATCAGAGATACAATAGAATAGCAGAGGAAAAGAAAATAGATAACATTAGCAACGGAAGAAATAACTCCAGATAGTCTTCAAAAGAGAACTCCAGCAGCAGCTCGAACCAAGATCACGATTCACCAAGACAAGCAAGTCTTGTTCACATCCAAAGACTGAACTAGCTCCAGATAATCTACTAAACCTGACTATCCGAAAAACCCAAAACTAGACTGCCCGTATGGAAAAATTTTGAGTACCCAGAGTTTAGGAAAGAAACAATAAACTCCGGATCAGTCATGAGACTGGTATGAGTAACAAAAACAGTTTTATCTTTAAAAACAAACAAAAAAATATTTTAAAATAGATTCGCAATGTTTTTGGAAAATGGAACTACCATAAGGCCTCCCGCACACACACACAATGCAAACGCAGAATCGGAGGAGATTTCTCATTATGATAGTCAAAGATGCTTGATACGCATTAAAAAGAAACATTTGATATTATTATTAGTGCATAGTGTAGAAAACATTTCAAAAATAAAGATATAAATCTTAGCCAGCATAGGTATTTCGCACTTATGCCTACTATAGCTACCATCCAAACAGTGGGGCGCCACCATAAGTGAATGATAGGTTCTACAACTAAAAGCGTACAAGGCTCGTATTGTTTCTATGGATTTCCAACAAATGGTCGGGCCAAGAACTTCCCATTGCCACATGGAAACGCCTCTGGAAAGACGCCCCGAGAACCTAACCGGATCTCTGTCAACACAAGGCCGGGTTACCACTGCAAAAATAGGTAACTACTGATGCGCGTATGCCATCCCCCGGTTGTAACAACCTTTATCTGAGGATCCTCAACCAACATCAATCACAAAGTCATATAAATTTGCAATATTCACATAAGTTAAATATCTGGGCTCCATACCATGATACCACTTCTATCCAGAAGGAAATGGCATACACTAAGGGGCGCTACTCCCTAGAACCTTGCTGCATCCTTCCTGTTTTGACCACTTCTGGGGTGTGAGGTCCGACGAAGTCTCGTCCACAAAGATATGCTTTTTACAAAATCCACGCTTTGATCAACAAATAATCAGCAGCACTCAGCATGCCACATTACCAAACTGGAAATATATCACTGATAACCTTCAACTACATAACCTCTGAGCTCGTACGTCTTTGAGAAGGGTGTTAAGCTAAGAGAAGAAATTCTCCACCGCCAACAGAAATGTATTTGAAAGAAATCTGCTTTATATCTCAAATTGTAATGTCAGACATACAATCCATACAAGTCTGTTCTGGGTTCGAACAGAACCGAAGGCACTTCCGAAGAAGTCCTTGCAATCCGAGTATTCACAATCCCGATTGGACTTCCCATCACTTAGGGAATCTCTATACCGTAGCTACTCGGTGCAGAGACAATCAATAGGCCATCCTATCATTCTCGCAAATACCCGGTCTTCACCACCGGTCTTTAAATGTTATCCATAACGACGTATCACATATTCGGAATGGGTTATACGACCCAAAGGTCCTTTCCCGGCTAACCCGAATAGTGAGCGCAACATTTAAAACATATGGATATGGGATTTCAATTAAGTCACAACTTAATAATTCAAAATTTTCTTTCAAATGATTTAAACCAATTACCATTTCCAATCTTTTAAACAAAAAGATTAATTTCACAAAAATTCACCCAGTTTCTCAAAGGTTCATTCATAAGATTCAAAACAATTCCATCTCAATTGGATTAATTCATTTAAATCTTTAAATCAAAGGTTTGTTTCATAGCTTTCAAATCGTTCCTAAATATTCACAAAAAAATTCGTTTCCAAATATTCATCTATAACTTGGAAAACTATTTCAGCTCACTTGAAATCCCTTAATACAATTTGAAATTCATTTCTATTTATGTGTGTATAAGTGGGGTCCAGGGGTTTAACACACTAATGCAACATCATTCAATATCATAGACTAAAACACAAAAATATAGTTGATAAGCGATATAACTATAACGCTTATCATCCATTCACAAATTCACAGATAATATGCAGATGTATCATCAATAATTGAATAAAATACTCAGTTAAATGCACAGAACACAATCTCACAGATCAGTTGGGACAATCGATTCAAGGCATCTCATACAATACAATCATTCATAAATAAGGTCAAGCATTTAATAATCATTCATAAGTAAGATCAATTAATTATTTAAATCCTAAATTAATTCAATTTAATTTCCAATTATATCAATTACTTATGAATTAATTATCCAATCCTGATTAATAAATCACAAATCGTTTGATATAAATTAATTTATCAAACATTTTAATCAATTATCCTCAATTAATCATATTAATTAAATTAACCTTTAAGCCCATTTCTTAATTTATTACCCTTAATAAATCAAAATATCCAAAATTTATTATAATAAGTGATTAATCCTTAATTACTTTCATTAAGTAATTACATTTAAACAACTTATAATCGATTATCTAAATTAATTAATCCAATTAATTATTAACATTAATCACTTTAATCAATACCTAATAATCCTTAGTTAATTATCTTTATTATTAATAACATTTCTTAATTACTTTCTTAAGAAATTATCTTAGATTAATTCATTATTAATCATTTCTAATTATAAATTAATCTAAATTATTTACTTATAAATTAAATAAATTAATTCTTTAATTACCTTATAAATTAAGTCATTTTATTACCTTAATTATTTCTAAGATAATTAGTTTCCTTATTAATGATTTCGTAAATCATTTAAGTGTATTTTAAAACATTTCACTTCTAAACTTAGATTCAAAGTTTTATTTAGATAAAACTCTTATTATCTATACATTTGAAAATATTTATTTCTATTTTACCTTTAAATTTCATTTTAAATCCAAGATTTAAAATGAAAATCCATTTATCTTTAACAAAGTTTACAATCAATTTAAAACTTTGAAATTCACATGTTAGAGAATTATTTACCTTATAATAGAAGTTTAAAGGAATTCAAAAGAGTTAGATCAAATTTTTCTTCTTCACATATTTAAATTATGCTTTTCCTATTTAAACATTTAGATTTACAAAACTCTATTTTATTTTCAAAATCTGGAATTCAATTTAGGTCCAGGTCCTGGTTTAAATTTTATTTCAATCTTTCCTTACACTTTAAATTTCCATTTTTAAATACAAATTCTTTTTGTTTCACTTAAGTACTTAATCACTTTTAAATTATTAAAATAATTAAATTCAAAACATTGTTTATTTCCGAACTAAGTTTAAAACTAACTTGAATTTATATTCAACTTTTGATTTAAAACTTATCTGAGATCTTGCTTTAAACTTAAGAATTAAATTTCAGAATTTCAAAAAAAAAAAAAGGTTTTAAGGAGGCTAGACAACATAACTACTCGAGCTCCTTTCGTTCTTACTTCGAGCCAAACAAAAAAATGCACGAGCGAATACCCGAGTCAAGCACGCGAGACAATCCCTGCATCCATTTCAATTACCCCAGACTTCCCAGTTTATCAAAAACCTCGAGCACGGTGCGCGTGCACATGGTCGCCGACCATCACCGGTCACCTCAGATGGCTTCATCACATCAGCCAACATCCACGCAACAACTTCCAACCATCCCTAATCCTTCACACCCGCGTGAAGTCGAACTCGAGTATACACTCGAAACCTGGAACACGAACAGACCTCACCCTTAAAACCTGTCAACACCTCTCCTTCACGACTCCGACCACCGTAGGTTCTAAAACTCCGGCATCGACTTCGTCTATAACTCGACTACCATCAACCAAAAACTCGCCGCACTCAATCCACTTCACACATCGTGACGATCGATCCTTCAAACCCAGTAAAAACTAGGGTTACAGAACCAATCCACGTCGCTTTCCTCCAAAACGATTTGATAATTCTTCTTGGCATTTTTCCCTTAATCTACGATCATCAAACTAGCTTTAGGCAAAACCCCGAGTCCTCCCTACCCCTCTATCACCAGAGGTTGCCTCAAATAAGACTTCCAGTTAAACCCAAAATGCAACCTCAATGCTTTATTAAAAATAGTAAATTTGGTTTTAAAAATCAAGTTTTAGTCTTAGTTTTTGATTTATACACCTGAATTTATAACTACTAACTTTGAATTTTGACTTATATTAACATGCACTGATGTTATAATACTTTCAGAGAGAAACAAGTTTTATTTTGACCAACTTAAATTTTTTTTAACTTCAGTCCAGATTAAATCAAACAACATTTATTTGAAAATCAGATCCTATCAAGGACTAGACCATGTGGTAAAGATTTATAAATAAAAAATTTGAGCCTGAGAAAAAAAAACAAGCTGAACAGAGCAATTATAAACAGCATGCACACAAATAAACGTTCACATCAGACATTCATATATATATATATATATATAGACATGCAATACACATTTATATTCAATTATACTAGCATGCAACCCTATCATATTTAAATTTATAAAAAGTTACTCACTGTTGTTGTTGAGAAAATGGACAGAGTTTCTTTTTTTGTTGAGACAAGCAGTGAATTTGCAAGCTGAAGCTCCCCTTCTTATTTAACTGATTTGGACAAATTTGTATTGTTTAGGTTGATATCCACTTCAGTTTTTCTCAGCCTTGAAGGACGAAGTGATGATGAGGAAGTTGATATATAGGAGGAAGTATACAGGATGTTTATATTATTTATTAAAATAGGCATGGCTGCTAAGGAATGGAAGCATTTAATGATAAGTGCTTTGTTCCCATGCTTCTTATTCTTTTATGTTTACAGCCTATGCTTATGTACCTCTTTATTTTTAGTTATGTTTTGTTTGTACTTATTTATGCATATGTTTATAAATCTTCAAGTCAGAGATCATGGTATGGAGGCTGATGGTGTTGTATGTACTTAGGGATGATATTATTTTGTACAATATGATAAAATATTGTTTGTTCATTATGCAGATCTCGGCTGAGAGATTTTGTTATATTTTTCTTCTTTGTTTGGTCGCTGAAATGATATTGTATGTTATTCTATATAAAACATTAACTTCCTTTGCAAGCTGAAGTCTTTTATTATCTTGCATACTTTTGTTTATGTAAAGTTGTGATGAATGTTGTTTTGACTTATATATTGATTTTACTTAGTTTTACTATCTTGCTTTGCATTATGACTCTATAATATAAATAAATTTCTATAGTTAATATGTTGTTAAAATTATTCTAGTGTAATCACTTTATATTGTTAATTTATCGTGTGTATATTTATTTCTACTTCTAATTTAAATATTTATTTTGTTATACTTTATCAAATTTATTTTACTTTGCATATTTATTTACAACTATCCAAATTAATTTCAATTAATTCATATTTTTAAACTAATATTCTATATTGATTTCCAATTAATTCCACAATTTTTATTCAAAAATTAAATAAATTATCAATTTACACTCAATTAAAATCCGAGATCGTTACAGTGGTGCCCTATTTTTGTCCTTGAAGTAAGACAGTTTACTTTTAGCGTCGATTATTTTTCATGTTTTTGAAAATCTTCTAATAGTAGACCAGAAATTGACTGGCAATAATGGAATCCTTTTAATAGAAGGCTAGAAAACCATCTGAATAGAAGACCAGAAAAACTATCAAACGATAATAATTTCTAAATAATATAAGAAGACCAAAAAATACATCTAGCAATAATAGAAGACCAAAAAATTCATCTAGCATTAATAGATTGCTTTTGCTTTGGAGCACAAACGGCTCATGCTTGACAAGTCTTCCTCTAGAAGATTGATTGATTTTGTTTCAGAGCACAAATGGCTTGTTTTTGATAGATCTTCCTCTAGAAGATTGTTTTGACCCATTCTTTTGGATAGAGTTCGATTGACTCAATTGATTTTTTTGGCACCAACTTAGGTGATGATATCAACTTGGATCTAACTCCTTATCACCGTCTTAGGTGATGATTTAGGTTTGTTGTACGGTGCGTTTGATTAGCTATCTTAAGCAGGACCAAAGACTTACCCGACCTCCCACTAGGAGACATTTTAGTAAGGCGTTAGAGATGATATTAAAGGCTAGTCCGGTGCTTCGGGTAGCTAACTTAAGTAGAATCAAAGTCTTACTCGACTTCCCTCTAGGAGGCTCTTCAGTAAGGCCTTAGAGATGGTATTAAGGCTGGTCTAGTGCTTTGATAAAGTCATCTTATCCAGGACTAAAGGCTTACTCCGTCCTCCTTCTAGGAGGTTCTCCTGTAAGCCGTGTTGGAAAGATCTGAAGGCTTAAAGTTGCTTTGGTCAGGCCTATTCAAATGGGACTAAAGGCTTGCTTTGATCTTTCTTTAGAAGGTCCTTTGACCAGGTCATCTTGGTGGAGACAAAGGCTTTTCGCCCCTTACTACCATCTTAGGTACTGGTTTAGGCTTTTCCTTATTTCATGAGAGTCTTACTTCTTAACCATGTAGATACACTTATTTTACTCGGAAAATCTTTGTTTATTATCAGTTTTTTCAATATGTTTTTACGAATTCCTTGAGCTTCCCCTGTCCTAAGAGGTTGTTGATGATTCCTTCTAAGCTTTGAACTGATTTTTCTAGTAGCCATTAGAACAATGATAATGACAATATAACCCTTCAAGATTTCTCTCATTCTTTGGTCGCTTATTTTGTGAAGGCCAATAATTGAGCTTGTCTTTTGTCAAGAGGTAGATATTCTCATAAGAGGTAGTAAGAAGGTAGTCCTTAGAAAGTTGTAATCTTTTGAGGGATGACCCTTTCGATTGGCGCTTAACTCTTTTGTTGCTTGCGACAGACTCTTCATCTTCAATGACCAACTTTTTTAGGAATTTTGTGCTTTGTTTGTTTTGTAATTTGATCTAGTACATTCCTCCACTTTCTAGTAAACCGGTCAAAATTTCTTTCTATCGCCTTTTTGAAGATAGTTCCTTTTACTTTGAATTGGATTCCCTTTCTCATTTTCATGAAGATGTTATCTCTTTTATATTGTCTTCCTAGGTCAAAGATCAACATTGGCCCCATATGGAATGGATTCAGACTCCACTTTTTCGGATTATAAGAAGCCACTTGTCTTCTTTTTATCCTCCATAACTTGTAATGCCATGAGCCTTAATGCTTGCTCCTCATGAAGCCAAGGATTGTTAGTGATTTGGTAGGTTGGTCTAGCCATTTGTGGTTCGAAAGACCCTTGCTCAAAGATTTAACATGTTTAATTAATATAACCAAGCAAAGCTTAGTTGGTGTGATTAAATGGTGTTAAGAATCGAGAGTAGGTCGGTTTGAAAGAATTCCTTAAGGGGATATGATTAGTAGGGATAAATCCTCTAAGCCATATGAACGCTGGCCAAGGCAGTTCCACTTATAGGTTAAATGAAGTCGAAGGTTCGAGCCCGCCTTCTAGCGTCAAAATGTTAATGAATTTCTTTGTCAACCCCAAAAAGTGTAAGAGGAATGTTGTTGTAAGAACGATTGGATGTCCTTTGTAAACCTTAATGAGTTTTGGAAAAAGCGACACTTGGTTGAGTAAGGGATTAGGTAATCAGGCTTGGCTTATTTAAGTCCCCGATAACGTCGTAAGCACGTCCATGTCGAAGCAATGTCATTTTATGTAGAGCAACCTTATGCAAGCACAAATCAATATTATGAGTGCTTTAGGAATTCGAAGAAAGAAATGATTAAGAATCACAAGTGCTTTAGAACTCGAGAACAAGTCATAATTCAAGTCCCATTTATTTATATGTTATGTAATTGTTGAATGTACAAAGTCCTGTGTGCAAAAGCACAATCGACATTAAAATTCCCAAATCAATTTATGGTTACAAAGTTTAAAAATCTAGGAGACAATAAAAGAATGATTCACCCCTTTCTTCATTCCCCCAGGTCTGTATTTATAGGAGTTGAGGAATGAGGTATGGCTGTCACGGGTCCATGGGGCATGCTTGACCGTTGGCATTAACCACATTGATGGCGCATGGTGCTATACTTCAGGATCCACTTGCACAATGTTGAACTTTGGCGCTTAGCATCCTTGATAGCTTTTATTAATAACATTTGATATCAGCATGTATGAGGATATGCGGCCTCCTTTGAAGGTTGATGAAGTGCGACATTACTATGACATGGCATCAATAAGTGGCGACATTGATAAGTGGCGACATTGATATGTGGTGATATTGGTAATGATCGACATCGATAATAGGCGACATTGATAGAAAACAACATTGATAACATATGAAATTGATAACAGCCAGCATTGATAGCAAGCAACATTAATAACAAGAGGCATTGGTAAAAGGCGGCATTGACAATAGACAACATTGATGATAAGCGGCACTAATAAGAGATGGTATTAATGATAACCTGCATTAATAAGAGGCGGAATTGGTGATGAGCGGCATTGGTAGGAGATGACATTAATTTGGAGTGACATTGATTCTTCTGGCTACATGGTAGAAGTGCTTCACTGATGGAATATAGGATTAATGTGTTGCGGCATCAATGCTATATCATGTTGTTACAACATTGATGGCTTTCGGCATAGAGCTTTCCAGTGTCTTCATTCCTTACTAACATACGACATTGTTTCTAGTTTATTTGGCACGATATAGCTTATTCAACTTTATATGTGGTAAGCGACATCGATGACATTTGGTATTGCTAGCTTTGTTGATGACCAGCGATGCGACAATCGACATTTCGGAAGGTTCAAATTGACAATAATCCATGCATGTCCAACCCAAATAATCTGGAACATAGATATCATTGGGGTTAAATAAGAAAAATAAGAAAAGAAGAAGAAACAAACATAGAATATCACAGCGGAATGATAAAATATAATAATCAAATAAACAGTTCATGAAGCTGTTTTTGATTAATACAACATTTATCAGAGTTATGCATACATTAGATATAAATAAAATAATACAGCGGACAACATGATGCAGGAATAATTGTAGTAATGATATACCAAATATCTGTCTTCGTCCTCCAGAATAAATCTTCTATAAGCTGATAAAACTAAGGACTGACCCAAGCGTAATAAAAAGACAAAACACTCGAGTCAGGACTAAAATATCCTTATGTAAGTCAAATCGATTTCGCATATAACATGAATGTAATGGCGTCAGAGATGTTTACGGGTTATCACATCTCCTATCTAGTGTATAACTTGCATGCAATATCTCAAGGGATGTTATAGGATTTTCCATCTCTTAAGGATCCGTCAAAATATTTATATGTAGTAGAATACGCTATATATATAATGTCCAGTTAGTAAAATAAATATTTTTCTTAGCGTTAAAGCTTTACATTGATCTCCCTTAACATGTTTTTAAGCATCGTCGTACAGTTTGCATATAAAATACAAGTGAAAAGGTTAGTGGATAGGGCTGCGTCGTGATACGACAACACTAAACCAAAATCGCATCGAGTCTCGTTTAGGGATAAAAGTATGACAATACACATAAGGCAATGCCCAAAGTAGGATACTGCCAGTTTACCCTTCCCGGTTGGTGGTAATGCATCATAGCCATGATTGCCCACTACGCCACACTGCCATAATCCGGAGGGTGCGTACTAATCAATCATAATGTAAATGATGGTATTTCAAAGAAGTCCATCTTGTCGGAGTAGCTAACCGACTTGGCCGGTATGACTCCTGTTTTAGTGTCATAGGTATATATCATTCAAACCTATTTCTTAATTTATTCGAAATAATTCAATTTACAATTTGTATACTGTAAATAATATACAAGGTGATAGTAGGATATATCAGAATAAATAAACATCCAAATCATCCAAAATATCAATCAATAACATCCATCGCAATCACTCATCCAAACGGTCGATATAATTCACAAAAATTTCTTAGTTCTTATTATTGGGATTTTACTGGCAATTAAATTTTAATTTCAGATCCAACTGTCAATTTTAATTTCCACAGTTAATTCAATGACAATTTATCAAACAACGATCAATAAATTTATATCAGCTCATAATTTCAAATTTAACCAGCATAAAAATATTCTAGTACTTATGAGCGTTATAAAATACTCACGTTTATTCCTATAGTCGACGAGACATTCCATTTTGGAACTAAAACCGGACGACGCTCGATTTTAGCCCAAATTTCGACTGTCTCCAAATCCATCCAAACTAGTTTCATTACGGAGCTCTCGTTATCACGACCGCAATGAAAAAAGTCTTGTCCAAATGGATCTTGTACGCAGGAGTTATACATTTTATAAGTTCATCGATTAATTTTATAATTAATTTAAATCACTAACTTATAGAATTATAAACCATACCCAATAGGCCCGGCCCAACAAAGGCCCTCTTCCCCAAAGCTATTTCTTGCTCCAAAGAACCAAATGCATAGCCTAAACGTGCACGCACATGGTGCAATCTGATGATCCACTCGCCGAAAACAAAATCCGACTTCGCCAACATTCTTCTCACCGAAATCTCCACCTCCCGATATCAATTTTCTCGAGCTCACGTTCCCTACCCAACGCGTGACCTGCTACCTCTAGTTCGCACGCCATAGGTGACGCGCAACCCAAAAACTCTATCGAGATCCACAAAAACATGGCCACACGTGCGCCTATAGCACCCGAGCTCAACTCCACCTCTATTCCATCGATTGACGCCTAAATCTACAGAACCATCAAACCCTAGTCCCTCGGCTACCATATCGACCATACCAATCACGGCCTTACCCTACAAAAACCCATCAGATCGAAGTGAATTCAAAAACTTGAATTTTGAAATTGGTTTAATGATTTTAAGTTGAGAAATCAGTCAGATAGGATTTTTTAAGTTTATTTATCTTTTCTTCTTCACTGTGTATGTTGCGTACAGTTCATAAATAGAAGAGGGTTGCATGTTGGTGGATTGCTATAGTGCTTTGAATGTGAGAGAAAAGAACTGATGGAAATATAGTCAAGCCAAAAAACATATGTTTATTATTTAAATTTCCAAATCGTCTCGATTACGTAACTTAAAATCGAATCCCTAATGAGGGGTGCTGCTAAGCGTTTAAAATGTTATACACCTATGCCGAACGCAATGGAAAAGGTTTCAAGTCCTAATTCGATCTAATGGAGAAAATAGCTTTATGGACCCAATTATTATATTGAATTTTCGATATTAAATTCAATGTGTTTCTATCCCGTGCCACTAAACGATAACTCTAAACTTTACGAAACTTGAAATCCGATAATAATACACTATTACAGATCTAATGGAACTGGTTTTTTGGAATTCGAGACTGTGCCTCAGATCGCCATTTTAACTTCTCGATTATAATATAAATTTTCAATTTCTAATTACTCACTTTTTAAATTTTAAATGTTAACAATCTTCATTGTTGTTTAAATAAAATTTACATCACCTTTGGATATCAATTTCAATCATATTAGTCCAGAATTCAATTATTCAAATAATTTCCAATATTAATTTAAATAATATAACTGTTCAATATTCAACAAATTTCAATATTAGCTTTAAGATGAATTTAAGTTATTAATCAATTTCTTTATTTACATCTAATGAATTCAACATTTAATATTTAATCCAACTATTGATTTTAAACACATTCAATACATAGCATTTCCTTTCAATACTTGTTATTACTTAAATATTCGAAATTAGTTTATTTCAAGATTTTATTCAAGTACATATCCAACAGTTATATGCAAAATCATAAAATTTTATTTTTAACCATTTTTATTCAATAATTAAATCAAATTTAATGATTTAAAATAGTCAAAAATATGGGTCGTTACAATCTTCCCCACTTAAAACTTTTCGTCCTCCAAAAGAAACTAAGTCGAGAATTTAGCATTTGATAAATTTTATTCAAAATTATCAACTTGTAAAACAATAAAATCCATTAGAAAACTTTTACTACGTTTAATATATTTTCTACTGTACTATACCGGGCTTATGGAAAATACAAGTTAGTTATCCAAACAATTTATAAAAAATTTAAAACTTCAAAAAAAAATTAACACCCGGATTAAGGAAAAATTTCGATAGAGTCTCCTTTGCGCGGCTCGATCGGCACAACTACAAAATGCCACTATGTGCCCCAAACCAACAAATGGAAACAAAAGCCAAGTGACTCAATCATAAAACCATCAAATCAAATGGCAAAATAAACATTTGCCTTTTTGTCGGACAATCCAAATTTTCTTGATTTTATATACATGCATCTTATTTACCAATGAGATCCAATCTTATAATTTAAAATCATTTTGTATTTTGCATTTTCAATTTCCAATATTTGCTCTACTTGAGCCCATACATTGTACATATGTCATCCGTACACAATATCAAATCTGATCACTCACTTGATCACACAATTTCACTTACAAACTCGTTCACACGACTCTCTAGCGCGGACTCAGATCTGGTTCCTTGATTAGAAACTATTATTCTCCTTGCATTGCTATATACTATGATTGAGAATTTCAAAATCAAATCATAAATCCATATCTAGGGCTCGCCGTCGAGAATCGGGTAAAAAATCCTAACTCGGATCAATATGAATTATCTCAAAATTCTGTGCTCGAATCTGGATCAAATTTTATGCGAATAAAATAATATACGTACAACTTACATATTTACTTTCAATAGATTTCTATACACCACATTCCTTTGTTTACATTTACTACATTTCCATTCAATTATTAAATTTTATTGTTGACTTTCAATTGTTTCATTTTACGTTTAGCAATATCTCATATAAGTTCATTTATTCACGTTCATTTTCATAATTGCATTTAATAACAGAATTATTTGTGAAACATCTTATTAATCATCACTTTAGTTTATAAGCATTCTATAAAAGTCATATATAAGAAGTTCCGCTTTATCTATGTTTATAACTATCCCAAAAGTTACAAATTCAGTTTCACAATTTCTTTGCAAATTATATTAAATTCTTTAACTAATTTACAAAGATATTATTTATTTCATTTGTCTACTTTCTTAAGCTCACCTACTTATTCCTTTTAGTCATTAACCATTTCATAATATACTTAAGTATATAACATTTATTATTACACTAAATTCCTATTTATACACATTTCAATTATTTTTAAGTTTTGTTTATTTGTATGATATCCCATTACGTATCCAAGTCATATTTTAACTTTTAACATTTGGTAAGTCTTATTATATGCTATTAGAATGCAACTTGGTACTATACAAATTAATCTGATTCATTACATTCATTAGAATGTTCTCTATTTTAACCTGTTTAAATTTCTTTACTTTCAATTTAAGAGTTGCAAACTTCAATTTAAAGTTTCTCCAAACATTTAGCTTAGATTCCTCAATTCTCTTATTTTAGTAGTTCTGGTTATTCAAATATTTCATTTCATTCAAATAATTTGAAGATTATTAATTAACAGAACTAAAAAATTTAAACATCGGGCTCATTTCAAATCGTTTGAATTAAGTACGTATACTAATCTCTTTTATATATCAAATCAAGCCTTTGGAGTTTAAACCAAAATCTGTTAATCAAAACAATTTCAAAGCAAAGCTTTTCAGAAGTCTCCCCCACTTTGAGACTTGAAAGTGAATGTCGACGATGCCGCGCAGTCATCATCGAAATTATTTTCCAACGACAGAAGAGGGGAGTACTGAATTCATTTCTTTTAAAATTTATTTGAAAACAATTTGTATTTGTATATACTTTTAAACAATACTAATATTATTTTCCAAATCTTGAAAACCTTTCTCAAAAACACTGGAATTTAAATTTCCCAGATTCTCAATTTTATATTCATTTTACTTGCAAATTATATTTTATAAATCGCATTTATACAATTTCATTTTCTTATAGTCATATAATAGCTAATATTTTAGGAATATTGACTATTCAAACAATAATGAATAATATTATCATTCTAACAACCAATTCACACTATATACCATAATAATTTCTGAAAAATTATTTCTTTATATATATAAAATATAATCAGGGTAAAATTATTCATTTATCCAATTTCAAAACAATACCATGTCGGTTTAACTTGTTAAGAGTTTAGAAATCGCTATCGATACAATTGTACTTTCCGTACTGAACAGAATTCATAAACACTCAACCGATAAGTCAACACAATATAAAACGTTCCATATTCACTAACAAATACGCGCTCATATCTATTAATACACTCAAACTCATTCTAGGGTGCTACTGGCCCTACCTCTAATGAGTTACCCCACAAAGCTAAGGTTATCGCTAAACGAAAGCTTTGATACCAACTGTGATGACCTACATTTTGGAAGGTTTAAATTGACAATAATCCACACATGTCCAATCCAAACAATCCGGAACATAGATAATCATTGGGGTTAAATAAGAAAAATAAGAATAGAAGAAGAAACAAACGAAGAATCTCACAGCGGAATGACAAAATATAATAATCAAATATACAGTTCGTTTTAAGCTGTATGCAATATTTTGATTATATTCAATACAACATTTATCAGAGTTATACATACATCAGAAATAAATAAAATAATGCAAATGACAACATGACGCAGGAATAATAGTAGTAATGATATACCAAATCTTCGTCTTCGTCCTCCAGAATAAATCTTCAATAAGCTGAAAAAACTCAGGACTGACCTGAGCGTAGTGAAAAGACAAAACACTCGATTCAGGACTAAAATATCCTTATGTAAGTCAAATCGATATCGTATATAACATGAGTGTAATGGAATCAGAGATGTTTACGGGTTTTCACGTCTCCTATATAGTGTATAACGTGCGTGCAACAACTCAAGTGATGTTATGGGATTTTCCAACTCTTAAGGACCCGTCAAAATATTTATATGTAGTAGAATATGCTATATATAATGTTTAGTCAGTAAAATAAATATTTTTCTTAGCGTTAAGGCTTTTTGATCCCTCTTAACGCGTTTTTAAGTATTGTCACACAGTTTGCATAAAAATCACCAATTAAATGGTCGGTGGATAGGGATGCCCGTAATACGACAACACTAAACCAAAATCGTATGGTTCTCGTTTAGGGATAAAAGTATGAAAAGGCACATGAGGGAATGCCCAATGTAGAATGCTACCAGTTTACCCTTCCCGGCTGGTGGTAACGCATCATAGCCATGATCGCCCACCGTGTCCAACACTCCCATAATCCGAAGGGTTCGCATCAATCAATCACAATGTAAATTATGGTGTTTCGAAGAAGTGCGCCGCTCGGGGTAGCTAAACCACTTGGCCAGTACAGCTCCTGTTTTAGTCATTTCTAATTGGCACAAGTGTCAGGCTAATCCATTATCATTCTCTTTCTTCAAATCCAGCAAATGACGCCAAATCCAACCACTTCGTTCTGGATCTTCACTTCACGTACACAGTTGTTAAAGTGATTTCGGTATCGACAGAGAGTTTGCCCATATCCGGCCCCGGTCTCTTTAACAACCAAACGTCGTTTACACACTGGTTAGTACTTTTATATTTCGAAAACAGTTCATACTTGATATCAAAATATCATATTCGCTTCGCAATCAAATCCATTGAAACGACCCAACTTCCAAACTCCAGGAAGTCGCATCGCTAATAAGAAAGAAAGAGATAGAGAATAGAAAGAAAGAGAAGAAGAAGAAAACAACACATCAGAATCTAAAAAGCGGAACGGATAAATTATATTAATAACATAAGTATTACATAGTATACAACAACTATCAGAGTTACACAGATAATACAACACATACTAGACAGTTATAAACACCTGTCTAGTTATACAACTCAATACAATATCACAAATAACTCAGAGATACCAAACACAGCGGACTACTATATAATTACAACACAGAAGCCTCTTGCTCCATTTGCTCCTCCACAATTCGTCAAAGCTAACCTGAATCCTAACCTGAATCCCTTGGCTACTCGTAAAAATTTGAGTACCCAAGAGTTTATAGAAAACAAAAATAAACTCCGGGTCAGACATGGGTCTAGTGTGAGTAACATGTTAAAGTTGCTTAACTTTCAAAAACCTTTAAAAGAAAAGTATCACGTAAGACTTCCCACACATAAACATGGAAAAGTTTTTACCTTACGCTAACCAAAACATTTGATAGGAAATCCGATGATATTATAATAGTGTCTAGGGTTTCCAAATAAATATGAAATAGCCGAAATTGTTACATTATTAAATTCCAGCTACTAGCCACAAAAGTGGGTAATACAATCAAAACTGTTGGCACTTATTGGATTTTAGATTCCATACAATGGCAGGGCTACTGGGGTACCTCCCGCCACAGTACGTGGCCTAGATCACCGTACCGAGGGGTACTCCCACTCCCCTGCAACACAAGGCCGGACCCATTCCTTACTGAATAGTTCCGAACAAGACAACCCCGGCAGTTGTCGCGACTAACCGCCCACACAGCCGAAATAAAAAGGGACCTCTAGACAGGGATCAATCTTGCTCTCCAGTGGGAGCTACCCACGAAGCCTTGCTACACCTCCCCTGTTTTAGCCATTACCGGTTGATGAGGCTTGAGGCTACGATTACCTTTATAGGACATCAAATCTTAGAATGCTCATCGTCCACCTGACGATGTTCTGAAAGCATTCAATCCATACAAGTTCGTTCCGGGTTCGAACGAAACCGAAGGCACTATCTCGTTGCACTCATTATTGGAATCACCCTCAGAGTCAACGACCATAGCCCTTGCACTCTGATTCACCATCTCGAATGTATAAGCACTATTCCGTCAAACTCATTACGGAATCACCCACAGAGTTATACTGACGTACAGCCCTTACACCTCGAGTCTTCACTTGCTCCACTTGGATTCACGACCTAACGTTTAATTGGAATCGATGTGGTTTTCGGATTCCAAATATGGAAACCTGATCCCGGTCTCATCGAAATCTAAAGCGTGTCTTTTAGGTCCAAGTTGTTTTAAGTTTAAAACAATTCAATCTAATTATCCATATACACACAGATAGATAATTCATATCATCATAATAGATAATCAATATTATCATAAACAGGTAATCATCACAAATTGATAATCTATATTATCACCACTAATAGATACTTATATCATCATCACAATGCAACCAATGCATCCATAACACACAACACTATTTATCTCATGTCTGAGATTCAAACCATTCAGGGTAAACCATATCATTCATTCATAAGCATAGATCTATAATCACCATCTATAATTAATTTAAAATGAATTAAATTAATTACTTCTATCTCTAATTAATTTAAAGTGAATTAAATTAATTACTTATTCTTTAATTAATTTAAAATGAATTAAATTAATTACTTCACCATTTTAAATCTTGCTTACTTAACCATTAATTGATTATCAATTAATTAAATCATTATCCTCAAATTAATCACCTTAATTAATCACCCTTTATTAATTCCCTTTAATTACATTTAAGTAATTATCCTCAATTAATTTTACAAATTAATTATCCTTAACCAAAATCAGTAATTAACCTTTAATTACTTCATTAATTAATTAATTATAATTAATTACTTTAATGCTTAATTAATTACATTGATTAATTACTTCCTTAATCACTTATCATTGATTAATTAATCCTAATTAATTAATCCTTAATTACATCATTAATTAAATTAATTAATGATCCTTATTTACATTTAAATTAATTACTTATTTAAATTAATTACATTAAGTAATTAACCTTAATTAAATCATAATTATTAATCATTCTTGATTAATTACATTTAGTAATTAACTACCCTTAAGTACTTCCTTAATTACTTCTAAATTAATTACATTTAATAATTAATTATATTTATTAATCAATCTTGATTAATCTCATTAGTAATTAATTACTCTAAATTAATTACATCACTTAATTATTTCCCAATAACTTAATTAATAAATGCTTAAATTAATTACATTAAGTAATTAATTATTAATCACTTCATAAAGAAATTATCCTCATTATTATTTACACAAGGAGATTAATTCCAAAATACCATACTTCAATTAATTATCTTCAGTAATTTTCTTATCTTAATTACTTCTCTAAGTAATTAACCACCATTGATTACTTATCAATTCATTCAATGATTATTCTAAATTAATTAAACTTAATTAATAAATTTAAACTACACCAATTAATAAATTAATTATAAAGAGTAATTAATATCTTTAATTATTTCCATAAAGTAATTCATACTTAATTAAATTTCATAATTGATTATTTAAATTAATTAATCCAATTAATTATCAAAATTAATTACATTAATTAATTAATAAATAATCACAAGTTAATGACCTTCATTAACTTATTAACAAATTCTTAATTATCTTTCTTAAATAATTAACTTAAATTAATTAATATTAATTACAGATTTAATTAACCTTAATTAATTTATTTCAAAACTTTAATTAATTAAACAAATTAATTAATTAAATTATTTAAATTACTAATTTTAATGAAACAAAGATCATTGAATCTTAAATTTACTTTAAAAATAAACATTTCTTATTCATGATTACTTTATCATTAATAAAGTAACTTAAAATAATTTAACTTTAAATTGTTTTCAAATTACTTTTCAAATTTAAAATTTAAAAAGAAATCAAACTTAACTTAAACAAAGTTTTAAAAACGTTTTAAAACCCTTAAAAAACTTTATGCTAAAGATTTTTCTTATTTTATAAAGAAGTTTGAAGGAGTTTAAAAACCCAAATTCATTTTAAAATACAAACCATAATTTAAATTAACTTTAACATTCAAAGTTGTTTTTAAACAATTTAAATTTAACAACTTCCTTTATTTCAAAACATTGTTTTCAAATTGATGTTTCGATTCCAGATTTAAACTTATGTTTAAATCTCTACTTAAATTTTAAAGTTTTATCTTTAATTTCAGATTTATTTAAACCCTTTATAAAGTTGTTTAAATATTTTGTTTGAAAGTTTAAATTAAATTTCAAACCTAGATTCAAATCTCATTTGAAATTCATACCTTAAATTTTGATTTAAATTATGTTTCAAAACCCTGGTCCAGATTTAAACAAATAGAATAGGAAATACAGGTTTCTCTGAAACCTGAAACCTGAATCCAATAGAAGCATACCCAAGCCCTCCCCCTGATTTAGTTCGAGTAGAACCCTCTGAAACTTCAAGCAAAACTCGAATTGACTCGAGTATAACCCGAGTAAAACAAAACACAACAACCCTTAAAATCTTCCACCTGATACACCACCCCACTGTGCATATGCATGGTGGCTCTGGCCATCTCCGCCCTCCACCAATACATTTAACAAGTCGACGTTCAACCCTAAAACCCATTACGTCCATCAAAACCTCACTAGCATCACGAAATCAAAATTTGAACACCCAAAACAAAATCTGGAAGCAACAGTCAACCTTCACCAAACCGAAAACCTTCCTCGTCCTCGCTCTTCCGGTCACCGGAGGTGTTGCAACTCCGACCATCTCTCCTTCAACACCCGAGCTACCCTCTTACCAAATATAGAAGCACTCGATCTCCTAAATCTACCATGCCGAGCAAAACTGCAGCAACATCCAGAAACTAGGTTTAGAAATTTCCCCTATCAACCACCAATGCCACGATCAATTATACATCGATCCCCTAATTTTCCCATCACCACCGATCACTCATCCATTGCCAGAAGGAAGCCCGACCTTCCTATCACTCGTGATCATCAGGATTTCCACCAATTACATTTTCCAGTAAAAACAGAACTGCTCTTTAATCCTACCCTTAAAATTTGTAATTTGATTTTTAAAAATCATGATTTAGTATAAGCATTTAAAATTTAATCCTGATTTCATGATTTCGTAAGTTTGAATTTTTACTAAAACTCATACTTTCCTGTTATTCTTATTTCCAGAGCAAAATACAATTTGTTTTGGAATAAATAAAATTTTAAAGCTTTCTTTATACTAAAAAAAATCAGATATGATCTAAATCTTAAATCCTAACATTGACTTGTTTAAGAGAAAATGAATTTTTATTACAATCTTTACTTCTGAGGTTAAGTACAGGAAAGGCAGATATACATCACATACATTCAAACATTTATATGCATATATTCAGCAATACATTTAAAATCATATGCACAGGCAAACTAATCAACATGCAATCCAGATAACATACACAAACATCCTTATTTATGCAACCAACTTATATTTAAATTTCAAAAAGAGTTACTCACCTGGATACTGTGATGAAGCAGAGCACTATTTTTTTTTCTTATGAAAGCCTTTGATAAAAACTTGAATTGCTAGCAGAATTAAACTTGCATGCAGACTTGATTCCATATGTATTTAAATCTTTAATTTGAAAAAAACTTGGAAATGCAGTCTTTATATGCTTGATTCCCAGATTCCAGATGCAGGCTATGTACAGGAATTTGTAATGCTTTGAAAATGTGCAGATTTGATTTGCAATTGTACAGTGATCTTGATATGAAGATTTGAAATATGATTTTGCAGAGGAACAAAAATGGAAGAACAATGCAGATGCAAAGGTTAGATGCAGATTTGCATGTTTGAGCAGACTTGAAAATGCAGGCTTGATATATGAGAGGTTTACTGGTTTGATTTTTGAAGAAGAATAGATTTGAAGAAGAAAGAAATGTAGTCCTTTAATTTTGCTTTTAAATGGAATTGCAGGCTTTTAGAAATGGATTTTGCATTTGAAAAAGAATCTTATAGAGGATTGCAGGCTTGATTAAGAAAGGTTTCAGATTTGATAAATGAATTCAGGTTCTTGTGAGGAATTTGATATTGAAAAGAATTCAAATCTTGAACATGAATTAAATTTTTGTTTTCGAGAGTTTGAAAACAAGTTTGTTTTCAGCTGAAAACTTTTCTTCTAAACTTTTGAAAAAAAATGGAGATATAGAAAAGAAGCATGAGGGAATAAAGAAACATGTTTTATAAGTGTATAAATGATTTATTTTAAAGATTAAAAGAAAATTAAAATGAAAAGGACACTTGTAAAAAGAACTAACACTTGTCAAATTAAGTAGATTAATTGTTTACACTTGTCTCATTAATTGCTTAAAATGTTAACATTTGTTTTATACACATTTCCTTATTTTTCTTATTTATTTTAAAAGTAAATAAAACCCCTTTTTCTATTTATTAATACTTATGTATATAAAATTTTCATAAGTAAATGTATATGCATTTCCTTTAAAAGAAAATGAAATAAAACAAATCATAAAAATACAAAAGCTCACTTACAAAATTTAAATATGGTTATTCATTTGAATTCAAAATAAATTCAAAACCAAATTCAATTTATACATTTTAAAAATCCAATTTAAACTAGTTTATATTAACATATTTTTATATTTAAATTAATAATATTGCTTTATTAAAATCTATCTATATTTATATATTTATTGTTATTATTTGAAAATAACATATTTATCCAATTTAAATCATTTATAAAAGAAATTATAAATTTCTTATCTTATTTATCTTAATTAAAAGAATTAATGTTTAATATATAAAAAGTATCTTAAATTTTCATATAAATTCCAAATTAAAATTATTAAGCTATATTTAAAACAAATAAAATAAACTTTTATTTATCTTATTAAAATTTAAACTATGTTTAAAATACAATTATACAATTTAAAATAATTACTTTAAGTATTTTAAACCAATTAGTTATTTATTAAATAAAATAATAATCTTCAAATTATTAAAATGAATATTAAAATTTAAAAACAATATTTTATTTGTTTATTTAACTTCAAATCAAACTTATCTATCTGTAATATATATACATATACATATATATATATATATATATATACATACATTATAAATAGGAAAACAATTATTAGCTTTTAAAAGATAAAATTCATCAATTACACATTTATTTAATTGGATTATTAAATCAAGTAAATTTTTATTAAAATTTTATCAAATCAATTTAATTTTAAATATAGATTATTAAATTGATATTGCTAAAATTTCCGGGATATCACATTCCTCCTCCCTTAAAAGAATTTCGTCCCCGAAATTTAAAAGCAAAAGTAATTTAATAATCTCATTTAAGATTTTAAATTTAAACACAAGTATATATCAATCATATGCTAACAATCATAGCAACCAATTTATCAAATCAAACAAATTTAATTATCCAGATAAAATTCTAGATGAATTCCCACGAGTTTCCCCAAGTATATATATACTGAGATACTCGCCCTACAAAATACAAACAATCTAAACTACGAAGCTACAGAGCTTCTACTCATCTAGATCTATAGAACTAGACAAGATATCAGACTACAAACGAGTCTGACTCAACCACTAAACCTTCTTGAACAGCTGGTTCCATTTCCAGAGATAACTCATACACGTACTCCCTCAGAGATACGTGAATCTCATCGAATCCCAGTTATCCAAACTGGCAATTCAATTCTTGAAAACCAAACACCACTCTAACCAAAACACAGAAGAGATCCAAAACAAATCTCCGACTCCAGAATCTACATTCCTTAATTTCTTATCCATAAAAATCTTCTGACGATCCTGGGCTTCCTATATCCAAACTGATCAGCTTAACCTTTACTGATGCCTCTAGAAACAAACGGAACCAAAAACAACCCAACACAACGATCTCCTCAAGATCAACCAAGACTAAGATCACCAACTCCAATCTTCAAACATCAGAAGAACAATCTCACTTCTTCTATCCAGAAAAGACAAAATAGAAGCATTCCCAAGCTGCTTCCGCTGCACAACTCTGATATGGCACAAAAGACACTGCTGATGAAGAATATGAGCACAAACTGGACATCACTTCCCAGAAATATGGCTCAACATATCCAAAGAAAACTTAGAAGTTTTACCAATCCTGAGCTGCCTCACCAAACCTATCTCGAGAAATCCTCCTTCTACTAGCTGATCCACCGGTAGCACTCCTGTAATCCGGTCGATAAGAAAACTCAATCTTCAGAAGTGGACAAACCTCCGACTTCTCAGAAGACAACTAAAAATTCTTCAATACCTCAAAAGGAAACTCAAACTATCGCAAATCACTTTTGCGATCAATATAGACCAATTCCCAAACAAAACTGTTTACTCTTTACCAAACAGAACAGCTTACTCTTAATTAGTCAATCCAATAAAGTATTGGGTCCACTCTGCTGCTTCTGAACTCCTTCAGAAACTACTCAGCCAGTCAACTTCTGCCAACACAGACACTCCGAGTTGCACTGCTGACACCAATGCCAAAACTTCCTTAGCTGAAGTTCTTCGAGAAACTCGGCCCTCAAAGCCTACCACCACATCCTGCTGAACTCAGTCACAACACCGAAGTAGACACGCTTCCTAAATCTTGTTCCAAAGAAAACATCTTCGGACATAATCCATAGTCACTGCATCTCATCACGCAGTTACTACTTCCTAAGGTATCAAAATACCATCACATACTTCTGCCAAACCGACAGATTCAAACTCAACTCATCCATCTTCAAAGATGAACTCTAAACCTTAACAGGTTACCTTCAGAGATCGATGAAATCTCTACACCACTGCACAACTCACTCGAGACGGTATTAGGTCTACAGTCTCGACAAATACACTTCCAACCTCAAATGTTCAAACTCCAACCAATGGTAGTAATCGTGTTACACACACCACTACCTTATCTACCTTTATAACTTATATTGGAAAAACCTGAACAGGTAACCCAACAGATAGGTAGAAATAATAAATATATATATAGATATATATCAAAACTACAAATACACTCTCTTAAGATAGACACCACTCCAGAGCCTAGGTATTCACTCAACCTAATGCTCTGATACCACTGAAACAACCCAAATTCCAAACTCCAGGAAGTCGCATCGCTAATAAGAAAGAAAGGGATAGAGAATAGAAAGAAAGAGAAGAAGAAGAAAACAACACATCAAAATCTAAACAGCGGAACGAATAAATTATATTAATAACATAAGTATTACATAGTATACAACAACTATCAGAGTTACACAGATAATACAACACATACTAGACAGTTATAAACACCGGTCTAGTTATACAACTCAATACAATATCACAAATAACTCAGAGATACCAAACACAGCGGACTACTATATAATTACAACGAAGAAGACCCCTGCTCCATTTGCTCCTCCACAATTCGTCAAAGCTAACCTGAATCCTAACCTGAATCCCTTGGCTACTCGTAAAAATTCGAGTACCCAAGAGTTTATAGAAAACAAAAATAAACTCCGGGTCAGACATGGGTCTGGTGTGAGTAACAGGTTAAAGTTGCTTAACTTTCAAAAACCTTTAAAAGAAAAGTATCACGTAAGACTTCCCACACATAAACATGGAAAAGTTTTTACCTTAAGCTAACCAAAACATTTGATGGGAAATCCGATGATATTATAATAGTGTCTAGGGTTTTCAAATAAATATGAAATAGCCGAAATTGTTACATTATTAAATTCCAGCTACTAGCCACAAAAGTGGGTAATACAATCAAAACCGTTGGCACTTATTGGATTTTGGAATCCATACAATGGCAGGGCTACTGGGGTACCGCCCGTCACATTAAGTGGCCTAGATCACCGTACCGAGGAGTACTCCCACTCCCCTGCAACACAAGGCCGGACCCATTCCTTACTGAACAGTTCCGAACAAGACAACCCCGACAGTTGTCGCGACCAACCGCCCACACAGCCGAAATAAAAAGGGACCTCTAGACAGGGATCAATCTTGCTCTCCAATGGGAGCTACCCACGAAGCCTTGCTGCACCTCCCCTGTTTTAGCCATTCCCGGTTGATGAGGGTTGAGGCTACGATTACCTTTATAAGACATCAAATCTTAGAATGCTCATCGTCCACCTGACGATGTTCTGAAAGCATTCAATCCATACAAGTTCGTTCCGGGTTCGAACGAAACCGAAGGCACTATCTCGTTGCACTCATTATTCGAATCACCCTCAGAGACAACAACCATAGCCCTTGCACTCTGATTTACCATCTCGAATCTATATGCACTATTCCGTCAAACTCATTACGGAATCACCCACAGAGTTATACTGACGTACAGCCCTTACACCTCGAGTCTTCACTTGCTCCACTTGGATTCACGACCTAACGTTTAATTGGAATCGATGTGGTTTTCGGATTCCAAATATGGAAACCTGATCCCGGTCTCATCGAAATCCAAAGCGTGTCTTTTAGGTCCAAGTTGTTTTAAGTTTAAAACAATTCAATCTAATTATCCATATACACACAGATAGATAATTCATATCATCATAATAGATAATCAATATTATCATAAACAGGTAATCATCACAAATTGATAATCTATATTATCATCACCAATAGATACTTATATCATCATCACAATGCAACCAATGCATCCATAACACACAACACTATTTATCTCATGTCTGAGATTCAAACCATTCAGGGTAAACCATATCATTCATTCATAAGCATAGATCTATAATCACCATCTATAATTAATTTAAAATGAATTAAATAAATTACTTCCATCTCTAATTAATTTAAAGTGAATTAAATTAATTACTTATTCTTTAATTAATTTAAAATGAATTAAATTAATTACTTCACCATTTTAAATCTTGCTTACTTAACCATTAATTGATTATCAATTAATTAAATCATTATCCTCAAATTAATCACCTTAATTAATCACCCTTGATTAATTCCCTTTAATTACATTTAAGTAATTATCCTCAATTAATTTTACAAATTAATTATCCTTAACCAAAATCAGTAATTAACCTTTAATTACTTCATTAATTAATTAATTATAATTAATTACTTTAATGCTTAATTAATTACATTGATTAATTACCTCCTTAATCACTTATCATTGATTAATTAATCCTAATTAATTAATCCTTAATTACATCATTAATTATATTAATTAATGATCCTTAATTACATTTAAATTAATTACTTATTTAAATTAATTACATTATGTAATTAACCTTAATTAAATCATAATTATTAATCATTCTTGATTAATTACATTTAGTAATTAACTACCCTTAAGTACTTCCTTAATTACTTCTAAATTAATTACATTTAATAATTAATTATATTTATTAATCAATCTTGATTAATCTCATTAGTAATTAATTACTCTAAATTAATTACATCACTTAATTATTTCCTAATAATTTAATTAATAAATGCTTAAATTAATTACATTAAGTAATTAATTATTAATCACTTCATAAAGAAATTATCCTCATTATTATTTACACAAGGAGATTAATTCCAAAATACCATACTTCAATTAATTATCTTCAGTAATTTACTTATCATAATTACTTCTCTAAGTAATTAACCACCATTGATTACTTATCAATTCATTCAATGATTATTCTAAATTAATTAAACTTAATTAATAAATTTAAACTACACCAATTAATAAATTAATTATAAAGTGTAATTAATATCTTTAATTATTTCCATAAAGTAATTCATACTTAATTAAATTTCATAATTGATTATTTAAATTAATTAATCCAATTAATTATCAAAATTAATAACATTAATTAATTAATAAATAATCACAAGTTAATGACCTTCATTAACTTATTAACAAATTCTTAATTATCTTTCTTAAATAATTAACTTAAATTAATTAATATTAATTAATATTAATTACAAATTTAATTAACCTTAATTAATTTATTTCAAAACTTTAATTAATTAAACAAATTAATTAATTAAATTATTTAAATTACTAATTTTAATGAAACAAAGATCATTAAATCTTAAATTTACTTTAAAAATAAACATTTCTTATTCATGATTACTTTATCATTATTAAAGTAACTTAAAACAATTTAACTTTAAATTGTTTTCAAATTACATTTTAAATTTAAAATTTAAAAAGAAATCAAACTTAACTTAAACAAAGTTTTAAAAACATTTTAAAACCCTTAAAAAAACTTTATGATAAAGATTTTTCTTATTTTATGAAGAAGTTTGAAGGAGTTTAAAAACCCAAATTCATTTTAAAATACAAACCATAATTTAAATCAACTTTAACATTCAAAGTTGTTTTTAAACAATTTAAATTTAACAACTTCCTTTATTTCAAAACATTATTTTCAAATTGAAGTTTTGATTCCAGATTTAAACTTATGTTTAAATCTCTACTTAAATTTTAAAGTTTTATCTTTAATTTCAGATTTATTTAAACCGTTTTTAAAGTTGTTTAAATATTTTGTTTAAAAGTTTAAATTAAATTTCAAATCTGGATTCAAATCTCATTTGAAATTCATACCTTAAATTTTGATTTAAATTCTGTTTCAAAACCCTGGTCCAGATTTAAACAAATAGAATAGGAAATACAGGTTTCTCTGAAACCTGAAACCTGAATCCAATAGAAGCATACCCAAGCCCTCCCCCTGATTTACTTCGAGTAGAACCCTCTGAAACTTCAAGCAAAACTCGAATTGACTCGAGTATAACCCGAGTAAAACTAAACACAACAACCCTCAAAATCTTCCACCTGATACACCACCCCACCGTGCATATGCACGGTGGCTCTGGCCATCTCCGGCCTCCACCAATACATCGAACAAGTCGACGTTCAACCCTAAAACCCATCACGTCCATCAAAACCTCACTAGCATCACGAAATCAAAATTTGAACACCCAAAACAAAATCTGGAAGCAACAGTCAACCTTCACCAAACTGAAAACCTTCCCCGTCCTTGCTCTTCCGGTCACCGGAGGTGTTGCAACTCCGACCATCTCTCCTTCAACACCCGAGCTACCCTCTGACCAAATATAGAAGCATTCGATCTCCTAAATCTATGATGCCGAGCAAAACTTCAGCAACATCCAGAAACTAGGTTTAGAAATTTCCCCTATCAACCACCAATGCCACGATCAATTATACATCGATCCCCTAATTTTCCCATCACCACCGATCACTCATCCATTGCCAGAAGGAAGCCCGACCTTCCTATCACTCGTGATCATCAGGATTTCCACCAATTACATTTTCCAGTAAAAACAGAACTGCTCTTTAATCCTACCCTTAAAATTTGTAATTTGATTTTTTAAAATCATGATTTAGTATAAGCATTTAAAATTTAATCCTGAATTCATGATTTCGTAAGTTTGAATTTTTACTAAAACTCATACTTTCCTGTTATTCTTATTTCCAGAGCAAAATACAATTTATTTTGGCATAAATAAAATTTTAAAGCTTTCTTTATACTAAAAAAATTTAGATATTATCTAAATCTTAAATCCTAACATTGACTTGTTTAAGAGAAAATGAATTTTTATTACAATCTTTACTTCTGAGGTTAAGTACAGGAAAGGCAGATATACATCACATATATTCAAACATTTATATGCATATATTCAGCAATACATTTAAAATCATATGCATAGGCAAACTAATCAACATGCAATCCAGATAACATACACAAACATCCTTATTTAAGCAACCAACTTATATTTAAATTTCAAAAAGAGTTACTCACCTTGATACTGTGATGAAGCAGAGCACTATTTTTTTTCCTGAAAGCCTTTGATAAAAACTTGAATTGCTAGCAGATTTAAACTTGCATGCAGGCTTGATTCCATATGTATTTAAATCTTTAATTTGAAAAAAACTTGAAAATGCAGTCTTTATATGCTTGATTCCCAGATTCCAGATGCATGCTATGTACACGAATTTGTAATGCTTTGAAAATGTGCAGATTTGATTTGCAATTGTACAGGGTAGGGAATATGATCTTGATATGAAGATTTGAAAAATGATTTTGCAGAGGAACAGAAATGGAAGAACAATGCAGATGCAAAGGTTAGATGCAGATTTGCATGTTTGAACAGACTTGAAAATGCAGGCTTGATATATGAGAGGTTTACTGGTTTGATTTTTGAAGAAGAACAGATTTGAAGAAGAAAGAAATGCAGGCTTTTAATTTTTCTTTTAAATGGAATTGCAGGCTTTTAGAAATGGATTTTGCATTTGAAAAAGAATTTTACAGAGGATTGCAGGCTTGATTAAGAAAGGTTTCAGATTTGATAAATGAATTCAGGTTCTTATGAGGAATTTGATATTGAAAAGAATTCAAATCTTGAGCATGATTTAAATTTTTGTTTTTGAGAGTTTGAAAACAAGTTTGTTTTCAGCTGAAAACTTTTCTTCTAAACTTTTGAAAAAAATGGAGATTTAGAAAAGAAGCATGAGGGAATAAAGAAACATGTTTTATAAGTGTATAAATGATTTATTTTAAAAATTAAAAGAAAATTAAAATGAAAAGGACACTTGTAAAAAGAACTAACACTTGTCAAATTAGGTAGATTAATTGTTTACACTTGTCTCATTAATTGCTTAAAATGTTAACATTTGTTTTATACACATTTCCTTATTTTTCTTATTTATTTTAGAAGTAAATAAAACCCCTTTTTCTATTTATTAATACTTATGTATATAAAATTTTCATAAGTAAATGTGTATGCATTTCCTTTAAAAGAAAATGAAATAAAACAAATCATAAAAATATGAAAGCTCACTTACAAAATTTAAATACGGTTATTCATTTGAATTCAAAATAAATTCAAAACCAAATTCTATTTATACATTTTAAAAATCCAATTTAAACTAGTTTATATTAACATATTTTTATATTTAAATTAATAATATTGCTCTATTAAAATCTATCTATATTTATATATTTATTGTTATTATTTGAAAATAACATATTTATCCAATTTAAATCATTTATAAAATAAATTATAAATTTCTTATCTTATTTATCTTAATTAAAAGAATTAATGTTTAATATATAAAAAGTATCTTAAATTTTCATATAAATTCCAAATTAAAATTATTAAGCTATATTTAAAACAAATAAAATAAACTTTTATTTATCTTATTAAAATTTAAACTATGTTTAAAATACAATTATACAATTTAAAACAATTACTTTAAGTATTTTAAACTAATTAGTTATTTATTAAATAAAATAATAATCTTCAAATTATTAAAATGAATATTAAAATTTAAAAACAATATTTTATTTGTTTATTTAACTTCAAATCAAACTTATCTATCTATAATATATATACATATATATACATACATTATAAATAGGAAAACAATTATTAGCTTTTAAAAGATAAAATTCATCAATTACACATTTATTTAATTGGATTATTAAATAAAGTAAATTTTTATTAAAATTTTATCAAATCAATTTAATTTTAAATACAGATTATTAAATTGATATTGCTGAAATTTCCAGGATATCACATCCATTTCAAAATCATCATATTCACTCAAAATCTACTATTTCAATTCAAAATCATTTTCGCCTTAATATCACGATTTCGTTTCCAAAATTGTTTTGAATTTCAGTTTAGGCTATAACTTTATGTTAACCCAATTCTTATTTAAATCCATAATTTAAAAATAAACATTCCATCCTTGATCGGTTTGAATTTTTGAAAATAGTTTGAATTTTTTAAAACATTTTAAATAAGTAAAATAGTTAAAAATAGTGTAAATGGTTAAAATAGTTAAAAATTAGTTCAAATGGTTAAAATAGTTTAATATAAAATAGTTTAAGTATTAAAATGGTTTATACAGCAAAATAATTTGGAAAACCAAAATAATTTGTATATTTAAGAAGACAGCTTTTAAATAGTTTTATATTAAATAATTTATTTGAAAATAATTTTGAAATCAAACAGATTCAATTCCGACTTCCCAGTTCAAATCAATTCCAATTTCCATTCAATCGATTTAATTTTGATTTCAATTCAAATCAACTTCAACTTCGATTTCCAATTAATTCAATTCTACTTTCAAATCCAATTAATTCAATTTCAATTGATATCAATTTCGAGCTCGATTTTCAAAATATCGATTCAAAACATTTAAATCAAATTATCCTTCAATTCAGTTTAAAATCCCAATCTTCAAATATAATTCAATTCCAAGCTCAATTTCGAAATATCGTTTTTATATCTCTTTTACTTAGTAACATTCAAAATTCAAATAAAAGTTCAATCCTTTAAAACAAATCAATTTCCAAAAATTCAAATTATATCTCGATTATAACTTCAAAATCTCAACTTCGATTATTTAAACAATTTCGATTACCAAATTTAAATTCAACCTTGAGAGCTCAAGTTCGAAAATAATTTGATTTCTAATAATTTGATTTCTTTATTTCTTTTAAATCAAACCATTTAAATAATTTCAAATCAAAATTTTAAAACCAATCCGGTGTCCTTATATAATTTTCTATCCTATGGCCAAGTGGTCTGTTATTTCAATTTAATTTCAGGAATGGATATATCATTTCAATCCAAATTATAGTGTCATTGGTATATATTATTTCAACCTACTACTTAATTTATTCGAAATAATTCAGTTCACAGTTTGTATACTGTAAATAATATATAGGGTGATAATAAGATATATCAGAATAAATAAACATCCAAATCATCCAAAATATCAATAAACAACATCCATCGCAATCAATCATCCAAACAGTCAGTATAATTCACAACAATTTCTTAGTTATTATTATCGGGCATTTTACTGGCAATTAAATTTCAATTTCAAATCTAACTGCCAATTTTAATTTCCATAGTTAATTCAATGACAATTTATCAAACAACGATCAATAAATTTATATCACTTCATAATTTCAAATTTAACCTGCATAAAAATATTCTATTACTTATGAGTCGGCCTATCAATGGCCGGTCTAGGTATTATAAAACCCGAACCCGAGTCCAATTACAATAATTGAAACCCGAGCATGGCCCAAATCCGTTGGGTATTTCAACCCAATATCCGAGCCCGGCCCGTCGGGCTTCTTAAGCACACTGGGTAATAACGATATACTTAACTCAGAATATTTATGTTAAAACCATATTTTAAAACTGCAGTTTGGTAAAATTTGTGTACAAACAATGTTAACATATAAATTGGACGGTGATGTAGTCAAGCTCATAAAAAAAAGTATGAAAAAGCATCTACATGTAAACAAACAAAATGGTAAATAAATAACATACGCACTCATGTTTTGATACGACGAAAAAATAATAGTTGGATCGGGCCCTAACCGGGCCGGGTTTTGACAAAACCATACCCGACCCGGATTGGGCTTGAGTCGGGCTTGGTAGTAAAAGGCAAAACCCGTACCCGCATAAATAGGGTGGGTTCGGGCCGTGCTCGGGTCGAAACCCATACCGTTGACATGCATAGTTATGAGCATTATAAAACACTCACCTTTATTCCTGTTTTCGCCGGGAACGTTCCATTCTGGAACTAAAACCGGACGACGCCCGATTTTAGCCCAAATTTCGACTATCTTCATATCTGTGACGCCCCACCTCTATACCCACGCTAGCCAAGAACATTACTGTGAATGCTGTCAACTAGCACGGAGAATAAGGCTGTTGAGGAGCGACCATCTGTATAATTGCTTTGTGCGAGTACCGAGAAACCGGATAAAAATATAACTTTTCATCTCAAGAGGAAATCCGACATACCGACACAAACTCAAAGCTACTACAAAGTGGCTATAATATCTTCGGAAACAATTATAGAAATAAACATAACATAAATCAGTCACAGACAATTCATATCACAAAGGCGGAATAAGATATGAATACTACACATAAAAGTGTACATCAGAGTAGTGGTCTAAAAGATCCACGATAATACAAAAGAATAGATACAAGTGCTAGACAAAAGAATAAGTATACATAATGGAGTCTGTATCTCAAATGTATACAACAAAAACTACTAAACTAGAGTAGTTAGCCAAAAGTCAGAAGATGGTTCCAAGTAGGAAGCCATGAGTAAGCACCGTAATATCTCAGTCTGACCCGAGTATTATTTAAGAAGAAAATAATAAACGGATCAGTCTAGCTATAAATATCGGAAGAAGTGACATATAATAAGAGATATGACATAAACATATAATAATCACAATGCCAAGCTGTGATAAATAAGTAATTGAAAATCAACAAGAGATTAATCAATATCACAATAATCTACTCAAGATAAAAAGGAATGTCATACTCCTAATTTCATTCACCAAGCCACAATAATTGACATATATATCAATGCCCATCGTAAAAGTTGGTGAAACATAAATTCCAGAAATCAACACACGAAATCCAGAAATCACAAGGAAAGGATCAACGACGTCGTACAGCGGGACATCCGATGAACCAAATCACAATAAAAAGGATGGCCAATCCCACAAACTGGACATCGACGTACCTAGAAAGACACGCCCCATGAACAGTCGAACATCGATGCACCTAGAAAGATACGCCCCATGCTCTAGCATCGACGCACCTAGAAAGATACGCCCCATGCACAAATAAACATCGATGCACCTAGAAAGGTACACCCCATGCACAAATAAACATCGACGCACCTAGAAAGATACACCCCATGCACAAATAAACATCGATGCACCTAGAAAGATACACCCCATGTTAAAACAAACATCGATGCACCTAGAAAGGTACACCCCATGCATAAACAAACATCGACGCACCTAAAAAGGTACGACCCATGTGTAAACAAACATCGATGCACCTAGAAAGGTACACCCCATGCATAATAAAACATTGACGCACCTAAAAAGATACGACCCATGTGAGAAATGAGACGAAACTCAATAAAAATGAGGAATAGTCCTCCACATAAACAAAGAGACATCGCACGTTGCTAGTCTAAACCACAAAGATGATCGTCATGATCAATGAGAAGTGTCAATTACAATAAGCTAGTAAATATATGAGCTTAGGTTCATGTCCCATAACCACTAGCTTAACTTAAATATTTACGAACAAATTGTAGATCTCCACTAGAAAATTGTCACAAGAGGTTCAATCGAACAAGTCCAAAAATTAACCAACGAAGTAAACGCAAGCGTTTCATACCACTTGTTTTACTAATTCGTTTAATTAGATTTCTCATACGAGTGAGGTAAAGGTTTATATATGCTAATAGATTGGAAAACGGTTTTATAAACGAATTTGGTATTAAAATAGTATTGAAACCGTTTGAGGAAAGAGTTTTGATATTTACTACTAGTATAGAAAACCTTTATATTTTTAAAGTGACAAATCACGAAGAAGATTGTAAGAACAATCAATCACAAAAATTCACATACGAAGACGTGAATAAAATCCAAAGAAATCGATAAAGGATCCATCGAAATGGATATTCAAAAATCCCTAAAAAGAGTCATCAAAGTCATAATAGATGATAACAACAAATAGGATTATCACGAATCGATTTAAATTGGAATTTCAATCCTAAAAAAAGGCAAATTGGACTCAAACAGCAGGTTCAGTCGACTGAACAGAGTTTTCAGTCGACTGACCCTGTGCCTGGAAATTTTCCAGGTTCAGGAAACTTTTTGTTTCCAGTTTCAGTCGACTGTGCAGAGTTTTTCAGTCGACTGAATCATGCCTGGAAACTCTCGGGTTTCAGGTTCAATCGACTGAACAGAGTTTTCAGTCGACTGAATCATGCCTGGGCTGTTTTTCAGCCTTATTCAAATGAAGAGCAAACTCTTCCAAAATGCAACCGGACGAACATTGGCTCTAAGGGTTTATGCCAATTGGCAACCCGGCCCTATATGCTCCTCGATGCATCACCAAAAGCATGATCAAACATCCATAAAAGGATTTCACACAAATTTGACTTAAAAACCCAAAAATTGGAGTATTCACAAAACCAATCCAAATCAAGAGCAAATGCACATGAAGAAGTGTTAGGAATTCATACCCAACAACCAAAGATAATTATAGTCATAGATGTGAGATAAAAATCTCACCATTTCACAAAATCGAACAAGAAGAAGCTTGAAAGCAAATGGAGAATCAACCTCTCTTCAACACAGCCCAAATGAGCTTGAATGTAAGCTCAAAACAAGAACATTCCCAAAATTAGGTTTAGGAATTTCTGAAATTGGTAAGAGAATAAGTTGGAGAAGAAGGAGAGAAGCTTACCAATGGGTTCTTCTTAAGTTTGGAGCTAGGAATTTGATTTGCAAGAGAAACTAGGGTTTTGGAGTTTTAATTTCCAATCTCTTCCACCATTAAAGCTAAGAAAACTGAAAAGAGAAAGAAGTGAGGGAGAATGGGCAGAGAGGTTCAGTTTTGGAGTATAAGTTAACATAGGGCTGAGCCCAAAAACCAAACCCAAAGTAAAAAGTAGCAAAAATCAACTTTCTCCAAACATATCGAAGCTTATACTCAAAAAGGTCGCAAACGACATTTTAAACTCAATGGGAGTGGTCCCGAGTCCTAATTCGACCGTATGCAAAAAGTAGCTTTTCGGACCAAAATCCGACCAACGATAAAATATTTAAACATAAAATCGATAAATATGCGGGTTGTTACAAAATCCATCCAAACTAGTTTCATTGCAAAGCTTTTGTCATCACGATCGCAATGCAAAAAGTCTGTCAAAAACGGCCTCGTATGCAGGAGTTATACATTTTATAAGTTCATCGATTAATTTTATAATTAATTTAAATCACTAACTTATAGAATTACAAACCATACCCAATAGGCATAAACGTGCACACGCACGGTGCAATATGATGATCCACTCGCCGAAAACAAAATCTGACTTCACCAACGTTCTTCTCACCGAAATCTCCACCTCCCCATATAAATTTTCTCAAGCTCGCACCCCTTAACCAATGCACGACCTGCTACTCCTAGTTCGCATACCATAGGTGACACACAACCCAAAAACTCCATCGAGCTCCACAAAAACACGGCCACACGTGCGCCTATACCATCCGAGCTCAACTCCGCCCTGTATTCCATCGATCGACGCCAAAATCTACAGATCCATCGAACCCTAGTCCCTCAGCTACCACGTCTACCTCACCAATCACGAGTGCACCCTACAAAAACCCACGAGATCGAAGAGAATTCAAAAACTTGAATTTTGAAATTGGTTTCATGATTTTAAGTTAAGAAATCAACGAGAAAGGATTTTCTTAAAGTTGATTTATCTTTTCTTCTTCAATGTGTATGTTGCATGCAGTTCATAAATAGAAGAGGGTTGCATGTTGGTGGATGGCTACAGTGTTTTAAAGGTGAGAGAAAAGAACAAATGGAAATATAGTCAAGTCAAAAAACATATGTTTATTATTTAAATTTCCAAATTGTCTCAATTATGTAACTTAAAATTTCGAATCCCTAACGAGGCATGCCACTAAGCGTTTATAATGTTATACCCCTATTCCAAACATAATGGAAAAGGTTTCAAGTCCTAATTTGATCGTATGGAGGAAATAGCTTTTTGGACCCAATTATTATATTGAATTTTCGATATTAAATTCAACGTTTTTTAATCCCGTACGACCAAATGATAAATTCGAACGCTACGAAACCTAAAATCCGCTAATAATACACTATTATGAATCCAATGGAACTAGTTTCCTCAAAATCCAAGACTGTGCCTTGGATCGTCATTTTAATGTCTCGATTATTATCTAAAATTTTAAATTTCTAATTATTCACTTTTAAGTCAAATTTAAATGTTAACAATCTTCATTGTTGTTTAAATAAAATTTAAATCAACTTTCGATATTAATTTCAATCATATTAAATCCAGAATTCAATTATTCAAATAATTTCTAATATTAATTTAAACAATTTAATTGTTCAATATTCAACAAATTTCAATATTAGATTTTAAATGAATTTTAGTTATTAATCGATTACTTTATTTACATCTAATGAATTCAACATTTACTATTTAATCTGACTATTGATTTTAAACACATTCAATACATAGCATTACCTTTCAATACTTGTTATTACTTAAATCTTCGAAATTAGTTTATTTCAAGATTTTATTCAAGTTTATACTCAATAGTACATTCAAAATCTTCAAGTTTTTATTTTTAACCATTTTTATTCAATAATTATATCAAATTTAATGATTTAAAATAGTAAAAAATACAGGTCTTTATAAGCGATATCGCCCGTTATTTTTTATCGATGAGGGGTGGCATTCTATTCTTTCGGCATTGATTTTTCTTTATACTTTTGTCATTGCCAAAATGTGAGATCATGGCTAATGCCATATACCTTCGGAATTGATAATGATAGTATAGCATTCGTCGGATGACTTATGCTAGGATCCTTGTGAAGACGTGGACTGTTCGAGATGCTGGGATCCTTGAGAAGATTTATGTTCTATTCGAATGATGAAGACTTATGTAGGAGATACCAAACGTACTCTCGGCATCGAAAATGGCAGAAAACAGATTAGGAGCCTAGCCTACGGGTTTAGCTGAACCATATGATATCTCAACTCCAAATCTAGAGTATGCTTTCGATATGTTGCGCGTGGGATTTGATGTATTCAGAATCATGAGTGTTTGTGAATGGACCAACTATGTTTACCTTAATGGTATACTTTATCTAGAGAAATACGACACTCGAAGGTAGTTTCTAACCCTTGCCAGGAGGCTGGCCCTGGTTGTTTCAAAGATGTCTTCAACGGAAAATCCATTATGCAAAAGCACCTTAATGGTTTTGTTTGTGTACCTATTGAATATTGTTGTGGTGTGATTAATGTAAGCATCGATATCACTTTTCTGATTTATATCCTTTACCCTATACATTATATGTTATATCATTTTATGTACTTATTAAATGTGTGGTTCTTTTGAGGGGATAACCGTTACAGCATCTTGTGCGGTCTCAAAAGTACAATTAGATGCTATACACGTATTTTTTGAGGTTCTCACACTAGACTTAGGTTTGACAAGTGATTTTTTCCTTAAATTCCTCATGTGCTCTTTAGAGAAGTTCGAGAAAGGCACGTTTTAGTTGATATTTATTGGAGCTCGAAGAGACGAGCTGGATGTTTCACAAACTGTAGTATTCTTATTAATGTTGTATTACTATATTGTACATATCAGCATTTGTAAGGACAAGCTGTTATAACTTTCACGTCCAATGATTGTATTTAAAACCGTAACTCTAAAATGCTATGTATCTTAGAGTGATAGTTTTGTACCGTCTTTTGATATTATATGTCATCATTCTACTGTAGGATTCTAATATTGTGTTCTCTTCTTTCTTATTATGTTTTCTTTTTTTAATTTTGCCATAACAATCTTTCTTTCCGGCACTTGGATGCTCGGCACACAAATACCGTAGATGTATTAATGTCGACATTTGAGGGTCAAAATGACTGGTCGTTACATTACATTTGCAAGTCGCACAACCATATTGATAGATTCTATGGAATACCACACAATTTATTTGATTAATAAACTGTTTTAAATTAACTAATTAATATTTATTAAACATTAGTTATTTTTTTATTTGATGTATTTGATGAAACTAATATTTTCTTGATGTTATTTGTAATCAATTAGATGTGTATATAAAAGTTCCATATGTATTGGATGTTAGGCTTGTAGGCAGCTTATTTAATCAAGTGTAGAATAAAATTATAAATTTGCTCTCCTTCTTGAGAGGATCATTTATTTTGCTTAAAAATGAATACTTGATTCCAACTGTAAATATCATATATAACTCCTTATTTCCTCTTTTAATCACTCCCTCTCTCTAACCTTAGCCTTTATCTTTCTTTCACAACATTTCTGTCTAAAATCTCAAATTTATTTTCATCATGATATAGTTGGCCTAGTTACTTAATTGTTCTAATGAAACTAAATGCATTTGCTATCCACCTTTAATTTGTACATGTATAGATCTGAAATTTTGATAAGTTTTTTATTTCAGTTGAATTTGAAATTAATACCAGTGATGTAGATTGTTAATTCTTATTGTTAATTTCTATTGTTGATGTTTCTTTAGGTTTAGATCTACAAATTCAAATATAAAATTATATAATAAAAATTGTAAATAAAATAAAATAAAGGTATTTCATAAATATAATGTGTGCGTGCATGTATGTTTGTTCTTTTGCCAAAAAGGCAACCATATTTTTTTTGTTTTATTCAATTAATATTTTTATTTTCAAATTAAATTGATAGTGAAAAATTAAATGTGCGTATAACTGTTAAATTTACAACTTGATCACAAAATGAAAGATTATTTTTTTTATAAAAAAGAAACTTTTATTTAAGCAAAACTAGGTTGTTAATTTATATAGGTTTATATATTAAATTAGATCTCCTTTAATAATAGAACACACACGCATGTGTGTAATATACATACATACATGCATATGAATATATTTTTTAACCATTTATTGTAAAATTGTTTTTAGATTGATTTTTTTACACGCACGTGTATATGTGTTTGAAAACTAAAAAATAATTCTAGATCAATGTAAATTATGATCGATATTTAAGTAAAAAAATACATACGTATAAACTAATAAATTAGCTATTAGATCCAAATCTCAACCAATGTCAACAATAATAGAATTAACAAGCAAAATCGTTATGTATGTATGCTTGTAATGATTGTACACACACACGTTTACAAATATATTTCAAAAGCTTTTTATTAATTATATATATGTATTATAATACATGTAATATTATATTTTGTATTTATATTGTACATTAAATTGCCAATGTAAATAATTAAAATAAAATTATTTGCTTCATGTTCGCCTAGGATAGTTTATGTGTGTGTGTATCATCACTTGACATCTTATTGATCATAAGGCAAACCGGTCAATGTTTCCCATGAACTCCTAGGATGGTTTATATGTTTATATTGGTGTGATGCTCCCACGGCTATTTCTCCAATTCTTCAGCCAACTAATCATATTTGGAATAGTATTGCCACTTTTATGCGAGACTGTGATATTATTGGTTGTGTTCAAAGTGGAAATGTCAATGCAGAGTTGAACGTTATTTCTGCTGCAATACTGAATAATGTCGCAAATGATATTAGATTGAAAGAAAATGTTGAGAGAAATGATGCATCTCCTACTTTGTTGTCTTCATCTGTTGGAATTCCTCACCAGTCCAGCGATGCTGCTCCTAGCCTAATTTATCGATCGATGTTAGATGAAGCGGTTACTGATTTTGCTGCTTCTATAGTGCCTGAGAATAATGCGGTCCATCCTAGTGCTTCATCTGAGCCCTTGGAATCAAACGTGCCGAATAAAGAAGTTAAGTAGTCGTCTTTTTTCTCTTCCATGACAAGAAATGCGGGTGCGTTTGTGCCCCATACTTTTGAAATGGTCAATATAGATGGGGTCATGGTCCTCCCTCGGAAGTAATTCAAGCAGGAATTGATTATTGGTCGGAGTATCTTGTTGGATTCTTTCTGGACTCTAACCCGCTTTATTTAGTGGTTAAGGATTATTGCTTCAGAGCTTGGCATCCTAAGGGCAGCCTCCTTGTCCACATGGACAATTCCATGTTTTCCTTCAAATTCTCGAGGCCGCATCTTCACATTCTTAGTAAAGATCCCATTTTTGTTAGAGAAAAACCTTTTATTGTCACTCAATGGAGTCCGTCTATTGACTGTGCCAGAGAGCAGGTATTGTTTATTCCTGTTTGGACTTATTTCTCTCATATTCCCGTTATTTTGCAACCTATGGTAGGTTTAAACTGGTTGGCCAGTGCGATAGGAAAAGTAAAATGTTTTGATGCTAATACCGTTACTAAAGAGAAACTAGTTTATGCCAAAGCTTTGATAGAAATATCTCTGAATATGCCTTTGTCGGTAATCAAGGTTAGAGTGACTAAGAAACATGTAGCGGAGATTGTTGATCGGTATGGTTGGAAACCAGACATATGCATACCCTATTAGTCGTTCAATCATCTCTCTTTAGCATGCTCTCATATGTCTACTATTGGACCTCTCCTTGATCGGTCCTCTCTTCCTCCACCACCTGTCATGAAATGGATCCCGAAACGACGCTTTGTTCCTCTGTCTATATCTCCTTCTGTCCCTCCCATCGAGCGTTCCGAGGCTCCTATTATACCTGCATTCTCTGTTGTAGTAATTGAAACCTCTGATGTTCTTGATATTTCTGAACCAGTATTATCTCCATCGACCCTAGTGTTTGGTATTGGGCGGTGTTCACATCCAGTCTGACATGAGATATGACCCTGCTGGACATGATTTCCACGTGTTTGTTAGTGATGATGTTGGTGAATCTAGGCATCTTCATTACGCCATTGATGGTGGTGGCCTCATTCTTTTAGTGGATGGCTCTAAAGGTGCGCGTAATAGATCTCTTCTACTTGATGATAGTTGGGATATGAGATTTATCTAATGTAGGGATTACCCTGGTTATGTACTCGATATCGCGACATATTTTTGCAGAATAATTGCGTGTGTTAGGCGTTGATGGAAGCGACTCTTCTTCCTATTGGGAGGAAGAGCTTATGTTACCTTAAGTCATTATTTTTTAGCTGTAGAGGCGTTTTTGCTTCTCACATGTATTGCAGCTTAAGTCGTGTGGCCACTATAAAACCATATATTGCTATTCCGTACAAGTGGAAAACACCTTTACCATATTTGTATACAGTGGCATGACCCGCTATAAAGTCGGCTGGCTTTGCCAATATACACACACACACACACATATATATAATTAATTTTTTTTAATAATTGCAGTTAAATTAAATTATCGATAAAAACATTTTAAGCATTAACAATAAAAAAATATTTTAAACAAACTAAATAAATATTTATCTCGTTTATTAGTAAAATAATAAATTTGATTTAGTATAAACAAAATATTATTTAAACAAATACACAATTAAGGTCTTTTGCAATTTAATAAAATATTGTTTATACAAATACAAAATATAGGTCTTTTACTTTATCATGGCAACTTGTTTGCTCTATCGTTGGTTTTTTTTCTACTTCTAGATCTCTCTTCGTCCTAATCTCTCTCCGTCACACATCTTTCCTTATTTATGTCCCTGCCACCTTTGTCGCTTCTTCCCTACCTCCTTTTACCTTCTGACCGTCCATCATCCTCAGATCTATGGCGAAGAATAGGAAGTCCAAAACCAGATTCTTGGACTCTATTTTAAACAGCTCGTCGCAAACACGCTTAGACCATGTCATGAGGCTCCTGCTTCGACTACCCTTTCAGATGCTTCAATTTTGGGTGGTATGCCTGAGTTAGTTTCTATCTTTCCTTCTATTATGCACCATCTTTTTTGACATGGATCTAGTGATCATAGGCTCATGGGAAAGTGGTATGGTAGGTTGGTTGTTATGGGTTTATAGTTGCAGGCAGTAAATCAGAGAAGCATGTGGTGGTTCAAAGGGTAAGGGTGAAGTAAAAGAGATGTTAGACAAGAGAAAAAATAATGCAGAGAATTTAAGAAAAGAAGATCAGAGTATAATAGAAGAAAAGTGACAGATTTTGAATATGAGAGAAAAGAAATTATTATTCATTCATTGATATTCTTATAAATGATCACTCATGCCTATTTATAGAGTAATCTAGGCATGTATTTTTAGATATTACGCCATTAAATTCATAAAAGTATTACAATAATTAGGCCTATAAATCACAACTTCTAAATCTACTCCATATCTTCTACCCAGACCCGTGCACATGTGCACATGCACACTCGAAGGAGGCAGATCTGAAGGTAGTTCAAGGTCCAGATCTGGTCGTCGGGTCTTGTTGGTTGTTTTGGTGCTGGTATTCCATTAGTTCACCTACTGCTTCGTCAACGGTGGTCGTGGAAGGGTTTCGAGCCAATCTGTTTGTGTTTGTCTTCTTCATCTGCTTGTATAACAACCATTTAATGAAATGTTTCTTACAAGCCTCTTCTTCTCCTCTATGTCTATAAGAATGGTTTGGCTCCTAACATTCCATTCCCCTTCAAAATTTGACCTGGTCTCAAGGTCAAATGCTGGAAATCATTTGATTAATTCCCGATAGTCCTCCCATGTCGATTCTTCTTTAGTTTTTTGTCTCTACTTCACTAAAACTTGTGTGGCAGCTCAATTATGTTTCGACACCATCCTCCTACCCAATGTCATCTCTGGCTCGTCAACCACCTCTTCAGAAAACACATGTGCCTCATGTTGAATGACTATATTTCTGCCAACCTTCTTCTTGAGTTGTGAAACATGGAACACTGTATGTATTTTAGCTGCTGGTGGTAATTTAAGTTTGTAGGCAACCTCTCCAATTTTTTGAATAATCTGGTAAGGCCTGTAGAATTTTGGGGAAAGCTTGGTGGTCTTGAGATTACCAGTAGTGATCTACCTATATGGTTGGTGATTCAACTACACCCAATCTCCCTCTTTAAAATGTCTTTTAGTTCTTCCAAGGTCAGCATACTTCTTCATTCTCTCTTGATTCAAAGTTAAGCTATCTTTAAGCAACTGCAAAACCACATTGCATGAATACAATTCATGTAACAAACGTAGTTTTGGAGATTACCTACAAATATTAATTATAATGGTAGTTATGATTTAATATTGTGAATTAAAATAAAATTGGAGATTTTAAATTGCTTATTTGGAATAAACAATGAATTTGGGAAATAAAATGTGAAAATAAAGTTTAAAAGCTTTATTTTATTTTTTTGGGTTAATAATGAATGGAAAATAATTTTATTTAGAGAAAATGCAATAATTTTATTAATTATTACCAATTACTTCTTTTAATAATTTTTAAAGAAAGTATGTGATTTAAAGGTTGTTTATTTAAATAAAAAAGGTGAAATTTGGTTTAAAAATGAGAGTTGGTTATAAAACTAAGTTTGAAATGGTTTTTCATATTTTTATATGCAAGAAATTAATTTTTATAGAATTTTTGAAGATAAAAATAAGGATTTATGCATTTATTTGTGTAAATTGTATATTTTTGTAAATAAGAGATTTTAATAATAAAAATGTTTCCATAAAAATAAATAAATTTCTTTTTATATAGTGTAAAATATTTTTATTTAACATGATTATAAGTTTACATGTTTATTAATATAAAAACTTGAAGAAAAATGTAATTTGTTTAATAAAATAGTGCAAACATGTGCATTTTAGTTTAGGTGTTGTATTAGAGCCTTAGGGTGATTAATTTATTCGTTAGTTTGGGCACAAATGGCCCATTAGCTAACTTAACATGTTAGAGGAAGTGAGAAACATTTTTACAGTATGTTCAAAATCATTCTCACCTTCTTCCTCTTCAACCAATAAAAGAAAATAGTCATTTTTCTCAAAACCAAAGCTTTCAAACTCAAATTTCTCCTAAGCAAGCTGTAATTTTTTTATCAAACTAGAATAAGTTAACAGGTAATCTAATCCCAAAACCTAAATATTCCATCCAAATTTTGTTTTTAGAAGAGTTTGTTTGTTAATAGTCTTTTTCTTCTTTGCAAGCATCTTCTTTTTCTTCTACAAGTATTTAGAAGCTTCAATCTTGCTAAAAGGCTTCAACTTTGCAGAAAAATCCGAGCTTTTGCAACAAATCAAAAAGGTGAGACTAAAATCTCACATCTACTGGCCAAAAATATTGAATCAGTAGCTAAATTCGTTGGTTGTACAAGTTTATGTTCATTGCTGTTCTTGTTTTTGTTTCTGGCCTCAAGTGCCAACTTTGGTTGTCCATAATTTTCATCTTCGGCAACGAAATGCTGCTGGATCTTTTTTTGAGTTAAGCTTATATGTTGAACTTTGTTTTTGCAAAATTTTAACGAAAGATATTGTGATTTGAGTGTCAAACCTTTGCTGCAAAATCAACAAAACACAGTTTTTCTACTTGTAGAAATTATGTTTTCTGAGTTGCTACAAACATGGCCTGAGTCTATGTTTGAGATATCATAACTCTTTCATTTCTTATTGAAATTGCATGATTCTTTTTTTGATTGAAAGATAAAGTTTTTTACTATAAGCGTACCAAATTTCAAGTGATTTCGACCTATGTAACTCATAGAAATATGTTGCCGAACTTTGACTCGGAGCATGTTTTTGTCTAGATTTTTACAGTGGAAACACTGCTGGGTTCAACGTTGAGACATCTTAACTTCCTCATACTTTATCCAAATAGCAAGATCATTTTTTTGAAAGATAAAGTCTTCTACTATATGCACACCAATTTTGAGCTTAATCCGATACCGTTTGGTGCTCTGTTTTATGCCTGGAAGTTGAACCCAGAATGGATTTTTAGACCTGGGCACATTCTTGTTGAACTGTCACAAACATGGTCTGAGTCGAGACAGCGTAGCTTTTTAATTTTGTTTTGGAATTCATTGATTCTTTTTTTTGAAAGATGAAGTTTTCTACTTTATGCACACCAATTATTAGTTCAATCAAATGTCGTTCGGCCACCTATTTTATGTTCGTAAGTTGAACCCAAAGAAGATTTCAGACCTGGGTATTATTTTGCCCAAGTGTTTTTATGTTCATTTTCCGTTCGATTTTTTACTTTTACTTCATGTTTTGTGATATTTTTGAAATACTTTGAGGGCTATGATGCCTATCAATAGGCTAGCCAAGTTTTGATGAATTTGAAATTCAAATTTGAATTGAATTTGAATGACAGTTTTGAGTGATTTCTTTAATTTTGAGCACAAATATTTCCAAACAACTAAAATAATTTTAAAATAAGTTGGCATTTAAAATAATTGTTATAAATAATTTTAAATTATTTTAAGCTATAAAATCTATTTTATTCTTTATAATAAGGGAATTTCAAATATTATCTTCCAAATTGATTGCGGAAAATGGTTTTAAAAGCTTTCTTAAATAAATTATTTTATATATAAAATGAACGTTTTTTCACTATTTGAGCGAATGAGAAGGAGAACTAAATGGTTTGGTAAAACACATGGTATGGGACACGAGTGTTTATCTTATCGGTTAATTCCTGACTTGTCTGTTTGATTGTTTTGACCTTCGGATCGAGCTTATCGATGAGATGCGGTAAACTTTTACCGCTTTGAGTGTGAAATTTACTGGAGATTAGTAAACCGTTTAGCACGAACGTGTGTTATGGGATGCATGTTAACACTACTCGGGTTCCTATTCGATAGTTTGTAACACATTTGCCATTGCGGCGTGGCAGTACTTGACCTTCAGGTCAATGCCATTGCGGCGTATTTGTCTTCGAGACGTTTGGCATTGCGGCATATTTGTCTTCGAGACGTTTGCCATTGCAGCGTATTTTCCATTGCGGTGTATTTGTCATTGAGACATTTTGACTTCAGGCAAGATACCTATTTGAGACAACAGTACTTGCTAAGGCTTCGACCACATGCATGTGCAAATACTTTTGTGATGGTTTCTTTGACTATTTTCCCTAGTGTATCGCCCCTTCCGGAATTGGTCCTTTGAACCATTCGATGTACCTTTATGGATATTACCTTTTGGGAATTTGAACTCTTGGAAGTTCTATTTTTGAGATTTGAGTTGCCTACACTGGTGTTATATGATATTTGACTTTTGGCGTTTACTTGAGATTTTATTCTCCACTTTGAAGATATATTTTCCTTATGGCGTCTTTGAGATGGAATCTCTTTATGCATGTTTTAGGTTTGCCAAAATGGCGGGTTTAGGTTTTCCGCGAAATCATATTTGATGTTTTATGAATGCCGATGATATGAGGCTTGCTACTTTTAGCATTTCATGGGTTATTTTATCTCTTTTGAGATTATATGTTGGTGTAGTGATACCATACTATCACTCGATGTAATCCTATACTTTAGATTGTTCTTTCTCATTCGAGAATATTATCACATTATCATTATGCTTATATTATCGCTTATCCTTGTAACTAATTTTTTTAGCTAGACTGGCCCGTGTATTTTATACTTGGGTCAGACCGAGGTGTTTCAGGTTAGGTACATTCGGACTTAGCATATTCTGCTTCTGCATGGACTATTCTACTAGCTCTTTTTATTATAGCTTTTGTGTAGTCCTTTTTGGTTTGCTACTATGATATGTATATTCTTTTGACTCGTGTTTGTATTGTGGTCATCATATCACATATGTGATGTATCATTTTGTATACTCTGTGATGTATCTGTATATGTGTGTATATATGGGATTATCTGCTGTTCTGTGATGTGTTATGCATTTGAGTTGTTGTATTTTGTTTTGATAGATCCTATAGCCACCTTTGGCTTTGTATTAAATATTTATTCGATATGTCAATCCACTTGAAATAAAAAAAATGGCATTGTCGACGTATTCAATTGATATTTAAGACAAGGCTATAGATGGTTGCTCCTATCCATCCCTATTCTCAGCATAAGCAGACAGTATTACCCAGTAATACTCTTTGTTAATGTGGGTCTCGGGGTGGGGCGTCAGAGCTTGGTATCAGAGCTGAGTTTTGAACAAAATATGATAAACATAGAACATAAACACATATTACGGTACATCAAAGTATAATACAAGTGTTACGAATCCTTAAATCATCATGCCTTTGTTCTTTTTATGTCCTTTGGGGGTAGATAGAAGTTTAGGAATACGTCTAGGAATGCATTTTAATTCCGTAGTATTCCATATTTGAATTAATGGTATCTACCATGTGAATAATCTTTATCTCATCTTAACTTTCAGCTAATGGATGGAAGAGGCAGGGGACGATGCTCATATGCTGGGCAATCCAGTGGCTCGCATTCGGACGCCGTTTATATGTCTACCGATTTGTTTATGGAGTTATTTAGGAGCACCTAGCTTCCAGCTCCTACTCGAGCATATCCTCCACGCAAGTCGCACGCTTGTGCAATGATTTCTCTCATCTCGGAGGAAAGCCATTCAAAGGCTTCGAGTCCGTTCTTGAGGTCCAAGCTTGGATTCATACGTGCGAGCATATCTTCTCTCGCATGGATCGTTCTGATCACAATAGAGTTCTTTTAGCATCTAGCATATTGCAAGAGCATGCACTTGATTGGTACAAGCTTCTCATAGCCAAGCTCGATGAGTCTACTCTTTCTTGGACTCAGTTTAAGGAACGATTCGAGCTCAAATTCGTTCCTGAATCTGAGAAAGCTTTATTAGCATGTCGCTTCCTCGAGTTGAAGCAAGTGAAATCATACGTCTCTGATTATGTTTCATCATTCGAGGCCTTATCTAAGTATGGTCTTGAATACATTAGCACCTCTTATAAGAAGAATCTGAAGCTTGTCTCTGGTCTTAAGAAGTATTTAAAGAAGCCTTTGGTGCAGTTCAAGCTTTCTTTCGAGGAGTTGGTTGACACGGCGCTTCATCTCGAAGCCGTCGAGAAGGAGTGCGATAATGGTGATGAGGTTGAGGTTCGCAAGAACCCCAATAAGAAGAAGTTCCCATTTCATAAGCGGAAAATTTTTCCTTCCCAGAAGAAGAAGCTCGTTGGATTTGGTCCTAATTCCAAGCCTAATGGAACACCTACTACTCGAAAGGGGTGTTTCAATTGTGGTTCTCCTGACCATATGATTCAAGATTTTCCTGAGCCTTTATTTTGTAGCTATTGCAAGAAGGAGGGTCACCGAGTTGCCACTTTGTGACGACCTGGAATTTTTTGATATTTGAAATTGGAATATTTAATTGACTTTAAATATTTAAAAGTTAGTTTCTAACTTGAATTTCAGATATCGCTATTTATTTGATAATTTAAATATTAAATTTAATGATTGGATTGGGAAAAATGTTGAATCTGGAATTCTAAGCTTGTTAAAAATATTTTAATGGATTATAAAATTTATATTGATAATACTGAAGATATCAGAACCTTTGAAGTTAGATTTGGAAGTTATTTGTTCAGTTTTAAAAATATATAGTTTAAATTGATATTTAAAAATAGCCTTCCGAGGCACAGTCTCAGATTTCGATGAAACCAGTTCCATTGGATCTGTAATAGTGTATTATTTTTCGTAGTGTTTGGAGTGATCGTTTAGTCATATGGTAAGTAAACGCACTGAAATTAAATTGAAAATTCAGTATTATAATAACTGGGTCCAAAAAGCTAACTTCTCCATACGACCGAATTAGGACTCGAAAACTTTTCCATTGCGTTCAGAATGGGCATATAACAATATAAACGTCTAGCGGCACACCTCAATAGAAAGTCAAATTTTGTGTGATGATTTTGAGACGATTCAAATTTAAACTTAAATAATATGTAAATATATATAAGTTGACTAGTCAAATTTACTCACATATGCTTTTTGTATCACTTTATCATTCCAACACCTGTATACACAAAAACAGCATTTTCCTCCATTTGTCCAGCATGCAATGAAATAAAAAAAGTAAATAAATGAAAATCAAATCCATTTTTCTTTTTAAAACGTAGTCTTCATACTCTTCTTTTTAAAATCGGTTGCTCAAAGCAATGGTTGAACAAATAAAAATAAAATATAGACCTTCCTACTTTTACGATTTAAACTGCTCATCCCCAAAAATTTCCTTTTTCTTTTGATTTGAATTCGAGATCGAAACCCTTCACTTCCCCATATATTCGAACGATCGTTCGAAATGAAATCGGACCGATGGAAGTTTAAAATCGTTCGAAACCAAAGAATCAAATCAAATCATATAGCCGAGTGAAATCGGAGATCGTGTTAGTTCTCAGAGGGTCTACGTCGTCTGAGCAGCGATCTAGGGCATGAAATCGAGCTCGATGAGGAATATAAGGGTGAGTCGAGCTCATACTCGTGGTTGGCTTGTGGAGGCCGTGTTCAGGAATAGCTGCTATTTCTGATGGCGCAGTCGAAGATAGGACACGAGCTTGACGCAAGTGCTGGCGACGTGATGGGCATCTACGATCGATAAAGGTGGTTTTGGCTCGAGTTGATTGCGAGGTATATTACCTTGTAGTTTTCTCTGTATTGTTTGGTCTGGAAAAATATAAATTTATGAATGATCTATAAACGTGTACATGCAGAGGAAGAATTTTGGGAACCAAATATAATTTTTTTACATATAAATATATATTAGAAGAAAAGCTTTTACAGTCTAGGGAATTACTGTTTTTATTAGATTAGAATACATATATAACAACAGCTGTTGTTTAAAGAAAAACAAATACATAATAGTATGTATATGTATGTATATTTTCAATTAGGATCTCTTTAAACAGAATACATGTATATAGATAAGGATTTGAAAAAAAAATATAGTAGGAATTTTTAAGGTTGAAAAGTTTTCAAATCTATATAGTTTATTGTTTTAGTATATATGTAGTGTCAAAGGATATTACTTATACACATTTTTTTTAAATCCACTAGTTTGAATTTTAAAATAATGCATTTATGGAGATTAATTTGTTTAACTAACTTATTTAATTGTTTTAGAAGTTGTTAAAGGAAAATTAGTTTAAAACTAAAACTATTAGTTAATTAAATTTTAAAAGGGAAAATAAATTGTTCGATTAGTTCAAATACTAAATAAATCATCTAATGTTTATACAAGGTCTTAAATAAGGAAAATCAAGCCGGTGTGGGTCGGATTGCAAGATAAAAATCAAAGGTGAGTTAATCTCACTCATTTGGATTACTAGTTAATTTAAATAGTTAAATTTAAATAGTTAAATTTAAATTTTTGGATGATTGATTAGAATTGATTATTATTATCAGTCTAGATATGGTATATTATATATAGTGTGTGTGTGTGTATTGGAGTGATTGATTTCCTATATTATATAGCGGATTATACCTATGCGCCGCATAATAGCGGATGATATGAATATGACCCCATATACCGCAATATTCCACCTCGAAGTGGAATTGGTATTTTAAATTGTGCTAACATCGGTGGATGCAGGGAAACAGGTTGGAGGGATCCAACTGGATTCCTCAAAACGCTGAATTTATTTTATATTCAGCGTTGTGACTTATGTGATAATCTGTGATGATTATATTGATTATATCTGAAATTGAATTAGGAAATCCCATGGCTTGGTTGAATATATGGGTATTTATGAGAATGAAAAATACAAGTTTGAATTTTTAAAGGAAACAAAAAGGAAAATTTTTAAGTAAATAATATAGTGAATTCAAATAAATTAAAGGAATGAATTTAGGAAAGGAATAAAGGTTTGATTTTTAATCTTAATAAATAAATTCCAAGTATGGGAAAGGAGATTTTTGAATAAATGGGAGTAAATGAATTTTAAAACTTAAGTGATATTAATTAAAGTAATAAAAAAAATTATTTTTAAATCAGAATTTAAATGGTTTAGGAAGCAGTAAAAGGAATTTTTATGGAATAGGTGTTGTCAGTTTTAATAAGATTCTAAATCATAATAAAGAAGTTAAATCTGGAATTAATGGATTTTAAAATAAATTTGAGTAAATAAAGGAATTTATTTTAAAATGGAGTTGATTTTGAAAATTGATTTGAAAATTGATTGAGTGTTTAAAAGTGTATTTTTTAAAGAGGAATAAGATTATGGAATTTATAAACTGGGTTTATAAAGTGAAATAAGATATCAGCGGATATTTGGAAGTATAAATTCATGGTGGGAATTTATAAAGGAATGGGTAATCTGTTTTAAAAATAAATAGTGGTTTATTTTTAAAGGTGTGAAAGGAAACTTTATTTCTCTAAAAAAGCCAAGTACATTTTCGAAGCATATTTTTAAGTATAAGTATAAGTTTTAATGTTGTTTTAAAAGAATGTTTTTGAGAAACTATTATTTAAGTTGTTTAAAATTTTAAAGGTAAATATTTATTAAATTAGTTATAATAGTAAATATTTAAAAGGTAAATTGATATTATGGTTTAAAAGATAACTATTAATATTTATATTTATAAAGTAGTTTTATTTTAAAAGTAGTTTGGCTAAAGTTTTATTTGTAAAATTATTATAAATTTCATAACTAGTCTTTTATATAAGTGTTAAATAGTTTTTATTTTAAGTGTTTTAAATATTTTTTATTTTTAGATTTTAAAACATATATTTTTGGAAAATAATTTAAATTATTTTAAAATCTAAAGTATTAAGACTTGACAGATTTTCAGTGGAAATAAACAAAATTTGGGAATTTATTCTTCAAGAGGAAAGTGATGTGGAAACTGTTTTCAGAAGGTTGAAGTATGGAAAATATCATTGCGAAGATATTTGAAATAAATAATTTGAAAAATTATTAAGACTGATGGTAGTTTGTGGATGTTATTTGATAGTTAAATAACCGACTATCAATATTGGCCAATGCGCTGATCGTTTCGAAGAGAATGGGATCTGGATTAATTTTTTGAATACCACTTCGATCCGGTTTGACAGTTTTCGTGGGGAAGACAAGAGCCTGGAGTCGAAGATGGAGCAGTGAAGTGCAAGGGCTAGTCGCTACTAATCCTGAGGGTAATTCTAAAATGGATGTAGTAGGAGTAGTGCCTTCGGTTCCGTTCGAACGCCGAACAGACATGTAAGGACGAATGCTATCAGAACATCGTCAGGAGGATGATGAGTATTCTAAGTGAATGTGTGCTAAAAAGGTAACGCTTAGCTTCGAGGCTCATCAACGGGGAATGTCTAAAACAGGCGAGGTGCGCACAAGGCTAAGTGGCTAGCAACCAATTAGGGTAAGGTTATCCCTGTCTAGATGTCCCTTTTATTCAGCTGTGTGGGCGGTTGCTGATCCCAACCACGGGGTGATCTTATTCGAGATTATCTAGTAAGGGGTACTTCCGATCTTGTGTAGCAGGGGATCAGGATGGATCCTTGGTGCGGTGATCTAGACCACGTACTTTGATGGGCGGTACACCAGTAGCCCTGCCATTGTATGGAATCCAATCTCCAATAAGCATCTGTACGGTTTTGATTGTGCCCAACTATGCTGAAACGTGGGATGCAAGCATTTCAGCTAGATTCTATTTTACTTTCTATAGACACTATTATAATATCAGACGAATTTGATATAAATATTTTGGTTATCGTAAGGTAAAAACCCGGAATGTTTATTTGTGGCGTGGTCTTCCAAGATACTTTTGATTTCAAAAGGGTTTTGAAAATTTTAATATTCCAATTGAGTGTGTTTTCTCACTCTGATTTTCCAGACTGACTTGGGTGTTATTTAACTATAATATTCGGGTCAGACCGAGTATTATAGATACAGGAAAGGATGCTGTGGAGCTCAGGAGACGAGCTGGATGGCGAGACGTACTTTCATACTTGATTATTATTCCACCGTGTTTGATTAACTGTATAGTCAATTTTGCAAGGACGGGTTATGATAACTGACCAGTTGTGTGTTATGAATTTTATTGTACTCTAATGATGTAATGTATAAATAGATATAATTCTTTTTGTTTTAAAGATTAGTCATTTATCTATTTTATATTGTTCCGCTGTGTATGTGAGATTCTGATGTTGTTTCTATTTTCTTCTTCTACCTCCTTCTCCTTTTTCCCTAATGGTTCGGTTTTCCGGCATTCGATTGTTCGGCATTTGATACAGTGGACGTATTGATCTCGATTTTCGGGCGATGAAAAATCTGGTAGTTACACTTGGTATCAGAGCAGAAGGTAAAGCGAGAACCTTGGCTCTGGTGGGAATTACTCATTAGAAATAGAGTCCGTAAGTACTCTAGAATGAGTTTGAGAGTATTAATAGATATGAGCGTGGATTTGTTAGTGAATATAATATATTTTTTTATATTGTGTTGACTTATCAGTTGAGTGTTTATAGATTTTGGTCGATATATGGGACGCTTGTCATCGGTAGGATCTCTAACCTCTTAAACAAGATAAACCGACATAGTATTGTTTTAAAATAGGGTAAATGAAGTAATTTTACCTAAATTATTTTTGGATATAAAAGAAATAATTTTCTGCAAATTATTATAGTTATATATGGTTGTTTGGTTGTTAGGAAGTGATAGTATTAAATTATTATCATTGTTGTATGAGAATTGAATAAGAAATTGAAATTATAACCAAAGGTTAAGGAATTAATTAATATAATAAATGGGACTTGTAAATGTGATTTACAATTGAATAAGGAATTGAAATCATAACTAAAAATTAAGAAGTAAATTCATACACAAATAGAATTCATAAATTTAAATTATAAATGTGATTTATAATTTGAAATAAAAACTCCAGAGTAATGTTTGAATATAATTGAAAGGATTTGGAATTCGAAATTTTGGAAATTTAATTCCTTTGGGTTTGAAAATGGTTTTCAAAGGTTTTGGGAAATAATAGTAATATTATTTGATAAATATTTTTGAATTGGATTTGAAATCTGGTGAGATTTGGAATTTAAACATATTTGGAAGGGTTTTTAAAGAGATAAAGAACTAAACTCTCTTCGGTCGCTGGAAAATAATTTCGATGATGATCGCGACATCATCAGTGTTTATTTTCGAGTTTCCAAGGGAGGATTGCTACCTGAATGTTTTAAATTGGAATTGATTACAAAAGTTGGGTTTGATTTTAGAAATGCAATGGATTTTGGATATAGTTGATTTCAAAGGTGATTTTGAAATGTTGAGAAATAGTTTTAAATTAAAGTTGTTTGCAAAACTGGGTTTGGTTTTAAAATTCAAAAGATAATTTGATATGCAAATAGATTATATGTATATAATTGATTTCAAAAATGATTTTTGAAATACTTAAGTGATTGTTAAAGACTCTGGAGTTTAATTAAAATGTTTAAGTAATTAGTGTAAACTCTAGAAGTTTAACTAAAGGTGTTGATTATAAACAGGTCTGGAAACTTATAAGTTTGGTGATTGCCTGGAATGGAACTAACTTGTAAAAAGTAAATAAAATTAAGTGTCAAACCCAAATAAGTGGGAAGGTAAGCTAATTAATTGAAGTGAATTAAAAGAAGTTAGCAAATGTAATTTAATTTGGAAAACTTATAGAAGTTTAAAATTTAAATTGAATCGGAGCGTAATTAAATATAGTTAAGTAAAAGTGAATTTAAGAAAGTCTAAGAAGACTAAGTGAAATGGTTACTTAAATAAAGAGTTATAAGTTGGAAATAAAAGTGTCGATAAACAAATGAATTTGCATTTGTAAGTAAATAGAATTGAAACTGAATATTTGAATTGTGTAAAATGGGGAATTAGTCAGGTTGGACTAAATAAAATAAAATTTGTAAATAAACAAGTTGATTTATTCGGGTAAGAAATGAATTGGAATGAGATTTGATTTCAATCATGTTGAATAAAATGAAGTATTAAATTTGATTGGGAATAAATGGGTGGAAGGAAGGAAAATTTAATTCAAGTAAAATTAAAAATGAAAATTTGAATAAAAGTATTGAGATTTGGAAATTTATTTGGTGTAACTAAATGAAATTGAAAACTGAATATTAAAATTTAAAATTGAATTGAGTAAAGTGAAGTTGTAAAATTGATCTGTAAGTGGACTAAAAATAGTAAAAGTTTGGGAATAAAAGTGGTTGAGATAAGAATAAACTGGTAAGTGGGATTTGTTAAGGAATGAATTAAATACATATGGGTTGAGATAAGATGAATAGAATTCAATATTTAAAAATGAAGGTAAATTGAATTCGTATGAAATTGGAGATCCAATTTAAATATAAGTAGATATAAACCAAAGTGGTGAATTGAAAATAAATATATGAGTTATAGAATATTTATTGTAAACTTAAGGAAGGTAAATGGTGTAATTCTTAAGTAAATTTGGTTTTGAGAAAAATATTCCAAGTTAATATTTGAGTAAAGGTTAAGTAAAGTGTGAAATGGAATAAGCGTGGATAAGTGAACAAGAATCGAAATAAATATGAATACCTAGGACATACGTATATTATTTAATTCGCATAGCGATTTGGTCCGGATTCGAGCACAAAATTTCGAGATAGTTATATCGATCCGAGTTGGGATTTTTCACTCGATTTTCTACGGCGAACCCTGGATATGGATTTTTGATTAATTTCAGAAATTCTCTGTCATAGTATATGGCTATGCAAGGAGAATGACGGTTTCTGATCAAGAAACCAGATCTGAGTCCGCACTAGGAAGTCGGGTGGACGATACTAATTCGAAAGTGCAATTGGGTGATCGAGTGAGTGGTCGGATTTGATATTGCGTACGAATGATATATGTACACCGTACGGGCTTGAATGAAATATATATTGAAAAATTTGAAAGAGGATTAAATAAAATGATTTCGAAAGCTATGATTAGATATTATTGCTAATAGGATACATGTGTTTAAAAAGAAAAAGGAAATTGGGATTTTTGATTTCAAAAGATAAATTGAATTGCTCAATAAAAGGTATGTGTTCAAATTTCTGTATGAAATTTGATGATTTTCTGATCTAGCCACTTGGCTTTTTATTTTCATTTGAAATTTGGGGGACCAAAAAGGCATTTTGTAGCTGTACTCAGCTAGCTGTGTAAAGGCGATGCTGGCGAATTTTTTTGGAAATTTAGGGAGTTAGAAAATTATGAGAATTTTTTTGATAATTTAAATTTGGTTTAAATTTAAATTTGAACTGTTGAAGTAAGTAATATTGTTTGGAAGTTATGGATGAGTAGGGGGTTAGTAAGTGTGATAATGTCTGTAATAAAAAGATTGTTTGGGTGTTGTTAAAGCTGTTTGGTTTTGGAAGATTGTTAAAACTATTTGGTTTGGCAAAATATTTAACGGGTTTTGGACCATTCTTCTTAACTAGCAATTTCGGGGACGAAATTCTTTTAAGAGGGGAGGAATGTGACGACCCGGAATTTTTAGATATTTGAAATTGGAATATTTAATTGATTTTAAATATTTGAAAGTTAGTTTCTAACTTGAATTTCAAATATTTCTATTTGTTTGATAATTTAAATATTAAATTTAATGATTGGATTAGGAAAAATGTTGAATCTGGAATTCAAAGCTTGTTAAAAATATTTCAAAGGCTTATAAAATTTATATTGATAATACTAAAGATATCAGAACCGTTGAAGTTAGATTTGAAAGTTATTTGTTCAGTTTTAAAAATATATAGTTTAAATTGATATTTAAAAATAGACTTCCGAGGCACAGTCTTGGATTTCGATGAAACCAGTTCCATTGGATCCATAATAGTGTATTATTATTGGATTTCAATTTTCGTAGTGTTTGGAGTGATCGTTTTGCTGTACAGTAAGTAAACGCGTTGAAATGAAATCGAAAATTCTGTACTATAATAACTGGATCCAAAAAGCCATCTTCTCTATACGATCGAATTAGGACTCGAAACCTTTTCCATTGCATTTAGAATAGGCATATAACATTATAAACACCTAGCGGTACGCCTCAATAGGAAGTTAAATTTTGTGTGGTGATTCCGAGATGATTCAAATTTAAACTTAAATAATATATAAATATATATAAGTTGACTAGTCAAATTTACTCACATATGCTTTTTGTATCACTTTATCATTCCAATACCTATATACACAAAAACAACATTTTCCTCCATTTGTCCAACATGCAAAGAAATTAAAAAAGTAAATAAATGAAAATAAAATCCATTTTTCTTTTTAAAACGTAGTCTTCGTACTCTTCTTTTTAAAATCGATCGCTCAAAGCAATGGCCGAACAAATAAAAATAAAATACAGTCCTTCCTACTTCTACTATTTAAACTGCTCATCCCCAAAAATTTCCTTTTCCTTTTGAGTTCAATTCGAGATCGAAACCCTTCAATTCCCCCTATATTCGAACGATCATACGAAATGAAATAGGAACAAACGAAGTTTAAAATAGTTCGAAACCAAAGAATCAAATCAAATCGTATAGCCGAGTGAAATCGGAGATCGAGTTAGTTCCCATGAGGGTCGACATTGTCTGAGCAGTGATCTAAGGCATGAAATCGAGCTTGATGAGGAATATGAGAGTGATTCGAGCTCGTACTCGTGGTTGGCTTGTGGAGGCCGTGTTCAGTGATCACTGCTATTTTTGGTGGTGCGGTCAAAGATAGGATGCGAGCTCGATGCAAGTGCTGGCAAGATGATGGGCATCTACAATCGAGAAGGGTGGTTTTGGGTCAAGTTGATTGCGAGGTATATTACCTTGTAGTTTTCTTTATATCATTTGGTCTGGAAAAATATATATTTATGAATGAGCTATATACGTATACATGCAGAGGAAGAATTTTGGAAACCAGATTTAATTTTTTTTACAAATAAATATATATTAGGAGAAAAGCTTATACAGTCTAGGGAATTACTGTTTTTATTAGATTAGAATACATATATAACTATAGCTGCTGTTTAAAGAAAAAAAGATATATATAATAATATGTATATATATGTATATTTTCAGTTAGGAGCTCTTTAAACAGAATATGTGTATATAGATAAGGATTTGGAAAAAATATATAGTAGGAATTTTTAAGGTTGAAAAGTTTTCAAATCTATATAGATTATTGTTTTAGTATATATGTAGTTTCAAAGGATATTACTTATACACAATTTTTGAATCCACTAGTTTAAATTTTAAAATAATGTATTTATGGAGATTAATTTGTTTACTAACTTATTTAATTATTTTAGAAGTTGTTAAAGGAAAACTAGTTTAAAAATAAAACTATTAGTTAATTAAATTTTAAAAGGGAAAATAAATTGTTCGATTAGTTCAAATCTTAATTAAATCATCTAATGTTTATACAAGGTCTTAAATCATGGAGAATCAAGACGGTGTGGATCAGATTGCAAGATAAAAAATCAAAGGTGAGTTAATCTCACTCATTTCGATTACTAGTTAATTTAAATAGTTAAATTTAAATTGTTGGATGATTGATTACAATTGATTATTATTGTCAGTCTGGATGTGGTATATTATATATAGTGTATATATATATAGACACACACACACACACATATCGGAGCGATTGATTTCCCACATTATATAGCGGATGAGACCTTATGCACCGCATAATAGCAGATGGTATGAATATGACCCCATATACCACGATATTCCACCTCGAAGTGGAATTGGTATTTTAAATTATGCTAATATCCGTCGATGTAGGGAAACGGGTTGGAGGGATCTAATTGGGTTCCTCGAAACGTTGAATTTATTTTATATCCAGCAATGTGAATTATGTGATAATCTGTGATGATTATATTGATTATATTTGAAATTGAATTAGGAAATCCTATGGCTTGGTTGAATATATATGGGTATTGTGAGAATGAAAAATATAAGTTTGAATTTTAAAGGAAATAAAAAGGAAAATTTTAAGAAAATAATATAGTGAATTCAAATAAATTAAAGGAATGAATTTGGGAAAGGAATAAAAGTTTGATTTTAAATCTAACTAAATAAATTCCAAGTATGGAAAAGGAGATTTTTGAATAAATGGGAATAAATGAATTTTAAAACTTAAGTGATATTAATTAAAGGAATAAAAGATTTATTTTTAAATTCAGAATTTAAATGGTTTAGGAAGCAATAAAAGGAATTTTTATGGAATAGGTATTTTCAGTTTAAATAAGATTCTAAATCATAGTAAAGAAGTTAAATCCAGAATTAATGGAGTTAACGGATTTTAAAATAAATTTGAGTAAATAAAGGAATTTATTTTAAAATGGAGTTGATTTTGAAAATCGATTTGAAAATTGATTGAGTGTTTGAAAATGTGTTTTTAAAAGGAGAATTAGACCATGGAATTCATAAACTGGGTTTTTAAAGTGAAATAAGATATTAGTGGATATTTGGAAGTATAAATTCACGGTGGGAATTTATGAAGGAATGGGTAATTTGTTTTGAAAATAAATAGTGGTTCATTATTAAAGGCGTGAAAGGAAAGTGCATTTCTCTAAAAAAGCTAGTACGTTTTCGAAGCAGATTTTTAAGTATAAGTAAATTTTTAAAGTTGTTTTAAAAGAATGTTTTTGAGAAACTATTATTTAAGTTTTTTTAAATTTTAAAGGTAAATATTTATTAAATTAGTTATAATTGTAATTATTTTAAAAGGTAAATTTGTATTATGGTTTAAAAGATAATTATTAATAATTATATTTATAAAGTAGTTTTATTTTAAAAATAGTTTGGCTAAAGTTTTATTTGAAAAATTATTATAAATTCCATAACTAGTCTTTTATATAAGTGCTTAAATAGTTTTTATTTTAAGTGTTTTACATATTTTTTATTTTTAGATATTAAAATATATATTTGTGGAAAATAATTTAAATTATTTGAAAATCTAAAGTATTAAGACTTGGCAGATTTTAAGTGGAAATAAACAATATTTGGGAATTTATTCTGCGAGAAGAAAGTGATGTGGAAACTGTTTTCAAAGGGTTGAAGTATGGAAAATATCATTGCGAAGATATTTTGAAATGAATAATTTGGAAAATTATTAAGGCTGATGGTTGTTTGTGGATGTTATTTGATAGTTAAATAACTGACTATCAATATTGGCCAATGCGTTGACCGTTTCGAAGAGACCGGGATCGGGATTAATTTCCCGAAAGGCACTTCGATCCGGTTTGAACGTTTTCGTGAGGAAGACAAGAGCCTGGACCCTGCCATTGTATGGAATCCAATCTCCAATAAGCGCCTGTATGGTTTGGATTATGTCCAACTATGCTGAAACGTGAGATGCAAGCATTACGGCTAGATTCTATTTTACTTTCTATAGACATTATTATTATATCGGATGAATTTGATAAAAATGTTTTGGTTATCGTAAGGTAAAAACCCGGCATGTTTATTTGTGGCGTGGTCTTATGAGATACCATTGATTTCAAAAGGGTTTTGAAAACTTTAATAATTCGATTGAATGTGTTTTCTCACTCTTGTTTTCCGGACTGACTCGGGTGTTATTTAACTATGATGCTAGGGTCAGACCGAGTACTGTAGATACAAGAAAGGATGCTGTAGAGCTCAGGAGACGAGCTGGATGGCGAGACGTACTTCCGTACTTGATTATTATTCGTTGTGTTTGATTAACTGTATAGTCATTTTTGTGAGGACAGGTTATGATAGTTGTCCAGTTGTGTGTTATGAATTTTTTTGTACTCTGATGATGTAATGTATAAACAGATATAATTCTTTCTGTTTTAAAGATTAGTTATTTATCTATTATATATTGTTCCGCTGTGTTTGTGAGATTCTGATGTTATTTCTATTTTCTTCTTCTACCTCCTTCTTCTTTTTCCCTAATGGTTCAGTTTTCCAGCATTTAATTGTTCGGCATTTGATACAGTGGACGTATTGATGTCGATTTTCGGGTGTCGAAAAACCGGGTTGTTACACACTTGTCCTATTTCTTCGAATTCCCAGTCTGGCAAGCAGAATGTAGTGGATGCTTCTGGAGGGTCTTCTCAGCGCAGATGTGATAACCCAAGTTTTAGAATATCTGTAATTGATAAATTAACTAGATTTAATTAGTATAAATACTGATTTATAAGTTAAATAAATAACTCTGGTAATAAAAATATATATTTGAATAAGTATTGTTTTGATAATCCTCCTAGTATAATTATTTAAATTGGTAAAATTAATATTTTCTAACAATCATAATGTGATGTTTTTAAATATAGATATAAATAGATTTTAAAATAGAATCATTATTTTTGAATTTGAATTTAAAGGATATATATCTAAAAAAATTGGGTTTAAAATATATATATATATATATATATATATATATATATATAAGATTTTTATTAGTATATGATTTGTTTTCATTATTTTCTTTAAAAAGAGTTTATTTATATAAAATAAGGAATGTATTTATTAATTAGGAAATTTAATATAAAAGCTTTTAAATCATTTTTAAACTAATTAAAAAGGAATAATTACAAGTGTTAAATGGTGAGATCATGTTAATAAGACGTATAATATGATTAATAAGTGTAATTGACAAATGTAAACTAATGTAACAAGTGTCACTTATTTATTTCATTTTCTTTAATTTTTTAATAAATCATAATTTAGCTTATATAAACATATGTTTCTTCTCTTCATTTCTATTCCTATCTACTTCAATTCAAAAGCTAAGAAAACTCAAAACCCTGTAAAAACTATTTTACAAACCAGATTTCAAAACATTTCACAAAAGCCTGTAAACATCTTATCTCAAACCAAAGGAATTAACAGCAAAATTCAAACCAAAAATTTATCAAGCAAATCAACTATATTTCAACCTAATCATCAACAAGCAACTTCAATTCAGTTTTAAAAGCAAGATCATCTCAGCATCAAGGCGATTTCCAATATCAAGTTTAGATTTTCAAGCAAGTTTAAGCATTTCTTTCCTGTTTTCAAAATCTAGCATCTTAGCTTTTTAAGTTTCTGTTATCTTCTACAGGTGAGTAATCATCAAAACTCAATCTGTTATATGATTGTGCTTGTAATCCAATTGAAGTAGTTATTGCCTGTATAAATTAAAGTGTTTAGTGTGTATATAGATATGGATTATTCTATGCATGCTGAGTAAGTGTGTGTGTGTGTGTATATATATATATATATATATATATATAAGTCTCTGTATGAACAACAGGGACATGCATATCCAAATTAATTCAATTCCTCTCCATAAGTTCAATTTTAGGCTTTAATCTTTGAAGTAAAAATGTGTATGTGGACGAAATATCATTTTTAAAAATAATTTTAAGAATATATGTTAAGTGATTATTTTGAAAAGGAGAATAAATAGTGATGATCAATTTGAATTAAAAAATCAATCAACTAAAATACACGTTTTGATTACATAACCTGAATCGTACTGGAAATTTATGAATTTTGAGATTGATTTCAAGATCTTTAAGTGGGTAAATCAAGACCTATCTTGAGTTGACGATATTGGGGAAAACGTCGATTCTCGTCGATCGGGGGAGATATGATCATCGAAGTTTTGGCTAGAGCAAGCTTGGATGTAGATACTCTTGGGAAAATGGATTTAGGATTTATCGATCACTGAGGAAGTCAAACTGCGTTGACTTAGGTTTTAGGTTAAGTTTTGGATAGGTTTGTTCACTGGATATTCACGGCGACGTGATAGCATCGGGGTGGACCGGAGGTGGAGGAAAAGGATAATTGAATTCAGGCGAAGGTTCGGGCATGAGGAAGGCATCTCTGGTCGTCGGAGATGGCGATGAGGGGTGAACTTTGGCGATAGGTCCTGGAGCCTATTGTAGTTCGTTAGTTCGATTTTGTATTTTTCAAGATGGTTCGACGATCTGTGTGGCGAGTCGACTCAGGGGAAGGTAGTCGACGTGTTGATGGTCGAAGCAAGGTTCGAAGTTGGCCAGATATCGTGTGCATGTGCACTGTGATATGGCGTGCAGGTGGAAGAAGAATCAGGAAGAAGAAGAAGAGTGGGATATGGGAGGAAGTTTTGCTTGAAGTGATACTCGGGATTTCTATTGATTTGCTCGAGTGGATCTTCGAGTTGCGTGTGTGTTATTCTAGATTTAAGTATAACAGTTTAAAAAAATTAAGCAGTTTTAAAAAAAAAAAAGAAGGAAGGTCGGGAAAAGGTGAGAAAACTCGGGTTTTGGTTCGTGTATTCCTGGGTTTTTCTCGGGTAAAATGATCATGTTTCAAATATCAAGGATAACATAATCAAGCTTTTAATAATTTACTAAATCATTATTTAAAATAAAGTGTTTATTTAAATGTTCATTTAATTAAGTTGTATAATTTATCTCAACCTTGTAAGTTAATTCCTAAAGTTGTTTAAAATTTAATTAGTAATATAATTAAATTAATAAGATTTGAATGTGTTTAATCATTAATTAAACTTAAAAGGGTTTAAGTTAAGTTATAGGTTAATGATAAATTATTTATTTTCTAAAGTTATTAATTAATATTTTTAAGAAATTAAATAAAGATAAATGGTTTATCTTTAGGTTAATTAAGACCTTGGATGATTAAGGATTAATTAAATTAATAAAGTAATTAGAGAATAATTAAATTATTTAATTTATTAATGATAAAAGGGTAGTTAATTAATTTAATTAATTATGAGTTAATTAATTAGAGATTAATTAATTCATAATTAAGGATAAATTAATTAGAAATTAGAGATTAATTACTAAAATAATAATTACTTAATGCAAGTAATTAAAGGATTAACCTATTGAGGGTTAATTAATTTAATTAGTTATTAAAAGTTAAATTAATTAATGATCAAGGTTAATTAATTATCAATTAACCAATGGGATAATTACTTGAAGAAAGTAATTAATTAAAGGGAAATTACTTAATGGAATTGATTAAGGAATAATTACTTAGTGTAATTAATTAAGGATTAGTTAATTAATGAATGTGATTAATTAAAAGGATAATTAACCAATATAAGTGATTATATGATAATTTAAGTAATTAATTAGGATACATGTAATTAATGTGAATGTGTGAAGGTTAATTAATTTGTATTATTAATTAAAGGCTAATTACTTGATGTAAGAGGATAATTAAAGGATGATTAATTAATGGTTTGTAATTAATTAATGTTAAGTAAGCAGGATTAAAAGTGAATAAAGAAATTAATTTAATATATTTAAATTAATTGAAATGGAGTGACTAATTAATCTTGCTTAAGAATGATTGGTTGATATTTCTGTTATGAATGTTTATGACATGATATGTTTGGTTTGAACAGTGATAATGTGGTTATCTATTGATGATGAATTACCATGTAAAGGTGACACCCTGGATTTAAAATTTGAATTGTATTGCACTTGAATAACTTGGGTTAAGATGACATGGGACTCGAAGAGACCGGGGTCGGGTATCAGTAAATACCCAAAACCACTTCGATTTGTAGTCTATAATAATTCTTTATGGATTTGATATGTGAAAAAAATGGGCTGGAATGGTATATTTTAAGTGAACTGGATCACTGAAACTAAGTAAGGGTACTTAGAGGTTGATTTGTGAATTGAGTATTGAATATAACAAGTTAAGAACTCGTAGTAAGGTACGAGTTACCCCGGGTTTTAAATAAGTTTGTGCATTAGAATTTCATGTTATATGGGTTTACTCACGCTGGTTTCCAGCCTGACCCGGGTGTAACTTTGATGTAATGCACGGATCTGACCGAGTATTATAGATTTTTAGATAAGGACGTTCTGGTGCTCAGGAGGCGAGTTGGATGGAAGGAACATATGGAGTTTATTCAGCTGAGAGATAATGTGGTTTATCTGGGATATGTTGATTTTAACTGTCTAGTGTTTTGTGTAAATGTTGTATGTAACGACCTGATATTTTCAGCCATTCTCATCCATACATGCCGGACTTGAATTTCCTAAAATACCAGATTGTTAATTTAAATTTTGCAAAACTCTGCATATACAGTAAATAAATCAATCACAAAATCATAGACATAGAGTAATACAATAATAACGCAGCGGAATGGATAAATGTAGTTCATGAAGCTACTATATAAACATCAGAGTTAGAAATAAAATACAATAGAATATCTCAAATACAGTGAAGCCTCCAATACAAACAGATGACCTCTCTGAACAAATCAACTGGAAAAGCTGAAGGCTGAATCGATAGTTGGATCTCCAAACGAAGCTCCAAACTCCAAACTCCAAAGGTGAGTCTCAAATGTTGTATCACTCAGTCTGGCCCGAGCGTAAAGCAAAACACAAAACACTCGAGTCAGGATTAACATTCTTATATTAATAAATCCAACTCAAGTGAAATATCAACTGAAATACCAGTAACTCAAAGGATGTTTGGGATAACCATCCTTCAAGGATCTGGAAACTATCTATAAGGTAGAAATATACACTATAACATCGTGGTCATTTCAAATTAATTTATACTTTACAACCAAAATATCATTTTCATTTCAAATATATCTATTTTCAAAATATATACATGACTACGATAAACTAGTTTTCATGTGTATTTACACTTACACAATATCATATTTGAAACATTAAATATATACATATAACTTTTATAATTTTAAATCAATGTATGTATACTTGTAACTTGTTATTCACAAAATATAAAATTTTAAACATATCATCTATTCAATGCATATATATATAAATTGGAAAAAGATATGAAATAAAACTTAAAAAATTTAGTATAACATATACAACATACATAACTGAAAATACACCTTTATACAAATACAATACATATATATAAAATGACATTACCTACCGTTATACAAGAAAAGAAGAGGAGGAAGGCCGTCAGGGTGGAGGCTACGGCCAGGGATGCGGAGGAGTTCGACGCGGTGGAGAGGAGCGGTGAGATCGGTGGGAAAAAGGTAGTGCACGGCGAAGACTGGCGCAAGCGAAGGCGGCAGGGGCACGCGGGCCGAGGGTGTTCACTCGCATGGTGCTGCTGACGTGGGGAAAAAGCCAAGGGTGTGGAGGAGAAAAGAGCGGCTAAGGCTTCGGTCAAAGGAGGAGAAAGAGCTGGGTATGTGAGTGGGGGGCGACGCGTGGAAGTGGAGGGTCAGCACATGGGGTTGTCGCTTGGTTGGAGGTGCGTGAGGTGGTTGAGCAGCTGCATGGTCGAGCACTTGCGTTGGTTCAAGGAGAGGTGGAGGTGCGATGCAAAGATAATGAGGTTTTTTTCTTTTCAGATCAAAATGAAAGATGATGTGAAGAGAGGAGTGGGAAGGCATCTCGAAAAAATATTATAATATTCGTATAAAAATTGTTTAGTTTCAAATAATTTATTTCGAATAACGTAAGCAAACAAATCAGATCAAAAGGAATTTGAACATGAACGACAACAGTCACAAGTATTAAAATTTTGAATGTTTAAAAAGACGTAACTTTTTTTCTCAACCGTTTCACAATTGAATGGACATAAAGATCACAATGTTGAAATTTCGTAACCGATACGGCGAACAGTTTATTATGTCCGTCGCATAACGGACCTCAAAATGCACAAATAAATATACCGTAGAGATCAGCATGAAGAGACGATCAAAACGGTATCAAATATCAGTGGTATGATTAAATTATAAAAACTCGAATTTTAGCTAGCGAAAAATGCAGCAAAAGTGTAGAAAATAAGATCGACGGAGCTATAGAAGTCCGAATTTTGAAAACGAAAGATGATGCCTCATTCAGAAGATGATTTAGAAATTTTCTATGGAAAATATTCATTTTTGAAAATAAATTTATTATCATCAATTACTAGCTGAATTGAATTTAATAGATTTACACAGTAAAATAAACTTCCATATAATCTGATGAAAATTTAGCATCCGTTATGTTTTTAAATACGTATTCCAAATTTTTTTTATTTCAAAATTCAATTATTAAAATTTCTCAAAAATTCAGTTAAATGCATTAATAAAACAAATAATTTATTAAAATTTTATGGGTCGTTACACTCTCCCACACTCAAAACTTTTCGTCCCCGAAAAGAAATGAGGTAGGAGAATAGAAACAACCAAAGAAAAATTAGATGAAGTAATTAATTTAAAACCATATAAATTTCATTTAAATTAATTAATATTCAATAATTTGGTTAAACCCCTTTATTATATCCATAAATAGTTATTTATAAACTTTGCAAATCAAAATATTTCCTTTTATTTGTTTAAATAACACCTTTATAAACACATGGAAACTCTTTAAAAACAATTATTTACAATCATTAGTTATATTTACAAGGAAGCTATTGAAACATTAAATCCAGAATTCATACATTTATTAAGTTATCTCAAGATACTTTTCAAATATTATTAATAAATCAATAATCATTTACTTTAAATAACTTCTAAAATATTAATAACACTAATAATTTTCTATTAAACCATGTAGTATATAAATAACAATATTTTAAAAGGATATATTCAAAAAGGAAAAGAAGGTAGATTCTGCAAACAGAATATAGGCGAATAAATAAAGCTGAGCAGATAAGGTAGATTCAAAAGGATAGTATCGGGCACGAATAGTTAGTTCAAACCATCAGAATTTCAATTTCAAATATTAACACAGCATTCCTTTGTTGGAAATACTTTTATAATAAAATATCTTTAGATAGAAACAAATTTTTTCTTTCAAAATACTTTTATAACTCGATGTTTCAACAAGTTTATCCTCTTCTTGTAGACTATGCCCATGCGTTGATCAGGCGCAAAGCTAGAATTCTTCAAGTACTTGGTAGACCTGTTTCAACACCCAGTGAAAGTACTTGAAAAACCTTCAAAACTGATATGGAAAGTACAATCCAAACAAATCACCTGGATCGCAGATACACAATGGTTACGCCTGCATCCCCCAGGAAACATCCGTACCTTTAGGCAATCATTGTCTTGCGAATTACGCCATGAAAACCAAAACCCGTGGACTGAAGGATACATAACAATAGTTACGCCTGGATCCCCCAAGAAACATCCATACCCTTTAAGAAATCTCTGCCTTTCGGATTACGCCACGACAACAAAACCGGTAGACCGCAGGATACATAACAATGGTTACGCCTGGATCCCCCAGGAAACATCCATACCCTTTAAGCAATCTCAGCCTTGTGGATTAGGCTACCTAAAAAATTGACCGTGGGTTATGCCACGGTAGGACAATCGAGTATCACATCCGAAAAACCAAAATCAGAGAGAATAATATCAATAGAATGAATCCACAATGTGGCCACAAAGCGGATATTAAGCAGGAGGCACTTCCCATATCTTTACTTCGAAAATATGTATCATATAGCACCTTTCAAATCAATTTCAAATACCATACTTATATAAAGTCCATTATATATGTAAGATCTCATTTTCAAATCGAATACTTACCAAAATCAATCGTATATCAAATCACACTTATACAGACTTTGATTATATAAGATTTCGCCTTTCAAATTGAGTACCTTTCAAATCAATAGTTTTCAAATCAACTTCATACTTATACAAAACCATTTTATATAAGGTCGACAACTCCCAAATCAAAGTATCTAGTAAAATAAAGTTCTAAATTTCAATTCGTTTCCATATCAGTTCAGTTTCAATGTCATATACGATTCCACCAAATTATTTCTTCCAAATTAAATATCTCCAGTTTCAAAGTTTTCAAATATGGGCTTAGAAAATAATCCTAGCTTCCAAATTAACATAATTTTGGTTAAACAAATACATTTCCAAAATCTTCATATAAATACTGGGTTTTGAATTCCAAATCTATTTTCCGAAACCAAATATTTTCTTTTCCAAATTACTTATCTTTGAAAATTAAACGTCGATTTGGAAGTGTTCGAACATTCAAAATAGTCGGAGAAATCAATTTCAAATCCAAGAGTTGGAAATTAGCAACAAATCATTAAACCAATCTCAATTGATAGGGTTATATTAAATTCGAAACTCGAGGACTATCACCGGCTCGCTTCAAATCATTTCAAATATATATATATACACACACATATATCTTTCGAATATCTAATCATACCTGGAATTTGAACTCAAAATCGGTTTCAAAAAATCACTCGCATAGTAAAGCTACTAAAGCGGCCTCTCCCCCACTCTGAAACTCGCAAATCAATATCAATGATGCGTACACTCATTATCGAAATTATTTTCCAGCGACATAAGTGAGTACTGGACTTCTATTTTCTTAAAAACATTTTTTTTTAAATTTCTTTTTCGAAATCATTGGAATTCCTTCGAATTCATTTGAAACATTTCTTATTCGGGAAAATACTTTTAAATCGTATTATATATATTTTTTCAAGATCTCAAAACCATTTTCAAAATACCGGAGTTCAATTGCTCGAATTTCAAATTCAAAACCCTTCAGTTATTAATCATTTTTATATGGATCAATTTCTTATAGAATTTTCAAATTTTCAGATCCTTTCGAAACTTCAAATTCTTATTTTTATAAGGTATATAATCCTTATCGAAAACCTTTTCACTTCTACATATAGAATATAATCATACTTATCAAAATAATAATTTCTATATATAAGGCAATTCTTAAAGTACAAACCCTATTTCAAAGGATGATTCAAGAATGGATTTCAAACAAAGATAGCAGCATCTGAAAAGAGGGTATAGATCTCTCCGGTGGATCAATGCCAATTGTAAAGGAGTTTCACCCCTTTACAAATCATTCAAAGATTGGCGGGATCGCCTATTCTTATAGAGATTATTCAAAGCAGAGTTATGGGATATCCAGAATCCAGAAACACGAATAGAGAGAGAAGATAATGGATTTTGGAACCGCAGGGAACGTTCCAAAGTCCAAAGGAAAACCAAATCAAAGAGGAAGAAATTCAAGCTCGAACGAAAGTGATTCTGCAGATAAATTTACTGTATATATACTAAGTTTGCCCAGAGCCAAAGCTCTGATACCAACTGTAATGACCTGATATTTTCAACCATTCACATCTACACATGCCGAACTTGAATTGCCTAAAATATCAGAATGTTAATTTAAATTTTGCAAAACTCAGCATATATAGTAAATAAGTCAATCACGGAATCATAGACACAGAGTAATATAGTAATAATGCAGCGGAATAGATAAATGTAGTTCATGAAGCTACTATATAAACATCAGAGTTAGAAATAAAATAAAACAGAATATCTCAAATACAGTGAAGCCTCCAATACAAACAGATGACCTGTCTGAACAAATCAACTAGAAAAACTGAAGGCTGAATCGATAGTTGGATCCCCATACGAAGCTCCGAACTCCAAAGGTGAGTCTCAAATGCTGTATCACTCAGTCTCACCCGAGCGTAAAGCAAAACACAAAACACTCAAGTCGGATTAACATTCTTATATCAATAAATCCAACTCAAGTGAAATATCAACTGAAATACCAATAACTCAAAGGATGTTTGGGATAACCGTCCTCCAAGGATCTGTGGAACTATCTACAAGGTAGAAATATACACTATAACACCATGATCGTTTCAAATTAATTTATACTTCACAACCAAAATATCATTTTCATTTCAAATATATATATTTCCAAAATATGTATATTAAATATTTTATAAAGTAAAATATTTGTAATTTCCTAAAACTTCACCAATCGCTTCAAAAATCAACTCGACTTTCCCATTCAAATTAAATTAAATCTCAATTTATCAATTTCCATTCAATTTAGTTTCTGACCAAACAAATTCAATCATATTGATTTCAAATACATATCTAAATCACAAATTAACCATTTAAATTCTAGTATATTTTAAAGCTTTTATGTTCAACATTTCAAAGTTCAATTTAACAGTTTCATACAGATCTCGATTTAACCTTATTATTTAGTATTGAAATGTTCACTTAATAAATTCAATATTAACTAAATAACCTTAATTTACCTTTAAACTAAATATTCCTTTTGATTTGTTTAAACTCGAAATATTCATTTAATCACTTTAAATCAAAATCAATTATAAATCAAATCTTAAACTTCAAATTCAATAGTTCAAATCAATCCAATTAAGTAGAATTCTTAATTAAATACAGTTTTAATTAATTCAACTTTATCTTCTCAACCTTAACTTATTCAGATTATTACAACAATCTATTTTGAAAATAGGTTTACATAAATACTTAAACATATTATATGTATTAAATCAATCTCAATAATATTATTATTAAATTTATATATAAAATTATCATTTATATATAATAATTTAAGCCAATATTTATTAAAAACCTATTCCTTTTAAAAAACATAGAAATTATTTTCAAAACATTTATATATATGGACCTGCGATGTCCGTATATATTTTCCTATCCTATGGTCAAGTGATACGAATATTTATTATTTCAATCCGTAATTTAAATATATAGGGGTAGATATCATTTCAACCCGCAATCCCAAATTCAACTAAATGAAAAATCGCTTGGGTTTATCATTTCAACCCATAACAATTTACTCCTATTCTAAATTCTGTTCGGGTATGTGTCATTTCAACCCATAGTGATTTCTATACTAATAGGGAACTTGCAGAGTGATAATAGATAATATAATAATAACAACATGCATATGTCATCCATAACAAATACAATATAAATAACAGGATTTGGTGTCATATCCCACAGGTGAACAATTACAGATAATAGCATATATAATAATTTAATAACTACAGCAGTATACTTCAATTGTTGTTTCAATCGAAATCAAATTTAATAAATAAAGGAACATGAATCATGAGTGGTTGCTCACCTTTCGAGGCTAGATAGATTTGACAAAGAAACGAGCTATGAATCCAGGCACGAATTTCAAAGCAAAGCACGATTGAACACAATTCAACGATCAAAGCTGATAATGAGAAATCGATGAGAAAATCAAATTAGCTTGTTATAAGCCGAATCAAAATATTCGATATAATTTCTCTCTAAAACCAATCTTCAAAACATATATTTAAAATAAGACGCATATATTTACATCAAAATTTTAACTTTAATATCTATAAAATAAAATATAATGATATCAACAAAGCATATACATACCATACTATATATGTATATAAAATCAAACAAATCAAAATATATAAAATATCTCAGTTACAATAACTAAATATATTTATTAAAAATGTATATACGTACAAAAATGTATGCAGGCCCAGATCATAAACCATTATATGTAGACCGCTATATGTACAACAAAATATACTTTTATATTATACTTGCCATACATACATACATACATACAAACATACAAACATACATAAATACATACATACATACATACATACATACATACATACATACATACATACATACATACATATATATATGTATGTATCTATGTTACAGTTATAAATTTTGTATATTAAAGTATTAACTATATATTAATTTAACATAAAATATTTTATATCTCTCTCAAAATAATATGTACTATACTGAGAGCTTACAAAAACAGAACGATATATGTATGTAGATGCAAATGTATGTACATACTATACTGCTATATATATACACTAAAATAAAACTGTTGTAATGCAAATGTTGTATTCATTAATAAATGCAAAACATTGTTTACTTTATCACCCTATCACAAAATATGCAATACTATTGTGAACAAATATACAAGCAGCATAAACAAATAAACAAAGTACCAAACTTTTGTAAATCAAACCCACTTTTAAACTTGTATAACTTTTATAAACTATTGTATATATACTTTGTAATAAAATAAACTATGTATAAAATATAAACTGTAAATCATCTATACACGTGAAACTATATATATGACGACGATAAACTAGTTTTCATGCGTATTTACACTTACACAGTATCATATTTGAAACACTAATTATATACGTATGACTTTTATAATTTTAAATCAATGTATATATACTTGTAACCGGTTATTCACAAAATATAAAATTTTAAACATATCATCTATTCAATGCATATATATATATATAAACTGGAAAAAGATATGAAATAAAAATTATAAAATTTAGTATAACATATACAACATACATCAACCGACAATACACCATTACACAAATACAATACATATATATAAACTGACATTACCTACCCGCTATACAAGAAAAGAAAAGGAGGAATGCCGTCAGGGTGGAGGCCACGGCTAGGGATGCGGTGGAGTTAGACGCGGTGGAGAGGAGCGGTGAGATCGGTGGGAAAAAGGTGGTGCACGCCGGAGACTGGCGCAGGCGAAGGCGGTATGGGCACGCGGCCCGAGGGTGTTCGCTTGCATGGGGCTGCTGACTTGGGGAAAAAGCCAAGGGGGTGGAGGAGAAAAGAGCGGCTGAGGCTTCGGTCAGAGGAGGAGAAAGAGCGGGGCACGTGAGTGGGAGGCGATGCATGGAAGTGGAGAGTCGGCACATGGGGTTGTCGCTTGGTTGGAGGTGCATGAGGTGGTTGAACAGCTGCGTGGCCGAGCACTTGTGTTGGTTCAAGGTGACGCGGAGGTGCGATGCAAAGACGATGATGTGTTTTCTTTTCAGATCAAAATGAAAGATGATGTGAAGAGAGGAATGGGCTGGCATCTCAAGAAAATATTATAACTTTCGTATAAAAACTGTTCAGTTCCAAATAATTTGTGATGACACGAAATTTCTTAACATTTAAAAATGAAATATTTAATCGATCTTGAATATTTGGAGGTTAGTTTAACTTGAATTTCAAAATTAACTATGAATTTGGCAATTAAATTATTGAAATTAATTGATTGAAGTTGGATGAAAATTTAAATCTTTAGTTTTAAGCTGACTAAAAATATTTCGAAGGCTTAGAAAATTTATATTGATAACACTGAAGATAATAGAAGCTTCAAAATTGAATTGGGAAACAGTTTGTCCAGTTTTGAAATTTTATCGTTCAAACTGATACTTAAAAATAGCCTTACGAGGTACAGTCTCAGAATTCGACGAAACCAGTTCCATTGGATCCTTAATAGTTAGTTATTATTGGATTCCAATTTTCGTAGCAATCGGAGTTGTAATTTGACACTGGAAGCTCAAAACGCATAGAAGCTGTTTTAATCGATTTAATTTAAAATTTATCGGTTACTTCCGTAACTTACGCGTATGATCTAATTAGCCTCCGAAATACGTTCCATTGTGTTCGTAATATGGTTATAACACTATAGACGCCTAGCGGCATGCCTCAATCGTAGGTCAAGTTTTTAAGTTGTATTTATCAGACGTTTTGAATTTGAATTTAAATTAAATAAATATATATTTATTCTCCTACAACCCAACATTCAGCTGCCTTCCTTCAAATCACTGTCTCCACTCGTACACGCAACATCATCGTGTTTCTCCTTTTCTTTTATTGTCAAAAATCAAATCGAAATGCCAGAGGAAAATGAAGACAAAATCGAAGAGCAGAACGAAAATAATTTAATGGCCGCGTTCCTCTATTTATTCAAAATCAACGAAATTCCCTTTCTTCTTTCATTTTTCAGCCGTGCTTCAGGAAAAAAATGGCCGAAAGAAAAAAAGAAAGGAGGAAACGCGAACGAATCGAGCATACGAAGGAGTGGCGACATTCTCGAGTGGAGTAGTGGTAGAACTCTCGAATCGGAAGCTATCGAGGTAGGGTTGTGGTCGCAATTTCTTGGCGAGGATTTTCGTGGCGAAGGCGGGATGCGTGGGTGGCTGTGGTCGGGGTGAGACAGTAGAGGTTGCGATGGCATTCGAAGTTTGGGCTGCAGATCTAGGGTTTTGGGCGAGGCGAGGTGACTCAGAGGGAAGGCGAGCACTCGCGATTTGGAATTCGGTTTCATTTTGATTTGTGAGGCCGTGGATTGGAAGGGGAGGAGTTCTAGAGCAGTTAAGGTATATGGAGTTTATTTTAAATTTAATTTATTGTATATGTGTATATGTTAGGAAATAGATTTCTACTTATAAAAGTTAATGAATACATATTTTAATCTGCTAAGTTTATTCTAAATAATGGAGTGGTGATAAATTTGTTCAATTAGCTTAGCTAATTTATTTTAGTTACTAAAATATTCTTTAAAAAGGAATTTTAAATATGGAAGGAATTTTTATAAGTCAAATTTTTGAAATCTATTTTATAAGTGTATATGTATTTTTAAAAGGAAAATTTATTAAAAACAAATCATTAGTTAGTTTAAACTATCAAATAGAAATTTAATTATTCGATTGGTTCGAATATTAATAAATTTTATAAATTGTTTATACAAGGTCAATATCTGAAAGAAACAAATTGGAATGAAAATGGATTGCATGCAAAGCAAAGGTGAGATCTTCTCACTCAAATTTAAAATGGAATTTCAGTTATTGATTGACTGTTTAAATTTGGTAGTATATATAGCAGTGTATATAGTATATATTGGGTGATTGATTTCCCGCATTATATAGAGGATGAGACCCTATTGTGCCGCATAATAGCGGATGATATTTTATAAATCCCATATACCGCGATATACCACCTCGAAGTGGAATAAGTATTTAATTGTTGTGCTAACGTCTGTGGATGCAGGGAAACAGGTTGGAGGGATCCAAATGAATTCCTCAAACATTTGAGTTTATTTCATATGTTGTGTGTTAATTTATTTATAATCTGTGTGTATGATTATACTTGTGATTGGAATTGTGGAAGGCTATGATTTAGCCGAATATATTTTTGGTATCGTAGGATACCAGAAATATGAAATTGGGTTTTTGGAAATTAAAGTACAAAAGCTAGACCGTTACAATTAAAGTATTAAAGTTGATTTTTTTTTACAATCCGATCGAATTAATTCCAAAATATGGAAAAGATTTTTATAAATGGATTGTGAGCAATGTTGTTGAGAATTTGGAGGATTTATTTAAAAATTCGGATTTTAAATAGTTTAGAAAAAAAGGGATTTATTTTTAAAAGACGATAAATTTGGAAATCCATTTGGAAATTGATTTGGTACTTGAAAATAAATCTTTGGGAATCAAATTGAAATTAATTAGATTCGATGTTTGAAACAAAATTTAGAAATCAATTTGGAAATTGAATTTGGTGATTGAAAATAAATATTTGGGAATTGATTTGAAAAATCGTATATCAATGGATATTTGGAAATTTGAATTCACAATGGGAATTTATAAAGGAAAGGGAAATTGTTTTAAAAATAAATATTGGTTTATTTTTAAAAGTGTGGAAAGGAATTTACGGATTTGGAACGTAAATTTATTGTAAATCCAGAAGGATTTATAAATTGATTTGAATGAACCATTTTAGAATGGAAGGTGTACTTTCCCTGGAAAGCCGAGTATGTTTTCAATATAATTTATAAATATAGATTGAAGTTGTAGTGATTATTTAAAGATTTAATTAATTAATTATAGTAGTGATTATTTAAAGTAAAGATTTAATTAATTAATTATAGTAGTGATTATTTAAAGATTTAATTGATATTTGTTTTAGAAAATGGCTATTTAAATAATTGTACTCTATCTACTAATTTTATTTAAAATAGACTTAAAAATTTATATGCAATATTAGTATAATGTTTTTATAACTAATATTTTAAGTAAAATGTTTTGAAATAGTTTTATCTAAATATTCCCAAGTATATATGTTTGCATAAGTAATTTAAATTATATTAAAGTATTTTAACTCGACAGACTTTCAGTGGAAATAAATAATATCGGGAATTTTATTCCGCGAGTGAAAAGTGATTTGAATTTTTTTTTCAAATGGTTGAAGTATGAAAATATATCTTGCGAAGACATTTTGAAAATAAATAATTGGGAAAATTGTTTAAATCTGGTAATTATTGTGAATGTTGAATTGTTCTGAATGAACACTTATTTTTAAAAATAAGCGCTCGTTATTCGGATTAGCCGGGAGAGGACTTTGTGTCATAAAACCCATTCCGAATAACGATACGACGAAATGGGATTGCATTCAAAGACGGTGTTGAAGACCGGGTATTTTCGAAAATGAAAGGATTACCTGTGAATGTCTCTGCATTGGGTTGCTCCGGTATAGAGATTCTATCACCCTTTATGATGGGGATTCCGGACATGATTAGTGAATATCCAGTTTTGCAAGGGCTTCTTTGAAGCGCCTTCGGTTCGGTTCGATCCCGGAACGCGGACTTATATGGATGTGTGTCTAACATTACACTTTGAGAGGTAAAGCTAGTTTCTATCACATACATTTCTATTGGTGGTGGAGAATTTATTCTCTTAGCTTAACACCCTTCTCTGAGACGTACGAGCTCAGAGGTTATGTAGTTGATAGTTACTAGTGATACATTCCCAATTTGGTAATGTGGCACACGATGTGCTATTGATCATTTGTTGATCAAAGCATGACTTTGTGAAAAGTGTAGCTTTGTGGACTAGACCTCGTCGGACCTCACACCCATAAATGGTCAAAACAGGAAAAATGCGGCAAGGTTATGAGGGTCGCGCCCTTTAGGGTGTGTCATTTCCTTCTGGAAAAGGGTGGTGTCAGGTATGGAGCCCTGATATTTAACCTTTGTGGTTACTGCAAATACTTTTCTTTGTGGTTGTTCGTGTAGAGGATCCTCGAATAAAGGTACCAAAGTACTGGGGGATGGCATACTCATGTGGTAGTTACCTATTTACAGAGGTAACCCGGCCTTGTGTTGGCAGAGAGCTGGTTAAGTTCTCAGGACGTCCCTACAGAGGCGTACCCATGTGGCAGTAGGAAGTTCCTTAGCCTGACCATTTGTTGGAAATCCAAAGAAACAATATGCGCCCTGTACAGTTTTAGTTGTATAACCTTCCATCTACTTATGGTGGCGCCCCACTGTTTGGATGGTAGCTATAGTAGGCATAGTTCGGAATGTCTATGCTGGCTAAGATTAATATTATACTTTCAAAATGTTTTCTGCACTATGCACTAATAATAATATCGAAAGGAATTTGCGTATTAAGCATGTTTGACTATCATAAGGTGAAATCTCCTCCAATTCTGCGTTTGCATTGTGTGTGTGGCGGGTGACCTTATGGTAGTTTTATTTTCCAAAAGCATAGTGGATTTGTTTTTATTTTCTTTGTGAAAATAACTGTTTTTAAGATCTCACACCTGTCCGACGACTGACCTGGAGTTTTTTGTTCCATTTCTAAACTCTAGGTGCACATAATTTTCCACACGGGAAACCTAGAGTCAGGTTAGCAGTTATTCGGGAGCGAAGTCAAGAAGTTGCTATGGAAATCAGGAGTTGGATCTGGATGGCGAGGCGTATCACTTATATGTAATATTTCTTTCCGCTGTTGTTGTTGTACATTCTGATAATGTGATGTAATGTAATAATTGATATAGTGATTCTATTCTGTTTAATGATATTTATTTATCTATTATATTTGTTCCGCTGCGATATGTGAGATTCTATCATTGTTTTTGTTTCTTCTTCTTCTTCTACCTCTTCTTCTTTAACCCTAATGGTTCGGTTTTTGGGCATTCGACTGTGCGGCAGTTGATACAGTGGACGTCTCGATGTCGACTTTCAGGCGTTGAAAAATCGGGTCGTTACAGATTGGTATCGGAGAATTTGGTTAAGCGACAACCTGGGCTCTGTTGGGTGTTACTCATTAAAGATAGTGTCAGTAGTACTCTAGAATGAGTGTAAGTGTAATAATATATATGAGAGCGTATTTGTTAGTGAATATAAAATTGTTTTGTATTGTGTTGACTTATCGGTTGATTGTTTATAGATTCTGGTTGGTACAGTTTGGCCAATTGTTTCGATAGGGGTTTCTAAACTCTTAAACGAGATAAATTGACATTAAAATAGGGTAAATGAAATAATTTTACCCAAAACTATTTTTGTATATAAAAGAAATGATTTTCTATAAATTTTTATGGTATATAGTTGCTTGGTTGTTAGGAAGTGATGATATTGAATTATCATCATTATGGTATGGAAATTTAATAAGAAATAATGGTATAACCAAAGATTTGGAGATGAATTCATTTAACAAATGAAATTTATAAATATGAATTGAAAGGATAAGGGAATGAATTCATATACAAATGGGAATTGTAAATGTAAATTGTAAATGTGATTTATAATTTGGAATAAAATTCATTAATGGAATGAAATTGGTAATGTGAATGTATAAATGGGTTTTATAAATTGAAATGATATTTGACTTGGATCAAGTTGAATAAAAATCCAAACATGGGAAAAATAAAAATAAAATGGATTGAATTCAAGCAAACTAATATTATAATTAATCAATTCATGAAATAGAAAAGTTGAATTAGTTAAATTAAAATTCAAATGTGAGTTAAATTTGCCGATAAGTTCAAGTAAGTAGAAATAAATTGAAAATTTCCTTGTTATTGATAGAATAAATTCGAGATGAATTGAGAATGGAAAGTTGAATAAAATTGATAAGTGAGTAAAACTAATTTAATTAAATTAGTTGATGGAATGGATTTGATAAATGAAAATCAAATCAAGGATTTAAATTGGGAAGTGTTCCAAATATAAAATAAACTTGAGTTTTGAATTGAATAACTTAAAGAAAATAAATAACTTAAGTAAATATTGGATAAAGGCTCGACTTAAGTAAAATTATGAAATGGTTGTTGTCAAGTTTTATGGAATGCAAAATGAATTGGACGAAATCAATTGGAAATGAAATAGAATAACTTGAGTAAATTGAGTTGGTATCAATTTAAATTAGTTATAAACTAGATTGGATATTCTATTAAGTGAATATCGTCGAAATTTGCATAGAAATGGTTGTCGTTTGACGTAAACGTGATTGTATAAAATTCTATGAGTTAAGGAAAGCCAATAAAACTGATTTTTGGATTAATTGAAACGGATATGAGTTCGTTTCCGTTAAAAATGAATTGAATGAAAGAAAGTGTGTTGTAAACCATTGAAATTGAATGGAAATGATGTGTGATTTAGGTGTAAGCAACTAAAATTTTATCGAAGCTATATTAATTGCATATGGAAATTATTTTGAGTGCATTGCTTATGAAAACTATGTGCTTATTATAAAAAATAAGTGAAATGTAAATGAATTTCCTATATATGTCACTTACGTAAATTGAGTAAATACAGGTACAGGGGGCCGTTTGGCTGGATTTGGTCGCGCTAAAATGCTAATAATAAACCGCTTTGCTTAAAAATGCTAAATAAGGTATGCCTACGCAATAAAAGTAGGAAATATGAACTGTTTTTTTTTTCGACCGAGTGGGTCGATGTATATATATTTATATCTTTTGTCAAATTACAAAAGCCCCTCCGTACAAAGGGGACTCTGCCAAAAAAATTCGAAAATTTTGGGAGATAGAAAAAATTGAAGAAAAAAAATTGTTAGCGACAAACGATTTCAATTTGGAAATTGAAGTAAATTAGTGAATGAAACTAATTTAAAATAATAATATGAATCGGTTATAATTGAAAGATAAAATTCAATATTCAGACTTGAAGATAAATTGAATCCAAATAGAATTGAAGTGTAAATTGAATTCAAATGAAATTGAAAATGCAAGATTGAATGAAAATGGATATATAACTTCAATGGTAAGGTAAAAATGGTGTAAGAAGTATATATTGAAATTCCGTAAAGGAATGTGCAAAATGATATTTGAATGTTGTAATTGGATATTATGGATATCAGAATATACAGATGTGTACAGGGAAATGGAATTGGGATTTTGATTTCAAAGATAAAATTTGAATTGCTCGACACAATGGCGTGTATTTAAATTTCAGTATGAAATTTGATTGGGTTTTTGATCTAGCCACTTGGCCTTTTTTTTTCTTTTGGAATTTGTAAGCCCGTAGAGGCATTTTGTAGTCATACCGAGCTAGCCGCGCAAAGGAGACGCTGGCGAAATTTTTCGAAAATTTAGGGAGTTAGAAAAATCTTGAGAAAATTTTGAAAATTTAAATTTAAATTTGAATTAGTTAAGTAAACAATGCCATTTGGGAACTATAGAGGATTTTGGAATGTTAATTGAATTAATAATGGGTTTTCAATAAGAAGATTTGTTTAGGAAAGTTGATAAAACTGTTTGGTTTGGAAAATATTAAACGGGTTAAGGATCATTTTTCTTAACTTGTACTACCGAGACGAAATTCTTTTAAGGGGAAAGGATGTGACGACCCGGAAATTTTTAACATTTGAAAATGAAATATTTAATCGATTTTGAATATTTGGAGGTTAGTTTAACTTGAATTTCAAAATTAACTATGGATTTGGCAGTTAAATTATTGAAATTAATTTATTGAAGTTGGATGAGAATTTGAATCTTTAGTTTTAAGCTGATTAAAAATATTTCAAAGGCTTAGAAAATTTATATTGATAATACTGAAGATAAGAGAAGCTTCAAAATTGAATTTGGAAATAGTTTGTTGAGTTTTGAAATTTTATCGTTTAAATCGATACTTAAAAATAGCCTTCCGAGGTACAGTCTCGAAATTCGACGAAACCAGTTCCATTGGATCCGTAATAGTTAGTTATTATCGGATTCTAATTTTCGTAGCAATCGGAGTTGTCATTTGACCCTGGCAGCTCAAAACACATAGAAACTGTTTTAATCGATTTAATTTAAAATTTATCATTTACTTCCGTAACTTGGGCATATGATCGAATTAGCCTCCGAAACACGCTCCATTGTGTTCGTAACACGGGTATAACATTATAGGCGCCTAGCGGCACACCTCAATAGGAGGTCAAGTTTTTAAGTTGTATTTATCGGACGTTTTGAATTTATATTAAATAAACATGCATTTGTTCTCCTACAACCCAACATTCAGTTGCCTTTCCTTCAAATCACTGTCTCCACTCGTACACGCAACATCATTGAGTTTCTCCTTTTCTTTTATTGTCAAAAATAAAATCGAAATGCCGGAGAAAAATGAAAACAAAATCGAAGAGCCGAACGAAAATAATTTAATGGCCGCGTTCCTCTATTTATTCGAAATCAATGAACTTCCCTTTCCTCTTTCATTTTTCAACTGTGCTTCATGAAAAAAAATGCCCGAAAGAAAAAAAAAGAGGAGGAAACGTGAACGAATCGAGCATACGAAGGAGTGGCGACATTCTCAAGTGGAGTAGTGGCAGAACTCTCGAATTGGAAGCTATCGAGCTAGGGTTGTGGTCGCGATTTCTTAGCGAGGATTTTCGTAGCGAAGGCGGTGTGCGTGGGTGGCTGTGGTCGGGGTCGCGACAGTAGAGGTTGAGATGGCATTTGAAGTTTGGGCTGCAGATCTAGGGTTTTAGGCGAGGCGAGGCGACTCAGAGGGAAGGCGAGCACTCGCGATTTGGAATTCGGTTTCGTTTCGATTTGCGAGGCCGTGGATTGGAAGGGGAGGAGTTCTAGAGCAGTTAAGGTATATGATGTTTATTTTAAATTTGATTTAATGTATATGTGTATATGTTAGGAAATAGATTTCTACTTACAAAATTTTATGAATACATATTGTAATCTGCTAAGCTTATTTTAAATAATGGAGTGGTGATAAATTTGTTCAATTAGCTTAGCTAATTTATTTTAGTTACTAAAAGATTCTTTAAAAAGGAATTGAAAATATGGAAGGAATTTTTATAAGTCAAATTTTGAAATCTATTTTATAAGTGTATATGTATTTTTGAAAGGAAAATTTATTAAAAACAAATCATTAGTTAGTTTAAACTGTCGAATAGAAATTTAACTATTCGATTGGTTCGAATATTAATAAATTGTATAAATTGTTTATAGAAGGTCAATATCTGGAAGAAACAAATTGGAATGAAAATGGATTGCATGCAAAGCGAATGTGAGATCTTCTCACTCAAATTTAAAATGGAATTTCAGTTATTGATTGACTGGTTAAATGTGGTAGTATATATAGTAGTGTACATAGTATATATTGGGTGATTGATTTCCCGCATTATATAGCGGATGAGACCCTATTGCGCTGCATAATAGAGGATGATATTTTATAAATCCCATATACCACAATATCCCACCTCAAAGTGGAGTTAGTATTAATTATTGTGCCAACGTCTGTGGATGCGGGGAAACAGGTTAGAGGTATCCTACTGTATTCCTCAAACATTTGAATTTGTTTTATATATTGTGTGTTAATTTATTTATAATCTCTGTGTGCGATTATACTTGTGATTGGAATTGTGGAAGGCTATGATTTAGCCGAATATATTTTTGGTATCGTGGGATAACAGAAATATGAAATTGGATTTTTGGAAATTAAAGTACAAAAAAGCCTAGACTGTTACAATTAAAGTATTAAAGTTGATTTTTTTATAATCCGATCGAATTAATTCCAAAATGTGGGAAAAGATTTTTATAAATGGATTTTGAGGAATGTTGTGGAGAAGTTGAAGGATTTATTTAAAATTTCGGATTTTTAATAGTTTAGAAAAAATAAAGGGATTTATTTTAAAAAGATGATAAATTTGGAAATCCATTTGGAAATTGATTTGGTAGTTGAAAATAAATCTTTGGGAATCGAATTGAAATTTGATTCGATGTTTGAAAAAATAATTCGAAATCAATTTGGAAATTGATTTTGGTGATTGAAAATAAATATTTGGTAATCGATTTGGAAAAATCGTATATCAATGAATATTTGGAAATTTGAATTCACAATGGGAATTTATAAAGGAAAGGGTAAAAATAAATATTGGTTTATTTTTAAAAGTGTGGAAAGGAATTTACGGATTTGGAACGTAAATTTATTGTAAATTCAGAAGGATTTATAAATTTATTTGAATGAACCATTTTAGAATGGAATGTGTACTTTGCCTGGAAAGCCGAGTATGTTTTCGAGATAGTTTATAAATATAGATTGAAGTTGTAAAGATGGTTTTAAAGACAAAATGTTTGGAAAAAAAATTTGTTTACTTGGGTTATTTTGAAAATCTTTAAAATAAAGATTTAATTAATTAATTATAGAGGTGATTGTTTAAAGATTTAATTGATATTTGTTTTAGAAAATGGTTAAATAATTGTACTCTGTCTATTAATTTTATTTGAAATTTATTTTGGACTTAAAAGTTTATATGCAATATTAGTATAATGTTTTTATAACTAGTATTTTAAGTAAAATGTTTTGAAATAGTTTTATCTAAATATTCCTAAGTATATATGTTTGGATAAGTAATTTAAATTATATTAAAGTATTTTAACTCGGCAGACTTTCAGTGGAAATAAATAATATCGGGAATTTTATTCCACGAGTGAAAAGTGATTTGAAATTTGTTTTCAAATGGTTGAAGTGTGAAAATATATCTTGCAAAGATATTTTGAAAATAAATAATTGGGAAAATTATTTGAATCTGGTAATTGTTGTGAATGTTGAATTGATCTGAATGAAAACTTATTTTTAGAAATAAGCGCTCATTATTCGGATTAGCCGGGAGAGGACTTTGTGTATAAAACCCATTCCGAATAAGGATACGACGAAATGGGATTGCATTTGAAGATGGTGTTGAAGACCGGGTATTTTCGAAAACGAAAGTATTACCTGTCGAATGTCTCTACATCGGGTTGCTCCGATATAGAGATTCTATCACCCTTTGTGATGGGGATTCCGGATGTGATTCATGAATATCCAGATTTGCAAGGGCTTCTTTGAAGTGCCTTCGGTTCCGTTCGATCCCGGAACGGACTTGTATGGATGTGTGTCTAACATTACACTTTGAGATGTAAAGCTGGTTTCTATCAAATACATTTCTGTTGGTGGCGGAGAATTTATTCTCTTAGCTTAACACCCTTCTCTGAGACGTACGGGCTCAGAGGTTATGTAGTTGATAGTTACTAGTGATACATTCCCAATTTGGTAATGTGGCACACGATGTTTTGTTGATCATTTGTTGATCAAAGCATGACTTTTTGAAAAGTGTAGCTTTGTGGACGAGACCTCGTTGGACCTCACACCCCGGAAATGGTCAAAACAGGAAAAATGCGTCAAGGTTATGAGGGTCGCGCCCTTAGGGTATGTCATTTCCTTTTGGAAAAGGGTGGTGTCAGGTAGGGAGCCCCGATATTTAACCTTTGTGGTTACTGCAAATACTTTTCTTTGTGGTTGTTGGTGTAGAAGATCCTCGGATAAAGGTCCCAAAGGACCAGGGGATGGCATACTCGTGTAGTAGTTACCTAGTTACAGAGGTAACCTGGCCTTATGTTGGCAGAGAGCTGGTTAAGTTCTCGGGACGTCCCTCCAGAGGCGTACCCATGTGGCAGTAGGAAGTTCCTTAGCCTAACCATTTGTTGGAAATCCAAAGAAACAATATGCGCCCTGTACAGTTTTAGTTGTATAACCTGCCATCTACTAATGGTGGCTCCCCACTGTTTGGATGGTAGGTATAGTAGGCATAGTTCGGAATGTCTATGCTGGCTAAGATTAATATTATACTTTCGAAATGTTTTCTGCACTATGCACTAATAATAATATCGAAAGGAATTTGCGTATTAAGCATGTTTGACTATCATAAGGAGAAATCTCCTCCAATTCTGCATTTTCATTGTGTGTGTGGCGGGAGGCCTTATGGTAGTTTCATTTTCCAAAAGCATAGCGGCTTTCCTTTTACTTTCTTTGTGAAAATAACTATTTTTAAGATCTCACACCAGTCCCACGACTGACCTGGAGTTTATTGTTCCCTTTCTAAACTCTAGGTGCCTATAATTTTCCACACCGGCAGCCTAGTGTCAGGTTAGCAGTTATTCGGGAGCGAAGTCAAGAAGTTGCTATGGAAATCAGGAGTTGGAGCTGGATGGCGAGGCGTATCACTTATATATGTAATATTTCTTTCTGCTTTTTGTTGTTGTACACTCTGATAATGCAATGTGATGTAATGTAATAACTAATATAGTGATTCTGTTTAGAGTTATTTATTTATCTTCTATATTTGTTCTGCTGCGATATGCGAGATTTTGTTATTGTTTCTGTTTCTTCTTCTTCTACCTCTTCTTCTTTAACCCTAACGGTTCGGTTTTTGGGCATTTTACTGTGCGGCAGTTGATATAGTGGACGTACCGATGTCGACTTTCGGGTGCGAAAAATCGGGTCATTACATAATTTATTTTGAATAATGTAAGCAAACAGATCATTACAAAAGGAATTTGAATAGGAACGACGACAGTCATAAATATTAAATTTTTGAAAGTTTGAAAAGACGTGACTTTTTTCTCAGTCGTTTCACAATTGAATGGACATAGAGATCACAACATTGAAATTTCGTAACCGATACGACGAAAGTTTACCATATCCGTCGCATAATGGACCTCAAAATACACAAATAAATATACCGTAGAGATCAGTACGACGAGACAATCAAAACGGTATACAGATATCAGTGGTACGATTGAATTATAAAAATTTGAATTTTAGCTAGCGGAAAATGCAGAAAAAGCATAGAAAATAAGATCAACGGAGCTATAGAAGTCTGAATTTTGAAAAAGGAAAGATGACGCCTCACTCAGAAGATGATTTGGAAATTTTCTATGGAAAAATATTCAGTTTTGAAAATAAATTTATTATCTTCGATTACTAACTGATTTGAATTTAATACAATTACACATTAAAATAAATTTCCATATAATCTGATGAAAATTTAGCATCTGTTATGTTTTTAAATACGTATTCCAAAAAAAAAATTATTTCAAAATTCAATTATTAAAATTTCTCAAAAATTCAGTTAGATGCATTAATAAAACAAATAATTTATTAAAATTTTACGGGTCATTACATTGTAACTCTGATGTATTGATGTAAATTAACTAATACAGTTTTCCTTTGTGTAATTGCTATTTTATTTGGTATTATATTTTGATCCGCTGCGAATGTGAGAATATGTGTTTTGGTGTTTCTGTTTCTTCTTCATCTTCTATCTCTCTTCTTCTTTTCCCTAACAATCTAAGATTTTCAGAGTCAAAAATTCCGAGTCGTTACAGTTTGGTATCAGAGCATAAGGTCAAGCGAGAACCATGGCTCTGGTGGGTTTACTCATTAAGGATAGGGTCAATGGTACCCTAGAATGAGTTGAGTGTGTGTGTGTGTATATATATGAGAGCATACTTGTTATTTTATTATATAAAGATTTTTTTTAAAAATGATTTTATATAAGATTATATTTTGATATATAAAGCAATATTTCTTTATAATAAATATTAAGGTAATTGGTTGTTAAATCATAGGAATTAAATAAAATAATAAGAATATGGTAATGGAAATACAACCAAACTGAAATTGAATGAAGATAAGTTTGAAATGGATTCAAATTGAAACTAAAATCTTGAATTTGGAGAAGAATTTTCATAATAAGATAATAGTGAATTGGTTTCCATTGGTAATAACCTTGGTTATTATCCTAAAATAATGAAAAGTCATGAGGAAGTAAACTTAGTTTGAGTATAACTTGTAAATTAAAGTGGATTTAAATTGTGAAGTTTTGAATTCGAAGTCTGGAAACATTTGAAATTGTTTTCAAAATGTTAAAAGAAGTGATAAATAACATTATTCAGACTAATCTTGAATGTATTCTTATTTTAAAAGTAAGAAGTTGTTTGAAAGCTTTAAAGAAAATTGTTTTGAATTAAAACCAAAGATGGTTTAAAATTTAAAGTATGGCCTGATAGGCTAAGAAATAAATATGTATACATGTTTGGATATACATAATATCAAAGATGATTTGGAATAAACTCTAAAGTGATAGGTTTTGATTTTCCCTGAAGTGTGATGTAAAAACCCAAAGTAAAATAAGTTTTTGAACTTTTAAGTGATAGAAATTTGAAATTTGATGTGGAAATTCAAATTTGAGTAAGATCAACGGGATTAAATTGAATTTAACTTGGAGGAAGTTAAATAAGTTTGAATGAACAACTTGATTTGGAAATTTCAAGATGAAATTGAGATTTAACCTAGGGAAGTTAAATGGGTTGATTTAGAAGGAAGTTATATAAGATCTCAAATGGGTTTGAATTCTGGGAATGTATGATGGATGCTGTTGATGGATGTTTTAGATAAATTGGATGTTAATTTATCCTAATATCATCCTGTTATTATCAATAATTATGTAACTATGAATTGGATTATTTGAAATGAATTTAGAAATGGATGGAGGATATATATATATATATATCCATTGCTAAAATCAAGTGAAAATAAAACTTTAATTTGAAATTATTTAAGTAATTTTGATTTTAAAAGATGCATTGAACTTGTGGAAATGAAATTACTTTGTACTTAATAATTGAATGTTTAAAAGGAACTTGGAAATTCAAAAATTGGTTTCAAAGTTGAATTTGGGTAATAAATTGGATTTCAATGATTAATTTTTATAAAAAGGATTTGAATTATTAATTGAACCTAGAAATAGGTTTATGGAGAAGAAAAGGTAATTTAAAATAGAATTTTAAAATGTTGGACTCAAAATTTAATTGTGAAAAGACTTGGGTTGTTAAATTAAAAGTAAAGGTTAATTTGATTTAAGGGAATTAAATCAACATTTGAAATTTTAACTCGAATGTATATAATTTGAGATGATTTAAAAAGTGGAGATAGGAATGGGATTAATTCAAACAGGAATTGAAATTGGTTCAATTTGAAATTAGTCCAAGTTGATTTGAATAATTTGGAATTGTGATTAAAGTTGAATAGGTTTAAAATTCAAATGGAATTTGATTTGAATTTGGAAAGAATTTAAGGTTAATTCAACTTGAACTGGGGTTAAATCAATTTCAATGGAAATTGAAGTTATTTAAATGGAAGTGGAAATTTTGGAAATGAAGATTGGGAATTGAATAGATTGGCTCTGGAACTATTTTCAAAATAAATTATTTTAATATAAACCTATTTTCCAAGCTATTTACTATATACAACCTTTCTTTTTAAACCCCAAATATTTTACAACTGTTTTATAAACTAATTGCTATTTTTCAAATACTTTATAACTAATTATTATTTTACAACTATTTTGCAATTATTTAAAATTTCTATAATTATTTTACAATTATTTAACTATTTTACAGTTATTTTACGATTAATAATTATTTTTCAACTATTTATCTATTTTTAAACCTTTTCAAGCTATTTTCTAAATTTAAGCTGGACAGAGATCAAACTGCTTATAATTAAATACCAATTGAGATAAGAATTTTAGTGATAATCCAAATGGAAATTGAGGCCATTGTGAATAAGTGAATAGAAGTCAAAATGAATGTGAATAGAAAGAGAATTGATTTAACTAATAATCAGTGAAGATAGATACGTAGGATGTACGTATATTATTCTATTCGCATAACGATTTGAACCAGATTCGAGTACATAATTTCGAGATAGTATATCGATTCGAGTTGGGATTTTTCACTCGATTTTCGACGACGAACCTGGATATGGTTTGATGATTGGTTTTGGATATTCTCTATCGTAGTTATGGCTATGCAAGGAGAATGATGGTTTTTGATCAAGAAATCAGATCTGAGTCAGCACTAGAAAGTTGGGTGGACGATACTAATTCGGAAGTGAAATTGTGTGATCGAGTGATCGATCAGATTAATATAGTGTACGGATGATATGTATACATCGTACGGGTTTGAATGAAATTGATATTGAAAATTTATGGATAAGAACTGTAAAATGGTTTTTGAAATGAAAAGCATATTATGTGAAATATATGATAAAATAAATGGAAATTGGATATTTCTATGGTAGAAATTTACTTTATGGAAGTAAGTAATATAGTAAGTGACTTTGTAGAGTAATTAAGTTTGAATATTGATTTGGCGTAAACAAAGTTATGTATATATAACTGATAAACTCCCCTTGTTGAATCTATAGCCAGAAGAAAGGTTTTTGAAAGTATTTGAAGTATAAAGAGGAAATTTATACAAGTATGAAGTGATTCAAAAGATTTTTCAAGGTTATATATATTTATATATATAAAGGATCTTATGAGAATGATTTTGGCAAAAAGGTTTTTGGAACCTATGCATTTTGGGAAGGCTTTTGATTTTTGGGAAAAATCAATTTTAAAAATTTGGAAAGCCTAGTTTGAGAATTATCGATTTTGGAATAATCGATTTTGAGAAAAGGAGATTTATATGGGATTCATACTAGGTGTATGATTTGAAAGATACTATATGTGTATAGTATAAAGTGTTTTGAAAATGGCTCTCGAGAAAAAGGCGCTCCTTGAAATGAACTTCTCAGGAGTACCATAGGTTGGTGCTGCCTTGAGCCCCAAGGGAAGGCTCTAAAGTGGATCTTGTGAGGAAGTCCGGACAAACTGAAGTTCCTGAGGATTATTGGGTAGCGAAAGTCGAGGGCGTTGATGCCTACAGAGGCATTTGAGTTATACTATAACAACAGTGTAACTCAATGTCGCTACGATCTACTGTGGAGCATAGCGGAAATCGTGTGGAGGTGAGTGTCAACGGTGTAACGACCCGCCGCTCTGACCGCCTCTAGTCGGTAATTAAACCAACTCGAAACGTTCAAAATGACGGATTGTTGTTCAGTTTATAAAGTTTAAACAGAATCAGCCACAGAATCACAGAATAATCATAATATTATTCATAAATGAATTTTCTTACATACATATATCAGAGTTTGTACAATGCATTAAATTTTTATACAGCGGAATATATCTTTTATTGAATACAAGAAAAATCTCTTTAAAACTTTAGTGAATGCCGAAATCCCCTCTCTCTAACTTCGCGGCCTGAAAATCTTCAAGCTGCAAAAATACTCGGTCTGACCCGAGCGTTAATTGCAAAACACAAAACACTCGAGTCAGGATTAATCTTAACTCAAGTAAATAAATTTGTAATGAACTGAATAAAATGGTAACAGAGATGACGAATCAATTTTATCTATTATGGATTTTCATTATTAACAACTTCAAATTTTTAATTTCTGTCAATCCCGTGTGGCTGCAGTACACACGTATACTTTGCACACATGTGCACTGCCTCGCCAACACATGTGCGTGGCCAACAAGAGAAAGTGTGCAAGTGCAAAGAAAGACAAATCACTGCAAAGAAATGCTCAAGTTCAATCCCAAAGGAAACTCAACAGTATGGTGAAGTACAGAGCTCACTACAACAGCACCAGCCCAATGATACAAAACACAATGCACAAAGGGAACATGAAGGCCGAGAATAAATTCAAGCCGAGCATTGCAAATATACAAGTATGAAATGGTCAGGGTATCAGAAGTCAAAGCCTGCAACTCAACTAAACAGGCAAGCCCAACTCAAATACTCCAGTGACAACCAAAGTACAAACAAACCAATATGCAGACAAAAATGCAAATTCCAGTGATACAAGTGCAACACAGTTGCAAACAACATAGGGAACAGATAAAAATGAACTGATGAACAATATGCAGCAGTGAGTGGGAACAATCAACAATGAATACTGCTACATAACCAATGATACAAGTGAACAGAGAACAAGTGTCACCGCGATAAAATGCAAAGTGAAACCAAACCGCAAAGCTAAACATGAAACCATAGTGAAAACAGACCAAGTGACAACAATGCAGAGCTCCACCCTGCAAATTTTAAATTTTCCTTTACATTTAAAACAGAAAATAGTTTCTGGTTTATTTTAAAAAAAAACTTAAACTTTGAAAATTTCCAGAATTTAAATAATTTCAAAAGAACAGAATTTAAACTTATTTAAATTCATTATTAAATTTAGTTTAAAATCCAAAGTTAACTTTCTAGTTTGTAATTTATATCAAATCTTAAAATCTGGAAACAGTTTCCTGTTTCTTCTCCTTTTATTTATTTTTCATTTAAACCCAAAATTGAATTTCTGTATTCAAATTATTTCAACCTCAGGATTCAAATATTTTGAATTCATCTTCAGATTCAAATTTCATTCAATTTCAAATTTAATTTTGAAGAACAGCTCTGTTATTTACAATTTGAAACAAAGCAAACTCAAGCAACCCTATTTGACTTCGAGTCAAAATTCCTCTTGCTTCGAGTTTTTCCCCAATTAACTCGAGACCCTACCCGAGGCAAAACTCTGCAACCCAAACATCAAAACCTGGAGCATTAACTCACTGCAGTGCCATATGCAAGTGCAGTATCCATTACAATATAAATAAATTCACATCCATCTCATGCAGCAATAACCCAAACAAGCATCTTTCCTCATCAGTAAAAAGGTAAATCCAAATAGCATCTGTTCTTAACAGTTTAAATTTAAAACAATAGCATCTGCTCTCATCAATTTAAATATAAAATCATCAAGTAGCATCTATTCTTATCAGTTTTAAAAAAAACATGAAATAGCATCTGCTCTCATCAATTTAAATAAAAATTTATATAGCATTTGTTCTTAACAGTTTAAAACAGAACATGCAATAGCATCTGCTCTTATCAGTTTAAACGCAAATCCACAAAGCAGCTGTTCTTGTTAGTTCAGATTCAAGTAACCGCGTAAGTGATAGCAGATAGCCCCAAATCATAGCATGCAACCAAGCAACTTATCTGTTCCTATCAGTTTAATTAAATTAACCGAGCAATTGATAACCAATAACCCCCAAAACATAGCATGCAACCAAAACCCAATTTGAACAAATTCAAAAACTTGCATTAAAATCAATCGTGAGCCAAGAACTCACCTTTGCAAACGAAGTGAAATCGAGCGCACACGAGTTGAAGCAAGAATGAAGCCGAAGCCCTAATTTGAAGGCGAACGAAGACGAATTGGAGAGGCCGCCATTAAATTTTCTTCGGTTTGAAATTGTTTAGGGTTCGAATGAATTGGGGGAAAGGGTGTCGTGTTTTTAAGGAGAAGAGAACGTGTGTTTTAGGGTATGGTTTACGGCATGGAACACGGCATGTTTTTAAGAAGGGGATGGAGACGTGAAAAACTGCGTGAATCAAGGCGTGTGAAGCGGCGTGTTTGTAGCTGAAAGGAGTAAGGCAGTATGTTTCTTTTTATATTTATTTTATTTTATTTTGTATCTTTTCTTATTTATTTTTTTTCATTTTATATTCAATTGTTTTGTTTAATTTTTTTTCTTAAATAAACTTATAAACGTTTTGCAGTTCAATTATGAAACATAAATTTATATTAACGTGTTTTACAATTTATTTTATATTGATTAAAATTTTATTCCTTTATTTAAGTTAAAGAAAAATGTTATTTATAACTAACCACAAATTTATAAATTTAAATAGCAAAAATTCTTAAATCCAAATTATTTTTCTAAATCATTAATTCAAATTTAAAATATAAGTTCAATATTAAATTTCAACTTCAAAGTCAAAATTAAATTTTCTATTCAACTTTAAATAGATTAAATTCAAAAATTTAATCGTCAAATTTCGTAGATTTATTGGAATTCAATTTAAAATTATTTCAAATATTTAAAATTAATTAAATATCTTCATTTTTAAATTGTTCAAAATTCAGGATCGTTACAATCTCCCCTACTTAAAAGAATTTCGTCCTGAAATTATAAGTTAGGAAAAACGTTTGCTAAAATCTCATCGATATTTATATCCTACACAATTTTACCAAGTTTCAAACTCGCAAATAAATATAGGATTCATTCCACTTATTTCATTTCACTAGTTTTGTTCATCGATTTCAATAATCAAGACACAAAAGTCTTTTACTAAATTTTTGACTTACAAAAACTCAGATTTTTAAACTTGAAATCTTTCATGCTAAATATTTGCATAATATATCTTATCCAAAACTGTGGACTTTCAAGATATTTTAAAGATCTTCTTCCTTAATTCATTAAGTTAGAATTGTGTAATTCTAAATTCAGATTATTGATTTTCTACTCAAAGTTTTGAAAATACTTGATAACTCGAAGTTTAACAAGTTCATCGTCGTTCTCACTGACTTTAGGCATACGCTGGCCAGGCGCAAGACTAAAAATCTCCAAGTACTAAACATACTTGCTTCAACTCCCAGTGAAAATACTTTTTAAAAATCTTTTAAAAATGGATATGGAAAGTCCGTTCCCCCATGGATCACAGTTTACCCGGCGGTTTCGCTACTATCTCAGTAGAATCGCTTGTAATCTCAGATTTCTCATCACTCCTGAATTTCGCCATGGTTGTCGCCTTAGATCGCGGTCCACACGGCGGTTACCTACTATCTCAGTAGAATCGCTCGTAGCCTTAGGCATCACGCCCCTCGAATTTCGCTTCTGTTTCTAGATCGCAGTTTACTCGGCGGTTGCGCCACTATCTCAGTGGAATCGCTTGTAACTGTAGGCATCACGCCCCACGAATTACGCCAGCATCAATCACATAATCCCAAACACGATGATCCATTGTGGGGGATATCATATCAGTCCCATTGGTCATTCCACTAATGGAATTCTACGTAGCTACGATTTACAATGGACACTCCACCGAGTTCCAATCACCTTCACACATAATAATTGGAAGGTACATTTCCATATCCTCAGTTTTTAGAAAACATATGTCATATACATATAGTACTTCATTTCACATTTCGTACATATCATATCTATGTAACCCTACACAGGATTTTCATAATAATGACTTTCCAAACTGATAGTTTTCGATTATATTCACATATATAAGTTACGAAAACTCATTTCACATTCACTACAAATAGAGGATTCCAATTTTCCATCACGTTTAAAATTTTCCTCTAAATCGATTTGAAATTTTAAGGTTATCTCAAACCTAATTCACATTCATAATCCAATTCATTATCGACTTCACATTCGATTTGGATTTCACGTTACATCGTCAATTCTCAACACATAATTGATGTCTATCGATATATAACCTCTAAGCTCGTACGTCTCAGAGAAGGGTGTTAAGCTAAAAGAATAAATTCTCCGCCACCACAGATATATATTTAATAGAGATCAAATGATATGTCATCAATTCACAATGCTAGACATACAATCCCAATCGACTATCCAAAATTCAAAGCTGAACTTATATTGTTTTTGGTGTCAAAGTTAAACTCAATTTAACTCAAAATTCAATTCTTTGAAAAATTTCCAAGTTGAACTAATCGTTCAAATTTCTCAAAATAATATCTTTACAAGATATAAAATTTTCACACTTAGCCATTTGAAACAAATTTCAAATATTCATTTTTCAATTTATCTTTAAAAGATAAAGTTTCAAACCTTTCATTTCATATTGGAAAATATTTCCATACTTATTCAATAATAAGTAATTCACAAATTCTTTTATTTTCAACACTTTGAAAATATTTAATATACTTGAATCAAAATTAAGTATATATTCTACTCTTTAAGGAAATCATTCTTTTAAACACATTTATTTGAGTTAAAACGAATGTTGCGTAAAACATCGTTAAAACATCGTTACGACAACTCAAAATCACTAGTATAGGGATTCAGATTTAAGATAGATATATAAATCCCAATACTATAAACAACATTTCCTTCCGGAAACCATTTACTATAACAACAGTGTTATAGTCCACCATTTCCTTAATTTTCTCGAAAACGTCTATTTCAACAATTGAATGTTGAAATCTATGTATTTGATAGTTAATGCATTTTAAAACATCTTTAAAACTATTAACTTTTCAACCTCAACTTAATTCAAAGTTTGAATCCCTCATTCTTTTCACAATATTGGTTTTAAACCCATTTCAAACTTTTCAATATTAAGTTTTTCACTTAATTTAATTCTCCACACGTTTAAATTCAAATTCATCACTGAATTTATTAAACCTATAATAGATTATCAAGTTGACAACTTCAAATTTGAAATCTAAATTTCATTTGAACTTTGCATTTACTTTCTATTTCAAAAATAGTCAACTAGTTCTTTAGTAAATTATTCATCAATTTAGTTCCATTAAATTCATATTTCCACGTTAACTATTTTAGGCAATAGTTTTAAACTTGAAATATAAACTTCACATCAAAAACTAGTTTGATTCATACAGTTAAATCAACAATTAAATTTCATTTCACAATATCGCTTCCCAAAATGCTATTTCATTAAAATATTTCCTCCGTACAAAATTTTACATAGCTTAATACTTTTAAAAGACGTACACAGAAGATTGTGGATTACAAAAGATAGTATTACAAAATATATCGATTGGTTTAAGATTCAGAATAATTAAGGACTAACGACTTCTTGTCCCGTAGTATGCATCCTTGCCAAACTTTCATCTTCGGATGACACTATTTCATATTGTGTTAAAGGAAAATTAACACATTCAAAATCCACATGTCCCCATTACTTATAGTTATTGCAATAATATGAGATGTTTCCATCCTTATCTATCACCTTAGCACTTTTCGCTCTAGCTGGTCGGGCTATAGCTTACTCTCCCCGTTGTCTTTCGGTGCAGTTTCTGGCTATATGTACAGACTGACGACAATGGTAGCAGATTGTCAATCTATCGACGGGTAAATTGAGTACGCACTTTTTCTTTTTCACTTTAGGGCAATGACTAAGAAAATGCCCTCTCTCCTTTCAATTTCCGCACGTCTCGCTTCTGCTTCTCTACGAGCAATTTCTCTTCGTTCTCGGCGTGCTGCTTTTTGTGCTTCGGTTTTCGCCATTATAATTAACAAGGTGTTTTCGAAGTTTCCTATCAATATTCGCAATTCTTTATTAGCAGAGGTTGGATTATTCAATCTTTTTCCCTAAAACATATCTGTTTTATTCACTAATATATTCACTGTCCAAAATCGTGAATATACTTTGTCAACCAATTTCATCATTTCTACAACTTATTTTCTATTTTTAAAGGATTACCCACTGTCCAAAATCGTGGATATATCTCCTTTCATAAGCTACAACAATTTACTTATCAAATTCAATTGATTTCGAATTTATAAACAACCTTCATAAATTCTTTTTTTTTCTATTTATAAACTTCAATTTATAAATCTTCTTATTAATTCAATTCAATTCAATTTATATAACTCAGTTATATATCAAAATCCATATTATAAGTTAAATACTTATAATCCATTTATTCACTAAATAATTCTTCATCACATTTGAAATCAATTTCAAAAGAATTCAAAGTCAAATTCTCGAGTTATAATTCAATAATTCTCTTGGTTATAACCAAATTAACATATCCCTTTATTTCACAATTATTACTCGAAATATTCAACTTATTCGATTTAAACCAATTCATTAATTCGCTAGTTCACTTAACTCATATTTCATTTTCCATAAATCTCAATAATTAGAAAATGAGTTTCCGAACGATCGAAACTCAAATCTAATAAGACCTCACCGAATATAAACTATCGCACTTAAATTTAGAGAGGAGAATTTTCAAAATAATTCAAACTTTCAAAATACCTTTTATTTTAAAGAAAACAATTTTAAACTTCTTTAAATTTGAAAACACTTTCTTTATAGTGGTTCTAGTAACTATTCATATTAAACATCATAAACTGAGCTTTGTGTAAACCAAAGCTCTGATACCACTTTTGTAACGACCCGCCGCTCTGACCGCCTCTAGTCGGTAATTAAACCAACTCGAAACGTTCAAAATGACGGATTGTTGTTCAGTTTATAAAGTTTAAACAGAATCAGCCACAGAATCACAGAATAATCATAATATTATTCATAAATGAATTTTCTTACATACATATATCAGAGTTTGTACAATGCACTAAATTTTTATACAGCGGAATATATCTTTTATTGAATACAAGAAAAATCTCTTTAAAACTTTAGTGAATGCCGAAATCCCCTCTCTCTAACTTCGCGGCCTGAAAATCTTCAAGCTGCAAAAATACTCGGTCTGACCCGAGCGTTAATTGCAAAACACAAAACACTCGAGTCAGGATTAATCTTAACTCAAGTAAATAAATTTGTAATGAACTGAATAAAATGGTAACAGAGATGACGAATCAATTTTATCTATTATGGATTTTCATTATTAACAACTTCAAATTTTTAATTTCTGTCAATCCCGTGTGGCTGCAGTACACACGTATACTTTGCACACATGTGCACTGCCTCGCCAACACATGTGCGTGTCCAACAAGAGCAAGTGTGCAAGTGCAAAGAAAGACAAATCACTGCAAAGAAATGCTCAAGTTCAATCCCAAAGGAAACTCAACAGTATGGTGAAGTACAGAGCTCACTACAACAGCACCAGCCCAATGATACAAAACACAATGCACAAAGGGCACATGAAGGCCGAGAATAAATTCAAGCCGAGCATTGCAAATATACAAGTATGAAATGGTCAGGGTATCAGAAGTCAAAGCCTGCAACTCAACTAAACAGGCAAGCCCAACTCAAATACTCCAGTGACAACCAAAGTACAAACAAACCAATATGCAGACAAAAATGCAAATTCCAGTGATACAAGTGCAACACAGTTGCAAACAACATAAGGAACAGATAAAAATGAACTGATGAACAATATGCAGCAGTGAGTGGGAACAATCAACAATGAATACTGCTACATAACCAATGATACAAGTGAACAGAGAACAAGTGTCACCGCGATAAAATGCAAAGTGAAACCAAACCGCAAAGCTAAACATGAAACCATAGTGAAAACAGACCAAGTGACAACAATGCAGAGCTCCACCCTGCAAATTTTAAATTTTCCTTTACATTTAAAACAGAAAATAGTTTCTGGTTTATTTATAAAAAAAAACTTAAACTTTGAAAATTTCCAGAATTTAAATAATTTCAAAAGAACAGAATTTAAACTTATTTAAATTCATTATTAAATTTAGTTTAAAATCCAAAGTTAACTTTCTAGTTTGTAATTTATATCAAATCTTAAAATCTGGAAACAGTTTCCTGTTTCTTCTCCTTTTATTTATTTTTCATTTAAACCCAAAATTGAATTTCTGTATTCAAATTATTTCAACCTCAGGATTCAAATATTTAGAATTCATCTTCAGATTCAAATTTCATTCAATTTCAAATTTAATTTTGAAGAACAGCTCTGTTATTTACAATTTGAAACAAAGCAAACTCAAGCAACCCTATTTGACTTCGAGTCAAAATTCCTCTTGCTTCGAGTTTTTCCCCAATTAACTCGAGACCCTACCCGAGGCAAAACTCTGCAACCCAAACATCAAAACCTGGAGCATTAACTCACTGCAGTGCCATATGCAAGTGCAGTATCCATCACAATATAAATAAATTCACATCCATCTCATGCAGCAATAACCCAAACAAGCATCTTTCCTCATCAGTAAAAAGGTAAATCCAAATAGCATCTGTTCTTAACAGTTTAAATTTAAAACAATAGCATCTGCTCTCATCAATTTAAATATAAAATCATCAAGTAGCATCTATTCTTATCAGTTTTAAAAAAAACATGAAATAGCATCTGCTCTCATCAATTTAAATAAAAATTTATATAGCATTTGTTCTTAACAGTTTAAAACAGAACATGCAATAGCATCTGCTCTTATCAGTTTAAACGCAAATCCACAAAGCAGCTGTTCTTGTTAGTTCAGATTCAAGTAACCGCGTAAGTGATAGCAGATAGCCCCAAATCATAGCATGCAACCAAGCAACTTATCTGTTCCTATCAGTTTAATTAAATTAACCGAGCAATTGATAACCAATAACCCCCAAAACATAGCATGCAACCAAAACCCAATTTGAACAAATTCAAAAACTTGCATTAAAATCAATCGTGAGCCAAGAACTCACCTTTGCAAACGAAGTGAAATCGAGCGCACACGAGTTGAAGCAAGAATGAAGCCGAAGCCCTAATTTGAAGGCGAACGAAGACGAATTGGAGAGGCCGCCATTAAATTTTCTTCGGTTTGAAATTGTTTAGGGTTCGAATGAATTGGGGGAAAGGGTGTCGTGTTTTTAAGGAGAAGAGAACGTGTGTTTTAGGGTATGGTTTACGGCATGGAACACGGCATGTTTTTAAGAAGGGGATGGAGACGTGAAAAACTGCGTGAATCAAGGCGTGTGAAGCGGCGTGTTTGTAGCTGAAAGGAGTAAGGCAGTATGTTTCTTTTTATATTTATTTTATTTTATTTTGTATCTTTTCTTATTTATTTTTTTTCATTTTATATTCAATTGTTTTGTTTAATTTTTTTTCTTAAATAAACTTATAAACGTTTTGCAGTTCAATTATGAAACATAAATTTATATTAACGTGTTTTACAATTTATTTTATATTGATTAAAATTTTATTCCTTTATTTAAGTTAAAGAAAAATGTTATTTATAACTAACCACAAATTTATAAATTTAAATAGCAAAAATTCTTAAATCCAAATTATTTTTCTAAATCATTAATTCAAATTTAAAATATAAGTTCAATATTAAATTTCAACTTCAAAGTCAAAATTAAATTTTCTATTCAACTTTAAATAGATTAAATTCAAAAATTTAATCGTCAAATTTCGTAGATTTATTGGAATTCAATTTAAAATTATTTCAAATATTTAAAATTAATTAAATATCTTCATTTTTAAATTGTTCAAAATTCAGGATCGTTACAAACGGTATACGTTTGATTTTGCCGGGAAGGCAAAGTAACATCGGTATACTATGATCTATGGTGGAGTGGAGAAGTTTCATTCTTTTGGCAGCGGAATTCTAGGGCGCTGATGCCTACACTTATATGGGTTTTTTCTGTGATGGCAACGTAACCACGGGTGTAGCTACGATCTGTAGCGTGTTCCATGGTGTAATCGAGGGGCGCGGAGGCCTACAGTTATCTATGGATTTTGCCGGGACGACAACGTAACCATCGGGTTAACTGCGGCCATGGATGGGGGTGATGATTTCCAGAGCATTCTCACCAAAAGATGTTCTCCATATTTTCAATAAAATTATTTTCCAAGTATTTTCACTGAGTGTTGAAAACGGGTTTACCAAGTACTCATAGATTTTCAGTCCTATGCTTGATCAACGCATGACCGAATTTCTATGAGAACAAGGAAGGACTTGTGGAAACATCGAGTTATAAAAGTATTTTTATAAAACTGTTTTGGTAATATTATATAGATTTTAAAGTGTTTTAAATTTTTTAATAAAGCATTTATAGTGATAATAATCATTTTAATAAATTCTGGCTTCGTTCCTTTTCGAGAACAAAAAGATTCAAAGGGGTGAGGAATGTGATAACCCGAAGTTTAGAATATCTGTAATTGATAAATTAACTAGATTTAATTAGTAGAAATGCTGATTTAAAGTTAAATAAATAACTCTGGTAATAAAAATATATATCTGAATAAGTATTGGTTTGATAATCCTCCTAGTATAATTACTTAAATTGGCAAAATTAATATTTTCTAACAATCATAATGTGATGTTTTTAAATATAGATATAAATAGATTTAAAAATAGAATTATTATTTTCAAATTTGAATTTAAATTTGAATTTAAAGGATATATATCTAAAAAACATTTTTGATTTAAAATATATACATATATAAGATTTTTATTAGTATATGATTTTTTTATTTTCTTTAAAAAGATTTTATTTATATAAAATAAGAAATGTACTTATTAATAAGAAATTTAATATAAAAGCTTTTAAATCATTTTTAAATTAATTAAAAATGAATAATTACAGGTGTTAAATGGTGAGATCATGTTAATAACATGTGTAATGTGATTAATAAGGGTGATTGAAAAATGTTAACTAATGTAACAAGTGTCACTTATTTATTTCATTTTCTTTAATTTTTTAATAAATCACAATTTAGCCTATATAAACTTATGTTTCTTCTCTTCATTTCTTTTCTTATCTTCTTCAATTCAAAAGCTAAGAAAACTCAAAACCCTGCAAAAGCTATTTTACAAACCAGAAATCAAAACATTTCACAAAAGCCTGTAAACATCTTATCTCAAACCAGAGGAATTAACAGCAAAATTCAAACCAGAAATTTATCAAGCAAATCACCTATATTTCAATCTAATCAGAAAGCAACTTCAATTCAGTTTTAAAAGCAAGATCATCTCAACATCAAAGTGATTTCCAACATCAAGTTCGGATTTTCAAGCAAGTTCAAGTTTTTCTTTCCAGTTTTCAAAATCTAGCATCTCTGTTTTTTTAAGTCTCTGTTATCTTCTACAGGTGAGTAAATCATCAAAACTCAATCTGTTACATGATTGTGCTTGAGATCCAATTGAAGTAGTGATTGCATGTATAAATTAAAGTGTTTTATGTGTATATAGATATGGATTATTCTATGAATGCTGAGTAAGTATATATATGTATATATATATATATATATATATATATATATATATATATATATATATATAAGTCTCTGTATGAATAACAGGGACATGCATATCCAAATTAATTCAATTCCTCTCCATAAGTTCAATTTTAGGTTATAATCTTTGAAGTAATAATGTGTGTATGGATGAAACATCGTTTTTAAAAATAATTTTAAGAATATATGTTAAGTGATTATTTTGAGAAGGAGAATATACAGTGATGATCAATTTAATCAGAAAGTCAATCATTTAAAATACACGTTTTGATTACATAACCTGAATCGTATTGGAAATTTATGAATTTTGAGATTGATTTCAAGATTTTTAAGTGGGTAAATCAAGACATATCTCGAGTTGAACGATATTGGGGAAAACGTAGATTCTTGTCAATCGGGGGGGGGGGGGGGATATGATCATCGAAGTTTTGGTTGGAGCAAGCATCGATGTAGAGGCTCTTGGGAAAAATGGACTTAGGATTTATCGATCACTGAGGAAGTCGAACTGTGTCGACTTAGGGTTTTAGGCTGAGTTTTGGATGGGGTTTTTCACTAGATATTCGTGATGATGTGATAGCATTAGGGTGGACCGGAGGTAGGGGAAAAGGATGATAGAGGTCAGCAAAGGTTCGGGCATAAGGAAGGCATCTCTGGTGGTCGGAGATGGCGATGAGGGGTGAACTTTGGCGATAGGTCCTGGAGCCTATTGTGGTTCGTTAGTTCAATTTTGTATTTTCGAGATGGTTCGACGATCTATATGGCGAGTCAACTCAGAGTAAGGTAGTCGACGTGTCGATGGTCGGAGCAAGGCTCAAAGCTGGCCAGATATCATGTGCATGTGCACTGTGATACGGCGTGCAGGTGGTAGAAGAATCAGGAACAAGAAGAAGAGTGGGATCTGGGAGGAAGTTTCGCTTGGAGTGATACTCGGGATTTCTGTTGATTTGCTCGAGTGGGTCTTCGAGTTGAGTGTGTGTGTTATTCTAGATTTTAAGTAATAGTTTTAAAAAAATTAAGCAGTTTTAAAAAAAGAAAGAGAAGGAAGCTCAAGAAAAATTGAGAAAACTCGGGTTTTGGTTCAGTAACCCTAGGGTTTTCTCGGGTAAAATGATCGTGTTTCAAATATCAAGGATTACACAATTAAGCTTTTAATAATTTACTAAATCATTATTTAAAATAAGGTGTTTATTTAAATGTTGATTTAATTAAGTTGTGTAATTTATTTCAACCTAGTAAGTTAATTCCTAAAGTTATTTAAAATTTACTTTGTAAAATAATTAAATTAAGATTTAAATGTGTTTAATCATTAATTAAACTTAAAAGGGTTTAAGTTAAGTTATAGGTTAATGATAAATTATTTATTTTCTAAAGTTATTAATTAAGATTTTTAAGAAATTGAATAAAGATAAATGGTTTATCTTAAGGTTAATTAAGACCTTGGATGATTAAGGATTAATTAAATTAATAAAGTAATTAGAGAACAATTAAATTATTTAATTTATTAATGATAAAATGGTAGTTAATTAATTTAATTAATTATGAGTTAATAAATTAGATATTAATTAATTCGTAATTAAGGATAAATTAATTAAGAAATTAGAGATTAATTACTAAAATAATACTTACTTAACGTAAGTAATTAAAGGATTAACCTATAGAGGGTTAATTAATTTAATAAGTAACTAAAAGTAAAATTATAATGATCAAGGTTAATTAATTGAGGATAATTAACCAATGGGATAATTACTTGAAGAAAGTAATTAATTAAAGGGAAATTACTTAATGGAATTAATTAAGGATTAATTACTTAGTGTAATTAATTAAGGAGTAGTTAGTTAATGAGTGTGATTAATTAAAAGGATAATTAATCAATGTAAGTGATTATAGGATAATTAATTTGAGTAATTAATTAGGATAAATGTAATTAATGTGAATGGGTGAATGTAACGACCCATAATTTTGAATAATTTAATTTGAAATATTTAATTAATTTTAAATATTCGAATGATGGTTTGGATTGAATTTTCAATATAACTTTGAATATGACGATTAAATTATAGAATTTAATCTATTGGAAGTTGAATAAAAATTTGAATCTTCAAACTTAAGCCAATTAAAAATATTTCAAAGGCTTGTAAAATTCATATTGATAATATTGAAGATTTTAGAAGCTTCAGAATTGAAATTTAAAATGAATTGTTCAGTTTTGAAATTTAATCGTTCGAATCGATATTTAAAAATAGCCGTCCGAGGCACAGTCTCGGAATTCGACGAAACCAGTTCCATTGGGTCCGTAATATTGAATTATTCTCGGATTTCAAATTTCGTATTTTTCGGAGTTAATACGTGAGCACACGACACCTAAACGCGTTGAAATTTTCAACGATTTAAATTTAAATTTAAATTTAAATTTTTGGTCAAACTAACACACGTTCTCTTCCCTAAATCCATGCCTAAATTCACGATAGAAATCGTGACCAACATACCTCTTCTCTGATAAATCACGTTCCCTCCCTCCTTCAGTTCATTTGCAAAGTAACGAGAAAAAGAAATTTTAATGGCCGAAGCCCCTTTCTGTTCGTTTCCAAATCAAGTTACTTTCCCCCCTTTCCTTCTTCTTCAATTTCAAATCAATGCCGAACTTAGTAAATAAAAAAAAATGGGGAAAGGAAATCGCGCGCTCGAGGGAGGAAATCGCGATATCAGAGCTAGGCGCGCGCAAGACGGTAGGCGGCTAGGGCTTTTTGGATGCGTGCAGTTAGATTGGGCGACTCATCGGAGATGTCGCGATGTCGTGGAGGGCACGCGAATGCGCGGCGCCATGGAAGTTCGAGCGCGATGCTCGAGATGGAGGCGGCGACGTGATGTCGCGATGGGGGGAGACGCGATTGATGGCATTGATTTGGGGGTGGCACGCGATGGTGGCGCGACTCGAGGAGGCGCGGCGGCAATGGGACGAGGCCGATGAAGAGGGAGTTGCGTGTGTCGGCGATTCACTGACGTGGTGGGGCTCGAACGATTATAAGGTAATTTTAAAAATCTTTGTTTTTCAATTTTTGATTTTATATGCAGAAAAAAAAAAGAGAAAACTGTTGAAAAAGTTTATACAGTGAAGAAAAAATATATATAAGATTTTAACAAACAATAAGGATTTATAAATATATATATATATATATGTATGTATATATATAAGTATAGAAAAATACAGATAGTAAGTTTAAAACAATTTAAACTCTTTAATTATTTAGAAATAAGTATTTAAATTTAAAACAGTAAATTGAATATCCTATATGCAGTTGAAAGGAAAATAATTTTTTTCCTAAGAAAAATTAGATAAATAAATTTAATTATAAGATAAGTTAATTAAATCTAAATTATTTTTGTGTTACTAAGAATAATTTATATAAAAGGAAATTTAATTCAATTGAAAATTTCTAGATAGAATAAATTTTAAAGTAAAAGGATCAGTTAATCAAATTTATTTAAAAGAAGATATGTTTAAAATTAAATTTATTTATTAAAACAAAATTATCAGTTAAATATAAATTTAGTTTCAAATGAAAAATATTTTTGTAAAAGAAATTTGCTAAGAATTAAAATCATTTGATAAAATAATTTATTAAAGGAATTCTAGTTTTTAAAATTTAAATTTTTGGTTAAAACAAATTTATTTAAAAAGATATTAATCTAAGGTAAAAGAATTAGTAGAAATAAATTTTAAAGGAAAATTTATTTTTAAACTTTTAGTTAAATAAATTCAATCTAAAGGAAATTTAAATTTTAGTTAAATAAAATTTTAAAGAAGAAATTGGTTTAAATAAAACCATCAATTAATTTAACTATAAAAAAAAAATCAAATCACCAATCAATCGAAATTATCTAATGAAAATTTAATTTATTCGATTGATTCGAATATTAATAAATTGTGTAAATATTTATACAAGGTATAAATGAAGAAAACAAGTTGAATTTGGAAGTGGATTGCAAACGGGAATAAAAGGTGAGAACTTCTCACTCAAAAGGAATTTCGTTGTTTATTTAAATTTTAAATAGTTAAATTTAAAATTGATTGACTATGTTGATTGAATGCTTGAATGATGATTGTTATATATATATTGGATGTGAATAGACCCTATGCGCCGTTAGTAAGCGGAGGTTATTTATTACACACATATACCGCGATATTCCACCTCGAAGTGGAATTGGTATTATATTATATACATAGCAATATATATATATTGGCATATGTATATATTGCAGTTGATTGATTTCCCGCATTTTCTTTTAGCGGATGAGACCCTATTACGCCGTTAGTAAGCGGATATATATTTATAAAATCCCATATACCGCGATGTTCCGTCTTGAAACGGAATGGTATTGTGCTAATGTCTGTGGATGCAGGGAAACAGGTTGGAGGGATCCAACTGGATTCCTCACAATATTTATTTGATTTCATATATTGTGATATTTGATTGTTTATCATGGATGATATATGATGTGTGAAAATCGTGATTGACTATTGATGTGTTGCATCATCGGATCCAAATTTAGAAATTTAAAAACAACGATTTTAATTTCTAAAAGGATTTTTGGAAATATACGTTTATTAAATATTTTTGGAATTGATCCATTATAATAAATAAACGTTATAATTTTTATGTTATAAAAATTATGATTTTTGAGAAATATAGTTAAAAGTTGATTTTTGAGAATATGGGGTTAATGATTTGACAAAATAATTTAAACTGGGATTTTTGAATCTATTATAAAATGAATAAAAGTGATGAAATTATAAAGAACTGTGAAGATGTTTCAAAAGAATAATATAAATTGTTTTATATTAAAAAGATTTATAAATTGATATTTATAAATTAAAAATATAAGAATTATAAAACAAGCTTTTATAAGTGTTAGAATAAATTGTGAATGAATTTCACAAATGAATGAATTTATAGAATTATAACGATGAAATTATAAATAAAATTTTTTAAACAGTATAAATTGATTTATATAAAAGATTTACAAACGGATTTTTGTAAATAAAAATATTGGAATTATAAAACGAAGTTTTTATAAGAGTTAGGATGAATTGTGAATGAATTTCACAAATGAATGAATTTATAGAACTATGAACGGTGAAGTTATAATTGGAATTTTATAAACAGTAGGTTTATAAAATTTGTGAAGTTATTTAAAAGAATAAGATTTTGGATAAATAGATGAATCTTATAAGTTATAAGATTTATAAAATTTGTGAGGTTTAAAGGAATGATTTTATAAACAAATAAATTATAAGTATTTGACTTATAATATGAAATTTTTAATATATCATTGTGATATGAATTGAGATAAGTTAATAAAGGAAATTTATAAAAGGAAGTTGTTATAAAAGAAATAGAAATAGAATTTATAAACATTGTTTTATAAATTCGCAAACTACTTATTTTGATAAGTAAATTGTTGCAATTTATTTATGAAGTTATATTCATGTTTTAGACAGTGAATAATTCCTTAAACTAAAATGAATAGAAGAAATGAAATTGGTTAACAATATATTCACGTTTTTGAATAGTGAATAATATGTTAAAGAAATTATTTAGAATGTGATGTCTTAAATAAAATTAAAACGATCTAATGATGTTTTAAAATATGTTGAGATTTGAAATCATAGATTTCAACATTTATTGTTGAAATAGATGTTTTCGGGAAATAAAAGGAAATGGTAGATTATAACACTGTTGTTATAATAGATGATTTCCGAAAGGAAATGTTTTGTATAGTATTGGGATTTATATATCTATTTTAATTTCTAATCCCTATACTAGTGATTTTGGGTTGTCGTAACGATGTTTTACGCAACATTCGTTTTGGCCCAAATAAATATGGTTAAGTGAATGATTTCCTTAAAGGATGAAGTATATACTTAATTTCGATTAGGGTATATTAAATATTTTCTAAGTATAGAAAATAAAAAGATCTGTGAATTACTTATTTTTAATAAGTATAGAAATGCTTTTCCAATATTAAGTGAATATTTGGAATTTATCTTTTTGAAGATAAATTGAAAATGAATATTAGAAATTGAATGGAAATCATATATCCATAAATATTTCGGATTGTAAATTCAATATAGAATTTATAAATGGAATTGGGAAATTGGGTTTAAAAATAAATATTGATTTATTTTTAAAGAATGGAAATTAAGTTTATATTCCCTAAAGATATTTTTGGAATTAAATAATTTGAAAAATTATTTGGATTCTGGTGATGTTGGCATATCCATTGATAGTTCAATAACCGACTATCGATATATACCTTTGAATAGGTATTTGTTGTGAATTTGTTTGAAATTGAATGCCACACTTATTTTTTTTTAAAAATAAGCGCTCACTATTCGGGTTAACCGGGAAAGGACCATGGGGTCGTATAACCCATTCCGAATATGTGATACGTCGTTGTGAATTGCATTAAAGATCGGTGTTGAAGACCGAGTATTTGTGAAAGCGATAGGATGACCTATCGATTGTCTCTGCACTGGATAGCTCCTGGTATAGAGATCTCCTAAGTGATGGGAAATTCGATCGGGATTGTGAATACCCGTATTGCAAGGGCTTCGTAAGAAGTGCCTTCGGTTTTGTTCGATCCCGGAACAGACTTGTATGGATTGTATGTCTGACATTACAATTTGAGATATAAAGCCGATTTCTTTCAAATATATTTCTGTTGGTGGCGGAGAATTTATTCTTTGCTTAACACCCTTCTTTGAGACGTACGAGCTCAAAGGTTATATAGTTGAAGTTATCAGCAATATATTCCCAATTTGGTAATGTGACATGCTGAGTGATGCTGAAATGATCATTGTGTTGATTATTTGTGATAGGATCGTTTATTTGATCGTCTATCCTTGTGATCATTGTGTTGATCATTTGTTGACCCAAAGCATGGCTTTTGTATAAAGTATGTTTTGTGGACGTGACTTCGTCGAGCCTCACACCCCGTGAATGGTCAAAACAGGAAAGAAGCAGCAAGGTTATGAGGGGTAGCACCCTTTAGGATGCGTCCATTTCCTTCTAGAAAAGGGTGGTATCATGGTATGGAGCCCAGATACTTACTCATGTTGAAAACACTTTATGATTGTGTGAATTGATTAAGAGCGCTCGGTGAAAAGGTCCCAAAGGACCGGGGGGATGGCATATTCGGTCAGTTGTTACTCAGTTAGGAGTAACCCGGCCTTGTGTTGGTAGAGATCCGGTTTGGTTATCGGGGATGTCCATCCAGAGGCATTCTCATGTGGCAATGGGAAGTTCCTTGGCCTGATCATTCGTTGGAAATCCAATTCCCAATACGAAACTTGTACGGTATTAGTTGTAGAACCTGCTATTCACTTATGGTGGTCACCACTATTTGGATAGTAGCTATAGTAGGCATAGTTCGAAATGTCTATGTTGGCTAAGATTTATATTCTACTTTCGAAATGAATTTTCCCTACACTATGCACTAGTAATAATATCAAATGTTATTTTAAATGCGTATCAAGCATCTTTGACTATCATAAGGAGAAATCTCCTCCGATTCTGCGTTTGCATTGTGTGTGTGTGCGGGAGGCCTTATGGTAGTCTCATTTTTAAAAGCATTGCGAATTGAAATAAAAATATTCTTCTATTTTGTTTTCAAAGATAAATAAACTGTTTTGAGTTCTCACACCAGTCACATGACTGACTTGGAGTTTATTGTTTTCCTTCCTAAACTCTGGGTGCCCACCAATTTCCACACGGGCAGTCAAGAGTTAAGGTTTATCAGGATATTCTGGATATTCTGGATATTCTGGAGTTGCTGGAGGCAAGATGGATGGCATGGCATATTACTTATATAGTATTTCTTTTTCCGCTGCACTGTTTGATGTTGTTGATGTTGTATACTCTGATGATATGATGTGATGTAATATGATGATAATGTAATAACTGATATAGTCCTTTGTTTAAAGATTATTCATTTATTATTATATGTTGTTCCGCTGCGAATTGTGAGATTCTGATGTTGTTCTTTCTGTTCTTTTTGTGTCTTCTGTCCCGTTCTGTTCTATTTTCAAATTCTCTTTTTCTGTTTTTCTAAAAATTGTCTATCTTCTTTTCCCTCTATTTTCTATCTCTTCTCTATCTTCTCTCTTTTTCTTTTCTTAAATTCTTTTTAAAACCCATAACTATTCGGTTTTTCGGCAACGAAAAATCGTATCGTTACATTTGGTATCAGAGCTGATGGTTAAGCGAAAACCATGGTTCTGTTGGGTATTACTCATTAGAGATAGAGCCAGCAGTACTCTAGAATGAGTTTGAGTGTAATAATAGATATGAGCGCGTATTTGTTAGTGAATATAAAATTGTTTTTGAATCGGGTGAATAAGATAATTTTGCCCAAAACTATTTTTGTATAGAAAAAGAAATGATTTTCTATGAATTATCATAGTATATGGTTGCATGATTGTTAGGAAGTGATAATATTGAATTTTTATCATTAGTATATGAAATTAAATAAAATGGATTGGATTTAAGTAAATTAACTTGATAATTTATTCATTTGTGATATAATCTCCAAGGGAATGAAATTTGAAATGCAAAATTGAATTGAATAATTAAGTAAAAATCGAGATGAATTGAAATTTGAAATGAATTAGTGAATGAAACTAATTCAATGTAGTAATGTGAATGTACAAATTGAATTAAATTAGTTAATCAATAGAATTCAATATTTAGAATTTAGAATTTAATTCAAATAGAATTTAAATTGGGAATTGAATTCGAATGAATTTGAAATCGTGAATTGAATTGAAACGTGAAATTGAATGAAATTGAATATGTAACTTCAATAGTGAAATAAAAACGTATAAGAAATATATGTTAAAAATTTTGTAATAGAATTGGCAAAATAGTTTGAATGTTAGATATGGATGCTACTGTTAGCAGGTTATACAGGTGTATAAAGGGATTGAGATTTTTATTTCAAAGATAAAATTGAATTGCTCGACAAAAAGGTACGTATTTCAATTTCAGTATGAGATTTGATGACTTTCTTCTCTAGCCACTTGGCTTTTCTCTTTTCTTTTTGATTCTGAGGGGCCGTGGTGCCATTTTGTAGTCGTACCGGTCGAGCCGCGCAAAGGAAACGCTGGCGAAATTTTTCGAAAATTTAGGGTGTTAGAAAAATTTTGAGAAAAATTTGAAAGTTTGAAATTTGAATTTGAATTTAAACTTGAATTGTTAAGGAAAACAATATTTGTTTGAAACCTATAAATGAAGTTGAAAAGCTAGTTGAAATGATAATAAATCTCTAGTAAAAAGATTTAGGTTAGTAAGTTGATAAAATTATTTGAATTGTGAAAAATGATAGACGGGATAAGGGTATTCTTCTTAACTTGTAATTTCGGGACGAAATTCTTTTAAGGGGGGAGGATTGTAACGACCCATAATTTTGAATAATTTAATTTGAAATATTTAATTAATTTTAAATATTCGAATGATGGTTTGGATTGAATTTTCAATATAACTTTGAATATGACGATTAAATTATAGAATTTAATCTATTGGAAGTTGAATAAAAATTTGAATCTTCAAACTTAAGCCAATTAAAAATATTTCAAAGGCTTGTAAAATTCATATTGATAATATTGAAGATTTTAGAAGCTTCAGAATTGAAATTTAAAATGAATTGTTCAGTTTTGAAATTTAATCGTTCGAATCGATATTTAAAAATAGCCGTCCGAGGCACAGTCTCGGAATTCGACGAAACCAGTTCCATTGGGTCCGTAATATTGAATTATTCTCGGATTTCAAATTTCATATTTTTCGGAGTTAATACGTGAGCACACGACACCTAAACGCGTTGAAATTTTCAACGATTTAAATTTAAATTTAAATTTAAATTTTTGGTCAAACTAACACACGTTCTCTTCCCTAAATCCATGCCTAAATTCACGATAGAAATCGTGACCAACATACCTCTTCTCTGATAAATCACGTTCCCTCCCTCCTTCAGTTCATTTGCAAAGTAACGAGAAAAAGAAATTTTAATGGCCGAAGCCCCTTTCTGTTCGTTTCCAAATCAAGTTACTTTCCCCCCTTTCCTTCTTCTTCAATTTCAAATCAATGCCGAACTCAGTAAATAAAAAAAAATGGGGAAAGGAAATCGCGCGCTCGAGGGAGGAAATCGTGATATCAGAGCTAGGCGCGCGCAAGACGGTAGGCGGCTAGGGCTTTTTGGATGCGTGCAGTTAGATTGGGCGACTCATCGGAGATGTCGCGATGTCGTGGAGGGCACGCGAACGCGCGGCGCCATGGAAGTTTGAGCGCGATGCTCGAGATGGAGGCGGCGACGTGATGTCGCGATGGGGGGAGACGCAATTGATGGCATTGATTTGGGGGTGGCACGCGATGGTGGCGCGACTCGAGGAGGCGCGGCGGCAATGGGACGAGGCCGATGAAGAGGGAGTTGCGTGTGTCGGCGATTCACTGACGTGATGGGGCTCGAACGATTATAAGGTAATTTTAAAAATCTTTGTTTTTCAATTTTTGATTTTATATGCAGAAAAAAAAAGAAGAGAAAACTGTTGAAAAAGTTTATACAGTGAAGAAAAAAAAAATATAAGATTTTAACAAACAATAAGGATTTATAAATATATATATATATATATATATATGTATATATGTATATATATAAGTATAGAAAAATACAGATAGTAAGTTTAAAACAATTTAAACTCTTTAATTATTTAGAAATAAGTATTTAAATTTAAAACAGTAAATTGAATATCCTATATGCAGTTGAAAGGAAAATATTTTTTTTCCTAAGAAAAATTAGATAAATAAATTTAATTATAAGATAAGTTAATTAAATCTAAATTATTTTTGTGTTACTAAGAATAATTTATATAAAAGGAAATTTAATTCAATTGAAAATTTCTAGATAGAATAAATTTTAAAGTAAAAGGATCAGTTAATCAAATTTATTTAAAAGAAGATATGTTTAAAATTAAATTTATTTATTAAAACAAAATTATCAGTTAAATATAAATTTAGTTTCAAATGAAAAATATTTTTGTAAAAGAAATTTGCTAAGAATTCAAATCATTTGATAAAATAATTTATTAAAGGAATTCTAGTTTTTAAAATTTAAATTTTTGGTTAAAACAAATTTATTTAAAAAGATATTAATCTAAGGTAAAAGAATTAGTAGAAATAAATTTTAAAGGAAAATTTATTTTTAAACTTTTAGTTAAATAAATTCAATCTAAAGGAAATTTAAATTTTAGTTAAATAAAATTTTAAAGAAGAAATTGGTTTAAATAAAACCATCAATTAATTTAACTATAAAAAAAAATCAAATCACCAATCAATCGAAATTATCTAATGAAAATTTAATTTATTCGATTGATTCGAATATTAATAAATTGTGTAAATATTTATACAAGGTATAAATGAAGAAAACAAGTTGAATTTGGAAGTGGATTGCAAACGGGAATAAAAGGTGAGAACTTCTCACTCAAAAGGAATTTCGTTGTTTATTTAAATTTTAAATAGTTAAATTTAAAATTGATTGACTATGTTGATTGAATGCTTGAATGATGATTGTTATATATATATTGGATGTGAATAGACCCTATGCGCCGTTAGTAAGCGGAGGTTATTTATTACACACATATACCGCGATATTCCACCTCGAAGTGGAATTGGTATTAATTATATACATAGCAATATATATATATTGGCATATGTATATATTGCAGTTGATTGATTTCCCGCATTTTCTTTTAGCGGATGAGACCCTATTACGCCGTTAGTAAGCGGATATATATTTATAAAATCCCATATACCGCGATGTTCCGTCTTGAAACGGAATGGTATTGTGCTAATGTCTGTGGATGCAGGGAAACAGGTTGGAGGGATCCAACTGGATTCCTCACAATATTTATTTGATTTCATATATTGTGATATTTGATTGTTTATCATGGATGATATATGATGTGTGAAAATCGTGATTGACTATTGATGTGTTGCATCATCGGATCCAAATTTAGAAATTTAAAAACAACGATTTTAATTTCTAAAAGGATTTTTGGAAATATACGTTTATTAAATATTTTTGGAATTGATCCATTATAATAAATAAACGTTATAATTTTTATGTTATAAAAATTATGATTTTTGAGAAATATAGTTAAAAGTTGATTTTTGAGAATATGGGGTTAATGATTTGACAAAATAATTTAAACTGGGATTTTTGAATCTATTATAAAATGAATAAAAGTGATGAAATTATAAAGAACTGTGAAGATGTTTCAAAAGAATAATATAAATTGTTTTATATTAAAAAGATTTATAAATTGATATTTATAAATTAAAAATATAAGAATTATAAAACAAGCTTTTATAAGTGTTAGAATAAATTGTGAATGAATTTCACAAATGAATGAATTTATAGAATTATAACGATGAAGTTATAAATAAAATTTTTTAAACAGTATAAATTGATTTATATAAAAGATTTACAAACGGATTTTTGTAAATAAAAATATTGGAATTATAAAACGAAGTTTTTATAAGAGTTAGGATGAATTGTGAATGAATTTCACAAATGAATGAATTTATAGAACTATGAACGGTGAAGTTATAATTGGAATTTTATAAACAGTAGGTTTATAAAATTTGTGAAGTTATTTAAAAGAATAAGATTTTGGATAAATAGATGAATCTTATAAGTTATAAGATTTATAAAATTTGTGAGGTTTAAAGGAATGATTTTATAAACAAATAAATTATAAGTATTTGACTTATAATATGAAATTTTTAATATATCATTGTGATATGAATTGAGATAAGTTAATAAAGGAAATTTATAAAAGGAAGTTGTTATAAAAGAAATAGAAATAGAATTTATAAACATTGTTTTATAAATTCGCAAACTACTTATTTTGATAAGTAAATTGTTGCAATTTATTTATGAAGTTATATTCATGTTTTAGACAGTGAATAATTCCTTAAACTAAAATGAATAGAAGAAATGAAATTGGTTAACAATATATTCACGTTTTTGAATAGTGAATAATATGTTAAAGAAATTATTTAGAATGTGATGTCTTAAATAAAATTAAAACGATCTAATGATGTTTTAAAATATGTTGAGATTTGAAATCATAGATTTCAACATTTATTGTTGAAATAGATGTTTTCGGGAAATAAAAGGAAATGGTAGATTATAACACTGTTGTTATAATAGATGATTTCCGAAAGGAAATGTTTTGTATAGTATTGGGATTTATATATCTATTTTAATTTCTAATCCCTATACTAGTGATTTTGGGTTGTCGTAACGATGTTTTACGCAACATTCGTTTTGGCCCAAATAAATATGGTTAAGTGAATGATTTCCTTAAAGGATGAAGTATATACTTAATTTCGATTAGGGTATATTAAATATTTTCTAAGTATAGAAAATAAAAAGATCTGTGAATTACTTATTTTTAATAAGTATAGAAATGCTTTTCCAATATTAAGTGAATATTTGAAATTTATCTTTTTGAAGATAAATTGAAAATGAATATTAGAAATTGAATGGAAATCATATATCCATAAATATTTCGGATTGTAAATTCAATATAGAATTTATAAATGGAATTGGGAAATTGGGTTTAAAAATAAATATTGATTTATTTTTAAAGAATGGAAATTAAGTTTATATTCCCTAAAGATATTTTTGGAATTAAATAATTTGAAAAATTATTTGGATTCTGGTGATGTTGGCATATCCATTGATAGTTCAATAACCGACTATCGATATATACCTTTGAATAGGTATTTGTTGTGAATTTGTTTGAAATTGAATGCCACACTTATTTTTTTTTAAAAATAAGCGCTCACTATTCGGGTTAACCGGGAAAGGACCATGGGGTCGTATAACCCATTCCGAATATGTGATACGTCGTTGTGAATTGCATTAAAGATCGGTGTTGAAGACCGAGTATTTGTGAAAGCGATAGGATGACCTATCGATTGTCTCTGCACTGGGTAGCTCCTGGTATAGAGATCTCCTAAGTGATGGGAAATTCGATCGGGATTGTGAATACCCGTATTGCAAGGGCTTCGTAAGAAGTGCCTTCGGTTTTGTTCGATCCCGGAACAGACTTGTATGGATTGTATGTCTGACATTACAATTTGAGATATAAAGCCGATTTCTTTCAAATATATTTCTGTTGGTGGCGGAGAATTTATTCTTTGCTTAACACCCTTCTTTGAGACGTACGAGCTCAAAGGTTATATAGTTGAAGTTATCAGCAATATATTCCCAATTTGGTAATGTGACATGCTGAGTGATGCTGAAATGATCATTGTGTTGATTATTTGTGATAGGATCGTTTATTTGATCGTCTATCCTTGTGATCATTGTGTTGATCATTTGTTGACCCAAAGCATGGCTTTTGTATAAAGTATGTTTTGTGGACGTGACTTCGTCGAGCCTCACACCCCGTGAATGGTCAAAACAGGAAAGAAGCAGCAAGGTTATGAGGGGTAGCACCCTTTAGGATGCGTCCATTTCCTTCTAGAAAAGGGTGGTATCATGGTATGGAGCCCAGATACTTACTCATGTTGAAAACACTTTATGATTGTGTGAATTGATTAAGAGCGCTCGGTGAAAAGGTCCCAAAGGACCGGGGGGATGGCATATTCGGTCAGTTGTTACTCAGTTAGGAGTAACCCGGCCTTGTGTTGGTAGAGATCCGGTTTGGTTATCGGGGATGTCCATCCAGAGGCATTCTCATGTGGCAATGGGAAGTTCCTTGGCCTGATCATTCGTTGGAAATCCAATTCCCAATACGAAACTTGTACGGTATTAGTTGTAGAACCTGCTATTCACTTATGGTGGTCACCACTGTTTGGATAGTAGCTATAGTAGGCATAGTTCGAAATGTCTATGTTGGCTAAGATTTATATTCTACTTTCGAAATGAATTTTCCCTACACTATGCACTAGTAATAATATCAAATGTTATTTTAAATGCGTATCAAGCATCTTTGACTATCATAAGGAGAAATCTCCTCCGATTCTGCGTTTGCATTGTGTGTGTGTGCGGGAGGCCTTATGGTAGTCTCATTTTTAAAAGCATTGCGAATTGAAATAAAAATATTCTTCTATTTTGTTTTCAAAGATAAATAAACTGTTTTGAGTTCTCACACCAGTCACATGACTGACTTGGAGTTTATTGTTTTCCTTCCTAAACTCTGGGTGCCCACCAATTTCCACACGGGCAGTCAAGAGTTAAGGTTTATCAGGATATTCTGGATATTCTGGATATTCTGGAGTTGCTGGAGGCAAGATGGATGGCATGGCATATTACTTATATAGTATTTCTTTTTCCGCTGCACTGTTTGATGTTGTTGATGTTGTATACTCTGATGATATGATGTGATGTAATATGATGATAATGTAATAACTGATATAGTCCTTTGTTTAAAGATTATTCATTTATTATTATATGTTGTTCCGCTGCGAATTGTGAGATTCTGATGTTGTTCTTTCTGTTCTTTTTGTGTCTTCTGTCCCGTTCTGTTCTATTTTCAAATTCTCTTTTTCTGTTTTTCTAAAAATTGTCTATCTTCTTTTCCCTCTATTTTCTATCTCTTCTCTATCTTCTCTCTTTTTCTTTTCTTAAATTCTTTTTAAAACCCATAACTATTCGGTTTTTCGGCAACGAAAAATCGTATCGTTACATTTGGTATCAGAGCTGATGGTTAAGCGAAAACCATGGTTCTGTTGGGTATTACTCATTAGAGATAGAGCCAGCAGTACTCTAGAATGAGTTTGAGTGTAATAATAGATATGAGCGCGTATTTGTTAGTGAATATAAAATTGTTTTTGAATCGGGTGAATAAGATAATTTTGCCCAAAACTATTTTTGTATAGAAAAAGAAATGATTTTCTATGAATTATCATAGTATATGGTTGCATGATTGTTAGGAAGTGATAATATTGAATTTTTATCATTAGTATATGAAATTAAATAAAATGGATTGGATTTAAGTAAATTAACTTGATAATTTATTCATTTGTGATATAATCTCCAAGGGAATGAAATTTGAAATGCAAAATTGAATTGAATAATTAAGTAAAAATCGAGATGAATTGAAATTTGAAATGAATTAGTGAATGAAACTAATTCAATGTAGTAATGTGAATGTACAAATTGAATTAAATTAGTTAATCAATATAATTCAATATTTAGAATTTAGAATTTAATTCAAATAGAATTTAAATTGGGAATTGAATTCGAATGAATTTGAAATCGTGAATTGAATTGAAACGTGAAATTGAATGAAATTGAATATGTAACTTCAATAGTGAAATAAAAACGTATAAGAAATATATGTTAAAAATTTTGTAATAGAATTGGCAAAATAGTTTGAATGTTAGATATGGATGCTACTGTTAGCAGGTTATACAGGTGTATAAAGGGATTGAGATTTTTATTTCAAAGATAAAATTGAATTGCTCGACAAAAAGGTACGTATTTCAATTTCAGTATGAGATTTGATGACTTTCTTCTCTAGCCACTTGGCTTTTCTCTTTTCTTTTTGATTCTGAGGGGCCGTGGTGCCATTTTGTAGTCGTACCGGTCGAGCCGCGCAAAGGAAACGCTGGCGAAATTTTTCGAAAATTTAGGGTGTTAGAAAAATTTTGAGAAAAATTTGAAAGTTTGAAATTTGAATTTGAATTTAAACTTGAATTGTTAAGGAAAACAATATTTGTTTGAAACCTATAAATGAAGTTGAAAAGCTAGTTGAAATGATAATAAATCTCTAGTAAAAAGATTTAGGTTAGTAAGTTGATAAAATTATTTGAATTGTGAAAAATGATAGACGGGATAAGGGCATTCTTCTTAACTTGTAATTTCGGGACGAAATTCTTTTAAGGGGGGAGGATTGTAACGACCCATAATTTTGAATAATTTAATTTGAAATATTTAATTAATTTTAAATATTCGAATGATGGTTTGGATTGAATTTTCAATATAACTTTGAATATGACGATTAAATTATAGAATTTAATCTATTGGAAGTTGAATAAAAATTTGAATCTTCAAACTTAAGCCAATTAAAAATATTTCAAAGGCTTGTAAAATTCATATTGATAATATTGAAGATTTTAGAAGCTTCAGAATTGAAATTTAAAATGAATTGTTCAGTTTTGAAATTTAATCGTTCGAATCGATATTTAAAAATAGCCGTCCGAGGCACAGTCTCGGAATTCGACGAAACCAGTTCCATTGGGTCCGTAATATTGAATTATTCTCGGATTTCAAATTTCGTATTTTTCGGAGTTAATACGTGATCACACGACACCTAAACGCGTTGAAATTTTCAACGATTTAAATTTAAATTTAAATTTAAATTTTTGGTCAAACTAACACACGTTCTCTTCCCTAAATCCATGCCTAAATTCACGATAGAAATCGTGACCAACATACCTCTTCTCTGATAAATCACGTTCCCTCCCTCCTTCAGTTCATTTGCAAAGTAACGAGAAAAAGAAATTTTAATGGCCGAAGCCCCTTTCTGTTCGTTTCCAAATCAAGTTACTTTCCCCCCTTTCCTTCTTCTTCAATTTCAAATCAATGCCGAACTCAGTAAATAAAAAAAAATGGGGAAAGGAAATCGCGCGCTCGAGGGAGGAAATCGCGATATCAGAGCTAGGCGCGCGCAAGACGGTAGGCGGCTAGGGCTTTTTGGATGCGTGCAGTTAGATTGGGCGACTCATCGGAGATGTCGCGATGTCGTGGAGGGCACGCGAACGCGCGGCGCCATGGAAGTTCGAGCGCGATGCTCGAGATGGAGGCGGCGACGTGATGTCGCGATGGGGGGAGACGCGATTGATGGCATTGATTTGGGGGTGGCACGCGATGGTGGCGCGACTCGAGGAGGCGCGGCGGCAATGGGACGAGGCCGATGAAGAGGGAGTTGCGTGTATCGGCGATTCACTGACGTGATGGGGCTCGAACGATTATAAGGTAATTTTAAAAATCTTTGTTTTTCAATTTTTGATTTTATATGCAGAAAAAAAAAAAAAGAGAAAACTGTTGAAAAAGTTTATACAGTGAAGAAAAAAAATATATAAGATTTTAACAAACAATAAGGATTTATAAATATATATATATATATATATATATATATGTATATATATAAGTATAGAAAAATACAGATAGTAAGTTTAAAACAATTTAAACTCTTTAATTATTTAGAAATAAGTATTTAAATTTAAAACAGTAAATTGAATATCCTATATGCAGTTGAAAGGAAAATATTTTTTTTCCTAAGAAAAATTAGATAAATAAATTTAATTATAAGATAAGTTAATTAAATCTAAATTATTTTTGTGTTACTAAGAATAATTTATATAAAAGGAAATTTAATTCAATTGAAAATTTCTAGATAGAATAAATTTTAAAGTAAAAGGATCAGTTAATCAAATTTATTTAAAAGAAGATATGTTTAAAATTAAATTTATTTATTAAAACAAAATTATCAGTTAAATATAAATTTAGTTTCAAATGAAAAATATTTTTGTAAAAGAAATTTGCTAAGAATTCAAATCATTTGATAAAATAATTTATTAAAGGAATTCTAGTTTTTAAAATTTAAATTTTTGGTTAAAACAAATTTATTTAAAAAGATATTAATCTAAGGTAAAAGAATTAGTAGAAATAAATTTTAAAGGAAAATTTATTTTTAAACTTTTAGTTAAATAAATTCAATCTAAAGGAAATTTAAATTTTAGTTAAATAAAATTTTAAAGAAGAAATTGGTTTAAATAAAACCATCAATTAATTTAACTATAAAAAAAATCAAATCACCAATCAATCGAAATTATCTAATGAAAATTTAATTTATTCGATTGATTCGAATATTAATAAATTGTGTAAATATTTATACAAGGTATAAATGAAGAAAACAAGTTGAATTTGGAAGTGGATTGCAAACGGGAATAAAAGGTGAGAACTTCTCACTCAAAAGGAATTTCGTTGTTTATTTAAATTTTAAATAGTTAAATTTAAAATTGATTGACTATGTTGATTGAATGCTTGAATGATGATTGTTATATATATATTGGATGTGAATAGACCCTATGCGCCGTTAGTAAGCGGAGGTTATTTATTACACACATATACCGCGATATTCCACCTCGAAGTGGAATTGGTATTATATTATATACATAGCAATATATATATATTGGCATATGTATATATTGCAGTTGATTGATTTCCCGCATTTTCTTTTAGCGGATGAGACCCTATTACGCCGTTAGTAAGCGGATATATATTTATAAAATCCGATATACCGCGATGTTCCGTCTTGAAACGGAATGGTATTGTGCTAATGTCTGTGGATGCAGGGAAACAGGTTGGAGGGATCCAACTGGATTCCTCACAATATTTATTTGATTTCATATATTGTGATATTTGATTGTTTATCATGGATGATATATGATGTGTGAAAATCGTGATTGACTATTGATGTGTTGCATCATCGGATCCAAATTTAGAAATTTAAAAACAACGATTTTAATTTCTAAAAGGATTTTTGGAAATATACGTTTATTAAATATTTTTGGAATTGATCCATTATAATAAATAAACGTTATAATTTTTATGTTATAAAAATTATGATTTTTGAGAAATATAGTTAAAAGTTGATTTTTGAGAATATGGGGTTAATGATTTGACAAAATAATTTAAACTGGGATTTTTGAATCTATTATAAAATGAATAAAAGTGATGAAATTATAAAGAACTGTGAAGATGTTTCAAAAGAATAATATAAATTGTTTTATATTAAAAAGATTTATAAATTGATATTTATAAATTAAAAATATAAGAATTATAAAACAAGCTTTTATAAGTGTTAGAATAAATTGTGAATGAATTTCACAAATGAATGAATTTATAGAATTATAACGATGAAGTTATAAATAAAATTTTTTAAACAGTATAAATTGATTTATATAAAAGATTTACAAACGGATTTTTGTAAATAAAAATATTGGAATTATAAAACGAAGTTTTTATAAGAGTTAGGATGAATTGTGAATGAATTTCACAAATGAATGAATTTATAGAACTATGAACGGTGAAGTTATAATTGGAATTTTATAAACAGTAGGTTTATAAAATTTGTGAAGTTATTTAAAAGAATAAGATTTTGGATAAATAGATGAATCTTATAAGTTATAAGATTTATAAAATTTGTGAGGTTTAAAGGAATGATTTTATAAACAAATAAATTATAAGTATTTGACTTATAATATGAAATTTTTAATATATCATTGTGATATGAATTGAGATAAGTTAATAAAGGAAATTTATAAAAGGAAGTTGTTATAAAAGAAATAGAAATAGAATTTATAAACATTGTTTTATAAATTCGCAAACTACTTATTTTGATAAGTAAATTGTTGCAATTTATTTATGAAGTTATATTCATGTTTTAGACAGTGAATAATTCCTTAAACTAAAATGAATAGAAGAAATGAAATTGGTTAACAATATATTCACGTTTTTGAATAGTGAATAATATGTTAAAGAAATTATTTAGAATGTGATGTCTTAAATAAAATTAAAACGATCTAATGATGTTTTAAAATATGTTGAGATTTGAAATCATAGATTTCAACATTTATTGTTGAAATAGATGTTTTCGGGAAATAAAAGGAAATGGTAGATTATAACACTGTTGTTATAATAGATGATTTCCGAAAGGAAATGTTTTGTATAGTATTGGGATTTATATATCTATTTTAATTTCTAATCCCTATACTAGTGATTTTGGGTTGTCGTAACGATGTTTTACGCAACATTCGTTTTGGCCCAAATAAATATGGTTAAGTGAATGATTTCCTTAAAGGATGAAGTATATACTTAATTTCGATTAGGGTATATTAAATATTTTCTAAGTATAGAAAATAAAAAGATCTGTGAATTACTTATTTTTAATAAGTATAGAAATGCTTTTCCAATATTAAGTGAATATTTGAAATTTATCTTTTTGAAGATAAATTGAAAATGAATATTAGAAATTGAATGGAAATCATATATCCATAAATATTTCGGATTGTAAATTCAATATAGAATTTATAAATGGAATTGGGAAATTGGGTTTAAAAATAAATATTGATTTATTTTTAAAGAATGGAAATTAAGTTTATATTCCCTAAAGATATTTTTGGAATTAAATAATTTGAAAAATTATTTGGATTCTGGTGATGTTGGCATATCCATTGATAGTTCAATAACCGACTATCGATATATACCTTTGAATAGGTATTTGTTGTGAATTTGTTTGAAATTGAATGCCACACTTATTTTTTTTTAAAAATAAGCGCTCACTATTCGGGTTAACCGGGAAAGGACCATGGGGTCGTATAACCCATTCCGAATATGTGATACGTCGTTGTGAATTGCATTAAAGATCGGTGTTGAAGACCGAGTATTTGTGAAAGCGATAGGATGACCTATCGATTGTCTCTGCACTGGGTAGCTCCTGGTATAGAGATCTCCTAAGTGATGGGAAATTCGATCGGGATTGTGAATACCCGTATTGCAAGGGCTTCGTAAGAAGTGCCTTCGGTTTTGTTCGATCCCGGAACAGACTTGTATGGATTGTATGTCTGACATTACAATTTGAGATATAAAGCCGATTTCTTTCAAATATATTTCTGTTGGTGGCGGAGAATTTATTCTTTGCTTAACACCCTTCTTTGAGACGTACGAGCTCAAAGGTTATATAGTTGAAGTTATCAGCAATATATTCCCAATTTGGTAATGTGACATGCTGAGTGATGCTGAAATGATCATTGTGTTGATTATTTGTGATAGGATCGTTTATTTGATCGTCTATCCTTGTGATCATTGTGTTGATCATTTGTTGACCCAAAGCATGGCTTTTGTATAAAGTATGTTTTGTGGACGTGACTTCGTCGAGCCTCACACCCCGTGAATGGTCAAAACAGGAAAGAAGCAGCAAGGTTATGAGGGGTAGCACCCTTTAGGATGTGTCCATTTCCTTCTGGAAAAGGGTGGTATCATGGTATGGAGCCCAGATACTTACTCATGTTGAAAACACTTTATGATTGTGTGAATTGATTACGAGCGCTCGGTGAAAAGGTCCCAAAGGACCGGGGGGATGGCATATTCGGTCAGTTGTTACTCAGTTAGGAGTAACCCGGCCTTGTGTTGGTAGAGATCCGGTTTGGTTCTCGGGGATGTCCATCCAGAGGCATTCTCATGTGGCAATGGGAAGTTCCTTGGCCTGATCATTCGTTGGAAATCCAATTCCCAATACGAAACTTGTACGGTATTAGTTGTAGAACCTGCTATTCACTTATGGTGGTCACCACTGTTTGGATAGTAGCTATAGTAGGCATAGTTCGAAATGTCTATGTTGGCTAAGATTTATATTCTACTTTCGAAATGAATTTTCCCTACACTATGCACTAGTAATAATATCAAATGTTATTTTAAATGCGTATCAAGCATCTTTGACTATCATAAGGAGAAATCTCCTCCGATTCTGCGTTTGCATTGTGTGTGTGTGCGGGAGGCCTTATGGTAGTCTCATTTTTAAAAGCATTGCGAATTGAAATAAAAATATTCTTCTATTTTGTTTTCAAAGATAAATAAACTGTTTTGAGTTCTCACACCAGTCACATGACTGACTTGGAGTTTATTGTTTTCCTTCCTAAACTCTGGGTGCCCACCAATTTCCACACGGGCAGTCAAGAGTTAAGGTTTATCAGGATATTCTGGATATTCTGGATATTCTGGAGTTGCTGGAGGCAAGATGGATGGCATGGCATATTACTTATATAGTATTTCTTTTTCCGCTGCACTGTTTGATGTTGTTGATGTTGTATACTCTGATGATATGATGTGATGTAATATGATGATAATGTAATAACTGATATAGTCCTTTGTTTAAAGATTATTCATTTATTATTATATGTTGTTCCGCTGCGAATTGTGAGATTCTGATGTTGTTCTTTCTGTTCTTTTTGTGTCTTCTGTCCCGTTCTGTTCTATTTTCAAATTCTCTTTTTCTGTTTTTCTAAAAATTGTCTATCTTCTTTTCCCTCTATTTTCTATCTCTTCTCTATCTTCTCTCTTTTTCTTTTCTTAAATTCTTTTTAAAACCCATAACTATTCGGTTTTTCGGCAACGAAAAATCGTATCGTTACAGTGAAGGTTAATTAATTTGTATTATTAACTAAAGGCTAATTACTTAATGTAAGAGGATAATTAAATGATGGTTAATTAATGGTTTGTAATTAATTAATGTTAAGTAAGCAGGATTAAAAGTGATTAAAGAAAATAATTTAATTTATTTAAATTAATTGAAATGGAGTGACTAATTAAACTTGCTTAAGAATGATTGGTTGATATTTCTGTTATGGATGTTTGTGATATGGTATGTTTGGTTTAAATAGTGATAATGTGGTTATCTATCGATGATGAATTACCTTGTAAAGGTGACACCCTGTATTTAAAATTTGAATTGCATTTCACTTGAATAATTTTGGTTAAGATGACATGGGACTCGAAGAGACCGGGGTCGGGTATCAGTAAATACCCAAAACCACTTCGATTTGTAATCTATAATAATTCTTTATGGATTTGATATGTGAAATAAATGGGATAGAATGGTATATTTTAAGTGAACTGGATCATTGAAACTAAGTAAGGGTACTTAGAGGTTGATTTATGAATTAAGTATTGAATATAACAAGTTAAGAACTCGTAGTAAGGTATGAGTTACCCCGGGTTTTAAATAAGCTTGTGCATTAGAATTTCATGTTATATGGGTTTACTCACGCTAGTTTCCAGCCTGACCGGGTGTTACTTTGATGTAGTGCTCGGATCAGACCGAGTATTACAGATTTTCAGGTTAGGACATTCTGGAGCTCAGGAGGCGAGTTGGATGGCAGAAACATATGGAGTGTATTCCGTTGAGAGATATGTAATTTATCAGGGACATGTTGCTTTTAACTAGTCCAGTGTTTTGTGTAAATGTTGTAACTCTGATGTATTGATGTAAATTAACTAATGCAGTTTTCCTTTGTATAACTGCTATTTTATTTGATATTATATTTTGATCCGCTGCGAATGTGAGAATCTGTGTTTTGGTGTTTCTATTTCTTCTTCATCTTCTATCTCGTTTCTTCTTTTCCTTAACAATCTGGGATTTTCGGAGTCGTAAATTGTAACATCCCAAAATTTGTTAATTTAAATTTGGTAATTTATTTGAACTTTTGAATTTAATTTGAAAAGTTTCAAGAGAAGTAAAATATTATTAATATTAAATACTACAAAGTTATATGGATATAAATAAATATTCGGTAGTTTAAGCTTGATATAAATAATAATAACAATAATAAAGAAAAAAATATAACAAACAAGAATTTGTGTTAAACCATAAAATAAAATATATGTGATAAATTACATGTTGATAGTTAAACTTTGAATAGGAATAAAATTTAGAATGTATGTTTGTAATAAGATTATATAGTTATAACATGACATATGGAATACACATAAGTGCACGTAAATTTTATGGACCAGGAAACATAAAATAAAATTATATGCAAGAAAAAAATCTACAAGAACAAAACAAAATGTACTTACAAGAAAAAATCAAACAGCATATACATGTAAACAAAAATGGAAGCATGAGCATTAAATGCCATCTTCTCAGCACAAACAAGATCATTTCAGCCGAAATCAAATTTTAGCTTAGTCAACAAGAAAAAAAAATTGATCAAAGAAAAAAGGGTTGCATTAGTTAACACCTACCTCCCCTGTACAAAGTTTCCTTTATATATATAACCACCCATATTCAATTTCATTTCGTTCAAACAAGCCTTAGCATGCCTGAAAGAAAATAAAAGCAAACATCATTATTTTACAAATACAAGATCATTCAACTAAATAAAACAGAAAAAATTTAAATTTAGATCATCTGCAGGCTTTCAAACATAAGGAAAAGCAGCTCTCTGTTCATCAACATTTCTAAGTGAGTAAACTTATTATTTTAAAACTGAAATCTAAGTATTTAGTTCATGAAATCTTGTGTTTGTTGTATATTGAAAAAAAAATTGTTCTGTAGGTTTTTCTGTGATTACTGGAAATCTGTATATAACTTGTTCTTCTATATTTTTGTTTCAGAGCAAGTGAATAAGGGAAAAAATCAATAAGACTTCACACAAACATTTTAGCTTAGGAATCTTTAACAAAATAGGTTGGTTCAAACATCAATTATGAGCTAAAATCTGTTTTATGCTTGATCATGGAGAGTTAACTCTGTAACCAATATTTTACAGTAAAAACCAAATTTTATGATAAATTCAAGTATTTTAAAACATTGATTTGATTATATAATTTGAATGATCGTACAAAGATATGATTTTTAAAATGAATATGATGATTTTTAATCAAGTGTTCCAAGTGCAGTTCGTATTCAAATAAAGGATGCATTTTGATCATTTTCTGATGATCAATTCAATATTGATGTTGAAGTTTTGCGTGAAGCAAGGTTGAACGTCATTGATTTCAAGAAAATTATCATATAATTTTTCTATTGTATAAATTGGAGGTTCGAGTTCAATCTAGGGTTATATTCGAATTTATTTTCGTGTCTGCAAATAAGGTGATTTCATTACCTCGGAGGTATCGAGTTGCACGAGATGATGGGGGATGGTAGTAGGGGGTGTTGGCGTGATATAGCCGGAGTCGTTGATTTTCTGGTGAACGGCGCGAGGAGAGCGAGGCGTTTGGTTTGGGCATGTTCGAGTTTCAGTTTCGACGAAAAGGTAAATTTTGATTCCGAGGTTTTTATGTCGAATTGAGCTTCGATTTCGAGTAGGAAGATGAATTCCGACTTGCCGAAGGTTGCGATGCCCACCAGAACGGCAGCGCGACGCCGTGCACGTGCACGACGTCGATTCTGTGTCAGGGAGTTTTGTGCCTGGGGAGAAACTCGAAGGAGCTTTCGAGTAGGAGGTGGGTTGACTCGAGTTCTCTCGCGTTTGAGTGCAGTTCTTTCAGTAGTGGGTTTAAGTTTAAACTTAAGCTAAAAAGAAGAAGAGAGTATGTGAGGGAGAAAGATGCTTCGGGGAAATGCAGGAGAAACTCGAGTAACACTCGAGTAAAAACCTGGGTTTCTCGGGTTACTTCAAAAATGGGTTAACCCCAAATTAATTTAAAGTTATAATGTTACACAAATTTTGGTGTTAACAAAGTAACTAATGTTTAACTGTTTTGAGTTAAGAACTTATTTCAAGTTTAATTAACCAAGCAAATACTTAACAACATTTTAAAATCTAATTAGTACTTTAACTAAATAATTAATTTAAGATATGTGTTAAAGTTAATTAACATTAAAGCTTTTTTAATTATAATAAATTGATTTCAAAGTAATTAAGGAAGATTTTAAAATATGAATTAAGATAAATAATTATTAATTATTCGAAAAGGGAAATTAAGAACGATTAATTTATAATTTAGTTTATTTATAAATTAAGAATTGTTAATTGGATAATTTAAGCTTGTAACGACCCGCCGCTCTGACCGCCTCTAGTCGGTAATTAAACCAACTCGAAACGTTCAAAATGACGGATTGTTGTTCAGTTTATAAAGTTTAAACAGAATCAGCCACAGAATCACAGAATAATCATAATATTATTCATAAATGAATTTTTCTTACATACATATATCAGAGTTTGTACAATGCATTAAATTTTTATACAGCGGAACAATTTATTTTCATTAAGTACAAGAAAATTTTCTGAAAACTGAAGTAAAGCTTTTAATCCCCCTCTCTCTAACTTCGCGGCCTGAAAATCTTCAAGCTGTAAAAATACTCGGTCTGACCCGAGTATTATATTCAAAAGAAAATAATACACAGGTCAGTCTAATACAAACTCAGTTATTAGTGCATAAAGGCAATAATAATCAATATCGTGTGGCTGCAGTTCACGCTCGCGTGCACTGCCTTGCCACCACAGTGATGATGCACCCAATGAAAATTTATAAACAAACACAAGATCAAACCCGAGTCATCGGATTCAACACAAGTGTATTTCGAAAATCAATCCAAATGCACATGGCAGTGACATGATGAAACAGTGCAACAAATAGATAAAGGCAGTGGTCACGTCACTAATAACATGACTCGACACATCTGCCAAACAACTCAATGAAGCCGCAGTAACACGAAGCAACAATTGACACAAATCCAATCCAATGCAATGCATCACAAGTACAGATGCATGCACCAGTAGAACAAAAATGTAGCAGACTGTTCATGAATGCAACTAGAAATAACCAGATTTCCAACTAAGCAAGGAATCAGTAAAATAGTGACTACAACATAATAGTGACAACCATTCAAGCTGAAACTGGATCAGCAAGCCAAACCAAAGTCGTGTATAAATGTTACAACATCAATGACCAGATTATTACATGAATCTGCACTGAAACAAAGAATGGCCAGAACCAAACTACACTACAGATATCAGTGCACATGATCTGGCAACCCAAATTGTACAAGACAAATGAAGAGCAACACAACAACAAAACACAGAGGCTACATGAACCAGACTAAATGAACCAACACTGTGGAATGCACAGGTGTGCAACAGGGAGAATGTACACATGACAGTAACGGCATGCAACCAGATTTTTGTGAAAACAAGTTTGAGTTTACTCACAGTATTATAATTTTTTCTTGAAACTGTATATCATAATAGAGGTGGCATATATATATATACATATGCACAAGCAGATTTCAATCACAATATAAATAAATTCACATCCATCATATGCAGCAACAACAAAAACAAGCATCTGTCCTCATTAGTTAAAATAAAAATTTAAATAGCATTTGTTCTTAACAGTTTTAAGACAACATTTCAGTAGCATCTGTTCTTAACAGTTCAAAAATAAATCCCAAATAGCATCTGTTCTTATTAGTTTAAAACAAATACTGGGTAGAATCTGTTCTTAACAGTTTTAAAAAAAAATCATATATATTAAATAGCATCTGTTCTTATTAGTAAAAAAAAACAAATTACACAGAGTATTTGTTCTTAACAGTTTAAATTAAACTCCAATTAGTGTCTGTTCTTATCAATTTTAAAACAAAACCAAATAGCATTTGTTCGTTTTAATTTAAAACAAATATTATATCTTGGTAGTATCTGTTCTTATTACTAAAAAAAAAACAGATATCAAATACAACAGTATCAAACTTCAAAGATACAACAGTGAAGGAAACTGCATCATAGCAGTATGAAAAAAATGCAGACAAATCATACAACTATATACATACATGAATGTATGTATACAGTTGATTAGCCCCGAAAGTACAGAGCAACTAGGGGATGAATACAACATAATTATTAACATATTAGCATCAACTATCACCAAAATTTTCACAAGCATACAATTTCTTTACCAAAGTAATTCTTAACTGTCAAAGAATCACTGAAAGTCATTTGGTAATCACAATCCGCAAATCAATGTCGTTTTTAAATAAATGACGGTTTTGAACAAGATCGAACAGTGGGCAGAAATGCCAAATCCACAGAATACAATTCGAGTAAATCACAGTGGACGTTAATCATATAACACATAGTAGTGAAGATATAATGACCAAAAATAGCATGGTAAGGGTCGAACAAGACCAACATCAATTTTCAGATATTCGAACAAGCTAAAATCATCAACATCAAGTTTTACTGTCGAAAACAACTACAGTGCAAAACCATGGCTGTTGAGCAAGCACATGGATTCACAAATAAATTCCAAGTAAAGAGAATCAAGGCCGAAGCCAAACACAACAATCAATTTCCAGAAAACAAAATCGTGAGCATCAATAAATCGAGCAACTAAAATCAGTAATTTAAACAATTTAATACGAACGAAAATCACATGAAACTAAACTCTATAACTTGAGGCTAAATTAGATGTGAGTAAGAATATTTTACTCACCTCAGATCGAAGAGCATGCGAACGAATTGGGGCACGCGAGCGAGATTGAAGTCGAAGCCCTAATTTCTGAAGGTGAACGAAGAGGAATCGAGACGAGAGAAGAACGCGGCCGCCATTAATTTTCTTTTTTTTAGATTTGGTTTCGAATGGGAAAAGGGGGAAAGGAGGTCGGGTATAAAATAGAAGAAGGAACGTGATTTAGGCATGGAGGAAGGCGTGAAAAACGGCGTGGAACAAGGCATGTTTGTAGCTGATGAAGGTAAGGCAGAGTATACTTTATTTTATATTTGTTTTATATATATATAATTATATTTTTATTTTTATTTTGAATTCAATTTTTGTTTTGTAAATTGTTTTCTTTAATAAACATAGAAACGTTTTGAAGTTCAACTATCAACATCTATTTATAAATTTACATAAATATAATTCGTAAATCCAAACTATTTTTTTTTCTAAGTCATTTGTTTGAATTTAAAATACAATTTCTAATATTCAATTTCAAATTCCAAAGTCAAATTCAAATTTAGTTCAACTTTAAATAGATTAAATTCGAAAATTTAATCGCCACTTCATAGTTTTATTGGAATTCAATTTAAAATTATCATTCAAATATTTAAAATTAATTAAATATTTTCAATTTAAATTGCTCAAAATTCAGGATCGTTACAATCTCCCCTACTTAAAAGAATTTCGTCCCGAAATTATAAGTTAGGAAAAACAATTGCTAAAATCTCACCGATATTTATATCCTACATAATTTTACCAAGTTTCAAACTCATAAATAAATATAGGATTCATTCCACTTATTTCATTTCACTAGTTTTGTTCATCGATTTCAATAATCAAGACACAAAAGTCTTTTACCAAATTTTAGACTTACAAAACTCAGATTTTTAAACTTTAAATCTTTCATGCTAAATATTTGCATATTATATCTTATCCAAAAGCTATGGACTTTCAAGATATTCAAAAAGATCTTCTTCCTTAATTCATTAAGTTAGAATTGTGTAATTCTAATTTCAGATTATTGATTTTCTATTCAATGTTTTGAAAATACTTGATAACTCAAAGTTTAACAAGTCCATCGTCGTTCTCACAGACTTTTAGGCATACGCTGGCCAGGCGTAAGACTAAAAATCTCCAAGTACTAAACATACTTGCTTCAACTCCCAGTGAAAATACTTTTTTAAAAAATTCTTTTAAAAATGGATATGGAAAGTCCGTTCCCCCATGGATCACAGTTTACCCGGCGGTTTCGCTACTATCTCAGTAGAATCGCTTGTAATCTCAGATTTCTCATCACTCCTGAATTTCGCCATGGTTGTCGCCTTAGATCGCGGTCCACACGGCGGTTACACTACTATCTCAGTAGAATCGCTCGTGGCCTTAGGCATCACGCCCCTCGAATTACGCTTCGGTTTTCCAGATCGCAGTTTACTCGGCGGTTGCGCCACTATCTCAGTGGAATCGCTTGTAACTGTAGGCATCACGCCCCACGAATTACGCCAGCATCAATCACATAATCCCAAACACGATGATCCATCGTGGGGGATATCATATCAGTCCCATTGGACATTCCACTAATGGAATTCTACGTAGCTACGATTTACAATGGACACTCCACCGAGTTCCAATCACTTTCACATATAATAAATGGAAAGTACATTTCCATATCCTCAGTTTTTTTAGAAAACATATGTCATATACATATAGTACTTCATTTCACATTTCGTACTTATCATACCTATGTAAACTTACACAGGATTTTCATAATAATGACTTTCTAAACTGATGGTTTTCGATTATATTCACATATATAAGTTACGAAAACTCAATTCACATTCACAACAAATAGAGGATTCAAAATTTTCTATCACGTTTAAAATTTCCCTCTAAATCGATTTGAAAATTTAAGGTTATCTCAAACCTAATTCACATTCACAATCCAATTCATTATCGACTTCACATTCGATTTGGATTTCACGTTACATCGTCAATTCTCAACACATAATTGATGTCTATCGATATATAACCTCTAAGCTCGTACGTCTCAGAGAAGGGTGTTAAGCTAAAAGAATAAATTCTCCGCCACCACAGATATATATTTAATAGAGATCAAATGCTATGTCATCAATTCACAATGCTAGACATACAATCCCAATCGACTATCCAAAATTCAAAGTTGAACTTATATTGTTTTTGGTGTCAAAGTTAAACTCAATTTAACTCAAGATTCGATCTTTGAAAAATTTCCAAGTTGAACTAATTGTTCTAATTTCTCAAAATAATGTCTTTACAAGATATATAATTTTCACACTTAGCCATTTGAAACTAATTTCAAATATTCATTTCTCAATTTATCTTTAAAAGATAAAATTTCAAACCTTTCATTTCATATTGGAAAATATTTCCATACTTATTCAATAATAAGTAATTCACAAATTCTTTTATTTTCAACACTTTGAAAATATTCAATATACTTGAATCAAAATTAAGTATATATTCCATTCTTTAAGGAAATCAATCCCAAACACGTTTATTTGAGTTAAAACGAATGTTGCGTAAAACATCGTTACGATAACTCAAAATCACTAGTATAGGGATTCGGATTTAAGATAGATATATAAATCCCAATACTATAAACAACATTTCCTTCCGGAAACCATTTACTATAACAACAGTGTTATAGTCCACCATTTCCTTATTTCTCGAAATGCCTATTTCAACAATTGAATGTTGAAATCTATGTATTCGATAGTTAATGCATTTTAAAACACTTTTAAAACTATTAACTTTTTCAACTTCAACTTAATTTATAGTTTGAATTCTTCATATTTTTCACAATATTAGTTTTAAACCGATTTCAAAACTTTTCAATATTAAGTTTTTCACTTAATTTAATTTTCCGCACGTTTAAATTCAAATTCATCACTGAATTTATTAAACCTATAATGGATTATCATGTTGACAACTTCAAATTTGAAATCTAAATTTCATTTGAACTTTACATTTACTTCCTATTTCAAAAATAATCAACTAGTTCTTTAGTAAATTATTTATCGAATTGGTTCCATTAGATCTATATTTCCATATTAACTATTTTAGGCAATAGTTTTAAACTTGAAATGTAAACTTTACATCAAACTCAGTTTGATTCATACAGTTAAATCAACAATTAAATTTCATTTCATAATATCACTTTCCTAAAACATATCCGTTTTATTCAATAATATATTCACTGTCCAAAATCGTGAATATGCTTTGTCAACCAATTTCATCATTTCTACAACTTATTTTCATTTTTAAAGGATTACCCACTGTCCAAAATCGTGGATATATCTCCTTTAATAAGCTACAACAATTTACTTATCAAATTCAATTGATTTCGAATTTATAAACAATCTTTACAAATTCCATTTCTATTTATAAAACTTCAATTTATAAATCTTTTTATTAATTCAATTCAATTCAATTTATATAACTTAGTTATATACCCAAAATCCATATTATAAGTTAAATACTTATAATTCATTTGTTTACTAACTCGTTCTTCACAACATTTGAAATTAATTTCCAAAAGAATTCAGAATCAAATTCCCAAGTTATAGTTCAATAATCCACTTGATTATAACTAAATTGACATATCATTTTATTTCACAATTATTACTCGAAATATTCAAGTTATTCGATTTAAACCAATTTAAACCAATTCATTAATTCACTAGTTTACTTAACTCATATTTCATTTTTCATAGATCTCAATAACACGATATTGATTTTTATTGATATCCTATTTTGTTTTGATTTATGATTTTTTGCATATTTCATTACGGTAGTGGCGAGGCAGTGCACGCAAGCGTGAACTGCAGCCACGGAGTTGACATTTTAAATGTGGCGAGGCCGTACGCGCGTGTGTGTACTGCAGCCCTACCAAACTTAATATTTAAATGATGATTTGACGTGAATTTCAAATTATCAGAATAAATTGGCGATTAAATATTAGAATTTAATCTGTTTAAAGTTGAATAAAATTTAAATTTAACTTTGAAGTTTGAAATTGAATATTGAATTGGTATTTGAAATTCGAACTAATGACTTAGGAAAATAATTTGAATTTACGAATTATTATTTATGTAAATTTATAAATCGATGTTTAGTTATAAATAACATTTTTCTTTAACTAAAATAAAATAGAATAAAATTTTTGTAAATAACGAAATAAACAAATATACATAGTAAAAATTCAAAGAACATATTTATAAACTTTGAAAAAAAAATATATAATGTAATTACACTTAGTTAAAGTTTTAACAACAAAAATTAAACAAAACAAAAACAAAGTAAAGAAAACAATTAACAAAACTAATTGAATTTAAATTGAAAAAAAAGAGGAGAAAAAAAAGAATAAATAAAAAGGTAAAAATAATATAACATAAAATAAAGGAGAAAAATAAAAAAATAAAATAAAGATAAATAAGTATACTGCCTTATACTTGGTTCAGCTACAAACACGCCTCAATCTACGCCTTTGTTTACGCCCTAAATTGTGCCCAAATTCACGTTCTCCTCTGCATAATACACGAACCCCTTTCCTCCGTCACTCAGAAATCAAACGAAAAAAAAAGAAACGAAAGAAATAAAAATGGCGGCCTCCTCTTCGTCGTTTATCAATTAGGGCTTCACCTCTTCAATTCCAATTGGGGCTTTAATTCAATCCGATTGATGTTGCTCTTTGCTCGCGCTTGTTTCTGATAATTGCTTTGCGTTGTTCCAATTCGCTTCGGTGAAAGGTGAGTTCTTTGCTCACGATTGATTTTATTTCAAGTGTTTAAATTAGTTTGAATTGGATGTTTGGTGGCATACTATGTTTTGGGGGGTTATTCGTTATCAATTGCTTGGATTTTTTTTGGATTTAAACTGATATGAGCAGATTTGTCACTGCATGTTGGTTGTTGGTTGTTATTCGCTATCATTTTGCTCTGATACCACTTTGGTAACGACCCGCCGCTCTGACCGCCTCTAGTCGGTAATTAAACCAACTCGAAACGTTCAAAATGACGGATTGTTGTTCAGTTTATAAAGTTTAAACAGAATCAGCCATAGAATCACAGAATAATCATAATATTATTCATAAATGAATTTTTCTTACATACATATATCAGAGTTTGTACAATGCATTAAATTTTTATACAGCGGAACAATTTATTTTCATTAAGTACAAGAAAATTTTCTGAAAACTGAAGTAAAGCTTTTAATCCCCCTCTCTCTAACTTCGCGGCCTGAAAATCTTCAAGCTGTAAAAATACTCGGTCTGACCCGAGTATTATATTCAAAAGAAAATAATACACAGGTCAGTCTAATTCAAACTCAGTTATTAGTGCATAAAGGCAATAATAATCAATATCGTGTGGCTGCAGTTCACGCTCGCGTGCACTGCCTTGCCACCACAGTGATGATGCACCCAATGAAAATTTATAAACAAACACAAGATCAAACCCGAGTCATCGGATTCAACACAAGTGTATTTCGAAAATCAATCCAAATGCACATGGCAGTGACATGATGAAACAGTGCAACAAATAGATAAAGGCAGTGGTCACGTCACTAATAACATGACTCGACACATCTGCCAAACAACTCAATGAAGCCGCAGTAACACGAAGCAACAATCGACACAAATCCAATCCAATGCAATGCATCACAAGTACAGATGCATGCACCAGTAGAACAAAAATGTAGCAGACTGTTCATGAATGCAACTAGAAATAACCAGATTTCCAACTAAGCAAGGAATCAGTAAAATAGTGACTACAACATAATAGTGACAACCATTCAAGCTGAAACTGGATCAGCAAACAAAACCAAAGTCGTGTATAAATGTTACAACATCAATGACCAGATTATTACATGAATCTGCACTGAAACAAAGATGGCCAGAACCAAACTACACTACAGATATCAGTGCACATGATCTGGCAACCCAAAATGTACAAGACAAATGAAGAGAAACACAACAACAAAACACAGAGGCTACATGAACCAGACTAAATGAACCAACACTGTGGAATGCACAGGTGTGCAACAGGGAGAATGTACACATGACAGTAACGGCATGCAACCAGATTTTTGTGAAAACAAGTTTGAGTTTACTCACAGTATTATAATTTTTTCTTGAAACTGTATATCATAATAGAGGTGGCATATATATATACATATGCACAAGCAGATTTCAATCACAATATAAATAAATTCACATCCATCATATGCAGCAACAACAAAAACAAGCATCTGTCCTCATTAGTTAAAATAAAAATTTAAATAGCATTTGTTCTTAACAGTTTTAAGACAGCATTTCAGTAGCATCTGTTCTTAACAGTTCAAAAATAAATCCCAAATAGCATCTGTTCTTATTAGTTTAAAACAAATATTGGGTAGAATCTGTTCTTAACAGTTTTTTTAAAAAATCATATATATTAAATAGCATTTGTTCTTATTAGTAAAAAAAAAACAAATTACACAGAGTATTTGTTCTTAACAGTTTAAATTAAACTCCAATTAGTGTCTGTTCTTATCAATTTTAAAACAAAACCAAATAGCATTTGTTCTTTTTAATTTAAAACAAATATTATATCTTGGTAGTATCTGTTCTTATTAGTAAAAAAAAACAGATATCAAATACAACAGTATCAAACTTCAAAGATACAACAGTGAAGGAAACTGCATCATAGCAGTATGAAAAAAATGCAGACAAATCATACAACTATATACATACATGAATGTATGTATACAGTTGATTAGCCCCGAAAGTACAGAGCAACTAGGGGATGAATACAACATAATTATTAACATACTAGCATCAACTATCACCAAAATTTTCACAAGCATACAATTTCTTTACCAAAGTAATTCTTAACTGTCAAAGAATCACTGAAAGTCATTTGGTAATCACAATCCCCAAATCAATGTCGTTTTTAAATAAATGACGGTTTTGAACAAGATCGAACAGTGGGCAGAAATGCCAAATCCACAGAATACAATTCGAGTAAATCACAGTGGACGTTAATCATATAACACATAGTAGTAAAGATATAATGACCAAAAATAGCATGGTAAGGGTCGAACAAGACCAACATCAATTTCCAGAAATTCGAACAAGCTAAAATCATCAACATCAAGTTTTACCGTCGAAAACAACTGCAGTGCAAAACCATGGCTGTTGAGCAAGCACATGGATTCACAAATAAATTCCAAGTAAAGAGAATCAAGGCCGAAGCCAAACACAACAATCAATTTCCAGAAAACAAAATCGTGAGCATCAATAAATCGAGCAACTAAAATCAGTAATTTAAACAATTTAATACGAACGAAAATCACATGAAACTAAACTCTATAACTTGAGGCTAAATTAGATGTGAGTAAGAATATTTTACTCACCTCAGATCGAAGAGCACGCGAACGAATTGGGGCACGCGAGCGAGATTGAAGTCGAAGCCCTAATTTCTGAAGGCGAACGAAGAGGAATCGAGACGAGAGAAGAACGCGGCCGCCATTAATTTTCTTTTTTTTTTAGATTAGGTTTCGAATGGGAAAAGGGGGAAAGGAGGTCGGGTATAAAATAGAAGAAGGAACGTGATTTAGGCATGGAGGAAGGCATGAAAAACGGCGTGGAACAAGGCATGTTTGTAGCTGATGAAGGTAAGGCAGAGTATACTTTATTTTATATTTGTTTTATATATATATAATTATATTTTTATTTTTATTTTGAATTCAATTTTTGTTTTGTAAATTGTTTTCTTTAATAAACATAGAAACGTTTTGAAGTTCAACTATCAACATCTATTTATAAATTTACATAAATATAATTCGTAAATCCAAACTATTTTTTTTCTAAGTCATTTGTTTGAATTTAAAATACAATTTCTAATATTCAATTTCAAATTCCAAAGTCAAATTCAAATTTAGTTCAACTTTAAATAGATTAAATTCGAAAATTTAATCGCCACTTCATAGTTTTATTGGAATTCAATTTAAAATTATCATTCAAATATTTAAAATTAATTAAATATTTTCAATTTAAATTGCTCAAAATTCAGGATCGTTACAAAGCTGATTAATTTATAACTAGGAGTTAATTAAGTTAACTGATTAAGAGATTATTTATTAACAAAGTTGATTAATATTTAATTTATTTATTTATCATTAAGAATAATTGATCATTGATTAAAATAACTGTGTGGTTAATTCACTTAAACCACATTGGAAAATAATTAACTATTGTCGTGCACTGGATTGATATTTCTGTTGTGGTTAGATATTGTGTGATGCTCTGTGCTGAACTGGGATTTGTGATTAAATTCTGTATTTATGTGAAAACCCCTTTGCCTGTAAAAAGGCATTTAAACTTCGATGCGACAGGGAGTCGGATTTCAGTTAGTTATTTGAAACCCACATCGAACCCTGAATGTAAATCTTTATGATTGATATAGCCACGTGTTTTAAAATTAAGCGTCCACTATTTGATTTAGCCGGGAGAGGACCTTCGTGTCATATAACCCGTTCCGAATAGTGATACGTCGAAATGGATAACATTTGAAGACCGGTGTTGAAGACCGGGTGTCTTCGAAACGATGGGATAACCTATCGATTGTCTCTGCACCGAGTAGCTATGGTATAGAGATTCCCTAAATGATGGGAAGTTCCGATCGGGATTGTTGATACCCGGATTTGCAAGGGCTTCTTCCTTTATTGGACGAAGTGCCTTCGGTTCTGTTCGAACCCGGAATAGACTTGTATGGTTGTATGTCTGACACTACACTTTGAGACATAAAGCAGATTTCTTTCAAATACGTATCTGTTGGTGGCGGAGAATTTATTCTCTTAGCCTAACACCCTTCTCTGAGACGTACGGGCTCAGAGGTTTTGTAATTGAAGGCGATCAATGATATACTCCCAATTTGATAGTGTGGCATGCTAAGTGCTGATGTGTGTTGATGATCATTTGTGATCAAAGCATGGCTTTCTGTAAAGCGTAGCTTTGTGGACGAGACCTCATCGGACCTCACAACCCGGAAATGGTCGAAATAGGAAAGATGCGGCAAGGTTATGAGGGTCGTGCCCTTTAGGGTATGTCTTTTCCTTCTGGAAAAAGGTGATGTCATGGTATGGAGCCCAGATATTTACCTATGTGGTTGCTCCAATCTCATTTATTGTGTGGTTGTTGCTTTGTGGTAGAGGGCCCTCGGACAAAGGTCCCAATGGACCAGGGAGTGGCATATTCGTGTAGTAGTTACCTAGTTACAGGGGTAACCCGGCCTTGTGTTGGCAGAGAGCTGGTTAAGTTCTCGGGACGTCCCGCCAGAGGCATACCCATGTAGTAGTAGGAAGTTCCTTAGCCTGACCATTTGTTGGAAATCCAAAGAAACAATACGAGCCCTGTATGGCTTTAGTTGTATAATCTGCCGTGCAGCGTGGCAGTAACCTCCCACAAAACATGATAGCTATAGTAGGCATACAATAATGGTTGTATGTTGGCTAAGATTAATATTATACTTTCGAAATGTTTTTACACTATGCATTAGTAATAATATCGAAGAATTTTTCTCGTATTAAGCATATTTGACCATCATAAGAAGAAATCTCCTCCAATTCTGCGATTGCATTGTGTGTGTGGCGAGAGGTCTTATGGTAGTTTCATTTTCCAAAAGTATAACGAGTTTTCTTTTATAAATCTAGTTGTTTAAAAGCAACTGTTTTTATTTACTCATACCAGTCCCATGACTGACCCAGAGTTTATTGTTTCTTTTCTAAACTCTGGGTGCCCATAATTTCTATACGGGCAGCCTAGTAGCAGCTTTCCGTGTTTTGGTGTTGGCAGTATTTGGAGCTTTTATCTTGGAGATATTTCGGGAAGCTTTGGATATCAAGGTGCTTAGTTTTTGGGAGTTCGCTATCGCTTCTTTCCTTTGAAGACTTTTTGGATATATGATCACTTGTTGTACTATTATGATATTCTATTTGGAGTTGTGATGTATGTATAAAAATACTCTGATGTAGTAATGAATATTATGTCGATGTTATATCTGTGATGAAATGCATGATATTCATTCTGTTTCCGCTATTTTATATTCATCTGATGTTGTTATAAGCTCCACCTGACTGGAGTTCGATGTTTGAATCTTTGGCAGTCGAATACAAGTGAGGTATTTAGTGTCAATTTTCGAACATTGGATTTTGGATCGTGACAAAGTGGTATCAGAGCTGAAGGATGAGTAAGAACTTTAGCTACGGAGTATAAGACATTAGATGGCTCATTAGAGATAGGGTGAAGTATATACTAGAATGAGTATAACCAAGACTGAAACTTCAAATTTTCTTAGTCTATTTTCCTTTAACTGTTGATATTCCTTAAGATATCTCGTCCCTATATCTAAATCAATTTTCTTACTAATTACAGATAGTAAGAATGAGTGGACGAAGAGGAAGAGCTAGAGGTTAAGGAAGTGCCGCAGCACCTAGTCAAGTTCCCCCAACAGCAATAGCAGCAATACCTATTCAGCAGCAGCCGAATCTGGCTGATTTATATAAGAATTTCTCAAGGCTTGGTGGTAAGCCGTTCACCGGCAAGGAGTCAATTGTTGTGGATCAAGCATGGATCAGATCATGTGAGAAAATCTTTAGAGGGCTAAAGTTGCAAGACGATCAAAAGCGACTCATAGCTTCTTGGCAACATCAAGATGAAGCCTTAGCCTAGTGGGAGACAGTTACTGTAGATAAGCCAGAAGTTGAGTTTACTTGGGAGAAATTCAAAGAAGTATTTGAGAAGCGCTATCTGCCATCAGCTGGAATTTCTCGAATGTACCAGGAATTCATGGACTTAAAGCAGGGGAGTTTGTCATTCGAGGAGTATCTGAACAAATTTAATGAATTATCTCATTTTGGTCCAGAATTGGTTAATACACCTTTAAAGAAGAATGAAAGGTTCATTCATGGGATGAATAAGAAATTCCACGAAAGGATGACTGGCTGCGTTAAAGAATCCTTTTCAGACTTAGTTGATATGGGATACAGATATGCTGCATTTGATATGCAAGAAGCCCCAGTAGAGAAAGGAAATTCGGGCAATCAGAATTGGAAGAAGCGGAAATTTGGAGGCAAGAAACCATGGCAGGGTAAGGAGAAAAAGAAGAGCATTCAGGGAAGCACAGCAGAGAATGTCACTTGCTATAATTGCTTGGAGAAGGGCCACTATTCTAGCAGATGTATGAAGCCTAAGAGACAAGTCAATCAATCCGTACAAGCGAAGCCTAGGAAATGTTATTATTGTCAGAAAGTGGGATACGAAGTTAAAGACTGCCCGGTCATGAAGCAAGCTCAGATCGCCAAGGTGTACACAGTCAAAGACCAACCTACATCTTCTAAAGCAGAAAAGGGAAAAGGAGTTCTGGAAGGTAATCTCATTATTTATGATAGCATTGCTACAGTTCTATTTGACATAGGCGCTACACATAGTTTTATCTCTCAACAAGCTATAAATGAATTAAATCTCGAACCCGATTTTGTTGATGAGCCTATATGCGTAAAGAATCCAGTTGGAGGTCCCGCGAATCTTTGTCTTCGATGTAGAGACATTCCTATTTCATATTCTTGTTATCAATTCCCTATCGGTCTTCCTGTTCTTGATTTTAACGAGTTTAAAGTTTTACTCGGAATGGATTGGCTAGCGAAATATGAAGCCAAATTAAATTGTAACAATCGATTGATTTCGATTAAAACCAAATTTGGAGATTTTATCGAGATTTCTTATGAGGACCCTAGTCCTAAAAGAGAAGGGTTGATGTATAACTTGGGTTATCCCGAACCCAGTTTGGAGTCTATACCAATTGTTAGAGATTTTCCGGACGTGTTCGGAGAAGTGAGACCTTTACCTCCACATCGAGAAATAGAATTCAAAATCGACCTAGTGCCCAACGCTCGTCCTGTCGTTCACGCAAGTCGCGGGATGGCACCCAGGGAAAGGTTGAATTAGTTCAGCAAACCGATGGTCTACTAGCAAAAGGGTTAATTCGACCCAGTGTTTCTGAATGGGGTTCAGCAGTCGTGTTTGTTGCTAAATCGGACGGATCTTTGAGATAGTGTGTAGATTACCGCGATCTCAATAACCTGACTCTCAAGAATAAATTACCCTTACCCAGAATTGATGATCTATTTGATGAATTGCCTGGCGCTCGATTCTTTTCGAAGATGGATCTAGCCCAAGGATTCCATCAACTACGAATCGCCGAATATTGTGTTTATTTGACCGCTTTCAGGGGTCCTAACATGTTCTACGAATGGTTAGTCATGCCTTTCGGGCTAACCAATGCTCTAGCATACTTCGTAGATCTTATGACTCGTGTATTCCAGGAAGTATTGAATAAATTTGTGCTCGTGTTTATTGATGATATTTTGATCTGTTCCAAGACCGAAGAGGAGCATGCCGAGCATCTTAGAATCGTTTTGGAGATATTGAGGAGAAATATTCTATTCGCCAAATTTTCCAAATGCCACTTTTGAGTCAAAGAAGTTAAATTTCTCGGCCATATTGTTAATGAAGAAGGAATTTCTGTTGATCCTAGCAAAATTTCCACTATTCTGGATTGGAGGAAACCCACTACCCCAAAAGAAGTTCGAAGCCTTTTGGGTTTAGCAGGCTATTATCGAAAGTTTGTTCAGGACTTTTCTAAAATAGCTAGTCCGTTAACTAAGATATCAATGAAGGATGTAAAATTCAATTGGACTTCGAAATGTGACGAAGCTTTTCAAGAGTTGAAGAAGAGATTAACCACAGCTCCTGTTCTCGCTATTATTAACAGGAATCAGGGTTTATCTGTTTATACCGACGCTTGCGGTGATGGTCTGGGTGCGGAATTAATGTAGAATGGGAAGGTAATTGCCTACGCGAGTAAACAATTACGTCCTCATGAAAGAAACTACCCAACCCATGATTTGGAACTCTTAGCTGTTATCTTCGCTTTGAAAATATGGCGACATTATCTTCTGGGTAAGAATCTTTTCAGTCTTCTTAATAATTTACGAAATTAACTTAACAATATACTTAATGAACACTCTTTCTCTAGGTGAAAATTTTGAATTATTCACCGACCATAAATCTTTGAAATATCTCTTCACCCAGAAAGATCTAAATCTGCGACAACAACGTTGGTTGGAATTTCTAGCATCTTATGACCTAGATATCCAATATACGCCAGGAAAAGCCAATGTAATTGCCGATGCTTTAAGTAGGAGACATGCTGTTCTCGCATATCTTGTTGTTACTCCTACTCTCCTTGAGAAGATCGCCAGCAAGCAAACTGAAGACAAGTTTCTTCAAGAAATTCGTAGAAGAATATGTCGAGGTGAATATTCCAATTTTGGAATTGATGATAAGGGAGTTATAAGATTAAAAGGCATAATATGTGTTCCAGACTTCCCTGATCTCAAACGAGAAGTTTTAGATGAGTGTCACAAATCTGAATTCAGCATCCATCCAGAGGTCAATAAAATGTATAGAGATATCAAAAGAACTTTCTGGTGGAAGATAATGAACAAAGACATATCCATATATGTGAGTCGCTATGCTACTTGCCAGCAAATCAAAAGTGATCAAAAGAAAATGGCGGGTTTACCTCAGCCTTTAGAGGTACCCAAATGGGGGACCAGGTAGGATTTCATCGATGGGTTGCTTCGTACTCAAAAAGGCAATGAAGCAATTTGGGTAATTGTGGACCGTTTGACTAAGACTACCCACATTTTGCCAGTGAAATCTAGCTGCACGGCTGCAAGTTTAGCCAAGTTATATGTGAAATAAATTGTTCGTCTCCACGGTATTCCTAGCAGTATAGTGAGTGATCGTGACCCGATCTTCACAAGTAGATTTTGGAAGGCATTTCAAGAAGCATTGGGAACAAAACTGAATTTCAGCACTGCTTATCACCCACAATCTGATAGGAAGACTGAGAGGGTTAACCGAATTTTGGAAGACCTATTGCGTGCTTGTATACTTGATTTTGGTGGTTCTTGGGAGGATAATCTACATCTGGTCGAGTTCTCATATAACAACAGCTATCAGGCCAGTATAGAGATGGCTCCTTCTGAAGCTTTATATGGTCGTCCGTGTCGATCACCCGCATGCTGGATTGAGGCAGGTGATAGACTCATTCTTGGACCGGGTATGATTAAAGAAGCCACAGAGAAAGTTGATTTTTTACGAAAGAAATTAAGGATGGCTCAAAGTCGTCAAAAGAGTTATTATGATCGTAGAAGAAGGGATTTGGAATTCCAGATTGGAGACTCTGTCTTTCTCAAAGTATCTCCAATGCGAGGTGTATTAAGGTTTGGAAAGACCGGTAAGCTGACACCACGATATATCGGTCCTTTTCCTATTCTGGAGAGGAATGGTTCTTTAGCCAATCGAGTGAAATTGCCAAGCTGGTTGTCTGGCATGCATGATGTGTTCCACATTTCTAATCTTCGGAAGTATGTGCATGATCCAGATAGTATTATTGAAGAAGCTGCTTAGTAGTATCTCGAAATCACTCCCAATTTAACAGTTAAAAGAGAACCGATAAAGATTGTAGATCATGATGAAAAGCGATTGAGAAACAATGTTGTGAAGCTGGTTAAAGTTTAGTGGAGTGGCGATCCAAAGGACTGCACTCGGGAAACTGAAGATAATATGCAGAAATCATATCCCAATTGCAGAGTGGATATCTCGGCTTAAACTGGTAAGCCATTTCTCTGTTCTTTTCTGAATTCATATATTTTTTGTTTGCTTTTCTCTCTCTTTCAAATTTCGAGGACGAAATTTTCTTAAGGAGGGGATAATTGTGACATCCCAAAATTTATTAATTTAAATTTTGTAATTTATTTGAACTTTTGAATTTAATTTGAAATTTTCAAGAGAAATAAAATATTATTAATATTAAATACTACAAAGTTATATGGATATAAATAAATAGTTGGTAGTTTAAGCTTTATATAAATAATAATAATAATAATAAAGAAAAAAAATATAACAAACAAGAATTTGTGTTAAACCATAAAATAAAATATATGTGATAAATTACACGTTGATAGTTAAACTTTGAATAGGAATAAAATTTAGAATGTATGTTTGTAATAAGATTATATAGTTATAACATGACATATGGAACACACATAAGTGCATGTAAATTTTATGAACCAGGAAACATAAAATAAAAATGTATGCAAGAAAAAAATCTACAAGAACAAAACAAAATGTACTTATAAAAAAAATCAAACAGCATATACATGTAAACAAAAATGGAAGCATGAGTATTAAATGCCATCTTCTCAGCACAAACAAGATCATTTCAGCCGAAATCAAATTTTAGCTTAGTTAATAAGAAAAAAATCTGATCAAAGAAAAATGGGTTGCACCAGTTAACACCTACCTCCCCTGTACAAAGTTTCCTTTATATGTATATACCCACCCGTATTCATTTTCATTTCGTTCAAACAAGCCTTAGCATGCCTGAAAGAAAATAAAAGCAAACATCATTATTTTACAAATTCAAGATCATTCAACTAAATAAAACAGAAAAAATTTAAAACCAGATCATCTGCAGGTTTTCAAACACATGGAAAAGTAGCTCTCTGTTCATCAACATTTCTAAGTGGGTAAACTTATTATTTTAAAATTGAAATCTAAGTATTTAGTTCATGAAATCTTGTGTTTGTTGTATATTGAAAAAAAAATTGTTCTGTAGGTTTTTCTGTGATTACTGGAAATCTGTATATAACTTGTTCTTCTATATTTTGGTTTCAGAGCAAGTGAATTAGGAAAAAAATTCAATAAAACTTCACACAAACATTTTGACTTAGGATTCTTTAACAAAATAGGTTTGTTCAAACATCATTTATGAGCTAAAATATGTTTTATGCTTGATCATGGAGAGTTAACTCTGTAACCAAAATTTTACAACAAAATTTTATGATAAATTCAAGTATTTTAAAACATTGATTTGATTATATAATTTGAATCATTGTACAAATATATGATTTAAAAAATGAATATGATGATTTTTAATCAAGTTCAAAGTGCAGTTCGTATTCGAATAAAAGATGCATTTTGATCATTTTCTGATGATCAATTCAATATTTGATGTTGAAGTTTTGTGTGAAGCAAGGTTGAACATCATTGATTTCAGGAAAATTATCAAATAATTTTTCTATTGTATAAATTGGAGGTTCGAGTTCAATTTAGGGTTATATTCGAGTTTGTTTTCATGTCTGCTAATAAGGTGATTTCATCACCTCGGAGGCATTGAGTTGCACGAGATGATGGGGGATGGTAGTAGGGGTTGTTGGCGTGATATAGCCGGAGTCGTGGATTTTCTAGTGAATGGCGCGAGGAGGACGAGGCGTTTGATTTGGGCATGTTCGCGTTTCAGTTTCGACGAAAAGGTAAATTTTGATTAAAAGGAATCAAGCTTCGATTTCGAGTAGGAAGATGAATTGCGACTTGCCGAAGGTTGCGACGCCCACCAGAACGAAGGCACGACGCCGTGCACGACGTCAATTCCGTGTCAGGGAGTTTTAGGCCTGGGGAGAAACTCGAAGGAGCGTTCGAGTAGAAGGTGGGTTAACTCGAGTTCTCTCGCGTTCGAGTGGAGTTGTTTCAGCAGTGGGTTTAAGTTTAAACTTAAGCTAGAAAGAAAAAAGAAGAAGAAGAGAGTACGTGAAGGAGAAAGATGCTTCAGGGAAATGCAGGAGAAACTCGAGTAACACTCGAGTAAAAACCTGGGTTGCTCGGGTTGCTTCAAACATGGGTTAAGCCCAAATTAATTTCAAGTTATAATGTTACACAAATTTTGGTGTTAACAAAGTAATTAATGTTTAATTGTTTTGAGTTAAGAACTTATTTCAAGTTTAATTAACCAAGCAAATACTTAACAACGTTTTAAAATCTAATTAGTACTTTAACTAAATAATTAATTTAAGATATGTGTTAAAGTTAATTAACATTAAAGCTTTTTATAATTATAATAAATTGATTGCAAAGTAATTAAGGAAGATTTTAAAATATGAATTAAGATAAATAATTATTAATTGTTTGAAAAGGGAAATTAAGAATGATTAATTTATAATTTAGTTTATTTATAATTAAGAATTGTTAATTAGATAATTTAAGCTGATTAATTTATAATTAGTAGTTAATTAAGTTAATTGATTAAGAGATAATTTATTAACAAAGTCGATTAAGATTTAATTAATTTATTTATCATTAAGAATAATTGATCATTGATTAAAATAGCTGTGTTGTTAATTCACTTAAACCACATTGGAAAATAATTAACTATTGTTGTGCACTGGATTGATGTTTCTGTTGTGGTTATGATACTGTGTGATGCTCTATGCTGAACTCTGATTTGTGATTAAATTCTGTATTTATGTTAAAACCCCTTTGCCTGTAAAACGGCATTTAAACTTCGATGCGACAGGGAGTCGGATTTCAGTTAGTTATCCGAAACCACATCGAACCCTGAATGTGAATCTTTATGATTTATATACCCACGTGTTTTAAAATTAAGCATTCACTATTGGTTTAGCCGGGAGAGGACCTTTATGTCATATAACCCATTCCGAATAGTGATACGTCGAAATGGATAGCATTTGAAGACCAGTGTTGAAGACCAGGTGTCTTCGAAAATGATAGGATAACCTATCGATTGTCTCTGCACAGAGTAGCTACGGTATAGAGATTCCCTAAGTGATGGGAAGTTCCGATCGGAATTGTGGATACCCGGATTTGCAAGGGCTTCTTCCTTTATTGGACGAAGTGCCTTCGGTTCTGTTCGAACCTGGAACAGACTTGTATGGTTGTATGTCTGACACTACACTTTGAGATAGAAAGCAGATTTCTTTCAAATACGTATCTTTTGGTGGGGGAGAATTTATTCTCTTAGCTTAACACCCTTCTCTGAGAAGTACAAGCTCAGAGGTTATGTAACTGAAGGTTATCAGCGATATACTCCTAATTTGGTAGTGTGGCATGCTAAGTGCTGATGTGTGTTGATGATCATTTGTTGATCATTTGTGATCAAAGCATGGCTTTCATGTAAAGCATAGCTTTGTGGACGAGACCTCATCGGACCTCACAACCCGAAAACGGTCGAAACAGGAAAGATGCGGCAAGGTTACGAGGGTCGCACCCTTTAGGGTATGTCATTTCCTTCTGGAAAAAGGTGATGTCATGGTATGGATCCCAGATATTTACCTATGTGGTTGCTCCAATCTCATTTACTGTATGGTTGTTGCTTTGTGGTACAGGGCCCTCGGATAAAGGTCCCAAAGGACCGGGGAGTGGCATATTCGTGTAGTAGTTACCTAGTTACAGAGGTAACTCGGCCTTGTGTTGGCAGAGAGCTGGTTAAGTTCTCGGGACGTCCTGCTAGATGCGTACCCATGTGGCAGTAGGAAGTTCCTTAGCCTGACCATTTGTTGGAAATCCAAAGAAACAATACGTGCCCTGTACGGTTTTAGTTGTATAACCTGCCATGCAGCGTGGCGGTAACCTACCATAAAAATGGTAGCTATAGTAGGCATACAATAATGGTTGTATGCTGGCTAAGATTAATATTATACTTTCGAATGTTTTTACACAATGCAGTAGTAATAATATCAAAAAAAATTCTCGTATCAAGCATATTTGACTATCATAAGAAGAAATCTCCGCCAAATCTGCGATTGCATTGTGTGTGTGGCGAGAGGTCTTATGGTAGTTTCATTTTCCAAAAGCATAATGACTTTTCTTTTATAAATCTAGTTATTTAAAAGCAACTGTTTTTATTTACTCATACCAGTCCCAAGACTGACCCGGAGTTTATTGTTTCCTTTCTAAACTCTGGGTGCCCATAATTTCTACATGGGCAGCCTAGTAGCTGGTTTTCGTGTTCTGGTGTTGGCAGTATTTGGAGCTTTTATCTTGGAGATATTTTGGGAAGCTTTGGATATCAAGGTGCTTAGTTTTTGGGAGTTCGCTTGAGACGACCCGACTTCCTATCTCCAGGAAATCACATTATCTTGAAGGAAGAAAGGGACAGAAGAAGAAATGAAAGAGAAGAAGAAACAGAACAACATCAGAGAACTCACAACCGAACGAATGAAATATAATAAATAACATAAAATATTACATGGTATCATATTACATCAGAGTACATAACATATACCACACAGATTTAGACAATTATAACATCTGTATAACTATACAATTCAAGTACAACAGAAACAGATGCTAAACAAACACACCGGAATCAATATATATCTACACGTCGAAGCCTCCTGCTCCATATCTCCTCCATAATTCGTCAAGCTAACCTGATCCACTTGACTACTCATACATAATATGAGTACCCAAGAGTTTAATAAAACAGAAAATAAACACTCGGGTCAGACAGGGGTCTGGTATGAGTAAACGGGTTAAAGTTGCTCAACTTTAGAAAACCTTTGAAAAGAAAAGGTATCACGTAAGAATTCCCACACATAAACATGGAAAAGTTTTTACCTTACGCTAACCAAAACATTTGATAGGAAATCCAGTGATATTATAATAGTGTCTAGGGTTTTCAAAATAAAATATAGAAATAGCTGGAATGCTTACATCTCACGTTCCAACATAGTTGGGCACAATCAAAACCGTACAGGCACTTATTGGATTTTGGATTCCATCAATGGCAGGGCTACTGGGGTACCGCCCGTCACAGTACGTGGCCTAGATCACAGTACCGAGGAGTACGCCCGCTCCCCTGCAACACAAGGCCGGAACCATTCCTTACTGAACAGTCCAGAACAAGACCACCCCGTAGTAGGCGCGACCAACCACACACTGAGCCGAAATAGAAAGGGACCTCTAGACAGGGGTAAATCTCACTCTCAAGTAGGGGTTACCCACGAAGCCTTGCTGCACCTCCCCTGTTTTAGCCGTTCCCGGTTGATGAGGCTTGAGGTTACGGTTAACTTCATAGAACACATTTATCTTAGAATGCTCATCGTCCACCTGACGATGTTGCTGAAAGCATTAAATCCATACAAGTTCGTTCCGGGTTCGAACGAAACCGAAGGCACTATCTCGTTGCACTCATTATTGGAATCACCCTCAGAGTCAACGACCATAGCCCTTGCACCCTGATTCACCATCTCGAATCTATAAGTACTATTCCGTCAAACTCATTACGGAATCACCCACAGAATTATACTGACGTATAGCCCTTACATCTCGAGTCTTCACTTGCTCCACTTGGATTCACGACCTAACGTTTAATTGGAATCGATGTGGTTTTCGGATATCCGAATATGGAAACCCGATCCCAGTCTCACTGAAACCAAACGCCATTTTAACGTCCACGTTATACTTAAGGGTTTAAATAATTTAACTTATATTCAGGGTGATATAAACAGATAGATGAATCATATTATCACAAGAGATAATTCATATCAATATTCATCTTCACAAAGCAGCATATCACATAACAGATATATCCATCAACCAATATCAAACATCCAATATCAACCAATCATACAATATCAATCTCCAAATATTGATCATCCAATATCAATCAATTAACCAATATTAATCAATCAACCCATATTAATCAAACATCCAAAAACAGAATTGATTATCTCTTAATCAATTGAATTACTATAATCCTTCTTCATTAATTATTATTCCAAATAAATAAATTAATCATCTCTAAGGATTTCCTTAATTAATCACCCTTGATTAATTATCCTTTAATTACATTCAAGTAACTATCCTTAACCATATTTAGTAATTAACCCGTAATTACTATCATTAATTACAATAATTAATAATCAATCATTAATTAATTAACTATAATTAATTACATTAATTCTTAATTAATTACAATTAATTAATCACATTTAAATTAATTACTTATATTAATCAACCTTGATTAATATCCTTAATCATATTAATTAGTGATCCTTATTAATTAATAATTACTTTAATTAATTAAATAATTAACTTATAATTAATCATCTCATAAATTATAATCAGTAATTAACAATTTGTAATTACTTATTTTAATTAATGAACTTCTTAATTAATTAATTTCTAATCTAATTATATTAATCCTTGATTGATTAATCCAATTAATTAATCTTTAATTACTTCATTAAGTAATTATTATTCAATTAAATTAATAAATAAATCCTTAATTAATTACTTTATTAATTAATTACAATTATAATTAATTACACTTAGTAATTAATCTTAAGTTAAACTCATTCATTAATTACTTAATCACATTAATTAATTAACTAAAATAATTAAGCAATTAACTCTTAATTACTTACATAAGTAATTATCTTTAATTACTTCCATAAATAAATCTTAATTACTTTCTTAATTAATTACCTTACAAATAATTAATTCCATCATCAAACAGTCCTTCATTCTTTAAATAAATTAATTACTTCATAATTAATTAACTTCAAAACAATTAAATTAATCAATTCTTTAATTGATAACAACAAGTGATTACCCATTAATCACCTCCAACTTAATTACTCCCATGAGTATTTTCCATTAATTACTTCCATGAGTATTTTCCTTCTTAATTTACATTCAATTAGTAATCATTGTTTACTTTATTAAGTAATTGCACTTAATTAATTCATAATTAAGTGATTATTTAAAAATAAATAATTAACTAATTATTTAAAATTAATTAAACAATTAATTAATTAACAACTTATATTTAAAAATTCTTAATTAATTAAGAAAACATTATTCTTAATTAAACTTTACTTATTAACAAATCTAAATAATTACCTATTCTTAAATTCTCACAATTTTAATCTTAATCATCATAATTTAATCATTTTCATTTACTAAATTTTAATAACTTTAAAGACAATCTATTTTATTGGTTACAAAATTTTAACCTTACCCTTATTTGAAAATAAAACATTTAGAAATCAAATTGGAACTTTAAAACATTTTAATTATCCAATTTAAACTTATTTATTTTCAAAATAACTTGTAAAACTCTGTTATTAAAACATTACTTAACAAATTTATTTAGAAACTTTGATTAATATTTTAAATCCAAACATTTCCCTAAAAGTTAACAATCAAATTAAATGAAGTTAATTACCTTGAAGGAATCATTTTAAACAAATGTAAATTTTAAAATAACTTCGGTTAATACTTTTAAAAGTTTGATTTATATTTTAATTCAACATAACATGTTTAAACTTGCTTTCCTTTATAAACTTGTCTACCCAATAATGCTTACCTCCATTATTCAAACACAAGTCGAATTTGTACCAAACATTATTACAGATTTAATCTACAAATCACCTTCCAAAGCGACTCGAGACAACACTCCAATCTCACGCGACAGCCCCGAAGACAACCCCAAAACCCCTCGCTTCGAGTTACCCCCGTAACACATGCGAGCTTCACACGAGAAAACCATGTCTTCCCTAAAGTTCAAATTCCCAGTGCACAGCCAAGTCACGGTGCACATGCACCCCCGCCGCCGACCATCCACGACCAACGCGACAATCCTCCACAGTCCCAAACCCACTCGCGAGCACGTAAGTGAACCCAGATCCAACAAAACAAACGCGAATCGAAATTTCAAACTCGAGCTCGAAATACTGCAGATGACTCAAACCCAAAATCCATCGCCTCCGATGTCGCCTCCACCAGAAAACCCCAACGATCATCTCACAGCATCACTACAACCTCCACGCCTCTATTCCCAAGTCGCGGTCGATCCCGAAACCATATCCACATCACAAATCTCTCGGCTACCCAGACAAACAAAAAAAACAATGCTAAACCCTACTTCGATTGATTTCGATCAAATTGTTTATTGGAAAATTTGTAAGTATTTTTCCCATCATCTATAACATTCAAGCAAGCTTCAATCCAAATATTAACTCAATTTATCAAGTAAATCCACTGCAGTTCACAAAATCTCCTAATACATTCAAACCCAAATTTCGAATGAATTACTAAACTATAAATTACATACTTCATACCTAAATTCATGATTTTACATCCAGATTACATGCATGTAATTCAATTTAAAATTTAAAACATTTGGGTTTTAACAAAAATCTTAGTTTTACTGTGTTTTCCAATTCTAAAAATTATTTGTACATTTTAAGCAAAAAAAATTACATAAACTGTTTTTCAATCTTCATCAAACATTTATATACAACTTTTATTTAAATTTCGAAATCACATATTGATTTGGTTAAGAGCTTTGAATTTTAAAAAAAAAACAGAACAAATGCTCTGAGACACAAAGGATAGTTTCATCATCTATATAAACATACATGCTAACAATTTCTACAAATATATCACTCTAAACATAAACAAAGATGATAATCTTTCATGCAAAACTAACATTATTCTACAGATCATCACATGCATTAGATATAAATCCAAATTAAACTGTTTTTAAAAGAATGTTTACTCACTTTTTATTTGCAGGGCAGGTTATTACTTCCAGGCTTTTGAACATTAGTATGAAAAATGCATTTGCTGTTGAATCACTCTGCATGCTTACAATTTGTTGTTTACTGTTTTCTTTGCTGTTGCTCATGATTCTTTATTTAAGTTGCAGAAGAATTTTCTATGGAAAAATCCTTCTGAATTTGTAGAAGATATGAAGTTGCAGGTTTTGATCATTACGGATTTTATCTTTACTTTCAGATTTTATTTTCAGATTTTGGAACTTTGTTTCTGATCTTGCCATTAATGTTTGAAAGAATGAAAATGTTTTGAAAGAAACTTGTTTTCTTCTAAAAACATTAAATAAAATTAAAATGAAATGAATTGCCACTTGTTATTAATTGAACAAATGTCATTTAGCTTGCTTAATTTTCTTACAAGTGTGCTAGAGATGCCTTATCATGTTTACACATGTTATTAAGTATTTTAATTAAATTTTTATTTAGTTTTAAATGTTAATAGAAAGCTAACTTACTTCATTCTCTTAATTAATAAGTGCTTATATATGTTTATATGGTTACACATGTTTTAAAGCCCCTTTTTAATTAATTTTACTTTGTTTAAATGTAAATAAAAACTCACATGTTAAATTTACTTTATAAATAAATATAAGTTTACCTTTTAAAAGAAAATATTCTAAACTAATTATAATATAAATAAATTCTTTATACATGTATTTTATAATCATTTTAAATTTAAGCATTTTTTAAAAAGAGACAAACAAAACTTTATTTAAAACCTTTTTAAACTATCTTATTAACAATTATCTTATATTTTAAAAACAATTGAATTAGTCTTTAAATTAGATTTTGAAGAATATTAATTTTTAAACAAAGCTTTTAAATTACCATATTCATCCATTATAAATTATCAATAGATTGAATTAAATTTCAAAACAACTCAAATTATAACATATACATACATATATATTACAATTTGAAACTTCAATCTTAAATTTAAAACAAAAGCTCTTTTATTCAGAATATATATCAATTTTATATATATTATAAATAGAATAAAAATTTATTAGCTTAGAGAAACAAATCTTATCGATATTGCCATATTAAAAATTCATTAACCTTTAAAAAGAATAAATTAGCCAATTTTAAATTAAAATTATAAAGAAAATTATCAAACCAATTAAATTATTTACACAGATTATTAAATTTATATTGCCCAAAATTCCGGGTCGTTACAATCCTCCCCCCTTAAGAGAATTTCGTCCCCGAAATTTAAAAGCAAAGGTAATTTAATAACCCAGTACAAATTTTAATTTCAATTATCAAAGCATTCCTAACAACCAGTTACTAATAACCTTATCAATAAATCAAACAAACAATCCTAACTAATTATCTTGACACAAATCAAAATAAATCTCTAATACTATCTCGAGTTTTCCAAGTATAAATCACCGGGACACTCACTCTACAAAAGCCAACAAACTGACTACACAACCAAAATCCAAATCTCCACTCATCTCTAGATCCATCAATCTGAACAGAACATCAGACTATACTTAAGTCTAGCACAACTTCCAAATCTAACTGAACTACAGATTCAACAACCAGTCGATGAATCATACACGTACTCCCTCAGAGACACGTGTTACAAAATGAATTCCAGCTATCCAAACTGGCAATTCAATCTCATCCTATCAAAACACAGATAAGAAAATCTCAAATCTCTTAAAACTAGCCATCCAATCTTATCCAATTACTGCTCTCTTAACCAGAGAATTTTAACAACATTGAAGTCTCCAACTTCGAATTTCCAAACTCCTTATCTCATATCTGTATAACTCAACAGACAATCCTGGGCTGCCAATCTCTTCCTGATCATCTCAATCTATGCTGATACTTCCAAAAACAACTAAACCAAAGCAAATACTTCCTGGATCCCATTCAACAGAAAAGTCTCCCAAAATCCGTCGAAATCTACAATACAAGCTCTACTACTCAAGCAAAAACAAACAGAACTTGCTTCTTTCCTTGCACAGCTGCTACCTCGCTTCCGCTGCACAACTCTGATTCTAAAATAGATAAGAATATCTATTGATGAACACGAGTACAAACTTATCCAATATATCCGGGACAACATTGTTCATCAAATCCATAAAAATCTGAGTGACTCATCTGACTTGGTCACACAACCTCAAAACAGAATCCTATTCAAAAGCTAGATCAGTCCAATTCCAATTCCAGAAATAATTCTGAGCTGCTATACCAACTTTCCTTCTCCAAAAACCATCCCACTACTAGGCTAACAACCAAAATTGCTTCCAGAACCAAAACAATATGGAACTCAACTTCCAGATGCAGACAAACTTCTGAGTACCTTAGTAGCTCCTACTTCCACATGAGAATTCTCAGTCTCAAACAAAAGATTGCCTAAGAAAAATTTCCAAACTAATCGCAAGTCACTTTTGCGATCCAACCTAATTCGGATTCCAAATAAACTGTCCTCTCTTTACCAATTAGAACAGCCTTAAGCTTTCCCAAACAAGGTTAACCTTCAAAAACATTCACCAACTGCCCGGGCTACTGATAGAAGAACCACTAAGATTCCTGAACCATCGGAGAAACAACCAACATTACTGCTTCCAAACTCTACCTCGATGATACTGCAAAGGCAAAAGACCTTCTCGTCAGCACACCAAACACTTCGAACTGAAACTACTACCATAGCTAACTAAAGACTCTAATCCAAAGGCTTCTTCCAAAACCAAAACCATCAACAAACTACACAGCAGACCTTCAAGAAACTCGGACTCCAAACCAAGCATCAACATCTCGCTCTCCTTAAGGAATGACAAATGAGACCATGTCAAAACAAATAACTTATAGACCTTAGTCTCATATTCCAAAACAGCCAACCTCCATGCTAAAGATCCAAACAACTTCCATACAGATGAAACTTCCCTATGGCAGGTAAAACTGCTTCTCAACTACTTCTAAAATAGCTTCAAGAGAAAACTTCTCCGAAAAATATCCATGGATACTGCATCTCACACAGTTATCAAGATACCATCACTCTTTTCGGCACTACCAACAAATCCAACTTAAGAAAATTCGCTCACCTCAGCGAAAATCCAAACCTACACTTCAAAGATAAACCCGAATCTTCAAAAGATTTCCTTCGGATATCAGAGAAATCCTTACTCCAAACTACAAAACTCACTCGAGACGGTAATAGGTCTACAGTCTCGACAAATACTTCCAACCTCAACATATGGACCTCTTCCATTAGTGGTAGTCGTGTTACACACACAAACCACTACTCCATCTACCTATAAAAATTATATTGTAAAATCCGAACAGATAACCCAACAAATCAGGTAGGTATAAATATATATATATATATATAGTTATATAAAAAATTACAAGTACACTCTCTCAAGAAAGACACCACTACAGAGCCTAGGTATTCACTCAGTCTAATGCTCCATAAAGAAAGATACACTTCAGAGCCTAGGTATTCATTCAGCCTAATGCTCTGATACCAAATGAGACGACCCGACTTCCTATCTCCAGGAAATCACATCATCCTGAAGAAAGAAAGGGATAGAAGAAGAAAAGAAAGAGAAAAAAGAAACAGAAACAGATGCATTAGAGCACATCTGAGAACTCCCAGCGGAACTAATGAAATGTAATAAATAACATAAAATATTACATCGTATCATATTACATCAGAGTACATAACATATACCACACAGATTTAGACAGTTATAACATCTGTCTAACTATACAATTCAAGTACAACAGAAACAGATGCTAAACAAACACAGCGGAATCAATATATATCTACACGTCGAAGCCTCCTACTCCATATCTCCTCCAGAATTCGTCAAGCTAACCTGATCCACTTGACTACGCATACATAATATGAGTACCCAAGAGTTTAATAAAACAGAAAATAAACACTCGGGTCAGACAGGGGTCTGGTATGAGTAAACGGGTTAAAGTTGCTTAACTTTATAAAACCTTTGAAAAGAAAAGGTATCACGTAAGACTTCCCACACATAAACATGGAAAAGTTTTTACCTTACGCTAACCAAAACATTTGATAGGAAATCCAGTGATATTATAATAGTGTCTAGGGTTTTCAAAATAAAATACAGAAATAGCTGGAATGCTTACATCTCACGTTCCAACATAGTGGGGCACAATCAAAACCGTACAACCACTTATTGGATTTTGGATTCCATCAATGGCGGGGCTACTGGGGTACCGCCCGTTACAGTACGTGGCCTAGATCACAGTACCAAGTAGTACGCCCGCTCCCCTGCAACACAAGGCCGGAACCATTCCTTACTGAACAGTCCCGAACAAGACCACCCCGTAGTTGGCGCGACCAACCACACACTAAGCCGAAATAGAAAGGGACCTCTAGACAGGGGTAAATCTCACTCTCAAGTGGGGGCTACCCACGAAGCCTTGCTGCACCTCCCCTGCTTTACCATTCCCGGTTGATAAGGCTTGAGGTTACGATTACCTTTATAGAACACATCTATCTTAGAATGCTCATCGTCCACCTGACGATGTTGCTGAAAGCATTCAATCCATACAAGTTCGTTCCGGGTTCGAACGAAATCGAAGGCACTATCTCGTTGCACTCATTATTGGAATCACCCTTAGAGTCAACGACCATAGCCCTTGCACTCTGATTCACCATCTCGAATCTATAAGTACTATTCCGTCAAACTCATTACGGAATCACCCACAGAGTTATACTGACGTATAGCCCTTACTTCTCGAGTCTTCACTTGCTCCACTTGGATTCACGACCTAACGTTTAAATGGAATCGATGTGGTTGTCGGATATCCAAATATGGAAAGCCGATCCCGGTCTCACCGAAACCAAACGCCATTTTAATGTCCAAGTTATACTTAAGGGTTTAAACAATTTAACTTATATTCAGGATGATATAAACAGATAGATGAATCATATTATCACAAGAGATAATTCATATCAATATTCATCTTCACAAAGCAGCATATCACATAACAGATATATCCATCAACCAATATCAAACATCCAATATCAACCAATCATACAATATCAATCTCCAAATATTGATCATCCAATATCAATCAATTAACCAATATTAATCAATCAACCCATATTAAGCAAACATCCAAAACAGAATTGATTATCTCTTAATCAATTGAATTACTATAATCCTTCTTCATTAATTATTATTCCAAATAAATAAATTAATCATCTCTAAGGATTTCCTTAATTAATCTCCCTTGATTAATTATCCTTTAATTACATTCAAGTAACTATCCTTAACCATATTCAGTACTTAACCCTTAATTACTATCATTAATTAAAATAATTAATGATCAATCGTTAATTAATTAACTATAATTAATTACATTAATTCTTAATTAATTACAATTAATTAATCACATTTAAATTAATTACTTATATTAATCAACCTTGATTAATATCCTTAATCATATTAATTAGTGATCCTTATTAATTAATAATTACTTTAATTAATTAAATAATTAACTTATAATTAATCATCTCATAAATCATAATCAGTAATTAACAATTTGTAATTACTTATTTTAATTAACGAACTTCTTAATTAATTAATTTCTAATTTAATTATATTAATCCTTGATTAATTAATCCAATTAATTAATCTTTAATTACTTCATTAAGTAATTATTATTCAATTAAATTAATAAATAAATCCTTAATTAATTACTTTATTAATTAATTACAATTATAATTAATTACACTTAGTAATTAATCTTAAGTTAAACTCATTCATTAATTACTTAATCACATTAATTAATTAACGAAAATAATTAAGCAATTAACTCTTAATTACTTACATAAGTAATTATCTTTAATTACTTCCATAAATAAATCTTAATTACTTTCTTAATTAATTACCTTACAAATAATTAATTCCATCATCAAACAGTCCTTCATTCTTTAAATAAATTAATTACTTCATAATTAATTAACTTCAAAACAATTAAATTAATCAATTCTTTAATTGATAACAATAAGTGATTACCCATTAATCACCTCCAACTTAATTACTCCTATGAGTATTTTCCATTAATTACTTCCATGAGTATTTTCCTTCTTAATTTACATATAATTAGTAATCATCATTTACTTTATTAAGTAATTGCACTTAATTAATTCACAATTAAGTGATTATTTAAAAATAAATAAATAAATAACTAATTATTTAAAATTAATTAAACAATTAATTAATTAACAACTTATATTTAAAAATTCTTAATTAATTAAGAAAACATTATTCTTAATTAAACTTTACTTATTAACAAATCTAAATAATTACGTATTCTTAAATTCTCATAATTTTAATCTTAATCATCATAATTTAATCATTTGCATTTACTAAATTTTAATAACTTTAAAGATAATCTATTTTATTGGTTACAAAATTTTAACCTTACCTTTATTTGAAAATAAAACATTTAGAAATCAAATTGGAACTTTAAAACATTTTAATTATCCAATTTAAACTTATTTATTTTCAAAATAACTTGTAAAACTCTGTTATTAAAACATTACTTAACAATTCATTTAGAAACTTTGATTAATATTTTAAATCCAAACATTTCCCTAAAAGTTAACATTCAAATTAAATGAAGTTAATTACCTTGAAGGAATCATTTTAAACAAATGTAAATTTTAAAATAACTTCGGTTAATACTTTTAAAAGTTTGATTTAGGTTTTAATTCAACATAACATGTTTAAACTTGCTTTCCTTTATAAACTTGTCTACCCAATAATGCTTACCTCCATTATTCAAACAAAAGTCGAATTTGCACCAAACATTATTACAGATTTAATCTACAAATCACCTTCCAAACCGACTCGAGACAACACTCCAATCTCACGCGACAGCCCCGAAGACAACCCCAAAACCCCTCGGTTCGAGTTACCCCCATAACACATGCGATCTTCACACGAGAAAACCACGTCTTCCCCAAAGTTCAAATTCCCAGTGCACAGCCAAGTTACGGTGCACATGCACCTCCGCCGCCGACCATCCACGACCAACGCGACAATCCTCCATAGTCCCAAACCCACTCGCGAGCACGTAGGTGAACCCAGATCCAACAAAACAAACGCGAATCGAAATTTCGTACTCGAGCTCGAAATACTGCATATGACTCAAACCCAAAATCCATCGCCTCCGATGTCGCCTCCACCAGAAAACCCCAACGATCATCTCACAGCATCACTACAACCTCCACGCCTCTATTCCCAAGTCGCGGTCGATCCCGAAACCATATCCACATCACAAATCTCTCGGCTACCCAGACAAACAAAAAAACCAATGCTAAACCCTACTTCAATTGATTTCGATCAAATTGTTTATTGGAAAACTTTGTAAGTATTTTTCCCATCATCTATAACATTCAAGCAAGCTTCAATCCAAATATTAACTCAATTTATCAAGTAAATCCACTGCAGTTTACAAAAAATCCTAATACATTCAAACCCAAATTTAGAATGAATTACTAAACTATAAATTACATACTTCATATCTAAATTCATGATTTTACATCCAGATTACATGCATGTAATTCAATTTAAAATTTAAAATAGTTGGGTTTTAACAAAAATCTTAGTTTTACTGTGTTTTCCAATTCTAAAAATTATTTGTACATTTTAAACAAAAAAAAAATTACAGAAACTGTTTTTCAATCTTCATCAAACATTTATATACAACTTTTATTTAAATTTCGAAATCACATATTGATTTGGTTAAGAGCTTTGAATTTTAAAAAAAAAAACAGAACAAATGCTCTGAGACACAAAGGATAGTTTCATCATCTATATAAACATACATGCTAACAATTTCTACAAATATATCACTCTAAACATAAACAAAGATGATAATCTTTCATGCAAAACTAACGTTATTCTATAGATCGTCACATGCATTAGATATAAATCCAAATTAAACTGTTTTTAAAAGAATGTTTACTCACTTTTTATTTACAGGGCAGGTTATTACTTCCAGGCTTTTGAACATTAATCTGAAATATGCATTTGCTGTTGAATCACTCTGCATGCTTACAATTTGTTGTTTACTGGTTTCTTTGATGTTGCTCATGATTCTTTATTTAAGTTGCAGAAGAATTTGCTATGGAAAATCCCTTCAGAATTTGTAGAAGATATGAAGTTGCAGGTTTTGATCATTGCAAATTTTATCTTTACTTTTAGATTTTATTTTCAGATTTTGGAACTTTGTTTCTGACCTTGCCATTAATGTTTGAAAGAATGAAAATGTTTTGAAAGAAACTTGTTTTCTTGTAAAAACATTAAATAAAATTAAAATGAAATGAATTGCCACTTGTTGTTAATTGAACAAATGTCATTTAGCTTGCTTAATTTTCTTACAAGTGTGTTAGAGATGCCTTATCATGTTTACACATGTTATTAAGTATTTTAACTAAATTTTTATTTAGTTTTAAATGTTAATAGAAAGCTAACTTACTTCATTCTCTTAATTAATAAGTTCTTATATATGTTTATATGGTTACACATGTTTTAAAGCCCCTTTTTAATTAATTTTACTTTGTTTAAATGTAAATAAAAACTCACATGTTAAATTTACTTTATAAATAAATATAAGTTTACCTTTTAAAAGAAAATATTCTAAACTAATTATAATATAAATAAATTCTTTATACATGTATTTAATAATCATTTTAAATTTAAGCATTTTTTAAAAAGAGACAAACAAAACTTTATTTAAAACCTTTTTAAACTATCTTATTAACAATTATCTTATATTTTAAAAACAACTGAATTAGTCTTTAAATTAGATTTTGAAGAATATTAATTTTTAAACAAAGCTTTTAAATTACCATATTCATCCATTATAAATTATCAATAGATTGAATTAAATTTCAAAACAACTCAAATTATAACATATACATACATATATATTACAATTTGAAACTTCAATCTTAAATTTAAAATAATAGCTCTTTTATTCACAATATATGTCAATTTTATATATATTATAAATAGAATAAAAATTTATTAGCTTAGAGAAACAAATCTTATCAATATTACCATATTAAAAATTCATTAACCTTTAAAAAGAATAAATTAGCCAATTTTAAATTAAAATTATAAAGAAAATTATCAAACTAATTAAATTATTTACGCAGATTATTAAATTTATATTGCCTAAAATTCCGGGTTGTTACATCGCTATCGGTTCATTCCTTTGAAGACTTTTTGGATATACGAACTTGTTGTACTATTATGATATTCTATTTGGAGTTGTGATATATGTATAAAAATACTCTGATGTAGTAATGGATATTATGTCGATGTTGTATCTGTGATGAAATGCATGATATTCATTCTGTTTCCGCTATTTTATATTCATCTGATGTTGTTATAAGCTCCATCCGAATGGAGTTCGATGTTTGAATCTTTGGCAGTCGAATACAATTGAGGTATTTAGTGTCAATTTTCGAACATTGGATTTCAGATCATGACAAAAATTCCGGGTCGTTACAGTAGAGGTACTTCTCCTTCTATTCTTGAAGGTTCATTGTTGTTCCATGATAGTTCTATTCGAGTCCTCCTGGATACAGGTGCGTCGTATTTATTTGTATCGAAGAAGCTCATCGATGATTTGTCTTTGGATGTTTCTTGTATGGTTACTTCATTGAGGATTGCGAATCCTATCAGGGGATACGCAAACCTTAGCATGCTTTATGATGATGTTAGAATTGTTTTATGTGGATTTTCTTTTCGTGCAAATCTGCACGTTATTTCATATTTTGGATTTGATATGATTTTGGGAATGGACTGGTTAATGAAATACAATGCCAGGATTATTGTTTTGAGAGAATTTTATATCTTCGACATCCAGATTCATCTACTCAGCTATCACTTGTTCTTCCGAATGTGGATAATTCGAAAGCATCTTTATTTTCTCTTGACTCATGAGATAATGATGATATATCTCGTATACCTATTGTTTGCAATTTCTCTAATGTATTTGAGCCTGTTTCGGGTTTGCCACCCAAGCAGGCAATTGAATTCCATATTGATCTCATTCCATGTGCACGGCCAGTTAGTCGCCCTCCCACGAGGATGTCTACAAAAAAAAATGAGAAACTCAAGAAGCAGCTTTTAGAGCTTGAGTCCAAGAAGTTGATTCAGTCTAGTTTTTCACCATGGGGTGCCACGGTCGTCTTCGTGAAGAAGTCTGATGGTACTCTTAGGCTTTGCATCGACTATCGCAAGCTTAACAAGTTGACCATCAAGAATAGATGTCCATTGCCTAGGATCGACGATATGTTCGATCAACTGAGTGGTGCAAAGGTCTTTTCTCAGCTCGACCTTGCCACTGGTTTTCATTAGCTCCAAGTTACGGAAGATAACATTCCAGTTATAGCTTTCTGCACTTGGTATGGATCTTACAAGTGTCTCATTATGCCGTTCGGTTTGACGAATGCTCCTGCTTTCTTTGTCGATCTTATGAATCGAGAATTTCGGGAATATCTCGGTAAGTTCGTCATTGTGTTCATCGATGACATTCTTGTTTATTCGAAGTCTGAAGCCGAGCATGCTAATCACTTGAGAATTGTCTTGAGTACTCTTCGTCGCCATTAGCTTAAAGCCAAATTTTCCAAGTGCCATTTCTGTAAGAATAAGGTTAAGTTCTTAGGCCACGTTGTTTCTTCCGAAGGCATTTCAGTCGATCCTTCGAAGATCAAATCCATGCAGAATCCGAAGAGGCCTGAGAATGTTCATGAGATTCGTAGCTTCCTTGAATTGGCGGGTTATTACCGCTGGTTCATTAAGGATTTCTCCCGTATTGTGCTTCCTCTCACCAGCCTTACTCGAAAAGGCATTAAATTTATTTGTTTCGACAAGTGTGAAGCTTCTTTTCATCTGTTGAAGGAACTTCTCGCTAATGCTCCTATTCTAGTGGTTCCAGAAAGGAATCAAGATCTTGTTGTCTACAACGATGCTAGTAGATGTGGCCTCGGTGCCGTGCTTGTGAAGAAGGATCGGGTAGTTGCTTATGCTTCTAGGCAACTGCGACCCGAATGAAGTACGTTATACCGCTCATGACCTCGAGTTTGCAGCCATTGACTTCGCCTTAAAGATTTAGCGCCATTATCCATTAGGCGCGCACTTCATTCTATAAACTGATCATAAGTCCTTGAAATATCTGTTCACACAGAAGGAGCTCAATATGAGGCAACAACGTTGGCTCGAGTTCCTTGCCTCCTATGAATTTGATATCCAGTATACCCCTGGTAAGGGTAATCGCATTGCTGATGCGCTTAGTCACAAACATTCGGCTATTGTTTCTATGATGCTAGCTGAGTGGGATGTTCTTGAGATCTTATCTCTTTGTGTTATTCATGATCGAGCTCCATCTTCTGATTCACCTATTCTATTATTCAGTTTGGAAGCTCGACCTAGCTTATTGGATCGTATTGCCGATGCTTAGCGACGTGATCCCGATCTTGTGCACCTTACACAAATTTGTGACTCTAAGTCCCGTGACGAGGAGATGAGGGATTTTAGCAATGATTCTCATGGGTGTCTTCGCAAGAATAACCATCTTGTTGTGCCTTCTAATTCTGCACTTAGGCATGACATTCTTGATGACTGTCATCGTTTTAAGTATACCATTCATTATATCAGTGGTAAATGTATGCCGATATGCATCGCCTTTATTATTGGGAAGGCATGAAGCGCGATGTGGCGACTTATGTGAGTAATTGCATGACTTTTCAACGTATCCAAATCGAACATCAGCGCTTTTTTGGTCTCCAACAGCCTCTAGAGATTCCATTGTGGAAATGGGATCAGATTTCGATGGATTTCATTGACGGCCTACCTCGTTCGAGATCGGGCCATTCTAGCATTTGGGTTATTGTTGATCGCCTCACTACATCAGCTCATTTCGTTCCTATTAAGTCTAATAGGAGTGCTCTTCATTTGGCCAAGTTATATATCAAGGAAATCGCGAGACTTTACGGTGTTCCTAGGTCGATTATTTGTGAATGGGTGAATCGTATTCTCGAGGATCTTCTCCGTGCTTTCATTCTAAATTTCGATGGTAGTTGGGAGGATCACCTATCTTTTGTGGAATTCTCCTACAACAATAGCTTTCAGTCGAGTATCGGTATGGCTCCTTTCGAAGCCTTGTACGGAAGGCCATATAGATCACCTTCTTGTTGGTTGGAATCTGGTGAGAAGCTTATTCTTGGTCCAGATTCTGTTTGTGATTCTTCTGAGAAGATTGATCCTATTCGTCAGAGAATGAAAGAGGCACAGAGCCGCCAGAAATCCTATGCGGACAACCATAGGAAGCCACTCGAGTACTCGATTGGTGATCTCATCATTATTCGTGTTTCTCGTTTGAAGGGGGTTATGCGTTTTAGTACGACTGGGAAATTATTTCCTCGCTTTATAGGACCATTTCCTATTACTGAACGTATTGGCCCTATGGCTTATAGAGTTTCACTTCCAGCTCATTTATCTGGCATTCGTGACGTGTTTCATGTCTCTCAGCTTTGGAAGTGTCTTCGAGAGTCGGATTTTGTTATCAATTCTCCTGATTTCCTGGAGCTTGAGATCTCACCAGACCTATCTGTTCTGTTGTAGCCTGCTCGCATACTTGCTTCGGAGGTGAGACGCCTTCGAAACAAGGACGTATTGCTCGTTAAAGTTCAATGGTCCGCTAATCTCAATGACCGCACTTAGGAAACCAGAGAGTTTATCGAGCGATCCTATCCCGATTTTCTATCTTCGCATAGCGATGGTGAGAATGTCTCTTTATCTCAAGCTTATTTTATTTTCTTTTTGAGTGATGAAATTAAATAGTTGAATACAAATTCTTCTCTAGGAATTGCAAGGACGCAATTTTGTTAAGAAGGTGAGTCTGTAACAACCTTAGTTTTCGAGATTACCTGTAAATATCAAATTATTACGGTAGTTATGATTTAATATTTTAAAGTAAAATAAAATTGGAGATTTTGAATTGCTTATTTGGAATAAACAATGAATTTTGGGAAATAAAATGTCAAAATAAAGTTTAAAAGCTTTATTTTATTTGTTTGGGTTAATAATGAATGGAAAATAATTTTATTTATCGAAAATTCAATAATTTTATTAATTATTACCAATTACTTCTTTTAATAATTTTTAAAGGAAGTATGTGATTTTTAAAGGTTGTTTATTTAAATAAAAAGGTGAAATTTGGTTAAAAAATGAGAGTTGGTTATAAAATTTAGTTTGAAATGGTTTTTCATATTTTTATATGCAAGAAAATAAATTTTTGTACAATTTTTGAAGTTAAAAATAAGGATTTATGCATTTATTTGTGTAAATTGTATATTTTTGTAAAATAAGAGATTTTAAAAATAATTTTTTTAATAAAAATAAATAAATTTTCTTTTTATATAGTGTAAAATATTTTTATTTAACATGTTTATAAGTTTACATGTTTATTAGTGTTAAAACTTGAAGAAAAATGTAATTTGTTTTATAAAATAGTGTAAACATGTGCATTTCGGTTTAAGTGTTGTATTAGAGTCTTAGGGTGATTAATTTATTCCTTAATTTGGGTCCAAATGACCCATTTGCCAACTTAACCTGATAGAGGAAGTGAGAAACATTTTTATAGTATGTTCAACATCATTCTCACCTTCTTTCTCTTCAACCAATAAAAGAAAATAGCCATTTTTCTCAAAACCCAAGCTTTCAAACTCAAATTTCTTCAAAGCAAGCTGTAATTTTATCAAACTAGACCAAAATTAACTTGCTAATAGTCTTTTTCTTCTTTGCATGCATCTTCTTCTTCTGTAGGTATTTAAAAGCTTCAATCTTGCTAAAAGGCTTCAACTTTGTGGAAAAATCCGAGCTTTTGCAACAAATCAACAAGGTGAGACTAAAACCTCACATCTACAAGCCAAAAATATTGAATCAGTAGCTAAATTCATTGGTTTTTACAAGTTTTTGTTCACTGCTGTTCTTGTTTTCGTTTGTGGCCTCAAGTACCAACTTTGGTCCATAACTTTCATCTCCGGCAATAAAATGCTGTCGGATCCTTTTCTGAGTTAAGTTTATATGTTGAACTTTTTTCTGCATAATTTGATCAAAAAACATTGTCATTTGAGTATTCAAATGTTGCTTCAAAATAAAAAAAATACAGTTTTTATGCCTGTAGAAATTGTGTTTTGTGAGTTGTTGTAAACATGGTCTGAGTCCAAGTTTGAGGTAGAATAGCTCTTTCATTTCTTACTGAAATTGTGTGATTTTTTTTGTTTAAAAGATAAAGTTTTTTACTATAAGTATACTAAATTTCAAGTGATTTTGACCTACATATCTTATCGAAATATGCTGCCGAACTTTAACTCAGAGCATGTTTTCGCTCAGATTTTTATAGTGAAAACGCTGTCTGGGTTTAACTTTGAGACATCATAACTTTCTGATACATTATCTAAATTGCATAATTATTTTTTGTTTGAAAGATAAAGTCTTCTACTATATGCACACCAATTTTTATTTCAATTCGATGCCGTTTGGTGCTCTATATTATGCCTGGAAGTCAAACCCAGAACGGACTTTTAGGCATGGGCACATTCTTGTTGAACTATTACAAACATGGTCTGAGTCCATGTTTGAGACAGCATAACTTTTTCATTTTCTTTTGAATTCATTACTTCTTTTTTCGTTTGAAAGATGAAGTTTTCTACTTTATTCACACCAATTTTTAGTTCAATCAAAGGTCGTTCTACCACCTGTTTTATATCCGAAATTTGAACCCGGAGAAGATTTCAGACCTGGGTATTATTTTTCCAGTGTTTATATGTAAATTTTCCATCCGATTTTTGACTTTTACTTCATGTTTTATGATATTTCTAAAATGTTTTGAAGGATATGATGCCTATCAATAGGCTGGCCAAGTTTTAATGAATTTGAAATTCAAATTTGAATTGAATTTGAATGACGGTTTTGAGTGATTTCTTTGGTTTCAAGCACAGGTTTTTCCGCACAATTTTGAAATAATTTTTAAAATAAGTTGACATTTAAAATAATTATTATAAATATTGTTAAATTATTTTAAGTTATAAAATCTATTTATACTCTATAAAGGGAATTTTCAAATATTGTCTTCAAAATTGATTTTGGAAAATAGTTTTAAAAGCTTGTTTTCTCAAATAAATTATTTTATGTATAAAATATACGTTTTTGCACTATTTGAGCGAATGAGAAGCAGAATTAAATGGTCTGGTAAAACACATGGTATGGGATATGTGCATTTATCTTATTGGTTAATTCCTGACATGTCTGTTTGATTGTTTTGACCTTCGGGTCGATTTTACCGATGAGATGAGGTAAATTCAATTTTTTTTTACTGATTTGAGTGTGAAATTTACTAGAGATTAGTAAACCGTTTAGTGCGAACGTGTGGTATGGGATGCACGTTAACACTATTCGGGTTCCTATTCAAGAGTTTGTAACACATTTTCCATTGCGGCGTGCCAGTACTGGACCTTCGGGTCATTGCCATTGCGGCGTATTTGTCTTCGAGACGTTTGCCATTGCAGCGTATTTTCCATTGAAGCGTATTTGTCATTGTGACGTTTTGCCTTCGGGCAAGGTACCTATTAAAGATAACAGTACTTGTCAAGGCTTCGGCCACATGCACGTGCAAGCACTTTTGAGATGGTTTCTTTGACAATTTTTCCTAGTGTATCGCCCCTTTCCAGAATTGGTCCTTTGAACCATTCGATATATCTTTGTGGCGATTACCTTTTGGGAATTTGAACTCTTGGAAGTTCTATTTTTGATATTTGAATTGCCTACACTGGTGTTATATGAAATTTGCATTTTGGCGTTTACTTGAGATTTTATCTCCTCTTTGGCGATATATTTGCCATATGGCGTGTTTGAGATGGGATCTCTTTATGCATGTTTTGGGTTTGCCAAGATGGCGGGTTTAGATTTTCCCCGTAACCATATTTGATGTTTTATGAATGCCGATGATAAGAGGCTCGCTAATTTTTGCATTTTATGGGTTATTTTATCTCTTTTGAGATTATATGTCGGTGTAGTGATACCATATTATCACTCGATGTAATCTTACACTTTAGATTGTTCCTTCTCATTTGGGAATATTATCGCATTATCCTTATGCTCATATTATCGCTTATCCTTGTAAACTGATTTGTTTAGTTAGACTGACCCATGTATTTTATACTCGGATCAGACCGACGTGTTTCAGGTTAGGTACATTTGGACTTAGCCTATTCTACTTCTGCAAGGACTATTCTGCTAGCTCTTTTTCTTATAGCTTTTTGTGTATACCTTTTTGGTTTTCTACTCTGTTATGTCATTCTTTTGACTCGTGTTTGTATTATGGTCGTCATACCACATATGTGATGTATCATTTTGTGTACTCTGTAATGTATCTGTATATGTGTATATATGGAATTATCTGCTGTTTTGTGATGTGTCTTGCATTTGAGTTGTATTTTGTTCTGATAGATCGTATAGCCACATATGGCTTTGTATTAAGTATTTATTGGATATGTCGATCCACTTGAAATAAAAAAATGGCATTGTCGACGTATTCAATAGATATTTAAGACAAGGCTATAGATGGTCGCTCCTATCCAACCCTATTCTCTACATTAGCAGATAGTATTACCACGCACTCTTTGTTAATTTGGGTCTCGGAGTGGGGCATCACAATTCTTGTTCAACTTATGGTACATTAGCAGTATTAGGAACATAAGTTAAAAGGCTAGGGGTGGAATGCCATAAAAAACACCTAATGCAGCTGTATTAATAGAGCTTTTCCAACTTGTGTTATACGAGAATTCATCCATTGTTAACCACTGAGACCATTCGTGAGGCTTATGACATACAAAGCATCTAAGATGTCCTTCAAGTATCTTGTTTACTGCCTCTGTTTGACCATCTGATTATGGATGATATGTTGAGCTTAAATTGAGAGAGCAATCTTGCAACCGAAAGAGTTCTTTCCTAAAAGCACTTGTAAAATTGCGTCTCTATCGCTCACTATATTTTCTGGCATGCCATGGTATTTGAATAACCCATTGAAGAATATTTTGGCTACATGCTTTGCTGTATAGGGGTGTTGCAGTGGGAAGAAATGTGAATATTTGGAAAGCCGATCAACCACTACATATATGGTAGTGTACTTATGACTCTTAGGTAGTCCAATAATGAAGTCCATTGCAATATCACTTTAAATCCTATTAGGAATGGGAAGGGGTTGTAGCAAACCAGGTATGAGAATATTTTCATGTTTGTTTCTTTGACATGTATCACATTATCTTATATAAGCTTCTATATCTGCCTTCATACCATTACAGTAAAAAACTTGCTTGATTTATGATTGGTTTTTTAACTCCAGCATGGCTACCCAGTGGAGTTGAATGATATTCAGTGAGCACATTTTTTATCATTTCCTTATGTCAAGAATCCAGATAGATCCTTCCCTTATAGAAAATGATGTCACCCACCATTTTGTACTTCTCTGACTTGACCTTCCTTCTTTAATTTTTTGTATTAATTCCTTATATCCTTCTGAATTTCGCATGTAGTGCTGTAATTGCTCTAGCCAATTATTCTCTATAGTTGAAATGGCATGGCAACATGGTTGTTCCTCTAGCAATCTGGAAAGAGAGTCTACGGCCTTATTTTCTTTTCCTTTTCTATATGCAACCCTATAATCAAAGCCATGTAGCTTAGCTAGCCATCTCCTTTGTATATATGTGGTTAATCTTTGTAACAGTAGTGTCTTAAGCTTTAATGATCTATTTTGATGATGTATCTCCTTCCAATTAAATATTAGGATCAATCAATGCTAAGAGATCTTTTTCATAAGTAGACAACAATAAAATTTTCCATTCAATGCTTGGCTCAGATATGCTATGGGTTTGCCATCTTGAGTTAGCACAGCCCCAATACCCACTCCACTAGCATCACATTCAACGATAAAGTCTTTGCCAAAGTCAGGCATGATGAGTACAGGTGGATTCATCAAGTAGTGCTTTAGTGTTTCAAAATCCTTTATAGCCTGGTCATTCCATAAAAATGCATTTTTTCTTTAGTAGATCAGTCATAGGCTTGGCTAGGAATCCATAATTTTTTATGAATTTCCTATTGGTGAGTCCTAAAAAACCTCTCAGCCCCTTAATGTTTTGTGGTTGTGGCCACTATTTGATTGCTTTAACTTTATCTGTGTCCACAGCTATGAGATTCTTGGAGATGAGATGACCCAAATAGGTGACTTGGTTCTCAACAAAGGTGCATTTTGTAAGTTTAATAACTAACTGGTTGTTTTCCAGAAGCTACAAAGCAAGTCTAACATGCAACATATGCTCAGACCATGTCTGGCTATAAATCAGGATATCATAAAAAATACCTGTACGATCTCCTCAAATATGGTTTAAAAATATCATTCATCGAAGCTTGAAAAGTTGAGGGATCATTTGACAATCAAAATGGCATCACAATAAACTCATAATGCCCTTCATAGGTTCTGAAAGCAGTTTTTTGAAAATCAGAAGTGTTCATACGAATTCGATGATAGTCGGACTTTAAATCAAGCTTAGTATAATAATTTGAACCGTGCACCTCATCTAGCAAGTCATTAACTAGTGGAATTGGAAACTTATCTTTGATAGTTTGGTTATTAAGTGACCTATAATTTAAACACATTCGCCATGTACCATTTTTTTCTGACCATGGCTACAGGTGAAGAGTATTCGCTGGTGCTAGGTTGGATGATTCCAGATTCCAACATTTCCTTGATAAAATTTTCCAATTTAATTTTGACAAATAGGAATGCATGTATGGTCTGAGGAAAATAGGCTTGGCATTTGGAAAGAGTGGTATTCTATGATCTCAGCTTCGTTTTGGTGGTAGTGAGGGAGTAGGATTAGTAACAGAGGGAAATTGTTGCACTAAAGTTTGAACTTTGGGGTATAGCTTGGTTGTGGATGGACAGAAAGCATGTATTTGCAGCTCCTTTGAACCCAAAAGTAATATAAGCTGCCCTTTTATGCTTTCCCTTGATATGTCTTTATCACCGATCACCATGCTGTTGTCTTTAATACCCTGCCACACATATGGATTATTTTTGAATTGAAATTTAATATGCAATTTTGCAAAATTGAAGGATACATCCCCCAATTCCTTCGTCCACTGTGCACCAAGAACTATCTGACACATCTCCAATGGTATCATCAATAAGTCTAGTGGTATAGTGCACCGCTGACATTTGAAAATAACCTCTTTTCAAATACCTTGACTTTGTATTCTTTATCCATTAGCTATTTGTACCGAATATCGTAGGTCTCTTGTATCTTTAGATTTAGCTTTTTTGACAATTCAGAGTTTATGAAACTGGGGGTGGACCCGGAATCTATCAAAACAGCGATGGGTTTGCCATTGATTAGACCTTGCACTCTTATAGTATATAGAGTAGGTATACTTCACATAACATTAAGAGTGATAGTATATGATTCTTCCTTGTTTTCTTCTAGTGTGGGAGTCTCATTGTCTTCACTACTGTCAGCATCCTTGCTATCTTCTGGATATATATCCTCTTCATCACCTTGCAGTGGCATGACACCCACCATGATATATACCTGTTTGTTTTTACAGACACGACCAGGGTGCCACTTATCATTACACCCATAGCAAAGATTCCTTCTTCTCCTATCAATAATTTCTTGAGGGGTTAAACCTTTATTCTTGGCAAAAGTTTTCTTGGAATTTCTTTCAACATACATTTCTTTACTTGTTTTCTATTGCAGTTGATTTCTTGATGAGCTAAAGAACTAGTTTCTCTTCTTTCTGGTATGCTTGCATTCAAACACCTTTGCTTGGCTCATAGCCTCTCTGAAATCCATAGAGTGTAAGGTCGTAACATCAAATCTAATTTCTTCTTTAAACCCATCAATGAACTTCTTAAGTAAAAATTGATCTGGCATGCATCACACAAGCCTTGCAGTTCCTCAAACTTGGTAAGATAGGCTCTAATAGTGGTAGTTTGCTTGATAATGGATATTGCTCATATGGCTTTTGTAAATCTTCAATTGCAAATCTCACAATTAACTCTACTTTAAAAACCATCCACCGCTCAAAAAATTTCACTTTATTGGTGAGCCACCCAAACCATAAGAGGGCTTCACCCTTTAGGTGGAATGAACAAGTGGCACCCACTCTATTTCTGGTGTGTTGTGATATTGAAAGAGATGTTCAACCTGGCTAATCCATTCCATCACGCTCCCCTCTCCATCATAAGTGAGAAAATCAAGCTTGATGACGGTGTTCTGTAACAACCTTGGAGTTTGAATGGAATTCGAAGTAGTGTGGCTGGGTGAACTAGCTAGGATACCAACAGTATTTCTTGATGTGTCTTTTAAAGGAAAAAGGCCATTTCTTGGTAAATTTCTTTGCGCAGAAGGGACATATAGGGTTCGGTTTTGATTCTTGAGGTCCTTTAATTCTCTTGTAATACCATCGATGGCTTCACTGATGTTATCTATCTTGATCTTAAGTTCTTATGTAATTTCTTGCTATGACTGACAAGTTTCTTGAAGATCCATGATGGCCGATGCAGTTTTAAGATTAATTTGCTCCTGTCTTGTTTCCCTAGGTGATTGATCAGAGGTTCTGTTTAGATTTTCATCGTCAGAAAGTTCGGGTTCTTCATCATCGATGGCAATGATACCAATTTGTTATGCACCATCTTTTTTGACATGGATCTAGTGATGATAGGCTCATGGGAAGGTGATATGGCAGGTTGGTTGTTATGGGTTTATAGCTGCAGGCAGTAAATCAGAGAAGCGGGTGGTGGTTCAGAGGGTAGGGGTGAAGTACAGGAGATGTTAGGCAAGAGAAAAAATAATGCTGAGAATTTAAGAAAAGAATATTGGAGTATAAAAGAAGAAAAGTGACAAATTTTGAATATGAGAGAAAAGAAATTATAATTCATTCATTTATTGATATTCTTACAAATGATTACTCATGCCCATTTATAAAGTAGTCTGGGCATGTATTTCAGATGTTACATCATTAAATTCATAAATAGATTACAATAATTAGGCCCACAAATCTCAACTTCTAAATCTACTCCATGTCTTCTACCCAGACCCGTCCATGTGTGCACGTGCACACTCGGAGAAGGTAGATCTGAAGGTAGTTTGAGGTTCAGATCTAGTCGCCGGGTCTTGCTGGTTGTTTTGGTGCTGATGTTCTATCAGTTCATCCCCGGTTCATCAAAGGTGGTCGTGGAAGGGTTTCGAGCCAATCTGTTTGTGTTTATGTCTTCTTCTGCTTGTACACAGCTGTTTGATGAAATGTTTCTTATAAGCCACTCCTTCTCCTCTATGTCTACTACAATGACTGTGCTCCTAACACCTTCTGGTAATGATTATGTAGAGCAATCATCATTAGAAACTATCGTTTTGCTAAATACTCAAAATTTTGAGACCGGTGCTGCGATTCTTGCTACTGCTCCTTCTAATTCTATGTTTGAAATTGAAAATCAAGGTATTGGGCCTGTAATCGATATGGATGTCATGCCAGAGGTTGTTGTATATACTAGCAGTGCTCTCCTTTTTTTTAACAATTGTAGTACATCACCTATTGTTATCCCTGCTCTTCCTGTGTTGCCAAATCCCTCAACATCAGTGAAACGTAGTTTTGATGCTAGCATATCGCCTGTTGATCCCATTCCAAGTCCCTATGATGCTCCTTCGTAATCTTGGTCCTCCTTACTTGCCTTTAAACCTCGAAATGCTGGTGTTTATACTCCAAATAACTTTGATCTAAAACATTAAATGGGATCAATAACCCTCCTCCTATACTGGTTGAAGCTAGCAAAAATTTTTGGTGTAAATGACTAGTCAGTTTTTTTTGTTGATGACAACCCTTCCTACTCAATCGTGAAAGCTCGTCTCGTGCAGTTGTGGAAACTGAAAAGTAAAATCACAATGCGGTATGATAATTCACTGTTCTACTTTGATTTTAAATGCATGTAGGATAGGCTAAGCATTCTCGAATCCGACCCTGTAATTATTACGAGAAAGCCATTTATTGTTACAAAATGGAGTCCGTTTGTGGATTCAGCTCGTGAACAGCCACTTTCTATTCCAGTTTGGGTTCAATTCTCAAATATCCCTTTTTTGTTTCAATCCATTGTTGGTATTGATTGGATGTCTTGATTGATGAGTTGGTTTTTTATGAGTCTACAGTGCGAAGAGATAGATTGAGCTATGTGAGAGCCCTGATTGAGGTTAAACCTGATAAGTTTTCACCTTCTGTATTACCAGTTGAATTGGTTCCTGACATTTTTGCTTTAGTTAATATTGCTTATAGATGGAAGCCGTCTATATGCTCGAATTGTAGATCATTTGGTCATCTTACCACTGCATGCAAGCACTCTCTTAACCCTATGCCAATCCGAGAAGCTGTAAAAGTTGAAATGAAGCCACCTATCCCACAAAAATCCTCTTCCCAAAGTTGTTAAGCGTGTTTGGATCCTCAACGTGCGCTCTCCGTCAATCTGGCTCCTGTATCGCCAAGCTCTATTTTTGGCTCTATCTCTGATCATATTTCTTGGAATTTTGTAGAGAAGACCTTGGTCCATTATGTGACATTGTTTCGCTAGTCCCCAATGTCCGGCACTCACTTTAAGTTTATAACTACTCAGGATGGTGAGCATAGATAGTTGTTATATCATATTTCAGCTCAACCACATTCTCTTTCTGTTGATGATAAATATGGTGAGCATAGTTGTGATATTTTAAAAGATGAAACTTGGGATAGATGTTTGATTTTCTATAAAGAGTTTGTATTTGATCCCAAGATTGCTCTTTATTTAAGAAATCATGAAAAAACCATTGGGACTGACTTATCGGATGATGAATATGAGTCCTCCTCTGCGCAAGAGGATTAGTATAGTATTCCATAGTAGTCGAGACACTATAGTCTTGCTTCTGTTCTTTTTTTCGTTGTCTATAAAATGTCTGTGCCTCATTTTGTAATTGCTGAGGTGCTTTAGCCTCACACCTATCCTGTATGTCATAAATGATACGACCACTATAATCCGGCTTGCCTGTACAAAATAATAATATATTATTTTGCTTGCAAAAATAAATGGTAAAATTTTGACATTCACCCTTTATCCCCCACCGTCAGTTCACCTGATCCATAAGGTAAAAGCTTGATATATCGAAGAAATGCTATGGAATTTTTTTGATACTCATGGTCTTAATAAGAAGAGTGTACATTTCTAATTATAACAATCTCAATAAGAGTACGACTCCAAATCAGAAGGTTATGGCATGATTATTTTTTGTAGTAGTATAAGTACATCCATAATAAAAACCTTGATACACAACAAGCCCGATATTATAAATATTAAGTGTATAACTATAAACATATATGTATAGCGAAAACAGAAATTTTAAGCTCATAACTATTAAAAATGTAAAATCGAATGAAAATTCATATTCTTTATCAAATTGCAAACTTCTTTGGATTTTAATGGTAGGTAGGGTGAATAAATTTTAAGTCTGTAAAGGTGGAATTTTCATAATGAGATATTAAATGATTCACCTCTTTGTTTTGTTAATAATAAGTTTTTCTTCTCTTTGTATTGTTAATATAATTTCTTTTATTTTCCTATTTTACAAATATATCCTTCAGATTCTTCTATTTATTCATCATCTAAGCATCCAAAGAGTTCCATATCTCTTATAAATATTTCGTACACTTACACACACAATACACATACACATCATTTCCAGTACATAATTGTTAGTTGTTCTATATTATATTTTCTTTAAGGCTTCCAATTATTTCTGAGAATGTAAATATTTTTTAATCCCATGCATCATCATTAAATATAATCAAAATTAATAAAAGTTAAATTTTTTTAAAAAAATTACATGCCGTAATGATCAGATTTTTAAACTGTTTGTGTTTGCACTTTTGACATAGGTGAAAATATTTTAAAGGACAAATTATCCTAACAATTTAAGCACAAGGACACAAGCCTATTTTTTTTTCTATAAGGACAGGCTCAAAACCCATCGTTCAAGCATGCTTTCTATCGTTAAATTTTTATGGCATCTGCCTGAAGCCTCATTCTCTTTCTCGAATCCATCTTACGTGGACCATACCTATTCTCTATCACAAATTCCTCCTCCACTGCTCATCTTAAGCTTCAATTAAGATTTGAGAAAACAAAAATCTAGTAGCGAGCTTCTTCAGGCAACCACAACTCCACGGCAATTGCAAATACAGTATAGTAGACAATGATGGTAAACTGGTATGAAATCAATACATTTATCATCAAATTATAATATTTTATTTCTCTACAACTGATGTGCTTTCCTATTCAAAGGTTGGAATCATTACAAGGGAAATTGTAGTGAGAGCAACACTAGAAATAAAGCATGAAATTGAAAAGAATTTCGAAGCATGAATTTGAAACCTAGAGTACACAATATTTCCCTTTCATGCCCAAGCATGAACATGTATTGTATATGCTTTATGTTGTAGTAGTTCAAAAGTTTTGACAACTCCAATGCAACTCAACTTCCTCATTTCAGCATACACAGAAATCGCGAACACAAATTTAGATAACAGCTCCATGCTCGGCTCAAACAGGCTTGGACATGAGCATTTTCAGATTTGATGACACAATATTCAAAGCAGCTTTGATGCAAAACCGCAAATGACAAATGGACTTGTTTATAAATTTAATTATTTCCTTAACAATACTGCTACCAATTAAATAATAACAAAATCAAATACCTAGTAGTTGTTTGATTGAAATTCATGCTTGGTTATTTTATAAATTGTTTTGACTGTTATTTACAATAAAACTGATACCTATATATATATATATATATATATATATATATATATATATATTCAAAAGTGATATCTAGTTTCTATTTTATATAAGTTGATGCTCTGTAAATTTTAATTATATAGTTGATAGTAGTGTATGACAAAGTAATACCAAAATAGTGCAAAACTGATACCTGGTAGTTGTTTGATTGGAATTCAAGTTTGGTAATTTATAAATTATTTTGATTGTTATTTATAACAAAATTGATACCTATATATATGAAAAACTGATACGTAGTTTTTGGATGCTTTGTAATTTTAATTATTTATTTGACTATCATGTATGATAATAGTGATACCAAAATAATGCAAAACTGATACCAAATAGCTGTTTGTTTGGAGTTGACGCTTACTTACTTTATAAATTATTTTGACCGTTATTTATATCAAAACTGATACATGTATTTGCAAAAATGATACCTTGTTTCTGTTTGATATAAGTTGATGTTCTGCAATTTTAGTTGATCATTTTAACTGTCATGTATGACAAAAGCGATACCAAAATAATGCAAAACTAAAACCTAGTAGCTGTTTATTTGGAGTTGATGCCTAGTTAAGTTATAAATTATTCTGACTGTAATTTATATGAAAACTCTTACCAAAATATATGCAAAAACAATACATAACATTGATACAAAAACTGTTAATTATTTTATTTCAAAGCATATGATTTATTTGCACCATTATCTCTTAAATACAATGTTATATATTTGTTACATACCCGATAATACAAGTGATGCAAACTAATACTAATAATATATTTTTCTTTAAACAGGTTAACCATGGTATATATGTCATGATATTTATCATAGCATTGAACATAAGCCAAATACCGATCAAAATAAAACATGAACAAATGTTGCAAACAAGAGAAAAAATTGTGTATGACATATTGATGAAGAACGATCACTGTTGGGATTTAGCCATGTTCATATCAACAGTGGAAAAGGAAGAAAATATAAAGAAGTGAATTTGTTGTAAAAACTTACGTTCAGTTCAGATCAACTAATATACATTTGAGATGTTGTGTTTATGGTTTTAAATCTCTTATATCTTGCTCGAAATCTTCTTCTCATACTTAGATGAAACAAGACATCAAATCTTCTTCATAACACCTCCGACACTCATCTTGTCCGAGATATTCAAATCTTATCCGAAATATGGGTTGAAATCTCAATCCGAGATCTCACTCGAAATTATATGTTTTTCTGAATATGTCACAACAAAAGACTTCATTTCTTTTTTATGTTCTAATAAGATGATATTATTCAATAATTGCCAAATAAATTAAGCTAATAAAGCTCCACTCTTCTTCAAAACATTAATTTTAATTCTTTTTACATTGCAAATCTGATGTGTTATAATTTTATTTTTACTTTGAAAATCAGAATCAAATAAGTCATTAAGACATCAAATTTAGACACAGAAGTTACTCCGAGATATTTCTAAGATGAACTCAAGGTTCGAGATTTCAATCCGAATGTAAACTCGAGATACACTCATCTCATCCGAGATCTCCTCCGATATGAAATAGTTTGTGTGAAAATGCCGAGATGAAACGTGACTGAAATCCGAGATTTAAAACCTTGGTTGCGTTAAACCTAATTGAATTTATCTTTGTTTTAACGTAGATATAAACACTTGTTGAAATTATGTCGATTTTTTGTAAAAACTACGATCTTATTTTTTATGTTGTAAAAATTAGCTTTGTTTAACCTTTCTTACACATGATGTTATCTTATGACTATATTTTATATTAATTTATACCTGAAACAGATATTACAGTGTGCATGAACCAATACTATTTTTGTCATACACAAAACTGATACTGATACTATTATAATGAAAAACCGATACCATGTTCTGTTATACCCGAAACTGATACTAATAGTGTGCAAAAACTAATATTAAATTTTGCAATACATGAAACTGATACTAGTAGCATGCAACAAAACCGATACCACATTTTTACATGCATGAAACTGATACTAGTAGTATCAAAAGCTGATACTAAACAACTAACATTGAATAAACTAACATCACTACATAACCTACAAACAAACAAATAATGAAACTGATACCGGTTATACTACATATCTTATACTTAAAATGAAACTACAAATGTTACTATATAACCTATAAACAAGTAAATAACAAAACCAATACTACTTATACTACAAAACCGATAATGTAAATGACCACAAATGATACAATATAACCAAGTTCAATAACAAAGAGAAAATCAATGATAAATTAAAAATATGCTAAATCAATATACTTATATAACTAGGTTCAATTACATAAAATTGCCAAAACAAGTCATACAACAAAGTATAAATTTCAACAAATTTAATAAAAACATGAAAACCAAATAATATCTTCTAGAAGCTTGACAATTACGCTTATCGTGACCAGATTGCTTGCATACACATCTATTCTGTTTTTTCCAAAATACGCAAATCCTCTTTTTCGTTTTATAGAAGGTCTACCAACACAACATATCTCCTTAGGCGGCTTAATAACATCTTCAACACTTGCATCAACAACATGCTTATCAAAATTGGGAATAAGATTAATAGCATTAGCATAAGAAGAACGATAAGCATTCATGGTGAAATAATACTCAACATCTTCATAAAGCATTTGTTCCATATAAAGATAGTAATAACTATGAAAGGACGATTGAAAATTTTCATGAACACCTAAAATCAAACCTTGATGGCGACCCGACATAAAAACCAAATCACGATATTCTTGAACCATTTGTTTTAAATGATTCAAAAACCATTTCTAATTATCCACATTTTCTAGACATACTATACCCACAGCTAAAGGAAAAAACCTGCAAATAAAAAACATTAAAACAAAATTTAATCAAGTATTAACTTAAAACTGATATCTAAAAACTGCCATCTGAAACCTAATACCCAAAAATGATATCTAAAAATTGATAACTAAATTCTAATACTACAAAATATCAACCACAATAACTTTATTCTCAAACACATAAAAAATTCTCAACGGACAAAGGAGTAAGTTGAGACCAATAATGACAAATATCATTCTTCAGATCATAAAAGAACAATCAAAGGACAACCGAGTGCTGAAAGTATTATCATCGAATACAAATAAAACAATAACATTATTGTCACCACTGCAAAAAAACATCGGTAAAAAAATGTTTGCTTGGGTTGTCAATTTATCATAGTACAATAATTTTCTTTATACAACAATAATCACACAAAAAAACATATTTTTCAAAAATGATACTTATAGTATATACAACTGATACTTAAAAACCGATCCTCAAATTAGTAATAAAATAGATACTCAAATAGACTTCATTAAATATTTGATACTAACAAAACAATAATTCAACTCATCAATTATTTGGTGCATATCATCGCATTACTCTGTAACAACTTTATTTTTTTTGTGTACTCAAACAAACAAAACATTAAAAAACTTTCATACCACATTATTATGAAAAACGATATTAAGAAAAAACAAAATGGTACTTAAAACTGATTCTCGCATAAATGAATATAGGTCTCAAATTCTCAAACACAACTTTGTCTCTTCCCCAAGAAAATACTTTTTTTTGTTCAAAGTGCAGAAAAGTTAATAGAATTTTTATGGATTTTTCTTCTAGTCTTCCAACTGAAACCTAAATTGATGAAGTATTGAATCAAGTAACTGGCGATTCGTTCATTCGTCACCACCTTAAAAAGCTCTCTCCTTACTCTGCGAATTGAAATGAGATCATATGGGTTTCGAAAAGGATATCCCGTGCAAACGGTTAGGGTATTGTGAAAAGAAGAGAGTTTTGGAGTTGAAATTGAACGGTTAATCTTTTACGGTCACCCAGAAGAAGAAGAAGAAAAAGCACGGTGTATGGTTCGAACATAAAATTAAACATTTTTGTCCTAAAGTGAATTTATTAGTGGGCTATCCTTAACACCGAAAAGGCCTCTAACTTTGTCCTCTACAAAAATTTTCTTTTATTAATTAATGTATCCTAGAATATGGGGAAAAAAGAAATTGTCGGACCAAAGGCCCAATTTGAGGGCACACGGCTAATTTTAATATGAATGAAGGCGGCCTAGGTTTAAGTTCCTGGTCCTATAAAATTCTCTCCCAACCTCCATTTCCATCTTCTTCATTTTCATTTCGGCTACTTGTTCTCATTCTACTCCTTAAAAATTCTATATGGTAACGATTCTTATAGTTATTATTATTTCGTGGTGTTTATTTCGATTTATATATCAATTTCTCACTCAACCTTAGCCCTAATCTGATCAAATGAATAATATCAATTGTTACTCTCTCCCTAATACCATTTCATTAAATTACGCGGTTTTGTGCATTTTATTCGATCGGTTGAAAACTTGTGATTTTGCAAATATGTGCGATGATTGTAAAAATTCCTCGTGCTGAAAGCTACAAGTTAGCACGACAGACACCTATACACCCACAGAATATGAGCACAAAACTTTATTTACTTTTTTTCGATTTCAATTTTTTTATAGCAAGAAGTAGTAGTTTTTTTCAATTTATGCGTGGACCATAATTTGATATAACCCACAAAACTGCTATCATTATGCTTGAATCGTTCAATATGTAGCATGACATACTTTTGTACACTATAGCATATGGGATCTTTCTTTCTTTGTTTTATTTTATTTTTGCTCAAATGAAGCTGTTTTTCGAAATTTGAGAACCCAGTTTAGCATCATTATCAATATTGCGTTTGGATGTTTAAGAACTTGTGATATCGACATAAGTATCTATCTATTTATTTTTTATAACTTGCGATAGATATTTACAAGTAAATGATTAAAGTGTCTTTGGTGCTCAAACAATTTCCAAACAAGATGTTACTAAATAATATGTTCATCATTCTTTTAATTGATATAAGTCTAATTGTGGAATTTGCAACATGTTCATTATGTATAAGCCATACTAGTCAAACTTAATTTTTTTTGCAATTGCATCAATGACTGTAGAAGCACTTGCACATAGAATGCATGTGTTATCAGACATTGATGCACAAAAAGATAGCTGTTTGCTCAGCAGGTCAGACAACCATGGGGATTGATCCACTGATAGTTTATCCTTTGGTGATAACTATCTACTAAATCCATTCCACATTCATTACTACCTATTTGCTTTTTTGTTGAAAATTTTCAAAATTAGTTTGGGTTTGGGTTTGTTAGAGGCAAGAAGTGGGAAGAAGATGGAAGAAGAAAGGTGGAATGTATAGTCCCACATCTTGGGAAATAGGGGATTATACTTAGTTAAATATAGGATTCTCTAAAGAAGTTTGGGCCCTTTAGGCACCCAAAGCTTTGCTTTGATGTGAGGAGGGAAGTTATGCATCGCCACCACACACGCGCACCGCCGCCGCCGTCCGTCCGACGGGCCGGGCCGTGTTCGGAATGACAAATTAATTTTTGTTAACAGGCCGGATCCAAAACTTGAATTTGAACAGACAGATTTTTGGCGGGTTATTTGAATGAAGGGATACAACCGTTTAGTAACAGTTTTAAATTATTACGAAAAGGTGCGACCGTTTGTAACAGTTTCGGACTGTTGGAAAGGATATAACGCTTGATGAATGGACACTTCCTCTTCTACTATAAATAATGATGCCCAGGAACCATTACAAAAAAACAGTCGCTTCTCTACATGCCTTCTTCTTCCTCCTCCAGATCTGCGACGCCTAGAAAGTGTTGCAGACCGCTACCTTTCACCATAGTTTCTGACGCCTGTAAGGTGTTGCAAATGCTGTAACGTTGCAGGTTGATTTTCTTCTTCTTCTTCATTCTATTCTCTACTAAATTGCATCATTAGAGATCAAATTTGACTGTTCTTGGTTGGATCAAAATCGTATAAATTTTGAATCTGATTACACTGTTTCAAGGCTTCATTGAATCCTGAAATCGATAGTACGATAACCAGTTTGTACCTGTTGCGTTGAACTATTGTCTAAAAAAAATCTACGCAGTAGATCCTTGAAGTCAAAAGTACAACGGTTATTTTCTTCATCATTCTCGAATCATCGACAGATTAACCAACAATTTTTAGACAATATCTTCAACCATGGATGGTTCGAGTTCAAGCAATATCAATGCTCTTCAAGTTATGAATCAATATTTGATGCGATTGGAGCATTTTGATGGTGTAAACTTCACTCGTTGGCAAGAGATGATGAAACTCTTTTTGATCATGGTCAAATTGTTCTATATTCTTGAAGATAACTTGGAGGAAATGCCAGAGGAAATTGATAAAGATACTGACGAATTGAAAGCAAAACGAGCAAAGCGTAAAGAAGATGATTTCTTGTGTAAAGGGCACATTCTCAATGCGTTATCTACATCAGTTTATAACGCACGTAGAAGTCTGGGAATAGCCAAAGCACTTTGGACTGGCCTGGAGAGAAAATATTGAATATCTGAGGCAAGCAACAAGAAATTCCTGGTATGCAATTTTATGGATTTCAAAATGCATGATAATAAGTCCATTACTGGACAAGTTAGTGATATAATATATTTAGTCAATCAACTGAAAGATGCCAAGATTGAACTCCCTAAATCCTTTGTGGTTGGGGTTATTATTTCTAGACTCCCTCACTCTTGGAATGATTATAAAAAAAATTAAAACATGCGGAGACGGATTATGATTTAGAGAATTTGCAGCGTCATCTTCGTATAGAAGAGGACTCTCGTAAAAGAGAAATAAATGATAATCCACAAACTGAGTCTCATTCTAAGGCAAATAATGTTGAAATATCAAATTCTCTAAAACCTAAGAATGAGACACAGTTTAAGAAGAAAAATCATTCTAAGAAAGATAAAAAGAAAGGTGCTTGTTATTTCTGTAACAAGTCCGGCCATTATGCTTGTGACTATCGTCTATGAAAGAAATAATTAAAGGCGAATATGGTCGAAGACAAATTGGTTGCAGTAGTGCAAGAGGCAAACTCCGTTGAGAACATGGGAAATGATTGGTGGCTTGATACTGGAGCAACCATTCATATATGTAAGGACCGCAGTCTCTACAAGAACTACGAAAATGTTAGTGGAGATGAGAATCAAGTTACTGGAGAAAACAGTGTTCGCAGTAAGATGATTGGCAAAGGCACTATAGTACTGTCGTTATCTTCTGGAAAGACTCTTACTTTGGTTAATGTATATCATATACCTGGTATTTGTAAGAATTTGGTCTCTGGATATCTTCTTAACAAAGGAGGATTCAAGATAGTGTATGGGTCTGACAAACAAGTATTGTCCAAAAATGGGAAGTTTATTGGACAGGGATATTCTTGTAACGGCATGATTAAGTTGAATGTAATAAATAAATCTTCTGCTTATACTATTGATTCTGTTAGTTTATGGCATGGTAGACTAGGACATGTTAATTATAATTCCCTTAAAATATGCATAAACTAGGATTAATTTCTGATTGTGATTTCGATACTATCTCTAAATGTGAAATATGTGTTCAATCAAAAATACACCGAAAATCCTTCAAATCTATAGAAAGGAAAAACCGGCTTGCTTGATTTAGTCTATAGAAATGTGGGTGACTTAAAAAATCATATCACCTATGGTGGTAACCAATGCTACATAACATTTATTGATGATTATACTAGATATGCATATGTGTATCTGATGAAAACTAAAGATGAGGCCTTTGATAAATTTTAAATTTACAAAGCAGAGGTCGAAACACAATTAGGAGTTAAAATAAAAGTATTACATTCATATCGAGGTGGTGAATATTTCTCAAATGAATTCACCTTATTTTATAAACAGCACGATTTAGTTCACCAATGCACTGCCCCATGTACACCACAACAAAATGGTGTTGTTGAAAGGAAAAACAGAACTTTAGTAGAAATGGTTAATGCCATACTCATAAGTTCAAACTTACCTTATAACCTATAGGGTGATGCTATGTTATTTGCATGTTATATCTTAAATAGAGTACCACTTAAAAAGAATAATGTTTCACCTTATGAATTATGGTTTAATAGGAAACCTAATCTTACAAGACTTAAAGTTTGGGGTTGTTTAGCGTATTTTAGAAAACCAGACCCTAAACGACCAAAGTTAGGAAATAGGGCATTTAAATGTGTGTTCATAGGATATTCACTTAATAGTATAACTTCTATATTCCTAGTTCTCGACACCTTAGAATTATAGAATCCGTAGATGTAGAATTCTTTGAAAATCAAATTGTTGAGATTCCATTGAGATCATCTAGTCCAGAACCTAATACGATTGATGACATCAATGACGATGACTATGCTCCTGCTCAAAACAACATGGAAGTATCAGTACCAGATAATAATACTGAACAAAGGAGAAGTAAAAGAGCAAGAATAGAGAAGGACTATGGTCCTGACTTCATTACGTATCATATAGAAGGCAGTAAGGACAAAGTCCTTAATGTGACTAGATATGTCATGAACGTCGATGATGACCCCAAAACTTATTCTGAAGCTATGAGTTCTAGAGATTCAATATTCTGGAAAAAAATCTATTAATGACGAAATGAATTCCATATTGTTAAACCAAACTTGGGTTTTAACTGACTTACCTCCTGGTGCTAAAACTATAGGATGTAAATGGATATTTAAGAAAAAGTTGAATATAAATGGATCCATTGATAAGTTTAAAGCCAGATTAGTTGCTAAGGGATATAAGCAAAGACACGGAGTAGATTATTTGATACATATGCTCCAGTTGCTCGCATATCTTCTATACGCTGTTTAATTGCACTTGCATCAATTCATAAATTGGTCATACATCAAATGGATGTAAAGACCGCGTTTCTAAATGGAGATTTGAAAGAAGAGATATATATGGAACAACCTGAAGGTTTTAAAACCCCAGGCAAAGAAAAGAAAGTTTGCAAATTAGTGAAGTCTCTTTATGGCCTGAAGCAAGCTCCCATGTAATGGCATGAGAAGTTTAATAAAATAGCATTGTCATATGGTTTTATTGTTAATGATGCTGATAAATGCACTTATAGCAAATCGAACAACAACGATTATGTTATAATATGTTTATACGTTGATGACATTCTAATATTTGGTTCCAATATATCCTATGTGAATGAAACTAAGAAGTTTCTATCTTCTAAATTTGGTATGAAAGATCTAGGAGAAGCTGACGTAATTCTGGGAATTAAAATTATTAGGTAAGAGGGGGAGTTGTTACTAACACAATCTCATTACATTGAGAAGTTCCTCCAAAAGTATGGTCATTATAATGACAAACCAGCACCTACTCCTTTAGATCCTAGTATTAAATTAGAAAAGAATACTGAACGTACCATTATTCAACTTGAGTATTCTTGTATTATTGGGAGTCTTATGTATGTTATGCATTGCACTAGACCAGACATATCACATGTTATAAGCATGTTATGTCAATTTACAAGTAATCCATGTTTTGAACATTGGAAAGCTATTTCTAGAGTTTTATCTTGTTTGAAAGGAACCGTTACCTATGGTTTATCTTATAAAGGATATCCTGCTATAATAGAAGGATATAATGATACAACCTGGAACAATGTAGATTCAAAATCCAAGTCTACGACCGAATGGATCTTTACATTAGGAGGTGCTAATGTGTCTTGGGTTTCCAAGAAACAAACCTGTATATCTGACTCAACAATATTGTCAGAGTTGATTGCATTATCAGATTCTTGTAAGGAAGCGAAATGACTTAGGAATTTATTAATAGAAATCCCATTATGGAAGAAGCCATCTCCAGCAGTCTTGATTAACTGTGATAATTAGGTTACAGTATACAATATCTCTAATAAGACATATAATGGAAAGTCTTGACATGTGAGTCTAAGAAATCAAATGATAAGACAGTTACTCAATAGTGGAGTAATAACCGTTGATTACATAGAAATAAAGAAAAACTTAGCTGGCCTACTCTCAAAGAGTCTTCCAAAGGCAATGGTTTCTATAAAATCGAAGGAAATGAGACTAAGGTCTATGAATGAAGGTTGATCATCCTCAATAAAAACCCAACTTATGTTTTGAAAGGGATAGACAAAGTTCAATGGGTACAAACAAGTTAAGAGAATGATTACGGAACACTAAATCAATAATCCCATAATATTTAGTGTTGGATTCTACAAGAACAGAGGATGAAAAATATGTTCTTACTAAGTCTAGTTACCTTAAAATGGGTGTATCGCAGAAATGCCTTAAGAGACTTACCTATATGAGTATAGAAATCAGGTCGTTTCCTAATAAAGTAAGACCGCTTTCTAAAGTAGACTCATGAACTCAGGATTTAAGCATACGGCCATTAATGTGCTGAGCATATAGAACACTCTATATACGGAAATCAATATATGTGACTGTTCCGGTACTATCACTAGGGGTATTTGGTTTAAGATACGTTCACCATAGACCTCGATAGAATTTTGAATGGTTTACACTAAGTGAAGGTTCAAATCTAAAAGATACCTGTCATTTATGTATTGGTTTTAACAATGATGCAAAACTTGATCTTGGAACTACATTGGCTTGATGCCACTTAGGTATGTAGGTAGTCACTCTGGTGATGCAGCCATCTATTTTATTTATTTTACTTATTTTAAAAATGGGGGAAAATCGTGGGAAATTTTCAAAATTAGTTTGGGTTTGGGTTTGTTTTTGAAGAGGGAAGAAGTGGGAAGAAGATGGAAGAAGAAAGGTGGAATGTATAGTCCCACATCTTGGAAAATAGGAGATTATACTTAGTTAAATATAGGATTCTCTAAGGAAGGTTGGGCCCTTTGGGCACCCAAAGCTTTGTTTTGATGTGAGGAGGGAAATATACATCACCACCACACACGCGCGCCGCCGCCGCCGTCCGTCCAACGGGCTAGGCCGGGTTCATGTTCGGGTTCGGAATGACAAATTAATTTTTGTTAACGGGCCGGATCCAGAATTTAAATTTGAACAGACAGATTTTTGACGGGTCATTCGAATGAAGGGACGCGACCGTTTAGTAACTGTTTTAAAGTGTTACGAAAAGGCGTGACCGTTTGTAATGGTTTCAGACTGTTGGAAAGGATGCAATGCTTGATGAATGGACACTTCCTCTTCTTCTATAAACAGTGACACCCAGGAACCATTACAGAAAAAACAATCTCTTCTCTACGCACATTCTTCTTCCTTCAGATCTACGACGCTCAGAAAGTGTTGCAGAATGCAACCTTTTACCACAGTTTGTGACGCTTGTATGGTGTTGCAAACGCAGAAACGTTGCAGATCGATTTTCTTCTTCTTCATTCTATTCTCTACTAATTTGCATCATCAGAGATAAGATTTGACTGTACTTGGTCGGATCAAAATCATACAATTTTTGAATCTGATTACGACTGTTTCAAGGCTTCATTGAATCCTGAAGTCGATAGTTCGATAACCTGTTTGTACCTGTTGGGTTGAATTATTGTCTATAAGAATCTACGCAGTAGATCCTTGAAGTCTGAAGTACAGCGGTTATCATCTTCATTATTCTCGAATCATCGACAGATCATCCAACATTTTTTGCATACATATGGATTTAGTAGTAAGAATGATAAAGCTTATTTGATCAATTTTTTGAAATTATTTGAAATTCTTCTATACTTAAAGTGTGGGTATGAAATAGTATGGCTTAGTTCGGGTGTTGAGTCTCTTCATAGCACTTGAGAATGTTGTCGATTTTGTATAATAGAATTCACCTACTAGACTATTGGTTCTGGCTTGTTTGCAACATGTTTGATATAGTTTTTTTATGTTATATCATTTATGAATATTAAGTTTGTTTGTGTAGGTCATGTTGTGTGTGTTGCTTTAAATGATTGCATAAATTTGAATAATGTCATTGGCAATTATAATCTGAATGCACGTACTAAGTTATATAATGACTTACACATTTTGTCGATAGTATAATGTATTTGATTAACGATTGATATTTGCATTGCCGACAATTTTAACGAAACTCAATATGCTTTTTTATTGTGTCCGCAAAATTTGATACTTTGATGCTTAAAAACCGAATGAAAACAATATTAAATGATTGATCGTGCTTTTCCAATAGGCTACAATTCATATTTTTGTCCAGGTTAGAAATATGAATAATATATCTCTCTGTTTTGCATCGAACATGAGAAAAAACATGCAAGGTTGTGTATATTTTGATATTCAAAGTTTCATAACATCCACTTCCAGTGATATTCATAATTAAGCATGCATTTTAAATATATCATTGAAAGTTCAAGTCCATTAACATTTGAATATCAACACACATTATAGCTTCACTTTAAGGTTTGAGAATTATCTGGATTAAGTATAAAGATCCTATTCTTTTCTGTGTTGATTGGATTTTTTATTATGTTGGTTGGATTAGATGTTTTGGGTCAAATTGCATTGGATTGTATTTGGTTCTTTGTATCATGACTATTATTGTTGGGGATGTTGTGTTATGGGTTTCTGAATTAAACATGGTTGCTTCTTTTCAAATGCATGCAGCTAGACTTGCTCTCTCTATGTGCGCGCGCGTACACACATGTTATATATATATATTGACAAGTTTACTGTTATTGGAATTTTGCTTGTTTATTTTGTAAAAATATTATCGATGTTTTATCATTAAATTTAGTAAATCTACTTTTTATTGTATTAATTGCCGTAGTTTACTAGTTTACCATGAAAGTCATAACTAATTAATAGGTAATGCATTGATAATGAGAAATTTACTGTTATCATAACAACTCTGTTTATTTGTGCAAGATATAATACATTATAGGTGATAAAATCGCATGCTTTTTTCCTTCTATTTATGATCTAATATAAATATTGGATCTATTAAGCCAAAGTATAAGAATTAATCGTTAAATTTAATTTGAATTATATCCAGTCTCTATAGTGGATTGTGATAATAAAAGTTCTTTTTATTCCCTAAATTTTTTTATAAAACACAAAATAATAGTATTGAATTAAGTTATCTGCAGTTGGGTCCAAATCTCAGATTCAATCCATGGTAAAAGTAAGGAGATTGCTATGGTGAGTTGCTCAAACGTGAGCGGAAGCTAACTCGCTAACAACTGTCATTTGTCCTTTTCATTTTAATTCATGATTGGAAGGATTTGGAACTGTACATATATACGCATTTTGGTTTGAAATGGAAAAAACAAAGAATTACAAATGACTTCGCAGTCCCATTGAAGCGACTCAGCTTAGAATTTCTCTAGGTTATTTTCGCTTCAACACGGTTAAGAAGCTTTTTCATAGATATTGTTTTTTTGAAAACCCAAGAGAACCCGGCGGGCCGATAAACTTCTGAGAAGGATATATTAAATCCAAAACACATCTGAACTGTTCCACTTTTTCTCGGTTTTTTGGACTAAAATGAAAAATAAAAAATAAAATAAGTATCAGCAAGTTAGCTTCCATTCACGTTTGACCGACTGGCCATAGCAACCACCTTTCACCAAATCTTGATTGTTTCTTGATCTTAACGTGGAATGCTTTATTTGAAAAAAGAGAGCAGCTCAACTCAATTGTGCAGCTTCCAACATGGCCAACTCTTGTCATGTGATTGGTTAAGTCCATTATTTTTACTTTTAAACCAAATATTAAGTGGGTCCATTGGTTAGTAATTCAACCAATAGGATAGGATAAGTAGGACTGTTAATGGATACTCGAAAAATCCGACATCCATCCGCATCCACAAAGCGGATAAATATTCGATATCCGGAAAATTGATGTGGATACAGATGTGAAAGCATCCGCATCCGAAAATTAATCGTTCGGTATTTTTCATGATTATAGTTTAAATTATGAGCATTTTAGTATAGAGAAAGATATTTGTTTATGGTTTTATTAAGTTAGAAGGTTATATTATATGCATTAAATGAATATTAACCGCTCAAAACTATTTATTATCATTATATTTGTTTATTTTTAACACTTTTATAATAAATGAGATTGAAAAAGTTTAAGTTAAACTAAATTTTTCCATTTATATTTCTTGATTTATCGATCGTTAGCGGATAGGGTTAGCGGATAGGATGATTATTCGATATCCGTCCGCGTATCCACGAATGCGGATATCCGATGTCCGAAAATGATTTCGGATGTAGATATAGCATTATCTGCATCCAAAAGTACCCGTTGACAGGCGTAAGGATAATGAGTGATATCAATAGATGCTTTATGCACAACTGTTGCTAGTATTCCTGTTATTTGAATTTATTCATGCTTGTCAAGATCGAAGAAGTTGCATTTTGATTTTCTCATCAATACTTTTAGTTACAAGATTCTAAGGATTTCATATTGCATCCTAGGGGAGTAACCCTTTTGTGTTATATTCTTAGAACCATTGTACGTCTCGTTTGATTTGCTAATGGGAACAATATGAAATTATTTTTTCAATTTTCCACTGTATATGTTAAGCGACTTTTTTAATTTTATATCAGAAGTTTCCATATTTCTTTTTAATTATCCCTTTAAGATTATAAATTTAGTTAGTTTGTATTGAAAAGTGCTAATATGAAATAAAATCTCATTGATATGATCTCATTATTAGTAGGATCATTTCTGCAGAATTTTAAATCTTTTAGAAATTCTAACCTATTACGATCAAAATAAATCTAAAACAAAATTAACAATAAGAATTAACAAAAAAAATCAATGTTATTAATTTGAAATCAAATCCAAATCAACAAACTCATAAAAATATCATATCCAAATTAACGGCTATTTGTTTTTTTATAATTTATGACAAATATTTGTAAGTTATTTTAAACAAGTACATGATTAAAATATCTTTGGTGTTCAAATAGTTTTCAAACAAGATGATACCAATCAATACATTCATCATTCTTTCTAATGGATGTAAGTTTAACTGTGGAATTTGTTATATGTTCATTGTAAGCCATACTAGCCAAACATCAATTTTTTTTAAAAAAGAAACTTTTGTTCTGTTTATTTTATTGCATTTTGCATCTGTGGCTATATAAGCACGTGCACGTGGAATGCATGTGCTATCAGGCATTGATGCACAAAAAGAAGGTTGTTTAATCAGCAATGTTCAGATAACCATGGTACTGATCAACTGATTGTTATCTTTTTTATATATCTATCCTTTTCTTTTGTGCATTTAGTATAGATGTAGCAGTAAGAATGCTAAAGGTTATTGATCATTTTTTTGAAATTGAGCTTAGTGTTGAATGCTTTGTGATATTCTTTTATATTGATAATATGGGTAGGGCTGTTGTGACGACCCAAAATTTTAGGCAATGTCAATTTAATAATCTGTATTAATAATTAAATTGATTTGATAACTTTCCTTTATAATTTCAATTTAAATTGGTAAATTTAATCTTTTAAAGGTTAATAAATATTTAATCTGGCAATATTGATTAATATCTTTCTTACAATTTAAAATTGATAAGATTTATTTTTCAAAGATAATAAAATTATATTCTATTATAATATATATATTTGGTATATATATTGTGAATAGAAAATCTGTTCTTTTAAATAAAAGATGAATTTTCAAATTGTAATATATATGTAAGTATATGTTTTAATTTGAAGTTGTTTTGAAATTTAAAATAGTAATTCTCAAAATTTATGCTAAAAATATTTTCTACTTGAAATGTATGCATATTTGTATATAGTGAAGTTTGGTTTGAATTTAATAAAAGAACATTCAAATTTTAGTATATATAAATTGTAATTTGGAGAATATAATTAAATATAGTACTTTTCAAAGAATATTTAGAATTTTAACTTATATTTCTTAAACCATCAAGATAAATATTTTGGATTTAAATTATATGTATAAGATTTTATTTAGTATAGTATGTTCTTTTAAAAGTAATTTATATATATGTATTAAGGTAAGTATGTATTAATTAGAAAAGTTAATTTAAAAAAGCTTTTAAACCCTTTTTAAAATTTATCTAATGACATGTGTAAACATATTAACACATGTTGATAACATGTGTAGGGAAATTAAGTAATATAAGTGACAAATGTAGCTTTTAAAAACAAGTGTCATCTCTTAAATTTTTATTTTCTTTGATTTTTCATAATTTAGTTCATAAAAGCATAAATACTTCTTCAAATTCTTTTTCCCATTCTCAGCTGAAGCAAAAAGAATTTCAAACTAAAAATCTTGTAAAAACTTTTCACCCATTTCAAATTTTCCAAATCCTATAAACCATTTTCAAATCTGGAAAAAAGAAATTTTCAAAACCAAAGTTTTAAACCTATATACATTTTGCCAAAATCTAATACAATTCCTCAAAACAAATTTCCAAAACTTGTAACAATTCTCAAAATATTTTCAAAGCTGAAATCTGAAATTCAAATCTGCAAACAAGTTTTTCTAGCAATTAAACCTACTGCAACCTCAACCTGCAACTCAAATGAAAGATTAACATCAGTTTCAAGCATTTAAAATTAGAGATCAGGCATGCAAAGAATTAAACGTCAACAACAAAGCAATCAAAGCACTTTCCAGTATTTAGATCAAAATTTAAAGCCTGGAACATGCTCTCTGTTCTCTATAAAAAAGTGAGTGAACTTTTTTTTAAAATAGTTTGATCTTGTTTTAACTGCAATGTATGTGATGATATTGGCTTGTATTGAAGTTCTTTAACTTGAACTTACATGAATTGGTGTATATATATATGTTGTGTGAGCCTGTTTGTTTATACACATTCAAGTCTGTTCTCTGTTGATTCAGTGTGGATGTTCTGCTTTCAAAATTCAATATCTACGAATCAAATCCATATTAGCTTTGGGTATATAAAGGAAATTTGTTTGTTGATATATATTGAAGTTTTAAAAATAGTTACAGGATTTTAAATGTAATAAATAATGTTTAAAAGGAAGATAACAGGGAAATGCATATTTATGATAAAAATCAACCATCTTAATTTTAGTTTTGAAAGGCATGATTGTGTTTGTAGCAAGAAATCATGAATTTAGATGATGCAATCATGATTTTTAGGTTAGTATTCTTTGTGATTTTCTGAGATGATCGAAATTTTCACTTTCGCCAAATTCCCGCGAACGAAGAGGAACTGGGCAACGAGCTTTGGTTTGGAGGATGATGGTAGATCGATGGGCAAGGGAAAAATGGTCGCTGTATTTTTCGTGCGACGTCGTGGTCGGAAATGGTTGTATTAGGGTTCGGTGGTCGTTTGAGAACAAGTTGGTTCGTAGAGCAACGGCGATGGCCATTGGAGACGGGAGTGGTTCGCGTTGGTGGGAATGCAAGCTTGAGGGTATGAAGAAGCTTCAATGATGATGGTCGGCGATCTCGAGGTATGAGGCGATGGAATGGTGATGATTTATGGCTACGGTAGTTCCAGCAGGGTCGAGTTTTTATCTCGATTTTGCTTCGTTGGATTTTCGTGTGATCTGGGTTCTCGCTTGGGGTCGCGTGGGTTCCAGTGATAGTCGAAGGTAGTCGCGGCGATCATCGGAGTTCGACGACGTCGGTGCACGTGCATTGTGTGCACAATGAGTCTGTTGTTTTGGTGTTCGAACTCGAGTTTTTAGGTGATATGTTAATCTGGATAAGTAAAACAAACTTTGAAAAGAAAGTCAAGCCTAAGTAAAGGCAACTTTTATAAAAGAAATTAAGTTTTAAATTGTAAAACAAGTTTCCTTTCAGAATAAATGAAAAATCAAGATTTTGAGAATGCTTAAAATTAATATGTTTCAAGACTTGTAATGTTTAAAGTAGTTGGTTTTAAAAGAAATTATGATGTTTCATGTTAAAGTTATATCCAAAGAAATTATAAAGAAGTGTTTTAATTGGTTTTAAAATTTATTTAAATGATTAAGTTTAAAGGATATGAAATTAAGTTTTCAAAGATGAAAATTTGTTTAATTTAATTAAACATGTTTTAAAAAGGATTTTCAAAGATTTTAAGTGTATTAAAAAGTTAAGTGTTTAAATTGTTTTGTTTAAAAGTAAAATTTTATTCAAATATATAATTATTTCTTAAAGGTTTAAATGAAGTTTAATGATAGAAATTAATATGTAATTTAAATGAAAAATCTATCTTTAAAGGTTGAACTTAATTAAGGATAATTAATAAATGAATTAAGTTAAAGCTTAATTACTATTTGTAATTAAGAATAATTACTTAATGATGTAATTAGTGGATGATTAATGAATTAATTAGGAAGTATGTGATTTGTTAATTGGATAATTAATTAATGTAATTAATTTTAGGTTAATTAATTAGTCTAATTAATTTAAGATAATCAGTTTATAATTAATTGAGTAAAATTACTTAATGAAGTAATTAATGGTTAATTACTGAATGTAATTAAGAAAAGAGAAATTACTTATGGAAGTAATTAGTATTACTTATGGAAGTAATTAAATGGAAGTGATTAAGGGATAATCGTTTGATATAATTAATTAAAGGATTAATTAATATAATTGATTTAAAGTTAATTAATTAAATAGTAATTAATTAATTAAAGAATTACGGTTAATTAATGATGGGATTAATTACTTGTAAAGATAATTAAGTAAGAGAGTAATTAACTAATGAAAGTAATTAGAGGATAATTACTTATGGAAGTAATTAAGGGTTAATTACTTAATTAATTTAGTTAATTAATTAATGTGATTAATTAATTAATTAATGTGATTAATTTAAGATTAATTACTAAGTGTAATTGATTAGAAGTGTGACTAACTAATTAAGTAATTAATTAAGAATTATTAATTAATGTAATTAATTAATAATTACTTAATGAAGTAATTAAGGATTAATTAATTAGTGTATTAATCAAAGGATTAATATAATTAATTAAGGAGTTAATTAATTACAAGTTTGTTAATTACAGTTTATGATCAATTAAGACTAATTAATGAAGGCGGTTAATTAAGGATTAATTATTTAATTAATTAAAAGTTTAATTAATTAATGAGGATCGTTAATCAATATAATTAATGAAATTAATCAAGGTTGATTAATGAAAGTGATTAATTAAAGTATAATTAATTGTAATTAATTAAGGAATTAATGTAATTAATTATAGTTAATTAATTAATGGAAGTAAATGGAGGATCATTAATTAATGTAAGTAATCATAGTAGTTAAAGGTTAATTACTGTATATGGCTATGATAATTAATTTGTGTAATTAATTAAAGGATAATTACTTAAGGTAATTATAAGATAATTAATCAAGCAAGATTAATTAAGGAAGATCATTAAGAGATGATTAATTAATTAATTTGTAATTAATTAATGATAGTAAGCAGGATTAAGGTAAACCAAGTGATTAATTTAATTAGAGGTTAATTAAATTGATTAAGAGTTAATCAAACCTGCTTATAGATGATTGATTGATATTGGATGATTTGGGTGTGATATCTCTGATATGTGATATATGTTGCTTGTGAGATGATTGGATAATTTTAATTATCTATTGTGATAATGTAACTCATCGATCTGTTTATGTTATTCTGAACATAAGTTTAATTGTTTAAAACCTTTAAATAACTTGAATATTAAAACGGCGTTTTAGATTCGGTGAGACCGGGATCGGGTTTTCATATTGGATATCCGAAAACCACATCGATCCAAATTAAATGTTAGGTCATGAATCCAAGAGAAGAGCATAGTGAAGACTCGAAGTGTAAGAACTATCCTTCAGTATAACTCTAAGGGTGATTCCGAAATGAGTTTGACGGAAATAGTACTTTAAGGTTCGAGATGGTGATTCAGAGTGCAAGAACTATGGTAATTGACTCTGAGGGTATTCCAAAATGAGTGCAACGAGATAGTGCCTTCGGTTTCGTTCGACCCCGGAACGAACTTATATGGATTGAATGCTTTCAGAACATCGTCAGGTGGACGATGAACATTCTAAGATAGATGTGTTCTATAAAGGTAATCGCAGCTTCAAGCCTCATCAACCGAGAATGGCTAAAATAGGGGAGGTGCAGCAAGGTTAAGTGGGTCATGCCCAAGTAGGACGAGATTTACCCCTGTTTAGAGGTCCCTTTCTATTTCGGCTTAGTGTGTGGTTGGTCACGCCAACCATGGGGTGGTCTTGTTCGGGACTGTCCAGTAAGGGATGGTTTCGGCCTTGTGTTGTAGGGGATTTAGAGTGGACCCTCGGTACGGTGATCTAGGCCCCGTACTGTGACGAGTGGTACCCCAGTAGCCCTGCCATTGATGGACACTCATTCTTCCTATGAGACCCTACGGTTTTGATTTGTATTACCCACTTTGTGGCTAGTAGCTGGAATTTAATAGATGTAACAATTTCGGCTATTTTCTATTTACTTGAAAACCCTAGACACTACTATAATATCATTGGATTTTCTATCAAAAGTTTTGGTTAGCGTAAGGTAAAAACTTTTCCATGTTTATGTGTGGGAAGTCTTACGTGATACATTTCTTTCCAAAAGGATTTTTAAAGTTAAGCAACTTTAACCCGTTTACTCACACCAGACCCATGTTTGACCCAAGTATTTATTTTCTCTTTTATTAAACTCTTGAGTACTCATATTATATCTGAGTAGTCAAGGGATTCATGTTAGCTTTGACGAATTCTGAAGGAGTTTTGGAGCAGGAGGCTTCAGCGTGTAGATATATAATGGTTTCTCTGTGTTAGTGTTATGTCTATATTGTATTGATGTACTTGAGTTGTATGATAGACTGATGTTTATAACTGTCTAATATGTGTTGTATAGGTTATGTAACTCTGATGTATATGATACTATGTAATATTTTATGTGATATATTATATTTCATTCGTTCTGCTGTGAGTATCTGATATTGTTGAGTTTCTTCTTTCCTTGTCTTTTCTTCTTTTATCCCTTTCTTTCTTAAATCATGATGCGTTTTTCTGATGATAGAAAGACTGGTCGTGAAAGTTGGTATCAGTGCGCTAGGTTGAGTGAATACCTAGGCTTTGGAGTGATTTCTATCTTTCTTGAGAAAGCGTACTTGTAATTTTTATGTATAACTATATATATCTATTCTACCAGATTTGTTGGGTTTCCTTTTCGGGTTTTCCAACATAAGTTTTAGAGGTAGATGGACCAGTGGTGTGTGTGTGTAACATGACTACCACTAATGGAAGAGGCTTATATGTTGTGGTAGGAGATATGTTTGTTGAGACTGTAGACCTAATACCGTCTCGATTGAGCTTTATAGCTTGGAGTAAGGATCTCTCTGATCTCCGAAGGAAACCTTTTTAAAAGATTCGGAGTCCATCTTTGAAGTGTAAGATTGGATATTGCTCGGATAAGCAGATTCTCTAGGATTTGGATCTGTCAGATGAGTAGAAGCAAGTGTTGGTATCTTGACAGCTGCGTGGTAGGATGTAGTATCCATGGGTATTTTCGAAGATGTTTTCTCTTGAAGCAGTTTTAGAAGTGGTTGAGGAGCAGTCTTTACCTACCGTAGGGAAGTCTCATCTGTGTAGAAGTTACCTAGATCTCTAGCAAGGAGGTTGGATGTTTTGGAATATGAGACTAAGGTCTATAAGTTGCTTCGCTTCGGCATGGTCTCATTGTCACCCCTTAAGGAGAGCTGGATGTTGATGCCTGGTTTGGAGCCCGATTTCTTGAGAGGATGTCTGCCATCTCGAGGTATCTTTGGTGAAGTAAGTTGATGACTTTTGGGGTTTGAAGATCCTTTGGATTAGAAGTCTTTGGTTAGATGTGGTAGCAGTTTCAGCTCGGAGGTGTTTGTGTGCCAACAAGAAGGTCTTCTGTCTTAGTAGTGTCCTAGAGGTAGAGTTTGGAAGCATCAGTGTGGGTCATTTCTCCGATGGTTCGGGAATCTTTGTGGTTCTTCTTTCAGCAGTCCGGATAGATGGTGAAGGTTTCCTTGAAGGGTTAACCTTGTTTGGAGAAGCTTAAAGCTGTTTGAATTGGTAAAGAGAGGATAGTTTCTTTGGAATCTGAACTAGGTAGGATCGTAAAAGTGAGTTGCGATTAATTTGGGAATTTATCTTGGGCAATCTTTTGTTTGAGACTAAGGGTTCTCATGTGGAAGTAGGAGCTACTGAAGTAATCAGAAATTTGCCTGCATCTGGAGTTGAATTTCATATTATATTGGTTCTAGAAGCGATACTAGTGGTTAGCCTAATAGTAGGATGGTTCTTAGAGAAAGAAGAATTGGTGTAGCAGCTCAAGAATTTTTGGAATTTGGATTGGTCAGATCTAGTTTTCAAGTTTGGATTCTGCTGTAAGGTTGTGTGACCGAGTCGGATGGGTCACTAAATTTTATGGATCTGATAAACCATATTTCCATGATATATTGGATAAGTTTGTACTCGTGTTCATCAATAGTGTTCTCATCTATTTTAGAATCAGAGTCATGCAGCGGAAACAAGGTAGCAGCTGTGCGAGGAAGGCAGCAAGTTCCGTTTTCTAATGCTTGGGAAGTAGAGCTTGTGTTCTGGATATCGGCGAATCTTGGAAGATCATTTTGATGAATAGGATCCAGAAACTGGTTTGCTTTGATCTAGTTGTTTCTGGAAGCATCGGCATAGGTTGAGCTGATCAGGAAGAAGATGGGCAGGCAGGATTATCAGAAGGAGTATGTGGATAAGTTTGGAATTCGAAGTTGGAGACTTTGTGTTGTTAAGGTTTCTTGGGTTAAGAGAACAGTATGATTGGGTAAGATTGGATGGCTAGTTCTGAGGTATTTGGGATTTCTTATCTGCGTTTTTGATAGGATAAGTTCTTTTGTTTATAGGATTGAATTGCCATGACTGGGATTCATTGTATTTCACGTATCTCTGAGCGAGAACGTGTATGATTCATCGTTGGTTGTTGAATTTGCAGTTCAGTTGGATTTGGAAAATGTGTTGGACATGGGTATGATCGGATATTTTGTTCAGATTAGCGGATCTAGAGATGAGAGGAGCTCTGGATTCTGGTGGTATAGTTAGTTGAGCTTCTGTAGGGCGAGTCTTCCAGTGATTTATACTTGGAAAACTCTAGATAGTGTTAGTAAGATCTATCCTGATTTGTGTTAAGTTACTTAGTTAGGTTTGTTTGTTTGATTGGTTGCTTTGATTGTTAGTAACTGGATGTTAGGTATGCTTTGCTGTTTGAAATTAAAATCTTTACTGGGTTATTAAATTATCGTTGCTTTTAAATTTCGGGGACGAAATTCTTTTAAGGGGGAGGAATGTGAAGACCCGGAATTTTAGGCAATATCAATTTAATAATCTGTTTTAATAATTAAATTGATTTGATAATTTTCCTTTATAATTTTAATTTAAATTGGTAAATTTAATCTTTTAAAGGTTAATAAATATTTAATTTGGCAATATTGATCATTATCTTTCTAACAATTTAAAATTGATAAGATTTATTTTTCAAAGCTAATAAAATTATATTCTATTTATAATATATATATATATGGTATATATATTGTGAATAAAAAACCTTTTCTTTTAAATAAAAGATGAATTTTCAAATTGTAATATATATGTAAGTATACGTTTTAATTTGAAGTTGTTTTGAAATTTAAAATAATAATTCTCAAAATTTATGTTAAAAATATTTTCTACTTGAAATGTATGCATATTTGTACATATTGAAGTTTGGTTTGAATTTAATAAAAGGACTTTCAAATTTTAATATATAAATTGTAAATTGGAGAATATAATTTAATATAGTACTTTTCAAAGAATATTTAGAATTTTAACTTATATTTCTTAAACAAACAAGGCAATTATTTTGGATTTAAATTATATGTATAAGATTTTATTTAAATATAATGTGTTCTTTTAAAAGTAATTTATATGTACGTATTAAGATAAGTATGTATTAATTAGAAAAGTTAATTTAAAAAGATTTTAAACCCTTTTTAAAATTTATTTAAAATATCTAATGACATGTGTAAGCATATTAACACATGTTGGTAACATGTGTAGGGAAATTAAATAATATAAATGACAAATGTAGCTTTTGAAAAAAAGTGTCATCTCTTAAATTTTTATTTTCTTTGATTTTTCATAATTTAGTTCATAAAAGCATACATTCTTCTTCAAATTCTTTTTCCTATTCTCAGCTGAAGCAAAAAGAATTTCAAACTAAAAATCTTGTAAAAACTTTTCACCCATTTCAAATTTTCCAAATCCTATAAACCATTTTCAAATCTGGAAAAAAGAAATTTTCAAAACCAAAGTGTTAAACCTGTGTACATTTTGCCAAAATCTAATACAATTCCTCAAAACAAATTTCCAAAACCTGTAACAATTCTCAAAATATTTTCAAAGCTGAAATCTGAAATTCAAATCTGCAAACATGTTTTTCTAGCAACTAAACCTACTGCAACCTCAACCTGCAAATCAAATGAAAGATTAACATTAGTTTCAAGCATTTAACATCAGAGATCAGGCATGCAAAGAATTCAACCTCAACAACAAAGTAATCAAAGCACTTTTCAGTATTTAGATCAAAATTTAAAGCCTGGAACATGCTCTCTGTTCTCTATAAAAAGTGAGTAAACTTTTTTTTTAAAACAGTTTGATCTTGTTTTAACTGCAATGCATGTGATGATATTGGCTTGTATTGAAGTTCTTTAACTTGAACTTATATGATTGGTGTGTGTGTGTGTGTGTGTGTGTGTGTATGTTAACGTAAAAATCAGACGCTAACACCCCGATGAGTATAGAATTAACGTGAAAGCACCACCCGTTGGTACGGGAACAAAGTATAAGCAGAGAAATTACAGAAAAGCAGTAAAAGACAACAGTTTTATAGTGGTTCGGCTTAAGATCGAACCTACGTCCACTTTAATTTCCTTTATTGATGATTTGATTACAATTCTTTACAATGCACTTCGATTACAACACACTTTTCGACTAGTAGCTCAAACTTTGATGTAAAAGGATCTCTTGAGTTCACGTTGAATGTTCTAGATTTCCTCTTGGAGTTTGTTGTAGCGTCTTTGGTGTTTGGAGTGCTTGATGTACTGCTTAGGTCGGGAGAATGACAGAGTACCGACGCTTCGGAGAATGATCCCCAAGGTCCCTTCAATGTTGGAGCTTAGGCCGTATTTATAGGGAATTATGGACAGGCCCTTAAGTCGTGAGCGACTTAAAGTAAATCGTAAGTCGTAGGCTACGACCTAAGATAGGTCGTAGGTCGTCAGCAAGTTAAGGAGATATGAGTTACGACCTAACTGGTTCGCACTTGGCCATCTGAACTAAGTAGTAGGTTCTAACGACTTAGGGGAAAGCGGCATAGTTTAATCACTAAGTGCTAAGTCGTGAAGGACTTAAAGTAAGTCGTGAAAGCATTAGGTCGCTGCCGCTTTAACTCTTTAGGTCGTGAAGTACTTAAGTCGTCAAGTCGTCCACCTCTTAAGTCGTTAGGTCGTGGAACTTCTTAATTCGTTAAGTCGTGGCACTTCTTAAGTCGTTAAGCCGTGGTACTTCTTAAGTCGTTAAGCCGTGCCACTTCTTAAGTCGTTAAGTCGTGGCACTTCTTAAGTTGTTAAGTCGTGGCTTCCTGTAACTCGCTTAAGCTGTTTCATACTGTGCCATTAGGTCGCTCAACACTTTAACTCGTTAGGTCGGTAAGTCGCCTTCAAAGAGGAGAGTTAGGTCGCTGGAACCACTAGGTTGTAGGTCGCTGGCCTCGAGTAGAAGACAGGTCGCTTCATTCTTTAAGTCGTATACCGTTTTGGACGGGGCGCTGCCCTAGACCCCTGCGACCTGACCGGGCAGGTCGAACACCGTAGTGGTGGCGTTGGCCTGCACCCCCACCTTGGGGGGTTGGCACCCCCTGGACCCCCCCTCCGTAGGGGATCTTATCTGAAAAACCATTCAACAGAACTTGCATTGTTGAGATGTTGAGTTGACCATTCTTCGAGACGAACTATCATTGGCTTCTCGGTCGATTTTTTGATATCACGACCTTGCTGAAAAAGTGGAGTTAACACTTGCCCCTCGAAGTATACACCTAGGGACTAGGTCGTGTGCTTCGATTCTTCTTAACTCGTGCTTTACTGAGTTGCTAGGTGGAGAGTGATTGACGACCTAACCTCTTTGCGGCTTAATTTTTAGGTCGCTGCTAAGCTCGTACCTAGGCAAACTTGCTTTGTTTTGACCTGAAGACTTTTGAACTTGACCAGTGCGACTTAATGGAACTTCGACCAAAACTTGTTGCATCTCTTTACAGATTATTTTAACAACCTGTTAAATGCAACATTTGCGGGAAAATGGGGCGAATATACTCATCACCGATTGCCCATATCGAGTGATGGATTAGACCAAAGAACTGATATTTTACTGTAAGTAAATTAGTATGGATTCGATGAATTGTTGCGAATCAACTATCTTGAATGAAGTATCAACACAAAATTTTACACAGTTATAACTGCTACCTGCATTGACACTGCACTTACTTTCAAATAACAAGCCTCGAATTTTTCTGAATTGACATATTTGCCAACCAATATTATTTCGAGTATTACTTTATTTACTTGTTATTTAAGTAGCTTTGCACAACACTTCACACGCTTTTAGGAAACGTGCACCTTTACTTTCGAATATTTAGTTCTTTATGTAGAATGTCTTCTCGGTAAGAAGAAATAGTGGAGCAAGCTGGATTTTTTCATTTCTAAGATTTTCAGAATCCGAGTTGTTGAGTGCTAATTTCGTTCTTTACTTTGCAGCATCCCCTCTCTTTCTGAATATTCCAGTCATAAGTCAATTTTTAAAAGGCTATGTGCTGTGGCAGTTAAGGAGAGGAGCGTTAAATTTCTGCTGAAAGACGAATTTCTACACTTAATTCGGACTTTTTCCCTCTTTTAATTGACTCATCTTTATGATGCCCCAGATTTTCAAGCAGAGACTTCAGGTGCCCCAGCTCCCGCAAAGGAATTTGCATCTAGGGGACCTGCACATGTATGAAATTTTTTATAGTATAGAATGAGATGATTCTTCCTACTTGTACAGACTTTTGTCTGTATTTGAGAATGTATTTATCCCTCATTTTCATACAAGTTTCTTTATTTTTCTCTACATGATACTGCAGTGAGCTTGTGGTGTGTTACTTGAGTACTGCTTTTTACTAATGTAGCAATATTATATTGCTCCCATACCACAGCTCATTGTAATATTCTCCATTTTGCGGAGACTTTGGAGAACAATTCTTCTGTTTTAAGAAGACTTGTACTCTTATTTTAGAGAATAATTCTTCCATTTCAAGAAGGCTTGCACTCTTGCTTTAGAGAATAATTCTTCCATTTTTGAGGAAATGTTATTCTGCTTTAGTAGAGCGTGCCTTGTATTTGGGAAGTTTTTTCTCTTTTTTCTTTTACACTTCATCCTTCAGAGATGGTCACTTTTGTTTTTTGAGAAGTGGATTCTCCTGCACGATGAAGCGGGCTTCCGAAGAAGGCTTTGGCGCTTCAGCTTGGTGAAATGGGCCTCATTAGAGGGTTTTTTTTTACAAACTTGGGGAATGTGCCTCATTGGAGGAATTTAATTTGCACTTCAAACTTGGGAAGTGAGCCTCATTGGAGGGCTTTAATTTGCACTTCAAACTTGGGAAGTGTGCCTCATTGGAGGGCTTTAATTTGCACTTCAAACTTGGGAAGTGTGCCTCATTGGAGGACTTTAATTTGCACTTCAAACTTGGAAGTGTGCCTCATTGGAGGACTTTAATTTGCACTTCAAACTTGGGAAGTGTGCCTCATTGGAGGACTTTTTCCTTCGAAGAGTTGTGCCTCCGAAAAGGGTTTGTGCCTCCGAAGAGGGCTTGTGCCTCCGAAGAGGTCTTTATTTGGCATTTCAGCTCTGGAGAAATGTACCTCCGAAGAGGTCTTGTGTGTTTTCTGTCTGCTTGCCTATGCCTCTTCACCATTTGCTCCTCAGCAATTCCTCGTTATCATTTCCAAACCCATGTTCTTTTCTTTGCCAGTTATTTGTTTCTTTTCCAGAGAAGTGCTCTTCATTGTTAAGTGAATCCATAAGGAAGACCCAAACTACCCAACTAGATGTCTGTTTGCACAAACGATCTCCGTCGGTTAGCAAGGGCCTGGAACCTTCGCGTTGAGAAGGTACCCTTTTGGCAGAATCAACTGTTTGTGAGGATCACTTCTTATGCAGGAATTGAATTCGAAACTTTTCTGGCTTGACATTTATTTGCTGAATGATTTATAGGAATCGCTTAGCTTTGTGATGTGCTGACTAGGTAAGCTTTGTTTTGATTGCCTGCAATATTAAATCGACATTTTAGCAATATATTCAAGATATTTGCATATCGAAATGAAACAGGCATTTTATAGTAATAGAAAACACAAGATTTATAGTTCCTATATCTCATATGCAATGTTTTTACAATGGCTTTTAATACGAGAATGATACATCCATCATTCTTTTACAAATTTGTAACAAAGCCTTAAAGTAAAAAATGGATGCAAGTTATTGTTGTCCCAAGCTTTCGGAATTGATTCTCCAGTGTGAGGGGACTAGATGGCAGCATCTTTCAGAACAGGAACTTTTTCTCCCTCCGGGGCTTTTCTTAGGGCATGAGCGTATCTTTCCATCTCATCCCAGCTTCCGCCCGCTGGGTGAGGGCCTCCTGTGATAGCATTAATGATAAGCCTCCCTGATCCCTGTGCTGCAGTTCTTTCATTTGAGCCATATTGATGAGCGAGAAGTATTTGCCCTTGAGTCGATGAGGATGGGACATTCTTGTTTCATGTGACGATCCAGGATTTTGGCCCTATTATTTTAATAAATATTTAATCTGACTAAATGAAAAGTAAACTGATCATTTTAAAATGAATAAATCTCTCGAAATAAATTGCCATTTATTTGTATATATTGGTATTTTAAAAGGGAAATTGATTTGAAAATTTGAAATAGTCTCTTAATAATATTTATAATAAAATTTACTTTATATAATGAAATTAAATAACTTTGTCTTGGTAAGATGTGAGAAATAAATACATATGGATAATAATGTTTGAAATAAAATCAAAGTTTATCAATATAAAATATAAACATTAAATATAAGTATAAAGCTGAGTAAATCATGTTGTACATAACTTAAATATTGATAGTTAAAATACAAATACAAATAAATATAAGTATAAGTAAAACCATTTAAATATTGACAGTCAAGTATAAAATACAAATGTAACTAAATTTAATACACAAAATATCTTCACTCATAAAGCCCAAGTGTTTGCCTGCAAGTTCAAACTAGAAATAACAATACACAGTAACATTTTAATAAGTATACAACTAATTAAGAAACAAGACAAGTTTTTTTATACAAAACAAATTATCTTCATAAACAAGGCTAAAAAGTTTAAAAATAGATCTGACACAAATAGCTGTATGAAGTTCAAACTAAAAATAATAAGACAATATATATATATATATATATATATATATATATATATGTAAACATATCTTCATTTGCAAGCCAAGTATTGCCTGCAAATCTATATTTTTTTTTCATATAAAATATTTATGTACAGCTAAAAAAATGACAATTATGCGAACTTATTAAGCAACAAACATTTAATGCTCTTTGCTCTAGCCTTATATTTTGTCAATCCAAATATTTACAAATCTTATCTTTCTCAGTACTAAAATCTGCTCATATCAATCGAAGCCAAAAGAAGACAAGCTATTCATAATATACAAAATATCTATACACAACAAAATATAGTAATAAGTATGTAAACATATTAGGGAACCAGTGCATTTAATGTTTTCTTTTCACGCATATATAGAGATCATCTTTGCCGAAATAGCAGGATCATTTCAGCCTCCAAGTTGAAAAATATCTTTAGTCAAAGCAATAAAAGTTTGACCAAAACAAAAGATAAACACTTAACTAGTTAATACCTTCCCTTATACACCTGTTTTCTCTTATATATGTAAGCATCTTCTTTTTGGTTCGTTCAAACTTTTCTAACCTGAGAAAAAAAAACAAAGCTCAAATTGTTATTCAAACCAAAAGCAGTAAACACTCAAAACAGATTCAAGGGCAGTTTCAAGTTACAGGCGTTCCTAACATCAAGTATTCTCTGTCCAAAGATTTTGAAGGTGAGTAAACCTTACCTTAAAAAAAGTTTAATCTGATCCTATGAATTGTTATCAGTGATAAATGTGGTGGTAATATAGTTTAAATGTTAAATGAATAATGAATGTGAATGCATGTATATATAAATAAGAGTCTGTGAAAATACCTGTACATGCTTCTCTGTTTTTGGATCTCTGTTGTTTCACAGGTCCTTGATTCACCATTAAAATTCATATCTCCAAATACAAACAATTTTAAGCTTGGATTCTTGAATGAAATATGATGATAACAGTATGGTATCAACTCTAATAAAGACTTCAGGAATTCTAGTTTAATAATTAATTCAAAAAAATAAGAAAATACTGTGATGATCAGATATAGGTCAAAAATTAAGGAACCCAATTTCATGTTTGGATTACTTAATCAGGTTTGCAGTTGTAAATCATCAATTTAGGCGTTAGAATCCTAATTTTTAGTGTAGAAATTTTTGAGATAGCATGGGATGTTCGATTTTGGGGGTTTGGTCAATCATCGGCGATCAGAGATGAACTGGAACTCGAGGTTGCTGTCGAAGAGGGCTTAGAAGATGACGAACTAGGGAAAAATGATGGGTCATTTTTAAGATGACCGTGGTGTCAGAGTTTGATCGAAGTAGGGTTTCTACCTTGGATAAGGTCGAAGGTGGAATCGGGGTTGTTGAGCCATGTCTCTGGCATCGAGTCTCATCGAGACAGGTGGAGAAGCAGCATGGAAGGCTAGGGAAGATGTGGCCGTGGTTGCGTGACGACCGGTGGTCTGAAGCTTTTGGATGAGGGGTTTACAGGCATAGAGATTAGTTTCAGATCCGGCTGAATTGTCTATTTCGATTATGGGCCGGTGCTAGTGTTTTGGGTGGTCGGGGCATTCGGGGAGATGGTCGGCGACTTGGGGAAGCTAGCGGCGTTGTTCGGAGGAGGCCGGAGTGCCGTGCACGTGCATGTGAACGTCTGTGTTGCTGTTGTTAGCAGTGGGTTTGTGTTTTGGAGAAGAAGAGGAGCGACTCGGGTAAAATTCGAAGTTGTTTAGTGGGTGACCCGAAGCGTGAGTGGTATGCGAGTGGCAAGGAGAAGGGCTCGGGTTTGGGATTATTTCCAGCCAGGTTTCTAAAATTTAAGAGTAAAACATGCTCTGGTTTTAAAAGAGAATTTGTAACAGTTTTTAAAGCAAAGAAAAATCGAAGTTTAAACAAGTTTGAACAAGTTTCAAAGATTTTTAATGGTTGAAATTTAATGTTTAAATTGTTGTGTTTTAAAGAAAATTTTATACTTTCAATTTTAATATTTATTTCAATGTTTTCAAATGAATGTTGAATAATGTAATTGAGTGTCGAATAAAGATAAAAAACTTTATCTTAAATTATTTAAGTTATGGTTAATTTAAGATGATTAATTAATGAAACAAATCAAAAGTTAACCACTTAATAAAATTAATTGGGTTGTAATTAATTAATGTTAAGTAAGCAGGGTTTAAAAGTGGTTGAAGTTATTAATTTAATTTAATTTAATTTATTAAAAATGGTGGGACTAATTAATCTTGCTTATGGACGATTAAATCATATTGGATGGTTTGGATTATGTGATACCTCTAATATGTGATTATGCTACTATATGATATGAGATGCTTTGGTTAAATAGTGATAATATGGATTACCTATCTATAGTAATGTGAATCATATATTTATGTGATTATGTTATTTCGAATATAAGGTGAATGGTTTAAACTTAAAACAACTTGGCCTTAAAAAGATAGAATCGAAGTCGAAGAGATCGGGATCAGATATCAGCAATATCCGGAAACACTTCGATTAGTAATATGTATAATTCTTTAAAGATTTGAGTATAGAATCTAATAGGCTGAAATGGAATAAATTAAGTAATTGGACCATGGAAACTAAGAAACGTTACTTAAATATTATTTGGTGAAATAAGTATTTGACTATAACAAGATAAGAACTCGTAGTGAGGTACGAGTTACCCTAGCTTTTCAAAGAAGTTTTACAACCTTAGTATTTCAATTAAATGGGTTTTCTCACGCTGTTTTCCAGCCTGACCCGGGTGTTACTTTGGTGTAATGCTCGGGTCAGACCGAGTATTACAGATTTTTAGGTAGGTACGTTCTGGAGCTCAGGAGGCGAGTTGGATGGCGATATCGTATGGAGTATTCCGCTGTATTTATATTATTGTTAATCTCAGTCATGATAATTGTAAATATTCAGTGACTGTATACAATGTGAAACTCTGATGTATATTAAATGTAATCGACAGTTATAATATTCTTTTGTAAATTGTTATTATTTACTATTATATTTTATCCGCTGCGAATGTGAGATGTTTGGTGTTTCTGTTCTTCTTCTATCTCTTTCTTCTTTTTCATAACTATCTGGAATTTTCGGGTTCGAAAATTTTGGGTCGTTACATTTGGTATCAGAGCAGGAAGGTTAAGGAAGAACCTTGGTTCTGGTGAGGATTACTCATTAAATAGAGTTCGTAGAACTCTAGAATGAGTTGAGTGTATATATATATGAGCGCGTACTTGTAATTTTCTTATATAAAGGTTTTAAATGATTTTATATAAAAATATATTCTTGATATATAAAGAGATATTTCCTTCTAATAAATATTAAGGTGATTGGTTGTAAAATCTTTAGAATTAAATTAATAAGCAATATAATACAACCAGACTGAAGTCTTGAATTAGAATTAAATGAAGTAATATAAAATACAACCAAATTAAAATTAAATTAATTAAAAGTAAAATTCTAGAATTAGAACTCAGAAATTAGAATTGTTTGAAACTTTAAATAAACAAAGTCAATTTGGTTTAAAAGGGTTAAACCAATCCTTGAGAATTTAACTCGAATTTATATAATTCGAGATGATTTAAATTTGAAGTTGGAATTGAATTCATTCAAATTGAACCCGATTTGAATTAATTGAATTTGGAATTAAAGATGTATAAGTTCAAAAATTTAAATGGAAGATTTGGATAGAATTGTAATGATTGAAGTTGAAGTGGATTCAATTGAATGGATATTAGTCCAAAGTAATTAGAATAACTTTGGAATTGTAATTAAAGTGGAATTGGTTTAAAATCAAAAAGGAATTTGAAATATAGATTGTAAATGTAATTTATAAATTGAAATAAACCTCATAAATAAATGAGTTTATAATTTGGAATAGAATTCCAGAGAAAATTTCAAAATAAACTAGGATGAAAATTCCAGAGTAATGTTTAATTATGAATTGGGAATTTGGAATTTTTTTTGGGAGAATCTAAAATTCCTTTGGGTTGAAAGTGGTTTCCAAAGGTTTTGGAGAAATAATAGCATTATTTCAAACATATTGGAAGTGTTTTAGAGAGATAAAGGCATTAAACTCTTTCGGTCACTGGAAAATAACGTCGGTGATGACTGCAGCATCATCGATGTTCGTTTTTGAGTTTCTAAAAGAGAAATTTTGCTACCAAATTGTTTTAAATTGGAATTGTTTGTGAATTGGGTTTGGTTTTGAAATTCAAAAAGGGATAATTGAATTTGCTAAATAAGTTTGGATATAGTTGAATTCTAAGGTGATATTGAAATTTTGGAAATTTGTTTAAACTCTGGAACCTTGATTAAATGTTTATGGAATAATAAAAATATATTGACTAAATGAAATATATAATTCCGAGTTAAAAGCAAAATGTGAATGTAATTGATATTAAATAGTAATTGTAAAATTGAAATTATAATTAAGTTATACAAGTTTAAAGATCAAATAGAATTTAATTTGAATTGGAAAAGAAATCATGATTGATTCAACTTGAATTGGAGTAAAATCAATTTCAATGGAAATTGAAGATTATTTAAATTGGAATTGGTTAATTTAAATGGGAGTGAAAATTTAAATTGAATTGTTGGGGAAGTGAACAGTTTTGACTCTAGGCTGTTTTCAATATAAATTGTCTTAATATAAACTTATTTTTTTTCTAAGCTATTAAATATATACAACCTTTCTTTCTTAAAGCCAAATTATTTTATACTTGTTTTACAATTATTTTGGAACTATTTAACCATTTTTCAACTGTTTTCTAAATTTATTACTATATTTCAACTATGTTACAAATTAATTACTAATTTACAACTATTTTGCAATTATTAAGATTTCTATAACTATTTAACTATTTTATAATTAGTTAACTATCTTACAATTATTTTGCAAACTAATAATTATTTTTCAACTATTTACCTATTTTTAAAATTTTCAAGCTATTCTTCTAAACTGGTCGGAGTTCAAACTGTTATTGATTAAAGTACCCAACTGAGATAAGGATAGAAGTAATAATCCAAATGGGGATTAATGTAAAGGTGAACAAGGAATGTGAAATGGTTCTTTTGAACCGAAAGAATATTTTGAGAAATATGAAATGAATAAAGATGGAAATTGGATATTTCTATGGTTTTTGAAAGTGTTTGGAGTATAAAAGGTGTTTTATACAAGAAAGTAAGGATCCAAAGTTTTAAAAATTTATATATATCTGAATATATATAAAGGATCTTATGAGGATTTTGGGAAAGGCTTTTGATTTTTGGGAAAAATCGATATTGAGTTTTGGAAAGCCTATTTTAAGAATTATCGATTTTGGGATAATCGATTTTGTGTAAAGGAGCTTTGTATGATATCATACTAGGTGTATGATTTGAGGATACTATATGTATAGTATAAAGTGTTTTGATGATTGCTTTGGGGAAAAAGGCGCTCCCTTGAAATGAACTTCTCAGGAGTGCCACCGGGTGGTGCTGCCTTGAGCCCGGGGGGGTTCTAAAGTTGATCCTGCGAGGAGTCCGGACAAAACTAGTTCCTGAGGATTATTGGGTAGCATAAGTCGATGTCGTTGATGCCTACAGAGGCATTTGGGTTATGCTGTGACGACAGTGTAACTCGATGTCGCTGCGATCTACTGTGCGGACCATAGCGAAATCGTGTAGAGGATGAGTGTCAACGGTCTACACTTGATTTTGTCGGGAAGGCAACGCAACATCGGTAGACTGCGATCTATGGTCAAGTGGAGTGGAGAAGTTTCATTTTTGGCAGCGAAATTCGATGGCGCTGATGCCTACAGTTATATGGGTTTTGCTGTGATAGCTACGTAACCCCAGTTGTAGCTGCGATCTGTCGTGGGTTCCATGGTGTAATAGTGGGGCGCGGAGGCCTACAGTTATCTGTGGATTTTGTCGGGATGGCAACGTAATCATCGGGTTAACTGCGACCATGGATGGGGGTGATGATTTTCAGAGCATTATCACCAAAGATATTTCCTCTATTTTCAAAAACAATTTTCTGTATTTTCAATAAAATTATTTTCCAAGTATTTTCACTGGGTGTTGAAAACGGGTTTACCAAGTACTTATAGATTTTCAGTCCTACGCCTGACCAACGTATGACTAAATTTCTATGAGAACAAGGATGGACTGGTTGAGACATCGAGTTATAAAAGTATTTTTATTAAAAACTATCTTAATAGTAATATCTGAATTTAAAAGCATTCCTAAAATTTTTAATATTAAGATGTTGAAATTTTGGGAGATTAAAAGGGAAAACCCAAACTGGAATTATAAAATTAAACTGAACTCGGGAAAATTTGATAAAGTGATTTTTGCAATAAAATCGAACCTTGATATAAAATTGGAAGTAAGCTAATTGGCTAAATACTTGTTTGATCGAGTATGTTAATAAAATTTAACTTGGGTAAATAAAATGGTTGTAAGTTGATAATGGGTTTGAAAATGAATTCGAATTTTAGATAGAATTAGACTTAGATTTGATAATGAATTAAATAAGAGGAGATATTGTAAAATAAAAATAAAATAGAGTTGGATTGAAAAAAAATGTGATGGTATGAATTACAAATAAAATTCAAGTGTGTTGAATGAAATGGAAGTGAATAATAATAGAAATGGATTGAGTTGCAATCAAAACCCAAGTGAGTAGAAATAAATTGAGAATGGTTTTGTATAAATAAAATGAATTTGGAAATGAATTAAGTAGATGAATTCGAAAATCTAAAATGGGCAAATTGAGTTAAATAATAAATGGATGAAGTGTGATTGAATAAAAAACTAAATCAAAGATGTTATTGGAATTGGATTATCAGACTGAACTTAAGTTCGGAAACATAATAATTTGAAGTATAAATGAGTTAAGTATGTGTTGGATATTTCTTTGATAAATTGGGAAGGTGAATTAAAATTAAAATTTAAATGGATGGGCTAACTGAATTTAATGGAATTTGGTTAAATGAGAATCAAATAGAAATAAACTTAAGTTTGATGTTGGAATAAATTAAAGTAATTAACTTAAGTTTAAATTTATGGAAGCTTGGCTTCGAATAAGAGTGAAAGTCCATTAAATAAAAGCTTGGATTGAATCAATCTGGGAATGGCTAGAAGTATACAAACATTGATGTTTTCAAGCTTGATGAAATAGTTTTGAAATGAAACCAATGCGGAGGAATGAAAATGCAATGATGGTTGGTGAATAAATTGGAAATAGAATTAATTATTGAAGGTGTTGAAATTAATTTGAAGTAGTTATAAACTAAAATGAATAATCTTTTAAGAAAATATTGTCGAACTTGCATTGGATGAATTGTTGTTTGATGTAAATGAAGGTAAAAGATTCTATAAACTAATAAAAGCGAATAAAATTGATTTTGAATCATTTGAAGTGAATATGAGCTTGGTTGGATTAAAAATTAATTGAATGTAAGAAATTGGGTTGCGAATCATTAAATTCTAATAAATCTGGCTTCGCTTCTTTTCGAGGACGAAAAGATTCAAAGGGGGGAGGAATGTGACGATCCTAGATTTTGGCCCTATTATTTTAATAAATATTTAATCTGACTAAATGAAAAGTAAACTGATCATTTTAAAATTAATAAATCTCTCGAAATAAATTGCCATTTATTTGTATATATTGGTATTTTAAAAGGGAAATTGATTTGAAAATTTGAAATAGTCTCTTAATAATATTTATAATAAAATTTACTTTATATAATGAAATTAAATAACTTTGTCTTGGTAAGATGTGAGAAATAAATACATATGGATAATAATGTTTGAAATAAAATCAAAGTTTATCAATATAAAATATAAACATTAAATATAAGTATAAAGGTGAGTAAATCATGTTGTGCATAACTTAAATATTGATAGTTAAAATACAAATGCAAATAAATATAAGTATAAGTAGAACCATTTAAATATTGACAGTCAAGTATAAAATACAAATGTAACTAAATTTAGTACACAAAATATCTTCACTCATAAAGCCCAAGTGTTTGCCTGCAAGTTCAAACTAGAAATAACAATACACAGTAACATTTTAATAAGTATACAACTAATTAAGAAATAAGACAAGTTTTTTTATACAAAACAAATTATCTTCATAAACAAGGCTAAAAAGTTTAAAAATAGATCTGACACAAATAGGTGTATGAAGTTCAAACTAAAATAATAAGACAATATATATATATGTAAACATATCTTCATTTGCAAGCCAAGTATTGCCTGCAAATGTATATTTTTATTTCATATAAAATATTTATGTACAGCTAAACAAAATGACAATTATGCAAACTTATTAAGCAACAAACATTTAATGCTCTTTGGTCTAGCCTTATATTTTGTCAATCCAAATATTTACAAATCTTATCTTTCTCAGTACTAAAATCTGCTCATATCAATCGAAGCCAAAAGAAGACAAGCTATTCATAATATACAAAATATCTATACACAACAAAATATAGTAATAAGTATGCAAACATATTAGGGAACCAGTGCATTTAATGTTTTCTTTTCAAGCATATATGGAGATCATCTTGGCGAAATAGCAGGATCATTTCAGCCTCCAAGTTGAAAAATATCTTTAGTCAAAGCAACAAAAGTTTGACCAAAACAAAAGATAAACACTTAACTAGTTAATACCTTCCCTTATACACATGTTTTCTCTTATATATGTAAGCATCTTCTTTTTGGTTCGTTCAAACTTTTCTAGCCTGAGAAAAAAAAAGAAAAGCAACAAAGCTCAAATTGTTATTCAAACCAAAAGCAGTAAAAACTCAAAACAGATTCAAGGGCAGTTTCAAGTTACAGGTGCTCCTAACATCAAGTATTCTCTGTCCAAAGATTTTGAAGGTGAGTAAACCTTACCTTAAAAACAGTTTAGTCTGATCCTATGAATTGTTATCAGTGATAAATGTGGTGGTAATATAGTTTAAATGTTAAATGAATAATGAATGTGAATGCATGTATATATAAATAAGAGTCTGTGAAAATACATGTACATGCTTCTCTGTTTTTGGATCTCTGTTGTTTCACAGGTCCTTGATTCACCATTAAAATTCATATCTCCAAATACAAACAATTTTAAGCTTGGATTCTTGAATTAAATATGATGATAACAGTATGGTATCAACTCTAATAAAGACTTCAGGAATTCTAGTTTAATAATTAATTTAAAAAAATAAGAAAATACTGTGATGATCAGATATAGGTCAAAAATTAAGGAACTCAATTTCATGTTTGGAATACTTAATGAGGTTTGCAGTTGTAAATCACGAATTTAGGCGTTAAAATCCAAATTTTTAGTGTAGAAATTGTTGAGATAGCATGGGATGTTCGATTTTGGGGGTTTGGTCAATCATCGGCAATCAGAGATGAACTGGAACTCGGGGTTGCTGTCGAAGAGGGCTTAGAAGATGACGACCTAGGGAAAAATAATGGGTCATTTTTAAGATGACCATGGTGTCAGAGTTTGATCGAAGTAGGGTTTCTACCTTGGATAAGGTCGAAGGTGGAATTGGGGTTGTTGAGCCGTGTCTCTGGCATCGAGTCTCATCGAGACAGGTGGAGATGCAGCATGGAAGGCTAGGGAAGATGTGGCCGTGGTTGCATGACGACCGGTGGTCTGAAGCTTTTGGACGAGGGGTTTTCAGGCATAGAGATTAGTTTCAGATCCGGCTGAATTGTCTATTTCGATTATGGGCCGGTGCTAGTGTTTTGGGTGGTCGGGGCATTCGGGGAGATGGTCGGCAACTTGGGGAAGCTAGCGGCGTTGTTCGAAGGAGGCCGGAGTGCCGTGCACGTCCATGTGCACGTCTATGTTGCTGTTGTTAGCAGTGGGTTTGTGTTTTGGAGAAGAAGAGGAGCGACTCGGGTAAAATTCGAAGTTGTTTAGTGGGTGACCCGAAGCGTGAGTGGTATGCGAGTGGCAAGGAGAAGGGCTCGGGTTTGGGATTATTTCTAGCCAGGTTTCTAAAATATAAGAGTAAAACATGCTCTGGTTTTAAAAGAGAATTTGTAACAGTTTTTAAAGCAAAGAAAAATCGAAGTTTAAACAAGTTTGAACAAGTTTCAAAGATTTTTAATGGTTGAAATTTAATGTTTAAATTGTTGTGTTTTAAAGAAAATTTTATACTTTCAATTTTAATATTTATTTCAATGTTTTCAAATGAATGTTGAATAATGTAATTGAGTGTCGAATAAAGATAAAAAACTTTATCTTAAATTATTTAAGTTGTGGTTAATTTAAGATGATTAATTAATGAAACAAATCAAAAGTTAATCACTTAATAAAATTAATTGGGTTGTAATTAATTAATGTTAAGTAAGCAGGGTTTAAAAGTGGTTGAAGTTATTAATTTAATTTAATTTATTAAAAATGGTGGGACTAATTAATCTTGCTTATGGACGATTAAATCATATTGGATGGTTTGGATTATGTGATACCTCTAATATGTGATTATGCTACTATGTGATATGAGATGCTTTGGTTAAATAGTGATAATATGGATTACCTATCTATAGTAATGTGAATCATCTATTTATGTGATTATGTTATTCCGAATATAAGCTGAATGGTTTAAACTTAAAACAACTTGGCCTTAAAAAGATAGAATCGAAGTCCAAGAGATCGGGATCGGATATCAGCAATATCCGGAAACACTTCGATTAGTAATATGTATAATTCTTTAAAGATTTGATTATAAAATCTATGGGCTGAAATGGAATAAATTAAGTAATTGGACCACGGAAACTAAGAAACGTTACTTAAATATTATTTGGTGAAATAAGTATTTGACTATAATAAGATAAGAACTCGTAGTGAGGTACGAGTTACCCTAGCTTTTCAAAGAAGTTTTACAACCTTAGTATTTCAATTAAATGGGTTTTCTCACGCTGGTTTCCAGCCTGACCCGGGTATTACTTTGGTGTAATGCTCGAGTCAGACCGAGTATAACAGATTTCAGGTAGGTACGTTCTGGAGCTCAGGAGGCGAGTTGGATGGCGATATCGTATAGAGTATTCCGCTGTATTTATATTATTGTTAATCTCAGCCATGATAATTGTAAATATTCAGCGACTGTATATAATGTGAAACTCTGATGTATATTAAATGTAATCGACAGTTATAATATTCTTTTGTAAATCGTTATTATTTATTATTATATTTTATCCGCTGCGAATGTGAGATGTTTGGTGTTTCTGTTCTTCTATCTCTTTCTTCTTTTTCATAACTATCTGGAATTCTCGGGTTCGAAAATTTCGGGTCGTTACATTTCTCTTTACATATTGTTGAAGTTTATTCTGTTTCAATAGTTCTTCAATCAAATTCCTTAGATGGCGACATTCATTGGTGTCATGACAAGGTTGATTGTGGAACTGACAGAATCTTCCATTATGCATTGCATTTTTCCCAATCTTCGACTCAGGTGGCTTAGGATAATCAATAGCATCCTTGGTTGCAAGAAAGATGTTCTCTACAATATCAGTTAAGGGAGTAAAGTCTGAAGGTTTAAAGCGGCGAGCTTTCTTCAAGTCTCTCTGCTTTTTTCCACCATCGTTCTTCCTCTTCTGTCCTCCAGACTCTCTTTTATCAGAAGCAACACCGACATTCTGAATTTCGGCCACGACCACTTTTGATGGCGCAGGAAAGCTTTCCAAACGCATAAATTCGTCGGCCTTCTTATAGAATTTTTCAAGTGAGTTTGGCTCCTTCATTTTTAGCCATTTGCCAAATTCACTCGATTTATCGATAGCCCGCACCAGATAAGTCAAAACCATCCGTGGCTCTGCGTTCTCGACTTCAGCTAGGGCGATATTGAAACGATTTAAGAATGATCTGATAGATTCCCCGGGGTTTTGTTCTAGACTGGAGAGTGACATTATATCCTTGGCCTTTGTAGCATATAGCCTGAACTGATCCTTGAACTTTCGTGTTAAGTCAGAGAATTGATCCACGGATCTAACTGACAGCTTTGTAAACCAAAGTAAGGCCATTCCCTCTAAGTATACCGGAAAGTAACGGCACTTGATTTCATCTGTTGCTCGTGCCCCAGTCATATGCCAATCGTACTTGTACAGGAACTGATTAGGGTCACTTGTCCCTCGATAGGCCAGGATAATAGGAGGTACAAATTTCTTGGGAAACTCTGCTTTTAAGATCTTTGCGATGAACGGAGTCTTGCTCGGAGCAAACCCCCAATCCTTTTCATCCTCCTGCCTCTGCATGCTTTCTTTCATAATTGAGCGAACCTTCCCTGATAGGTACTCCTCATCGTTCAGAGGCCTCGCCGGGCAGACGTCAGCTGCCCTTTCAGAAGTTTGCCATGGCAAATGTTCGTAAAAAGTTGACTGTGGCCTTGAACCTTCAGCTTGGGAAGGTGCCCCTGCGGCGGTGCCAACGGCTCGTGGAGGAATACCTTTCTCTTGGGTGTCACGGGCATCTTCGGCAAAAGTTGTTTCATTGTCTTGTCGTTGGCAACTTGCCCCCAAGCAGGGCGTTTAACCTGTCCATCATCAAAGCATTCTGAGTTTCCATTTGTTGGAACAATCCAGATACTACATCATCTAATTCAGCTCTTGTGACTCTAACAGTAGGAGTTGTCTGATTTGGTGCTGGGGAAGTGGAGGTTCCCTCATGAGCATCTCCGGATCTGGCAGATTTACTCTTTCTTCCAGGAGCCATTATCTCTGATAGACTTCTAGTTTTGAGAGAGATTCTTTCCACAAACTTTCATGAAGCGATGATGAAAATAGCCTGAGTTGGGTTCTCAGTGAAAGCACCAAAAATGTTAACGTAAAAATCAGACGCAAACACCCCGGTGAGTATAGAATTAACATGAAAGCACCACCCGTTGGTACGGGAACAAAGTATAAGCAGAGAAATTACAGAAAAGCAGTAAAAGACAACAGTTTTATAGTGATTCGGCTTAAGATCGAGCCTACGTCCACTTTAATTTCCTTTATTGATGATTTGATTACAATTCTTTACAATGCACTTCGATTACAACACACTTTTCGACTAGTAGCTTAAACTTCGATGTAAAAGGATCTCTTGAGTTCACGTTGAATGATCTTGATTTCCTCTTGGAGTTTGTTGTAGCGTCTTTGGTGTTTGGAGTGCTTGAAGTACTGTTTAGGTCGGGAGAATGACAGAGTATCGACGCTTCGGAGAATGATCCCCAAAGTCCCTTCAATGTTGGAGCTTAGGCCGTATGTATAGGGAATTCTGGACAGGCCCTTAAGTCGTGAGCGACTTAAAGTAAGTCGTAAGTCGCAGGCTACGACCTAAGATAGGTCGTAGGTCGTCAGCAAGTTAAGGAGATATGAGTTACAACCTAACTGGTTCGCACTTGCCATCTGAACTAACTGGTAGGTTCTAACGACTTAGGGGAAAGAGGCATAGTTTAATCACTAAGTGCTAAGTCGTGAAGGACTTAAAGTAAGTCGTGAAAGCATTAGGTCGCTGCCGCTTTAACTCTTTAGGTCGTGAAGTACATAAGTCGTTAAGTCATTCACCTCTTAAGTCGTTAGGTCGTGGCACTTCTTAAGTCGTTAAGTTGTGGCACTTCTAAAGTCGTTAAGCCGTGGTACTTCTTAAGTCGTTAAGCCGTGGCACTTCTTAAGTCGTTAAGTCGTGGCACTTCTTAAGTCGTTAAGTCGTGGCTTCCTATAACTCGCTTAAGCTGTTTCATACTGTGCCATTAGGTCGCTCAACACTTTAACTCGTTAGGTCGGTAAGTCGCCTTCAAAGAGGAGAGTTAGGTCGCTGGAACCACTAGGTTGTAGGTCGCTGGCCTCAAGTAGAAGACAAGTCGCTTCATTCTTTAAGTCGTATACCATTTTGGACGGGGCGCTGCCCCCCGGACCCCTGCGACCTGACCGGCCAGGTCGAACACCGTAGCGGTGGCGTTGCCCCCGTACCCCCACCTTGGGGGGTTGGCACCCCCCCGGACCCCCCCTCCGTAGGGGATCTTATCTGAAAAACCATTCAACAGAACTTGTTTTGTTGAGATGTTGAGTTGACCATTCTTCGAGACGAACTATCATTGGCTTCTCGGTCGATTTTTTGATATCACGACCTTACTGAAAAAGTGGAGTTAACAATATATATATGTTGTGTGAGCCTGTTTGTTTATACACATTCAAGTCCGTTCTCTATTGATTCAATATGGATGTTCTGCTTTCAAAATTCAATATCTACGAATCAAATCCATATTAGCTTTGGGTATATAAAGGAAATTTGTTTGTTGATGTATAATGAAGATTTTAAAAATAGTGACAGGATTTTAAATGTAACAAATAATGTTTAAAAGGAAGATAACAGAGAAATGCATATTTATGATAAAAATCAACCATCTTAATTTCAGTTTTGAAATGTTCGTAGCAAGAAATCATGACTTTAGATGATGCAATCATGATTTTTAGGTTATTATTCTTTGTGATTTTCTGAGATGATCAAAAGTTGCACTTTCACCAAAATCCGGCGAACGAAGAGGAATTGGGCAACGAGCTTTGGTCTGGAGGATGATGGTAGATCGACGAGCAAGGGAAAAATGGTCGCTTGATTTTTCGTGCGACGTGGTGGTCGGAAATGGTTGTATTAGGGTTCGGTGGTCGTTTGAGAACAAGTTGGTTCGCAGAGCAATGACGATGGCCATTGGAGACCGGAGTGGTTCGCGTTGGTGGGAATGCGAGCTGGAGGGTATGAAGAATCTTCAGTGATGATGGTCGGCGATCTCGAGGTATGAGTGTAACAACCCGCATATTTGTCGATTTTATATTTAAATATTTTATTTAAATATTTTATCGTTAGTTGGATTTTAGTCCGAAAAGCTACTTTATGCATACGGTAGAATTAGGACTCGAGACCACTCCCATTGAGTTCAAAATGCCGTTTGCGACCTTTTTGAGTATAAGCTTCGGTATGTTTGGAGAAAGTTGATTTCTGCTACTTTTTACTTTGGGTTTGGTTTTTGGGCTCAACCCTATGTTAACTTATGCTCAAATCTGAGCCACTCTTCCCCACTCACCCTCATTCTCTTCTCATTTCAGTTTTTAGAGTGTTAATGGTGGGAGAGATTGGAAATTAAAATTCCAAAACCCTAACTTCCTTAGCAAATCCATCTCCTTGCTCCAAACTCAAGAAGAACCCCTTGGTAAGCATCTCCTTCTTCTTCTCCAACTCTTTCTTTATTCAATTTCAGAAATTTCCAAAACCTAATTTAGGGAATGTTTCTCTTTTAAGCTTAGATTCAAGCTTCTAGTGTTGAGATTGAAGAGTGCTTGTTCTTACCATTGCTTTCGAGCTTCATCTTCATAAATTTAGTTCAAAGGTGAGATTTTTATCTCACACCTATGACTATAACTATCTTTGGTTGTTGGGTATGAATTCCTAACACTTCTTCATGTGCATTTGCTCTTGTTTTGGATTGATTTTGTGAATACTCCAATTTTTGGGTTTTTAAGTCAAATTTGTGTGAAATCCTTGTATGGATGTTTGATCATGTTTTTGGTGATGCACCAAGGAGCATATAGGGCCGGGTCGCCGATTGGCATAAACCCTTAGAGCCAATGTTCGTCCGGTTGCATTTTGGAAGAGTTTGCTCTTCATTTGTATAAGGCTGAAAAACAGCCCAGGCATGATTCAGTCGACTGAAATCTCTGTTCAGTCGACTGAACCTGAAACCCGAGAGTTTCCAGGCATGATTCAGTCGACTGAAAATCTCTGCACAGTCGACTGAAACTGGAAACCAGAAAGTTTCCTGAACCTGGAAAATTTCCATGTACAGGGTCAGTCGACTGAAATTCTCTGTTCAGTCGACTGAACCTGCTGTTTGAGTCTAATTTGCCTTATTGGATTGAAATTCCAATTTAAATCGATTCGTGATAATCCTATTTGTTGTTATCATCTATTATGACTTTGATGACTATTTTTAGGGATTTTGAATATCCATTTCGATGGATCCTTTATCGATTTCTTTGGATTTTATTCACGCCTTCGTATGTGAATTTTTGTGATTGATTGTTCTTACAATCTTCTTCGTGATTTGTCACTTTAAAAATATAAAGGTTTTCTATACTAGTAGTAAATATCAAAACCCTTTCCTCAAACGATTTCAATACTATTTTAATACCAAACTCGTTTATAAAACCGTTTTCCAATCTATTAGTATATACAAACCTTTACCTCACTCGTATGAGAAATCTAATTAAACGACTTAGTAAAACGAGTGGTATGAAACGCTTGCGTTTACTTCGTCGGTTAATTCTTGGACTTGTTCGATTGAATCTCTTGTGACAATTTTCTAGTGGAGATCTACAATTTGTTCGTAAATATTTAAGTTAAGCTAGTGGTTATGCGACATGAAGCTAAGCTCATATATTTACTAGCTTAGTGTAATCGACACTTCTCTTTGATCATGACGATCATTTTAGGTTCTTGACTAGCATCGTGCTATGTCTTTGTGATTTGGTTCATCGGACGTCCCGCTGTACGACGTCGTTGTTCCCTTTGATTGTGATTTGGTTCATCGGATGTCCCGCTGTACGACGTCGTTGATCCTTTCCTTGTGATTTCTGGATTTCGTGTGTTGATTTTTGGAATTTGTGTTTCACCAACTTTTACGTGGGCATTGATATATATGTCATTTATTGTGGCTTGGTGAATGAAATTAGGAGTATGACATTCCTTTTATCTTGAGTAGATTATTGTGATATTGATTAATCTCTTGATGATTTTCAATTACTTATTTATCACAGCTTGGCATTGTGATTATTATGTGTTTAGTCATATCTCCTATCCTATATCATGTCATCCGATATTTATAGTTAGACTGATCCGTTTATTATTTTCTTATAAATAATACTCGGGTCAGACCGAGATGTTATAGGTGTTTCGGCTTGACTTCTCTCTTGGGATTGATCCCTCTGACTTTTGGCAGACTACTTAGATTAGTAGTTTATTTTGTTGTATACACTTGAGATTTAGACTCATGGATGTATTCTTTTGTATAGCACGTGTTGCTATTCTTTTGTATGATTGTGGATCTTTTTCGACCACTACTCTGATGTACACTTTCATGTGTAGTATTCATATCTATTTCCGCCTTTGTGATATGAATTGTCTGTGACTGATTTATGTTATGTTTATTTCTATATTTGTTTCCGAAGATATTATAGCCACTGTGTAGTAGCTTTGAGTTTGTGTCGGTATGTCGGATTTCCTCTTGAGATGAAAAGTTATATTTTTATCTGGCATATCGGTACTCGCACAAAGCAATTATACAGATAGTCGCTCCTCAACAGCCTTATTCTCCGTGCTAGTCGACAGCATTCACAGTAGTGTTCTTGGCTAGCGTGGGTATAGAGGTGGGGCGTCACAGCTTGGTATCAGAGCCAAACTTCGGAACAATATGGAATATTATAACAAGGATCATCGTCCTAAGTTTTTCTTAGGAGTCGTGCTTTAGGATTTAATTCGAGTCTTCGTACCGATTCATCCTATTTTCTTTATGATTCCTTGTTTTATCAATCAAGTTTGATTGAAATTTATTCTGGGAATAACTTTTTCCTCTTCTTTCTTTCTTTCTTAAAGAAGAGAAATGGTTAGACCAGGCCGCCCCAGCGCCGGTCAATCTAGCGCTAGGATGGAGTATTCATGTCTGCCCAGCAGCTTCTTGATCTTGTTAAGAACGCTCAAGCAGCCGGACCCAATCCAGAGCCTACTTATCCTAGATCCGGTTTTGCACGCTTGTGCAGAGACTACACTGATTTGGGTGGAGGGCCATTCAGGGGATCCGAGAGTGTTATTGAAATTCAAGCTTGGCTCAAATCATGCGATCGCATCTTTTCTCGCATGAATCTTATTGACCTTCATCGAGTCCAAGTAGCTTCTAGCATGCTCCAAGAAAGAGCATTGGATTGGTATGAGCTTTTAATTTCTGAAATCGTTGAGGCGGATCTTACTTGGGAGCAATTCCGGGAAAGATTCGAATTGAAATTTGTGCCGGAGGCTGAAAAAGTAACCTTAGCCCGGCGTTTCATAGACCTTGTTCAAGGTGAATCTTCTGTGACAGACTATGTCGCATCCTTCGAATCTCTGTCCAAATACGGGGTTGAGTACATTAATACCCCATTGAAGAAAAATCAGAGATTTGTCTATGGCTTGAATAAGAATCTTAAGAAGCCATTACTCCTGAAACTTGAGGTTTCATTTGATCAGCTTATTGATATCGCTCTTCGTCTTGAAGAGGCCGATAATGAAGGCGATGTTGAAGTTGTGCGTGCCCAACGGAACTTCGACAATAACTTGAAGAGGCCTATCAAATTCCAAGGCCCCGATTCTAATAAGAAAGGGAAGCAACAAACTCAAGTAGCAAAGGTTCCTACCTCTAGTCGTGGACGATGCTACAATTGTGGTTCCACAGACCACCATGTAGGGGAGTGCCCGAAACCTCTCTTTTGCCGTTATTGCAAAGGTTCAGGTCATCTTTTATCTTCGTGTCCTAAGCTTCCAAGCAAGAGAGAAGGAAAGCTGCAGGCCCCTGGCAACTCTTCTCTTGGTCAAGGTATTTTCATTCAATCCTCGAGGGCATTGTTTTAATTCGTGAGCTTTCTATTTGAGTTCTTTTTGATATGGGTTCCATCTCACTATTTTATATCAAAAGAACTTGTCGATTCTTTTTCTTTGAAAATATTTTGGGCTTGATGACTTCTTTGAGGATTGTGAATCCGGATGGTAGATCCGCAACACTCAATTTGCTTTTTATTGATGTCGAGATTGTTTTATGTGACTTTTCTTTCCGAGCCGATATTTACTTTGGCTTCGGAATTGACTTTTCTGTAAGGTTTGGCTTAAATTGTGAAGCCCATATCCTATTTTTCCGAGTGGATTATTCATCTTCGACATTTTTAATCTGTTAAGCAGATTTCTATTTTTCCTTTATGATTTTGATTCCAACGTGATGACATCATTTTATTCTTTAAGCCCTCAAGATGAGAAAGTGTTATTTCTCTTATCTAATAATTTGTGAAACTTTTCCGGTATTTTTGAGTTTGTCTTAGGATTATCCCCTAAGCAATCTTTTGAGTGGTGTTAAGGTCTTTTAGTTCGACCTTGCCACCGATTTTCATTTGGCTACGAGTTGCGGGAGTTAGCATTCCACTTACCGCATTCCGCACTCGTTATGATTCTTACGAATGACTTATTATGTCATTCAAATTTGTCCAGCTTATTTCATCCATTTTATAAATCGAATATTCTATGAATATTTCGATGAGACCATTCTTATTTATGGATTTTGGATGAAAATAGTAATTTAAAATTTTGCAAATCTTTTTCATAAGATTTATTTATAAGTAAAACTGGATTTTGTTCTTGAAACAAACAAAGAATATTCTTAAAACTTTTTAAGAGATTTAATTATCCTATAAAAGATGATTTTGTGATTGTATTGCCGGTTGAGTGCTTTAAGAATTTTGGTCGATGCGCTTGATCAACGTTATCGATAGGAATCTCCTAAACGCTTTGATGAGACAGTCAGACACGATATATTGACTTGTAAAAATAGTAAATTTTTCTAGAAAGATTATTACATAATGATAAATGTAATTTTGAAAGTTTTAACTTTTCAGGAAAGAAGATTATTTAAAAGAAATTCTTTCTTTTCGATACTTTTATTCTTGTGATTCCTGAAGCGGAACCAAGACTTTGCTATTTGTACCGATACTAGTCGTATTGGTTTGGAATGCCATTCTCTTGCAAAGGAGAACGTGCTATCACTTGTGCTTCTAAATTATTATAGCTTACCGAGACTAGACATGCCACTCATGATCTAGTGTTCGCGGCTATTGTTTTTACTTTTGGAATTTGGCATCATCATTTTTGGATGAGAAATTTGTTCTCTACCTCGATCATAAATCTTTGGAATAATTATTTTCTCATAAGGAACTTTATGTTGACTCGAGTTCCTAGCATCTTATGATCTTGATATTCTTTTATTCCCGAGAAGGGAAATCGTGTTGCCAATGCGCTTTGTCGTAGGCAACAAGTGGTTGATTCTTTGATGTTGTCTGAATGGAATTATTTTTCTATCAAGTTCATCGGATGTTTTGGTATACTTCGTTTTATTGAGCTTTATCTCATTCCTTTTAAGGACTTGCGTCCGATGTCCTTTTATTGTGTTCGGTTCATTGGACGTACCGTTTTTGTACTGCGTCAGTGTTCCGAATTATTTGGGATTTGATTCATCGGATGTACCGTTTGTACTACATCGATGTCTTTGCTTTTGATTCATCGGATGTACCGTTGTACTACATCGATGTCTTTGCTATTTGATTCATCGGATGTACCGTTGTACTACATCGATGTCTTTGCTATTTGATTCATCGGATGTACCGTTGTACTACATCGATGTCTTTGCTATTTTATTCATCGGATGTACCGCTGTACTACATCGATGTCTTTGCTATTTGATTCATCGGATGTACCATTGTACTACATCGATGTCTTTTCTATTTGATTCATCGGATGTACCGTTGTACTACATCGATGTCTTTGCTATTTGATTCATCGGATGTACCGTTGTACTACATCGATGTCTTTGCTATTTGATTCATCGGATGTACCGTTTTACTACATCGATGTCTTTGCTATTTGATTCATCGGATGTACCGTTTGTACTACATCGATGTCCTTGCTTTTGATTCATCGGATGTACCGTTGTACTACATCGATGTCTTTGCTTTTGACTCATCGGATGTACCGTTTGTACTACATCGATGTCTTTGCTTTTGATTCATTGGATGTACCGTTTGTACAACATCGATGTCTTTGCTTTTGATTCATCGGATGTACCGTTGTACTACATCGATGTCTTTGCTATTTGATTCATCGGATGTACCGTTTGTACTACATCGATGTCTTTGCTTGGGTTCATTGGGCGTACCGTTTTTGTACTACGCTGATGTCCCAAATTGTTTGAGTTTCTAGTTTTTCGGGCGTACCGTTTTTGTACTACGCCGTTGCACCGGCTCAATTTTCTGCTATTCTTGACGTTCCCCACGTCTTTTATCTACGGGAATGCCTTAGGGATTCCGGTTTTCATTCTTGAGCCCGGTGTTATTGTGGAAATTGAAGTTTCACCAGATTTCTTGCTAACTCTTTTGTGCACTTTATGGTGAACTTCCTATTTCAAATTTTCTTTTGTGTTGATATGCTTCTATGGTTGTTACTTCTTATATTTCCTTCTTACTTATTGCGAGGACGCAATTTCTTTAAGGAGGGGAGTCTGTAACAACCCGCATATTTGTCGATTTTATATTTAAATATTTTATTTAAATATTTTATCGTTAGTTGGATTTTAGTCCGAAAAGCTACTTTCTGCATACGGTAGAATTAGGACTCGAGACCACTCCCATTGAGTTCAAAATGCCGTTTGCGGCCTTTTTGAGTATAAGCTTCGATATGTTTGGAGAAAGTTGATTTCTGCTACTTTTTACTTTGGGTTTGGTTTTTGGGCTCAACCCTATGTTAACTTATGCTCAAATCTGAGCCACTCTTCCCCACTCACCCTCATTCTCTTCTCATTTCAGTTTTTAGAGTGTTAATGGTGGGAGAGATTGGAAATTAAAATTCCAAAACCCTAACTTCCTTAGCAAATCCATCTCCTTGCTCCAAACTCAAGAAGAACCCCTTGGTAAGCATCTCCTTCTTCTTCTCCAACTCTTTCTCTATTCAATTTCAGAAATTTCCAAAACCTAATTTAGGGAATGTTTCTCTTTTAAGCTTAGATTCAAGCTTCTAGTGTTGAGATTGAAGAGTTCTTGTTCGTGCCATTGCTTTCGAGCTTCATCTTCATAAATTTAGTTCAAAGGTGAGATTTTTATCTCACATCTATGACTATAACTATCTTTGGTTGTTGGGTATGAATTCCTAACACTTCTTCATGTGCATTTGCTCTTGTTTTGGATTGATTTTGTGAATACTCCAATTTTTGGGTTTTTAAGTCAAATTTGTGTGAAATCCTTGTATGGATGTTTGATCATGTTTTTGGTGATGCACCGAGGAGCATATAGGGCCGGGTCGCCGATTGGCATAAACCCTTAGAGCCGATGTTCGTCCGGTTGCATTTTGGAAGAGTTTGCTCTTCATTTGTATAAGGCTGAAAAACAGCACAGGCATGATTCAGTCGACTGAAATCTCTGTTCAGTCGACTGAACCTGAAACCCGAGAGTTTCCAGGCATGATTCAGTCGACTGAAAATCTCTGCACAGTCGACTGAAACTGGAAACAGAAAGTTTCCTGAACCTGGAAAATTTCCATGTACAGGGTCAGTCGACTGAAATTCTCTGTTCAGTCGACTGAACCTGCTGTTTGAGTCTAATTTGCCTTATTGGATTGAAATTCCAATTTAAATCGATTCGTGATAATCCTATTTGTTGTTATCATCTATTATGACTTTGATGACTATTTTTAGGGATTTTGAATATCCATTTCGATGGATCCTTTATCGATTTCTTTGGATTTTATTCACGCCTTCGTATGTGAATTTTTGTGATTGATTGTTCTTACAATCTTCTTCGTGATTTGTCACTTTAAAAATATAAAGGTTTTCTATACTAGTAGTAAATATCAAAACCCTTTCCTCAAACGATTTCAATACTATTTTAATACCAAACTCGTTTATAAAACCGTTTTCCAATCTATTAGTATATACAAACCTTTACCTCACTCGTATGAGAAATCTAATTAAACGACTTAGTAAAACGAGTGGTATGAAACGCTTGCGTTTACTTCGTCGGTTAATTCTTGGACTTGTTCGATTGAATCTCTTGTGACAATTTTCTAGTGGAGATCTACAATTTGTTCGTAAATATTTAAGTTAAGCTAGTGGTTATGGGACATGAAGCTAAGCTCATATATTTACTAGCTTAGTGTAATCGACACTTCTCTTTGATCATGACGATCATTTTAGGTTCTTGACTAGCATCGTGCTATGTCTTTGTGATTTGGTTCATCGGACGTCCCGCTGTACGACGTCGTTGTTCCCTTTGATTGTGATTTGGTTCATCGGATGTCCCGCTGTACGACGTCGTTGATCCTTTCCTTGTGATTTCTGGATTTCGTGTGTTGATTTCTGGAATTTGTGTTTCACCAACTTTTACGGTGGGCATTGATATATATGTCATTTATTGTGGCTTGGTGAATGAAATTAGGAGTATGACATTCCTTTTATCTTGAGTAGATTATTGTGATATTGATTAATCTCTTGATGATTTTCAATTACTTATTTATCACAGCTTGGCATTGTGATTATTATGTGTTTAGTCATATCTCCTATCCTATATCATGTTATCCGATATTTATAGTTAGACTGATCCGTTTATTATTTTCTTATAAATAATACTCGGGTCAGACCGAGATGTTACGAGTGTTTCGGCTTGACTTCTCTCTTGGGATTGATCCCTCTGACTTTTGGCAGACTACTTAGATTAGTAGTTTATTTTGTTGTATACACTTGAGATTTAGACTCATAGATGTATTCTTTTGTATAGCACGTGTTGCTATTCTTTTGTATGATTGTGGATCTTTTTCGACCACTACTCTGATGTACACTTTCATGTGTAGTATTCATATCTATTTCCGCCTTTGTGATATGAATTGTCTGTGACTGATTTATGTTATGTTTATTTCTATATTTGTTTCCGAAGATATTATAGCCACTGTGTAGTAGCTTTGAGTTTGTGTCGGTATGTCGGATTTCCTCTTGAGATGAAAAGTTATATTTTTATTTGGCATATCGGTACTCGCACAAAGCAATTATACAGATGGTCGCTCCTCAACAGCCTTATTCTCCGTGCTAGTCGACAGCATTCACAGTAGTGTTCTTGGCTAGCGTGGGTATAGAGGTGGGGCGTCACATATGAGGCACCGGAATGGTGATGATTTCTGGCTATTGTGGTTCCAACAGGGTCGATTTTTTAGCTCGATTTTGCTGCGTTGGATTTTCGTGTGATCTGGGTTCTCGCATGGGGTCGCGTGCGTTCTAGTGATAGTCGAAGGTAGCCGCAGCGATCATCGGAGTTCGACGACGTCGGTGCACATGCACTGTATGCACAATGAGTCTATTGTTTTGGTGTTCGAACTCGAGTTTTTAGGTGATATGTTAATCTGGATAAGTAAAACAAACTTTGAAAAGAAAAACAAGCTTAAGTAAAGGAAACTTTTATAAAACAAATTAAGTTTTAAATTGTAAAACAAGTTTCCTTTCATAATAAATGAAAAATCAAGATTTTGAGAATGCTTAAAATTTGTAACGATCCTGGATTTTATTTGAGTTTAAAATGATAATAAATAAATTTTTGAATAAAAATTGTGGAATTTATTGGTAAATTGATTTGAGCATCTCTAAGTTCAATTATAAATATGTGTTAAAACATTGTATATATGTGACGTAAGTAGAAAAATAAATAACGATAAAATAAGAATTGATAGTTAAACTTTATAAAGAAAAAAAATAGAAATAAATATGTATAAGATAAATTATAAAGTATAAAGTTAACACATAGCCAAATCTAACAACATATTAAAAACTAGAACTTTATTTATATTCCAAAGAAACAAGCCTAAAGAACAAGAAAACAAAAGAAAATATATTTACAAACTTGCAAAACAAGACAGTGCAAATACATTCAAATATTAACAAATAACAATAACAACTTTATATCTATCAACATAAAAGTAAAATAATGGATTTGTACAAGGCATTTAATGCTAGCATGAACAATAGTCAATTTGAAATATTATAAAACATATCAGCCGAAACATACAAATCATTTCAACCTCCTTAGCTAAGAAAAAATCTCTGCTCTTGTACTTGTTTATACATCAGTTTGTACATTTTGCTTTTATATATGTAAACCTCTTAACTCATCTCGGCATCAAAACTTAGCAACCAAAAACAATAGCAAATACTTCCATTTATATAAACTTAAGTAATATTTGCAACAACAAAGGCAAGAAGGTTAGGAGATTAAAAAAAATTAGTCAAAGCAAAATATGTCTATAAAGTGAATATGCAAAGCAAAAAGAAATATCTATGCATAAATTGGATAAGTATGGAAGCTGCCAGGCAAATAAAAAGAAGTATGTTATATGTAATAGTAAGGTAAGGCAAGAATAAACAAAGTATGAAGGAAGACATCAAACTATCTTCATATTTGTACAGCTGAAATGAAAGAAAGAAAAAATATATATAAATCTGTACAACATAATTAATGCTATCCTAAACCATATCATATCAGCCACCACATATAAAAAATATAAGTATGGCTGAAGTAAACTAATACATCAATATCTATAAACAAGACATAGGACTTGAGCAATTAATGCAAGGTATCTAGTACACCAAAGCAATATTATCAGCCACCCTGTTTACATCAGTCGAAAAAAGGTATATTGAGCCACCATAAAATAAAATAAGAAAAAAAAAATAAACAAGCTACACCAGAACATACCTCTCCTCTGCCTTCTGTTCATGTATATATCTACTCTTCATTCTTGTTCATTCATTAAAACATCAAACTAAGAGAATCTGAAGCATATACCATATTCAAACTTAAAAAAACTTCAACATAAAATTCAACTTCAACAACAATACAAGTCAACCAAACCAGAGAGGCAAAGGAGAAGCATTCAGTTTGCAATCTCAAGCCTGTTTCAAACCAGTGTCTATGTTTCAACTATATTCCAGGTGAGTAAGCAAGTGATTAAACTTGAGTTATTTTAATTTGTATATATGTATGTTGAAGTTGCTCTGCATATCTATCCATGTATCTGTGCTGTGAAATTCATCATCTTCCCTGTTTTAGCTTCAGGGTAGTATCAAACAAGAAAATTCAATTTCTTATTTTCTAATTAGTTTCAGGCTTTGGTTTCAAAACAAAACAGTTGTATTTAAGTATGATTTATAATCTAAAAATGGTTTTGTTAAGTATAAATGCATATGAAATGAAAATTCAAACTTTTACAGTAAAAACTTTAAATTCTGGGAATTTCAAACTTCACGAATTATTGATTCAAGAATATAACTTGAATCCTTGCTGGTAGACATGATTTTTAAACATGGTTTGAGGATTTTTAACTGTGTGGTTTGGGAGAAGATCGAGTTCGACTGTTTTGGGCTTTTTTGGGTTGCCGTGGGTGAACGCGTCGACTGGAGAAGTCGAGTTTCCTCCTGAGGTGGAGGAGCGATCATGGAAGCTCGAAAAAATGGCGCGGTGGTGGTGGCAGCGTGTGTTTTAAAATTTTAAACCTAATTTTTTTGTAAGGCTGAGTCTTCGATTCGTTCTCCCTCTCTGTGCGATCGAGCGTTATGTGATCTTGAGGGGAGGTAGGGGTACGTCGACGAGGTGATGGCCAGAAATTCAGCGTCTCTGGTGGACAAGGTGGCGAGGACGGCGAACTTCTAGGTTTTGGAAGCTGGGGTTGTCCGTGTTCCAAGTTTTGGTATCGAGCTCGAATTTTCGATTCTCGATGATGGACGAAGTTCAGATGGTAGGGGAGTGGTCAGTGGGTGGTAGCCGACCAGCCGTGGATGAGGCGGCGTCGGGTGACGAGCGGTGGCTCCGTGCACGTTCACGGAGCAATGAACCGATGATCGGAGCTGCTTTTTTTTGGATGGAGGCAAGTTTTCTTTTTGTATTTGTCTCGAGTGTGAACTTGAGGGAACTTCATTTTGGCTCGAAGGAATCACGAGTAGGCTCGGGTATTGTTGTTCTATTGTTTTTAACAGTGAACCTGTACCAGTTTAACAGTTTTAAATTTTAATTTTTAAATTAAATCAAAGTTAAACCGAGTCTAAATAAATGTTTAAGTGATCGATAAATTTGTTATTAACTACTTAAGTTAATTAATGAATGATTAATAGTTAATTAATGATTTAGATTAATTTATAATTAAAGATGATTAATAATGATTAACTAAAATAATTTCTTAAGTAAGTAATTAAGGAAATGTTATTAGTTAATGAAGATAGTTAACTAAGGATCATTAAGTATTGATTAAGGTGATTAATTTTAATAATTAATTGGATTGATTAATTTAGATAATCAATTATAAATTGTTTAAATATAATTACTAAATGAAAGTAATTAAGGATTAATCAATTATAGTAATTAATTTTGGATATTTTGATTTATTAAAGTTAATTAATCATGAAATTGGTTTAAAAGGTTGATTTAATTAATATGATTAATTAAGAATAATTTAATTAATTAAAGTGTTTGATAAATTAATTTATATCAAACGATTTGTAATTAATTAATCAGGATTTGGATAATTAATTCATAAGTAATCAATTTAGTTGGGAATAAATTGAATTAATTAGGATTAGATAAATAAATTAATCCTGCTTATAAATGACCATTGAATGCTTGACCTTACTCATAAATAATTATTAAAATGCTTGACTTTAATACTTATGAATGATTGTATTGTATGAAATGCCTTGAATTGATTATCCTATCTGACCTGTGATATTTTGTTCTGCGATTGAACTGAGTATTTCATTCATTTATTTATATTTGTATATTATCTGTGAATATGTGAATGGACGATAAGCATTATAGTTTATATCGCTTATCAACTATATTTCTGCGTTTTAATCTGTAATGATTGAATGATGATGCACTATTGTGTTAAACCCCTGGACCACACTTATACACACACAAATATGGATTTCACGAGGAAATCGGTTAAGTCCCAGATTTTGAAATAGTTTTAAAATTGAATATTTGAATTCAAATGTTCTGGAAATGGATTGGGTTTAAAGTGAAAAGCTTTGGAAATAGAATTTCAAAGATGAAATATATTTTGAATAACTTGCTTGAGTTTTAAAACTTAAATATTTTGATTTAAATTTTAATTTCAATCTTTGAAATTGAATTCTATGATTTGAAAACTAGGGACTAAAGATGTTTTACCAGTTTATATGGGTCAAACTATTTTAAAGGTATTGATTTGGGAATTTGAATTAAAATTAAAAGGCTTTAGCTCATGTAAATAAAATTGGATCTTTCTGAAATGAAACTATTTGTTTTCATATAATAAAAGCTTTCATATAAGAAGTGAACTTCCAAATTGTGTTAAAAGGGATTTCAAGTTAAAAATGAAAACGATTTCCTAAGTTATGGAAACGGTTTGTAAGCTATAAGTTAAATCTTTAATTTAAAGATTTTAAACGAGCTAATTAAATTGAAATGGAAATTGTCTTGAAATCCATAAATGGACCTTTGTGAAAATGGGGGAACTTAGTGAAATAAATCTTTTGTTTAAAAGATTTGAAAATGGTAATTTGTTTAAACCATTTGAAAGAATTTTTTTGATTTATTAAGTTGTGACTTAATTGAAATCCTATATCCATATGTTTTAAATGTTGCATTCACTATTCGGTTTAGCCGGGAGAGGACCTTTGTGTCGTATAACCCATTCCGAATATGTGATTCGATGTTATGGATAGCACTTGAAGACCGGTGGTGAAGACCGGGTATTTGCGAGAACGATGGGATGACCTATCGATTGTCTCTGCACTGAGTTGCTCCGGTATAGAGATTCCCTAAGTGATGGGAAGTCCGATCGGGATTGTGAATACCCGGATTGCAAGGGCTTCTTCAGAAGTGCCTTCGGTTCTGTTCGAACCCGAAACAGACTTGTATGGTTGTATGTTTGACACTACACTTTGAGATATAAAGCAGATTTCTTTCAAATACATATCTGTGGTGGCGGAGAATTTATTCTCTTAGCTCAACACCCTTCTCTGAGACGTACGAGCTCAGAGGTTATGTAGCTGAAGGTTATCAGTGATATACTCCCAATTTGGTAGTGTGCTATGTTGAGTGTTGCTGTGTGTTGATGATCATTTGTTGATCATTTGTGATCAAAGCATGACTTTTGTATAAAGCGTAGCTTTGCGGACGAGACTGCATCAGGACCTCACTTCCCGGAAATAGTCAAAACAGGAAAGATGCGGCAAGGTTATGAGGGTCGCACCCTTTAAGGTGTGTCATTCCCTTCTGGAAAAGGGTGGCATCATGGTACGAAGCCCAGATACTTACTCATGTGGACACCATACATTTATTACTGTGTGATGTTGTTGGATTAGAGGTACCTCGGATAAAGGTCCCAAAGGACCGGGGGATGGCATGCTCGAGTAGTAGTTACCTAGTTACAGAGGTAACCCGGCCTTGTGTTGGCAGAGATCCGGTTAGGTTCTCGAGACGTCCCGCCAGAGGCGATCCCATGTGGCAGTAGGAAGTTCCTTAGCCTGACCATTTGTTGGAAATCCCATCTTCCAATGCGCACCTTGTACGGTTTTAGTTGTACTACCTGCCATCTACTTATGGTGGCGCCCCACTGTTTGGATGGTAGCTACAGTAGGCATAGTTCGAAATGTCTATGTTGGCTAAGATTTATATTATACTTTCAAAGTGTTTTCGGCACTTTGTACTTATAGTGATAATATCAAAGAATCTACGTATCAAGCATATTTGACTATCATTGTAACGACCCGGTGTTTTCAACCATTCGCATCCGCACATGTCGGACTTGAATTGTTCAAAATACCGCGTTGTAAAAATAAATTTGGCAGAACTCAAAATATACAGTAAATAATTAATCACAGAATCACAGACACAGAATCAGAATACTCGCAGCGGAATTTAAAAATACTTAGTGGTTCATGAAGCCACTATAAATAGTCTCAACAAATACAAATTACAAAGTCTTTCATCCCAAATATACTTTAAATAATCAAATAAAAATCCCAAAGTCTTGATTTCATAAATAAGATAGCGGACAGAAAGAAGCCAGCAACTTGAAAGGATCTACAGAAGTCCTAGCTCTGGGATGATGACTGAACTGCAACTCAGGCTGACCCGAGCGTAACATAAAACATAAACACTCGAGTCAGGACATACATACTTATATAGTGTAAGCTAATTCAAGTGTACTGTAATATAGAGCAAGTAACTTAAAGGATGCTTGGGACCGCCCATCCTCTAAGGATCCGTTAAACTATTTACTATGTAGTATATTGCGCTATTATAATAGTGTCTAATTGTAAAATAAACTTACTTTTTAATAGCGTTAAGGGGTTACCCATATAGCCCTTAACACAAATAATGCCAATAGTCTATACAGTACCGTAATACCTCCTGATCGGGAAGCTACCAGAGGATACTCCATAGGTACGACACAAATAGAAACTCGTAGGAGGCTCGCTATGGTAGGTGACACGGCACAACTAGGCAATGCCAGGGTAGATATACCAATTGCTATCCGGACCGGTGGAAACGCGTAGCCGCAGTTACCGCCCACCTCGAACAACACTCCCAAATCAAAGGTGCGCACCAAAACAATCACAAGAGTAATAGAATGGCATACGAAGAAGTGCGTTCGATCAGAGGTGCTACCTCATTAATCCGAGAATCGCTCCTGTTTTAGCCACCTTATGCCAACTCACGGGAGTCGGGTCCACGTATTTACCTTAAAGAAACCATCACCACCATCCTACTTCATTCAGGAATCTCCACCGCGTACACGGTTAGTCAAAGTGGTTTTCGGTATCGACAGAGAGTATGTCCATATCCGATCCCGGTCTCTTTGCCAACCAAACGTTATTATACCCCGTGGTTATAGTTTAAAAATGGTATTTTTACAAATCAAATATATTTCAAATACCTTCAATATCAAATTCTTGATTAAAACATTTCATTTGATAATATACCATTTCAACTTATTCAATTTAATTTGGAATTTATTGCTTTTAACAAACTTTAAAATCAATTTCTTCCTTTAAAACTATCCAAAGTCCATTTCTTAATTTTTATTAATTTCATATTTAAATTCCAAAAATTTAACTTATTCCCAAAATAAATTTCTATAAATTTAAATAAATCAAATTTCAATTTCTGCAGCACCTATGAAATGCTACCTAAAGTTTATGGGTTAAACAGTCCAATTTTAAAAGACAGCATTTAAATGCTGTAATAGGTTATTAACTTATCAATTTAGTTTAAATTCCAAATACAACTTATTATCAATTATTTCTTAACTGAAATCTCATCTTAACAAAAATCCAGAATTTTTCCAATTAAGTTATATTTATTTATTTAAAATCTTAACTCATTCAAAAATCATTTTTAAATCTTTATAAAAATCCTTTAAATACATAAACCACAATATTATAAACTTCCATTTAAAAATAATTTTAAAATATTTCAGAAAAATATTATAGGAACCACGGGTCTATATAAAATTTTCTAGCCTAGGTCAAGTGATACGGATTTATATCATTTCAATCCGCAATTTTACAAACCCCGGGTTCTATCATTTCAAACCCGCAATCCCAAGTTAAAATTTAACAGTTAACTGAATAAATGCATAATAATCATCGTTTTAGGCCTATCATTTCAGCCTTAACGATTTAAATTTATAGGGGACTTGCAGTGATGATTTAAATCAGTAAATAAACATTTAACAATATAACTGCAGAAATATTACAACAGATAAATAACTGATGAGGTGTCAATTTAAATGGAGTTTAACATCCTACGTTATATTACAGACAGATAACAGGTAAATAATAATTTACACATACACTTGCGATAATTCACAGAAATATAGGCATGTTTGTCTGGTGAGAAAAACTCACCTGAATGCTGCAGAAAATTTTAAATTTCAAAACGATGATTCACCGGAAAAGAACTACAGAGAGTAACGATCAAAATCCCTCGGATGTCAATCTTAGATTCAAATCTAGAACAAGATTCAAAATATTGAATACGCGACTTTAGAATTTACGGTCAAAGAAAAATTTAAAAGTAGGGAGAGAATTTTTTGTTTGACTTGCTCGACCACTCTACCGTGTACAACAACCAAAACATTTCCAAACACACGAACTGTGCTAACACTATAACCATGATAAAATTTCCTAAAGACAAACTAAGGCAAAATGGTGGAGTTTTCTTATTATGCCGGGGTACATGTACACGTGCACACTTCCATTACACTTACTCGCGTACACGCACTCATGCCAACATTTCCACATACTTACATCTCTTCTGCCACTTTCATTCATTATTTTCTTTTCCTTTTACCTGGATCCAACTACTAAAAATATCATCTACTACTGCAAATCAACCTAAGTTCTTACAATATTTCTTTACAGTCTAAATTTAAACTTGCAGGCTTTACAAACTTACAATCAGACAGGAATTCATCATCAGCTACACGTGCCACAACCCCACTTCTTCGAGCTAACCATGGAATTTCTTCGAGAAAAATGCAACAAATCTTCGGGACAAAATATAAAGACTTCGAGAATTTTATGCAACGACTTCGAGTAAAATCATGCGACTAAATCAAAGCATCTACTGAATGTGTACATCTCCTCTCCTCCTTATTCTCTGCTTCCTCTATCATATAAAGGTTACATATATGCAGACTAACTGAACTCACAGTCCTAGCCTACCTCTTTCCCATCCTCACCCCTTGTTTTTTTTTTCTTTTTTTCTTTTTTGGCAAATGAAAGAAAACTCTCTAGGCCTTGTTAACATCCAACTCAAACATGCAAAAAGGGTTTCTCACTGTTCCTATCAGACCTCTACATGAACCAAAACAACTCCTAACCAGATACAAAACAAATGCATGCTTCTAAATATTTGTGACTGTGATACACGTACACGGTGACACCAATGCATAACCCAGTCTAACATCCCTGCCAACACATATTCACGCAACAACAAAACAAAAAACTAAGCATCATCAGATCCTTACTAAATGAACCCATCCCTCTTTCTTAAATATTTTGACAACACTGCCCTTCCTACTCCTCTCAAACAACTCCAGACCATCTTATGTTCACGCAATTTATACCTCAAGTATATATTTTTTTTTTCTTCGACAGATCTGTTCCCAAAATAACTCCCAGGCCCTACAACTTACCTGGCACGACATCAACACAGTTCCCATATACAAATTTGCACAACATTCCACTACCTATGTGTCGAGAGTTAAGCCTATAACACACACACAAGATCTCACTTCCTCTCTGTTTCTAGACCTAACTTTCCAAAACAAAAACAGTTCAACATATCCAGATCCCATATGTTTAGTTCAAGGCAGATGATAAGAGTCTCATAGAAAGACAAAGTGAATAAATAGTAGTGTGGCCGAGCAAGGAACAGATAGAACAACATCAAGAGAAAGAGGAAGGAAAACTGGAAGGAAAAAAAACAATAAGACTTATTACCTGATGGATCTTGAACGTACGAGGAAGGGGAAGGCAGAGATATTTAGATGCGGAGAAAGAAACTGGTGAGGTGGGTATATATATAGGCAGTGCGAATTAAAGGAGAGGTAAAAGCATCAGTTTTATTGATATAAATTTGGTTGATATGACTGCGAAATTTCCTCATCAGTTCAAAGGAAATAGATAAAGTTCGAACGTTGCAAAAATTAAAAAGATTTGAACTGCTGCAAGATCAATGGGGAGGAAGAGCAATCAGTTGAAGACTTGAAGCTATTAGAGACGAAAGATATGAATACGTGATTTTATTGCTGAGAAAAGAAAAGGCAAAACACATTTCCAGTTTTGAACAAAAGAATATGTTCGAAAAGGTTTGATTGAGATCTTTTTGCGTGATGAAAGAACCACTGATATAGCATGTCAGTTACACAGATATAAAGTTGTTAACATGAATGCGTGAACGTTACTTAAGGGAATATTGATCAAAGGAAGGGCAAGCAAGCATCAGTTATATTGACATAAATTGTGAATATAGATACGTGATTAAAGCAGAGGAAAAAAAAGGCAAGCGTGATAAATGGTTTGATTTATTCAATGAATTGCGAGATTCATGTACTTGATTTTGGTAGAGCTGTTGGAAGCAGAGAATGGGAGAATATAGGATATGCACGTTTCAGTCTTTAAAGTGCATGCATTGATTGTGTAAAAGGATATCAGAGGGAAAAATATTTCGAACGTTACTTCATATTCATTTTTATTTCATTTTATACATTTTGATCTTTAGTTTGAAAGCAATAAATGAAATGGTAGATTTTTATGTAGGCAGTAGGAATGGAAAGTACACAAAAAAAAATCAAACTGTCCTTTAAAACAAAAATCGTCCGTCTTAAAATCACTGACTGATATTTTCTTCAAACATGTTAAAAATATGATTTTTACTTTATATGCGTGATTATAGGAACGAAAAATTTTATCTTGCAAAATAAAGGCAGTGGAAACAGAGAGATATAAATAGGAATGTGAGAATTTGAAAAGATAGGCAAGGTTAAATTTGAATGCATGAGTTGATTTTAGGCAATCAAATATATTGGTCCATTTAGGTTGCGTGAATAAATGAATACAGTGACATGCTCAAGAAACAAAAAGGTAAGAGGCAAATGCCAAAAATGTTAAAAGAATAAACTTTTGTGTCACGCGCAAAGGAATGCAAAATTGATTTTCTCTCAAATGATATATGCGTGATTTAAGAAGAAATATATGGTATGTTTAAATCAAAAAAGGAAGAGTTGATTATTATCATTATATTTTAAAAAAACAGTTACAAACAGATTTGAACGTTTCTTTTTTTAAATTCAGATTTGCGTGCTTTTTTTTTCTTTGATGCCTGGATATGCACGTTATTCCTCTGGATTTGAGATAAGGCTTGCGAAAATATTAATTGCCAGTTATACAAAGCCTTGGATTCTATACTTTATATGCGTGATTAAAGCAAGCGTTGATTTTGTATACAGACCATTGATACGATATTTTAAATACATATCGATGTTGAAATATGATTTTTAAAATACGCCAACTGACGTAATATAAAACACCCAAAGTTATATAAAAATAACGTTTTTAATTTATACGTTTATTTTGTTACTTATACCATAAATTTTTACGCGTCCTTTAAACGCGAAATTTAACAGTTCATTAATACACTAAATCCTTCAAAATTATTACTTAACAAACTTAATTGGTTTTCACATATTATATATATATATATATACAAAATTCCTTTTATTAAAATTCAAATGGAGTTGTCTTTTAACAAAATTAACCGTTTCACAACTTTAAATTTCCATATTTAGTATTTTAAGGAAATGATTTAAATCAAATTATATATGTATATAAATTGGGAAGTAAATTTTACTGGAAAGAGAAAAATAACGGATTAAAGTTCTATACGTTTTCTTATATATAATCTTATATATATATATATATATATATATATATATATATATACGGTATTTATTCCCTAAATTTAGGCGCCCTTTTTAAGGCGTAATTACCCAGTACATTTATATACTAAAAAAAAATTAGAAATTCTGACCATGCCGAGACTCGAACTCGTGACCTGTCGTGAATAGCCCAGATGTCTTAACCACCTAAGCTATTAATGTTTTCTTAATTAAAACTTGATTTTTTCAGAGATCTTATTAGTTAATCCTAATTTTTTTTAATCACTTTAAATAAACCCCAAAGTTTTTAAAAATACAAGTGAAAAATACTTGTTAAAAAAAATGGGCTGTAACAATCATAAGAAGAAATCTCCTCCAATTCTGCGTTTGCATTGTGTGTGTGGCGGGAGGTCTTATGGTAGTTTCATTTTCGAAAAGCATTGTGAATTGACTTTCAAAATTCTTTTGCTGTTTGTTTTTAAAGATAAGCTATTTTTGTTACTCACACCAGTCTCATGACTAATCCGAAGTTTATTGTTCCTCTCCTAAACTCTGGGTGTTCACTATTTTCCACACGAGCAGTCTAGAGTTGGGTTTTTCAGACAGTTAGGTTTAGTAGATTATCTGGAGCTAGTTCAGTCTTTGGATATGGACGAGACTTGCTTGTCTTAGTCCATCGTGATGTTGGTTCGAGCTGCTGTTGGAGTTCTTCCTTGAAGACTATCTGGGAGTTATTTGTTCCGCTGCTGGTGTTAGCTATTTTCTTTTCCGCTGCTATTCTATTGTATCATATCTCTGATGTATATTGATATCGATTGTATCAATGTTGTATATCAATGTATTATTCTTTGTCTTCCGCTGTTTTGTTTACTTAATTGTGTTATATGCTCCGGCGACTCGGATTTGAACGGTCGAATCTGCGGCATTTGAGTACGATGTAAAGTATGGATGTCGATTTTCGAACGCGAAAAATCTATATCGTTACAAAATTAATATGTTTCAAGACTTGTAATGTTTAAAGTAGTTGGTTTTAAAAGAAATTATGATGTTTCATGTTGAAGTTATATCCAAAGAAATTATAAAGAAGTGTTTTAATTGGTTTTAAAATTTATTTAAATGAATAAGTTTAAAGGATATGAAATTAAGTTTTTGAAGATGAATTTTTTTTAATTTAATTAAACATGTTTTAAAAAGGATTTTCAAATATTTTAAGTGTATTAAAAAGTTAAAGGTTTAAATTGTTTTGTTTAAAAGTAAAATTTTATTGAAATATATAATTATTTCTTAAAGGTTTAAATAAAGTTTAATAGTAGAAATTAATATGTAATTTAAATGAAAAATCTATCTTTAAAGGTTGAATTTAATTAAGGATAATTAATAAATGAATTAAATTAAAGATTAATTACTATTTGTAATTAAGAATAATTACTTAATGAAGTAATTAGTGGATGATTAATGAATTAATTAGGAAGTAAGTGATTTGTTAATTGGATAATTAATTAATGTAATTAATTTCAGGTTAATTAATTAGTCTAATTAATTTAAGATAATCACTTTATAATTAATTGAGTAAAATTACTTAATGAAGTAGTTAATGGTTAATTACTAAATGTAATTAAGAAAAGAGAAATTACTTATGGAAGTAATTAGTATTACTTATGGAAGTAATTAAATGGAAGTGATTAAGGGATAATCACTTGATGTAATTAATTAAAGGATTAATTAATATAATTGATTTAAAGTTAACTAATTAAATAGTAATTAATTAATTAAAGAATTAAGGTTAGTTAATGATGGGATTAATTACCTGTAAAGATAATTAAGTAAGAGAGTAATTAACTAATGAAAGTAATTAGAGGATAATTACTTATGGAAGTAATTAAGGGTTAATTACTTAGTTAATTTAGTTAATTAATTAATGTGATTAATTAATTAATGTGATTAATTTAAGATTAATTACTAAATGTAATTGATTAGAAGTGTGATTAACTAATTAAGTGATTAATTAAGAATAATTAATTAATGTAATTAATTAATAATTACTTAATGAAGTAATTAAGGATTAATTAATTAGTGTATTAATCAAAGGATTAATATAATTAATTAAGGAGTTAATTAATTACAAGTTTGTTAATTATTGTTTATGATAAATTAAGACTAATTAATAAAGGTGGTTAATTAAGGATTAATTATATAATTAATTAAAAGTTTAATTAATTAATGAGGATCATTAATCAATATAATTAATGAAATTAATCAAGGTTGATTAATGAAAGTAATTAATTAAAGTATGATAAATTGTAATTAATTAATGAATTAATGTAATTAATTATAGTTATTAATTAATGGAAGTAAACGTAGGATCATTAATTAATGTAACTAATCATAGTAATTAAAGGTTAATTACTGTATATGGTTATGATAATTAATTTGTGTAATTAATTAAAGGATAATTAGTTAAGGTAATTATAAGATAATTAATCAAGGAAGATTAATTAAAGAAGATCATTAAGAGATGATTAATTAATTAATTTGTAATTAATTAATGATAGTAAGCAGGATTAAGGTAATCCAAGTGATTAATTTAATTAGAGGTTAATTAAATTGATTAAGAGTTAATCAAACCTGCTTATGGATGATCGATTGATAATGGATGATTGATTGATATTGGATGATTTATGTGTGATATCTCTGATATGTGATATATGCTGCTTGTGAGATGATTGGATAATTTGAATTATCTATTGTGATAATGTGATTCATCTATATGTTTATGTTATTCTGAATATAAGTTTAAATGTTTAAAACCCTTAAACAACTTGGACATTAAAACAGCGTTTTGGATTCGGTGAGACCGGGATCGGGTTTCCATATCTGGATATCCGAAAACCACATCGATACAAATTAAACGTTTGGTCGTGAATCCAAGAGAAGAGCTTAGTGAAGACTTGAAGTGTAAGAACTATTCGTCAGTATAACTTTGAGGGTTATTCCGAGATGAGTTTGACGGAAATAGTACTTTCAGGTTCGAGATGGCGATTCAGAGTGCAAGGACTATGGTCGTTGACTCTGAAGGTGACTCCAAAATGAGTGCAATGAGATAGTGCCTTCGGTTTCGTTCGACACCAGAACGAACTTGTATGGATTGAATGCTTTCAGAACATCGTCTGGTGGACGATGAGCATTCTAAGATAGATGTGTTCTATAAAGGTAATCGCAGCCTCAAGCCTTATCAACCGGGAATGGCTAAAACATGGGAGGTGCGGCAAGGTTAAGTGGGTCATGCCCAAGTAGGACGAGACTTACCCCGGTCTAGAGGTCCCTTTCTATTTCGGCTTAGTGTGTGGTTGGTCGCGCCAACCACGGGGTGGTTTTGTTCGGGACTGTCCAGTAAGGGATGGTTTCGGCCTTGTGTTGTAGGGGATTTAGAGTGGATCCTCGTTACGGTGATCTAGGCCCCGTACTGTGACGGGCGGTACCCCAGTAGCCCTGCCATTGATGGAAACTCATTCTTCCTACGAGGCCCTAATTTTTTGATTTGTATTACTCACTTTGTGGCTAGTAGATGGAATTTAATAGATGTAACAATTTCAGCTATTTTCTATTTACTTGAAAACCCTAGACACTACTATAATATCACTAGATTTCCTATCAAATGTTTTGTTTAGCGTAAGGTAAAAACTTTTCCATGTTTATGTGTGGGAAGTCTTACGTGATACCTTTCTTTCCAAAGGATTTTTAAAGTTAAGCGACTTTATCCCGTTTACTCACACCAAACCCATGTTTGACCCAAGTGTTTATTTTCTGTTTTATTAAACTCTTGAGTACTCATATTATATATGAGTAGTCGAGGGATTCAGGTTAGCTTTGACGAATTCTGAAGGAGTTTTGGAGCAGGAGGCTTCAGCGTGTAGATATATAATGGTTTCTCTGTGTTAGTGTTATGTCTATATTGTATTGATGTACTTGAGTTGTATGATAGACAGATGTTTATAAGTGTCTAATATTTGTTGTATAGGTTGTGTAACTCTGATGTATATGATACTATGTAATATTTTATGTGATATATTCTATTTCATTCGTTCCGCTGTGAGTATCTGATATTGTTGAGTTTCTTCTTTCCCTGTCTTTTCTTCTTCCATCCCTTTCTTTTTTAAATCATGATTCGTTTTTCTGGTGATAGAAAGACGGGTCGTGAGAGTTGGTATCAGAGCGCTTGGTTGAGTGAATACCTAGGCTTTGCAGTGATTTCTATCTTTCTTGAGAGAGCGTACTTGTAATTTTTATGTATAACTATATATATCTATTCTAACTGATTTGTTGGGTTACCTGTTCGGTTTTTCCAACATAAGTTTTAGAAGTAGATGGACCAGTGGTGTGTGTGTAACACGACTACCACTAATGGAAGAGGCTCATATGTTGTGGTTGGAGATATATTTGTTGAGACTGTAGACCTAATACCGTCTCAAGTGAGCTTTATAGCTTGGAGTAAGGATCTCTCTGATCTCCGAAGGAAATCTTTTTAAAAGATTCGGAGTCCATCTTTGAAGTGTAAGTTTGATTTTCGCTCGGATAGGCGGTTTCTCTAGGATTTGGATCTGTCAGATGAGGAGAAGCAAGTGTTGGTATCTTGACAGCTGCGTGGTGGGATGCAGTATCCATGGGTATTTTCGAAGATGTTTTCTCTTGAAGCATTTTTAGAAGTGGTTGAGGAGCAGTCTTTACCTGACGCAGGGAAGACTCATCTGTGTAGAAGTTATCTAGATCTCTAGCAAGGAGGATGGATGTTTTGGAATATGAGACTAAGTTCTATAAGTTTCTTAGCTTCGGCATGGTATCATTATCACCCCTTAAGGAGGGCGAGATTTTGATGCCGGGTTTGGAACCCGATTTCTTAAGAGAATGTCTGCCGTCTCGATGGATCTTTGGTATTGATGGCTTTTGGGGTTCGAGGAGCCTTTGGATTAGAAGTCTTTGGTTAGCTGTGGTAGCAGTTTCAGCTCGGAGGTGTTTGTTTGCCAACAAGAAGGTCTTCTATCTTAGTAGCGTCCTAGAGATAGAGTTTGGAAGCAACAGTGTGGGTCATTTCTCAGATGGTTCAGGAATCTTTGTGGTTCTTCTTTCAATAGTCCGGACAGATGGTGAAGGTTTCCTTGAAGGGTTAATCTTGTTTGGAGAAGCTTAAAGCAGTTCTAATTGGTAAAGAGAGGACAGTTTCTTTGGAATCTGAACTAGGTAGGATCGCAAAAGTGATTTGCGATTAATTTAGGAATTTATCTTGGGCAATCTTTTGTTTGAGACTGAGGGTTCTCATGTGGAAGTAGGAGCTATTGAAGTAATCAAAAGTTTGCCTGCATCTGGAGTTGAGTTTCATATTATATTGGTTCCAGAAGCGATACTAGTGGTTAGCCTGATAGTAGGATGCTTCTTGGAGAAAGAAGAGTTGGTGTAGCAGCTCAAGAATTTTTGGAATTTGGATTGGTCAGATCTTGTGACGACCCGGAACTTTCGAGCATTTAAAATCAGAATATTTAATTGATTTTAAATATTCAATAGAGTAATTTTAACTTGAATTACGAATATTACAATTTATTTGATAATTAAATTATTAAATAAAATAATTTGAAATTTGATAAGATATGAAATCTGGACTTTTAAGCCAGTGAAAAATAATTTGAAGGCTTGTAAAAGTTATATTGATAATACTAAGGATAATGGAAGTTTTAAAATTGAATTTAACACTGATTCGTTCGGTTTTGAAATTTGTATCGTTTAATTTGAATTTAAAAATAGCCTTCCGAGGCACAGTCTCGGAATTCGACGAAACTAGTTCCATTGGATCCATAATAGTGTATTGTTATCGGATTTCAATTTTCATAGCGTTTGGAGTTGTTATGTGAGCGTACGATATATAAACGCGCCGAAAATTTAAATGATAATAATCTGATGAAATTTAATTTATATAGTTGAGCCTTCTTGTATACGCCTCCTCCCTAACTTAAAATCATCTTCTTGCAGAAGCCATTTTCTTCCCCACTTTCTCTTTGAATTTTTACTTTCCAATCCCCTCTTTCTTCAATTCAAATCGCAGAAAGAAAAAAAATAAAAAAAGAAAAATGGCCGAACTTATTGAAAGCAAAGATCATGCTACCATCCTCTTTGATTCGTTCGCAAGTCCCCTTTTTCCTTTTCCAGTTCAAAATCAAAATCAAAATCGAGATCTTCCTGTTAGGTTTTCTCCCACCCCACTTCATATAAACCTGCTTGCTTCTTCGATTTTATCGAATTCAAAGCCGACCCTCGATAGTAAAAAAAGAAGAAGAAGAAGAAGGGAACAAGGTGGATCCGCGTTCGAACCGAAAGGTAAGGTCGCGAGTGGACTCGCGATGTCTACAATCGCGAGTGAGGGAAGGCTGTGCTTTACGCACGATGGGGTGGAGGCGCAATCTTCGGTGTTCTTGCTAGTGTTTCGGCATGGGGTTTCAGGCACGCGAGCAACGAGGGAGTGAGAATCGAGGTCGGCATCACGCGGGCTGGTGGTAGGCATGACGGTGGACGAGGATTGGGTGGCGTTGAGGCGGCGGCGTCGCGAATTCGAGGATGTGAGGACCGAGCCTCGTTTGTCACCCAAGTTCACGAACCTGTAGCTTCGTCGTAACAGTGAGGTACTGCAGCTCCTTTTTATTTAAGTATATATATATTAGAAAATGTTAATATGCATACAGTGAAAGAAATTTGAAAGCCCAAGTTTAATTTACAAATATAAATTATAGAGAAATTTTTACAGTAAAACAAAGTACTGTTCTTGTTAATTAATAGCTATATATATATATATATTAATATATAGATAAATACAGCAAAGCAGGGAATTGTATATAGATCAGATTTCGGAAAGAAGGGATTTTAAAATGTTTAAGGTATATATAAAATTAGATCTTTAATTTCAAATATAGATTATAAACCTACCATTTAATTTTTTTAAATATGGATTATAATGCTTTACTTGTTCAATCACCTTGTTCAATTACTTTAGTTACTAAAAATAATTGGAAAAGGGTAATTAGTTCAAATAAACTTGTTAGTTTAAATTAAACGGTTAGTTTAAATTTAAATCATTAGTTAAACTAAATTATTAAATGATTTAATGGTAGTTAATTGTTCAATCAATTCAAGTATTAATAAATGATGCAAAAATTGATTCAAGGTCTAAATCTTGAAAAAATTTAGTCGGAATGAGAATGGATTACAAACAAGAAGCAAAAGGTGAGTTAATCTCACTCAACTGAATTTGAATTTGAATTTAAATGATTAAATTTAAATATTTGTTTGAATGGTTGAACTGATTTATGTGCTATAATATGATATTTTGGAATTGGAATATTATATCGTGCTAACATCTGTGGATGCAGGGAAAAACAGGTTGGAGGGATCCAACTGGATCCCTCAACATTTATTTAAATTATTCTATACCCTCTGTTGTGATTATTTGTTATTCTATGATGAACCTTGTTGGAATATTGAATGCTATGGTTCGATTGGTTATGATTGGGTATAATGAATTTCCAAAAATATATAAATTAGATTTTGGAAAAGAAAAAAAAAGGGAATTTGTAAATAAAATAATTATAGGATAAATAATAAAGAAAATGAATTGGAAAAGGAATGAGGTAACTATAAAAGTCTAATAAATAAACCTTGAGTATAGAATGGAAATTTTGAATAATCAGGAGAGTAATGAATGTTAAACTTCAGTATGGTTATTTTTGTTTAAAAAGAACAAACATTTATTTATAATTTAAGATTGAAAATATTGAAAGAATAAAGAAGGAATTGGGATAAGATCTGAAATTTGTATATTTCAGATAAAGATTTAAAATCAAACAGGAATTAATAACATTAATGTTAAAGCCCATAATTAGTGAATGTTGAAATAAATTCAGAGCTTAAAGAAACTTATTTAAAATAAAATAAATTGGAAATCAATTTGGGGAAATTGATTTAAGTGATTGAAGTGGGGATTTTCTCTGGATAGCCAAGTTTTAAAAGTAAATTTTTAAATACAAATTAAATATTTGAAAGTTGTTTTTAAGAAAGCAAGTTTTGTAAAGTTTATTATTTCTAATATTTAAAGTCTAAAGTAAGTATTTTCTTTTAATCTATTTTTAACAGTAATTATTAAGAAGTAACTTAGTATTTTGGTTGTTAAAGTAGAAATCTAGTTCTATATTTTATTCAGTAGCTTTATTTTCAAATGTTTATATAGCATGTATTTTAGTAAGTTATTGAAGTAGTTTTAACTTTAATGTTTAAAAGTAAATTCCAAAGTGAGTATTTTGTTTAATCTATTATCGTAATAATTATTTAAAGAATGATTTGGTATTTTGTTTAAAGTATTATTATAAATTAAGTATTAAAGTAAATTTTCTAAATTAAATGTTAAATATATTTTACAATAAAGTGTTTTAAATTATTTTAGAAATCTAAAGATTTGTGCTTGGTGATTCCAGTGGAAATAGAAATACTTGGAATTTACTCTGAGAAAGGCAGATAGTATTGAAAACTCCTTTCAAAGGAATTTGAAAAGTGAAAATATATCTTGTGAAAATATTTTGAGTATAATAAATAATTTGAGAAATTATTTATTGGTTGATGGTTGTTTGTGAATATTAATTGATAGTTAAATAACTGACTATCAATATTGGACAAATGCGTTGATCGTTTCGAAGAGACCGGGATCGAGATTTATTTCTCGAAAACCCACTTCGATCCGGTTTGTACGTTTGCGTGGAAACGATTTTGGATTCGAAGATGGAGCAGTGAAATGCAAGGGCTAGTCGCTACTAATCCTGAGGATATTTCCAAAATGGATGTAGTAGGAATAGTGCCTTCGGTTCCGTTCGAACCCGGGATGGACTTGTATGGATGAATGCTTGCGAAACATCGTCAAGTGGACGATGGGCATTCTAAGGGATATTGTTCTAAAAAGGTAACGCTTAGCCTCAAGCCTCATCAAATGGGAATGACTGAAAATCAGGGGTTATGCAGCAAGGCTAGGTGGGTAGCACCCAAGCAGGGTGAGGTCATTCCTGTTTAGATGTCCCTTTTTATTTCAGCTTAGTGGGCGGTTGCTGATCCCAACCGCGGGGTGATCTCACTCGGGATTATCCAGTAAGGGGTAGTCCCGGCCTTTTGTTGCAGGGGAGCGGGCGTACTCCTTGGTACGGTGATCTAGGCCCCGTACTGTGACAGGTGGTACCCCAGTGCCTAGTCATTGGTTGGAAATCCATTCTCCCTACGAGCCTTGTACGAGTTTTGTTTGTATTACCCACTCTGTGGCTAGTAGCTGGAATTTAATAGATGTAACAATTTTGGCTATTTTATAAGTATTTGTATATAGACCCTATTATAATATCAGAGGATTTCTATAAAAAAAATTGTTTTAGCTATCGTAAGGTAAAAACCCGACATGTTTATTTGTGACGTGGTCTTACGAGATGCTTTTGTTTTCAAAGGATTTTTGAAACTTTAATAATCAATTGGGTGCAATTTTCTCATGCTGGTATTCCAGACTGACTCGGGTGTTATTTAACTGTAATGCTCGGGTCAGACCGAGTATTATAGGATACAGGGAATGTTGTGGAGCTCAGAAGACGAGCTGGATGACGATACGTATATTCGTACTTGTCTTATATATATACATTCCGCTATTTGAGTTGTTGAGTACCCATTGTATGATATTGATGTTGAGCTGTGATTGGTGTACTCTGATGATGTAATATATATAAACAGAGATATTTGATGTTGAGTAAAGATTATTTATTATCTATTATATTTTATTCCGCTGCGATGGTTAGATTCTGTTATTATTTTCTATTTTCTTCTTCTACCTCTTCTTATTTAACCAAAATGGTTCGTATTTCTGTGCAACTTGAGTTGATTGTTGTAGAATAGTGTTGACTCAAGGGGTACGGATTTGCGGGTCGTTACACTTGGTATCAGAGCTTAGGTTGGTGATAACCTTGGCTCTGGTGGGAATTACTCATTTAAAGTAGAGTCCATAGTACTTTATAATGAGTTTGAGCGTATTAATAGATATGAGCACGTATTTGTTAGTGAATATAAATTGTTTTAACATTGTGTTGATTGGTTTATTGAGTGGCATATGAACCTTCGTCGACACAGTCTGCGCAACTGTATTGAAGGGGTTTCTAAACACTTGAATAGACAATTGACACGGTATTGTTTTAAATGCGGGTAAATGAAATAATTTTACCCAAAATATATTTTGATATAAAGAAAAGTTTTTGGAAACTATTTAGCTAATATATGGTTGCTTGGATGTTAGAAATGATGATATTAAATTATTATCATTGTTAAGTGAATAATTTAACAAGAAATTGTAAATATAATCAAAGATTTAGAAGATAAATTCAATTATGAAATGAAATTTATAAATTTGAATTATAAATGTAATTTATGCATTAAAATACAGTCAAATGAGAATTTGTATAAATAAAGTGTACAAATGAATTATAGTTAAAATTTATTTAAGCAGGCTTTAGAAATTTAAAATCTCGGAGATTTGGAAGTGTTTATCGAAGTGTTTTAATGATAAATGATAGCATTATTGTTTTGGGAATAATTCTGAATGGAAATCTGTTTTAAAATGGATTTTGGAAGTGAGATAGCATTGAATTCACTTTAGTCACTGGAAAATAACTTCGATGATGACTGCAGCATCATCGATGTTCATTTTTGAGTTTCTAAGTGATGAATTACTGCCAAATTATTTGTTCAGGAAAACTTGTCTGTTTTTGAAATTTCAAAGGAAATTTATTGGGAATAAAAACAGAGTTGGTTTGATTTTTGAGAATTTTGATTTTGAGATGTTGGAGGTTTCAAAATGTTTGAAACTAATAACCGGGTGTTTAAAAAAAAATCCTGATGAAATAGGCTGTAAGCTTATAGATCGTGATGATTTTTAAATCAGGAACGAAATATTAGCTTTGAATGTTGGGAATTTAATTTTAAGTGAAAAGTTAAAAATGAAATAAGCTTGGATTGGAGAATAAAATTTAACTGGATTGAAATAAATCGAATAATCTGAAAATAATATCCAGTTGTATTCGAATCAAGTTGAAATCGAATTGAGATAAATAAATCCGAGTTAGAATAAAAATGAAATTGGAATAAATTTCAGTTGAGTTATTGAATGGAATTGGATTCTTACCTGAACAAATGGAAAATAAATTGGATAAGGATTGGAATTGGAATAAATAAATAAGAATAACGTGTAAAAGAATTATAATGCATGAAATAAAACATGCTAGGAATATAAATAAGCATAAGGCTTGAGTTAAAACAAAAGATGAATATATTTAAGCCTATGATGAATGGAATTGTGTAAATTATAAGTGGAGACTTATAAAATTGAAACGGAATGCAAAATCCAAAATAATTATTGTTTGATGAATTGAAAGTAAAAAGAAGATCAAAACTTGAATTATAAAATAAATTGAACTAAGAAAATTAAATGAAGTGCTATCTAGCATTAAAAATCAGATATTGAACTATAAATAGGGGAGAACTAATTTGTTAATAAATTAGTTAATGGAATGTTAAATAAAGCTGAATTGGTGAGTTAATATTGAAGTTTGGAAATAAAACTCAATTATAAATTAAATTCGACTTGAAATGTTAACAAATTAAATATAATTGGAAACGTATCGGATAAAAATGAAATTGGATTGGAATAGTAATGGTTTGAGTTGAAAATAAAATCCAAATAAGTGAAGATAAATTGGAAAATGGCCATGTAATAAATTGGATGAACTGAATCTGGAAAATTAAATTTTATAATAACTAATCAAATGAAATTGTAAATTTTTAAATGAGATTAACTGAAATAGAATTAAATTGAATGGAAAAGAAAGATTTACTTGAAACAAAATGAGCTTAAGTATAAATTGGAGTGAGTAAACTTAAGCTAAAAAAAAAGGGGAAAGGAGTTGAATTGAATTCAACTTAAAATTAAGTTTAATAATTGTGGATTGGATTTAAATCAAGTAAAAATGAATTTTAATTGAAATAAAATTCGGTGAGTTGCCGATAATATTTAATGAAATGAAATTCTTAATTTAACAATTGTAAACCATTTAAATTGTTGAAGAATAGAAATAACTTGGAGACAATGGGAAAATGGAATGTTTTTAAGTTAATAGAATGAATGAATGCGGATAAAGAATGAAACACTATTGAATAGATCGTGAATTAAATTGAAATAGTTATTGGATGAAATAGCTTGGATTGTCTTCGAGCTAAATAAAACAGTTTGGAATAGATAAATATGGAATGAAATGTAAATAAATGGATTGTAAATGAAATTTAAAAGGAGTGTGTCGAGCTAAATAAATGGTTGTGAATGGATTAAAATAAAAGAGAAATTTAATTGGCAATTTAGATAAACCTAGGTTGTAAATGGTTTTGAATGAACTGGTTGGTTAATAAAATGAAATGTAAGTGAATGTATTCAAATTTGATATGCAATGAAAATGAGAGTATATGGGTTGTGAATAAATTGACAATGGAATAGAATTAAGTATAAATTGAGTTGAAATCAATTTAAATTGGTTATAAACATAAATACTTATTTATTCACATAAATCTCGTCAAATTGCATAGAATTAATTGTCATTTGATGTAAATGGAAGTAATTAAAACTTTTATGAATTGATAGAAGTAAAATGAATTGATTTTGAGAGCAATTGAATTAAGTATGAGTTCAGTTTCTTAAAATAAATTAAATGTAAGCTATTGTATTTTAAACCATTCAAATTGATGAAGTTGTGTACGAATGGATTAAAAACCAATCAAATTAAATGAAAATAGGTTGTAAATTAACTGGAACAGTGGAATTGGTATGGAAACTGTATAAGTTGCTTACGGAGAAATGTTTGGTGTGAATTTCTTTTAGAATTCATGTGTTTAACTGTTGCAAATAAGTGAAATGTTGTTAAACTTCATATATATCGTACTTACGTGTTTAAATTGAGTAAGTACAGGTACCGGGAAGCCGTTTGGCTGGACTTTGGGCACGCTAACTGCTAATAAATAAGCTGCTTGCTTAAAAATGCTAAATAAGGTATGCCTACGCAATTAAAAATAGGAAATATGAACTGTTTTTTGTTTTTCCGACCATGTGGGTCGATGTATATATATTTATATCTTTTGTCAAATTGCAAAAGCTCCTTCGTACAAAGGGGGCTCTGCCAAAAAAATTCAGAAATTTTGGGAGTTAGAAATTTTTTGAAAATTTTGGAAAATTTTGTTACCGACAAACAAATTCAAATGGGAAAATTGAAATAAGTTAGTGAATGAAACTAATAAAAATAATGACATGAATTAGTAATAAATGAAAAATAAAATTTATTTATTCAGAGTTAAAGATAAATTGAATTCATATGGAAATGAAAGAATCAATTTGAATATAAATAGATATATACTAAAGTAGTCAAGATGAAAATAAATATAAGAAACGTATAAAATGCCTATACTAACTTAAGAAGGGAATGGTGAATTCTAGATTGGAAATTGATATTACAAATATAATCTAAGATAATATTGAAATAAATAGATATTGACATTTTGTCAGAAAGTCGATAAAATGTTTTGGGAATATTGTGATTGGATATTAGTGCTAAGCAGGATATGTAGGTATTATAAAAGGGAAAAGGAAATTGGATTTGATTTCAAGAGATAAATTTGAATTGCCCGACAAAAGGTATGTATTTAAATTTGGTATGAAATTTGATTGGGATTTGGATTTGGATTGAGCCACTTGGCTTTTTTGTTTTCGTTTTGGATTTGGGAGGCCGTAGAGCCATTTTGTAGTTGTACGGAGCTAGCCGCGCAAAGGAGACGCTGGCAAAAAATTTCGGAAATTTAGAGAGTTAGAAAATTTTGTGAAAATTTTGAGAATTCAAAATTTAGTTTTGAATTATAATGTAAACGATTGTATAAATAGAGTTGTTTGGGAACTATGGAAAGGTTTGATAAGTTAATAAGAATAATAATGGGTCTATTATAAGAAGAGAGTGGGTAAGATGTGGAATTGTTAGAAATTGTTTGGTTTCATGAAAAAAAAAAGGTAAACGGGTATTGGACCACTCTTCCTAACTAGTAATTTCGAGGACGAAATTCTTTTAAGAGGGGAGGAATGTGACCCGGAATTTTCGAGCATTTAAAATCAAAATATTTAATTGATCTTAAATATTCAATAGAGTAATTTTAACTTGAATTACGAATATTACAATTTATTTAATAATTAAATTATTGAATCAAATAATTTGAAATTTGATAAGATATGAAATCTGGACTTTTAAGCCAGTGAAAAATAATTTGAAGGCTTGTAAAAGTTATATTGATAATACTGAGGGTAATGGAAGTTTTAAAATAGAATTTAACACTGATTCGTTCGGTTTTGAAATTTGTATCGTTTAATTTGAATTTAAAAATAGCCTTCCGAGGCACAGTCTCGGAATTCGACGAAACTAGTTCCATTGGATCCGTAATAGTGTATTGTTATCGGATTTCAATTTTCGTAGGGTTTGGAGTTGTTGTGTGAGCGTACGATATAAAAACGCGCCGAAAATTTAATTGATAATAATTTGATGAAATTTAATCTATATAGTTGAGCCTTCTTGTATACGCCTCCTCCCTAACTTAAAATCATCTTCTTGCAGAAGCCATTTTCTTCCCCACTTGCTCTTTGAATTTTTACTTTCCTATCCCCTCTTTCTTCAATTCAAATCGCAGAAAGAAAACAAATAAAAAAATAAAAATGGCCGAACTTATTGAAAGCAAAGATCACGCTACCATCATCTTTGATTCGTTCGCAAGTCCCCCTTTTCCTCTTCCAGTTCAAAATAAAAATCAAAATCAAAATCGAGATCTTCCTGTTAGGTTTTCTCCCACCCCACTTCATATAAACCTGCTTGCTTCTTCGATTTTATCGAATTCAAAGCCGACCCTCGGTAGAAAAAAAAAGAAGAAGAAGAAGGGAACGAGGTGGATCCGCGTTCGAACCGAAAGGTAAGGTCGCGAGTGGACTCGCGCTGTCTACAATCGCGAGTGAGGGAAGGCTGTGCTTTACGCACGATGGGGCGGAGGCGCAATGTTCGGTGTTCAAGCTAGGGTTTCGGCATAGGGTTTCAGGCATGTGAGCAATGAGGGAGTGGGAATCGAGGTCGGCATCACGCGGGCTGGTGGTAGGCATGACGGTGGACGAGGATTGGGTGGCGCTGAGGCGGCAGCGTCGCGAATTCGAGGATGTGAGGACCGAGCCTCGTTTGTCGCCCAAGTTCACGAACTTGCAGCTTCGTCGTAACAGTGAGGTACTGCAGCTCCTTTTTATTTAAGTATATATATATTAGAAAATGTTAATATGCATACAGTGAAAGAAATTTGAAAGCCCAAGTTTAATTTACAAATATAAATTATAGAGAAATTTTTACAGTAAAACAAAGTACTGTTCTTGTTAATTAACATCTATATATATATATATATATATATATATATATAGGTAAATACAACAAAGCAGGGAATTGTATATAGATCAGATTTCGGAAAGAAGGGATTTTAAAATGTTTAAGGTATATATAAAATTAGATCTTCAATTTCAAATATAGATTGTAAACCTACCATTTAATTTTTTTTAAATATGGATTATAATGCTTTACTTGTTCAATCACCTTGTTCAATTACTTTAGTTACTAAAAATAATTGGAAAAGGGTAATTAGTTCAAATAAACTTGTTAGTTTAAATTTAAATCATTAGTTAAACTAAATTATTAAATGATTTAATGGTAGTTAATTGTTCAATCAATTCAAGTATTAATAAATGATGTAAATATTGATTCAAGGTCTAAATCTTGAAGAAATCTAGTCGGAATGATAATGGATTACAAACAAGAAGCAAAAGGTGAGTAAATCTCACTCAGCTGAATTTGAATTTAAATTTAAATGATTAAATTTAAATATTTGTTTGAATGGTTGAACTGATCTATGTGCTATAGTATGATATTTTGGAATTGGAATATTATATCGTGCTAACATCTGTGGATCCAGGGAAAAACTGGTTGGAGGGATCCAACTGGATCCCTCAACATTTATTTAAATTATTCTATACCCTGTTGTGATTATTTGTTATTCTATGATGAACCTTGTTGGGATATTGAATGCTATGGTTCGATTGGTTATGATTGGGTATAATGAATTTCCAAAAATATATAAATTAGATTTTGGAAAAGAAAAAAAGTGAATTTGTAAATAAAATAATTATAGGATAAATAATAAAGAAAATGAATTGGAAAAGGAATGAGGTAACTATAAAAGTCTAATAAATAAACCTTGAGTATAGAATGGAAATTTTGAATAATCAGGAGAGTAATGAATGTTAAACTTCAGTATGATTATTTTTGTTTAAAAAGAACAAACATTTATTTAAAATTTAAGATTGAAAATATTGAAAGAATAAAGAAGGAATTGGGATAAGATCTGAAATTTGTATATTTCAGATAAAGATTTAAAATCAAACAGGAATTAATAACATTAATGTTAATGCCCATAATTAATGAATGTTGAAATAAATTCAGAGATTAAAGAAACTTATTTCAAATAAAATAAATTGGAAATCAATTTGGGGAAATTGATTTAAGTGATTAAAGTGGGGATTTTCTCTGGATAGCCAAGTTTTAAAAGTAAATTTTTAAATATAAATTAAATGTTTGAAAGTTGTTTTTAAGAAAGCAAGTTTTGTAAAGTTTATTATTTCTAATATTTAAAGTCTAAAGTAAGTATTTTCTTTTAATCTTATTTTAACAGTAATTATTAAGAAGTAACTTAGTATTTTGGTTGTTAAATTAGAAATCTAGTTCTATATTTTATTCAGTAGCTTTATTTTCAAATGTTTATATAGCATGTATTTTAGTAAGTTATTGAAGTAGTTTTAACTTTAATGTTTAAAAGTAAATTCCAAAGTGAGTATTTTGTTTAATCTATTATCGTAATAATTATTTAAAGAATGATTTGGTATTTTGTTTAAAGTATTATTATAAATTAAGTATTAAAGTAAATTTTCTAAATTAAATGTTAAATTTATTTTACAATAAAGTGTTTTAAATTATTTTAGAAATCTAAAGATTTGTGCTTGGTGATTCCAGTGGAAATAGAAATACTTGGAATTTATTCTGAGAAAGGGAGATAGTATTGAAAACTCCTTTCAAAGGAATTTGAAAAGTGAAAATATATCTTGTGAAGATATTTTGAGTATAATAAATAATTTGAGAAATTATTTAATGGTTGATGGTTGTTTGTGAATATTAATTGATAGTTAAATAACCGACTATCAATATTGGACAAATGCGTTGATCGTTTCGAAGAGACCGGGATCGAGATTTATTTCTTGAAAACCCACTTCGATCCGGTTTGTACGTTTGCGTGGAAACGATTTTGGATTCGAAGATGGAGCAGTGAAGTGCAAGGGCTAGTCGATACTAATCCTGAGGATATTTCGAAAATGGATGTAGTAGGAATAGTGCCTTCGGTTCCGTTCGAACCCGGGACGGACTTGTATGGATGAATGCTTGCGAAACATCGTCAGGTGGACGTTGGGCATTCTAAGGGATATTGTTCTAAAAAGGTAACGCTTAGCATCAAGCCTCATCAAATGGAAATGACTGAAAATCAGGGGTTATGCAGCAAGGCTAGGTGGGTAGCACCCAAGCAGGGTGAGGTCATTCCTGTCTAGATGTCCCTATTTATTTCGGCTTAGTGGGCGGTTGCTGATCCCAACCGTGGGGTGATCTCACTCGGGATTATCCAGTAAGGGGTAGTCCCGGCCTTGTGTTGCAGGGGAGCGGGCGTACTCCTCGGTACGGTGATCTAGGCCCCGTACTGTGACAGGTGGTACCCCAGTGCCTAGTCATTGGTTAGAAATCAATTCTCCCTATGAGCCTTGTACGAGTTTTGTTTGTATTACCCACTCTGTGGCTAGTAGGTGGAATTTAATAGATGTAACAATTTCGGCTATTTTATAAGTATTTGTATATAGACCGTATTATAATATTAGAGGATTTCTATAAAAATTGTTTTAGCTATCGTAAGGTAAAAACCCGACATGTTTATTTGTGGCGTGGTCTTACGAGATGCTTTTGTTTTCAAAGGATTTTTGAAACTTTAATAATCAATTGGGTGCGATTTTCTCACGCTGGTATTCCAGACTGACTCGGGTGTTATTTAACTGTAATGCTCGGGTCAGACGGAGTATTATAGGATACAGGGAATGCTGTGGAGCTCAGAAGACGAGCTGGATGACGATACGTATATTCGTACTTATCTTATATATACATTCCGTTGTTTGAGTTGTTGAGTACCTATTGTATGATATTGATGTTGAGCTGTGATTGACGTACTCTGATGATGTAATATATATAGACAGAGATATTTGATGTTGAGTAAAGATTATTTATTATCTATTATATTTTATTCCGCTGCGATGGTTAGATTTCGTTATTATTTTCTATTTTCTTCTTCTACCTCTTATTCTTTAACCCAAATGGTTCGTATTTCTGTGCAACTTGAGTTGATTGTTGTAGAATAGTGTTGACTCAAGGGGTACGGATTTGCGGGTCGTTACAGATCTAGTTTTCAAGTTTGGATTATGTTGTAAGGTTGTGTGACCGAGTCAGATGGGTTACTAAATTTTATGGATCTGATAAACCATATTTCCCGGATATATCGGATAAGTTTGTACTCGTGTTCATCAACAGTATTCTCATCTATTTCAGAACCAGAGTTGTGCAACGGAAACAAGGTAGCAGCTGTGTGAGGAAGAAAGCAAGTTCCGTTTTCTAATGCTTGGGACGTAGAGCTTGTGTTCTGAATATCGGCGAATCTTGGAAGGCCATTTTGATGAATAGGATCCAGAAACTGGTTTGCTTTGGTCTAGTTGTTTCTGGAAGCATCAGCATTAGTTGAGCTGATCAGGAAGAAGATGGGCTGCCAGGACTGTCAGAAGGAGTATGTGGATAAGATGGATGAGTTTGGAATTCGAAGTTGGAGACTTTGTGTTGTTAAGGATTCTCGGGTTAAGAGAACAGTATGATTGGGTAAGATTGGATGGCTAGTTCTGAGGTATATGGGATTTATTATCTGTGTTTTTGATAGGATAAGTTCTTATGTCTATAGGATTGAATTTCCATGACTGGGATTCATTGTATTTCATAGATCTCTGAGGGAGAATGTGTATGATTCATCGTTGGTTGTTGAATTTGCAGTTCAGTTGGATTTGCAAAATGTGTTGGACATGGGTATAATCAGATATTTTGTTTAGATTAGTGGATCTAGAGATGAGAGGAGCTCTGGATTATGGTGGTATAGTTAGTTGAGCTTCTGTAGTGCGAGTCTCCCAGTGATTTATACTTGGAAAACTCTAGATAGTGTTAGTAAGATCTATCCTGATTTGTGTTAGGATAATTAGTTAGGTTTGTTTGTTTGATTGGTTGCTTTGATTGTTAGTAACTGGATGTTAGGTATGCTTTGCTGTTTGAAATTAAAAACTTTACTGGCTTATTAAATTATCTTTGCTTTTAAATTTCGAGGGCGAAATTCTTTTAAGAGTAGAGGAATGTGACGACTCGGAATTTTAGACAATATCCATTTAATAATCTGTATTAATAATTAAATTGATTTGATGATTTTCCATTATAATTTTAATTTAAATTGGTAAATTTAATCTTTTAAAGGTTAATAAATATTTAATCTGGCAATATTGATCGATATCTTTTTAACAATTTAAAATTGATAAGATTTATTTTTCAAAGCTAATAAAATTATATTCTATTTATAATATATATATTTGGTATATATATTGTGAATAGAAAATCTTTTCTTTAAATAAAAGATGAATTTTCAAATTGTAATATATATGTATGTATATGTTTTAATTTGAAGTTGTTTTGAAATTTAAAATAATAATTCTCAAAATTTATGTTAAAAATATTTTCTACTTGAAATGTATGCATATTTGTATATAGTGAAGTTTGGTTTGAATTAAATAAAAGAACTTTCAAATTTTAATATATATAAATTGTAATTTGGAGAATATAATTTAATATAGTACTTTTCAAAGAATATTTAGAATTTTAACTTATATTTCTTAAACAATCAAGGTAATTATTTTGGATTTAAATTATATGTATAAGATTTTATATAAATATAATGTGTTCTTTTAGAAGTAATTTATATGTATGTATTAAGATAAGTATGTATTAACTAGAAAAGTTAATTTAAAAAGCTTTTAAACCCTTTTTAAAATTTATTTAAAATATCTAATGACATGTGTAAACATATTAACACATGTTGGTAACATGTGTAGGAAAATTAAGTAATGTAAGTGACAAATGTAGCTTTTAAAAACAAGCGAGATATTGATGCCTGGTTTGGAGCCTGGTTTCTTGAGAGGATGTCTGTCGTCTCGAGGGATCTTTGGTGAAGTTAGTTGATGGCCTTTGGGGTTCTAGGAGCCTTTGGATTAGAAGTCTTTGGTTAGCTATGGTAGCAGTTTCAGCTCGGAGGTGTTTGTGTGCCAACAAGAAGGTCTTCTGGCTTAGTAGTGTCTTAGAGATAGAGTTTGGAAGCAGCAGTGTGGGTCATTTCTCCGATGGTTCAGGAATCTTTGTGGTTCTTCTTTCAGCAGTCCAGACAGATGGTGAAGGTTTCCTTGAAGGGTTAACCTTGTTTGGAGAAGCTTAAAGTTGTTCTAATTGGTAAAGAGAGTACAGTTTCTTTGGAATCCAAACTAGGTAGGATCGCGAAAGTGACTTGCGATTAATTTGGAAATTTATCTTGGGCAATCTTTTGTTTGAGACTGAGGGTTCTCATATGGAAGTAGAAGCTACTGAAGTAATCAGAACTTTGCCTGCATCTAGAGTTGAGTTTCATATTATATTGGTTCCAGAAGCGATATTAGTGGTTAGCCTGATAGTAGGATGGTTCTTGGAGAAAGAAGAGTTGGTGTAGCTGCTCAAGAATTTTTGGAATTTGGATTGGTCAGTTCTAGTTTTCAAGTTTCGATTTCGCTGTAAGGTTGTGTGACCAAGTCAGATGGGTCACTAAATTTTATGGATCCGATAAACCATATTTCCCAGATATATTGGATAAGTTTGTACTCGTGTTCATCAACAGTATTCTCATTTATTTTAGAACTAGATTTGTGCAGCGGAAACAAGGTTGCAGCTGTGCGAGGAAGGAAGCAAGTTCGTTTTCTAATGCTTGGGAAGTACAGCTTGTGTTCTTGATATCAGCGAATCTTAGAGGACCATTTTGATGAATAGGATCCAGAAACTGGTTTGCTTTGGTCTAGTTATTTCTAGAAGCATCAGCATAGGTTGAGCTGATCAGGAAGAAGATGGGTAGCCAGGATTATCAGAAGGAGTATGTGGATAAGATGGATGAGTTTGGAATTCGAAGTTGGAGACTTTGTGTTTTTAAGGTTTCTCGGGTTAAGAAACAGTATGATTGGGTACGATTGGATGGCTAGTTCTGAGGTATTTGGGATTTCTTATCTGTGTTTTTGATAGTATACGTTCTTTTGTCTATAGGATTGAATTTCCATGACTTGGATTCATTGTATTTCACGTATCTCTAAGGAGAATGTGTATGATTCATCATTGGTTGTTGAATTTGCAGTTCAGCTGGATTTGGAAAATGTGCTGGACATGGGTATAATCGGATATTTTGTTCAGATTAGTGGATCTAGAGATGAGAGGAGCTCTGGATTCGGGTGATATAGTTAGTTGACCTTCTGTAGAGCGAGTCTCCTAGTGATTTATACATGGAAAACTCTAGATAGTGTTAGTAAGAACTATCCTGATTTGTGTTAGGATAATTATTAGGTTTGTTTGTTTGATTGGTTGCTTTGATTGTTGGTAACATGTGTAGGGAAATTAAGTAATATAAGTGACAAATGTAGCTTTTAAAAACAAGTGTCATCTCTTAAATTTTTATTTTCTTTGATTTTTCATAATTTAGTTCATAAAAGCATACATTCTTCTTCAAATTCTTTTTCCTATTCTCAGTTGAAGCAAAAAGAATTTTAGACTAAAAATCTTGTAAAAACTTTACACCCATTTCAAATTTTCCAAATCCTATAAACCATTTTCAAATCTAGAAAAAAGAAATTTCCAAAACCAAAGTTTTGAACTTGTATACATTTTGCCAAAATCTAATACAATTCCTCAAAACAAATTTCCAAAACCTGTAACAATTCTCAAAATATTTTCAAAGCTAAAATCTGAAATTCATATCTACAAACAAGTTTTTCTAGCAAATAAACCTACTGCAACCTCAACCTGCAACTCAAATGAAAGATTAACATCAGTTTCAAGCATTTAAAATTAGAGATCAGGCATGCAAAGAATTCAACCTCAACAGCAAAGTAATCAAAGCACTTTCCAGTGTTTAGATCAAAATTTAAAGCCTGGAACATGCTTTCTGTTCTCTATAAAAAAGCGAGTAAATTTTTTTTTTAAAACAGTTTGATCTTGTTTTAACTGTAATGCATGTGATGATATTGGCTTGTATTGAAGTTCTTTAACTTGAAGTTATGTGAATTGGTATATATATATGTTGTGTGAGCCTGTTTGTTTATACACATTCAAGTCTGTTCTCTGTTGATTTAATATGGTTGTTCTGCTTTCAAAATTCAATATCTACGGATCAAATCCATATTAGCTTTGGGTATATAAAGGAAGTTTGTTTGTTGATGTATAATGAAGATTTTAAAAATAGTTACAGGATTTTAAATGTAACAAATAATGCTTAAAAGGAAGATAACAGAGAAATGCATATTTATGATAAAAATCAGCCATCTTAATTTCAATTTTGAAAGGCATGATTGTGTTCATAGCAAGAAATCATGAATTTAGATGATGCAATCATAATTTTTAGGTTAGTATTCTTTGTGATTTTCTGAGATGATCGAAATTTGCACTTTCACCAAATTCCGAAGAACGAAGAGGAATTGGGCAACGAGCTTTGGTATGGAGGATGATGGTAGATCGACGAGCAAGGGAAAAATGGTCGCTTGATTTTTCGTGCGACGTGGTGGTCGGAAATGGTTGTATTAGGGTTCGGTGGTCATTTGAGAACAAGTTGGTTCGCAGAGCAATGGCGATGGCCATTGGAGATCAGAGTGGTTCGCGTTGGTGGGAATGCTGGAGGGTATGAAGAAGCTTCAGTGATGATGGTCGGCGATCTCGAGGTATGAGGCGTCAGAATGGTGATGATTTCTGGCTATGGTGGTTCCAGCACGGTCGAGTTTTTAGCTCGATTTTGCTTCGTTGGATTTTCGTGTGATCTGGGTTCTCGCATGGGGTCGCGTGGGTTCCAGTGATAGTCGAAGGTAGCCGCAGCGATCATCGGAGTTCGAAGACGTCGGTGCACGTGCACTGTGTGCAAAATGAGTCTGGTACGATGGGTTTTAATGGTGGCTCAGTTTTGTCTCGTGCGAATGTAAGGTTGTCGCAAAGCTTTTTGAATTGGTGGAAGACTCGGGGCAGACTCGTGTTGTTTTGGTGTTCGAACTCGAGTTTTTCGGTGATATGTTAATCTGGATAAGTAAAACAAACTTTGAAAAGAAAATGAGGCTTAAGTAAAGGCAACTTTTATAAAAGAAATTAAGTTTTAAATTGTAAAACAAGTTTCCTTTCAGAATAAATGAAAAATCAAGATTTTTAGAATGCTTAAAATTAATATGTTTCAAGACTTGTAATGTTTAAAGTAGTTGGTTTTAAAAGAAATTATGATGTTTCAAGTTAAAGTTATATTTAAAGAAATTAAAAAGAAGTGTTTTAATTGGTTTTAAAATTTATTTAAATGAATAAGTTTAATGGATATGAAATTAAGTTTCAAAGATGAAAATTTGTTTAATTTAATTAAACATGTTTTAAAAAGGATTTTCAAAGATTTTAAGTGTAGTAAAAAGTTAAGGGTTTAAATTGTTTTGTTTAAAAGTAAATTTTATTCAAATTTATGATTATTTCTTAAAGGTTTAAATGAAGTTTAATGATAGAAATTAATATGTAATTTAAATGAAAAATCTATCTTTAAAGGTTGAATTTAATTAAGGATAGTTAATAAATGAATTAAATTCAAGCTTAGTTGCTATTTGAAATTAAGAATAATTACTTAATGAAGTAATTAGTGGATGATTAATGAATTAATTAGGAAGTTAGTGATTCCTTAATTGGATAATTAATTAATGTAATTAATTTTAGGTTAATTAATTAGTCTAATTAATTTAAGATAATCACTTTATAATTAATTGAGTAAAATTACTTAATGAAGTAATTAATGGTTAATTATTGAATGTAATTAAGAAAAGAGAAATTACTTATGGAAGTAATTAGTATTACTTATGGAAGTAATTAAATGGAAGTGATTAAGGGATAATGACTTGATGTTATTAATTAAAGGATTAATTAATATAATTGATTTAAAGTTAGTTAATTAAAGAATTGAGGTTAATCAATGATAGGATTAATTACTTGTAAAGATAATTAATTAAGAGAGTAATTAACAAATGAAAGTAATTAGAGGATAATTACTTATGGAAGTAATTAAGGGTTAATTACTTAGTTAATTTTAGTTAATTAATTAATGTGATTAATTAATTAATGAATGTGATTAATTTAAGATTAATTACTAAATATAATTAACTAGAAGTGTGATTAACTAATTAATTAATTAATTAAGAATTAGTAATTAATTTTATTAATTAATAATTACTTAATGAAGTAATTAAGGATTAATTAATTAGTGTATTAATCAAAGGATTAATATACTTAATTAAGGAGTTAATTAATTACAAGTTTGTTAATTACTGTTTATAATCAATTAAGACTAATTAATGAAGGTGATTAATTCAGGATTAATTATTTAATTAATTAAAAGTTTAATTAATTAATGAGGATCGTTAATCAATATCATTAATGAAATTAATCAAGGTCGATTAATGAAAGTAATTAATTAAAGTATGATTAATTGTAATCAATTAAGGAATTAATGTAATTAATTATAGTTAAGTAATTAATGGAAGTAAATGGAGGATCATTAATTAATGTAATTAATCATAGTAATTAAAGGTTAATTACTGTATATGGTTATGATAATTAATTTGTGTAATTAATTAAAGGATAATTACTTAAGGTAATTATAAGATAATTAATCAAGGAAGATTAATTAAGGAAGATCATTAAGAGATGATTAATTAATTAATTTGTAATTAATTAATGATAGTAAGCAGGATTAAGGTAATCCAAGTGATTAATTTAATTAGAGGTTAATTAAATTGATTAAGAGTTAATCAAACCTGCTTATGGATGATTGATTGATAATGGACGATTGATTGATATTGGATGATTTGGTTGTGATATCTCATATATGTGATATATGCTGCTTGTGAGATGATTGGATAACTTGAATTACTATTGTGATAATGTGATTCATCTATCTGTTTATGTTATTCTGGATATAAGTTTAGTTGTTTAAAACCCTTAAACAACTTGGACATTAAAACGACGTTTTGGATTCGGTGAGACTGGGATCGGGTTTCCATATTTGAATATCCGAAAACCACATCGATCCAAATTAAATGTTAGGTCGTGAATTCAAGAGAAAAGCTTAGTGAAGACTCGAAGTGTAAGAACTATTCGTCAGTATAACTCTGAGGGTGATTCCGAGATGAGTTTGACGGAAATAGTACTTTCAGGTTCGAGATGGTGATTCAGAGTGCAAGGACTATGGTCGTTGACTCCGAGGGTGATTCCAAAATGAGTGCAACGAGATAGTGCCTTCGGTTTGGTTCGACCCTGGAACGAACTTGTATGGATTGAACGCTTTCAGAACATCATCAGGTGGACGATGAGCATTCTAAGATAGATGTATTCTATAAAGGTAATCGCAGCCTCAAGCCTCATCAACCGGGAATGGCTAAAACAGGGGAGGTGCAGCAAGGTTAAGTGGGTCATGCCCAAGTAGGACGAGATTTACCCCTGTCTAGAGGTCCCTTTCTATTTCGTCTTAGTGTGTTGTTGGTCGCGCCAACCACGGGGTGGTATTGTTCGGGACTGTCCGGTAAGGAATGGTTCCGGCCTTGTGTTGCAGGGGATTTAGGGTGGATCCTCAGTACGGTGATCTAGGCCCCGTACTATGACGGGCGGTACCCCAGTAGCCCTGCCATTGATGGAAACTCATTCTTCCTACCAGACCATACGGTTTTGATTTGCATTACCCACTTTGTGGCCAGTAGCTGGAATTTAATAGATGTAACAATTTCGGCTATTTTCTATTTACTTGAAAACCCTGACACTACTATAATATCATTTTATTTCCTATCAAATGTTTTGGTTAGCGTAAGGTAAAAACTTTTCCATGTTTATGTGTGGGAAGTCTTATGTGATACCTTTCTTTTCGAAGGATTTTTAAAGTTAAGAAACTTTAACCCGTTTACTCACACCAGCCCCATGTCTGACCCAAGTGTTTATTTTCTGTTTTATTAAACTCTTGGATACTCATATTATATATGAGTAGTCGAGGGATTCAGGTAAGCTTTGATGAATTATGGAGGAATTTTGGAGCAGGAGGCTTCAACGTGTAGATATATAATGGTTTCTCTGTGTTAATGTTATGTCTATATTGTATTGATGTACTTCAGTTTTATGATAGACAGATGTTTATAACTGTCTAATATGTGTTGTATAGGTTGTGCAACTACGATGTATATAATACTACGTAATATTTTATGTGATATATTATATTTCATTCGTTCTGCTGTGAGTATCTGATATTGTTGAGTTTCTTCATTCCCTATCTTTTCTTCTTCTATCCCTTTCTTTCTTAAATCATGACGCGTTTTTCTGGTGATAGAAAGACGGGTCATGAGAGTTGTCGACGGATGCGAATGGATGCGGATATGGTTGTATCTGCATCCGCATCCAAAAATTTAAATCTGCATCCGAATCCGCATTCGTTATCGTAGATATCTGAGAATTAACATCCGTATCCGCGGTCGCGTCCGAAAATAAAAAGAGGATATTTTCGAATATTCGAAAATATCTGAAATATCCGCATCCGAAATTGAATAATATTTTTATTATACTAATATTTTTGAACAAAAACAATCACTTTCTCAAATGACAATACACACACTACAATACAAATCAGTTTTCAAAGTGGAACAAATCATTTCTAAGTATATTTTAAGTTCATCCTTAAATAATAAATCAATAGTAATAATAATTTCTATTATAATTAATTTTGGATCGGGCAGATCTTTTTCGGATACGGATATGCCCATATCCGCATCCGCATCCGATTTTCTTTTCGGATATTGGATATCCACATCCGCTTTTCGAATATCGGATAATATCTATTTTTTCGGATACGGATTTCGGATTTTTCGGGTATCCATTGACATGCCTATATTTGGGTATGACTGATATGCTCCATTTTGGTTTTAGAACCTAGTATAGGATTTGGGAACACTGTAACTTCCAACAATCATTTCAATCACTATAAATGCATCTTTATATTGATAAGAACCATTCTTAAGTTGCTGACATGCTTAATAACTAAAGTTATTTATTTTCTATTGTTTTCATTCTTGGTCTACTGAAATGACGACACTGTTGTACACCAAACAGATGGTTTGATGGAAAAAGATAACTCCGGATGAGAAAATTTTAATGCAGTCTTCTTTCTTGTCCTAGAAAAGTAAAACAACATATCCATGTGTAAAAACTTAAAAATGTTATATATACTAAGACATCATTTTCGCTAGTAAAATAACATTCAATACTATATATCCATGTTTATTATTTTAAGACATATCTTGAATTTATCATGAATGTAATAACATATTTTAAAATTTCAATACACTGATGTTTGAAAATTGAAAATATATATTAAATGATTGATCATGTTTTTCTTTTGAGTCCTTTTTTATATTCTATAGTGGTTAGATATATGTATAACAATATTATTTGTTTTATATATGGAACTATAGAAAATTTAAATTGTTGTTTATATATTGACATTCAAAATTTTGTTGAAGGTAAATGATCTATTCAACAATATATACGTATTTGTGTGTGGATCATTTATTTTCATAAAATCTTGAATTTGTTTTGCAACCACAATTACTTTTACTATGACTTCGAACTTGAAACAAACTAATCAAAAAAACTGACAATAAATTGGTGCAAATTTGAAAAAAGAATAGTGTTCTTTCTTTGTTGTCCATGATTTGAACTTATTTGAGAAAATATTTCTTCAAATCCAAAGTTCCAGCCATGAAAGTGTCTAAAGTAAAATATCTTAACATCATAATCGTTCAGTACTGATTGGTTTTGGTCGGTGTTAGTTTTGCTAGTTCACATCTTTATTCTATTTCAATACAGATAATTAATTAGTAGCCCCTCTAAAATAAATAAAATTATAAATACTAAGATACCCTAAAATAAAATCAACTCTTAAAAATAATTCCTCTCTGTTTTCATTTGGTGCCACCATTCCTCTTCGCCTTCGTGACTTCTCAACTACGACCGCAATCGTTTAGTATTTTTGCCATTGTCATGCCTTCGTGCCGTTCGAATAGTAGCCACCATTCGTTGTCGAGCACTAAGCACTTTTTCAGCTATATTTAATGCAAACATATTTAAATTGACTGTAAAAAAAAATTGCAACTGTTTTGAGCCGCTGGTAAAGGACTTTGCAATGACCCAAACCCTTTGTGAAAATAGAGAGTGAATAAAATTTTACAACGTTCTAAAGCTGCTGTTAATGATCTATACAAAGTCGTACTATAGCAGACGTGTAGTGTGTTTCAGTTATTAGGTTTAATACATTGTTTGCAAGAGAGGGTAACAAAAACCAAAATTATATAACTAAAAACATACAGTATTGTGCAGTGGAAAAATATTGATAGATATTGCCTTTGTAAAATATTGTATTATTTTGTATAATTTTGGAATTTTGCTTCTCTCTCCATATAATACATCTCATATCACTAACATATATCTGAAACAATACACTAAACATAATAATCGAAACACAACTAAACATAATACACATTCAAATACATCACAACACTGAAACAACATAACCGAAAAGCCAATGTACCATAACTACATTCAATCCACATTTGCTTTCCCTTTGCGCTTGCTGTGTGCTTCCTCTTACGACAATTTCCAGAATCTTACTTATGTCGACTATCATATACAAAATTGGAACTGCAAAGGACGAATAATTTTTGGCAAAAATAAATTGTAGTAATAGCACATGCGGTAAAATGATTTTTTTTTTAAAATCAAATCTAACATATTTGATCCACTAAAATGAATTGAGTTGTCTAAGCTCCATTAAACTTAAATGGTATCAGCATAGGAAGAAAGAAAATGATGAACCATCTGCATTTTCCAATCTTTATTGGAAGAAGAAAAGAAATTCGGTGTAGTTCACTGTGTAAAGGTAAGCAATTGATCGACATTCCAATTAATTAATTTATTGATTCATGTTTTAAGCTATTCACAAGGAACGTATAAACAACGGTTCCCTTGTTGCATATATAAACATAGCCATACGTTCATAATCATCCTCATTAAGCCAGAAACTGTGGGGAAAAATGCATCTTGAACAATTAAAATGAGAAATGTTGAGCAAAATGCGGTCATTTCTCATTTCCTACCCTATCCATCTTTTGCTGCAGTTTATTTTATATTGGGTTGTTCTTTATTTTCTCAGCCCGCAAGCTCTGCATACTATTATATAAACATAGCATTATATCTCACTTGTATTATTCGAAACCGATATACAATTTGAATCATCAATACAATTCAATCAAATTCTTTAATTCAAAATTATTCCGTAAACCAGATTTCTCAACTTGGTATCAGAACCAACATAGCTTAACAGCAATTCAAATTGGCATTTCAATCTAAATAACTATCAGATCAGATATCATCATCTGATTATTAGATTCCTCATCGGAGATTTTCTCATTATTTGAAGTTCATTAAGAATTTGCTTTCTTAAGTCTGTGCCATAGCAGAAGATACTGAATCTTGGTTGCAACCAGACTTTCATTTATAAAGTTTCAAGCAAATTCAATCAGAAATTCATTATCAGAGTCAAGTAAATCATTAAGAAACTGTAAAGAAAGCTGGTACCTCGCCAAGAACTCATCAGCTATTTCTCATCATTTGAATTCAGGCTGTAACCGACATGTTCCCCACGTATCTTATCTTTTTTGACCCTGTAAGTTCTCTTGATTTTGTGCTTGATTATCTTTCTTTTGAGTTAACGTAGCAGGAGATAATGATAGTTCTGCCACCGCTGATACATCATCAAACCCCTTGCAATCTGCCATTGAAAGTTTGATAAAAACTGTGATAAGCCTTAGAGCCAACTGTCTATGGAAAGCTCATGTGGAGACTGATGTCAGAGGCTATGGCCTCGAAGGATATCTTCTTGACACCATCTCAATACCACCAATTTTCATAACTGATCAAGTAAATAAAACGTCAGTAATGAAGAGTTTTTAAGGCATCAAAAACAGGACAGCCTAATCTACTCATGGTTGTTATCACCATAAGTGTCAAGTTACTACCACAGGTTATTAGAAGCAAAACTACCAATGGGATATGGACTACAGTAGAGAGAATCTTTAACTCTCAATCTGCAGTCAAAGTCATGCACTACAAGAGACAATTACACATTAGAAAAGATAATCTGTCAATGGGTGAGTATGTAACAATGGTTAAAACAATATGTGATCATCTTGAGGCAGTAGGACACAAGATTTCAAATGTTTAACAAGTTTTAATCATTTTAAGTGGTTTAAGTGAAGAATATGAGGTTGTAGTGACAATCATATCATCACAAAGGACTACACCTTCAATAGAAGATGTGCATTCAATTATTCTTGCTCATGAAGGAAGAATTGAATACAAGAAACCTAGTGAATCTGACATGTCTATCAATTATGCTTCAAGTTACAAGGGTAAAAACCAACACAACAATAAGCCAGATCGGTATCAATAGAGAAATAACCAGTCAACAAGTGGAAGACGTAGAGGAAAATGTAACAACAACAACAAGCCAAGATGTCAAATCTATGGAAAAGTTGGTCACATAGCTCCAAAATGTTACTTCAGACTAAACTTAAACTATGTACCATGGCAGAACAAAAATAATCAGAGAAATGTAATCATGAGTGCAAATATTGCATAAGCTCAACAAAATTCAAATGATCAGTCAGAGAACTGCAGAAACCAGATTACAAAACCAGAACATATTCAAGATGAAGCATGGTATCTTAATTATGGAGCAACCAATCATTTAACAAGCAACCTTGACAATCTTAATCTTGGAAATAAAGAGTACAAAGGTAAACGGTCAATTTACATGGGCAACGGTGAGTCTAATAGAATTACTCATACTGGAAAAGCTTATATCAAAGGTGCTAGACCAAGAGGGCATCTTCATATATCGCTCTAGTCGTATTTTGTAATAATTATATGTTACCTGAACATGGCTTATGAACTGGGATTTTGCAATCAATTTGGAATATTTTTAAATGGAATGTGGAGTTTGTTTGGTGTTTATAATTTTTCCTACAAGAGTTCTGAAAGGTGTAGGTCCTATAGAAAGGCTATTTGGTGTTAAAACTGACTATCATGCTTTGAAAACTTTTGGGTGTGTATGTTTTCCACACCTAAGTCAGTACAACACAAATAAATTAGATTTCGGGTCTAAACCATGCACTTTCTTAGGTTATTCCCCCAATCAAAAAGAGTACAAATGTCTGGATAACAATGGAATTTTTTTTGTTAGCAGATATGTTGTGTTTAATGAATTCATGTTTCCCTTTAGCAGCTCAGACATGATGACAACCAAAAAGGTATACAATCCAAGGATATCCATAGTTGATTTACCTGTATATACCAAAGCTTGGCATTAGAAGGGGATTACGAGGACTGCAGGAACTATTGATTCACAACCTGATATGTCTGATCAGCCAAGCTATGAACCAGCAGATGAATCCATCTATCACAATCATTCTCCTACATGCACAAATGATTAAACTCATCAATTCATCAACGAGTCTGCAGACACTCAACATAATCAATATAGAAGCAATGATGAATCTACCGCCACAAAGGTTTCTCATGTAAGATCTGGCCACCCAATGATCATTAGATCAAAGAGTGATACATTGAAACCAAAACTCTGCACTACAGTCAAAATGACTGAAGAGCTAGATACTTTTGTACAAGCTATAAAGGACAATAATTGGAAAGCTGTCATGGATGAAGAGTGCAATGCTCTTATTAAAAATGAAACATGAGAATTGGTCGACCCTCCTAATAACGAAAACATTGTTGACTGCAAGTGGACTTACAAGTTGAAGAAAAATCCAGATGGTACTGTTAACAGATATAATCGTAGACTTGCAGCAAAAGGGTACACTCAACAATATGGGTTTGATTTCACCGAAACATTCTCTCCTTTGGTTAAGCCAACTACCATTAGAGTAATTTTTACTATTGCTCTACACAAACAGTGGAATATCAGACAGCTTGATGTAAACAATGCATTTCTAAATGGAGTATTGCAAGAAGAAATTTATATGGAATAACCACAAGGGTACAACCAAACCATGAACTATGTTTGCAAATTAAACAAGGCAATATATGGCCTTAAGCAAGCTCCAAGTGTTTGGTTTAAGAGGTTAAAATCTACACTAATCAGATTGGGATATCAGTCTACCAAATTTGATAATTATTTATTTACTAGAACAAATAAAGAGTCTATTATATATATTTGAATATATGTTGATGACTTACTTATTACTGGCAACGATGAAGCAGCAATCAATGATCTTATCCAGTATATAAACAATTAATTTTCTGTCAAAGATCTTGGAAATCTAAATTATTTTCTGGGCACAGAAGTTATCAGAAATTTAAGCTTAGAAATTATGTTAAGTCAGAGAAAGTACATCAATGAAATATTACATAGGACAAAGATGGATGAAGCTAACCCTCAACCAACACCCATGATATGCAACCATCAACTCTCCAAAAACAAGGGAGAACCAATATTTAATGTTACGCAATATAGAAATGTTGTGGGAGCACTACAATATGCTACCATAACTAAACCTGATATTGCTTTCAGTGTTATCAAAGTATCTCAATTTATACAGGAACCTCTTGACGAGCATTGGAGAGCTGTGAAGATGATATTAAGATAACTGAAAGGAACTACTACTTATGGTTTATCTCTATAGACATGCGAAATCTTAATGTAACTGGATTTTCTAATGCTGATCGGGCAACAGATCATGATGATAGAAAATCAATTTCTAGTTACTGCGTTTATATTGGGGAGAATCCATTTAATGGTGTTCATAAAAGAAATCAACTATATCTAGATCTAGTACTGAAGCTGAAAATAGAAGTGAGGCTAATGCAACTGCCGAAATATTATGGATACAATCTTCCTCGGTGAACTAAAAATCAAAACTGAGCATAAACCAACACTGTGGTGTGACAACAAAAGCACTGTATATTTGTCTGTTAACCCAATCTTACACTCCAGAACAAAACACATGGAAATTGATATATATTTTGTTCAAGAACGGATAATTAAAGGTCAGTTGCAAGTCAATAATTTACGTAAGACTTACCAAAGAGCAGATATTCTTACCAAAGCGCTATTGGCCAGAAATTTTGTAAGATTCAAAGATGATCTGAAAGTAAAACAAGTCACATCAAAGAGCAAGTTCATGCTTCCTCTGGAACAATCCCAAAGACTGATGCTACAAATCACGACCATGAGAAACTGCGACGACCCGAAATTTTTGAGCATTTAAAATTGGAATATTTAATTGATTTTAAATATTTGAAATGTTAATTTTAACTTGAATTCGAATATCACAATTTATTTAATAATTAAATTATCGAATTAAATAATTCGAAATTAGGTAAAATATGAAATCTGAAGTTTTAAGCCTGTTGAAAATAATTTGAAGGCTTGTAAAATTTATATTGATAATACTGAAGAGAATAGAAGTGTTGAAATCAAATTTAAAAATGGTCTGTTATGTTTTGAAAGTTTATAGTTTAAATTGAATTTAAAAATAGTCTTCCGAGGCAGAGTATCGAAATTTGACGAAGCTAGTTCCATTGGATCCGTAATATTGTACTATTATCGGATTTCAAATTTCGTAGTAATCAGAGTTGTTGTGTGATCATACGGTAAGTAAACATCCTGAAATTTTTATCAAAATATTTTGGGAATCTTTAATTTAAAATAGATTAGTCAATTAGTTTTTCTTTCTATGCTCACCAACTTCCTATCATTTAATCGCATACTTTCCCAATTCTAAGCCGTTCAATCAACAATCTAAATGCTCGAACGAAAAAAATAAAATAAATACTAATAATAAAAAAATAAAAAAAATAAAAAAATAATAAGTAAAGGAAGAAGCTTCTGGGGGAAGACGTGTTTATAAAAAAAACAGACGCAACACAATAGGGGCCGAACCCCCTTTTTCTTCTTTTCAAAACCCTAAAGCACTCGGTGATTAATAAAAAAAATGGCAGAATCTTTCGAGCCGAGATTTAAAAAAAATAAAAGAGGGGATTTCGAAATCAAATCGAAGCAACGATGAAGGGAAGGAGCGCTCGCACACGCAAGGGTTGAATCGAGGCCGCAATTGATTTCGCATTGAGGAGGGGGGGTTGCGATCGCGTTCTGACGCACGCTTTCGTATGGGGGAGGGAGGAGGCGATTTCGAACGCGACTGAAGCTCGCACGGTACATACTATGATTCGCAACGGGGTTCGAGTGGTGATGGGTTCGGCGCGTGTAATGGAGCTGGAAGGAGGACGTTGCAGTTTCGCCGGCGATGATGAGCTCGCGAGCACGATAGAAAGGTTCAGGGCAGTGAGGTATTGCATTTTATTTAATTTAATTTTATTAAAAAAAGCGGGGGGATTTTTACAGTACAAGTAAATTTATGTGGTTATTCATAGAAAAGGGAAACAAGATTTGCTACACACATATTTTGATATATAGGTAAAACCGGGAAAAAATATATAATATATATATATATATATATATGGATAAGGTTTTAAAATATATATAAATAGGAATTTCAGAAATGTTGAAAGTTATATATAAATTAGATTTCTATAAAATCTATATAAATTATTTTATATACAGTTTGAAGAGAATAATAAATACAATCTACTAGTTTATATTAAAATCATTTATCTAGGTGATTAATTTATTTGATCTACTCATATAATTATTTAGTTGCTAATAATACTTATTATAATAAAATTTGTTTAGGGTAAGTTATTAGTCCAAACTAAATTATTAATTAATTAAATAATAAAAAAGAGGGGGGGATAAATTGTTCGATTAATTCAAATATTAATAAAACACTTAATGTTTATACAAGGTTATAAACCAGGAAAACTAATACAGGATTGATGTGGACTGCAAATAAAAATAAAAGGTGAGTTAATCTCACTCAGTTGAATTTAAATTTAAATAATTAAATTTAAATAATTGTTCGAATGGTTGAATTGATTGATGTGCTATAGTATGGGATATTTTTAAATTGGCATGTTATATCGTGCTAACATCTGTGGATGCAGGAAAAACAGGTTAGAGGGATCCAACTGGATCCCTCAACATTTATTTAAATTATTTAATACCCTCTGTTGTAATTATGTGATATTCTATGATGAAATTTATTGGAATGTTGAATGCTATGGTTCAATTGGATATAATTGGGTACGGTGAATTTCTAAAAATATATAAATTGGATTTTTGAAAAGATAATAAAAGAAGTGAAATTGTAAGTAAAATAATTATAGAAATTTGAATAAATTTAAGAATGAATTGGAAAAGCGATAAAGTGACTTTAAAATTCTAAATAATGAATCTTAAGTATGAAAAGAAAATTTTAAGTAAACTGAAAGTTAATGAACTTTAAACTCCAGTGTTATCATTTAAAAGAACATAGCATTCATATTAAATTTAAGATTTAAATTTTCGAAAAGAATAAAGAAGAAATTGGGAAAAATCTGAAATTTGTGTATTTCAGTTAAGAGATTTAAAATCAAATAGAAAATAATAATAATGATAATAAGAATGATAAAGTCCATAATTAACAAATTTTGAAATGAACTGAGTAAGCAAATAAATTTATTTCAAATGGAATAAATTGGGAATCAATTTGAAAAATTGATTTAAGTAATTGAGGTTGGAAATTCTCCCTGAATAACCAAGTACATTTTCAAAGTAAATTTTTAAATATAAGTTAAAGGTTTTAAAGTTGTTTTAAAAAGCAAGTTTTGAATAATTTATTATTTCTAAATATTTAAGTTCTAAAAGTAAGTATTTCCTTTAATTTATTATAGCAATAATTAATTAAAGAGTGACTTAGTATTTTGTTTTTAAAAGTGAAAATCTAGTTTTAGATTTTATTAAGTAAATTTATTTTCAAATATTCATATATGACGTATTTTTAATAAATTATTGAAGTAGTTTTTAAAATAAATGTTTTCAAGTATATTTCAAAGTAAAGTGTTTTAAATTATTTTAAAAATCTAGTTTGGTGCTTGGTGATTTTAGTAGAGATAGAAAATATTTGGAAAAGTTTATTCTGGAAAGAAAGATGATTTGAAAACTATTTTCAAAAGGTTGAGATTAGAAATATATCTTGTGAAGACATTTTTGAGGTAAATAAATGATTTGGGAAATTATATATTGGTTGATGGATGTTGTGAATATTAATTGATAGTTAAATATCCGACTATCAATATTGGACAAATGCGCTGATCGTTTCGAAGAGACCGGGATCGAGATTTATTTCTCGAAAACCACTTCGATCCGGTTTGTACGTTTGTGGAAATGCGTTTGGATTCGTAGCTGGAGCAGTGAAGTGCAAGGGGTAATCGCTACTAATCCAGAGGATATTAGGAATAGTGCCTTCGGTTCCGTACGAACCCGGGACGAACTTGTATGGATGAATGCTTGCGAAACATCGTCAGGTGGATGATGGGCATTCTAAGGGATATGTTCTAAAAAGGTAATGCTTAGCCTCAAGCCTCATCTAATGGGAATGACTGAAAATCAGGGGTTATGCAGCAAGGCTAGGTGGGTAGCACCCAAGCAGGGTGAGGTCATCCCTGCCTAGATGTCCCTTTTTATTTCGGCTTAGTGGGCGGTTGCTGATCCCAACCACGGGGTGATCTCACTCGGGATTATCCAGTAAGGGGTAGTCCCGGTCTTGTGTTGCAGGGAAGTAGGCGTACTCCTCGGTACTGTGATCTAGGCGACGTACTGTGACAGGTGGTACCCCGGTGCCTAGTCATTTGTTGGAAATCCATTCCCCCTACGAGCCTTGTACGAGTTTTGTTTGTATTACCCACTTTGTGGCTAGCAGCTGGAATTTAATGAATGTAACAATTTCGGCTATTTTATAAGTATTTGTATATAGACCCTATTATAATATCAGAGGATTTCTATAAAAAGTGTTTTAGCTATCGTAAGGTAAAAAACCCGACATGTTTATTTGTGGCATGGTCTTACAAGATGCTTTTGTTTTCAAAGGATTTTTGAAACTTTAATAATCAATTGAGTGTGATTTTCTCACGCTGGTATTCCAGACTGATTCGGGTGTTATTCAACTGTAATTCTCAGGTCAGACCGAGTATTATAGAATACATGATGTGATGTTGTGGAGCTCAGGAAACGAGCTGGATGACGATACGTACTCTCGTACTTGTTTATATATATATATATTCTGCTGTGTTGAGTTGCTGTATATCCATTTGTATGGTATTGATGTTGAGCTGTGATTGTTGTACTCTGATGATGTAATATATATAAACGGAGATATTTGATTTTGAGTAAAGACAATTTATGATCTATTATATTTTATTCTGCGGCGATGGTTAGATTTTGTTGCTGTTTTCTATTTTCTTCTTCTACCTCTTCTTCTTTAACCCAAATGGTTCGTATTTCTGTACAACTTGAGTTGATTTAGTAGAATAGAGTTGACTCAAGGGGTACGGATTTGCGGGCTGTTACAGTTGGTATCAGAGTGAGGTTGGTGATGACCTTGGCTCTGGTAGGAATTATTCATTTAAAATAGAGTCTGTAGTACTCTATAATGAGTTTGAGCATATTAATAGATATGAACGTGTATTTGTTAGTGAATATGAATTATTTAATTATTGTGTCGATTGGGTTATTGAGTGGCATATGAACCTTCGTCGGCACAGTCTGGACAACTGTATCGAAGGGGTTTCTAAACACTTGAATAGAATAATTGACACGATATTGATTTAAATGTGGGTAAATGTAATAATTTTACCCAAAAATATATTTTTGATATAAAGAAAGTTTTTGTAAACTATTTTAGCTAATATATGGTTGCTTGGATGTTAGGAAGAATAATGTTAAGGTATTATCATTGTTAAGTGAAAATTTAACTAGAAATTGAAAATATAACCAAAGTTTAAGGGAATAAATTCATTATAAAATGAAATTTTTAAATATGAATGTAAAATATAAATTGAAATATAATCAAATAAGAATTTATATGAGCATAAGCTATGCAAATGAATTATAGTTAAATTGATTAAAGCAGGACTTGGAATCTAAATCCCGGAGATTTGGAAGTATTTGAAGATAAATGATAGCACTTTTTTGTTTTAGAGGTATTTCTGAAAGGAAATTTGTTTTAAATGGATTTTGAAAGTAATATAGCATTGAAATCAATTGGATTATTGGGAAATAATTCTGATGATGACGGCCGCATCATCAGTATTTATTTTCGAATTTCTAAGTGACGGATTGCTACCAAAAAAATTGATTTACTCAGAAAAGCTAGTTGTTTTTGAAAATTTCAAAGGAAATTTGTTGAGGGTAAAACCAGGATTGGTTTGACTTTTGAGAAATGTGATTTGAGATGTTGGAGATTTCAAAATTTGAAACCAAAAGCTGGGTGTTTTTAAATTTCTGATGCGATAGGTTGTAAGCTTATAAATTGAGATGATTTTTAAATCAGAAGGGAATATAAGCTTTGAATGTTGGAAATTTAAATTTAAAATGACAAGTTAAAAATTGCAATTAACTTGGGTTAGGGAATAAAAATTTGATTGGATTTAAATTAATTGAATGGACTGGAAATAATATCCAGTTGTATTCAAATTAAGTTGAAATCGAATTGAGTTAAATGAATCCGAGTTAAAATAAAGTTGAATTAGAATAAAAATTCAATTGAATTAATGAATGGAATTAGATTCTTACCTGAATAAATGGAAAATAAATTGCATAAGGATTGGAATTGAAATAAATAAATAAGAATAACGTGTAAAAGAATTAAAATGCATGGAATAAAATATGCTTTGGTTATAAATAAGCATAAGGCTTGTGTAACGAACGCGACTTTTCGACGCTCGAAAAACCGACATCAATACGTCCACAGTATCAACTGCCAAGCAACCGAATGCCGGAAAACCATACCGTTATGGTTAAAGAAGAAGAAAAAGATAGAAGAAGAGAGAAAAAGATAGAACAGAACCGAAACAACAGAATAATATCATAATCTCACAATCGCAGCGGAACAACATATAATAGATAAATGAATAATCTTTAAACAAAAGAACTATATCAGTTATTACATTACATCATATTACATTACATCATCAGAGTGTATAACAACAAACAACAACAAACAGCGGAAAAGAGATACTATATACTAGTGGATACGCCATGCCATCCAGCTTGCCTCCAGCAACTTCTGAATTCCAGAATATCCTGATAACCTGACTCTAGACTGCCCGTGTGGAAATTGGTGAGCACCTAGAGTTTAGGAAGGAAAATAATAAACTCCGAGTCAGTCATGTGACTGATGAGAGAACTAAAATAGTTTATTTTTAAAACAAATAATAGGATAATTTTTAAAATAGATTCGCAATGCTTTTTAGAAAATGAGACTACCATAAGGCCTCCCACACACACACACAATGCAAACGCAGAATCGCAGGAGATTTCTCCTTATGTATGTCAAAGATGCATGATACGCATTAAAAAGAAACATTTGATATTATTATTAGTGCATAGTGTAGGAAAAATCATTTCGAATGTAAAGATATAAATCTTAGCCAGCATAGGCATTCCGCACTTATGCCTACGATAGCTACCATGTTCAATAGCAGGTTACCGCCACATTCCATGGCAGGTTATACAACTAAAACCGTACAGGATTCGTATTGTTTCTTTGGATTTCCAACAAATGGTCAGGCCAAGGAACTTCCCATTTCCACATGGGTACACCTCTGGAAAGACGACCCGAGAACCAAACCGGATCTCTGCCAACACAAGGTCGGGTTACCCCTAACTGGGTAACTACTGACACGAATATGTCATTCCCTGATCGTAACCGATCTATATTCGAGGATCCTCGATTTCCAACAACCACAAAGCAATAAATTTGTAGCAACAACATAGGTTAAGTATCTGGGTTCCATACCATGATACCACCTCTATCCAGAAGGAATGACATACACTAAAGGGGCGCTACCCCCTAATAACCTTGCCGCATCCTTCATGTTTTGACCATTTCCGGGGTGTAAGGTCCGACGAAGTCTCGTCCACAAAGCCATGCTTTATACAAAAGCTGTGCTTTGATCATCAAATGCTCAACAGCACTTCGTATTCCACATTACCAATTTGGGAATGTATCACTAGTAACCATCAACTACATAACCTCTAAGGGTGTTAAGCTAAGAGAATAAATTCTCCTCCACCAACGGAAATATATTTGATAGAAACCAGCTTTACATCTCAAACTGTAACGTCAGACACACATCCATATAAGTCTGTTCCGGGATCGAACGGAACCGAAGGCACTTACAAAGAAGTCCTTGCAATCCGGATATTCACTAATCACGACCGGACTTCCCATCACAAAGGGTATTAAATTTCTATATCGGGGATCAGCCGATGCAGAAATATTCGACAGTAATCCTTCCGTTTTCACAAATATCTGGTCTTCAACACCGGTCATCAAATGCAATCCATAACGACGTATCACATATTCGGAATGGGTTATACGACCCCAAGGTCCTTTCCCGGCTAACCCGAATAGTGAGCGCTTATTCGAAAATAAGTGTGGCATTCAAATTCAAGCAATCACAACAAATACCTATTTAAAGGTAAATATTGATAGTCGGATTATTTAACTATCAATAGGCATGCACAACATCACCAGATTCCAAATAATTTCCTAAATTATTTACTTTCCAAAATATCTTTACTGGATATATAATTTCCACACTTCAACCTTTTGAAAACAAATTTTCAAATCACTTTTTCACCTTTACCACTTTTGAAAACAAATTTCAAATCGTTTCCCTACACGGGATATACTTTCATTCCAAAATGGTTTATTTAAACCAATTAAATAAATCCTTACCGATTTACTTTATATTTACATTCCAAACCCGTAAATTTATTCCCACACTTCAAAAATAAATCAATGTTTATTTTTAAACAAATTTCCCTTTCTTTTATAAATTCCATAGTGAATTTACAATTCCCAAAATATCTATGAATATACGATTTCCAAATCGATTTCTAATATTCATTTTCAATTTATCTTTAAAAGATAATATCTCAAAATATTCACTTCATATTGGAAAACATTTCCACATTTATTTAATAATAAGTAATTCACAAATCCATTTATTTTCAACATTTGAAAAATATTCAATGTACTTAAATCGAAATTAAGCATATATTTCATTCTTTAAGAAATCATTCTCTTAAACACATTTGTTTGGGCCAAAATGAATGTTGCGTAAAACATCGTTACGACAACCCAAAATCACTAGTATAGGGATTCGAAATTAAAATAGATATATAAATCGCAATACTCTACAAAATATTTCCTTTCGGAAATCATTTACTATAACAACAGTGTCATAGTCCACAATTTCCTTCTATTTCTCGAAAACGTCTATTTCAACAATGAATGTTGAAATCTATGATTTCGACACTTAATGCATTTTAAAACAACTTAAAATTGTTTTAATTCTATTTAAAATATCACTTCCCCAAAACATTTTAATATATTATTCACTATCATAAAATCGTGAATATTCTTCGTTAACCAAATTCAACATTTTTCTACACGTTTTGTTTTAAAGGATTATCCACCGTCCAAAATCGTGAATATATCTCCTTTAAAAATCTAAAATAATTGACTTATTTGATAAGTCGGTTTTGGATTTATAAAACAATGTTTATAAATCCCCATTTATATTTTTATAAGGACTTCAATTTACAAGATTTAAAAATCTTACTACTTATAAAATTCCATTTATAACCTCAATTTCAGCATTAACAGAACTTCTTTTATATTTCCATTATTCCGATTTATAAAATATATATTTTATAAATCTCATCTATAAACCATTTATACTTATTCGAAAATCTCAATTAAAATGCCAAAATCCGATTTATAAGTTGATTACTTATAAGTCCTTTATTTTACAAAAATCTATTCGTTTTATAACTTCCCAATTTATAAATCTATAAATTTTATTCACTTGTGAAATCCATTTATACTTCATTTTAACACTTAATAGAACTCGTTTCACAATTCCTTTATTTTTAATTTATAAATATTAATCTTAGAAATCTTTTATATAAACCGTTTATAATAATTCAAAAGTCTCAATTTAAATAAACTAACCCTTTCAATAATTTACAAAACGTTATTTAAAACTTATATAACTCCAAAATCATACTTAAGTACTATTTTCCAAAAATATAACTTTTATAACAATAATAATTATAACGTTTATTTATTTTAACAATTCAAAATTTAATAAAAAGTATACTTTCAAAAATCACTTTAAAATTCTTTTTAAAAATCAAAATCATTATTTTAAAACTTCAAAAATGGATCCGATGATGCAACAGCACCAAATAGTCAATCACGACATCCAAATATCATATATCGATATGATAATCAACAAACATCATAATATCTGTAAATAAATCAATATAGTTGAGGAATCCAGTTGGATCCCTCCAACCTGTTTCCCTACATCCACAGATGTTAGCACAATACCAATTCCATTCCAGTATGGAATTATCGCGGTATATGGGATTTATAAATTATTATCCGCTTAATAGGCGGCGAAATAGGGTCTCATCCGCTATATAATGCGGGAAATCAACTCCAAGTGCATGTATAATACCAATTCCAATCAAGATGGAATTATCGCGGTATATGTTTTTAATAAATAACATCCGCTTACTAACGGCGCATAATGTCTATTTTAACAATCAATAGATAATAATTTATCATCCAGGCATACAATCAACAATTTTAAATCTAACTATTTAAAATTTAAATCGAAACAATTCGATTGAGTGAGAAGTTCTCACCTTGATTTCAATTCCGTTTTCAGTGTTTTATTTCGAATAAAAATAAACACGCGTTTAATTTTACCCAAATTTTCACTAGCTCTAAATGACTCCAAACCAGCTGCGTTGCGTAGTGCTCGTCGATATGATTCCAACGCAAAAAGTTTCATGCGTTTTCGACCTCATATGAAAAAGTTATGCTATTTTAAAGTTTATACGAATTTAAATATACAATTTCAGCTTTTACTTTAATATCAAACCCTCAACTACATCCTGGCCATCGATTTCTGCATCTTCAGATCTAAGCCGTCCCTCATCTCTTCTTCCTCAATGTGACAAACTCACGTTCCCAAACCGATTAGCCGCCGTTCTTCCCGCAATTTTCACGACCAAACCGAGCAACTTGAAGACGATCGGAGAGTGCCACGTTGTTCGCCACCACGAGCTCCACCATCGGCCAGAGTGCGGCCCAGCTCGGCTCCCCCTTGCCTCGATTTGCGTGAAAAATGCAGCGGCTTCCATCTCGTTTTGCCATCAATCCGTGGCTCCATTTCCGATCTCCACCGTTGGATAGCTAGATCTTGATGCTCTCAACAACTTTCATGTTTGAAGTTTTTCCTAATTGTTGATGGATTAAGAGATTTGGAGGAGAAAAGAATCGTGCATTTCTGGCCTTAGAATTGAAGGTGGCGGCTATCACCTTTTGAACAAGGGTTTTAGTAATTTGCGAATTATGAAGTCCTTTTATAGAAAAAACGACGAACACTATTCATCCCGAAATTTCCGAACTCCAAACGAAGCGTGCCGCCTGGCGTTTCTAAGGTTTACCCCACATTTCGAACACAATGGAACGTGTTTCAGTGGCTAATTCGATCATCTGTGCGAGTTACGGCAATAAACGATCGATTTTAAATTAAACCGATTTAAACTAATTTATAGGCGTTTTGGCTTGCCCCGGACAAACCGTAACTCCGATTGACACGAAATTTGAAACCTTACAATCATATCACATTACGGATCTGATGAAACAGGTTTCGTCGAAATCCGAGACTGTTTGAAAAATGGCTATTTTAACTCGACAAATTAATATTAAAACAATTTCGATGCGTTTCGAGCTGCCACGGTCAAACGAAAACTCCGATTGCTACGAAAATTGAAATCCGATAATTACAAAATACTACGGATCCAATGGAACTAGTTTCGTCCAATTCTGAGACTGTTCCAAAATTGGCTATTTTTCAGTCGATAATTAAATATTAAAATATTCAATTTTCACAAATAAACTTTTATTTCAATTTTAAAAGTTCTATAACATCTCTATAACTTCAATATGATTAAATAAAATTTTACAAATCATTTTCAATCATATTAAACCCCATTTTCAATTATTTCAGTATTTTCCCGATATTAAATTATCGATTTAATTATTCAATTAAATCCAATTATTCGAAATAAAATTTATTCGACTTACAAATCTTACTTGTTAATATTTAAATTCAATTAAATATACAAATTTTAATTAATAGAAATTATAGGTCGTTACAAACTTTCCCCCTTAAAAGAATTTCGTCCTCGAAATTACCAAGTAAGAAAAAGTTACAGAATCCATTAACTTTCGAAAACAAACCATTCAAATTGGATTTTTTTCAAATCTCTTACGTGTTTAACTTTCCCAAAATTCATAGTTAAACTTCTTACAAGATCTTTACTAAGTTTCCAAATCCAAACTTAGTTTTAAAAAAAAATTCACAATTTTCTCAAAAATATTCTAACGCCTTAAATTTTCGAAAAAATTCGCCAGTCTCCTTTGCGCGACTCGATCCCAAAAAAAATGACAGTATATATATCACAAATATACATCTCATCAAGTGATGAGGCATCCCGCAGAGAAAAAAAGTGTAAAAGTACGATATTTAATCCGAGATATGTACCTTATTTATTATTAGCGAGCATATACGGCTAATATAGCGCGAAAGCGAGCTCCAAATGCGAAGCAAGCGCAATCCGCACCTAGTAAACACTCAACAAACAACATGAGAACATGTATATATGAAAATAATACCAATATACAACATATATCACTACATAACAACTACATGTGCCAACATAGCAATGCATTCAATCAACAAATGCAACCATCAAGCAACGATCATCCAACTAACCAAATAAATATTTATTCGTAATCTCATTAATATTCAATGAATTGGCTTTCCAATTGATTCATTAACATTGGATTTTATAAACATTTATTCATATCCAATTTCAATTAGTTTACATTCACTAATATACATTCTAGTTGGTTCATTTCCAAATCGAATTTCAATTCCATTTAAGTTCATTTTCTTCCAAGTTGGATTCAATTTCTTTAGCTTCCAATTTCGCTAATTCACTTTCATTAACACTTAATGAATTTATATACAATCAATTAACAATCAAATAACAACCAATGTTTATTTAACATAACCAAATTATTCAATTTACATTCAATTTGGTCCAACACTTTTAATTCCAATTGGTTTATATTAAATTGATTTTCATTCAATTATTCAACTTCTAATTATATTGGCTTTCAATGAATTAACACTTTCATCCATTATTGTAACGACCTGTAAGATTTTAATAAACTTTATCGTTTTATTAACGTATTTAATTGGATTATGGTGAAATTTTTAAATAAATTAATTTGCAAATAAAAAGTTAATATATGGATTACGTCCAATTAAACATAGCAGATGGCAAAATTTCAATTTATTTTATGAAAATTTATTTATTATGTAATTCTATTAAATTCAAGCTAGCTAATAATTGTTGATAATAAAAAAAAAAATTCTAATGCAGAATATTTTACATAGAAAAATTCTAAATCCTCATCTGAGAAAGGCGTCATCTTTAGTTTTTCAAAATCCGGACTTCTATAGCTTCGTCGTTCTTATTTTCTGCATTCTACTGCATTTTTTTTTCTACTAGTGAAAAATTCGAATTTTTATAACTCAATCATACCACTGATAACTGTATACCATTGTGAGCGCCTCGTCGTGCTGATCTCAAAAGTATATTTATTTCTGTATTTCGGAACCCGGTGTACAACGGAAGCAATAAATTTGTTCGTTTTAATGACACCATAAATTGTGCCTCCTTAGCTTCTCCTTATTTCGTTTCGATTTAAACCGTGCTACCCAATATAAATTTATTACTTTAAATTTACAGCTATAAACATTATTTGACCGTTTCTCTTACATTCATTTCACTTAAGAGATACGTTTCCGGTAGCTCTAAGTTCATTTCTCTTTTGGCTTCTATTCCAATAGCATACGTTACTTTTATAATTTCCTATTTATAATACATTGTTTTATAACTCCCAATTCAATGCTAACGTTATGTGCTTTATTTCAAACAGCTCAATTGAACTTTTGAATTCTCTGTTCATTCAACTCATCGCCGTTTTGCTATTAGTATTTGTTTCCTGATTTCATCATCAAACGTTTCTACTCCTAATTATTAGTAAATTTAGAATCAACGTTTGTTGCTTAATTTATGGCATACGTTCTAATCTTTTGCTTTTATCATTTAGAAATCGAAACGTTTCTTTTGCTTTTGAATTTTGTAACGTTTGATAATAATTAATCTCCATAGTATAATTGCCTACGTATTGGGACCTAGGAAATAAATAAAATTAAGAAAACGTATAACTTGCAAGAAACAATAGATTACTTTATTTGTTTATCTGGTTTCAAACGAGTGACCATTTATTTCGGGAGAAACCGTTTCTTTTGCATGTGTAAAAATCTACCATCATCTTTCTAGATCTGTTCATATATTTTTTCCTTCCGCCTCCTTTTATTTTGCTCTCAAATTTCCACCATCTTCTTTCCAGAACTCTCCCATGCAAACAAATCCATTTATTACTCGACCTATATATATATAACTCTATGGATTCACGCACCTTTCCTTCTCTGTTTTAATATAACTCTTCATTTCTTTTTCTCTCTCTCTTCTTTATTTCTATTTATAACTTTGTCAGAAACGTATGTGTCTATATAATTTATTTATTCCTTTCTCTGTTCATTTTCTTGCTTTCAAAATGTCCTTTCCTTTGTTATTCCCTTAATTTTAGTGCGTTACTTTACACCACTACAGGACATTTATTTATGTACGTTTCACTATGTTTCTTATATAATTTGATAAGCTGCACTTTTCTCTCCTTAATTTCTTTCTTCCATCATGATTCTAAAGACTTCTGCAAAAAAAAAAAAAAAAAAAATATATATATATATATATATATCACAGCATCTCTACATTCCTACTTTCTTTCTTCATTCTATAAACATATTTTTCCCTTACCTGAAGCCTCTCAGATCTGTTCTTCTCCTACAAAAAAAAAAACACACACACATAAGAAACGCATAAAATAACAGGCAGCAGCCGCCTTCCATCCCTCTATCCTCTCTCGTTCATCACCTCCGCACTCTCACCTCCGCCTCGGGTACCACTGCATCTCCCACTTCAACTGGTGAGTAGCCACCGTTATTTGTATGCACAATTTTTTCAAATGCAATTATTTGAACGTATGCGTGCTTAGTTAGGATAACATATGATTAGTTTGGGTTTAGGTCACGTTAGTCTTATATATATGAGTATAGAATGTCTGCATATATTTGTGTAGTAAATTGTTTGCATATTTTACTTAAATAATTTTAAAGTATACATTATACATATACGCACAGCTGTTATATTTTAAAGTGGTATTTTATATAGATTTTTTTTTTTAGTAAATTTTCGTTCTGATTAAATTTTATACATGTTGATGTTCACGTAATTTATAGGTTTTAAGATGTATAAGTTAAGTTATATATATATGACTTTATTTACGCATATAAAATTTTAAAAGTGGTATGGTCTGTTTATACGCATGGTTAGTAAAGGTGATTTATTTATTTATAATATATTGTTTTGCCGTTTATATATGTCACAGTTTTTAAAAATGGAGGAAAGGACAGTACATGTGTTCATTTGAAGAAGTCTGTGTCTATTTTGTTAGTACGCATATAATTTAAGTATGTTCATATAGGTGGAGTACAGACTTGCAGTGCATTATAATAACAAAAATTTTATGGATTATTTTATAAGTTGTTATATAGTTTTGTTTTATAAATATGTTATTTACGTATGTAAGTATTTTTTTAAAAAAATGTAAGTATTTTTAAAATTGTAAGTATTTTGTATAAATACATATTTTATAAACTAAGTTTACATTAGTTTATATGTGTGAGTATCGGCTGTTAGTTCATATATGGTATAACAATAAGTAATATAATATGGTTGATGTTATAATAAGTTAGGTTACTGTAAGTGTATTTGTGTATATACATTGAGTTACATTTTATAGAATATGTCCTTAAGTTATTAAGTATTTAGGTCGTGTCTGCATATCAGATTTGTTCAGTACATGAATTATAAAAGTTCGCTTATACCATTTATCTTCATCGTTTCAGTTCTGATCTGATCCGTTTCAATTAGCTTTGATCGAATTCGTGCCGATTTTGTTTTGCTTGGATTTGAAATTTAATTTCAGTATCCGTAGCAGTGTGCATATCCGTATCACCTTCTGTATTCTCGTTCATCTCTAGCCTTGAAAGGTGAGCAATCACTCACGATTAACGTTCTTTTATTTATTAAATTTGATTCAATTGAAACGTCAATTGAAATATGCTGCTGTTAGTTGTTTACTGTTACGACTGCTATCATCTGTATCTGTTCACCTATGACACCTGACACCATTATCGGTTAATTATTTATGTGATAATAATACAGATTGGTTGAAAATTTACTGATTGATTGATTGTCGTTTAAATTGGATGTTAATTACTATTGTTAAATGATAACTAGTTTGCTAGTAAGATTTGAGGTGGTATAGTTTACAAAGAAAACGGATTATATACGATGGACCTTGATTGATTAAACCTGACCCCGCCATATGTAAATTTGATTAGTTTAATTTGACCCATTAATTGTCGTAGGAATTGATAAGTTATACTTTAAAGCTTTGAACATAGTTTGGATTAACTGTTGTAATACTAAACTGAAATTGAAATGGAACGACAATTGAAAAACTGAAATGTAATAATCTGTAATCTACATGAAATGATAGTGTAGATTTTAGAAATAATTATAAAAATAACAATGCGAATTAATAAGATCATTTCGGAGTTATTTGATTTAATCTATTGAATTGTTATTGATTGTTGTTATTGCTTGTTTACTTACTTTGACACTATCCCTGTCATCACACTGCAAGTTCCCTTTGTTATGTTTGATTTTTGAATTAAAATGGGTTGAAAAATAGGCCCAAGCGGGTTTCGTTTAATTAAATTTGGGATTACGGGTTGAAATGCTATCCACCCGTATACATTTAGTGTACGTATTGAAATGATAATAGCCATAACACTTTGACCATATGAAAAAAAAAAAAATCTATGGTCTTATTAAATGTAAATTCTTAAATACATCTATAAAGGGTAATGATAAATATAGAGTTAATTATATCTAGTTAATCAAGATTTGATTAAATACATAAATTATGATAAATAATTTATGTAAATTTTATTCGGATAAATGTTGCAATAATATTGAAAAAATTAAGGTTGAGAAATAAATTTGGGTTATTGTAAAATGATGTTTAGATAAGGATTTATTTATTTAAATCAATTTGAAATTTATCGAATGAGATATTTCACGTTTAATAAAATTTGAGAAATCTTGAGAAAGATGTAATTTAAAGTCACTAAAATGGTATTGAATAAGGGAAGGTTCAAACTAAATAATAATGATGTAAAAACCAAGAATCTATATGAAACTGTTAAATTTAACATCTAAGTATTTAAGCCATGAACTGTATTGAAATTAAATGGTTTAGAAATTTGGTATGTATTTGGGACCAAGATAGTTGAATTTGTTATGTAGATAACTAATTGAATTTAATGGAAATTGAGGTTGAACGAAGTCTGGAAATTTGTATTTAGAGAACTAGATTGGGAAATTTAGGGGAAATATTAAATACTTAAAGTATGGAAACATATTGAAATGGAAAGGGTAATTAGGATATCAAATCCAGATTTGAGATTTATAATTGAGATTGAATTTAATTTAAATGGAAAGGTCAGGTTGATGTGAACGATTTGTTAAGTTAAGGAAATTGCAAGTGCTTTACCATATACAGCATTTAATATATATAAATACTATGTGGGAAATATAATTATTCGAAGTGAATTTGACATTTGGGTTTGAAGTATAAATTAAGTGAATGACCACGATGTAATAGTGTATATTTCTACCCTGTAGATAGTTCTATGGACCCTTAGAGGATGGTCATCCCAAACATCCTTTAAGTTATTTGTATTTCAGTTGATATTTCACTTGAGTTGGATTTATTGATATACGAATGTTAATCCTGACTCGAGTGTTTTGTGTTTTGCTTTACGCTCGGGTCAGACCGAGTAATACAGCTTTAGAGACTCACCTTTGGAGATTGGAGCTTCATTTGGAGATCCAACTATCGTTTCAGCTTTCAGTTTTCTAGATTGACTGGTTCAGAGAAGTCATCGGCTCGTACTGAAGACTTTTCTGTATTCCAGAGATTCTGATGTATTTTATTTTAAACTCTGATGTATATAGTAGCTTCATGAACTACTATTTTTCTATTCCGCTGCATTATATTACTCTGTGTCTGTGATCTGTGATTGGTTTATTTACTGTATATTTTAGGTTTTGCCAAATTAAATTAACAATTCGGTATTTTGAATTATTCAAGTCGTACATGTACGGTTTTAGTGTCGATTTGAATGGTCCAAAATAGCGGGTCGTTACAGTTGGTATCAGAGCTTTGGCTCAAGTCAAAACTTAGCATATATGGTAAATTTATTACAGAATCACTTTCATTCGAGTTGAATCTCTTCCTTTTTGACTCGATTTCCTTTGAATTTTGGAATGTCCCTCAGTTTCGAAATTCATTCTTGTCTCTCCCTATTTATATTCGTTCGATTCTGGAGTATTCCATAACTTCACTGAATGATTTGTAAAAGGGGTGAATCTCCTTTTCAGTTGGCATTGATTCACCGAAGATTCATGTATCCTCGGTTTACAATGCTGCTATATCTAGTTATGCCGAATTCTATATCGGGCGATCGAATGTCGATTTGCCTTAGAATTCCGCATCAATCATATTCCTGAAATCACGATTGACCCGGTTAAGGTCGCCCGCGATTTATAGAAGTATATCCATCTTCTATTTTGTAATTTAATTATCTCATCTTCGATCGAGTCTATCTTCGAATCAGAATTCTATGGATTGGAGTTCCTCTAATTCAAATCTCTATCTTTGTTTTGAAATCCATTCTTAAAATTATCCTTTGAAAATCGGGTATGTTTGCATTTTGAAATTTGTTTTAAATATCGAAATTATTATTTTGATAACTATGATTTTATTCTATATATAACAGTGAAAATGTTTTCCATAAGGATTATATACCTATATACAAAACAAATAAGAAATGTTATTCTATATATAAAAAAAAAAAAGGTTTTGAAAGGATTTGAAATTTTGAAAAATTATAAGAAATTGATTTATATAAAAATGATTTATAACTGAAGTGTTAAATTTGAAATTCGAGAATTGAATTCCGGTATTTTGAAATTGGTTTTAAGATTTTGGAAAATATATATAAATAATACGATTTAAAATTATTTTTTTTTAATAAGAAATGTTTCAAATAAGCTCAAATGAATTCCAATAATTTTAAAGAAATTTCAAAGAAGTTTCCAAGAAAATAGAAGTCCAGAACTCACTTATGTCGCTTGAAAATAATTTCGGTGATGAGTGCACGCATCATCGACATTGATTTTCGAGTTTCAGAGTGAGGGAGAGGCCACTTTAATAGCTTCGCTATGCAAGTGTTTTGTAAAACCGATTTTGATTTCAAATTCCGAAGTATAATTTGATATTTTAGAAAGATATAAGTATATATTTGAAACAATTTAAAATGAGACCGGTATTCAGTCCTCGAGTTTCGGATTTAATAATTGGTTTATTGATTTATTGTTGATTTTCAACTCTTGAATTGAAAATTTGATTTCCCTAATTATTTTGAAGGTTCGAACACTTCCAAGTCAAGGTCTAAAGTTTTAAAAACTAAGAAATTTCGAAGAGTATAAAATGTTTGATAAAGAATATAAATTTAGTTTGAAATGTTTTGAAAAAAAAAAATAGTTTTGAATAATGGTTTTCAGAAAGGTAAATTGAATATTTCAAATAGAAATAGATAGTTTAAAAGTTTAAAGGGATAAATTATAAATTTGGAAACCATTTTGAGTAATTGATTTTGAGGAAAATATTTGGTTTTGAAATTAAATTGGAATTAAAAACCAGTACTTATATGGTGATTTTGGAAATGTATTTGTTTGACTTTAGATATTTAATTTGGAAGAAAATTGGTGAAATCATATATGATTTTGAAACTGAATTGATAGTGAAATAATTTGAAATTGAGAATCTTAGATTATTAAGTACTTGATTTGGGAGTGGTCGAACTTATATAAAATGGATTTGTATAAGTATGAAGTTGATTTGAAATCTATTGATTTGAAAGTTACTCAATTTGGAAAGAGATTTTATATAATCGAAGTCTATATAAGTATGATTTGATATACTATTGATTTGGAAAGTATTCGTTTGAAAATGGAATCCTATATATATGGACTTTATATAAGTACAATATTTGAAAGTGATTTGAAAAAGGTACTATATGATATATATTTTCCAAATAAAGATATGGAAAGTGCCTTCTGCTTGATATCCGCTTTGTGGCCACAGCGTGGATTCATTCTATCGTTATTATTCTCTCTGATTTTGGTTTTCCGGATGTAATACTCGAGTGTTCCCACCGTGACGTGTCCCACGGTTTCTTTTTCTCTCGTGAATGCACAGCGAAATTGCCTGGCTGAGTCTTGCCTAGGGGTACGGATTGTTTCCTGGGGGAACCAGGCGTAACCATTGTGTATCCTGCAATCTGTGTAGGTCGCGAATAGTAGCGCAAGTGCCTGGCTGAGTCTTGCCTGGGGGTACGGATTGTTTCCTGGGGGATCCAGGCGTAACCATTGTGTATCCTGCACTCTACTAGTCATCATGGCGTAACTCGCAGGGCTGTGAAAGCTTACGGATATGGATTGTTTCCTGGGGGAACCAGGCGTAACCATTGTGTATCTGCGAACCATGATCGGACAAAGGTTTTGGTTTGATTGTTTTGTTTGGATCGTACTTTCCATATCTATTTTAAAAGGTTTTTCAAGTATTTTCACTGGGTGTTGAAACAAGTCTACTAAGTACTTGAAGAATTCTAGCTTTGCGCCTGATCAACGCATGGCCAGAGTCTGCAAGAACGAGGATAAACTTGTTAAAACATTGAGTTATAAAAGTATTTTCGAAAGAAAAATTGGTTTTGATATAAAAGAATTTTATTATAAAGGTATTGCCAACAAAGAAATTTTGTATTAATATTTGAAATTTAAATTCTTATGGTTTGAAATAAATTATTCGGACCCGATTCTTTCTTTTGAATCTACCTTATCTGCTCAGCTTATTTGTTCATCTTGATTTTGTTTTCAAAATCTACCTTCCTTCCTTGTTGGATTTATCCTTTGAAAATTTTGTCTAATTATATACTACATTGTTTAATATAAAATTTTAAGTGTTATGAATAGTTTGAAGTTATTAATTTCGGATTTAATATTTTCAATAAACTTTGTAAAAATAAGGGATAGTGCAGGTAATTGTTTTCATAAGAGTTGAAAGTATTATAGTATTATAGAAAATTTGAATTTCAAATGAAGTTTCAAATAAAGATTTCAAATAAATTTGGGTAGTTTTAAAAATTTGTTGTTTATCTTATCTTTCAATCTATAAATTTCCGGCTGTTTTATTCTCCTACCTCCTTCCTTTTCGGGGACGAAAAGTTTTGAGTGGGGGAGAGTGTAACGACCTGTAAGATTTTAATAAACTTTATCGTTTTATTAACGTATTTAATTGGATTATGGTGAAATTTTTAAATAAATTAATTTGCAAATAAAAAGTTAATATATGGATTACGTCCAATTAAACATAGCAGATGGCAAAATTTCAATTTATTTTATGAAAATTTATTTATTATGTAATTCTATTAAATTCAAGCTAGCTAATAATTGTTGATAATAAAAAAAAAAATTCTAATGCAGAATATTTTACATAGAAAAATTCTAAATCCTCATCTGAGAAAGGCGTCATCTTTAGTTTTTCAAAATCCGGACTTCTATAGCTTCGTCGTTCTTATTTTCTGCATTCTACTGCATTTTTTTTTCTACTAGTGAAAAATTCGAATTTTTATAACTCAATCATACCACTGATAACTGTATACCATTGTGAGCGCCTCGTCGTGCTGATCTCAAAAGTATATTTATTTCTGTATTTCGGAACCCGGTGTACAACGGAAGCAATAAATTTGTTCGTTTTAATGACACCATAAATTGTGCCTCCTTAGCTTCTCCTTATTTCGTTTCGATTTAAACCGTGCTACCCAATATAAATTTATTACTTTAAATTTACAGCTATAAACATTATTTGACCGTTTCTCTTACATTCATTTCACTTAAGAGATACGTTTCCGGTAGCTCTAAGTTCATTTCTCTTTTGGCTTCTATTCCAATAGCATACGTTACTTTTATAATTTCCTATTTATAATACATTGTTTTATAACTCCCAATTCAATGCTAACGTTATGTGCTTTATTTCAAACAGCTCAATTGAACTTTTGAATTCTCTGTTCATTCAACTCATCGCCGTTTTGCTATTAGTATTTGTTTCCTGATTTCATCATCAAACGTTTCTACTCCTAATTATTAGTAAATTTAGAATCAACGTTTGTTGCTTAATTTATGGCATACGTTCTAATCTTTTGCTTTTATCATTTAGAAATCGAAACGTTTCTTTTGCTTTTGAATTTTGTAACGTTTGATAATAATTAATCTCCATAGTATAATTGCCTACGTATTGGGACCTAGGAAATAAATAAAATTAAGAAAACGTATAACTTGCAAGAAACAATAGATTACTTTATTTGTTTATCTGGTTTCAAACGAGTGACCATTTATTTCGGGAGAAACCGTTTCTTTTGCATGTGTAAAAATCTACCATCATCTTTCTAGATCTGTTCATATATTTTTTCCTTCCGCCTCCTTTTATTTTGCTCTCAAATTTCCACCATCTTCTTTCCAGAACTCTCCCATGCAAACAAATCCATTTATTACTCGACCTATATATATATAACTCTATGGATTCACGCACCTTTCCTTCTCTGTTTTAATATAACTCTTCATTTCTTTTTCTCTCTCTCTTCTTTATTTCTATTTATAACTTTGTCAGAAACGTATGTGTCTATATAATTTATTTATTCCTTTCTCTGTTCATTTTCTTGCTTTCAAAATGTCCTTTCCTTTGTTATTCCCTTAATTTTAGTGCGTTACTTTACACCACTACAGGACATTTATTTATGTACGTTTCACTATGTTTCTTATATAATTTGATAAGCTGCACTTTTCTCTCCTTAATTTCTTTCTTCCATCATGATTCTAAAGACTTCTGCAAAAAAAAAAAAAAAAAAAATATATATATATATATATATATATCACAGCATCTCTACATTCCTACTTTCTTTCTTCATTCTATAAACATATTTTTCCCTTACCTGAAGCCTCTCAGATCTGTTCTTCTCCTACAAAAAAAAAAACACACACACATAAGAAACGCATAAAATAACAGGCAGCAGCCGCCTTCCATCCCTCTATCCTCTCTCGTTCATCACCTCCGCACTCTCACCTCCGCCTCGGGTACCACTGCATCTCCCACTTCAACTGGTGAGTAGCCACCGTTATTTGTATGCACAATTTTTTCAAATGCAATTATTTGAACGTATGCGTGCTTAGTTAGGATAACATATGATTAGTTTGGGTTTAGGTCACGTTAGTCTTATATATATGAGTATAGAATGTCTGCATATATTTGTGTAGTAAATTGTTTGCATATTTTACTTAAATAATTTTAAAGTATACATTATACATATACGCACAGCTGTTATATTTTAAAGTGGTATTTTATATAGATTTTTTTTTTTAGTAAATTTTCGTTCTGATTAAATTTTATACATGTTGATGTTCACGTAATTTATAGGTTTTAAGATGTATAAGTTAAGTTATATATATATGACTTTATTTACGCATATAAAATTTTAAAAGTGGTATGGTCTGTTTATACGCATGGTTAGTAAAGGTGATTTATTTATTTATAATATATTGTTTTGCCGTTTATATATGTCACAGTTTTTAAAAATGGAGGAAAGGACAGTACATGTGTTCATTTGAAGAAGTCTGTGTCTATTTTGTTAGTACGCATATAATTTAAGTATGTTCATATAGGTGGAGTACAGACTTGCAGTGCATTATAATAACAAAAATTTTATGGATTATTTTATAAGTTGTTATATAGTTTTGTTTTATAAATATGTTATTTACGTATGTAAGTATTTTTTTAAAAAAATGTAAGTATTTTTAAAATTGTAAGTATTTTGTATAAATACATATTTTATAAACTAAGTTTACATTAGTTTATATGTGTGAGTATCGGCTGTTAGTTCATATATGGTATAACAATAAGTAATATAATATGGTTGATGTTATAATAAGTTAGGTTACTGTAAGTGTATTTGTGTATATACATTGAGTTACATTTTATAGAATATGTCCTTAAGTTATTAAGTATTTAGGTCGTGTCTGCATATCAGATTTGTTCAGTACATGAATTATAAAAGTTCGCTTATACCATTTATCTTCATCGTTTCAGTTCTGATCTGATCCGTTTCAATTAGCTTTGATCGAATTCGTGCCGATTTTGTTTTGCTTGGATTTGAAATTTAATTTCAGTATCCGTAGCAGTGTGCATATCCGTATCACCTTCTGTATTCTCGTTCATCTCTAGCCTTGAAAGGTGAGCAATCACTCACGATTAACGTTCTTTTATTTATTAAATTTGATTCAATTGAAACGTCAATTGAAATATGCTGCTGTTAGTTGTTTACTGTTACGACTGCTATCATCTGTATCTGTTCACCTATGACACCTGACACCATTATCGGTTAATTATTTATGTGATAATAATACAGATTGGTTGAAAATTTACTGATTGATTGATTGTCGTTTAAATTGGATGTTAATTACTATTGTTAAATGATAACTAGTTTGCTAGTAAGATTTGAGGTGGTATAGTTTACAAAGAAAACGGATTATATACGATGGACCTTGATTGATTAAACCTGACCCCGCCATATGTAAATTTGATTAGTTTAATTTGACCCATTAATTGTCGTAGGAATTGATAAGTTATACTTTAAAGCTTTGAACATAGTTTGGATTAACTGTTGTAATACTAAACTGAAATTGAAATGGAACGACAATTGAAAAACTGAAATGTAATAATCTGTAATCTACATGAAATGATAGTGTAGATTTTAGAAATAATTATAAAAATAACAATGCGAATTAATAAGATCATTTCGGAGTTATTTGATTTAATCTATTGAATTGTTATTGATTGTTGTTATTGCTTGTTTACTTACTTTGACACTATCCCTGTCATCACACTGCAAGTTCCCTTTGTTATGTTTGATTTTTGAATTAAAATGGGTTGAAAAATAGGCCCAAGCGGGTTTCGTTTAATTAAATTTGGGATTACGGGTTGAAATGCTATCCACCCGTATACATTTAGTGTACGTATTGAAATGATAATAGCCATAACACTTTGACCATATGAAAAAAAAAAAAATCTATGGTCTTATTAAATGTAAATTCTTAAATACATCTATAAAGGGTAATGATAAATATAGAGTTAATTATATCTAGTTAATCAAGATTTGATTAAATACATAAATTATGATAAATAATTTATGTAAATTTTATTCGGATAAATGTTGCAATAATATTGAAAAAATTAAGGTTGAGAAATAAATTTGGGTTATTGTAAAATGATGTTTAGATAAGGATTTATTTATTTAAATCAATTTGAAATTTATCGAATGAGATATTTCACGTTTAATAAAATTTGAGAAATCTTGAGAAAGATGTAATTTAAAGTCACTAAAATGGTATTGAATAAGGGAAGGTTCAAACTAAATAATAATGATGTAAAAACCAAGAATCTATATGAAACTGTTAAATTTAACATCTAAGTATTTAAGCCATGAACTGTATTGAAATTAAATGGTTTAGAAATTTGGTATGTATTTGGGACCAAGATAGTTGAATTTGTTATGTAGATAACTAATTGAATTTAATGGAAATTGAGGTTGAACGAAGTCTGGAAATTTGTATTTAGAGAACTAGATTGGGAAATTTAGGGGAAATATTAAATACTTAAAGTATGGAAACATATTGAAATGGAAAGGGTAATTAGGATATCAAATCCAGATTTGAGATTTATAATTGAGATTGAATTTAATTTAAATGGAAAGGTCAGGTTGATGTGAACGATTTGTTAAGTTAAGGAAATTGCAAGTGCTTTACCATATACAGCATTTAATATATATAAATACTATGTGGGAAATATAATTATTCGAAGTGAATTTGACATTTGGGTTTGAAGTATAAATTAAGTGAATGACCACGATGTAATAGTGTATATTTCTACCCTGTAGATAGTTCTATGGACCCTTAGAGGATGGTCATCCCAAACATCCTTTAAGTTATTTGTATTTCAGTTGATATTTCACTTGAGTTGGATTTATTGATATACGAATGTTAATCCTGACTCGAGTGTTTTGTGTTTTGCTTTACGCTCGGGTCAGACCGAGTAATACAGCTTTAGAGACTCACCTTTGGAGATTGGAGCTTCATTTGGAGATCCAACTATCGTTTCAGCTTTCAGTTTTCTAGATTGACTGGTTCAGAGAAGTCATCGGCTCGTACTGAAGACTTTTCTGTATTCCAGAGATTCTGATGTATTTTATTTTAAACTCTGATGTATATAGTAGCTTCATGAACTACTATTTTTCTATTCCGCTGCATTATATTACTCTGTGTCTGTGATCTGTGATTGGTTTATTTACTGTATATTTTAGGTTTTGCCAAATTAAATTAACAATTCGGTATTTTGAATTATTCAAGTCGTACATGTACGGTTTTAGTGTCGATTTGAATGGTCCAAAATAGCGGGTCGTTACAATTATCCCATATCAATTTTATTTACATTCAATTGATTTACATTCAATTCATTAGTTCAATTCATTAGTTCAATTCAATTGCTTATTCCTTTAACAAAATAAAGTTGAATTTCATTCATATAACTCAAGTTCAAATTCTTAATGACTTCATTTCATTAATTCACTTATTAATTTACTTTGACACAAAAAATCAACTTCATCCAACATCACTTAAGTTATATTCTATTTCAAATATCATTTGTTTATTTTATTAATATCAACATCACTTAATAGGTTCAATAGTTGGTTCATTTTAACTTTTCACATTATCTAGATAAAGTTTCCAGAATTCAATTATCCGGTTTTTACTCCAAAACCATTTTGAAATTATAATCAACTCAAATCCAATTTCCTATGGAAGCAATCCATCACTTTAGTAACTTAACAATGAATTCTAATGATGTGGCCATTATCATCAGGATTATTTTCCAGCGACCGAAGTAAGTTCAGTGCTTCCTCACTTCCACAAATTCATTCTAAAACAATTTTCCTCCAAAAATATTTCCTAAAATAATATTCAATCGTTACCTTCAAAAACTTTGGAAAACATTTCAACCTTCCCAAGAGTTTTAAATCCCAAAACCCTTGTTTTCACTATATTTAAAACACCTTTCAAAATTCCTGGGATTTAAATTCTGCTTTAAATCAAATTTAGTTATTCTTCCTTTGGATAAATCATACTTATAGAATTTTATTTGGTTATAAACCCTTTCAAACTCTAAGTTCTTATATTTGATTATTTCATTAACAACCAAACATCCAAAGATATATAATATATTTAGAAAATTATTCCTTCTATATCAAAAATATAAATTTCGGGCAAAATTATTTCATTTACCCGCTTTAAAACAATATCGTGTCAAATTGTTCTGTACAAGTGTTTAGAGATCCCTATCAACAACGTTAATTACTCGTGTTGACCAAAATCCATATACCACTCAACAAACCAATTATCACAATATAAAACAATTTATATTCACTAACAAATACGCACTCGTACCTATTATTACACTCAAACTCATTTTAGAGTAATACTGACTCCATCTCTACTGAGTAATTCCCAACAGAGCCATGGTTGTCACTTAACCATATGCTCTGATACCAGATGTAAGGAACGTGACTTTTTGATGCTCGAAAAACAGACATCAATACGTCCACTATATCAACTGCCAAGCAATCGAATGCCGGAAAACCGTACCGTTATGGTTAAAGAAGAAGAAAAAGATAGAAGAAGAGAGAGAAAGATAGAACGGAACAGAAGCAATAGAATAATATCAGAATCTCACAATCGTAGCGGAACAACATATAATAGATAAATGAATAATCTTTAAACAAAAGAACTATATCAGTTATTACATTGCATCATATTACATTACATCATCAGAGTGTACAACAACAAACAAAAACAAACAGCGGAAAAGAGATACTATATACTAGTGGATACGCCATGCCATCCAGCTTGCCTCCAGCAACTTCTAAATTCCAGAATATCCTAATAACCTGACTCTAGACTGCCCGTGTGGAAATTGGTGGGCATCCAGTGTTTAGGAAGGAAAACAATAAACTCCGAGTCAGTCATGTGACTGGTGTGAGAACTAAAATAGTTTATTTTTAAGACAAAGAATAGGATAATTTTTAAAATAGATTCGCAATGCTTTTTAGAAAATGAGACTACCATAAGGCCTCCCGCACACACACACAATGCAAACGCAGAATCGGAGGAGATTTCTCCTTATGATAGTCAAAGATGCTTGGTACACATTAAAAAGAAACATTTGATATTATTATTAGTGCATAGTGTAGGAAAATCGTTTCGAAAGTAAAGATATAAATCTTAGCCAGCATAGGCATTCCGATAGCTACCATGTTCAATAGCAGGTTACCGCCACATTCCATGGCAGGTTATACAACTAAAACCGTACAGGATTCGTATTGTTTCTTTGGATTTCCAACAAATGGTTAGGCCAAGGAACTTTCCATTTCCACATGGGTACACCTCTGGAAAGACGACCCGAGAACCAAACCGGATCTCTGCCAACACAAGGCCGGGTTACCCTAACTGGGTTACTACTGACACGAACATGTCATTCCCCGATAGTAACCGATCTATATCCGAGGATCCTCGATTTCCAACAACCACAAAGCAATAAATTTGCAGCAACAACATAGGTTAAGTATCTGGGCTCCATACCATGATACCACCTCTATCCAGAAGGAATGACATACACTAAAGGGGCGCTACCCCCTAATAACCTTGCCGCATCCTTCTTGTTTTGACCTTTTCAGGGGTGTGAGGTCCGACGAAGTCTCGTCCATAAAGCCACACTTTATACAAAAGCTGTGCTTTGATCATCAAATGCTCAACAACACTTTGTATGCCACATTACCAATTTGGGAATGTATCACTGGTAACCATCAACCACATAACCTCTAAGGATGTTAAGCTAAGAGAATAAATTCTCCTCCACCAACGGAAATATATTTGATAGAAACCAGCTTTACATCTCAAACTGTAACGTCAGACACACATCCATACAAATCCGTTCCGGAATCGAATGGAACCAAAGGCACTTACAAAGAAGTCCTTACAATCCGGATATTCACTAATCACGACCGGACTTCCCGTCACAAAGGGTAATAAATTTCTATATCGAGGATCAGCCGATGTAGAAATATTTGACGGTAATCCTTCCGTTTTCACAAATATCCGATCTTCAACACCGGTCATCAAATGCAATCCATAACGACGTATCACATATACGGAATGGGTTATACGACCCCAAGGTCCTTTCCCGGCTAACCCGAATAGTGAGCGCTTATTCAAAAATAAGTGTGGCATTCAAATTCAAGCAATCACAACAAATACCCATTTAAAGGTAAATATTGATAGTCGGATTATCTAACTATCAATAGGCATGCACAACATCACCAGATACCAAATAATTTCCCAAATTATTTACTTTCCAAAATATCTTTACTAGATATATAATTTCCACACTTCAACCTTTTGAAAACAAATTTTCAAATCACTTTTTCATCTTTACCACTTTTGAAAACAAATTTCAAATCGTTTCCCTACACGGGATATACTTTCATTTCAAAATGGTTTATTTAAACCAATTAAATAAATCCTTACCGATTTACTTTATATTTACGTTCCAAACCCGTAAATTTATTCCCACACTTCAAAAATAAATCAATGTTTATTTTTAAACAAATTTCCCTTTCTTTTATAAATTCCATAGTGAATTTACAATTCCCAAAATATCTATGAATATACGATTTCCAAATCGATTTCTAATATTCATTTTCAATTTATCTTTAAAAGATAATATCTCAAAATATTCACTTCATATTGGAAAACATTTCCATACTTATTTAATAATAAGTAATTCACAAATCCATTTATTTTCAACATTTGGAAAATATTCTATATACTTAAATCGAAATTAAGTATATATTTCATTCTTTAAGAAATCATTCTCTTAAGCACGTTTGTTTGGGCCAAAACGAATGTTGCGTAAAACATAGTTACGACAACCCAAAATCACTAGTATAAGTATTCGAAATTAAAATAGATATATAAATCCCAATACTCTACAAAATATTTCCTTTCGGAAATCATTTACTATAACAACAGTGTCATAGTCCACAATTTCCTTCTATTTCTCGAAAACGTCTATTTCAACAATGAATGTTGAAATCTATGATTTCGACACTTAATGCATTTTAAAACAACTTCAAATTTTTTTAATTCTATTTAAAATATCACTTCCCCAAAACATTTTAATATATTATTCACTGTCCTAAAATCGTGAATATTCTTCGTTAACCAAATTCAACATTTTTCTACACATTTTGTTTTAAAGGATTATCCACCGTCCAAAATCGTGAATATATCTCCTTTAAAAAACTGAAATAATTGACTTATCAAAATAAGTCGGTTTCAGATTTATAAAACAATGTTTATAAATCCCCATTTATATTTTTATAAGGACTTCAATTTACAAGATTTAAAAATCTTACTACATATAAAATTCCATTTATAACCTCAATTTCAGCATTAACAGAAATTCTTTTATAATTCCATTATTTCGATTTATAAAATATATATTTTATAAATCTCATCTATGAACCATTTATACTTATTCGAAAATCTCAATTAAAATGCCAAAATTCGATTTATAAGTTGATTACTTATAAGTCCTTTATTTTACAAAAATCTATTCGTTTTATAACTTCCCAATTTATAAACCAATAAATTTTATTCACTTGTGAAATCCATTTATACTTCATTTTAACACTTAATAAAACTCGTTTCACAATTCTTATATTTTTAATTTATAAATATTAATCTTAGAAATCTTTTATATAAACCGTTTATAATAATTCAAAAATCTCAATTTAAATAAACTAACCCTTTTAATAATTTACAAAACGTTATTTAAAACTTATATAACTCCAAAATCATACTTAAGTACTATTTTCCAAAAATATAACTTTTTTAACAATAATAATTATAACGTTTATTTATTTTAACAATTCAAAATTTAATAAAATGTATACTTTCAAAAATCACTTTAAAATTCTTTTTAAAAATCAAAATCATTATTTTAAAACTTCAAAAATGGATCTGATGATGCAACAACACCAAATAGTCAATCACGACATCCAAATATCATATATCGATATGATAATCAACAAACATCACCATATCTGTAAAATATCTGTAAATAAATCAATATAGTTGAGGAATCCAGTTGGATCCCTCCAACCTGTTTCCCTGCATCCACAAATGTTAGCACAATACCAATTTCATTCCAGTACGGAATTATCGCGGTATATGGAATTTATAAATTATTATCCGCTTAATAGGCGGTGCAATAGGGTCTCATCCGCTATACAATACAGGAAATCTACTCCAAGTACATATATAATACCAATTCCAATCAAGATGGAATTATCGCGGTATATGTTTTTAATAAATAACATCCGCTTACTAACGGCGCATAATGTCTATTTTAACAATCAATAGACAATAATTATCATCCAGGCATACAATCAACAATTTTAAATCTAACTATTTAAAATTTAAATCGAAACAATTCGATTGAGTGAGAAGTTCTCACCTTGATTTCAATTCCATTTTCAGCGTTTTATTTCGATTAAAAATAAACACGCGTTTAATTTTACTCGAAATTTTCACTAGCTCCAAATGACTCCAAACCAGCTTCATTGCGTAGTGCTCGTTGGTACGATTCCAACGCAAAAAGTTTCGTGCGTTTTCGACCTCGTATGAAAAAGTTATGCTATTTTAAAGTTTATACGAATTTAAATATACAATTTCAGCTTTTATTTTAAATATCAAACCCTCAAATCCATCCTGGCCATCGATTTCTGCATCTTCAGATCTGAACTGTCCCTCGTCTCTTCTTCCTCAACGTGACAAACTCACGTTCCCAAACCCATTAGCCGCCGTTCTTCCCGCAATTTTCACGACCAAACCGAGCAACTTGAAGACGACCGCAGAGTGCCACGTTGTTCGCCACCACGAACTCCACCATCGGCCACAGTGCGGCCCAGCTCGGCTCCCCCCTTGCCTCGATTTGCGTGACAAACGCAGTGGCTTCCATCTCGTTTTGCCGTCAATCCGTGGCTCCATTTCCGATCTCCACCGTTGGATAGCTAGTTCTTGATGCTCTCTACAACTTTCATGTTGGAAGTTTTTCCTAATTGTTGATGGATTAAGTGATTTGGAGGAGAAAAGAATCGTGCATTTCTGGCCTTAGAATTGAAGGTGGCGGCTATCACCTTTTGACCTAGGGTTTTAGTAATTTGTGAATTATGAAGTCCTTTTATAGAAAAAACGACGAACACTATTCATCCCGAAATTTCCGAACTCCAAACGAAGCATGTCGGCTGGCGTTTCTAAGGTTTACCCTACATTTCGAACACAATGGAGCGTTTTTCGGAGGCTAATTCGATCATCTGTGCGAGTTACGACAACAAATGATCGATTTTAAATTAAACCGATTTAAACTAATTTCTAGGCGTTTTGGCTTGCCCCGGACAAATGGCAAATCCGATTGACATGAAATTTGAAACCTTATAATAATATCACATTACGGATCCGATGAAACTAGTTTCGTCGAAATCCAAGACTGTTTGAAAAATGGCTATTTTAACTCGCCAAATTAATATTAAAACAATTTCGATGCATTTCGAGCTGCCACGGTCAAACGAAAACTCTGGTTGCTACGAAAATTGAAATCCGATAATAACAAACTACTATGGATCCAATGGAACTAGTTTCGTCCAATTCTTAGACTTTTCGAAAATTGGCTATTTTTCAGTCGATAATTAAATGTTAAAATATTCAATTTTCACAAATAAACTTTTGATTCAATTTTAAAAGTTCTATAACATCTCTATAACTTTTGTATGATTAAATAAAATTTTACAAATCATTTTCAATCGTATTAAACCCAATTTTCAATTATTTCAGTATTTTCCCGATATTAAATTATCGATTTAATTATTCAATTAAATCCAATTATTAGAAATAAAATTTATTCGACTTAAAAATCTTACTTGTTAATATTTAAATTCAATTAAATATATAAATTTTAATTAATAGAAATTCTGGGTCGTTACAGCTTGTGTTAAAATAAAAGAAGAATATATTCAAGCCTATGATGAATGGAATTGTGTAAAATAATAAGTTGTGACTTATAAAATTTGGAAGTGAAATAGGAAACACAAAATTAATATTTTTGATGAATTGGAAAATAAAATAAAATCCAAACTTAAATTATTAAACAAATTTGAACTTAAGAAAATTAAATGAAGAGATTTTGAGATTAAAAGCAAGTTCTGGATTATAAGTTGGGAAAAGACTATTTAGATAATGAATTAGATAATGAAATATGTAATGAGAACTCAATGCAGTTAAATAAAAGCTGAATTGGTGAGTTAATATTGAAGTTTAGAAATAAACTCAAGTTATAAATCAAATTCGACTTGAATCATTAGTGGAGGAAATATAATTGGAGGTGGCCTTGTAATTAATTAAATGAATGGAGAATGAAATCGAATTGTGAGTTCATGAAATTGGGTGAATTGAAAATGGATTGTGGATTCAGAACTTGAGTTATAAATTAAAATTTAATTTGAAGTGTTAACAAATTAAATATGATTGAAATGTGTCGAATAAAAATGAAATTGAATTAAAATAGTAATGGTATGAATTGCAAATAAAATCCAAATAAGTAAAAATACATTGGAAATAGCCTTGTAATCAATTGAATGAGTTGAATTTGAAAAGTTAAATTTTATAATAACCAATCAAATGAAATTGCAGATTTAAAATAAAATTTAATTGAAAAATAATTAAGTGGAATAGAAAAGAAAATTTTACTCGTAAAATGAAAATGAGCTGAAGTATATAAAAAAAACAAAAAAATTGAATAAATTGAAGTAAATTAACTTAAGTTAATAGATGGAAGACAATTGAATTGAATTCAACTTAAACTAAGTTAAATCATATTGGGATGAATTTAAATCAATTAAAAATAGATTTTAATAGAAATAAAATTCGGTAAGTTACTGATAATATTTACTGGAATGAAAATTCTTAAATAAATAATTGTAAACCATTTAAATTGTTAAGATATTGGAGTAACTTGAGACAATAAGAAAAATAGAATGTTTCAAGTTTAATAGAATGGTTTTAAATGAATGCGGATAAGAAATGAATCGTAAATAAATAGATCGTGAATAAAATTGAAATGGCCATTGAATAAAATAGCCTGGATTAATTTTCGAGCTAAATAAAATAGTTTGGAATAAACAAATATGGAATGAAATGTAAATGAATGGATCGTGAATAAATTGGAATGGGATAGAATTTAATAGAATGTGTCGAGCTAGATCAAGTGGTTTTGAATGGAACCTTTTTTAATAATGAAACTAGTTTGGTCAATAAAATGAAATGCAAGTGAATGTATTCAAATTTAAAATGCAATGAAAATGAGGATATATGGATTGTGAATAAATTAAAAAATGGAATAGAATTAAGTATAAAATGAGTTGAAAATAATTTAAATTGGTTATAAAATATAAGTACTTATCTATTCACATAGATCTCGTCAAATTGCGTAGAATAAATTGTCATTGGATGTAAATGGAAGTAATTAAAATTCTGTGAATTGATAGGAGTAAAATAAATTGATTTTGAGATCAATGGAATTAAATATGAGTTCGGTTTTCTTAAAAATAAATTAAGTGTAAGCGATTAAGTTTTTAACCATTCAAATTGATGAAGTTGTATACGAATGGACTGAAAACCATTCAAATTGAATGAAAATGGTTATAAATTAATTGAAACAGTTGAATTGGCATGAAAACTGTATAAGTTGCTTACGGAAAAATGTTTGGTGCGAATTTCTTTTAGAATTCATGTGTTTCACTATTGCAAATAAGTGAAATATTGTTAAACTACATTTATATGGCACTTACATGTTTAAATTGAGTAATTACAGGTACCGGGAAGCCGTTTGGCTGGATTTTGGGCACGCTAACTGCTAAATAAATAAGCTGCTTGCTTAAAATGCTAAATAAGGTACGCCTACGCAATAAAAATAGGAAATATGAACTGTTTTTGGTTTTTCCGACCGTGTGGGTTGATGTATATATATTTATAACTTTTGTCAAATTACAAAAGCTCCTCCGTACAAAGGGGACTCTGCCAAAATTTTCCGTAAATTATGGGAGTTAGAAATATTTGAAAATTTTGAAAAATTTTGTTAACGACAAAATGATTTCAAATTGTAAATTAAAATAAATTAATAAATGAGTCTAATTTAAAATAATGACATGAATCAGTATAAATGAAAAATAAAATTTAAAATTTAGAGTTGATGATAAATTGAATTCATATGGAAATGAGAGAATCAATTTGAATAGGAATAGATATAAACTAGAATGGTGAAGTGAAAATAAATAAAGAAGCATATAAAATGCTTATACTAAACTTAAGTAAGGAATGGTGAATTCCCAATTGGAAATTGATATTACAAATATAATCCAAGTTAATATTTGGATGGATAGATATTGACATTGGTAAGGCAGTCAATAAAATGTTTTAAAAGTTGTGATTGGATATTAGTGCTAAGCAGGATATGCAGGTAATATAAAGGGAAAAGAGAATTGATTTTGATTTCAGAGGATAAATATGAAATGCTCGATAAAAAGGTATGTATTTAAATTTGGTATGAAATTTGATTGGGTTTTTGGATTGAGCCTGTAACGACCCGCCGCTCTTACCGTCTCCAGTCGGTAATTAAACCAACTTGAGACGTTCAAAATGATGGATTGTTATTCAGTTTATAGAGTTTAAACAGAAACAGCCACAGAATCACTGAATAATCATAATATTTTACATAAATGAATTTTTATACATATATCAGAGTTTGTACAATGAATTAAATTTTATACAGCGGAATATTTCTTTTAAGTACAAGAATCCCTGAAAAGCTAAAGTGAAGCAATTTCCCCAACTCTCTCTAACTTCGCGGTCTAAAAATCTTCAAGCTGTAAAATACTGGGTCTGACCCGAGTATTATATTCAAAAGGAAATAATACACAGGTCAGTCTAATTCAAACTCAGTTATTAGTGCATAGAGGCAATAATAATCAAACAACAATTAGACGACAGTCAAATATAAATTTACCTATCCGATCCTTTAACAAGAAATCGGATAACGGTAAATACAACACTTAACAGTGTTAAACAATAAATCAGTAGATTCAAATTATCAATGAGGATAGATGAAGGGATTATTGATGAAGATAATTTAGAAAACAATCAAAATTTGCCTAAACGGCAATTAACAACAAAATCATCAAAATCGATTCAAAATATATTGAATTGGCAACATAAAATAAATTTCATCAAAAAGAAAACATCAATCAAAACATTAGATTTGGTAGGGCTGCAGTGCACACACGCGTGCACGGCCTCGCCACATTTTTTTTAAATGTTAACTTCGTGTGGCTGCAGTTCACGCTCGCGTGCACTGCCTTGCCACTACCGTAATGAAATAGAAATCATCACAACAGTAAAAACTAACAGAAATCGAATCTGCAGAGGTCAAGTTAGTGCTATCGTGACTCAACGCAACTGCAATAAAACTAAGTATAACAGGATAGAAATTTAAGTGCAAATCTACTATCAAAGATGTAGACTGCGATTAAATAGGCCCAAATCAACTTCAACCAAATGCAAAAGGTCAAGTCAGTGACTCAACGCGGCTGCAACACCAAAACTCATGCAACATGGCAGGGTCGAAATGCAATTGTTTGCATATAATCAAGTAAAACTCAAGAAAACAAGTTCCAAACAACTTATTACTGCACATTTCAACAAGTGCCAAATTTTCATAAAAATGAAACTGCAGGTCAAATACCCATAAAATCAAGGCGGTGTGGCTGCAATTCACACGTACATACATGTGCATTGCCTCGCCAACTCGAGTGCACAAGGTCAAATCAAAATCAGATTCAACGCAAGTACAAACGGCCTCGACCAAAATTCAAAATATCACTGCAACAAAGAACTGCAGCCAACACAAGTATTCAAGGGCAGGGCTGCAAATACTAACTCCACAGTAATTCTAAAAATGTGAAATTTGTTTTAAAATTCGTGTTTTTAAACATGCGTTCAAGTTACAAAACCGTTTTATTGATTTAAGATGTTTGGTCTTCAGAGGCAACAGATTTTTTTATTAAATTAACTTAAAATTTTTAAATCTAAATTTATACCATACAAACATATTTTGTTTACACAAAAATTTCTAACTGAGATCAATTCAAGTAATAAAGAATTTCTATTAAAGAAAATCTTAGTGTACAAAGATATGCAGCTACAGGCAACAGCAACATATAAACATATTCATATATGTTTGCACAGAACAGTCATCAATATGCAATCATCACAACATACTTATTTCTACCAATTCACATGCACAGATATCTTAAGCTTTTTGCATGGAGAGGTTACTCATTTTCCTTTAAACAGAAAACAAAACAGTTTTATCTATAACAGATTTTTATTTCTGTGAATTAGAACCTGAGTTCTGTAAATTATGTTTAGCTTTGATTTTAAAAGTATTTAAGGGCAAACAACAAATACAAACTACAACAATACCAAAGTGATACACAATGAACTGTGCTTGTAATAACAATGACACAGTGCTAACTCAAGCAAGTTAAAAACATGGATCATACTATGACAAATGAGTTCAACCAGTAAACAAGATACAACTGCAGACAAAACAGTGTCTAAAATGAAGAGACCACAGGGATGCAACTAAAACTGATGATAGTGGTGAATGCAACTGATGATAGTGAATGAGACAACTGATTCAAACTCAAGCACCAACAAAAATGAAGAGACCACAAGCAATAATGCAGACCAAAAATTTCAGATGGATAAAAAAGAAAGTTCAAACTGACTTGATGCAAACAAAATATAAAAGAACAGCATATGAGTGACATCAAGCAACTACAAAGACTCCAAACTAACAGTGAATGTGTCAACATATACAACTGCAAAGATCACAATTCAAAGTGGACAGAACCATCACGCATGCAATGTGCAGACTACAAAAACGATTCAAGCACAGTGCTACTACAACTATCACAATGGATGCAACGCCAAACCAGTAAACAAGATGGAGCTACAGGAATGTATCAAACAAACAAACCAACATCACTTCTTTTAGTTCATATGCAGAGACGTGCAAATTGAAGCAACAGTGGGTAGTCATCATTTTCTAAGACCACATGCACATGCGTAAGCAAGTACAAAAAGCAGGGTGGAGGAGTATAAAATTTTAGCAGCAGGCTGATTTGGGAAACATCACGATATTAAAAGACATTGAAATTTGAATAGGAAACTGATTTATATCAAAGAGTTTCAACAGAAAATGGTTAAAAAGGGTCCCAATCATAAAAGCAACAATTCACGCATCTAATTCCATCAACATTGGATAAAATTCATACGTATGCACTTAAAAAAAAATTAGAGATAGTTTTTTTTTTCTTCAAAAACAAAGACAACTGCAATTACAAATCGTTAAATGCCCAAAGTCAGTGATATCAAATTTATGGCCGAAGATACTACAAAGTCAGGGAATCACATATATAAAATCAAGTGACCGAAGTCACTAAGAAGCAAGCCGTGGAAGCTGCAAACCCAACATAATCGCAGTCCATTAGAGAAAGCAAGGCCGAAGCCAATAAAGCAAATGAAAATAAAGGCACAAATATTTAAAAAATCTAGTGGCCAAAGAATGGCCGAAGTCAACAACCCAAAAATCATCAGCATCAACAAAATTGAACTGCCAAGACGAAACAACATCAAAGAAAAAATCGAATTGCAGAAGCACCCTACTAAGAAAGAACCAGATGTGAGTAATAAAATTACTCACCTTCTTCAAAGAGCGGAACCAAAAGAAGCGAACCCAGAGAGAAGACGAACTCGATCACTAAAATCGACGGTTGGAGTGTCTCACGAGATCGAGCGAGGTGAAAGACGAGCATTTGAAGTTAGCGACCCCCAATTACACGAAAACCCTAATTCGTGAAGACGAGAACTGGCCGCCATTTTTAATCTTCTTTGATTTTTTTTTTTACTTTTTTTTTCTGAAGTGAAGAGAAGAGGGTTTCGGGTATAAAAGAATAGGGGAGAGATGTGAATTTTGCGTGATTTAGGGCGTGATGGAAGGCACGAATTTGGCTGATAAGAGTAAGGCAGTATACTCTTTTTATTTTATGTTTATTTTTATATATATACTTTTTTTCTTTTTTTTCTTTTCAATTTAAATTCAATTTGTTTTGCATAATTATTTTCTTTAGTAAATATAGAAACGTTTTGAAGTTCAACTATCAAACATAAATTTATATTAACGTGTTTTACAATTAGATTTTATACTTGTATCCAAATTATTTTTCTAAGTCATTAGTTTGAATTTAAAGTACAAATTCAATATTCAATTTCAACTTCAAAGTTAAATTCAAATTTTTATTCAACTTTCTATAGATTAAATTTTAAAATTTAATCGCCAATTTATCCTGAAAATTTGAAATTCAAGTCAATCATCATTCGAATATTTAAAATTAATTAAATATTTTCAATTTTAAATTGTTCAAAATTCAGGGTTGTTACAATCTTCCCTCTTTAAAAGAATTTCGTCCTGAAATTATAAGTTAGGAAAAACGATTGCTAAATTTCATCGATATTTATACCCTACACAATTTTACCAAGTTCCAAACTCACAAATAAATATAGGATTCATTCCATTTATTTTATTTCACTAGCTTTATTCATCGATTTCTACAATCAAGACGCAAAAGTCTTTTACCAAAAATTTTGACTTACATAACTCAGATTTTTAAACTTGAAATTCTTCATGCTAGATATTTGCATATTATATCTTTTCCAAAGCTGTGTGCTTTCAAGATATTTTAAAAATCTTCTTCCTTAATTCATTAGGTTAGAATTATGTAATTATAATTTCATACTATTGATTTTCTATTCAAAGTTTGAAAATACTTGCTAACTCGAAGTTTAACGAGTCCATCTTCATTCTCACAGACTTTAGGCATACGCTGGCCAGGCGCAAGTCTAAAAATCTCCAAGTACTAAATATACTTGTTTCAACTCCCAGTGAAAATACTTTTTAAAAATTCTTTTAAAAATGGATATGGAAAGCACGTTCCCCCATGGATCACAGTTTACCCGACGGTTACGCTACTATCCCAGTAGAATCGCTTGTAACTGTAGATTTCACATCTCTCTTGAATTTCGCCATGGTTGTTGCCATAGATCGCGGTTCACACGGCGGTTACGCTACTATCCCAGTAGAATCGCTCGTGGCCGTAGGCATCTCGCCCCTCAAATTACGCTTCGGCCTCTAGATCGCAGTTTACGCGGCGATTGCGCCACTATCCCAGTGGAATCGCTTGTAAATGTAGGCATCACACCCCACGAATTACGCCAGCATCAATTCACATAATCCCAACACGATGATCCATCGTGGGGGATTCCAGTCCCAATGGACATTCCACTAATGGAAATTCTACATATCTACGATTTCCAATGGACGCTCACATCGAGTTCCAATCACCTTCACAAATAATAAATGGAAGGTACATTTCCATATCCTCAGTTTTAGAAAACATATGTCATATACATATAGTACTTCATTTCACATTTCGTACATATCATACCTATGTAAACTTGCATAGGACTTTTCATAATAATGACTTTCCAAACTGATGGTTTTCGAATTATTACATTCACATATATAAATTACGAAAACTCAATTCACATCATAACAAATAGAGGATTTCTAAATTTTCCATCTCGTTTTAAAATTTTCCTCTAAATCGATTTGAAAATTTAAGGTTATCTCAAACCTAATTCACATTCATAATCCAATTCATTATCGACTTCACATTCGATTTGGATTTCACGTTACATCGTCAATTCTCAACACATAATTGGTGTCTATCGATATATAACCTCTAAGCTCGTACGTCTCAGAGAAGGGTGTTAAGCTAAAAGAATAAATTCTCCGCCACCAACAGATATATATTTAATAGAGATCAATTGCTATGTCATCAATTCACAATGCTAGACATACAATCCAAATCGACTATCCAAAATTCAAAACTCAACTTATATTGTTTTTGATGTCAAAGTTAAACTCAATTTAACTCAAGATTCAATCTTTTTGGAAAATATTCAAGTTGAACTGATCGTTCAAATTTCCCAAAAATATCTTTACAAGATATATAATTTTCCAACTTAACCATTTGAAACAAATTTCAAATATTCATTTTTTTCAATTTATCTTTAAAAGATAAAATTTCAAACTTTCCATTTCATATTGGAAAACATTTCCATACTTATTTAATAAGTAATTCACAAGTTCATTTATTTTCAACACGGAAAATATTCAATATACTTGAATCAAAATTAAGTATATATTCCATTCTTTAAGGAAGGCGTACTTTTAAACACATTTATTTGAGTGAAAACGAATGTTTCGTAAAACATTGTTACAACAACTCAAAAATCACTAGTATAGGGATTCGAAATTTAAGATAGATATATAAATCCCAATACTATAAACAACATTTCCTTTCGGAAACCATTTACTATAACAACAGTGTTATAGTCCACCATTTCCTTATTTCTCGAAAACGCCTATTTCAACAATGAATGTTGAAATCTATGTATTCGATACTTAATGCATTTTAAAACATCTTTAAAACCATTAACTTTTTCAATTTCAACTTAATTCATAGTTTGAATTCCTCATACTTTTCATAATATTAGTTTTAAACCAATTTCAAACTTTTCAATATTAGGTTTTTTCACTTAATTTAATTTTCCGCACGTTTAAATTCAAATTCATCACTGAATTTATTAAACCTATAATGGATTATCATGTTGACAACTTCAAATTTGAAATCTAAATCTCATTTGAACTTTGCATTTGCTTTCTATTTCAAAAATAATCAACTAGTTCTTTAGTAAGCCATTCATCAACTTGGTTCCATTAAATTTATATTTCCACATTAACCTCATTTCATAATATCACTTCCCTAAAACATATCCGTTTTATTCAATAATATATTCACTGTCCAAAATCGTGAATATACTTATTTAAATCAATTCAGTGTTTCTACACTTTTATTTAAAGGATTATCCACTGTCCAAAGTCGTGGATAAAATTCCCAACCAACATTTACTATCACAATATTTAACTTAAAGAATAATTCGCTGTCCAAAATCACGAATATATCTTCTTTAATAACTTCTATTTTTCATTTATTAGATTCAATTGGTTTCGAATTTATAAACAATCTTTACAAATTCCATTTCTATTTATAAAACTTCAATTTATAAATCTTCTTTATTAATTCAATTCAATTTATATAACTCCATTATATACCAAAAGTCCATTTATAAGTTAAGTACTTATAATCCATTTATTTACTAAATCGTTCTTCAAAACATTTGAAATCAATTTTTAAAAGAATTCAGAATCAAATTCCCAAGTTATAGTTTAATTATCCCGTTGGCTATAACTAAATTGACACGTCATTTTATTTCACAATTTTCACTTTGGAGATATTCAAAATATTCGATTCAAATCAATTCATTAATTCACTTAACTTATATTTTATTTTCCATAAATCTCAGTAATTCGATAATGGATTTTCGAATGAGAAACTATCGCAAACCTAAATTTAGAGAGGGGAATTTTCGAAAAAAATTTGAATTTTCAAAATAACTTTTATTTTTCAAAGAAAACAATTTCATACTTCTTTAGATTCGAAAAACATTTTCTTTAAAAGTGATTCTAGTAACTATTCATATTAAACATCATAAACTGAGCTTTGTGTAAACCAAAGCTCTGATACCACTTTTGTAACGACCCGCCGCTCTGACCGCCTCCAGTCGGTAATTAAACCAACTTGAGACGTTCAAAATGACGGATTATTATTCAGTTTATAGAGTTTAAACAGAAACAGCCACAGAATCACTGAATAATCATAATATTTTACATAAATGAATTTTTATACATATATCAGAGTTTGTACAATGAATTAAATTTTATACAGCGGAATATTTCTTTTAAGTACAAGAATCCCTGAAAAGCTAAAGTGAAGCAATTTCCCCAACTCTCTCTAACTTCGCGGCCTGAAAATCTTCAAGCTGTAAAATACTGGGTCTGACCCGGGTATTATATTCAAAAGAAAATAATACACAGGTCAGTCTAATTCAAACTCAGTCATTAGTGCATAGAGGCAATAATAATCAAACAACAATTAGACGACAGTCAAATATAAATTTACCTATCCGATCCTTTAACAAGAAATCGGATAGCGGTAAATATAACACTTAACAGTGTTAAACAATAACTCAGTAGGTTCAAATTATCAATGAGGATAGATGAAGGGATTATTGATGAAGATAATTTAGAAAACAATCAAAATTTGCCTATACGACAATTAACAACAAAATCATCAAAATCGATTCAAAATATATTGAATTGGCAACATAAAATAAATTTCATCAAAAAGAAAACATCAATTAAAACATTAGATTTGGTAGGGCTGCAGTGCACACACGCGTGCACGGCCTCGCCACATTTTTTTTTAAAATGTTAACTTCGTGTGGCTGCAGTTCACGCTTGCGTGCACTGCCTTGCCACTACCGTAATGAAATAGAAATCATCACAACAGTAAAAACTAACAAAAATCGAAGCTGCAGAGGTCAAGTTAGTGCTATCGTGACTCAATGCAACTGCAATAAAACTAAGTATAACGGGCTAGAAATTTAAGTGCAAATCTACTATCAAAGATGTAGATTGCGATTAAATAGGCTCAAATCAACTTCAACCAAATGCAAAAGGTCAAGTCAGTGACTCAACGTGGCTGCAACACCAAAACCCGTGCAACATGGCAGGGTCGAAATGCAATTGTTTGCATATACTCATGTAAAACTCAAGAAAACAAGTTCCAAACAACTTATTACTGCACATTTCAACAAGTGCAAAATTTTCATAAAAATGAAACTGCAGGTCAAATACCCATAAAATCAAGGCGGTGTGGCTGCAATTCACACGTACATACATGTGCACTGCCTCGCCAACTCGAGTGCACAAGGTCAAATCAAAATCAGATTCAACGCAAGTACAAACGGCCTCGACCAAAATTCAAAATGTCACTGCAATAAAGAACTACAGCCAACACAAGTATTCAAGGGCAGGGCTGCAAATACTAACTCCACAGTAATTCTAAAAATGTGAAATTTGTTTTAAAATTCGTGTTTTTAAACATGCGTTCAAGTTACAAAACCGTTTTATTGATTTAAGATGTTTGGTCTTCAGAGGCAACAGATTTTTTTATTAAATTAACTTAAAATTTTTAAATCTAAATTTATACCATACAAACATATTTTGTTTACACAAAAATTTCTAACTGAGATCAATTCAAGTAATAAAGAATTTCTATTAAAGAAAATCTTAGTTTACAAAGATATGCAGCTACAGGCAACAGCAACATATAAACATATTCATATATGTTTGCACAGAACAGTCATCAATATGCAATCATCACAACATACTTATTTCTACCAATTCACATGCACAGATATCTTAAGCTTTTTGCATGGAGAGGTTACTCATTTTCCTTTAAACAGAAAACAAAACAGTTTTATCTATAACAGATTTTTATTTCTGTGAATTAGAACCTGAGTTCTGTAAATTATGTTTAGCTTTGATTTTAAAAGTATTTAAGGGCAAACAACAAATACAAACTACAACAATACCAAAGTGATACACAATGAACTGTGCTTGTAATAACAATGACACAGTGCTAACTCAAGCAAGTTAAAAACATGGATCATACTATGACAAATGAGTTCAACCAGTAAACAAGATACAACTGCAGACAAAACAGTGTCTAAAATGAAGAGACCACAGGGATGCAACTAAAACTGATGATAGTGGTGAATGCAACTGATGATAGTGAATGAGACAACTGATTCAAACTCAAGCACCAACAAAAATGAAGAGACCACAAGCAATAATGCAGACCAAAAATTTCAGATGGATAAAAAAGAAAGTTCAAACTGACTTGATGCAAACAAAATATAAAAGAACAGCATATGAGTGACATCAAGCAACTACAAAGACTCCAAACTAACAGTGAATGTGTCAACATATACAACTGCAAAGATCACAATTCAAAGTGGACAGAACCATCAGGTATGCAATGTGCAGACTACAAAAACGATTCAAGCACAGTGCTACTACAAATATCACAATGGATGCAACGCCAAACCAGTAAACAAGATGGAGCTACAGGAATGTATCAAACAAACAGACCAACATCACTTCTTTTAGTTCATATGCAGAGACGTGCAAATTGAAGCAACAGTGGGTAGTCATCATTTTCTAAGACCACATGCACATGCGTAAGCAAGTACAAAACGCAGGGTGGAGGAGTATAAAATTTTAGCAGCAGGCTGATTTGGAAAACATCACGATATTAAAAGACATTGAAATTTGAATAGGAAACTGATTTATATCAAAGAGTTTCAACAGAAAATGGTTAAAAAGGGTCCCAATCATAAAAGCAACAATTCACGCATCTAATTCCATCAACATTGGATAAAATTCATACGTATGCACCTAAAAAAAAATTAGAGATAGTTTTTTTTTTCTTCAAAAACAAAGACAACTGCAATTACAAATCGTTAAATGCCCAAAGTCAGTGATATCAAATTTATGGCCGAAGATACTACAAAGTCAGGGAATCACATATATAAAATCAAGTGACCGAAGTCACTAAGAAGCAAGCCGTGGAAGCTGCAAACCCAACATAATCGCAGTTCATTAGAGAAAGCAAGACCGAAGCCAACAAAGCAAATGAAAATAAAGGAACAAATATTTACAAAATCTAGTGGCCAAAGAATGGCCGAAGTCAACAACCCAAAAATCATCAGCATCAACAAAATTGAACTGCCAAGACGAAACAACATCAAAGCAAAAATCGAATTGCAGAAGCACCCTACTAAGAAAGAACCAGATGTGAGTAATAAAATTACTCACCTTCTTCAAAGAGCGGAGCCAAAAGAAGCGAACCCAGAGAGAAGACGAACTCGATCACTAAAATCGGCGGTTGGAGTGTCTCACGAGATCGAGCGAGGTGAAAGACGAGCATTTGAAGTTAGCGACCCCCAATTACACGAAAACCCTAATTCGTGAAGACGAGAACTGGCCGCCATTTTTAATCTTCTTTGATTTTTTTTTACTTTTTTTTTTCTGAAGTGAAGAGAAGAGGGTTTCGGGTATAAAAGAATAGGGGAGAGATGTGAATTTTGCGTGATTTAGGGCGTGATGGAAGGCACGAATTTGGCTGATAAGAGTAAGGCAGTATATTCTTTTTATTTTATGTTTATTTTTATATATATACTTTTTTATTTTTTTTTCTTTTCAATTTAAATTCAATTTGTTTTGCATAATTATTTTCTTTAGTAAATATAGAAATGTTTTGAAGTTCAACTATCAAACATAAATTTATATTAACGTGTTTTACAATTAGATTTTATACTTGTATCCAAATTATTTTTCTAAGTCATTAGTTTGAATTTAAAATACAAATTCAATATTCAATTTCAACTTCAAAGTTAAATTCAAATTTTTATTCAACTTTCTATAGATAAAATTTTAAAATTTAATCGCCAATTTATCCTGAAAATTTGAAATTCAAGTCAATCATCATTCGAATATTTAAAATTAATTAAATATTTTCAATTTAAATTGTTCAAACTTCAGGGTTGTTACAGAGCCACTTGGCGTTTTGTTTTCTTTATGGATTTGGGAGGCCGTAGGACCATTTTGTAGTAGTACCGAGCTAGCCGTGCAAAGGAGACGCCGGTAAAAAATTTCGGGAATTTAGAGAGCTAGAAAATTTTTGAGAAAATTTTGATAATTCAAAATTTGGTTTAAATTGAAAGTTGAATGATTGAGCATGTAATGATATTTGAAAACTATGGAAGGTTTTGGGAAGTTAGTAAGAATGATAGTGGGTCTATTATAAAAGATATGTATTGTGAGGACCCGCAAATCCGTACTCCTTGAATATACACTAATCTCCATAGATTAACTCAAGATGAACAGAAATACGAATTCTCAATGTTTAAGAAAAAGAAAAAGTAGAAAAGAAGAGAGGAAAAATAGAAAATAGAGAGAAAAGAAAATAGAAAATAAAGAAAACAACAGAACAATATCAGAATCTCACAATTCGCAGCGGAACAACATATAATAGATAAATGAATAATCTTTAAACAAAGAACTATATCAGTTATTACATTATATTACATTTCATTACATCATATCATCAGAGTGTACAACAACAAACAACATCAAACAAATAGTGCAGCGGAAAAAGAAGTACTATATAAACTAGTAATACGCCATGCCATCCAGCTTGCCTCCTGCAACTCATGAATATCCAGAATATCCTGATAAACCTAACTCTTGACTGCCCGTGTGAAAATTGGTGGGCACCCAGAGTTTAGGAAGGAAAACAATAAACTCCGAGTCAGTCATGTGACTAGTGTGAGAACTCAAAACAGTTTATTTATCTTTAAAATCAAAATAGAGGAATATTTTTAAAGTCAATTCACAATGCTTTTAAAAATGAGACTACCATAAGGCCTCCCGCACACACACACAATGCAAACGCAGAATCGGAGGAGATTTCTCCTTATGATAGTCAAAGATGCTTGATACGCATTTAAAAAGAACATTTGATATTATTACTAGTGCATAGTGTAGGAAAAATTCATTTCGAAAGTAGAATATAAATCTTAGCCAGCATAGGCATTCCGCACTTATGCCTACTATAGCTACCATGTTCAATAGCAGGTTACCGCCACATTCCATGGCAGGTTATACAACTAAAACCGTACAAGTCTCGTATTGTTTCTTTGGATTTCCAACAAATGGTCAGGCCAAGGAACTTCCCATTGCCACATGGAAACGCCTCTGGATGGACGTCCCGAGAACTTAACCAGCTCTCTGCCAACACAAGGCCGGGTTACCTTTATCACTAGGTAACTACTACACGAGTATGCCATCCCTCGGTCCTTTGGGACCTTTAACCGAGCGCTCGTAATCAATTCACACAATCATAAAGTGTTTTCAACATGAGTAAGTATCTGGGCTCCATACCATGACACCACCATTTTCCTGAAGGAAATGCACATACCCTAAAGGGAGCTACCCCTCATAACCTTGCCGCATCTTTCCTGTTTTGACCATTCCGGGGTGTGAGGCTCGATGAAGTCACGTCCACAAAAACATACTTTATACAAAAGCCATGCTTTGGGTCAACAAATGATCATAGAAACGATCACCAGGATAGACGATCAAACAAATGATCCTATCACAAATGATCAACACAATGATCATTTCACAGCAACACTCAGCATGTCACATTACCCAATTGGGAATATATCGCTCATAACATTCAACTACATAACCTCTGAGCTCGTACGTCTCAAAGAAGGGTGTTAAGCTAAGAGAATAAATTCTCCGCCACCAACAGAAATATATTTGAAAGAAATCGGCTTTATATCTCAATTTGTAATGTCAGACATACAATCCATACAAGTCTGTTCTGGGTTCGAACAGAACCGAAGGCACTTCTTACGAAGCCCTTGCAATCCGGGTATTCACAATCCCGATCGAATTTCCCATCACTTAGGGAATCTCTATACCAGGAGCTACCCAGTGCAGAGACAATCGATAGGTCATCCTATCGCTTTCGCAAATACCCGGTCTTCAACACCGGTCTTCAATGCTATCCATTACGTCGTATCACTATTCGGAATGGGTAATCCGAATAACGAGCGCAATAATTTAAAAATAAGTATAGCATTCAAATTCAGCAAATCACAACAAATACCTTTCAAAGGTAAATATTGATAGTCGGTTATTGAACTATCAATGGATATGCACAACATCACCAGATTCCAAATAATTTTCCAAATTATTTATTTCCCAAAGATATCTTTACAAGATAAATAATTTTCACACTTCAAAAATAAATCAATATTTATTTTTAAACAAGTTCCCCTTTCTTTTATAAATTCCATAGTGAATTTACATTCCAAAATATCCATGCATATACGATTTCAATTATTCATTTCAATTTATCTTCAAAAAGATAAATTCTCAAAATATTCACTTTATATTGGAAAACATTTCCATACTTATTTATTCATAAGTAATTCACAAATTTTATTTATTTTCAACACTTGGAAAATATTCAATATACTTAAATCGAAATTAAGTATATATTTCATTCTTTAAGAAAATCATTCTTTTAACCATATTTATTTGGGTCAAAACGAATGTTGCGTAAAACATCGTTACGACAACCCAAAATCACTAGTATAGGGATTCGAAATTAAAATAGATATATAAATCCCAATACTATACAAAACATTTCCTTTCGGAAATCATTTACTATAACAACAGTGTTATAGTCCACCATTTCCTTCTATTTCTCGAAAACGTCTATTTCAACAATGAATGTTGAAATCTATGGTTTCGAATCTCAACACATTTTAAACATCGTTAGATCGTTTTAATTCAATTTAAAATATCACATTCTAAACATTTTCTTTAACATATTTTTCACTATTCAAAAACGTGAATATACTACGTTAACAACTTTCATCACTTCTATTCATTTTATTTCGAAGGATTATTCACACTCAAAAAACGTGGATATAACTTCATTAATAGGTTTCAACAATTTACTTATCAAAATAAGTCGTTTACGAATTTATAAAACAACATTTATAAATTCCATTTCTATTTATTTTATAACATCTTTCTTTATAAATTTTCTTTATTAACCCATCTCAATTCATATCTCAATGATATACTAAAAGTTCATATTATAAGTGAAATACTTATAATTTATTTGTTTGCAAAATCGTTCCTTTGAACTTCATAATTATAAATCTTATAACTTATAAGATTCAATTATTTATCCAAATCTATTCTTTCAATAACTTTATAAATTTTATAAACCTACTGCTTATAAAATTCCATTTATAACTTCACCGTTTATAATTCTATGAATTTCATTCATTTATGAAATCCATTCATAATTCATTCTAACACTTATAAAAACTCGTTTTATAATTCAAATATTTTCATTTATAAATTATCAATTTATAAATCTTTTTATATAAATCAATTTATATTATTCTTTTAAAACATCTTTAATCTCCGTTATAATTTCATCATTTTGATTCATAAAATAATTAAATTTTATAAATCCTATATTTTCAACTTTTCATAATAAATTCAAAAATCCCGATTAAACTATTTTATAAAATCATTAACCCCATATTTTCAAAAATCAACTTTTAACTATATTTCTCAAAAATCATAATTTTTATAACATTAAAAATTATAACGTTTATTTATTTAAAATAAATCAATTCCAAAAATATTTTATAAACGTATACTTTCAAAAATCACTTTGAAATCCTTTTAAAATTCCAAAATTTGGTCCAATGATGCTACATACCAAATAGTCAATCACGACAACAACGACATCATATATCGATATGATAATCCATCAAATATCAAAATATCTGAAATCAAATAAATACTGTTGAGGAATCCAGTTGGATCCCCCCAACCTGTTTTCCTGCATCCAAAAACATTAGCACAATACCAATTTCGCTCCAGTACGAAATTATCGCGGTATATGCGATTTAAAATATTATCCGCTTAATAGACGGCGCAATAGGGTCTCATCCGCTATACAAATGCGGGAAATCAATAACTCCAATATATACATATGCCAATATATATATATTGCTATTATATATAATACCAATTTCACTGTTTATGAAATATTCGCGGTATATGTTTTTAATAAATAACATCCGCTTACTAACGGCGCATAATGTCTATTTTAACAATCAATAGATAACAATCATCATTCAAACATGCATTCAACAATTTTAAATCTAACTATTTAAAATAAAATCAAAACTGATTCGATTGAGTGAGAAGTTCTCACCTTGATTTCAATTTCGTTTTAGCGATTTATTTCGAATAAAATTAAACGGACGTTTAATTTTACCCGAAATTCTCACTAACTCCAAACGACTCCAATCCAATTTCATCGCGTAGTGCTCGTCTATACGATTCCAACGCAACTGGTTTCGCGCGTTTCGACCTCGTATGAAAAAGATATGATTTTATGAAGTTACACGAATCTTTAACTTATATAAATTTACAAATTTTAAACCTAGCTAGATCAGGGCCGTTCATCACGATGCCACACCCTCGGCCGCACGCACGCGCTACATCTCCTTCTCCCATCTTCGAACGCGACATCTTCAGAGAAGCCGAACCCATCATCATATTTAGGGTTAGTTTTCTCGACCACCACACCACGCTACAACACGATCAACAAGTGCCATCTGGAAGCCCCCAAACTCCTCTACCCTCGCCCCCAGTAGCATCGAGCTCGGTCGCCTCTGAAGCTCGAAAATCGAGGCCGAACGCATGGCCTTTGAGCCCAATTTCCCATCGATCCAAAGCACTAGAACGAAAACCCACCGTTGGATGTATCAATCACACTGCCCTCTATAACTTCCATGTAGAAAGTTTTTCGAATTAATGAACGGATTTAAAGAAATTCAAGGGAGAAGGAAGGAGCATTTTCGGCCTTCGGTTCTGGGCAGTGGCGGCTAGGGTTAGGTTTATATATATATATATTTTAATTTAGAGAGAGAGGGGGTCTATTTATAGAAGAACGAACGACACTATTCATCCGGGTTTTCCGAACTCCGATTTACGCGCCAAAACTGACGTTCCCAGGGTTTATCCCGCGTTCCGGACACAATGGAACAGGTTTCGGAAGCTAATTCGGACATCTGTGCGAGTTATGGCAATAAACGTTTAATTTAAATTAAACCGATTTAAACGATTTTCTAGGCGTTTTAATTTGTACCGGACAAACGGTAAATCCGATTGACACGAAATTTGAAACCATACAATAATATCACATTACGGATCCGATGAAACTAGTTTCGTCGAAGTCCGACATTTTTTGAAAAATGGCTATTTTAACTCGCTAAATTAATATTAAAAATAATTCGATACGTTTCGAGCTGCCACGATCAAACGATAACTCCGATTGCTACGAAAATTGAAATCCGGTAATAACTAACTATTACGGATCCAATGGAACTAGTCTCGTCCAATTCTGAGACTGTTCGAAAATTGACTATTTTCACTAGTCGAATTAATATTAAAATATTCAATTTTCACAAATAAACTTTTAATTCGATTTTAAAAGTTCTAAATATCGTTCTAACTTCAATATGATAAAATAAAATTTTACAAATCATTTTCAATCATATTTAACTCGATTTTCAATTATTTCCATATTTTAACATATTAAATTATCGATTTAATTATTCAATTAAATCCAATTATTCGAAATAAAATTTATTCGACTTATAAATTCACTTATTAATATTTAAAATTAATTAAATATTCAAATTTTAATTAAATAAAATTCTGGGTCGTTACATGTATGGCAAGTTAATTAAACTATTTGGTTTTGGAAAATATTAACGGGTATTGGACCATTCTTCCTACCTAGTAATTTCGGGGACGAAATTCTTTTAAGGGGGGAGGAATGTGACGGCCCGAAATTTTTGAGCATTTAAAATTGGAATATTTAATTGATTTTAAATATTTGAAATGTTAATTTTAACTTGAATTCGAATATCACAATTTATTTAATAATTAAATTATCGAATTAAATAATTCGAAATTAGGTAAAATATGAAATCTGAAGTTTTAAGCATGTTGACAATAATTTGAAGGCTTGTAAAATTTATATTGATAATACTGAAGAGAATAAAAGTGTTGAAATCAAATTTAAAAATGGTTTGTTAAGTTTTGAAAATTTATAGTTTAAACTGAATTTAAAAATAGTCTTCCGAGAGAGAGTCTCGGAATTTGGCGAAACTAGTTCCATTGGATCCGTAATATTGTACTATTATCGGGTTTCAAATTTCATAGTAATCAGAGTTGTTGTGTGATCATACGGTAAGTAAACGTCCTGAAATTTTTATCAAAATATTTTGGGAATCTTTAATTTAAAATAGACTAGTCAATTACTTTTCCTTTCTATGCTCACCACGTTCCCGTCATTTAATCACATATTTTCCCAATTCTAAGTCGTTCAATCAACAATCTAAATGCTCGAACTAAAAAAATAAATAAAATAAATACTAATAATAATAAAATAAAAAAATAAAAAAATAATAAATAAAAGAAGAAGCTTCTAGGGAAGCCGCGTTTATTAAAAAAAAACAACAAACGCAACACAATAGGGGTCGAACCCACCTTTTTCTTCTTTTCAAAACCCTAAAGCACTCGGTAATTAATAATAAAAAAATGGTAGAATATTTCGAGCCGGGATTTAAAAAAATAAAAGAGGGGATTTCGAAATCAAATCGAAGGAACGACGAAGGGGAGGAGCGCTCGCGCACACGAGGGTTGAATCGCGGCCGCGATTGATTTCGCGTTGAAGAGGGGGGATGCGATCGCGTTCTGATGCACGCTTTCGTATGGGGGAGGAAGGAGGCGATTTCGAACGCGACTGAAGCTCGCACGGTACATACTGTGATTCGCAACGGGGTTCGAGTGGTGATGGGTTCGGCGCGTGTGATGGAGCTGGAAGGAGGACGTTGCATTTTCGCCGGCGATGATGAGCTCGCGAGCACGATAGAAAGGTTCAGGGCAGTGAGGTATTGCGTTTTATTTAATTTAATTTTATTAAAAAGACGGGGGGGGGATTTTTACAATACAAGTAAATTGATGTGGTTATTCATAGAAAAGGGAAACAAGATTTGCTACACACATATTTTGATATATAGGTAAAACCGGAAAAAAAATATAATATATATATATATATATATATTTGGATAAGGTTTTAAAATATATATAAATAGGAATTTCAGAAATGTTGAAAAGTATATATAAATTAGATTTCTATAAAATCTATATAAATTATTTTATATACAGTTTGAAGAGAATAATAAATACAATCTACTAGTTTATATTAAAATCATTTATCTAGGTGATTAATTTATTTGATCTACTCATATAATTATTTAGTTGCTAATAATACTTATTATAATAAAATTTGTTTAGGGTAAGTTATTAGTCCAAACTAAATTATTAATTAATTAAATAATAAAAAAGAAGGGGGGGGATAAATTGTTCGATTAATTCAAATATTAATAAAACACTTAATGTTTATACAAGGTTATAAACCGGGAAAACCAAGATAGGATTGATGTGGACTGCAAACAAAAATCAAAGGTGAGTTAATCTCATTCAGCTGAATTTAAATTTAAATTTCAATGATTAAATTTAAATAATTGTTTGAATGGTTGAATTGATTGATGTGCTATAGTATGGGATATTTTGAAATTGGCATATTATATTGTGCTAGCATCTGTGGAAGTAGGAAAAACAGGTTGGAGGGATCCAACTGGATCCCTCAACATTTATTTAAATTATTTAATACCCTCTGTTGTAATTATGTGATATTCTATGATAAAATATATTGGAATGTTGAATGTTATGGTTCAATTGGATATAATTGGGTATGGTGAATTTCCAAAAATATATAAATTGGATTTTTGAAAAGATAATAAAAGAAGTGAAATTGTAAGTAAAATAATTATAGAAATTTGAATAAATTTAAGAATGAATTGGAAAAGAGATAAAGTGACTTTAAAATTCTAAATAATGAATCTTAAGTATGGAAAGAAATTTTTAAGTAAACTGAAAGTTAATAAACTTTAAACTCCAATGTTATCATTTAAAAGAACATAGCATTCATACTAAATTTAAGATTTAAATTTTCGAAAAGAATAAAGAAGAAATTGGGAAAAATCTGAAATTTGTATATTTCAGTTAAGAGATTTAAAATCAAATAGAAAATAATAATAATAATAATAGTAATAATAATAATGATGATGATAAAGTCCATAATTAATAAATTTTGAAATGAACTGAGTAAGTAAAGAAATTTATTTCAAATGGAATAAATTTGGAATCATTTGGAAAATTGAATTTAAGTAATTGAGATTGGAAATTCTCCCTGAATAACCAAGTACGTTTTCAAAGTAAATTTTTAAATATAAGTTAAAGGTTTTAAAGTTGTTTTAAAAAGCAAGTTTTGAATAATTTATTATTTCTAAATATTTAAGTTCTAAAAGGAAGTATTTCCTTTAATTTATTATAGCAATAATTAATTAAAGAGTGACTTAGTATTTTGTTTTTAAAAGTGAAAACCTAGTTTTAGATTTTATTAAGTAACTTTATTTTCAAATATTCATATACGATGTATTTTTAATAAATTATTGAAGTAGGTTTTAAAATAAATGTTTTCAAGTATATTTCAAAGTAAAGTGTTTTAAATTATTTTAAAAATCTTGTTTGGTGCTTAGTGATTTTAGTAGAGATAGAAAATATTTGGAAAAGTTTATTTTGGAAAGAAAGATGATTTGAAAACTATTTTCAAAAGGTTGAAAATAGAAATATATCTTGTGAAGATATTTTTAAGGTAAATAAATGATTTGGGAAATTATTTATTGGTTGATGGATGTTGTGAATATTAATTGATAGTTAAAGAACCGACTATCAATATTGGACAAATGCGCTGATCGTTTCGAAGAGACCAGGATCAAGATTTATTTCTCGAAAACCACTTCGATCCGGTTTGTACGTTTCGTGGAAACGCGTTTGGATTTGAAGCTAAAGAAGTGAAGTGCAAGGGCTAGTCGCTACTAATCCAGAGGATATTTCCAAAATGGATATAGTAGGAATAGTGCCTTCGGTTTCGTTCGAACCCGGGACGGACTTGTATGGATGAATGCTTGCGAAACATCGTCAGGTGGACGATGGGCATTCTAAGGGATATGTTCTAAAAAGGTAACGCTTAGCCTCAAGCCTCATCAAATGGGAATGACTGAAAATCAGGGGTTATGCAGCAAGGCTAGGTGGGTAGCACCCAAGCAGGGTGAGGTCATCCCTGCCTAGATGTCCCTTTTTATTTCGGCTTAGTGGGCGGTTTCTGATCCCAACCGCGGGGTGATCTCACTCGGGATTATCCAGTAAGGGGTAGTCCCGGTCTTGTGTTGCAAGGGAGCGGGCGTACTCCTCGGTACTGTGATCTAGGCCACGTACTGTGACAGGTGGCACCCCAGTGCCTAGTCATTTGTTGGAAATCCATTCTCCCTACGAGCCTTGTACGAGTTTTGTTTGTATTACCCACTTTGTGGCTAGTAGATGGAATTTAACGAATGTAACAATTTCGGCTATTTTATAAGTATTTGTATATAGACCCTATTATAATATAAGAGGATTTCTACAAAAATTGTTTTAGCTATCGTAAGGTAAAAAACCCGACATGTTTATTTGTAGCGTGGTCTTACGAGATGCTTTTGTTTTCAAAGGATTTTTGAAACTTTAATAATCAATTGAGTGCGATTTTCTCACGCTGGTATTCCAGACTGACTCGGGTGTTATTCAACTGTAATGCTCAGGTCAGACCGAGTATTATAGAATACAGGATGTGATGCTGTGGAGCTCAGGAGACGAGCTGGATGACGATACGTACTCTCGTACTTGTTTATATATATATTCCGCTGTGTTGAGTTGCTGTATATCCATTTGTATGGTATTGATGTTGAGCTGTGATTGTTGTACTCTGATGATGTAATATATATAAACAGAGATATTTGATTTTGAGTTAAGACAATTTATGATCTATTATATTTTATTCCACTGCGATGGTTAGATTCTGTTGCTGTTTTCTATTTTCTTCTTCTACCACTTCTTCTTTAACCGAAATTATTCGTATTTCTGTACAACTTGAGTTGATTTACGTATAATAAAGTTGACTCAATGGGTACGGATTTGCGGGCTGTTACAGAAACAAGGAGAGAATCTGAAGCATGAACAGAGATCAAAAGATAATCTTCTAGTTTTCGATAACTCTCCAGAACTGTCGAACTATCTAGAAACTGCCTTAAAGGCCAGAATCTCAAATTGAAACCAACAAAAGTAAAGAGAAGAGAATCTAATGCTTGAACAGGCGTCAAAGATCATATTTTCAGCCTTCAATTAAGTCTCCAGGCATCTACGTTACAGTTTTTATTTGGTTTTTTAGATGTAAAAGCATTAATTTAAGGAAAGGAAATCGCTCGCTTTCGTCTGCTCTCAGCAAACCCTAGAATCGGATTTGTAGGGGAGAGTTAAAATGAGAAGCGTGGCTGCGCATACCTAATCTATCTTTCTTTAGCAGATGCGGTCATTTCTCATTTCCTACCCGATCCATATTTTGCTGCAGTTTATTTATATTGGGCTGTTCTATATTTTCTCAGCCCACAAGCTCTATATATTGTTATATAAACAAAGTATTGTATCTCATTTATATTATTCCAAACTGATGTACAATTTGAATCATCAGTACAATTCAATCAAATTCTTCAATTCAAAATTATTCTGTAAATCAGATTTCCAAACTAACTAAAGCGTGAGCAAAAATAGCCAGCCATGAATAATAAATATGGAGTTGTTGATGGGTGCAGAAACGTCTAAAAGAAGTACAGTGAAACATTACGTGAAAGGAGCTGATAATGGCTGCAATTTAGTGCTAAAGCAGTAAAGAACGAGACATTATATTGAATAGTAAGTAGTAGGTTGAATTTAGAATTGAAGCACAAATAGTGAATAAAACATAAAAACTGAATAAACAGGACATGTTGTTTATGCAAGCAGACTAGAACTGGAAGTTTTATAGTAGTGGAAAACAATATATACATCATTCTTTTTAATGGATATATGTTTAATCTTGGAATTTGTTATATGTTCATTATGTATAATAAGTCGTACTAGGCAAACATCAATTTTTATGTTTTATTTTTTTGCATTTTGCATCAATGACTATAGAAGCACTTGCACATAGAATGCATATGCATTGATGCACACGAAGATAGCTGTTTAATCAGTAATGGTCAAACAACCATGGGATTGATCCATTGACAGATATCTTTGCTGATAACTATCTACTAAATCCATTCAGCATTAACTATGACCTATCTGCTTTTTTTCATGATTATACATTTAGTAGTAAGAAAGGTAATGCTTATTTGATCAAGTTTTTGAAACTGAGCTTGGTATTGAAATGATTTTTATAATTCTTCTATAGTCAAAGTTTGGGTATGATAGTATGGCTCAGTTTGGGTGCTGAGCATCCGCACAACACTTGAGAACACTATGGATTTCAATAATAGAATGCACCTACTAATTCAATTGTTGGGTCTGTCTTGTTTACAGCACGTTTGATATAGTTTTTTAACTTCATATCATTTGTATATGAATATTGTTTGTTTGTACAGGTAATGTTGTCTATTGGTACAAATGATAGCATAAATTTGAACATTATAGGCAGTTATAATCTAAATACACGTATCGTGGGACATAATGGCTTTAAGATTTTGTTGGCATTATTGTGTATTAGATCTATAAGAAAAACAATTGATATTGGATTGTAGATATTGTTAATGCATTGTTTACTTTCTCAAGATGCAAAACAATGGATTTTTTTTATTATTGGAAGATCCATCTTGAATTTATCATGATGCAATGGAATGAAAATATGTTAAACGATTCAACATAATATTCCGTTTCTATCTTTTTTGCATTGATCTTCGGAAACAAAAGTATTGTATATATTTTGATATTCCAAGTTTTATAACAACCACATTCAATGAAATATTCATAAACAAGAATACATTTTTTAATATGCCATTTGAAAGTTTAAGTTTGTAAACCTTTGAATATCAACGCACATTATAGCTTTACTTTGTGGTTCTAGAGCCATCTCGATTAAGTGTAATTTTGATTCTACATTTTATTATGTTGGTTGGGATTTATACTGTGTTGGTTGGATTATTTATTATGTTCGTTGGATTTGATGTTTTGGGTACAATTGCATTGGATTCAATTTGATTCTTGTCATGACTATTATAGCCTTTTGCTTATTTTCAAATACATGTAGCTATTATATATAGACATGCGTGCGCACACTTACTGCTTAGTTGTTTTAAAAAAATATTATTGTTGTTTTACTATTAAAAATAGGTAGATGCTAAAAAGCATTAGGGTGCCATGCTAAGGAATACTACGATTTTTTTTTTTTACCATTTCTCTCAGCAGAAAACCACCGACCAAACAGTTGTTTGGTAGGCGGTTCTTCGCTGAACACAATAACATTAGCATGTAACCTTGTGCTTTTAGCACTACTCTGAAGTTAAGAAATCTACTTTTTATCGTACAGGTGGTTTATCGATTTAGCAAGAAAATTATAACTAATTGATAGGTAATGGATTGAGAATGAGAAATTTACTTTATGCAAGCTATAATACATTGTTAATGATAAAACTACATACTTTTTTCTCGTCTAATTATGATTTAATACATGGATTGAATTTTTATTAAGCCAACATTACTTGTTAGTACAAGAATCATTCATTAAATTTAACGTGATTTATTTCCAGTCTCCATAGTGGATTGTGATAAAAAAAACGAGTGCTTTTTATTACCTAAATTGTATTACAAAACACAAAATAATAGTATTGAATTAATTTAAATGTAGTTTGGTCCTAATCTTAAATTCAACTCCCATGATGAAAATAAAGAGATTACTATGTTGAGCTTCTCAAACGTGAGGGAAAGCTTACTCACTGACGGTTAGCATTTGTCTTTCTCACTTTAGTTCATTGACTGAGAAAATATGACACCATATTCTGTATGCATGTTGGGTTGAAATGAAAAAAATGTAGAACAACTATCAACGACTTCTCTATCGCATTTGGGCGACCTAACATAGATGTTCTTTAGGTGAAAAAGCATATATTATTTTTGGTTCAACATGACTGAGAAACTTATTGAATCGATCCTTTTCGTCTCAACTCAAAATTCAACTGAACGGTTCCATATTCTCGGTTTTGGACTAAAATGAAGAAAAAAATGATAACTGCCATAGAATAAGCTTCCATTCACATTTGACCGAATAGTCATAGAAATCTCCTTTCACCTAATCTTGATTATTCTTCGATCATAACGTGGAATGCTTTATTTGAAGAGAGCAGCTGAATCGTGTAATTGCCAAAGCGGTCTCCTCTTGTCGTCATTATTTTTACCTTTAAGTCAAATTTTAAGAAAGAAAGGGATAGAGATAGAAAAGAAAGAGAAAGAAAGAACAATAACATCAGAATCTCACAGCGGAACGAGACAAAATATAATATATCACATAAATATTACATAGTTTTTACATATACCAGAGTTATACAATATTAATACATATGACAATCATACTTACATCTACAACTACATACATCAGAGATACAGTACATATCAACTAACCCAGCGGAACGAAATAGATAGCTACATACGTCTGGAACTCCTGCTCCAAGCTCTCCAGAAGTCAAGTCCGAAACCTATCACTTGGCTACTCATAAAAAATTGAGTACCCAAGAGTTTATGAAAAACAAAATATATACTCCGGGTCAGACATGGGTCTGGTATGAGTAAACGGTTTAAATTGTTTAACTTTGAAAAACATTTGAAAATAAAGGTATCACGTAAGACTCCCCACAAATAAATACGGGTAAGTTTTTACCTTACGCTAACCAAAACCTTTCATAGGAAATCCAGTGATATTATAATAGTGTCTAGGGTTTTCAAGTAAATATAAAATAGCCAAAATTGTTACATTCATTAAATTCCAGCTACTAGCCACGAACGTGGGTAATACAAATCAAAACCGTAGGCTCTCGTAGGGAAAATGGATTTCCAACAATCGCAGGGCTACTGGGGTACCGCCTGTCACGGTAGGGGGCCTAGATCACCGTACCGAGGATCACTCTCGACCCCCTGCAACACAAGGCCGGAACCATTCCTTACTGAACAGTCCCGAACAAGATAAACCCCGCGGTTGTAGCTAGCAACCGCCCACACAGCCGAATAAAAAAGGGACATCTAGACAGGGGAAATATCTTGTCCTGCTTGGGCATGACCCGCCTAACCTTGCTGCATCTCCCCTGTTTTATCCATTCCCAGTTGATGAGGCTTGAGGCCGCGATTACCTTTATAGAACATATTACTTAGAATGCTCATCGTCCGCTTGACGATGTGCTGAAAGCATTCAATCCATACAAGTTCGTTCCGGGTTCGAACGAAACCGAAGGCATTATCTCGTCACACTCATTTTGTAATCACCCTCAGAGTCAACGACGATAACCCTTGCATTCTGAAAACACCATCTCGATCTTCATTTCAGAATTCACGACCAAACGTTTAAATTGGATCGATGTGGTTTTCGGAGAATCAAATTGATTCTTCCGATCCCGGTCTCATCGAAATCCAAACGCCATTTTAAAGGCCAAGTAGTCTAGTTAACTTAACAGATTTAAATAATTTAAATTCAACAATTGAAATAACATAGCATTTATCATAGATAAAACATATACAAGCATCATAGATATAACATATCACAGAGCATCACAGAATATCATCATATAGAAATCACCATCCAATAGTCAAAAGTAAATAAATCAAGAACCATCCATGTATGGTTTAATCTGTTTAATTTGATTATATTGTCTTAATTTGTTTTCTTAAGAATTTAATCAACACTTGATACATTCATCATTAATTTATTAATTAATTCCAAACATCGTGATAACCATTCTTTAATATTCCTTGTAATTCAATTTAACCATCTTTACTTATTATCGCTTAATACTTCCATTTTTAACAATTATTTCATTATCCATTTATTTATTTACTAATGACTTAATTCATTAACCAGACAAATAGTTATTAATGTTTTTATTAGATGTTAAACTAATTATTCTAAATTTTGAATTGTCTTTAATTAGTTAATTTACTTTAATTTTCTAACTTATTAACATTCAATTATTCATAGCATATCTAACTTTAAATTTTCATTTAGTTTTAAATTTCATTTTTTAATTACTTAACACCCTTAATCATTTTGCTGTTACTTAAATTATCCCCCTTAAATCTTACATTTGGATAAGTACTAACTACAAAATCCTTAATAACTTGACTCAAGCTAAACTTCAGATCACTCGGGTTAAACCCGAGCTCGAACATATTCTTCCCGAGTCCCCTGTTTCTTCTCTCCTCCATCTCTCTATTTATTTTATTTAAGTTATAAACTGTTAAATTTAAAAGTCATAGGCACGAGATGCCTGCACTGTAACTCGAGACCAAGGCTTCCATCCCCGAGTTTCACCTCGATTCATTTCCCTATCGTTTACTTTCAAAACCACTGACACTTCACTTCTTGCCGTGCACGTGCACATCAGCTCGCCGGCGATCTGGCAAACCTCGCCACCCCTAACGAGTCGCGAATCCCCACTATAATCGATAACAAAGCTCAAATCGACATGATCAAACCCCTGGTGAAATCGAACTTCCAGATCGATAACTCAAACTCCCCTCTTCATCTAAATCGCTTCGTCCAAGCGCAACCGACCACCAGAAAATTCACAACTCCGGCCACTCCTAGTCCATCCCCCACACTACCCCTCCCCTAAATTTCGTACAGCTTGATGCACTGGAGGAGGCACTGTGAGCACGAGTTCGAACGCCAGTAAATTGGGTTAAAAAAAAAAAAGACACTGTCGTCGCCTCCGATATCATGGCCTCCTCCGACCCTTTTCCAGTCCCCCCCAGCAAACTCCTCTACCTCCTCGCACAACCCGACCACCACCAGTTCCATCGATCATCTGAATTCGATCATATTTCCTCAATTGAACATCTCCAAACTGCTCACAAATCTCACCACTATAAATCACCAAATTCGTCTTAAAAATCATCATTTTGTATAAGGATTCAAACTAGGTACTTGAATCAGTGTTTATTTAAATTCGAAAATTTCAAAATTTTAAGTATCCTCTGTAAAAAAATTCATCTTTCCTCCAGTACACGTTTTTACCTCATGAAACTATTTTTAGATCAAAGTCCTTACCTAAATACACCTTTTCACTTTAAACATCAAAGCTTGAAAGTGAATAGAAATAGAGGGATCGAATTTTTTTTTTCATGATGGTTTCGTCCCAAACCCTGAATAGAGAAGAATCATGTCTCTGTATTTGTCAAACAAATTATATTTACAGAGATAAAGAAGTAATCCAAACCATATTGACAAAATAATCTACTGATCATATTTTAACATAAATTTAATATTAAGTTTACTCACCAAAATCACTTGAACAGAGAACAAACTGTATATTCTGTTGTTATGTTTCTCTGACAAGCTGTAATTCATCTTCAAGTGATGATTTCAATTTAAACTGCCAACCCAATTCTAAAACTTTGTATTCATGTAAAGATGTATATGTATATTTACTCAGAAATTGTTAAAGATACAGGAGTATCTCAGGATCACAAATTACGGTAAATAGCAAACACTAGGTTTAAATGAACGATTATCAAACTAAAGATTTAGAAATAGTTAGTTTACTCACCAAAATATTCTTGTGAATCAGTAAGCATGCATGTTTTTGAAGCCTAGTTGCTTGAAACTAAAGGTTGAAACTGCAGACTTTGAATCTGTTTTTTGCTATTGAACTAAAGTTTTTGAACTTGCCCTTTTTCTTTCTTCCTGTGGTTGTCTCGGGTTTGCTAATTATTTTGACTCAACCAACTAAATAAAGATGCATACAAATATATAGAAAATAACAGTTGAATAGGGTAGGCAATATCTGGTCAACACCTATCTTTGTAAACAGATTTGTATAATATTGAATTAACAACCAAAGTTGGCCGTGAAGAAATAAGTACTTGTTTGGTTACTTCATAGGCTTACATAGTATGATTATGTCTTGCTGTAGATGAATTTTTGTATGCAAGTACTTACGGCTGTCAACATGGCTTGTGTGAGAAGCTTTGCATATGAAGATATTTTGTTTTGTTATTATGTTACTTTTTTTTATTAACTTCAAGTTTGAACTATAATACACATATTTGTTTTATGCATAACTGTGTCGGTTTTACCTTATACTTTATTTATATTTTAGCTTGTTTACACATCTTAAAGTTATGTTGAATGTATATTTAATTAATAAATTCTTGCTTCGCATTTATTTCTACTTAATATTTTAGCCATTAATATTTAAATTAAGTTCATAAGTTATATTTACAATTACACTTATTTTTATAATTATTTTCATTTGTATTTTTGCTAGAAATATTAAACTTAGATTCATAAGTTCACTTATTTATTTGTATTTATATTTTTGAGTTATATTAATATTAATATTTTATATTGAACATTATCATCTATTTGTATTTTCTATTTTCTATTTTCTATTTTAGCCATTAATATTTGAATTAGATTCATAAGTTATATTTACATTTATTCTCATTTTTATAATTCATTTGTATTTTATTTAAATCATATACAATAAATTTGACTCATATTTTACATTTATATTTTGTATTGTTAGAATTAGATTTTAAATTTTAAACATTATCAAGTATATGTATTTATTTAACAAATGTTAACAATGTATAGCATTTTAATTTAATTATATGAGTTAAATTTTATTAATAATGTTCTTAAGAAACTTATTTTAGAATTTCAAACATTATTATCTATATGTATTATTTTATACTAAATATAACAAAGTAAAGTATTTTAAGTAATTATATAAGATAGATTTTTATTGTGAATATTATTGAAATACTTATTTCAAATTCCAAATCAATCTCCTTTTTAAAATACAGTTTATATAAATAAATGGCAGTATTTCCAAGTCATATTTATTTTAATATGATCAATTACATTTTATTAAATTTAGATTAAGTATTTAATAAAATAACCGGGGCCAAAATCCAGGGTCGTTACATTCCTCCCCCCTTAAAAGAATTTCGTCCCCGAAATTTAAAACAAAGATAATTTAAAAGAAAACTGTTATACCAACCATTCAAATATACATATCATTCATATATTAACAAACAACCAAACAGTTTATCCTTACTAATAACACTAGTTATCCGAACACAAACCCGGATAAGCTTCCCTAAAATTATCGAGAGTTTGTTTCTCGATGGTTAACAATCCAAACTGGATTCCTGGTTTAACAACTGATGAATTATGAACAAATTTCTAAGATGGGATATACGAATACACAATAAATTCCAGATATCCACTCTGGCAATTCAATTCTGAAATCTACAGTATTAACTCTGTCCAAATTTTATTGACTTCTTTACGGAATTTCAATATTTATTCAATCAAGCCCGTACAATGTACATATATCATTCGTACGCAATATCAAATCCGATCGCTCGCTCGATCACACAATTTCACTTCCGAACTAGTATCGTCCACCCGACCTCCTAGTGCGGACTCAGAACTGGTTTCTTGATCGGAAACTGTCATTCTCCTTGCATAGTCACAACTATGATAGAGAATTCCCAGAACCAATCAAAACCCATATCCATGGTTCTTCGTCAAAATCGAGTGAAAAATCCCAACTCGGATCGATATAACTACCTCGAAATTCTATGCTCGAATCTGGATCAAATTATTATGTGAATAATATATGTTCATCCTACGTATTTATATTCATTGATTGTTAACTATATTAATTTCTTTTATTCACATTATTCTGATTCTATCCACTTGGAATAATTTTCTCAATATCCAATTTGTTTAAGAATTTCACCACTCATTTCTTAAGTTTAATATAAGCATTATATATATATATTCCTATATTATTACTCTACCACTTTAGCCCTTATATCTTCTTATTTAAATCTGAATTTCCAATTTCTTGTGAATTCAATTTATCTTTAACTCTGAATATTGAATTTTATTGACTATCTTCCCTTTTATAACTGAGTCTTATCATATATTTTAAATTAGTTTCATCCACTAGTTTATTTCAATTCCTAATTTGAAATTGTTTTGTTGGTAAATTTTTAAATTAATTTTTTTTTTTCAGTTTCCAAAATCATCCTATTTCGCTTCTAATAATTCATAGAATTTAATCTAATCTTGTTTACTTCAAAACAACTCATTTCTATATGCAGTTTGACAATACTATTGTGAATAAATGATTACTTAAGCTTTATAACAATTCTTAAATTGATTCCAACTCAATTTATACTTGATTCCATCCCAATTAATTTATTCACAATCCTTACATTGCATTTTCTTTAATTTCAAAAGTTTGATTCCAAACCATTCTATTAATTCGACAACCAATATTTTAAATAATCATCTCACAATTTACCTAAGTCATTTATTTTCTTCAATCCGTTCCACCTAATGACTTAAGTTTATTCTATTCCACCAATTTCCATTTAAATCTTTGATTTGATTTTCCTTTAATCAAATCCCAATTATTTACTGATTAGTTTATTCTTTTATTTATTCTTAAATTTACATGAACAATTTATTATTGAATTTATAATAAATGCATTTAATTTATGCTTGAATTAGATTTGTTTACAACTCACACCAATTTTAACTCAATTCATTACTTACTTATTTACTTAAGAATATTATTCCATTGAATATTATCTATAACTCGATTGAATTCATTTAAATTCAGTCTTATTCCAACTCAATTTCAGTTAAATTTAGCCACTTACCATTCTTTAAATTTATTTCTCCATAAATGAGCTCAAAACTTATTTGTTTACTTTAAAGTTTATATTACTCATTTGGGTCATTTCATCTTATAATCACAGTTTCAGATTATATATATATATATATATAACACTTACTATCCTAAAGTATAAATTTTCATCTCACAATTACAATCATTTTACCTTCATATTTTATATCCAATCCAATTCAAGTTCAATTTCAATTTTACTTCACTTATCTCAGGTTAAATTCAAATATATTTTTTTTCACCTTCATTTACTTAAATTGAATTTTAATACCTGGATTAAAATTCCCAATTTCATCCTATTAATATTAACCTTACTCAACAGTTAATTCATTTAAACTTTTCACGTTATCTAAATAGAATTTCTTAGAATTCAATTGCCCGGTTTTCATTTCCAAAACCATTTTGAAATGATAACTACTCATACTCACTTGGTATGTCAAATCAAAATTTCAAATTCCAAACACTTGTTTTCACCAAAACAAATTTTCTCTTTGAATTTTTTTTAAAAACAACTTGTATACCCAACAAGTCCGAACAATATCCTGACAGTAATCCATTACTTTAGAAACTCGAAAATGAATACCGATGATGTGGCCATCACCATCAGGATTATTTTCCAGTGACTGAAGTGAGTTCAGTGCTTCCTTACTTCCACAAATTCTTTCCATTCAACAATATTTTCCAAAACAATATTCCATTATTGCCTTCAAATATTTGGAAAAACATTTTAAACATTCCCAAGATTTCAAATTCCCAAATCCTTTTGTTTAAATTCATTTAAACACCCTTCAAATTTTCGGGACTTAAATTCTGTTCTAATCCAATGTTAGTTATATTCCTTTTATTTAAAATCATTTTTAAATAATTTTATTGGGTTATAACCCATTCCAATTTAAATTGTAGTATTAACAACCAAACATCCAAATATATATATATATATAATTTTAGAAAAATAATTCTTTTATATCAAAATATGACTTTTGGGTAAAATTATTTCATTTACCCTACTTTAAAAACAATACTGTGTCGGTCTATCTCGTTTAAGAGTTTAGGAATCCCTATCGATGAAATGGCGTCCCACACATCGATCAGAATCCATAAGTACTCAACAGATAAATCAACACAATATAAAAACAATTTTATATTCACTAACAAATACGCGCTCATATCTATTAATACACTCAAACTCATTTTAGAGTTTTACAAACTCTATTCTATGAGTAATTCTTACTAGAGCCAAGGTTATCACCAACCTATGCTCTGATACCAACTGTGACGACCCGCCCTTCTACTACCAGAAAGACGTATCATCATTAAGAAAGAAAGGGATAGAGATAGAAAAGAAAGAGAAAGAAAGAACAACAACATCAGAATCTCACAGTGGAACGGGACAAAATATAATATATCACATAAATATTACATAGTTTTTACATATATCAGAGTTATACAATATTAATACATATGACAATCATACTTACATCTATCACTACATACATCAGAGATACAGTACATATCAACTAACCCAGCGGAACTAAATAGATAGCTACATACGTCTGGAACTCCTGCTCTAAGCTCTCCAGAAGTCAAGTCCGAAACCTATCACTTGGCTACTCATAAAAATTTGAGTACCCAAGAGTTTATGAAAAACAAAATATAAACTCCGGGTCAGACATGGGTATGGTATGAGTAAACGGTTTAAATTGTTTAACTTTGAAAAACATTTGAAAATAAAGGTATCATGTAAGACTCCCCACAAATAAATACGGGTAAGTTTTTACCTTACGCTAACCAAAACCTTTCATAGGAAATCCAGTGATATTATAATAGTGTCTAGGCTTTTCAAGTAAATAGAAAATAGCCGAAATTGTTACATTCATTAAATTCCAGCTACTAGCCACGAACGTGGGTAATACAAATCAAAACCGTAGGGTCTCGTAGGGAAAATGGATTTCCAACAATGGCAGGGCTACTGGGTTACCGCCCGTCACAGTACGGGGCCTAGATCACCGTACCGAGGATCACTCCCGACCCCCTGTAACACAAGGTCGGAACCATTCCTTACTGAACAGTCCCGAACAAGATAAACCCCACGGTTGTAGCTAGCAACCGCCCACATAGCCGAAATAAAAAGGGAAATCTAGACAGGGGAAATATCTTGTCCTGCTTGGGCATGACCCACCTAACCTTGCTGCGTCTCCCCTGTTTTAGCCATTCCCGGTTGATGAGGCTTGAGGCTGCGATTACCTTTATAGAACATATTACTTAGATTGCTCATCATCCGCCTGACGATGTGCTGAAAGCATTCAATCCATACAAGTTCGTTCCGGGTTCGAACGAAACCGAAGGCATTATCTTGTCATACTCATTTTGTAATCATCCTCAGAGTCAACGACGATAACCCTTGCATTCTGAAAACACCATCTCGATCTTCATTTCAGAATTCACGACCTAACGTTTAAATTGGATCGATGTGTTTTTCGGAGAGTCAAATTGATTCTTCCGATTCCGGTCTCATCGAAATCCAAACGCCATTTTAAAGGCCAAGTTGTCTAATTAACTTAACAGATTTAAATAATTTAAATTCAACAATTTAATTAACATAGTATTTATCACAGATAAAACATATACAAGCATCATAGATATAACATAACATATCACAGAGCATCACAGAATATCATCATATAGAAATCACCATCCAATAGTCAAAAGTAAATCAATCAAGAACCATCCATGTATGGTTTAATCTGTTTAATTTGCTTATATTGTCTTAATTTGTTTTCTTAAGAATTTAATCAACCATTGATAAATTCGTCATTAATTTATTAACTAATTCCAAACATCGTGATAACCATTCTTTAATAATCCTTGTAATTCAATTTAACCATCTTTACTTATTATCACTTAATACTTCCATTTTTAACAAATATTTCATTATCCATTTATTTATTTACTAATGACTTAATTCATTAACCAAACAAATAGTTATTAATTTTTTTATTAGATGTTAAACTAATTATTCTAAATTTTGAATTGTCTTTAATTAGTTAATTTACTTTAATTTTCTAACTTATTAACATTCAATTATTCATAGCATTTCTAACTTTAAATTTTCATTTAGTTTTAAATTTCAATTTTAAATTACTTAACACCCTTAATCATTTTGCTGTTACTTAAATTATCCCCCTTAAATCTTACATTTGGATAAATACTAACTACAAAATCCTTAATAACTTGACTCGAGCTAAACTTCAGATCACTCGGGTTAAACCCGAGCTCGAACTATTCTTCCCGAGTCCCCTGTTTCTTCCCTCCTCCATCTCTCTATTTATTTTATTTAAGTTATAAACTGTTAAATTTAAAAGTCATAGGCACGAGATGCCTGCGCTATAACTCGAGACCAAGGCTTCCATCCTCGAGTTTCACCTCGATTCATTTCCCTCTCGCTTACTTTCAAAACCACTGACACTTCACTTCTTGCCGTGCACATGCACATCAGCTCGCCGGCGATCTGGAGAACCTCGCCACCCCTAACGAGTCGCGAATCCCCACTATAATTGATAACAAAGCTCTAATCGACATGATCAAACCCCTGGTGAAATCGAACTTCCAGATGGATAACTCAAACTCCCCTCTTCATCTAAATCGCTTCGTCCAAGCGCAACCGACCACCAGAAAATTCACAACTCCGGCCACTCCTAGTCCATCCCCCACGCTACCCCTCCCCTAAATTTCGTACAGCTCGATGCACTGGATGAGGCACCGTGAGCACGAGTTCGACGCCAGTAAATTAGGTTAAAAAAACAACGACATTGTCGTCGCCTCCAATATCATGGCCGCCTCTGACCCTTTTCCAGTCCCCCCCAGCAAACTCCTCTACCTCCTCGCACAACCTGACCACCACTAGTTCCATCGATCATCTGAATTCGATCATATTTCCTCAATTGAACATCTCCAAACTGCTCACAAATCTCACCACTATAAATCACCAAATTCGTCTTAAAAATCATCATTTTGTATAAGGATTCAAACAAGGTACTTGAATCAGTGTTTATTTAAATTCGAAAATTTCAAAATTTTAAGTATCCTCTGTAAAAAAAATCATCTTTCCTCCTGCACACGTTTTTACCTCATGAAACTATTTTTAGATCAAAGTCCTTACCTAAATACACCTTTTCACTTTAAACATCAAAGATTGAAAGTGAATAGAAATAGAGGGATTGAATTTTTTTTTTCATGATGGTTTCGTCCCAAACCCTGAATAGAGAAGAATCCTGTCTCTGTATTTGTCAAACAAATTATATTTACAGAGATAAAGAAGTAATCCAAACCATATTGACAAAATAATCTACTGATCATATTTTAACATAAATTTAATATTAAGTTTACTCACCAAAATCACTTGAACAGAGAACAAACTGTATATTCTGTTGTTATGTTTCTCTGACAAGTTGTAATTCATCTTCAAGTGATGATTTAAATTTAAACTACCAACCCAATTCTAAAACTTTGTATTCATGTAAAGATGTATAGGTATATTTACTCAGAAATTTTTAAAGATACAGGAGTATCTCAGGATCACAAATTACATTAGATAGCAAACACTAGGTTTAAATGAACGATTATCAAATTAAAGATTTAGAAATAGTTAGTTTACTCACCAAAATATTCTTTTGAATCAGTAAGCATGCATGTTTTTGAAGCCTAGTTGCTTGAAACTAAAGGTTGAAACTGCAGACTTTGAATCTATTTTTTGCTATTGAACTAAAGTTTTTGAACTTGCCCTTTTTCTTTCTTCCTGTGGTTGTCTCGGGTTTGCTAATTATTTTGACTCAACCAACTAAATAAAGATGCATACAAATATATAGAAAATAACAGTTGAATAGGGTAGGCAATATCTGGTCAGCGCCTAACTTTGTAAACGGATTTGTTTAATATTGAATTGACAACCAAAGTTGGCCGTGAAGAAATAAGTACTTCTTTGGTTACTTCATAGGCTTACATAGCATGATTATGCCTTGCTGTAGATGAATTTTTGTATGCAGGTTTATGCTTACGGCTGTCAACATGGCTTATGTGAGAAGCTTTGCTTATGAAGATATTTTGTTTTGTTATTATGTTACTTTTTTTTATTAACTTCAAGTTTGAACTATAATATACATATTTGTTTTATGCATAAATGTGTCAGTTTTACCTTATACTTTATTTATATTTTAGCTTGTTTACACATCTTAAAGTTATGTTAAATGTATATTTAATTAATAAATTCTTGCTTCGCATTTATTTCTACTTAATATTTTAGCCATTAATATTTGAATTAAGTTCATAAGTTATATTTGCAATTATACTTATTTTTATAATTATTTTCATTTGTATTTTTGCTAGAAATATTAAACTTAGATTCATGAGTTCACTTATTTATTTGTATTTATATTTTTGGCTTATATTAATATTAATATTTTATATTGAACATTATCATCTATTTGTATTTTATATTTTCTATTTTAGCCATTAATATTTGAATTAGATTCATAAGTTATATTTACATTTATTCTCATTTTTATAATTCATTTGTATTTTATTTAAATCATATACAATAAATTTGACTCATATTTTACATTTATATTTCGTATTGTTAGAATTAGATTTTAAATTTTAAACATTATCAAGTATATGTATTTATTTAACAGATGTTAACAATGTATAGCATTTTAATTTAATTATATGAGTTAAATTTTATTAATAATATTGTTAAGAAACTTATTTTAGAATTTCAAACATTATTATCTATATGTATTATTTTATGCTAAATATAACAAAGTAAAGTATTTTAAGTAATTATATAAGATAGATTTTTATTGTGAATATTATTGAAATACTTATTTCAAATTCCAAATTATTCTCCTTTTTAAAATACAGTTTATATAATAAATGGCACTATTTCCAAATCATATTTATTTTAATATAATCAATTACATTTTATTAAATTTAGATTAAGTATTTATTAAAATAACCGGGGCCAAAATCCAGGGTCGTTACAAATATAATCCTATTGCATAAGAAAATTAGTGTTAATGAATTAAAAGATTTCAAATATATTTCACTTTTAAACTACACCTTTAAAAATATATCAAAGGTTTTAGCAAATAGGCTTAGTGTAACGACCCGGCTTCCTACACCCAGGAAGACGTATCGTTATTAAAGAAAGAAAGGGGTGAGAAACTAGAAAAGATAGAGAAAAAAGAACAACAACATCAGAATCTCACAGCGGAACGAATAAATTATATTAATCACATAAGTATTTACATAATATATAACATCAATCTGAGTTATACAGATAATACATCACATACTAGACAGTTATAGACACCTGTCTAGTTATACAACTCAATACACAATACATCACAGAGATACCAACACAACGGAACACTATATCTACAAACGCTAAAGCCTCCTGCTCCATTGCTCCTTCAGAATTCATCGAAGCAAACCTGATCCCTTGGCTACTCGTAAAAAATTTGAGTCCCGAGAGTTTAGGAAAAATAGAAATAAACTCCGGGTCAGACATGGGTCTGGTGTGAGTAACAGGTTAAAGTTGCTTAATTTTCAAAACCTTTGAAAAGAAAGATATCACGTAAGACTTCCCACACATAAACATGGAAAAGTTTTTACCTTACGTTAACCAAAACATTTGATAGGAAATCCAGTGATATTATAATAGGTCTAGGGTTTTCGAGTAAATAGTAAATAGCCGAAATTGTTACATTCATTAAATTCCAGCTACTAGCCACAAAAGTGGGTAATACAATCAAAACCGTTGGCACTTATTGGATTTTGCATTCCATACAATGGTAGGGCTACTGGGGTACCGCCCGTCACAGTACGTGGCCTAGATCAACGTACCGAGGATCACTCCCGACCCCCTACAACACAAGGCCGGAACCATTCCTTACTGAACATTCCTGAACAAGATAACCCCGCTGTTGGCTGCAGACCAACTGCCCGCACAGCCGAATAAAAAGGGACATCTAGACAGGGGTATACCTCGTCCTGCTTGGGCATGACCCACCTAACCTTGACGCACCTCCCCTGTTTTAGCCATTCCCGGTTGATGAGGCTTGAGGCTACGATTACCTTTATAGAACATATCTCTTAGAATGCTCATCGTCTGCTTGACGATGTTCTGAAAGCATTCAATCCATACAAGTTCGTTCCGGGTTCGAACGAAACCGAAGGCATCATCCCGTTACACTCATTTTGGAATCACCCTCAGAGTTAACGATGATAATCCTTGCACTCTGAATCTGAATCTTCACTTCAGATTCACGACCTATAGTTAATTTGGATCGATGTGGTTTTCAGATGTCCAAATACGGAAACCCGATCTCGGTCTCATCGAAATCCAAATCGTATCTTTTAAGGCCAAGTTGTCTATTTAGTCTTAACAGTCAATTCAATATTATCAATATACACACAGATAGATAATTCACATCTCATAATAGATAATCACATTATCATCATAAACAGATAATTAATATCATCATCCAAACAGATAATTAAATATTACCATACTTAAACCATACATCCATATCACATAGATATTACTCATCTCATATTTGAGATCACAATCAATCAATGAAATATCAATATCATCCATAAGCAATGATTTATGAATCACAATCTATAATTAATTTAAAATGAATTAAATTAACTACTTCTATCTTTAGTTAATTTAAAATAAATTAAATTAATTACTCATTCTGTAAATCCTGCTCTTACAACCATTAATTAGTTATAAATCAAATTAATTAATCATTCTCTAATTTCAATAAGTAATTTAGTCTTTAATTAATTCTCAATTGAATTATTCTAAATCATTCTTAGCAATTAACATTTAATTACTTCCTTATTAATTATTCCTTAATTAAACAATTCTTAATTACATCATTAATTGTATTAATTAATTAGCTCTAATTTATATTATATTACTTTATTTAAATTAATTACATTAAGTGATTAATCTTTAATTAAACACAATTATTAATCACCCTTGATTAATAACAAACCAGTAATTAATTACCCTTAATTACTTATTAACAAATTAATCATCCCATGATTAATTATTACCATAAATTAATCCTTTGATTAATTACAAAAGAAATTACCTAAATTACTTCACTTACAAATCATCTTATATTAATTTCATCAAGTAATTATCATCTAATTATTTTCCTAAATAATTATACTCCATTAATTACACTAAGTAATTACACATACCAAATCATCAAATGATTTCTTAAATTAATTAAAATTAATTAACTTAATTTAATCTTATCATCAGTTACTTATGTATCCCAATTAATCATCTTTGATTTAAATAACTTTTGCTACACTCCAGTAGTTTCCTTTAATTTATTTACAGAGATTAATCTTTGAATAAATCCATTAATTAATTACATTTATGGATTTATTACAATTTAATTACCTTGTTGATTTATTATTCCCAAATTAATCAATTTCCTAATTACATCATTAATTATAATAATTAATGATCTCTAATTACATTTTCACTTGTTATTTTATTAATTATATTAAGAATACTAATCTTCAAATCACATACATTAACCCTCTTGACTAATAACACACAATAATTAACCGTCCTTAATTAATTACTCCCCAATAACATGCTTAATTAATCCCTTGATTAATTTCAAGTAACTATACTCCAATTACTTCCATTAACAACATCATCCAATTAATTACATCCAGTAATTATCCATCAATTACTTCTCTAAGTAATTTACTTCCAAAATATCAACTGATTAATCCAAATTAATTAGACTAAATTAATTAACTCAAATTAAATCAATTTACTCAATTAATAAGTAATTAATTTCTTAATTACTTTCCAAGTAAATAATTACATTTAAACTATTAAAATGATTGTTATTAAATTAATTAATCTAATTAATTATCAAAAAGCAATCACATTAATTAATTATAAAATAATCTAGTTAATGATCTTCATTAACACTTATTTAATTATTTTTCTAAAATAATTAACTTATATTAATCATTATTAATTATAAGTTTGATTAACCCTTAAAATTTATTAATTTAAATAAAAATCTAATCTATGGTTCTTCATTACATATTAATTACTTAATTCATTATTTAAACTTTGATTAATACATTTACACTTATAATTACTAATTTAATTAATATCAATCATTAATTATTCATACTTAATTAACTTAAAGGTTAATGAATATAAATTCTATATCTTCATTGCTTAAAGTAAAATTATTTTTATTGTTGATTAAATTTTCACTTTCGATATGTTTAAAAACATTTATTTCAAATTACTTCCTAAATAAATTCCAATTTATCCCTAATAAAGTTTAAAACTAATTTTTCAAAACCCTTTTAAACTCACATGTTTAAAAGCATATTTTAACACTTAAAACTTATTTAAATCAATTTAAATTATAAAACTTTATTTTATTTCTAACATCTAGAATTTCAAATTTAAGTTATGGTTTTCAATTTTGGAGTTAACTTTGTTTCAATCTTTCCTTAACAATTTAAATTTCATTTGAAGTCAACTCTGTTTGAATACACTTTAAATATAGAACACATTTAAGTTATTAAAATAATTTAAATTATGAAAGTTTATTATTTCCAACTCTGTTTCAAAACTAACTTGAATTCACTATTAAACTTTGGTTTAGAACTTGGTTTAACTTTGATTTTAATTTAAAAACTAAAATTTTAAAAACTATAATTGTTAAAGGTTTCACTCTGAACATAATTAACCAGTCTCCCTCATTACTTCGAGCAAAACGTGAAGTTTCCCGAGAAAAACAACAACTTGCTTCGAGTTTCCCCCACGCGCGCGAAATCGAATTCGAGAAAAAACAAAACCTGGAAACTCACGACCCCCCAACACCACAAACCTGTCAACCCCACTTGCTCAACGCTACGCATGGTCGCCAGCGCCTCGGGCCGTAGCCTCGTCCGCCTCTCCTCTACCAAACCCCACAAGCTCGTGCCACTCGATCGCCCGAACTGGCCGTGGTGATCAATACTCTATGCACAGTAAAAATTAGGTTGAAAAACTTTAAACCTACGCCGCCGCTTCCACGACCCACTGCACCACCATCCACCATTTTTCCCTGACCCATGGTAGACTCCTCCACCACCAGACAAAAACCCGACCCTCCCAGTCGACTAAATCACCCATAATAACTCGAAAAGCCCAAAACAGATAAACACAAACCTCTCTCAAACAATATCATTGAAAATTATGATTCACCCCTCAAAAATCATGTTATTGTTCACTGATTCATCTTGCATACCTGAATTCGAAAATTAAAAGGTTCGAATTTTGATTTATCTGGAGTTGTGTTCAAGCATCTGGCTTTCCAGAGATGCTACTAAGTTATTTTAGTATGAACATATTTTTAAAATTCAGTTCGATGTCAACAAACAATATCTGTTTTAACTCTAGTTCCAAATTTCAAATAGATTGGGTAGGAATGATTTTTGAAAGCAAAGTTTTTTTTAGAATTCAAAATAGTGAATACATGTAACATCCTGCACACACCACAACATCCTACAAGCATAGGCAGAGGATTCAATATATATATAGATATATACACATACTATCCACTAGCATATATACAACATATTGATTTCTTAAATTTTTTATAAAAAATAAAGTTACTCACTTAAATTTGTGAAAGAACAGAGCCTAGTTTGCTTAGCAACAGCCTTGAAAATTATTAGGTTGAACTTCCCTCTGATTCTCAGTGGTATTAAGTCTTGGTTGATGTTTAAGTAGAAGCTTTGTTTTAGTTTGACATAGTTTTACTTCAGATTCTAGTTTTGTATGAACGAATTGGAATGAAAAGATAGAGATATATAGCCATGAATTGTAGACAGGGTACATCATTATGTTTCACTGCAGTGATAATACTTGTACAATATCAGATATCTTCCCATTGTTTAATTGATTAAGTAGATTTGTTCCCTGTTTTTGGAGGCTGAGATAAGAAACAATGCGGCTTACATTAAATGTTCAAGTACTTTATGTTTTAACTTACTTTGTTAATTATCTCACCTTTACTTGCCTGCATACCATACAGCCTACAACATATCTTACTTTACTTTGCTTTTGTTTTTTCAAGAATACCTAATGTTGTCTTCCCTAGCAAGCCTTCACATAATTTATTTTTTTATCTTTCTTTTCAGCCTGCACACAATTGATTTGTTTCTAGTTTTATTGTTGCCTTGTTATTTTGTTTGTTTCCACTTACCTATTCATGTGTTATGAATAAATATGTCACTTGTTTTATATTTTTGAAATGTAAATGAATGTCATTTTAACATGTGGTTTTAAATGTATGTATGAGCTTACTTTATAACTTACAATTTGTCTTATAAATATTTGTTTCTATTTCTAACTTACATAAATTTTTTCTTTTCTTTTGTTGTTTGTAATCAAAATGAATTCTATAGTTGTTATGTTATTATAATTTAACCAATGTACTTACATTATATTTTCCCTAATTTATCTTATAGTCTTATATTTTTATATGTACATTTTTATTTTATTTATATTATAAAAACACATTTATCAATTTGAAATGATTTATAAAAGAAATTATATTTTTATTATAAACTGCTTATTTTATTAATGTACCATTTGACAAAATTGCATTAAAACTCATATATAATTTTAAATCCATATTTTTATCAAGCTATACTAAAAAGAAAACAAAACAAAACTTTTTGTTAATAAATTTAAATCTAAACTTAAGCTAAAATAAGTTTTAAACTATTTAAACATTTATCTTATGTATTTAAAACCCTATATTTATTTATTAAATAGCTTTGAAAAGTTTATATTAAATAAATCATAATTTCCAATTCACTAAAATGTATATTAGAATTTGAAACATAATTTATTAGTTAAATTTTAAAAAAAAGCTTCCCTATTTACAATATATACAAATATATACATATATAAATAGAAAACAAACAATTAGTTTAAAGGATAAAATTCACTAATTAGATATTTATTAAAAGAAAAGTATCAATTCAGATCTTATTAACAAAGATATGTCAAGTCAATTTAATATTTAAATACAGATTATTAAATTGATATTGCTCAAATTTTCCGGGTTGTCACATTCCTCCCCTCTTAAAAGAATTTCGTCTGCGAAATTTAAAAGCAAAGGTAATTTAGTAATCTATTTAAGATTTAATTTTAAACCACACTCATATATCAATCATATGCTAACAACCATCACAACCAATCCATTCAATCAACAAAGCTAACCATCCAGACAAAATTCTGGATAGAGTTTCCTAAAGTTTTCCAAGTATAATACCAGAATACTCAATCTATAGAATCCAAACAGTCTATACTACTAAGCTATAGAGCTCCTACTCATCTAGATCTACAAAACTACACAGATACCAGACTATAGACGAGTTTGACTCAACAACCAAAACTCCCCGAACTGCTAGTTCCAAAACCAGAGATGGATTTACACATGTATTCCCTCCGAGATACGTGAAACACAACGAATCCCAGCTATCCAAACTGGCAATTCACTCCCGAAGATCAAACACTTATCCTCACCAGATCATAGAGAAAATCCAAAACTCCTCGGAGCTAGCTTCACAGTCATACCGAATTATATAGCTCCTTTGAATCAGAGAAAATTCATCCAAAATCAAATCTCCGACTTCGAAATCCAAATTCCTCCGTCTCTTATCCACCAAATTCCTCTGATGATCCAGAGCTGCTTTCATCCCTACTGATCAGCTCAACCCTTGCTGATGACTCTCAGGACAATCTGAACCAAAACAATCCAATAGAATGATCTTCTCAAGACCAACCAAAATCAAGAACTCAACCTCTATCATCAGTAGAAAACAACCTCTCCTTTCTAGAAAAGAAAAGTAGATGCACTCCCAACTGCTTCCGCTGCACAACTCTGATCTGGGGTAGATGAAAATGCTGATGATGCACATAACCATAAACTGGACAACACAATACAAAAATATGGTTCACCGATCCACATTAAAACTCAGAAGTTCCTCCAAAACCTGAGCTGCTTTACCAAATCCTCTCTAGAAACCATTCTACTACTAGGCTGAACCATCGATACTACTTCTGGAATCCAGTCGATACCAAACTCAACTCCGGATGCAAGGGCAACCTGTTGGCCTCTTCAAAGATATCCAGAAAAAGATTTTTGATTAACCAAGAGAATGCCCAACTATCGCAAGTCACTTTTGCGATCAACCCAGGCTAATATCCAAAGAAAACGGTTCTCTCCTTACCAATCTGAACATCTTAAGCGTATCCAGCCAATCTATTGAAGAAATGGATCCACAAAACTGTCTTTGAACTTCACCTCTAAAGAAGTGCTGACAAATGACCTCCTCGTGTGCCGGCAGAACAATCTGAGCTACAACACTACTACTGATGCCAAATATCCTTAATCAAAAACTCCTCGAAAAACTCGGGCCTCAAAGCCAATCACAACATTTAGCTGAACTCAGCCTCAAAACTAATGCAGACACAATTCCTTATCCAAAGATCCCTGAGAACTTCTTCGGAAACAATTTATAGCCACTGCATCTCAACACACAGCTACTACTTCTTGAGTTACCAAGATAACATCACTAGTTTCTACTCAAATGACAAAATCCAAATTCTACTCATCCAAACTTGTACTACAAAAATGTACTCCAAATCTTAACAGGTTTCCTCCAGAGATTTGGTGAAATCCTTACACCACAAATTTACTCGAGACGGTATTAGGTCAATAGTCTCGTCGGATATACTTCCAACCACTGGGTAGTCGTGTTACACACACCACTGCCCTATCTACCCTTATACTTATATTGGAAAACCCGAACAGGTAACCCAACAAATAGATAGAAATGAATATATATATATATATATATATCAAAATTACAAATACGCTCTCTCAAGAAAGAAATCACTCAAGAGCCTAGGTATTCACTCAACCTAGCGCTCTGATACCACTGTAACGCCCCACTCCGAGACCCACTCTAGTAAAGAGTATTACGGAGTAATACCGTCTACTAGAACGGAGAATAGAGTACAATGGAAGCGACCATGTGTAATCAAGCTATAACTAACTACTGAATACGTCGAATAAGTGGTTTTCTTTTCTCAAGTGGTTCGACATATCCAATAGATACTTATAACGAAATTACAATAGCTAAGGAAAATAGGTTCAGAACAAACATAATACTAAATGATAACATCATCATCACAGAACAGTCACATAACAGTCACAGAACATAGGTATAATATATCATCAATACAGATCCAAATATCAAAAGGTGGGTACAAAGCCACCGCTCACACATGTGAGTCAAAAATATGTACATAAGAGACTGAATAATCAGAGTATCAAGATAGTGGACAAATATAAAGAGCTATCTATTAGCATAGCAGATAATGTCCAAGCGGAAGCACAGAAAGCTAAGTCCAGAGACCTAACCTGAAACAACTCGGTCTGTCCGAGTGAAAACACTCAGGTCAGGCTAGCTAAACAACCAGTTAATAAACTGAGATAAACATAATAATGTAGTACATAAATAAAATAGTACTTCTCCAAAGAGAAGAGTATTATGGACTACATGAATATATTGACGATCCCTAATCATCAATAAACAGTAAAAATCTCCAAAGAGAATATCAACACCAAAGTGTTGAATAAATAAAATCGCCTCATATCATCGGCGTAGCCAAAGCTATATAAATTTGTCCATAGGCAATAATCCCAAGAGTGACCAGAGTCTGTAATCAATGCCTAAGCAAAGATCGATGCTCCAAAGAGCAATAGGGATATACAGAGAAGTCAATGAAATCAAATACTGAAAAGCAGTGTCCAGAGACACTGTAAATCCACAAGGTAATCGCATTTACATCGTATGGTTCCATAGAACCAACACCGAATGGCGGTTATCGAACAGATATAAAAATCATCAGATAATACAAGTATTGCACGTGCACCGACCAGAGTCGTTATTGCCAAGTACTGTAGAGTTGTGATCGATCACACGCACAGATGCGGAACACGCGAGACGACGAGATCCTTCCCAGAAGGATAAAGGCCCAGAGGCACACGCCGAAAAACTGCTTCATAAAGCAGGTGTCCAGAGACGGTTGCCCAGAGGCGTGGTGACCCAGAGGTCCAGTACTGGTCGCCCAGAGGCTAATGTGTCACAAACTTCTTGGAGAGGAACCCGTAAAGTGTTAGCAATGAGTCCCATACCCCACGTTCGCACTAAACGGTTTACTAACCAATAGCATGCTCACACTCCAAACAATAAAAAGTCCACCTCGTATCATCGGTAAACTAGACCCAAAGGTCAAAACGATCAATCGAATAGGTCGGGGATTAACCGAAAAGAAAATACACTCGGTTCCATAGGCCGGAGATTTCCTAACCGTTTAAGCACCTTTCCACTTCGCTCGACGTGCTAAAAGTGAGTGTGAGATTTTTATTATAGAAAATAATGATGCGAAATGGATTTTTAATCGATCTTGAAATCACTTTAAAACGGCTTTTGAAGACTCTCCTATTATGGAGTAATTAATTTAATAATTAAAAATAATATTATATAATAATTTCGAAAGCCATTTAGGAGTGAAAAATCCTTTTAAACCCTTTTTATAAGGCCCGTATACGAAATCCAAAGACAAATCTCAAAGAAGTCGACAAAACCAGAAAATCACTGAAAATATTCCAAGTGTTGGAAAATAGTCCAAAACTGACGTGAACCCAAATTCAAAAAATTATTTGGACTAGCAAACCGAATCCAAATGGCATGAAAATTGGTAGGAACGTAGTCCGACATTCCTACTTCAGAACGCAAAAAGAATTACTCGATTCCGACTTGAAACGAAGTCGCAGCGACGCTCCAAAGTCGGACCCGGAAACAGTGAATACACTGTTTCAGGCTGAGATCCAGGTCCTCTTCGACAGCAATTTCGAAGAGTCAAATGAATCGGATACTAATCAAACTTTCTAGAGATGGATTTCGGAATTCCAGCTTTCCAACAAGTCCAAAAACGTTGGATTTTGACCACGGATGTGACCGTGGCGATGTCACAAAGTTTCAGCCCCAAAACTGAAAACAGAAAAAAAATGCTTTTTTTTTCTTTTTTTGGAGCCCCCAGCCCGCATGGGCTGGGGAGTGGCAGGCCCCCCCCCCGGCCCGCTCGGGCTGGGGAGGGCGGGCCCAGGCCCCAGCACCATGCGGGCTGGGGAGATGTGTGTGCCAGCCCATTCGGGCTGGCCTACCTCTGGCTAGCCCAACTGGGCTAGCCTGCTGTGCCTGGGTGCAGCCCAGGCCTGCCCTGGTGCACCCAGATCCCTGTTTTTGCCTGTTTTCAGGCTGAACATTTCCAGCCAGCTGATTTTGCAGTTTTTTGATGGTTTGGGGTGTTTTTTTCAAGTTTTTGGCATCAGATTTCATTAATAACAATCACTAACTACTATATAATGATCACTACACTATATTAAAGGAAACAAAGGGCCAAAGCTTAGCATTACCTTATGAAGCAATATCACAAACACCTTATGTGCACACCCAAAATGAAAGCAAAGATGATCAAAGAGCTATGATTCACATGTTACATAATAAAACATGTGTTACTAAATGATTTATGAAGTCAAAAGAGGATTAAATACGTGTTAGAAGAGGTTTTTAGCAATATACCTCTCTAGAAAGCAACAATGACCATTATAGCTTCAACCCAAGTTAGCAAAAGATGATTAGGAGGCTATAAGATCATGAAAACACATAAAACATGTGTTAACAAACTTATTTCAGAAATTAGAGAGATATAAAAGATGGATTTGAGGTGGGTATTTGCATTACCTTTTCATAGAATGACTTGCATAAGCTAAAACTTGAAGGAGATGAAGATGGAGGCCATTTTTGTTAAGAAAGCTTTAGGAAATGATTAGGGTTTTGATTAGGGTTGAATGAATGAGGTTAGGAGAGTTTGAGATAATATATAGAGGAGGTTTAGGGTGGGTTATTGGATTAAGTTTAGTAACCCAATAAGAAGTGGTTATTTACAAAGTTTCCAAAAAAATTCTAAGTGTTCATGTATGTTTGTTTATAAACTCATTTTTCTTACCCAAACCCATTTTAAAATCTCTCCTAAAATATTTAACTTTCCAAAAATAACATTTTATCCTCATTTTAAAATACCATATTTCCCATTTAATTAAAATAGCCTTTTCAAATAAATTTGGTTATTCCAAAATCCTATTATGCTTCATTAAAAATAAATAAAAATCCTAAATTTTATTTATTAATTGGTAATGCAAATCCCGGGTTGTTACAGACTCCCCCTTAAGAAAATTGCGTCCCCGAAATTCCTTAAGATAGATGTCATCTATAACGTCAAATCCACAAAAGAAGTGATAGAGATAAAATAGAGAATTCTTACCGGTAGAAGAAGATGGGAGAAAGCCAGGATAAGAGCGCTTGATAGATTCTCTGGTCTCCCAAGTGTGGTCCTTAGGATTCGGTTACCATTGAATCTTCACGAGTGGAACCTCTTTGTTGCGAAGGCGTCTAACCTCCGAATCAAGCACACAGAGAGGTTGCTGCTCCAAAGATAAATCAGGTAAGATCGCTAAATCAGGCACGACATGTGGCTCAATGATTGAATCAGGATCGTGAACACACTTGCGAAGCTGAGAAACATGAAACACGTCATGCATTCCAGAAAAATGAGCAGGTAGAGCCACACGATAAGCAACGGGGCCGATGCGTTCCGTAATAGGAAATGGTCCAACATAGCAAGGAGCCAACTTCCCTGTAGAGCTGAAATGCACAACCCCCTTCATGGGAGAAATCCGAATGAAGACAAAATCACCAATGGAGAACTCAAGAGGTTTCCTACGGTTGTCCGCGTAGGATTTCTGGCGGTCCTGTGCCTCTTTCATTCTCTGACGGATAAGAACAATCTTTTCAGAAGATTCCCAAACTGAATCTGGACCAAGAATAAGCTTCTCGCCAGATTCTAACCAATATGCAGGAGAGCGACATGGCCTTCCGTAGAGAGCCTAGAAAGGTGCCATGCCGATACTAGACTAAAAGCTGTTGTTGTAGGAGAACTCTACAAGCGGTAAGTGATCCTCCCAAATACCTCCGAAATCCCGAATACAACAGCGCAAAAGATCCTCCAAAACACGATTCACCCTCTCAGTCTGACCGTCGGTTTGAGGGTGATAAGCAGTAGAGAGATTTAGCTTTGTGCCCAAAGCTGACTGTAGGCACTTCCAGAAGTGACTAGTAAAGATAGTGTCTCGATCACAGACGATAGAGCTAGGAATGCCATGAAGTCGAACGACTTCCTTCACATATAGCTTGGCAAGCTGAGGAGGAGTCCGAGTGGACTTAATAGGAATGAAATGAGCCGCTTTGGTCAAGCGATCAACAATAACCCCGATAGAAGTATGGCCTGACCTCAATCGAGGCAGACCGTCAATAAAATCCATGGATATCTGATCCCATTTCCATAATGGAATCTCTAGCGGTTGAAGAAGACCAGATGGACGCTGATGCTCGGCCTTGATCTGTTGACAAGTCATGCAACCGCTCACATAACTTGCCACATCCCTCTTCAACCCCTCCCAATAATATAGCTGGCACATATCGGCATACATCTTACTCGAACCGGGATGTATAGTGTACTTAGTGTGATGGCACTCGTCCAGAATGTCACGCCTAAGTGATAAATCAGATGGTACAACAATACGGTTCTTCCTACGAAGACACCGATGAAAATCAAGAGAATAATCCAGCAATGTCTCATCACTGGATCCCGACTCGAGAAGGTGAATGAGATGCAATAAGTCTGGATCCTGTCGCTGAGCATGGGCAATGCGATCCAATAAGATAGGACGAGCTTCTAAGCTGAGTAGTAAGATCGAAGAATCAGAAGATGGAGCCCGATCTCTAATATCACACAAAGATAGGGTCTCAAGAATATCCCACTCGGCAATCATCATAGAAACTACCGCCGAGTGCTCTGGACTGAGCGCATCTGCAACACGATTACCCTTGCCAGGGGTATAAAGAATATCTAAATCATATGAGGCGAGAAACTCAAGCCATCGCTGCTGCCTCATGTTGAGATCTCTCTGGATGAAAAGATACTTCAGAGACTTGTGATTGGTGTAAAGAGTGAAGCGTTCGCCTAATAGAAAGTGACGCCACGTTTTCAAGGCAAAGACAATAGCTGCTAACTCAAGATCATGAGTAGGATAGCGAACCTCATTCAGACGCAGTTGCCTGGAAGCATAAGCAACTACCCGATCCTTCTGCATAAGCACAGCACCGAGCCCGCTACCACAAGCATCGGTGTAAACAACTAGATCCTGATTACTCTCAGGAACCACAAGAATAGGAGCATGAGTGAGAAGTTCCTTCAATCGCTGAAAAGAAGCTTCACACTTATCAAACCAAATAAAGCGAACACCCTTACGAGTCAGCGTCGTAAGGGGAAGTGCAACTCGAGAGAAATCCTTGACAAACCGACGGTAATAACCCGCCAGACCAAGGAAGCTACGAATATCATGAACGTTCTCGGGCTGCTTCCAATTCTGAATAGCTTCGATCTTGGCAGGATCGACAGAAATACCCTCAGATGATACAATATGGCCCATGAACTTGACCTTGCTCTCCCAAAAATGGCACTTGGAGAGCTTGGCCTTAAGCTGATGCTGACGAAGAGTATCCAAGACAATCCACAAATGATGAGCATGCTCTGCCTCGGATCTAGAATAAACAAGAATATTGTCGATGAAAACCAGAACGAATCTATCGATGTATTCCTAGAATACTCGATTCATAAGATCGACAAAGAAAGCCGGTACGTTTGTCAAGCCGAATGGCATGACCAACCACTCAAAAGAACCATAACGAGTGCGGAAAGCGGTAAGAGGAATGCTATCTTCCGCAACTCGGAGCTGATGAAATCCGGTCGGTCGAGCTGTGAAAAGAACTTCGCACCGCTCAACTGATCAAACATATCGTCTATCTGTGGCAATGGATAACGATTTCTGATGGTCATCTCATTAAGCTTGCGATAGTCAATGCAAAGCCTAAGAGAGCCATCGGGCTTCTTAACGAAGACCACAGCAGCACCCCATGGCTAAGAACTGGACCGAATGAGCTGCTTCGTCTCAAGCTCAACTAACTGCTTCCTGAGTTCCTCATTCTCTTTAGTAGACATCCTCGTGGGAGGACACCCAACTGGGTGGGAGCCTGGAATGAGATCGATGCGGAATTCAATGGCCCGCTTTGGCGGCAGGCCTAATACTGGCTCGAATATATCGAGGAAATCCCGAACAACAGGAATACGAGATATGTCCAAATCCTCATCTCGTGAATCAAGAGAAAATAAAGTAATATCAGAAATCCCAACATCCTGAAGAGCAATAGCTAACGGAGTGGACGAGTCAGGATGACGAAGAAATAATATCCGCTCCGAACAAATGATTTTGGCGTCGTATTGAGCGAGCCAATCCATGCCAAGAATCATGTCAAAGCCCAAATACTCCATAACATGCAGATTCGCACGGAAAGAAAATCCACAAAGATCAATATTTATATCCTCACAAAGCAAGCTAAGGGTCGTGGATCTGTCGATGGGATTCACAATCCTTAGTGAAGAAACCAAACAAGTAACATCCCAAGATAAAGCATCTACTAGCTCCTTTGATACGAATGAGTAAGAGGCACCCGTATCAAAGAGAACTCTACAAGATCTACCATGAAATAAAATAGAACCTTCGAGAATGGAAGGATGCGTACCTCGAGGCTGAGCTGAAGATGTAGGAGCCTTGGCAGCATTAAGCTTGTCAGGCTTGGCACTAGCTGGAGCAATAGGACAAGTGGAGATCCTGTGTCCCTCCATCTTGCAGAAGGTGCAATAGAGAGGTTTGGGACACTCTCGAATAAAGTGATTTGGAGAACCACAGTTGAAGCATTTCTTCGGGGGACGTGTCCCACTAGGCTGAGCAGGAATCTGGGACTGAGGGCGAGTCTGAGGCTGAGTCTGAAAAGTAGAACTGCCAGTCTTCTTCTTCTTGTTCCAAGGCTTGGTCTTCTGAAATGGACCCCGCTTCTGGTTGGGGTTTTTGGAACCCCCACCATCTCCATCACTGTCTCTCTCACGCTCAACCGCTTCAAGGTGAAGCACTGCGTCAACTAGCTCATCAAAAGGGAGCTTAAGCTGGAGCATAAGCTGTTTCTTCAAATCTTTCTTCAGGCCTTCAACAAATTTGAGATTCTTCTTATAAGGAGTGCTAATGAACTCGAGGCCATACTTAGACAGGGCCTCGAAAGATGAAGAATAGTCAGCAACAGACGTCTTCCCTTGCTTAAGGTCAATAAAGCGGCGTGCAAGGGCTATCTTCTCGAACTCGGGAACAAACTTGAGCAAGAAGCGCTCTCGGAACTGATCCCAAGTGAGAGTGGCCTCATCGGTCTCAGAAATAAGGAGCTCGTACCAATCTAAGGCACGACCCTCAAGATGGCTAGAAGCAACAAGGACTCTGTCATGGTCAGGAAGGGTCATGCGAGTGAAATTACGCTCGCAAACTCTGATCCAAGCCTGGACCTCAAGAACAGTCTCAGAGCCATTGAACGACTTCCCTCCAAGATTAATAAAGTCGCTGCAGAGGCGCGCAAAAGCAGACTTGTGCGGTGCATCAGAAACTGGTGCAGGAGACTAAGAGTGCGACTAAGAGTTACGAACCAGTTCCATGATCTGGTCCGTGGTCATGTATACGCCCTATGGTGAGGGTTGTTGGACTGTCCAGCATCAACAGAACGGAGGTTCCTACCTCTACCAGCCATACTGAAAGATAAGGTAAGATTTAGTTAAGCACGATTCACAGATAGATAATTCATTAAGGAATATTATGGAATATAATAGATTCCTACAACTATTCCTAACTTATCTATCTAAAGGTGGTGATGTTCAATTTGGATCGTATTGTAACGTATTATACTACGTGTCTATTCTGTGTTTGTTATGCTTAATTCTGAACCTTAGCTCTGATACCAAAATGTAACGCCCCACTCCGAGAACCACTCTAGTAAAGAGTATTACGGAGTAATACCGTCTACTAGAACGGAGAATAGAGTATAATGGAAGCGACCATGTGTAATCAAGCTATAACTAACTACTGAATACGTCGAATAAGTGGTTTTCTTTCTCAAGTGGTTCGACATATCCAATAGATACTTATAACGAAATTACAATGGCTAAGGAAAATAGGTTCAGAACAAACATAATACTAAATGATAACATCATCATCACAGAACAGTCACAGAACATAGGTACAATATATCGTCAATACAGATCCAAATATCAAAAGGTGGGTACAAAGCCACCGCTCACACATGTGAGTCAAAAATATGTACATAAGAGACTGAATAATCAGAGTATCAAGATAGTGGACAAATATAAAGAGCTATCTATCAGCATAGCAGATAATGTCCAAGCGGAAGCACAGAAAGTTAAGTCCAGAGACCTAACCTGAAACAACTCGGTCTGACCCGAGCGAAAACACTCGGGTCAGGCTAGCTAAACAACCAGTTAATAAACTGAGATAAACATAAAAATGCAGTACATAAATAAAACAGTACTTCTCCAAAGAGAAGTGTATTATGGACTACATAAATATAATGACGATCCCTAATCATCAATAAACAGTAAAAATCTCCAAAGAGAATATCAACACCAAAGTGTTAAATAAATAAAATCGCCTCATATCATCGGCGTAGCCAAAGCTATATAAAGTTGCCCATAGGCAATAATCCTAAGAGTGATCAGAGTCTGTAATCAATGCCCAAGCAAAGATTGCTGCTCCAAAGAGCAATAAGGATATACTGAGAAGTCAATGAAATCGAATACTGAAAAGCAGTGTCCAGAGACACTGTAAATCCATAAGGTAATTGCACTTACATCGTATGGTTCCATAGAACCAACACCGAATGGCGGTTCTCGAATGGATATAAAAATCATCAGATAATACAAGTATTGCACGTGCACCACCCAGAGTCGTTATTGCCAAGTACTGTAGAGTTGTGATCGATCACACGCACAGATGCGGAACGCGCGAGACGGCAAGATCCTTCCTAGAAGGATAAAGGCCCAGAGGCACACGCCGAAAAACTGCTCCATAGAGCAGGTGTCCAGAGACGGTTGCCCAGAGGCATGGTGACCCAGAGGTCCAGTACTGGCCGCCCAGAGGCTAATGTGTCACAAACTTCTTGGAGAGGAACCCGTAAAGTGTTAACAATAAGTCCCATACCCCATGTTCGCACTAAACGGATTACTAACCAATAACATGCTCACACTCCAAACAATAAAAGTCCACCTCGTATCATCGGTAAACTAGACCCAAAGGTCAAAACGATCAATCGAATAGGTCGGGGATTAACCGGAAAGAAAATACACACGGTTCCATAGGCCGGAGATTTCCTAACCGTTTAAGCACCTTTCCACTTCGCTCGACGTGCTAAAAGTGAGTGTGAGATTTTTATTATAGAAAATAATGATGCGAAATGGATTTTTAATCGATCTTGAAATCACTTTAAAACGGCTTTTAAAAACTCTCCTACTATGGAGTAATTAATTTAATAATTAAAAATAATATTATATAATAATTTCGAAAGCCATTTAGGAGTGAAAAATCCTTTTAAAACCTTTTTATAAGGCCCGTGTACGAAATCCAAAGACAATCTCAAAGAAGTCGACAAAACCAGAAAATCACTGAAAATATTCCAAGTGTTGGAAAATAGTCCAAAACTGACGTGAACCCAAATTCAAAAAATTATTCGGACCAGCAGAACCATGAAAATTGGTAGGAACATATTCCGACATTCCTATTTCAGAACGAAAAAAGAATTACTCGATTCCTACTTGAAACGAAGTCGCAGCGACGCTCCAAAGTCGGACCCAGAAACAGTGAATACACTGTTTCAGGCTGAGATCTGGGTCCCTCTTCGACAACAATTTCAAAGAGTCAAATGAATCAGATACTAATCAAACTTTCTAGAGACGGAGTTCGGAACTCCAGCTTTCCAATGAGTCCAAAAACGTTGGATTTCGGCCACGGATGTGACCGTGGCGATGTCACAAAGTTTCAGTCCCAAAACTGAAAACAGAAAAAAATGCTTTTTTTTTCTTTTCTTTTTTTTGGGCCCCCAGCCCGCATGGGCTGGGGAGTGGCAGCCCCCCCCAGCCCGCTCGGGCTGGGGTGGCGGGTCCAGGCCCCAGCCCGCGCGGGCTGGGGAGGTCGGGCCCAGCCCCAGCCCCATGCGGGCTGGGGAGATGTGTGTGCCAGCCCATGCGGGCTGGCCTACCTCTGGCTAGCCCAGCTGGGCTAGCCTGCTGTGCCTGGGTGCAGCCTAGGCCTGCCCTGGTGCACCCAGAGCCCTGTTTTGGCCTGTTTTCAGGCTGAACATTTCCAGCCAGCTGATTTTGCAGCTTTTTGATGGTTTGGGGTGTTTTTGGCATCAAATTTCACTAATAACAATCACTAACTACTATATAATGATCACTACACTATATTAAAGGAAACAAATGGCCAACGCTTAGCATTACCTTATGAAGCAATATCACAAACACCTTATGTGCACACCCAAAATGAAAGCAAAGATGATCAAAGAGCTATGATTCACATGTTGCATAATAAAACATGTGTTACTAAATGATTTATGAAGTCAAAAGAGGATTAAACACGTATTAGAAGAGGTTTTTAGCAATATACCTCTCTAGAAAGCAACAATGACCATTATAGCTTCAACCCAAGTGAGCAAAAGATGATTAGGAGGCTATAAGATAATGAAAACACATAAAACATGTGTTAACAAACTTATTTTAGAAATTAGCGAGATATAAAAGATGGATTTGAGGTGGGTACTTGCATTACCTTTGCATAGAATGACTTGCATAAGCTAAAACTTGAAGGAGATGAAGATGGAGGCCATTTTTGTTAAGAATGCTTTAGGAAATGATTAGGGTTTTGATTAGGGTTGAATGAATGAGGTTAGGAGAGTTTGAGATAGTATATAGAGGAGGTTTAGGGTGGGTTATTGGGTTAAGTTTAGTAACCCAATAAGAAGTGGTTATTTACAAAGTTTCCAAAAATTTTCTAAGTGTTCATGTATGTTTATAAAGTCATTTTTCTTACCCAAACCCGTTTTAAAATCTCTCCTAAAATATTTTACTTTCCAAAAATAACATTTTATCCTCATTTTAAAATCCCATATTTCCCATTTAATTAAAATAGCCTTTTCCAAATAAATTTTGTTATTCCAAAATCCTTTTATGCTTCATTAAAAATAAATAAATCCTAACTTTTATTTATTAATTGGTAATGCAAATCCCGGGTTGTTACATGACCCGGCTTCCTACACCCAGGAAGACGCATCGTTATTAAAGAAAGAAAGGGGTGAGAAAATAGAAAAGATAGAGAAGAAAGAACAACAACATCAGAACTTCACAGCGGAACGAATAAATTATATTAATCACGTAAGTATATATAACATCAGTCGGAGTTATACAGATAATACATCACATACTAGACACTTATAGACACCTGTCTAGTTATACAACTCAATACACAATACAACACAGAGATACTAACACAGCGGAACACTATATCTACAAACGCTGAAGCCTCCAGCTCCATTGCTCCTCCAGAATTCGTCGAAGCAAACCCGATCCCTTGGCTACTCGTAATAAATTTAAGTACCCGAGAGTTTAAGAAAAAAAAAAATAAACTCCGGATCAGACATGGGTCTGGGGTGAGTAACAGGTTAAAGTTGCTTAATTTTCAAAACCTTTGAAAAGAAAGGTATCACATATGACTTCCCACACATAAACATGGAAAAGTTTTTACCTTACGCTAACCAAAACATTTGATAGGAAATCCAGTGATATTATAATTGGTCTAGGGTTTCCAAGTAAATAGAAAATAGCCAAAATTGTTACATTCATTAAATTCCAGCTACTAGCCACAAAAGTGGGTAATACAATCAAAACCATTGGCACTTATTGGATTTTGGATTCCATACAATGGCAGGGCTACTGGGGTACCGCCCGTCACAGTACGTGGCCTAGATCAACGTACCGAGGATCACTCCCGACCCCCTACAACACAAGGCCGAACCATTCCTTACTGAACAGTCCCGAACAAGATAACCCCGCAGTTGGCTGCAGACCAACTGCCCGCACAGTCGAATAAAAAGGGACATCTAGACAGGGGTATACCTCGTCCTGCTTGGGCATGACCCACCTAACCTTGCTTCACCTCCCTTGTTTTAGCCATTCCCGGTTGATGAGGCTTGAGGCTACGATTACCATTATAGAACATATCTCTTAGAATGCTCATCGTCCGCCTGACGATGTTCTGAAAGCATTCAATCCATACAAGTTCGTTCCGGGTTCGAACGAAACCGAAGGCATCATCTCAAACCACTCATTTTGGAATCACCCTCAGAGTTAAGGACGATAATCCTTGCACTCTGAATCTTCATCTTCACTTCAGATTCACGACCTATCGTTAATTTGGATCGATGTGGTTTTCGGATGTCCAAATATGGAAACCCGATCCCGGTCTCATCGAAATCCAAAACGTATCTTTTAAGGCCAAGTTGTCTATTTAGTCTTAACAGTCAATTCAATATTATCAATATACACACAAATAGATAATTCACATCTCATAATAGATAATCACATTATCATCATAAACAGATAATTAATATCATCATCCAAGCAGACAATTAAATATTATCATACTTAAACCATACATCCATATCACATAGATATTACTCATCTCATATCTGAGATCACAATCAATCAATGAAATATTAATATCATCCATAAGAAATGATTTATGAATCACAATCTATAATTAATTTAAAATGAATTAAATTAACTACTTCTATCTTTAATTAATTTAAAATAAATTAAATTAGTTACTCATTCAATAAATCCTACTCACATAACCATTAATTAGTTATAAATCAAATTAATTAACCATTCTCTAATTTCAATAAGTAATTTAGTCTTTAATTAATTCTCAATTGAATTATTCTAAATCATTCTTAGCAATTAACATTTAATTACTTCCTTATTAATTATTCCTTAATTAAACAATTCTTAATTACATCATTAATTGTATTAATTAATTAGCTCTAATTTATATTAAATTACTTTATTTAAATTAATTACATTAAGTGATTAATCTTTAATTAAACACAATTATTAATCACCCTTAATTAATAACAAACCAGTAATTAATTACCCTTAATTACTTATTAACAAATTAATCATCCCATGATTAATTATTTCCATAAATTAATCCTTTGATTAATTACAAAAGAAATTACCCAAATTACTTCACTTACAAATCATCTTATATTAATTTCATCAAGTAGTTATCATCTAATTATTTTCCTAAATAATCATACCCCACTAATTACACTAAGTAATTACACATACCAAATCATCAAATGATTTCTTAAATTAATTAAAATTAATTAACTTAATTTAATCTTATCATCAGTTACTTATGTATCCCAATTAATCATCTTTGATTTAAATAGCTTTTGCTACACTCCAGTAGTTTCCTTTAATTTATTTACAGAGATTAATCTTTGAATAAATCCGTTAATTAATTACATTTATGAATTTATTACAATTTAATTACCTTGTTGATTTATTATTCCTAAATTAATCAATTTCCTAATTACATCATTAATTCTAATAATTAATGATCTCTAATTACATTTTCACTTGTTATTTTATTAATTATATTAAGAATACTAATCTTCAAATCACATACATGAACCCTCTTGACTAATAACACACAGTAATTAACCGTCCTTAATTAATTACTCCCCAATAACATGCTTAATTAATCCCTTGATTAATTTCAAGTAATTATACTCCAGTTACTTCCATTAACAACATCATCCAATTAATTACATCCAGTAATTATCCATCAATTACTTTTCTAAGTAATTTACTTCCAAAATATCAATTGATTAATCCAAATTAATTAAACTAAATTAATTAACTCAAATTAAATAAATTTACTCAATTAATAAGTAATTAATTTCTTAATTACTTTCCAAATAAATAATTACATTTAAACTATTAAAATGATTGTTATTAAATTGATTAATCTAATTAATTATTAAAAATCAGTCACATTAATTAATTATAAAATAATCTAGTTAATGATCTTCATTAACACTTATTTAATTATTTTCTAAAATAATTAACTTATATTAATCATTATTAATTATAAGTTTGATTAACCCTTAAAATTTATTAATTTAAATAAAAATCTAATCTATGGTTCTTCATTACATATTAATTACTTAATTCATTATTTAAACTTTGATTAATACATTTATACTTATAATTACTAATTTAATTAATATCAATCATTAATTGTTCATACTTAATTAACTTAAAGGCTAATGAATATAAATTCTAAATCTTCATTACTTAAAGTAAAATTATTTTTATTATTGATTAAATTTTCACTTTCGATATGTTTAAAAACATTTATTTCAAATTACTTCCTAAATAAATTCCAGTTTATCCCTAATAAAGTTTAAAACTAATTTTTCAAAACCCTTTTAAACTCACATGTTTAAAAGCATATTTTAACATTTAAACTTATTTAAATCAATTTAAATTATAAAACTTTATTTTATTTCTAACATCTAGAATTTCAAATTTAAGTTCTGGTTTTCAATTTTGGAGTTAACTTTGTTGCAATCTTTCCTTAACAATTTAAATTTCATTTAAATTCAACTCTGTTTGAGTACACTTTAAATATTAAACACTTTTAAGTTATTAAAATAATTTAAATTATGAAACTTTATTATTTCCAACTCTGTTTCAAAACTAACTTGAATTCACTATTAAACTTTGGTTTAGAACTTGGTTTAACTTTGATTTTAATTTAAAAACTAAAATTTTAAAAACTGTAATTGTTACAGGTTTCACTCTGAACATAATTAACCGGCCTCCCTCATTACTTCGAGCAAAACGTGAAGTTTCCCGAGAAAAACAACAACTTGCTTCGAGTTTCCCCACGCGCGCGAAATCGAATTCGAGAAAAAACAAAACCTGGAAACACACGACCCCCCAACACCACAAACTTGTCAACCCCACTTGCTCAACGCTCCCACCACCGGTTCGCCAGCGCCTCGGGCCGTAGCCTCGTCCGCCTCTTCTCTACCAAACCCCACAAGCTCGTGCCACTCGATCGCCTGAACTGGCCGTAGTGATCAATACTCTATGCACAGTAAAAATTAGGTTTAAAAACTTTAAACCTACGCCACCGCTTCCACGACCCACTGCACCACCATCCACCATTTTTCCCTGACCCACGGTGGACTCCTCCACCACCAGACAAAAACCCGACCCTCCCAGTCGACTAGATCACCCACAACAACTTGAAAAGCCCAAAACAGATAAACACAAACCTCTCTCAAACCATATCACTGAAAATTACGATTCACCCCTTAAAAATCATGTTATTGTTCACTGATTCATCTTGCATATTTGAATTCAAAAATTAAAAGGTTCGAATTTTGATTTATCTGGAGTTGTTCTCAAGCATCTGGCTTTCCAGATAGGCTACTAAGTTTTTTTAGTATGAACATATTTTTTAAAATTCAGTTCAATGTCGACAAACAATATCTGTTTTAACTCTAGTTCCAAATTTCAAATAGATTGGGTAGGAACGATTTTTGAAAGCAAAGTTTGTTTTAGAATTCAAAATAGTGAATACATGTAACAGCATGCACACACCACAACATCCTACAAGCATAGGCAGAGGATTCAATATATATATAGATATATACACATACTATCCACCAGCATATATACAACAGAATCATTTCTTAAATTTTTTATAAAAAATAAAGTTACTCACTTAAATTTGTGAAAGAACAAAGCCTAGTTTGCTTAGCAACAACCTTGAAAATTATCAGGTTGGACTCCCCTCTGATTCTCAGTGGTATTAAATCTTGGTTGATGTTTAAGTAGGAGCTTTGTTTTAGTTTGACATAGTTTTACTTCAGATTCTAGTTTTGTATGAACGAATTGAAATGAAAAGATAGAGATATATAGCCAAGAATTGTAGACAGGGTACATCATTATGTTTCACTGCAGTGATAATACTTGTACAATATCAGAGATCTTCTCATTGTTTAATTGATTAAGTAGATTTGTTCCCTGTTTTTAGAGGCTGAGATAAGAAACAATGCGGCTTGCATTAAATGTTTAAGTACTTTATGTTTTAACTTACTTTGTTAATTATCTCACCTTTACTTGCCTGCATACCATACAGCCTACAACATATCTTACTTTGCTTTGCTTTTTTTGTTCAAGAATACCTAATATTGTCTTCCTTAGCAAGCCTTCACATAATTTATTTATTTTATCTTGCTTTTCAGCCTGCACACATTTGATTTGTTTCTAGTTTTATTGTTGCCTTGTTATTTTGTTTGTTTCCACTTACCTATTCATGTGTTATGAATAAATATGTTACTTGTTTTATATTTTTGAAATGTAAATGAATTTTATTTTAACATGTGATTTTAAATGTATGTATGAGCTTACTTTATAACTTACAATCTGTCTTATAAATATTTGTTTCTATTTCTAACTTACATAATTTTTTTCTTTTGTTTTGTTATATGTAATCAAAATGAATTCTGTAGTTGTTATGTTATTATAATTTAACCAATGTACTTTCTTTATATTTTCCCTAATTTATCTTATAGTCTTGTATTTTTATATGTACATTTTTATTTTATTTATATTATAAAAACATATTTATCAATTTGAAATGATTTATAAAAGAAATTATCTTTTTATTATAAACTGCTTATTTTATTAATGTACCATTTGACAAAATTGCATTAAAACTCATATATAATTTTAAATCCATATTTTTATCAAGCTATACTAAAAAGAAAACAAAACAAATCTTTTTGTTAATAAATTTAAATCTAAACTTAAGATAAAATAAGTTTTAAACTATTTAAACATTTATCTTATGTATTTAAAACCCTATATTTATTTATTAAATAGCTTTGAAAAGTTTATATTAAATAAATCATAATTTCCAATTCACTAAAATGTATATTAGAATTTGAAACATAATTTATTAGTTAAATTTTAAAACAAAGCTTCCCTATTTACAATATATACAAATATATACATATATAAATAAAAAACAAACAATTAGTTTAAAGGATAAAATGCACCAATTAGAATATTTATTAAAAGCAAAGTATCAATTCAGATCTTATTAACAAAGATATGCCAAGTCAATTTAACATTTAAATACAGATTATTAAATTGATATTGCTCAAATTTTCTGGGTTGTCACACTTAGTTGGAAAATGAATAATTTAATCGGTATGTCATAAACTGCTTTTATCAGGGGTAGAAACATCACTAATAAGGTTGAGGTTTTTCAAGAGTTCATTAATTACCACTGCAAAGATAATATCACTTGGGTGCTTTTAAAACTTGACTTCGTCAAAAAAATTCGTTTGTTGGATTATACTTTCCTTAGTGATTTATTACTAGCTAGAGATTTTAGCAGAAAATTGATAGGCTGGATTATGACTCATCTTAAAATAGGCAATTCTAGCATCATGGTAGATAGTATTTTAGATAAGAAAATTCAATCATAATGGAAACTTAGTTTAGGTGATCCTTTGTCACATCTTCTATTTTATTTTGTCATGGACATCTTTGCGAGGATTATTAAGCTACTACTTGTAATCAAATTTTAGGTATGGTTGGAAATGAGGTTACAAGTTGTGGTCTCTTCGTCCTTCAATACGCAGACGACACTAGACAAAACCATGCTCTTTAATTCATCTTTGTCTCATCATATTATAGATCTTAAATTAATTTTTTATAGCTTTGCATTACCATCCGGTCTAAAAATTAATTTGATAAAGGTTTAATTCTACTGCTAATTGGCGTAGGTAACGTAGAGAGTCAAGTTGCTACCATGTTAAATGTAACACTACTAACTTTCCCATAATTTACTAAGGGTTCTTAATAAGATCAAACAAACTTAGGCAGATAAATGTTTAACTATCATTGATAAAATTAGCAAAAGATTATGTAGGGTGAAATGATAATTTTTATTGAGGATGTGCAAAGTAGTTCTAATCAACTTTGTTTTACCGGCACTATCCATTTGCTGCATGTCATTTTATCTCTTTCTAAAATAGGCAATCGATAACATAGATAAGATTAAGAAATATTTTTTGCACGTTGGGGTTAATCTCAATAGCAGTTTAAAGTGTCCCATTGGTGGGGATTTAGTTTGTATACCATGAGACGAGGGAGCGTTAGAGGTAATTAATCTTCATAACTTCGATGTTTCTTTATTAGGAAAATGGTTGTGGAAGTCCAATACAAATAATGATAACTTAATTTTGAAAGACTTGATTGTTAGTCAATTTTATGGAGGCTCCCATAACTTACATTAATTAACGTCTAGCAACTATAATAATTTATAACATTTTTGAAAATATTTTAAAAATCAATTTTTAAAAGGCTTAGGAATTTTCAAATTAGGTATTGATTACATAGTCCATTCGGGGAATAATGCATCCCTTTGGCATGATTGTTGAATCTCTACAAACCCTCTTAAAGTAGAATTTACATAACTCTATAATATCAGTAATATCAAATATGTATTAATTTTGAAAGTCTATTGACCTAATTTGAACTTTCCTTGAGAATTCAGTTTTAATATAGACAATAATAACTTCATAATATAAACGATAATAACGATATCAAAATTTGATGTTAGGATAGGACTAACAACTTTATATGTAATTTATTTTATAAATTTCTAAATTTTTCAACAATTAAATCTAATCCTTTTAAAATTATGTGGAAAGCAAACGTCCCCTCTCCCTAAATCCAAATTACATATGTGATCAATATTATATGAGAAACTTAATACTATTGAATTTTTTAAAAAGAATGTGCATATTGATTAAAAATGTATTTTTCGCAATACAAACCTAGAAATAATTGCACGCTTATATTACAACTGACAGTTTACTAAATTTACGCTTCTGCACATTCTTAGAATTTTTGGTTTTAATATTACTTTTGATGGTCTTGATTGTGAGTCTTACCGGTCTAGGTTGGGATTTTTCTTTTTTTCTTGTAGGTGATTCTTAGTAGACGCTATTTTCACTATCACAACATGGTATATTTGGTTTAATAGAAAAAGTCTTTTCAAAAATAATAATAATTCTACAACAGATATTTAGACTTACATAATGCTCTATTTTGTAATAGTTGGACTTCGAACAATACTTATAAATTAGCTAATACCAACGGGTTTCAGGAGTTGCTTAAAAGGTAAAACTTGTGTTGATGGCTTAAGTGAGAGAAATTGTTAACGATAGAAATAATATTGCCATTAACGTTATCCTACTAGATGATCACGCACACGACCATTGTGACCTGCTACTTCTGTTAGGTAACTACTTCATGCCTTGATTTATTGTCCTCTAGCTTCCTTGTCCCACCTTGCTATATCTGGTACATGTTCCTTCTTTTCCTCTTGCACACACGTACACACGTATTTATGTATGTATGTATGTATGTAAGTATATAATTGGATTATATACATATATGTTTAAGTCTCTCATTGTCTATTTCGTTTTTCTTCTTCAGTTCTAGCTGTTGACGTAGACGATTTAGATAGAGCACCCTCATTTACAGGATGAGCCAAGTATCGATATGTTTTAAGGTCTTCTATGGCTTCTTTTGACTTCCGCGATAGTTGACCAGGTCTTTGTTTCAACGAGGCTTCATCTTTGATGTTGTCTTCGGCTTTTGTTACTTTTGATTTCTGTTTGGTTTTTTTATATATTTTTCATGCATTTTAGTTTTTTCTTAGGTTTTTTCGAAGAGTTTTTTTTCTCCATTTTAATTGCATGGGTTCGTGGGGAAGTCCCACCTACCAGGCTTATTAGTAGTTCCTTTTATAAGTGTATAAAAAAATTACGTGAGTGCTCTCATCCACACGGAGGATAACTCATTTTTCTCAAAAAATAAACCTTATTGATACTAGTATTTATGCACGCCTAGGTAGGCCTGCTCTAGTAATAATGTGCATGCATGGGTAACTTTCTTAACATCATCCGATTATGGAAGCATAAGTTATAAAATGCAAAGATAGGCAAACTAAAAATCAGCTCGTACTCGGCAAAATGAATGATACAAAAGACCTCAAATGTATGTTAATTGTTACATTTTTAATGGACTTAAATAGACTACATCTTATGAGTTTTGGTTCGGGAGAAAGCTTGTATGTAATAGAAGTTGGGGAAGGGGTGTATGTGCTCATACACACGCATACATTCATACATACACAGACACGTATATAACATTCAGGTTTTTTTTGTTTCTTTTACTTGAACACAAATGCTCTGCCTTTGTCGTCTTTAGCATGTATAAAATGGGTACTATTATGCAAGTTATAAAACGATTGATATATATGAGCCTACTTCCAAAAGGAATCTAGATGTGATCTACAAATAAGGCTTTTGTTTTTAATTAATATCCATGCGGCATGAAGACATTATAGCTTAATTTAACCTATGTTTTGTAATGATGAACTAATAGTTAATATTGGAAGGTTTGAAAAGATTTTCCATTTGTCTCTCTAGTTTACTTTGCGCATAATAAATCATATGGATACATAATGAATTTAAACATACTTCTAAGTAATATCAACAATTCACTCATTTAACATTTTCTATTTGGAATAAAATATAAATTTCAAAATGTATCTCTTAGTGGTATGGGGGTAGCGAATTTGAAAATAGTTCAAAGAACCTGGTCTGTAGGTTTTAGCAAAATGGTAGAATCAACATTGGTTAACAGAGTTGAAAATGAGATAAAAGCTCACACTTTTGAAATGAATATATATAACATTTAATACATACACACATACATATCCTTAATTTCCCATTCATCAATTCATCAATTGTATTTTAATAGCATTTGAAGTTGCAAACACATAACATATTGGTCAAAACCTCTATTAAGTATCATACGCACTCCATTACATATTATCACATATAGTTCTCTGTCAAAATTACGTGAACCTGATATGCCCGGTCCTTATCGAAACAACCTATACCTTGAGAAACTTCATTATATTATCATCCACGGTAGTTTCTTCACATTCAAATTTTGTACTGTAGTACTCATTTGCTGAATCCAAAAGTCATGATGTGCTAATGTCATCCTCCAATAGACTTTTTAAGCTTAACGTAAATTTTTCTCACTCTCTATCTTTATTGTTGTCTCGGTATATGAAACAATTTTTAATCTTCTATAAAAACGTTGTTTATTTTTTCTCACTGCTATCTATCATATTGTTACTTTCATCGTGCAAATTCTGATTTCAAATTGCAATTGTCATCTTGTTGCACGTCTTGCTAAATGGTTTGCTCTTTTTAAAAACGATGAGATGATTTGAAGAGTTTAATGACTTGTTGCTACTGCTTCCTCGACTTTCTCATGCACATCCTAATCTGCACTCACTACATATTGCACATCTAATAGTTAGAAACAGTTATTTTCTATTTCATAGAAAATTAAAGAATAGATACGTGCCATAAGTGCAAAAGAATTGGTATTCACACCATTTTATTTCAAAAAAAATTGTTGGTGGTATCAATTATAAATTGATAGTGAAATTTCATTGATATATAGTCAGAAGAAGATGGTGTATGAAGTGATATTCCATTGATGGATGTAGGGTATTTACAGAATTCCAAAAAGACACGGTAGAAATTCTATTCATTGAACTCTCTTTAATAATAGTGGAGATAATGAGTATTTCATTCCATAGACTACAAGTAATAACTGCATATTTAGCATAATTTATTTAAAACAACTTAATAATGTAATGTGAAATATAAAATAGAACAATGAACTAACAGTTGGAGTTTATTTTTTCTCCTGCTTAAACTTTTTGACAAAAAGTTAACAGAGTTAACACTTATGCTACCATGGTCTGGCATTGCATAGATTAAATATTTTGAATTATACTAAAGAAATAAATTGAAATAAACATATTTCCTAAAATCATATCTTTCTACAGAGCTTTCAAGACATAGTTCGTATACTGTCACTTTTCCAACAATGCCTTGTGCCAATTCGACAAATTTAAGATTGGTACTTGAACCAAAGCACCAAACACAACGTACATACAAACCATTTAATGCATTGTACCTTTTCTTATTCCGTTACTAGTTATTTTTCTCCTTCTGTTAAAAAACAAAAAAACCCAGTGAATAACTTGTTACGTTAATATGATATAATGTAAAGTGCAATTGACCATGACCACATAGATCATAACACATTTAATGCAAACAAATTAGTGACTTATTAACCTAGAGACATGTTTAGGAAAATACAGATATTAAGAAATTGTTTCCAAAATAAATAAGTCTATTAATTTGCAATCATAATTGTTCGTAATAACCTTACATAGAATGCTACGATAAAACCTTATAGAAATTATTTTCTTCAGTTTCTCCCTCAAACCCATGTCTATAGAAGATAAAACACAGTGACAAAATAATTTGCATAGTTCATATTATTGTGAATATATAACTATATATAAGTTTTTTTGTTTTATCAACTGCATTTTATTCAAAGTATGATGAATCAAAAAGTAAAATATTCCAACTTCAGTATTCTTAGCCGTGGGTTCTATAGTTATTACTGCATATACAGTTAAAATTCATGATCTATAGTTAAATTTCTTACAGTAATTTTCCTAATATAACAGTAAATCCTAAGAAAAAAATGAAAATAGCATTTACATCAAGATAACAGTAGAATGTGTATAGTCCAACCTTATGCATTTAAATAGAAACACAGAAATATATCATTCGTATTTATTGACTGAAGTCTTGAACATTGAAGAAAAAAATATACGTACATAATATAGTTCATGTACATGCCTTAAGACTTGTTAATACAGGTGATGCCTTTTATGCATTCGTAAAGATAAATTAAAAAAATACCCAAAGCTATTAATATTTATTAAGGGATTAAAAATTAAGATTAATTTAGTTATAGCACATGAATCATTAAGAAATCCAGAAAATACTTGAAATTTGAAGGAATTAAAATAAATCTTTTTTGGTGCAAGGGGCCAATATTAAGAAGAAAAAAAGAAACAAAAAACTATAGAAGCTCGGGAAATGTTCAAATGAAACTTCTCCATTGCATATAACATAGATTTATCTGCAGATAACATAGAAGAAGAGGTAAATACTGCAAGGATGTAACTTGGAAAATTAATGATATGTGTAGATGAAGACGAAATTAAGTACCTTTATGTAATGCCCCTGAATTTTAATTAACATTATTCGGGATAGTTGAATTAACTAAATAGAATAGTGTGAATAAGTATGGAAATGAGATTAATATATCCAATGGTCATGTCTTAATGAATGAACTAAAATAAGTCTTAACTAAATTAACGAGGAATTTCCTGAGGGGTAAACTTGGAAATAGGGCTATATTTCTTTGTACAAACCTCTTCCTCCATTTTAAAATATTTTCACTCTCTTATTCATAACACCTCACCAACTTTCAGCTGGTCATTAAAAGCACCAGGAAGAGCAATAAATTGAGAAAAAAGGCTAGGAAATTATCTCATTCTCCCATTAAACATTCAAGGTGAATAATCATGTTTATCGTCTCATTTTCAATGTTCGGATCGATTATGGGCTATAACCCATTCGCGTTTGTGATTTTGGTTAGGATATAACCATTTAAACTTTTTTTTGGATAAGAAATAGGTGTTTTAAATGTTAATGGGCTAATTAACACTTATTTATTCAGTTTTGTTTAAATTACGAGTTGTTTTGGCCTTCATATGCTTGAAATTTTAATATTTTGAAGTATATGATTTATCAGATTTTGGATGATTTTTGAGGATTTTCCATAATGATTTACTAAGGTAATTGAATTATTTAAGCCCAAGGGCTACAAAATTGCCGTCGAATTAGTCAATTCGGTGGGAAGGCAGCAATTCGACAATTTAATTGGGGAAGAATAATAGTGTTTTAAGAAAAAGGTTAAAGTTTGTGTACTTTTTACTATTTGGAAGTACAGGAGAAGGCTCTTCCGCCGATCAAAATTAGATAAGCAAGATAAGACATCACTTCAGTAGGCCCAGTTCTGCCTTCGACTCCAACAAGCCCGCTTTTACCCTTTCGACGAAGTCAAAAGGTATATTTTGTCTAAGATGGAAGGTAAACAATTACCTTCCAACAAGGTCGAAAGATAGGCATGGGGTCGAAGGGAGGAGGGGCAAAAGGACGGGTAGGCTGCTTCCTTTGCTTTCGAATAGAAACATAATTGCTTTCGAATAGAAACATAATTACTTTCGAATAAGTTGAAGGGGGACCCTTCTACTCTATCATTTTATAAAAGATTAAATTTTTTATGTATTCGAGAAGAGGTTTCGAAGGGGATCTTTGAAAGTTTAAACCTTTAAGAGAATTGTTTTAAATGTTTTCTAAAAAGGTTGTTTAATCCTTTCGACTAAGTAGAAGGGATGTCTTCGACAAAGTCGAAGGGAAAGAAGAGCAAGAAGGGGTTACTTCTGAATCTCCCATTGTTTTTAAAAATATAAGTTTTGGCACCATTCGACAAAGTCGAAGGGTAAACCTTCTGACATGGTTGGCAGTATACTTTGAAGGGTTGGTCCCAACACTAACACTTCATTGTTTTTGAATGGTTTCTAAACATTTAGATTTCGAAAGGTCTGATTTCGAAAGGTTTTGAAGGGCTTACCTTCAATGATTGCGAAAGGTTTTGAACTTTAATTACTTCGAAAGGTTTTGAGTTTCATTGCTTTCGAATGGTTTATAAATGGTTTTTCAAGGGGGATACCCTAGGCTTTCGACGAGGTCAAAAGGTAGAATCTTTTGACTAGATCGAAAAGAAACCTTCCGATAAGGTCGAAAGATAGGACCTTTCGGCAAGGTCAAAAGATATGATTTTTTGATGCTTTCAAAAGAAAGGTTTTCGAAGGGGCTAACTTTGGATGTTTATTTGCTTTCGAATGGGACTTCGAAGGGTTTTAAATGGCTGTTTTTTCCATTTTTCTTAAGTAAAAATTTTGCTAAGTCGAAGGGGTTACTTCGGAGGGTCGTAGCATAAAATACTTATCTTCGTTTGAATATTTAAGAGGGATCTTTATATAAGATGAATGTTAATAAACCTTGGGGACACCGAGGTGGGTTTAATGTTTTCGATACATAGTTTGGAGTTACAAACAGAAATATGCTATCGAAAATATACATTAGGGCTATTAATGTGTTTTTATTTAATTTAACCTAATTGGGGCTACCTATGGGAATAGGTTAAACAGGTGGTATAACTAGGGAAAATAAGTAATCATGGAGATCATGAATTTTTTATAAATAATCATAGGGATCAGGATGTTTTAATTGGCCAAGTGTTGGGTCTTTTGTTAACCTAGGAAAACCATGAAATGTGCGGTGGATAGCCCACATCAAATTTCTAAAGAGAAGAATGTTTTGTCAGAGGTGGTTAGCCTCGGGATTTGGCACCCAAGGGTTCATAGTCATCCTAGAAAAACTATGTTGTGTGCGGTGGATAGCCCACACCTCTTTTATAAAACAATGTACGATGGGTAATCTACATTTATTTTAACTGGATTTGGGATGGATGGTCCTATTAAATTATGACGAATAGCCATTTTAAAGATTTTAGATGGAAAATATAATAAATTTCTTTTAGATGGGATATCTAATAAATGGGTGGATGGGATATCCAATACATACGATTTATGGCTTTATTTCATATTATGTGAAGACTAATCATTTTGGGTGTAGGGGCATAGTAAATGATTTGCATGTTTGTTTTAGATACTAGTGGGGAAAAACCCATTTCGCTAAGCGGCGTGGTCTCACTAGATATCTGTTTATGATAAGAAATTATTCATACCATACTTATTGTCTGACTCGAAGTTTGTGTTTCTCCACAAACTCTCGGGTACTCAAAATTAATTTGAGTAGTCTGAGAGTGGGAGACTTTTAGGTTTTTGGACGAATAAGCTTCCGGAGACGTGTAGGAGGCAGTCTTCTCTATATAGGATCTATTTTATGTATTCTTCTATGATGTACTAGGAACTATAAAGTTTATATTATTAGTTCACTGATCATCATAAGAGGACATCTTCATATGTCGCTCTTATCGTATTTTGTACAAGTATATGTGATCTGAGCGTGGTAAACGTCTAGGATTATGTAATTAAATATAAATATTATTCAGTAGAAATGAGAAGAAAAAAATTTGTTGAAGTTTATGCTCATGTGCATCAATATTAACTATGCCGCATTCGGTCGCCAAGAAATAACAACTACGGATGGCTGCAACATCAGTAGCGGTTAGTTATGGGCCTTAGAAGGCGGGATCTTACAAGTTGGTATCAAAGCATGGTTTATATACTTAAAAGGAATTTAAACCTTAAAAGTTTTTTTAAAGCATAATTTAATGAATCTAAATTATGGTTGGGCTTGGGTAAGCATTATAGTTACATATGTGTACTTTGCTATAAATACCTGTGTATTACCCACTCTCTTAGACCATTCTTCTGTATCTTACCAAGATTGGATTTCAGGTAGTAGGAAGTAAGATACGAAGGCAGGAAATGGAAGAGTGAACCAATGTGGGAGACGCACCGCAACAAGTGGAAATGTTCGGCCCAATACTAGGAGCAATCAGGGTCGATAGGCATATTGTAACGACCCAGTTTTTCAGTCGCCTTAATTTAGAATATTTGATTCATTTTAAATATTGAAAAATATAATTTGTTAGTTAAAATAATTCAAAATATAAGTGATATTTGAATAATTATATTATGTAAATAATCGAAACATGAATCTAATATGAGTAAAACTCACTCTCTCTGTCCCGCTTATATTTTTATATAAGTGAGAATAAATTTATTTATGATGATTGATGATTGTTTGGGTGATATATGATATTATATATATATATATATATATATATATATTGAGTAGTTTGGAAATATTCCCGCATATTTTAGCGGATGAGACCCTATACGTTCCTGTGTATGCGCGGATGATCCTTTATACGCGTGTCTACCTCGAAACAGACATTGTACATATTTTCTCATATGCATGTTTGTTGCAGGTCATAGGTTGGAGAGATTGAGTTGTTGATTTTATTATAGATATTGTTATATATGCTGTTATCATGTGATATATGATGGTCGGATGCCATGATTGATATGATTGATTTGAATCCCTTTATCTAGCGCATTTGCAGCATTCGGACATATTTGGAATTTAAAATATTGAAATAATGATTTCAATTTAAAAAGGATTTCAAAGTGATTTTGAAGATATATATGTGTTAATAATTTTTGAATTGTTAAAGAAATGGATTTATTTTAAATAAATAAAATTTATAATTTTTATGTTATAAAAATTATGGCTTTGTGAAATATAATCAAAAATATGTTTTTTCAAATTTGGAGTTAACTATTTTGTAAAATAAGTTAAATTGAGATTTTTGGGCTTATTATAATGGTTTATATATAAGATTTATAAAATTGATATTTTATAAATAAAAGGTAATGGAATTATAAATGAGTTTTGTAAGTGTTAAATGAAGTTATAATTGAATCTTATAAGTACATAAGATTTATAAATTTATGAAGTTATAAAAAGAATGAATTTGTAAATAAGGGATATATAAGTAAATAAGCTATAGTTGGATTTTGACATGTAAATGAGATATAAATGGAATTTTATAGCAAAGGAATTTTGTATATGGAAGTAAATAAAATATAAATGGAATTTATAAACATTGTTTTATAAATCTGAAATCAATTTAGTTTGGTAAGTTAAATATGAAAGTTTGGTAAAGAATTATATTCACGATTTTGGATAGTGAATAATCCTTTAAATTAAACTTGTAGAAGTAATGAATTTGGTAAAGGAATTATATTCACGATTTTGGACAATGAATAATCCTTTAAATTAAATGTGTAGAAGTAATGAATTTGGTAAGAGAATTATGTTCACGATTTTGGATGGTGAATAATACTTTAAATAAAATGAATATTTCGGAAAGTGATATTATAAAAATGGAATTTAAATGGTTTGAAAATAAAATGAGTTGTGAACTTACTTATTATCAAAATAAGTATATGGAAATGTTTTCCAAATATCCAATAAGTGAAAGGTTTTGAATATTATCTTTTTAAAGATATTTTAAAGTGAATAATTGGAAAGTGTTTTAAATTAGGAATGATTAATGAAATCAGGCTCAATGATTATTTATGTGCTAGATTTTGTTTGTTGATTTGATAGTTATATAACCAACGATCAAATTTGGCCATTTTAGTTCCTTAACTTGATGTGGAAACTAATTATTCGTACACTTAGTACACAACTGACTGTGTAGGCTTGATTATCGTTTGTGTTGAGAATGTTGATTCATGTAGTGTGGAGTGATTACTCCGATCTATCGAGCTTCCTTCTTGGCCGAAGGATAGCAAGTTGAAAGTTGGAAATGTGATAAGTCTACGAGACTTTGTTTTAGTTTGAGGTTGAGAAACACTTTTGCGTTGTTAGTGCGAATGACCGGAATCAGATTAATCTGAAAACCACTTTGGACCAACAAATTTGCAACGATTGTGTAGGTTGGTCGATGATATTGATATTTAGGACTTTCATAGTAAAGGACTATTTGTTGATCATTTAGGGATAAAATCACTATATATATTGTAGCAGTAGTCTCTTCGTTATGAAATATCCAATGCAGGGACTATTCACTACTAATCCTAGGGATTTCCCAATAGGATGTGGTAGGAAAGTACCTTCAAGATTGTCGTGTTCTTGGACTACTTGTATGGACGAGTGTCCAACACTGCATTTCTAATGATTACGTACATTGGTTTTTACAAACGTACATCTGTTTGGTGGTGGAGAAGGCAACTTCTCTTAGCTTAACACCCTTCCATGAGACATACGAGCTTAAGGGTTGTACTTTTGTGAAAGGCAATTAGTAGTCAACAGAAATGACAATGTAGCATTCAAAATATGATGCGATATGCGATATATGAAAGGTAATCGTTACCTCTTTTGGCCTCACTCCCTGGAAAATGATTGAAACTAGGGATAGAAGCACCAAGGCTAAAATGGGTCGCCCCCATTAGGAGGTGTAATTACTCTTCTAGATATATCCTTACACGCTATAACGTCATGTGTCTGATTATTGTTTATGTATGCTTGTGGCCATGGATTTTAGGTCGGTAATGATTGGAATGATGACATATTCGGTACTATCCAGGTATGAGTAGGCCGGTCTTGTGTTGGTTTACATGCCAAGTATCTGGACCCTAGGTACATCCCTCTAGAGGTGTACTGAGTTTTCGAAAAGGTAGTCTCTTTACCTTGTCATTTGCATGGAAATCCATAATCCAATATATGCCTGCCATTTTTTATGTAAACCTATTATGCTGGATTTTAATAATGCAACAATTTCATCTATTTAATTTATTATGTGTGCAATAGACACAATTATAATATAAGAGAATTTGATATGAAATGTTTTGGTTATCATAAGGTAAAAACCATGTCGGTATTCATTTGCGACGCAGTCTTACGAGATACCTTTTGTTTTGATAAAGGAAAAGTTTTGATAACTTTATAAATTCAGTTGAGGTGTGTTTTCTCATGCTGGTTTACCAGACTGATCTGGGCATTATTCCCTTTCAATGCTCGGATCAGACCGAGTATATTTACAGGTATAGATTTGGTGCTTTTGGAGCTTCAATAGGCGAGCTGGAGATCTTCATGTCGTATACACGTATCTATTATTTTTCCGCTGCTTTGCATTGTTGTTGTTGTAAATTATCAGTATTTGTGAGGACAATGAATAATCCTTTAAATTAAATGTGTAGAAGTACTGAATTTGATAAGAGAATTGTATTCATGATTTTGGATGGTGAATAATACTTTAAATAAAATGAATATTTCAAAAGGTGATATTATAAAAAGGGAATTAAAATGATTTGAAAATAGAATGAGTTGTGAACTTACTTATTATTAAAATAAGTATACGGAAATGTTTTCCAAATATCCAATAAGTGAAATGGTTTTGAATATTATCTTTTTAAAGATATTTTGAAGTGAATGATTGGGAAGTGTTTTGAATTACAAATGATTAATGAAATCAGGCCCAATGACTTTTTATGTGCTAGATTTTGTTTGTTGTTTTGACAGTTAAATAACCGACTATCAAATTTGGCCATTTTAGTTCCTCAACTTGATTTTGAATCTAATTAGTCGTACACTTAGTACGTAACTGACAGTGTAGGCTTGATTATCGTTTGTGTTGAGGATTTTGATTCGTGTAGTGCGTAGTGATTACTCCAATCTATCGAGCTTCCTTCTTGGCCGAAGGATAGCAAGTTGAAAGTTAGAAATGTGTTAAGCCCACATGACTTGGTTTTTGTTTGAGGTTGAGAAATGCTTTTGCATTGTTGGTACGAAGAGACCAGGATCATATTTATCTGAAAACCACTTCGGACTAACATATTTGCGACAATTGTGTAGGTTGGTCGATGATATTGATATTTAGGATTTTCATAGTGAAGGACTGCTTGTTGATCATTTGGGGTTAAAATCCCAATATACATATATTAGCAGTAGTCTCTTCGTTATGAACTATCCAATATAAGGACTATTCGCGCCTAATCCTAGGGATTTCCCGACATGCTGTAGGAAAGTTCCTTCGATTTCTCCTAATCCTAGACAACTTGAATGGAAGAGTGTCTGGCATTGCATTTCTAATGATTACGTACATTGGTTTTTACAAACGTACATCTGTTTAGTGACGGGGAAGGAAATTTCTCTTCGCTTAACACCCTTCCTTGAGACATACGAGCTCAAGGGTTGTACTTTTGTGGAAGGAATTAGTATTCAACGGAAATGAAAATGTGGCATTCAAAAGATGATGTGATATGTGATATGTAAAAGGTAATCGATGCCTCTTTTGGGCTCACTCCCCGAAAAATGACTGAAACAAGCGATAGAAGGAGCAAGGCTAAAATGGGTCGCTCCCATTAGGAGATGTCATCACTCTTCTAGATATATCTTTACACGACATGATGTCGTGTATCTGATTATTGTTGATGTATGCTTATGGCCATGGATTTTAGGTCGGTAACGATCGGAGTGATGACATATTCGGTACTATCCAGGTAGGGGAAGGCCGGTCTTGTGTTGGTTTAGGCGCCTAGTATGTGGACCCTAGGTACATCCCTCTAGAGGTGTATCGAGTTTTTGGAAAGGTAGTTGTAACGACCTACTATTTTGGACTATTTGCATCCGCCATGTCGGACTTGAATAATTCAAAATACCGAATTGTTAATTTAAATATGGCAAAACTGAACATATACAGTAAATAAATAATCACAGATCACAGACACAGAGTAATAAATGCAGCGGAAACAAAAGATAGTAGTTCATGAAGCTACTATATACATATCAGTGTTAAATAAGGTACAACAGAAGTTTCGAATACAATAGTCAAATACAATATCATAAAATATCAGAAAACATCACTGGAATCAACTGAATATCTGAAAGCTAGATAGATAGCTGGATCTCCAAGCGAACTCCAACTCTAAAGGGTAGGTCTCGAATACTAGTACACTTAGTCTGACCCGAGCGTAAAGTAAAAAACAAAACACTCGAGTCAGGATTAACATTCTTATATCAATAAATTCAACTCAAGTGAAATAACAACTGAAATACAAGTAACTCAAAGGATGTTTGTGATAACCATCCTCTAAAGATCCATTAAACTATCTACTATGTAGTAGTGTACGCTAAGTAGATAACGCCTATTAGTAATATAAAAATATCAAAATAGTGTTAAGGTGTTACCATTATCCCCCTTAACACATTTTATATAAGCGTTATAGTCTGTACAACACTGTAAACTCCACCATAAACTAGTGGGATATTAGGGAGTAATCCATAGGTATAACACAAAACAAATTCATAGTGGTCGCGTATATAGAGATACAAGTATGACAAGGCACATGAGGCAATATCCAAGGTAGTGAAACTACCGTTTGCTTGATCCGGACTGGTGAAAATGCATCGCCGCAACGATCGCAACACCGCGAAACAACACTCCCAAAATTTCGAGGGTGCACACCAATCAATAACAAGTAATGAGTAGTTTACGAAGAAGGTTCGCTCGAGGTAGCTAACCCCATTTGGCTCGGCACGGCTGTTGTTTTAGTCATTTCCAATTTGACACAAGTGTCAATGCTATCCATTATCGTTCTCTTTCTCCAGTCATCACGTACATCATTCCAACAACTTCATTCTGGATCACATCCCGCGTATAGTTATTAAAGTGGTTTTCGGTTTAGACAGAGAGTATGTCCATAACCGATTCCGGTTTCTTTAATAACTTTCGTAATTGTTACACCGGTTGGTCGTTTAATATATTTCAAACCAAATCAAATTCAATTTCAATTAGAATTTGTAAGCCAACATTTCATTTGTCTTTCTAAATCAATTTCCACAATTCACGTTCAAACTTCGAAATTACCATTTCAAAATCTTATAATTCAATTTCAATTATTATTTAAAATAATTCAAATATTGATTCAAGTTCGTATATACGTTTCATTCCGTAAACATTTAAATTAATTTAACTTAACATTTGAACCAATTTAAATTCGTTGATTGATTTCATTTCAATATTCGTTAAGTTAATTTATCATTCAAAACAATTTCTATTTAATTTCCAATTCATTAAATCAATTTAATTTTTCCTATATCATATCAAACTTCCAAATTTAATTAAATTAAATTCGTCAAATCAAATTCTTTAAATTTCAAGTCTTATATTAATTCCAATAAATCATATTTTATTTCTTGTCAAAGAAATTCAATTTCACTTATTTACTTATTTAGTTTAAACAAATTTCCAAAACTTAATTATTGCAGAACTCAATTTTACTTATTAAAGAAGTTCGATTTCAATTATTTCGAAGTTTAATTTCATATATCAAAAATTCAATTTCATTTAATTATTAATAATTCAATCTTATTAAATTATTAAATAATTTCAAAACTTAATTATTAAATAATTTCAAAACTTAATTCATTCATTTCTTAAATTAAACAACGTTCTTTCATTAATTACTTTGTTAATATTTCATTTCAGATTATTAAATATTAACATTTAAATTTCACTAGAATTCAAATTCCAACTTCATTTAAAACCCTTATTATTTTTTTCAAATAAAATCTTTATTTATTTTTTTAAATCAATTATTGACCAATCGGGTTTTATTTAATTCTCTATCCTAAGTCAAAGTTATATTTGGGTATTTATCATTTCAACCCTATTCCATTTCAATTCACAAATCAAAGCATAGCAAAGGGAACTTGCAATGTAATAACTGGGATGGTGTCAAAGTAAATAAACAAGCAATAGCAAACATCAATAACAATCCAATAATTTAAATAATCCCGAAATAATCGTATTAATTTACATTTGTTGTTTATGCAAATTAATATAATTATTTTTAGAATCTACACTATCATTTCATGTAGATTAAAGATTATTACACTAGTATTTATACGGTTCTTCAATTGATATCTATTATTCAATTTATACCACATCAATTTATACAACATACATTCAATGGTTCAAGGTGTAGTTAACATTATTTCTATGTGTCAATTTATTTAACATTTAAAGGGGTCATATTATACAAATTTAACTAATCAAATTCAATACATATATCAATTTTAAATTATTAACTATCCTATATCAAATTCAATTGCATATTATTTATCACTTTAAACATTAACAATTTAACGTCCAATGTAAACATCAAACAATCAATCATTTATTAACTAAACTGGATTATCATTGTATAAATAACAGATAATGGTGTCAGATGTCACAAGTGAACTGATACAGGCAATAACATATATAACAATGTAAATAACTAACAGCAGCATGTTTCAATTGTCGTTTCAATTGAAATCAAATTTAATAAATAAAAGAACATTAATCGTGAGTGATTGCTCACCTTTCGAGGCTAGAGAAGTTTGACACTGAAATGAGTATGATTCCAAACACAAATTTCAATGCAAAGCAGGATTGTTCGAATTTGACGATTAAAGCTGATAACAAGGAATCAATGAGAATCAATTAGAATCAGTTTTGATATAAACTAAAATATATACATTATTATCTTAAAACCAATATTCAAAATCTGGAGAAATTAAAATTTGTACTTAAATACTTATATATATATATATATATAACTTTTACATATAATATATATATATAAACAAGACAGATATACTTTAAACACGTATTAAATCAAATATCATCATATTATAAAATAAACAACTTTATATATAAACTATCATACATACTATAATAGAAAATATATATCAGCCGGCAAATCCACCTTTCCATCATACAAAAAAGTCAACAGACTACAACTTATATAAATAAATTCCAATTATAAATAGTCTTAAACTGCACAAAATGACATACAAGATATAAATATGTATGTCTAGACTAAACAGGCGTATTCACAAACAAATTACAGTTTTGAAAATTTAACAAATCTGACATATATATAAGCATCTTATTATAATATAAAATATATGCATACGGGTTATATATAGAAACGAACCTATGAATAGAATAGTAAACGAAATCAAGTATTATATAAATATCGAACAATAAAGCTTAGCAAACAACTCCTTTGTGAAACATGAATATATATATATATATATATAAGAACAAATTCCCTCGGCTGAGAATAAAGCATACATATAGAATCAATATACATATCATTCTTTAGAGAAAAGCGTAGTTTAACCACACATATGCTTAACAGATGAATGCCGAGAAAAAGAAGATGGTCGATCATGGTCGAACAAAGGGCAAAGTTGTTGCGCAGGATGGGTTTTGGAAAGATGCGATGAAGGCCGGAGGCTCTTGTGATCGAGGGCGGTAGAGCTTGAAGGCCTTGGCTGAGTTCGACTCACGGTGGTTGCACGAGCTTTTGTTTGGCCGTGGGCTGGAGATGAGTTGCAGGGTCTGGAGAGAAAGATGGGTCCGGTTGAAGATGGACGTGGGTTCGGTTGTGGGGGCTGTTGTGGTAGATGTTCGAGGAGGTTGACTTTGGCAGGGAGGCCGAACTTGCTAACGGCTGACGTGGAGGCGGTCGAGGCTGGGTTGGTGCTGCTAGGTTTGTGTGAGATGGGGACGAGTGTGTAAGGCGAGCGACGTATCGGAGTGGGATTGGGAAGTGAGACGTCATGTACGGTTGGAGCACGATCGGCCACGGCAAGGTAGAAGGGAAAGACTCATGGTGTTGGAGGAGCGGGCTATGGTAGGTGTGGTTGCAGGCTTCGGCCATGGGTGTGTTAGGTGGAAAGGACGAGGAGAGGAAGAGGAGATGAAAAGAAGAGGCTGACGAAGAAATAATTTAAAAGGTAGAAAAGGAATGTAACCTTTGTAAATATAAATTTTCTCAATGTATAGAGGCAAATTGATTATCAACGTGAGCTGGCAAGAAAATTAAACAAAACGAACGGCATTTACCTTGAACATTGGAAATTGATAGACAAAAGGTTGAAGTCAGTGAATAATATTAATAATCTGACCATTGGAATTTATATGGTGAATTTTAATGGTCTCCAGAACCCCTAAAGATACAAATTGAGTACCGATACGACTACCTGTTATGCAGATTTCACCGCGTACCGGTCTCCGAATTACAGAAATGAATTTGCCGTGGAGATCGACACGACAAGACGGTCAAAACGGTACACACATATCGATGGTACGATTATCCGATCAAAAATCGGTATTGGTGTGTAAATGTTGCTATTTCGTCGAAATTAAGACCGACGGAGCAATAACAGTCAAAATTTGAAAAAACGAAATATGACTTCTTGCTCAGAAGATGATTTACCATTTTCCTATATAAAAATATTCAAGTTTGGAAAACATTTTATTATCATCAAATATAAACTGATATAAATTGAAACAGAATTGCACAATAAAATAAACTTTCATATTTTCGGATGAAAATTTACCAGTTGCTATGTTTAACTAGACACATTTCAAATATTAAATTTTTATTTCAAATTTTTATTTTTAAAATTTCACGAAAATTCAATTAATCACATTATTAAAACAGTTAAAATTCACGGGTCATTACAGTAGTCCCTTTACCTAGTCATTTTTATGGAAATCCGAAATTCAATACGTGCCTGGCATTTTGTATGTAAACCTTTCACGCTGGAATTTAATAATGTAACAGTTTCAGCTATTTAATTTATTAGTGTGAAATAGACACTATTATAGTATAAGAGAATTTGATATGAAATGTTTTGGTTATCGTAAGGTAAGAACCTTGTCGGTATTTATTTGCGAATCGGTCTTACGAGATACCTTTTTTTATAAAGAAAAGGTTTAGATTACTTTATAAATTCTGTTGAGGTATGTTTTCTCATGCTAGTTTACCAGACTGATCCGGGTATTCCTCCCTTTCAATACTCGGGTCATACCGAATATATATACAGGTTTAGATTTGGTTCTTTTGGAGATTTAGCAGCCGAGTTGGAGATTTTCATGTCGTATACATGTATCTATTATTTTTCCACTGCTTTACATTGTTGTTATCATTGAAAATTATCAACATTTGTGAGGATAGGTTATTATAACCGTCTAAGCTAATGATTACTTATTGTGTACTCTGATATTGATTTATATATATTACAGTTTCTTTGAAAAGATTATTTGATCTATATTATATGTTATTCCGCTGCAATGTGAGGTTCTGTATTGTTTTGGTTCTGCTTCTCTCTTCTTCTTCTTCTTCTTCTCTTCTCTTCTTCTTTCTTCTCACCCTCTCTTTTCTTTCTCATGATCGTCTGCAATCGATGCATTTTGGGTCGAACATGCATGGTTTGCTATTGGATTCAAAGGGTGTCGAGTGCTGGTTGTCATATAAATGCAAACGTAGAGGCAAACGCTAATGTTGGTGCTGAGATTATACCCGTTGATATGGGGATAATGTATCAGTTCTTCATGAAAATGATGCAAGCTGGAGAGTTGCGAGAGTAGCTATAGGGAATGCTGGAGGAGCTAATCTGGTGGCTTTAGTTGGCAATAATTATGCTAAGCTGAGTAGGGATTACGCTAGTCTTGGAAGGAAGCCTATTCTAGGAACTGAGGATGCATTAGTAGTGGTGAAATGGCTATTGCATTTTGAAAGGATATTTACAGATCTCGGCTTGACGGATATGCAAAAGAGGAGAATTGCTTCAAAGAAATTGCAGGAAGCAGCATTGTTTTGATAGAACGGAGTTATCGTAGGAGAGCCACAGGAAGACCTGACTTGAGCTGAATTTCGAAGGAGGTTTGAAGAAAGATTTCTATCAGAGGTTGCCAAGTCAGCATTGCTCAGGAAGTTTGCAGATTTAGTCCAGGGGGATAGATCGGTGATTGAGTATGCTACAGAGTTTGATGAGATGTCCCGTTATAGATATGCTACTGTGGATACTGTCATTCGGAGGAATGATAAGTTTATCAAAGGATTGGGTCCTGAGATTGCCAGAGCAACCATGCCAAACCTCCGGGATCTGTATCATATTGTTGTTGAGGTGGCTATTCAGAATGAAGAGATGCTTTTTTACTTTTGGAAAAGGGAAACCAGTTGAGGTTCAGAATTTTCAGGGTAAGAAGCGTAAGTTCTTCAAGGAGAAAGGTGCCCAGTAAGGGGTAATGACTAAGAAGAGCACGGCAGGTATTGTTTGTTACAAGTGTGACAAGAAGGGGCGCTATGTTAATGAGTGTCGCTCGGGTAACGGAAGAGCGGTTGCAGTGAGGCTGAACGTGAAGTGCTACAACTGTAGCCCGATCGGACATTACAAAGACAAATGTCCCGAGGCTGCTAAGGCTATAAAGGGAAAGGCTTTGCATCGGAACTGTCTTCCTCTAGACCAATGGCTACAGTGGAAGGAAATCGATGATGGATTGCATGCATATGATTCATAGTACTCCGGTTAGGATACTATTTAATACCAGTGCATCGCACCCATTTATATCTTAGTATTTGGTAGATTGGTTATGTTTGGAACCTTTATACCTTATTGCTCCTTTTAGGTTTGTGAATCTTATAGGAGGGCATGCAAATCTGGGAATGAGATATGACCAGTTAGAACTTGATTTGTTAGATCATATATTTGCATGCAGTCTTACATATTTTTGATTTCGTGGGTTTGGGGATCATATTGGGTATGGATTGGCTAGATAGATATGATGCTAGGATATTTTTCCAAGAGGAGGAAATATCATTAAGACACCCTAATAGCCATAACCGAGTCATTTACTCGGTAAGGAGTATGAACGGAAATGCTTATGCGTTATTGGGTATTATGGGAATGGAAGTAGGGTTAAAGCAGGTTTACGTAGCAAGAGAGTTTGCAGATATGTTTGAGCCAGTTTCGGGCTTGCCATCGAAAAGAACAATCGAGTTTCGGATAGATCTTTTATCGGGAGTTGAACCCATAAGTAGACCACCCAGCAGGATGTCACCTACCGAGATGAAGAAATTGAAGGCACGGCTAGTGGAATTGGAAGGAGAGAATTTCATCCGGCCATGCAGTTCGCCTTAGGGAACGACCTCAGTATTTGTGAAGAAGCCAGATGGGTCGTTAAGGATGTGTATTGACTATCGTATGTTGAACGAGAGGACAATCAAGAATAGGTATCATTTGGCGAGGATTGATGACTTATGCGATCAGTTGAGTGGAGCCAGAGTGTTTTTCCAGATGGATTTGGCAACAGGTTTCCATCTACTAAGACTGGCAGAGGATAGTATTCCTTTAACATCATTTAGGACCAGTTATGGGTCATACAAGTGGTTGGTTATGCCATTCGAGGCTTACTAGTGCACCAGCTTTCTTCGTGGATTTGATGAATCGGTTTTTACGAGAGCACTTAGATAGGTTCGTGTTGGTTTTTATTGCTGACATTTTGGTATATTATAAGAACGAGAAGGATCGTGAGGATCATCTTAGAATAGTGTTGGAAACGCTAAGGCAACATCAGCTAAAGATGAAGTTCTCCAAGTGTCATTTCTAGAAAAAGGAAGTGAAGTTCCTTGGTCATGTGGTTTTCGAGGAAGGGTTAGCAGTTGATCTGGATAAGATCGAGGCCGTTAACAATTGGAAGAAACCAGACATGGTAAGTGAGATGCAGAATGGAAAGGTTATTAGTCTACACCGATGCATGTGGTACTGGGTTAGGTGTTGTGCTGATGTAGAATGGAAAGGTTATTGCCTATGCTTCTAGACAACTTAGACTGCATGAAGTGAGATACCCGACCCATGATTTGGTGTTGGCAGTGGAAATCTTCGCTTTGAAGGTGTGGAGGCATGATATTTTGGAAGAAAGGTTTGAGCTATTTACGGATCATAAGTCTCTATGATATTTATTCTCTCGGAAGGAGCTGAACATGAGACAACAGAGATGGCTGGAGTTTGTTGCGGCTTATGATATTGGCATAGAGTATACACCGAGAAAAGGAAATAAGGTGGTGGATGCGCTTAACAGGAAACATCAAAATGTGGTGTTAGCTATGTTGGCGAAATGGAAAGACTTGGAAGCACTGGCTACATGCAGTGTGCAGTTGAGGTCGACTGCTGGATCTAGTCGGAATATCACCATGATGTCCTATTTGGAAGTTCAGCAAGTTTTGATCAAACGAATTACTTCTAGGAAGAAAGAGCATCCGGTCTTAACCGAAAGGATTAGAAGGTTAGAAACTGGAACCGAGATCGATGATTTAAAGAATTTTATTCTTGAAGGCAGGGGTTGGTTGCGAAAGAAGGAACGGTTATGTGTGTCGGATATTGTAAACCTTAGGAAGGAAGTTTTTAGGAAATGTCATCGATAGAAGTTCACAATTCAACCTAGGTGAACCAAGATGGATCAGGATAGGAAGAGAAGTTTCTTCTGGGAAGGAACAAAAAGAGATGTTGGCTTATGGGTAAAACAATGTTTAAACTATCAGCAAGTAAAAGCCGAACATCAAAAGCCAAATGGTTTGCTTCAGCCTTTGGATGTTCCAGTTTGGAAGTGGGACTCAATGTTTATGGATTTTATTAACGGGTTGCCAAGGTCAAACCGGGGTAATGAAAGTATATAGGTCATAGTGGACAGATTGAACAAGAGTTTCCATTTCATTCCGTGAGGTCAACCAGGATGGCACCTATTTTGGCTAAGTTGTTCATGAACAACATCATTAGACTACATCGAATTCCTAGTAGTATCGTCAGTGATAGAGATGCTTTGTTTACTAGCGAGTTCTGGAAGAGTTTGTAGAATGTGTTAAGCAGTAAGCTCAAGATGAGTACTGCATATCATCCTCAGATGGATGGGCAGACAGAGAGAGTCAACAAGGTACCGGAAGATCTGCTGAGGGCTTGTGTGTTTGATTTTAGTGGTTCTTGGGAAGATCACTTTGCACTTAGTGGATTATTCTTATAATAATAGTTATCAGACTGCTATAGGAATGACGCCTTTTGAAGCTTTGTATGGAAAGCCATGCAAATCACCAATATGTTGGTAGAGATTGGAGAAAGATTGGTCCTTGGTCTAGATTTGGTGAGAGAGGCAACGGAAAAGATCGAGTTGATACGGGAAAGGATGAAGGAAGCTCAGTATAGACAAAAAAGTTATGCAGGAAAGAGGCGTAAGGATCTAAAGTTCTCAGTTGGAGATAGAGTTTTCATCAAGGTATCGCCGATGAAAGGTGTGGTTCGGTTCGAGAAGACCGGGATGCTAGCACCAAGATATGTTGGACCTTTCTTTTATCGGAGAAGATTGAGAGACTTGCATATCGAGTAGATTTACCGAGAAGTTTGGTTGGGGTTCATAATGTGTTTCATGTTCTCATCTTATGAAGTATGTTCATGATCCAGAAACTACTATCGCTCTGACAGCACTGGAGGACTTAGTGGTGGAACCGGATATGACTTTTATGAGGCATCCAGTTCATGTTGTGGCAAAAGATGAGAAGTGGTTAAGGACCAAGACAGTCAGGTTGGTGAAAGTTCAATGGAGCGACAACGTAAAGGACTATACTAGGGAGACAGGAAACAAGATTAGAGCTACTTTTCCTAGGCTGTTTTAGATGGTAAGTTCTATATTGAGTTTATATAGAATTCGGCCGGTAGGTTATATTAGCTTTGCTTACATGGGCTATATGCTTGTTGTTTTGTCCTTACTGTAATTTCAGGAACGAAATTCTTTAAGGAGGAGTTTGTAATGCCCCTGAATTTTAATTAACATTATTCAGGATATTTAATTGAATAAATTAAAAAAAATGTGAATAATTAGGGAGATGAGATTAATAAATCCAATGGCTGTGCCTTAATGAATGAACTAAAATAAGTCTTAACTAAATTAAGAAGGAGGAACTTTCTAAGGCGCAAACTTTGAAATGGGGCTACATTTCTTAATATAAATCTCTTCCTCCATTTTAATAAATTTTCACTATCTCATTCATAACTCCTCTTCAACTTTCGGCCGGCCATTAAAAGCTCCAGGAAGAGAAATAAACTGAAGAAAAAAGCTAAGGATTTAAAGTTAGGAAATTATCTCATTCTCCAATTAACTAATCAAGGTGAATAATCATGTTTGTCATCTCATTTTTCTATGTTTTGATTGGTTATGGGTTACACCCGATTCATGTTTGTGATTTTGGTTAGGATATAACCATTTAAACCCTTGTTTGGATAAGACATGGGTGTTTTAAATGTCAATGAGCTAAGTAACATGTTTTTATTCGGTTTTGGTTAAATTACGAGTTGTTTTGATCTTCGTATGCTTTAAAATTTTAATATGTTGAAGTATATGATTTATCATATTTTTGGTGATTTGTGAGGTTTCTTCCTTAGTGATTTCCTAAGGTCATTAAATTATTTAAGTCTAAGGGCTAAATTGCAAAACTGCCTTCGAATTAGTCAATTCGGAGGGAATGCTGCAATTCAAAATTTTAATTGGGGAAGAAGAATAAAGTTTTAAGAAAAAGGTTTACTTTTGTATACTTTTTACTATTTGGAAGTATAAGAGAAGGCTCCTCAGCCAATTAAAATCAGACAAGCAAGATAAAACATCACTTCAATAGGCCCAGTTCTGCCTTCGACTCCAACAAGCCCGCTTTTACCCTTTTGACGAAGTTGAAAGGTACCTTTTGTCTAAGATGGAAGGTAAATAATTATTTTTCGACATGGTTGAAAGTTAGGCACAGTGTCGAAGGGAAGACGGGTGAAGGGATGAGGAGGCTGCTTCCTTTGCTTTCGAATAGAAACATAATTGCTTTTGAATCAGTTGAAGAGGGACCCTTCGCCCCTATTATTTTATAAAAGACTAATTTTTTTAATATATTCAGGAAGAGATTTCGAAGGGGATCTTCGAAAGTTTAAACCTTCAAGAGAATTGTTCTATAATGTTTTCTAAAAAGGTGTTTTGATACTTTCGACTAAGTAGAAGGGATGCCTTCGACAAAGTCGAAGGGAAAGAAGGGGTTACTTTTGAACCTCCCATTGTTTTTAAAAATAAAAGTTTTAATACCGACAAATTCGAAGGTTAAACCTTCCGACATGATCAGAAGTATACTTTCGAATGGTTGGTTCTAACACCAACACTTCATTGTTTTTGAAGGGTTTCGAAAGGTTTTGATTTCAAAATGTTTGATTTCGAAAGGTTTCGAAGGGGTTACCTTCAATGATTGCGAAAGGTTTTGAGCTTCAATGATTTCGAAAGGTCTTGAATTTCATTTCTTTCGAAAGGTTTATAAATGGTTTTGTAAGTGGGATACCCCAGGCTTTCTACAAGGTTGAAAGGTAGAACCTTCCGACAAGGTCGAATAGAAACCTTCCGATAAGGTCAAAAGGTAAGACCTTTCGGCAAGGTCGAAAGGAATTATTTGTGATGCTTTCAAAAGAAGGGTTTCCAAAGGGGCTAACTTTGGATGTTCATTTGCTTTCGAATGAGACTTTGAAGGGTTTTAAAGGGCTGTTTTTAGTCATTTTTCTTAAGTAAAATTTTGCTAAGTCGAAGGGGTTACTTCGAAGGGTCAGAGCATAAAATACTTATCTTTGTTTGAATATGTAAGGGGATTCTTATATAAGATGAATGTTAATAAACCTTGGGGACACCGAAGTGGGTTTAATGCTTTTGATACATGGTTTGGGATTACAAACAAAAATATGCTTTCGAAAATATACATTAGGGCTATCAATGTGTTTTTATTTAATTCAACTTAATTGGGGCTACTAATGGGAATAGGTTAAACAGGTGGTATACCTGAGGAAAATAAGTAATCACAGGGATCATGAACTTTTATAAATGATCATGGGGATCGTGATGTTTTAATTGGCCAAGTGTTGGGTTCTTTGTTAACCTAGGAAAACCATGAAATGTGCGGTGGATAGCCCACATCAAATTTCTGGAGAAAAGAATGTTTTGTCAAAGGTGGTTAGCCTCGGGATTTGGCACCCAAGGGTTCATGGTCATCCTAGAAAAACTATGTTTTGCGGTGGATAGCCCATAGCTCTTTTATAAAATAATATACGATGGGTAATCTACATTTATTTTAAATGGATTTGGGATGGATGGTCCTATTAAATTATGATGGATAGTCATTTTATTGATTTTAGATTAAAAATCTAATAAGTTTCTTTTAGATGGGATATCTAATAAATAGGTGCATAAGATATCCAAGACATATAATTTATGGCTTTATAGTTCATATTATGTTAAGACTAATCATTTTTGGTACAGGCATAGTAAATTATTTGGATGTTTGTTTTAGACACTGGTGAGGGAAAACCCATTCCGCTAAGCGACATGGTCTCACTAGATGTATGTTTACGATAAGAGTTGATGGGGGACTATTCATACCAGATTTATTGTCTGACTCAAAGTTGTGTTTCTCTACAAACTCTCATTTACTCAAAATTAATCTGAGTAGTCTGAGAGTGGGAGACTTTCAGGTTTTGGGACGAATAAGCTTTTGGTACCATCTCCAGTTCTAATTAGCAATTTCTATCATTTGCCACTCGCATCTTTTTCTTTAAATGTAAAACTTGAAATTTTCTCATAAAAATTATTTATTAATGCATGCATTAATTGCTTCACTTCCTGTAGCTCTAGGCACAATCGGCAATACTTGTCGAAAATATCTTCCCATAATAAGGATTTTACCACCAAATGGTTCATCTATATCCATTATATCTCACATAGTTCTATCAAATGCCTCAAAAGCATAACGATGTACCATTGTAGCTTCGTCCCACATAAGAATAGTTGACTAGTTTAGCATTTTTGCTAATTTTGATTGCTTGCTTATCGAGCATGTTGACGTTGCTTTTTGTTGTAATGGAAGTTTAAATATTAAATGTGCAGTTCTTCCACCAGGTAGTATAGTTGTAGCCATAGCAGATGTAGCTGTTGCAATTGCAATGCCACCGTCTTTTCTAACAGTAGCCAAAATAGAACGGTATAAATATGTTTTCTCAGTCCCTCTAGGACCATCTATAAAGAACAAATATTTCTCTTTTTTCACAATAGCATTCGTAATTGTATTGTAGGCTCTCTATTGGTTGTCATTCAACTTTTCAACGGCTAGAAAATCATCTTTGGAAATAGGAATTGCTAGTTCTTCTTCAATTATCTCTGAACTATCATCATATGCATCGTAATCATATGTTCTTGATATATTTGGAAGATCATAATCAGTTGTGCTTTTGTTTTTTGGAAAAGTAATAAATCTTTCAAAAGATGATTCGTTAGAAGTATTTAAATAGTATTACTTAAACTTTGATAATCTTCTACTATATGATCGAAAAATTCACCCCATAACCTTTGCACACCAGATGGATTGGAAAAAACCAAAATAGTTACAAATCACGTTCTCAAAGAAATTGGCATCTTTGTAATAGAAGCTTCGGCAATGCTCTTATACTATCATCTTTTTCCAAAAATCCTCGTTTTACAGCAACTTCTTTAAATGTTTAATTCCTTACTCTGTCAACTGTAAGCAAATCATCAAAGGAAGTAGGTCTTTTAATATGATTTAAAAATAATCTCAAGAAAAACATTACCTTCTATTGTTTGTACTGTATATATATTCTACCAATCACTCTAATATTCGATTCTCTTCTTTTTCATTTCTTGATACCTTTAAGCCAATGCTAGCATTCGGGAAATTCACGATATAGAAGCTGTCTTGCTTGTTCATCGATTGAATTTATATAGAAGAAGCAATGTATGCTGATTAATTTCAACGGCTAAAACTTCATTGATCGTTTGATGGTTGTAAAACATAACACTTCGTTTACTTAGATGATGTATTTGAAGGCGCTCAATTGATGCATATATCTTATTAAGAAAATATATAAAGATCCTCAGCAATGCTTCTAGAGCAGAAATCCACTTTGCATCAATGAAATGTTGTATCTCATTATAGTATGGTTCGGGTCGAATTTGTATTTGAACATGATCAGGACCTTTGTAAACATATTTAACACTTTCTATACTACTACATATCTCTACGTTGATATGACAATTATATTTACGTAGTAACCAAGATTTTAGGGTACAACCCATCTATTATCTACCATCAACTTTCCACTTCTATCGATAGGAATAGATATGTATGTGTCACGCCTTTTATAAATTTGATATGAATCTGTACCTTGTATAGCTACAGCTGAAAATTGTTTTGGATACTCTCTTTTGCAACTGCCCTTTTTCATGCAAGGAGAATTATGATTTTGATTTCCACACAGTGCATGAATGATCCACTTCATTACCATAGCATATAACTCTGATTCTTCATTAACAACTAGTATTTCTGTTATAACAATTTCATCGTATTCATCTGATTAGCTAATTTGTCTTCTTCTTTGAAAATTATTAGCATATGAACATGTGGTAAATCTCTTTTTTGAAATTCAATTACATGGACATGAGCAGCTATTTTTCCAAGTGCTCCTTCCGTGAAAATATCTTTTTTCAATTCCCCGTATTTTGCATGAAAGATCCTTGTTAAATCTGGTCTGTCTTGTGGGTCTTGACCAAGTAATAATTCACTAACGATTTCATTCCAAAATGGATTGCATGTCATCGTAATGAATAAATCCGGCTTACCAAATTTATGTACTAAAGCCATTGCATCATGATATCATCGATACATATCACGTGGACATCCAGTATACGAAGAATGAGTATTGTTCTTGTACCAATATTTCCTACATAAGAGATTTTATTGAAAACTAGTAACATGAATTTTAATTGTGTTTATACGAATTTGTACTAATTGTAAAAGATAGAATTGTGTATTCAAAAAATACACGCTTGCATCAGTTTCCCCCGCATCCAGAGCATCTTCTAATCCATGATAAGCTGTAATGGTGTTTTGATTACTCCTATGCCATCTTAGCCTGTTGGTACCTATCCTGATATAATTATTAACGATGTACGGTTGAAAAAACCGACCATATCAAAGGAAAAGTGATTTATCATTTTCTCGAATCTATAGAAAAAATTAACAGTATAAATTTACCACGAAGTAATATGTTTATATAAAATATAGTTGTATATACCTATAGAATATTAGCGTAATATTCGCGACATGAAAATTTGTAACCATTTTCATCTTGACTATTTATATCCCATCCATAACTTCCATATGGTAGTAAAATTGGAAATTGTAATGGGCCAGAATAACTAGCTGTTTTGAGAACAGTTATGAGTTGTCCAGATTTTGCCCCAACTATAATATCTCTTTCATGTATTTCCACATTTTCGGCTCCTTCTACCCAAATTCCAGCAACTTGTGAAGCAGTTGGAAGAGCATATTGTTTTAGGTTTGAAGATGGTTATTTTATAATAATTTGCAACGTTGGATATTTGACTTCTGTCCAAGTTGCCGAAATACATATACAAAACTATTATATGTATTAAGAGCATTTTGCAACTTCTCCAAATTTCTCGAATCAGAGTATTATTTTCAAACAATCGATTTTCGATTTCGCGCTCTGTATCATATTTGTAAAGTTGTAGGAATCTTGGACGATCACTGGATGTAGGTACCAAACTATCTATTTTATGATATATATATATATATATATATATATATATATATACTGCCTTGAGCACGAAATGTATATATTCCATCTCTTCCATTAGCCAAGTTCTCATCAATATGTACTCCCATTGATATAAATGCAAACATATGGCTATAAGCTTGTATGTTTCTTGGAAGTGTTTCCCTTCATCCGATTGTTCAGTGTACAGTTCAAAGATCTCATCCGGTGATGAAATTGACTGTAAATTATTTTTCCGTTTATGCCGGAAAAACTATTTGATTCTCAATAGAAGAGTTTTGCTTTGACAATATCTACATATCCTTGACCATGGCAAATAGAACTTTTAAAAACCGAAATGATTTGTAAAGCTTCTTACACAATTATGTCTTACGATAGAACTTTGACATGATTGACCCACTCTGTTTGTTCTTATGTTTCTATTCAAGTCATCTCTATGTTCAAAAGGTAATGTACTAATGTCTTCTTATTCTTCATTGTTCATTGGTCCACTAAGATCTTGATCTGCTTGAAAATTTTGATAATAAATTTTGTAAGTTTTTTTAACATGAATTGACTCAATAAACTATGTGGGTGATAAATTTAATATGACTTAAGTTCATAAATTTATACTTTGATTATATTGATAAATATATTATAATATGATGAAGCTACTTGTACTACTTGCATAGGTAAAATAAACTTTAGTAAATATAACTTTTATTGTTCTCACGGTATAACATACCGAATTATAGGGAATAGTTCTCTAAAGTAATACTTGTATGTTGTGTGAGCAAGGTACTAAAAAAGAATTACTGGTACTACTTGTTTGTGATGCATCATCATTTATATTTTTTGACTCTTTCAGATTTTCTACTACAATAAATAGTATGATATTGTTCAATATTTTCCTCTTTGTCTTCTTCAGTCATTAACTTTTTTCCTTCTTTATAGCGAATACGACGGTGCTCTAATTGTTTTTCCCTTTGTTTAGAACTTAATTCAGAACGACATTGTCCTTTTCTTTTAGCCTTGATTTGAGCATCCAATAATGCTTCTTGGTGAGTTCTCTCAATGATTTTAGGGCTTCTACGCAGTACTAAGGGTGCTTGAGTATATTGTATTACTTGATGTTGGTTTCTTTCAATAATTCTTGGACATCTATGGGGCACTAAGGGTGGAATGCAGTTGGATTCAATTTGGTGTTGTTGAACTCTATTAATAATTTCCGCCTTTTGTAACTCAGGGACTTGGTTAGCTTCCATTATTTGACGTTGAGTTCTCTCGTTGATTCTAGGACTTCTACATGGTTTTAACTTGGAAAATTGATTGGCTTCCATGAGTTGATGATGAAATGCACAAAGTTTAAAGTGGAATTTGTTTGACCTATAATCCTAGAAAAAATACTCAATTTGTATTATAAGTGAACATCACCATTTAAGCCTTAAGAGCTAAGTCGCATATATTTATTAGTAAAACTAAAATACCTAATATAAATAATAATATGTTTCATAGTAAAGTTAGAACATGCTTTACAACATGTTGATATAGTAGAAAACATGTAAAGAATTTTTCAGAGAATAGGAAGTAATTGTAGTTAACAAAATAATTATTTAGCAAAAGAAATATTTAACTTATATTAAGCAATTAATAGGTGGGACATGTTATTATGAACAGAATATAAAAATACAAATCTTCCATAAACGTCATCGTATGTAATGTTTGGATAAGCTAAATGAATATGAGATATCAATAGACTAAGTTGCTTTCACTTTTCAATTTTTACCAAATTTAAATTTCAAGATGCACCTCTTAAGTAATAATCAAAGTTGAGCGATGAGGATGAAAAACTTCTTCGGATTCAAAACCAACAAATTGAAAGTAAGCCTAAAAACAGAAAAATGCAAGTGAAATTATATATATATATATATCGCAATAATAGAAGAATAAGTTTTTAATAATGCAGTAATAATCAAGTGTAAGCACTATCCCAGAATTTTTAATCCCAACTCATGTATGATATAATAGAGTGTAAAAGAGAATGCACGTTAAAATAAGTATAACTGTTTCGGTGATTGAAAGATATTTGGTTGCCTTGTTTGCTGATGTCCAAACGCCTTTGTTAAAATGCATACAACACCTCCTTTCTTTCTAAAACAAATTAAAGCCTTTGGGGACTAAAAGCATTAATTTCGACAGCACTTGTAACATCCCCCACTTGGAGGCTCAAAACTGACGGCTACGGATGCTGCAGTCATCCATAGTTATTAATCCTCGACAACCAAGTAACCCAATATTAGATAAATTGATATAGCAGAAACACATGGATATGGAAAAGTTTAAAAATCTCAAAATAACATTCACATTCCATTTAAAAAATCCATTTCAACATTCTTTACATAATCCCACAACGTTAATCACATTCAAAAACTACAATTATTACAATATACTGCAAGAGCGACATATGAAGATGCCCCCTTGATGATCAGAGCATATAATAGGAAATAAACAACTATGCCTTAACAAAATAATACAACAGAATAATATTAGAGAGAACTCAAATAATTACATGCATCCTGCACGTCTTCAGAAGTTTATTCGTCTTAAGAGGTACTCGAAAACCTCAAATCTCAAACTACTTAAAAATCAATTTGAGTACCCGAGAGTTTGAAGGGAAAACATAAACTTTGAGTCAGACATAAAGCCTGGTATGAACAATAATCAACCATCTTAAATCATTTAGATATCTAGCAAGACCACGCCGCTTAGTAGAACGGGTTTCCCCTCACTAGTATCTTAAACTTTTATAAACCATATTCTGTGGTCCTGCATCCACAATGGTTAAATCAAAACATTATTATGTGATGATATGAAAAACAATTGAATCAATTTTGGATTACCCATCCTCATTCTTTTTGACTAACTGTCATGATTATAGTTTCTAGGATTACTATAAACCTAACAGTTTTCATGGGCTAACTAATAACCGATTAAATATTTATGGACTCCCTATCCAGTTATATAGTTTTGTGGGATCTATGAACCTATTGGCAATTCCGATATCATTTATATTATTATCCTAGTTTTCATGGGACTATCTGTCAATATCATACAATTTTCATGAGCTTACTGTAAATCTATTGACCATATGTCTATATCTCATTATTTTATCTGGATATAGTTTTCATGAGCTAACTGTAAACCTATTGGTAACTCCAATATCATTTATATTATTATTATCCTAGTATCATGGGCTGACTAGGAACCTATTGACTATCTGTCAATATCATACAGTTTTCATGGGCTAACTGCAAACCTATTTCCCCATGCCAATATCTTTTTCCCTTACATAGTTTTCATTGGCTTATTGTGAACCTATTGGCCCTGCTAATATCATACAGTTTTCGTTGGCTAACTGTAAACCTACTGGCCTCTTCCGATATCTTTAATTTTACTTTATTAATATGCCATGGTTTAGCTTCTTAATGAGATTGAATTAGTTATTTTGAAAACTATACTTTTGAAATCTTCGAAACCTTGCTTTCGACCTCACTAGATAACCACCTTCGAAAGCTTATATCTCTTTTCAAAACATTAGACTCCTGCGTTTTAAAACACTTTAAAATCTTACTTTCGAAATCTTTCGAATATAATAAAGTGTTACTCATTAGTTATTTGAACACTATCTTCGAAACCATTGGAAGTATCTCTTCCTAAAGTATTGAAAGTCCCCCTTTCGACATCATTGGATATACCTTTAAAATATCATTTGGATCAAAGCAAATATAAACGAAATTATCTCTTTCGAAACCATTCTTTACCATATAAAAATATTAGGGAATTAATGATAGTGTCGAAACCATCGCTTTCGACAGAGTCGAAAGCTTACATTTGAAATATTGAAGGATAGCTTCGAACCCCTTTCGAAACCGTTGCTTTCGAAACCCATATCCCTTTCGAAAGCATTAAAAAGCGGCTTAATAGATCTTTAAAATAAATGATACCTTTCGACTGCATTGATGACTTCAATACCTTCGAAAGGTAAAAGAATTGGCGGCAGGGCTTCGACTAGGTCGTAACCCGTTCTTTAAAATGCATTGATTTATAATTAAAGGGTCTCTTTTGAAACCCCTTCTTCTTTTAAAACAAACTGGCAACCCCTTCGAAAGTCATTATAAAAACTCCTTTCGAAAACATACGTATCCACCAAGTCAAAAGCTTAGTAAAACAATGGCAGGTGCTTAACTTTTTAAAATAAACCAAGATATCATCTCTTTTGAAAACTACCCTTCGAAACCATACCTTCCCCTTTACTCTAATCCATTACGTACCATCTAAGTAATACCTTGTGTATTGGTTATTGAGCTTAATGGGGTTTTGACTTGATTGAAGTCGATAGGTAAGGGTCGAAAGGTTCTTCCATCAGAGGCGAAACCTATTTTCCTAGATTAAACACTAAATTAAAACTAATCTGCCTACATGTAAACATATTATTGGTTGCCTCAATCAACTGCCTTTTTATTTTGGATAAGTATTGTTACCCGTGGGCTTGACCAAGTAACAAGTCACTTGGCATAGGGCCTCATTTGGCATCAAGAGGTCGCTCGACATAGAGCACCGTTGGCTCAAGAGGTCGTTCGTCATAGAGCACCATTCGGCATCCAAGCCTCATTCATCATCTAGCCTCGTTCGGCATCCAAACCTAGTTCGGCATCCAAGCCTTGTTCGACGTCCAAGCCTTGTTCGGCGTCCAAGCCTTTTTCGGCGTCCAGCCTCGTTCTGCGTCCAAGCCTCGTTCGGCATCTAGCCTCGTTCGGCATCCAAGCCTTGTTCAGCATTCAAGCCTCGTTCAGCATCTCTCCTCGCTCGGCATAAGAGCATCGTTCGGCATGGAAGGGCCGTTCGGCATAGCAAGGTTATTCGGCTTTTCTTCTCACAAGGCATAGCAAGGTCGTTTGGCATTTTACCTCGCTCGGCACAACAAGGTCGTTCGACATCTCCTCTCGACTGGCGTCAGGTCTCGTTCGGCCTACACTCTTCACTCAGCACACTGTCTCAAACGACATGCAGATACCGTTCGGCACATCTTCCTCGATCGGCATACGAATGTTGTTCGGCCTGGGTACGTGGTTTGGTAATTGTCGTTCGGCATTTCTTCCTCAATCGGCATGCAAATGTCGTTCGGCCTTGTTACGTGGTTTGGCAATTGCCATTCGGCATTTGGGGCTCGGCGTACAGAAGTCATTTGCTACGGGCCAAGGTGTCTTACTCCTAGGCCCATGAGGGAAGTCCAACCCATCTTCGTCTTTGAATAGAAGGGCAGGGGCACAGTGAAACGGATCTTTTTTGGATAATACTGGGGAGACTCTGCCATTTTCAAGACTCATTCTATTTTACTTAGCATTTGTATTCAAGTCTTTATAGTACAGATTGTATCTGTATTCAAACACTTGTGAAAACAATAAAGATCAAAACTCAAAGTGGACGTAGGCAATTACGCTGAACCACTATAAACCGGTGTTCTTGTCTTTGCATTTAATTTTAGCATATAGTTCTCTGTTTTAATTTACCTTCTTCATTAATCTCTCTACACAATCTTTCTCAAGGTTATTAGTAACCAATTCTAGTGTTAACATTTTGGTGCTTTCACTGAGAATCGAATTCTCAGGCAGCAAGGATCTGCTTCATAGCTACTTGATTGAATAAATCCCCCGAAGGAGATCCAACTTATTTACAGGATGTCCGTTGAATCTACTCAGAGTTTCGATCAACAACTCTACTATGGGAAGACCATGTACCCGATCAGCCTCTCATAACGCAGGCGCCAATGAGACTGCCAGCGTACAACAGATAGGACCAAGCAATCAGCAAGTTAATCTCGACATAGGGATTGCTAGAGTTCATAACCAGACGGAAATTGTTACCAAAAGAGAGTTCAACGACTTGATGAGAGAACTCATGGAAAGTAGAAGACAACTTGCTGAGTAGATTCAAGCTAACGCTAACCTCATGACTCATCTTACTCAGCAACAGCATCAGAATGCTGGAGGTAGCCATGTTCCTTACTCTTCATCTGATAGCTCGAATTCATCCAATGAACCTTCCAGGCATAGATGCCGTAAAACTGAAACTACACAAGTAAGTGTTGTTGATCGATCAACTAGGGATCACTTACATCTTGGAGACCACACCCAAGCCGGAATGGGAAACTTAGGAGCTGGATCACGTATGGAGACTGGATGTCAGGTTCGCCAAGACCCCAACGAAGTTGGCCCTAAGATACACGTTTGGCAGACCGCCAACAGAGGAGACACCAACCTGAGCGGTCCTGAAGAATAGAGACCAACCTTTCATCCTCCATACAAACTCTGGACTTATCGGCTATGGTCAGGCAGTTAATGAGAGAGAATCAAGGCTTGAAAATGATGATTGGGGAATATCCAAGAGTCATACTCCCTTTACGGATACTATTCTACAAGTCGAGTTCCCCAAGAAGTTTAGCATGCCAACCATCTCGGCCTACAAAGGGAAGACTGATCCTAGACAGCATGTGATGAGGTACGAATGGATGATGGATTCGCCTAGAGAAAATGGTGCAACCAAGTGCAGACGCTTTCCAATTACTTTATCTGGAATCGCCACCATGTGGTTCAATCGACTTCCCCTACGATCTATATCCAACTTCGACGAATTGGCGATGAAATTTGTGGAACAGTTCAGGATACACGCCACTCATCCTAAGGATGTGATGCCCCTATCAACTGTAATCCAGGCTCCAGGGGAGTCATTGAAAGAGTATTTGCAGAGATTTCATGTTACGGTTACCAAAGATAGCAACCCTAATGACCACGCGATCCTGATGGATGTAATTCGAGGAGTGGGTCCGGATTCAGAGTTTGGAGACTGGTTGGCAGGAAAACCTCCAACTACGCTAGAGCGTTTTTACTCAATGGCTCATCAGTTCATGAGAAGGGAGGAAGCCAGGTGGACAAGGCGAGATAAGGCACCAGGGCATGTTCAGGAGACTGTGAAAAGCAACGTCACTGTAAAACAATCCGGTGACAATTCAGGGAAAGTTCAAGTCAATGTCCAAAACAAGCCTGGGTAATCTAAAGAATTCGGAGGCGGAAATCCCAAAAAGAAAAGGGAAGCAGAAAAGTGGAAACCAAGGATTCTGACTTATAACGAATACATCCACTAAATACATCGCTGGAGAATGTATATCTACAAACCTATGACACTATCGAATATAAGAAGCCTTCTTCGAAGCAGACGTCGGAGAAACAGATCCAAATAGGTAAATTTTGTAGATTTCATGAAAGCTAGGGCCACAATTCAAATGAGTATCGTCATTTGCAAGATCTCATTGAGAAATTTATAAGAGAAGGAAAGCTAGAACAGTTTGTGCGGGCACCGTAGTCGAGAGGTTTGGGCCCATCGAATCAAAATCATATCCCAAAACGGGCAGGGCAGGAGGAACCGGCTCATACCGGCGGGAGATTGGTAATAAATGCAGTTAGTGGTGGTCCTTATCCAACAGGCCAAAGCTGGAAGGAAGAGAAATCGTACACCAGATCCATTAGGCATCCGGATTTCGAGTGTCATAGTAATTTGGAAGATATATCCCCGACCATACGACGGAAAACGTTGACCGATGACATCGTGTTTCGAAATAGAGATGCTGACAGGATCGAAGCCCCAACTACAGATCCACTGGTCATATCAGCTCAAGTAGGTCATGCTTGGATGAAGAAGATTCTGGTCGACAGTGGAACTTCTGTGAATATAATACTTAAGCGAGCCTATGACCAAATGGAGATGGAGGCCAAAGATTTGAAGCCTTGTTGACTCCTTATTTATGGCTTCGATGGGAATGCAACTAGACCCATTGGGATGGTGGAAATGCCAATAGAGTTGGGAACTAGAGCATGTTGGAGTGTCTGGATGTTGCAAGTTGTTGTATGGAACATAGACTCGCCATACAACGCTTTCTTAATCTGACCGACCCTTGCTGAATTCAGGGCTGTTATTGCTCCATGGTGTCTAATAAAATTCCCTACCGCCAATGGAGTTGGGGTCGTTCAAGGGGATCGGGATGAATTGAGAGCAGTCGTGTACCGAAGTCGAGTCCCTCGATTTCACAATATCAAGGTCCGATCCCGAACCTTCGAACTCGATGATTTTGTCCACAAAAGAATGTAATCGGTACCTTTGCACACGAAACAGCGTGGAAAGGGCCATACGTGATTGAACGAAAGCTCGAAAATGGCATATTTAAGTTAGCAACCATTGGCATTCCTACTTTGTCAAAAGCCTGCAACAGCGAGGATCTTCTCCACTGCTACACATGACAAACTTTATTTATTTAGTATATTAGCCATTTGCAATTTGTTTCTGCATTTCGAAACTTGGATTTGTAATAAGGCAACTGACTTTGCCATATTTTCTTATTTTAAAAATAAAATGCCACCTCTTCGCACAAGAGCTATGATCTATTGAATATGTCATACAACTATCACAATGCACGAAGAGCAAAATTCCATCATAGGGTGGGATTTTCTCAAAGAGAGAGTGACTGTGAAATGACCAGTCACTCGTTAAGAAAAACCTGAGCTTGGGGGCAAGTCATCGCACTAGAGACTAAATTAGATTGATACACAACAATCCTCTTACAAACTCCAGATTTCCAGAATGTGAACTGGAGTATAAGTCACTAAATGTGGTTTCGAGAAGGGTGGATCTGTCCGCCTAACGACCTCGCCCATGTCCAAAACAAGTTCGAGGAGGATAGATACGTCTATCTAATGACCTCGCTTGTCAACTCAGGGTGGATGTGAATCAACCATTCATGATCTAAAATTCTCCAAGTCCCCTGAGTGTGGACTGGAGTACTTTATGTCCCCTTAGTGCGGACTAGAGTATAAACAACTCAAAATCTCCAAGTCCCCTAAGTGCGGACTGGAGTACTCTAAGTCCCCTGAGTGCGGGCTGGAGTATAAATGACTAAAATCTCCAAGTCTGTTGAGTGTGGACTAGAATACTCTAAGTCCCCCGAGTGCGGACTAGAGTATAAATGACTAAAATCTCTAAGTCCCCTGAGTGTGGACTGGAGTACTCTAAGTCCCCTGAGTGCGGACTAGATTATAAACCACTCAAAATCTCTAAGTCCCCTGAGTGCGGACTGGAGTACTCGAAGTCCCTTGAGTGCGGACTAGAGTATAAACGACTCAAAATCTCCAAGTCCCCTGAGTGCGGACTTGAGTACTCCAAGTCCCCAGAGTGCGGACTAGAGTATAAACACTTGAAATCTCCAAGTCCCCAGAGTGTGGACTGGAGTATAAACGACTTAAAATTTCTAAGTCCCCAGAGTGCGGACTAGAGTACAAATGACTTAGAGACATTAAGTCCTCAGAATACAGACTAAAAAATATTCTAAGTACCTGAAGCATGAGATGAATAGCTTGGGTTTAACTCACAATAGCTTGGGTTTCAACCACAGTTATACAGAATGTTGAACAACAAAAGTCGTTTGAAAGGAAAAAGAACTAAGTTTTATTTACTCATCCAAAATGAGGTTCTACTACAACTCCTCCAAAACTTAAGGTCGAAAGTCTATCTACACTGACTACGAAAATAAATAAACATAATTACATAATCTAAGCTGACTCTCGTTGAACGAGTGTAACAGCATTGACTTCTTAGGTTTCTTTTCCTCCTTTGTTCGCTCAGGTGACTCTTCCCCTACGCGTTTTCTCTTGGAAGCTTTGCTTGATGGGGAGGTAACAACTGAGGAAGAACGAGGGACCTCTAGTGTCTTGGACCCACCAGGGAGGATGACCTTCAAAGGCTTGTTCAAAGGATCATCTAGGTCCACGACTTAGGGCTCGACTTGGATTTCAACTCCTCCGCGAGCTGCTCCTTCATGCTCATTTTCGAAGTTTATCCAGAGGCGCTTGTGATCTCAACTTCATAACTTTCTTTGATGGGAGACGAAGTTTCGGACTTGTTCTCGTCAAGCGTCTATATCACTTGAGCATCAGGGCCAGGAGCCTCTCCCGCTTACACAGCCTCGCCCTTTTTTTCCTTCTTCTCCTTGGCGTCACCGCTCCTCGGAGTGGGCTCAGGGTCAGAGCGATTTACGAAAAATAACAAAAGACAAACATTAGAATACAATAATCTCTTACCGAAAACGATGGCTCTTTGAACTTCAAAAAAGAAGAGTTATGTACCAGCTTCTTGCTGGATCTTAACCTCCAAGGAGTCTCACCCTCTAGAATGGGAGATAGAATATGAATGCCAAGGCCAGGGTCTTCTGGGTCATAACCAGCGTGTTGCTCAAATGGATCGAGTATTGGCCGATCATCCGATTGAGTAGGAGGAAGGGTTGGGGACTCGGTTCCAGATGGACCGACAATGACATCTTTTCCTTTTGATGAGGAGGAACCTTTGCAGTAGAGGGTCTTCGATGTAGACTAGTCTGAAGGCTCGTTCCCCTTGAGAAATTCTTTCACTAAAGCCTCCTTTTCAACCTCTTTGGTGCCCAGCTCGACCTTCCTGGTCTTTATTAAAGTCTCCCATGCCACGGCTAGAAATTCGAGGTAGCCCTCTCCAAGAAAAGTTAAGTCCCAATGCATGAGGACACGGGCGTTGTATTCCACAATAAGTGGGTCGAACATGCACTTAATCTCCTCCATACCAGCTTCTGTGGCCGCCTCAAGGCAAGTGTCAATCTCCGCTGATGCTTTCTCTTGCCCTCTTCACGTGCTTCATCTTTCAGCATCCCGACTTTGGAGAGCTCTTCGTCAAGCTTTGCCTTCAGGAGTCACGTAGCAACAATCTCGTCGCAATATCGTTGCGACTCTTCCTAGGCAGCAGTTTTTTCCACTCTCTCATTACAGAGTTGATCTTCCAAATCTTTGACTCAGAGGGCAAATTCATCCCTTTCCTTCTGAATTGAATCCTTCTCTAAAGCCAGGGCCCCGCAGCGTTGGACTGGTTTATCAATTTCATTCTTATGAGTTATCTCCAGATGATTGACGGCCTCCGAAGTATCTTTAGCACTTTGTTGGGCGGCTTCTAGCAGAGACTTGTATGCAGAGAGCTCTTCATCCTGAGCATTGATAATGTCTTTATCGTGAATGGCTTCGAGCTTCAGGCGGTCAATTTCGTGTTGATGCTCAACTGAGACTTCCAAGATCTTTTCAGCTAGATGGACAAACGCGTCATGTTGAACATAAACGTCGTCGGTACAAGCAATAGCGCTTTGTTTGATGTTTTTCGGAATGTGATGAATCGTCGGGAGAAATTTCATGCCATCAAAGCATATCTTTGGGAACGGGGACTTGAGCTTAGCAAGTCTTTCCGCACGATGGATCTGGTACGGGAGTGGGAGGAGTATGCTAGGAAACTATAGATGTTTTGTGGGGTTCCCGAGATTGCCTGGTGCTTGATGAACCAGAATGTTGATCTCGGTGGGCCTAAGGCCGGGTCCCTTTCTCTGTAGGCTTCTCCCTGCCTTGCTCTGATTGAGAAGGACAATCACGAGAATATGAGGACTGACTGTATATTTTCCTTCGATAAGCTGACTCTCGTGGGCGGTAGGCTCGGTCTCCAGAGTCATCTCTGTCTCGGTGTTTGTCGAGTCCCGAGTCCCGGCCAGAATGATGAAAAATAGATGAACCACAGAGACGATCAAGCCGTGAGTGCGTCCCATGTCACTTGCGCAAAATGAAAATAACGACAAGTTAGCAAAAAGTAGAGTGATGGCTAAAATTGAAGTGCAAGGTGAAGTGCATGTGTCCGTGTGTGTCCTAGTGTTTCCCCCAATGGACCAGTTTCTTTATCTCTACTTATATGAGTTCTCTCTCCCTGAACATGGGCTTGAGCACCAGCATCCCCTCTTGCGGGCGAATGAAGTTTAACGACTTATGGATCAGTGAAGCCATAGTTAAGCGAATCGTTGTGAATAGTGAGGTCCGACAGGCCGTTCAATGAACTCTCTAAGCGTTGAGGAGAAGGCTCTCTCTCCACCGGGGTGATGGTGACTTTAGAAGTTCCACCCATTATCTTCTTCCTCGGTTTGTAAGTCAATTTTTTCTTTTCCTTCGCAGAGGGAGGTGTTACTTCGATATCATGCACCTCGACTACCGGCTCCTGAACAGGGCTAACTTTCTCGCCGTGTACTTTGGGCGTTTCAGTTTCTTTAATCTCCCCCTCCTCGGATGTGTCAGGGGCGTCACGTGCTAAAGGCTCGGCTTGCTTTTTTCCTTTGCCCGAAGCAGGCCTGGTTATAGTGACGCATGTAAGGAGGCTTATTTGGAGACCTTCCTCCAGCAGCCTAATCTTCAAGAGCGATTCATTTGAAATGAGAGATCTGATGTCCCGGTCTTCTACGGGCAGAGCTCGGATAGCTTCGACAGCTTCAGAATACCCGGAGCCTTCGGGACGGGGGTTAATACCTGTAAAAGTAGAGAAAGAGTTAGAACAGATGCAGTTTCCACCAAACACGAGTATTGATCCAGAAAAGAGACTTACTCCCTACCACCTATCTCCTCGCAAAGCCGGGAGGACAGCGTATGTAAAACCACACCTGTTTATACTGGGCAAACTTACTCCATGCCCCGGTCAGGATTTGACATTTGCTATGAGGCTCGAGGAATACAAAAGATGGGCTATCTGACCGTCTCTTGAAGCGGTAAATATAGTGGATATCGCCAGGAGTGGGAGCCTGAAAAGGACACTCATGAAGAGAATGCAAGTGCCGTATATGAATGCATGGCTCTTTGGATGTAATCGCGATGGGGCAATCTCGATATACTGTAACAGGTCGCGAAGAAAGGACTTGAAAGGCGGCACGCTACCGACCCAACACATGAATCTGTTGCAGGCGGTATATCCGGCTAGGGCCAAGTGAGGACGATCCCGTCCCGATGGAACCAATACATCGTCGAAAGGAATCCCGTGTACTGAATATATACGGCAAAGCGTGCTTTCGTTAATCTTCGAGGCTTAGGAATCAATCAGATCGTCTAAAAAGATCACTTCATCCAAGGCATTGGGAGACAAGTCAACAGATGCGATCGTGGGGATCGGCATGTCTTGAACAGGAGTAGTTGACAGATTTGAAGTTCCAACTACTTCTTATTTAGAGGATGGTCTGGGTCTGTCCGAGATCATGGCAGAGCTAGATTTCCTAGACATCTCTAGTGAATGACTGAATCTGACGAAACACCTGTCTGAACTATACTTGAAAAACATTCGACATTAGACTTAGCAACATAAATACTCCCCCCATGTGGTGTGTGAACTAGTGCGATCATTCAAATATAAGTGCCAAGAAATTAAAAGTCACAGAATTGGTGAAATAAAGTTAGGCTTCGAACTTCATCTTCGAAGACCGTCATCACTGACCGTCTACGAGAGCTTATCGTACGACGGTTTATGTTTTGAACTCGGCATCTGTCAGGACCCGATTCTTCGACTCACGAAAATCGACATTAATACGTCCACTGTATCAACTATCGAATAATCGAATGCCGGAAAACCGAACCATGAGGGTTTAAAGAAGAGCTAGAAGAAGAAGAAATTAGAACGAAAGAAGAACAACAGAAACAATATCAGAATCTCACAATCGCAGCAGAACAACATATAATAGATAAATGAATATCTTTAAATCAAAGAACTGTACATTTTATACATTACATCATCAGAGTGTACAACAACAATATACAACACAACAAAACAATGGACAGTTATACAAACATGTCCTTACAAGTGAATTTACAGCGAAAAGATAATATCATATACAAGAAATACGCCTCGCCATCCAGCTCGCCACTTGAGCTCTATAGCACTTCTGAATCCAGAATGACCTGATAACCTGACTCTAGGCTGCCCGTGTGGAAAATTATGGACACCCAGAGTTTAGGAAGAGAACAATAAACTCCAGGTCACTCATGGGACTGGTGTGAGAACTCAAAACAGTTATTTATCTTTTAAAACAACAACAACAAGGGAAGTGAAGAATATTCGCGATGCTTTTGGAAAATTAAACTACCATAAGGCCTCCCCGCACACACACAATGCAAACGTAGAATAGGAGGAGATTTCTCCTTATGATAGTCAAACATGCTTGATACGCAAATTTTCTTTGATATTATTACTATAAGTGCAAAGTGTGGAAACCCATTTCGAAAGTACAATATAAATTTTAGCCAGCATAGGTACCATTATAGTATGCTTACTATAGCTACCATATTAAATGGCAGGTTCTACAACTAAAACCGTACAAGGGTCGTATTGTTTCTTTGGATTTCCAACAAATGGCCAGGCTAAGGAACTTCCTACTGCCGCATGGGTATGCCTCTGGCGGGACGTCCCGAGAACTTAACCAGCTCTCTGCCAACATAAGGTCGGGTTACCTTTGTTACTAGTTAACTACTACACGAATATGCCACCCTCGGTCCTTTGGGACCTTTATCCGAGGGCCCTCGATCACAAAGCAACAACCACACAGAAAATGAGATTGGAGCAACCACATAGGTTAAGCATCAGGGCTCCATACCTGACACCACCCTTTTCCAGAAGGAAATGGCATACCCTAAAGGGCTCGACCCTCATAACCTTGCCACATATTCCTGTTTTGACCATTTTCGGTATGTGAGGTCTGACGAAGTCTCGTCCACAAAGCTACGGTTTTTCACAAAGCCACGCTTTGATAACCAAATGATCAATAAATAATCATCACACAGCAACACTCAACATGCCACATTACCAAATTGGGAGTATATCACTGATAACCTTCAACTACAAAACCTCTGAGCTCGTACGTCTCAGAGAAGGGTGTTAAGCTAAGAGAATAAATTCTCCGCCACCAACAGAAATGTATTTGAATGAAATCTGCTTTATATCTCAAAATCTAATGTTAGACACGTAACCATATAAGTCTGTTCCAGGTTCGAACAGAACCGAAGGCACTTCAAAAGAATCCCTTGCAATCCGGGTATTCACAATCCCGATCAAATTTCCCATCACAAAGGAAATCTCCATACCATAGCTAACGGTGCAGAGACAATCGATAGGTCATCCTATCGTTTTCATAAATTCCCGGTCTTCACCACCGGTCTTCAATGCTATCCATTACGTCATATCACTTATTCGGAATGGGTTATATGACACAACGGTCCTCTCCCGGCTAATCCGAATAGTGAATGCAATATTTTTAAAACATAGGATATTGGGATTTCAATTAAGTCACAACTTATTACCCAAAGCCTTTCTTTCAAATGGTTTAAACAAATTACCATTTTAAATCTTTAAACTAAAAGATTTACTTCACAAAGTTTACCCAGTTTCACAAAGATTTATTCCCAGATTCCTAGATAAATTTCCATTTCAATTGGATTAACTCATTAAATCTTTAAATCAAGATTTAACTTATAGCTTTCAAACTATTCACAATTCAAGTCTTTTATAATATAAAAGATACATCATTTGAAATACTCTTTTATTTCAAGTCAAGTTCAACGACCTTTCACAAAGATTAATTCATAGCCTTCAAAACAGTTTAATTTCAAATTTACATTCTTTTAACACAAATGAGAATTTCTTTCCTTATGTGCAAGCTATTATTATTTGAAAACGGATAGATTTCGTTTTGGAAAAAACTGATTACAATTTTTCATGAGTTAAAGCCACTCAAGTATAAACTTAGATTTAAATTTAAAATTTCCAAAACTATATTTTAAATGGTTAAAAATCCATATAAACACCTTTTTATAACTTGTACAATCTTTTAGACCATCGTACCCAAATCATTGAATTCAATTTCAAATATTGAATTCAAAATTTAAATCAAATGATTTAAATTCCAATTTTTATTAAGTTATTTAAAATAACTCTTATTTTTGAAATTCATTTTCAAAAACTTTCAATTCCAATTCCAAAACTAATTTGGATTCAAAGATTCAATCTTTAGAATTGTCAAAAATCTGTGACTGAACTGATTTCCACGTGAAATCCACATTTTATGTGTGTATTGTGTAGTCCAAGGGTTTAACACAATAGTGCAACAACATTCGACCATCACAGATCAAAATATAACAATATATTTGATAAGCGGTATAAACTATAACGCTTGCCTTTCATTCACAAATCACACACACACAAATATATATATATATATATATATATATATATATATATATATATATATATATATGTCACAGATAAACAAATTATAGATCACAACACACATCAGGATATATCACAAAGCATCACATATCAAAGATATCAAAAAATTCAACATCCAATATAATTCAAACATCCATAAGTAGGATAAATTTAATCATCTGATTAATTTAAATCAAATAATTTTCTATGAATAAAATTTGCTAGTTATGGTAAATTAATAGCCAATTTATTATAAAAACATTTAATAAATTATCCTTTCACTGATCATTAATTAACTCTTAATTAATAGTTAATACTTGATTAATTATTCTTAATTAATTATCAAAACCAATTAATTTTGCTTAATAAATTTCCAATGAATTTACAAAATCATTTCTTTTTAAAATAAATTTCTTCAACTTATAATAATATAAATCGAAATCCATTCACTTAGCCCTTTTTTCCGTAATTTGGAATTTTATTCAATATGGTTTCAGAAATAACTTTGTCTTTTTTTTAAACTCCTTTTTAACTTATCCAATTCCCAAAAATAATTTTTTACTATAACTTTCAACTTGAAATTTCAAAAATCCAATTTTTATCTATTTTCGGTATCCAATGATACCAAAAATATATTCAGCTAACCTATAGCCTTCAACAATCTCAATCACAAAGATAATCACATGGATTATAAATCAACCAACACATAACATATGAAATAAATTCAAATGTTTGTGGAATCCAGTTGGATCCCTCCAACCTATTTCCCTGCATCCAAAGATGTTAGCACAATAACAATTCCACTTCGAGGTGAAACATCGCGGTATATGGGATTTATAAAATATTATCCGCTATTATGCGGCGCAATAGGGTCTCATCCGCTATATAATGCGGGAAATCAACTCCAAATAAATATATAATACCAATTCCATATCAAGTTGGAATTATCGCGGTATATGTGTTTAATAAATAACATCCTCTTAATATACGGCGTATAGGGTCTATTTCAATACAATAGATAATAACTATCATCCAATCACACAATCAAGCAATTTTAAATCTAATTATTTAAAATTTAAATCGAAACAGTTCGATTGAGTGAGAAGTTCTCACCTTGAGTTTCCGATAACAGTTGTAGCATTTGTTTCGAATAAAATTAAACATGCGTTTAATTTTACCCGAAATTATCACTAGCTCCAAACGACTCCAATCCAGCTCCTTCGTGTAGTGTTCGTCCATACGATTGCAACACAACTTGTTTCATCAGTTTTCGACCTCGTGTGAACAAGTTATAGCTTTACAAAGTTTATACAATTTAAATTATAAATCAATTTACAATTCTTTTTATATTTTATAACCTTTCTCAATCCAGACCGTTGATTTTTCTTTGAAGAATCTGGGCCGACCCTCCTTCTTCTTCCATCACGCGCAATACTCAGGGTTCGAACGCAACCCAACGCGGCCATTTAAACCTAATTGTCGTGCCACCCCACGTCGACTTCCACTCGATCCATCACCACCAATGAACGCCCCAACCCAGCCTCCACTTACGGCCTTCGACCGGCCTCAGCGAGTGCCGCCTCCAACGTGAAAATCGAGGACGAACGCACAACTTTGAATGCGAATTGCCAGCGATTGGTAGCTTCGTTTCCGATCACGACCGTTGATTTCATAGAACTCGTCGTGATCTACAATGTGGTAGTTAAGAGATTATGCTAATTGTTTGTGGACTGGAAGAAAACAAAGAAAGAAAATGGGAAAACGTCGGCCATTGTTTCCAAAACTGGCGGCTAGGGCATTGTATTGATTAGGGTTTGCAAATAGAAGACGATGGGTCCTTTTATAGAAGTTTTCACAAAACACTATTCACCCGACTTTTCCGAACTCCAAATCTCGCGCGGTGACCGGCATTCCTAGGGTTTAATCCGCGTTCCGGACACAATAGAACTTGTTTCGGAAGATAATTCGATCATCTGTGCGAGTTACGGAAATAAACGATTAGACTTAAATTAAATCGATTAAACCAATTTCTATGCGTTTTGGCTTCCCCTGGACAAACCGTAAATCCGATTGACACGAAATTTGAAATCTTACAATAATATAACATTACGGATCCAAAGAAACTAGTTTCGTCGAAATCCGAGACTGTTTGAAAAATGATTATTTTCAGTCGTCAATTAAATATTAAAATATTCAATTTCTGCAATTTAACTTTTAATTCAATTTTAAAAGTTCACAAACATTGTTCTAACTCCAATATGATTTAATATAACTTTATAAATCAATTTTTATTCACATTAAACCCAATTCCCAATTATTTACGCAATTTCAAATATTAAATTATCGATTTAATTATCCAATTAAATCTAGATATTCGAAATGCAATTCATTCGACTTACAAATTTTTACTTGTTGATATTTAAAATCAATTAAATATCTAAATTTCAAATGACAGAAATTCTGGGTCGTTACAATCTTCCCCCCTTAAAAGAATTTCGTCCTCGAAATTACCAAGTAAGAAAAATGCCCCAAATTCATTAATTTTTTTCAAAACAATTCGTTTAAATTAAGTTTCAAATTCATTTAAATGTTTAACTTTTCCAAAATCCATAGTTAAACCTCTTACAAAACTTCACTAATATTTTCAAATCCATATATGTAGTTATCTTTTCAAAACCAACTATATCGTTTAACCTTTAACTTCAAATCAAAACTTAGTTTTCATAAAAAAAAAATTCCAAAATTTCCCGAAAATTTTCTAACGCCTTAAATTTTCAGAAAATTTCGCCATAACCTCCTTTGTACGGAGGAGCTTTTACAATATCACAATAGATATAAATATATATACATCGACCCACACGGTCGGAAAACAGAAAAACGGTTCATATTTCCTATTTTTATTGCGTAGGCATACCTTTTTAGCATTTTTAAGCAAAGCAGTTATTTATTTAGCATTTTACGCAACCAAATCCCGCTAACGATAGCCCCGGTACCTGTACTTACTTAATATAAACACGTAAGTGACATATATAAGAAGTTATTAACATTTTACTCTTTTAAACAACTACAACACATGCATATTAAAAGAAACGCATACTAAGCAAGGTTTATAAACAACTTATATGATTTCGACATTACTTGTAATTGTTTACAACCAATTTATATACAACGACATTCAATTATTCATTTTCAATTAGTTTACATTCACTAATTTACATTCACATTTGTTCACTTTCTATTCAAATCAATTTCCATTCAATTTAAATTTACTTAACTTCCAATTTGAATTTAATTGCTTTAGCTTTCAATTTTATTCATTCAATTACATATGAATTTCTATTCAATCAGTTAACAATAATCTAACAACCAATGAATATCCAATACAACTGAATTTATTCACTTTACATTCAATATTCATATTCACTTTGTTTACCTTCAATTTGGTTTAACATTCAATTAGCCTTAAATGAATTAACACTTATATCCATTATTCTATATCAATTCATTACATTCGATTGATTAATATTCAATTCATTAGTTCAATTACTAATTTATTTTACAAATAAAGTTGAATCTCCTTTATATAACTCAAGTTCACATCCATTTAATTCACTTCATTATTTTACTTCGATTTCAAAATCAACTTCATTCAGCATCACTTAAGTTATATTCCATTTCAAGTTTCCACTTATAAATCTAATTCAGATTCCAACTCCAAAGTAAATTATATTTAACTTTTACCAAAGCCAATTTCATCACTTATTCAGATTCATACCTCGTTTTGCTTAACAAAGTTGTTTAACCATTTTAATAATTGGTTTTACTTACATCTCCACGTTTAATAAGTTATACAACTTATTATTCAACTTCCAAATCTGATTTAATTTACTTAACTTCCTTTAGTTAAATTTCACATCATATATTTTATCATACTAATTCAAATTTATTTCAACTTTACTAAAGTTAAATCTTTATTATCTCATATTATAAGTTCAAAACTTGATAACTTATATTCATCAATTTCAACTTGGATTTTAATTTCAAATTTGTTTATCACAACAAAATTCAATTTCAATTTACTATGGTAGCAAATCCATCACATAGAAACTCGAAAATGATACTGATGATGCTGCAGTCATCACCCTTATTATTCCCCAGTAACAGTAGTGAATCCAATGCTTTAAATTCTTTCAAAATTTTCTTTTATTTATAAATCACATTTATAAATCTTGCTTATATAATTTCACTGTTTCCCTTTACTTATACAAGATTATTTCAAAATTGTAAATCAATTCAATTATAATTCTATACTTATACAATTGTTGCTTTTATATAATTTATTCTTTCACAATTGTTGTTTTTATTCAGATTATTCGAACAACTTTGATTCACTTATATATTTTCTTACATTTTCAACAATCAAACAATTCAATTTTACATACACTTTGATAATTCTGAAAAATTATTCCTTTATATAAATATAATCAAGGAAAAATTATTTCATTTACCCAATTTAAAACCATACTATGTCAGTTTATCTCGTTTAAGAGTTTAGAAACCCCTATCGATACAGTTAGCTAGACTGCACTGACCAGAATCTATAAACAATCAACTGATAAGTCAACACAATACAAAACAATTTCATATTCACTAACAAATACGCTCTAATATCTATTATTACACTCACACTCATTCTAGAGTACTACTGACTCTATCTCTAATGAGTAATTCCCAACAGAGCCAAGGTTGTCGCTTAACCATATGCTCTGATACCACAATGTCAGGACCCGATTCTTCGACTCATGAAAATCGACATTAATATGTCCACTATATCAACTATCGAATAATCGAATACCGGAAAACCGAACCATGAGGGTTTAAAGAAGAGGTAGAAGAAGAAGAAATTAGAAGGAAAGAAGAACAACAGAAACAATATCAGAATCTCACAATTGCAGCGGAACAACATATAATAAATAAATGAATATCTTTAAATCAAAGAACTGTACATTTTATACATTACATCATCAGAGTGTACAACAAAAATATACAACACAACAAAACAATGGACAGTTATACAAACATGTCCTTACAAGTGAATTTACAGCGGAAAGATAATATCATATACAAGTAATATGCCTCGCCATCCAGCTCGCCACTTGAGCTCCATAGCACTTCTGAATCCAGAATGACCTGATAACCTGACTCTAGGCTGCCCGTGTGGAAAATTATGGGCACCCAGAGTATAGGAAGAGAACAATAAACTCCAGGTCACTCATGGGACTAGTGTGAGAACTCAAAACAGTTATTTATCTTTTAAAACAACAACAACAAGGGAAGTGAAGAATATCCGTGATGCTTTTGGAAAATGAAACTACCATAAGGCCTCCCCGCACACACACAATGCAAACGTAGAATAGGAGGAGATTTCTCCTTATGATAGTCAAACATGCTTGATACGAAAATTTTCTTTGATATTATTACTATAAGTGCAAAGTGTGGAAACCCATTTCGAAAGTATAATATAAATTTTAGCCAGCATAGGTACCATTATAGTATGCTTACTATAGCTACCATATTAAATGGCAGGTTCTACAACTAAAACCGTACAAGGGTCGTATTGTTTCTTTGGATTTCCAACAAATGGCCAGGCTAAGGAACTTCCTACTGCCACATGGGTACGCCTATAGCGGGACGTCCCGAGAACTTAACCAGCTCTCTGCCAACACAAGACTGGGTTACCTTTGTAACTAGGTAACTACTACACGAATATGCCACCCCGGGTCCTTTGGGACCTTTATCCGAGGGCCCTCGATCACAAAGCAACAACCACGCAGAAAATGAGATTGGAGCAACCACATAGGTTAAGCATCAGGGCTCCATACCTGACACCACCTTTTTCCAAAAGGAAATTACATACCCTAAAGGGCGCGACCCTCATAACCTTGCCGCATATTCCTGTTTTGACCATTTCCGGGGTGTGAGATCTGACGAAGTCTCGTCCACAAAGCTATGCTTTTTCACCAAGCCACGCTTTGATCAACAAATGATCAATAAATAATCATCACACAGCAACACTCAGCATGCCACATTACCAAATTGGTAGTATATCGCTGATAACCTTCAACTACAAAACCTCTGAGCTCGTACGTCGTAGTGAAGGGTGTTAAGCTAAGAGAATAAATTCTCCGCCACCAACAGAAATGTATTTGAAAGAAATCTGCTTTATATCTCAAAATGTAATGTCAGACACATAACCATACAAGTCTGCTCCGGGTTCGAACAGAACCGAAGGCACTTCAAAAGAAGCCCTTGCAATCCGGGTATTCGCAATCCCGATCGAATTTCCCATCACAAAGGAAATCTCCATACCGTAGCTAACGGTGCAGAGACAATCGAAGGTCATCCTATCGTTTTCACAAATACCCGGTCTTCACCACCGGTCTTCAATGCTATCCATTACGTCGTATCACTTATTCGGAATGGGTTATATGATAAAACGGTCCTCTCCTGCCTAATCCGAATAGTGAATGCAATATTTTTAAAACACATGGATATTGGGATTTCAATTAAGTCACAACTTATTACCCAAACCCTTTCTTTCAAATGGTTTAAACAAATTACCATTTTAAATCTTTAAACAAAAAGATTTACTTCACAAAGTTTACCCGGTTTCACAAAGATTTATTCCCAAATTCCCAAATAAATTTCCATTTCAATTGGATTAACTCATTAAATCTTTAAAGCAAGATTTAACTTATAGCTTTCAAACTATTCACAATTCAAGTCTTTTATAATATAAAAGATACACCATTTGAACTTTTATTTCAAGTCAAGTTCAACGACCTTTCACAAAGATTAATTCGTAGCCTTCAAAACAGTTTAATTTCAAACTTACATTCTTTTAACACAAATGGGAATTTCTTTCCTTATGTGAAAGCTATTATTATTTGAAAACGGATAGTTTTCATTTGGGAAAACTGATTACAATTTTTCATGAGTTAAAGCCACTCAAGTATAAACTTGGATTTAAATTTAAAATTTCCAAAACTGTATTTTAAATGGTTAAAAACCCATATAAACACCTTTTTATAACTTGTATAATCTTTTAGACCATAGTACCCAAATCACTGAATTCAATTTCAGATATTGAATTCAAAATTTAAACCAAATGATTTAAGTTCCAATTTTTATTAAGTTATTTAAAATAACTCTTATTTTTGAAATTCATTTTCAAAAACTTTCAATTCCAATTCCAAAACTAATTTGGATTCAAAGATTCAATCTTTAGAATTGTCAAAAATCTGTGACTGAACTGATTTCCACGTGAAATCCACATTTTGTGTGTGTATTGTGTAGTCCAAGGGTTTAACACAATAGTGCAACAACACTCGACCATCACAGATCAAAATATAACAATATATTTGATAAGCGGTATAAACTATAACGCTTGCCTTTTACTCACTGATCACAGATATATATATATATATATATATATATATATATATATATATCACAGATAAACAAATTACAGATCACAACACACATCAGGATATATCACAAAGCATCATATCAAAGATATCAAACAATTCAACTTCCAATATAATTCAAACATCCATAAGTAGGATAAATTTAATCATCTGATTAATTTAAATCAAATAATTTTCTATGAATAAAATTTGCTAGTTATGGTAAATTAATAGTCAATTTATTATAAAAACATTTAATAAATTATCCTTTCACTGATCATTAATTAACTCTTAATTAATAGTTAATACTTGATTAATTATTCTTAATTAATTATCAAAACCAATTAATTTTTGCTTAATAAATTTCCAATGAATTTAAAAAATCATTTCTTTTTAAAATAAATTTCTTGAACTTATAATAATATAAATCGAAATCCGTTTACTTAGCCCTTTTTTCCCGTAATTCGGAATTTTATTCAATATGGTTTCAAAAATAACTTTGTCTTTTTTAAAAAAAAAAACTCCTTTTTAACTTATCCAATTCTTAAAAATAACTTTTTACTATAACTTTCAACTTGAAATTTCAAAAATCCAATTTTTATCTATTTTCAGTATCCAATGATACCAAAAATATATTCGGCTAACCTATAGCCTTCAACAATCTCAATCACAAAGATAATCACACGGATTATAAATCAACCAACACACAACATATGAAATAAATTCAAATGTTTGAGGAATCCAGTTGGATCCCTCTAACCTGTTTCCCTGCATCCAAAGATGTTAGCACAATACCAATTCCACTTCGAGGTGAAACATCATGGTATATGAGATTTATTAAATATTATCCGCTATTATGCGGCGCAATAGGGTCTCATCCGCTATATAATGCAGGAAATCAACTCTAAATACATATATAATACCAATTCCCTATCAAGTTGGAATTATCGCGGTGTATGTGTTTAATAAATAACATCCGCTTAATATACGGCGTATAGGGTCTATTTCGATACAACAGATAATAACTATCATTCAATCACACAATCAAGTAATTTTAAATCTAACTATTTAAAATTTAAATCGAAACAGTTTGACTGAGTGAGAAGTTCTCACCTTGAGTTTCAGATAACAGTTGTAGCATTTGTTTCGAATAAAATTAAACACGCGTTTAATTTTACCCGAAATTATCACTAGCTCCAAATGACTCCAGTCCAGCTCCATCGCGTAGTGTTCGTCCATACGATTGCAACACAACTTGTTTCATCAGTTTTCGACCTCGTATGAACAAGTTATAGCTTTACAAAGTTTATACAATTTAAATTATAAATCAATTTACAATTTTTTATATTTTATAACCTTTCTCTATCCAGACCGTTGATTTTTCTTTGAAGAATCTGGACCGACCCTCCTTCTTCCATCACGCGCAATACTCAGGGTTCGAACGCAACCCAACGCCGCCATTTAAACCTAATTGCTGCGTCACCCCACGTCGACTTCCACTCGATCCATCACCGCCAATGAACACCCCAACCCAGCCTCCACTTACGGCCTTCAACCGGCCTCAGCTAATGCCGCCTCAAGTGCACAAATCAAGGACGAATGCACAACTTTGAATGCGAATTGCCAGCGATTGGTAGCTTCGTTTTCGATCACGACCGTTGATTTCATAGAACTCGTCGTGCTCTACAATGTTGTAGTTGAGAGATTCAGCTAATTGTTTGTGGATTGGAAGAAATCAAAGAAAGAAAATGGGAAAACATCGGCCATTGTTTCCAAAACTGGCAGCTAGGGCATTGTATTGATTAGGGTTTGCAAATAGAAGAGGATGGGTCCTTTTATAGAAGTTTTCACAAAACACTATACATCCGACTTTTCCGAACTCCAAATCTTGCACGGTGACCGGCGTTTCTAGGGTTTAATCCGCGTTCTGGACACAATGGAACATGTTTCGGAAGCTATTTCGATCATCTGTGCAAGTTACAGAAATAAACGATTAAATTTAAATTAAATCCATTAAACCAATTTCTATGCGTCTTGGCTTCCCCCAGACAAGCCGTAAATCCGATTGACATGAAATTTGAAATCTTACAATAATATAACTTTACGGATCCGATAAAACTGGTTTTGTCAAAATCTGAGACTTTTTGAAAAATGACTATTTTCAGTCGTCAATTAAATATTAAAATATTCAATTTCTGCAATTTAACTTTTAATTCAATTTTAAAAGTTCACAAACATTGTTCTAACTCCAGCATGATTTAATATAACTTTATAAATCAATCTTTATTCACATTAAACCCAATTCCCAATTATTTACGCAATTTCAAATATTAAATTATCGATTTAATTATCCAATTAAATCTAGATATTCGAAATACAATTCATTCAACCAAAAAAATTTTACTTGTTGATATTTAAAATCAATTAAATATCTAAATTTCAAATGACAGAAATTCTGGGTGGTTACAGCATCGACGCTGTAGGAGAAAGGTTATTAACTATCTTAACCAAGTTAAGTTCAGGTTTACAGTTGTCAAAAAAAGGGAGTTATCGGTCTTGATTGTCCGATATGCTCAATTGTTTAAGTCCGTCCTTTTTCACTATCATATGTTCGGGCATAAGAGGGTGTTAAGTCAACAATACATTGAGTTCTAGTTGAGATGGTTTTGACAGTCGTATGTACACCACTCTCCCACTTTTCCTCTCCACCGTTCGGCATGTGGCAAGTCATGTCGAACCACAATCATGCCGAGCCGTGTTGCTTGGCACTTTGCCATTAACCCCCATTTCCTTCCTACCCTCCATCCCTACCGTCGGCGCATCGCTCGGCATTTTACCTAGCTCGGCAAATCATGCTGAGCCGCATCGCTCGGCATTTTACCCAGCTCCTACTTCTCTTCTGCACTCCCTCCTACCTCGTTCGGCATAAAAGAGTTATGCCGAGCCGTGGTCATACTGAGCCATACCGCTCGGCAAACTACCCAACTCCAACTTTATTCCTACACATCTCTCCATCGTTCGGCATGAGGAAGTCATGCCGAGCCACATCCATACGTCTTCCTCCATCTCCCTTTTTCAGACAAATTAAACATTTTCCCTAAATGGCCAATCGATCACTACTTCAACTCGCATGCCGCCTTCGACCCACAATATCAACCTTCATCGACCCCTACCGAGCCGATACCCTCTTCTCCTTCCTCTCCGGCTAATCCTAAAGTTCGTCTAAAACCCCTAGATTAATCCTCCTAATCTTGTGTCTTCTATCATCTTTAAGTTAGATGAAAGTCACAGGTTCGAATCTAGAATGAAGCCCTAAATTGAAGAACATCAAGCGAGTGAGAGTTTCGTGCCTAGGAGGAGGGGTAGAAATCTAGTGAGAGACTCAAATTGAAGGAGGAGGTCGATTCAGGCTTGCTGTTAAAGGCAGTGAGGAGTAGCATGTAGATTTTGGGAGTCAAGAAGAAGGTTAGTGTGTTGACAAAAATTTGGAAGGAAGCAGATTCGTAAGAACGTTAGAGCGGAGGTAAAAAGTAAAAAAGGGAAAAGAAGAGAAGTGTTGAGTTATATAGGAACGAGGGAAGGCGAATGGACAGTGACCGGTAGGACCGGTCAAGGCACCTCCCTCGCTCATCATCAATGTCGCTCGGTGTAACGACCCAACTTCCTCTCTCCAGGAAATCGCATCGCAAATAAGAAACAAAAGGGATAAAGAATAGAAAGAAAGAGAAGAAAGAAGAAGAAACACATCAGAATCCAAACAGCGGAACGAATAAATTATATTAATAAACATAAAATATTTACATAGTATACAACATTATCAGAGTACACAGATATACAACACATATTAGATAGTTATAAACACCTGTCTAGTATTTACAACATCACAAATAACTCAGAGATACCAAACACAGCGGACTACCATAGATATCTACACGCAGAAGCCTCCTGCTCCATTTGCTCCTCCATAATTCGTCAAAGCTAACCCGGATCCTAACCTGAATCCCTTGGCTACTCGTAAAATTTTGAGTACCCAAGAGTTTATGAAAAACAAAAATAAACTCCGGGTCAGACATGGGTCTGGTGTGAGTAACAGGTTAAAGTTGCTTAACTTTTTTAAAAACCTTTAAAAAGAAAGGTATCACGTAAGACTTCCCACACATAAACATGGAAAAGTTTTTACCTTACGCTAACCAAAACATTTGATAGGAAATCCGATGATATTATAATAGTGTCTAGGGTTTTCAAGTAAATATGAAATAGCCGAAATTGTTACATGATTAAATTCCAGCTACTAGCCACAAAAGTGAGTAATACAATCAAAACCGTTGGCACTTATTGGATTTTGGATTCCATACAATGGCAGGGCTACTGGGGTACCGCCCGTCACAGTACGTGGCCTAGATCACCGTACCGAGGATTACTCCCTTCATCCCCTGCAACACAAGGCCGGACCCGCTCCTTACTGAACAGTTCCGAACAAGACAACCCCGGAAGTTGTCGCGAACCACTGCCCCCACACAGCCGAATATAAAGGGTATTCTAGACAGGGATCAATCTTGCTCTCCAGTGGGAGCTACCCACGAAGCCTTGATGCACCTCCCCTGTTTTAGCCATTCTCGGTTGATGAGGCTTGAGGTTACGATTACCTTTATAGGACATCAAATCTTAGAATGCTCATCGTCCGCCTGACGATGTGTTGAAAGCATTCAATCCATACAAGTTCGTTCCGGGTTCGAACGAAACCGAAGGCACTATCTCGTTGCACTCACTATTGGAATCACCCTCAGGGTCAACGACCATAGCCCTTGCACTCTGATTCACCGTCTCGCATCTATACGCACTATTCCGTCAAACTCATTACAGAATCACCCACAGAGTTATACTGACGTATAGCCCTTACACCTCGAGTCTTCACTTGCTCCACTTGGATTAACGACCTAACGTTTAAATGGAATCGATGTGGTTTTCGGATTCCAAATATGAAAACCCGATCCCGGTCTCATCGAAATCCAAAGCGTGTCTTTTAGGTCCAAGTTGTTTTAAGTTTAAAACAATTCAATTTAAACTATCTATACACACACAGATAGATACTTCACATCATCATAATAGATAATCAACAATATTATCATAATCAAGTAGTCTATATTATCATCATAACTTGATAATCTACATTATCATCACCCATAGATAACTCATACCATCACAATGCAACCAATGCATCCATATCACACAATATTAATCTCATATCTGAGATTCAAATCATTCAAGTCAAACCAAATCATCCATTCATAAGCAAGAATTTACAATCACACCATCTATAATTAATTTAAAATGAATCAAATTAATTACTTCTACCTCTAATTAATTTAAAGTGAATTAAATTAATTACCCATCTTTAATTAATTTAAATGAATTAAATTAATTACTTCCTCATTTTAAAACTTGCTTACTTAACCCTTAATTGATTATCAATCAATTAAATAATTATCCTCAAATTAATCATCTTAATTAATCACCCTTGATTAATTATCCCTTAATTACATTCAAGTAATTATCCTTAATTAATTTACAAATTAATTTTCCTTAACCAAAATCAGTAATTAACTTTTAATTACTTTATTAATTAATCCTAATTAATTAATCCTTAATTACATCATTAATTATATTAATTAATGATCCTTAATTAATTTTAAATTGATTACTTATTTAAATTAATTACATTAAGTAATTAACCTTAATTAATTCACAATTGTTAATCATACTAACCTTAATTACTCTCTTAATCACTCCTAAATTAATTATATTTAATAATAAATTCTATTGATTAATCATCCTTAATTTATCTCATTTGTAATTAATTACCTTTAATTAATTACATCACTTAATTTTTTCAAAAGACTTAATCAATGCTTAAATTAATTACACTGAGTAATTAATTATTAATTACTTCACAAAGAAATTACCTTCTGTATTAATTACACAAAGTAATCAATCTCAAAATACCATACTTCAATTAATTACTTCCAGTAATTTATTTATCTTAATTACTTCTCTAAGTAATTATACTTCATTGGCAGCTTATCAATCAAATGATTATTCTAAATTAATTAAACTTAATTAATTAATTTAAACTAAACAAATAAATTAATTAGTTACAAATAGTAATTAATATCTTTAATTATTCCCATAAAATAATCATAATTAATTAAGTTTCATAATTGATTATTAAAATTAATTAATCCAATTAATTATCAAATTAATTACATTAATTAATTAATAAATAATCACAAGTTAATGACCTTTATTAACTCATCATCAATTCTTTAATTACCTTTTCTAAGTAATTAACTTAAATTAATTAATATTAATTACAAATTTAATTAACCTTAATTAATTTCAAATCTTTAATTAATTAAACAAATTAATTAATTACATTATTTAAATTATCTTGCTAATTTAATGAAACAAAAATCTTAAATTTACTTTTTTAAAATAAAACATTTCTTATTCAAGATTACTTTATTATCAATAAAGTAACTTAAAACAATTTAACTTAAAATTTGTTTTTTTTTAAATTACATTTAAAATTTAAAAAGAAATCAAACTTAACTTAAATAAAGTTTAAAAAAAACATTTTAAAATCTTTTAAAGCTTTATTCTTATTTTATAAAAGAAGTTATAAGAAATTTAAACTCCAAATTCATTTAAAAATACAAATCATATTTAAATATGTTTGAACTACCAATTTGTTTAAACATTTAAAATTTCTTTTTAAAAAAACTTCCTTAATTTTCAAACATTGTTTCAAAATTGAAGTTTGATTCCAGATTTAAACTTATGTTTAAATCCTTACTTAAATTTAAAACTTATCCTAAATTAAAATATTTAAACTCTTGAAGTTGTTCTAAACATTTTGTTTCAAAGCTTAAATTTAAATTTCAAACCTAGATTCAAAACTCATTTGAAATTCATATTTTAAATTTGGCTTAAGTTCTGTTTTCAAAAACCCTGCATTAAGATTTTTAAACAAATCTTTAAATTAAAGCTACAGGTTTCAGAAACCTGTAATTACAGAAAACAACTCGAGTTTCCCCCTATATTTACTTCGAGTCACAAACCTAAGTACTTCGAGCAAAAAAATCTAATTCACTCGAGTATAACTCGAGTACATACTACTGCAAATCCCACACCCACTCTGATACATCACCCCACCGTGCATATGCACGGTGGCTCTGGCCATCTCCGGCCTCCTCCACTACATCGAACAAGTCGACCTTCTACCCAGAAACCCATCACGACCATCAAATCTTTCTTCCAAACTCGAAAACGAAATCGAGCTTAAATCCGAAACTGGAACTCAACTGGAACCCTTCTTCAAAACCTGTCATCGCCAAATCACTGCCCTCCGTCCACCAGAATAGCAGCAACTCCGGCCCTGACTTCATTAACAACCACACTTCCAATTCCCCAAGTCCTGTTACGCTCGATCAACTAGAGCCCTCACCTCGACCCAAAATAATCAGCCTGTCCAAACTAGGTTTAGGAACTTCAATCCTTCACCGCAGCTGTCACAATCAATTATTCGGCTATCTGACAATTTTGCCGAAACCACTAATCACTGTTCTTCCTCCACCAAGAGCCCCAAACCTTCTGATCAACTTGATCATCAAAAATTTACTCAAACCCATTATCAGTTCAAATAAGAAGTGCAGTCTCAACTTCTAACTAAACACTATGACTATAGTTTTAAATATCATTATCTTGTTTAAGTTTCCAGATTACAACATTGTATTTATAATTTTTAATGTTTGAATTTCATCTTTATTAACATACTCTGAAGTTTAAAGTTTTCAGAGACATTACCCAATTTGATTTCTTTTTTTTTGTTAAGTAAATTTCTAAGCTAAACCATGGTTTAATCATCACAGTTGCTTCAAGATTTAACCCTTAACAAAATTTAACAAGAACAAAAGGATTTTATTTTTATTTATATATATAAGAATCTGGAACTAAAATCAGAAGAGCACAGTCACATTCATGCAATCATTTATATGCATATATTCAGCAATATATTGAAAATCATATGCATAGGCAAACACATCAACATTCAATTCAGATAATCATACACAAACATACCTATTTAAAGAAACAGTTTATATTTAAATTTTCAAAAAGAGTTACTCACCTGTTAGTAGAAATGGAACAGAGCTCTTAAGTTTTGGAAAAGCTTTTGTTTTGAATTTCAAAAACCAGTGTTCCTTGCTTTAAAACTGTAAATTTCTCTGCCTCAAATCTTCAATTGCTAATGAAACTTAGTTACTTGCTGATGATACTTGCATGCAGGCTTCAGGTTTAAAGGATGCAGACAATCATGTTTTGATATGAATTCAGGTTGCAGGCTTGATCTTGTTTCAATTGGAAATGCGGGCTTTACATTTGCTATTGAAAAGGTTTCAGGTGCAGGCTTTTAAAAATGAATTTGGTTGCTGAGGAAAATTTGTACAGAGGATTGCAGGCTAACATGCAGGCAGATGCTTTTGCATTTGGAAATGGAATTTACAGTTGCATGTTTGAAAAATGGATTACAGGTTGGAGATTGAAAACAATTTGTAGGAGGTGAATTACAGGATTAAACATGGAAGTTTTTGAAAAGAAGAGTTACAGATTTGATTTTGGCTGAGAAAATTTCTTCACTTAAAAATATGAACAAAGAAAGAAATGAGGGTGAAGAAAAACATATTTTATATAAGTGTGAATGATTTTTAAAAAAAAATTTAAAAGAAAATCAAAATAAAAGACACTTGTAAAAAGAGATAACACTTATCATAAACACAACTTGGTTTAGTAACATGTGTCTTAAGTATATTTAATTTATTTGTTTTCATTTCTTTTAAGGGTAATTGAAATCTCCTTAATTTATTAAACATATATAAAGTAGTTTCATAACAAATGTATATGTATTTCTCTTTAAATGAAATGAAACAATTTATAAAAGTGAAAACTTGTTTACAAGATTCATATATAAATTTATTAATTTGAATTTCAAAATGAATTCAAATTCAAATGCTATTTATATTTAAAAATCCAATTTTTAAAACTAATTTATATTAACATATTAAATTTTTAAGTAATAACAATATTGACTTTTAAAATTTATCTATAATTATACATTTATCATTATTATTTAAAAATAACATATTTATTAACTCTAAATCTTTTATAAAAGAAATCATAAATTACTCTTCTTATTTATCTTAATTATACTATAATTAATTTAAAATGAATTAATGTTTTAATATATAAATGGTATTTAAAATTTACTTATAATTTCCAAATTATCAAAATGATATTAGAATTTAAAAACAAGATTTTATTTGTTTATTTAACTCCAAATCAAAAATTATATATTCACAATATATATATAAATATATATACATACATTATAAATAGGAAAACAATTATTAGCTTTTAAAAGATAAAATTTATCAATTACACATTTATTTAATTGGATTATTAAATCAAGTAAATTTTATTAAAATTTTATCAAATAAATTTAATTTTAGATATAGATTATTAAATTGATATTGCTAAAATTTCCGAGATATCACACTCGGCATAAGGGCCTCGTTCGGCATTCAGGAGATCATCATTGATAAAACAAAACAAGAGCTTAAAGAAAAGTACAGAGTGTTCATAATTCAAAGCGTGTCATGTTTGTCCACAAGGTACACTTCAAAGGACAAGCGTTACCCATAGGCTTGGCCAAGTAACAAGTCGCTCGGCATAGAGCCTCGTTCGGCATCAAGAGGTCTTTCAGCATAGAGCACCGTTCAGCATCAAGAGGTCGTTCGGCATAGAGCACCGTTCGGCATCAAGAGTTCGCTCGGCATAGAGTACCGTTCGGCATCCAAGCCTCGTTCGGCATCCAAGCCTCGTTCGCCATCCAAGCCTCGTTTGTCATCTTGCCTCGTTCGCCATCTAGCCTCGTTTGGCATCCAAGCCTCGTTCGTCATCCAACCTCGTACAGCATCTAGCCTCGTTCGGCATCCAAGCCTCGTTGGGAATCTAGCCTCCTTCGTCATCCAAGCCTCGTTCGGCATCTCTCCTCGCTTGGCATAAGAGCATCGTTCGGCATGGAAGGGTCGTTCGGTATTTATTCTCACAAGGCATAGCAAGGTCGTTCGGCATTTCACCTCGCTCGGCATAGCAAGGTTGTTTGGCATCTCCTCTCGACCGGCATCAGGTCTTGTTCGGCCTACACTCTTCACTTAACATACTGCCGCGATCGGGATGCAGATATCGTTCGGCATATCTTCCTCGGTCTGCACACGAATGTCGTTCGGCGTGGGTACGTGGTTCGGCAATTGTCGTTTGGCATTTGTGGCTCGGCATACAGAAGTCATTTGCTACCGGCTGGGGTATCTTACTCCTAAGCCCATGAGGGGAATCCAACCCATCTTCGTCTATAAATAGAAGGGAAGGGGCACAGTGAAAGGGACCTTTTTTGGAGAACACTGGGGAGACTTTGCCGCTTTCAAGACTCATTCTTTACTTAGCATTTGTATTCAAGTTTTATAGTACGGATTGTATTTTTATTCAAACACTTGTGAAAGCAATAAAGATCAAAACTCAAAGTGGACGTAGGCAATTACGCTGAACCACTATAAATCTGGTGTTCTTGTCTTTGCATTTAATTTTAGCATATAGTTCTCTGTTTAAATTTACCTTCTTCATTAATCTCTCAACATAATCTTTCTCAAGGGTGTTAGCGACCAATTCTGATGCTAACAAGTATCAAACTTAAACTTCTGCAAATAAAACCTTCCTTTTATTTTATACGTAAATTATTTTGATCCTCTTCTCAAAATTATTTATTTTGTATATCAAACCACTTTAAAAAAATCCCCAAAAATCACAGTAATTTATTTCGATCATGTTATCTGAAATATCAAAATTTCAAATCCAAATTCTTAACACATTTTCTGAAATAAACTCAGATCCAACGTACTATATTTCCATTCGAAAATTCATAACAATCTTTCCAAAGCTTGGAAAATTCTCAAATTTAAAACCCAAATCTAAAATTATGTTTTACATAACAATTTTCTCATAGCATATAAACATCAATATCGTATGGTTTTGATCTAAAACTGTACAAGTACTTATTTAAACAATTTTGTTAAAATTCAAATAAATCAAATTAGAGCATATCATCATCAAACATTACATATTCAACAATTAAAGATGGAAGTTATTATTCACCTTAATCTTTGATAAGGAAATGGATTGAGATGAGTTTGAATTTCCCCTTCTTCTTTTCTTTTTAATGGTCGGCCTTAAGCTTCTTTTATTTTTATTTTTTGAAGAATGAATTGTCCCTGTAAATGGCCTAAAGATTATACATACACATGGGTAAGGGATATGTATGGCCAATTTCCATTTTACACTTTTATATCTTTATTTTTGTATAAACCCTTCTATAGTCCAATTAATTTAGTAAGCACGACCATTATATTTATAAAAATCTTAATCCCCTTATCGCTATACATTCACATTATTCTATTTAATTTACTTAATTGAATATCTTGAATAATGTTATTAAAATTAGGGGTGTTACAGCACTTCACTTCTTTTTCATGTACGTATAACTTTGTATCCAAGGGGTGTACTGATGTTGTGTTCTCTAAAATAAACTAAAGTCATTTAAGACTAAAGACTTTAATTTGTTCTTGTTATATTTGTTAAAATAATACTTAATGGTTAACTTCAAATAAACATTACATTCATATCTAAATTTACCAAATGCAATTTCACATGTCAACAAACACTAAATAATATACATACGTACATACATATATATAACACTAATAACGAAAAATATATTTGTTCAATTTTGGATAATATATGATTATTAAAGATTGGTTTTCATATAAATTGCTTTTGAAGTAGTAGGCTTATAAAAAATGATATTTTTCCGTGTCCACATGACACTATAGAAAATATTACTTAAAGTAGCAGCGTTACTTCTTAAGCTCTAATCACAACATATTATCTAAACTGTCTATTGCAATCCCTATTATCTAGAATTTGTAATCAGTAATTAAGTTACTTCATTTGGCAGCCTATCTCTCTGCATATTTTACTTAGTTACAAAAGCTAAATTCTATATGATGATCCCTAGTATTTTGTTCAAATGTACACAAAATCAATTTCAAACACAATTTGATTAATCCAAGTGATAATATTTTACAATTACTAAAGCTCTTTCTCAACCCCATCAACACAGTAACCCAACATGGTGCTGATGTACCACATAGTAATCTAATATATATTACCACATAAGTTGTATTCAGTAAAATATTGATGGATGAATATTGAACAGTTAGAACCATTTAATTACAGAAAATACGTATTCTCACATTTTGTTTAAAATCTTGATTTCTGCTACTAAAACTGATTATGGTAAACGCATTCATTACCTACACAAACTTATCCATTGCCTATACAATAAAAGTCCATTATTCTGTAACTTATAGTTTAATTGAGCCACTAAGTTGGCATTGCCACAACATTCAAACTTGACAACCTAATGCAACCATGCTAAATCTCAAAAGAAGCATTTAATGCATTACATCATACTGTAAAATAAACATTTAAATCCCTTATTTAACACATGAGTATCTTCTTATTCAGTAATGATAGCATGGATTAGAAATTTACAAAAAAAAATATTGTGCAAGAGAAATTTAGTACCAATTAGGATCTGGAGATTAATTAGTAGAGCATTTACTTTATTTTACATCTTTATCCTAGTTCTCTCCAAATACCAACTAATTTTCTCGACATTGAGTTGAATGTAATACAATAGAAAATCATGTTGTGGCAACATGATTTTTCAATGCCACGGCTCCATATTTTAACCTATGTGATTGAAATTACAAAAGGATGTATAATTGCTTTATGAGTTAGTGTACATCAGATTGAAAAAAGGATATGTAATAAAACTGTATTTTTTATTATTTTATTTTATTTTGTCATGTCATGCGTTAAAAATATCAACTACCTCATTTACCTTGGTTTTAACAGTCATGCACACCTACATATATTTAAGACAATATTCCAAATTAGAGATCAAGATAGATATCATTATTCTATACCGAGTCAATTTATAAAAAGCTAAAAAATACTGAAATAAAATAATTTTATTATGAATATTAGGCAAATTTTAAAATTCTGCATCATTTAGATTATCAATCAGTTAAGGTGGTTAAGCATATGTTGAACGGCCTACAGCAATTTGAAACTAAGCCTATTTCTCTACATATTTAGACGGTCTAATGCAATCATATATAATGTCAAAATATGGAGCTACATTATTACTGTGATTGAAATTATTCTTGTGTGAAGTAGACTATCATCTAGACTGTGTAATGTAAACCCTATTATCTAGAATTTGTAGTCAGTAATTAAGTTACTTCATTGGGCAACCTACCTCTCTGCATACTTTACTTTTTTTTGAAGTGGTATTTTTTATACAACATGTCACTGGGACAATATATCACATATCAATAAATGTTCGAATCACGCTACGGAAGTTTCAAACTTGTGCCCTCTCGCACCAAAGCCTAATCACTTAACCACTTGAAAAATGGTGTTTGTCATGTACACAAAATTCTAGATGACGATCCCTAGCATTTTGTTCAAATGTGCACAAAATCAATTTTAGCCATAACTTAATTAATCCAGGTGATAATATTTTACAAATACAAAAGCTCTTTCTTAACCCCATTAACACAGTAACCCAACAAGGTGCTGCTGTAGCCCATGGGCTACCACAAAGCAATCTAATAAGTATTATCACATAATTTGTATTAAGTAAACTATTGATGCAATCCTTAAATATTTCTTAACTTCAAAATAAATTTTGAGTATTCTATGCTAGTTTATTAATCATTTGTATATTATGCTAGGATACCAATAATGCACCCACACATGCATATACAGGAGATTCTAGCTATTTGTGAGAGTATTTGTGTAAATTGAATGATGATTGAAATGGTGCTTTTTGGTGTCTTTCAATGAATTGTACTGATAGGCCATTATAATCACATAAATAGTTACAAAATTTAAAATAATTTTCAAATCCAAAAACTGTCATAATTGTAAAAATAACAAATTATAAGGTTAATGTGATCATTTAAGCCATGAGATGGCATTTTCCTTTTTCTATTACTCCTTACTTGCTCAATGCCCATAAGATATTTTGTAGTAGTTAGAGATCAAATTAACCTCCGAACCAAATTGGTGCCAAGTTTATAGATTAACACTAATGTGCAACACGCTCAAGCTGGAATCAATGCAGTTCTTCTCGTAAGTGAAACTCCTAACCAATTATGTAGGTCATAGTTGCAACTAATATAATCGAATTAATTAATAAGATAAGTAGATTGTAGCTCGTTTTATCTTTGAGAACATATTTATAAATAGATCTACCACCACCAATATATAATAACATGAATGAGGATATTTCGTTAAACTTAACCTTAATCACACAAAACCGACAATTGATTACAGATCTTGAACAGTGTTTCCTTGAACTAACCTTAATCGCACCTAAAATGCTGGAGAAGATGGTGGATCTAGAAGCATACTAAAATAACCCTAGTTTGTGGGATCACACTGATGCTGGAGAAGACGACGGATCTGGAATCGCATTGGACTAAGCATAGGTCGATCGCGGGAGAAGGTGATGGGGAAGATGATAGATCTTGAATCAGGTTGGATGTGGAATCAGATATACATCCTTCTATAGTGAGGGAGATATGAGAGTTGTGGCTTTTTAGGTTTTTATTTTATTTTAGGGGAGAACGATTGCAGAAGAACATATGCGAAAAGAGAATGATGCGAAAAGAAGAGAAACAGAATGGTAGTTCGGGTATTTCAAAAAAAAACCGTTGAAACTAGTTAGGGGAATTTTCTTTATTAGTAGTAAAGATTATCTCATTATTGGTAAACTTATTTCCACAGAATTTTATATCTTTTAGAAATTATAACCTATTAAAACCCGTGTTTAAGATTGACGACTAAATAAATATTTTTAATAGTTCATACTAAATTATAGTTTTGAATAACTTAAAAGATTTAGATTGTCTTTAAATTTTGCATAGATGCTCATGATTAATATTAAATACATATTCTTAAAAAAAGAAACTATTTTTGGATAATGATTAGCAAATTTCCTTATATCTTCTTTCACAAAGAGTTATGGGTGAATGATATTTTTCAATCCGTTGCTTATTCATTAAAGCTGAAGCAATGAAAATCGATATAAGATGAAGTATTTATAATTGAGTGCTAAATGTGGATTTTTTCTTTAATACCGTAACTTTCATAGTGAATTTTTCTTTTTTTCCCTTGAAATTATTTAAATGTACAAGATTTCAATGTGATAAAAGTAACAACTCTTATTTGTGTTACAATATATATAAATCATAAAATGAATATGCTTTTATGTTCTTTTGTTTAGTCCCACATCGTGGAATAGGTTAAATCCTTTGCTCTGAAGCCTTTATATAAAGGTGGCTATGTAATGTAAATACATGTCTAATTCTCAAGAATGAATAATATATCTTCTGCCTCTCTCTCTAATGGCTTCCACTTTCTTCATTTCATAACAATTTGTCAATTTTGGGCATAAACATCCTTATTTTGTCCTTATATTTTATATTTTTGGATTTTAAAGATTTTAAAAATAACATATTTACTTAAATTTTGTTGCAATCCATTGATTACATGTTGGTAAATTGATTTAATTCACTGATGGATTTTATTGACTTCTCCGCCTTACGGTTATGTCTTGTTGTTCTATATGGGATTTAATTCTTTTACCGTGATGCTATATTTCAAACCAATAAATGGACATGGGCTAACTTGAGAATAATCGAATGATGACAAAATTATTAAAGTCTTATTTTGATTCAACAATGTACCAATAGTTACTTGAAGAAATGAATAACTATTCTTTTCCGTTACAGTAACAATCCTAGTTTTGGAGATTACCTGTAAATATTAAATTATAACGGTAGTTATAATTTAGTATTGTGAACTAAAATAAAATTAGAAACCTTAAATTTTTTATTTGGAATAAACAATGAATTTTGGAACTAAAATGAGAAAATAAAGTTTGGAACTTTATTTTATTTTGTTTGGGTTAATAATGATTGGAAGATGGTTTTTAATTGAGAAAATGTAATAATTTTATTAATTATTGCCAATTACTTCTTTTAATAATTTTTAATGGAAGTATTTAATTTCTTAAAGGTTGTTTATTTAAATGGAAAGGTGAAATTTTGTTTGAAAATAAGTTTTGGTCATAAAATTGAGTTTGAAATGGTTTATTATATTTTTCTATGTAAGAAAATAATTTTTCTAGAATTTTTGAAGTTAAAAATTTGGATTTATGCATTTATTTGTGTAAATTGGGCATTTATGTAAAATAAGGGTTTTGATAATAAAAATGTTTGTAAAATTAAAATTAAACTTTTTACATGATGTAAAATATTTTTTTTTATGTATGTAAGTTTACATATTTTGTTTGTGTAGAAACTTGAAAGAAAATGCATTGTTTTAACATAACATAGTGTAAATATGTGTATATTGATTTAGGTGTGAATTAAAACCTTAGGCTAATTAATTTATTCTCTATTTGGATCCAAAAGCCCATTATCCTAGAACCAAAAGATAAGAAAATGAGAAAACATTTCCTATACGTACAAAAAATTATTCTCATCTACTTCCTCTAGCCAGTAAACAGAAAAAAGAAACCAAACTCACATTTTCTTCAATTCCAAGCTTCAAATTTTCATATTTCTTCAAACAAGTTGCTATTTTTTTATCAAATCTAAAGAGAAATCAAAAGGTAGTCCATTCCAAAACAATATTTCATCAAAATTTGAATTTGAGAATTGAATTGTCTTTTAATTGCTTTTCCACTATTGTGTGTTCCTATTTCAAGCTTTTACAAGTTCATGAAGGCCAAATTAGCTCAAAGCTCTAATCTTTTAGCTCAAAATCCAATTTTTACACTTCAAAAACAAGGTGAGTATCAAAACTCACAAATTCTAGCTGAAGCCAAGCTTCAAATTTCTATTAACTATGAAAAGTTTGCTTTTGTATCTTGTTTTATGCTCAGTTTTGTTTGTACTAAAACTGTTTCGACCTCCGCTTTGCATGTTAATTTCTAGCAATTCCGGCAACGAAATGCTGCCAGATTTTTTCCGATAGTAGTTCATGTGTTATAGTATAAATTTGAAAATTTTCATAGCAAAACTCTTTCGTTTGATACCTAAAAACTTTGCTGCAAAATCAATGCGCAGCTTGAAAATACCTGCACGTTTGTTTTCTAAACTGTTGCAAGCATGGTCTGAGCCCATGTTTGAGACATCGTAACTTTTTTATTTCCAGTCGGAATTAATTGATTATTTTTTTATTTGAAAGCTGAAGTTTTCTAGTATGTGAATACCAATTTTCATCTCAATACGTGGTTGTTTGGTCCTCTGTTTCACGCCTGTAATTTGAACATAAGATGGCTTCTAGGCCTTGGCACGTTTTATGAACTGTTGCAAACATGGCCTAAGTCCAAGTTTGAGACATCGTAACCTTTTCCAGTTGGAATTCATTGATTCATTTTGTATTTGAAAGCTGAAGTTTTCTAGTATGTGGGTACCAATTTTCATCTCAATATGAGGTGGTCTGGTCCTCTGTTTCTGGTCTGTAAGTTGAACCCAAGATGATTTTCAGGCCTGGGCACATTTTTGTTTTTTTTTGAGTTGTTGTTAACATGGCCTAAGTTCATGTTTGAGACAGCGTAACTTTTTCATTTCCAGTTGGAATACGTTGATTCTTTTTTACTTGAAAGCTGAAGTTTTCTATTATGTACACACTAATTTTTAGTTCAATCAGAGGTCATTTGACCACCTGTTCCATGTCTGTAAGTTGAACCCGAGAGAGTTTTAGACCTAGGCAGAATTCAACATGGCCTGAGCCCATGTTTGAGGTTTTATATCTTTAGCATTTCATATCAGAATTCAGTGAATCATTTTCCACTTCATAGATAAATTGTTCTACTTTGTGTGTATCAAATTTTAGACCATTTTGAGGTTACTAAGCCTTTCAAATTATGTCCGAAAGTTGAATCCGGAGAAGATTTTTGACTTGGGTATTGTTTTTGCATGTGCATTTTTGTGTTCTGTCTTGTTTTCTAATCCGTTTTTCGACTTCTATGTCTTGTTTTTGTACTATTTCTAAACTGATCTGAAGGCTATGAAGCCTAGCAATAGGCAAGCTAGAATTTGGAATTTGTGATTCAAAACGAATCAATTTTAAAATGTTTTCGAATGTCGGTTTTGGTGTTTTTCGATGATTTTTATTTGATTTCGAGCATGGATTTTTCCAAATAATTTTGGAATAATTTTTAGAATAAACTGGCTTTTAAAATAATTATTATATAATATTTTTAAATTATTTTAAACTATAAAATCTATTTATTCTCTGTAATAAGGGAATTTTCAAATATTGTTTTCAAAATTTATCTCATAAAATGGTTTTAAAAGATTGTTTTCTCAAGTAAATTATTTTATAAATAAAATACATGTTTTTGCACTATTCGAGCGAATGAGAAGGAGAATTAAACGGTTTGGTAAAACACATGGTATGGGACATGTGCGTTTATCTTATCGTTTAATTCCTGACTTGTCCATTTGATCGCTTTGACCTTCTGGTCGTGTCTACTGATGAGATGAGGTAAACATTTTACTGCTTTTGAGTGTGACATTTACAAGTGATTAGTAAACTGTTTAGTGCGAATGTGTCGTATGGGATACACGTTAACACTTTTCGGGTTCCTATCTGAGAGTTTGTGACGCATTTGCCATTGTAGCATATTGCCAGTACCGGGTCTTTGAGTCATTACCATTGCGGCGTATTTTTTCTTTCGATGTTTGCCATTGCGGCGTATTTTGCCATTGCGGCGTATTTTCCATTGCGGCGTATTTGCCTTCGGGCATGTCACCATATTAGAGAGATCAGTACTTGGCAAGCTTCAGCCACATGCACATGCAAATTTTTGAGAAGATTTCATTTATTATTGTGATTTCACAAGTGTATCGCCTTTTTCATGTTCGCTATTCGATCCGTTTGATATATATATATATATATATATGGTGATTACCTTATGGGAATTCAAACTCTTTTGAGTTCTATCTTTGAGATTTGAGTTGCCTACAGTGACGTTATTAGAGATTTGCCTTTTGGCATTTATTTGGGATTTATATTCTCCTATTTGAAAATATATGTATTAGCTTTATGGCGTATTTTGAGATGGTGATTTCTTCGGAAATGCTTTTGAGCTTTCCAATATGGCGGGTTTGAGATTTCTTCTTTGTAGGAGTTATGATTTTCCCTAAACCATTTTTGATGATTTGTGATATGCCGATCATATGAGGCTTCCTATATTTAGCATTACGTGATATTGATTTACCTCTTTGAGATTATATAGTCATATTAGTGATTCTATATATCATTTGTAGTACCATACTTATATTTAGAATAGTTTCTTCTAGTTTGATAAGAATATCACCCTTATCCTTATACTCATATTATCATTTATCCATATTAACCGTTTGAGAATAGTTTCTTCTCGTTTGAGAAGAATATCACCCATTGGACTTAGCCTTTCTACTTCCACTTAGATATTTTGCTATCGCCTTTTTGATGTATCTTTTTGTGTAGACTCTGATATGTATATTTTTGACTCGTTGTATATTGTGTGGTCGTCATTCCATTTATGTGTATCATTTATATTACATTGAGGATGTATCTGTATATATATGTATATATCTATTATTTGCTATTCTATGATATGATATGCATTTAGTTGTTGTGTTTTGGTCTAATAGATCTGTAGCCACCAATAGTTTTGTATTAAGCATTTATTGAATATGTCGATCTACTTGAGATAGAGGAAAAAAATTAGAGCATCTATCGACGTATTCAATAAATGTTTAAGAAAAGTTATTGATGGCCGCTCCTAACCAGTCATATTCTCCGCATTAGCAGACAATATTACCTACTCTTTGTTAATGTGGGTCTCGGGGTGGGGCATCATAGATACATATAATATATTATTTTCCAATACATATAATATATATAATATTGAAAAATCTATTTTTCAATATATTTTCTTAATTTCAAAATCTGATTCCCATATTGTTTTGTTGTTTTGTTTCAACAATGCAAATAGAGAACGAACGCGAGAAAGGGGCCTTCCATTCTAGTTTATAGAAAGCCCCAATTGGTAGAAAAAAATCCACAACTCCTTGAGGTTATCCTGCACTTGGAAGAAGACGTTTGAAAAAGAAAAAATATAGTGATAGTTTTATTCTTCATCACCGTAAATAGGAATATTAAAAATAAAAAATTTTGAATTTGAAATAATGTGATGGACGAATGATGGGAATTGAACCCACGCATGGTGGATTCACAATCCACTATCTTGATCCACGTGGCTACACCAGCCCCTTGTCTAGCCAAAGGATTTTCTCCTTTTTCCATTCGTCATTATTGTATTTATTCTTACCTTCATACTTAGATTGACATATTTTATTGGACATAGAATGCCAATCTTTAAAATGTAGAAAAAGGAGTAATCAGCTGTGGCATGTTCACTAAATAAAAAACCTTTTGTAGCTAATCATTTATCAAGAAAAATTGAAAAACTTAACATGAGAGTGGGGAAAGAAATAATAGTAACTTGGTCTGGGCTTCTACCATTATAACGTATGAGCCCGTGAAATGACTTGTTGGAACCCGTGAATAGATGTGGAACTCTTATGGGTATTTTTGGAATAGCCATTGGACGGGGAATCGGAATTGGTGGGAGATTTTGGCAATCTCTCTAAAGGACTCACGCGTTCACAAGGTGAGTATATAGCATTAAAAATGCATATTTATCGCATAGTTTGTAAAAATTGAATGTAACGACCCGATATTTTCAACTATTCGCATCCATTATAAGTGTATAGGTAGACACTCATGCCGGAATTGGATAGCTCAAAATACCGCGTTGTAAATAAAAATTTGGCAAATCTCAGAATATATAGTAAATAAAATCACAGATCACAGACACAGAGTATATAAAAATGCAGCGGAAGAAAAAGAGATAGTAGTTCATGAAGCTACTATATAAATATGACATACATCAGAGTTAAATAAGATACAACAGAAGAGTAACAAGATACATCACTGAAACACTGGATACTGAAACAAAATAGAAGGCTGGATCTTCAAGGAAAGCTGCAACGCCAAAGGTGAATCTGGAATGCTAACTCACTCAATCTGACCCGAGCGTAAAGCAAAACACAAAACCCTCGAGTCAGGACATAAATACTTATAAACTGTAAATCAACTCAAGTGAACAGTAAAAAAATGCATCAGTAACTTAAAGGATGCTTGGGACCGCTTATCCTCTAAGGATCCGTTAAACTATTTACTATGTAGTCATATACGCTATATACGGTAGTGTCTAATGAGTAAAGTATAATCATATAGAAAATAGCATTAAGGGGATGGTGAACCTTAACGCGGTCGGATCTTTAAAACCAAAATCATAGTGGGCTCGATATAAGGATATGACACGGCACGCGAGGCAATGCCAGGGTGGATACACCGTTTGCACTCCCAGACCGGTGGTGACGGCAAGCCAGCAGCTTCCGCCCACCTCGAACAATACCCCCGAATCAAAGTGGCGCCACCGAATCGAATCACAACAGTAATAGAATAGTTTCCGATGGAGAATGCTCGATGAAAGGGTGCGACCCTTTGTGTAGCCCGGTATAGCTCCTGTTTTAGTCATATATGCCAACTCACGGGAGTTGGGTCCATATAATATACCTCGAGAACGTCGCCACCATCCTACTTCATTCTGGAATCTCCACCGCGTACACAGTTGTTAAAGTGGTTTTCGGTATTGGCCGGCTATAAGACAATATCCGATCCCGGTTTCTTTAACAACCAATCGTTATTATAACCCATGGATATTTATTTCAAATAATTTATACTTCCAAGACCAAAATATCATACTCATTTCAAAACAATATCACAATTGTGTCATTTCCACTTCAAAAATAATTCAATATTATATCATTCAAATAAAACCCAAATTTTCAAATCATTGAATATTTCTTTAAATTTATTAAACTTGAAATATTCCTTTAAATTATCATAGCATTTTGGAAATGTTACCTTAAGGAATCATAGCATTTTTGGAATGTACTACTTTCCACTTTACATTGTGTATAATCAAAGTATTGATAAGCTTAAAATTTTAACATGTCAATTTATCATAGCCTTATAGTTAAATAAACTTTCTTACTGTAATATACAATTTAAACCGAAATTCTTATGTTAAGTTAAAAGCACCTTATTAACTTACATTATTATTACAATAAGTAACATTTATCATTTTAATCAATTTAAAATACACCATTACATTGATTAAAATCTACGTGTCAAATGTACGTTTTAAATTTTATATTCCTATTACAATAATGAACATTTATTAATTAAATCAATACCACACTACTTAAAACTTTACATGTTTCTTTCTTAATTAAAACTTTACATGTTCTTGCATTAATTAAAACTTTCATGTTCTCTCATTAATTAGGACTTTACACGTTTCTTTCATTAATTAAAAACTTATACGTTTCTTTCATTAATTAAAACTTATACCTTCTTTCATTAATTAGGAATTTACATGTTCCTATCATTAATTAGAACACCATACGTTCTTTCATTAATTAAAACCTATACGTTTCTTTCATAAATTAAAACCTATACGTTTCTTTCATAAATTAAAACCTATACGTTCCTTTCATAAATTAAACCCTATACGTTTCTTTCATAAATTAAAACCTATATGTTCCTTTCATAAATTAAACCCTATACGTTTCTTTCATAAATTAAAACCTATACGTTTCTTTCATAAATTAAAACCTATACGTTTCTTTCATAAATTAAACCCTATACGTTTCTTTCATAAATTAAACCCTATACGTTTCTTTCATAAATTAAAACCTATACGTTTCTTTCATAAATTAAAACCTATACGTTTCTTTCATAAATTAAACCCTATACGTTTCTTTCATAAATTAAAACCTATACGTTTCTTTCATAAATTAAAACCTATACGTTTCTTTCATAAATTAAAACCTATACGTTTCAGATTTATATTACCATTTTACAAATTTAACTAAACTTCCAGTTTATTTGATTAATTTAACATCTTTAGTTAAAACTCAAATTTCACATTTTCAAGTCAAGTTATATTTTAAAATTTCATTTTCAACAGTCATTTATTCAACCACTTAAATTTATAGAAAATCAATAATTCTTTAATACATCACTTAAATTCAAATATAAATCAATTTATCATATTTACCATTTCCAAATAAAATTAAAGTCCATTTTATTCATGTAACTTAAATATCATTTTTAGTCAAAATTCCAAATTTCAAACATAAGTTATATTTCAAAATCCAGTTAATCCATTCATAAATTACATTTTTAACACATAGAAAAATCATAATTTATTTATTTTAAAAACCTTTCAAAATCTATTTAAATCAAATTTCATAATTTTATATTTTTAAAATACTTAAAATATTCAAAGCACTTTATAGAATAACCACGAGTCTGTATATTGTTTTCTAACCTAGGTCAAGTGATACGGATATGTATCATTTCAATCCGCAGTTTAAAAGGTAAAAATCCGGGTTCTATCATTTCAAACCCGCAATCCCAAGTTTAAATAAATAAATAAAATAACTCAGGCCTATCATTTCAGCCCATAATGATTTTTATCCTAACAGGGAACTTGCAGTGTGATCATATATAGAAATAATATAAACAATGTCAATATCACAATATACAGTCATGTATCAGATGTCAGGTGAAAATTTACAGTTTTAACATGGTAATAACATGGTAATAACACGGCATAGCATATCATATGATCATCATTAACTTGCATAAACATTTTTCATTACTAAACACTTGTCATCAATCCACTTTTCATAAGTATATATGTCAGAGTGAGAAAGACTCACCTTTTTCAAAGCTAGAGACCAAAACAACAACACAAGAGCGATTCCAAAAGGACGACAAACACGATTTGAATTGAATGAATGGAAAGCCTTGATAATGATCTTGTATACAACAAATAAACAAGATCATATAAACATATGCATACAATATAAAGATTTGTTGAACAATAGAAAAGTAGAAGCAACAAATGACATTACCAAGCTTTTCAACCACTTTTGCTTGACCACAACTCCATGTATGCTCGGCCATACATGCTTAGGGCTAGGCCACACATGTTTTCAGGTGGAAAAGGATCTGGTTTGGCATCACAAAGGCATGGCAAGCACAAAAATGTGAAGTGGTAGGAGATGATATGAGGAGGTGTTAGGGTTAATTGGTGAAAGGTTGGGTTAAAAGTAAAAGGGTGGACTGTAAAGGCCAATAGAAAGATAGAAAGTTTAAGGCCTTTCAAATTTCCTTTTCTATTTAATTTTATAAAAACAAAATAAACTATGACTTCAAAAATACAAGACCACTTTTAAAATAGACTATAACTTCAAAACAAAGGTGACAAAACAAATTTTGTTCATTTCCTTTTTTTCAAACAAAAGGGCAGAGGGAATATAGACTAGAATGCCAAATTACAGAGGTGACAAAACAATTTTTTTTTCCCATTTCTTTTTTCCAGAACAAGGGCCAGTGGAAAAATAGATTATAACTTCAAAAATACAAAGTGACAAAAGCAACTTTTTTTTTCATTTCCCCTTTTTTTCAAAACAAGGCTCGGTGGCAATATTACTTCAAAAACAAAATACAAAGGTGACAAAAATGGAATTTTTTTCATTCCTTTTTTTCTCAAACAAGGCTCGGTGGTCTGGCATGGGTAGGGTCGGAAAAATATGGTGAATGGCCAAGCACGGTGGCAGGCAATAGGATAAAGCAAAACAATGAAAGGAGAACAAATGAAATAAAACAAGAGTGAAAAGAAGAAAGAAAGAAAAAAGAGAAAAAAAATGAAAGGAAAAGCATGCGCCGGTTCATACCTTCAGGAGATGCTCACGCAAATTTTGATGGAAGAAAAATGAATAATTTGTGGTATGGAACTTTTGAACGTGAAATATATATTAACATTTGCTCACTAATTTATGTAGAGGGCAGGCAAGAGTAAAATGCTTGAACAGTAGAGGCAATTTAATTCTATCCAACAGGTGGAAACGTATGGGAGGCAAGAGGGAAAGAAATAATTCACACACGGAAATTATTTAAGGCAAGATTTGAGCAAGATTTTGGATTCTCAAAAGAGAATATACGGCTGAAAACTTTGCATTGTTAACGCAAGAAAAAAATCAAATAGATAACGAAAAGGCAAGAGCAACAATTAAATACATGCCCAAAGTAACGTACAAATTATTTTGTTTCTCTTATTAAATAAATTTAAAATACTAACGTTTCTATTAGGAAAAATAAACCATCACTTTAAACCAAAATTTAATAGCTATTATACCATAATTAATAACATTTGATTTAGCTTCATCCAATTGATTGTTAAATATAAAGTTAAGAAACAGATGTAAACAAATGTAAAAGAAATGTAAAGTTTATTTCCCATTTCACACTAATTATTACTAACTTTTTTTTAAAAAAAAAAGTATACAACAAATCTGACCAAAACAAAAGTGAAACAAATGTTACACAATTGTATACAGTTCAAGATGAAAATTTTGCCTTTAGAATTATAAAATTTAGAATTTCTATTAAAGTTACACTTTTTATCCAAATCAAATTTTCAGACATTGTTTATTTTTATTTGGACAAATGATCAGAAATCATTTCAAGAAAATTTCCAAAATTAGATTTTTAAGAAAACAAAAGCCAAAGTCTTTAAATAAATGAAAAAAATTAAATTTTTAAACTTTTAAAATTTTAAGTTGAAAGTCACAGTTTGACTATTTTGACCAAAATCAGCATTTCAGGCAAATATTCAACTTACACAAGTTTGGAATTATAACTCATAAAAATCAAGATTATATTTAAATAATAAATTTAATCATTTCAAATAAGTAAAATAAGTTTTTAAATCAAAATCCTACATTAAAAATAATTAAAATATACAATAAAATAATTACAAAATACAGGGTTGTTACACTCTCCCCTACTCAAAACTTTTCGTCCCTGAAAAGGAATAAGGTATGGAAGGGCACAGGAAAGATAGAGTGAAATATGATTAAGATAAGATGACAAGAAGATTGAAGTTATACCTGATAACTGTTGTTATAGGTAAGTTTTACAAGGTGGTGATTATCAAAGATTATAGAAAGATTTCTAAACAGAAAGATCATAGAAAGATGTATATACCAGTCTATAGCAAGATGAGGACGATAAGAACAACCAAAAGATAGTTTGAAAAACAAAATAAGAAAATGAACTTGAAAGCATAGAGATTTCAACTTAAATAGAAAATGAACTTTTACACAAGTTACATAAATCTTAACTATCTCAAATTTCATTATCTTATTATCCAATCATCTTAAATTAACAATTTTTTTTTAAAACCATGGGTTAGAAAAATAATCATTTATTACACTCACAATGTATTTAATAAATTTTATTCTTCTTTATTCCTAATAAAAATTAAATTTATTCCTCTCAATATATTTATCACTCATGTTCAATATACTTACACTTATTATAACTGCTTTCTTTTTTTCTTAGTTCTTTTAACATCATTTTATTGTAAGTTATTCAATTACCCTTTATTATATTTACCTCTGTTGATCATTTTATAATTAAAATTTAAGTGTATAACATTTATTATAACCACCAAAATTTTATTTATAAAATCTTTTTATATTGTATATTACCCAATTACATTGTTAACTTCTGAAATTAAGGTAAGTTATATTGGAATGGAATTGTGTCATACAAATAAAACTTTCCAATTCAATTATCTCAAGTTTAATCATTTATCCAAATTTTTTTGATTTTCTTTTTATAATTGAAATTATTGTTAAAAATAAAATTTAAGAATTAAATTTCCGATTTCTTCAAACCATTTAGAGATAAGTAATAATATATATATAATATGTCAAATCAAATTTCAATCATATATCTATATATATTATAAATTAAGTCATATTTTAGAAATTCAAATTAATTTAATTTCCCAAAACAAAGCTGTAGCAAGACTACAGAACAGTCTCTTCACTTCGAAACTCGAAAATGAACGTCGATGATGCCGCACTCATCACCGAAGTTATTTTCCAACGACAAAGAGAAGAGTACTAATTTTAAACTTAAAATTCTTTAGAAACAAATTTCTATTTGAAAATATTATAAATATTATATCCCTTTAAACTTTTAAACAAAAGGTTTGGAACCATCGGAAATTAAATTCTCAAGATAATGTTACTAAGAGGGTTAATACTTCTAGATCAAGATAATGCCTCATTAAAACCTTACTAATAAAAACCCAGTCGGAAAATTATTAATGAAGGAAAAAGAGTACATTATAATGTATTTCATACGCTCCCCTTGAATTATAGCGCATTATTCAATTAGATTGTTGATGTAGCCGACGCATACCAATTTTGTACAACATCTTCTGAAATGTTGATTTTGGAAGCGCCTTTGTGAATAGGTCCGTCGGATTTTCTTGGGATTGGATTTGTTTCACTTCTATCTTATTATCCTTTTGTAGCTCTGTAATAGCCTGATATTTTCAACCATTCGCATCCACACATGCCGGATTTGAATTGCTCAAAATACCAGATTGTTAATTATATTTGGCAAAACTCAACATATACAGTAAATAAATAAATCATAGAATCATAGACACAGAGTAATATACAATATGCAGCGGAAACAAAAGGATAGTAGTTCATGAAGCTACTATATATATATATCAGAGTAAAATAAGATACAATAGAAGTCTCAAATATAATAGTCAAATACAAGATCAGAATACATCACTTGAATCAGCTAAATAACTGCAAGTGAAAAGATGTAGACGGATCTCCAAACGAAGCTCCAATTTCACAGGTGAGTTCTCAAAAGCTGTATCACTCAGTCTGACCTGAGCGTAAAGCAAAATCCAAAACACTCGAGTCAGGATTAACATTCTTATATCAATAAATCTAACTCGAGAGAAATATCAACTGAAATACAAGTAACTCAAAGGATGTTTGGGATAAGTATCCTCTAAGGATCCGTTAAACTATCTACTATGTAGTAGTATACGCTATTATAATATGATGTCTATAGTAAAGTAAACTATTAAAATAGCGTTAAGGCATTACCCACACTCCCCTTAACAGATTTTACAATGCCAATAGTCTATACAGTACCATCGTACCTCCAGATCGGGAGGCTACCATATAATACTCCATAGGTACGACACGAATCAACTCGTAGTAAAGCACGCTAGGGTAGGTGACACGACACAACTAGGCAATGCCAAGGTAGATATACCAATCACACTTCCGGGCTGGTGGTAACGCATAGCAGCCACTTCCGCCCACCTCGAGCCACACTCCTAAAATTAAAAGCCGCCACCAAATCAATCACAAAGTCAGAATATAGTATCGAAGGAGTGTGTTCGATCAGAGGAGCTACCTCATTGGCCCGTCGATTGCTCCTGTTTTAGCCACCTTATGCCAACTCACGGGAGTTGGGTCCACGTATATACCTCAATAGGACGTCGCCACCATCCTACTTCATTATGGAACCTCTACCGCGTACACAGTTGTTAAAGTGGTTTTCGAAGTTGGTAGAGAGTGTGACAACTTCCGATCCCGGTCTCTTTAACAACCAAATGTTACTATAACACTGCGGTCATTTCAAAATAGTTTATACTTCAAAACCAAAATATCATTGCTACTTCAAAACCATATCAATACAATATCATTTCCATTTCAAAATAAAATACGATATCATTTCCATTTCAAATATATCCTTTTCCAAAATCATAGCACTTTCAAAGTTATAATTCTTTCGAAACCAAAACACTTGAAATTATACCACTTTGGAAAATCATAACGCTTTGGAAATTTTAACACTTTGGAAAAAAAACATAACTTTGAAATCATAACTTCCACCACTTAAATAGTTTAAATATTAATAATAGTATATAATAAAATATTTTTTAAAGTAAATTAATCTATATAAAAGAGTTATAAGTTAAAATAGTTTATATTAAAATAGTTAATATATTAAAATAGTTCATATAAAAAAATAGTTTATATTAAAAATGATTTACATAAAAATAGTTTAGATTAAAATAATTTATAAAGCAAAATATAAAATAGGTTTAAATTAAATTGAAAATACTTTATATAATAAAATAGTTTTCTCAAATTTCACAAGTCCATTCCAAATCAACTTGAATTCAAAAATTCAAGTTTAATCAAATCTCAATTCATTAATTTCAATACGATTTAGTTCCTCAATAATCTATTTCAAATTATATCGATTTCAAAATAGATTTAGACCACAAAATAAACATTTCGATTTCGATATATTTCAAAGCTTTAAATATTCCAAAATTTCAAATTAAATTCGATAATTTCATATATATTCATCAAATTTTCCTTAATATTATTATTTAGTTTTGAAATATTCACATAATAAAATCCAATATCATTTAAATAAAACCCCAAATTTCAAATAACTGATTTTTCCTTCAATTTACTTAAACTTGATATATTCATTTAAATGACCTTAAACTAGAATTAAGTTATACAATCATATCCTTTTAAAATCTCAATTTCAATAAGCTCCAAATGGATTCTTATTAAATATAATTCTTAATTAAATAAAATTTCAAATCAACTTCAAAACTATCTTCTCAACCTTAATTTATAAAAATCATTATAAACTCTATATTAAAATATAATTTAAATAAATACTTAACCATACTATATTTTAATGAAATCAAACTTTATTATTAAACTCATTTTATATTAAACAAATTTATACATAGCTTGAATTAAGAATTGAACTATATATAAAATAATATTTATATAGTATCAAAAAATCAATATTCATGTAAAACCATAGAAATCATTTTCAAAATATTTATCCATAGACCAACGATGTCTATATATAATTTTTTATCCTATGGTCAAGTGATACGGATATTTATCATTTCAATCCGCAATTTACACACACACACAGATATATATATATATATATATATATATATATATATATATATATATATACCGCGATCCTAAATTCAATTCAACGAAAATCGCTTGGGTCTATCATTTCAACCCATAATGATTTTCTTATATTCTACAGATCGTTCGGGTATGTATCATTTCAACCCATAGTGAATTTTATACTAACAGGTAACGTGCAAAGTGATAACGGATATGATAATAATATAACAAGCATACATCATCAATATAAATAACAGATAATGGTGTCAGAATTCACAGGTGAACAGATAGCATATATAAAGCAATGTAAATAACTAACAGCAGCATATTTTAATTGTCGTTTTAATTGAAAACAAATTTAATAAATATAAAAACATTAATTATGAGTGACCTTCTGAGGCCAGATATTTGACAACGAGATGAGCTACGAATCCAAGTATGAATCTCAAAGTAAGGCTAAATTGGCACGAATTCGACGAACAAAACTAATTAGCTTGGAATTGACGAAATCGAATCAAACTGGATTGATGAAGATAATTGGTATAAGTGAATTTATGTCTATATATATAACCATAAATAACTATTTATGAAATCATATTCTCAATTCAACTCATTTTAAATTTGAATATATATGTATGTATGTATTTTTAAATCATTATTTTAAATAAACACATAAAACAAAATATATTCACATAATAAAATTTGAAATAAACACATATATGATATATTTTTAAAATAAAACTCAAGTGTACTTATGTGTGTAGAAAATATATATATATATATATAATAAAATTTTATACAACATAAAATATATAATACTAATATGGGCATGCACATACATATCAAAAAAGATTTTCAACAGTTAAAATAACGCAATCATAAACATGTACATATAAACAAAGTCATATTCAGTTTAAAACAAATACAACAAATATAAAACTTATCTACAAAAGAAGAACAAACATAAAAATACTGTAAATTTTATAATATACATACATACATACATACATACATACATATATATATATATATATATATATATATATATATATATATATTAGCGACAATACTTATAAACAACAAACAAACCCAACTATAACATGTATCCAGCTTAACAGGTTGTCAAATAGCAAAAAAAGCTTATCATCACATATTTTTTGGGCAAAAGACAAACAAGATTTCCAAAAATAATAAAATATATATAGAGAAAATAAAATGTATACATACTATATATAAATATTACATCTGCATATTATTATTGACTAATATATATACTATCAACTGTAAGCACGTAAGCAAATCTATATATTGTACTATCTTATATATATGTAGATTAAAACAACACGGTATATATGAATATTATTTAAAACTCCATACACAGCTACACCACAAAATACTATATACATTGTACTATAATGAAATATTGAAATCATATATAAGATATACTTTCGGCATACAGTTGTAAATATACTGCAACATTAGTTGTACTACAAAACATTGTGTGTAACAACCCGGTATTTGGCGTCTATTTTTAATCGACATTAAATGATTAATATTATTGTAAATTTCCTTTTGAAGTTTTTAAAATTGAATTAAAATTATTTTCATAAATTTGTTTAAGAATTTTATTGGGCTTTAAAAATTGTTTTGGCCTATTTTTTTTGTTGTTGCCGTGATGGGTAACAAAGCATAATAACCCGATCCCCCTTTATCCATTTTTTTTTCATTCGTTCACCAACCCTAAACAAAATCACAAAATTAATGGCGGCCCCCTTTTCTTCATTTATCGTTCGTCCCCTCTCCTTCATCCCTCTGCATAAGCTTGGGCGCATCAACAATGGCAGCTTCGTTAGTTAGCCGACCTGCAAAAATTAGGGCTTCGTTCGAATCCTAGGTGCCGCGTCTTCGGCTTGCTCGATCGAATGACGTGTTTCGTTGCTTGCTTCTCGAATTAAACGGTGAGTGATTCTCTTCACTCACATCTTCTTCAATCATGTGTATATAGGGTTTGAATTCCAATATTTTGTTCGTTTAAAAATTATGAATTTCGCTGTTTGATTAAGTGATAATCGCGGTATTGATTATGTTGCTCCGTTAATTTCTTGCTTTGACTTTGGCTTCAATCATTTTTAACTTTGTTAAAGCAACGTTGTTTAAGAATCTTGTGTACTTCGACTCTGTCCATTTTCGTGTTCATCCCTGAGCACTTTTTGAACTGTTGTTTGACGCTGCTTCCACTGTTTTCTCGTTCATCCCCACGGTATTGATTTTGACCTGCAGTTGACTTCGAAATGTTGACATCAGTTACTTGAATTTTGGTAGTATTGCAGTGTTGTTATATGTTGCAAACTTGTGTCTTAACTCGTGACCATTGCCTTCGTCAACCATTCATGTGTGATGATATTATCTGGCTTTGGATTTCTGGCATGTCTGGTTTTGCCTTGATTATTTCGAATCTGCTACTATACTTGACTTTGGGTTACATTCCAGTTTATCATTCTTGGTCATGCTCTGGTCATAACTGCTCTTACCTGCATATACTCTTGTAGTTTGTGTTTAAGTTGCAGTCTACTTGAGTCTTTTGTGTACTTGGCATCTGCGCACTGTGATGTGTATACTTGATGCCTTGATAGTCTTGTTCACTGGTCGAGTTCATTTCAGGCCGGTTTGCTGTTGTATGTCATATCTGAACTGGTTTGGTTGTCTTTGCCTGTGCCCATTTTCTTCTCCTACCTGTTGCACTTGCAATGATGCTCTCCATTTCATGTTTGAATTCCTACTTGTCTGCACCGATGTTCATCTGTTCATGGTTGCATACATGTGGAATCTCTAGTGTGCACCTAATTACGCAGTCACATTGCTTGAATGACTTTGGCAGTGTTTTGATGTTCTGGTCCTTGACTTGCGACCTGCTCTTGTGGTCAGACCTGCATATACATGTACCCCTGCCTTGTGCAATTCTTTGCTACACCTCTGGTTCATTTTGACCATGTGCAGCCCTCTCATGTGCACTTGTATATGCACGGCACTTGTTCTTGTGCATTTATATGTTTCTTGATTTTGTTTTGGTGTACATGACTTTCTACTTTGCTCATTGCCTTGTGTTGAGCCTAAAATTCATTGGGCTTGACCTCGCATTTCTCTCTGCAATTTAATCGACACTTGGCCTTATGATATTCACGGCGACGCTTGTGAATATTCATTGGGTACATCATCACTATAGTGGCAAGGCAGTGCACGCAAGCGTGAACTGCAGCCACACGGTATTGAGTTTTTGGGCACGACATCACTATAGTGGCAAGGCAGTGCACGCAAGCGTGAACTGCAGCCACACGGTATGGCGTGTATGATATTCTTTTTGTTTTGACTTATGGATCTTTTTGCGTACTCCATATTCCGTAGTGGCGAGGCAGTGCACGCGTGCGTGTACTGCAGCCCTACTTGAATTAATATTTTAATTGATATTTCAATGGTTTGAACTGTTCTGTTATTTCAATTCAATATTCTGAATTGCATTCTGATTTGGTTTAATTACTATCGTCTATTCATTATTTGATTATTATTGCTTCTGTGCACTAATAACTGAGTTTGAATTAGACTGACCCGAGTATTATTTTCTTTTGAATTTAATACTCGGGTCAGACCGAGTATTTCAGGTTGTAGATATTCTGCTTTGGGTTGCTGCTAGAGCTATGAAGTTCTTTCATATCTTTTGGAGTAGTCGTCGTCATTTGTAGTAGTATGTAAATTGTATAGGAAGATATGTATTCATGTATATTATATACGTTAATGTACTTGTATATGTAACTTCCTTAGTCGACTGTTGTAGTTGTATCATATGTACCGTGTGAATGTATTATAACTGACATCAGTTATTATATATATATGAGACTTTCTGTTCCATCTGTGTTCCGCATTTATATTATCTGTGTTGTTATTTTATATCTACTGTTCTAAACTATTACGAACCATCGTAGTTCGTTTTATACTGGAATTGGGGTATGTCGATGGGAGAAAATAAATCAGAGATGAAAAATGAAAGAATATATATATTTATATCACTCCCATCGAGATAACCAATACTAGTGTAAGGCCAACTATTGATGGTCGCTCCTCAACAGCCTTATTCTCTGTGCTAGTTGACAGCATTACACCGTAGTGTTCTTGGCTAGCGTGGGTATAGAGGTGGGGCGTCACAGCTTGGTATCAGAGCCTGGGGTTTAGAACAAATATAAAACATAACTTAGATATTACATGTGTTACAACTATTTGTCGATGTTTTATTTCACATCTTTATCTTAAGATCATCTTTGATTTGTTAGGAATGAATTCCTAACGCTTATTCGTGAGCATTGCTGCTATTCTCTGTCGCACTTGCTCACTTGAGTTTACACTTCTAAGTATCAGTGTATATATGCTCTATCAAGTTGCATATTGCTGCAACTAGTACCCACTTCGATTTGAACTCGCATTGTTTATTCGAACTGCTATATATATGCATTCTTATCTCTGATTCATGTACTTAATGCAGTTTCCATACAATTGGGTTTTGGGTATCAATCTTTGAGACAAATTGCATTCCAATTGTCGACTCTGTCTGTTTATCCATGGTTTGTTGGTTTTCATGTGCCTCTCTCTGATAGTTTTAAAATTTCTTTGGTATAAAAGAAATTGTCTTGGTCTTTGCCTTGTCGATATCGACGTTGACTTGACTTTTACTTTTGCTAAAGTCATTCAAGCATTTATACTCGTTCTGCTTTGTTTTTCCAATTGTTGATCGGTTCTTCTTTTCCGGTTAGTTGTTATCACCTTTTTCGACTTTGATAACTTCTATTTCAGGAATTTTGGGTATTCCTACTTTGATGGATTTGGAATCGAAATTCTTTGTATTTTATTCACGTCTTCGAATGTGAATCTTAGTGAATTGATTTGGTTTTCGAATTTAATCGATTCTTGATTATTTCCCGATTTGTTGCTATCATTTATTAGCAACTTTGATGACCTTTTCTTCGGGATTTTTGTGAACATACCTTTCGATGAACTCGGTATCGATTTCTTTGGATTCTATTCACGTCTTCGTATGTGAATTCTTGTGATTGATTGTTTCTACAATCATTTTTGTGATTTGTCACTTTAAAAATATAAAGGTTTCAATACTAGTAGTAAATATCAAAAACTCTTTTATCAAAATGTTTTCAACTCTATTTTCAATACCAAACTCGTTTTTGAAACTGTTTTTCAATCTATTAGTATATACAAATCTTTATTTCACTCGTATGAGAAATCTAATTAAACGGCTTAGTAAAACAAGTGGTATGAAACGCTTGCGTTTACTTCGTCGGTTAATTGTTGGACTTGTTCGATTGAACCTCTAGTGACAAATTTTATTAGTGAAGATTTACAGTTTGTTCGTAAATATTTAAGTTAAGTAAGTGGTTATGGGACATGATGCTAAACTTTTACATTTACTGACTTAGTGTAATTGACACTTCTCGTTGATCATGACGATCATTTTTACGGTTAGACTAGGCCTCATCGGTGTGATTTCGTCTCACACATATCTCTTGGGCTTTGAGGATTGTCTAGACACCACTTGTGTGATTTCATTCACACATACTTTTCTTTTGATTGTGAGGTTAGACTAGACACCACTTGTGTGATTCCACTCACACATACCTCTTTTGATTTTTTTGGTTAGTCTGGACCTCAATCTGTGTGATTTCGACTCACACATGTGGGGTAGCGCCCCACGGTCTTCGGGCCATTCGTGTGTCAAAATTAATGGCTTGCAACCATGAGATAGCGTCTCGTTATGCGTTGCACGTGTTGATGATTTTTCATGCTCGCGGGTAGGTGAGATTCCGTGCTCCCGTTCTCGCTTTGCGTTGCACGTGTTGATGATTTTTCATGCTTGCGTGTAGGTGAGATTCCGTGCTCCCGTTATCGCTTTGCGTTGCCCGTGTTGGTGATTTTCATGCTCACGTGTAGGTGAGATTCTGTGCTCCCGTTCTCGCTTTGCATTGCACGTGTTGATGATTTTTCATGCTCACGTGTAGGTGAGATTCCGTGCTCCCGTTCTCGCTTTGCGTTGCACGTGTTGATGATTTTTCATGCTCGCGGGTAGGTGAGATTCCGTGCTCCCGTTCTCGCTTTGCGTTGCACGTGTTGATGATTTTTCATGCTCGCGTGTAGGTGAGATTCCGTGCTCCCGTTCTCGCTTTGCGTTGCCCGTGTTGGTGATTTTCATGCTCATGTGTAGGTGAGATTCTGTGCTCCCGTTCTCGCTTTGCATTGCACGTGTTGATGATTTTTCATGCTCACGTGTAGGTGAGATTCCGTGCTCCCGTTCTCGCTTTGCGTTGCACGTGTTGATGATTTTTCATGCTCGCGGGTAGGTGAGATTCCGTGCTCCCGTTCTCGCTTTGCGTTGCACGTGTTGATGATTTTTCATGCTCGCGTGTAGGTGAGATTCCGTGCTCCCGTTCTCGCTTTGCGTTGCACGTGTTGATGATTTTTCATGCTCGCGGGTAGGTCAGATTCCGTGCTCCCGTTCTCGCTTTGCGTTGCACGTGTTGATGATTTTTCATGCTCGCGTGTAGGTGAGATTCCGTGCTCCCGTTCTCGCTTTGCGTTGCCCGTGTTGGTGATTTTCATGCTCATGTGTAGGTGAGATTCTGTGCTCCCGTTCTCGCTTTGCATTGCACGTGTTGGTGAGTTTTCATGCTCGCATGTAGGTGAGTTTTCGTGCTCCCGTTCTCGCTTTGCTTTGCCCGTGTTGGTGATTTTCATGCTCACGTGTAGGTGAGATTCCGTGCTCCCGTTCTCGCTTTGCGTTGCACGTGTTGATGATTTTTCATGCTCGCGGGTAGGTGAGATTCCGTGCTCCCGTTCTCGCTTTGCGTTGCCCGTGTTGGTGATTTTCATGCTCACATGTAGGTGAGATTCTGTGCTCCCGTTCTCGCTTTGCATTGCACGTGTTGGTGAGTTTTCATGCTCGCATGTAGGTGAGTTTTCGTGCTCCCGTTCTCGTTATGCGTTACATGTGTTGCTGAATTTTCATGCTCGCGTGTTGGTGAGTTTCCATACTCTCCTTTGAGTTTTCATACTCTGTTCGAGTTTTCATACTCCGTTCGAGTTTTCATACTCCGTTTGAGTTTTCATACTCTGTTCGAGTTTTCATACTCCGTTTGAGTTTTCTTACTCTGTTCGAGTTTTCATACTCCGTTTGAGTTTTCATACTCTGTTCGAGTTTTCATACTCCGTTTGAGTTTTCATACTCCGTTTGAGTTTTCATACTCCGTTCGAGTTTTCATACTCCGTTCGAGTTTTCATACTCCGTTCGAGTTTTCATACTCCGTTCGAGTTTTCATACTCCGTTCGAGTTTTCATACTCCGTTCGAGTTTTCATACTCCGTTCGAGTTTTCATACTCCGTTTGAGTTTTCATACTCCGTTTGAGTTTCCATACTCTCCTTCGAGTTTTCATACTCCGTTCGAGTTTTCATACTCGCGTTCGAATTTTCATACTCCGGTTCGAGTTTTCATACTCGCGTTCGAGTTTTCATACTCCGGTTCGAGTTTTCATACTCGCGTTCGAGTTCTCATACTCTTAGCTTGTGTTTTCTGGATTTCTTGTGAGGATTTCTAGAATTTGTGCTTCACCAATTTTCGTGATTTCTATTGATAAGTTTTATCAATTCTTGTGCATTGGTGAATTCGTGTGTTATTGACTTGTTATGAATACAAGTTTAGGGTATGATACCCCTTTCTATCTTTGAAAAGATTCTTGTGACTCTTTGGATGAATGAAAATCCACTTATCGAAGTTGCTTCTGATGTCGTTGTTTTAATCACATATTTTAAAAATTGTTCCAAAATATAAATCAAAATTGTTTTCAAAATTTTTACGATTTGCGCTTTCAAAAGAATGAGGAAGCGAATTAAACGTTTCAGTAAAATCGAGGACTATGATCCCTTTCTTTTGCTGATTCGCTTAATTCTGGACTTGTTCGTTTGAGAATGTAAATTGTAATTTTATAAATAAAAATGGTTTTCAAAATTTTTTTACACTTTACGCTTTCAAAAGAATGTGGAAGCGATGTAAACGTTTCAGAAAAAAATCGAGGACTATGACCCCTTTCTTTTACTGATTCGCTTAATTCCGGACTTGTCCGTTTGAGAAAGTAAAATGTTATTTATTTAAAATACACAATTTAGCACTTTCAAGGAAACGATGAAGTGAATTAAACGATTTAGTAAAACTCGTGGTTATGGGTCATGTGCGTTTGCTATTTCGGTTAATTTCGGACTCGTTAATTGAAAAATTTGTAATTTGAAATTTGATTACCATTGTGGTAATTTCTGATTATCGTTTTGATAATTGGATGTTTATGATTTCTGATTTATCGTTTTTTGAAAATCAGATATTTATTGTTTCTAATTATCGCTTGTGATAATTAGATGTTTGAGATTTAATTATCGTTTGTGATAATTAAATATTTGTAATTTAAGATTGATTTTCGATTTTGATAATCGAATACTTGTTGATTTGATTATCGTTTTTGATAATCGAATATTTGTGATTTGAGATCTCTGAATTATCTATTGATAATTAGATTTTGTTGATAATTTGTGAATTTCCTTTATGAAATTAAAAGATTTCTTTGGCATTTATATTGTACTACGCCAGTGTACCGGCTCAATTTTCTACTATTCATGACGTTTTCTACGTCTTCCAATTACGGAAATGCCTTAGGAATTTCCGATTTCTATTTTTGAGCCCGGTATTATTGAAGAAATTGAAGTTTCACCAGATTTGACGTTGAGCAACATTCTATTCACATCAATGTTTCGGGGGTTCGGCACCTTCGAAATAAAGATGTTTTCTCGTGAAAGTTTATTGGTTCTCAAATCCTATGAATTTCACTTTGGAATCCAGAGAATTCATCGAGCAATCACGATCAGGCTTTCTCTATCATGCTCTTTATGGTGAACTTCCTACTTCGAATTTCTTCATCTTGTGATGATATGCTCTTATGGTTGTTACCTTTTATCCGTTTGTTCCTTATGATTGCGAGGACGCAATTTCTTTAAGGAGGGGAGTCTGTAACAACCCGGTATTTGGCGTCTATTTTTAATCGACATTAAATGATTAATATTATTGTAAATTTCCTTTTGAAGTTTTTAAAATTGAATTAAAATTATTTTCATAAATTTGTTTAAGAATTTTATTGGGCTTTAAAAATTGTTTTGGCCTATTTTTTTTGTTGTTGCCGTGATGGGTAACAAAGCATAATAACCCGATCCCCCTTTATCCTTTTTTTTTTTCATTCGTTCACCAACCCTAAACAAAATCACAAAATTAATGGCGGCCCCCTTTTCTTCATTTATCGTTCGTCCCCTCTCCTTCATCCCTCTGCATAAGCTTGGGCGCATCAACAATGGCAGCTTCGTTAGTTAGCCGACCTGCAAAAATTAGGGCTTCGTTCGAATCCTAGGTGCCGCGTCTTCGGCTTGCTCGATCGAATGACGTGTTTCGTTGCTTGCTTCTCGAATTAAACGGTGAGTGATTCTCTTCACTCACATCTTCTTCAATCATGTGTATATAGGGTTTGAATTCCAATATTTTGTTCGTTTAAAAATTATGAATTTCGCTGTTTGATTAAGTGATAATCGCGGTATTGATTATGTTGCTCCGTTAATTTCTTGCTTTGACTTTGGCTTCAATCATTTTTAACTTTGTTAAAGCAACGTTGTTTAAGAATCTTGTGTACTTCGACTCTGTCCATTTTCGTGTTCATCCCTGAGCACTTTTTGAACTGTTGTTTGACGCTGCTTCCACTGTTTTCTCGTTCATCCCCACGGTATTGATTTTGACCTGCAGTTGACTTCGAAATGTTGACATCAGTTACTTGAATTTTGGTAGTATTGCAGTGTTGTTATATGTTGCAAACTTGTGTCTTAACTCGTGACCATTGCCTTCGTCAACCATTCATGTGTGATGATATTATCTGGCTTTGGATTTCTGGCAGTCTGGTTTTGCCTTGATTATTTCGAATCTGCTACTATACTTGACTTTGGGTTACATTCCAGTTTATCATTCTTGGTCATGCTCTGGTCATAACTGCTCTTACCTGCATATACTCTTGTAGTTTGTGTTTAAGTTGCAGTCTACTTGAGTCTTTTGTGTACTTGGCATCTGCGCACTGTGATGTGTATACTTGATGCCTTGATAGTCTTGTTCACTGGTCGAGTTCATTTCAGGCCGGTTTGCTGTTGTATGTCATATCTGAACTGGTTTGGTTGTCTTTGCCTGTGCCCATTTTCTTCTCCTACCTGTTGCACTTGCAATGATGCTCTCCATTTCATGTTTGAATTCCTACTTGTCTGCACCGATGTTCATCTGTTCATGGTTGCATACATGTGGAATCTCTAGTGTGCACCTAATTACGCAGTCACATTGCTTGAATGACTTTGGCAGTGTTTTGATGTTCTGGTCCTTGACTTGTGACCTGCTCTTGTGGTCAGACCTGCATATACATGTACCCCTGCCTTGTGCAATTCTTTGCTACACCTCTGGTTCATTTTGACCATGTGCAGCCCTCTCATGTGCACTTGTATATGCACGGCACTTGTTCTTGTGCATTTATATGTTTCTTGATTTTGTTTTGGTGTACATGACTTGCTACTTTGCTCATTGCCTTGTGTTGAGCCTAAAATTCATTGGGCTTGACCTCGCATTTCTCTCTGCAATTTAATCGACACTTGGCCTTATGATATTCACGGCGACGCTTGTGAATATTCATTGGGTACATCATCACTATAGTGGCAAGGCAGTGCACGCAAGCGTGAACTGCAGCCACACGGTATTGAGTTTTTGGGCACGACATCACTATAGTGGCAAGGCAGTGCACGCAAGCGTGAACTGCAGCCACACGGTATGGAGTGTATGATATTCTTTTTGTTTTGACTTATGGATCTTTTTGCGTACTCCATATTCCGTAGTGGCGAGGCAGTGCACGCGTGCGTGTACTGCAGCCCTACTTGAATTAATATTTTAATTGATATTTCAATGGTTTGAACTGTTCTGTTATTTCAATTCAATATTCTGAATTGCATTCTGATTTGGTTTAATTACTGTCGTCTATTCATTATTTGATTATTATTGCTTCTGTGCACTAATAACTGAGTTTGAATTAGACTGACCCGAGTATTATTTTCTTTTGAATTTAATACTCGGGTCAGACCGAGTATTTCAGGTTGTAGATATTCTGCTTTAGGTTGCTGCTAGAGCTATGAAGTTCTTTCATATCTTTTGGAGTAGTCGTCGTCATTTGTAGTAGTATGTAAAATTGTATAAGAAGATATGTATTCATGTATATTATATACGTTAATGTACTTGTATATGTAACTTCCTTAGTCGACTGTTGTAGTTGTATCATATGTACCGTGTGAATGTATTGTAACTGACATCAGTTATTATATATATATGAGACTTTCTGTTCCATCTGTGTTCCGCATTTATATTATCTGTGTTGTTATTTTATATCTACTGTTCTAAACTATTACGAACCATCGTAGTTCGTTTTATACTGGAATTGGGGTATGTCGATGGGAGAAAATAAATCAGAGATGAAAAATGAAAGAATATATATATTTATATCACTCCCATCGAGATAACCAATACTAGTGTAAGGCCAACTATTGATGGTCGCTCCTCAACAGCCTTATTCTCCGTGCTAGTTGACAGCATTACACCGTAGTGTTCTTGGCTAGCGTGGGTATAGAGGTGGGGCGTCACATTGTGTTTATATACAAAATATATATATTCATTTAAATTCATATAACTCATATTTTATAAAAAATAACCAAGTTAATATACATACTTACATGATATATCATATATATATATACACAAACCGAAAGCAAAAGAAGAGCTGCACACTGACCTATACACAAAATCTTTCATTACTTATGTAAATAAGCAATTAGCCATAGTGGAGATGAGGTTGTCGAGTATGCTCGGAAGGGTGGTCGGTAATAGATGAGCATCTGACATGCTCGCATGGAGGAAGGTGGTGGTTATGTCAAACTAGGACGCACGCGTGAGAGAGGAGGGGAGGGCAGTCACGCGGGTTCGTGTGATGAGGTGGCATGGTTGACAGGATGACAGGCGGGTTTGGGATGTCAAGGGCATAGCATCGTTTGTTGAGGGTAGAGCATGATTTTGAGGTGGAGTGGAGATGTAAATGTGAACAGGCAAAATTTTGCTTTTATGTTGTATTTGTTTATATGTAAGAACAAAATGAACAAGGAAAGCAAACGAAAAAAAGCCGATAATAAATACAAAATGCTGAAAAGTCATATATTGGTTTTAGAAATGAATGGAGGAAATGGCTGTTAGGTTTTTGAATAGATGGGAAGATGGAAAATAAAAGGTCACGAACGGGTACCCATACGAAGTCGTTTACCGATCGCCGTTACGTAACGGACACCAAAACACACAATTGAATATACCGCAGAGATCAGCACGACGAGACGATCAAAATGGTATACAGATGTCTTCGGTACGATCATTCGGTCAAAAGTAGATAATCGGTACCGGAAATGCTGCAAAAATGCTAGAAATAAGATGAACGGAGTAATAACAGTCAAAAATTGGAGAAACAAAATATGACTTCTCACTCAGAAGATGATTTACAAATATAAAAAATTTAGCTTTGGAAAACATTTTATTATCATCAAATTTTAACTGATTTAAATTTAAATAAATTATACAATAAAATGAACTTTCATAGTATCAAATGAAAATTTACCGTTTGCTATATTTAATTAGACATATTCAAAATATTAAATTTTTATTTCAAAATTATATTATTTAAAATTTCACAAAAATTAAATTAAATAAATAAATAAAACCACTAAAATTTACGGGTCGTTACAAGCTCCTGTGTGAAGAAAAATTTAGGAGAAATATGTTTCGTCCTATCACCCTTAATGTAACCTGCTTGAATTTGAGCTACACAAGCTGCATTGCCTTCATAAACAATGGTTGACCCTTCTGTTACTGATGGGAGTTGACAGCCTTTTCGAATATGCTCAATTGGTGATCTTATCCAAATACATTCTTTACTTGCTTCATGTAGTGCTAGTATTTCAAAGTGATTGGATGATGTTGCTACTAATGTTTGTTTTGTAGATCGCCATGAAATTGCTGCATTGTACACATATCCACCAAAGTCTCCATAATCTTGAATGCTCATATAGTAGCTAGAAATTGTTCCTTTTGTAGCATCCATGACAATTGCTCCCCCTCATTATTATCTTGCTTTCATACATCCATTCAGTCGTTATGAATATTATATGTTGCCTCATTAAAAACCTCTGCTAAGAAAATCTAATGGATAAACCTTAAACGACGAAAAGAGTGCAACTTGTAAAATCATATTAAAAATGATATTCTTTCTGAAAGGTTTGATACTTGGGGATCTAAACAATGCCTCATAAAACCTTACTAAGAAAAAACCAGTGGGAAAAATTTTAGTGAAGGAAAAAAGTATAATGACATATTTTATTATATCATTTCGTCAAATGAAGTTTGATACTTCAAGATCAAATTAATGCCTCGTTAAACCTTAGTAAGAAAAACCCAGTGGAAAAAATCTTAAATAAGGAAAATGAGTACAGTATAACTTATTTTAAATGTTGTTGGGGAGTAGATACTTCTGGATCAAGATAATGCCTCAATAAAACCTTACTAATAAATACCCAATGGGAAAAATCTTAGTTAAGGAAAAAGAGTGCATTATAAAATAATTATGGATGCTCCAGTTGATTTAAAAGTTTCTACTGAATTCGTATTCGTCTTTTGAAAACTCAAATTGGTTATGAATACTTCTGGATCCATAAATATGTATCTCATTAATAATACAATTTATTAATAGTTTCCTTCGATACAATCAAATTTTCTAAGATTTTTTCTTCCAAATCTTATATGCATTTTGTATGCTACTTTTATGAAAAACACTTCGTGTGCTTTCATTTTTGTGCTTCAAATCAGTTTTTCGTATTGCAACTATACATCTTTCATGAATATTCAAAGTTTCATTACAACATTACTAAAAAGCGGGAAGTGATCTATTCATCTTGAAGTATATCAAGATTTTCATTACAACAATACTTAGAAGAAGGTTGTAATCTACACTTCATGTCTTTTGCATTCTTTATAACTATAAAAGTTATATATATTCTTTAGGATTTTGTATACTTTAATAAGTATTTGCATATCGCAGCTACCACTTCAATAGATAGTAAGAATTTCACTACAACAATACATAAAAATAGGAAGTAATCTACTCATCATAAATTATATCAAGATTTTCATTACAGCAATACTTAAAAGGAGTTGTAATCTACGCTCCTTGTTCTTTACCTTCTTTATAACCATCAAAGTTATTTATATTCTTCAGGAATTTGTGTACTTTCATTGTTTATTATGATTTAAACAATATTTATACCTTCGGGGTATTTTAAATGTTTCAAACACTTTCATTGCTTCAATCAATTCAATTATCTCTAAAAACAACATGCCCATAGCACTTAACATGTTGGTGATACTATATGTGCTTTAATAATTTTAGTGAGCTTTTGCCACTTTATATATATGTTGCTAATTTTATTTTGTGGACTACAGGTCCATATTTCTTATTTAGGAGAATTTCATGATGGCCAATCGGGTTTTTCTCTAATTCAGGATCTTTAATCCATTAATAAACATAAGCGCTTTAATATTTATAAATTTATAATCAATGATTATTTATTGTCAGTTCTAGACATGATTATTGAGATCTCTTTAATTATCATGTTTTAGGTACCTAGACCACTTCTAGGGTCATTTTCCATTCATGTCATTGGTCTCTTCAAGAGCACCCTTAAGTGTTTCTTCAAGAACACTCATCTCTTTTATGTGACATCTTTATTACTTACTCCAAAAGTATTTCAAACTGACTTTTGTACCATATTTCAGATGTGGTTTACACATTTTGATCCTTCGGGGATTCAAATCTATATTGGAGAAAGTCTACTAGGGATATTATTGATAATTTATTCAAGTTACTTAATATTTTGCATCATTGTATATTTTAACACCGATGATCAAAATGAGCTTGTATCCCTTTATCCTCCCCCTCAATGTTGACAAACATTGTCACATTAAATAATAATCATCTTTGGATTCTCATTTTGATCCTTAAGACATTTCTGCTAGCAAATACACCATACATATTAATAATAGGAGGATAATTCTTTTATTAGTTGATAAAATGCATTCAATTGATATTTCTTATTAGAGTTTGTTCTCTTTCATTGATCTAGCCAATTAGAGGAATTTACTTATTGTGTAGATCATTTGAACACATACATGACTTCAGGTCATTCAACATTTATTTTGATTGAATTTTAAATCACTAAATAGTATCTATGCATAATCTATAAGATTAGCTTATAACAAACATCGGGTTGTTAGTTGAATATTTACATATATGGATGTATATGTGCGTCCACGTATTACATATATATTATAAATTTTCATATTCTTTCTCATTTGAATTAGTGATTTTTTTAGAACAAACTATCACAAGGATCCAAACTATTAATTTCTATTTATAAATCAATGTCCATGTCAATCCGTCAAAACTGCATGATAATGTTCAAAACATTTGGTTTGGAACCATATCGAACTTCTGGTTCGAACAAAATGTACACACAACTTCAAGTTGTTAAGTTTTATTCCTCAATTATATCTCAAATATCAGTTTTGAAAACTAATTATGATTACTTATCAAAGAATAATTTATAATTGCATACAGACATTTCTACATGTCTTGTAACAGCCCGCAAATCCGTACCCCTTGAGCCAACACTATTCTACAACAATCAACTCAAGTTGCACAGAAATACGAACCATTTGGGTTTAAGAAGAAGAGGTAGAAGAAGAGAAATCAAAATCAACATCAGAATCTAACCATCGCAGCGGAATAAAATATAATAGATAGTAAATAATCTTTACTCAAAATCAAATATATCTGTTTACATACATTACATCATCAGAGTACATCAGTCACAGCTCACATCAATACAATACAATGGATACACAACAACTCAACAGCAGAATATATATATAAACAAGTACGAATGTACGTATCGTCAATCCACCTCGTCTCCTGAGTTCCATAGCATCATATCCTATATCCTATAATATTCGGTCTGACCCAAGCATTACAGTTAAATAACACCCGAGTCAGTCTGGAATACCAGCGTGAGAAAATCACACCCAATTGATTATTAAAGTTTCAAAAATCCTTTGAAAACAAAAGCATCTCGTAAGACCACGCCACAAATAAACATGTCGGGTTTTTACCTTACGATAGCTAAAACACTTTTTATAGAAATCCTCTGATATTATAATAGGGTCTATATACAAATACTTATAAAATAGCCGAAATTGTTACATCTATTAAATTCCAGCTACTAGCCATGGAGTGGGTAATACAAACAAAATTCGTACAAGGCTCGTAGGAAGAATGGATTTCCAACCAATGACTAGGCACTGGGGTACCACCTGACACAGTACGGGGCCTAGATCATCGTACCGAGGAGTACGCCCGCTCCCCTGCAACACAAGGCCGGGACTATCCCTTACTGGATAATCCCAAGTGAGATCACCCCGCGGTTGGGATCTGCAACCGCCCACTAAGCCGAAATAAAAAGGAACATCTAGACAGGAATGACCTCACCCTGCTTGGGTGCTACCCACCTAGCCTTGCTGCATAACCCCTGATTTTCAGTCATTCCCATTTGATGAGGCTTGAGGCTAAGCGTTACCTTTATAGAACATATTCCTTAGAATGCCCATCGTCCACCTGACGATGTTTCGCAAGCATTCATCCATACAAGTTCGTCCCGGGTTCGAATGGAACCGAAGGCACTACTCCTACTACATCCATTTTGGAAATATCCTCAGGATTAGTAGCGACTAGCCCTTGCACTTCACTGCTCCATCTTTGAATCCAAAATCGTTTACACGAAACGTACAAACCGGATTGAAGTGGTTTTCGAGAAATAAATCTCGATCCCGGTCTCTTCGAAACGATCAACGTATTTGGCCAATATTGATAGTCGGTGATTTAACTATCAATTAATATTTACAAGCATCCATCAAATAATAAAGAATTCCCTAAATTATTTATTTATTCCAAAAATATCCTCAAAGATATATTTACATTTTCAATCCTTTGAAAGTAGTTTCAAAACCAACTTTCCTTTCAGAGTAAACTTTCCCAAATATTTTGTATCTCCTCTGAAATCACCAAGCACGAAAATAGATTTTCTAAAATAATTTAAAACACTTTACTTTGAAATATATACTTTAAAACATTTAGGATAAAACTACTTAAATAATTTGTTAAAAATACATACAATATGAATTTGATAAAATAAGGTTACTTTATAAAATATAAAACCAAGTTTTCACTTTTAAAAAAAAATACTAAGTCACTTTTAAATAATTAATGCTATAATATATTAAAAGGAAATACTTGCTTTAGAAAATAAATATTAGAAATAATAAATTTTACACAACTTGCTTTCTTTAAAAACAACTTTAAAACTTTTAATTTATATTTACAAATTTACTTGTAAAAACGTGTACTTGGCCATCCAGAGAGAATTTCAACTTCAGGCACTAAAATCAATTTCCCGAATTGATTTCCAATTCATTCTATTTGAAATAAATTTCTTTACCTGCCCGGTACATTTCAAAATTCATTAATTATGGACTTTATTTATTATTATTATTATTTGCTGTTTGATTTTAAATCTTTTAACTGAAATATACAAATTTCAGGCTTTTCCCATTTTCTTCTTTGTTCCTTTCAAAATTTAAAATCTTAATTTTAAAATAAATGTTCTGTCTTTTTAGATATTAGCATTAGAGTTTACAATTCATTAAATTTCTATTTATTCAAAAATCTCTTTTCTATATTCAAGATTTATTAATTAGAATTCTTATGTCACTTTATTTTATTTCTATTTCATTCTTAAATTTATTCAAATCTCCATAATTATTTTACTTACAAATTCACTTCCTTTCTTTTCTTTCCAACACCCAAGTTATTTATTTTTCTGGAAATTCATTATACCCAATTATGCAATCCAACCATAGCTTTCAATATTTCAACATAATCCATCATAAAACATCACATCGTCATAACAGGGAATTAAAATAATTTAAATAAATGTTGAGGGATCCAGTTGGATCCCTCCAACCTGTTTTCTCTGCATCCACAGATATTAGCACAATATAATAAGCCAATTCCAAAATATACCATACTATAGCACAATATAAATCAAACATCCCAAGATGTAGTATATACTATAATATAATCAATCAATTCATCCATTCAACCAATTGTTTAAATTTAATCATTTAAATTCAAATTTAAATTTAAATCTAAACGAGTGAGATTAACTCACCTTTACATATGCATTGGCCATCCACTTCAATATCCCCTTGGTTTTCTCGATTTTTGACCTTAAATAAATATCATATGATCTATTAATATTTGAATTAATCGACAATTTATTATTATTTATTCATTTAATTTAAACCAACAAATGTTCTTTTAAACTAATTGTTTAATTTTAATCTTAATTACCTTTTACTAAAATATTTTGGTGGCTAGAATAATTAAATAAGTTTATTTGATAAATTAATCCTCATATACATTATTTTAGAACTAACTTATATGTGAAAATATGTATATATTTATATTTTCTTTTTAAAGAATCTTTTAGCATATAAAATAAATTAGCCAAACTATTTGAACAGATTTACTACCAAATCCATTTTTTTCTGCAAATTAACCTAGCGAATCAAAATATGTATGCATATTTACTTTATATATTATCAATTTAAAATTAACAGAAGAGCAGAAATTGAACCTCACTGCCGAGTCGACATCGAAACAGAACCCTAGATTCCCCTTGCTCGCACCACCAAAACCATGCTGCCCCAATTACTGCCCTTACTAAACCATCGAATCAAAACCCTAATCACAAACGCCTCTGGACAGCGCCACCACCTCCCAAACTCGTGAACTACAACCCACTATCGCTTCGCCTCCGCGAGGCAGCACCAGCTTGAGCTCAAAAATACGAAGCACAGACAATCGCGAGTACACACGACCCTAACCCTTTGATTCGAACGCAGATACAACGCTGACCCCCCCTCTCTCCTCTCGATTGCTCGAATGCCCTACCCCACTCCACTGCTACAGCTTACCACCGAACGGCTAGAAACCAACTGCGATTCAAAACCCTAATCGCGATTAGTTTAAAACGAGACGAGCAATTCGAATTAGGAGGGCTTGGTCGGTTTTGAATTTGGGTATCTCGACCGAATTGAGATTGAAGGAAGGGTTAAAGAAGAAGAACAGTATCGGGTCTTCGAAATTGGGTATCTCGGCCGATCTTCGAATTTGTTATTATTATGAATCGACTCTCGGTCAATATGAAAACAAGGAAGGGAAGAATGATTTATTTAGATCGGCCGGCTGAAAGCTTCCTTTTGAAGTTTCTTTTTTTTTATTTATTATTATTTATTATTATTTTCTTCTTCTTCTCTTTTTTTTTACTGAAGAAAGACAAAGGCTCGAGTTATAAAAGAGGAGAAAAGTTTGCGTGAGAAGCTAAGAGTGAAGCTTCCATGAAAAGGTTTGACTAAGAAAAAATAAAATTAATTAATTCTTCTATGCGTTTACGGATTGTACGATCGAACGGTAAACCCAAACACTGCGAAAATTGAATTTCCGATAATAATATAATATTACGGGTCCAATGGAACTGCTTTCATTAAATTCCGAGACCGTGCTCCGGAAGGCTATTTTTAAATTCAATTTACACAATGAAATTTTAAAACTGAACAAACCACTATTAATTTCAATTTTACAACTTCTATTATTTTCAGTGTTATCAATATAAATTTTACAAGCCTTCAAATTATTCTTAACAGGCTTAAAATCCCGGATTTCATATTTACCCGATTTTTAAATTATTTAATTCAATAATTTAATTAACAATTAAATTGTGATATTCGTAATTCAGGTTAAAAATTATCCTTTCAAATATTTAAAATTAATTAAATATTCCTATTTCAAACACTCAAAAATTCTGGGTCGTCACATTCCTCCCCCCTTAAAAGAATTTCGTCCCCGAAATTACTAATTAGGAAGAATGGCCCAATACCCGCTTACTTTTCCCAAAACCAAACAGTTTCTAACAATTCAACATCTTTCCAACTATCTTTTTTATAAAAGATCCATTATCATTCTTATTAACTTTCCAAACCTTTCCCTAGTTTGCAGACAACTCTATTTATGCAATCATTCAATTTATAATTCAAAACTAAATTTTGAATTATCCAATTTTTCTCAAAAATTTTCTAACTCTCTAAATTTACGAAAAATTTTGCCCGTGTCTCCTTTGCGCGGCTAGCTCGGTACAACTACAAAATGGCTCTACGGCCTCCCAAATCCAAAAAGAAAACAAAAAGGCTAAGTGGCTCAATCCAAATCCCAATCAAATTTCATACCAAATTTAAATACATACCTTTTTGTCGAGCATTTCAAATTTTTATCTTTGAAATCAATCCAATTCTCTTTTCCCTTTATCTTACCTACATATCATGTTTAGTACTAATATCCAATCACAATATCCCAAACCATTTTATCGACTTTTTTACATTAATTTATAGAATATTTATATTATCAATTTCCAATTAAGAAATTCACCATTCCTTACTCAAGTTAACATAAGTATTTAATATGTTTCTTACATTTATTTTCACTTTACCACTTTCATTTATATCCATTTCTATTCAAATCGATTCTTTCATTTCCATAAGAATTCAATTTATCTTTAACTCTGAATATTTAAATTTTATTTTTCATTTATAACCAATTTATGTCATTATTTAAGTTAGTTTCATTTACTAATTATATTTCAATTTTCAGTTTGAAATCGTTTTGTCGTTAACAAAAATTCTCCAAAAATTTTCAAAAATTTTCTAACTCCCAAAATTTTCGAAAAATTTTGGCAGAGTCCCCTTTGTACGGAGGAGCTTTTGCAATTTGACAAATGAGATAAATATATATACATCGACCCACCCGATCGGAATAATCAAAAACAGTTCATATTTCCTATTTTAATTGTGTAGGCGTACCTTATTTAGCATTTTTAAGCAAGCAGCTTATTATTTTTAGCAACTCGCGCAACCAAATCCAGTCACACGGCTCTCAGGTACCTGTACTTACTCAATTTAAACATGTAAGTGCCAATATATGAAGTTTAATAGCATATCACTTATTTGCAATAGTTAAAACATACGAATACTAAAAGAAATGCACAACAAATATTTTCCGTAAGAAATTTTTATAGTTTCCATGCTAATTCAACTGTTTCAATTAATTTATAACCATTTTCATTCAATTCTGAATGGTTTTCAGTCCACTCGTATACAACTTCACCAATTTGAATGGTTTAAAACTCAACCATTTACTTTTAATTTATTTTAAGCAACTGAACTCATATTTAATCCAATTGCTTTCAAAATCAATTTATTTTACTTCTATCAACTCATAGAATTTTAATTACTTCCATTTACATCCAATGACAATTAATTCTATGCAATTTGACGAGATCTATGTGAAAAAATAAGTATTTATGTTTTATAACCATTTTAAATGGATTTCAACTCAATTCTATTCCGTTTTTAAAATTTATTCACAATTCATATATTCTCATTTTCATTGCATTTCAGATTTGAATCCATTCACTTGCATTTTACTTTATTAACCAAACTAGTTTATTCAAAACCATTAACAACTTAGGTTCATCTTCATTACCTATTAAATTTTATTCACAGTCCACTCATTTATACTTCATTTCCTATCCACATTATTTAAATCCATTTTATTAAACTTGAAACATTCTATTTTCTTAGTGTCTCAAGTTATTTCAATTCCTTAATAATTTAAATGGTTTACAATTATTTATTTAAGAATTTCTGTGACGCCCCACCTCTATACCCACGCTAGTCAAGAACATTACGGTGAATGCTGTCAACTAGCACGGAGAATAAGGCTGTTGAGGAGCGACCATCCGTGTAATTGCTTTGTTCGAGCATCGATATGTCAGATAGTATAACATGCAATTCTTTTTAAGAGGAAATCCGACATGCCAACACAATCTCAAAGCTACTACACAGTGGCTATAATATCTTCGGAAACAAATACAGAAATAAACATAAGATAAATCAGTCACAGACAATTCATATCACAAAGGCGGAAATAGATATGAATATTACACTAGGAAGTGTACATCAGAGTAGCGGTCTAAAAAGATCCACAATATCACAAAAGAATAGTTACATGAACTACACAAAAGAATAAGTATACATTATGGAGTCTATATCTCAAATGTATAGAGCAAAAACTACTAATCTAAGTAGTTAACCAAAAGTCAGAGAAATCAATCCCAAGAGAGAAGTCAAGCAGAAGCACCTGTAACATCTCGATCTGACCCGAGTATTATTTAATAAGAAAATAATAAACGGATCAGTCTAACTATAGATATCAGATGAAACGATATAGAATAAGAGATATGACTAAACACATAATAATCACAATGCCAAGCTGTGATATATTTAAGTAATTGAAAAATCAACGAGAGATTAATCAATATCACCAAATCTACACAAGAAACAAAGAAATGCCATACTCCTTATTTCGTTCAACAAACCACAAATATTGACGATTATATTAGTGTCAATCACAAAATTCAATGACACACAAACTCACCAATTCACAAATATTGACAATAATATCAATGTCAATCACAAAAGTCAATGACACACAAATTCACCAATTCACAAATATTGACAATAATATCAATGTCAATCACAAAAGTCAATGACGCACAAATTCACCAATGCACAAATATTGATAAAACTTATCAATGGAAATCACGAAAATTGGTGAAACACAAATTCTAGAAATCTACACAAGAAATGCAGAAATCACAAAGGGGGGAGGCCTATCACAAACGGGAGCATAAAGCCCACCAACACGTGTATCACAAACGGAACGCTAATTCCATGGTCGCTAACCATCACAAATTGAGCCGAAGCTCCACAAACGGCGCGAAGACCATGGGTTGCTACCCCACCAAATTGAGTCGAAACTCCACAAAACGGGGTTTAGTCTCCCTCGCAGACAAAGAGACATCGCATATTTGCTAGTCTAAATCACAAAGATGATCATCATGATCAACGAGAAGTGTCAATTACACTAAGCTAGTAAATATATGAGTTTAGCTTCATGTCCCATAACCACTTGCTTAACTTAAATATTTACGAACAAACTGTAGATCTCCACTATAAAATTGTCACAAGAGATTCAATCGAACAAGTCCAAGAATTAACCAACAAAGTGAACGCAAGCGTTTCATACCACTTGTTTTACTAAGTCGTTTAATTGGATTTCTCATACGAGTGAGGTAAAGGTTTATATATACTAATAGATTGGAAAACGGTTTTATAAACGGATTTGGTATTAAAATAGTATTGAAATCATTTGAGGAAAGAGTTTTGATATTTACTACTAGTATAGAAAACCTTTATATTTTTAAAGTGACAAAACACAAAGGAGATTGTAGGAACAATCAATCACTAAAATTCACATACGAAGATGTGAATAAAAATCCAAACGAAACCGATAAAGAATCCATCAAAATGGATACTCAAAAATCCCTAAAAAGGAGTCATCAAAGTCATAACAAATGATAACAAGACATAGGAAACAACACGAATCGATTAAAGTTGGATATTCAAACGAATTAGCAAAATAGGCTAATCTGGCAAATAGAAGCAGGTCGGTCGACCGGACTCCCTGAGTCGATCGACCGAACCAGAGGTAGGAAACTTCTCGGGCACCAGGTCGGTCGACCGAACCAGGGGGGTCGGTCGGCCGAACCAGAAACAGAGTCAAATTTTAAGTAATAGGTCGGTCGACGGGACCAGGGGGGTCGGTCGGCCGAACCTGATGCTCTTCACAATGATGCCCATAAATTGATATGCAACCTCCACCAATTCGCAACCGAACGAGCACGGATGCTAGGGAATTATGCCTAACGGCTACCCGGCCCTATTGGCTCCTCGATGCATCACCAAAACACATGTTCAAACATCAAAGTTATGATTTTTAAAGGATTGAACCCAAAACACCAAAAATTGGAATATTCACCAAATCAATCCAAACCAAAAGCAATTGCACACGAATAAGTGTTAGGAATTCATACCTAACAATCGAAGATAAATATAAGCATAGATGTGAGATAAAAATCTCACCTTTTTCACAAATCAAACAAGAAGAAGCTTGAAAGTAAATGGAGAATCAACCTCTCTTCAACACAACCCAATTGAGCTTGAATCTAAGCTCAAAAACAAGAACATTCCCAAAATTAGGTTTAGGAATTTCTGAAATTGGTAAGAGAATAAGTTGGAGAAGAAGAAGAGAATGCTTACCAATGGGTTCTCTTGAATTTGGAGCTACGAAATTGAATTTGCAAGAGGAACTAGGGTTTTGGAGTTTTAATTTCCAATCTCTCCCACCATTAATACTCTAAAAACTGAAAAGAGAAGAGAATGAGGGTGAGTGGGGAAGAGTGGCTCAGATTTGAGCACAAGTTAACACAGGGCTGAGCCCAAACCAAACCCAAAGTGAAAAGTAGCAAAAATCAACTTTCTCCAAACATATCGAAGCTTATACTCAAAAAGGTCGCAAACGGAATTTTAAACTCAATGGGAGTGGTCCCGAATCCTAATTCGACCGTATGCAAAAAGTAGCTTTTCGAACTAAAATCCGACTAACGATGAAATATTTAAATAAAATATTTAAATATAAAATCGATAAATATGCGGGTTGTTACAGACTCCCCTCCTTAAAGAAATTGCGTCCTTGCAATATTACAAGAAGAAGATATATAGTAACAACCATACAAGCATATTCAATACAAAAGAAGTTTGAAATAAGAAATTCACCTCAAAGAGCACGAGAAAGTAAGTCCGGATGTGTTCGCTCGATGTACTCTCTAGATTCCCAAGAACAATCCTTAGGATTTGAAGACCATTGAACTTTAACAAGCGGAACATCTTTATTTCGAAGTCATTTGACCTCCGAAGCAATGATACGAATAGGATGTTGCTCATAAGTTAAATTAGGCGAAACTTCAATCTCTTCCACAACACCGGGCTCAAGAACTGAATCAGAATCTCGAAGGCACTTCCGTAATTGAGAAACGTGAAACACGTCATGAATAGCAGAAAATTGAGCCGGTAATAAAAGGCGATAAGCCATGGAACCAATACGTTCGGTGATAGGAAATGGCCCAATATATCGAGGCGCTAGCTTTCCCGATCGACTGAAACGTACAACACCTTTCATAGGCGAAACACGAACAAACATGAGATCTCCCACAGAAAATTCTAATTTCCTTCTCCGAATATCAGCATAGGATTTTTGTCTACTCTGGGCTTCTTTCATCCTATGACGAATAAGATCAATCTTTTCTGTGGAATCACGAATAAAATCTGGACCTAAAACCAGCTTCTCACCGGCCTCAAGCCAACAAGAAGGAGATCGGCATGGCCTTCCATAGAGTGCCTCAAAAGGTGCCATACCAATACTAGATTGGAAGCTATTATTATAGGAAAATTCAACAAGTGAAATATGATCTTCCCAACTTCCCCCAAAATCAAGCACACAAGCACGAAGAAGATCTTCAAGAGTTTGATTCACATGCTCAGTTTGTCCATCGGACTGAGGATGATAAGCGGTGCAAAAATTGAGCTTCGTTCCCAAAGCTTTTTGAAGACTCTTCCAAAATCCACTAGTAAACAATGGATCACGATCACTAACAATAGAAGTAGGAACCCCATGCAATTTAACAATCTCTTTGATAAAGAGCTTGGCCAAAAGAGGAACGGTTCGGTTAGACCGAACGGGAATAAAGTGGGCAGATTTAGTAAGCCTATCAACAATCACCCATAAACTATCATGACCCGAACGAGAACGGGGAAGGCCATCTATAAAATCCATGGAAATATTGTCCCACTTCCAAATTGGAATTTCTAAAGGTTGCAATAACCCACCGGGCCTTTGATGTTCGGCCTTGACGAGTTGGCAAGTCATGCAACGCTTAACGAAGTTAGCGATGTCAAGTTTCATTCCTTCCCAATAATAAAGTCGCTTCATATCCGCGTACATTTTACTACTACCGGGATGAATGGTGAATTTAGAGCGATGAGAATCTTCTAAAATATCCTTACGAAGATCACTAATATTTGGCACGATAAGTCTACCAAATTTCCGAATGCCGCCACGAGAATCGATATCAAAATCTATCAAACCTTCAATATCAATTTTATCCTTAATATTTTGGCCAAGAAGAGCCAAGTCAGGATCTAGCCTTTGAGCTTCAAGAATGCGGTCTAAAAGAGAAGGATGAGCCTCAAGGCTACATAAAACAAGAGATGAACATAAATCGGATACGCGGTCTCGAATCTCACAAGTGGATAAGATCTCGAGATCGTTCCATTCGGATATCATCATAGAAACAATAGCTTGTTGTTTACGGCTAAGAGCATCGGCGACACGATTACCCTTACCGGGTGTATAAAGAATATCGAGATCATAAGGAGCAAGGAACTCGAGCCAACGTTGTTGACGCAAATTAAGTTCCTTTTGAGAAAATAAATATTTCAAAGACTTATGATCCATGTAAAGAACAAATTTCTCTCCTAAAAGATAATGACGCCAAATCTGGACAGCAAAAACAATAGCCGCGGGCTCTAAATCATGAGTGGCATATCTAGTCTCGACAGGCTTTAATTGCCTTGAAGCATAAGCAATAACATGTTCTCTTTGCATAAGAACGGCACCCAAACCAACGCGACTAGCATCGGTATAAACAATGAAATCTTGATTCCCCTCGGGAATAATAAGAATAGGAGCATCAGAAAGGAGTTCTTTTAATTTCTGAAAAGAAGCTTCACATTTGTCCGACCAAATGTATTTAACATCTTTCTTAGTCAAGCTAGTGAGAGGCACGGCAATCTTAGAAAAGTCTTTGATAAAACGGCGGTAATAACCTGCCAATCCGAGAAAACTACGAATCTCTGTCACACTCTCCGGTCTCTTCCAATCTTGAATCGCTTCAATCTTTGAAGGATCCACGGAAATTCCGGATTCGGAAATAATATGACCGAGAAACTTCACACGAGATTGCCAAAAGTGGCATTTAGAAAATTTTGCCCTTAATTGATTACTCCTAAGAGTTTCCAACACAATCCGAAGATGTTTTTCATGCTCCTCCTCGGTTTTAGAATACACAAGAATATCATCGATAAAGATGAGAATAAACCGGTCGAGGAAGTCTTTGAAAACTCTATTCATAAGGTCAACGAAATAGGCCGAGGCATTCGTTAACCCAAATGGCATAACAAGCCATTCATAAGATCCATACCGAGTACGGAACGATGTCAAAGGAATACTATCCTCTGCAATATGAAGCTGATGGAAACCGGTAGCCAAGTCCAATAGTGAAAAGACTCTAGCACCACTAAGTTGATCGAATAGATCATCAATTCGAGGTAGAGGATATTTATTTTTGATAGTAAGATCATTAAGCTTGCGGTAGTCAACGCAAAGCCTAAGTGTTCCATCGGATTTCTTCACAAAAATAGCTGAAGCTCCCCAAGGCGAGGAACTAGAGCGAATAAATTGCTTCGTCTCCAATTCAGATAATTGTTTACGCATCTCCTCGTTTTCTTTATTGGACATACGATACGGAGGACGAGTGATAGTTTGAGCTCCAGGAATAAGATTAATTCTGAACTCAATTGCTCGCTTAGGTGGTAATCCTAAAACGGGCTCGAATAAGTCGGAAAATTCACGAACGACGTGAATAAGAGAAATAATATCACCCTCATCATCATCATCATCGTCATCACGAGGATTTAAAGAATATAAAGATGCAACCAAGTTGGAATCTGAATCTTTAAGATTAATAGAAATCTTCTTAACAGATTGAGGATGTCGAAGATGAATAGTCCGCTCAGGACATAGGATATGGGCTTCATAACGGTTAAGCCAATCCATTTCCAAAATCATTACAAAGCCTAAGTAACGCATGACATGCATATCGGCTAGGAAAGGAAAATCACACAAAATAATCTCGACATCTTTACACAATAAACTGATTGTCGCGGATCCACCAACCAGATTCGCAATTCTCAAAGAAGTCATTAAACACAAAACATCCAAAGAAAAGTATCAACAAGTTCTTTTGATATAAAAGAATGGGACGCACCCGTATCAAAAAGAACTCGAATAGGATGATCATAAAATAAAATAATTCCATCAAGGATAGAATGAGAAATACCTTGGCCACGAGATGTGTTGCCAGGGGCTTGAGCAACATTAAGTTTTCCCTCCTTCTTGCCCTGAAGCTTGGGGCATGAAGATATAACATGACCGGGAACTCTGCAGTAGCGACAAGAGAGAGACTTTGGGCACTTGTTCGCATAATGGTCCTTCGAACCACAATTATAGCATTCCCCACGGCCAAAGGAAGAAGTCTTTGCCACGGAGGTTGCTTGCTTCCCTTTCTTATTAGGATAGGGGCCTTTGAATTTGTTTGGCCTCTTCTTGTTGTTGAAGTTTGGTTTGGAACCCACCACTTCAACATCATTCTCCCTATCCGCCTCTTCAAGACGAAGAGCGATATCAACGAGTTGGTCGAAAGAAACTTCTAATTTTAGAAGTAATGGCTTCTTGAGATTTTTGTTTAAGCCATAGACGAATCTCTGGTTCTTCTTTAAAGGGGTGTTGATGTATTCAACCCCATATTTGGAAAGCGACTCGAAGGAGGCGACGTAATCAGTCACGAAGGACTCACCTTGAACAAGGTCTATAAATCGTCGAGCCAATGTCACTTTCTCAGCTTCCGGTACGAATTTCAACTCGAAGCGTTCCCGGAATTTCTCCCAGGTGAGATCCGCTTCATTAATCTCAGAAATAAGAAGCTCGTACCAGTCCAATGCTCTTTCTCGGAGCATACTAGAGGCCACCTGAACTCGGTGAAGGTCAATAAGATTCATGCGAGAAAAGATTCGATCGCATGACCTTAGCCAAGCCTGTACTTCAGTAACAGTTTCGGAACCTTTGAATGGCTCCCCACCCAAATTAGTGTAATCGCTACACAAGCGTGCAAATCCCGACTTTGGGTGAGTAGGTTCTGGGTTAGCTCCAGCTGCTTGAGCATTCGACACTAAATCAAGAAGCTGTTGAGCAGTCATAAAAACTCCATCTTGGGGTGGAACACTAGATGGTCCAGCTCTGGGACGGCCTGGTCTAGACATTCCTCTTCCTTAGAAAGAAAGAAGAAGAAGAAGAAGATTATTCACTAATGAATATCAAGCAATCTTGATAGACAAAACAAGGAATCATAAGGAAAATAGGATGAATCGGTACGAAGACTCGAATTAAATCCTAAAGCACGACTCCTAAGATGGACTTAGGACGATGATCCTTGTTATAATAGTCTATATTGTTTCGAATGGCTCTGATACCAAGCTGTCACGCCCCACCTCTATACCCACGCTAGTCAAGAACATTACGGTGAATGCTGTCAACTAGCACGGAGAATAAGGCTGTTGAGGAGCGACCATCCGTGTAATTGCTTTGTGCGAGCATCGATATGTCAGATAGTATAACATGCAATTCTTTTTAAGAGGAAATCCGACATGCCGACACAATCTCAAAGCTACTACACAGTGGCTATAATATCTTCGGAAACAAATACAGAAATAAACATAAGATAAATCAGTCACAGACAATTCATATCACAAAGGCGGAAATAGATATGAATATTACACTAGGAAGTGTACATCAGAGTAGCGGTCTGAAAAGATCCACAATATCACAAAAGAATAGTTACATGAACTACACAAAAGAATAAGTATACATTATGGAGTCTATATCTCAAATGTATACAGCAAAAACTACTAATCTAAGTAGTTAACCAAAAGTCAGAGAAATCAATCCCAAGAGAGAAGTCAAGCAGAAGCACCTGTAACATCTCGGTCTGACCCGAGTATTATTTAATAAGAAAATAATAAACGGATCAGTCTAATTATAGATATCAGATGAAACGATATAGAATAAGAGATATGACTAAACACATAATAATCACAATGCCAAGCTGTGATATATTTAAGTAATTGAAAAATCAACGAGAGATTAATCAATATCACCAAATCTACACAATAAACAAGGAAATGCCATGCTCCTTATTTCGTTCACCAAACCACAAATATTGACGATTATATTAGTGTCAATCACAAAAGTCAATGACACACAAACTCACCAATTCACAAATATTGACAATAATAACAATGTCAATCGCAAAAGTCAATGACGCACAAATTCACCAATTCACAAGTATTGACAATAATATCAATGTCAATCACAAAAGTCAATGACGCACAAATTCACCAATGCACAAATATTGATAAAACTTATCAATGGAAATCACAAAAATTGGTGAAACACAAATTCTAGAAATCTACACAAGAAATGCAGAAATCACAAAGGGGGGGAGGCCTATCACAAACAGGAGCATAAAGCCCACCAACACGTGTATCACAAACGGAACGCTAATTCCATGGTCGCTAACCATCACAAATTGAGCCGAAGCTCCACAAACGGCCCGAAGACCATGGGTTGCTACCCCACCAAATTGAGTCGAAACTCCACAAAACGGGGTTTAGTCTCCCACGCAGACAAAAAGACATCGCACATTTGCTAGTCTAAATCACAAAGATGATCATCATGATCAACGAGAAGTGTCAATTACACTAAGCTAGTAAATATATGAGTTTAGCTTCATGTCCCATAACCACTTGCTTAACTTAAATATTTACGAACAAACTGTAGATCTCCACTATAAAATTGTCACAAGAGATTCAATCGAACAAGTCCAAGAATTAACCAACAAAGTGAACGCAAGCGTTTCATACCACTTGTTTTACTAAGTCGTTTAATTGGATTTCTCATACGAGTGAGGTAAAGGTTTATATATACTAATAGATTGGAAAACGGTTTTATAAACGAATTTGGTATTAAAATAGTATTGAAATCGTTTGAGGAAAGAGTTTTGATATTTACTGCTAGTATAGAAAACCTTTATATTTTTAAAGTGACAAAACACAAAGGAGATTGTAGGAACAATCAATCACTAAAATTCACATACGAAGGTGTGAATAAAAATCCAACGAAACCGATAAAGAATCCATCAAAATGGATACTCAAAAATCCCTAAAAAGGAGTCATCAAAGTAATAACAAATGATAACAAGACATAGGAAACAACACGAATCGATTAAAGTTGGATATTCAAACGAATTAGCAAAATAGGCTAATCTGGCAAATAGAAGCAGGTCGGTCGACCGGACTCCCTGAGTTGGTCGACCGAACCAGAGGAAGGAAACTTCTCGGGCACCAGGTCGGTCGACCGAACCAGGGGGGTCGGTCGGCCGAACCAGAAACAGAGGAAAATTTTAACTAATAGGTCGGTCGACCTGACCAGGGGGGTCGGTCGGCCGAACCTGATGCTCTGCACAATGATGCCCATAAATTGATATGCAACCTCCACCAATTCGCAACCGAACGAGCACGGACGCTAGGGAATTATGCCTAACGGCTACCCGGCCCTATTGGCTCCTCGATGCATCACCAAAACACATGTTCAAACATCAAAGTTATGATATTTAAAGGATTGAACCCAAAACACCAAAAATTGGAATATTCACCAAATCAATCCAAACCAAAAGCAATTGCACACGAATAAGTGTTAGGAATTCATACCTAACAATCGAAGATAAATATAAGCATAGATGTGAGATAAAAATCTCACCTTTTTCACAAAATCAAACAAGAAGAAGCTTGAGAGTAAATGGAGAATCAACCTCTCTTCAACACAACCCAATTGAGCTTGAATCTAAGCTCAAAAACAAGAACATTCCCAAAATTAGGTTTAGGAATTTCTGAAATTGGTAAGAGATTAAGTTGGAGAAGAAGAAGAGAATAGCTTACCAATGAGTTCTCTTGAATTTGGAGCTAGGAAATTGAATTTGCAAGAGGAACTAGGGTTTTGGAGTTTTATTCCAATCTCTCCCACCATTAATACTCTAAAAACTGAAAAGAGAAGAGAATGAGGGTGAGTGGGGAAGAGTGGCTCAGATTTGAGCATAAGTTAACACAGGGCTGAGCCCAAACCAAACCCAAAGTGAAAAGTAGCAAAAATCAACTTTCTCCAAACATATCGAAGCTTATACTCAAAAAGGTCGCAAACGGCATTTTAAACTCAATGGGCGTGGTCCAGAGTCCTAATTCGACCGTATGCAAAAAGTAGCTTTTCGGACTAAAATCCGACTAACGATGAAATGTTTAAATAAAATATTTAAATATAAAATCGATAAATATGAGGGTTGTTACAATTTCATTCCATTAAATATTATTTACAACTCACCGAATTTTATTTCGATTAAAAAATATTTTCACTTGATTTAAAACCAATCCAATATTATTAAACTTGTTTTAAGTTGAATTCAATTCAACTCTTCTTCATCCATTTAACTTAAGTTAATCTACTTCAATTTATTCAAATTTTACACTTAAGCTCATTCTCATTTTGCAAACAAGTGCTCTTTTCAATTTAACTTGATTCTATTTTAATCCAATCCCATTTCAAACTACAAATTTATTTAATCAATTATTATACATTTTAACTTTCTAGATTCAGCTTATCCAATTTATTACCTGGCTTTTTTCCAAGTTATCTTCACTTATTTGGATTTTATTTGCACATTCAAACCATTGCTATTTTAATCCATTTACATTTTGTTTGATACATTTCAATTATATCTAATTTGTTAACACTTCAAGTTAAATTTTAATTGATAACTCAAGTTTGGATCCTACCATTCACTTTTAAAATTACCATTCAATTTTATTAACTTACATTGCAATTTCATTCACAAATCATTTAATTAATTGCAAGGCCACTTAAATTATATTTTCTTCACTAATGATTCAAGTCAAATTTGATTTATAACTTGAGTTTTATTTCCAAACTCCATTATACACTCACAATTCAGCTTCTATTTAACTATAATAGGTTCCATTTACACATTTCATTAACTAATTTATTAACAAATTAGTTCTTCCCTATTTATAGTTCAATACTTGATTTTTAATTCCAAATATCACTTCATTAAATTTTCTTAGTTCAATTTATTTTATAATTCAAGTTTTGATTTCCCTTTCACTTTCCAATTTATCAAAAATATTTATTTTAGGTTTTCTATCTCACTTTCACATTTTATAAGTCACAACTTATTATTTACACAATTCCATTCATTATAGGCTTGAATATATTCTTCTTTTATTTTTAACTCGAGTTTTTCACTTATTTATAACTCTAGCATATTTTTGTTCCATGCATTTTAATTCTTTTATGTAACAACCCGTATATTTGGACCATTTAAGTTGACAATAATCCACACATGTCAACTCAAATAATACAAAACGCGAATCATTATGGGATTTTATATACATAAATGTAAATGAGAATCAATACAACATCACAGACACATAACAGTCACAGAATAATGCAGCGGAAAATACATCGTCATAATAGTAGTTCATGAAGCTACTACAGAAGTACAACAATGTCTCAACATAAAATAACTGAAATGAAATACATAAATACCCAATAGACACGGACATCAAAATAGACTGATAAAGATAAATTCTAAGTCTTTAGCATCTTCAACCAACCTTGATCATCAAACTGGATAGCTTCAGACTGACCCGAGCATATACAAAAAGAAACACTCGAGTCAGGACTCAAAATCTTATACAGGATAATCAAGTGCAGGGAATAAAGTTCATAACTCAAAGATGAATAAAATAACATCTCTAAGGATCCGATAAACTATCTATATATACAATAGGATGCGGTATGTAGGTAATGTCTAATTAGTAAAATAGAATATTAAAATAGCGTTAAGGCGTTACCATAATTCCCCTTAACACATTTTATATTTCCAAAAGCATATACAAGACCGTAGTTTCCCCAAAACCGAAAGTCACCAGAGGGCAATCCATATACTCAAGGTACAAATCAAAACGTAGTGGTCGCGAGTAGGATAATCAGTATGACAAGGTACATGAGGCAATACCAACTAGGATACTAGTAGTTGCGTGATCCGGACTGATGTTGAGCATAGTAGCTACTATCTCAACACCGCGAAACAACACTCCCAAATCAAGGGGTGCACCCAAATCGAATCACAAAAGTAATAGATATGGTATCGAAGAAGTGTGTCCGCTAGAGGTAGCGAACCTCAATGGCCCGGCGCGGCTCCTGTTTTAGTCATGTCAGGGGTCATCCAATATCGTTCTCTTTCTTCAGTCAACACGTTCACCAAACCATCCACTTCATTCTGGATCAACACTTCGCGTATAATAGTTATTAAAGTGGTTTTCGGTATCGACAGAGAGTATGTCCATATCCGATCCGGTCTCTTTAATAACTTCGTATTTATTACCCGATGGTCGATTAATTAAAGTTTAAAACAAATCAAAATTCAAAAGTCAAGTTGCAAATTTGACTTTTAAAGTTTGACATTTACAATTCGATTTATTTCAGATTTTTTTTTTTTTTGAAAAACATATTTCCAAATGAATTTTAGTTCAACGTTCGAGGTAACAATATAATTAAGTATACAAATTCAATTTAATAAGATCTAAATTTCGCATATTAAATTTGGTTCATTATTAATTAATTCAATTTAATGGTCAATTTAGTTCAAATCATTAATCAAATAATATTCACTTCAATTTGTATTTACATTCATCGTTACATTAAATAAATCATAAATTTGATTAATTTAATTTCATTAACTAAATTTTTTTTTTCTTTTTTTTTCAAAACTTCATCCGATTTGTTTCCCAAATTCGATTAAATTTTTATTTAAAGAAATTCATTTCCACTTATTTAGTTCAATATATCCCAAATAAGTTATTTCCGAGTTATAATCAACACAATCCATATTTTGTTTACAATGTCCTGATTTGATTTATTCATTAAATTTAAAATCCTTAAATTATCACTAAATTAAATCTATAAAACTTTGCTAGTTTATATTTCACTTAAGTCAAATTTCTAAACCACAATTTAATTTCTAACAAGTTTCAAATCTATTAAAACCCGAGTTTAAATCTAAATCTAACGAATTCAATAAATTTTTAAATTATTAAATTCTAAAACTTACTTGTTTCTAAATCTCATTTCAATTTAATTTCCAATTCATTTTATTCAATCGAATAGGTTTATTAATCCGTTTCAATTAGATCCATTAATTTATTTCAATTTAAATCCCTAGATTTCGTTACTAAATTTCCAAACAAATTGTTAAGTTCCTTCCTTAATTCAAAATATATTTCGAAAGTGATTTTTGTCGACCAATCGGGTTTCTTATTTTTTCATTTATCTATCCTAGGCCAAGTTGTTTAATTTGGGTTTTTATCATTCAACCCAATATCATTCAGTATAAAACAAAGCATAGCAAAGGGAACTTGCAGTGTGATAACAGGGATGGTGTCAAAGTAAATAAACAAGCAATAGTAACCATACATAACAATTCACCAATTTTATTTAAAAAATCCCGAAATAACCGTATTAATTTACATTGTTATTTATGCAAGTTAATATAATTATTCCTGGAATCCGCACTATCATTTCATGCAGATTAAAGATTAGTACATCATGGTTTTCACTCGGTGTTTATTATTTAATTACTACATCCATCATACATTCAATGGTTCACAGTAAAGTTAACGCTATTTCTACGTGTCGATTTATTTAATATTTAAGGGTTAGGTTCAACATATATAATCCATTTTAAATTGTTAACTATCCTATATCAACTTAAATCATATATTAATTATTGATTATATTAGCGACCAAGTTCAACATCACATAGCAAATTTTAGTGTTTCAACATTTTTCTATAACTAACAATACTCAAATTTTATTTGCATAGTGATTTACAGTTTTATTTCAATAATTTTAACAATCAACAATTTAATATCCAAATTAACATAAACAGTAATTATCACTTGATTATCATAGCATAATAGATTGAGTCGTGAATAAAATATTCACCTTGCGTGGTTAGAGAAGATGACGAAGCACGAAGATGAATAGATAAGAGACACTAACAAGCACGACACAAAGCAAACACAAACTGCAATCAAACAAATAATTAATCAATAATTTGTTCATTGCAAAATATATCGATTGGATATATATATATATGTAAACCATACCAAAGCAAAGAAATAGATAGATCTGATAAGCTGAATAGAAGCCTAAGTCTCCGAAGCAGTAGCTGATACAAACACAGTAAAACATTGCATGTAAGCAAACTAGAATTTCAAAATATATACTGCTAGAAAATATACTAGTTTCATATATTTTTATATGCAACAGTAGTGCATTGGACACGGTTTCGGCCAAGGCGAGTCGCAGTAGTGATGGGCAGCAGTGGGAACGAGGCGGAGCGGGTAGTGCAGTCGCGGGATGGCGGAGGGCGGAGCAGGCGACATGTTGGCAGTGGGGTAGTGCTGCACATGGACTCGGGTGGTGCAGTAGTGGAGGCGAAGTGGGCTGGGCAGTGGGTAGCGGCGTGGACTGCGTGGGTGGGCTGGGTGGTCGTGTGGCAGGTGGGTGACGTGTGGGGAAGGACGTGGCGGGCAGGTGGAGTGAGGCGTGGGAAGCGGCAGTGGGTGTGGGTGGAAGGTCGGTTAAGTGCGGAGGAGGGTGGGAGGCGGATGCGGGTCTAAGCGATGTGGCGAACCGGTGGAGGAGAGAGGGGTGGGTCAGTGCGAAGGCTGGTGGTTGCATGCAGGGGAACAGAGCTGGCGAAGGCACTGGAGCGGAGGCTGGCGCGGCAGTGGGGCGCGTGTGGGCGGAGGAGGCTGGACAGTGAATGGGCGACGTGGCCAGCGGCAAAGGCGGCTGGGCGGGGTCGTGGGGTAGTGGTGTAGTGCATGCATGGAGGGGTTTTGTACTGACGTAAAAAAAAATTTAAGAAGAGGAAGAAGAAAGGCAAGCAGAGGGCAAAAAGAAGGGCACGTACCAATAGTTTAGATTTGCAAACGAATGGAGTGATGAACCGAACCCAGTATATAATGAATAGTATAGAAATCAACAGTCTCCAATTTATTTCCTTGGTAACTGAATTGACTATTGGTTTCCAACGCAGCTGAATAGACAAAGGCTGTTAGGATTCTGAACGTTGGAGAGAATGGGTATCGTTTTGTGTTGCGTAATGGACCGGTTTGCAATCCGTTAAACGATTATAGTTGACAACGTCGAACTCCGATTTACACAAACAAATATACCGTTTTGATCAGCGCGATGAGACGGTCAAAATGGTATACAGACATCAGTGATTCGATTTAATTATAAATTTCGGAATTTTCTGCTGAAAGAAATGCAGTAAAACGTCGAAAAATAAGAGCAACGGAGCTAAAGAAGTCCGAATTTTGAAAAACGAAAATTGACGTCTTGCTCAGAAGACGATTTAAAATTTTTCTATGGAAAAATATTTAGGTTTCGAAAACGGTTTATTTTCGTCGATTACTAACTGATTTAGATTGAAGTAGATTTACGCACGAATGAACTTTCATATTTTCGAACGAAAATTTACCAGTTGCTATGTTTAATTAGACACATTTCAATTATGAAGTTTGAATAGCATTGGAATTTGTTCGTGAAAATTCAAATTTCTTCACTAAATAACCGATTTTATAAATTTTAAACTGGGTCTGAATTTCTGGGTCGTTACATTCTCCCCCACTCAAAACTTTTCATCCTCGAAAAGGAACAGAGTAAACAGTGGAAGAACAGATAAAAGAGATACAATAGATACAGAGTAGATTGTTGAATAAAGTAAAGAATATAGAATGGAATTTACCTTCAACAAACAATTCTGGATTAGAATCCCGCATACTCTCCTCGGTTTCCCAAGTACAATCACGATCATCGGGACTCCATTGGACTTTGACTAGGCTAACAGACTTCCTTCTAAGCTGCTTCGTATCCCTATCAACAATACGAAGTGGTCTTCTTTCTATAGTCAAATCTGGCTCGATATCAACCTCATCTAACTGAGCAATAGGAATGGTCATGGATGGATCGTGTACAACCTTCCGAAGATGTGAAACATGGAAGACGTTGTGCACTCCCTCAAATTTCTCCGGCAATGCAACTCTGTAGGCTAGTGTACCAATCCTCTCAGTGATAGCGAATGGTCCAACAAATCTAGGAGCGAGCTTCCCTCTACGACCAAACTGAATAACATTCTTTAAAGGTGATACCTTTAGAAATACCTTATCTCCAACGTGGAATTCCAATTCTCTTCTACGCCTATCAGCATAGCTCTTCTGCTTATCCTGTGCGGTCTTCATCTTCCTTCTGATCTCATTAACCTTCTCGGATGCTTCCATAATCATATCTGGGCCAAGAATTAGTCGATCACCAGGCTCAATCCAACAAGCTGGCGATTTGCATGGCCGTCCATACAAAGCTTCGAACGGTGCCATATCAATACTCGCCTGATAACTGTTATTATAAGTGAATTCAACCAAATGGAGATGGTCTTCCCAAGATCCACCGAAGTCAATAATGCAAGCTCGGAGCAGATCTTCCAAAACCTGGTTTACCCTCTCAGTTTGGCCATCTGTTTGAGGATGATAAGTTGTACTCAGATTCAGTTTAGTTCCCAAGACGTCCTGAAATGCCTTCCAGAATTTACTAGTGAATAAAGGATCTCTATCGCATACAATACTAGATGGAACCCCATGTAGTCTAACAATATCTCTCATATAAATCTCGGCCAAACTCGAAGCAGTATGAGTGGTCTTTACAGGAATAAAGTGAGCCGATTTGGTCAACCTATCAACAATAACCCATATACTCTCGTTACCCTTTCTGGTTCTCGGTAATCCATCAATGAAGTCCATAGATACCTGATCCCATTTCCAACACGGAATCTCTAGGGGTTGAAGTAATCCTGCCGTCTTCCGGTGATCGGCTTTGACTTGCTGGCAAGTAGTGCATCTGTTGACATATGCAGAAATATCTCTTTTCATCCCACTCCACCAATATAAACGCTTCATATTTCGATACATCTTGGTGACACCAGGATGAAATGAAAGTGATGACTGATGGTTTTCTCTAAGCACTTCTTGTCTCAATCCATCAGCATTAGGAACACAAATACGGTTGTCAATCTTCAGAACTCCGTTACTATCAATCTGTGCTCCCGCTTTACTGTCAGCATTTCCAACTCTACCAAGAACTAACTCCTTCATGCGATAGAGCAAAGTGTCCTCATATTGCTTAGCTTTTATGCGGTCCATAAGAGATGGGGAAATAACAAGTTGAAATAGCATGCCTTCTACAAGATTACAACATGACAATGCTTTACTACGGCTCAAAGCATCAGCTACCATATTTGCTTTTCCAGGAGTATAATTGATATCGAGATCATATGCAGCTAAGAATTTGAGCCATCGGACTTGTCTCTGATTCAAATCCTTCTGGGAGAAGATATACCTCAAAGACTTATGATCTGTGAATAATTCAAATTTTGTCCCCAAAAGATGGTGCCTCCATAATTTCAAAGCAAACACAACCGTAAGAAGTTCTAAATCATGAGTTACATAGTTTACTTCATGAGTCTTTAACTGACGACCAGCATAAGCAATAACCTTTCCATTTTGCATAAGGACAGCACCTAAACCTTCTCGACAAGCATCAGTATAGACAGTTAATCCTTCACTCCCGTCAATTACCGCGAGAATTGGGGCTGAAGTTAACTTACGATTCAACTCATTAAAAGCTGATTCGCACTTCTCACTCCAAATAAATTTGACATCCTTTCGAGTTAAAGCAGTAAGTGGGGCAGAAATCTGAGCAAAGCGCTCAATGAATCTGCGATAATAACCGGCTAGGCCCAAGAAGCTTCGGATATCAGTAGGAGTTTTGAGAGTCTCCCAATCCTGTAGATAAGTTTTCAAATTAGAAAGGAACACGATGGATCGAATAGAAATAACGAATAGGATAGAACTTACATTGATTATGGCGATCTTAGCTGGATCGACCGAAATCCCGTTTTCAGAAACAATATGGCCAAGGAATCGTACTTCATCTCGCCAGAAGTGGCATTTCGAAAACTTGGCTTTTAGCTGATGGTTTCGGAGAGTTCCCAGAACATAAGCGAGATGGGTCTCATGCTCTTTCTCATCTTTAGAAAAGACGAGAATATCATCGATGAAAACAAGAACAAACTTGTTAAGGACGTCACGGAAGACTCGATTCATTAAGTCGACGAAATAAGCAGGTGCGTTGGTCAAACCAAATGGCATAACCAACCATTTATAGAATCCATTCTCGGTACGGAAAGCTGTTTTATAAATACTATCTTCTGCTACTCTGAGTTGGTGGAACCCAGTGGCTAGATCAAGTTGTGAGAAAACTTTAGCTCCATGGAGCTGATCGAATAAATCATTGATGCGAGGCATCGGATAGCGGTTCTTGAGAGTGCGCTTGTTCAATTCCCGGTAATCAACACACATGTGAAGAGATCCATCAGATTTGGTGACAAATACAACTGCGGTGCCCTATTCAGAACAACTTCTCCTGATCAAACCCTTAGCAAATAGATCGTCAATTTGGGTTTTAAGTTCAGCTTTTTCTTTAGGAGCCATCCTTCTGTGAGGGAGAACTACGGGAGTAGCTTCGGGAATGAGGTCAATGCGGAAATCGATCTCTCGTTTTGGTGGTAGAGAGTCGACCTCTCCAAATACATCGGGAAATTTCTGAACAATAGGAGTAGTACTAAGGTCTCCGGGTGAGCATCAAGAGAGAATATGAAGCTTCCAGCATATTTCTGAGGTGATTTGCATTCGATGACAAGCGGTAGACCCTTGTCATTGACTAGGGAAACAAATCGAGCTTTGCAAGAAATAATAGCATTGAATTTTCTTAACCAATCAGCACCAAATAAGATGTCAAATGCTTCGAAGCCATGCACATAAAAATCCCAAGTGAATCGATATCTTCCATACAGAAGCACAACCTCTTTACAAATTCTACTGAGGTTGGCAAGTCCTCCAATAGGGTTGGAGACACATAAGGAAGTAGTAGCAAGAGTAGGTTCTAATTTGAGCTTATCACAAAGATCAATAGATATGAAGCTATGAGAAGCACCAGTATCGAATAATACCCGAACAGGTAAATTATGAAATGAAAAAGTACTTCGTAAGGTACCTTGGTCATCCTGAGCAGGTGGTGGAGGCGGTGCAGGAGTGGTGACAGCATATACTCCTGATGGTGTGCCTTTCTTCCTCAATGGGCAATCACTCTTGAAGTGACCTGGCTAGAGGCAGACATGGCATAAATCATTCCTCATCTGAGGAGGTGGTGGAATAGCAGCTCCGGTGGATGGACAGCTATTTGCATAATGACCCTTCTTATCGCATTTGAAGCAAGTGATATTAGCAAGGTCGATTGGGCTTTTCTGGGCATATCCCAATCCTGTAGTCTTTTGCCAAACTTTCTTTTGTTGATCAAAGTTCATCTTCCTCTTTCCGAGCTGGCTGGAAGAGGGCTGAGTAGGAAGGGCCTTGGCAGTGGGTCCCTTAGGCTTCGCCTCATATCGAAGAGCATAGTCAACAAGCTCTGTGAGAGTACAGTGAATGTGGCCAGTAAGCAAGTCGTAATACTCCGATCTAGCTCCCAAAATGAATTTCTCGTTCTTCAGAAGTGGGGTATCGATCAATCTCGGGCCAAACTTGAAGAGCCCGTTGAATTTCCTCTCGTACTCAGAAAAAGTCATACTGCCTTGCTTAAGGTCCATAAAAGCTCTATAAAGTTGGGTTTTCCCAGCAGCTGGCATCCATTGTTCCGAGAAAGTATCCCTAATCAAAAGATAGACTAGATAAATAACATTCCAAGGATTGAAAGAAGAATTTAGACTATGAAATCCAAATAAATTTATACCTAAACTGGGCCCAAGTGATGGTGTTCTCCTCGATACGAGAAGTAACAGATTCCCACCAGTCTCGTGCGGCATCCCGAAGTTGCCAAGCAGCAAGCTGACGCTTCTGAGCATCAGTGATCTCCAATCCAGAAAATATCATCTCTAAGCTTTTGAGCCATTGTTGAGCTTCAATAATATTCTCGGATCCAGAGAACTTAACACCACCAAGCTGTGTATACTTCTTACTAAAAGTGGTGAATTTGACTAGAGCTGGGGCGGCAGGTGCGGCCTGGGCAGGACCATTTCCCCTTCCTCCCCTGTTGTTTCTTCTGGCACTCATCCTGAAATACCAAAAGAAATTTTTTTTTTTTAGAACCAAGGATAGAAAATCATAGAACTTTATGGAAAGTCTAATCAACGAATCAATTAAGAAGTTTGAATTTGAAGGGATATGTATATTGAATTGATTCTCCTCATTCCAGGGTATGGCTACCCTATGTCTAATGAGTTTATATAACCCCAAACTAAGGGTTTTTTTTTTAGTGGAAACCAAAGCTTTGATACCAACTGTAACAACCCCTATATTTGGACCATTTAAGTTGACAATAATCCACACATGTTAACTCAAATAATACAAAACACGAATCATTATGGGATTTTATATGCATAAATGTAAATGAGAATCAATACAACATCACAGACACAGAACAGTCACAGAATAATGCAGCGGAAAATACATCGTCATAATAGTAGTTCATGAAGCTACTACAGAAGTACAACAATGTCTCAACATAAAATGACTGAAATGAAATACATAAATACCCAATAGACACGGACATCAAAATAGACTGATAAAGATAAATGCTAAGTCTTCAGCATCTTCAACCAACCTTGATCAGCAAACTGGATAGCTTAAGACTGACCCGAGCATATACAAAAAGAAACACTCGAGTCAGGACTCAAAATCTTATACAGGATAATCAAGTGCAGGGAATAAAGTTCATAACTCAAAGATGAATAAAATAACATCTCTAAGGATCCGATAAACTATCTATATATACAATAGGATGCGGTATGTAGGTAATTTCTAATTAGTAAAATAGAATATTAAAATAGCGTTAAGGCGTTACCATAATTCCCCTTAACACATTTTATATTTCCAAAAGCATATACAAGACCGTAGTTTCCCCAAAACCGGAAGTCACCAGAGGGCAATCCATATACTCAAGGTACAAATCAAAACGTAGTGGTCGCGAGTAGGATAATCAGCATGACAAGGTACATGAGGCAATACCAACTACGATACTAGTAGTTGCGTGATCCGGACTGATGTTGAGCATAGTAGCTACTATCTCAACACCGCGAAACAACACTCCCAAATCAAGGGGTGCACCCAAATCGAATCACAAAAGTAATAGATATGGTATCGAAGAAGTGTGTCCGCTAGAGGTAGCGAACCTCAATGGCCCGGCGCGGTTCCTGTTTTAGTCATGTCAGGGGTCATCCAATATCGTTCTCTTTCTTCAGTCAACACGTTCACCAAACCATCCACTTCATTCTGGATCAACACTTCGCGTATAATAGTTATTAAAGTGGTTTTCGGTATCGACAGAGAGTATGTCCATATCCGATCCCGGTCTCCTTAATAACTTCGTATTTATTACCCGATGGTCGATTAATTAAAGTTTAAAACATATCAAAATTCAAAAGTCAAGTTGCAAATTTGACTTTTAAAGTTTGACATTTACAATTCGATTTATTTCAAAAAAAAAAAATTTGAAAAACATATTTCCAAATGAATTTTAGTTCAACGTTCGAGGTAACAATATAATTAATGAATCAAAATTCGATTTAATAAGATCTAAATTTCGCATATTAAATTTGGTTCATAATTAATTAATTCAATTTAATGGTCAATTTAGTTCAAATCATTAATCAAATAATATTCACTTCAATTTGTATTTACATTCATCGTTACATTAAATAAATCATAAATTTGATTAATTTAATTTCATTAACTAAATTTTTTTTTCTTTTTTTTTCAAAACTTCATCCGATTTGTTTCCCAAATTCGATTAAATTTTTATTTAAAGAAATTCATTTCCACTTATTTAGTTCAATATATCCCAAATAAGTTATTTCCGAGTTATAATCAACACAATCCATATTTTGTTTACAATGTCCTGATTTGATTTATTCATTAAATTTAAAATCCTTAAATTATCACTAAATTAAATCTATAAAACTTGGCTAGTTTATATTTCACTTAAGTCAAATTTCTAAACCACAATTTAATTTCTAACAAGTTTCAAATCTATTAAAACCCGAGTTTAAATCTAAATCTAACAAATTCAATAAATTTTTAAATTATTAAATTCTAAAACTTACTTGTTTCTAAATCTCATTTCAATTTAATTTCCAATTCATTTTATTCAATCGAATAGGTTTATTAATCCGTTTCAATTAAATCCATTAATTTATTTCAATTTAAATCCCTAGAGTTCGTTACTAAATTTCCAAACAAATTGTTAAGTTCCTTCCTTAATTCAAAATATATTTCAAAAGTGATTTTTGCCGACCAATCGGGTTTCTTATTTTTTTATTTATCTATCCTAGGCCAAGTTGTTTAATTTGGGTTTTTATCATTCAACCCAATATCATTCAGTATAAAACAAAGCATAGCAAAGGGAACTTGCAGTGTGATAACAGGGATGGTGTCTAAGTAAATAAACAAGCAATAGTAACCATACATAACAATTCACCAATTTTATTTAAATAATCTCGAAATAACCGTATTAATTTACATTGTTATTTATGCAAATTAATATAATTATTCCTGGAATCCGCACTATCATTTCATGCAGATTAAAGATTATTACATCATGGTTTTCACTTGGTGTCTATTATTTAATTACTACATCCATCATACATTCAATGGTTCACAGTAAAGTTAACGCTATTTCTACGTGTAGATTTATTTAATATTTAAGGGTCAAGTTCAACATATATAATCCATTTTAAATTATTAACTATCCTATATCAACTTAAATCTTATATTAATTATTGATTATATTAGCGACCAAGTTTAACATCACATAGCAAATTTTAGTGTTTCAACTATTTTCTATAACTAATAATACTCAAATTTTATTTGCATAGTGATTTACAGTTTTATTTCAACAATTTTAACAATCAACAATTTAATATCCAAATTAATATAAATAGTAATTATCACTTGATTATCATAGCATAATAGATTGAGTCGTGAATAAAATATTCACCTTGCGTGGTTAGAGAAGATGACGAAGCACGAAGATGAATAGATAAGAGACACTAACAAGCACGACACAAAGCAAACACAAACTGCAATCAAACAAATAATTAATCAATAATTTGTTCATTGCAAAATATATCGCTTGGATATATATAGTAAACCATACCAAAGCAAAGAACTAGATAGATCCGATAAGCTGAATAGAAGCCTAAGTCTTCGAAGCAGTAGCTGATACAAACACAGTAAAACATTGCATGTAAGCAAACTAGAATTTCAAAATATATACTGCCAGAAAATATACTAGTTTCATATATTTTTATATGCAACAGTAGTGCATTGGACACGGTTTTGGCCAAGGCGAGTCGCAGTAGTGATGGGCAGCAGTGGGTACGAGGCGGAGCGGGTAGTGCAGTCGCGGGCTGGCGGAGGGCGGAGCAGGCGACATGTGGGCAGTGGGGTAGTGCTGCACATGGACTCGGGTGGTGCAGTAGTGGAGGCGAAGTGGGCTGGGCAGTGGGTAGCGGCGTGGACTGCGTGGGTGGGCTGGGTGGTCGTGTGGCAGGTGGGTGACGTGTGGGGAAGGACGTGGCGGGCAGGTGGAGTGAGGCGTGGGAAGCGGCAGTGTGTGTGGGTGGAAGGTCGGCTAAGTGCGGAGGAGGGTGGGAGGCGGATGCGGATCTAAGCGATGTGGCGAACCGGTGGAGTAGAGCGGGGTGGGTCAGTGCGAAGGCTGGTGGTTGCATGTAGGGGAACAGAGCTGGCGAAGGCATTGGAGCGGAGGCTGGCGCGGCAGTGGGGCGCGTGTGGGAGGAGGAGGCTGGACAGTGAATGGGCGACGTGGCCAGCGGCAAAGGCGGCTGGGCGGGGTCGTGGGGTAGTGGTGTAGTGCATGCATGGAGGGGTTTTGTACTGACGTAAAAAAAAATTTAAGAAGAGGAAGAAGAAAGGCAAGCAGAGGGCAGAAAGAAGGGCACGTACCAATAGTTTAGATTTGCAAACGAATGGAGTGATGAACCGAACCCAGTATATAATGAATAGTATAGAAATCAACAGTCTCCAATTTATTTCCTTGGTAACTGAATTGACTATTGGTTTCCAACGCAGCTGAATAGACAAAGGCTGTTAGGATTCTGAACGTTGGAGAGAATGGGTATCGTTTTGTGTTACGTAACGGACCGGTTTGCAATCCGTTAAACGATTATAGTTGACAATGCCGAACTCCGATTTACACAAACAAATATACCATTTTGATCAGCGCGATGAGATGGTCAAAATGGTATACAAACATCAGTGATTCGATTTAATTATAAATTTCAGAATTTTCTGCTGAAAGAAATGCAGTAAAACGTCGAAAAATAAAAGCAACGGAGCTAAAGAAGTCCGAATTTTGAAAAACGAAAATTGACGTCTTGCTCAGAAGACGATTTAAAATTTTTCTATGGAAAAATATTTAGGTTTCGAAAACGGTTTATTTTCATCGATTACTAACTGATTTAGATTGAAGTAGATTTACGCACGAATGAACTTTCATATTTTCGAACGAAAATTTACCAGTTGCTATGTTTAATTAGACACATTTCAATTATGAAGTTTGAATAGCATCGGAATTTGTTCGTGAAAATTCAAATTTCTTCACTAAATAACCGATTTTAAAAATTTTAAACTAGGTCTGAATTTCCGGGTCGTTACATTTTATAAGTTATTCTGATTTATTTATCGCAATCCCAATTCTTATCCCACTTATTTTCCATTTATTCAGGTAAGAATCTAATTCCATTTAATAACTCAACTGAATTTTATTCCAATTCAATTTTTATTTTAACTCAGATTTATTTAACTCAATTCGATTTCAACTTGATTCGAATACAACTGGATATTATTTTCAATCTATCCAATTAATGTCAATCCATTCAAATTTTTATTTCCTATCCAAGTTAATTTCGTTTTTAACTTTTCCTTTAAATTTAAATTCCATTATTCAAAGCTTATATTTCCTTCATGATTTAAAAATCATCTCAATTTATAAGTTTACAACCCATCCTATCAGGATTTTTAAACTCCCGGCTTTGGTTTCAAATCTTTTTTTTTTAAATTTTCAACATCCCAAATCACACTTCTCAAAATTTAAACAAATCCTGGTTTTATCCCCAACATATTTCTTTAAAATTTAAAAAAAAAAAACTAGCTCTTCTGAGAAAATCAAAATTTTGGCAGCAATCTATCACTTAGAAATTCGAAAATGAATACTGATGATGCGGCCGTCATCATCAGAATTATTTTTCCAATAATCCAAGTGATTTCAATGCTATATCACTTTCAAAATCCATTTCAAACAAATTTCCTTTCATAAATACCTCCAAACAACAATATTATTATTTATCTCCAAAACAATAATGCTATCATTTATCTTCTAAACATTTCAATAAACACTTCCAAAGTCTCCGGAATTTTAAATTTCCAAATCTTGCTTAAATAAGTTTTAACTATATTTCTTTTGTACAGTTTATGCTTATACAAATTCTCATTTGATTATATTTCAATTTTATAATTTACATTCATAATTCATTTTTATAAATTTCATTTCATAATGAATTTATTTCCTTAATCCTTTGGTTATATTTTCAATTTCTAGTTAAATTTCCACTTAACAATGATAATACTTTAATATTATTCTTCACATCCAAGCAACCATATATTAGCTAAATAGTTTTCAAAACCTTTTATTATATCAAAATATATTTTTGGGTGAAATTATTTCATTTACCCATATTTAAAACAATACTGTGTCGATTGCTCTATTCAAGTGTTTAGAAACCCCTTCAATACAGTTGCGCAGACTGTGTCGACGAAGGTTCATATGCGACTCAATAAATCAATCAACACAATATTAAAACAATATATATTCACTAACAAATACGCGCTCATATCTATTAATACGCTCAAACTCATTTTAGAGTACTATAGACTCTAATTTAAATGAGTAATTCCCACCAGAGCCAAGGTTATCTCCAACCTATGCTCGGATACCAAGTGTAACAGCCCGCAAATCCGTACCCCTTGAGTCAACACTATTCTACAACAATCAACTCAAGTTGCATAGAAATACGAACCATTTGGGTTTAAGAAGAAAAGGTAGAAGAAGAGAAATCAAAATCAACATCAGAATCTAACCATCGCAGCGGAATAAAATATAATAGATAGTAAATAATCTTTACTCAAAATCAAATATATCTGTTTACATACATTACATCATCAGAGTACATCAGTCACAGCTCACATCAATACAATACAATGGATACACAACAATTCAACAGCGGAATATGTATATAAACAAGTACGAATGTACGTATCGTCAATCCAGCTCGTCTCTTGAGCTCCATAGCATCATATCTTGTATCCTATAATACTCGGTCTGACCCGAGCATTACAGTTAAATAACACCCGAGTCAGTCTGGAATACCAGTGTGAGAAAATCACACCCAATTGATTATTAAATTTTCAAAAATCCTTTGAAAATAAAAGCATCTCGTAAGACCATGCCACAAATAAACATGTCGGGTTTTTACCTTACGATAGCTAAAACACTTTTTATAGAAATCCTCTAATATTATAATAGGGTCTATATACAAATACTTATAAAATAGCCGAAATTGTTACATCTATTAAATTCCAGCTACTAGCCACAGAGTGGGTAATACAAACAAAACTCGTACAAGGCTCGTAGGAAGAATGGATTTCCAACCAATGACTAGGCACTGGGGTACCACCTGACACAGTACGGGGCCTAGATCACCGTACCGAGGAGTACGCCCGCTCCCCTGCAACACAAGGCCGGGACTATCCCTTACTGGATAATCCCAAGTGAGATCACCCCGCGGTTGGGATCAGCAACCGCCCACTAAGCCAAATAAAAAGGAACATCTAGACAGGAATGACCTCACACTGCTTGGGTGCTACCCACCTAGCCTTGCTGCATAACCCCTGATTTTCAGTCATTCCCATTTGATGAGGCTTGAGGCTAAGCGTTACCTTTATAGAACATATTCCTTAGAATGCCCACCGTCCACCTGACGATGTTTCACAAGCATTCATCCATACAAGTCCGTCCCGGGTTCGAACGGAACCGAAGGCACTACTCCTACTACATCCATTTTGGAAATATCCTAAGGATTAGTAGCGACTAGCCCTTGCACTTCACTGCACCATCTTCGAATCCAAAATCGTTTACACGAAACGTACAAATCGGATCTAAGTGGTTTTCGAGAAATAAATCTCGATCCCGGTCTCTTCGAAATGATCAACGTATTTGGCCAATATTGATAGTCGGTGATTTAACTATCAATTAATATTTACAAGCATCCATCAAACAATAAATAATTCCCCAAATTATTTATTTATTCCAAAAATATCCTCAAAGATATATTTCCATTTTCAATCCTTTGAAAATAGTTTCAAAACCAACTTTCCTTTCAGAGTAAACTTTCCCAAATATTTTCTATCTCCTCTGAAATCACCAAGCACGAAAATAGATTTTTTAAATAATTTAAAACACTTTACTTTGAAATATATACTTTAAAACATTTAAGATAAAACTACTTAAATAATTTGTTAAAAATACATACTATATGAATTTGAGAAAATAAGGTTACTTTATAAAATATAAAACCAGGTTTTCACTTTTAAAAAAAAAATACTAAGTCACTTTTAAATAATTAATGCTATAATATATTAAAAGGAAATACTTGCTTTAGAAATTAAATATTAGAAATAATAAATTTTACGCAACTTGCTTTCTTTAAAAACAACTTTAAAACATTTAATTTATATTTACAAATTTACTTTTAAAAACGTGTACTTGGCCATCAATTTCCCGAATTGATTTCCATTTCATTCTATTTGAAATAAATTTCTTTACTTGCTCGGTACATTTCAAAATTCATTAATTATGGACTTTATTTATTATTATTATTATTTGCTGTTTGATTTTAAATCTTTTAACTGAGGTATACAAATTTCAGGCTTTTCCCATTTTCTTCTTTGTTCCTTTCAAAATTTAAAATCTTAATTTTAAAATAAATGTTCTGTCTTTTTAGATATTAGCATTGGAGTTTACAATTCATTAAATTTCTATTTATTCAAAAATCTCTTTTCTATTCAAGATTTATTAATTAGAATTCTTATGTCACTTTATTTTATTTCTATTTCATTCTTAAATTTATTCAAATCTCCATAATTATTTTACTTACAAATTCACTTCCTTTCTTTTCTTTCTAACACCCAAGTTATATATTTTTCTGGAAATTCATTATACCCAATTATCCAATCCAACCATATCATTCAATATTTCAACATAATCCATCATAAAACATCACATCATCATAACATGGAATTTAAATAATTTAAATAAATGTTGAGGGATCCAGTTGGATCCCTCCAACCTGTTTTCTCTGCATCCACAGATATTAGCACAATATAATAAGCCAATTCCAAAATATACCATACTATAGCACAATATAAATCAAACATCCCAAGATGTAGTATATACTATAATATAATCAATCAATTCATCCATTCAACCAATTGTTTAAATTTAAATCTAACCGAGTGAGATTAACTCACCTTTGCATATGAATTGGCCATCCACTTCAATATCCCCTTGGTTTTCTCGATTTTTGACCTTAAATAAATATCATATGATCTATTAATATTTGATTTAATCGACAATTTATTATTATTTATTCATTTAATTTAAACCAACAAATGTTCTTTTAAACTAATTGTTTAATTTTAATCATAATTACCTTTTACTAAAATATTTTGGTGGCTAGAATAATTAAATAAGTTTATTTGATAAATTAATCCTCATAATACATTATTTTAAAACTAACTTATATGTGAAAAATGTATATATTTATATTTTCTTTTTAAAGAATCTTTTAGCATCTAAAATAAATTAGCCAAACTATTTGAACAGATTTACTACCAAATCCATTTTTTTTTTGCAAATTAACCTAGCGAATCAAAATATGTATGCATATTTACTCTATATATCATCAATTTAAAATTAACAGAAGAGCAGAAATTGAACCTCACTGCTGAGTCGACATCGAAACAGAACCCTAGATTCCCCTTGCTCGCACCACCAAAACCATGCTGCTCCAATTACTGCCCTTACTAGACCATCGAATCAAAACCCTAATCACAAGCGCCTCTGGACAGCGCCACCACCTCCCAAACTCATGAACTACAACCCACTATCGCTTCGCCTCCGCGAGGCAGCACCAGCTTGAGCTCAAAAATACGAAGCACAGACAATCGCGAGTACACACGACCCTAACCCTTTGATTCGAACGCAGATACAACGCTGACCCCCCTACTCCTCTCGATTGCTCGAATGCCCTACCCCACTCCACTGCTACAGCTTACCACCGAACGGCTAGAAACCAACTACGATTCAAAACGCTAATCGCGATTAGTTTAAAACGAGACGAGCAATTCGAATTAGGAGGGCTTGGTCAGTTTTGAATTTGGGTATCTCGATCGAATTGAGATTGAAGGAAGGCTTAAAGAAGAAGAACAGTACCGGATCTTCGAATTTGGGTATCTCGGCCGGTCTTCGAATTTGTTATTATTATGAATCGACTCTCGGTCAATATGAAAACAAGGAAGGGAAGAATGATTTATTTAGATCGGCCGGCTGAAAGCTTCCTTTTGAAGTTTCTTCTTTTTTATTATTATTTTCTTCTTCTTCTCTTTTTTTTTTTACTGAAGAAAGACAAAGGCTCGAGTTATAAAAGAGGGGAAAAGTTTGCGTGAGAAGCTAAGAGTGAAGCTTCCATGAAAAGGTTTGACTAAGAAAAAATAAAATTAATTAATTCTTCTATGCGTTTACGGATTGTACGATCGAACGGTAAACCCAAACACTGCGAAAATTGAATTTCCGATAATAATATAATATTACGGATCCAATGGAACTGCTTTCATTAAATTCCGAGACCGTGCTCCGGAAGGCTATTTTTAAATTCAGTTTACACAATGAAATTTTAAAACTGAACAAACCACTATTAATTTCAATTTTACAACTTCTATTATTTTCAGTGTTATCAATATAAATTTTACAAGCCTTCAAATTATTCTTAACATGCTTAAAATCCCGGATTTCATATTTACTCGATTTTTAAATTATTTAATTCAATAATTTAATTAACAATTAAATTGTGATATTCGTAATTCAGGTTAAAAATTATCCTTTCAAATATTTAAAATTAATTAAATATTCCTATTTCAAACGCTCAAAAATTATGGGTCGTCACACGTCTCTTTTGAGAGTTCTGCAAAAGAATTACAGCAAAAATAATAATTAAAGTATCTTCTGGGTACTTGAAATGTTACAGATACAGATCTCCTCAAGACCGTATGTATAGCTTGCATGAAAATTATGATATGAAATATAGACTATCTTTTTAGGAGAATATTTAAAGATATTTCTTCAAAAATGATTATGCATGTAACATTTCTTATGAAATAATAATTAGGAACATGACCTTTATGATATAATTAGACATATGAACATAGAACAATATATTCTAGAGATAATCTAATTACTTACCTATTTGGGAGGTTTGATACAATAATTATAATGAAATATATGATACACATTGCATAGCTTCCAAACTTTTAGGATCTAATTTAAACTAAATTAGGATCTTTCATAATCAAAAATCTGTGCATCAATTTGGTTTAACAAAATTACCAAATATATAAACAAATCTCTTCTAGAGATATTTTATCATTTCCTAATTTATTAGTCTCTTTTAGGGTTATTTTATTATCACTACTTCTGGAGTGAATTATCTCTTCTAGAGATATATATGCACTATCGGAATGTCATATCAGTGTATAGTATTTCTTTTGTAAATATTACATAATTCTACCTTTACAATAACATAAAACATCCCTAATGGAGATTTTTGTTGTAACTATCTTTGAAATGACATATCAAACTTTAAATATAGTAATAAAATCCGATGCACCAAATGAAAGTAGGATGCGAACCACTACTTTTGGAGTGTAATATTGGTATATAATTCCCCTTTTTAGGGATAAATTATTGTTATTACTTCAAAACTTTTATATGATATTCCTTCAGGGAATATAGTGTTTCCTTTTAAGGAACTACAATGTAAAAAAATAAAATTCCTATAACTTCTCTTCTGGGATGTTGGATTTTGCAATATAAATATAAATAAATTTCTAAAACATCTCTTTAGGAGATTAATATACACACACACATCTGTGTATACAAATAGTATGGCATATAAATTATATATTATAGAGAATGTTAAAATGTACTCGTACAGTTAAATAGCTAGCCATGTGTACTTAGAAGTAATTTGTCAAAACATCGAGATCTTTTTTTTCATGATTTGGAAAAAAACAGATCTACTAATTATTTTATAGTACTTATCAAACATCAAGTTTGATTTATCATAGAGTTATCAATGAGAAAGCAACAAAGAGAATAATTAAATTACAGTTACTCATTGAAATGAAATTAGACTTTGCTTGCACAAAACCTGTTAATTGATCATATATACTTTTCCATAATTGGAAGTAAATAATTGAGAAAAGTAATTTAAACTGACTACAACATATAAATTTAAATTTTATTTGAATTCATACCAAATAATAAACATCCCTTTCCAAGACTAAATTAATAGTTACTTTTTCAATCCGGTGATGTTTGAAATATCATATAACATAATATCTTGAGGATATTTGGTTAATATAATGTTAATGTGAAGATATAAGGTAAGGTATAACTCATATGGAGATTTTTGTAATCTCTTGAATGCAGCATCATTATTTCATATGATTATTTATTAATTTCCTTTAACTTCTTCAAGAAGTACAATCTTATCATTTTACACAATTTAAATAGAGCTTTGGGCTTCTAATTCATGAACTTCAAGTTCATTAATTTGTTATGAACTTCAGTTCTCAAATTTTGTGTAAACTACTCCTTTATTTTTTGGAAGTTTGTACATTTTGACAAATAAAAAAAAATACTGATAAGAAGTCGAACTTGTAAACTTTATCAGAAAGTCTTTTCATAATTTAAGGATTTAGGTCTTGGACTTTGAGTTATACAACCTCTATTAAAATAATTTTTGTCCGCAACTTTAGGTTGTTGTCAAAACCTATTTCCGTTTGGCGATTAAATTTTTTGATCCTCCTTTTTTTGGTTAGAACTTCTGGTTCTTTATTTTGAGGAAACTTGTAATTCACCGATTTATGGAAACTCTACCTTTTATCATTATAGAAACTACAGGTTCTCAATTCTTATTTTCTTTTCCCTTTTTTTAAAGGAAATATTGGAAGATATAAAGCTTACCATGTAAGCTTTTCTTAATGTTTCCATTCACTTCAGATGTGCTAAATCAAAATCAATGTTAGATCTAAACTTAATACGATCTTCAAGATACGTATTATCTTTATATTTGTTTCTTTAAGAAACAATAAAATATTTCTTCTGGAAATATAAATCATATATCAAAATAATTTTCAAAGCTTTCATGCAAATCTAAATCAAATCAAAAGTTTTTCAAAATAAAAACTCCATTTACCAACCATGTTTAATTTCTCGAATCCATGTCCAAACTAAATATAATCAAATTCAATAAATTTGCTTGAATCAACAATATTAAATTTTGTCAAGTTCAAACTTGCATTCCAAAATAAATGAACTCAAAAATATAAAAATAAGCATGATATTGAGATCTACAATATAATAAGATTAGAAAAATAGCAATAGAAAAAATTAGATTTGAAATATAATAAATAATAAAATAAGAATGAGATCTCAAAATTTAGATCTATATAAGATCTACAATTATAAGACTAATATAATAAAATCTAAAAGATAAGACAGTAGACTCAGATCTGAAGAAGTAGATCTAGAATGGAATGAGTTAATGAGATCTAAAAAAAGAAAAAATGATTTGGAAGATTAGATTAATCAGATCAAAAAATTGACTTACCGTTTTGAGATCTATAATTGGATCTGGAAAAGAATAGATCTGATTTCATGGATTATCACAATTGTAGATGTATAATTTATTTTGTAGAGATCGTGCTGATAACGTGTTATAAACTAAAAAGAGATAAGAAGCCATTAGAAAAGAGGAGAGAGAGGAGAAAATGTTATTCACACTAATATCTGTTACTTAGAGATTGATTAATTAAATTACGTAGGCTCCTTTATATATAGGCCTTGGAGCATGAAATTGAATATATCCCACGATGTGGGACTAAATAGAAAAAAACACAAGCATTTTCACTTTTATATTTACATATATTACAACATATGATTGATTTATGAATTTTTCGTGGAAGTAAATTAAGAGTAGTTAATGATTTATTTAATGTTTGAATGAAAAGTGAACTTGAATGAAAAATCATGATTAATCAATTTTGGAGCTGACTAATAAAACTTTATGTTTACTGGTTTGTTAAGTTCAATTTATTATTATATGTAACTGCCTAGAATTTCGATTAAATCATATTTAAATATGTGAAATATTCAAAATATTTGAATCTTCGATTTAATACGATTAAATGGATTTTATTACCTTGTTAACCCCTTTTAGTTAATAACTAATGATGGCAAACTTGTTTTTGAAAAATGTTTATGAAAATAAATAGTTCAAAGAAATATCAGTAATATGACCAGTAATGATTTTATCGATAAATGGCTTTATAATCGATAAAAAAAATTATTCAACCTTTTTGGCAACGTCTAAATGTAATTAATGAGAAACAAAAATATTTTTTGTTTTAGGCCCTAAATAGTGTTTGATGATATCACCCAAGATGTCATAAGAAGATATTTTGGAGGAGGGGTATTTTGGAAATCCTTAAGGGCTAAGTAAGGAGTATTTGATGATATCATCCAAGATATCATAAGAAGATATTTTGGTGGAGGGGTATCATGGGAAGCCTTACGGGCTAAGTAAGGAGAGAATGAGGCGGAAAGGCGAGCATAAGGAAGGGGGGTGTGACGCCTCACCTCTATACCTACGCTAGCCAAGGACACTACAAGGTAATGTCGTCAACTAACACGGAGAATAAGGCTGGTTAGGAGCGACCATCTATAGCCTTGCTCTAACTATCTATTGAATACATCGACAGTAGACATACCAAGCAGGTCGATATACCCAATGAATACTTAAAATAAAACCATAGATGGTTGAAGGATCTATCAGAACAGAATATAACAACTCAAATGTAATATACATCACAGAACAGTAGATCATCATATACACATATATTGATACATAACAGAGTTTACAAACTGATACACATCAAGTGGTAAAGCAAACCACAATATACAGACGAATTCAAAATAATACAAATATCAGAGTTACAACAAAATAGGACTACGCAAAAAGCTATGACAAAAAGAAGCTAGCGGAGTAGTCCATACGGAAGCAAAATAGGCTAAGTCCAAATGCACCTAACCTGAAACATCTCGGTCTGACCCGAGTATAAAATACATGGGTCAGTCTAGCTAGACAAATCAGTTAGATAAACTGAACAACAATAACCTGCAAGGTCACAATGTATAACAAATATCTCTAAAAGAGATAACACAATCATCTAACAAAAAATGAATCATATCATAACAAGCCTCATGTCATCGGCAACACAACAAAAAAAGGATATGAATATCCCAAAACAAGCCAAAAAGGCAATAACAAATACCAATGAAGGTAACACAAGTTCCACAAGGTAATCGCTACATATCGTGCGGCTCAAAAAGACCAACACCGAAGGGCGGTACCTAGGGAATATACATATCAATGAAACATCATAAAATTTGCACGTGCTCAGTACTGTATAAACAAGGATCCATAAGCCCGAAGGCTCCAAACCCAAATATCACCCGAGTGGCTCATAAAGACCAACTCCAAAAGCGACACTATTAGGGCAACAAACCCGAAGGCACAAACCTGAAGGTACAAACCCAAAGGCAACATACCCGAAGGCAACAAACCTGAAGGAGACAGTCCGAAGACACTATCCCAAAGGCAACAAACCGTAGTGGTGAAGGTCCGGAGGCCCAGTACTGGACACCACTAACTGGCGGAATGTGTCATAGCTCTCAAAAAGGAATCCGAAAAGTGGTAACGTGAGTCACATAACCACTCGTTCGCACTAAACAGTTTACTATCCGTTAGTTAATTTCACACTCAAAGCAGTACAAAGTCTACCTCATCTCATTCGTAAACCAGACCAAAAGGTCAAAACAATCACTCGAATAGGTCGGGAATTAATCGGAAAGACAAAGGCATGGATTCATGGTCCATGTTTTACCTAACCATTTAATCTCCCTTCCACTCCGCTCGAAGTGCAAAATCGTGTGTGTTTAAATAGAATTTATAAATTGGAGAAACGAGCATTTAATGTAATTTTAGAACATTATTTTATAAAAACCCATGAATGAAGTCAAAAAGGAATCATCAAGGTCAAATATACATAACCAACTAATTAGAATCAACTTAGGTCGATAAAAGTTGGAATCACAAACAAATAGGCAAACTAAGTAAAACGGGAAAAATAGGAGTAGGTCGGTCGACCGGACTTCCTGAGTCGGTTGGCCGAACCAAAGATGGAAGTGCCTGGGTAGCAGGTAGGTCGATCGGACCCTGAGCTCGGTCGACCGGAGCCTGTAACCTGCACTTCCAAAACAGAGGCAGGAAGTGCTCGGGTAGCATGTCGGTCGACCGGACCCTGAGCTCGATCGACTGAAGCCTGTTGCCAGCACTCCCATGCCTATCTAATGAATGCCAATCCCTTTTGAATTGCAATCGGTCGAGCCACGGAACTAAGGATTTACGCCATCGACTACCCGGCCATATAAGCTCTTCAATGCATCACAAAATCATGATCAAAGATCAAAGCTATGATTTTTAAGGATTTGGCTTTCAAAACAATAAAACTGGAATATTCACAAAACCAACCCAAATCAAAATCAAGTGCACATGACTAAGTGTTAGGAATTCATACCCAACATCAATGAAATCAAGAGAAGTAGTTGTGAGTTCAAAACTCACCTTTTTACGCACAAACAAAGATGAGAAACACAAACACAAGAAGAAGACTAACTACTCTTCACTTCACTCTACAAGCTTCAATCTAAGAATAAAACACATATTTCCCAAATTAGGTTTAGGAAACTTTCTGAAATTGAAGAGGAGAAGAGTTGGAGAAGATGAAGAAGAGGCTTACCAACACCTTCTCTTTAATTTTGGAGCAAGAATTCAAGTTGCAAGAAGAAACTAGGTCTTGGAATTTCTAATTCCTCTTCCTTTCCCCCATTTTCAGTTTTAGCTTAAGTTTGGAGGTGAAAATGAGTGAATGGGGAAGAGAGGGACTGAGTTTGGATATTTAGTTAGCTAGTGGGCTGGACCCAAACCCAAAACCCAACTAAAAAAAGTAGCAAAATTCAACTTACTCCAAACATATCAAAGTTTATACTCAAAAAGATCGCAAACGCCATTTTGGACTCAATGGAGGTGGTTTCGAGGCCTAATTCAGCCATTTGCAAAAAGTAAAATTTCGGGTCCAAAAATCCGACTAACGACGCTATATTTAAATAAAACATTAAAATATATAATTGTTAAATATGCGGGTTGTTGCAGATCTCCCCTCCTTACAAAATTGCGTCCCCGCAATTCCTAGAGAAGATACTTGTAACAACTACATACAGCATTCAAAAGAGAAGGAAATAAGCTTGAGACGAAAAGATATTCTTACCATTCCCAAGCAAAGATAGAAAACCCAGATAAGATTGCTCGATATACTCTCTGGTTTCCCAAGTACAGTCATTGGGAATAACGGACCATTGAACTTTAACGAGCGGCACGTCCTTGTTTCGAAGGTGTCGCACCTCCGTGTTAAGTACGCGAATAGGCTGCTGTACAAAAGATAAGTCCGGTGAGACCTCAAGCTCTTGCAAATCAGGAGAATCAATGACAGAATCCGACTCCCGAAGACACTTCCGAAGTTGAGAGACGTGAAACACGTCATGAATGCCAGATAAATGAGCTGGAAGTGAAACTCTATAAGCCACAGGGCCAACACATTCAGTAATAGAAAATGGTCCTATGAAGTGAGAAGCCAATTTCCCAGTCGTATTGACACACATAACCCCCTTCAAAGGAGAAACACGAATAAAGACAAGATCACCAATCGAGAATTCGAGAGGCTTCCTACGGCTGTCAGCGTAGGATTTCTGGCGGCTTTGTGCCTCTTTCATTCTCAACCGAATAAGATCAATCTTCTCGGAAGAATCACAAACAAAATCTGGACCAAGAATAAGCTTCTCCCCAGATTCCAACCAATAAGAAGGTGATCGACATGGCCTTCCATATAAAGCTTCGAAAGGAGCCATACTGATACTAGACTGAAAACTATTATTGTAGGAGAACTCTACAAGAGGTAGGTGATCCTCCCAACTACCACTGAAATCAAAAATACAAATACGGAGAAGATCTTCCAAGATACGATTCACCTGTTCAGTCTGTCCGTCAGACTGCGGATGATAAGCTGTGCTGAAATTAAGCTTTGTTCCCAAAGCTTGCTGAAGACTCTTCCAAAAATGACTCGTGAATAAAGGATCACGAGCACTCACAATAGAACTAGGGACACCATGAAGTCTCACGATTTCCTTGACATACAACTTAGCCAAATGCGAAGCAGTCCTATTAGACTTAATAGGAATAAAATGAGCAGACTTGGTGAGGCGATCAACAATAACCCAGATACTAGAATGGCCTGATCTCGAACGAGGTAGGCCGTCAATGAAATCCATAGAAATTCGATCTCATTCCCACAATGGAATCTCTAGAGGCTGAAGAAGACCCGAAGGACGCTGATGTTCGGCCTTAATACACTGACAGGTTATGCAATTACTCACATAACTCACCACATCGCGCTTCATGACTTCCCAATAATAAAGATGACGCATATCCGCATACATCTTACTACTACCAGGATGAATGGTATACTTAGAACGGTGACAGTCATCAAGAATGTCATGCCTAAGTGAAAAATCAGAAGGCACAAAAAGACGGTTCTTCTTGCGAAGACACCCATGAGAATCAATGTTGAAATCCCGCAATGCCTCATCACAGGATCCAGACTCACAAAGTTGAATAAGATGCAACAAACCAGGATCATGCCGCTGAGCATCGGCAATACGATCCAATAAAATGGGTCGAGCTCCCAAACTAAATAATAGAATAGGAGAATTAGAAGATGAACCTCGATCACGAATTTCACAAAAAGATAGAGTCTCAAGAATATCCCATTCGGCAAGCATCATAGAAAAAACAGCCGAATGTTTGCAACTAAGCGCATCAGCAACACGATTACCCTTACCAGGGGTATACTGGATATCAAAGTCATAGGAAGCAAGAAACTCGATCCAACGCTGTTGTCTCACATTGAGTTCCTTCTGAGTGAACAAATACTTCAAGGATTTATGATCGGTATAGAGAATGAAGCGCTCGCCCAACAAATAGTGTCGCCAAATCTTCAAGGCGAAGACGATGGCAGCTAACTCAAGATCATGAGTGGCATAGCGAACTTCATTCGGACGTAGTTGCCTAGAAGCATAAGCAACTACCTGATCTTTCTACATAAGAACAGCACCGAGACCACTACCACAAGCATCGGTGTAGACAACAAGACCCTGATTCCCCTCGGGAACCACCAAAATAGGAGCATTAGTGAGAAGTTCCTTCAATGTCTAAAAGGAAGCTTCACACTTGTCGGACCAAATAAAACGAATGCCTTTCCGAGTAAGGCTGGTGAGAGGAAGCACAACACGGGAAAAATCCTTAATGAACCGACGGTAATAACCCGCCAATCCAAGGAAACTACGAATCTCATGAACATTCTCTGGCCTCTTCCAATTCTGGATGGCTTCGATCTTTGAGGGATCGACAGAAATGTCGTCGGAAGATACAACATGGCCTAATAATTTAACCCTATTCTCCCAAAAATGGCACTTGGAGAATTTGGCTCTAAGCTGATGATGACGGAGAGTACTCATGACAATTCTCAAGTGATTAGCATGCTCAGCTTCAGACTTAGAATAAATAAGGATATCATCAATGAAGACAAGGACAAACTTATCGAGATATTCTCAGAATACTCGATTCATGAAATCAACAAAGAAAGCAAGTGCGTTCGCCAAACCGAACGGCATAACGAGCCACTCAAAAGAACCATAACGAGTGCGGAAAGCGGTAAGAGGTATGCTATCCTCCGCGACTCGTAACTGATGAAAACCCATGGCAAGGTCAAGCTAAGAAAAGACCTTAGCACCACTCAATTGATCGTACATATCATCGATCCTAGGCAATGGATACCTATTCCTAATGGTTAACTCGTTAAGCTTGCAATAGCCTACGCAAAGCCTAAGAGTTCCATCGAATTTCTTCATGAAAACGACCGCGGATCCCCACGTAGAAAAACTGGACTGAATCAACTGCTTGGACTCAGGCTTTAAAAGCTGCTTCTCGAGTTCTTCATTTTCCTTTGTAGACATCCTCGTGGGGGGACGACTAACTGGTTGCGCGCCTGGAATGAGATCAATGCGGAACTCAATTGCCTGCTTGGGTGGCAAACCCGAAACAAGTTCAAAAACATCAGAAAAGTCACAAGCAATAGGAATACGAGATATATCATCATCATCTCGCGAGTTAAGAGAACATAAAGCCATTTCGGAATTATCCACATCTCGAAGAACAAGTGATAGCTGAGTAGGCGAATCTGGATGTCGAAGATACAAAATTCTCTCCGAACAAATAATCCTGGCATCATATACCACTAGCCAGTCCATTCCTAAAATCATATCAAATCCCAAACAAGATATAACGTGCAGATTCACACGAAAAGAAAAGCCACATAAAAAAATCTCAACATCATCACAAAGCATGCTAAGGGTCGCGGATCCCCTAATAGGATTCGCAATCCTTAAAGAAGTAACCAAACAAGAAACATCCAAAGATAAATCATCAACGAGCTTTTTCGATACGAAAGAATGTGAAGCACCCGTATCGAAAAGAACTCGTATACTATGATCATGAAATAAAATAGAACCTTCCAAAATAGATGGAGATATACTTTTGGGTTGGGAAGGACCATCAGAAGTCTTAGCAGCATAAAGCTTGCTAGACTTGGCACCAGCCGGAACAGTAGGGCAAGTGGAAACATGATGTCCTTCCTTTTTGCAATAACGGAAGAAGAGAGGCTTGGAACAAGCTCGAATAATATAATCAGGAGAACCACAATTGAAACACCTCCGAATGAAAGGTGTTCCAGAATACTGAGGCTGAGAGCTAGAACTACCAGTCTTCTTCTTCTTAGAAGGAAAAGACCTGGACTTCTGAAATGGAAACTGCTTCTTGTTGGGGTTCTTGGAAACCTCAACATCATCACCACTGTCACACTCCTTCTCGACAGCTTCAAGATGAAGCGCAGAATCAACCAACTCCTCAAAAGAAAGCTTAAGCTGGAGCAACAAAGACTTCTTAAGATATTTCTAAAGATCAGAGACAAACTTCAGATTCTTCTTATAAGAAGTGCTAATGAATTCAAGACCATACTTAGATAAAGCCTCGAATGATGCAACATACTTAGAAACAGGAGACATCCCTTACTTCAACTCGAGGAAGCGGCGAGTCAATAAAACTTTTTCAGATTCAGGAACGAACTTGAGTTCAAATCGCTCCCGAAACTGAGTCCAAGAAAGAGTAGACTCATCAATTTCGGCTACAAGAAGCTCACACCAATCAAGAGCATGCCCTTGTAATAAGCTAGAAGTGACAAGAACTCTATCATGGTCAGAAAGATCCATGCGAGAGAAAATACGCTCGCACGTGCGAAACCAAGCTTGGACTTCAAGAACAAACTCGGAGCCCTTAAACGGCTTTCCCCCAAGATGAGAAAATCACCGCACAGACGTGCAAAGGCAGACTTGCGAGGTGGAGATACTCAAGGAGGAATTGGAGGCTGAGTGCTCCTAAACAATTCCAAAAACTGATCGGCAGACATATAAACGCCATCCGGATGTGAGCCACTGGATTGCCCAACATCCGAACGTCGTCCCCTGCCTCTTCCAGCCATACGCTGAAAGTAAGATAAGAACAAGATTATTCACAAGGTAGATAATTCAAGGTGGAATACTACAGAATCTAAATGCATTCCTAGACGTATTCCCACATTCTATCTGCCACCAAGGCACAAAAGAAATAGAGGAAGATGGTTCAAAGATTTGTATCACTTATACGCTTTGATGTACCGGAATATGTGCATCTATTCTGTTTTTATCATATTTTGTTCTGAACTCAGCTTTGGTACCAAGTTGTGATGCCCCACCTCTATACCCACGCTAGCCAAGGACACTACAGGGTAATGCCGTCAACTAACACGGAGAATAAGGCTGGTTAGGAGCGACCATCTATAGCCTTGCTCTAACTCGACAATAGACATACCAAGCAGGTTGACATACCCAATGAATACTTAAAACAAAACCATAGGTGGTTGGAGGATCTATCAGAATAGAATATAACAACTCAAATGTAATATACATCATAGAACAGTAGATCATCATATACACATATATTGATACATAACAGAGTTTACAAACTGATACATGTCAAGTGGTAAAGCAAAACACAATATACAGACGAATTCAAAATAATACAAATATCAAAGTTACAACAAAATAGGACTACGCAAAAGGCTATGACAAAAAGAAGGTAGCGGAGTAGTCCATGCGAAAGCAAAATAGGCTAAGTCCAAATGCACCTAACCTGAAACATCTCAGTCTGACCCGAGTATAAAATACACGGGCAGTCTAGCTAAACAAATCAGTTAGATAAACTGAACAACAATAACCTGCAAGGTCACAATGTATAACAAATATCTCTAAAAGAGATAACACAATCATCTAACAAAAGACGAATCATATCATAACAAGCCTCATATCATTGGCAACACAACAAAAATGGATATGAATATCCCAAAACAAGCCAAAAAGGCAATAACAAATACCAATGAAGGTAACACAAGTTCCACAAGGTAATCGCTACATATCGTGCGGGTCAAAAAGACCAACACCGAAGGACGGTACCTAGAGAATATACATATCAATGAAACATCATAAAATTTGCACGTGCTCAGTATTGTATAAACAAGGATCCATAAGCCCACCCGAGCGGCTCATAAAGACCAACTCCGAAAGCAACACTATTAGGGAAACAAACCCGAAGGCAACATACCCGAAGGCAACAAACCTGAAGGAGGCAGCCCGAAGACACTATCCCAAAGGCAACAAACCGTAGTGGTGAAGGTCCGGAGGCCCAGTACTGGACACCACTAACTGGAGGAATGTCATAACTCTCAAAAAGGAATCCGAAAAGTGGTAAACGTGAGTCCCATAACCACTCGTTCACACTAAACGGTTTAATATCCGTTAGTTAATTTCATACTCAAAGCAGTACAAAGTCTACCTCATCTCATTCGTAAACCAGACCAAAGGTCAAAAAAATCAATCGAATAGGTCGGGGATTAATCGGAAAGACAAACGCATGGATTCATGGTCCATGTTTTACCTAACCATTTAAGCTCCCTTCCACTCCGCTCGAAGTGCGAAATCGTGTGTGTTTAAATAGAATTTATAAATTGGAGAAACGAGCTTTTAATGTAATTTTAGAAGATTATTTTATAAAAACCCATGAATAAAGTCAAAAAGGAATCATCAAGGTCAAATATACCTAAACAACTAATTAGAATCAACTTAGGTCGATAAAAGTTGGAATCACAAACAAATAGGCAAACTAGGCAAAAAAGGAAAAATAGGAGCAGGCCGGTCGACCGGACTCCCTGAGTCGGTTGGCCGAACCAAAGATGGAAGTGCCTGGGTAGCAGGTCGGTCGACCGGAGCCTGTAATCTGCACTTCCAAAACAGAGGCAGGAAAGTCTCGGGTAGCAGGTCGGTCGACCGGACCCTGAACTCGGTCGACCGGAGCCTGTTGCCAGCACTCCCATGCCTATCTAATGAATGCCAATCCCTTCCGAATTGCAATCGGTCGAGCAACGGCACTAAGGATTTACGCCATCGACTACCCGGCCATATAAGCTCTTCGATGCATCACAAAATCATGATCAAAGATCAAAGCTATGATTTTTAAGGATTTGGCTTTCAAAACATTAAAATTGGAATATTCACAAAACCAACCCAAATCAAAATCAAGTGCACATGAATAAGTGTTAGGAATTCATACCCAACATCAACGAAATCAAGAGAAGTAGATGTGAGTTCAAAACTCACCTTTTTACGCACAAACGAAGATGAGAAACACAAACACAAGAAGGAGACTAACTACTCTTCACTTCACTCTACAAGCTTCAATCTAAGAATAAAACACATATTTCCCAAATTAGGTTTAGGAAACTTTCTGAAACTGAAGAGGAGAAGAGTTGGAGAAGATGAAGAAGAGGCTTACCAACACCTTCTTTTTGATTTTGGAGCAAGAATTCAAGTTGCAAGAAGAAACTAGGGCTTGGAATTTCTAATTCCTCTTCCTTTCCCCCATTTTCAGTTTTAGCTTAAGTTTGGAGGTGAAAATGAGTGAATGGGAAAGTGAGGGACTGAGTTTGGATATTTAGTTAGCTAGTGTGCTGGACCCAAACCCAAAACCCAACTAGAAAAAGTAGCAAAATTCAACTTACTCTAAACATATCAAAGTTTATACTCAAAAAGATCGCAAACGCCATTTTGAACTCAATGGAGGTGGTTTCGAGTCCTAGTTCGACCATTTGCAAAAAGTAACATTTCGGATCCAAAAATCCGACTAACGACGCTATATTTAAATAAAACATTAAAATATATAATCGTTAAATATGTGGGTTATTACAGGGGGTGAGTTTTGGTCGGTTATAGGAGGTGGGAAGGATGACTTCTTATTAAAATCTTTACATAACCTTCATGTGTTCGCAACGCTAAAAATAACACAAAATGCTAATGTCTTCATCTCCTTCTCTCTTCTCTTTAATATTTTCAAATCAAAGCGAATCAAATTGAAAATTCACCAAACTTTGGCAAATGGCTTAAAGCATCATGGCAACAAGGATTAGCAAGTCAAATGATGAAACAGAGGAACACAAACTCCAAACCATGTTTGGGCTGTGAGCAAAGAAGGGAAGGGGAAGGAGGCCAAGCACTAAAATGGGCTAAAGATTATATTTTTGGAAAGTTGGTGAGTGTAGGAAATGTTATTTTGTTCCAATTGGCATGTTCTTATGTTAGCTTGGTTTTGGGGGTGAGTTTTTTCATCATTTGGTAGTACATATTTGTTATATATGTTATGCACTTGAACATAAAGTTAAAGTGAAGTTAATTCATTAAAGTTATAACTTATGGACCATACTCTATTACCCTTTACAACATGTAACGTGTCCTAGATTTGGGTTTACATGTTTGGTTTGATTGTATGTGAAGTTGAAGTATGTTCAAATGTGCTTGAAGAGAGAATAGTCGCTATAAGTGTACTTCAGAATCCTTTGTGTTTAAAATGGTTAGTGTGAGTGCATTGTAAAAGTATATATTTTGGTTGTGCTCTATGCTATAGTAGTGTAGTGAGGAAGTGGTTTGAAAAGTTAAAGAACTTGTGGAACAAAGTTATAAAAGTTATAGCAAAAAGGTTGTTATGGGTGCATTTCGTAAATGCCTCGTGTTCAGTGAATTTAGTTTGATATTGAAGGACATCCTTAGCAGTTTGTTTATTGGTTTAGTAAGTACTATATGTGCAGTACTTACTGTAAAAATATTAGAGTTATATCATTTTATAACTAGTTGAACAAGTTGAAAAGTTTGTAGCGAAAAGTTGAAAGCACTTTGTAAATAGTCCGTTTTCGGGAATTTTCAATATGATTTTAGAAAATATTCTTAAGGCTTTCTTTGAATGGTTTTTTATGTACTATGAGTATAGTATTTAATTTAGAAAAATCAAAGTTTAAAACCTTTTTTGGATGGAGAAAATTGGACAAACATTTACATAATTTTTCTAGTGCACTATGTTCAGGACTCAACACTTATAAATGCAATCTCTGGCCTACGACAGCATTTCTGGGTTCTTTATAAAACATTGGTTGTGTAATGTTATTTTTAACACCTTTTAGGATTTAAAGTGAGTTTAGATAATTTTTAATTTAATTATTTTTTTGGGATTTTTAGTAACATGTTTTAAAGTATCTAAATGTGGTTTCAAGTTTTAATATATTTTTATTAATTATTTATGAATTTTTAAATTAAAGCGTTATTAAACATAAAACATGCTTTATTTATGGTTTTTGTCAAATTAGAAATGTATTATTTTTAATTAATACTTTATATAGATATTTAAAACCTATTTATAAATATTATTAGTATATATATAAGATTGAAAAAGTAAGTGAAGTACTTTATAAAAGGATAAGTGGCTTTGGTTATAACACTTGGTATAATGAATGGGTTTACAAAATTAATTAAAATTATGTTATTTTTTAATAAGCATACATAGATCTTTAAAAAGAATGTTATTAAGATAATGTTAGGTATGGATGGTTTTGGGTTTATAGTAATAATGTTTAAGCAACATTTATTTTTAACCCTTTTGATCATTCTTAGGAACATAACAAAATCTTTAAAAATAATGTTTTAAAGATAATTATGTGAAATGGTTTTGGATTTGTAGTGACAACGTTTAAGTTACATTTTTCTTTAACCCTTTTGAATATGCTTGTGAATGTGATTAGATCTTTATGAAGGGTAAATTAAAATTAACGATAAGTATGGAATGTTTTGGAAAAAGGTTACATAAAGTAAAGATTTAAGTTATAGAATAGAAGGGGTTTATAGTAATAATGTTTGAGTAGCATTAGTTTTTACCTCTTTGATTATATCTTAAAGTGAGAAATCTAGTTATAGATTTGTGAATATTCTTATATCATTTGAGATAAGTATATGAATACATTTTGAAGTGCTAACAAGAGTAAAAATGAATAGTGAAATAGTAGAATACATATATATCTCCTAATGCTTTAAATCCAAAATGAATGCCAAGTACATTAATATAATATGATTTTGGTAGTTGTACCCAAAAGGTTATTCTCCATCAGCCATAATTGAGGCTTCGAGAAGAAGATCAATGAAATGGACAAAGTAGTGTTGAAAGGAAATAACTTCATCGATTTCAAATGTCGAAACTAGTAAAGTAATTTCGCTAATCAACATGTTTAAGTCCATTTGGACTCTTCACGCAATTATTGCTCAATGTAACATTGATATTTTGGCACATTAATGTTGAAGTTTTTGGCATCGCCTCGCATCTTCCGCTATACGTGCACTTTATTTACTGTAGAAAGAGTAAGACCATTGAATGAAGCGTTTTTGGTGCAGCATCATGTTTAGATATTTCTACATCTCCATCAGAGCACATATAATTTCATGACAATATTTATTGTAACAAAAGGAATCACTTGTTGTATGCTATCAATACCATATATATGCGCATCTCCTTTAGGAAATCTTGTGATGTGAGACTTATCAGAATCCAACCTATGCACCCATTCTAATACAATGCAAGCTATATTTAATAGATCTCCACCTTGACGAGCATTTTTTAATTCATTTTGAAATTATACATAGTCCTCAACCACTTTTATAAAGTCGCTAACACCTCTCAGTAGTTCAGATAAGGTCACCGCCCCCACTCAGCAGTTTGGCCAAGTTTTTTTACAAAGAGTCCTCTTTTCCACCATGAAAGCAGGCCGCGTTCTAACATATAACTCCATTTTAATGACAACCCCAAGTTCAAGCTACATACTGGAACATGTTTAGGTCAATGCTGCAATATCTAGGTCCCCTTGAACCATCGGCTCTTCTATCATATTAAATTTGGATGGTTTAAATCTATTCCAAACTTATAAGGGAGAAGATATTAATTGTTCCCATAATCAATCAAAAATGGAAAAAAAATTGAAGAGATAATCAATTAGTATCAAAATTGATATTTAATTGATTTAAGAAATCAAACAATTAAGGATATATATAGAAACAAACACAAATATGCTAAATTCATGTTGAAATCAGATCAAGCAAATCCGAAAATATTCCATCCTTATCTCCAAGGCAGTCTTCATCCTTGCACCTATAAATACAAAGACATTTTCTCATATTTTCACAAAAAGCCACCAAGAGTGTTATTCACCAAAATATCCTCAATAAGATCCCTATTTTTGTAATTTTTAGGGTGAGTATAATTTATTGAGTGATCTATGCTCTTTTTATGTTGTACTCTCTCGAAGTGAAGAAAAAATAAAGGGTTGTTGGGTCTCCATGGACGTATGAATATCATATCTGAACCACGTTAAATCTTCTGAGTCACCTTCTCCTTCTCTTTTCATTGTTTGTTCTTGTCTTCATTTTAGGTTGTATTGGTATTTAAATAGACAATACTAGATCCTGATCCAATACGCTTCCGCTCATCCAATTTTCTCTCTCAATAGTTTGGTATTATAGCTAGTGTTATCGTTCTATTTTGGGTATTAATGACTGCTTCTGATAAATCAGTTGGTATATCTGGTGTTAGTTATGCCGTTACAAGTTTTGATGGAAATGGAGATTTTGGATCTTTAAAGATGAAGATGGAGGCAGTGTGATATTAGTAAGATGTTTTGGAAGAGATGGAAGATGAAGCTCTTACAATAATTCAGTTGAGCCTTTCAGATGAAGTTCTTAGAGAATTCTCTCAAAAGAAGACGACGAAGAAATTATGGGATGCATCATCTAATGCATATTAAGACAAGTCACTCACACATATTTTGGTTTTTGCTTCCCTCTCTTACCAGATATAAAAAAAGAAGATATAATAAATTCCATATCATACATATTTAATCCACTAAAACTAATTGAGTTGTATAAGCTCTTTAAACCTAAATAGCAGTAGCATATGAAGAAAAAGAAACCGATGAACCGTCTATAATTTTCATCTGTGCTAGAAAAAGAAGAATAAATTCAATATAGTTCACTGTATAAAGGTAAGCAATTGATCAACTTCGCAATTAATTAATTTATTGATCCATGTTTTAAGCTATTTACCCAGATGGTTACATAATGTAGCTCATTATGTAAAGCCATTGTTAAATTTAACCACTATTCCTCCAAAAATTATTACAATATCTACTTTCCTTTCAATATACATTTGGTAGACACAAATAGGTTGGAGAAAAGTATGCCTATGTACAGAGCACATATAGGTAGTATGTGGCATTCGTGGAGCATATATGTGTGCCAAGGAGGATCAACCTATGGAGCATATCATTGTGAATTGGAATATGACCGCTGTAAGAATTATGAGAACTAGAAGAATCATGGTTATCAGGCAACATATTTTCATGTATTTTATCATGTCAGCCTTCATATTTCCGTGGGCTTTATTTTTATTCTTTTTGGATAATAAATAGTATATCAAGTGACTGTGTTGGAGCTTTGTGCTGTGAAATGTAGATGAAAGCAAAGTAGTAGAGGAGTAGCTTATGTGAATTTTAACTTAATGTGCTTTGTTTTCCAAAAGATGTATATTCTTATTTCACGCTCATCTGTAAAATGAAAGATATGCTTCGATATGCTTCGCTTATGCCTGTATTCATTTCTCCAGTGTATTCGGTGTTTGGGCTATGGGCTTGCTTTCGGCCCAATAAGGCATGTTGTTGTAATATTGCCTGTATAAATACTTTGTACACGGCTATTGTAAACTTTATCAATTCTCTGTAAAATCAAAAACCATTGCAATAAATCAAATATTATTTTTCTTAAAATCATATTATGGTATCAAAGCATTATATGCCTAACAGAAAATGCCATGCCATTGATCAAGATTAGATCTAATATCATCACTTCAAGATCAGGCTGCACTTTCAAATCATCTGTGAATTAAGAGAATTCTCATCGTCTTCTTTTTCTATTTTAATCATTCTGTTCATACATGTCTCAAGATCAAGATATTAACCAATCTGATCAGTTTACTCACTTCTTAATCTTCTTGTCGTGCCTCGCCTAGGAACTCTTGTTAGATCTTCCTCATCATCCAAGAATCACCTGGCTATTCAGCGTCATTTCTACAACAATCCTCCTATAATTACTTTTCTTGATTCTTGTATCAATGGTTGAAGGAGATCAAGACATCTCTGCCTCCTCCAGCACCTACACCAATGCCAGAAAAAATCCCACTCAAGAACTACTAAAAGATATAATTAAGCCTCAAGGTCAGTTGCTGTCTATTCAACTTGATAAAACCAACTTCTTGCTTTAGAAGTTTCAAATTGAAACTATAATCAAAGCATATGGTCTGGAGGAATATGTCCAAGGCACTATAATCACACCACCAAAGTACACTGTAGACAAGGATGGGAAGCTTATTAGCAATCAAGAATTCATAATGCATCAACGACTAGATAGTTTAGTCAGTTATTGGCTAATATCATATATAAGTGCTAATCTACTTCCCCAATTAATTGGATGTAACTCATCACATAAGATCTGGTCCATAATAAAGTAGATTTTTAGCACTCAGTCAGCAGCCAAGATTATGTACTACAAGAGGCAATTGCAAAATATCAAAATAGAAAACCAATCAATGAGAGACTATCTTATAAAAGTAAAAACATTATGTGACCTTTTATCATTTACAAGACACAAGGTCAGTGATACTTGACACGTTCTATCAATTCTAGGAGGATTAGATGATGAATATGAGGCAGTCATAGCTATAATATCATCTAAAGAAACACTGTCATCAATTCAGTATGTCCACTCTACACTTCTTACTCATGAAGGTAGATTGGAACAAAAGAAACCAATTATACCATACATGTCTGAGAACTATACCACTAACAGTAAACTCAAGAATCGAGAAAAAGCACCCAACAATAGAACTCAACAGTACAATAACCAAAGGGGTGGTCAGTCCTCTAGATCAAGAGGAAGAAGTGGAAGATGGTACAATAATAGTGGGAATAACATACCTAGATGTCAGATTTGTGAGAGGCTTGGTCACACTACAAATAAATGTTACTTTAGATTTGATATCAACTACACTCCATCAACAAAATGGCAACAGTGCAAGAAATTACAATCCGGTGCAAATATGATAAATGTTCAACAAGAAATCAAAGATCAAAGTGACTGCACAGCAATGACAATGCAAAAATTGAAGTTCTGACAATAATTGGTATCCTGATTCCAGTGCAACAAATCATGTAACTAGCAGCTTGGGGAACTTCAATCTTGGCAACAAGGAATATAAAGGTACATAATCAATACTTATGGGTAGTGGTAAGTCTGTAAAAATTACACACATTGGAAGTGCATATATAATACAAAAAAAATAGATGTACTTGCATAATTTATTGAGAGTACCATTTGTCAAGAAAAATCTGTTAAGCATGTCACAATTTTCCAAAGATAATAATGAATTTTTTGAATTTTTCCCAAGATATCGTCTAGTTAAAGATATTCTAACAAAAGACATTCTCTTGCAGGGTAGAGAAGTTAAGGGGTTGTATACTTTCATTATTGCTAATTCAAGAATATCTGGATGTAAAGGAAAATGGTGTAATAATTTTGAAATCAAATTTGTGAATGACTGTAAGACTTTTCATACTTAGCATTGTACGCTTGGTCATTCTCATGCAAATATTGTTAAACATGTGTTGAATGAAAATAATATCTCCTTTAACAATATTTCAACTCCATATATTTGTACTTATTATCAATAGGCAAGAGTCACAAATTACCATTTATGGACTCTAAAGTCAGTTGTAACAAACCACTAGAACTAGTTGCAACTGATTTATAGGGTCCACCACCTATACTGACTGACTACGGGTATAAATATTATATTTCTTTTGTTGATGCATACTCAAGATATGTGTGGATATATTTCTTGAAAAAAAAAATCTGAAACATGCAATGCAATACAATAATTCATAGTGCGGGCAGAAATACAAACAGATTGTCAGCTAAAAGTACTGCAAACAGATGGTGGTACAGAATTCTACCCTTGAGGGAATATTATTAAAAGAAAGGTATTATACATAGGACAACTTGTTCATACACTTCTGGACAGAATGGTCTGATTGAAAGAAGGCATAGGCATATTATGGAAATAGGTCTAACACTGCTAGCAAATGCATCACTACCACTCAAGTTCTAGTCTGATGCATTTGCTATTGTAGTTTGTCTAATTAATAGATTGCCGACAAAAGTCTTAAAACTAAAGTTTCCATCAGAAGTTATTTACAATATTAAACTAGACTATTATAGTTTATAAGTGTTTGGGTGTTTATGTTTTCCCTATCTCGGACAATATAATTCTCATAAACTAAGTTTTAGATCATCACCATGTACATTCTTAGGCTATGCAGCGAGCCAGAAAGGTTGTAAATGTTCACGTAGTAATGGTAGAATGTTTATCTCTAGACATGTTGTTTTAATTAAACAAATGTTTCCTTTTAGCATCTCAGTAACCAAAACATCTGTAACGACCCGTAAATTTTCGATAATTAAAATAGCTAATTTAATAAGATTTCGCGATTTAAAGTTAGAAAAAATTTTGTAATTCGTTGGAATAATAATAACTAGAATGAATTGCAACAATAATTATCCAAGTAATGAAAATAAATGCTACTTAGTGAATACCTTTGAAATCAATAGTTGAATAGGATAATAAATATTGAATTCATTGGGTATAATAGAGTAATTGATTGATAAGTAAAATTTATTTAAAATCAAATATTGAATATTGAACAGGTAAATTGTTTAAATTTAATATTTAAAAATTATTGAATAATTGAATAACTGTAAAATGAAATAGTGTTCTAGATTGTGAATTGGTTTTAAAAGTTGAATCTTATAAGTTCAATTTCAATATTTCAAAAGATAATGAATTATTGGATAATCGAAATTGTTTAAATTTAATATTTGGAATTTATTGAATAATTTAATAATGGAAATTGAATAACCTTATAATGGAAATGGTTGTTCTATAAATTTTAATTCATTTCAAAAGTTAAATTTTTAAATTTGTTTTGAATATTTCAAAAGACGGTGATTTAAGAATAATCAAATTTTGTTTAAATTTATTATTACAAATGTTTGAATAATTAAATTTCGAATTTGATACGATTAATTTGATATTGAAATTTAATATATGGAAATAGGGTGAATAATTGAAATTTGATTTAATATGATTCAAACTGGTTTCCAAAGTGAATGTAAGTTATAGGGATTATAATAGAGTTAATAAGATTTTAAAATTGGAATTTATTGAATAATTGAATAACGAGTTTAATATGATTAAAAATGATTTGTAAAATTTTATTTTATCATATTAAAGTTAGAAGGATGTTGTAGAACTTTTAAAATCGAATTAAAAGTAAATTTGTGAAAATTGAATATTTTAATATTTAATTTACGAGTTAAAAATAGTCATTTTTCAAACATTCTCGGATTTCAACAAAACCAGTTTCATCGGATCCGTAACGTGATATTATTGTATGATTTCAAATTTTGGGTCAATCGGATTTACCGTTTGTCCGGGGCAAGCCAAAACGCATAGAAATTCGTTTAATCGGTTTAATTTAAATTTGATCGTTTATTTCCGTAACTCGCACATACGATCAAATTAGGACTTGAAATCTTTTCCATTGCGTCCGGAATAGGAGTATAACATTATGAACGTCTAGCGGCATGCCCTGTTAGGGGTTCGAGATTTCGAGTTGCGTAGATCGAGGTATTTTGAAATTTAAATAAATATTTTAATTAGTCAATCTCCCTTTCAGCTGCCATCCCATCTTTTCACTGTACCTTTGACCCATTCAAACACGCAAGAGCCTCTCCTTCCCTTTTTATAACTGCACATGCAAGCTTCAGGCAGGGAGAAAAACATAAATCCAACTTTAAAAATTTATTTCTTGCAAAATTTTCAATGAAAAAATCCCAAACCTCTTCCTAAAATCCTATTTTTGAATTCTCTTCGATCTGGTATGATCGTTGGAGGGTGAGGCTATGATTTGGGAAACGTCAGAGAGGACGAACGTGAGCAAAGTGATATAGGGTTTGAAAATTTGAGGGATTTAGCGATCGATTCGCGGATTGGAGTGCGTATTTGAACTCGTCGTCGAAGATAGCATCTCGGAGCAAGTTTTGGTGGTGTGCGGCTATGGTTTGGGACGCGCGACATTTCGCGTCGTGCGTGAGCTGGCTCCAGGTCGTGACTTCAAGGGTGTGACCGAGCTTGGGGATTTTGGTATGGTCGAGTCGAGCACGCGGAGAGAAGGAGTTTGGCGAAGGCGGCATGTCGAACGGAGTACCGGAGCTCTGTATCACTGGGATTGTGCACGCGCGTGAATGGGTTCTTCTCTGTTTCGTGTGCAGGAAATTGGCTTCAGGAGTTTGGGAGGGATGAAGTTTTATGAGCCGGGCCTTTTGGGTAATGAATATTTTTTTTTAAAAGGGAAATTAACTTGTTTTATAAATTTAAATATCGATGACTTATAAAATGCATAACTCCTACATACGAGGTCCGATTTTGACAAGACTTTTTGCGTTACGATCATGATGACGAGAGCTTCGAAATGAAATTGGTTTGGACAAATTTGGATACAGTTGAAATTTGGGCTAAAATTGGAAGTCGTCCGGTTTAGTTCCAAACCGGAACGTCTCGGCAACAACGAAAAATCAAGGTGAGTGTTTTATAATGCTCACAACGTACTAAATATCTTTATGCTAGTTAAATTGGATATTATGAAGTGTTATGATTTTTATTTGTCGTTGTTTGATAAATTTAATTGCCATATAGATTGTCATTTAAATTAACCGTTGAAATTAAATTGACAGTTAAATTTAAATTGAAATTGAAATTGAATTGCGATTAAATTACCTGACATTGATAACTATGAAACTGCCATTAATTGTATTGTCTATTGGATGATGTATTTTGATGGATGTTATTGATTGATATTTAAATGTTTGGATGTTTATTTGTTTATATATACTGTTATGCATACATATGAAACTGTGATTTGATTGAAGTGATATATATTCATCCTTGACATTTAATTAAAATAAATAATTACTTGGCCATAGGATAGAAAATTATATACGGACACCGAATTAGCTAAATTAATAATTTTTGAAATCGTCGATTTGAAATTTATTTATATGTTTTGATTTAAAAGTGATAAATAGAAATCAATTTATAGAAATCGAATTTATCGAAAAATTGAGTTTGGAATGTTGAAATAAAATTTTGGTTAAAAGAAATTGTTGAATAAATTTAAGTGGAGACTTTGAGATTTAAAATTTGGATATGATTGAATTTCGGAAATTTATTTGTTTTAAAGATTGAACATTAAATTTGAGCTTTGAATATTACTAAGTAAAAGTGACATAAAAATGATATTTTGAATTGAACTTGAAATTGAATCATATTTGTAATTGGGATTTAAATTTGAAAATTGAAGGATAATTTTGTTAAGTGTTATAAATTGATATTTTGAAAAATCAAGCTAAAAATCGATATAAATTGAAATTGAATAAATTGAAGGTGAATATAAAATTGAATTAATTTGAAGTCAAAGTTGACATTGATTTGAATTGAAATCGAAAATAAATCGGTAAAATGGAAATTGAAATTTTTTTTGAATTGGAAAGTTATAATTGAAATGGTTTGGTTTTGAAGCTGTTTTATTTTGTTTTCCAAATTACTCTGTTATATAAACCATTTTTAAATACTTAAACTATTTTAATCTATTTTAAATCTACTTAACCCAATTTAAATTATTTTAAACTAATTTTTCTATTTCAAATCCATTTTAAGATTTTAAGTATTTTAACTATTTTAATTAGTTAAAACCACTTTTAAAACTACTTAAAACTATTTTCTACAATTCCAAACTGGTTAATAAGGTGGAATGTTTATGTTTAAATCTTGAATTTGAATACGAATCAGATTAAATGAAGTTGCAACCTAAATTGAAATTCGAAATGATTTTGAAATCGAAATGAGATATTGATGCGAAAATTGATTTTTGAAACAAAATCTTACATTTGAATAGATACGATGTTATTTGAAATGGATTTGATTTTTGAAGCCAATATGATATTTTGATATCAATTATGAATCGATTTGAAATGTAAAAGAGCCAACGGTGTAATAATACGTAGTTATTAAAGAGACCGGGATCGGATATGGACATACTCTCTGTCGATACCGGAAACCACTTTAATAACTATTATACACGGAGTGTTGATCCAGAATGAAGTGGATGGTTTGGTGAACGTGTTGATTGAAGAAAGAGAACGATATTGGATGACCCCTGACATGACTAAAACAGGAGCCACGTCGGGCCATTGAGGTTCGCCACCTCTAGCGGACACACTTCTTCGATACCATATCTATTACATTTGTGATTCGATTTGGGTGCACCCCTTGATTTGAGAGTGTTGTTTCGCGGTGTTCGGGTAGCTGCTGGCTATGCTCAACATCAGTCCTGATCACGCAACTACTAGTATCCTAGTTGGTATCGCCTCATGTACCTTGTCATACTGATTATCCTATTCGCGACCACTACGTTTTGTTTTGTGTTATACCTATGGGGTACCCTCTGATAACCACCAGTTTACGGTGGGGCTTACGGTGCTGTATAGACTATGGCATTATAAAAATGTGTTAAGGGAGATTATGGTAACGCCTTAACGCTATTTTGATACTTTATATTACTGATAGGCATTATCTACTTAGCGTACATTACTACGTAGTAGATAGTTTAACGGATCCTTAAGAGATGGAAAATCCCGTAACATCTCTTGAGTTATTGCACGCACGTTGACACTGGATATGAGATGTCAAATCCCGTAAACATCTCTGACGCCGTTACACTCATATTTACTTACGATTGATTTAACTTACATGAGGATATTTTAGTCCTGACTCGAGTGTTTTGTCTTTTCATTTCGCTCGGGTCAGACCTGAGGTTTTCAGCTTATTGAAGATCTATTCTGGAGGACGAAGACGAAGATTTGGTATTCTATTACTATTATTATCTTTGCATCATGCTGTCTGCTGCATTATTTTATTTTTTCTGTTGTATATGTATAACTCTGATAAATGTTGTGTAATAATTGTCAAAGTATAGTAAACAGCTTCATGAACTGTTTATTTGACTATTATATTTTATCGTTCTGCTGCGAGATTCTATGTTGTTTCATTTCCTTTATTTCTCTTTCTTTTCTTTTCTTATTTACCCCCAATAACCATCTGCCCTTTTGAATGGTTTGGAATGGACATGTGTATTTGATCGTCGGTTTAAACTGTCCAAAAAGGCGGGTCGTTACAGTTGGTATCAGAGCTTTGGTTTAGCGATAACCTTAGCTTTGTGGGGTCTGACTCTTTATAAATAGGGTAGTAATACCCTATGATGAGTCGCTGAGTGAATATACATATATATATATATATATGAGAAAGCGTATTTGTTAGTGATATAAAATGTTTTATATTGTGTCAGTTGATTTGTTGAGTGGCTTATGGATTCTGGTCAATACGAGTAATTAATGCCATTGATAGGGATCTCTAAACACTTAAACAGAACAATTCGACATAGTATTGTTTTGAAATTGGGTAAATGAAATAATTTTGCCCTAATTATATTTTGTGTATAAAGAATTTAATTTCAAAATTTATTGTGACTTATCTAGCTTACCTGGTTGTTAGGAATTAAAATATTAGTTATTATCATAAATTGGATATTGTAATTTAATAAATAAGATGAATTACAAAATGAACAGTAATAAAACAACTTATGGAATGTTTTAAGAAAGAAAATCCTATAAGAATGTTTTATAAAGGTGACTTAAAATAGATTTAAATTGGAAAATATTGAATTTAAGACCCAGAGATTTTGAAAAATAGTTCTCAAAGTTTTGAAGAAAATATATTGTGATATTAGTTGGAAAATATTTATAGGAAATATTTTGAAATGATTTTTAAGAAGGAATGAATTAATTACTCCTCTTTTATGTCGCTGGAAAATAATTTCGGTGATGACTGCGCAGCATCATCGACGTTCATTTTCGAGTCTCAAAGTGGGGGAGACTTCTAAGAAGCTTTGATTTTCTTCAAAATTATTTTGGGTAAATGGGTTTTGGTTTAAAACTCCAAAGGTGTGATTTGATATATCAAAGATATAAGTGTATATGTTTATTTCAAACAATTTGAAAAGAATCGGCCATTTAAATTTCTAAGTTCTGTTGAATAATAATTTTCAAATTATTTGAATGAAATGCGAATAACCAGAATTTATAAAATAAGAGGATTAAGATATCTAAGCTATTGTTTGGGAAAACTTTAAAGTTGAAAGGTAAAGAGGATTTTAACAAATTAAATTTGTGAACATTCTAATTAAGTAATGAAATTCTATAAATTTGTATAATACCAAAATTACATTCTGATAACATATAACAAGACTTACCAAATGTTAAAAGTTAAAATGATGTTTTGGATATGTAAGGAGATGTTGTGCAAATAAACAGAACCTGAAAATAATTGAAGTATACAAGTAAGGAAAACTCAAAAGGAATTAAAATGTATATAAATGAAAATTTGGTGGTGAAAAAAATTATATATACTTAAATATAGCATGAAATGATGAATGGATAAATGGAACAAGTAAGTGAACTTAAGAAAGAAGATAAATGAATCGTGTTATATCTTTGTAAATTGGTTATAGAAAATAAATATAAATTTCATAGAATTTTTTTTTGAATTTGTAACTTTGAGATAACCGTAAACTAAGAAAAGTCATATATGAGAAGTTAGATTTTTATGGATTGACTATAAACTAAAGTGATGATTAATAAAATGTTCCACAAATGAATTCGTTATTAACTGGAATTATGAAAATGCAATAAATGTAAACAAAGGAATTTCTTATAGCTAAGAATCAATTGGAAAATGAAATTGAATTGAATTTAATTATATAGAATGTTTAAAATGAACTTGAGTAAGCAAATTCTATGATATGATGCTTAAGAAAAGATAATGTTAAAGAATATGCTATGTAAAGAAATGAATATACTAACTGAATAATGGATTGTGAGTAATTAAGTGAAAAAAATAGAAGTCAATAAAATAATTTAGTATAGATAAATTGGATAGAAATCTATTGGAAGGTAATACGTGAGATTGTACGTATATTATTTTATTCGCATAACGATTTGATCCAAATTCGAGCACAAAATTTCGAGATGATTTATATCGATCCAAGTTAGAATTTTCACTCGATTTTCGACGGCGAACCCTGGATGTGGATTTTTAATTTGATTCTGGAATTCTCTATCATAGTATATGGCTATGCAAGGAGAGTAACAGTTTCCAATCAAGGAACCAAATCTGAGTCCGCACTAGAGAATCGTGTGAACGATATTAGTTTAGAAGTGAAATTGTGTGATCGAATAAGCGATTAGATTGATATTGCTCACGGATGATATATGTACGGCTTACGGGGTTAATTAAAGTTAGTATTGAAAATTTATAATGCCAAATCTAAAATGATTCATTTAAAATTGTATAACGGGATATATATATATATAAAAGAGATAAACCAAATTGAATGTAAAATTAATAATTTGGTTATGTTGGGTATGGTTTGGTTGTTATATGATTGTTAGTTGATTGTATGTAATTCATTAAGTGTTAATGAAATTGAAAGCTATAAATCATTGAAATCAAATTGGAAGTTAAATGAATTTAAAAGAATTTAATTTGATTCAAATTGGAAGTGAACTAATGTAAATATAAATTAGTGAATGTTAACTAATTGAATTGAGAATGAATGTTAAAAAAATCCAACGTTAATGAATCAACTGTGATTAAAATTGAAAACCAAGTCAATAAATATTAATGAGAAGTGAATTTATATTGATTGGTTATGGATTTGTTGGATGATAGTTGATTGATGGTTGCATTTGTTGTTTTGTTGCATTTGCTATGTTGGCACATGTAGTTGTTATGTTGCTATATTGTGTATATTGATATTATTTTCATATATGCATGTTTCTCATGGTTTGTTGAGTGTTTAGTAGGTGCGGATTGCGCTTGCTTCGCATTTGGAGCTCGCTTTCGCGCTATATTAGCCGTATATGCTCGCTAATAATATATAAGGTACATATCTCGGATTACATAACGTACTTTTACACTTTTTTCCCTGCGGGATGCCTCATCACTTGATGAGATGTATATTTGTGATATATATACTGTCATTTTTTTTCCGATCGAGCCGCGCAAAGGAGACTCTTCCGAAATTTTTCATAAATCCGGGTGTTAGAATTTTTTTCAAGTTTTAATTTTTTTTAGCTTGTTTTGATAACTAACTTTTAAAGTTGGAAAGCCGTTCGGAGTAACTTAGTGGAAGCGTAGTTATGACTTTATAAATGGAATTTCATTGTTTATAAGTTGGTAACTTTGAATAAAATATATCTAATGTTGAATTCTATACTTAGTTCCTTTTTCCTTTTTTTTCCTTTTCGGGGACGAAAAGTTTTGAGTGGGGGAGAGTGTAACGACCTGTAAATTTTCGATAATTAAAATAGCTAATTTAATAAGATTTCGCGATATAATGTTAGAAATTTTTTTGTAATTCGTTGGAATAATAATAACTAGAATTAAATGCAACAATAATTATCCAAGTAATGAAAATAAATGCTACTTAGTGAATACCTTTGAAATCAATAGTTGAATAGGATAATGAATATTGAATTCGTTGGGTATAATAGAGTAATTGATTGATAAGTAAAATTTATATAAAATCAAATATTGAATATTGAACAGGTAAATTGTTTAAATTTAATATTTAAAACTTATTGAATAATTGAATAACTGTAAAATGAAATAGTGTTCTAGATGTGAATTGGTTTTAAAAGTTGAATCTTATAAGTTCAATTTCAATATTTCAAAAGATAATGAATTATTGATAATCGAAATTGTTTAAATTTAATATTTGGAATTTATTGAATAATTTAATAATGGGAATTGAATAACCGTATAATGGAAACGGTTGTTCTATAAATTTTAATTCGTTTCAAAAGTTAAATTTTTAAATTCGTTTTGAATATTTCAAATATAGTGATTTAAGAATAATCAAATTTTGTTTAAATTTATTATTACAAATGTTTGAATAACTAAATTTCGAATTTGATACGATTAATTTGATATTGAAATTTAATATATGGAAATAGAGTGAATAATTGAAATTTGATTTAATATGATTCAAATTGGTTTCCAAAGTGAATGTAAGTTATATCGGGATTATAATAAAGTTAATAAGATTTTAAAATTGGAATTTATTGGATAATTGAATAACGGGTTTAATATGATTAAAAATGATTTGTAAAATTTTATTTTATCATATTAAAGTTAGAATGATGTTTTAGAACTTTTAAAATCGAATTAAAAGTAAATTTGTGAAAATTGAATATTTTAATATTTAATTTACGAGTTAAAAATAGTCATTTTTCAAACAGTCTCGAATTTCGACGAAACTAGTTTCATCGGATCCATAACGTGATATTATTGTAAGATTTCAAATTTCGGGTCAATCGGATTTACCGTTTGTCCACAGCAAGCCAAAACGCATAGAAATTCGTTTAATCGGTTTAATTTAAATTTGATCGTTTATTTCCGTAACTCACACATACGATCAAATTAGGACTTGAAACCTTTTCCATTGCGTCCGGAATAGGAGTATAACATTATGAATGCCTAGCGGCACGCCCTGTTAGGGGTTCGAGATTTCGATTTGCGTAGATCGAGGTATTTTGAAATTTAAATAAATATTTTAATTAGTCAATCTCCCTTTCAGCTGCTATCCCATCTTTTCACTGTACCTTTGACCCATTCAAACACACAAGAGCCTCTCCTTCCCTTTTTATAACTGCACACGCAAGCTTCAGGCAGGGAGAAAAACATAAATCCAACTTTAAAAATTTATTTCTTGCAAAATTTTCAATGAAAAAATCCCAAACCTCTTCCTAAAATCCTATTTTTGAATTCTCTTCGATTTGGTATGGTCGTTGGAGGGTGCCGGTATGATTTGGGAAACGTCAGAGAGGACGAACGTGAGCAAAGTGATCTAGGGTTTGAAAAATTGAGGGATTTAGCGATCGATTCGCGGATTGGAGTGCGTATTTGAACTCGTCGTCGAAGATAGCATCTCGGAGCAAGTTTTGGTGGTGTGCGGCTATGGTTTGGGACGCGCGACATTTCGCGTCATGCATGAGCTGGCTCCAGGTCGCGACTTCAAGGGTGTGGCCGAGCTTGGGGATTTTGGTATGGTCGAGTCGAGCACGCGGAGAGAAGGAGTTTGGCGAAGGGGCATGTCGAACGGAGTACCGGAGCTCCGTATCACTGGGATTGTGCACGCGCGTGAATGGGTTCTTCTCTGTTTCGTATGCAGGCAATTGGCTTCAGGAGTTTGGGAGGGATGAAGTTCTGTGGGCCGGGCCTTTGGGTAATGAATATATTTTTTTAAAAAGGGAAATTAACTTGTTTTATAAATTTAAATATCGATGACTTATAAAATGCATAACTCCTACATATGAGGTCCGATTTTGACAAGACTTTTTGCATTGCGATCATGATGACGAGAGCTTCGAAATGAATTTGGTTTGGACAAATTTGGAGACAGTTGAAATTTGGGCTAAAATTGGAAGTCACCCGGTTTAGTTCCAAACCGGAACGTCTCGGCGACAACGGAAAATCAAGGTGAGTGTTTTATAACGCTCATAACGTACTAAATATCTTTATGCTAGTTAAGTTGGATATTATGAAGTGTTATGATTTTTATTTTTCGTTGTTTGATAAATTTAATTGCCATGTAGATTGTCATTTAAATTAACCGTTGAAATTAAATTGACAGTTAAATTTAAATTGAAATTGAATTGCGATTAAATTACCTGACATTGATAACTATGAAACTGCCATGAATTGTATTGTCTATTGGATGATGTATTTTGATGGATGTTATTGGTTGATATTTAAATGTTTTGATGTTTATTTGCTTATATATACTGTTATGCATACATATGAAACTGTGATTTGATTGAAGTGATATATATTCATCCTTGACATTTAATTAAAATAAATAATTACTTGGCCATAGGATAGAAAATTATATACGGACACCGAATTGGCTAAATTAATAATTTTTGAAATCGTCGATTTGAAATTTATTTAAATGTTTTGATTTAAAAGTGATAAATAGAAATCAATTTATAGAAATCGAATTTATCGAAAAATCGAGTTTGGAATGTTGAAATAAAATTTTGGTTAAAAGAAATTGTTGAATAAATTTAAGTGGAGACTTTGAGATTTAAAATTTGGATATGATTGAATTTCGTAAATTTATTTGTTTTAAAGATTGAACATTAAATTTGAGCTTTGAATATTACTAAGTAAAAGTGACATAAAAATGATATTTTGAATTGAGCTTGAAATTGAATCATATTTGTAATTGGGATTTAAATTTGAATATTGAAGGATAATTTTGTTAAGTGTTATAAATTGATATTTTGAAAAATCAAGCTAAAAATCGATATAAATTGAAATTGAATGAATTGAAGGTGAATATAAAATTGAATTAATTTGAAGTCAAAGTTGATATTGATTTGAATTGAAATCGAAATTAAATCGGTAAAATGGAAATTGAAATTTGTTTTGAATTGGGAAGTTATAATTGAAATGGTTTGGTTTTGAAGCTGTTTTATTTTGTTTTCCAAATTACTCTGTTATATAAACCATTTTTAAATACTTAAACTATTTTAATCTATTTTAAATCTACTTAACCCAATTTAAATTATTTTAAACTAATTTTTCTATTTTAAATCCATTTTAAGATTTTAAGTATTTTGATTATTTAAAACCACTTTTAAAACTACTTAAAACTATTTTCTAAAATTCCAAATTGGTTAATAAGGTGGAATGTTTATGTTTAAATCTTGAATTTGAATACAAATTGGATTAAATGAAGTTGCAACCTAAATTGAAATTCGAAATAATTTCGAAATCGAAATGAGAAATTGATGCGAAAATTGATTTTTGAAACGAAATCTTACATTTGAATAGATACGATGATATTTGAAATGGATTTGATTTTTGAAGCGAATATGATATTTTGATATCAATTATGAATCGATTTGAAATGTAAAAGAGCCAACGGTGTAATAATACGTAGTTATTAAAGAGACCGGGATCGGATATGGACATACTCTCTGTCGATACCGAAAACCACTTTAATAACTATTATGCGCGGAGTGTTGATCCAGAATAAAGTGGATGATTTGGTGAACGTGTTGATTGAAGAAAGAGAACGATATTGGATGACCCTTGACATGACTAAAACAGGAGCCGCGCCGGGCCATTGAGGTTCGCCACCTCTAGCGGACACACTTCTTCGATACCATATCTATTACATTTGTGATTCGATTTGGGTGCACCCCTTGATATGGGAGTGTTGTTTCGCGGTGTTGGGGTAGCTGCTGGCTATGCTCAACATCAGTCTGGATCACGCAACTACTAGTATCCTAGTTGGTATCGCCTCATGTACCTTGTCATACTGATTATCCTATTCGCGACCACTACGTTTTGTTTTGTATTATACCTATGGGGTACCCTCTGATAACCACCAGTTTACGGTGGGGCTTACGGTGTTGTATAGACTATGGCATTATAAAAATGTGTTAAGGGGGATTATGGTAACGCCTTAATGCTATTTTGATACTTTATATTACTGATAGGCATTATCTACTTAGCGTACATTACTACATAGTAGATAGTTTAACGGATCCTTAAGAGATGGAAAATCCCGTAACATCTCTTAAGTTATTGCACGCACGTTGACATTGGATATGAGATGTCAAATCCCGTAAACATCTCTGACGTCATTACACTCATATTTACTTACGATTGATTTAACTTACATGAGGATATTTTAGTCCTGACTCGAGTGTTTTGTCTTTTCATTACGCTCGGGTCAGACCTGAGTTTTTCAGCTTATTGAAGATCTATTCTGGAGGACGAAGACGAAGATTTGGTATTCTATTACTATTATTATCTTTGCATCATGCTGTCCGCTGCATTATTTTATTTGTTCTGTTGTATATGTATAACTCTGATAAATGTTGTATAATAATTGTCAAAGTATAGTAAACAGTTTCATGAAATGTTTATTTGACTATTATATTTTATCGTTCCGCTGCGAGATTCTGTGTTGTTTCATTTCCTTTATTTCTCTTTCTTTTCTTTTCTTATTTACCCCAATAACCATCTGCCCTTTTGAATGGTTTGGAATCGACATGTGTATTTGATCGTCGGTTTAAACTGTTCAAAAAGGCGGGTCGTTACAACATCCTAAAAGGTTTACAATGCAAAGTGTCCTTTATTATCCATACCTATGGTGATTCACAAACCAGCTCATATTACTGGAGAAGGTACTCAAGGCAATCAATGTTCACAACACAAAGTGTCCTATTCAGAATCGGGTCATGAATAAACTGAATCACCTAACATATCATCTCAAATGCAACAATGATACAATCAAATGCAACAAAGTCCAAGTCAGTCATTAGACGATTCACTATCAACTAATAAGCAACAAGAAATAGAAATGAATAATAGTGGTCAACAACACATCACTGAAAGAACTGGACCTCATATGACACCAGAGCAAAAAATGGTATATTCAAGCTAAAATTATACAATACAACTCTAGAAAATGAAGAACCAAGCACATATAGTCAGGCTATACAAAATGAAAAATGGAAAACAGTTGTGAGTGAAGAGTACTATGCTCTTATGAAGAACAAGACATGTGATCTTGTTCCTCGGCCTATTGATAAAAATATAGTATGCTGCAAATGGACATACAGATTAAAAATAAATGCTGATGGTTCAATTTCTAAATATAAGGCAAGATTAGTGGCAAAGGGCTACTCATAACAAAATAGTTTTGATTTTACCAAAACATTTTCCCCAGTTGTGAAACCTTCACTATCAGAATGTTCTTGGTATTGCCTTATATTGAAATTGAAACATAAAGCAACTAGATGTAAATAATGCATTTTTAAATGGTGTTTTGCAGGAAGAAGTTTATATGGAGCAGCTCTATGGATTCAAGACAAAGAGGAAATGGAAGACTTGTATGTAAGTTGAATAAAGCAGTTTATGGTCTCAAATAGGCTCTAAAGGCTTGGTTTGAAAAGCTAAAATCAACATTAGTCATTCTGGTGCTATTACTTATATACTAATTTATGTTGATGACTTTATTGTTAAAGGCAGTAATGAACTGGAAATCAATAGTCTTATTCAACACTTAAACAAAGAATTCTTAATTAAAGATCTTGGATGCCTGAGCTACTTTTTAGGAATTGAAGTAAAAAGACCATCAAAGTCTCTGATTCAACTCATTTAGAAGAAATATATCAATGAAATCCTAATTAGAGCTAAAATGGATCAATCAAATTCAATTTCAAAACGCATGATTACCAATGCTCATCTACCAAAGACTAAAGGAGTAGTAATCACAAATGCAGTCAGTACAGGAGTATAGTTGGTGCTCTTCAATATGCAATAATCACCAGACCATAAATATCATTCAATGTAAATAAAGTGAGTCAATATATGCAAAGTCCAACAGATGAGCATTGGAAAGATGTTAAGAGGATACCGAGATATCTTAAAGGAAATCTAAACTATGGCTTAACTATCGATCCATGCAAAATTATCAACATCACTGGCTATGCACATGCAGACTGGGGAAGTGACGCTGATGACAGAAGATCAACAAGTGGATACTGTATCTATTTAGGTAAAAACTCTATTTCATGGTGTTCAAAAAAATAGACAACCGTATCTAATCAAGTACAGAGGCAAAATACAGGAGTGTGGCTAATGTAACTGAAAAAATAATATGGATAGAGTCATTGCTGAGTGAACTACAAATCAAAACTGAACGAAAGACTACAATATAGTGTAATAATCTTAGCACAGTGTCACTTATTGCTAATCCAGTTCCACATTTCAGAACTAAACATATGGAATTAGACTTATACTTTGTTCATGAACAAGTTACAAGAGGAAAGCTAGATATCAATCACATACCTACAACTTACCAAGTCGTTGATATTCTAACAAAGCCACTCAAAGGCCAACTTTACTCGTCTCAGAGAAAGCTATGTGTTACAAACCTTGACAATCGAGAAAGACATGACCTTTCTTACTGCTCTGAGCCAAGGAAGGAGAAAATCTCCCAAGCAAGACCATAATCAAACATCAACTCTGACTCTTGTCACCAAGGAGCCAACATGTCTTTTCAGATATATAAAAGATTAGTCATTCACATTTTATTCGTAAGATCTCATGAGTCTCAACAATTTTGAGCTCTGAATTACAACAATCTGAAGGCGGCGAGAACATTTTGCAAGAATATCTTATAAAATGCCCTCGAGCCTGCTGAAGCTCACATAGCCACTCACGTAAAGGAGAAAAAGTCTCAAATTTGTATCAGATCTGAGTTATTTTGACATAATTTGGTGGCGGCGCATTCTTTGAAGAAAATTGCAAATCCTAGCAGGAGAGCTAGGTTTGAAGGGGTGTAAAATGAAAGATATGCTTCACTTCTGCCTATATTCATTTCTCCAGTATATTCGGTGTTTGGGCTGTGTGCTTGCTTTCGCCCAATAAGGCATAATGTTGTAATATCGCCTGTATAAATACTTTGTACACGGCCATTGTAAACTTTATCAATTCTATGTAAAATCACAAATCATTACAACAAATCAAATATAATTTTTCTCAAAATCATATTATCAACTATTTATACAACGTGTTGATTTCTAGAGACATCATGTTAAAGATTGCCGTAGAATAGTTACTCAGAAATCAAATATCTACAGAGAGTGTGATTTGCAAAAGTATAGCTGGAAGGACAACCTACCTCTAAGCGTTTGAGGTTGACTGAAGTTGCAATGATTACAGGTTGTTTTGGTTTAAGCATTGTGAAGTATAATATTACTACCGTAAAAATTTTGAGAACTAGACGAATCATGGTTAGTAGGCAAAATATTTTCACATATTTTTTTCTGTCGGCCTTCATATTTCCGTGGGCTTTATCTGCATTCATTTTGGAGTATAAATAGTATGTCAAGTGACTGTGTTGTAGTTTTATGCCGTGAAATGTAGATGAAAACAAAGTAGTGGAGGAGTAACTTATGTGAATTTTAACCGTTCATACAGTGCGTTGATTTCTAGAAACATCATCAGGTTAAAGATCACTGTAGAGTATTTACTTAAAAATCAAAATAAATTGATCTCTGTTTATTCTTAAACAAACAAAAATATTATTGTATAGTCCATTTCGATTACGTTGGTTATGTGTTTATATGTGCGTAATGCTTTCTCTTATTACTTACATTTTCTAATGCGAGCGCATGTATACGTACTAGAGATATAAGAGCTTTTACATTGATCATATTCGCATTCTTGCAATACGAGCATTACAGCACACGCTTTGCGTCGATGAAGGCACCCGATTTTTTTTTGTACAAATTGTATTTGTTTAATTCATTTAAACGAAAATGTTTTCCACTAATATTTGGTCGTATTTTTATGTTGAATCATACGTAGTTAATTGAATTTTTATTTCTAAGTAGTAATACATACTTTTTTATTAGTTTAAAATTTTATTTATTTTATTGATTTATAACAAACGAAGTTGTAAAGTAGTTTTTTTGTTAGATCCTATTTTTAAGTGATATTAATATTTGATAAATATTTATAGATGAAAATTTAGATTTGTAGACAAAGCTTAATTGTGAGATCTTGATTTTAAGTGATACTAAATTTTGATAACATCTAAAAAAGATGCATTTTTGGTATTTCACGCTGATAATAAAAGGGTGTAATACCAAATGTATTACAACTAATAACAAAGAAATACATATAAGGGTAGTTTTGGAACTTCACGATCAGATCAAAATTTGCGTTTCTATTTCAATTATTAATAAAGATATGGTGCCACAAATTGTATATAATATAAATTCAGCAACCTTGCCATCAGCTAACAAATGCTTATGTCATATGCTATTAACTTTGCAACCCCAATAATATTCCATGGGTTCACCAAAAATGCACCAGCTCCAAAGTAGTTTGTAATATTGATTCTGTCAGCACCAGCTCCAATTGTATACAACATTTAAACCGACTTTTCATTTATTCTGCCAGCATATTGATTTTGTTCACCAAAGTAGTTCCTAATTGTACTTGCATTGAAATCAAGGTTGTCATTATTTGTTTTTTAAATCTAGTGCGCGAGCAAGCTTCTTAGTATCATTGTTGACTGATGTGTTTTCTTTAATATTTTTTACAATAATACAAATAAACTTTTGTTTAATATATAATTGAGAATGAAAAATTATGGTTTTCGTTTTCAAATTACACAACCAAACGGTTGGTTTTTCCACCATTGTACGATTATACTAGTACTTCTACTTTGTTTTTGATAACGTAAATAAAGTTTTAGTCTCATGCATTATCATTGCATATAATCGAAATTAATGAAAAATTACTGTAAATGCGTTTTCTTTTTTTTCTTTTTAAATTACACACCATAACGTAGTTGTACCATCTAAGAAGACTTATTCCAGAATATTTAACCGATTCAAATATATGAATAATAACAAATTAATTTTTTTCTTCAGATCTTAGCATAGTGCCTAAAATATTTGGGAAAACGGAACTTGTGGGATCAAAAGCCCAATTTGAAGGCATAGATGTAGGGTTGTCAACGGATACTTTCGGATACGGATAGTGTCATATCCATATCCGTATTTGAAATCATTTTCAAATATCGGATATTTGTATCCTCTTAATTTTCGGATACAGACAGATATCAGATATTTATTCGCTCCGCTCATAATCAATAAAGTTAAAAGTATAAATGAAAAAATTTGGATTAACGTAAAACAGTTTTTGTACTAATGTTCATAAAATACCTAAGGAATAAAAAAATGTGATGATAAAACATTGTTTTATACCAATATCCGTATGTGTGTCCAAAAATATTCGAAAATTAAACACTATAACCGTCTGTTTTCACTAAAAATGAGCAAAAAAGGTATATTAGTATGAAATAGTTGGAAAATCATGTATTAATGAAATATAATTTAATTAAATATATATGCATTAGTTAGTCGGATGAATATTTTTCGAATACGGATAACATAATAAGTATTCGGAAAGTTTTTGGGATATTGAATATGCTTTGGGAACAACGGAGGGAAAAGGATGTTTCGGTCCCGGATGGAATTTCAATGGGAAGGAAGACGGCCTAGGGTTATGCTCCGGGTTCTATAAATTTCTGTTCAACCTCCGATTTCATGGTCTTTATATTCATTTCGGCTACCTTTTCTCATTCTACTCCTTCAAAAATTCTCTGGTAACGACACTGGCACTGTTATTATCATTTCATGGTGTTTATTTCGATCTATATATATCAATTGATCACTCAACCTAAAGCCCTGATCTGATCAAATGAATCAGATCGATTGTTATTCTCGCCTCAATTCCGTTTCATCAAATTACCCAGTTTTATGCATTTGATTCGATCAGTTGTGAAAATATGAATTTGTAATTATGTGCGATGATTGTAAAAAATTCCTCGTTCTGAAAGCTACAACGTAGCATGACAGACAACTATACACCCATAGAATATGAGCACCAAAATCTATTTCGTTTGTTCTATTTCCATTTTTAAAAAATAGGAATTAGTAGTTTTGTTCAGTTTATGCGTGGATCATAATTTGCTATAACCCAAGTAATTTCTGTCATTATGCTTGAATCGTTAATTCTGTAACATGACAGACTTTTATACACCCATAATATGGGAACTTTCTTTATTTTATTTTTTTGCTTAAATGAAGCTGTTTTTCGAAATTTGAGAACCCAGCTAAGCATCATTTTCAATAATGTGTTTGGGTGTTTGAGAACTTGAGAGATCGGCTTAAGTATCCTAGGAGATAGATTCGGTAAACAACCATTTGTTTTTTTATAACTTATAATAAATATTTATATGTAATTTTAAACAAGCAAAAGCAATATCTTTGGTGTTCAAACAAGATTCTACTAAACAATATATTCATCATTCTTTTTAATGGATATAGATTTAATTGTGTAAGTTTTTATATGTTCATTATGCATAAGCCATACTTGTCAGACGTCAGTTTCTTTTGCATTTTGCATCAATGACTATAGAAGCACTTGCACATAGAATGCATGTGTTATCAGACATTGATGCACAAAAGGATAGCTGTTTAATCAGTAGTAGTTAGACAACCATGGGGATCGATCCACTGGCTGTTATCTTTTTTGTGATAACTATCTACCAAATCCATTCCACGTTAATTACTACCTATTTGCTTTTTTGCCTGTATGTTGATTTAGTAGTAAGAATGGTAAAGCTTATTTGATCAATTTCAAAAAATTGAAGTGAGTATTGAAATGATTTTTGAAATTCTTCTATATTTGAAGTTTGGGTATGGAATAGTATGGCTCAGTTTGGGTGTTGAGTCCCTACATAGCTCTTGAGAATGCTGTAAATTTCAATAATGGAATGTGCCTACTAGATTATTGGGTTTTGCTTGTTTACAGCACGTTTGACATAGTTTTTTTTAACATCATATCATGTATATGAATATTAAATCTGTTTGTGCAGGTCATGTTGTGTCTATTGGTACAAATGATAGCATAAATTCGAACAACATTGTAGGCAATTATTATTTAAGTGCACGTACTATGGTATATAACGACTTTCAGATTTCGTCCACGTTATAGTGTATTAGATTTATAAGAAAAACAATTGACATTTGCATTGTTGACAATTAAAATGTCCGCACTTATGTGAACAAACTTCTACTATTGGGTTGTAGAAGTTGTTAATGCAATGTTTAATTTTTTTCAAGAAGTAAAACAACATATTTTTATTAGTGAATGATCTATCTAGAATTTATCATGGTGTAATATTGATATATTTTACAATGTCTGAAAATTTAATACATTGGTGTTTAAAAACTAATCGAAAATCTGTTAAATGATCGAGCATGTTTCTCCATTTCTATCTGTTTTGCGTTGAACTTCGGAAAAAAATACAAGGTTGTGTATATTTTGATATTCAAAGTTTCATAACATCCACTTTCAATGAAATATTCATAAATAAGTATGCATTTTGGAATATATCATTGAAAGTTCAAGTTCATTAACATTTGAATATCAACACAGTATAGCTTCACTTTATGGTTTGGGAATTATCCTGATTAAGTGTAAATTGGATCCATGAGTTGGTTGGAATTCTTATTATGTTGGTTGGATTTGATTTTTTGGGCTAAACTGCATTGGGCTCAATTTTGTTCTCTGTATCATCACTATTATTGTTGGAGATGTCGTGGTATGGGTTTTTGAATTAAACATGTTTTTTTGCTTGTTTTTAAATGCATCTGGCAGACTAATTCGTATACGTATGTGTGATTGCGTTATATATATATAATAATGTACGAGCATCACGGCACGTGACTCATGCGTGACAATGACATGTGGTTTATGCGTGAAGTATTTTTTTATAAATTGAACATGTTAGATTAAGTGGTATTAAGATTTGATAATATTTGTAGAGATTTATCTATTAGACCCCATGTTTAAGGGATATTAAGATAGATTCGGTAATATATGTAGAGACAAATTTGAATTTGCAAAAGAAGTTGTATTCAAATTTTAAACGATATTAAGAAGAGAGGCATGTTTGGTTCACACTGATACCAAAAAAGTGTGACATCAAAGGTATTACAACTATTAATAAAGAAGACATGTGAATTAGTCATATGTACATGTGAATTAGTCATATATATTGTGTGTGTGATTACACTATATATATATTTGATGTGTACGTAAAAGTATATATTTTTAGTTTTATATTTAATTTACTTTTATTCAAATAAATGTCGTACTTAGATATTTTTACATGTTTTTACCAAAAGCCAAGTGTTATTAAATATCATTCATTTATCTTCATTTAGAGACAAAATGGTAATTTAGTGCATATATTAATTTTAAAATTATTTATTTGCACATTTCAGTGTTCGTAGAAATTTGGATGAAAAATGAAAATGGCTTCATGTATGCATGCACACACGAAGGTTGGAATACAAAGAAATGAAGAAATTAAAAAAATTCATGAAATCATGGAGGATCCCACCTACTCACCATGATCCACTATTAAGAGCTTATGAACATATTTAGTGGGAGAGGCACATGCACATGCATGAAATTTTTCTCTAACATGATTTGATGAATTTTTTAATAGTGTATGTGCCTCTAATTCCCACTAACATGTGTATTCGTTTTTAATAGTGGATCATGATAAGTGGGTAGGTTGGGTCCTACATGATTTGATGAATTTTTTTTGTTTCTTCCCTTCTTTGATTTTCAACCTTTGTGCGAGCATGCATACATGAAGCCCTTCTATTTTTATCCAAATTCCTACAAATAAAAATAAAATGTGAAAATAAATAATCTTTAAATTAATACATGCACAAAATTACCATTTTGCTTCTAAATGAAGATGAATAATGATTTGATGACATTTAGATTTTGGTAAAAACATGTAAAATACCAAGTTATGACCTTTATTTAAATATAAATGTAGATTAAGTATGAAAGTAAAAATATGTATTTTTACGTGCTCATCAAAAATATATATATATATATATATCTATATATATGTAAATGCTTTACTATTAAAATTAGTAAATCTACTTTTTATCGTACTAATCGCCGTAGTTTATCGGTTTAGCATGAAAATCATGACTAATTGATTGGTAATGGATTCATAATGAGAAATTTACTGTAATCGTAACGATTCAATTCTATATATTTGTGCAAGCTATAATACATTATAAATGATAAAGCTGCACAATTTTTCTCTTCTATTTATGATCCAATGTAGAGATTGAATTTTTAATGAATCAATTTTACTTGTTAGTGTAAGAATCAATCATTAATTTTAACTTTAATCATATATATATATATATATATATATATATATATATAAGTCTCCATAGTGGATTGTGATTATGAAAGGAGTGCTTTTATTACTTAAATTGTAATTACAACACAAAATAATGGTATTGAATTGAGTTAAATGCAATTCGGTCCAAATTTCAAATTCAACCCTCCTGATAAAAGTAAGGAGATCGCTATCGCGAGTCGCTCAAATGTGAGCGAAAACTTACTCGTCGACAGCCGTCATTTGTCTTTTTCATTTTAGTCCGAATTGGTGGGATTTGGAACCGTATAAATATGTGCATTTTGGGTTGAAATGATAAAGGATGAAGAACGGCTATCAGCAACTTCTCAGTAGCGTTGAAGCGACTCAGTATAGCAGTTCTCTATGTGTAAAGCATCTATTAATTTCACTTCAACACGACTGAGAATGAGAAGCTTATTCGTTGATTGTTTGTTTTTCCTTTTAATTTCAATCCAAATTACATATGAACTGATCCAGGTTCTCCTGGCTTATTGGACTAAAATAAAAAAATAAAAACAAATGATGAGTGTCCGCTAGTAAGTTTCTATACACGTTTGACCGACTGGCCATAACAAATGGATTGCTTTATTTGAAGAGAGCCGCAGAACTTAATCGGACAGTTGCCTATACTGCCAACTCTTGTCATGTGATTGGTTGAGTCCATTATTATTACTTTAATTCTAGATAGTGATATCAATAGTTGCTTCATGCACAACTATTGCTAGTATTCCTGTTATTTGAATTAACTCATGTAAGGTAGTACCCCTTTTGTGGTATATACATAGAACAATTGTAGGTCTTGTTCGACTGTCAATGGGATATGGGAACGATATGAAATCATTTTTGCAGTTTGTCCCTGCATGAGTTGAGCGACTTTTATTCTATTCTTTATTGGAAGCATACGTATCCCCTTTTGTTTATCCCTTTAAATATAACTTTAGCCTTTTGTGCTGAAAAGTTCTAATATGAAATAAAACCTCGTTGATATGATCTAATTATTGGTAGGATCATTTCTGCAAAATTTTATATCTTTTAGAAATTCTTACCTATTCAAGTCTGGTTAAAATAAATATTTTTGATAGTCCATATTGAGCTATAATTTTGAATATGTTTAAAGTTTTAGACTGTCTTTAAATTTTGCGTAGATGTTCATGGTTATAGTAGATGCTATATTACTAAAAATACTAATTTCCGTTGGCAACTAGCAAATTTGCGTTTATCTTCTTTCGTGGGGAGCTACAGCTTAATGATTCTTTTTATCTGTTGCTTATCCGTTGAAATCAAAGCAATGAAAAATGATATATGATGAAGCATTTACACTTGAGTGCTAATATATAGATTTTTTTAATTTGCAATACCACATTTTTCTTATTGAACATTTTTTCTGTTTTTTCCTTTAAATTATTTAAATATACAAGATTGCAATATTCAAAAAAGTAAACCTTGCCTTTTGAATTTGGTCATAAACACGTAAATCCTTATTTGTTCCTTATATTTCAGTTTTTTTGGATTTGAAAGATTTTAATAACAGCCTATAAATTTTGAAATTGTTGCAATTTAGCGATAAATAGTTAGAAAACCGATGGATTTCACTGATTTTTGGGATTGAGCTTCAAAGTCTTACTGAATCCATAGCCAATAATAGTGGTGCTTTTGAGATCCATTTAATGGAGTGGATTCTTTCTCTTCTTCATCAAACAAGATCATCGCCGCCCTCTTCTTCATCAGTCGCCCTTTTCATTTTTTTAATACTTAATTTGTGGATACAATTTTTTTCTATTGGCGTAATTATCTAACGATCACATTCTTGGGAATTCAGGATGTTCATCTTTCACTTCTTACGCTTTTTTTCTTGTTGAGTTATTAAATGTAGTTTATAATTGTATAATGTGTAATTTTTATGAGAATATCATTGAAGTTGATGGGATTAATCTGGAAGAAAGGTATAGTTCTCATACAAAGTGCAGCTGCAAATGACCCTGAAAACTATATAAGAAAAAGAAGTCCTAAGATCGCCCAACATAACAAGTGATTGCTTCTGAGCTATGAAATGCAAAGGATGCAAGATATTTCAGCTCTGCTACTTACATTATAAATATTCTTATAATGAAATTCAAACTTCGACAACTCAATTACCCTCTTAGTCAGTATACTAATGCTTTTAATTGTGAATTTTGTTGAGCCACAAACGTGTAAGACAATCAGTGTGGAAAAAGTGCAAGATATGTTCTTGTCTTCATTCGGGACTGGGACTTTTGCCTCTGGTACTAAACTAAAAAAAAAATGGTCAATGGATTTCAAGTTTAATTAAAGATCAGTTTCAATGTATTCCTTTTAATTCTGCGTAGTCCCTTATATGTGGTTGGCAGGAATATTGGCCTAATAGCTTCTACCCTCTACAATTTTTAACATGCCTTATAATAACATAAACTACTATACATGAATATTGTCAAAATCACGTTACTTGACTCTAAAAGAACAAAGAAAAAACTGTTGAACCATGTTAATTTGTAGCAAGAACAGTTTCTCCATCGGTAAATAATATTTTAATTTATTTTATGTAAATTGTAGATGATTGCATGTAATCTATGTCTATTTGGGAAGCAGCAATAACGCAACAAGAAAGGCGTCAAATAGTTGGATGAAACATCCACTGTACGGTAACAATTTGAAATATATAGGTTTTTTAATTATTTCTTACTTCTAGATTTGCATTTTGATGAGTTGCATAATGTACTTGAAATAATGATTCCTCTATTGTTCTTATAACAATATGAATATCTAATAGATATGCTTGGGTTTATGCAGTAAATGGGAGTTTAGTGACTCATACCTAGTTTATGCAGCAGATGTTTTTTCGAATGGCGCATGACAGATTTCTGGCCTAAGAGGAGTCTTGTTCCTCGTGACACGATGGACTTATTATTTTCAGATTTCAAGGTAACTAGATACAGCCAATAACAATCAGTAGTAATGAAGCATTATCTTTTTGTCTAGCTGCAAATTCAATATATAAGTATGGACAATTTAAGTTGAGTTTTCTATTAAAGAACCATGGGATATTTTATTTTAAAGAACCATGGACAATTTTTGAGAGTTAGTAGCTTATCTTTAGTGTCTTTGGTCTGGTATGAAAACTAGGAATTTACCATCACATCAAACTAGTTATATTCACTTGATATATATATGTAACCACCGACAAGTATTTAAAGCATTTAAATGAGTTAATATCAACTCACGATGTGCTTTAGGTGAAGTTAAATGAAGCTTTTTTTTCAAGCAACTAGTAACAAAATCATATAGAATGCCACATAGGATGCTAAATAGATGACTGCAGTTAACATTTTATCTATTGTATGTTATCAATTGGACCAGTTAGCATTTTTGCCCTGACATATCCGTTGTAGAAATATATTCAATCCGTACATGAAATCTAACACTAGTATTGATGATAGAGTATCCATTGTGAATCATCTAACAACATGGATTCCACTATCTTCTTTTATGACATGAATGTTCATTTTAAAGATAAAACACTAAAAGTGGTTACTTGTACTTTTGCAACGCTTGGGAAAAGATTACCCTCTCATGTCATACGCAATGAAAGTAGTTGGTCAAATCTTTAACCTGAGTTAGTGTAAAGAATTATATAAAGTCCATATTTCAGTCAAAGCTACATAAACATAAGTTATAGTAAACAAACTGAAATTATGATACAGAATCAATTGTCACACATCAAATTTTTAACAGCTGAAAGAAAATGTTCTGATGGTACCTACAAATACCTAGATCTTGCTAGTTGCTTATTTTGATTTTTGTTCATATCTAAATCATCTCTAAAACCATAAAACACAATTATTTTTTCCATCACCTTCCAATTAGAAAGGGTACCGATGGTTCGATCCAGACAAACAATCAAACAACTCTAACGCGAGCATGGTTTCTCATTCATGTAATAACTAATAACACAAATGATCCATATCCTTCCTATAAATAATTGAATTTAGTACTCGCAAGATTATTTCAAATCATGTGCTTAGAAAACATTGAGGTCAAAGATTCATTCACTGTTCAAAATTGTTAAATGTTTGTATGAATGTTTACATCATAAATCTATAACACTGTAGGAAAGTAACATTAACCATAGGATATCCTGGGGGTTGTATGGAACCCAGACTGTGATAAGCTAGTTATGGCTTCCAATATAATAGTTATGTTGATATGGATGAATATCTTGTCACCACTGAGCTTCAGGTTTTTCTTTACTTCTGATTATACAATACGATATTATTCACATATTTTAAGTTGCCAAACAAATTTAGCCACACTATCAAATCCTAATAAATGCAAAAAAGGGAAACTTCTTTAATTGTTTGTTGCTTTGTTATACTAAGTTATAAATTTGAAGGACATATGACTTGAAGTTAATTGTCTACAATGAATTTTAAGCAAGGAACCACAGCAAGAACACATTTTTAGTTGATCTAGCTCTGTCAATTATTGGATTAGATTAATTTTGTTGTAAGATGTATTGAATTTATAAGTAGCTTATAAGCCCAAAAAAGGACTGAGAGAATAGAAGCCTTGAATAAAGGTTATAGTTGGAAAAGTTTGTTAATAATTTTTAGATAGGTCTATTGAAACAATTTATATGCATGCATCATTCTTCTAGAATCATAGAAGATCGATATTTTGGAATTTCATGGACACCATTCAACATAAATGAACTATTCAAGACAAACTGAATTAGTTATTCAAGACAATGAATATGAAATGAGTGAAGGGTCATGCTTTTAGTTTAGGCACTGTACATGCACACACGTAAATGAAAATAGGAACCTCTAATGTTATTAAAATCTTATCTTAGTATGTTCTTAAGTCAGTGGCGAGATCATCTTCCACAAATGGGGATATGAGAACAGTATATATATTGAAAAAACATTAAAAGAATAGATGCGGATACACGAGAAGAATTATATAAAAAGTAAAAACATTGGAAAGCAGTTCTTCTGGCTCTGTTCAGGTGATTCATCTTCCTGTACGTATTTCTCTGTAAATTTTACATTGTATGCCTAACAATTTTGATTTTACTAACTTTGTAATTATAAAATATAATTATTATTGATGTAAGTTTCGGTTTTCTTTTATCTCATTTGCATTCTTAAGCTATTTGTATCCTGACCAAAAAAGGGCCTAGAAAACTAATATTCTTCCCTGTAAGCATTTGTAACTTACATGGTTAATTGCGTTTAGATTCAAATATTTTTATATTTGTTGTTAGTTGCATTTGGATTACTTGGGAATAATTTCGTGCATGCAGAGTCTTTACCTGCATATGGAATGAGGTTTCTTTGATTGATTTAGCAATAAAACTAGGGCTGTCGATGGATACCTGAAAAATTTAAAATTCGTCCATCCGTATCCGGAAAGCGTATGAATATCCGATATATGGAAAAACGGATGCAGATGTGCAGATGTAGATACAAAGACATCCACATTTTGAAAATTATTCGTTCGGTTTTTTTTCTTCAAGATTACGGTTTAAATTATGTGTCTTTTAGTAAATAAAAGACATTTATTTATTGTTTTATTAATTTAGAGGTTTAAACTATACCACTAAATGCATATTAACTACTCAAAACTATATATTATCATAGTTTATTTTTAACACTTTAATAACCAATGAGATTGAAAAAAGTTTACGTTAAAATAAAAAATTCATTTATGTTTCTTGATTTATCGATCATTAGTGAATAGGATAATTATCCGATATTCATCCGTATCCGCGAATGTGGATATTCGTTATCCGAATATAATTCTGAATGCGAATACGGATACAACACTATTCGCATTCAAAAGTATCCGTTGACATTCCAGATAAAACCTTACCCTATCAGTGTATCCCAACATACGGACATTCTGGTAAGTTCTGTTCCAGTAATGCACTTTGTACACATATCATTTCCAGTAATAATATTTAAAGGATATAGTTGCTTTAACTCATATGTGGAAGTTTTTTCATGTGTTGGTGATCGACTCTTCAGAAATTTCAACTACCTGCTTTTCTTTAACTATTATTCCACACTGCATTGTTTCAGCTGCATGGATTTTATTCCACTTAGATTTCATAACAAGGATAAAAACCAGGTTATAGATAAAGACAACTTTAATGTTTGATAGCATATATCAACTATTACCAGGACCGGTCCAAAGGGCAGCCCACCAAGCCCGTGAGCTGGGGCAACCCACTGGGCCAGGGTAAAATTATTTAAAATTTGAATTGCAAAATTATTTAAATATAAAATATTAGCTACAAACTTGTATTGTTCGGTGATTTTGTTCAGTGGTAACGTGTAGTTTATACTGAGATGTGCTGAGTTCAAAACCTATAGGGGCAACATTTTTATGTATAAAAATTTTCTGCAATAAATTTGCTTTTTGGGCTGGGACCCTACATTTACTGGGCCGGGCCTGACTATTACCTACAATATTTGGTTACATAGTTACATATTGTCATACTCAACAGATTTTGCTTGTTAAGTTTTGATAACCAAACAGTCGTTAGACTTGATAACCAAAGAGTCATTAGACCTGTCACAGATGCTAATTATTACCTATAGGTTTTGCTTGTTATGTATGGATTTCAAACAGTTAGCAAAACTTAAACTTCATTTATATGTGTTAACTCACTTGATAAACTTCTTAAAGATTGTCTAGACTGCAACATTGCTAGTTTATAACACTTAATCTTAGTTTGATATAAATGCATAAAATTGTGAAGTACTGCTTAACTTGTACAGTATATATTTGATGGTTTAGAAAAAAAACATTTTCAGTAAATTTTTAGGCATCGTCGACCTCATCTTCCATTGTTCTCGCAGGAAACAAATGTTCGAGCAAAATGAAAAGATGATCAAAGAGCTATTGGAAGAGAGGATACGTGACTGAGTAGATGCTGCAGAGCAACTCAGATCTAGGCAAGAGGAAATAGAACGTCTTAAGCATGAACAAACAGAGAGAAGAGCGAGTTGAGTTTAGGATCGACTGCACAGTGAGGAGTGGAAATGAATCAACCACACGAGCAAATGCTAGAGCAAATTCAAGCTCAATCTCAAATGCAAGTTAAGATGACTCGTGTGATGGAGACATTTATTGTTAAACATTGAGTTCCATCCACAACATTGAGTTAATAGTTGTTTTTGTAATGTAATTTCCATAGTTGAGATTATTTTGCATTATTCATGTTAAATTTGACGAAATGTTGAAATTGATATCGGATATGATATTTGGCTAATTGAGATTATGTGAAGTGTGATATCATGTTTTTATTACTTAAACTAGTATAAAATGCAAATACATATTTAATAGTTGGAGATATTTAATTTTTATTTAATTAAGAAAATTAATGGACGGGTGTCTTGCATGTGCATAAGCTTTGGTAATCACAACACTTTTACTTCAAGTAATATATGGTCGGAAATGTGATTGTGGTGGAGTTTGCAAATTGACGGTGAGATTCCTTTGATAAATTAGGGTATTTGGAATTAAAAAAAACACAGTGAAAATTTTATTCATTAAATTCTCTTTATTTATAGTAGAGATATGTATATTTATAGTTTACGAAACTATATAAGTGGACAGTTGCATAAACTATGATTGAGTTTGAAAATAATAACATAAAATATATTGGAATCATCGACATGTTTGCTTATGGAGAGCAAACAAAAAAGGACGGTAGATTTGTTGGTAAAATAGGTAGTGAATTCGTAATCAATTCATTGGTAATTTGTTGCTAAATTCAAATGAATATACAGATGCTTTACTAGCTCCTGTTAAAAATGAAGGTTGTCTGTCTCATTATATGGAAAGAAACGATCTCAAGTCAATTTTATGATGGTACATACAACCTCATCATATTTCTCCTAACTCCAGCAAAATGTCTTCCATTTCGAAATTCATCCTAAATTTATTAATATTTTTAACTGGGTATTAAATAATATAGTTCATTCCGGTAATAACACAGTCTTTTTGGCACGATGACTGGATTTCTCCTGTTCCAGTGAGAGTGGAATGCAAGTAGTATTTCGACATTTGTAATTTCAAAAATGCATTAATCTCCAGGCTATATATTTGCCAGATAATGACTTTCTATGGAACTTTAGTTTTAACCATCCGTTTGTGGGTAATACCTTGACTCAATTTATAACTCTTTGCTCTAAACTTGAGTTACATACCGTAGCCAACGGGAATGACATTAAAAATTAGGGTTGGGAAAATAACAGAATATACTCATCAACTGTGACAACCCGATATTTTCAACCATTCGCATCCGTACATGTCGGACTTGAATTGCTCAAAATATCGCATTGTAAATAAAATTTGGCAAATGTCAAAATATACAGTAAATAAATAATCACAGATCACAGACACAGAGTAAATAATAATGCTGCGGAATTAAAAGAGATAGTAGTTCATGAAGCTACTATATAAAAAAAAGATACATCAGAGTTAAATAAGATACAACAGAAGAGTAACAAGATACATCAAGTACAAATCAGAATACATCACTGAAACACTGGATACAGAAAGCAAAATAGATGGCTGGATCTTCAAGCAAAGCTCCAACTCCGAAGGTGAATCTTGAATGCAGAATCACTCAATCGGACCCGAGCGTAAAGCAAAATACAAAACACTCGAGTCAGGACATAAATACTTATGAACTGTAAATCAACTCAAATGAACAGTAACAAAAATGCATCAGTAACTTAAAAGATGCTTGAGATCGCCCATCCTTTAAGGATCCGTTAAACTATTTACTATGTAGTAATATTGCATTATTACAATAATGTCTACAGTAAAATAAATTTACTTTAAAATAGCATTTCCGGCTTACCCATATCACCCTTCATACATAATCGTCCCAGTAGTCCATCCAATATCATGATATCTCCAGACCGGGAGACTATCAGAGGATACCACACGGGCTACGAGAGAAAAACAAACTCACAGTAAGGCTCGTTATGGTAGGTGACACGGCACACAAGGCAATGCTAGGGTAGATATACCAATTACGCACACGGGCTAGTGGTAACGTAGCAGACACATACGCCCACCTCGGAACACACTCCCAATCAAAATTGGAGGATGACCATCTAATTAATCACAAGCAAGAGTATAGTATCGAAGAATGTGTCAGACCAAAGGAGCTACCCCTTTTGCCCCGAGATCGCTCTTGTTTTAGCCACCTTAAGCCAACTTACGGGAGTCGGGTCTACGTAATATACCTCAAGAACGTCGCTACCAACCTACTCCATTCTGGAATCTCCACCGCGTACACAGTTGTTAAAGTGGTTTTTGGAGTTGGCAGAGAGTATGACAACTTCCGATCCCGGTCTCTTTAACAACCAAACGTTATTATAACGCCATGGTCATTTCAAAATAGTTTATATTCAAAAATCAAATCATTTCATTTCAAAACTATATTCCTTTCAAGATAGTTTATACTTCGAAACCAAAACCATTTTTACTTCAAAACTATATTCAAATCAAAATAGTTTGTACTTCGAAACCAAAACCATTTTTACTTCAAAACTATATTCAAGTCAATACGATATCATTTCCATTTCAAACATATATTCACCTTTCAAAAATCATAATACTTCAAAGTTATAACTCTTTCGAAACCAAAATACTTGAAATCATTACACTTTGAAAATCATAACATTTCGAAATCATACATTTGAAAATTTCAAATTAATTCAATTAAACTCAACTTTCAAATTTCCAATTTAATTCAATTCAAACCATCAGTTTCAATTCGATTCAGTTTTCCAACAAAACTTTTCAAATCTTATAAATTTCAAATAAAGATTTGATCTACAAAATAAACCATCCAATTTTAATATATTTCCAAACTTTAATATCCCACATTTCAAAACTAAACTTTATAATTTCATAAATTCATATCTCAAATCTAATTTCATTATTATTTAGTTTTGAAATATTCATTTCATAAATCCAATATTGTATAAATAAATTTAAATTACAATTAAACCAAATATCTTTTCATACAAATATAAACTTCAAATTTTCATTTATCAAAATCAAATATCATTCCAAATTCACATATCAAAATAACGATTATATCATTAAAAACCATTTCGAAATCATTAAAATATCATATCCTTCAAAACCTCATTATCAAATATTTATTTGAATTCAATTTCAAATATTCAAATCTAAATATCATTTAAAAATCAAATACGTCATTCATTTATTATTTCAAACATCATTACAAAATACATTTCAAAATTCCATTCAAAAATTCATTTATCTCATTTGATTTCATTCAATTTAACACAACCAAGTAAACCTTATTTAAATTTAAATTCAATGCAAATTTCTTAAAATTCAATTTTAAATATTAAATTATATTCAAAACTCCTTATATTTCACAAATAATCAATTCCAATAGTTAAATCATTCAACACTTTAAAATATAACACAAACAGTGTTAAAATCTATACCATTTCAAAACATTGAAAAAATATAGCAACGACAGCGTTTATAAAGTGCTATCGTAGCTATAGTTTCCAAAAGAGTTAGTTCAAGAATAACGGCATTTATAAATTGCTGTAATAGATATTTAGTTATTTCAAACATAGTTACGTTCAAAACAACAACATTTAAAATGCTGCCATAAGACCACAACATTTTTAGGAAATGCTGTTAATAAAATTTCAGATTTTATTTTAACTTTTCAAAAACAACAAAGCTTCAATTCTTGTTATTTAAATTTATAAATCATATTTCTAAACTTTAAAATTTCATATTTAAATCATTTTAACGTATGAAATATCATAATAAAATTTTAAAATCAAATGTTCAATTTTTAAAACTCAATTCATTTATTAAGTCAAAATTTCACTGTCTATTAACTTATAAATTAAATAAAACTTGGCATTTTACTTTAAATATCATTTCAAACTTTAAATTTAATTTCCATTGTTTACTTACATTTTTTTAAATAAAATTTAAAGTCCAAAATCACATTTCAAATTTACATACTTAAATTCACAAATTAAAAACTTAAGATTTAACTTTCACAAAACCATGAAATATATATTTTTTAATCAAAAGTTCATACTTTTGAAAATACATATCTTAATAAAATCATTTAATAATATACCACGGGGTCTGTATATAATTTTCTAACCTAGGTCAAGTGATACAGATATATATCATTTCAATCCGCAGTTTAAAAAGAAAACTCAGGTTCTATCATTTCAAACCCGCAATCACAAGTAAATAAAAATAAATAAAAATCGCTCAGGCCTATCATTTCAGCCTATAACGATTTTTTCCTATTCTAATGTCCGTTCGGGTATGTATCATTTCAACCCAAAATGATTCTATTCTAACAGGGAACTTGCAGTGTGAACATATACATATACAACATAAACAATGTCAATATCACAATATAATGTCAAATATCAGATGTCAGGTGATAATTATCAGAGTTAACATGATAATAACATGGAATAACAAAACATATAATCATCATTAACTTGCATAACATTTTAATTACTAAACACTTGTCATCCATTTACTATTTCATAAGTAGAAATGCCGGAGTGAGAAAGACTCACATTTTGAAGCCGAAGACCACTATGACACACAAAACGATTCCAAAGGCACGACAAGCACGATACAACACGACTTTTGATTTGAACGAATGGGAGCCTAGATGATGATCTTGTAACAATCCGATAAACATAAACAATATAACATAAATATATAACACAAAACAATATCGAAATGACTTGAAATAAAAAGCAACAAAGGACAAAGTGATTCGACCTTTCTTTAACCATTCAAGTGGTTGGCCATGACATCATTTGGCTCAGCCATGATCAGGTCTAGACCTGAAATGCTCATCCAATGGTCAGAAAAAAAAGAAGGCAAAACAATGGGATGATGATGGTAGGAGTTGCAACTTGAAGAAGATAAAGGGTCAAGGCAAAATAAGTGGAGTTTTGGTGCATGTAGGCTCGGTCTACACTATATTGGGCTCGGCCCATGCTTGGTTCATGACTGGACAGAGGAGAGGCTGATGGTAGTGGGTCGGGTCATGATGGTGGTGGAGCTATGGGAGGTGGCCAAGGCAAGATATGGAAGGGTATGGTGAAGTTATGGCTCGGCTAGCATGTTTTGGTGGAGTTTGTTGCAATTTTTGTGGTGATGGCTTCATCATGTGGCATGGCCAGATCTATACAAGGTGGAAAGGAGGTGGTGTTGCCATGTATGATGGTTGTGGTGGTCGGTAGAGATGAGGTGGCAGGGGCCTAGCAAAGCATAAGAGAAAGTAAAGCATAAATCAACGAAAAATGAATAGAAAAAGGTAGAAAGAAGAAGCAAAAAAAACTCACCAAATTTTCTCAAAAAAAGAAATGGCCGTGAGTTGTTGAAGAGAGGAGAAGTTTTCACGTGAATGATGAAGAAAGAACATGGCTATAGAAAAAAAATGTACGGCCAATCAAAAAATGAAGAGGCAATTAGAAAATGAAAAGTCAATGAAAAGTGAAAGGTTTTTGACTATTGGAATTTCTTTTTCTTTTAAATCAAAATAATCAAATAAATTTCAGTAAAATAAAAATAAAAGATGAACAAAATAAAATGAAAAATGAAATATAATTTAAGGAAAAATAGAAAATAATTAAGAAAATAGTTAATATATTGAAACTAGCATTTAAAAATTGTAAATAAAAGACAATAAGCTTTGGAAAATTATAATATCACTTTAAAAATATTTTAAAAATGAAATAAATACATAACATGCCATATTACACATAATAGAAAATGTTTTGACAAATAAAAATATTATTTATATAAACTAAAATAAATAATTTTGTTAAATAAAACAATTTACACACAATATTGTAAAAAACATAACTTTCACAATATAAATCGAATTTCAACGAAACGAAAAGTAGTATTCTTAAAATTTAATTTATTTTCATAATAAAATATAAAATTAAAATATTAAAATATTTAAATTTTAAATTTTAAAGTCAAAGTTTGACCATTTTGACCAAAATTCACTTTTTTTGTAAAATATTTAATATATTCAGGTTTGAAATTATAATTCACATACAAATCAAAATTAATATTTAAAATAAAAAAATAATTCATTTTAATAAATAAAAAAAAGTTTTATCCATAAATAAAATAAAGTTTTTAAATCAGGAATTTCAATTAAAATAATCAAAATATACAATTAAATTAATCACAAAATACAGAGTTGTTACACTCTCCCCCACTCAAAACTTTTCGTCCCTGAAAAGGAATGAGGTACGGAAAAGCACAAAAAAGGATAGAATGAAATAGGATTAAGACAAGATGACAAGAAGATTAAAATTATACCTGATAACTATTATTATAGGTAAGTTTAACAAGATGGAGATGAACTTTCTAAGATCCTCCAGAATCAAGAATACAAGCACGAGAAAGATCTTCTAGAATCTGATTCGCCCTTTCCACTTGACCGACGGTCCGTGGATGGCAAGCAGTACTCAGATTCAAGATGAGTACCAAATATTATAGAAAGATTTCTAAACAGACTGGTATAAGCAATAGTCTCCCCATTCTATAGCAAGATAAGGAAAATAAGGACAACCAAAAGATAGCTTGAAAAAAAATAAGGTAATAAATTTGAAACCCTGAAAATTTCAACTTAAATAGAACAAAAATTTTACATAAATTTAATAAATCTTAGCCATCTCTAATTTCATTATCTTATCATCCAATTATCTTATCATCCAACTATCTTGAATTAACAATTTCAAAAATCATGGATTTGAAAAAATCATTTATTATACTCACAATGTATTCAATAAATTAATTCTTCTTTATTCCCAATTATAATTAAATTTATTCCTCTCAATATATTTTATCACCTATGTTAAATATTTATACTTATTATAACTGCTTTACATTTATTCTTAGTTCCTTTATCATCATTTTATATTGTAAATTATTCCATTACCCCTTTTTCTTTTTATCTCTGTTAATCTTTTTATAACTAAAATTTAAGTGTATAACATTTATTATAACCACTCAAATTTTATTTTTAATTTTTTTTATATATTGTATATTATCCAAGTACGTATTCAACTTCTGAAAATTAAAGTAAGTTATATTGGAATGAAATTGGGTATCATACAAATAAAACTTTCTAATTTAATCATTTCAAGCTTGAATACTTATCCAAATCTTGAAATTATACTTGAAATTATCCTTCAAGATAAAATTTAGGAATTAAATTTTCGATAAATTCCAAACTATTTAGAGATAAATAAATGCACATATACAATATATATATCCATTCAAATTTAAATCATATATCAGCATATGTTATAAATCTAGTCTTATTTTAGAAATTCAAATCAATTAAATTTCCCAAAACAAAACTGTAGCATGACTACAGAACGGACTCTTCACTTTGAAACTCGAAAATGAATGTCGATGATGCTGTAGTCATCACCGAAATTATTTTCCAGCGACAAAGAGAAGAGCACTAAATTTAAATTTAAAATTCTTTGAAAAAAAATTTCTATTCGAAAATACTTTAAACAATATATATTTTAAAACTTTAAACACAAAGTTTGAAATCCGTCGGAAATTAAATTCTCTAATTCTTGTTTTAAATTCATTTTAAATTTCCAAATAAATTTATAACCATGTTTATATTTCAATTATTTATATATGAAACAAAAAATAATGATACATAAAATCAATTATTATTTCTTAACAACCAATTCAATAAAATCCAGAAAAAGACTTATAATATAGTTACAAAATTATTTCATTACTAAATTTGAAAAACATATTGTGTCAGTTTGCTCTGTTCAAGTGTTTTGGAAATCTTATCGATAGCGTTGATCAGACGAATCGATCAGAAACCCAAATCAACATCAACAACTCAAACAACACAGTATATAAAAAATTGTAAATATAATTTTACAAATACTCTTCAAGAATGATTTGAAGATAAGTTGGACCAAAGATGGGATGATTAAATAACAGAATAAGAAGATGGATAAGCTTATATAAATCGCGGGCAACCTTAACCGGGTCAACCGTGACTTAAAGAATAAGATCGGTGTGAATTTATGGGGAAAAATCAACATTCGGTCTCAAGAGATAGAGTTTGGGATAATAAGGGATACTAGCATATAACCAAGGATATAAAATCTTTGGTGAATCGATGCTATTGTAAAGGAGTTTCACCCCTTTACAAATAATTTGAGATTGGCGGGACTGTCGACTCATTATAAAGATCCTTCGAAGTGGAGTTATGGGATACTCCAGAATCAAAGGAAAATGAATAGTGAGGGACACGAAATGGATTCTGGAACCGCAGGGAACGTTCCAAAATTCAAAGGAATCGAGTCAAAAAAGAAGAGATTTAAACTCGAATGAAAGTGATTCTGTAAATACATTTACCCTATATACCGAGTTTTGCCTAGAGCTACCAATGCTCTGATACCAAATGTGACAACCCGATATTTTCAACCATTCGCATCCGCACACGTCGGACTTGAATTAATCAAAATACCGCATTGTAAATAAAATTTGGAAAATCTCAAAATATACAGTAAATAAATAATCACAGATCATAGACACAGAGTAAATAATAATGCAGCGGAATTAAAAGAGACAGTAGTTCATGAAGCTACTATATAAAAAAATAAGACACATCAGAGTTAAACAAGATACAATAGAAGAGTAACAAGATACATCAAGTACAAATCAGAATACATCACTGAAACACTGGATACACTACTACAAAACATGCCATTTGCATCGCCTCATTTGAATCAGTTGAAGTAAAAACTGATGCAAATAGAACTTTTTGCATCAGTTCTGTCTTAATAATCGATGCAATTGGTATGTGGAAAGCAATAGGTAATAAAAAATCAAATTTGCATCAGTTGTCACCAACAACCGATGCAAATACGTCGATGCAAATAGTTTTAGTCGCATCGGTTTTAAAGTCAACCAATGCAACTACGTCCAAAATAATAATTTTTGCATCGGTTCCCTAGCGGAGGCGATGTAATTTCAAATTATCTAGGTTATTCATTGCTCACCTGTTACATCCCGCCTTTTCAAATTTTTTTTTGCCGCTCCCATTCTTTTTCCCAAATAATTCGCCTGCTTCAAAACAAAAAAAAAACCCAAAAATTGATTGTCACCGTACATTATTTCGCGAATTAGATTTGGGTTACCAAATCACTGTTAAGCGATCAATTTCTATAGATTCCACATTTCGTATTCGAGAGCGATTCAACGATGGTAGCCGCTTTGGGTGATTTGGGTTTACGAGGTGGTTCGCGGCAACTTGGCAAGGAAGACTTGGGTATTGGGTTCGAGAGGTTGGCGATTGCAGTTTGGAGGAGATTGGGTTGTCGTGGTTTGTACGTGGGCTCGATCGGGGATTGCGGTGATGCTGCGCTTGGGTTTCTCGAGTTGCTGCTCTGGTTGGAGAGGATTTGGTATGGTGCTGTAGTGTGGGGTTCGAGCAGGGAAGTTAATTGATGGCAGTGGTTAAGTGAATTCGAACAGAGATGCTTTGGTATGTATTTTTTTCTTTTTTTTGAATGGATGATGGGTATTGATGGTTGGAAGTTTTGTAATGGTGGCAGCGATTGTTTGTGAAGATGGTTGATGATGTGCAGTTTTTATGTGCATGCTTGTTGAAGTTGCTTGTTGAAGTGTTGAAGCTGGGTTGTACGTGAACAGCAGGCTAGAACGCAGAGATTGAAGTCAAAGACTGTTTGGTTGGCTGTTGTTTGTCAAAATGGTCTGTGGTGAAGATTGTAGTAATGGTGGAGTGTAGAGGCACTGGCAGTTGAGCTTGGTAGGGTGATTGTTAGGACAGTTGAGTTTGGTATGTAGAGAGGAGAGCAGGGTGGTTCGATGAGCAACAATGAGTAGTTTGTGACAGGGAATGGTAGCTTTTATTTCTAATTTTTTATTTCTAACATTGAAGGAAAGCTTTTATTTCTAATTTTTTTATTGCAACTCTGTGCGTAAAAAGATGATCTATTACATGTAACATAAGAGAGTATTATGCATGTGCTAAAAGCCTAATCCATTTTTAGGGAGGTACCAAAAAAACCCTTAGTTTGTATGGCCTCCATGTCATCATTAGTGATTAACTAATCCTCCACTAACATGTGCTTTTCTTTAAAATTTGGTCCATTAGTATAATCTTATAATCCTATACGTCATACTATTATTTTAGTATCCACGTCAATAAGATTTCCCTACAGAATATTTGGTTATGAACATTAAAGATATACCATATAGAGGTAGAGAAAATTATCTAATTGATGAAGAATACCAAGTAACATGACAGCCAGTTCTACTGAAATTTGCAGCTTAGTTAAATTTAGATAAGTTTCAGTTGTGCATGCTAATAGCATCAAAGCACAGGCTTACTGAACTTTGAGTTTCAATCATAAAAACACTAAAACCGCAACACATTCAACGAAAAAGTGAACAATCATGTTGCGGTGCAAAAACTAACACATAATAAATTACAGCAATGGATTATGTAACAAGGTTTGATTACTCCTTATCGATATATCATTATGTATTGTAGGAAGGAGTGACTTTTAAGACTGTTTTATTCGTTTTTATGTATGTTCGAAACTCTTTCCAATACACTTACCTATTCGATGAAATCGGATCATTTCTATTTTCGATTGCACGTTACTTTATTTACTTTCGTCTTATATTCTATGGTATCCCCATTATTTTATATACTATGGTTCCATTGTATTTTAACAAAGACAGGGGATGCATATATCTCATAGCCGAGAACAGATTAACTTTTCAAATATTGTGATAAAAGACCTATCTGAACAAAATAAAATAAGTCGAAGGTAAATTTTTACTATCAATTAATGACTAATATAAATTTTATTAACTAATGAATAGCCACTGCATACTAGACATTCTATTTATACTATCAACGAATGAAGTGCTTTTTTATACATTTGATCGATCGTTCTTCCAACTCATGACCTATATATCTTTCTTATGCAAATAAGGAGACTACGCCTTGGGTATGGAGTTTACTCTTTGGATATTAAATATGTCAAATTCTATGTCAAAAAATTATGCCCTCTACAATAAATAAAATTTCAAAGACTAAAATATCCTTAGAAAGCAATGTATTTTTTTTTCACTTCTATTATCTTCTTACGTTAGTTTGTTAGTCTAAACCAACGCTTTTTTAAAACTCTAGTTTCTAAATCAGTGGAAAAAAATTTCAGTTTTTCACTACTAAGTTATTTTTTTGGGTTTACAGATTTACGAAGAATTTTTTTTATTTTTCACTACTAAGTTTCTAAATAGTGAAGAAAAAATTCTAACCCTAGTTTATAAACCAGTGAAGAAAAAAATTCTATTTTTCACATTTTGATGGCAAGGATAATTCTGAAAATGGTAAGGGGCTCCTAAGTTATTTTTTGGGTTTACCGATTTTTTTGATTTTTGGGGCTATTAAGTAAATGATCGGATTGAAATAGAATTTGATATTTATGTATTTATCTCTACTACATTTAGAACGAAGTCATTTTGTAACCAAGTTATATAACACATTTTCCTTTTTCAGTTTCATAGATAATAAATGTTCTATTATAACACAAGTAATATGTTATTTACCTTTGATTACCAGAATTGTGTATTTTCATCTTTACTTTATGTGATAGGAAACTCACTTGTACAGTTAGTAGTGTTTTTCGATAACGTAAACAATTTGTTATTAACCATCTAATGCTCTGAGGAATTGTGTACAAGTGTAATGTTTTTTTGTGCTTGTATGTTTTGATGTTGAATAACTTATATATACATAATAATATGTTGGTACGAGCCATGAAAAGATGTAATCATATATTATTATTTTTTTGTTGAGACTCTGGTGCGATACGTTGGAGCTCATTTGCTAAAAAATTTAATCTGAATCTATATGCATACTCGTTATTTTTTGCTTGTTATGATCGTACATGGTAAATAAAAGATGATTGGAACAGGTAATTTAATCTGCTTGTTGGCTTTGAAGCTACTGATTTGATCAAAAGCTTTTTTTCCCTTACTTTTAGTTGCACTTTTTAGTGAAAATGAGAAGCAACTTTCAGGTAAGACCTTTTAGTTACATTGATAAGCAAAGATCGGTTAAGTTGCTCAAAAAGTAAGCTATCATCTGGTTAATTAGGCATCAGTCATTGACTATTTTTCTTTTGATTTTTGTCAACTATGAAGTGTCTCACTTAAAAATTAGCTGAAGCGGCACTTAAAAAATCTGATGCAACGTTGCTTTTGGATCAAGTTGTGAATGCAGCGAAGGAACTTATCATTCTTGCTACTGTTTCTGGTAGGTTGATCACCTAGTGTAAGCCAGTTAATTTTAGTTTTCCGATAGTTATCTTGTGCTTTAGCATTTAATAGGTTGTGTAATTTTTGTTGCAGCCCCTATATTCTTATATAAGTTCATCATTAATGGGGTCATTAATCAAGAGAGCATATAATGAGTTGGAGTAATCCCTAAGACCGTTGCATTGTTGTTTGATGCCACACCTTTGTTCTAAGATTTAAGGCAGCATTTAACAAATTTGAGCTTACTCTACAAATTGGATTGCCACTGTTTTTATATCCACTACATCCCCTTATAAATTCTTGATCTGAATCACTCAGTCTGTTGATCTAAAAGCTTGGATCTATCTGATCCAATGATAGATTCGTTATTCGTGCTTTAAGGAGAGACTCAAAGTCTAAGCAGGAAATTGGGCAATATGTATTAAGCAGGAAACTAATGATCACTTTTGGTGCAATCAGTGTCGCTCCTCTTGAGTTTTGCGGTTGCGCCGAGTTGATTCTGACACAAATGGAGATGCATTTTTCTCCTGTATTCATGAAAAGGTATTTTGGGGTTGCAAAATAGTTTCTTGTATTTACTTAATTTTAATTCATCATGTAAAATATAAATCCTATGCAATCAGATGGCAGTTTGTCAGATGGTAGATGGAGTGCAAGCAGTTGTATATTGCTAGCTGATGTGCACAAAATTATGCATGATTTTGGTAAAGGCAGTGATGGGTAGAAGTATGGGTTTTTACTGTGATACTGTAATATTGAAATGGTCGGAGACAGGTGCACGTATGAATGTGATACTGTGATACCGTGATATTGAAATGTATTGAGATGGCGCACAGAGACAGTTGCAATGTCGCTGTTTTGCAATGAAATGCATCGAAATGCGACTGTATATGGCTGGAGTATGTAGTATAAAAGTGTATGGGCAACTTTATATAAAAGTGGCTGTCAAGTAGGGTGGACTATGTGGGTGTAGAAGTGGAATGTTCGGTGATTCTTGCTGAATCGAAGTCACAGGGAGGAGTTCGTGACAGGGGAAAAGAATGGTTATGACAGGGGCGGTAGTATGTATTGATAAATGACAGTGAATGTCGAAGGTTTAGAAATGGTTTGTGGCAATGAAAATATGCAGTGTAGTTATTGGTTGAACTGAATTGTGAACGATGGTGATCGGGAAACTAAATTGTTGTTGATTGATGGCTGCTATGAAGTTGTATGGTAAGGCAGTTTGGCGGCAGTAAGTTTGCAAGGAAGAGGATGGTGAATGTGCAGAGGCTAATGGTTTGTTTTGAAGGGGTTGTTTCAGGACGAAGGGAGGATTGAGTTAAAATCAAGTAAATACAAGAAATTATTTTGTATTTACAAGGTTCAGAAAACTTGTTTGTGGTTGTGAAGTATGTTGTTGTAGTGGACGTTTGGTGGAAGTAATGTAGATATGGCAGTGTTGTGTGCAGTTGTTTGCTGCTGTGTGGTTTGAACTGGGGTGTGGTGGTTTAGTTTGGGTGATCAAAAGGTTATGGTGGAGGGGTGTGACGCAGCGGAGATACGAAAAATTAGATGAAATGGTGAAAGTAGCAATCGGTGGATTGAAAGATACTGAAATGCCCAAATTCGTTGATCCAAAGATACCGAATTCTAGCTATCTCTGACACGTTGATCGCGCATGATACCGTGAAGAGAGATCTACAATTCTTCGAGCATTGATCAAGCGCACTTGATTCCGCGAATTGGATTCAACGAACGTTGATTCGAGCGCACTCGAATACCGTAGGTGGAGATAGGAGATTACACTCAATTACCGATTTAATGAAAGCACAAAGCTAACAAACAAGAATTTTATTCAAAAAATAACCTACCCAAAAGTTACAACACACTCACTATTTATAGCAGTTTCGCACCCTGACCCCTAGGTCGTTTACACGACTTACGACCTAAGCTAGGTCGTTAGCGACCTAACACAACAACACACATTCACATATATACAACATAACGACATAAGCAACGGACGACTTACGACCTATATAACATGCGACCTAAACTCCAAGCGGCATATCTCTTCAGCGACCTAACATTCTTGGGCATGAGGATAGCGACTTATCCTAGGTCGGTAAGTCGTTTGAACGACCTAAAGGAGCGGTGCTTGGAAATCTTCGAGCACCCTAAAGTTCACATGCTGTTACGTTACACTTCTCGTTATCTCGTAGGTTGATAGGTCGTGACTCGCGAGCTTTTTAGGTCGCAAACTCAGCGCAACTTCCTTCTTCCGTTCTCGGTTAGGTCGCGACTCTACATCACGTGACTCGTTAGGTCGTGAGCGACCTTCACTAGGTCGTGAGCGACCTAAAACTCCTCCATTAGGTCGTGAGCGACCTAGGCCTTGTGATTTTGTAGATCGCGCTGCATCATCCTCCCCCGGTTGACAGAAATTCGACCTCGAATTTTCACCATCTTCTTCCACAACAATTTCATTTCCATGATACGGAATTAAGCATTTGACGTTGAAAACGTCTGAAGTATGAACATCATCTGGTGATTTCAATTGATATGCATTCTCATTGATTTTCTTCAAAATTTCTACAGGACCAATCTTTCGTGCCTTCAATTTATTGTACGTTCCCACCGGAAAACGATCTTTTGTCAACACTGCATAAACCAAATCACCTTCCTCGAAATTCACACTTCTCCGCTTCTTATCCGCTAGTCGTTTATACTTTTCATTTGATGTAAGCAATCGTTCATGAACAGTTCTATGGCACTCCTGTAACTCATTTATGAAATCACAAGCCCGCTTAACAACTCCCTTCTGATACGGCACTGTTGTTAAGTCCAATGGTAAACGAGTATCTCTGTCCGAAAAAATAGATTCTGGCAACCCATGAAGTCGATAGATCTCTTTGAAGAATAACTGAGCAACATGAACAGCATCTGCCGTCTTCTTACAAGCAATAAAATGTGCCATTTTCAAAGATCGGTCGACCACCACATAAATGGAATCGTTCCCCCTTTGAGTTCTAGGCAACCACAAAACAAAATCCATACTCACATCAACCCAAGGTTTAGTCGGTACAGGTAATGGCATATATAATCCCGCATCGGTCGCTGTTCCCTTCGAAACTTGACAGATATGACATCTCTCCACAAACATTTCAACCTCTTTCCTCATTGACGGCCAAAAGTAAGATTGAGAAATCAACTGTAATGTGCGATCCCTTCCTACATGTCCTTCCTCGTGCAACTCCTTGATAATCTTCATTCTCAAACTGCTATCTGGTATACATAATCGATTTCCCTTAAACAGAAAACCATCCACCAACAAAAATTCATCAGAATTCCCCTCCTTGACCTTTTCAACAAATTTCATAAAGTAAGGATCTTCTTCAAGCAGTTCGGGCAATAATTCAAAACCCGTCACCACTACCTTCGCTGTCGTCAATAAATGGCTCCTCCTACTCAAAGCATCAGCTATACGATTTGTTACCCCAGATTTGTGCTTCACAACAAAAGTAAACTGTTGTAGATATGCGACCCATGAAGCGTGCCTAGCTGAAATTTTATCCTGCCCTTGCAAATGCTTCAAAGCTTCATGATCCGTATAGAGAACAAACTCCTTCTGAAACAGATAATGTCTCCAGTGCTTTACGGCTTGAACAATTGCGTAAAATTCCACGTCATAAGTGTTATATCTCAACTTCGCTCCAGATAACTTCTCACTGAAATAAGCAACTGGTCTTCCCTTCTGACTCGAAACTCCACCAATCCCAACCTTCGATGCATCAGTATGTAACTCAAACAAAAATTGAAAATCCGGTAAAACTAGAATTGGCGCTGACGTCAATAGTGTCTTGATCTTCTCAAAAGCTACCCCCGCTTCTTCTGACCATGCAAACTTCTTTCCTTTCATGCAATCGGTTACAGGTGCCATCACACTGCTAAAGTGTGGAATGAATCTTCGATAAAAAGATACCAACCCATGAAAGCTCCTCACCTCAGTAATTGTCTTGGGTTGTGGCCAACTCCTGACAGCTTCCACTTTACTTTCATCCACTTGTATGCCTTCCTTTGACAAAACATATCCCAGAAACAAAACACTGTGCATCTTGAACACACACTTCTTTGCTGCTGCATACAACTGCTCTTGTCGTAGAATCAATAGTACTTCTTGCAAATGCTGGATGTGTTCTTCCATACTCCCACTATAGATTAAAATATCATCAAAGTAAACAACCACGAACTTTCTAATGAATGGTCTGAAAATCTGGTTCATCACTCTCGTAAAAGTACTAGGAGCATTTGATAAGCCAAACGGCATAACCAGCCATTCGTATAAATCTTCCCTCGTTTTAAAAGCAGTCTTCCACTCATCACCAGGTCTAATACGAATCTGATGGTATCCACTCTTCAAGTCAATCTTTGAAAACACAACAGCTCCACTCAACTAGTCTATCAAATCATCAAACCTTGGAATGGGGAATCTGTATCTCACAGTGATCTTATTTAGAGCCCGACTGTCCGTACACATCCTCCACAAACCATCCTTCTTTGGCACCAATAAAGCTGGCACTGCACAAGGGCTCAAGCTCTCCTAAACACGCCCCTGTTCTAATAACTCCTCTACCTGCTTTCTCAGTTCTTCATGCTCCTTAGGACTCATCCGGTAATGTGGTCTGTGTGGTAATACTGCCCCTGGCACAAGATCAATCTGATGCTGAATATCCCTCAACGGTGGTAACTCCGTTGGCAACTCTTCAGGAAACACATCTTTAAACTCGCCCAAAACTGGTTTTACTTCTTCAGGAATTTCAACAGGTTCAGTAGCTTCACGTCCAATCAACAAAAACACCTCTGGACTCTCCTCTACTTCTCCAATAAATTCCTTCAAGGTCAACAAAGTCTTCAGCTGCTCAATCTCTTCCGACTTGCTTTCTCCTTGTTGTCTCTTCTTTGGGACCAAAATGATCTTAACACCTTCAAATATAAAGCTGTAGCTATTGGTTCGACCGTCATGCTGCACTGCTCGATCATACTGCCATGGTCTTCCCAAAAGCAAGTGACAAACATCCATCTCCACAACATCACACCAAATTTCGTCTTTATACTTCTTCCCAATAGAAAATGGTACATGAACTTGCCTGTCCACCTTCACCTCTCCTCCTTTTCTCAACCACGCTAACTTGTAAGGATTTGGATGCTTCTCCGTTTTCAGCTTCAACTTTCTCATAGCTTCAGTAGAAATAATATTGTCACAACTTCCTGCGTCAATCACAAATTTACAAACCTTCCCCAGAATAGTGCATGTCGACTGAAAGATGTTACTCCTCAACCAACTAGCTTCTTCTTCCTGCTTCGGTGTTAAACAATACCTCCTCATCATTAGATTACATCCTTCATCTCCTGACGCAACATCCTGTTCATCCTCCTCAACTGGACTAGAATAACCTTCACCAACATCCTCACCTTCAACTTCAGCAATCATAGTTCGTTTCTTCGGCTTCGGACATTCATTACTCTTGTGACCCACTTCCTGGCAATTGTAACATTTGAAACTGTTGTTGACCTTTGCTTTCGCAACTTCATTCGTAACTGGTTTACTGACAGCTTTCGAAACATTGGAACTCCCACTTGTACCTTTGTTCTGAATATTGGAACTTATAAACACACCACCTCCTCGTCTTCCCTGCTTCTCCCAAGCCAACGCCTTCTGGTGTGCTTCAGTCACAGTTCTAGGATCAAACATATTCACCATATCTTGAATCTGCATTCGCAACCCTCCAACAAATCTAGCTGTCAATTGTTCCTCCGTCTCCATAATGTCATTCCTTGCAATCAGTTGATAGAATTCATCAGCATAATCATTAACAGTCTTCTCTCCTTGCCTCAGATTCTGCAATCTCTGGTACATAAGTGATTGATAGTTGTAAGGTAAAAATGTAGCTTTCATTAACTTCTTCATTTTCTCCCATGATTCAATCTTTGACTTTCCCATTCTCTCCTGTGTAAGTTTAGTTTTCTGCCACCACGCCATAGCTCTACCTCTCAATCGAGTAGCAACCAACTTAACTCTTTGATTCTCAGGAACTTCTTTGAAGTCAAAAATTTCCTCAACATTAGACAACCAATCCAAGAATTCTTCTGCAACCATTCCACCCTTGAATTCTGAAATTTCCATCTTCATACCCGATTCCCATCGACGATCATCATCTATATCCCGATATGAATTTCAAATTTGGTCTCGATCTCGATAATGAATGCTAGCTCTATCACCATCTTCATCAAAATCAAATGTATGTCTATATCGATTTCGACCATCAACACCCCTTCGATCACGCATGTCCCTTCTACCATGTCTCTCTTCATCTCTATATGGTTCATCCTCAAACTCACGTGGAGTTCTTCTCTCTTCATGTCCATAGTCATGGTGATCTATCCTCGATGAGATTGATGTTTCTCCTCTTTCTCTAAAAGATTGCGGCGGTACTCTTCTCGCTTCCATAACCGATGGCGAAACTCGGTTTCCTCTATGGTTCGAGATTGGCGATCTCCTCCTTTGAGTTTGATTCATATCAATCATCAACTTATCTAACTTTTCAATACCTTCATCAAATTTCTCATTACTGCAATGCTCCATCTGCTCGGCTTCTTCCCTTCTATACAACGCTTCAACATTTTGATGACGATTAGCTCTTCTCGGCGGCATGATTACACACCCACAAATACTTCAACAAATACAAATGCAAACTTCAACTTCAACTTGAACAAACAAAGCACGACTCAACCCTTCTCTAGCTCGCACAACCACTAGCTCGACTTCAAAGTGTAACGACCTAACTTAGCTCGTCACACACAGTTGCGACCTAACTTGGTTCGGCCTCAACTCCAAATTCAAACACTTTGGCGCGCAACTTCCCAGCGCAAATTCAAACACTTTCCCACTTTTGATCCAAAATGATATGGATCGAAAACTCCCAACTTGTTGCAACTTCACGATGAACACGATGAACACCAAACTTCAAACTCCTTGGCTCCAAGACTCGGCTTAGCTATGATTGGCTAAGTCTAGCTCTGATACCAAATTGACGCAGCTGAGATACGAAAAATTAGATGAAATGGTGAAAGTAGCAATCGGTGGATTGAAAGATATTGAAATACCCAAATTCGTTGATCCAAAGATACCGAATTCTAGCTATCTCTGACACGTTGATCCCGCACGATACCGTGAAAAGAGATCTACAATTCTTCAAGCGTTGATCAAGCGCACTTGATTCCGCGAATTGGCTTCAACGAATGTTGATTCGAGCGCACTAGAATACCGTAGGTGGAGATAGGAGATTACACTCAACTACCGATTTAATGACAGCACAAAGCTAACAAACAAGAATTTTATTCAAAAAATAACCTACCCAAAAGTTACAACACTCATTATTTATAGCAGTTTCGCACCCTGACCCTTAGGTCGTTTACACGACTTACGACCTAAGCTAGGTCGTTAGCGACCTAACACAACAACACACATTCACATATATACAACATAACGACATAAGCAACGGACGACTTACGACCTATATAACATGCGACCTAAACTCCAAGTGGCATATCTCTTCAGCGACCTAACATTCTTGGGCATGAGGATAGCGACTTATCCTAGGTCGGTAAGTCGTTTGAACGACCTAAAGGAGCGGTGCTTGGAAATCTTCGAGCACCCTAAAGTTCACATGCTGTTACGTTACACTTCTCGTTATCTCGTAGGTTGATAGGTCGTGACTCGCGAGCTTTTTAGGTCGCAAACTCAGCGCAACTTCCTTCTTCCGTTCTCGGTTAGGTCGCGACTCTACATCACGTGACTCGTTAGGTCGTGAGCGACCTAAAAATCCTCCATTAGGTCGTGAGCGACCTAGGCCTTATGATTTTGTAGATCGCGCTACATCATCCTCCCCCGGTTGACAGAAATTCGACCTCGAATTTTCACCATCTTCTTCCACAACAATTTCATTTCCATGATACAGAATTAAGCATTTGACGTTGAAAACGTCTGAAGTATGAACATCATCTGGTGATGGTAGTTGTATGGTTTGTGGTTGTGACAGGGAGGTTTGTGGTTAGGGAATTGATGATAGTGCAGGAGGAGATGATTTGGTGGTCGCAGTATTTTGGTGGCTGCTAGCAGTATAAAGTGGTAGCAAGGGGATGTCTTGTTGTAAGTTGTTTGAAGTGTGGTGGAGATGATATGCTGCTACCGATTTATGTAAGTTGTATGGTTTCAGGTGAATGAAGTGGGAAGGAGTTTGGGCAGAGGAAGGGCAGTGATGGTTGCAGCAGAGGTTGGATAGTGGACAGATGAAATGTGGCAGTAAGATAACTTAATGATTGTACTAAAGATCTGAATTATGCTGCTAAAATGAATGTATGGACCATTAATTTGTATAGATTATTAACATTATAATTGATATATGTTTATTTTGGTATTATGTTATTCAGTTTGTATTTTCCATCAAATTTAATTTTGAATGATTGTAATATTGCATGCAATAATTGTTTGTTATAATCAATAATATATATATAGTCTATTTGAGTACTGTAATAATGGTTTCTGAGAATGGCTTTTTTGCATCAGGTATAAATAGCTGATGCAATAGAGGGATTAGTTTGCATCGGTTGTTATAAAAAACTGATGCAATAGAGGGATTAGTTTGCATCGGTTTTCAACAATAACCTATGCAACAAGTTCCTTTATTGCATCGGTTTTCATTACAACCGATGCAACATGGGGGTTGTATCCAAGCAACCAACCATGATATTTTGCATCTATTGTTAGTAACAACCGATGCAAAAAGGACCGTTTTGCATCGGTTTCAGAACTGATGCAAAAGTGTAAAGCCTGTTGCATCGGTTGCATATGCATCGACTGTTGAACCGATGCAAAAAGGGGGTAAACAACCGATGCAAATGGCCTGTTTTGTAGTAGTGATACAGAAAGCAAAATAGATGGCTGGATCTTCAAGCAAAGCTCCAACTTCGAAGGTGAATCCTGAATGCAGAATCACTCAATCTGACTCGAGCGTAAAGCAAAACACAAAACACTCGTGTCAGGATATAAATACTTATGAACTGTAAATCAACTCAAATAAACAGTAACAAAAATGCATCAGTAACTTAAAGGATGCTTGGGATCGCCCATCCTTTAAGGATTCGTTAAACTATTTACTATGTAGTAATGTTATACTATTATAATAATGTCTACAGTAAAATAAACTTACTTTAAAATAGCGTTCTGGGCTTACCCATCACACCCTTCACACATAATGGTCCCAGTAGTCCATCCAATATCAAGATATCTCAAGATCGGGAGATTATCAGAGGATACCACATGGGCTATGAAAGAAAAACAAACTCGTAGTAAGGCTCGCTATGGTAGGTGACACGGCACACAAGGCAATGCCAGGGTAGATATACCAATTACGCACATGGGCTGGTGGTAACGTAGCAGCCACATACGCCACCTCGGAACACACTCCCAATCAAAATCGAAGGATGGCCATCTAATCAATCACAAGCAAGAGTATAGTATCGAAGGAATGTGTCCGACCAGAGGAGCTACCCCTTTTGGCCCAAGATCACTCCTGTTTTAGCCACATTAAGCCAACTCACGGGAGTCGGGTCCACGTTATATACCTCAAGAATGTCGCCACCAACCTACTTAATTCTGGAATCTCCACCGCGTACACAGTTGTTAAAGTGGTTTTTGAAGTTGGCAGAGAGCATGACAACTTCCGATCCCGGTCTCTTTAACAACCAGACGTTATTATAATGCCGTGGTCATTTCAATATAGTTTATACTTCAAAAATCAAATCATTTCATTTCAAAACTATATTCCTTTCAAGATAGTTTATACTTCGAAACCAAAACCATTTTTACTTCAAAACCATATTCAAATCAAAATAGTTTTACTTCGAAACCAAAACCATTTTTACTTCGAAACTATATTCAAATCAAAATAGTTTATAATTCGAAACCAAAACCATTTTTACTTCAAAACTATATTCAAGTCAGTATGATATCATTTCCATTTCAAACATATATTCACCTTTAAAAAATCGTAATACTTCAAAGTTATAACTCTTTCGAAACCAAAATACTTGAAATCATTACACTTTGAAAATCACAACATTTCGAAATCATGCATTTGAAGTTTACAAATTAATTCAGTTAAACTCAATTTTCAAATTTCCAATTAAATCAATTCAAACCATCAGTTTCAATACAATTCAGTTTCCAACAAAACTTTTCAAATCTTATAAATTTCAAATATAGATTTGATCTACAAAATAAACCATCCAATTTTAATATATTTCCAAACTTTAATATCCCACATTTCAAAACTAAACTTTATAATTTCATATCTCAAATCTAATTTCATTATTATTTAGTTTTGAAATATTCATTTCATAAATCCAATATTGTATAAATAAACTTAAATGACAATTAAACCAAATATCTTTTCATACAAATATAAAATTCAAATATTCATTTATCAAAATCAAATATCATTCCAAATTCACATTCTTTATCAAACTAAAGATTATAACATTAAAAACCATTTCGAAATCATTAAAATATCATATCCTTCAAAACCTCATTATCAAATAATTATTTGAATTCAATTTCAAATATTCAAATTTAAATATCATTTAAAAATCAAATATGTCATTCATTTATGATTTCAAATATCATTACAAAAATACATTTCAAAATTCCATTCAAAAATTCATTTATCTCATCTGATTTCATTCAATTTAACATATAACCAAGTAAACCTTTTTTAAATTCAAATTCAATGCAAATTCCCTGAAATTCAAATTTAAATATTAAATTATATTAAAAACTCCTTATATTTCACAAATAATCAATTCCAATAGTTAAATCATTTAACACTTTAAAATATAACATAAACAGTGTTAAAATCTATAACATTTCAAAACATTGACAAAATATAGCAATGACAGCATTTATAAAGTGCTATCGTAGCTTATAGTTTCCAAAATAGTTAGTTCAAGAATAACGGCATTTATAAATTGCCGTAATAGATATTTAGTTATTTCAAACATAGTTATGTTTAAAATAACATCATTTAAAATGCTGTCATAAGACTACAGCATTTTTAGGAAACGCTGTTAATAAAATTTCAAATTTCATTTTAACTTTTCAAAAACAATAAAGCTTCAATTCTTGTTATTTAAATTTTTAAATCATATTTCTAGACTTCAAAATTTCATATTTAAATCATTTTAACATATGATTTATCATAATAAAATTTTAAAATCAAATGTTCAATTTTAAAAACTCAATTCATTTATTAAGTCAAAATTTCACTGTTTATTAACTTATAAATTAAATAAAACTTGGCATTTTACTTTAAATATCATTTCAAACTTTAAATTTATTTTCCATTATAAACTTACATTTTTTTAAAATAAAATTTAAAGTCGAAAATCACATTTATTTCAAATTTACATGCTTAAATTCACAAATTAAGAACTTAAGATTTAACTTTCACAAAACCATAATATATATATTTTTAATCAAAATTTCATACTTTTAAAAATACATATAAAATCATTTAAAAATATACCACGGGGTTTGTATATAATTTTCTAGCCTAAGTCAAGTAATACGGATATATATCATTTCAATCCGCAGTTTAAAAAGAAAACCGGGTTCTATCATTTCAAACCCGCAATCCCAAGTAAATAAAAATAAATAAAAACCGCTCAGGCCTATCATTTCAGCCCATAATGATTTTTCCCTATTTTAATGTCCATTCGGGTATGCATCATTTCAACCCAAAGTGATTCTATGCAACATTCCTGAAAATTCACCGAGTTTAATTTGGCAATTAAATATATTTTTGAAATTAAATTGTGAATTAATTTGAGATATCTAGAATAAATAAATAATTTTTTGATTATAAATAGAAATTTAATTTGAAATTTAAGCATAAGTATCTTACCAATAAATATTGGAATTGAATAGAAATTTGATTTAAAATAAATTTGAAAGCAAATCAACCTGGAAATCAAGATAGCTTGAAAATCAAAAATCAAATGCAAGTTCTACTCAAAACAAAATTCAATCTGGAAGAAAAAATCAACCTGGAACTTTACAGAATGAAGATCAATGCAAAAGGAGCAGAGTTCAGTTTGCTAGTGCAGTAATTTTCTGGGGAAATCCTTAGGAAAGTGAAACTTCTTTTTAAAATCTAAATTTGATGTTAGTAATCAGTAATAAAACAAAGATTTAAACAATCATATCAGTCAGTTACAGAAGGAAATCAAAGCAAAGATAGTTCAAAGGAAGATCTGAAAATAAACTTCAAATAGCAGGTCAAAAGCAAAACTGGGCAGTGCAAAGGCAACAATGAAAAATCAAATTCCAGGCCTAAGAATAGTCTTTCTCTGCTTTCCGCTCTGTTTTCAAACTGCAAGGTGAGCAACTTTAATTTTTAAAACCAGTTCTTTGAATTCAATTCCTAAGAATTTGTGAGCAAGCCTTCATCTTTTAAACGTAATCATTATATATCTGGGTTATGCTTGTTAACCGGCTTCTCTATTTTCAATATTCAGTGAGCAATCTAGCCCTGAATTTATCCTCTGTCTTGATGAATGTTTGAATGAATCGTCTTCTTTGGTATGTGATGATTCTGAAATGTGAAACTATGTATGTATACATATGGGATGTATGTCTGGAAATAGACAAAGCTTTCCTTTGTTCGTTCCAGGTTTTAAAAACCTATTTGAAAATTTAAATTATTAAAACACAAAACATTTTTAGCTTTTGTTTGTTGAATGAAAAATGTTCATATGAGGATAACTTTTTAAAAAATATATATAAATAAGTCAAATTAATAAATTGGGTTACTGAAACTAAAACTTACAGTTAAATATATATCTCTGTTTATATAACAGGTTTTGTAAATCTGTTCAAAAGGAGTCCATACCACGCAAAAGTCTTAATATCATGCTTTGATCTTTAAATAAAATTTGTTTATGCTTATCAAATCCAAATTTTTAAAAAAAATTCAGAAAAAAAATTATTAAATAAATACTGTGAAAAATGTTTATTTGTAGTGAAACCATCATAAATCAGAAAATTCAAGTACCTCAATTTCAAGTTCTACTTACATATCCTGATTCGTGCCAGGAAGCAATGAATTTTAATGTTAAGATTATAATTTTTAAGTTAGGGAATGTCGTGAATTTTAAATTTGAACGAAATTGTTAATTTCGTCAAATCCTGTTGATTGGAGTAATGATTAATCTTGAGATTGGAGTTGGAGCATGGTTGGAGGTCAGTGACCATAGGAAAAATACTCGCGCATTTTTTCGTTGATTGTGGCAATGGAGAGATGACGTTTTAGGGTTTTAAAGCTAGTTTACTCGTATGGATTTGGAGAGGAACTGTGCCAATCTCGAGGCGTTCGGGCTGATCGCACGAATGGGGAACGGTGTGTTGGGGTTTGCCGTAGCTCCGACCAAAGTTTCTTGTCCTCTGGTGGCCTGAGATGGTATGGCGAGTGGTTTTTTGGTGGTCGAGCTTATTCCAGTATGGGTTAAACGACTAGATTTTGAGTTCGTTGAAAATTGAGGGTTTTGCGGGGTCGATGACCTCGAGTCGATCGCCGGTGACTTGTTGGTGATGGTCGCGATCGTCGGAGCATCGCCAGCAACCAGTGCACGTGCACGTGGAATCACTTGTATCAGCTGTTTCCAGAAGATGGTGGAAGAAGAAGATGGTTCATGTTCAAGCACGAGGGAGCAGGCATTCGACTCGAAGTTGAGCTCGAGAAACAGACTATGGGCTCGAGTTGATTCGGGGGTGTTCGCGTAGGCAAGTGATTTCCAGGTTCTAAAATTTTAAATCAAAACAAATTTAAAAACATAGAAGGGGGAAGAACTCGGGTTATTCTGGGAAGACTCGAAGTCGAGTTCGTGAATTTGTGGGTTTGGCTCGGGTAAAGGGAAGTGTGGCTCGGGAAGTGATAATACAGCAAGTTTTTCATTAGTTAAATATTTAACAAAGTTTAAAAAACTATTTAAATGTTTAAAGCAAGTTTTGACAAATATAGGAGGGTGAACTAATGATGAATTTAATAAAGTTTTCACATTTATTAATCATATTTTAGAAGTTAAAATGAAAATTAAATGAGTTTTTAACAAAGTTACAAAATTTAATTTTTAAGTTAAACATTAAAAATTGATTTGTTTTAAAAATAATATATATTATATATTTTATTTTTAATGCTTTCAAATAGAATCTAATAATTAATTATTAGGATAGGTGATTAATTACTAATATGATTAAATTAAAGGGTTATTTGTTTTAATCAAAGTGATTTGTTAAATTTTATTAATCCATTAAGAAATAAGGTAAAATAATTACATGAATCGGGTTAATTAACTAATGACATAAAGATTTAATTAATGAAAGTATTTAAGGGATGATTTATTAATAAAGATAATTAATAAATTAATTAAGTAATTAAGGGTAATTAATTGCTTAGAGAAAACTACTTAACTAAAAGTAACTAATTTATGATTGAAGGTTGATTAACCAAGTGATCAAACAATAATTAATTTAAGGATAACTAATTAATATGATTAATTAATTAAATGTGATCAATTAAGGATAATTAATTAAAGGTTAATTAATTAATAAAGGTGATTAAGAAACGATAATTAATTAAGGAGTAATTAATTATTGGAGTTAATTAAGAATAATCAATTAAAGAATGATGAATTAATTAAAAGGATAATCACTTAATGATTGAAGGTTGTTTAATTAATAATTACAGTTTAGTTAATTTATTATCAATTGTTAACTAATAAATGATTAATGAATAGTTAATCAAATAATTTGTAATTGATTAATGTTAATTAACCATAATTAGTAAATTATTCATAAGTAATTAATCTGATTCCAATTAATTTAAAGGATTAACTGATCTCACCTATGAAAGTTTGGATTCTATTGGATGATTGTTTAATACCCTTGATATGTTCTGTTTTGATTGAGCTGTGTTTGATGCAATTTATTATCTGTGATATATATCTATGACCTGTGAATAAAAGATAAGCGTTATGGTTTATACCGCTTATCAAATATAAGCATTATAGTTTATACCGCTTATCAAATATATTGTTGTATTTGAATCTGTGCTGATTGATGATGTGGCACTTTTATTGTGTAAAACCCCTGGACCACACTCATACACACACAAATATGGATTGTACGTGGAAATGGGTTAACTCACATATTTTGAAATAATTTTAAAGATTGAACTTTTGAATCCAAAATAGTTTTGGATTTAGAGTTGGAAGTTTTTGAAAATGATCAAAAATAAAAGTTATTTTAAATAATTTGATTGAGTTTTGAAATTTAAATAATTTGATTTAAATTTGAATTCAATATTGAAATTGAATTCTATGATTTGGAAACTATGGTTTAAAAAGGGTATTCAACTTATAAATGTGTTTATATGGGTTTTTAAACCATTTTAAAAAGTGTTGTTTTGGGAATTTAAATTTAACCCAAGATTTTAACTTGTATAAATGAAATTGGATTTTTTCGAAAACGAAAACTATTTGTTTTCCAACAATATAAGCTTTCACATAAGAAGTGAACTTCCATTTTGTGTTAAAAGGATTTTAAGTCTAAAATGGCAATAGTTTTCCAAGTTGTGAATAAATCTTTGAAAACGTGTTTTGAAAGCTATAAGTTAAATCTTTAATTTAAAGATTTAATTGAGTTATTTCAAATTTAAATGGAAATTGTTTTGAAATCTATAAATAGATCTTTGTGAAACTAGGTGAACTTTGTGAAACGAATCTTTTTGTTAAAAGATTTGAAATGGTACTTTGTTTAACCATTTGAAGAAATTTTTTGGATTTTATAAGTTGTGACTTAATTGAAATCCCATATCGATATGTTTTTTTAAATATTGCGCTTATTATTCGGTTCAGCCGGAAGAAGACTTTGTGTCATGTAACCCATTCCGAATAGTGATTCGATGTTATGGATTGCATTTGAAGACCGGTGTGGAAGACGGGTGTCTTCGAGAACGATAGGATAAACTTTCGATTGACTCTGCACTGAGTTGCTCCGGTATAGAGTTCTCCACATGTGATGGGAAGTCCGATCGGGATTGTGGATACCCGGATTTGCAATGGCTTCTTCGAAAGTGCCTTTGGTTCTGTTTGAACCTGGGACAAACTTGTATGGTTGTATGTCTGACACTACACTTTGAGATATTAAACTGATCTCTATCAAATACATTTTTGCTTGGTGGGGTAGAATTTATTCTCTTAGCTTAACACCCTTCTCTGAGACGTACGAGCTCAGAGGTTATGTAGTTGATATTTATCAGTGATATACTCCCAATTTGGTAGTGTGGCATGCTGAGTGCTGCTGTGTTTCATTTGTTGATCAAAGCATGGCTTTTGTATAAAGCGTAGCTTTGTGGACGAGACTGCATCAGGACCTCACACCCCGGAAATGGTCGAAACAGGAAAGATGAGGCAAGGTTATGAGGGTCGCGCCCTTTAGGGTTTGTCATTCCCTTCTGGAAAAGGGTGGTATCATGGTATGGAGCCTAGATATTTCACTCATGTGGATACCGCAGATCTATTACTTTGTGATTGCTTTGTGGTTGTTGGATTAGAGGTACCTCGGATAAAGGTCCCAAAGGACCGGGGGATGGCATGCTCGAGCAGTAGTTACCTAGTTACAGAGGTAACCCGGCCTTGTGTTGGAAGAGATCCGGTTAGGTTCTCGGGACGTCCCGCCAGAGGCGTACCCATGTGGCAGTAGGAAGTTCCTTAGCCTGACCATTTGTTGGAAATCCATTCTTCAATACGTGCCTTGTACGGTTTTAGTTGTAGATTTTGCCATTTACTTATGGTGGTCACCATTGTTTAGATGGTAGCTATAGTAGGCATAGTTCAGAATGTCTCTGTTGGGTAGGATTTATATTATACTTTCGAAATGGTTTTCTACACTATGCACTAGTAATAATATCAAAGAAATTTTTTCGTATCAAGCTTATTTGACTATCATAAGGAGAAATCTCCTCCAATTCTGCGTTTGCATTGTGTGTGTGCGGGATGCCTTATGGTAGTTTCATTTTCCAAAAAGCATTACGGATTTCAAATTTAAATTGTTTTGTTTGTTTTAAAAATCAAATGTCTTGTTCGCTCATACCAGTCCGACGACTGACCTGAAGTTTATTGTTCCTTTCTTAAACTCTGGGCGCCTACAATTTTCCCATACGGGCAGTCTAGAGATGTGTTTTTTAGATAGTCAGGATTAGTAGATTATCTGGAGCTAGTTCAGTCTTTGGATCAGGACTGCACTTGCTTATCTTATCGTTATTGGGAGTTCGAGCTATTTATGGATTGGTGCCTTGGAGATGGAGATTACCGATGCTTTAGTTCTTTCTTGAAGACCATCTTGTAGATATTGTTCCGCTGTTGATTATCTTTTCTTTCCGCTGCTATTGTCTTGTATCATATCTCTGATGTATATTGATAACTATTGTATCATATGTTGTATCTTATTGTATCAGATATTATATCAATGTTGCATATTGATATATGCTATTCATTTCTTCCGCTGTGTTGTACCTAATGTGTTATAAGCTCCAACACGATTTGAATTTCAACGTTTGGATTTGCGGCATTCAGGTACAGGCGGAGTACAGATGTCGATTTTCGAACGCTGGAATTTGGACCGTGACATTTTGGTATCAAAGCTGAAGGTTAAAACTTTAGCTCAAGAGTATAACACATTAAGTAACTCATTAGAGATAGGATGAAGTATACCCTAAAATGAGTATATCCCTAAGATATCTGTTCGAACGCCTCAGTAAATTCTCTTACTATCCACTGATAGTGAGTATGAGTGCGAGAAGAGAACGAGATAGGGGACAGGGGAGTACCACTACAAACGGTCAATACCCTGCAACAGTGGAAATAACTTTCTCTATCAATCGCCTTTGATTCGATTCCAAATTCTTTTGATGGCTTCGTGACAACTCCAGAAAGAAGTTTCGGTGTGATGGTGGCCTTACGAATCGTTGTAGAGAATCCTTACTTCGTATCTTCATCGGTTTCTTATCCGCTTTTCGATCTAAACTCTAATGAATTTGAAATTGAAAATTTTAAATAAATTGGAAATTTTAAATTGAGTTAAACTAGCTAATAGAATATGAAGCTAAATTTGAATTGTATCAATAAAACGATATCGGTTAAAATCAAATTTGAAATTCTATTGTAATTTCTTATGTATATCGAAGTCCAAAGAGGGACAAGTTGGTATATACTTTGTGGTGTTTCGACCTAAGTTGGAATCTATATCTTGTGTTTGAGAATTATGGAAGATTAAATCCATCTCTCTATTATCCGAGATTCGATATATTCTACGAACGATTAGTTATCCCTTCGAACTAATCGATGCCTTTGCATATTCATAGACCGGTGGACCCGAGTATCTTGTGAAATAATTGTATGAGTCTGTACTCATATTGTTGATATTCTGATTTGGTAAGCCAAATGCAGAATATATATTTCGATCTGATCTGACCAATTATTTCTTTATCTATCATCTTTTCTTTGTTGTCTTCCTTGCGAATTTTGAGGACGAATTTTTTTTAAGGGGGAATCTGTAACATTCCAGAAAATTCATCTAGTTTAATTTGGCAATTAAATTTATTTTTGAAAATAAATTATGAATTAATTTGAGATTTCTAGAATAAATAAATAATTTTTTGATTATAAATAGAAATTTAATTTGAAATTTAAGCATAAGTATCTTACCAATAAATATTGGGAATGAATAGAAATTTGATTTAAAATATAAGCATTAGTATTTTATAAACAAATATTGAATTTCAAAATAAATGTAATAAAAATAAAATAGAAATTAAAAGCTTTGAGATTAATAAAAAGTAAATGATAGTTTATTTTCCTAAATTTTTAATTATATTAATATTTGGAAGTTGTAATAAAAAGAAAAAATTAGTGTACTCATTTTCAAAATGTTATTTTTAAATTAAATTTTCTTATATAAATAAATGTAACTATTTGTTAATATGAAATCAAAATTTTTAAATCCTTATTTTCTTTTAAAATTTGTATAAAAAAAGGTATGAATGTAAATAGTATAAATATATAAGAATATAAATTTCTAATAGTAAAGATTTTGAAAATAAATTGAATTTGAAACTCTATGTTTTAAATTAGTAAAAGTTTGATTTCTAAAATTTTAATGTATATTGATTTGAAAGTTACCTTTTGAAATCAATGTATATTTTGAAAGTATAAACATACACCTATGTGAATGTAAACATAAAGGAGTAAACAAGTAAACATTACATTAGATCTCATAATCATTTCTTTTTACAAATGGCACCTAATACAATTGCTTGAATTAAATAATAGGATTAAAAAATTATGGAAAACTCTCCATCTCCCCATATTCAAATCCTATAACATCTCACAAAATCTGTATATGTGGTGACAATAGATTGAGAAACACACATCTCAATGTCAAAGAAAAAAATCAAACTTACAAAATCTGTAAACACAGAGTATAACTAGAAAAAAGAGTGAAAAACAAAGATAGCAGAAAAAAAATCAATCTGAAAGCAAATCAACCTGGAAATCAAGATAGCTTGAAAATCAAAAATCAAATGCAATTTCTACTCAAATCAAAATTCAATCTGGAAAAAAAATCAACCTAGAAATTTACAGAATGAAGATCAATGCAAAAGGAGCAGAGTTTCAGTTTGCCAGTGCAGTAATTTTCTAGGGAAATCCTTATGCAAGTGAAACTTCTTTTTAAAATCTGAATTTGATGTTAGTAATTAGTAATGAAAACAAAGATTTAAACAATCATATCAATCAGCTACAGAAGGAAATCAAAGCAAAGATAGTTTAAAGGAAGATCTGAAAATAAACTTCAAATAGCAGGTCAAAAGCAAAACTGGGCAGTGCAAAGGCAACAATGAAAAATCAAATTCCAGGCCTAAGAAAATCTTTCTCTGCTTTCCCCTCTGTTTTCAAACTATAAGATGAGCAACTTTAATTTTTAAAACCAGTTCTTTGAATTCAATGCCTAAGAATCTGTGAGCAAGCCTTCATCTTTTAAACTTAATCATTATATATCTAGGTTATGCTTGTTAACTGGCTTCTCTGTTTTCAATATTCAGTGAGCAATCTAGCCCTGAATTTATCCTCTGTCTTGATGAATGTTCGAATGAATCGTCTTCTTGGTATGTGATGATTCTGAAATGTGAAACTATGTATGTATACATATGGGATGTATGTCTGGAAACAGACAAAGCTTGCCTTTGTTCATTCCAGGTTTTAAAATCCTATTTGAAAATTTAAATTATTAAAACACAAAACATTTTTAGTTTTTGTTTGTTGAATGAAAAATGTTCATATGAGGATAACTTTTAAAATAATAATATGAATAAGTCAAATTAGCAAATGGGTTACTGGAAACTAAAACTTACAGTTATATATATCTCTGTTTATATAACAGGTTTTGTAAATCTATTCAAAAAGAGTCCATACCATACAAAAGCATCAATATCATGCTTTGATCTTTAAAGAAAACTTGTTTGTGCTTGTCAAATCCAAATTTTAAAAATAATTTCAGAAAAAAATTATTAAGTAAATACTGTGAAAAATGTTTATTTGTAGTGAAACCATCATAAATCAGAAAATTCAAGCACCTCAATTTCAAGTTCTACTTACATATCCTGATTCGTGCCAGTAAGCAATGAATTTTAATGTTAAGATTATAATTTTTAAGTTAGGGAATGTCGTGAATTTTAAAGTTGAACGAAATTGTTAAATTCGTCAAATCCTGGTGATCGGAGTAATGATTAATCTTGAGATAGGGAGTTGGAGCATGGTTGGAGGTCAATGACCATAGGAAAAATACTCGCACATTTTTTCGTTGATTGTGGCAATGGCGAGATGACGTTTTAGGCTTTTAAATCTACTTTACTCGTATGGGTTTGGAGAGGAACTGCGCCAATCTCGAGGTGTTTGGGCCGATTGCATGAATGGGGAACGGTGTGTTGGGGTTTGTCGTAGCTCCGACCAAACTTTCTTGGCCTTTGGTGGCCTGAGAAGATATGGCGAGTGGTTTTTTGGTGGTCGAGCTTATTCCAGTATGGGTCGAACCACTATATTTTGAGTTCGTCGACAATTGAGGGTTCTGGGGGTCGATGAGCTCGAGTCGATCACCGGCGACTTGTTGGTGATGGTCGCGATCGCCGGAGCATCGCCAGCGACCAGTGCACGTGCACGTGGAATCACTTGTATCAGCTGTTTCCAGAAGATGGTGGAAGAAGAAGACGGCTCGTGTTCAAGCACGAGGGAGAAGGCATTCGACTCGAAGTTGAGCTCGAGAAAAGGGACTATGGGCTCGAGTTGATTCGGGGGTGTTCGCGTAGGCATGTGATTTCTAGGTTCTAACTTTTAAAATCAAAATAAGTATAAAAATATGGAAGGGGGAAGAACTCGGGTTGTTCTGGGAAGAACTCGAAGTCGAGTTTTTGAATTTGTGGGTTTGGCTCGGGTAAAGGGAAGTGTGGCTCGGGAAGTGATAATACAACAAGTTTTTCTTTAGTTAAATATTTAACAAAGTTCAAAAAACTATTTAAACGTTTAAAGCAAGTTTTGACAAATATAGGAGGGTGAACTAATGATGAATTTAATAAAGTTTTCAAATTTATTAATCATATTTTAGAAGTTAAAATGAAAAATAAATGAGTTTTTAACAAAGTTACAAAATTTAATTTTTAAGTTAAACATTAAAAATTGATTTGTTTTTAGAACAATATATATTATGTATTTTATTTTTAATGCTTTCAAATAGAATCTAATAATTAATTATTAGGATAGGTGATTAATTATCAATATGATTAAATTAAAGGGTTCTTTGTTTTAATCAAAGTGATTTGTTAAATTTTATTAATCCATTGAGAGTTAAGGTAAAATAATTACATGAATCGGGTTAATTAAATAATGACTTAAAGATTTAATTAATGAAAGTATTTAAGGGATGAATTATTAATGAAGATAATTAATTAATTAATTAAGTAATTAAGGGTAATTAATTGCTTAGAGATAACTAATTAATTAAAAGTAACTAATTTGTGATTGAAGGTTGGTTAACCAAGTGATCAAACAATAATTAATTAACTAATTAATATGATTAATTAATTAATTAAATGTGATAAATTAAGGATAATTAATTAAAGGTTAATTAATTAATAAAGGTGAGTAAGAAATGATAATTAATTGAGGAATAATTAATTAATGGAGTTAATTAAGAATAATCAATTAAAGAATAATGAATTAATTAAAAGCATAATCATTTAATGATTAAAGGTTGTTTAATTAATAATTACATTTTAATTAATTTATTATCAATTGTTAATTAATAAATGATTAAAGAATAATTAATCAAATAATTTGTAATTGATTAGTGTTAATTAACCATAATTTACTAATTATTCATAAGTAATTAATCTGATTCCAATTAATTTAAAGGATTAACTGATCTCACCTATGAAAGTTTGGATTCTGTTGGATGATTGTTCGATACCCTTGATATGTTCTATTTTGATTGAGCTGTGTTTAATGCAATTTATTATCTGTGATATATATATCTATGACCTGTGAATAAAAGATAAACGTTATGGTTTATACCGCTTATCAAATATAAGCGTTATAGTTTATATTGCTTATCAAATATATTGCTGTATTTGAATCTGTGCTGATTGATGATGTGGCACTTTTATTGTGTAAAACCCCTGGACCACACTCATACACACACAAATATGGATTGCACGTGGAAATGGGTTAAGTCACAGATTTTGATATAATTTTAAAGATTGAACTTTTAAATTCGAAATAGTTTTGGACTTAGAGTTGGAAGTTTTTGAAAATGATTAAAAATAAAATTTATTTTGAATAACTTAATTGAGTTTTGAAATTTAAATAATTTGATTTAAATTTGAATTCAATATTGAAATTGAATTTTATGATTTGGAAACTATGGTTTAAAAAGGGTATTCAACTTATAAATGTGCTTATATGGGTTTTTAAACCATTTTAAAAAGTGTTGTTTTGGGAATTTAAATTTAACCTAAAATTTTAACTTGTATAAATGAAATCGGATTTTTCCAAAAACGAAAACTATTTGTTTTCAAATAATAAAAGCTTTCACATAAGAAGTAAACTTCCAATTTGCGTTAAAAGATTTCAAGTCTAAAATGGAAATAATTTTCCAAGTTATGAATAAATCTTTGAAAACGTGTTTTGAAAGCTGTAAGTTAAATCTTTAATTTAAAGATTTAATTGAGTTAATCCAAATTGAAATGGAAATTGTTTTGAAATCTATAAGTAGATCTTTGTGAAACTAGGTGAACTTTGTGAAACGAATCTGTTTGTTAAAAGTTTTGAAATGGTAATTTGTATAACCATTGAAGAAAAGTTTTGGATTTTATAAGTTGTGACTTAACTGAAATCCCATATCCATATGTTTTTAAAATATTGCGCTCATTATTCGGTTTAGCCAGGAGAGGACCTTGTGTCATATAACCTATTGCGAATAGTGATACGGCACTATGGTTTGCATTTAAAGACCGGTGTAGAAGACCGGGTGTCTTCTAGAACGATAGGGTAACCTGTCGATTGACTCTGCGCTGAGTTGCTTCGGTATAGAGTTCTCCACATGTGATAGGAAGTCCGATCGGGATTGTGGATAACCGAATTTGCAAGGGCTTCTTCGGAAGTGCCTTCGGTTCTGTTTAAACCCGAGACAGACTTGTATGGTTGTATGTCTGACACTACACTTTGAGATATTAAACTGATCGCTATCAAATACATTTCTACTTGGTGGCAGAGAATTTATTCTCTTAGCTTAACACCCTTCTCTGAGACGTACGAGCTCAGAGGTTATGTAGTTGATATTTATCAGTGATATACTCCCAATTTGGTAATGTGGTATGCTGAGTGCTGCTGTGTATCATTTGTTGATCAAAGCATGGCTTTTGTATAAAGCGTTGCTTTGTGGAAGAGACTGCATCAGGACCTCACACCCTGGAAATGGTCGAAACATGAAAGATGCAGCAAGGTTATGAGGGTCGCGCCCTTTAGGGTTTGTCATTCCCTTCTGGAAAAGGGTGGTATTATGGTATGGAGCCCAGATATTTCACTCATGTGGATACCGCAGATCTATTACTTTGTGATTGCTTTATGGTTGTTGGATTAGAGGTACCTCGGATAAAGGTCCCAAAGGACCGGGGGATGGCATGCTCGAGCAGTAGTTACCTAGTTACAGAGGTAACCCGGCCTTGTGTTGGCAGAGATCCGGTTAGGTTCTCGGGACGTCCCGCCAGAGGCGTACCCATGTGGCAGTAGGAAGTTCCTTAGCCTGACCATTTGTTGGAAATCCATTCTTCAATACGCGCCCTGTACATTTTTAGCTGTAGAACCTGCCATTTACTTGTGGTGGTCACCACTGTTTAGATGGTAGCTATAGTAGACATAGTTCGGAATGTCTATGCTGGCTAGGATTTATATTATACTTTCGAAATGGTTTTCTACACTATGCACTAGTAATAATATCAAAGAACTTTTCTCGTATCAAGCATATATGACTATCATAAGGAGAAATCTCCTCCAATTCTGCATTTGCATTGTGTGTGTGGCGGGAGGCCTTATGGTAGTTTCATTTTCCAAAAAACATTGCGGATTTCAAATTTAAATTGTTTTGTTTGTTTTAAAAACCAAATGTCTTGTTTGCTCATACCAGTCCGAAGACTGGCCTGGAGTTTATTGTTCCTTTCCTAAACTCTGGGTGCCAACAATTTTTCCACACGGGCAGTCTAGAGTTGGGTTTTTTCAGATAGTCAGGATTAGTAGATTATCTGGAGCTAGTTCAATCTTTGGATCAGGACTGCACTTACTTATCTTTATGCATCGTTATTGGGAGTTCGAACTATTTCTGGATTGGTGCCTTGGAGATGGAGATTACCGATGCTGGAGTTCTTTCTTGAAAACCATCTTGTAGATATTCACTACACCAAAAAATAGTTTTAGCCACCCCTCCATCAGCCTTTTTAGATACGGCTTAAAGCCGTGTCAAATATGATACGGCTCCAAGCCCTACCAAATTGTTTGGACATGGCTAATAGCCGTATCAAATGTGATAAGGCTTGCAGCCGTATCCAATTTCGTGCCTACTATTTGCAGAAACTTCTACACCCAAAACGCATGGTTCCCTCTAAATTAATTCTCTTTCCCTCTTGTTTAGGTACGGGTCTTAGCTGTATCATATCTAATACGGTCTTTAGCCGTAACACTTGTTGTGCCTATTTTTGGTGCGAAACTTTTACAGGCAAAACACGCCCCATAGTTATCATTTTCCCCAAATTCCATTTCTTCTACAATAGGGTTGCTGGCTCCCCAATTCATATCAATCTCTCCATTTTCCCAATTCATATCAATCTCATGCTCTCCCATCCCATTCGCAAATCGTTGCTGGCTCCCCTCAATCCACCTGCTGATAGCTTCATCTGCAGGTAAATTTTTTTCTTTTGAAATCTAAATATATGTTTTTATTACTATATGCTTAGGTTATCCTAAATATTAAAATGAGCAATAACCTTTACAGTTTTCTTTAACTTTTGTAATTTGTTATTTTTCATAGCTTGATGTAACTGTTATAGATTAACTACCTTGGTGACTTCAATATTTATTATTCTGTATAGTTTGATATGTTTGATATTGCTTATAGCAATTTTAAAGCAGGTATATTTGTCTAAATTATAGATTATTTATGCTTGTCAAGGGAGCAGCCAATTTGTATATTATTTATTGCTATAACATGAGTTGATAAATATGGTCCTGTAATCCTTTGTACAAGTAGACTATTTACAGACTTGTATACAAGGTTTACATTTAAGTTATTAGTTGTTTCTTAAATGCTATATACGTACATGTGATGAATATTGTATGTTATCCGAATGAATTGATTCACATTCATCATATGATGTTTGGCGCTAAATAACTGTTAACTGAAGTTCACATTGTTCTATAGGATAAGGCACAAAGTATTAGATTCACTTGATAAATATATTTAGTCAAATGAATAACTAATAATCATGAAAGGGGATCTGTAATAACATAAGAAATGCACATATTCATTATTTTTCTTCCTCCAGGAGGTATTTGTGCTATTATTAATCAGTAGTCCGGCTCTGGACTATCATATCTTGCACTTTTCGATTGTATTTACGCTTGCTTAAGTATGTTGCTTATTGTATTAGAATCTTCATAAGTTTAAACTTATATTGATTTACTTGCCAATGTTGTTTATTGAGCATGAATGTTAGGAAAAATCAAGCATTTGGACTTATGGCTTATTTAAATCATAGTAGTATAGTAGCACAGTCCATAGCTCTGTTTATTGAATTTTGATCTATTGTTTGTTGAGCTTCACCTACTTCAAGATTAATGGTCGATTACTAGTTCAATTGCAATAACTTTAATGCAAGCCTCAAGTGCCAGTACATAGCATCAACAAGTGAACACATGTAATCATAAAACAGTGATATTGCCTTGCATTTATTAGTAACAAGCTATTGATATCACTTCACTAATCAAATACAATTATGTATGACAATTTGAGTAGTTTAGTTATGTCAGCTTAATTTTAGACCATATTCCTTTAAATTTTCCATTTTGGGAGAAAATACATATAACCATAACTAACATTGGGCCTGTGTTATCCCTATCCCATCTTTACTTTTTAATTGAAAATTATGAAGGTAAACTTGGAATTTTTGCAGTCTTCAAAAATTAATGCTTATTATAAAACAATCAATTCTTTGGGAATGTAATCTGTTATTTAAATACTAGAACTATGTAAGCATAGATTCTTCAGTGTAAGAGAGACCATTTCAGCAAAAAATCATTAAAGACAAAGCGGTCTTCTTCGGACAATGAAACAGTTATTTGTATTCAGATTATCTCATTGTTATACAATATATATTACTTGTTTTAAAAGATTGCTTTGTTATTATATTAAGACAATTTTCGCTCACAAGAAACTTTGAAAGACTAGTTCCATTTATTATAAACTAAGGATTATTTAAAATTGTAGAGCCATTGTTGAAAAGGAAGAAGTACTGACAATCAAAGTAAATCCTTGATGGAAAAAAGGAACAAAAGTCACATTTGAAGGATTAGGAGATAAGCGACCATGCTGCCTACCTGCAGATGTTATCTTCATTATTGTTGAAAAGGACAATCCATTATTCAAAATAGCTGGCCATGAATTAATACTCAAAATGAAAGTAGGATTCCAAACTCATTTATTATGTCGATATGTATGATGTTATTAGAATGATAATAAAACTAGATGCAATTGAATGCATTTACCATGATCCCGTTATGAATATTTGGAATGAAGATTTTTTGTTCATGTGTTGTAGATGGTCAGCGTGTTAATATTAGGAATAAAATTGTTGTTAATGGTGCAAGCCAAGTCAGGAGAGGGGTAATGCATAGACATTACTCCGGTGCTACAAAATAGCGCCATTTAATGGCAAATTTTTTGGAAACAGTTTGGTGCTAATGTTAACTTTTACAGAAATGCTATTTTTATAATTAAGAGTATCATAGAAAATAGTCTATATCAATATACTTCACACATCTTAAAACATGACCCTTACCTTACAATGTGGGACCATTCTCTTCTCCTATTTTTAATAATTCATTTCAATTCAAAAAAATTCCAATAATTTCCCACTTGAATTTTTCAAAAAATTTCTTTTCGAGCAATTGGAACGAGGACCCATTGAAGGGCAAGTCTCATGTTCTGTTATATATGATATAGGAGGGCAGTATGTCTTTCAGCATAGATAAACAATGGATAACTGAATCAGATCTAAGATCTACATACTATATAGACGAGATGCAGAAGTTCATTAGTTTTGTTGAAGAGAACGGTGGTAAGAAAGGAGTGTATTTATGCCCTTTGCACCCGGTGCAAAAATATGAAGACGATCAAATTAGATGAAATTCATTTTCATTTGCTTATATGGGGTATCATCCAATCATATATAGTGTGGTATTTTCATGGGGAAAAAAGGGCGGAGATGGAAAAACAACAATCAGTTAGTCATGACACAACTACTGATGAGTCTGAACATATTAGGATGGAAGATCTGGTCAATGATTCAGATAGATTTCATCGTTTTCAACCTACAAATCCATTGCCTGATCATGCTAATGTTGGAGAGCAGTCTACTGATTATCCAGATTGGCAGGCCAATGAAAGTAAGAAGTATAAATCACTTTTTGGTAGCGTAAAAGAGCCGCTGTATCCTTCATGTTCAAAAGGGATTACGAAGCTGTATGCCATTGTAAAACTGAATAGCTTGAAGCCCCAATACAGCTTTTCAGATAATGGTGTGACTGCACTTCTCAAACTAATAAAGGAGTTACTCTTCGAAGGTAACACGCTGTCGACAAAGTACTCCGACGTGAAGAAGATCATTAAGCAAGTTGGGATGAATTACAAAACTTATGATGCATGCATCAATGATTGCATATTGTACTGGAAAGATGATGAGAACAAAGTTTCTTGTACAAATTGCAATGAACCTAGATATATGACATCATTAAACGAAGAGAGAAAATGCACCAAAGTACCTCGAAAGACATTAAGACATTTTCCTTTAATTTCTAGATTGAAGAGACTGTATACTGTACCATAGATAGCAAATGCGATGACCTGGCATGGTCGTGCCAAGTCTGATCCAACCGTAATGCGTCATCCATATGACACTTCTCAATGGAAAGCCGTAGATTCTTTTGACCAAACTTTTGCTGCCGAGCCACGAAATGTCACACTTGGAATAGCAACAGATGGTTTATGTCCACATGCTTCTCTCTTACCCTTACAGTTGTTGGCCAGTAATTGCAGTACCATATAATCTTCCTCCGTCTATGTGCATGAAAAGGGAGTTCTCAATGTTAACATTGTTGATTTCTGGGCCAAAACAACCAGGAAAAAATATTGATGTTTATTTACAGCTGTTGATAGACGAGTTAAAGCAGTTATGGGAAGGAGTCGTTACATTTGACTCGTTACGTAAATCTGAGTTCACAATGAGAGCTAGGGTGCCGTGGGCAATCCATGATCACCCTGCTTTTGGGACTTTATCGGGATGTACAACTCACGGTTACTTTGCATGTCCTATTTGTGGGGGAAAACACTTGTTCTTATCATCTTCCTGAAAGTAAGAAGATGTGTTACGTGGGACATCGAATGTTTCTTCTTAACGAACACAAGTTTCGATACGATAAGATAAATTTCAACAACGAACAAGAACTTCATCGTCCTAAATGGCCATTGACTAGTTTTCAAGTTGAAAAGAAAGTAGCGAATATCAAAATGAAAGTTGGTAAACAAAAAGAAGAAATTGGTCGAAAACGGAAAAAGTCAACCAATGAAGATGTTGACAGTATTTCTGGATGGTATAGGAGGTCTTTCTTTTTTGATTTACCATATTGGAAAGCAAATTTGATCCGACATAATATTGATGTTATACATACGGAGAAGAATGTCACGGAGCATCTCATTAGCACCATTATGGACCATAAAGATAAGTCAAAAGATGGCATCAATGCATGCAAGGATTTGAAAATCATGGGTATAAAACAAAAGTTGTGGGTGATGGAAGATCCTGAAACAAATAAATTAAGCATACCAAAGGCAACTTTCACTTTGAGCAAAGAAGAAAAGATACGGTTTTGCACTGTTTTGAAAAATCTGAAAGTTCCTAACAAATTCTCTTCTAACTTCCACAACAATGTGAGCATCAATCCTCCTGAACTAAAAAATATGAAGTCACATGATTACCATGTCATAATGCAGCATTTGCTTCCGGTATTACTTCAACATTCTTATCCACAACATAAGGATCTACGAAATGCTATTCATCGTATTAGTTTATTTTTAACATTTTGTGTTCAAATATGATCAATAGGGAACATCTTTTAAAAGAAAAGGCTAGCTTAGTAGAAGCAATGTGCGTTTTTGAAAAACATTTTCCACCTGCATTTTTTGATATCAGTGTCCACCTTATGGTTCATTTAGCCGATGAAGCGTTGATTTGTGGCCCTGTCAGATATAGATGGATGTATCCATTTGAACGGTAAATTTCTAATTTCAGTTATGTACATCATTATTTCATATAATAGCTACCGTCTACAATATATAATTGATCACATTTATAGGTTGATGAAAACATATAAAGGATATGTGCGCAACAAAAGATACATTGAAGGGTGTATTGCAGAAGGATATATCGTACAAGAAGCTAGTCTTTATTGCATGGAATATATGCCAAACGGAGGTGATGGCAATCATAAACATACCCGCGAAGCATTTTTAGACGAGGACGATGAGTTTTCTGGTGAGATACCTCTGGATAATGGTAAAGATATAACGTTAACCCAAGTGCAGTTTGAACAAGTGCGTAGATGGGTCCTTAATAAGTACGATGGATTGGATGAATGGAAGAAGTAAGTTCACGAACTTGTCTGGAATTTCAATTTTTTTAATTCATTTTATATATACATTTTAATATGTGTTTTCTGTAGGAGGTATAATTCCTATGTGAAAAGTACTAGATTTCAACCTCGAGGCAGAACCACCATGAAAGTCGTTCAAAGTTTTAATCTATGGTTACGTAATGAGGTATAACATCGTCTTAAGTATTTCATGTGTTTATAAGTGTGCAATACACCTTCGTGATCACGCTTTTTTACTTATTTTGTTTTATGTACCTGTTAAAGACCATCGATGTCGATCCAACTTTGTGGCGGCTAGTGCACGGGCCGAAGTTCATAACGCGTAGTTATATGAAGTACCAAGTGAATGGATTTTCATTTTCCACGAAAAAGTACGAAGACCGTATGGTAACACAAAATAGCGGTGTATGCATGAGAGCAATTACAAAATTTAGAGCGAGTGGTAAGGATAAAAATTATAAAGCAGAAACAACGTATTACGGGGTTATTCAACAGATACTTGAGTTGGATTACACTGACTTCAAACAAACAGTTTTTTATCGTGATTGGGTAAAAGTCGAGGATAAGGTCAATGGTTGCAAAATAGATCCCATTTCAAACCTGAGCATGGTAAATTTAGGGAAATTGAAGAACAAAAATAACATGAATGACGAGCCATTTATTCTTGCATCAGAAGCGAGTCAAGTTTTCTACTCAAAAGATTTAAAAAAATAATGGATGGCCTGTGGTCTTGCATACACCAAATGGTTGACTAAAAATGTGGATGACATTGAGTTCCCTACCATCTATCAATAAGTTTTTGAAGACAATGAAAAATTATAAGACCTTACCAAATCCATATGTTAACTTATTAGTATTAGTACATCAAAAGATTGTGTGTCTGTATATTTTTAATTGCACGATTGTGTGTATGTATGGTTTTGAATATTTTATACATGATTTTGATTTTCCTGGTTGTTTTGCAAGTTATAATTTGCAAAATCTCTGTATTCTTTTCTCGATTATGATGTTATATTATATTTTGATCTTTTAAGGATTTGTTGGGTGATTAAACACCAAGTTGCAGGAACAAAGTCACAGAGTTTTGAGCATAGCTAAGGGTAGACATATATCCCTCGTGGTTTATTTGTTGGTCACTCATTTCTTTTAGATTATATCTTACTCTACAATTTGTTAGCCTTTGCATATTTATCTACTTTCTGTCAAGCGCCTATTTCTTTTCTTAAAAAAAAGTTTGTTATTTTGTTTGTTTCTCTAAAGAGGACGCCTTGACATATTAGTTAGATCTATTGAATTCTCACTATGCTCAATATAGTATACAAGTTTTAGTAGGAAATGAGAAAAGGCAATCTTATATTATGTTTGAAATGAAGTATTATATTCTTATGCAACGGTCTTTGTAATAAATGCATAGTATTTAGTGAATAGTATGCAAGAGTATCTGATTCCTACACTGGTGGAACTCTATCTTTGTGACTTTGATGAATACAGATCTTGAAGCATTGAATCATCAGTTTCTATTTTTTCGGTTTGTTTTACCTATTTGTATAACTCATGTAATATACATATGGGTCACATGATTGATACAACTTTTGTTTTTTTCCATTATAACAGGCTATTTCTTATTACTTGGTGGGATCGCCCGTGACATCAACACAAGTAGGTTGTCCATTGCTCTAATCTAGCAATGCATACAAACTTCTTCCTTGATTATTGTTAATTGCACTGTGTTGTACCTCTTTCATGCATTATTGGATCTTAAGTTAAGACTGCATTTCATTTTCAAGAATCCTTTCATAGTCAGTTTATGCAACGCTTGTAGACAACATATTTTATAAAACTGTGATTATAATGCATTATGGGCCTTGGACTTGATTATGTATTAACTGCCTAAACATTTAGTCTTTCATCCGGTAAGTTTGTATGAAAACAGAACTTGAATGATATTTGTTTTTATTTAGTTTCTTTGTTTAACTGTTATATTAACTAAATACAATGAACTGTTGTTTCGTAGTTAATTTAATTAGTATTAGTTAATGAAATAACTAAATTTAGTTACAAGTAATTGCTAGTTTAGTTTGTAACTAAATATTGTGGCAGTTATTGTTAATTGATAAATGTTTATTTAGTTTGTAACTAAACATTTAACATTAACTAAATTAAATTGGCAATTTAGTTATCATTTAACAATTTAGTTACAAGTAAATAACTCAGCTTGTTCACTGAAAGTTTATTTATAGTTAGTTAGTTAATGAAATAACTAAATGATAACTAAATTGGCAATTTAGTTTGTAACTTATTTAGTTAATTGGCAATGATAACTAACTTATAACTAAATTTGACGACTATATGGTTTATTTAGTTTGTCGTCAAATTTGTAAGTTAAACAAATTGGCAATATTTAGTTTACCTGTGTGTCCTAAATGATAACTAACTAAATTGGTTCACCTGAACTAAATTTATAATCAAATTTGGTTTATTTAGTTTATAGACTATATAGTTTAACATCTATGAAAGGCCCTCCTTTTAATAGGATAAATTACTGAAAGGCCCTCCTTTTTATGCTTGTATAGTAGAAGGTAAATCAGGTTTATCTAACTACGGCTTCTGGATCAACTTTCAGTCGCGATTAATGGAAGGTAAGTGACTAAAGGTTTTTTTTATTTAGTTGCTTTGTTTAAGATTTTGGAAATTACTTTGACTTTGAAGCTTCTTAAATATTTGATTGTTCTACAATAATGAAACTGGCTTTTGCAGATTGTTTGATACTTAGATGCATCACTTGCTGTACATCGTCACTTGCTGTGCAGGTTTGAACCAAAAGCAAATCAAAATTTCCATGTCAGAAAATCCAACATCTTCACATTCGTCATGTTCAGAGGCGAAGAAAGTTGATCAAAACTTACTTGGTGTTCCGGTTTCAGATAACGCTGGAAAAATCGCTACTACGCTTGGTAAACTAATAAGAGCTCATGTGCCGATATCATATATAAGTTGGGATAAAGTACCCGGAATATATAAGGACAACGTTTGGAACGAATTGGTGGTAAGTAAATATTTTTGTTTGGAACCAATTTAAACTAGAAAATAGCTAGTGGTGTTATGATCCTGATCTTCAATGATTTTACACTATTTAAGCAGTAACCACCCCATTATCCCATATCACTGCACAATTGTGCACTTCTTACATACCCTGCTGCCATCAAAATCACATTGCTCCTCCCTTGCTTCTTAACCACTGTCACATTCATCAACTCCCTCCTGCCACAATCCCATACAAACACTGCTTATCAACATATACAAACCAGTGGCACTTCTGCTTGCAATAAACGCTGCAACATTCTCACTTAACTGCAGCTTCAACCCTACCTCTAATTGTCCACCACTACTGCTTTACACCGCCTTCACCTCATTTCTCACCAGACAACATCCTACATCAGTTCAACATTTTCCCTACATACCATCCTCTGACATAACTCAGACCTTCCTCCACACATTCAACCTGCTACCGCAACTTCAACTTCATCACAGATAAACTCCACCATCCCTATAACCATCGCTTCTTCTCTCTGTCTCCTTACTCTATCACTTCCATCACCCTTCACCACCATGCCAAAAAAATCACTGCTCTTTCCATTTCATCTTGTAGCATTGTTTCTCTGCATTTCTGGTTCTCGTAATTCCAATTTGAGCATACTTCGTTGAACACAATAGAATTAGTTCTTTGTTGAGCATTGTTTTTCAGTTTGAGTATTCATAAATTTCATCCTTTAGCTTGTTTTCATTTAGAATTTGTTCATTTTCAATTTGTTCATTTTTATTTTGCATTTCCTCGTTTCTAAAAAAACAGTTTGCATCTTTGTATTGATAGTTTGCATCAAAATTTTCATTTTCACTGTCCATTTGTATTTACTGTGCATTTCCTTTCACCGTTTTTCATCATTTTTGTGTTTATTTCTATTAGCTCATTTTGTTCTGTTTCACACATTTCTGTTCATTTAGTTCTTTTGCACTGAAGAAAAAAAGAAGAGGGAAGAACAGATTGCATTTTCATTTTCAAGTACAATTTTCATTTTTTTTAAAAGTTTTTCTTGTTTCAACAATTTTCTAGGGAACCCTCTTCAACCCACAAAAACTTGCCTACAAAACTTGCCTTAACAATCACTGTAAACACTCACCATACATTCAACATTCCGTTCCTCAACAATCTGCTTCACCTCATCACATTCAACATACTTCCTCTCCAAGAACCACTGCTCACAATATACACTCACTATAATATGTATGTATTTTGGTATTCACGAAATGTTCCAACGAAACCCAACTGTATGTGTACTATTTTACAAAGTATTCATTTTCACTTTTCTTTCTGTATGAATTGAAGTATCTAAACTTTCAGTGAACAAGCTGAGTTATTTTTGCAGAAAATTTATGAGCTCGATCCGCTTTCAAAGGAAATGTTTTTAAAGAGAATGGCCGAGGCTTTTAGGAGATACAAGAAAAACCTGAGAGTAGTTTATTATGGAACTTTCAAAAATGACGAAGAACGGATGAAAAATTGTCCACCTACAGTTGCTCAAGAAGATTGGGAACAGTTCATAAAAAAAGAAGCAACGCCTGAAGCGAGCGGAAGAAGGGAGACAGGTAAAAAGAACAGAGCATTGCTTAGTTATGGTCAACGTGCAGGACGTAAAAGTCACGCTAAAATAGAAAAATAAATGGTAATTTATATCAATTTTCATTCATATGCTTTAGTATTCACTGTATCTACATTCTACATACATACATCTACATGTGTACAAACATCAACTATTTCAATCAAATTTGTACTTGTATTGCAGATCGCTGCTAGTCCATTAACAAATATCAGTCGTCGTCAAGTATGGGAGAAGACACACTAGAAAAAAGATGGTAGCATATCAGATGCCAGTTCTTCATACTTTGTAAGTTAAACAAATACTAATCAGATGCTAAAATATGCGTGTGCCACTTCTTCATACTTATAACAAATACTAACTTGCACATTCTTTAAAATTCCTTATTCATATAAGTATTGTCATATTTCAGGATCAAATTGCGAAAGCGAAGGAAAAGATCACTGATAGTGATGAAGAAAAATTGACAATGGATGAAGACATCTTACCACAAGTGCTTGGTAAGGATGCAAGGGGTAGGAGCCACGGTGATGGGACCGTTATACCAAAGACTAAAGTTAAGGCTTGTGCCATTGCACAGAAACGACTCAGACTTGTTCATGGAGAGCATGATGAGTTGAAAATGAGGGTGGGAAGTTTGGAGGGTACAGTGGGAAATTTGTCTAGGAAAATAGAGGTTTTGATCAAATGGTGGGAAACATCGAACAGGGAATTCATGCACCGGTCAATTCTTCTAATGGAGGACGCGCCACACAATTCAATGCTCCTGAATTCGTTGCTTCGTAGTTCCAGAATTCGACCGATGTAGCGAACAATCAAAGATGTGAAATCCTCAACTTTGATTTAGACATAGTAGAAAAAGGTATTTATTACAACATTTCTATTTTTAGTTGCTTTCGAGCAGATATTTTGTTGGATAGATCTAAACATATTTATTGCAACAGGTACTATGCCGAGATTCTACATCGTCCAAAATCCATGGAAAATTTGTACCACCCACACATGAAAAAGCGGTGTTGGACAACATACTGCTACCGGATGAGAGAACCAGCAAAATAAATCATCAATTTGCAGAGACCTTTGCTGAAGTTGGAGTGGGTGGGTATGTGTGCCATCGAAGGGTCTTATTCAATTTCTTTAGACGTTGGAGCAGGTATATTTTCTGTTTATGTTAATATTTTACTATGTATTGTTTTTTGAAACCTCATGAAATTTTAAGCATTAACATTTAGAGCCATGAAATTTTTGGTTATATAAACAATCAAACCTTTACAAATTTGAGCACTGAAAAATTTAGACCGTTAACCCATTTGATTTTTAAGCATTATGAATGCCATAAATTTTGAACTTTAAATTTAAAATTTGATGTTTCAAATCGTAGAATTATTATGTTTAATATTATTGAATTTTGAAACTTTGATTTTTATTTTTGAAACTTTAAACTTTAAAAATTCAGTATTTCAAAATGTATAATTATTGGCTTTACTATTGTCAAAATTAAAATTAAAAGCTATGAAATTTAAAATCCTATTAGAATAGCATCAAATTTGGGTTGTTATACTAAAATTTTTTCCATCAACTTTAGAAACTTAAACATGGTTCTCTATAATTTTTAATCCTTGCTTCGGTACTATTTGTATTTTCTTTAATGTATGTTAAACATGTTTTTGATCCGTAATTGGATTTGAAATTAATCTTCGCCATTTCAGTTATTGTTCACTTAGGATTCTGCATTTTATGAATAATGAGGTTAATTATGCTCCTTCTTGAAGTATCATTAACTCTAGATTGGAGCTTGGTTTAAATTTAAATTTCTATGTTGTTTTTATTATTTTGTATGTCATGCTAAAATAAGATAGAAATGTGAAGAAATATTTTTCATTTTATCTTGCAGTTCTTCCCTTCGTCATGGCATCAAAAACTTTTTGTCTTTCATGCCAACCTAAGCTGCAAATGTGAAGAAATAGTTTACATTTTGTTTTAGAGGTCTTCTCTCCATTATTCATGATAAAAAATAGCATCTTCGTGCAAGGTATTTGATATTTTTAATTTTTTTGTCATCCGTATTGGAAAATATTTCATTACCTGGTTCACATGATACATCAACATTTGACTTATAGGCATCCTTAAATTTAGGGTATATGACCATTTTGAATAAATGCAAGATGAAACAATTTACAGTAGCCACAACAGTATTGCTTTACTTCTTTTCAAATGTTGATGAATTATTTAGAATTATAGCATACATGTATTCAATGTTACAGTATCATTAGAATATGTGAACAAAATTGTCAAACCAGCAGTCCCTTATAAACCAGAAAATATGCAAGCTTTATTCATCTTTGATCTGTACGAAAAATGTAACAAAGGGTATATGCAAAAAGTTTACCCTCATATAATCTTTTTAGTTATTGTTCAATATCTTGGGAGTCCTATCTGCAACAAGTTTATAGTAATATACGCTTCATCTTTTAATAGAGAAGGGTTACGCTCATATGTGGTCGACATTTTGATCATTCATTTTACATATTATAGAACTTTATGTCCACTGACTATGTTTAATCATTTGGCCATCCATTGCTATATGATTTCAGTTCAGAAATTGTTTCGCTGTTTATAAACATAATAATCAATAAAATAAACATGTGATGCAGTTTTCAAAATTTGTGGATAAGATTGGTTTATTGAATTTTTGAGTAAGAATTATCTGACTACGTGTGCATTTACTAATTTAGTTGTTGCCTCATTTGTTTTATGTAAGTTGCTGTAACTCATTTTACATGGATTTCTATAGTCACATTACTTTAGTTTTCATCTTCAACATATCTCAATTCTGAATACCTTAATGTGCACATTCTGAATACCTTGCTTTTCTTTAGTGAAAGTTTTTGCTTCTAGGTCATTATTGTATAAAATTTGACTTTAATTAGTTTTCTTACAACAATAATCATTCTGTTTGTTATCATTTCCACATAGGATGTATTAATGCTAAATGACTCTTGAAGTTGTAGGATATGTGGTATCTCATTTTTGTTACTGCATGCAAAGACATAGTTTATAGTTATGCTTAACATAGTTTATAGTTATGCTTATATTTTGCAGTGAAAAAGGGATGGACTTGGTCACTTGAAGCTCAGACTCAGCTATGGAAACTTGAAAATTTCAATCTCCAAACTATTTGTATTAAGTTATTAATGTGTTATTAAACTATGAATGTAATTAAATGATTTAAGAGACTATCTAAAATCTAGAATTGTAAACTATATGTATTAAGCTATTTGTATTAAGCTCAAGCTCAGACCATATGCTGAAATATGGTAGAATTATAAACTATCTAAACTATGCACTGTTGGATTAATGTTGCTAGAATTGTAAACTATCAAAACTATGCGTGAGATCTTTGTTGTGCTTAATGTGCCTATATGTGTTGAATATACGGTTAATCCCAAATGTAGAATTAGTATCAAATTAAACAGGTACGTAGGAGCAGGTCATTAGGTACGGCTTAAAAGTCGTATCTAACTAACAAGTTAGACACGGCCATCAGCCGTATCTAAATGACCTACAAGACGCGGTTCGAGGTTCACTTAGGTACGGCCTTAGGCCATATCTAATTGTTCTATTAGCTACGGCTACAAGCCGTATGTAATTCGACTATTAGATACGACTTTTAGCCGTACCTAAATGGACAATTAGATACGGCTTTGAGCCGTATCTAATTCGACTATTAGATACGGCTTCTAGCCGTACCAAAATGCACAATTAGATACGGCTTTGAGCCGCATCAAAACTATAAGCTCGCCAAATTTTGATACGGCTATAAGCCGTATCAAATTGTCATTTATGGTTTAGTGGTTGTTCCGCTGTTGATGTTATCTTTTCTTTCTGCTGCTATTGTCTTGTATCATATCTCTGATGTATATTGATATCTATTGTATCATCTGTTGTATCTTATTGTATCAGATAATGTATCAATGTTGTATTTTGATATATGCTATTCATTTCTTCCGCTGTGTTGTACTTAATGTGTTATAAGCTTCGGCATGATTCGAATTTCAATGTTTGGATCTACGACATTCAGGTACAAGTGGAGTCCGGATGTCGATTTTCGAACGTTGGAATTTGGACCGTGACATTCTATTCTAATAGGGAACTTGCACTGTGAACATATACATATACAATATAAACAATGTCAATATCACAATATAATGTCAAACATCAGCTGTCAGGTGATAATTATCAGTGTTAACATGGTAATAACATGGAATAACATAACATATAATCATCATTAACTTGCATAACATTTTAATTACTAAACACTTGTTATCCATTTACCATTTCATAAGTAGAAATGTCGGAGTGAGAAAGACTCACCTTTTCAAGTTGAAGACTGCTACGACACACAAAACGATTCCAAAGGCATGACAATCAAAAAATGAAGAGGCAGTTGGAAAATGAAAAGTCCAAGTATATGAAAAGTCAATGGAAAGTGAAAGGTTTTTGACTATTGGAATTTCGTTTTCTTTTAAATCAAAATAACTAAATAAATTTCAGTAAAATAAAAATAAAAGCTAAACCAAATAAAATGAAAAAGAAAAAGAAAATATAACTTAAGGAAAAATAGAAAATAATTAAGAAAATAGCTAATATATTGAAACTAGCATTTAGAAATTGTAAATAAAATACAATAAGCTTTGGAAAATTATAACATCACTTTAAAAATATTTTTAAAATGAAATAAATACATAACATGCCATATTACACATATTAGAACATGTTCTGACAAATAAAAATATTATTTATATAAATTAAAATAAATAATTTTGTTAAATAAAATAATTTACACACAATATTGTAAAAAGCATAACTTTCACAATGTAAATCGGATTTCAACGAAACGAAAAGCAGTATTCTTGAAATTTAATTTATTTTCATAATAAAATATAAAATTCAAAATTTTAAATTTTAAATTTAAAAGTCAAAGTTCGACCACTTTGACCAAAATTCACTTTTTTTGTAAAATATTCAATATATTCAAGTTTGAAATTATAATTCACATACAAATCGAAATTAATATTTGAAATAACAAAAATTATTCATTTTAATAAATAAAATAAAGTTTTATCCATAAATAAAATAAAGTTTTTAAATCAGGAATTTCAATTAAAATAATCAAAATATACAATTAAAATAATCACAAAATACAGGGTTGTTACATCAACCTTGGTTTACAAATTTTTTAATTACTCACGAACTAAGTAAAAGATGTTTAAATTAATTTGGAATGCTAATGCTCCATCTAATTTTTTTTGCATATGTGGCTAATTCTACACAAGAAATTAAATACAATCGAATTTTTTTAAAAAAAATTTGGTTATAGACAAAAAATTATGTTTCTTATAACTCAAACTCAGAAAACATAACACATTTATACTATGATTGTTCATCACTATAACAACTCGTCTTGAAATAAGCTCAAATTCCTATCAAGAAAAGGCTCATCGAAACTTAGATCTATTTTAAAATTGGCTGTTGGTTGGTAAATAAAATCAATATAGGGCTATAACTATTTTTTTGGAACTCACAGTAGAAGAATCAAAGTATAATAGCAAATTGCACCCATTTATTTCAAAATAACTTCAAATGCCATAATGTAGAGCAAAACATAGTCTCCACAACAACTGTTACATCACTTTTTCAAAAGTATTCTTTTATGGGTACAATAAAAAGCATCATAAACACATAACAATAACTGCCACAAAGCTTTGCTTATGCCATCTTCAAGCATCGTCATTTTTATCACTCCATCCTTAACCTCTATTGTAATAAGGAGTGAGTCATAACAACAAATGTTTGGTGAATAAAGACCTCAAGCCTTATTATTTCAGTACTTGTGCAGTATATATCAAAATAAGAATATGCCTACGTCTTCTAAAACCATTTAATACTTCATGTAAGGAAAGGAGACGAGCCCTCAAATAACCACTTAATACATTCCATTCTCAAAGCAAGTTTTCCAATCATATGACCCATAACTAACGTCATAAATGTCTAATAATGCGAGAGATAAAGCCCAAACCATTTAATACTTTTTAATGGAAAATAAGAAGACTCTGACCATTTAAGACCTCAATTAAGGTATGCCCCATCATTTAATACCTATTCCCAGGGCGGAATCTACATAGGTATCTATCTAGCTGACATTGCACGGAAATCTCTTCGGACACTTGATACTTCATATTGAAGCGGACCATTTCGAGATATCCTTAACCATGCCTAAACTCAATCCCGACCATTTAATACTTCATTTTAAGAGAAAGACGAACCCTCAAACAACTACTTAATACCTCGAAGCAGGTCCTTCGTTTTATGATCTGTACCCATACAATGTCTCACATTAGCTCGACTATTCGTAAGTACTGGTAGCCAGACTAAATGGGCTAATTTACCCTACAGAATTGAGAATAACCTCATGTCATTGCAATTACTTATCATAGGTGATGTTTCACGTTAGTCCCAAGTCACACCGTTAGTAGCTAGAAACCGGGAAGACTTTTGTGTCTTGTGACTGACATCTCACCACTCATGGCTTAGTTATATTTTAATAACTCTTAATATATTATCACACACCTCACCGCGTCCATTAATTAGGCTATATAACAATTCCCTTTTATTTTGCCTTAGCAAATCAATTACCTTCCTAAGGGGGATTTAATGATAATGATTACCTAATTAACTATGCAATTATACATTATTATTGTACGCTATTTACGGTAATTAATATACAAAAAAAATACGCGCCAACTATTTTCCATGCATGCGGAGATTCCACCGTAACTAACGATTAAATATCAAATAACAATAACATAAGTCATTTTCTATATTATCATTAGTACCAAATTTCCAATATCCGTAATAAGGGATTTCAATATCCTTAAAAAAGGATTCAACGTTCAAATCCAAAAATTGTAATAAACACAACTGTACATAGTAAAAATTTCAAATCAATATATCACATCAAATCAGGAATAATTTCCAGCGATAATATTAAAAGGATATAGTTGCTTTAACTCATATGTAGAAGTTTCTCGTGTGCTGGTGATCGATCCTTCAGAATTTTTAACTACATGCTTTTCTTTAAATATTACTCCACCCTGCATTGTTTCGGCTGCATGGATTATATATTCCATTTAGATTTCATAACAAGGATAAAAAGCAGGTTATAGATAAAAGAAAACTTTAATGTTTGATAGTATATATCAACCATTACCTACAATACTTGGTTACATAGTTACATATTGATACGCTTAACAGATTTTGCTTGTTAAGTCGGATAATCAAACGGTCATTGGACTTGATAACAAAGAGTCATTAGACCTGTTACAGATGTTAATTATTACCTATAGGTTTTGCTTGTTAAGTATGGATTTCAAACAGTTAGCAAAACATCATTTATACGTGTTAACTCACTGGCTCGATAAACTTCTTAAAGCTTGTCTAGACTGCAACATTGCTAGTTTATACCACTTAATCTTAGTTTGATATAAATGGATAAAATTGTGAAGTATTGCTTATCTGATTTGTGTAGTTTAAAAATTAACATTTCAGTAAATTTTTAGGTATCGTCGTCCTTATCTTCCATTGTTCTCGCATGAAACAAATGGTCGAGCAAAATGAAAAGATGATCAAAGAGCTATTGGAAGAGAGGAAACGCGACCAAGTTGAAGCTGCAGAGCAACTCGGATCAGGGAAAAAGCAAATAGAACGTTTAGGCATGAACAAATAGAGAGGAGCGGGTTGAATTTGAGGATCGATTGCACATTGAATGGGTGGAGACGAATCAACTTGTGACGCTCCACCTCTATACCCACGCTAGCCAAGGACACTACGGGGTAATGCCGTCAACTAGCACAAAGAATAAGGCTGTTGAGGAGCGACCATCCGTGTAATTGCTTAGTGCGAGCACCGATATGTCAGATAGTATAACATGCATTTTCTTTTCAGGAGGGAATCCGACATACCGATACAAATCAAAACTACTACACAGTGGCTATATATATTCTTTGGAAACAAACATAGAAATAAACATAACATAAATCAGTCATAAATATCCATATCACAAAGGCGGAAAAAGATATGAATATTACACATAGAAGTGTACATCAGAATAGTGGTCAAACAAGATCCACAATATCACAAAAGAATAGTTATAAGTGCTAGACAAAATAATAAGTATACATCAATGAGTCTATATCTCAAATGTACACAACAAAATAAACTACTAATCTAAGTAGTTAGCCAAAAGTCAGAATAATAACTCCAGAAGAGGAGTCAAGTAGCAGCACCTGCAACATCTCGGTCTGACCAAAGTATTATTTAATAAGAAAGTAATAAGCGGATCAGTCTAACTATAAATATCAGATGTAATGATATAGAATAAGAGATACGGCATAAAGATATAAAACTATAATACCATACCATGATAAGTATGTAATTGAAAACCAACCAGAGATTAATCAATATCACAAGAATCTTCTCAAAGATCAAAATAATGTCATACTCTTTATTTTTATTCACCAAACCATAAATATTGGCAATTATATCAATGCCAATCACAAAAGTTAATGACACACAAATTCACCAATGCACAAATATTGGTAAAACTTATCAATGAAAATCACTAAAATTGGTGAAACACAAATTCTAGAAATCATCAATGGAAATCCAGAATTCACAAAAAGGGGGAAAGAGGCCTATCACTAGAACGGGGCATGAAAACTCACCAACACGTGTATCACAAAACGGAAAGCTATTCCATGGTTGCTAACCATTAATTTTTAGCCGAGGCTCCACTAAAATGGCCCGAAGACCATGAGCCGAAGCTCCACTAAAACGGCCCGAAGACCATGGGTCGCTACCCTACCAAGCTGAAGCTCCACTAAAAAGGGGGTGTAGTCTCCCTCGCAGACAAAGAGCATCACACATTGCTAGTCTAAATCACAAAATGATCATCATTGATCGATAAGTGTAAATTACACTAAGCTAGTAAATAAATGAGTTTAGCTTCATGTCCTATAACCACTAGCTTAACTTAAATATTTACGAACAGATTGTAGATTTCCACTCGAAAATTGTCACAAGAGATTCAATCAAACAAGTCCAAGAATTAACCGACGAGGTAAACGCAAGCGTTTCATACCACTTGTTTTACTAAGCCGTTTAATTAGATTTCTCGTACGAGTGAGGTAAAGGTTTGTATAGACTAATAGATTAGAAAACGGTTTAAGAAACGAGCTTTGTAATAAAATAATGTTTGAAATCATTTTAATGAAAGAATTTTGATATTTGCTACTAGTATTGAAACCTTTATATTTTTAAAGTGACATATCACAAAAATGATTGTAGAAACAATCAATCACTAAAATTCACATATGAAGACGTGAATTAATTCCAAAGAAATCGATATCAAATCCATCAAAATGGATATTTCCAAAAATTCCATATTAGAAGTCATCAAAGTCGAATAATTGATAGCATCATCTAGGAATCAAAACGAATCGATAAAAATTGGAATCATAAACAAAATAGGCAAAAATAGGCATAATAGGAAATTAGGAGCAGGTTAGTCGACTGGCTCAATGAGTTCAGTCGACTGACTGTAGGAAAACGAGACCTCCTGTCTCTGTTATCTGCCTTTGGTACGCCAATTGGCTACAACCAGTCAACTGGATTCAAAGTCCAGTCGACTGACTGGAACCTAGGCAGTTTTCTGCCTATAAGTATTAGGAACTCTTATCCAACATCAAAGATAGATATAGACATAGGTGTGAGATAAAAATCTCACCTTTTCACAAAATCAAGGAAGAAAATGCTATACAGCAATGGCAAGAACAATCACTCTTCAATTCCAACCCAACAAGCTTGAATCTAAGCTTAAAAGAGAAACATTTCCTAAGTTAGGTTTTGGAATTTCTGAAATTGGAAAGAAAATGAGTTGGAGAAGAAGAAGAGGATGCTTACCAATAGTTTCTCTTGAATTATGGAGCTAGAACTTGAATTTGCAAAGAACCTAGGGCATAGGATTTTAATTTCCATTCTCTTCCTCCATTTTTGATGAAGCTTGAGTGTTAGAAAATGAAAGTGAAGTAATGAAGAGGAGAGGGGGTGGAGTAATGATATAAGAAGAGTTGGGTTAGTGGGCTGAACCCAAACCCAAACCCAAAGTGCAAAAGATCAAATTTTTAGCTATCTCCAAACATATCGAAGTTTATACTCAAAAAGGTCGCAAACGGCGTTTTGAACTCAATGGAAGTGGTCTCAAGTTCTAATTTGACTGTTTGCAAAAAGAAGCTTTTCGGACTATAATCCGACTAACGATGAAATATTTAAATAAAATATTTAAATATTCAATCGTAAAATATGCGGGTTGTTACACAACTACATGAGCAAATGCATGAACAAATTCAAGTCCAATCTCAAATGCAAATTAAGATATCTCGTATGATAGATGGAGACATTTCTTGTTAAACATTGAGTTCCATCCACTACATTGAGTTAATAGTTGATTATGTATTTGTTTTTTCTTTTTGAAAGTTATTGCCATAATTGGGATTATTTTGCATTATACATGTTGACGAAATATTGAAATTGATGTTGGATATGATATAATTGATCATGTTTTGGCTAATTGAGATTATGTGAAATGTGATATGATGTTTTTATTACTTAAATGTGTGTGTTTATAGTTTATGATGTGATATAAGTGGGCAGTTGCATAAAGTATGAATGAAGTTATAAATAATAAATACCATAAAAATACACTAGAATCATCAATGTATATGCTGTTGGAGAGAGCAAATACAAAAGGACAACGGATTTGTTGGTAAAATAGGTAGTGAAATCATAACCAATTCATCAGTAATTTATCATTAAATTGCAATGAATATACCGACGCTTTGCTGACTCCTATTAAAAAAGAAGGTTGTCTGTCTAATTATGTGGAAAGAAATGATCTCAAGTCAATTTTATGATGTAACATACAACCTCCATCATATTTCCCCTGACTCCAACATCTCTTCTTCCTTTGTGAATTTCAGCCTAAAATTGATCAATATTCTTTACTTGGATATTAATAACATACTTCATTATGGTAATAACACAACCTTTTGGCACGATGACAGGATTTTTCCTATTCCATTGAGAGTGGAATTCAAGTAGTATTTTGGCATTTGAAATTTCAAAAATGCATTAACCTCTAAGCTATATATGCCAGATAATGACTTTCCATAGAACTTTAGTTTTAACCATCCCCTTGTAGGTGATACCTTGACTTAATTTGTGATTCTTTGTTCTAAGCTTGAGTTATATGCCTTAGGCAATGAGAGCGACATTAAAAGTTGAGGTTGGAAAAATATAGAAATATACTCATCAACCTCAGTTTACAAATTTTTTAATTTCTCAAGAATTAAGAAAAATATGTTTTAATTAATTTGGAATGCTAGTGCTCCACCTAAAGCAAAATTGCATATATGGCTAATTATACATGAGATATTAAATATAATTGAATTTTTGAATAAAAAACATTTTTTATAGACAAAAAAGTGTCTTTAGCTCAAATTCAGAAAGCATAACACACTTACCTTGTGATTGTTCATTACTGTAATAACCCTCCCGAAATAAGCCTAATTTTCAATCGAAAAAAGACCCATCGAACTTAGAATCATTACAAAGCTGACTGTTGGTTAATCTATATATAATGAGAATACCTTCATTTGCAACTTTGGAAATTACGTTAATACCCTTGTTATACATTAATTAAAAATAAAGCAATGAAAGGATGGTTTCGTCCTTGCTAAAAGAAAAACCAATATATTTTTTCTTTTACACGTCCAATTAGACGTGCCATACGTACTGGTAAAAGTAATAACAATACATAGCTACTAGTGTGTAACACGTGCATTGCACACAGTACGTTGCAGAAAAATAATATTATAACTATTTTTTAATAATATAATTTATTATGTAATATTTGATGAATTTTGCTAGGATAAATGATTTATAAATTGAAATTACTATATTTATAACTATGTATTTTTATTACGAGATTCGTATATTTTTATATTTGAATAAAAATTAAATTATCATTTTTGTTTGATAAAAATGAGTTATATATTGATTTATTATTTATTAGGATTCATTATTTGACAATTAAGTAAATGAAAATAAGCATTCTAATAAATTTTGAAATTAATATTTTTTATAAAACTTCATAAATAAATATTCATGTACATATATTCTGAAATTGATATTTAGGTTCTGATGTAGTTGACTAAAAGATAAATGATGTATACATTAAATTACAAATATTACTTGAGAGAATGACCATAAATACCTAAAATAGAACAATTCCGAAGACTTAACATATTTGTATGCATTTATAGTTCTTGCAGCATATGTTCATCAAAATAATTATATGACATAATCAGAGTGATAAAATTATTTATTTAACTGCTAAAAGAAATATTAAGTGAAAATAAAACCTGAAACATTACACATCACATTGTCATTTTAATTATGTAAAAAATGATTTTTAACCAATTGCTTCATACCTTACTATTTTTATTTTATAATAAAACCTTTCAAAAATTATTTAATGTTTATGTAAAAAGGATAATTAATATGAAGAAAATTATTTCTAATCAAAATATGGTATAATTTTTGTCCATTAATTAACTCAGATTATGAATATAACTAATTAAAATGTTACTTTTTGTACAAAACATAATAATTAAAATTATCTGTTCTTTTTTAATATTATAAAATACAAACATTCATCACTTATCATTAATTGTAATGTTATTCTTCATAAAATATAATTTAATAATGATAAAGAGTCTATTTGACCTATCAATTTTATGAAGGAAAAACGTTAATACGTTTGCAATGATGTACCATTTTGAAAATAATTTTTTTGTATATATTTGTTTGTAATGAAATATCAACTTTAGAAAGAAAAAATTATGTATATATTTCTTTGTATTAAATAACTAATTTTAAAAAGAAATAGATTTTATGAACATAAATGTAGAAAAATGTAAAAGTATCTAAGATAATTTTGTATATAGTTGTGAAAATATTAAATTACATGGACTTGATTGAGAATATAGTTTTACCATTTATGTTAGTACAAATGTGGTTACATATTGAATTATCATTTTTTATGATTTATTAGATCAATTAATAAATATTTGTTAATTGGATTTAGTTAAAAAAAATTAAATCAAAGATCAATTCAAAAATATGGACTTGAATGTAAAATAATATAAAAAACTTAGGAGTAATTCATAAATAATTGTAGAAATTATTGAATATTAGCATTTCAATGCAAAATGGTAGGAGAGAATATTAGAAGAACATTGTAATAGTTTGTATATAATTGGAGAAATTTAAAACCATCCGAACTTGAATGAAAAAAATTAGTTTTACCATTTTTATCTATGTGAATGCGATACACATATTGAATTGTCATTTAAATTTTTTATTAGATCAATTAATGAATATTCGTTAATTGTATTTATTTAAAAAACTTAAATTTAAGCTCACCTAATTATATTTAATATATATGGACTTAAATGTAAAATAACCAAAGAAAATTGGAAGAAATCTAAATAATTGTTAAAATTAGCATTAAATTTTAACGATAGAAGAGAGAAGTAGAAGCATTGTAATAATTATAATAATAATAAATTGTGAGGATGTGAAAATTAAATATCTAGAGAGAATTAAGGAGAGAGGAGGAAATTTCTAAAATTAATAAGAGCTTTAAATTCTACTGCTTTACTATTATTTAATAGATTACTTTTCTTTCAGAATCCACAATGGAAGGAATAAAGTATAATAGCAAATTATACCCATTTATTTCAAAGTAATTTCAAATGTCAAAATACAAAACAAAACATAGTCTCAACAATAATCGTTACATCATTTGTTCAAAACTATTCTTTCATGGGTACAGTAAAAAGCATCATAAATAAATAACAATAACTGCCACAAGCTCTGCTCACGCCGTTTTCAAGCATCATCATCGTCATTCCTTCCTTAACATGTGTTGTAATGAAAGAGGAGTCAGAACAATAAGTGTCTGATGAATAAAAGCTTCGAGCCTTATTATTTCAGTACTCGAATAGTATATGTCAAATAAGGATATATTTACGTGTTCTAAAATAATTTAATATTTCATATAAGGAAAGGAGGCGGAGCCTCAAACAATCACTTAATACGTTCCATTCTCGAAGAAGGTTTCCTAATCCTATAGCTCATAACGAATGTAATTAATGTCTAACAATGCAAGAGATAAAGCCTAAGCCGCTTAATACCTTTTAATGGAAGATAGTCCGACTCTGACCATTTAAGACCTCAATTGAGGTAGGCCCCATCATTTAATACATCATCCCAAGGCGGACTCCACGTTGCATCTATCTAGCTGACATTGCACGGAAATATCTTTGGACACTTAAATTATCTATTGAAGCGGACCTTTCCCAGATATCTTTAACGCTGTCTAAACCCAATCCCGACCGTTTAATACTTTATTTAGGGAGAAAGGCAGGCCCTCAAACAATCACTTAATACCTTCTGAAATCCCCAAGAAGGTCTTTCGTCTTATGATCTATACCCACGACGATGTCCCACATTAGCCCGACTATACGTAGGTACTGGTAGTCAGATTAACTTTGTAGATTTATCATACAGAATTGGAACTAACCTCGCTGCATCGCAGTCACTTGTCATAGTTAATGTTTCAGATCAGCCTAAAGGCACACTGTAGGTAGCCAGATTAGCTGGGCAGACTTCCGTGTATCTTTTGACTGATCTTGCACTACTTATGACTTAGTCATATTTTACAATACTCTTAATATATTATCACACACCTCACAGTGTCCATTAATTAGGCTATATAAGAATTCCTTCTTGTTTTGCCTTAATAACCAATTACTTTTCTAAAGGGGATTTAATGATAATTATTACCTAATTAACTACACAATTATATTTTATCATTGTACGTTATTTACGGTAATTAACATATAAATAAACACGCACCTAATATTTTCTATGGGTGCAGAGATTTCATCCTAATTAATGCTTAAATGTCAATTTTAATAATAATAATAATACAAATCCCTTTCTATAAAGGCCCGAAAATCCATACCCATGAGTCAACAATAAACCACACATGTCTAACCCAAAGTGAACAAAAGTCGGATCATCAAGGGTAAAATAAAGAAAATAGAAGAACAGAACATAATCTCACTCGAATGGAATAATATATAATATTGAACAGATATCTTTATAGCGGAAAACTTTTAAAATACATGTATCAGAATCTAACTAAATTCAGCTTGGATAGCTATAAACCTCTGTCCTTACAATTGCTGACAATCATCAAGCAAATGCAGAATAGCAACGAATAATAGAATACGTCCACACGTAGGTCAATATCTCCAGCTCTCCTCTTGGAAACTCCAACCGTCTTTAACTAAAGCTGGAGCAACTTGGATCTGACCCAAGTATTGAAATACCCGAATCAGGCTTGATAAACCAGCAGAAAAACTCAAATTATAAATGACAGTGTCATATATCAGCCTTTGGAACAAAACTCTTTTGAAAAGAAAGAGTGTCTCATAGTGAAGGGCTGCTAGTTGATCATTTGGGGATAAAATCCCACTATACATATAGTAGCAGTAGTCTCTTCGTTATGAAATATCCAATGCAAGGGCTATTCGCTACTAATCCTAACAGGATGTGGTAGGAAAGTACCTTCGGTTTCGTTCGCTACCAGAACAAACTTGTATGGACGAGTGTCTGACCATGCATTCTAAATCACAGTAGGTGGTCTCTATATAATGTATATAAGTCGGTGGCAGAGAAGACACCTTCTCTTAGCTTAATACCCTTTCCAGAGACATTTGAGCTCAGGAAGTTATACGTTTGTAGAAATCAGTCATGTGACTGTGGAATGACAATGTGGCATTCAAAGTGGAAAGAGATGTTACCACAAGCCTCATCAACCGGTAAATGACTGAAGTAGGATTAGATGCGGCAAGGCTAAGTGGTTCGCAACCATTAGGGTATGATCATCCCCTTCTAGATATAATTTTACCCGTTATAGAGTCAAGGTATTAATTAATGTGGAAAGTATGCTAAGAGACATCTCAGATAAAGGTTGGTAACGACCGGGGGATGACATATTCGGTACTATCTAAGTGTAGAGGTAGGCCAGTCTTTTGTTGATATGGGAGCAGATTATTGTGGTCCTCGCGACATCCATCTAGAGATGTACCATCGGAAGGTAGTCCCTTCACCTGGTCATTTGTATGGAAATCCATTCTCCAATAAGAACTTGCGGTTTTGTTTATAGAACCTAGTATGCTGGAATTTAACAATGGTAACAATTTTGATTAAGATTAATAAGTTTATTTGGAATTTTTTTTCAAGAATTTCATTAAAAATAATATCCCTTAATTTTACGTAATAAAGAGATTTGGTTACCATAAGGTAAAAACCAGTTTCATATTTATGTGTGGCGTGGTCTTATGAGATACCTTTTTGTTTTCAAAACATCATACTTTGAGTTCTCACACCAGTTCCATGACCGACCAGAGTTTTATTTTTCCCTTTCAACTCTGGGTGCCCTAATTTTCGGGTAGCCGTGTAGTCACGATACCTTTGGAGCACATGGGAGCATGTTGAGGAGCATTCTGGAGAAATATTTTAGACCTATGAAGCTGAAGTACCCTATGTAGATATCTACCTGTATTCCGCTATGTTGTGTATTTAGTATTTCCCAGCAGAAGTAAGGATAGGCGATTATAACAATCCTCGCTGGATTAGTATTTGACTCTGATGGAACACTTGGAGTGATCGCTTATGTATAATTAAGTGTTGAATGCGATCCGAGAATTTTTGTTTCTATCTTTTATCTTTATTTCCCCTTTGATAATTTGCCTCTCCAGCACTTGGATTTATGGCACGTGAATCCGTGGATATATTAGTGTCAATTTCTGAGAGTCGAGGATACAGGTCATTCACATTTGGTATCAGAGCTCTTGGTTGAGCAAATATCGAAGCCCGAAAGGAGTAAGTCTCGTCAGAGATAGGATTAGCAACATCCTAGGATGAGTAACTCATCAGAGATAGGGTTAGTAACACCCAAGAATGAGTTGAGAATATTATATATGAGCGCGTATTTGTTAATTTTATAAAGAATAGTTTGGTTTTAAAAAGATGGTAAATGAAATAATTTTACCAGGTTTATATTTTATATAAAAAGAAATATTTTGATATAGTTGGAAAAAAATGGTTGTTTGGAATGTAGATTAGTAAAATATAAACATCTTGTGATTAGAATTGCATGATTTGACTATAAGATGTTCCATAAAAAGAGTAAAGGAATTATTGGAATTAAGATTAGAAAATATAAATGCAATCATTTTGTGATTAGAATTTCACAAACATATAGAAGAGTATTTTAATGAAAAGATTTGTAACAACCGGATATTTTCAGCCATTCGCTTCCGCACATGTCGGAATTGAATTGCTCAAAATACCACATTGTAAATAAATTTGGAGCAAATGAAATCAAATACACAGAATCACAGATACAGAACATATCAAAATAACTCGCAGCAGAATATAAAACCACAGTAGTTCATGAAGCTACTATTACAAACTCTCGAAACATAATACATAATATCAGTTTCAAAACAACAGCATAATATAAATCTAATACATAGAGGTCATTAATACATCAAATAAACCGAAACAGCTGAAATTTTGAAATAGATAACTAAGCAGATAGACAGGTAGGCTCTCCAGCAATGACCAGCTCCAGAAAAGAATCCAAAGCTGTAAATACTCAAACTGGCCCGAGCGTAAAGCAAAACACAAAACACTCGAGTCAGGACAATATATACTTATATAATATAAACCAACTCAAGTGAACTGTAGCAGTAATGCACAATAACTTAAAGGATGCTTGGGATTGCCCATCCTCTACGGATCTGTTAAACTATAAATTTATATACATCCCGTGATTAAAATTTCAAAATAGTAATTTATATTTTGAAATCAAATATCATTTCAAAAATTCAATATAATTCAAAAATCCATTTCAAAATATCACAATATCATATCTTTCCAAAGCTACATTCATTTTATTTAAAATACCATTTCAACACACATTTCAAAATAGTTTATATTTCAAACCAATTACTTCATTTAAATCATTAAAATGAAGTTATTATATTTAATAATTAACTTATTAAATCTTCAAAAATTAAATCTTTCAAAGTTCATTTATTTACTTAAACTTATCAAAACAATGAAAATTCATCTTTCGCAGTGTTAACCTCGTTTTGCCAACGATTCAAGGACTGGACCGACTCATCCAACCAAAGACAGGACCGACTCATCTACTCAAGGGATGGACTGACTCATCTACATAGAGGGATAGGACGACTCAAGGGGTTAACGGTTCACAAGGCAGGACGGCTCAGTGAGTTACCGACTCATCAAGACTATCGTCTCAACGACTCATGGTAAGAAGCGACTCAGAGCTTACAACGACTCAGTGGATCAACGACTCAACAAGTTCGCGATTTATCATATGAGACGACTCAGGGGAAGTAACGACATAAGAAGGTGGATCCTTGTGCCGCTTCATTTATATACCGCTACATGATAAGTCGTTAACGGCTTAACGACTCACAACTTAGAATGACTCGTCCACGACTTAAAGCCATTGGGTCGTAATCCATTGCCACAGTGCCTATGCCAAGGAAGATTGACTCGTAAGCGACTCAGGACTTAGCATAAAATCCAGCAGAGGAATAAGCCATGGAAAAATCAAGGGTTGGTTCGATGAGTCGGCCACGACCTAATTTGACTCGGCCACGAGCTAAGCATGGGTCGAACACGACTCACGACTCAGGGCTGAAAACTCCTATAAATACATGGCCACCTCCAACATTCAGGGGACCTTTGGCCAATCATTTCAAGCGCCAATACTCTGCTGAATTCTCAACTCACCCGACACTTCAAGTTCGAAAGACATTTCAACTAACTTCAAGGGAAAATCTAACGCCATCTACATGGATTCGAAGAATTCTTCTCTACCAAAGTTTTAGTTGTTTGTCTCATCATAATTGTAATTGAAGATTGTTGTAAAGTTGTAATCGGTTAAGCAATAAAGAGAATTAAAGTGGACGTAGGCTTGCCTTGAGCCGAACCACTATAAAATCATTGTTATTCACTGTTTTTTCTGTGATTTTCTGCTTATACTCTGCTCCCGAATCATCGGGTGGTGCTTTCACAACTACACTTCATACACCGGGGTGTTAGCGTTCAAATTTTAGCGTTAACATTTTTGGTGCTTTCACTGAGAACTGAACTCAGGCAAATCGTCATCATTGCTCCACGAAAATTTGATTGAAGAATTGTTAAGGGAAAACAAGTTGCAGCAATTTGTGGAAAAGAATAGCAGCGATCCCGCTTCGACTAGTCAGGGGCAACGAGCTCCTGCTCATCAACCCAGGACAGGTGAAAAGACTGCAGGGCATGAATCCGGAAGGCCTGTTATCAATGTCATTACGGGAGGACCTCACCCAGCAGGCAGGAGCTGGGGTGAGATGGAAAGGTATACCCGAGCTTTGAAGTATGTACCGACCGAGGAAGATGTATTCGTTTTGGAAGGTGCTATGCCCCTGAAGCAACAAAGAACTTTCAATGATGATATTGTGTTCAGAGCCAGGGATTCCGCAGGTATTGAAGCTCCTACCTTCGATCCCTTAGTTATCTCGGCTGGTATCGGGCCAGCTATTGTCAGAAGAGTTCTCATTGATTGTGGTGCATCCTGCAATATCCTCTTCAAGAAAACATTCGACCAAATGAAGATCCCTATGGCTGATGTGCAAGCCTCATCGCAGAAAATCGCTGGCTTCACTGGGGAGCCAAAACAGCCGATAGGAACCGTTGATTTGTTTGTGGAACTTGGAGAAGGAGAGAGAAAAGTGGTCCGCAAGCAAACTTTTGTGATTGTCGACGAATTTTCTGCTTATAATGCTTTCCTTGGCCGTCCAACTCTCGCAGCATTCAAAGTTGTTCTGGCCCCATGGTGCCTCACCATTAAACTTCCCACAGATAATGGAGTGGGAGTTATAAAAGGGGATCAAAATGCGGGGCGGGAATGTTATCTAACAGAGCTACGAGAAACGAGGAAAAGAGAAATGGGAAAGGATGCGGCAGCCCCAGTCCGCATCAAAGAACCAGCCTTGTAGCAATTACAGGGTGGACCCTGCACTGGCGAGCACAGCGGAGCAAGGAAAGAGATGGATCCTAGAAAAGTCAGTGCAGGGGAGAATAGAGTGGTACCAGTGGAAACGACAATACCAGTACCTGTTGACCCAAAGGACCCAAACAAGGTGTTGAATGTGGGTTCACAACTTAATGTGTCAATTCAGAATACCTTAATATCTTTTTTAAAGGCAAATTTGGATGTTTTTGCTTGGACTCATGCCGATATGTGCGGAATATCCCCAGAAGTTGCAGTACACACTCTAAATATTGATCCAAAATTTACACCTGTGAAGCAGAAAAGGAGAACTCAAGGTCCAGAAAGGTCGGCAGCGTTAAAAGAAGAAGTTGATCGGCTCATGGAGAATAATTTTATCAAAGAATCTACCTATCCGAATTGGGTTTCAAATCCAGTGCTGGTTAAGAAAGCCAACGGAAAATGGAGAGTATGCATCGATTTTTCAGATCTAAACAAGGCCTGCCCCAAAGACTGCTTCCCATTACCCAGGATCGATCAACTGGTAGACGGAACAGCGGGACACGAATTGTTATCTTTTATGGATGCCTACTCCGGATATAACCAGATCATGATGCATGAGCCAGATCAGGAGGACACGAGCTTTATCACCGACGTTGGTCTTTACTGCTACAGAGTTATGCCCTTCGGGCTGAAGAATGCAGGGGCAACATACCAAAGACTTGTTAATGCTATGTTCAAACCGCAATTGGGCAAGACTATGGAAGTCTACGTCGATGACATGTTAGTAAAGTCTAAGAAAGCAGTGGATCACATAGAACACTTAGCAGACATGTTCGCAGTCCTCCGAAAATACGGAATGAAGCTCAATCCTTTAAAATGTTCATTTGGAGTAGAATCCGGAAAGTTTTTAGGTTTCATCGTGAGCGCTAGGGGCATTGAGGCTAGTCCAGCTCAAATTACCGCCTTAAAGGAAGTCAAAGTTCCTAGAACAAAGAAGGAATTGCAAAGTCTCAATGGAAAAGTCGCCGCCTTGAGTCGGTTCATTTCCAAAGCCACAGATAAATGCATCCCATTCTTTGACGCCCTAAGGAAAGGAAAGAAAAACTTCGATTGGACTCCCGAATGCCAAAAAGCCTTTGATGAATTAATTCGCCATATGGAAACGCCTCCAATACTTTCTAGGCCTTGCGATGGCGAGGATCTTCTTATATACTTGGCAGTATCATCTCATGCTTTAAGTGCAGCGCTGATAAGAGAAGACAAGAGGATTCAACATCTAGTTTACTATATCAGCAAAAGACTCACTGGGGCAGAGATGAATTACTCTAAGTTGGAAAAAGTCGCCTATTGCCTACTAATTGCATCTAGGAAGTTGAGGCAATATTTCCAAGCTCATCCTATCAGAGTCCTCACTGATCAACCTTTAAAGCAAGTCCTGTTTCGCCCTGAGACTTCGGGCCGTCTTCTAAAGTGGAATATTGAACTCAGTCAATATGACATCACTTATCATCCCCGAAAAGCAATCAACGGACAAGCTTTAGCGGACTTCATCGCAGAATTCATAGATAAGGGTAACAGTGAGGAGGAAACGATCGATGATTCCCCAATCCAATGGAAGTTATATGTCGATGGCGCGAGAAACGACTACTGTTCTGGAGCCGGAGTTGTACTTGAGACCCCTGAAGGTCGATCATTATGCTATGCACTAAGATTGGAATTTCCTTCAACAAACAATGAAGCAGAATACGAAGCCCTTATCGCTGGCTTAAGGATTGCTAAAGAACTAAACATCCGAGCGTTACAGATCTTCAGTAATTCTCAGCTTATTGTATGCCAAGTCAAAAAGGAATTCCAAGCAAAAGGGGGGAATCTGCCCGCCTACTTGTCAAAGGCTTGGGAACTCCTGGGTGATTTCGATCATTACATGATAAGTCACATTCCTCGAGAAGGAAACATGAGAGCAGATTCTCTCGCAAAGTACTCTAGCACAGGCGAAGCTCAATTTCTGGGGTTAACTCCAGTGGAGGTCCTGTCGACTCCGAGCATTGATGAGACGGATATTGATTGGATCATGAGCGTGTCTCAAGAGCAAGAATCATGGATGACTCCAATAACAGAATATCTGCTTAATGGATCTTTACCGGAAAATTCAAAAGAACGAAAGAAGCTACTGAGGAAAGCCTCTCGCTATATAGTCCAGGATGGCCAGTTATACAGACGGGATTCTCAATGCCGTTATTTCGATGTGTATCCAGGGAAGAGTCCAAAACAATCCTAGCTGAGGTGCATGGGGGAGAATGTGGTGATCATTTAGGTGGTCAAACTTTAGCGAAAAAGATTCTTCGATACGGATATTTTTGGCTAGAAATTAATCGAGATGCAGCAGACTATTCCCGAAAATGTGACAGATGCCAAAGATTCGCCAAAATCCCTAGAGCTCCTTCCACTGAACTCACACAGATGGTCAGTCCATGGCCGTTTGCAATATGGGGGATAGACCTTGTAGGACCGTTACCAACCGCCAAATCTGGAATTAAGTATGCCATTGTTGCTGTAGATTATTTTACTAAGTGGGCAGAAGCTGAACCACTGGCTACTATCACCTCAAAAAAGATGATAAGTTTTGTGACTAAAAGTATCATTTGCAGATACGATGTGCCTCAAAAAATAATTACAGACAATGGTACTCAGTTCGAAAGTGAAGAATTCCAAGATTTTTGCAAACGATTCAAAATCCGAAAAAGCTTTTCAGCAGTAGCCCATCCGCAGGCAAACGGGCAAGTGGAAGCAGTAAATAAAATTATCAAGTCAACCATCAAGAAGCAACTTGAAAGAGCAAAAGGTGGTTGGGTCGATAAGCTACCGCTAGCACTATGGGCATACAGAACTACCCACAAAACTGCGACTGGGAATACTCCGTTTTCATTGGCATACGGATCAGAGGCAATGATTCCGGTAGAAACAGAGGTCCCTTCACATAGAAGAATCCATTTCAATCAAGCGGAGAATGAGAAACTACAGCTTGAGGCACTAGATCTCCTTGATGAAAAAAGAGAAGAGGATGAGCTCAGAATCGCATCTCATCAGCAAAGGATAGCCAGACATTTCAATTCCAAAGTTCGCCAACGCAGCTTTGAAATTGGAGATCCAGTCCTAAAGAGAATTATGACAGCGACAGGTGTGTTTGGGCCAAATTGGGAAGGACCATATGTCATAGGTCAAAAGCTTCTGGACGGCACATTCAAACTCACTACTGTCGAAGGAGATCAAATTCCAAGAGCTTGGAACAGCAATCACTTGCGTCCATACTTTACTTGATAGCTTTGTTGAAATATTGTAAAAAGAATTATGAATGTATGATTCCTGTAATTGAAAGCGATTGTAAAACCGATGCAAGTGAATAATGAAAGACTATAAAGTGGATGTAGGCCCAAATTCTTGGCCGAACCACTATAAATCTTGTGTTCCTTATTATTATTACATGTTTGCTTTATTTTCGATATGAAAAGTACATTGAATGTATTACTGAAATGTCGATTTAAATTTTTGCAGGCAACGAAAACAAAACTTGCACATTACAAGACCAAGTGATTCTTGTTATCATTCAACAAACAAACTCCAAGTCACAAAATTCCCGAGCTTAAATCCTAGATAAGAAGTGCTTCAATTGAACGGTCAATGATTTCGCCGAAAACGGGCTTTAGCTAATAAATTGAGAAATTTGAACAAACAAACATCCAATTAAGAAGCTTATGTCCGTTCTCGTGAACTGGCCTAGCAATGAAGTACACTTCTTTGGATTAAACAAGCTACTTGTAAGAGAAGGGAGTGCAAGCTTGAAAAAAATAAAATAGAGGATCACTGAAAAGGCGTAAGCAAGTGGACAAGGAACAACTAAAGTCCTCTTCGGAAGCACAACTCTTCGGAGGATAAAGACCTCTAACGAAGCATATGCCGTAAAAAAGAAAGTTCTCTACTCAACCAAAAAAGATTGGAGGAGTCATGACCCTCCAACCATGAGAGAGTAACTTCCAGGCAATCTTCGGAGGCCCATTTCACCAGGAGTTGAAGTGTTACAACCGCTCTTCGGAATTTCACTTCACCAGAGTTGAAATGTAAAAAAAAATAAAAGCCCTCTTCGGAGGCCCATTTCACCAGGAGTTGAAGTGTTACAACCGCTCTTCGGAATTTCACTTCACCATAGTTGAAATGTAAAACAAAATAAAAGCCCTCTTCGGAGGCCCATTTCACCAGGAGTTGAAGTGTTACAACCGCTCTTTGGAATATCACTTCACCAGAGTTGAAATGTAAAACAAAATAAAAGCCCTCTTCGGAGGCCCATTTCACCAGGAGTTGAAGTGTTACAACCGCTCTTCGGAATTTCACTTCACCAGAGTTGAAATGTAAAACAAAATAAAAGCCCTCTTCGGAGGCCCATTTCACCAGGAGTTGAAGTGTTACAACCGCTCTTCGGAGTTTCACTTCACCAGAGTTGAAATGCAAAACAAAATAAAGACCTCCTCCCGGAAACACAATCAAGAAGAAAGACCTCTTCGGAAGCCCATGTTTCACCGAGATTGAAATAAAACTTCCAAGTGTTGAAACGTGAAAAGGCTTTCTTCAAAGGCACAACTCTTTGGAGGTACACGTTTCACCAAGATTGAAATAAAACTTCCAAGTGTTGAAACGTGAAAAATCCCTCCTCAGAGGTACAACTTTCTATGTTTCTAAAAAAATAAAAATCCTCATTAAAAGCACACTTTAACTTTCAAAGGAAGAGTGATTTACCTATTCTGGAAAATAATCTTCCTCAAAAAAAAAGAAAAAAAAGAAAAGAAAAGTTAAAGTATCCTTCAGAGGCCCGCTTTACCTCATAGAAGAATTCACTTGGTAAAGTGTGTACATAAGCAAAAGAAAAAAGTGATTTCTTCGAAGGACAAAGCGTAAAAAGTCATATGAAGGGAGTTGTACTCTACGAAAAATTTCTTCAAGAATGAAATAATTATTCTTTAGAAAATAAGAGTGCAAGTCCCCTCGAAGTATAAAATATTGCAGCAAGCTTATGGTATGGGGGCAACATGGTATAGTTATATACAATATGGTATAGCCACATCGGCGAAAGTAATGCTCAAACAACATGCCATAAGCCCGCTGCAATATCATATAAATAAACTTGTGCAAAAATGAATAATAAATGCATTCTCAAATTCAAACAGGAGTCTGTACAAATAAAGGATCATTTTATTCAATTGTATTGCAGATACAAGTTTCAAAATAAAAAGCAGGGGCCGGTACCCGCACAATTCTCGACCAGTACTTGCAAAAGACAAGAAGCTAAAAACTAGAATCTTCATTTCTTCTTGCCACCTTTGGACCCTTTACCCGACCGAATGGTTAGCTTTTCAGGTCGGTCTGTAGGCATAAGGGAAGAAGGGGAGGGAGGTGCAACTGGTGCAACTTCCGGTTCCTCTTCAGTAGCAATGATTTTCTTCCCCCTCCTCTTCGATGTTCCGTGTTTCTTTCTCCTCTTCGAAGAAGACTCACTCCCTGGAGTAACAAGAGCAGACAAAATTATGTCATCAGAAGGAGTCCGCTCCGGAGATATCTCACCTCCCTCAAGTCCCTCGTCTTTCTGCTCTTGCGAAGCGATAGGGTCATCTAAGCCATGAAGAGCCTCTATTTTCTCCTCTTGTGACCCGGGCTGTGAAGCAGAAGGAGGAGCCACCTGAAGAGACGGAGGAGGGATAACCGGAGGAGGCGAAGTTTGCACAGCACTTGTTGTTTCAACTGCAGAAGAAGAGAAATTAAAAATATTAGTATCTCCCCAAAAGAAGGGAGATATGGGTTCGTCAAGATTCAAGAAGTAATCGAGAAGCTCATCAAACTTTTGAGGAGCAAGCAGGCAATCCACCTGAATCGGACCAATGTCAAAATTACCTGAAGATATTTGCTTCGTTAGTTCAATCTCATAATTTTGAGCTCCAATATCCTCCAAAGCCTCATCATCAGTAGGGGTAATTACCCCGATTCTTGTAGGAGGCGGGGAATGAGCACTGGAACCTGTGATGTCAACTCCAGGAGAAACTAAAGAACGTTCAGAGGTAGTAGGTGGTAATTCTTTTTCAGAACGTTCCTCTTCCGCCATCCCAGTCCGCACTCTAGCAAGTTGCTCTTTTCCCTTCGCAAGAGCAGCGCGAGTTTCCTCATCTAGGTAGCGCGCCTCAAGCTCTTCCTCGGTATACCCGGCGCCTTTGAACATGTCGAGAGCAGCTTCCCACACTTCAGCCAAGGTGATTTCGTATTTAGGACCAAGAAAAGAGAGACTGCCATGCCCTAAGACGCTGTGCAAGTAAAAGTCGAATAGATTTGAACTGACGTTGGCTTCCATGGTTTGAATAGATTCTTCAGCTGCGATTTTACCAGCCATGCCCTCATCTCGTTCTTTTTCAGTTTTAGCAAGTTGAGCTTTTAACGCTTCAATCTCCATGTCTTGGGCGCTCATTTTACTCCGCAACTGAGCGACATCAGTGCGGTAATTCTCTACAACCTCTTCTAGCCTCTCAACTTTAGCTTCGGCATCTCTTTGGCCAGCATGTGCATCCCGCACTTGTTTTTGTAGCACCTCTTCTCTTTGAGTGTAAGTGTTAGAAGAGGTGGTAAGATCGTCTTTAAGCTGCTTGACTTCAGCTTCAAGTTTCTCGTTATACTTGGTTATGTTTTTCATCTCGATGTTGTGCTGGTCAAGAATCTTCTGCCATTCCGACTTATCGTTCTCCATAGTTAGCATCGCCTCGATATTGGCCCGATTGACCCTTTGGAGTTCATCAACAAGCTTTTTCCATCCAGACATTCTTTCAATATCGAGTCTGACGGCATCAAGATTTTGGTACATGGCTTCTTTATCGATGGGAACTAAATCAAGATCGAAGCGAACCCCCTTTAAGCACCAATTCGGGAATCGGCTCTGTAGGGTCGGTGGGCCCCTTTCAACACGATATGAAGGCCTATTAAGAAGTGTTTGAATAGCGCTTCCTTCAAGAGTAGGGGATTTGGAAGGAATGTCGATAGAGATGGGAGTGTCAAACTTTTCAGATATTGCAGATGCGTGTTTCTCACTAGGTTTGGCCCGCTTGCTCGGGTCCTCAACAATGTGGCTCTTCCCCCGACCATCATGTGTTTTACGTTTGTGAGAATCATCGCCTCTTGAAGAAGACTCATGTCGCACATCTATCCTCTCATGATGCTCTTCATATTCTCTCCTCTCTCTAGCTTTTCGAGCAGCTCTCTGCTCATCGGTTTCTCTAGGACCAGTAAGGTAGCGTCTATAATCATAGTTGCCACGCCCTCCATAGCGCCGAAAGTCTTTATAGTAAGAGCCGCTGCCGCTACGCCCCATTGAAGGATCTGAAAGGCAAAAAGACAAGTCTTAAAAGCCTTTAGAGAAAAGAAGTCAAACACAAACAAGTGCTGAAAAATCCTAAGTGTTGTGTAATGTGTAAACTACACGCATCAAGCTACAGACCACTCTGTGGAGTAGAGGTGGTGATAACTTGAGTAGGAGGAGTTGACATTTGTTGTAGAGAAGATGTCGCCTCGATTACAGAAGAGATAGTTTTGGAAACATCATCTTTAAAAAGTTCTTGTGAAGTCACAATTAGGTCGCTCAACCCCTCAAAAACATCATCACCATCATGCTTTTTGGGACTTGCTTTCTCAACTCCTTCGTCAGCAGATCTCCCGGAGGATCGTGGAGGTTCTTCCTCTTTGATAACTGGGGCAAGTGTCAAATTGCTAGACGGCCCCGCAACATCAGTGAGAGTGGGGCACTTCACCAGTAAAATTTCAGTGGAGGGATCTTTTGGCATAAGCTTTTCAGCCTCCGCTAGAGAATCGGGAACTTCACAAAGCTGAGTGGAACGAGAAGGGTGAAGGAGTCCAAATTGATGTAAAAATTCATCATTTAACAAAAACTTTATACTCCTCTCTTCTGCCGCCACGGCATTCAGTCTTTCAAAAATTTGCTTATAGCATGGATCTCTAGAGGGAGGAGGAAGTGCTAAAACAGAAAAAAAAGAAGCGAAGTTAGCATTTAGCAACTCAGATTTCGAAAAGCTCAAGAATGGAGAAATAAAAACAGGAAATCTTACTTCCTACTCTCCAGATGGCATAAAACCCTGGAGGACAGCGAACAAAGAAAAACTGATTTAGAAATCCATGAACGCTTTCAGGAAGATCAGTGATGAGTTTGCGGTTTCGAGCACTCCTTATAACTACGATAGAGGGATGATCTTTAATTTTTGTGAATGAGCAGAAGTAGCAGATTTCCCCAAAGCTCGGTAATCGGTCCAAAACTCTCCTAAATAGCACACATAACCCCATCAGAATGGCATGGCCGTTGGGGTGCAATTGGAATGGAGAGATAGATAACTGAAGCAGGAACTGCTGAAGGAAGTCATTAAAAGGTGGGATGGCACCGCTCAAGCACATTTGGCGATTGACAGCAATAAAGCCAAGAGGGGGCCTATCTGCAGTATCATTTGGCCCCGGCAGTAAGGCATCAGCTTCGGCAATGCCAAACTGGATGCGCAATTGGTTAAACACCCGCTGATTCAGAGTTGTGGAAGTTCTCTCCGGAGGGTTATCCAATGGGTTAGCTATTGGGAAGACATCTTCAGCCTGGCCCATCGGTTCTTCTTGTTGAGAAGTCATTCTACACAAGCAACTGGATGTTCAAATGCGAAGGTGCACGTTTCCTAAAAGTGTGAAGTGTTGTGCAGAACTAATGAAGATAAATAAGTAAATATAACTGAAGTTAAGCTAGTTGGCAATTGATCAATTACTAAATTTCAGGACTTGTTAATTTAAAAGTTTTAGGTATAGTGTTAGTGCAAACCGGTCAATTTCAGTTGACTATTTCAACATTGCTTTAGCACTCTACTTGGATTCGTTGGTTTAAAGTACTTCATTCACGCAATCCATTTAAATTAATTATCTTCTATTGACTAATCTGTCATTAGATGTGGGCAATCAATGGCAGTATATTCGTCCCAATCTTCTATGATTGTTGTATTAAACAGGTTGTATACTTGCAAATTGAAGCAATCTGTAAAACTAAAGTATGCAATAAAGTTTAACAGGTTAAAGTCTAGACAATTCAATATTCAGGCAGTTTATTTCAGCAATTCAAGTCAAAGATCGAGTCAGAATTATGCTTCAAAGCAGTACAATGTGATAACTCATTCATGTTTTAAAGGTTATGAGGCAAGTTAAGCTAGGTCGTTTATGCTCCAAGTCATTAATGCATCGAGTCACTAGTTCTCTAAGTCGTAAGGCATGGTAAAAGGAGAAATTTTTTAGTTCAAAGCAGTGTGAAATTCTCCAAGTCCTGTCTCGGCCGCGACTCAAATCCTAGGTTGCATCTAATTGAGCCGGTCATAGGTTCAAACCACAAGGAGCAACTCGGTATGAAAAATAGTCCAAGTGCTGAGTCGTTCACGACCTATGACTTGAGTCGTTCATGGCCTATGGCTTAAGTCGTTCGCGGTTCACGGTTCAAAGGATGAGTCGCGGTGAGGATCTAAAGGGCTGAGTCGCTCGTACGACCAAAAACCTAAGTCATCAGAAGACCAATTAGGCCGTATGAATCCTAAGTCATTTCCTCAACCGGTCGTCCACTCTCCAACCCATTAACCCGTTAAGGGTCATTTCATCTCTTCCAAATCCACAGACCAGATGATTCGAGGCGCTATAATCCATTGCCCCCTCCTCACACCATCAGAAAATCACTCAGAAGACCAACTCGAATCGCTTCAAGCGCTGCTGTGTCATCGTGGACAATAACGACAGCATGATCGATGGCAGTTGTAAATCGATTAAAAGCATGGGTCGCGATGGAACACGGCACAGAAATGCACCGAAGTAAAAAAGGGAAGTGGGGAGTCCGGATTCGTGAATCAGTGGTGATCGTAGATTGAACAAAAGGCGAACTCACTTACGCAATATGAGAGTAAAGATGGATTGGCAATTGATTAGCTTGGATTCGTCTCTGGAAGCTTGAGGGATCGCAAATGGCAGGATCAACTGAAACAGATAAACAGTAAAAGTATGGTAAGAGTAACGACTCAAGTCTTTTATAGCTTTGAGCAGTGAAAGTTGAATCGGCACACGAGACAGGATGAGTCAAAGCACACGACCTACGATTTAGGCGTGTACTTCGAGGGGCAAGTGTTAACCTCGTTTTGCCAACGATTCAAGGACTGGACCGACTCATCCAACCAAAGACAGGACCGACTCATCTACTCAAGGGATGGACCGACTCATCTACTTAGAGGGATAGGACGACTCAAGGGGTTAACGGTTCACAAGGCAGGACGGCTCAGTGAGTTACCGACTCATCAAGACTACCGTCTCAACGACTCATGGTAAGCAGCGACTCAGAGCTTACAACGACTCAGTGGATCAACGACTCAACAAGTTCGCGACTTATCATATGAGATGACTCAGGGGAAGTAACGACATAAGAAGGTGGATCCTTGTGCCGCTTCATTTATATACCCCTACATGATGAGTCGTTAACGGCTTAACGACTCACAACTTAGAATGACTCGTCCACGACTTAAAGCCATTGGGTCGTAATCCATTGCCACAGTGCCTATGCCAAGGAAGATTGACTCGTAAGCGACTCAGGACTTAGCATAAAATCCAGCAGAGGAATAAGCCATGGAAAAATCAAGGGTTGGTTCGATGAGTCGGCCACGACCTAATTTGACTCGGCCACGAGCCAAGCATGGGTCGAACACGACTCACGACTCAGGGCTGAAAACTCCTATAAATACATGGCCACCTCCAACATTCAGGAGACCTTTGGCCAATTATTTCAAGCGCCGATACTCTGCTGAATTCTCAACTCACCCGACACTTCAAGTTCGAAAGACATTTCAACTAACTTCAAGGGAAAATCTAACGCCATCTACATGGATTCGAAGAATTCTTCTCTACCAAAGTTCTAGTTGTTTGTCTCATCATAATTGTAATTGAAGATTGTTGTAAAGTTGTAATCGGTTTAGCAATAAAGAGAATTAAAGTGGACGTAGGCTTGCCTTGAGCCGAACCACTATAAAATCGTTGTTATTCACTGTTTTTTCTGTGATTTTCTGCTTATACTCTGCTCCCGAATCATCGGGTGGTGCTTTCACAACTACACTTCATACACCGGGGTGTTAACGTTCAAATTTTAGCGTTAACACGCAGCATTTGAAAATTGCTACAGAAAGTTACTTTCAAAACAGTTCAATTTTACAAAAGACAGCACTAAAACACTGTAATAGGGTTACAATAGTTCAAATAAAAGCTTAGTTAAATTCCACAATTATAGCACTTATGAAGTGCGATAATATCCCTTTATTAAAATTTAGCCGTTTGGTTCATTTATATCAACTACAGCGTTTACAATTGTTGTAATATCCTTTACCTTAGAAATAATAGCATTTTAAAAATGCTGTTAATTAAAATTCAGGGTTTTCAATATAGTTTCACAAACAATTATTTTTTGATATAAATCATTTTTAACTTATAAAATCATAATTTCTCACTTTTAAACAATCATTTAAATACCCGTATATTCATGATTTTATAAAGTTAAATTTCTATTCAAAAGTCAATATTTAATAATAGTTCACATATTAAATTTCAAACATTAAATTTCAATTCCTTATAATTAAATTTTAACTTAATACTTAAGTTTAAATCTCCCATATAACTTATTTTCATTTTATTTACTTACCTTCAAAAATGCACTTTTAAACAAAATTCATAAATTCCAACTTAAGTTATATTTCAAAATTCAACTTAAATATTCATTCATTTCACATTATAACTTTATTCAAAATCATTAGTATATTATAAAATCATTTTAAATTCATTATAATTCAAATATCATAAATTTATCATATTTCATATTTAATTTAAATTCCGTTTCATCACCAAATTAGAATTTCCAAAATAACTTACATTTCAAATTTCTAACTTTAACATTTATTTATTTCACTTATAAATTCTCAGAAAATCAATAATACTTTACAAAAATCATTTTTTATTTAAGTTTAAATCAAAATATTATAATATTTACATTTCTAAAATATTTTAATTTTTTTAGAAAAACATAATTTAACCACGGGTCTGTATATCATTTTCTAGCCTAGGTAAAATGATACGGATACCATATAATTTCAATCCGTAATTTACAATGAAAATCCGGCTTTGATCATTTCAAACCCACAATCCCAAGTAAGAAAGAAATAAATAAAATCATCCAGGCCTATTATTTCAGCCCATAACGATTTTTCCTTATTCTAAAGTCCGTTCGGGTATGTATCATTTCAACCATAGTGATTCTAGTCTACCGAGAACTTGCAATGGTGATAACTGATATAAATAACATAATAATATAATATAATAGTAACATGTGATATAGCAGGTGTAATAACAGGTGTAAACATCATATGATCATAATATAGCAGTTATAACAGGATGAAATACATTTACAGATTCAAGTGGTGTCGGTTTATCAGTTATATAGGTACAGATTGTCTGGTGAGAATAACTCACCTGTTCAGAGCTGGAGATAGCTACCAAAGCAAACAATACAGACACTACGAAGGCACGACAATACGGAAATGACTTGAGAGTAGAGAGCCAAAGCTATATGCCTTGATAATATATACACAAAACAATATAATAATACATAAGTTACAACACTAATTTATCGTCAAATCACATAAGAAATCTATACCCAAAACAACAACAAATGACTTGCACTTGCTCTCTACCTCATGTACTTCAGTTATGCAGGTGTTTAGCTTGGCCTAGGCTGCTATAGGCCTGGTTTGGGTGTGCAAGTGGTCGGCCAACATTTTTTTTTTTTGCAAGGTGGTGAAGTCTAGGTGCATAAACTAGGTGTTCAAGGCTAAACAATGCAATATAACATCACATCTTTGTCCCCAATAGTTTTGGCCAGTGGTCATGGGTCATGGCCAGTGGCACCTGGAGGTGGTGGGTGGTCTGGCAGAGGGTGGAGGTCAGGCCGGAGGTGGTGGTGGAGGTGGTAGCGGCTAGAGGTTGTGGAAGGAGGTGTTAACAAATCTAGGCTAGGCTTGTAGGTAGTGATGGGTTTTTGGTGGATTTTTGTGTAGACCATTGCCTTGGGTTGGTTCGGATTGAAGTGGAGGGGTAGTAGGATGGGTGTTGGCCAGAGGAAGGGGGTGGTGGTGGTCGGCCAAAGCCTGGTTGAGGAGGAGTGGAGCTATGAAGGTAGAGAACCATTGCAAAATTCAATAGAAAACACAAAAAAAACAAGAGAGAAGAGAAGATTTTACCCAAAGCTTGAACAACAAATGGCCGTGCAAATTTTTTTTGGTTGAGAGATGATTTTAGTTCGTTAAAATATAATGAAGTATGGATGAGAAAGAGAAGCAATATGCACGGAAAAAAATATATTGAAGAAGGAGGTTGAGAAAATGAAAGGTCGGAATGTAAAAGGACTTTGGAATTTAAAGAGTTCAAAACTTTTCATATTTCCACAAATTTCTTTTGAAATTTTGAATAAATGAAATATATATATAAATTAAAATATCAAAATTTAGTAAATAAACAAAAATAAATAAATATTAATTATATAAAATTTAATTAATCAAAAACAGCAAAAATTGCAAACTAGTCTTGAAAATATGAAAACAAATGCAGTGATCTTTGGAAAAATTTTACGTACTTGAAAAATATTTATAATTAAAGATAAGAACACAAAATAAAAATGAATTCACAAAAATAAATATATAAAATTTAATTAAATATAATTTAATGAAGAAAATAGCATAAAAATGGAAACTAGCCTTTAAAATAGAAAATAAATGCAATAAATTTTGGAAAATTTTTATTATCACTTTAAAATATTAAAAAACAAAAATATACATAAATTAACATATTAACACATATTAAAATAAAATATAACAAAGAAAATATGATTTATATAATTTAAAATAGACAAAATTGCAAAATAAAACAAATTATACTCAAAATTGAAATGTACATAACTTTCACAGTTTAAGTCCGTTTTCAACGAAACGAAAATCAGTATTCAAGTTATTAAATCTATTTCCATAATAAAAGATAAAATTTAGGATTTTAAATATTTAAATTTGAAATTTAAAAGTCAAAGTTCGACCAGTTTGAACAGAAATTCATCTTTAAGTAAAATATCCAATTTATACTGGTTTGAAATTATAATTCACGTAATAATCAACACTTATATTTAAAAATGAAATGTTTGAAATAAAACAAGTTTAAAATAATTTCAAAATAAAGTAAAGTCAAATATTAAAATATATAAAAAATCTAGGGTTGTTACACTCTCCTCCACTCAAATCTTTTCATCCTCGAAAAGGAAGGAAGCGGAGAAACAATAAGAAAGAACAATAGGTTGGAAGACATCCCCGAAAGAAGGTAGGGAAAAGGTAGCTAGGAGGGAAAGCAGGTTGAAAGACAAGGATGAACCATTATTTTAAAACATTATACATTTCAATTAAAATTTTATATTTACAACATTTTATAATATGATAAATAGTCATTTGATTCAAATTTGATAGTTCGAAGTAAACAATAATTAAATTTTTTTACATAAATGATCAAAATATCCTTTATGAAATACTTTACCAAAATACTTTTATAACTCGATGTCTTAACAAGTTTACTTTCGTTCCTACAGACTCTGGCCATACGTTGATCAGGCGCAAAGCTAGAATTCTTCAGGTACTTGGTAGACTTGTTTCAACACCTAGTGAAAGTACTGGAAAACACTTTTAAAAATAGATATGTAAAGTACAATCCAAACAAATCAACCAAACCAAAATAGTTATCTAACCATGGATCGCAGATACACAATGGTTACGCCTGGATCCCCTAGGTAACAATCGATATCCGTAAGCTTTCTCAGACCTGCAAGTTACGCCATGATGATAAGTTGAATGCAGGATACACAATGGTTATGCCTAGATCCCCAGGAAACAATCCGTACCCCTAGGCCGTCTCAGCCAGGCTGTTTCGCTACTAATGCGACCTACATAGAGTGCAAGATACACAATGGTTATGCCTGGATCTCCCAGGAAACAATCAGTACCCCTTGGCCAGCTCATCCAGGCAGTTGCACTATGCAGCCGCTCGAAGAAAAATCAATGGACACTCGAGTATCATGTCCGAAAAACCCAAACCAGAGAGAATAATATCGATAGAATGAATCCAAGATGTGGCCACAAATCGGATATCAAGCAGAAGGCACTTTCCATATTTTTACTTCGAAAATATGTATCATATAGTACCTTTCAAAATCACTTTCAAATACCATACTTATATAAAGTCCATTATATATAAGACTTCACTTTACAAATTGGGTACCTTTTCGAATCAACAGTTTCAAATCAATTTCATACTTATACAAATCATTTTATATAAGTTCGATAACTCCCAAATCAAGTATTTAGTAAATCAAGGTTCTCAATTTCAAACCATTCAATATCAATTCAGTTTCAAAATCATATATGATTTCACCAATCATTTCTTCCAAATTACATGTATTCAGTTTCAAAGTTTCTTAAAATAATCCAAATTTCCAGATCAACAAAATTTAGGTCAAACAAATTCATTTCCATTTCAAACATATATTCACCTTCAAAATCATAATACTTTCAAAGTTATAAATCTTTTGAAACCAAAATACTTGAAATCATTACACTTTGAAAGATCATAACATTTCGAAATCATACATTTGAAATCGTAAAACATTCCTTTAGTTCTTTACATTTCACAAATTTATTCAATTAAACCCAAATCTAAAATTTCCAATTTTAATTCAATTCAAACAATCAGTTTCAATTCAATTTAGTTTTCAAAATTTCAAATAAAGATTTGATCCACAAAATAAACTATTCAATCTTTTAATATATTTCAAAGCTTAAATGTACCATATTCCAAAATTAAATTTTATAATTTCATACATCTCAAATTTTACTTCATTATTACCTAGTTTTGAAATATTCATATCATAAATCCATCATTTTTAAATAAACTCAAATTACCGGTAAAACAAATATCCTTTCGTAATAATATAAACTACAAATATTCATTTATCAAATACCTTATACCTTTCAAAATTTCTTAGCTTTGAAAAGTTAACCTTGATTTGGAAGTACTCGAATCTTAAAAATAGTCAAAGAAATCATATTTTCAATCCAAGTGTTGGAAATCACCAACAAATCAGTAAATCAATTCCAATAGATAAGGTTATTCCAAAACAAATTTGAATCTCGAGGAATGGACACCCGCTTTCTTTAAATCATTTCATACATACACACACACATACATATGTCTTTCGAATATCAAACCATACTTCAAAAATCTGAAATCAAAATTTGGTTTCACAAAATCACTCGCATAACAAGGCTACTAGAGTGGCCTCTCCCCCACTCAGAAACTTGAAAATCAATGTCGATGATGCATGCATTCATCATCGAAATTATTTTCCAGCAACATAAGTGGGTTCTGGACTTTTATTTTCTTGAAACTTCTTTGAAATCTCTTTGAAATCATTGGAATTGGTTCGAATAGATTTGAAAATTTCTTATTCAGAAAATATCTTTAAATCATATTATTATTATATATTTTCCAAAATCTTAAAACCGATTCCAAAACACCGGTGTTCGATTCCTTGAAATTCAAATTCAGAACCCTTTAGTTATAAATCATTTTTATATAAATCAAATTTCTTATAAATTTTCAAAATTTCAAATCCTTTTGAAACTTTAAATTTTTATTTTTAAAGGATATATAATCTTTATCGAAAACATTTCACTTTTAAATACAAAATAGGTCATCCTTATTAAGATAATAATTTCGATGTATGCACAATTTCAAAATACAATCAAACACAAATTTCCAAGGGATTATTCAAGGATAGATTTCAAACAAACAGAGATTCGAATTTAGAGGAACTCTAATCAAATAAAATTCTGGTTCGAAGATAAGCTCGAACGAAGATAAGATAATTCAATTACCAAATAGAAGGTGGATAAGCATATATAAATCGCGGGCGACCTTAACCGGTCAACCGTGACTTCAGGAATATAATCAATTCAGAAATCTAAGGCAAATCGACATTCAATCGCCGGAGATAGAATCCGGATAGAGCAGGAGATAGATAGCATTGTAAACCGAGGATATAGAAATCTTCGGTGAATCAATGCAATTGTAAAGAAGTTTTGCCCCTTTACAAATCATTCAAAGATTGGTGGAATCACCGATCTTGAGAGAGGTCATTCCAAAGTGGAGTTATGGAATGCTCAAAAATCAAAATGGATAAAATAGGGAAGACAAGACTGGATTTCAGAACAAGTGGAAGCATTCCAAAGTTCAAGGAATCCAAACCGATAAGAATCGTAACCAAAAGATTTCTAACAAGGTGGATACAGAAGGAATGAAGTTTAGAAAATCTCGGTTTCAAAAATAAGAAATTTTTTATACCAAAATAATCTTTGAAAATCTTTAAAAAATCATTTGAAATTATTTTATACTTCGAAAATACATTCTCTCATAAAGAAAGGATTCTGAGGTTAATTTCACTTATTCTAGAGTATTTCTACCCTATCTCTAATGAGTTTTTGCTCCGCAGGCTAAGGTTTGCCTAAAAACCAAAGCTCTGATACCAGTGTAACAACCGGATATTTTTAGCCATTCGCATCCGCACATGTCGGACTTGAATTGCTCAAAATACCGCATTGTAAATAAATTTGGAGCAAATGAAATCAAATACACAGAATCAACGACACATAACATATCAGAATAACTCGCAGCGGAATATAAAACCATAGTAGCTTATGAAGCTACTATTACAAACTCTCAAAACATAATACATAATATCAGCTACAAAACAACAGCTTAATAGAAATCCAATACATAGAGGTCATTAATACATCAAATAAACTGAAACAACTGAAATTTTGAAATAGATAACTAAGCAGATAGACAGGTAGAATCTCCAGCAAAGACCAGCTCCAGAAAAGAATCCAAAGCTGTAAATACTCAGACTGACCGAGCATAAAGCAAAACACAAAACACTCGAGTCAGAACAATATATACTTATATAATATAAACCAACTCAAGTGAACTGTAGTAGTAATGCACAATAACTTAAAGGATGCTTGGGACTATCCATCCTCTAAGGATCTGTTAAACCATAAATTAATATACATCCCGTGATTAAAATTTCAAAATAGTAATTTACATTTTGAAATCAAATATCATTTCAAAAATTCAATATCATTCAAAAATCCATTTCAAAATATCATAATATCATATCTTTTCAAAACTACATTCATTTTATTTAAAATACCATTTCAACACACATTTCAAAATAGTTTATATTTCAAACCAATTACTTCATTTAAATCATTAAAATGAAGTTATTATATTTAATAATTAACTTATTAAATCTTCAAAACTTAAATCTTTCAAATTTCATTTATTTACTTAAACTTATCAAAACAATGGAAATTCACCTTTCGCAGCATTTGGAAAATGCTGCAGAAAGTTACTTTCAAAACAGTTCAATTTTACAAAAGACAGCATTAAAACACTGTAATAGGGTTACATTAGTTCAAATAAAACCTTAGTAAAATTCCACAATTATAGAACTTACAAAGTTATATAATATCCTTTATTAAAATTTAGCCATTTGGTTCATTTATATCAACTACAGCATTTACAACTGCTGTAATATCCTTTACCTTAGAAATAATAGCATTTTAAAAATGCTGTTAATTAAAATTCCGGGTTTTCAATACAGTTTCATAAACAATTATTTTTTAATATAAATCATTTTTGACTTATAAAATCATAATTTCTCACTTTTAAACAATCATTTAAATACCCGTATATTCATGATTTTATAAAGTTAAATTTCTATTCAAAAGTCAATATTTAATAATATTTCACATATTAAATTTCAAACATCGAATTTAAATTCTTTATAATTAAATTTTAACTTAATACTTAAATTTAAATCTTCCATACAACTTATTTTCATTTTATTTACTTACCTTCAAAAATTCACTTTTAAACAAAATTCATAAATTCCAATTTAAGTTATATTTCAAAATTCAACTTAAATATTCATTCATTTCACATTTTAACTTTATTCAAAATCATTAATATATTATAAAATCATTTCAAATTCATTTTAATTCATAATATCATAAATTTATCATATTTCATATTTAATTTAAATTCCATTTCATCACTAAATTAGAATTTCCAAAATAACTTACATTCAAATTTCTAACTTTAGCGTTTATTTATTTCACTTATAAATTCTCAGAAAATCAATAATACTTTACAAAAATCATTTTTTATTCAAGTTTAAATCAAAATATTATAATATTTACATTTCTAAAATATTTTAAAAATATTAGAAAAACATAATTTAACCACGGGTCTGTATACCATTTTCTAGCCTAGGTAAAGAGATACGGATACTATATCATTTCAATCCGTAATTTACAATGAAAATCTGGGTTTGATCATTTCAAACCCGCAATCCCAAGTAAGAATGAAATAGACAAAATCGTTCAGGCCTATCATTTCAGCCCATAACGATTTTTCCTTATTCTAAAGTCCGTTCGAGTATGTATCATTTCAACCCATAGTGATTCTAGTCTACCAGGAACTTACAATGGTGATAACTGATATAAATAACATAATAGTATAATATAATAGTAACATGTGATATAGCAGGTGCAATAACAGGTGTAAACATTATATGATCATAATATAGCAGTTATAACAGGATGACATACATTTACAGATTCAAGTGGTGTCGGTTTATCAGTTATATAGGTACAGATTGTCTGGTGTGAATAATTCACCTGTTCAGAGCTGGAGATAGCTACCAAAGCAAACAATACAGACACTACGAAGGCACGCCAATACGGAAATGACTTGAGAGTGGAGAGTCAAAGCTATATGCCTTGATAATATATACACAAAACAATACAATAATACATAAGTTACAACACAAATTTATCATCAAATAACATAAGAAATCTATACCCAAACAACAACAAATGACTTGCACTTGCTCTCTACCTCATGTACTTCATTTATGCAGGTTCTTAGCTCGGCCTAGGGTGCTATAGGTCTGGTTTGGGTGTGCGAGTGGTCGGCCAACATTTTTTTGCAAATGATGAAGTCTAGGTGCATAAACTTGGTGTTCAAGGATAAACAATGCAACATAACATCACATCTTTGGCACCAACAGTTTTGGCCAGAGGTCATGGGTCATGGCCAGTTGGCTCCTGGAGGTGGTGGGTGGTGTGGAAGAGGGTGGAAGTCAGGCCAAAGGTGGTGGTGGTGGAGGTGGTGGCGGCTAGAGGTTGTGGAAGGAGGTGTTAACAAATCTAGGCTAGGTTTGTAGGTAGTGATGGGTTTTTGTGTAGATTATGGCCTTGGGTTGGTTCGGCCTGAAGTGGAGGGGTAGTAGGATGGGTGATGGTCAGAGGAAGGGGTGGTGGTGGTCGGAAAAAGCCTGGTTGAGGAGGAGTGGAGCTATGAAGGTAGAGAATAATTGCAAAATTCAGTAGAAAACACAAAAAAACAAGAGAGAAGAGAAGATTTTACCCAAAGCTTGAACAATAAATGGCCATGCAATTATTTTTTGGTTGAGAGATGATTTTAGTTCGTGAAAATAGAATGAAGTATGGCTGAGAAAGAGAAGCAATATGCAGGGCAAAAGAAAAATAGAAGAAGGCGGTTGAGAAAATGAAAGGTCGGAATGTAAAAGGACTTTGGAATTTAAAGAGTTCAAAACTTTTCATATTTCCACAAATTTCTTTTGAAATTTTGAATAATTGAAATATATATAAATTTAGATACAAAATTTAGAAAATAAACAAAAATAAATAAATATTAATTATATAAAATTTAATTAATCAAAAACAGCAAAAAATGCAAACTAGTCTTGAAAATATGAAAACAAATGCAATGAACTTTGGAAATTTTTTATGTACTTGAAAAATATTTATAATTAAAGATAAGAACAAAAAATAAAAATGAATTCACAAAAATAAATATATAAAATTTAATTAAATATAATTTAATGAAGAAAATAGCATAAAAATGGAAACTAGCCTTTAAAATAGAAAATAAATGCAATAAATTTTGGAAATTTTTTATTATCACTTTAATATATTAAAAGACAAAAATATACATAAAATAACATGTTAACACATATTAAAATAAAATATAACAAAGAAAATATGATTTATATAATTTAAAATAGACAAAATTGCAAAATAAAACAAATTATACTCAAAATTGTAATGTATATAACTTTCACGGTTTAAGTCCGTTTTCAACGAAACGAAAAGCAATATTCAAGTTATTAAATCTATTTCCATAATAAAATATAAAATTTAGGAGTTTAAATATTTAAATTTGAAATTTAAAAGTCAAAGTTCGACCAATTTGAATAGAAATTCATCTTTTAGTAAAATATCCAATTTATACCAGTTTGAAATTATAATTCACATAATAATCAACACTTATATTTAAAAATGAAATTTTTGAAATAAAACAAGTTTAAAATAATTTCAAAATAAAATAAAGTCAAATATTAAAATATATGAAATATCTAGGGTTGTTACAAGATTAAAAGTTGATAAGTTAGTAAACAGTCTTTAAAAGGAAAATTTGGAATAATATGGTTAGTAGGTTGATTATTGGATGAAAATGTTTAAATAACAAATACCATATGAATTAAGGTTCACAATTTGACTGTAAGGTATTTGATGGTTTTAAGGTTAAGAAATTTGATTGGAAAAAGAGGTAGGTAAATAAAATTCTAAAGTAAGTAGATAATCATGGAATTAGTAAGGAAGAATGTACACTTTGTAAGTTTGTCTTATCGATATACGGATAAGATAAGTAGTATCAGCTAAATTAAGACCTTAGCTAAATAAAACTAAGGATTACGTTTTATAGTTATTAATTTGAGATAATAATAAAATTCCACATTTGTTAAAAATCCCAATTGAAGTAAAACAGTTTGAAGTTTGGAAATTTTTACCCTTAGGATGTAAAGGTATATTATCCAAATATAGATTTAAAGCTATGAACTATTTCTATACTTAAGCAATGATGCAAGAGATAATTCAAAATTGTATTTAGTAGCAAGTAAATGGTTGTGGAATAAACTTGGATTAATAAAAATAAAAACAAAAACGTAAAGTAGAAATGATATTTTAGGAGGACTAGGTGGTTAGTAGTTGAATATGCTTGTATGACATTTAGGGATTTTGGGATGTGTTATCTATCCAATAGTTATGATTATTATCTTAAGTGCATGGTACGCGTTAAGATATGGGGGATAGGAGACAGTCTTAAGTTGTTCTATATATGACCTCAAGTACGTTGTATGTGCTTGGGTTAGTAGAGGAGATCTTTTTGCTTGTGTCAGATGACGTTTTATATATATTAGTATGCGGTTGATTTCTTTTCTTTATATGCAGTTTTCTCTGTGCGTGTATCTTATGGTATGAAAACCTTGTACAAAGTCTAGCTTTTATTTTGAGGGCGAAATTCTTTTAAGTAGGGGAGAATGTAACGACCCGTAATTTCACCACTTCGAAAATAAGATATTTTTTTTAATTTTTAATTTAAAAAGGTTTAGAACTCAAATAAATATGTTGTAAGGAATGAATAAGTAAGGAGAAATTATTTATCTTATGATTAATAATGAAAATAAAGAATTTGGATTTTTATCACAAATCAACAAAAGTTAAGTTTTGCTAGAAATGAATAAATGCTTAAATAAATAGTTTCAAATAATTATTTGAAAAGTCAAACTATATTGAAATCACTTAATAAAGATAATAAAATTATAATATAGGTTTGAAAAATACATTTATAATCATTTTACAAAAATATTCTAATTTTGTCATATTTTGTCGATGCAATGCCAAAATTCAATAAATTGATATTGACACTAATGATATGGATTTTAACCTAAATAGACTTGTTTTAATTTATTAGACAAAGTAGGAAGTTCTATTTCTAAGTTGGTTTACATTAATGAGTATTTAAACAAAAACATCAAATTTAACTGCAAAACATGTCAACAGAAACACTGTTTTTGACAAAAACAAATTGTTGTTAAGTTGTTGCAACATGATATGTTTCTTAACTCATATATACACTTAACTAACTATATAACATGTTCATTTACCATAATAGAGACAAAAGAATTCAAATTGGTTTAAATAAAGTTTATAAAACATGATTTGACTAATTTAAATTTAAATTTAACTTTATAAAACAACGTAATTTCTTACATCTCTTATCTCATTAATGAGATGGTATGTATATACATGGAAAACATACAAAGTTATATATTTTAATATTAGTAAACATGGAAATGGTGACACCTCTCTTTACGACTTACACACTTTTCCTTAACAGCATTTCTACCATTAATGCACACGCTAATTTGTTAACATGTGTTATGTAGAATCAAATCAAAGCAAATTCTTCTCTTTAAAATACAAAGTTTAAGAAAAAAAGAGTAATCATTCCATAAATTAATATCACATCAAGAGCTATAATATCCTTCCATAAATGCATGTCCTTAAGGGTTTATATAAAGATTTTAAAAAAAATGCAAAAGTAGAGAGTGTTAGTATGTTTATTTGCCAAGTAAGCTTCATGTGTAAATAGCATGCCATTCTCATCAAATCTTACAAATCATTCCCTCCATTTCCTTAAGTTCTTTTTCCATTTTTTCACTTCTCTTCCTCCTCCATTCTTTCTATTCCATAGTTCTTCCCTCCACCGCCTTCCTCCACCCTCTTGCTGAGCCAAAATCCCTCCTTCTCCTAGGCCATGAGCACCTTCACCTTCCCTAAATCGAAGTCGGGCCATCCAAGTGCAAGCGTAAAAGGATTCGTGTGCGAAAAGCATCAAGTAGCGAAGCTATAACCGATTTTTCATTCAAATAACCAAACAAAGTGAGAACTCTAAACTATAGCTATATTAGTAGTTATGATAGTTAAAAATAATGTTTGATTGCTAATAATGATGTTTGATGAGTGTTTGAAAAAGAAAGTAGCAACCATTGAAACATATGTGAAAAGTTACATAATATACATACGTGTTTTGTGAATATTATTAAAGTGATATGCAAGTTATAAATGTCATGATATGAGATGTTATTATTGATTTTGATTATGATTTGGATTTATATATGTTGATATTTGATTACGAATATGAAATAAGTCACGTATACATGACATTGTTTCACATGGAAATTACTTTTCGAAAGTAATGAAAAGAAAGTGATATAGAATCATTTATACCTTTAAAAATGGTTAAATATATTTTAGAAATGTTCCATGAGTATTTAAACTTGTTTCCATCAAGTTTGAATGAAAAATATAAATTAAGTCAAAACTAGACGCGTCGCATAACGGTAGTTCGCGATTTCGCGCCACAAAGTTTAAACAAGTATACGAAGTGGAATATAGCTCAAAATTCATCGAGATAAGAATTTTCTAAACAATTATATCCATGTATTTCCAACAAATAAAAAAAATCAAGATTTCGTCTTGTAAATTTTAAAATATGACCAAAATTATTTTTCAGAAAAATCGCACTTTTGCGGTAAAGTGACCAAAGTTAAAAATTGATATTTTAAATGTTTTAAAAATAAGAAATAAATTCTAAAAATATTTTAAAATATTTTAAAAGTGATTTAAGTTGAAAAGATGGATTTCTAAATATCAAAGTCGTTTAAAAGAATATAGCTTTTAAAGCACTTTTGTAACACTTTTTGCAACGCTTTTGCAACAATTTGTAATAACTTATGAATTACGGATTTAAACACAACAATTCTCTTTCTAATCTTTTTTAAATGTTTTTAGAAGAATAATTAAGTATTTTAAAAATGATTGGGAAGTTTAAATAATCCTTAACAAAAATTGAATATGCGGAAACGACTGGTACATTTGTCTCGCTTATGAGAGCTAAATGGAAAAATAAGGCATGTAACTAAGGTTAGGGATGAAACAACCAGTGCCTTGAACTTACCTAACCTTCGCTTTATCTTTTAGATGAGGGGTGGAACAAATCGAAAGGAAAGCTCGAATATTCTAAAAAAAAATTTATTAAAGTTTTCCTAAATAAGAGGCTAGATAAATTGGAATTATTCTAAGATTTAAAAAGGTTTAAATAAATCAAAAATTGAAAAATATTAAAAGAAAGGCTATAGTGATTCCATATTCACTAGAAGAATATTATATATATATATATATATATATATATATATCGAGGATATTTTTGATAAAGAGAAATGAATGAATCGAACAACAATCATTTAATTACATCATTTTTTGTTGATGATTGGATTTTGAAGGAACTGGGGTCGGATTTGGATGAATTTTATCTGAAAACAACTTCAAACCAATCTACTTTTTGAAGTAAAAGATGTTAAAGACATTGATATTTAGGATTTTCATAGTGAAGGGCTGCTTGTTGATCATTTGGGGATAAACTCCCAATATACATGTAGTAGCAGTAGTCTCTTTGTTATGACATATCTAATGCAAGGGCTATTCGCTACTAATCCTAAAAGGATGTGGTAGGAAAGTACCTTCGGTGTTGTTCACTCCCAGAACAAACTTATATGGACGGGTGTCTGACCTTGCATTCTAAATCACAATGAGTGGTCTCTATATAATGTATATCAGCCGGTGGCGGAGAAGACACCTTCTCTTAGCTTAACACCCTTTCCCAAGACATTCGAGCTCAGGAAGTTATAGGTTTGTAGAAATCAGTCATGTGACTATGGAATGAAAATATGGCATTCAAAGTGGAAAGAGATGTGCTATGTGTACAGGTAATTGTTACCTCAAGCCTCATCAACTGGGAAATGACCGAAATATGGTTAGATGCGGCAAGGCTAAGTGGTTAGCAACCATTAGGATATGATCATCCCCTTCTAGATATAATTTTACCCGTTATGGAGTCCAGGTATTAATTAATGTGGAAAGTATGCTAAGAGACATCTCTGATAAAGGTTGGTAACGACCGAGGGGTGACATATTTGGTACTATCCAAGTGTAGAGGTAGGCCGGTCTTGTGTTGGTAGGAGAGCAGATGTTCTATGGTCCTTGGGACATCCATCTAGAGATGTACCGTCGAAAGGTAGTCCCTTCACTTGGTCATTTGTATGGAAATCCATTCTCTAAACTTGCGGTTTTGTTTATAGAACCTAATATGCTGGAATTTAACAACGGCAACAATTTTGGCTAGGATTAATAAGTTTATTTGGAAATGTTTTTCAAGAATGTCATTAAAAATAATATACCTTAATTTTACGTAATAAAGAGATTTGGTTATCATAAGGTAAAAACCAGTTTCGTGTTTATATGCGGCGTAGTCTTATGAGATACCTTTTTGTTTTCAAAACATCGTACTTTGAGTTCTCACACCAGTTCCATGACTGACTGGAGTTTTGTTTTTCTCTTTAAACTCTGGATGTCCTATTTTTCAGGCAGCCGTGTAGTCAGGATACCTTAGGAGTACTTGGGAGCATGTTGGGGAGCATTTTGGAGAAATCTTTTAGAGCTATGAAGCTGAAGTACCCTATGTAGATATCTTCATGTATTTCGCTGTGTTTTGTATTTAGTATGTCCCAACATAAGCAAGGATAGGAAATTATAACAATCCTAGCTATATTAGTATTTGACTCTGATGGATCACTTGGAGTGATCACTTATGTATAATTAAGTGTTGAATGCGATGTGAGAATTTGTGTTTCTATCTTTTATCTCAATTCCACCCATGATATTCTGCCTCCCCAACACATAGATTTACGACATGTGTATACCGTAGTATATTAGTGTCGATTTCTAAGGGTCGAGGCGATGGGTCATCACACTTTCCATATTATCAATGGTGCCAAATTCCAATATCCATAACATGGGATTTCAATATCATTAACAAAGGATTCAACAATCATATTAAAAAATTGTAATAAACAGACTTGTATATAGTAAAATTTTCAACTCAATCTATCACATCAAATCAGGATGCAATCTCAAAAATAGAAATTGCAATTCTAGTTTCAATCTTTATTCAACCCCTCTTTTACAAAGAATTTAAACAATGAGATTTCTCTTTTATTTTCACATGGAATAAATTGTATAAACTATGAATAAATTCGTACATTTATGCCCTATCCCTTAATTCGAGCTTCATAGTCAAATTATAATGAGAAGTGTAATAGAAATTAAAATTATAAAATACTGCATATCCCAATATGTAAAGTAAATAATTGAGAATTCCAACAAGAATTGACATTTCAAATTATAGGAGGTTCGAGGGGTTTCATTTTGTTTTATTTTCGTAAATCTAAAACCCCTAAGGCATATTTAAATCCATGATATACTAAATATTTACTGGAATAAAAATACTAAGGTTTCCACTTAAATATTATTCTTAGCCTTTCTTATATTGATTTGCAATGCCAAAGCACTCTTTTCCAGATCTCTTCTTTTGAGACGTATACATAATAAGGGATTGCTGTATATAATTTTACTAGATTCAGAGAGGTTAGAAGAGAAGAGAATAAATTAACAGAGTAATTTGAAATGAAATAGAATCCTCACCCGAATTCCTAATTGAATTTCTGAATCCAACTGAAGAGAGAAAATGGCAGAGTTTCGCCGAATCCCTATTTTTGTGAATAAAAGTGAAGAGGGTAGGGCCCAAGTTATAGGGTTTGAAACGTACTAGAATCATATGACGAAAATATGCACGGATAAATTTGAAACGATCTTTGATAGGAAAACTGTAGCCACCACCAATAGGAGCGGTCGCGCTCTGTACGCACTGGCTGATGCCAACGGTCAATCGGTTAGGGTCAGCGTCGACCCATCCGTCTATTTTAGGAACGTAATTATTTTTGTACCGCCATTTTATTTAATTTCTTTATTATACTTTTGACGTTAATGTTTCCTTAACCCCCAAGTAATCTAAGTTAATTTTCAAATTTCGAATTTAATAATTTATTTGAATTTGAATTAAATTATTTTAAAAAACCTAAAAATTCAAATGCTCAACAACTTCTTTTGAGCTCCATTTTAAGCATGTTATATATGGAAATAGATCAAACTTGTGCCGATAATGCAACATAACAATTTTCATAGTCAAATTCTAACTTTTATAAAATTTTCATTTTTATCCCAACTTAATTTTAATTTAATTTACTTATTTAATTCTTGCGGATTTAACGAGGTGTAACAAGTACCTAATTCATTGCTTGTAATTACGCTTCGTATCTTCGAATTTAACATGGATAACACTGATTTTAACTGTGAGTACTACTGAAAGATCTTAAGAATTCAATATACTAAATGACATAGAACCCTTCTTGATACCATTTTCACAAACACTTGTCGGTATTTATGGTTTAAAAGGAACTTAATAATGTTTAATAGCACTAACACTCCTTTTGATAATCCGACCTACACTATGACTAACAAATCCTAGCCACAGATAACTCTATTTAGTTACAATTGGATATCAAATCCTAGCCACAAATTGGCTAAAAGTATATTTTGCATAAAACCTCTTAAAAAGGTAGAAAGTCAAATTACTAATTTAAAGGTAATGGTAAAAATGAAAGCCACAATTTGGCTTTAAGCACCATCACCATTAACCCATTTAACGAGAATAACTCCTTGAACATTCTTCTTTATTGAATAACTAAGATTAGGCCTATTTCCATTAATTTTTTTTACATCCACATATATATGTATATAAATCTTTTATATTCATACTAGTATAGGCCCGTGCTTCGCACACGGGCTGTTTGTATTAATGCATATATTGCTATTTTGTTTTAGCGCAAACATGTAAATTAAAAGCAAGGGTATTTTTGTAATTTCAAAAAAAGACAGCGAGTAAATTAGTTGAATGAATTTTCTTTATTAGTAGTAAAGATTATTAGTAGTAAAGATTATTAGTAGTATAGATAGAGATGATGATACTTCCAATCACTCTTTACTGGTTTGGAATTGATTAAAGTTGTCATTTCAAACATTATTATAATGGCAACTAAGAGTTAAAATGGTATTACTTTTCATAAAAGTCATTTTGACTATTAAATAGTAAGCTAAAAAATGATTTATTAAACCATTCTTTACAGTTAACACATCTTCATTTATATTAAAACAAATAGTCACATAGTTCATTTTTATCACATCAAAACTATAAATGTAGCTTTATAAATCAATTGTTGTTTCATTGAAAGCAGCCCTGGGGGGAAGGCTATTAAGGCAATACGAATAGGACAACCTCCGGACCAGAGCAACCATCAGCTGTCAATAACAAATTCTATAATAAAATATTTTATCTTGTAGTATTTATCAACTGTTGCTTTGATTGGGTTGTTGTTGTGTGGTGTGTGCATTTTAGAAAGGTCATGTAAATGGAAAGTAAGGATATTTTTGTAATTTCAAAACGACACCGAGTAAATTAGTTGAATGGGTTTTCTTTATCAATAGTAGATATGTGTGTGTGTGCTGCTCTCATGTCTGTTGTTGAGATTTTACAGGTATAGCGGGTTAGGCTTGATCTATTCAGACTTTGGAGCTTTCGCCAGTGAGATGTAGATGCAAAGCAGATATGATTAGATTGGATTGTCTTCTTGGTTTATTTGACAGACGACTTTCCCACAGAGAGATGGCTAAATTCTCATCAAACCAATGGCCTTTTAAGGTGCAAATCGATTGCGAAAGTCGTGTGTCAATAAACCATGAAAACTTCGCCAACTCTATAAGCAGTGTGCAAGTTCCTATCTCTCCAACTGTACCGGTGGCACCCACTGCCCTGCCTGTTGATGCAGCATCCTGTCCCATTGACTTTCTTAAGGTATGTAAGGACTTTGCTTTCCCATTGGAGGAAAAAATACTTCAAAACTAAAGGATATGTAGAAGCCAAAACATAGATAAATGACTACGAGAGAATATTCCGTGAACTCGGATGAAAGGATCAACTAAAGACAAGGATATTAGCTTGGAACCTTAAAAGCAAAGCTTTAGATTGGTGGAAACTATGTAACCAAGAAGACAATCCAAACTAATCATATTTGCTTTGCATCCACATCTCCCTGGAAAAAGCACCAAATTCTGAATAGATCAATTTCGTAATTAATTAATTTTTCGATTCATGTTTTAAGCTATTCGCAAGATACCGAAACAGTCATTTTCGTATTGCATATATGAAAATAGCCATGCGTTCGTAATCATTCTCATCAAACCAGAAACAGTGGAGAAAAATGTGTCTTAGCCTAAAGAGGGAGAAATAATAGCCGAACATGAATAGGGAACAAGAAGTTGCTGATGGGTGCAAAAAATCAAAAAGAAGTATATCAAGACATTACATGAAAGAAGCTGTTAATGGTTGTAAACTAAAGCTAAAGTAGTGAAGAAAAAGACGGTAAATTGAATAAAACAGGTAAGTTGAATTTAGAACTAAAGCACAAAATAGTGAATAGAACAAGAAAGACGAATAAACATGACATGTTTTAAGCCAGCAGGCTAGAATGGAAGTTTTATGAGTAGTGGAAAACGGAATATACCTTATATAAATACCAAGTGAACTTGTGCCCTCGATTAGGATAGTACATGGTAAAGAACAAGAGCACCAAAATTCATTATTGATGGCCCGTGCATATCTAGATGTGTTCTTTTGAATGTGGTTGCAAGAGTACTATAAAAACTAGCATGTGCATATTTGAAAATAGTGATATGGTTGTGCATGTCTTGAAAATAGAGCGTTTAGTACGAAAACTTGGTGTGTAAATGAACCTATGCCACCTGCTTATAATACATGAAGTTAGAAAAATACTATATATACTAAGATATCATTTACACTGTAAATAATATCTTGATACTACACATCTGCGTTTATTATTGTAAGACCAATCTTGGATTTATCGTAGATGTAGCATATTTTTATTATATTTGACTTTTGTATTTGAAAACGGTAAAAATATATTAGATAACTGATCATGCTTTCCCTCTGAGTCCTTGTTTATATCCTATAATGGTTAGATATTTGAATAACAATATTGTTTGCTTTGTATTCGAAACTATAGAACATATAAGACGTTTATACATTGATATTCAATTCAATGAGTCTAAATGGTCTATTCATTAGTATATTCATATTTGTGTATAGATCATTTACTTTCTTAAAGTTTTAAATATATGTATATATTAATGTTTTAAAAAAACCCATCTCAATACTTGTCTCAAGGAGCGCCCTAAGGTAAGGACAGATAGCTTATGAAGTGTATAAAACATATACCTCGCACTCCTTAAACTCCCAATGCATGTGACTTAAGAATTCTTTTTACCTTCAAATGTAATATTGGCATTAATAGACGTTATAAAACTTCAATTATTTATTAGCAAACGAAAATTACTTTTTAAGAAAATGGAAGTTAATGTTTTTTTACACTTCTAGTTCAATATCAACTTGATTAAGTAATTTTTTTTGAAGCAATGACCGAGAGCTACGCAGTGTATTCATTCTCTAATGCTATTTAAAGAAAGTTCTTGAATATTCGTCACTGAACCTCTAAATATATTACGTTGATTGAGTTAAGGTGGATGTGAGTATTATAATTTTTCTTTTAACTCATATTGTAAATTGAAAGGGCAAATATAAGATTTTTTGTAAGCTCTGGCCCACTATTTCAAATCTCTGCTGATATCTCGGTCGATATCTGAGGAAGAAGTTCTAATGAAAAGAAACACAAAATATCGGTGAAAGTCTCATTTTTCATATATCGGCTGAGATCTCGGTATCTCGGACTGTACATCGGTCAAGATAAAATTTCGATATCTTGGCCAATATTAATATTTTTTGACAACTCTAAGTTTGATGAAAAATGAAGTTATGTGATAGGAAATATAATTATTATTTATATATGCATGTAACCAGTCGAAATGGGAGTTTTTGATTTCAATAAAAATAATGCGCAAGTCAAATCAACTTCCGACACATATAATTTGAGATACGATCGGTTACACAAAAACAAATTTCGAGATTCACACAAATTTGTCTAGCTGCATCCCGATATAAGAAGGGTCACTAGAAATATTTGAGGGGAACCGATATTTATTTTGTTGAGATTTGAAAATTCAACTTTGAGGCCAAAATTTCACGAGTCGTAACTAATTTTTTTTAAAGAACAGTCGTATCTATCTTATTCGCTATATTTCTTTCTTATTTGTCATTTGACAAGAGAACTTTATTATAGAACGAAAAAATTATTCAAAGAGAAAGAGAAGAAAAATTGAAATTCATATTTAATATCGATTAAGAGAAACTTGTGAATAAATCCCTTATTTTATCCCTCTTATCCATGATTGGATGTTATTTTCCTATCATATTTTAATATGATAAATATTGTTATTGTTTGACTGATTTTGAAACTAGAAAGAAATATTTTGAAGAAGTTATATTAATTATTTTGAATAGATTAGAGTAATGTGAAAAATAACTTAATGCGAGCAAAGTGTTTTAATGAATGAGAGTTATTATTTTGAAGAAATATACAATTTAAGGAAAAAAATGCAATTAAAATTCTGAGATTAGGAGTTTCGGATATGGTTCGTTTGGGCATAAGAAAAACAAATGTTTGATGAAATTTAGTGCTTTTTCCAGTGAAGGAAAAAAGATTTCTATCACAGAACTTAATTTTCCTTCGTCCTTAAGTGTATGAAACTTAAGAGAATATTGTCGGATAATCTTTGGATTCGGAGAAATGAAGGGATCGGTTTCTTGGAAGATTTGTTCAAGCACTTTGATATGATCAATGCGATGAATATTGGTAGTAACTATAGAGAAAATTTTGGAGATCCAGGAGATTGTTTTGGAGTTTTTGATTCTTCTTTTGATGGTAATGTTCCAATTGATAAGGTTGAGTCAATTTCTAATCGGTATAATGGGTTTGATAGTATTCTGGTTGATGATGAATTGATGATGATGAGAGATAAATCGACTGATCTTTATATTCAGATCTAGTGCTACATGATCCAGAGATTATGGAGATCAATTCTAATGTTAATTCTCAAGAAGTGGCTTTAGATTCTAGATTTGTTAGAGCCAATCTTTTGCAGGAAGAGTTTTAATGTTATGTTCAATCTAAAAACAAAAAATATTTGGCTAAATCTTGTAAGAAAGGGAATCAGGTGATTGTCACTTCTAATTGATTTGAGGGCTTAAGTGATTTGGATGACTCTATCTTTAACTCCGATCATATTCGAAGAACAAACTGTGATATCTCGAACCAGATATCGAGCAAAGATGTGAATGGACTTTTTTGTGATAATTTGGTTAGTCATACTGATGGTGATATAGATTTTATAAACATGCACAATGAAATTCAATCAGGTGCTGTGGTAGGTAGCGCGGTTATTGTGAATGTGCTTCTACTGGGTGTGTTTCTTTATCGATCCATGCTGCCATGTGGAAATGATCATAGCCATCCATCCATATCAACGCTCGAGATTCATTCTTATTATTGGCAAAGATTACCACTTGCTCGGGCTGCTACATCAAGGCCCAGTTCACTTCTTTATATAAATACTTGTATTTAGGCATTGTTTGTGTATAAATTATTTTACAATTCTTCAACCTACATCAATTGTACTGTAACAAAAGAATATCAAATACAATTTTTCATCATTTTGTAATATGGTATCGGAGATTTTAAGAGCTTAACAGCATAAGCTTGAGATCCGCAATCTTTTTTTAAAAGATTCTTCTTTATTCTCTTCTCAGTTAAATTTCATCATCAAAGAGTTATACCCTTCCCGATTCAAGTGTATATGCACCACCAGCATCCTTTCACTAATTCATTGTGCTTCACCTAGCAAGAACCAGAACGAGTTCAAGTTCTTGACAGGCCGCAACAATTCTTGTGCCTCACCAATACTGTTTGGCTGCACCACACATTTCTTGTGCCTCGCCAATACTGTTTGGCTGCACTTCACATTCAAGAAACCAGATTAGTCGCTTATAAAGATGGCAGACAAAGAAGCAGGTGACGAAAGATCATCAACCACTTCAAGAAATGACAAAAGGGAAACTGCTGTATCATAGACAGCATTAATCAAACCCAAAAGTCAAATTATCGCTATCTCGCTTGATGTGGACAACTACGTAGTTTGGAAATATCAGATTGAAACAGCCTTGAAGGGATATGGCCTTCAAAACTATATCAAGGGGACAATAACTGTACCATCTGCAGTCATAGAAGAAGATAATGGAATAACAGTTAGCAACCCGGAATACACAAGATATCTAAAGCAAGATAACTTACTATCGTCATGGCTACTATTATCCGTCAACTCAAGTCTATTATCACAAATTATTGGCTGCAACTCGTCATATGAAATTTGGTCATCAATAGAGCGGATATTCAGCTCACAATCAGCCGCAAGAACTATGCATTTTAAAAGACAGTTGCAGAACTCAAGAAAAAATGACATGCCAATGAGAGAATATCTTGCAAAGATCAAAGCTTTATGTGATAGACTAAATGCAATTGGTCACAAAGTTTCTGAAAGCAAGCAAATTCTCACCATAATAAATGGACTTGATGATGAATATGAATCGGTGGTAACTTCCATAGCATCGCAACAAACTCTACTAGATTTACAGTATGTCCAGTCTGCTTTACTTGCCCATGAGGGCAGAATTGAACAAAGAAGAGCCATGCAAAGTGAATTTTCAATTAACTATGCTAGCAGTTCAAGAAACAAGATACAACAGGGCAACACAGCAAATCAAGGAAGCAAACAGGATGGTCAAAGAAATAACTATATACAAAGAGGAAGGGAAGAGGAAGATGGAGCAACAACAATAGAGTAAAATGCCAAATATGTGAAAAATTTGGTCATATAGCTAGCAAGTGCTATTTCAGATTCAATAAAGACTTCACTATTACACAACAAACTCAAAGGAATCCCTAACACAACTGGATCAACAGCAGAAAAGCAACAACGAAGGTTCAAGAACTCAATCAATCAATTCAGACGAACCCAAATTATATAACACAAGCCTGGATGATTGGTACCCAGACTCAGGAGCAACTAATCATGTGACAAGTAACCTTCAAAACCTCAATTTAGGCAACAAAAGCTACATAGGTATGCAAGCTATATATTTGGGTAATGGTGAAACAACAAGTATATCACATGTTGGCATATGAGCTATTCAAGGTAAAAGAGAAGTATACTTGAACAATTTATTGAGAGTTCCCGAAATTAAAAAGAATTTAATTAGCGTATCTCAATTTGCTAATGACAACAAAGTGTACTTTGAGTTTCACCCAAATTTTTATTTAGTTAGAGATTTGCTAAGTAAAGATATATTGTTGCAGGGTAGTTTGAGTAAGGGACTGTACAAATTTAATGCTGTGAAGAAATCTGAACCTACAGTGAAGAAGTATTGGTGCAACAGTGTTCACTCCGGTGGTCAAAATAGGAAAAACATTTTAGATCATTGGCATTGTAAACTAGGGCATCCTAGTATGAAAATTGTAAAATGATTTTTGATGGATAATAAAATTTCTTTTCAAAGTAATGATATTTCTGATATATGCATACACTGTCAGTTAGGAAAAAGCCACAAATTGCCCTTCAGCAATTCTGAAACCATATATAAAAATCCCTTTGAATTGATAGCTGCAGATTTATGGGGACCAGCCCCATTAAATTCCACACAAGGGCACAGGTACTACTTATCTTTTGTTGATGCATACACTAGATACACATGGATATTTTTCCTCAAATCAAAATCTGAAACTCATGATGCCTTAGTTCAGTTTATTTCACTGGTTGAAAAACAATTTAATTATAGGGTAAAAATTGTGCAAACTGATGGAGGGACTGAATTTTATCCACTTAAAAAATATTTTCAAAACAAGGGTATATTACATAGAATCACTTATCCTTACACAACAGAGCAAAATGGACTTGTCGAAAGAAAGCATAGGCACATAGTGGACATAGGCCTAACACTATTATCTCAAGGGTCATTACCCTTAAAATATTGGCAAGAGTCATTCACCACAGCTGTTTATCTTATAAACAGGATGCCAAGTAAAGTGCTTGATTATAAATGTCCTTATGACAAAATTATTTGGCACTAAACCTGATTATGATATTCTAAAACATTTGGGTGTTTATGTTTTCCCTATCTTAGGCCTTACAACAAAAATAAATTGAGTTTAAGGTCAAGCCCATGTACCTTTTTGGGATATGCTACAAACCAAAAAGGTTACAAATGTCTCGAAAAAAGTGGTAGAATTTATATATCAAGACATGTTATGTTTAATGAAAATAATTTTCCTTTTGCAGATAAAAGACTGGAAGATAGTAAAGACACAACAAACCAATGCACTGATTATGTCAAAGTATGCTTGCCCACTATACCAGAATTAACCATTCAGAAAGAACAGGGAAACAATGGAAAACTTGAAAGATCACAATCCATTGCAGAAACAAAATCGGATTGTAGTGCAAGTGATATACATAAATGGCCAGCATAACAAATTGAAGAAAATGATGAAGCACAATCACCTAATAACTCAACATCTAGCAGAAATAAACCAGCAGTCACAGACATTAGACATAATGTGCAAGAAACAGGACATCATATGGTGACAAGGTCAAAAAGTGGCATTTTCAAGCCTAAAATATACAATGCGTGCTGATGTCTTGGAACCAGTCACATATAAGCAGGCAGTTAAAATTATAGAATGGAGAAATGCCATGAAAGATGAGTATAAAGCATTAATAAAGAATCAAACATGGGATCTAGTGCCACCTCCAAAGGATAAAAACATTGTTGGATGCAAATGGACCTATAGGATCAAAAAGGATGCTAGTGGAAAAATAGCAAAGTTCAAAGCAAGGCTAGTTGCTAAAGGCTACTCTCAACAATTTGGGTTTGATTTTAATGAAACCTTTTCTCCCGTAGTCAAGCCTACTACCATCAGGATCATACTTACCATAGCATTAAACAATCAATGGAAAATTAGACAACTGGATATACAGAATGCTTTTCTCAATGGAGAATAAATGCATCAACCAAAAGGATACATTACAAAAGGAAATGAAGATAAAGTCTGCAAATTACGTAAAGCTATTTATGGTCTCAAACAAGCATCAAGAGCTTGGTACGAGAAGCTCAAAACGGCATTAACAAAATTAAGATTCAAACCAACCAAGGCAGACAACTCATTATATATCAGAACCATTAATCATGAAGTCACATATATATTAGTGTATGTTGATGACATCCTCATCACCGGGAGTAATGAGAGTGACATCATTAAAGTCATACAACTGTTGGATCAAAACTTTGCAATCAAAGACTTGGGGACACTTGATTATTTTCTTAGAATTCAAATTAGTAGACCATCACAAACAGAAATGTTTTTATCTCAAAGACAATATGCTTCAGAAATTTTGGTTCATGCCAACATGGATCAGGCTAAGCCTCTACCCACACCCATGGTCAGCAATTTACAATTATCCAAAACCAAAGGCAAACCTATTGACAATGTTAAACAATATCGAAGCATTGTAGGAGCTCTACAGTACTAGACCAGACTTATGCTATAGTGTAAACAAAGTTTGCCTATTTATGCAAAACCCCCTAGACAACCACTGGAGGGCGGTTAAGCGTATTTTAAGATATGTCAAAGGCACTCAAGACTATGGTTTGCTGTTAACTCAAAGTAAAGAAGTAAATATACGAGCTTACAACGATGCCGATTGGGCTAGCGACGCTGATGATAGACTATCTACCTCCGGCTACTGTGGGTGGCAACCCAGTCTCCTGGTGCACCAAAAAGCAATCAACTATATCACGTTCAAGCACCGAAGCTAAATACAGGTCAGTAGCAAGTACATCGGCCGAAATAATATGGATAGAAGCCCTAATTCATGAACTAGGGCTCGAGCTAAGAGGAAAACCGTTGATTTGGTGCGATAATCTAAGCACCGTCTCCCTATCTCTGAACCCGATCCAACACTCTCGCACCAAACACATTGAAATTGACCTGTTTTTTGTACGTGAAAGGACAGCAACGGGAAAACTAGAGATTAGGCATGTTCCTTCCTTCTACCAACGTGCTAACGCCCTCACAAAATCACTTTCTTTCAAAAAAATTGCTAGATTTAGAGAGGAAATGAATATTATTGATGACAGTAGATTTCATGGCGACGGAAGGAAAAGAGATGGAAACCCTAGCTTCGATTGAGGGTGGGTATTTTGAATGTGCTTCTACTCGGTGTGTTTCTTTATCAATCCATGCTGCCATGTGGAAATGATCATAGCCATCCATCCATATCAACGCTCGAGATTCATTCTTGTTATTGGCAAAGATTACCACTTGCTCGGGCTGCTACATCAAGGCCCAGTTCACTTCTTTATATAAATACTTGTATTTAGGCATTGTTTGTGTATCAATTATTTTACAATTCTTCAACCTGCATCAATTGTACCGTAACAAAAGAATATCAAATACAATTTTTCATCATTTTGTAATAGTTGTCATAGCAAATTGTTTGGTTGGAAATGTTGGTATGCTCAATAACATGATCAGATCTAAAAAAAGGTTGAATTTCATGAATGATTTTGCTATTTTGATTACACAAGGAGATAATGATAGTATTCAGCTACTTGATGCACATGTCTCAGATGGTTGGTTGGTTTCTTATGGCTATTTGGATGATGATAATGTACACTATGGTGCTAGTGAATTATGTGACGATACGCATGAGGCTTATGATTCTTTAGAGGAGGACATGCACAAGGAAATGGATGTGAGCAGATTGTTAAGCTATGATGCTTTGCGATATGGGGATGACAGTCACATAGACTCTGGTGTGTTGGAGTTTAAATCCGAGGCTATGGGGTTTCTAAATGATGAAGGTAATCAAACTATCGCTTCTAACATCTTTCTAATAGAGAATGGCCTGGATGTTAACAATGGTGTAGATGAAATAAGTTCTGATATAAATGCAAAGTCAGTTTCTAGCAATGGTATAATCTCTAGTGTTGTTGTCTCTGTTAATGATACATATAAGGATGGAGTTTTTATGCACATGGATAATGTTAAAGCTTTTAAAGGTGATTGATTATTCTCAGGCAATGTTAAAGTGGTAGGAAACTTATCTCTATGTGAAAATAACATTCTAGAAGTAAAGTGTCAAGATGAGATTGAAGGTTTGAATTGAGCTTTAGAAAATCAAATTCAAATTTATGCTAATGCTTATTCTATCTGTATCATATAAGATGATGGGATTAGATGTTTCTTGTTGAGTTCAATTTTTGTTAGGGTAATAGACAGTGTCATTTTGATTGATATAACTTCTTCAGTGATTGTTGATGATAATTTAGAGTATGGAATGTTTAAGGAGTAAGCTTTGTTAATGGCAGTGAGATGGATACTGTCATTTTGGATGGTAGGTTTGGTCATGAGGAGAAGTCTGGTTGTGTCGTTGGGGATTTGGTTTGTTGTGTTGTTGCTGAGGAATCTATGGATACAACATTGAATGCTGTTGTGCATGGAAATATGGTGATATCAGAATGTTTGATTGGTGCTAATGCACGCACTGATGCTGAGGAGTTGTTGGGTATTGTATTACATGATGTTGAAATTAATTGCATGGTGAATGTAACATTTTTGCATAGTGATAAGGCTAGTTTGGAAGTCGATGCAAGATCCATGGGTTTAGTTATGCAAGTAAAGGATACTGAAGTGATCTCTCCTAATAGATCTAGATTATCTAATGTTCATGAAAGCAGATGCAATATTGATAGGTCTATTTTTTATAATACTAGGGGTTTAAGATTTATTTTCTACTATTGCCTTGCATCTCTATAAAGATCTTCACCATCTACTATCCATGCTGGTATTTCTACTCATACATCCAAGACTAGTAGAAGACCTAACAGGAGTAAGTCTACAGTAAATGTTAGAAGAAGTACTCGTCTGAACCTTAAAGCTTCTTTGTGCTGATAAATATTTGGGGATGTTTTTATGGTGATTGTTCCTTTGTTGAATGTTTGTGTCTTGAGTAGTTACGGGTTTTTTTAGAGGTTTTTCTAGATATGGTCATTGAGGTTGAGGTTGTGGGAATTGTTATAGAAGACTGCTCACTTCTTGGAGTCGTTTCAGGTTTTTGTTTCTTTTTAGAGTTTAGGGTGAGTCTTTAGTTTCATATGCTTTTGGAGGGTTTTATTCTTTATTTTTGTATGGGAATTCTAAGCTACCTGCCAGATTTGTTGGCCGCTCCATTATTTTTGGTGTTATACATATGTATATGTGTGCTCTATTCTATTTTAGAGGATCACACATTTCTTTAAAAATAAGATGTTTTGCAAAAAAATCAATATTCTAAAGAAGTATTTGAGTTGATATATATATATATATATATAAAGAATATTCTATTGAGTTGATTTAAAAAAAGATGAGACAAAAAAGGAGCTTTCTCTCATCAATGTGGACTTAGGCTTAATTTCCATCCGCCTACCTTGCTTTCTCTCGTTCCCATTCTCGTCCATTTACACCTTTATTTCTTCGTTCCTTTCTCCCCCAGCCCCAGCTTTCCTAGCTGCTGTTAGCTTACTCCTTTCGCCTTTTACCTAATCCCCTTTTTGGTTTTCGTTTTCATCCTTCAGATCCGCCTTCATTTTTGGTGGCTTTGTTCCACTTGGTCGCATTTTATCTCCTCTTCTGATCTGATTTATCCCAAAGCTCTTTACCTTCCCTTCCCTGTTGTGGTGGTTGCCATAGCTTGCTTCGTCGCCTTGTCAAGTTTTGACTAAGGTTGTTCACGTAGCTCTTTTGGTTTCAGCTTGGCATGGTTGGTTCTGGAATTGGCTTGTTTGTAGGTATGGTGTTGGTGACGAGGCAATCCGGCTTCCTCTTAGGTATTCAGTCTTCCCCTTTCGTGGTGGTGACGTTGGGTTTTTCTTTGGGTTTTTGGTGTTTGGCTATTTTCTATGCCTGCTCCTCCTATGCCTCTGATTCCTGATGTTTGGCTATACACTGTGTTATTTTCTCACCACTTCATGCCTGGCCTCGGCGATTGCATTGCAACGGAAGTTAGTTTATTTATGTTGTTGTTTTGTCGTACTGAGCAATGGAGTGCTGCTGCTTGCTTGGGTTTTTTTTTGTTAGGGTTCGTTGTTTTCTTGGAGTTATTGTCTTATCATGTTTTTGCACTTCTTTCCTCCTGTCGCGTGCTGCTGGAGATTGTTTGTGGTGTTTACATTTTGTTCTCTTATGCTCTTGCCTGAATCCTTTTTGGTTGATGTCTTCTTGATTGCTATTGTTCTTGCATCTGTAGTTTACAAGCAAAATGATTTTTTTTAGTTGTTGCTGGCTTTGTGCAGTCGTTGTCATGTTTTCACCCGACGTGGTGTGAGAGTAAGTTTGTATGAGAGTCCGATCTTGTGATATGTTCTCCCTGCGTGGTGATGTTGTGAGTTGTAATGTTGTTTTAGTGAGTTTCTCATGGGTGAGTTGAAGTGGTTGGACCACTGTAAAAACTGTTCTGTAGTTTAGGTGTGTTGCCTAACTCGTGTGTTATAAGTTAGATTAGTCCCTAAAAATTAGTAGTTTAGACAATCGGTCTAGCTGTTGGTTCTTATATGTATTTATTACTTTATTGGAATAAAAGTGGATGGTCCACTATAAAACCCAGCCGGCCTTGCCATAAAAAATGATGAGATAATTTTTTTAATAATATATTGAAGTTTGATGAATTGTTGTGACTTAATTATATATATATATATGTGTGTGTGTGTGTGTGAGGGTGAGCATTAAAACGATTTTTTTTGAAATATAACAAAATTTACTTTGCTATATTTAGATGTCTAATATAATGATTATAGCCATCGAGCATTAGTGGACAACTGTAATCGAAGGCGAGGCAATATTGATCACACGATCAACACTGTAGCCAATTGGCGAAGTCAACCACTGGAAATTAATGGCATGGAATTGTCACTAGATTAATAAATATATTTAAATTTGAAATTAGTTTGGTTACTATGTTTTGCGATTGAATGGATGATATATTATATGATTTTTGTGATTTGGATGTGCGTTGTGAAGCCGCTTGAAATGTGATGCTTTGGAAGAAAAATGATGAATGAGAAAAAATATATTCATTTAGAATTTTGATTCTAATGAAAATATATTGAAGTTAATTCATAATGAACCAAAATAAATATTATAAGGTAAAAGTGAATTGTTGGATTAAAATAGAATATGGTATAGATGTTTTAGAAATCTCTCTTGAAATGAAATTGGAAAAATAACAAGTTTTAAAGGCGGAAGATATTTTTGAAAGTGAGATTTTGATTAAGGGATTACATTAAAAACATTTTGGAAATATGTTTAAAAGATAATTTTGAAGCCTTGGAAAATATGGAAATGGTGTGGTATATAGTTGAATATACAAAAAGAAAAAAAAATTAGTTATAGTTCTTACTAATGTTGCTATAACCTGTGAAGTTTTAATCAGATTTTGTCGATTTTTCTTCCATTTGAAAGATATTTTAATATGTAATAACTTTCTTTTTTTCCACCTCTCGAAATTTTGAAGTTTTCTACCACTATCATGTATATAAAGAAAAGATAGAAATCATGGTTTGTGCTTAGAAAATTCTTAGTTAAAATTTTCCTAACTCTCAAATGACTTATCCCTTTTTTATGATTTCAATTTCATTAGAGAGATGTGGGATTAGAGATAATTTTTATTTGAAGTGAAACATCAAATGTTATGAAGTTAAAATATAAATTTCAACGGACGGTATTCGCATTCCTGAAATGCAAATTGCATAAAAGCTAAGATGAATTCATGTGTTCATAACTTTTAAATGATTTATCCGACTTCGATGATTTTACCCATTCCAGAAAGCTTAAAACATATGCTATTTATTTGAAGTGTTTTAAGAAATTTTTATGTTTTCATAGTCAAAAACATGAATCTATTAAGTGCGCCTGCACTTTATATATGATTTCAGATTTTACCCTCTTTGAGAAAAACATTATAACTCATGTTGTAGATGGCCTTTTTACAGCCTAAGAATTATTTTGGAAAATTATTAAAATAAATAAAAATTTTGTTTTTTAAAACCCTCTTTAATCTAGTGTTTTTGACCTTTTAAAAGTTTGTTGAAGAGGCTTGAACATAGATGTGATGTCGTTCTTATAGTAGATGGTTTACTTATCATATTTCGTTTCCATATTCAACTAATGTTTGAAGTTGAGTTGATTTTAGGTACAAACGAAGCATGCTTCGTCTATTTGGTGATGATGGCATGCCTCACTTGCTTAATAATATGCAAATTTGCTTAAAATTGCTAAATAAATGTTTGTTTTCACGGTATATGAATATATTTTTAGTATTATATTGTTTCTCCGTGTTTCGAGATGCCCCATGTTGGGATGCCTCTTCGAAGATGTATATTATGTAATTATCTTGTGTTTTTATTTTTTGGAATACTTTCCATACTAAAGTGACTTTTTCCATATTTTCTGAAAAATCCGACGCTTGGAATGTTTACACAAAATTAGCCGTATGCGAAGAACAAGGAGTCGGTAGTTAAATCTATTAAAAATATAATGTACGATGAGATAAGTGGAAGTGTATGAGCTACATAAAGAATCAAACAATTGAGTTTGGTAGAAGAGCATTGACCATGAAGAAGATCAGGGTATGAGTTGTGTATATCGACTTATGTATAAGAAATTGCGAGGACGTAATTTTCTTACGAGAGAAAGTCTATAACAGCCCGAGGGAAAGTATGTAATAGCTCAACTTTATATGCCATATAAATAAATAAAATTTTATTAAAATAAAAGTGTTTGAATTCAATTTGTGATAATTTATAAATTGAAAATAAATTTTTAGTTAATTAAATGATATTTAATAAAAGATTTTGTCGTAATAAATTGAATTAATAAATTCTTTTCGAATGATTTGCCAAAATCAAATAAGATGTTTTAATCAGTATAAACTATTATGAGGTGTAAATAATTTTATATATGATTGAAATAGTTGAAAAATAAATTTATTACATAATAGAACGATGAATTATAAAATAAAAATAAGCGAACATCGAATTGAATGAAATTGGGCAATAATCGAAATGCATTCAGTACAATGAAACGTAAATTGATTTAAACCGAATTGAAATTTATTTCTGAGAGTAAAATTTAGATTTAATTGCATAATATATATATTCATTTGATTTTAGTTTAACCCAAAATTAAGTTCCAAAACTATATCGGTCCCAAACCCATTTTTACCGTCTCCATACTTCTTAAAATCTCTGATGGCTTTATGACTAAACACGAACATGTGCTTCCTTGTAAGACTTTGCCCTAACACAAGAGTCGGCAAAAATTCAAAATCATGAATTACATAAAAAAGACAAGAAGTAAATGCTTGTACACTATTAAGGTTGCAACAACGTCAGGGAAGTTTGCAATAGGGGACCGAAATCGCGATTAGGGTTCGCACATCTCGAGGAGGAGCAGCATGGGAATCGTGAGGTAGCAGGTTGGTGAGGTTAGTTGGCGAATGACATGCCAAAGAAAAACCTCGATGTTATGGTTTATGGTGGTGGTCGGAGCAAACGCGAGAGGGAGCGCGACTAGGGTGCGTGCGATGCTGCTGATGAATGGGAAGACGTTCGTGTAATTGGAGAGGGTGGATTCTGACATGGTGATGCCGACAACTTGTTGAGGGTGATTTGTCTGGGCAGGTTCAATGTTGAAAACAGTGAATTAGAACAGGCGGTGATGGTGAATTTGCGACGTTGAAGTGAAGTTAAGAGGAGCAGTGGCTGGTTTGAGGTGAAGCTGGCAGTGGTGAAGGCTGAGTAATCGCTAATTCGGAAATTCAAGCATCGTTTTGGTGAGTTAATCTCAATCACATCTATGTCTATTTCTTTTACTTGATGCGTATTCCCCCATATAATTGTTTAATTGTATGGATTGTTGATTATTAGATGGAATTGGAAATCTGTTGATGAGTGATGTTTAATATTTCTTGAATTGGATGGTGCAATGACCCATCTTTACGAACCCCAAAACTCGACACTAATACATCCATGGTATTAACATGTCGAACAACTAAGTGCCGTAAACACAGATTGTTAGGGGAAAGAAAGGAGATAGAAGATAAAAGAACTAGGAACAAACACGGAATCTCATAACGCGATGGAATAATATATAATATAATCAAGTCTTTACAAATCTAAGACCCACCTTTTCTTTTCTTTTTTACATATACATATCAGAGTTGGACAGTTATAACACTTGTCCTTACAACAGCAGATAAATTACACATAACACATACACAAAGAAAGATATCCAAAATACGAGAGTATGTCCTGGGCCTCCAACTCGACTCCATAGCTCCAAGGCATCTAAAGCTAACCTGACAAACATGCTTGGTCTGACCCGATCATTACATGGAATAACTCCCGGATCAGTCTGGTAAACCAACATGAGTAAAACTCAATAACAAGTAACAACCAAACTGATTTCTATATTTGAAAACCTTTCAAACAAAAGGTATCTTGTAAGACCACACCGCACATAAAAATGGATGGGTTTTTACCTTACGATAACCAAACAAATTTATATCAAAATCCAATGATATTACCATTGTGTCTAGGTTTAAAGTAAATAGATAAAATAGCTGAAATGCTTGCATCTCACATTCAAACATACTAGGCTCTGCAATCGAAAACGTATGCACGTATTAGAGAATGGATTCCAACTAATGACTGGCTAGTGGGGTACCGCCCGCCATAATACACCTCTAGAAAAATGTACCGAGGTTTTACCTAATGATCCATGCCAACACAGAACCGGCCTACCCCTTGTTGGATAGTACTGAATATATCATCACCCCGATTGCTTTGCAATCTTTAACTAAGTGCTTCCACGTACATGAATTCATTGATGATTGTGTATATATCTAGAAGTGTGATGATATACACTAATGGGTGCGACCCACATAGCCCTACTGCATATCTCGTGTTTAGTCATTCCCGGTTGACAAGGCTTGAGGCTACGTGTTATCTTTCTAAATAGAAGTCCCTCTTGGAATGCTAACACTACCCTCCAGGCAGTAATGTAGTGCCAATATGCATCCATACAAGTTATCAGGATAAGGACAGACCGAAGGAATTACTTCTACTACATTCATTTTGGAATTATCCTCAGGATTAGTAGCGAGTAGCCCTTGTACTCAATGGCTCCGTCTTTGATCCCATGCTTCAAGATGTCTTCATTTCGAAATGCTTGAGTTGGATCGAAGTGGTTTTCAGATAATATATCCGATCCTGGTCTCTTCAAAAGGACTTTCGATATTTTTTGTTAAACTCACCCCGGTTCTTTTAGGAAATAAACGGACAAATGACAAGTGAGGAGTTCACCTTCCAACCTTTTGTGAACAGATATCCTTATCATTCGTCCTATAAGAAAGATCGATTTTATATGTATAGTATAGCACCTTCGACATTAACTGTACCATATAATTCTCATGTTTCTCCTAGATATTTCCAAAGTTATGTTTTGGGTCCAGCTTTGATAGTCGGTTATTTAACTATCAAATAAGCAAACAACCAATCATGGTTTAATTTCCTCTTTAATTAATAAAACCGCTTTATAAAACGTAATCACAAGTTCTTTTCAAAACGCTATTCCCCAACCCCTTACATTTCCTTTATACTTCGAAAACATTTATATACTTATCTCAACGGTATAAGTATATTAACAAAACATTTTACTTTTCATGCCTTGAAACAAAATCATATACTTATCTTATCGATATAAGTATATTTACAAACTTTTCACAGTTTTCTTCTTTCCAAATCTCGTATTAAATAACCAAACATTTCTTCCAAATAAAACATTCCACTTATCCTTTATCATATTCTCTGTAACAACCCGCATATTTATCGGTTGAATATTTAAATATAACGTCGTTTGTCGGATTATAGTCCAAAAAACTACTTTTTGCAAACGGCCGAATTGGGGCATGTAACCACTTCCATTGAGTTTAAAACGTCATTTGCGATCTTTTTGAGTATAAACTTTGATATGTTTAGAGTAAGTTGAATTTTGCTACTTTTTCTAGTTGGGTTTTGGGCTTGGGTTCAGCCCACTAGCTAACTAAATACCCTAACTCAGTTCCTCTCCTTCCATTCACTCATTTTCACTTCTAAAACTCAAGCTAAAACTGAAAATGGGGGAAGAGAAGAAGAATTAGAAATTCCAAGCCCTAGTTTACTTTGCAAACTTGAATTCTTGCTCCAAAATCAAAGTGAAGCAATTGATAAGCCTTCTCTTCATCTTCTCCAACACTTTCTTCTTCAATTTCAGAAGGTCTCCTAAACCTAACTTAGGAAATACTTGTTTTTGAACTCAGATTGAAGCTTATGGAGTTTAAGTGGAGAGTGGTTGGTCTTTTCTTTGCTTTTGAGCCTCTCCATCTTTGTTTTTGAGTTAAAAGGTGAGATTTTTATCTCACATATTTGTCTATGATTTTCTTTGATTGTTTGGTATGAATTGCTAACACTTATTCATGTGCATTTGATTTTGATTTGGATTGGTTTTGTGAATATTCCAATTTTTAGTGTTTAGGGTTCAAATCTTTAAAAATCCTAACTTTGATGTTTGAAAATGTTTTTGGTGATGCATCAAGGAGCCAATAGGACCGGGTAGCCGATGGGCATAATCTCCTAGCGTTCATGCTCGATCGGTTGCGAATTGGGAGAGTTTGCACTTGAATTAATAGGGCAGGAAATGCAGAAATTGCAGTTCGGCCGATCGAACTCTCTGGTCGGTCGACCGAAGCTGTAGCCGAAGCCTTTTTGGGCTATTTCGGTCGGCCGACTCAGGAAGTCCGGTCAACCGACCTGCTCCTGTTTCCCTGTTTTGCCTAGTGCGCCTATTTGTTTGTGATTCCAACTTTTATCGATCTAAGTTGATTCCAATTAGTTTTTTATGCATATTTGACCTTGATGATTCCTTTTTGACTTCATCCACGGGTTTTTATAAAATAATCTTTTAAATTGTATTAAAAGCTTGCTTCTCCAATTTATATTTAAAACGCACACACACAATTTTGCACTTTGAGCGGAGTGGAAAGGAGATTAAATGGTTAGGTAAAACACGGACCATGAATCCATGCGTTTATCTTCCCGATTAATCCTCGCCCTATTCGATTGATCGTTTTGGCCTTTTGTCTGGTTTACCGATGAGATGAGGTAAACTTTGTACTGCTTTGAGTGTGAAATTAACTAACGAATAGTAAACCGTTTAGTGCGAACGAGTGGTTACGGGACTCACGTTACCACTTTTCGGATTTCTTTTTGAGAGTTATGACACATTCTTCCAGTTAGTGGTGTCCAGTACTGGGCCTCCGGACCTTCACCCCTACGGTTTGTTGCCTTCGGGTATGTTGCCTTCGGGTATGTTGCCTTCGGGTTTGTACCTTCGGGTTTGTTTCCCTATAGTATCGCTTTCTGAGTGGTTTCTTCACCACCGCTCGAGAGTTATCGGAGTGGTTTCTTCACCACCGCTCGAGAGATATCGGAGTGGTTTCTTCACCACCGCTCGAGAGATATTGGAGTGGTTTCTTCACCACCGCTCATGAGATGTTTGGGTTTGTTGCAATTGAAATTTTCTGATGTTTCATTGATATGTATATTCCCTAGGTATCGCCCTTCGGTGTTGGTCTTTTTGAGCCGCTCGATACACACACACACACACATATATATGTATGTATATGTATATGTATATGTGTATATATATATATATATATATATATATTAGCGATTACCGTGTGGAACTTGTGTTACCTTCATTGGTATTTGTTATTTGCCTTTTTGGCTTGTTTTGGGATATCCATATCCTTTGTTTATTGGGTTGCCGATGAGATGAGGCTTGTCTTGCTATGATTCATCTTTTGTCAGATAATTGTTTTATCTCTTTTAGAGATATTTGTTATACTTTGTGACCTTGCAGGTTTATTGTTGTTAAGTTTATCCAACTGATTTGTTTAGCTAGACTGACCCGTGTATTTTATACTCGGGTCAGACCGATATGTTTCAGGTTAGGTGCCTTTGGACTTAGCCTATTTTGCTTCCGCATGGACTATTCAGCTTGCCCCTTTTTGTTATAGCTTTTGTGTAGTCCCATTTTTTGTAACTCTGATATGTATTCTTTTGGATTCCTCTGTATATTGTGGTTTGCTATACCACTTGACATGTATCAGTCTGTATACTCTGTTATGTATCTGTATATATGTATATGATGATCTACTGTTCTGTGATGTATATTACATTTGAGTTGTTATATTCTGTTTTGATAGATCCTCCAACCATCTATGGTTTTGTTTTAAGTATTCATTGGATATGTCGACCTGCTTGCTATGCCTATTGTCGATGTATTCAAAGATAGTTAGAGCAAGGCTATAGATGGTCGCTCCTAACCAGCCTTATTCTCCGTGTTAGTTGACGGCATTAACCTGTAGTGTCCTTGGCTAGCGTAGGTATAGAGGTGGGGCGTCACATTCCCTTTTTAAAAGCTCGTCTCATTTTTCAATTAACTTAAATTTTAAATAAAGTTATAACCCACTTCTATAAACCCTTAAGTTAATTTATAAATCTCTTTCCAAATCTTTGAGATGATTTATAAACCTTTCTATACTTCTTTATAAAATATCTTTATAAATATCATTTACAAAACATCATTTATAAAACACATGAATAACCCTTTTCATTAAAAAAAATCACTTCTATAAACAAATTATCATTTATAAATACCATTATAAGAATTATATAACTTGAAAAACCATAAGTCTCAAATTGATTAAAGAATTAAAGTAAATTCAAACCATATTTATAGATTCCAAATGAGGCTTAGCAATCCTAATGATACCAATTTAAATTACCATTTAATTTCAAATCGATTCCCAAATCACATAACAATTATTTACATAAGCAACCATATATGTAATTATTTTTCATATCCAATCAAGGAATAATACATCAATATAACTAATTGGCATATACATGTGCAAATAACATAACATTAGGATGGTGATTTATCCTGCTAAATAGACGTTTAAACAATTCAATCAATTTATAGTAGAACAGAGATTTATTCTACTTAACACATGTCCACACAATCAAATCACTTACGCTATAGCAGAATGGTGTTTTATTTTGCTAATGGATTTCTTTTAACTCTCCTAATCATATGGGTTACTTAAGATACTTTGATATGGAACCAATTTACTTTAAAAAGGAAAACTGATTAAAACACATTCTGTTTAGTTTAAAATCACATTTGAAAAGTTAAAAGTATATTTAATTAGCTTAGACCCTAACTAAACCTTAACTAATCCAATTTAAATAAAGATTAAAACATAATTAAACTCTAATTCGGCTTAATGAACTTGATTAAGTACTAATTAACTTTCTAATGCAACTTGGTTAAGGTTAAACCAAATTGTTTAAGAATTAAACCCTAACTAATTAAATATTAATTAAATAATCCATTAATTACTTAATAATTAATCAACCATTAATCTTAATTAAATAATTATTTATCACTTAATTACTTCTTAACCATATAAAACATTAATTAAAACTTCGTTAATTAATTTACAGTCATTAACTTAACTTAAGTGATGATTAACCTTTAATCACTTTCTTAATTACCAATTTATTGCTAATTGCCTTTTAATTAATTAATTAATTATATTACAACTTAATTACTTTTTAACATTACTAGTTAAGTTTTAAAAACTTTGTGAACTAATTTCAAATTAAAACAAATTTGAAATAGAAATTTAAACCTTTGCCTAATTGCATCCATAGTGACTATCGCTATGAGTGTAGTTTGCTCTAACCCACCTTTAAGCGAAGCCACTTTAATAAAACCATACTATTTCATGAATGAAACATACCTTAGTAAACTTTCACACTTTAAAACCAATTACGCAAGCTTTAACAAAAATCTAAACTTTAAACTCTTAAAACGAGTTTGATTTCAAATCCGACCTCGAATCCATCACGACTACATACACAGTTTCAACTTTGTTTTCAACCCATCATGACTATAGTCAAATTTATCATCAATACTTTTTATTAATACATCACATTCATACAACAGATTGTGCACATATACCAATATATATACAATTACCAACTTTGCAATAACATCCATTATGGGCTAACACTAACCCATACATTAACACTTATCATCACATTTCAAACGTGCATAGATCCAACGTATATATGACATGCATATAGCTAAGGATCAACATAACATATAAAGAAAAGTTCTTTTCCAAATGATTAGGAATTTACTCACTGAAAGCTATCCAAACACCCGCTGAAGTAGAGTATGACATAACACTTCCATTCTAAGCAACAAGATGGAGTCTTGAACCTTGAATGCAATAGGTAGGCTCGGCCTTGAAGGGAAGAGGAAGCGAGACTTTTTTTTGGTACGGTGGATCGACTTCGGATAAACATCGAATTCTCGATAATAAACCAAAAATAGGTCATGTTGCGACTGATTTCTGGACTATCTACTCATGGAATTTCAGAAAAGGCTCAAAGAGAAAGTTATTTAAATTTCTTTTCTCTATCATTTCAAAAAAAGAATCATTCATTTTTTATTAGCTTTGAAGAATGTATGATCAAAAAAATAAGAGTAATTTTCGGACTTGAAATTTTAGGTGAAAAATTGCTTTGCAAAGATTGAGTATTTTAACATACCTATGATAGAAATTTGAAAAAATGGTCAACTAAAATATTATGGTCATTAGCTGTGACGCCCCACCTCTATACCCACGCTAGCCAAGGACACTACGGGGTAATGCCGTCAACTAGCGTGGAGAATAAGGCTGTTGAAGAGCGACCATCCGTGTAATTGCTTTGTGCGAGCATTGATATGCCAGATAAAAATATAACATGCATTTATTTATCAAGAGGGGAATCCGACATACCGACACAAGCTCAAAACTACTACACAGTGGCTATAAAGGTCTTCAGAAACAAATATAGAAATAAACATAACAAAAATCAATCACAGATAATTCATATCACAAAGATGGAAATAGATATGAATATAACACATGAAAGTGTACATCAGAGTAGTGGTCAAACAAGATCCACAATATCAAAAAGAATAGATACAAGTGCTAGACAAAAGAATAAGTATACATCATAGAGTATGTATCTCAAATGTATACAACAAAAACTACTAATCTAAGTAGTTAGCCAAAAGTCAGATGATGGTCCGATAAGGAGTCAAGTAGAAGCACCTTTAAAATCTCAGTCTGACCCAAGTATTATTTAAGAAGAAAATAATAAACGGATCAGTCTAGCTATAATTATCATTTAAAATGAGATATAAGAAGAGATATAATAAAAAGATGTATGATAACCAAAAATGTCATACTACGATAAGTATACATTCTAAAATCCACAAAAGTTATCTCAAGAATCTCATAGCATCAAAAAGAATGTCATATTCTTTATTTAATTCACCAAGCCGCAATAAATGACATACATATCAATGCCAACTGAAGAAGGTGGTGAAACATAAATTCCAGAAACCATCAAATAGAAATCCAGAAACCACAATAAAAAGGATGGCCAATCCCATAAACTGGACATCGACGAGCCTAGAAAGACACGCCCCATGCACAGTCGAACATCGACGCACCTAAATAGGTATGACCCATGCTCTAGCATTGACGCACCTAGAAAGATATGCCTCATGCATAAATAAACATCGATGCACCTAGAAAGATACATCCCATGCATAAATAAACATCGATGCACCTAGAAAGATACACCCCATGTAATATGTAACACCGATGCACCTAGAAAGATATACCTCATGCAAAGTCGAACATCGACGCACCTAGAAAGATACGCCCCATGCATAGACGAACATCGACGCAACTAGAAAGATACGCCCCATGTCCCAACTTATTGAGCCGATTGCTCCACGAAGTAAACAAACATCGATGCACCTAAAAAGGTACACCCCATGCAAACAAACATCGACGGACCTAAAAAGGTACGACCCATGTGCAAACAAACATCGACGCACCTAAATAGGTACGACCCATGCAAGAAATGAGACGAAGCTCAATAAAATGAGGAACAGTCCTCCACATAGACAAAGAGACATCGCACATTGCTAGTCTAAACCATAAAATGATCATCAACGATCATCAAGAAATGTCAATTACACTAAGCTAGTAAATATATGAGTTTAGCTTCATGTCCCATAACCACTTTCTTAACTTAAATATTTACGAACAAACTGTAGATCTTCACTAGAAAATTGTCACAAAAGATTCAATCGAACAAGTCCAAGAATTAACCGACGAAGTAAACGCAAGCATTTCATACCACTTGTTTTACTAAGCCGTTTAATTAGATTTCTCATACGAGTGAGGTAAAGGTTTGTATATACTAGTAGATTGGAAAACGGTTTTATAAACGAGTTTGTTATTGAAAATAGAGTTGAAATCAACTTTGTGAAAGAGTTAAATATTTACTACTAGTATAGAAAACCTTTATATTTTAAAGTGACAAATTACTAAAAGTGAGTGTAGAAACAATCGGTCATCAAAATTCACATTTGAAGACATGAATCAAATCCAAAGAAATCGATACCAAATCCATTAAAATGGATATTCCCAAAAATCACGATGAAAATGCCATCAAAGTCCATAATAAATGATAACAACAAAAAGGGAATCAACACGAATCGATTAAAGTTGGAAATATACTCAAAAATAGCCAAAATAGGCAAATTAAACAGTTCCAGACGTCTGGTAGGTGTTCCCAGACGTCTGGCCCTAGTATCTGGAAGTATATGTGTTTTCTCCCTTCTATTTTTAATTCCTGGGCCATTTCAGACGTTTGAAATTTTCAACCAGACGTCTGAATTTGATTTCAGACGTTTGGATTTTGTTTCAGACGTTTGGATTTAGCCTCTTCCTTTTCCAGACCCCTTTCCAGACGTCTGGATTATTCAACCAGACGTCTGGATTTGGTTTCAGACGTCTGAAATTAATTTCAGACGTCTGAAATCTTCTGCTAGTCAAAAAACAGCCTAGACCAAAAAGGGCAAATCCAAACCGAAATGCGATCGAACGAGCGATGGATGCTAAGGATTTATGCCAATCGACAACCCAGCACTATAGGCTCTTCGATGCATCACCAAAAACATGTTCAAACATCAAAGATTGGATTTTTAAATATTTGACTACAAAACACCAAAAATTGAAATATTCACCAAATCAATCCAAACCAAAAGCAAATGAACATAAATAAGTGTTAGGAATTCATACCTAACAACAAAGATAGATATAGACATAGATGTGAGATAAAAATCTCACCTTTGAACCCAAATGATTGAAGAAGAAGCTTTAAAAACAAGCCAAGATCAATTCCTCTTCAATAACAACTCAAGAAGCTTCAATCTAAGCTTAAAAGAGAAACATTTCCTAAATTAGGTTTAGGAATTTTCTGAAATCAAAGAGAGAATGAGTTGGAGAAGAAGAAGTAGATGCTTACTAATGGGTTCTCTTTGATTTTGGAGCAAGAATTTGAGCTAGCAAGAGGAACTAGGGCTTGGAGTTTCTAATTCTCATTCTCTTCCACCATTTTTGCTTAAGCTTGAGTGTTAGGAATATGAAATGAAGTGATGAAGAGTTGGAGTGGGTTGGGACTGAGTTAGTGAGTGATTAATGGGTTCAGCCCAAACCAAAGCCCTAAGTGAAAAAGTGGCAAAATTTCACTATCTCCAAACATATCAAAGTTTATACTCAAAAAGGTCGCAAACGTCATTTTGAACTCAATGGGGGTGGTCTCAAGTCCCAATTCGACTGTTTGCAAAAAGTAGCTTTTCGGACCAAAATCCGACGAACGATAAAATATTTAAATAAAATATTTAAATATAAAATCGATAAATATGCGGTTGTTACAGACTCCCCTCCTTAAAGAAATTGCGTCCTCATAATACTTAAGAAGAAAATAAAGAGTAACAACCATAAAAGCATATCAACACAAAAGAAAATTGAAATAAGAAGTTCACCATAAAGAGCACGAAAGAGTTAGCAAGAACGGGATCGACCGATGAATTCTCTAGATTCCCAAGAGTAATCCCTAGGATTTGAGAACCATTGAACTCTCACAAGAAGGATATCTTTTTTCCGAAGGCGCTCAACCTCCGAAGCAATGATGCGAATGGAATGTTTCTCATAAATCAAATCTGGTGAAACTTCAATCCCCTCAACAACACCGGGCTCAATAATAAAAATTGGAATCCCTAAAGCATTTCCGTAGATAAAAGACGTGGAGAACATTAAGAATAGCAGAAAATTGAGCTGGTGCAACGACGTAGTATAATAACAGTACGCCCAAGAAACTAGAAAGTCAAATAATTTGGGACATCAACATAGTAGAAAAACGGTACGCCCAATGAACCAAAGCTCGAATAATTTCGGAACAGCGACGTAGTACAAAAACGGTACGTCCAATGAACCGGAACAACGATGTAGTATAATAATGGTACATCCATTGATCCAGATAAGACGGAACATCGATGTAGTATAATAACAGTACATCCGATGAACCGAACACCACAAAAGAACATCGGACGCTAGTCCATAAAAAATGAGATAAAGATCAATAAAACGAAGTATATCAAAACGTTCGATGAACTTGATAAAAAGATAATTCCATTCAAACAACATCAAAGAATCAACAACTTGTTGCCTACGACAAAACGTATTGGCAACACAATTTCCCCTTTGGGAATAAAAAGAATATCAAGATCATAAGATGCCAGGAACTCGAGTCAACATGAAGTTCCTTATGAGAAAATAAATATTCCAAAGATTTATGATCGAGGTAGAGAACAAATTTCTCATCCAAATATGATGATGCCAAACTCCAAAAGTAAAAACAATAGCCGCGAGCACTAGATCATGAGTGGCATATCTAATCTCGATAAGCTATAATGATTTAGAAGCACAAGTGATAGCACGTTCTCCTTTGCAAGAGAATGGCATCCAAACCAATACGACTAGTATCAGTACAAATAGCAAAGTCTTGGTTCCCCTTCAGGAATCACAAGAATAAGAGTATCTAAAGGAAGAGTTCTTTTTAAATAATCCTCTTTCCCAAAAACTAAAACTTTCAAAATTACATTTTTATTTTTATGTAATAATCTTTCTACAAAAATTTACATTTTTACAAGTCAATATATCGTGTCTGACTGTCTCATCAAAGCGTTTAGGAGATTCTTATCGATAACGTTGATCAAACGCATCAACCAGAATTCTTAAAACACTAAATGGGCAATACAATCACAAAATCATATTCTATAGGATAAGTAAGTTTCTCAAAAACTTCTAAGAATATTCTTTGTTCGTTTTAAGAACAAAAATCCAGTTATACTTCTAAATAAATCTTATGAAAAAGATTCTGCAAAATTTTAAATTTCTATTTTCATCCAAAATCAATAAATTAAAAAATGGAATAATCGAGATATTCGATAGAATGCTCGATACCTAAAATGGATGAAATAAGCTGGACAAACTGAATGACATAATAATTCATTCATAGGAATCATAACAAGTGTGGAATGCGGTAAGTGTAATGCTAACTTCCGGAACTCGTAGTAAATGAAAACCGGTGGTAAGGTCAAACTGAAAAGACCTTAGCACCACACAAAAGATTACTTAGATGATAATCCTAAGACAAGCTCAAAAATACCAGAAAATTTCTCAAACTACATGAATGAGAGAAATAACACTTTCCTTAAAATTGGGCTTAAGGAATAAAATGATGCCATCAAGTTGGAATCAAAATCATAAAGGAAAAATAGAAATCTGCTTAACAGATTGAAAATGTCAAAGATGAATAGTCCACTCGAGAAAATAGGATATAGGCTTCATTAATGATTAAGCCAATCCTATCGCACAAATCAATTCCGGAGCCTAAGTAAAAATATCGGCTCAGAAAGAAAAATCACATAAAATAATTTTCGACATCAAATAAAAGCAAATTGAGTGTTGCGGATCTTCCATCCGGATTCGCAATTCTCAACGAAGACATCAAGCCCAAAATATTTTTAAAGAAAAAGAATCACAAGTTCTTTTGACATAAAATAGTGAGATGAAACCCATATCAAAAAGAACTCGAAAAGGAAAATCATAAAACAAATGAAATCAAGGATTGAATGAGAAATACCTTGACCAAGAGAAGTGCCACTAGGGGCTTGCACTGCATTGAGCTCTCCCTCCTTCTTACTTTGAAGTACGGAACATGCAGTAATATGGTGACCCGAATTTTTGCAATAGCGACAAAAGAGGGTTTTCAGACACTCCCTTGCATAGTGGTTCGTGGAACCACAATTGTAGCATTGTCCACGACTAGAGGTAGGAGTCTTTGCTACCGTAATTGGTTGCTTCCCTTTCTTATTAGAATTGGGGCCTTTGAATTTGATAGGCCTCTTCAAGTTATTTTCGAAGTTCTATTGGGCACGCACAGCTTCAACATCACTTTCATTATCGGCCTCTTCAAGACGAAGAGCGATATCAATAAGCTGATCAAACGAAACCTCAAGTTTCAGAAGTAATGGCTTCTTAAGATTCTTATTCAAGCCATAGACAAATCTTTGATTTTTCTTCAATGGGGTATTAATATACTCAACCCCGTATTTGGAAAGAGATTCGAAAGATGCGACATAGTCTGTCACGGAAGATTCACCTTGAACAAGGTCAATAAAACGCCGGGCCAAAGTTACTTTTTCAGCCTTCGGCACAAATTTCAATTCGAATCTTTCTCGGAATTGCTCCCAAGTGAGATCCGCTTCAACGATTTCAGAAATTAAAAGCTCATACCAATCCAATGCTCTTTCTTGAAGCATGCTAGAAGCCACTTGGACTCGATGTAGATCAATAAGGTTCATGCGAGAAAAGATGCGATCGCATGATTTGAGCCAAGCTTGAATTTGTATAAGACTCTCGGATCCCCTGAATAGCCTTCCACCCAAATCGGTATAGTCTCTGCACAAGCGTGAAAAACCGGATCTAGGATGAGTAGGCTCTGGAATAGGACCGACAGCTTGAGCATTCTTTACTAGATCAAGAAGCTTCTGGGCAGACATAAATACTCCATCCTGGGGAGTAGCACTAGATGGACCGACGCTGGGACGGCCTGGTCTAACCATTTCTCTTCTTTAAGAAAGAAAGAAAGAAGAGGAAAAAGTTATTCTCAAAATAAATATCAAGCAATCTTGATAGATAAAATAAGGAATCATAAAAGAAAGTAGGATAGAATGGTACGAAAACTCGAATAAATCCTAAGGCATAACTCCTAAGAAAGACTTAGGACATGATCCTTGCTAAATTATTCTAAATTTTTCCGAAGTTTGGCTTTGATACCAAGCTGTGACGCCCCACCTCTATACCCACGCTAGCCAAGGACACTACGGGGTAATCCCATCAACCAGCACGGAGAATAAGGCTGTTGAGGAGCGACCATCCGTGTAATTGCTTTGTGCGAGCATCGATATGCCAGATAAAAATATAACATGCATTTCTTTATCAAGAGGGGAATCCGACATACCGACACAAACTCAAAACACTACACAGTGGCTTTAAAGGTCTTCGGAAACAAATATAGAAATAAACATAACACAAATCAGTCACGGATAATTCATATCACAAAGGAGGAAATAGATATGAATATAACACATGAAAGTGTACATCAGAGTAGTGGTCAAACAAGATCTACAATATCAAAAAGAATAGATACAAGTGCTAGACAAAAGACTAAGTAGAGTCTGTATCTCAAATGTATACAACAAAAACTACTAATCTAAGTAGTTAGCCAAAAGTCATATGATGGTCCGATAAGGAGTAGAGTAGAAGCACCTGTAAAATCTCAGTCTGACCCGAGTATTATTTAAGAAGAAAATAATAAATGGATCAGTCTAGCTATAATTATCAGTTAAAATGAGATATAAGAAGAGATATAATAAAAAGACGTATGATAACCAAAAATGTCATACTATGATAAGTATACATTCTAAAATCCATAAAAGTCATACAATATCTCAAGAATCTCATAGCATCAAAAAGAATGTCATATTCTTTATTTAATTCACCAAGCCGCAATAAATGACATACATATCAATGCCAATTGAAAAAGGTGGTGAAATATAAATTTCAGAAATCATTAAATAGAAATCCAGAAACCACAATAAAAAGGATGGCCAGTCCCATAAACTGGACATCGACGCGCCTAGAAAGACACGCCCCATGCACAGTCGAACATCGACGCACCTAAATAGGTACGACCCATGCTGTAGCATCGATGCACCTAGAAAGATACGCCCCATGCATAAATAAACATCGATGCACCTAGAAAGATACATCCCATGCATAAATAAACATCGATGCACCTAGAAAGATACACCCCATGTAATGTCTAACACCGATGCACCTAGAAAGATACACCCCATGCAAAGTCGAACATCGACGCACCTAGAAAGATACGCCCCATGCATAGACGAACATCGACGCAACTAGAAAGATACGCCCCATGTCCCAACTTATTGAGCCGATTGCTCCACGAAGTAAACAAACATCGATGCACCTAAAAGGTACACCCCATGCATAATAAACATCGATGCACCTAAAAAGGTATGACCCATGTGTAAACAAACGTCGACACACCTAAATAGGTATGACCCATGCAAGAAATGAGACGAAGCTCAATAAAATGAGGAATGGTCCTCCACATAGACAAAGAGACATCGCACATTGCTAGTTTAAACCATAAAATGATCATCATCGATCATCAAGAAGTGTCAATTACACTAAGCTAGTAAATATATGAGTTTAGCTTCATGTCCCATAACCACTTGCTTAACTTAAATATTTATGAACAAACTGTAGATATTCACTAGAAAATTGTCACAAGAGATTCAATTGAACAAGTCCAAGAATTAACCGATGAAGTAAACGCAAACGTTTCATACCACTTGTTTCACTAAGCCGTTTAATCAGAATTCTCATACGAGTGAGGTAAAGGTTTGTATATACTAGTAGATTGGAAAACGGTTTTATAAACGAGTTTGTTATTGAAAATAGAGTTGAAATCAACTTTGTGAAAGAGTTAAATATTTACTACTAGTATAGAAAACCTTTATATTTTAAAGTGACAAATTACTAAAAATGGTTGTAGAAACAATCGGTCATCAAAATTCACATTTGAAGACGTGAATCAAATCCAAAGAAATCGATACCAAATCCATTAAAATGGATATTCTCAAAAATCACGATGGAAATGTCATCAAAGTCCATAATAAATGATAACAACAAAAAGGGAATCAACACGAATCAATTAAAGTTGGAAATATACTCAAAAATAGCCAAAATAGGCAAATTAAACAGTTCTAGACATCTGGTAGGTGTTCCCAGACGTCTGGCCCTAGTATCTGGAAGTATATGTGTTTTCTCCCTTCTATTTTTAATTCCTGGGCCATTTCAGACGTCTGAAATTTTCAACCAGACGTCTGAATTTGATTTCAGATGTTTGGATTTTATTTCAGACGTCTGGATTTAGCCTCTGCCTTTTCCAGACCCCTTTTCAGACGTCTGGATTATTCAACCAGACGTCTGGATTTGGTTTCAGACGTCTGAAATTAATTTCAGACGTCTGAAATCTTCTGCTAGGCAAAAAACAGCCTAGACCAAAAATGGCAAATCCAAACCGAAATGTGATCGAACGAGCGATTGATGCTAAGGATTTATGCCAATCGACAACCCAGCACTATAGGCTCTTCGATGCATCACCAAAAACATGTTCAAACATTAAAGATTGGATTTTTAAAGATTTGACTACAAAATACCAAAAATTGAAATATTCACCAAATCAATCCAAACCAAAAGAAAATGAACATAAATAAGTATTAGGAATTCATACCTAACAACAAAGATAGATATAGACATAGATGTGAGATAAAAATCTCACCTTTGAACCCAAACGATTAAAGAAGAAGCTTTAAAAACAAGCTAAGATCAATTCCTCTTCAATAACAACTCAAGAAGCTTCAATCTAAGCTTAAAGAGAAACATTTCCTAAATTAGGTTTAGGAATTTTCTGAAATCAAAGAGAGAATGAGTTGGAGAAGAAGAAGGAGATGCTTACTAATGGGTTCTCTTTGATTTTGGAGCAAGAACTTGAGCTAGCAAGAGGAACTAGGGCTTGGAGTTTCTAATTCCCATTCTCTTCCACCATTTTTGCTTAAGCTTGAGTGTTAGGAATATGAAATGAAGTAACGAAGAGTTGGAGTGGGTTGGGACTGAGTTAGTAAGTGATTAATGGGTTCAGCCCAAACCAATGCCCTAAGTGAAAAAGTGGCAAAATTTCACTATCTCCAAACATATCGAAGTATATACTAAAAAGGTCGCAAACGTCATTTTGAACTCAATGGGGGTGGTCTCAAGTCCCAATTCGACTGTTTGCAAAAAGTAGCTTTTCGGACCAAAATCCGACGAACGATAAAATATTTAAATAAAATATTTAAATATAAAATCGATAAATATGCGGGTTGTTACATTAACACTTCATACGGTTTCAAAAAAAGATAAAGTCCATTTGAGTTCGAAATGAGGAAGAAAAGATTAGTGGAAAGAGGAGAAAAAAATGGAGAAACATATGTGCTATTTATATGCAAGATTTCGCACCTAATTGCCTTGTCAAATCACATCACAAATCTTTTATAATATATATAACTATATTTAATCACATTAGCTTTTATATATATAGTTATATTTAGTCACATCACTTCCTTATATATATAATTGTTATGTTTAGTCACATAACTTTCTTACATATATATAAGTTTAATTATTAAGTAACTAAGATGTGACAAGAGATAATTATGTTAAATGATTACAAATCTAAGATGTAATATCTATATTTATATAAAATGTTTATTATTTATAAAACGATGCCTTGTTACATCGCTTACTAATCCAAATTAGTATAAGATCATTTATTTCTTAGTGTCTTATTATCTGGTTAATTAACTCTTATATACATGTACATATAGTGCACGAAGACGAACAACTTTCCGATGTCAAAAGATCGAAATTTCAAAAAACGTTCTTTGGTTACATTTACTGTTTTTCTACAACTATTTAATTTGGTAAAAAAAAATTGGAAACGATTTTACTATCATTATTAATTAATTAAAATGAGTTTGTTCTCATTATAAAACCTATATATTGAATATTTCAAATTAATTAAATATTCACTAATCAAAGCAATGAAATTCTGGGTCATTACAGATGGATAAGTATTATGAGCTACGATTATTTGTTGTTGTGACGATTATTGTTAGATGGTTTTTTTGTTTTATTAGCAATTTGACGGTTACGAATTATTGAATGATATTTGAAGTTATATGAAAGGGTGGTAAATAAATTGAAAGATGTAAATTGAATCAAATAAATTATTTTGGAACCAAATAGTGAATTTTGGAATGATGTTTTATTTAATATTGAGACTATTTATGATTAGTGAAACTTTTGGAAGTGAAATGATTTTTTAAAAAAAGAATGTAAAGGTTGAATAAGTAGAAGATTTTGTGATTTAAATCTTTTGGTATGAGCTTTGGAAATTCTATAGATAAGCAAATTATCGAAGGATTAATTTTTTTATTATCGTTGATTATAAAATTATACGATATAAAATGGAAGTTGGAGTTATATTTATAAAAATGATGAATGATTTGAATTTCATAGATGGAAGTTTATAAAAGGATATTTCGTAGTAATTGCAAGAACATTGAAATTTACTTTATTAAATGAAAATCTTCATTTATGAGGATGTAATAAGAGGTGAATTTTCGAAAGTAATAAATTTTATTTTTAATGGATTAAGAGTTTTAAAGGAAGTGCTTGAAAATAAATTAAGATGTCAAATAACGATTTTGAAGTGGTATGTTTGGGTTTGCAAATATTTTGAATTGAGAATAATTTTCGAATTTAAGATATTAAAGGTATTTAGAAGATATAAACTTCCTTGAAGTCATTTAGTAATATTAAAGTGGAAATCTGTTGAGCGAGTATTTATGAGGTTTTTAGAATTTATTATCGAGTTTAAATAAAGCTTTCTTTGAAACCAGATAAATTGTTTAAAAATTTGGGTTTAGAAACTAGATGTGGGAATCAATTAGTTTAAAAAGAAGAAGAAGAAGGGAAATAAACAAAAGAGAATTTTTTTGTTAAAATAGATTGAAGTGTTTTTATAAAAGGAAGAGAATGAAGTGAGATATATTTTAACAAACCCTTCATCTTGTTAAATATTAATTGAATAATATACTGATGTGTGAATGGATAATTGTTGATTTATGTATTATAAACAAGATGAAGTAAATCACCCATTGTGTTAAATTATAAGATAACAAAATAAAGAATAATGAATTGAAAAACGATTTAAGCGGGAGTGATTTAATAAGTGAAGAAATTTTTTATTTAATGTTGATTAATTGACAGTGTCATGTATATAACTATATTTCACCGAGAGCCATGCTACGTCCACAGGATGTATTTATTTACTCAACACAAGTTTAATGTCGAGTAATTTATTGAGGGTCGTGTATTTGATATTTGGGTGTTGGTGGATTATTCTATATTATACACTGTATTGATCGATATTACTTGGATTTGTGACTTGACATGTGAGGCAAATTATATTATTCCTTAATTTTTTTAAAGCGGGAATATGATTATATCTACTTTTGAGTGGAACGAGGAATACAAAGTCCCTTACAAGGATGTGATAGCTAGAAATTTTTCTAGCCCCATCCTAGCTTGAATGACCGTGGGGTCACTCCCCGATGTAGTTGCTGCAATGTGGCCTCCTCGTCGCATGGTAACAGTCTACTGCATGGGACAATATGACGAATTTAGAACAAAGAGGCTGAGATGGGAGCTACGAATGAGGAGGCAAGAAAGTGATGTGCGATTTTTATGCAGCTAAAGAATGTTGAGGACTCTAATAAAAATATTATGAGTAGGGTCTCCATTTGCACCTAAGAAGCTATAAGGCTCAGGTGTAGATTCGGCTTCTGGCGGTAGCAAATAAAACAGAACATATAATAGCAGTAACAGTAAATAAAATAAAATGAAGAATAAAATAAATGAATGTAATTCCACTAAATAAATATGAATGAATTGATGTTTGCTGCGTACTGTATGTTATGTACGATGTTTGCGATGTGTGATGTGTAGATGTTTGCGATGCATGATGTGTGATGCGTGCGATGGATGTGTGACGTATGTTGTATGATGTGTATGATAATGTTTTGATGTTTGATGGGTTATGGATATTGAATGCATTGTAGATGTTTTATTATTCATTTGGATCAATTTCTTATTATGCTATGTATACCATTTCTTAAGATATCATTTATATTCTCACCATTGAATTTGGACATAGTCTGACTCGTTTATTATTTATATAATACTCGAGAGATATTTCAGGTCTAGGGACGTTGGGACTAGATGACTTATTGGGCTTAATTGGACAGAGTATTACTAGATATATTGTATATTGGGTATTTGGACTCATGTATGTATATGATGTTGGACTTTATATATTGGATTAATCTGGCATATAATTAAGATTTATTGGGAATTTGACTTTTTGTATTCCACTCAGACTTATGTGATGTGTTATATTTTCATCGCTGCATTGAATGATTTATTCTATATTATGTATTGTTCTATCCTAGGGCACCACTTATGTTTATTTCTTTGTACGAGACTATTTACATCGAGGTAAGTGATTTTTATATTACGTGATGTATTTAGTGTTAGTCCAAGAGAATATTCACATTGCTTAACCTACATTGCCTCATTTTCCGTGTTACTCGACAGTATTACTCAGCAACACTCTTGGGTAATATGGGTATAGAGGTGGGGAGTTACACAACAGTCATGAGCGAATACACCATTTGATATTTGGAGAGTATCATGCACTCTAGTTTCAAAGTATGTATCAATATCCCATCTTGGAACATCTTGACAAAGAATATTTAAAATAATATGTTATTTTTATTATGATAAATTTATGATGATTACACACATTGTAATTACTATCACATTACATTCTATTTTAGAATTTTCTATTTAATATACTTTAAATTAATTAGTTAGTTAATTACACCATAATATAACAAGTATATAACAGAAAGAAACCACCTTTTAATTTGAACTAGATTGGTTATTAAGTTAGATATATGTAACAAATTACATAATTACCCCTAAGACATACCCTTAACTCTACCAAAATCGATCTCAAATATGATTTTCACCAAAAAGATATAGAAGCGATGAACTCGACCAACTATTACATTGTTGGATCTGGGCCAGCATGCAGTAGGGTAACTGGGTATATTTAAGAATAAATTGCCTTTTGGATCTTTACTGGGCTTATGTAGGCTAACTTTATTTAGAATTTTTCTGAATTTTCATTTAAATAAAATCAATATTTTGTTTAATTCATAATTAATGTTTATTTTGTTTTGTTTATATAATATATATATATATATATCTGTGTGTGTGTGTGTGTATCATATACACATATGTGTGTATGTGTACATGCAACATAATGAAGTGTACATGGTTTCACATGCCCGTATATAGATGTCAAGATTTACACAGCAATGGACATGTTAGCTGCTCTTGTAAACATGTTATCTAAATGTATGTGTGTGTATGCATGTGTGTGTATGTTCAAAGGTAAAGATCATCTATACCTCATTTTTTCTACACCTTAAATCCCCTTTGATTTTAGCCACACGCTCCGAATTAAATAATATATCTTCTCTCTCTTATCATTTCAGGAGTGAGAATGTATATTATTTAATTTGAAATATGCGGTGGGGATCATGAGGGATTTGGGGTGTAGCTGATCCAAACCCTATATATAATTATATATATTATAATATAATACTTATAAAATAAGATTTAAATAATATGCTTAATTAAATATATATATATATGTATGTATGTATGTATGTATGTATGTGTGTATGTGTGTGTGTGTGTAAAATATAACTAGATTATAAAACATTGTGAATACTAATATACAAAATAAATTGAATAAATATTATACACACACATATACTTTGAAACTAAAATAATAATAATTATTATTTAAGTATGATTTAAAAAGTGTGTGTGTATATATGCATATAAATATAGTATAATATATATAACAATCAAAATTTATATTTATACTTCATAATTGCTCTCGGCCTAGAATTTAGAAAAATATTTGACTTTCAATCAGTTATATAATAAAAAAATTAATTGTATTTTCCGTACGTAAAATATAAAACAATAATTAGTTTTTTCATTTTCGAACAAAAAATTTGCAAAATATTTTGTACAAAATTTATACTCATATTTTTTATTATTTATAATTTATATGTATGTATTTATTAATTTCTTAAAATAATTTTAATTTAAATAAAAGGGTATGTATATACATATAATGTATACAAATTCAAAAATATATGTACACACACACATAAATAGTCAAGGACCTCTATCTCAAATGGTTAGTGGTATAACGCTTTAGACAAAGGTTCTAGAGGTCATGATTTTCTGCCCTTAAGACATCATAATGAGTGCTCTGCTTGAATAAAGTTTCACTTTTATTATCAATATATATATATATATATATATACATAAATAACTTTTTTAATTAAAAGAATGTGTACATACATATACATATACATATACATATATATGTTAATAGAATTTTATAAAATATAAAATATATTTTATAAACTATTATTTTTAATTGTTTTAGTTTTAATTAAAAGAAATTGATTATCAATATATTTTAATTTTGAAAACTAGATATATTTTTTAACCAACATAGCTATGAGCAATATGATATAATTCCTATACAAATATATTTTTTAAATGTATACATACACAAACACAGATATACAACCATCGAATATGTGACAACATATCGATATATAGATTCGTTATAATTTCTAATTAACATGCATATGATATAATGATTGAATTAAGTACTTATAAATAAGAAATGTACCTTTCACCAATGCCTAGAATTCACACCTTGAAACACTGAAGTTTACTCCATGAATCGAATTCCAAGTCCATAAATTGCTAGCTTCTGAACAACTTTACCACTTAAGATTAAATTGACTTTTAATTTGATGTTTTAGTGTTGGTTTTGGGGCTCGAATGGACTTATGGCTAGCCTGGAATTACAGCAAGAAGGGAGGTCAAAAAGTGTACATCTAAGTGAGGGTTAAATGGTTTTAATAAAGGAGATTAAAGAGAACAAAAGTAGGATAAAGATCCACGTTTGTCTTTTAGGAATTATCTCCTTTTAGCCATTCAAAACCCTCCCCCTATGGCTGACCCTCATATGCCTACCTAAAGCTACTAAACCATGCTCTTTATGGGCCTCGAAACAATTCCAAGTCCAAAAAGTACTCGTCGTATTTAAATTTCATTTAATATTATTTAATACACACAAATAAAATTTTATGACTAACATTTCATAAATACTGATTAATTTACACAATTTATAACAAGTACAAATTAATTAATTCAGGTGATAACATGAATATTCAACGTTTCGATTATGTGACTTTAGATGTAAAAAAATTCAACAATTGATACCAAACAATTCGAATATTAACGTGAACACTTCACTTAGCATGTGTATGACATTCTGTCTAAATTTATCGCTTACTTGGTATTTGTAAAATCCAATTTACTTTATTAAGCATTATCCAGTACTGCAATTATCTACACTAATTTTCTTCGTTAAAACTATATCACTTAGGACTTATGGAATTTGATAATGGTCAAAATTCCAATATAGTCTATGTTCAACTCTATAGTGAAAACACAAAATCCTTAGTTCAATAATAACAATTATTATCGAACTACTTCGGCTAGAGATTTTGACTGAGTTGACTTTTGTTGACAATGATACTAACCTCATATAACTAAGAAGATGAATTCTCTCTTGAATAATCTTTTACTTCCAATACATCCACTCGACCATTTTAATTTAAATACATCCACTCGACCAAACAATAGTCATTTGATGAACTTTGTGTCATGATTTAACTATAATCAAAGTGGAGTTTTCAAATTGAAAATTAATAGTATTACCAAGTTAAGAAACAATGTTAATTAGTCATATTGATATTTCTTGTTTGACTATAATCATATTAACCGACAGAAAACCATCGAGCGAGTCATTCCGTAGTTATCCAACGACTATCAGTGTGTAACCCCTTGGTGTCCAACAATCATGAGTAATACACCATCCAACATTTGGAGAGCGCAATGTACTCTATTATAAATGGATGCATCGATATTCAGTTTTGATGCCTCTTGACTAGGAATATTTAAAATGATGTGTCTACTATATTGTGATACAATACGCATGTTATAGCTATTTGTAATTACTATCACAAGCACACCATTTATGGATTTTTTGTTAAATATATTTTGATTAAATATTTAATTATTAATATAAAGAAAACACCTTTTATTACAAACGAGAATTGATTACAGAGTTAATAATTTACAATAAATTACTGAATTTTCCCTTTAGAGTGCCCCTAACTCTATCAACCACCCACTTACATTTGAGGCCAATTATGGAATCGCAGTCCCATCCCTTCTGCTATGTTGTCCTTTGTATCTACCCTTTGTATCACATCCTCTTTCTTCTAAAAGAATTCTTCGATGATGCAGAACTTGCAAAGAATATGTCATGACTTCTTGTGTGCTCTGGCTCTTTAGCAATCTGTACCGCCGCATTATGGTCACAGAACAATGCCATTGGATTCTCAATATTGGGAATCACTTTGTGCTCACTTAAAAACTTATACATCTAGACCAACTCTTTAGATGCTTCATTATGTGCAATATGCTCAGCCTCCATCGTTGAATTGTCTATTATTTCTTGTTTGGAATTTTTCCAACCGACGGCCCACCATTAAGCGTAAAAACATAGCTGGACACCAACTTACTTTCATTAACATCTCTCTGAAAGCTAGAGTCAGTACAACCCTTCATAAGGAGGTCTCTATTCTCGTATATGAGGAATAAGTCTCAAGTATTTCTTAGAGAATGTAGTGTACACTTTGCAGTCATCCGATGCTTTTCTCCAAGATTAGACTAGTGTCGGTGTATGCATCCTAATGCGTATGTTACATCCGGTCTACTACATAACATGGTGCACATTAAGGATCCACTGGCTGAAGCATAAGGGATTCTCTTCATACGCTCTTTTTCCTCATCAATATGAGGAACGTCCTTTTTAGAAAGGATGATTCTGGATTGTATTAAAACATTTCCATGACTAGAACTCTCCACGCTGAACCTCTTCGGTATAGTGTCTATGTACAGGGATTGGGACAATCCCAGCAGCCTCTTAGATCTATCTCTATAGATCTTTATACGTAGTATATAGGCTTCTTCTCCCCTACCCTTCGCGGAGAAGTTCTTGGAATGCCAAGCTTTCTTTGATTGCACAAACGAAATGTCATTCCAATCAACAAAAGATCATGGACATATAGCACTGAGAATACGACAATGTTTCCTTTTTCTTTCTGTATACGCACGCTTCCTCTATGTTCTGGTAGAAACCAAACCGTATGATTATATTATCAAAACACTAGTTCCAAGTCCTTGAAGCTTGTTTGAATCAGCAAGTGGACTTCAATAAACAAGCCTTGTCCTCACTCCAACTAACCATAAAACGATCGGGTTGTGACATAAAGATACTCTCTTCTAAATCATCATTTAGAAATGTTGTCTTTACATCCATTTTTCATATTTCGTAGTCATAGAATGAAACAATGGCCAGCATAACTCAAATGGACTTAAGCATGGCTATGGGTCCTCCTTTTCGGTATCTATGAGAATACTATAGTATCTCTCTGGTGCGCGAGATTCCTTGCTAGACCTTCAAATAAGTTGCGTATTTTTGTATGTGGGTGAACTTGATTCACCCACTAGTTCGGCCTCAATGTTTACTTTTTGGATCTCATCCAAATCCACAACCTCGTGGTTATTTCCTTTGACAAAAATTCTCATGTTGATAAATAATAATCTGTTCTTGCTCAGTATTGTAGAATATATATTCTTGAATTTTTAGGATATCTATAAATTTACATAGTACCGATCTTGCCTCCAGTTTATTCAAACCAATGTTCTTAACGTTGGTTGGACAACCCCACACCTTCAAATACTTACATTGGGGTTTCTTGCCACATTACATCTTATATGGTGTTTTAGGCATAAATTTAGTGGGCAATTGGTTCAACATATGCATCGTGGTTTCCAAAAAGACATTATGTCGAGAAACAATAATCCTTTTTTCCTCAGTTTTGTAGAATATATATCCCATTGAATATTTAGGTTATCTTTTAAATTTACATAATACCGATACTGCCACTAGTTTATTTGGATAAACGTTTTTAATGTAGGCCAGACAATGTTCAACATATGCATTGTGATTTCCAGTGCATATCCATAATAGAATAGAGGTAACTTAGCCTTACTCATCATAGAACAAACCATATATAACAAGGTTTGATTCCTTCACTTCGATATATCATTTCATTATGGAGCATAGGGTGGAGTAGCCTGAGAGATAATCCCATTATCTTTTAAGTACTATTGGAATTCCTGTCCAATATACTCACCTTCCCGAAAGGATTAAGGAATTCTATCTTTCGGTTCCTCTGAATTTCAGTCACATTCTTATAATCAACAAATTTCTCACAAACATCGAATTTGTTATTCATAAGACACACATACTCTAGTCTCCAGAAACCATCAGTTAAGGTAACAAGGTAAGAACTACTATCCTTGGTGATTGCAAACATTGGGCCACATATATCACTATGTACTAACCCTAAGAGTTCATCAACTCTTTTATTTCTCCCACTAAATGGATGCTTGGCCATTTTACCTTTGAGACACGACTCACACGGCGCCAAATGATTCAGAATCAAGTGACGGAAGAAAACCTTCAGTTTTCAGTATGTGTGGCCGTTTCTCACTAGTATGACCTAGCCTACAATGCCAAAGATAATTCTCATTTATATTGTTAGAAAACTACTCCTATAACAAACATAATTTGTATTAATCACATGAATTCCATTTTCAATAACTCCATCTAGACTTTATTTCTATTTAAACTAATGTTCATAACATTATTCGCATGGAGAAATACATATCCGATCACAAAAAAAAATCTCAAAACAGGCACAGTACCATAAATAAAGTCTTTCACAAAATAGCAATTATTTAATACCAATACAACACCACTAGGATAACATAAATGATAACTCCAATGTAGGATGGGACTAACAAAAACTACTAGCCGTTACATCCTTGTTGGGACTTCGTACTCCTCGTTTCACTCAAATGGGGAGATAATCATATATTCCTTCTTTAAATTAAAATATGGAATAATATAATTTGCCTTGCATGTCAAGTCATAAAATTAAATAATATCAATTAATCTTTGTGTATAATATAGAATAACGACAAGCACCATTGTCCAAGTGGTTAATTGATTCGACTTTGGTGCAAGAGGTCACAAGTTCGAAAGTTTGCTTTCGAACGTTTATTGACATGGGATATGTTGTCCCAATGATTTTTTGTATAAAAAGTACAATTTCAATATATATATATATATATATATATATATAGAATAACTCGTTGACATTCAAATATCAAATGCTCGAACCTGGTGAATTACCCAACATTATACTAGTGTTGAATAAATAAATACACCACATGTGGATGTCCCATAGCGCTCGGTGAAATATAATCATATACAAAACACCCTTAATTAATCAATATCACATAAATTTATGCTTCGCCTATTAATTAACTCTCGCTTAAATTGCTTTTATATTCAATATTGTTCAATTTTATTATTTTATTATTCAACACAACAGGTAATTATACTTCATCTCGTTCATAGCGGACAAATCAACAATCATCCATTCACGTCAATGTATTATTTAATTAATTAGTATTTAACAAGATGAAGATTTTTATTTCAATATATATTACTTCATTTTTGTTTCCCTCATATTATAAAGATACTTCATTTAAATTCATCACATAACATTTCTTTTATTTAATTTCATCTCTTCTTAAAGTAATAATTTCGATTCTCTCATCTAATATCAAATCCGTGTTTCAAAATTATTTACTTGGTTTCAAAGAAATTTTCATTCAAACTCGTCGATAAATTTTAAAGTCTAAAAACTACCTTCACTTCAAATTTCCTCTTTAATAATATAGAAATACTTTAAGAGAATTTATACATTCCAATTACCTTTAAAATTTCAAATCAGAAAAATATTCTCAATTCAAAAATATTTGCAAATCAAAATTTACAACTTCAAAATCATTGTTTGAAATCCTCATTTATTTTCAAACACTTCTTTTAAGCTACTAATCCATCAAAACTAATATATATTGCTTTAAAAAATTCACTTCATATTTTGTATATACAAACCCCTATAATCGAAGATTCTCAAATAATATAGTTTGTATTCATCTATTAGTCTTTTCAAAATATAATTTATAAATCTTCGTCTATTAATTCAAATTATTCATTATTTAATAACTATAAATTTCGAACTTCATTTCATAAATATCCACTAAATATTTTTATAATCATCGGTGCATAAAATTACAAACTTATAAAATTTTGTTATTTTATCAAAATTCCAAAATTCACCTGTTCCAAAATAATTTCCCATTTCAAAATCCACAAAATTATTACGCTTATATATTTTATTCAAAATTATTGCTCTTTCAAATTCTCCATTATAATTTATTTATTTCGAATTTACATCTTTTAATTTATTTTTCTCTGTTTCTAAATAATTTCAAATTCCATTCGGTAATTTCCAATCATCAACTAATTACTCAACCAAAAACAACCATCTAACTATAATTATCATGGCAACAAATAATCATAGCTAACAAAACAATTCCATCCAATTCAAGCAATGCAAAACATCAATGGTAAGGACCAAAATGCACAGATACAATAATGCTTTTATTCCGATGTTCTTCAATGGTAAGCACCTAATTATAGTACCTTTTTGTAGCACTTATATTATATAACTATAACGCTTTTTAAGCGCTATTGTTTATTTTTCTGTGTGTTTAATTCTTTCTACTATATATTACAGTTTAGTGATAACATATTAAAAATGAATCTTCTTAAACACACAGCAATATGAACAATATAAGAGTCGAATAATATAATAATCATAAAATGTAATGCATTATGAATATTAGTTAACAATTATAGCACCCTTCATATGGTAATTTAGCACACATGGTAAAACATTCCTCTAAAGCATAAAACAGATTTTTGCAATACAGAAAAATTAAATGAAATTTCTCAAATTTAGCAAAAATTAATTGTAGATTTTACATGACCATCGGCATTCAGAAGAACACTCTCAAGTTTAAGTCCCTATGCATTACCCCATAATCAAGATGATAAACGATAGACACAATTTCTGCAGTGTAGATACGGTGTAGGTGTATTGACTCATAAGTCTTTGCCCAAAACTTGAATCATTTGAGACAACATTGAGTGGTGTATATGGCAGCAGTCATCTATGAAGGTTGAAACTTTAAGTATTTAATACTCAACAAGAAATGCTTCAGCTATATATCGTGAGTAATAACACTTTGATTTCAATGCTAAATAATGTATATATTGTAGTTATAGTAAATGTCGGTAGTAATTGCAAACCTTCGTATCATTTTGAGCTAATTTAAGGAACCATACCAAGAATACACATGGGTTTGGGACAGATATGTTGAATCAATTCTTCAAGGAATACTTGTATAAATTTGAAGAAAATCCAGCATTTGTTTTGGAAAAAGAAATCACTAGTTTAGATATTTTATAATTGTATTCGTAAATAGAAGATACCATTCTACTTCATTTTTGTTACCCAAAAGTCAGCTACTTAGTAGCTACACATAATGAAAATGCAATTAGTAGCTATATAGAACAAATATGCATTTATGCAACTGACATTTAAAGTGAACCAAACAAAATCATCTTATGTCATATGTTAAGAAATTTGTTTATTATGCAAGATAATTAAATAAGAGGTATAATTAAATAAGTTGTAGTATAGAGTAAGAATTAGATATGTGTCCATGCACTACTTCATCCTGGCCCATATATAAAATAGAACAAGGAGTAAAATAGTAGATAGTGGTAGACCATGAGAAAAAAGTATCTGCATTATTGTCATTAGACGGTTAATCAATTTTTATAAAATTAGTTAATTATTATTATTATTATCATTATTATTGTTATTGTTATTATACATATACATACATACACACACACAAACACATAAACTTGGTTACTTTATAGAGAACTTAGTTATTTTTCATAAAATTTATTGATCTACATCTATAAACTTAGTTATGTTTTATAAAATTTAGAAATTTATAAAACGAATTAGATGTAAAGATGTTGAATACTTTATAATTTGTTATTGTTGTTGTTATTACCATTAAAAAGTTAATTTTCTTAAACATAATTAATTTATTATTATTGCAAACTCTTTTAATTTTATAAGCTTTTCTAATTCTTATTAACTTAATTAATGAAGCTAATTTTACAAACTTAGCTAATTTATTGTTATTATATGAATTTAGTTAAATTTTATAAAACTTAGTAAAATTGGTTAATAATTTATCATTTATCATTATTATTGTTATTATTCTAAACTTAGTTATTTTTTATAAAACTTAGTTAATTTTATAATTTATTAATATTGGTATCATTATCATTATTATAAATTTAGTTAATTTTTATAAACTTATTTAATTTTTACAGAACATAATTGACGAAGTTAATTACTATAATCACTCTGTTTAGTATATCTTTTAAGCTATAAGTTTCTGGTTCTTTTAATTTTAGTTTCTTTTCTCCTTTATGAGACTCTAAATATTTCTTTAACATATTTTTCTTTTCTTCTGGATCCGAAATTTTGCCAATGATGTCCAGAATAAAATTTTCTTCTTTTGTTAACATAAATAGTCCATTTGCTTTACATAAAGCTTTATAATAGTCACAATTTCCATCGCAACTATCAAACTATTAGGAGCATACATCCCCCGGAAGCAAACTTATCAGTTAAAATTGATAAAGAAGAAATTGTAGCTACTCCTTATAGAAAAGATAGAACATTTGAAGCTATTATTGAGCAAAATAATTTCACAAATTTAACATTACAATCAATAGGTAATCAACTTATAAGAATTGAACAAGGATCTACTAAAGATCAAACAAAAGTCTGTGATACAGATGAAGTTTTATTCAAACCCTGGCCTGCACAAAATTTAGAGACGAATATGGATAAACCAGGAGAAAACTCCGAAATGTTGAAAGAAATAATGAAAAGGTTAGACGCCTTAAACATTAGTGAAAAGGAAGTTGCACCCATAATTGAAAGCAAAGAATCTAGAGAAACTTCAGAACTAGAATCTGATAATAATTCAGACGAAGAAATAAGTAATTTACAAAATATGTTCTTAAATATAAAACAGAATAAACCAGAAAATAATTTTGAAATTAATAAAATTAATTATGGAAATACCTCGTATAGTAAACCTTATTATACGAGACCAACACCAGTCGACCTCTTATTTGAAGAACAAAACAATTATGGAGCCGTATCTTTTGATGGTACCTCCATTGTAGAATGGAATATAGATGGTTATTCAGAATACCAAATACAAACTTGTCTAAATTATATGACAATGTACGCTACTGCATGTTTAATTAAAAACAATTCAGATGATAGAATAGCAAAAGCCATTGTACAAGGTTTTACATGACAACTAAAAGGTTGGTGGGATTTTCATCTTTCTAATGAAGCAAAAGCGCATATATTTACTGCGACAAAATTAGAAGATGGAATGACCAAAACCGATTGCGTAAATACGCTAATATATACAATAGCTAAATATTTCATTGGAGCAACTGCACTTCAAACAGATAGAACACAAGAACAATTAATGAATCTAAAATGTTAGAATTTATCTCAGTTCGGATGGTATAAAGATGTATATTTTTCAAAGCTATTTACTAGAAGTGATAGTAATCATGAATTTTGGAAAGAAAAGTTCTTATCAGGACTACCTCATTTCTTTTCAGCAAGAGTTAAAAACCGAATAAAACAAAAAAATATTGGAACTATTCCATATAATCAATCTACTTATGGAGAATTAGCAGCAGAAGTTGTTGCAGAAGGAATTCATTTATGTAATGAAATAAAATTACATAAACAAATCCAAAAGGAGAAAATTTATGGGAAAAGAATTCTAGGAGATTTCTGTGAACAAATAGGTTTATCACCAATAAAACCAACCAATGAGGAAAGAAGATTTAAAAAACCATCTAAGAGAAAATTGTATAAAAATAAAAATTTTCGGAGGAACAGTTATGCTGAAAGTAGTAAAACTCGTAAAAGGAAATCACAAAAACCCTATAAAGGAAAAGAGCAAAATAAACCTACTAAAAGAAAAATTCCAATATGTTGGAAATGTAAAACACCAGGTCACTATGCTAATAAGTGTAAATTAAAAAATAAAATAAACAATCTTGAAATAGACGAAGAATTAAAAAATTCAGTCACAAAATTATTTATATCAAGCTCTGATTCAGAGAAAGAAAATTTAAAATTATCTATTATCACAGAAATTGATTCAGAAACCGAAAATGAATACGATTCAACTAATGATTCAGAATCTGATAGTTGCGATGGAAACTATGACTATTATAAAGCTTTATGTAAAGCAAATGGACTATTTATGTTAACAAAAGAAGAAAATTTTATTCTGGACATCATAGGCAAAATTTCAGATCCATAAGAAAAGAAAAATATGTTAAAGAAATATTTAGAGTCTCATAAAGGAGAAAAGAAACTAAAATTAAAAGAACCAGAAACTTATAGTTTAAAAGATATACTAAACAGAGTTAAAACTTCCAATAATATTAACCCAGTAAGCACTGAAACTACAATTGCAGAAACAGCATGAAGTTAAAATGCTTAAACAAGAAATAAAAGAATTAAAAGAAAGAATGTCTTTAATAGAGATAATCCCTAAGAACGATAGCCAGAATACTAACAATATTTTAGGAGAAGAATAATTAAACTCTTTAACATTTATTAATGCCGTCGACAAGGTAATCACCCATAAATGGCACACTAAAGTTGCTATTGTAGTTCACAAATAATATTATTTCACTACAATAGCAATGATAGATTCAGGTGCAGACTTAAACTGCATTAATGAAGGGTTAGTACCTTCAAAATATTTTTCTAAAACTACCGAAATACTAAATGCTGAAGATGGAAGAAAGTTATTAGTTAATTATAAGCTACAAAACACAGCTGTTTGCAATAAAGGTATTTGTCTAGAAATGCCATTTATAATGGTTAAAAATTTATCTCATAATGTTATACTAGGAAATCCCTTCTTACATTTGTTATATCCTATAACAAAAATATCAAAAGAAGGAATTACGATTACTATTAATAATCAAGAATTAACATTCAAATTTGTATCTCAACCACAACATCATAAAATTGATATTATTCAAAAAAGTATTAAAAGAAAAGAGAAGTTTCTAAACTCTTTAACTCAGGAGATAAATTACAAAAGAATAAAAGAAAAATTAGTGCAACCCAGCTTACAACAAAAGATTAAAGATCTACAAAATTATATTGAAAAAACCATCTGTGCAGACCCTCCTAATGCCTTTTGGCAGAGGAAAAAGCATGAGATAGGATTACCTTATGAACCAGACTTTAAAGCAAGTCAAATCCCAACAAAAGCTAGACCTATAGCGATGTCTCAAAGACATCTAGAAATCTGTAAAAAGGAAATTGAAGAACTACTACAGAAAGGCCTTATTAGACCATCTAACAGTCCATGGAGTTGTTCAGCATTTTATGTAGAAAATGCAACAGAACTAGAAAGAGGAGTGCCAAGACTAGTTATAAATTATAAACCTTTGAAAAAAGCATTAAGATGGATCAGATATCCAATTCCTAATAAAAAGGATTTATTAGCAAGACTTTATTCGGCTAGATTAATGTCTAAATTTGACATGAAATCTGGATTTTGGCAAATTCAGATTAAAGAAGAAGATAGATATAAAACTGCATTTACTGTTCCATTTGGCCACTATGAATGGAATGTAATGCCGTTTGGGTTAAAAAAATGCCCCTTCAGAATTTCAAAAAATTATGAATGATATTTATAGTGCTTATACAGCATTTACTATAGTATATATTGACGATGTTCTTATATTTTCAGAATCAATTGATCAACATTTTAGACACCTAAATATTTTTATAAATTCCACTAAAAAAGCTGGATTAGCTTTATCAGCTAAGAAGATAAAGCTTTTTCAAACAGAAATTAGATTTCTTGGACATATTACAAAAGATGGAACGATATTTCCTATTGACAGAGCAATTATAATTGCAGAGAAATTTCCAAATGAAATTAAAGATAAAAATCAATTACAAAGATTTTTAGGAAGCCTAAACTATGTTTCCGAATTCTATAAAGATCTAGCTTATGATGCTAAACCATTATTTGAAAGATAAAGGAAAAATCCACCTGCTTGGACAGAAGAACATACTAGAGCGGTTATAAAGATAAAAGCAAAAATAAAAGAAATTCCTTGTCTTGCAATTCCTAATCCTGATGCACTTAAAATAGTCGAAACTGATGCATCAGATAAAGGATATGGTGGTATTCTTAAACAAAGAATTAATAATAAAGAATCCTTAGTCAGATTTACTTTGGGAATTTGGCAAGGACCAAGAGTTAATTACTCTACTATTAAAAAAGAAATATTAGCAATTGTATTATGTGTGCAAAAATTTGAAAGTGATTTATTAAATCAAAAGTTCTTGTTAAGGGTAGATTGTAAGTCTGCCAAAGAAATTTTACAAAAAGATGTTAAAAACATTGCATCAAAACAAATATTCGCTAGATGGCAAGCAATATTGTCAGTATTCGATTTTGATATTGAGTTTATTAAAGGATCTGATAATGCATTACCAGATTTCTTAACTCGAGAATTTTTACAGGGAAAAAATGAATAAAGGTAAAGAAAAGGCAGAAAGCAGTAAAACTGCACTCTCTCGGCCCATAACGACTTATAAGTCGGCCTTTCAAGAAGATGAAAAAATTCTTAGAGAAGAGGTCTTAAAGACTACTCCAGTTGATGAGTAACTCTGAGCTGATGCTTACGAATTGGCAATAAAGTCTGTATCTACAAGAGAGTACCTATACCCATATATTCCAACATCAACCATATGGGTATCTCCTGTAGAGAAAAAATATATTCATTTATCTGCAGAGGAGGTTATGACCTTCTATTTAAAAATCTTTACTGATCCATACCTTTATCCAAAGAATTTTAATTTCTACCATACCTTTATCCAAAGGATTTTAATTTCTACCAAGAGATTTTAACCTACACAGGTTCTGTACAATTTGAATCCGCCATGAGAACTGGTGGAGAATGGGCTTTCTCAAAAGCCACTATTATTAAAATAATTACTCCAGAACACTGGGAAAGTGATTTATATAAATCAAAAGAATTAATTACAAATTCAAAAAAACCTTATAGGAACAAATTAAATTTCAATTACTTTGACTATATTGAAGCTTGGGAGCTTGCTTTCTCTTATGAAAATAGGCAGAGAAAACATAGTTGGTTTATTCAGTTTAAAACTCAAAATATCACAAATTTTCCAAGTTGGTTTGTAGTCTGGTTTTCAAACTTTGGATTATATCCAGTAATTTTACCACAAAAAATAAGAAATATTTATGACGAATTTGTTCGAGTAAATATTTCCATGAAATATCATAATCTACATTTTGCAGCACTTTATCAAGTACCCTGGATTATGAAATGGGACGTCATCATTATTCCAAGAACTTTACAAAAGTTTGAAATCAAATTTGAAAATATTCCTTATTTAGGAAGAAGAATTTTAATTAAATGGTGGGATAAATTTGAATTTTTCAAGGATTCAATTTATTCACAAAAAGGCTTAATTAGCCATGAACCACAGAAAATACCAGATTCACCTAAAAGGGAATTATCTGATTTACTAAAAGAATTAATGGCAAGTTCTTCAAAACAAAATTTAAAAATACAACTTAAGGCCATATTGGAATCAGATAGTGATGATGAGCTTATGAGCATGTCCACAGAACCAAGCTCATGAAAAGGCCAAGGAGAAATGGAAGAAAATATGCTAAAAGCCAAAGGCACAATGTGAGATGTGTTAAAAAGAAGGTTAATGGAGTATGGATAGTATATGTATATTTCCACCAGCCAGGTATTGTGACTTTTATTATGGATGAAATACCTTTATCACCGCCTCCTGGATTTCCTCCACCTGTACCACATCTAGAAGGCTCTCAGACAGGATAAAATCCTCTTTCAAGAGACGTAAAGCTAAAGCCTAATTATTGTTGGGATGAAGTGGCAGAAGGATAGCTAAAGCATAAAGATGTTTATATATTTCCAAATCAATTAAAGCTGGATAGCCTACTCCTTGCAATATAGTCCACTGTAATAAAAAATTTCTTTTCCTCAAATAAATCTCTCTCTGTAATGTATTATCTGCGCGTGCATAAACTACTAGTTACTACATCTTCACATCAAACAAAGAGCAAACGAAGGTCCGGAGCCGTTTGGTATCAGAGCCCGGTGGTGGTAGGAGAGGATAGGTTTGCTCTGCTCTGGCTTAAACGCCCCGACGAGAAGAGGATAGGTTTGCTCTACTCTAGCTTAAACGCCCCGACGAGAAGGTACTATTTTGTACTATTCATCGGTGGTTACTATTCACCAGGTACTACTATTCATCCGTGGTTACTATTCACCCGTACTATTCATCATCGTTAGTTAAAATTTGCTGTAAAAATTTCTCGGTGCTAGCTTATCAAACTGTTATTATTTTAATTCTATCTGATAAAATCTAGCTAATCCTACTTATTATTTGCCTTTGAAACCCGGGACTTTGTCCTTAAGTCGCGTAGCAGTGTTTTTCCCGTTTGTTTGCCGTGAATAGGCTTTTAGGGAAGTTTTGCGTAAATCGTTGACAGTGATAAGGTAGGTAATATGGAAAGACTAACTAGAGAATTATCATTTAGAAATAATGATAATAACGGTCTAGATAATCTAGACAAAGAAGTTCTCATTAAAAATAAAGAAATCACTATAAATGCAGATATAGAATCCAGCTTAAACAATTGGAATATTCTGGCTTATTCGCCTTTAAAGATTTATAAGAAAACTGGAAGTTTTACTACAAAAATTGATTATATAATTAAAACGGTTGAACAGGCAATCCCTTTATCTGAAGGATACAGTTCATTTGGTTTATTTTCAAAAAAGCTTTTGAATTTACATAAAGAAAAGTATAAATTTATTCTTGTTGGACTAATTCAAGTAGCCTTAAAACCAGCTACAAGATTAGGTCTAAATACGTCCGCTATTATTGCAGTTAGGGACAAAAGACATAATAAATTCCATGATTCCTTATTAGGAATAGTTGAATCAACATTATGTGATGGGTCAATTTATTTTTCATGTTTTCTAAATTTTACTATGTCCTTATCCGACCCAAATTTACTCCAGTCTATTTGTTTGGATATAAAAACTGAAGGTTTTAATATGAAACCAGGAACACAGAATGTGATTCTTATTTATAGAATATGCTATAAAGTAATGAATACTATTATTACTGATACAAAACATATACCAATTAAAAATCAAGGTACAACTACACTGTTTATAACAGACATCAGTAAAAGTAATATTGTAGTTCCAAAATCGATTAGTTGGAATTAGGTAAATTTACCAGAAAAATGGCTTCTTGAAGAAGCAAAAGAACCTACTAAAGTAGAAAATAAAAAATTAAAAGAAATTGTTGAATATTCTAACTCTAAACTAGAGGAACCAAGATTCAGCAGCGCTGAAGCTATTCCTTTAAAAATAGAAAAGGAAAATGTAATCGTACGAAACACAATGGACGGAGTTAGTCAACCTGAATATAGTGTCGAAATTCCTCCATCAAATCCCAGATCGCCAACACCTTCAGATATGGGATATAATGAAGATAAATCAGTGTTTGGTATAAATACCATAACTCTTGAAGAAGAGTTCGAATTTCCTTTTTCAGAATCTGAAAACACAAAGTTTTATTCAGAAGAAAATAAATATAAAAGAAAATGGTTCTTTATGAAAGATCCAGAAGAACAAGAAATGTGGATTAAAAGATATAAATTATTTTTAAACAAAATGGGAAATGACTTACCAGAAAATTATGATATCTTTATAATGATAGAAAAATCCTACAAAATAGGAAAACAAAAGGACAGTTTTCCAGATTTTGATGATTTATTAACAGTCTTCAACATAAATTCTGCTTATAAAGAGTATACAACAAAAGCGGGAAAAACTATTAGGAGCATACATCCCCCGGAAGCAAACTTATCAGTTAAAATTGATAAAGAAGAAATTGTAGCTACTCCTTATAGAAAAGATAGAACATTTGAAGCTATTATTGAGCAAAATAATTTCACAAATTTAACATTACAATCAATAGGTAATCAACTTATAAGAATTGAACAAGGATCTACTAAAGATCAAATAAAAGCTGTGATACAGATGAAGTTTTATTCAAACCCTGGCGTGCACAAAATTTAGAGATGAATATGGATAGTCCAGGAGAAAACTCCGAAATGTTGAAAGAAATAATGAAAAGGTTAGACGCCTTAAACATTAGTGAAAAGGAAGTTGCACCCATAATTGAAAGCAAAGAATCTAGAGAAACTTCAGAACTAGAATCTGATAATAATTCAGACGAAGAAATAAGTAATTTACAAAATATGGTCTTAAATATAAAACAGAATAAAGCAGAAAATAATTTTGAAATTAATAAAATTAATTATGGAAATACCTCGTATAGTAAACCTTATTATACGAGACCAACACTAGTCGACCTCGTATTTGAAGAACAAAACAATTATGGAGCCGTATCTTTTGATGGTACCTCCATTGTAGAATGGAATATAGATGGTTATTCAGAATACCAAATACAAACTTGTCTAAATTATATGACAATGTACGCTACTGCATGTTTAATTAAAAACAATTCAGATGATAGAATAGCAAAAGCCATTGTACAAGGTTTTACAGGACAACTAAAAGGTTGGTGGGATTTTCATCTTCCTAATGAAGCAAAAGCGCATATATTTACTGCGACAAAATTAGAAGATGGAATGACCAAAACCGATTGCGTAAATACGCTAATATATACAATAGCTAAACATTTCATTGGAGCAACTGCTCTTCAATCAGATAGAACACAAGAACAATTAATGAATCTAAAATGTCAGAATTTATCTCAGTTCAGATGGTATAAAGATGTATATTTTTCAAGGCTATTTACTAGAAGTGATAGTAATCATGAATTTTGGAAAGAAAAGTTCTTATCAGGACTACCTCATTTCTTTTCAGAAAGAGTTAAAAACCGAATAAAACAAAAAAATAATGGAACTATTCCATATAATCAATCTACTTATGGAGAATTAGCAACAGAAGTTGTTGCAGAAGGAATTCATTTATGTAATGAAATAAAATTACATAAACAAATCCAAAAGGAGAAAATTTATGGGAAAAGAATTCTAGGAGATTTCTGTGAACAAATAGGTTTATCACCAATAAAAACAACCAATGAGGAAAGAAGATTTAAAAGACCATCTAAGAGAAAATTTTATAAAAATAAAAATTTTCGGAGAAACAGTTATGCTGAAAGTAGTAAAACTCGTAAAAGGAAATCACAAAAACCATATAAAGGAAAAGAGAAAAATAAACCTACTAAAAGAAAATTCCAATATGTTGGAAATGTAAAACAACAGGTCACTATGCTAATAAGTGTAAATTAAAAAATAAAATAAATAATCTTGAAATAGACGAAGAATTAAAAAATTCAATCGCAAAATTATTTATATCAAGCTCTGATTCAGAGAAAGACAATTTAAAATTATCTATTATCACAGAAATTGATTCAGAACCCGAAAATGAATACGATTCAGCTAATGATTCAGAATCTGATAGTTGCGATGGAAATTGTGACTATTATAAAGCTTTATGTAAAGCAAATAGACTATTTATGTTAACAAAAGAAGAAAATTTTATTCTGGACATCATAGACAAAATTTCGGATCCAGAAGAAAAGAAAAATATGTTAAAGAAATATTTAGAGTCTCATAAAGGAGAAAAGAAACTAAAATTAAAAGAACCAGAAACTTATAGTTTAAAAGATATACTAAACAGAGTTAAAACTTCCAATAATATTAACCCAGTCAGCACGGAAACTACAATTGCGGAATTACAACATGAAGTTAAAATGCTTAAACAAGAAATAAAATAATTAAAAGAAAGAATGTCTTTAATAAAGATAATCCCTAAGAACGATAGCCAGAATACTAACAATATTTTAGGAGAAGAAGAATTAAACTCTTTAACATTTATTAATGTCGTCGACAAGGTAATCACCCATAAATGGCAAACTAAAGTTACTATTGTAGTTCACAAAGAATATTATTTCACTACAATAGCAATGATAGATTCAGGTGCAGACTTAACCTGCATTAATGAAGGGTTAGTACCTTCAAAATATTTTTCTAAAACTACCGAAATACTAAATGCTGCAGATGGAAAAAAGTTATTAGCTAATTATAAGCTACAAAACACAGCTGTTTGCAATAAAGGTATTTGTCTAGAAATGCCATTTATAATGGTTAAAAATTTATCTCATAATGTTATACTAGGAAATCCCTTGTTACATTTGTTATATCCTATAACAAAAATATCAAAAGAAGGAATTACGAGTACTATTAATAATCAAGAATTAACATTCAAATTCGATCTCAACCACAACATCATAAAATTGATATTATTCAAAAAAGTATTAAAAGAAAAGAGAAGTTTCTAAACTCTTTAACTCAAGAGATAAATTACAAAAGAATAAAAGAAAAATTAGTGCAACCCAGCTTACAACAAAAGATTAAAGATCTACAAAATTATATTGAAAAAAACCATTTGTTCAGACACTCCTAATGCCTTTTGGCAGAGGAAAAAGCATGAGATAGGATTACCTTATGAACCAGACTTTAAAGAAAGTCAAATCCCAACAAAAGCTAGACCTATAGCGATGTCTCAAAGACATCTAGAAATCTGTAAAAAGGAAATTGAAGAACTACTACAGAAAGGCCTTATTAGACCATCTAACAGTCCATGGAGTTGTTCAGCATTTTATGTAGAAAATGCAACAGAACTAGAAAGAGGAGTACCAAGGCTAGTTATAAATTATAAACCTTTGAACAAAGCATTAAGATGGATCAGATATCCAATTCCTAATAAAACGGATTTATTAGCAAGACTTTATTCAGCTAGAGCAATGTCTAAATTTGACATGAAATCTGGATTTTGGCAAATTCAGATTAAAGAAGAAGATAGATATAAAACTGTATTTACTGTTCCATTTGGCCACTATGAATGGAATGTAATGCCGTTTGGGTTAAAAAATGCCCCTTCAGAATTTTAAAAAATTATGAATGATATTTATAGTGCTTATACAGCATTTACTATAGTATATATTGACGATGTTCTTATATTTTCAGAATCAATTGATCAACATTTTAAACACCTAAATATTTTTATAAATGCCCCTAAAAGAGCTGGATTAGCTGTATCAGCTAAGAAGATAAAGCTTTTTCAAACAGAAATTAGATTTCTTGGACATATTATAAAAGATGGAACGATATTTCCTATTGACAGAGCAATTATATTTGCAGAGAAATTTCCAAATGAAATTAAAGATCAAAATCAATTACAAAGATTTTTAGGAAGCCTAAACTATGTTTCCAAATTCTATAAAGATCAAGCTTATGATGCTAAACCATTATTTGAAAGATTAAGGAAAAATCCACCTGCTTGGACAGAAGAACATACTAGAGCGGTTATAAAGATAAAAGCAAAAATGAGAGGATAGGTTTGCTCTGCTCTGGCTTAAACGCCCCGATGAGAAGGTACTATTTTGTACTATTCATCCGTGGTTACTATTCACTAGGTACTATTTTGTACTATTCATCCGTGCTTACTATTCACCCGTACTATTCATCATCGTTAGTTAAAATTTGCTGTAAAAATTTCTCGGTGCTAGCTTATCAAACTGTTATTATTTTAATTCTATCTGATAAAATCTAGCTAATCCTACTTATTATTTGCCTTTGAAACCCGGGACTTTGTCCTTAAGTCGCATAGCAGTGTTTTTCCCGTTTGTTTGCCATGAATAGGCTTTTAGGGAAGTTTTGCGTAAATCGTTGACAGTGATAAGGTAGGTAATATGGAAAGACTAACTAGAGCATTATCATTTAGAAATAATGATAATAACGGTCTAGGTAATCTAGACAAAGAAGTTCTCAGTAAAAACAAAGAAATCACTATAAATGCAGATTTAGAATCTAGCTTAAACAATTGGAATATTCCGGCTTATTCGCCTTCAAAGATTTATAAGAAAACTGGAAGTTTTACTAAAAAAACTGATTATATAATTAAAATGGTTGAACAGGCAATCCCTTTATCTGGAGGATACAGTTCATTTGGTTTATTTTCAAAATAGCTTTTGAATTTACATAAAGAAAAGTATAAATTTATTCATTTTGGACTAATTCAAGTTGCCTTAAAACCAGCTACAAGATTAGGTCTAAATACGTCCGCTATTATTGCAGTTAGGGACAAAAGACATAATAAATTCCATGATTCCTTATTAAGAATAGTTGAATCAACATTATGTGATGGGCCAATTTATTTTTCATGTTTTCCAAATTTTACTATGTCCTTATCCGACCCAAATTTACTCCAGTCTATTTGTTTGGATATAAAAACTGAAGGTTTTAATATGAAACCAGGAACACAGAATGTGATTCTTATTTATAGAATATGCTATAAAATAATGAATACTATTATTACTGATACAAAACATATACCAATTAAAAATCAAGGTACAACTACACTGTTTATAACAGACATCAGTAAAAGTAATGTTGTAGTTCCAAAATCGATTAGTTGGAATGAGGTAAATTTACCAGAAAAATGGTTTCTTGAAGAAGCAAATGAACCTACTAAAGTAGAAAATAAAAAATTAAAAGAAATTGTTGAATATTCTGATGGTGACGTCGAAATTAGATTTTCAAAAGATAGAGTCACACACCTAAAATTAGGTTCTAACTCTAACTTAGAGGAACCAAGATTCAGCAGCGCTGAAGCTATTCCTTTAAAAATAGAAAAGGAAAATGTAATCGTACGAAACACAATGGACGGAGTTAGTCAACCTGAATATAGGGTTGAAATTCCTCCATCAAATCCCAGATCGCTAACACCTTCAGATATGGGATATGATGAAGATAAATCAGTGTTTGGTATAAATACCATAACTCTTGAAGAAGAGTTCGAATTTCCTTTTTCAGAATCTGGAAAAACAAAGTTTTATTCAGAAGAAAATAAATATAAAAGAAAATGGTTCTTTATGAAAGATCCAAAAGAACAAGAAATGTGAATTAAAAAATTCATTCGCAAAATTATTTATATCAAGCTCTGATACCAAACGGCTCCGGACCTTCGTTTGATCTTTGTTTGATGTGAAGATGTAGTAGCTAGTAGTTTATGCATGCGCAGATAATATATTACAGAGAGAGATTTATTTGAGGAAAAGAAATTTTTTATTACAGTGGACTATATTACAAGAAGTAGGCTATCTGCCATTACAATACAAGACTCTTTTTTACAAACTCTATTGCAAACTCTGATTTCTTACATAACATACATACATATTTATAGTAGTACATTCGGTATTTAGGTTAACATTAACCGGCATCTTCCGTTCTTTTAAACCTTATCAACAAGCCTTATCTTCAGCAATAATTAGGCTTTAGTCCCATCACCTTTATGCTTTAGCTATCCTTCTGCCACTTCATCCCAACAATAATTAAGCTCTAGTCACATCACCTTTAAGTTTTAGCTATCTTTCTGCCACTTCATCCCAGCAATAATTAGGGTTTAGCTTTACGTCTCTTGAAAGAGGATTTTATCATGTCTGAGAGCCTTCTAGATTTGGTACAGGTGGAGGAAATCCAGGAGGCGGTGATAAAGGTATTTCATCCATAATAAAAGTCACAATACCTGGCTGGTGGAAATATACATATACTATCCATACTCCATTAACCTTCTTTTTAACACATCTCACATTGTGCCTTTGGCTTTTAGCATATTTTCTTCCATTTCTCCTTGGCCTTTTCATGAGCTTGGTTCTGTGGACATGCTCATAAGCTCATCATCACTATCTGATTCCAATATGGCCTTAAGTTGTATTTTTAAATTTTTTTTTGAAGAACTTGCCATTAATTCTTTTAGTAAATCAGATAATTCCCTTTTAGGTGAATCTGGTATTTTCTGTGGTTCATGGCTAATTAAGCCTTTTTGTGAATAAATTGAATCCTTGAAAAATTCAAATTTATCCCACCATTTAATTAAAATTCTTCTTCCTAAATAAGGAATATTTTCAAATTTGATTTCAAACTTTTGTAATATTCTTGGAACAATGATGACGTCCCATTTCATAATTCATGGTACTTGATAAAGTGCTGCAAAATGTCGATTATGATATTTCATGGAAATATTTACTCGAACAAATTCATCATAAATATTTCTTATTTTTTGTGGTAAAATTACTGGACATAATCCAAAGTTTGAAAACCAGACTACAAACCAATTTGGAAAATTTGTGATATTTTGAGTTTTAAACTGAATAAACCAACTATGTTTTCTCTGCCTGTTTTCATAAGAGAAAGCAAGCTCCCAGGCTTTAATATAGTCAAAGTAATTGAAATTTAATTTGTTCCTATAAGGATATTTTGAATTTATAATTAATTCTTTTGATTTATATAAATCACTTTCCTAGTGTTCTGGAGTAATTATTTTAATAATAGTGGCTTTTGAGAAAGCCCATTCTCCACCAGTTCTCATGGCGGATTCAAATTGTACAGAACCTGTGTAGGTAAAATCTCTTGGTAGAAATTAAAATCCTTTGGATAAAGGTATGGTTCAGTAAAGTTTTCTAAATAGAAGGTCATAACCTCCTCTGCAGATAAATGAATATATTTTTTCTCTACAGGATATACCCATATGGTTGATGTTGGAATATATGGGTATAGGTACTCTCTTGTAGATGCAGACTTTATTGCCAATTCGTAGGCATCAGCTCTGAGTTGCTCATCAACTGGAGTAGTCTTTAAGACCTCTTCTCTAAGAATTTTTTCATCTTTTTGAAAGGCCGACTTATAAGTCGTTATGGGCCGAGATAGTGCAGTTTTACTGCTTTCTGCTTTTTCTTTACCTTTATTCATTTTTTCCCTGTAAAAATTCTCGAGTTAAGAAATCTGGTAATGCATTATCAGATCCTTTAATAAACTCAATATCAAAATCGAATACTGACAATATTGCTTGCCATCTAGCGAATATTTTTTTGATGCAATGTTTTTAACATCTTTTTGTAAAATTTCTTTGGCAGACTTACAATCTACCCTTAACAAGAACTTTTGATTTAATAAATCACTTTCAAATTTTTGCACACATAATACAATTGCTAATATTTCTTTTTTAATAGTAGAGTAATTAACTCTTGGTCCTTGCCAAATTCCCAAAGTAAATCTGACTAAGGATTCTTTATTATTAATTCTTTGTTTAAGAATACCACCATATCCTTTATCTGATGCATCAGTTTCGACTATTTTAAGTGCATCGGGATTAGGAATTGCAAGACAAGGAATTTCCTTTATTTTTGCTTTTATCTTTATAACCGCTCTAGTATGTTCTTCTGTCCAAGCAGGTGGATATTTCCTTAATCTTTCAAATAATGGTTTAGCATCATAAGCTAGATCTTTATAGAATTCGGAAACATAGTTTAGGCTTCCTAAAAATCTTTGTAATTGATTTTTATCTTTAATTTCATTTGGAAATTTCTCTGCAAATATAATTGCTCTGTCAATAGGAAATATTGTTCCATCTTTTATAATATGTCCAAGAAATCTAATTTCTTTTTGAAAAAGCTTTATCTTCTTAGCTGATACAGCTAATCCAGCTCTTTTAGTGGCATTTATAAAAATATTTAGGTGTTTAAAATGTTGATCAATTGATTCTGAAAATATAAGAACATTGTCAATATATACTATAGTAAATGCTGTATAAGCACTATAAATATCATTCATAATTTTTTGAAATTCTGAAGGGGCATTTTTAACCCAATCGGCATTACATTCTATTCATAGTGGCCAAATGGAACAGTAAATGCAGTTTTATATCTATCTTCTTCTTTAATCTGAATTTGCCAAAATCCAGATTTCATGTCAAATTTAGACATTACTCTAGCCGAATAAAGTCTTGCTAATAAATCCTTTTTATTAGGAATTGGATATCTGATCCATCTTAATTCTTTGTTCAAAGGTTTATAATTTATAACTAGTCTTGGCACTCCTCTTTCTAGTTCTGCTGCATTTTCTACATAAAATGTTGAACAACTCCATGGACTGTGAGATGGTCTAATAAGGCCTTTCTGTAATAGTTCTTCAATTTCCTTTTTACAGATTTCTAGATATCTTTGATACATCGCTATAGGTCTAGCTTTTGTTCGGATTTGACTTTCTTTAAAGTCTGGTTCATAAGGTAATCCTATCTCATGCCTTTTCCTCTGCCAAAAGGCATTAGGAGTGTCTGCACAAATGGTTTTTTCAATATAATTTTGTAGACCTCTAATCTTTTGTTGTAAGCTGGGTTGCACTAATTTTTCTTTTATTCTCTTGTAATTTATCTCCTGAGTTAAAGAGTTTAGAAACTTCTCTTTTCTTTTAATACTTTTTTGAATACTATCAATTTTATGATGTTGTGGTTGAGATACAAATTTGAATGTTAACTCTTGATTATTAATAGTACTCGTAATTCCTTCTTTAGATATTTTTGTTATAGGATATAACAAATGTAAGAAGGGATTTCCTAGTATAGCATTATGAGATAAACTCTTTAACATTTATTAATGTCGTCGACAATGTAATCACCCATAAATGGAACTACTATTGTAGTTCACAAGGAATATTATTTCACTACAATAGCAATGATAGTTTCAGGTGCAGACTTAAACTGCATTAATGAAGGGTTAGTACCTTCAAAATATTTTTCTAAAACTACCGAAATACTAAATACTGCAGATGGTGCTGCAGATGGACGAAAGTTATTAATTAATTATAAGCTACAAAACAAAGCTGTTTGCAATAAAGGTATTTGTTTAGAAATGCCATTTATAATGGTTAACGGCAAACAAACGGGAAAAACACTGCTACGCGACTTAAGGACAAAGTCCCGGGTTTCAAAGGCAAATAATAAGTAGGATTAGCTAGATTTTATCAGATAGAATTAAAATAATAACAGTTTGATAAGCTAGCACCGAGAAATTTTTACAGCAAATTTTAACTAACGATGATGACTAGTACGGGTGAATAGTAACCACGGATGAATAGTACAAAATAGGACCTGGTGAATAGTAACCACGGATGAATAGTACAAAATAGTACCTTCTCGTCGGGGCGTTTAGGCCAGAGCAGAGCAAACCTATCAGTTAAAATTGATAAAGAAGAAATTGTAGCTACTCCTTATAGAAAAGATAGAACATTTGAAGCTATTATTGAGCAAAATAATTTCACAAATTTAACATTACAATCAATAGGTAATCAACTTATAACAATTGAACAAGGATCTACTAACGATCAAACAAAAGTCTGTGATACAGATGAAGTTTTATTCAAACCCTGGCCTGCACAAAATTTAGAGATGAATATGGATAAACCCGGAGAAAACTTCAAAATGTTGAAAGAAATAATGAAAAGGTTAGACGCCTTAAACATTAGTGAAAAGGAAGTTGCGCCCATAATTGAAAGCAAAGAATCTAGAGAAACTTCGGAACTAGAATCTGATAATAATTCAGACGAAGAAATAAGTAATTTACAAAATATGTTCTTAAATATAGATCAGAATAAACCAGAAAATAATTTTAAAATTAATAAAATTAATTATGGAAATACCTCGTATAGTAAACCTTATTATACGAGACCAACACCAGTCGACCTCTTATTTGAAGAACAAAACAATTATGGAGCCGTATCTTTTGATGGTACCTCCATTGTAGAATGGAATATAGATAGTTATTCAGAATACCAAATACAAACTTGTCTAAATTATATGACAATGTACGCTACTGCATGTTTAATTAAAAACAATTCAGATGATAGAATAGCAAAAGCCATTGTACAAGGTTTTACAGGACAACTAAAAGGTTGGTGGGATTTTCATCTTTCTAATGAAGCAAAAACGCATATATTTACTGCGACAAAATTAGAAGATGGAATGACCAAAACCGATTGCGTAAATACGCTAATATATACAATAGCTAAACATTTCATTGGAGCAACTGCTCTTCAAACAGATAGAACACAAGAACAATTAATGAATCTAAAATGTCAGAATTTATCTCAGTTCAGATGGTACAAAGATGTATATTTTTCAAAGCTATTTACTAGAAGTGATAGTAATCATGAATTTTGGAAAGCAAAGTTCTTATCAGGACTACCTCATTTCTTTTCAGAAAGAGTTAAAAACCAAATAAAACAAAAAAAATAATGGAACTACTCCATATAATCAATATACTTATGGAGAATTAGCAGGGAAGTTATTGCAGAAGGAATTCATTTATGTAATGAAATAAAATTACATAAACAAATCCAAAAGGAGAAAATTTATGGGAAAAGAATTCTAGGAGATTTCTGTGAACAAATAGGTTTATCACCAATAAAACCAACCAATGAGGAAAGAAGATTTAAAAGACCATCTAAGAGAAAATTTTATAAAAATAAAAATTTTCGGAGAAACAGTTATGCTGAAAGTAGTAAAACTCGTAAAAGGAAATCACAAAAACCCTATAAAGGAAAAGAGCAAAATAAACCTACTAAAAGAAAAATTCCAATATGTTGGAAATGTAAAACACCAGGTCACTATGTTAATAAGTGTAAATTAAAAAATAAAATAAATAATCTTAAAATAGACGAAGAATTAAAAAATTCATTCGCAAAATTATTTATATCAAGCTCTGATTCAGAGAAAGACAATTTAAAATTATCTATTATCACAGAAATTGATTCAGAACCCGAAAATGAATACGATTCAGCTAATGATTCAGAATCTTATAGTTGCGATGGAAATTGTGACTATTATAAAGCTTTATGTAAAGCAAATGGACTATTTATGTTAACAAAAGAAGAAAATTTTATTCTGGACATCATAGACAAAATTTCAGATCCAGAAGAAAAGAAAAATATGTTAAAGAAATATTTAGAGTCTCATAAAGGAGAAAAGAAACTAAAATTAAAAGAACCAGAAACTTATAGTTTAAAAGATATACTAAACAGAGTTAAAACTTCCAATAATATTAACCCAGTAAGCACTGAAACTACAATTGCAGAATTACAGCATGAAGTTAAAATGCTTAAACAAGAAATAAAAGAATTAAAAGAAAGAATGTCTTTAATAGAGATAATCCCTAAGAACGATAGCCAGAATACTAACAATATTTTAGGAGAAGAAGAATTAAACTCTTTAACATTTATTAATGCCGTCGACAAGGTAATCACCCATAAATGGCACACTAAATTTACTATTGTAGTTCACAAAGAATATTATTTCACTACAATAGCAATGATAGATTCAGGTGCAGACTTAAACTGCATTAATGAAGGGTTAGTACCTTCAAAATATTTTTCTAAAACTACCGAAATACTAAATGCTGAAGATGGAAGAAAGTTATTAGTTAATTATAAGCTACAAAACACAGCTGTTTGCAATAAAGGTATTTGTCTAGAAATGCCATTTATAATGGTTAAAAATTTATCTCATAATGTTATACTAGGAAATCCCTTGTTACATTTGTTATATCCTATAACAAAAATATCAAAAGAAGGAATTACGAGTACTATTAATAATCAAGAATTAACATTCAAATTCGATCTCAACCACAACATCATAAAATTGATATTATTCAAAAAAGTATTAAAAGAAAAGAGAAGTTTCTAAACTCTTTAACTCAAGAGATAAATTACAAAAGAATAAAAGAAAAATTAGTGCAACCCAGCTTACAACAAAAGATTAAAGATCTACAAAATTATATTGAAAAAAACCATTTGTTCAGACACTCCTAATGCCTTTTGGCAGAGGAAAAAGCATGAGATAGGATTACCTTATGAACCAGACTTTAAAGAAAGTCAAATCCCAACAAAAGCTAGACCTATAGCGATGTCTCAAAGACATCTAGAAATCTGTAAAAAGGAAATTGAAGAACTACTACAGAAAGGCCTTATTAGACCATCTAACAGTCCATGGAGTTGTTCAGCATTTTATGTAGAAAATGCAACAGAACTAGAAAGAGGAGTACCAAGGCTAGTTATAAATTATAAACCTTTGAACAAAGCATTAAGATGGATCAGATATCCAATTCCTAATAAAACGGATTTATTAGCAAGACTTTATTCAGCTAGAGCAATGTCTAAATTTGACATGAAATCTGGATTTTGGCAAATTCAGATTAAAGAAGAAGATAGATATAAAACTGTATTTACTGTTCCATTTGGCCATTATGAATGGAATGTACCCCTTCAGAATTTCAAAAAATTATGAATGATATTTATAGTGCTTATACAGCATTTACTATAGTATATATTGACGATGTTCTTATATTTTCAGAATCAATTGATCAACATTTTAAACACCTATATATTTTTATAAATGCCACTAAAAGAGCTGGATTAGCTGTATCAGCTAAGAAGATAAAGCTTTTTCAAACAGAAATTAGATTTCTTGGACATATTATAAAAGATGGAATGATATTTCCTATTGACAGAGCAATTATATTTGCAGAGAAATTTCCAAATGAAATTAAAGATAAAAATTAATTACAATGATTTTTAGAAAGCCTAAACTATGTTTCCGAATTTTATAAAGATCTAGCTTATGATGCTAAGCCATTATTTGAAAGATTAAGGAAAAATCCACCTGCTTGGACAGAAGAACATACTAGAGCGGTTATAAAGATAAAAGCAAAAATAAAGGAAATTCCTTGTCTGGCAATTCCTAATCCCGATGCACTTAAAATAGTCGAAACTGATGCATCAGATAAAGGATATGGTGGTATTCTTAAACAAAGAATTAATAATAAAGAATCCTTAGTCAGATTTACTTCGGGAATTTGGCAAGGACCAAGAGCTAATTACTCTACTATTAAAAAAGAAATATTAGCAATTGCATTATGTGTGCAAAAATTTGAAAGTGATTTATTAAATCAAAAGTTCTTGTTAAGGGTAGATTGTAAGTCTGCCAAAGAAATTTTACAAAAAAATGTTGAAAACATTGCATCAAAACAAATATTCGCTAGATGGCAAGCAATATTGTCAGTATTCGATTTTGATATTGAGTTTATTAAAGGATCTGATAATGCATTACCAGATTTCTTAACTCAAGAATTTTTACAGGGAAAAAATGAATAAAGGTAAAGAAAAAGCAAAAAGCAGTAAAACTGCACTATCTCGGCCCATAAGGACTTATAAGTCGGCCTTTCAAAAAGATGAAAGAATTCTTAGAGTAGAGGTCTTAACGACTACTCCAGTTGATGAGCAACTCAGAGCTGATGCTTACGAATTGGCAATAAAGTCTGTATCTACAAGAGAGTACCTATACCCATATATTCCAACATCAACCATATGGGTATCTCCTGTAGAGAAAAAATATATTCATTTATCTGCAGAGGAGGTTATGACCTTCTATTTAAAAAACTTTACTGATCCATACCTTTATCCAAAGGATTTTAATTTCTACCAAGAGATTTTAACCTACACAGGTTCTGTACAATTTGAATCCGCCATGAGAACTGGTGGAGAATGGGCTTTCTCACAAGCCACTATTATTAAAATTATTACTCCAGAACACTGGGAAAGTGATTTATATAAATCAAAAGAATTAATTACAAATTCAAAAAATCCTTATAGGAACAAATTAAATTTCAATTACTTTGACTATATTAAAGCCTGGGAGCTTGCTTTCTCTTATGAAAACAGGCGGAGAAAACATAGTTGGTTTATTCAGTTTAAAACTCAAAATATCACAAATTTTCCAAATTGGTTTGTAGTCTGGTTTTCAAACTTTGGATTATATCCAGTAATTTTACCACAAAAAATAAGAAATATTTATGATGAATTTGTTCGAGTTAATATTTTCATGAAATATCATAATCTACATTTTGCAGCACTTTATCAAGTACCCTGGATTATGAAATGGGACGTCATCATTGTTCCAAGAACTTTACAAAAGTTTGAAATCAAATTTGTAAATATTCCTTATTTAGGAAGAAGAATTTTAATTAAATGGTGGGATAAATTTGAATTTTTCAAGGATTCAATTTATTCACAAAAAGGCTTAATTAGCCATGAACCACAGAAAATACCAGATTCACCTAAAAGGGAATTATCTGATTTACTAAAAGAATTAATGGCAAGTTCTTCAAAACAAAATTTAAAAATACAACTTAAGGCCATATTGGAATCAGATAGTGATGATGAGCTTATGAGCATGTCCACAGAACCAAGCTCATGAAAAGGCCAAGGAGAAATGGAAGAAAATATTCTAAAAGCCAAAGGCACAATGTGAGATGTGTTAAAAAGAAGGTTAATGGAGTATGGATAGTATATGTATATTTCCACCAGCCAGGTATTGTGACTTTTATTATGGATGAAATACCTTTATCACCGCCTCCTGGATTTCCTCCACCTGTACCACATCTAGAAGGCTCTCAGATAGGATAAAATCCTCTTTCAAGAGACGTAAAGCTAAAGCCTAATTATTGCTGGGATGAAATGGCAGAAAGATAGCTAAAACTTAAAGGTGATGTGACTAGAGCCTAATTATTGTTGGGATGAGGTGGCAGAAGGATAGCTAAAGCATAAAGATGATGGGACCAAAGCCTAATTATTGCTGAAGATAAGGCTTGTTGATAAGGTTTAAAAGAACGGAAGATGTCGGTTAATGTTAACGAAATACCGAATGTACTACTATAAATATGTATGTATGTTATGTAAGAAATCAGAGTTTGGAATAGAGTTTGTAAAAAAGAGTCTTGTACTGTAATGGCGGATAGCCTACTCCTTGTAATATAGTCCACTGTAATAAAAATTTTCTTTTCCTCAAATAAATCTCTCCTTGTAATATATTATCTGCGCGTGCATAAACTACTAGTTACTACCTCTTCACATCAAACAAAGAGCAAACGAAGGTCCGGAGCCGTTTGGTATCAGAGCAGAGCAAACCTGGCACTGATACCAAACGGCTCGGAACTTCATTTGCTCTTTGTTTGATGTCGTTTGCTCTTTGTTTGATGTGAAGATGTAGTAACTAGTAATTTATGCACGCGCAGATAATATATTACAGAGAGAGATTTATTTGAGGAAAAGAAATTTTTTATTACAGTGGACTATATTGCAAGGAGTAGGATATCTGCCATTACAATACAAGACTCTTTTTTACAAACTCTATTCAAAACTCTGATTTCTTACATAACATACATACATATTTATAGTAGTACATTCGGTATTTAGGTTAACATTAACCGGCATATTCCGTTCTTTTAAACCTTATCAACAAGCCTTATCTTCAGCAATAATTAGGCTTTAGTCCCATCATCTTTATGCTTTAGCTATCCTTCTGCCACTTCATCCCAACAATAATTAGGCTCTAGTCACATCACCTTTAAGTTTTAGCTATCTTTCTGCCACTTCATCCCAGCAATAATTAGGCTTTAGCTTTACGTCTCTTGAAAGAGGATTTTATCCTCTCTGAGAGCCTTCTAGATGTGGTACAGGTGGAGGAAATCCAGGAGGCGGTGTTAAAGGTATTTCATCCATAATAAAAGTCACAATACCTGGCTGGTGGAAATATACATATACTATCCATACTCCATTAACCTTCTTTTAAACGCATCTCACATTGTGCCTTTGGCTTTTAGCATATTTTCTTCCATTTCTCCTTGGCCTTTTCATGAGCTTGGTTCTGTGGACATGCTCATAAGCTCATCATCACTATCTGATTCCAATATGGCCTTAAGTTGTATTTTTAAATTTTGTTTTGAAGAACTTGCCATTAATTCTTTTAGTAAATCAGATAATTCCCTTTTAGGTGAATCTGGTATTTTCTGTGGTTCATGGCTAATTAAGCCTTTTTGTGAATAAATTGAATCCTTGAAAAATTCAAATTTATCCCACCATTTAATTAAAATTCTTCTTCCTAAATAAGGAATATTTTCAAATTTTATTTCAAACTTTTTTAAAGTTCTTGGAACAATGATGACGTCCCATTTCATAATCCAGGGTACTTGATAAAGTGCTGCAAAATGTAGTATGATATTTCATGGAAATATTTACTCGAAAAAATTCATCATAAATATTTCTTATTTTTTGTGGTAAAATTACTGGATATAATCCAAAGTTTGAAAACCATACTACAAACCAATTTGGAAATTTTGTGATATTTTGAGTTTTAAACTGAATAAACCAACTATGTTTTCTCTGCCGGTTTTCATAAGAGAAAGCAAGCTCCCAAGCTTTAATATAGTCAAAGTAATTGACATTTAATTTGTTCCTATAAGGATTTTTTAAATTTGTAATTAATTCTTTTGATTTATATAAATCACTTTCCCAGTGTTCTGGAGTAATTATTTTAATAATAGCGGCTTTTGAGAAAGCCCATTCTCCACCAGTTCTCACGGCGGATTCAAATTGTATAGAACCTGTGTAGGTTAAAATCTCTTGGTAGAAACTAAAATCCTTTGGATAAAGGTATGGATCAGTAAAGTTTTTTAAATAGAAGGTCATAACCTCCTCTGCAGATAAATGAATATATTTTTTCTCTACAGGAGATACCCATATGGTTGATGTTGGAATATATGGGTATAGGTACTCTCTTGTAGATACAGACTTTATTGCCAATTCGTAAGCATCAGCTCTGAGTTGCTCATCAACTGGAGTAGTCTTTAAGACCTCTTCTCTAAGAATTTTTTCATCTTTTTGAAAGGCCGACTTATAAGTCGTTATGGGCCGAGATAGTGCAGTTTTACTGCTTTCTGCTTTTTCTTTACCTTTATTCATTTTCCCCTGTAAAAATTCTCGAGTTTAGAAATCTGGTAATGCATTATCAAATCCTTTAATAAACTCAATATCAAAATCGAATACTGACAATATTGCTTGCCATCTAGCGAATATTTGTTTTGATGCAATGTTTTTAACATCTTTTTTTAAATTTCTTTGGCAGACTTACAATCTACCCTTAACAAGGACTTTTGATTTAATAAATCACTTTCAAATTTTTGCACACATAATACAATTGCTAATATTTCTTTTTTAATAGTAGAGTAATTAACTCTTGGTCCTTGCCAAATTCCCGAAGTAAATCTGACTAAGGATTCTTTATTATTAATTCTTTGTTTAAGAATACCACCATATCCTTTATCTGATGCATCAGTTTCGACTATTTTAAGTGCATCAGGATTAGGAATTGGAAGACAAGGAATTTCCTTTATTTTTGCTTTTATCTTTATAACCGCTCCAGTATGTTCTTCTATCCAAGCAGGTGGGTTTTTCCTTAATCTTTCAAATAATGGTTTAGCATAATAAGTTAGATCTTTATAGAATTCGAAAACATAGTTTAGGCTTCCTAAAAATCTTTGTAATTGATTTTTATCTTTAATTTCATTTGGAAATTTCTCTGCAAATATAATTGCTCTGTCAATAGGAAATATCGTTCCATCTTTTATAATATGTCCAAGAAATCTAATTTCTGTTTGAAAAAGCTTTATCTTCTTAGCTGATACAGCTAATCTAGCTGTTTTAGTGGCATTTATAAAAATATTTAGGTGTTTAAAATGTTGATCACTTGATTCTGAAAATATAAGAACATCGTCAATATATACTATAGTAAATGCTGTATAAGCACTATAAATATCATTCATAATTTTTTGAAATTCTGAAGGGGCATTTTTTAACCCAAACGGCATTACATTCCATTCATAGTGGCCAAATGGAACAGTAAATGCAGTTTTATATCTATCTTCTTCTTTAATCTGAATTTGCCAAAATCCAGATTTCATGTCAAATTTAGACATTACTCTAGCCGAATAAAGTCTTGCTAATAAATCCTTTTTATTAGGAATTGGATATCTGATCCATCTTAATGCTTTGTTCAAAGGTTTATAATTTATAACTAGTCTTGGTACTTCTCTTTGTAGTTCTGCTGCATTTTCTACATAAAATGCTGAACAACTCCATGGACTGTTAGATGGTCTAATAAGGCCTTTCTGTAGTAGTTCTTCAATTTCCTTTTTACAGGTTTCTAGATGTCTTTGAGACATCGCTATAGGTCTAGCTTTTGTTGGGATTTGACTTTCTTTAAAGTCTGGTTCATAAGGTAATCCTATCTCATGCTTTTTCCTCGGCCAAAAGGCATTAGGAGTGTCTGCACAAATGGTTTTTTCAATAAAATTTTGTAGATCTTTAATCTTTTGTTGTAAGCTGGGTTGCACTAATTTTTCTTTTATTCTTTTGTAATTTATCTCCCGAGTTAAAGAGTTTAGAAACTTCTCTTTTCTTTTAATACTTCTTTGAATAATATCAATTTTATGATGTTGTGGTTGAGATACAAATTTGAATGTTAATTCTTGATTATTAATAGTACTCGTAATTCCTTCTTGTGATATTTTTGTTATAGGATATAACAAATGTAAGAAGGGATTTCCTAGTATAACATTATGAGATAAATTTTTAACCATTATAAATGGCATTTCTAGACAAATACCTTTATTTCAAACAGCTGTGTTTTGTAGCTTATAATTAACTAATAACTTTCTTCCATCTGAGCATTTAGTATTTCGGTAGTTTTAGAAAAATATTTTGAAGGTACTAACCCTTCATTAATGCAGTTTAAGTCTGCACCTGAATCTATCATTGCTATTGTAATGAAATAATATTCTTTGTGAACTACAATAGTAACTTTAGTGTGCCATTTATGGGTGATTACCTTGTCGACGACATTAATAAAAGTTAAAGAGTTTAATTCATCTTATCCTAAATTATTGTTAGTATTCTGGCTATCGTTCTTAGGGATTATCTCTATTAAAGACATTCTTTCTTTTAATTCTTTTATTTCTTGTTTAAGCATTTTAACTTCATGCTGTAATTCTGCAATTGTAGTTTCAGTGCTTACTGGGTTAATATTATTGGAAGTTTTAACTCTTTTTAGTACATCTTTTAAACTATAAGTTTCTGGTTCTTTTAATTTTAGTTTCTTTTCTCCTTTATGAGACTCTAAATATTTCTTTAACATATTTTTCTTTTCTTCTGGATCCGAAATTTTGTCTATGATGTCCAGAATAAAATTTTCTTCTTTTGTTAACATAAATAGTCCATTTGCTTTACATAAAGCTTTATAATAGTCACAATTTCCATCGCGACTATCAGATTCTGAATCATTAGCTGAATCATATTCATTTTCGGGTTCTGAATCAATTTCTGTGATAATAGATAATTTTAAATTTTCTCTCTGAATCAGAGCTTGATATGAATAATTTTGCGAATGAATTTTTTAATTCTTCGTCTATTTCATGATTATTTATTTTATTTTTTAATTTACTCTTATTAGCATAGTGACCTGGTGTTTTACATTTCCAACGTATTGGAATTTTTCTTTTAGTAGGTTTATTTTGCTCTTTTCCTTTATAGGGTTTTTGTGATTTCCTTTTACGAGTTTTACTACTTTCAGCATAACTGTCTCTCCGAAAATTTTTATTTTTATAAAATTTTCTCTTAGATGGTCTTTTAAATCTTCTTTCCTCATTGGTTGGTTTTATTGGTGATAAACCTATTTGTTCACAGAAATCTCCTAGAATTCTTTTCCCATAATTTTTCTCCTTTTGGATTTGTTTATGTAATTTTATTTTATTACATAAATGAATTCCTTCTGCAACAACTTCTGCTGCTAATTCTCCATAAGTATATTGATTATATGGAATAGTTCCATTATTTTTTTGTTTTATTCGGTTTTTAACTCTTTCTGAAAAGAAATGAGGTAGTCCTGGTAAGAACTTTTCTTTCCAAAATTCATGATTACTATCACTTCTAGTAAATAGCTTTGAAAAATATACATCTTTATACCATCTGAACTGAGATAAATTCTGACATTTTAGATTCATTAATTATTCTCGTGTTCTATCTGTTTGAAGAGCAGTTGCTCCAATGAAATGTTTAGCTATTGTATATATTAGCGTCTTTACGCAATCGGTTTTGGTCATTCCATCTTCTAATTTTGTCGCAGTAAATATATGCGCTTTTGCTTCATTAGAAAGATGAAAATCCTACCAACCTTTTAGTTGTCCTGTAAAACCTTGTACAATGGCTTTTGCTATTCTATCATCTAAATTGTTTCTAATTAAACATGCAGTTGAGTACATTGTCATATAATTTAGACAAGTTTGTATTTGGTATTCTGAATAACCATCTATATTCCATTCTACAATGGAGGTACCATCAAAAGATACGGCTCCATAATTGTTTTGTTCTTCAAATAAGAGGTCGACTGGTGTTGGTCTCGTATAATAAGGTTTACTATACGAGGTATTTCCATAATTAATTTTATTAATTTCAAAATTATTTTCTGGTTTATTCTGTTCTATATTTAAGAACATATTTTGTAAATTACTTATTTCTTCATCAGAATTATTATCAGATTCTAGTTCTGAAGTTTTGCTAGATTCTTTGCTTTCAATTATGGGTGCAACTTCCTTTTCACTAATGTTTAAGGCGTCTAACCTCTTCATTATTTCTTTCAACATTTCGGAGTTTTCTCCTGGTTTATCCATATTCATCTCTAAATTTTGTACAGGCCAGGGTTTGAATAAAACTTCATCTGTATCACAGACTTTTGTTTGATCTTTAGTAGATCCTTGTTCAATTCTTATAATTTGATTACCTATTGATTGTAATGTTAAATTTTTGAAATTATTTTGCTCAATAATAGCTTCAAATGTTCTATCTTTTCTATAAGGAGTAGCTACAATTTCTTCTTTATCAATTTTAACTGATAAGTTTGCTTCCGGGGGATGTATGCTCCTAATAGTTTTTCCTGTTTTGATGTATGCCCCCGCACCCCCACCTTGGGGGGTTGCCACCCCCCCTGGACCCCCCCTCCGTAGGGGATCTTATCTGAAAAACATTGAGCTGATTTCCTTGGATTTTATTCACATCTCCGTATGCGATTTTTATGACTGATTGTTTCTACACTTGCTTATGTGTTTTGTCACTTTATAATATAAAGGTTTCAATACTAGTAGTAAATATCAAAATTCTTTTAACAAACAATTTCAACTCTATTTTTAATAACAAAGCTCTTTTCTTAAACCGTTTTCCAATCTATTAGTATATACAAACCTTTACCTCACTCGGATGAGAAATCTAATTAAACGACTTAGTAAAACAAGTGGTATGAAACGCTTGCGTTCACTTCGTCGGTTAATTCTTGGACTTGTTCGATTGAACCTCTTATGACAATTTTATTAGTGAAGATTTACAGTTTGTTCGTAAATATTTAAGTTAAGCAAGTGGTTATGGGACATGAAGCTAAACTTCTATATTTACTAGCTTAGTGTAATTGACACTTCTCGTTGATCATGACAATCATTCTGATGATTTAGACTAGCAACTGTGCGATGTCTCTTGTTGCGAGGTTAGACTAGACACCACTTGTGTGATTCCACTCACACATACCTTTTTGCTTTTTGGTTAGTCTGGACCTTAATCTGTGTGATTCCATTCACATATGTGGGGTAGCTCCCCTTGGTCTTCGGACCGTCATGTGATAGGCCTCTTTCTCTTTTCTATGATTTCTGGACTTCTTGCATTGATTTCTAGAATTTATGTCATTGACTTGTTATGAGTACAAGTTTGGGGTATGATGCCCTTTCCGAATCTTTGAGAAGATTCTTGTGATATTGATTATCTCTTATTGATTGATCTTCTGTTGATCATTATTTACATACTTATGGTGGTATGTCATTATGGATATTTTATGTTTATGCCATATCTTTTATGTTATATCATGTCATCTGATATTTATAGCTAGACTGACCCGTTTATTATTTTCTTAAATAATACTCGGGTCAGACCGAGATGTTACAGGTGCTTCTGCTTGACTTCTTCCCAGGGATTCATCACTCTGACTTTTGGCTAACTGTTTAGATTAGCAGTTTTTGTTGTATAAATCATCAAAATCTGGAAAACTGTCCTTTTGTTTTCCTATTTTGTAGGATTTTTCTATCATTATAAAGATATCATAATTTTCTGGTAAGTCATTTCCCATTTTGTTTAAAAATAATTTATATCTTTTAATCCACATTTCTTGTTCTTTTGGATCTTTCATAAAGAACCATTTTCTTTTATATTTATTTTCTTCTGAATAAAACTTTGTTTTTTCAGATTCTGAAAAAGGAAATTCGAACTCTTCTTCAAGAGTTATGGTATTTATACCAAACACTGATTTATCTTCATCATATCCCATATCTGAAGGTGTTAGCGATCTGGGATTTGATGGAGGAATTTCGACCCTATATTCAGGTTTACTAACTCCGTCCATTGTGTTTCGTACGATTACATTTTCCTTTTCTATTTTTAAAGGAATAGCTTCTGCGCTGCTGAATCTTGGTTCCTCTAGTTTAGAGTTAGAACCTAATTTTAGGTGTGTGACTCTATCTTTTGAAAATCTAATTTCGACGTCACCATCAGAATATTCAACAATTACTTTTAATTTTTTATTTTCTACTTTAGTAGGTTCATTTGCTTCTTCAAGAAGCCATTTTTCTGGTAAATTTACCTCATTCCAACTAATCGATTTTTGAACTACAACATTACTTTTACTGATGTCTGTTATAAACAGTGTAGTTGTACCTTGATTTTTAATTGGTATATGTTTTGTATCAGTAATAATAGTATTCATTACTTTATAGCATATTCTATAAATAAGAATCACATTCTGTGTTCCTGGTTTCATATTAAAACCTTCAGTTTTTATATCCAAACAAATAGACTGGAGTAAATTTGGGTCGAATAAGGACATAGTAAAATTTGGAAAACATGAAAAATAAATTGGCCCATCACATAATGTTGATTCAACTATTCCTAATAAGGAATCATGGAATTTATTATGTCTTTTGTCCCTAACTGCAATAATAGCGGACGTATTTAGACCTAATCTTGTAGCTGGTTTTAAGGCAACTTGAATTAGTCCAACATGAATAAATTTATACTTTTCTTTATGTAAATTCAAAAGCTTTTTTGAAAATAAACCAAATGAACTGTATCCTTCAGATAAAGGGATTGCCTGTTCAACCGTTTTAATTATATATTCAATTTTTGTAGTAAAACTTCCAGTTTTCTTATAAATCTTTGAAGGCGAATAAGCCGGAATATTCCAATTGTTTAAGCTGGATTCTAAATCTGCATTTATAGTGATTTCTTTATTTTTACTGAGAACTTCTTTGTCTAGATTATCTAGACCGTTATTATCATTATTTCTAAATGATAATGCTCTAGTTAGTCTTTCCATATTACCTACCTTATCACTGTCAACGATTTACGCAAAACTTCCCTAAAAGCCTATTCACGGCAAACAAACGGGAAAAACACGGCTACGCGACTTAAGGACAAAGTCCCGGGTTTCAAAGGCAAATAATAAGTAGGATTAGCTAGATTTTATCGGATAGAATTAAAATAATAACAGTTTTATAAGCTAGCACCGAGAAATTTTTACAGCAAATTTTAACTAACGATGATGAATAGTATGGGTGAATAGTAACCACGGATGAATAGTACAAAATAGTACCTGGCGAATAGTAACCACGGATGAATAGTACAAAATAGTACCTTCTCGTCGGGGCGTTTAAGCCAGAGCATAGCAAACCTATCCTCTCCTACCACCACCGGGCTCTGGTACCAAACGGCAAGGACCTTCGTTTGCTCTTTGTTTGATGTGAAGATGTAGTAATTAGTAGTTTATGCACGCACAGATAATATATTACAGAGAGAGATTTATTTGAGGAAAAGAAAATTTTTATTACAGTGGATTATATTACAAGGAGTAGGCTATCTGCCATTACAATACAAGACTCTTTTTTACAAACTCTATTCCAAACTCTGATTTCTTACATAACATACATACAGATTTATAGTAGTACATTCGGTATTTCGGTTAACATTAACCGGCATCTTCCGTTCTTTTAAACCTTATCAACAAGCCTTATCTTCAGCAATAATTAGGCTTTAGTCCCATCATCTTTATGCTTTAGCTATCCTTCTGCCACTTCATCCCAACAATAATTAGGCTCTAGTCACATCACCTTTAAGTTTTAGCTATCTTTCTGCCACTTCATCCCAGCAATAATTAGGCTTTTGCTTTACGTCTCTTGAAAGAGGATTTTCTCCTGTCTGAGAGTCTTCTAGATGTGGTACAGGTGGAGGAAATCCAGGAGGCGGTGATAAAGGTATTTCATCCATAATAAAAGTCACAATACCTGGCTGGTGGAAATATACATATACTATCCATATTCCATTAACCTTCTTTTTAACGCACCTCACATTGTGCCTTTGGCTTTTAGCCTATTTTCTTCCATTTCTCCTTGGCCTTTTCATGAGCTTGGTTCTGTGGACATGCTCATAAGCTCATCATCACTATCTGATTCCAATATGGCCTTAAGTTGTATTTTTAAATTTTGTTTTGAAGAACTTGCCACTAATTCTTTTAGTAAATCAGATAATTCCCTTTTAGGTGAATCTGGTATTTTCTGTGGTTCATGGCTAATTAAGCCTTTTTGTGAATAAATTGAATCCTTGAAAAATTCAAATTTATCCCACCATTTAATTAAAATTCTTCTTCGTAAATAAGGAATATTTTCAAATTTGATTTCAAACTTTTGTAAAGTTCTTGGAACAATGATGACGTCCCATTTCATAATCTAGGGTACTTGATAAAGTGCTGCAAAATGTAGATTATGATATTTCATGGAAATATTTACTCGAACAAATTCATCATAAATATTTCTTATTTTTTGTGGTAAAATTATTGGATATAATCCAAAGTTTGACAACCAGACTACAAACCAATTTGGAAAATTTGTGATATTTTGAGTTTAAACTGAATAAACCAACTATGTTTTCTCTGCCTGTTTTCATAAGAGAAAGCAAGCTCCCAAGCTTTAATATAGTCAAAGTAATTGAAATTTAATTTGTTCCTATAAGGATTTTTTGAATTTGTAATTAATTCTTTTGATTTATATAAATCACTTTCCCAGTGTTCTGGAGTAATTATTTTAATAATAGTGGCTTTTGAGAAAGCCCATTCTTCACCAGTTCTCATGGCGGATTCAAATTGTACAGAACCTGTGTAGGTTAAAATCTCTTGGTAGAAATTAAAATCCTTTGGATAAAGCTATGGATCAGTAAAGTTTTTTAAGTAGAAGGTCATAACCACCTCTGCAATAAATGAATATATTTTTTCTCTACAGGAGATACCCATATGGTTGATGTTGGAATATATGGGTATAGGTACTCTCTTGTAGATACAGACTTTATTGCCAATTCGTAAGTATCATCTCCGAGTTGCTCATCAACTGGAGTAGTCTTTAAGACCTCTTCTCTAAGAATTTTTTCATCTTTTTGAAAGGCCGACTTATAAGTCGTTATGGGCCGAGATAGTGCAGTTTTACTGCTTTCTGCTTTTTCTTTACCTTTATTCATTTTTTTCCTGTAAAAATTCTCGAGTTAAGAAATCTGGTAATGCATTATCAGATCCTTTAATAAACTCAATATCAAAATCGAATACTGACAATATTGCTTGCCATCTAGCGAATATTTGTTTTGATGCAATGTTTTTAACATCTTTTTGTAAAATTTCTTTGGCAGACTTACAATCTACCCTTAACAAGAACTTTTGTTTTAATAAATCACTTTCAAATTTTTGCACACATAATACAATTGCTAATATTTCTTTTTTAATAGTAGAGTAATTAACTCTTGGTCCTTGCCAAATTCTCGAAGTAAATCTGACTAAGGATTCTTTATTATTAATTCTTTGTTTAAGAATACCACCATATCCTTTATCTGATGCATCAGTTTCGACTATTTTAAGTGCATCAGGATTAGGAATTGCAAGACAAGGAATTTCCTTTATTTTTCTTTTATCTTTATAACCGCTCTAGTATGTTCTTCTGTCCAAGCAGGTGGATTTTTCCTTAATCTTTTAAATAATGGTTTAGCATCATAAGCTAGATCTTTATAGAATTCGGAAACATAGTTTAAGCTTCCTAAAAATCTTTGTAATTGATTTTTATCTTTAATTTCATTTGGAAATTTTTCTGCAAATATAATTGCTCTGTCAATAGGAAATATCGTTCCATCTTTTATAATATGTCCAAGAAATCTAATTTCTGTTTGAAAAAGCTTTATCTTCTTAGCTGATACAGCTAATCCAGCTCTTTTAGTGGCATTTATAAAAATATTTAGGTGTTTAAAATGTTGATCAATTGATTCTGAAAATATAAGAACATCGTCAATATATACTATAGTAAATGCTGTATAAGCACTATAAATATCATTCATAATTTTTTGAAATTCTGAAGGGGCATTTTTTAACCCAAACGGCATTACATTCCATTCATAGTGGCCAAATGGAACAGTAAATGCAGTTTTATTTCTATCTTCTTCTTTAATCTGAATTTGCCAAAATCCAGATTTCATGTCAAATTTAGACATTTCTCTAGCCGAATAAAGTCTTGCTAATAAATCCTTTTTATTAGGAATTGGATATCTGATCCATCTTAATGCTTTGTTCAAAGGTTTATAATTTATAACTAGTCTTGGCACTCCTCTTTCTAGTTCTGCTGCATTTTCTACATAAAATGCTGAACAACTCCATGGACTGTTAGATGGTCTAATAAGGCCTTTATGTTGTAGTTCTTCAATTTCCTTTTTACAGGTTTCTAGATGTCTTTGAGACATCGCTATAGGTCTAGCTTTTGTTGGGATTTGACTTTCTTTAAAGTCTGGTTCATAAGGTAATCCTATCTCATGCTTTTTCCTCTGCCAAAAGGCATTAGGAGTGTCTGCACAAATGGTTTTTTCAATATAATTTTGTAGATCTTTAATCTTTTGTTGTAAGCTGGGTTGCACTAATTTTTCTTTTATTCTTTTGTAATTTATCTCCTGAGTTAAAGAGTTTAGAAACTTCTCTTTTCTTTTAATACTTTTTTGAATAATATCAATTTTATGATGTTGTGGTTGAGATACAAATTTGAATGTTAATTCTTGATTACTAATAGTACTAGTAATTCCTTCTTTTGATATTTTTGTTATAGGATATAACAAATGTAAGAAGGGATTTCCAAGTTTAACATTATGAGATAAATTTTTAACCATTATAAATGGCATTTCTAGACAAATACCTTTATTGCAAACAGCTGTGTTTTGTAGCTTATAATTAACTAATAACTTTCTTCCATCTGCAGCATTTAGTATTTCGGTAGTTTTAGAAAAATATTTTGAAGGTACTAACCCTTCATTAATGCAGTTTAAGTCTGCACCTGAATCTATCATTGCTATTGTAGTGAAATAATATTCTTTGTGAACTACAATAGTAACTTTAGTGTGCCATTTATGGGTGATTACCTTGTCGACGGCATTAATAAATGTTAAAGAGTTTAATTCTTCTTCTCCTAAAATATTGTTAGTATTCTGGCTATCGTTCTTAGGGATTATCTCTATTAAAGACATTCTTTCTTTTAATTCTTTTATTTCCTGTTTAAGCATTTTAACTTCATGCTGTAATTCTGCAATTGCAGTTTCCGTGCTTACTGGGTTAATATTATTGGAAGTTTTAACTCTGTTTAGTATATCATTTAAACTATAAGTTTCTGGTTCTTTTAATTTTAGTTTCTTTTCTCCTTTATGAGACTCTAAATATTTTTTTAACATATTTTTCTTTTCTTCTGGATCAGAAATTTTTTCTATGATGTTCAAAATAAAATTTTCTTCTTTTGTTAACATAAATAGTCCATTTGCTTTACATAAAGCTTTATAATAGTCACAATTTCCATCGCAACTACCAGATTCTGAATCATTAGCTGAATCATATTCATTTTCGATTTCTGAATCAATTTCTGTGATAATAGATAATTTTAAATTTTCTTTCTCTGAATCAGAGCTTGATATGAATAATTTTGCGAGTGAATTTTTTAATTCTTCGTCTATTTCAAGATTATTTATTTTATTTTTTAATTTACACTTATCAGCATAGTGACCTGGTGTTTTACATTTCCAACATATTGGAATTTTTCTTTTAGTAGGTTTATTTTGCTCTTTTCCTTTATAGGGTTTTTGTGATTTCTTTTTACGAGTTTTACTACTTTCAGCATAACTGTTTCTCCGAAAAATTTTATTTTTACAGAATTTTCTCCTAGATGGTTTTTTAAATCTTCTTTCCTCATTGGTTGGTTTTATTGGTGATAAACCTATTTGTTCACAGAAATCTCCTAGAATTCTTTTCCCATAAATTTTCTCCTTTTGGATTTGTTTATGTAATTTTATTTCATTACATAAATGAATTCCTTCTGCTGCAAATTCTCCATAAGTATATTGATTATATGGAATAGTTCCATTATTTTTTTGTTTTATTCGGTTTTTAACTCTTTCTGAAAAGAAATGAGGTAGTCCTGATAAGAACTTTTCTTTCCAAAATTCATGATTACTATCACTTCTAGTAAATAGCTTTGAAAAATATACATCTTTATACCATCTGAACTGAGATAAATTCTGACATTTTAGATTCATTAATTGTTCTTGTGTTCTATCTGTTTGAAGAGCAGTTGCTCCAATGAAATGTTTAGCTATTGTATATACTAGCGTATTTACGCAATCGGTTTTGGTCATTCCATCTTCTAATTTTGTCGCAGTAAATATATGCGTTTTTGCTTCATTAGAAAGATGAAAATCCCACCAACCTTTTAGTTGTCCTGTAAAACCTTGTACAATGGCTTTTGCTATTCTATCATCTGAATTGTTTTTAATTAAACATGCAGTAGCGTACATTGTCATATAATTTAGACAAGTTTGTATTTGGTATTCTGAATAACTATCTATATTCCATTCTACAATGGAGGTACCATCAAAAGATACGGCTCCATAATTGTTTTGTTCTTCAAATAAGAGGTCGACTGGTGTTGGTCTCGTATAATAAGGTTTACTATACGAGGTATTTCCATAATTAATATTATTAATTTCAAAATTATTTTCTGGTTTATTCTATTCTATATTTAAGAACATATTTTGTAAATTACTTATTTCTTCATCTGAATTATTATCAGATTCTAGTTCTGAAGTTTCTCTAGATTCTTTGCTTTCAATTATGGGTGCAACTTCCTTTTACTAATGTTTAATGCGTCTAACCTTTTCATTATTTCTTTCAACATTTCGGAGTTTTCTCCTGGTTTATCCATATTCATCTCTAAATTTTGTGCAGGCCAGGGTTTGAATAAAACTTCATCTGTATCACAGACTTTTATTTGATCTTTAGTAGATCCTTGTTCAATTCTTATAAGTTGATTACCTATTGATTGTAATGTTAAATTTGTGAAATTATTTTGCTCAATAATAGCTTCAAATGTTCTATCTTTTCTATAAGGAGTAGCTACAATTTCTTCTTTATCAATTTTAACTGATAAGTTTGCTTCCGGGGGATGTATGCTCCTAATAGTTTTTCCTGCTTTTGTTGTATACTCTTTATAAGCAGAATTTATATTGAAAACTGTTAATGAATCATCAAAATCTGGAAAACTGTCCTTTTGTTTTCCTATTTTGTAGGATTTTTCTATCATTATAAAGATATCATAATTTTCTTGTAAGTCATTTCCCATTTTGTTTAGAAATAATTTATATCTTTTAATCCACATTTCTTGTTCTTTTGGATCTTTCATAAAGAACCATTTTCTTTTATATTTATTTTCTTCTGAATAAAACTTTGTTTTTTCAGATTCTGAAAAAGGAAATTCGAACTCTTCTTCAAGAGTTATGGTATTTATACCAAACACTGATTTATCTTCATCATATCCCTTATCTGATGGTGTTGGCGATCTGGGATTTGACGGAGGAATTTCGACACTATATTCAGGTTGACTAACTCCGTCCATTGTGTTTCGTACGATTACATTTTCCTTTTCTATTTTTAAAGGAATAGCTTCAGCGCTGCTGAATCTTGGTTCCTCTAGTTTAGAGTTAGAACCTAATTTTAGGTGTGTGACTCTATCTTTTGAAAATCTAATTTCGACGTCACCATCAGAATATTCAACAATTTATTTTAATTTTTTATTTTCTACTTTAGTAGGTTCATTTGCTTCTTCAAAAAGCCATTTTTCTGGTAAATTTACCTCATTCCAACTAATCGATTTTGGAACTACAACATTACTTTTACTGATGTCTGTTATAAACAGTGTAGTTGTACCTTGATTTTTAATTGGTATATGTTTTGTATCAGTAATAATAGTATTCATTACTTTATAGCATATTCTATAAATAAGAATCACATTCTGTGTTCCTGGTTTCATATTAAAACCTTCAGTTTTTATATCCAAACAAATAGACTGGAGTAAATTTGGGTCGGATAAGGACATAGTAAAATTTGGAAAACATGAAAAATAAATTGGCCCATCACGTAATGTTGATTCAACTATTCCTAATAAGGAATCATGGAATTTATTATGTCTTTTGTCCCTAACTGCAATAATAGCGGACGTATTTAGACCTAATTTTGTAGCTGGTTTTAAGGCAACTTGAATTAGTCCAACATGAATAAATTTATACTTTTCTTTATGTAAATTTAAAAGCTTTGTTGAAAATAAACCAAATTAACTGTATCCTTCAGATAAAGGGATTGCCTGTTCAACCGTTTTAATTATATAATCAGTTTTTGTAGTAAAACTTCCAGTTTTCTTATAAATCTTTGAAGGCGAATAAGCCGGAATATTCCAATTGTTTAAGTTGGATTCTAAATCTGCATTTATAGTGATTTCTTTATTTTTACTGAGAACTTCTTTGTCTAGATTATCTAGACCGTTATTATCATTATTTCTAAATGATAATGCTCTAGTTAGTCTTCCCATATTACTTACCTTATCACTGTCAACGATTTACGCAAAACTTCCCTAAAAGCCTATTCACGGCAAACAAACGGGAAAAACACTGCTACGCGACTTAAGGACAAAGTCCCGGGTTTCAAAGGCAAATAATAAGTAGGATTAGCTAGATTTTATCAGATAGAATTAAAATAATAACAGTTTGATAAGCTAGCACGGAGAAATTTTTACAGCAAATTTTAACTAACGATGATGAATAGTACGGGTGAATAGTAACCACGGATGAATAGTAGTACCTGGTGAATAGTACCCATGGATGAATAGTACAAAATAGTACCTTCTTGTCGGGGCGTTTAAGCCAGAGCAGAGCAAACGTATCCTCTCCTACCACCACCGGGCTCTGATACCAAACGGCTCGGAGCTTCGTTTGCTCTTTGTTTGATGTGAAGATGTAGTAACTAGTAGTTTGTGAACGGGCAGATAATATATTACAGAGAGAGATTTATTTGAGGAAAAGAAAATTTCAAGGTGTTCTGAAGGTGAATAGTAACCACGGATGAATAGTAGTACCTGGTGAATAGTAACCACGGATGAATAGTACAAAATAGTACCTTCTCGTCGGGGAGTTTAAGCCAGAGCAGAGCAAACCTATCCTCTCCTACCACCACCGGGCTCTGATACCAAGCGGCTCGGACCTTCGTTTGCTCTTTGTTTGATGTGAAGATGTAGTAACTAGTAGTTTATGCACGCGCAGATAATATATTACAGAGAGAGATTTATTTGAGGAAAAGAATTTTTTATTACAGTGGACTATATTACAAGGAGTAGACTATCTGCCATTACAATACAAGACTCTTTTTTACAAACTCTATTCCAAACTCTGATTTCTTACATAACATACATACATATTTATAGTAGTACATTCGGTATTTCGATTAACATTAACCGGCATCTTCCGTTCTTTTAAACCTTATCAACAAGCCTTATCTTCAGCAATAATTAGGCTTTAGTCCCATCATCTTTATGCTTTAGCTATCCTTCTGCCACTTCATCTCAACAATAATTAGGCTCTAGTCACATCACCTTTAAGTTTTAGCTATCTTTCTGCCACTTCATCCCAGCAATAATTAGGCTTTAGCTTTACGTCTCTTGAAAGAGGATTTTATCCTGTCTGAGAGCCTTCTAGATGTGGTACAGGTGGAGGAAATCCAGGAGGCGGTGATAAAGGTATTTCATCCATAACAAAAGTCACAATACCTGGCTGGTGGAAATTTACATATACTATACATACTCCATTAACCTTCTTTTTAACACATCTCACATTGTGCCTTTGGCTTTTAGCATATTTTCTTCCATTTCTCCTTGGCCTTTTCATGAGCTTGGTTCTGTGGACATGCTCATAAGCTTATCATCACTATCTGATTCCAATATGGCCTTAAGTTGTATTTTTAAATTTTGTTTTGAAGAACTTGCCATTAATTCTTTTAGTAAATCAGATAATTCCCGTTTAGGTGAATCTGGTATTTTCTGTGGTTCATGGCTAATTAAGCCTTTTTGTGAATAAATTGAATCCTTGAAAAATTCAAATTTATCCCACCATTTAAAAATTCTTCTTCCTAAATAAGGAATATTTTCAAATTTGATTTCAAACTTTTGTAAAGTTCTTGGAACAATGATGACGTCCCATTACATAATCCAGGGTACTTGATAAAGTGCTGCAAAATGTAGATTATGATATTTCATGGAAATATTTACTCGAACAAATTCATCATAAATATTATTTTTTGTGGTAAAATTACTGGATATAATCCAAAGTTTGAAAACCAGACTACAAACCAATTTGGAAAATTTGTGATATTTTGAGTTTTAAACTGAATAAACCAACTATGTTTTCTCTGCCTGTTTTCATAAGAGAAAGCAAGCTCCCAAGCTTTAATATAGTCAAAGTAATTGAAATTTAATTTGTTCCTATAAGGATTTTTTTGAATTTGTAATTAATTCTTTTGATTTATATAAATCACTTTCCCCGTGTTCTGGAGTAATTATTTTAATAATAGTGGCTTTTGAGAAAGCCCATTCTCCACCAGTTCTCATGGCGGATTCAAATTGTACAGAACCTGTGTAGGTTAAAATCTCTTGGTAGAAATTAAAATCCTTTGGATAAAGGTATGGATCAGTAAAGTTTTTTAAATAGAAGGTCATAACCTCCTCTGCAGATAAATGAATATATTTTTTCTCTAGAGGAGATACCCATATGGTTGATGTTGGAATATATGGGTATAGGTACTCTCTTGTAGATACAGACTTTATTGCCAATACGTAAGCATCAGCTCTGAGTTGCTCATCAACTGGAGTAGTCTATAAGACCTCTTCTCTAAGAATTTTTTCAGCTTTTTCTTTACCTTTATTCATTTTTTCCCTGTAAAAATTCTCGAGTTAAGAAATCTGGTAATGCATTATCAGATCCTTTAATAAACTCAATATCAAAATCGAATACTGACAATATTGCTTGCCATCTAGCGAATATTTGTTTTGGTGCAATGTTTTTAACATCTTTTTGTAAAATTTCTTTGGCAGACTTACAATCTACCCTTAACAAGAACTTTTGATTTAATAAATCACTTTCAAATTTTTGCACACATAATACAATTGCTAATATTTCTTTTTTAATAGTAGAGTAATTAACTCTTGGTCCTTGCCAAATTCCCGAAGTAAATCTGACTAAGCATTCTTTATTATTAATTCTTTGTTTAAGAATACCACCATAACCTTTATCTGATGCATCAGTTTCGACTATTTTAAGTGCATCAGGATTATGAAGTGCAAGACAAGGAATTTCCTTTATTTTTGCTTTTATCTTTATAACCGCTCTAGTATGTTCTTCTGTCCAAGCAGGTGGATTTTTCCTTAATCTTTCAAATAATGGTTTAGCATCATAAGCTAGATCTTTATAGAATTCGGAAACAAAGTTTAGGCTTCCTAAAAATCTTTGTAATTGATTTTTATCTTTAATTTCATTTGGAAATTTCTCTGCAAATATAATTGCTCTGTCAATAGGAAATATCGTTCCATCTTTTATAATATGTCCAAGAAATCTAATTTCTGTTTGAAAAAGCTTTATCTTCTTAGCTGATACAGCTAATCCAGCTCTTTTAGTGGCATTTATAAAAATATTTAGGTGTTTAAAATGTTGATCAATTAATTCTGAAAATATAAGAACATCGTCAATATATACTATAGTAAATGCTGTATAAGCACTATAAATATCATTCATAATTTTTTGAAATTCTGAAGGGGCATTTTTTAACCCAAACAACATTACATTCCATTCATAGTGGCCAAATGGAACAGTAAATGCAGTTTTATATCTATCTTCTTCTTTAATATGAATTTGCCAAAATCCAGATTTCATGTCAAATTTAGACATTACTCTAGCCAAATAAAGTCTTGCTAATAAATCCTTTTTATTAGGAATTGGATATCTGATCCATCTTAATGCTTTGTTCAAAGGTTTATAATTTATAACTAGTCTTGGCACTCCTCTTTCTAGTACTGCTGCATTTTCTACATAAAATGCTGAATAACTCCATGGACTGTTAGATTGTCTAATAAGGCCTTTCTGTAGTAGTTCTTCAATTTCCTTTTTACAGGTTTCTAGATGTCTTTGAGACATCGCTATAGGTCTAGCTTTTGTTGGGATTTGACTTTCTTTAAAGTCTGGTTCATAAGGTAATCCTATCTCATGCTTTTTCCTCTGCCAAAAGGCATTAGGAGTGTCTGCACAAATGGTTTTTTCAATATAATTTTGTAGATCTTTAATCTTTTGTTGTAAGCTGGGTTGCACTAATTTTTCTTTTATTCTTTTGTAATTTATCTCCTGAGTTAAAGAGTTTAGAAACTTCTCTTTTCTTTTAATACTTTTTTGAATAATATCAATTTTATGATGTTGTGGTTGAGATACAAATTTGAATGTTAATTCTTGATTATTAATAGTACTCGTAATTCCTTCTTTTGATATTTTTGTTATAGGATATAACAAATGTAAGAAGGGATTTCCTAGTATAACATCATGAGATAAATTTTTAATCATTATAAATGGCATTTCTAGACAAATACCTTTATTGCAAACAGCTGTGTTTTGTAGCTTATAATTAACTAATAACTTTCTTCCATCTGCAGCATTTAGTATTTCGGTAGTGTTAGAAAAATATTTTGAAGGTACTAACCCTTCATTAATGCAGTTTAAGTCTGCACCTGAATCTATCATTGCTATTGTAGTGAAATAATATTCCTTGTGGACTACAATAGTAACTTTAGTGTGCCATTTATGGGTGATTACCTTGTCGACGACATTAATAAATGTTAAAGAGTTTAATTCTTCTTCTCCTAAAATATTGTTATTATTCTGGCTATCGTTTGTAACGACCCGTTAAATTTATGATATTTAATAAAATGAATTAATATAATTTCTAATTTGGTTAAAAATAAATGTAGAAATTTGGTATAGTGGTTGCAATTTAGTGTAACTATAAAAATTTATGATAATAGATGTGGATAATGTAAATTGTCACAACTTGATTTAAAGTAATTTTTAAGAAACAAATAAATGTTGAATTTGTGAATGTTAGAATAAATATTAACTTAAATGGTGTTCATTAATACAAAGATGTAATTAGTGTAGATAGTAATAATTTATGCATGTAGTGAAAGGAAAAGAAAACTAATAGAAACATAAAATTTATTTTATGTAAACAAAAGTATAGTTTTGAACAAACTTATGAAAATTGATAGAAACAGTGTTTGTAATCAGTTTGGTTATTTTATATTTGAAAGATAGAGATGTGTAAATACGTTAATGAATTTATAATGGGAAGGAATGGTAGAATGAAAAGAATATATATAATAATAAGCATTTGATTCAATTAAGGGAATTAAATTATAATAAATGGTCATTTAATAAATTCAACGTTTGTGAGAAATCATAATAGTTGTGTAAAATGTGTACAAACTTGGATTTGGAAGTTTATTGGATTTATAACGGTTTTGTTATTAAGTGTATGAGTTTAAAAGTTATTCCCTTTTGTAAAGTTATAGAAGAATGCATAAAGATATAAACAGGGCTTAATAGAATTGACACTTAATGAATTGAATAAATTACCCATTTATGTAGATATGTATAGTGAAATAAATGGCCTAAGCAAATTAAAATGGGATAATCATTGAGATTTGTACTATGAAAATAAATAGTAACATTTATTTGCAAGGAATAAAAGACTATTTAGGTGACTAGAATTTGGAGTAATGACTATTGTATGTTACCTACCCTTGTTTCTTGTTAATTTAGATTTTGGGAATCAAATTCAATTTATCCGCCAATTTACCGCAGTTAAAGTGAAATGAATTGGTGATTGAGAAATGTTAAATACAAATAAGATGTAAACCAAAGAAAATCCCATTTGTAATAAATTATGTAGAATAAAGTAAAGAAACTAGGAAATGAAAATGTGGATGCAGTGAGATCTTAAGTGATAATAACCTTGTTAGGCAAGTGATAACGGAATTTTGTGTATATGTAATATTTACTGGTGTGTCAAGTAATAAACACATAGATGCAAGAAAAGGAAAGTTGGTAGCAATCTATATATGTTATTTATCTTACTTAGTATATTAAATAAGGTTTGGAATTCAAATTTTAATTAAAGGAGTTGGTAGCACGTTAGTAGGAAATAATTGTAAGGGTGGGATAACAACTACTATAAACTACCTAATTTAAATGAGTCAATGAACTTATTTGAAATAACGTTCATCTAAATATGAGTAATTAAAATGGCGGGGTCAACAATAAACGTTACTTTAGAATTAATTTATATTTTAACGGAAGTGTGAAAGTAAAGCAATAGAAGCGTAAACTTATCAAGGTAGAATTTAGTAGTGTAATGAAAAAATGTTAAGAATGTTATAGTATAATGATTGATTGGAAATCAAAATTTACTTGTTTGAATGTAACTTTAGGGAAATTGGATTTAATTAAAATAAAAAGGAAGAAAAAAAAATTGGATGAAATTTAATGTTGGAATATTATGTAAATATAAACTTAGATAAAATTTAAGGATATCTACGTAATAGAGTGTAAAACCAATGTTAATTTCATCTATTTAATACAAATAGGTTAATAATAGAATGAAGAGTAAATTTAATGTTAAGTTAATATGAATTAAGGTAATATTGGGGAATAATGTGAATTTTCTTCATAATATGATAAGTTGTAGAATACAACGTAAACTTAAGTATAACCTTTGGATTGAAAACATTGTTAAGGGTTACCTGTTAAATTTGGATGGAATTGGCAATAAATGTTACACTTATGGGTAAGGAAATAAAAATGTCCAGAATTTGAGTATATTAAGAAATGGGGATTGAAATTGAAATCTTGCAACGAATCTAATAATACGTTACATAAGTGTTAAATTAAGGTAACATTTGGAAAATATGATAATGATTTTCAAATTGAACAAGTTGTGGAATTAATAAGGATGGAAGAAAAAAAATCAAGATTTATTTTATTTATTGGAATGAAAAATTTATAATTTGATTTATTGCGAATAATTGAAATTTAATTTGGTAATTGGCGAAATGATTAATGATTGAATTAACATAGAACTTGTTGTTAGTTATTAAAATTGTTTAAGAAATCAAAGGAGAGAAATTTTATAAAATTTTAAATTTTGTAATTGGATCGGCTAAAGTGGGAAAGTGGAATTAATCAACGTTGTTACTTTTATCTCCTTCCCTATTAGATCCTTATGTGATTGCATCCACATTTATTGTTGATTATTCCTATATATTGTCACCAATTAATCGTACTTGATGTATGTTTAGCAATTTTGTCACACAGTTAAAGTATGAATATATATATATGATGTATTCAAATTTTTCTGTATCTAGCACTTAATTAATTTAGAATCAAACTAACGAAACGTGTCATTTATTTTTGTCCCTCCATATTCATTTTCTTTCTAATTAATAAATACCTCTTTTTAATACCTGCTACTTTTTAAAAAAAAAAGGACTGTTCATATTTGCTATATTTCAATACCAAGTGTTCATATTCACTTTATTTCTAATTAATAGCAGCCTCTCCTTTCAAATCTATTTGTCCCTAAACCTAACTCTAACCTTATAAATAACCTACTTCTTATTCTTCTATTACATTTTGTTTCTCCTAACTCTAACCCTAGCCTCCATGCTATTCTTCTTCTTCTTCTTTTTTTTTTCTTGTTTTTCTCAAAGCTCCTTATTATCTCTCATTTTAATTTTTTTTCTTTCTCTTCAAATATTCTTCTTCTTCTTCTTCAAATTTACTTCTATTTCAAACTTTTTTCTTTTCAAATCTAGATCTTCTCTTCCGTTTTCAGTTCTTATTTTAATCATTTTTTTTCAATTCTTCTTTTTCAAATCTTCTTTTTCTTTCAAACCTTTTAAAATACGTACATTCATATAATAAGGAGGAAAATTAAAGTAAATCGAAATAAAAGAAAAATTACGGAACAAAGTTAGCAATCAAGAAGAAGCATATGCGTTTTTCACGAGGGAAGGTGGATGCGGCACGGTATTTTATTTTTGTTTTGTTTATTTTTAATTTTTTTTTATTTCAATTGCAAATCGTTTAATTGTGATAACTTTCACATACGAACTCCGTTTCACACGAAATTTCTTTTGTTAGGATCGCAATTAAATTCCGGATCTGATGACGCTGGTTTGGATAAATTTAGAGACCATCAAATTTTGGGTTTAAATCGGATTTACATTCGATTTAAATTCAAAAGGTGAGTGTTTTGACCCACTCACAATTACTAGAAGATTTTATGTTTGTTAAATAAATATTAGAAATGAATAGAAATTTATTTATGAGTATTTGGCATGTTTATTTCATTCATATCTGTTGAATTGCATTTTATTAAATTTAACTGTTAATTTAATTGATTTATTGTGTATTAATTGACTGTTGGAAATTTTTGTTGCATATGAATTGCTAGTTAACAGTTGTATAAATTATTACTGAATAAACTGTTAGATTAATAGTTGATAAATTTAATTTGAATAAACTACTAGTTATCACCTGTTATATATGATCATATATATAATTGTTATTGATTGATATTGATCGATGTTGTGATTGGATGATGGATGTGTTGTTGAATGAATGTTTTATTTGGATATCATTAAACTGCAAGTTAGTATGCATTTACATTTCATTCGGGATTGCGGTTTGAAATGATATACAACCGCAGTTTTATTTTTATTTTTTTTTAAATTGCGGATTGAAATGATAAATATCCGTATCACTTGACCATATGATAGAAAACATATACAGGCACCGCGGTCTATATATAACTATTTTTAATGTGATTTCTATGGTTTGGATGGAATACGGTTTATAAAAATCTTAAATTTTATACTGAATAAATGTTTTCTTCCATATTTATATACATATGAAGTTGAAAATTTTGAAATAAAAAGGTGTATAAATCTCTTTATTAAAATGGAAGAAAATTTAGTAAATGGAGTTTGATAATTTATATCCTATGTTTAAATGTTAAGTTGGAAATTTTAAGATATGATATTTATAATTGGATTTTCCCAAAATAAATTAAATGAATATTCTAGTATAACTTGAATTGGAAAATATATATAATTTATTACTAGAAATTGAAGTCTTATAAATTATGGATTCTATGTGAATATTCAAGGCTAATTAATAGAACATTTGATTTGAAAGAATAAAATCCAACTTTAGTTGAAATATTTATACTCAAAATGGATATACGTATATATATGAATTTATTGAAATGCTTTTGGAACTTGAAGCGATATTAAATTTTGGTTTTAACTTTAAATAAAGAAATGTATTGTAAAGCCACGAGAAATATTTCTTTTCAAAGTAACATTTAAGTTAAAACACTTATTTTATATACTGTTGAATATCCAAACCATTTAGTTTTGAAAGTAATGGTTTTAAAAACTATGGATTTCGAAGTATTATGTTGAAAGTTAATATTCAAATATTTGGTTACAAGGAATTATAAATTTTAAAAGTGGCATAATTTTTGGAAAAGATTTATATTTGGGAAATGATATCATTGATTTGGGTTTTATAAAATAATATCAAAATGAATCTTTTTGGGTTTTAAAGAAGAAATGATATCGTAATATTATGGTTTTGAAATGGATTATATTCTGGTTTTAAAGTATAAACTATTTTAAATGACCGCGGTGTTATAATAACGATTGGTTGGCAAAGAGACCGGGATCGGATATGGACATACTCTCTGTCGATACCGAAAACCACTTTGACTAACCGTGTACGCGGTGGAGATTCCAGAATGAAGTAGGTTGGGGCGACGTTTCCTGTAAGGTAAATACGTGGACCTGACTCCCGTGAGTTGGCATAAGGTGGCTAAAACAGGAGCGATTGACGGGTTAATGAGGTCATTCCTCTGATCGGACACTCCTCTTCGATATTATACTTCGACTTTCGATTGATTCAGTGGCCACTTCTATTTTTGATTTGGGGGAGTTTGTTCGAGGTGGGCGGTAGCTGCGGCTACGCGTTACCATCGACCCGGAAGCGTAATTGGTATATCTACCCTGGCATTGCCTAGTTGTGCCGTGTCACCTACCCTATCGCGCCTTATACGATTTTGGTTTTGTACCATACCTATGGAGTGCCCTCTGACGACGCCCAGTACGGGGGAGATTACGGTACTGTATAGACTATGGGAATATATTCTGTGTTAAGGTGGAAAATGTAAAGCCTTAACGCTATTTAAAAGTAAGTTTATTTTACAATTAGACACTATTATAATAGCACAATATACTACATAGTAAATAGTTTAACGGATCCTTAGGAGATGTAAATCCCGAGCATCTCTTAAGTTACAGTACTCATATTTATTTCTGTAAAATTTAACTTACATAAGATCTTTTAGTTCTGACTCGAGTGTTTTTGTCTTTTCAAATTCGCTCGGGTCAGTCCGAGCGTTTCAGGATTTGAAGATTTAGCTTTGGAGGACGAAGACGAAGATTTGTATTATTATTATTTATACTAGTGCACTACACCATTTAATTCCGCTGCATTGTTGTATCGGTATGTGTAACTCTGATATTTATTGCACAAGAAAAATAAATTATTTTGTAAAACAGTTTCATGAACTGTATATTTGATTATTATATTTTATCCTTCCGCTGTGAGATTCTGTTTTGTTTTATTTCTTCTCTATCTTTCTCATTTACCCCATAACAATCCGACCTTCCGTATGGTTTGAATTGGCACGTGTGTCGGTTTAAAGTGTGCGAAAAGGCAGGACGTTACATTTGGTATCAGAGCTTTGGTTTAGCGATAAACCTTGGCTTTGTGGGGTTTGACTCTTTGTTAATAGGGTAGTAATATCCTATGGGAGTCGCTGAGTGTATATATATGAGAGAGCGTATTTGTTAGTATTAATAAAAAGATTTTTATATTGTGTTAATCTGTTCCGCTTTGTATTTATAAATTCTGGTTGATGCATGGGACGCTATGTCATCAATAGGGATTTCTAAACACTTAATAGGACAGACCAACATAATATTTGTTTTAATATAGGTGAATGAAAGAATTTTGCCTATTATATTTTCTATATATAAAAATATTTTTATAAAGATATATATATATTTGGTTGCTATAGATTGGGTGTTAGGAAATTAAATATTTATAATAACTGAAGCTAAGTTGAAATTATGATAAATCAAATTGGAGATTTTAGAACTTAAGTCCGGGATTTTTTCCAAATCTGCTTTCAAAGAATTTGTGAAATTTATTGATTTGGTTTATAAGAAATTTCTTATATAAATATTTCGTATAATTTGGAAGAATTGTTTTAAAGAAGATTTTGGGTAAAAAAAAAAAAAATTAAATTCTGTACTTTCCTCTCTGTCGCTGGAAAATAAATTCGGTGATGACGGCCGCATCATCGACTTTCATTTCGAGTTTCGAAGGGGAAAGGCCACTGTAGTAAATTTTACTGCAGATTTATTTTGAACTTTTCTAAAAATTTTCTTTTATTGCTCTAACTATAATTAGAGATATTGAGTTGTAAGAACTTATTTATCTATTATTTTGAAATAAATTGAAATTTAACCCGGTATTTAATTCTAAATTTTTCCGTTAATTAATTGTTTAAAATTTGTTAGTGAAATAAAAGTTAAGTAATAAATGAATTGAAACCTCTAATTGAAATAAGAGAATAATTGCAAAGCTATAAAGAGGAATTTGCATACATATGAGACAAAGAGTAATATGGATAAACATTAAATTTAATTAAAAGAATGGAGATTAAACTTGTATAAGTTCAATTGCAATTTCCTTAACATAAATAACTTACCCAAATATAAAAGTTGAAGTGTTAAATGAGAAACTGGAATTGAATATTTTACAAGTAGGAATTTAGAAAAATGAAGTATTCAATAAATTACTGTTATAATAAGAATTTAATGGTATAAACTTAGGTCATCATTGAAATTTTACTGAAAAAGGGTTAAGAATTATTAATAGATGATATGAACCTAAGTATATAAAATGAAATTCAAAATAAGAATTGATTGTATGATTATTGACTTAAGTATGTTTTAATCTTCCCTATTCTAATATAATGGAAAGTAGGAAGAATTTAAATGACTGTAATCCATAGTTAATAGATAAATAAAAACTTCCACTTATAAGAATGAATGTTAGCAGATTAAGAATTTAAGGGAAACCTTACAAGTAAAGAGTAAAGAAAGGAAGATATTCAAAATATTTGTTGTTATTAATGAGAATTATTTTATAAACTTAAGTAATAAAAAGGAAATACAAATATAATAAATTTGGTGATAATTGGAAAATAAAACTTGTAAGAACAAAGAAATCCCTCATAAATGAAGGGAAGAAAATCAAACCACTAAAGTATGAAATAAATGTAAATAAACTATTTTGGTGTTGGTTTGGATTGTTTGGTTGATGTATGTTGGTTGGGTAAGAAATTTTGGAGTTATGGGATGAACAAATAATCTATCTTTGTTCCATCTAAGACTGTTGAGTAACGGATGCAATTGATAGTTATTCTTCATTCCGTACAATTTCTGAATTTGAACCCGAACAACAAATTGATTGTTTGATTGAATGGTTGTCTGTTGGTGGCATGTGCTGTTTGTTAAAATTTATGGTTGTTGCATTTAATTGGATATGAATGATTGAATCTACCCAAACATTTCACTGTAATATAAATATTTAACTTTTAGACTATATAAGTGAATACAGGTGATGGAAGCAACTGCTACTGCTTTTGTTCAAAAAAAAAAAACGTATAGTGTCCGACAAATAGGTACGTTTCCGGATTTCGTATAAAGCGCTATTTTATATATTTTCCCGTGTTGGGATATTTTATTTTGGATATATATGTAATATATTGTATATTTGGATATTATATTTTCTCCAGAGTCCCTCCGTACAAAGGAGACTCTGCCAAAAAATTTCGTAAATTTTGGACTTAGAATTTTGTGAAAGTATTTTTCCAACTTTAATAATTCAAGTATTAAAGGATATAATGATTATAAAACAAGTATATTTCATTAAAGGAAATTAATCCAGTAAAATATTGTTTATAAGTTAATATTTGAAATAAGATGCACTGTAAATCTTCCTCCTCCCTTCTTTTTCCTTTTCGGGGACGAAAAGTTTTGAGTGGGGGAGATTGTAACGACCCGTTAAATTTATGATATTTAATAAAATGAATTAATATAATTTCTAATTTGGTTAAAAATAAATGTAGAAATTTGGTATAGTGGTTGCAATTTAGTGTAACTATAAAAATTTATGATAATAGATGTGGATAATGTAAATTGTCACAACTTGATTTAAAGTAATTTTTAAGAAACAAATAAATGTTGAATTTGTGAATGTTAGAATAAATATTAACTTAAATGGTGTTCATTAATACAAAGATGTAATTAGTGTAGATAGTAATAATTTATGCCTGTAGTGAAAGGAAAAGAAAACTAATAGAAACATAAAATTTATTTTATGTAAACAAAAGCATAGTTTTGAACAAACTTATGAAAATTGATAGAAACAGTGTTTGTAATCAGTTTGGTTATTTTATATTTGAAAGATAGAGATGTGTAAATACGTTAATGAATTTATAATGGGAAGGAATGGTAGAATGAAAAGAATATATATAATAATAAGCATTTGATTCAATTAAGGGAATTAAATTATAATAAATGGTCATTTAATAAATTCAACGTTTGTGAGAAATCATAATAGTTGTGTAAAATGTGTACAAACTTGGATTTGGAAGTTTATTGGATTTATAACGGTTTTGTTATTAAGTGTATGAGTTTAAAAGTTATAGAAGAATGCATAAAGATATAAACAGGGCTTAATAGAATTGACACTTAATGAATTGAATAAATTACCCATTTATGTAGATATTTATAGTGAAATAAATGGCCTAAGCAAATTAAAATGGGATAATCATTGAGATTTGTACTATGAAAATAAATAGTAACATTTATTTGCAAGGAATAAAAGACTATTTAGGTGACTAGAATTTGGAGTAATGACTATTGTATGTTACCTACCCTTATTTCTTGTTAATTTAGATTTTGGGAATCAAATTCAATTTATCCGCCAATTTACCGCAGTTAAAGTGAAATGAATTGGTGATTGAGAAATGTTAAATACAAATAAGATGTAAACCAAAGAAAATCCCATTTGTAATAAATTATGTAGAATAAAGTAAAGAAACTAGGAAATGAAAATGTGAAAATGTGGATGCAGTGAGATCTTAAGTGATAATAACCTTGTTAGGCAAGTGATAACGGAATTTTGTGTATATGTAATATTTACTGGTGTGTCAAGTAATAAACACATAGATGCAAGAAATGGAAAGTTGGTAGCAATCTATATATGTTATTTATCTTACTTAGTATATTAAATAAGGTTTGGAATTCAAATTTTAATTAAAGGAGTTGGTAGCACGTTAGTAGGAAATAATTGTAAGGGTGGGATAACAACTACTATAAACTACCTAATTTAAATGAGTCAATGAACTTATTTGAAATAACGTTCATCTAAATATGAGTAATTAAAATGGCGGGGTCAACAATAAACGTCACTTTAGAATTAATTTATATTTTAACGGAAGTGTGAAAGTAAAGCAATAGAAGCGTAAACTTATCAAGGTAGAATTTAGTAGTGTAATGAAAAAATGTTAAGAATGTTATAGTGTAATGATTGATTGGAAATCAAAATTTACTTTTTTGAATGTAACTTTAGGGAAATTGGATTTAATTAAAATAAAAAGGAAGAAAAAAAAATTGGATGAAATTTAATGTTGGAATATTATGTAAATATAAACTTAGATAAAATTTAAGGATATCTACGTAATAGAGTGTAAAACCAATGTTAATTTCATCTATTTAATACTAATAGGTTAATAATAGAATGAAGAGTAAATTTAATGTTAAGTTAATATGAATTAAGGTAATATTGGGGAATAATGTGAATTTTCTTCATAATATGATAAGTTGTAGAATACAACGTAAACTTAAGTATAACCTTTGGATTGAAAACATTGTTAAGGGTTACCTGTTAAATTTGGATGGAATTGGCAATAAATGTTACACTTATGGGTAAGGAAATAAAAATGTCCAGAATTTGAGTATATTAAGAAATGGGGATTGAAATTGAAATCTTGCAACGAATCTAATAATACGTTACATAAGTGTTAAATTAAGGTAACATTTGGAAAATATGATAATGATTTTCAAATTGAACAAGTTGTGGAATTAATAAGGATGGAAGAAAAAAAAAATCAAGATTTATTTTATTTATTGGAATGAAAAATTTATAATTTGATTTATTGCGAATAATTGAAATTTAATTTGGTAATTGGCGAAATGATTAATGATTGAATTAACATAGAACTTGTTGTTAGTTATTAAAATTGTTTAAGAAATCAAAGGAGAGAAATTTTATAAAATTTTAAATTTTGTAATTGGATTGGCTAAAGTGGGAAAGTGGAATTAATCAACGTTGTTACTTTTATCTCCTTCCCTATTAGATCCTTATGTGATTGCATCCACATTTATTGTTGATTATTCCTATATATTGTCACCAATTAATCGTACTTGATGTATGTTTAGCAATTTTGTCACACAGTTAAAGTATGAATATATATATATGATGTATTCAAATTTTTCTGTATCTAGCACTTAATTAATTTAGAATCAAACTAACGAAACGTGTCATTTATTTTTGTCCCTCCATATTCATTTTCTTTCTAATTAATAAATACCTCTTTTTAATACCTGCTACTTTAAAAAAAAAAGGACTGTTCATATTTGCTATATTTCAATACCAAGTGTTCATATTCACTTTATTTCTAATTAATAGCAGCCTCTCCTTTCAAATCTATTTGTCCCTACACCTAACTCTAACCTTATAAATAACCTACTTCTTATTCTTCTATTACATTTTGTTTCTCCTAACTCTAACCCTAGCCTCCATGCTATTCTTCTTCTTCTTCTTCTTCTTCTTCTTCTTCTTTTTTTTTCTTGTTTTTCTCAAAGCTCCTTATTATCTCTCATTTTAATTTTTTTTCTTTCTCTTCAAATATTCTTCTTCTTCTTCTTCAAATTTACTTCTATTTCAAACTTTCTTCTTTTCAAATCTAGATCTTCTCTTCCGTTTTCAGTTCTTATTTTAATCATTTTTTTTCAATTCTTCTTTTTCAAATCTTCTTTTTCTTTCAAACCTTTTAAAATACATACATTCATATAATAAGGAGGAAAATAAGAGTAAATCAAAATAAAAGAAAAATTACGGAACAAAGTTAGCAATCAAGAAGAAGCATATGCGTTTTTCACGAGGGAAGGTGGATGCGGCACGGTATTTTATTTTTGTTTTGTTTATTTTTAATTTTTTTTATTTCAATTGCAAATCGTTTAATTGTGATAACTTTCACATATGAACTCCGTTTCACACGAAATTTCTTTTGTTAGGATCGTAATTAAATTCCGGATCTGATGACACTGGTTTGGATAAATTTAGAGACCGTCAAATTTTGGGTTTAAATCGGATTTACATTCGATTTAAATTCAAAAGGTGAGTGTTTTGACCCACTCACAATTACTAGAAGCTTTTATGTTTGTTAAATAAATTTTAGAAATGAATAGAAATTTATTTATGAGTATTTGGCATGTTTATTTCATTCATATCTGTTGAATTGCATTTTATTAAGTTTAACTGTTAATTTAATTGATTTATTGTGTATTAATTGACTGTTGGAAATTTTTGTTGCATATGAATTGCTAGTTAACAGTTGTATAAATTATTACTGAATAAACTGTTAGATTAATAGTTGATAAATTTAATTTGAATAAACTACCAGTTATCACCTGTTATATATGATCATATATATAATTGTTATTGATTGATATTGATCGATGTTGTGATTGGATGATGGATGTGTTGTTGAATGAATGTTTTATTTGGATATCATTAAACTGCAAGTTAGTATGCATTTACATTTCATTCGGGATTGCGGTTTGAAATGATATACAACCGCAGTTTTATTTTTATTTTTTTTTAAATTGCGGATTGAAATGATAAATATCCGTATCACTTGACCATAGGATAGAAAACATATACAGGCACCGCGGTCTATATATAACTATTTTTAATGTGATTTCTATGGTTTGGATGGAATACGGTTTATAAAAATCTTAAATTTTATACTGAATAAATGTTTTCTTCCATATTTATATACATATGAAGTTGAAAAATTTGAAATAAAAAGGTGTATAAATCTCTTTATTAAAATGGAAGAAAATTTAGTAAATGGAGTTTGATAATTTATATCCTATGTTTAAATGTTAAGTTGGAAATTTTAAGATATGATATTTATAATTGGATTTTCCCAAAATAAATTAAATGAATATTCTAGTATAACTTGAATTGGAAAATATATATAATTTATTACTAGAAATTGAAGTCTTATAAATTATGGATTCTATGTGAATATTCAAGGCTAATTAATAGAACATTTGATTTGAAAGAATAAAATCCAACTTTAGTTGAAATATTTATGCTCAAAATGGATATACGTATATATATGAATTTATTGAAATGGTTTTGGAACTTGAAGCGATATTAAATTTTGGTTTTAACTTTAAATAAAGAAATGTATTGTAAAGCCACGAGAAATATTTCTTTTCAAAGTAACATTTAAGTTAAACCACTTATTTTATATACTGTTGAATATCCAAACCATTTAGTTTTGAAAGTAATGGTTTTAAAAACTATGGATTTCGAAGTATTATGTTGAAAGTTAATATTCAAATAATTGGTTACAAGGAATTATAAATTTTAAAAGTGGCATAATTTTTGGAAAAGATTTATATTTGGGAAATGATATCATTGATTTGGGTTTTATAAAATAATATCAAAATGAATCTTTTTGGGTTTTAAAGAAGAAATGATATCGTAATATTATGGTTTTGAAATGGATTATATTCTGGTTTTAAAGTATAAACTATTTTAAATGACCGCGGTGTTATAATAACGATTGGTTGGCAAAGAGACCGGGATCGGATATGGACATACTCTCTGTCGATACCGAAAACCACTTTGACTAACCGTGTACGCGGTGGAGATTCCAGAATGAAGTAGGTTGGGGCGACGTTTCCTGTAAGGTAAATACGTGGACCCGACTCCCGTGAGTTGGCATAAGGTGGCTAAAACAGGAGCGATTGACGGGTTAATTAGGTCATTCCTCTGATCGGACACTCCTCTTCGATATTATACTTCGACTTTGGATTGATTCAGTGGCCACTTCTATTTTTGATTTTGGGGGAGTTTGTTCGAGGTGGGCGGTAGCTGCGGCTACGCGTTACCATCGACCCGGAAGCGTAATTGGTATATCTACCCTGGCATTGCCTAGTTGTGCCGTGTCACCTACCCTATCGCGCCTTATACGATTTTGGTTTTGTACCATACCTATGGAGTGCCCTCTGACGACGCCCAGTACGGGGGAGATTACGGTACTGTATAGACTATGGAAATATATTCTGTGTTAAGGTGGAAAATGTAAAGCCTTAACGCTATTTAAAAGTAAGTTTATTTTACAATTAGACACTATTATAATAGCGCAATATACTACATAGTAAATAGTTTAACGGATCCTTAGGAGATGTAAATCCCGAGCATCTCTTAAGTTACAGTACTCATATTTATTTCTGTAAAATTTAACTTACATAAGATCTTTTAGTTCTGACTCGAGTGTTTTTGTCTTTTCAAATTCGCTCGGGTCAGTCCGAGCGTTTCAGGATTTGAAGATTTAGCTTTGGAGGACGAAGACGAAGATTTGTATTATTATTATTTATACTAGTGCACTACACCATTTAATTCCGCTGCATTGTTGTATTGGTATGTGTAACTCTGATATTTATTGCACAAGAAAAATAAATTATTTTGTAAAACAGTTTCATGAACTGTATATTTGATTATTATATTTTATCCTTCCGCTGTGAGATTCTGTTTTGTTTTATTTCTTCTCTATCTTTCTCATTTACCCCATAACAATCCGACCTTCCGTATGGTTTGAATTGGCACGTGTGTCGGTTTAAAGTGTGCGAAAAGGCAGGACGTTACATCGTTCTTAGGGATTATCTTTATTAAAGACATTCTTTCTTTTAATTCTTTTATTTCTCGTTTAAGCATTTTAACTTCATGCTGTAATTCTGCAATTGTAGTTTCAGTGCTTACTGGGTTAATATTATTGGAAGTTTTAACTCTGTTTAGTATATCTTTTAAACTTTAAGTTTCTGGTTCTTTTAATTTTAGTTTCTTTTCTCCTTTATGAGACTCTAAATATTTCTTCAACATATTTTTCTTTTCTTCTGGATCCGAAATTTTGTCTATGATGTCCAGAATAAAATTTTCTTCTTTTGTTAACATAAATAGTCCATTTGCTTTACATAAAGCTTTATAATAGTCACAATTTCCATCGCAACTATCAGATTCTGAATCATTAGCTGAATCGTATTCATTTTCGGTTTCTGAATCAATTTCTGTGATAATAGATAATTTTAAATTTTCTTTCTCTGAATCAGAGCTTGATATAAATAATTTTGCGAATGAATTTTTTAATTCATCGTCTATTTCAAGATTATTTATTTTATTTTTTAATTTACACTTATTAGCATAGTGACCTGGTGTTTTACATTTCCAACATATTGGAATTTTTCTTTTAGTAGGTTTATTTTGCTCTTTTCCTTTATAGGGTTTTTGTGATTTCTTTTTACGAGTTTTACTACTTTCAGCATAACTGTTTCTCCGAAATTTTTTATTTTTATAGAATTTTCTCCTAGATGGTTTTTTAAATCTTCTTTCCTTATTGGTTGGTTTTATTGGTGATAAACCTATTTGTTCACAGAAATCTCCTAGAATTCTTTTCCCATAAATTTTCTCCTTTTGGATTTGTTTATGTAATTTTATTTCATTACATAAATGAATTCCTTCTGCAACAACTTCCGCTGCTAATTCTCCATAAGTATATTGATTATATGGAATAGTTCCATTATTTTTTTGTTTTATTCGGTTTTTAACTCTTTCTGAAAAGAAATGAGGTAGTCCTGATAAGAACTTTTCTTTCCAAAATTCATGATTACTATCACTTCTAGTAAATAGCTTTGAAAAATGTACATCTTTATACCATCTGAACTGAGATAAATTCTGACATTTTAGATTCATTAATTGTTCTTGTGTTCTATCTGTTTGAAGAGCAGTTACTCCAATGAAATGTTTAGCTATTGTATATATTAGCGTATTTACGCAATCGGTTTTGGTCATTGCATCTTCTAATTTTGTCGCAGTAAATATATGCGCTTTTGCTTCATTAGAAAGATGAAAATCCCACCAACCTTTTAGTTGTCCTGTAAAACCTTGTACAATGGCTTTTGCTATTCTATCATCTGAATTGTTTTTAATTAAACATGCAGTAGCGTACATTGTCATATAATTTAGACAAGTTTGTATTTGGTATTCTGAATAACCATCTATATTCCATTCTACAATGGAGGTACCATCAAAAGATTCGGCTCCATAATTGTTTTGTTCTTCAAATAAGAGGTCGACTGGTGTTGGTCTCGTATAATAAGGTTTACTATACGAGGTATTTCCATAATTAATTTTATTAATTTCAAAATTATTTTCTGGTTTATTCTGTTCTATATTTAACAACATATTTTGTAAATTACTTATTTCTCCGTCTGAATTATTATCAGATTCTAGTTCTGAAGTTTCTCTAGATTCTTTGCTTTCAATTATGGGTGCAACTTCCTTTTCACTAATGTTTAAGGCGTCTAACCTTTTCATTATTTCTTTCAACATTTCAGAGTTTTCTCCTGGTTTATCCATATTCATCTCTAAATTTTGTGCAGGCCAGGGTTTGAATAAAACTTCATCTGTATCACAGACTTTTGTTTGATCTTTAGTAGATCCTTGTTCAGTTCTTATAATTTGATTACCTATTGATTGTAATGTTAAATTTGTGAAATTATTTTGCTCAATAATAGCTTAAAATATTCTATCTTTTCTATAAGGAGTAGCTACAATTTCTTCTTTATCAATTTTAACTGATAAGTTTGCTTCCGAGGGATGTATGCTCCTAATAGTTTTTCCCGCTTTTTTTGTATACTCTTTATAAGCAGAATTTATATTGAAGACTGTTAATAAATCATCAAAATCTGGAAAACTGTCCTTTTGTTTTCCTATTTTGTAGGATTTTTCTATCATTATAAAGATATCATAATTTTCTGGTAAGTCATTTCCCATTTCGTTTAAAAATAATTTATATCTTTTAATCCACATTTCTTGTTCTTTTGGATCTTTCATAAAGAACCATTTTCTTTTATATTTATTTTCTTCTAAATAAAACTTTGTTTTTCTAGATTCTGAAAAAGGAAATTCGAACTCTTCTTCAAGAGTTATGGTATTTATACCAAACACTGATTTATCTTCATCATATCCCACATCTAAAGGTGTTGGCGATCTGGGATTTGATGGAGGAATTTCGACACTATATTCAGGTTGACTAACTCCGTCCATTGTGTTTCGTACGATTACATTTTCCTTTTCTATTTTTAAAGGAATAGCTTCAGCGCTGCTGAATCTTGGTTCCTCTAGTTTAGAGTTAGAACCTAATTTTAGGTGCGTGACTATCTTTTGAAAATCTAATTTCGACGTCACCATCAGAATATTCAACAATTTCTTTTAATTTTTTATTTTCTACTTTAGTAGGTTCATTTGCTTCTTCAAGAAGCCATTTTTCTGGTAAATTTACCTCATTCCAACTAATCGATTTTGGAACTACAACATTACTTTTACTGATGTCTGTTATAAACAGTGTAGTTGTACCTTGATTTTTAATTGGTATATGTTTTGTATCAGTAATAATAGTATTCATTACTTAATATAGCATATTCTATAAATAAGAATCACATTCTGTGTTCCTGGTTTCATATTAAAACCTTCAGTTTTTATATCCAAACAAATAGACTGGAGTAAATTTGGGTCGGATAAGGACATAGTAAAATTCGGAAAACATGAAAAATAAATTGGCCCATCACATAATGTTGATTCAACTATTCCTAATAAGGAATCATGGAATTTATTATGTCTTTTGTCCCTAACTGCAATAATAGCGGACGTATTTAGACCTAATCTTGTAGCTGGTTTTAAGGCAACTTGAATTAGTCCAACATGAATAAATTTATACTTTTCTTTATGTAAATTCAAAAGCTTTTTTGAAAATAAACCAAATGAACCGTATCCTTCAGATAAAGGGATTGCCTGTTCAACCGTTTTAATTATATAATCAGTTTTTGTAGTAGAACTTCCAGTTTTCTCATAAATCTTTGAAGGCGAATAAGCCGGAATATTCCAATTGTTTAAGCTGGATTCTAAATCTGCATTTATAGTGATTTCTTTATTTTTACTGAGAACTTCTTTGTCTAGATTATCTAGACCGTTATTATCATTATTTCTAAATGATAATGCTCTAGTTAGTCTTTCCATATTACCTACCTTATCACTGTCAACGATTTACGCAAAACTTCCCTAAAAGCCTATTCACGGCAAACAAACGGGAAAAACACTGCTACGCGACTTAAGGACAAAGTCCTAGGTTTCAAAGGAAAATAATAAGTAGGATTAGCTAGATTTTATCAGATAGAATTAAAATAATAACAGTTTGATAAGCTAGCACCGAGAAATTTTTACAGCAAATTTTAACTAACGATGATGAATAGTACGGGTGAATAGTAACCACGGATGAATAGTAGTACCTGGTGAATAGTAACCACGGATGAATAGTACAAAATTGTACCTTCTCGTCGGGGCGTTTAAGCCAGAGCAGAGCAAACCTATCCTCTCCTACCACCACCGGGCTCTGATACCAAACGGGTCCGGACCTTCGGTTGCTCTTTGTTTGATGTGAAGATGTAGTAACTAGTAGTTTATGCACGCGCAGATAATATATTACAGAGAGAACCTTCGTTTTTTCTTTGTTTGATGTGAAGATGTAGTAACTAGTAGTTTATGCACGCGCAGATAATATATTACAGAGAGATTGATCAACATTTTTATTGCAGTAGACTATATTACAAGGAGCAGGCTATCTGCCATTACAATACAAGACTCCTTTTTACAAACTCTATTCCAAACTCTGATTTCTTACATAACATACATACATATTTATAGTAGTACATTCGGTATTTAGGTTAACATTAACCGGCATCTTCCGTTCTTTTAAACCTTATCAACAAGCCTTATCTTCAGCAATAATTAGGCTTTAGTCCCATCACCTTTATTGTGACATCCCGGAATTTTGACCCTATTATTATAATAAGTTTTAATCTAATTTAATTAAAATATAAGATTTTCATTTATAAATAAATAAGAATTTGAATATTATTAGTTTTATATTGATTATAAAGGAATATAACTTCAAAATATAAAGTAGACTCTTTTAACAATACTTAAAAAAAAAATTAAATCTGTTTTATTTATTTAAAATAAAATTTAAGTATGAATGACATTTAATATCAGATTTATGTATGCAGTTAATAATAAGAACAAGCTCAATAACATAATCATATTCATAAATACATTAATGCACATATAAGTATACAAATCAAATATTTGTAATATTTAACTTTAAATAAAAATAAGATTTAAGCAATGTTTCTAAGAATAACTTTTATAACTAAAGTAACATAAGCTTATAACTATTTAACATGAGTTCCTATATAAATATAAATACTTATAAATATGGTTATAAACATAAACTTCTTTATATTTAACATAAATAATAACATAAAGGTAGGATTACAAACATAAGTACTAATATAATAGGTATAAGATATAAATAGAAATGAAAACATTTAGTTCAAACACAAATGAGAACCTGCATATGTCTTATACAAATAATTTGGCCAGCAAAGCATTATTAGTATAAACTGTATAAACATAAGGAATCAAACTTGCTCAGCAACAATGAAGAAAACCTTGAAGACCTGCAAACATCAATTATATGTTAACTTAAGTTAACCTGCAAGCTAATTCTGTGACGCCCCACCTCTATACCCACGCTAGCCAAGAACACTACGGTGTAGTGCTGTCAACTAGCACGGAGAATAAGGCTGTTGAGGAGCGGCCATCAATAGTTGGCCTTACACTAGTATTGGTTATCTCGATGGGAGTGATATATATTCTTTCATTTTTCTTTATTTTCTCCCATCGAAATACCCCAATTCCAGTATAAAACGAACTACGATGGTTCATAATAGTTTAGAACAGTAAATATAAAATAATAACACAGATAAATATAAATGCGGAACATAGATAAAACAGAAATTCTCATATATACAATAACTGATGTCAGTTACAATACATTTGACACGGTACATATGATACAACTACAAAAGTCGACTCAGGAAGTTACATATACAAGTACATTAACGTATATGATATACATGAATACATATCTTCCTATACAATCATACAGACTATTACAAATAACGACGACTACTCCAAAAGATATGAAAGAACTTCATAGCTCTAGCAGCAACCCAAAGCAGAATATCTACAACCTGAAATACTCGGTCTGACCCGAGTATTAAATTCAAAAGAAAATAATACTCGGGTCAGTCTAATTCAAACTCTGTTATTAGTGCACAGAAGCAATAATAATCAAATAATGAATAGACGACAGTAATTAAACCAAATAAGAATGCAATTCAGAATATTGAATTGAAATAAACAGAACAGTTCAAACCATTGAAATATCAATTAAAATATTAAGATGAGTAGGGCTGCAGTACACGCACGTGTGTACTGCCTCGCCACTACAGCACATGAACTACGCAAAAGATTAATAAATCAAAACAAAATAGAATATCACAAAACCATACCGTGTGGCTGCAGTTCACGCTTGCGTGCACTGCCTTGCCACTGTAGTGATGATGTACACAAACGGGCACAAGGTCAAATCCGAAATATCGGATTCAACTCAAGTGACTTCGAAAACAAATCAAAATGCAAAGGTCAAGTCACTGCTGTCATGACTCAACCTAATGCAATAGTTTAAAGAAATACACTCGGCAAAGCTCAAAGACCAATACACAAGAATTAACAGTGCAAACTAATGCGCTAAGAAAATGACAGCAGTATAAAGCTCCAACCAAGTGAATATATGATATGTACACAAACGAATGTACATAACGAACTGCACATGGACAAAATGAATCAGGGGTGCAATATGGAACTGCGTATGGACAGAATGCATCATTAAGACACAAAAAGACCACTAATGCAACTGAATGCAACTGTATCGAAGCAAGTAGCATGTTTAGAAGTATGCAATTTCACTACAGGAAACATGAATAAAGATATAACAGGTATGCACTGTGAAACTGGTTAGTATAAATATCATATTCATGACCAAAGGCCAGAGGAACAAATGAAGTTCACATGTGTATCCAGACCTCAAACTTAAACAACAATACAGTATGCATATATGAATCAAAGATCAAGCTACAACATGGCATGTCCATGTGCAGCCTCTTCATGAAGTCAAGGTAAACCCCACATAACAGTATGGACAGTGAGACTACAACCCAGGTCACGGTGAAACCCAATGAACATGACCGAAGTGGTTCAATATGCAAGTGAAGCCACCAGACTACATAAAATCAACATCAGCAAAAAGGACACAATGCATACACACTTGTGTACATATACATGAACATGAATGCAATGACCGACAGCCTCAATAGTAAATGATTCACACATATATAAGCAGTGCACATGTAACCATGTCCAAGTGGACTACATGAATAACACATCAGGCATCACAACATACACATATACATGTGTAAACACACACATATATATGCAGTGGAAACCAAATTTCAATACAACCTGAAATGATCATGTGATAGCAAGTATGATTTAATGTAAAGCAACACTGCATACATATATATGCTATGCATAAAAAGACTCTACATGATTCAAATGCACTTCAACGGACTAACAGTGAATGGGGATGAACATCAACATGGAAGTTGACAGAGCAGTGCAGACAAATGAACAAAAACATGTAACATGAACAACTCCATATGAAATCTAACAATGCCAGCTTTCAGAGTACATAAGACTCAAGTCTGCATCATACAACATGAATATATACAGGCGTGAACACAAATCAAAGTTAAAGCCGATGCCCACTATAAAACTGCATCTCAAATCAACAAAACACAAATGCTCGACAAATTCAAGTAAACACAGCAAGGAGGCTTAACAATCGAAGTGACCGAATTCAACAAAAAAATCGAATTCGTGATGGTCACGAGATATTAAACAGCCCAAAATCAAAGACGAGTTATCCAAGTATCACGAAATTACACGAATTTGAAAAAATCAGAGAAAGCATCAACCACGAAACAAAAACGTACACCAAGTATCTTACAAAGTCAAATTAGATGTGAGTAATAAAATTTACTCAAGTGTAACTGCATATGAAATATGTAAACAAAAGTTGCAGTGAAACTACAATTTACTCAAGTGTACTAGCATAAGAATGCAAGTGAATGCTGAGAGCTACATGAACAAATTACAGTGATGCAACAATGCCACCAGGCACAATGAATTCAAGTAGTAAATGAAAGCACAGTTCAAATCCAGAAATCAATGATTTAAAAATCATATTTAAACAAGTCATAAGAACAAACTCGAATCACTGGCCAAGGTAAATCAACCCATCACAGAAAAGTCGAAGACGTGGCAACGAAAACAAGTAAGAAGACGAGCTAAAGCAATCGAATTAGATGTGAGTGATGCGATCACTCACCTTGTCGACGAATTTAGGGGAAGCCGAGCACGAGATCAACGATCGACGCAGCCACGAGCAATAAAGGGGAAGACGAACGACAAATGCAAAAAGGGGCCGCCATTAATTTCCTTCGTTTATTTTTCTTAGGGTTTTTTTTTTAAAAAAAAATAAAGGGGAACGGGTTAAAGGGGACGTGATTATTTAATTGTCGTGACCCAAAAAGGAACGGGCCAAAACAAAATTTTTAAGCCCGTTAAAAATTCTTAAACAAATTATAAAAGAAATTTAATTCAAATTTAAAAATTTCAAATAGAAATTTGTGTCAATATTAATCGTTTAAATTGTCGATTATTAATCGATGCAAATACCGGGTTGTTACAAATTCTTATGCAACAGAAAACAAATATGCAAATATCTTTATATATATGGTAAGTGCCAGCAAAACATTTTTGGTACAAATCATGTCTACAAACATTAAAAGATGTTAGCATAAATGAATACAATTAGTACGAACATTAATTAGCCACCTTTGCATCTGAAAAAAAAAATCTCAGCCGAAATGGTTGAAATATCTTAGGCTTTAGTACATAGGAAATTAAACAAGATAATTATTATGTCAAGCTTATGCAAGAAGACACCTTGTTCAAGTTATATATATTTGTATACATCATTTCTTATACCTTAATTCATCTGTATCTTCAAAAACAAAAGAAACTTCACAAAACTAAGCAGAAGCAAAAGAATATAAACCAAACTTTATATTTGCAAGTTCAAAATAAAGTTCAGAGAACAAAGAAGTTACTGGAATTCAAATTTTGCAACTGCAGTTTTCTTACTATCCTCTGTTTCAAGTTGCTACTGTTTTGGGTGAGTAAACTATTTCTAATTTAACTTTTATTTTGTAGTTTATGATGATTTTGTTATGTGTATGTTACAAGTTCTGGATTGTTTGTTATTACAGTATGCTATTATAGTTGTTCTTTCTGGTTTTAAGACTTCTTTTGAGTTAAAGATGTTAATGAATATTTCATACTTTTATACGAAATTATCTCTTGTAATTTGTAATTTAACTAAATAAATTTAGTTTAAGATTAAGATTAAAGTTTAGAAACATTTGTTTTGAAGCAGTGAAGAATAAGTACTGTGAACATCAATTTATAGTAAAATAAAATAAGAATCAAAAATTCGACTAACTTGAATCGTAAACTTGAATTTGTAGATTGATACTACATACAAAAATATGATTTTTAAGAGAAAAAATATAATTTGTAGTTAACTATTTTGGGAGCAGTTAGATAATAAGCCAAAAATGTATTTTTGGTGAAATTCTGATATTCAATCAATTGTAGCTGTTGTAATTCAACATGAAGTTAGTATATTGATCAGGGATCAACAGAAAAATGTTAGAAAAATTTATGAATGCAAGTTTTTCATGGATTGATTGAAAGTAGGGTTTTTGTACTCTGTATATTTGGGTTTGGTTGAGTGATTCTCGCGACATCACCTTGCAACCGAGTGTCGCGTGGGTTTGGGAGAAGTTAAGGGGTGGTGTCGGCAAGCTATGGCCGAAGTTTTGACCTCTCTGGTGGCGGCGATCACTATCGCGAGGCAATTTTGTGAACGGTGTTTGGGTTACAGTTCGACTTTTAGGTCGAATTTTGATGTCGTGCGTATGGGGTTGAACTGGGTTTTGTTATCGAGTAAGTGGAGGAATTACGACTTGTGGGTGGCGTCGCAAGATGTTAGCGCGGTGGTGGACCGCCGTGCACGTGCACGGCGGCGGAGATGATGGTGTTTTGGGTCGACTCGAGGAAAACTCGAGTAGGTACATGGAACGCTTCGAGTTTGATGCTGGGTCGAGTGTTTATGCGCGTAAGATTTTAAGTTTTTAACAGTTTATAAGAAACTTAAGTTTAGATTAAAAAAAAAGTAACAGTGAAAGGAAGGAACAGGGGAGAAGAAGAGATGCAAGGGAGGATCGCGTGAATATTTCTGGGTGGATTCGAGTCCTACCCGAGGCGAGCTCGAGGTTGTCTTCGGGTTTGAGAAGGCAGAAATTTGGGCTAACTGTAGTATGATAGTAAAAGTAATTAAGTTGAATATAAACTATGTTATTTAGTATGAAAAAATTTGACTTTGAAAATCTTGAATGTTTTGCTGAAACAAAAATGGAATAGTTAATTTAAAATGGAAATTAATTATGTAGGTAATGAAATTTATAATTGTGATTTAAAAAGTAGATCAAACTTAATTCAAATTAATAATTAAAGATTTTAATAATAGTCTTGTATAAAATCATATATAATCAAGAATTCAATTAATCATTTGAAGTTGATTAATTAACAAATCAGAGATAACTGATTAAATAAATAATTAATGGTGGAACGATTAAGTTAATTAATAATTAATGATTAATTAAGCAATTAATAATAATTAATTGTGTAATTAAGTTTTATAAATCAATAATTAAGGTTATTGATTAGTAATTAAGAATGTATTTCATTAATTAAGGAATAATTAATAAAAAGAAATAAGTTAATTAATCGTAATTGATTAAACATGAATAAAATATAATTTATGTTTAAGTATGCAATTAAGTTTAAAACAAATCAAACTAAATGTTGATATGAATCGATGATTATATTGATTGCCTCTGATGATTATTTATATCCTGTGATGTTCTGTGATATTTTGGATATATCTGTGATGATTGTGTATGATTTATCTGTGTTAAATTGATATATGGTTTATCTGATGTTATTTATCTGTGTTAAATTGCTATATGAATTCAATTGTGGAATTTAAACTGTTAAGTTAATTAGACAACTTGGACTTTAAAATGGCGTTTGGATTTCGATGAGACCGGGATCGGGTATCGATTGATATTCCAAAAACCACATCGATCCAAATTAAACGATAGGTCGTGAACTATGAAGTGAAGATCAAGATGGTGTTTTTCAGAATGCAAGGGTTATTGTCGTTAACTCTGAGGGTGATTCCAAAACGAGTGTAACGAGATAATGCCTTCGGTTTCGTTCGAACCCGGAACGAACTTGTATGGATTGAATGCTTTCAGCACATCGTCAGGCGGACGATGAGCATTCTAAGTGATATGTTCTTGAAAGGTAATCGCAGCCTCAAGCCTCATCAACCGGGAATGGCTAAAACAGGGGAGGTGCAGAAAGGTTAGGTGGGTCATGCCCATGCAGGACGAGATATACCCCTGTCTAGATGTCCCTTTATTCGGCTGTGTGGGCGGGTGGATGTACACCAACTGCGGGGTTATCTTGTTCGGGACTGTTCAGTAAGGAATGGTTCCGGCCTTGTGTTGCAGGGGAGTTAGGGTGGCTCCTCGGTACTGTGATCTAGACCACGTACTGTGACGGGCGGTACCCCAGTAGCCCTGCCATTGTATGGGATCCAATTTCCAATAAGCGCCGTACGTTTTGATTGTGCCCAACTATGTTGAAATGTGAGATGTAAGCATTTCAGCTATTTCTGTATTTTACTTGAAAACCCTAGACATTATTATAATATCACTGGATTTTCTATAAAATGTTTTGGTTAGCGTAAGGTAAAAACTTACCCGTATTTATTTGTGGGGAGTCTTACGTGATACCTTTATTTTAAATGATTTGCAAAGTTAAACAACTTTAACCCGTTTACTCATACCAGACCCATGTCTGACCCGGAGTTTATTTTTGTTTTTCATAAACTTTCTGGTACCCAAATTTTTACGGGTAGCCAAGGGATTTAGGTTAGCTTTGACGACTTCTGGAGGAGCAATGGAGCAGGAGGCTTCAGCGTTGTAGGCATATATATCTATATAGTTCCGCTGTGTTAGTTAGTTTATGTATTTGAGATGTATGTTCTGACAGATGTGTATATGATAGTCATGTTGTATGATATGGTTTAACTCTGATGTATATATATAACTATGTAATATTTATGTTGATGTATTATATTTTATTCCATTCCACTGTGAGATTCTGATGTTGTTGTTCTTTCTTTTCTTTTCTATTTCTATCCCTTTCTTTCTTATTGATGACACGACTTTCTGGGCATAGAAAGCCGGGTCGTCACATTTATGCTTTAGCTATCCTTCTGCCACTTCATCCCAACAATAATTAGGCTCTAGTCACATCACCTTTAAGTTTTAGCTATCTTTCTGCCACTTCATCCCAGCAATAATTAGGCTTTAGCTTTACGTCTCTTGAAAGAGGATTTTATCCTGTCCGAGAGCCTTCTAGATTTGGTACAGGTGGAGGAAATCCAGGAGGCGGTGATAAAGGTATTTCATCCATAATAAAAGTCATAATACCTGGCTGGTGGACATATACATATACTATCCATATTCCATTAACCTTCTTTTTAACGCATCTCACATTGTGCCTTTGGCTTTTAGCATATTTTCCTCCATTTCTCCTTGGCCTTTTCATGATCTTGGTTCTGTAGACATGCTCATAAGCTCATCATCACTATCTGATTCCAATATGGCCTTAAGTTGTATTTTTAAATTTTATTTTGAAGAACTTGCCATTAATTCTTTTAGTAAATCAGATAATTCCCTTTTAGGTGAATCTGGTATTTTCTGTGGTTCATGGCTAATTAAGCCTTTTTGTGAATAAATTGAATCATTGAAAAATTCAAATTTATCCCACCATTTAATTAAAATTCTTCTTCCTAAATAAGGAATATTTTCAAATTTGATTTCAAACTTTTGTAAAGTTCTTGGAACAATGATGACGTCCCATTTCATAATCCAGGGTACTTGATAAAGTGCTGCAAATGTAGATTATGATATTTCATGGAAATATTTACTCGAACAAATTCATCATAAATATTTCTTATTTTTTGTGGTAAAATTACTGGACATAATCCAAAGTTTGAAAACCAGACTACAAACCAATTTGGAAAATTTGTGATATTTTGAGTTTTAAACTGAATAAACCAACTATGTTTTCTCTGCCTGTTTTCATAATAGAAAGCAAGCTCCCAAGCTTTAATATAGTCAAAGTAATTGAAATTTAATTTGTTCCTATAAGGATTTTTTGAATTTGTAATTAATTCTTTTGAATTATATAAATCACTTTCCCAGTGTTCTGGAGTAATTATTTTAATAATAGTGGCTTTTGAGAAAGCCCATTCTCCACCAGTTCTCATGGCGGATTCAAATTGTATAGAACCTATGTAGGTTAAAATCACTTGGTAGAAATTAAAATCCTTTGGATAAAGGTATGGATCAGCAAAGTTTTTTAAATAGAAGGTCATAACCTCCTCTGCAGATAAATGAATATATTTTTTCTCTACAGGAGATACCCATATGGTTGATGTTGGAATATATGGGTATAGGTACTCTCTTGTAGATACAGACTTTGTTGCCAATTCGTAAGCATCAGCTCAGAGTTACTCATTAACTGGAGTAGTCTTTAAGACCTCTTCTCTAAGAATTTTTTCATCTTTTTGAAAGGCCGACTTATAAGTCGTTATGGGCCGAGATAGTGCAGTTTTACTGCTTTCTGCTTTTTCTTTACCTTTATTCATTTTTTCCCTGTAAAATTCTCGAGTTAAGAAATCTGGTAATGCATTATCAGATCCTTTAATAAACTCAATATCAAAATCGAATACTGACAATATTGCTTGCCATCTAGCGAATATTTATTTTGATGCAATGTTTTTAACATCTTTTTGTAAAATTTCTTTGGCAGACTTACAATCTACCCTTAACAAGAACTTTTGATTTAATAAATCACTTTCAAATTTTTGCACACATAATACAATTGCTAATATTTCTTTTTTAATAGTAGAGTAATTAACTCTTGGTCCTTGCCAAGTTCCCAAAGTAAATCTGACTAAGGATTCTTTATTATTAATTCCTTGTTTAAGAATACCACCATATCCTTATATAAAAGATAGAACTTTTTTGAATAAACCTTATCATTCATAATTTTTTGAAATTCTGAAGGGGCATTTTTTAACCCAAACGGCATTACATTCCTTTCATAGTGGCCAAATGGAACAGTAAATGCAGTTTTATATCTATCTTCTTCTTTAATATGAATTTGCCAAAATCCAGATTTCAGGTCAAATTTAGACATTACTCTAGCCGAATAAAGTCTTGCTAATAAATCCTTTTTATTAGGAATTGGATATCTGATCCATCTTAATGCTTGGTTCAAAGGTTTATAATTTATAACTAGTCTTGGCACTCCTCTTTCTAGTTCTGCTGCATTTTCTACATAAAATGCTAAACAACTCCATGGACTGTTAGATGGTCTAATAAGGCCTTTCTGTAGTAGTTCTTCAATTTCCTTTTTACAGATTTCTAGATGTCTTTGAGACATCGCTATAGGTCTAGCTTTTGTTGGGATTTGACTTTCTTTAAAGTCTGGTTCATAAGGTAATCCTATCTCATGCTTTTTCCTCTGCCAAAAGGCATTAGGAGTGTCTGCACAAATGGTTTTTCAATATAATTTTGTAGATCTTTAATCTTTTGTTGTAAGCTGGGTTGCACTAATTTTTCTTTTATGCTTTTGTAATTTATCTCCTGAGTTAAAGAGTTTAGAAACTTCTCTTTTCTTTTAATACTTTTTTGAATAATATCAATTTTATGATGTTGTGGTTGAGATACAAATTTGAATGTTAATTCTTGATTATTAATAGTACTCGTAATTCCTTCTTTTGATATTTTTGTTATAGGATATAACAAATGTAAGAAGGGATTTCCTAGTATAACATTATGAGATAAATTTTTAACCATTATAGATGGCATTTCTGGACAAATACCTTTATTGCAAACAGCTGTGTTTTGTAGCTTATAATTAACTAATAACTTTCTTCCATCTGCAGCATTTAGTATTTCGGTAGTTTTAGAAAAATATTTTGAAGGTACTAACCCTTCATTAATGCAGTTTAAGTCTGCACCTGAATCTATCATTACTATTGTAGTGAAATAATATTCTTTGTGAACTACAATAGTAACTTTAGTGTGCCATTTATGGGTGATTACCTTGTCGGCGGCATTAATAAATGTTAAAGAGTTTAATTCTTCTTCTCCTAAAATATTGTTAGTATTCTAGCTATCGTTCTTAGGGATTATCTCTATTAACGACATTCTTTCTTTTAATTCTTTTGTTTCTTGTTTAAGCATTTTAACTTCATGCTGTAATTCTGCAATTGTAGTTTCAGTGCTTACTGGGTTAATATTATTGGAAGTTTTAACTCTGTTTAGTATATCTTTTAAACTATAAGTTTCTGGTTCTTTTAATTTTAGTTTGTTTTCTCCTTTATGAGACTCTAAATATTTCTTTAACATATTTTTCTTTTCTTCAGGATCCGAAATTTTGTCTATGATGTCCAGAATAAAATTTTCTTCTTTTGTTAACATAAATAGTCCATTTGCTTTACATAAAGCTTTATAATAGTCACAATTTCCATCGCAACTATCAGATTCTGAATCATTAGCTGAATCGTATTCATTTTCGGGTTCTGAATCAATTTCTGTGACAATAGATAATTTTAAATTTTCTTTCTCTGAATAAGAGCTTGGTATAAATAATTTTGCGAATGAATTTTTAAATTCTTCGTCTATTTCAAGATTATTTACTTTATTTTTTAATTTACACTTATTAGCATAGTGACCTGGTGTTTTACATTTCCAACATTTTGGAATTTTTCTTTTAGTAGGTTTATTTTGCTCTTTTCCTTTATAGGGTTTTTGTGATTTCCTTTTACGAGTTTTACTACTTTCAGCATAACTGTTTCTCCGAAAATTTTTATTTTTATAAATTTTCTCTTAGATGGTCTTTTAAATCTTCTTTCCTCATTGGTTGGTCTTATTGGTGATAAACCTATTTGTTCACAGAAATCTCCTAGAATTCTTTTCCCATAAATTTTCTCCTTTTGGATTTGTTTATGTAATTTTATTTCATTACATAAATGAATTCCTTCTGCAACAACTTCTGCTGCTAATTCTCCATAAGTATATTGATTATGTGGAATAGTTCCATTATTTTTTTGTTTTATTCGGTTTTTAACTCTTTCTGAAAAGAAATGAGGTAGTCCTGATAAGAACTTTTCTTTCCAAAATTCATGATTACTATCACTTCTAGTAAATAGCTTTGAAAAATATACATATTTATACCATCTGAACTGAGATAAATTCTGACATTTTAGATTCATTAATTGTTCTTGTGTTCTATCTATTTGAAGAGCAGTTGCTCCAATGAAATGTTTAGCTATTGTATATATTAGCGTATTTACGCAATTGGTTTTGGTCATTCCATCTTCTAATTTTGTCGCAGTAAATATATGCGCTTTTGCTTCATTAGAAAGATGAAAATCCCACCAACCTTTTAGTTGTCCTGTAAAACCTTGTAAAATGGCTTTTGCTATTCTATCATCTGAATTGTTTTTAATTAAACATGCAGTTGCGTACATTGTCATATAATTTAGACAAGTTTGTATTTGATATTTTGAATAACCATCTATATTCCATTCTACAATGGAGGTACCATCAAAAGATATGGCTCCATAATTGTTTTGTTCTTCAAATAAGAGGTCGACTGGTGTTGGTCTCGTATAATAAGGTTTACTATACGAGGTATTTCCATAATTAATTTTATTAATTTCAAAATTATTTTCTGGTTTATTCTGTTCTATATTTAAGAACATATTTTGTAAATTACTTATTTCTTCATCTAAATTATTATCAGATTCTAGTTCCGAAGTTTCTCTAGATTCTTTGCTTTCAATTATGGGTGCAACTTCCTTTTCACTAATATTTAAGGCGTCTAACCTTTTCATTATTTCTTTCAACATTTCGGAGTTTTCTTCTGGTTTATCCATATTCATCTCTAAATTTTGTGCAGGCAAGGGTTTGAATAAAACATCATCTGTATCACAAACTTTTGTTTGATCTTTAGTAGATCCTTGTTCAATTCTTATAAGTTGATTACCTATTGATTGTAATGTTAAATTTGTGAAATTATTTTGCTCAATAATAGCTTCAAATGTTCTATCTTTTCTATAAGGAGTAGCTACAATTTCTTCTTTATCAATTTTAACGATTAAGTTTGCTTCCGGGGGATGTATGCTCCTAATAGTTTTTCCCGCTTTTGTTGTATACTCTTTATAAGCAGAATTTATATTGAAGACTGTTAATAAATCATCAAAATCTGGAAAACTGTCCTTTTGTTTTCCTATTTTGTAGGATTTTTCTATCATTATAAAGATATCATAATTTTCTGGTAAGTCATTTCCCATTTTGTTTAAAAATAATTTATATCTTTTAATCCACATTTCTTGTTCTTTTGGATCTTTCATAAAGAACCATTTTCTTTTATATTTATTTTCTTCTGAATAAAACTTTGTTTTTTCAGATTCTGAAAAAGGAAATTCGAACTCTTTTTCAAGAGTTATGGTATTTATACCAAACACTGATTTATCTTCATCATATCCCATATCTGTAACGATCCAGAATTTTGAATAATTTAATTTGAGAATATTTAATTAATTTTAAATATTTGAATGATGATTTGATTTGAATTGCAAATTATCAGAATGAATTTAGCGATTAAATTATAGAATTTCATCTATTGAGAGTTGAATAAAAATTTAATTCTTCAATTTTAAGCCAATTAAAAATATTTCAAAGGCTTGTAAAATTCATATTGATAATACTAAAGGTAATAGAAGCTTCAGAATCGAATTTGGAAGTGAATTGTTCAGTTTTGAAATTATATCGTTTGAATCGATATTTAAAAATAGCCGTCCGAGGCACAGTCTCGGAATTCAACGAAACCAGTTCCATTGGGTCCGTAATATTGAATTATTGCCGGGTTTCAAATTTCGTATTTTTCTGAGTTTATATGTGAGCATACGACACGTAAACGCGTCGAAATCAAATCGAATTCAGTTTAAATTTAAAATTTAAATTGGTCAAACTAACACACGTTCTCTTCCCTAAATTCATGCCTAAATTAACGAAGAAAAATCGTGCAAGGCATCCTTCTCCCTTCTTTCAGCCGTAATTCATGCGATTCGTCACATTCCCCCTCTCTGTTAAATAACACGCAAGTTCAAAATCAAAAGAAAGAAAAAAAAATCACTCAGCTGATAATGGCCGCTATCTCCTTCTCCCCCAAATCGTATTCACCAAATCCCTCGGCCCTGTTCTCTTGGGAGTGAATCGTGCTCGCGTACGATGGCAAAGCTCGAGGAGGGGATGCGTCGCGATTTAGGGCATGGTCAACTCGATGGCGCGCGCGTAGGGGCCGCGAACAGAGGCGACATGTCGCGATAGTGGTTCGTGGCAGCGCACGAGGTGATGGGAAGTCGCGATGGAGTTGTGCGTGTCGACGTCGAGTTTCAGATGATGGCGACAAAGGCTAGGGAACGGCGTGCGATTCAAGGAGGAACTCGCGATGATTGGTGGCGGCGGCGTGGGGACGAGCGCGTGCTTGCGCGTGGAGATGGCGCGGCGTCGTGGGATCTCGGCATATGGAAGCAAGCGAGGCACACGAAGGGCGACGGCAACGGCGACGACTCGCGAACACGCTCGCGCGAGGCAGTAGTGATTTTGGGTTCGTGAATTTGCAGTGAGGTATAAATTTTATTCTGCTTTTATAATTTAATTTAATTTAAATTCAAATATTTAAACTGGGGTTTTAAAATACAGTAAAGAAAAAATAATATAAATAGATAGATTTAAAAAGAAAGGGATTTAAAGTAAATCTTGTTTTTACTATTGTAGAAAGTAACGATAAAAAAAATGAAACAGTTTGTTAATTTATTTAAAATTAGGAATAAATTTAATAAATATATATAAGATTTTAAAAACTATAAGGATTTATAAATATATATGTATATAAATAAGTATAGAAAATTACAGACAGTAAGTTTAAAACAATTTAAACTCTTTAATTATTTAGAAATCAGTATTTAAATTTATACAGTAAAATATTGAAGTTTTGAAAGTTAATTTTTAGTTAATATTTTATTTTAAGGAATTAGAAAATTAGGTTATATAAACAGTTGTATAAAAGAAGAAAGTTGTTAAAAGAAAATTATTAGTTCAAAAGTGAAACCCTTGGTTAATTTAAATAAATTTTAAAAGGGAAAATTTGTTAAGTAAAATGTTTAGTTAAATAAATTTATTTAACAGAAATTTGGTTGAAAGGAAAATAATTTTATTTAAGAAAAATTAGTTGATTTAAAATTTATAAAAAGGAAATTTAGTTCAATTGGAAATTTCTAGTTAGAAATTATTTTTAAAAGAAGAAAATTAGTTTAAAAGAAAATCATTGGTTAATCGAAATTAATTTATAAAAGGAAAACTTAGTTTTAAAAATAAATTGAAATAAAATAAATTTATTAAACAAAGGAATTTTTAAAAAAAGATTGAAGAAATTTATATAAGCAAAATGTTTGAAATATTTAGGAAAATGAGATTTTGGTTTAAAGTAAATTTAGTTGAAGTTTAATTTGAACTAGGCAAATTTGTTAGGAGTAATCTGTTTAAAATTTAAAGGAATTAGTTAAAAATCACATTTTGAATTTTTAAATGAAATTATTGGTTAAGTAAATAAATTAAATAAAATTAGTTTAAAATTTAAATTTTTAGTTAAACAAATTTATTAAAAGAAATTGATTTAAAGATATTAATTTAAAGTAAAATATATAGTTAAAATAAATTTATTTAAGAAGAAATTGGTTTAAATAAAACTATCGGTTAACTTAACTATTAAAATAAAATCACCGATGAATCGAAATAGAAATGAAAATTTATTATTCGATCTGTTCGAATATTAATAAATTGTGTAAATATTTATACTAGGTATAAATCAAGAGAAATCGAGTCAAGAGGGAAAATGGATTGCTAATAAAAGCAAAGGTGAGAACTTCTCACTCAAAAGGATTTATTTAAATTATAAATAGTTAGATTTAAAATTGATAGTTGTGTTGATTGAATGCTTGTATGATGATTGTTATATATGTATATATATATTAGATGTGAATAGACCCTATACGCCGTTAGTTAGCGGAGGTTATTTATTACACACATATACCGCGATATTCCACCTCGAAGTGGAATTGGTATTATATTATATATATAGCAATATATATATATATATATATTGGCATATGTATATATTGCAGTTGATTGATTTCCCGCATTGTATAGCGGATGAGACCCTATTGCGCCGTTAGTAAGCGGATAATATTTTATAAAATCCCATATACCGCGATATTCCACCTCGAAGTGGAATGGTATTGTGCTAATGTCTGTGGATGCAGGGAAACAGGTTGGAGGGATCCAACAGGATTCCTCACAAATATTTATTTGATTTTAGATATTGTGATGTTTGATTGTTTATCATATCGATATATGATATTGGAAAGTCGTGATTGACTATTTGATGTGTTGCATCATCGGATCCAATTTTTGAAGTTTAAAAATAACGATTTTGATTTTCAAGGGATTTCTAAAGTGATTTTTGAAAGTATACGTTTATAAAATATTTTTGGAATTGATTCATCTTAAATAAATAAACGTTATAATTTTAATACTATAAAAATTATGATTTTTGAGAAATATTGTTAAAAGATTGATTTTTGAAAATATGGGGTTAATGATTTTATAAAATAGTTAAAATTAGGATTTGTGAATTTATTATAAAAAGTTTAAAAATAGGATTTATGAAATTTGATTATTTAATAAATCAAAATGGTAAAATTATAAAGGAGTTTAAAGATGTTTTAAATTAGTAATATAAATTGATTTATATTAGAAGATTTATAAATTGATATTTATAAATTAAGAACATTAGAATTGTAAACGAGCTTTTATAAGTGTTAGAATGGATTGTGAATGAATTCCATAAATGAATGAAATTTATAGAATTATAACGGTGAAGCTATAAATGGAATTTTATAAGCAGTAGGTTTATAAAATTTATAAAGTTATTTAGGGAATAGATGTGGATAAATAAATGAATCTTATAAGTTATAAGATTTATAATTATGAAGTTTAAAGGAACGATTTTGTAAACAAATAAATTATAAGCATTTAACTTATAATATGGACTTTCGGTATATAATTGAGTTATAAATCGAATAAGTTAATAAAGGAAATTTATAAAAGGAAGTGTTATAAAATAAATAGAAATGGAATTTATAAACATTGTCTTATAAATTCGCAACGACTTATTTTGATAAGAAAAATGGTTGTAATTTGTTAGTGGAGTTATATTCACATTTTAGACAGTGAATAATCCTTTGAAACAAATTGAATGGAAGGGATGAAATTGGTTAACAATATATTCACGTTTTTGAATAGTGAATAATATGTTAAAGAAAATGTTTTGGATGTGATGTTTTAAATAGAATTAAAACGATCTAAAGATGTTTTAACTGTATTAAGATTTGAAATCATAGATTTCAACATTTATTGTTGAAATAGACGTTTTCGAGAAATAGAAGGAAATGGTAGATTATAACACTGTTGTTATAATAGATGATTTCCGAAAGGAAATGTTTTGTATAGTATTGGGATTTATATATCTATTTTAATTTTGAATCCCTATACTAGTGATTTTGGGTTGTCGTAACAATGTTTTACGCAACATTCGTTTTGGCCCAAATAAATATGGTTAAGTGAATGATTTCCTTAAAGAATGAAATATATACTTAATTTCGATTTAAGTATATTGAATATTTTCCAAGTGTAGAAAATAAAAGACTTGTGAATTACTTATAAACAAATAAGTATGGAAATGTTTTTCCAATATTAAGTGAATATTTTGAATTTATCCTTTTGAAGATAAATTGAAATGAATATTTGAAAACGAATGGAAATCGTATATTCATAAATATTTTGGAATACAAATTCAATATAGAATTTATAAATGAAATTGGGAAATTGGGTTTAAAAATAAATATTGATTTATTTTTGAAGAATGGAGAATATATATCTTGTAAAGATATTTTTTGGAAAATAAATGATTTGGAAAATTATTTGGAATCTGGTGATGTTGGCATATCTATTGATAGTTCAATAACCGACTATCAATATTTACCTTTAAATAGGTATTTGTTGTGATTTGCTTGAATTTGAATGCCACACTTATTTTTTAAAAATAAGCGCTCACTATTCGGGCTAACCGGGAAAGGACCTTGGGGTCGTATAACCCATTCCGAATATGTGATATGTCGTTATGAATTGCATTTGAAGATCGGTGTTGAAGACCGGATATTTTCGAAAGCGAAAGGGTTTCTTGTTGATTGTCTCTGCACTGGCTGATCCCCGGTATTGAGATCTCCATATGTGATGGGAAATCCGAACGTGATTAAAGATTATTCGAATTGCAAGGACTTCTTTGTAAGTGCCTTCGGTTCTGTTCGAGCCCGGAACAGACTTGTATGGATAGTATGCCTGACATTACAAATTGAGATATAAAGCCGATTTCTTTCAAATATATTTCTGTTGGTGGCGGAGAATTTATTCTCTTAGCTTAACACCCTTCTCTGAGACGTACGAGCTCAGAGGTTATATAGTTGAAGGTTATCAGCAATATATTCCCAATTTGGTAATGTGACATGCTGAGTTGTTGCTGTGAAATGATCATTGTGTTGATTATTTGTGATAGGATCATTTGTTTGATCGTCTATCCTGGTGTTCATTTCTATGATCATTTGTTGACCCAAAGCATGGCTTTTGTATAAAGTATGTTTTTGTGGACGTGACTTCGTCGAGCCTCACACCCCGGAATGGTCAAAACAGGAAAGATGCAGCAAGGTTATGAGGGGTAGCGCCCTTTAGGATGTGTGCATTTCCTTCTGGAAAAGGGTGGTATCATGGTATGGAGCCCAGATACTTACTCATGTTGAAAACACTTTATGATTGTGTGAATTGATTACGAGCGCTCGGTGAAAGGTCCCAAAGGACCGGGGGATGGCATATTCGGTCAGTTGTTACTCAGTTAGGGGTAACCCGGCCTTGTGTTGGTAGAGATCCGGTTTGGTTCTCGGGGATGTCCATCCAGAGGCATTCTCATGTGGCAATGGGAAGTTCCTTGGCCTGATCATTCGTTGGAAATCCAAAGAAACAATACGAGACTTGTACGGTATTAGTTGTAGAACCTATCATTCACTTATGGTGGCGCCCCACTGTTTGGATGGTAGCTATAGTAGGCATACGATAATGGTCGTATGTTGGCTAAGATTTATATTCTACTTTCGAAATATTTCCTACACTATGCACTAGTAATAATATCAAATGTTTCTTTTTAATGCGTATCAAGCATCTTTGACTATCATAAGGAGAAATCTCCTCCGATTCTGCGTTTGCATTGTGTGTGTGTGTGCGGGAGGCCTTATGGTAGTCTCATTTTTAAAAGCACTGCGAATTGACTTTAAAAATATTCCTCTATTTTGTTTTCAAAGATAAATAAATTGTTTTGAGTTCTCACAACAGTCTTGCTTATGCTAGGTGATATGTGATGGGGGGTTCTCTCTTCGCGGTTTGGTGGCGAACGGGAGACTCTTACCCCCACACGTCCTCTTTACGGGGTTGGTTAGGCGAAGCCGTGACATTCGAAAGGGTGGCCGTAAAAGCAAGTTTGGGATATCAGTGTAAGCCACGGTGGGGCTGGTATGGTTGAAAAGCCTATCGGTTGTGATCGCTATCGTTACATTTGGTATCAGAGCTTATGGTTAAGCGACAACCATGGTTCTGTTGGGTATTACTCATTAGAGATAGAGTCAGCAGTACTCTAGAATGAGTTTGAGTGTAATAATAGATATGAGCGCGTATTTGTTAGTGAATATAAAATTGTTTTTGAATCGGGTGAATAAGATAATTTTGTCCAAAACTATTTTGTATAGAAAGGAAATGATTTTCTATGAATTATTATAGTATATGGTTGCATGATTGTTAGGAAGTGATAATATTAAATTGTTATCATTATGGAATTAAATAAAATAAAATGGATTGGATTCAAGTGAACTAACTTGACAAATTATTAATTCATGGACTAATGAATTTGGTTAAATAGAAGTTTAGTCGTGAGCTAAATTTGAAGATAAATTTGAATTTGTAATAAATTCAAGTAAGTAAAAGAAATAAATTGAAATTCTCTTTGTTAGTAATTCAGTAAATTCGAGATGAATTGAATATGGAAAATTGAAATTTGAAATGACTTAGTGAATGAAACTAATTTAAAGTAGTAATACGAATTAGCAAATGAAAGTTAATCGTTAGAATTCAATATTTAGAATTGAGAATTAAATTTGAATAGAATTTAAATTATGAATTGAATTCAAATAGAATTGAAATTGTGAATTGAATTGAAATGTAAAATTCAATGAAAATGAATGTGTAACTTCAATAGTGAAGTAAAAATGTATAAGAAGTATATATTGGAAATTTTGTAATAGAATTTGCAAAATGGTTTGAATGTTGGAATTGGATATTATGGATACTACTGTTAGCAGGATATATAGGTATATAAAGGGATTGGATTTTGATTCCAAAAATAAAAATTGAATTGCTCGACAAAAAGGTACGTATTTCAATTTCAGTATGAAATTTGATGACTTTCTTCTCTAGCCACTTGGCTTTCTCTTTTCTTTTTGATTCTGAGGGGCCGTGGTGCAATTTTGTAGTCGTACCGAGCTAGCCGCGCAAAGGAGACGCTGGCGAAATTTTTCGAAAATTTTGGGTGTTAGAAAAAATTTTGAGAAATTTTGAAAGTTTGAAGCTTGAATTTGAATTTAAATTCGAATTGTTAGGAAAACAATGTTGGTTGAAACTTATAATTGAAGTTGGAAAGCTAGTTGAAATGATAGTGAATATCTAGTAAAAAGATTTAGGTTAGAAAGTTAATAAAACTATTTGGATTGTAGAAAAATGATAGACGGGATAAGAGCATTCTTCTTAACTTGTAATTTCGGGACGAAATTCTTTTAAGAGGGGAAGATTGTAACGATCCAGAATTTTGAATAATTTAATTTGAGAATATTTAATTAATTTAAATATTTGAATGATGATTTGATTTGAATTGCAAATTATCAGAATGAATTTAGCGATTAAATTATAGAATTTAATCTATTGAGAGTTGAATAAAAATTTAATTCTTCAATTTTAAGCCAATTAAAAATATTTCAAAGGCTTGTAAAATTCATATTGATAATACTGAAGGTAATAGAAGCTTCAGAATCGAATTTGGAAGTGAATTGTTCAGTTTTGAAATTATATCGTTTGAATCGATATTTAAAAATAGCCGTCCGAGGCACAGTCTCGGAATTCAACGAAACTAGTTCCATTGGGTCCGTAATATTGAATTATTGTTGGGTTTCAAATTTCGTATTTTTCTGAGTTTATATGTGAGCATACGACACGTAAACGCGTCGAAATCAAATCGAATTCAGTTTAAATTTAAAATTTAAATTGGTCAAACTAACACACGTTCTCTTCCCTAAATTCATGCCTAAATTCACGAAGAAAAATCGTGCAAGGCATCCTTCTCCCTTCTTTAAGCCGTAATTCATGCGATTCGTCACATTCCCCCTCTCTGTTAAATAACACGCAAGTTCAAAATCAAAAGAAAGAAAAAAAATCACTCAGCTGATAATGGCCGCTATCTCCTTCTCCTCCAAATCGTATTCACCAAATCCCTCGGCCCTGTTATCTTGGGAGTGAATCGTGCTCGCGTACGATGGCAAAGCTCGAGGAGGGGATGCGTCGCGATTTAGGGCATGGTCAACTCGATGGCGCGCGCGTAGGGGCCGCGAACAGAGGCGACATGTCGCGATGGTGGTTCGTGGCAGCGCGCGAGGTGATGGGAAGTCGCGATGGAGTTGTGCGTGTCGACGTCGAGTTTCAGATGATGGCGACAAAGGCTAGGGCACGGCGTGCGATTCAAGGAGGAACTCGCGATGATTGGCGGCGGCGGCATGGGGACGAGCGCGTGCTTGCGCGTGGAGATGGCGCGACGTCATGGGATCTCGGCATATGGAAGCAAGCGAGGCACACGAAGGGCGACGGCAACGACTCGCGAACACGCTCGCGCGAGGCAGTAGTGATTTTGGGTTCGCGAATTTGCAGTGAGGTATAAATTTTATTCTGCTTTTATAATTTAATTTAATTTAAATTCAAATATTTAAACTGAGGTTTTAAAATACAGTAAAGAAAAAATAATATAAATAGATAGATTTAAAAAGAAAGGGATTTAAAGTAAATCTTGTTTTTACTATTGTAGAAAGTAACGATAAAAAAAAATGAAACAGTTTGTTAATTTATTTAAAATTAGGAATAAATTTAATAAATATATATAAGATTTTAAAAACTATAAGGATTTATAAATATATATGTATATAAATAAGTATAGAAAATTACAGACAGTAAGTTTAAAACAATTTAAACTCTTTAATTAATAAGAAATCAGTATTTAAATTTATACAGTAAAATATTGAAGTTTTGAAAGTTAATTTTTAGTTAATATTTTATTTTAAGGAATTAGAAAATTAGGTTATATAAACAGTTGTATAAAAGAAGAATTAGTTGTTAAAAGAAAATTATTAGTTCAAAAGTGAAACCCTTGGTTAATTTAAATAAATTTTAAAAGGGAAAATTTGTTAAGTAAAATGTTTAGTTAAATAAATTTATTTAACAGAAATTTGGTTGAAAAGAAAATAATTTTATTTAAGAAAAATTAGTTGATTTAAAATTTATAAAAAGGAAATTTAGTTCAACTGGAAATTTCTAGTTAGAAATTATTTTCAAAAGAAGAAAATTAGTTTAAAAGAAAATCATTGGTTAATCTAAATTAATTTATAAAAGGAAAACTTAGTTTTAAAAATAAATTGAAATAAAATAAATTTATTAAACAAAGGAATTTTTAAAAAAAGATTGAAGAAATTTATATAAGCAAAATGTTTGAAATATTTAAGAAAATGAGATTTTGGTTTAAAGTAAATTTAGTTGAAGTTTAATTTGAACTAGGCAAATTTGTTAGGAGTAATCTGTTTAAAATTTAAAGGAATTAGTTAAAAATCACATTTTGAATTTTTAAATGAAATTATTGGTTGAGTAAATAAATTAAATAAAATTAGTTTAAAATTTAAATTTTTAGTTAAACAAATTTATTAAAAGATATTGATTTAAAGATATTAATTTAAAGTAAAATATATAGTTAAAATAAATTTATTTAAGAAGAAATTGGTTTAAACAAAACTATCGGTTAACTTAACTATTAAAATAAAATCACTGATGAATCGAAATAGAAATGAAAATTTATTATTCGATCTGTTCGAATATTAATAAATTGTGTAAATATTTATACTAGGTATAAATCAAGAGAAATCGAGTCAAGAGGGAAAATGGATTGCTAATAAAAGCAAAGGTGAGAACTTCTCACTCAAAAGGATTTATTTAAATTTTAAATAGTTAGATTTAAAATTGATAGTTGTGTTGATTGAATGCTTGTATGATGATTGTTATATATATATGTATATATATATATATATATATATATATTGGATGTGAATAGACCCTATACGCCGTTAGTAAGCGGAGGTTATTTATTACACACATATACCACGATATTCCACCTCGAAGTGGAATTGGTATTATATTATATATATAGCAATATATATATTGGAATATGTATATATTACAGTTGATTGATTTCCCGCATTGTATAGCGGATGAGACCCTATTGCGTCGTTAGTAAGCGGATAATATTTTATAAAATCCCATATACCGCGATATTCCACCTCGAAGTGGAATGGTATTGTGCTAATGTCTGTGGATGCAGGGAAACAGGTTGGAGGGATCCAACAGGATTCCTCACAAATATTTATTTGATTTTAGATATTGTGATGTTTGATTGTTTATCATATCGATATATGATATTGGAAAGTCGTGATTGACTATTTGATGTGTTGCATCATCGGATCCAATTTTTGAAGTTTAAAAATAACGATTTTGATTTTCAAGGGATTTCTAAAGTGATTTTTGAAAGTATACGTTTATAAAATATTTTTGGAATTGATTCATCTTAAATAAATAAACGTTATAATTTTAATACTATAAAAATTATGATTTTTGAGAAATATTGTTAAAAGATTGATTTTTGAAAATATGGGGTTAATGATTTTATAAAATAGTTAAAATTAGGATTTCTGAATTTATTATAAAAAGTTTAAAAATAGGATTTATGAAATTTGATTATTTAATAAATCAAAATGGTAAAATGATAAAGGAGTTTAAAGATGTTTTAAATTAGTAATATAAATTGATTTATATTAGAAGATTTATAAATTGATATTTATAAATTAAGAACATTAGAATTGTAAACGAGCTTTTATAAGTGTTAGAATGGATTGTGAATGAATTCCATAAATGAATGAAATTTATAGAATTATAACGGTGAAGCTATAAATGGAATTTTATAAGCAGTAGGTTTATAAAATTTATAAAGTTATTTAGGGAATAGATGTGGATAAATAAATGAATCTTATAAGTTATAAGATTTATAATTATGAAGTTTAAAGGAACGATTTTGTAAACAAATAAATTATAAGCATTTAACTTATAATATGGACTTTCGGTATATAATTGAGTTATAAATCGAATAAGTTAATAAAGGAAATTTATAAAAGGAAGTGTTATAAAATAAATAGAAATGGAATTTATAAACATTGTCTTATAAATTCGCAACGACTTATTTTGATAAGAAAAATGGTTGTAATTTGTTAATGGAGTTATATTCACATTTTAGACAGTGAATAATCCTTTGAAACAAATTGAATGGAAGGGATGAAATTGGTTAACAATATATTCACGTTTTTGAATAGTGAATAATATGTTAAAGAAAATGTTTTGGATGTGATGTTTTAAATAGAATTAAAACGATCTAAAGATGTTTTAAATGTATTAAAATTTGAAATCATAGATTTCAACATTTATTGTTGAAATAGACGTTTTCGAGAAATAGAAGGAAATGGTAGATTATAACACTGTTGTTATAATAGATGATTTCCGAAAGGAAATGTTTTGTATAGTATTGGGATTTATATATCTATTTTAATTTCGAATCCCTATACTAGTGATTTTGGGTTGTCGTAACGATGTTTTACGCAACATTCGTTTCGGCCCAAGTAAATATGGTTAAGTGAATGATTTCCTTAAAGAATGAAATATATACTTAATTTCGATTTAAGTATATTGAATATTTTCCAAGTGTAGAAAATAAAAGACTTGTGAATTACTTATAAACAAATAAGTATGGAAATGTTTTTCCAATATTAAGTGAATATTTTGAATTTATGTTTTTGAAGATAAATTGAAATGAATATTTGAAAACGAATGGAAATCGTATATTCATAAATATTTTGGAATGTAAATTCAATATAGAATTTATAAATGAAATTGGGAAATTAGGTTTAAAAATAAATATTTATTTATTTTTGAAGAATGGAGAATATATATCTTGTAAAGATATTTTTTGGAAAATAAATGATTTGGAAAATTATTTGGAATCTGGTGATGTTGGCATATCTATTGATAGTTCAATAACCGACTATCAATATTTACCTTTAAATAGGTATTTGTTGTGATTTGCTTGAATTTGAATGCCACACTTATTTTTTAAAAATAAGCGCTCACTATTCGGGCTAACCGGGAAAGGACCTTGGGGTCGTATAACCCATTCCGAATATGTGATATGTCGTTATGAATTGCATTTGAAGATCGGTGTTGAAGACCGGATATTTTCGAAAGCGAAAGGGTTTCTTGTTGATTGTCTCTGCACTGGCTGATCCCCGGTATTGAGATCTCCATATGTGATGGAAAATCCGAACGTGATTAAAGATTATTCGGATTGCAAGGACTTCTTTGTAAGTGCCTTCGGTTCTGTTCGAGCCCGGAACAGACTTGTATGGATAGTATGCCTGACATTACAAATTGAGATATAAAGCCGATTTCTTTCAAATATATTTCTGTTGGTGGCGGAGAATTTATTCTCTTAGCTTAACACCCTTCTCTGAGACGTACGAGCTCAGAGGTTATATAGTTGAAGGTTATCAGCAATATATTCCCAATTTGGTAATGTGACATGCTGAGTGTTGCTGTGAAATGATCATTGTGTTGATTATTTGTGATAGGATCATTTGTTTGATCGTCTATCCTGGTGATCATTTCTATGATCATTTGTTGACCCAAAGCATGGCTTTTGTATAAAGTATGTTTTTGTGGACGTGACTTCGTCGAGCCTCACACCCCGGAATGGTCAAAACAGGAAAGATGCAGCAAGGTTATGAGGGGTAGCGCCCTTTAGGATGTGTGCATTTCCTTCTGGAAAAGGGTGGTATCATGGTATGGAGCCCAGATACTTACTCATATTGAAAACACTTTATGATTGTGTGAATTGATTACGAGCGCTCGGTGAAAGGTCCCAAAGGACCAGGGGATGGCATATTCGATCAGTTGTTACTCAGTTAGGGGTAACCCGGCCTTGTGTTGGTAGAGATCCGGTTTGGTTCTCGGGGATGTCCATCCAGAGGCATTCTCATGTGGCAATGGGAAGTTCCTTGGCCTGATCATTCGTTGGAAATCCAAAGAAACAATACGAGACTTGTACGGTATTAGTTGTAGAACCTATCATTCACTTATGGTGGCGCCCCACTGTTTGGATGGTAGCTATAGTAGGCATACGATAATGGTCGTATGTTGGCTAAGATTTATATTCTACTTTCGAAATATTTCCTACACTATGCACTAGTAATAATATCAAATGTTTCTTTTTAATGCGTATCAAGCATCTTTGACTATCATAAGGAGAAATCTCCTCCGATTCTGCGTTTGCATTGTGTGTGTGTGTGCGGGAGGCCTTATGGTAGTCTCATTTTTAAAAGCATTGCGAATTGACTTTAAAAATATTCCTCTATTTTGTTTTCAAAGATAAATAAACTGTTTTGAGTTCTCACAACAGTCTTGCTTATGCTAGGTGATATGTGATGGGGGGTTCTCTCTTCGCGGTTTGGTGGCGAACGGGAGACTCTTACCCCCACACGTCCTCTTTACGGGGTTGGTTAGGCGAAGCCGTGACATTCAAAAGGGTGGTCGTAAAAGCATGTTTGGGATATCAGTGTAAGCCACGGTGGGGCTGGTATGGTTGAAAAGCCTATCGGTTGTGATCGCTATCGTTACATTTGGTATCAGAGCTTATGGTTAAGCGACAACCATGGTTCTGTTGGGTATTACTCATTAGAGATGGAGTCAGCAGTACTCTAGAATGAGTTTGAGTGTAATAATAGATATGAGCGCGTATTTGTTAGTGAATATAAAATTGTTTTTGAATCGGGTGAATAAGATAATTTTGCCCAAAACTATTTTGTATAGAAAGGAAATGATTTTCTATGAATTATTATAGTATATGGTTGCATGATTGTTAGGAAGTGATAATATTAAATTGTTATCATTATGGAATTAAATAAAATAAAATGGATTGAATTCAAGTGAACTAACTTGACAAATTATTAATTCATGGACTAATGAATTTGGTTAAATAGAAGTTTAGTCGTGAGCTAAATTTGAAGATAAATTTGAATTTGTAATAAATTCAAGTAAGTAAAAGAAATAAATTGAAATTCTCTTTGTTAGTAATTCAGTAAATTCGAGATGAATTGAATATGGAAAATTGAAATTTGAAATGAATTAGTGAATGAAACTAATTTAAAGTAGTAATACGAATTAGCAAATGAAAGTTAATCGTTAGAATTCAATATTTAGAATTGAGAATTAAATTTGAATAGAATTTAAATTATGAATTGAATTCAAATAGAATTGTAATTGTGAATTGAATTGAAATGTAAAATTCAATGAAAATGAATGTGTAACTTCAATAGTGAAGTAAAAATGTATAAGAAGTATATATTGGAAATTTTGTAATAGAATTTGCAAAATGGTTTGAATGTTGGAATTGGATATTATGGATACTACTGTTAGTAGGATATATAGGTATATAAAGGGATTGGATTTTGATTCCAAAAATAAAAATTGAATTGCTCGACAAAAAGGTACGTATTTCAATTTCAGTATGAAATTTGATGACTTTCTTCTCTAGCCACTTGGCTTTCTCTTTTCTTTTTGATTCTGAGGGGCCGTGGTGCCATTTTGTAGTCGTACCGAGCAAGCCGCGCAAATGAGACGCTGGCGAAATTTTTCGAAAATTTTGGGTGTTAGAAAAAATTTTGGGAAATTTTGAAAGTTTGAAGCTTGAATTTGAATTTAAATTTGAATTGTTAGGAAAACAATGTTGGTTGAAACTTATAATTGAAGTTGGAAAGCTAGTTGAAATGATAGTGAATCTCTAGTAAAAAGATTTAGGTTAGAAAGTTAATAAAACTATTTGGATTGTAGAAAAATGATAGACGGGATAAGAGCATTCTTCTTAACTTGTAATTTCGGGACGAAATTCTTTTAAGAGGGGAAGATTGTAACGATCCAGAATTTTGAATAATTTAATTTGAGAATATTTAATTAATTTAAATATTTGAATGATGATTTGATTTGAATTGCAAATTATCAGAATGAATTTAGCGATTAAATTATAGAATTTAATCTATTGAGAGTTGAATAAAAATTTAATTCTTCAATTTTAAGCCAATTAAAAATATTTCAAAGGCTTGTAAAATTCATATTGATAATACTGAAGGTAATAGAAGCTTCAGAATCGAATTTGGAAGTGAATTGTTCAGTTTTGAAATTATATCGTTTGAATCGATATTTAAAAATAGCCGTCCGAGGCACAGTCTCGGAATTCAACGAAACCAGTTCCATTGGGTCCGTAATATTGAATTATTGCCGGGTTTCAAATTTCGTATTTTTCTGAGTTTATATGTGAGCATACGACACGTAAACGCGTCGAAATCAAATCGAATTCAGTTTAAATTTAAAATTTAAATTGGTCAAACTAACACACGTTCTCTTCCCTAAATTCATGCCTAAATTAACGAAGAAAAATCGTGCAAGGCATCCTTCTCCCTTCTTTCAGCCGTAATTCATGCGATTCGTCACATTCCCCCTCTCTGTTAAATAACACGCAAGTTCAAAATCAAAAGAAAGAAAAAAAAATCACTCAGCTGATAATGGCCGCTATCTCCTTCTCCCCCAAATCGTATTCACCAAATCCCTCGGCCCTGTTCTCTTGGGAAAAACTGATTCATCATCGTTACTATTCACCCGTACTATTCATCATCGTTTGTTAAAATTTGCTGTAAAAATTTCTCGGTGCTAGCTTATCAAACTGTTATTATTTTAATTCTATCTGATAAAATCTAGCTAATCCTACTTATTATTTGCCTTTGAAACCCGGGACTTTGTCCTTAAGTCGCGTAGCAGTGTTTTTCCCGTTTGTTTGCCGTGAATAGGCTTTTAGGGAAGTTTTGCGTAAATCGTTGACAGTGATAAGGTAGGAAATATGGAAAGACTAACTAGAGCATTATCATTTAGAAATAATGATAATAACGGTCTAGATAATCTAGACAAAGAAGTTCTCAGTAAAAATAAAGAAATCACTATAAATGCAGATTTAGAATCCAGCTTAAACAATTGGAATATTCCGGCTTATTCGCCTTCAAAGATTTATAAGAAAACTAGAAGTTTTACTACAAAAACTGATTATATAATTAAAACGGTTGAACAGGCAATCCCTTTATCTGAAGGATACAGTTCATTTGGTTTATTTTCAAAAATCCTTTTGAATTTACATAAAGAAAAGTATAAATTTATTCATGTTGGACTAATTCAAGTTGCCTTAAAACCAGCTACAAGATTAGGTCTAAATACGTCCGCTATTATTGCAGTTAGGGACAAAAGACATAATAAATTCCATGATTCCTTATTAGGAATAGTTGAATCAACATTATGTGATGGGCCAATTTATTTTTCATGTTTTCCAAATTTTACTATGTCCTTATCCGACCCAAATTTACTCCAGTCTATTTGTTTGGATATAAAAACTGAAGGTTTTAATATGAAACCAGGAACACAGAATGTGATTCTTATTTATAGAATATGCTATAAAGTAATGAATACTATTATTACTGATACAAAACATATACCAATTAAAAATCAAGGTACAACTACACTGTTTATAACAGACATCAGTAAAAGTAATGTTGTAGTTCCAAAATCGATTAGTTGGAATGAGGTAAATTTACCCGAAAAATGGCTTCTTGAAGAAGCAAATGAACCTACTAAAGTAGAAAATAAAAAATTAAAAGAAATTGCTGAATATTCTGATGGTGACGTCGAAATTAAATTTTCAAAAGAAGAGTCACACACCTAAAATTAGGTTCTAACTCTAAACTAGAGGAACCAAGATTCAGCAGCGCTGAAGCTATTCCTTTAAAAATAGAAAAGGAAAATCTAATCGTACGAAACACAATGGACGGAGTTAGTCAACCGGAATATAGGGTCGAAATTCCTCCATCAAATCCCAGATCGCCAACACCTTTAGATATAGGATATGATGAAGATAAATCAGTGTTTGGTATAAATACCATAACTCTTGAAGAAGAGTTCGAATTTCCTTTTTCAGAATCTGAAAAAAAAAAGTTTTATTCAGAAGAAAATAAATATAAAAGAAAATGGTTCTTTATGAAAGATCCAAAAGAACAAGAAATGTTGATTAAAAGATATAAATTATTTTTAAACAAAATGGGAAATGACTTACCAGAAAATTATGATATCTTTATAATGATAGAAAAATCCTACAAAATAGGAAAACAAAAGGATAGTTTTCCAGATTTTGATGATTTATTAACAGTCTTCAATATAAATTCTGCTTATAAAGAGTATACAATAAAAACGGGAAAAACTATTAGGAGCATACATCCCCCGGAAGCAAACTTATCAGTTAAAATTGATAAAGAAGAAATTATAGATACTCCTTATAGAAAAGATAGAACATTTGAAGCTATTATTGAGCAAAATAATTTCACAAATTTAACATTACAATCAATAGGTAATCAACTTATAAGAATTGAACAAGGATCTACTAAAGATCAAACAAAAGTCCGTGACATAGATGAAGTTTTATTCAAACCCTGGCCTGCACAAAATTTAGAGATGAATATGGATAAACCAGAAGAAAACTCCGAAATGTTGAAAGAAATAATGAAAAGGTTAGACGCCTTAAACATTAGTGAAAAGGAAGTTGCACCCATAATTGAAAGCAAAGAATCTAGAGAAACTTCGGAAAGCCATTGTACAAGGTTTTACAGGACAACTAAAAGGTTGGTGGGATTTTCATCTTTCTAATGAAGCAAAAGTGCATATATTTACTGCGACAAAATTAGAAAAACGAATGACCAAAACCGATTGCGTAAATACGCTAATATATACAATAGCTAAACATTTCATTTGCGCAACTGCTCTTCAAACAGATAGAACACAAGAACAATTAATGAATCTAAAATGTCAGAATTTATCTCAGTTCAGATGGTATAAAGATGTATATTTTTCAAAGCTATTTACTAGAAGTGATAGTAATCATGAATTTTGGAAAGAAAAGTTCTTATCAGGACTACCTCATTTCTTTTCAGAAAGAGTTAAAAACCGAATAAAACAAAAAAATAATGGAACTATTCCATATAATCAATATACTTATGGAGAATTAGCAGCAGAAGTTGTTGCAGAAGGAATTCATTTATGTAATGAAATAAAATTACATAAACAAATCCAAAAGGAGAAAATTTATGGGAAAAGAATTCTAGGAGATTTCTGTGAACAAATAGGTTTATCACCAATAAAACCAACCAATGAAGAAAGAAGATTTAAAAGACCATCTAAGAGAAAATTTTATAAAAATAAAAATTTTCGGAGAAACAGTTATGCTGAAAGTAGTAAAACTCGTAAAAGGAAATCACAAAAACCCAGGAAAAGAGCAAAATAAACCTACTAAAAGAAAAATTCCAATATGTTGGAAATGTAAAACACCAGGTCACTATGCTAATAAGTGTAAATTAAAAAATAAAATAAATAATCTTGAAATAGACGAAGAATTAAAAAATTCATTCGCAAAATTATTTATATCAAGCTCTGATTCAGAGAAAGAAAATTTAAAATTATCTATTATCACAGAAATTGATTCAGAAACCGAAAATGAATATGATTTAGCTAATGATTCAGAATCTGATAGTTGCGATGGAAATTGTGACTATTATAAAGCTTTATGTAAAGCAAATGGACTATATATGTTAACAAAAAAAGAAAATTTAATTCTGGACATCATAGACAAAATTTCGGATCCAGAAGAAAAGAAAAATATGTTAAAGAAATATTTAGAGTCTCATAAAGGAGAAAAGAAACTAAAATTAAAAGAACCAGAAACTTATAGTTTAAAAGATATACTAAACAGAGTTAAAACTTCCAATAATATTAACCCAGTAAGCACGGAAACTACAATTGCGGAATTACAGCATGAAGTTAAAATGCTTAAACAAGAAATAAAAGAATTAAAAGAAAGAATGTCGTTAATAGAGATAATCCCTAAGAACGATAGCCAGAATACTAACAATATTTTAGGAGAGGAAGATTTAAACTCTTTAACATTTAATAATGTCGTCGACAAGGTAATCACCCATAAATGGCACACTAAAGTTACTATTGTTGTTCACAAAGAATATTATTTCACTACAATAGCAATGATAGATTCAGGTGCAGACTTAAACTGCATTAATGAAGGGTTAGTACCTTCAAAATATTTTTCTAAAACTACCGAAATATTAAATGCTGCAGATGGAAGAAAGTTATTAGTTAATTATAAGCTACAAAACACAGCTGTTTGCAATAAAGGTATTTGTCTAGAAATGCCATTTATAATAGTTAAAAATTTATCTCATAATGTTATATTAGGAAATCCCTTTTTACATTTGTTATATCCTATAACAAAAATATCAAAAGAAGGAATTACGAGTACTATTAATAATCAAGAATTAACATTCAAATTTGTATATCGACCACAACATCATAAAATTGATATTATTCAAAAAAGTATTAAAAGAAAAGAGAAGTTTCTAAACTCTTTAACTCAGGAGATAAATTACAAAAGAATAAAAGAAAAATTAGTGCAACCCAGCTTACAACACAAGATTAAAGATCTACAAAATTATATTGAAAAAACCATTTGTGCAGACACTCCTAATGCCTTTTGGCAGAGGAAAAAACATGAGATAGGATTACCTTATGAACCAGACTTTAAAGAAAGTCAAATCCCAACAAAAACTAGACCTATAGCGATGTCTCAAAGACATCCAGAAATCTGTAAAAAGGAAATTGAAGAACTACTACAAAAAGGCCTAATTAGACCATCTAACAGTCCATGGAGTTGTTTAGCATTTTATGTAGAAAATGCAGCAGAACTAGAAAGAGGAGTGCCAAGACTAGTTATAAATTATAAACCTTTGAACAAAGCATTAAGATGGATCAGATATCCAATTCCTAATAAAAAGGATTTATTAGCAAGACTTTATTCGGCTAGAGTAATGTCTAAATTTGACATGAAATATGGATTTTGGCAAATTCAGATTAAAGAAGAAGATAGATATAAAACTGCATTTACTGTTCCATTTGGCCACTATGAATGGAATGTAATGCCGTTTGGGTTAAAATAGGCCCCTTCAGAATTTCAAAAAATTATGAATGATATTTATAGTGCTTATACAGCATTTACTATAGTATATATTGACGATGTTCTTATATTTTCAGAATCAATTGAACAACATTTTAAACACCTAAATATTTTTATAAATGCCACTAAAAGAGCTAGATTAGCTGTATCGGCTAAGAAGATAAAGCTTTTTCAAACAGAAATTAGATTTCTCGGACATATTATAAAAGATGGAACGATATTTCCTATTGACAGAGCAATTATATTTGCAGAGAAATTTCCAAATGAAATTAAAGATAAAAATCAATTACAAAGATTTTTAGGAAGCCTAAACTATGTTTCTGAATTCTATAAAGATCTAGCTTATGATGCTAAACCATTATTTGAAAGATTAAGGAAAAATCCTCCTGCTTGGACAGAAGAACATACTAGAGCGGTTATAAAGATAAAAGCAAAAATAAAGGAAATTCCTTGTCTTGCAATTCCTAATCCTGATGCATCAGATAAAGGATATGGTGGTATTCTTAAACAAAGAATTAATAATAAAGAATCCTTAGTCAGATTTACTTCGGGAATTTGGCAAGGACCAAGAGTTAATTACTCTACTATTAAAAAAGAAATATTAGCAATTGTGTTATGTGTGCAAAAATTTGAAAGTGATTTATTAAATCAAAAGTTCTTGTTAAGGGTAGATTGTAAGTCTGCCAAAGAAATTTTACAAAAAATGTTAAAAACATTGCATCAAAACAAATATTCGCTAGATGGCAAGCAATATTGTCAGTATTCGATTTTGATATTGAGTTTATTAAAGGATCTGATAACGCATTACCAGATTTCTTAACTCGAGAATTTCTACAGGGAAAAAATGAATAAAGGTAAAGAAAAAGCAGAAAGCAGTAAAACTGCACTATCTCGGCCCATAACGACTTATAAGTCGGCCTTTCAAAAAGATGAAAATTCTTAGAGAAGAGGTCTTAAAGACTACTCCAGTTGATGAGCAACTCAGAGCTGATGCTTACGAATTGGCAATAAAGTCTGTATCTACAAGAGAGTACCTATACCCATATATTCCAACATCAACCATATGGTTATCTCCTGTAGAGAAAAAATATATTCATTTATCTGCAGAGGAGGTTATGACCTTCTATTTAAAAAACTTTACTGATCCATACCTTTATCCAAAGGATTTTAATTTCTACCAAGAGATTTTAACCTCACAGGTTCTGTACAATTTGAATCCACCATGAGAACTGGTGGAGAATGGGCTTTCTCAAAAGCCACTATTATTAAAATAATTACTCCACAACACTGGGAAAGTGATTTATATAAATCAAAAGAATTAATTACAAATTCAAAAAATCCTTATAGGAACAAATTAAATTTCAATTACTTTGACTATATTAAAGCTTGGGAGCTTGCTTTCTCGTATGAAAACAGGCAGAGAAAACATAGTTGGTTTATTCAGTTTAAAACTCAAAATATCACAAATTTTCCAAATTGGTTTGTAGTCTGGTTTTCAAACTTTGGATTATATCCAGTAATTTTACCACAAAAAATAAGAAATATTTATGATGAATTTGTTCGAGTAAATATTTCCATGAAATATCATAATCTACATTTTGCAGCACTTTATCAAGTACCCTGGATTATGAAATGGGACGTCATCATTGTTCCAAGAACTTTACAAATGTTTGAAATCAAATTTGAAAACATTCCTTATTTAGGAAGAAGAATTTTAATTAAATGGTGGGATAAATTTGAATTTTTCAAGGATTCAATTTATTCACAAAAAGGCTTAATTAGCCATGAACCACAGAAAATACCAGATTCACCTAAAAGGGAATTATCTGATTTACTAAAAGAATTAATGGCAAGTTCTTCAAAAAAATTTTATAAATACAACTTAAGGCCATATTGGAATCAGATAGTGATGATGAGCTTATGAGCATGTCCACAGAACCAAGCTCATGAAAAGGCCAAGGAGAAATGGAAGAAAATATGCTAAAAGCCAAAGGCACAATGTGAGATGTGTTAAAGAGAAGGTTAATGGAGTATGGATAGTATATGTATATTTCCACCAGCCAGGTATTGTGACTTTTATTATGGATGAAATACCTTTATCACCGCCTCCTGGATTTCCTCCACCTGTACCACATCTAGAAGGCTCTCAGACAGGATAAAATCCTCTTTCAAGAGACGTACAGCTAAAGCCTAATTATTGCTGGGATAAAGTGGCAGAAAGATAGCTAAAACTTAAAGGTGATGTGACTAGAGCCTAATTATTGTTGGGATGAAGTGGCAGAAGGAAAGCTAAAGCATAAAGATGATGGGACTAAAGCCTAATTATTGCTGAAGATAAGGCTTGTTGATAAGGTTTAAAAGAACGGAAGATGCTGATTAATGTTTACCGAATGTACTACTATAAATATGTATGTATGTTATGTAAGAAATCAGAGTTTGGAATAGAGTTTGTAAAAAAGAGTCTTGTATTGTAATGGCGGATAGCCTACTCCTTGTAATATAGTCCACTGTAATAAAAAATTTCTTTTCCTCAAATAAATCTCTCTCTGTAATATATTATCTGCGCGTGCATAAACTACTAGTTACTACATCTTCACATCAAACAAAGAGCAAACGAAGGTCCGGAGCCGTTTGGTATCAGAGCCCGGTGGTGGTAGGAGAGGATAGGTTTGCTCTACTCTGGCTTAAACGCCCCGACGAGAAGGTACTATTTTGTACTATTCATCCGTGGTTACTATTCACCAGGTACTATTTTGTACTATTCATCTGTGGTTACTATTCACCCGTACTATTCATCATCGTTAGTTAAAATTTGCTGTAAAAATTTCTCGGTGCTAGCTTATCAAACTGTTATTATTTTAATTCTATCTGATAAAATCTAGCTAATCCTACTTATTATTTGCCTTTGAAACCCGGGACTTTGTCCTTAAGTCGCGTAGCAGTGTTTTTCCCGTTTGTTTGCCATGAATAGGCTTTTAGGGAAGTTTTGCGTAAATCGTTGACAGTGATAAGGTAGGTAATATGGAAAGACTAACTAGAGCATTATCATTTAGAAATAATAATAATAACGGTCTAGATAATCTAGACTAAGAAATTCTCAGTAAAAATAAAGAAATCACTATAAATGCAGATTTAGAATCCAGCTTAAACAATTGGAATATTCTGGCTTATCCGCCTTTAAAGATTTATAAGAAAACTGGAAGTTTTACTACAAAAACTGATTATATAATTAAAACGGTTGAACAGGCAATCCCTTTATCTGAAGGATACACTTCATTTGGTTTATTTTCAAAAAAGCTTTTGAATTTACATAAAGAAAAGTATAAATTTATTCATGTTGGACTAATTCAAGTTGCCTTAAAACCAGCTACAAGATTAGGTCTAAATACGTCCGCTATTATTGCAGTTAGGGACAAAAGACATAATAAATTCCATGGTTCCTTATTAGGAATAGTTGAATCAACATTATGTGATGGGCCAATTTATTTTTCATGTTTTCCAAATTTTACTATGTCCTCATCCGACCCAAATTTACTCCAGTCTATTTGTTTGGATATAAAAACTGAAGGTTTTAATATGAAACCAGGAACACGGAATGTGATTCTTATTTATAGAATATGCTATAAAGTAATGAATACTATTATTACTGATACAAAACATATACCAATTAAAAATCAAGGTACAACTACACTGTTTATAACAGACATCAGTAAAAGTAATGTTGTAGTTCCAAAATTGATTAGTTGGAATGAGGTCAATTTACCAGAAAAATGGCTTCTTGAAGAAACAAATGAACCTACTAAAGTAGAAAATAAAAAATTAAAAGAAATTGTTGAATATTCTGATGGTGACGTCGAAATTAGATTTTCAAAAGATAGAGTCACACACCTAAAATTAGGTTCTAACTCTAAACTAGAGGAACCAAGATTCAGCAGCGCTGAAGCTATTCCTTTAAAAATAGAAAAGGAAAATGTAATCGTACGAAACACAATGGACGGAGTTAGTTAACCTGAATATAGGGTCGAAATTCCTCCATCAAATCCCAGATCGCCAACACCTTCAGATATGGGATATGATGAAGACAAATCAGTGTTTGGTATAAATACCATAACTCTTGAAGAAGAGTTCGAATTTCCTTTTTCAGAATCTGAAAAAACAAAGTTTTATTCAGAAGAAAATAACTATAAAAGAAAATGGTTCTTTATGAAAGATCCAAAAGAACAAGAAATGTGGATTAAAAGATATAAATTATTTTTAAACAAAATGGGAAATGCCTTACCAGAAAATTATGATATCTTTATAATGATAGAAAAATCCTACAAAATAGGAAAACAAAAGGACAGCTTTCCAGATTTTGATGATTTATTAACAGTTTTCAATATAAATCTGCTTATAAAGAGTATACAACAAAAGCAGGAAAAACTATTAGGAGCATACATCCCCCGGAAGCAAACTTATCAGTTAAAATTGATAAAGAAGAAATTGTAGCTACTCCTTATAGAAAAGATAGAACATTTGAAGCTATTATTGAGCAAAATAATTTCACAAATTTAACATTACAATCAATAGGTAATCAACTTATAAGAATTGAACAAGGATCTACTAAAGATCAAACAAAAGTCTGTGATACAGATGAAGTTTTATTCAAACCCTGGCATGCACAAAATTTAGAGATGAATATGGATAAACCAGGAGAAAACTCTGAAATGTTGAAAGAAATAATGAAAAGGTTAGACGCCTCAAACATTAGTGAAAAGGAAGTTGCACCCATAAAGCAAAGAATCTAGAGAAACTTCAGAACTAGAATCTGATAATAATTCAGATGAAGAAATAAGTAATTTACAAAATATGTTCTTAAATATAGAACAGAATAAACCAGAAAATAATTTTGAAATTAATAAAATTAATTATGGAAATACCTCGTATAGTAAACCTTATTATACGAGACCAACACCAGTCGACCTCTTATTTGAAGAATAAAACAATTATGGGGCCGTATCTTTTGATGGTACCTCCATTGTAGAATGGAATATAGATGGTTATTCAGAATACCAAATACAAACTTGTCTAAATTATATGACAATGTACGCTATTGCATGTTTAATTAAAAACAATTCAGATGATAGAATAGCAAAAGCCATTGTACAAGGTTTTACTGGACAACTAAAAGGTTGGTGGGATTTTCATCTTTCTAATGAAGCAAAAGCGCATATATTTACTGCGACAAAATTAGAAGATGGAATGACCAAAACCGATTGCGTAAATACGCTAATATATACAATAGCTAAACATTTCGTTGGAGCAACTACTCTTCAAACAGATAGAACACAAGAACAATTAATGAAGCTAAAATGTCAGAATTTATCTCAGTTCAGATGGTATAAAGATGTATATTTTTCAAAGCTATTTACTAGAAGTGATAGTAACCACGGATGAATAGTACAAAATAGTACCTTCTCGTCGGGGCGTTTAAGCTAGAGCAGAGCAAACCTATCCTCTCTCCACGGATGAATAGTACAAAATAGTACCTTCTCGTCGGGGCGTTTAAGCCAGAGCAGAGAAAACCTATCCTCTCCTACCACCATTGGGCTCTCCAACTGTGACGACCCGCCTTTTGGACAGTTTAAACCGACGATCAAATACACATGTCGATTCCAAACCATTCAAAAGGGCAGATAGTTATTGGGGTAAATAAGAAAAGAAAAGAAATAAAGGAAATGAAACAACACAGAATCTCGCAGCGGAACGATAAAATATAATAGTCAAATAAACAATTCATGAAGCTGTCTACTATACTTTGACAATTATTTATACAACATTTATCAGAGTTTATACATATACAACAGAACAGTTAAATAATACAGCAGATAACATGATGCAAGGGTAATAATAGTAATAGTATACCAAATCTTCGTCTTCGTCCTCCAGAATAGATCTTCAAAAATCTGAAAACTCAGGACTGACTCGAGCGTAATGAAAAGACAAAACACTCGAGTCAGGACTAAAATATCCTTATGAAAGTTAAATCAATCGTAAATAAATATAAGTGTAACGGCGTCAGAGATGTTTACGGGGTTTGACATCTCATATCCAGTGTCAACGTGCGTGCAATAACTCAAGAGATGTTACGGGATTTTCCATCTCTCAAGGATCCGTGAAACTATCTACTATGTAGTAATATACGCTAAGTAGATAATGTCTATCAGTAATATAAAGTATCAAAATAGCGTTAAGGCGTTACCATAATCCCCCTTAACACATTTTATATTCCCAAAAGCATATACAAGACCGTAGTTTCCCCAAAACCGGAAGTCACCAGAGGGCAATCCATATACTCAAGGTACAAATCAAAACGTAGTGGTCGTGAATAGGATAATCAGTATGACAAGGTACATGAGGCGATACCAACTAGGATACTAGTAGTTGCGTGATCCGGACTGATGTTGGGCATAGCCAGCAGCTACCCCAACACCGCGAAACAACACTCCGAAATCAAGGGGTGCACCCAAATCGCATCACAAATGTAATAGATATGGTATCGAAGAGGTGTGTCCGCTAGCGGTGGCGAACCTCAATGGCCCGGCGCGGCTCCTGTTTTAGTCATGTCAGGGGTCATCCAATAATCGTTCTCTTTCTTCAGTCAACGCGTTCACCAACCATCCACTTCATTCTGGATCATCACTCCGCGTATAATAGTTATTAAAGTGGTTTTCGGTATCGACAGAGAGTATGTCCATATCCGATCCCGGTCTCTTTAATAACAACGTATTATTACACCGTTGGCTCTTTTACATTTCAAATCGATTCATAATTGATATCAAAATATCATATTCGCTTCAAAAATCAAATCCATTTCAAATATCATCGTATCTATTCAAATGTAAGATTCCGTTGCAAAAATCATTTTCGCATCAATATCCCATTTCGTTTTCAAAATCATTTCGAATTTCAAATTTAGGTTGCAACTTCATTTAACTCAATTCGTATTTAGATTCAAGATTTTAAATATAAACATTCACCTTATTGACCAGTTTGGAATTTTAGAAAATAATTTTAAGTAGTTTAAAGTATTTTTAAATAATTAAAATAGTTAAAAATACTTAAAATCTTAAAATGGATTTCAAATAGATAAATTAGTTTAAAATAATTTAAATCGGGTTAAGTAGATTTAAAATAGATTAAAAATAGTTTAAGTATTCAAAAATGGTTTATATAACCGAGAAATTTGGAAAACAAAATAAAACAGCTTCAAAACCAAACCATTTCAATTATAACTTCCCAATTCAAATCAATTTCAATTTCCATTCTACCGATTCAATTTCGATTTCAATTCAAAAAATGTCAACTTTGACTTCAAATCAATTCAATTCTACATTCACCTTTAATTAATTCAATTTCAATTTATATCGATTTGGAGCTTGATTTCTCAAAAATATTGATTTATAACACTTGACAAAATTTTCCAACAATATTCAAGTTTTAAATCCAAATTTCAAATACGATTCAATTCCAAGCTCGATTTCAAAATATCATTTTCATATCACTTTTACTTAATAATATTCAAAGCTCGATTTAAGGTAAAATCTTCAAACAAATTAATTTTCGAAATCCAATCATATCCAATTTCAAATCTCAAAGTCTCAACTTAAATTATTTAACAAAATTCCTTTAACCAAAATTTATTTCAACATTCCAAACTCAATTTTCCGACAAATTCGATTTCTATAAATTGATTTTTGTTTATAACTTTTAAATCAACATTTAAATAAATTTCAAATCGACGATTTCAAAAATTATTAATTTAGCCAATTCGGTGTCCGTATATAATTTTCTATCCTATGGCCAAGTAATTTTTTTATTTCAATTAAATGTCAGGGATGAATATATATCACTTAAATTAAATCACAGTATCATATGTATGCATAACATGATATATATAAGCAAATAAACATCCAAACATACAATTATCAACCAATAGCATCCATCAAAATACATCATCCAATAAACAATACAATTCATGGCAGTTTCATAGTTATCAATGTCAGGTAATTTAATCGCAATTCAATTTTGATTTCAATTTAACTGTCAATTTAATTTTTCAACGGTTAATTCAAATGACAAGCTATATGACAATTAAATTTTTATCAAACAACGACAAATAAAATCATAACACTTCATAATATCAAATTTAACTAGCATAAAGATATTTAGTGCGGTGTGAGCGTTATAAAACACTCACCTTGATTTTACGATTTTAAATCAAATCGAACGACGCTCGATTCAACCCAAAATTTTCTCTAGCTCCAAACGACTTCAATCCAATTCCATAGCGTAGTACTTGTCAATACGATTCCGACGCAAGAAGTTTTGTCCGAATCCGACCTTGTATGAAAGAGAAACATCATTTTAAACATTTACAAATCAATTTACATTATAATTTTAATTTCAAAACCCTAAATCTAATCTCGGCCGCACACTACCTCAATCTCAGATCTGGGCCGCTCCTACTATCTTCTCCCCCTCATCGCGTTTACAGGTTCGCATGTGAACCCAAAGCCGCCGCTCCATGTCCAAAATACACGGCCACTACGCTCGTCGATAGCACGATCAGATGAGGCCACATCGAAGCCCTACTCGCCAAGCACCTCCGCCTCCATTCTCATGCAACTCGGTGCTCCCCACGCACGTGAAAACGTGCACGAATGCCGGCCACTCTAGCTCAATTTTCCGATGATCCCTGCGTCTATAAACGATCACGACCGTTGGTTAGCTAGATCTCCCTGCCCTCTTCGAGTTTGCAGCTGATGACATTTGCTAAATGTTCACAGATTGGAAGTAATAGAGGGAAAGATGAAACTAAATTATGGCCGTGGGTTTCTATGGAGGCGGCTGAGCAAAGAAACCCTAGGGTATATTAAATTTTGCAAAAGAATGAATATATTGAGTGCTTATATAGAAATTTCAACGAACCGTATTCACCCGGAATTTCCGAACATCGATTTACGCACGGTGACCGGCGTTTCTAGGGTTTACCCCGCATTCCGGACACAATGGAACAGGTTTCGGAAGCTAATTCGATCGTCTGCGCGAGTTATGGCAATAAACGTTCGATTTTTTAAATTAAATCGATTAAATCGATTCCCATGCGTTTTGGCTCGCCCCGGACAACGATAAATCCAATTGACACGAAATTTGAAATCTTACAATAATATCAAATTACGGATCCGATGAAACTGGTCTCGTCGAAATCCGAGACTGTTTGAAAAAAAGGCTAGTTTAACTCGTCAATTTAATATTAAAATATTCAATTTTCAAAAATTTACTTTTAGTTCGATTTTAAAAGTTCTACAACATCATTCTAACTTTGATATGATAAAATAAATTTTTACAAATCATTTTTAATCATATTAAACCCGTTATTCAATTATCCCATAAATTCCAATTTTAAAACTTATTAACTCTATTATAATCCCGATATAACTTACATTCACTTTGGAAACCAATTTGAATCATATTCAATCAAATTTCAATTATTCACTCTATTTTCATAAATTAAATTTCAATATCAAATTAATCATATCAAATTCGGGATTCTATTATTCAAACATTTGTAATATTAAATTTAAACGAATTTGATTATTCTTAAATCACTATTTTTTTGAAATATTCAAACGGACTTCTAAAATTTAACAAATTCAAATTATAGAACAACCATTTCCATTATACGGTTATCCAGTTCCCATTATTAAATTATTCATTAAATTTAAACAATTTCGATTATCCAATTATTCATTATCCTTTGAAATATTGAAATTGAACTTATAAGAATCAACTTTTAAAACCAATTCACAATTTAGAACACTATTTTCATTTTACAGTTATTCAATTATTCAATAAGTTTTAAATATTTAATTTAAACAATTTACCTGTTCAATATTCAATATTTGATTTTAAATAGATTTTACTTATCAATCAATTACTCTATTATACCCAATGAATTCAACATTTATCATCCTATTCGACTATTGATTTCAAAGGCATTCACTAAGTAGCATTCATTTTTCATTACTTGGATAATTGTTGTTGCAATTCATTCCAGTTATTATTATTCCAAACGAATTACAATTTTTTTTCTAACATTAAATCATGAAATCTTATCAAATTAGCTATTTTATTTATCGATAATTTACGGGTCGTTACACTCTCCCCCACTCAAAACTTTTCGTCCCCGAAAAGGAAAAAGAAGGGAAAAGGAACTAAGTAAAGAATTCAACATTTGATATATTTTATTAAAAATTATCCACTTATAAACAATGAAATTTCCATTTATAAAGTCATAACTACGCTTCCACTAAGTTACTCCAAACGGCTTCCTAACTTTAAAAGTTAGTAATCAAAACAAGTTATAAAAATTTTTAAAACTTGAAAATTTTTCTAACACCCGGATTTTACGGAAAATTTCGGCAGAGTCTCCTTTGCGCGGCTCGATCGGAAAAAAAAAAGATAGTATATATATCACAAATATACATCTCATCAAGTGATGAGGCATCCCGCAGGGAAAAAGTGTAAAAGTACGGTATGTAATCCGAGATATGTACCTTATATATTGTTAGCGAGCATATACGGCTAATATAGCGCGAAAGCGAGCTCCAAATGCGAAGCAAGCGCAATCCGCACCTACTAAACACTCAAAACTAAGTTAGAACCATGCATATAAAGATAGATCGATATACTTAGCCTACACAACATATATATAACATATTTAGCTTCAAAACTGAGATTCCAATTTCAGGACAGCAAACAAATCTTAGTTTTAGGACACATAAACGATAAAATTCGGCAACAGAATCTAAACAAAAGTTGTTGCATTCATTTCAGGCTTTTCGTAATGTCCAAAATCATCGAATTCGGACCATACTTTCAAAAATTATGGCCGTTTTACTTAGAGGGTACGCCTCAGCCTGGGCAATGAATTGCGCAGGTCAGCGACGTTCACCCGCGTTTTCGACCTTCTAAACGACATCAAGACACAAAACACTTAAAATAAAAGTTTTAGCTTATGTTCTTAGCTTTCCAGAAAGTACAAGATCATCAAAATCCGATAAACCAGTCAAAAGATATGGCAAAAATACTAAGGGTGTATACTACAGATTTTACTTATTTTTACACAGGACAGCGAGTAACATTCAAGTTTTTAACCTAGTAGACGAAGTAATTTTCTCAAGTTATCTAAACAAAAGTTGTGCTATAGTTTCTAAGCTTTCCGAAAAGTCTAAGGTCGTCGAATTTCGTTTAGCCATTTAAAAGTTATGGTTGTTTTCGTTTCAGCATATATTGGACAAATTTGGATTTTTCCCAAAAATTTGCTTTTATTATTTCAAAGTGCAAACCATCAAAACCTCAAATTTTCTAAAGAACAATCATAACAAAAAGTCATTTATTTTCTTATTCATCCATGCAATAGGTTTACATTCAATTTGTTTCCGATTTATTCAAGTTTGTTTCATTCACATTTTAAATTCAAGTCAATTTGCTTAAATTTAAATTGAATTCAATTATATTTAATTTCACTTTGCTTCAAATTTGAATTTAATTATTTTAAAATTTTATTCCGTTTATTCAATTCCATTAACACTAATGAATTCTACTTAATCAATTATCATCCATCTAACAACCAATGCATATCAAGCATTAACATCCATCCAAAATCTACACTAAATCAATTATACATTTCCAAGTCAACTTTAATTTCATACACTTCCAAGTTTATTGACATTTAGTTATATTCAAATTTAATTAGTTTCCATTTACCAATTTTATTTTTCATTAATTTTAAATTTTATTCATTCATTTGTATATATCCTTCATTTTACAGCTTAAATTTCTTTTATTATTTACAACTATCAATAGATCTTCACATTTTATTATTCACTCTTACACTTGGTATATTATTCCTCTACTTATCCTTATTAGCATTTTAAACTTTTTAAGTATTTGGTAAGTTATATCTATGCTATAGAATGAAATTTAATACTATGCGAGTTTTACAGTTTCAATTTTTATTTTAAGTTCATAATTTCCTAATTCTAAGGATTTCTACTTCAATTGATATTTTCACTTAGCTCTTAGGTTTATTTCTCATTTCACAATTCAGAAGTTCCTTAATGATTCAAGTCTAAATTCATTTCAATCATTTAAAAAAAATTATTAATTATTAAAGAACTTAAGAATTCCAATCCCGGTTTCATTTCAAATCAATATACTTATATAATTTATATATCAAATCATACTATAGAGAATACAAAATAAAATAAATTTTGAATCAAAACAAGGTTTAGACAAGCTATTAAGTGGTCTCCCCACTCGGACTCTCGAAAATAAACGCCGATGATGCGTGCACTCATCATCGAAATCATTTTCTAGCGTCAAGAGAAGGGAATATAACACTTATCATTAAAAATAAAATCCTTCGAAAACAATTTCAACCCAAATATACTATCATATAATACTCATATTATATTTTCCAATTCCTTGTAAATCAATTTCAAACACCTGAATTTAAATTCTCAAATCTAAGTAAAAATTCATTTATATTCATTATCAATTGTGCTTATAAGATTTCATTTTCATGAACCCATTGTTATTTAACCAATTGTTGTAAATGTTGAATGATCAACAATATCGATAATAATCTAATATTATCATCTCCTAAAAATCAATTCAATCAAAATGAATAAATATTCAAATAATTCTTTTATATTAAAATATATTCCAAAACGATATTGTGTTGGGTTGTCCTATTTGAGTGTTTAGAAATCCCTATCGATGCCTTGGCGTCCCAAGTATCGACCAGAATTCATAAATACTCAACGGAACAAATTAACACAATATAAAACCATTTTATATCAAATAACAAGTACTCTCTCTCATATACACTCAACTCATTCATATAGTCTACCTCTATTTCAATGAGTTATTCCCCACTAGAGCCAAGGTTTATCGCTAAACCAAAGCTCTGATACCAACTGTGACGACCCGCCTTTTGGACAGTTTAAACCGACGATCAAATACACATGTCGATTCCAAACCATTCAAAAGGGCAGATAGTTATTGGGGTAAATAAGAAAAGAAAAGAAATAAAGGAAATGAAACAACACAGAATCTCGCAGCGGAACGATAAAATATAATAGTCAAATAAACAGTTCATGAAGCTGTCTACTATACTTTGACAATTATTTATACAACATTTATCAGAGTTTATACATATACAACAGAACAGTTAAATAATACAGCAGATAACATGATGCAAGGGTAATAATAGTAATAGTATACCAAATCTTCGTCTTCGTCCTCCAGAATAGATCTTCAAAAATCTGAAAACTCAGGACCGACCCGAGCGTAATGAAAAGACAAAACACTCGAGTCGGGACTAAAATATCCTTATGAAAGTTAAATCAATCGTAAATAAATATGAGTGTAACGGCGTCAGAGATGTTTACGGGGTTTGACATCTCATATCCAGTGTCAACGTGCGTGCAATAACTCAAGAGATGTTACGGGATTTTCCATCTCTCAAGGATCCGTGAAACTATCTACTATGTAGTAATATACGCTAAGTAGATAATGTCTATCAGTAATATAAAGTATCAAAATAGCGTTAAGGCGTTACCATAATCCCCCTTAACACATTTTATATTCCCAAAAGCATGTACAAGACCGTAGTTTCCCCAAAACCGGAAGTCACCAGAGGGCAATCCATATACTCAAGGTACAAATCAAAACGTAGTGGTCGCGAATAGGATAATCAGTATGACAAGGTACATGGGGCGATACCAACTAGGATACTAGTAGTTGCGTGATCCGGACTGATGTTGGGCATAGCCAGCAGCTACCCCAACACCGCGAAACAACACTCCGAAATCAAGGGGTGCACCCAAATCGCATCACAAATGTAATAGATATGGTATCGAAGAGGTGTGTCCGCTAGAGGTGGCGAACCTCAATGGCCCGGCGCGGCTCCTGTTTTAGTCATGTCAGGGGTCATCTAATAATCGTTCTCTTTCTTCAGTCAACGCGTTCACCAACCATCCACTTCATTCTGGATCATCACTCCGCGTATAATAGTTATTAAAGTGGTTTTCGGTATCGACAGAGAGTATGTCCATATCCGATCCCGGACTCTTTAATAACTACGTATTATTACACCGTTGGCTCTTTTACATTTCAAATCGATTCATAATTGATATCAAAATATCATATTCGCTTCAAAAATCAAATCCATTTCAAATATCATCGTATCTATTCAAATGTTAGATTCCGTTGCAAAAATCATTTTCGCATCAATATCCCATTTCGTTTTCAAAATCATTTCGAATTTCAAATTTAGGTTGCAACTTCATTTAACTCAATTCGTATTTAGATTCAAGATTTTAAATATAAACATTCACCTTATTGACCAGTTTGGAATTTTAGAAAATAGTTTTAAGTAGTTTAAAGTATTTTTAAATAATTAAAATAGTTAAAAATACTTAAAATCTTAAAATGGATTTCAAATAGATAAATTAGTTTAAAATAATTTAAATCGGGTTAAGTAGATTTAAAATAGATTAAAAATAGTTTAAGTATTCAAAAATGGTTTATATAACCGAGAAATTTGGAAAACAAAATAAAACAGCTTCAAAACCAAACCATTTCAATTATAACTTCCCTATTCAAATCAATTTCAATTTCCATTCTACCGATTCAATTTCGATTTCAATTCAAAAAATGTCAACTTTGACTTCAAATCAATTCAATTCTACATTCACCTTTAATTAATTCAATTTCAATTTATATCGATTTGGAGCTTGATTTCTCAAAAATATCGATTTATAACACTTGACAAAATTTTCCAACAATATTCAAGTTTTAAATCCAAATTTCAAATACGATTCAATTCCAAGCTCGATTTCAAAATATCATTTTCATATCACTTTTACTTAATAATATTCAAAGCTCGATTTAAGGTTAAATCTTCAAACAAATTAATTTTCGAAATCCAATCATATCCAATTTCAAATCTCAAAGTCTTAACTTAAATTATTTAACAAAATTCCTTTAACCAAAATTTATTTCAACATTCCAAACTCAATTTTCCGACAAATTCGATTTCTATAAATTGATTTCTGTTTATAACTTTTAAATCAACATTTAAATAAATTTCAAATCGACGATTTCAAAAATTATTAATTTAGCCAATTCGGTGTCCGTATATAATTTTCTATCCTATGGCCAAGTAATTTTTTTATTTCAATTAAATGTCAGGGATGAATATATATCACTTAAATTAAATCACAGTATCATATGTATGCATAACATGATATATATAAGCAAATAAACATCCAAACATACAATTATCAACCAATAGCATCCATCAAAATACATCGTCCAATAAACAATACAATTCGTGGCAGTTTCATAGTTATCAATGTCAGGTAATTTAATCGCAATTCAATTTTGATTTCAATTTAACTGTCAATTTAATTTTTCAACGGTTAATTCAAATGCAAGATATATGACAATTAAATTTTTATCAAACAACGACAAATAAAATCATAACACTTCATAATATCAAATTTAACTAGCATAAAGATATTTAGTGCGGTGTGAGCGTTATAAAACACTCACCTTGATTTTACGATTTTAAATCAAATCGAACGACGCTCGATTCAACCCAAAATTTTCTCTAGCTCCAAACGACTCCAATCCAATTCCATAGCGTAGTACTTGTCAATACGATTCTGACGCAAGAAGTTTTGTCCGAATCCGACCTTGTATGAAAGAGAAACATCATTTTAAACATTTACAAATCAATTTACATTATAATTTTAATTTCAAAACCCTAAATCTAATCTCGGCCGCACACTACCTCAATCTCAGATCTGGGCCGCTCCTACTATCTTCTCCCCCTCATCGCGTTTACAGGTTCGCATGTGAACCCAAAGCCGCCGCTCCATATCCAAAATACACGGCCACTACGCTCGTCGATAGCACGATCAGATGAGGCCACATCGAAGCCCTACTCGCCAAGCACCTCCGCCTCCATTCTCATGCAACTCGGTGGTCCCCACGCACGTGAAAAGGTGCACGAACGCCGGCCACTCTAGCTCGATTTTTCGATGATCCCTGCGTCTATAAACGATCACGACCGTTGGTTAGCTAGATCTCCCTGCCCTCTTCGAGTTTGCAGCTGATGACATTTGCTAAATGTTCACGGATTGGAAGTAATCGAGGGAAAGATGAAACTAAATTATGGCCGTGGGTTTCTATGGAGGCGGCTGAGCAAAGAAACCCTAGGTGTATTAAATTTTGCAAAAGAATGAATATATTGAGTGCTTATATAGAAATTTCAACGAACCGTATTCACCCGGAATTTCCGAACACCGATTTACGCGCGGTGACCGGCGTTTCTAGGGTTTACCCCACGTTCCGGACACAATGGAATAGGTTTCGGAAGCTAATTCGATCGTCTGCGTGAGTTATGGCAATAAACGTTCGATTTTTTAAATTGAATTGATTAAATCGATTCCCATGCGTTTTGGCTCGCCCCGGACAACGATAAATCCAATTGACACGAAATTTGAAATCTTACAATAATATCACATTACGGATCCGATGAAACTGGTCTCGTCGAAATCCGAGACTGTTTGAAAAAAAGGCTAGTTTAACTCGTCAATTTAATATTAAAATATTCAATTTTCAAAAATTTACTTTTAATTCGATTTTAAAAGTTCTACAACTTCATTCTAACTTTGATATGATAAAATAAATATTTACAAATCATTTTTAATCATATTAAACCCGTTATTCAATTATCCCATAAATTCCAATTTTAAAACTTATTAACTCTATTATAATCCCGATATAACTTACATTCACTTTGGAAACCAATTTGAATCATATTCAATCAAATTTCAATTATTCACTCTATTTTCATAAATTAAATTTCAATATCAAATTAATCATATCAAATTCGGGATTCTATTATTCAAACATTTGTAATATTAAATTTAAACGAATTTGATTATTCTTAAATCACTATTTTTTTGAAATATTCAAACGGACTTATAAAATTTAACAAATTCAAATTATAGAACAACCATTTCCATTATACGGTTATCCAGTTCCCATTATTAAATTATTCAATAAATTCCAAATATTAAATTTAAACAATTTCGATTATCCAATTATTCATTATCCTTTGAAATATTGAAATTGAACTTATAAGAATCAACTTTTAAAACCAATTCACAATTTAGAACACTATTTTCATTTTACAGTTATTCAATTATTCAATAAGTTTTAAATATTTAATTTAAACAATTTACCCGTTCAATATTCAATATTTGATTTTAAATAGATTTTACTTATCAATCAATTACTCTATTATACCCAATGAATTCAACATTTATCATCCTATTCAACTATTGATTTCAAAGGCATTCACTAAGTAGCATTCATTTTTCATTACTTGGATAATTATTGTTGCAATTCATTCCAGTTATTATTATTCCAAACGAATTACAATTTTTTTCTAACATTAAATCATGAAATCTTATCAAATTAGCTATTTTATTTATCGATAATTTACGTGTCGTTACAGATACCAAACGGCTCGGACCTTCGTTTGCTCTTTGTTTGATGTGAAGATGTAGTAACTAGTAGTTTATGCACGCGCAGATAATATATTACAGAGAGAGATTTATTTGAGGAAAAGAAAATTTTTATTACAGTGGACTATACTACAAGGAGTAGGCTATCTGCCATTACAATACAAGACTATTTTCACAAACTCTATTCCAAACTCTGATTTCTTACATAACATACATACATATTTATAGTAGTACATTCGGTATTTCGGTTAACATTAACCGGCATCTTCCGTTCTTTTAAACCTTATCAACAAGCCTTATCTTCAGCAATAATTAGGCTTTAGTCCCATCACCTTTATGCTTTAGCTATCCTTCTGCCACTTCATCCCAACAATAATTAGGCTCTAGTCACATCACCTTTAAGTTTTAGCTATCTTTCTGCCACTTCATCCCAGCAATAATTACGCTTTAGCTTTACGTCTCTTGAAAGAGGATTTTATCCTGTCTGAGAGCCTTCTAGATGTGGTACAAGTGGAGGAAATCCTGGAGGCGGTAATAAAGGTATTTCATCCATAATAAAATCACAATACCTGGCTGGTGGAAATATACATATACTATCCATCCTCCATTAACCTTCTTTTTAACGCATCTCACATTGTGCCTTTGGCTTTTAGCATATTTTCTTCCATTTCTCCTTGGCCTTTTCATGAGCTTGGTTCTGTGGACATGCTCATAAGCTCATCATCACTATCTGATTCCAATATGGCCTTAAGTTGTATTTTTAAATTTTGTTTTGAAGAACTTGCCATTAATTCTTTTAGTAAATCAGATAATTCCCTTTTAGGTGAATCTGGTATTTTCTGTGGTTCATGGCTAATTAAGCCTTTTTGTGAATAAAATGAAATTCAAATTTATACCACCATTTAATTAAAATTCTTCTTCCTAAATAAGGAATATTTTCAAATTTGATTTCAAACTTTTTTAAAGTTCTTGGAACAATGATGACGTCCCATTTCATAATCCAGGGTACTTGATAAAGTGCTGCAAAATGTAGATTATGATTTTTCATGGAAATATTTACTCGAACAAATTCATCATAAATATTTCTTATTTTTTGTGGTAAAATTACTGGATATAATCCAAAGTTTGAAAACCAGACTACAAACCAATTTGGAAAATTTGTGATATTTTGAGTTTTAAACTGAATAAACCAACTATGTTTTCTCTGCCTGTTTTCATAAGAGAAAGCAAGCTCCCAAGCTTTAATATAGTCAAAGTAATTGAAATTTAATTTGTTCCTATGAGGATTTTTTGAATTTGTAATTAATTCTTTTGATTTATATAAATCACTTTCCCAGTGTTCTGGAGTAATTATTTTAATAATAGTGGCTTTTGAGAAAGCACATTCTCCACCAGTTCTCATGGCGGATTCAAATTGTACAGAACCTGTGTAGGTTAAAATCTCTTGGTAGAAATTAAAATCCTTTGGATAAAGGTATGGATCAGTAAAGTTTTTTAAATAGAAGGTCATAACCACCTCTGTAGATAAATGAATATATTTTTTCTCTACAGGAGATACCCATATGGTTGATGTTGGAATATATGGGTATAGGTACTCTCTTGTAGATACAGAATTTATTGTCAATTCGTAAGCATCAGCTCTGAGTTGCTCATCAACTGGAGTAGTCTTTAAGACCTCTTCTCTAATAATTTTTTCATCTTTTTGAAAGGCCGACTTATAAGTCGTTATGGGCCGAGATAGTGCAATTTTACTGCTTTCTGCTTTTTCTTTACCTTTATTCATTTTTTCCCTGTAAAAATTCTCGAGTTAAGAAATCTGGTAATGCATTATCAGATCCTTTAATAAACTCAATATCAAAATCGAATACTGACAATATTACTTGCCATCTAGCGAATATTTGTTTTGATGCAATGTTTTTAACATCTTTTTGTAAAATTTCTTTGGCAGACTTACAATCTACCCTTAACAAGAACTTTTGATTTAATAAATCACTTTCAAATTTTTGCACACATATTACAATTGCTAGTATTTCTTTTTTAATAGTAGAGTAATTAACTCTTGGTCCTTGCCAAATTCCCGAAGTAAATCTGACTAAGGATTCTTTATTATTAATTCTTTGTTTAAGAATACCACCATATCCTTTATATGATGCATCAGTTTCGACTATTTTAAGTGCATCGGGATTATGAATTGCAAGACAAGGAATTTCCTTTATTTCTGCTTTTATCTTTATAACCGCTCTAGTATGTTCTTCTGTCCAAGCAGGTGGATTTTTCCTTAATCTTTCAAATAATGGTTTAGCATCATAAGCTAGATCTTTATAGAATTCGAAAACATAGTTTAGGCTTCCTAAAAATCTTTGTAATTGATTTTTATCTTTAATTTCATTTGGAAATTTCTCTGCAAATATAATTGCTCTGTCAATAGGAAATATCGTCCCATCTTTTATAATATGTCCAAGAAATCTAATTTCTGTTTGAAAAAAGCTTTATCTTCTTAGCTGATACAACTAAACCAGCTCTTTTAGTGGCATTTATAAAAATATTTAGGTGTTTAAAATGTTGATCAATTGATTCTAAAAATATAAGAACATCGTCAATATATACTATAGTAAATATTGTATAAGCACTATAAATATCATTCGTAATTTTTTGAAATTCTGAAGTGACATTTTTTAACCCAAACGGCATTACATTCCATTCATAGTGGCCAAATGGAACAGTAAATTCAGTTTTATATCTATCTTCTTCTTTAATCTGAATTTGCCAAAATCCAGATTTAATGTCAAATTTAGACATTACTCTAGCCGAATAAAGTCTTGCTAATAAATCCTTTTTATTAGGAATTGGATATCTGATCCATCTTAATGCTTTGTTCAAAGGTTTATAATTTATAACTAGTCTTGGCACTCCTCTTTCTAGTTCTGCTGCATTTTCTACATAAAATGCTGAACAACTCCATGGACTGTTAGATGGTCTAATAAGGCCTTTCTGTAGTAGTTCTTCAATTTCCTTTTTACAGATTTCTAGATGTCTTTGAGACATCGCTATAGGTCTAGCTTTTGTTGGGATTTGACTTTCTTTAAAGTTTGGTTCATAAGGTAATCCTATCTCATGCTTTTTCCTCTGCCAAAAGGCATTAGGAGTGTCTGCACAAATGGTTTTTTCAATATAATTTTGTAGATCTTTAATCTTTTGTTGTAAGCTGGGTTGCACTAATTTTTCGTTTATTCTTTTGTAATTTATCTCCTGAGTTAAAGAGTTTAGAAACTTCTCTTTTCTTTTAATACTTTTTTGAATAATATCAAATTTATGATGTTGTGGTTGAGATACAAATTTGAATGTTAATTCTTGATTATTAATAGTACTCGTAATTCCTTCTTTTGATATTTTTGTTATAGGATATAACAAATGTAAGAAGGGATTTCCTAGTATAACATTATGAGATAAATTTTTAACCATTATAAATGGCATTTCTAGACAAATACCTTTATTGCAAACAGCTGTGTTTTGTAGCTTATAATTAACTAATAACTTTCTTCCATCTGCAGTATTTAGTATTTCGGTAGTTTTAGAAAAATATTTTGAAGGTACTAACCCTTCATTAATGCAGTTTAAGTCTGCACCTGAATCGATCATTGCTATTGTAGTGAAATAATATTCCTTGTGGACTACAATAGTAACTTTAGTGTGCCATTTATGGTTGATTACCTTGTCGACGACATTAATAAATGTTAAAGAGTTTAATTCTTCTTCTCCTAAAATATTGTTAGTATTCTGGCTATCGTTCTTAGGGATTATCTCTATTAAAGACATTCTTTCTTTTAATTCTTTTATTTCTTGTTTAAGCATTTTAACTTCATGCTGTAATTCTGCAATTGTAGTTTCAGTGCTTACTGGGTTAATATTATTGGAAGTTTTAACTCTGTTTAGTATATCTTTTAAACTATAAGTTTCTGGTTCTTTTAATTTTAGTTTCTTTTCTCCTTTATGAGACTCTAAATATTTCTTTAACATATTTTTCTTTTCTTCTGGATCCGAAATTTTGTCTATGATGTCCAGAATAAAATTTTCTTCTTTTGTTAACATAAATAGTCCATTTGCTTTACATAAAGCTTTATAATAGTCACAATTCCATCGCAACTATCAGATTCTGAATCATTAGCTGAATCATATTCATTTTCGGTTTCTGAATCAATTTCTGTGATAATAGATAATTTTAAATTTTCTTTCTCTGAATCAGAGCTTGATATAAATAATTTTGCGAATGAATTTTTTAATTCTTCGTCTATTTCAAGATTATTTATTTTATTTTTTAATTTACAATTATCAGCATAGTGACCTGGTGTTTTACATTTCCAACATATTGGAATTTTTCTTTTAGTAGGTTTATTTTGCACTTTTCCTTTATAGGGGTTTTGTGATTTCCTTTTACGAGTTTTAATACTTTCAGCATAACTGTCTCTCTGAAAATTTTTATTTTTATAAAATTTTCTCTTAGATGGTTTTTTAAATCTTCTTTCCTCATTGGTTGGTTTTATTGGTGATAAACCTATTTGTTCACAGAAATCTCTTAGAATTCTTTTCCCATAAATTTTCTCCTTTTGGATTTGTTTATGTAATTGAAATGAAGGTCCGGAGCCGTTTTTAATCAGAGCCCGGTGGTGGTAGGAGAGGATAGGTTTGCTCTGCTCTGGCTTAAACGCCCCGACGAGAAGGTACTATTTTGTACTATTCATCCGTGGTTACTATTCACCAGGTACTACTATTCATCCGTGGTTACTATTCACCCGTACTATTCATCATCGTTAGTTAAAATTTGGTGTAAAATTTCTTGGTCCTAGCTTATCAAACTGTTATTATTTTAATTCTATCTGATAAAATCTAGCTAATCCTACTTATTATTTGCCTTTGAAACCCGGGACTTTGTCCTTAAGTCGCGTAGCAGTGTTTTTCCCGTTTTTTTGCCGTGAATTGGCTTTTAGGGAAGTTTTGCGTAAATCGTTGACAGTGATAAGGTAGGTAATATGGAAAGACTAACTAGAGCATTATCATTTAGAAATAATGATAATAACAGTCTACATAATCTAGACAAAGAAGTTCTCAGTAAAAATAAAGAAATCACTATAAATGCAGATTTAGAATCCAGCTTAAACAATTGGAATATTCCGGCTTATTCGCCTTCAAAGATTTATAAGAAAACTGGAAGTTTTACTACAAAAACTGATTATATAATTAAAACGGTTGAAGAGGCAATCCCTTTATCTGAAGGATACAGTTCATTTGGTTTATTTTCAAAAAAGCTTTTGAATTTACATAAAGAAAGGTATAAATTTATTCATGTTGGACTAATTCAAGTTGCCCTAAAACCAGCTACAAGATTAGGTCTAAATACGTCCGCTATTATTGCAGTTAGGGACAAAAGACATAATAAATTCCATGATTCCTTATTAGGAATAGTTGAATCAACATTATGTGATGGGCCAATTTATTTTTCATGTTTTCCAAATTTTACTATGTCCTTATCCGACCCAAAATTACTCCAGTCTATTTGTTTGGATATAAAAACTGAAGGTTTTAATATGAAACCAGGAACACAGAATGTGATTCTTATTTGTAGAATATGCTATAAAGTAATGAATACTATTATTACTGATACAAAACATATACCAATTAAAAATCAAGTTACAACTACACTGTTTATAACGGACATCAGTAAAATTAATGTTGTAGTTCCAAAATCGATTAGTTGGAATGAGGTAAATTTACCAGAAAAATGGCTTCTTGAAGAAGCAAATGAACCTACTAAAGTAGCAAAATAAAAAATTAAAATAAATTGTTGAATATTCTGATGGTGATGTCGAAATTAGATTTTCAAAAGATAGAGTCACACACCTAAAATTAGGTTCTAACTCTAAACTAGAGGAACCAAGATTCAGCAGCGCTGAAGCTATTCCTTTAAAAATAGAAAAGGAAAATGTAATCGTACCAAACACAATGGACGGAGTTAGTCAACCTGAATATAGGGTTGAAATTCCTCCATCAAATCCCAGATCGCCAACACCTACAGATATGGGATATGATGAAGATAAATCAGTGTTTGGCATAAATACCATAACTCTTGAAGAAGAGTTCGAATTTCCTTTTTCAGAATCTGAAAAAACAAAGTTTTATTCAGAAGAAAATAAATATAAAAGAAAATGGTTCTTTATGAAAGATCCAAAAGAACAAGAAATGTGGATTAAAAGATATAAATTATTTTTAAACAAAATGGGAAATGACTTACCAGAAAATTATGATATCTTTATAATGATAGAAAAATCCTACAAAATAGGAAAACAAAAGGACAGTTTTCCAGATTTTGATGATTTATTAACAGTCTTCAATATAAATTCTGCTTATAAAGAGTATACAACAAAAGCGGGAAAAACTATTAGGAGCATACATCCCCCGGAAGCAAACTTATTAGTTAAAATTGATAAAGAAGAAATTGTAGCTACCCCTTATAGAAAAGATAGAACATTTGAAGCTATTATTGAGCAAAATAATTTCACAAATTTAACATTACAATCAATAGGTAAGCAACTTATAAGAATTGAACAAGGATCTACGAAAGATCAAACAAAAGTCTGTGATACAGATGAAGTTTTATTCAAACCCTGGCCTGCACAAAATTTAGAGATGAATATGGATAAACCAGGGGAAAACTCCGAAATGTTAAAAGAAATAATGAAAAGTTAGATGCCTTAAACATTAGTGAAAAGGAAGTTGCACCCATAATTGAAAGCAAAGAATCTAGAGAAACTTCGGAACTAGAATCTGATAATAATTCAGATGAAGAAATAAGTAATTTACAAAATATGTTCTTAAATATAGAACAGAATAAACCAGAAAATAATTTTGAAATTAATAAAATTAATTATGGAAATACCTCGTATAGTAAATCTTATTATACGAGACCAACACCAGTCGACCTCTTATTTGAAGAACAAAACAATTATGGAGCCGTATCTTTTGATGGTACCTCCATTGTAGAATGGAATATAGATGGTTATTCAGAATACCAAATACAAACTTGTCTAAATTATATGACAATGTACGCTACTGTATGTTTAATTAAAAACAATTCAGATGATAGAATAGCAAAAGCCATTGTACAAGGTTTTACAGGACAACTAAAAGGTTAGTGGGATTTTCATCTTTCTAATGAAGCAAAAGCGCATATATTTACTGCGACAAAATTAGAAGATGGAATGACCAAAACCGATTGCGTAAATACGCTAATATATACAATAGCTAAACATTTCGTTGGAGCAACTGCTCTTCAAACAGATAGAACACAAGAACAATTAATGAATCTAAAATGTCAGAATTTATCTCAGTTCAGATGGTATAAAGATGTATATTTTTCAAAGCTATTTACTAGAAGTGATAGTAATCATGAGTTTTGGAAAGAAAAGTTCTTATCAGGACTACCTCATTTCTTTTCAGAAAGAGTTAAAAACCGAATAAAACAAAAAAATAATGAACTATTCCATATAATCAATATACTTATGGAGAATTAGCAGCGGAAGTTGTTGCAGAAGGAATTCATTTATGTAATGAAATAAAATTACATAAACAAATCCAAAAGGAGAAAATTTATGGGAAAAGAATTCTAGGAGATTTCTGTGAACAAATAGGTTTATCACCAATAAGACCAACCAATGAGGAAAGAAGATTTAAAAGACCATCTAAGAGAAAATTTATAAAAATAAAAATTTTCGGAGAAACAGTTATGCTGAAAGTAGTAAAACTCGTAAAAGGAAATCACAAAAACCCTATAAAGGAAAAGAGCAAAATAAACCTACTAAAAGAAAATTTCCTATATGTTGGAAATGTAAAACACCAGGTCACTATGCTGATAAGTGTAAATTAAAAAATAAAATAAATAATCTTGAAATAGACGAAGAATTAAAAAATTCATTCGCAAAATTATTCATATCAAGCTCTGATTCAGAGAAAGAAAATTTAAAATTATCTATTATCACAGAAATTGATTCAGAACCCGAAAATGAATATGATTCAGCTAATGATTCAGAATCTGATAGTTGCAATGGAATTGTGACTATTATAAAGCTTTATGTAAAGCAAATGGACTATTTATGTTAACAAAAGAAGAAAAATTTATTCTGGACATCATAGACAAAATTTCGGATCCAGAAGAAAAGAAAAATATGTTAAAGAAATATTTAGAGTCTCATAAAGGAGAAAAGAAACTAAAATTAAAAGAACCAGAAACTTATAGTTTAAAAGATATACTAAACAGAGTTAAAACTTCCAATAATATTAACCCAGTAAGCACTGAAACTACAATTGCAGAATTACAGCATGAAGTTAAAATGCTTAAACAAGAAATAAAAGAATTAAAAGAAAGAATGTCTTTAATAGAGATAATCCCTAAGAACGATAACCAGAATAATAACAATATTTTAGGAGAAGAAGAATTAAACTCTTTAACATTTATTAATGTCGTCGACAAGGTAATCACCCATAAATGGCACACTAAAGTTACTATTGTAGTCCACAAGGAATATTATTTCACTACAATAGCAATGATAGATTCAGGTGCAGACTTAAACTGCATTAATGAAGGGTTAGTACCTTCAAAATATTTTTCTAAAACTACCGAAATACTAAATGCTGCAGATGGAAGAAAGTTATTAGTTAATTATAAGCTACAAAATACAGCTGTTTGCAATAAAGGTATTTGTCTAGAAATGCCATTTATAATGGTTAAAAATTTATCTCATAATGTTATACGAGGAAATCCCTTCTTACATTTGTTATATCCTATAACAAAAATATCAAAAGAAGGAATTACGAGTACTATTAATAATCAAGAATTAACATTCACATTTGTATCTCAACCACAACATCATAAAATTGATATTATTCAAAAAAGTATTAAAAGAAAGGAGAATTTTCTAAACTCTTTAACTCAGGAGATCAATTACAAAAGAATAAAAGAAAATTATTGCAACCCAGCTTACAACAAAAGATTAAAGATCTGCAAAATTATATTGAAAAAACCATTTGTGCAGACACTCCTAATGCCTTTTGGCAGAGGAAAAGGCATGAGATAGGATTACCTTATGAACTAGACTTTAAAGAAAGTCAAATCCCAACAAAAGCTAGACCTATGGCGATGTCTCAAAGACATCCAGAAATCTGTAAAAAGGAAATTGAAGAACTACTACAGAAAGGCCTTATTAGACCATCTAACAGTCCATGGAGTTGTTCAGCATTTTATGTAGAAAATGCAGCAGAACTAGAAAGAGGAGTGCCAAGACTAGTTATAAATTATAAACCTTTGAACAAAGCATTAAGATGGATCAGATATCCAATTCCTAATAAAAAGGATTTATTAGCAAGACTTTATTCGGCTAGAGTAATGTCTAAATTTGACATGAAATCTGGATTTTGGCAAATTCAGATTAAAGAAGAAGATAGATATAAAACTGCATTTACTGTTCCATTTTGCCACTATGAATGGAATGTAATGCCGTTTGGGTTAAAAAATGCCCCTTCAGAATTTCAAAAAATTATGAATGATATTTATAGTGCTTATACAGCATTTACTATAGTATATATTGACGATGTTCTTATATTTTTAGAATCAATTGATCAACATTTTAAACATCTAAATATTTTTATAAATGCCACTAAAAGAGCTGGATTAGCTGTATTAGCTAAGAAGATAAAGCTTTTTCAAACAGAAATTAGATTTCTTGGACATATTATAAAAGATGCAACGATATTTCCTATTGACAAAGCAATTATATTTGCAGAGAAATTTCCAAATGAAATTAAAGATAAAAATCAATTACAAAGATTTTTAGGAAGCCTAAACTATGTTTCCGAATTCTATAAAGATCTAGCTTATGATGCTAAACCATTATTTGAAAGATTAAGGAAAAATCCACCTGCTTGGACAGAAGAACATACTAGAGCGGTTATAAAGATAAAAGCAAAAATAAAGGAAATTCCTTGTCTTGCGATTCCTAATCCTGATGCACTTAAAATAGTCGAAACTGATGCATCAGATAAAGGATATGATGGTATTCTTAAACAAAGAATTAATAATAAAGAATCCTTAGTCAGATTTACTTCGGTAATTAGGCAAGGACAAGGAGTTAATTACTCTACTATTAAAAAAGAAATATTAGCAATTGTATTTTGTGTGCAAAAATTTGAAAGTGATTTATTAAATCAAAAGTTCTTGTTAAGGGTAGATTGTAAGTCTGCCAAAGAAATTTTACAAAAAGATGTTAAAAACATTGCATCAAAAAAAATATTCGCTCGATGGCAAGCAATATTGTCAGTATTCGATTTTGATATTGAGTTTATTAAAGGATCTGATAATGCATTACCAGATTTCTTAACTCGAGAATTTTTACAGGGAAAAAATGAATAAAGGTAAAGAAAAAGCAGAAAGCAGTAAAACTGCACTATCTCCGCCCATAACGACTTATAAGTCGGCCTTTCAAAAAGATGAAAAAATTCTTAGAGAAGAGATCTTAAAGACTACTCCAGTTGATGAGCAACTCAGAGCTGATGCTTACGAATTGGCAATAAAGTCTTTATCTACAAGAGAGTACCTATACCCATATATTCCAACATCAGCCATATGGTTATCTCCTGTAGAGAAAAAATATATTCATTTATCTGGAGAGGAGGTTATGACCTTCTATTTAAAAAACTTTACTGATCCATACCTTTATCCAAAGGATTTTAATTTATACCAAGAGATTTTAACCTACACAGGTTCTGTACAATCTGAATCCGCCATGAGAACTGGTGGAGAATGGGCTTTCTCAAAAGCCACTATTATTAAAATAATTACTCCAGAACACTGGGAAAGTGATTTATATAAATCAAAAGAATTAATTACAAATTCAAAAAATCCTTATAGGAACAAATTAAATTTAAATTACTTTGACTATATTAAAGCTTGGGAGCTTGCTTTCTCTTATGAAAACAGGCAGAGAAAACATAGTTCGTTTATTCAGTTTAAAACTCAAAATATCACAAATTTTTATTACAGTAGTTATGTGAACTAACAATGATGAATAGTACGGGTGAATAGTAACCACAATGAATAGTGCAAATTAGTACCTTCTCGTCGGGGAGTTTAAGCCAGAGCAGAGCAAACCTATCCTCTCCTACCACCACCGGGCTCTGATACCAAACGGCTCCGGACCTTCGTTTGCTCTTTGTTTGATGTGAAGATGTAATAACTAGTAGTTTATGCACGCGCAGATAATATATTACAGAGAGAGATTTATTTGAGGAAAAGAAATTTTTTATTACAGTGGACTATATTACAAGGAGTAGGCTATCTGCCATTACAATACAAGACTCTTTTTTACAAACTCTATTCCAAACTCTGATTTCTTACATAACATACATACATATTTATAGTAGTACATTCGGTATTTCGGTTAACATTAACCGGCATCTTCCGTTCTTTTAAACCTTATCAACAAGCCTTATCTTCAGCAATAATTAGGCTTTAGTCCCATCACCTTTATGCTTTAGCTATCCTTCTGCCACTTCATCCCAACAATAATTAGGCTCTAGTCACATCACCTTTAAGTTTTAGCTATCTTTCTGCCACTTCATCCCAGCAATAATTAGGCTTTAGCTTTACGTCTCTTGAAAGAGGATTTTATCCTGTCAGAGAGCCTTCTAAATGTGGTTCAAGTGGAGGAAATCCAGGAGGCGGTGATAAAGGTATTTCGTCCATAATAAAAGTCACAATACCCGGCTGGTGGAAATATACATATACTATCCATACTCCGTTAACCTTCTTTTTAACACATCTCACATTGTGCCTTTGGCTTTTAGCATATTTTCTTCCATTTCTCCTTGGCCTTTTCATGAGCTTGGTTCTGTGGACATGCTCATAAGCTCATCATCACTATCCGATTCCAATATGTGCTTAAGTTGTATTTTTAAATTTTGTTTTGAAGAACTTTCCATTAATTCTTTTAGTAAATCAGATAATTCCCTTTTAGGTGAATCTGGTATTTTCTGTGATTCATGGCTAATTAAGCCTTTTTGTGAATAAATTGAATCCTTGAAAAATTCAAATTTATCCCACCATTTAATTAAAATTCTTCTTCCTAAATAAGGAATATTTTCACATTTGATTTCAAACTTTTGTAAAGTTCTTGGAACAATGATGACGTCCCATTTCATAATCCAGGGTACTTGATAAAGTGCTGCAAAATGTAGATTATGATATTTCATGGAATTATTTACTCGAACAAATTCATCATAAATATTTCTTATTTTTTGTGGTAAAATTACTGGATATAATCCAAAGTTTGAAAACCAGACTACAAACCAATTTGGAAAATTTGTGATATTTTAAGTTTTAAACTGAATAAACCAACTATGTTTTCTCTGCCTGTTTTCATAAGAGAAATCAAGCTCCCAAGCTTTAATATAGTCAAAGTAATTGAAATTTAATTTGTTCCTATAAGGATTTTTTGAATTTGTATAATTCTTTTGATTTATATAAATCACTTTCCCAGCGTTCTGGAGTAATTATTTTAATAATAGTGGCTTTTGAGAAAGCCCATTCTCCACCAGTTCTCGTGGCGGATTCAAATTGTACAGAACCTGTGTAGGTTAAAATCTCTTGGTAGAAATTAAAATCCTTTGGATAAAGGTATGGATCAGTAAAGTTTTTTAAATAGAAGGTCATAACCTCCTCTGCAGATAAATGAATATATTTTTTCTCTACAGGAGATACCCATATGGTTGATGTTGGAATATATGGGTATAGGTATTCTCTTGTAGATACAGTTTTTATTGCCAATTCGTAAGCATCAGCTCTGAGTTGCTCATCAACTGGAGTAGTCTTTAAGACCTCTTCTCTAAGAATTTTTTTCATCTTTTTGAAAGGCCGACTTATAAGTCGTTATGGGCCGAGATAGTGCAGTTTTACTGCTTTCTGCTTTTTCTTTACCTTTATTCATTTTTTCCCTGTAAAAATTCTCGAGTTAAGAAATCTGGTAATGCATTATCAGATCCTTTAATAAACTCAATATCAAAATCGAATACTGACAATATTGCTTGCCATCCAGCGAATATTTGTTTTGATGCAATGTTTCTAACATCTTTTTGTAAAATTTCTTTGGCAGACTTACAATCTACCCTTAACAAGAACTTTTGATTTAATAAATCACTTTTAAATTTTTGCACACATAATACAATTGCTAATATTTCCTTTTTAATAGTAGAGTAATTAACTCTTGGTCCTTGCCAAATTCCCGAAGTAAATCTGACTAAGGATTCTTTATTATAATTCTTTGTTTAAGAATACCACCATATCCTTTATCTGATGCATCAGTTTCGACTATTTTAAGTGCATCAGGATTAGGAATTGCAAGAGAAGGAATTTCCTTTATTTTTGCTTTTATCTTTATAACCGCTCTAGTATGTTCTTCTGTTCAAGCAGGTGGATTTTTCCTTAATCTTTCAAATAATGGTTTAGCATCATAAGCTAGATCTTTATAGAATTCGGAAACATAATTTAGGCTTCCTAAAAATCTTAGTAATTGATTTTTATCTTTAATTTCATTTGGAAATTTCTCTGCAAATATAATTGCTCTGTCAATAGGAAATATCGTTCCATCTTTTATAATATGTCCAAGAAATCTAATTTCTGTTTGAAAAAGCTTTATCTTCTTAGCTGATTCAGCTAATCCAGCTCTTTTAGTGGCATTTATAAAAATATTTAGGTGTTTAAAATGTTGATCAATTGATTCTGGGAATATAAGAACATCGTCAATATATACTATAGTAAATGCTGTATAAGCACTATAAATATCATTCATAATTTTTTGAAATTCTGAAGGGGCCTATTTTAACCCAAACGGCATTACATTCCATTCATAGTGGCCAAATGGAACAGTAAATGCAGTTTTATATCTATCTTCTTCTTTAATATGAATTTGCCAAAATCCAGTTTCATGTCAAATTTAGACATTACTCTAGCCGAATAAAGTCTTGCTAATAAATCCTTTTTTATTAGGAATTGGATATCTGATCCATCTTAATGCTTTGTTCAAAGGTTTATAATTTATAACTAGTCTTGGTACTCCTCTTTCTAGTTCTGCTGCATTTTCTACATAAAATGCTGAACAACTCCATGGACTGTTAGATGGTCTAATAAGGCCTTTCTGTAGTAGTTCTTCAATTTCCTTTTTGTAGATTTCTAGATGTCTTTGAGACATCGCTATAGGTCTAGCTTTTGTTGGGATTTGACTTTCTTTAAAGTCTGGTTCAGAAGGTAATCCTATCTCATGCTTTTTCCTCTGCCAAAAGGCATTAGGAGTGTCTGCACAAATGGTTTTTTCAATATAATTTTGTAGATCTTTAATCTTTTGTTGTAAGCTAGGTTGCACTAATTTTTCTTTTAATCTTTTGTAATTTATCTCCTGAGTTAAAGAGTTTAGAAACTTCTCTTTTCTTTTAATACTTTTTTGAATAATATCAAATTTATGATGTTGTGGTTGAGATACAAATTTGAATGTTAATTCTTGATTATTAATAGTACTTGTAATTCCTTCTTTTGATAATTTTGTTATAGGATATAACAAATGTAAGAAGGGATTTCCTAGTATAACATTATGAGATAAATTTTTAACCATTATAAATGGCATTTCTAGACAAATACCTTTATTGCAAACAGCTGTGTTTTGTAGCTTATAATTAACTAATAACTTTCTTCCATCTGCAGCATTTAGTATTTCGGTAGTTTTAGAAAAATATTTTGAAGGTACTAACCCTTCATTAACGCAGTTTAAGTCTGCACCTGAATCTATCGTTGCTATTGTAGTGAAATAATATTCTTTGTGAACTACAATAGTAACTTTAGTGTGCCATTTATGGGTGATTACCTTGTCGACGGCATTAATAAATGTTAAAGAGTTTAATTCTTCTTCTCTTTAAATATTGATAGTATTCTGGCTATCGTTCTTAGGGATTATCTCTATTAAAGACATTCTTTCTTTTAATTCTTTTATTTCTTGTTTAAGCATTTTAACTTCATGCTGTAATTCTGCAATTGTAGTTTCAGTGCTTACTGGGTCAATATTATTGGAAGTTTTAACTTTGTTTAGTATATCTTTTAAACTATAAGTTTCTGGTTCTTTTAATTTTAGTTTCTTTTCTCCTTTATGAGACTTTAAATATTTCTTTAACATATTTTTCTCTTCTTCTGGATCCGAAATTTTGTCTATGATGTCCAGAATAAAATTTTCTTCTTTCGTTAACATAAATAGTCCATTTGCTTTACATAAAGCTTTATAATAGTCACAATTTCCATCGCAACTATCAGATTCTGAATCATTAGCTGAATCGTATTCATTTTCGGGTTCTGAATCAATTTCTGTGATAATAGATAATTTTAAATTTTCGTTCTCTGAATCAGAGCTTGATATGAATAATTTTGCGAATGAATTTTTTAATTCTTCGTCTATTTCAAGTTTATTTATTTTATTTTTTAATTTACACTTATTAGCATAGTGACCTGGTGTTTTACATTTCCAACATATTGGAATTTTTCTTTTAGTAGGTTTATTTTGCTCTTTTCCTTTATAGGGTTTTTGTGATTTCCTTTTACGAGTTTTACTACTTTCAGCATAACTGTTTCTCCGAAATTTTTTATTTTTATAAAATTTTCTCTTATATGGTCTTTTACATCTTCTTTCTTCATTGGTTGGTTTTATAGGTGATAAACCTATTTGTTCACAGAAATCTCCTAGAATTCTTTTCCCATAAATTTTCTCCTTTTGGATTTGTTTATGTAATTTTATTTCATTACATAAATGAATTCCTTCTGCAACAACTTCCGCTGCTAATTCTCCATAAGTATATTGATTATATGGAATAGTTCCATTATTTTTTTGTTTTATTCGGTTTTAACTCTTTCTGAAAAGAAATAAGGTAGTCCTGATAAGAACTTTTCTTTCCAAAATTCATGATTACTATCACTTCTAGTAAATAGCTTTGAAAAATATACATCTTTATACCATCTGAACTAAGATAAATTCTGACATTTTAGATTCATTAATTGTTCTTGTGTTCTATATGTTTGAAGAGCAGTTGCTCCAATGAAATGTTTAGCTATTATATATATTAGCGTATTTACGCAATCAGTTTTGGTTATTCCATCTGCTAATTTTGTCGCAGTAAATATATATGCTTTTGCTTCATTAGAAAGATGAAAATCCCACCAACCTTTTAGTTGTCCTGTAAAACCTTGTACAATGGCTTTTGCTATTCTATCATCTGAATTGTTTTTAATTAAACATGCAGTAGCGTACATTGTCATATAATTTAGACAAGTTTGTATTTGGTATTCTGAATAACCATCTATATTCCATTCTACAATGAAGGTACCATCAAAAGATACGGCTCCATAATTGTTTTGTTCTTCAAATAAGAAGTCGACTGGTGTTGGTCTCGTATAATAAGGTTCACTATACGAGGTATTTCCATAATTAATTTTATTAATTTCAAAATTATTTTCTGGTTTATTATGTTCTATATTTAAGAACATATTTTGTAAATTACTTATTTCTTCATCTGAATTATTATCAGATTCTAGTTCCGAAGTTTCTCTAGATTCTTTGCTTTCAATTATGGGTGCAACTTCCTTTTCACTAATGTTTAAGGCGTCTAACCTTTTCATTATTTCTTTCAACATTTCGGAGTTTTCTCCTGGTTTATCCATATTCATCTCTAAATTTTGTGCAGGCCAGGGTTTGAATAAAACTTCATCTGTATCACAGACTTTTGTTTGATCTTTAGTAGATCCTTGTTCAATTCTTATAGGTTGATTACCTATTGATTGTAATGTTAAATTTGTGAAATTATTTTGCTCAATAATAGCTTCAAATGTTCTATCTTTTCTATAAGGAGTAGCTACAATTTCTTCTTTATCAATTTTAACTGATAAGTTTGCTTCCGGGGGATGTGTATGCTCCTAATAGTTTTTCCTGCTTTTGTTGTATACTCTTTATAAGCAGAATTTATATTGAAGACTGTTAATAAATCATCAAAATCTGGAAAACTGTCCTTTTGTTTTCCTATTTTGTAGGATTTTTCTATCATTATAAAGATATCATAATTTTCTGGTAAGTCATTTCCCATTTTGTTTAAAAATAATTTATATCTTTTAATCCACATTTCTTGTTCTTTTGGATCTTTCATAAAGAACCATTTTCTTCTGAATAAAACTTTGTTTTTTCAGATTCTGAAAAAGGAAATTCGAAGTCTTCTTCAAGAGTTATGGTATTTATACCAAACACTTATTTATCTTCATCATATCCCATATCTGAAGGTGTTGGCGATCTGGGATTTGATGGAGGAATTTCGACACTATATTCAGGTTGACTAACTCCGTCCATTGTGTTTCATACGATCACATTATCCTTTTCTATTTTTAAAAGAATAGCTTCAGCGCTGCTGAATCTTGGTTCCTCTAGTTTAGAGTTAGAACCTAATTTTAGGTGTGTGACTCTATCTTTTGAAAATCTAATTTCGACGTCACCATCAGAATATTCAACAATTTCTTTTAATTTTTTATTTTCTACTTTAGTAGGTTCATTTGCTTCTTCAAGAAGCCATTTTTCTGGTAAATTTACCTCATTCCAACTAATCGATTTTGGAACTACAACATTACTTTTACTGATGTCTGTTATAAACAGTGTAGTTGTACCTTGATTTTTAATTGGTATATGTTTTGTATCAGTAATAATAGTATTCATTACTTTACAGCATATTCTGTAAATAAGAATCACATTCTGTGTTCCTGGTTTCATATTAAAACCTTCAGTTTTTATATCCAAACAAATAGACTGGAGTAAATTTGGGTCGGATAAGGACATAGTAAAATTTGGAAAACATGATAAATAAATTGGCCCATCACATAATGTTGATTCACCTATTCCTAATAAGGAATCATGGAATTTATTATGTCTTTTATCTCTAACTGCAATAATAGCGGACGTATTTAGGCCTAATCTTGTAGCTGGTTTTAAGGCAACTTGAACTAGTCCAACATGAATAAATTTATACTTTTCTTTATGTAAATTCAAAAGCTTTTTTGAAAATAAACCAAATGAACTGTATCCTTCAGATAAAGGGATTGCCTGTTCAACCGTTTTAATTATATAATCAGTTTTTGTAGTAAAACTTCCAGTTTTCTTATAAATCTTTGAAGGCTAATAAGCCGGAATATTCCAATTGTTTAAGCTGGATTCTAAATCTGCATTTATAGTGATTTCTTTATTTTTACTGAGAACTTCTTTGTCTAGATTATCTAGACCGTTATTATCATTATTTCTAAATGATAATGCTCTAGTTAGTCTTTCCATATTACCTACCTTATCACTGTCAACGATTTACGCAAAACTTCCCTAAAAGCCTATTCACGGCAAACAAACGGGAAAAACACTGCTACGCGACTTAAGGACAAAGTACCGGGTTTCAAAGGCAAATAATAAGTAGGATTAGCTAGATTTTATCAGATAGAATTAAAATAATAACAGTTTGATAAGCTAGCACCGAGAAATTTTTACAGCAAATTTTAACTAACGATGATGAATAGTACGGGTGAATAGTAACCACGGATGAATAGTAGTACCTGGTGAATAGTAACCACGGATGAATAGTACAAAATAGTACCTTCTCGTCGGGGCGTTTAAGCCAGAGTAGAGCAAACCTATCCTCTCCTACAACCACCGGGCTCTGATACCAAACCGCTCGGACCTTCGTTTGCTCTTTGTTTGATGTGAAGATGTAGTAACTAGTAGTTTATGCACGCGCAGATAATATATTACAGAGAGAGACTTATTTGAGGAAAAGAAAATTTTTATTACAGTGGACTATATTACAAGGAGTAGGCTATCTGCCATTGCAATACAAGACACTTTTTTACAAACTCTATTGCAAACTCTGATTTCTTACATAACATACATACATATTTATAGTAGTACATTCGGTATTTCGGTTAACATTAACCGACATCTTCCGTTCTTTTAAACCTTATCAACAAGCCTTATCTTCAGCAATAATTAGGCTTTAGTCCCATCATCTTTATGCTTTAGCTATCCTTCTGCCACTTCATCCCAACAATAGTTAGGCTCTAGTCACATCACCTTTAAGTTTTAGCTATCTTTCTGCCACTTCATCCCTGCAATAATTAGGCTTTAGCTGTACGTCTCTTGAAAGAGGATTTTATCCTGTCTGAGAGCCTTCTAGATGTGGTACAGGTGGAGGAAATCCAGGAGGCGGTGATAAAGGTATTTCATCCATAATAAAAGTCACAATACCTGGCTGGTGGAAATATACATATACTATCCATACTCCATTAACCTTCTTTTTAACGCATCTCACATTGCCTTTGGCTTTTAGCATATTTTCTTCCATTTCTCCTTGGCCTTTTCATGAGCTTGGTTATGTGGACATGCTCATAAGCTCATCATCACTATCTGATTCCAATATTGTCTTAAGTTGTATTTTTAAATTTTGTTTTGAAGAACTTGCCATTAATTCTTTTAGTAAGTCAGATAATTCCCTTTTAGGTGAATCTGGTATTTTCTGTGGTTCATAGCTAATTAAGCCTTTTTGTGAACAAATTGAATCCTTGAAAAATTCAAATTTATCCCACCATTTAATTAAAATTCTTCTTCCTAAATAAGGAATATTTTCAAATTTGATTTCAAACTTTTGTAAAGTTCTTGGAACAATGATGACGTCCCATTTCATAATCCAGGGTACTTGATAAAGTGCTGCAAAATGTAGATTATGATATTTCATGGAAATATTTACTCGAACAAATTCATCATAAATATTTCTTATTTTTTGTGGTAAAATTACTGGATATAATCCAAAGTTTGAAAACCAGACTACAAACCAATTTGGAAAATTTGTGATATTTTGAGTTTTAAACTGAATAAACCAACTATGTTTTCTCTGCCTGTTTTCATAAGAGAAAGCAAGCTCCCAAGCTTTAATATAGTCGAAGTAATTGAAATTTAATTTGTTCCTATAAGGATTTTTTGAATTTTTAATTAATTCTTTTGATGTATATAAATCACTTTCCCAGTGTTCTGGAGTAATTATTTTAATAATAGTGGCTTTTGAGAAAGCCCATTCTCCACCAGTTCTCATGGCGGATTCAAATTGTACAGAACCTGTGTAGGTTAAAATCTCTTGGTAGAAATCAAAATCCTTTGGATGAAGGTATGGTAGAAATTAAAATCGTTTGGATAAAGGTATGGATCAGTAAAGTTTTTTAAATAGAAGGTCATATCCTCCTCTGCAGATAAATGAATATATTTTTTCTCTACAGGAGATACCCATATGGTTGATGTTGGAATATATGGGTATAGGTACTCTCTTGTAGATACAGACTTTATTGCCAATTCGTAAGCATCAGCTCTGAGTTGCTCATCAACTGGAGTAGTCTTTAAGACCTCTTCTCTAAGAATTTTTTCATCTTTTTGAAAGGCCGACTTATAAGTCGTTATGGGCCGAGATAGTGCAGTTTTACTGCTTTCTGCTTTTTCTTTACCTTTATTCATTTTTTCCCTGTAAAAATTCTCGAGTTAAGAAATCTGGTAATGCATTATCAGATCCTTTAATAAACTCAATATCAAAATCGAATACCGACAATATTGCTTGCCATCTAGCGAATATTTGTTTTGATGCAATGTTTTTAACATCTTTTTGTAAAATTTCTTTGGCAGACTTGCAATCTACCCTTAACAAGAACTTTTAATTTAATAAATCACTTCCAAATTTTTGCACACATAATACAATTGCTAATATTTCTTTTTTAATAGTAGAGTAATTAACTCTTGGTCCTTGCCAAATTCCCGAAGTAAATCTGACTATGGATTCTTTGTTATTAATTCTTTGTTTAAGAATACCACCATATCCTTTATCTAATGCATCAGTTTTAGGAATTGCAAGACAAGGAATTTCCTTTATTTTTGCTTTTATCTTTATAACCGCTCTAGTATGTTCTTCTGTCCAAGCAGGTGGATTTTTCCTTAAACTTTCAAATAATGGTTTAGCATCATGAGCTAGATCTTTATAGAATTCGGAAACATAGTTTAGGCTTCCTAAAAATCTTTGTAATTGATTTTTATCTTTAATTTCATTTGGAAATTTCTCAGCAAATATAATTGCTCTGTCAATAGGAAATATCGTTCCATCTTTTATAATATGTCCAAGAAATCTAATTTCTGTTTGAAAAAGCTTTATCTTCTTAGCTGAGACAGCTAATCCAGCTCTTTTAGTGGCATTTATAAAAATATTTAGGTGTTTAAAATGTTGATCAATTGATTCTGAAAATATAAGAACATCGTCGATATATACTATAGTAAATGCTGTATAAGCACTATAAATATCATTCATAATTTTTTGAAATTCTGAAGGGCATTTTTTAACCCAAACGGCATTACATTCCATTCATAGTGGCCAAATGGAACAGTAAATGCAGTTTTATATCTATCTTCTTCTTTAATCTGAATTTGCCAAAATTCAGATTTCATGTCAAATTTAGACATTACTCTAGCCGAATAAAGTCTTGCTAATAAATCCTTTTTATTAGGAATTGGATATCCGATCCATCTTAATGCTTTTTTCAAAGGTTTATAATTTATAACTAGTCTTGGTACTCCTCTTTCTAGTTCTGCTGCATTTTCTACATAAAATGCTGAACAACTCCATGGACTGTTAGATGGTCTAATAAGGCCTTTCTGTAGTAGTTCTTCAATTTCCTTTTTACAAATTTGTAGATGTCTTTGAGACATCGCTATTGGTCTAGCTTTTGTTGGGATTTGACTTTCTTTAAAGTCTGGTTCATAAGGTAATCCTATCTCATGCCTTTTCCTCTGCCAAAAGGCATTAGGAGTGTCTGCACAAATGGTTTTTTCAATATAATTTTGTAGATCTTTAATCTTTTGTTGTAAGCTGGGTTGCACTTATTTTTCTTTTATTCTTTTGTATTTGATCACCTGAGTTAAAGAGTTTAGAAAATTCTCTTTTCTTTTAATTCCTTTTTGAATAATATCAATTTTATGATGTTGTGGTTGAGATACAAATTTGAATGTTAATTCTTGATTATTAATAGTACTCGTAATTCCTTCTTTTGATATTTTTGTTATAGGATATAACAAATGTAAGAAGGGATTTCCTAGTATAACATTATGAGATAAATTTTTAACCATTATAAATGGCATTTCTAGACAAATACCTTTATTGCAAACAGCTGTGTTTTGTAGCTTATAATTAACTAATAACTTTCTTCCATCTGCAGCATTTAGTATTTCGGTAGTTTTAGAAAAATATTTTGAAGGTACTAACCCTTCATTAATGCAGTTTAAGTCTGCACCTGAATCTATCATTGCTATTGTAGTGAAATAATATTCTTTGTGAACTACAATAGTAACTTTAGTGTGCCATTTATGGGTGATTACCTTGTCGACGGCATTAATAAATGTTAAAGAGTTTAATTCTTCTTCTCCTAAAATATTGTTAGTATTCTGGCTATCGTTCTTAGGGATTATCTCTATTAAAGACATTCTTTCTTTTAATTCTTTTATTTCTTGTTTAAGCATTTTAACTTCATGTTGTAATTCTGCAATTGTAGTTTCAGTGCTTACTGGGTTAATATTATTGGAAGTTTTAACTCTGTTTAGTATATCTTTTAAACTATAAGTTTCTGGTTCTTTTAATTTTAGTTTCTTTTCTCCTTTATGAGACTCTAAATATTTCTTTAACATATTTTTCTATTCTTCCGGATCCGAAATTTTGTCTATGATGTCCAGAATAAAAATTTCTTCTTTTGTTAACATAAATAGTCCATTTGCTTTACATAAAGCTTTATAATAGTCACAATTTCCATCGCAACTATCAGATTCTGAATCATTAGCTGAATCGTATTCATTTTCAGGTTCTGAACCAATTTCTGTGATAATAGATAATTTTAAATTGTCTTTCTCTGAATCAGAGCTTGATATAAATAATTTTTCGAATTATTTATATCAAGCTCTGATTCATTCGCAAAATTATTTTACGAATGAATTTTGCAATATGGCCTTAAGTTGTATTTTCAGGTTCTGTGGACATGCTCATAAGCCCATCATCACTATATGATTCCAATATGGCCTTAAGTTGTATTTTTAAATTTTGTTTTGAAGAACTTGCCATTAATTCTTTTAGTAAATCAGATAATTCCCTTTTAGGTGAATCTGGTATTTTCTGTGGTTCATGGCTAATTAAGCCTTTTTGTGAATAAATTGAATCCTTGAAAAATTCATATTTATCCCACCATTTAATTAAAATTCTTCTTCCTAAATAAGGAATATTTTCAAATTTGATTTCAAACTTTTGTAAAGTTTTTGGACAATGATGACGTCCCATTTCATAATCCAGGGTACTTGATAAAGTGCTGCAAAATGTAGATTATGATATTTCATGGAAATATTTACTCGAACAAATTCATCATAAATATTTCTTATTTTTTGTGGTAAAATTACTGGATGTAATCCAAAGTTTGAAAACCAGACTACAAACCAATTTGGAACATTTGTGATATTTTGAGTTTTAAACTGAATAAACCAACTATGTTTTCTCTGCCTGTTTTCATAAGAGAAAGCAAGCTCCCAAGCTTTAATATAGTCAAAGTAATTGAAATTTAATTTGTTCCTATAAGGATTTTTTGAATTTGTAATTAATTCTTTTGATTTATATAAATCACTTTCCCAGTGTTTTGGAGTAATTATTTTAATAATAGTGGCTTTTGAGAAAGCCCATTCTCCACCAGTTCTCATGGCGGATTCAAATTGTACAGAACCTGTGCAGGTTAAAATCTCTTGGTAGAAATTAAAATCCTTTGGATAAAGGTATGGATCAGTAAAGTTTTTTAAATAGAAGGTCATAACCTCCTCTGCAGATAAATGAATATATTTTTTCTCTACAGGAGATACCCATATGGTTGATGTTGGAATATATGGGTATAGATACTCTCTTGTAGATACAGACTTTATTGCCAATTCGTAAGCATCAGCTCTGAGTTGCTCATCAACTGGAGTAGTCTTTAAGACCTCTTCTCTAAGAATTTTTTCATCTTTTTGAAAGGCCGACTTATAAGTCGTTAGGGCCGAGATAGTGCAGTTTTACTGCTTTCTGCTTTTTCTTTACCTTTATTCATTTTTTCCCTGTAAAAATTCTCGAGTTAAGAAATCTGGTAATGCATTATCAGATCCTTTAATAAACTCAATATCAAAATCGAATACTGACAATATTGCTTGCCATCTAGCGAATGTTTGTTTTGATGCAATGTTTTTAACATCTTTTTGTAAAATTTCTTTGGCAGACTTACAATCTACCCTTTACAAGAACTTTTGATTTAATAAATCACTTTCAAATTTTTGCACACATAATACAATTGCTAGTATTTCTTTTTTAATAGTAGAGTAATTAACTCTTGGTCCTTGCCAAATTCCCGAAGTAAATCTGACTAAGGATTCTTTATTATTAATTCTTTGTTTAAGAATACCACCATATCCTTTATCTGATGCATCAGTTTCGACTATTTTAAGTGCATCAGGATTAGGAATTGCAAGACAAGGAATTTCCTTTATTTTTGCTTTTATCTTTATAACCGCTCTAGTATGTTCTTCTGTCCAAGTAGGTGGATTTTTCCTGAATCTTTCAAATAATGGTTTAGCACCATAAGCTAGATCTTTATAGAATTCGGAAACATAGTTTAGGCTTCCTAAAATCTTTGTAATTAATTTTTATCTTTAATTTCATTTGGAAATTTCTCTGCAAATATAATTGCTCTGTCAATAGGAAATATTGTTCTATCTGTCCAAGAAATCTAATTTCTGTTTGAAAAAGCTTTATCTTCTTAGATGATACAGCTAATCCAGCTCTTTTAGTGGCATTTATAAAAATATTTAGGTGTTTAAAATGTTGATCAATTGATTCTGAAAATATAAGAACATCGTCAATATATACTGTAGTAAATGCTGTATAAGCACTATAAATATCATTCATAATTTTTTGAAATTCTGAAGGGGCCGTTTTTAAGCCAAACGGCATTACATTCCATTCATAGTGGCCAAATGGAACAGTAAATGCAGTTTTATATCTATCTTCTTCTTTAATCTAAATTTGCCAAAATCCAGATTTCATGTCAAATTTAGACATTACTCTAGCCGAATAAAGTCTTGCTAATAAAACCTTTTTATTAGGAATTGGATATCTGATCCATCTTAATGCTTTGTTCAAAGGTTTATAATTAATAACTAGTCTTGGTACTCCTCTTTCTAGTTCTGCTGCATTTTCTACATAAAATGCTGAACAACTCCATGGACTGTTAGATGGTCTAATAAGGCCTTTCTGTAGTAGTTCTTCAATTTTCTTTTTACAGATTTCTAGATGTCTTTGAGACATCGCTATAGGTCTAGCTTTTGTTGGGATTTGACTTTCTTTAAAGTCTGGTTCATAAGGTAATCCTATCTCATGCTTTTTCCTCTGCCAAAAGGAATTAGGAGTGTCTGCACAAATGGTTTTTTCAATTTTTTGTAGATCTTTAATCTTTTGTTGTAAGCTGGGTTGCACTAATTTTTCTTTTATTCTTTTGTAATTTATCTCCTGAGTTAAAGAGTTTAGAAACTTCTCTTTTCTTTTAATACTTTTTTGAATAATATCAATTTTATGATGTTGTGGTTGAGATACAAATTTGAATGTTAATTCTTGATTATTAATAGTACTCGTAATTCCTTCTTTTGATATTTTTGTTATAGGATATAACAAATGTAAGAAGGGATTTCCTAGTATAACATTATGAGATAAATTTTTAACCATTATAAATGGCATTTCTAGACAAATACCTTTATTGCAAACAGCTGTGTTTTGTAGCTTATAATTAACTAATAACTTTCTTCCATCTGCAGCATTTAGTATTTCGGTAGTTTTAGAAAAATATTTTGAAGGTACTAACCCTTCATTAATGCAGTTTAAGTCTGCATCTGAATCTATCATTGCTATTGTAGTGAAATAATATTCTTTATGAACTACAATAGTAACTTTAGTGTGCAATTTATGGGTGATTACCTTGTTGACGGCATTAATAAATGTTAAAGAGTTTAATTCTTCTTCTCCTAAATTATTGTTAGTATTCTGGCTATCGTTCTTAGGGATTATCTCTATTAAAGACATTCTTTCTTTTAATCCTTTTATTTCTTGTTTAAGCATTTTAACTTCATGCTGTAATTCCACAATTGTAGTTTCTGTGCTTACTGGGTTAATATTATTGGAAGTTTTAACTCTGTTTAGTATATCTTTTAAACTATAAGTTTCTGGTTCTTTTAATTTTATTTTCTTTTCTCCTTTATGAGACTCTAAATATTTCTTTAACATATTTTTCTATTCTTCTGGATCCGAAATTTTGTCTATGATGTCCAGAATAAAATTTTCTTCTTTTGTTAACATAAATAGTCCATTTGCTTTACATAAAGCTTTATAATAGTCACAATTTCCATCGCAACTATCAGATTCTGAATCATTAGCTGAATCGTATTCATTTTCGGGTTCTGAATATATTTCTGTGATAATAGATAATTTTAAATTGTCTTTCTCTAAATCAGAGCTTGATATAAATAATTTTGCGAATGAATTTTTTAATTCTTCGTCTATTTCAAGATTACTTATTTTATTTTTTAATTTACACTTATTAACATAGTGACCTGGTGTTTTACATTTCCAACATATTGGAATTTTTATTTTAGTAGGTTTATTTTGCTCTTTTCCTTTATAGGGTTTTTGTGATTTCCTTTTACGAGTTTTACTACTTTCAGCATAACTGTCTCTCCGAAAAAATTTATTTTTATAAAATTTTCTCTTAGATGGTCTTTTAAATCTTCTTTCCTCATTGGTTGGTTTTATTGGTGATAAACCTATTTGTTCACAGAAATCTCCTAGAATTCTTTTCCGATAAATTTTCTCCTTTTGGATTTGTTTATGTAATTTTATTTCATTACATAAATGAATTCCTTCTGCAACAACTTCTGCTGCTAATTCTCCATAAGTTTATTGATTATATGGAATAGTTCCATTATTTTTTTGTTTTATTCGGTTTTTAACTCTTTCTGAAAAGAAATGAGGTAGTCCTGATAAGAACTTTTATTTCCAAAATTCATGATTACTATCACTTCTAGTAAATAGCTTTGAAAAATATACATGTTTATACCATCTGAACTGAGATAAATTCTGACATTTTAGATTCATTAATTTTTCTTGTGTTCTATCTGTTTGAAGAGCAGTTGCTCCAATGAAATGTTTAGCTATTGTATATATTAGCGTATTTACGCAATCGGTTTTGGTCATTCCATCTTCTAATTTTGTCGCAGTAAATATATGCGCTTTTGCTTCATTAGAAAGATGAAAATCCCACCAACCTTTTAGTTGTCCTGTAAAACCTTGTACAATGGCTTTTGTTATTCTATCATCTGAATTGTTTTTAATTAATCATGCAGTTGCGTACATTGTCATATAATTTAGACAAGTTTGTATTTGATATTCTGAATAACCATCTATATTCCATTCTACAATGGAGGTACCATCAAAAGATACGGCTCCATAATTGTTTTGTTCTTCAAATAAGAGGTCGACTGGTGTTGGTCTCGTATAATAAGGTTTACTATACGAGGTATTTCCATAATTAATTTTATTAATTTCAAAATTATTTTCTGGTTTATTCTGTTTTATATTTAAGAACATATTTTGTAAATTACTTATTTCTTCATCTGAATTATTATCAGATTCTAGTTCTGAAGTTTCGCTAGATTCTTTGCTTTCAATTATGGGTGCAACTTCCTTTTCACTAATGTTTAAGGTGTAACAACCCGCATATTTATCGGTGGTATATTTAAATATTTTATTTAAATATGACGTCGTTTGACGGATTATGGTCCGAAAAGCTACTTTCTACAAACGGTCGAATTGGGTCTCAAGACCACCTCCATTGGTTCCAAAATGGCGTTTGCGATCTTTTTGAGTATAATCTTTGATATGTTTGGAGTAAGTGAAATTTTGACCTTTTCTATTGGGCTTTGGGCTTGGGTTTCACCCAAACTGTTCTATTAACCTCAACCCGGCCCTTCTCTCCTCTCATTCACTTATTCATTTCTTAAACTTAAGCTAAAAACTGATAATGGTGGAAGGGAAAGGGAAATAGAAATTGCAAACCCTAGCTCTTCTTGCTAGCTCATATTCTTGCTCCAAAATCAAAGAGAAACAATAGGTAAGCTCCATCTCCATCTTCTCCATCTCTTCTCCTCTTTAATTTCAGTAATTTCCTAACCCTAACTTAGGAAATACTTGCTTTGATTCTAGATTGAAGCTTGTAGTGTTGAAGTGGAGTGTAGTTGGTTGGTTCCTTTCATTTGTGCTTCTTCATCTTCTTTGTTTTGTGTGAAAAGGTGAGTTTTGAACTCACATCTACTTCTCTTGATATAATGGGTGTTGGTATGAGTTCCTAACAAGTATGCATGTGCCATTGTTTTGGAATTGGAAAGAATTTGCATTTCATTGAAATAGGGCAGGAAGTGCAAAATCACCAGGTTCGGCCGACCGAGTGCAGGCTTCGGTCGACCGACCTGCTGCCCCAAGCCATATTGGGTTTTCTGCATCTGGCCGGCCGACCGAGCCCTGCAGTCCGGTCGACCGACCTGCTTTGTTTTGCCTGTTTTCCTTATTTTGCATATTTGATTGATTTTTCCGGATTCTATCGATTCAAGTTGCTTTTTAGTGTTTGTTATTGCATCTTTGACTTTGATAACTTACTCTTGACTTCATCCACGGGTTTTTATAAAATAATCTCTCAAATCACATTTAAAAGCTCGTTTCTCCAATTTATAATTTCTATTTAAAACACACACTTTCGCACTTCGAGCGAAGTGGAAGGGTGATTAAATGGTTGGGCAAAACACTGGACCATGAATCTGTGCGTTTATCCTTCTGATTAATGCCCGACCTATTCGATTAATCGTTTTGACCTTCGGGTTTGGTTTATCGATGATATGAGGTAAATTTGTACTGCTTTGAGTGTGAAATAAACTAACGGATAGTAAACCATTTAGTGCGAACGGGTGGTTATGGGACTCACGTTACCACTTTTCGGATTCCTCTCTGGGAGTTTGTGACACATGCTGCCTTTGGGATAGTGTCTTCGGACTGTCTCCTCCGGCTTGTTTCCTTTAAATATCGCCTTTGGAGTTGGTCCTTTGCCCCGACTCGCAAAAATATTTGGGTTTGTCGGTTATCTTTAGTATTGCCTTCGGAGTGGTTTCTTCACCACCGCTCAAGAGAAAATGGAGTGGTTTCTTCAGCACCGCTCATGAGATATTGGAGTGGTTTCTTCACCACCGCTCAAGAGATATTGGAATGGTTTCTTCACCACCGCTCAAGAGAAAATGGAGTGGTTTCTTCACCACCGCTCATGAGATATTAGAGTGGTTTCTTCACCACCGCTCGAGAGATATTGGAGTGGTTTCTTCACCACCGCTCGAGAGATATTGGAGTGGTTTCTTCACCACCGCTTGGTGTTTGTTATTTGCCTTTTGGCTTGCCTTGGGATATTCTTATCCTTTGATTATCTATGATGCCGATGATATGAGGCTTGTTTTATTATGTTCATCTTATGCTAGATGATTGTGTTATCTCCCTTAGAGATATTTGTTATACTATATGACCTTGCAGGTTCATTATCGTTCAGTTTGTCTAACTGATTTGTCTAGCTAGACTGACCCGTGTATTTTATACTCGGGTCAGACCGAGATGTTTCAGGTTAGGTGCTTTTGGACTTAGCCTCTTTTGCTTCCGCATGGACTATTCCGCTGACTCCTTTTTGTCTTAGCTTTTTGTGTAGTCCTTTCTGTTATAACTCTGATATGCATTCATCTGGAACTCGTCTGTATATTGTGGCTTGCTATACCACTTGACATGTATTATTTTATATACTCTGTTATGTATCTATATATGTGTATATGATGGTTTACTGTTCTGTGATGTAGATTGCATTTGAGTTATTATATTCTGTTCTGATAGATCCTATAGCCATTGTAGTCTTGCTTTAAATATTTAATGAATACGTCGAACTGTTTGTGAATCTACTTTTCGACGTGTTTAGTGAATAGTTAAGGTAAGACTACACATGGTCGCTCCTATCCAGCCTTATTCTCCGTGTTAGCAGACAGTATTATCTATACAATACTCTTTGCTAACGTGGGTATAGAGGTGGGGCGTCACATAAGGCGTCTAACCTTTTCATTATTTCTTTCAACATTTCGGAGTTTTCTCCTGGTTTATCCATATTCATCTCTAAATTTTGTGCAGGCCAGGGTTTGAATAAAACTTCATCTGTATCACAGACTTTTGTTTGATCTTTAGTAGATCCTTGTTCAATTCTTATAGGTTGATTACCTATTGATTGTAATGTTAAATTTGTGAAATTATTTTGCTCAATAATAGCTTCAAATGTTCTATCTTTTCTATAAGGAGTAGCTACAATTTCTTCTTTATCAATTTTAACTGATAAGTTTGCTTCCGGGGGATGTGTATGCTCCTAATAGTTTTTCCTGCTTTTGTTGTATACTCTTTATAAGCAGAATTTATATTGAAGACTGTTAATAAATCATCAAAATCTGGAAAACTGTCCTTTTGTTTTCCTATTTTGTAGGATTTTTCTATCATTATAAAGATATCATAATTTTCTGGTAAGTCATTTCCCATTTTGTTTAAAAATAATTTATATCTTTTAATCCACATTTCTTGTTCTTTTGGATCTTTCATAAAGAACCATTTTCTTTTATATTTATTTTCTTCTGAATAAAACTTTGTTTTTTCAGATTCCGAAAAACGAAATTCGAACTCTTCTTCAAAAGTTATGGTATTTATACCAAACACAGATTTATCTTCATCATATCCCATATCTGAAGGTGTTGGCGATCTGGGATTTGATGAAGGAATTTCGACACTATATTCAGGTTGACTAACTCCGTCCATTGTGTTTGGTACGATTACATTTTCCTTTTCTATTTTTAAAGGAATAGCTTCAGCGCTGCTGAATCTTGGTTCCTCTAGTTTAGAGTTAGAACCTAATTTTAGGTGTGTGACTCTATCTTTTGAAAATCTAATTTCGACGTCACCATCAGAATATTCAACAATTTCTTTTAATTTTTTATTTTGCTACTTTAGTAGGTTCATTTGCTTCTTCAAGAAGCCATTTTTCTGGTAAATTTACATCATTCCAACTAATCGATTTTGGAACTACAACATTACTTTTACCGATGTCTGTTATAAACAGTGTAGTTGTACCTTGATTTTTAATTGGTATATGTTTTGTATCAGTAATAATAGTATTCATTACTTTATAGCATATTCTATAAATAAGAATCACATTCTGTGTTCCTGGTTTCATATTAAAACCTTTAGTTTTTATATCCAAACAAATAGACTGGAGTAAATTTGGGTCGGATAAGGACATAGTAAAATTTGGAAAACATGAAAAATAAATTGGTCCATCACATAATGTTGATTCAACTATTCCTAATAAGGAATCATGGAATTTATTATGTCTTTTGTCCCTAACTGCAATAATAGCGGACGCATTTAGACCTAATCTTGTAGCTGGTTTTAAGGCAACTTGAATTAGTCCAACATGAATAAATTTATACTTTTCTTTATGTAAATTCAAAAGCATTTTTGAAAATAAACCAAATGAACTGTATCCTTCAGATAAAGGGATTTCCTGTTCAACCGTTTTTATTATATAATCAGTTTTTGTAGTAAAACTTCCAGTTTTCTTATAAATCTTTGAAGGCTAATAAGCCGGAATATTCCAATTGTTTAAGCTGGATTCTAAATCTGCATTTATAGTGATTTCTTTATTTTTACTGAGAACTTCTTTGTCTAGATTATCTAGACCGTTATTATCATTATTTCTAAATGATAATGCTCTAATTAGTCTTTCCATATTACCTACCTTATCACTGTCAACGATTTACGCAAAACTTCCCTAAAAGCCTATTCACGGCAAACAAACGGGAAAAACACTGCTACGCGACTTAAGGACAAAGTCCCGGGTTTCAAAGGAAAATAATAAGTAGGATTAGCTAGATTTTATCAGATAGAATTAAAATAATAATAGTTTGATAAGCTAGCACCGAGAAATTTTTACAGCAAATTTTAACTAACGATGATGAATAGTACGGGTGAATAGTAACCACGGATGAATAGTAGTACCTGGTGAATAGTAACCACGGATTTATTTGAATATAACGTAGGTAATATTTAGGTTTATGGGTACCTTCTCATCGAGCCGTTTGGTATCAGAGCCCGGTGGTGGTAGGAGAGGATAGGTTTGCTCTGCTCTGGCTTAAACGCCCCGACGAATAATCATAGCTAACAAAACAATTCCATACAATTCAAGCAATGCAAAACATCAATGGTAAGGACCAAAATGCACAGATACAATAATGCTTTTATTCTGATGTTCTTCAATGGTAAGCACCTAATTATAGTACCTTTTTATAACACTTATATTATATAACTATAGCGCTTTTTAAGCGCTATTGTTTATTTTTCTGTGTGTTTAATGCTTTCTACTATATATTACAGTTTAGTGACAACATATTAAAAATGAATCTTCTTAAACACACAGCAATATGAACAATATAAGAGTCGAAGAATATAATAATCATAAAATGTAATGCATTATGAATATTAGTTAACAATTACAGCACCCTTCATATGGTAATTTAGCACACATGGTAAGACATTCCTCTAAAGCATAAAACAGATTTTTGCAGTATAGAAAAATTAAATGAAATTTCTCAAATTTAGCAAAAATTAATTGTGGATTTTACATGACCATCGGCATTCAGAAGAACATTCTCAAGTTTAAGTCCCTATGAATTACCCCATAATCAAGATGATAAACGATAGACACAATTTCTGCAGTGTAGATACGGTGTAGGTGTATTGACTCATAAGTCTTTGCCCAAAACTTGAATCATTTGAGACAACATTGAGTGGTGTATATGGCAGCAGTCATCTATGAAGGTTGAAACTTTAAGTATTTAATATTCAACAAGAAATGCTTCAGCTATATATCGTGAGTAATAACACTTTGATTTCAATGCTAAATAATGTATATATTGTAGTTATAGTAAATGTCGGTAGTAATTGCAAACCTTCGTATCATTTTGAGCTAATTTAAGGAACCATACCAAGAATACACATGGGTTTGGGACAGATATGTTGAATCAATTCTTCAAGGAATACTTGTATAAATTTGAAGAAAATCCAGCATTTGTTTTGGAAAAAGAAATCACTAGTTTAGATATTTTATAATTGTATTCGTAAATAGAAGATACCATTCTACTTCATTTTTGTTACCCAAAAGTCAGCTACTTAGTAGCTATACAGAATGAAAATGCAATTAGTAGCTATATAGAACAAATATGCATTTATGCAACTGACATTTAAAGTGAACCAAACAAAATCATCTTATGTCATATGTTAAGAAATTTGTTTATTATGCAAGATAATTAAATAAGAGGTATAATTAAATAAGTTGTAGTATAGAGTAAGAATTAGATATGTGTCCATACACTACTTCATCCTGGCCCATATATAAAATAGAACAAGGAGTAAAAGAGTAGATAGTGGTAGACCATGAGAAAAAAGTATCTGCATTATTGTCATTAGACGGTTAATCAATTTTTATAAACTTAGTTAATTATTATTATTATTATCATTATTGTTATTGTTATTATACATACACACACACACACACACACACACACACATAAACTTGGTTACTTTATAGAGAACTTAGTTATTTTCATAAAATTTATTGATCTACATCTATAAACTTAGTTATGTTTTATAAAATTTAGAAATTTATAAAACGAATTAGATGTAAAGATGTTGAATACTTTATAATTTGTTATTGTTGTTGTTATTACCATTATAAAGTTAATTTTCTTAAACATAATTAATTTATTATTATTGCAAACTCTTTTAATTTTATAAGCTTTTCTAATTCTTATTAACTTAATTAATGAAGCTAATTTTACAAACTTAGCTAATTTATTGTTATTATATGAATTTAGTTAAATTTTATAAAACTTAGTTAAATTGGTTAATAATTTATCATTTATCATTATTATTGTTATTATTCTAAACTTAGTTATTTTTTATAAAACTTAGTTAATTTCATAATTTATTAATATTGGTATCATTATCATTATTATAAATTTAGTTAATTTTTATAAACTTATTTAATTTTTACAGAACATAATTGACGAAGTTAATTACTATAATCTTAAATAATTTATTTTGATTATTATTATTATATAAATTTAGTTAATTTTCAAAAATATTATTTAACTTGGTTAATATTTTATGATTTGTTATTATTATTACTATAAACGTAGTTAATTTTTGTAAAACTTATAGTTAATTTATTATTATTATAATTAATGTTATTGTTATTGTCGTAAACACAAAATAATTTTGATCATTATTATTACTACTGTACGAACTTGGTAAAATCTCGTTTATTGTTTATCATTCGACCCAAACAAATATTAGTAAAATAAATAAAATTTAATATCTAACGAACACCCGGCCTAGTTGATTTATTATTATTATTATTTAAATTTTATTGATTTTCATAAAACTTAGTTTGGTTAGTATTTTATAATTTATTACTATTATTATAAACTTATTTAATTTTTGTTTAGATAATTTATTATTTTTGTTATTAACATGGTAAATTTTGATTATTATTATTAGTATATTATGAACTTGGTAAATCTTGTCCAGTAACAATAGATAGTGTAGAATATGGAGAGTAGCATAGGTAATGTAAAGTGTTCAATTTGATATCTTTTGGTGGTTCTGGCAGAAGCTGAGGTAGGCAATATGCAGTGGAGACATCGTTATGCCAACGGAAGTTGATTGTGCAAGATTATTATGGGGTTAGTTTAGGTTGTTCTAGCCAGTTTCTAAAGCTTTAAGGAGTACTAGAGATGAACTTGAGGACAAGTTAAAGTAATTGATTTCATTAATTCTTTCGTGTTAATCCATAACTGTTGTTGGTGGTTTGTCCATTCCGATATGTTCCTTTTAGATCGTGTCCATAACAATTGTTTCAAGCAATAAATACCTAACTAATTTTTATAAACATGGTTAATTTATTATAATTGCTATACCTATGCTTAAACATGGAAAACTTAATTAATTTTTGTAAACTTAGTTAGTTTATTACTATTACTATTATCGTAATAATAGTAATAATTTAAACTCGATTATTTTTTTATAAAACTTAGTCAACTTGGTTAATATTTTATAATTCATTATTATTATTGTTGTTGTTGTTGTTATAAACTCGGTTACTTTTCATGAACTTAGTTAATTTATTATTATTATTACAAACATAGTTAATTGTTATAAAACTTGATTAATATTCATAGACTTGGTTTGTTTATTGTTATTATTGATATTATAATCGATTATGTTATTGTTACTATCATTATCATCGTTATAATAAACTTAGTTTATGTAAACTTAGTAAATTTATTATTGTTGTTGTTGTTGTTGTTGTTGTTGTTACATAAACTTAGTTAATTTTAATAAAACTTGGTTAATATTTTATTATTTTATTATTATAAACTTAGTTAATTTTTTATAAACCTTATAGTTGATTTGTTGTTGTTGTTATTATAAGAACTTGGTTACATTTTTATTAAACTTAGTAAATTTTCATAATTTTATTTAATTTTTATAAAATTTTATTTAATACGTAGAAAATTATTTAATTTTTATAAAACTTTGTTAATTAAATTAAATTATTATATATTTAAATTTTATAAATTGATGATTTTTTTATAAAACTTGGTTAACTTAATTAATTTTTATAAACTTAGCTAACTTAGTTAAATTTTTATACGACTTAATTAGTTTTTATAAACTAGTTATTTTTTTACAATACTTTATTAACATAGCTAAAATTTTGTAAAACTTAACTAATTTGTATAAATATGTTTAATTTTTATAAAACTTTCTTAGCATAGTTAAATTTTACAAAAATTAATTGATTTTTATAAACTTATCAGATTTCATAAAATTCCGACAACTCCTTTTCCCGGTTAGTGCTTTACCTGACACCCCAATTCAACATATGTTTAGATGATCAAAAAAAGATCGGATTCATATCATATATAATAAAATATACTACACGATAACACACACATTTAAACGCATAAAAGCATACCTTTTATTTGCAGCTTTAGCTATCAATCTTCCCTGTATCAAATCAATGTTTGGTGTACCTATATACCACAGTAAATGAAATAATTAGAATGCAAATCTATAAAAGACATATGTAATACTCACCATATGCTCAATTTAGTGATCCATGAAAAAGTTTTGACAACTCCAATGCAGCTTAACTTCCTCGTTTCGGTATACCTAGAAATCGCGAACACAAATTCAAATAGCAGCTCCATGCTTGGCTCAAACAGGCTTCGACATGGGAATTTTCAGATTTGATGGCACAATATTCAAGGCAGCAAAACCGCAAACGTCGAATGGACAAGTACATAAATTTATTTTTTACTTAACAATAATGCTACCAATCAAAATTATAACAAATATAAAATACCTAGTAGCTATTTGATCGAAATACATGCTTGATTATTTTATAAATTGTTTTGACTGCTATTTATAACAAAATTGATGCCAATATATATGCAAAAATTGATATCTAGTTTCTGTTTGATATAAGTTGATGCTCAGTAAATTTTAATTATTTAGCTGACTGTCGTGTATGACAAAAGTGATACAAAAATAAATGCAAAACCGATACCTAGTAGTTGTTTGATTGAAATTCAAGTTTGGTTATTTTATAAATTATTTTGATTGTTATTTATAACAAAAATGATACATAGTATCTATTTGATAAAGGTTGATACACTATAATTTTAGTTATTTATTTGACTGATATGTATGACAAAAGTGATACCAAAATAATGCAAAACCGATACCTAGTAGCTGTTTGTTTGGAGTTGATGCTTATTTACTTTATAAATAATTTTGAATGTTATTTATATCAAAAATGATACACATATTTGCAAAAATGATACTTGGTTTCTATTGATATAATTTGATGCTTTGTAATTTTAATTATTCATTTGACTGTCATGTATGGTAAAAGCGATACCAAAATAATGCAAAACTGATACTAGTAATCGTTTGTTTGGAGTTAATGCCTAGTTATTTTATAAATTATTTTGACTGTAATTTATATCAAAGCTAATACCAAAATATATGCAAAATTGATACTAATTTTTTTTAATTATTTTATTTAAAAGCGTATGATCTATTTGCATCATTATCTCTTAAATAAAATGTTATATACTTGTTATGTACCCGATACTACAAGTGATGCAAACTGATATTAACAATATATTTTTCTTTAAATAGGGTTGACTGTAGTATATATGTCATGATATTCATCATATCATTGAACATAAACCAAATACCGATCAAAATAAAACCTGAACAAATGTTGTGAACAAGGGCAAAATTGTGTATGACATATTGACGAACAATGATCATTATTCGAATTTAGCCAAGTTCATGTCAACACTGAAAAAGAAGAATATATAAAGAAGTGAATTTGTTGTAACAACTAATGTGATATTCAGCTTAACAAATATGCATTTGAGATGTTGCGTTTGTGGTTTTAAATCTCCTATATCTCGTCCGAGATCTTCTCCAAGATATCCTTCTCGTACTTAAATTAAAAGAGACATCAAACTCATTCATATCACCTTTGACACTCATCTCGTTCGAGATATTCAAATCTCATCCGAAATATGGATTGAAATCTCAATCCCAGATCTCACCAGACATTATATGTTTTTCTTAACGTGTCACAATAAAAGACTTCATTTCTTTTTATATTCAAATAAGATGATATTACTCAATCTTTTCCAAATAAATTAAGCTAATAAAGCTCCACTCTTCTTCAAAACATTAATTTCAATTCATTTTACAATGCAAATCGGATGTGTTATAATTTTTATTTTCACTTTGAAAATTAGAATTAAATAAGTCATTAAAACATCAACTTTAGACACATAAGCTACTTTGAGATATTTCTGAGATAAACTTTAAGATCCAAAATGTCAATCTGAGATGTATACCCGAGATACACTCATCTCCTCCGAGATATCTTCTAATAAGAAATAGCTTGTGTGAAAATGTTGAATCGAAACATGTCCAAAAGCCAGACTTAGAACCTTGGTTGTGTTAAAACTAATTGAATTTAGCCTTGTTTTAATGTAGATATAAACACTTACTGAAATTATGTCAATTTGTTGTAAAAACTATGATCTTATTTCTGATGTTGTAAAAATTAGCTTATTTTAACTTTTCTTACATGTTATGTTATCTTATAATTGTATTCTATATTAATTTATACCTTAAACTAATAATAAGGTGTGCATGAACCAATACTATTTTTTTCATAGCTGAAACTAGTAATGATACTATATAATGAAAAATCAATAACATGTTCCGTTATACCTGAAACCGATACTAATAGCATGCAAAAAATAATATTATATTTATTAATACCTGAAACTGGTACTAGTAGCGTGCAAAAACCGATACCATATTTTTACATGCATGAAACTGATACTAAACAACTAACATTGAACAAACTAACCAACATCACTACATAACCTACAAACAAACAAATAATAAAACTGATACCAGTTATACTATAAAATTGATATTTAAAATGAAACTACAAATGTTACTATACAATGTACAAACAAATAAATAATAAGACCAATACTGCTTATACTACAAAACCGGTAATGTAAACGAAACTACAAATGATACTCTATAACCAAGATCAATTACAAAGAGAAAATTAATGATAAATTAAAAATGTGCTAAATCAATACACTTATATATCTAGGTTCAATTACATAAAATTTCCAAAACAAGTATAGAGCAAAGTATAAATCTCATAAAATTCATAAAAACATGAAAATAAATAATATCCTCTTAGAAGCTTGGCAATTACGCTTATTGTGACCAAATTGCTTGCATACGCATTTATTTTTCTTTTTTTTCAAAATATGCAAATCTTCATTTTCGTTTTTTATAGAAATTCTACCGGCACAACGTTTCTCCTTAGTTGCCTTAATAATATCTTCAACACTTGCATCAGCAACATGCTTATAAAAATTAGAAATAGGATTAATAGCATTAGCATAAGAAGGATGATAAGCATCCATGGTGAAATAATACTCAACATTTTCTTGAAGCATTTGTTCGATACAAAGATAGCAATAACCATGAAAGGATGAATGAAAAACTCTAAGAACGCCTAAAATCAAATCTTGATGGCGATCTGACATAAAAACCAAATCACGATCTTCTTAAATTATTTGTTTTAAATAATTCAAATGCGACGACCTGGATTTTCGCGTTCGAAAATCGACATCCATACTTCACATCGTACTCGAATGCCGCAGATTCGACCGTTCAAATTCGATTCATCGAAGCTTATAACACATTAAGTACAACAACACAGCGGAAAAAAATGAATGATATCATACAACTCCAATGATACAATATCCAATGATATACAACAATGATCTCAAATAGATATCAGAGGTCAAATACAATGCTACAGCGGAATAAATAACTTGAACTTGAACTCCAAAGAAGGAACTCCAATATCAGCAAACTCCATCTCTAAAGCACCAATCCAGAAATAGCTCGAACTCCCAATCAAATGGTACTAAGCAGGGTCAGTCATCCAAAGACCGAAGAAGATTTCCAGAGACTAAAGGCTATCGAATCTACTCCTACTATTTGGTTATCTGAAAAACCCAACTCTAGACTGCCAGAGTGGAAATTTGTGGGAATCCAGAGTTTAGGAAGGGAACAATAAACTCCAGGTCAGTCATTGGACTGGTATGAGCAAACAAAAAGAATTTTAACTTTAAAACAAACAACAAAAGATATTAAAAGTTGAAAACTGCAATTCTTTTTAGAAAATGAAACTGCCATAAGGCCTCCCGCCACACACACCATGCAAACGCAGAATTGGAGGAGATTTCTCCTTATGATAGTCAAAGATGCTTGATACGCGAAAATTATTTGATATTATTATTAGTGCATAGTGCATAAAGCTTTTCGAAAGTAAAATATTAATCTTAGCCAGCATACAACCATTATTGTATGCCTACTATAGCTACCATGTTCAATAGCAGGTTACTGCCATATTCCATGGTAGGTTATACAACTAAAACCGTACAAGGAGCGTATTGTTTCTTTGGGTTTTCCAATAAATGGTCACGCTAAGGAATTTCCTATTGCCACATAGGAACGCCTTTGGAAGGATGCTCCGAGAACTTACCCAGCTCTCTACCAACACAAGGCCGGTATCCTCCCTGCTCGGGAGTAATACCTAAAGATATGCCATTCCCGGTCGTTTGCGACCTTTATCCGAGGGCCCTCGACACCAACAACCACAAAGTAATGTATTTGCAGTAACCACATAGGTTAAATATCTAGGCTCCATACCATGATACCACCCTTTTCTAGAAGGAATGGACATACCCTAGCGGCACGACCCTACAACCTTGCCGCATCTTTCCTGTTTCGACCATTTTCGGGGAGTGAGGTCTGATGAGGTCTCATCCAAAAAGCTACGCTTTTCACAAAAGCCTTGCTTCGATCAACAAATGATCAGCAACATACAGCAGCACTCAGCATGCCACACTACCAAATTGGGAATGTATCACTAGTAACCATCAACTACATAACCTCTGAGCTCGTACGTCTCACAGAAGGGTGTTAAGCTAAGAGAATAAATCTCCGCCACCAAACAAAAATGTATTTGATAGAAACCAGCTTTACATCTCAAAGTGTGATGTCAGACATACATCCATACAAGTCTATTTCGGATTCGAGCAGAAATGAAGGCACTTCCAAAGAAGCCCTTGCAAATCTGGATAATCCCTGATCATGTCTGGACTTCCCATCACAAAGGGTGATCAAATCTCTATACCAGGGATTAGCCGGTGCAGAGACATTCGACGAGTTACCCTTTCATTTTCGGAAATATTCGGCCTTCACCACCGATCTTCAAATGTTATCCATAACGTTGTATCATTATTCGAAATGGGTTAAATGACACAAGGTCCTCTTTCGGCTAAATCGAATAATGAGCGCTTATATATAAAAAGCATATGGATAATGGGATCTTAGTTAAGTCACAACTTTAAAACCTAAAACTTTTCTTTCAAATGGTTTAAACAAATTACCATTTCAAATCTTATAAACGAAAAGATTCACTTCACAAAGTTCACCTATCTTCCACAAAGATTAATGCATAGATTCGAAACTATTTACAATTCCATATCTTTTATATAAAAGATACGCCCTCAAGATTCTCTTCAATTTGGAAACAAAGTTCACAATTCTTACACAAAGATTCATTCCAGATTTCAAAACAATTTCCATTTTAAATCTTTTATAGAAAGATACACTTTTAAGATCTCTTTTCAATTTGAAAACAAAGTATACCAATCTCTAACAAAGATTCATTCATTTTCTTTCAAAGCAATTCCCTTTTCAAATTGGATTAACTCATCCAATCTTTAAATCAAAGATTTAATTCGCAGCTTTCAAAACCACTTCCATAGATTTATAGCTCTTAGAAACAATTTTCATTTCAAACCTTTTATATAAAAGATACACCTTTTAGATCTTCTTTAATTTCAAAACAAGGTTCAACAATCTTTCACAAAGATTCATTTATAGCTTTCAAAACTATTTCAATTCCATTTCAATCTTGAAATCTATTCAACACAAATTGGAAATCTTTTTTATATGAAAGCTATTATTATTTGAAAACAAATAGTTTTTGTTTTGGAAAAATCCGATTACATTTGCAAAAGTTAAAGCCTTTTAAGTATAAAACTTGGGTTAAATCTGAATGCCCAAAACAATACTTTTAAAATGGTTTAAAACCCATAATTTCCAAATATAGAATTCAATTTCCAATTTTGAATTCAAATTCCAATCAAATCATTTAAACTTCAAAACTTTATCAAGTTATTCAAAATAACTTTTATCTTTAATTTTTTTAAAAAACTTTTCATATTTAATCCAATTCCATTTCCAAAACCATTCGAATTCAAAATTCAACTTTAAAACCATTTTAAAAATCTGAAACTTAACCAATTTCTCGTGCAATCCATATTTGTGTGTGTATGGTGCAGTCCAGGGGTTTTACACAATAGTGCAACATCATCAATCATCACAGATTCAAGCATAGTAATTATAGATAAGCTGTATATCTCTATGACGCTTATCTTCCATACACAGATTCATAGATAAATAATATACATTTATCATAGATAAAATAAACTACATACATCACAACTTGAATTAAAATAATTCATATCACACAGCTTCACACAGTAGAGATATTAAACAATTCAACATTCAAAAGAATTCGAACATCCATAAGTAAGATTAATAGATCATCTGATTAATTAAAATCAGATAAATTACCTATGAAATTACTAATCCTGGTTAATTAACATTAACTAATTACAAGCCAATTCGATTAATTATACTTTAATCACTTATAAATTAACCTTTAAAAATAGATAAATTAAGCTTTAATTATTAATTAATTAAATTAACCTTTGATCATTAAATAATTAACCGTTAATTATTTAATTATTAATTAATTACATTAATTGATTAACCCTTAATTAATTACCATTTGATTAATCATCCTTAATAAATTATAATAAGCGATTATCCTAATTACTTATAAATCATAAATTTATTTCATTGAGTAATTATCCTTTAGTCACTTAATTAATCAACTTTAATCATTAATTAATTATCCCCAATTACTTTAATTAATTGATTAATCTTTAAATTAATTAATTATTCTCAAAGTAATTACCTTAATTAATTTATCACATTTATAAATTATACTTTAATTACCTGATTAATCAACTTTTAATCGTCAATTAATTATTCTTTAACTGCTATCATCAAGTAATTATTCTTTAATTATTTAAATTAACAAATCATTGATTACTTAAATGAATTTAAAGATAAACCATTAATCTTTATTAGCTGCTATAATTACCATTTAAACCTTGTTTAATAAACCATTATTATCACACTAATTGACTTAAGACCATAAAGTTTGATTAGTGTTTAGAAACATTTCATTTTTAAAATCTGGTTAATTTAGCTTCCACAGAAACCCGAGCAAATTCGCCCGATACTCGAGCTCAACTTCGAGTTACTCGCCACCCTCTTCTTCTTCAAGTCAACCATGCAATCCCGAACAAAAAATCCGAGGCATCATTTCTTCCCAAACTCTGTAATCAACCCAACATCCACCGATACAAAGTCAAACTGGTGCACAAGCACATAAACTCCGACCCTCTCCGACCAACCCCGTTGCCACCAACAAGTCTTTGCCGACCACCTCGATCTAAACGACTGCACAAAACCCATGTCAAACACCAGAATCTAAAACGAGGTCGACAAGAAATTAACTAGAACCGGACCTACTCAACCCAAAACAATTCGCTACCATGATTCCGACCACCGGAACACACGCCATCCCATCAGAACCTCCGCCGCAGTTCCCTTCTTCATTTCCCCCAGGTCTGATTCAACCCGATGTGATGATAATGACGAACCAGCTTTATTCCTCACATTGACCCAAACCTAACTTAAACCCTAAAACGGCTTCTCCACGCATCCACGATGAACCAGAAAATCATCGAACATTTTTCTGATGTCCAAGACCTCCAAACTTGCTCCCTTTTCGGTCATGAAATTTATCCTTGCTCTGATCATCAGATTTTCGTCAAAACCCAATTTACATTCAACTCGAGAATGCTCGTGATTCCCTAACTAAAAAAATCATGAATTCATTGTTAAAAATCATGGTTTATGAAGATGAATAGGACAACGCAATCAAAACCCGAGTTATAATCAGCTAAATTTTGACAAGATTTGACTTTTTCTGTGTTTTTTTACATTCCCAGTAAACCCTTTCACTTTTAATACTTAAGAGTATTTTCAAAGTTTAAATCTTGCAAATTCAAGCATTTATTGTTTAGACATCAAATCTTAAAGAAGGTTGAGGAGTGAGGTTTCAAAATTTTAAACTTATCATATGCCTGTAAACAACAGACAAGGCATATTCAGGCATGCACACTCACAACTTCATATATAAACAACATGCAGACAAAATTGGCAGCCAAACAATCATTTTTCACAGTATACTTTAAGTATAAATTCAAATATCAAAACACACAGATAGGTTCAAGTATGCTTGCTCACCAGTGAAATGGAGACAGAGAACAGAGACTGTTGCATTTCTGAAATTTACTTTTACTTTGAAGTAGAAACTTGAAATTGAGTTTGATCTGAAACTTTAGTCTATTGCTTTGATGTTGAACCTGGACATTAATCTGCTACTTTAGGATGAGGTTTGAATTGTTTTCAACTCTGTAGCTTCATTTACTTGCTTGTTTTTAGGCTTGAATTTGAACCTGACTTTGTTTCAGGTTTTTCTTTCTGATTTATAGCTTTGAAAACTGAGAATGGAACTGATTTTGAACTTGTTGCATTTGAATCATTGTCCCCGGTTTTGATTTGCAACTTTGTTGTTGAAGTTTGAATCTGATCGTTGCACTTGGATCAGGTTTGATTTTGTTTTTGTTTTCTCTTTTTCTTTCCGGTCTTGCCTTTTTTTGTTTTCAGATTTGCATTTTTATTTCTGGTTTGAGATGATTTTTGTTTTACTGGTTTTGATTTCATGATTTTCAGATTTGTTTCTTCTTTCAAGTTTTGAGAAAGGTAAGAATAACCTGATCATTTTCTCTAATACATGTTTTCATAAATTCAATTTTTAAAATAAAATGCCACTTGTAATTGTTGAACTAACACTTGTCAAATTCATGCTTTCAAAATTTTACACTTGTTTATCCCTTTGTTTAAATTGGTTACAAATGTTAAAATTTGTATTTTTATGTTTATATCCTTAGGATAGGTTTATGTTTATAAATTTCTTTTTAAACCCTTTTTATTTTATTTATTTATATATTAATGTTTTTGTTAACAAATTAAATTTATGTAATATGGTTCTTAAATTACAAATGTTTAAAACTATGTTTCTTATATTAACAATGTATTATATTTTAGTTTTATAAATATATAGACCATATTCATTCTTTTATAATTTTAAAAGAAAGTATTTTAACTTATATATATATATATATAACTTTAAAGAATATATATAATAATTAATTAATAACTAATATACAAATACATATCTATTTGAATTAAATCTTTTTAAATAGCTTTTAGAAAAATTAAATTCAACACACAACTTCCAAGACATACATATATATATATATATATATATATATATATATATATATATATATATATATATATTACATATATAAAATTTGAAAACAAACTCTTATTAACTCTAAACATTTATTTCCAATTATTTTTTAAATTCAATTTATTTGTAAAATATTTAAAATTTAATTCCCAAGATATTTCAATTAAATTCACAGCTAGATTTAAAATTAATACATATTATTCAAAACATTTATTTCTGAATTTTCAATTAGAAATTCTATTTTAAAATCATATTTATATACATTTATATTAATAAACAATCAAATATCTATTTAATTTGGAAAATACCAAATTAATTCACAATTTAATTACAAAAGTTAAATTAATTTCCAATTTCAATTTGATTTAAAAACTGGAATGTTACATCAAAAACCATTTTTAATTATCCACATTTTCTAGATAAATTATACCCATAGCTAAAGGACAAAAACATGCAAATAAAAAAACATTAAAATAAAATTTAATCAAGTATTAATTTAACACTGATATCTAAAAATTGTTACTTGAAAACTAATACCTAAAAATGATATCTAAAAATTGATAACTAAATTTAGATGCTATACGGTAAAACATGTTTAAACTTTGATACCTAAAAACTGATACGAAGCAATAATCCAATACATACCATTGCAATAATTAAAATACTATACAATATCACTTTTTCATAACAACTGATACTACAAAGTATTAACCACAATAGCTTTATTCTCAAATACGTAAGAAATCTCAAAGGACAAAGGAGTAAGTTGAGACCAATAATGATGTGACGACCCGAAAATTTTAGACCTTTGAAATTGGAATATTTAATTAATTTTAAATATTTAAAGGTTAATGTTTAACTTGAATTTCGAATATCGTTATTTATTGGATAATTTAAATATTGAATTTAATAATTGGAAATTGGGAAAATGGTTGAGTCAGGAAGTTCCAGGCTTGTTAAAAATATTTTAAAGGCTTAGAAATTCATATTGATAATATTGAAGGTAATGGAAGTTTTAAAATTGAATTTGAAAGTGATATGTTCAGTTTTTAAAAATATATAGTTCAAATCGATTTTTAAAAATAGCCTTCTGAGGCACAGTCACAGAATTCGACGAAACTAGTTACATTGCATCCGTAGTAGTGTATTATTATCGAATTTCAATTTTCGTAGTGTTTGGAATCGCTGTGTGATCGTACGATAAGTAGCGTTGAGATTTATATCGAATATTTAACATAATAATTAGGTTCATAAAGCCTATCTTCTCCATATGATCGAATTAGAACTCGAAACCTTTTCCATTGCATTCTGAATAGGGGCATAATATTATAAACACCTGGCGGCACGCCTCGATAGGGGTTCGAGACTGTAAGTTTCATTTATCGAGACAATTTGAATTTAAATTAAATGTTCATATTCTCATACAATTGACAAATTCAAACACATTTCAGCACTTAAAACATGTGCCACTACCTTCTTTAATTTTATTTCAGATATCCCTTCCCCTCAAACAAAATCGAGATGGTCGAGCATTTTCGTTTAAAAAAAAAACCAAATCAAAATATACATGGCCGAACTCGAAAAATTAATGGCAGAAGTGACTATCGCAACGAATCACGACTTCATTTGTTCGATCGATGCACGATCGAAGCGACGTAGGTGGATGCGTGATCGCTTACAAGGTTTGAACTCTAGCTCAAGATTTGGGACGACGATGGTCTCGTACTGCTCGATTGATGGCGGTAGTTGAGGCAAGGGCGGAGTTACGTTATGGCGAGGCGTTGGAGGCTCGAGCGACAACACAAGCGGGATGGAGTCGAGCGAGTGGAGGAAGGTTCGTCGGTTGGGAGAGTTTCTGTTGAAGTGTGCACGTGTGCCCAAAAGCCCGAAGTTCAGGCGGAAAGCATGTAAGCAAGGTGGATAGCGGCATGGTCAGCAGCCTGTTGGGTGAGCATCTTCGATCTATAGGTATATGCGTATACGTATTTTCAGAAGATTGATTACAGTAAGATATAACATATTTTAGATCTATATACAATAAAGTAAATTTATTGTTGTTATTTACATAAATAGAAAATTTATTTTATATAGATAGAGTCTGGGAAAAGAAATTTTAAAATGTTGAATGTTTATACAGAATTAGATGTTTGAAATCTATAAATTATATATATATATATATATATATATATATATATAATTTCAAAGGAAGAATAGATATACATAGACATTTTTAATGTATGAGCTCATTTTGTAAGAGTAGATTTGGCGATTTATTTGCTTATTTAATTATGTCGGTCACTAAGTAATTCATTAAAGGAAATTTAAATTAAATTTATTAAATGGGAAATTTATTGTTCGATTAATTTAGAATATTTATTAGCCCTATGAATGATGTTTATACAAGGTCAAAAATCGAGGAACAAGCCAAATGAAATTGGGTTGCTAACAATAAAATCAAAGGTGAATTAATCTCACTCATCTGGATTATTATTTAAATTTAAATAGCTAAATTTAAATTTTTGGTGGAATGATTGAATTGACTGGATGTGTTATATTATATATAGTAGTATATATATTGAAGTGATTGATTTCCCGCATTATATCGCGGATGAGACCCTATGTGCCCTACATAATAGTGGATGACCCTTTATACCGCGATATCCCGCCTTGAAGCGAGATTGGTATTTCAATTATTATGCTAACATTTGTGGATGCAGAGAAACAAGTTGGAGGGATCCAACTGGATTCCTCAAAATGTTGAATTTACTTTATATTCAGCGATGTGATTTATGTGATTATTTGTGATGATTATATTGATTATATTGGGAATTGAGATTATTGAATGCTATGGCTTGGATGAAAATATATTGGTAATTGAGAAATATATAAGTTTGGAATTTTAAAGGAAATAAAAAGGGAAATTTTAAAGTAAAATAATATAGTGAATTTGGGTAAATTGAAGATTGAATTTGGAAAAATATAAAAGTTTGATTTTTTTTTTAATTCTATTAAATAAATTCTCAGTATGGAAATGAAGATAGAGATCTTAATTGGATGAAAATAAAAGAGTTGGAGACTTAAATGATATTATTATAAATTTAAAAGGTTTTATTTCCAAATTTAAGACTTAAATGTTTGGGAAGAAATAAAAGGATAAGATTTTGAATGAGGTATGAAGTGGATAATTCAGTTTAAAATAAGATTTCAAACATAAATATGGAAGCGAATATGGAACTAGTGGATTTTTAAAATAAATTTGGGTAAGTAAGGGAATTTATTTTAAAAATGGGGATAGTTTTGAAATTCGATTTGAAAACTGATTAAGTGTTTGAAACTGTGATATAAAAGGAGTATGAGACTATGTAATTTATAAACTGGGTTTACAAAGTGAAATAAGATATCAGTGGATATTTAGAAGTATAAATTCATGGTGGGAATTCATAAGGAATGGGTAATTTGTTTTAAAATAAATAGTGGTTTATTTTCAAAGGTGTGAAAGGATAATATATTTCCCTAAAAAGCCAAGTACGTTTTCGAAGCAGATTTTTTTTAAATATAAGTTAAAAGTTTTAAACTTGTTTTAAGAGAATGTTATTTTAGAAATTATTATTTAAGTTGTTTAGAATTTTAAAGATAAATATTTATTAAATTAGTTACGGTAGTAATTATTTAAAAAAGAAGGTTAATTTGTATTATGATTTTAAAAGATAATTATTAATATTTATATTTTATAAACTAGCTTTAATTTAAAGATAGTTGGCTTAAGTTTTTATTTGGAAAACTTGAATAGAATTTCATATCTATTATTTTAATAATTTTTTTGGCTTAAAGTTTTACATGAAAAATTATTATTAAATTTCATAACTAGTATTTTAAATAGAGTGTTTTAAATAGTTTTTATTTTAAGTATTTTAAAGTATATATTTTTGGAAAATGATTTAAATTATTTTAAAATCTAAAGTATTAAGACTTGGCAAATATTTAGTGGAAATAAAACGGTTGGGTGGAAATTTATTCCGTGAGAGAAAGTGTTTTGAAGCTATTTTTCAAAGGGTTGAAGAGTGGGAAAATATCTTGCGATGATACTTTGAAATAAATAATTTGGAAAATTATTAATGTCTGATGGTTGTTTGTGAATGTTATTTGATTGTTAAATAACCAACTATCAATATTGGCCAATGCGCTAATCGTTTCGAAGAGACCGGGATCGGAATTGATTTTCGAAAACCACTTCGATCCGGTTTGAACGTTTTCATGAGGAAGATAAGAGCTGGGAGTCGAAAGATGGAGCAGCGAAGTGCAAGGGATAATCGCTAATAATCCTGAGAGTGATTCCAAAGTGGATGTAGCAGGAGTAGTGCCTTCGGTTCCTTTCGAACTTGTATGGATGAATGCTTTCAGAACATCGTCAGAAGGACGATAAGCACTCTAAGTGAATGTGTGCTAAAAAGATAACGCTTAACCTTGAGCCTCATCAACCGGGAATGGCTAAAACAGGGGATATGCGGTAAGGCTAAGTGGCTAGAAACCAATTAGGGTAAGGTCATCCCTATTTAGAGGTCCCTTTATTTCGGCTGCGTGGGCGATTGTTGATTCTAATCGCGGGGTGATCTTATTCGGGCCATCCAGTAAGGGGTATCACCGGTCTTGTATAGCAGGGGATCAGGGAGAATCCTTGGTATGGTGATCTAGACCACGTACTGTAATGGACGGTACCCCAGTAGCCCTGCCATTGATGGGAATGTTTTTTTTGTAGAACCCACTTTGTGGCTAGTATTGCTGGAATTTAATAATGTAACAATTTCAGCTATTTAAATAAGTATTTGTATATAGACACTAATATCAGAGGATTTTATAAGAAAATGTGTTGCTTATCGTAAGGTAAAAACCCGGCATGTTTATTTGTGGCGTGGTCTTATGAGATACTTTTGATTTCAAAAAGGATTTTGAAAACTTTAATAATCCAATTTAGTGTGTTTTCTCACGCTGGTTTTCCAGACTGACTCGGATATTATTTCGCTATAATGCTTGGGTCAGACCAAGTATTATAGAGTATAGATTTTAGGGTGGACTGCTGTGGAGCTCAGGAGACGAGCTGGACGACGAGTCGTGTTTCCGTAGATTTATATTTCTGTTGTGTAGTATAAGCCGTATATTCAATTTTGGGAGGAAAAGACGTTATAACTGACCTGAATTGAGTTGTTGATTTGTATTCTACTCTGATGATATAATGTATAAACAGATATAGTCTTTTTGTTTAAAGATTAGTTATTTATCTATTATACATCGTTCCGCTGCGATTTTGATATTCTGATATTGTTTTCTATTTCTTCTTCTATCTACTTCTTTTTTAACCCTAATGGTTCGATTTTCCGACATTCGATTATTCGGCATTTGATATAGTGGACGTATTGATGTCGATTTTCGGGCGTCGAAAAATCGGGTCGTTACAAATGACAAATTTCATTCTTCAGATCATAAAAATAACAATCAAAGGACAACAGAGTGCTAAAAGTATTATCATCAAATACAAACAAAACAAGAAAATTATTGTCACAACTGTAAAAAAACATCAGCAAAAAATGTTTTCTTCGGGTTGTCATTTTATTATGGTACAATAATTTTTTTATACAACAATAATCACAAAAAAAACAGATTTCTTCAAAAATGATGCCTACAGTATATAAAAATGATACTTAAATAATGATCCTCAAATTAGTAGCAAGATTGATATTCAAACAGACTTAATAAAATATTTGATGCTAATAAAACACCAATTCCACTCATTAATTGTTTCGTGCATATCATCATATTTACTCTTTAACAATTCATTTTTTCGTGTACTCAAACTAACAAAACATTAAAAAACTTCCACACTGTATTATTGTGAAAAATGATAATAAGAAAAAACAACAATGACACATAAAAATCGATTCTAACAAAAATGAATACAACTCTCAAATTCTTAAACATAACTTTGCCTCTTTCCTAAACAAAACTTTTTTTACTTCAAAGCGCAGAAAAGTTAGTAGAATTTTCACGGTTTGTAGCCTAGAATACGGGAAAAAAAATTGTTGGACCGAAGGCCCAATTTGAAGGCACAGATCTAGTTATATATGAAGGCGGCCTAGGTTTAAGTTCCCGTTCCTATAAACTTCTCTCCAAACCTCTGTTTCCATCATCTTCGTTTTCATGTCGGCTGCTGGTTCTCATTCTACTCCTTCAGAATTCTATACAGTGACGACTCTTATAGCTATTATTATTTCGTGGTGTTTATTTCGATTTATATACCAATTGCTTACTCAACCTAAAGCCCTAATCTGGTCAAATGTATTAGATCGATTGTTACTCTTTCCCCAATACCATTTCATTAAATTACTCGGCTTATTCGATCGGTTGAAAATTTGTGATTTTGCAAATATGTGCGATGATTGTAAAAATTCCTCGTGCTGAAAGCTACACCGTAGCATGACAGACACCGATACACCCATAGAATATGAGCACATAACTTTATTTCCTTTTTTTTCGATTTCAATTTTTTTTAAGCAAGAAGTAGTAGTTTTGTTCAGTTTATGCGTGGATCATAATTTGATGTAACCCACGTAACTGCTATCGTTATGCTTGAATCGTTCAGTATGTAGCATGACAGACTTTTATACACCATAGCATATGGGATCTTTCTTTGTTTTATTTTATTTTTTCTTGAATGAAGCCGTTTTTGGAAATTTGAGAACCCAGTTTAGCATCATTTTCAATACTGCGTTTGGGTGTTTAAGAACTTGTGATATGGACACAAGTATCTATCTATTTATTTTTTATAACTTGTGATAGATATTTATAAGTAAATTTAAAAAGTAAAAGATTAAAGTGTCTTTGGTGCTCAAACAATTTCCAAACAAGATATTACTAAATAATATGTTCATCATTCTGTTAATGGGTATAAATCTAATTGTGGAATTTGCAATATGTTCATTATGTATAAGCCATACTAGTCAAACTTAATTTTTTTTTTTTTTTTTGCATTTGCATTTGCATCAATGACTATAGAAGCACTTGCATATGGAATGCAGGTGTTATCAGACATTGATGCACAAAAGAATAGCTGTTTAATCAGCAGTGGTCAGACAACCATGGGGATTGATCCACTGATAGTTTATCTTTTGGTGATAACCATCTACTAAATCCATTCCACATTCATTACCACCTATTTGCTAGATTTAGTAGTAAGAATGATAAAGCTTATCTGGTCAATTTTTTGAAATGATTTGAAATTCTTCTGTACTTAAAGTTTGGGTATGAAATAGTATGGCTTAGTTTGGGTGTTGAGTCTTTGCATAGCACTTGAGAATGCTGTCAAGTTTCTATAATAAAATGCACCTACTAGATTATTGGTTATGGCTTGTTTGCAGCATGTTTGATATAGTTTTTTTAAAGTCATATCATTTATGAATATTAAGTTTGTTTGTGCACGTCATGTTGTGTGTATTGCTATAAATGATTGCATAAATTTGAATAACATCATTGGCAATTCTAATCTGAATGCACGTACTAAGGTATATAATGACTTTCACATTTTGTTGGCGGTATAATGTATTAGATTTATAAGAAAACGATTGATATTTGCATTGCCGACAATTTTAACAAAAATCAACATGTTATTTTTATCGTGCCCGCAAAATTTGATACGTTAAAAAACTGAATTAAAATAATATTTAAATGATTGAGCGTGCTTTTCCAGTGGGCTACAATTCATAATTTGGTCCATGTTAGAAACATAAATAATATATCTCTCTGTTTTGCATTGAACTTAAAAAAAAGGGAGGTTGTATATATTTTGATATTCAAAGTTTCATAACATACACTTCCAATGATATTCATAATTAAGTATACATTTTTGAATATACCTTTGGAAGTTCAAGTACATTAATATTTGAATATCAACACGCATTATAGCTTCACGTTATGGTTTGAGAATTATCCGGATTAAGTTGGTTGGATTTTTTATTATGTTGGTTGAATTTTGGGTCAAATTGTATTGGATTCTGTTTGGGTCTCTGTATCATGACTATTATTGTTGTAGATGTTGTGTTATGGGTTTCTGAATTAAACATGGTTGCTTCTTTTATATATATGCATATGTACATACATATATATATATATATATATATAGACACGCACACACATACACACACATATATATTTATTGACAAGTTTGCTATTATTGGCATTTTGTAAAAATATTATCTATATTTTATCACTAAAATTAGTAAAATTACTTTTTATTGTACCAATTGCCGTAGTTTACTGGTTTAGCATGAAAGTCATAACTAATTGATAGGTAATGCATTGATAATGAGAAATTTACTGTTATCATAACAACTCAATTCTGTTTATTTGTGCAAGCTATAATACATTATAGGTGATTAAGCCGCACACTTTTTTTCCCTTCAATTTTGGATCTAATATAGATATTGGATCTATTAAGCCAAAGTATAAGAATTAATCATCAAAATTAATTTGGATTATATCCAGTCTCTATAGTGAATTGTGATAATAAAAGTGTTTTTCGTTCCTTAAATTTTATTACAAAACACAAAATAATAGTATTGAATTAAGTTAACTAAAGTTTGGTCCAAATCTTAGATTCAATCCATGGTAAAAATAAGGACATTACTATGGTGAGTTGCTCAAACGTGAGCGAAAAGCTAACTCGCTAACAACTGTCATGCCATTTGTCCTTTTCATTTTAGTTCATGATTGAAAGGATTTGGAACTGTACTTATATAAGCATTTTGGTTTGAAATGGAAAAAACAAGGATAATTTGTTAATTTAGGCCAATTTTAAAAACTAATTACAAATTTTGATTGGTTTTATAACTTATTACAAAAATAGATTATTTTACGTCGCATCAACACCACACGTACTGACGGCATTTGAAATGCCGCCAGTACGTTTCTTTTATTTTAAATTCTTGGTGGCATTTGAAATGCCTTCAGTGTGTGGTATTTCAAATGTCTTTCAGATTTTTTTTTACAGAATAGTTTGTGGCATTTGAAATGCTGCAAATTATTATTTTTTAAAATGTACCGGCGGCATTTGAGATGCCGCTAGTGCACGTAGTGTTGATTTGGCACGAACTGGTCTATTTTTTGTAGTAAATTTTAAAACTGTCTAAATTTGTGATTAGTTGTTGAAATTGAGCTAAATTTAAAAATTATTCGAAAAACAAAGAGTTACAAGTGACTTCTCAGTCCCATTGAAGCGACTAAGCACGGAAGTTCTCTAGCTATTTTCGCGTCAACATGATCAAGAAGCTTTTTCATCGATATTTTTTTTAAAAACCCAAAAAAATCCGTCGGGTCAGTAAACTTCTAAGAAGGATATAGTAAATCCAAAATACATCTGAACGGTTCCACTTTCTCTCAGTTTTTTGGACTAAAATGAAAAATAAAAAATAAGATTAGTGTCAGCAAGTTAGCTTCCATTCACGTTTGACCGGCTAACCATAGCAACCACCTTTCACCAAATCTTGGTTGTTCCTTAATTTAACGTGGAATGCTTTATTTGAAAAAAGAGAGCAGCTAAAATCAATTGTGCAGCTGCCGACATGGCCAACCTTGCCATGTGATTGGTTAAGTCCATTATTTTCACTTTTAAACCAAGTATTAAATGGGTTCCTTTGTTAGTAATTCAACCAATAGGATAAGGAGTGATATCAATAGCTGCTTTAAGCACAACTGTTACTAATATTCATGTTGCATCCTGGGGTAGTAACCCTTTTGTGTTATATACTTATAACCATTGTATGTCTCATTCGATTTGCCAATGGGAACAATATGAAATTATTTTTGCAATTTGCCACTGTATGAGTTGAGCGATATTTTTTAATTTTTATAGAAGTTTCCATTTATTTTATTTACAGAAAATATTACCAAGGACAAAATTTCTCAGCATTTTAATCTCAAGGACACACCTTTGGTATTTTAGCCAGAATGACAACTTTCTTTAAGTATCATTTTTTAGTTATTGATTGCAGTTTTTAGGTATCGGTTTGTAGTTAACGGTAGCAGTTTGTAGTTATTGGTAACAGTTTTTAGGTATCAGTTTTTAGTTCGGTAGCAGTTTTGAAAGAATGTTTGTCCTTATGAATACTTTTGGAAGAATGTTTGTCCTTATGAATAATTTTTAGGAGAATGTTTGTTTTTGTGGTAAGAATATCGAGGTCGTGTTGTTGAGGCTAAAAATATACAAATTTTTGTCCTTTATATTAATTTCCCCTTTTTTTTTTATCTTTTTAAGATATAAACTTTAGTCCTTTTGTGTTGAAAAGTTCCAACATGAAATAAAACCTCATTGATATGATCTCACTATTAGTAGGATCATTTCTGCAGAATTTTAAACCTTTTAGAAATTCTAACCTATTATGATTAAAACAAATCTAAAACAAAACTAACAATAAGAATTAACAAAAAAAAGTCAATGTTATTAAGTTCAAATCCAATCCAAATCAACAAACTTATAAAAATATCAAATCCAAATTAACAGCTATTTGTTTATTTAAAATTTATGATAAATATTTGTAAGTAATTTTAAACAAGTAAATGATTAAAATATCTTTGGTGTTCAAACAATTTTCAAGCAAGATACTACGAATCAATATATTCATCGTTCTTTCTAATGGATGTAAGTTTAATTGTGGAATTTGTCATATGTTCATTATAAGCCAAACTAGTCAAACATCAATTTTTTTTGTTTTTTTAATTTTTTTTAGTTCTGTTTAATTATTGCATTTTGCATCTGTGGCTATGTAAGCATTTGCACGTAGAATGCATGTGTTATCAGGCATTGATGCGCAAAATGATGGTTGTTTAATCAGCATTGTTCAGACAACCATTGGACTGATCAACGGACTGTATCTTTTTTATATATCTATCATTTGCTTTTGTGCATTTAGTATAGATATAGATATAAGAGTAAGAATGCTAAAAGTTATTGATCATTTTTTGAAATTGGGCTTAGTGTTGAAATGTTTTGTGATATTCTTTTATATTGATAATTTGGGTATGACTGATATGCTCCATTTTGGTTTTAAAACCCAGTATAGGATTTGGGAACACTGTAACTTCCAATAATCATTTCAATCACTGAAAGTGTGTCTCTATATTGAAAAGAACCGTTCTTAAGGTGCTCACATGCTTGATAACTAAAGTTGTTTATTTTCTGTTGTTTTCATTCTTGGTCTACTGAAATGATGACACTGTTGTACACCAAATGGATGGTTTGATGGAAAAGGATAATTCAGGATGAGAAAATTTTGATGCAGTCTCTGTTATCCTAGAAAAGTAAAACAACATATCCATATGTAAAAAACTTAAAAATATTATATATACTAAGACATCATTTCTGCTAGTAAAATAACATTCTAATACTATATATCTGTGTTTATTATTTTAAGACCTAACTTGAATTTATCATGAAAGTAAGAACATATTTTAAATTTTCAATACATTGATGTTTGAAAAATTGAAAATATATATTAAATGACTGATCACATTTTTCTTTTGAGTCTTTTTTGTATTCTATAGTGGTTAGATATATGTATAACAATATTATTTGTTTTATATTTGGAACTTTGGAAAATGTAAATTGTTGTTTATATATTGATATTCAAAATTTTGTTGAAGATAAATGATCTATTCAACAATATATACGTATTTGTGTATGGATCATTTAATTTCATAAAATCTAGCATTTGTTTTGCAATCGCAATTAGTTCTACTATGACTTCGATCTTGAAACAAATTAATCAAAAAAAACTGACAATAATTTGGTGCAAATTTCAAAGTAGAATGGTGTCTTTTCTTTGTTGTACATGATTTGAACGTATTTGAGAAAATATTTCTTCAAATCCAGAGTTCCAGCCACGAAAGTGTCTAAAGTAAAATATCTTAACATCATAATCGTTTAGTACTGATTGGTTTTGGTCGGTGTTGGTTTTGCTAATTCACATCTTCATTCTATTTCAATACAAATAATTACTTAGCAGTCCCTTTAAAATAAATAAAATTTTAAAGACTAAGATACCCTAAAATAAAATCAACTCTTAAAAAAAATCCTCTCTGTTTTCATTTGGTGCCACCTTTCCTCTTCGCCTTCGAGGCTTCTCAACTGCGACCGCAATCGTTTAGTATATTTGTCATTGTCATACCTTCTAGCATTTTATCGTTCGAATAGTAGCCACAATTCATTGTCGAGCACTAAGCACTTTTGCAGCTATATTTAATGCAAACATATTCAAATTGACTGCATAAAAAAGCAATTTTGCCACTATTTTTGAGCTGCCGGTAAAGGACTTTGCTATGACCCAAACCCGTTGTAAAAATACAGAGTGAATAAAATTTTGCAACGATCTAAAGCTGTTGTTAATTTTCTATCCAAAGCCATACTATAGCGGACGTGTAGCGTGTTTCAGTTATTATGTTTAATATATTGTTTGTAAGAGAGGGTAGCAAAAACCAAAATTATATAAATAAAAACATACAGTATTGTGCAGTGGCAAAATATTGGTATATATTGCCTTTGCAAAATATTGTATTTTTTTGTACAATTTTGGAATTTTGCTTCTCTCTCCATATAATACATCTCATATCACTGACGTATATCTGAAACAATATAATAAACATAATAACCGAAACAAACTAAATAATACACATTCAAATACATCACATCACTGAAACAACATAATTGAAAAGCGAATGTATCATGACTACATTCAATCCACATTTGCTTTCCCTTTGCTCTTGCTATGTGCTTCTTCTTATGAAAATTTCCAGATTCTTACTCGTTTTGACTATCATATACAGAATTGGAACAACAAAGGACGAATAATTTTTGGCAAAAATGAATTGTAGCAATAGCACATAAAATAAAATGTTTTTTAATCAGAACTATCATATTTAATCCACTGAAATGAATTGAGTTGTTTAAGCTCCATTAAACTTAAATGGTGGCAGCGTAGGAAGAAAGAAAATGACGAACCATCTGCATTTTCCAATCCTTATTAGAAGAAGAATCGAAATTTGAGAACCCAGTTTAGCATCATTTTCAATACCGCGCTTGGGTGTTTAAGAACTTGTGATATCGACACAAGTATCTATCTATTTATTTTTTATAACTTGTGATAGATATTTATAAGTAAATTTAAAAAGTAAATGATTAAAGTGTTTGATGCTCAAACAATTTCCAAACAAGATGTTACTAAATAATACGTTCATCATTCTTTTAATGGATATAAATCTAATTGTGGAATTTGCAATATGTTCATTATGTATAAACCATACTTGTCAAACTTAATTTTTTTTGCATTTGCATCAATGACTATAGAATCACTTGCATATAGAATGCATGTGTTATCAGACATTGATGCGCAAAAGGATAGCTGTTTAATCAGCAGTGGTCAGACAACCATGGGGATTGATCCACTGATAGTTTATCTTTTGGTGATAACTATGTACTAAATCCATTCCACATTCATTACTGCCTATTTGCTTTTTTTTCATACATATAGATTTAGTAGTAAGAATGATCAAGCTTATTTGATCAATTTTTTAAAACGATTTGAAATTCTTTTATATTTAAAGTTTGGGTATGAAATAGTATGGCTTAGTTTGGGTGTTGAGTCTCTGCATAACACTTGAGAATGCTGTCAAGTTTCTATAATAGAATGCACCTACTAGATTATTGGTTATGGCTTGTTTGCAGCATGTTTGATATAGTTTTTTTTAAGTCATATCACTTATGAATATTAAGTTTGTTTGTGCAGGTCATGTTGTGTGTATTGCTATAAATGATAAATGATTGCATAAATTTGAATAACATCATTGGCAATTCTAGTCTGAATGCACGTACTAAGGTATATAATGACTTTCACATTTTGTCGACGGTATAATGTATTAGATTTATAAGAATAACAATTGATATTTACATTGCCGACAATTTTAACAAAAATCAATATGTTCTTTTATCATGTTCGCAAAATTTGATACGTTTATGCGTAAAAAACTGAATGAAAATAATATTTAAATGATTGAGTGTGCTTTTCCAATGGGCTACAATTCATATTTTGGTCCAGGTTAGAAACATGAATAATATATCTCTCTGTTTTGCATTGAACTTCAAAAAAAGGAGGTTGTATATATTTTGATATTCAAAGTTTCATAACATCCACTTCCAATGATATTCATAATTAAGTATACATTTTTGAATATACCTTTGGAAGTTCAAGTACATTAATATTTGAATATCAACACACATTATAGCTTCACTTTATGGTTTGAGAATTATCCGGATTAAGTATAAAGGTTCTATTCTTTTCTGTGTTGGTTGGATTTTTTATTATGTTGGTTGAATTTGATGTTTTGGGTCAAATTGCATTGGAGATGTTGTGTTATGAGTTTCTGAATTAAACATGGTTGCTTCTTTTCAAATGCATGCAGGAAGACTTGCTCTCTCTATGCCCTCCCGTATATATATGTGTGTGTATATACACACATACATACATGCATACATACACATACATACATACATACATACATATATATATTGGCAAGTTTACTGTTATTGGCATTTTTTAAAAATATTATTGATGTTTTATCATTAAAGTTAGTAAATCTACTTTTTATTGTACTAATTGCCGTAGTTTACTGGTTTAGCATGAAAGTCATAACTAATTGATAGGTAATGCATTGATAATAAGAAATTTACCGTTATCGTAATAACTCTGTTTATTTGTACAAGCTATAATACATTATATTTGATTAAACCGCACACTTTTTTTTCCTTCTATTTATGATATAATATAGATATTGGATCTATTAAGCCAAAGTATAAGAATTAATCATCAAAATTAATTTGAATTATATCCAGTCTCTATAGTGAATTGTGATAATAAAAGTGCTTTTCATTCCTTAAATTTTATTACAAAACACAAACAATAGTATTGAATTAAGTTAACAACAGTTTGGTCCAAATCTCAGATTCAATCCATGGTAAAAATAAGGAGATTGCTATGGTGAGTTGCTCAAACGTGAGCGGAAAGCTAACTCGCTAACAACTGTCATGTCATTTGTCTTTTTTATTTTAGTTAATCATCGAAAGGATTTGGAACTGTACTTATACAAGCATTTTGGTTTGAAATGGAAAAAACAAGGATAATTTGTTAATTTAGGCCAATTTTAAAAACTAATTACAAATTTTGATCGGTTTTATAACTTATTACAACTATTTTACGCCACATCAGCACCACACGTACTGACGGCATTTGAAATGCCGCAATACGTTTCTTCTTTATTTAAATTTGGACGACATTTGAAATGCCTCCAGTATGCGGCATTTCAAATGCCTTTCAGATTTTAGTTTTACAGAATAGTTTGCGGCATTTGAAATGCCGCAAACTAATTTTTTTCTAAAACGTACCGGCGGCATTTGAGATGTCGCCAATACACGTAGCGTTGATTTGGCACGAACTGGTCTATTTTTGTAATAAATTTTAAAACTAGTCTAAATTTGTGATTAGTAAATCCAAAATACATCTGAACAGTTTCACTTTCTCTTGGATTTTTGGACTAAAATGAAAAATAAAAAAATAAGATAAATGTCAGCAAGTCAGCTTTCATTCATGTTTAACTGACTGGCCAAAGCAACCACCTTTAACCAAATCTTGATTCGTCCTTGATTTTAGCGTGGAATGCTTTATTTGAAAAAGAGAGCAGCCGAACTCAATTGTGCAGCTGCCAACATGGTCGACTCTTGTCGTGTGATTGGTTAAGTCCATTATTTTTAATTTTAAACTAAATATTCAGTGGGTTCCTTTGTTAGTAATTCAACCAACAGGATAAGGTGTGATATCAATAGCTGCTTTATGCACATCTGTTGTTAATATTCCTGTTGCATCCTAGGTAGTAACCCTTTTGTGTCATATACTTAGAACCGTTGTATGTCTCATTTGATTTGCCAATGGGAGCAATATGAAATTATTTTTGCAACTTGCCATTGTATCCATTGAGCGGTATTTTTTAATTTTTATCAGAAGTTTCCATATTTCTTTTTATTTATAGGAAATTATTGTCAAGGACAAAATTTCTTAGCATTTTAGCTTCAAGGACCGACCTTCGGTATTTTAACCTGAAGGACAATGTTCTTTGGGTATCAGTTTTTAGTTATTTATAGCAGCTTTTAGTTATCCGTTTGTAGTTATCAATAGTAGTTTTTAGTTCAATAGCAGTTTTAAAAGAATGTTTGTCCTTATGAATAATTTTGGAAGAATTTTTGTCTTTATGAATAATTTTAGGAGAGTGTTTGTTTTTGTGGTAAAAATATTGAGATCGTGTCCTTGAGGCTAAAAATATACAAATTTTTGTCCTTTAAATTAATTTCCCCTTTTATTTATCCCTTTAAAAGATATAAACTATAGTCCTTTTGTGTTAAAAAGTTCAAAAAATGAAATAAAACCTCATTGATATGATCTCATTATTAGTAGGATCATTTCGGCAGAATTTTAAATCTTTTAGAAATTCTAACCTATTACGATTAAAATAAATCTAAAACAAAATTAACAATAAGAATTAACAAAAAAAAGCAATGTTATTAATTTAAAATCCAATCCAAATCAACAAACTTACAAAAATATTAGATCCAAATTAACAGCTATTTATTTTTTTGTAATTTATGATAAATATTTGTAAGTAATTTTAAACAAGTAAATGATTAAAATATCTTAGGTGTTCAAACAATTTTCAAACAAGATGCTGCCAATCAATATAATCATCATTCTTTCTAATGGATGTAAGTTTAATTGTGGAATTTGTTATATGTTCATTATAAGCCACACTAGTCAAACATCAATTTTTTTTTGTTTTTTTTAATTTTTTTTGTTCTGTTTATTTTATTGCATTTTGCATCTGTGGCTATATAAGCACTTGCACGTAGAATGCATGTGTTATCAGGCATTGATGCATTAAATGATGGTTGTTTAATCAGCAATGTTCAGACAACCATTGGACTGATCAACTGATTGTTATCTTTTTTATATATATATATATCGTTTGCTTTTATGCATTTAGTATAGATGTAGCAGTAAGAATGCTAAAGGTTATTGATCATTATTTTGAAATTGAGCTTTGTGTTGAAATGTTTTGTGATATTCTTTTATATTGATAATTTAGGTATGACTGATATGCTCCGTTTTGGTTTTAAAACCCAGTATAGGATTTGGGAACACTGTAACTTACAATAATCATTTCAATTACTGAAAGTGCGTCTCTATATTGAAAAGAACCGTTCTTAAGATGCTGACATGCTTAATAACTAAAGTTATTTATTTTCTATTGTTTTCATTCTTGGTCTAGTGAAATAATGACACTGTTGTACAACAAACGAATAGTTTGATGGAAAAAGATAATTCAGAATGAGAAAATTTAAATGCAGTCTTTCTTATCCTAGAAAAGTAAAACAACATATCAATTTGTAAAAACTTAAAAATTCTACATATGCTAAGATATCATTCTGCTAGTAAAAAGCGTCCTAATACTGTATATCCGTGTTTATTGTTTTAAGACCTATCTTGAATTTATCAGGATGTAATAACATATTTTAAATTTTTAGTACATTGACGTTTGAAAATTAAAATATATATTAAATGATAGATCACGCTTTTCTTTCGAGTCATTTTTTATATTCTAAAGTGGTTAGATATATGTATTACAATATTATTTGTTTTATATTTTAAACTTTAGAAAATTTAAATTGTTGTTTATATATTGTTATTCAAAATTTTGTTGAAGATAAATGATTTATTCAACAATGTATACGTATTTGTGCATGGATCATTTAATTTCATAAAGTCTCGAATTTGTTTTGCAATCACAATTACTTTTACTATGACTTCGACCTTGAAACAAATTAATCAAAAAAATGACTGTAATTTGGTGCAAATTTCAAAATATAACAGTGTCCTTCCTTTGATGTCCATGATTTGAACGTGTTTGAGAAAATATTTCTTCAAATGCAAAGTTCTAGTCACGAAAGTGTCTAAAGTAAAATATCTTAACATCATAATCATTCGGTAATGATTGGTTTTAGTCAGTGTTGGTTTTGATAGTTCACATCTTCATTCATTTCAGTATAGATAATTACTTAGTTGCCCCTCTAAAATAAATAAAATTTTAAAGTCTAAGATATTCTAAAATAAAATCAACTCTTAAATAAAATTCCACTCTGTTTTGATTTGGTGCCACCTTTCCTCTTTGCCTTTGTGACTTCTCAACTACGACCGCAATCGTTTAGTATTTTTGCCATTGTCATGCCTTCTAGGATTGTGCAGTTCGAATAGTAGTCACCATTCGTTGCCGAGCACTAAGCACTTTTGCAGCTATATTTAACGTAAACATATTCAAATTGACTGCACAAAAAAGCAATTTTGCAACTGTTTTGAGCTGTTGGTAAAGGACTTTGCAATGACCCAAACCCGTTGTGAAAATAGAGCGCGAATAAAATTTTGCAACGATCTAAAGCTGTTGTTAATTTTCTATCCAAAGCCATACTATAGCAGACGTGTAGCGTGTTTTAGTTATTATGTTTAATATATTGTTTGTAAGAGAGGGTAGCAAAAACCAAAATTATATAAATAAAAACATACAGTATAGTACAATGGAAAAATATTGATATATATTGCCTTTGCAAAATATTGTATTTTTTTGTATAATTTTGGAATTTTGCTTCTTTCTCCATATAATACATCTCATATCACTGACATATATCTGAAACAATACACTAAGCATAATAACTGTAACATTCCTGAGAATTTATCAAGTTTAATTCGGCAACTAAATTTATTTTTGAAAATAAATTGTGCATTAATTAGAGATTTCTAGAATAAATGGATAATTTTTGATTATAAATAGAAATTTAATTAGAAATTTAAGTGTAAGTATCTTACAAACAAATACTGGATTTAGGGAAAACAAGATGTATATTTATATAAATGAATTATAAATAGGAATTTGAGATTTATAAGATTTCAAAATAAAATGCATTAAAAATAAAGTAGAATTTAAAACTTTAAAAAGCTAATGATAGTTTGTTTTCTAAAATATTAAATATATGTGGAGACGTAATAAATTTCAAAAGATTATTTTTAAAGATTTAATTATCTTATATAAATAAATATGACAACTGTTAATATGAAATTTAAATTTTTAAAACCCTTCTTTTCTTTTATAAAATTGTACAAAAAATAAATAATAAAATAATGTATGAATGAAAATTGTAAAAATATATAAGTATATAAACATATTGAACAAAAATTAAATGTAAGAAAATAATTGGAATAAAATTTTCTTGTGTAAATATAAATATAAACATGAAGGAAAATGTAAACAATTTTGAAATAAAGGCATATGTATACATGTATATACCAAGGAATAAAAGTTATGTTTATTTATAAAATAAATATGATATAAAAATTTATTAAAGAAAATTCTTTTATCTTTGAAAATTACAAATGTAGACATACATAATGGAGACAAGTAAGCAAATCAACATGCATAGATTCCATAATCAATTTCACTTTACACATGGCATTCAAATTATTTAATTGAATAAAATAATGGAATTTAAAATTTTGAAAACTTTTCAATTCCCTATATGCCATTATTAAATATCTCAGCAAATCTGAAGCACAGTAGAGGGAAGATTGAGTATCTTATATCTCAACTCCCAAGGAAGAAAGAAAGAAGAAAAAAAGTGAAAACAAAGAAACAAAAAAATTAGAAAAGAAGATATGTCATTCTCTAAAAATCTGAAACAAAATCCTTGAATTTCAAAGAATTTCAACCTGGAATAAGTGAGAGCTTTAGATTAAAACTCAGTTTCAAAACCAAAAAGGAGAATTAAAGTTCAATGAAAAAAAAGAAAGCAACCTGGAAAACATAATGAAATCAAGAAGGAAAAAAAATGAAGAGCAATGCAGAGCTTCAGTTTTTAGAAAAAAAGGGCAGATCACAAACAAATCTGAAAGTATGCAAGTTCAAAGCTTCAACAAGCTTCAGATTTAAAAGTTTCAAAGTTCAAACCAAAGTAAAGAAGGAAAATTTAAATCTGGAAATCAAAACCTGGAAGAAACAAGTTTGGCTGGAAAAAAAAGGGATGAAGGTAAGTAAATTTCTTTTTTAAAATTTGAGTTTGATGTTAATAGTCAATAATGAAACAAAACCAAAATGCAGATTCAACTCGAAAACAAATGTAAATTGAGGTTTGCGGCCTAGAAAATAAGATGCCTGTCTCTGTTCAACAGAAACCAAGTTCCTCTCTACTCTGTCAAAACACGGTGAGCAAACCTTCATTTTCCTTTTTTTCTTTTTTTAAAATCTGGTGCATATATATAAGTTTGGCCTCTCTGATTCCAATACCCTGTGAGCAAGTTTAACCTTTAAAACTTGATTTTTCTTCATTCTCTTAAATGATGGTTTGATATGCGCTGTTTTTTTTTGGGTATACAAGTTTTTTTCCACTAAATGTATGCTTACATGCCTGTATGCATTTGCATACTTCTATTTGACAAGGTCATGGTTGCTTACAAATGGATTTTTATCTCACCATCAGAATCTTTATAAAGTATGATATTTAAAGGGAAATTTATAATAATGATGTAATACAGATTTTTAAAGATAAAAATACAGAAATTTTTTATGTATATTATCTGGAAAAATTTAATTACTGTGAGAAAACCCTTTGAAACTCAACTTTTTTTTAGTGAGTAACAGTTTATTTTTAAAATCTTAAGAATGTAAATTGGCTGCCTGACTAAAATCTGGATTAAGCATGCTTGCTATATGTGTTTTTTCTGTATATATGTAGATGTATATATTGATGTTTGAGCCTGTTGTCCTTTTTTTTTCTATTAGAGACCTCCCTGTCTTAAAATTTCTAGGGTCAAGTTTTTTCCAAAGTTTATTCTCTATTGATTTAATCACTGATAGGATTGGGTATTTAAAACAAAATTGTTAGTTCATTGATAAAGTAAGCTTTTAATTTTTTTTAGATAAAGAATAATTTGGAAATCCCACTAGAAAAAAGGAAAGAAAAAAAACAGTGCTTGTCTGGAACACTTGTTCTTCCCTGTCTTGACACAGGCTTTAAAAACATGAGTTAAAAATTCCAAATCTTTGTATCTGGTCGTTGATTAACTTTGCGTTCAAATAGACTAGTTAAGTTTAAACTCAATCTATGAAAAAAAATATGAACAAACACTTTAAGTTGGAAATTGCTAGTATCTGGAAGAAGAGAAAAAAAAGTGGAAATTCTTGATAATATGATAAAAAATCAAGTGTCAAAATTTTGCAATCCAATTTTATAACTTGAAACATCTTTGGAAGAGATGATTTTTAAGATAAAAATCATAAAATCTAGTTTAGTATTTCTCATGAAACCCTAAGATGACCAGAAATGGGTTTCGAAGCAACTGCTAATGATCTCTAGAAGATGAGGCCTCGGGGTTTCGTCAGAAGGTGGAGGAACTAATGGGGAGTCTTGGAAAAATGACTGGTCGAGCATTTGACCATCGAGGCGTCGTCGGCGAGTCAATTTGAATTTCTAAACCTAATTTTGGTCAGACTGTTAAATGAGGCAATGTGTAATCTCTGGTGGATCGGGTCGTACCGCATTCTGGTGATGGCTTCGTGGAAAGTTCGCGGAGGTGTGGTAGTGGTTTCAGAGGTTAAGATGGTCGGCGGCGTGAGCTCGAGGGGATTGGCCATGGTGTTGGGTTCCTGTTTTTGGTCTAAGTGATTCAATTTTTAATTGAGGCATGGAACAGTGATTGGACGATCGGAGAGGGTCGCTGCGACGTACGGTGACGTGTGTGAGGGTTCGATGGAGGTCGGAGACGGCTCCGGTGCAGGTGCACGGTGTAATTTTTGGTGTCAGTGGATGGTGGTGGTTGGGATGGAAGATCACTCGAAGGCGTTCTCGTGGGTTTATGGCGTTAGCTCGTGTGTTGGCTCGAAGTAGATATAAGCTATACCAGGTTTATTACTTAAATAAATTTTAAGTTGGAAAAAAAAACCGTACATGGGTGAGTTGAGAGGAAAGCTCGAAGCAGGGGTGTGTTTTTCTCGGGTGAGGCTGGAAGCAGGTCTCGGGTAGGTGAATAAGGAACAGTTTTAACTTTGAACACATTTTAAAACAGGTTAGCACCTATATTTTAAACAATTGTTTTGGTTTATAATTTGTAAAGGATTTAAGAAATTTTTTAACTACAAATAATTAAGTTTTAAATTTACATAATTTGTGACATTATTTATTTAGCATTTTAAAACGAATGATAAAATTAATTAAGATAAAATGATGTTTTGATTTACCTTAATTTCTTGAATAAATTAATATGCTAGTGATGATAAATCATAAGATTTATTAATGAGTAAATGATCAATTGAGATAAATGATTTATAATTACTTAAATGATTCAAGTATAGTTAATTAATTAATGTAAGGCTAATCAATTAATTAAAGTGATAACGAAATTATTATTAATCAAGAAGTAATTAATTAAATTTTGTAATAAATTAAGAATAATAAATTGAAGGATTAATTATTAATTAAAGGTAAATTAATGATCAATTAAAAGATAATTGATTAAAATATTTTTAGTTAACCGATTATTAGCTAACCAATAGAACTTTATTTAAAGGCAAATGATCTGGTTTAAATTTATCAAATGTGTTAACTAATTTTCTTATGGACGACTGTATTCTATGGAATGTTGTGAATTGTTTGATATCCTCTACTATGTGATGCTTTATGGTGTGAATTGTTTTTAATTCAAGCTGTGATGAATGTGATTTATTTTATCTGTGACGAATGCATACTATTTACCTATGAATCTATGTATGGGAGATAAGCGTTATTGGAATATACCACTTATCGATTTTGTTATACTTGAATCTATGAAGATTTGTAATGTTGCACTATTGTGTAAAACCCCTAGACTACACTTTACACACCAATATGGATTTCACGTTGAAATCGGTTAAGTCACAGATAATTTAAATTTAATATTTTTGGAAATTAAGATTTTAAATTTCAATAAATTTTGAAAATAGAATTTGGGATTTAATATGAAAGAGCTTGAATATCTTGATAAGGGTTTTAAAATTTTAAGTAATTTGAATTTAAATTCAAAATTTGGAATTTAATCCCATGTTTGAAAATTTTGGTTTAAAGATGTCATACAAGTTATAAACGTGTTTATATGGATTTAAAATCTTTTTACAAGTATGGTTTTGAGAATTTAACCCAAGGATTTTAACTTGTATAAATTGAAATTTTCCGAAATAAAACTATTGTTTTTCAAATAGTAAAACTTTCATATGAGATATGAATTTCCAACTTGTGTTAAAGTGTTTTTCCCAAGTCTGAAAAAAATGGTTTTCCAAGTTATTATGAATAAACCTTTGGAAATGGGTTTGAAAACTATAAATTAAATCTTAATTTAAAGATTTAATTGAGTTAATCCAAATTGAAATGAAAATTGTTTTGAAAATCTATGAATAGATCTTTGTGAAACTGAATGAACTTTGTGGAATAAATCTTTTTGTTTAAAGATTTAGAATGGTAATTTGTTTAACCATTTAAAAGTATGGTTTTGGGTTTCATAAGTTGTGACTTAACTGAAATCCCATATCCATATGTTTTTAAATATCACGCTCGCTATTCGGTTTAGCCGGGAGAGGACCTTGTGTCATATAGCCCATTAGTTATCCCTTCGAAGTAATTAATGCCCTCGCATATTCGTAGACCGATGGACCCAAGTATATTGTCAAATAATTGCATGAGTTTGTCCTCATATTGTTTATATTCTGATTTGGTTAAACCGAATGCAGAATAAATATTTCAATCTGAATTGATCAATTATTTCTTTATCAATCATCCATTCTTTCTCGTCTCCCTAGCAAATTTCGGGGACGAAATTTTTTTTAAGGGGGGAATCTTTAACATTCCTGAGAATTTATCAAGTTTAATTTGGCAACTAAATTTATTTTTGAAAATAAATTGTGCATTAATTAGAGATTTCTAGAATAAATGAAATTTTTTTGATTATAAATTGAAATTTAATTAGAAATTTAAGTGTAAGTATCTTACAAATAAATATTGGATTTAGGAAAAACAAGATGCATATTTATATAAATGAATTAAAAATAGGAATTTGAGATTTATAAGATTTCAAAATAAAATGCATTAAAAATAAAGTAGAATTTAAAAACTTTAAAAAGCTGATGATAGTTTGTTTTCTAAAATATTAAATATATGTGGAGATGTAATAAATTTCAAAAGATTATTTTTAAAGATTTAATTATCTTATATAAATAAATATGACTATTGTTAATATGAAATTTAAATTTTTAAAACCCTTCTTTTCTTTTATAAAATTGTACAAAAAAATAAATAAAATAATGTATGAATGAAAATTGTAAAAATATATAAGTATATAAACATGTTGAACAAAAATTAAATGTAAGAAAATAATTGGAATAAAATTTTCTTGTGCAAATATAAATATAAACATGAAGGAAAATGTAAACAATTTTGAAATAAAGGCATATGTATACATGTATATACCAAGGAATAAAAGTTATGTTTATTTATAAAATAAATATGATATAAAAATTTATTAAAGAAAATTCTTTTATCTTTGAAAATTACAAATGTAGACATACATAATGGAGATAAGTAAGCAAATCAACATGCATAGATTCCATAATCAATTTCACTTTACACAAGGAATTCAAATTATTTAATTGAATAAAATAATGGAATTTAAAATTTTGAAAAGTTTTCATTTCCCTATATGCCATCATTAAATATCTCAACAAATCTGAAGCACAGTAGAGGGAAGATTGAGTATCTTATATCTCAACTCCCAAGGAAGAAAGAAAGAAAAAAAAGTGAAAACAAAGAAACAAAAAAATTAGAAAAGAAGATCTGTCATTCTCTAAAAATCTGAAACAAAATCCTTGAATTTCAAAGAATTTCAACCTGGAATAAGTGAGAGCTTCAAATTGAAACTCAGTTTCAAAACCAAAAAGGAGAATCAAAGTTCAATGGAAAAAAAAGAAAGCAACCTGGAAAACAGAATGAAACCAAGAAAGAAAAAAAATGAAGAGCAATGCAGAGCTTCAGTTTTTTAAAAAAATGGCAGATCACGAACAAATCTGAAAGTATGCAAGTTCAAAGCTTCAACAAGCTTCAGATTTAAAAGTTTCAAAGTTCAAACCAAAGTAAAGAAGGAAAATTTAAATCTGGAAATCAAAACCTGGAAGAAACAAGTTTGGCTGGAAAAAAAAGGGATGAAGGTAAGTAAATTTCTTTTTTAAAATTTGAGTTTGATGTTAATAGTCAATAATGAAACAAAACCAAAATGCAGATTCAACTCGAAAACAAATGTAAATTGAAGTTTGCGGCCTAGAAAATAAAATGCCCGCCTCTGTTCAACAGAAACCAAGTTCCTCTCTACTCTGTCAAAACACGGTAAGAAAACCTTCATTTTCTTTTTTTTCTTTTTTTTAAATCTGGTGCATATATATAAGTTTGGCCTCTCTGATTCCAATACCCTATGAGCAAATTTAACCTTTGAAACTTGATTTTTCTTCATTCTCTTAAATGATAGTTTGATATGCGCTGTTTTTGTTTGGGTATGCAAGTTTTTTTCCACTGAATGTATGCTTACATGCCTGTATGCATTTGCATACTTCTATTTGACAAGGTCATGGTTGCTTACAAATGGATTTTTATCTCACCATCAGAATCTTTATAAAGTATGATATTTAAAGGGAAATTTATAATAATGATGTAATACAGATTTTTAAAGATAAAAATACAAGAAATTTTTTATGTATATTATCTAGAAAATTTTAATTACTGTGAGAAAACCCTTTGAAACTCAACTTTTTTTTAGTGAGTAACAGTTTATTTTTAAAATCTTAAGAATGTAAATTGGCTTCCTGACTAAAATCTGGATTAAGCATGCTTGCTATATGTGTTTTTCTTCTGCATATATGTAGATGTGTATATGGATGTTTGAGCCTGTTGTTCTTTTTTTTTCTATTAGAGACCTCCCTGTCTTAAAATATCCAGGGTCGAGTTTTTTCCAAAGTTCATTCTCTATCGATTTAATCACTGATAGGATTGGGTATTTAAAACAAAATTGTTAGTTCATTGATAAAGTAAGCTTTTAATTTTTTTTAGATAAAGAATAATTTGGAAATCCCACTGGAAAAAAAGGAAGAAAAAAAACAGTGCTTGTCTGGAACACTTGTTCTTCCCTGTCTTGACACAGGCTTTAAAAACATGAGTTAAAAATTCCAAATCTTTGTATCTGGTCATTGATTAACTTTGCGTTCAAATAGACTAGTTACGTTTAAACTCAATCTACGAAAAAATATATGAACAAACACTTTAAGTTGGAAATTGCTAGTATCTGGAAGAAGAGAAAAAAAAACAGTGGAAATTCTTGATAACATGATAAAAAATCAAGTGTCAAAATTTTGCAATCCAATTTTATAACTTGAAACATCTTTGGAAAAGATGATTTTTAAGATAAAAATCATAAAATCTAGTTTAGTATTTCTCGTGAAACCCTAAGATGACCAGAAATGGGTTTCGAGGCAACTGCTAATGATCTCTAGAAGATGAGGCCTCGGGGTTTCGTCAGAAGGTGGAGGAACTAATGGGGAGTCTTGGAAAAATGACCGGTCGAGCATTTGACCATCGAGGCGTCATCGGCGAGTCAATTTGTGTTTCTAAACCTAATTTTGGTCATACTGTCAAAAGAGGCAATGCATAATCTTTGGTGGATCGGGTCGTACCGCATTCTGGTGATGGCTTCGTGGAAAGTTCGCGGAGGTGTGGCAGTGGTTTCATATGTTAAGATGGTCGGCGGCGTGAGCTCGAGGGGATTGGCCATGGTGATGGGTTACTGTTTTTGGTCTGAGTGATTCGATTTTTAATTGAGGCACGGAACAGTGATTGGACGATCGGAGAGGGTCGCTGCGACGTACGGTGACATGGCTGAGGGTTCGACGGAGGTCGGAGACGACTCCGGCGCTGGTGCAGGTGCACGGTGTAATTTTTGGTGTCAGTGGATGGTGGTGGTTGGGATGGAAGATCACTTGAAGGCGTTCTCGTGGGTTTATTACATTGGCTCGTGTGTTGGCTCGAAGTAGATATAAGCTATACCAGGTTTATTACTTAAATAATTTTAAGTTGGAAAAAAAAACATACACGGGTGAGTTTAGAGGAAAGCTTGAAGCAGGGGTGTGTTTTTCTCGGTTGAGGCTGGAAGCAGGTCTCGGGTAGGTGAATAAGGAACAGTTTTAACTTTGAACACATTTTAAAACAGGTTAGCACCTATATTTTAAACAATTGTTTTGGTTTATAATTTGTAAAGGATTTAAGAAATTTTTTAACTACAAATAATTAAGTTTTAAATTTATATAATTTGTGACATTATTTATTTATCATTATAAAACGAATGATAAAATTAATTAAGATAAAATGATGTTTTGATTTACCTTAATTTCTTGAATAAATTAATATGTTAGTGATGATAAATCATAAGATTTATTAATGAGTAAATGATTAATTAAGATAAATGATTTATAATTACTTAAATGATTCAAGAATAGTTAATTAATTAATGTAAGGCTAATCAATTAATTAAAGTGATTACGAAATTATTATTAATCAAGAAGTAATTAATTAAATTTTATAATAAATTAAGAATAATAAATTGAAGGATTAATTATTAATTAAAGGTAAATTAATGATTAATTAAAAGATAATTGATTAAAATATTTGTAGTTAAATGATTATTAGCTAACCAATAGAAATTTATTTAAAGGCAAATGATCTGGTTTAAATTTATCAGATGTGTTAATTAATTTTCTTATGGACGACTGTATTCTATGGAATGTTGTGAATTGTTTGATATCCTCTACTATGTGATGCTTTATGTTGTGAATTGTTTTTAATTCAAGCTGTGATGAATGTGATTTATTTTATCTGTGACGAATGCATACTATTTACCTATGAATCTATGTATGGGAGATAAGCGTTATTGGAATATACCACTTATCGATTTTGTTATACTTGAATCTATGAAGATTTGTAATGTTGCACTATTGTGTAAAACCCCTAGACTACACTTTTACACACACCAATATGGATTTCACGTGGAAATCGGTTAAGTCATAGATAATTTAAATTTAATATTTTTGGAAATTGAGATTTTAAATTTCATTAAATTTTGAAAATGGAATTTGGGATTTAATATGAAAGAGCTTGAATATCTTGATAAGGGTTTTAAAATTTTAAGTAATTTGAATTTAAATTCAAAATTTGGAATTTAATCCCATGTTTGAAAATTTTGGTTTAAAGATGTGGTACATGTTATAAACGTGTTTATATGGATTTAAAATCTTTTTACAAGTATGGTTTTGAAAATTTAACCCAAGGATTTTAACTTGTATAAATTGAAATTTTCCGAAATAAAACTATTGTTTTTCAAATAGTAAAAGCTTTCATATGAGATATGAATTTCCAACTTGTGTTAAAGTGTTTTTCCCAAGTTTGAAAAAAAATGGTTTTCCAAGTTATGAATAAACCTTTGGAAACGGGTATGAAAACTATAAATTAAATCTTAATTTAAAGATTTAATTTAGTTAATCCAAATTGAAATGAAAATTGTTTTGAAAATCTATGAATAGATCTTTGTGAAACTGAATGAACTTTGTGGAATAAATCTTTTTGTTTAAAGATTTATAATGGTAATTTGTTTAACCATTTAAAAGTAAGGTTTGGGGTTTTATAAGTTGTGACTTAACTGAAATCCCATATCCATATGTTTTTAAATATCGCGCTCGCTATTCGGTTTAGCCGGGAGAGGACCTTGTGTCATATAGCCCATTCCGAATAGTGATACGACGTTATGGATTGCAATTGAAGACCGATGTTGAAGACCGGGTGTCTTCAAGAATGAGACTGCATCAGGACCTCACACCCCGGAAATGGTCGAAACAGGAAAGATGCGGCAAGGTTATGAGGGTCGCGCCCTTTAGGGTTTGCCATTCTCTTCTGGAAATGGGTGGTATCATGGTATGGAGCCCAGATACTTACTCATGTGGATACTACAGTTCTATTACTTTGTGATTGCTTTGTGGTTGTTGGATTAGAGGTACCTCGGATAAAGGTCCCAAAGGACCGGGGGATGGCACGCTCGTGTAGTAGTTACCTAGTTACAGAGGTAACCGGCCTTGTATTGGCAGAGATCTAACCGTAACGTTAGGTTCTCGGGACATCCCGCCAGAGGCGTACCCATGTGGCAGTAGGAAGTTCCTTAGCCTGATCATTTGTTGGAAATCCATTCTTCAATATGCGCCTTGTATGACTTTAGTTGTATTACCTGCCATTTACTTATGGTGGCGCCCCACTGTTTAGATGGTAGCTATAGTAGGCGTACGATACTGGTCGTATATTGGCTAGGATTTATATTATACTTTCGAAATGGTTTTCCACACTTTGCACTTATAATAATTATATCAAAGAATTTCTCGTATCAAGCATGTTTGACTATCATAAGGAGAAATCTCATCCAATTCTGCGTTTGCATTGTGTGTGTGGCTGGAGGCCTTTTGGTAGTTTCATTTTCTAAAAAGCATTGCGGATTTCAAACTTAAATTCTTTGCTTGTTTTAAAGTCCAAATGTTTTTGTTTGCTCATACCAGTCCCACGACTGACCTGGAGTTTATTGTTCCTTTCCTAAATTCTGGGTGCCCACTATTTTCCCACACGGGCAGTCTAGAGTTGGGTTTTTCAGATAGTCAATAGTAGGAGTAGATTCGGTAGCTTTCAGCCTAGGATTTGACAATCGCTTTCGGACCAGACTTGATTATCTTTGTGCATCGTGATTTGGAGTTCGAGCTATTGCTGGATTGGTGTTTTGAAGATGGAGTTCTTTCTTGAAGACCATATTGGAGATTTTTTTGTTCCGCTGCTAGTGTTATCCTTTTCTTTCCATTGCCATTGTCTTGTATCATATCTCTGATGTATATTGATATTCATTATATCATTCTATTGTATCATGTTGTATATTGATATATGCTATTCATTTCTTCCGTTGTACTGTACTTAATGTGTTATAAGCTCTGGCACGACTCGAATTTCGATGTTTGAATCTGCGGCATTTAAGTACAAGTGGAGTACGGATGTCGATTTTCGAACGCTGGAATTTGGATCGTGACAATAACCGAAACACACTAAAACATAATTCACATTCAAATACATCACAACACTTGAAACAATATAACTGAAAAGCCAATGTATCATTACTACATTCAATCCACATTTGCTTTCCCTTTGCGCTTGCTGTGTGCTTCCTCTTACGACAATTTCCAGATTCTTACTTATTTTGACAATCATATACATATACAAAATTGGAACTGCAAAGGACAAATAATTTTTGGCAAAAATAAATTGTTGCAATAGCACATGTAGTAAAATGATTTTTTAAATCAAAACCAACATATTTAATCCACTAAAATGAATTGAATTGTCTAAGCTCCATTAAACTTAAATGGTATCAGCGTAGGAAGAAAGAAAATGATGAACTATTGCATTTTCCAATCCTTATTGGAAGAACAAAAGAAATTCGGTATAGTTTACTGTGTAAAGGTAAGCAATTGATCAACATCCCAATTTATTAATTTATTGATTCATGTTTTAAGCTATTCACAAGGTACGTATAAACAATGGTTCTCTTGTTGCATATATGAACATAACCATACATTCATAATCATCCTCATTAAGCCAGAAACAATGGAGCAAAATGCATCTTGAACAGTTAAAATCATAAGTGTGGAGAAAAATGTGATCATTTCTCATTTCCTACCGATCCATCTTTTGCTGCAGTTTATTTTATATTGGGCTATTCTTTATTTTCTCAGCCCATAAGCTCTACATACTGTTATATAAACATAGTATTGTATCTTATTTGTATTATTCTAAACCGATGTACAATTTGAATCATCAATACAATTCAATCAAATTCTTCAATTCAAAATTATTCTGTAAATCAAATTTCTCAAATTGGTATCAGAACCAACATAGCTTAACAACAATTCAAATTGGCCTTTCAATCTGAATAACCATCAGATCAGATATCATCATCTGATTATCAGATTCCTCATCTGATTATCAGATTCCTTATTAGAGATTTTCTCATTATTTGAAGTTCATTAAGAATTTTCTTTCCTAAGTTTGTGCCATAGCAGAAGATATTGAATCTTGGTTGCAACTAGACTTTCACTTATTAAGTTTCATGCAAATTCAATCAAATTTCATTGGAAATTCATCATTAGAGTCAAGAAAATCATCAAGAAATTGTAAAGAAAGCTGTTACCTCGCCAAGAACTCATCATCTATTTCTCATCATTTGAATTCAGGCTGTAACTGACATGTTCCCCACGTATCTGATCTTTATTGACCTTGTAAGTTCCTTAATTTTGTTCTTTGTTTTCTTTCTTTCGAGTTAACATGGCAGGAGATAATGATAGTTCTTCCACCGCTGATACATCATCAAACCCTTGGCAATCTGCCACTGAAAGTTTGATAAAAACCGTGATAAGCCTGCAGAGCCAACTGTCTATGGAAAGTTCACGTGGAGACTGTTGTCAGGGACTATAGCCTTGACGAATATCTTCTTGGAACCATCTCAATACCACCAATGTTCATAACCGATCAAGAAAATAAAACTGTGAGTAATGAAGAGTATTTAAGGCATCAAAGACAGTATAGCATAATCTGCTCATGGTTGTTATCATCATAAGTGTTAAGTTACTACCACATGTTATTGGAACAAAATAACCAATGGGATATGGACTACAATAGAGATAATCTTTGACTCTCAACTATAGCCAAAGTCATGCACTACAAGATACAATTACACATTAGAAAAATAATCTGTCAATGGGTGAGTATGAAACAAAGGTTAAAGCAATATATGATCATCTTGAGGCAGCAGGACACAAGATTTCAAATGCTGAACAAGTTTTAATCATTTTAAGTGGTTTAAGTGAAGAATATGAGGTTGTAGTGGCAGTCATATCATCACAAAGGACTACACCTTCAATAGAAGATGCGCATTCAATTCTTCTTGCTTATGAAGGAAGAACTGAATACAAAAAACCTGGTGAATCTGAAGTATCTATCAATTATGCTTCAAGTTACAGGGGTAAAAACCAATACAACAATAAGCCAGATCAGTGTCAATTGAGAAATAACCAGTCAGCAAGAGGAAGATGCAGAGGAAAATGGAACAACAACAACAAGCCAAGATGTCAAATCTGTGAAAAAGTTGGTCTCATAGCTCCAAAATGTTACTTCGGACTAAACTTAAACTATGTACCATGGCAGATGACAAATAATTAGAGAAATGTAAACATGAGTGCAAATATTGCACAAGCTCAACAAGATTCAAATAGTCAGTCAGAGGACTGTAGAAACTAGATTACAAAACCAGAACATATTCAATATGAAGCACGGTATCTCAGTTCTGGAGCAACCAATCATTTAACAAGCAATCTTGACAATCTTAATCTTGGAAATAAAGAGGACAAAGGTAAACAATCAATTTGCATGGGTAATGGTGAGTCTAATAGAATTACTCATACTGGAAAAGCTTATATCAAAGGTGCTAGACCAAAGAGGCAGCTTCATATGTCGCACTTGGCGTATTTTGTAATAATTACATGTTACCTGAACATGGTCTATGAACTGGGATTTTGCAATCAATTTGGAATATTTTGAAATGGAATGTGGAGTTTGTTTGTTGTTTATAATTTTTCCTATAAGAGTTCTGAAAGGTGTAAGTCCTATAGAAAGGCTATTTGGTGTTAAACCTGATTATCATGCTTTGAAATTTTTTGGGTATTTATGTTTTCCATAGCTAAATCAATAAAACACAAATAAATTACATTTCAGGTCTAAACTATGCACTTTCTTAGGTTATTTCCCCAATCAGAAAGAGTACAAATGTCTGGATAAAAGTGGAATTTTTTTTGTTAGCAGACATGTTGTTTTTAATGAATCTGTGTTTCCCATTAGCAGCTCAGACATGATGACAACCAAAAAGGTATACAATCCATGGATCTCCATACGTGGTTTACCTGTATATACCAAAGCTTGGTATTAGAAGGAGACCGAGAGGACTGCAGGAACTATTGATTCATAACTTGATATGCCTGATCAGCCAAGCTATGAAGCAGCAGATGAATCCAACTATCACAGTCAGTCTCCTACCTGCACAAATGATCAAACTCATCAAGTCAGCAATGAGTTTGCAGACACTCAATATAATCAATATAGAAGCAATGGTGAATCTGCAAGCATAGAGGTTTCTCAAGTAAGGTCTGGCCACCCAATGATCACTAGATCAAAGAGTGGTACATTGAAACCAAAACTCTACACTACAGTCAAAATGACTGACGAGCCAGATACTTTTGAACAAGCTATAGAGGACAATAACTGGAAAGCTGTCATGGATGAAGAGTACAATGCTCTTATTAAAAATGAAACATGAGAATTAGTCAATTCTCCTAATAATATAAACATTGTTGGTTGCAAGTGGACTTAGAAGTTGAAGAAAAATCCAGATGGTATAATTAACAGATATAAGGGTAGACTTACAGCAAAAGGGTACACTCAACAATATGGGTTTGATTTTATTGAAACATTCTTTCCTATGGTTAATCCAACTACCATTAGAGTATTTTTTAATATTTCTCTACACAAACCGTGGAAATTAGACAGCTTGATGTAAACAATGCATTTCTAGATAGAGTATTGCAAGCAGAAATTTATATGGAACAACCACAAGGGTACAACCAAATTTTGAACTATGTTTGCAAATTAAACAAGGCAATATATGGTTTTAAGCAAGCTCCAAGGGTTTGGTTTGAGATGTTAAAAACTACACTGATTAGATTGGGATATTAGTCTACCAAATCTAATAATTCTTTATTTACTAGAATAAGTAAAGAGTCTATTATATATATTTTAATATATGTTGATGACTTACTTATTACAGGCAACGATGAAGCAGCAATCAATGATCTTATCCAGTATATAAACAAGTAATTTTCTGTCGAAGATCTTGGAAATCTAAATTATTTTCTGGGCATAGAAATTATCAGAAATTTAAGGTCAGAAATTATTCTAAGTCAGAGAAAGCACATCAATGAAATATTACACAACACGAAGATGGATAAAGCTAACCCTTAACCAACACCCATGATATGCGACCGTCAACTTTCAAAAAACAAGGGAGAACCAATATTTAATGTTAAGCAATATAGAAATGTTGTGGGAGCACTACAATATGCTACCATAACTAGAACTGATATTGCTTTTAGTGTTAACAAAGCGTCAATTTATGTAGGAACCTCTTAATGAGCATTGGAGTGCTGTGAAGAGGATATTAAGATATCTAAAAGAAACTGCTACTTTGGTTTATCTCTAAAGACATGCAAAATCTTAATGTAACTGGGTTTTCTAATGTTGATCGGGCAACAGATCATGATGATAGAAAATCAATTTCTACTTACTGCATCTATATTGGGGACAATCCAGTTTCATGGTGTTCATAAAAGCAATCAACCATATCTAGATCTAGTACTGAAGTTGAATGTAGAAGTGTGGCTAGTGCAACTGCTGAAATATTATGGATACAATCTTTGCTCAGTGAACTAAAAATCAAAACTGAGCTAAAACCAACACTATGGTGTGACAACAAAAGCACTGTATATGTGTCTGCTAATCCAATCTTACACTCCAAAACAAAACACATGAAAATTGATATATATTTTGTTCATGAACAGATAATTAAATGTCAGTTGAAAGTCAATCATTTACTTGGGACTTACCAAAGAGCAGATATTTTTACCAAAGCATTGTTGGCCATAAATTTGGTAAGATTCAAAGATGATCCGAAAGTAAAGCAACTCTCATGTGACGACCCAAAAATCCATACCCTTTGAATCAACAATAATCCACACATGGCCGACCCAAAAAGCACAGACTGACGAAAAGTCAACAAAAAGAAAAGAAGAGAGAAGGTAGAACCAAACAGAACAATACAGAATCTCACATCGCAGCGGAAAATATATAATATCATATCAATGATCTTTACAATACAGAAACTGTATATATATATACACTCACATCTATCAGAGTTCAACAATCTGAACCTCTAAATATACTCGGTCTGACCCGAGCATTGAAAGGGAAAAACACACTCAGCTGAATTTATTAAATTACCAAACTTTTCCTTTATCAAAATAAAAGTATGTCGTAAGACAAGTCCACACATAAACACGGACGTGTTTTTACCTTACGATAACTAAAACATTTCATATTAAATCCTCTTATATTATAATAGTGTCTATTACACAAATGATATTCAAAATAGCTGAAATTGTTACCATTACTAATTTCCAGCATACTAGGCTCTGCAAATAAAATGGCAGGTACATAGTGGAGTTTGGATTTCCATACAAATGACCAGGTGAAGGGACTACTTTCCGGCAGTACATCTCTAGAAGAATGTACCGAGAAACCATCACAAAGTTTCTCTACCAACACAAGGCCGGCCTACCTCTATAACTAGATGGTACCGAATATGTCATCCTTCGGTTGTTACCGACCTTTACCGAGGGCCCTCTAGCATACAAACTACAATAATCAGATACACGACGTCATAGCGTTATCTGGAAGAGGATGATCATACCCCAATGGGAATGACCCACTTAGCCCTGCTATATCTAACCCTGTTTTGGTCATTTTCGGTTGATGAGGCCTGATGAGGTAACGGTTACCTTTCACAATTACGTATCACATCACTTTGAATGCCACACGGCCATTTCCTTTTGACTGCTAATTGCCTTCCACAAAAATACAACCCTTAAGCTCATACGTCTCATGGAGGGTGTTAAGCTAAGAGAAGTTGCCTTCTCCGCCGCCACTGATGTACGTTAGTAAAAACTAATGTACGCAATTTTTTAGAAATGCAACGTCAGACAAACATCCATACAAGTTGTCCAGGAACAGGGCAAATCGAAGGTACTTTCCTACCACATCCTATCAGGAAATCCCTAGGATTCGTAGCGAATAGTCCTTGCATTAGATATTTCATAATGAAGAGACCACTACTGCTGGATGTATATTGGGATTTTAACCCCAAACGATCAACAAGCAGTCTTCCAGTATGAAAATCCAGAATATCAATATCATTACAAGCAACCTGCACAATCGTCGCATTTACGTTGGTCCGAAGTGGTTTTCAGATAAATCTGATCCCGGCCTCTTCGCGCCAACAACGCAAAAGCGTTTCTCAACCTCACACAGAAACTAAGTCTCATAGACTTATCAAATTTCCAACTTTCAACTTGCAATCCTTCGGGCCAAGAAGGAAACTCAATAGATTGGAGTAATACTCCGCACTATACGAATCGACATCCTCAAAACAAACGATAATCAAGCATACATAGAAGGCTACGTACTAAATGTACGACTAAATAGTTCTTACGTCAAGTCGAGGAACTAAAATTTTGGCCAAGTCTGATGGTCAGTAATTTAACTATCAAAACAAACAAACAAATATTTAGCATCATAACAATCACTAGGCCCTTTTAATTAATCTTTTTTTATTAAATCATTGCCAAATATTCACTTCAATTTATCTTTAAAAAAATATGATCTCAAAATCATTTCAATACTGAAAAACATTTCCATATACTTATTTAATAATAAGTAATTCACAAATCTATTTATTTTCAACACTTAGAAAATATTATATATACTTAAATCACGATTAAGTATATATTTTATTCTTTAAGGAAAACATTCTTATTAAACACATTTATTTGGGTCAAAACGAATGTTGCGTAAAACATCGTTACGGCAACCCAAAATTAACAGTATAGGGATTGAAAAATAAGATAGATATATAAACCCCAATACTATACAAAAACATTTCCTTTCGAAAATCATTTACTATAACAACAGTGTTATAGTCCATCATTTCCTTACTTCTCGAAAATGTCTATTTCAACAATGAATGTTGAAATCTATGGTTTCGATATTTAATACATTTTAAAACATCTTTAAATCGTTTTACTCCATTTAAAATATCACTTCCAAAACATTTATTTAATTATAAAGGTTATTCACTTTCCAAAGCACATCTTTTCTATTCAATATATTATTCACTGTCCAAAAACGTGAATATAGTTTCCCAACCAAATTCATTATCATTGCAACATTTAATTTAAAGGATTATCACTATCCAAAATCATGGATATATCTCCTTTAATAACTTCTAAATTTAACTTATCAATTTCAATTGATTTCGGATTTATAAACCAATGTTTATAAATTCACATTTATATTTTACAAAAACTTCAATATACAAAATTCCTTTGTTTAACAAATTCCATTTATTATTTTATAAGAACTTCAACTTATAAAATCCCTTAATTAACAACTTCTATTTATATCTCATTCAAATGCCAAAATCCGATTTATAAGTTAGTTACTTATAAAGCGTTTATTTTACAAATTCATTTATTTTATAACTTCACAATTATAAATCTTATTCACTTATAAACTCCATTTATAACTTCATTTTAACACTTATAAAATTCATTTTATAATTCTAATACTCTAATTTATAAAATATCAATTTTATAAATCTCCTATATAAACCATTTTTCAAAATAGTTAACTTCACATTCCAAAAATCATATTCTGGTTTTATTTCACAAAAATCATAATTTCAATTATATTTCCCAAAACGTCATAAATTTTATAACAATAAAAATTATAACTTTCATTTATTTAAAATAAATCCATTCCTTTAACCCTTTAAAATTCAACAAAATGTATATTTTCAAAATCACTTGGAAATCATTACTTTTACATTTTTAAAATTTCAAAATATGCCCCAATGCTGCAACAGTACTAAATACAGCAATCATGGCATCCAAAACATCATGTATCATATGATATCATCATATATCACAATATCTGTAAATAAATCAATACAGGTGAGGAATCCAGTTGGATCCCTCCAACCTATCACCTGCAACAAATATACATATTAGGAATATATGTACAATATCCGCTTCGAGGCGGACGTGCGTACAAAGGGTCATCCGCTCATACACGGGAACGTATAGGGTCATCTGCTCCACTAAGAAGGTATATATCCAAATACCAATCAATATATCATATACCATCCATGTAACGACCCAGAATTTTTATTAATTTAAATTTGAATATTTAATTAATTTTAAATATTAATAAGTGAATTTATAAGTCGAATAAATTTTATTTTGAATAATTGGATTTAATTGGATAATTAAATCAATAATTTAATCTGTTAAATTATGGAAATAATTGAAAATTGAGTTAAATATGATTGAAAATGATTTGTAAAATTTTATTTTATCATATTGAAGTTATAAAGATATTTTAGAACTTTTAAAATCGAATTAAAAGTTAATTTGTGAAAATTGAATATTTTAATATTTAATCGACTAGTGAAAATTGTCAATTTTTGAACAGTCTCATAAATTGACGAAACTAGTTCCATTAGATCCGTAATAGTTAGTTATTACCGGATTTCAATTTTCGTGTCAATCGGAGCTATCGTTTGATCGTGGCAGCTCGAAACGCATCGAATTATTTTTAATATTAATTTGGCGAGTTAAAATAGCCATTTTTCAAAAAGTCTCGGATTTCGACGAAACCAGTTTCATCGGATCCGTAATGTGATATTATTGTAAGGTTTCAAATTTCGTGTCAATTGGATTTACCGTTTGTCCGGTACAAATTAAAACGCCTAGAAAATCGTTTAAATCGGTTTAATTCAAATTGAACGTTTATTGCCATATCTCGCACAGATGTTCGAATTAGCTTTCGAAACCTGTTCCATTGTGTCCGGAACGCGGGGTAAACCCTAGAAACGCTGGTTACGGCGCGTAAATCGGAGTTCGGAATTTTCGGAATGAATAGTGTCGTTCGTTCTCCTATAAATAGCCCCCATCACAAAAAAAAAAAAAAGAGAGAGGCAAAACCCTAAACCTAATTCTGTAGCCGCCAGTAGCATAGATGGATGGCCGAAATTCTCTTGCCTTCTTCTCCAATTATTTCAAAATCTATCAACAATTACAAGAAACTTTCTAAATGAAAGATGTAGAGCATGGCAAGATCCTTATATTCAACGGTGGAGATCGAGATTGGAGTGGTAATTTGTGAGATATACGACCGCGTTTTCTGTTGGTGGCGCACGCATTTCGAGGAGGAGGAGGGGGCCGAGTGCCACATCCTTGGGGGCGGTGGTACTCTTCGAGACGCTCTTTAACATGGCGCTATCCGATCGTGCTATAGTTCGTCGTAGGTGGAGCAAAATTTAACCCTAAGTTGCATAGATGGGTTCGGCCTCTTTACTGCACGCGTGAGATGGAGAAGAAGTATAGGGACGGTCACGATGGTGGGGTGCAGGATCTTGTGGCCAGTAATTGATTTAGGTTGAAATTATAAAGATAAATGTTGTTTTATTTATATTTAAATCGTGTACAAACTTTAAAAGTTGATATCTTTTTGCTGCGAGATCGGAAAATTATGAAACCAGTTGCGTTGGAATCGTATGGACGAGCACTACGCGATGAAATTGGATTGGATTCGTTTGGAGTTAGTGAAAATTTCGTGTAAAATTAAACGTCCGTTTAATTTTATTCGAAATAAATCGCTAAAACGAAATTGAAATCAAGGTGAGAACTTCTCACTCAATCGAATCAGTTTCGATTTTATTTTAAATTGTTAGATTTAAAATATTTGAATGCATGTTTGAATGATGATTGTTATCTATTGATTGTTAAAATAGACATTATGCGCCGTTAGTAAGCGGATGTTATTTATTAAAAACATATACCGCGAATATTTCATAAACAGTGAAATTGGTATTATATATAGTAGCAATATATATATATATATATTGGCATATGTATATATTGCAGTTGTTGATTTCCCACATTTTTTTTAGCGGATGAGACCCTATTGCGCCGTCTATTAAGCGGATAATATTTAAATCCCATATACTGCGATAATTCCGTACTGGAGCGGAATTGGTATTGTGCTAATGTTTGTGGATGCAGGAAAACAGGTTGGAGGGATCCAACTGGATTCCTCAACAGTTTTTATTTGATTTCAGATATTTTGATATTTGATGGATTATCATATTGATATATGATATCGTTGTTGTCGTGATTGACTATTTGGTATGTAGCATCATTAGACCAAGTTTTGGAATTTTAAAATGATTTTTAAAGTGATTTTTGAAAATATACTATATGTTTGGAAATTGATTCATTTTAAATAAATAAACGATATAATTTTTTAATGTTATAAAAATTATGATTTTTGAGAAATATAGTTAAAGGCTGATTTTTGAAAATATGGGATTAACGATTTTATAAAATAGTTAAAACTGGGATTTCTGAATTTATTATAAAAAAGTTTAAAAATAGGATTTATGAAATTTGACTATTTTATAAATCAAAATGATGAAATTATAAATGAATTTAAAGACGTTTTAAAATAGTAATATAAATTGATTTATATAAAAAGATTTATAAATTGATAATTTATAAATGAAAATATTTGAATTATAAAACGAGTTTTTATAAGTGTTTGAATGAAGTGAAAATGAATTGCATAAGTGAATGGAATTTATAAAATTATAAATGGTGAAGTTATAAGTGAAATTTATAAATAATAAGATTTATGAATTTCGTGAAGTTATTAAAGGATATATTTGGGTAAATAAACGAATCTTATAAGTTATAAGATTTATAATTATGAAGTTTAAAGGAACAATTTGGTAAACAAATAAATTTTAAGTGTTTAACTTAAAATATAGACCTTTGGTTTATAATTGAGTTATAAATTGACTAGGTTAATAAAGAAATTTATAAAAGGAAGTGGTTATAAAACAAATAGAAATAGAATTTATAAACGTTGTTTTATAAATTCGCAAACGACTTATTTTGATAAGTAAATTGTTGAAACTTAGTAATGGAGTTATATTCACGTTTTTAACTGTGAATAATCCTTTGAAATAAAATGAATAAAAGGATGAAAATTGTTAACGTAGTATATTCACGTTTTTGAATAGTGAATAATATGTTAAAGAAAATGTTTAGATTTGATGTTTTAAATAGAAATTAAAACGATCTAACGATGTTTTAAAATGTGTTGAAATTCGAAACCATAGATTTCAACATTCATTGTTGAAATAGACGTTTTCGAGAAATAAAAGGAAATGGTGGACTATAACACTGTTGTTATAGTAAATGATTTCCGAAAGGAAATGTTTTGTATAGTATTGGGATTTATATATCTATTTTAATTTCGAATCCCTATACTAGTGATTTTGGGTTGTCGTAACGATGTTTTACGCAACATTCGTTTTGGCCCAAATAAATAGGTTTAAGAGGATGATTTCCTTAAAGAATGAAATATATACTTAATCTCGATTTAAGTATATTGAATATTTTCCAAGAGTTGAAAATAAAAAGATTTGTGAATTTCTTATTAAATAAGTATGGAAATGTCTTCCAATAATAAAGTGAATATTTTGAGGATTTATCTTTTTGAAGATAAATTGAAATGAATAATTGAAATCGTTTATTCATAAATATTTTGAAGTATAAATTCATTAAGGAATTTATAAAGGAAAGGGGAATTTGTCTAAAAAAATAAATATTGATTTATTTTTGAAGTGTGAAAATTTTATATCTTGTAAAGATATCTTTGGGAAATAAATAATTTGGAAAATTATTTGGAATCTGGTGATGTGTGCATATCCATTGATAGTTCAATAACCGACTATCAATATTTACCTTTGAAAGGTATTTGTTGTGATTTGTTGAATTTGAATGCACACTTATTTTTAAATTATTGCGCTCGTTATTCGGATTACCCATTCCGAATAGTGATACGACGTAATGGATAGCATTGAAGATCGGTGTTGAAGACCCGGTATTTGCGAGAACGATAGGATGACCTGTCGATTGACTCTGCACCGAGTAGCTACGGTATTGAGTTCTCTATATGTGATGGGAAATCCGATCAGGATTGTGAATATCCGGATTGCAAGGACTTCTTTGTAAGTGCCTTCGGTTTTGTTCGAGCCCGGAACAGACTTGTATGGATTGTATGTCTGACATTACAAATTGAGATATAAAGCCGATTTCATTCAAATATATTTCTGTTGGTGGCGGGGAATTTATTCTTTTAGCTTAACACCCTTCTCTGAGACGTACGAGCTCAGAGGTTATGTAGTTGAATGTTATCAGCGATATATTCCCAATTTGGTAATGTGACATGCTGAGTGTTGCTGTGAAATGATCATTGTGTCGATTATTTGTGATAGGATCGTTTATTTGATCGTCTACCCTGGTGATCATTTCTATGATCATTTGTTGACCCAAAGCATGGCTTTTGTATAAGGTATGTTTTTGTGGACGTGACTTCGTCGAGCCTCACACCTTGGGAATGGTCAAAACATGAAAGATGCAGCAAGGTTATGAGGGGTAGCGCCCTTTAGGATATGTGCATTTCCTTCTGGAAAAGGGTGGTATCATGGTATGGAGCCCAGATACTTACTCATGTTGAAAAAACTTTATGATTGTGTGAATTGGTTGCGAGCGCTCGGTTGAAAAGGTCCCAAAGGACCGGGGGATGGCATATTCGGTCAGTTGTTACTCAGTTAGGGGTAACCCGACCTTGTGTTGGTAGAGATCCGGTTTGGTTCTCGAGGATGTCCATCCAGAGGCATTCTCATGTGGCAATGGGAAGTTCCTTGGCCTGATCATTCGTTGGAAATCCAATTCCCAATACGAAACCCTGTACGGTATTAGTTGTAGAACCTGCCATTTACTTATGGTGGTCACCACTGTTTAGATGGTAGCTATAGTAGGCATAGTTCGAAATGTCTATGTTGGCTAAGATTTATATTCTACTTTCGAAATGAATTTTTTCTACACTATGCACTAATAATAATATCAAATGTTCTTTTAAATGCGTATCAAGCATCTTTGACTATCATAAGGAGAAATCTCCTCCGATTCTGCGTTTGCATTGTGTGTGTGTGCGGGAGGCCTTATGGTAGTCTCATTTTTAAAAGCATTGCGAATTGACTTTAAAAATATTCCTCTATTTTGATTTTAAAGATAAATAAACTGTTTTGAGTTCTCACACCAGTCACATGACTGACTCGGAGTTTATTGTTTTCCTTCCTAAACTCTGGGTGCCCACCAATTTCTACACGGGCAGTCAAGAGTTAAGGTTTATCAGGATATTCTGGATATTCTGGAGTTGCTGGAGGCAAGCTGGATGGCATGGCGTATTATTAGTATATAGTATTTCTTTTTCCGCTGCACTGTTTGATGTTGTTGTTGTTGTACACTCTGATGATATGATGTAATGAAATGAAATGTGATGTAACGTAATAACTGATATAGTTCTTTTTTTAAAGATTATTCATTTATTATTATATGTTGTTCCGCTGCGAATTGTGAGATTCTGTTATTGTTCAGTTGTTTTCTTTTCTATTCCGTTCTATTTTCTGTCCTCCCTATTTTCTATCTTTTTCTCTCTTCTTCTGTCTTTTTCTTTTTTTAAAATATTGAGAATTCGTATTTCTGTTCATCTTGAATTAATCTACGGAGATTAGTGTATATTCAAGGAGTACGGATTTGCGGGTCATCACAATCAACATAATCATCAATCATCATATAATAAATTATTTCTCATTATATAAAAATATCAGTAAGTCAGAAAGTGTGATTGTACTCACATTGCTTGTAGTCGTCGCGATAGCGATTTATTCCGATTAAAATTAAATAAGCATTTAATTTTAACCAAAATTTTCACTAGCTCAAATAAATCCCAACCTAGGTCCATAATGTAGTTCTCATCAATACGGTTCCAACGCAATTTGTTTCGTCAAAAATGGACCTCGTAAGAAAAAGTTATGACGTTACAAAGTTTATAAGAATTTAAATATAATAAAATCTATATATTCTTTTTATTTTTTTAATCTAGCTTCGATCGTGACCGTTCGTCGATGCTTGATGAAATCTAGCCATAATTTACATCTTCCATTGTGTGAAAACCTACAGAGTTAAAGAACCAATCGGCCGCAGTTGTTTGGTGAATTATCACGGCCACCACGTCCACTTCAACACCGATCAGGCTTCCCCACGATGAAGCCCTACCTCGACACTACCCTCGGCTACAAGCACGTGCAGCTCGGTCGTGCCTTTTCCTAGGAAATCATGTCCAAACACGAAGCCTTCTCGAGCCAATTATGATCAAATGTCGCCGCCATAGTCGATCTTAGCCGTTGATCTCGTAGTACTTGAGGAGCTTGACCTTTTCTATAACGACCCGTAAATTTTCAATAATTAAAATAGCTAATTTAATAAGATATGGTGATTTAAATGTTAGAAAAAATTTGTAATTCGTTTGGAATAATAATAACTAGAATGAATTGCAACAATAATTATCCAAGTAATGAAAAATAAAAGCTACTTAGTAAATGCCTTTGCAATCAATAGTTGAATAGGATAATAAATGTTGAATTCATTGGGTAAAATAGAGTAATTGATTGATAAGAAAAATCTATTTAAAATCAAATAGAACAGGTAAATGGTTTAAATTAAATATTTAAAACTTATTGAATAATTGAATAAATGTAAAATGAAAATAGTATTCTAAATTGTGAATTGGTTTTAAAAGTTGAATCTTATAAGTTCGTTGTGAATATTTCAAAGATAGTGATTTAAGAATAATCAAGTTTGTTTAAATTTAATATTACCAATGTTTGAATAATTAAATTCCGAATTTGATATGATTAATTTGATATTGAAATTTAATATATGGAAATAGAGTGAATAACTGAAATTTGGTTTAATATGATTCAAATTGGTTTCCAAAGTGAATGTAAGTTATATTGGGATTATAATGGAGTTAATAAGATTTTAAAATTGAAATTTATTGGATAAATTGAATAACGGGTTTAATATGATTAAAAATGATATGTAAAATTTTTATTTTATCATATTAAAGTTAGAATGATGTTGTAGAACTTTTAAAATCGAATTAAAAATAAATTTGTGAAAATTGAATATTTTAATATTAAATTGACGAGTTAAAATAGCCATTTTTCGAACAGTCTCGGATTTCGACGAAACAAGTTTCATCGGATCCGTAACGTGATATTATTGTAAGATTTCAAATTTCGTGTCAATCGGATTTACCGTTTGTCCGGGGCGAGCCAAAACACATAGAAATTCGTTTAATCGGTTTAATTTAAATTTGATCGTTTATTTCGTAACTCGCACATACGATCGAATTAGCTTCCGAAACCTTTTCCATTGCGTCCAGAATAGGGGTATAACATTATGAACGCCTAGAGGCATGCCCTGATAGGGGTTCGAGATTTCGAGTTGCGTAGATCGAGGTATTTTGAAATTTAAATAAATATTTTAATTAGTCAATCTCCTTTTCAGCTGCTATCCCATCTTTTCACTGTACCTTTGACCCATTCAAACACGCAAGAGCCTCTCCTTCCCTTTTAATAGCTGCACGCAAGCTTCAGGCAGAGAAAAAACATAAATCCAACTTTAAAAAAATTTATTTCTTGCAAAATTTTCAATGAAAAAATACCAAACCTCTTCCTAAAATCCTATTTTTGAATTCTCTTCGATTTGGTATGCTCATTGCTGGGTGCGGCAACTATTGGGGTCGAGGCCGTTCATAGGCGTGAACTAGGGTTGGAAATCGTGGAGGATATAGGCTTCGATTCGCGAAACGGAGCATTGATTTGAACTCGTCGTCGAAGATAGCATCTCGGGTCAAGTTTTGGTGGTGTGCGGCTATGGTTTGGGACGCGCGACATTTCGCGTCGTGCGTGAGCTGGCTCCAGGTCGCGATTTCAAGGGTGTGGCCGAGCTCGAAGCTTTGTGGTCGAGGTGATGGAGGCTTCGAAGAGAGGTAGTTTGGCGAAGACGGCATGTTGAACGGAGTACCGGAGCTCCGTATCACTGGGATTTTGCACGCGCGTGAATGGGTTCTTCTCTGTTTCGTGTACAGGGAATGGTTACAGGGAGTTTGGGGAAGAAGCTTGAGTGGGCTGGGCCTCTTTTGTTTTGGGTATGGACAAATTTTAATATATATATGTAAATTGCTTTATAAATTCAAATGTCGATAACTTATAAAATGTATAACTCTCACATACGAGGTCCGATTGAGACGAGACTTTTTGCGTTGCGATCGTGATGGCGAGAGCTTCGAAATGAAGCAGGTTTGGAGTCATTTGGAGCTAGTTTGAATTTCAGGTAAAATTAAACGCTCGTTTAATTTTGTTTGAAATAAAACGCTGAAACTGCATTGAAATCAAGGTGAGTGTTTTATAACGCTCACAACGTACTGAATATCTTTATGATAGTTAATTTTGACATTATGAAGTGTTATGAATTTTATTTGTCGTTGTTTGATAAATTTAATTTCCATATAGATTGTCATTTGAATTAACCGTTGAAAATTAAATTGACCGTTAAAATTGAAATTGAAATTGAATTGCGATAAAATTACCTGACATTGATAACTATGAAATTGCTATGAATTGTATTGTCTATTGGATGATTTATTTCGATGGATGCTATTGGTTGATATTTAAATGTTTGGATGTTTATTGCTTATATATAACCTGTTATGCATACATATGACAATATGATTGATTTAAGTGATACATATTCATCCTTGACATTTAATTGAAATAAATAATTACTTGGCCAAAGGATAAAAAATTATATACGGACACCGAATTTGCTAAATTAATAATTTTTAAAATCGTCGATTTGAAATTTATTTAAATGTTTTGATTTAAAAGTTATAAATAGAAATCAATTTATAAAAATCGAATTTATCGAAAAATTGAGTTTGGAATGTTGAAATAAAATTTGGTTAAAAGAAATTGTTAAATAATTAAAGTGGAGACTTTGGAATTTAAAAATCGGGATATGATTGAATTTCGTAAATTGATTTGTTTAAAGATTTAACCTTAATTCGAGCTTTGAACATTACTAAGTAAAAGCGATAAAAGGATATTTTGAAATTGAGCTTGAAATTGAATCATATTGTAATTGGGTTTTAAATTTGAATATTGGAAGATAATTTTGTTGAGTATTATAAATTGATATTTTGGAAAATCAAGCTCCAAATCGATATAAATTGAAATTGAATAAATTAAAGGTTAACGTAAAATTGAATTAATTTGAAATCAAAGTTGACATTGATTTGAATTGAAATCGAAATTAAATCGGTGGAATGGAAATTGAAATTGATTTGAATTGGGAAGTTATAATTGAAATGGATTGGTTTTGAAGCTGTTTTATTTTGTTTCCTAATTACTCGGTTATATAAACCATTTTTGAATACTTAAACTATTTTAATCTATTTTAAATCTACTTAAGCCAATTTAAATTATTTTAAACTAATTTATCTATTTCAAATCCGTTTTAAGATTTTAAGTATTTTAAGTATTTTAATTATTTAAACTACTTCTAAACTCCTTAAAACTATTTTTCTAAAATTCTAAGCTGGCCAATAAGGTGAAATGTTTATATTTAAATCTTGAATTTAAATACGAATTGGGTCAAATGAAGTTGCAACCTAAATTGAAATCCGAATTGATTTTGAAAACGAAATAAGATATTGAGACGAAAAATGATTTTTGAAGCGGAATTTTACATTTGAAAAGATACGATGATATTTGAAATGGATTTAATTTTGAAGCGAATATGATATTTTGATATCAATTATGAATCGATTTGAAATGTAAAAGAGCCAACGGTGTAATAATACGTAGTTATTAAAGAGACCGGGATCGGATATGGACATACTCTCTGTCGATACCAAAAACCACTTTAATAACTATTATACACGGAGTGTTGATCCAGAATGAAGTGGATGGTTTGGTGAACGTTTTGACTGAAGAAAGAGAACGATTATTGGATGACCCCTGACATGAGTAAAACAGGAGCCGCGCCGGGCCATTGAGGTTCGCCCCCACTAGCGGACACACTTCTTCGATACCATATCTATTACATTTGTGATGCGATTTGGGTGCACCCCTTGATTTGGGAGTGTTATTTCGCGGTGTTGGGGTAGCTGCTGGCTATGCTCAACATCAGTCCGGATCATGCAACTACTAGTATCCTAGTTGGTATCGCCTCATGTACCTTGTCATACTGATTATCCTATTCGCGACCACTACGTTTGGTTTTGTGTTATACCTATGGGGTACCCTCTGATAACCACCAGTTTACGGTGGGGCTTACGGTGCTGTATAGACTATGGCATTATAAAAATGTGTTAAGGGGGATTATGGTGACGCCTTAACGCTATTTTATACTTTATATTACTAATAGGCATTATCTACTTAGCGTACATTACTACATAGTAGATAATTTAACGGATCCTTAAGAGATGGAAAATCCCGTAACATCTCTTAAGTTATTGCACGCATATTGACACTGGATATGAGATGTCAAACCCCGTAAACATCTCTGACGCCGTTACACTCATATTTATTTACGATTGATTTAACTTTCATAAGGATATTTTAGTCCTGACTCGAGTGTTTTGTCTTTTCATTACGCTCGGGTCAGTCCTGAGTTTTCAGATTTTGAAGATCTGTTCTGGAGGACGAAGACGAAGATTTGGTACTCTATTACTATTATTATCTGTGCATCATGCTATCTGCTGCATTATTTTATTTGTTATGTTTTATATGTGTAACTCTGGTAAATGTTGTATAAATAATTGTCAAAGTATAGTAAACAGCTTCATGAACTGTTTATTTGACTATTATATTTTATCATTCCGCTGCGAGATTCTGTGTTGTTTCATTTCCTTTATTTCTCTTTCTCTTTCTTTTCTTATTTATCCCAATAACTATCTGCCCTTTTGAATGGTTTGGAATCGACATGTGTATTTGATGGTCGATTTATACTGTCCAAAAAGGCGGGTCGTTACAGTTGGTATCAGAGCTTTGGTTTAGCGATAACCTTAGCTTTGTGGGATATGACTCTTTATAAGTAGGGTAGTAATACCCTATGAAGAGTCGCTGAGTGAATATATATATATATATATATATATATATATATATATATATATGAGAGAGCGTATTTGTTAGTGATATAAAATGTTTTATATTGTGCCGGTTGATTTGTTGAGTGGCTTATGGATTCTGCTCAATACGAGTAATTAACGTCATTGATAGGGATCTCTAAACACTTAAACAGAACAACTCGACATAGTATTGTTTTGAAATTGGGTAAATGATATAATTTTACTCTAATTATATTTTATATATAAAGGAAAATTTTCAGAAATTATTGTGACTTATCTAGCTTACCTGGTTGTTAGGAATGAAAATATTGGTTATTATCATTAATTGGATATTGTAATTTAATAAATAAGGTTTATTACAAAATAAACAATGATAAAACAAGTTGTGGAATATTTCAAGAAAGTAAAATATTATAAGAATAGTTTATAAAGGTGACATATGAATTAAAATACATTTAAATTGGAAAATATTGAATTTAAGACCCGGAGATCTTAAAAATGGTTTTCAAAGTTTGAAGAAATATATAGTAATATTAGTTGGAAACTGTTTATGGAAATATTTTGAAAGGATTTTTAAGAAGGAATGAATTAAGAACTCCTCTATTATGTCGCTGGAAAATAATTTCGGTGATGACTGCGCAGCATCATAGACGATCATTTTCGAGTCTCAAAGTGGGGGAGACTTCTAAGAAGCTTTGTTTTATCGAAATTATTTTGGGTAAATGGGTTTTGGTTTAAACTCCAAAGGTATGATTTGATATATTTAAAAGGATATAAGTATATATGTTTATTTCAAATGATTTGAAAAGAACCGGGCATTTAAATTTCTAAGGTTAATTAATAATTTTCAAATTATTTGAATGAAATGTGAATAACCAGAATTTATAAAATAAGAGGATTAAGATATCTAAGCAATTGTTTGGGAAAACTTTAAAGTCAAAAGGTAAAGAGGATTTAAATAAATTAAATTTGTGAACATTCTAAATTAGTAAAATAAAATTCTATAGATTTGTATAATACCAAATTTGCATTCTAATAACATATAATATGACTTACCAAATATTAAGAAGTTAAAATGATGTTTTGGATATGTAATGAGATGTTGTACAAATAAACAGAACCTGAAAATTATTGAAGTATACAAGTAAGGAAAACTCAAACGGAATTAAAATGTATATAAATGAAAATTTGGTTGTGATAAAAATGTTATATACTTAAATATAACCTGAAATGATGAATGGATAAATGGAACAAGTAAGTGAACTTAAGGAAGAAGACAAATGAATTGTATAATATCTTTTGTAAATTGGTTATAGAAAATAAATATAAATTGCATAGAAAAATTTGAATTTGTAACCTGTAAGATAACTGTAAACTAAGAAAAGTCATTTATGTTTTATAGGATGATTAATAAACTAAAGTGCCGATTAATAAAATGTTCCATAAATGAATTCGTTACTAACTGAAACTATGAAAATGCAATAAATGAAAACAAAGGAATTTCTTATAGCTAAGAATCAAGTGGAAAATGAAATTGGATTTAATTAAATGATATAAAATGTTTAAAATAAACTTGAGTAAGCAAATTCTTTGATATGATGTTTAAGAAAAGAAATGTTAAAGAACATGCTATTTAAAGAAATGAATATATTAACTAAATAATGGATTGTGAATAATTAATTGTAAATAAAATGGAAGTCACTAAAATAATTTAATATAGATAAATTGGATAGAAATCCATTGGAAGGTAATACGTGAGATTGTACGTATATTATTTTATTTGCATAACGATTTGATCCAAATTCGAGCACAAAATTTCGCAATGATTTATATCGATCCAAGTTAGGATTTTTCACTCGATTTTCGGCGGCGAACCCTGGATATGGATTTTTAATTTCATTCTGGAATTCTCTATCATAGTATATGGCTATGCAAGGAGAGTAACAATTTCCAATCAAAGAACCAAATCTGAGTCCGCACTAGAGAGTCGTGTGAACGATACTAGTTTGGAAGTGAAATTGTGTGATCGAATAAGCGATTAGATTGATATTGCTCACGAATGATATATGTACGGCTTACAGACTTAATTAAAAGTTAATATTGAAAATTTTAAGATACCAAATATGTGAAGATAAATTTGCAACTTTTAAGATAATTATAAACTAAGAAAAGTCACATATAAGAAGTTAGACTTTTATGGAATGACTATAAATTAAAGTGATGATTAATAAAATGTTCTGCATTAATAAAATGTTTTGCATTAATAAATTGGTTATTAACTGAAGCTGAATGTGAAGTAAATGTAAACAAAAGAATTTGGTATGGCTAAGAATCAATTAGAATTGAAAGAGATAAACCAAATTGAATGTAAAATTAATAATTTGGTTATGTTGGGTATGATTTGGTTGTTATATGATTGTTAGTTGATTGTATATAATTCATTAAGTGTTAATGAAATTGGAAGCTATAAATCATTGAAATCAAATTGGAAGTTAAATGAATTTAAAAAAAATTAATTTGATTCAAATTGGAAGTGAACTAATGTAAATATAAATTAGTGAATGTTAAATAATTGAATTGAGAATGAACGTTAGTAAAATCCAATGTTAATGAATCAGCTGTGATTAAAATTGAAACCCAAGTCGATAATTATTAATGGGAAGTGAATTTATATTGATTGGTTATGGATTTGTTGGATGATAGTTGATTGATGGTTGCATTTGTTGTTTTGTTGCATTTGCTATGTTGGCATATGTAGTTGTTATGTTGCTATATGATGTATATTGATACTATTTTCATATATGCATGATTCTCATGGTTTGTTGAGTGTTTAGTAGGTGCAGATTGCGCTTGCTTCGCATTTGGAGCTCGCTTTCGCGCTATATTAGTCGTATATGCTCGCTAATAAAAATATAAGGTACATGTTTATTTTGTCATTGGATTTGGTGATTTTTGATGAGCCACTTGGCTTTTGATTTTCTTTTGTTGGTTTGGGGCCCGTAGAGGTGTTTTGTAGCTGTACCGATCGAGCCGCGCAAAGGAGACTCTGCCGAAATTTTCCGTAAATCCGGGTGTTAGAAAATTTTTCAAGTTTTAAATTTTTTTAACTTGTTTTGATAACTAACTTTTAAAGTTAGAAAGCCGTTTGGAGTAACTAAGTGGAAGCGTAGTTATGACTTTATAAATGGAATTTCATTGTTTTATAAGTTGGTAACTTTGAATAAAATATATCTAATGTTGAATTCTATACTTAGTTCCTTTTCCCTTCTCTTCCTTCTCGGGGACGAAAAGTTTTGAGTGGGGGAGAGTGTAACGATCCGTAAATTCTCGATAATTAAAATAGCTAATTTAATAAGATTTCATGATTTAAATGTTAGAAAAAATTTGTAATTCGTTTGGAATAATAGTAACTGGAATGAATTGCAACAATACTTATCTAAGTAATGAAAAATAAAAGCTACTTAGTGAATGCCTTTGCAATCAATAGTTGAATAGGATAATAAATGTTGAATTCATTGGGTAAAATAGAGTAATTGATTGATAAGAAAAATCTATTTAAAATCAAATATTGAATATTGAACAGGTAAATGGTTTAAATTAAATATTTAAAACTTATTGAATAATTGAATAACTGTAAAATGAAAATAGTGTTCTAAATTGTGAATTGGTTTTAAAAGTTGAATCTTATAAGTTCGTTGTGAATATTTCAAAGATAGTGATTTAAGAATAATCAAATTTGTTTAAATTTAATTTTACCAATGTTTGAATAATTAAATTCCGAATTTGATATGACTAATTTGATATTGAAATTTAATATATGGAAATAGAGTGAATAACTGAAATTTGGTTTAATATGATTCAAATTGGTTTCCAAAGTGAATGTAAGTTATATTGGGATTATAATGGAGTTAATAAGATTTTAAAATTGAAATTTATTGGATAAACTGAATAACGAGTTTAATATGATTAAAAATGATATGTAAAAATTTTATTTTATCATATTAAAGTTAGAATGATGTTGTAGAACTTTTAAAATCGAATTAAAAGTAAATTTGTGAAAATTGAATATTTTAATATTAAATTGACGAGTTAAAATAGCCATTTTTCAAACAGTCTCGGATTTCGACGAAACCAGTTTCATCGGATCTGTAACGTGATATTATTGTAAGATTTCAAATTTCGTGTCATTCGGATTTACCGTTTGTCCGGGGCGAGCCAAAACACATAGAAATTCGTTTAATCGGTTTAATTTAAATTTGGTCATTTATTTCCGTAACTCGCACATACGATCGAATTAGCTTCCGAAACCTTTTCCATTGCATCCGGAATAGGGGTATAACATTATGAACGCCTAGCGGCATGCCCTGATAGGGGTTCGAGATTTCGAGTTGCGTAGATCGAGGTATTTTGAAAATTAAATAAATATTTTAATTAGTCAATCTCCTTTTCAGCTGCTATCCCATCTTTTCACTGTACCTTTGACCCATTCAAACACGCAAGAGCCTCTCCTTCCCTTTTAATAACTGCACGCAAGCTTCAGGCAGAGAAAAAACATAAATCCAACTTCAAAAAAAATTATTTCTTGCAAAATTTTCAATGAAAAAATCCCAAACCTCTTCCTAAAATCCTATTTTTGAATTCTCTTCGATTTGGTATGCTCGTTGCTGGGTGCGGCAACTATTGGGGTCGAGGCCGTTCATAGGCGTGAACTAGGGTTGGAAATTGTGGAGGATATAGGCTTCGATTCGCGAAACGGAGCTTTGATTTGAACTCGTCGTCGAAGATAGCATCTCGGGTCAAGTTTTGGTGGTGTGCGGCTATGGTTTGGGACGCGCGACAATTCGCGTCATGCGTGAGCTGGCTCCAGGTCGCGACTTCAAGGGTGTGGCCGAGCTCGAAGCTTTGTGGTCGAGGTGATGGGGGCTTCGAAGTGAGGTAGTTTGGCGAAGACGGCATGTCGAACGGAGTACCGGAGCTCCGTATCACTGGGATTGTGCACGCACGTGAATGGGTTCTTCTCTATTTCGTGTACAGGGAATGGTTACGGGGAGTTTGGGGAAGAAGCTTGAGTGGGATGGGCCTCTTTTGTTTTGGGTATGGACAAATTTTAATATATATATAAAAATTGCTTTATAAATTCAAATGTCGATAACTTATAAAATGTATAACTCTGACATACGAGGTTCGATTGAGACGAGACTTTTTGCGTTGCGATTGTGATGGCGAGAGCTTCGAAATGAAGCGGGTTTGGAGTCGTTTGGAGCTAGTTTGAATTTCAGGTAAAATTAAACGCTCGTTTAATTTTATTCGAAATAAAACGCTGAAACTGCATTGAAATCAAGGTGAGTGTTTTATAACGCTCACAACGTACTGAATATCTTTATGATAGTTAAATTTGACATTATGAAGTGTTATGAATTTTATTTGTCGTTGTTTGATAAATTTAATTGCCATATAGATTGTCATTTGAATTAACCATTGAAATTTAAATTGACCGTTGAAATTGAAATTGAAATTGAATTTCGATAAAATTACCTGAAATTGATAACTATGAAATTGCTATGAATTGTATTGTCTATTGGCTGATTTATTTCGATGGATGCTATTGGTTGATATTTAAATGTTTGGATGTTTATTGCTTATATATAACCTGTTATGCACACATATGACAATATGATTGATTTAAGTGATATATATTCATCCCTGACATTTAATTGAAATAAATAATTACTTGGCCATAGGATAGAAAATTATATACTGACACCGAATTGGCTAAATTAATAATTTTTAAAATCGTCGATTTGAAATTTATTTATGTAGCGTCCCGGAAATTTTCGACTTTCGAAAATTCAACATCGATACTCACTTTATCGACTGCCGAGAAATCGAAGGCCGGAAACCCGAAATGTTATGGTTTAAGAAAAGGAAAGAGAGAGAAGAAGAGAGAAAGGATAGAAAGTAGAGAGAAGAGAGAAAAGAAAATAGAACGGAATAGAAAAAAAAAATAACAGAACAACAACAGAATCTCACAATTCGCAGCGGAACAACATATAATAATAAATGAATAATCTTTAAACAAAGAACTATATCAGTTATTACATTTTATACTTTTCATTACATTACATCATATCATCAGAGTGTACAACAACAACAAACAGCGGAAAAGAAATACTATATACTAGTAATACGCCATGCCATCCAGCTTGCTTCCAGCAACTCCAGAATATCCTGATAAACCTAACTCTTGACTGCCCGTGTGGAAATTGGTGGGCACCCAGAGTTTAGGAAGGAAAACAATAAACTCCGATTCAGTCCTGTGACTGGTGTGAGAACTCAAAACAGTTTATTTATCTTTGAAAACAAAATAGATGAATATTTTTAAAGTCAATTCGCAATGCTTTTAAAAATGAGACTACCATAAGGCCTCCCGCACACACACACAATGCAAACGCAGAATCGGAGGAGATTTCTGCTTATGATAGTCAAAGATGCTTGATACGCATTAAAAAGAACATTTGATACTATTACTAGTACATAGTGTAGAGAAAATTCATTTCGAAAGTAAAGATATAAATCTTAGCCAACATAGACATTTCGAACTATGCCTACTATAGCTACCATGTTCAATAGCGGGTTACCGCCATATTCCATAGCAGGTTATACAACTAAAACCGTACAAGGCTCGTATTTGAAGAATGGATTTTCCAACAAATGGTCAGGCCAAGGAACTTCCCATTGCCACATGGAAACGCCTTTGGAAGGACGCCCCGAGAACCACCGTTCTCTGCTAAACCAAGCCGGGAACCCCTTTGTAACATTCCTGAATTTTGAACAAGATAATTTGACCAATTATTTAATTTTTGGAATTAAATTATTATTTAATTTTTGGAATTAAATTATGAAATTTTGGTAGTTAATTTTTTTTTTAGATTTAAAAATTGAATCAATTGGAAGATTTACATAATAAATAATAATATGCATTTTTAAATTGAATTTGGAATATAAAAAGCTTGAAATTTTATTGTGAATTTAATTATGAAAGTTTTAAAATAAGTGTTTGTTAAGAAGTTTAATATCTTAAGTTTATAAATATAAATGTATTGAAAATAAAAGTAGTATTTACTAACTTATGAATATTTGCTAATAATGTATAATCTAATTTCAAACTATTTTATTTTAATATTGTGTAAGTATAACTACATAACATATATGTGTAAAAAAAAAATTGATAAGCATGTTTTATAAATTTAAAATCAAATAAGGTTTAGAAACAAAATGTATAAAATTAAAATAAATATGAACTAAAATTGTAAATATTTAAAACTAAATTTATAAATCAAATTAAGTTAAGGGATTTAAACATATATTTGACAATGTAAAAAAAATTTGTAAATGTATGAACTAAAGGGCCAAAACAAAATTTGTAAATAAATTTAAAAAAAAAAAAAATAACTAAAAGGGTTTAAACACAAATTTATCCATTATGACAAATGTAAACCAAGTGGGATCATGTTATTACATGTGTTAACAAACAATACAAGTGGCAACAACAAAAATTTCTTTTCAAATTTTATTACAAATGATATGAAGAAAAAAAAATGTATACCATCAAGACTGAAAGCTCAGTTCGAAATGCAAAGAAAAGAGAAAAAAAAATCAGTTGCTTCCTTCTCCTCATCTTCATTTTCTCAAACTGATTTCCTTTATTTAATAATCTGAAAAACTTTCAAGCTTGAGATTCAAACCCAGAAAAATGATGCCTGAGCTCATTTCAAAACTCTGGTACAAACAGCAACCAAAGCAAAGAATCAAAACAATTTCAACCTGGAAGCTAGGCATTGATTCAACAAAAAAAAAAATCTGAAAACAAGATATGTTCAAAGGAAGCAAACATGCAAGTTTAAAATGCAGATCTGAAAAGTAAACTAAAAAGGAAATCCGATCAAAACTTTGTCTTCAATCTTCAAGATCTGGAAACAAGCTGAAATCAAGTATGAAGAGCAGATCTAAACATAAGCTAAAATGCAAATCAGTAAGCATATGAATTCAAACAAGTAGATCAGCCAGCAACTCAACTTGATCAGTCCAAATCAAGATTTAAGCAAATTATTCTAGTTCAAGATGATCTCAAACAAAACAAATAGAAGATGGAGCAGGGCAGTTTCCTCTGGGATTAAATTAAGATAAGTTAATTTTTTTTTCCTTAAAAGTTTGAATTCATATTTTTAAATGAGTATTAAAGTATAAATTTAAAAAAACAGTTGAAATAAAAAAAAAAAATTTAAATGCAGAGATTACAACCTGGAACTTCAATGCAGATCAAAGAAAATTAAAGAAAATAATATGTACAGGCTTACTCTTCTCTGTGCAACTAATGACAGGTGAGCAAATTTTTCAAACTTTAATACCTTATTGACTGTGAGTAGCATATGGATGTTTAGGAATTAGTATGATGTGTGATTGCCTATTGATGCATGTTCTGTGTATACATATATGAATATGCATATTGTGCTTGTTGTGCCAGGTATCTGTATACCTGTTCTTAAACCCAGATTTTCTTTAAAATTCTTGATTCACTTGATTTGTTCTTAGTTTGAAATTGATATGTGAACAAGAATTGTTTGTTTAACATAGATTTAGGCATATAAACTATAATTATGATTAATTAAACTCTGTGTCTCTGGAAAAAGAAGAAAAATACAGACATTGTTTCAAATAGCCAAAAATCAAACATCATTAAACTTTGAAACAGTATCACAAATTGAAAGCATGTAGGAAATTATGATTTTTAAAACAAATATTACAATTTTTAGTGTACTGTTGTATATGCATTGCTGAGTTGAACAAAATGTCAATTTTTTGGCCTATCGGGTGATCTAGTGAATTTGGAATGTTACGATTCTTCCTGGAGGTGTATGATTGATCGGTGGGTAGGGGAAAAATATCAGACTGATGATCAGAAGCTGGTGGTAGCGGTGGTTGACGTTGACAGGTTTCTAACCCTAGTTTTCAATATGGTCGAAGTTTGGATCAGCTCGTATTCTTGGTTGCATCGGATGTTATAGGGTTTTGGGAAGTGGTAGAGGGTTTGTAGACGAATCCATGGCCGGAGGCGCGATGTCTCAGGTGGTCGGAATTGAAGATGCTCGGCGTTGACAGGTTTTGAAAACCTGGGCAGTGTGATGTTCCAGGTTTGAGTTTAAACTTGAATTCGAATTTGAGTGGAATTTCGAGAGAATTGATGTCTGAAGGTGGTTATAGGGTGTCTGGTCGATGGGGGATGACCATGGATGATGGTCAGAGGTGGCCGGAGTTGATGGATGGTGCACAGTGGTGGTGTGCATGTCAGTGTTCATCTGTGTGTTATAGGATTTTTGCCTCGGGTTAATTGAAGTAGAAACTCGAAGTAGACCAGGTATTTTCTCGAAGCAACTAGGTAGATGACTCGAAGTCATGACAGGGTTGGCTCGGGTAGCAAATTCTTACAGGCTTATGATGAAACAGAGAACCTGTTGCAGTTTTAAACTAAAAATTTGAAACCAAGTTTAAATCATGAATTCAAATGAATTTGAATTCCATGTTTGAATAAATTTGCATAAATAAAATAAAGTGTTTAATAAAAATAAATAAATCTGGGCAGTATTTTATAAATTGATTTATAAATCTGAAAACAGGATTTTTAAATAGGATTTAAATTTTAAATCTGGAGGTGAAACCCTGAATCTAAAAGTATTTTAAACAGGTTTAGGTTTTTGAAATTTTAATTTGGTCTCAGCTATTTTTAAGTGTAAAAGTATATGAGTTTTTGAATTTAAACAGAAAATTCAAAATTGTAAAATAGGAAATTTAAAATAAGTTAAAATTGAGATTTAAAAATCTGGAAATATGGGTTGAGTTTCAGTTTTTTTAAAGATAAATAAAGTTTTAAATTTAATTGTTTAACTTCTCTTTAAAAAAATATGGTTAAATGATATGAATTTTAAAATGAAGATTTGAAACGTAAGGAAAGCTTTTAAAATTTAAGTTTGAATCTGGGATGAAGATTCAAGTTGTATTTCAGATTTTATATTAAAAATAAACTTTTAAATTTAATTTAAGTAACCTGGAAGGTTAAGTGTGTTTTTTTTTTTTTTTTTGAATTTAATTTGAATAGGGATTTAAATTCTTTCAAACCTATTTTATGAATGGATGTTTCTTTTAATAAATGAGATAAGAGGGTTTGAATTATTTTTAAAACTTTGTTTAAGCTAAATTTGAATTTTAAATTTAAATTGAAATTTAAAATGAATATTAAAGTATATTTGAAAACAAATTGTTTTAAATACTTTAATTAAGTAAGAAATATTTATCTTAAAGATAAATGAATTTAACAAATTGGATTTATTAAATTATTAAGTTGGATAATTAATTATTTAATTAATTAAAAATATGGATGATTAATTAAGTAATTAAAGAATTTATAAATTAATTAATTAAGGCCTGGATTAATTAATTTAGGATAATTTAAGCTGTAATTAAGGGTTATTGATTAGGTTTTAATTAATAACTAAAGATTAATTAATTTGAGGGATTAAGGATAAATTAAGATTTTAATTAACACTTAATTAATTTGATAATTAGGGATTAAGTAATTAGTAATTAAATATTAATTTATGGAATTAATTAAGGGTTGATTATTAATTAAGAGTTAATTAGTTATTGTAGTTAATTAAGAATAATTAATTGAGATGGGTTGTAATTAATTAATATTTATTAACTAAGATTAGTGACTAATCTGATTTAGATTAATCAGATAATTAATTGATATTGTTTATAGATGATTGGATTCTATTGAATGATTGAACTGTTTGATATCCCTAATTGTGATGCTTTGTTTGATTTGAGCTATGTTTACTGTGATTTATTTTCTGTGATATATGTACCCGTGATCTGTGAATGAAAGATAAGCGTTATGGTTTATACCGCTTATCAAATATAAGCGTTATAATTTATATCGCTTATCAAATATATTGCTGTATTTGAATCTGTGCTGATTGATGTTGTGGCACTATTGTGTAAAACCCCTGGACCACACTATACACACACAAATATGGATTGCACGTGGAAATCGGTTAAGTCACAGATTTTTGAAATGGTTTTAAAAGTTGGATTTTTTGAATTTAAACGGTTTTGAAAATGGAAGCATGTTAAAAAAATGAAAAGCTTTAGAAGGGAATTTCAATAAAGGGATTAAGTTTTGAAATTTAAAATAGTTTGATTTGAATTTAAATTCAAGATTTGAAACTAAATCCTATTGGTTTGGGAATTTGAATTTTATATTTGAAAGGCTTTAACTAGTGAAATTGAAATCGGGTTTTCCGAAATAAAACTGTTGTTTTCAAATGCTAATAGCTTTCTCATAAGAAATGAATTTCAAATTCATAAGAAATTTCAAGTTTGAGTTGAAATAAGTTTTCCAAGCTATGAATGAACCTTTGGAAATTATTTTGAAAGCTATGGAATAACTCTTTTATTAAAGGCTAATGAGTTAATTCAATTTGGAGTGGAATTGTTTTGAAAGGCTAGAAATAAATCTTTGTTAAAGATTGGTGATCTTTGTTATAAGATTAAAAAGGGGATCTTTAAGATAATCTTTTGTTTAAAGGATTTAAATGTGGAAATTGTTTAAACCATTAAAGGTTTTGAAATAAATCTTTTTATTTAAAAAGATTCGTAAAATGGTAATTTGTCTTAACCATTTGATGAAAGGTTTTTGAGTTTTAAGTTGTGACTTAACTGAGATCCCATATCCATATATTTTTAAAATATTGCGCTCACTATTCGGTTTAGCCGGGAGAGGACCTTGGTGTCATATAGCCCATTCCGAATATGTGATACGTCGTTATGGATAGCATTGAAGACCGGTGGTGAAGACCGGGTGTTTGCGAGAACGATAGGATGACCTATCGATTGACTCTGCACTGAGTTGCTCCGGTATAGAGTCCTCCCTTAGTGATGGGAAGTCCGATCGGGATTGTGAATACCCGGATTTGCAAGGGCTTCTTTGGAAGTGCCTTCGGTTCTGTTCGAACCCGGAACAGACTTATATGGTTGTATGTCCGACATTACACTTTGAGATATTAACCGATCTCTATCAAATACATTTCTGCTGGTGGCGGAGAATTTATTCTCTTAGCTTAACACCCTTCTCTGAGATGTACGAGCTCAGAGGTTATGTAGTTGATATTTATCAGTGATATATTCCCAATTTGGTAATGTGACATGCTGAGTGCTGCTGTGTGATGATCATTGGTTGATCGTTTGTGATATGATCATTTGTTTGATCATTTATCTTTGTGATCATTGCTTTGGTCATCTGTGGACCCAAAGCATGGCTTTGTTGCACAAAGCGTAGCTTTGTAGACGAGACTTCGTCAGGACCTCACTCCCCGGAAATGGTCGAAACAGGAAAGATGCGGCAAGGTTATGAGGGTCGCGCCCTTTAGGGTGTGTCATTCCCTTCTGGTAAAGGGTGGTATCATGGTATGGAGCCCAGATATTTGCTCATGTGGACACACTTCATTATTACTGTGTGGTGTTGTTGTTGGAGAGCTCTCGGATGAAGGTCCCAAAGGACCGGGGGATGGCATATTCGTGTAGTAGTTACCTAGTTACAGAGGTAACCCGGCCTTGTGTTGGCAGAGATCTAACCGTAACGTTAGTTTCTCGGGACGTCCCACCAGAGGCGATCCCATGTGGCAGTAGGAAGTTCCTTAGCCTGACCATTTGTTGGAAATCCAATCAAAACAATACGCGCCCTGTACGGTTTTAGTTGTATAACCTGCCATGGAATGTGGCGGTAACCTGCTATTGAACATGGTAGCTATAGTAGGCATACGACGAAATGTCGTATGCTGGCTAGGATTTATATTATACTTTCGAAAGGTTTTCCACTTTGCACTTATAGTAATAATATCAAATGGCTTTCGCGTATGAAGCATATTTGACTATCATAAGGAGAAATCTCCTCCAATTCTGCGTTTGCATTGTGTGTGTGGCGGGAGGCCTTATGGTAGTTTCATTTTCCAAAAAAACATTGCGGATTTCAAATTTAAATTCTTTTGTTTGTTTTAGAGACCAAATGTTTTTGTTTGCTCATACCAGTCCCATGAATGACCCGGAGTTTATTGTTCCTTTCCTAAACTCTGGGTGCCCACTATTTCCCACACGGGCAGTCTAGAGTTGGGGTTTTCAGATAGTAGATATAGATATCGATTCAGTAGCTTTCAGCTTTCACTTTGGCATTGGCTTGGACATTGGAGTCTCTAGATTCGGACCAGACTTGCTTATCTTGGTGAAACGAGATGGTGGTTCGAGCTTGTGATTTGGAGTTTGGCTTTGGAGCATTGGATTGGAGTTGCAGTTGCTGATTGAAGTTTTGTTTCCGCTGTTATATCATTTTGTTATTCCGCTGTAGCATTTTATCTTGTATCTCTGATATTGATTCATATTGTATCATTGTTGTATCAAATATTGTATATCAATGATATTCATTTCTTTCTTCCGCTGTGTTGTTTTACTTAATGGTGTTATAAGCTCCGGCGCGATTCGAATTTCAACGGTTGAATCTGCGGCATTTAAGTACAAGTGGAGTACGAATGTCGATTTTCAAACGCTGGAATTCTGGGTCGTGACAATTTGGTATCAGAGCTGAAGGTTGAAACTTTAGCTCAGGAGTATAACACATTAAGTAACTCATTAGAGATAGGGTGAAGTATACCCTAGAATGAGTATATCCTTAAGATATCCGTTCGAACGCCTCAGTAAATTCTCTTACTATCCACTGATAGTGAGTATGAGTGCGAGAAGAGGACGAGATAGGGGACAAGGGAATACGACTACAAATGGACGATATCCTGTAATAGCGGAAACAACTTTCTCTATCAATTTCCTTTGATTCGTCTTCTCAATTCTTTGATGATTCCTGGAAGCTCCAGGAAGAAGCTTTGATATCTTTGCATGGGACATAAACTCCAAACGGGTCAGAATTGTTTGTTTGGATGAATTGTTTGCTTTGGTTGCTATGGTTGATAGATATATTTTGGCTGTTTCAACTAAAAGTTTTGGAATTGTATCCATATATCAGTTGGGTCCAGATAAATTCTACGAGTGGTTAGTTATCATTCGAACTAACCAATACTTCTGTATATTCGTAGTTCTGGTAACCCGAGTATCTTGATTCGTTCTTGTATCTATTATTGATATTCTGATTTGGTAAGCCAAATGCAGAATAAATACCCAGTTTGATTTGCAAACTGTTTCTCTATCTTTGTGTATCCATCCTTTGTTGTCTTCCTACTTTCAAATTTCGAGGACGAAATTTTCTTAAGGAGGGAAGTCTGTAACATTCCTGAATTTTGAACAAGATAATTTGACCAATTATTTAATTTTTGGAATTAAATTATTATTTAATTTTTGGAATTAAATTATGAAATTTTGGTAGTTAATTTTTTTTTTAGATTTAAAAATTGAATCAATTGGAAGATTTACATAATAAATAATAATATGCATTTTTAAATTGAATTTGGAATATAAAAAGCTTGAAATTTTATTGTGAATTTAATTATGAAAGTTTTAAAATAAGTGTTTGTTAAGAAGTTTAATATCTTAAGTTTATAAATATAAATGTATTGAAAATAAAAGTAGTATTTACTAACTTATGAATATTTGCTAATAATGTATAATCTAATTTCAAACTATTTTATTTTAATATTGTGTAAGTATAACTACATAACATATATGTGTAAAAAAAAAATTGATAAGCATGTTTTATAAATTTAAAATCAAATAAGGTTTAAAAACAAAATGTATAAAATTAAAATAAATATGAACTAAAATTGTAAATATTTAAAACTAAATTTATAAATCAAATTAAGTTAAGGGATTTAAACATATATTTGACAATGTAAAAAAAATTTGTAAATGTATGAACTAAAGGGCCAAAACAAAATTTGTAAATAAATTTAAAAAAAAAAAAAAATAACTAAAAGGGTTTAAACACAAATTTATCCATTATGACAAATGTAAACCAAGTGGGATCATGTTATTACATGTGTTAACAAACAATACAAGTGGCAACAACAAAAATTTCTTTTCAAATTTTATTACAAATGATATGAAGAAAAAAAAATGTATACCATCAAGACTGAAAGCTCAGTTCGAAATGCAAAGAAAAGAGAAAAAAAAATCAGTTGCTTCCTTCTCCTCATCTTCATTTTCTCAAACTGATTTCCTTTATTTAATAATCTGAAAAACTTTCAAGCTTGAGATTCAAACCCAGAAAAATGATGCCTGAGCTCATTTCAAAACTCTGGTACAAACAGCAACCAAAGCAAAGAATCAAAACAATTTCAACCTGGAAGCTAGGCATTGATTCAACAAAAAAAAAAATCTGAAAACAAGATATGTTCAAAGGAAGCAAACATGCAAGTTTAAAATGCAGATCTGAAAAGTAAACTAAAAAGGAAATCCGATCAAAACTTTGTCTTCAATCTTCAAGATCTGGAAACAAGCTGAAATCAAGTATGAAGAGCAGATCTAAACATAAGCTAAAATGCAAATCAGTAAGCATATGAATTCAAACAAGTAGATCAGCCAGCAACTCAACTTGATCAGTCCAAATCAAGATTTAAGCAAATTATTCTAGTTCAAGATGATCTCAAACAAAACAAATAGAAGATGGAGCAGGGCAGTTTCCTCTGGGATTAAATTAAGATAAGTTAATTTTTTTTTCCTTAAAAGTTTGAATTCATATTTTTAAATGAGTATTAAAGTATAAATTTAAAAAAACAGTTGAAATAAAAAAAAAAATTTAAATGCAGAGATTACAACCTGGAACTTCAATGCAGATCAAAGAAAATTAAAGAAAATAATATGTACAGGCTTACTCTTCTCTGTGCAACTAATGACAGGTGAGCAAATTTTTCAAACTTTAATACCTTATTGACTGTGAGTAGCATATGGATGTTTAGGAATTAGTATGATGTGTGATTGCCTATTGATGCATGTTCTGTGTATACATATATGAATATGCATATTGTGCTTGTTGTGCCAGGTATCTGTATACCTGTTCTTAAACCCAGATTTTCTTTAAAATTCTTGATTCACTTGATTTGTTCTTAGTTTGAAATTGATATGTGAACAAGAATTGTTTGTTTAACATAGATTTAGGCATATAAACTATAATTATGATTAATTAAACTCTGTGTCTCTGGAAAAAGAAGAAAAATACAGACATTGTTTCAAATAGCCAAAAATCAAACATCATTAAACTTTGAAACAGTATCACAAATTGAAAGCATGTAGGAAATTATGATTTTTAAAACAAATATTACAATTTTTAGTGTACTGTTGTATATGCATTGCTGAGTTGAACAAAATGTCAATTTTTTGGCCTATCGGGTGATCTAGTGAATTTGGAATGTTACGATTCTTCCTGGAGGTGTATGATTGATCGGTGGGTAGGGGAAAAATATCAGACTGATGATCAGAAGCTGGTGGTAGCGGTGGTTGACGTTGACAGGTTTCTAACCCTAGTTTTCAATATGGTCGAAGTTTGGATCAGCTCGTATTCTTGGTTGCATCGGATGTTATAGGGTTTTGGGAAGTGGTAGAGGGTTTGTAGACGAATCCATGGCCGGAGGCGCGATGTCTCAGGTGGTCGGAATTGAAGATGCTCGGCGTTGACAGGTTTTGAAAACCTGGGCAGTGTGATGTTCCAGGTTTGAGTTTAAACTTGAATTCGAATTTGAGTGGAATTTCGAGAGAATTGATGTCTGAAGGTGGTTATAGGGTGTCTGGTCGATGGGGGATGACCATGGATGATGGTCAGAGGTGGCCGGAGTTGATGGATGGTGCACAGTGGTGGTGTGCATGTCAGTGTTCATCTGTGTGTTATAGGATTTTTGCCTCGGGTTAATTGAAGTAGAAACTCGAAGTAGACCAGGTATTTTCTCGAAGCAACTAGGTAGATGACTCGAAGTCATGACAGGGTTGGCTCGGGTAGCAAATTCTTACAGGCTTATGATGAAACAGAGAACCTGTTGCAGTTTTAAACTAAAAATTTGAAACCAAGTTTAAATCATGAATTCAAATGAATTTGAATTCCATGTTTGAATAAATTTGCATAAATAAAATAAAGTGTTTAATAAAAATAAATAAATCTGGGCAGTATTTTATAAATTGATTTATAAATCTGAAAACAGGATTTTTAAATAGGATTTAAATTTTAAATCTGGAGGTGAAACCCTGAATCTAAAAGTATTTTAAACAGGTTTAGGTTTTTGAAATTTTAATTTGGTCTCAGCTATTTTTAAGTGTAAAAGTATATGAGTTTTTGAATTTAAACAGAAAATTCAAAATTGTAAAATAGGAAATTTAAAATAAGTTAAAATTGAGATTTAAAAATCTGGAAATATGGGTTGAGTTTCAGTTTTTTTAAAGATAAATAAAGTTTTAAATTTAATTGTTTAACTTCTCTTTAAAAAAATATGGTTAAATGATATGAATTTTAAAATGAAGATTTGAAACGTAAGGAAAGCTTTTAAAATTTAAGTTTGAATCTGGGATGAAGATTCAAGTTGTATTTCAGATTTTATATTAAAAATAAACTTTTAAATTTAATTTAAGTAACCTGGAAGGTTAAGTGTGTTTTTTTTTTTTTTTTGAATTTAATTTGAATAGGGATTTAAATTCTTTCAAACCTATTTTATGAATGGATGTTTCTTTTAATAAATGAGATAAGAGGGTTTGAATTATTTTTAAAACTTTGTTTAAGCTAAATTTGAATTTTAAATTTAAATTGAAATTTAAAATGAATATTAAAGTATATTTGAAAACAAATTGTTTTAAATACTTTAATTAAGTAAGAAATATTTATCTTAAAGATAAATGAATTTAACAAATTGGATTTATTAAATTATTAAGTTGGATAATTAATTATTTAATTAATTAAAAATATGGATGATTAATTAAGTAATTAAAGAATTTATAAATTAATTAATTAAGGCCTGGATTAATTAATTTAGGATAATTTAAGCTGTAATTAAGGGTTATTGATTAGGTTTTAATTAATAACTAAAGATTAATTAATTTGAGGGATTAAGGATAAATTAAGATTTTAATTAACACTTAATTAATTTGATAATTAGGGATTAAGTAATTAGTAATTAAATATTAATTTATGGAATTAATTAAGGGTTGATTATTAATTAAGAGTTAATTAGTTATTGTAGTTAATTAAGAATAATTAATTGAGATGGGTTGTAATTAATTAATATTTATTAACTAAGATTAGTGACTAATCTGATTTAGATTAATCAGATAATTAATTGATATTGTTTATAGATGATTGGATTCTATTGAATGATTGAACTGTTTGATATCCCTAATTGTGATGCTTTGTTTGATTTGAGCTATGTTTACTGTGATTTATTTTCTGTGATATATGTACCCGTGATCTGTGAATGAAAGATAAGCGTTATGGTTTATACCGCTTATCAAATATAAGCGTTATAATTTATATCGCTTATCAAATATATTGCTGTATTTGAATCTGTGCTGATTGATGTTGTGGCACTATTGTGTAAAACCCCTGGACCACACTATACACACACAAATATGGATTGCACGTGGAAATCGGTTAAGTCACAGATTTTTGAAATGGTTTTAAAAGTTGGATTTTTTGAATTTAAACGGTTTTGAAAATGGAAGCATGTTAAAAAAATGAAAAGCTTTAGAAGGGAATTTCAATAAAGGGATTAAGTTTTGAAATTTAAAATAGTTTGATTTGAATTTAAATTCAAGATTTGAAACTAAATCCTATTGGTTTGGGAATTTGAATTTTATATTTGAAAGGCTTTAACTAGTGAAATTGAAATCGGGTTTTCCGAAATAAAACTGTTGTTTTCAAATGCTAATAGCTTTCTCATAAGAAATGAATTTCAAATTCATAAGAAATTTCAAGTTTGAGTTGAAATAAGTTTTCCAAGCTATGAATGAACCTTTGGAAATTATTTTGAAAGCTATGGAATAACTCTTTTATTAAAGGCTAATGAGTTAATTCAATTTGGAGTGGAATTGTTTTGAAAGGCTAGAAATAAATCTTTGTTAAAGATTGGTGATCTTTGTTATAAGATTAAAAAGGGGATCTTTAAGATAATCTTTTGTTTAAAGGATTTAAATGTGGAAATTGTTTAAACCATTAAAGGTTTTGAAATAAATCTTTTTATTTAAAAAGATTCGTAAAATGGTAATTTGTCTTAACCATTTGATGAAAGGTTTTTGAGTTTTAAGTTGTGACTTAACTGAGATCCCATATCCATATATTTTTAAAATATTGCGCTCACTATTCGGTTTAGCCGGGAGAGGACCTTGGTGTCATATAGCCCATTCCGAATATGTGATACGTCGTTATGGATAGCATTGAAGACCGGTGGTGAAGACCGGGTGTTTGCGAGAACGATAGGATGACCTATCGATTGACTCTGCACTGAGTTGCTCCGGTATAGAGTCCTCCCTTAGTGATGGGAAGTCCGATCGGGATTGTGAATACCCGGATTTGCAAGGGCTTCTTTGGAAGTGCCTTCGGTTCTGTTCGAACCCGGAACAGACTTATATGGTTGTATGTCCGACATTACACTTTGAGATATTAACCGATCTCTATCAAATACATTTCTGCTGGTGGCGGAGAATTTATTCTCTTAGCTTAACACCCTTCTCTGAGATGTACGAGCTCAGAGGTTATGTAGTTGATATTTATCAGTGATATATTCCCAATTTGGTAATGTGACATGCTGAGTGCTGCTGTGTGATGATCATTGGTTGATCGTTTGTGATATGATCATTTGTTTGATCATTTATCTTTGTGATCATTGCTTTGGTCATCTGTGGACCCAAAGCATGGCTTTGTTGCACAAAGCGTAGCTTTGTAGACGAGACTTCGTCAGGACCTCACTCCCCGGAAATGGTCGAAACAGGAAAGATGCGGCAAGGTTATGAGGGTCGCGCCCTTTAGGGTGTGTCATTCCCTTCTGGTAAAGGGTGGTATCATGGTATGGAGCCCAGATATTTGCTCATGTGGACACACTTCATTATTACTGTGTGGTGTTGTTGTTGGAGAGCTCTCGGATGAAGGTCCCAAAGGACCGGGGGATGGCATATTCGTGTAGTAGTTACCTAGTTACAGAGGTAACCCGGCCTTGTGTTGGCAGAGATCTAACCGTAATGTTAGTTTCTCGGGACGTCCCACCAGAGGCGATCCCATGTGGCAGTAGGAAGTTCCTTAGCCTGACCATTTGTTGGAAATCCAATCAAAACAATACGCGCCCTGTACGGTTTTAGTTGTATAACCTGCCATGGAATGTGGCGGTAACCTGCTATTGAACATGGTAGCTATAGTAGGCATACGACGAAATGTCGTATGCTGGCTAGGATTTATATTATACTTTCGAAAGGTTTTCCACTTTGCACTTATAGTAATAATATCAAATGGCTTTCGCGTATGAAGCATATTTGACTATCATAAGGAGAAATCTCCTCCAATTCTGCGTTTGCATTGTGTGTGTGGCGGGAGGCCTTATGGTAGTTTCATTTTCCAAAAAAACATTGCGGATTTCAAATTTAAATTCTTTTGTTTGTTTTAGAGACCAAATGTTTTTGTTTGCTCATACCAGTCCCATGAATGACCCGGAGTTTATTGTTCCTTTCCTAAACTCTGGGTGCCCACTATTTCCCACACGGGCAGTCTAGAGTTGGGGTTTTCAGATAGTAGATATAGATATCGATTCAGTAGCTTTCAGCTTTCACTTTGGCATTGGCTTGGACATTGGAGTCTCTAGATTCGGACCAGACTTGCTTATCTTGGTGAAACGAGATGGTGGTTCGAGCTTGTGATTTGGAGTTTGGCTTTGGAGCATTGGATTGGAGTTGCAGTTGCTGATTGAAGTTTTGTTTCCGCTGTTATATCATTTTGTTATTCCGCTGTAGCATTTTATCTTGTATCTATGATATTGATTCATATTGTATCATTGTTGTATCAAATATTGTATATCAATGATATTCATTTCTTTCTTCCGCTGTGTTGTTTTACTTAATGGTGTTATAAGCTCCGGCGCGATTCGAATTTCAACGGTTGAATCTGCGGCATTTAAGTACAAGTGGAGTACGAATGTCGATTTTCAAACGCTGGAATTCTGGGTCGTGACACCCTTTTCCCAAGGGATATTACAAACCCTCAGATATACCACCCCCGGTCCTTTGGAACCTTTAAACGAGCGCTCGTCACCATCATCACACAATCATAAAGTGTTTTCAACATGAGTAAGTATCTGGGCTCCATACCATGATACTACCCTTTTTCAGAAGGAATGGTCATACCCTAGGGAAGCGATCCCTGAAAACCTTGCCGCACAATTCCTGTTTCGACCATTACCGGTTTGTGAGGCTCGACGAAGTCACGTCCACAAAAAACATACTTTATACGAAAGCCATGCTTTGGGTCACCAATGATCATAGAAATGATCACCAAGGTAGACGATCAAATAAATGATCCTATCACAAATAATCAACACAATGATCATTTACAGCAACACTCAGCATGTCACATTACCAAATTGGGAATATATCGCCGATAACATTCAACTACATAACCTCTGAGCTCGTACGTCTCAGAGAAGGGTGTTAAGCTAAAAGAATAAATTCTCCGCCACCAACAGAAATATATTTGAATGAAATCGGCTTTATATCTCAATTTGTAATGTCAGACATACAATCCATACAAGTCTGTTCCGGGCTCGAACAAAATCGAAGGCACTTACAAAGAAGTCCTTGCAATCCGGATAATCTCTAATCACGTCCGGACTTCCCATCACATAGGGAGTCTCTATACCGTAGCTACTCGGTGCAAAGACAATCGACGAGTTGTCCTTTCGCTTTCAAAAAGATCTGGTCTTCAACACCAGTCTTCAAATGCAATTCATAACGACGTATCACATATTCGGAATGGGTTATACGACCCCATGGTCCTTTCCCGGTTAACCCGAATAGTGAGCGCTTATTCAAAAATAAGTGTGGCATTCAAATTCAAACAAATCACATCAATTACCCATTCAAAGGTAAATATTGATAGTCGGTTATTGAACTATCAATGGATATGCACAACATCACCAGATTCCAAATAATTTTCCAAATTATTTATTTTCCAAAATATCTTTACAAGACATAAAATTTCGATACCTCAAAAATAAATAAATATTTATCTTTAAACAATTTCCCCTTTCTATTCATAAATTCCATAGTGAATTTATATTTCAAAATATCCATGCATATACGATTTCAATTATTCATTTCAATTTATCTTCAAAAAGATAAATTCTCAAAATATTCACTTTATATTGGAAAAACATTCCATACTTATTTATTCGTAAGTAATTCACAAATTTTATTTATTTTCAACCTTTGGAAAATATTCAATATACTTAAATCGAAATTAAGTATATATTTCATTCTTTGAGGAAATCATGCTCTTAAACATATTTATTTGGGCCAAAACGAATGTTGCGTAAAACATCGTTACAACGTCCCAAAATCACTAGTATAGGGATTCGAATTTAAGATAGATATATAAATCCCAATACTAAACAAAACATTTCCTTTCGGAAATCATTTACTATAACAACAGTGTTATAGTCCACCATTTCCTTTTATTTCTCGAAAACGTCTATTTCAACAATAAATGTTGAAATCTATGGTTTCGAATCTCAACACATTTTAAAACATCGTTAGATCGTTTTAATTCTATTTAAAACATCAAATCTAAACATTTTCTTTAACATATTATTCACTATTCAAAAACGTGAATATACTACGTTAACACATTTCATCCTTTTATACATTTCGTTTTAAAGGATTATTCACAATCAAAAATGTGAATATAACTCCATTAATAGGTTTCAACAATTTACTTATCAAAATAAGTCGTTTGCGAATTTATAAAACAATGTTTATAAATTCCATTTCTATTTATTTTATAACTCCTTTTTATAAATCTCCTTTATTAATCTATTCGATTTATATCTCAATTATGAACCAAAAGTCCATATTATAAGTTAAACTCTTATAATTTATTTGTTTACAAGAATCGTTCTTTTAAACATCCCAATTCATAAATCTTATAACTTATAAGATTCATTTAATCAAAAATCCATTCTTCAATTAACTTTTCAAATTTTATAAACCTACTGCTTATAAAATTCCATTTATAACTTCACCGTTTATAATTCTATGAATTTCATTCATTTATGAAATCCATTCATAATTCATTCTAACACTTATAAAAACTCGTTTTTATAATTCAAACATTTTAATTTACAAATTATCAATTTATAAATCTCTTATATAAATCAATTTATATTAATATTTTAAAATGTCTTTAAACTCCTTTAAAAACTTCATCATTTTGATTTATAAAATAATCAAATTTTATAAATCCTATATTTTCAACTTTTTATAATAAATTCAAAAATCCCAATTTAAACTATTTTATAAAAATCATTAATCCCATATTTTCAAAAATCAACCTTTAACTATATTTCTCAAAAACCATAATTTTTATAACATTAAAATTATAACGTTTATTTATTTATAATGGATCAATTCCAAACATATAGTACATTTTCAAAAATCACTTTAAAAATCATTTTAAAATTTCAAAATTGGTCCAATGATGCTACACACCAAATAGTCAATCACGACAACAACGATATCATATATCGATATGATAATCCATCAAATATCAAAATATCTGAATTCAAATAAAAACTATTGAGGAATCCAGTTGGATCCCTCCACCCTGTTTTCCTGCATCCACAAACATTAGCACAATACCAATTACGCTCCAGTACGGAATTATCGCGGTATATGGGATTTAAAATATTATCCGCTTAATAGACGGCGCAATAGGGTCTCATCCGCTATACAAATGCGGGAAATCAATAACTGCAATATATACATATGCCAATATATATATATATTGCTATTATATATAATACCAATTTCACTGTTTATGAAATATTCGCGGTATATGTTTTTAATAAATAACATCCGCTTACTAACGGCGCATAATGTCTATTTTAACAATCAATAGATATCAATCATCATTCAAACATGCATTCAAATATTTTAAATCTAACTATTTAAAATAAAATCGAAACTGATTTGATTGAGTGAGAAGTTCTCACCTTGATTTTAATTCCGTTTTAGCGATTTATTTCGAATAAAATTAAACGGACGTTTAATTTTACCCAAAATTCTCACTAACTCCAAACGACTCCAATCCAATTCCATCGCGTAGTGCTCGTCCATACGATTCCAACGCAACTGGTTTCGCGCGTTTTCGACCTCGTATGAAAAAGTTATGCATTTATGAAGATTCACGAATTTATATACATAAATTTACAACCTTTTATTTTAATTTATAAACCTAAGTTTAATCACAACCTTTGATTTCAATCCCTTGCAATCTAAGCCGTGCGCACCTTCTCCCTTACTCACTTTAACTCCCCAGGTCCTTCACGCGAAACCGAACCCAAAAACGTCGTTCAACTCCTCAAGGCCGCACCCCCATTTGTCGATGAAACCACATCACGACAGCACCGTTCAAAAGCCCCCACTCCAGTGCACCACCGCCCCAAGCGCCATCAAGCTCGGTCGTGCCTATAGCACGAAAAACGTGGTTGAACACGTGACCTTCAAACGCAAATTGCCGTCGATTTACTGCTTTGATTTCGATCACCACCGTCCAGAATGAAGATCACGATATGCTCTTTAACTTTGATGTTGAACATTCTTCGAATAGATGAACAGATTTGGAGATTTCGAAGGGGAAAGGTTGTGAATTTCTGGCCGTTCATATAGGAGGCGGCGACTGCTAGGGTTAGTGTTTTATATATTTTTTTTAATTTATGAAGGGGTAAGGGTCTATTTATAGGAAATTGTTGAACACTATTCATCCGGGAATTCCAAACTCCGATTTACGCGCGGTGACAAGCGTTTCTAGGGTTTACCCCGCGTTCCGGACACAATGGAACAGGTTTCGGAAGCTAATTCGGACATCTGTGCGAGTTATGGCAATAAACGTTCAATTTAAATTAAACCGATTTAAACGATTTTCTAGGCGTTTTAATTTGTACCGAACAAACGGTAAATCCAATTGACACGAAATTTGAAACCTTACAATAACATCACATTACGGATCCGATGAAACTAGTTTCGTCGAAATCCGAGACTGTTTGAAAAATGGCTATTTTAACTCGCCAAATAAATATTAAAAATAATTCGATGCGTTTCGAGCTGCCACGATCAAACGACAATTCCGATTGACACGAAAATTGAAATCCAGTAATAACTAACTATTACGGATCCAATGGAACTGGTCTCGTTCAATTCTGAGACTGTTCAAAAATTGACTATTTTCACTAGTCGATTTTAATATTAAAATATTCAATTTTCACAAATTAACTTTTAATTCGATTTTAAAAGTTCTAAAATATCGTCCTAACTCCAACATGATAAAATAAAATTTTACAAATCATTTTCAATCATATTTAACTCAATTTTCAATTATTTCCATAATTTAACATATTAAATTATCGATTTAATTATCCAATTAAATCCAATTATTCGAAATAAAATTTATCCGACTTATAAATTTCACTTATTAATATTTAAAATTAATTAAATATTCAAATTTTAATTATTAAAAATCCTGGGTCGTTACAATCTTCCCCCCTTAAAAGAATTTCGTCCTCGAAATTATCTAGTAAGAAAAATTACAGAATCTATTAACTTTCCAAAAATTCATAATTAAATTTCTTATAAATCTTTACTAAGTTTTCAAATCATACTTAGTTATCTTTTCAAAAACAACTACTATTGTTTAACTTTCAATTCCAAATCAAAGTTAAAGTTTTCAAAACTTTCCAATTTTCTCAAATTTTTTCTAACGCCTTAAATTTCCGGAAAAATTCGCCATAGTCTCCTTTGCGCGGCTCGATCCGAAAAAAAATGACAGTATATATATCACAAATATACATCTCATCAAGTAATGAGGCATCCCGAAGGGAAAAAAAGTATAAAAGTACGGTATGTAATCCAAGATATGTACCTTATATTTTATTAGCAAGCATATACGGCTAATATAGCGCGAAAGCGAGCTCCAAATGCGAAGCAAACGCGATCCGCACCTACTAAACACTCAACAAACAACATGAGAATCATGCATATAGACAATAGTATCGATATACATCATATAGCAACATAATAACTATATATGTTAACATAGCAAATGCAACTAAAGCAACAAATGCAAACATTTTCAACCATCTATCATCCATAACCAATAAATATTCATTCATATTCTCATTAATATTCAATGAATTTGGGTTTTCAATTTAATCACTTTTGATTCATTAACAGTGGATGTTTACTAACATTCATTTTCAATTAGTTTATATTCACTAATTCATATTCAAGTTGGTTCACTTCCAAATCAAATTCAATGCTATTTAAGATTCATTTAACTTCCAATTTCATTAATACTTAATGAATTATAAACAATCAATCAACTAACAACCATAGTATATTAATTACAACCAAATTCCTTTGCTTATCAATTGGTTTAATTAATTGATTTTTATTCAACTATTCAACTTCTCATAACATTAGATTTTAATGAATTAACACTTATATTCATTATTTCATATCAACTTTATTCACATTCAATTGATTATCATTCAATCCATTAATTCAATTCAATTCAATTTCTAAAGTTGAATTTCATTTATAAAACTCAAGTTCACATTTGTCACTTAACTTTATTAATTTACTTTGATACTAATATCAACTTCATTCAACATCTCTTAAGTTATATTTCATTTTACAAACATCACTTGGTTTTACATAACTTAAATTTCCACTTATAAATAAATTCAGATTCCAATTCTAAAGTAAATTTCCATTTAACTTTAAATTCATTTTTATTACAACTCATATTCATAAATATATTCATATAGTTTCACTTCTTATATATATATAAGTTTATTTCACAATTGTAAATCACTTTGATTATAATTCAATTCTTATAATTCTTTTGCTTATACAATTATTCTTTTACAACATGTTTTTTTTATTTAGATTATTCAAACAACTAAACAATCAACTTATATACACTTTAATAATTCTGAAAAATTATTCTTTTATATATAAAATATACTCAAGGTAAAATTATTTCATTTACCCATTCTAAAACAATATTGTGTCGAATTGTTCTATACAAATGTTTATAAACCCCTTCGGCATAGTTGTACAGACCGTGCTGACGAAGGTTCATATGCCACTCAATAAACCAATCATCACAATATAAAACAATTTTATATATTCACTAACAAATACGCTCTCATAGCTATTATTACACTCAAACTCATTCTAGAGCACTACTGACTCTATCTCTAATGAGTAATACCCAACAGAACCATGGTTGTCGCTTAACCATATGCTCTGATACCAAATGTAACGTCCCGGAAATTTTCGACTTTCGAAAATTCAACATCGATACTCACTTTATCGACTGCCGAGAAATCGAAGGCCGGAAACCCAAAATGTTATGGTTTAAGAAAAGGAAAGAGAGAGAAGAAGAGAGAAAGGATAGAAAGTAGAGAGAAGAGAGAAAAGAAAATAGAAAATAGAACGGAATAGAAAAAAAAAACAACAGAACAACAACAGAATCTCACAATTCGCAGCGGAACAACATATAATAATAAATGAATAATCTTTAAAAAAAGAACTATATCAGTTATTACATTTTATACTTTTCATTACATTACATCATATCATCAGAGTGTACAACAACAACAAACAGCGGAAAAGAAATACTATATACTAGTAATACGCCATGCCATCCAGCTTGCTTCCAGCAACTCCAGAATATCCTGATAAACCTAACTCTTGACTGCCCGTGTGGAAATTGGTGGGCACCCAGAGTTTAGGAAGGAAAACAATAAACTCCGAGTCAGTCCTGTGACTGGTGTGAGAACTCAAAATAGTTTATTTATCTTTGAAAACAAAATAGATGAATATTTTTAAAGTCAATTCGCAATGCTTTTAAAAATGAGACTACCATAAGGCCTCCCGCACACACACACAATGCAAACGCAGAATCAGAGGAGATTTCTCCTTATGATAGTCAAAGATGCTTGATACGCATTAAAAAGAACATTTGATACTATTACTAGTGCATAGTGTAGAGAAAATTCATTTCGAAAGTAAAGATATAAATCTTAGCCAACATAGACATTTCGAACTATGCCTACTATAGCTACCATGTTCAATAGCGGGTTACCGCCATATTCCATAGCAGGTTATACAACTAAAACCGTACAAGGGTCGTATTTGAAGAATGGATTTTCCAACAAATGGTCAGGCAAAGGAACTTTCCATTGCCACATGGAAACGCCTCTGGAAGGACGCCCCGAGAACCACCGTTCTCTGCTAAACAAAGCCGGGAACCCCTTTTCCCAAGGGATATTACAAACCCTCAGATATACCACCCCCGGTCCTTTGGAACCTTTAAACGAGCGCTCGTCACCATCATCACACAATCATAAAGTGTTTTCAACATGAGTAAGTATCTGGGCTCCATACCATGATACTACCCTTTTCCAGAAGGAATGGTCATACCCTAGGGAAGCGATCCCTGAAAACCTTGCCGCACAATTCCTGTTTCGACCATTACCGGTTTGTGAGGCTCGACGAAGTCACGTCCACAAAAACATACTTTATACGAAAGCCATGCTTTGGGTCAACAAATGATCATAGAAATGATCACCAAGATAGACGATCAAATAAATGATCCTATCACAAATAATCAACACAATGATCATTTACAGCAACACTCAGCATGTCACATTACCAAATTGGGAATATATCGCTGATAACATTCAACTACATAACCTCTGAGCTCGTACGTCTCAGAGAAGGGTGTTAAGCTAAAAGAATAAATTCTCCGCCACCAACAGAAATATATTTGAATGAAATCGGCTTTATATCTCAATTTGTAATGTCAGACATACAATCCATACAAGTCTGTTCCGGGCTCGAACAAAACCGAAGGCACTTACAAAGAAGTCCTTGCAATCCGGATAATCTCTAATCACATCCGGACTTCCCATCACATAGGGAGTCTCTATACCGTAGCTACTCGGTGCAAAGACAATCGACGAGTTGTCCTTTCGCTTTCAAAAAGATCCGGTCTTCAACACCGGTCTTCAAATGCAATTCATAACGACGTATCATATATTCGGAATAGGTTATACGATCCCATAGTCCTTTCTCAGTTAACCCGAATAGTGAGCGCTTATTCAAAAATAAGTGTGGCATTCAAATTCAAACAAATCACATCAATTACCCATTCAAAGGTAAATATTGATAGTCAGTTATTGAACTATCAATGGATATGCACAACATCACCAGATTCCAAATAATTTTCCAAATTATTTATTTTCCAAAATATCTTTACAAGACATAAAATTTCGATACCTCAAAAATAAATAAATATTTATCTTTAAACAATTTACCCTTTCTATTCATAAATTCCATAGTGAATTTATATTTCAAAATATCCATGCATATACGATTTCAATTATTCATTTCAATTTATCTTCAAAAAGATAAATTCTCAAAATATTCACTTTATATTGGAAAACATTTCCATACTTATTTATTCATAAGTAATTCACAAATTTTATTTATTTTCAACCTTTGGAAAATATTCAATATACTTAAATCGAAATTAAGTATATATTTAATTCTTTAAGGAAATCGTGCTCTTAAACATATTTATTTGGGCCAAAACGAATGTTGCGTAAAACATCGTTACAACGTCCCAAAATCACTAGTATAGGGATTCGAATTTAAGATAGATATATAAATCCCAATACTAAACAAAACATTTCCTTTCGGAAATCATTTACTATAACAACAGTGTTATAGTCCACCATTTCCTTTTATTTCTCGAAAACGTCTATTTCAACAATAAATGTTGAAATCTATGGTTTTGAATCTCAACACATTTTAAAACATCGTTAGATCGTTTTAATTCTATTTAAAACATCAAATCTAAACATTTTCTTTAACATATTATTCACTATTCAAAAACATGAATATACTACGTTAACACATTTCATCCTTTTATACATTTCGTTTTAAAGGATTATTCACAATCAAAAATGTGAATATAACTCCATTAATAGGTTTCAACAATTTACTTATCAAAATAAGTCGTTTGCGAATTTATAAAACAATGTTTATAAATTCCATTTCTATTTATTTTATAACTCCTTTTTATAAATCTCCTTTATTAATCTATTCGATTTATATCTCGATTATGAACCAAAAGTCCATATTATAAGTTAAACTCTTATAATTTATTTGTTTACAAGAATCGTTCTTTTAAACATCCCAATTCATAAATCTTATAACTTATAAGATTCATTTAATCAAAAATCCATTCTTCAATTAACTTTTCAAATTTTATAAACCTACTGCTTATAAAATTCCATTTATAACTTCACCGTTTATAATTCTATGAATTTCATTCATTTATGAAATCCATTCATAATTCATTCTAACTCTTATAAAAACTCGTTTTTATAATTCAAACATTTTAATTTACAAATTATCAATTTATAAATCTCTTATATAAATCAATTTATATTAATATTTTAAAATGTCTTTAAACTCCTTTAAAAACTTCATCATTTTGATTTATAAAATAATCAAATTTTATAAATCCTATATTTTCAACTTTTTATAATAAATTCAAAAATCCCAATTTAAACTATTTTATAAAAAATCATTAATCCCATATTTTCAAAAATCAACCTTTAACTATATTTCTCAAAAACCATAATTTTTATAACATTAAAATTATAACGTTTATTTATTTATAATGGATCAATTCCAAACATATAGTACATTTTCAAAAATCACTTTAAAAATCATTTTAAAATTTCAAAATTGGTCCAATGATGCTACACACCAAATAGTCAATCACGACAACAACGATATCATATATCGATATGATAATCCATCAAATATCAAAATATCTGAATTCAAATAAAAACTGTTGAGGAATCCAGTTGGATCCCTCCAACCTGTTTTCCTGCATCCACAAACATTAGCACAATACCAATTCCGCTCCAGTACGGAATTATCGCGGTATATGGGATTTAAAATATTATCCGCTTAATAGACGGCGCAATAGGGTCTCATCCGCTATACAAATGCGGGAAATCAATAACTGCAATATATACATATGCCAATATATATATATATTGCTATTATATATAATACCAATTTCACTGTTTATGAAATATTCGCGGTATATGTTTTTAATAAATAACATCCGCTTACTAACGGCGCATAATGTCTATTTTAACAATCAATAGATATCAATCATCATTCAAACATGCATTCAAATATTTTAAATCTAACTGTTTAAAATAAATTTGAAACTGATTCGATTGAGTGAGAAGTTCTCACCTTGATTTTAATTCCGTTTTAGCGATTTATTTCAAATACCCAAAATTCTCACTAACTCCAAACGACTCCAATCCAATTCCATCGCGTAGTGCTCGTCCATACGATTCCAACACAACTGGTTTCGTGCGTTTTCGACCTCGTATGAAAAAGTTATGCATTTATGAAGATTCACGAATTTATATACATAAATTTACAACCTTTTATTTTAATTTATAAACCTAAGTCTAATCACAACCTTTGATTTCAATCCCCTGCAATCTAAGCCGTGCGCACCTTCTCCCTTACTCACGTTCACTCCCCAGGTCCTTCACACGAAACCGAACCCAAAAACGTCGTTCAACTCCTCAAGGCCGCACCCCCATTTGTCGATGAAACCACATCACGACAGCACCGTTCAAACGCCCCCACTCCAGTGCACCACCGCCCCAAGCGCCATCAAGCTCGGTCGTGCCTATAGCACGAAAAACGTGGTTGAACACGTGACCTTCAAACGCAAATTGCCGTCGATTTACTGCTTTGATTTCGATCACCACCGTCCAGATTGAAGATCACGATATGCTCATTAACTTTGATGTTGAACATTCTTCGAATAGATGAACAGATTTGGAGATTTCGAAGGGGAAAGGTTGCGAATTTCTGGCCGTTCATATAGGAGGCGGCGACTGCTAGGGTTAGGGTTTTATATATTTTTTTTTAATTTAAGAAGGGGTAAGGGTCTATTTATAGGAAATCGTTGAACACTATTCATCTGGGAATTCCAAACTCCAATTTACGCGCGGTGACCAGCGTTTCTAGGGTTTACCCCGCATTCCGGACATAATGGAACAGGTTTCGGAAGCTAATTCGGACATCTGTGCGAGTTATGGCAATAAACGTTCAATTTAAATTAAACCGATTTAAACGATTTTCTAGGCGTTTTAATTTGTACCGGACAAACGGTAAATCCAATTGACACGAAATTTGAAACCTTACAATAATATCATATTACGGATCCGATGAAACTAGTTTCGTCGAAATCCGAGACTGTTTGAAAAATGGCTATTTTAACTCGCCAAATAAATATTAAAAATAATTCGATGCGTTTCGAGCTGCCACGATCAAACGACAACTCCGATTGACACGAAAATTGAAATCCGGTAATAACTAACTATTACGGATCCAATGGAACTAGTCTCGTTCAATTCTGAGACTGTTCAAAAATTGACTATTTTCACTAGTCGATTTTAATATTAAAATATTCAATTTTCACAAATTAACTTTTAACTCGATTTTAAAAGTTCTAAAATATCGTCCTAACTCCAACATGATAAAATAAAATTTTACAAATCATTTTCAATCATATTTAACTCAATTTTCAATTATTTCCATAATTTAACATATTAAATTATCGATTTAATTATCCAATTAAATCCAATTATTCGAAATAAAATTTATCCGACTTATAAATTTCACTTATTAATATTTAAAATTAATCAAATATTCAAATCTTAATTACTAAAAATCCTGGGTCGTTACAATTTAAATGTTTTGATTTAAAAGTTATAAATATAAATCAATTTATAAAAATCGAATTTATCGAAAAATTGAGTTTGGAATGTTGAAATAAAATTTGGTTAATAGAAATTGTTAAATAATTAAAGTGGAGACTTTGGAATTTAAAAATCGGGATATGATTGAATTTCGTAAATTGATTTGTTTAAAGATTTAACCTTAATTCGAGCTTTGAATATTACTAAGTAAAAGCGATAAAAGGATATTTTGAAATTGAGCTTGAAATTGAATCATATTGTAATTGGGTTTTAAATTTGAATATTGGAAGATAATTTTGTTGAGTATTATAAATTGATATTTTGGAAAATCAAGCTCCAAATCGATATAAATTGAAATTGAATAAATTAAAGGTTAACGTAAAATTGAATTAATTTGAAATCAAAGTTGACATTGATTTGAATTGAAATCGAAATTGAATCGGTGGAATGGAAATTGAAATTGATTTGAATTGGGAAGTTATAATTGAAATGGATTGGTTTTGAAGCTGTTTTATTTTGTTTCCAAATTACTCAGTTATATAAACCATTTTTGAATACTTAAACTATTTTAATCTATTTTAAATCTACTTAACCCAATTTAAATTATTTTAAACTAATTTATCTGTTTCAAATCCGTTTTAAGATTTTAAGTATTTTAACTATTTTAATTATTTAAACTACTTCTAAACTCCTTAAAACTATTTTTCTAAAATTCTAAGCTGTTCAATAAGGTGAAATGTTTATATTTAAATCTTGAATTTAAATACGAATTGGGTCAAACGAAGTTGCAACCTAAATTGAAATCCGAATTGATTTTGAAAACGAAATAAGATATTGAGACGAAAAATGATTTTTGAAACGGAATCTTACATTTGAAAAGATACGATGATATTTGAAATGGATTTGATTTTGAAGCGAATATGATATTTTGATATCAATTATGAATCGATTTGAAATGTAAAAGAGCCAACGGTGTAATAATACGTAGTTATTAAAGAGATCGGGATCAGATATGGACAAACTCTCTGTCGATACCGAAAACCACTTTAATAACTATTATACGCGGAGTGTTGATCCAGAATGAAGTGGATGGTTTGGTAAACGTGTTGACTGAAGAAAGAGAACGATTATTGGATGACCCCTGACACGACTAAAACAGGAGCCGCGCCGGGCCATTGAGGTTCGCCCCCTCTAGCGGACACACTTCTTCGATACCATATCTATTACATTTGTGATGCGATTTGGGTGCACCCTTTGATTTGGGAGTGTTGTTTTGCGGTGTTGGGGTAGCTGCTGGATATGCTCAACATCAGTCCGGATCACGCAACTACTAGTATCCTAGTTGGTATCGCCTCATGTACCTTGTCATACTGATTATCCTATTCGCGACCACTACGTTTGGTTTTGTGTTATACCTATGGGGTACCCTCTGACAACCACCAGTTTACGGTGGGGCTTACGGTGCTGTATAGACTATGGCATTATAAAAATGTGTTAAGGGGGATTATGGTAACGCCTGTAATGATCCCGAGTTTTAATTTATTTTAAATTTATGATTAGATTTATTTTTGATTTAAAATCGTGAAATTAAATGATAAATTGGTTTGAGTGTATCCAAATCCAAATAAATTATGTTTTTTCTTTTAAGAAAGATATAGTTTCTTTTATAAATTATTTTAATTTAGTATTGAGTTATTTTTAAAACAATATTAATATAGAAATATTGAGTTCAATCTTATGAAATGTATTTTAGAAGTTGTATAAATATAACAAAAAAAAAATTTGGAATAAATATTTAAGTTAAAATAAAAGCAAATATACAAAGTAGAATAAAACACAAACAAAATGTACAAACAAAATACATCAAAATATAAACTATTGAAAAATAAATATACTCAAGTATCTATTTACAAACAAGTAAAAGACAAGCTGCAGCCACCAAATACAAACAAATACAAACATAAAGAACAAAGGAAATAATAGAGGCTGTAGACAAAATAAACCTATGTATGAAATATTACAAAACAATAATATACATTAAGTTTTGAAAGCAACCAGGCATGGAACAAATTCAATTCAAGCTTGCTTAGTATCATTTCAGCCTGCATAAAGTTGTAAGTAATTAATACAACATACCTCATGCATTTAATGCAAGATTATCTTCAGCCATGCCTATTTTGTACAAACATATCACCTGTAGCTTATATATTAATATTAACCTGCAATCTTTTCTTCTATATGTTTGTATCCTCTAGTTCATTTTCATTTATCAAAAATATAAACAAGCATTTTTTTTTACAAACTCAAACATCATTTAATCAATAACAAAAAGTAAGAATATTAAAGAAGAAAAAAAGGTTTCCAGTTTGCAGTTTTCAAGTCCTGGTTCAGAGTAGTGTCTCTGTTTCAACTATATTCAAGGTGAGCAGACTTTAAACCTTTTGAAACTTGATTTTCTTTATTCTCTTAAGTCTATGATGATGGATGAAAATGATGGTTTGAAATGTTCTGTTTTGTTTGGGGTATGCAAATTCCCTTATCACTGAATGCATGCATCTGCATACTTCTGGTTTACAGGCTCAGGTTTTCTTCAAAATAATTTTTATTCCCCCATCTAAATCATTATAGCATATGATGTCTAAAGGGAAATTGATAATTAATGATGTGATACAAACTTTAAGGATAAAAAAAAATAAGAATTTTTTTCGTATATTATCTGGAAAAAAAAATTATATTTACTGAGAGCAAAACCTTTAACCCAAATCTTTTATATCAGTGAGCAAACTTTCTACTTTGAATCTGTATGGTTGTTTGTGAGTAAACATACTCTTCAAATACTTAAGTATCATTACATCTGTGCATGATATATTGAGTTTTGTGTATATATGTTCAAGTTGTAGCTCTGTGAACATTATTGTGATTATTCTGGGTAAATTGAAAATGTCTGTTCTTTTTCTGGGCTATAGAGTAAAGTAAAGTGGAGTTAAAAAAATAAATTATAATCTTCATGCCCCATTTTTTTTAGGTTTAGAATTTCAAATTTTAAACAAGTTTGTTTGAACCTAAATTATGGCTTAGGATTTATTTTAAGCTTGATGTTGAAGTATGTTTCTGTAAATTGAGTTTACAGTAAAAGTATGAACATATGAAAAATTTGAAAATCTTAATTCATCGATTCAATTATATAATTTGAAACTGCATTCGAAAAGAAGATTTTCTAAACAAAAATGAGAACTTTTAATCAAGTATGCTTCGAACAGTATGTAAATGAACCAAAAATGCTTTTTATCCAAATTCCAACGAACAAAGGAAAATTGGATGTTGTAATCTTGGTTGAAGCTAGTTGAGCCATTGATGATGTTAGGAAAATTGTCTAAAAGTTTTTCTATTATGTGGGATGATGGAACGAGATCAACTTAGGGTTTAAAGCTTAGGTTTATCTGATCGAAATCGTGAGGCAAATTCGTCATCAATGATGCATCGGGTTTCATCACACGCGGGGGATGGTAGCACGGTGGGGTGACGTTGCTTTGGACGAAAGCATGGAGGCTCTGGTGAGCTAGGTTATTGGGGCGAAGGAGTTTTCGTTGGCCAATTTTGGTCCCAGTCAGGTTGAAGGGCTCGATTTTGATTCCCAGTAAAATTTGGGAATTTGTAGGCTCGCGATGTTTGGGGATGCCATCGATGACGTGATGGCGATCGGAATGACGATCGAAAGGGTGGCGGTCAACGGTGCACGTGCACGCATGCTTGTTGGGTATCTGGGTGTTGAAGTTGGGGAAGAAGGAGCCATTCTCGGGTTTCATTCGAGAAAGAAGGGGGGGTGGTCTCGAAGCATTTTTAAGTTTTTCTCGGGTATCTCTCGAAGTAAAGAGGTAGGCGACTCAAAGTAGTGTACTGTCTCGAGTTGTTTGTTCCAGGCATTTTAAAAGCAGAAGCCTGTTCTTCTGTTTAAATTCAAGTCTGGGTTTGTTAAATTAAGTAAGATTTAAACTTAAGTTTAAATCGAGATTTTTTAAAACCTGGACTAAAAGTGAAATTCAAATACAAGTTGAAATAAATTCAGTTTTAAATCTGAAGGTGTTTTAAACAAGTTTAAATTCAATTTAAATTTGGTTAAAGTTCTAAATGGTAAATCATTTTGAATCTTATATTCAAAATGTGATTTAAATTTAAATTTAAAAAGGGTAATGTTCTACACATTAATATTTATTTAATCATTAATAAAGAAATAAATTACCTTAGATATAATTAAGGTATTAAATGATTCAATTAATATGAAAATTAAAGAATGATTTATTTAAATTTATAAATAAGTAATTTAGATTTAATTTATAATTAGGAATGATTAATGATGAATTAATCCAAGATAATTTCCTTGAGAAAGTAATTAAGGAAATGTTATTAGTTAATGAAGATAATTAACTAGAGATTATTAAGTAATTAAATTAATGTGATTAATATTGATAATTTATTTGATGTACTAATTAAGATAATCAATTGTAAATTGTTAATTACTTAATGAAAGTAATTAAGGGGTTAATTAATAATTGTAACTTAAATTGGATATTTTGATTTATTGATAAAGATTAATCGGTAATTAATAATTTATTGGTATGAGATGATCGCTTAATGGTAAGAAATTAAAGATTTAATTTCCTAGAATGATTAAATTAAGGGGTTAATTGATTATGTAATTGGTTTAAGGGTTGATTAAATTAATATGATTAATTAAGGATAATTTAATTTATTAAAGTTTTTGATGAATTTATTGATATCAAATGATTTGTAATTAATTAATCAAGATTGAGTAATTTATTTGTAAGTAATTAATTTACTTGGAAATAAATTGAATTGATTAGGATTAAACGATTAATTAATCCTACTTATAAATGACTATTGAATGTTTGGCCTTACTTATGAATGATTGTATTGTATGATATACCTTGAATTGATTGTCCTAACTGATCTGTGACATTTTGTTCTGTGGATTGAACTGAGTATTTTATTCATTTATTGTTGATACATCTGCATATTATCTGTGAATTGTGAATGGAAGATAAGCGTTATAGTTTATGTCGCTTATCAACTATATTTCTGTGTTTTAATCTGTGATGATTGATTGATGTTGCACTATTGTGTTAAACCCCTGAACCACACTTATACACACACAAAAATGGATTTCACGAGGAAATCGATTAAGTCACAGATTATTTTGAATAGCTTTGAATTTGAATATTTGAATTCAAATGTTTTGGAAATGGATTGGCTATAAAGTGAAAAACTTTTGAAATGGAATTTCAAAGATCAAATTTATTTTTAATAACTTGATTGAAAATTTTAAATATTTTGATTTAAATTCAATACTTGAAATTGAATTCTATGATCTTGAAAATAGGGACTAAAGATGTTATACCAGTTTATATGGGTTAAACTATTTTAAAGATATTGATTTGAAAATTTGAATTTAAATTCAAAAAACTTTAACTCGTGTTAATGAAAATGTTCTTTTTGAGACGAAAACTATTTGTTTCCAAATAATAAAAGCTTTCATATAGGAAGTAAACTTCCAAATTGTGTTAAAAAGGATTTCAAGTTAAAAATGAAAATGATTTCCCAAGTTATCGAAACTGTTTGAAAGCTATGAGTTAAATCTTTGATTTAAAGATTTAACGAGTTAATCCAATTGAAATGGAAATTGTTTTGAAATCCGTAAATGGAATTTTGTGAAATTAATCTTTTGTTAAAAAGATTTGAAATGGTAATTTGTTTAAACCATTTGAAAGAAACTTTGGAATTATTAAGTTGTGACTTAATCGAAATCCCATATCCATATGTTTTAAATTTTGCGCTCACTATTCGGGTTAGCCGGGAAAGGACCTTTGGGTCGTATAACCCATTCCGAGTATGTGATACGTCGTTATGGATAGCATTTGAAGACCGGTGGTGCAGACCGGGTATTTGCGAGAGCGATAGGATGACCTGTCGATTGACTCTGCACCGAGTTGCTCCGGTATAGAGTTCTCCATATGTGATGGGGAATCCGATCAGGATTGTGGATATCCGGATTGCAAGGACTTCTTTGTAAGTGCCTTCGGTTCTGTTCTAAATCCAAAACAGACTTGTATGGATAGTTATGTCTGACATTACAATTTGAGATATAAAGCTGATTTCTTTCAAATATATTTCTGTTGGTGGCGGAGAATTTATTCTCTTAGCTTAACACCCTTCTCTGAGACGTACGAGCTCAGAGGTTATGTAGTTGATGGTTATCAGCGATATATTCCCAATTTGGTAATGTGACATGCTGAGTGTTGCTGCGAAATGATCATTGTGTTGATCATTTGTGATATGATCATTTGTTTGATCGTTTATCTTTGTGATCATTTCTATGATCATTTGTTGACCCAAAGCACAGCTTTTGTATAAAGCGTGGCTTTGTGGACGAGACTTCGTCAAGCCTCACAACCCGGTAATGGTCGAAACAGGAATCATGGCGGCAAGGTTTCAGGGATCGCTTCCCTAGGGTAGGACCATTCCTTCTGGAAAGGGGTTGTATCATGGTATGGAGCCCAGATACTTACTCATGTGGATACACTATATCTATTACTGTGTGGTGTTGTTGGAATCGAGGCCTCGTATAAAGGTCCAAAAGGACCGGGGGTGGTATATCTGAGGTTTCTTACTCCCTGGGAAAGGGGTAGCCGGCCTTGTTTGGCAGAGATCCATTTGGGATGCTCGGGGACGTCCTTCCAGAGGCGTTCCATTTCGGGGTTTGGGAAGTTCCTTTGCCCGACCATTTGTTGGAAATCCATTCTTCAAAATACGTACCTTGTACGATTTTAGTTGTATTACCTGCCATCTACTTATGGTGGCGCCCCACTGTTTGGATGGTAGCTATAGTAGGCATAGTTCGAAATGTCTATGTTGGCTAAGATTTATATCTTTACTTTCGAAATGATTTTTTCTACACTATGCACTAGTAATAATATCAAATGTTTCTTTTTAATGCGTATCAAGCATCTTTGACTAACATAAGAAGAAATCTCCTCCAAGTCTGTGTTTGCATTGTGTGTGTGGCGGGAGGTCTTATGGTAGTCTCATTTCAAAAAAAACATTGCGAATTAACTTTAAAATATTTCTTTGTTTGTTTTTGAAAGATAAACTGTTTTTGTTGCTCACACCAGTCCCACGACTGATCCGGAGTTTATTGTCTCTTTCCTAAACTCTGGGTGCTCATTATTTTCTACACGAGCAGTCTAGAGTTTGGGTTTTTCAGATAGTCAGGTTTAGTAGATTATCTGGAGTTAGTTCAGTCTTTGGACCACACCAGTCTTGTCCAGTTTGGTGCATCGTTATTGGGAGTTCGAGCTATTGTTGGATTGGTTCTTGGAAATGGAGTTGAAGTTTTTAGAATTCTTCCTTGAAGACTATCTTAGAGTTATTTGTTCCGCTGCTAGATGTTATCTATTTTCGTTTTCCGCTGCTACTTTATTGTATCATATCTCTGATGTATATTGATATCTATTGGATCATCTATTGTATTAGATATTGTATCAAAGCTGTATATCAATGTATTATTCTTTTATTCCGCTGTGTTATTTACTTAATGTTGTTATAACTCCGACGAATCAGATTTGAACGGTCGAATCTATGGCATTCGAATACGATATGAAATATGGATGTCGATTTTCGAGCGCGAAAAATCCGAAACGTCACAACGCCTTAACGCTATTTTGTACTTTATATTACTGATAGGCATTATCTACTCAGCGTACATTACTACATAGTAGATAGTTTAACGGATCCTTAAGAGATGGAAAATCCCGTAACATCTCTTAAGTTATTGCACGCATGTTGACACTGGATATGAGATGTCAAACCCCATAAACATCTCTGACGCCGTTACGCTCGTATTTATTTATGATTGATTTAACTTTCATAAGGATATTTTAGTCCTGACTCGAGTGTTTTGTCTTTTCATTGCGCTCGGGTCAGTCTTGAGTTTTCAGATTTTGAAGATCTATTCTGGAGGACGAAGACGAAGATTTGGTACTCTATTACTATTATTATCTTTGCATCATGCTATCTGCCGCATTATTTTATTTGTTATGTTTTATATGTATAACTCTGATAAATGTTGTATAAATAATTGTCAAAGTATAGTAAACAGCTTCATGAACTGCTTATTTGACTATTATATTTTATCGTTCCGCTGCGAGATTCTGTGTTGTTTCATTTCCTTTATTTCTCTTTCTTTTCTTTTCTTATTTACCCCAATAACTATCTGCCCTTTTGAATGGTTTAGAATCGACATGTGTATTTGATCGTCGATTTAAACTGTCCAAAAAGGCGGGTCGTTACAGTTGAGCAGTTGAAAGTTTCGCGCAAAAGTCGACGGATTTGGAGATATTAGAGGAGAAAGATCGTGCAATTCTAGCCATAGAAAATGTAATGGGGGCTAGGGCTTCTAGGGTTAGGGTTTTGGTGAAAATAATGAAGTATGAAGTCCTTTTATAGAAAAAAATTCGACATTATTCACTCAGAAAATTTTTCGAACTCGAAACGAAGCATGCCGCCTGGTGTTTATAATGTCTTACCCCTATTCCGAACACAATGGAATATATATCCGGAGCCAATTCGATCGTATTTGGAAGATAGGTTTTCAAATCAACCATTTAAATTTAAATTTCACTTAAACCGATTTCTATGCGTTTTAGCTTGCCTCGGACAAACCGTAAATTTGATTCACACGAAATTTGAAATCTTACAATAATATAACATTATGGATCCAATGAAGCTAGTTTCATCGAAATTCGAGACTGTATGAAAAAATAACTATTTTTACCCGTCAATTAAATATTAAAATATTCAATTTTTACAAATTAACTTTTAATTCGATTTTAAAAGTTCTCTGACATCCTTCTAATCCAAATAGAATTTATTTCAACTTTGTAAATCATTTTTGTTCACTTTAAATTCAATTTTCTATTATTTCTACAATTTCAAATATTAAATCAACAATTTAATTATCCAATAAAATCACTATATTCAAATATTATTTATTCAGCTTATAAACTTTACTTGGGAATATTTAAAATCAATTGAATATACGAATTTCAAATGACAGAAATTCTGGGTCATTACATTCTCCCCTACTTAAAAGAATTTCGTCCTCGAAATTACCAAGTAAGAAAAAGTTACAAAATCAATTAATTTTTCAAAACAATTCGTTCAAATTAGATTACCAAGAGTTTAAACCTTTTAACTTTTCTCAAAATCTATTAGTTAAACTTCGTACAAAAACTTTTCTAAGTTTTCAAACTTACTTAGTTATCTTTTAAAACCAACTAATATCATTTATCTTTTAATTCAAAAATCAAACTTTAGTTACCCAAAGTTTTCCAATTTTCCCAAAAAATTTCTAACTCCTTAAATTTCAAAAAAGTCCGCCCGCGTCTCTTTTGCGCGGTTTGATTAAGTAGGATCATAACATATATATATCATAAATATACATCTCATCTTCGAGGATGAGGCATCCCGAAGGGAAAAAATTGTAAAAGTACGATATTGAATCCAAGATATATACCTTATATATTATTAGCGAACATATACGGCTAATATAGCATGAAAGCGAGCTTCGAATGCGAAGCAAGCGCCATACGCACCTACTAAACACTCAACAAACCATGAGAAACATGCATATATGAAAGTAATATCAATATACAACATATATCAATACAACAACTATATACGCCAATATAGCAAATGCCATCAATAAGCAACAATCCAACCATCAAACAACTATCATCCAATTAATCCATATCCATCCAATCAATCCATAACTAAATTAATATACATTCGCTTCTTATTAATATTCATTAAATGATTTTCAATTTAATCACATTTGATTCATTAACATTGGATTTACTAACATTCATTCATTCATATTCAATTAGTTTACATTCACTAATTTACATTCAAGTTTGTTTACTATCCAAACAATCCATAACTAAATTAATATACATTCGCTTCTTATTAATATTCATTAAATGATTTTCAATTTAGTCACATTTGATTCATTAACATTGGATTTACTAACATTCATTCATTCATATTCAATTAGTTTACATTCACTAATTTACATTCAAGTTTGTTTACTTCCCAATCAAATCAAATCAAATTCAATTCTATTTACTTCCACTTCCAATTCGGATTCAATGATTTCTAGCTTTCATTTTCATTAATTTAATTTCATTAACGCTTAATGAATTCCTATACAATCAATTAACATCCATCTAACAACCAATGTATATCCAACACAACCAAATTTATTTAATTCGCTTACATTCAATTTGGTTTAATACATTTAATTCCAACTAATTTAACATTAACTTTCATTCAATTATTCAATTTGGATTGAATTCTAGTATTCACTATATTCACATTTTTATACGACACTTCCAATATTATTATTAATTCACAACTTCGTAACAACAACATTTTTAATGCTAATTCATTTTACAACTTAAAGTTGAATTTAATTTATCAACTCAAATTCATATTCATATTCATCACTTCATTAATTCATTTTAATATTTTACTTCGATACCAAAATTGTCACGACCCAAACTCGATGTCCAACAAACAACATCAAATTCGTTTCGCGGGAGCTTGTAACACCATTAAATGATAAATAACACAGCGGAAATAAAAGATGATATCACTGATATAACATGAATACAATATCCGATACATCAATTTAATACAATGATAATCATCAACATCAGAGAATATACAACATAGAATACAGCGGAACATGATACAATATGAAATAAGTCTTCTCAGAATATAATACTGCAACTCTGATCCAAAAAGCTCCAAAGACAAAGCTCCAAAACTCCTATCTCGATCCACTATCAAGATTGCACCAAGCTAAACAAGTCTCGTCCATATCCAAAGAAAACTGAACTAGCTCCAGATAATCCACTGAATCTAATTATCTGAAAAACCAAACTCTAGACTGCCCGTGTAGAAAAATTTTGAGCACCCAGAGTTTAGGAAAGAAACAATAAACTCTGGATCAGTCATGGGACTGGTGTGAGCAAACAAAAATAGTTTATCTTTAAAAACAAACAATGAAATATTTTAAAATAGATTCGCAATGCTTTTTAGAAATGAGACTACCATAAGGCCTCCCGCACACACACACAATGCAAACGAAGAATCGGAGGAGATTTCTCTTTATGATAGTCAAAGATGCTTGATACGCATTAAAAAGAAACATTTGATATTATTACTAGTGCATAGTGTATTATAAATCATTTCGAAAGTAAAGATATAAATCTTAGCCAACATAGACATTTCGAACTATGCCTACTATAGCTACCATGTTCAATAGCGGGTTACCGCCAGATTCCATTGCAGGTTATACAACTAAAACCGTACAACGCTCGTATTTGAAGAATGGATCTTCCAACAAATGGTCAGGCCAAGGAACTTCCCATTGCCACATGGAAACGCCTCTGGAAGGACGCCCCGAGAACCAAACCGTTCTCTGCTAAACAAGGCCGGGAACCCCTTTTCCCAAGGGATATTACAAACCCTCAGATTTGCCACCCCCGGTCCTTTGGAACCTTTAAACGAGAGCTCTCTAACCAACATCACACCATAATAATAAGTGTTTCAACATGAGTAAATATCTGGGCTCCATACCATGATACTACCCTTTTCCAGAAGGAATGGTCATACCCTAGGGACGCTATCCCTGAAAACCTTGCCGCACAATTCCTGTTTCGACCATTACCGGTTTGTGAGGCTCGACGAAGTCTCGTCCACAAAAACACACTTTATACAAAAGCCGTGCTTTGGGTCAACAAATGATCATAGAAATGATCACAAAGATAGACGATCAAACAAATGATCCTATCACAAATAATCAACACAATGATCATTTCACAGCAACACTCAGCATGTCACATTACCAAATTGGGAATATATCGCTGATAACCTTCAACTACATAACCTCTGAGCTCGTACGTCTCAGAGAAGGGTGTTAAGCTAAAAGAATAAATTCTCCGCCACCAACAGAAATATATTTGAAAGAAATCGGCTTTATATCTCAATTTGTAATGTCAGGCATACTATCCATACAAGTCTGTTCCGGGCTCGAACAGAACCAAAGGCACTTACAAAGAAGTCCTTGCAATCCGGGTATTCACAATCCCGATCGAACTTCCCATCACTTAGGGAGTCTCTATACCGTTGCAACTCAGTGCAGAGACAATCAATAGGTCATACTATCGTTCTTGCAAATACCCGGTCTTCAAATGCTATCCATAACGACGTATCACATATTCGGAATGGGTTATACGACACAAATGTCCTTTCCCGGCTAACCCGAATAGTGAGCGCGACATTTAAAACATATGGATATGGGATTTCAATTAAGTCACAACTTAATAATTCCAAACTTTCTTTCAAATGTTTAAACCAATTACCATTTCAAATCTTTTAAACAAAAAGATTTATTTCACAAAGTTCACTCAGTTTCACAAGGATTCATTTACGGGTTCCAAAACAATTTCCATTTGAATTGGATTAATTCATTTAAATCCTTAAATCAAAGATTTAACTTATAGCTTTCAAAAAATGTTTCCAAAGATTCATTCATAACTTGGAATATTATTTTCGATTCAAACTTGAAATCTCTTTAATATAAATTGGAAGTTCATTACTCATATGAAAGCTTTTTATCACTTAGAAACAATAGTTTTATTTTGGAAAAAACCCCGATTCCATTTATACAAGTTACAATCTTTGGGTTAATTCAAATTCCCAAAAAACAATACTTTAAAAACGGTTTAAACACGTATAACTTGTATAATTCTTTTTAAATCATAAATACTGAATATAGAATTCAATTTCAGATATTGGATTCAAATTATTCAGATTTCAAACCTTTATTAAGTTATTCAAAGTAACTTTTATTCTTAAAACACCTTTTCAAAAGCTTTTCATATTAAACTTAATTTATTTCCAAAACTATTTGAATTTAAAAATTCAATTTCAAAACTTATTTAAAAATCTGTGACTTAACTGATTTCCACGTGAAATCCATATTTGTGTGTGTATAGTATGGTCCAAGGGTTTAACACAATAGTGCAACATCATTCAATCATCACAGATCAAATACGACAATATATCCGATAAGCGATATAAACTATAACGCTTGTCTTCATTCACAGATCACAGATATACATATCACAGGTAATGAATTACATCACAGATAATTAATTACATTACAGACCACAATGCGAATCAGGATATAACACAAAGCATCACATGTCAGGGATATCAAACAATTCATCATCCAATATAATCCAAGCATCCATAAGTAGGGTCAATTTAATTATCTGATTTATTTAAATCAGATTAATGTCTATGAGTAAATTTGCTAGTCATAGTAAATTAATAATCAATTGATTTCAAAACTTTTAATAAATTATCTTTTAATGAAATCATTAATTAACTCTTCATTAATAATTAATCCTTAATTTATTATCTTTAAATAAATTTGCAATAACTAAGTAATTACTCATTAATTAATAAATCTTTAAACCTTAATTAAGTAATTAAATCTTTTAATTATTTATTTAATTAACCCAAATCATTAATTAATTTAAAATAATAAATTATCCATTTTAATTAACTTAATTTACAAATTAATTTCTATTCCTTTTCAAATTATTAAATTAATAAATTATTTTGAAATCAATTATTAGGTCTTAATTACTAAATTTATTACTTTAAATCATTAAGTAAAAATCTAAATTATAAATCAATGATCACTTAAATTTGTTTTAAAATAGTTTATTTGGTTTACTATTACAACTTTACAGCCATGGAAGAAAACCCGAGCCATCTCCCCAAATTTCTCGAGTGTAACTCGAGTGCTTCCCTTATCTTCCCCGAGACTTCTCCCTGTCCCCATGTTTCTTCTTCTTTTCCCTGTTTCTCTGTTTTTTTTTCCTAAGCTAAGTAAAATTTACTTAAACTTCAAAACTAAGAAGAACTGGTATCTACAACAGAAGGTAGATTAATATCCATGAGTTGCTCCTGAAGCCATGCATCATTTTTTTTTTTTAAACTGCTGAAACAAAACTTCCTGAAACGCGAGCATCACCTGACACGCGACCATTCCCGTGCATGTGCACATCATCGCGGCGCCACTCCGGCGAACTCCTTCATCGGCGGCAAGTCACAAACTACCCATATATTCGAAATCAAACTCGACTCAACGCGACAGAATCCAAAATCAAATTTTCACCCATCGTTCAAACTGCACTCGAACACAATCAAACCCAAACGCCTCGTCCCATCACGTGACGTCACCGGAGACAACGCCCTTCTGACCACAGCACCTCCTTCCATCCACACAGCTTTCACCCTAGTCGCGATGGCCTCCGGTCCCCCCCAGATTTCCCAATTGCCTCGCCAAGGTAGTCGACGAATTTGAACACCTAAACCCTAAAGTGCTCTCGTCCTCTCAATTCTTGCAACAAAAAAATTTGTTTTCATTTTTCCTAAAATCTATGAGGATTAAGCAAGCTTCAACATGAACTTCAACATCTAGAATCAGTTGAATCATCGGATAATCTCAAATAAGCATTTCCGGTTCCTTTGAAAATTGCACCTTATTTTCTTACTGAAAAATTAACACTTTTATGTTAAAAATCTTAATTTTGTGTGTTAAATCCAGATATGAGATCAAATTTACAAATTAAACATTTAAATTTTTGACCTATTGATTTCTTTATACTGTAACTTTAAGAAACAGTATCTATGTTATACAGTTATGCTCAACATAAGTTTCTGGGCTTATGAATTTAATTAAACAACTTAATTAGCTTAAATTTATAAGTTTAATTTGGTTTAAATGAAAATGTATTTGTTTTTTTTCTTTTCTTTGCATTTCTTTACTCGGTAACCAAAGGTATAGAATGACAAATTTTATACAGGTTCCTAGTGCAAACAGAATATACACAGAGCATTAAATTTAAACTATAGCAAGCATATACCCTTTAAAAAAAAAACAAATACACAAGTTAGATTTTAAAACCAGTTTGTTTACTCATAGGTAAAAACAAAGAAGTCAAATAAAAGAAAGAAAGTTTGCTCACAAATTTGTAGAATGAAGACAGAGCACAGAACAGGAATGTTTCAAGTTTGAAGATCTGGAAAATTTGTTTTGAACAGATCTTTGAGTTGAATCCACTGCTAACTTGCTTTCAGACTTGAGTTTTGTTTTGTTTATTTTTACTAAACGAACTAAAATAGATATGAATGTGTATATACATATATAAAGAGGTTTGTACAGATAGGTGCTATCTATTATAGGATTACTTCTTTTGCTTGAACATGTACTTCCTTTATTTAACTAAAGATCTTCTGTTTTGGAGGCTGAAAGGAAGTAGCCTACTTCGGCTGGGATGATATCAAGACATGCTGAGGAGATATGGCATTTAATGCATGTGTCCTATTTTATTTACAACTTATACTATTTGTTATGTATGTATGCTTCTTGTTTTGTATAAGTATGTTCATATGTACTTGTGCTTATATAAAATTCATTTGATTTTATATTTTTGTTTGTTTGCAGTTTTTAGTTTCTTTCCTTTGATGTTTACTTTACATTTTACTTACTTTTCATATTTGTTTTATGCTTTGTATTCTATTTTTTTCTCTTAACATGTTCCTTACTTGTTGCAGCCTCTTTCCTATATTTTTATTTATGTATGTAAATTTTATTCTAGTTTTGTTTGTTTTTATTTTGTAGTTTGATTACTAAACATTGATTTATAACTTACATTTTATTTTATACTTTTTATTATTATTTTTAAAGAAACTTCATTTTGAACTTCCAAATTAAACTTTTGTTTATAATTCCATTCAATTGAAAACATTTAACTTTATATTTTACTCTATACACTTATATTCAATATTGATACGTAGTTTTATTTTATTTTATTTTAAACACTTTTATTTCAATTCCAATTCAATTATATTTAAAATAAGTTTCAAATCCAATTTATGAAATAAATAAGTGTACATATCTTATCAAAATTGAAAAATTCAAACAAATCTATAATTTAACCTAAAAATTCAATTAAATTATAAATTTAAATTCGTCTTTAAAACTGGGATCATTACAGACTTCCCCCCTTAAAAGGAATTTCGTCCTCGAAATTCGCCAGAGAGATAACGAAGATAGATGAAAGATAGAGAAATATCTTTCCAGATCAAACTGGATATCAATTCTGCATTTGGCTTACCAAATCAAAATTATCAACAATAGATATGAGAACAAACTCCATCAACTACGAAACAATTGGGTTATTGATCTACGAAGTATGCATGGGTATTGGTTAGTTCGAATGGATAACTAACCGTTCGTAGAATATATCGAAACCCAATAAAATAGATAGAAATAGACTCGATTACGATTTCAGATTCAAGATTTAATTCATTTACGATTTGCTGAGAAATTACAACTAATGATAGTTCCAGTGTCGAACAAAATTCGAATAATTTAATCGTAAACGTGAAGATTACCTTATAAAATTTCTTTTCCTAAATCAACTTGTTGAGGTTGAAGAATTGTCTCTGATTGCATACACTTTCTTTACTAAAGTCTGGTTCTTTGCTGGACAGTTGTTGATCCTATGTCCTGGCTTGCGGCATTTATAGCATCCCGTAGATTCCTGATCTGGCCTCATAAATGGCTCTCTCATTCCTGGCTTCCAATCATTCTTGCATTTTTCCGAGTAGTGACCTTTCTCCAAGCAATTGAGACAAGTAACATCCTTCTTTTTCTTCGGTATACTCTTCTTTCCTTTAGTTTTCCTCGATTTCTTTCCGCCGAACTTCCTTTTTCTCCAATTCAGATTACTTGCATCTACATTCTCCTCCGGATCATTTTGCTTTTCCAGAGTATCATATCGATAGCCCATATCAATCAATTCAGAAAAAGATTCCTTGACGTGAGTAGTCATCCGTTCCTGAAACTCCTTGTTCATTCCCCGAATAAACTTTTAATTCTTCTTTAACGGTGTATTCACCAATTCTGGACCAAATCGAGATAATTCAATAAATTTGTTCAAGTATTCTTCAAATGATAAATTCCCTTGCTCTAAATCCATAAACTCCTGGTACACTCTAGAGATACCAGCAGATGGCATATATCGCTGCTCAAGCACTTCCTTGAAATGACTCCAAGTAAATTCATCTGCCGACTCATCCACGGCAACGGTTTCCCACCAAACTAAAGCCTCTTCCTGGAGTTTCCAAGAAGCTATCAATCGCATCTGATCATCTTCTAACTTTAGTCCTTTGAAAATCTTTTCGCATGATCGAATCCAGGCTTGTGCTTTGATAACGGTTTCTTTGCCTGTGAATGGCTTTCCACCTAGTCTAGAAAACTTTTGATATAGATCAGCAAAATTTGATTGAGATTGAAAAGGAATATCTGTCGTTGCAGGGTTTTGACCAGTTGAAGTGGTACTTTCCTGTCTCCTATTTCGTCCTCTTCTTCCGCTCATTCTTACTATCTGTAAATAGTAAGAAATCCGATTTAGGCATTCCGACGAAATATCTTAGAGAATAACAACAGATAAAAGAATAGATCAAGAAATTTGTATTCTGGTTCCACAGGTTATACTCATTCTAGGGTATACTTCACCCTATCTCTAATGAGTCATCTAAGGGGTTACACTCCGTAGCTAAAGTTCTTACTCAACCTTCAGCTCTGATACCAATTTGTCACGACCCAAACTCGATGTCCAACAAACAACATCAAATTCGTTTCGCGGGAGCTTGCAACACCATTAAATGATAAATAACACAGCGGAAATAAAAGATGATATCACTGATATAACATGAATACAATATCCGATACATCAATTTAATACAATGATAATCATCAACATCAGAGAATATACAACATAGAATACAGCGAAACATGATACAATATGAAATAAGTCTTCTCAGAATATAATACTGCAACTCTGATCCAAAAAGCTCCAAAGACAAAGCTCCAAAACTCCTATCTCGATCCACTATCAAGATTTCACCAAGCTAAACAAGTCTCGTCCATATCCAAAGAAAACTGAACTAGCTCCAGATAATCCACTGAATCTAATTATCTGAAAAACCAAACTCTAGACTGCCCGTGTAGAAAAATTTTGAGCACCCAGAGTTTAGGAAAGAAACAATAAACTCTGGATCAGTCATGGGATTGGTGTGAGCAAACAAAAACAGTTTATCTTTAAAAACAAACAATGAAATATTTTAAAATAGATTCGCAATGCTTTTTAGAAATGAGACTACCATAAGGCCTCCCGCACACACACACAATGAAAACGCAGAATCGGAGGAGATTTCTCCTTATGATAGTCAAAGATGCTTGATACGCATTAAAAAGAAACATTTGATATTATTACTAGTGCATAGTGTATTATAAATCATTTCGAAAGTAAAGATATAAATCTTAGCCAACATAGACATTTCGAACTATGCCTACTATAGCTACCATGTTCAATAGCGAACGGTCACAATTCGCCTCGAACGGCACCCGACTTCGAACAGTCACAATTCGCCTCGAACGGCACATGATCGCGAACGGTCACAACTCGCCCCGAACGGCACAACTCCTCTCACCTCAAATGGCTGATCGCGAACGGTCGTCATTTGGGGTCCCCCACTTGACCGCGCACTGTCGCACTTTACCTCGAATGACTCGATCCCGAACGGTCGTCATTTGAAGTTGAGCGCTTGACCTTGAACGGTCACATTTCACTGCAGATGACTCGATCCCGAACGATCGACGCACGGATTTATGCGCTTGACCGCGCACGGTCGCACTTCACCTCAAATGACTTGATCACGAACGATCGTCATTTGAAGTTAGGCGCTTGACCATGAACGGCCGCGCTTCATCCCAAATAGCTCGATCCCGAACGGTCGTCATTTGGGGCCATATAAAATATCAAGCTCTTTACAGGTTGTCGACAGGATATGAACATCTGGCTCATGGCATTACAAAACACGCCTTCCTACCGCAAGGCATATTTTGGGGGGCAAAGTGTTATCCCATTTTTTGGACAAAACTGGAATATCAATGTTATGTGCGTTTCCACCACGAAGAAGCAGCCAGCAAGCGTACATAAGTCCAGAGTTCCACTCAAGATCCGAATACAAAGTCCATTCGGCCATATACTCTCATATTCATTCGGCAGCACGAAGTGAGAACCCATTCGGCAATTCAAAGGATCAAGTTCCATTCGGCAGTGAAGGACCATCCGGTATACATGTTCATTCGGCTACGCAAGCCTACGAGCTCATTCGGCACTAAGGTCACAGGTTCATTCGGTAGCCAACATCCTCCTTCCCACTGCCGGTCCAATCCCACCACCGAACGAGCTCCACTCATTTACCACCGAATCACCACAACCTCTATTACTCCATCACCGAGCCAAACAACTACCGAACCAAACTCCAACTTCTCCAAGCATGACCGAATGAAGCTTCGCCGAACCAGAACGCTGCCAGTCCAGATTGCTTCAGCCCAAGCCCACCAGCAGCTATAAACATCCAAGACCCCTGCCCCCAGCCTCACTCTATAAATAGAGGGGCAGGGGTACAACAATGGCAGAGAAGTTTGGGAGCTCAAGCCTGGAAGGAACTCTCAAACAACTTTAGATACTTGTAATCAAAGCTTTGTACTTGTAATCTAAAGAAAAAAGGAGAATAACATATAAAGTGGACGTAGGCACGTTCTTGCCGAACCACTATAAATCTGTGTGTCTTTTACAGTTTAGTCCCTGCTTTTTATATATTTGCTTAAATCACCCAAATCACTAAATACAACATAAAATCAACCAACTCATACGACTTTGGGTGTTTGCGGCCATTTTTTATGCAAACAATTTGGTGCTTTCATTGAGAGGAACCAGCTTCCACTACATCGGATAGAAGTTGAATTTGAAAATCTAAGAGTTCAGATCTAAGAGTTATGACGAGACAAACAAGTAAAAGGCAAAGGCCAGAGAGAAGTGAACACCAAGGAAGTCAAGAGGCTTCCTCAGGAGGGAATCAAGCGTCAATCTTCATCACCAGGGATGAGATGGATGCTATGATGAGAAGACAAGAAGAGATGATACAGAACTTGCTTCAACAAATTGGGCAACTTGGAGCACAAAACCAAGGAGCAACTGGAATTCAGAACGGAGCAGGACCATCTGGCGTAGCACCAGAGCTAGGGGGCACCCACACTTGGAGCATGTTGATCCAATCCTAGAGCAAGAGATAAGGGCCTCTGAGCAACCTGGTAAGGAATGAACGCTCATCCAGGGGGCAGGTAAAATTCCCTCCTGAACTCGGAGGGCAGGTCGAAAGCGATGAACAAGTCGCAAACCTCTCACTAGCACGGTTAGATCATTTACACATGTAAGCGATCGCGCATGATCCATAAGCATGCTCTGAATGACTACAGACCGCACCATAGTGAGAGTTTACGCTTTGACATCCTCGTCTTGCTTTGATCTTGACTTGAACATTCCTGTTGTGGAAATTCGTATGATTATTGCTTTGATATTTGCAAATTTACTTGTATGCCCGTGGATCGCGAACGGTCCACGAGCACCTCTTGCACGGTAGCGAACTGCCAAAGTCTTTGATTCGAAAAACTCCCCCAAACAATAACTCCAGCACTGATATTATTAAGTCCCCCCCGAGCACACACAACTCGCCTCGAACGGCACCCGACTTCGAACAGTCACAATTCGCCTCGAACGGCACCCGATCGCGAACGGTCACAATTCGCCTCGAACGGCACCCGACTTCGAACAGTCACAATTCGCCTCGAACGGCACATGATCGCGAACGGTCACAACTCGCCCCGAACGGCACAACTCCTCTCACCTCAAATGGCTGATCGCGAACGGTCGTCATTTGGGGTCCCCCACTTGACCGCGCACTGTCGCACTTTACCTCGAATGACTCGATCCCGAACGGTCGTCATTTGAAGTTGAGCGCTTGACCTTGAACGGTCACATTTCACTGCAGATGACTCGATCCCGAACGATCGACGCACGGATTTATGCGCTTGACCGCGCACGGTCGCACTTCACCTCAAATGACTTGATCACGAACGATCGTCATTTGAAGTTAGGCGCTTGACCATGAACGGCCGCGCTTCATCCCAAATAGCTCGATCCCGAACGGTCGTCATTTGGGGCCATATAAAATATCAAGCTCTTTACAGGTTGTCGACAGGATATGAACATCTGGCTCATGGCATTACAAAACACGCCTTCCTACCGCAAGGCATATTTTGGGGGGCAAAGTGTTATCCCATTTTTTGGACAAAACTGGAATATCAATGTTATGTGCGTTTCCACCACGAAGAAGCAGCCAGCAAGCGTACATAAGTCCAGAGTTCCACTCAAGATCCGAATACAAAGTCCATTCGGCCATATACTCTCATATTCATTCGGCAGCACGAAGTGAGAACCCATTCGGCAATTCAAAGGATCAAGTTCCATTCGGCAGTGAAGGACCATCCGGTATACATGTTCATTCGGCTACGCAAGCCTACGAGCTCATTCGGCACTAAGGTCACAGGTTCATTCGGTAGCCAACATCCTCCTTCCCACTGCCGGTCCAATCCCACCACCGAACGAGCTCCACTCATTTACCACCGAATCACCACAACCTCTATTACTCCATCACCGAGCCAAACAACTACCGAACCAAACTCCAACTTCTCCAAGCATGACCGAATGAAGCTTCGCCGAACCAGAACGCTGCCAGTCCAGATTGCTTCAGCCCAAGCCCACCAGCAGCTATAAACATCCAAGACCCCTGCCCCCAGCCTCACTCTATAAATAGAGGGGCAGGGGTACAACAATGGCAGAGAAGTTTGGGAGCTCAAGCCTGGAAGGAACTCTCAAACAACTTTAGATACTTGTAATCAAAGCTTTGTACTTGTAATCTAAAGAAAAAAGGAGAATAACATATAAAGTGGACGTAGGCACGTTCTTGCCGAACCACTATAAATCTGTGTGTCTTTTACAGTTTAGTCCCTGCTTTTTATATATTTTCATAAATCACCCAAATCACTAAATACAACATAAAATCAACCAACTCATACGACTTTGGGTGTTTGCGGCCATTTTTTACGCAAACAATGACAAATTTTATACAGGTTCCTAGTGCAAACAGAATATACACAGAGCATTAAATTTAAACTATAGCAAGCATATACCCTTTAAAAAAAAACAAATACACAAGTTAGATTTTAAAACCAGTTTGTTTACTCATAGGTAAAAAAAAGAAGTCAAATAAAAGAAAGAAAGTTTGCTCACAAATTTGTAGAATGAAGACAGAGCACAGAATAGGAATGTTTCAAGTTTGAAGATCTGGAAAATTTGTTTTGAACAGATCTTTGAGTTGAATCCACTGCTAACTTGCTTTCAGACTTGAGTTTTGTTTTGTTTATTTTTACTAAACGAACTAAAATAGATATGAATGTGTATATACATATATAAAGAGGTTTGTACAGATAGGTGCTATCTATTATAGGATTACTTCTTTTGCTTGAACATGTACTTCCTTTATTTAACTAAAGATCTTCTGTTTTGGAGGCTGAAAGGAAGTAGCCTACTTCGGCTGGGATGATATCAAGACATGCTGAGGAGATATGGCATTTAATGCATGTGTCCTATTTTATTTACAACTTATACTATTTGTTATGTATGTATGCTTCTTGTTTTGTATAAGTATGTTCATATGTACTTGTGCTTATATAAAATTCATTTGATTTTATATTTTTGTTTGTTTGCAGTTTTTAGTTTCTTTCCTTTGATGTTTACTTTACATTTTACTTACTTTTCATATTTTTTTTATGCTTTGTATTCTATTTTTTTCTCTTAACATGTTCCTTACTTGTTGCAGCCTCTTTCCTATATTTTTATTTATGTATGTAAATTTTATTCTAGTTTTGTTTGTTTTTATTTTATAGTTTGATTACTAAACATTGATTTATAACTTACATTTTATTTTATACTTTTTATTATTATTTTTAAAGAAACTTCATTTTGAACTTCCAAATTAAACTTTTGTTTATAATTCCATTCAATTGAAAACATTTAACTTTATATTTTACTCTATACACTTATATTCAATATTGATACGTAGTTTTATTTTATTTTATTTTAAACACTTTTATTTCAATTCCAATTCAATTATATTTAAAATAAGTTTCAAATCCAATTTATAAAATAAATAAGTGTACATATCTTATCAAAATTGAAAAATTCAAACAAATCTATAATTTAACCTAAAAATTCAATTAAATTATAAATTTAAATTCGTCTTTAAAACTGGGATCATTATAAAAATCAACTTCATCGCTTAAGTTATAATTTATTCCAATTCTCACTTGCATTTACTTCCACTATACAACTTAAGTTCACTTCTAATTTTAATCCAAATTCTATCTTATCTAACTTTTAGTTAAGTCAAATTCATCACTATTCAAAATCAGATTTTGTTTTGCTTAACAAAATTGTTCGACCATTTTAACAATTAGTTTTACTCAAATTTTCTCATTTTATAGGTTATACAACTTATTTATTATTTGACTTTCAAATTTATATTATATAATCACTTATCCAATCCAGTTAAAATTCAATTCAATTTAACCTTCCTTAGTTAAATTTCAAATCATATAATTCACTTACTAACTCAAATTTCTTTCAACTTTACTATAGTAAATTATTGCTTCATATTATAAGTCCAAAACTCGTTTCACTTATTTTTATCAATTTTAACTTGGATTTTAAATTAAATTCGTTTAACACAACAAATTTTCAATTTACTACTGGTAGCAAATCCCTCACACAGAAACTCGAAAATAATATTGATGATGTTGCAGTCGTCACCCTTATTATTTTCCAGCAACAGTAGTGAATTCAGTGCTTTATATTATTTTAAAAATTCCTTTTTATATTTATAAATCACATTTATAAATCTTTTACTTATATAATTTCACTTGTTTTCTATTTATAATAATATAACCTCTTTAACTTTGAAAAACAACTTTCAAAATCAACGGGATTCAAATTTTCAAATAATTAGTCCGAATCCATTTTTTTATTTATAACTCATTTTTATAAATATATTCATACAGTTTTACTTCTTATATATAAGATTATTTCACAATTGTAATCATGTTTAATTATAGTTCCATATTTATAATTCTTTTCTTATACAATTTATTCTTTTATGATTGTTGCTTTTGTTTAGATTATCCAAACAACTTTTATTAACTTATATATATTTACATTTTCAATCGACCAAACAATTCAATTTATACACACTTTAGTTATTTCTGAAAAATTATTTCCTTTATATATAAAATATAATAGAGGTAAAATTATTTCCTTTACCCAATTTAAAATAATACTATGTCGACTTGCCTCGTTTAAGTATTTGGAAATCCCTATCGATAATATGGCGTCCCACATACCGACCAGAATTCACAAACAACTCAACGAATAAGCAAACACGATATATAACATTTTATATTCACTAATAAATACGTGCTCATATATATAATACCTCAACTCAATCTAGGGTGCTACTGTCCCTATCTATAATGAGTACACATCAAAGCTTAGGAATATACATAATCTAAGCTCTGACACCAAATGTGACGATATAGGCTTTGCAACCATCGACAGTGGATAAACTCCACCGTTGCTCACATGGGTACCTCACGATTTGCTTATCGGCCAGCCTCTCGACTATAAGGCAAACTACCAAACCAACCCCTCGACACTCGATCTCACGGACATATAGGAGTAAGAGTCATCCGTTCGCTATCTAACAAGAAGCGAGAACCCCCTATCATGTACGAACATCACTAAACAAATCTGATCCCCGTCTCTTCACACAAACAACGCAAAAGAGTTTCTCAACCTCCCACAAAAACTAAGCCCCATAGACTTATCACGTTTCCAACTTTCGAGTTTTCGAGTTGCGTAGATCGAGGTATTTTGAAATTTAAATAAATATTTTAATTAGTCAATCTCCTTTTCAGCTGCTATCCCATCTTTTCACTGTACCTTTGACCCATTCAAACACGCAAGAGCCTCTCCTTCCCTTTTAATAGCTGCACGCAAGCTTCAGGCAGAGAAAAAACATAAATCCAACTTCAAAAAAAATTATTTCTTGCAAAATTTTCAATGAAAAAATACCAAACCTCTTCCTAAAATCCTATTTTTGAATTCTCTTCGATTTGGTATGCTCATTGCTGGGTGCGGCAACTATTGGGGTCGAGGCCGTTCATAGGCGTGAACTAGGGTTGGAAATTGTGGAGGATATAGGCTTCGATTCGCGAAACGGAGCTTTGATTTGAACTCGTCGTCGAAGATAGCATCTCGGGTCAAGTTTTGGTGGTGTGCGGCTATGGTTTGGGACGCGCGACAATTCGCGTCGTGCGTGAGCTGGCTCCAGGTCGCGACTTCAAGGGTGTGGCCGAGCTCGAAGCTTTGTGGTCGAGGTGATGGGGGCTTCGAAGTGAGGTAGTTTGGCGAAGACGGCATGTCGAACGGAGTACCGGAGCTCCGTATCACTGGGATTGTGCACGCACGTGAATGGGTTCTTCTCTATTTCGTGTACAGGGAATGGTTACGGGGAGTTTGGGGAAGAAGCTTGAGTGGGCTGGGCCTCTTTTGTTTTGGGTATGGACAAATTTTAATATATATATGTAAATTGCTTTATAAATTCAAATGTCGATAACTTATAAAATGTATAACTCTCACATACGAGGTCCGATTGAGACGAGACTTTTTGCGTTGCGATCGTGATGGCGAGAGCTTCGAAATGAAGCAGGTTTGGAGTCATTTGGAGCTCGTTTGAATTTCAGGTAAAATTAAACGCTCGTTTAATTTTGTTTGAAATAAAACGCTGAAACTGCATTGAAATCAAGGTGAGTGTTTTATAACGCGCACAACGTACTGAATATCTTTATGATAGTTAATTTTGACATTATGAAGTGTTATGAATTTTATTTGTCGTTGTTTGATAAATTTAATTTCCATATAGATTGTCATTTGAATTAACCGTTGAAAATTAAATTGACCGTTAAAATTGAAATTGAAATTGAATTGCGATAAAATTACCTGACATTGATAACTATGAAATTGCTATGAATTGTATTGTCTATTGGATGATTTATTTCGATGGATGCTATTGGTTGATATTTAAATGTTTGGATGTTTATTGCTTATATATAACCTGTTATGCATACATATGACAATATGATTGATTTAAGTGATACATATTCATCCTTGACATTTAATTGAAATAAATAATTACTTGGCCAAAGGATAAAAAATTATATACGGACACCGAATTTGCTAAATTAATAATTTTTAAAATCGTCGATTTGAAATTTATTTAAATGTTTTGATTTAAAAGTTATAAATAGAAATCAATTTATAAAAATCGAATTTATCGAAAAATTGAGTTTGGAATGTTGAAATAAAATTTGGTTAAAAGAAATTGTTAAATAATTAAAGTGGAGACTTTGGAATTTAAAAATGGGGATATGATTGAATTTCGTAAATTGATTTGTTTAAAGATTTAACCTTAATTCGAGCTTTGAACATTACTAAGTAAAAGCGATAAAAGGATATTTTGAAATTGAGCCTGAAATTGAATCATATTGTAATTGGGTTTTAAATTTGAATATTGGAAGATAATTTTGTTGAGTATTATAAATTGATATTTTGGAAAATCAAGCTCCAAATCGATATAAATTGAAATTGAATAAATTAAAGGTTAACGTAAAATTGAATTAATTTGAAATCAAAGTTGACATTGATTTGAATTGAAATCGAAATTGAATCGGTGGAATGGAAATTGAAATTGATTTGAATTGGGAAGTTATAATTGAAATGGATTGGTTTTGAAGCTGTTTTATTTTGTTTCCTAATTACTCGGTTATATAAACCATTTTTGAATACTTAAACTATTTTAATCTATTTTAAATCTACTTAAGCCAATTTAAATTATTTTAAACTAATTTATCTATTTCAAATCCGTTTTAAGATTTTAAGTATTTTAAGTATTTTAATTATTTAAACTACTTCTAAACTCCTTAAAACTATTTTTCTAAAATTCTAAGCTGGCCAATAAGGTGAAATGTTTATATTTAAATCTTGAATTTAAATACGAATTGGGTCAAATGAAGTTGCAACCTAAATTGAAATCCGAATTGATTTTGAAAACGAAATAAGATATTGAGACGAAAAATGATTTTTGAAGCGGAATTTTACATTTGAAAAGATACGATGATATTTGAAATGGATTTAATTTTGAAGCGAATATGATATATTGATATCAATTATGAATCGATTTGAAATGTAAAAGAGCCAACGGTGTAATAATACGTAGTTATTAAAGAGACCGGGATCGGATATGGACATACTCTCTGTCGATACCGAAAACCACTTTAATAACTATTATACACGGAGTGTTGATCCAGAATGAAGTGGATGGTTTGGTGAACGTGTTGACTGAAGAAAGAGAACGATTATTGGATGACCCCTGACATGAGTAAAACAGGAGCCGCGCCGGGCCATTGAGGTTCGCCCCCACTAGCGGACACACTTCTTCGATACCATATCTATTACATTTGTGATGCGATTTGGGTGCACCCCTTGATTTGGGAGTGTTGTTTCGCGGTGTTGGGGTAGCTGCTGGCTATGCTCAACATCAGTCCGGATCATGCAACTACTAGTATCCTAGTTGGTATCGCCTCATGTACCTTGTCATACTGATTATCCTATTCGCGACCACTACGTTTGGTTTTGTGTTATACCTATGGGGTACCCTCTGATAACCACCAGTTTACGGTGGGGCTTACGGTGCTGTATAGACTATGGCATTATAAAAACGTGTTAAGGGGGATTATGGTGACGCCTTAACGCTATTTTATACTTTATATTACTGATAGGCATTATCTACTTAGCGTACATTACTACATAGTAGATAGTTTAACGGATCCTTAAGAGATGGAAAATCCCGTAACATCTCTTAAGTTATTGCACGCATGTTGACACTGGATATGAGATGTCAAACCCCGTAAACATCTCTGACGCCGTTACACTCATATTTATTTACGATTGATTTAACTTTCATAAGGATATTTTAGTCCTGACTCGAATGTTTTGTCTTTTCATTACGCTCGGGTCAGTCCTGAGTTTTCAGATTTTGAAGATCTGTTCTGGAGGACGAAGACGAAGATTTGGTACTCTATTACTATTATTATCTGTGCATCATGCTATCTGCTGCATTATTTTATTTGTTATGTTTTATATGTGTAACTCTGGTAAATGTTGTATAAATAATTGTCAAAGTATAGTAAACAGCTTCATGAACTGTTTATTTGACTATTATATTTTATCATTCCGCTGCGAGATTCTGTGTTGTTTCATTTCCTTTATTTCTCTTTCTCTTTCTTTTCTTATTTATCCCAATAACTATCTGCCCTTTTGAATGGTTTGGAATCGACATGTGTATTTGATCGTCGATTTATACTGTCCAAAAAGGCGGGTCGTTACAGTTGGTATCAGAGCTTTGGTTTAGCGATAACCTTAGCTTTGTGGGATATGACTCTTTATAAGTAGGGTAGTAATACCCTATGAAGAGTCGCTGAGTGAATATATATATATATATATATATATATGTATGTATGTATATGAGAGAGCGTATTTGTTAGTGATATAAAATGTTTTATATTGTGCCGGTTGATTTGTTGAGTGGCTTATGGATTCTGCTCAATACGAGTAATTAACGTCATTGATAGGGATCTCTAAACACTTAAACAGAACAACTCGACATAGTATTGTTTTGAAATTGGGTAAATGAAATAATTTTACTCTAATTATATTTTATATATAAAGGAAAATTTTCAGAAATTATTGTGACTTATCTAGCTTACCTGGTTGTTAGGAATGAAAATATTGGTTATTATCATTAATTGGATATTGTAATTTAATAAATAAGGTTTATTACAAAATAAACAATGATAAAACAAGTTGTGGAATATTTCAAGAAAGTAAAATATTATAAGAATAGTTTATAAAGGTGACATATGAATTAAAATAGATTTAAATTGGAAAATATTGAATTTAAGACCCGGAGATCTTAAAAATGGTTTTCAAAGTTTGAAGAAATATATAGTAATATTAGTTGGAAACTGTTTATGGAAATATTTTGAAAGGATTTTTAAGAAGGAATGAATTAAGAACTCCTCTATTCTGTCGCTGGAAAATAATTTCGGTGATGACTGCGCAGCATCATCGACGATCATTTTCGAGTCTCAAAGTGGGGGAGACTTCTAAGAAGCTTTGTTTTATCGAAATTATTTTGGGTAAATGGGTTTTGGTTTAAACTCCAAAGGTATGATTTGATATATTTAAAAGGATATAAGTATATATGTTTATTTCAAATGATTTGAAAAGAACCGGGCATTTAAATTTCTAAGGTTAATTAATAATTTTCAAATTATTTGAATGAAATGTGAATAACCAGAATTTATAAAATAAGAGGATTAAGATATCTAAGCAATTGTTTGGGAAAACTTTAAAGTCAAAAGGTAAAGAGGATTTAAATAAATTAAATTTGTGAACATTCTAAATTAGTAAAATAAAATTCTATAGATTTGTATAATACCAAATTTGCATTCTAATAACATATAATATGACTTACCAAATATTAAGAAGTTAAAATGATGTTTTGGATATGTAATGAGATGTTGTACAAATAAACAGAACCTGAAAATTATTGAAGTATACAAGTAAGGAAAACTCAAACGGAATTAAAATGTATATAAATGAAAATTTGGTTGTGATAAAAATGTTATATACTTAAATATAACCTGAAATGATGAATGGATAAATGGAACAAGTAAGTGAACTTAAGGAAGAAGACAAATGAATTGTATAATATCTTTTGTAAATTGGTTATAGAAAATAAATATAAATTGCATAGAAAAATTTGAATTTGTAACCTGTAAGATAACTGTAAACTAAGAAAAGTCATTTATGTTTTATAGGATGATTAATAAACTAAAGTGCCGATTAATAAAATGTTCCATAAATGAATTCGTTACTAACTGAAACTATGAAAATGCAATAAATGAAAACAAAGGAATTTCTTATAGCTAAGAATCAAGTGGAAAATGAAATTGGATTTAATTAAATGATATAGAATGTTTAAAATGAACTTGAGTAAGCAAATTCTTTGATATGATGTTTAAGAAAAGAAATGTTAAAGAACATGCTATTTAAAGAAATGAATATATTAACTAAATAATGGATTGTGGATAATTAATTGTAAATAAAATGGAAGTCACTAAAATAATTTAATATAGATAAATTGGATAGAAATCCATTGGAAGGTAATACGTGAGATTGTACGTATATTATTTTATTTGCATAACGATTTGATCCAAATTCGAGCACAAAATTTCGCAATGATTTATATCGATCCAAGTTAGGATTTTTCACTCGATTTTCGGCGGCGAACCCTGGATATGGATTTTTAATTTCATTCTGGAATTCTCTATCATAGTATATGGCTATGCAAGGAGAGTAACAATTTCCAATCAAAGAACCAAATCTGAGTCCGCACTAGAGAGTCGTGTGAACGATACTAGTTTGGAAGTGAAATTGTGTGATCGAATAAGCGATTAGATTGATATTGCTCACGAATGATATATGTACGGCTTACAGACTTAATTAAAAGTTAATATTGAAAATTTTAAGATACCAAATATGTGAAGATAAATTTGCAACTTTTAAGATAATTATAAACTAAGAAAAGTCACATATAAGAAGTTAGACTTTTATGGAATGACTATAAATTAAAGTGATGATTAATAAAATGTTCTGCATAATAAAATGTTTTGCATTAATAAATTGGTTATTAACTGAAGCTGAATGTGAAGTAAATGTAAACAAAAGAATTTGGTATGGCTAAGAATCAATTAGAATTGAAAGAGATAAACCAAATTGAATGTAAAATTAATAATTTGGTTATGTTGGGTATGATTTGGTTGTTATATGATTGTTAGTTGATTGTATATAATTCATTAAGTGTTAATGAAATTGGAAGCTATAAATCATTGAAATCAAATTGGAAGTTAAATGAATTTAAAAAAAATTAATTTGATTCAAATTGGAAGTGAACTAATGTAAATATAAATTAGTGAATGTTAAATAATTGAATTGAGAATGAACGTTAGTAAAATCCAACGTTAATGAATCAACTGTGATTAAAATTGAAACCCAAGTCGATAATTATTAATGGGAAGTGAATTTATATTGATTGGTTATGGATTTGTTGGATGATAGTTGATTGATGGTTGCATTTGTTGTTTTGTTGCATTTGCTATGTTGGCATATGTAGTTGTTATGTTGCTATATGATGTATATTGATACTATTTTCATATATGCATGATTCTCATGGTTTGTTGAGTGTTTAGTAGGTGCAGATTGCGCTTGCTTCGCATTTGGAGCTCGCTTTCGCGCTATATTAGTCGTATATGCTCGCTAATAAAAATATAAGGTACATGTTTATTTTGTCATTGGATTTGGTGATTTTTGATGAGCCACTTGGCTTTTGATTTTCTTTTGTTGGTTTGGGGCCCGTAGAGGTGTTTTGTAGCTGTACCGATCGAGCCGCGCAAAGGAGACTCTGCCGAAATTTTCCGTAAATCCGGGTGTTAGAAAATTTTTCAAGTTTTAAATTTTTTAACTTGTTTTGATAACTAACTTTTAAAGTTAGAAAGCCGTTTGGAGTAACTAAGTGGAAGCGTAGTTATGACTTTATAAATGGAATTTCATTGTTTTATAAGTTGGTAACTTTGAATAAAATATATCTAATGTTGAATTCTATACTTAGTTCCTTTTCCCTTCTCTTCCTTTTCGGGGACGAAAAGTTTTGAGTGGGGGAGAGTGTAACGATCCGTAAATTCTCGATAATTAAAATAGCTAATTTAATAAGATTTCATGATTTAAATGTTAGAAAAAATTTGTAATTCGTTTGGAATAATAGTAACTGGAATGAATTGCAACAATAATTATCTAAGTAATGAAAAATAAAAGCTACTTAGTGAATGCCTTTGCAATCAATAGTTGAATAGGATAATAAATGTTGAATTCATTGGGTAAAATAGAGTAATTGATTGATAAGAAAAATCTATTTAAAATCAAATATTGAATATTGAACAGGTAAATGGTTTAAATTAAATATTTAAAACTTATTGAATAATTGAATAACTGTAAAATGAAAATAGTGTTCTAAATTGTGAATTGGTTTTAAAAGTTGAATCTTATAAGTTCGTTGTGAATATTTCAAAGATAGTGATTTAAGAATAATCAAATTTGTTTAAATTTAATTTTACCAATGTTTGAATAATTAAATTCCGAATTTGATATGACTAATTTGATATTGAAATTTAATATATGGAAATAGAGTGAATAACTGAAATTTGGTTTAATATGATTCAAATTGGTTTCCAAAGTGAATGTAAGTTATATTGGGATTATAATGGAGTTAATAAGATTTTAAAATTGAAATTTATTGGATAAACTGAATAACGAGTTTAATATGATTAAAAATGATATGTAAAAATTTTATTTTATCATATTAAAGTTAGAATGATGTTGTAGAACTTTTAAAATCGAATTAAAAGTAAATTTGTGAAAATTGAATATTTTAATATTAAATTGACGAGTTAAAATAGCCATTTTTCGAACAGTCTCGGATTTCGACGAAACTAGTTTCATCGGATCCGTAACGTGATATTATTGTAAGATTTCAAATTTCGTGTCATTCGGATTTACCGTTTGTCCGGGGCGAGCCAAAACACATAGAAATTCGTTTAATCGGTTTAATTTAAATTTGGTCATTTATTTCCGTAACTCGCACATACGATCGAATTAGCTTCCGAAACCTTTTCCATTGCATCCGGAATAGGGGTATAACATTATGAACGCCTAGCGGCATGCCCTGATAGGGGTTCGAGATTTCGAGTTGCGTAGATCGAGGTATTTTGAAAATTAAATAAATATTTTAATTAGTCAATCTCCTTTTCAGCTGCTATCCCATCTTTTCACTGTACCTTTGACCCATTCAAACACGCAAGAGCCTCTCCTTCCCTTTTAATAACTGCAAGCAAGCTTCAGGCAGAGAAAAAACATAAATCCAACTTCAAAAAAAATTATTTCTTGCAAAATTTTCAATGAAAAAATCCCAAACCTCTTCCTAAAATCCTATTTTTGAATTCTCTTCGATTTGGTATGCTCGTTGCTGGGTGCAGCAACTATTGGGGTCGAGGCCGTTCATAGGCGTGAACTAGGGTTGGAAATTGTGGAGGATATAGGCTTCGATTCGCGAAACGGAGCTTTGATTTGAACTCGTCGTCGAAGATAGCATCTCGGGTCAAGTTTTGGTGGTGTGCGGCTATGGTTTGGGACGCGCGACAATTCGCGTCATGCGTGAGCTGGCTCCAGGTCGTGACTTCAAGGGTGTGGCCGAGCTCGAAGCTTTGTGGTCGAGGTGATGGGGGCTTCGAAGTGAGGTAGTTTGGCGAAGACGGCATGTCGAACGGAGTACCGGAGCTCCGTATCACTGGGATTGTGCACGCACGTGAATGGGTTCTTCTCTATTTCGTGTACAGGGAATGGTTACGGGGAGTTTGGGGAAGAAGCTTGAGTGGGATGGGCCTCTTTTGTTTTGGGTATGGACAAATTTTAATATATATATAAAAATTGCTTTATAAATTCAAATGTCGATAACTTATAAAATGTATAACTCTGACATACGAGGTTCGATTGAGACGAGACTTTTTGCGTTGCGATTGTGATGGCGAGAGCTTCGAAATGAAGCGGGTTTGGAGTCGTTTGGAGCTAGTTTGAATTTCAGGTAAAATTAAACGCTCGTTTAATTTTATTCGAAATAAAACGCTGAAACTGCATTGAAATCAAGGTGAGTGTTTTATAACGCTCACAACGTACTGAATATCTTTATGATAGTTAAATTTGACATTATGAAGTGTTATGAATTTTATTTGTCGTTGTTTGATAAATTTAATTGCCATATAGATTGTCATTTGAATTAACCGTTGAAATTTAAATTGACCGTTGAAATTGAAATTGAAATTGAATTTCGATAAAATTACCTGACATTGATAACTATGAAATTGCTATGAATTGTATTGTCTATTGGCTGATTTATTTCGATGGATGCTATTGGTTGATATTTAAATGTTTGGATGTTTATTGCTTATATATAACCTGTTATGCACACATATGACAATATGATTGATTTAAGTGATATATATTCATCCCTGACATTTAATTGAAATAAATAATTACTTGGCCATAGGATAGAAAATTATATACTGACACCGAATTGGCTAAATTAATAATTTTTAAAATCGTCGATTTGAAATTTATTTATGTAACGTCCCGGAAATTTTCGACTTTCGAAAATTCAACATCGATACTCACTTTATCGACTGCCGAGAAATCGAAGGCCGGAAACCCGAAATGTTATGGTTTAAGAAAAGGAAAGAGAGAGAAGAAGAGAGAAAGGATAGAAAGTAGAGAGAAGAGAGAAAAGAAAATAGAACGGAATAGAAAAAAAAACAACAGAACAACAACAGAATCTCACAATTCGCAGCGGAACAACATATAATAATAAATGAATAATCTTTAAACAAAGAACTATACCAGTTATTACATTTTATACTTTTCATTACATTACATCATATCATCAGAGTGTACAACAACAACAAACAGCGGAAAAGAAATACTATATACTAGTAATACGCCATGCCATCCAGCTTGCTTCCAGCAACTCCAGAATATCCTGATAAACCTAACTCTTGACTGCCCGTGTGGAAATTGGTGGGCACCCAGAGTTTAGGAAGGAAAACAATAAACTCCGAGTCAGTCCTGTGACTGGTGTGAGAACTCAAAACAGTTTATTTATCTTTGAAAACAAAATAGATGAATATTTTTAAAGTCAATTCGCAATGCTTTTAAAAATGAGACTACCATAAGGCCTCCCGCACACACACACACAATGCAAACGCTGAATCGGGGGAGATTTCTGCTTATGATAGTCAAAGATGCTTGATACGCATTAAAAAGAACATTTGATACTATTACTAGTACATAGTGTAGAGAAAATTCATTTCGAAAGTAAAGATATAAATCTTAGCCAACATAGACATTTCGAACTATGCCTACTATAGCTACCATGTTCAATAGCGGGTTACCGCCATATTCCATAGCAGGTTATACAACTAAAACCGTACAAGGCTCGTATTTGAAGAATGGATTTTCCAACAAATGGTCAGGCCAAGGAACTTCCCATTGCCACATGGAAACGCCTCTGGAAGGACGCCCCGAGAACCACCGTTCTCTGCTAAACCAAGCCGGGAACCCCTTTTCCCAAGGGATATTACAAACCCTCAGATATACCACCTCCGGTCCTTTGGAACCTTTAAACGAGCGCTCGTCACCATCATCACACAATCATAAAGTGTTTTCAACATGAGTAAGTATCTGGGCTCCATACCATGATACTACCCTTTTTCAGAAGGAATGGTCATACCCTAGGGAAGCGATCCCTGAAAACCTTGCCGCACAATTCCTGTTTCGACCATTACCGGTTTGTGAGGCTCAACGAAGTCACATCCACAAAAAACATACTTTATACAAAAGCCATGCTTTGGGTCAACAAATGATCATAGAAATGATCACCAAGGTAGACGATCAAATAAATGATCCTATCACAAATAATCAACACAATGATCATTTACAGCAACACTCAGCATGTCACATTACCAAATTGGGAATATATCGCTGATAACATTCAACTACATAACCTCTGAGCTCGTACGTCTCAGAGAAGGGTGTTAAGCTAAAAGAATAAATTCTCCGCCACCAACAGAAATATATTTGAATGAAATCGGCTTTATATCTCAATTTGTAATGTCAGACATACAATCCATACAAGTCTGTTCCGGGCTCGAACAAAACCGAAGGCACTTACAAAGAAGTCCTTGCAATCCGGATAATCTCTAATCACGTCCGGACTTCCCATCACATAGGGAGTCTCTATACCGTAGCTACTCGGTGCAAAGACAATCGACGAGTTGTCCTTTCGCTTTCAAAAAGATTTGGTCTTCAACACCGGTCTTCAAATGCAATTCATAACGACGTATCACATATTCGGAATGGGTTATACGACCCCATGGTCCTTTCCCGGTTAACCCGAATAGTGAGCGCTTATTCAAAAATAAGTGTGGCATTCAAATTCAAACAAATCACATCAATTACCCATTCAAAGGTAAATATTGATAGTCGGTTATTAAACTATCAATGGATATGCACAACATCACCAGATTCCAAATAATTTTCCAAATTATTTATTTTCCAAAATATCTTTACAAGACATAAAATTTCGATACCTCAAAAATAAATAAATATTTATCTTTAAACAATTTCCCCTTTCTATTCATAAATTCCATAGTGAATTTATATTTCAAAATATCCATGCATATACGATTTCAATTATTCATTTCAATTTATCTTCAAAAAGATAAATTCTCAAAATATTCACTTTATATTGGAAAACATTCCATACTTATTTATTCGTAAGTAATTCACAAATTTTATTTATTTTCAACCTTTGGAAAATATTCAATATACTTAAATCGAAATTAAGTATATATTTCATTCTTTAAGGAAATCATGCTCTTAAACATATTTATTTGGGCCAAAACGAATGTTGCGTAAAACATCGTTACAACGTCCCAAAATCACTAGTATAGGGATTCGAATTTAAGATAGATATATAAATCCCAATACTAAACAAAACATTTCCTTTCGGAAATCATTTACTATGACAACAGTGTTATAGTCCACCATTTCCTTTTATTTCTCGAAAACGTCTATTTCAACAATAAATGTTGAAATATATGGTTTCGAATCTCAACACATTTTAAAACATCGTTAGATCGTTTTAATTCTATTTAAAACATCAAATCTAAACATTTTCTTTAACATATTATTCACTATTCAAAAACGTGAATATACTACGTTAACACATTTCATCCTTTTATACATTTCGTTTTAAAGGATTATTCACAATCAAAAATGTGAATATAACCCCATTAATAGGTTTCAACAATTTACTTATCAAAATAAGTCGTTTGCGAATTTATAAAACAATGTTTATAAATTCCATTTCTATTTATTTTATAACTCCTTTTTATAAATCTCCTTTATTAATCTATTCGATTTATATCTCAATTATGAACCAAAATTCCATATTATAAGTTAAACTCTTATAATTTATTTGTTTACAAGAATCGTTCTTTTAAACATCCCAATTCATAAATCTTATAACTTATAAGATTCATTTAATCAAAAATCCATTCTTCAATTAACTTTTCAAATTTTATAAACCTACTGCTTATAAAATTCCATTTATAACTTCACCGTTTATAATTCTATGAATTTCATTCATTTATGAAATCCATTCATAATTCATTCTAACACTTATAAAAACTCGTTTTTATAATTCAAACATTTTAATTTGCAAATTATCAATTTATAAATCTCTTATATAAATCAATTTATATTAATATTTTAAAATGTCTTTAAACTCCTTTAAAAACTTCATCATTTTGATTTATAAAATAATCAAATTTTATAAATCCTATATTTTCAACTTTTTATAATAAATTCAAAAATCCCAATTTAAACTATTTCATAAAAATCATTAATCCCATATTTTCAAAAATCAACCTTTAACTATATTTCTCAAAAACCATAATTTTTATAACATTAAAATTATAACGTTTATTTATTTATAATGGATCAATTCCAAACATATAGTACATTTTCAAAAATCACTTTAAAAACATTTTAAAATTTCAAAATTGGTCCAATGATGCTACACACCAAATAGTCAATCACGACAACAACGATATCATATATCGATATGATAATCCATCAAATATCAAAATATCTGAATTCAAATAAAAACTGTTGAGGAATCCAGTTGGATCCCTCCAACCTGTTTTCCTGCATCCACAAACATTAGCACAATACCAATTACGCTTCAGTACGGAATTATCGCGGTATATGGGATTTAAAATATTATCCGCTTAATAGACGGCGCAATAGGGTCTCATCCGCTATACAAATGCGGGAAATCAATAACTGCAATATATACATATGCCAATATATATATATATATATTGCTATTATATATAATACCAATTTCACTGTTTATGAAATATTCGCGGTATATGTTTTTAATAAATAACATCCGCTTACTAACGGCGCATAATGTCTATTTTAACAATCAATAGATTTCAATCATCATTCAAACATGCATTCAAATATTTTAAATCTAACTATTTAAAATAAAATCGAAACTGATTCGATTGAGTGAGAAGTTCTCACCTTGATTTTAATTCCGTTTTAGCGATTTATTTCGAATAAAATTAACCGGACGTTTAATTTTACCCAAAATTCTCACTAACTCCAAACGACTCCAATCCAATTCCATCGCATAGTGCTCGTCCATACGATTCCAACGCAACTGGTTTCGCGCGTTTTCGACCTCGTATGAAAAAGTTATGCATTTATGAAGATTCACGAATTTATATACATAAATTTACAACCTTTTATTTTAATTTATAAACCTAAGTTTAATCACAACCTTTGATTTCAATCCCCTGCAATCTAAGCCGTGCGCACCTTCTCCCTTACTCACGTTAACTCCCCAGGTCCTTCACGCGAAACCGAACCCAAAAACGTCGTTCAACTCCTCAAGGCCGCACCCCCATTTGTCGATGAAACCACATCACGACAGCACCATTCAAAAGCCCCCACTCCAGTGCACCACCGCCCCAAGCGCCATCAAGCTCGGTCGTGCCTATAGCATGAAAAACGTGGTTGAACATGTGACCTTCAAACGCAAATTTCCGTCGATTTACTGCTTTGATTTCGATCACCACCGTCCAGAATGAAGATCACGATATGCTCTTTAACTTTGATGTTGAACATTCTTCGAATAGATGAACAGATTTGGAGATTTCGAAGGGGAAAGGTTGTGAATTTCTGGCCGTTCATATAGGAGGCGGCGGCTGCTAGGGTTAGGGTTTTATATTTTTTTTTTAATTTATGAAGGGGTAAGGGTCTATTTATAGGAAATTGTTGAACACTATTCATCCGGGAATTCCAAACTCCGATTTACGCGCGGTGACCAGCGTTTCTAGGGTTTACCCCGCGTTCCGGACACAAAGGAACAGGTTTCGGAAGCTAATTCGGACATCTGTGCGAGTTATGGCAATAAACGTTCAATTTAAATTAAACCGATTTAAACGATTTTCTAGGCGTTTTAATTTGTACCGGACAAACGGTAAATCCAATTGACACGAAATTTGAAACCTTACAATAATATCACATTACGGATCCGATGAAACTGGTTTCGTCGAAATCCGAGACTGTTTGAAAAATGGCTATTTTAACTCGCCAAATAAATATTAAAAATAATTCGATGCGTTTCGAGCTGCCACGATCAAACGACAATTCCGATTGACACGAAAATTGAAATCCAGTAATAACTAACTATTACGGATCCAATGGAACTGGTCTCGTTCAATTCTGAGACTGTTCAAAAATTGACTATTTTCACTAGTCGATTTTAATATTAAAATATTTAATTTTCACAAATTAACTTTTAATTCGATTTTAAAAGTTCTAAAATATCGTCCTAACTCCAACATGATAAAATAAAATTTTACAAATCATTTTCAATCATATTTAACTCAATTTTCAATTATTTCCATAATTTAACATATTAAATTATCGATTTAATTATCCAATTAAATCCAATTATTCGAAATAAAATTTATCCGACTTATAAATTTCACTTATTAATATTTAAAATTAATTAAATATTCAAATTTTAATTATTAAAAATCCTGGGTCGTTACAATCTTCCCCCCTTAAAAGAATTTCGTCCTCGAAATTATCTAGTAAGAAAAATTACAGAATCTATCAACTTTCCAAAAATTCATAATTAAATTTCTTATAAATCTTTACTAAGTTTTCAAATCATACTTAGTTATCTTTTCAAAAACAACTACTATTGTTTAACTTTCAATTCCAAATCAAAGTTAAAGTTTTCAAAACTTTCCAATTTTCTCAAATTTTTTCTAACGCCTTAAATTTCCGGAAAAATTCGCCATAGTCTCCTTTGCGCGGCTCGATCCGAAAAAAAATGACAGTATATATATCACAAATATACATCTCATCAAGTAATGAGGCATCCCGAAGGGAAAAAAAGTATAAAAGTACGGTATGTAATCCGAGATATGTACCTTATATTTTATTAGCAAGCATATACGGCTAATATAGCGCGAAAGCGAGCTCCAAATGCGAAGCAAACGCGATCCGCACCTACTAAACACTCAACAAACAACATGAGAATCATGCATATAGACAATAGTATCGATATACATCATATAGCAACATAATAACTATATATGTTAACATAGCAAATGCAACTAAAGCAACAAATGCAAACATTTTCAACCATCTATCATCCATAACCAATAAATATTCATTCATATTCTCATTAATATTCAATGAATTTGGGTTTTCAATTTAATCACTTTTGATTCATTAACAGTGGATGTTTACTAACATTCATTTTCAATTAGTTTATATTCACTAATTCATATTCAAGTTGGTTCACTTCCAAATCAAATTCAATGCTATTTAAGATTCATTTAACTTCCAATTTCATTAATACTTAATGAATTATAAACAATCAATCAACTAACAACCATAGTATATTAATTACAACCAAATTCCTTTGCTTATCAATTGGTTTAATTAATTGATTTTTATTCAACTATTCAACTTCTCATAACATTAGATTTTAATGAATTAACACTTATATTCATTATTTCATATCAACTTTATTCACATTCAATTGATTATCATTCAATCCATTAATTCAATTCAATTCAATTTCTAAAGTTGAATTTCATTTATAAAACTCAAGTTCACATTTGTCACTTAACTTTATTAATTTACTTTGATACTAATATCAACTTCATTCAACATCTATTAAGTTATATTTCATTTTACAAACATCACTTGGTTTTACATAACTTAAATTTCCACTTATAAATAAATTCAGATTCCAATTCTAAAGTAAATTTCCATTTAACTTTAAATTCATTTTTATTACAACTCATATTCATAAATATATTCATATAGTTTCACTTCTTATATATATATAAGTTTATTTCACAATTGTAAATCACTTTGATTATAATTCAATTCTTATAATTCTTTTGCTTATACAATTATTCTTTTACAACATGTTTTTTTTTATTTAGATTATTCAAACAACTAAACAATCAACTTATATACACTTTAATAATTCTGAAAAATTATTCTTTTATATATAAAATATACTCAAGGTAAAATTATTTCATTTACCCATTCTAAAACAATATTGTGTCGAATTGTTCTATACAAATGTTTATAAACCCCTTCGGCATAGTTGTACAGACCGTGCTGACGAAGGTTCATATGCCACTCAATAAACCAATCATCACAATATAAAACAATTTTATATATTCACTAACAAATACGCTCTCATAGCTATTATTACACTCAAACTCATTCTAGAGCACTACTGACTCTATCTCTAATGAGTAATACCCAACAGAACCATGGTTGTCGCTTAACCATATGCTCTGATACCAAATGTAACGTCTCGGAAATTTTCGACTTTCGAAAATTCAACATCGATACTCACTTTATCGACTGCCGAGAAATCGAAGGCCGAAAACCCGAAATGTTATGGTTTAAGAAAAGGAAAGAGAGAGAAGAAGAGAGAAAGGATAGAAAGTAGAGAGAAGAGAGAAAAGAAAATAGAAAATAGAACGGAATAGAAAAAAAAAACGACAGAACAACAACAGAATCTCACAATTCGCAGCGGAACAACATATAATAATAAATGAATAATCTTTAAACAAAGAACTATATCAGTTATTACATTTTATACTTTTCATTACATTACATCATATCATCAGAGTGTACAACAACAACAAACAGCGGAAAAGAAATACTATATACTAGTAATACGCCATGCCATCCAGCTTGCTTCCAGCAACTCCAGAATATCCTGATAAACCTAACTCTTGACTGCCCGTGTGGAAATTGGTGGGCACCCAGAGTTTAGGAAGGAAAACAATAAACTCCGAGTCAGTCCTGTGACTGGTGTGAGAACTCAAAATAGTTTATTTATCTTTGAAAACAAAATAGATGAATATTTTTAAAGTCAATTCGCAATGCTTTTAAAAATGAGACTACCATAAGGCCTCCCGCACACACACACAATGCAAACGCAGAATCAGAGGAGATTTCTCCTTATGATAGTCAAAGATGCTTGATACGCATTAAAAAGAACATTTGATACTATTACTAGTGCATAGTGTAGAGAAAATTCATTTCGAAAGTAAAGATATAAATCTTAGCCAACATAGACATTTCGAACTATGCCTACTATAGCTACCATGTTCAATAGCGGGTTACCGCCATATTCCATAGCAGGTTATACAACTAAAACCGTACAAGGCTCGTATTTGAAGAATGGATTTTCCAACAAATGGTCAGGCAAAGGAACTTTCCATTGCCACATGGAAACGCCTCTGGAAGGACGCCCCGAGAACCACCGTTCTCTGCTAAACAAAGCCGGGAACCCCTTTTCCCAAGGGATATTACAAACCCTCAGATATACCACCCCCGGTCCTTTGGAACCTTTAAACGAGCGCTCGTCACCATCATCACACAATCATAAAGTGTTTTCAACATGAGTAAGTATCTGGGCTCCACACCATGATACTACCCTTTTCCAGAAGGAATGGTCATACCCTAGGGAAGCGATCCCTGAAAACCTTGCCGCACAATTCCTGTTTCGACCATTACCGGTTTGTGAGGCTCGACGAAGTCACGTCCACAAAAACATACTTTATACGAAAGCCATGCTTTGGGTCAACAAATGATCATAGAAATGATCACCAAGATAGACGATCAAATAAATGATCCTATCACAAATAATCAACACAATGATCATTTACAGCAACACTCAGCATGTCACATTACCAAATTGGGAATATATCGCTGATAACATTCAACTACATAACCTCTGAGCTCGTACGTCTCAGAGAAGGGTATTAAGCTAAAAGAATAAATTCTCCGCCACCAACAGAAATATATTTGAATGAAATCGGCTTTATATCTCAATTTGTAATGTCAGACATACAATCCATACAAGTCTGTTCCGGGCTCGAACAAAACCGAAGGCACTTACAAAGAAGTCCTTGCAATCCGGATAATCTCTAATCACGTCCGGACTTCCCATCACATAGGGAGTCTCTATACCGTAGCTACTCGATGCAAAGACAATCGACGAGTTGTCCTTTCGCTTTCAAAAAGATCCGGTCTTCAACACCGGTCTTCAAATGCAATTCATAACGACGTATCACATATTCGGAATAGGTTATACGATCCCATGGTCCTTTCTCGGTTAACCCGAATAGTGAGCGCTTATTCAAAAATAAGTGTGGCATTCAAATTCAAACAAATCACATCAATTACCCATTCAAAGGTAAATATTGATAGTCAGTTATTGAACTATCAATGGATATGCACAACATCACCAGATTCCAAATAATTTTCCAAATTATTTATTTTCCAAAATATCTTTACAAGACATAAAATTTCGATACCTCAAAAATAAATCAATATTTATCTTTAAACAATTTCCCCTTTCTATTCATAAATTCCATAGTGAATTTATATTTCAAAATATCCATGCATATACGATTTCAATTATTCATTTCAATTTATCTTCAAAAAGATAAATTCTCAAAATATTCACTTTATATTGGAAAACATTTCCATACTTATTTATTCATAAGTAATTCACAAATTTTATTTATTTTCAACCTTTGGAAAATATTCAATATACTTAAATCGAAATTAAGTATATATTTCATTCTTTAAGGAAATCGTGCTCTTAAACATATTTATTTGGGCCAAAACGAATGTTGCGTAAAACATCGTTACAACGTCCCAAAATCACTAGTATAGGGATTTGAATTTAAGATAGATATATAAATCCCAATACTAAACAAAACATTTCCTTTCGGAAATCATTTACTATAACAACAGTGTTATAGTCCACCATTTCCTTTTATTTCTCGAAAACGTCTATTTCAACAATAAATGTTGAAATCTATGGTTTCGAATCTCAACACATTTTAAAACATCATTAGATCGTTTTAATTCTATTTAAAACATCAAATCTAAACATTTTCTTTAACATATTATTCACTATTCAAATACATGAATATACTACGTTAACACATTTCATCCTTTTATACATTTCGTTTTAAAGGATTATTCACAATCAAAAATGTGAATATAACTCCATTAATAGGTTTCAACAATTTACTTATCAAAATAAGTCGTTTGCGAATTTATAAAACAATGTTTATAAATTCCATTTCTATTTATTTTATAACTCCTTTTTATAAATCTCCTTTATTAATCTATTCGATTTATATCTCAATTATGAACCAAAAGTCCATATTATAAGTTAAACTCTTATAATTTATTTGTTTACAAGAATCGTTCTTTTAAACATCCCAATTCATAAATCTTATAACTTATAAGATTCATTTAATCAAAAATCCATTCTTCAATTAACTTTTCAAATTTTATAAACCTACTGCTTATAAAATTCCATTTATAACTTCACCGTTTATAATTCTATGAATTTCATTCATTTATGAAATCCATTCATAATTCATTCTAACTCTTATAAAAACTCGTTTTTATAATTCAAACATTTTAATTTACAAATTATCAATTTATAAATCTCTTATATAAATCAATTTATATTAATATTTTAAAATGTCTTTAAACTCCTTTAAAAACTTCATCATTTTGATTTATAAAATAATCAAATTTTATAAATCCTATATTTTCAACTTTTTATAATAAATTCAAAAATCCCAATTTAAACTATTTTATAAAAAATCATTAATCCCATATTTTCAAAAATCAACCTTTAACTATATTTCTCAAAAACCATAATTTTTATAACATTAAAATTATAACGTTTATTTATTTATAATGGATCAATTCCAAACATATAGTACATTTTCAAAAATCACTTTAAAAATCATTTTAAAATTTCAAAATTGGTCCAATGATGCTACACACCAAATAGTCAATCACGACAACAACGATATCATATATCCATATAATAATCCATCAAATATCAAAATATCTGAATTCAAATAAAAACTGTTGAGGAATCCAGTTGGATCCCTCCAACCTGTTTTCCTGCATCCACAAACATTAGCACAATACCAATTCCGCTCCAGTACGGAATTATCGCGGTATATGGGATTTAAAATATTATCCGCTTAATAGACGGCGCAATAGGGTCTCATCCGCTATACAAATGCGGGAAATCAATAACTGCAATATATACATATGCCAATATATATATATATATATATTGCTATTATATATAATACCAATTTCACTGTTTATGAAATATTCGCGGTATATGTTTTTAATAAATAACATCCGCTTACTAACGGCGCATAATGTCTATTTTAACAATCAATAGATATCAATCATCATTCAAACATGCATTCAAATATTTTAAATCTAACTGTTTAAAATAAAATTGAAACTGATTCGATTGAGTGAGAAGTTCTCACCTTGATTTTAATTCCGTTTTAGCGATTTATTCCAAATACCCAAAATTCTCACTAACTCCAAACGACTCCAATCCAATTCCATCGCGTAGTGCTCGTCCATACGATTCCAACACAACTGGTTTCGTGCGTTTTCGACCTCGTATGAAAAAGTTATGCATTTATGAAGATTCACGAATTTATATACATAAATTTACAACCTTTTATTTTAATTTATAAACCTAAGTCTAATCACAACCTTTGATTTCAATCCCCTGCAATCTAAGCCGTGCGCACCTTCTCCCTTACTCACGTTCACTCCCTAGGTCCTTCACACGAAACCGAACCCAAAAACGTCGTTCAACTCCTCAAGGCCGCACCCCCATTTGTCGATGAAACCACATCACGACAGCACCGTTCAAACGCCCCCACTCCAGTGCACCACCACCCCAAGCGCCATCAAGCTCGGTCGTGCCTATAGCACGAAAAACGTGGTTGAACACGTGACCTTCAAACGCAAATTGCCGTCGATTTACTGCTTTGATTTCGATCACCACCGTCCAGATTGAAGATCACGATATGCTCATTAACTTTGATGTTGAACATTCTTCGAATAGATGAACAGATTTGGAGATTTCGAAGGGGAAAGGTTGCGAATTTCTGGCCGTTCATATAGGAGGCGGCGGCTGCTAGGGTTAGGGTTTTATATTTTTTTTTTAATTTAAGAAGGGGTAAGGGTCTATTTATAGGAAATCGTTGAACACTATTCATCTGGGAATTCCAAACTCCGATTTACGCGCGGTGACCAGCGTTTCTAGGGTTTACCCCACATTCCGGACACAATGGAACAGATTTCGGAAGCTAATTCGGACATCTGTGCGAGTTATGGCAATAAACGTTCAATTTAAATTAAACCGATTTAAATGATTTTCTAGGCGTTTTAATTTGTACCGGACAAACGGTAAATCCAATTGACACGAAATTTGAAACCTTACAATAATATCACATTACGGATCCGATGAAACTGGTTTCGTCGAAATCCGAGACTGTTTGAAAAATGGCTATTTTAACTCGCCAAATAAATATTAAAAATAATTCGATGCGTTTCGAGCTGCCACGATCAAACGACAACTCCGATTGACACGAAAATTGAAATCCGGTAATAACTAACTATTACGGATCCAATGGAACTAGTCTCGTTCAATTCTGAGACTGTTCAAAAATTGACTATTTTCACTAGTCGATTTTAATATTAAAATATTCAATTTTCACAAATTAACTTTTAATTCGATTTTAAAAGTTCTAAAATATCGTCCTAACTCCAACATGATAAAATAAAATTTTACAAATCATTTTCAATCATATTTAACTCAATTTTCAATTATTTCCATAATTTAACATATTAAATTATCGATTTAATTATCCAATTAAATCCAATTATTCGAAATAAAATTTATCCGACTTATAAATTTCACTTATTAATATTTAAAATTAATCAAATATTCAAATTTTAATTACTAAAAATCCTGGGTCGTTACAATTTAAATGTTTTGATTTAAAAGTTATAAATATAAATCAATTTATAAAAATCGAATTTATCGAAAAATTGAGTTTGGAATGTTGAAATAAAATTTGGTTAATAGAAATTGTTAAATAATTAAAGTGGAGACTTCGGAATTTAAAAATCGGGATATGATTGAATTTCGTAAATTGATTTGTTTAAAGATTTAACCTTAATTCGAGCTTTGAATATTACTAAGTAAAAGCGATAAAAGGATATTTTGAAATTGAGCTTGAAATTGAATCATATTGTAATTGGGTTTTAAATTTGAATATTGGAAGATAATTTTGTTGAGTATTATAAATTGATATTTTGGAAAATCAAGCTCCAAATCGATATAAATTGAAATTGAATAAATTAAAGGTTAACGTAAAATTGAATTAATTTGAAATCAAAGTTGACATTGATTTGAATTGAAATCGAAATTGAATCGGTGGAATGGAAATTGAAATTGATTTGAATTGGGAAGTTATAATTGAAATGGATTGGTTTTGAAGCTGTTTTATTTTGTTTCCAAATTACTCAGTTATATAAACCATTTTTGAATACTTAAACTATTTTAATCTATTTTAAATCTACTTAACCCAATTTAAATTATTTTAAACTAATTTATCTGTTTCAAATCCGTTTTAAGATTTTAAGTATTCTAACTATTTTAATTATTTAAACTACTTCTAAACTCCTTAAAACTATTTTTCTAAAATTCTAAGCTGTTCAATAAGGTGAAATGTTTATATTTAAATCTTGAATTTAAATACGAATTGGGTCAAACGAAGTTGCAACCTAAATTGAAATCCGAATTGATTTTGAAAACGAAATAAGATATTGAGACGAAAAATGATTTTTGAAACGGAATATTACATTTGAAAAGATACGATGATATTTGAAATGGATTTGATTTTGAAGAGAATATAATATTTTGATATCAATTATGAATCGATTTGAAATGTAAAAGAGCCAACGGTGTAATAATACGTAGTTATTAAAGAGATCGGGATCAGATATGGACAAACTCTCTGTCGATACCGAAAACCACTTTAATAACTATTATACGCGGAGTGTTGATCCAGAATGAAGTGGATGGTTTGGTAAACGTGTTGACTGAAGAAAGAGAACGATTATTGGATGACCCCTGACACGACTAAAACAGGAGCCGCGCCGGGCCATTGAGGTTCGCCCCCTCTAACGGACACACTTCTTCGATACCATATCTATTACATTTGTGATGCGATTTGGGTGCACCCTTTGATTTGGGAGTGTTGTTTCGCGGTGTTGGGGTAGCTGCTGGATATGCTCAACATCAGTCCGGATCACGCAACTACTAGTATCCTAGTTGGTATCGCCTCATGTACCTTGTCATACTGATTATCCTATTCGCGACCACTACGTTTGGTTTTGTGTTATACCTATGGGGTACCCTCTGATAACCACCAGTTTACGTTGGGGCTTACGGTGCTGTATAGACTATGGCATTATAAAAATGTGTTAAGGAGGATTATGGTAACGCCTGTAATGATCCCGAGTTTTAATTTATTTTAAATTTATGATTAGATTTATTTTTGATTTAAAATCGTGAAATTAAATGATAAATTGGTTTGAGTGTATCCAAATCCAAATAAATTATGTTTTTTCTTTTAAGAAAGATATAGTTTCTTTTATAAATTATTTTAATTTAGTATTGAGTTATTTTTAAAACAATATTAATATAGAAATATTGAGTTCAATCTTATGAAATGTATTTTAGAAGTTGTATAAATATAACAAAAAAAAATTTGGAATAAATATTTAAGTTAAAATAAAAGCAAATATAAAAGTAGAATAAAACACAAACAAAATGTACAAACAAAATACATCAAAATATAAACTATTGAAAAATAAATATACGCAAGTATCTATTTACAAACAAGTAAAAGACAAGCTGCAGCCACCAAATACAAACAAATACAAACATAAAGAACAAAGGAAATAATAGAGGCTGTAGACAAAATAAACCTATGTATGAAATATTACAAAACAATAATATACATTAAGTTTTGAAAGCAACCAGGCATGGAACAAATTCAATTCAAGCTTGCTTAGTATCATTTCAGCCTGCATAAAGTTGTAAGTAATTAATACAACATACCTCATGCATTTAATGCAAGATTATCTTCAGCCATGCCTATTTTGTACAAACATATCACCTGTAGCTTATATATTAATATTAACCTGCAATCTTTTCTTCTATATGTTTGTATCCTCTAGTTCATTTTCATTTATCAAAAATATAAACAAGCATTTTTTTTTACAAACTCAAACATCATTTAATCAATAACAAAAAGTAAGAATATTAAAGAAGAAAAAAAGGTTTCCAGTTTGCAGTTTTCAAGTCCTGGTTCAGAGTAGTGTCTCTGTTTCAACTATATTCAAGGTGAGCAGACTTTAAACCTTTTGAAACTTGATTTTCTTTATTCTCTTAAGTCTATGATGATGGATGAAAATGATGGTTTGAAATGTTCTGTTTTGTTTGGGGTATGCAAATTCCCTTATCACTGAATGCATGCATCTGCATACTTCTGGTTTACAGGCTCAGGTTTTCTTCAAAATAATTTTTATTCCCCCATCTAAATCATTATAGCATATGATGTCTAAAGGGAAATTGATAATTAATGATGTGATACAAACTTTAAGGATAAAAAAAATAAGAATTTTTTTTCGTATATTATCTGGAAAAAAAATTATATTTACTGAGAGCAAAACCTTTAACCCAAATCTTTTATATCAGTGAGCAAACTTTCTACTTTGAATCTGTATGGTTGTTTGTGAGTAAACATACTCTTCAAATACTTAAGTATCATTACATCTGTGCATGATATATTGAGTTTTGTGTATATATGTTCAAGTTGTAGCTCTGTGAACATTATTGTGATTATTCTGGGTAAATTGAAAATGTTTGTTCTTTTTCTGGGCTATAGAGTAAAGTAAAGTGGAGTTAAAAAAATAAATTATAATCTTCATGCCCCATTTTTTTTAGGTTTAGAATTTCAAATTTTAAACAAGTTTGTTTGAACCTAAATTATGGCTTAGGATTTATTTTAAGCTTGATGTTGAAGTATGTTTCTGTAAATTGAGTTTAGAGTAAAAGTATGAACATATGAAAAATTTGAAAATCTTAATTCATCGATTCAATTATATAATTTGAAACTGCATTCGAAAAGAAGATTTTCTAAACAAAAATGAGAACTTTTAATCAAGTATGCTTCGAACAGTATGTAAATGAACCAAAAATGCTTTTTATCCAAATTCCAGCGAACAAAGGAAAATTGGATGTTGTAATCTTGGTTGAAGCTAGTTGAGCCATTGATGATGTTAGGAAAATTGTCTAAAAGTTTTTCTATTATGTGGGATGATGGAACGAGATCAACTTAGGCTTTAAAGCTTAGGTTTATCTGATCGAAATCGTGAGGCAAATTCGTCATCAATGATGCATCGGGTTTCATCACACGCGGGGGATGGTAGCACGGTGGGGTGACGTTGCTTTGGACGAAAGCATGGAGGCTCTGGTGAGCTAGGTTATTGGGGCGAAGGAGTTTTCGTTGGCCAATTTTGGTCCCAGTCAGGTTGAAGGGCTCGATTTTGATTCCCAGTAAAATTTGGGAATTTGTAGGCTCGCGATGTTTGGGGATGCCATCGATGACGTGATGGCGATCGGAATGACGATCGAAAGGGTGGCGGTCAACGGTGCACGTGCACGCGTGCTAGTTGGGTATCTGGGTGTTGAAGTTGGGGAAGAAGGAGCCATTCTCGGGTTTCATTCGAGAAAGAAGGGGGGGTGGTCTCGAAGCATTTTTAAGTTTTTCTCGGGTATCTCTCGAAGTAAAGAGGTAGGCGACTCGAAGTAGTGTACTGTCTCGAGTTGTTTGTTCCAGGCATTTTAAAAGCAGAAGCCTGTTCTTCTGTTTAAATTCAAGTCTAGGTTTGTTAAAGTAAGTAAGATTTAAACTTAAGTTTAAATCGAGATTTTTTAAAACCTGGACCAAAAGTGAAATTCAAATACAAGTTGAAATAAATTCAGTTTTAAATCTGAAGGTGTTTTAAACAAGTTTAAATTCAATTTAAATTTGGTTAAAGTTCTAAATGGTAAATCATTTTGAATCTTATATTCAAAATGTGATTTAAATTTAAATTTAAAAAGGGTAATGTTCTACACATTAATATTTATTTAATCATTAATAAAGAAATAAATTACCTTAGATATAATTAAGGTATTAAATGATTCGATTAATATGAAAATTAAAGAATGATTTATTTAAATTTATAAATAAGTAATTTAGATTTAATTTATAATTAGGAATGATTAATGATGAATTAATCCAAGATAATTTCCTTGAGAAAGTAATTAAGGAAATGTTATTAGTTAATGAAGATAATTAACTAGAGATTATTAAGTAATTAAATTAATGTGATTAATATTGATAATTTATTTGATGTACTAATTAAGATAATCAATTGTAAATTGTTAATTACTTAATGAAAGTAATTAAGGGGTTAATTACTAATTGTAACTTAAATTGGATATTTTGATTTATTGATAAAGATTAATCGGTAATTAATAATTTATTGGTATGAGATGATCGCTTAATGGTAAGAAATTAAAGATTTAATTTCCTAGAATGATTAAATTAAGGGGTTAATTGATTATGTAATTGGTTTAAGGGTTGATTAAATTAATATGATTAATTAAGGATAATTTAATTTATTAAAGTTTTTGATGAATTTATTGATATCAAATGATTTGTAATTAATTAATCAAGATTGGGTAATTTATTTGTAAGTAATTAATTTACTTGGAAATAAATTGAATTGATTAGGATTAAACGATTAATTAATCCTACTTATAAATGACTATTGAATGTTTGGCCTTACTTATGAATGATTGTATTGTATGATATACCTTGAATTGATTGTCCTAACTGATCTGTGACATTTTGTTCTGTGGATTGAACTGAGTATTTTATTCATTTATTGTTGATACATCTGCATATTATCTGTGAATTGTGAGTGGAAGATAAGCGTTATAGTTTATGTCGCTTATCAACTATATTTCTGTGTTTTAATCTGTGATGATTGATTGATGTTGCACTATTGTGTTAAACCCCTGAACCACACTTATACACACACAAAAATGGATTTCACGAGGAAATCGATTAAGTCACAGATTATTTTGAATAGCTTTGAATTTGAATATTTGAATTCAAATGTTTTGGAAATGGATTGGCTATAAAGTGAAAAACTTTTGAAATGGAATTTCAAAGATCAAGTTTATTTTTAATAACTTGATTGAAAATTTTAAATATTTTGATTTAAATTCAATACTTGAAATTGAATTCTATGATCTTGAAAATAGGGACTAAAGATGTTATACCAGTTTATATGGGTTAAACTATTTTAAAGATATTGATTTGAAAATTTGAATTTAAATTCAAAAAACTTTAACTCGTGTTAATGAAAATGTTCTTTTTGAGACGAAAACTATTTGTTTCCAAATAATAAAAGCTTTCATATAGGAAGTAAACTTCCAAATTGTGTTAAAAAGGATTTCAAGTTAAAAATGAAAATGATTTCCCAAGTTATCGAAACTGTTTGAAAGCTATGAGTTAAATCTTTGATTTAAAGATTTAACGAGTTAATCCAATTGAAATGGAAATTGTTTTGAAATCCGTAAATGGAATTTTGTGAAATTAATCTTTTGTTAAAAAGATTTGAAATGGTAATTTGTTTAAACCATTTGAAAGAAACTTTGGAATTATTAAGTTGTGACTTAATCGAAATCCCATATCCATATGTTTTAAATTTTGCGCTCACTATTCGGGTTAGCCGGGAAAGGACCTTTGGGTCGTATAACCCATTCCGAGTATGTGATACGTCGTTATGGATAGCATTTGAAGACCGGTGGTGCAGACCGGGTATTTGCGAGAGCGATAGGATGACCTGTCGATTGACTCTGCACCGAGTTGCTCCGGTATAGAGTTCTCCATATGTGATGGGGAATCCGATCAGGATTGTGGATATCCGGATTGCAAGGACTTCTTTGTAAGTGCCTTCGGTTCTGTTCTAAATCCAAAACAGACTTGTATGGATAGTTATGTCTGACATTACAATTTGAGATATAAAGCTGATTTCTTTCAAATATATTTCTGTTGGTGGCGGAGAATTTATTCTCTTAGCTTAACACCCTTCTCTGAGACGTACGAGCTCAGAGGTTATGTAGTTGATGGTTATCAGCGATATATTCCCAATTTGGTAATGTGACATGCTGAGTGTTGCTGCGAAATGATCATTGTGTTGATCATTTGTGATATGATCATTTGTTTGATCGTTTATCTTTGTGATCATTTCTATGATCATTTGTTGACCCAAAGCACAGCTTTTGTATAAAGCGTGGCTTTGTGGACGAGACTTCGTCAAGCCTCACAACCCGGTAATGGTCGAAACAGGAATCATGGCGGCAAGGTTTCAGGGATCGCTTCCCTAGGGTAGGACCATTCCTTCTGGAAAGGGGTTGTATCATGGTATGGAGCCCAGATACTTACTCATGTGGATACACTATATCTATTACTGTGTGGTGTTGTTGGAATCGAGGCCTCGTATAAAGGTCCAAAAGGACCAGGGGTGGTATATCTGAGGTTTCTTACTCCCTGGGAAAGGGGTAGCCGGCCTTGTTTGGCAGAGATCCATTTGGGATGCTCGGGGACGTCCTTCCAGAGGCGTTCCACTTCGGGGTTTGGGAAGTTCCTTTGCCCGACCATTTGTTGGAAATCCATTCTTCAAAATACGTACCTTGTACGGTTTTAGTTGTATTACCTGCCATCTACTTATGGTGGCGCCCCACTGTTTGGATGGTAGCTATAGTAGGCATAGTTCGAAATGTCTATGTTGGCTAAGATTTATATCTTTACTTTCGAAATGATTTTTTCTACACTATGCACTAGTAATAATATCAAATGTTTCTTTTTAATGCGTATCAAGCATCTTTGACTAACATAAGAAGAAATCTCCTCCAAGTCTGTGTTTGCATTGTGTGTGTGGCGGGAGGTCTTATGGTAGTCTCATTTCAAAAAAAACATTGCGAATTAACTTTAAAATATTTCTTTGTTTGTTTTTGAAAGATAAACTGTTTTTGTTGCTCACACCAGTCCCACGACTGATCCGGAGTTTATTGTCTCTTTCCTAAACTCTGGGTGCTCATTATTTTCTACACGAGCAGTCTAGAGTTTGGGTTTTTCAGATAGTCAGGTTTAGTAGATTATCTGGAGTTAGTTCAGTCTTTGGACCACACCAGTCTTGTCCAGTTTGGTGCATCGTTATTGGGAGTTCGAGCTATTGTTGGATTGGTTCTTGGAAATGGAGTTGAAGTTTTTAGAATTCTTCCTTGAAGACTATCTTAGAGTTATTTGTTCCGCTGCTAGATGTTATCTATTTTCGTTTTCCGCTGCTACTTTATTGTATCATATCTCTGATGTATATTGATATCTATTGGATCATCTATTGTATTAGATATTGTATCAAAGCTGTATATCAATGTATTATTCTTTTATTCCGCTGTGTTATTTACTTAATGTTGTTATAACTCCGGCGAATCAGATTTGAACGGTCGAATCTATGGCATTCGAATACGATATGAAATATGGATGTCGATTTTCGAGCGCGAAAAATCCGAAACGTCACAACGCCTTAACGCTATTTTGTACTTTATATTACTGATAGGCATTATCTACTTAGCGTACATTACTACATAGTAGATAGTTTAACGGATCCTTAAGAGATGGAAAATCCCGTAACATCTCTTAAGTTATTGCACGCATGTTGACACTGGATATGAGATGTCAAACCCCATAAACATCTCTGACGCCGTTACGCTCGTATTTATTTATGATTGATTTAACTTTCATAAGGATATTTTAGTCCTGACTCGAGTGTTTTGTCTTTTCATTGCGCTCGGGTCAGTCTTGAGTTTTCAGATTTTGAAGATCTATTCTGGAGGACGAAGACGAAGATTTGGTACTCTATTACTATTATTATCTTTGCATCATGCTATCTGCCGCATTATTTTATTTGTTATGTTGTATATGTATAACTCTGATAAATGTTGTATAAATAATTGTCGAAGTATAGTAAACAGCTTCATGAACTGTTTATTTGACTATTATATTTTATCGTTCCGCTGCGAGATTCTGTGTTGTTTCATTTCCTTTATTTCTCTTTCTTTTCTTTTCTTATTTACCCCAATAACTATCTGCCCTTTTGAATGGTTTGGAATCGACATGTGTATTTGATCGTCGATTTAAACTGTCCAAAAAGGCGGGTCGTTACAGTTGAGCAGTTGAAAGTTTCGCGCAAAAGTCGACGGATTTGGAGATATTAGAGGAGAAAGATCGTGCAATTCTAGCCATAGAAAATGTAATGGGGGCTAGGGCTTCTAGGGTTAGGGTTTTGGTGAAAATAATGAAGTATGAAGTCCTTTTATAGAAAAAAATTCGACATTATTCACCCAGAAAATTTTTCGAACTCGAAACGAAGCATGCCGCCTGGTGTTTATAATGTCTTACCCCTATTCCGAACACAATGGAATATATATCCGGAGCCAATTCGATCGTATTTGGAAGATAGGTTTTCAAATCAACCATTTAAATTTAAATTTCACTTAAACCGATTTCTATGCGTTTTAGCTTGCCTCGGACAAACCGTAAATTCGATTCACACGAAATTTGAAATCTTACAATAATATAACATTATGGATCCAATGAAGCTAGTTTCATCGAAATTCGAGACTGTATGAAAAAATAACTATTTTTACCCGTCAATTAAATATTAAAATATTCAATTTTTACAAATTAACTTTTAATTCAATTTTAAAAGTTCTCTGACATCCTTCTAATCCAAATAGAATTTATTTCAACTTTGTAAATCATTTTTGTTCACTTTAAATTCAATTTTCTATTATTTCTACAATTTCAAATATTAAATCAACAATTTAATTATCCAATAAAATCACTATATTCAAATATTATTTATTCAGCTTATAAACTTTACTTGGGAATATTTAAAATCAATTGAATATACGAATTTCAAATGACAGAAATTCTGGGTCATTACATTCTCCCCTACTTAAAAGAATTTCGTCCTCGAAATTACCAAGTAAGAAAAAGTTACAAAATCAATTAATTTTTCAAAACAATTCGTTCAAATTAGATTACCAAGAGTTTATACCTTTTAACTTTTCTCAAAATCTATTAGTTAAACTTCGTACAAAAACTTTTCTAAGTTTTCAAACTTACTTAGTTATCTTTTAAAACCAACTAATATCATTTATCTTTTAATTCAAAAATCAAACTTTAGTTACCCAAAGTTTTCCAATTTTCCCAAAAAATTTCTAACTCCTTAAATTTCAAAAAAGTCCGCCCGCGTCTCTTTTGCGCGGTTTGATTAAGTAGGATCATAACATATATATATCATAAATATACATCTCATCTTCGAGGATGAGGCATCCCGAAGGGAAAAAATTGTAAAAGTACGATATTGAATCCAAGATATATACCTTATATATTATTAGCGAACATATACGGCTAATATAGCATGAAAGCGAGCTTCGAATGCGAAGCAAGCGCCATACGCACCTACTAAACACTCAACAAACCATGAGAAACATGCATATATGAAAGTAATATCAATATACAACATATATCAATACAACAACTATATACGCCAATATAGCAAATGCCATCAATAAGCAACAATCCAACCATCAAACAACTATCATCCAATTAATCCATATCCATCCAATCAATCCATAACTAAATTAATATACATTCGCTTCTTATTAATATTCATTAAATGATTTTCAATTTAATCACATTTGATTCATTAACATTGGATTTACTAACATTCATTCATTCATATTCAATTAGTTTACATTCACTAATTTACATTCAAGTTTGTTTACTATCCAAACAATCCATAACTAAATTAATATACATTCGCTTCTTATTAATATTCATTAAATGATTTTCAATTTAGTCACATTTGATTCATTAACATTGGATTTACTAACATTCATTCATTCATATTCAATTAGTTTACATTCACTAATTTACATTCAAGTTTGTTTACTTCCCAATCAAATCAAATCAAATTCAATTCTATTTACTTCCACTTCCAATTCGGATTCAATGATTTCTAGCTTTCATTTTCATTAATTTAATTTCATTAACGCTTAATGAATTCCTATACAATCAATTAACATCCATCTAACAACCAATGTATATCCAACACAACCAAATTTATTTAATTCGCTTACATTCAATTTGGTTTAATACATTTAATTCCAACTAATTTAACATTAACTTTCATTCAATTATTCAATTTGGATTGAATTCTAGTATTCACTATATTCACATTTTTATACGACACTTCCAATATTATTATTAATTCACAACTTCGTAACAACAACATTTTTAATGCTAATTCATTTTACAACTTAAAGTTGAATTTAATTTATCAACTCAAATTCATATTCATATTCATCACTTCATTAATTCATTTTAATATTTTACTTCGATACCAAAATTGTCACGACCCAAACTCGATGTCCAACAAACAACATCAAATTCGTTTCGCGGGAGCTTGCAACACCATTAAATGATAAATAACACAGCGGAAATAAAAGATGATATCACTGATATAACATGAATACAATATCCGATACATCAATTTAATACAATGATAATCATCAACATCAGAGAATATACAACATAGAATACAGCGGAACATGATACAATATGAAATAAGTCTTCTCAGAATATAATACTACAACTCTGATCCAAAAAGCTCCAAAGACAAAGCTCCAAAACTCCTATCTCGATCCACTATCAAGATTGCACCAAGCTAAACAAGTCTCGTCCATATCCAAAGAAAACTGAACTAGCTCCAGATAATCCACTGAATCTAATTATCTGAAAAACCAAACTCTAGACTGCCCGTGTAGAAAAATTTTGAGCACCCAGAGTTTAGGAAAGAAACAATAAACTCTGGATCAGTCATGGGACTGGTGTGAGCAAACAAAAATAGTTTATCTTTAAAAACAAACAATGAAATATTTTAAAATAGATTCGCAATGCTTTTTAGAAATGAGACTACCATAAGGCCTCCCGCACACACACACAATGCAAACGAAGAATCGGAGGAGATTTCTCTTTATGATAGTCAAAGATGCTTGATACGCATTAAAAAGAAACATTTGATATTATTACTAGTGCATAGTGTATTATAAATCATTTCGAAAGTAAAGATATAAATCTTAGCCAACATAGACATTTCGAACTATGCCTACTATAGCTACCATGTTCAATAGCGGGTTACCGCCAGATTCCATGGCAGGTTATACAACTAAAACCGTACAAGGCTCGTATTTGAAGAATGGATTTTCCAACAAATGGTCAGGCCAAGGAACTTCCCATTGCCACATGGAAACGCCTCTGGAAGGACGCCCCGAGAACCAAACCGTTCTCTGCTAAACAAGGCCGGGAACCCCTTTTCCCAAGGGATATTACAAACCCTCGGATATGCCACCCCCGGTCCTTTGGGACCTTTAAACGAGAGCTCTCTAACCAACATCACACCATAATAATAAGTGTTTCAACATGAGTAAATATCTGGGCTCCATACCATGATACTACCCTTTTCCAGAAGGAATGGTCATACCCTAGGGACGCTATCCCTGAAAACCTTGCCGCACAATTCCTGTTTCGACCATTACCGGTTTGTGAGGCTCGACGAAGTCTCGTCCACAAAAACACACTTTATACAAAAGCCGTGCTTTGGGTCAACAAATGATCATAGAAATGATCACAAAGATAGACGATCAAACAAATGATCCTATCACAAATAATCAACACAATGATCATTTCACAGCAACACTCAGCATGTCACATTACCAAATTGGGAATATATCGCTGATAACCTTCAACTACATAACCTCTGAGCTCGTACGTCTCAGAGAAGGGTGTTAAGCTAAAAGAATAAATTCTCCGCCACCAACAGAAATATATTTGAAAGAAATCGGCTTTATATCTCAATTTGTAATGTCAGACATACTATCCATACAAGTCTGTTCCGGGCTCGAACAGAACTGAAGGCACTTATAAAGAAGTCCTTGCAATCCGGGTATTCACAATCCCGATCGAACTTCCCATCACTTAGGGAGTCTCTATACCGTTGCAACTCAGTGCAGAGACAATCGATAGGTCATACTATCGTTCTTGCAAATACCCGGTCTTCAAATGCTATCCATAACGACGTATCACATATTCGGAATGGGTTATACGACACAAATGTCCTTTCCCGGCTAACCCGAATAGTGAGCGCGACATTTAAAACATATGGATATGGGATTTCAATTAAGTCATAACTTAATAATTCCAAACTTTCTTTCAAATGGTTTAAACCAATTACCATTTCAAATCTTTTAAACAAAAAGATTTATTTCACAAAGTTCACTCAGTTTCACAAGGATTCATTTACGGGTTCCAAAACAATTTCCATTTGAATTGGATTAATTCATTTAAATCCTTAAATCAAAGATTTAACTTATAGCTTTCAAAAAATGTTTCCAAAGATTCATTCATAACTTGGAATATTATTTTCGATTCAAACTTGAAATCTCTTTAATATAAATTGGAAGTTCATTACTCATATGAAAGCTTTTTATCACTTAGAAACAATAGTTTTATTTTGGAAAAAACCCGATTCCATTTATACAAGTTACAATCTTTGGGTTAATTCAAATTCCCAAAAAACAATACTTTAAAAACGGTTTAAACACGTATAACTTGTATAATTCTTTTTAAATCATAAATACTGAATATAGAATTCAATTTCAGATATTGGATTCAAATTATTCAGATTTCAAACCTTTATTAAGTTATTCAAAGTAACTTTTATTCTTAAAACACCTTTTCAAAAGCTTTTCATATTAAACTTAATTTATTTCCAAAACTATTTGAATTTAAAAATTCAATTTCAAAACTTATTTAAAAATCTGTGACTTAACTGATTTCCACGTGAAATCCATATTTGTGTGTGTATAGTATGGTCCAAGGGTTTAACACAATAGTGCAACATCATTCAATCATCACAGATCAAATACGACAATATATCCGATAAGCGATATAAACTATAACGCTTGTCTTCATTCACAGATCACAGATATACATATCACAGGTAATGAATTACATCACAGATAATTAATTACATTACAGACCACAATGCGAATCAGGATATAACACAAAGCATCACATGTCAAGGATATCAAACAATTCATCATCCAATATAATCCAAGCATCCATAAGTAGGGTCAATTTAATTATCTGATTTATTTAAATCAGATTAATGTCTATAAGTAAATTTGCTAGTCATAGTAAATTAATAATCAATTGATTTCAAAACTTTTAATAAATTATCTTTTAATGAAATCATTAATTAACTCTTCATTAATAATTAATCCTTAATTTATTATCTTTAAATAAATTTGCAATAACTAAGTAATTACTCATTAATTAATAAATCTTTAAACCTTAATTAAGTAATTAAATCTTTTAATTATTTATTTAATTAACCCAAATCATTAATTAATTTAAAATAATAAATTATCCATTTTAATTAACTTAATTTACAAATTAATTTCTATTCCTTTTCAAATTATTAAATTAATAAATTATTTTGAAATCAATTATTAGGTCTTAATTACTAAATTTATTACTTTAAATCATTAAGTAAAAATCTAAATTATAAATCAATGATCACTTAAATTTGTTTTAAAATAGTTTATTTGGTTTACTATTACAACTTTACAGCCATGGAAGAAAACCCGAGCCATCTCCCCAAATTTCTCGAGTGTAACTCGAGTGCTTCCCTTATCTTCCCCGAGACTTCTCCCTGTCCCCATGTTTCTTCTTCTTTTCCCTGTTTCTCTGTTTTTTTTTCCTAAGCTAAGTAAAATTTACTTAAACTTCAAAACTAAGAAGAACTGGTATCTACAACAGAAGGTAGATTAATATCCATGAGTTGCTCCTGAAGCCATGCATCATTTTTTTTTTTAAACTGCTGAGACAAAACTTCCTGAAACGCGAGCATCACCTGACACGCGACCATTCCCGTGCATGTGCACATCATCGCGGCGCCACTCCGGCGAACTCCTTCATCGGCGGCAAGTCACAAACTACCCATATATTCGAAATCAAACTCGACTCAACGCGACAGAATCCAAAATCAAATTTTCACCCATCGTTCAAACTGCACTCGAACACAATCAAACCCAAACGCCTCGTCCCATCACGTGACGTCACCGGAGACAACGCCCTTCTGACCACAGCACCTCCTTCCATCCACGCAGCTTTCACCCTAGTCGCGATGGCCTCCGGTCCCCCCCAGATTTCCCAATTGCCTCGCCAAGGTAGTCGACGAATTTGAACACTTAAACCCTAAAGTGCTCTCGTCCTCTCAATTCTTGCAACAAAAAAATTTGTTTTCATTTTTCCTAAAATCTATGAGGATTAAGCAAGCTTCAACATGAACTTTAACATCTAGAATCAGTTGAATCATCGGATAATCTCAAATAAGCATTTCCGGTTCCTTTGAAAATTGCACCTTATTTTCTTACTGAAAAATTAACACTTTTATGTTAAAAATTTTAATTTTGTGTGTTAAATCCAGATATGAGATCAAATTTACAAATTAAACATTTAAATTTTTGACCTATTGATTTCTTTATACTGTAACTTTAAGAAACAGTATCTATGTTATACAGTTATGCTCAACATAAGTTTCTGGGCTAATGAATTTAATTAAACAACTTAATTAGCTTAAATTTATAAGTTTAATTTGGTTTAAATGAAAATGTATTTGTTTTTTTTCTTTTCTTTGCATTTCTTTACTCTGTAACCAAAGGTATAGAATGACAAATTTTATACAGGTTCCTAGTGCAAACAGAATATACACAGAGCATTAAATTTAAACTATAGCAAGCATATACCCTTTAAAAAAAAAACAAATACACAAGTTAGATTTTAAAACCAGTTTGTTTACTCATAGGTAAAAACAAAGAAGTCAAATAAAAGAAAGAAAGTTTGCTCACAAATTTGTAGAATGAAGACAGAGCACAGAACAGGAATGTTTCAAGTTTGAAGATCTGGAAAATTTGTTTTGAACAGATCTTTGAGTTGAATCCACTGCTAACTTGCTTTCAGACTTGAGTTTTGTTTTGTTTATTTTTACTAAACGAACTAAAATAGATATGAATGTGTATATACATATATAAAGAGGTTTGTACAGATAGGTGCTATCTATTATAGGATTACTTCTTTTGCTTGAACATGTACTTCCTTTATTTAACTAAAGATCTTCTGTTTTGGAGGCTGAAAGGAAGTAGCCTACTTCGGCTGGGATGATATCAAGACATGCTGAGGAGATATGGCATTTAATGCATGTGTCCTATTTTATTTACAACTTATACTATTTGTTATGTATGTATGCTTCTTGTTTTGTATAAGTATGTTCATATGTACTTGTGCTTATATAAAATTCATTTGATTTTATATTTTTGTTTGTTTGCAGTTTTTAGTTTCTTTCCTTTGATGTTTACTTTACATTTTACTTACTTTTCATATTTGTTTTATGCTTTGTATTCTATTTTTTTCTCTTAACATGTTCCTTACTTGTTGCAGCCTCTTTCCTATATTTTTATTTATGTATGTAAATTTTATTCTAGTTTTGTTTGTTTTTATTTTGTAGTTTGATTACTAAACATTGATTTATAACTTACATTTTATTTTATACTTTTTATTATTATTTTTAAAGAAACTTCATTTTGAACTTCCAAATTAAACTTTTGTTTATAATTCCATTCAATTGAAAACATTTAACTTTATATTTTACTCTATACACTTATATTCAATATTGATATGTAGTTTTATTTTATTTTATTTTAAACACTTTTATTTCAATTCCAATTCAATTATATTTAAAATAAGTTTCAAATCCAATTTATGAAATAAATAAGTGTACATATCTTATCAAAATTGAAAAATTCAAACAAATCTATAATTTAACCTAAAAATTCAATTAAATTATAAATTTAAATTCGTCTTTAAAACTGGGATCATTACAAACTTCCCCCCTTAAAAGGAATTTCGTCCTCGAAATTCGCCAGAGAGATAACGAAGATAGATGAAAGATAGAGAAATATCTTTCCAGATCAAACTGGATATCAATTCTGCATTTGGCTTACCAAATCAGAATTATCAACAATAGATATGAGAACAAACTCCATCAACTACGAAACAATTGGGTTATTGATCTACGAAGTATGCATGGGTATTGGTTAGTTCGAATGGATAACTAACCGTTCGTAGAATATATCGAAACCCAATAAAATAGATAGAAATAGACTCGATTACGATTTCAAATTCAAGATTTAATTCATTTACGATTTGCTGAGAAATTACAACTAATGATAGTTCCAGTGTCGAACAAAATTCGAATAATTTAATCGTAAACGTGAAGATTACCTTATAAAATTTCTTTTCCTAAATCAACTTGTTGAGGTTGAAGAATTGTCTCTGATTGCATACACTTTCTTTACTAAAGTCTGGTTCTTTGCTGGACAGTTGTTGATCCTATGTCCTGGCTTGCGGCATTTATAGCATCCCGTAGATTCCTGATCTGGCCTCATAAATGGCTCTCTCATTCCTGGCTTCCAATCATTCTTGCATTTTTCCGAGTAGTGACCTTTCTCCAAGCAATTGAGACAAGTAACATCCTTCTTTTTCTTCGGTATACTCTTCTTTCCTTTAGTTTTCCTCGATTTCTTTCCGCCGAACTTCCTTTTTCTCCAATTCAGATTACTTGCATCTACATTCTCCTCCGGATCATTTTGCTTTTCCAGAGTATCATATCGATAGCCCATATCAATCAATTCAGAAAAAGATTCCTTGACGTGAGTAGTCATCCGTTCCTGAAACTCCTTGTTCATTCCCCGAATAAACTTTTAATTCTTCTTTAACGGTGTATTCACCAATTCTGGACCAAATCGAGATAATTCAATAAATTTGTTCAAGTATTCTTCAAACGATAAATTCCCTTGCTCTAAATCCATAAACTCCTGGTACACTCTAGAGATACCAGCAGATGGCATATATCGCTGCTCAAGCACTTCCTTGAAATGACTCCAAGTAAATTCATCTGCCGACTCATCCACGGCAACAGTTTCCCACCAAACTAAAGCCTCTTCCTGGAGTTTCCAAGAAGCTATCAATCGCATCTGATCATCTTCTAACTTTAGTCCTTTGAAAATCTTTTCGCATGATCGAATCCAGGCTTGTGCTTCGATAACGGTTTCTTTGCCTGTGAATGGCTTTCCACCTAGTCTAGAAAACTTTTGATATAGATCAGCAAAATTTGATTGAGATTGAAAAGGAATATCTATCGTTGCAGGGTTTTGACCAGTTGAAGTGGTACTTTCCTGTCTCCTATTTCGTCCTCTTCTTCCGCTCATTCTTACTATCTGTAAATAGTAAGAAATCCGATTTAGGCATTCCGACGAAATATCTTAGAGAATAACAACAGATAAAAGAATAGATCAAGAAATTTGTATTCTGGTTCCACAGGTTATACTCATTCTAGGGTATACTTCACCCTATCTCTAATGAGTCATCTAAGGGGTTACACTCCGTAGCTAAAGTTCTTACTCAACCTTCAGCTCTGATACCAATTTGTCACGACCCAAACTCGATGTCCAACAAACAACATCAAATTCGTTTCGCGGGAGCTTGCAACACCATTAAATGATAAATAACACAGCGGAAATAAAAGATGATATCACTGATATAACATGAATACAATATCCGATACATCAATTTAATACAATGATAATCATCAACATCAGAGAATATACAACATAGAATACAGCGGAACATGATACAATATGAAATAAGTCTTCTCAGAATATAATACTGCAACTCTGATCCAAAAAGCTCCAAAGACAAAGCTCCAAAACTCCTATCTCGATCCACTATCAAGATTTCACCAAGCTAAACAAGTCTCGTCCATATCCAAAGAAAACTGAACTAGCTCCAGATAATCCACTGAATCTAATTATCTGAAAAACCAAACTCTAGACTGCCCGTGTAGAAAAATTTTGAGCACCCAGAGTTTAGGAAAGAAACAATAAACTCTGGATCAGTCATGGGACTGGTGTGAGCAAACAAAAACAGTTTATCTTTAAAAACAAACAATGAAATATTTTAAAATAGATTCGCAATGCTTTTTAGAAATGAGACTACCATAAGGCCTCCCGCACACACACACAATGAAAACGCAGAATCGGAGGAGATTTCTCCTTATGATAGTCAAAGATGCTTGATACGCATTAAAAAGAAACATTTGATATTATTACTAGTGCATAGTGTATTATAAATCATTTCGAAAGTAAAGATATAAATCTTAGCCAACATAGACATTTCGAACTATGCCTACTATAGCTACCATGTTCAATAGCGGGTTACCGCCAGATTCCATGGCAGGTTATACAACTAAAACCGTACAAGGCTCGTATTTGAAGAATGGATTTTCCAACAAATGGTCAGGCCAAGGAACTTCCCATTGCCACATGGAAACACCTCTGGAAGGACGCCCCGAGAACCAAACCGTTCTCTGCTAAACAAGGCCGGGAACCCCTTTTCCCAAGGGATATACATAATCTAAGCTCTGACACCAAATGTGACGATATAGGCTTTGCAACCATCGACAGTGGATAAACTCCACCGTTGCTCAAATGGGTACCTCACGATTTGCTTATCGGCCAGCCTCTCGACTATAAGGCAAACTACCAAACCAACCCCTCGACACTCGATCTCACGGACATATAGGAGTAAGAGTCATCCGTTCGCTATCTAACAAGAAGCTAGAACCCCCTATCATGTACGAACATCACTAAACAAATCTGATCCCCGTCTCTTCACACAAACAACGCAAAAGAGTTTCTCAACCTCCCACAAAAACTAAGCCCCATAGACTTATCACGTTTCCAACTTTCAATTTGCTATCCTTCGGGACAAGAAGGAAGCTCGGTAGATTGGAGTAATACTCCACACTATACGAATCGACATCCTCAACACAAACGATAATCAAGCCTACACAGAAGGCTACGTACTAAGTGTACGACTAAATAGTTCCCACATCAAGTCGAGGAACTAAAATTTTGGCCAAGTCTGATAGTTGGTTATTTAACTATCAAAGCAAACAAACAAATATTTAGCATCATAACAATCACTAGGCCCTTTTAATTAATCTTTTTTTGATAAATCATAGCCGATTATTCGCTTTAATTTATTTTTAAAAAGATATAGTCTCAAAATCATTTCAATACTGGAAAACATTTCCATATACTTATTTAATAATAAGTAATTCACAGATCTATTTATTTTCAACACTTAGAAAATATAATATATACATATACATACATATATATATATATTTAAATCACGATTAAGTATATATTTTATTCTTTAAGGAAAACATTCTTATTAAACACATTTATTTGGGTCAAAACGGATGTTGCGTAAAATATCGTCATGATAACCCAAATCAACAGTATAGGGATTCGAAAATAAGATAGATATATAAACCCCAATACTATACAAAAACATTTCCTTTCTACAATTATTTACTATAACAACAGTGTTATAGTCCATAATTTCCTTACTTCTCGAAAACGTCTATTTTAACAATGAATGTTGAAATCTTTGGTTTTGATATTTAATACATTTTAAAACATCTTCAAATCGTTTTCAAAGAATATCCATTTTATTCAATAAATTATTCACTGTCCAAAATCGTGAATATAGTTTCCCAACTAAATTCATTATCATTGCAACATTTAATTTAAAGGATTACCCATTGTCCAAAATCGTGGATATATCTCCTTTAATAACTTCTAAATTTAACTTATCAATTTCAATTGATTTCGGATTTATAAACCAATGTTTATAAATTCACATTTATATTTTATAAAAACTTCAATATACAAAATTCCTTTGTTTAACAAATTCCATTGATTATTTTATAAGAACTTCAACTTTTAAAATCACTTAATTAACAACTTCTATTTATAGCTCATTCAAATGCCAAATCCAATTTATAAATTAGTTACTTATAAATCGTTTATTTTACAAATTCATTTATTTTATAACTTCACAATTATAAATCTTATTCACTTATAAACTCCATTTATAACCTCATTTTAACACTTATAAAATTCGTTTTATAATTCTAATATTTTAATTTATAAAATATCAATTTTATAAATCTCCTATACAAACCATTTTACAAAATAGTTAACTTCACATTCCAAAATCATATTCTGGTGTTATTTCACACAAATCATAATTTCAATTATATTTCCCAAAACATTATAATTTTTATAACAATAAAAATTATAACTCTCATTTATTTAAAACAAATCCATTCCTTTAACACTTCAAAATTCAACAAAACGTATATTTTTAAAATCACTTCAAAATCCTTTTAAATTTGGAAATCATTACTTTAACATTTTTAAATTCCCAAAATATGGCCCAATGCTGCAACAGTACTAAATACAACAATCATGGCATCCGAAACATCGTATATCATATGATTACAGCATATATCACAATATCTGTAAATAAATAAAACAGCTGAGGAATCCAGTTGGACCCCCCCCAACCTATCACCTGCAACAAATATACATATTAGAAATATATATACAATGTCCGCTTCGAAGCAGACACGCGTACAAAAGATCATCCACTCATACATGGGAACGTATAGGTTCATCTGCTCCACTAGGCAGGTATATATCCAAATACCAATCATTATATTATATATCATCCAAACAATCATCAGTCATCATATAATAAATTATTTCTCACTTATATAAAAATATTAATGAGTCGGAAAGGGTGAGTTGTACTCATACTGCTTATAGTCGTCGCGATAGCGATTTATTCCGATTAAAATTAAACAAGCATTTAATTTTAACCAAAATTTTCACTAGCTCAAATAAATTTTAATCCAACTCATAATGTAGTGCTCGTCAATACAGTTCCAACGCAATTCGTTTCATAAAACGGACCTCGTATGAAATAGTTTTGACGCTACAAAGTTTATACGAATTTAAATATAATAAAATCTATATATTCTTTTTATATTTTTTTAACTTAGTTTCGATCGTGACCTTTCATCGCTGCATGATGAAATCCAGCCGTGATTTTCATCTTCCATCGCGCGAAAACCTACAGGGTTAATGTAACAACCCGCATATTTATCAATTGTATATTTAAATATTTTATCGTTCGTCGGATTTTGGTCCGAAAATCTACTTTTTGCAAACAGTCGAATTGGGACTCGAGACCACCCCCATTGAGTTCAAAATGACGTTTACGACCTTTTTGAGTATAAACTTCGATATGTTTGGAATTAGTGTAATTTTGCTACTTTTTCACTTAGGTCTTTGGTTTGGGCTGAGCCCATTAACCCCATTTTATCAACCTAGCTCCAACCCTCTTCTCTTCATTCCTTCATAATTTCCTAATACATTCAAGCTTCATAAAAAATGGGGGAAGAGAAAAGGAATTAGGAAATCCTAAGCCCTAGTTTCCATTAGCAAATCCATCTTCTTGCTCCAAACTCAAGTGAACCCATTAGTAAGCCTTCTCTTCTTCTTCTCCAACTCATTCTCTTGTCAATTTCAGAAATTTCCTAAACCTAATTTAGGAAATGTTTCTCTTTTAAGCTTAGATTGAAGCTTCTTGAGTTGTTATTGAAGAGGAATTGATCTAGCTTGCTTTCAAGCTTCTTCTTCTATTGTTTGGGTTCAAAGGTGAGATTTTTATCTCACATCTATGACTATAATTATCTTTGGTTGTTAGGTTTGAATTCCTAACACTTCTTCATGTGAATTTGCTCTTGATTTGGATTGGTTTTGTGAATATTCTAATTTTTGGGTTTTTAAGTCAGATTTGTGTGAAAATCCTTTTATGGGTGTTTGATCATGCTTTTGGTGATGCATCGAGGAGCATATAGGGCTGGGTTGCCGATTGGCATAAACCCTTAAAGCCAATGTTCATCTGGTTGCTTTTTGGAAGAGTTTGCTCTTCACTTGGATAGGCTGAAAAACAGCCCAGGCTAGATTCAGTCGACTGAAAAGTCTGTTCAGTCGACTGAACCTGGAACCCGAAAGTTTCCAAGCATGATTCAGTCGACTGAATCCTCTGTTCAGTCGACTGAACCTGGAAACAGAAAGTTTCCTGAACCTGGAAAATTTCCAGGTACAGGGTCAGTCGACTGAAAACTCTGTTCAGTCGACGGAACCTGCTGTTTGAGTCCATTTTGCCTTTTTGGATTGAATTTCCAATGTTAATCGATTCGTGTTGATTCCCTTTTGTTATTATCACTTATTATCGACTTTGATGACATTTTCTTCGTGATTTATAAGAATATCCATTTTGATGGATTCGGTATCGATTTCTTTGGATTTTATTCACATCTTTGAATGTGAATCTTTCTAAATTGATTGTTCCTACAATCACCTTTGTGATTTGTCACTTTAAAAATATAAAGGTTTTCTATACTAGTAGTAAATATCAAAACTCTTTCTTCAAATGATTTCAACATTATTTTATTACAAAGCTCGTTTTCTCAAACCGATTTCTAATCTATTAGTATATACAAACCTTTACCTCACTCGTATGAGAAATCTAATTAAACGACTTAGTAAAACAAGTGGTATGAAACGCTTGCGTTTACTTCGCCGGTTAATTCTTGGACTTGTTCGATTGAATCTCTTGTGACAATTTTCTAGTGGAGATCTACAGTTTGTTCGTAAATATTTAAGTTAAGCAAGTGGTTATGGGACATGAAGCTAAACTCATATATTTACTAGCTTAGTTTAATTGACACTTCTTGATTGATCGATGACGATCATCTTTGTGGTTTAGACTAGCAATGTGTGATGTCTCTTTGTCTATGTGGAGGACTGTTTCTCATTTTATTGAGCTTCGTCTCATTTCTTCCATGGGTCGTACCTATCTAGGTGCGTCGATGTTTGTTTACACATGGGTCGTACCTTTCTAGGTGCGTCGATGTTTATTTATGCATGGGGTGTACCTTTCTAGGTGCATCGATGTTTATTTACTTCGTGGAGCAATCGGCTCAATAAGTCGGGACATGAGGCGTATCTTTCTAGTTGCGTCGATGTTTGTCTATGCATGGGGCGTATATTTCTAAGTGCGTCGATGTTCGACTTTGCATGGGGTGTATCTTTCTAGGTGCATCGATGTTAGACATTACATGGGATGTATCTTTCTTGGTGCATCGATGTTTATTTATGCATGGGATGTATCTTTCTAGGTGCATCGATGTTTATTTGTGCATGGGGCGGGTCTTTCTAGGTGCTTCGATGCTAGAGCATGGGGCGTATCTTTCTAGGTGCGTCGATGTTCGACTGTGCATGGGGCGTGTCTTTCTAGGTGCGTCGATGTCCAGTTTATGGGATTGGCCATCCTTTTATTGTGATTTCTGGATTTCTATTTGATGATTTCTGGAATTTATGTTTCAACAGCTTTTACTTGACATTGATATATATATATGTCATTTATTGTGGCTTGGTGAATGAAACTAGGAGTATGACATTCCTTTTTATCTTTGAGAAGATCTTTGCGATATTGATTAATCTTATTGATTTTTCAATTATTTATTTATCACAGCTTGGCATTGTGATTATTATACGTTTAGTCATATCTCTTATTCTATATCATTTCTTCTGATATTTATAGCTAGACTGATCCGTTTATTATTTTCTTCTTAAATAATACTCGGGTCAGACCGAGATGTTACAGGTGCTTCTGTTTGACTTCTCTTCTGGGGTTATCATATGATCTTTTGGCTAACTACTTAGGTTAGTAGTTTATTTTGTTGTATACACTTGAGATATGGACTCATAGATGTATTCTTTTGTATAGCACGTGTTGCTATTCTTTTGTATTATTGTGGATCTTTTTGACCACTACTCTGATATACACTTTCATATGTTAGTTATATATTCATATCTTCTTCCGCCTTTGTGATATGAATTGTCTGTGACTGATTTATGTTATGTTTATTTCTATATTTGTTTCCGAAGATATTGTAGCCACTGTGTAGTAGCTTTGAGTTTGTGTCGGTAGGTCGGATTTCCCTCTTGATAAAGAAATGCATGTTATACTATCCGACATATCGATGCTCGCGCAAAGCAATTACATCGATGGTCGCTCCTCAACAGCCTTATTCTCCGTGCTAGTTGATAGCATTCACCGTAATGTCCTTGGCTAGCGTGGGTATAGAGGTGGGGCGTCACAGCTTAGTATCAGAGCCAAACTTCGGAACAATATAGAATATTATAACAAGGATCATCATCCTAAGTCCATCTTAGGAGTCGTACTTTAGGATTTAATTCGAGTCTTCGTACCGATTCATCCTATTTTCCTTATGATTCCTTGTTTTATCAATCAAGTTTAGATTGAAATTTATTTTGAGAATAACTTTTTCCTCTTCTTTCTTTCTTTCTTAAAGAAGAGAAATGGTTAGACCTGGCCGTCCCAGCATCGGTCAATCTAGTACAACTCCCCAAGATGGAGTTTTTATGTCTGCCCAGCAGCTTCTTGATCTAGTAAAGAACGCTCAAGCTGCCGGACCCAATCCAGAGCCTACTCATCCTAGATCCGGTTTTGCACGCTTGTGCAGAGACTACATCGATTTGGGTGGATGGCCATTCAAGGGATCCGAGAGTGTTATAGAAATTCAAGCTTGGCTCAAATCATACGATCGCATCTTTTCTCGCATGAACCTTATTGACCTTCATTGAGTCCAAGTGGCTTCTAGCATGCTCCAAGAAAGAGCGTTAGATTGGTATGAGCTCTTAATTTATGAAATCGTTGAAGCAGATCTCACTTGGGAGCAATTCCGGGAAAGATTCGAATCGAAATTTGTGCCGGAGGCTGAAAAAGTAACTTTGGCCCGGCGTTTTATTGACCTTGTTCAAGGTGGATCTTCTGTGACAGACTATGTCGCATCTTTCGAATCTCTTTCCAAATACGGGGTTGAATACATTAACACCCCAATGAAGTAAAATCAGAGATTTGTCTATGGCTTGAATAAGAATCTTAAGAAGCCATTACTCCTGAAACTTGAGGTTTCATTTGATCAGCTTATTGATATCGCTCTTCGTCTTGAAAAGGCCGATAATGAAGGTGATGTTGAAGTTGTGCATGCCCAACAGAACTTCGACAATAAATTGAAGAGGCCTATCAAATTCAAAGGCCCCAATTCTAATAAGAAAGGGAAGCAACAAATTCCAGTAGCAAAGACTCCTACCTCTAGTCGTGGTCAATGCTACAATTGTGGTTCCACGGACCATTATGCAAGGGAGTGTCCGAGACCCCTCTTTTGTCGCTATTGCAAGAATTCGAGTCACCATATTACTGCATGTCCCGTACTTCAAAGTAAGAAGGAGGGAAAGCTCAATGCAGTGCAAGCCCCTAGAAACTCTTCTCTCGGTCAAGGTATTTTTCACTCAATCCTTGATGGCATTGTTTTATTTCTTGATCTTCTTATTTGAGTTCTTGTTGATACGGGTTTCATCTCATTATTTTTATATCAAAAGAACTTGTCGATTCTTTTTCTTTGAATATTTTGGGCTTGATGACTTCTTTGAGGATTGTGAATCCGGATGGTAGATCTGCAACACTCAATTTTCTTTCTATTGATGCCGAAACTATTTTATGTGATTTTTCTTTTCGAGCCGATATTTTTACTTAGGCTCCGGAATTGATTTTTGTAAGGATTGGCTTAGTCGTTGCGAGGCCCATATCCTATTTTCCATGTGGACTATTCATCTCCGACATTTTCTATCTGCTAAGCAGATTTCTATTTTTTCTTGTGATTTCGATTTCAAATTTTTGAAGGCATCATTTTATTCTTTAAGCCCTCAAGATGAGAAAAGTGTTATTTCTCTTATCTAAATAATTTGTGAAACTTTTTCGGTATTTTTGAGTTTGTCTTAGGACTGCCACCTAAGCAATTTTTTGAGTAGTGTTAAGCTCTTTTTAGTTCGACCTTGCCACCGATTTTCATTTGCTACGAGTTGCGGGAGTTAGCATTCCACTTACCGCATTCCGCACTCGTTATGATTCTATGAATGAATTATTATGTCATTCAGTTTGCTCATCTTATTTCATCCATATTCTAAATCGAGTATTCTACGAATATCTCGATGACTCCATCTTTGTATTTATTAATTTCGGATGAAAATTGAAATTAAAATTTTGCAAATCTTTTTCATAAGATTTATTTATAAGTACAATTTGATTTGCTCTTAAACAAGCAAATAATATTATTAGAGGTTTTTAAGAAATATGTTTACTATATCGAAGATGATTTTGTGATTATATTGCCCATTTAGTGTGTTAAGAATTCTGGTCGATGCGCTTGATCAACGTTATCGATAAGAATCTCCTAAACGCTTTGATGAGACAATCAGACACGATATATTGACTTGTAAAATGTAAATTTTTCTAGAAATATTTTTACATTGAGATAATTGTAATCTTGAAATTTTTAACTTTTCGGGAAAGAAAATTATTTAAAAGTTCTTTCTTTTCGATACTCTTATTCTTGTGATTCTCATGGGGAACCAAGACTTTATCTTTTGTACCAATGCTAATCGTATTGGTTTGGATGCCGTTCTCTTGCAAAGGAGAACGTGTTATAACTTGTGCTTCTAAATCATTATAGCCTATCGAGACTAGATATACCACTCGTGATCTAGTGCTCACTGTTATTGTTTCTACTTTTAGAGTTTGGCATCATCATTTTTGGGGGAGAAATTTGTTCTCCACCTCGATCATAAATCTTTGGAATATTTATTTTCTCATAAGGAACTTCATGTTGACTCGAGTTCCTAGCATCTTATGATCTTGATATTCTTTTATTCCCGAAAGGGAAATCGTGTTGCAAACGCGCTTTGTCGTAGGCAACAAGTTGTTGATTCTTTGATGTTGTCGGAATGGAATTTTCTTTTTATCAAGTTCATCGGGCGTTTTGATGTACTTCATTTTATTGAGTTTCATCTTATTTCTTTTATGGACTTGCGTCTGATGTTCTTTTATGGCGTTCGGTTCATCGGATGAACTGTTATTATACTACATCGATGTTCCATCTTATCTGGATCAATGGATGTACCATTATTATACTATATCGTTGTTCCGGTTTATCGGCTCATTGGACGTACCGTTTCTGTACTACGTCGGTGTTCCGAAATTATTCGGGCTTTGGTTCATTGGGCGTACTGTTTTAGTACTATGCTGATATTCCAAATTATTTGAGTTTCTAGTTTCTCGGGCGTACCGTTTCTGTACTACGCCGTTGCACTGGCTCAATTTTCTGCTATTCTTGACGTTCTCCACGTCTTTTATCTACGGAAATACCTTAGGGATTCCGGTTTTTATTCTTGAGCCCGGTGATATTGTGGAAATTGAAGTTTCACCGGTTTTGATTTATGAGCAATATTCCATTCCCATCCTTGCTTCGGAGGTTGAGCGCCTTCGGAATAAAGATATTCTTCTTGTGAGAGTTCAATGGTTCTCAAATCTTAGGGATTACTCCTGAGAATCTAGAGAATTCATCGAGCGATCCCGTTCAGGTTTACTCTTTCATACTCCTTATGGTGAACTTCCTATTTCAAATTTTCTTTTGTGTTAATATGCTTCTATGGTTGTTACTTCTTATTTTCTTCTTAAGTATTGCGAGGACGCAATTTCTTTAAGGAGGGAAGTCTGTAACAACCCGCATATTTATCAATTGTATATTTAAATATTTTATCGTTCGTCGGATTTTGGTCCGAAAACCTACTTTTTGCAAATAGTCAAATTGGGACTCGAGACCACCCCCATTGAGTTCAAAATGACGTTTGCGACCTTTTTGAGTATAAACTTCGATATGTTTGGAGTTGGTGTAATTTTGCTACTTTTTCACTTAGGGCTTTGGTTTGGGCTGAGCCCATTAACCCCATTTTATCAACCTAGCTCCAACCCTCTTCTCTTCATTCCTTCATCATTTCCTAATACATTCAAGCTTCATAAAAAAATGGGGGAAGAGAAAAAGAATTAGGAAATCCTAAGCCCTAGTTTCCATTAGCAAATCCATCTTCTTGCTCCAACTCAAGTGAACCCATTGGTAAGCCTTCTCTTCTTCTTCTCAAACTCATTCTCTTTCCAATTTTAGAAATATCCTAAACCTAATTTAGGAAATGTTTCTCTTTTAAGCTTAGATTGAAGCTTCTTGAGTTGTTATTGAAGAGGAATTGATCTAGCTTGCTTTCAAGCTTCTTCTTCTATTGTTTGGGTTCAAAGGTGAGATTTTTATCTCACATCTATGACTATAATTATCTTTGGTTGTTAGGTTTGAATTCCTAACACTTCTTCATGTGAATTTGCTCTTAATTTGGATTGGTTTTGTGAATATTCCAATTTTTGGATTTTTAAGTCAAATTTGTGTGAAAATCCTTTTATGGGTGTTTGATCATGCTTTTGGTGATGCATCGAGGAGCATATAGGGCCGGGTTGCCGATTGGCATAAACCCTTAGAGCCAATGTTCGTCTGGTTGCTTTTTGGAAGAGTTTGCTCTTCATTTGGATAGGCTGAAAAACAGCCTAGGCAAGATTCAATCGACTAAAAAGTCTGTTCAGTCGACTAAACCAGTAACCCGAAAGTTTCCAGGCATGATTCGGTCGACTGAATCCTCTGTTCAGTCGACTGAACCTGGAAACAGAAAGTTTCCTGAACCTGGAAAATTTCCAGGTACAGGGTCAGTGGACTGAAAACTCTGTTCAGTCGATTGAACCTGCTGTTTGAGTCCATTTTGCCTTATTGGATTGAATTTCCAATGTTAATCGATTCGTGTTGATTCCCTTTTGTTATTATCACTTATTATCGACTTTGATGACATTTTCTTCGTGATTTATGGGAATATCCATTTTGATGGATTCGGTATCGATTTCTTTGGATTTTATTCACGTCTTTGAATGTGAATCTTTATGAATTGATTGTTCCTACAATCATCTTTGTGATTTGTCACTTTAAAAATATAAAGGTTTTCTATACTAGTAGTAAATATCAAAACTCTTTCTTCAAATGATCTCAACACTATTTTATTACAAAGCTCGTTTTCTCAAACCGATTTCCAATCTACTAGTATATACAAATCTTTACCTCACTCGTATGAGAAATCTAATTAAACAACTTAGTAAAACAAGTGGTATGAAACGCTTGCGTTTACTTCGCCGGTTAATTCTTCGACTTGTTCGATTGAATCTCTTGTGACAATTTTCTAGTGGAGATCTACAGTTTGTTTGTAAATATTGAAGTTAAGCAAGTGGTTATGGGACATAAAGCTAAACTCATATATTTACTAGCTTAGTGTAATTGACACTTCTCGATTGATCGATGACGATCATCTTTGTGGTTTAGACTAGCAATGTGCGATGTCTCTTTGTCTATGTGGAGGACTGTTTCTCATTTTATTGAGCTTCGTCTCATTTCTTTCATGGGTCATACCTATCTAGGTGCGTCGATGTTTGTTTACACATGGGTCATACCTTTCTACGTGCGTCGATGTTTATTTATGCATGGGGTGTACCTTTCTAGGTGCATCGATGTTTATTTACTTCGTGGAGCAATCAGCTCAATAAGTCGGGACATGGGGCGTATCTTTCTAGTTGCGTCGATGTTCGTCTATGCATGGGGCATATCTTTCTAGGTGCGTCGATCTTCGACTTTGCATGGGGTGTATCTTTCTAGGTGCATCAATGTTAGATATTAAATGGGATGTATCTTTATAGGTGCATCGATGTTTATTTATTCATGGGATGTATCTTTCTAGGGGCATCAATGTTTATTTGTGCATGGGGTCTTTCTAGGTGCGTCGATGCTAGAGCATGGGGCGTATCTTTCTAGGTGCATCGATGTTCGACTGTGCATGAGGCGTGTCTTTCTAGGTGCGTCGATGTCCAATTTATGGGATTGGCCATCCTTTTATTGTGATTTCTGGATTTCTATTTGATGATTTCTGGAATTTATGTTTCGCCAGCTTTTACGATTGACATTGATATATATGTCATTTATTGTGGCTTGGTGAATGAAATTAGGAGTATGACATTCCTTTTTGTCTTTGAGAAGATCTTTACGATATTGATTAATATTATTGATTTTTCAATTATTTATTTATCACAGCTTGGCATTGTGATTATTATACGTTTAGTCATATCTCTTATTCTATATCATTTCTTCTAATATTTATAGCTAGACTGATCCATTTATTATTTTCTTCTTAAATAATACTCGGGTCAGACCGAGATGTTACAGGTGCTTCTGTTTGACTTCTCTTCTGGGGTTATCATATGATCTTTTGGCTAACTACTTAGATTAGTAGTTTATTTTGTTGTATACACTTGAGATATGGACTTATAGATGTATTCTTTTGTATAGCATGTGTTGCTATTCTTTGTATTATGGTGGATCTTTTTGACCACTACTCTGATATACACTTTCATGTGTTAGTTATATATTCATATCTTCTTCCGCCTTTGTGATATGAATTGTTTGTGACTGATTTATGTTATGTTTATTTCTATATTTGTTTCTGAAGATATTATAGCCACTGTGTAGTAGCTTTGAGTTTGTGTCGGTAGGTCGGATTTCCCTCCTGATACAGAAATGCATGTTATACTATTTGACATATCGATGCTCGCGCAAAGCAATTACATGGATGGTCGCTCCTCAACAGCCTTATTCTCCATGCTAGTTGACAGCATTCACCGTAATATCCTTGGCTAGTGTGGGTATAGAGGCGGGGCGTCACATTTAAAGAACCCATCGGCCGCCATTGTTTGGTGAATTATCGCGGCCACCACGTCCACTTCAACGCCAATCAGGCTTCGCCGCGATGAAGCCCTACCTCTACACTACCCTCGGCCATGAGCACGTGCAGCTCGGTCGTGCCTTTTCCTAAGAAATTGTGTCCAAACGCGAATCCTTCTCGAGCAAATTATGATCAAACGCCGCCACCATAGTCGATCATAGCCGTTGATCTCCTAGTACTCGGGGGGCTTGACCTTTTTGCAGTTGAAAGTTTCGCGCAAAAGTTTACGGATTTAGAGATATTAGAGGAGAAAGATCGTGCAATTATAGCCATAGAAAATGTAATGGCGGCTAGGGCTTCTAGGGTTAGGGTTTTGGTGAAAATAATGAATTATGAAGTCCATTTAAAGAAAAAAATTCGACACTATTCACCCGAAAATTTTTCGAACTCGAAACGAAGCGTGCCGCCTGTCGTTTGAATCCCCTATTCCAAACACAATGCAATATATATTAGGAGCCAATTCGATCATATTTGGAAGATAGGTTTTCAAATCGACTATCTAAATTTAAATTTCACTTATACCAATTTCTACACATTTTCGCCTGCCCCGGACAAATCGTAAATCCGATTGACGCGAAATTTGAAATCTTACAATAATATAACATTACGGATCCAATGAAACTAGTTTCAGCAAAATCCGAGACTGTATGAAAAATGACTATTTTTCCTCATCAATTAAATATTAAAATATTCAATTTTTATAAATTAACTTTTAATTCGATTTTAAAAGTTCTCTAACATCCTTCTAATCCAAATAGAATTTATTTCAACTTTGTAGATCATTTTTATTCACTTTAAATTCAATTTTCTATTATTTTTACAATTTCAAATATTAAATCAACAATTTAATCATCCATTTAAAGCACTATATTCAAATATTATTTATTCAGCTTATAGACTTTACTTGGGAATATTTAAAATCAATTAAATATACGAATTTCAAATGACAAAAATTCTGGGTTGTTACATTTCCCGTCACATCAAAGAGCAAGTTCATGCTTCCTCTGGAACAATCTAAAAGACCGGTGCTGCAAATCAAGACCATGAGAAAAAAGGAGAGAATCTGAAGCATGAACAGGGATCAAAAGGCAATCTTCTAGTTTTCAATCAACTCTCCAAAACTATCGAAATGTCTAGAAACTGCCTCAAAGGCCAGAATCTCAAACTAAAGCCAACAAAATAAAGAGAAGAGAATCTGAAGCTTGAACAGACGTCATAGATCAGATCTTCAACCTTCAATTAAGTCTCCAAGCATCTACGTTACAGTTTCATTTGGTTTTTTGAATGTAAAAGCATCGATTTAGGGAAAGGAAATCGCTCTCTTTCGTCTGCTCTCAGCAAATCCTAGAATCAGATTTGTAGGAGAGAGTTAAAATGAGAAGTGTGGATGTGCATACCCTAATCTATCTTTCTTTAGCACATGCGGTCATTTCTCATTTTCTACTCGATCCATCTTTTGCTGCACTTTATTTTATATGGGCTGTATTTTCCCAGCCCACAAGCTCTGTATACTGTTATACAAACAGAGTATCGTATCTCATTTGTATTACTCGAAACTGATGTACAATTTAAATCATCAATACAATTCAATCAATTTCGAAATTCGAAATTATTCTGTAAATCAGATTTCCCAACTAACTAAAGAGAGAGCGAAATAGCCACCCATGAATAATAAATATGGAGTTGTTGATCGGTCCAGAAAAGTCAAAAAGAAGTACAGTGAAACATTACGTGAAAGGAGCTGATAATGGCTGCAAGTTAGTGCTAAAGCAGTGAAGAACGAGACATTATATTGAATAGACAAGTAGTAAGTTGAATTTAGAACTGAAGCACAAATAGTGAATAAAACATAAAAATTGAATAAACATGACATTTTTTTATGCAAGTAGACTAGAACTGGAAGTTTTGTAGTAGTGTAAAACAATATATACATCATTCTTTTTAATGGATATATGCTTAATCTTGGAATTGGTTATATGTTCATTTTGTATAATAAGCCGTAAGGCAAACATCAATTTTTATGTTTTATTTTTTTGTATTTTGCATCAATGACTATAGAAGCAATTTGACATAAAATGCGTGTGCATCGATGCACACAAAGATAACTGTTTAATCAGTAATGGTCAAAGAACCATAGGATTGATCCACTGACAAATATCTTTGGTGATAACTATCTACTAAATCCATTCAGCATTAACTACTACCTATTTGCTTTTTTTCATTCTTATAGATTTAGTAGTAATAAAGGTAATGCTTATTTGATCAATTTTCTGAAACCGAGTTTGTATTGAAATGATTTTTATAATTCTCCTATAGTCAAAGTTTGGGTATGATAGTATGGCTTAGTTTGGGTGTTAAGCATCTGGATAACACTTGAGAATGCTGTGGATTTCAATAATAGAATGCACCTACTAACTAGATTGTTGGGTCTGGCTTGTTTACAGGACATTTGATATAGTTTTTTAACGTCATATCATTTGTATATGAATATCGTCTGTTTGTACAAGTAATGTTGTCTATTGGTACAAATGATAACATAAATTGTAACATTATAGGCAGTTATAATCTAAATGCACGTATTGTGGGACATATTAATGGCTTTCAGATTTTGTTGGCATTATAGTGTATTAGATTTATAAGAAAAAAAATTTATATTGGATTGTAGATATTGTTAATGCAATGTTTACATTTTTCAAGATGTAAAACAACGGATTTTATTATTATTGGAAGATCCACCTTGAATTTATCATGATGCAATAGAATGAAAATATATTAAATGCTTCAGCATAGTATTATGTTTCTATCTTTTTTGCATTAATCTTTGGAGACAAAAGTATTGTATATATTTTCATATTCCAAGTTTCATAATAACCGCATTCAATGAAATATTCATAAACAAGAATACATTTTTGAATATGTCATTTGAAAGTTTAAGTTTGTAAACCTTTGAATATCAATGCACATTATAGCTTCACTTTGTGGTTCTAGAGTCATCCCGATTAAGTGTAGTGTTGATCCTATATTTTATTATGTTGGTTGGAGTTTTCACTATGTTGGTTGGATTATTTATTATGTTGGTTGGATTTGATGTTTTGGGTCCAATTGCATTGGATTCAATTTGATTCTTGTCATGACTATTATAGCCTTTTGCTTATTTTCAAATGCATGTAGCCATTATATATATAGACATGCGCGTGCGCACTTACTGCTTGGTTGTTTCGAAAACAATATTATTGATGTTTTACTATTAAAAATAGGTAGATGCTAAAAGCATTAGGGGGCCATGCTAAGGAATACCGTGATTTTCTTTTTACCATTTCGCTCAGCGGAAAACCACCGACCAAATTGTTGTTTGTGTAGGATCTAAATTAACCCTAGAGGGGGGGGGTGAATAGGGTTATAGCAAATTTTCTTAATTTAAATACAAAAATAAACTTCAGAAATAAATATACTGAAAATAAATCACACACAAGATTTACCCAGCTTCGGCAACCCCTGCCTACTGCTGCATTCCCAGATTTCTATTAGAATTAAACAGTATCACGCTTACAAACACTCTAACAGACTTGCAAACCCTGCTACCGCCTATAGAGTTTTGCAAACTCGCAACCCCTGCTTACTGAACTAACTCTAAATAGACAATCAGACACAACCTAAAACCTAGGTGGTGATTTACCTAAACTCTTTGATTCGTAGAATAAACAAAAAACAATAATTAAGAATGAAATAGCCCTAAACTATTCAATATCACAATATTAATAAAAAAATTAAAGTAGAATCCCCCTTTTATAATAAGAAACACGGCCGGCCCATCTTCTTTTAACCCGTCCCTTTTTTTTTTCTCTTCGTTCGTGATAAAAAATGGCGGCCTATTCCTTTAGGGCTTCGTCCCTGATCTCCAAATTAGGGCTTTTGAAGCGCCGATGGTTTGTGGATTGATTCGATGATCTTTTGCGTGTATTCTTGATTGATTGTTGCTCACGTCGGCTACTTCGTTGATCGAATTTGGCTTTGGTATGTAATTTTATACTTTGTGCTTTTCTGATTTTATGCTTGAATTCGATCAGATAATTGCCGATGATGATTGGGTATTTTATAGGTGCTCGATTTCCTTGTATTGCGTTCGTTTGAATATATTTGAATTTTTCAATTTTGTGCTTTTGGCCATTCGATTTACTTGAATGCTCGTGATTTATCTGACTTGGTCATATAACTTGAATAACACGAATTTTAAAACAAAAACGACTTGTTCAATTTTGCTTGGCCACGGCTTTGATTTTGGACTTGTTCAACTGGACTTCGGCTATCAGATATTGTTTTGATGCTTGCGATTTTACCTTGACCAATTCATATGCGAATACTTCTGTTACTTGCATCCCACGGCTTTGAATTGTAATTGTGGTTGATTTATTTTTACGTGGTGGCCACAGCTTTGGTTTGTGACATTTGACTTTGTCACGTTCGTATATTTTTCATAACTTGATTCTATGCCTTGCTTTGAGACGTTTGGTTATCACTGGCTTCGACTTGGTATTGACTGTTTCAATTTGTCACACACGTGATTTCTGATTTGTGAATTATTCTTGGCTATGTTACAGTTTGCAATGTCTCGATTTTGATGTATGCATGTATACGTATGTGTTTGGGAAAGAATAACTACTACATCCAATTTACTGCATGTATACTTGAAGTTGTATCACATACGTTGTTCACTTGGTCCTGAGCACTGCTTGTTGCACTTGTGTACATGGTAGAGTTCATCTTCATTCTGTAGACCTGAACTTTGAGTTGCTGTTGCATATGAGTTTGGGCATGGGTATTTGCAGTTTCATGTTGGCCATTTGGTCGTTATGTTGATTGTTGAGTTGCTTCATGTTTTCTTGTTTCCATGTTTTAACTGCTTCAATTGCTTAGTGCATTGTTGTTTGCATTGCATTATAACTTCAAGCATGCTGCCACTGTGTTGCTTACTGATTTGAGCTGCAGACCATGTTTTATTCGATATGCATGGCTGCTATAACAGCTCGACCATTTCACTTCATTCACTTTGTACTTGATAGTTCACTGCCATAATGTACATTTGCATCTTGGGTTGTAATTGGGTTGGTCTGCACTGCTACAGTTCAACTGGTGCTTCATTTTGCAGCTGGTCTTTGTATCTTTGCATGTGCATTGTAGTCTTCACATGTTGTAACCTGGTCTGCACTGAGCACTTAAACTTGTATCTGTGCACTGGTGTAGTTCCAATTCATGTTGCTGGACTTGTTGTAAAGTTGTGCTTGCATTTTGATATTGTTTCTGGCCTGTGCACATTGTTGCATGCATTGAGTATTTTGTATTTCGGCATTGACCACTGTTTTCATTCTGACCATTGAGTTTGAGCATTTGTAGTTGTATTACTTGATATCCACTATTGTCACTGGTTCCATTATACATGCATTGCCATTGCTTAGTGTCTTGATCAATGTTCAGCCATGTTGCTTGTTTGTAGTGTTTGGTGACTGATGCATTACTGTAGTTGCCATATCTCATGCTCGAGCTCTTTGCATACTTCATGACTGCCTTGTGTTGAACCCAGTTTTAAAAACTCGGGTTTGACCTTGTGCTTGTGTCGTGATTTTGAATATATTGCACCTGAGTTGAACCTGTCTGTATATTTGGGTTTGACCTGTGCTCACCTGTCCCTGTAAATCAATCAAGTGTATATATCGGTGTGCACGGCCTTGTGGCATATACAGTAATACATTGTGTATGTCACAAGTTGTTCGTGTATGATGAATTCAAATTTAAATTATGACGAACAACCCAAATAACTGAGGCAAATAATATTTTCAAAATCCATCTTTTTATTTTATATTGCAAAAATATTTTATTTTCAATTTTACTGCGTTAGTGAATATTTTTGCAGATTACTCAGATGCTGGATTCAAACTGGAATGCAGTCAAAAATAAATATACGAGTGTGAGTGATATGTAGTGAGGTGAATATGTAAATATGAAATGTGATGTATTGTAGTCAAAAAAAAATGTATATGTATAGTGAGAGCTTGAAATTGTACTATCAAAGTTGTAATAAATATTTGTTTGAATAAAATATTCATTTGAATTCAAAAACTGTGTTATTTATTTTTATTCAGCAAATATTTATTTATTCTGTGAAAATTAAAATAGTACGTTAACAAATACATTTAAGTGAATGTATATATGTTTATTATCATCAAACAAAAATCATATAGCGCAAGGCGCATATTCAACAATCTCCCCCTTTTGATGATAACAAACATATATATAAGATTTTGAATATATTAAATGTATTTGATAATTTCAATTGCTCCCCCTATTTGAATGCTCCCTCTCTACACAATGCTCCCCCTACATATATGCATAGAAATATATAAGAGAGTCTATATGCACAATGAAAATTATTTGACCTTTGCTTGATTCTATTCGACAAAAAAATCTTAACTTTTCTCTCCCCCTTTTGTTATCAGCAAAAGAATAACAGTGTTATAAAAATAGGGATGAAGTGATAGACATGAATCAAACATTTAACTCAATTGAATATAAATATCAAATTTCAATAAAACTCAAACAAAAATCATAATTACCCTTGTCAAGCGCATATTCCACTTTCAGAAGTGATGGAGATAGAATCATCAAAATTTCATATAGATATGCCTATTTGTGGTATATTTATTTCTGGAAATTTGAATATCTACTAACCATGCATAACCGTTAGGACTTTTAAATGAGATTAGTAGTATTCCAATTTAATTTTAAAAAATGAAATCAAGTATCTTCTAACCACGCATGACCGTGAGGACTTTTAAATGGGATTAGAATCAACTTGTCTATTAAATCAATTATTTTTAATATGCGTTCCATACATGCATAACCGTGAGGACTTTTAAATGAGCATGGAAGCACATAATCAAAAAAAAATCCAAGTAAATCACCCATGCATGACCGTGAGGACTTTTAAATGAGAGTGAATACTTTGGATATTTATTTTTAATTGCTGAATATAAGAAATTGAAGCACAAATAATTTCCTTCACCGATTTAAAGATATTGAAGAACAAATGATTTCCTTTGTAAACTACCACAAATTTACATATTAAATATGATTTTGATGAGTGATGTTCGATAGAAAGATGATAGAAATAGAAATGGTCATGGAATTATTACCCAACAAAAAAATTTTTATGACTCTTGTTATGAAATTCTAAAGAAATTTCCTAATTATATTTTCTCGAGTTTTAATATATGATAAATATCAACACTCATCACTTTTTCAATCACTATTCATCTTTTCGATAATCATTAGGGAGTTAGATTGGTAAAAAAAATTGTCATTTAGAATCAAATTCAAAAATCAAAATTAAAAAAAATGATTAGTCAACCTCTATAATTCCCAAATCTAAACGTAATTTGGAAAATCTGTCTTCGGGGAGAGGTTTTGTGAAAATATCAGCAAGTTGAGTTTCTGTTGAAATATATTCAATGCAAATGTCTTCTTTAGCAATGTGATCTCGAAGAAAATGGTGTCTCACATCAATGTGTTTTGTGCGAGAGTGATGAACAGGATTATTTGACAAATCTATAGCACTCCTACTATCACATTTTAATGGGACTTGTTTATAGACTAAGCCAAAATCAGAAAGAGTTTGCATCATCCATAGAATTTGAGCACAACAACTTCCCAAAGCAATATATTCTGCTTCAGTGGTGGATAATGCAACACAATTCTGTTTCCGACTTGACCATGAGACTAATGAATGTCCTAGCATGAAACATGTTCCACTAGTGCTTTTTCTGTCAACTAATGAACCAGCATAATCAGCATCGGAATAACCTACTAAATCAAAATTTTCACAAGAGGGGTACCATAGTCCAAATTTGTGTGTGTGAAAGATATCTCAAAATTCGTTTAGTAGCTTTTAAATGAGATTCTTTGGGATTAGCTTGAAAACGTGCACACAAGCATACAGAAAACATAATATCAGGTCTAGAAGCAGTAAGATAGAGAAGTGAACCGATTATCCCTCAATATCTCTTTTGATCAATTGCAATTCCTTTCTCATCTTTGTCCAACTTTGTTGATGGGCTCATAGGAGTTCTTAATGGTTTGGAATTTTCGACTCCAAATTTCTTCAATAGCTCCAACACATATTTGGATTGTGAAATGAAGATACCATCACTGCTTTGCTTAATTTGAAATCCAAGAAAGTATTTCAATTCACCAACCAAACTCATCTCAAACTTAGCCTGCATGACTTGTTCAAAATTCTCACACAAAAGTTCATTAGTAGCGCCATAAATAATATCATCCACATAAATCTGAACAATCAAAAAATCATGTTCTTTATGTAATAGAAACAGAGTCGTGTCAGCACTTCCCTTTTTAAAACCATTTTCCAAAAGGTATGTACAGAGACAGTCATACCAAGCTCTTGGCGCTTGCTTAAGACCATATAATGCTTTTTCTAGCTTATACACATGATTTGGAAATTCATGATTTTCAAAACCGGGTGGTTGTTCAACAAAAACTTCTTCTTTTAAATCACCATTCAAAAAGGCACTTTTTACATCCATTTGTTTAAGTTTGAAACCCTTGTAACATGCAAAACTTAGCAAGATTCTAATGGCTTCTAACCTAGCAACTGGAGCAAATGTTTCATCAAAGTCTATGCCTTCTATTTGGTTATAACCTTTTGCAACCAACCTAGCCTTGTTTCTAATTACATTTCCTGATTCGTCAAATTTATTTTTAAACACCCATTTAGTCCTTACGATTGGATAGTCATTAGGCCTAGGAACTAAATTCCAGACTTTGTTTCTCTCAAATTGATTAAGTTCATTTTGCATTGCTAAAAACCAATTATCATCATTAAGAGCCATTTCAACAGAATCAGGTTCAATTTCAGAAATAAAACCACTATGACAACAAAACGCACATAAATTTTCATCAAATGAAGAACGAGTACGTATACCTTCCGTAGGATCACCAATAATTAATTCAGGAGGATGATTAGGTTTGAATTTTAATTTATCAGCATCAACAGTCCTCCTTTCAGTTTTCTTACTAAATGTCCCTTCTTCAGTGCCTTCAGGATCTACTCCATCATCAACCATCCTTTCAGTCGTTTTTTCCAGATCAGATTCATCAAATTTCACATTGATTGACTCAACAATTGTCTTCGTTCGTTTGTTATATATCCTGTAAGCCTTACTCCTTGTTGAATAGCCCATGAAAATTCCATCATCAGCCTTTGATTCAAATTTTCCAAGTTGATCACCTGTGTTAAGAATGAAACAAGGACACCCAAATATACGAAAATAAGAAATGTTAGGTTTCCTTTCATGCCACAGTTCATAAGACGTTTTGCCAAGTATTGGTCTAATCATTACTCTATTCATTACATAGCACGAAGTATTCACTGCCTCTGCCCAAAAGATTAGAGGTAGCTTATACTCACTTAACATGGATCTAGCCAATTCCTGTAATGTACGATTTTTCCTTTCAACCACCCCATTTTGTTGAGGTGTTCGTGGAGCAGAAAATTCATGTTTTAAACCGTTTTCTTCACAAAAATTTTCAAATTCAAAATTTTCAAATTCGCCTCCATGATCACTTCTCAAGGTTTTAATTGTAACTCCTTTTTCATTTTGAACAAGTTTTGCAAACTTTGAAAAATATGCCAAAGATTCAGACTTTTTGGCTAAAAAGTAAACCCATGTAAATCTAGAATAATCATCAACCAATACATAACAATAACGTTTTCCATTCAAGCTTGAAATTTCATTTGGTCCAAATAAATCCATGTGAACTAATTCGAGGACCCTTGACGTGCTAACAATGTTTTTAGGATGAAATGATGATCGACTAAGCTTGCTCAAGGAACATGCTTTACACACTTTATTATTTTTAAATTTCTGATGTGGTAACCCTCTGACTAATTCTTTTGATTCGAGTTTTTCTAAGAGACTCATGCTAGCATGTCCAAGTCTCCTATGCCATAAATATGCCTCTTCGTCAGTGGCTACTAAACATCTAGAAAGTTTTAGATTATCAAATGAAAGTGAGTAAACATTCCCTTTTCTTTTGCCCATAAAAACAATGTTACTAGAAGATTTATCAATAATTTTGCAAGTATCACTATCAAAAATCACGTTCATACCTTTGTCACATAGTTGGCTAATAGAAATGAGATTGTGATGCAGATTTTCAACGTATAAAACATTAGTCAAAGAAAAAATACCGTTACCAACTTCACCTTTGCCAATAATCTTACACTTGCTATTGTCTCCCATGATCACATTTCCACCTTTAAAATTCTCTAAGCTAAGGAACTTCGATTTGTCACCTGTCATATGTCTAGAACAACCTGAATCTAGAAACCATTCTTGTTGTTCCTTAGCTCGCCAACAGACCTACATAAGAAGAGATGAAGATGACCTAGAGAAACTCTTAGGTCCAATGTTATTTGTGATAGAAGCATTGTGAATAAACAATCCCTTTGGAATCCATACTTGTTTTGTCCTTTTATTTTTATTACAATAAACATGAAATTTGTTTTTAGAATTCTTAGGAACCCAAACTTGTATAAATTTTGTGTTCTTGTTCCTATGACTATCATTTTCATCACGACATTTATATATTTCACATCTGTCAAAGACATTCTTATATTTTGCATTATCATCAACTTGTGTTTTCCCAAAACCTAGTCCTTTCCCGTTGTTAGCAAAAATTTGATTTCCTAATAACATGTTGAAAGATTTTTCGCCTCTTGAAAAGTTACTCAAAGATTTCTCAAGACTTTGGACTTTGATTTTTAATGTTGAGTTTTCAGTAACAAGTGAGGTGCATCGATTAATAAAATCCTTTCTCCTAGTGTTGATGGTTTCCTTAAGATTCAAGTTTTCACTTTCAAGACTTTCAAAGTTTTTCCTCAGTTTTGATAATTCTGAATCTAAAATCTTACATTTTTTACATTCTAGGTTTTGAATATTTTCAATTTCAGTTTCTAGCCTAGAATTTTCATGAACAAGTTCTCTCCTATCAGATTTTAGTTTTTCAATTTTAGATTCAAGAGTATCAATCATTTTAGTAAAATCACAACACATTGAAACAAGTTCTTTATAAGAATAGTTACTTACCTCACTAGATTCCTCTAGGCTTGCTTCTGAATCCGATTTTGACATAAGACACAAGTTAGCCTCCTCTGAGCTATTATTTGAAACTTCCTCTCCTTCTTCATCATCCCAAGTTGCTGCAAAAGCCTTCTTTTTCTTTTTCTTTCCTTTGTTGTTTTTGAGAAGTGGACATTTTTGTTTGAAGTGGCCAGGCTTCTTGCAGTTATAGCATGTCAATTCATTGTCGGAATCGTCAGAATTCTTCGACTTATTACCACTTATTTTCTTCTTTCGTGACTTGAATCTTGACCATTTTTTAAGATTATTGACAGCCATTGCAAGCTCTTCAATTGGATCTTCTTCTTCTTCATCGCTTTCTTCTTTGCTTTTTAAGGCAATCGTCTTCTTCTTTGGTTCGGAGTTATTGCGTTCTTCCTTTGCTTTTAGCTCAAGCTCATATGTCATCAAGTTTCCAATCAACTCCTCCATGCTTAGTTTGCTTAGATCTTTCGATTCCTGGATTGCCGTGACTTTTGCCTCAAAGTTCATTGGTAAAACTCGTAGTATCTTTCGCACAAGCTCTACCTCAGTGAATACCTTCCCAAGCGCTCTAGCATTGTATACCAAGGTTGAAAAACGTCCAAACATATCCTTTATGCTCTCGCCTTTATCCATCACAAAGTTTTCGTATTCATTGCTGAACAGGGCTAGCCGAGACTCCTTGACTTGAGAAGTTCCTTCGTGTGTCACCTCCAAAGTATGCCATATTTCCTGTGCTGTTGTACAATGAGAGATTCTATTAAATTCATTTTTATCTAGAGCACATATCAAAGCATTCATGGCTTTAGCATTTGTCGTTTTCAATTTCTTATCGTTTGCATCCCACCTATCCTTAGGTTTAGGAATCTCAGTATCACCAACGATTATAGTGGGGGGTTTATAGCCAGTTTCAATAATATCCCAAACTTCATAATCAACAGAACTGAGATAGATACCCATCCTAACTTTCCAATAAGCATAATCATTCCCGTTAAACATGGGTGGCCTAGCAATAGATTTCCCCTCAGAAAAAGCATTATTTTGTAGACTCATGACTCTAGAGTTAAAAAAATATATACCAGGCTCTGATACCACTTGTAGGATCTAAATTAACCCTAGAGGGGGGGGTGAATAGGGTTATAGCAAATTTTCTTAATTTAAATACAAAAATAAACTTCAGAAATAAATATACTGAAAATAAATCACACACAAGATTTACCCAGCTTCGGCAACCCCTGCCTACTGCTGCATTCCCAGATTTCTATTAGAATTAAACAGTATCACGCTTACAAACACTCTAACAGACTTGCAAACCCTGCTACCGCCTATAGAGTTTTGCAAACTCGCAACCCCTGCTTACTGAACTAACTCTAAATAGACAATCAGACACAACCTAAAACCTAGGTGGTGATTTACCTAAACTCTTTGATTCGTAGAATAAACAAAAAACAATAATTAAGAATGAAATAGCCCTAAACTATTCAATATCACAATATTAATAAAAAAATTAAAGTAGAATCCCCCTTTTATAATAAGAAACACGGCCGGCCCATCTTCTTTTAACCCGTCCCTTTTTTTTTCTCTTCGTTCGTGATAAAAAATGGCGGCCTATTCCTTTAGGGCTTCGTCCCTGATCTCCAAATTAGGGCTTTTGAAGCGCCGATGGTTTGTGGATTGATTCGATGATCTTTTGCGTGTATTCTTGATTGATTGTTGCTCACGTCGGCTACTTCGTTGATCGAATTTGGCTTTGGTATGTAATTTTATACTTTGTGCTTTTCTGATTTTATGCTTGAATTCGATCAGATAATTGCCGATGATGATTGGGTATTTTATAGGTGCTCGATTTCCTTGTATTGCGTTCGTCTGAATATATTTGAATTTTTCAATTTTGTGCTTTTGGCCATTCGATTTACTTGAATGCTCGTGATTTATCTGACTTGGTCATATAACTTGAATAACACGAATTTTAAAACAAAAACGACTTGTTCAATTTTGCCTGGCCACGGCTTTGATTTTGGACTTGTTCAACTGGACTTCGGCTATCAGATATTGTTTTGATGCTTGCGATTTTACCTTGACCAATTCATATGCGAATACTTCTGTTACTTGCATCCCACGGCTTTGAATTGTAATTGTGGTTGATTTATTTTTACGTGGTGGCCACAGCTTTGGTTTGTGACATTTGACTTTGTCACGTTCGTATATTTTTCATAACTTGATTCTATGCCTTGCTTTGAGACGTTTGGTTATCACTGGCTTCGACTTGGTATTGACTGTTTCAATTTGTCACACACGTGATTTCTGATTTGTGAATTATTCTTGGCTATGTTACAGTTTGCAATGTCTCGATTTTGATGTATGCATGTATACGTATGTGTTTGGGAAAGAATAACTACTACATCCAATTTACTGCATGTATACTTGAAGTTGTATCACATACGTTGTTCACTTGGTCCTGAGCACTGCTTGTTGCACTTGTGTACATGGTAGAGTTCATCTTCATTCTGTAGACCTGAACTTTGAGTTGCTGTTGCATATGAGTTTGGGCATGGGTATTTGCAGTTTCATGTTGGCCATTTGGTCGTTATGTTGATTGTTGAGTTGCTTCATGTTTTCTTGTTTCCATGTTTTAACTGCTTCAATTGCTTAGTGCATTGTTGTTTGCATTGCATTATAACTTCAAGCATGCTGCCACTGTGTTGCTTACTGATTTGAGCTGCAGACCATGTTTTATTCGATATGCATGGCTGCTATAACAGCTCGACCATTTCACTTCATTCACTTTGTACTTGATAGTTCACTGCCATAATGTATATTTGCATCTTGGGTTGTAATTGGGTTGGTCTGCACTGCTACAGTTCAACTGGTGCTTCATTTTGCAGCTGGTCTTTGTATCTTTGCATGTGCATTGTAGTCTTCACATGTTGTAACCTGGTCTGCACTGAGCACTTGAACTTGTATCTGTGCACTGGTGTAGTTCCAATTCATGTTGCTGGACTTGTTGTAAAGTTGTGCTTGCATTTTGATATTGTTTCTGGCCTGTGCACATTGTTGCATGCATTGAGTATTTTGTATTTCGGCATTGACCACTGTTTTCATTCTGACCATTGAGTTTGAGCATTTGTAGTTGTATTACTTGATATCCACTATTGTCACTGGTTCCATTATACATGCATTGCCATTGCTTAGTGTCTTGATCAATGTTCAGCCATGTTGCTTGTTTGTAGTGTTTGGTGACTGATGCATTACTGTAGTTGCCATATCTCATGCTCGAGCTCTTTGCATACTTCATGACTGCCTTGTGTTGAACCCAGTTTTAAAAACTCGGGTTTGACCTTGTGCTTGTGTCGTGATTTTGAATATATTGCACCTGAGTTGAACCTGTCTGTATATTTGGGTTTGACCTGTGCTCACCTGTCCCTGTAAATCAATCAAGTGTATATATCGGTGTGCACGGCCTTGTGGCATATACAGTAATACATTGTGTATGTCACAAGTTGTTCGTGTATGATGAATTCAAATTTAAATTATGACGAACAACCCAAATAACTGAGGCAAATAATATTTTCAAAATCCATCTTTTTATTTTATATTGCAAAAATATTTTATTTTCAATTTTACTGCGTTAGTGAATATTTTTGCAGATTACTCAGATGCTGGATTCAAACTGGAATGCAGTCAAAAATAAATATACGAGTGTGAGTGATATGTAGTGAGGTGAATATGTAAATATGAAATGTGATGTATTGTAGTCAAAAAAAATTTATATGTATAGTGAGAGCTTGAAATTGTACTATCAAAGTTGTAATAAATATTTGTTTGAATAAAATATTCATTTGAATTCAAAAACTGTGTTATTTATTTTTATTCAGCAAATATTTATTTATTCTGTGAAAATTAAAATAGTACGTTAACAAATACATTTAAGTGAATGTATATATGTTTATTATCATCAAACAAAAATCATATAGCGCAAGGCGCATATTCAACAGTTTGGTTGGCGGTTCTTTGCCGAACACAATACCATTAGTATGCAACCTTGTGCTTTTAGCACCACTTTGAAATTAAGAAATCTACTTTTTATCGTATAGGTGGTTTATCGGTTTAGCAAGAAAATTGTAACTGATTGATAGGTAATGGATTGAGAATAAGAAATTTACTTTATGTAAGCTATAATACATTGTAAGTGATAAAGCTACATACTTTTTTATCTTCTAATAATGATTTAATACATGGATTGAATTTTTATTAAGCCAAGATTACTTGTTAGTAAAAGAATCAATCATTAAATTTAACTTGATTTATATTCGGTCTCCATAGTGGATTGTGATAGAAAAAGTGCTTTTATTACTTAAATTATATTAGAAAACACAAAGTAATAGTATTGAATTAATTTAAATGTAGTTTGGTTCAAATCTTAAATTCAACACCCATGATGAAAATAAAGAGATTACTACGGTGAGCTGCTCAAATGTGAGCGAAAGCTTACTCACTGACGGTTATCGTTTGTCTTTCTCATTTTAGTTCATTGATTTAGAGAATATGATACCGTATTCTATATGCATTTTAGGTTGAAATGGAAAAATGTAAAACAACTATCAGCGACTTCTCGGTCGCATTTGAGCAACCTAATATAGAAGTTCTTTAGGTGAAAAAGCATATATTATTTTCGCTTCAACACGAATGAGAAACTTATTGAATCGTTCCTTTTCATCTCAACTCAAAATTCTTCTGAACGGTTCCACATTCTCGGTTTTGGACTAAAATGAAGAAAAAAATGATAACTGTCATCGAATAAGCTTCCATTCATATTTGACCGACTCGTCATAGCAATCTCCTTTCACCTAATCTTGATTGTTCTTTGATTATAATGTGGAATACTTTATTTGAAGAGAGCAGCCGAATCATGTACTTGCCAACACGGTCTGCTCTTGTCTTCATTATTTTTACCTTTAAATGAAATACGAAGTGGCTTTCATTGTTGGTAATTCAACTAAAACGATAGGGAGTGATATCAATAGTTGCTTTATGCACAACTATTGTTAGTATTCTTGTTATTTGAATTTATTCATGTCAGTCAAGATCGAAGAAGTTGCATTTGATCTTTTCCGTCTACTCTCTTAGTTACAAGATTCTAAGGATTTGATATTGCATCTTAGGGTAGTATCCCATTTGTGGCATATGTTTTGACCAATTGTATGTTTCACTCGATTGCCAATGGAAACAATATTAAATCATTTTCGCAATTTGCACCTGTATGAGTTAAGTGATTTTAGTGACTTTTTCAAATTTTATCATCAAAGGTTTTCATATTCTTTTTTGTTTATCCCTTTAAAATATAACTTTAGCCGTTTGCAATTTCCCCATATGGGTTTAAGTGAAACTTTTACCAAGTATTATAAGAAATTTTTTGGAACTAGAGTTAGCCATAGGATTAGAGCTAATCGGGAAGAGTTATATCCAGTTGATAATAGGATAGACTTAGAAGGTTTGGATTCCCCTTCCTGGAGGAGGAAATTTTGAAGGCATTAATGATATGTCAATGCGACTAGGCATCTGGCCTCGATGGGTTTTTATTTTTTTTTAATTTTTGGTCGTTATAAAATCTGATCTAATTCAAATGTTTAATGAATTCTATGATGGAACGTTGCAAGTAGGTAAATTTAATTTTGCTAATGTAATCCTATTGCATAAGAAAATTGGTGTTAATGAATTAAAAGATTTCAAATATATTTCTCTTTTAAACTACACCTTTAAAAATATCTCAAAGGTTTTAGCAAATAGGCTTAGTTGGAAAACGAATGATTTAATCGCTATGTCATATGCTTTTATCAAGGGTAAAAACATCACTAATAAGGTTGAGGTTTTTCAAGAGTTCATTAATTGTCGCTGCAAAGATAATGTCACTTGTGTGCTTTTAAAACTTGACTTCTTCAAAGTTTTTCATTTGTTGGATTGTACTTTCCTTAGTGACTTATTACTAGCTAGGAATTTAGTAGAAAATTGATTGGCTGGGTTATGACTCATCTTAAAATTGGTAATTCTTGCATCATAGTAAATAGTATTTTAGATAATAAAATCCAATCAAAACAAAAACTTAGTTAAGGTTATCCTTTGCCACATCTTCTATTTTATTTTGTCGTGGACATCTTTGCGAGGATTATTAAGCTACTACTTGTAATCAAATTTTAGGTAGGGTTGGAAATGGGTTACAAGTTGTGGTCTCTTCGTCCTTCAATACGCAGAAGACACTAGACAACGTCATGCTCTTTACTTCATCTTTGTCTAATCATATTATAGCTCTTAAATTAATTCTTTATATCTTTGCATTACCATCTGGTCTAAAAATTAATTTGATAAAATTTTAATTCTACTGCTAATTAACGTAGGTAACGTTAGAGAGTCAGGTTGCTACCATGTTAAACTGTAATACTACTAAATTTCCTATAGCGACCCAACCTCCAAACTCCAGGAAGTCGCATCGCTAATAAGAAAGAAAGGGATAGAAAAGAGAAAGAAAGAGAGGAAAGAAGAAACAACACATCAGAATCAAAACATCGGAACGAATAAATTATATTAATAACATAAATATATTACATAGTTTACAATCACTATCAGAGTACACGAATAATACAACACATACTAGACAGTTATAAACACCTGTCTAGTATTTACAACATAATACAACTCAGAGACAACACAGAACACACAGCGGAATACTAATATCTAACGCAGAAGCCTCCTGCTCCATTGCTCCTCCAATATTCGTCAAAGCTAACCTGAATCCCTTGGCTACTCGTAAAAATTTGAGTACCCAAGAGTTTATGAAAACAAAAGATAAACTCGGGGTCAGACATGGGTCTGGTGTGAGTAACAGGTTAAAGTTGCTTAACTTTAAAAATCCTTTGAAAGAAAGGTATCACGTAAGACTTCCCACACATAAACATGGAAAAGTTTTTACCTTACGCTAACCAAAACATTTGATAGGAAATCCAGTGATATTATAATAGGTCTAGGGTTTTCAAGTAAATATGAAATAGCCGAAATTGTTACATGATTAAATTCCAGCTACTAGCCACAAAAGTGGGTAATACAATCAAAACCGTTGGACTTATTAGATTTTGGATTCCATACAATGGCAGGGCTACTGGGGTACCGCCCATCACAGTACGTGGCCTAGATCAACGTACCGAGGAGTACTCCCACTCTCTTGCAACACAAGGCCGGACCCATTCCTTACTGAATAGTTTCGAACAAGACAACCCCGCAGTTGGTGCGCAATTCCAACTACCCACTAAGCCGAATAAAAAGGGACCTCTAGATAGGGATCAATCTTGCTCTCCAGTGGGTGCTACCCACGAAGCCTTGCTGCACCTCCCCTGTTTTAGCCATTCTCGGTTGATGAGGCTTGAGGCTACGATTACCTTTAGAGGACACATTATCTTAGAATGCTCATCGCCCACCTGACGATGTTCTGAAAGCATTCAATCCATACAAGTTCGTTCCGGGTTCGAGCGAAACCGAAGGCATTATCTCGTTACACTCGTTTTGGAATCACCCTCAGAGTTAACGACGATAACCCTTGCATTCTGAATCTCCATCTCGAATCTATAAGTACTATTCCGTCAAACTCATTACGGAATCACCCACAGAGTTATACTGACGTATAGCCCTTACACCTCGAGTCTTCACTCTTCACATAAGATTCACGACCTATCGTTAATTTGGATCGATGTGGTTTTCGGATATCCAAATATGGAAATCCGATCCCGGTCTCATCGAAATCCAAGCATGTCTTTTAGGTCCAAGTTGTTTTAAAGTTTAAAACAATTCAATTATATTATCTATATACACACAGATAAATAATTCATAGATTCACAACAGATAATTATCATTATCAAACCACAGATAATCCACATTATCACTATTAAAAGATAATCCATATCAATATCACAATGCAACCAATACATCCATATCAATCAACATTACTAATCTCATCTCTGAGATTCAAACTATTCGAAGTAATCAATATCAACCATCTATAAGCAATGACTTATATTCATACTATCTATAATTAATTTAAAATGAATTAAATTAATTACATCATCTCTAATTAATTTAAAATGAATTAAATTAATTATTATCTCAATATAAATATTGCTTACTTTATCATTAATTAATTACAAATTAGTTAATTAATTAGCCTCTAATTTATCATCTTAATTAATCAATCTTGATTAATTATACCTTAATTAATTCCACAAAATTAATTACCCTAAACCAAATACAGTAATTAACCTTTAATTACTTCATTAATTAATTAACTATAATTAATTACATTTAACCTTAATTAATTACAATTAATTAATTATCCTTAATTACTTATTATTGATTAATTAATATTAATTAATCAATCTTAATTACATCATTAATTATATTAATTAATGATTCTTAATTATATTTAATTAATTACTCCATTAAATTAATTACTTTCAGTAATTAATCTCACTTAATCCATAATTATTAATCACCTTTGATTAATCTCATTCTGTAATTATCCATCCTTAATTACCTATCAAATTAATTATTCCTTAATTAATTTCTTTAATTAATCACTTGATTAATTATACAGAATAATTTAATCCAAATTATTTCACAATCCCAATATCATCTATTAATTACATTCAGTAATTATCTTTAATTACTTCACTGAGTAATTTTACTTCATTAATTACATCAGGTAATTATTATCAAATCTCATGTTTAAAATTAATTAAACTTAATTAATTAAACCAAACTCAATAAATTCATTAATTAAGTAATTAATGTCTTGATTACTTTTATTTAAGTAATTAAACTTAAATAAATTTCACAATTTATTAACATTAATTAATTAATTTAATTAATTATTGAAAATTAATCATATTAATTAATTACTAAATAAACTTTAGTTAATGACCATCATTACTTATTAGTTATTCTTTAGTTACTTCTTAATTAACTCTAATCTAAATTAATCCAAATTATTAATTAAATAAATTAAATAAATAAGTTATTCCTTAATTATCCAATTTATTTAATTATATTAATATCTTAATAATTTCTAAGATAACCAATTCCTTATTAATAATTGTATTAATATTAAAATGTACTTAGAACATTTTAAAATTTTAAATTCAAATTTCATTTTGAATCTAAAATTCAAAATGATATTAAGAAGTAACCAATTTATATTTTCATTTATTTTTCTTTGAAATAAATGTAAATAACATATATTACATAAAATTAAACTTATATAAGATAAATCTTAATATACTTAATTTAATAAAAATTAAGTTTAAAATACATTACCATTTAAATTTCAAATTCAAGTTAACAATCATTTAACTTCCTTTATAAACCATTTAATGATTTCATTTAAAAGGAAAATCAAATTAAATGTTTGAAAACACATTTACTTCAAATAAATAATTTAAATTTAACTTGTTTGAAAAACATTCCAATTTTAAAACTTATTCAAATCCCAGATTTTTAACTCAATACACTTGAAACCATTCCTTAATCAAATCATTTATAATTTAAACTTAAAATAAACTTTTGATTTGAACCTTGATTTTAAAACTTCTATTTAAAATACAAATTTATTTTTAAAACCTGAAGATTTAAAAATCTTAAGAAACTGAATTTAAAATTGAAATTTGAACTGCTGTTTTTAAATAAATTTCAGATTTTCAAATTAAAATTAAATTTCCAGAAACAGTCAGGTTTCCTTCTTCTCTTTATTTTTTTTAAAAAAAAACTGAAAAACCACTTTCAATTTTTTTTTAAAAAAAACAATAAGATTTCAAAACCATTTGAAACTATAATACATTCTAGATTTATACTTGTTTTAAATCCAATCATTACAACCTTTGAATTCTTTTAAATTTAATAAAATTTACTGGCAAGTTACGGAAAAAAACTGTAACAATATAATCAACCCGAGCCAAAAGAATTTTACTTCGAGTCAGAAGAACTCCTGCTTCGAGCCAATACTACAATTTCTCGAGTGATTCTCGAGTTTCCCCTCCTGCACATACCCAAGCAACCATCTGACACAAAAGTGCACGGTGCACCTGCACCATGCCTCCGGCAATCACCAGCCAACTCCGGTGGCTTCCCTACACCTGCAACCACCTCCCTAATCCACTCCGATCATCCCACAACTCACATACAACTCGAATCGAAATTCGAGTTCACATCCTAACCTGGAACAGAAAGACCCCAACCCCATCGAAACCTGTCAACACATCATCTATGGTTCTCCGACCCCTTGAGGACCTCCACCACCGGCCACAACTTTGTTTATGACCGAACTATCAACCCTTAAAACCGAGTTGAACTCGATCATTCCAATAATCCATACCGACCAAATCAATATGCCCAGTTAAAACTAGGGCTACAGAAACTAGATCACTACCGCTGCTTCCCTGTTGATTTTCATCAACATTAATAATTTTTCCCTACTTCAATGGTTACTGTTCTACCCACTAGCAAAGTCCCAATATTCCCTAATCATTAGATCATTAGAAATCACACAAATTCACTTTTCTGTTCAACAGAAAACTGCTCCCAAACCCCTTGATTAAAAATGCTGATTTTTGATTTAAAAATCTTGTTTTAGTCTAGGTATTCAAATTAAGATCCTAGATTTATAAACTAAAATGTTTGGATTTTCCTTTATTCAAAGTTTTCTTTGCCTTTTAAAATACCCAGTAAGATTTCTAATTTTATTTAACTTAAGTAATACTTTAAAAACTTCTCTAGGATAAACAAACAAGTTTTGATCTAATCTAAAGTTAAATCAGAGACACAAAGCTATAGATTTAGAATTTAAATCAAAATTGATCATATGACTTAAATAAACAGAGAGTACTTTGTGGAAATCACAATCATGTCATAGCAGATTTCATCCAAATATGCATTCAACATATTTTTATCACATATATTAAACATGCAACCTAGTTTATGAGTTAATTTTTAGAATAGAAATGTTACTCACTTGAAGCTTGAAGGCAGAGAAATTGAATTTGAAAAAGACCAGGTGCTTCAAAAACTGGAAATATGCAGTTCTTCTATTTTTGATTAAAACTTGAGTGCTTTTAAAACTGAGTTGTTGAAGCTTTGAGACTTGACTTTTAAAAAGAAACTACATGCATTTTGTCTTGCATCAGGCATGCAGTTGTTTGCTTAAGAGCAGATCTCAGATTTTTGAAAAAAAAATTGCAGGTAGGCTTCAGATTTTAAGATGGTGACATATTTTCTTTTAAACTTGAAGATGTGGAGGCTTTTGAAGATGATTTTGCTTTTGGAAAGTGTTTAACAGATTTTTTCTTTTTACAGATTTAGATCTGAAAGAGGGTTTTTCAAATTTGGTTTTGCAATTTGGTTTGAAGATTTATGTTAGGCTTTCATTTAGAAAAAGAAAGAAATGAAGAAAGGGATTTGGTTATATAAACTGAAATTAAACTTTATTAAACAAATAAATAAAAGAAAACCAAATTTAAATGACACTTGTCTCAAATTTTAACAATTGTCAAGATGTAGTGTTTATTGATTAACACATGTCTCTTTTAAAAGTTAATTAGTTATAGTTAGGTTAATTTGTATTTTATTAAATGTTAATACAAATAAATGTAAACCTATGTTTATATAAATTAGTTAATCATGTATTTATTCATATGTATATAGATTTTAAAATGAATAAATCAAACTATATTTATAAAATTAAACTTATACAAATATTTCAAAATCAAAACAAATCAAAAACATTTATACTTTAAATTTTAAAAACTTTGAATTCAAGTTTCAAAATAAAATTTGAAATCTAGTTTATTTACAAATATAACTACACAATTTAAATTTTTGAAGAACAATTATTTTTATTAAAAATTTATTTGTTGAAACAAATGTTTTATTATATATTTAAAAATAACCACATTTAATAACCATAAATAACTTATAAAAGAAATTTTCTTCTTTATTAATAAATTATTTATTTTATACAATTATATTTAAAAGATAATCAAAATAACCTTATTGCTAAATATTAAATTTTAAACTTGAGCTAAACATATTTTAAATTATTTCAATATTTTTCTTATGTATTTAAAACCATATTTATTTATTAAATAACCTTTTAAAATTTTAAATATTAAATAAAAATCATAATTCAAAATTTTAATAAAGATATATAATTTATAGAAAACAAGATATATTAATTAATCAGATTAAAACAAGATCTATATACAATATTCTATATATATTATAAATAGAAAACAATTTATTTAGATTTTAAAAGATAAAATCTATCAATTACTATTTATTTTATTGAATTATTAAATTAATTCAAATCTTATTACAAAGATTATCAAATCAATTTAATTTTTTATTACAGATTATTAAATTGATATTGCTTCCAAATTCCGGGTCATCACATTTGCTATAGATTACTTAGGGTTCTTAATATGATCAAACACTTTTAGGCACGATAAATGGTTAACTATCATTGATAAAATTAGCAAAAGATTATGTAGGGTGAAATGATAATTTTTATTGAGGATGTGTAAAGTAGTTCTAGTCAACTTTGTTTTACCAGCACTACCCATTTACTGCATGTCATTTTATCTCTTTCTATAATAGGTAATTGATAACATAGATAAGATTAAGAAAGAATTTTGGTGGGTCGGGGTTAACCTCAATCGCAGTTGAAAGTGTCCCGTTGGTGGGGATTCAGTTTGTATACCATGAGATGAGGGAGCGTTAGATGTAATTAATCTTCATAACTTTGATGTTTCTTTATTAGGAAAATGGTTGTAGAAGTCCAATACAAATAATGATCACTTAATTTTGAAAGACTTAATTGTTAGTAAATTTTATGGAGGCTCCCATAACTTACACTAATTAACATCTAGCAACTATAATAATTTATCACATTTTTGAAAATCTTTTAAAATCAATTTTAAAAGGCTTAGGAATTTTTAAATTAGGTATTGATTACATAGCCCATTTGGGAATAACGCATCCTTTTGGCATGATTGTTGAAGCTTTACTAACCCTCTTAAAGTAGAATTTACATAACTCTATAATATCTGTAATATCAAATATGTACTGATTTCAAAAGTCTATAGACCTAATTTGAAATTTCCTTGAGAGTTCATTTTTAATATAGACAATAATAACTTCATAATATAGACGATAATAATGACATCAAAATTTGATGTTAGGATAGGACTAACAACTTTATATGTAATTCATTTTATAAATTTCTAAATTTTTCAACAATTAAATCTAATCCTTTTAAAATTATATGGAAAGCAAACGTCCCCCTCTCCTAAATCCAAATTACATATGTGATCAATATTATATGAGAAACTTAATACTATTGAATCTTTAAAAAAGAATGTGCATATTGATTAAAAATGTATTTTTCGCAATACAAATCTGGAAATAATTGCACACTTATATTACAACTGACAGTTTATTAAATTTACGCTTCTTCACATTCTTAGAGTTTTTGGTTTTAATATTACTTTTAATGGTCTTAATTGTGAGTCTTATTGGTCTAGGTTGAGATTTTTCTTTTTTTCTTGTAGGTGATTCTTAGTAGACGCTATTTTCACTACCACAACATGGTATATTTGGTTTGATAGAAAAAGTCTTTTCAAAAATTATAATAATTCTACAACGGATATTTAGACTTAGATAATGCTCTATTTTATAGTTGTTGGACTTCGAACAATACCTATAAATTAGCTAATATCAATGGGTTTCAGGAGTTCCTTAAAAGGTAAAACTTGTATAGATGGCTTACATGAGAGAAATTCTTAACGATAGAAATAATAATGCCATTAATGTTATCCTACTAGATGATCACGCACATGACCATTGTGAATCACTACTTCTATTAGGTAACTAATTCATGCCTTGATTTATTGTCCTCTAGCTTCCTTGTCCCACCTTGCTATATCGGGTACATGTTCCTTCTTTTCCTCTTGCACACACATATACACATATATGTTAGAAAACTGCTATTAGAAACTGTAATCGTTTCATTTACTTTTAACGTTATGCAGTTTCTAATCTTAATGTGACCTTATTAATTAGGTCATAAATTGAATGTTTCATTTATCTTTAACGTTATGTAGTTTCTAATCTTAATGTGACCCGATTAATAAAGTCATAAATAGACCATTCTATAATTAGAACATTAGGTTTGTGATTAATCTTAAGCGTTGAATTGGTATATAATGGACGTACCAGATTTAGAGTTAAATGTTATATAAAGGATTGGGTCCCCTCTCTCCTAGTACATAGATTTATTCTTCTCCATCAAGAAACACATAAAGAAATAGGGTTAGAGAGAGCAACCGAATTCTGAGAAGAAGAGTAATTATTAGAAGTTAAAAGAAGAAGATGACAACCATCACATCTTCCGCTGTTAATCAAGGTACGTCATCTTAAACAAAAAATAATAATCAGATTAAGTCTTGTTTGTGATATATTCGGTATCGGTGATCCATGGGCTATTACTTGAATTGTTCATCATTAATCATGAAATATCGAACAGTAATGAATTCTGACATTTGGTGTCAAAGCGACCAATCAATAACTGAATATTTCTTATGATTGCAATTGATCTGTTCTATGCTTTACTCATGATGTTTAATCAAATATGTGTTATAAGTCAATTATGCACATGAGATTTATGATTTTGTTAATCACCAAAGTGGTCAAAACCAGAATAATCATTTAGTGCCTAAGTGATATAATGATTATTGATAGAAATTGCCAGTTATAATAATACCCAAAAAAACTGGCGTCACTAATGGTATAACCTGAGAACTTACCCAAAGGAAAGTCTTGTTCGATAACTAGTTGACATGATGAGGTTTAATAGGTATCTTAATTAAATAAATATTGATCATCCAAAGATGTCAGTTTTATTTAATTGAAAATATTTATTACCTACTTATGTTTTGGTATTTAATTATGTTAAGTTAAGATAGTATCTACCCAAAGGAGTGCTATATTATACTAATATGTACATATCTGAATCGCGTTAGCTATGAGCTTATAGTTATTTCAATTTTTTTATTTAATTTGCAGTAATTCCCATGAATACACATGCTTTATCTGTTACATTGCTCACTGGTGTTAATTTTTCTGAGCGGAGAGAACAAGTCAATTTCCATTTAGATGTTCAAGATCTTGACTTGGCATTCCTTGAGGATAAACCTGTTGCTCTTGCAACAGCTAGTACTAAGACAGAAAAATCACATTATAAAGCATGGGAATGCAGTAACAGATTGAGCCTCATGTTTATTAAGATGATTGTTGCTAACAACATCAAGTCAACAATTCTGCAAACAAAAAGTGCTAAGGAATATATACAGTTTGTGGAAGAACGTTTTCGTTCAGCCGATAAGTTACTCGCTGGTACTCTTATGGCAGAACTCACGACCATGAAGTCTAATGGATCATGAATTATGCAAGAGCACATTATAGAGATGGCTAATCTTGCAGCAAGGTTAAACTCCCTTGGACTTACAGTAGAGGATTCTTTTCTTGTCCAGTTTATCCTGAACTCGCCCTTCTGAATATGGACCTTTTCAAATTAACTATAACAATATAAAGGATAAGTGGAATGTTAATGAATTGGCCAGTAGACTTGTTCAAGAAGAAGGACGTTTGAAAAATCAAGTGAATCAATCAGTAAGTTTTGTGAGTAATAAAGCTGGTAAAAAAAGAATGGAAAATCAAGTCATTTCAAGAAGAAAAAGGCACCTTCTAAGAATGGGCAGGATAAGGAAAAGAAGGAACTAAAGGATGTTCGATGTCATTTCTGTAAAAGGAAAGGACATTATCAAAATGACTGTCCCAAAAGGATAGCTTGGTTCGAAAAGAAAGGTAGTCATCTAACTTTTGTATGTTTTGAATCAAATTTAGTTGAAGTTCCTATTAATACATGGTGGCTTGATACTGGTGCTACAACTCATGTCTCCAATAATATGCAGGGATTTCTTATGATCCAAACCATAAATCCAAATGAAGATCGTTTTCTCTTTATGGAAAACGAAATGAAATCCACAATAGAAGGCATTGGGACTTATCATCTAATTCTAGAAAGTGGATATGTATTAGACTTATATAGTACCCTTTATGTACCTTCATTATCTAGAAACCTTATTTCTATAAGTAAGTTGGATATTTCTTGTTTTAGATGTATGTTTGGATCTGGTTGTTTTGATTTATATAAAAATACTAATAATGTTGGTTCTGGTATTCTAATTGATGGTTTATATAAATTGAAACTGAATGACGCTTATGCGAATTCCTTACTGAATGTAATAAATAATGTTGGATGCAAACGTAGCATGTTGGATGAAAATTCTGCTTTCTTATGGCATAAAAGTCTAGGTCGCATATCCAAAGAAAGAATGATGAGATTAGTAAATAATGAAATTTTGTCAAATTTGAACTTTAGTGATCTAGAATTATGTGTGGATTGTATTAAAGGTAAACAAACCAAACATAATAAGAAAGGAGCCACTAGAAGCAGCCAGCTTCTTGAAATAATACACATTGATATTTGCGGACCTATGGACACTCCAGCCTTTAATGGAGAAAAGTATTTCATCACTTTTATTGACGATTTTCCCGCTATGGCGTCTATTTGCTTCATGAAAAATCTTAATCTGTGAATGTCCTTGAGACGTTTGTAATGGAAGTTGAGAGGCAATTAGATAAAAAGGTGAAAATCATAAGGTCTGATAGAGGTGGTGAATATTATGGCAAATATAATGAGTCAGGCCAGTGTCCAGGTCCATTTGCAAAATTCCTCGAAAGTCATGGCATATGTGCGCAATACACAATGCCAGGCACACCACAGCAAAATGGTGTAGCAAAAAGGCGCAATAGGACGTTAATAGATATGATTAGGAGATTCCACACTACCTAAGAATTTGTGGTCGTATGCACTCAAAACCGCTAATTATTTATTGAATAGGGTTCCTAGTAAAGCTGATCAAAAGACTCCTTTTGAATTATGGACTAACAGGAAACCTAGCTTAAGACACCTACATGTTTGAGGTTGTCCAGGGGAAGCGAGAATTTATAATCCACATGAAAAAAAATTAGATTCTTGAACGATTAGTGGGTATTTTTTAGGTTACCCTGAAAAATCTAAAAGAAAAGGGTTTTACTGTCCTAATCATAGTCCAAGAATTGTAGAAACTGGTAATGCAAGATTCATTGAGAATGGTGAAGTCAGTGGGAGTACTAGAAGAGAAATAGTGGAAATAAAGGAAACAATGATAAATGTTACATTGCCTAGAATAGTTCCTCCATCTACTATTACTCCAAATGGTGTTCTAGCTGTTGGAGAACAGATGATGAACAACAAATAAATGAAGAAGTACTTCCTAAAGGAAATGATTACATAATGCTGATATGCATGAACCACAACAAGTAGAATTAAGAAGATCTCAAAGAGATCGTAGGTCAGCTATTTCTAATGATTATATGGTTTATATGCAAGAATCAGATTATGATATAGGAATCAATAAGAACCCAGTTTCGTTTTCACATGTTGTAGAAAGTAAAGAGTCAAAGGAATGGATTAATGCCATGAAAGAAGAACTAAATCCATGCAATAGAATGAAGTTTGGGATCTCGTTGAGTTACCACATGGCTGTAAAAGAATCGGATGCAAATGGGTTTTTAAAACCAAACACGACTCTAGTGGTAATGTCGAACGGTATAAAGCTATACTTGTTGCTAAGGGTTACATTCAGAAAGATAGCATTGATTACAAGGAGACATTTTCTCCTATTTCGAAAAAGGACTCACTAAGAATAATAATGGCATTAGTAGCACATTATGATTTGGAATTGCATCAAATGGATGTGAAAACAGTCTTTCTAAATGGAGATCTTGATGAGGATGTTTATATGGATCAACCTGATGGTTTTTCTGTAAAAGGTAAAGAACAATTGGTGTGTAAACTTAAGAAGTCAATATATGGGCTTAAACAAGCATCCCGGCAATGGTATATTAAGTTCAATACCATTTTTACATCTTTTGATTTTAAGGAAAATACGGTTGATCACTGTTTATACCAAAAGATCAATGAGAGCAAGTTTATTTATCTAGTCCTTTATGTTGATAACATCTTGCTTGTTGCAAATAATTTAAGCATATTGCATGAGACTAAGGAATTTCTCTCAACGAACTTTGAAATGAATGAAAAGGTAGAGGCATCCTATGTGATTGGAATAGAAATATTTCATGATCGATCACAAGGAATATTGGGATTGTCTCAGAAAGGATATATCGAAAAACTCTAGAGAGATTTGGAATGAGTAAGTGTTCACCTGGGAAAGTTCCTGTACAGAAAGGTGATAAATTCAATCTCATGCAATGTCCTAAGAATGATGTTGAACGAAAGGAAATGGAATCAGTTCCATATGCATCTGTAGTTGGTAGCCTAATGTATGCTCAAACCTGTACTAGACCGGATATCGGTTTTGCGGTCGGTATGTTAGGGACGTATCAAAGTAATCCAAGAAGGGAACATTGGAAAGCTGCAAAGAAAGTGTTAAGGTACTTACAAGGCATGAAAGATTACATGCTCATGTATAGTAGATCCAATGAATTGGAGGTGATTGGATATAGCGATTCAGATTTTGCTGGATGCATCAATACTAGAAAATCGACTTTTGGTTACCTGTTTATGTTTGCTCAAGGAGCCATATCATGGAAAAGTGCGAAAAAACTATCATTGCTTCATCTACTATGGAGGCAAAATTTGTGGCATGCTATGAAGCCATAATTCATGCATTATGGTTGCGGAACTTTATTTCAGGACTTGCGGTTGTCGACACCATTGGCAAGCCGCTGAAATTTTTTTGTGATAACTCTACAGCAGTGTTTTTCTCAAAAAACGACAAGCACTCTAAAGGTCCAAAACATATGGAACTGAAGTATCTTGTTGTGAAAGATGAGGTTCAGAAACAAAGAGTGTCAATCATGCACATCAGGATAGAACTTATGATTGCAGACCCTTTGACGAAAGGGTTACAGCCAAGACAATTTAAGGAACATGTTCAAAGAATGGGTCTTGGATGTATTAATAATAATTGATGTGTGACATTCTGAGCTCCTTTGTGTGTTTCTGATATATAATTATGTGTCTCTTGTTTTAAAGTGGCAGTACGTACTTTATGTAATTTTAAACAAGAAAGAGTCTTATAAAGATATTATGTTTAATCATTATGATATAAGACATTATGTGGACCATTATGCTGTTCTATATAAATTATGAGTATAAAATGATGGATTGCTGGTATTGTAGTATATGGAAAGGAATGCATTGAAGTAATAATTCACAACTGCCATAACTCTCAGCAATTTATCATAGTATGATGTTCAACACTTGATATTATGAATAATCGGGTCAATTGGGAGAATGTTAGAAAACTGCTATTAGAAACTGCAATCGTTTCATTTGCTTTTAACGTTATGCAGTTTTTAATCTTAATGTGACCCTTTTAATTAGGTCATAAATAGAACGTTTCATTTACCTCTAACGTTATGCAGTTTCTAATCTTAATGTGACCCGATTAATTAAGTCTAAATATACCGTTCTATAATTAGAGCATTAGGTCTGTGACTAATCTTAAGCGTTGAATTGGTATATGATAGACATACCAGATTAGAGTTAAATGTTATATAAAGGATTGGGTCCTCTCTCTCTTGGTACATAGATGTATTCTTCTCCATCAAGAAACATATAAAGAAATAGGGTTAGAGAGAGAAACCGAATTCTGAGAAGAAGAGTAATTATTAGCAGTCAGAAGAAGAAGATGACAGCCATCACATCTTCCGTTGTTAATCAAGTTACATCATCTTAAACAAAATAAATAAATAATCATATTAAGTTTTGTTTGTGAAATATTCGGTATTGTTGATCCTTGGGCTATTACTTGAATTGTTCATCATTAATCATGAAAGATCGAACAGTAAAGAATTTCTGACAATATATATATATATATATAAGTATATAATTGGATTATATACATATACGTTTAAGTCTCTCATTGTCTATTTAGTTTTTCTTCTTCAGTTCTAGCTGTTGACGTAGACGATTTAGATAGGACACCCTCATTTACATGATGAGCTGAGTATCGATAAGCTGTTGGGTCTTCTGCAGCTTCTTTGACTTCCGTGATAGTTAACCGGGTCTTTCTTTCAACGAAGCCTCATCTTTAATGTTGTCTTCGGTTTTTGTTACTTTTGATTTCTGTTTGGTTTTTTTATATATTTTTCATGCATTTTATTTTTTTCCTATGTTTTTATGGAGAGTTTTTTCTCCATTTTAATTGTACGGGTTCATGGGGAAGCCCTACTTACTAGGCTTATTGGTAGCTCCTTTTATAAGTGTATAACAAAATTACGTGAGTGCTCTCATCCACATGGAGGATAACTCATTTTTCATAGAAAATAAACCTTATTGATACTAGTATATATGCACGTCTAAGTAGGCTTGCCCCAATAACATTGTGCATGCATGGGTAACTTTCTTGACATCATCCGATTATGGAAGCATAACACATTAATGCAAAGATAGGGAAACTAAAAATCAGCTCGTACTTGGCAAAATGAAAGATACAGAAGACCTCAAGTGTATGTTAATTGTTACAAAACTAGTAGACTCAAGTAGACTACATCTTATGAGTTTTGGTTTGGGAGAAAGCTTGCATGTCATAGAAGTTGGGGGAGGGGTGTATGTGCTCATACACACGCATACATTCACACACACACACAAACACACACATATAGCATTTGGGGTTTTTTGTTTCTTTTACTTGAACACAAATGCTCTGCCTTTTCGTCCTTAGCATGTATAAAATGGGTACTATTATGTAAGTTATAAAACAATTGATATATATATATGAGCCTACTTCTAACAGGAATCTAAATGTGAGATACAAATAAGCTTTTTTCTTTTAATTAATATCCACGTGGCATGAAGATATTATAACTCAATTTAACCTATGTTTTGTAATGATGAACTAATAGTTAATATTGGAAGCTTTGAAAAGATTTTCCATTTGTGTTTCTAGTTTACTTTGAGCATAATAAAACATATGGATAAATAACAAATTTAAACATACTTCTAAGTAATATTAACAATTCACTCATTTAACATCTTCTATTTGGAATAAAATATCAATTTCAAAATGTAACTCTTAGTGGTATGGGGGTAGCAAATTTGAAAATAGTTAAAAGAACCTGGTCTGTAAATTTTAGCAAAATGGTAGATTCAACATTGGTTAACAGAGTTGGAAATGAGATAAAAGCTCACACTTTTGTAATGAATATATAATATTTAATACATACACACATACATATCCTTAATTTCCCATTCATCAATTCGTCAACTGTATTTTAACAACATTTGAAGTTACAAACACATAACATATTGATCAAAACCTCTATTAAATATCATACGCACTTCATCACATACTATCACATATAGTTCTCTGTAAAACTTACATGAACCTGAAATGCCCGGTCCTTATCGAAACAACCCATACCTTAAGAGACTTCACTACATAATCAGCCACAGTAGTTTCTTCACATTCAAATTTTGTACTATAGTACTCATTTGCTGAATCCAAAGGTCATGATGTGCCAATGCCATCCTCCAATAGACTTTTGAAGCTTAACTTAAATTTTTCTTACCCTCTATCTTTATTGCTGCCTCGGTATATGAAACAGTTTTTAATCTTCTATAAAAATGTTATTTATTTTGTCTCACTGCTATCTATCATATTGTTATTTTCATCGTGCAAATTCTGATTTAAAATTGTAATTGTCATCTTGTTGCAAGTCTTGCTAAATGGTTTGTTCTTTCTAAAGATGATGAGATGATTTGAAGAGTTTAATGACTTGTTTCTATTGCATCCTCGACTTTCTCAAGCACATCGTAATCTGCACTCACTATATATTGCATGTTTGCGCATCTAATAGTTAGAAATAGTTACTTTTTATTTCATAGAAAATTAATGGATAGATGTGTTCCATAAGTGCAAAATAATTGGTAGTCATACCATTTTATTTCAACAAATTTTGTTGGTGGTATCAATTGTAAATTGATAGTGAAATTTCATTAATGTATGGTGGTGAAGAAGATGATGTTGGAAGTGATATTCCATTGATGAATGTAGGGTATTTACGGAATTTCAAAAAGACATGGCAGAAATTCTATTCATTGAACTCTCTTTATTAATAGTGGAGATGATGAATATATCATTCCATAGACTATAAATAATAACTGCATATTTAGCATAATTAATTTAAAACAACTTAATAATGTAATGTGAAAAATAAAATAGAACAATGAACTAATAGTTGGAGTTTATTTATTCTCCTGCTTGAACTTTTTGAAAAAAAGTTATTAGAGTTAACACTTATGCTACCATGATCTGGCATTGCATAGATTAAATATTTTAAATTATACTAAAGAATTAAATTGAAATAAACATATTTGTCAAATTCATATTTTTTACAAAACTTTTAAGAAATAATTTGCATACTATCACTTTTCCAACAATGCCTTGTGCCAATTCGAAAAATTTAAGATTAGTACTTGAACCAAAGCACCAAACACAATGTAAATACAAACCATTTAATGCATTGTACCTTTTCTATGTTAATCATCAACCCTGCTTATTTTGTTACTTGTTATTTTTCTCCGTTCTGTTAAAAAAACAAGAAACAAAATAAACCATTAAATAACTTGTTACGTTAATATGATATAACCTAATGTAAAGTGCAATTGACCATGACCACATAGATCATAACACATTTAATGCAAACAAATTGATGAGTTATTAACCAAGAGACATGTTTAGGAAAATACAGATATTAAGAAATTATTTCCAAAATAAATGTCTATTAATTTGCAAACATAATTTTTGTAATAACCTCACATAGAATGCTACGATAAAACCTTATAGAAATTATTTTCTTCAGTTTCTCCCTCAAACCCACGTCTATAGAAGACAAAAACACAATGACAAAATAATTAACACAGTTTATATTGTTGTGAATATATAACTATATATAAGTTTTGTTATTTTATCAACTGCATTTTATCCAAAGTATGATGAACCAACAAGTAAATATATTCTAACTTTAGTAATCTTAGCCGTGGGTTCTACAGTTATTATAGCATATACAGTTAAAATTCATGCTCTATAGTTAAATTTCTTACAGTAATTTTCCTAATATAATAGTAAATCCTAAGAAAAAAAATGGTTGTAACATTTACATCAAGATAACAGCAGAACGTGTACAATCCAACCTTATGCATCTAATAGAAACATACAAATCTATTATTCGTATTTATTGACTAAAGTCTTGAACAACGGAGATAAAAATATACGTACATAATATAGTACGTGTACATGCCTTAAGACTTGTTAATACTGGTGATGCCTTTTATGCATTCGTAAAGATAAATTAAAAAATTCCCAAAGCTATTAATATTTATCGAAGGATTAAAAACTAAGATGAATTTAGTTATAGTAGATGAATCATTAAGGAATCCAGAAAATACTTAAAATTTGAAGGAATTAAAATAAATCTTGTTTAGCGTGAGGAGCCAATATTAAGAAGAAAAACAGAAACAAAAAATTCTAGAAGCTCAGGAAATGTTCAAATGAAACTTCTCCATTGCATATAATATAGATTCATTTGCAAATAACATAGAAGAAGAGGTAAATACTGCGAGGATGTATCTTAGAAAATTGATGATATATGTAGAAGAAGACGAAATTAAGTATCTTTATGTAATGCCCCTGAATTTTAATTAACATAATTCGGGATAGTTGAGTAAATTTAATAGAATAATGTGAATAATTAGGGAGATGATATTAATAAATCCAATGGTCATGTCTTAATGAATGCACTAAAATAAGTCTTAACTAAATTAAGGAGGAATTTCCTAAGGGGTAAACTTGGAAATGGGGCTACATTTCTTAGTATAAATCTCTTCCTCCACTTTAATAAATTTTCACTCTCTTATTCATAACTCCTCACCAACTTTCGGCCAGTTATTAAAAGCTCCAGGATGAGCAATAAATTGAAGAAAAAGCTAGGAAATTATCTCATTCTCCAATTAACCCATCAAGGTGAATAATCATGTTTATCATCTCATTTTTCTATGTTTGGATCGGTTATGGGCTATACTCGATTCACGTTTGTGATTTTTGTTAGGACATAACCATTTAAACTTTTGTTTGGATAAGACATAGGTATTTTAAATGTTAATGGGCAAATTAACATGTTTTTATTCGATTTTGGTTAAATTACGAGTTGTTTTTGTCCACATAAGCTTTGAAATTTTAATATGTTAAAGTATATGATTTATTATACTTTTGGTGATTTTTAAGGATTTTTCCTTAGTGATTTACTAAGGTAATTAAATTATTTAAGCCTAAGGGCTAAACTGCAAAATTGCCTTCGAATTAGTCAATTCGGAGGGAAGGCTGAAATTTGAAAATTTAATTGGGGAAGAAGAATAATGTTTTAAGAAAAAGGTTAACTTTTGTATACTTTTTACTATTTGAAAGTACAGGAGAAGACTCCTCAGCCAATCGAAATTAGAAAAGCAAGATAAAACATCACTTCAGTAGGCCCAGTTCTGCCTTCGACTCCAATAAGCCCGCTTTTACCCTTTCGACGAAGTCGAAAGGTATCTTTTGTCTAAGATGAAAGGTAAACAATTACCTTCCAATAAGGTCAAAAGGTAGGCATGGTGTCGAAGGGAGGAGGGGCGAAGGGATGGGGAGGCTGCTTCCTTTGCTATCGAATAGAAACATAATTGCTTTCGAATAAGTTGAAGGGGACCCTTCGACTCTATCATTTTATAAGAGACTAAATTTTTTATATATTCAAGAGGAGGTTTTGAAGGGATCGTTGAAAGTTTAAACCTTCAAGAAAATTGTTTTAAATGTTTCTAAAAAGGTGTTTTAATTCTTTCGACAAAGTAGAAGGGATGCCTTCGACAAAGTCGAAGGGAAAGATGGGGAAGAAGAAGGGGTTACTTCTGAACCTCCCATTGGTCTTAAAAATAAAAGTTTTAATACCTTTTGACAAAGTCGAAGGGTAAGCCTTCCGACATAGTCGGAAGTATACTTTCGAAGGGTTGGTTCCAACACTAATACTTCATTGTTTTTGAATGGTTTCGAAACGTTTTGATTTTGAAAGGTTTTCAAGGGGTTACCTTCAATGATTGCGAAAGGTTTTGAGCTTCAATGATTTTGAAAGGTTTGAGTTTTGTTACTTTCTAAAGGTTTATAAATGGTTTTGTAAGGGAGATACCCTAAGCTTTCGCGACGTCGAAAGGTAGAAACTTTTAACTAGGTCAAAAAGAAACCTTCCGATAAGGTCGAATGGTAGGACCTTTCGGCAAGGTCAAAAGGTATGATTTGTGATGCTTTCAAAAAAAAAGGTTTTCGAAGGGGCTAACTTTGGATGCTTACTTGCTTTCGAATAGGACTTCAAAGGGTTTTAAATGGCTTTTTTTTAGCCATTTTTCTTAAATAAAATTTTGCTAAGTTGAAGGGGTTACTTCGAAGTGTCATAGCATAAAATACCTATCTTTGTTTGAATATGTAAGAGGGATCTTTATATAAGATGAATGTTAATAAACCTTTGGGACACCGGGATGGGTTTAATGTTTCGATACATAATTTTGGGTTACAAACAGAAATATGCTTTCGAAAATATACATTGGGGCTATTAATGTGTTTTTATATAATTTAACCTAATTGGGGCTGCCAATGGGAATATGTTAAACATGTGGTATGCGTAGGGAAAATAAGTAATGGGGATCAAGAATTTTTATAAATAATCATGGAGATCGTGATGTTTTAATTGGTCAAGTGTTGGGTTCTTGGTTAACCTAGGAAAACCATGGATGTGCGGTTGATAATCCACATCAAATTTCTAAAGAAAAGAATGTTTTTCCAGAGGCGGTTAGCCTCGGGATTTGGCACCCAAGGGTTCATAGTCATCCTAGGAAACTATGTAGTGTGTTGTGGACAGCCCATGCCATCTTTATAAAACAACATGCGATGGATAATCTACATTTATTTTAAGTGGATGTGGGACGGATAGTCCTATTAAATTATGACGGATAGTCATTTGAAAGTTTTTAGATGGAAATATTACTTTTAGATGGGATATCTAATAAATGGGTGGATGGGATATCCAATACATACGATATATGGCTTTATTTCATAATATGTTACGACTAATCATTTTGGGTATAGGGGCATTGTAAATGATTTGCATGTTTGTTTTGGATAATAGTGAGGGAAAACCCGTTCCACCAAGCGGCATGGTCTCACTAGATATCTATTTATGATAAGAGATTATTCATACCATACTTATTGTCTGACTCGAAGTTTGTGTTTCTCCACAAACTCTTGGGTACTCAAAATTAATTTGAGTAGTCTGAGAGTGGGAGACTTTCACATTTTTGGATGAATAACTTTCGGAGATATGCATGAGGCAGTATTGGCTATATAGAAGCTATTTTGTGTATTCCGCTGTGATGTACTAGGAACTGTAAAGTTCATATTATTAATTCTCTGATCATCATAAGGGGACATCTTCATATGTCGCTCTTATCGTATTTTGTATAAGTATATATGTTCTGAATGTGGTTAACTTCTAGGATTATGTAATTAAATCTAAATATTATTCATAATAAATGAGGAATTTTGTTTGTTGAAGTTTATGTTCCTGTGTGTCAATATTAACTATGCCGCATTCGATCACCAAGAAATAACAACTACCGATGACTGCAGCATCAGTAGCGGTTAGTTTCGGACCTTACAAGGCGATATGTTACAAGTTGGTATCAAAGCATGGTTTATGTACTTAAAAGGAATTTAAACCTTAAAAGATTTTTTAAAGCATAATTTAATGAATCTAAAATATGGTTGAGCTTGGGTAAGCGTTATAGTAACATACGTGTACTTTGCTATAAATACCTAAGTATGTATTCCTCACTCTCTTAGACCGTTCTTTTGTACCTTACCAAGATTGGATTTCAGGTAGTAGGGAAGTAAGATATGAAGGCAGGAAACGAAAGAGCGAATCAATGTGGGAGACACACCGCAATAAGTGGAAATGTTCGAGCCATTAGGAGCAATCAGGGTCGACAGGCAAATTGTAACGACCCAGTTTTTCAGTCGTCTGAATTTAAAATATTTGATTGATTTTAAATATTGAAAAATATAATTTGTTAGTTTAATAATTCAATTTCAAATATAAGTGATATCTGGATAATTAGATTGTGTGAATAATTGAAACTTGAATCTAATATGAGTAAAACTCACTCTCGTTGTCTTGCTTATATTTTTATATAGGTGAGAATAAATTTATTTATGATGATTGATGATTGTTTGGGTGATATATGATATTATATATATATATTGATTGGTTTGGAATATTCCCGCATATTTTAGCGGATGAGACCCCATACATTCTCGTGTATGAGCGGATGACTCTTTGTACATGCCTCTACCACGAAGCAGACATTATACATCTTTTCTCATATGCATATTTGTTGCAGATCACAGGTTGGAGGGATCCAACTGGATTCCTCACCATTGTTGATTTTATTACAGATATTGTTACATATGCTGTTATCATGCGATATATGATGGTCGGATGCCATGATTGATGTGAATCCCTTTATCTAGCGCTTTTGCAGCATTCGAACATATTTAGAATTTAAAATATTAAAACGATGACTTCAATTTAAGAAGGATTTCAAAGTGATTTTGAAAATACATATGTATTAATAATTTTTGAACTGTTAAAGAAATGGATTTATTTTAAATAAATAAAAGTTATAATTTTTATGTTATAAGAATTGATGCTTTGTAAAATATAATCAAAAATTGGTTTTTTTAAATATGGAGTTAACTATTTTGTAAAATAAGTTAAATTGAGATTTTTGGACTGATTATAAATGGTTTATATATAAGATTTATACAATTGATATTTCATAAATAAAAGGTATTGGAATTATAAATGAGTTTTGTAAGTGTTAGAATGAAGTTATAATTGAATCTTATAAGTAAATAAGATTTACAAATTTATGAAGTTATAAAAAGAATGAATTTGCAAATAAGGGATTTATAAGTAAATAAGCTTATAGTTGGATTTTGACATATAAATGAGATATAAATGGAATTTGTTAGTAAAGGAATTTTGTATATGGAAGTAAATAAATTATAAATGGAATTTATAAACATTGTTTTATAAATCTGAAATCAATTTAGTTTGATAATTTAAATATGAAAGTTTGGTAAAGGAATTATATTCACGATTTTGGATAGTAAATAATCTTTTAAATTAAATGTGTAGAAGTAATGAATTTGGTAAAGGAATTATATTCACCATTTTGGACAACGAATAATCCTTTAAATTAAATGTGTAGAAGTAATGAATTTGGTAAGAAAATTATATTCATGATTTTAGACAATGAATAATAATTTAAATAAAATGAATATTTTGGAAAGTGATATTATAAAAATGGAATTTAAATGGTTTGAAAATAAAATGAGTTGTGAACTTACTTATTATTAAAATAAGTATATGGAAAAAATTTCATATATCCAATAAGTGAAATGGTTTTGAATACTATCTTTTTAAAGATATTTTGAAGTGAATAATTGGGAAGTGTTTTGAATTAGAAACGATAAATGAAATCAGGCTCAATGACTATTTATGTGCTAGATTTGTTTGTTGCTTTGATAGTCAAATAACCGACTATCGGATTTGGCCATTTTAGATCCTTAACTTGATGTGTGTTGTTTATATATGAAAGAATTAAGATGAAGAAGCCATGAATCTCTTCTTATTATTCAACCACAATACAAGTTTTTGTTATATATCTAATCCAGAAAACAAACAAGCGAGAAAAATGAAAAATGAAAGAAAAATGCAGCCCCCATATTATACATGGGCTTTACACAAATGGGCTTTAGTATACATAAATATCAGTAAATGTGCATCTTTATCCATGCTCCCAGATTACACTCCCCCTCAAGTTGGAGAATGCATATTTTCCATTCCTAACTTGCTGCATAGATACTCTACACGTGATCCATTCAAAGCTTATGTGAAAAATATATGTAATCTACTCTTTTGTTCATACGAACCCATTTTTAACTATTCCCTACTGAATTTTCCCCCTGATGAAATGACAATCTACCTCAATATGTTTTGTTCTTTCGTGAAACACTGGATTAGATGCAATATGAATTGCAGCCTGATTATCACACCACAGCTTTGCAGGCAATCTTAATTTTACATCAAACTCATTCATTAAATGAGTTATCTATATTATTTCACACACAGCATTTGCCATTGCCCTATACTCTGATTCTACGCTTGAACGTGAAACCACTGGTTGTTTCTTACTTTTCCATGATATCAAATTGCCTCCAACAAATACACGAATCCGTAAGTCGATCTTCTATCAGTTTTTGAGCCTGCCCAATCAGCATCACAAAAACTTTCATCGTTCATATGACTATGATTCATGTGTACAAGAGCCTGACCTACAGTACCTTTAAAGTAACATAAAATTTGCTCAAGAGCAGCCCAATGATGAACAGTGGGCTTTGTCATGAATTGACTTACCACACTCACTGAATATGCTATATTAGGTCTGGTAACACATAGATAGTTAAGTTTGCCTACCAATCATCTATACCTTTCAGGGTTATTAACTAGCTCACCCTCTTCATTTAGACTATGATTAGGCATCATAGGAGTACTGCATGGCTTAGCAGCTATTTTCCAGTCTCCCTTAGTAAGTGAAGTGTATATTTCCTTTGTGACAAAAATATTCCCTCGTCTCTTCTTGTAATTTCAACACCAAGAAAATACTTAAGCTCCCCTAAATCTAGAGTGTGAAATTGAGTCTGAATGAATTGCTTGAGAGCAAGAATGCCAACTTCATCATTTCCTGTAGTGACTATATCATCTACATAGACAACTAACAATATAATTCCTTTGTCAGAATTTTTGTACAAAACAGAGCGATCTGATTTACTTCTCATGATTCTAAATTTTTCTATTGCTAAGCTGAACTTGCCAAACCATGCTCTTGGACTTTGTTTAAGTCCATATAATGATTTTTTAAGTCTACAAACCAAGCTTGTCTCCTCCTAAGCAACAAAGCCTCCATATACACCTCTTCAGAAAGATCACCATGTAAGAAAGCATTCTTAATGTCCAGTTGATGAAGCCTCCACTTATACCGTGCTGCCATGGAGATGAACAGCCTAATAGATGTCAGTTTGGCCACAGGTGAGAAAGTTTCAGAGTAATCAATTCCATATATCTAAGCATAACCTTTGGCAACTAATCAAGCCTTTAGTCTTTGCCACAGTTCCATCTGCATTCATCTTAATGGAGAAAATCCATTTACATCCTATTGGTTTTTTATTTGGTGGTAACTGAACTAAGGTCGAGGTTTTGTTTTTTTCTAAAGCCCTCATTTCTTCCATCATTGCTTCACTCCATTTTGGTGAAGCAATAGCCTCTCCTACAGTCATTGGTATAGTGATAGAGTCCAATGATGAAATGAAAACATATGATGAATGTGGTAGCTTCTTGTATGTCATATAGGAAGAAATAGGGTAGGTACATTTTCTCTTCCCTTTTCTGAGAGCAATAGGTAAATTCAAACTTGAATCATCTTCAGGTTGAGGTGTATCATCTGTCTGTGGTTCATCTGCATGTGTATTATATGTATTATTCACTTGAGATATTCCACTGGGTATGGTTGAATATACCAAAAACTCTTCATTGTCTTCATGTACATGAGGTGTACTAGTTTGGTAAAATGGTGTATCTTCTATAAACGTCACATCAATTGATACAATATATTTTTGTAAACTTGGACAAAAACATCTATAACCTTTCTGAAGTCTACAGTATCCAACAAAGATGCACTTTAAAGATTTGTGATCAAGTTTACTCAGCTGCTGACTAACATCTCTAACAAAACATGTACACCCAAATACCCTAGGTTTAACTGGAAACATGCTTTTATTTGGTTGGAGAACTTGATAAGGAATCTCATTGTTAAGAACGATTGAGGGCATTCTGTTAATAAGAAAGCATGCAGTGGACACGGCATCAGCCTAGAAATTTTTTGGTACATTCATTTGAAACAACAGTGCTCGAGTAGTTTCTAATAAATGTCTATTATTTCTCTCAGCTACACCATTTTGGGAAGGAGTATCAACACATGAAGTTTCATGGAGAATACCATTTTGTGTTAGATAATTGTCAAATTCAGTAGACATATACTCTTTAGCATTATCACTACGAAGTGTTTGTATAGTGGTATTGAACTGTGTTTTAATCTCAGCATTAAACTTACAAAAGGTAGAAAATAATTCAGTTCGAGACTTCATAAGAAATATCCATGTTGTACGAGTGTAATAATCAACAAATGTTACAAAATACCTATAACCAGGTTTAGATACAACTGATGATGGTCCCTAAATATCAGAATGAATTAAAGAAAATGGACTACTTGCACGCTTATTAACTCTAGGATAAGAACTACTTCTATGATGCTTTGCATAATGACATGCTTCACAATTTATTATAGGTAGGTTGCTATACTAAGGACAGAGCTGCTTGAATTAAGTGAGAGAAGGATAACCAAGTTGACAATGAACATTTAATGCTGGATCCATGATCGAACAAGCTATAGGTTTTGAAAGTGTATCAAGAGTATATAAGCCACCAAACACACTTCCTCTACCAATAGTCTGATTCGTCACAAGATCCTGAAACACACAATGGTTAGGAAATAATGTGATGCTGCAATTAAGATTATGTGTAATTTGGCTCACTGAGAGTGAATTGAATGATAGAGAGGGTAAATATAACACAGATGTTATTGGTATAGATGACTTGGATATTACTTCACCCGTTCCTTTAACTGAAGATTGTGATCCATCAGCTAATGTAACCGTGTGAGGAATTCTACTTGCTTTTAAACTTGTAAACAGATTTTGATTATCTGTCATGTAATTTGAAGCACCTGAATCAATTATCCATTTTGATGTAGCAGTGCCAGTACTAATGTTTGCAACTGAAGTTGTTGCTAATGTAGCTCCAGATTCAGATGAATTACTATGTAATGAGTTTTGAAATTTAGAGCACTTGTCAAATTCTTCTGCTGTCATGAGCACAGTTTTGATATTAGAGGAGTTTGTATTTCCACTGAAGACTTCTACATTCAGATATCACATGTTCAATTCTCTTACAATAGTTGCATATCTTATTTTGATTCAATGGTGGTCTCCATGATGATCTTTGAGATCTTCCAGGTTGTTTAGGTGGTCTCCATGGTTGTGCATTAGGTGGTATCTGTGGTCTCCAAGTTTGTGCTTGTTATGGTGCATTGAGTTTTCCAGTATCAGACTGATCATTTGAAGCAAGATTTCCACTACTACTAATAAAAGCACTGTTACTTGTATTGGCACTTGTGTTAACTGTATCGAATATATTTTCAGTTCAAAGAATACGGCTATTACTTCATGTAATGAAGTTATATCTATATTTTCAAGAATTTGTGATTTAGCACTTTCAAATTCAGGTGTAAGTTCAGCCAAAAAACTCATAATTTCCATTTGTTCTCTTTGTTTTTGTTGAATTTTAATATCAGTACTCATTGGTAATAGGAGATTAAACTCTTCGTACGTTTGTTTGAATGTCATGAAGTAATTCATCAAATTCATATCCTTCCTTTCAGCTCTATAAAAAGCTTGACAACATCATACATTTTTGTTAAATTCCCTTTGCCTGGATATAGAAACTCTAAATATTCCATTAATTCTTTCATCGTTTCACAATGATTAATCAATCTGATAACTTCATTTTCTACTGAATTCGAATTTGCAGAAATAAACGAGCATCATCACGAAGCCAATTCTGATCATCTTTGTCTTTTAAATTTGATTGAGGTGGTTCATTAATCAAATGATCATTCTTATCCATACTTTGCATATAAAGACGGATTGTCTTATTCCAATCAAGATAGTTAGAACTATTCAACTTTTGATCTGTAATCTTTGGCATCATTGACATTACGTCGATTCCCTTAGTTTCCGTCATAATTTAGAGATTCAAGAACGAGACTGAAACAGCACAGAGGAAGAAGAAAGTAGAATTGGATCTCAGACTTTCGAAACCCTAGATCGAAGTAGCTTTGATACCATGTTATTTATATATGAAAGAATTAAGATGAAGAAGCCATGAATCTCTTCTTATTATTCAACTACAATACAAGTTTTTGTTATATATCAGATCTAGAAAACAAACAACAGGAAAAATGAAAAATGAAAGAAAAATGCGGCCTCCATATTACACATGGGCTTTACATAAATGGGCTTTAGTATACGTAAATATCAGTAAATGTGCATCTTCATCCATGTTTCTAGATTACAATGTGGAAACTAATTAGTCGTACACTTAGTACGTAACTAACCGTGTTGGCTTGATTATCATTTGTGTTGAGAATGTTGATTCGTGAGTAAGGAGTGATTACTCCAATCTATCGAGCTTCCTTCTTGGCCAAAGGATAGCAAGTTGAAAGTTGGAAACATGATAAGTCTACAAGACATGGTTTCTGTTTGAGGTTGAGAAATTCTTTTGCATTGTTGGTGCGAAGAGAACGGGATCAGATTTATCTGAAAACCACTTCGGACCAACATATTTGCGACGATTGTGCAAGTTGGTCGATGATATTGATATTTAGGATTTTCATAGTAAAGGACTACTTGTTGATCATTTAGGGTTAAAATCCTAATATATATAGTAGTAGTAGTCTCTTCGTTATGAAATATCCAATGCAAGGACTATTCGCTACTAATCCTAGGGACTTCCTGATAGGATGTGGTAGGAAAGTACATTCAGTTTGTCCTATTCCTGGACAGCTTGTATGGATGAGTGTTTGACATTGCATTTCTAATGATTACGTACATTGGTTTTTACAAACGTACGTCTATTTGGTGGTGAAGAAGGCAACTTTTCATAGCTTAACACCTTTCCATAAGACATACGAGCTCAAGGGTTGTACTTTTATGGAAGGCAATTAGTAGTCAACAGAAATAACAATGTGGCATTCAAAAGATGATGTGATATCTGAAAGGTAATCGATACCTCTTTTGGCCTCACTCCCCGAAAAATGACTAAAACAAGGGATAGAAGCAGCAAGGCTAAAATGGGTCGCTCTCATTAGGAGATGTCATCACTCTTCTAGATATATCTTTACACGTTATGACATTGTGAATCTGATTATTGTTGATGTATGCTTGTAGCCATGGATTTTAGGCCGGTAATGACCAGAGTGATGACATATTCGGCATTATCCAGTTATGGGTAGGACAGTCTTGTGTTGGTTTAGGCACCCAGTATCAGGACCCTAGGTACATCCCTCTAGAGGTGTACCAAGTTTTCAGAAAGGTAGTCTCTTTACCTAGTCCTTTGCATAGAAATCCAAAATCCAATACATGCCTGCCATTTTTTAGGTAAACCTATTACGTTGGAATTTAATAATGTAACAATTTCAGTTAATTGTTATTTAATTTATTATGTGCGCAATAGACACTATTATGATACAAGAGAATTTGACATGAAATGTTTTGGTTATCGTAAGGTAAAAACCTTGTCGGTATTTATTTGCGACTCGGTCTTACGAGATACTTTTTTTTGAAAAAGGAAAGTTTTGATACCTTTATAAATTCAGTTGAGGTGTGTTTTCGCATGCTAGTTTACCAGACTGATCCGGGAGTTATTCCCTTTCAATGCTTGGATTAAACCGAGTATATTTACAGGTTTAGATTTGGTGCTTTTGGAGCTTCAGCAGGCGAGCTGGAGATCTTCATGTCGTATACACGTATCTTTTATTTTTCTGCTGCTTTCATTGTTGTTGTTAATGTTGTTGTAAATTATCAGCATTTGTGAGGACATGTTGTTACAACTGTCTAAGCCAATGATTACTTATTGTGTACTCTGATATTGATTTATATATATATACAATTTCTTTGAAAAGATTTTTTGATCTATATTATATGTTATTCCGCTGCGATGTGAGATTCTGTATCGTTTTGGTTTTGCTTCTCTTCTTCTTCTTCTCTTCTCTTCTTCTTTCTTCTCTCTTTCTTCTCACCCTCTCTTTTATTTCTCATCATCATCTGCAACCGGTGCGCTTTGGGTCGGACACACGTGGTTTGGTGTCGGATTCAGAGGGTGTCAAGTGCGGGTTGTCACAGCTTGGTATCAAAGCTTAGATTTAGTATATTCCTAGGCTTTGATGTGTACTCGGTATAGATAGGGTCAGTAGTACTCTAGATTGAGTTTGAGTTTAATTGTATTATATATGACCGCGTATTTGTTAGTGAATACAAAGGTGTCTTATATTATATTGATTAAGTTATTGAGTGGCTTATGGGTTTCGATCGTTGAGTCTGGCCAACGTTATTGATAGGGATCTCTAAACACTTGAACATGGAGATGGAACACAATATTATTTCTGTAATTTGGTAAATGAAATAATTTTACCTTGATTATATTTATATAGCAGTATATAAATTAATTGATTATTAACAAATGGAAATAGTTGATTATTATTATTTGTTATTTGTTGTGTTTAAATAAGAAAAGTTGTTATTATTATGAATTAAAACAAAGGTAAACAAATTTGGAATGAAACTTATATAAGAAAAGTGAAATAGGAGAAATTATATAAGTGTAAATTTATAAATGTGATTTATAAATAAATGGATTTTAAAAGAATATAAAGCACTGAATTCACTACCGTTTCTGAAAAATAATAAGGGTGATGACTGCAGCATTATCAGTATCATTTTCGAGTTTCTGTGTGATTGATTTACTACCACTAATAAATTGAATATTAAGTTTTGTTGTGATAAACAAATTTGAATTTAAAATCCAAGTTTGTAATTGATAGATATAAGTGAAATGAGTTTGGACTTATAATATGAAATTAAAATTTAACTTAAGTAAAGTTAAATAAATTTAAATTAGTATAATAAAATATATGATTATAAATTTAACAAAAGGGAAGTTAAATAAAACCATGAATTTAAAGTATATACACTTAAGATTGTAAGGTGACTATATAACCATGAATTGAAATTATAGTAAGTAAGTAAACTTAAGTACATATTCATGAAAACTTAAGTAAATAAGTGTATAACTTATAAAATGAGAAAATGTAAAGTAATACCAAATATTAAAATGGTTAAACAATTTTGTTAAGCAAAAAAAAATCTGAATTTGAATAGTGATACGAAATTTGACTTATGTAAAAGTTAAATAAGATGACTTTAGGAATGAAATTTAAGTTAAGCCAAATAGAATGAAATGTTGTGAAGAAATTTAACTTAAGTAATATTGAATGAAGTTGGAATAGATATCAAAATTAACGAATTAAGTGAATTAATAAAATGGAGTAATGGAATGAATATGAACTTGAGTTATTAAATGAAATTCAACTTTAGTTGTAAAATGAATTAACGATTGAATTAATGAAATAATTAGTGAATGTAAACTAATTGAATGTTAATAAACAAATTGAAGTGCTGGATGTAAGTGAATGCAAATCAAATTAAATGTAAATGAAAATAAAATAAGTAAAAGAAGTTAATGAAATTAAAAGTAAAATAACTTGAATGCAAATACATTGAGTGAATAATGTAATGTTGTTAAACATGAATTAGAAAGTAAATATGAATTGAATTTAAAATGAGTGTAGCTAAATTGAATCCAATCTAAATTGAATATAATCAATTATGATCAATGAATGCGAATAAATTGAAAACCAAATCAAATGGATGTTAATAAAATTTGGAATGTATATTGATTTGGTAATGAATCAATTTGGTTGTAAATTTGTTTGATGGTTGCTTATATTGCATGTGTTTCATTTGCATATGATTATTGTATTAGCTATGTTGTATATTGATATTATTTGCCATATACATGTTCTTATGGTTTGTTGAGTGTTTAGTTGGTGCGGATTGCGTTTGCTTCGCAGTTGGAGCTCGCTTTCACGCTATATTAGCCGTATATGCTCGCTAATTATATATAAGGTACATATCTTGGATTACATATCGTACTTTTACACTTTTATCCATACGGAATGCCTCATCCTCGAAGATGAGATGTATATTTATAATATTATATATATTATGATTTTTTCGGATCGAACCACGCAAAGGAGGCTCTGGCAAAAAAATTTAAGGCGTTAGAATTTTTTTAGAAATTTGGAAGAAAAATTATGACTTAAAATTTGATTTTTAAGTTATAATTTGGAATGGTAATAGTTGATTTTTTGAAGGAGTATTAGTTAATAACTATGAATGAATTTGAAAACTTAAGAAAATTTTTAATAAGAAGTTTAACTAACGATTTTAGGAAAGTTAAACACTTAAGGGATTCGGTAATCCAACTTATCTAGTTGATTTTGAAAAGCTAATGGGATTTTAGGTATTTTTCTTGTGTAGTAATTTTGGAGACGAAATTCTTTTAAGGGGAAGAATGTAACGACCCAGTTTTTCAGTTGTTTGTATTTAGAATATTTGATTGATTTTAAATATTGAAAAATATAATTTGTTAGTTAAAATAATTTAATTTCAAATATAAATGATATTTGAATAATTAGATTGTGTAAATAATTGAAACTTGAATCTAATATGAGTAAAACTCACTCTCTCTGTCTCGCTTATATTTTTATATAAGTGATAATAAATTTATTTATGATGATTGATGATTGTTTGGCTAATATATGATATATTACATATATATATATATATATATATATATATTAATTGGTTTGGATATATTCTCGCATATTTTAGCGGACGAGACCCTATACATTCCCGTGTATGAGCAAATGACCCTTTGTACGCGTGTTTACCTCGAAGCAGACACTATACATATTTTCTCATATGTATATTTGTTGCAGGTCACAGGTTGGAGTGATCCAAATGGATTCTCACCGTTGTTGATTTTATTACAGATATTGTTATACATGCTGTTATCAAATGATATATGATGGTCGGATGCTATGATTGATATGATTGATGTGAATCCTTTTATCTAGCACTTTTGCAGCATTTGACCATATTTGGAATTTAAAATATTGAAACGATGATTTCAATTTAAAAAGGATTTCAAAGTTATTTTGAAAATATATATCTGTTAATAACTTTTGAATTGTTAAAGAAATGGATTTATTTTTAATAAACAAAAGTTGTTATTTTTATGTTATAAAAATTATGGCTTTGTGAAATATAATCAAAAATATGTTTTTTGAAATATGGAGTTAACTATTTTGTAAAATAAGTTAAATTGAGATTTTTGGACTTAATATAAATGTTTTATATATAAGATTCATAAAATTGATATTTTATGAATAAATGGTAATGGAATTATAAATGATTTTTGTAAGTGTTAAAATGAAGTTACAATTGAATCTTATAAGCAAATAATATTTATAAGTTTATGAAGTTATAAAAAGAATGAATTTGTAAATAAGGGATTTATAAGTAAATAAGCTTATAGTTGATTTTTGACATATAAAGGAGATATAAATGGAATTTGTTAGTAAAGGAATTTTGTATATGGAAGTAAATAAAATATACATGGAATTTATAAATACTGTATTATAAATCTGAAATCAATTTAGTTTGATAAGTTAAAAATGAAAGTATGGTAAAGGAATTATATTCATGATTTTGGACAGTGAATAATCCTTTAAATTAAATGTGTAGAACTAATGAATTTGGTAAAGGAACCATATTCACGATTTTGGACAATATATAATCCTTTAAATTAAATGTGTAGAAGTAATGAATTTGGTAAGAGAATTATATTCATGATTTTGGACAGCAAATAATACTTTAAATAAAATGAATATTTTGGAAAGTGATATTATAAAAGGGTAATTTAAACGGTTTGAAAATAAAATGAGTTGTGAGCTTACTTATTATTAAAATAAGTGTATGGAAATGTTTTCCAAATATCCAATAAGTGAAATGGTTTTGAATATTATCTTTTTAAAGATATTTTGAAGTGAATAATTGGGAAGTTTTTTGAATTAGAAACGATTAATGAAATCAGGCTCAATGACTACTTATGTGCTTGATTTTGTTTCTTGCTTTGATCGTTAAATAACCGACTATCGAATGTGGCCATCTTAGTTCCTCAACTTGATGTGGAAACTAATTAGTCGTACACTGAGTACGTAACTGATTGTGTAGGCTTGATTATCGTTTGTGTTGAGGATGTTGATTCGTGTAATGCGGGGTGATTATTTTGATCTATCGAGCTTCCTTCTTGGTCGAAGGATAGTAAGTTGAAAGTTGGAAACGTGTTAAGTCTACGCGACTTGGTTCCTGTTTGAGGTTGAGAAATGCTTTTGCGTTGTTGGTGCGAAGAGACCGGGATCAGGTTTATCTAAAAACCACTTCGGACCAAAATATTTGCGACGATTGTGTAAGTTGGTCGATGATATTGATATTTAGGTTTTCATAGTGAAGGACTGCTTGTGGATCATTTGGGGTTAAAATCTCAATATACATATAGTAGTAGTAGTCTCTTCGTTATGAAATATCTAATGCAAGGACTATTCACAACTAATCTTAGGGACTTCCCAACAGGATGTGAAGAAAGTACCTTCGTTTGTCCTGTTCCTGGACAACTTGTATGGACGAGCGTCTGACATTGCATTTCTAATGATTACATACATTGGTTTTTATAAACATACATTTATTTGGTGGCGGAGAAGGCAACTTCTCTTCGCTTAACACCCTTCCTTGAGACATACGAGCTCAAGGGCTATACTTTTGTGGAAGGCAATTAGTAGTCAATGGAAATGGCAATGTGGCATTCAAAAGATGATGTGATATGTGATATGTGAAAGGTAATCGATACCTCTTTTGGTCTCACTCCCTGGAAAATGACTGAAACAAGAGATAGAAGCAGCAAGGCTAAAATGGGTCGCTCCCATTGGGAGATGTCATCACTATTCTAGATATAACTTTACACGCTATGATGTCGTGTATCTGATTATTGTTGATGTATGCTTGTTGCCATGGATTTTAGCTCGGTAACCACCGGAGTGATGACATATTCAGTACTATCCAAGTATGGGTAGGCCGGTCTTGTGTTGGTTTAGGCGCCCAGTATCTGGACCCTAGGTACATACCTCTAGAGGTGTACCGAGTTTTTGGAAAGGTAGTACCTAGTCATTTGTATGGAAATCCAAAATTCAATACGTACCTGGCATTTTGTATGTAAACCTTTTATGCTAGAATTTAATAATGTAACAATTTCAGCTATTTAATTTATTATGTGTGAAATAGACACTATTATGATATAAGAGAATTTGATATGAAATATTTTGGTTATCGTAAGGTAAAACCTTGTCGGTATTTATTTTCGACCTGGGCTTATGAGATACCTTTTGTTCTGATAAAGGAAAAGTTTTGATAACTTTATAAATCAGTTGAGGTGTGTTTTCTCATGTTGGTTTACCAGACTGATCCGGGCATTCTTTCCTTTCAATGCTCGGGTCAAACCGAGTATATATGCTGGTTAAGATTTGGTTCTTTTAGAGCTTCAGCAGGCGAGCTGGAGATCTTCATGTCGTATACACGATCTATTATTTTTCTTCTACTTTGCATTGTTGTTGTCGTTGTAAATTATCATCATTTGTGAGAATGGGTTATTATAACTGTCCAAGCCGATGATTACTTATTGTGTACTATATGAGTTATATATATTACCGTTTCTTTGAAAAGATTATTTGATCTATGTTATATGTTATTCCGCTGCAATGTGAGATTCTGTATTGTTTTGGTTCTGCTCCTCTCTTTTTATTCCCTTCTCTTCTTCTTTCTTCTCTCTTTCTTCTCACCCTCTCTTTTCTTTCTCATGATCATCTACAATCGGTGCACTTTGGATCGGACATGCGTGGTTTGGTCTCGGATTCAGAGGGTGTCGAGTGTAGGTCGTCACACAAATGTAAACCCAGATGCAAATGCTAATGTTGATGTTGAGATTCTATTGGTTGATATGGGGATAATGTATTTGTTCTTCGTGCATATGATGCAATCTAGTTCAGTTGCGGGAGTAGCTGTAGGGAATAATGGAGGATCTAATCTGGTGGCCTCAATTAGCAATAGTTATGCCAAGATAAGTAGGGATTACGCTAGTTTTTGAGGAAATCCTTTTTTGGGAACCGAGGATGCGGTAGGAGTGGAGAACTGGCTATTGCGTTGTATATTTGCAGATCTCGGCTTGACGGATATGCAGAAGAGGAGAATTGCATCAAGGCAATTAAAAGGAGCTGCATTGTTTTGGTGGAACGGAGTTACCATAGGAGAGCTAGAGGAAGACTTGACTGGGGCTGAATTTCGAAGGAGGTTTGAAGAAAGATTTCTATCAAAGGTTGCCAAATCAACATTGCTCAGGAAGTTTGCAGATTTAGTCCAGGGGGATAGATCGGTAATTGAGTATGCTACAGAGTTTGATGAGCTGTTCTGTTACAGAAGTGCAACTTTGGATACTGTCATTCGAAGTAATGATAAGTCTATCAAAGGGTTGAATCCTGAGATCACCAGAGCAACCACGCCAAACCTTCGGGATCTGTGTCATATTGTTGTTGAGATGGCTATTCGGAATGAAGAGATGCTTTTTACTTTTGGAAAAGGGAAACCACTTGATGTTCGGAATTTTTAGGGTAAGAAGCGAAAGTTCTTCAAGAAGAAGGGTGCCCAGTTGGGGGTAATAGCTAAGAAGAGCAAGGCTGATATTCTTTGTTACAAGTGTGACAAGAAGGGGCACTATGTTAATGAGTGTCGCTCGGGTGGTGGAAGAGTAGTTGCAGTGAGGCCAAATGTGAAGTGCTACAATTGTGGCCAGATGGGACATTACAAAGACAAGTGTCCCGAGGCTACTAAGGCTGGAAAGGGAAAGGTCTTTGGATTGGAACCGTCATCCTCTAGACCAACGGCTACTGTGAAAGGAAAGCGGTGATGGAAGGTATGCTTATGATTCATGGTATTCCGGTTAGGATACTATTTGATACCGGTGCATCGCACTCATTTATATCTTAGTATTTGGTAGATTGCTTATGTCTGGAACCTTTATACCTTATTTCTCCTTTAATGGTTGCGAGTCCTATAGGAGGGCATGCAACTTTGGGAATGAGATATGACCGGTTAGAACTTGATTTGTTAGGTCATATGTTTGCATGCAGTCTTATATATTTTTGATTTCGTGGGTTTCAGGATCATATTGGGTATGGATTGGTTAGAAAGATATGATGCTAGGATATTTTTCTAGGAGGGGAAAATATCATTGAGACACCCTAATAGCCATAACCGAGTCATTTACTCGGTAAGGAGTTCGAACGGAAATGCTTATGCATTATTGGGTGCTATGGGAATAGAAGCAAGGTTGAAGCAGGTTTATGTAGCAAGAGAGTTTGCAGATGTGTTTGAACCAGTTTCGGGCTTGCCGTCGAAAAGTGCAATCAAGTTTCGGATGGATCTTGTATTGGGTGCTGAAGCTATAAGTAGAGCACCTAGCAGGATATCACCTACCGAGATGATGGAATTGAAGGTGCAGCTAGTGGAATTGGAAGGAAAGAATTTCATCCTGCCAAGAAGTTTGCCTTGGGGAACTACCACAGTATTCATGAAGAAGATAGATGGGTTGTTAAGGATGTGTATTGACTATCGTATGTTGAACGAGAGGACGGTCAAGAATAGGTATACTTTGCCGAGGACCGATGACTTATTCGATCTGTTGAGTGGAGCTAGAGTGTTTTTCCAGCTGGATTTGGCGACAGGTTTCCATCAGCCAAGAGTGGTAGAGGACAGTATTCCTTTGACGACATTTAGGACTAGATATGAGTCTTAAAAGTGGTTTATTATGCCATTCGGGCATAATAATGCGCCATCTTTCTTCGTGGATTTGGTGAATCTGGTTTACCGACAACACTTAGATAGGTTCGTGTTGGTTTTTATTGATGACATTTTGGTATATTCTAAGAATGAGAAGGATCATGAGGATCATCTTAGAATAGTGTTGGAGACGCTAAGGCAACATCAACTAAAGGTGAAGTTCTTCAAGTGTCATTTCTGGAAGAAGGAAGTGAAGTTCCTTGGTCATGTAGTTTCCGAGGAAGGGTTAGTAGTTGATCCAGATAAGATCGAGGCCGTTAACAATTGGAAGAGACCAGAGACGGTAAGTGAGATTAGAATTTTTCTTTGTCTTGTAGGTTACCACCGAAGGTTCATTAAGGATTTTTCGCAGATAGCGGCATCCTTGACCATGCTAACCAAGGACGTGAAGTTTGTTTGGTCTAACAAGTATAAGGAGGCATTCCGTAAGTTGAAACATTTGTTAACAAATGCCCTCGTGTTAGTAGTTCCAGATGGGAATCAGGGATTGGTAGTTTACACCGATGCATGTGGTATTGGGTTAGGTGCTGTGCTGATGCAGAATGGAAAGGTTATTGCCTATGCTTCTAGACAGCTCAGACCGCATGAAGTGAGATACCCGACTCATGGATTGGTGTTGGCAGCGGTAATCTTCGCACTGAAGGTGTGGAGGCATGATCTTTTGGGAGAAAGGTTTGAGTTATTTACGGATCATAAGTATCTATGATATTTATTCTCTTAGAAAGAGCTGAACATGAGACAGCAGAGATGGATGGAGTTTGTTGCGGCTTATGATTTTAGCATCGAGTATACACCAGGAAAAGGAAATAAGGTGGTGGATGCGCTTAGCATGAAACATCAAAATGTGGTGTTAGCTATGTTAGCGGAATGAAAAAACTTGGGAGCACTGGCTGCTTGCAGTGTGCAGTTGAGGTCAACTACTGGATCTAGTCGGAATATCACCATGATGTCCTATTTGGAAGTTAGACCAGTTCTAATAGAACGAATTGCATCTAGGTAGAAAGAGGATCCAGTCTTAGCTAAGTGGATTAGAAGGTTAGAAACTGAAATTGAGATTGATGACTTAAAGAATTTTATTCTTGACAGCAGGGGTTGGTTGAGAAAGAAGGAACGGTTATGTGTCCCGGATATTGGAAACCTTAGGAAGGAAGTTTTTAGGAAATGTCATCGATTGAAGTTTACGATTCAACCTAGGGAACCAAGATGTATCAGGATATGAAGAGAAGTTTCTTCTGAGAAGGAACGAAAGGAGATGTTAGCTTATGGGTAAAACAATGTTTGAACTATCAACAAGTAAAAGCCGAACATCAAAAGCCAAGTGGTTTTCTATAGCCTTTGGATGTTCCAGTTTGGAACTAAGACTCGATATTCATGGATTTTATGACGGGTTTCCAAGGTCAAACCAGGATAATGAAAGTATATGGGTCATAGTGAATAGATTGACCAAGAGTTCCCATTTCATTCCGGTGAGGTCAACCAGGACGGCACCTATTTTGGCTAAGTTGTTCATGAACAACATCGTTAGACTGTATGGAATTCTTAGTAGTATCGTCAGTGATAGAGATGCTTTGTTTACTAGCGAGTTCTGGAAGAGCCTGTAGAGTGTGTTATGCTCTAAGCCCAAGATGAGTACCGCATATCATCCTCGGGCAGATGGGCAGACAGAGAGAGTCAACAAGGTACTGGAAGATGTGTTGATGGCATGTGTGTTGGATTTTAGTGGTTCTTTGGAAGATCACTTGTACTTAGTAGAGCTTTCCTACAATAATAGTTATCAGACTACTATAGAAATGACACCTTTTGAAGCTTTGTATAGAAGGCCATACAAATCACCAACATATTGGTTAGAGACCGGAGACCGATTGGTCCTTGGTCCAGATTTGGTGAGAGAGTCAATGGAAAAGATTGAGTTGATATGGGAAAGGATGAAGAAAGTTCAGCATAGACAGAAAAGTTATGTAGGAAAGAGGCGTAAGGATCTAAAGTTCTCAGTTGGAGATAGAGTTTTCATCAAGGTATCGCCAATGAAAAGTGTGGTTCGTTTTGCGAAGACCAGGATGCTAGCACCGAGATATGTTGGGCCATTTCCTATATCAGAGAGGATTGAGAGACTCACATACCGAGAAGATTTTTCGAGCAGTTTGATCGAGGTCCACAATGTGTTTCATGTTTCTCATCTTAGGAAGTATGTTCATGATCCAGAAACTACTATCGTTCCAACGAAACTAGGAGACATAGTGGTGGAACCGGATATGACTTTTGTGAGGCAACCAGTTCATGTTGTGGCAAAAGATGAGAAGTGGTTAAGGAACAAGACAGTCAGGTTGGTGAAAGTTCAATGAAGCGACAACATAAAGGACTGTGCTAGGGAGACAGATGACGGGATTAGAGCTACTTTTCCTGGGCTATTTTAGATGGTAAGTTCTATATTTTGGATGTATATAGAATTTGGCTGGTAGGTTATATTAGCTTTACTTGCATGGGCTATATGCTTGTTGTTTTTTCTTTACTGTAATTTCGAGAATGAAATTCTTTAAGGGGGGAGTTTGTAATGCCCCTGAATTTTAATTAATATTATTCAAGATATTTAATTGGATAAATTAAATAGAATAATGTGAATAATTAAGGATATGAGATTAATAAATTCAATGGCTATGTCTTAATGAATGAACTAAAATAAGTCTAACTAAATTAGGAAGGAGGAATTTCCCAATGGGCAAACTTGGAAATGAGGCTACATTTCTTAGTATAAATCTCTTCCTCCATTTTAATAGATTTTCACTCTCTCATTCATAACTCCTCCCCAACTTTTGGCCGGCCATTAAAAGCTCCAAAAAGAGCAATAAATTGAAGAAAAAAGCTAAGGAATTAAAGTTAGGAAATTATCTCATTCTTCAATTAACTAATCAAGGTGAATAATCATGTTTAACATCTTATTTTTCTGTGTTTAGATCGGTTATAGGTTATACACGATTCATGTCTGTGATTTTGGTTAGGATATAACCATTTAAACCTTTGTTTGCATAAGACATAGGTGTTTTAAATGTCAATGGGCTAACTAACACGTTTTTATTTGGTTTTGGTTAAATTACGAGTTGTTTTGATCTTCATATGCTTTAAAAAAATTATATGTCGAAGTCTATGATTTATCCGATTTTTGATGATTTTTGAGGATTTTTCCTTAGTGATTTACTAAGGTAATTAAATTATGTAAGCCTAAGGGCTAAACTACAAAATTGCCTTCGAATTAGTCAATTCGGAGGGAAGGCTGCAATTCAAAATTTAATTGGGGAAGAAGAATAGAGTTTTAAGAAAAAAGGTTAACTTTTGTGTACATTTTACTATTTGGAAGTATAAGAGAAGGCTCCTCGGCCAATCAAAATCAGACAAGCTAGATAAAACATCACTTCAGTAGGCCCAATTCTGCCTTTGAATCCAACAAGCTTGCTTTTACCCTTTAGACGAAGTCGAAATGTACCTTTTGTCTAAGACGGAAGGTAAATAATTACTTTCCGACAAGGTCGAACGGTAGGCACAGTGTCGAAGGGAAGAGGGGCGAAGAGATGGGGAGGCTGCTTCCTTTGCTTTCGAATAGAAACATAATCGCTTTCGAATAAGTTGAAGGGGGACCCTTCGACTCTATCATTTTATAAAAGACTAATTTTTTATATATTCAGGAAGAGGTTTCGATGGGGATCTTCGAAAGTTTAAACCTTCAAGAGAATTGTTTTAAAATGTTTTCTAAAAAGGTGTTTTAATACTTTCGACTAAGTAGAAGGGATGCCTTCGACAAAGTCGAAGGGAAAGAAGGGGTTACTTCTAAACCACCCATTATTTTTAAAAATAAAAGTTTTAATACCTTTCGACAAAGTCGAACGGTAAATCTTCCAACATGGTCGGAAGTATACTTTCGAAGGGTTGGTTCCAACACCAACATTACATTGTTTTTAAAGGGTTTCGAAAGGTCTTGGAGTTACCTTCAATGACTGCGAAAGGTTTTGAGCTTCAATGATTTCGAAAGGTCATGAGTTTCATTTCTTTCGAAAGCTTTATAAATGATTTTGTAGATGGGACACCCCAGGCTTTCTACGAGGTAGAAAGGTAGAACCTTCCGACAAGGTCGAATATAAACCATCCAACAAGGTCAAAATGTAGGACCTTTCAACAAGGTTGAAAGGAATTATTTGTGATGCTTTCAAGAAAGGTTTCCAAAGAGGCTAACTTTGGGTGTTTATTTGCTTTCGAATGGGACTTTGAAGGGTTCTAAAGGGCTGTTTTTAGCCATTTTTCTTAAGTAAAAATTTGCCAAGTCGAAGGGGTTACTTCGAAGGGTCAGAGCATAAAACACTTACTTTGTTTGAATATGTAAGGAGGTCCTTATATAAGATGAATGTTAATAAACCTTGAGGATACCAGGGTGGGTTTAATATTTTCGATAGATAGTTTGGGGCTACAAACAAAAATATGCTTTCGAAAATATACATTGGGTCTATCAATGTGTTTTTATTTAATTTAACCTAATTGGGGCTACCAATGGAAATTGGTTAAACAGGCGGTATACTTGAGGAAAATAAGTAATCATGGGATCATGAATTTTTATAAATAATCATGGGGATCATGATGTTTTAATTGGCCAAATGTTTGATTCTTGGTTAACCTAGGAAAACTATGGAATGTGCAGTGGATAGCCCACATCAAATTTCTAAAGAAAAGGATGTTTAACCAGCGGTGGTTAGCCTCAGGATTTGGCGGCCAAGGGTTCACGGTCATCCTAGAAAAACTATGTAGTGTGCGGTGGATAGCCCACGCCATCTTTTATAAAACAATATACGATAGATAATCTACATTTATTTTAAATGGATTTGGGACGGATGGTCCTATTAAATTATGACGGATAGTCATTTTAAAGATTTTAGATGGAAAATCTAATAAATTGCTTTTAGATAGGCTATCTAATAAATGGATGGATGGGATATCCAATACATACGATTTATGTGTGATAACCTGAATTTTTAATATCTGTTAATGGGATAATTAACTGATTTTAAATCATTAAAATATCGATTCCAGTTGATTAAATAAATAAAATTTGATAAATAAAAGTATTTAAATATATACAAGTTATATGAGTTGATTTTAACTTGAATTTATAATTTGAAATTTCAAAGATAAATGGTAAATTGAATTTAAAATATATATATAGTTAAGTAAATTAATTTTTATTTAACATAAGACATTTATAAATATAAAAGCTAAATTTAGAATATCATGTAAATTCACATAAAAACATATAAACATGAATTTACAAATGTAAGTAAAATAATAAGATTTTAGCCAAAACTTATAAATAAAGTTAACATTTGGGTTTAGACATAAAATCCCTATTAGTGACAAGTGTTACTTAAATGGAATAGGTATTTAACAAATGTAAAGAAAAGTAACAAATGGCAAAAAATTTCTCACTTAAAGTTTTCATGTAAATAAATATTAAAAAAAAGGGGGCAAAGGAGAAACAAAAGTCTGTAATAAGAACAATCAGAAAAATGGACTGTAAACAAATCGAAGCAGAAAATTCAATCTAGCAGCTTCAAACTGAAATCAGGAAAGTATCAAGGCAAACCAGAGGAGAAATCTGAACAGGGTTTAACTAAAAAAAAGAGAGAAAAGAAGAAGCTATCATGGAGATTCAAGGTTTAACTCAGCATATGGAAATCAGATTCAAATCCAGCGAAAGCAAAACTGGAAACCAGAAACAAAATAAGATCAAAGGCATGTAGTTCAAATAAATTTTTATCAAGCCTCTTCTGTTCAAAACCCAAAAACAAGGTTAGTAAATCTTTAAACAATTTTGAATCTGATCAAATGTTGTTATGTGTGATGAATGATTAGTAGCAGGCTATAAAATGTCTGGTTACCAGCCATATCTGCTCAAGAAAAATATGGCAACTCTTTAATTTATGGAAAGCTGCAGATTTTCAAAAATTATCAACCACTCATGTTTACAACTCCATTACGTTTGGAAGAAATAGTGTAGTATGGAAATATATGAACCCAACTTTATCCATCAGACTTGCGAACATTATAATTTAGCATTATTTGAATTGATTATCCAAGCAACAATTTTTGAAAATTTGATAAATTTATCATGTACATGGAATCAACTTGTAGGATTTTGTATGAGTTACATGTTCATTTTTGAAACCTGATGAATTTATCAATCTAACCAAAAACTACAAAGTCACTGACATAAATTTCTAGAATATGATCAAATTCACAGCTTAGTTACAGGTTTTCGAAACTGCTCTGCAAAACTTATAGTGAGTAAACTGCAACTTTGAATTCAAATCTTATCAATATTCTATGAGTAAACAAGCTGGTTATTATGTTTTAAGTTTTGTTGCATGCCTGATGTTGCTCCGTCCTCATGCTTCAGAATTTCAAAACTTTGGAGAGAAATTTTTTTATCTCTTCCCTAATTTCTTATTATACTTAGATATATAAACAAATCTTGTTTGTAATAACAAGATATCTAATCTAAATTATTTACAGTTAAGAATCGAAGCTAGTGTTAAAGAATAAGAAGAAATACAGTCCAACTCTGGTTCATGTCAAAATTCAATCATGGTAAATATTAGATTCAGGTATATCGTTGATTTCGTTTTCGAAAACTAGGGTTTTTAAGATTTAAATCATTTAAATTTAAGTTTGTAAATTAAGTGATATTGTATTTTGATCGAAATTGGGCTTTCAAGCGATTTCTGTTGATTGCGAAAGTTTGGGAATCCGTGTTCATGACTGAAGCTAGTTTGATGGTAGACAATCATGAGAAAAATGATTTTGTGATTTATTTAGGGCCGTAGTGGTTGGTTGGTGATGATTTAGGGTTTAGCGTATCATTTTGGTTGTGGATTTTTGGAGCTTCGTGTGGAGCCGGTGGATCGCCAGTGACGATCGCATAGGGAGGATTAGGAACAGGATGTCGTGGCGTAACCGTGGGTTGAACGGTGTGTGTATTGGGGGTCAGAGATGACGGCCAGAGTGGGTTTTGCGATTGGGTATGGTTTCTTATTTTCGATCGAGATTGCTCGATTTTGGTTCGGTCATCGTTCCCGTGGTTATGGAGGGTGAGTTGCTTGTCGTGGTCATGGGTAGTTGGGTAAATGCCTGAGAGATGGTCGGCGTGGTACTTTTACATTGTGCACATGCACGGTGGGTCGTGCACCTTGTTGAAGCATGTTGAAATGAGGATTTAGGGAAGATGTAAGGAATGGGAGAAGAGCAGAGGGTTTGGGCCGAGAAGAGGAAGTGGGCCAGTTCTGTTTCGTTGGGCCAAAGTTTTAAATAAGCGGGACGAAAAAAAAAGGAAGAAAATAAAATAAAATAAAGTGTAAACCAGTTTTCATTAGGTATTAGCAAGGGCGGGCTCAAAGTATAGGGTAGGAGGTCTCACGTATTTGAACTCGAGGAACATTGTACAGCTCGGGTTTATGTCGTGGGTTTTTGCGTGTTTTCTTGAAGCAGCAAAAGGAGCATTGTCTTGAGCCGAGATTGGTAATTTGAGTTGAATAACTCGGATCTATTTTATTTAGAAATCCGGGTTTTGGAAATAGTATTTGAACAAGTTTTATTAAAGGAAAATAAATTCAAAATCTAGCTTAAAGATGGAAGAACAAGGTTAAAGGGGGAAGCAAACAAGTTTTAGAATTTTAATAGGGATATAAAGTATCAAATTCCGATGTTTTAGGAAATAATTAAAAAATTAATTATTGATAAATAAATTAGTAATTAAGAGTAATTAATCATTAGGAGAAGAATGATTAATAATTGTGGTTAATTATTGATTTAGGTAAATTAATCAATTTTAAGGTAATTAATTGTGGATAATTAACCAATGGGATAATTACTTGATGGAAGTAATTAGAGATTAATTATTTAAGGGAAGTAATTAAGAATTAATTACTGGGTGTAATCAGTTAAAAGACTGATTTATGAAGGAAATTAAGTAAGGTTAGCTAATTAATGAATATAGAATAATAATAAATCAATGTAAGTGGTTATAAAATAATAAATTTGAGGATTTATTAAAGATAAATGTAACAAATGTGATGAGTTTGAGGTTAATTAATTTGTGTAATTAATTAAAAGCAAATTGCATAATGTATCGAAGAATGATTAGGATGACTAATCAAGATGAATAATTAAGGGATGATTAATGAATTGAATATAATTAATTAATGTTAATAAAGCAAGATTTAAGTAATAAGAAATTAATGTAAATCATTGATAATTACTTAAATTAATCAGAAATGGTATCACTAATTTGTCTTACTTATGAATGATATTTGAATGCCTTGGATTATTTGTTGTCTCTGGTATGTGATCGAGATGCTATGTGATACGAAATGTTTTTGTAATATGATAGGTTGAGTTGAACAGTGATATTGTGGTTGTCTATGATAAAATGCTATGTAGAGTGACATCCAGAATTTAAAAGAAAATTTGTATTCACTTGAATATATTGGGTATAGATGACTTGGAATCGAAGAGACCGGATTCGGATATTAGTTAATTCGCGAAACCACTTCGATTCCTTATAGGTTGATATGTGAAACCATTAGGCTGGTTTGGGATGATTTAAGTGAATTGGACCTGTTAATCTAAGTTATGACACTTAGAAATTGATGTGTGAAATTTGTGGTATCTATAACAACTTGTGAAGCTGTAAAATCGATATTAGTTACCCGGGTTTATATAAGTTGTATGCTTTTGTCATTCATGTTAGATGGGTTTACTCACGCTGGTTTCCAGCCTGACCCGAGTTTTACTTTGATGTAATGCTCGGGTCAGACCGAGTATTACAGATTTTCAGGTAAGGACGTTCTGGAGCTCAGGAGGCGAGTAGGATGGCAGGGACGTAGGGAGAGTTTTCACTGTGATATTGTAGTCTCTGGACATGATTGTTTGTCCAGTATTTATGTATATGTGTAACTCTGATGTATTTAAATGTAAATTAACTGATATAGTTTTCTTTGTATAACTGCCATTTTATTAGATATTATATTTGATCCGCTGCGAATGTGAGGTTTCTGTGTCTTGTTTCTGTCTTCTTCTTCTTTCTCTTTTCTTCTTTTCTTAACTATCTGAAAATTTTCAGGATCGAAATTTCCGGGTCGTTACATTTGGTATCAGAGCAGAAGGTTAAGCGAGAACCTTGGCTCTGGTGGGATTACTCATTAAGGATAAGGTAAATAGTACCCTAGAATGAGTTGAGTATATATATATATGAGAGAGCGTACTTGTTATTTTCTTATATAAAGGTTTTTAAATGATTTCAAAAGTAAATGAATTTTATATAAGAAATAGATTATCTATTATATTAAGGAAATTGGTTGTTAAATTATTGAATTAAATTAAGAAGTAATAGAATACAACCAAACTGAAATTAATCCTTGAATTTGGGAAAGGTTTCAGGATAAGGATAATCAATTAATTTATGTAATTAATTAAACTTTATTTAATGAGATTAATTAATGGATAATAATTGGAAATGATTAATAAAGAGGGAGTTACTAAATCAAGTAACTAAAGGTAAGTAATTTAAGGGACAAGTACTTAATGAAGGTAATTAAGAAGTAAGTTAATTACCGAATGTGATTAATTGGAATTAATTAATGATAGAATTAATTTAAGGAAATTTGTTTTGAATTAAAAACCCAAGGTGGTTTAAAATTTTAAAGTGTAACTTGGTATGTAAAAGAAATTAATATGTATATAGGTGGATATACATAATATCAAAGGTGGTTTGAGATAAACTCTAAATATTGAGTTTTAAGTTAGGAAGGAGATATGAAAACCCAAAGTGATAAGATTTTGAACTTATAAATGGGAAAGAATTTTGAAATTTCAATAGGAATTCAAATTGTGTGAATTTGACTGAATTAAGTAAATTGAGTTTAACTTTGAAAGGTTAAATAGGTTAGAATGATCAACCTGATTTGGAAATTTGAAGATAAAATTAGAATTTAACTTGGAAAGTTAAATGGTTGATTGAAATTGAGAATTTGTGTGATCTCAAAATAGGTTTGAGATCTAGAAATTGAAAATAAATGGATGTTTTAAAATAAATTAGATGATATCATCTTATTGTTGTTAAAAATCTTTAAGTTGTGAATTGGATTTGTTTTCATTGAATGAGAAATGAAGTGTGGTAATATATCCATTATTGGGATAAAAGGAAAATCACACTTTAATTTGAAATTAAGGATAAGGAATTACTTTGAATTGAAATTGAACCTGACTTGAATAAATTGGACTTGAGATTGAAGATGAATAAGTTTAAGAATTCAAATGGAAAATTTGAATTGGATTAATTTGAAACGATTTGAAATTGAAGTGGGTTCAATTTGAAATTAGTCCAAACTGATTTGAATAATTTGGAATTGAAATTAAAAGTTGAATAGTATAAAATTCAAATGGAATTTGAATTAAATTTGGGAGGAAATCAAGAATAATTCAACTTGATTTGGAAATGGAGTTTGAAACTAGAATTAATTCAAACTGGAGTTGAAATAAATTGAAATTGGAACTAGTTCAATTGAAATTTATTTGAATTAATAGAAATTTGAGACAATGGTTTAATAAAATTAAATTCATAAAGAAACTGAGGATAATTCAACTTGAATTGGGATTGAATCAATTTCAATGGAAATTGAAGTTATTTTAATTGGAATTGGGTCAATTTAAATGGAAGTGGAATTTAAATTAAACTGATTTGGAATGGAGATAGGGAATTGAACAATTTTGACTCTGGACTATTTTTAATATAAATTGTTTTAATATAAACCTATTTTTCCAAGCTATTCATTATATATACAACCTTTCTTTTAAAAGCCAAATTATCTTGTACTTGTTTTACAATTATTTTTGAAACTATTTAACAATTTTCTAACTGTTTTATAAACTAATTATTATATTTCAACTATTTTACGAAATTAATTACTATTTTACTATTATTTTACAATTATCTAAAATTTCTATAATTATTTTAACTATTTTCTAACTATTTTATACCTATTTTACAAACTAGTAATTATTTTCCAACTACTTATCTATTTTTAAAATTTTCAAGTTATTTTCTAAATAAACTGGTCGGAGCTCAAACTGTTAATGGTTAAATGCCCAATCGAGGTAAGAATAGAAGTGATAATCCATATGGATTGAAGCAAATGTGGTTAAGTGTATGGAAATCAAAGTGAATGTGAATAGAAATGGAATTGATTTGGCTAATAACCAACAGGGATAAATACGTAGGGTGTACGTATGTTATTCTATTCGCATAATGATTTGATCCATATTCGAGCACAGAATTTCGAGATAGTTATATCGATTCGAGTAGGATTTTTCACTCGATTTTCGACGACGAACCTGGATATGAATTGTTGATTAGTTCTGGATATTCTCTACAATAGTTATGACTATGCAAGGAGAATGACGGTTTCTGATCAGGAAACCAGATCTGTGTCCGCACTAGGAAGTCGGGTGGACGATACTAGTTCGAAAATGAAATTGTGTGATCGAGTGAGCAATCAGATTGGTATAGCGTACGGATGATATGTGTAATCGTACGGATTTGAATGAAAATGATATTGAAAGGAGTAATCAAATTTGAATGTTTGATTTTGAGTAAACAAAGTAAATATCTTTGTTTTATAAGATAAAATTCCCCTTGGTGAATCTTTTGCCAAAAGAAAAGGGATTTGTTTTGAAAGTGTTTGAAGTATAAATGGATTTTTATACAAGTTTATAATGATCCAAAGATTTTTATCAAGGATTTTATATATATCTCTATATATATAAAGGAACGTATGAGGATTTTGGAAAAGGTTTTAGGAACCTTTGGTTTTGGAAAGGCTTTTGATTTTTGGGTAAAATCAATATTGAATTTGGAAAGCCTAGTTTGAGAATTATCGATTTTGGGATAATCGATTTTGTGTAAAGGAGCTTTGTATGAGATTATACTAGGTGTATGATTTAAAGATACTATATGTATATAGTATAAAATGTTTTGATGATGGCTCTGGGGAAAAAGGCGCTCCCTTGAAATGAACTTCTCAGGAGTACCACCGGGTGGTGCTTCCTTGAGCCCCAAGGGGGGTTCTAAAGTTGATCCTGTGCGGAGTCCGGACAAAACTAGTTCATGAGGATTATGAGTTGAGTATACCATAGCGTAAGTCGTGTGTGCCGCTGAGAGCCAACAGTTACATGGACTTTTGCTGTGATGGCAACGTAACCCAGGATGTAACTGCGACCTATGGTATAACATAGCGAAAGTCGTGTGTGCCGCTGAGAGCCAACAGTCTGCGTTTGATTTTTTATCGGCAGACTGCGACTTGTGTAGGAGTGGAGAAGTTTCATTTCGACAGCGAAAATCAGAGGTCGCTGAGAGCCTGCAATTACATGGACTTCTGCTGTGATGGCAACGTAACCCTGTATGTAACATTGATCTGTTGTGTGGGTTCCATGGCGTAATCGAGAGGCCGCGGAGAGTCTACAGTTACATGGACTTTTGCTGCGATGGCAACGTAACCCAGGATGTAACTGTGACCATGGACGGGGGTGATGATTTCCAGAGCATTCTCACCAAAAGATATATCCTCTATTTTCAAAAACGGTTTTCTATATTTTCAATAAAATTATTTTCCAAGTATTTTCACTGGCTGTTGGAAATGGGTCTGCTAAGTACTTATAGATTTTCAGTCGTACGCCTGGTCAACGTATGACCGAATTTCTGTGAGAACGAAGATGGACATGTTGAAACATCGAGTAATAAAAGTATTTTTATAAAGACTATTTTATAATATAAAATAGATTTTAAAGTGTTTTAAAAATGATCAAAGGAAATTTATCTGTTTTTTTAAGCATTTCAATAAATTCTGGTTTCATTTCTTTTCGAGGACGAAAAGATTGTAAAGGGGGAGGAATGTGATAACCTGAATTTTTAATATCTGTTAATGGGATAATTAACTGATTTTAAATCATTAAAATACCGATTCCAGTTGATTAAATAAATAAAATTTGATAAATAAAAGTATTTAAATATATACAAGTTATATGAGTTGATTTTAACTTGAATTTATAATTTGAAATTTCAAAGATAAATGGTAAATTGAATTTAAAATATATATATATATAGTTAAGTAAATTAATTTTTATTTAACATAAGACATTTATAAATATAAAAGCTAAATTTAGAATATCATGTAAATTCACATAAAAACATATAAACATGAATTTACAAATGTAAGTAAAATAATAAGATTAAGCCATAAACTTATAAATAAAGTTAACATTTGGGTTTAGACATAAAATCCCTATTAGTGACAAGTGTTACTTAAATGGAATAGGTATTTAACAAATATAAAGAAAAGTAACAAATGGAAAAACAATTCTCATTTAAAATTTTCATGTAAATAAATATTAAAAAAAAAGGAGGCAAAGGAGAAACAAAAGTCTGTAATAAGAACAATCAGAAAAATGGACTGTAAACAAATCGAAGCAGAAAATTCAATCTAGCTACTTCAAACTGAAATCAGGAAAGTATCAAGGCAAACCAGAGGAGAAATCCGAATAGGGTTTAACTAAAAAAAAAGGAAAGAAGAAGCTATCATGGAGATTCAAGGTTTAACTCAGCATATAGAAATCAGATTCAAATCCAGCGAAAGCAAAACTGGAAACCAGAAACTAAATAAGATCAAAGGCATGCAGTTCAAATAAATTTTTATCAAGCCTCTTCTGTTCAAAACCCAAAAACAAGGTGAGTAAATCTTTAAACAATTTTGAATCTGATCAAATGTTGTTATGTGTGATGAATGATTAGTAGCAGGCTATAAAATGTCTGGTTACCAGCCATATCTGCTCAAGGAAAATATGGCAACTCTTTAATTTATGGAAAGCTGCAGATTTTCAAAAATTATCAACCACTCATGTTTACAACTCCATTACGTTTGGAATAAATAGTGTAGTATGGAAATATATGAACCCAACTTTATCCATCAGACTTGTGAACATTATAATTTAGCATTATTTGAATTGATTTCCAAGCAACAATTTTTGAAAATTTGATAAATTTATCATGTACATGGAATCAACTTGTAGGATTCTGTATGAGTTACATGTTCATTTTTGAAACATGATGATTTTATCAATCTAACCAAAAACTACCAAGTCACTGACATAAATTTCTAGAATATGATCAACTTCACAGCTTAGTTACAGGTTTTCAAAACTGCTCTGCAAAACTTATAGTGAGTAAACTGCAACTTTGAATTCAAATCTTATCAATATTCTATGAGTAAACAAGCTGGTTATTATGTTTTAAGTTTTGTTGCATGCCTGATGTTGCTCCGTCCTCATGCTTCAGAATTTCAAAACATTGGAGAGATATTTTTTTATCTCTTCCCTAATTTCTTATTATACTTAGATATATAAACAAATCTTGTTTGTAATAACAAGATATCTAATCTAAAATATTTACAGTTAAGAATCGAAGCTAGTGTTAAAGAATAAGAAGAAATACAGTCCAACTCTGGTTCATGTCAAAATTCAATCATGGTAAATATTAGATTCAGGTATATCGTTGATTTCGTTTTCGAAAACTAGGGTTTTTAAGATTTAAATCATTTAAATTTAAGTTTGTAAATTAAGTGATATTGTATTTTGATCGAAATTGGGCTTTCGAGCGATTTCTGTTGATTGCGAAAGTTTGGGAATTCGTGTTCATGACTGAAGCTAGTTTGATGGTAGACAATCATGAGAAAAATGAGTTTGTGATTTATTTAGGGCCGTGGTGGTTGGTTTGTGATGATTTAGGGTTTAACGTATCATTTTGGTCGTGGATTTTTGGAGCTTCGTGTGAAGCCGGTGGATCGCCAGTGACGATCGCATGGGGGGGATTAGGAACAGGATGTCGTGGCGTAACCGTGGGTTGAACGGTGTGTGTATTGGGGGTCAGAGATGACGGCCAGAGTGGGTTTTGCGATTGGGTATGGTTTCTTATTTTCGATCGAGATTGCTCGATTTTGTTTCGGTCATCGTTCCCGTGGTTATGGAGGGTGAGTTGCTTGTCGTGGTCATGGGTAGTTGGGTGAATGCCTGAGAGATGGTCGGCGTGGTACTTTTACGTTGTGCACATGCACGGTGGGTTGTGCACCTTGTTGAAGCAGTTTGAAATGAGGATTTAGGGAAGAAGTAAGGAATGGGAGAAGAGTAGAGGGTTTGGGCCGAGAAGAGGAAGTGGGCCAGTTCTGTTTCGTTGGGCCAAAGTTTTAAATAAGCGGGACGAAAAAAAAGAGAAGAAAATAAAATAAAATAAAGTGTAAACCAGTTTTCATTAGGTATTAGCAAGGGCGGGCTCAAAGTATAGGGTAGGAGGTCTCACGTATTTGAACTCAAGGAACATTGTACAGCTCGGGTTTATGTCGTGGGTTTTTGCATGTTTCTTGAAGCAGCAGAAGGAGCATTGTCTTGAGCCGAGCTTGGTAATTTGAGTTGAATAACTCGGATCTATTTTATTTAGAAATCCGGGTTTTGGAAATAGTATTTGAACAAGTTTTATTAAAGGAAAATAAATTCAAAATCTAGCTTAAAGATGGAAGAACAAGGTTAAAGGGGAAACAAACAAGTTTTAGAATTTTAATAGGGATATAAAGTTTATCAAATTCCAATGTTTTAGGAAATAATTATAAAATTAATTATTGATAAATAAATTAGTAATTAAGAGTAATTAATCATTAGGAGAAGAATGATTAATAATTGTGGTTAATTATTGATTTAGGTAAATTAATCAATTTTAAGGTAATTAATTGTGGATAATTAACCAATGGGATAATTACTTGATGGAAGTAATTAGAGATTAATTACTTAAGGGAAGTAATTAAGAATTAATTACTGGGTGTAATCAGTTAAAAGACTGATTTATGAAGGAAATTAAGTAAGGTTAGCTAATTAATGAATATAGAATAATAAATCAATGTAAGTGGTTATAAAATAATAAATTTGAGGATTTGTTAAAGATAAATGTAATAAATGTGATGAGTTTGAGGTTAATTAATTTGTGTAATTAATTAAAAGCAAATTACATAATGTATCGAAGAATGATTAGGATGATTAATCAAGATGAATAATTAAGGGATGATTAATGAATTGAATATAATTAATTAATGTTAATAAAGCAAGATTTAAGTAATAAGAAACTAATGTAAATCATTGATAGTTACTTAAATTAATCAGAAATGGTATCACTAATTTGTCTTGCTTATGAATGATATTTGAATGCCTTGGATTATTTGTTGTCTCTGGTATGTGATCGAGATGATATGTGATACGAAATGTTTTTGTAATATGATAGGTTGAGTTGAACAGTGATATTGTGGTTGTCTATGATAAAATGCTATGTAGAGTGACATCTAGAATTTAAAAGAAAATTTGTATTCACTTGAATATATTGGGTATAGATGACTTTGGAATCGAAGAGACCGGATTCAGATATTATTTAATTCCCGAAACCACTTCGATTCTTTATAGGTTGATATGTGAAACCATTAGGCTGGTTTGGGATGATTTAAGTGAATTGGACCTGTTAATTTAAGTTATGGCACTTAGAAATTGATGTGTGAAATTTGTGATATCTATAACAACTTGTGAAGCTGTAAAATCGATATTAGTTACCCGGATTTATATAAGTTGTATGCTTTTGTCATTCATGTTAGATGGGTTTACTCACGCTGGTTTCCAGCCTGACCCGGGTGTTACTTTGATGTAATGGTCAGGTCAGAACGAGTATTACAGATTTTCAGGTAAGGACGTTCTGGACTCAGGAGGCGAGCAGGATGGCAGGGACGTAAGGAGAGTTTTCACTGTGATATTGTAGTCTCTGGACATGATTGTTTGTCCAGATTTATGTATATGTGTAACTCTGATGTATTTAAATGTAAATTAACTGATATAGTTTTCTTTGTATAACTGCCATTTTATTAGATATTATATTTGATTCGCTGCGAATGTGAGGTTTCTGTGTCTTGTTTCTGTCTTCTTCTTCTTCTTTCTCTTTTCTTCTTTTCTTAACTATCTAGAAATTTTCAGGATCGAAATTTCCGGGTCGTTACATTATGGCTTTATTTCATATTATGATAAGACTAATCATTTTGGGTACAAGGGCATAGTAAATGATTTGCATGTTTGTTTTGGATACTAGTGGGTGGAAACCCATTCCGCTAAGCGGCATGGTCCCATTAGATATCTATTTATGAAAAGAGATGATATGAGATTATTCATACCAGACTTATTGTCTGACTCAAAATTGTGTTTCTCCACAAACTCTTGGGTACTCAAAATTAATTTGAGTAGTCTGAGAGTAGGAGACTTTCAGGTTTTTGGACGAATAAGCTTTCGGTACCATCTCCAATTCTAATTGCTAATTTTGGATATGTGATATCATTTGCCGCTCGCATGTTTTTCTTTAAATGTAAAACTTGAAATTTTCCCCATAAAAATGATTTATTAATGCATGCATTAATTGCTTCACTTCTTGTAGCTTTAGGTATAACCGGCAATACTTGTCGAAAATCTCTTCCCATAATAAGGATTTTACCACCAAATGGTTCATGTATATCCATTATACCTCACATAGTTCTATCAAATGCCTCAAAAGCATAACGATGTACCATTGTAGCTTCATCCCACATAAGAATAGTTGATTTCTTTAGAAGTTTTTCTAATTTTGATTGCTTGTTTATCGAGCATGTTGACGTTGCTTTTTGTCGTAATGGAAGTTTAAATATTGAATGTGCAGTTCTTCCACCAGGTAGTATAGTTGTAGCGATATCAGATGTAGCTGTTGCAATTGCAATACCATCGTCTTTTCTAACAGTGGCCCAAGTAGAACGGTATAAATATGTTTTTCCCATCCCTCCAGGGCCATCTATAAAGAAGTAACATTTCTCTTTTTTCACAATTGAATTCATAATTGTATTATAGGCTCTCAATTGGTTGTCATTCGACTTTTCAACACCTAGTAAATCATCTTTGGAAATAGGAATTACTTGTTCTTCTTCAATTAGCTCTGAACTAACATCAAATGCATCGTAATCATATGTTCTTGAGATATTTGGAAGATGATAATCAGTTGTGCTTTTGTTTTGTTGGAGAAGTAACATATTTAAATCTTTTAGAAGATGTTCGTTAGAAGTATTTAATTAGTACTTAAACTTTGATAATCTTCCACTATATGATCGAAAAATTCACCCCATATAGTTACAAATAATGTTCTCAAAGAAATTGGCATCTTTGTAATGGAAACTTCGGCTAAACATGCTCTTAGATTATCATCTTTTTCCAAAAATCCTCGTTTTTCAGCAACTTCTTTAAACGTTTAATTCCTAACTCTGTCAATTGTAAGCAAATCAAAAAAGGAAGTAGGTACTTTAATATGATTTACAAGTATTCTCAAGAAAAAACATTCACCTTCTGTAGGTTGGACCGTATATATTCTACCAATCACTCTAATATTTGATTCTCTTCTTTTTCATTTCTTGATACCTTTAAGCCAACAGTAGCAGTCGGGAAATTCACGATATAGAAGCTGTCTTGCTTGTTCATCGATTGAATTTATATAGAAGAAGCATTGTATGTTGATTACTTTCATCGACTAAAACTTCGTTGATCGTTTGATGGTTGTAAAACATAACACTCTGTTTACTTGGACAATGTATTTGAAGGCGCTCAATTGATGTATATATCTTACTAAGAGAATATATAAAGATCCTTCACAATGCTTCTGGAGCAGAAATCCACCTTGTATCAATGAAATGTTGTATCTCATCATAGTATGGTCCGGGTCGAATTTGTATTTGAACATGATCAGGACCTTTGTAAACATATTTGTAAAGATATTAACACTTCTTTTACTGCTACATATCTCTATGTTGATATGACAATTATATTTACATAGTAACCGAGGATTGTAGGGTACAACCCATCTATTATCTACCATCAACTTTCCACTTCTATCGATAGGAATAGATATGTATGTGTCACGCCTTTTATAAATTGGATATGAATCTGTCCTTGTATAGCTGCAGCTGAAATTGTTTTGGATACCCTCTGTTGCAACTGCCTTTTTCATGCAAGGGGAATTACGATTTTGATTGCCATATGGTCCATGAATCACCACTTCATTGCCATTGTATATAACTCCGGTTCTTCATTAGTATCTGGTATTTGTGCTATAACAATTTCATCATATTCATCTGATTAGTTAATTTGTCTTCTTCTTTGAAAGTTATTAGCATATGAACATGTGGTAAACCTCTTTTTTGAAATTCAATTACATGGACATGAGCAGCTACTTTTCCAAGTGCTCCTTCCATGAAAATATCTTTTTTCAATTCCTCGTATTTTGCACGAAAGACCCTTGTTAAATCTGGTATATCTTGTAGGTCTTGACCAAGTAATAATTCACTAACGATTTCATCCCAAAATGGATTGCATGTCATCGTAATGAATAAATCAGGCTTACCAAATTTATGTACTAAAGCCATTGCATCATGATATCGTTGATACATATCATGTGGACATCCTGTATACAGAGAATGTAGTATTGTTCGTGTACCAATTTTTCCTACATAAGAGAATTTATTGACAACTAGTAATATGAAGTTCAATTGTGTTTGTACGAATATATACTAATTGTAAAAGGTAAAATTGTGTATTCAAAAAATACACGCTTGCATTAGTTTTCCCCACATCTAGAGCATCTTGTAATCCTTGATACATTTCTACTCTAATGGTGTTTTGATAACTCCTATACCATCTTAGCCTGTTGGTATCTATCTTGACATAATTATCAACGACGTACTGTCGAAACAATCGACCATCTCGAAGGAAAAGTGATTTATCATTTTCTCGAATCTATAGAAATACTTAACAGTATAAATTTACCTTGAAGTAATTTGTTTATATAAAATATAGTTGTATATACCTACAGAATATTAGTGTAATATTCGCGACATGAAAATTTGTAACCATTTTCATCTTGACCATTTATACCCCATCCATAACTTCCATATGGTAGTTAAATTGGATATTGTAATGGGTCAAAATAACCAGCTATTTTGAGAAGAGTTATGAGTTGTCCAGATTTTGTCCCAACTACAATATCTCTTTCATGTATTTCCTCATTTTCGACTTCTTCTACACAAATTCCAGCAACTTGTGAAGCAGTTGGAAGAGCATATCGTTTTTGGTTTGAAGATGATTCTTTTATAACTAATTTGCAATGTTGGATATTTGACTTCTATCAAAGTTGTTAAAATCAGATACAAATATATTATATGCATTAAGAGCATTTTGTAACTTCTCCATAATTTCTCGAATCAGAGTATTATTTTCAAACAATCGATTTTCGATTTTGTGCTCGGTATCATATATGTAAAGTTGTAGCAATCTTGGATGATCACTGGATGTAGGTACCACACTACCTATTTTATAATATATACTACCTTGAGCACGAAATGTATATATTCCATCTCTTCCATTAGCCAAGTTCTCATCAATTTGTACTCCCATTGATGTAAATGCAAACATATGGCCATAAGCTTGTATGTTTTTAGTGTTTCCCTTCATCTGATTGGTTAGTGTATAGTTCAAAGATCTCATCCGGTGATGAAATTGACTGTAAAATTATTTTTCCATCTTTTAGCAGCGAAAACTATTTGATTCTCGATAGAAGAATTTTGCTTGACAATATCTACATATCCTTGACCATGGCAAATAGAACTTTTGAAAACCGAAAGGATATGAAAGCTTCTTGCACAATTATGTCTTACTGTAGAACTTTGACGTGATTAACCAACTCTGTTTGTTCTTATGTTTCTATTCAATTCATCTCTATGTTCAAAAGGTAATGTACTAAGGTCTTCTTATTCTTCATTGTTCATTGGTCCACTAAGATCTGGATCTGGTTAAAAAAATTGATGAATAGATTTTGTAAGTTTTTTTAACATGAAGTGACTTGATAAACTATATGGGTGATAAATTTAATATGACTTAAGTTCATAAATTTATACTTTGATTATATTGATAAATATATTATAATACGATGAAGCTACTAGTACTACTTGTTTGTGTATCATTATATGCATATGTAAATAGGTAAAATAAACTTTGGTAAATATAACTTTTATTGTTCTCATAATATAACGTACTGAATTATAGGGAATAGTCCTCTGAAGTAATACTTGTATATTGTGAGAGCAAGGTACTAAAAAAGAATTACCGATATTACTTGTTTGTGATGCATCATCATTGATATTTTTTTCAACTCTTCCAGATTTTCTACTATGATAAGTAGTACGATATTGTTCACTTTTTGCCTCTTTGTCTTCTACAGTCATTAACTTTTTTCCTTTTTTATAGCGAATACGACGGTGCTCTAATTGTTTTTCCCTTTGTTCAGAACTTAATTCAGAACGACGTTGTCCTTTTCTTTTAGCCCTGATTTGAGCATCCATTAATGCTTCTTGGTGAGTTCTCTCAATGATTCTAGGGCTTCTACACAGTACTAAGGGTGCTTGAGTACATTGTATTACTTGATGTTGGTCTCTTTCAATAATTCTTGGACATCTATGGGGCACTAAGGGTGGTATGCAGTTGGATTCAATTTGGTGACGTTGAACTCTATTAATAATTTCCACCCTTTATAACTCAGGGACTTAGTTAGCTTCCATTGTTTGACATTGAGTTCTCTTGTTGATTCTAGGACTTCTACATGGTTTTAACTCGGAAAATTGATTGGCTTCCATGAGTTGATGATGAAATGCACAAAGTTTAAAGTGGAATTTGTTCGACCTACAATCCTAGAAAAAATACTCAATTTGTATTATAAGTGAACATCACCATTTAAGCCTTAAGAGCTAAGTCGCATATATTTATTAGTAAAACTAAAATACCTAATATAAATGATAATATGTTTCATAGTGAAGTTAGACCATGCTTCACAACATGTTGATATAGTAGAAAATATGTAATAGAATTTTTCAAAGAATGGGAAGTAATTGTAGTTAACAAAATAATTATTTAGCAAAAATAATAATTAACTTATGTTAAGCAATTAATAGGTGGGACATGTCATTATGAACAAAATGTAAAAATACCAAATCTTCCATAAACATCATCGTATGTAATGTTTGGATAAGCAAAATGAATATGAGATATCAATAAACTAAGCTGCTTTCACTATTCAATTTTTACCGAATTTAAAATTTCAAGATGTACCTCTTAAGTAATAATCAAAGTTGAGCAACGAAGATGAAAAATTCTTCTGATTCAAAACAAACAAATTAAAAGTAAGACTAAAAAAAGAAAAATGCAAGTGAACTTATATATATATATATATATATAATGCAATAATAGAAAAATAAGTTTTTAATGACGCAATATCAAGAAGTGTAAGGTTTTAACAGTGCAGTAATAATCAAGTGTAAGCACTATCCTAGAATTTTTAATTCCAACTCATGTATAATATAATTGAGTGTAAAATAAAATGAACATTAAAATAAGTATAACCGTTTTCAGTGATTGAAAGATATTTGGCTGCCTTGTTTGCTGATTTCCAAATGCCTTTGTTAAAATGCATATAACACCTCATTTCTGTCTAAAATAAATTGAATCCTTTTGGGACTAAAAGCTTTAATTTCGACAGCACTTGTAACATCCCCCACTTGGAGGCTCAAAACTAACGGCTACGGATGCTATAGTCATCCATAGTTATTAATCCTTGGCAACAAAGTACACTAATGTTAGATAAATTGATATACCAGAAACACATGGATATGGAAAAGTTTAAAAATCTCAAAATAACATTCACATTCCGTTTAGAAAATCCATTTCAACATTCTTTACATAATCCCACAATGTTAACCACATTCAGAAAACTATAATTATTACAATATACTGCAAGAGCAACATATGAAGATGCCCCTTGATGATCGGAGCATATAATAGGCAATAAACAACTTTGCCTTAACAAAACATTACAGCAGAATCATATTTGAGAGAACTCAAATAACTACACGCATCCTGCACGTCTTCAAAAGCTTATTCGTCTTAAGAGGTACTCGAAAACCTCAAATCTCAAACTACTCAAAAATCAATTTGAGTACCCAAGAGTTTAAAGGGAAAATATAAACTTCGAGTCAGACATAAAGCCTGGTATGAATAATAATCTACCATCTTACATCATTTAGATATCTAGGGAGACCATGCCACTTAGCGGAACGGGTTTCCCTTCACTAGTATCTTAAAACTTTTATAAACCATATTCCGTGCTCTTGCATCCATAATGGTTAAATCAATTCAAAACATTATTATGTGATGGTATGCAAAACAATCGAATCAATTTTGGATTACCCATCCCCATTCTTTTTAACTACTCGTCATGATTATAGTTTCTAGGATTACTATTAACCTAATAGTTTTCATGGGCTGACTAATAAACGGTTAAACATTTATGGACTCCCTGTCCAGTTATATAGTTTTGTGGGATCATTACGAACCTATTGGTAATTCCAATATCATTTATATCATTATCCTAGTTTTCATGGGCTAACTAGGAACCTATTGACTATCTATCAATATCATACAGTTTTCATGGGATTACTGTAAATCTATTGACTACTGTCAATATCACATTGTTTTATCTGGATATAGTTTTCATAAGCTAACTATAAACCTATTGGGTAACTCCATATTTATATTATTATTATCCTAGTTTTCATGGATTGACTAGGAACCTATTTACTATCGGTTAATATCATACAATTTTCATGGGCTAACTGCAAACATGTTGGTCCATGCCAATATCTTTTTCCCTTATATAGTTTTCATGGGTTTACTGTGAACCTATTGGCCCCTGCCAATATCATACAGTTTTCATAGGCTAACTGCAAACCTATTGGCCTCTGCAGATATCTTTAATTTTATTTTATTAATATGTCATGGTTTAGCTTCATAATGAGATTGAGTTAGTTGTTTTGAAAACTATACTTTTGAAATCTTCGAAACCTTGCTTTCGACCTCATTGGATAACCTCCTTCGAAATCTTATATCTCTTTTCAAAACATTAGACTTCCTCCTTTTAAAACACTTTAAAATCTTACTTTTAAAATCTTTCGAATATAATAAAGTGTTACTTATTAATTATTTGAACACTATCTTCGAAACCATTAAAAGTAACTCTTCCTAAAGTATTGAACGTCCCCCTTTGGACATCATTGGATTTACCTTTAAAAATATCATTTGGGTCAAAGAAAATATAAAAGAAGGTATCTCTTTTGAAACCATTCTTTACCTATAAAAATATTGGGGAATTTATTATGGTGTCGAAACCATCGTCACTTTCGGCAGAGTCGAAAGCTTACATTTAAAATATTGAAGGATAGCTTCGAACCCCTTCCGAAATCGTTGCCTTCGAAACCCATATCCCTTTCGAAAACATTTAGAAAGCGGATCAATAGATCTTTAAAACGATACCTTTCAACTGCATTGATGACATCAATAGCTTTAAAAGGTAAAAAAATAGGCGGCAGGGCTTCGACTAGGTCGAAACCCGTTCTTTAAAAAGCATTAATTTATAATTAAAGGATCTCTTTCGAAACCCTTCTTCTTTTAAAACAAACTGGCAACCCCTTCGAAATCCATTATAAAAACTCCTTTCGTAAACATACGTATTGACCAAGTCGAAAGCTTAGTAAAACAAAGGCAGCGCTTAAAATTTTAAAATAAACCAAGATATCATCTCTTTAGAAAGCTACCCTTCCGAAACCATACCTTCTGCCTTTACTCCAATCCATTACGTACCATCTAAGTGATCCTTGTGTATTAGTTATTAAGCTTAATGGGGTTTCGACTTGATTGAAGTCAAAAGGTAAGGGTCGAAAGGTTCCTTCATCATAGGCGTAATCTGTTTTTCTAGATTAAACACTAAATTAAGTAACTTATATAAACTAACCTTCCTACATGTAAACATATTATTGGTTGTCTCAGTTAACCGCCTTTTTATTTTGGATAAGTATCAAACTTAAATTTTTTCAAATAAAACCTTCCTTTTAATTTATACGTAAATTATTTTGATCCTCTTCTCAAAATAATTTATTTTGTATATCAAATCACTTAAGAAAAATCCCCAAAAATCACGGTAATTTACTTTGATCATGTAATCTAACATATCAAAATTTCAAATCCAAATTCTTAATATATTTTTTGAAATAAATTCAAATCCAACGTACTATATTTCCATTCGAAAATTCATAATAATCTTTCCAAAGCTTGGAAAATTCTCAAGTTTGAAACCTAACTCTAAAATTATGTTTTACATAACATATAATTTTCCCATAGCATATAAACATCAATATCTTATGGTTTTGATCTAAAACCATACAAATACTTATTTAAACAATCTTGTTAAAATTCAAATAAATCGAATTAGAGCATATCAACATCAAACATTACATATTCAACAATTAAAGATGGAAATTATTATTCACCTTAATCTTTGATAAGAAAATGGATTGAGATGAGTTTGAATTTCCCCTTCTTCTTTTCTTTTTAATGGCCGGCCTTAAGCTTCTTTTATTTTTATTTATTTTTAAGAATGAATTGTCTCTCTAAATGGTCTTAAGATTATACATATATATCGGTAAAGGATATGTACAGCCAATTTCCATTTTACCCTTTTATATCTTTATTTTTCTATAATCCCTTCTGTAGTCCAATTAATTTAGTAAGCACGACCACTATATTTATAAAAATCTCAATCCCCTTATTGCTATACGTTCACATTATTCTATTTAATTTATCTAATTGAATATCCTGAATAATGTTATTAAAATTAGGGTGTTACAGCACTTTACTTCTTTTTCCATGTACGCATAACTTTGCATCCAAGGGGTATATTGATGTTGTGTTTTCTAAAATAAATTAAAGTCTTTTAAGACTACAGACTTTAATTCGTTCTTGTCGTATTTTTTAAAATAATACTTAATGTTTAATTTCAAATAAACATTACATTCATATCTAAATTTGACCAAATGCAATTTCACATGTCAACAAAAAATAATACATACATATATATACACACACACACATACACACATACACATACATACATACATACATATACATATATATACACACATACACATACATATATATATACACATATATATACGTACATATATATGTATATATATAACACTAATAATGAAAAATATATTTGTTCAATTTTGGATAATATATGATTATTAAAGATTGGTTTGCAAATAAATTGCTTTTGAAGTAGTAGGCTCATAAAAATGATATTTTTTCGTGTCTACATGACACTACAGAAATATTACTTAAAGTAGCAGGGTTACTTCTTAGGTTCTAATCACAACATATTATCTTGACTGTCTAATGCAATCTAAGTTACTTCATTGGGCAGCCTATCTCTCTGCATATTTTACTTAGTTACAAAAGCTAAATTCTAGATGACGATCCCTAGTATTTTGTTCAAATGTACACAAAATCAATTTCAGACACAACTTAATTAATCCCAGTGACAATATTTTACAATTACAAAAGCTCTTTCTCAACCCTATCAACACAGTAACCCAACATGGTGCTGTTGTTGCCCATGGGCTGTCACATAGCAATCTAATATATATTATCACATAATTTGTAATTAGTAAAATATTAATGGATAAATAATGAACAGTTAGTACCATTTAATTATAGATAATACATATTCTCACATTTTGTTTAATATCTTTTTTCTCTGCTACTAAAACTGATTATGATAAACTTATTCATTACCTAAACAAACTTATTCATTTCCTATATAATAAAAGTCCATTGTTCTGTAACTTATAGTTTAATTGAGCCACTAAGTTGGCATTGCCACAACATTCAAAGATGGCAACATAATGCAACCACATTCAATCTCTAAAGAAGCATTTAATGCATTACGTCATAATGTAAAATAAACATTTAAACATCTTATTTAACACATGAGTATCTTCTTATTCGGCAATTCATAGCAAGGATTAGAAAATTTACAAATAATTTGTTGTGCAAGAGAAATTTAGTACCAATTAGGATCTGGAGATTAATTAGTAGAGCATTTTACTTTATTTTACATCTTTATCCTAGTTCTCTCCAAATACCAACTAATTTTCTCGACATTAAGTTGAATGTAATACAATAGAAAATCATGTTGTGGCAACATGATTTTTTAGTGCCACGGCTCCATATTTTAACCCACATGATTGAAATTACAAAAGAATGTATAATTGCTTTATGGGTCAGTGTACATTAGATTGAAATAAGGATAACAGAAATATATGCAGTGTGGTAGTAAAACTGTATTTTTTATTATTATTATTTTTTTATGCTCTGATACCAAATGTAATGACCTGAAATTTTCGATCCTGAAAATTCCAGATAGTTAGAAAAATAAGAAAAGTGATAGAAGAAGAAGAAACAGAAAACCAAACTTAGAATCTCACATTCGCAGCGGATGAAATATAATATCAAATAATAACAGTTATACAAAGGAAACTGTACTTATCAAATTACACTTTCATACATCGAAGTTACACATAACACAAACACTGGACAGATACAGTCATGTCTTAGATACTACAATATCACAGCGAAAACCTTCCATACGTTCTTGCCATCCAGCTCGCCTCCTGAGCTCTAGAACATCCTTACCTAAAAAGCTGTAATACTCGGTCTGACCCGAGCATTACATCCGCGTTAAGAATATCCACTACCTCATTTACCTTGGTTTTAACAGTCATGTACACCTACATATATTTGAGACAATATTCCAAATTAGATATCACAATAGATATCATTATTGTCTATACCGAGTCAATTCAAAAAAAAAGCTAAAAAAAACTAGAATAAATAATTTGATTATGAATATTAGGCAAATTTCAAAATTTTGCATCATTTAGATTATCAATCAATTAAGGTGGTTAAGCATATGTTGAATTACCTGTAGCAATACGAAATTAAGCCTATTTCTCCACATATTTAGACGGTCTAATGCAACCCTATATAATGTCAAAATATGGAGCTACATTATTACTGTGATTGAAATTATTCTGGTGTGAAGTAGACTATCATCTAGACTATGTAATGCAATCCCTATTATCTAGAATTTATAATTAGTATTTAGTAATTAAGTTATTTCATTAGGCAGCTTACGTCTTTGCATATTTTACATTTTTTTGAAATGGTATTTTATATACAACATGTCATTGGGATAACATATCACATGTCAATAAATATTCGAATCACGCTATGCAAGTTTCAAACTTATGTCCTCTCGCGCCAAAGTCGAATCACTTAACCACTTGAACAATGGTGCTTGTCATGTACACAAAATTCTAGATGATGATCCCTATCATTTTGTTCAAATGTACACAAAATCAATTTTAGCCACAACTTAATTAATCCAGGTGATAATATTTTACAAATGCAAAAGATCTTTCTCAATCCCATCAACACAGTAACCCAGCAAGGTGCTGCTGTAGCCCATGGGATGCCACAAAGAAATCTAATAAATATTATCACATAATTTGTATTTAGTAAACTATTGATGCAATCCTTAAATGTTCAACTTCTTAACTTCGAAATAAATTTTGAATATTATATGTTAGTTTATTAATCATCTGTATATTATATTGTGATATAAATAATGCACCCACACATGCATATACATGAGGTTCTCGCTATTTGTGAGAGTATTTGTGTAAATTGAATGATGACTGAAATGGTGCTTTTGGGTACTTTGAATGAATTGTACTGATAGGCCATTATAATGTAATCATCACATAAATAGCTACAAAATTAATAGTACTTTTCAAATCCGAAAACCTGCCATAATTGTAAAAATAAAAAATTATAAGGTTAGTGTGATCATTTAAGCCATGAGATGGCATTTTCCTTTTTCTATTACTCCTTACTTGTTCAATGCCCATAAGATATTTTTGTAGTAGTTAAAGATCACATTAACCTCGGAAACAAATTGGTGGTAAGTTTACAGATTAACACTGACGTGCAACTACGCTCAAATTGGAATCAATTTAGTTCTTCTCGTAAATGAAACTCCTAACCAATTATGTAGGTCATAGTTGCAACTAATATAATCGAATTAATTAATAAGATAAGTTGATTGTAGCTCATTTTATCTTTGACAACATAATTATAAATAGATCAACCAGCACCAATACATATAATAACATGAATTAGGATATTTCGTTAAACTTAACCTTAATTGCACAAAAACGACAATTGATTATAAATCTTGAACGGTGTTTCCTTGAACTAACCTTAATCACACCAAAAAAGTTGGAGAAGATGGTGGATCTAGAAGCATACTAAAATAACCCTAGTTTGTGGGATCGCACTGATACTGGAGAAGATGGTGGATCTGGAATCGTACTGGACTAAGTATAGGTCGATTGCGGGAGAAGGCGATGGGGAAGATGATGGATCTTGAATCGGGTTGCATGTGGAATCAGATATACATCCTTCTACGGCGAGGGAGATATGACAGTTGTGGCATTTTAGGTATTTTTTATTTAAGGGGAGAATGATTTCAGAAGAATAGATGCGAAAAGAGAACGATGCGAAAAGAAGAGAAATAGAAGGGCAGTTCGGGTATTTCAGAAAGACACCGTTGAAATTAGTTAGGGGAATTTTTTTGTTAGTAGTAAAGATGATCTCATTATTGCTAATCTTATTCCTACAGAATATTATATCTTTAAGAAATTCTAACCAATTAAAATCTGTGTTAAAGACTGATAACTAAATAAATATTTTTAATAGTTCATACAAAATTATAGTTTTGAATAACTTAAAAGTTTTAGACTGTCTTTAAATTTTGCATAGATGTTCATGATTAATACTAAATATCCTATTCTTAAAAAAAGAAACCACTTTTCCATAATGATTAGCAAATTTCCTTTTATCTTCTTTCACAAAGAGTTATGGGTGAATGATATTTTTCGATCCGTTGCTTATTCATTAAAGTTGAAGCAACGAAAATTGATATAAGATGAAGTATTTATAATTGAGTGCTAAATGTGGATTTTTTTTTAATACCATAACTTTCATAGTGAATTTTTCTGTTTTTCCCTTGAAATTATTTAAATGTACAAGATTTCAATGTGATAAAAGTAACAACTCTTATTTGTCAATTTTGGGAATAAACATCCTTATTTTTGTCCTTATATTTTATTTTTTGGATTTTAAAAATAACATATTAACTTAAATTTTGTTGCGATTCTTTAATTACATGTTGGTAAATTGATTTAATTCACTGATTTTTATTGATTGAGCGTCATTCTTTTATGAATCCATAGTCAATATTGGTGGTGCTTTTAAGACATGCTTGATGGATTTTATTGACTTCTCTGCCTTACGGTTATGTCTTGTTGTTCTATATGGGATTCAATCCTTTTTCCATGATGCTATATTTCTAACCATTGAGTGGACATGGGCCAACTCGAGAATAATCAAATGATGACAAAATTATTAAAGTCTTATTTTGATTCAACGATGTATCAATAGTTACTTGAAGGAATAAATCGGTATTCATTTCTGATGCTGTAACGACCATGGTTTTGGAGTTTACCTGTATATTGTGAATTAAAATAAAATTAAGAATTGAAAATTGAAATTTTTTATTTGGAATAAACAATGAATTTTGGAAATAAAATGAGAAAATAAAATTTGGAACTTTATTTTATTTTGTTTGGGTTAATAATAAATGGAAAATGGTTTTTATTTGGAGAAAATAAAATAATTTTATTAATTATTGCCAATTGCTTCTTTTAATAATTTTTAATGGAAGTATTTAATTCTTAAAGGTTGTTTATTTAAATAAAAAGGTGAGATTTGGTTTTAAATGAGTTTTGGTCATAAAATTGAGTTTGAAATGGTTTATTGTATTTTTCTATGCAAGAAAATAAATTTTGTAGAATTTTTGAAGTTAAAAATGTGGATTTATTCATTTATTTGTGTAAATTGGGCATTTATGTAAAATAAGGGTTTTAATAATAAAAATGTTTTTAAAATTAAAATCAAACTTTTTACATGATGTAAAATATTTTATTTTTTATTTATGTAAGTTTACATATTTTGTATGTGTAGGAACTTGTAAGAAATGCATTGTTTTAACATATAGTGTAAATATGTGTGTATTGATTTCGGTGTGAATTAAAATCTTAGGCTAATTAATTTATTCTTTATTTGGCTCCAAAAGCCCATTAGCCTAGAACCATAAGATAAGGAAATGAGAAAACATTTCCTGTACATATAGAAAAGTATTCTCATCTTCTTCCTCTAGCCAGTAAACAGAAAAAAGAAACCAAACTCACATTTTCTTCAATTCCAAGCTTCAAACCTTCATATTTCTTCAAACAAGTTGCTATTTTTATCAAATCTAAAGAGAAATCAAAAGGTAATCCATTCCAAAACACAAATATTTCATCAAAATCTGAATTTGAGAATTGAATTGTCTTTTAATTGCTTTTCCTTTATTGCATGTTCCTATTTCAAGCTTTTACAGGTTCTTAAAGGCCAAATTAGCTCAAACTTCCTATCTTTTAGCTCAAAATCCAATTTTTGCACCTAAAAAACAAGGTGAGTATCAAAAATCACAAATGCCAGCTGAAGCCAAGCTTCAAATTGCTATAAACTATGAAAAGTTTTCTTTAGTATCTTATTTTATGCTCAGTTTTGTTTGTGCTAAAACTGTTCTGACCTCCACTTTGCATGTTAATTTCTAGTAATTCCGCAACGAAATGCTGTCAGATTTTCTTCCGATAGTTGTTCATGTGTTGTAGTATAAGTGTGACAATTTTCATAGCAAAACTCTTTTGTTTGATACCTAAAATTTTTGCTACAAAATAAATGCGCAGCTTGAAAATCACCTGCACGTTTGTTTTCTGAACTGTTGCCAACATGACCTGAGCCCATGTTTGAGACATCGTAACTTATTAATTTCCAGTCGAAATTCATTGATTCTTTTTTGATTTGAAAGCTGAAGTTTTCTAATATGTGATTACTAATTTTCATCTCAATATGAGGTCGTTTGGTCCTCTGTTTCATGCCTGTAAGTTGAACCCAAAATGGTTTCCATGCCTGGGCACGTTTTCTGAACTGTTGCAACATGGCCTAAGGCCATGTTTGAGAAATATTAACCTTTTCCAGTCGGAATTCATTGATTCTTTTTGTATTTGAAAGCTGAAGTTTTCTAGTATGTGGATACCAATTTTCATCTCAATATGAGGTGGTTTGGTCCTCTATTTCTGGCCTGCAAGTTGAATCCAAGATGGTTTTCAGGCCTGGGCACATTTTTGTTTTTTTGAACTGTTGCAAACATGGCCTGAGTCCACGTTTGAGACAACGTAACTTTTTATTTTCACTCGGAATTCATTGATTCTTTTTTATTTGAAAGCTGAAGTTTTTTGCAATGTGCACGCCAATTTTTAGTTCAATCAGAAGTCGTTTGACCACCTGTTCCATGTCTATAAATTAAACCCGAGAGGGTTTTAGACCTGGGCAGAATTCAGCATGTCCTGAGACCATGTTTGAGATTTTGCTTCTTTTGCATTTCATATCGGAATTCAGTGAATCTTTTTCCACTCATAGATAAATTGTTCTACTTCGTCTGTATCAAATTTTAGACCATTCCGATGTCACTTAGCCTTTCAAATTATGTCCGAAAGTTGAACCCGGAGAAGATTTCATACTTGGGTATTGTTTTTGGCATGTGCGTTTTTGTGTTCTGTCTTGTTTTCTAATCCATTTTCCGACTTCTGCATCTTGTTTTTGTGATATTTTTGAATTATTTTGAAGGCATGAAGCATATCAATAGGCGAGCCAGAATTTTTAATTTGTGATTCAAAAATGAATCAATTTTTGAGATGTTTTCGAATGTCGGTTTTGGTGTTTTTCGATGATTTTTATTTGATTTCGAGCATGGATTTTTCCAAACAATTTTGGAATAATTTTTAAAATAAACTGGCTTTTAAAATAATTATTATATAGCATTTTTAAATTATTTTAAACTATAAAATCTATTTATTCTCTATAATAAGGGAATTTTCAAATATTGTTTTCAAAATTGATTTTGGAAAATGGTTTTAAAAGCTTGTTTTCACAAGTAAATTATTTTATAAATAAAATACATGTTTTTTCACTATTCAAGCGAATGAGAAGGAGAATTAAACGGTTTGGTAAAACACGTGGTATAGGACACGTGCGTTTATCTTATCAGTTAATTCATAACTTGTCCATTTGATCGCTTTGACTTTTTGGTCGTATTTATCGACGAGATGAGATAAACATTTTACTGCTTTTGAGTGTGACATTTACTAGCGGTTAGTAAACCGTTTAGTGCGAACGTGTGGTATCAGACGCACGTTAAAACTTTTCGGGTTCCTATTTGAGAGTTTGTGACACATTTGCCATTGCGGCGTATTGCCAGTACTGGACCTTTGGGTCATTGCCATTGCGGCATTTGCCATTGCGAGGTATTTTTTCTTGAGACGTTTTCCATTGCAGCGTATTTTCCATTATGACTGCCTTCGGGCATGGTGCCTTAGTAGAGAGATCAGTACTTGGCAGGCTTCGGCCACATGCACGTGCAAATTTTTGAGAAGATTTCATTGATTATTGTGATTTCCCAAGTGTATCGCCTTTTTCGTGGTTGGCCAATTGAGCCGTTTGATATATATGTATGTGTGTGTGTGTGTGTATGGCGATTACCTTATGGGAATTTGAACTCTTTTGAGCTATATATTTGAGATTTGAGTTGCCTACACTGACGTTATTTGAGATTTTCCTTTTGGCGTTTATTTGAGATTTATATTCTCCTATTTGAAGATATGTGTATTAACTTTATGTTGTATTTTGAGATGGTGATTTCTTTGGAAATGCTTCGGAGTTTGCCGATATGGAGGGTTTTGGATTTCTCCTTTTTTGGAATTATGATTTTCCCTAAACCATTTTTGATGATTTGTGATATGTCGATGATATGAGGCTTCCTATATTTAGCGTTTCATCGATATTGATTTATCTCTTTGGGATTATATACTCATGCTAGTGGTGCTATATCATTTGTAGTACCATACTTATACTTAGAATAGTTTCTTCTCGTTTGAGAAGAATTTACCTGCCTTTTTGGATGTTTTAAGCAGACACACATGCCCAACTCAAACCATTCAAAATGGCAGATTGTTACGGGGTGAATAAGGAAAGGACAAAGAAATAAAACAAATACAGAATCTTGCAGCGGAATGACAAAATATAAGAATCAAATAGCAGTTCATGGAGTTGTTTACAAAGCATTTGATTACACCTATACCACACAGAATCAAAGTAACACGTATCAGAAATAAATAAATAATGCAGCGGAATAGTATGAATGCAGTGGAATAAATATAATAAATAACAGTAGCACAATCTTAGTCTTCGTCCTCCAGAAATAAGGTCTTAAAATCCTAAAATTCTCAGGCTGACCTAAGCGAATTGAAAAGACAAAATACTCGAGTCAGAACTAAAGATCTTATGTAAGTTAAATCAACGGTAAATGTGAGTGTAACGGCATCAGAGATGTTTACGGGGTTTGACACCTCTTATCCAGTGTCTCACGTGAGTGCAGTAACTTAAGAGATGTTCGGGACTCACACCTCCTAAGGATCTGTTAAACTATCTACTATGTAGTACAATACGCTATTATAATAGTGTCTACAGTAAGGTAAAGTATTAAAATAACGTTAAGGCATTACCCATATCTCCCTTAACACATTTTATATAATGTCGTAGTCTATACAGATACTGTAAACTCCACCCGTAGGTGGGCTATCAAGAAGCACTCCACAGGTACGACACAAAACAAACTCGTAGAAGGCTCGATAGGACATGCACCATGGCACACGAGGAAATGACAGAGTAGATATACCATTTGCCTATCCAGACTGGTGGTAATGCATAGCAGCTACAACCGCCCACCTCGGAACACACTCCCAAATCAAAGTTAAGGGTGGCCACCAAATCAAATCATAAAGTCAGAATATAGTATCGAACAAGTGTGCACGATCGGAGGAATGACCTCACTTGGCCCGGCATGGCTCTTGATTTTAGCCGCATTAAGCTGACTCACGGGAGTCAGTGAAACGACCCTGACTTGACCTTCGAAAATCGGCACCGAATACGACACTCGTATTCAAATGCCGCAGATCCAAACGTCGGACCTAGTTCGACGAAGCTTATAACACAATAGGTACAACACAGCGGAAGAAAAATGCATGATACATTTGATATACAACAATTAATACAATATCCGATACAACAGAATACAATAGAATGGTACAACGGATAACAATACTATCAGAGATACAAGAAGATAGCAGCGGAAAGATAGTGTCTTCAATGCTAAACTCCAAGAACTCCACCTTCAGTCCAAAGCTAGCTCGAACCCTCATTACGTTCACTAAGAGAGCAAGACTGGTGTGATGCTGAAGTGCAGCAAATGCGATCCACAAATCCAAAGAGCTTCGAAGGCTAACGAATCTATACCTATTTCAGGATTTTCTGAAAACCCTACTCTAGACTGCCCGTGTGGAAAATAGTGGGCACCCAGAGTTTAGGAAAGGAACAATAAACTCCAGGTCAGTCATGGGACTGGTGTGAGCAAACAAAACAATTTGGTCTTTTAAAACAAACAACAAAGCTTTTAAAGTTTAAATCCGCAACGCTTTTTAGAAAATGAAACTACCATAAGGCCTCCCGCCACACACACAATGCAAACACAGAATTGGAGGAGATTTCTCCTTATGATAGTCAAAAATGCTTGATACGAGAAAAATTCTTTGATATTATTACTATAAGTGCACAGTGTGGAAAAACCATTTTGAAAGTATAATATTAATCATAGCCAGCATAGACATTTCGAACTATGCCTACTATAGCTACCATCCAAACAGTGGGGCGCCACCATAAGTAGATGGCAGGTAATACAACTAAAACCGTACAAGGCGCGTATTGGATGAATGAGTTTCCAACAAATGGTCAGGCTAAGGAACTTCCTATTGCCACATGGGAACGCCTCTAGCGGGACGCCCCGAGAACCTACCCGGATCTCTGCTAAACAAGGCCGGCTACCCCCTTCCCGGGGAATAAAACCTGAGATATGCCACCCCCGGTCCTTTGGGACCTTTATCCGAGGGCCCTCCAACAACAACATCACACAGTAATAAATATACTAGTGTCCACATGAGTAAGTATCTGGGCTCCATACCATGATACCACCCTTTTCCAGAAGGAATGGTCATACCCTAGGGGAGCTACCCCTGAAACCTTGCCGCAACTTTCCTGTTTCGACCATTACCGGTTTGTGAGGCTCGATGAGGTCTCGACCAAAAAGCTACGCTTTTTCACAAAGCCATGCTTTGATCAACCAATGATCAACAAATGATCATCAATCACACAGCAGCACTTAGCATGCCACACTACCAAATTGGGAGTATATCGCTGATAACCTTCAACTACATAACCTCTGAGCTCGTACGTCTCAGAGAAGGGTGTTAAGCTAAGAGAATAAATTCTCCGCCACCAACAGATATGTATTTGAAAGAAATCGGCTTTACATCTCAAAGTGTAGTGTCAGACACACAACCATACAAGTCTGTTCCGGGTTCGAACAGAACCGAAGGCACTTCCGAAGAAGCTCTTGCAAATCCGGGTATTCACAATCCCGATCGGACTTTCCGTCACTTAGGAAATCTCTATACCGTAGCTACTCAGTGCAGAGACAATCGATAGGTCATCCTATCATTCTCGCAAATACCCGGTCTTCACCACCGGTCTTCAAATGCTATCCATAACGACGTATCATTATTCGGAAAGGGTTATATGACACAAGGTCCTCTCCCGGCTAAACCGAATAACGAGCGCAATATTTAAAAACATATGGATATGGGATTTTCAGTTAAGTCACAACTTATTATTCAAAACTTTCATTTAAATGGTTTAAACCAAATTACCATTTCAAATCTTTAAACTAAAGATTTATTTCACAAAGTTTAACTAGTTTCACATAGATCCATTTACGGTTTCCAAAACAATATCCATTTTAATTGGATTAATTCATTTAATCTTTAAATCCAAGGTTTTACTCATAGCTTCCAAACCCGTTTTCAATTTTTCATTCACAACTTGGAAAACCATTTCAATTCAAACTTGAAATTCCTTTTATACACATTGGAAATTCATTTCTTATACGAAAGCTTTATCATTTGAAAATAAACAGTTTTCATTTTGGAAAAAATCCAATTCCAATTATACAAGTTAAAATCTTTGGGTTAAATTTAATTCCCAAAACAACACTTTAAAAATGGTTTGAAACCCATATAAGCTTCTATAACCTTTTACTTCATAAATCCTCAAAATAGAATTTAATTTCGAACCTTGAATTTAATTTTGAATTGAATTATTAAATTTCAAAACTTTATTAAGTTATTCAAAACAACTTTTATTTTAGAAATTCTTTTCCAAAATCTTTTCACTTTAAATCCGATCCATTTCCAAAACCATTTGGATTTAAAAATTAGATCTTAAAAATTATTTCAGAAATCTATGACTTAACCGATCTCTACGTGCAATCCATATTTGTTTGTGTATAGTGTAGTCCAGGGGTATTACACGATAGTGCACAACATCAATCATCACAGATATATCGATAAGCGGTATAACACATAACGCTTATCTTCATCAACAGATTCATAAATAAAGTAAATTTACCAATCACAAAGATTCACTAATATGATTCGATGTGGGTTTCGGATAACCAACTGGAATCCAACTCCCTGTCGCATCGAAGTTTAAATGCCGATTTACGGGCAAAAGGGATTTCACACACATATAGGAACAAATCACAAATCACAGTCCATCATAAAGCAATCACAACATCACAACAAAAAAAATATCAATCCAATACAAAACAATTGATGATAGTTAATCATCTCTAATTAGGGTGAATATGGTTAAGTGTGTCAACCACATAATTTATTTCATAAAATTTAAATCAATGATTAATTATTCTTAACTATAAATTGTTTCAATCCTAATTAACTTTATCAACTAACTTTTCTTAATTAATTATCTTAATTCATAAATCCTTAATTTATAATTAAGTAAATCTTAATTACTTTCACCCTTTAATTAAATCAACTTTTAATTATAAAGTAATCACAAATTTAATTGTTTAAAATCTTTATTTAATCATTCTAAAGAATTTTATCTTTAAGTTAAAATTTAAATAATTGATTTACTCCTAAGTATTTTATCAAGTTAAATCTAAGTTTTTGAAAGACTTCATTTATATAAATCAATTTGGTTTTTTAAATTAACATTTAAACATTTATTTTACTTTTTTTTTAAAAAAAATTTGTTAAGTTAAACTTTAAAACAACTTTTATAAAATTATAAATTTGAAATACCATTTATTTCATATGCTATTTATCATCATCATAAATTTATTCAGGAAATAAGTTTACTGGTGTTTTCAAAAATTTAGTTAAAACTGGAATTTTCTGTTTCACTGACCATCCCGAGGCTTGCTTCGGGTCGTACCCGAGGATAATCAACCCCAGCTTCGAGTTTTTTTTCAAATCGGCCCGTGTGAGTACTTTTTTCAAAAATTTGTCTAAGTTTGGAAAACGACTCGATACCACCCCAAATCGCCCCGAGTTCCGCTTCAAGTTTCCACGCGATTTCCCCTTGCTGCTCTTTGAGTTTTCCTCGGTCCTTTTCAACCCATCACCCTGACACGCCACCATACCCGCGTGCACGTGCACGGCAATCTTCGCCGCCGTTAGATGGTGCTGCGGCCACCAACACGTCAATGCTCATCCCCTAACACCCTACAAACACCCAGACTTTGAATTCACCTAGAAACCCAGAATCGAGCTACCTCGACCCAACAACCCCAGCGAAGCCTCACCAGAAAAACGTCTCGTCCCGCCTCCACCGATCGTCAGAGGCCACGATATTTGGTCCATGTCTTCGTCTACACGTGACGCTTCTGATGGCTCCGGTGCGATGAAGTCCGGTCGTCTGTGGAAGGCGCAGCAACGTCGTTTCGTACACGAACCCAAATGGGTTCTTAAACCCTAAATTAAGCTCGAATTCAAAATCTAAACTTTTAAAAATTCAACTTGCATTTTTCTGGTGATCACGAACACCAAATCATGCGGCGACCATGAATTCGAGGCTTATAACTACATAGATCACCAGTATTGCTCAAAAATTCATTTTCCAATCAACTCCCATTTTCCTGAGAAATATGCAATGAAAAAAATTGATTTTTGTTTCTAAAATCATTGCTTTTAAAGGAGATTAAGATAGTGTTATTGAATTTCAAATTCATAAAGTTCGAATTTCTTGAATCATTTGAATTTTGGCTGTGTTTCATTGTTTCCAGGAAGAAGAACTATATGAAACTGTTTTAGTTCATTACTGGAATGAAACACAGGTTTAAAACAAAAATTTAACTAGTTACAATTTTATTTTTAAAAAAAAAGTAGAGAGAAAGAGAGGGATTTAAAATTTATCTTTGGCATGGGTTAACCTGCAATCCAATATTTGGATGTCACTGTTTTTCTTCTTTTTTTTTCTTCCAGTAAAAGAAATTTTCAAAACTTGTTTTTTTTATTTTAATTTGTTGCTGAAACCTAGTGCAGGTTTAATATATACAACTCCAACTTGTTTAAAATCTTTTCCAAAAGCAAAAAGAGAAGAAGAAGATGTCAAATCTTTTTTTTTTTTTTTTGTAGATGGTTTACTCTGTGAATCAGAGATTTGAGCATGATCATGTTTACAGTTTTTTTTTTTCTTTTTCCCATTAAAAGAAAACTACAAATTTGATTTGATTTAACTCTAAAGCACAATGTAAGTTTGAACTACACTTAAACTTATTTTTCAGACCATAAATTCCTTCCCTTTTCCCAAAAGAAAATGGGAGAGAAAAATTCTAATTTCCCTGTAACTAAATGTTACAGGAAATAGGAACAGGGAACAAAAGTTTTTCCAGGAAATTCAAAGCACAAGCATACACTTCATTCATATGCAAACCATTCCTATTCCTATAGGCATTCAAACACAGGAGAAAATTGAACAAGCAATAGATTTACTCACATTTTTTTTAGAGTGCTTGTTTTTTTTTTTTTCTTTCACTTCCTAGTAACAGAAAAGTGGCTTTGCTTTGATTAAATCTGAAACATTATGCATTGTCAAACATCCTTCTACCTATCTTTACAATTCAATTACTTTTCAAATGAACTGGGGAGAGAGATTTTAGATATCACTGTAACTAAAATGTTACAGGGAGACAGAGACATGGAAACAAATGTTTCCAGGAAAATCAAACATAAGCTTGGCCACTCATTCACATGCAAAGCCATTCACATTCATATAAGCATCCATATAAGAATCCAAACACAAAGAAAATTAGAGCAAGCATAGGTTTATTCACAAACAACAACAGCACATTCAAACTTGAAGTTTTGCTCACCTGTTTTTTTTTCTAGAGAGTTTCCAAAGCAGAAAATGAAGCCTGGATAATTCTTTTCTTTTTCCTACTTTGATTTTGAAATTTAAATCTGCAACTTGAAATTATAACACTTTGTTTAATCTCTATTGCATGCTATTGTTTATTCAATTTGTTAGTATCAAAACAAGGATTTGAATTTATGTACAGCTTAATTTTTTAAAAAAAAAATGCAACAAAGAACTTGAAATGCTGCCTGGAATTAGCTTTTGATTCTTGACCTTTTGCTGCAAATAAATGATTGAGTATTGTTATTGTACTTCATTTTTCCTTCATTACAGATTTAAATTTCAAGTTTAAATTTCAAAATAAAGTTACTTGCCTTTTCAATTATTTCCAGAAATCAAAGAAAAATTGCCCTCTGCCTTTACAAGCTAATCTGCAGTTTTAATTTAAATTTGTTGTTAAAAACTGGGTTTTAAAAATCATGATTTTTATTAACTATAAAAATTTAAAAACTTACCTGAATGTATCACACTACACTTGATACTAAAAAAACATTTCAGGTTTACTTTGAATTTGAAGGAGACAATGGCAGTTTTCTTCATTTTTTTCTTCTGAATTTTTTTTTCTTGTTTGAGTTGGAGTTTAAAGATTTGCAAGATCTCTTTTTGGTTACTGAACTTCAGATAGGAGATTTAAAAATTCGAATTTTAGAAGGTGAAAAGTTTTCTGAATTTTTTTATTTGATTATTTTATTTAGGAAATGATGTCTTGTGCCATTTGTTAAAAATAATCATAAGCTTTAGATCTTGTTAATTATTCTACTCCACCCTCACATGTTGATATATATGCAGCCTTTAATGTTTACAAAGCAAATGAATTTTATACATTTTATATTTATAACTTATACACTTTAAAAATAAATGTATATCTTAAACACTTGTAAATCTTATACTTACATATGTATGTTTAAATTTGTTTGTATATATATATATAGGTACAATGTGTTTTAAGTCCTTATTTTATCAAATCTAATTATTAAGTATACAAGATGATTTAGCTTTTTGTAAACTTTTGTTTATATCAATTTTACAATATCACTTTTTAAACCAATATATTTAAGCTTACTTCATTATATATTTTTTTCTTTTGAATTAAGACTATTATATCTTTTAAATAAACAACTTAAACTTTTATTGCTCATTTTATACACATTTTGTTTTATTAATTTTAAAGAAAGAAATGATTTTTAATGCTACTTAATTTATTTTTTAAATATTTATTTCAAATTTTAAATTCAATTTTTAATCTCAAACTTGAAATATAAACTTTCATGTCCATTTATACATTCACACTTTATTTTGAACAAATTTAAATTAATTTTAAATATGCATTCAATTTACTCATATTTGTAATATACATATACATACATATATATATATACATATATATATATATAAGATTTTAAATTTAAATGACTTTTATGACATTTATTATTTCAATATTTCAATCTCAAGATAAAATTGGGATTTAATTATATATTACTATCACTCATTTTTTATTTGTTTAGGATTTTTCTTTCAATTTAATTTGAAATTAAATTCCAAAAGTTTAAAACATATTATTTATTTAAATTGTTAACTTTGGGATGTTACTTTTTATCTATAAGATTTTAAATATAGAAATTCAAAATCTCAATTAAATTTTAAAATAAATACTCAAATAAACAAATATCCTATTTAATTTGAAAAATTCAAATTAATTTACAATTTTATCCAAAAATTTATTTTCATCATAAATTTTAAATTTAATTAAAAATTGGGATCGTTACAGATTTCCCCCCTTAAAATAAATTTCGTCCTCGAAATTTGCAAGGAAGACGACAAGGAATAGATGAAAGATAGAGAAATATCTTTCCAAATTAAACTGGATATCAATTCTGTATTTGGCTTTACAAATCAGAATATCAACAATATGAGAATAAACTCATACAATTATTTCATAAGATACTCGGGTTTATCCGGTCTACGAATATGCAAAGGCATTGATTAGTCCGAGGGATAACTAATCGTTCGTAGAATATACCCGATCCCATAGAATAGATATATGGATAGATTCAATCTTCTACAATTTCTCAAACACTAGATATGGATACCAACTTAGGTCGGAATATCCCAAAGTATACATCAACTTGTCCCTCTTCGGACTTCAATCAACATAAGGAATTACAATAGAATTTCAAATTTGGTTTTAATCGAAATTTTTTTATCGATACAAATTATTTAACTTTATATTTTAGTTAACCAATTTATCAAATTTAAATTTTGCTAAGGTTAAGAACGAGAAGCTGATAGAAATTTAACCAAGAGAATACGAAATTGAGACTTATCTACGATTCTTAGGGTCACCATCACAACGAAGCTTCTTCCTTGAGCTGCTACGAAGCAATCAGAGAAATGATAAGACGAATCAAAGGAGATTGATAAAGAAGGTTATTTCCGTTGTTGCAGGGCATTGACCACTTGTACTGGTATCTCCCTGTCCCCTATCTCGTTCTCTTCTTGCACTCATACTTACGATCAGTGAATAGTACGAGAATTTACTGAGGCATTCGAACGGATACCTTAGAGATTACTCATTCTAGGGTATACTTCACCCTATCTCTAATGAGCTACTTAATGTGTTATACTCCTGAGCTAAAGTTTTAACCTTCAGCTCTGATACCAAATGAAACGACCCTGACTCGACCTTCGAAAATCGACACCGAATACGACACTCGTATTCAAATGCCGCAGATCCAAACGTCGAACCTGGTTCGCCGGAGCTTATAACACAATAAGTACAACACAGCGGAAGAAAAATGCATGATACATTTGATATACAACAATTAATACAATATCTGATACAACAGAATACAATAGAATGGTACAACGGATAACAATACTATCAGAGATACAAGAAGATAGCAGCGGAAAGATAGTGTCTTCAATGCTAAACTCCAAGAACTCCACCTTCAGTCCAAAGCTAGCTCGAACCCTCATCACGTTCACTAAGAGAGAAAGACTGGTGTGATGCTGAAGTGCAGCAAATGCGATCCACAAATCCAAAGAGCTTCGAAGGCTAACGAATCTATACCTATTTCAAGATTATCTGAAAACCCAACTCTAGACTGCCCGTGTGGAAAATAGTGGGCACCCAGAGTTTAGGAAAGGAACAATAAACTCCAGGTCAGTCATGGGACTGGTGTGAGCAAACAAAACAATTTGGTCTTTTAAAACAAACAACAAAGCTTTTAAAGTTTAAATCCGCAATGCTTTTTAGAAAATGAAACTACCATAAGGCCTCCCGCCACACACACAATGCAAACGCAGAATTGGAGGAGATTTCTCCTTATGATAGTCAAAAATGCTTGATACGAGAAAAATTCTTTGATATTATTGCTATAAGTGCACAGTGTGGAAAAACCATTTCGAAAGTATAATATTAATCCTAACCAGCATAGACATTTCGAACTATGCCTACTATAGCTACCATCCAAACAGTGGGGCGCCACCATAAGTAGATGGCAGGTAATACAACTAAAACCGTACAAGGCGCGTATTGGATGAATGAGTTTCCAACAAATGGTCAGGCTAAGGAACTTCCTATTGCCACATGGGAACGCCTCTGGCGGGACGCCCCGAGAACCTACCCGGATCTCTGCTAAACAAGGCCGGCTATCCCCTTCCCGGGGAATAAAACCTGAGATATGCCACCCCCGGTCCTTTGGGACCTTTATCTGAGGGTCCTCCAACAACAACATCACACAGTAATAAATATACTAGTGTCCACATGAGTAAGTATCTGGGCTCCATACCATGATACCACCCTTTTCCAGAAGGAATGGTCATACCCTAGGGGAGCTACCCCTGAAACCTTGCCGCAACTTTCCTGTTTCGACCATTACCGGTTTGTGAGGCTCGATGAGGTCTCGACCACAAAGCTACGCTTTTTCACAAAGCCATGCTTTGATCAACCAATGATCAACAAATGATCATCAATCACACAGCAGCACTTAGCATGCCACACTACCAAATTGGGAGTATATCGTTGATAACCTTCAACTACATAACCTCTGAGCTCGTACGTCTCAGAGAAGGGTGTTAAGCTAAGAGAATAAATTCTCCCCCACTAACAGATATGTATTTGAAAGAAATCGGCTTTACATCTCAAAGTGTAGTATTAGACACACAACCATACAAGTCTGTTCCGGGTTCGAACAGAACCGAAGGCACTTCCGAAGAAGCCCTTGCAAATCCGGGTATTCACAATCCCGATCGGACTTCCCATCACTTAGGAAATCTCTATACCGTAGCTACTCAGTGCAGAGACAATCGATAGGTCATTCTATCATTCTCGCAAATACCCGGTCTTCACCATCGGTCTTCAAATGCTATCCATAATGACGTATCATTATTCGGAAAGGGTTATATGACACAAGGTCCTCTCCCGGCTAAACCGAATAACGAGCGCAATATTTAAAAACATATGGATATGGGATTTTCAGTTAGGTCACAACTTATTATTCAAAACTTTCATTTAAATGGTTTAAACCAAATTACCATTTCAAATCTTTAAACTAAAGATTTATTTCACAAAGTTTAACTAGTTTCACAAAGACCCATTTACGGTTTCCAAAACAATATCCATTTTAATTGGATTAATTCATTTAATCTTTAAATCCAAGGTTTTACTCATAGCTTCCAAACCCATTTTCAATTTTTCATTCACAACTTGGAAAACCATTTCAATTCAAACTTGAAATTCCTTTTATACACATTGGAAATTCATTTCTTATACGAAAGCTTTATCATTTGAAAATAAACAGTTTTCATTTTGGAAAAAATCCAATTCCATTTATACAAGTTAAAATCTTTGGGTTAAATTTAATTCCCAAAACAACACTTTAAAAATGGTTTGAAACCCATATAAGCTTCTATAACCTTTTACTTCATAAATCCTCAAAATAGAATTTAATTTCAAACCTTGAATTTAATTTTGAATTGAATTATTAAATTTCAAAACTTTATTAAGTTATTCAAAACAACTTTTATTTTAGAAATTCTTTTCCAAAATATTTTCACTTTAAATCCGATCCATTTCCAAAACCATTTGGATTTAAAAATTAGGTCTTAAAAATTATTTCAGAAATCTGTGACTTAACCGATCTCCACGTGCAATCCATATTTGTGTGTGTATAGTGTAGTCCAGGGGTATTACACGATAGTGCACAACATCAATCATCACAGATATATCGATAAGCGGTATAACACATAACGGTTATCTTCATCAACAGATTCATAAATAAAGTGAATTTATCAATCACAAAGATTCACTAATATGATTCGATGTGGGTTTCGGATAACCAACTGGAATCCGACTCCCTGTCGCATCGAAGTTTAAATGCCGATTTACGGGCAAAAGGGATTTCACACACATATAGGAACAAATCACAAATCACAGTCCATCATAAAGCAATCACAACATCACAACAACAAAAATATCAATCCAATACAAAACAATTGATGATAGTTAATCATCTCTAATTAGGGTGAATATGGTTAAGTGTGTCAACCACACAATTTATTTCATAAAATTTAAATCAACGATTAATTATTCTTAACTATAAATTGGTTCAATCCTAATTAACTTTATCAACTAACTTTTCTTAGTTAATTATCTTAATTCATAAATCCTTAATTTATAATTAAGTAAATCTTAATTACTTTCACCCTTTAATTAAATCAACTTTTAATTATAATGTAATCACAAATTTTAATTGTTTAAAATCTTTATTTAATCATTCGAAAGAATTTTATCTTTAAGTTAAAATTTAAATAATTGATTTACTCCTAAGTATTTTATCAAGTTAAATCTAAGTTTTTGAAAGACTTAATTTATATAAATCAATTTGGTTTTTTAAATTAACATTTAAACATTTATTTTACTTTTTTTTTTAAATTTTTTGTTAAGTTAAACTTTAAAACAGCTTTTATAAAATTATAAATTTGAAATACCATTTATTTCATATGCTATTTATCATCATCATAAATTTATTCAGGAAATAAGTTTACTGGTGTTTTCAAAAATTTAGTTAAAACTGGAATTTTCTGTTTCACTGACCATCCCGAGGCTTGCTTCGGGTCGTACCCGAGGATAATCAACCCCAGCTTCGAGTTTTTTTTCAAATCGGCCCGTGTGAGTACTTTTTTCAAAAATTTGTCTAAGTTTGGAAAACGACTCGATACCACTCCAAATCGCCCCGAGTTCAGCTTCGTGTTTCCACGCGATTTCCCCTTGCTGCTCTTCGAGTTTTCCTCGGTCCTTTTCAACCCATCACCCTGACACGCCATCATAGCTGCGTGCACGTGCACGGAAATCTTCGCCGTCGTTAGATGGTGCTACGGCCACCAACATGTCAACGCTCATCCCCTAACACCCTACAAACACCCAGACTTCGAATTCACCTCGAAACCCAGAATCGAGCTACCTCGACCCAACAACCCCAGCGAAGCCTCACCAGAAAAACGTCTCGTCCCGCCTCCACCGATCGTCAGAGGCTACGATATTTGGTCCACGTCTTCGTCTACACGTGACGCTTCTGATGGCTCCGGTGCGATGAAGTCTGGTCGTCTGTGGAAGGCGCAGCAACGTCGTTTCGTACGCGAACCCAAATGGGTTCTTAAACCCTAAATTAAGCTCGAATTCAAAATCTAAACTTTTAAAAATTCAACTTGCATTTTTCTGGTGATCACGAACACCAAATCATGCGGCGACCACGAATTCGAGGCTTATAACTACATAGATCACCAGTATTGCTCAAAAATTCATTTTCCAATCAACTCCCATTTTCCTGAGCAATATGCAATGAAAAATTTTGATTTTTGTTTCTAAAATCATTGCTTTTAAAGGAGATTAAGATAGTGTTATTGAATTTCAAATTCATAAAGTTCGAATTTCTTGAATCATTTGAATTTTGGCTGTGTTTCATTGTTTCCAGGAAGAAGAACTATATGAAACTATTTTAGTTCATTACTGGAATGAAACACAGGTTTAAAACAAAAATTTAACTAGTTACAATTTTATTTTATTTTTAAAAAAGTAGAGAGAAAGAGAGGGATTTAAAATTTATCTTTGGCATGGGTTATCCTGTAATGCAATATTTAGATGTCACTGTTTTTCTTCTTCTTTTTCCTTCCAGTAAAAGAAATTTTCAAAACTTGTTTTTTTTTTATTCTAATTTGTTGCTGAAACCTAGTGCAGGTTTAATATATACAACTCCAACTTGTTTAAAATCTTTTCCAAAAGCAAAAAGAGAAGAACAAGATGTCAAATCTTTTTTTTTGTAGATGGTTTACTCTGTGAATCAGAGATTTGAGCATGATCATGTTTACAGTTTTTTCTTTTCTTTTCTTTTTCCCATTAAAAGAAAACTACAAATTTGCTTTGATTTAACTCTAAAGCACAATGTAAGTTTGAACTACACTTAAACTTATTTTTTAGACCATAAATTCCTTCCCTTTTCCCAAAAGAAAATGGGAGAGAAAAATTCTAATTTCCCTGTAACTAAATGTTACAGGAAATAGGAACAGGGAACAAAAGTTTTTCCAGGAAATTCAAAGCACAAGCATACACTTCATTCATATGCAAACCATTCCTATTCCTATAGGCATTCAAACACAGGAGAAAATTGAACAAGCAATAGATTTACTCACATTTTTTTTAGAGTGCTTGTTTTTTTTTTCTTTCACAGTTTTCCTAGTAACAGAACAGTGGCTTTGCTTTGATTAAATCTGAAACATTATGCATTGTCAAACATCCTTCTACCTATCTTTACAATTCAATTACTTTTCAAATGAACTGGGGAGAGTGATTTTAGATATCACTGTAACTAAAATGTTACAGGGAGACAGAGACATGGAAACAAATGTTTCCAGGAAAATCAAACATAAGCTTGGCCACTTATTCACATGCAAAGCCATTCACATTCATATAAGCATCCATATAAGAATCCAAACACAAAGAAAATTAGAGCAAGCATAGGTTTATTCACAAACAACAACAGCACATTCAAACTTGAAGTTTTGCTCACCTGTTTTTTTTTCTAGAGAGTTTCCAAAGCAGAAAATGAAGCCTGGATAATTCTTTTCTTTTTCCTACTTTGATTTTGAAATTTAAATCTACAACTTGAAATTATAACACTTTGTTTAATCTCTATTGCATGCTATTGTTTATTCAATTTATTAGTATCAAAACAAGGATTTGAATTTACTTACAGCTTAATTTTTTTTTTATAAAAAAAATGCAACAAAGAACTTGAACTGCTGCCTGGAATTAGCTTTTGATTCTTGACCTTTTGCTGCAAATAAATGATTGAGTATTGTTATTGTACTTCATTTTTCCTTTATTACAGATTTAAATTTCAAGTTTAAATTTCAAAATAAAGTTACTTGCCTTTTCAATTATTTCCAGAAATCAAAGAAAAACTGCCCTCTGCCTTTACAATCTAATCTGCAGTTTTAATTTAAATTTGTTGTTAAAAACTGGGTTTTAAAAATCATGATTTTTATTAACTATAAAAATTTAAAAACTTACCTGAATGTATCACACTACACTTGATACTAAAAAAAACGTTTCAGGTTTACTTTGAATTTGAAGGAGACATTGGCAGTTTTCTTCATTTTTTTCTTCTAATTTTTTTTTCTTGTTTGAGTGTTGGAGTTTAAAGATTTGCAAGATCTCTTTTTGGTTACTGAACTTCAAATAGGAGATTTAAAAATTCGAATTTTAGAAGGTGAAAAGTTTTCTGAATTTTTTTATTTGATTATTTTATTTAGGAAATGATGTCTTGTGCCATTTGTTAAAAATAATCATAAGCTTTAGATCTTGTTAATTATTCTACTCCACCTTCACATGTTGATATATATGCAGCCTTTAATGTTTACAAAGCAAATGAATTTTATACATTTTATATTTATAACTTATACACTTTAAAAATAAATGTATATCTTAAACACTTGTAAATCTTTTTTTGGCAAAGCCGACGGGGGTAAATGGCCCCGACCAGATATTGCTGCACCATCGGAACAAAACACATACAACAAACAAAGAAAACAAGGGGGGACAAGGTGCAACAGGAACAAGGAAACAAACACAAAATAAAGAAAAAGGAAACAAGAAAAGGAGGACAACCCTGCAATCACATGAAGGAAGCATAAATCCCTAGGTCAATTGAGTAAGAGAGGAGACTCAAGGCAATCCTTATCTCATGAAATATCCACTGCTTAAAATTTACGTCCGGTTTAGCATTAACTGCATCAAACAACCTCGTGTTCCTCTCTCTCCAAACCGAGCTGATAAAGGACTTCAAAACTGTATTGAAGGTTCTTTTAGTTTCAGATTTAACTCCCGTTTTCGCATATATCTTCTCCCACTCATCTTTGTTATCAAGGGATATATCAAAACTGTGCAGCCTTGCTTTGACGTTATTCCAAATCTGCTTGATACCCGAGCATTCAAGAAACAGGTGCTCAATTGTTTCTGGTTGTTCATAACAAAAGGAGCAGTATATATAAACATTCATACCCTTGCTTGCTAGCTTAGCTTTGGTCATCAGAGCACGGTTATGTACTTTCCAAAGAAGGAGGTTTTCCCTCATCCTACTGTCATTGCTCCACGTTCTCTTCCACCACACCCATGTACGGCAAGATCTGTTCTTCGTTATAAATTCGTAAACATTTCCTATCTTAAATTTAGCTCTTTTATCACCCCAAACCAGACTACCAGAGTTAGAGGACAGAGAGGAAAAGGTGCAAATTCTGGCCCATATATCTTGAATCCTCGGGTTAGAACTAGAATTACGTGAAGATAGAAACGTATGCAGAATATCTCTAACCTTTGAAGCCATGTGAATCCCGGACTGCTGTATCTCACCGTACGTAAGTTGACGACGTAATATATACCCCTTGTCTAACCATGGATCGTCCCAAAAGCTAACACTGTACGTAGGGTTAGTGTTCATTTGTATATGTGGAAGAAACAACTCCTTTATCTTGAATATACTTTGCCAAGTCCAGCTTAAATTTTGAGGCTTAGTCATGCTCCACATACTCCTCCCCCTAATCACGTTCTTATGAGACCACATAGCCCATAGACTTTCTGTACTGTTGTAGAATGTGTCAATGTGTTTCGCAAAAGAAAATGTGTTCCAGTTTTTTAAACTAAGTATACCAAGCCCCCCCCCTTATTCATAGGCCTTTCTATTCTTCCAAATTTAATTGGAGCAATGTATTTACCTGTAGTTGTGCCCTTCCATAGGAATCTCATGCATGCACCTCTTATCATATTTATCAGCTTGAATGGGAGAATGAATGTCCTAGCCCAGTACACTTGCATCGAAAATATAACTGACTTAATAAGAGTGAGACGACCTGCTTGACTTAGAGACCTGGTGGTCCAACAGTTAAGTTTCGCAGTTATCCTTTCAAAGAGCGGCAGACATTGGTTAGTTGATATCTTCGAAGTAGACAGGGGTAGACCCAAGTAAGTAACAGTGTTATTATTTAGGGTCAAGCCAGTGATTTGAGAAATGTGAGTACACTGAGCAGGACTAACTCCAGCTATTATGATATCAGATTTAGCCAAATTAACCTTTAGACCCGTCATATTGTAGAATTGGTCTAGAGTGTTCATAATGTTCGTTACTGTGATTATATCAGGAGAACAAAACACCACTAAATCATCCGCAAACATTAGGGCAGAGATCTGAGGGTCATTGCATGCCAGATGAAGCTTGAAACCACCCTGGTATATTAGTCTATCCAGCAGCCTCGTAAGTAGCTTCATGACCAAAATGAAAATATATGCAGAAAGGCGGTCACCCTGCCTGATCCCTTGCGTACTAACAAAGAAGCCTTCATTCATACCATTTATATTAACTGAGAAAGTCGGAGAGGAGATACACTCATATATCCAAGCTATAAAGTGTGGAGGGAAGTTCATGTAACCCATGATTCGAACAATGCTATTCCATTGTAGCATATCAAAAGCTTTCATTATGTCAAGCTTCATCATCGCTTTTGGAGATGCATTTTTGCATTTGTAGCCCTTAATGAGTTCATGGGAGAGGAGGACGTGGTCCAGAATGCTCCTACCAGGTAAGTATGCAGCCTGATTTTTGGATACAATATGAGGAAGAACATTTTTAAGTCTGGTAGCAATGATCTTAGAGATGCATATGTATATAGTATTACAACAGGAGATAGGACGGTATTCATTAACTCTGTGAGCATTCGTAACTTTAGGAATTAGGGCTATATTAGTATAATTATAAGACCTGAATATTTTACATTTCTTGAAGAAAAGGAGTATTGCATTGGTTACATCGGCAGAGACAATCGTCCAACAAGAGGTGTAGAATAGAGCATTCATCCCATCAGGGCCTCCACAAGAACTAGTGTTAAGAGAAAACATAGCTTGTTTAATCTCATCAGGGGTGACTTCCATGCAAAGGGAGTTGTAGTCTTCAGTTTTAAGTTTAGGCAGGATGTTTTCAGGGATCTGTTCTATGTTTGGAGAGAAGTTGTTAATATTGCTGTAAAGGTCAGAGAAATGATTAACAAAGGCTTCCCTAACTTCAACAGGAGAAGAGTGAAGATCACCATTCATATCGTAGATAGAAACTATGTTTCCTCTTCTTTGATTATTCTTGAGGCTAGCATGGAAGTATGCACTATTCATATCTCCATTTTCCTTCCATTTTATTCTGGACTTCTGCCTAATCATTTCATTTTCCCTAGCTAAGGCTTCATAGTATTTCAGAGACAAAGTACTTTCAGATTCAGAGAGATAAACATTATCAACAGAGTCCATCATAGCAGTTTGGACCTCAGTGAGCCTTTCCTTTAATAGAGTGCTCATTTTATCTCCTTTGCCGTGTTTGATGAACGCCCATTGTTTCAGAACTTTCTTCAACTCTTTCAATTTTTCCTGCAAGACAAACATATGATTACCGTTTTTAGATTTATTCCATGCAGTAGACACAGTAGTTTTAAAGTCTGGTTCAGAAACCCAAGAATTAAAAATTTTAAAATTTGTTTTCCTCCTCATGTCCGCTTCACGAAGGTGAATTATCTGGGGGGGAGTGATCAGAAAGAAGAGGAGGAGGGAGATGGTTGAATAGAAGAGGCCATTTGGAGAGGGCACAACGGTTAGAGAAGGCATGATCAATTCTAGAGAAAGTTCTGCATCCATGTCTCCTTTTATTGTTCCAAGAGAATTGCATACCCACAGACTTAACCGAAACAAGATCCGCATCAACAAGGGTGTCTGCAAGAGGTTTGATTTCAGATAAGGAGAGAGGATTACCACCAACTCTATCAGAGAGAGAGTAACTACAGTTGAAATCCCCAAGAATAATCCAAGGATGCGAGGATTGTCTGAGAGAAGGAATGGTCGAAAGAAGAGTAGATCTTGATGCATTTGAGTTAAGAGCATAAACAAAGGAAACATAGAAAGAAGATTTGTCAGAAAGGACAGAGGCATGACAATGGATTAGCTGAGAAGTTGAGAGAATGGGAGATAGTTGAACTTGATTGGGGTCATATAGAACCAAAATCCTACCATACGGTGATTCATTCAAGTTGTGGATGTAGCTCCAGTTTGGGCTAATATATGCAGCTGCTTTGGTAGACAAGGTAAGGTTTAGTTTTGTTTCAAGAATAGCTAAAATTGATAGGTGATGATCTTTGATAAGCTGTTTACATTGGTCCTGCTTGATGACATGGTGTCCACCACGTATGTTCCATGCTCCCATGCAAAACATCATTGGGAAACACGTGCATTGAGAAGTTCTGTCTTCATTCTCCTTGTTACTGCCTGGTTAGAGGACAAGTAGTTGGGGATTGCAGCGAAAGAGGAGAGTCTTCATTGATGTTTACATCTTCTAAAAAAGCGTAGATAGTCTGGGGAGTAGATTGGGGAGATGCTTGCTATGATATAGAGGAAGGGGGTTTGTATGTTGATGGAGGCTTGATTTTGGAGTAAAAGTGATGGGGAGATAGGGTTGGGGAAGTGTCATTTTGATGAGTTGATGGGTTGGCTGATTGAGATTCAATCTGATATGTGATGCATGTAGTATCTTCTTTGTGCATTTTTCCTTTCATTCTAACAGATTCACTATGCTTGGTGTTCTTGCTACTGTTCTTTCTATATTTCCCCTTACTAGAGTTAGATACAACTCCCTTTGCACTAACACTATTGTGACCTTCATCTTTACTTCCAACATCATCAGAACCCGGATCTTGTTCTTCATTCACTAATTGTTCCACCATATTTATCACTTGTTTAGAGTTGCTTCTACTGTCTTTTTTTTGTAAAATTAGGTAATCAGCTACCTTTAGTTTCTCTGCCTCAGTACAAACACCAGCTGTTTGTCCAAGAGTATCATCTTTGTTACTTTCTTCTACTTGTTCACTCATGTCTTCCTCATCTTCCAGATTAAACAAGGCCGCAAATTTATTAGAGGTTAAGAGCTTCCCTACTGTATCATGTTCGTCATTATGCCCCTCTATTTCTATTCGTTTTCCCTTGCTCACAGAAACTATTGGAGAATGAATACCTGGTGAGTTACCTTCATTTGTCCTTTCAATACCGACATCTTTTTTACCACATTGATCATTATCATGACTTTCACTTTTATCCTCCTCATCATTCTTATTCTCCTCAATGCTTCCTGAGTTTTGTGCCTTTTTATTTTCCTTATCAACCATCTCTGTCTTCTTTTTGCTCACACGTTGCCATGTTCTGTTGTTTTGCTTCTGAAGTGGTCTAACTTTCCTTTTAATACGTACTAATACAGCATTATCAACCCTGTTATCTTTATTTGCATTATTTTTGTTTTCCTCTTTGTTCACAGATTGACATATTTCCTTCTTGTCACAACAAATAGTTTTGTAGCCAAAGTTCTTGCACAAAACACACACGTCAGGCTTCCACTGATACTGTACATATATTTTTTGATATCCTCCTTCCACTAACTTAACCATAAATTCTCCAGGAAGCTCCTTATCAGGTTTAATTTCCACTAAACATTTTGCATAGCTTAGCCTTTCCTGCTTTTCTGTCATCTCGTCCATACATAACATTTTCCCCAAGTGACTACTAAGCCAGTTAATCCCAAGAGGCGACCAAGCATATATTGGAAGGTTATACATTTGTACCCAAACTGGAACCGCAGAGATTGAGCCAGTGACATTACTAATAGATGCATCATAGGGTTTGACTATGAACATCTTGTTATTCATAATTATTGGATCACTTTGTAGAATCTTGGCCCTGTCTTCTGAGCACGTGAAATTAAATAAGAAAATAACACCATCAGACTTAACTGAAACTGAGCCTTTTAACTTCCAAATATTTTTCAGTTTCATAATAACTGCCGTATAAGACAAAGGTTTATCTAAGAAGAAACCGACCAGAGTTTCCTTCCAGATTACTTCACCAGCTTCAAGAACTTCCTTCGGAGGAACTAAAACATCATGTTCATACTCTGGATTCAGGTCAACGGGGATGTACTTCCCAGCATTCTTTGGTTTGTGCTTGAACAACGAAGTCCATTTCCGTTCACCCAAGGGGGGAGCAGTCAGAGCGCCAGATAAGGGAATATGAGATGAAATAGAAGGAAGAGTAGAGGAGGGGTCTGGCGGTACAAGAGGAGGAATGTCTGGGGGAGTTGGAAATATCGGAGGGTTGGAGATAGAAGGGACTGTTTTAGAAAGGATTGAGGGGGATGGATTGGAAGAGTCAGCAGCTTGATCGGGGACGATGGAAGAGGGAGCTACAAAAGTTTTGTCAGAGGAGAGATGGGTAGGAACAACTGAGGGGACGTGAGAAGTATGGGATGGTTCTCCATCGGCAGACATGAGAGGACGAAAAAATTTAATTATTAAGTTTACATGAAAACTTTGGGGCCAAGGAAACTATGTTTCTCCTGGCCTTTGGTTAGACTGGTTTTATAGTGCCCAGACCACTTATGTCTCATTATTGTGGCCGCTGGGAATCGAACTGGTGCCACTACAACACAATGCAGCAACTCCAATCTGTCGAAACCACTAGACCACTAGAACTTGACAACACTTGTAAATCTTATACTTACATATGTATGTTTAAATTTGTTTGTATATATATATAGGTACGATGTGTTTTAAGTCCTTATTTTATCAAATCTAATTATTAAGTATACAAGATGATTTAGCTTTTTGTAAACTTTTGTTTATATCAATTTTACAATATCACTTTTTAAACCAATATATTTAAGCTTACTTCATTATATATTTTTTTCTTTTGAATTAAGACTATTATATCTTTTAAATAAACAACTTAAACTTTTATTGCTCATTTTATACACATTTTGTTTTATTAATTTTAAAGAAAGAAATGATTTTTAATGCTACTTAATTTTTTTTTTAAATATTTATTTCAAATTTTAAATTCAATTTTCAATCTCAAACTTGAAATATAAACTTTCATGTCCATTTATACATTCACACTTTATTTTGAACAAATTTAAATTAATTTTAAATATGCATTCAATTTACTCATATTTGTAATATACATATACATACATATATATACATATATATATATATAAGATTTTAAATTTAAATGACTTTTATAACATTTATTATTTCAATATTTCAATCTCAAGATAAAATTGGGATTTAATTATATATTACTATCACTCATTTTTTATTTGTTTAGGATTTTTCTTTCAATTTAATTTGAAATTAAATTCCAAAAGTTTAAAACATATTATTTATTTAAAGTGTTAACTTTGGGATGTTACTTTTTATCTATAAGATTTTAAATATAGAAATTCAAAATCTCAATTAAATTTTAAAATAAATACTCAAATAAACAAATATCCTATTTAATTTGAAAAATCCAAATTAATTTACAATTTTATCCAAAAATTTATTTTCATCATAAATTTTAAATTTAATTAAAAATTGGGATCGTTACAGTCAGGGTCACGTAAATACCTCATATAGAATCGCTTGCCAAACCATCCTACTTCATTTCTGGAATCTCCACCACGTGCACAGTTGTTAAAGTGGTTTTGGTATTGGCAAAGAGTATGACAAAATCCGATCCCGATCTCTTTAACAACAAAATGCTTATTTCACAGCAGATGGTACTTTTACATTTCAAAAAGTCAATTTACAATTGATATCAAAATATCATATTCTCAAACCATGTCATTTCCAAATCATGTTCACTTTCAAATCATATCGTCTTCGAAATCACAATTCTTTCAAAAATCATATTTCCAAATTTGGTTAAATCCTTATTTCAAAATCATCATATTCAATTGATCATGTCATTTAAGTCCCAACTTAAATTATAACCTCATTTAGTCGTATTCGCTTTCAAACCAATGAATTGAATATGACCACTTTCTCTTTACTTAGTTTGAAAATTTAGAAAATAGTTTAAATAGCTATAAATAGTAAAAGTACTCTAAAATAGTTTAATGTAGATTATAAATATTTTTCTTGATTTAAGTTAGTTAAATAGATTTAAAATAGATTAAATATAATTAAAATGGATTAAATAGCTTTAAAATAGATTAATTAGATTTAAAATAAGTTAACTAGTTTTAAAATAAATAATTTTTTTTAAAACAGGTTAAATGATTTAGTTGAGTTAATATAAGTTAAAGAAGTTTAGAAATTTGAAAACCTTAATAATTAGAAATGTAAAACAATATATTTCAAATAGTTTATAACAAAATATGAATTTGGAATTAATATAAATTTAAACTATTTATTTCATTTTAACACATCTGAACCATTTCAATTTACAAATCAATAAACCCAATTGTAAATCTTTCAATTCAAATTTTAAATAAACTATTAAATTCTATATCGATTTTAATCCATGTTAGAAATATCAATTTAAAGTATTCCAATTTCGATACATTTCAGAGTTATATTTCAAACAAACCAAATAGCTCAATTCTGACAAATTTCACTTATGTCTCAAATTCGACTTGAAAATCTCAATTTAATTTCTTAAGCAATTCCTTTGAAAAATTTCACATTTCAACATACTTGATTTTTTTTAATAATAATTCAATTTATACAAATCAACTTTTATTTCAAAAATATCACTTAATTAAATCCAAAATTAAGAATTTTTAAATCATTTAATTTAACAGGAAACTATTGTTAAGGAAAAAATTTCTCAACGTTTAGCCTCAAGAGAACACCTTCAATATTTTAGTCTAAAGGACAACTTTTTTATGTGTCATTTTTTAGTTATTGATAGCAGTTTTTAGGTATCAGTTTGTAGTTATCGGTAGCAGTTTTTAGATCAGTAGCAGTTTTGAAAGAATGTCTGTCCTTGTGAATAATTTTGGAAGAATGTTTATCCTTATGAATAATTTTGGAAGAATGTTTGTCCTTATGATTAAAATATTGAGGTCATGTCCTTGAGGCTAAAAATATACAAATTTTAGTCCTTAAATTAATTCAATTAACTAATTCGGTGTCCGTATATAATTCTCTACCCTATGGTCAAGTGATACAGATATTTATCATTTCAATCTGCGATTTAAAATTTTACGGTTATATAATTTCAAACCGCAATTCGAAATTAATATAAAAATTTGTAAAATCGCTCGAGTCTATATTTTCAACCCATAATGATTTTTTCATAATCTATATATCGTTCTGGTGTATATCATTTCAACCCATAGTGATTTTTCAAATAAAATTTAAGGGAACTTGCAAAGTGATAGAATATATAAATCAAACATAACATACAATCGTCCAATATCAAAATCAAGCATCCCTCATAACCATCATTCAATTCAATCAATAAATATCAACAATTAACATATTATTATATATAGGTAATTAACTGGCAATTTAAATTCAACAATAAATTAAACGACAATTTAATTTAAAATAATTCAAGTCAATCGGAGTAGAAATTTAAATATACCAAATAGCCATAAAAAAATTCCTAATCGCATCACAAATATCATTTAACTAACATAAGAAATTTTAGAAGTTGTGAGTGGATCAAAACACTCACCTTTTAATTTCAAATCAATTTAGAATTCAAAATAGGGACCAAATTTGAACAGTCTCAAAATTCTTCCAACCCTACGTCATAATGTCAAAAATTTCAATACGATCCCAACGTAATAAACCGCGCGTGAATCGGACCTCGTATGAGAAAGTTATACCGATTAGAACATTGAGTTTTTAAATTGAAAAATAAATAAATAAATAAATAATTACCTACTTTAGACCCTCCTCCCTTCCACGTGCTCACCGAAACCCAGCCCATACTCGCGTACGCGATTAGAAACCGCCGCCAACTCTAAATCATGAACGTCGCTGCCCCCCACAAACGATGCCGCACCACCCCCCGAAGCGTCACCGTCCACGCTTGAACCTCCCGACCCCCAAGATCGTCGCGACGACCCAAAATGTACGCAGCCGCCTCCTTTATAATGAACCCTAATTGAATTCTACATGTTGATCCAACTGTTGAATCTCTGATTGACATGCATGGATGAGCCCCGCTCTAGAATCTCTACACAACGGTAACACTGATTTGGCGATCGGCCGAAGTTGATCGACGATCGATCAACAGCCGAAAACTGTTCCTCGAATTCCTGTCACATAGAAACCCAAAACGAAAAAAAGACAGTAGGTTTGAATTGCACTCATCGAGAGCTTCAAATCGATATATAATTCGATATATTTTGAGGAGTTTAAAATATTGGAATTGAATTTTGAAATTAAATTGATGGTTTTTGGTTTTGGTTTGTCTGCCATTAAAATGAGAAGTTGAGAAGGTAATATATGAACAAATAAATGGAATAAGAAATGACTAGGGTTTATAATAGGCTATTTATAGGTGTAGCTGAAATGGAAAAGAATGGACCAGATCGAACTGGAAGTTGGACAATAAACGACCTGAAAAGCCCGTTTCATTCCCAAACGAAAATAGGTCATCCCATATATCAAAATAGATGCTTTCAATGTTTTTAAACTCAATGGAACAATTTTCAAGACCTAATTCCATCGCATTGAGAAGTTATGTTAAAATCAGCTTATTTCAAATTGATTTCAATTAAATTAATTTCTAGGCGTTTTGAGTTCGTACGTTCAAACGACAAGTCCGATCACTACGAAACTTGAACTCCAACAATAATTCACCGTTATGGATCCAATGAAACTTATTTCGTCGAAATCTGAGACGATGGCCAAAATTGCTATTTTCGCATTAACTAAATAAATTAATACTAAATTAATTAATTCACTTTCATATTCAAAATTTATTAACTAAAAAATTCCATTATTTTTGATTACTTAGACATTTATAATGATTCAAAACAAGTTTACCTATCAATTCAGTGTTTAAAATTTTACTAATTACAGTGTTCAATTTCAACTGTAATTAAATCCAATTAATTATAATTTTTCCAATTGTTTTAATTTGATTTCAGACTTTATACTCAATCAATTATCACTTAAATAACATGGTTAATATTTGTTCGCCTTTCATTACATTAATATCCTCCAATTTCCATGTTTGTTTGTATTAACTGCTATATTTCCATTTATTTTGAATTTTCATCAAATTTTACGCACTGATTATAATTTAAAAATCCCAATTAGTTATTTATCTTAGTTTCATTCTTTTATTGAATAAATTATTACATTATGAATGAAATCAACATTTCTATCCCTTTTATTGCATTCACAATTTACAGTTCCTGTCTTAACTCACACAAATGTAACATTCAATGACATTCAATTGCAATTGACTAAATGAATTGATAGCAATCGTCACCCTTTCTATATTTAATCACATTTGTAAGTTTATTATTTACAAAAAAATGTTACAATTACTCACTTAACACTTATTTTATTCAATTACTATTAATTATATATTATTTCATTAATTGATTCAATATTTAGACTTGTTTTCTTATATTAAATTTATAGCCAAGTATAACATTAAATCATTTCAAGTAATTGAACTTTCATTAAAATTGTTAATAATTAACTTAAATTAGCATTGTTACATTTCATTCTAGTTATTATTTCATTATTAAATTACAATTTTTTTATTTATTTCTTCAATATTAAATTACCAAAATTTGATTAGATTAACAATTTTAATTATCGAAAATTTATGGGTCGTTATAGAGTATCACCCTTATCCTTATACTCATATTATCGTTTATCCACATTAACTGTTTGAGAATAGTTTCTTCTCATTTGAGAAGAATATCACCCATTGGACTTAGCCTTTCTACTTTTGCTTGGATATTTTGCTATCGCCTCTTTAATGCATTTTTTGTGTAAACTCTAATATGTTTATTTTTGACTCGTTGTTTATTGTGTGGTCGTCATACCACTTATGTGTATCATTTTGTATTACATTGGGGATGTATCTATTTATATATGTATATGTCTGTTGTTTGCTATTCTATGATGTGATATGCATTTACTTTTTGTGTTTTGTTCTAATAGATTCGTAGCCACCTATAGTTTTGTGTTAAGCATTTATTAGATATGTCGATCTACTTGAGATAGAGGGAAAAAATAGAGCATTTATCGACGTATTCAATAGATGTTTAAGACAAAGTTATAGATGGTCGCTCCTAACCAGCCTTATTCTCCGCATTAGCAGACATTATTACCTAATAATACTCTTTGTTAATGTGGGTCTCGGGGTGGGGTGTCATAGATACATATAATATATTATTTTCCAATACATAATATATATATATAATTGAAAAAACTATTTTTCAATATCTTTTCTTAGTTGCAAAATCCGATTCCCATATTGTTTTGTTTCGATAATTCAAATAGAGAACGAATGTGAGAAAGGGGCCTTCAATTCGAGTTTATGGAAATCCCCAATTGGTAGAAAAAAATCCACAACTCCATGGGGTTATCCTACGCTTGGAAGAGGAAGTTTGAAAAAGAAAAAAAATACAGTGATAGTTTTTTTCTTCATCACCGTAAATAGGAATATTGAAAATAGAATTTTTTTTTGAATTTGAAATAATGTGATAGGCGAACAATGGGAACTAAACCCGTGCATGGTGGATTCACAATCCACTACCTTGATCCACTTGGCTACATCAGCCCCTTGTCTAGCCAAAGAATTTTCTCCTTTTTCCATTCATCATTATTGTATTTATTCTTACCTTAATACGGAGATCGAGATATTTTATTGGACACAAAATGCCAATCTTTAAAATGTAAAAAAAGGAGTAATCAGCTATGGCACGTTCAATAAATAAAAACCTTTTTATAGCTAATCATTTATCAAGAAAAATTAAAAAACTCAACATGAGAGTAGAGAAAGAAATAATAGTAACTTGTTATGGGGCATCTACATTATAACGTATGAGCCAGTGAAGTGACTTGATGAAACCCGTGAATAGATGTGAAACTCCTATGGGTATTTTTGGAATGGCCATTGGACAGGGAATGTAATATCCCGGAATTTTGGACAATTTAAATTTAATAATCTGAGTTAAAATTTAAATTGAATTGATGATTTTTGTTAATAAATTTGATTTGATTTAATAATCTTCTTTATTTAAATATTTAATTTGTGTAATTATTTTTAATAAACTGATAAAATTGTTTTCTATTTAATAATGTATATGTATTTGTATATATTTTAAATAGATAAGTTGTTAAATTAGTTTTAATGTTTTGAAAATAGGGAATTGTGATTTATTTGTAATATTAAGCTTTTCAAAAATATTCAATAAAATACTATATGATTTTAAATATAAGAAAAATGTTTTAGTTGGTTTAAAATTCATTTTTGACTTAAGGGTTGAATATTAAAATAAGTTACAAAATGTTTGTGTTAATTCTTTTTAAAATATTGATTGATAATTTGATTTGTAAATTTAATTTGGAATTTAAAATACAATATGAAACATGTATTCATATAAGTTATAACATCTTTCATAAATTTATTTTAATTGTTTAAAGGGTGTAAGAACTAATTAACTAAGTTTAATTTTCTTTAACACTTAATTAAATAACAAAACCATTCAAAAGACATATGTAAGCTTAATTTACATATGTAAGTAATTTAAGATTTAAGTTGACAAGTGTTAACAACACAAGCCATGTGTCATTTGTTTAAATTTGTTTTTCTTTAATTTAAAATAAATCATATAATAGCTATATAAACTTGCATATATTCATTCTTTAGCTCTTTCTCCTTTTCTTTCATTCTAAATCAAAATTTCTTTCAGCTGAGAAATTTTGTTCAAATGCATTTCTCAAACAAGTAAACATTTGCAATCAAACTTCTTTTTCTTCAAATATTCAAAAACCTGCATTACACAAAGCCTGTAACTCCTCTTTAAAACTGCAAGCAACAAACTACAACCTGCATTTGATCTGGAAACAAAGAAAGGCCTGCATTTCAAATTTTTGTCAAGAAAAATCTGCATTTCAGTTATTCAAAAGCCTGCATCTTTTTCAAATGAATCTGGGAAAAACATTAAAACATGAGGCCTGCATTCATGAAACTGTGCTCTGCATGATTCAAAAATCAAGCTCTTTCTGCATGATCAATCTGTGCTCTGCATAATCATGTGAGTAACTCATTTAAGTTTTATTAAGTAGGAAAGGCTGTGCATGTTTTATAAATTGCAAATATACTCATATGAGTTTATTATGAATATCTTACCTATGAATATTTGCCTGTGTTCAAGTTGATGATTATGCATGTGTGCTTCTGCAAATTGTCAAACTCATGTTGATCCCTGATCTTTTCCTTTAGCTTGTTGTTATTATGATCTAAAAAATTGAACAAAGTTTGTTTATTTTAGAATAGAATAAGTTTTAAAATTTTATATAAAGCAAACAGAATTGTCTGTAACCTGGAAATCAAGTTATATAGAGCAACAATTAATTTAGAGTAAAAATTCAAATGTTAGAATTTAATGTTTCAGGTTTACAAATAGAAACAATAAGTGAATTCAAGAATTTTAAAACAAAAATTTTAATTTACAGTGCTGTGTATATAGTGCAGTTTCAAACATACTGCATATTACATATTGGTCAAGTACAGTTGAAGCTTGCTATTATTTTGAGTGAATTTGTTTCTGTTGATAGAGTAGCTATCAATAATTATAGGAAAAATTCTAAATTGGATTACAATTCAAAATTGATGTTGAATTTTGGAATTTAGTTCTAGAACCCTAGTTTGTATGAGTCTCTGATTTTGTTTGAATATGGACTCCTGGGTTGATCGAGTTCAAAGCTCTTTTGGGTATTGATAGATGTTGTGATGATGGAGCTGTCGCCGGAGTTTGGAGGATGACGGTGGCCGGAGTTGGAAGTTATGGCCGTTGACAGGTTGATCACTGATAGGGGAAGAGGCTGTTCCAGGTTTTTGTTTTATAACTTGGAATTAAATTCAAGTTGAATTAAAGGCATTTGAGGATGGGAGCGTGAAGAGAGGTCACTGGTGGATGGGGATGGTCGTTGATAAGGGCCGGAGATGGCCAGAGATGGGAAGTGGGAGCACAGTGTGGTTGTTGTGCAGGTGGGTATTTGTTTGGGTTGCAGGATTTTATTACAGTGATTGTCTCGGGTATTTTGAGATTTGACTCGAAGCTGGGAAGCATGGGACTCGAAGTAAATAATAGGGTAACTCGGGTTTGTCTAGTGCTTCAGGTTTTAGTATTGGGACAGAGTCTTATGTCCAGGTTTGTAAAGATCAGAAACCTGTTTTATAGGTTTTAAAAAAAAATTAAGAGAAGTGGAAATGCAAACTTAAATTGAAAACTATCTTGTAACCTGAATTTAGATATAAATTCAAATAATTTGAATCTTGTTTTTGTAATTATTGAGTTTTTAAAATTTAGTTTGAGTTTTAAACAAAACAGAACTGTTTTCTGTTTTCAGATTTAGAAGTAAATTTAAAATTTGTAAAATGAAGTTCAATCTAGAATTTTTAAACCTGGAACTTAATTATGAATTCAGTAATTTAAATTTTGGTTTTTGAAACATGTTGAATTCAAAATTTAAGATGTTATACCAAAACAGGAAACTGTTTTCTGTTTGAATTTTAAAGTTATTTTTTAAAATTTGCAACTGAAATTTAAAAGTTTAAATCTGGAAACTGAAATTTGAAATAGATGAATCTGAGTTGAATTTAAATGTAGTTTTTTTTTAACTTCTAAAAGTATATAGGAACTTTGGTTTTGAATTTAAAACTATAAGTTTTAATTTATGAAATAAAGTTTAAAATAAGTTTAAATTTAGTTTTAAAACTTGAGATTTGACCTTAATGGCAGTTTTTAAAATTAAATAAGTTTTTAAATTTAAATTTGTTTTGACTTCTTTAGGAAGTTTAAATAATTTGAATTTGGAAATGAAGATGGAAGTGTAAATAAAGTTTTAAATTGTTAAGTTTGAACTTGGAATGAAAATGTAGATTATGTTTCGGTTTGAAATTTTGACAAAGAAATTTTAAATTGAATTTTGTTTTGAAATAAGGTGTTTGAAATATTTTGTATAAAGAAGAATGTTTTTAAATTTAGAACTTAAGAAATTGGTTTCCTTTAAATTATTAAATTAATTTAAATGGAATATTAATTATTTAATTAATTAATAATGTGGATGTTTAATTAAGTAATTAATAATTTTTAAGTTAATTAATTAAGATTTGAGATTAATTAATTAAGGTTAATTAATCTATAATTAAGAATGGTTAATTAAATTTTAATTAATGATTAAGATTTATTTAATCAAGTGATTAAAGATAATTCAGATTTTAATTAACACTTAATTAATCAATAATTAGAGATTAATTAAATGATAATTAAATATTAATTAATTGATAATTAATAATGATTAATTTAAGTTAATTCTTAATTATGTAAGTAAGGGATGTTAATGAAGGTCGTTAACTTAAGATTATTTGAAAATTAATTAATGTGATTAATTTTAATAATTAATTAGATTAATTAATTAATAATAATCAATTGTTTAATTACTTAATGAAGGAATTAATGAATTAATTACTTAGTGTAATTAATTTAATTAATGTGATTAGTTTAGATTAATTAAGTTAAATTAATTTAAACATTTGTGGATTATTGATAATTACTTTATGTAATTTAGGATTTGTAATTACTTAAGGAAAAGTAATTAATTAATAATTACTAAATGTATAGAAGTAATTTGGATTTAAATTACTTTGAAAATTAATCAAGTGATTAATAAAGATAATTAATTAAGAGTAAGTAATTATGGAATGAGTAATTAATGTAGTTAATTATTGAATGGTTATTAATCATAGGTGATTAATATATATGTTGTTTAAATTGAAGATTAATTACTTATGTGATTAATTTATATTTAGAGATTGATTAAATGTAGTGAGAAATCATTAATTAGTTAATTAATGATGTAATTTGGAATTGATTAATTAAGGTATAATTAATATTAAATGCTAATCACCTATTGTAATTAGAGATAGTTAATCAATATTAATTGAAATATTGAGATGATGATTATAAATTAATTTGAAGTCAACTAGAGATTAAGATAAGCAGAATTTTAATGATGAAGTAATTAATTTAATTTATTTTAAATTAATTAGAGATTAAGCAATTAATTTAATTCATTTTAAATTAATTATGAATAGTGTGATCATTAGATAGTTGCTTATGTTTGATGATTGGTATTGGTTGCCTGGTATGGTTTGTAATCTCAATTATGAGATGAGTAGTGTATGTGATATGGATGCATTGGATGCTGTTGGATGATAATATAGATTATCTGATTATGATATGAATTGTTTGTTGATAATGATAAGGTGGATTATCTATTGTGATATGAGTTATCTATCTGTGTATATTTAGATAATTAAATTGAATTGTTTTAAACTTAAAACAACTTGGACCTTAAAAGACACGCTTTGGATTTCGATGAGACCGGGATTGGGTTTCCATATTTGGGATCCAAAAACCACATCGATTCCAATTAAACGTTAGGTCGTTAATCCAAGTGCAGCGAGTGAAGACTCGAGATGTAAGGGCTATACGTCAGTATAACTCTGTGGGTGATTCCGTGATGAGTTTGACGGAATAGTACTTATAGATTCGAGATGGTGGTTTAGAGTGCAAGGGTTATTGTCGTTAATTCTGAGGGTGATTCCAATAAGAGTGTAACGAGATAATGCCTTCGGTTTCGTTCGAACCCGGAACGAACTTGTATGGATTGAATGCTTTCAGAACATCGTCAGGTGGACGATGAGCATTCTAAGTGATATGTCCTATAAAGGTAATTGTAGCGTCAAGCCTCATCAACCGGGAATGGCTAAAACAGGGGAGGTGCAGCAAAGCTTCATGGGTCGCACCCACTGGAGAGCAAGATTGGTCCCTGTCTAGAGGTCCCTTTATTTCGGCTTAGTGGTGCGGTTGCTGATCACAACTGCGGGGTTGTCTTGTTTGGAGCTGTTCAGTAAGGAACGGGTCCGGCTTTGTGTTGCAGGGGATGAAGGGAGTAATCCTCGGTACGGTGATCTAGGCCACGTACTGTGACGGGCGGTACCCCAGTAGCCCAGCCATTGATGGAATCCAAAATCCAATAAGTGCCAACGGTTTTGATTGTATTACCCACTTTTGTGGCTAGTAGCTGGAATTTAATCATGTAACAATTTTAGCTATTTCTTATTTACTTTAAAACCCTAGACACTATTACAATATCATCGGATTTCCTATCAAATGTTTTGGTTAGCGTAAGGTAAAAACTTTTCCATGTTTATGTGTGGGAAGTCTTACGTGATACCTTTTCTTTTCAAAGGTTTTTCAAAGTTAAGCAACTTAACCTGTTACTCAAACCAGACCCATGTCTGACCCGGAGTTATTTCTGTTGTTTTTCTATAACTCTTGGGTACTCAAATTTTTACGAGTAGCCAAGGGAATTCAGGTTAGGATTCAGGATTAGCTTTGACGTATTGTGGAGGAGCAAATGGAGCAGGAGGCTTCTGCGTATAGTTAATTAGTTTCCTCTGTGTTGGTATCTCTGAGTGTTTCCATTTTGTGATTGAGTTGTAATAACTAGACAGGTGTTTATAACTGTCTAGTATGTGTTGTATTGTCTGTGTAACTCTGATATTTGATGTATACTATGTTATATTTATGTTATTAATATAATTTATTCGTCCCGCTGTTGAGATTCTTGGGTTGTTTCTTCTTTCTCTTCTTTCTTTTATCTTTTCTATCCCTTTCTTTCTTAAAGATGATGCGATTTTCCGGGAGTGGAAAGTCGGGTCGTCACAGGGAATAGGAATTGGTGGGAGATTTTGGCAATCTCTCTAAAGCACACACGTGTTCCTAAGGTAAGCACATGGCATTAAAAATGCATATTTATCGCATAGTTTGTAAAAGTTGAAAGTGTAATATGTTGTGAGATTTCAACTGAAATCTTTTTAATTTAAGAGAAATTCACAATTATATTAAGTCGATCAACTAAAATCTTTTTAGTTCAACAGAAATTCACTACTTAGGTTAACTGTAAACTCACTTCTTTACGTATAAATTAAATCAAAAGATATTGGCATTTGTCTATGAAACTTTTCGTTTTCTAGATTATTTTTCTTGGAATTTTCTTGTGCTTAGCGGAAGATTTTTGGATAACTATAATAAAAACAAAAATTTCTCATTTTCTGACCTTTAATATAGCATTCATTTCCATTTCTGTAATGTTTATTTATGAGGATTGATTTGTTTAAGATAAACACATGAAAAATCTACATTATGTTTCATTCTATCTCCTTTTTCTCTCTTCTTTAATAAAGAATACAAAAATGTAGAAAAAAATTGTTCTTCGCCTATTTCTCTTAATAAATTTCAATGAAATTACTCTTCCTAATGCACCTAAAAGTTCGGGATTTGACTTCTAGAATTCTACAACTCCTTTAACCTGGAGTGCACAAGTTTAAATGATTGTTTTATCTTCTTATTTGAATTATCTTTTTCTTTTGATAATAACCTCATTTTGTTGACATATTTGAAAATTTATAAGGGTTTAAGTACTTGTTTCGATTGGTAATGTATATGTTTATCACGGCAACATAAATTTTGTATATCTTTTATGCTAGTTTTTTATATTAAAATATAAGTTTTAGAAAAATAGCAATCAGTATGATTAAGATGATGTTTGGAAACATATATATATATATATATATATATATATGGAATATATAAATGGGTATTATTTATGTAACATTTAGGCACCGTAATCATGTATTTTGCAACTTAATTAATGTATCTTGTTATGGAACATAATGAAGATAGTGTAGCATACAATTCAAATTATTATATTCTATTACTAAACATAACGAAAACTAATATTTAATTGTCACTAAGATTAAAGAAAAAAATGATAAGACTAAGATACTAGGAGTGAAATATTACTTCTTTGTAGTGATCTCCTTTTATTTTATTAAAAAATGGTTTTATAATATAATTTGACTAGAGGCAAATGTAAAATTATATATTTTGTGAACTAATATTTATCTAAATTAAAGACTTCTTATTATATAAATGTTGTACAGTAAAGTTTTATTGTAACGGCCCGCAAATCCGTAGCCCTTGAGTTAACACTATTCTACAACAATCAACCCAAGTTGCACAGAAATATGAATCATTTGGGTTTAAGAAGAAGAGGTAGAAGAAGAGAAAACAAAATCAACATCAGAATCTAACCATCGTAGCGGAATAAAATATAATAAATAATCTTTACTCAAATCAAATACATATGTTTATATATTACATCATCAGAGTACATCAATCACAACTCAACATCAATATCATACAAATGGATACACAACAACTCAACACAGCGGAATACGTATATAAATATACAAGTACGAGAGTACGTATCGCCATCCTGCTCGTCTCCTGAGCTCCACAGCAACAAATCCTATATCCTATAATACTCGGTCTGACCCGAGCATTACAGTTAAATAATATCCGAGTCAGTCTGGAATACCAGCGTGAGAAAATCACACCCAATTGATTATTAAAGTTTCAAAAATCCTTTGAAAACAAAAGCATCTCGTAAGACCACGCCACAAATAAACATGTCGGGTTTTTACCTTACGATAGCTAAAACAATTTTTATAGAAATCCTCTGATATTATAATAGGGTCTATACACAAATACTTATAAAATAGCCGAAATTGTTACATGATTAAATTCCAGTTACTAGCCACAGAGTGGGTAATACAAACAAAACTCGTACAAGGCTCGTAGGGAGAATGGGTTTCCAACCAATGACTAGGCACTGGGGTATCACCTGTCACAGTACGGGGCCTAGATCACCGTACCAAGGATTACTCCCTTCATCCCCTGCAACACAAGGCCGGAACCATCCCTTACTGGACAGTCCTGAGTGAGATCACCCCGCGGTTGGGATCAGCAACCGCACCACTAAGCCGAAAAATAAAAAGGGACATCTAGACTGGAATGACCTCACCCTGCTTGGGTGCTACCCACCTAGCCTTGCTGCATATCCCCTGATTTTCAGTCATTCCCATTTGATGAGGCTTGAGGCTTAGCGTTACCTTTTTAGAATATATCCCTTAGAATGCCCATCATCCACCTGACGATGTTTTGCAAGCATTCATCCATACAAGTCCGTCCCGGGTTCGAACGGAACCGAAAGCACTACTCCTACTACATCCATTTTGGAAATATCCTTAGGATTAGTAGCGACTCGCCATTGCACTTCACTGCTCCATCTTCGAATCCAAAATCGTTTTCACGAAACGTACAAACCGGATCGAAGTGGTTTTCGAGAAATAAATCTCGATCCCAGTCTCTTCGAAACGATCAGCGCATTTGTCCAATATTGATAGTCGGTTATTTAACTATCAATTTCTATTTACAAACATCCATCAAACAATAAATAATTTTCCAAATTATTTATTTACTTCAAAATATCTTTACAAGATATATTTCTATTTTCAATCCTTTGAAAACAGTTTTCAAAACCATCTTTCCTTTTAGAATAAACTTTCCCAATTATTTTCTATTTCCTCTGAAATCACCAAGCACAAAACTAGATTTTAAAATAATTTAAAAACTCTTTACTTTGAAATATACTTTAAAATATTTATTTTAAAACTACTTCAAATATTTATTCAAAATACATACTATATGAATATTTTAGAAAATACGGTTACTTTATAAATATAAAACCAGGTTTCCACCCTTAAAACGAATAGTAAGTCACCTTTAAATAATTAATGTTGTAATATATTAAAAGGGAATATTTACTTTAGAAATTAAATATTAGAAATTATAATTTTACAAAACTTGCTTTCTTTAAAAACAACTTTAAAGCATTTAATTTATATTTACAAATTTACTTTTTAAAAAAAAACGTGTACTTGGCCATCCAGAGAGAATTCCAACTTCAAGCACTTAAATCAATTTCCCGAATTGATTTCCAATTCATTCGATTTGAAATAAATTTCTTTACTTGCTCGGTTCATTTCAAAATTCATTAATTATGGAGTTATTATTATTGTCATTATCTTCCATTTGATTTTAAATCTCGTACCTGAAATATATACGTTCAGGTCTTTCCCAATTTTTCTTTATTCCTTTCAATAATTTAAATCTTTAATTTTAGATAAATGTTTTGTTCTCCTAAATAATAACACTACAGTTTAACATTCATTAACTTCCTGTCATTCAAAATTTCCTTTCTATATTCTAGATTTATTTATTAAAATTTTAAAGTCACTTTATTTTATTTTTCCCATTCATTCTTAAACTTATTAAAATTTCTATAATTATTTCACTTACACATCCTCTTCATTTTATTTCCAAAATCCAATTCTTCGTATGTTGATAACTTAGTGCACAGGAATATGTTCTAGTAAACCATAACATGCAATATCCCAATTATTAATAATATCAATGATATTCACCACAGAATATAAAATAATCACAACAGGGAGTATTAAATAATTTATATAAATGGTGAGGGGTCAGTTGGATCTCTCCAACATGTTTTCCCTGCATCCACAGACGTTAGCATCACATAAAATGCCAATTTCAAATTATAATATTATAGCACATCAATCAATCTCACCCATTCAAACAATTATTTAAATTAAATCGTTTAAATTTAAATTTATATTAACTGAGTGAGATTAACTCACCTTTAACATTTGCAATCCGACCCAATTCGTCTTGCTTTCTTAAAAATTTTACCTTGTATAAACATTATTCACTTATTAATATTTTGCATTAATCGAACAATGAATTACCGTTTTTACACTTCCATTTAATTTTAACCAATGATTTGAATTTTTAATGAATAATTAAATTTCAAACTAATTTCCCTTTGAATAATCCTTTTGTAACTAACATAGATTTTAAATAAGTTAACTAAACAAATATATTACTTTACTTTTAAATGGAATAATAAATCAATAAATTTAAGACCGAGTTTATAAAGTTAAATAGCATTAAATTTAGGTGTTTGAAATGGTTAACTACTCGAACAGAAACAAATCTACTTCCTAACAGCTTATAAACTAATTATAAGTTTATATGTATATATATATATTCCCTATCAAAACCGTGTAAATAAATTTGATTAAATTTAAATTAATTATCAATACCTTACTTATCATTAGATTAAAATGTATAAAATAAATTAACCATCTCATAACAACTTATGAATTTGTAAATATTTGATGTTTATCATGACTTCAACCTTGGATAACAATTACACGGTTTATTAACATTTGAATTAACCAAAACAGTTTATTTCCATTTAACAAATTTAATTTACTAAAAATTTAATTCTAACTATTAGTTTTTAAAACCAATTTCCTGTTAACAAATATTTTTAGGAACCAAAATAATTAAATAAGCTTGTTAACCTAATGAATCCCTACTACTATATTTTTGACACAACCAGTAGGCTAAAATCTGAATATATATATATATATATATATATATATATATATATATATATATATTCAGAAATTACATACAGTTTGGTAAATAATCCATATAGCTCTTTTTTTTTTAAGCAGCAGTTTATATAAATCACTGTTTCATAAAACATGTTGTTACATTATTATTTTCTTCTGTAAATAACAAAATAGTAATTTTGTTTATTGTAAAGCTTTTCTTAGTATATGTACATCTGTGAAACAAGGATTTCTCTTTTTTTTCTGTAAACTATTTACATATGTAAATAAACAAAAAGAAACAAATAAACCTCGCCACCATCGCCATCACGGTCACAATCAAGCTTCAAGGCGCAGTAACCACGAATTGCCGATCGCTATCTTCCCCCCCAACCCTAAACTGCAGTCGCGTTGCCCTAGCGTGCGATTCGACTCAAAACAAAGAGCTCGTCGACCGCCGCAAAACAAAGTTCCCCCCCCCCCCCCCATGCGCGCTCGGTGTCGCATGAATCGAATCGAAGTCTCGTGAAGTTGCCGATTTTGGCTTCGTGCGTCCAGGCTTCATGCCAAACTTGATTTCGATTCCTCCCATATTCGAATTTGATTTTGATTTGAAGGTTAATGAACTCGATTCACCTCCATGAAAGACTCGGCTTCGGTTTCGTGAAAAGGATTGGACTTCGGCCATTTAATTTTATTTTATTTGAACCGTGTATTCGATTTGGAAGTGAGGGGATAAGAAAGGATTACGTGACCCTAAAAAGAAAATATACGGCTTGGCTTCCAAAAGAAGACGCGAGTAATATTTAATATATATTTATTATTATTATTATTATTATTATTATGGCTTGCAAAGGAAGGAACGAAGATACAGTTTTATTCGATATAAAGTTTCAGCGCGTTTATATGCCGTATCCTCACACAACAACTCTGAATGCTACGAAACTTGAAATCCGATAATAATTCAATATTACGGACCCATTGGAACTGGTTTCGTCGAATTCCGAGACTGTTCCTCGGAAGGCTATTTTTAAATTCGATTTAAACGATTTAAATTTCAAAACTGAACAAACAACTTCCAAATTCAATTTTAACACTTTTACTGTCTTCGCTATCATCAATATAAATTTTATAAGCCTTCAAATTATTTTTAATTGGTTTAAAATTCCAGATTCAACATTTTATTCAAATTTAAGTTATTTAATTCAATAATTTAATTATCGAATAAATTGTGATATTCGTAATTCAAGTTGATAATTAACCTTTAAACAATTTAAAATCAATTAAATATTCCAATTTCAATGTTCGAAAATTCCGGGTCGTCACATTCCTCCCCCCTTAAAAGAATTTCGTCCCTGAAATTACAAATTAGGAAGAATGATCCAATACCACTTACTATTTTCCAAAACCAAACAGTTTTTAACAACAACCCAACAATCTTTATTAAAGACACGCTATCTATCTTACTAACTTCCCAACTCTTCCATTAGGTTTCTACCAATATCATTGACCTAACCCATTCAATTGTAAATTTTAAACCCAATTTAAATTTTCAGAAAATTTCTCAAAAATTTTCTAACTCTCTAAATTTTCGAAAATTTTTGCCAGCGTCTCCTTTGTGCGGCTAGCTCGGTACTACTACAAAAATGGCTCTACGGCCTCCCAAATCTCAAAAGAAACAAAAAGGCCAAGTGGCTCGATCAAAACCCAATCCAATTCCATACAGAAATTTAAACACACACCTTTTTAGTCGGGCAATTCTAATTTATTAGCTGAAATCAAAACCAATTTCTTTTCCCTTTTTCATACCTGCATATCCTTCATAACATTAATATCCAATCACAATATCCCAAAAACATTTTATCGACTTTCTCACAAAATGTCAATATCTATTCATCCAAATATTTACTTGGAATACATTTATATTATCAATTTCAAATTAAGAAATTCTCCATTCCTTACTTAAGTTAACATAAGCAATTTGTATGTTTCTTACATTTATTTTCACTTTACCACTTTAATTTATATCCATTTCTTTTCGCCTTTACCTTTACAGTTCCATTTAAATTCAGTTTGGCTTCCATTTTGAATATTGAGTTAGATGCGCTTACTAATTAAATTTAAATCTCAATTAAAGTTTATTTGCAACTTTACTTTCTTTAGTTTCTTCGATTTCACTTTACCTTACATTTACCTTTGAATTAGATTCTAATATCCAGTTTCAATTCTAATTGTTTAACAAATTTAATTCATTTGTTGTTAGTAAAAAATTTCAAAAATTCCAAAAATTTTCTAACTCTCGAAATTTATGGAAAATTTTGGCAGAGTCTCCTTTGTACGGAGGAGCTTTTGCAATTTGACAAAAGAGATAAATATATATACATCGACCCACACGGTCGGAAAAACCAAAAACAATTCATATTTCCTATTTTTATTGCGTAGGCGTACCTTATTTAGCAATTTAAGCAAGCGGCTTATTATTTTTAGCATATAGCACAACCCAATCCAGCCTCACGGCTTCCAGGTACATGTACTTACTTAGTTTAAACTTGTAAGTGCCAAATATAAGAAGTTTAACACATTTCACTTACTTGCAATAGTTAAAACATATGAATTCTAAAAGAAATTCACACCAAACATTTTTCCATAAGCAACTTCTACAATTTCCATGTTAAATCAACTGTTCCAATTTATTTATAAACCATTTTTATGAAATTTGAATGGTTTTCAAGCCATTCGTACACAACCTCATCGATTTTAAATGGTTTTAATCTCAATCACTTGCATTTAATTTATTTTTAAGCAAACTGAGCTCATATTTAATTCAATTGCTTTCAAAATCAATTTATTTTACTACTCTCACTCATAGAATGTTTAATTACCCCATTTCCAACAAACAACAATTTATTCCATGAAATTTGACGAGATTTATGAGAATAAATAAGTATTTATGTTTTATAACCAATTTAAATTGATTTCACTCAATTTTATTCTTAATTCTATTCCATTTCCAAATTTATTCACAATCCAATTATCCTCGCTTCCATTTCAGATTTGAATACATTCACTTGTATTTCATTTATTAACCCAATTAGTTCCATTATTCAAACAAGTTCCATTCAAAACCATTAACAATTTAGGTTCATCTTATTTACCAATTAAACTTCCCTTTTATTTTAATCCATTCACAATCATTTATTTAGCTCGACACGTTCCATTTAAATTTTATTTACAATTCATTTATTTACATTTCATTCCATATTTGTTTATTCCGAACTATTTTATTTAGCTCAAAAACAATCCAAGCTATTTCATTCCTATGGATTTTTAATTCTCTTATAAGTTATTCTGATTTATTTATTTCAATTCAATCTCATTTTAAATTTGCAATTTCATTTGATTGGTTATTATAGAATTTAACTTCCCAGATTCAACTCATTCAATTTGTCACAAAGCCATTTCCAACTTATTTCCACTGATTTGGATTTTATTTGCAATTCATACCGTTACTATTTTAATCTAATTAATTTCATTTTTATTCGATACATTTCCAATTATTTTTTATTTGTTAACATCTCAGGTTAAAATTTTAATTCATAGCCCAAGTTCCGAATCCACTATCCATTTTCAATTTACCATTCGCTTTTATGAACTCATAATTCAATCTCATTCTCAATTCATCAACAATTTGAATCGAATTAATTTTATAACTTGAGTTTTCTTTCCAATCTTCCTTATTATCTCACTATCCAATTTCATTAACTAATTTATTATCTAAATAGTTTTTCCCCAACATATAATCCAGAACTTGATTTTAACCCCAAAATCTCTTCATTTAATTTTTCTTGGGTTCAAATTTATTTTATAATCCAAGTTCTGATTTTTATTTTATTTTGCAATACATCAAACTATATTTATTTTGGGATTTTATATCTCACTATTTGATTTTATAAGTCACAATATATCATTTACACAATTCCATGCATTCTAGACTTGAATATATTCATCTTTTATTTTTAACTCAAGCTTTATGCTTATTTACAACCCAAACATATTTTATTCCATACACTTTAATTCTTTTACCAGTTATTCTAATTTATTTATTTACTTCAATCCCATCCTTATCCAATTTATTTTCCCTTTGTTCAGGTAAGAATTTGATCCCATTCATTAATTCAATTGAATTCTTATTCCAATTCAGTTTTACTTTAACTCAGTTTTATTTAACTCAGTTCGATTTTAACTTAGTTCGAATACAACTGGATATTATTCAGCTTATTCAATTTATTTTAATCCAGTTAAATTTTATTCTCCAATCCAAGTAAATTTCATTTTAACTTTTCACTTTAGATTTATATTCCATTATCCAAAGCTTAAATTTCTTCCTGATTTTAAAAAAAAAATCATCTCAATTTATAAGCTTACAACCTATCTTATCCGGATTTTTAAACACCCAGCTTTGGTTTTAAATTATCTTGAAATCTCCAACATCTCAAATCACATTTCTCAAAAGTTAAACCAATCCTGGTTTTATTTCCAATAAATTTCCTTTGAAATTTCAAAAACAAACAGGTTTTCCTGAACGAATCAATTTGGTAGCAATCCATCACTTAGAAACTCGAAAATGAACATCGATGATGCTGTAGTCATCACCGAAGTTATTTTCCAGTGAATGAAGTGAATTCAATGCTATTTCACTTCAAAAATCCATTTTAAAACAAATTTCCATTTAGAATTACTTCCAAAACAATAATGCCATCATTTATCATTAAAACACTTCGATAAACATTTCCAAATTTCCGGAATTTTAAACTTCTAAAGCGTGCTTAGATAAATTTTAACTATAATTCATTTGTCACTTTATTTGTACAAATTCTTATTTAATTGTATTTTAATGCATAAATTACATTTATAATACATATTTATAAATTTCATTTTATAGTGAATTTATTTCCTTAAATTTTGGTTACATTTCCATTTCTAGTCAAATTCTCACTTAACAATGATAATACTTTAATATTATCGTTTCTAACATCCAAGCAACCATATATTAACTAAATAGTTTTCAAAACTTTTTATTTATATCAAAATATATTTTTGGGTAAAATTGTTTCATTCACCCACATTTAAAACAATACCATGTCGATTGTTCTATTCAAGTGTTTAGAAACCCTTTCAATACAGTTGCGCAGACTGTGTCGACGAAGGTTCATATGCCACCCAATAAACCAATCAACACAATATTAAAACAATTTATATTCACTAACAAATACGCGCTCATATCTATTAATACGCTCAAACTCATTATAGAGTACTATAGACTCTAATTTAAATGAGTAATTCCCACTAGAGCCAAGGTTATCTCCAACCTAAGCTCTGATACCAACTGTAACGGCCCGCAAATCCGTACCCCTTGAGTTAACACTATTCTACAACAATCAACCCAAGTTGCACAGAAATACGAACCATTTGGGTCTAAGAAGAAGAGGTAGAAGAAGATAAAACAAAATCAACATCAGAATCTAACCATCGCAGCGGAATAAAATATAATAGATAATAAATAATCTTTACTCAAATCAAATACATATGTTTATATATTACATCATCAGAGTACATCAATCACAACACAACATCAATATCATACAAATGGATACCCAACAACTCAATACAGTGGAATACGTATATAAATATACAAGTACGAGAGTACGTATCGCCATCTTGCTCGTCTCCTGAGCTCCACAGCAACAAATCCTGTATCCTATAATACTCGGTCTGACCCGAGCATTACAGTTAAATAATACCCGAGTCAGTTTGGAATACCAGCGTGAGAAAATCACACTCAATTGATTATTAAAGTTTCAAAATCCTTTGAAAACAAAAGCATCTCGTAAGACCACGCCACAAATAAACATGTCGTGTTTTTACCTTAGGATAGCTAAAACAATTTTTATAGAAATCCTCTGATAGTATAATAGGGTCTATATACAAATACTTATAAAATAACCGAAATTATTACATGATTAAATTCCAGCTACTAGCCACAGAGTGGGTAATACAAACAAAACTCGTACAAGGCTCGTAGGGAGAATGGGTTTCCAACAAATGACTAGGCACTGGGGTACCACCTGTCACAGTACGGGGCCTAGATCACCTTACCGAGGATTACTCCCTTCATCCCCTGCAACACAAGGCCGGAGTCATCCCTTACTGGACAGTCCCGAGTGAGATCACCCCGCGGTTGGGATCAGCAACCGCACCACTAAGCCGAAAAATAAAAAGGGACATCTGGACTGGAATGACCTCACCCTGCTTGGGTGCTACCCACCTAGCCTTGCTGCATATCCCCTGATTTTCAGTCATTCCCATTTGATGAGGCTTGAGGCTAAGCGTTACCTTTTTAGAATATATCCCTTAGAATGCCCATCATCCACCTGACGATGTTTCGCAAGCATTCATCCACACAAGTCCGTCCCGGGTTCGAACGAACCGAAAGCACTACTCCTACTACATCCATTTTGGAAATATCCTCAGGATTAGTAGCGACTAGCCCTTGCACTTCACTGCTCCATCTTCGAATCCAAAATCATTTTCACGAAACGTACAAACCGGATCGAAGTGGTTTTCGAGAAATAAATCTCGATCCCGGTCTCTTCGAAACGATCAGCGCATTTGTCCAATATTGATAGTCGGTTATTTAACTATCAATTTCTATTTACAAACATCCATCAAACAATAAATAATTTTCCAAATTATTTATTTACTTCAAAATATCTTTACAAGCTATATTTCTATTTTCAATCCTTTGAAAACAGTTTTCAAAACCAACTTTCCTTTCAGAATAAACTTTCCCAATTATTTTCTATTTCCTCTGAAATCACCAAGCAAAAACTAGATTTTAAAATAATTTAAAAACACTTTACTTTGAAATATACTTTAAAATATTTATTTTAAAACTACTTCAATTATTTATTCAAACTACATACTATATGAATATTTGAGAAAATACGGTTACTTTATAAAATATAAAACCAGGTTTCCACCCTTAAAATGAATACTAAGTCACCTTTAAATAATTAATGCTATAATATATTAAAAGGGAATATTTACTTTAGAAATTAAATATTAGAAATTATAATTTTACAAAACTTGCTTCCTTTAAAAACAACTTTAAAGCATTTAATTTATATTTACAAATTTACTTTTTAAAAAAAACGTGTACTTGGCCATCCAGAGAGAATTCCAACTTCAAGCACTTAAATCAATTTCCCGAATTGATTTCCAATTCATTCGATTTGAAATAAATTTCTTTACTTGCTCGGTTCATTTCAAAATTCATTAATTATGGAGTTATTATTATTGTCATTATCTTCCATTTGATTTTAAATCTCGTACCTGAAATATATACGTTCAGGTCTTTCCCAATTTTTCTTTATTCCTTTCAATAATTTAAATCTTTAATTTCAGATAAATGTTTTGTTCTCTTAAATAATAACACTACAGTTTAAAATTCATTAACTTCCTGTCATTCAAATTTTCCTTTTATATTCTAGCTTTATTTATTAAAATTTTAAAGTCACTTTATTGTATTTTTCCCATTCATTCTTAAACTTATTAAAATTTCTATAATTATTTCACTTACACATCCTCTTCATTTTATTTCCAAAATCCAATTCTTCGTATGTTGATAACTTAGTGCACAGGAATATGTTCTAGTAAACCATAACATGCAATATCCCAATTATCAATAATATCAATGATATTCACCACAGAATATAAAAGAATCACAACAGGGAGTATTAAATAATTTATATAAATGGTGAGGGGTCCAGTTGGATCCCTCCAACCTGTTTTCCCTGCATCCACAGACGTTAGCATCACATAAAATGCCAATTTCAAATTATAATATTATAGCACATCAATCAACCTCACCCGTTCAAACAATTATTTAAATTAAATCATTTAAATTTAAATTTATATTAACTGAGTGAGATTAACTCACCTTTAACATTTGCAATCCGACCCAATTCGTCTTGCTTTCTTCAAATTTTTACCTTGTATAAACATTATTCACTTATTAATATTTTGCATTAATCGAACAATAAATTTCTGTTTTTACATTTCCATTTAATTTTAACCAATGATTTGAATTTTTAATGAATAATTAAATTTCAAACTAATTTCCCTTTGAATAATCCTTTTGTAACTAACATAGATTTTAAATAAGTTAACTAAACAAATATATTACTTTACTTTTAAATGGAATAATAAATCAATAAATTTAAGATCGAGTTTATAAAGTTAAATAGCATTAAATTTAGGTGTTTGAAATGGTTAACTACTCGAACAGAAACAAATCTACTTCCTAACAGCTTATAAACTAATTATAAGTTTATATGTATATATATATTCCCTGTCAAAACCGTGTAAATAAATTTGATTAAATTTAAATTAATTATCAATACCTTACTTATCATTAGATTAAAACGTATAAAATAAATTAACCATCTCATAACAACTTATGAATTTGTAAATATTTGATGTTTATCATGACTTCAACCTTGGATAACAATTACACGGTTTATTAACATTTAAATTAACCAAAACAGTTTATTTCCATTTAACAAATTTAATTTACTAAAAATTTAATTCTAACTAGTAGTTTTTAAAACCAATTTCCTGTTAACAAATATTTTTAGGAACCAAAATAATTAAATAAGCTTGTTAACCTAATGAATCCCTACTACTATATTTTTGACACAACCAGTAGGCTAAAATCTGAATATATATATATATATATATTCAGAAATTACATACAGTTTGGTAAATAATCCATATAGCTCTCTTTTTTTTTAAGCAGCAGTTTATATAAATCACTGTTTCATAAAACATGTTGTTACATTATTATTTTCTTCTGTAAATAACAAAATAGTAATTTTGTCTATTGTAAAGCTTTTCTTAGTATATGTACATCTGTGAAATAGGGATTTCTTTTTTTTTTCTGTAAACTATTTACATATGTAAATAAACAAAAACAAACAAATAAACCTCACCACCATCGCCATCACGGTCACAAGCAAGCTTCAAGGCGCAGTAACCACGAATTGCCGATCGCTATCTTCCCCCCAAACCCTAAACTGCAGTCGTGTTGCCCTAGCGTGCGATTTGACTCAAAACAAAGAGCTCTTCGACCGCCGCACAACAAAGTCCCCCCCCCATGCGCGCTCGGTGTCGCATGAATCGAATCGAAGTCTCATGAAGTTGCCGATTTTGGCTTCGTGCGTCCAGGCTTCATGCCAAACTTGATTTCGATTCGTCCTATTTTTGAATTTGATTTTGATTTGAAGGTTAATGAACTCGATTCGCCTCCATGAAAGACTCGGCTTCGGTTTCATGAAAAGGATTGGACTTCCTCCATTTAAATTTTTTTTTTTGAACCGTGTATTCGTTTTGGAAGTGAGGGGATAAGAAAGGATTACGTGACCCTAAAAAGAAAATATACGGCTTGGCTTCCAAAAGAAGACGCGAGTAATATTTAATATATATATTTTTTATTATTATTATTATTATGGCTTGCAAAGGAAGGAACGAAGATACAGTTTTATTCGATATAAAGTTTCAGCGCGTTTATATGCCGTATCCTCACACAACAACTCTGAATGCTACGAAACTTGAAATCCGATAATAATTCAATATTACGGACCCATTGGAACTGGTTTCGTCGAATTCCGAGAATGTGCCTCGGAAGGCTATTTTTAAATTCGATTTAAACTATTTAAATTTCAAAACTGAACAAACAACTTCCAAATTCAATTTTAACACTTTTACTGTCTTCACTATCATCAATATAAATTTTATAAGCCTTCAAATTATTTTTAATCGGTTTAAAATTCCAGATTCAACATTTTATTCAAATTCAAGTTATTTAATTCAATAATTTAATTATCGAATAAATTGTGATATTCATAATTCAAGTTGATAATTAACCTTTAAACAATTTAAAATCAATTAAATATTCCGATTTCAATGTTCGAAAATTTCGGGTCGTCACATTTATAAATTACAACTTCACTCATTAATTTGAAATGTAAGCATTTATTGATAAATTAATACAATCGGACCTTTATAATTGTGAGGTATATAACTCTATAAGTTTATATAAAGGGGTTTTGGACCAAAGGTCCCTATTCTCAAAGCTCATGCACAAAAAGTCCCTGCTCATAAACCAATGTAAATTAGGTCCCTATTTTGTTATTTTTTACCAAACTATCCCCTCACTGAAAATCTGCCCAGCATAAAAATCAGGGGCAAAGGTAGCATAAATTAGCTAAAAACTAAAAATGGGGACCTAATTTTCATAACTATTTCGAGAGGGACTTTTCTTCCATCATCTTTCAATTCTGGGGACTATGCAGCATTCCTTGTTATATAAATTATGGCTAAATTAAATTCTATAAAGATTACCATAGAAAAAGTTATTTAAGTACATATAAATGTCTATTAATCATCGGATAAACAATTGTTATGCAAAGAAGAAAAATAAATTAATGTTTCTAGCAATAAGTGTATAACTTACAAAATTATAATTGTTGTACTAATACGTTGAGAAGTCCAACCATTAGCGGTCATTATCATACATATAGATATTTCTATTGGGAATGATGTGTTTGATTTGTTTCCAAAACCATTAGTAATTTGGATAAATGACATAGACATTGATTATATTTATATAATATCATCAAACACTGAAGAGGATAGTATAAATTAAAACAATTTTCCGTCTTAAATTTCATAATCAACTATATTATGTAGTTTTATAATTTTAGTAACTAAGCTATTTAAATTTAGTCCATCCATTCCAAAGGAAGGTAAATAACATTTGGATATCATAAATGCATGCAAATATAACATTATCAATTTAAAATTGACTCTATTTTCTTGGGCATATGTTTTCTAATAATAAAATTTAAGTATCAAAATATATAGATTTGTAAATGAATCTATATGAATTATTTTTAATATACTTATAAGTTGAAAATGAAATCACAATCATTTATTAAAGGAAGTTATCTTATAAGTTGGGCATTACCTACAAACATGAAAGGGAGTAAATAACTTAATCTTAATGAATTAATTTAGAGATTTTGTTAGTGTTTCTGTTAAAAATCCTTTGAGCATTATAATCATGATATTCGAATAACTAGTCATATGATTGATTTATGAATTTTTTGTGGAAGTAGGTTAAGAGTAGTTAATGATTTATTTAATGTTAAATGAAAAGTGAACTTGAATGAAATATCATGATTAATCAATTTTGGAGCTGACTAATAAAAATTTATGTTTACTTATTTGTTAAGTTGAATTTATTATTACATGTAACTACCTAGAATTTTGAATAAATCATATTTAAATATATGAAATATTCAAAATATTTGAATCTTGGATTTAATATGATTAAATGGACTTTATTACCTTTTTAACCCCTTTTAGTTAATAACTAATGATGACAAACTTTTGTTTGAAAAATGTTTACGAAAATGAATAGCTCAAAGAAATATCAATAATATGACCGGTAATTTGTAATGACCCGGAATTTTGGTTGTTAATTTTGAACATTTAGTTTATTTTAAATGTTGAATGTGGATTATAAATTGATTTTTAAATATGAAGATTTGAGTTGAATTAATAAAACGTGTTATAATTTCAAATATAACGATTTAATTGGATTTTGATAAATAGTAATTTTATATTTGAATTTGGTATGATGTGGGAATCTGGTAAATAAATGGATATGAAAATGGTTTCTAAAATTTATTTAAGTCTAGTTGGATTAGAATCTGGGAAATAAATGGAATATTAATTTAATGGTGGAATTTAATATATATATAGTAATAATGTAAATAATCAAATTTTGATTTAAATTGAATCAGGATGATTTCTAATGTAAATATAAATTCTATATGATTTATAATTAAGTTAGTAAATTTTTAAAAGTGAAATTTTAAATGATTTCGAAAATCGCTCGATTTAATCGACGAGTTAAAATAGCCTTCCTGGGCATAGTCTCAGAATTCGACGAAACTAGTTCCATTGGATCCGTAATAGTTAACTATTATCGGATTTCAAATTTCATAGCGTTTGGAGTTACCGTTTGTTCGTACGGGAGAGAAACGCGTTGAAATTAAAATCGAAATTTAATATTTAAAATCGATTCAAAAAGCTATCTTCGAAAAATGATTGAATTGGGCCCCGAAACACGTTCCATTATATTCAGAATATGAGCATTATAAACGCCTGTCGGCACGCGTCATTTGGGGATCGTTTGAAAAAGTAGTTTAAAAGTGAATTTAATATTAAAATATTATTATATATGCTTATATATATTCATGAACAGCAGAAACCCTAGGTTTTTCTTCCAGCCGCCATTCTTTTAAATCAATGGCCGAAAGCTCTTCTCCTTTCCTCCTCGATTCCTCTTCATCCACGAATTATTACGCCTCGACTTCAACTAGAGTATTGTCGAGCATGGCGAGGCCGAGGCATCCAACGGTGGATCTTGCTTGAAATTGTCGTTTGGAGGCGTAAATTAGGCTCGATCACCGCGCGTACGAACACATTTTTCGTAGCGATGGCGTGACCGAGCTGCTCGAGGCTTCAGGTGAACGTGAAGACAGCGCACGACTTCAATTTTGCGATGATCGATCTTGATCTCGATGATCGTGGTGGGGACGGCATGTGTGGGAACGGAAGCGATGATGGGTTTTGTTGCTCAGGTTTGCACGTGGAAGAAGATTGTATCGGTCGGCCTTGATTTTCATTCCAGACCTAACGACTAGAGTTCATATGGCATATATATATATATATATATATATATATATATATATACATAAAGAAATTGTTATATAAATTATGTTCAACGTTTAAAAATTCATATCTTTTGCATGCATGGTCAGAATTCGACGAAACAGGAAGCGTCAGAATTGCAGCGACGTGATCTACGCGCTGCAACAGATCTGGAGGCAATTTGAGTGAGTGGAAATTTTAGATTAAATCGAACGGACTCGATTTAATTTAAAATTGAAACGCCGACGCAAGGTGAGTTAATCTCACTCACATCTGGATTTTCATAAATAATTTAAATAGTTAAAATTTAAATTATTGGTTGATTGAATGAATGTTATTATTATCAGTTTGGATGTGATATTATATATAGTAGTGTATACATATATTGGAGTGATTGATACTCCCACATTATATAGCGGATGGGACCCTATGCTCCCCGCATAATAGCAGATGACCCTATACCGCGATATCCCCCTCGAATTGGGATTGGTATTTTATACTGTGCTAACATCTGTGGATGCAGGGAAACAGGTTGGAGGGATCCAATTGGATTCCTCAAAATATTGAAAAAAAATTCATAATCTGTGATATGTTTTATTTATATCCTGTGATAGATTGTTTTAGAAATTTAAGTTATTTGATGCTATGGTTTGGATGAATCTATTTTGGTATTTTAAATATAGAAATATAATGAATTGGATTCTTACAGGAAATGAAAAGATAATTTTTGAAATAAAGAATGAAATTGATGTTTCAGATTTAAATAAGGATTTTAAATCATAATAAAGGGTGAATTGGGTGTTAATGGATTTTGGAATTGATTTTGGATGAATCAAGAGATAAATTTTAAAGGGAATTTAACTCAGGAAATCGGTTTGAAATTGATTAAGTGTTTTGGAAACTGTGATTTAAAGGATAATGAGGAATGGAAATTATAAACTAGGTTTATAATAAAGTGAATATTTATCAATGGATAAATTTAAAAGTATAAATTCATGGTGGGAATTTATATGGACATGGGAAATGTGTTTTAAAAATAAAAAGTGGTTTTATTTTTAAAGCGTTGAAAGAAATTTACAAGATTGTGGCGTAAATTAAGTTGGGATAAATCGAGCAGGATTTATAAAGGATTAGATGGGCTATATTGAAATGGAAAGTGTATTTTCATGAAAGCCAAGTATATTTTCAAAAGAGATTTTTCTGTATAAGTTGGAAGTTTTAAAGTTGTTTTAAAAGTATGTTTTAGAGAAATTATTATTTAATCATTTTAATATTTTTAAGTAAATATTTATTAAGTTAATTATAGGAGCGATTATTTTAAAGGTTTAACTAGTCTTATGATTTAAAAAGATAATTATTTGATATTATACTTTATATAATAATTTTATTTTAAAGTGATTTTTGCTAAAGTTTTACTTGGAAAATTATTATAGAATTTCGTAACTATTATTTTAAATAAAGGGTTTTAAGTTGTTTTATTTCAAATGTTTTAAGTATATATTTTTTGGATAAAGTGATTTAAATTATTAAAAATCTAATTTTTATAAGACTGGGTGTTTCTCAATGGAAATAAAATAATTGGTTGAATTGATTGTTTATTTGAGAATTAAATAACCGACTATCAAATCTAGACCCAAATATGACTTTGGAAATATCTAAGAGGAGTATGGGAATTATATTGTACAGTTACCGTTTGAGGTGCTATACTGTGCATATAAACTCGTTCGTTCTTCTAGGACGTTTAAAAGGAAATCCGTCCACTAATGGTTAGGAGGAGAACTCTGATCTTATATTCGTTTGTGTATTTCCTCAAGAACCGGGGTTGAGTTTACCGGGAAATAGCGAACGTTGTTTCGAAGAGACCGGGATCGGATTTGTGATCCGAAAACCACTTCGATCCAACCAGTACATTTTCATGATGAAGACAAGAGTTTGGAGTCGAAGATGGAGCAGTGAAGTGCAAGGGATAATCGCTACTAATCTTGAGGGTGATTCCAAAATGGATGTAGTAGGAGTAGTGCCTTTAGTTCCGTTCGGACCGGGAACGGACTTGTATGAATGAATGCTATCAGAACACGTCAGGAGGACGATGAGCATTCTAAGTGAGATGTGTTTCAAAAAGGTAACGCATAGCCTCGAGCTTCATCAATAGGGAATAGCTAAAACAGGGGAGGTGCAGCATGGCTAAGTAGCTAGCAACCAATTAGGGTAAGGTCATCTCTGTCTTAATGTCCCTTTTTAATCGGCCGTGTGGACGGTTGCTGATCTCAATTGCGGGGTGATCTTATTCGGACTATCCAGTAAGGGGTAGCTTCAATCTTGTGCTGTAGGGGACCGGGAGGGATCCTCGGTACGTTGATCTAGACCACGTACTGTGACGGGCGGTACCCCACAAGCCCTGTCATTGATGGAAACCCAATCTCCAATAAGTGCCTTCAGACTTGTTTGTATACCTATTATGCTGGAATTTAATGAATGTAACAATTTCGGCTATTTGAATAGGTATTTGTATATAGACACTACTATAATATCAGAGGATTTGATAAGAAATGTTTTGGTTGTCGTAAGGTAAAAACCCGACATGATTGTTTGTAGCGTGGTCTTACGAGATACCTTTGATTTTTAAAGGATTTTGAAAACTTTAATAATCCAATTGAGTGTGTTTTCTCACGCTGGTTTTCCAGACTGACTCGGGTGTTATTTTACTATAATGCTCGGGTCAGACCGATTATTATAAATACAGGATAGGATGTTGTGGAGCTCAGGAGACGAGCCGAATGGCGAGACGTATCACACGTATTTGATGTATATTCCGATGTTCCATATAAGCTGTGTATTTAGTTTGTGGGAACAAGTTAATATAATTGTCCAATATTTTCCTATTAATTGACTTGTACTCTGATGATGTAATGTACAAAACAGATATAGTTCTTTTTGTATAAAGATCAATCATTTATCTATTATATATTGTTCCGATGCGATTGTGAGATTATGATGATGTTTTGCTTTCTCTTCTTCTACCTCTTTTTTTCTTTCCCTCAGCAGTCTGTTTTTTCTGGCATTCGATCATAGGCATATTATACAGTGGCGTATTTGTACCGATTTTCAAGGGTCGAGAAGGACGGGTCATCACATAATCATTTTATCGATAAATGGCTTTATAATCGATAAAAATTATTCAACTTTTTTGGCAACGTCTAAATGTAATTAAGGAGAAACAAAAATATTTTTTGTTTTAGGCCCTAAATAGTATTTGATGATATCACCCAAGATGTCATAAGAAGATATTTTGGAGGAGGGGTATTTTGGAAAGCCTTAAGGGCTAAGTAAGGAGTGTTTGATGATATCATCCAAGATGTCATAAAAAGACATTTTGGAGGAGGGGTATTATGGAAATCCTTAAGGCTAAGTAAGGAGAGAATGAGGCGGAAAGGTGAGCACAAGGAGGGGGGTGAGTTTTGGCCGGTTATAAGAGGTGGGAAGGATGACCTCTTGTTAAAGTCTTTACATAACCTTCATGTGTTCACAAGTCCTCTTGCTAAAAATAACATAAAAAGCTAATGTCTTCGTCTCCTTCTCTATTTTCTTTAACACTTTCAAATCAAAACCAATCAAATCGAAAATTCACCAAACTTTGGCAAAGGGCTTAAAGCATTATGGAAACAAGGATTAGCAAGTCAAATGATGAAGCAAAGGAACACAAACTCCAAACCATGTTTGGGCCATGAGTAAAGAAGGGAAGAAGAAGGAGACCAAGCACTAAAATGGGCTAAAGATTGGATTTTTGGAAAGTTGGTGAATGTAGGAAATGTTATTTTGTTCTAGTTGGCTTGTGCTTATGTTTGCTTGGTTTTGGGGTGAGGTTTTTCATCATTTGATAGTACATATTTGTTATATATGTTTTGCGCTTGAACATAAAGTTAAAGTGAAGTTAATTCATTAAGGTTATAACTTACGGACTATACTGTTACCCTCTACAACATGTAACATGTCCTAGATTTGGATTTACATTTTTGGTTTGGTTATATGTGAAGTGGAAGTATGTTCAAATGTGCTTGAAGCGAGAATAGTCCTTATAAGTGCACTTCGGAATCCTTTGTGTTTAAAATGGTTAGTGTGAGTGCATTGTAAAAGTATATAATTTGGTTGTGCTCTACACTTATAGTAGTGTGGTGAGGAAGTGGTTTAAACAGTTAAAGAACTTGCGGTACAAAGTTGTAATAGTTATAGCAAAAAGGTTGTTATGGACGCACTTCATAAATGCCTTGTATTCGGTGAATTAAATTTGATATTGAAGGACATCTTAGGGGTTTCTTTGTTGGTTTAGTAAGTACTATATGTGTAGTACTTACTATAAAAATATTAGAGTTATATCATTTTATAACTGGTTGAACAAGTTGAAAAGTTTGTAGCGAAAAGTTGAAAGCACTTTGTAAATAGTCTGTTTCCGGGAATTTTCAATATGATTTTAGGAAATATTCTTAAGGGTTTCTTTACATGGTTTTTATGTACTATGAGTATAGTATTTATTGTAGAAAAATCAAAGTTTAAAACCTTTTTTAGATGGAGAAAATTAGACAAACATTTACGTAATTTTTCTAGTATACTCTGTTCAGGACTCAACACTTATAAATGCAATCTCTGACCTATGACAGCATTTCTGGGTTCTTTATAAAACATTGGTTGTGTATTGTTATTTTTAACACCTTTTATGACTAAAAGTGAATTTAAATAATTGTTAAATTAATTATTTTTGTGGGATCTTTTTAGGGATATTTAATAACATGTTTTAAAGTATCTAAAAGTGGTTTTAAGTTTAAATATATTTTCACTAATTATTTATGCATTTTTAAATTAAAGGGTTATTAAATATAAAACATGCCTTATTTATGGTTTTTGTTAAATTATAAATGTATTATTTTCAATAAATACTTTATATAGATATTTAAAACCTATTTATAAGTATTATTAGTATATATATATAAGATTGAAAAGGTAAGTGAAGTTTTTTATAAAAGGATAAGTGGTTTTGTTTATAACACTTGGTATAATGAATGGGTTTACAAAGTTAACTAAAAGTATGTTATTTTTTAATAAGCATACATAGATCTTTAAAAAGAGTGTTTTAAAGTAATGTTAGGTACGAATGGTTTTGGGTTTATAGTAAATAATGTTTAAGCAACATTTATTTCTAACCCTTTTGATCATTCTTAGGAACATAATTAGATCTTTAAAAACAATGTTTCAAAGATAATTATGTGAAATAGTTTTGGATTTGTAGTGACAATGTTTAAGTTACATTTTTCTTTAACCCTTTTGAATATGGTTGTGAATGTGATTAGATCTTTATAAAGGGTAAATTAAAAATAACGATAAGTATGGAATGTTTGGGAAAAAGGTTACATAGAGTAAAGGTTTAAGTTATAAAACAGAAGGGGTTTATAGTAATAATGTTTGAGTAACATTAGTTTTTAACCTCTCTGATTATATCTTAAAGTGAGAAATTTAGTTATAGATTTATGAATATTCTTATATCATTTGGGATAAGTATATGAATACATTTTGAAGCGGTGACAAGAGTACAAATGAATAGTGAAATAGTAGAATACATGTATATCTCCTAATGCTTTAAATCGAAAATGAATACCAAGTACATTAATAAATTATGATTTTGGTAGTTATACCCAAAAGGTTATTCTCCATCGGCCACAATTGAGGCTTCGAGAAGAAGACCAATGAAATGGATAAAGTAGTGTTGAAACGAAATAACTTCATCGATTTTAGATGTCGAAATTAGTAAAGTAATTTCGCTAATCAACATGTTTAAGTCCATTTGGACTCTTCACGCAATTATTACTCAATATAAAATTGATATTTTGGCACATTTATTGTAACGACCCGTATAAATTCAATGTTTAAAATGAATTAAATCAATAAGATTTAATTTAAATTTAGGAAGAAATAGAAATCTTATTAATTTATATGAAAGCAAATATTGAGATTTGATGTATCAAGGGTAATTAAAATTTACAAATTTAATTTTATATTTCAATTAATTGGTATATTGAAAATTGGTGCATTTGGATATAAAGTTAAATAAGTAAATAAAGGCAAGTATTGAATTCATCAATGAAATAAGTTATTTATTTATGAAGATTGAATGTAAATGGAGGTAATAAAGTAATGCAGGACAATAAATAATTTATTTAGTACAACCCCTTTTTTTTGTAAACTATTGTAAGGTGTTAATTAATTGAAATGTGAAAATTTAGAAATAGATTCAAATTTTATGTCAGACAGTGAATTTCAATAATTAAAGTTAATAAATCAATGGGTTAAATGGGATAATTAATTGGATTTAGAATCTTAATTGGTATGTGAGCATTTATTTATATTGGAATATAAAAGGAAAAATTTATAGTATAAAATGTTGATGTCACCTTTAAGATGATGGGTTTATAATTGATGCATAATAGGGAAATCAAATGAATGGGTTTGATTGAATAACAATTAGCAATTAATGAATGAATAGAAATTTTTAAAGGGCGTAATTGATTTTGTTAAATTAATTTTGGTAACAAATTGAATGTATATAGATCGTAAAATTTTAATAAGGGTAGGAATTGGATGACATTAATACAAGGTAATGAATTGCAAATTTTAGGTTTATATTAAAGTGTGGATGGAAATTTTACGGGTTATATCAGTTGAATGGAATTCAAATTTGATGGGAAAGGTAAATGGATATTTAGTAATAAATTAAAAACAGACTTAAATAGTGAATTTATCTAATTAATATATAATAAATAATAATTGAATAAAAAGCCTATACCTATAAACATCTATAATATGTGAGTGGAAATAACAAACTTATAAATGTGGGAATGAGAGTTTTACAAGATTGTTATGAGTTATATACTTAGTTCATTCAATTAAACCAGAAACCATTGCAATAAATATAATTTTAATGTCATGCAACTGAGATAAACAATTGGAAAATGTTAAAGTATATGGATATATATATATATATATATATATTAAAATAAATGGTACCCAGGATGGTAATATGATAAATAGTGAATTTAAGAATGGGAATCAAGAATTATTTGTTTATATGGAAACTTAAAGTCTAATAATTGAATTTAATTGCAATTAAATGAGAATGAATATAGTTAAATAATTCGTTATTTGAAATAATGATAATGTGAGAAATTTGTGTGATAATTTGGAATACAATATTCAAATCCACTTGTTGATAGGAATGAATGGAGTACTAATTAATTTATTTAACTAAACGAAATTTTAGGATATTATTTATAATTTGGGAATTTAATGAAATTAAGATTTTATATTGAAATTTATAAATTTACCTTCTTCAAATTGACATTTTAAACTTTTTGGAATTTTGTAAATGATTAAGAATTTTTAAAAGTGATAAGATGGGTCAATTTTAGAATCTAAATATAAAATTGGATTTTATTTATTTATTTTGAATTTATTTAATTAATATAAAAATAACCATTTTTGTCACGGACTCGGATTTCGACGAAACCAGTTTCATCGGATCCGTAACAGTGAATTATTGTAAGGTTTCAAGTTTCGTAGCGATCGGATTGGTCGTTTGATCGTACGAACGCGAAACGCCTTGAAATCGATTTAATTGAAATCAATTTGAAATCAATTTGAAAATATTGATTTCAGCATAAATTCCGCATACGATCAAATTTGGACGTGAAACTTCTTCCATCGCGTTCAGAATATTTTAAAATACCTATTTTGATATATGGGTTTACCCGATTTCGTTCCGGGGTCAGAACGGGCTTTTTGGACCACGTTAGCGTTAGCACGTTTGGTTATCCAATCCATCTATTCAAATTCTGACCTACCTATATAAATTCAGTTGTAAACCCTAGCCCATCTATTCTCTTTTTTTGTGCATTCATTTCATCAGTTCCTTCTCTTCTTCCAACGGTTAGAAACCCTAGATCCATGTTCAATTTCAAAAATCAAATCAAAAGCTGAAAATTCAAACAGAAATAATATATGTTGATGATCTAGACTAGCGTATTTCACTGGTGGTACTCGTTTTTCCATTCGATGCCCCGTTTACCCAGAAAAAATTGAAACAATTCGTGGCCGTTCATCTCACGACGATCAAGTTCGTCAGATCGTCAAATCAAGGTTACAGTCGCGTGGAGGGGGACGAGTGGAGTGCATTGAGGTCATTCATTTTGTCGATTGATGGTTGGATGTTGCGTGGAAATTGAATTAGGGTTTGGGTTATATGGCGGCCGATGTGCTTTTGGGGGCGATCGTGGTTCAGGTGATGTCGCAGGGGGGTCGCGAGGTCGGCGACTCGCGTGAGCGCGGTGGACGTGGCCAAGAAGGCGGTGGTTGCGTGATAAAGGGGGCGGCCGCAGTTTGCCAGTGATGATCGAGATGGGTTCTGCGTATAGAGTTTCGTTTCTTGTAGCCGAAGTAAGAGGGTGATGTGGAGGATTGGGGAGAGTGAGTGTTTACTTATTTTTTTTTTTTTATTTATTTATTTTGATTTCAATCGGTTTAAATCGAATATCTTCCACTTACGAACTCCGTTTTGCATGAATTTTTTTTTGTTAGGATCGTAATTAAATTCCAGATCTTTACACGCTGTTTGGACAGATTTGGAGACCATCGAATTTTTGGGTTTAAATCGGATTTAAATTCGATTTAAATCCCAAAGGTGAGTGTTTTAACCCACTCACAACTTATAGAATTTCTTATGTTTGTTAATTTGACTTAAGATATGAGTAAAAATTTATTTATGATTGTTTAGCATGTTTTATTCGTCATCTCGGTTAATTCGCATTTATTTAATTTAACCGTTAAATTATTTTATTATTGCATATATATTGACAGTTAGAATTTATTTATTTGCATATAACTGCTAGTTCAATAGTTATTAAATTTATTTATTTGCATATAAACTGCTAGTTTAATAGTTATTAAATTTATTAATTTATATAAACTGTTAGTTAATACATGTTATTTATTACCTGTATAATTTATATGCTCTATACTGATGTTGTTTAAATTGGATGATGAGCGTAATAAAATGGTTGATGATTGATATCTGGATGAATGGATGTTGTATTTTATATCGTACAAACTGCAAGTTATCGTGCATTTCATTCATTCGGGATTGCGGTTTGAAATGATATACAACCGCATTTTTTATTTTAAATTACGGATTGAAATGATAAACACCCGTATCACTTGACCATAGGGTAGAAAATTTTATACAGGCACCGCGGTAAATATATAAAATTATTTTTGGAAATGTTTTACTATGGTTTTGTAAAGCTATATATATATATATATATATATATATATATGTATGTATGTATATATGTATGTATGTATGTATGGTTTATGGGATATTGATTTAGTTATATATATATATAGTAAATTTTCGGATTTTAAGCTTTGTATAAATCTGATTTGAAGTATAAAAATGAAGTTTGATTTTCGAGATCAAATACGATTAAGAATTTATTTAAAATTAAATTTCTGGAGTTTTAATGACTAAAAAAAAGAGTAAGGTTGGAAGATGAATATTAAGTTAAATTGAAACTAAATGAAAAGATAGAATTTTTAAAGGATATGAATTTTGTAACTTGATTTTTGTGTAAAGTGATTTGAATGAATATCAGGTTGATTTAAATGAATATATCAAGTTTAATAAATTGAAAGATTATCCAATTATGTGAAGTTATAAGTTTTACTTAAAGTATATTGAATTCATTAATTAAACATTTCAAATCTAAATAATAAGTAATTGAATTTGATATATATGGGATGGGCAAATGAGTTTGTTTTTGAAATGGTGTAATATTTAAAGCTTTGAAACGCAAAAATTTAAAATGGTATTTGGAAGTTTAAATCGATATTTGGAATTGATTTGTGAAATGTAAAGAAGCTATTTTGTTTTATAAAAGTAAATTAATATTTAACCATTTGAGAGATGGAATTTGTTTCAAAGTTATGGTTTTCAAGGTAGTAAAATTTGGAAATATTATATTCAAGAGTTTTGATTTCTAAATATTTTACTTTGAAACCATTATGATTTTTGGAAAGAATATATTCGAAAATAAAGATGATATCATATTGTTTTGGGTTTTAAAAGGAAATGATATCATATTTATATGGTTTTGAAATGGATATTATATTCTGGTTTTTAAAGTATAAATCATTTTAAAGGACCGCGGTGTTATAATAACGTTTGGTTGTTGAAGAGACCGGGATCGGAAGTTGTCATACTCTCTGCCAACTCCGAAAACCAATTTAACAACCGTGTACGCGGTGGAGATTCCAGAATGAAGTAGGTTGGTGGAGGCGTTTCCTACAAGGTAAGTACGTGGACCCGACTCCCGTGAGTTGGCATAAGGTGGCTAAAACAGGAGTGATTCTCGGGCCAATGAGGTCATTCCTCTGATCGGACACTCCTCTTCGATATTATACTTTGACTTTGGATTGATTCAGTGGCCACTTTTACTTTGATTTTTGGGGGAGTTTGTTTCGAGGTGGGCGGTAGCTGCGGCTACGCGTTTCCATCAGCCTGGATAGCAATTGGTATATCTACCCTGGCATTGCCTAGTTGTGCCGTGTCACCTACCCTAGCGCGCCTTCTACGAGTTTCTACATGTGTCATACCTATGGAGTATCCTCTGGTAGCTTTCTGATCAGGAGGTATTACGGTACTGTATAGACTATTGGCATTATTTGTGTTAAGGGCTATATGGGTAACCCCTTAACGCTATTAAAAAGTAAGTTTATTTTACAATTAGACACTACTATAATAGCGCAATATACTATATAGTAAATAGTTTCACGGATCCTTAGGAGATGTAAATCCCGAGCATCTCTTAAGTTTACTGCACTCATATTTATTTCTGTTAATTTAACTCACATAAGATCTTTTAGTTCTGACTCGAGTGTTTTTGTCTTTTCAAATTCGCTCGGGTCAGTCCGAGCGTTTCAGGATTTGAAGATTTAGCTCTGGAGGACGAAGACGAAGATGTATATTATTATTATTTATACTAGTGCACTACACACTGTTCCGCTGCATTTGTTATTGGTATGTGTAACTTTGATATGTATTATATAAATGTTTTGTAAACAGATTTATAAACTGTATATTTTATTTTTATATTTTATCCTTCCGCTGCGAGATTATGTTTTCTTTTATTCCTTTCTTGTTTTTCTTATTTACCCCATAACAATCCTCCCTTCCGTATGGTTTGAATTGGCAAGTGTGTCGATTTAAAGCATGCAAAAAGGAGGGGCATTACATCTGGTATCGGAGCTTTGGTTTAGCGATAAACCTTAGCTTTGTGGGGTCTGACTCTTTATTAATAGGGTAGTAATACCCTATGGGAGTCGCTGAGTGTATATATATGAGAGAGCATATTTGTTATTATTATAAAAGGGTTTTAATATTGTGTTAATCTGTTCCGTTTTGTATTTATAAATTCTAATTGGTGCATGGGACGCTGTGACATCAATAGGGATTTCTAAACACTTAATAGGACAGACCGACATAATATTTGATTTTAATATAGGTGAATGAAATAACTTTGCCTATTATATTTTCTATATATAAAAATATTTTATAATGACATATATTTGGTTGTTATAGATTGGGTGTTAGGTAATGAAAATATAATAAATAGTTGAAACTAAGTTGAAAGTAAAATAAATGAAATCTGGAAATTTAGGGCTTAAGTTCCGGGGTTTTGAAATTTCTTTCGAATAAATTTTGGAATATAAAAATATTGTGTATAAGTATTTTATGATATCAATATTTTAATATAATTAGAAAGAATTGTTTTAAAGAAGATTTTTGGAGAAAATAAGTTTTGTACTTTCCTCTTTGTCGTTGGAAAATAATTTCGGTGATGGCGGCCGCATCATCGACATTCATTTTCGAGTTTCGAAGGGAAAGGCCACTGTAGTAGTTTTACTGCAGATTCATTTTTGAAAAATATATATATATATATATAAATTTGAATTGTTTTAAATATATTTAGAGATATATAAGTTGTAAGAATATATTTATTAATTATTTAAAATTAATTGAAGTTTAACCCGGTACTAAATTCTTAGATTTCCATTAATTAATTGTTTCAATTATTGTAGTGAATTGAAACGTAGGTAATTAATAAATTAAAACCTCTAAAGGAAATAAGAGATTTAATAATAGGTTATAAATGGTATTAAATGGAATTTGAAATTATAACCTACGAAATAAATAATATTATTATTGAACTTTAAATTAATCATAGGTAATGAGAAAACTTGTATAACTTCCAAGTACATCTTTAAAAACATATATAACTTACAAAGTATAAAAAGTTGAAATGTTTAATAAGAAATGTAATGGAAATTATACGATTAAAAGTAGGTAATGAAGTATTCAATGAATTTGCTATATTAAATGAGAATCTAGTGTTATAAACTTAAAGTTATAATTCAAATTTTTCCACATAAATATAATTATAGGTAAGTATGACAAATAGATGATTATAAACTTAAGTAATTAAAAGTGTAGATAAATGAGGTCATGCAATAATAAATGAATGAATAGTTATAACGAAATAAAAAGGGAACTGAAATGACCTGAGTTAATGGGATTGAATAATTGTAAGTAATAAGAAAAATTAAATGAAGCAAACACTTAATGAGTAAATGTAAAGGATAAATCATTGCATAAGTAAAAAGAAAATCAAACGACAAAGGTATGTAATGAAATTAATAAAAAGTTAAGTTGATTGTTGTTTGGATTGTTGTCGTTTGGTTATGGGTGTTTGGGTAAAATACTTTAAAATTGGATTTGGGGTGAATGAATAATCTATTTAGTTTTATCTAAGACTGTTGAGTAAATGATGCACTTGATAGTTTATTCTTCATTCCGTACAATCTAAAGGTTTTGAACCCGAACAATTATTTGTTTGGTTGATTTAATGGTTGTTTTGTATTTGTTGTATATGTTGTTTGTTGAAATTGTTGGTTGTTGTATTCATTTGTTGTTAGTGATTGAAACCACTTAATATTTCACTTTATATAAATAGTTAACCCTTTGGATTATATAAGTGAAATGCAGGTTATGGAAGAAATTGCTACTACTTTTGGTTCAATAAATTAGGCGTAAATTGCCCGACAAATAGGTACGTTTCGGATTACGGTGTATAGCGCTATTTTATATATTTTCCCGTGTTGGGATATAATATTTTGGGTAATATTTGTAATATAATTGTTATATTTTGATATTATAATTTCTCCCGAGCCTCTCCGTACAAAGGAGACTCCGCCAAAATTTTCCGTAAATTTTGAACTTAGAAATATTTTGAAAATGTTTTTCCAAACTTTAGAATTTAAGTATAAAAGGATATAATGATTATAAAACAGGTATATTTTATTTAAGGTAATAAATTTAGTAAATTATTGTTTATAAGTTAAATATTTTGAATAAGATGTATTGCTATTGAATTTTTTTCCTTCTTTTCCTTTTCGGGGACGAAAAGTTTTGAGTGAGGGAGAGTGTAACGACCCGTATAAATTCAATGTTTAAAATGAATTAAATTAATAAGATTTAATTTAAATTTAGGAAGAAATAGAAATTTATTAATTTATATGAAAGCAAATATTGAGATTTGATGTATCAAGGGTAATTAAAATTTACAAATTCAATTTTATATTTCAATTAATTGGTATATTGAAAATTGTGCATTTGGATATAAAGTTAAATAAGTAAATAAAGGAAAGTATTGATTCATCAATGAAATAAGTTATTTATTTACGAAGATTGAATGTAAATGGAGGTAATAAAGTAATGCAGGACAATAAATAATTTATTTAGTACAACCCCTCTTTTCGTAAACTATTGTAAGGTGTTAATTAATTGAAATGTGAAAATTTGGAAATAGATTCAAATTTTATGTTAGACAGTGAATTTCAATAATTAAAGTTAATAAATCAATGGGTTAAATGGGATAATTAATTGGATTTAGAATCTTAATTGGTATGTGAGCATTTATTTATATTGGAATATAAAAGGGAAAATTTATAGTATAAAATGTTGACGTCACCTTTAAGATGATGGGCTTATAATTGATGCATAATAGGGAAATCAAATGAATGGGTTTAATTGAATAACAATTAGCAATTAATGAATGAATAGAAATTTTTAAAGGGCGTAATTGATTTCGTTAAATTAATTTTGGTAACAAATTGAATGTATATAGATCGTAAAATTTTAACAAGGGTAGGAATTGGATGACATTAATACAAGGTAATGAATTGCAAATTTTAGGTTTATACTAAAGTGTGGATGGAAATTTGACGGGTTATATTAATCGAATGGAATTCAAATTTGATGGGAAAGGTAAATGGATATTTAGTAATAAATTTAAAACGGACTTAAATAGTGAATTTATCTAATTAACATATAATAAATAATGATTGAATAAAAATCCTATACTTGTAAACATCTATAATATGTGAGTGGAAATAACAAACTTATAAATGTGGGAATGAGAGTTTTACAACGATTGTTATGAGTTATATACTTAGTTCGTTCAATTAAACCAAAAACCATTGCAATAAATATAATTTTAATGTCATGCAATTGAGATAAACAATTGGAAAATGTTAAAGTATATGGATATATATATATATATATATATTAAAATAAATGGCACCCAGGATGGTAATATGATAAATAGTGAATTTAAGAATGGGAATCAAGAATTATTTGTTTATATGGAAACTTAAAGTCTAATAATTGAATTTAATTGCAATTAAATGAGAATGAATATAGTTAAATAATTCGTTATTTGAAATAATGGTAATGTGAGAAATTTGTGTGATAATTTGGAATACAATATTTAAATCCACTTGTTGATAGGAATGAATGGAGTACTAATTAATTTATTTAACTAAACGAAATTTTAGGATATTATTTATAGTTTGGGAATTTAATGAAATTAAGATTTTATATTGAAATTTATAAATTTACCTTCTTTAAATTGACATTTTAAACTTTTTGGAATTTTGTAAATGATTAAGAATTTTTAAAAGTGATAAGATGGGTCAATTTTAGAATCTAAATATAAAATTGGATTTTATTTATTTATTTTGAATTTATTTAATTAATATAAAAATAACCATTTTTTTCACGGACTCGGATTTCAACGAAACCAGTTTCATCGGATCCGTAACAGTGAATTATTGTAAGGTTTCAAGTTTCGTAGCGGTCGGACTGGTCATTTGATCGTACGAACGCGAAACGCCTTAAAATCGATTTAATTGAAATCAATTTGAAATCAATTTGAAAATATTGATTTCAGCATAACTTCCGCATACGATCAAATTTGGACGTGAAACTTCTTCCATTGCGTTCAGAATACTTTAAAATACCTATTTTGATATATGGGTTTACCCAATTTCGTTCTGGGGTCAGAACGGGCTTTTTGGACCACGTTAGCGTTAACACGTTTGGTTATCCAATCCATCTATTCAAACTCTGACCTACCTATATAAATTCAGTTGTAAACCCTAGCCCATCTATTCTTATTTTTTTGTGCATTCATTTCATCACTTCCTTCTCTTCTTCCACCGGCTAGAAACCCTAGATCCATGTTCAATTTCAAAAATCAAATCAAAAGCTGAAAATTCAAACACCTCAGAAAATTTTGGAAATAATATATGTTGATGATCTAGACTAGCGTATTTCACTGGTGGTACTCGTTTTTCCATTCGATGCCCCGTTTACCCAGAAAAAATTGAAACAATTCGTGGCCGTTCATCTCGCGACGATCAAGTTTGTCAGATCGTCAAATCAAGTTTACAGTCGCGTGGAGGGGGACGAGTGGAGTGCATTGAGGTCGTTCGTTTTCTCGATTGATGGTTGGATGTTGCGTGGAAATTGGATTAGGGTTTGGGTTATATGGTGGCCGACGTGCTTTTGGGGGCGATCGTTGTTCAGGTGATGTCGCAGGGGGGTCGCGAGGTCGGCGACTCGCGTGAGCGCGGTGGACGTGGCCAAGAAGGCGGCGGTTGCGTGATGAAGGGGGCGACCGCAGTTTGCCAGTGACGATCGAGATGGGTTCTGCGTATAAAGTTTCGTTTCCTGTAGCCGAAGTAAGAGGGTGACGTGGAGGATTGGGGAGAGTGAGTGTTTATTTATTTATTTTTATTTATTTATTTTGATTTCAATCGAATATCTTCCACTTACGAACTCCGTTTCGCACGAATTTTTTTTTGTTAGGATCGTAATTAAATTCCAGATCTTTTCACGCTGGTTTGGACAGATTTGGAGACCGTCGAATTTTTGGGTTTAAATCGGATTTAAATTCGATTTAAATCCCAAAGGTGAGTGTTTTAACCCAATCACAACTTATAGAATTTCTTATGTTTGTTAATTTGACTTAAGATATGAGAAAAAAAATATTTATGATTGTTTAGCATGTTTTATTCATCATCTCAGTTAATTCGCGTTTATTTAATTTAACCGTTAAATTATTTTATTTATTGCATATAGATTGACAGTTAGAATTTATTTATTTGCCTATAACTGCTAGTTCAATAGTTATTAAATTTATTTATTTGCATATAAACTGCTAGTTTAACAGTTATTAAATTTATTAATTTATATAAACTGTTAGTTAATAAATGTTATTTATTACCTATATAATTTATATGCTCTGTATTGATGTTGTTTAAATTGGATGATGAGTTTAATAAAATAGTTGATGATTGATATCTGGATGAATGGATGTTGTATTTTATATCGTATAAACTGCAAGTTGTCGTGCATTTCATTCATTCGGGATTGCGGTTTGAAATGATATACAACCGCATTTTTTATTTTAAATTACGGATTGAAATGATAAACATCTGTATCACTTGACCATAGGGTAGAAAATTTTATACAGGCACCGCGGTAAATATATAAAATTATTTTTGGAAATGTTTTACTATGGTTTTGTAAAGCTATATATATATGGTTTATGGGATATTGATTTGGTTATTTATATATATATAGTAAATTTTCGGTTTTTAAGCTTTGTATAAATTTGATTTGAAGTATAAAAATGAAGTTTGATTTTCGAGATCAAATACGATTAAGAATTTATTTAAAATTAAATTTTTGGAGTTTTAATGACTAAAAAAAAGAGTAAGGTTGGAAGATGAATATTAAGTTAAATTGAAACTAAATGAAAGGTTAGAATTTTTAAAGGATATGATTTTTGTAACTTGATTTTTGTGTAAAGTGATTTGAATGAATATCAGGTTGATTTAAATGAATATATCAAGTTTAATAAATTGAAAGATTATCCAATTATATGAAGTAATAAGTTTTACTTAAAGTATATTGAATTCATTAAGCAAACATTTCAAGTCTAAATAATAAGTAATTGAATTTGATATATATATGGGATGGGCAAATGAGTTTGTTTTTGAATGGGTGTACTATTTAAAGCTTTGAAACGTAAAAAATTAAAATGGTTTTTGGAAGTTTAAATCGATATTTGGAATTGATTTGTGAAATGTAAAGAAGCTATTTTGTTTTATAAAAGTAATTCAATATTTAACCATTTGAGAGATGGAATTTGTTTCAAAGTTATGGTTTTCAAGGTAGTAAAATTTGGAAATATTATATTCAAGAGTTTTGATTTCTAAATATTTTACTTTGAAACCATTATGATTTTTGGAAAGAATATATTGGAAAATAAAGATGATATCATATTGTTTTGGGTTTTAAAAGGAAATGATATCATATTTATATGGTTTTGAAATGGATATTATATTCTGGTTTTTAAAGTATAAATTATTTTAAAGGACCGTGGTGTTATAATAACGTTTGGTTGTTCAAGATACCGGGATCGGAAGTTGTCATACTCTCTGCCAACTCCGAAAACCACTTTAACAACCGTGTACGTGGTGGAGATTCCAGAAAGAAGTAGGTTGGTGGAGGCGTTTCCTACAAGGTAAATACGTGGACCCGACTCCCGTGAGTTGGCATAAGGTGGCTAAAACAGGAGCGATTCTCGGGCCAATGAGGTCATTCCTCTGATCGGACACTCCTCTTCGATATTATACTTTGACTTTGGATTGATTCAGTGGCCACTTTTAATTTGATTTTTGGGGGAGTTTGTTTCGAGGTGGGCGGTAGCTGCGGCTACGCGTTTCCATCAGCCCGGATAGTAATTGGTATATCTACCCTGGCATTGCCTAGTTGTGCCGTGTCACCTACCCTAGCGCGCCTTCTACGAGTTTCTATTTGTGTCGTACCTATGGAGTATCCTCTGGTAGCTTCCCGATCAGGAGGTATTACGGTACAGTATAGACTATTGGCATTATTTGTGTTAAGAGCTATATGGGTAACCCCTTAACGCTATTAAAATGTAAGTTTATTTTACAATTAGACACTATTATAATAGCGCAATATACTATATAGTAAATAGTTTAACGGATCCTTAGGAGATGTAAATCCCGAGCATCTCTTGAGTTTACTGCACTCATATTTATTTCTGTTAATTTAACTCACATAAGATCTTTTAGTTCCGACTCGAGTGTTTTTGTCCTTTCAAATTCGCTCGGGTCAGTCCGAGCGTTTCAGGATTTGAAGATTTAGCTCTGGAGGACGAAGACGAAGATGTATATTATTATTATTTATACTAGTGCACTACACACTGTTCCGCTGCATTTGTTATTGGTATGTGTAACTCTGATATGTATTATATAAATGTTTTGTAAACAGATTTATAAACTGTATATTTTATTTTTATATTTTATCCTTCCGCTGCGAGATTCTGTTTTCTTTTATTTCTTTCTTGTTTTTCTTATTTACCCCATAACAATCCGCCCTTCCGTATGGTTTGAATTGGCAAGTGTGTCGATTTAAAGCGTGCAAAAAGGCAGGGCATTACGTTAATGTTGAAATTTTTGGCATTGCCTCGCATCTTCTGCTATACGTGCACTTTATTTAGTGTAGAAAGGACAAGAACATTGAATGAAGCTTTTTTGGTGCAACATCATGTTTGGATATCTCTACATCTCCATCAGAGCATATATATTTTCATGGAAATATTTATTGTAACAAAAGGAATCTCTTGTTGTTGTATGCTACAAATACCATATACATGCGCATCTCCTTTAGGATATTTTATGATGTGAGACTTATCAGAATCCAATCTACACACCCACTCTAATATAATGCGAGCTATGTTTAATAGATCTCCACCTTGACAAGCATTTTTAATTCATTTTGAAGTTATACATAGTCCTCAAACACTTTATAAGGTCGCTAACACCTCTTAGTAGTTTAGATTAGGTCGCTACCCCCACTCAGCATTTTGGCCAAGCTTTTTTTTTACAAAGAGTCCTCTTTTCCACCATGAAAGTAGGTCGTGTTCTAACATACAACTCCCTTTTAATGATAATCCCGAGTTCGAGTCACATACTGGAGCATGCTTAGGTTAATGCCGCAACATTTAGGTCCTCTTGAACCATTGGCGCTGCTACCGTATTAAATTTGGACGATTTAAATCTATTCCAAACTTATAAGGGAGAAGTTATTAATTGTTCCCGTAATCAATCAAATATGGAAAAAAAATTGAAGAGATAATCAATTAGTATCATAATTGATATTTAATTGATTTGAGAAATCAAATAATTAAGGATATATGTAGAAACAAACACAAATATGCTAAATTCATGTTGAAATCAAATCAAGCAAATCCGGAAATATTTCATCCTTATCTCCAAGGCAGTCTTCATCCTTGCACCTATAAATACAAAGACATTTGCCCATATTTTTACAACAAACCACCAAGAGTTTTCTTTACCACAATATCCTCAATAAGATCCCTATTTTTGTAATTTTTAGGCTGAGTATATTTATTGAGTGATCTATACTCTTTTTATGTTGTACTCTCGAAGTGAATAAAAAATAAAGGGTTGTTGGGTCTCCATGGACATATGATACTCATATCTGAACCACGTTAAATCTTCTGTGTCACCTTCTCCTTTTCTTTTCATTGTTTGTTCTTGTCTTGATTTTAAGTTGTATTGGTATTCAAATAGACAATACTAGATCCAGATCAAATACGCTTCCGCTCATCCAAATTATTGTTTCAAAAGTTTGGTATTATTGTAACGATTCCAGATTTTGACTAAATTAAATTGGGAATTAATTTAATTTTTGAATAAAAATTTTTAAAATTAATTGGTAAATTAATTTGAGTTTCTCCGAATTTAAATTTAATATGTGTTAATTCATTTGAAATTAAATCTTGTATATGTGTGACCTAAGTAGAAAAATAAATAAATATATAAGGAAATGTGTATGTAAGGCAATTTAGATACTTAAGTTAGAAATATAATTATACACATAAGATAAATTACAAAATATAAAGTAAACAAATTTGTTAAATTACAACAACTTAATAAAAATAGAACTTCATTAAATTTCAAATTAACAAGACAAAAACAAAATTCAACATAAGATATGTATATATATATATATAAGACAAAAAGAAGAAATACAAACAAAATAAAATTCATATGTATAAGCAATGCAAAAGAACATTCAAAACAAAAGAGGTAAGCATAAAGAAGACAATAAACATATATTCAACTAAAGCAGAGGACTCTAGCAATTAATGTTTGCATTTCTAAGAACATACCCTATCTCTTCAGCTCCATATGGAAAAAGTACCTACTGTACAAACAAGTAGTAACTTCTCCATAATGCAAGCATTTTCAGCCATGCCTATTATACAAACAAACATAAATAATATACCATGCTGTACAAAGATGATATCAACCTATAAAGTTTTCCTTGATATATATTGGCCTTCTCAGTTCGTTCATCAAGCTGAGTAAACACCATTTCAAAACTTCAACATAAATTACAATTTATATCAATAAAAATCTCAAGCCAGAGAATCAAAAGAAGATTTTAGCTTCCAGTTTCAAAGACTAGTTCAAAAGGAAGAGAAGGCTCTGTCATTTCTAAAACAAAAAATGTGGAAGGTGAGTAAACAAAAATTTAAAGTTTAATTTTAATTAAAACACTGAATAGGCAATCCACTGATGATATTGTGTTGTTTAAGTATCACTTTTGACTATAGTTCTATGTTATATCTTTAGGTTGTTCTGTGAAATGTTTTAATGTATAGGTTTTCTCTGTTTATTTTTACAGAGTCACATATTTATTCAAAACTCAAAAATATTTTCAACTAATCATTGATAAGCTTAGAATCTTCAAACAAACAAGATGTTTAAACCTATATCAAGATTTTAAAAGCTGTTTAAAACCTGTTGGTAAAGTATTCACTACTGGAATCTTGTTTTACAGGAAACCATGCAATATTGTGTTAAATTCGAATGCGATGAATTGCTGATTCAATTTTATAGCTTGAGTCTACATACAAAAAGAAGATTTTTAAAACAAAAATCAAATTTTTTAGTTAAGTTTTGGAGGAATAGTTCCAGTTCATCAGAAAATGGGAATTTGGGTAATCTTTGGTGATCTCGGTAGATTGGGATGCTGTATTCTTCAGTGATGGTAGTGGAATGATCAGTGGTGATGGGAAAATTATTGGTTTGGTGATCAGAGCCTTGTGGTGTCTTTGGTGTTTGATTCTAGTTCTTAACCCTAGTTTTAACTAGTTCTAGTGTTTTGATCTATGCGGCTTCCTAAGTTGATCGAGTTCAATAGGGTTTGGGGTAATGGAAGTAGGCATGTAGAGGAAGGCACGGCCGGAGTTGTGTAGCCGCTGGTGGTCGTGGTGTCGAGACGACGTGATTTCGGGTTTTGGTGATGAGGCCAATTCGAATTCCATGTTTCGAGTTTTTACTCGAATTCGAAATCGAGAGGAGAATGGGGATTCTGCTAGTCTGAGATTGATTTGAGGGCAATCGTCGACTTGCTCGACGATGAGGCAAATGGCTGGAGGCAATCAACGGTGTGGTGCACGTATACGTGCACAAGCTCTGGTGATCTGGAAATTTTTGTTTGTTTGGGAAGAACAGGATGTGCTCGGGTTTTTACTCGAGTCATTGAGGGTTTTACTCGGAGCACTTCTGCGTTTGACTCGAAGCAAAATGATAAGGGCTCGGGTTAATGATTTTTTTAGGTTTTATAAACAGACCTGTTCTGTTTTTTTAATTTTAAAACCAAATTTAAAAAAAAACAAAGCTTAAACAAGTTTTAGAAACAAAAGTTTAAAAAAATAAACTCGGATTAGTTTGGAAACTTAGTTGGAAATAAATAAGTTTTTATTTCCAAATTGTTTTATTAATTAAAAGTGTTAATTAATTAAGTGTATTCAAATGTAATTTTGAGTTGGAAAATAGGAGTTGAATTGTAAGAAAGAATTTAAATTTAGAGTTTGAATTTTAGAGTTTGAAATAAAATGAAGTTTTATAAATTTTAATATTTAAATAAGTTTAAAAATGTTAGAATACCCTTTGTTATGTGAATTCTAAGAGAAGTGGATTTTTATTCTTTAAACTTCTTTATAACAAAAGTGATACTTTAGCAAACAATTAATTTTAAAACTTTATTAAAAATCAACCGGTATTCATTTTAAATCCTGAAATTTAAAATGAAATTTAAAAGAAAATTTGGAAATGAATGTTTTCAAACATGTTTATAAGTGATAACTAAATCATTAAATAGAATGAGTTTTACCCTAAATTTAAGAAGATTTAATGATTGGAATTTATAAATTATTAAATTTATTTGAATAGATAATTAATGATTTGTAATAATCAGATGAGTAACTATAAGTTTAAAGTTATAAATTAAGGTTTGAGTTAATTAAGTAAGGAAATATTAAATTGTAAGTAAGAGCTAATTAAGTTACAATTAGCATTTAATTAATTAAATAATTAGGTTTAATTAATGAGCTCTTATTGGTTAATCAATTTATAATCAATGATGATTTAATATAGGTAAATTTCTTGGGAAAAGTAATTAAAGAAATTTTTATTGTTAATGAAGGTCATTAACTAAGATTTATTTAATAATTAAAGGTCAATTGATTCATTGATAAAGGATAATTGATTTATAATTAAAGGTTGATTTATTTAAGTAATAAATGATTAAAGAACAATCAATCAAATGATTTGAAATTTATTTATGTTAGTTAGCCATGATTGACGACTTACCTGATTTAAATAAATCAGACAATAAATTGAGCCTACTTATGGATGTTTGGATTATATTGGATGTTGAATTGAATTAATTGTCAAATTGTTTGATATACTTGATATGTGATGCTTTGTGATATATTCTGATTGTGTTGTGATTTGTAATTCATTTATCTGGGATGAATGTAATTAATTATCTGTATATATATATATATATATATATATATATATCTGTGTATGAGAGATAAGCGCTATAGCTTATACCGGTTATCAACCATATTTCTGTATTTGAATCTGTGATGATAGAATAATGTTGCACTATTGTGTGTAAAACCCCTGGACTACACCCTACACACACAAATATGCATTTCACACGGAAATCGGTTAAGTCACAGATTTTTAACAATTTTAAAGATTTAATTCTTGAATCCAAAATAATTTTGGAATTCGAATTGAAAGTTTTGAAAATAAGAGTTATTTTAAATAACTTAATAAAACTTCAAATTTAAATAATTTGATATGAATTTTAATTCAATATTCGGAATTGAATTCAATGATTTGAAAATTTTAGTCTAAAATGATTATGCAAATTATAAAGGTGTTTATATGGGTTTTTAATCATTTTAAAAAAGGTATAGTTTGGGAAATCTAAATCTAAATCCAAGTTTTATACTTGAATGGTTTTAACTAAGGTAATTCTAATCAGTTTTTCCCAAAACAAAACCTATTTGTTTTCAAATAATAATAGCTTTCATTAAAAAAAGATTTCCAAATTATGTTGAAAGGTGTCAAGTTGAAATAGAATTGAAATGTTTTGAAAGCTATGAAACGAGTCTTTGATTCAAAGACCGAATGAGTTAATCCAACTTGAATTGGAATTGTTTTGAAAGGCTATGAATGAATCTTTAGAAACGAGTTTGAAAGTTATAAATTAAATCTTAATTTAAAGGTTTAACGAGTTAATTCAATTGAAATGGAAATTATTTTGAAATCCATGAATGGGTCTTTGTGAATGGGGTGAACTTTGTGAATTAAATCTTTCATTTAAAAGATTAAAAGTGAGGAAATTGTTTAAACCATTGAAGGTTGTTGAAATGAATCTTTTTGTTCAAAAGATTGGAAATGGTAATTTGTTTTAACCATCTGAGTGAAAAGTTTTGAGCTTTAAGCTGTGATTTAACTGAGACCCTAGTATCCATATGATTTTTAATATTGCGCTCGTTATTCGGTATGGCCGGCAAAGGACCCTTGTGTCATATAACCCATTCCGAATAATGATACGTCGTTACGGATAGCATTTGAAGACCGGTGGTGAAGACCGGGTATTTGGGAGAACGATAGGATGACCTATCGATTGTCTCTGCACCGAGTCATGCCGGTATAGGGATTCCATAAGTAATGGGAAGTCCGATCGGGATTATGAATACCCGGATTGCAAGGACTTCTTCGGAAGTGCCTTCGGTTCTGTTCGAACCCGGAACAGATTTGTATGGATTGTGTGTCTTACATTACATTTTGAGATATAAAGCAGATTTCTTTCAAACACATTTCTGTTGGTGGCGGAGAATTTATTCACTTAGCTTAACACCCTTCTCTGAGACATACGAGCTCGGAGGTTATGTAGTTGAAGGTTATCAGTAATATATTCCCAACTTGGTAATGTGGCATGCTGAGTGCTGCTGATCATTTGTTGATCAAAGCATGGATTTTGTGAAAAGCGTAGCTTTGTGGATGAGACTTCGTCGAACATCACAACCCGGTAATGGCCAAAACAGGAAGAATGCAGCAAGGTTATTTGGGAATAGCGCCCCCTGAGGGTATGTTCAATTCCTTCTGGATAGAAGTGGTATCATGGTATGGAGGCCAGATACTTAACTTATGTGGATATCACAGATATATATATATATATTACTTTGTGATTGTTGTTGGGGCCCCGGATAAAGGTTGGTTACAACCGGAGGATGGCATACTCGTGTCAGTAGTTACCTAGTTAGGAGTAACCCGGCCTTGTGTTGGTAGAGATCCGGTTAGGTTCTCGGGGCGTCCCTCCAGAGACGTACCCATGTGGCAATGGGAAGTTCCTTGGCCCGACCATTTGCTGGAAATTTAAAGAAACAATATGAGCCTTGTACGGTTTTAGTTGTATAACCTGCCATGGAATGTGGTGGTAACCTGCTATTGAACATAGTAGCTATAGTAGGCATAAGTGCGAAATGCCTATGCTAGCTAAGATTTATATTCTATTTTCGAAATGTTTTCCTACACTTTGCACTTATAGTAATAATATCAAAGAAATTTGCGTATCAAGCATGTTTAACTATCATAAGGAGAAATCTCCTCCGATTCTGCGTTTGCATTTTGTGTGTGTGCGGGAGGCCTTATGGTAGTTTCATTTTCCAAAAGCATTGCGTATCTATTTTAAAATATTTCTTTGTTTGTTTTTAAAGATAAACTGTTTTTGTTACTCATACCAGTCCCACGACTGGCCTGGAGTTTATTGTTTCTTTCCTAAACTCTGGGTGCTCACTATTTTCCACACGAGCAATTTAGAGTTGGGTTTTTCAGATGGTCAGGTTTAGTAGGTTATTTAGAGCTAGTTCAGTCTTTGGATACGGACGGCACTTGCTTGTCTTTGTGCAGCGTTATTGGAAGTTCGAGCTACTGCTGGAGTTCTTCCTTGAAGACCATCCTAGAGTTATTTGTTCCGCTGCTGGTGTTATCTATTTTTCCTTTCCGCTGCTATATTATTGTATCATATCTCTGATGTATATTGATATCTGTTGTATCAGATATTGTATCAATGCTGTATATCAATGTATTATTGTTTTTCTTCCGCTGTGTTGTTATATTTAATTGTGTTATAAGCTCCGACGACTCAGATTTGAACGGTCGAATCTACGGCATTCGAGAACGATGTGAAGTATGGATGTCGATTTTCAAACGCGAAAAAGCGAATCGTTACATTTGGTATCAAAGCTGAGGGTTAAAAACTTTAGCTCAGGAGTATAACACATTAAGTAGCTCATTAGAGATAGGATGAGTATACCCTAGAATGAGTATCCCTAAGATATCTGTTGGTATGCCTCAGTAAATTCTCTTGCTATCCACTGATAGTGAGTATGAGTGCAAGAAGAAAATGAGATAGGGGATAGGGGAATACGACTATAAATGGTCAATACCTTGTAACAACAAGGAAACGATCTTTTCTCTATCAATCTCTTTTGTTCAACACCATTTCTTAATTCTTCGATAGTTTCTGGTAGATCCAGGAAAAAATTTGATATATTTAAATGAGACATAAACTCCAAATGGTCATAATTATTTTTTAGATGTAATTGATTGTTTTGGTTGCTATGGTTGATAGGTATACTTTGGTTTTTTAAACTAAAAGTTTTGAAATTGTATCCATATATCTATCTATTGTTTGGGGTCCGATATATGCTACGAATGGTTAGTGTCCCTTCAAACTAATCAGTGCCTTGCATATTTCATAGATCTGGATGACTCGAGTATAGTGTGAAAAACATAATAGATTCTTTCTTGTATCTATTGTTGATATTCTGATTTGGTAAGCCAAATGCAGAATAGATATTCGGTTTGATTTGATGAATCATCTTTCATCTATCTTTGGATTTTAATTTTGATTGTAGAGAACCCATAGTATTAGCCGAGGCGGAGCAACCTCAAAGGCCAGAAGAGTTGGTGATTATGGTTCGGCTAGTCAGATTAAGGAGCCACCTATGGATGAGGAAGTACCAAAAAAACCCGAGGAGGTATTCGACGATGAAGAGGAGTTCGAGGTCGAGGAAGGACTCGAAGAAGACGAGGAAGAGTTTGAGGACGAAGAAGAATTTGGAGACGAGGAATATTATGTAGAGTTAGAAGATGATGAAGCAATTATTTGGGATTTAGATGATGCCATTGAGGAGCTAGATGGTGGAGCTTTTATCCCTATAGTACCTGATCCAGTGGAAGATTCGGAATCAGACAGTGAGGCGGAGATCAAGGAATTGTCAGGGCCTGAAAGGGAAAGCTCTGATAGTGAGGATCTATAGATGATTAGGATGTTTCCTTTTGGGTAATATATGCTTTATATATATGCATTTTGACTCAGGATGTCGTGAATGCTAGATGTATGTATATGTATGGTTGGGTGAATGACTATAACATTTGTATGAATGCTCTTAGTAACACTTAATATAAAGTGTATTTTGGATAATTTATAAAACTAAAATTGGCAAATTTCGAGGACGAAATTTCTTAAGGAGGGGAACCTGTAACGATCCCGGATTATGACTAAATTAAATTGGGAATTAATTTAATTTTTGAATAAAAATTTGTAAAATTAATTGGTAAATTAATTTGAGTTTCTCCGAATTTAAATTTAATATGTGTTAATTCATTTGATATTAAATCTTATATATATGTGACCTAAGTAGAAAAATAAATAAATATATAAGGAAATGTGTATGTAAGGCAATTCAAATACTTAAGTTAGAAATATAATTATACACATAAGATAAATTACAAAATATGAAGTAAACAGATTTGTTAGATTATAACAACTTAATAAAATAGAACTTCATTAAATTTCAAATTAACATGACCAAAACAAAATTCAACATAAGATATGTATATATATAAGACAAAAAGAAGAAATACAAACAAAATAAAATTCATATGTATAAGCAATGCAAAAGAAACAAATCATTCAAAACAAAAGGGGTAAGCATAAAGAAGACAATAAACATATATTCAACTAAAGCAAAGGACTCTAGCAATTAATGTTTGCATTTATAAGAACATACCCTATCTCTTCAGCTCCATATAGAAAAAGTACATGTTGTACAAACAAGTAGTAACTTCTCCATAATGCAAGCAATTCCAGCCATGCCTATTGTACAAACAAACATAAATAATATACCCTGCTGTACAAAGATGATATCAATCTGTAAAGTTTTCCTTAATATATATTATCCTTCTCAGTTCGTTCATCAAGCTGAGTAAACACCATTTCAAAACTTCAACATAAATTACAATTTATATCAATAAAAATCTCAAACCAGAGAATCAAAAGAAGATTTTAGCTTCCAGTTTCAAAGACTGTTTCAAAAGGAAGAGAAGGCTCTGTCATTTCTAAAACAAAAAAATGTGGAAGGTGAGTAAACACAAATTTAAAGTTTAAGTTTAATTAAAACACTGAACAAGCAATCCATTGATGATATTGTGTTGTTGAAGTATCACTTTTGACTATAGTTCTGTGTTATATCTTTAGGTTGTTCTGTGAAATGTTTTAATGTACAGGTTTTCTCTGTTTATTTTTACAGAGTTACATATTTGTTCAAAACTCAAAAATATTTTCAACTAATCATTGATAAGCCTAGAATCTTCAAACAAACAAGATGTTTAAACCTACATAAAGATTTTAAAAGCTGTTTAAAAACTATTGGTAAAGTATTCACTATTGGAATCTTGTTTTACAGGAAACCATGCAATATTGTGTTAAATTTGAATGCGATGAATTGCTGATTCAATTTTGTAGCTTGAGTCTACATACAAAAAGAAGATTTTTAAAACAAAAATCAAAATTTTTAGTTAAGTTTTGAAGGAGTAGTTCCAATTCATCAGAAAATGGGAATTTGGGTAATCTCTGGTGATCTCAGTAGATTGGGATGCTGTATTCTTCGGTGATGGTGGTGGAATGATCAGTGGTGATGGGAAAATTATTGGTTTGGTGATCAGAGCCTTATGGTGTCTGATTCCAATTCTTAACCCTAGTTTTAACTAGTTCTATTGTTTTGATCTGTGTGGCTTCCTAAGTTGATCGAGTTCAATAGGGTTTGAGGTAATGGAAGTAGGCATGTAGAGGAAGGCACGGCCGGAGTTGTGTAGCCGCTGGTGGTCATGGTGTCGAGAACGACATGATTTCGGGTTTTGGTGATGAGGCTAATTCGAATTCCAGGTTTCGAGTCTTTACTCGAATTCGAAGTCGAGAGGAGAATGGGGATTCTGCTGGTCTGAGATTGATTTGAGGACGATCGTCGACTTGCTCGACGACGAGGCGATGGTTGGAGGCCATCAACGGTGTGGTGCACGTATACGTGCACAAGCTCTAGTGATCTAGAAATTTTTGTTTGTTTGGGATGAACGGGAGGCGCTCGGGTTTTGACTCGAGTCGTTGAGGGTTTTACTCGGAGCACTTCTGCGTTTAACTCGAAGCGAAATGTTATGGGCTCGGGTCGACGTTTTTTTCCAGGTTTTATAAACAGACTTGTTCTGTTTTTTTAACTTTAAAATCAAATTTTAAAAAAAACAAAGCTTAAACAAGTTTTAAAAACAAAAGTTTAAAAAAATAAACTTAGATTAGTTTGGAAACTTAGTTGGAAATAAATAAGTTTTTATTTTCAAATTGTTTTATTAATTAAAAGTGTTAATTAATTAAGTGTATTCAAATGTAATTTGAGTTGGAAAATAGGAATTGAATTGTAAGATAGAATTTAAATTAAGAATTTGAATTTTAGAGTTTGAAATAAAATGAAGTTTTATAAATTTTAATATTTAAATAAGTTTAAAAATGTTAGAATACCATTTGTTATGTGAATTCTAAGAGAAATGGATTTTTATTCTTTAAACTTCTTTATAACAAAAGTGATACTTTAGCAAACAATTAATTTTAAAACTTTATTAAAAACCAATTGGTATTCATTTTAAATCGAAATTTAAAATGAAATTTAAAAGAAATTTGGAAATGAATGTTTTTAAACATGTTTATAAGTGATAACTAATCATTAAATAGAATGCGTTTTACCCTAAATTTAAGACGATTTAATGAGAATTTATAAATTATTAAATTTATTTGAATAGATAATTAGTGATTTGTAATAATCAAATGAGTAACTATAAGTTTAAAGTTATAAATTAAGGTTTGAGTTAATTAAGTAAGGAAATATTAAATTGTAAGTAAGAGCTAATTAAGTTACAATTACCGTTTAATTAATTAAATAATTAGGATTAATTAATGGGTTCTTATTGGCTAATCAATTTATAATCAATGATGATTTAATATAGGTAAATTTCTTGGGCAAAGTAATTAAAGAAATTTTTATTGTTAATGAAGGTCATTAACTAAGATTTATTTAATAATTAAAGGTCAATTGATTCATTGATAAAAGATAATTGATTTATAATTAAAGGTTGATTTATTTAAGTAATAAATGATTAAAGGGCAATCAATCAAATGATTTGAAATTTATTTATGTTAATTAGCCATGATTGACGACTTGCCTGATTTAAATAAATCGGATAATAAATTGAGCCTACTTATGGATGTTTGGATTATATTGAATGCTGAATTGAATTAATTGTCAAATTGTTTGATATCCCTAATATGTGATGCTTTGTGATATATTCTGATTGTGTTGTGATTTGTAATTCATTTATCTAGGATGAATGTAATTAATTATCTATGATATATATATATATATATCTGTGTATGAGAGATAAGCGTTATAGCTTATACCGCTTATCAACCATATTTCTGTATTTGAATCTGTGATGATAGAATGATGTTGCACTATTGTGTGTAAAACCCCTGAACTACAACCTACACACACAAATATGAATTTCACGAGAAAATCGGTTAAGTCATAGATTTTTAACAATTTCATTCTTGAATCCAAAATAGTTTTGGAATTGGAATTGCAAGTTTTGAAAATAAGAGTTATTTTAAATAACATAATAAAACTTCAAATTTAAATAATTTTATTTGAATTTGAATTCAATATTCGAAATTGAATTCAATGATTTGAAAATTTTAGTCTAAAATGATTATGCAAATTATAAAGGTGTTTATTTGGGTTTTTAATCGTTTTTTTCAAAAAATAGTATACTTTGGGAAACCTAAATCTAAATCCAAGTTTTATACTTGAATGGTTTTAACTAATGTAATTGTAATCAGTTTTTCCTAAAATAAAAACGATTTGTTTTCAAATAATAATAGCTTTCATTAAAAAAAAGTTTCCAAATTATGTTGAAAGGTTTCAAGTTGAAATAGAATTGAAATGTTTTGAAAGCTATGAAACGAGTCTTTGATTCAAAGACCGAATGAGTTAATCCAACTTGAATTGGAATTGTTTTGAAAGGCTATGAATGAATCTTTGGAAACGAGTTTGAAAGTCATAAATTAAATCTTAATTTGAAGGTTTACCGAGTTAATCCAATTGAAATGGAAATTGTTTTGAAATCCATGAATGGGTCTTTGTGAACGGGGTGAACTTTGTGAATTAAATCTTTCGTTTAAAAGATTAAAAGTGAGGAAATTTTTTAAACCATTGAAGGTTGTTGAAATGAATCTTTTTGTTCAAAAGATTGGAAATGGTAATTTGTTTTAGCCATCTGAATGAAAAGTTTTGAGCTTTAAGCTATGATTTAACTGACACCCTAGTATCCATATGATTTTTAATATTGCGCTCGTTATTCGGTTTAGCCGGGGAAGGACCCTTATGTCATATAATCCATTCCGAACAATGATACGTCGTTATAGATAGCATTTGAAGACCGATGGTGAAGACCGGGTATTTGCGAGAACGATAGGATAACCTATCGATTGTCTCTGCACTGAGTCGTGCCGGTATAGAGATTCCCTAAGTGATGGGACGTCCGGTCGGGATTGTGAATACCCGGATTGCAAGGACTTCTCCGGAAGTGCCTTCGGTTCTGTTCGAACCCAAAATAGACTTGCATGGATTGTGTGTTTGACATTACATTTTGAGATATAAAGCAGATTTCTTTCAAATACATTCTGTTGGTGGCGGAGAATTTATTCTCTTAGCTTAACACCTTTCTCTAAGACGTACGAGCTCAGAGGTTATGTAGTTGAAGGTTATCAGTAATATATTTCCAATTTGGTAATGTGGCATGCTTAGTGCTGCTGATCATTTGTTGATCAAAGCGTGGCTTTTGTGAAAAGCGTAGCTTTGTGGACGAGACTTCGTCGAACCTCACAACCCGGTAATGGTCAAAGCAGGAAGAATGCAGCAAGGTTATTTGGGGATAGTGCCCCCTGAGGATATGTCCATTTCCTTCTGGATAGAAGTGGTATCATGGTATGGAACCCATATACTTAACTTATGTGGATATCGCAGATATATATATATTACTTTGTGATTGTTGTTGGGGCCCCGGATAAAGGTTGGTTACAACCGGGGGATGGCATACTCGTGTCAGTAGTTACCTAGTTAGGGATAACCCGGCCTAGTGTTGGTAGAGATCCGGTTAGGTTCTCGGGGCATCCCTACAGAGGCGTACCCATATGGCAATGGGAAGTTCCTTGTCCCGACCATTTGTTGGAAATATAAAGAAACAATACGAACCTTGTATGGTTTTAGTTGTATAACCTGCCATGGAATGTGGTGGTAACCTGCTATTGAACATGGTAACTATAGTAGGCATAAGTGCGAAATGCCTATGCTGGCTAAGATTTATATTCTATTTTCAAAATGTTTTCCTATACTTTGCACTTATAGTAATAATATCGAAGAAATTTGCGTATCAAGCATGTTTAACTATCATAAGGAGAAATCTCCTCCGATTCTGCATTTGCATTGTGTGTGTGTGTAGGAGGCCTTATGGTAGTTTCATTTTCCAAAAGCATTGCGTATCTATTTTAAAATATTTCTTTGTTTATTTTTAAAGATAAACTATTTTTGTTACTCATACTAGTCCCACGACTAATCTGAAGTTTATTGTTTCTTTCCTAAACTCTGGGTGCTCACTATTTTCCACACGGGCAGTTTAGAGTTGGGTTTTTCAGATAGTCAAGTTTAGTAGGTTATCTGGAGCTAGTTCAGTCTTTGGATACGGACGGCACTTGCTTGTCTTTGTGCAGCGTTATTGGGAGTTCGGGCTACTGTTGGAGTTCTTCCTTAAAGACCATCTTAGAGTTATTTGTTCCGCTGCTGGTGTTATCTGTTTTTCCTTTCCGCTGCTATTTTATTGTATCATATCTCTTATGTATATTGATATCTATTGTATCATCCGTTGTATCAGATATTGTATCAATGTTGTATATCAATGTATTATTGTTTTTCTTCCGCTGTGTTGTTATACTTAATTGTATTATAAGCTCCGACGACTCAGATTTGAACGGTCGAATCTACGGCATTCGAGTACGATATGAAGTATGGATGTCGATTTTTGAACGCGAAAAAGAAAATCGTTACAATTATAGTTAGTGTCATCGTTCTATTTTGGGTATTAATGACTGCTTCTGATAAGTCTGTTGGTATATCTAGTATCAGTTATACCGTTACAAGTTTTGATGGAAAAGGAGATTTTGGATCTTTAAAGATGAAGATGGAGGCAGTGTCGAAGAAGGAGAAGACTTATAACATTATTTCCGCGTTTGAGAAATTGAAAGATATTAGTAACCTGTTTTGGAAGAGATAGAAGACCAAGCTCTTACAACATCAGTCGAGTCTTCTAGACGAAGTTCTTAGAGAATTCTCTCAAAAGAAGATGACAAATAAATTATGAGAAGCATTTCTAATGCATGTTAAGACAAGTCTCTCACACATATTTTGGTTTTTGTTTCCCTCTCTTAGAAGATATAAAAATAATAAGATATAACAAATTCCATATCACACATATTTAATCCACTAAAACTAATTGAGTTGTATAAGCTCTTTGAACCTAAATAAAAGTAGCATATGAGGAAAAAGAAATTGATGAACCTTCTACAATTTCCATCTATGCTAGAAAAAGAAGAAGAAATTCGATATAGTTCACTGTGTAAAGGTAAGCAATTGATCAACTTTGCAATTAATTAATTTATTGATCCATGTTTTAAGCTATTCACCTAGATGGTTACATAATGTAGCTCATTATGTAAAGCTGTTGTTAAATTTAACCACTATTCGTCAAAAATTATTATAACATCTATTTTCCTTTCAATATACATTTGGTACACACAAATAAATTGGAGAAAAGTATGCATATGTACATAGCATATATAGGTAATATGTGACATTCGTGGAGCATATATTTATACTGCGAGGATCAACCTATGGAGCATATCATTGTGAATTGCAATATGACCGCTGTAAGAATTATGAGAACTAAAAGAATCATGGTTATCAGGCAACATATTTTCATGTATTTTTTCGTGTCGGCCTTCATATTTCCATGGGCTTTATTTTTATTCTTTTTAGATTATAAATAGAATATCAAGTGATTGTGTTGGAGTTTTGTGTTGTGAAATGTAGATGAAAGCAAAGTACTAGAGGAGTAGCTTATGTGAATTTTAACTTAATGTGCTTTGTTTTGCAAAAGATGTATATTCTTAGCTCACGCACAACTGTAAAATAAAAGATATGCTTCGATATGCTTCACTTATGCCTGTATTCATTTCTCCAGTGTATTCGGTGTTTGGGCTATGGGCTTGCTTTCGGCCCAATAAGGCATTTCGTTGTAATATTGCCTGTATAAATACTTTGTACATGGCTATTGTAAACATTATCATTTCTCTGTAAAATCATAAATCATTGCAATAAATCAAATATTCTTTTTCTCAAAATCATATTATGGTATCGGAGCATTATATGCTTAACAGAAAATGCCATGCCATTGATCAAGATTAGATCTAATATCACCACTTCAAGATCAGGCTGCACTTTTGAATCATCCGAGAATTAAGTGAATTCTCATCATCTTCTTTTTCTGTTTTGCTTATTCCGTTCATACATGTCCCAAGATCAAGACTTAACCAATCTGATTGGTTTACTCACCGGTTAATCTTCTTGTTGTGTCTCGCCTAGGAACTCTTGTCGGACCTTCCTCGTCATCCAAGAATTACCTAGCTGTTCAGCGTCTTTTCTTCAACAATCCTCCTATAATCACTTTTCTTGATTCATGTATCAATGGCTGAAGGAGATCAAGACATCTCTGCTTCCTCTAGCACCCACACCAATGCCAAAACAAATCACACTCAAGAACTGCTAAAAGATATAATTAAGCCTCAAGGTCAGTTGCTGTCTATTTAACTTGATGAAACCAATTTATTGCTTTGGAAGTTTAAAATTGAAACTGCAATCAAAGCATATGGTCTGGAGGAATATGTCCAAGGCACTGTAATCACACCACCTAAGTACACTGCAGACAAGGTGGGAAGCTTATTAGCAATCAAAAATTCATAATACATCAACGACAAGATAGTTTAGTCAGTTCTTAGCTAATATCATCTATAAGTGCTAATCTACTTCACCAATTGATTGGTTGTAACTCATCACATGAGATCTGGTCCACAATAGAGCATATATTTAGCACTAAGTCGGCAGCCAGGATTATATACTACAAGAGGCAATTGCAAAATATCAAAAAAGAAAACCAGTCAATGAGAGACTATCTTGTAAAAGTAAAAACATTATGTGACCTTTTATCATCTACAGGACACAATGTCAGTGATACTTAACACGTTCTATTAATTCTAGGAGGATTAGATGATGAATATGGGGCAGTCATAGCTGCAATATTATCTAAAGAAACGCTGCCATCAATTCAGTATGTCCACTCTACACTTCTTGCTCATGAAGGTAGATTGGAACAAAAGAAACCAATTATATCAAACATGTCTATGAACTTTACCACTAACAGTAAACTCAAGAATCAAGAAAAATGCCCAACAATAGAACTCAACAGTATAATAACCAGAGGGGTGGTTAGTCCTCCAGATCAAGAGGAAGAAGTGGAAGATGGTATAATAATAGTGGGAACAATAGATCTAGATGTCAGATTTGTAAGAGGCTTGGTCACACTACAAATAAATGTTAGATTAGATTTAATATCAACTACATTCCATCAAAAAATGGCAACAGTGCAAAAAATTACAACCCTAGTGCAAATATGATAAATGTTCAACAAGAAGTTAAAGGTCAAAGTGACTGCACAACAATGATAATGCAAAAGTTGAAGTTCATGACGATAATTGGTATTCGGATTATGGTGCAACATATCATGTAACTAGCAGCTTGGGGAACTTAAATTTTGGCAACAAGGAATATAAATGTACACAATCAATACTTATGGGTAATGGTAAGTCTTTAAAAATTACACACTGGAAGTGCATATATAACAGGAAAAAAACAGTTATACTTGCACAATTTATTGAGAGTACCATCTGTCAAGAAAAATCTATTAAGTTTGTCACAATTTGCCAAAGATAATAATGTATTTTTTGAATTTTACCCAAGATACCGTCTAGTTAAAGATATTCTAACAAAAGACATTCTCTTGCTGGGTAGAGAAGTTAAGGGGTTGTATACTTCCATTGTTGCTAATTCAAGAATATTTGGATGTAAAGAAAAACGGTGTAATAATTTTGAAATCAAATTTGTGAATGACTGTAAGACTTTTGATACTTGGCATTGTAAGCTTGGTCATCCTCATGCAAATATTGTTAAACATGTGTTGAATGAAAATAATATCTCCTTTAACAATATTTCAACTCCATATATTTGTACTTATTATCAAATAGACAAGAGTCACAAATTACCATTTATGGACTCCAAAGTTAATTGTAACAAACCACTAGAACTAGTTGCAACTGATTTATGGGGTCCAGCACCTATACCGACTGACTATGGGTATAAATATTATATTTCTTTTGTTGATGCATACTCAAGATATGTATGGATATATTTCTTGAAAACAAAATCTGAAACATGCAATGCAGTACAACAATTCATAGTGTAGGCAGAAAAACAAACAAATTGTCAGCTAAAAGTACTGCAAACAGATGGTGGTACAGAATTTCTACCCTTGAGGGAATATTATTAAAAGAAAGGTATTATACATAGGAAAACTTGTCCATACACTTCTAAACAGAATGGTCTGATTGAAAGAAGGCATAAGCATATTGGGGAAACAGGTCTAACACTGCTAGCAAATGCATCACTACCACTCAAGTTCTGGTCTGATGCATTTGCTACTATAGTTTTTTTAATTAATAGACTGCCTACAAAAGTATTAAAACTAAAGTTTCCATCAGAAGTTATTTACAATATTAAATTGGACTATTACAGTTTAATAGTGTTTAGGTGTTTATGTTTTCCCTATCTAGGACAATACAATTCTCATAAACTAAGTTTCCGATCATCACCATGTACATTCTTAGGCTATGCAGCAAACCAAAAAGGTTATAAATGTTTACCTAGTAATGGTAGAATGTTTATCTTTAGACATGTTGTTTTAAATGAATAAGTGTTTCCTTTTAGCAACTTAGTAACCAAAACATCCCAAAAGGTTTACAATGCAAAGTGTCGTTTATTATCCATACCTATGGTGATTGACAAGCCAGCTCATATTACTGGAGAAGGTACTCGAGGCAATCAATGTTCACAGCACAAAGTGTCCTCTTCAGAACCAGGTCATGGATAAACTGAATCACCTAACATATCATCTCAAATGCAACAGTCAGACAATCAAATGCAACAAAGTCCAAGTCAGTCATTAGATGATTCACTATCAACTAATAAGCAACAAGAAATAGAAATGAATAATAGTGGTCATCAACACATCACCAAAAGAACTGGACATCACATGATCACCAGAGCAAAAATTGGTATATTCAAGCTAAAATTATACAGTATAACTCTAGAAAATGAAGAGCCAAGTACATATAGTCAGGCTATACAAAATGAAAAATGGAAAACATCTATGAGTGAAGAATACGATGCTCTTATGAAGAACAAGACATCAGATCTTGTTCCTCATCCTATTGATAAAAATATAGTATGCTACATATGGACATACAGATTAAAAAGAAATGCTGATGGTTCAATTTCTAAATATAAGGCAAGATTAGTGGCAAAGGGTTACTCACAACAAAATAGTTTTGATTTTACTGAAACTTTTTCCCCAGTTATGTAACCTTCCATTATCGGAATTGTTCTCAGTATTGCCTTATATAGAAATTGAAACATAAAGCAACTAGATGTAAAGAATGCATTTTTAAATGGTGTTCTGCAGGAAGAAGTTTATAGGGAGTGGCCCTATGGATTCAGACAAATAGGAAATGAAAGACTTGTATGAAAGTTGAACAAAGCAATTTATGGTCTCAAACATGCTCCAAAGGTTTGGTTTGAAACGCTAAAATCAACATTAGTCATTCTGGTGCTATTACTTATATACTAATTTATGTTGATGACTTATTGTTACAGGTAGTGATGAACTGGAAATCAACAGTCTTATTCAACACTTAAAACAAAGAATTCTCAATTAAAGATCTTGGGTGCCTCAGCTACTTTTTAGGAATTGAAGTAAAAAGACCATCAAAGTATCTGATTCAACTCAGTCAAAAGAAATATATCAATGAAATCCTAATTAGAGATAAAATGGATCAATCAAATTCAATTTCAACACCCATGATAACCAGTGCTCATCTATCAAAGACTAAAGGGGAAATAATCACAAATGCAGTCGGTACATGAGTATAGTTGGTGCTCTTCAATATACAATAATCACCAGACTAGAAATCTCGTTCAGTGTAAATAAAGTGAGTCAATTTATGCGAAGTGCAACAGATGAGCATTGGAAAGATGTTAAGAGGATACCGAAATATCTTAAAGGAACTCTAAACTATGGTCTAACTATCGAGCCATGCAAAACTATCAACATCACTGGCTATGCACATGCAGACTGGGGAAGTGACACCGATGATAGAAGATCAACAAGTGGATACTGCATCTATTTAGGTAAAAACTCTGTTTCATGATGTTCAAAAAAATAGACAATTGTATCCAGATCAAGTACAGAGGTAGAATATAGGAGTGTGGCAAATGTAACTGCAGAAATAATGCGGATAAATTCATTGTTGAGTGAACTACAAATCAAAACTGAACGAAAGACTACAATACGGAGTGATAATCTTAGCACAGTGTCATTTATTGATAACCCAGTTCTACATTTCAGAACTAAACATATAGAATTAGACTTATACTTTGTTCGTGAACAAGTTACAAGAGGAAATCTAGATATCAATCACATACTTGCAACTTACCAAGTCATTGATATTCTAACAAAGCAATTGTCAAAGGCCAACTTTACTCGTCTCAGAGAAAAGCTGTGTTACAAACCTTGACAGTCAGGAAAGACATGACCTTTCTCACTACTCTGAGCCAAGCAAGGAGCAAATCTCCCAAGCAAGACTATAATCAAACATCAACTCCGACTCTCGTCACCAAGGAGCCAGCATGTCTTTTAAGATATATGAAAGATTAATCTTTCACCTTTTAGTCATGAGATCTCATGAGTCTCAAGAATTTTGAGCTCTGAATTATAACAATATGAAGGCAGCGAGAACATTTTGCAAGAATATCTTATAAATTGCCCTCGGGCCCACTGAAGCTCACACAGCCACTCACATAAAGGAGGAAAGGTCACAAATTTGTATCAGATTTGAGTTATTTTGATGTAATTTGGCAGTGGTGCATTCTTTGAAGAAAATTGCAAACCCAAGCAAGAGAGCTAAGTTTAAAGGGGGTGTAAAATGAAATACATGCTCCGCTTCTGCCTGTATTCATTTCTCCAGTATATTCGATGTTTGGGCTATGGGCTTGCTTTCGGCCGAATAAGGCACACTCTTGTAATATTGCCAGCATAAATACTTTGTACATGGCTATTGTAAACTTTATCAATTCTCTATAAAATCACAAATCATTACAATAAATCAAATATTCTTTTTCTCAAAATCATATTATCAACTATTCGTACAACGTGTTGATTTCTAGAGACATCATGTTAAAGATCACTGTAGAATAGTTACTCAGAAATCAAATATCTATAGAGAGAGTGATTTGCAAAAGTATAGCTGGAAAGACAACCTACCTCTAAGCATGAATTGTTTTCTTACAGATTATAGATGGTTAATACATTAAAGAAAAAATGTTTTGCACAAATATTTAACCATGTTTTTACATTGAAATATTGTGTGGTTAATTTAAATTTTTATTTCTAAGTTGCAACATCTAATTTTTTGTTAGTTTGAATTTTATTTGTATTATTAATTAATAAATAACGAATTTACAAATTATGTTTAATTGTTAGATCCTATTTTTAAGTGTAGAGAGACAATTTGAATTAGTAAAGAAGCTTAACTATTAGATCCTACTTTAAAGGGATTTTAAGATTTGTTAATATTTGTATAGGGACATTTTTGGTAGTTCACACTGACACCAAAAAAGTCTGACACCAAAGGTATTACAACTATTAATAAAGATTATGGAAAATATTTTCACGTACTTTTTTGTGTCGGCCTTCATATTTCCGTGGGCTTTATTTGTATTCGTTTTGGAGTATAAATAGCATGTCAAGTGACTGTGTTGTAGTTTTATGCTGTGAAATGTAGATGAAAGCAAAGTAGTAGAGGAGTAGCTTATGTGAATTTTAACTATTCATACAACACGTTGATTTCTAGAAACATCGCCATGTTAAAGATCACTGTAGAATATTTACTTAAAAATCATAATAAATTGATCAAATTCAAATTCACATTTTTGCAATACGAGCATTACGGCATGCGCTTTGCGCGTGATGAAGGCACCCGAATTGTTTTTGTACGAATTGTATTTTGTTTAATTCATTTAAACGAAAATGTTTTCCACTAATATTTAATCATATTTTTGTGTTGAATCACACATAGTTAATTTGAATTTTTATTTCTAAGTAGTAATACATAATTTTTTATTAGTTTAGAATTTTATTTATTTTATTGATTTATAAAAAACGAATTTGCAAAGTAGTTTATTTGTTAGATCCTATTTTTAAGTGACGTTAAGATTTGATAAATATTTATAGATGAAAATTTAAATTTGTAAATGAAGCTTAATTGTGAGATCCTGGTTTAAGTGATCCTAAATTTCGATGATATCTAAAAAGAAGCATTTTTGGTATTTCACGCTGACAATAAAAGGGTGTGATACCAAATGTATTACAACTAATAATAAAGAAATACATATAAGAATATTTTTGGAACTTCACGATCGGATCAAAATTTGTGTTTCTATTCCAACTATTAATAAAGATATGATGCCACAAATTGTATATAATATAAATTCAGCAACCTTGCCATAAGCTAACAAATGTTTATGCCATATGCTATTAAGTTTGCAACCTCAGTAATATTCCATGGGTTCACCAAAAATGCATAAGCTCCAAAGTAGTTTGTAATATTGATTCTGTCAGCACCAGCTCTAATTGTATATAACATTTAAACGGGACTTTTCATTTATTCTGTCAGCATATTGATTTTATTCACCAAAGTAGTTTCTAATTGTACTTGCATTGAAATCAAGGTTAATTTTTACATCTATAAGTCATTATTTGTTTTTTAAATCTAGTGCGCGAGCAAGCGTCTTAGTATCATTGTTGACTGACGTGTTTTCTTTAATATTTTTTATGATAAGACAAATAAACTTTTGTTTAATATATAATTGAGAATGAAAAATTGTGGTTTTTGCTTTCAAATCACACAACCAAACGATCGGTTTTTCAACCATTGTACGATTGTACTAGTACTTCTACTTTATTTCTGATAAAGTAAATCAAGTTTTAGTCTGATGCATTATCATTTATAATCTAAAATTAACGAAAAATTACCGTGGTTGTACCATCTAGGAAGACTTATTCTAGAATATTTTATGGATTCAAATATATGAATAATAATAAAGTAATTTTTTTTTCAGATCTAAGCAAAGTGGCCTAAAATATTGGGAAAACGGAATTTATGGGATTAAAGGCCCAATTTGAAGGCGTAGATGTAATTTTAATACGAAGGAAGACGGCCTAGGTTTAAGTTCCGGGTCCTATAAATTTCTGTTCAACCTCCGACCCTATCGTCTTCATATTTCGGCTGCCTTTTCTCATTCTACTCCTTTAAAATTCTCTGGTAACGACACTGGCACTGTTATTATTATTGTTTCATGCTGTTTATTTCGATCTATATATCAATTGATCACTCAACCTAAAGCCCTAATCTGATCAAATGAATCAGATCGATTGTTATTCTCGCCCCAATTCCGTTTCATCAAATTACCCAGGTTTATGCATTTGATTCGATCAGTTTATGCGTTTGTTCTATTTCCATTTAAAAAAATAGGGATTAGTAGTTTTGTTCAGTTTATGCGTGTATCATAATTTGCTATAATGCAAGTAATTTCTGTCATTACGCTTGAATCGTTAATTCTGTAACATGACAGACTTTTATACACCCATAGCATATGGGAACTTTCCTTATTTTATTTTTTTGCGTAAATGAAGCTGTTTTTCGAAATTTGAGAACCCAGCTAAGCATCATTTTTAATCATGCGTTTGGGTGTTTAAGAACTTGAGAGATCGGCACAAGTTTCCTAGGAGATAGATTGGGTAAGCAACTATTTGTTTTTTATAACTTATAATAAATATTTATAAGTAATTTTAAACAAGTAAAAGCAATAGGGGCATTTCACTAGAAGACAAACTTTGCAGTCCAATTAGTTTCTAGGACACACATCCACAGAAATTAATTTCAAGACCAAAATCAGTAGAATAATTACTTTTAAGGATAAAGTCTGTAGTCCAATTACTTTCAAGGACATAATTTCTCAGGTTTTTGGGCCTTAGAAACTAATTATTTTGCATTTTGTCCTTAAAAATAATTATCTCAGTTTTGTGTCCTAGAAACTAATTGCACTTGCTAAAGAGGCCCTTGTGGCTAATTTCCACAAAGGGGAGCAATATCTTTGGTGTTCAAACAAGATTCTACTAAACAATATATTCATCATTCTTTTTAATGGATATAGATTTAATTGTGTAATTTGTGATATGTTCATTACACATAAGCCATACTTGTCAAACGTCAGTTTCTTTTGCATTTTGCATCAATGACTATAGAAGCACTTGCACATAGAATGCATGTGTTATCAGACATTGATGCACAAAAAGATAGCTGTTTAATCATTAGTAGTTAGAAAACCATGGGGATTGATCCACTGGCTGTTATCTTTTTTGTGATAACCATCTACTAAATCCATTCCACGTTAACTACTACCTATTTGCTTTTTTGCATGCGTATTGATTTAGTAGTAAGAATGGTATAGCTTATTTGATCAATTTCAAAAAATTGAACTTAGTATTGAAATGATTTTTGAAATTCTTCTATATTTGAAGTGTTGGTATGAAATAGTATGGCTCAGTTTGGGTGCTGAGTCCCTACATAGCTCTTGAGAATGCTGTAAATTTCAATAATGGAATGTGCCTATTATATTATTGGGTTCCGCTTGTTTACAACACGTTTGACATTATATAACGACTTTTAGATTTCGTCCACGTACTGCGGTATATAACGACTTTTAGATTTCTTCCAAGTTATAGTGTATTAGATTTATAAGAAAAACAATTGACATTTGCATTGCTGACAATTAAAATATCCACACTTAAGTGAACAAAACTGCAACCATTGGGTTGTAGAAATTGTTAATGCAACATTTAATTTTTTTTCAAGAAGTAAAACAACATAATTTTATTATTGAACGACCTATCTAGAATTTATCATGGTTTAGTATCGATATATTTTACTATGTCTGAAAATTTAATACAATGGTGTTTAAAAACTAACCGAAAATCTATTAAATGATCGAGCATGCTTCTCCATTTCTATCTGTTTTGCATTGAACTTCGGAAAAAAAATACAAGGTTGTGTATATATTGATATTCAAGTTTCATAACATCCGCATTCAATGAAATATACATAAATAAGTATACATTTTGGAATATATCGATGAAAGTTCAAGTTCATTAACATTTGAATATCAACACACAGTATAGCTTCACTTATGGTTTGAGAATTATCCTGAATAAGTGTAAAGTGGCTCCATGAGTTGGTTGGAATTTTTATTATGTTGGTTGGATTTTACTTTTTGGGCCAAATTGCATTAGGCTCAATTTTGTTCTTTGTATCATCACTATTATTGTTGGAGATGTTGTGGTATGGGTTTTTGAATTTAACATGGTTTTTTGCTTGTTTTTAAATGCATCTGGTAGACTACTTCGTATACGTGTGTGTAATTACATTATATACATAACGTACGAGCGTTATGGTACGTGATTCGCGCGTGATAACGACACGTGCTTTATGCGGGAATTATTCTATAAATTGAATATGTTAGATTAAGTGGTATTAAGATTTGGTAATATTTGTAGAGGAAAATTTTGAATTTGAAAAGAAAATTTAGTTATTAAATCTTATAATTAAGCGACACTAAGGTTTGATAATATCTGTAGAGGTTTATCTATTAGATTCCATGTTTAAGGGATATTAAGATAGATTCAGTAATATTTGTAGATGAGAAATTTGAATTTGCAAAAAAAGTTAGATCCAAATTTTAAGCGACATTAAGATAGATGGGCATTTTTGGTAGTTCACGCTGATAAAAAAAAGTGTGACACCAATAATATTACAACTATTAATAAAGAAGACATGTGAGTTAGTCATATGTAGAGGTGAATTAGTCATATCATTGCGTGTGTGATTACATTATATATATAACATATATGATGTGTACGTAAAAGTACATATTTTTAATTTTATATTTATTTACTTTTATTCAAATAAAGGTCGTAATTGGATATTTTATATGTTTTTACCAAAAGCCAAATGTTATCAAATCATCATTCATTCATCTTCATTTAGGGGTAAAATAGTAATTTTGTGCATGTATTAATTTTAAGATTATTTATTTGCATATTTTATTTTTATTTGTAGAAATTTTGATGAAAAATGAAAATGACTTCATGTATGTATGCATGCGCAAAGGTTGGAAAGCAAAAGAATGAAGAAATAAAAAAATTCATGAAATCATGCAAGATCCCATCTACTCACCGTGATCCACTATTAAGAGCTAACCCACATATTTAGCGGGAGAGGCACATGCACATGCATGAAATTAAACCATCATTAAATGTGCATCTGCCTCTAATTCCCACTAACATGTGTATTAACATTTAATAGTGGATCATGGTAAGTGTGTAGGTTGGGTCTTACATGAATTCTTTTATTTCTTCCTTCCTTTGTTTTTCAACCTTTATGCTTCGTGCTTTACTATTAAAATTAGTAAATCTACTTTTTATCGTACTAATTGATGTAGTTTACCGGTTTAGCATGAAAATCATGACTAATTGATTGGTAATGGATTCATAATGAGAAATTTACTGTAATCGTAACGATTCGATTCTATATATTTGTGCAAACTATAATACATTATAAATGATAAAGCTGCACGATTTTTCTCTTCTATTTATGATCCAATATAAAGATTGAATTTTTAATGAGTCAATTTTACTTGTTAGTGTAAGAACTATTAAAATTAGTAAATCTACTTTTTATCGTACTAATTGCTGTAGTTTACCGGTTTAGCATGAAAATCATGACTAATTGATTGGTAATGGATTCATAATGAGAAATTTAATGTAATCGTAACGATTCAATTCTATATATTTGTGCAAACTATAATACATTATAAATGATAAAGCTGCACAATTTTTCTCTTCTATTTATGATCCAATATAGAGATTGAATTTTTAATGAGTCAATGTTACTCGTTAGTGTAAGAATCAATCATTAAATTTAACTTTAATTATATATAGTCTCCATAGTGGATTGTGATTATGAAAGGAGTGCTTTTATTACTTAAATTGTAATACAAAACACAAGTATTGAGTTAAATGCAATTTGGTCCAAATTTCAAATTCAACCCCCATGATAAAAGTAAGGAGACCACTATCGTGAGTCGCTCAAATGTGAGTGAAAGCTTACTCGTCGACAGCTGTCATTTGTCCTTTTCATTTTAGTCCAAATTGGTGGGATTTGGAACCGTATAGATATATGCATTTTGGGTTGAAGTGATAAAGGATGAAGAACGGCTATCAGCAACTTCTCAGTAGCGTTGAAGCGACTCGGTATAGCAGTTCTCTAGGTGTAAAGCATCTATTAATTTCGCTTCAACACGACTGAGAATGAGAAGCTTATTCGTTGATTGTTTGTTTTTCCTTTTAATTTCAATCCAAATTCATTTGAACCGATCCACGTTCTCGTGGTTTATTGGACTAAAATAAAAAAATAAAAACAAACGATAAGTGTCCGCTAGTAAGCTTCCATTCACGTTTGACCGACTGGCCATAACAACCTCCTTCACCTAATCTTGATTGTTCCTAGTTCGTAAAATGGATTGCTTTATTTGAAGAGAGCCGCCGAACTTAATCGGACAGTTGCCTATACGGCCAACTCGTGTCATGTGATTGGTTGAGTTCATTATTATTACTTTAAATCTAGATAGTGATATCAATAGTTGCTTTATGCACAACTATTGCTAGTATTCCTGTTATTTGAATTAACTCATGTCAGTCTAGGTTGAAGAAGTCGCATTCGATTTTCCATCAATCTCTTCGTTACAAGATTCTAAGGATACGGTATTGCATCGTTATATATATATATATATATATATATATATATATATATATATATATATGCATAGAATAATTGTAGTTCTCGTTCGACTGTCAATTGGATATGGGAACGATATGAAATCATTTTTGCGGTTTGTCCCTGTATGAGTTGAGCGACTTTTATTCTATTCTTTATTGGAAGCATACGTATCTGTTTATCCCTTTAAATATAACTTTAGTCTTTTGTGCTGAAAAGTTCTAATATGAAATAAAACCTAGTTGATATGATCTAATTATTGGTAGGATCATTTCTGCAGAATTTTATATCTTTTAGAAATTCTAACCTATTCAATTCTGGTTAAAATAAATATTTTTGATAGTCCATATTGAGCTATAATTTTGAATATGTTTAAAGTTTTAGATTGTCTTTAAATTTTGTGTAGATGTTCATGGTTATAGTAGATACTATATTCTAAAAAAAATACTAATTTCGATGGCAACTAGCAAATTTGTGTTTATCTTCTTTCGTGAGGAGCTACAGATGATTCTTTTTATCTGTTGCTTATCCGTTGAAATCAAAGCAATGAAAAATGATATATGATGAAGCATTTACACTTGAGTGCTAATATATAGATTTTTTTTATGTACCATATTTATCTTATTGAACATTTTTTCTGTTTTTCCCTTAAATATACAAGATTGCAATGTTCAAAAAGTAACAACATTGTCTTTTGAATTTGGGCACAAACACGTAAATTCTTATGTGTTCCTTATATTTCAGTTTTTCTGGATTTAAAGATTTTAATAACAGCCTATAAACTTAGAATTTATTGCAATTTAGCGATAACTAGTTAGAAAACTGATGGATTCCACTGATTGTTGGGATTGAGCTTCAAACTCTTATTGAATCCATAGCCAATATTAGTGGTGCTTTTGTGATGCATTTAATGGAGTGGAGTCTCTCTTCTTCATCAAACAAGATCTTCGCCGCCCTCTTCTTCATCAGGATCTTCGCCGCCCTCTTCTTTTTTGATCGCACTTCATCGATCGCCCTCTTCTTCATCAATCACCCTTTTCATTTTTTTTATACTTAATTTGTGGATAATTTTTTTCTATTGGTGTAATTATCTAACGATCACATCCTTGGGAATCCAGGATGTTCATGCTTTCACTTCTTACGCTTTTTTTTCTCGTCGAGTTATTAAATGTAGTTTATAATTGTATAATGTGTAATTTTTATGAGAATATCATTGAAGTTGATGGGATTAATTTGGAAGAAAGGTATAGTTCTCATACAAAGTGCAGCTGCAAATGACCCTGAAAATTATATAAGAAGAAGAAGTTCTAAAATCACCCAATATTTTACGATCTTCAACACTTTCATGTACATTGCACCTTTTAAATATTACCCTTAAACCTTATCCACATATTCAATGTAAGCATAAAACTAATGCTTACATATACACATAACAAGTGATTGCTTCTGAGCTATGAAATGCAAAGGATGCCAGAAATTTCAGCTCTGCTACTTACATTATAAATATTCTTATGATGAAATTCAAATTTCGACAACTCAATTACCTTCTTATTCAGTATACTAATGCTTTTAATTGTGAATTTTGTTGAGCCACATATGTGTAAGACAATCATTGTGGAAAAAGTGCAAGATATGTTCTTGTCTTCATTCGGGATTGGGACTTTTGCCTCTGGTACTAAACTAAAAAAAATGGTCAATGGATTTCAAGTTTAATTAAAGATCAGTTTCAATGTATTCCTTTTAATTCTTTATGTAGTCCCTTATATGTGGTTGGTAGGAATATTGACCTAATAGCGTCTACCATCTGTACAATTTGTAACATTACATGCTATATAATAACATATACTAGTATACATGAATATTGTCAAAATCACTTTACTTGACTCTAAAAGAACAAAGAAAAAACTGTTGAACCACGTTAATTTGTAGTTAGAACAGTTTCTCCATTGTTAAAATAATATTTTAATGTATTTTATGTAAATTTGGATTGTAGATGATTGCATGTAATCTATGTCTATTTGGGAAGCAGCAATAATGCAACAAGAAAGGCGTCAAATAGTTGGATGAAACATCCACTGTACGGTAACAATTTGAAATATATAGGTTTTTTAATTATTTCTTACTTCTAGATTTGCATTTTGATGAGTTGCATAATGTACTTGAAATAATGATTCCTCTATTGTTCTTATAACAATATGAATATCTAATAGATATGCTTGGGGTTTATGCAGTAAATGGGAGTTTAGTGACTCATACTTAGTTTATGCAGCAGATGTTTTTTCGAATGGCGCATGACAGATTTCTGGCCTAAGAGGAGTCTTGTTCCTCGTGACACGATGGACTTATTATTTTCAGATTTCAAGGTAACTAGATACAGCCAATAACAATCAGTAGTAATGAAGCATTATCTTTTTGTCTAGCTGCAAATTCAATATTTAATTATGGACAATTTAAGTTGAGTTTTCTATTAAAGAACCATGGGATATTTTATTTTAAAGAACCATGGAAAATTTTTGAGAGTTAGTAGCTTATCATTAGTGGCTTTGGTCTAGTTTGAGAACCAGGATATCTGAACCTTCGTATAAAAGCATCCATAATGGATGAGTCAATTTATGGTAGTTAAATGGTGTCATGTAACAATAATGTACAAGTAAGTTTGCAAATTTAGCTAGCAATTTACCATCACATCAAACTAGTTATATTCAACTAGCTATATATATGTAACCATCAATTAACACAAGTATTTAAAGCAATTAAATGAGTTGATATCAACTCACGACGTGCTTTAGGTTTTTATACTTGTTTACAAATTTAGCTAGCAATTTACCATCACATCAAACTAGTTATATTCAACTAGCTATATATATGTAACCATCAATTAACACAAGTATTTAAAGCAATTAAATGAGTTGATATCAACTCACGACGTGCTTTAGGTTTTTATACTTATTTTCTTAGCAACTTTAAACTACTTCAAAAATACCAGTTTATATAAAATGTCAAGTGGGAATAACACCTTAAGAGATATATAAGTGTCACAACTCCATCCCACTACAATAAACTAATTTATATGAATCTAATAACATTTCGCTTATTTAGATAGCTAAACACATGAATTACACAAGCAATGCATATTAAACAATATTTATAAGCAATTATAAGATTCCGACTTTAATTTTAATTGCTTCCAACCAAATCACATATCATCACATTCAATCTGAATGGTTTATAACCCAATTGCTTACATTCAATTCACTTTTAAACCAATCAAATTCATATTCATCCCAATTGATTTCAAAATCAATTTTATTTGCTTTTGTCAATTCATAAAATTTTATTTACTTCTGCTTATAACGAACGACCAATTTTCTTATGTAGTTCGACGATATTTATTAAAGTAAATAATCACTTAAGCCTATAGCTCCTTTAAATTGATTTCAACTCAATTTATATTTAATACCATTCCATGTTAATTTTATTCATAATCCTTTCATTGCATTTTATTTCATATCCAAATAGCTTTCATTCAAAACCATTTTATTAAACCCGAAAACATTTCATACTACTATACTAAATAACCATTTCACATATTCCCTTAAGCCGAGCTTCCATCAAATGTTTACTTAAGTTAATTTATTTACTTCAAGTTAGTTCGCCTCGTAACTTAAGTTTATTTTTTTGATAACCAAATTCCAATTTAAACTCTGATTTTTTTATTCAATTAAATTTCATCCATTTACTGATATATTTGATTAGTACTTATTTCACTTCACAATTTCTAACTTCCAAACTTAATTCATTCCTGAGCTCATTAAATTAATATCAAGGCTATTCAATTTATTTATGCTTGAATTGGATTTGTTTGCAACTCAAACCATTTCTATTTTATCCAATTCCATTTCATTTGACAACATTTCCACTTATATTTAATTTACTAACAATCCATGTTGAATTTTATTTATAACTCGAGTTCATTTTCAAACTTCATTATTAACTTACAAATCAACTTTTATTTAACCAATTTAGGTTCCATTTCCATATTTCATCGACTAATTAATTACCTAATTAGTTCGCTCCAAACTTATAATTCAATATTTGATTTTTATCTCAAAAATCACTTCATTTAATTTTCTTGAGTTCAAATTTATTTTATAATTCAAGTTTGGATTTTCTTTCATTTTTCAAAATATCATACTATTTTATTTTGGGTTACTTATCTTACTTTTCAAAAAAAAAAATCCACTTTTCCATCAATTCTATTCTTGAATATATTCACATTTTATTTTAACTCAAGATTTACACTTATTTATAGCCCAAGCATACTTTTATTTAACTTAACTTACACTAAATTCAACTTCATACCCTTTTTTTTTGAATTTATTTAGGTAAGAATTTAATTTATTCAATATCAACTACAACTCAATTCAATTTAAATTTTCCATTCAATCCATTCACTTCCCCATTTTATTCATTTAACTAGTCTACTAATTTATTTCAGTCAAACCATAATCAATTTTAATTTCAACAATTTAATTTCTTCAACTTAATCTAAGTTAAACTTCATTTTTAATTTTAATCTCAAAATTCAAATCTCATACTTTCCTTTCTTATTTAAAAATCATTTCAGTTTATAAGCTTGTAACTTATTCTCTAAGTGATTTTTAAATTATTTAAATAAGGATTCCAATTTTTTTTCAAACTCCCCGGAATTTAAACTTCCACCTTCCGGTTTAAGTCCTATTTTAATTATAATTCATTTATATAATTTATATTTATACAAATTCTCATGTTAGTTATATAAACAATTTCAGATTTTATAATCTTGTTTGTCTATAATATTATTATCCAAACACTCCTATATATATAATAATTTCAGAAATTATTCCTTTTACACCAAAATATGTTTTTGGATAAAATTATTTCATTTACCTCATTTCTAAAATAATACCGTGTCAGTTTATCGTGTTCAAGTGTTTATAAACTCTTATCGAATTAGCTGCGCCACTACTCGATCAGAATTCATATTCCACTCAACCAATAAGTCAACACAATATTAAAACAATTTATATTCACTAACAAATACATGCTCATATCTATTAATATTCTCAAACTCATTATAGAGTACTACTGACTCTAACTCTAGCGAGTAATAACCACCAGAGCCAAGGTTCTCGCTTAACCTTCAGTTCTGATACCAACTGTAGCGGTCCGTAGGCTTTTCAAACATCCGGACAACGGCCACTCTCTGCCGTAGCCTACAGTGGTACCTCGAGTTTGCTTTTACGGCCAGCCTGTCGACTGCAACCAACCACTCCTGGACGTGTAAGAGGAAGAGTCATCTGTTCGCTAGCTAACAAGAAGCGAGAAACTCCTATCATGCTGTAATGAAGCAAATCCAATTCCGGTCTCTTTGAAACGATCAACGCATTTGCCAATATTGATAGTCGGTTATTTAACTATTAGATAACATTCACAAGCAACCATCGGGCCTTAAATAATTCTCCAAATTATTTATTTCAAAATATCTACACAAGATATTATTTTCATATTTCAACACTTTGAAAATAGTTTCAAATTCCTTTTATTCTCACGGAACAAATTCTTAACCTTTGCCTAATACTTAGAATATTTTTCCACTTCATTAGTTGCTCAACACTTGGAAAATATTCCTTTTTATTTCCTATTTCTGTAGAATATGATTGATCTCTGTTTATTCTTAAATAGACAAAATATTATTGTATAGTCCATTCCGAGTACGTTGGTTAGGTAATTATATGTGCATAATGCTTTTTCTTATTACTTACATTTCTAATGTGAGCACATATATACGTACGAGAGATATAAGAGCTTTTACATCGATCAAATTCACATTCTTGCAATACGAGCATTACGGCTCGCGCTTCGCGCGTGATGAAGACACCCGAATTGTTTTTGTACAAAATGTATTTGTTTAATTCGTTTAAACGAAAATGTTTTCCACTAATATTTGGTCATATTTTTGTGTTGAATCGTACGTAGTTAATTTGAATTTGAATTTTTAAGTAGTAATACATAATTTTTTATTAGTTTAAAATTTTATTTATTTTATCGATTTATAAAAAACGAATATGCAAAGTAGTATCTTTGTTAGATCCTATTTTTAAGTGATATTAAGATTTGATAAATATTTATAGATGAAAATTTCAATTTGTAAATGAAGCTTAATTGTGAGATCCTGGTTTTAAGTGATACTAAATTTTGATAATATCTAAAAAGATGCATTTTTGGTATTTCACGCTGATAATAAAAGTTGTGATATTAAATGATTACAACTAATAATAAAGAAATACATATAAGAGTATTTTTGAAACTTCACGGTTAGATCAAAATTTGTGTTTTTATTCCAACTATTAATAAAGATATGGTGCCACAAATTGTATATAATATAAATTCAGCAACCTTGCCATCAGCTAACAAATGTTTATGCCATATGCTATTAAGTTTGCAACCTCAGTAATATTCCATGGGTTCACCAAAAATGCACCAGCTCCAAAGTAGTTTGTAATATTGATTCTGTGACTTTTCATTTATTCTGTCAGCATATTGATTTTATTCACCGAAGTAGTTCCTAATTGTACTTGCATTGAAATCAAGGTTAATTTTTACATCTATAGGTCATTATTTGTTTTTTTTAAATCTAGTGCGCGAGCAAGCGTCTTGGTATCATTGTTGACTGACGTGTTTTCTTTAATATTTTTTACAATAATACAAATAAACTTTTGTTTAATATATAACCGAGAATGAAAAATTGTGGTTTTTTGCTTTCAAATTACACAACCAAACGGTCGGTTTTTCCACCATTGTACGATTGTACTAGTACTTCTACTTTGTTTCTGATGATGTTAATAAAGTTTTAGTCCCATGCATTATCATTGCATACAATCGAAATTAATGAAAAATTACCGTAAATGCTTTTTCCTTTCTTTTTTTTTTCTTTTTAAATTACACACCATAACGTGGTTGTACCATCTTGGAAGACTTATTCTAGAATATATTTAACCTATTCAAATATATATGAATGAATAATAATAAAGTAAATTTTTTTCCAGATCTAAGCAAAGTGGCCTAAAATATTGGAAAAAGGGAACTTGTGGGATCAAAGGCCCAATTTGAAGGCATAGATGTAATTTTAATACGAAGGAAGACGGCCTAGGTTTAAGTTCCGGGTCCTATAAATTTCTGTTCAACCTCCGATTCCGTCGTCTTCATATTCATTTCGGCTGCCTTTTCTCATTCTACTCCTTCAAAATTCTCTGGTAACGACACTGGCACTGTTATTATTATTTCATGGTGTTTATTTCGATCTATATATCAATTGATCACTCAACCTAAAGCCCTATTCTGATCATGAATCAGATCGATTGTTATTCTCGCCCCAATTCCGTTTCATCAAATTACCCAGTTTTATGCATTTGATTCGATCAGTTGTGAAAATATGATTTTGCAATTATGTGCGACGTTGTAAAAAAAATTCCTCGTTCTGAAAGCTACAACGTAGCATGACAGACATCTATACACCCATAGAATATGAGCACCAAAATCTATTTCGTTTGTTCTATTTCCATTTAAAAAAAATAGGAATTAGTTCAGTTTATGCGTGGATCATAATTTGCTATAACCCAAGTAATTTCTGTCATTATGCTTGAATCGTTAATTCTGTAACATGGCAGACTTTTATACACCCATAGCATATGGGAACTTTCTTTATTTTATTTTTTTGCTTAAATGATTTTTGAAATTCTTCTATATTTGAAGTTTGGGTATGAAATAGTATGGCTCAGTTTGGGTGTTGAGCCCCTACATAGCTCTTGAGAATGCTGTAAATTTCAATAATGGAACGTGCCTACTATATTATTGGGTTTCGCTTGTTTACAGCACGTTTGACACAGTTTTTTTAACATCATATCATTTGTATATGAATATTAAGTCTGTTTGTGCAGGTCATGTTGTGTCTATTGGTACAAACGATAGCATAAATTCGAACAACATTATAGGCAATTATTATTTAAGTGCACGTACTGTGGTATATAACGACTTTCAGATTTCGTCCACATTATAGTGTATTAGATTTATAAGAAAAACAATTGACATTTTAATTGCTGACAATTAAAATATCCGCACTTATGTGAACAAAACTGCAACTATTGGGTTGTAGAAATTGTTAATGCAATGTTTAATTTTTTCAAGAAGTAAAACAACATATTTTTATTATTAAATGATCTATCTAAAATTTATCATGGTGTAATATCGATATATTTTACTATGTCTGAAAATTTAGTACAATGGTGTTTAAAAACTAACCGAAAATCTATTAAATGATCGAGCATGCTTCTCCATTTCTATCTGTTTTGCATTGAACTTCGGAAAAAAATACAAGGTTGTGTATATTTTGATATTCAAAGTTTCATAACATCCACTTTCAATGAAATATTCATAAATAAGTATACATTTTGGAATATATCGGTGAAAGTTCAAGTTCATTAACATTTGAATATCAACACACACAGTATAGCTTCACTTTATGGTTTGAGAATTATCGTGATTAAGTGTAAAGTGGATCCATGAGTTGGTTGGAATTTTTATTATGTTGGTTGGATTTTATTTTTTGGGCCAAATTGCATTAGGCTCAATTTTGTTCTCTATATCATCACTATTATTGTTGGAGATGTTGTGGTATGGGTTATTGAATTAAACATGGTTTTTTGCTTGCTTTTAAATGCATCTGCCAGACTACTTCGTATACGCGTGTGTGTAATTACATTATATATATAACGTACGAGTGTTATGGCACGTGGTTCGCGCGTGATAATGACACGTGCTTTATGCGTGAATTATTTTTCTATAAATTGAATATGTTAGATTAAGTGGTATTAAGATTTGGTAATATTTGTAGAGGAAAATTTTTAATTTGAAAAGAAAATTTAGTTATTAGATCTTATAGTTAAGCGACACTAAGGTTTGATAATATCTATAGAGGTTTATCTATTAGATCCCATGTTTAAGGGATATTAAGATAGATTCGGTAATATTTGCATATGAGAAATTTGAATTTGCAAAAGAAGTTAGATCCAAATTTAAACGATATTACGATAGAGGAGCATTTTTGGTAGGTAACGTTGATACCAAAAAAGTGTGACACCAAAGGTACAACCATTAATAAAGAAGACATGTGAATTAGTCATATGTATATGTGAATTAGTCATATATATTGTGTGTGTGATTACATTATATATATATATATTTGATGTGTACGTAGAAGTACATATTTTTAATTTTATATTTAATTTACTTTTATTCAAATAAATGTCGTAATTGGATATTTTTATATGTTTTTACCAAAAGCCATATGTTATCAAATCAATATTTATTCATCTTCTTTTAGGGGCAAAATAGTAATTTTGTGCATGTATTTTAATTTTAATAATATTTATTTGCACATTTCATTTTTATTTATAAAACTTTTAATGAAAAATGAAAATGGTTTCATGTATGTATGCATGCACAAAGTTGGAAGATAGAGGAACGAAGAAATAAAAAAATTCATGAAATCATGGAGGATCCTGCCTACTTTTATTTCTTCCTTTCTTTGTTTTACAACCTTTGTACTTCGTACATACATGAAGCTTCTTCCATTTTTTTATTTAGATTCTTACAAATAAAAATAAAATGTGCAAATAAATAATCTTAAATTTAATACTTGTACAAAATTACTATTTTTCTCTTAAATGAAGATGAATGAACGATGATTTGATGACATTTGAATTGTTGTAAAAACATGTAAAATACCAAGTTATGACCTTTATTTAAATAAAAGTAGATTAAATATGAAAGTAAAAATACGCACTTTTACGTGCTCATAAAATATATATATTTACACACTCATAAAATATACACACACATACATGCTTTACTATTAAAATTAGTAAATCTACTTTTTATCATACTAATTGCCGTAGTTTACCGGTTTAGCATGAAAATCATGACTAATTGATTGGTAATGGATTCATAATGAGAAATTTACTGTAAACGTAACGATTCAATTCTATATATTTGTGCAAGCTATGATACATTATAAATGATAAAGCTGCACAATTTTTCTCTTCTATTTATGATCCAATATAGAGATTGAATTTTTATTGAGTCAATTTTACTTGTTAGTGTAAGAATCAATCATTAAATTTAACTTTAATTATATATAGTCTCCATAGTGGATTGTGATTATGAAAGGAGTGCTTTTATTTCTTAAAGTTGTAATACAAAACACAAAATAATAGTATTGAATTGAGTTAAATGCAATTCGGTCCAAATTTCAAATTCAACCCCCATGATAAAAGTAAGGAGATCGCTATCGCGAGTCGCTCAAATGTGAATGAAAGCTTACTCGTCGACAGCCGTCATTTGTCCTTTTCATTTTAGTCCAAATTGGTGGGATTTGGAACCATATAGATATGTGCATTTTGGGTTGAAATGATAAAGGATGAAGAACGGCTATCAGCAACTTCTCTATATCGTTGAAACGACTCAGTATAGCAGTTCTGTAGGTGTAAAGCATCTATTAAATTCGCTTCCAACACGACTGAGAATGAGAAGCTTATTCGTTGATTGTTTGTTTTTCCTTTTAATTTCAATCCAAATTACATTTGAACTGATCCACGTTCTCCTGGTTTATTGGACTAAAATAAAAAAATAAAAACAAACGATAAGTGTCCGCTAGCAAGCTTCCATTCACGTTTGACCGACTGGCCATAACAACCTCCTTCACCTAATCTTGATTGTTCCTAGATCGTAAAATGATTGCTTTATTTGAAGAGAGCTGCCGAACTTAATCGGACAGTTGCCTATACGGCCAACTCTTGTCATGTGATTGGTTGAGTCCATTATTATTACTTTAAATCTAGATAGTGATATCAATGGTTGCTTTATGCACAACTATTGCTAGTATTCTTCTTATTTGAATTAACTCATGTCAGTCTAGGTTGAAGAACTTGCATTTGATTTTTCCATCAACTCTCTTAGTTACAAGATTCTAAGGATATGGTATTGCATCGTAAGGTAGTACCCCTTTTGTGGTATATATATAGAACAATTTTAGGTCCCGTTCAACTGTCAATGGGATATGGGAACAATATGTGATCATTTTTGCAGTTTGTCCCTGTACGAGTTGAGCGACTTTTATTCTATTCTTTATTGGAAGCATACGTATCCCCTTTTGTTTATCCCTTTAAATATAACTTCAGTCTTTTGTGCTGAAAAGTTCTAATATGAAATAAAACCTCGTTGATATGATCTAATTATTGGTAGGATCATTTCTGCAGAATTTTATATCTTTTAGAAATTCTATCCTATTCAAGTCTGGTTAAAATAAATATTTTTATAGTCCATATTGGGCTATAATTTTGAATATGTTTAAAGTTTTAGATTGTCTTTAAATTTTGCGTAGATGTTCATGGTTATAGTAGATGCTATATTCTTAAAAATATTAATTTCGATGGCGACTAGCAAATTTGCATTTATCTTCTTTCTTGGGGAGCTACAACTTAATGATTCTTTTTATCCGTTGCTTATCCGTTGAAATCAAAGCAATGAAAAATGATATATGATGAAGCATTTACACTTGAGTGCTAATATATAGATTTTTTATTTATTTTCAGTACTACATTTTTCTTATTGAACATTTTTTTTCTGTTTTTTCCTTTAAATTATTTAAGTATACAAGATTGCAATGTTCAAAAAAGTAACAACCTTGTGTTTTGAATTTGGGCACAAACACGTGAATCCTTATTTGTTCCTTATATTTCAGTTTTTTTTGGATTTGAAAGATTTTAATAACAGCCTATAAACTTAGAAATTGTTGCAATTTAGCGATAAATAGTTAGAAAACTGATGGATTTCACTGATTTTTGGGATTGAGCTTCAAACTCTTATTGAATCCATAGCCAATATTAGTGGTGCTTTTGAGATGCATTTAATGGAGTGGATTCTTTCTCTTCTTCATCAAATAAGATCTTCGCAGCCCTCTTCATCGATCGCCCTCTTCTTCATCGATCGCCCTCTTCTTCATCAATCGCCTTCTTCATTTTTTTAATATCTAACTTGTGGATACAGTTTTTTTTCTATTGGTGTAATTATCTAATGATCACATTCTTGGGAATCCAGGATGTTCATGCTTTCACTTCTTACGCTTTTTTCTCTCGTCGAGTTATTAAATGTAGTTTATAATTGTATAATGTGTAATTTTTATGAGAATATCATTGAAGTTGATGGGATTAATCTGGAAGAAAGGTATAGTTCTCATACAAAGTGTAGCTGCAAATGATCCTGAAAACTATATAAGAAAAAGAAGTCCTGAAATCGCCCAATATTTTATGATCTTCAACACTTTCACATACATTGCACCTTTTAAATATTACCCTTAAACCATATCCACCTATTCAATGTAAGCATAAAACTAATGCTTACATATACACATAACAAGTGATTGCTTCTGAGCTATGAAATGTAAAGGATGCAAGAAATTTCCGCTCTGCTACTTACATTATAAATATTCTTATAATGAAATTCAAACTTCGACAACTCAATTACCCTCTTAGTCAGTATACTAATGCTTTTAATTGTGAATTTTGTTGAGCCACAAATGTGTAAGACAATCAGTGTGGAAAAAGTGCAAGATATGTTCTTGTCTTCATTCGGGATCGGGACTTTTGCCTCTGGTACTAAACTAAAAAAAATGGTCAATGGATTTCAAGTTTAATTAAAGATCAGTTTCAATGTATTCCTTTTAATTCTTTATGTAGTCCCTTATATGTGGTTGGCAGGAATACTGACCTAATAGCGTCTACCATATGTACAATTTGTAACATTACATGCCTTATAATAACATAAACTACTATACAAGAATATTGTCAAAATCACGTTACTTGACTCTAAAAGAACAAAGAAAAAACTGTTGAACCACGTTAATTTGGAGTAAGAACAGTTTCTCCATCGTTGAAATAATATTTTAATTTATTTTATGTAAATTTGGATTGTAGATGATTGCAAGTAATCTGTCTACTTGGGAAGCAGCAATAATGCAACATGAAAGGTGTCAAATATTTGGATGAAATTCACTGTACGGTAACAATTTGAAATATCTAGGTTTTGTAATTATTTCTTACTTCTAGATTTGCATTTTGATGAGTTGCGTAATGTACTTGAAAGAATGATTCCTCTATTGTTCATATAACAATACGAATATCTAATAGAGATGCTTGGGTTTATGCAGTAAATGGGAGTTTAGTGACTCATACTTAGTTTATGCAGCAGATGTTTTTTCGAATGGCGCATGACAGATTTCTGGCCTAAGAGGAGTCTTGTTCCTCATGACACGATGGACATATCATTTTCAGATTTCAAGGTAACTAGATACAGCCAATAACAATCAGTAGTAATGAAGCATTATCTTTTTGTCTAGCTGCAAATTCAATATATAAGTATGGACAATTTAAGTTGAGTTTTCTATTAAAGAACCATGGGATATTTTATTTTAAAGAACCATGGACAATTTAGCTAGCAATTTACCATCACATCAAACTAGTTATATTCAACTATATATGTGTGTGTGTGTATGTTTATATATATATATTTATATATATATGCATATATATATATATATACATACATACATATATATATATATATATATATATATATATATATATATATATATAACCACCGATTAACACTAGTATTTAAAAGCATTTAAATTAGTTGATATCAACTCACGATGTGCTTTAGGTGAAGTTAAATGAAGCTTTTTTTTTTCAAGCAACTAGTAACAAAATCATATAGAACGCCACATAGGATGCTAAATAGATGACCACAGTTCACATTATATCTACTGTATGTTATCAATTGGACCAGTTAGCATTTGCCTTGACTTATCCGTTGTACAAATGTATTCAACCCGTACATGAAATCTAACACTAGTATTGATGATAGAGTATCCATTGTGAATCATCTAACAACATGGATTCCACTATCTTCTTTTATGACATGAATGTTCATTTTAAAAGATAAACCACTAAAAGTGTTTACTTGTACTTTAGCAACGCTTGGGAAAAGATTACCCTCTCATGTCATACGCAATGAAAGTAGTTGGTCAAATCTTTAACCTGAGTAAGTGTAAAGAATTATATAAAGTCCATATTTCAGTCAAAGCTACATAAACATAAGTTATAGTAAACAAACTGAAATTATGATACAGAATCAATTGTCATACATCAAATTTTTAACAGCTGAAAGAAAATGTTCTGATGGTACCTACAAATACCTAGATCTTGCTAGTTGCTTATTTTGATTTTTGTTCATATCTAAATCATCTGACTAAAACCATAAAACACAATTATTTTTTCCATCACCTTCCAATTAGAAAGGGTACCGATGGTTCGATCCAGACAAACAATAAAACAACTCTAACGCGAGCATGGTTTCTCATTCATGTAATAACTAATAACACAAATGATCCATATCCTTCCTATAAATTATTGAATTTAGTACTCGCAAGATTATTTCAAATCATGTGCTTAGAAAACATTGAGGTCAAAGATTCATTCACTGTTCAAAATTGTTAAATGTTTGTATGAATGTTTACATCATAAATCTATAACACTGTAGGAAAGTGACATTAACCATAGGATATCCTGGGGGTTGTATGGAACCCAGACTGTGATAAGCTAGTTATGGCTTCCAATATAATAGTTATGTTGATATGGATGAATATCTTGTCACCACTGAGCTTCAGGTTTTTCTTTACTTCTGATTATACAATACGATATTATTCACATATTTTAAGTTGCCAAACAAATTTAGCCACACTATCAAATCCTAATAAATGCAAAAAAGGGAAACTTCTTTAATTGTTTGTTGCTTTGTTATACTAAGTTATAAATTTGAAGGACATATGACATGAAGTTAATTGTCTACAATGAATTTTAAGCAAGGAACCACAGCAAGAACACATTTTTAGTTTATCTAGCTCTGTCAATTATTGGATTAGATTAATTTTGTTGTAAGATGTATTGAATTTATAAGTAGCTTATAAGCCCAAAAAAGAACTGAGAGAATAGAAGCCTTGAATAAAAGTTATAGTTGGAAAAGTTTGTTAATAATTTTTAGATAGGTGCGCACTCCACCATGCCCACATTATTATCTTCTGCTCAAAATAATGTAGAACTGTTGGGTTGAAGGTCTATTGAAACAATTTATATGTATGCATCATTCTTCTAGAATCATAGAAGATCGATATTTTGGAATTTCATGGACACCATTCAACATAAATGAACTATTCAAGACAAACTGAATTAATTATTCAAGACAATGAATATGTAATGAGTGAAGGGTCATGCTTATAGTTTAGGCACTGTACATGCACACACGTAAATGAAAATAGGAACCTCTAATGTTATTAAAATCTTATCTTAGTATGTTCTTAAGTCAGTGGCGAGATCATCTTCCACAAATGGGGATATGAGAACAGTATATATATTAAAAAAACGTTAAAAGAATAGATGCGGATATACGAGAAGAATTATATAAAAAGTAAAAACATTGGAAAGCAGTTCTTCTGGCTCTGTTCAGGTGATTCATCTTCCTGTATGTATTTCTGTAAATTTTACATTGTATGCCTAACAATTTTGATTTTACTAACTTTGTAATTATAAAATATAATTATTATTGATGTAAGTTTCGGTTTTCTTTTATCTCATTTGCATTCTTAAGCTATTTGTATCCTGACCAAAAGGCCTAGAAAACTAATATTCTTCCCTGTAAGCATTTGTAACTTACCTGTAAGCATTTGTAACTTACATGGTTAATTGCGTTTAGATTCAAATATGTTTATATTTGTTGTTAGTTGCATTTGGATTACTTGGGAATAATTTCGTGCATGCAGAGTCTTTACCTGCATATGGAATGAGGTTTCTTTGATTGATTTAGCAATAAAACTAGGGCTGTCGATGGATACCCGAAAAATTTAAAATTCGTCCATCCGTATCCGGAAAGCGTATAAATATCCGATATCTGGAAAAACGGATGCAGATGTGCAGATGTAGATACAAAGACATCCACATTTTGAAAATTATCCGTTCGGTTTTTTTTTTCAAGATTATGGTTTAAATTATGTGTCTTTTAGTAAATAAAAGACATTTATTTATTGTTTTATTAATTTAGAGGTTTAAACTATACCACTAAATGCATATTAACTACTCAAAACTATCTATTATCATAGTTTATTTTTAACACTTTAATAACCAATGAGATTGAAAAAAGTTTACGTTAAAATAAAAAGTTTCATTTATGTTTCTTGATTTATCGATCATTAGTGAATAGGATAATTATCCGATATTCATCTGTATCCGCGAATGTGGATATTCGATATCCGAATATAATTCTGAATGCGAATACGGATACGACACTATTCGCATTCAAAAGTATCCATTGACATTCCAGATAAAACCTTACCCTATCAGTGTATCCCAACATACGGACATTCTGGTAAGTTCTTTTTCAGTAATGCACTTTGTATACATATCATTTCCAGTAATAATATTTAAAGGATATAGTTGCTTTAACTCATATGTGGAAGTTTTTTCATGTGTTGGTGATCGACCCTTCAGAATTCAACTACCTGCTTTTCTTTAACTATTATTCCACACTGCATTGTTTCAGCTGCATGGATTTTATTCCACTTAGATTTCACAAGAAGGATAAAAACCAGGTTATAGATAAAGACAACTTTAATGTTTGATAGCATATATCAACTATTACCAGGACCGGTCCAAAGGGTAGCCCACCAAGCCCGTGAGCTGGGGCAACCCACTGGGCCGGGGCAAAATTATTTAAAATTTGAATTGCAAAATTATTTAAATATAAAATATTAGCTACAAACTTGTATTGTTCGGTGATTTTGTTCAGTGGTAACGTGTAGTTTATACTGAGATGTGCTGAGTTCAAAACCTATAGGGGCAACATTTTTATGTATAAAAATGTTCTGCAATAGATTTGCTTTTTGGGCTGGGACACTACATTTATTGGGCCGGGCCTGACTATTACCTACAGTATTTGGTTACATAGTTACATATTGTTATACTCAACAGATTTTGCTTGTTAAGTATTGATAACCAAACAGTCGTTAGACTTGATAACCAAAGAGTCATTAGACCTGTCACAGATGCTAATTATTACCTATAGGTTTTGCTTGTTATGTATGGATTTCAAACAGTTAGCAAAACTTAAACTTCATTTATATGTGTTAACTCACTTGATAAACTTCTTAAAGATTGTCTAGACTGCAACATTGCTAGTTTATAACACAATCTTAGTTTGATATAAATGCATAAAATTGTGAAGTACTGCTTAGCTTGTCTGGTATATATTTCGATGGTTTTAAAAAAATAACATTTCCAGTAAATTTTTTGGTATCGTGGACCTCATCTTCCATTGTTCTCGCATGAAGCAAATGTTCCAACAAAATGAAAAGATGATCAAAGAGCTATTGGAAGAGAGGAAACGTGACTAAGTAGATGCTGCAGAGCAACTCAGATCTGGGCAAGAGGAAATAGAACGTCTTAAGCATGAACAAACAGAGAGAAGAGCGAGTTGAGTTTAGGATCGACTGCACAGTGAGGAGTGGAAATGAATCAACCACACGAGCAAATGCTAGAGCAAATTCAAGCTCAATCTCAAATGCAAGTTAAGATGACTCGTGTGATGGAGACATTTATTGTTAAACATTGAGTTCCATCCACAACATTGAGTTAATAGTTGATTTTGTAATGTAATTTCCATAGTTGAGATTATTTTGCATTATTCATGTTAAATTTGACGAAATGTTGAAATTGATATTGGATATGATATTTGGCTAATTGAGATTATGTGAAGTGTGATATCATGTTTTTATTACTTAAACTAGTATAAAATGCAAATACATATTTAATAGTTGGAGATATTTAATTTTTATTTAATTGAGAAAATAAATGGACGGGTGTCTTGTATGTGCATAAGCTTTGGTAATCACAGCGCTTTTACTTCAAGTAATATATGGTCGGAAATGTGATTGTGGTGGAGTTTGCAAATTGATGGTGAGATTCCTTTGATAAACTAGGGTATTTGGAATTAAAAAAAACACAGTGAAAATTTTATTCATTAAATTCTCTTTATTTATAGTAGAGATATGTATATTTATAGTTTACGAAATTATATAAGTGGGCAGTTGCATAAACTATGATTGAGTTTGGAAATAATAAATAACATAAAATATATTAGAATCATCGACATGTTTGCTTATAGAGAGCAAACAAAAAAGGACGGTAGATTTGTTGGTAAAATGGGTAGTGAATTCGTAATCAATTCATTGGTAATTTGTTGCTAAATTCAAATGAATATACAGATGCTTTACTAACTCCTGTAAAAAATGAAGGTCGTCCGTCTCATTATATGGAAAGAAATGTTCTCAAGTCAATTTTATGATGGTACATACAACCTCATCATATTTCTCCTAACTCCAGCAAAATGTCTTCCATTTGGAAATTCATCCTAAAATTTATTAATATTTTTAACTGGGTATTAAATAATATAGTTCATTCCGGTAATAACAGTCTTTTTGGCACGATGACTGGATTCTTCCTGTTCCATTGAGAGTGGAATGCAAGTTGTATTTCGACATTTGTAATTTCAAAAATGCATTAATCTCCAGGCTATATATTTGCCAGATAATGACTTTCTATGGAATTTTAGTTTTAACCATCCGTTCGTGGATAATACCTTGACTCAATTTGTAACTCTTTGCTCTAAGCTTGAGTTACATACCGTAGCCAACGGGAATGACATTAAAAATTAGGGTAGGGAAAATAACAAAATATACTCATCAACTGTGACAACCCGATATTTTCAACCATTCGTATCCGTATATGTCGGACTTGAATTGCTCAAAATACCGCATTGTAAATGAAATTTGGCAAATGTCAAAATATACAGTAAATAAATAATCACAGACACACAGAGTAAATAATAATGCAGCGGAATTAAAAGAGATAGTAGTTCATGAAGCTACTATATAAAAAAAAGATACATCAGAGTTAAACAAGATACAACAGAAGAGTAACAAGATACATCAAGTACAAATCAGAATACGTCACTGAAACACTAGATACAGAAAGCAAAATAGATGGCTGGGTCTTCAAGCAAAGCTCCAACTCCGAAGGTGAATCTTGAATGCAGAATCACTCAATCGGACTCGAGCGTAAAGCAAAACACAAAACACTCGAGTCAGGACATAAATACTTATGAACTGTAAATCAACTCAAATAAACAGTAACAAAAATGCATCAGTAACTTAAAGGATGCTTGCGATCGCCCATCCTTTAAGGATCCGTTAAACTATTTACTATGTAGTAATATTGCGCTATTACAATAATGTCTACAGTAAGATAAACTTACTTTAAAATAGCGTTTCCGGCTTACCCATATCACCTTTCACACATAATAGTCCCAGTAGTCCATCCAATATCATGATATCTCCAGATCGGGAGGCTATCAGAGGATACCACACGGGCTACGGGAGAAAAACTAACTCATATTAAGGCTCGCTATGATAGGTGACACGGCACACAAGGCAATGTCAGGGTAGATATACCAATTACGCACACGGGCTGGTGGTAACGTAGCAGGTACATACGCCCACCTCGGAACACACTCCCAATCAAAATTGGAGGATGGCCATCTAATCAATCACAAGCAAGAGTATACTATCGAAGAATGTGTCAGACCAAAGGAGCTACCCCTTTTGCCCCGAGATCGCTCTTGTTTTAGCCACCTTAAGCCAACTCACGGGAGTCGGGTCAACGTAATATACCTCAAGAACGTCGCCACCAACCTACTCCATTCTGAAATCTCCACCGCGTACACAGTTGTTAAAGTGGTTTTTGGAGTTGGCAGAGAGTATGACAACTTCCGATCTCGGTCTCTTTAACAACCAAACGTTATTATAACGCCATGGTCATTTCAAAATAGTTTATATTCAAAAATCAAATCATTTCATTTCAAAACTATATTCCTTTCAAGATAGTTTATACTTCGAAACCAAAACCATTTTTACTTCAAAACTATATTCAAATCAAAATAGTTTGTACTTCGAAACCAAAACCATTTTTACTTCAAAACTATATTCAAGTCAATACGATATCATTTCCATTTCAAACATATATTCACCTTTCAAAAATCATAATACTTCAAAGTTATAACTCTTTCGAAACCAAAATACTTGAAATCATTACACTTTGAAAATCATAACATTTCGAAATCATACATTTGAAAATTTCAAATTAATTCAATTAAACTCAACTTTCAAATTTCCAATTTAATTCAATTCAAACCATCAGTTTCAATTCGATTCAGTTTTCCAACAAAACTTTTCAAATCTTATAAATTTCAAATATAGATTTGATCTACAAGATAAACCATCCAATTTTAATATATTTCCAAACTTTAATATCCCACATTTCAAAACTAAACTTTATAATTTCATAAATTCATATCTCAAATCTAATTTCATTATTATTTAGTTTTGAAATATTCATTTCATAAATCCAATATTGTATAAATAAACTTAAATTACAATTAAACCAAATATCTTTACATACAAATATAAACTTCAAATTTTCATTTATCAAAATCAAATATCATTCCAAATTCACATTCTTTATCAAAATAAAGATTATATCATTAAAAACCATTTCGAAATCATTAAAATATCATATCCTTCAAAACCTCATTATTAAATATTTATTTGAATTTAATTTCAAACATTAAAATTTAAATATCATTTAAAAATCAAATATGTCATTCATTTATTATTTCAAATATCATTACAAAAATACATTTCAAAATTCCATTCAAAAATTCATTTATCTCATTTGATTTCATTCAATTTAACATATAACCAAGTAAACCTTGTTTAAATTCAAATTCAATGCAAATTTCTTAAAATTCAAATTTAAATATTAAATTATATTCAAAACTCCTTATATTTCACAAATAATCAATTCCAATAGTTAAATCATTTAACACTTTAAAATATAACACAAACAGTGTTAAAATCTATACCATTTCAAAACATTGACAAAATATAGCAACGACAGCGTTTATAAAGTGCTATCGTAGCTATAGTTTCCAAAAGAGTTAGTTCAAGAATAACGGCATTTATAAATTGCTGTAATAGATATTTAGTTATTTCAAACATAGTTACGTTCAAAACAACAGCATTTAAAATGCTGTCATAAGACTACAACATTTTTAGGAAATGCTGTTAATAAAATTTCAGATTTTATTTTAACTTTTCAAAAACAACAAAGCTTCAATTCTTGTTATTTAAATTTATAAATCATATTTCTAGACTTTAAAATTTCATATTTAAATCATTTTAACATATGATTTATCATAATAAAATTTTAAAATCAAATGTTCAATTTTTAAAACTCAATTCATTTATTAAGTCAAAATTTCACCGTTTATTAACTTATAAATTAAATAAAACTTGGCATTTTACTTTAAATATCATTTCAAACTTTAAATTTAATTTCCATTATTTACTTACATTTTTTTAAATAAAATTTAAAGTCGAAAATCACATTTCAAATTTACATACTTAAATTCACAAATTAAAAACTTAAGGTTTAACTTTCACAAAACCATGAAATATATATTTTTAATCAAAAGTTCATACTTTTAAAAATACATATCTTAATAAAATCATTTAAAAATATATCGGGGGGTCTGTATATAATTTTCTAACCTAGGTCAAGTGGTACGGATATATATCATTTCAATCCGCAGTTTAAAAAGAAAACCCAGGTTCTATCATTTCAAACCCGCAATCACAAGTAAATAAAAATAAATAAAAATCGCTCAGGCCTATCATTTCAGCATATAACGATTTTTCCCTATTCTAATATCCGTTCGGGTATGTATCATTTCAACCCAAAATGATTCTATTCTAACAGGGAACTTGCAGTGTGAACATATACATATACAACATAAACAATGCCAATATCACAATATAATGTCAAATATCAGATGTCAGGTGATAATTATCAGAGTTAACATGGTAATAACATGGAATAACAAAACATATGATCATCATTAACTTGCATAACATTTTAATTACTAAACACTTGTCATCCATTTATTATTTCATAAGTAGAAATGTCGGAGTGAGAAAGACTCACATTTTCAAGCCGAAGACCACTACGACACACAAAACGATTCCAAAGGCACGACAAGCACGATTCAATACGACTTTTGATTTGAACGAATGGGAGCCTAGATGATGATCTTGTAACAATCCGATAAACATAAACAATATAACATAAATATATAACACAAAACAATATCGAAATGACTTGAAATAAAAAGCAACAAAGGACAAAGTGATTCGACCTTTCTTTAACCATTCAAGTGGTTGGTTGGCCATGACATCATTTGGCTCAGCCATGATCAGGTCTAGACCTGAAACGCTCATCCAATGGTCAGAAAAAAAAAGGCAAAACAATGGGATGATGATGGTAGGAGTTGCAACTTGAAAAAGATAAAGGGTCAGGCAAAATAAGTGGAGTTTTGGTGCATGTAGGCTCGGTCTACACTATATTGGGCTCGGCCCATGCTTGGTTCATGACTGGACAGAGGAGAGGCTGATGGTAGTGGGTCAGGTTATGATGGTGGTGGAGCTAGCGAGGTGGCCAAGGCAAGATATGGAAGGGTATGGTGAAGTTATGGCTCGGCTAGCATGTTTTGGTGGAGTTTGTTGCAATTTTTGTGGTGATGGCTTCATCAAGTGGCACGGCCAGATCTATACAAGGTGGAAAGGAGGTGGTGTTGCCATGTATGATGGTTGTGGTGGTCGGTGGAGATGAGGTGGCAGGGGCCTAACAAAGCACAAGAGAGAGTAAGGCATAAATCAACGAAAAATGAATAGAAAAAAGTAGAAAGAAGAAGCAAAAAAAAAAACTCACCAAATTTTCTCAAAAAAAGAAATGGCCGTGAGTTGTTGAGAAGAGGAGAAGTTTTCACGTGAATAATGAAGAAAGAACATGGCTACAGAAAAAAAATGTACGGCCAATCAAAAAATGAAGAGGCAATTAGAAAATGAAATGTCAAAGTATATGAAAAGTCAATGGAAAGTGAAAGGTTTTTGACTATTGGAATTTATTTTTCTTTTAAATCAAAATAACTAAATAAATTTCAGTAAAATAAAAATAAAAGATGAAAAAAATAAAATGAAAAAGAAAATATAATTTAAGGAAAAATAGAAAATAATTAAGAAAATAGCTAATATATTGAAACTAGCATTTAAAAATTGTAAATAAAAGACAATAAGCTTTGGAAAATTATAACATCACTTTGAAAATATTTTAAAAATGAAATAAATACATAACATGCCATATTACACATAATAGAACATGTTTTGACAAATAAAAATATTATTTATATAAACTAAAATAAATAATTTTGATAAATAAAACAATTTACACACAATATTGTAAAAAGCATAACTTTCACAATATAAATCGGAATTCAACGAAACGAAAAGCAGTATTCTTGAAATTTAATTTATTTTCATAATAAAATATAAAATTCAAAATTTTAAATTTTAAATTTTAAAGTCAAAGTTTGACCATTTTGACCAAAATTCACTTTTTTTGTAAAATATTTAATATATTCAGGTTTGAAATTATAATTCACATACAAATCAAAATTAATATTTAAAATAACAAATATAATTCATTTTAATAAATAAAACAAAGTTTTATCCATAAATAAAATAAAGTTTTTAAATCAGGAATTTCAATTAAAATAATCAAAATATACAATTAAAATAATCACAAAATACAGAGTTGTTACACTCTCCCCCACTCAAAACTTTTCGTCCCTGAAAAGGAATGAGGTACGGAAAAGCACAGAAAAGGATAGAATGACAAGAAGATTAAAATTATACCTGATAACAAGATGACAAGAAGATTAAAATTATACCTGATAACTATTATTATAGGTAAGTTTAACAAGATGGAGATGAACTTTCCAAGATCCTCCAGAATCAAGAATACAAGCACGAGAAAGATCTTCTAGAATCTGATTCACCCTTTCCGCTTGACCGACGGTCTGTGGATGGCAAGTAGTACTCAGATTCAAGATGAGTACCAAATATTATAAAAAGATTTCTAAACAGACTGGTATAAGCAATAGTCTCCCCATTCTATAGGAAGATAAGGAAAATAAGGACAACCAAAAGATAGCTTGAAAAAAAATAAGGTAACAAATTTGAAACCCTGAAAATTTCAACTTAAATAGAACATAAATTTTACATAAATTTAATAAATCTTAACCACCTCTAATTTCATTATCTTATCATCCAATTATCTTGAATTAACAATTTCAAAAATCATGGATTTGAAAAAATCATTTATTATACTCACAATGTATTCAATAAATTAATTCTTCTTTATTCCCAATTATAATTAAATTTATTCCTCTCAATATATTTTATCACCTATGTTAAATATTTATACTTATTATAATTGCTTTAAATTTATTCTTAGTTCCTTTATCATCATTTTATATTGTAAATTATTCCATTACCCCTTTTTATTTTTACCTCTGTTAATCTTTTTATAACTAAAATTTAGGTGTATAACATTTATTATAACCACTCAAATTTTATTTTTAATTTTTTTTATATATTGTATATTATCCAATTACATATTCAACTTCTGAAAATTAAAGTAAGTTATATTGGAATGAAATTGGGTATCATACAAATAAAACTTTTTAATTTAATCATTTCAAGCTTGAATACTTATCCAAATCTTGAAATTATACTTGAAATTATCCTTCAAGATAAAATTTAGGAATTAAATTTTCGATAAATTCCAAACTATTTAGAGATAAATAAATGCACATATACAATATACATATCCATTCAAATTTAAATCATATATCAGCATATGTTATAAATCTAGTCTTATTTTAGAAATTCAAATCAATTAAATTTCCCAAAACAAAACTGTAGCAAGATCACAGAACGGTCTCTTCACTTTGAAACTCGAAAATGAATGTCGATGATGATGCAGTCATCACCGAAATTATTTTCCAGCGACAAAGAGAAGAGCACTAAATTTAAATTTAAAATTCTTTGGAAACAAATTTCTATTCGAAAATACTTTAAATAATACATCCTTTAAAACTTTAAACACAAAATTTGAAATCCGTCGGAAATTAAATTCTCTAATTCTTGTTTTAAATTCATTTTAAATTTCCAAATAAATTTATAACCATGTTTATAGTTCAATTATTTATATATGAAACAAAAGATAATGATACATAAAATCAATTATTATTTCTTAACAACCAATTCAATAAAATCCAGAAAAAGATTTATAATATAGTTACAAAATTATTTCATTACTAAATATGAAAAACATATTGTGTCAGTTTGCTCTGTTCAAGTGTTTTGGAAATCTTATCGATAGCGTTGATCAGACGAATCGATCAGAAACCCAAATCAACATCAACAACTCAAACAACACAGTATATAAAAAATTGTAAATATAATTTTACAAATGCTCTTCAAGAATGATTTGAAGATAAGTTGGACCAAAGATGGGACGATTAAATAACAGAATAAGAAGATGGATAAGCTTATATAAATCGCGGGCAACCTTAACCGGGTCAACCATGACTTAAGGAATAAGATCGATGTGAATTTCTGGGGAAAAATCAACATTCGGTCTCACGAGATAGAGTTTGGGATAATAAGGGATACTAGCATATAACCAAGGATATAAAATCTTTGGTGAATCGATGCTATTGTAAAGGAGTTTCACCCCTTTACAAATAATTTGAGATTGGCGGGACTGTCGACTCATTATAACGATCCTTCGAAGTGGAGTTATGGGATACTCCAGAATCAAAAGAAAATGAATAGTGAGGGACACGAAATGGATTCTGGAACCGCAGGGAACGTTCCAAAATTCAAAGGAATCGAGTCAAAAAGGAAAAGATTTAAACTCGAATGAAAGTGATTCTGTAAATACATTTACCCTATATACTGAGTTTTTCCTAGAGCTACCAGTGCTCTGATACCAAATATGACAACCCGATATTTTCAACCATTCGCATCCGCACATGTCAGACTATTGCTCAAAATACCGCATTGTAAATAAAATTTGGCAAATTTCAAAATATACAGTAAATAAATAATCACAGATCATAGACACAGAGTAAATAATAATACAGCGGAATTAAAAGAGATAGTAGTTCATGAAGCTACTATATAAAAAAATAAGATACATCAGAGTTAAACAAGATACAATAGAAGAGTAACAAGATACATCAAGTACAAATCAGAATACATCACTGAAACACTGGATACACTACTACAAAACATGCCATTTGCATCGCCTCATTTGAATCAGTTGAAGTAAAAACTGATGCAAATAGAACTATTTGCATCAGTTCTGTCTTAATAATCGATGCAATTGGTATGTGGAAAGCAACAGGTAATGAAAAATCAAATTTGCATCAGTTGTCACCAACAACCGATGCAAATACGTCGATGCAAATAGTTTTAGTCGCATCGGTTTTAAAGTCAACCAATGCAACTACGTCGAAAATAATAATTTTCGCATCGGTTCCCTAGCGGAGGCGATGCAATTTCAAATTATCTAGGTTATTCGTTGCTCACCTGTTACATCCCGCCTTTTCAAAAAAAATTTCGCCGCTCCCATTCTTTTCCCCAAATAATTCGCCTGCTTCAAAACCAAAAAACCTAAAAATTGATTGTCACCGTACATTATTTCGCAAATTAGATTTGGGCTACCAAATCACTGTTAAGCGATCAATTTCTATAGATTCCACAGTTCGTATTCGAGAGCGATTCAACGATGGTAGTTGCTTTGGGTGATTTGGGTTTATGAGGTGGTTCGTGGCAACTTGGCAAGGAAGATTTGGGTATTGGGTTTGAGATGTTGGTGATTGCAGTTTGGAGGAGATTGGGTTGTCGTGGTTTGTATGTGGGCTCGATCGGGGATTGCGGTGATGCTGCGCTTGGGTTTCTCGAGTTGCTGCTCTGGTTGGAGAGGATTTGGTATGGTACTATAGTGTGGGGTTCGAGCAGGGAAGTGAACTGATGGCAGTTTTTAAGTGAATTCGAACAGAGATGCTTTGGTATGTATTTTTTTATTTTTTTTTGAATGGATGATGGGTATTGATGGTTGGAAGTTTTGTAATGGTGGCAGCGATTGTTTGTGAAGATGGTTGATGATGTACAATTTTTATGTGCATGCTTGTTGAAGTTGCTTGTTGAAGTGTTGAAGCTGGGTTGTACGTGAACAGTAGGCTAGATCGCAGAGATTGAAGTCAAAGACTGTTTGGTTGGCTGTTGTTTGTCAAAGTGGTCTGTGGTGAAGACTGTAGTGATGGTGGAGTGTAGAGCCACTGGCAGTTGAGCTTGGTAGGAAGATTGTTAGGACAGTTGAGTTTGGTATGTAGAGAGGAGAGCAGGGTGGTTCGATGAGCAACAATGCGTAGTTTGTGACAGGGAATGGTAGCTTTTATTTCTAACTTTTATTTCTAATTTTTTTATTTCTAACATTGAAGGAAAGCTTTTATTTCTAATTTTTTTATTGCAACTCTGTGCATAAAAAGATGATCTATTACATGTAACATAAGAGAGTAATTTATGCATGTGCTAAAAGCCTAATCCATTTTTAGGGAGGTACCAAAAAACCCTTAGTTTGTATGGCCTCCATGTCATCATTAGTGATTAACTAATCCTCCACTAACATGTGCTTTTCTTTAAAATTTGGTCCATTAGTATAATCATATAATCCTATAATCCTATACGTTATACTATTATTTTAGTATCCACGTCAATAAGATTTCCCTACAGAATATTTGGTTATGAACATTAAAGATATACCATATAGAGGTAGAGAAAATTATCTAATTAATGAAGAATACCAAGTAACATGACAACCAGTTCTACTGAAATTTGCAGCTTAGTCAACTTTAGATCGTTTCAGTTGTGCATGCTAATAGCATCAAAGCACAGGCTTACTGAACTTTGAGTTTCAATCATAAAAACACTAAAACCGCAACACATTCAACGAAAAAGTGAACAATCATGTTGCGGTGCAAAAACTAACACATAATAAATTACAGCAATGGATTATGTAACAAGGTTTGATTACTCCTTATCGATATATCATTATGTATTATAGGAAAGAGTGACTTTTAAGACTGTTTTATTTGTTTTTATGTATGTTCGAAACTCTTTCCAATACACTTACCTATTCGATGAAATCGGATCATTTTTATTTTCGATTGCACGTTACTTTATTTACTTTCGTCTTATATTCTATGGTATCCCTACTATTTTATATACTATGGTTCCATTGTATTTTAACACAGACAGGGGATGCATATATCTCATAGCCGAGAACAAATTAACTTTTCAAATATTGTGATAAAAGACCTATCTGAACAAAATAAAATAACAGTCGAAGGTAAATTTTTACTATCAATTAATGACTAATATAAATTTTATTAACTAATGAATAGCCACTGCATACTAGACATTCTATTTATACTATCAACGAATGAAGTGCTTTTTTATACATTTGATCGATCGTTCTTCCAACTCATGACCTATATATCTTTCTTATGCAAATAAGGAGACTACGCCTTGGGTATGGAGTTTACTCATTGGATATTAAATATGTCAAATTCTATTTCAAAAAATTACGCCCTCTACAATAAATAAAATTTCAAAGACTAAAATATCCTTAGAAAGCAATGTATTTTTTTTCACTTCTATTATCTTCTTGCGTTAGTTTGTTAGCCTAAACCAACGCTTTTTCAAAACTCTAGTTTCTAAATCAGTGGAAAAAATTCAGTTTTTCACTAAGTTATTTTTTTGGGTTTACAGATTTACGAAGAATTATTTTTATTTTTCACTACTAAGTTTCTAAATAAGTGAAGAAAAAATTCTAATCCTAGTTTATAAACCAGTGAAGAAAAAATTCTATTTTTCACGTTTTGATGGCAAGGATAGTTCTGAAAACGGTAAGGGGCTCCTAAGTTATTTTTTGGGTTTACCGATTTTTTTGATTTTTGGGGCTATTAAGTAAATGATCGGATTGAAATAGAATTTGATATTTATGTATTTATCTCTACTACATTTAGAACGAAGTCATTATGTAACCAAGTTATATAACACATTTTCCTTTTTCAGTTTCATAGACAATAAATGTTCTATTATAACACAAGCAATATGTTATTTACCTTTGATTACCAGAATTGTGTATTTTCATCTTTACTTTATGTGATAGGAAACTCACTTGTACAGTTAGCAGTGTTTTTCGATAACGTAAAAAATTTGTTATTAACCATCTAATGCTCTGAGGAATTGTGTACAAGTGTAATGTTTTTTTGTGCTTGTATGTTTTGATGTTGAATAACTTATATATACATTATGTTGGTAGGAACCATGAAAAGATGTAATCATAGTTGAGACTCTGGTGCGATACGTTGGAGCTCATTTGCTAAAATTTTTAATCTGAATCTATATGCATACTCGTTATTTTTTGCTTGTTATGATCGTACATGGTAAATAAAAGATGATTGGAACAGGTAATTTAATCTGCTTGTTGGCTTTGAAGCTACTGATTTGATCAAAAGCTTTTTTCCCCTTACTTTTAGTTGCACTTTTTAGTGAAAATGAGAAGCAACTTTCAGGTAAGACCTTTTAGTTACATTGATAAGCAAAGATCGGTTAAGTTGCACAAAAAGTAAGCTATCATCTGGTTAATTAGGCATCAGTCATTGACTATTTTTCTTTTGATTTTTCTTAACTATGAAGTGTCTCACTCAAAAATTAGCTGAAGCGGCACTTAAAAAATCTGGTGCAACGTTGCTTTTGGATCAAGTTGTGAATGCAGCGAAGGAACTTATCATTCTTGCTACTGTTTCTGGTAGGTTGATCACCTAGTGTAAGCCAGTTACTTTTAGTTTTCCGATAGTTATCTTGTGCTTTAACATTTAATAGGTTGTGTAATTTTTGTTGCACTCCCTATATTCTTATATAAGTTCATCATTACTGGGGTCATTAATCAAGAGAGCATATAATGAATTGGAGTAATCCCTAAGACCGTTGCATTGTTGTTTAATGCCACACCTTTGTTCTAATATTTAAGGCAGCATTTAACAAATTTGAGCTTACTCTACAAATTGGATTGCCACTGTTTTATATCCACTACATCCCCTTATAAATTCTTGATATCCAAATTGAAAAATCCCAGAATTATTTAATTTAAATGGCTTAATTTGGTTACCAATCGGTTCAGTTATAATTATTCCCACATGTACTGATATCTTTGAGGCCATCCAAATTCATATATGCTTGAAAGTTGGAGTCTGCACTAAGGTTATTATATTTTTGAAATGCGCACATTGTTAAACAGAGTACAGTTGAAATCACCAGCAACTGCCCATGGTAGTGTTATAAGCTGCAATTTTTTAATATGCTAAACATGATTTTTTGTACAGGTACTCCACCCCCACTATGAATGATTTCTATAACTATGACATTGAAGGTAAAGAATTTGTTCAACATTATTATTTACTGTACAATAACATCTTAAGATTGGTAGACTACTCATTAGATTTTGATAGTTGTATATAAATTTAATTTGGTAGATACAAAATACTAAAGATTATTTCTGTTGTAGTATAGTCAATCCATTCTTTACATACGTATCTATCATTCTTCACATATGTAATTATTTGACGAGAGAAGACTAAATCCACTATGTAGTCTGTTACATTTAAATGCCTTTTAAGTGTAGTCTATACGTAACTTCTCTGTAGAGTTTAGTTCTTTGGATATTATCTCCGAATTTCCTAGTGCATTTGGAAAACCTTATCTAAACTTACATATTAATGAACTGCACAAGTTATTTGGATAATATAGTATACAACTCATCCTTAAAGATTCACGTGACAAATTATTTAAGTGCCTTCCTCTACGAAAGTAATCAATTTCATTCCTTTTATTTACTTATTATAATATCTGACATGTCTTCTATATGCTGCTATATGTTAGATTAATAATTGAATAACTGGTACCGATCTCTTTGACCTGTCAATATTTACCTGATTAGTATTGACATATTTGTACTACAGTTGATTAATAACTGTAAGCGTATAAACTCTCAACTTTGACATCCATATCTATTCCTCAGCCACTAAAAACCATTTTCTTGTTTTTAGCAGGTACCGATTTTTGGAAAAATATATCTCAATCAGAACAATGTGGCAACTGTGAATTATGATCGTATGTGTAATTTTAAATGTTATCCATATTAATCTATCGATCAATATATTTCCTTTTCCTCTTATGGATAATTAGTGCATTATATGTATACTTGTTTCGTATACAAAGGCAGATAAATTCTAAGAGATCTCAAAACTATCAACTTCCTAATAATGATTTTTTTATCCATAAATGTTTATTTTCTTACTCAGTAATGAATTCCTTAAAATATTATCTATTTTGGTTCCATAAAAAATTCCATGTTGGTGGTAGCTTATTTTTTTAGTGAACAAATGATCTGAATCACTCAGTCTGTTGATCTAAAAGCTTGGATCTATCTGATCCAATGATAGATTCGTAATTCGTGCTTTAAGGAGAGACTCAAAGTCTAAGCAGGAAATTGGGCAATATGTATTAAGCAGGAAATTGATGATCACTTTTGGTGCAATCAGTGTCGCTCCTCTTGAGTTTTGCGGTTGCACCGAGTTGATTCTGACACAAATGGAGATGCACTTTTCTCCTGTATTCATGACAAGGTATTTTGGAGTTGCAAAATAGTTTCTTGTATTTACTTGATTTTAATTCATCATGTAAAATATAAATCCTGTGCAATCAGATGGCAGTTTGTCAGATGGTAGATGGAGTGCAAGCAGTTGTATATTGCTAGCTGATGTGCACAAAATTATGCATGATTTTGGTAAAGGCAGTGATGGGTAGAAGTATGGGTTTTTACTGTGATACTGTAATATTGAAATGGTCGGAGACAGGTGCACGTATGAATGTGATACCGTGATACCGTGATATTGAAATGTATTGAGATGGCGCACAGACACAGTTGCAATGTCGCTGTTTTGCAATGAAATGCATCGAAATGCGACTGTATATGGCTGGAGTATGAAGTATAAAAGTGTGTGGGCAACTGTATATAAAAGTGGCTGTCAAGTAGGGTGGACTATGTGGGTGTAGAAGTGGAATGTTCGGTGATTCTTGCTGAATCGAAGTGCCAGGGAGGAGTTTGTGACAGGGAAAAGAATGGTTGTGACAGGGGCGGTAGTATGTACTGATAAATGACAGTGAATGCCGAAGGCTTAGAAATGGTTTGTGGCAATGAAAATATGCAGTGTAGTTATTGGTTGAACTGAATTGTGAACGATGGTGATCGGGAAACTAAATTGTGGTTGATTGATGGCCGCTATGAAGTTGTGTGGTAAGGCAGTTTGGCGGCAATAAGTTTGCAAGGAAGAGGATGGTGAATGTGCAGAGGCTAATGGTTTGTTTTGAAGGGGTTGTTTCAGGACGAAGGGAGGATTGAATTAAAATCAAGTAAATACAAGAAATTATTTTGTATTTACAAGGTTCAGAAAACTTGTTTGTGGTTGTGAAGTATGTTGTTGCAGCGGACGTTTGGTGGAAGTAATGTAGGTATGGCAGTGTTGTGTGCAGTTGTTTGCTGCTGTGTGGTTTGAACTGGGGTGTGGTGGTTTAGTTTGGGTGATCAAAAGGTTGTGGTGGAGGGGTGGTCTTTTGCATTGTGAAGGTTATATTGATGAGGTGATTATCTTAGTGGGTTTGCTGTATGTAATGTGTAGAGAAATGTTGATGTAGAGATTGATGATATGGAGGATGGTATGTTACGTTGCTGGGTGGAATGTCAGAACTGTAGGTAGTGGGAGTTATGTGACAGGGAGGTTTGTGGTTAGGGAAATGATGATAGTGCAGGAGAAGATGATTTGGTGGTCGCAGTATTTTGGTGGCTGCTAGCAGTATAAAGTGGTAGCAAGGGGATGTCTTGTTGTAAGTTGTTTGAAGTGTGGTGGAGATGATATGCTGCTACTGATTTATGTAAGTTGTATGGTTTCAGGTGAATGAAGTGGGAAGGAGTTTGGGCAGAGGAAGGGCAGTGATGGTTGCAGCAGAGGTTGGATAATGGACAGATGAAATGTGGCAGTAAGATAACTTAATGATTGTACTAAAGATCTGAATTATGCTGCTAAAATGAATGTATGGACCATTAATTTTTATAGATTATTAACATTATAATTGATATATGTTTATTTTGGTATTATGTTATTCAGTTTGTATTTTCCATCAAATTTAATTTTGAATGATTGTAATATTGCATGCAATAATTGTTTATTATAATCAATAATATATATAGTCTATTTGAGTACTGTAATAATGGTTTCTGAGAATGGCTTTTTTGCATCAGGTATAAATAGCTGATGCAATAGAGGGATTAGTTTGCATCGGTTGTTATAAAAAACCAATGCAATAATGCAATAGATGGATTAGTTTGCATTGGTTCTCAACAACAAGCTATGCAACAAGTTCCTTTGTTGCATCGGTTTTCATTACAACCGATGCAACATGGAGGTTGTGTCCAAGCAACCAATCATGATATTTTGCATCTGTTGTTAGTAACAACCGATGCAAAAAGGACCGTTTTGCATCGGTTTCAGAACTAATGCAAAAGTATAAAGCCTGTTGCATCGGTTGCATATGCATCGACTGTTGAACTGATGCAAAAGGGGGGGGGGGGGGGGGGGGATAAACAACCGATGCAAATGGCCTGTTTTTTAGTAGTGATACATAAAGCAAAATAGATGGCAGGATCTTCAAGCAAAGCTTCAACTCCGAAGGTGAATCTTGAATGCAGAATCACTCAATCTGACTCGAGCGTAAAGCAAAACACAAAACACTCGTGTGAGGATATAAATACTTATGAACTGTAAATCAACTCAAATAAACAGTAACAAAAATGCATCAGTAACTTAAAGGATGCTTGGGATCGCCCATCCTTTAAGGATCCGTTAAACTATTTACTATGTAGTAATGTTACGCTATTATAATAATGTCTACAGTAAAATAAACTTATTTTAAAATAGCGTTCCGGGCTTACCCATCTCACCCTTCACACATAATGGTCCCAGTAGTCCATCCAATATCATGATATCTCAAGATCTGGAGATCATCAGAGGATACCATATGGGCTACGAGAGAAAAACAAACTCGTAGTAAGGCTCGCTGTGGTAGGTGACACGGCACACAAGGCAATGCCAGGGTAGATATACCAATTACGCACATGGGCTGGTGATAACGTAGCAGCCACATACGCCACCTCGGAACACACTCCCAATCAAAATCGAAGGATGGCCATCTAATCAATCACAAGCAAGAGTATAGTATTGAAGGAATGTGTCCGGCCAGAGGAGCTACCCTTTTTGGCCCAAGATCGCTCCTGTTTTAGCCACATTAAGCCAACTCACGAGAGTTGGGTCCACGTTATATACCTCAAGAACGTCGCCACCAACTTACTTAATTCTGGAATCTCCACCGCGTACACAATTATTAAAGTGGTTTTCGAAGTTGGCAGAGAGCATGACAACTTCCGATCCCGGTCTCTTTAACAACCAGACGTTATTATAATGCCGTGGTCATTTCAAAATAGTTTATACTTCAAAACATTTCATTTCAAAACTATATTCCTTTCAAGATAGTTTATACTTCGAAACCAAAACCATTTTTACTTCAAAACTATATTCAAATCAAAATAGTTTTACTTCGAAACCAAAACCATTTTTACTTCGAAACTATATTCAAATCAAAATAGTTTATAATTTGAAACCAAAAGCATTTTTACTTCAAAACTATATTCAAGTCAATACGATATCATTTCCATTTCAAACATATATTCACCTTTCAAAAATCGTAATACTTCAAAGTTATAACTCTTTCGAAACCAAAATACTTGAAATCATTACACTTTGAAAATCACAACATTTCGAAATCATGCATTTGAAATTTACAAATTAATTCAATTAAACTCAATTTTCAAATTTCCAATTAAATCAATTCAAACCATCAGTTTCAATTCAATTCAGTTTTCCAACAAAACTTTTCAAATCTTATAAATTTCAAATATAGATTTGATCTATAAAATAAACCATCCAATTTTAATATATTTCCAAACTTTAATATCCCACATTTCAAAACTAAACTTTATAATTTCATAAATTCATATCTCAAATCTAATTTCATTATTATTTAGTTTTAAAATATTCATTTCATAAATCCAATATTGTATAAATAAACTTAAATTACAATTAAACCAAATATCTTTTCATACAAATATAAACTTCAAATATTCATTTATCAAAATCAAATATCATTCCAAATTCACATTCTTTATCAAAATAAAGATTATATCATTAAAAACCATTTCGAAATCATTAAAATATCATATCCTTCAAAACCTCATTATCAAATAATTATTTGAATTCAATTTCAATTATTCAAATTTAAATATCATTTAAAAATCAAATATGTCATTCATTTATTATTTCAAATATCATTACAAAAATACATTTCAAAAGTCCATTCAAAAATTCATTTATCTCATCTGATTTCATTCAATTTAACATATAACCAAGTAAACCTTTTTTAAATTCAAATTCAATGCAAGTTCCCTAAAATTCAAATTTAAATATTAAATTATATTCAAAACTCCTTATATTTCACAAATAATCAATTCCAATAGTTAAATCATTTAACACTTTAAAATATAACATAAACAGTGTTAAAATCTATAATATTTCAAAACATTGACAAAATATAGCAATGATAGCATTTATAAAGTGCTATCGTAGCTTATAGTTTCCAAAATAGTTAGTTCAAGAATAACGGCATTTATAAATTGCCATAATAGATATTTAGTTATTTCAAACATAGTTATGTTTAAAATAACATCATTTAAAATGCTGTCATAAGACTACAGCATTTTTAGGAAACACTGTTAATAAAATTTCAAATTTCATTTTAACTTTTCAAAAACAAAAAAGCTTCAATTCTTGTTATTTAAATTTTTAAATCATATTTCTAGACATCAAAATTTCATATTTAAATCATTTTAACATATGATTTATCATAATAAAATTTTAAAATCAAATGTTCAATTTTAAAAACTCAATTCATTTATTAAGTCAAAATTTCACTGTTTATTAACTTATAAATTAAATAAAACTTGGCATTTTACTTTAAATATCATTTCAAACTTTAAATTTATTTTCCATTATATACTTACATTTTTTTAAAATAAAATTTAAAGTCGAAAATCACATTTATTTCAAATTTACATACTTAAATTCACAAATTAAGAACTCAAGATTTAACTTTCACAAAACCATAATATATATATTTTTAATCAAAATTTCATACTTTTAAAAATACATATAAAATCATTTAAAAATATATCACGGGGTTTGTATATAATTTTCTAGCTTAAGTCAAGTAATACGAATATATATCATTTCAATCCGCAGTTTAAAAAGAAAACCGGGTTCTATCATTTCAAACCCGCAATTCCAAGTAAATAAAAATAAATAAAAACCGCTTAGGCCTATCATTTCAGCCCATAATGATTTTGCCCTATTCTAGTGTCCATTCGGGTATGCATCATTTCAACCCAAAGTGATTCGATGTAACATTCCTAAAAATTCACCGAGTTTAATTTGGCAATTAAATTTATTTTTGAAAATAAATTGTGAATTAATTTGAGATTTCTAGAATAAATAAATAATTTTTTGATTATAAATACAAATTTAATTTGAAATTTAAGCATAAGTATCTGACCAGTAAATATTGGAATTGAATAGAAATTTGATTCAAAATAAATCTGAAAGTAAAACAACCTAGAAATCAAGATAACTTGAAAATCAAAAATCAAGTGCAAGTTCTACTCAAAACAAAATTCAATCTAGAAAAAAATCAACCTAGAAATTTACAGAACGAAGATCAATGCAAAAGGAGCAGAGTTCAGTTTGCCAGTGCAGTAATTTTCTGGGGAAATCCTTAGGAAAGTGAAACTTCTTTTTAAAATCTATATTTGATGTTAGTAATCAGTAATAAAAACAAAGATTTAAACAATCATATCAATCAGTTACAGAAGGAAATCAAAGCAAAGATAGTTCAAAGGAAGATCTGAAAATAAACTTCAAATAGCAGGTCAAAAGCAAAACTGGCCAGTGCAAAGGCAACAATGAAAAATCAAATTCCAGGCCTAAGAAAAATCTTTCTCTGCTTTCCCCTTTGTTTTCAAACTGCAAGGTGAGCAACTTTAATTTTTAAAACCAGTTCTTTGAATTCAATGCCTAAGAATTTGTGAGCAAGCCTTCATCTTTTAAACGTAATCATTATATATCTGGGTTATGCTTGTTAACTGGCTTCTTTGTTTTCAATATTCAGTGAGCAATCTAGCCCTGAATTTATCCTCTGTCTTGATGAATGTTTGAATGAATCGTCTTCTTTGGTATGTGATGATTCTGAAATGTGAAACTATATGTATACATATAGGATGTATGTCTGGAAACAGACAAAGCTTGCCTTTGTTCATTCCAGGTTTTAAAAACCTATTTGAAAATTTAAATTATTAAAACACAAAACATTTTTAGCTTTTGTTTGTTGAATGAAAAATGTTCATATGAGGATAACTTTTTTTAAAAAAAATATAAATAAGTTAAATTAGCAAATGGGTTACTGGAAACTAAAACTTACAGTTAAATATATATCTCTGTTCACATAACAGGTTTTGTAAATCTATCAAAAGGAGTCCATACCACGCAAAAGCCTTAATATCATGCTTTAATCTTTAAAGAAAATTTGTTTATGCTTATCAAATCCAAATTTTAAAAAAAAATTCAGAAAAAAAATTATTAAGTAAATACTGTGAAAAATGTTTATTTACAGTGAAACCGTCATAAATCAGAAAATTCAAGTACTTCAATTTCAAGTTCTACTTACATATCCTGATTCGTGCCAGAAAGCAATGAATTTTAATGTTGAGATTATAATTTTTAAGATGGGGAATGTCGCGAATTTTAAATTTGAACGAAATTGTTAATTTCGTCAAATCCTGGTGATTGGAGTAATGATTAATCTTGAGATTGGAGTTGGAGCATGGTTGGAGGTCAGTGACCATCGCAAAAATACTCGCGCATTTTTTCGTTGATTGTGGCAATGGCGAGATGACGTTTTAGGGTTTTAAGCTAGTTTACTCGTATGGGTTTGGAAAGGAACTGTGCCAATCTCGAGGCATTTGGGTCGATCGCACGAATGGGGAACGGTGTGTTGGGGTTTGTCGTCGCTCCGACCAAACTTTCTTGGCCTCTGGTGGCTTGAGGTGGTATGGCGAGTGGTTTTTTTGGTGATCGAGCTTATTCCAGTATGGGTTAAACGACTAGATTTTGAGTTCGTTGAAAATTGAGGGTTCTAGGGGGTCGATGACCTCGAGTCGATCACCGGTGACTTGTTGGTGATGGTCGCGATCGTCGGAGCATCGCCAACAACCAGTGCACGTGCACGTGGAATCACTTGTATCAGCTGTTTCCAGAAGATGGTGGAAGAAGAAGACGGCTCATGTTCAAGCACGAGGGAGCAGGCATTCGACTCGAAGTTGAGCTCGAGAAAAGGGACTATGGGCTCGAGTTGATTCGGGGGTGTTCGCGTAGGCAAGTGATTTCCAGGTTCTAAATTTTTAAATCAAAACAAGTTTAAAAACATAGAAGGGGGAAGAATTCGGGTTGTTCTGGGAAGAACTCGAAGTCGACTTCGTGAATTTGTGGGTTTGGCTCGGGTAAAGGGAAGTGTGGCTCGGGAAGTGATAACACAGCAAGTTTTTCTTTAGTTAAATATTTAACAAAGTTTAAAAAACTATTTAAATGTTTAAAGCAAGTTTTGACAAATATAGGAGGGTGAACTAATGATGAATTTAATAAAGTTTTCAAATTTATTAATCATATTTTAGAAGTTAAAATGAAAATTAAATGAGTTTTTAACAAAGTTACAAAATTTAATTTTTAAGCTAAACATTAAAAATTGATTTGTTTCTAAAATAATATATATATTATGTATTTTATTTTTAGTGCTTTCAAATAGAATCTAATAATTATTTATTAGGATAGGTGATTAATTATCAATATGATTAAATTAAAGGGTTAATTTTTTTGATCAAAGTGATTTGTTAAATTTTATTAATCCATTAAGAATTAAGGTAAAATAATTACATGAATCGGGTTAATTAAATAATGACTTAAAAATTTAATTAATGAAAGTATTTAAGGGATAATTTATTAATAAAGATAATTAATAAATTAATTAAGTAATTAAGGGTAATTAATTGCTTAGAGATAACTACTTAACTAAAAGTAACTAATTTATGATTGAAGGTTGATTAACCAAGTGATTAAACAATAATTAATTTAAGGATAACTAATTAATATGATTAATTAATTAAATGTGATCAATTAAGGATAATAATTAAAGGTTAATTAATTAATTAAAAAAAGGTGATTAAGAAATGATAATTAATTAAGGAGTAATTAATTAATGGAGTTAATTAAGAATAATCAATTAAAGAATAATGAATTAATTAAAAGGATAATCACTTAATGATTAAAGGTTGTTTAATTAATAATTACAGTTTAATTAATTTGTTATCAATTGTTAATTAATAAATGATTAATGAATAATTAATCAAATAATTTGTAATTGATTAATGTTAATTAACCATAATTAGTAAATTATTCATAAGTAATTAATCTGATTCCAATTAATTTAAAGGATTAACTGATCTCACCTATTAAAGTTTGGATTCTATTGGATGATTGTTTGATACCCTTGATATGTTCTTTTTTGATTGAGCTGTGTTTGATGCAATTTATTATCTGTGATATATATCCGTGACCTGTGAATAAAAGATAAGCGTTATGGTTTATACCGCTTATCAAATATAAGCATTATAGTTTATACCGCTTATCAAATATATTGCTGTATTTGAATTTGTGCTGATTGATGATGTGGAACTTTTATTGTGTAAAACCCCTGGACCACACTCATACACACACAAATATGGATTGTACGTGGAAATAGGTTAAGTCACAGATTTTGAAATAATTTTAAAGATTGAACTTTTGAATCCAAAATAGTTTTGGATTTAGAGTTGGAAGTTTTTGAAAATAATCAAAAATAAAAGTTATTTTGAATAACTTGATTGAGTTTTGAAATTTAAATAATTTGATTTAAATTTGAATTCAATATTGAAATTTAATTGTATGATTTGGAAACCATGGTTTAAAAAGGGTATTCAACTTATAAATGTGTTTATATGGGTTTTTAAACCATTTTAAAAAGTGTTGTTTTGGGAATTTAAATTTAACCCAAGATTTTAACTTGTATAAATGAAATCGGAATTTTTCGAAAACGAAAACGGTTTGTTTTCCAACAATATAAGCTTTCACATAAGAAGTGAACTTCCAATTTGTGTTAAAAGGATTTCAAGTCTAAAATGGAAATAGTTTTCCAAGTTATGAATAAATCTTTGAAAACGTGTTTTGAAAGCTATAAGTTAAATCTTTAATTTAAAGATTTAATTGAGTTAATTCAAATTTAAATGGAAATTGTTTTGAAATCTATAAATAGATCTTTGTGAAACTAGGTGAACTTTGTGAAACGAATCTTTTTGTTAAAAGATTTGAAATGGTAATTTGTTTAACCATTTGAAGAAAATTTTTGGATTTTATAAGTTGTGACTTAACTGAAATCCCATATCCATATGTTTTTAAAATATTGCTCTTATTATTCGGTTTAGCCGGGAGAAGACCTTGTGTCATATAACCCATTCCGAATAGTGATTCGACGTTATGGATTGCATTTGAAGACCGGTGTGGAATACCGGGTGTCTTCGAGAACGATAGGATAAACTTTCGATTGACTCTGCACTGAGCTGCTCCGGTATAGAGTTCTCCATATGTGATAGGAAGTCCGATCGGGATTGCGGATACCCGGATTTGCAATGGCTTCTTCAAAAGTGCCTTCGGTTCTGTTTGAACCCGGGACAGACTTGTATGGTTGTATGTCTGACACTACATTTGAGATATTAAACTGATCTCTATCAAATACATTTCTGCTTGGTGGGGGAGAATTTATTCTCTTAGATTAACACCCTTCTCTGAGACGTACGAGCTTAGAGGTTATGTAGTTGATATTTATCAGTGATATACTCCCAATTTGGTAGTGTGGCATGCTGAGTGCTACTGTGTATCATTTGTTGATCAAATAATGGCTTTTGTATAAAGCGTAGATTTGTGGAAGAGACTGCATCAGGACCTCACACCCCGAAAATGGTCGAAACAGGAAAGATGCGACAAGGTTATGAGGGTCGCGCCCTTTAGGGTTTGTCATTCCCTTCTGGAAAAGGGTGGTATCATGGTATGGAGCCTAGATATTTCACTCATGTGGATACCGCAGATCTATTACTTTGTGATTGCTTTGTGATTGTTGGATTAGAGGTACCTCGGATAAAGGTCCCAAAGGACTGGGGGATGGCATGCTCGAGCAGTAGTTACCTAGTTACAGAGGTAACCCGGCCTTGTGTTGGCAGAGATCCGGTTAGGTTCTCGGGACGTCCAGCCAGAGGCGTACCTATGTGGCAGTAGGAAGTTCCTTAGCCTGACCATTTGTTGGAAATCCATTCTTCAATACGCGCCTTGTACGGTTTTAGTTGTAGAACCTGCCATTTACTTATGGTGGTCACCACTGTTTAGATGGTAGTTATAGTAGGCATAGTTCAGAATGTCTATGTTGCGTAGGATTTACATTATACTTTCGAAATGGTTTTCTACACTATGCACTAGTAATAATATCAATGAATCCTTTTCGTATCAAGCATATTTGACTATCATAAGGAGAAATCTCCTCCAATTCTGCATTTGCATTGTGTGTGTGGCGGGGTGCCTTATGGTAATTTCATTTTCAAAAAGCATTACGGATTTCAAATTTAAATTGTTTTGTTTGTTTTAATAACCAAATGTCTTGTTTGCTCATACCAGTCCGATGACTGACCTGAAGTTTATTGTTCCTTTCTTAAACTCTGGGTGCCCACAATTTTCCCATACGGGAAGTTTAGAGTTGGGTTTTTTAGATAGTCAGGATTAGTAGATTATTTGGAGCTAGTTCAGTCTTTGGTTCAGGACTACACTTGCTTATCTTTATGCATCGTTATTGGGAGTTCAAGCTATTTCTAGATTGATGCCTTGGAGATGGAGATTACCGATGCTTTAGTTCTTTCTTGAAGACCATCTTGTAGATATTTTTCCGCTGTTGATGTTATCTTTTCTTTCCGCTGCTATTGTCTTGTATCATATCTCTGATGTATATTGATATCTATTGTATCATCTGTTGTATCTTATTGTATCAGATATTGTATCAATGTTGTATATTGATATATGCTATTCATTTCTTCCGCTGTGTTGTACTTAATGTGTTATAAGCTCCGGCACGATTCGAATTTCAACATTTGGATCTACGGCATTCAGGTACAAGTGGAGTGCGGATGTCGATTTTCGAACGCTGGAATTTGGACCGTGACATTTTGGTATGAAAGCTGAAGGTTAAAACTTTAGCTCAAGAGTACAACACATTAAGTAACTCATTAGAGATAGGGTGAAGTATACCCTAAAATGAGTACCCTAAGATATCTATTCGAACGCCTCAGTAAATTCTCTTACTATCCACTGATAGTGAGTATGAGTGTGAGAAGAGAACGAGATAGGGGACAGGGGAGTACCACTACAAATGGTCAATACCATACAACAGTGGAAATAACTTTCTCTATCAATCTCCTTTGATTCGATTCCAAATTCTTTTGATGGCTTCGTGACAGCTCCAGAAAGAAGTTTCGGTGTGATGGTGGCCTTACGAATCGTTGTAGAGAATCCTTACTTCGTATCTTCATCGGTTTCTTATCCGCTTTTCGATCTAAACTCTAATGAATTTGAAATTGAAAATTTTAAATAAATTGGAAATTTTAAATTTAGTTAAATTAGTTAATAGAATATGAAGCTAAATTTGAATTGTATCAAATAAACGATATCGGTTAAATCAAATTTGAAATTCTATTGTAATTTCTTGTGTATATCGAAGTCCGAAGAGGGACAAGTTGGTATATACTTTGTGGTGTTTCGACCTAAGTTGGAATCTATATCTAGTGTTTGAGAATTATGGAAGATTAAATCCATCTCTCTATTATCTAGGATCCGATATATTCTACGAACGATTAGTTATCCCTTCGTACTAATCGATGCCCTTGCATATTCGTAGACCGGTGGACCCAAGTATCTTGTGAAATAATTGTATGAGTTTGTTCTCATATTGTTGATATTCTACTTTGGTAAGCCAAATGCAAAATATATATTTCGATCTGATCTGACCAATTATTTCTTTATCTATCATCTTTTCTTTGTTGTCTTCCTTGCAAATTTTGAGGACGAATTTTTTTTAAGGGGGGAATCTATAACATTCCTGAAAATTCATCTAGTTTAATTTGGCAATTAAATTTATTTTTGAAAATAAATTATGAATTAATTTGAGATTTCTAGAATAAATAAATAATTTTTTGATTATAAATAGAAATTTAATTTGAAATTTAAGCATAAGTATCTTACCAATAAATATTGGGAATGAATAGAAATTTGATTTAAAATATAAGCATAAGTATTTTATAAACAAATATTGAATTTAAAAATAAATGTAATAAAAATAAAATAGAAATTAAAAGCTTTGAGATTAATAAAAAGTTAATGATAGTTTGTTTTCCTAAATTTTTAATTATATTAATATTTGGAAGTTGTAATAAAAAGAAAAAATTAGTGTACTCATTTTCAAAATGTTATTTTTAAATTAAATTTTTTATATAAATAAATGTAACTATTTGTTAATATGAAATCAAAATTTTTAAATCCTTCTTTTCTTTTAAAATTTGTACAAAAAAAAGTATGAATGTAAATTGTATAAATATATAAGAATATAAATTTCTAATAGTAAAGATTTTGAAAATAAATCGAATTTGAAACTCTAGATTTTAAATTAGTAAAAGTTTGATTTCTAAAATTTTAATGTATATTGATTTGAAAGTTATCTTTTGAAATCAATGTATATTTTGAAAGTATAAACATACACCTATGTGAATGTAAACATAAAGGAGTAAACAAGTAAACATTACATTAAATCTCATAATCATTTCTTTTTACAAATAGCACCTAATACAATTGCTTGAATTAAATAATAGGATTAAGAAATTATGGAAAACTCTCCATCTCCCCATGTTCAAATCCTATAACATCTCACAAAATCTGTATATACGGTGACAATAGATTGAGAAACACACATCTCAATGTCAAAGAAATAAAATCAAACTTACAAAACCTGTAAACACAAAGTATAACCAGAAAAAAGAGTGAAAAACAAAGAGAGCAGAAAAAATCAATCTGAAAGCAAATCAACCTGGAAATCAAGATAGCTTGAAAATAAAAAATCAAATGCAATTTCTACTCAAAACAAAATTCAATCTGGAAAAAAAATCAACCTAGAAATTTGCACAATGAAGATCAATGCAAAAGGAGCAGAGTTTCACTTTGCCAGTGCAGTATCTGGGGAAATCCTTATGCAAGTGAAACTTCTTTTTAAAATCTGAATTTGGTGTTAATAATCAGTAATGAAAACAAAGACTTAAAACAATCATATCAATCAGTTACAGAAGGAAATCAAAGCAAAGATAGTTCAAAGGAAGATCTGAAAATAAACTTCAAATAGCAGGTCAAAAGCAAAACTGGGCAGTGCAAAGGCAACAATGAAAAATCAATTTCCAGGCCTAAGAAAAATCTTTCTCTGCTTTCCCCTCTGTTCTCAAACTATAAGGTGAGCAACTTTAATTTTTAAAACCAGTTCTTTGAATTCAATGCCTAAGAATCTGTGAGCAAGCCTTCATCTTTTAAACTTAATCATTATATATCTGGGTTATGCTTGTTAACTGGCTTCTCTGTTTTCAATATTCAGTGAGCAATCTAGCCCTGAATTTATCCTCTGTCTTGATGAATGTTTAAATGAATCGTCTTCTTTGGTATGTGATGATTTTGAAATGTGAAACTATGTATGTATACATATGGGATGTATGTCTGGAAACAGACAGTGCTTGCTTTTGTTCATTCCAGGTTTTAAAAACCTATTTGAAAATTTAAATTATTAAAACACAAAACATTTTTAGCTTTTGTTTGTTGAATGAAAAATGTTCATATGAGGATAACTTTTAAAATAATAATATAAATAAGTCAAATTAGCAAATGGGTTACTGGAAACTAAAACTTACAGCTAAATATATATCTCGGTTTATATAACAGGTTTTGTAAATCTGTTCAAAAAGAGTCCATACCACGCAAAAGCATCAATATCATGCTTTGATCTTTAAAGAAAATTTGTTTGTGCTTGTCAAATCCAAATTTTAAAAATAATTTCAGAAAAAAATTATTAAGTAAATACTGTGAAAAATGTTTATTTGCACTGAAACCATCATAAATCAGAAAATTCAAGTACCTCAATTTCAAGTTCTACTTACATATCTTGATTCGTTCCAGAAAGCAATGAATTTTAATGTTAAGATTATAATTTTTAAGTTAGGGAATGTCGTGAATTTTAAAGTTGAATGGAATTGTTAATTTCGTCGAATCCTGGTGATCAAAGTAATGATTAATCTTGAGATTGAAGTTGGAGCATGGTTGGAGGTCAGTGACCATAGAAAAAATACTCGCGCATTTTTTCGTTGATTGTGGGAATGGCGAGATGATGTTTTAGGGTTTTAAAGCTACTTTACTCATATGGGTTTGGAAAGGAACTGCGCCAATCTCGAGGCGTTTGGGACGATCGCACGAATGGGGAACAGTGTGTTGGGGTTTGTCGTAGCTCCGACCAAACTTTCTTGGGCTCCGGTGGCCTGAGATGATATGGCGAGTGGTTTTTTGGTGGTCGAGCTTATTCCAGTATGGGTCAAACGACTAGATTTTGAGTTCGTCGACAATTGAGGGTTCTGGGGGTCGATGAGCTCGAGTCGATCACCGGCGACTTGTTGGTGATGGTCGCGATCGTCGGAGCATCGCCAGCGACCAGTGCACGTGCACGTGGAATCACTTGTATCAGCTGTTTCCAAAAGATGGTGGAAGAAGAAGACGACTCGTGTTCAAGCACGAGGGAGAAGGCATTCGACTTGAAGTTGAGCTCGAGAAAAGGGACTATGGGCTCGAGTTGATTCGGGGGTGTTCACGTAGGCAAGTGATTTCTAGGTTCTAACTTTTAAAATCAAAACAAGTTTAAAAATATGGAAGGGGGAAGAACTCGGGTTGTTCTAGGAAGAACTCGAAGTCGAGTTTGTGAATTTGTGGGTTTGGCTCGGGTAAAGGGAAGTGTGGCTCGGGAAGTGATAATACAACAAGTTTTTCTTTAGTTAAATATTTAACAAAGTTTAAAAACTATTTAAATGTTTAAAGAAAGTTTTGACAAATATAGGAGGGTGAACTAATGATTAATTTAATAAAGTTTTCAAATTTATTAATCATATTTTAGAAGTTAAAATGAAAATTAAATGAGTTTTTAACAAAGTTACAAAATTTAATTTTTAAGTTAAACATTAAAAATTGATTTGTTTTTAAAATAATATATATATTATGATATTTTATTTTTAATGCTTTCAAATAGAATCTAATAATTAACTATAAGGATAGGTGATTAATTATCAATATGATTAAATTAAAGGGTTCTTTGTTTTAATCAAAGTGATTTGTTAAATTTTATTAATCCATTAAGAATTAAGGTAAAATAATTACATGAATCGGGTTAATTAAATAATGACTTAAAGATTTAATTAATGAAAGTATTTAAGGGATGAATTATTAACAAAGATAATTAATTAATTAATTAAGTAATTAAGGGTAATTAATTGCTTAGAGATAACTACTTAATTAAAAGTAACTAATTTGTGATTGAAGGTTGGTTAACCAAGTGATCAAACAATAATTAATTTAAGGATAACTAATTAATATGATTAATTAATTAAATGTGATAAATTAAGGATAATTAACTAAAGGTTAATTAATTAGTAAAGGTGATTAAGAAATGATAATTAATTGAGGAGTAATTAATTAATGGAGTTAAATATGAATAATCAATTAAAGAATAATGAATTAATTAAAAGGATAATCATTTAATGATTAAAGGTTGTTTAATTAATAATTACATTTTAATTAATTTATTATCAATTGTTAATTAATAAATGATTAAAGAATAATTAATCAAATAATTTGTAATCGATTAATGTTAATTAACCATAATTTACTAATTATTCATAAGTAATTAATCTGATTCCAATTAATTTAAAGGATTAACTAATCTCACCTATGAAAGTTTGGATTCTATTGGATGATTGTTTGATACCCTTGATATGTTCTATTCTGATTGAGCTGTGTTTGATGCAATTTATTATCTGTGATATATATCTATGACCTGTGAATAAAAGCTAAACGTTATGGTTTATACCGCTTATCAAATATAAGGGTTATAGTTTATACCGCTTATCAAATATATTGCTGTATTTGAAATTGTGCTGATTGATGATGTGACACTTTTATTGTGTTAAACCCCTGGACCACACTCATACACACACAAATATGGATGGCACGTGGAAATAGGTTAAGTCATAGATTTTGATATAATTTTAAAGATTGAACTTTTGAATTCGAAATAGTTTTGGATTTAGAGTTAGAAGTTGTGACGATCCGAAAATTTTAACGAATTAAATTGGAACAATTAATTGATTTTAAAATATTAAAAGTTAATTTTAACCTGAATTCAAGATATCAATATTTATTTGATAATTAAATCATTGAATTATATAGTTTAAATATTGCATGTAATAATTGAAATTGGGTAAATTGTTGAATCTGAAATTTTTAAGCCTGTTTAAAATAGTTTGAAGGCTTATAAAATTTATAATGATGATACTGAAGATAATAGAAGGGTTGGAATTTAATTTAAGGGTGATATGTTCAATTTTGAAAATATATCGTAAAATAGCCTTCCGAGGCACAGTCTTGGAATTCGACAAAACCAGTTCCATTGGATCCGTAATAGTTAGTTATTATCGGATTTCAATTTTCGTAGCAATCGGAGTTGTCGTTTGACCGTGGCAGTCAAAAACGCTTCGAACTATTTTAATCGATTTAATGATCATTTACTTCCGTAACTCGCGCATGCGATCAAATTAGCCACCGAAATACGTTCCATCGTGTTCGGAACGTGGGTAAAACCTTGTAATCACCTAACGACATTGCTTAAGAGGAGTTCGAAAAATTTCAAGTAACGATTAACGAGGCGTTTGAAGTTTTACAATATAATTAAATTTAAGAAGAATTTAGCAAGATATTTTCGATACAAAGCGTATTCTGCACGCCATCCCCAACCCTATATTTCATCCCCGTCTTCCCCCTTAGTCTCGAAGCAGAATCGAACTCAAATCTCTAATAAAAAAACAGATAATGGCCGCACCCTTCAGAGAAAACAAAATGAAATGAAAATCAAATTAATGGTCGAAGCTCTCGTTCAAGCTTCTACGACCTGGATCGATTTCGAATTCATACGCAAGAGGAGAGGCGCGCGATGGAGGACCGAGGTTCGAACTCGAAGTTGCGTGATTGGGTCGCGGAGGCGACGAGAGGTTCAGGGCTCGGTTAGGGCTTCGAAGTGGAATCTAGTAGTTGCGATGAGGGGGACTCGGACTCGAAGGTGGAAACATCGCGTGCGATCTGCTAGTGGGGATCGCATGGATGATGGTTGGGAGTCGTGTTGACTTGCGATATCACGAAGGAAGGAGGGTTAGTTCGAGCTGAAGGTATTTGCATCTGATTCTCTTCAATTTAAATTTGAGATAAATACAGAATTGAAAAAAAAAGAAAAACAAAAAAAATAAGTATATAGTTTGAAGAAAATTTTAACTGCAAGGGAAGGTATAAGATATACAGTTGGACTTAGAAATGAGATTTTTTTTTAAATTGGTATGTATATTTGTTTTCAAAAGCAAGCATGTAGTTCAAATAAAGGAACAGGAATAAACATAAATATACATATTCACATTTTAGGGCTACTAGTTTGTTTTAAAGATAATGTATTCTGGTGATTAATCAGCTTATTTAATTTTTGCAGTCGCTGAAAATATCTTATTGAAAGAACATTAGTTTGAAATTAAATCAATAGTTTAAAGCCAAATTGCTGGTGTAAATTAAATAAATGGATAGTAATTGATTGATCGATTTATTTCAAATATTAGTAAAATCATCTAATATTTATACAAGGGCTGAAGCTTGATGGAAACAAGCTGGTTTGTAGTGGATGGCCAAACAAAAATCAAAGGTGAGTAAACCTAACGCTTCTTAATTTTATTCAAATTGAAATGGTTAAATTTAAAAGATTGGTTGAATGGTTGAATTGGATTGATATGCCACATTGTATAGTACTATATAGTACATACTAGAATGATTGATATTCGGTGATGAATATTTTTGGTATTTGGACTGTTGAATGCTGTGGTTTGCTTGAATATTTCAGTACCATAAGTTATCGAAATATATAAATTGGAATTTTGGAAGAAAAATAAGGGTAATTAAATGAATGATTAATTAATTCAGTAACTAATAATTTGGGTTGATTAATATAGTAATTCAAGGTTTGGATTAATTAATGAAGGGTTAAGTTAATTAGAATAATCATTTTGTGGTTTAATAATTAATTACTTAATGTATTAATAAAACAGAATTACTTTGTGTAATTAACCAAGAGATTGATTAAAATAACAAATTACGGAGTAATTAATTTATTAATGAAGTAAATAAGAAGATAGTTAATTACAGGTCGGGGGTGATCGAGAATGATTAATATTTTGGTCGAATTAAAGTAAAATATAATTGGAAATCATTAATTTATATAATTAACGGAGTAATTCAAGATTTGATTAATTGAGATTAATTAATTCACAATAAGTGACATATGAGAAGTCAATTAATATAAGTAATTAAAAATTAACGTAATGGATTATAGTAAATTAATTTGGGAAGTAATTAAACATTACTCATTGATTTGGTAAGAGTAATTAATATCGTGAAATTAATTAAAGAGAATTACTTGAATGGAATTGGAAGATAATTAATCCAGGGTTGTTAATTAAGATGAATGGATATAGAGGAGTTGATTAATTAATTGATTTGGAATTAATTAATAATCTAAGTGAATATGGTTAGAAAATTCAATTAGAATCAATTGAATTAATTTGTATGTGATTAAGCATTGCTTATGGATGATTGAATGATATGGGATGCTTTGAATGAGTTGATATCTCTGATATGAAATGTTGTGTATTCCATTTGGATAATTTGGGATTAGGATGACATGAGATCCGAGGAGACCGGGATCAGGTATTAGGAAACACCCGAAACCACTTCGGATTTAAAAAATAAATTGATGTGTGAATCAATAGACTGGAATGAAATGATTTAAGTGAATTGGATTATTTTATCAAAGTTTGGTACTTAGAAATTGATGTGAGGAATAAGTGTTGTTTATAACAAATTGTGAATTTGTTAAATTGATATAAGTTACCCCGGGTTTATATAAGTTGTTGGCTTTGGTATTCCATGTTCGTTGAGTTTACTCACGCTGGTTTCCAGCCTGACCCGGGTGTTACTTTGTGTAATGCTCGGTTCAGACCGAGTATTACTGATTTTCAGATAGGTACGTTCTGGAGCTCAGGAGACGAGCTGGATGACAAGTATGTATAGAGTATTTCCGCTGCAGTATATTATTATATATCCGTGACATGATTTGTATATGATCAGTGTTTGTATATATATGAAACTCTGATGTATTAAAGAGTAATCAACAGATAAAATATTCTTTTGTAAACTGTTATTATTTACTATCATATTTTATCCGCTGCGAATGTGAGATTTTGGTGTTCTGTTCTTCTTCTTCTTCTATCTCTTTCTTCTTTCCATAACTATCTGGAATTTTCGGGTTAGAAATTTTTGGGTCTTTACAGTTGGTATCAGAGCGAGATTAAGCGAGAACCTTGGCTCTGGTGGGGATTACTCATTGAATAGAGCCCGAAGTACTCTAGAATGAGTTGAGTGTGTGTGTGTGTGTGTGTGTATATATATATATATATGAGAGCGTACTTGTTATTTGCTTATAAAGATTTTAAATGATTTTATACAAAATATATTTTGATATATAAAGCAATATTCCTACTAATAAATATTAAGGTGATTGGTTGTTAAATTAATAGAATTAAATTAAGAAGTAATATAAAATACAACCAAACTGAAATCTTAAATTGGAATTAAATTAGGTGATAACGGAAATACAACCAAATTAAAATTAAATTAACTAAAAATGAAATTCTAGGATTAGAACTCAGAAATTAAATTGTTTAAAACTTTAAATGAACAAAGTTAAGTCGGTTTAAAAGTTAAACCAACCTTTGAGAATTAACTCGAATTTATATAATTCGAGATGGTTTAAAAGTGAGATTGAAATTGAACATAGTCCTATTGTAAAACAAAAAATGTTTGGAAGATTTTTAAGGGGTTTGTTTTGAAATTAAAACCTAGGGTGGTTTAAAATTTAAAGATAATCTGGTGTGTAAAGGACATAAACATGTATATATGCATGGATATACATGATATCAAAGATAATTTGAAATAAACTCTAAATGTTGAGTTTTGATCTTCCCTGAAGTGTGATGGAAAACCCAAAGCGATATAAGTTTTGAACTTATAAGAGGGAAATAATTTTGAAATTTGAAGTGGGAATTCAAATTGAGTAAAATTGATTGGATTAAGCAAATTGAAATTTAACTTGGGAGAAGTTAAATAAGTGTGAATGAACAACTTGAATTGGGAATTTGTGTGAACTCAAATGAGTTTGAGATCTGAGAATTGAAAATGAATGGATGTTTTAAAATATATTGGATGATATCATCCTATTGTTGTTAAAAATCTTTAAATTGTGGATTGGATTTATTTCAATGAATGAGAAATGAAGTGTGGTAATATATCGATTATTGAGATAAAAGAAAATTCTAACGTTAATTTGAAATTAAGGATATAGAATTAATTTGAGCTGAAAATTTGAACAATTAAATTTGTTTAAGAATTGGTTTCAAACTAGAAGATAAAATTGGGTAATAAATTAAAATTTTAAAATAAAATTATTGAACTCTTATGTAAACTTTGAAATAAGTAAGTAAAGATAATCTAAAATGGAATTTGATTTAAATTTGGAAAGAAATTTAGAATTAATTCAACTTGAATTTGGGGTTAAACCAATTTCAATGGAAATTGAAGTTATTTAAATTGGAATTGGAAGTTGGGAAAGTGAACAGTTTTGGCTCTGGACTATTTTCAATATAAATTGTTTTAATATAAATTGTTTTTAATCTATTTTCCTATGAATTTACTATATAAATCTATTTTAAATATAATTATTTTGGAGCTATTTAACTATTTTTTAACTGTTTTCTAAACTTATTACTACTTTTCAACTATTTTTCGACTATTTTAGAATTAGTTAACTATTTTATAGCTATTTTGTAAACTAATAATTATTTTTCAACTACTTATCTATTTTTTAATTTTCAAGCTATTTTCTTAAAAAAACAAACTGGTCGGAGTTCAAACTGTTATTGATTAAATACCCAACTGGGATAAGAATTGAGGTAATAATCCAAATAGGAATTAAGGCAAATGTGAATAAGTGAATGAAAATTTAAGTGAATGTGAATAAAAAGGAAATAGATATTGGAAAGAGTAATCAAATTTGAATATTTGATTTTGGGTAAAAAAAAAGTTATATCTTTGTTATATGTGCTCCCCTTGTTGAATCTATTGTTGGAAGAAAAAGGATTTTGGAAGTGTTTGAAGTTAAAAAGGAATTTTATACAAGTTTAAAGTGATCCAAAGTCTTAAAAATTATATATATCTGTATATATATAAAGGATCTTATGAGGATTTTGGAAAGGGTTTTGGGAACCTTTGGATTTGGAAAGGCTTTTGATTTTTGGGCAAAATCAATATATGGAATTTGGAAAGCCTATTTTGAGAATTATCGATTTTGGGATAATCGATTTTGTGTAAAGGAGCTTTGATAAAATTCATACTAGGTGTATGATTTGAAAGATACTATATGTATAGTATAAAATGTTTTGATGATGGCTCTGGGGAAAAAGGCGCTCTCTTGGAATGGGCTTCTCAGGAGTGCCACCGGGTGGTGCTGCCTTGAGCCCCAAGAAGGGGTTCTAAAGTTGATCCTGTGAGGGGTCCGGACAAAACTAGTTCCTGAGGATTATGAGTTGAGTATACCATAGCGTAAGTCGTGTGTGCCGCTGAGAGCCAACAGTTACATGGACTTTTGCTGCGATGGCAACGTAACCCAGGATGTAACTGCGACCTATGTTATAACATAGCGAAAGTCGTGTGTGCCGCTGAGAGCCAACAGTCTGTGTTTGATTTTATATCGGTAGACTGCGACCTATGTAGAAGTGGAGAAGTTTCATTTCGACAGCGAAAATCAAAGGCCGTTAAGAGCCTGCAGTTGCATGGACTTTTGCTGTGATGACAACTGTGATATCCCGGAATTTCAGACAATATCAATTTAATAATCTTTATAGAAAATTAAATTGATATTAACAATATTGATTAATAAAATATGTTTGGTTTAATAATCAGAATAAATAAATATTTAATTTGTGATTTGTCTTTTAAAATGCTAAAATAAATGTTTTAAATTATAATGTATATATATATATATATATATATATATATATATATATATTATAGTTTATCTTTGTTTTGGAATTTAATTTACATGAAAAATAAATTAAGTTTTGTTTTTAAATTCTAATAAAATATCTAGTAATTAGGAAATTATGTTTTAATTAATATTAAGCTTTTAAAAATATATTTAAATTAATAACTTTATGGTTTGATAATAAATGTAATTGTTTAAAATTTGTCTTAGTTTAATTTTTGTTTTAAATTTAAATAAAAGTTGATTTTATTTCTTTTTAATATATTATTTGATAAATATGATTTGAGTATATTTTATATAAGTTTAAAATATAAGATACCATGTGATTTAAATTCATTTATAATTTCTTTATAAATCATATTAAATTGTAAATTGATATTTGAAACCCTATTAATAAATATTCTATTTTTCTTAAATATAAAGAAGGATTTAGATAAGAAATAGAATCTTCATTTTAAATTTGAATAAATTGATTTTTGATTTCAAAGAATTTATTTGAATTTGGAAATTTTATTTTGAAACCCAAATTAATAGATTCTTTAAAACATTTGTATAAGTTTTAATTTATTAATTTGTTTTATTTACATTTTCTTTAAATAAGAAATTTACATAAGTATAGAATGAATTAAAGAAAGACCCTTTATAAACATTTAAGAAAAAAAGAATAACTAAATTAAGTAAAAAGACAAGTGTTAACTTTTTAAGTATTTAACTACATGTGTTAATAAGGTAGCTCTAATGACAAGTGTCGTTAAATCTTTATTTACTTTTAATAATTTTGTTAAATTCATTTCAGCCTCTTTTAAAATATTTTCATTTCCCTCATTCTCTTTTTCAAAACAAAGATAAAGAAATCAAAAAATTGAAATTCAAATTTCCTCTCAATAACAAAATCTGCTTATTCATTCAAAAAGCAAATCTAAAAGTAAATCATCTTCTCAAACCCAGATATAAATCACAACAACCTATAGTTCCTGCAAAATCATCTCTTCTACTTGGAATTACTGCATAATCAAGTTTGCATTGCTATTCATTCCTGCAAAATCGAAGCCTGCACTTGCATCTCTGTAAATTGGAGCAACCTGTAGTTTAAAACCTGCATGCATGAAGTAGATAATCAACATAAGGATTCAGTTTAAAGCTACTCAAGTGCAAATTTTTCAAGGGAACATTGTGCTCTGTTCTCCTGAGTTCCTGTGAGTAACACTTCTTTCAAATATCTCTAGTTAGATCTGGTTGTTTAAATATGTTTAGATAAGTTGTTTTTGTATTCATATTGGAAATCTTCTATGCATTTATGTGTTGTGATTTCTGTTGAACATGAATGGCCTGCATATCATCCCTGAACTAAAGTTAGCAACCCAGTTTCATCTTTAAATTCATTTTGTTTTATCTATAAATTTTTAAGACTTAAGATTTAACCATATTTGTTAGTTTAACTTTAAACTAAATACAGAAGTTATTTTAACTTAAATAGAAAACTAAAATCATGTACTGGAAATCAGACAAGAAGGGAAACTCAGGTCCCTGAGAAAATTTAAAACTTGTAAATTCAGTAATTTAGATATACAAATTAAATACTTATAACCCATTCATGATTTTTAAGAGAAGAATCAAAAGTTCTAAGTTTGGTATGACTGGGGTATTACAGTTTGACCCAAATCTGGGTTTTAGGGTGTTTTTAATGATTATGGAATTCTAAAGTTTTGATATTTCTTCTGTATTTAGTAATGTGATTAGGTTTATCATAAAAATTATCAAATCTGTTAACTGGACTTTGAATTAGAAGAGGAAATGGAAAATTTTCCTGTAAACCTAAGTTTCTAGCAAATGAAGGAATTTGATTTGTTTGTGGTTCGAGTGTTGAGCTGTTTAGTGGGAAGGTAGATGGGTCTCTGACAAAGTAGTGGCTGGAGTTTCAACTGTATCGATGATCGGAGGAAGTTGAATGCTGTGTTGACAGGTTTGAGGAGTATTGGGGTATAGTGTGTTTCAGGTTTTAAAATAAAATAGGAAAACTGCTCTGTTGAATTTTGGAAATTTGAAGATCACTGATGCTTAGGTGATCATGTTGGGTTTAAGGGGAATGATGGAGGTGGGTGATCACCACTGATGATCGAAGAGTTGGTCATAATGATGTGCATACGCACAGAGTCATTTTTGAATGGGGTTTTGGTTTTCTGTAAGTTGTAGGAAAAGACTCGAGTCATTTGAGATGTGACTCGAAGCAACAGGCCTTAGAACTCGAAGTGAAGTGGCATTTGACCCGAAGTAAATTAGTATTTGGCTCGGGTAGATTTGGATACAGTATTTTGTTTCTCTGTAACCTGAACAGTTTCAGGTTTTGATTTTTTTAAAACTAAATTTGAAAAGGGCAAAGCAAGTTTGAATCTAAACGTAAAGCAAGATTAAATGATAAATTCAAGTAGATTTTGAATTTCGGATTTTGGAATAATCAAGATTTGCAGGAAATGGAATACATAAGATTTAAAAACCTGCACTGTTTTTATATTGAGTGATTTTTAAATCTGAGAATAAGATTTTAAAAATAAGATTTAAATTTTAAGTTAAATCTGAAATTGAAATCCTGGATTCAAATTTGAATTTGAATCTGAAAGTTTCAAAGAGAAATTAGGTTGATAAATTTAAATGATATATTTTAGTTGAATATTTTAAGTATGTTTAAAATGTGTTTTATAAAATCTGTAATGAAATTTAAAACAGGGTTTAATTTTAACCTTTGAATTTAAACCTGAGAACATGATTTGGACCTTAGTTGTAATATTAATAAGATTTGAAATTTATATGTTCAATATCATTTGAATTGTTTAAAATATTTTAAACTTGTTAAATTTGAATGTGGGATAAGTTAAACTATTCTTTTTTTTAAAAAAAATACTTTAAAGATAAGTGATCCTTTAAAATGAAAATTTAAGAGTTTTTAAAATATTTAAAATCTTGTTTAAGTTTGATTTCATTTTAAATATTTAAGGAATTTAGAAATTTTAAAAGAAATTTGTTTTAAATGACTTTAATAATGATAATTTAATCATTAATGAGATAAATGATTTTGTTAATTGTTTTGAAAACTTAATTATCTGATTAAGGTAATTAAGATTTTAATTAATTTAATAATTTAATAATTAGGATATTAATGAAATAATTAAAGGTTTATTTAATTAATTAAAAGTTTAAGTAAGTTGATTAAATTTGATTAAAGTATGATTTAGAAATTAATTTAAATAAGATTGGATTAATTTAATTTAATTAATTAATGGAATTATTAATAAAGTAATTAATAATTGTTAAGTTTTAATTATCACTTGATTAATTAAAAAAATAAATAGAAATTAATAAATGGTTATTTTTAAATAAATTAAGTATTTATATTTATTAATTCAGTTAATTACTTTGGAGATGTAATTAAAGAATTTGTTATTGGTCATTAACTTAATATTATTTTAGGATTAATTAATATAATTAATTTTAATAATTAATTGTATTAATTAATTTAAAGATAATCATTTGAATTATTCAAGTATAATTACTTAAAGAAAGTAATTAAGGAAATTAATTGCTAATTGTAATTAATTAAGTTGTTGATTAATTAAGTTAATTAATTAAGTTTAATTAATTTAATTTAATCATTGATTAATTTGAGAAGTAATTACTAATGTAATTAAAAATGGATAATTACTTAGTGAAGTAATTAAGGAAATAAATTACTAGATGTAATTTAATGGAGGAGATTTGGAAATTAATTACTTTGTGTAATTAATATATAATTGGTATGTTGAATAATTACTTAAGTAAGTAATTAATTTGGGTTTTGATAAATAAGTTAATCAAGTATGATTAATCAATAGAGATAATTGATAATTAATTTAATGGAGTTATTTAAAATAATTTGAGATCATTAATCTAGATAATTAATGATGTGATTAAGGATTGATTAATTAAGAACAATTATCAACGAAGGTATTAGTTAATTAATTAAGGATTAATTAATGAAGTAATAATAGGTTAATTACTGAATTTGGTTTGGATTAATTAATTTGTCAAATTAATTAGAGTTTAATTACTTGATGTAATGAAAGAATGACCAATCAAGATGATTAACTAGGGTAATATGTTAAGAATAATTAATTGATGTGTAAGCAAGATTTATATGGATGAGTAATTAATTTAATTCACTTTAAATTAATTATAGGATGTGATTTAATAAGTCATTGCTTATGAATGATGATTGATATTTATTACCCTGAATGGTTGAGATCTCAGTTATGAGATAAATGTTGTTGTGAGATTTGGATGTTATGGTTGCATTGAGTTGATAATATGATTTATCCGTTTGAGTTGATAATATAGATTATCTTATGTTATGATAATATTGATTATCTATTATGATGTTGAGAATTATCTATCTGTGTGTATATAGATAATATTGAATTGAATTGTTTTAAACCTTTAAAACAACTTGGCCCTAAAAGACACGCTTTGGATTTCGATGAGACCGGGATCGGGTTTCCATATTTGGATATCCGAAAACCACATCGATTCCAAATAACATTAGGTCGTGTATCAAAATGGAGCTTTGTGAAGACTCGAGGTGTAAGGACTATACGTCAGTATAACTCTGTGGGTGATTCCGTAATGAGTTGACGGAATAGTGCTTATAGATTCGAGATGGTGGATTAGAGTGCAAGGGTTATCGTCGTTAACTCTGAGGGTGATTCCAAAACGAGTGTAACGAGATAATGCCTTCGGTTTCGTTCGAACCCGGAACAAACTTGTATGGATCGAATGCTTTCAGAACATCGTCAGGTGGACGATGAGCATTCTAAGTGATGTGTCCTATAAAGGTAATCGTAGCCTCAAGCCTCATCAACCGGGAATGGCTAAAACAGGGGAGGTGCAGCAAGGCTTCGTGGGTAGCTCCCACTGGAGAGCGAGATTGATCCCTGTCTAGAGGTCCCTTTATATTCGGCTGTGTGGGCAGTTGGTTGCAAACAACCGTGGGGTTGTCTTGTTCGAAACTGTTCAGTAAGGAATGGGTCCAACCTTGTGTTGCAGGGGAGTGGGAGTACTCCTCGGTACAGTGATCTAGGCCACGTACTGTGACGGGCGGTACCCCAGTAGCCCTGCCATTGTATGGAATCCAAAATCCAATAAGTGCCAACGGTTTTGATTATATTACCCACTTTTGTGGCTAGTAGCTGGAATTTAATCATGTAACAATTTCGGCTATTTCTTATTTATTTGAAAACCCTAGACACTATTATAATATCATCGGATTTCCTATCAAATGTTTTGGTTAGCGTAAGGTAAAAACTTTTCCATGTTTATGTGTGGGAAGTCTTACGTGATACCCTTTCTTTTCAAAGGTTTTTAAAGTTAAGCAACCTTAACCTGTTACTCACACCAGACCCATGTCTGACCCGGAGTTTATTTTTGTTTTTCATAAACTCTTGGGTACTTAAATTTTTTATGAGTAGCCAAGGGATTCAGGTTAGCTTTGACGAATTATGGAGGAGCAATGGAGCAGGAGGCCTCTGCGTTAGATATAGTTCCGCTGTGTTATCTCTGTGTTGTGATTGTATTATGTTGTAAATACTAGACAGGCGTTTATAACTGTCTAGTGTATGTGATGTGTATGCTATTTATCTCTGATTTGTATTGTATATTGTGTAGATACTTATGTTATTAATATAATTTATTCGTTCCGCTGTTGAGATTCTAGTGTTGTTTCTTCTTTCTCTTCTTTCTTTTCTTCTTCTATCCCTTTCTTTCTTAATTCATGATGCGATTTTCTGGGAGTAGAAAGTCGGGTCGTGACAGTTGGTATCAGAGCATTAGGTTGAGTGAATACCTAGGCTCTGGAGTGCTGTCTTTCTTGAGAGAGCGTACTTGCAATTTTTATATAACTATATATATATTTATTTCTATCTATCTGTTGGGTTACCCGTTCAGGTTTTCCAATGTGGGATAGAAAGGTAGATTGGGGTAGTGGTGTGTATAACACAACTACCGATTGGTTGGAGTTTGAATGATTGGGGTTGGAAGTATATCTGTCGATACTGTAGACCTAATACCGTCTCGAGTAAGTTTTGAAGCGGTGTAAGGACTTCATTGATCTCTGAAGGTAACCTGTTAAGGTTCGGAGATTCATCTTTGAAGTTGGAAGAGTAGAATTTGGATCTGTTGGCTGAACAGAAGCGAGTAATAGTATCTTAATATCTCAGGGAATAGTAGCTGCGTGATGAGATGCAGTGACTATGGATGTTTCCAAAGATGTTTTCTTTGGAACAAGTTTAAGGAAATAAGTCTGCTTCAGTGTTGTGGTTGAGTTCAGCAAGATGTTTTTGTGTGGTTTGAAGTCCGAGTTCTTGAAGAGCTTTGAATTGGGAATTCTTTGGCATTGTTGTCAGCAGTGCAACTCGGAGTGTTCTGGGTGTCAGCAGAGTTGTCTGGCTTAGCAAGTTTTCTGGAGATGGAGTTCAGAAGCAGTAGAGTAGAATCCATTTCTTCGATGGATTGGCAAGACCAGCATAAGCTGTTCTGATTGGTAAAGAGAGAACAGTTTTCTTTGGATTTTAGATTGAGTTGATCGCAAAAGTGACTTGCGATGGTTGGATATTCTCTTGAATTGTTGAGATTTTTTTTCTGAATATTTTCAGGAAAGTCAAGAGTTTGTTTTCATCTAGAGATTCAGTGGTATCGGTGATTCGACTAGTTGAAGGTTGGTTCCTTGAGATGGAATTTGTTGAAGCAACTCAGGATTTGAGGAACTTCTGAGTTTTCTCTTGGTTATTAGAGATCTTCTTGGTTATGCTGTCCAGTTGTGCTTGTGTTCTTCATCAGCATTCTTTTCTACTCCAGATCAGAGTTGTGCAACGGAAGCAGTTTGGGAGTGCATCTGCTTTCCTTTTCCGGATAGGAGAAGTTGTTTTCTTCTGATGATTGTGAGTGGAGTTGTTCTTAATCTTGATTGATCATGGAGGATCATTCGGATGGGTTGGTCTAGATTGTTTCTTGAGACATCAGCAAAGATTGAGCTGATCAGGTAGGAGGTAGGTAGCTCGAGACCATCCGAAGAGTTTTGTGGATCTGAAGTCTGGTTTTGGATAAGTTTTCTCAGTTTTAGGAGCTATAAATTTTGGGTAAGCTGCACTGAGATGTTTTGGATTACTTCTGTGTTTTGTTTTAAATAAGTGTTTGATTTTCTGGATTGAATTGCCAGTTTGGACAACTAAAATTCGATGAGTTTCACGTATCTCTACGGGAGTACGTGTATATCTATTTCTGGTTTTGGAATCAGCTGTTCTGAGAGATTTTGGTTGTTGAGTCAGACTTGTCTATAGTCTGATGTCTTGTTCAGTTATAGATCTGGATGAGTAGGAGTTCTGTAGCTTAGTAGTGTTAATTGTTTGGGTTCTATGGAGCGAGTAACCCGGTGTTTACTTGAGGAACTCGAGGAATCACCATCCAGAATTTTGTCTGGATAATTAATTTTGTTTGATTGGTTGAATTGATTTCTATGGATGTTAGCATATGTTTGATATATGCTTGGTTTTAAAATTAAAATCTAAAATAGGTTATTAAATTATCTTTGTTTTAAATTTCGGGGACGAAATTCTTTTAAGGGGGAAGGAATGTGATATCCCGGAATTTCAAACAATATCAATTTAATAATCTTTATATAAAATTAAATTGATATTGACAATATTGATTAATAAAATATGTTTGGTTTAATAATCAGAATAAATAAATATTTAATTTGTGATTTGTCTTTTAAAATGTTAAAATAAATGTTTTAAATTATAATGTATATATATATATATATATATTTATATATATATTATAGTTTATCTTTGTTTTGGAATTTAATTTACATGAAAAATAAATTAAGTTTTGTTTTTAAATTCTAATAAAATATCTAGTAATTAGGAAATTATGTTTTAATTAATATTAAGCTTTTAAAAATATATTTAAATTAATAACTTTATGGTTTGATAATAAATGTAATTGTTTAAAATTTGTCTTAGTTTAATTTTTGTTTTAAATTTAAATAAAAGTTGATTTCATTTTAAAATATTATTTGATAAATATGATTTGAGTATATTTTATATAAGTTTAAAATATAAGATACCATGTGATTTAAATTCATTTATAATTTCTTTATAAATCATATTAAATTGTAAATTGATATTTGAAACCCTATTAATAAATATTCTATTTTTCTTAAACATAAAGAAGGATTTAGATAAGAAATAGAATCTTCATTTTAAATTTGAATAAATTGATTTTTGATTTCAAAGAATTTATTTGAATTTGGAAATTTTATTTTGAAACCCAAATTAATAGATTCTTTAAAACATTTGTATAAGTTTTAATTTATTAATTTGTTTTATTTACATTTTCTTTAAATAAGAAATTTACATAAGTATAGAATGAATTAAAGAAAGACCCTTTATAAACATTTAAAAAAAAAAGAATAACTAAATTAAGTAAAAAGACAAGTGTTAACTTTTTAAGTATTTAACTACATGTGTTAATAAGTTAGTAGCTCTAATGGCAAGTGTCATTAAATCTTTATTTTCTTTTAATAATTTTGTTAAATTCATTTCAGCCTCTTTTAAAATATTTTCATTTCCCTCATTCTCTTTTTCGAAACAAAGATAAAGAAATCAAAAATCTGAAACTCAAATTTCCTCTCAATAACAAAATCTGCTTATTCATTCAAAAAGCAAATCTAAAAGTAAATCATCTTCTCAAACCCAGATATAAATCACAACAACCTATAGTTCCTGCAAAATCATCTCTTCTACTTGGAATTACTGCATAGTCAAGTTTGCATTGCTATTCATTCCTGCAAAATCAAAGCCTGCACTTGCATCTCTGTAAATTGGAGCAACCTGTAGTTTAAAACCTGCATGGATGAAGTAGATAATCAACATAAGGATTCAGTTTAAAGCTACTCAAGTGCAAATTTTTCAAGGGAACATTGTGCTCTGTTCTCCTGAGTTCCTGTGAGTAACACTTCTTTCAAATATCTCTAGTTAGATTTGGTTGTTTCAATATGTTTAGATAAGTTGTTTTTGTATTCATATTGGAAATTTTCTATGCATTTATGTGGTGTGATTTTTGTTGAACATGAATGGCCTGCATATCATCCCTGAACTAAAGTTAGCAACCAAGTTTCATCTTTAAATTCATTTTGTTTTATCTATAAATTTTTAAGACTTAAGATTTAACCATATTTGTTAGTTTAACTTTAAACTAAATACAGAAGTTATTTTAACTTAAACAGAAAACTAAAATCATGTACTGGAAATCAGACAAGAAGGGAAACTCAGGTCCCTGAGAAAATTTAAAACTTGTAAATTCAGTAATTTAGATATACAAATTAAATACTTATAACCCATTCATGATTTTTAAGAGAAGAATCAAAAGTTCTAAGTTTGGTATGACTGGGGTATTACAGTTTGACCCAAATCTGGGTTTTAGGGTGTTTTTAATGATTATGGAATTCTAAAGTTTTGATATTTCTTCTGTATTTAGTAATGTGATTAGGTTTATCATAAAAATTATCAAATCTGTTAACTGGACTTTGAATTAGAAGAGGAAATGGAAAATTTTCCTGTAAACCTAAGTTTTTAGCAAATGAAGGAATTTGATTTATTTGTGGTTCGAGTGTTGAGCTGTTTAGTGGGAAGGTAGATGGGTCTCTGACAAAGTAGTGGCTGGAGTTTCAACTGTATCGATGATCGGAGGAAGTTGAATGCTGTGTTGACAGGTTTGAGGAGTATTGGGGTATAGTGTGTTTCAGGTTTTAAAATAAAATAGGAAAACTGCTCTGTTGAATTTTGGAAATTTGAAGATCACTGATGCTTAGGTGATCATGTTGGGTTTAAGGGGAATGATGGAGGTGGGTGATCACCACTGATGATCGAAGAGTTGGTCATAATGATGTGCATACGCACAGAGTCATTTTTGAATGGGGTTTTGGTTTTCTGTAAGTTGTAGGAAAAGACTCGAGTCATTTGAGATGTGACTCGAAGCAACAGGCCTTAGAACTCGAAGTGAAGTGGCATTTGACCCGAAGTAAATTAGTATTTGGCTCGGGTAGATTTGGATACAGTATTTTGTTTCTCTGTAACCTGAACAGTTTCAGGTTTTGATTTTTTTAAAACTAAATTTGAAAAGGGCAAAGCAAGTTTGAATCTAAACGTAAAGCAAGATTAAATGATAAATTCAAGTAGATTTTGAATTTCGGATTTTGGAATAATCAAGATTTGCAGGAAATGGAATATATAAGATTTAAAAACCTGCACTGTTTTTATATTGAGTGATTTTTAAATCTGAGAATAAGATTTTAAAAATAAGATTTAAATTTTAAGTTAAATCTGAAATTGAAATCCTGGATTCAAATTTGAATTTGAATCTGAAAGTTTCAAAGAGAAATTAGGTTGATAAATTTAAATGATATATTTTAGTTGAATATTTTAAGTATGTTTAAAATGTGTTTTATAAAATCTGTAATGAAATTTAAAACAGGGTTTAATTTTAACCTTTGAATTTAAACCTGAGAACATGATTTGGACCTTAGTTGTAATATTAATAAGATTTGAAATTTATATTTTCAATATCATTTGAATTGTTTAAAATATTTTAAACTTGTTAAATTTGAATGTGGGATAAGTTAAACTATTCTTTTTTTAAAAAAAAATACTTTAAAGATAAGTGATCCTTTAAAATGAAAAATTAAGAGTTTTTAAAATATTTAAAATCTTGTTTAAGTTTGATTTCATTTTAAATATTTAAGGAATTTAGAAATTTTAAAATAAATTTGTTTTAAATGACTTTAATAATGATAATTTAATCATTAATGAGATAAATGATTTTGTTAATTGTTTTGAAAACTTAATTATCTGATTAAGGTAATTAAGATTTTAATTAATTTAATAATTTAATAATTAGGATATTAATTAAATAATTAAAGGTTTATTTAATTAATTAAAAGTTTAAGTAAGTTGATTAAATTTGATAAAAGTATGATTTAGAAATTAATTTAAATAAGATTGGATTAATTTAATTTAATTAATTAATGGAATTATTAATCAAGTAATTAATAATTGTTAAGTTTTAATTATCACTTGATTAATTTAAAAAAAACAGAAATTAATAAATGGTTATTTTTAAATAAATTAAGAATTAATATTTATTAATTCAGTTAATTACTTTGGAGATGTTATTAAAGAATTTGTTATTGGTCATTAACTTAATATTATTTTAGGATTAATTAATGTAATTAATTTTAATAATTAATTGTATTAATTAATTTAAAGATAATCATTTGAATTATTCAAGTATAATTACTTAAAGAAAGTAATTAAGGAAATTAATTACTGATTGTAATTAATTAAGTTGTTGATTAATTAAGTTAATTAATTAAGTTTAATTAATTTAATTTAATCACTGATTAATTTGAGAAGTAATTACTAATGTAATTAAAAATGGATAATTACTTAGTGAAGTAATTAAGGAAATAAATTACTAGATGTAATTTAATGGAGGAGATTTGGAAATTAATTACTTTGTGTAATTAATATATAATTGGTATGTTGAATAATTACTTAAGTAAGTAATTAATTTGGGTTTTGATAAATAAGTTAATCAAGTATGATTAATCAATAGAGATAATTGATAATTAATTTAATGGAGTTATTTAAAATAATTTGAGATCACTAATCTAGATAATTAATGATGTGATTAAGGATTGATTAATTAAGAACAATTAATCAATGAAGGTATTAGTTAATTAATTAAGGATTAATTAATGAAGTAATAATAGGTTAATTACTGAATTTGGTTTGGATTAATTAATTTGTGAAATTAATTAGAGTTTAATTACTTGATGTAATTAAAGAATGATCAATCAAGATGATTAACTAGGGTAATATGTTAAGAATAATTAATTGATGTGTAAGCAAGATTTATATGGATGAGTAATTAATTTAATTCACTTTAAATTAATTATAGGATGTGATTTAATAAGTCATTGCTTATAAATGATGATTGATATTTATTACCCTGAATGGTTGAGATCTCAGTTATGAGATAAATGTTGTTGTGAGATTTGGATGTTATGGTTGCATTGAGTTGATAATATGATTTATCCGTTTGAGTTGATAATATAGATTATCTGATGTTATGATAATATTGATTATCTATTATGATGTTGAGAATTATCTATCTGTGTGTATATAGATAATATTGAATTGAATTGTTTTAAACCTTTAAAACAACTTGGCCCTAAAAGACACGCTTTGGATTTCGATGAGACCGGGATCGGGTTTCCATATTTGGATATCCGAAAACCACATCGATTCCAAATAACGTTAGGTCGTGTATCAAAATGGAGCTTTGTGAAGACTCAAGGTGTAAGGGCTATACGTCAGTATAACTCTGTGGGTGATTCCGTAATGAGTTGACGGAATAGTGCTTATAGATTCAAGATGGTGGATTAGAGTGCAAGGGTTATCGTCGTTAACTCTGAGGGTGATTCCAAAACGAGTGTAACGAGATAATGCCTTCGGTTTCGTTCGAACCCGAAACGAACTTGTATGGATCGAATGCTTTCAGAACATCGTCAGGTGGACGATGAGCATTCTAAGTGATGTGTCCTGTAAAGGTAATCGTAGCCTCAAGCCTCATCAACCGGGAATGGCTAAAACAGGGAAGGTGCAGCAAGGCTTCGTGGGTAGCTCCCACTGGAGAGCGAGATTGATCACTGTCTAGAGGTCCCTTTATATTCGGTTGTGTGGGCAGTTGGCTGCAAACAACTGCGGGGTTGTCTTGTTCGGAACTGTTTAGTAAGGAATGGGTCCAGCCTTGTGTTGCAGGGGAGTGGGAGTACTCCTCGGTACGGTGATCTAGGCCACGCACTGTGACGGGCGGTACCCCAGTAGCCCTGCCATTGTATGGAATCCAAAATCCAATAAGTGCCAACGGTTTTGATTGTATTACCCACTTTTGTGGCTAGTAGCTGGAATTTAATCATGTAACAATTTGGCTATTTCTTATTTATTTGAAAACCCTAGACACTATTATAATATCATCGGATTTCCTATCAAATGTTTTGGTTAGCGTAAGGTAAAAACTTTTCCATGTTTATGTGTGGGAAGTCTTACGTGATACCCTTTCTTTTCAAAGGTTTTTAAAGTTAAGCAACCTTAACCTGTTACTCACACCCGACCCATGCTTGACCCGGAGTTTATTTTTGTTTTTCATAAACTCTTGGGTACTCAAATTTTTTACGAGTAGCCAAGGGATTCAGGTTAGCTTTGACGAATTATGGAGGAGCAATGGAGCAGGAGGCCTCTGCGTTAGATATAGTTCCGCTGTGTTATCTCTGTGTTGTGATTGTATTGTGTTGTAAATACTAGACAGGCGTTTATAACTGTCTAGTACATGTGATGTGTATGCTATTTATCTCTGATTTGTATTGTATATTATGTAGATACTTATGTTATTAATATAATTTATTCGTTCCGCTGTTGAGATTCTAGTGTTGTTTCTTCTTTCTCTTCTTTCTTTTATTCTTCCATCCCTTTCTTTCTTAATTCATGATGCGATTTTCTGCGAGTAGAAAGTCGGGTCGTGACAACAACGTAACCCTGGATGTAACTGTGATCTGTTGTGTGGGTTCTATGGCGTAATCGAGAGGCCGCGGAAAGCCTGCAGTTGCATGGACTTTTGCTGTGACGGCAACGTAACCCTGGAATGTAACTATGACCATGGATGGAGGTGATGATTTCCAGAGCATTCTCACCAAAGATATTTCCTCTATTTTCAAAAACTGTTTTCTATATTTTCAACAAAATTATTTTCCAAGTTTTCACTGGATGTTGAAAACGAGTTTACCAAGTGCTTATAGATTTTCAGTCCTACGCCTGATCAACGCATGACTGAATTTCTGTGAGAACAAGGATGGACTGGTTGAGACATCGAGTTATAAGAAATATTTTTTATAAAAAGCTATTTTAATTGTATTATCTGAATTTAAAGGCATTTCTAAATTTTAAAGTAAAGGTGTTGGAATTTTGGAAAATGAAAGAAACTCCAAACTGGAATTATAAAAACAAATATGAACTCAGGAAAATTTAATGAAGTAATTTTCTTTGTAATAAAAGTTGGAAGTAAGCTAATAAATAATTATTTGTTAAAGTAAGTTAATAAAATTTAACTCGATTGAATAAATGAATTGTAAATCAATAATGGAGTTTGGAAATGAATTCGAATTTGTCAATAGATTCGACTTGGATTTGATAATGAATTCAATAAGAAGAGATGTTGTAGAAATAAAATAGAGTTGGATTGAAAAAGTGGTGGTTTGAACTACAAATACAATTCAAACATGATATGAATAATATTTAATGAAATTTGCAAGTAAATTGAGAATGACTTTGTATAAATAAAATAAATTCGCAAATGAATTAAGAAAGTGAAATATAAAATGGAAGTAATAAATGGATGAAGTCCAATTGAATGAGAATTAAATCAAAGTTTTAATTGGACTTGGGTTATCAGAATGGATTTAAGTTATGAGGCGAATTAATTTGAAGTAAAATTTCCTAAATAAAAGCTTGGTTTTGAGTGAGAATAGTAGACCATTAAATAAAGATTTGGGTTAAATTTATTTGGGAATTGGATATTAATATAAGTATTGAATGTTGTCAAACCCAATGAAATAATTTTGAAATGAAACCGATGCGTAGATGAAATTAAATGCAAATGTATGGTTGGTAATAAATTAGAAGTGAAATGAATTAATTACAGAATGAGTTGGAATTGATTTGAAGTAGTTATAAATTAAAACGGATACACTATTAAGCGAATGTCGCAGAATTTGCATAAAAATAATTGTCGTTTGATGTAAATGAAGGTAAAGAGATTCTATTAACTAATTGAAGCAAATAAAATTGATTTTGAATCATTTGAAGCGAATATGAGCTTGTTTGGATTGAAGATAAATTGAATGTAAGAAATTGAGTTGTAAACCATTAGAAACTGAAGGAAATGGTATATAAATTTGTTGAAAGAAATTGAATAAACTTTATAAGCATATAAATCGCTCATGGGAAGCGTTTGGTGCTTGTTGCCTATGTAATGCTTATGTTTAGCTATTGAAAGTAAGTGGAATGCTAATAAATTTTCTATATATGGCACTTACATATTTAAATTGAGTAAGTATAGGTACCTGAAGGCCGTTTGGCTGGATTTGGTTGCGTTATTTGCTAAAATAAATAAGCTACTTGCTTTAAATGCTAAATAAAGGTACGCCTACTCAATAAAAATAGGAAATATGAACTGTTTTTTCTTTTTCCGACCGTATGGGTCGATGTATACATATTTATATCTATTGTCAAATTGCATAAGCTCCTCCGTACAAAGGAGACTCTGCCAAAATTTTCGAAAATTTTGGGAGTTAGAAAATTTTTGTTAACGACAAAACAATTTCAAATTGGAAATTTAAAATAAATTAGTAGATGAAACTATTTTGAATCAGTTATAACGAAAGATAAAATTCAATATTCAAAATGGAAAACAAATTGAAATCATTTGGAAATGGGGAAAACTAATTTAAAAAGAAGTAGATATAAAACTTTTGTAAGGAAATGTATAAAATGATATGAAAGTTATGATTGGATAATCTAGCTAAGTAAGATATGCAGGTATTATAAAGGGAAAGGAAAATTGGAATTGATTTCAGGGGATAATTCGAATTGCCCGACTAAAAGGTATGTATGGAATTGGATTGGGTTTTTGATTTAGCCACTTGGCTTTTGGTTTCTTTTGGAATTTGGGAGCCCGTAGAGGCCTTTTGTAGTAGCACCGAGCTAGCCGCGCAAAGGAGACGCTGGCAAAATTTTCCGGAAATTTAGGGAGTTAGAAAATTTTGAGAAAATTTTGATAATTCAAAATTTGGTTTTAAATTGAAATTTAAACAATTGGGTAAAAACGGATAGTTGGAAACCATGGAAGGTTTGGAAGTAGGTTGAGATAATAGTGAATCTTTAATAAAAGATATTGTGGCAAGTTGATAAAACTATTGGTTTTTGAGAAAAGGTAAACGGGTATTGGTCCATTCTTCCTAACTAGTAATTTCGGGGACGAAATTCTTTTAAAGGGGAGGAATGTGACGATCCGGAAATTTTAACGAATTAAATTGGAACAATTAATTGATTTTAAAATATTAAAAGTTAATTTTAACTTGAATTCAAGATATCAATATTTATTTGATAATTAAATCATTGAATTTATATAGTTTAAGTATTGCATGTAATAATTGAAATTGGGTAAATTGTTGAATCTGAAATTTTTAAGCCTGTTTAAAATAGTTTGAAGGCTTATAAAATTTATAATGATGATACTGAAGATAATAGAAGGGTTGGAATTTAATTTAAGGGTGATATGTTCAATTTTGAAAATATATCGTAAAATAGCCTTCCGAGGCACAGTCTCGGAATTCGACGAAACCAGTTCCATTGGATCCGTAATAGTTAGTTATTATTGGATTTCAATTTTCGTAGCAATCGGAGTTGTCGTTTGACCGTGGCAGTCAAAAACGCTTCGAACTATTTTAATCGATTTAATTTAAAATTGATCATTTACTTCCGTAACTCGCGCATGCGATCAAATTAGCCACCGAAATACGTTCCATCGTGTTCGGAACGCGGGTAAAACCTTGTAATCACCTAACGACATTGCTTAAGTGGAGTTTGAAAAATTTCAAGTAACGATTAACGAGGCGTTTGAAGTTTTACAATATAATTAAATTTAAGAAGAATTTAGCAAGATATTTTCAATACGAAGCGTATTTTGGACGCCATCCCCAACCCTATATTTCATCTCGGTCTTTCCCCCTTAGTCTCGAAGCAGAATCGAACTCAAATCTCTAATAAAAAAAAGATAATGGCCGCACCCTTTAGAGAAAACAAAATGAAATGAAAATCAAATTAATGGCCAAAGCTCTCGTTCAAGCTTCTACGACCTGGATCGATTTCGAATTCATACGCAGGAGGAGAGGCGCACGATGGAGGACCGAGGTTCGAACTCAAAGTCGCGTGGTTGGGTCGCGGAGGCGACGAGAGGTTCAGGGCTCGGTTAGGGCTTCGAAGTGGAATCTAGTAGTTGCGATGAGGGGGACTCGGACTCGAAGGTGGAAACATCGCGTGCGATCTGCTAGTGGGGATCGCGTAGATGATGGTTGGGAGCCGTGTTGACTTGCGATATCATGAAGGAAGGAGGGTTGGTTCGAGCTGAAGGTATTTGCATCTTATTCTCTTCAATTTAAATTTGAGATAAATACAGAATTGAAAAAAAAGAAAAACAAAAAAAAAGTATATAGTTTGAAGAAAATTTTAACTGCAAGGGAAGGTATAAGATATACAGTTGGACTTAGAAATGAGATTTTTTTTTTAAATTGGTAATGTAGATTTGTTTTCAAAAGCAAGCATGTAGTTCAAATAAAGGAACAGGAATAAACATAAATATACATATTCACATTTTAGGGCTACTAGTTTGTTTTAAAGATATTGTATTCTGGGGATTAATCAGCTTATTTAATTTTTGCAGTCGCTGAAAATATCTTACTGAAAGAACATTAGTTTGAAATTAAATCAATAGTTTAAAGCCAAATTGCTGGTGTAAATTAAATAAATGGATAGTAATCGATTGATCGATTTATTTCAAATATTAATAAAATCATCTAAAATTTATACAAGGGCTGAAGCTTGATGGAAACAAGCTGGTTTGTAGTGGATGGCCAAACAAAAATCAAAGGTGAGTAAACCTCACGCTTCTGAATTTTATTTAAATTTAAATGGTTAAATTTAAAAGATTGGTTGAATGGTTGAATTGGATTGATATGCCACATTATATAGTACTATATAGTACATACTGGGATGATTGATATTCGATGATGAATATTTTTGGTATTTGGACTGCTGAATGCTGTGGTTTTCTTGAATATTTCTGTACCATAAGATATCGAAATATATAAATTGGAATTTTGGAAGAAAAATAAGGGCGATTAAATGAATGATTAATTAATTCAGTAACTAATAATTTGGGTTGATTAATTTTGTAATTCAAGGTTTGGATTAATTAATGAAGGGTTAAGTTAATTAGAATAATCATTTTGTGGTTTAATAATTAATTACTTAATGTAATTAATTAAACAGAATTACTTTGTGTAATTAACTAAGAGATTAATTGAAATAACAAATTACGGAGTAATTAATTTATTAATGAAGTAAATAAGAAGATAGTTAATTACAGGTCGGGGGTGATCGAGAATGATTAATATTATGGTCGAATTAAAGTAAAATATGATTGGAAATCATTAATTTATATAATTAATGGAGTAATTAAAGATTTGATTAATTGAGATTAATTAATTCACAATAAGTGACATATGAGAAGTCAATTAATATAAGTAATTAAGAATTAACGTAATGGATTATAGTAAATTAATTTGGGAAGTAATTAAAGATTACTCATTGATTTGGTAAGAGTAATTAATATCGTGAAATTAATTAAAGAGAATTACTTGAATGGAATTGGAAGATAATTAATCCAGGGTTGTTAATTAAGATGAATGGATATAGAGGAGTTGATTAATTAATTGATTTGGAATTAATTAATAATCTAAGTGAATATGGTTAGAAAATTCAATTATAATCAATTGAATTAATTTGTATGTGATTAAGCATTGATTATGGATGATTGAATGATATGGGATGCTTTGAATGAATTGATATCTCTGATATGAAATATTGTGTATTCCATTTGGATAATTTGGGATTAGGATGACATGAGATCCGAGGAGACCGGGATCAGGTATTAGGAAACACCCGAAACCACTTCGGATTTAAAAATAAATTGATGTGTGAATCAATATACTGGAATGAAATGATTTAAGTGAATTGGATTATTTTATCAAAGTTTGGAACTTAGAAATTGATGTGAGGAATAAGTGTTGTCTATAACAAATTGTGAATTTGTTAAATTGATATAAGTTACCCCGGGTTTATAGAAGTTGTTGGCTTTGGTATTCCATGTTCGTTGAGTTTACTTACGCTGGTTTCCACCCTGACCTGGGTGTTACTTTGGTGTAATGCTCCAGTCAGACCGAGTATTACTGATTTTTAGGTAGGTACGTTGTGGAGCTCAGGAGACGAGCTGGATGGCAAGTACGTATAGAGTATTTCCGCTGCAGTATATTATTATATATCCGAGACATGATTTGTATATGATCAGTGACTGTGTATATGTGAAACTCTGATGTATTAAAGGGTAATCAATAGATAAAATATTCTTTTGTAAACTGTTATTAGTTATTATTATATTTTATCCGCTGCGAATGTGAGATTTTGGTGTTCTGTTCTTCTTCTTCTATCTCTTTCTTCTTTCCATAATTATCTAGAATTTTCGGGTTAGAAAATTTTGGGTCGTTATAGAAGATTTTGAAAATGATCAAAAATAAAAGTTATTTTGAATAACTTGATTGAGTTTTGAAATTTGAATAATTTGATTTAAATTTGAATTCAATATTGAAATCGAATTCTATAATTTGAAAACTATGGTTTAAAAAGGGTATTCAACTTATAAATGTGTTTATATGGGTTTTTAAACCATTTTAAAAAGTGTTGTTTTGGGAATTTAAATTTAACCCAAGATTTTAACTTGTATAAATGAAATCGGAATTTTTCGAAAACGAAAACTGTTTGTTTTCCAACAATATAAGCTTTCACATAAGAAGTGAACTTCCAATTTGAGTCAAAAGGATTTCAAGTCTAAAATGGAAATAGTTTTCCAAGTTATGAATAAATCTTTGAAAACGTGTTTTGAAAGCTATAAGTTAAATCTTTAATTTAAAGATTTAATTGAGTTAGTTCAAATTTAAATGGAAACTGTTTTGAAATCTATAAATAGATCTTTGTGAAACTAGGTGAACTTTGTGAAACGAATCTTTTTGTTTAAAGATTTGAAATGGTAAATGGTTTAACCATTTGAAGAAATTTTTTGGATTTTATAAGTTGTGACTTAACTGAAATCCCATATCCATTTGTTTTCAAAATATTGCGCTTATTATTCGGTTTAGCCGGGAGAAGACCTTGTGTCATATAACCCATTCCGAATAGTGATTCAACGTTATGGATTGCATTTGAAGACCGGTGTGGAAGACCGGGTGTCTTTGAGAACGATAGGATAACCTGTCGATTAACTCTGCACTGAGTTGCTCCGGTATAGAGTTCTCCACATGTGATGGGAAGTCCGATCGGGATTGTGGATAACCGGATTTGCAAGGGCTTCTTCGAAAGTGCCTTCGGTTCTGTTCGAACTCGGGACAGACTTGTATGGTTGTATGTCTGACACTACACTTTGAGATATTAAACTGATCTCTATCAAATACATTTCTGCTTGGTGGCAGAGAATTTATTCTCTTAGCTTAACACCCTTCTTTGAGATGTATGAGCTCAGAGGTTATGTAGTTGATATTTATCAGTGATATACTTCCAATTTGGTAGTGTGGCATGCTGAGTGCTGCTGTGTATCATTTGTTGATCAAAGCATGGCTTTTGTATAAAGCGTTGCTTTGTAGACGAGACTGCATTAGGACCTCACACCCTGGAAATGGTCGAAACTGGAAAGATGCGGTAAGGTTATGAGGGTCGCACCCTTTAGGGTTTGTCATTCCCTTCTAGAAAAAGGGTGGTATCATGGTATGGAGCCCAGATATTTCACTCATGTGGATACCGCAGATCTATTACTTTGTGATTGCTTTGTGGTTGTTGGATTAGTGGTACCTCAGATAAAGGTCCCAAAGGACCGGGGGATGGCATGCTCGAGTAGTAGTTACCTAGTTACAGAGGTAACCCGACCTTGTATTGGCAGAGATCCGGTTAGGTTCTCGGGTCTCGCCAGAGGCGTACCCATGTGGCAGTAGAAAGTTCCTTAGCCTGACCATTTGTTGGAAATCCATTCTTTAATACACGCCTTGTACGATTTTAGCTGTAGAACCTGCCATTTACTTATGGTGGTCACCACTGTTTAGATGGTAGCTATAGTAGACATAGTTCGGAATGTCTATGCTGGCTAGGATTTATATTATACTTTCGAAATGGTTTTGTACACTATGCACCAGTAATAATATCAAAGAAATTTTCTCTTATCAAGCATATTTGACTATCATAAGGAGAAATCTCCTCCAATTCTGTGTTTGCATTGTGTGTGTGGCGGGAGGCCTTATGGTAGTTTAATTTTCCAAAAAGCATTGCGGATTTCAAATTTAAATTGTTTTGTTTGTTTTAAAAACCAAATGTCTTGTTTGCTCATACCAGTCCGACGACTGGCCTGGAGTTTATTGTTCCTTTCCTAAACTCTGGGTGCCAACAATTTTCCCACACGGGCAGTCTAGAGTAGGGTTTTTCAGATAGTCAGGATTAGTAGATTATCTGGAGCTAGTTCAGTCTTTGGATCAGGACTGCACTTGCTTATCTTTATGCATCGTTATTGGGAGTTCGAGCTATTTCTGGATTGGTGCCTTGGAGATGGAGATTACCGATGCTGGAGTTCTTTCTTGAGGACCATCTTGTAGATATTCACTACACCAAAAAACAGTTTTAGCCACCCATCCATCCGCCTTCTTAGATACAGCTTAAAGCCGTGTCAAATATGATACGACTCCAACCCTACCTAATTGTTTGGACACGGCTAATAGCCGTATCAAATGTGATAAGGCTTGCAGCCGTATTCAATTTCGTGCCTACTATTTGCAGAAACTTCTACACCCAAAACGCATGGTTCCCTCTAAATTAATTCGCTTTCCCTCTTGTTTAGGTACGGGTCTTAGCTGTATCATATCTAATACGGTCTTTAGCCGTATCGCTTGTTGTGCCTATTTTTGGTGCGAAACTTTTACAGGCAAAACACGCCCCACAGTTATCATTTTCCCCAAATTCCATTTCTTCTACAATAGGGTTGCTGGCTCCCTAATTCATATCAATCTCTCCATTTTCCCAATTCATATCAATCTCATGCTCTCCCATTCCATCTCAAATCGTTGCTAGCTCCCCTCAATCCACCTGCTGATAGCTTCATCTACAGGTATTTTCTTTTGAAATCTAAATATATGTTTTTATTACTATATGCTTAGATTATCCTAAATATTAAAATGAGCAATAACCTTTACAGTTTTCTTTAACTTTTGTAATTTGTTATTTTTCATAGCTTGATGTAACTCTTATAGATTTACTACCTTGATGACTTCAATATTTATTATTCTGTATAGTTTGATATGTTTGATATTGCTTATAGCAATTTTAAAGCAGCTATATTTGTCTAAATTATAGATTATTTATGCTTGTCAAGGGAGCAGCCAATTTGTATATTATTTATTGTTATAACATGAGTTGATAAATATGGTTCTGTAATCCTTTGTACAAGTAGACTATTTACAGACTTGTGTACAAGGTTTATATTTAAGTTGTTAGTTGTTTCTTAAATGCTATATGCGTACATGTGATGAATATTGTATGTTATCCGAATGAATTGATTCACATTCATCATATGATGTTTGGCGCTGAATAACTGTTAACTGAAGTTCACATTGTTCTATAGGATAAGGCACGAAGTATTAGATTCACTTGATAAATATATTTAGTCAAATGAATAACTAATAATCATGAAAGGGAATCTGTAATAACATAAGAAATGCACATGTTCATTATTTTTCTTCCTTCAGGAGGTATTTATGCTATTATTAATCAGTAGTCCGGCTCTGGTCTATCATATCTTGCACTTTTCGATTGTATTTACGCTTGCTCAAGTATGTTGCTTATTGTATTAGAATCTTCAGAAGTTTAAACTTATATCAATTTACTTTCCAATGTTGTTTGCTGAGCATGAATGTTAGGAAAAATTAAGCATTTGGACTTATGGCTTATTTAAATCATAGTACTATAGTAGTACAGTCCATAGCTCTGTTTGTTGAATTTTGATCTATTGTTCGTTGAGCTTCACCTACTTCAAGATTAATGGTTGATTACTAGTTCAATTTCAATAACTTTAATGCAAGCCTCAAGTGCCAGTACATAGCATCAACAAGTGAACACATGTAATCATATAAAAGTGATATTGCCTTGCATTTATTAGTAACGAGCTATTGATATCACTTCACTATTCAAATACAATTATGTATGACAATTTGAGTAGTTTAGTTATGTCAGCTTAATTTTAGACCATATTCCTTTAAATTTTCCATTTTGGGAGAAAATACTTATAACCATAACTAACATTGGGCCTGTGTTATCCCTATCCCATCTTTACTTTTTAATTAAAAATTATGAAGGTAAACATGGAATTTTTGTAGTCTTCAAAAATTAATGCTTATTATAAAACAATCAATTCTTTGGGAATGTAATCTGTTATTTAAATACTAGAACTATGTAAGCATAGATTCTTCGGTGTAAGAGAGACTTTTCAGCAAAAAATCATTAAAGACAAAGTGGTCTTCTTCGGACAATGAAACAGTTATTTGTATTCAGATTATCTCATTGTTATACAATATATATTACTTGTTTTAAAAGATTGCTTTGTTATTATATTAAGACAATTTTAGCTCACAAGAACCTTTGAAAGACTAGCTCCTTATATTATAAACTAAGGATTATTTAAAATTGTAGATCCATTATTGAAGAGGAAGAAGTAGTGACAATCAAAGTAAATCCTTGATGGAAAAAAGGAACAAAAGTCACATTTGAAGGATTAGGAGATAAGCGACCATGATGCCTACCTGCAGACGTCATCTTCATTATTGTTGAAAAGGAGAATCCATTATTCAAAAGAGTTGGCCATGAATTAATACTCAAAATGAAAGTAGGATTCAAAACTCATTTATTATGTCGATATGTATGATGTTATTTGAATGATATTTATAAAACTAGATGCAATTGAATGCATTTACCATGATCCCGTTATGAATATTAGGAATGAAGATTTTTTGTTCATGTGTTGTAGACGGTCAGCGTGGTAATATTAGGAATAAAATTGTTGTTAATGGTGCAAGCCAAGTCAGGAGAGGGGTAATGCATAGACATTACTCCGGTGCTTCAAAATAGTGCCGTTGTAATGGCAAATTTTTTGGAAACAGTTTGGTGCTAATGTTAACTTTTACAAAAATGCTATTTTTATAATTAAGAGTATCATAGAAAATAGTCTATATCAATATACTTCACACATCTGAAAACATGACCCTTACCTTACAATGTGGGACTATTCTCTTCTCCTATTTTTAATAATTCATTTCAATTCAAAAAATTTCCAATAATTTCCCACTTGAATTTTTCAAAAATTTTCTTTTTGAGCAATTGGAACGAGGACCCATTGAAGGGAAAGTCTCACGTTCTATTATATATGATATAGGAGGGCAGTATGTCTTTCAGCATAGACAAACAATGGGTAACTGAATCAGATCTAAGATCTACATACTATATAGACGGGGTGCAGAAGTTCATTTGTTTTGTTGAAGAAAACAGTGGTAAGAAAGGAGTGTATTTATGCCCTTGCACCCGGTGCAAAAATATGAAGACGATCAAATTAGATGAAATTCATTTTCATTTGCTTAGATTGGGTATCATCCAATCATATACATTGTGGTATTTTCATGGGGAAAAAAGGCGGAGATGGAAAAACAACAATCAGTTAGTCATGACACAACTACTGATGAGTCTGAACATATTAGGATGGAAGATCTGGTCAATGATGCAGATAGATTTCATCGTTTTCAACCTACAAATCCGTTGCCTGATCATGCTAATGTTGAGAGCAGTCTACTGATTATCCAGATTGGCAGGCCAATGAAAGTAAGAAGTATAAATCACTTTTTGGTAACGTAAAAAAGCCACTGTATCCTTCATGTTCAAAAGGGATTACGAAGCTGTATGCCATTGTGAAACTGAATAGCTTGTAGCCCCAATACGGCTTTTTAGATAATGGTGTGACTACACTTCTCAAACTAATAAAGGAGTTACTCCCCAAATGTAGCACGCCGTCGACAAAGTACTCCAACGTGAAGAAGATCATTAAGCAAGTTGGGATGAATTACAAAACTTATGATGCATGCATCAATGATTGCATGTTGTACTGGAAAGATGATGAGAACAAAGTTTCTTGTACGAATTGCAATGAACCTAGATATATGACATCATTAAACGAAGAGATAAAATGCACCAAAGTACCTCGAAAGACATTAAGACATTTTCTTTTAATTTCTAGATTGAAGAGACTGTATACTGTACCATGGATAGCAAATGCGATGACCTAGCATGGTCGTGCCAAGTCTGATCCAACCGTAATGTGTCATCCATGTGACACTTCTCAATGGAAAGCCGTAGATTCTTTTGACCAAACTTTTGCTGCCGAGCCACGAAATGTCACACTTGGAATAGCAACTGATGGTTTCTGTCCACATGCTTCTCTATCTTACCCTTACAGTTGTTGGCCAGTAATTGTAGTACCATATAATCTTCCTCCGTCTATGTGCATGAAAAGGGAGTTCTCAATGTTAACATTGTTGATTTCTGGGCCAAAACAACCAGGAAAAAATATTGATGTTTATTTACAGCCGTTGATAGACGAGTTAAAGCAGTTATGGGAAGGAGTCGTTACATTTGACTCTTTACGTAAATCTGAGTTCACAATGAGAGCTAGGGTGCTGTGGGCAATCCATGATCACCCTGCTTTTGGGACTTTATCGGGATGTACAACTCATGGTTACTTTGCATGTCCTATTTGTGGGGAAAACACTTGTTCTTATCATCTTCCTGAAAGTAAGAAGATGTGTTACATGGGACATCGAATGTTTCTTCTTAACGAACACAAGTTTCGATACGATAAGACCAATTTCAAAAACGAACAAGAACTTCGTCGTCCTAAATGCCATTGACTAGTTTTCAAGTTGAAAAGAAAGTAGCGAATATCAAAATGAAAGTTGGTAAACAAAAAAAATGGTCGAAAACGGAAAAAGTCAACCAATGAAGATGTTGACAATATTTCTGGATGGTATAGGAGGTCTATCTTTTTTGATTTACCATATTAGAAAGCAAATTTGATCCGACATAATATTGATGTTATACATACGGAGAAGAATGTCACGGAGCATCTCATTAGCACCACTATGGACCATAAAGATAAGTCAAAAGATGGCATCAATGCATGCAAGGATTTGAAAATCATGGGTATAAAACAAAAGTTGTGGATGATGGAAGATCCTGAAACAAATAAAATAAGCATACCAAAGGCAACTTTCACTTTGAGCAAAGAAGAAAAGATACGGTTTTGCACTGTTTTGAAAAATTTGAAAGTGCCTAACAAATTCTCTTCTAACTTCCACAACAATGTGAGCATCAATCCTCCTAAACTAAGAAATATGAAGTCACATGATTACCATGTCATAATGCAGCATTTGCTTCCGGTATTACTTCAACATTCTTATCCACAACATAAGGATCTATAAAATGCTATTCATCGTATTAGTTTATTCTTTAACATTTTGTGTTCAAATATGATCAATAGGGAACATCTTTTAAAAGAAATGGCTAGCTTAGTTGAAGCAATGTGTGTTTTTGAAAAAAAATTTCCACCTGCATTTTTTGATATCAGTGTCCACCTTATGGTTCATTTAGCCGATGAAGCGTTGATTTGTGGCCCTGTCAGATATAGATGGATGTATCCATTTGAATGGTAAATTTCTAATTTCAGTTATGTACATCATTATTTCATATAAATAGCTACCGTCTACAATATATAATTGATCACATTTATAGGTTGATGAAAACATATAAAGGATATGTGCGCAACAAAAGATACATTGAAGGGTGTATTGCAGAAGGATATATTGTACAAGAAGCTAGTCTTTACTGCATGGAATATATGCCAAACGGAGGCGATGGCAATCATAAACATCCCCACGAAGCATTTTTAGACGAGGACGGTGAGTTTGCTGGTGAGATACCTCTGGATAATGGTAAAGATATAACGTTAACCCAAGTGCGGTTTGAACAAGTGCGTAGATGGGTTCTTAATAAGTACGATGGATTGGATGAATGGAAGAAGTAAGCTCACGAACTTGTCCGGATTTTCAATTTTTTTAATTCATTTTATATATACATTATGATATGTGTTTTCCGTAGGAGGTATAACTCCTATGTGAAAAGTACTAGATTTCAACCTCGAGGCACGGCTACCACCGTGGAAGTCGTTCAAAGTTTTAATCTATGGTTACGTAATGAGGTATAACATCGTCTTAAGTATTTCATGTGTTTATAAGTGTGCAATACACCTTCGTGATCATGCTTTTTTACTTATTTTTTTTATGTACTTGTTAAAGACCATCGATGTCGATCCAACTCTGTGGCGGCTAGTGCACGGGACGAAGTTCATAACGCTAGTTATATGAAGTACCAAGTGAATGGATTTTCATTTTCCACGAAAAAGTACGAAGATCGTATGGTAACACAAAATAGCGGTGTATGCATGAGAGCAATTACAAAGTTTAGAGCGAGTGGTAAGGATAAAAATTATAAAGCAGAAACAACGTATTACGGAGTCATTCAACAGATACTTGAGTTGGATTACACCGACTTCAAACAAACAGTTTTTTATTGTGATTGGGTAAAGGTCGAGGATAAGGTCAATGGTTGCAAAATAGATCCCATTTCAAACCTGATCATGGTAAATTTAGGGAAATTGAAGAACAAAAATAACGTGAATGACGAGCCATTTATTCTTGCATCAGAAGCGAGTCAAGTTTTCTACTCAAAAGATTTAAAAAATAACGGATGGTCTGTGGTCTTGCATACACCAAACGGTTGACTACAAATGTGGATGACATTGAGTTCCCTACCGTCTATCAATCAGTTTTTGAAGACAATGAAAAATTAAAAACCTTACCAAATCCATATGTTAACTTATTAGTATTCGTACATCACAAGATTGTGTGTCTGTATATTTTTAATTGCACGATTGTGTGTATGTATGGTTTTGAATATATTATACATGGTTTTGATTTTCCTGGTTGTTTTGCAAGTTATAATTTGCAAAATCTCTGTATTCTTTTCTCCGTTATGATATTATATTATATTTTGATCTTTTAAGGATTTATTGGGTGATTAAGCACCAAGTTACAGGAAGAAAGTCACAGAGTTTTGAGCATAGCTAAGGGTAGACATATATCCCTCGTGGTTTGTTTGCTGGTCACTTATTTCTTTTAGATTATATCTTACTCTACAATTCATATTGTTAGCCTTTGTATATTTATCTACTTTCTGTCAAGCGCCTATTTCTTTTCTTAAAAAAAAGTTTGTTTTTTTGTTTGTTTCTCTAAAGAGGACGCCTTGACATATTAGTTAGATCTATTGAATTCTCACTATGCTCAATATAATATACAAGTTTTAGTAGGAAATGAGAAAAGGGAAATCTTATATTATGTGTGAAATGAAGTATTATATTCTTATGCAACGGTCTTTGTAATAAATGCACAGTATTTAGTGAATAGTATGCAAGATTATCTAATTCCTACACTGGTGGAACTCTATCTTTGTGACTTTGATGAATACAGATCTTGAAGCATTGAATCATCAGTTTCTATTTTTTCGGTTTGTTTTACCGATTTGTATAACTCATGTAATATACATATGGGTCACATGATTGATACAACTTTTGTTTTTTTCCATTATAACAGGCTATTTCTTATTACTTGGTGGGATCGCCCGTAACATCAACACAAGTAGATTATCCATTGCTCTAATCCGTAAGCAATGCATACAAACTTCTTCCTTGATTATTGTTAATTGCACTGTGTTGTACCACTTTCATGCATTATTGGATCTTAAGTTAAGACTGCATTTCATTTTCAAGAATCCTTTCATAGTCAGTTTATGCAATGCTTGTAGACAACATACTTTATAAAACTGTGATTATAATGCATTATTGGGCTTGGACTTGATTATGTATTAACTGCCTAAACATTTAGTCTTTCATCCGGTAAGTTTGTATGAAAACAGAACTTGAACGATATTTGTTTTTATTTAGTTGCTTTGTTTAACTGTTATATTAAATAAATACAATGAACTGTTGTTTCGTAGTTAATTTAATTAGTATTAGTTAATGAAATAACTAAATTTAGTTACAACTAATTGCCAATTTAGTTTGTAACTAAATATTGTGGCATTTATTGTTAATTGCTAAATGTTTATTTAGTTTGTAACTAAACATTTAACATTAACTAAATTAAATTGGCAATTTAGTTATCATTTAACAATTTAGTTACAAGTAAATAACTCAGCTTGTTCACTGAAAGTTTATTTAGTTAGTTAGTTAGTTAATGAAATAACTAAATGATAACTAAATTGGCAATTTAGTTTGTAACTTATTTAGTTAATTGGCAATGATAACTAACTTATAACTAAATTGGACGACTATATGGTTTATTTAGTTTGTCGTCAAATTCGTAAGTTAAACAAATTGGCAATATTTAGTTTACCTGTGTGTCCTAATGATAACTAACTAAATTGGTTCACCTGAACTAAATTTATAGTCAAATTTGGTTTATTTAGTTTATAGACTATATAGTTTAACGTCTATGAAAGGCCTTCCTTTTTATGCTTGTATAGTGGAAGGTAAATCAGGTTTATCTAACTACGGCTTCTGGATCAACTTTCAGTCGTGATTAATGAAAGGTAAATGACTGAAGGTTTTCTTATTTAGTTTCTTTGTTTAAGATTTTGGAAATTACTTTGACTTTGAAGCTTCTTAAATATTTGATTGTTCTACAATAATGAAACTGGCTTTTGCAGATTGTTTGATACTTAGATTCATCACTTGCTGTACATCTTCACTTGCTGTGCAGGTTTGAACCAAAAGCAAAACAAAATTTCCACGTCAGAAAATCCAACATCTTCACATTCGTCATGTTCAGAGGCGAAGAAAGTTGATCAAAACTTACTTGGTATTCCGGTCTCAGAAAACGTTGGAAAAATCACTACTACGCTTGGTAAACTAATAAGAGCTCATGTGCCGATATCATATATAAGTTGGGATAAAATACCCAGAATATATAAGGACAACGTTTGGAACGAATTGGTGGTAAGTAAATATTTTTGTTTGGAACCAATTTAAACTAAAAAATAGCTAGTGGTGTTATGATCCTGATCTTCAATGATTTTACACTATTTAAGCAGTAATGACCCCATTATCCCATATCACTGCACAACTGTGCACTTCTTACATACCCTGCTGCCATCAAAATCACATTGCTCCACCCTTGCTTCTTAACCACGTCACATTCATCAACTCCCTCCTGCCACAATCCCATACAAACACTGCTTGTCAACATATACAAACCAGTGGCACTTCTGCTTGCAATAAACACTGCAACATTCTCACTTAACTGCAGCTTCAACCCTCCTTATAATTGTCCACCACTACTGCTTTACACCGCCTTCACCTCATTTCTCACAGACAACATCCTACATCAGTTCAACATTTTCCCTACATACCATCCTCTGACATAACTCAGACCTTCCTCCACACATTCAACCTACTACCGCAACTTCAACTTCATCACAGATAAACTCCACCATCCCTATAACCATCGCTTCTTCTCTCTGCCTCCTTACTCTATCACTTCCATCACCCTTCACCACCATGCCAAAAAAAATCACTTCTCTTTCCATTTCATCTTGTAGCATTGTTTCTCTGCATTTCTGGTTCTCATAATTCCAATTTGAGCATACTTCGTTGAACACAATAGAATTAGTTCTTTGTTGAGCATTGTTTTTCAGTTTGAGTATTCATAAATTTCATCCTATAGCTTGTTTTCATTTGGCATTTGTTCATTTTAAATTTGTTCATTTTTATTTTGCATTTCCTCGTTTCTAAAAAAACAGTTTGCATCTTTGTATTGATAGTCTGCATTAAAATTTTCATTTTCACTGTTCATTTGTGTTTACTGTGCATTTCCTTTCACCGTTGTTCATCATTTTTGTGTTTATTTGTATTAGCTCATTTTGTTCTGTTTCACACATTTCTATTCATTTAGTTCTTTTGCACTGAAGAAAAAAAAGAGAGGGAAGAACAGTTTGCATTTCATTTTCAAGTTACAATTTTCATTTTTTTACGGTTTTTCTTGTTTCAACATTTTTCTACAGAACCCTCTTCAACCCACAAAAACTTGCCTACAAAACTTGCCTTAAAAACCACTGTAAACACTCACCATACATTCAACATTCCGTTCCTCAACAATCTGCTTCACCTCATCACATTCAACATACTTCCTCTCCAACAACCACTGCTCACAACATACACTCACTATAATATGTATGTAATTTTGGTATTCACGAAATGTTCCAATGAAACCCAACTGTATGTGTACTATTTTACAAAGTATTCATTTTCACTTTTCTTTCTATATGAATTGAAGTATCTAAACTTTCAGTGAACAAGCTGAGTTATTTTTGCAGAAAATTTATGAGCTCGATCCGCTTTCAAAGGAAATGTTTTTAAAGAGAATGGCCGAGGCTTTTACGAGATACAAGAAAACCTGAGAGTAGTTTATTACGACACTTTCAAAAATGAAGAAGAACAGATGAAAAATTGTCCACCTACAGTTGCTCAAGAAGATGGGAACAGTTCATAAAAAATGAAGCAACGCCTGAAGCGAGCGGAAGAAGGGAGATAGGTAAAAAGAACAGAGCATTGCTCAGTTATGGTCACCATGCAGGATGTAAAAGTCACGCTAAAATAGAACAGGAAATGGTAATTGATATCCATTTTCATTCATATGCTTTAGTATTCACTGTATCTACATTCTACATTCATACATCTACATGTGTACAAACATCAACTATTTCAATCAAATTTGTACTTGTATTGCAGATCGCTGCTAGTCCATTAACAAACATAAGTCGTCGTCAAGTATGGGAGAAGACACACTGGAAAAAGGATGGTAGCATATCAAATGCCACTTCTTCATACTTTATAAGTTAAACAAATACTAAGCAGATGCTAAAATATGCGTATGCCACTTCATCATACTTATAACAAATACTAACTTGCATATTCTTTAAAATTCCTTATTCATATAAGTATTACCATATTTCAGGATCAAATTGCGAAAGAGAAGGAAAAGATCACTGATAGTGATGAAGAAAAATTGACAGTGGATGAAGACATCTTATCACAAGTGCTTGGTAAGGATGCAAGGGGTAGGAGCCATGGTGTTGGGACCGTTATACCAAAGACTAAAGTTAAGGCTTGTGCCATTGCACAGAAACGACTCAGACATGTTCATGGAGAGCATGATGAGTTGAAAATGAGGGTGGGAAGTTTGGAGGGTACAGTGGGAAGTTTGTGTGGGCAAATGGAGGTTCTGATCAACATGGTGGGAAACATCGAACAGGGAATTCATGCACTGGTCAATTCTTCTAATTGAGGACGCGCCACACAATTCAATGCTCCTGAATTCGTTGCTTCGCTGTTCCAGAATTCGACCGATGTAGCGAACAATCAAAGATGTGAAATCCTCAACTCTGATTTAGACATAGTAGCAAAAGGTATTTATTACAAGATTTCTATTTTTAGTTTCTTTCGAGCAGATATTTTGTTGGATAGATCTAAACATATTTATTGCAACATGTACTGTATGCCGAGATTCTACATCGTCCAAAATCCATGGGAAATCTGTACCACCCACACATGAAAAAGTGGTGTTGGACAACATACTGCTACCAGATGAGAGAACCAGCAAAATAAATCATCAATTTGCAGAGACCTTTGCTGAAGTTGGAGTGGGTGGTTATGTGTGCCATCTAAAGGGTCTTATTCAATTTCTGTAGACGTTGGAGCAGGTATATTTTCTGTTTATGTTAATATTTTACTATGTATTGTTTTTTGAAACCTCATGAAATTTTAAGCATTAACATTTAGAGCCATGAAATTTTGGTTATATAAACAACCAAACCTTTACAAATTTGAGCACCGAAAAATTTAGACCGTTAACCCATTTGATTTTTAAGCATTATGAATGCCATAAATTTTGAACTTTAAATTTAAAATTTGATGTTTCAAATCGTAGAATTATTATGTTTAATATTATTGAATTTTGAAACTTTGATTTTTATTTTTGAAACTTTAAACTTTAAAAATTCAGTATTTCAAAATGTATTATTATTGGCTTTACTATTGTCAAAATTAAAATTAAAAGCTATGAAATTTAAAATCCTATTAGAATAGCATCAAATTTGGGTTGTTATACTAAAAATTTTGCCATCAACTTAGAAACTTAAACATGGTTCTCTATAATTTTTAATCCTTGCCTCGGTACTATTTGTATTTTCTTTAATGTATGTTAAACATGTTTTTGATCAGTCATTGGATTTGAAATTAATCTTCGCCATTTCAGTTATTGTTCACTTAGGATTCTGCATTTTATGAATAATGAGGATAATTATGCTCCTTCTTGAAGTATCACTAACTCTAGATAGGAGCTTGGTTTAAATTTAAATTTCCGTGTTGTTTTTATTATTTTGTATTTCATGCTAACCTAAGATAGAAATGTGAAGAAATAGTTTTCATTTTATCTTGGAGTTATTCCCTTCGTCATGGCATAAAAAACTTTTTGTCTTTCATGCCAACCTAAGCTGCAAATGTGAAGAAATAGTTTACATTTTGTTTTAGAGGTCTTCTCTCCATTATTCATGACAAAAAATAGCATCTTCGTGCAAGGTATTTGATATTTTTAACTTTTTTGTGATCCGTATTGGAAAATATTTCATTACACGGTTCACATGATACATCAACATTTGACTTATAGGCATCCTTAAATTTAGGGTATATGACCATTTTGAATAAATGCAAGATGAAACAATTTATAGTAGCCACAATAGTATTGCTTTACTTCTTTTCAAATGTTGATGAATTATCTGGAATTATAGCATACATGCATTCAATGTTACAGTATCATTAGAATATGTGAACAAAATTGTCAAACCAGCGGTCCCTTATAAACCAGAAAATATGCAAGCTTTATTTATCTTTGATCTGTACGAAAAATGTAACAAAGGGTATATGCAAAAAGTTTACCCTCATATAATATTTTTTGGTTATTGTTCAATATCTTGGGAGTCCTATCTGCAACAAGTTTACAGTAATATACGCTTCATCTTTTAATAGAGAAGGGTTACGCTCATATGTGGTCGACATTTTGATCATTCATTTTACATATTATAGAACTTTATGTCCACTGACTATGTTTAATCATTTGGTCATCCATTGCTATATGATTTCAGTTCAGAAATTGTTTCGCTGTTTATAAACATAATGATCAATAAAATTGCAGTTTTTCAAAATTTGTGGATAAGATTGGTTTATTGAATTTTTGAGTGAGAATTATCTGACTACATGTGCATTTACTAATTTAGTTGTTGCCTCATTTGTTTTATGTAAGTTGCTGTAACTCATTTTACATGGATTTCTATCATCACATTACTTTAGTTTTCATCTACAACATATCTCAATTCTGAATACCTTAATGTGCACATTCTGAATACCTTTCTTTTCTTTAGTGAAAGTTTTCGCTTCTAGGTCATTATTATATAATAATTTGAATTTAATTAGTTTTCTTATAACGATAATCATTCTGTTTGTTATCATTTCCACATAGGATGTATTAATGCTCAATGACTCTTGAAGTTGTAGGATATGTGGTATCTCATTTTTGTTATTGCATGTAACGACATTGTTTATAGTTATGCTTAACATAGTTTATAGTTATGCTTATATTTTGCAGTGAAAAAGGGATGGCCTTGGTCACTCAAAGCTCAGGCTCAACTATGGAAACTTGGAAATTTCAAGGCTCAACTAAGGAAACTTGGAAATTTCAATCTCCAAACTATTTGTATTAAGTTATTAATGTGTTATTAAACTATGAATGTAATTAAATGATTTAAGAGACTATCTAAAATCTAGAATTGTAAACTGTATGTATTAAGCTATTTGTATTAAGCTCAAGCTCAGACCGTATGCTGAAATATGGTAGAATTGTAAACTATCTAAACTATGCACTGTTGGATTAATGTTGCTAGAATTGTAAACTATCAAAACTATGCGTGAGAACTTTGTTGTGCTTAATGTGCCTATATGTGTTGAATATACGGTTAATCTCAAATCTAGAATTAGTATCAAATTAAACAGGTACGTAGGAGCAGGTCATTAGGTACGGCTTAAAAGCCGTATCTAACTAACAAGTTAGACATGACCATCAGCCGTATCTAAATGACCTACAAGACGCGGTTCGAGGTTCACTTAGGTACGGCCTTAGGCCATATCTAATTGTTCTATTAGCTACGGCTACAAGCCGTATGTAATTCGAGTATTAGATACGGCTTTTAGCCGTACCTAAATGGACAATTAGATATCTAATTCGACTATTAGATACGGCTTTTAGCCGTACCTAAATGCACAATTAGATACGGCTTTGAGCCGCATCAAAACTATAAGCTCGCCAAATTTTGATACGGCTATAAGCCGTATCAAGTTGTCATTTATGGTTTAGTGATTGTTCCGCTGTTGATGTTATCTTTTCTTTCTGCTGCTATTGTCTTGTATCATATCTCTGATGTATATTGATATCTATTGTATCTTATTGCATCGGATATTGTATCAATGTTGTATTTTGATATATGCTATTCATTTCTTCCGCTGTGTTGTACTTAATGTGTTATAAGCTCCGGCATGATTCGAATTTCAACGTTTGGATCTGCGACATTCAGGTACAAGTGGAGTCCGGATGTCGATTTTCGAACGTTGGAATTTGGACCGTGACGTTCTATTCTAACAGGGAACTTGCACTGTGAACATATACATATACAACATAAACAATGTCAATATCACACTATAATGTCAAACATCAGATGTCAAGTGATAATTATCAGCGTTAACATGGTAATAACATGGAATAACATAACATATAATCATCATTAACTTGCATAACATTATAATTACTAAGCACTTGTTATCCATTTACTATTTCATAAGTAGAAATGTTGGAGTGAGAAAGACTTACCTTTTCAAGTTGAAGACTGCTACGACACATAAAGCGATTCCAAAGGCATGACAATCAAAAAATGAAGAGGCAATTGGAAAATGAAAAGTCAAAGTATATGAAAAGTCAATGGAAAGTGAAAGGGTTTTACTATTGGAATTTCTTTTTCTTTTAAATCAAAATAACTAAATAAATTTCAGTAAAATAAAAATAAAAGCTGAACCAAATAAAATGAAAAAGAAAAAGAAAATATAATTTAAGGAAAAATATAAAATAATTAAGAAAATAGCTAATATATTGAAACTAGCATTTAGAAATTGTAAATAAAATACAATAAGCTTTGGAAAATTATAACATCACTTTAAAAATATTTTTAAAATGAAATAAATACATGACATGACATATTACACATATTAGAACATGTTTTGACAAATAAAAATATTATTTATATAAATTAAAATAAATAATTTTGTTAAATAAAATAATTTACACACAATATTGTAAAAAGCATAACTTTCACAATATAAATCGGATTTCAACGAAACGAAAAGCATTATTCTTGAAATTTAATTTATTTTCATAATAAAATATAAAATTCAAAAATTCAAAAATTTAAATTCTAAATTTAAAAGTCAAAGTTTGACCACTTTGACCAAAATTCACTTTTTTTTTGTAAAATATTCAATATATTCAAGTTTGAAATTATAATCCACATACAAATAAAAATTAATATTTAAAATAACAAAAATTATTCATTTTAATAAATAAAATAAAGTTTAATCCATAAATAAATAAATTTTTTAAATCAGTAATTTCAATTAAAATAATCAAAATATACTATTAAAATAATCACAAAATACAGGGTTGTTACATCAACCTTGGTTTACAAATTTTTAATTACTCACGAATTAAGTAAAAGATGTTTAAATTAATTTGGAATGCTAATGCTCCATCTAAAAAAAATTGCATATGTGGCTAATTCTACACAAGAAATTAAATACAATCGAATTTTTAAATAAAAACTATTTGGTTATAGACAAAAAATTGTGTTTCTTATCACTTAAACTCAGAAACATAACACATTTATACTATGATTGTTCATTACTATAACAACTCGTCTTGAAATAAGCTCAAATTCCTATCTAGAAAAGGCTCATCAAAACTTAGATCTATTTTAAAACTGGGTGTTGGTTGGTAAATAAAAACAATATAGAGCTATAACTATTTTTTTGGAACACACAGTAGAAGAATCAAAGTATAATAGCAAATTGCACCCATTTATTTCAAAATAATTTCAAATGCCATAATGTAGAGCAAAACATAGTCTCCACAACAACTGTTACATCACTTTTTCAAAAGTATTCTTTCATGGGTATAATAAAAAGCATCATAAACACATAACAATAACTGCCACAAAGCCTTTCTTAATCCATCTTCAAGCATCGTCATTGTTATCACTCCATCCTTAACCTCTACCGTAATAAGGAGTGAGTCATAACAATAAATGTTTGGTGAATAAAAACCTCAAGCCTTATTATTTCAGTACTTGTGCAGTATATATCAAAATAAGAATATGTCTACGTCTTCTAAAACCATTTAATACTTCATGTAAGGAAAGGAGACGAGCCCTCAAATAACCACTTAATACCTTCCATTCTCAAAGCAAGTTTTCCAATCATATAATCCATAACTAACGTCATAAATGTCTAATAATGCAAGAGATAAATCCCAAACCATTTAATACTTTTTAATGGAAAATAAGCAGACTATGACCATTTAAGACCTCAATTGAGGTAGGCCCCATCATTTAATGCCTATTCCCAGGGCGGAATCTACATAGGCATCTATCTAGCTGACATTGCGTGGAAATCTCTTCGGACACTTGATACTTCATATTGAAGCAGACCGTTTCGAGATATCCTTAACCATGCCTAAACCCAACCCGACCATTTAATACTTCATTTTAAGAGAAAGACGAACCCTCAAACAACTACTTAATACCTTCCAAAAACTCGAAGCAGGTCCTTCGTTTTATGATCTGTACCCATACAATGTCTCACATTAGCTCGACTATTTGTAAGTACTGGTAGCCAGACTAAATGGGTTGATTTACCCTACAGAATTGAGAATAACCTCATGTCATTGCAATTATTTATCATAGGTGATGTTTCAAGTCAGTCCCAAGTCACACCGTTAGTAGCTAGATTCCGGGAAGACTTTTGTGTCTTGTGACTAACATCTCACCACTCATGGCTTAGTTATATTTTAAAAACTCTTAATATATTATCACACACCTCACCGTGTCCATTAATTAGGCTATATAACAATTCCCTTTTATTTTGCCTTAGCAAATCAATTACCTTCCTAATGGGGATTTAATGATAATGATTACCTAATTAACTATGCAATTATACATTATTATTGTACGCTATTTATGGTAATTAATGTACAAAAAAATACGCACCAACTATTTTCCACGCATGCGGAGATTCCACCGTAACTAACGATTAAATATCAAATAACAATAACATAAGTCATTTTCTATATTATCATTAATACCAAATTTCCAATATCCGTAATAAGGGATTTCAATATCCTTAAAAAAGGATTCAACGTTCAAATCCAAAAATTGTAATAAACACAATTGTACATAGTAAAAATTTCAACTCAATATATCACATCAAATCAGGAATAATTTCCAGCGATAATATTAAAAGGATATAGTTGCTTTAACTCATATGTAGAAGTTTCTCGTGTGCTGGTGATCGATCATTCAGAATTTTTAACTACATGCTTTTCTTTAAATATTATTCCACCCTGCATTGTTTCGGCTGCATGGATTATATATTCCACTTAGATTTCATAACAAGGATAAAAACCAGGTTATAGATAAAAGACAACTTTAATGTTTGATAGCATATATCAACCATTACCTACAATATTTGGTTACATAGTTACATATTGATAAGCTTAACAGATTTTGCTTGTTAAGTACGGATAATCAAACGGTCATTGGACTTGATAACAAAGAGTCATTAGACCTGTTACAAATGTTAATTATTACCTATAGGTTTTGTTTGTTAAGTATGGATTTCAAACAGTTAGCAAAACATCATTTATAATTGTTAACTCACTGGCTCGATAAACTTCTTAAAGCTTGTCTAGACTGCAACATTGCTAGTTTATACCACTTAATCTTAGTTTGATATAAATGCATAAAATTGTGTAGTATTGCTTATCTGATTTGTGTAGTTTAAAATTTAACATTTCAGTAAATTTTTAGGTATTGTCGGCCTTATCTTCCGTTGTTCTCACATGAAACAAATGGTCGAGCAAAATGAAAAGATGATCAAAGAGCTATTGGAAGAGAGGAAATGTGACCAAGTTGAAGCTGCAGAGCAACTCGGATCTGGGAAAAAGCAAATAGAACGTCTTAGGCATGAACAAATAGAGAGGAGCGGGTTGAATTTAAGGATCGATTGCACATTGAATGGGTGGAGATGAATCAACTTGTGACGCCCCACCTCTATACCCATGCTAGCCAAGGACACTATGGGGTAATGCCATCAATTAGCACGGAGAATAAGGCTGTTGAGGAGCGACCATCCGTGTAATTGCTTAGTGCGAGCACCGATATGTCAGATAGTATAACATGCATTTTCTTTTCAAGAGGGAATCCGACATACTGATACAAACTCAAAACTACTACACAGTGGCTATATATATTCTTCGGAAACAAACATAGAAATAAACATAACATAAATCAGTCATAGATATCCATATCACAAAGGCGGAAAAAGATATGAATATTACACATAGAAGTGTACATCAGAATAGTGGTCAAACAAGATCCACAATATCACAAAAGAATAGTTACAAGTGCTAGACAAAAGAATAAGTATACATCAATGAGTCTATATCTCAAATGTATACAACAAAATAAACTATTAATCTAAGTAGTTAGCCAAAAGTCAGAATAATAACTTCAGAAGAGGAGTCAAGTAGCAGCACCTGCAACATCTCAGTCTGACCCGAGTATTATTTAATAAGAAAATAATAAACGGATCAGTCTAACTATAAATATCAGATGTAATGATATAGAATAAGAGATACGACATAAACGTATAAAACTATAATACCATACCATGATAAGTATGTAATTGAAAACCAACCAAAGATTAATCAATATTACAAGAATCTTCTCAAAGATCAAAATAATGTCATACTCTTTATTTTTATTCACTAAACCATAAATGTTGACAATTATATCAATGCCAATCACAAAAGTTAATGACACACAAATTCACCAATGCATAAATATTGATAAAACTTATCAATGAAAATCACTAAAATTGGTGAAACACAAATTATGGAAATCATCAATGGAAATCCAAAATTCACAAAAAGGGGGAAAGAGGCCTATCACTAGAACGAGGCATGAAAATTCACCAACACGTGTATCACAAAACAGAAAGCTATTCCATGGTTGCTAACCATTAATTTTGAGCCGAGGCTCCACTAAAACGGCCCGAAGACCATGAGCCGAAGCTCCACTAAAACGTTCCGAAGACCATGGGTCGCTACACCACCAAGCCGAAGCTCCACTAAAAAGGGGGTTTAGTCTCCCTCGCAGACAAAGAGACATCGCACATTGCTAGTCTAAATCACAAAATGATCATCATTGATCGATAAGTGTAAATTACACTAAGCTAGTAAATAAATGAGTTTAGCTTCATGTCCCATAACCACTAGCTTAACTTAAATATTTACGAACAGATTGTAGATTTCCACTCGAAAATTGTCACAAGAGATTCAATCGAACAAGTCCAAGAATTAACCGACGAAGTAAACGCAAGCGTTTTATACCACTTGTTTTACTAAGCCGTTTAATTAGATTTCTCGTACGAGTGAGGTTAAGGTTTGTATATACTAATAGATTGGAAAACGGTTTAAGAAACGAGCTTTGTAATAAAATAATGTTTGAAATCGTTTTGATGAAAGAGTTTTGATATTTACTACTAGTATTGAAACCTTTATATTTTTAAAGTGATATATCACAAAAATGATTGTAGAAACAATCAATCACTAAAATTCACATATGAAGACGTGAGTTAATTCCAAAGAAATCGATATCAAATCCATCAAAATGGATATTTCCAAAAATTCCATATTAGAAGTCATCAAAGTCGAATAATTGACAGCATCACCTAGGAATCAAAACGAATCAATAAAAATTGGAATCATAAACAAAATAGGCAAAAATAGGCATAATGGGCAATTAGGAGCAGGTCAGTCGATTGGCTCAATGAGTTCAGTCGACTGACTGCAGGAAACAGAGACCTCCTGTCTCTGTTATCTGCCTTTGGTACGACAATTGGCTACAGCCAGTCGACTGGATTCAAAGTCCAGTCGACTGACTGGAACCTAGGCAGTTTTTCTGCCTATACAAAATAACGTGCAAACCTAACAAATTCGCGACCGAATCGAGCAATGGCGCTAGGGATTTATGACAATCAGCAATCCGGCCTATAGGCTCTTCGATGCATCACCAAGAACACGTTCAAACACCATAAAAGGATTTTCATAGGTTTTGCTTCCGAAGCACCAAAAGTTGGAATATATACCAAATCAATCCAAACCAAAAGCAAATGCACATGAATAAGTGTTAGGAACTCATATCCAACATCAAAGATAGATATAGACATAGGTGTGAGATAAAAATCTCACCTTTTCACAAAATCAAGGAAGAAGAAGCTATAGAGCAATGGCAAGAACAATCACTCTTCAATTCCAACCCAACAAGCTTGAATCTAAGCTTAAAAGAGAAACATTTCCTAAGTTAGGTTTTGGAATTTCTGAAATTGGAAAGAGAATGAGTTGGAGAAGAAGAAGAGGATGCTTAGCAATAGCTTCTCTTGAATTATGGAGCTAGAACTTGAATTTGCAAAGAACCTAGGGCATAGGATTTTAATTTCCATTCTCTTCCTCCATTTTCGATGAAGCTTGAGTGTTAGGAAATGGAAGTGAAGTAATGAAGAGGAAAGGGGGTGGAGTAATGATATAAGAAGAGTTGGGTTAGTGGGCTGAACCCAAACCCAAACCCAAAGTGCAAAAGATCAAATTTTTAGCTATCTCCAAACATATCGAAGTTTATACTCAAAAAGGTCGCAAACGGCGTTTTGAACTCAATGGAAATGGTCTCGAGTTCTAATTTGACTGTTTGCAAAAAGAAGATTTTCGGACTATAATCCGACTAATGATGAAATATTTAAATAAAATATTTAAATATTCAATCGTAAAATATGCGGGTTGTTACACAACTACATGGGCAAATGCATGAACAAATTCAAGTCCAATCTCAAATGCAAATTAAGATATCTCGTATGATAGATGGAGACATTTCTTGTTAAACATTGAGTTCCATCCACTACATTGAGTTACTAGTTGATTATGTATTTGTTTTTTCTTTTTGAACGTTATTGCCATAGTTGAGATTATTTGCATTATACATGTTGACGAAATATTGAAATTGATGTTGGATATGATATAATTGATCATGTTTTGGCTAATTGAGATTATGTGAAATGTGATATGATGTTTTTATTACTTAAATGCGTGTGTTTATAGTTTATGATGTGATATAAGTGGGCAGTTGCATAAAGTATGAATGAAGTTATAAATAATGAATACCATAAAAATACACTAGAATCATCAATGTATTTGCTGTTGGAGAGAGCAAATAAAAAAGGACAACAGATTTGTTGGTAAAATAGGTAGTGCCAATTCATCGGTAATTTATCATTAAATTGCAATGAATATACCGATGCTTTGCTGACTCCTATTAAAAAAGAAGGTTGTCTGTCTAATTATGTGGAAAGAAATGATCTCAAGTCAATTTTATGATGTACATACAACCTCCGTCATAATTTTCCCTGACTCCAACATGTCTTCTTCCTTTGTGAATTTCAGCCTAAAATTGATCAATATTCTTTACTTGGATATTAATAACATACTTCATTATGGTAATAACACAACCTTTGGCACGATGATAGGATTTTTCCTATTCCATTGAGAGTGGAATTCAAGTAGTATTTTGGCATTTGAAATTTCAAAAATACATTAATCTCTAAGCTATATATGCCAGATAATGACTTTCCATAGAACTTTAGTTTTAACCATCCCCTTGTAGGTGATACCTTGACTTAATTTGTGATTCCTTGTTCTAAGCTTGAGTTATATGCCTTAGGCAATGAGAGTGACATTAAAAATTGAGGTTGGAAAAATAACGAAATATACTCATCAACCTCATTTTTCAAATTTTTTAATTTCTAAAGAATTAAGAAAAATATGTTTTAATTAATTTGGAATGCTAATGCTCCACCTAAAGAAAAATTGCATATGTGGCTAATTATACACGAGATATTAAATATAATTGAATTTTTAAATAAAAAACATTTTTTATAGACAAAAAAGCGTCTTTAGCTCAAACTCAGAAAGCATAACGCACTTACCTTGTGATTGTTCATTACTGTAATAACCCGTCCCGAAATAAGCCTAATTTTCAATCGAAAAAAGACCCATCGAAACTTAGAATCACTACAAAGCTGACTGTCGGTTAATCTATATATAATGAGAATACCTTCGTTTGAAACTTTGGAAATTACGTTAATACCCTTGCTATACATTAATTAAAAATAAAGCAATGGAAGGATGGTTTCGTCCTTGCTAAAAGAAAAACCAATGTATTTTTTCTTTTACACGTCCAATCAGACGTGCCATACGTACTGGTAAAAGTAATAACAATACATAGCTACTAGTGTGTAACCCGTGCGTTGCACACGGTATGTTGTAGAAAAATAATATTATAACTATTTTTTAATAATATAATTTATTATGTAATATTTGATGAATTTTGCTAGGATAAATGATTTATAAATTGAAATTACTATATTTATAACTATGTATATTTGTTATGAGATTTGTATATTTTTATATTTGAATAAAAATTAAATTATCATTTTTGTTGATAAAGATGAGTTATATATTGATTTATTATTTATTAGGATTCATTATTTGACAATTAAGTAAATGAAAATAAGCATTCTAATAAATTTTGAAATTAATGTTTTTATAAAACTTCATAAATAAATATTCATGTACATATATTCTGAAATTGATATTTCGGTTCTGATGTAGTTGACTAAAAGATGAATGACGTATACATTAAATTACAAATATTACTTGAGAGAATGACCATAAATACCTAAAATAGAACAATTCCGAAGACTTAACATATTTGTATGCATTTATAGTTCTTGCAGCATATGTTCATCAAAATAATTATATGACATAATCAGAGTGATAAAATTATTTATTTAACTGCTAAAAAATATATTAAGTGAAAATAAAACCTGAAACATTACACATCACATTGTCATTTTAATCATGTAAAAAATGATTTTTAACCAATTTCTTCATACCTTACTATTTTTATTTTATAACAAAACCTTTCAAAAATTATTTAATGTTTATGTAAAAAGGATAATTAATATGAAGAAAATTATTTCTAATCAAAATATGGTATAATTTTTGTCCATTAATTAACTCAGATTATGAATATAACTAATTAAAATGTTACTTTTTGTACAAAACATAATAATTGAAATTATCTGTTCTTTTTTAATATTATAGAATACAAACATTCATCACTTATCATTAATTGTAATGTTATTTTTCATAAAATATAATTTAATAATGATAAAGAGTCTATTTGACCTATCAATTTTATGAAGGAAAAACGTTAATACGTTTGTAATGATGTACCATTTTGAAAACAATTTTTTTTGTATATATTTGTTTGTAATGAAATATCAACTTTAGAAAGAAAAAATTATGTATATATTTCTTTGTATTAAATAACTAATTTTAGAAAGAAATAGATTTTATGAACATAAATGTAAAAAAATGTAAAAGTATCTAAGATTATTTTGTATATAGTTGTGAAAATATTAAATTACATGGACTTGATTGAGAATATAGTTTTACCATTTATGTTAGTACAAATGCGATTACATATTGAATTATCATGTTTTTATGATTTATTAGATCAATTAATAAATATTTTTTAATTGGATTTAGTTAAAAAATTAAATCAAAGATCAATTCAAAAATATGGACTTGAATGTAAAATAATACAAAAGACTTAGGAGTAATTCATAAATAATTGTAGAAATTATTGAATATTAGCATTTCAATGCAAAATGGTAGGAGAGAATATTAGATGAACATCGTAATAGTTTGTATATAATTGGAGAAATTTAAAACCATCCGAACTTGAATGAAAAAAAATTAGTTTTACCATTTTTATTTATGTAAATGCGATACACATATTGAATTGTCATTTTAAATTTTTTATTAGATCAATTAATGAATATTCGTTAATTGTATTTATTTAAAAAACTTAAATTTAAAATCACCTAATTATATTTAATATATATGGACTTAAATGTAAAATAACAAAATAAAATTGGAAGAAATCTAAATAATTGTTAAAATTAGCGTTAAATTTTAACGATAGAAGAGAGAAGTAGAAGCATTGTAATAATTATAATAATAATAAATTGTGAGGATATGAAAATTAAATATCTAGAGAGAATTAAGGAGAGAGGAGGAAATTTCTAGAATTAATAAGAGAGCTTTAAATTCTACTGCTTTACTATTATTTAACAGATTACTTTTCTTTTAGAATCCACAATGGAAGGAATAAAGTGTAATAGCAAATTATACCCATTTATTTCAAAGTAATTTCAAATGTCAAAATACAAAACAAAACATAGTCTCAACAATAATTGTTACATCATTTGTTCAAAACTATTCTTTCATGGGTACAGTAAAAAGCATCATAAATAAATAACAATAACCGCCACAAGCTTTGCTCACGCCATTTTCAAGCATCATCATCGTCATTCCTTCCTTAACATGTGTTGTAATGAAAGAGGAGTCAGAACAATAAGTGTCTGATGAATTCGAGCCTTATTATTTCAGTACTCGGATAGTATATGTCAAAATAGGGATATATCTACGTGTTCTAAAACAATTTAATATTTCATATAAGGAAAGGAGGCGGAGCCTCAAACAATCACTTAATACGTTCCATTCTCGAAGCAGTTTTCCCAATCCTATAGCTCATAACGAATGTAATTAATGTCTAACAATGCAAGAGATAAAGCCTAAGCCGCTTAATACCTTTTAATGGAAAATAGGCCGACCTGACCATTCAAGACCTCAATTGAGGTAGGCCCCATCATTGAATACATCATCCCAAGGTGGACTCCACGTAGCATCTATCTAGCTGACATTGCACGGAAATATCTTCGGACACTTAAATTATCTATTGAAGCAGACCTTTCCCAGATATCTTTAACGCTGTCTAAACCCAATCCCGACCGTTTAATACTTTATTTAGGGAGAAAGGCGGGCCCTCAAACAACCACTTAATACTTTCTGAAATCCCCAAGAAGGTCTTTCGTCTTATGATTTATACCGACGACGATGTCCCACATTAGCCCGACTATACGTAGGTACTGGTAGTCAGATTAACTTTGTAGATTTATCATACAGAATTGGAACTAACCTCGCTGCATCACAGTTACTTGTCATAGTTAATGTTTCAGATCAGCCTAAAGGCACACTGTAGGTAGCCAGATTAGCTGGGCAGACTTTTGTGTATCTTTTGACTGATCTTGCACTACTTATGACTTAGTCATATTTTACAATACTCTTAATATATTATCACACACCTCACAGTGTCCATTAATTAGGCTATATAAGAATTCCTTCTTGTTTTGCCTTAATAAACCAATTACTTTTCTAAACGGAATTTAATGATAATTATTACCTAATTAACTACGCAATTATATTTTATCATTGTACGTTATTTACGGTAATTAATATATAAATAAACACGCACCTAATATTTTCTATGGGTGCAGAGATTTCATCCTAATTAATGCTTAAATGTCAATTTTAATAATAATAATAATATAAATCCCTTTCTGTGAAGGCCCGAAAATCCATACCCTTGAGTCAACAATAAACCACACATGTCTAACCCAAAGTGAACAAAAGTCGGATCATCAAGGGTAAAATATAGAAAATAGAAGAACAAAACATAATCTCACTCGAATGGAATAATATATAATATTGAACAAATATCTTTACAGCGGAAAACTTTTAAAATACACGTATCGGAATCTAACTAAATTCAGCTTGGATAGCTATAAACCTCTGTCCTTACAATTGCTGACAATCATCAAGCAAATGCAGAATAGCAACGAATAATAGAATACGTCCACACGTAGGTAAATATCTCCAGCTCTCCTCTTGGAAACTCCAACCATTTTTAACTAAACCTAGAACAACTTGGATCTGACCCGATATTGAAAATACCCGGATCAGGCTTGATAAACCAGCAGAAAAACTCAAATTATAAATGACAGTGTCATATATCAGCCTTTGGAACAAAACTCTTTTGAAAAGAAAGAGTGTCTCATAGTGAAGGGTTGCTAGTTGATCATTTGGGAATAAAATCCCAATATACATATAGTAGCAGTAGTCTCTTCGTTATGAAATATCCAATGCAGGGGCTATTCGCTACTAATCCTAACAGGATGTGGTAGGAAAGTACCTTCGGTTTCGTTCGCTACCAGAACAAACTTGTATGGACGAGTGTCTGACCATGCATTCTAAATCACGGTAGGTGGTCACTATATAATGTATATAAGTCGGTGGCAGAGAAGACACCTTCTCTTAGCTTAATACCCTTTCCATAGACATTTGAGCTCAGGAAGTTATACGTTTGTAGAAATCAGTCATGTGACTGTGGAATGACAATGTGGCATTCAAAGTGGAAAGAGATGTTACCTCAAGCCTCATCAACTAGGAAATGACTGAAGTAGGATTAGATGCGGCAAGGCTAAGTGGTTCGCAACCATTAGGGTATGATCATCCCCTTCTAGATATAATTTTACCCGTTATAGAGTCAAGATATTAATTAATATGGAAAGTATGCTAAGAGACATCTCAGATAAAGGTTGGTAATGACCGGGGGATGACATATTCGGTACTATCTAAGTGTAGAGGTAGGCCAGTCTTGTGTTGATATAGGAGCAGATTATTGTGGTCCTCGCGATATCCATCTAGAGATGTACCATCGGAAGGTAGTCCCTTCACCTGGTCATTTGTATGGAAATCCGTTCTCCAATAAGAACTTGCGGTTTTGTTTATAGAACCTAATATGCTGGAATTTAACAATGGTAACAATTTTGATTAAGATTAATAAGTTTATTTGAAATTTTTTTTCAAGAATTTAATTAAAAATAATATCCCTTAATTTTACGTAATAAAGAGATTTGGTTATCATAAGGTAAAAACCAGTTTCATATTTATGTGTGGCGTGGTCTTATGAGATACCTTTTTGTTTTCAAAACATCATACTTTGAGTTCTCACACCAGTTCCATGACCGACCAGAGTTTTATTTTTCCCTTTAAACTCTGGGTGCCCTAATTTTCGGGTAGCCGTGTAGTCAGGATACGTTTGGAGCACATGGGAGCATGTTGAGGAGCATTCTGGAGAAATATTTTAGAGCTATGAAGCTGAAGTACCCTATGTAGATATCTACCTGTATTCCGCTGTGTTGTGTATTTAGTATGTCCCAGCAGAAGTAAGGATAGGCAATTATAGCAATCCTTGCTGGATTAGTATTTGACTCTGATGGATCACTTGGAGTGATCGCTTATGTATAATTAAGTGTTGAATGCGATCCGAGAATTTTTGTTTCTATCTTTTACCTTTATTTCCCCTCTGATAATATGCCTCTCCAGCACTTGGATTTACGGCACGTGAATACCGTGGATATATTAGTGTCGATTTCTGAGAGTCGAGGAGACAGGTCATTCACATTTGGTATCAGAGCTTTTGGTTGAGCAAATACCGAAGCCCAATAGGAGTAAGTCTCGTCAGAGATAGGATTAGCAACATCCTTGGATGAGTAATTCATCAGAGATAGGGTTAGTAACACCCAAGAATGAGTTGAGAATATTATATATGAGCACGTATTTGTTAATTTTATAAAAAATAGTTTGGTTTTAAAAAGATGGTAAATGAAATAATTTTACTAGGTTTATATTTTATATAAAAGGAAATATTTTGATATAGTTGGAAATAAATGGTTGTTTGGAATGTAGATTAGTAAAAATATAAACATCTTGTGATTAGAATTGCACGATTTGACTATAAGATGTTCCGTAAAAAGAGTTAAGGAATTATTGGAATCAAGATTAGTAAATATAAATGCAATCATTTTTTGATTAGAATTTCACAAACATATAGAAGAGGATTTTAATGAAAAGATTTGTAACAACCGGATATTTTCAGCCATTCGCATCTGCACATGTCGGACTTGAATTGCTCAAAATACCGCATTGTAAATAAATTTGGAGCAAATGAAATCAAATATATAGAATCATAGATACAGAACATATCATAATAACTCGCAGCGAAATATAAAACCATAGTAGTTCATGAAGCTACTATTACAAACTCTCGAAACATAATACATAATATCAGTTTCAAAACAACAGCATAATAGAAATCCAATACATAGAGGTCATTAATACATCAAATAAACCGAAACAGCTAAAATTTTGAAATAGATAACTAAGCAGATAGACAGGTAGAATCTCCAGCAAAGACTAGCTCCAGAAAAGAATCCAAAGCTGTAAATACTCATACTGACCCGAGCGTAAAGCAAAACACAAAACACTTGAGTCAAAACAATATATACTTATACAATATAAACCAACTCAAGTGAACTGTAGCAGTAATGCACAATAACTTAAAGGATGCTTGGGATTGCCCATCCTCTAAGGATCTATTAAACTATAAATTTATATACATTCCGTGATTAAAATTTCAAACAGTAATTTATATTTTGAAATCAAATATCATTTCAAAAATTCAATATCATTCAAAAATCCATTTCAAAATATCACAATATCATATCTTTTCAAAACTACATTCATTTTATTTAAAATACCATTTCAACACACATTTCAAAATAGTTTATATTTCAAACCAATTACTTCATTTAAATCATTAAAATGAAGTTATTATATTTAATAATTAACTTATTAAATCTTCAAAATTTAAATCTTTCAAAGTTCATTTATTTACTTAAACTTATCAAAACAATGAAAATTCACCTTTCGCAGCATTTGAAAAATGCTACAGAAAGTTACTTTCAAAACAGTTCAATTTTACAAAAGACAGCATTAAAACACTGTAATGAGGTTACATTAGTTCAAATAAAACCTTAATTAAATTCCACAATTATAGCACTTACAAAGTGCTATAATATCCCTTTATTAAAATTTAGCCATTTGGTTCATTTATATCAACTACAGCATTTACAATTGCTGTAATATCCTTTACCTTAGAAATAATAGCATTTTAAAAATGCTGTTAATTAAAATTCAGGGTTTTCAATACAGTTTTCAAACAATTATTTTTTAATATAAATCATTTTTAACTTATAAAATCATAATTTCTCACTTTTAAACAATCATTTAAATACCCCTATATTCATGATTTTATAAAGTTAAATTTCTATTCAAAAGTCAATATTTAATAATAATTCACATATTAAATTTCAAACATTAAATTTCAATTCTTTATAATAAAATTTTAACTTAATACTTAATTTTAAATCTCCCATATAACTTATTTTCATTTTATTTACTTACCTTCAAAAATTCACTTTTAAACAAAATTCATAAATTCCAATTTAAGTTATATTTCAAAATTCAACTTAAATATTCATTCATTTCACATTATAACTTTATTCAAAATCATTAGTATATTATAAAATCATTTTAAATTCATCTTAATTCAAATATCATAAATTTATCATATTTCATATTTAATTTAAATTCCATTTCATCACTAAATTAGAATTTCCAAAATATCTTACATTTCAAATTTCTAACTTTACCATTTATTTATTTCACTTATAAGTTCTCAAAAAATCATTCATACTTTACAAAAATCATTTTTTATTTAATTTTAAATCAAAATATTATAATATTTACATTTCTAAAATATTTTAAATTTTTTAGAAAAACATAATTTAACCACGGGTCTGTATATCATTTTCTAGCCTAGGTAAAGTGATACGGATACCATATCATTTCAATCCGTAATTTACAATGAAAATCCGGGTTTGATCATTTCAAACCCGCAATCCCAAGTAAGAATGAAATAAATAAAATCGTTCAAGCCTATCATTTCAGCCCATAACGATTTTTCCTTATTCTAAAGTCCGTTCGGGTATGTATCATTTCAACCATAGTGATTCTAGTCTACCGGGAACTTGCAATGGTGATAACTGATATAAATAACATAATAGTATAACATAATAGTAACATGTGATATAGCAGGTGCAATAACAGGTGTAAACATCATATGATCATAATATAACAGTTATAACAGGATGAAATACATTTACAGATTCATGTGGTGTCGGTTTATCAGTTATATAGGTACAGATTGTCTGGTGAGAATAACTCACCGGTTCAGAGCTGGAGATAGCTACCAAAGCAAACAACACAGACACTACAAAGGCACGACAATACAGAAATGACTTTGAGAGTGGAGAGTCAAAGCTATATGCCTTGATAATATATCCACAAAACAATACAATAATACATAAGTTACAACACAAATTTATCGTCAAATCACATAAGAAATCTATACCCAAAACAACAACAAATGACTTGCACTTGCTCTCTACCTCATGTACTTCAGTTATGCAGGTGTTTAGCTCGACCTAGGGTGCTATAGGTATGGTTTGGGTGTGCAAGTGGTCGGCCAACATTTTTTTTTGCAAGGGGGTGAAGTCAAGGTGCATAAACTCGGTGTTCAAGGCTAAACAATGCAACATAACATCACATCTTTGGCCCCAATAGTTTTGGCCAGTGGTCATGGGTCATGGCCAGTGGCACTTGGAGGTGGTGGGTGGTGTGGCAGATGGTGGAGTCAGGCTAGAGGTGGTGGTGGTGGAGATGGTGGCGGTTAGAGGTTGTGGAAGGAGGTGTTAACAAATCCAGGCTAGGCTTGTAGGTAGTGATGGGTTTTTGGTGGATTTTTGTGTAGATCATGGCCTTGGGTTGGTTCGGCCTGAAGTGGAGGTGTAGTAGGATGGGTGTTGGTTAGAGGAAGGGGGTGGTGGTGGTCGGCCGAAGCCTGGTTGAGGAGGAGTGGAGCTATGAAGGTAGAGAACAATTGCAAAATTCAATAGAAAACACAAAAAAACAAGAGAGAAGAGAAGATTTTACCCAAAGCTTGAACAGCAAATGGCCGTGCAAATTTTTTTTGGTTGAGAGATGATTTTAGTTCGTTAAAATAGAATGAAGTATGGCCGAGAAAGAGAAGCAATATGCATGGCAAAAAAAGTATTGAAAAAGGAGGTTGAGAAAATGAAAGGTCGGAATGTAAAAGGACTTTGGAATTTAAAGAGCTCAAAACTTTTAATATTTCCACAAATTTCTTTTGAAATTTTTAATTAATGAAATATATATAAATTCAAATACGAAAATTTAGTAAATAAACAAAAATAAATTAATAAATTTTAATTATATAAAATTTAATTAATCAAAAACAGCAAAAATTGCAAACTAGTCTTGAAAATATGAAAACAAATGCAATGATCTTTGGAAAAATTTTATGTACTTGAAAAATATTTATAATTAAAGATAAGAACACAAAATAAAAATTAATTCAAAAAAATAAATATATAAAATTTAATTAAATATAATTTAATGAAGAAAATAGCATAAAAATGGAAACTAGCCTTTAAAATAGAAAATAAATGCAATAATTTTTGGAAATTTTTTATTATCGCTTTAAAATATTAAAAGACAAAAATATACATAAATTAACATATTAACACATATTAAAATAAAATATGACAAAGAAAATATGATTTATATAATTTAAAATAGACAAAATTGCAAAATAAAACAAATTATACTCAAAATTGAAATGTACATAACTTTCACAGTTTAAGTTCGTTTTCAACGAAACGAAAAGCAGTATTCAAGTTATTAAATCTGTTTCCATAATAAAAGATATAATTTAGGAGTTTAAATATTTAAATTTGAAATCTAAAAGTCAAAGTTCGACCAGTTTGAACAGAAATTCATCTTTCAGTAAAATATCCAATTTATACTGGTTTGAAATTATAATTCACATAATAATCAACACTTATATTTAAAAATGAAATGTTTGAAATAAAACAAGTTTAAAATAATTTCAAAATAAAATAAAGTCAAATATTAAATTATACGAAAAATCTAGGGTTTTTACACTCTCCTCCACTCAAATCTTTTCATCCTCGAAAAGAAAGGAAGCGGAGAAACAACAAGAAAGAACAATAGGTTGGAAGACATCCCCGAAAGAAGGTAGGGAAAAAGTAGCTAGGAGGGAAAGCAGGTTGAAAGACAAGGATGAACCATTATTTTAAAACATTATACATTTCCATTAAAATTTTATATTTACAACATTTTATAGTATGATAAATAGTCATTTGATTCAAATTTGATAGTTCGAAATAAACAATAATTAAAACATTTTACATAAATGATCAAAATATCCTTTATACAATACTTTACCAAAATACTTTTATAACTTGTCTTAACAAGTTTACTTTCGTTCCTACAGACTCTGGCCATATGTTGATCAGGCGCAAAGTTAGAATCCTCCAGTTACTTGGTAGACTTGTTTCAACACCCAGTGAAAATACTGGAAAACACTTTTAAAAACGGATATGGAAAGTACAATCCAAACAAATCAACCAAACCAAAAAAGTTGTCTAACCATGGATCGCAGATACACAATGGTTACGTCCGGATCCCCTAGGTAACAATCCGTATCCGTAAGCTTTCTCAGCCATGCGAGTTAAGCCATGATGACGAGTAGAATGCAGGATACACAATGGTTATGCCTGGATAACCCAGGAAATAATCCGTGCCCCTAGGCCGACTCCGCCAGGCTGTTTCGCTACTAATGCGACCTACATAGAGTGCAAGATACACAATGGTTATGCCTGGATCCCCCAGGAAACAATCCGTACCCCCTGGCCAGCTCATCCAGGAAGATGCGCTATGCAGTCGCTCGAAGAAAAATCGATGGACACTCGAGTATCATATCCGAAAAACCCAAATCAGAGAGAATAATATCGATAGAATGAATCCAAGATGTGGCCACAAATCGGATATCAAGCAGAAGGCACTTTCCATATCTTTACTTCGAAAATATGTATCATATAGTACCTTTAAAAATCACTTTCAAATATCATACTTATATAAAGTCCATTATATATAAGATTTCACTTTACAAATTGAGTACCTTTTCGAATCAACGGTTTCAAATCAATTTCATACTTATACAAATCATTTTATATAAGTTCGATAACTCCCAAATCAAGTATTTAGTAAATCAAGGTTCTCAATTTCAAACCATTCAATATCAATCCAGTTTCAAAATCATATATGATTTCACCAATCATTTCTTCCAAATTACATGTATTCAGTTTCAAAGTTTCTTAAAACAATAGATTTAGAAAATAATCCAAATTTCCAGATCTACAAAAGTTAGGTCAAACAAATTCATTTCCATTTCAAACATATATTCACCTTCAAAATCATAATACTTTCAAAGTTATAAATCTTTCGAAACCAAAATACTTGAAATCATTACACTTTGAAAAATCATAACATTTCGAAATCATACATTTGAAATCATAAAACATTACTTTAGTTCTTTACATTTCACAAATTTATTCAATTAAACCCAAATCTAAAATTTCTAATTTTAATTCAATTCAAACAATCAGTTTCAATTCAATTTAGTTTTCCAACAAAACCATTTCAAATATTATAAAATTTCAAATAAAGATTTGATCCACAAAATAAACTATTGAATCTTTAATATATTTCAAAGCTTAAATATACCATATTTCAAAATTAAATTTTATAATTTCATACATCTCAAATTTTACTTCATTATTACCAGTTTTGAAATATTCATATCATAAATCCATCATTTTTAAATAAACTCAAATTACCATTAAAACAAATATCCTTTCGTAATAATATAAACTACAAATATTCATTTGTCAAGTACCTTATACCTTTCAAAATTTCTTAGCTTTGAAAAGTTTACCTTGATTTGGAAGTACTCAAATATTAAAATAGTCGAAGAAATCATATTTTCAATCCAAGAGTTGGAAATCACCAACAAATCATTAAATCAATTCCAATAGATAAGGTTATACCAAAACAAATTTGAATCTCGAGGATTGGACACCGGCTTTCTTTAAATCGTTTCATACACACACACACACACACATATGTCTTTCGAATATCAAACCATACTTCAAAAATATGAAATCAAAATTTGGTTTCACAAAATCACTCGCATAGCAAGGCTACTAGAGTGGCCTCTCCCCCACTCAGAAACTCGAAAATCAATGTCGATGATGCATGCATTCATCATCGAAATTATTTTCCCGCAACATAAGTGGGTTCTCGACTTTTGTTTTCTTGAAACTTCTTTGAAACTTCTTTGAAATCTCTTCGAAATCATTGGAATTAGTTCGAATACATTTGAAACATTTCTTATTCTTAAAATATCTTTAAATCAAATTATTATTATATGTTTTCCAAAATCTTAAAACCGATTCCAAAACACCGGAGTTCGATTCCTTGAAATTCAAATTCAAAACCCTTTAGTTATAAATCATTTTTATATAAATCAAATTTCTTATAAATTTTCAAAATTTCAAATCCTTTTGAAACTTTAAATTTTTATTTTTAAAGGATATATAATCTTTATCGAAAACATTTCACTTTTAAATACAAAATAGGTCATCCTTATCAAGATAATAATTTCGATGTATGCATAATTTCAAAATACAATCAAACATAAAGTTCCAAGGGATTATTCAAGGATGGATTTCAAAAAAACAGAGATTCGAATTTAGAGGAACTCTAATCAAATAAAATTTTGGTTCGAAGATAAGCTCGAACGAAGATAAGATAATTTAATTACCAAATAGAAGGTGGATAAGCATATATAAATCGCGGGCGACCTTAACCGGTCAACCGTGACTTCAAGAATATAATCAATTCGGAAATCTAAGGCAAATCGACATTCGATCCCCAGAGATAGAATCCGGGTAAAGCAGAAGATAGATAGCATTGTAAACCGAGGATATAGAAATCTCCGGTGAATCAATGCACTTGTAAAGAAGTTTCGCCCCTTTACAAATCATTCAAAGATTGGCGGAATCATCGATCTTGAGAGAGGTCATTCCAAAGTGGAGTTATGGAATGCTCAAAAATCAAAATGGATAAATAGGGAAGACAAGAATGGATTTCAGAACAAGTGGAAGCATTCCAAAGTTCAAGGAATCCAAACCGATAAGAATCATAACCAAAAGATTTCTAACAAGGTGGATACAGAAGGAATGAAGTTTAGAAAATCTTGGTTTCAAAAATAAGAAAATTTATATACCAAAATAATCTTTGAAAATCTTTAAAAAATCATTTGAAATTATTTTATACTTCGAAAATACATTCTCTCACAAAGAAATGATTCTGAGGTTGATTTCACTTATTCTAGAGTATTTCTACCCTATCTCTAATGAGTTTTTGCTCCGCAGGCTAAGGTTTGCCTAAAAACCAAAGCTCTGATACCAACTGTAACAAGCGGATATTTTCAACCATTCGCATCCGCACATGTCGGACTTGAATTGCTCAAAATACCGCACTGTAAATAAATTTGGAGCAAATGAAATCAAATACACAGAATCACAAACACAGAATATATCAGAATAACTCGCAGCGGAATATAAAACATAGTAGTTCATGAAGCTACTATTACAAACTCTCAAAACATAATACATAATATCAGTTTCAAAACAACAGCATAATAGAAATCCAATACATAGAGTTCATTAATACATCAAATAAACTGAAACTGCTGAAATTTTGAAATAGATAACTAAGCAGATAGACAGGTAGAATCTCAGCAAAGACCAGCTCCAGAAAAGAATCCAAAGTTGTAAATACTCAGACTGACACGAGCGTAAAGCAAAACACAAAACACTCGAGTCAGGACAATATATACTTATATAATATAAACCAACTCAAGTGAACTGTAGCAGTAATGCACAATAACTTAAAGGATGCTTGGGACTGTCCATCCTCAAAGAATCTGTTAAACCATAAATTTGTATACATCCCGTGATTAAAATTTCAAAATAGTAATTTATATTTTGAAATCAAATATCATTTCAAAAATTCAATATCATTCAAAAATCCATTTCAAAATATCACAATATCATAACTTTTCAAAACCACATTCATTTTATTTAAAATACCATTTCAACACACATTTCAAAATAGTTTATATTTCAAACCAATTATTCATTTAAATCATTAAAATGAAGTTATTATATTTAATAATTAACTTATTAAATCTTCAAAATTTGAATCTTTCAAAGTTCATTTATTTACTTAAACTTATCAAAACAATGAAAATTCACCTTTCGCAGCATTTGGAAAATGCTACAGAATGTTACTTTCAAAACAGTTCAATTTTACAAAAGGCAGCATTAAAACACTGTAATAGGGTTACATTATTTCAAATAAAACCTTAGTTGAATAACACAATTATAGCACTTACAAAGTTATATAGTATCCTTTATTAAAATTTAGCCATTTGGTTCATTTATATCAACTACAGCATTTACAATTGCTGTAATATCCTTTACCTTAGAAATAATAGCATTTTAAAAAGGGGAATTAATTTAAAAGGACAAAAATTTCTATATTTTTTGCCTCAAAGACACGACCTCAATATTTTTACCACAAGGACAAACATTCTTTTAAAAATTATTCAGAAGGGCAAACATTTTCCAAAATTATTCATAAGACAATAAAACTGATACCGAACTAAAAACTGATACCTAAAAACTGCAATAGATAACTACAAACCGATACCTAAAAACTGCTATCAATAACTAAAAACTGATACCTACAGAAAGTTGTCCTTCAGGATAAAATATTGAAGGTCTGTCCTTGAGGCTAAAAAGCTGTGAAATTTTGTCCTTAACAATAATTTTCTGTTTTAAAAATGCTGTTAATTAAAATTCCGGGTTTTCAATACAGTTTCACAAACAATTATTTTTTAATATAAATCATTTTTGACTTATAAAATCATAATTTCTCACTTTTAAACAATCCTTTAAATACTCGTATATTCATGATTTTATAAAGTTAAATTTCTATTCAAAAGTCAATATTTAATAATAATTCGCATATTAAATTTCAAACATTAAATTTAAATTCTTTATAATTAAATTTTAACTTAATACTTAAGTTTAAATCTTCCATACAACTTGTTTTCATATTATTTACTTACGTTCAAAAATTCACTTTTAAACAAAATTCATAAATTCCAATTTAAGTTATATTTCAAAATTCAACTTAAATATTCATTCATTTCACATTTTAACTTTATTCAAAATCATTAATATATTATAAAATCATTTTAAATTCATTTTAATTCAAAATATCATAAATTTATCATATTTCATATTTAATTTAAATTCCATTTCATCACCAAATTAGAATTTCCAAAATAACTTACATTTCAAATTTCTAACTTTACCGGTCATCTATTTCACTTATAAATTCTCAAAAAATCAATAATACTTTACAAAAATCATTTTTTGTTCAAGTTTAAATCAAAATATTATAATATTTACATTTCTAAAATATTTTAAAAATATTAGAAAAACATAATTTAACCACGGGTCTGTATATCATTTTCTAGCCTAGGTAAAGTGATACAGATACTATATCATTCAAATCCGTAGTTTACAATGAAAATCCGGGTTTGATCACTTCAAACCCGCAATCCCAAGTAAGAATGAAATAAACAAAATCGTTCAGCCTATCATTTCAGCCCATAACGATTTTTCCTTATTCTAAAGTCCGTTCGAGTATGTATCGTTTCAACCCATAGTGATTCTAGTCTACCGGGAACTTACAATGGTGATAACTGATATAAATAACATAATAGTATAATATAATAGTAACATGTGATATAGTAGGTGCAATAACAGGTGTAAACATCATATGATCATAATATAGCAGTTATAACAGGATGAAATACATTTACAGATTCAAGTGGTGTCGGTTTATCGGTTATATAGTTACAGATTGTCTGGTGTGAATAACTCACCTGTTCAGAGCTGGAGATAGCTACCAAATCAAACAATACAGACACTACGAAGGCACGACAATATGGAAATGACTTGAGAGTGGAGAGTCAAAGCTATATGCCTTCATAATATACACACAAAACAATACAATAATACATAAGTTACAACACAAATTTATCGTCAAATAACATAAGAAATCTATACCCAAACAACAACAAATGACTTGCACTTTCTCTCTACCTCATGTACTTCAGTTATGTAGGTGCTTAGCTCGGCCTAGGGTGCTATAGGTCTGGTTTGGGTGTGCAAGTGGTCGGCCAACATTTTTTTTTGCAAGGTGGTGAAGTCTAGGTGCATAAACTAGGTGTTCAAGGCTAAACAATGCAACATAACATCACATCTTTGGCACCAATAGTTTTGGCCAGAGGTCATGGGTCATGGCCAGTGGCTCCCGGAGGTGGTGGGTGGTGTGGCAGAGGGTGGAAGTCAGGCAAAAGGTGGTGGTGGCGGCTAGAGGTTGTGGAAGGAGGTGTTAACAAATCTAGGCTAGGCTTGCAGGTAGTGATGGGTTTTTGTGTAGATTATGCCCTTGGGTTGGTTCGGCCTGAAGTGGAGGGGTAGTGATGGTCAGAGAAAGGGGTGGTGGTGGTTGGACAAAGCCTGGTTGAGGAGGAGTGGAGCTATGAAGGTAGAGAACGATTGCAAAATTCAATAGAAAACACAAAAAAACAAGAGAGAAGAGAAGATTTTACCCAAAGTTTGAACAACAAATGGCCGTGCAATTATTTTTTGGTCGAGAGATAATTTTAGTTCATGAAAGTAGAATGAAATGTGGCTGAGAAAGAGAAGCAATATGCAGGGCAAAAAAATAATAGAAGAAGGCGGTTGAGAAAATGAAAGGTCGGAATGTAAAAGGACTTTGGAATTTAAAGAGTTCAAAACTTTTCATATTTTCACAAATTTCTTTTGAAATTTTGAACAATTGAAATATATATATAAATTTAGATACGAAAATTTAGTAAATAAACAAAAATAAAAAAATAAATATTAATTATATTAAATTTAATTAATCAAAAACAACAAAAATTGCAAACTAGTCTTGAAAGTATGAAAACAAATGCAATGAACTTTGGAAAATTTTTATGTACTTGAAAAATATTTATAATTAAAGATAAGAACACAAAATAAAAATGAATTCACAAAAATAAATATATAAAATTTAATTAAATATAATTTAATGAAGAAAATAGCATAAAAATGGAAACTAGCCTTTAAAATAGAAAATAAATGCAATAAATTTTAGAAATTTTTTATTATCACTTTAATATATTAATAGACAAAAATATACATAAAATAACATATTAACACATATTAAAATAAAATATAACAAAGAAAATATGATTTATATAATTCAAAATAGACAAAATTGCAAAATAAAACAAATTATACTCAAAATTGAAATGTATATAACTTTCACGGTTTAAGTCCGTTTTCAACGAAACGAAAAGTAGTATTCAAGTTATCAAATCTATTTCCATAATAAAAGATAAAATTTAGGAGTTTAGATATTTAAATTTGAAATTTAAAAGTCAAAGTTCGACCAGTTTGAATAGAAATTCATCTTTCAATAAAATATCCAATTTATACCGGTTTGAAATTATAATTCACATAATAATCAATACTTATATTTAAAAATGAAATGTTCGAAATAAAACATATGAAAGTTAAAATAACTTCAAAATAAAATAAAGTCAAATATTGAAATATATGAAATATTTAGGGTTGTTACAAGATTAAAACTTGATAAGTTAGTAAAAAGTCTTTAAAAGGAAAATTTGGAATAATATGGTTAGTAGGTTGATTATTGGATGAAAATGTTTAAATAACAAATACCATATGAATTAAGGTTCACAATTTGACTGTAAGGTATTTGATGGTTTTAAGGTTAAGAAATTTGATTGGAAAAAGAGGTAGGTAAATAAAATTCTGAAGTAAGTAGATAATCATGGAATTAGTAAGGAAGAATGTACACTTCGTAAGTTTGTCTTATCGATATACGGATAAGATAAGTAGTATCAGCTAAATTAAGACCTTAGCTAAATAAAACTAAGGATTACGTTTTATAATTATTAATTTGAGATAATAATAAAATTCCACATTTGTTAAGAACCCCAATTGAAGTAAAACAGTTTGAAGTTTGGAAATTTTTACCCTTAGGATGTAAAGGTATATTATCCAAATATAGATTTAAAGCTATGAACTATTTCTATACATAAGCAATGATGCAAGAGATAATTCAAAATTGTATTTAGTAGCAAGTAAATGGTTGTGGAATAAACTTGGATTAATAAAAATAAAAACAAAAACGTAAAGTAGAAATGATATTTTAGGAGGACTAGGTGGTTAGTAGTTGAATATGCTTGTGTGACATTTAGGGATTTTGGGATGTGTTATCTATCCAATAGTTATGATTATTATCTTAAGTGCATGGTACGCGTTAAGATATGGGGGATAGGAGACAGTCTTATGTTGTTCCATATATGACCTCAAGTACGTTGTATGTGCTTGGGTTAGTAGAGGAGATCTTTTTGCTTGTATCAGATGATGTTTTATATATATTAGTATGTGGTTGATTTCTTTTCTTTATATGCAATTTTCTCTGTGCTTGTATCTTATGGTATGAAAACCTAGTACAAAGTCTAGCTTTTATTTTGAGGGCGAAATTCTTTTAAGTAGGGGAGAATGTAACGACCCGTAATTTCACCACTTCGAAAATAAGATATTTTTTTTAATTTTAAATTTTAAAAGGTTTAGAACTCAAATAAATATGTTGTAAGGAATGAATAAGTAAGGAGAAATTATTTATCTTATGATTAATAATGAAAATAAAGAATGTGTATTTTTATCACAAATCAACAAAAGTTAAGTTTTGCTAGAAATGAATAAATGCTTAATAAATAGTTTCAAATAATTATTTGAAAAGGCAAACTATATTGAAATCACTTAATAAAGATAAAAAAATTATAAGATAGGTTTGAAAAATACATTTATAATCATTTTACAAAAATATTCTAATTTTGTCATATTTTGTCGATGCAATGCCAAAATTCAATAAATTGATATTAACACTAATGATATGGATTTTTAACCTAAATAGACTAGTTTTAATTTATTAGACATAGTAGGAAGTTCAATTTCTAAGTTGGTTTACATTAATGAGTATTTAAACAAAAACATCAAATTTAACTGCAAAACATATCAACAGAAACGCTGTTTTTGACAAAAACAAATTGTTGTTAAGTTGTTGCAACATGATATGTTTCTTAACTCATATATACACTTAACTAACTATATAACATGTTCATTTACCATAATAGAGACAAAAGAATTCAAATTGGTTTAAACAAAGTTTACAAAACATGATTTGACTAATTTAAATTTAAATTTAAATTTAACTTTATAAAACAAATCATTTCTTACATCTCTTATCTCATTAATGAGATGGTATGTATATACATGGAAAACATACAAAGTTATATATTTTAATATTAGTAAACATGGAAATGGTGACACCTCTCTTTACGACTTACACACTTTTCCTTAACAGCATTTCTACCATTAATGCATACGCTAATTTGTTAACATGTGTTATGTAGAATCAAATCAAAGCAAATTCTTCTCTTTAAAATACAAAGATTAAGAAAAAAAGAGTGATCATTCCACAAATTCATATCACATTAATGAGCTATAATATCCTTCCATAAATGCATGTCCTTAAGGGTTTATACAAAGATTTAAAAAAAATGCAAAACTAGAGAGTGTTAGTATGTTTATTTGCCAAGTAAGCTTCATGCATAAATAGCATGCCATTCTCATCAAACTTACAAATCATTCCCTCCATTTCCTTAAGTTCTTTTTCCATTTTTTCACTTCTCTTCCTCCTCTATTCTTTCTATTCCATAGTTCTTCCCTCCACCACCTTCCTCCACCCTCTAGCTGAGCCAAACTCCCTCCTTCTCCTAGGCCGTGAGCACCTCCACCTTCCCTTAATCGAAGTCGGGCCACCCAAGTGCAAGCGTAAAAGGATTCGTGTGCGAAAAGCATCAAGTAGCGAAGCTATAACCGATTTTTCATTCAAATAACCAAAAAAAGTGAGAACTATAAAATATAGCTATATTAGTAGTTATGATGGTTAAAAATAATGTTTGATTGCTAATAATGATGTTTGATAAGTGTTTGAAAAAGAAAGTAGCAACCATTGAAACATATGTGAAAAGTTACATAATATACATACGCGTTTTGTGAATATTATTAAAGTGATATGCAAGTTATAAATGTTCTGATATGAGATGTTATTATTGATTTTGATTATGGTTTGGATTTATATATGTTGATATTTGATTACGAATATGAAATAAGTCACGTATACATGACACTGTTTCACATGGAAATTACTTTTCGAAAGTAATGAAAAGAAAGTGATATAGAATCATTTATACCTTTAAAAATGGTTAAATATATTTTAGAAATGTTACATGAGTATTTAAACTTGTTTCCATCAAGTTTGAATGAAAAATATAAATTAAGTCAAAACTAGACGCGTCGCGTAACGGTAGTTCGCGATTTCGCGCCACAAAGTTTAAACAAGTATACGAAGTGGAATATAGCTCAGAATTCGTCGAGATAAGAATTTTCTGAACGATTATATCCATGTATTTCCAACAAAAATAATAATAATCAAGATTTCATTTAGTAAATTTTAAAATATGTCCAAAATTATTTTTCAGAAAAATCACACTTTTGCGGTAAAGTGACCAAAGTTAAAAATTGATTTTTTAAATGTTTTAAAAATAAGAAATAAATTCTAAAAATCATTTAAAATATTTTAAAAGTGATTTAAGTTGAAAAGATGGATTTCTAAATATAAAAGTCGTTTAAAAGAATATAGCTTTTAGAGCACTTTTGTAACACTTTTTGCAACGCTTTTGCAACAATTTGTAATAACTTATGAATTACGGATTTAAACTCAACAATTCTCTTTCTAATCTTTTATAAATGTTTTTAGATGGATAATTAAGTATTTTAAAAAATGATTGGGAAGTTTAAATAATCCTTAACAAAAATTGAATATGCGGAAACGACTGGTACATTTGTCTCGCTTATGAGAGCTAAACGGTAAAATAAGGCATGTAACTAAGGTTTGGGATGAAACAACCAGTGCCTTGAACTTACCTGACCTTCGCTTTATCTTTCAAATGAGGGGTGGAACAAATCGAAAGGAAAGCTCGAATATTCTAAAAAAATTTTTGTTAAAGTTTTCCTAAATAAGAGGCTAGATAAATTGGAATTATTCTAAGATTTAAAAAGGTTTAAATAAATCAAAAATTGAAAAATATTAAAAGAAAGGCTATATTGATTCCACATTCACTAGAAGAATATTTTATAAAGATATATATATATATATATATATATATATATATCTCGAGGATATTTTTGATAAAGATAAACGAATGAATCGAACAATAATCATTTAATTACATCATTTTTTATTGATGATTGGATTTTGAAGGAACCGGGGTCGGATTTGGATGAATTTTATCCGAAAACAACTTCAAACCAATCTACATTTTGAAGTAAAAGATGTTGAAGACATTGATATTTAGGATTTTCATAGTGAAGAGCTGCTTGTTGATCATTTGGGGATAAACTCCCAATATACATGTAGTAGCAGTAGTCTCTTTGTTATGACATATCCAATGCAAGGGCTATTCGCTACTAATCCTAAAAGGATGTGGTAGGAAAGTACCTTCGGTTTTGTTCACTCCCAGAACAAACTTATATGGACGGGCGTCTGACCTTACATTCTAAATCACAATGAGTGGTCTCTATATAATGTATATCAGTCGGTGGCGGAGAAGACACCTTCTCTTAGCTTAACACCCTTTCCCAAGACATTCGAGCTCAGGAAGTTATAGGTTTGTAGAAATCGGTCATGTGACTATGGAATGGAAATATGGCATTCAAAGTGGAAAGAGATGTGCTATGTGTACAGGTAATTGTTACCTCAAGCCTCATCAACTGGGAAATGACCGAAATATGGTTGGATGCGGCAAGGCTAAGTGGTTAGCAACCATTAGGATATGATCATCCCTTCTAGATATAATTTTACCCGTTATGGAGTCCAGGTATTAATTAATGTGGAAAGTATGCTAAGAGACATCTCTGATAAAGGTTGGTAACGACCGAGAGATGACATATTTGGTACTATCCAAGTGTAGAGGTAGGCCGGTCTTGTGTTGGTAGGAGAGCAGATGTTCTATGATCCTTGGGAAATCCATCTAGAGATGTACCATCGAAAGGTAGTCCCTTCACTTGGTCATTTGTATGGAAATCCATTCTCTAAACTTGCGGTTTTGTTTATAGAACCTAGTATGCTAGAATTTAACAACGGTAACAATTTTGGCTAGGATTAATAAGTTTATTTGGAAATGTTTTTCAAGAATGTCACTAAAAATAATATCCCTTAATTTTACGTAATAAAGAGATTTGGTTATCATAAGGTAAAAACCAGTTTCGTGTTTATATGCGGTGTGGTCTTATGAGATACCTTTTTGTTTTCAAAACATCGTACTTTGAGTTCTCACACCAGTTCCATGACTGATTGGAGTTTTGTTTTTCCCTTTAAACTCTGGATGCCCTATTTTTCAGGTAGCCGTGCAGTCAGGATACCTTAGGAGCACTTGGGAGCATGTTGGGGAGCATTTTGGAGAAATATTTTAGAGCTATGAAGCTGAAGTACCCTATGTAAATATCTTCATGTATTTCGCTGTGTTGTGTATTTAGTATTCCCAACATAAGCAAGGATAGGCAATTATAACAATCCTAGCTATATTAGTATTTGACTCTGATGGATCACTTGGAGTGATCACTTAGTTATAATTAACTGTTGAATGCGATGTGAGAATATGTGTTTCTATCTTTTATCTCAATTCCACCTATGATAATCTGCCTCCCCAACACTTAGATTTACGACATGTGTATACCTTAGATGTATTAATGTCGATTTCTAAGGGTCGAGGCGATGGGTCATCACACTTTCCATATTATCAATGGTGCCAAATTCCAATATCCATAACATGGGATTTCAATATCATTAACAAAGGATTCAACAATCATATTAAAAAATTGTAATAAATAGACTTGTATATAGTAAAATTTTCAACTCAATCTATCACATCAAATCAGGATGCAATCTCAAAAGTAGAAATTGCAATTCTAGTTTCAATCTCTATTCAACCCCTCTTTTACAAAGAATTTAAACAATGAGATTTCTCTTTTATTTTCACATGGAATAAATTGTATAAACTATGAATAAATTCGTACATTTACGCCCTATCCCTTAATTGGAGCTTCATAATCAAATTATAATAAGAAGTGTAATAGAAATTAAAATTATAAAATACTACATATCCCAACATCTAAAGTAAATGATTGAGAATTCCAACAAGAATTGACATTTCAAATTATAGGAGGTTTGAGGGGTTTCGTTTTGTTTTATTTTCGTAAATCTAAAACCCCAAAGGCATATTTAAATCCATGATATACTAAATATTTACTGGAATAAAAATACTAAGGTTTCCACTTAAATGTTATTCTTAGCCTTTCTTATATTGATTTGCAATGCCAAAGCACTCTTTTCCAGATCTCTTCTTTTGAGATGTATACAAAATAAGGGATTGTTATATATAATTTTACTAGATTCAGAGAGGTTGGAAGAGAAGAGAATAAATTAATAGAATAATTAGAAATGAAATAGAATCCTCACCCGAGTTCCTAATTGAATTTTTGAATACAACTGAAGAGAGAAAATGGAAGAGTTTCGCCGAATCCCTATTTTTGTGAATAAAAGTGAAGAGGGTAGGGCCCAAGTTATAGGGTTTGAAATGTACTAGAATCATATGACGAAAATATGCACGGATAAATTTGAAACGTTCTTTGATAGGAAAACTGTAGCCACCACCAATAGGAGCAGTCGCGCTCTGTATGCACTAGTTGATGCCAACGGTCAATCGGTTAAGGTCAGCGTCGACCCATCCGTCTATTTTAGGAACGTAATTATTTTAGTACCGCCATTTTATTTAATTTCTTTATTATACTTTTAATTAATGTTTCCTTAACCCCCAAGTAATCTAAGTTAATTTTCAAATTTCAAATTTAATAATTTATTTCAATTTGAATTAAATTATTTTAAAAAACCGAAAAATTCAAATGCTCAACAACTTCTTTTGGGCTCCATTTTAAGCATATTATATATGGAAATAGATCAAAATTGTGCCGATAATGCAACATACCAATTTTCATAGTCAAATTCCAACTTTTATAAAATTTTCATTTTTATCCCAACTTAATTTTAATTTAATTTACTTATTTAATTCTTGTGGATTTAACGAGGTGTAACAAGTACCTAATTCATTGCTTGTAATTACGCTTCGTAACTTCGAATTTAACATGGATAACACTGATTTTAACTGTGAGTACTACTGAAAGATCTTAAGAATTCAATATACTAAATGACATAGAACCCTTCTTGATTCCATTTTCACAAACACTTGACGGTATTTATGGTTTAAAAGGAACTTAATAATGTTTAATAGCACTAACACTCCTTTTGATAATCCGACCTACACTATGACTAACAAATCCTAGCCACAGATAACTCTATTTAGTTGCAATTGGATATCAAATCCTATCCATAGATTGGCTAAAAGTATATTTTGCATAAAACTTCTTAAAAAGGTCGAAAGTCAAATTACTAATTTAAAGGTAAAATTTCATGGTAAAAATGAAAGTCACAATTTGGCTTTAAGCACCATCACCATTAACCCATTTAACGAGAATAACTACTTGAACATTCTTCTCCATTGAATAACTAAGATTAGGCCTATTTCCATCAAATTTTTTTACATCCACATATATATGTATATAAATCTTTTATATTCATACTAGTATGGGCCCGTGCTTCGCACACGAGTTGTTTGTATTATTGCATATGTTGCTATTTTGTTTTAGCACAAACATGTAAATTAAAAGCAAGGGTATTTTTGTAATTTCAAAAAAGACAGTGAGTAAATTAGTTGAACGAATTTTCTTTATTAGCAGTAAAGATTATTAGTAGTAGAGATAGAGATGATGATACTTCCAATCACTCTTTACTGGTTTGGAATTGATTAAAGTTGTCATTTCAAACATTATTATAATGGCAACTAAGAGTTAAAATGGTATTACTTTTCATAAAAGTCTTTTTGACTATTAAATAGTAAGCTAAAAAATGATTTATTAAACCATTCTTTATAGTTAACATATCTTCATTTATATTAAAACAAATAGTCACATAGTTCATTTTTATCACATCAAAACTATAAGTGTAGCTTTATAAATCAATTGTTGTTTCATTGATAGAAGCCCTGGGGGGAAGGCTGTTAAGGTCATACGAATAGGACGACCTCCGGACCAGAGCAACCATCAACTGTCAATAACAAATTCTGTAATAAAATATTTTATCTTATAGTATTTATCAACTATTGCTTTGATTGGGTTGTTGTTGTGTGGTGTGTGCATTTTAGAAAGGTCATGTAAATGGAAAGTAAGGATATTTTTGTAATTTCAAAACGGCATCGAGTAAATTAGTTGAACGGATTTTCTTTATCAATAGTAGAGATATGTGTGTGTATGCTTCTCTCATGTCTTTTGTTGAGCTTTTACAGGTATAGCGGGTTAGGCTTGATCTATTCAGACTTTGGAGTTTTCGCCAGTGAGATGTAGATGCAAAGCAGATATGATTAGATTGGATTGTCTTCTTGGTTTATTTGACAGACGACTTTCCCACAGAGAGATGGCTAAATTCTCATCAAACCAATGGCCTTTTAAGGTGCAAATTGATTGCGAAAGTCGTGTGTCAATAAACCATGAAAACTTCGCCAACTCTGTAAGCAGTGTGCAAGATCCTATCTCTCCAGCTGTACCGGTGGCACCCACTGTCCCGCCTGTTGATGCATCATCTTGTCCCATTGAGTTTCTTAAGGTATGTAAGGACTTTGCTTTCCCATTGGAGGAAAAAATACTTCAAAACTAAAGGATATGTAGAAGCCAAAACATAGATAAATGACTACGAGAGAATATTCCGAGAACTCAGATGGAAGGATCAACTAAAGACAAGGATATTAGCTTGGAACCTTAAAAGCAAAGCTTTAGATTGGTGGAAACTATGTAACCAAGAAGACAATCCAAACTAATCATATTTTCTTTGCATCCACATCTCCCTGGAAAAAGCACCAAAGTCTGAATAGATCAACTTCGCAATTAATTAATTTTTTGATTCATGTTTTAAGCTATTCGCAAGATACCTAAACAGTCATTTTCGTATTGCATATATGAAAATAGCCATGCGTTCGTAATCATTCTCATCAAACCAGAAATAGTGGAGCAAAATGCGTCTTGGCCTAAAGAGGGAGAAATAATAGCCGGACATGAATAGCGAACAAGAAGTTGCCGATGGGTGCAAAAAATCAAAAATAAGTATATCAAGACATTACATGAAAGAAGCTGTTAATGGTTGTAAACTAAAGCTAAAGTAGTGAAGAAAAAGACGGTAAATTGAATAAAACAGGTAGTAAGTTGAATTTAGAACTAAAGCACAGAATAGTGAATAGAACAAGAAAGATGAATAAACATGACATATTGTTTAAGCCAGCAGGCTCGAATGGAAGTTTTATGAGTAGTGGAAAACTGAATATACCTTATATAAATACCAAGTGAACTTGTGCTATCGATTGGGATAGTACATGGTAAAGAACAGGAGCACCAAAATTCATTATTGATGGCCCATTCATATCTAGGTGTGTTCTTTTGAATGTGGTTGCAAGAGTACTATAAAAACTAGCATGTGCATATTTGAAAATAGCGATATGGTTGTGCATGTCTTGAAAATAGAGAGTTTAGTACGAAAACTTGGTATGTAAATGAACCTTTGCCACCTGTTTATTATACACGAAGTTAGAATGGTGTCCTTTCAGTGAAGTACGCAAATACACGCTGGAGAAGTTTAGTGAAGTACTCGAATACATGTTGGAGAAATGCACGTTTAGCAGTGATGCCGAATTGAACAAAATGATGACATTATTAGTTTAACAAATGAATAGTTTTATGGAAAAAGATAATGGAATATGAGAACCTTTTAATGCAATCTTTTTTATCCTATAAAGGTAAAACAACATCCATGTGTAAAATCTCAAAAATACTATATATACTAAGATAACATTTCCACTAGATCTCAAAAATACTATATATACTAAGATATCATTTACACTAGTAAATAATATTTTGATACTACACATCTGCGTTTATTATTGTAAGACCAATCTTGGATTTATCATAGATGCAGCATATTTTTATTATATTTGACTTTTGTATTTGAAAACGGTAAAAATATATTAGATAACTGATCATGCTTTCCCTTTGAGTCGTTGTTTATATCCTATAATGGTTAGATATTTGAATACCAATATTGTTTGCTTTGTATTCGAAACTATAGAACATATAAGACATTTATACATTGATGTTCAATTCAATGAGTCTAAATGATCTATTCATTAGTATATTTATATTTGTGTATAGATCATTTACTTTCTTAAAGTTTTAAATATATGTATATATTAATGTTTTAAAAAAACCCGTCTCGATACTTGTCTCAAGGAGCGCCCTAAGGTAAGGACGGATAACTTATGAAGTGTATAAAACATATACCTCGCACTCCTTAAACTCCCAATGCATGTGACTTAAGAATTCTTTTTACCTTCAAATGTAATATTGGCATTAATAGACATTATAAAACTTCAATTATTTATTAGCGAACGAAAATTACTTTTTAAGAAAATGGAAGTTAATGTTTTTTTACACTTCTAGTTCAATATCAACTTGATTAAGTAATTTTTTTGAAACAATGACCGAGAGCTACGCAGTGTATTCATTCTCTAATGCTATTTAAAGAAAGTTCTTGAATATTCGTCACTGAACCTCTAAATATATTACGTTGATTGAGTTAAGGTGGACGTGAGTATTATAATTTTTCTTTTAACTCGTATTTGAAATTGAAAGGGAAAATATAAGATTTTTTTGAAAGCTCTGGCCCACTATTTCAAATCTCTTCTGATATCTCGGTCGAGATCTAAGGAAGAAGTTCTAATGAAAAGAAACACAAAATATCGGTGAAAGTCTCATTTTTCATATATCGGCTGAGATCTCGGTATCTCGGACGATACATCGGTCAAGATCAAATTTCGATATCTTGGCCAATATTAATATTTTTTTGACAACTCTAAGTTTGATGAAAAATGAAGTTATGTGATAGAAAATATAATTATTATTTATATATACATGTAACCAGTCGAAATGGGAGTTTTTGATTTCAATAAAAATAATGCGCAAGTCAAATCAACTTCGGACACATATAATTTGAGATACGATCGGTTGCACAAAAACAAATTTCGGGATTTACACAAATTTGTCTAGCTGCATCCCGATATAAGAAGGGTCACTAGAAATATTTTGAGGGGAACCGATATTTATTTTGTTGAGATTTGAAAATTCAACTTTGAGGCCAAAATTTCACGAGTTGTAACTAATTTTTTTTAAAGAACAGTCATATCTATCTTATTCTCTATATTTCTTTCTTATTTGTCATTTGACAAGAGAACTTTATTATAGAACGAAAAAATTATTCAAAGCGAAAGAGAAGAAAAAATGAAATTCATATCTAATATCGATTAAGAGAAACTTGTGAATAAATCCCTTATTTTATCCCTCTTATCCATGATTGGATGTTATTTTCCTATCATATTTTAATATGATAAATATTGTTATTGTTTGACTGATTTTGAAACTAGAAAGAAATATTTCGAAGAAGTTATATTAATTATTTTGAATAGATTAGAGTAATATGAAAAATAATTTAAAGCGAGCAAAGTGTTTTAATGAATGAGAGTTATTATTTTGAAGAAATATAAAATTTAAGGAAAAAAATGCAATTAAAATTCTGAGATTAGGAGTTTCGGATGTGGTTCGTTTGGGCATAAGAAAAACAAATGTTTGATCAAATTTAGTGCTTTTTCCGGTGAAGGAAAAAAGATTTCTATCACAGAACATAATTTTCCTTCATCCTTAAGTGTATGAAACTTAAGAGAATATTGTTGGATAATCTTGGGATTCGGAGAAATGAAGGGATCGGTTTCTTGGAAGATTTGTTCAAGCACTTTGATATGATCAACGCGATGAATATTGGTAGTAACTATAGAGAAAATTTTGGAGATCCAGGAGATTGTTTTGGGGTTTTTGATTCTTCTTTTGATGGTACTGTTCCAGTTGATAAGGTTGAATCAATTTCTAATCGGTATAATGGGTTTGATAGTATTCTGGTTGATGATGAATTGATGATAATGAGAGATAAATCGACTGATCTTTATTATTCAGATCTAGTGCTACATGATCCAGAGATTATGGTGATCAATTCTAATGCTAATTCTCAAGAAGTGGCTTTAGATTCTAGATTTGTTAGTGCCAATCTTTTGCAGGAAGAGTTTCAATGTTATGTTCAATCTAAAAACAAAAAATATTTGGCTAAATCTTGTAAAAAAGGGAATCAGGTGATTGTCACTTCTAATTGATTTGAGCGCTTAAGTGATTTGGATGATTCTATCTTTAGCTCCGATCATATTCGAAGAACAAACTGTGATATCTCAGACCAGATATCGAGCAAAGATGTGAATGGAGTTTTTTGTGATAATTTGGTTAGTCATACTGATGGTGATATAGATTTTATGAACGTGCACAATGAAATTCAATCAGGTGCTATGGTAGGTAGCGCTGTTATTGTGAATGTGCTTCTACTGGTGTGTTTCTTTATCAATCCATGCTGCCATGTGGAAATGATCACAGCCATCCATCCATATCAACGCTCGAGATTCATTCTTATTATTGGCAAAGATTACCACTTGCTCGGGCTGCTACATCAAGGCCCAGTTCACTTCTTTATATAAATACTTGTATTTAGGCATTGTTTGTGTATCAATTATTTTACAATTCTTCAACCTGCATCAATTGTACTGTAACAAAAGAATATCAAATACAATTTTTCATCATTTTGTAATATGGTATCGGAGCTTTTAAGAGCCTAACGGCATAAGCTTGAGATCCGCAATCTTTTTTTAAAAGATTCTTCTTTATTCTCTTCTCAGTTAAATTTCATCATCGGAGAGTTATACCCTTCCCGATTCAAGTGTATCTGCTCCACCAGCATCCTTTCACTCATTCATTGTGCTTCACCTAGCAATAACCAGAACGAGTTCAAGTTCTTGACAGGACGCAACAATTCTTGTGCCTCACCAATACTGTTTGGCTGCACCACACATTTCTTGCGCCTCGCCAATACTGTTTGGCTGCACTTCACATTCAAGAAAACAGATTAGTCGCTTATAAAGATGGCAGACAAAGAAGCAGGTGATGAAAGATCATCAACCACTTCAAGAAATGAAAAAAGGGAAACTGTTATATCAGAGACAACATTAATCAAACCCAAAAGTCAAATTCTCACCATCTCGCTTGATGAGGACAACTACATAGTCTGGAAATATCAGATTGAAACAGTCTTGAAGGGATATGGCCTTCAAAACTATATCAAGGGGACAATAGTTGTACCACCTTCAGTCATAGAAGAAGATAATGGAATAACAGTTAGTAACCCGGAATACACAAGATATCTAAAGCAAGATAACTTACTATCGTCATGGCTACTATTATCCATCAGCTCAAGTCTATTATCACAAATTATTGGCAGCAACTCGTCATATGAAATTTGGTCATCAATAAAGCGGATATTCAGCTCACAATCAGCCGCAAGAATTATGCATTTTAAAAGACAGTTGCAGAACTCAAGAAAAAATGACATGCCAATGAGATAATATCTTGCAAAGATCAAAGCTTTATGTGATAGACTAAATGCAATTGGTCGCAAAGTTTCTGAAAGCGAGCAAATTCTCACCATAATAAATGGACTTGATGATGAATATGAATCAGTGGTAACTTTCATAGCATCGCAACAAACTCTACTAGATTTACAGTATGTCCAGTCTGCTTTACTTGCCCATGAGGGCAGATTTGAACAAAGAAGAGCCATGCAAAGTGAATTTTCTATTAACTATGCAGCAGTTCAAGAAACAAGATACAACAGGGCAACACAACAAATCAAGGAAGCAAACAGGATGGTCAAAGAAATAATTATATACAAAGAGGAAGGGAAGAGGAAGATGGAGCAACAATAATAGAGTAAAATGCCAAATATGTGAAAAATTTGGTCATATAGCTAGCAAGTGCTATTTCAGATTCAATAAAGACTTCACTGTTACACAACAAACTCAAGGAATCCCAATATTAATATAACACAACTGGATCAATAGCAGAAAAGCAACAATGAAGGTTCAAGGACTCAATCAATCAATTCAGACGAACCCAAATTAGATAACACAAGCCTGGATGATTGGTACCCAGACTCGGGAGCAACTGATCATGTGACAAGTAACCTTCAAAACCTCAATTTAGGCAACAAAAGCTACATAGGTATGCAAGATATATATTTGGGTAGTGGTGAAACAACAAGTATATCACATGTTGGCATAGGAACTATTCAAGGTAAAAGAGAAGTATACTTGAACAATTTATTGAGAGTTCCCGAAATTAAAAAGAATTTAATTAGCGTATCTCAATTTGCTAATGACAACAAAGTGTACTTTGAGTTTCACCTAAATTTTTGTTTAGTTAGAGATGTGCTAAGAAAAGATATATTGTTGCAGGGTAGTTTGAGTAAGGGACTGTACAAATTTAATGCTGTGAAGAAATCTAAACCTACAGTGAAGAAGTATTGGTGCAACAGTGTTCACGCCAGTGGTCAAAATAGGAAAAACATTTTCGATCATTGGCATTGTAAACTAGGGCACCCTAGTATGAAAATTGTAAAAAGATTTTTGATGGATAATAAAATTTCTTTTCAAAGTAATGATATTTCTGATATATGCACACACCGTCAGTTAGGAAAAAGCCACAAATTTCCCTTCAGCAATTCTGAAACCATATATAAAAATCCCTTTGAATTGATAGCTGCAGATTTATGGGGACCAGCCCCATTAAATTCCACACAAGGGCACATGTACTACTTATCTTTTATTGATGCATACACTAGATACACATGGATATTTTTTCTCAAATCAAAATCTGAAACTCATGATGCCTTAGTTCAGTTTATTTCACTGTTTGAAAAACAGTTTAATTATAGGGTAAAAATTGTGCAAACTGATGGAGGGACTGAATTTTATCCACTTAAAAAATATTTTCAAAACAAGGGTATATTACATAGAATCACTTGTCCTTACACATCAGAGCAAAATGGACTTGTCGAAAGAAAGCATAGGCACATAGTGGACACAAGCCTAACACTATTATCTCAAGGATCATTACCCTTAAAATATTGGCAAGAGGCATTCATCACAGCTGTTTATCTTATAAACAGGATGCCAAGTAAAGTGCTTGATTATAAATGTCCTTATGAACAATTAATTCAAGCTAAAAATATGAAATATTTTCTCATGCTTCTGAACAGTAGTGTGATACTTTCAGGTCAGTCTTGTTTTAAAATTTATAGTTTATGAAATTTTGATTTTTAAAATCAAGTGTTAACAATTAATTCAAAACAAAAATTGCAGTTTTGTGAAGCAAGGGATTTCTGGTTTTCTTTATGAAGAACAGTTCTTTTCTACTTCTGGAAATAAATAGGCAAGTAAATTTTCATTTTAAAAGCTTGAACTTGAAGTTGTAATTCCTAATGAAGTAAGAGTTTAATTCAACAATATTGAATCTGTGCAGGAAAAAAAATCAAGAATTAAAGGCAATCTCTGGTTTTCAAGTTCAGGAAATGGTTCTCTATTAAGGATTCAAGCTGTAAGATTTTTTTTTGTTATTTTTAATGATTAGAATAAATGAAAACAACATGGGATTAATACAACCATATCTAATTGTATTGCAGGAAGAATCAAGGTTTAATCTTTTTTTTTTGGTTTCAAGTTTCAAAAAAAAAGAAAGAATAATCTTCTCTGCTATAAATCTAAAAGGTAAGTGTAATGAAAACCCCTGTTATTGATAATTTAAAATGCATAAACACAACTGAAAATAATCATAGATTTGTACACATCAATTTCAGATCTAAAAACCCCAAGAGAATTAAGTAGAAAAGAGGGGAAGTTGCACGCCTCATCTCTCTGTTTCAAACTGTCAGTAAACTCTGGAAAAACATGTGAGTAAACCCTGTTTTTCTTTTATCATGGTTGCTATGTGTATGTTTTGGATGATATAGGAAACTTAAATCTTGTTTGCATGCCAGAAATTTGGATGTATGGTTGAATGCTTGGCTTGTCATGTTGATCTTGCAAAAATATCAGCCACTGTTTTAGTTTCAGAAAAAAAAATATAAACAAAAAGTGAAAACCTATAAAATCCATTTTCTTTTTCCCCCTGTCTCTACTTGATTTGAATAATTAACTAAGATTAGCCATGCATTTTTGTTTCAGTAAACAAGATGGATTTTTTTCAAACTTGCACTAATTTTTTTGAAATAAATCAAAGCAAAGTAGTTTTCCTGGAAACTGTGAAACTCAATTTCATATAGTCTTCTTTTTGCAAGAATAAAACATATCAAAATCCAATTCAATCTTTCTTTATTCCTTCTGAAATAAATTTGTAACAAGTTGAAATTGTGTTTGAGCTTGCATCATGTTTCAGAAAACTAATCAAAACAGGTTTGTAGTCTTACTGGAATTTAAAAAAAAACTGTAAACATGATCATGCTCAAATCTCTGGTTCACAGAGTAAACTATCTACAACTACAACCTCTTCTACCTTCTCTTTGCTTCTGGAGATAATAGTAAGTAAGTTAAGGATTGTTTTAAACTGTATTTTATCTCAGTAATGAATCAAAGCAGAGAAACCTGAATTTTCTTCACTGGGAAATGATAAACTCAGTAACAACCCAGATAAGTAATAAATTCGAACATCACATATTTGTATTTCAGAAATATTACTTGAATCCCCTTGGAAAACAATGATTTTTGGAACCAAAATGAAGATTTTTCATTGAGCCTTCACCAAGAAATTTGAGTTCATCAGAAAATTTAACTTTTGTCAAGTTCCGGCGATCCAAGTGATTGTAGTTCGCGTGATCTTCGTCGCAGCTAGATTCAATGCTCTGATACCAACTGTCACGACCCGGAATTTAACGTTCGAAAATTGACATTAAATACCTCACTTGTATTCAACTGTCAATGATTCAAACATCGAACTCCAGTTGGATGGAGCCTATAACAACATTAGATGAATATAAAGCAGCGGAAATACAATGAATACCATGCATCACATCACAGATACAACATCATAGTAATATCTGTTACAACATCAGAGTACATAATACATGAATAACATCTCCAAATAGAATGACATAATAGAAAAAAAGATATCATATGCCAAAAGTCTTCAAAAGGATAGAGAATGATAGAGAACACCAAACTAAGCACCTCGAGATCCAAAAGCTTCCAAAATGACTCTAAGGTATGAGCCTCCAAAAACCAAAATACTCCAAACCGTAGCTAGAGCCAAAATATAGAAACCTGCTACTAGGCTGCCCGTGTAGAAATGGTGGGCACCCAGAGTTTAGAAAGGAAACAATAAACTCTGGTCAGTCATGGGACTAGTATGAGTAAACAAAGATAATTGCTTTCAAATAAAACAGATTTTATACAAGAAAAATCGGTATGCTTTTGTAAAATGAAACTACCATAAGACCTCCCGCCACACACACAGTGCAATCGCAGAATTCGAGGAGATTTCTTCTTATGATAGTCAAATATGCTTGATACGGGAAAATTCTTTGATATTATTACTAGTGCATAGTGTAGAAAGCCATTTCGAAAGTATAATATCAATCCTAACCAACATACGACCAGTATCGTATGCCTACTATAGCTACCATCTAAACAGTGGGGCGCCACCATAAGTAAATGATAGGTAATACAACTAAAACCGTACGGGGTTCGTATTGGGAATTGGATTTCCAACAAATTGTCAGGCTAAGGAACTTCCTATGCCACATGGGGACGTCCCTGTCACGACCCGGAATTCAACGTTCGAAAATCGACATTAAATACCTCACTTGTATTCAAATTTCAATGATTCAAACATCGAACTCCAGTCGGATGGAGCTTATAACAACATTAGATGAATATAAAGCAGCGGAAATACAACGAATATCATGCATCATATCACAGATACAACATCATAGTAATATCTGTTACAACATCAGAGTACATAATACATGAATAACATCTCCAAATAGAATGACATAATAGAACAACAAGATATCATATGCCAAATGTCTTCAAAAGGATAGAGAATGATAGAGAACACCAAACTAAGCACCTCGAGATCCAAAAGCTTCCAAAATGACTCTAAGGTATGAGCCTCCTAAAACCAAAATACTCCAAACCGTAGTTAGAGCCAAAATATAGAAACCTGCTACTAGGCTGCCCGTGTTGAAATGGTGGGCACCCAGAGTTTAGAAAGGAAACAATAAACTCCGGGTCAGTCATGCGACTGGTATGAGTAAACAAAGATAATTGCTTTCAAATAAACAGATTTTATATAAGTAAAATCGGTATGCTTTTGGAAAATGAAACTACCATAAGACCTCCCGCCACACACACAATGCAATCGTAGAATTGAAGGAGATTTCTTCTTATGATAGTCAAATATGCTTGATACGGGAAAATTCTTTGATATTATTACTAGTGCATAGTGTAGAAAGCCATTTCGAAAGTATAATATCAATCCTAGCCAACATACGACCAGTATCGTATGCCTACTATAGCTACCATCTAAACAGTGGGGCGCTACCATAAGTAAATGGTAAGTAATAGAACTAAAACCGTACAGGGTTCGTATTGTGAATTGGATTTCCAACAAATGGTCAGGCTAAGGAACTTCCTATGCCACATGGGTACGCCTCTGGCGGGACGTCCCGAGAACCTACCCGGCTCTCTGCCAACACAAGGCCGGGTTACCTCTGTAACTAGGTAACTACTACTCGAGTATGCCACTCCCCGGTCCTTTGGGACCTTTATCCGAGGGCCCTCCATCGTAAAGCAACAACCACACAGAATAATGAGATTTAAGCAACCACATAGGTAAGTATCTGGGCTCCATACCATGACACTACCTTTTTCCAGAAGGAAATGACATACCCTAAAGGGCGCGACCCTCATAACCTTGCCGCATCTTTCCTGTTTCGACCATTTCCGGGGTGTGAGGTCCGATGAAGTCTCGTCCACAAAGCTACGCTTTACATGAAAGTCGTGCTTTGATCACAAATGATCAACAAATGATCATCACTATACAGTAGCACTTAGTATGCCACACTACCAAATTGGGAGTATATTGCTGATAACCTTCAACTACGTAACCTCTGAGCTCGTACGTCTCAGAGAAGGGTGTTAAGCTAAGAGAATAAATTCTCCGCCACTAACAAATATGTATTTGAAAGAAATCGGCTTTATATCTCAAAGCGTAGTGTCAGACACACGACCATACAAGTCTGTTCCAGGTTCGAACAGAACCGAAGGCACTTCGTCCAATAAAGGAAGAAGCCCTTGCAAATCTGGGCGTCCACAATCCCGATTGGACTTCCCATCACTTAGGGAATCCCTATACCGGAGCAACTCAATGCAGAGACAATCGATAGGTTATCCTATCGTTCTCGAAGACACCCGGTCTTCACCGCCGGTCTTCAAATGCAATCCATTCGTCGAATCACTATTCGGAATGGGTTATATGACACAAAGGTCCTCTTCCGGATAATCCGAATAGTGAGCGCTCAAATTTAAAACATGTGGGTGTATCAATCACAAAAGTTCACATTCAGGGTTCGATGTGGGTTTCGGATAACAAACTGAAATCCGACTCCCTGTAGCATCGAAGTTTAAATGCCGTTTTACGGGCAAAAAGGGTTTCACAAACATATAAGAACAAATCATAAATCACAGTCCATCACAAAGCAATCACAGCATCACAACAAAAATGTCAATACAGTATAGAGTATTTGATGATGGTCAATCATCGTTGATTCAAGTTACTGTGATTAAAGTGAATTGGCCATATAATTGTCTTCATTAATCATTTTGAATCAATGCTGAATTTTACTTAATTATAAATTAGTTTAATAGGCTTAATTAGTTAGTTATCCTTTGATTTATTAAACTTATGGATCCTTAATTGTTAATTAATTAAGTTTTAATTATATTTTATAAATTCCTTATTCTTTAATTATTTACTTTTAGATTGTAAAATCATTTCAAGCCTTAAGGGTTAATTATTCTTCATTTTTATAAATCAATTTTGTTTTTTAAATTAGCATCTAAACATTTATTTTACTTTTAAATTTTTTGTTAAATTAAACTTTAAAAACAACTTTTATAAAATTATAAATTTTGAAATGCCATTTGTTCCATATGCTATTTATCATTATCATTAAATTTACCTAGAACATAAATTTACTTGAGTTTTCAAAAATTTTTGGCAAAAACAAACTGATTTCTGTTTCAAATTCAATCCCCCGAGACCTGCTTCGGGTTGTACCCGAGAAAATCGCCCCTTTACTTCGGGTTTTCCCCAAAGTGACCCGTGCCCCTTTTTTTTTCTTCTTTGAAATTTGTTTCAGGCCAAGCATTGACACGATTCCACACTAAAATAACCCGAGACCCTCTTCGAGTTTTCACTCCACTTACCCGTGTTGTGCTTCGAGTCACTACTCGTCCTTCCCAATGCCTCACGCTGACACACCACCAACCACGTGCACGTGCACGGCTATCCTCGCCGCCGTTGGACGGTGTTGCGGCCACCATCACGTCAACGTCCACCCCCTAAATCGATTCGAACACCCTGATCTCGAATTTATTTCGAAATTTCAAATCGACCAACAGAACCCAAAAAAAAGCATCAGGCACGCCATAAAAAAAACGGTCGCGCGCCACCTCCCCTGGCCATCAGAGGCCGTGAAAACTCGCCTGAAGCTTCGCCGCGACCAGATGCTTCTATTCCCACCGGAGGCTCAAAGTCCGATCGCCCCTAGAAGGCGCAGTACTATGCTTTCTCACACGAACGAAAATGGGTTCTTAAACCCTATTTTAAATTCGAATTGAAAATTCAAAGATTTAAAAATTATCCTAGTATTTTTCTGGTGATGCCGAGCATTGAATCTAGTTACGACGAAGATCACGCGAACTACAATCACTTGGATCGCCGAAACTTGACAAAAGTTTAATTTACTGATCAACTCAAATTTCTTGGTGAAGGCTCAATGAAAAATCTTCATTTTGGTTCCAAAAATCATTGTTTTCCAAGGGGATTCAAGTAATATTTCTGAAATACAAATATGTGATGTTCGAATTTATTACTTATCTGGGTTGTTACCGAGTTTATCATTTCCCAGTGAAGAAAATTCTGGTTTCTCTGCTTTGATTCATTACTGAGATAAAATACAGTTTAAAACAATCCTTAACTTACTTACAATTATCTCCAGAAGCAAAGAGAAGGTAGAAGAGGTTGTAGTTGTAGATAGTTTACTCTGTGAACCAGAGATTTGAGCATGATCATGTTTACAGTTTTTTTTTAATTTCCAGTAAGACTACAAACCTGTTTTGATTAGTTTTCTGAAACATGATGCAAGCTCAAACACAATTTCAACTTGTTACAAATTTATTTCAGAAGGAATAAAGAATGATTGAATTGGATTTTGATATTTTTTATTCTTGCAAAAAGAAGACTATATGAAATTGAGTTTCACAGTTTCAGAAAAAAAGAAAGAATAATCTTCTCTGCTATAAATCTAAAAGGTAAGTGTAATGAAAACCCCTGTTATTGATAATTTAAAATGCATAAATACAACTGAAAATAATCATAGATTTGTACACATCAATTTCAGATCTAAAAACCCCAAGAGAATTAAGTAGAAAAGAGGGGAAGTTGCAGGCCTCATCTCTCTGTTTGAAACTGTCAGTAAACTCTGGAAAAACATGCGAGTAAACCCTGTTTTTCTTTTATCATGGTTGCTATGTGTATGTTTTGGGTGATATAGGAAACTTATATCTTGTTTGCATGCCAGAGATTTGGATGTATGGTTGAATGCTTGGCTTGTCATGTTGATCTTGCAAAAATATTAGCCACTGTTTTAGTTTCAGAAAAAAAATATAAACCAAAAGTGAAAACTTGTAAAATCCATTTTCTTTTTCCCCCTGTCTCTACTTGATTTGAATGATTAACTAAGATTAGCCATGCATTTTTGTTTCAGTAAACAAGATGGATTTTGTTCAAACTTGCACTAATTTTTTTGAAAGTAACCCACATCGAATCATAATAGTGAATTTATGTGATTGATAAATTCACTTTATCTATGAATCTGTCGATGAAGATAAGCGTTATGAGTTATACCGCTTATCGATATTGATATGATTGATGCTGTACCTATTGTGTAAAACCCCTGGACCACACTATACACACACAAATATGGATGGCACGTGGAAATGGGTTAAGTCACAGATTTTTGAAATAATCTTAAAATTGAATTTTTGAATCCAAAATAGTTTTGGAATTAGAATTGAAAAGCTTTTGCAAAATGTATTTCAAAAATATAAGTTATTTTGAATTACATGATTGAGTTTTGACATTTAAATAAATTAATTTAATTTTGATTTCAATATTTGAAATTGAATTGTATGATTTGGGGAACTAAGGTTTAAAAAAGTTATTCAACTTATAAATGGGTTTTATATGGGTTTTTAAACCATTTAAAAGTGTTGTTTGGGGCTTCAAATTTAACCCAAAGATTTATTCAAGAGGTACGTATATATATAAATGGACAAAAAATAAATTATAATTCAAGTTGAATTGAAATTTGAATTTGAATTTAAGATTAATGCTTTAAAAATAAGTGGCATTTAAAAGTCATTAAGATGTAATTTATATAATATAAAGATTGGTTAAAAACAATTTTTATTTTAACATTGTATATATACATGTATATACAAATGAATAAAGAGGTATATTCATTTATAAAGTAATATGATATGAAGTTGTTTAAAAATCCTTCTTGTCTTTGTAAAATTACAAACATACATAGGGAGATGGAGTAAGCTGATTAACAAAATCTAGATCTTATGATTATAATTTAACAAATGGCATGAAAACATCATTGCTTAATTAAAATATTCAATTTAAAATTTTTAGAAAATCTTTCAACTTCCATTTCGAATTTATTTAGTCTCACCAAAATCTGAAAAGAAAAGTAATTCAGATTTGGGGTATCACAAATCTCAACACAAAAGAATTCAAAACCATATTCAATTACAAATCTGGAAACCAGAGAAGAGAAAAAGAAATTTCAAACTGCAAACCTGATTGAAAACAAAGCAAGAGCAATTTTCAAAAGCAGGTAACAAATCAAAGAAAGCAATCAACCAAAGCATGCAAGTTCAAAAACAAATTCAGAAGAATACAAAGGATCAAGCAAAACAAGTTCAGAAAAACAAAAAGAAATCTGGAAATAAATAAAGGTAAGTAAACTTCTTTAAAAATTTGAATTTGAGTGATTTATCAGTAATGAAGCAAAGGTTTCTAAGCAATTGCATCAAATCTAAGTTGCAGGAAAATTGAAGATCAAAGACAAAACCATTTCTAATTTTCAAACTGCAGAAAAGAAAAAAAAAATTAAAAAGGCTTCTCTGTTATATACATTCAAACTGTAAGTAATAAAATAAAAAATACTGTTTTTAATGGTTTGAGTAAATGAACATGACAGAGTATAAGCAAAGATCTCTATTCACAATTTACAGATCCAAACTCTAAGGTTAAAGAAGAAACAAGAAAGTCAGGCGGGCTAAATAGAAATGAAAGTTCCAGTGTCCTCTCTGTCCTCTGTTCTTCATTAACCAAGGTGAGCAAACCATATTTTTTAAAACCTGATCTGCTTGATTTCTTGAAGATTGGAATTTTATTTTAAATGACGAGTTAGATATTGTTGTATGATAGTGTTAAATTGTTTGCATGTATATGAAGAAGAAGTGGATGCATGTCTGTGTTAAGCATGAAAACTTTTTGTTTAACCTTTACAGGTTACCATTTGATTAAGAAAATTCATATCTTCATATATAGATCATTTCAAACTACGATTGCAGAAAGGAAATTGTTTATAACAATGTGAAGTTATTTCTACAAACAATATTATGTAAAAATATTAAGTAAATATTTTGAAAGTATTAATTTACAGTAAAATTATCATATATCAGAAAAATCAACCCTTTAAATTTTGCAATCTGATTACATAATTAGATTTGTATCATGAAGCAATGATTTTTGGTGAAGGTTTCGAAATTTTTAATCAAGTAATGGTTGAGAATTTCCAAGATGAACGAAAATGACATTCTGGTCAAATTCCGGTGATTGGCGCAGAGTTGATCAACGAGATTGCTGTTGAGGGAAGCTTGAGTGCTGTAGATCACTAGAAAAATAACAGTGACATTTATCAATGATCAAGTGGGTTGTACGGCATGATTCTAGGGTTTTAGTCCCAGTTTTGTTAACAGGGTTTAATGAGGGAATTTCGTCATCGTTAGTGGATTGTAGCCTATCGCATGAGGGGGAAAGGAGAGAGGGGAGACTAACGTTGCTATGGCCAGGGCGGTGTGGTTCCAGGTAGTCGGAAATGTTGTTGGCAAGGTGGATTTGTGGCTCGAGTTTGTTTTCCAGGCGAGTTGAATAACTCAATTTTGATTCTGTTCGTTTTGGTCAAGCCCATGTACCTTTTTGGGATATGCTACAAACCAAAAAGGTTACAAATGTCTCGAAAAAAGTGGTAGAATTTATATATCAAGACATGTTATGTTTAATGAAAATAATTTTCCTTTTGCAGATAAAAAACTGGCAGACAATAAAGACACAACAAACCAATGCACCGATTATGTCAAAGTATGCTTTCCCACCATACCAGAATTAACCATTCAGAAAAAACAGGGAAACAATGGAAAACTTGAACGATCACAATCCATTGCAGAAACAAAATTTGATTATAGTGCAAGTGATATACATGAATGGCCAGCACAACAAATTGAAGAAAATGATGAAGCACAATCACCTGATAACTCAACATCTAGCAGCAATAGACCAGCAGTCACAGACATTAGACATAATGCGCAAGAAACAGGGCATCATATGGTGACAAGGTCAAAAGGTGGCATTTTTAAGCCTAAAATATACAATGCAAGTGCTGATGTCATGGAACCAGTCACATATGAACAGGCAGTTAAAATTATAGAATGGAGAAATGCCATGAAAGATGAGTATAAAGCATTAATAAAGAATCAAACATGGGATCTAGTGCCACCTCCAAAGGATAAAAACATTGTTGGATGCAAATGGACATATAGGATCAAAAAGGATGCTAGTGGAAAAATAGCAAAGTTCAAAGCAAGTCTAGTTGCTAAAGGCTACTCTCAACAATTTGGGTTTGATTTTAACGAAACCTTTTCTCCCGTAGTCAAGCCTACTACCATCAGGATCATACCTACCATAGCATTAAACAATCAATGGAAAATTAGACAACTGGATGTACAGAATGCTTTTCTCAATGGACACTTACAAGAAGAAGTACACATGCATCAACCAAAAGGATACGTTGCAAAAGGAAATGAAGATAAAGTCTGCAAATTACATAAAGCTATTTATGGTCTCAAACAAGCATCAAGAGCTTGGTACGAGAAGCTCAAAACCACATTAACAAAATTAGGATTCAAACCAACCAAGGCAGACAGCTCATTATATATCAGAACCATTAATCATCAAGTCACATATATATTAGTGTATGTTGATGACATCCTCATCACTGGGAGTAATGAGTGTGACATCATTAAAGTCATACAGCTGTTGGATCAAAACTTTGCAATCAAAGACTTGGGGACACTTGATTATTTTCTTAGAATTCAAATTAGCAGACCATCACAAACAGAAATGTTTTTATCTCAAAGACAATATGCTTCAGAAATTTTGGTTCGTGCCAACATGGATCAGGCTAAGCCTCTACCCACGCCCATGAACAATTTACAATTATCCAAAACCAAGGGCGAACCTATTGACAATGTTAAACAGTATCGAAGCATTGTAGGAGCTCTACAGTACTAGACCAGACTTATGCTATAGTGTAAACAAAGTTTGCCAATTTATGCAAAACCCCCTAGACAACCACTGGAGGGTGGTTAAGCGTATTTTAAGATATGTAAAAGGCACTCAAGACTATGGTTTGCTGTTAACTCAAAGTAAAGAAGTAAATATACAAGCTTACAACGATGCCGATTGGGCTAGCGACACTGATGATAGACGATCTACCTCCGGCTACTGTGTTTATATGGGTGGCAAACCAGTCTCCTGGTGCACCAAAAAGCAATCAACTATATCACGTTCAAGCACCGAAGCTGAATACAGGTCAGTAGCAAGTACAGCGGCCGAAATGATATGGATAGAAGCCCTAATTCATGAACTAGGGCTCGAGCTAAGAGGAAAACCGTTGATTTGGTGCGATAATCTGAGCACCGTCTCCCTATCTATGAACCCAATCCAACACTCTCGCACCAAACACATTGAAATTGACCTATTTTTTGTACGTGAAAGACAATAGCGGGAAAACTAGAGATTACACATGTTCCTTCCTTCTACCAACGTTCTGACGCCCTCACAAAATCACTTTCTTTCAAAAAATTTGCTAGATTTAGAGAGGAAATGAATATTATTGATGATAGTAGATTTCACGGCAGCGGAAGGAAAAGATATGGAAACCCTAGCTTCGATTGAGGGCGGGTATTGTGAATGTGCTTCTACTAGGTGTGTTTCTTTATCAATCCATGCTGCTATGTGGAAATGATCATAGCCATCCATCCATATCAACGCTCGAGATTCATTTTTATTATTGGCAAAGATTACCACTTGCTCGGGCTGCTACATCAAGGCCCAGTTCACTTCTTTATATAAATACTTGTATTTAGGCATTGTTTGTGTATCAATTATTTTACAATTCTTCAACCTGCATCAATTGTACTGTAACAAAAGAATATCAAATACAATTTTTCATCATTTTGTAATAGCTGTCATAGCAAATTGTTTGGTTGGAAATGTTGATATGCACAATAACATGATCAGATCTAAATAAAGATTGAATTTCATGAATGATTTTGCTGTTTGATTACACAAGGAGATAATGATAGTAGTCAGCTACTTGATGCACATGTCTCAGATGGTTGGTTGGTTTCTTATGGCTATTTGGATGATGATAATGTACACTATGGTGCTAGTGAATTATGTGACGATACACATAAGGCTTATGATTCTTTAGAGGAGGACATGCACAAGGAAATGGATGTGAGCAGATTGTTAATCTATGATGCTTTGCGGTACGGGGATGACAGGAACATGGACTCTGGTGTGTTGGAGTTTAAATCCGAGGCTATGGGGTTTCTAAATGATGAAGGTAATCAAACTGTGGCTTCTAACATCTTTCTAATAGAGAATGGCCTGGATGTTAACAATGGTGTAGGTGAAATAAGTTCTGATATAAATGCAAAGTCAGTTTCTAGCAATGGTATAATCTCTAGTGTTGTTGTCTCTGTTAGTGATACATATAAGGATGGAGTTTTTATGCACATGGATAATGTTAAAGCTTTTAAAGGTGATTGATTATTCTCAGACAATGTTAAAGTAGTAGGAGACTTATCTCTATGTGAAAATAACATTCCAGAAGTAAAGTGTCAAGATGAGATTGAAGGTTTAAATTGAGCTTTAGAAAATCAAATTCAAATTTATGCTAATGCTTATTCTATCTGTATCATATAAGATGATGGGATTAGATGTTTCTTGTTGAGTTCAGTTTTTGTTAGGGTAATAGACAGTGTCATTTTGATTGATATAACTTCTTCAGTGATGGTTGATGATAATTTAGAGTATGGAATGTTTAAGGAGTAAGCTTTGTTAAAGGCAGTGAGATAGATACTGTCATTTTGGATGGTAGGTTTGGTCATGAGGAGAAGTCAGGTTGTGTCGTTGGGGATTTGGTTTGTTGTGTTTTTGCTGAGGAATCTATGGATACGACATTGAATGCTGTTATGCATGGAAATATGGTGATATCAGAATGTTTGATTGGTGCTAATGCATGCACTGATGCTGAGGAGTTGTTGGGTATTGTATTACATGATGTTGAAATAAATTGCATGGTGAATGTAACATTTTTGGATAGTGATAAGGCTAGTTTGGAAGTCGATGCGAGATCCATGGGTTTAGTTATGCAAGTAAAGGATGCTGAAGTGGTCTCTCCTAATATATCTAGATTATCTAATGTTCATGAAAGCAGATGCAATATTGACAGGTCTATTTTTTATGGGGGTTTAAGATTTATTTTGTACTGTTGCCTCGCATTTCTACGAAGATCTTCACTATCCGCTATCAATGCTGGCGTTTCTACTCATACACCCAAGACTGGTAGAAGAACTAATAGGAGTAAGTCTACAGTAAACGTTAGAAGAAGTACTCGTCTGAACCTTAAAATTTCTTTGCGCCGATGAATATTTGGGGATATTTTATGGTGATTGTTACTTTGGTGAATGTTTGTGTCTTGAGTAGTTGCGGTATGTTTTTTGGAGGTTTTTTTAGATATGGTCATTGAGGTTGAGGTTGTGGGAATTGCTATAAAAGACTGCTCACTTCTTGGAGTCATTTCAGGTTTTTGTTTCTTTTTTGAGTAGTATGTTTAGGGTGAGTCTTTAGTTTAATAGGCTTTTAGGAGGGTTTTATTCTTTCTTTTTGTATGGGAATTCTAAGCTACCTGCCAGATTTGTTGGCAGCTCCTTTATTTTTGGTGTTATATATATGTACATGTGTGCTCTCCTTTATTTTAGAGGATCACACATTTCTCTAAAAAAAGTCGTTTTGCAAAAAAAATCAATATTTTAAAGAAGTATATGAGTTGAATTTTGATATATATATATATATATATATATATATATATATATATATATATATATATATATATATATAAAGAATATTCTTTTGAGTTGATTTTAAAAAAATGAGACAAGAAAGGAGTTTTATCTCATCAACGAGGACTTAGGCTTAATTCTCAGCCGCCTACCTTGCTTTTTCTTGTTCCCATTCTCGTCCATTTACACCTTTATTTCTTCGTTCCTTTCTCCCCGAGCCCCAGCTTTCATAGCTGCTGTTAGCTTGATCCTTTCGCCTTTTACCTAATCCTCTTTTTCGTTTTCGTTTTTATCCTTCGGATCCGCCTTCGTTTTTGGTGGCTTTGTTCCGCTTGGTCGCATTTTATCTCCTCTTCTGATCAGATTTATCCCAAGGCTCTTTACCTTCCCTTCCCTGTCGTGGTAGTTTCCATAGCCTGCTTCGTCGCCTTGTCAAGTTTTGACTAAGGTTGTTTACGTGGCTCTTTTGGTTTTGGTTCGACATGGTTGGTTCCAGAATTGGCTTGTTTGTAGGTTTGCTGTTGGTGGCGAGGCAATCTGGCTTCCTCTTGGGTCTTCAGTCTTCTCCTTTCATGGTGGTGACGTTGGGTTTTTCTTTGGGTTTCTGATGTTTGGCATTTTTTTGTGCCTGCTCCTCCCACGTCTTTGATTTCTGGTGATCCGATGGCTGCCGCAGTCTGTGCTGTATTCTCACCACTTCATGCCTGGCCTCGGCTGTTTGCATTATAATGGTGGTTAGTTTATTTATGTTGTTGGATGTCGTACTGAGCGATGGAGTGTTGCTGCTTGCTTGGGTTTTGGTTTTGTGCTTTTTGTTAGGCTTGGTTGTTTTCTTGGAGTTATTGTCTTATCATATTTGTGCACTTCTTTCTTCCTGCCACGTGCTGCTGGTGCTGGTGATTGTTTGTGGTGTCTGCATTTTGTTCTCGTATGCTCTTGTTCGAGTCTTTTTTGGTTGATGTCTTCTTGATTGCTGTTGTTCTTGCATCCGTTGATTACAAGCGAAATTATTTTTGTTAGTTGTTGCTGGCTTTGTGCAGTCGTTGTTATGTTTTCACCCAACATGGTGTGAGAGTAAGTTTGTATGAGATTCTGCTCTTGTGATATATTTACCCTGTATGGTGATGTTGTGGGTTGTAATGTTGTTTTAGTGAGTTTCTCATGGGTGAGTTGAAGTGGTCGGATCACTATAAAAACTGTTTCTATAGTTTAGGCATGTTGTCTAACTCTTGTGTTATAAGCAAGATTAGTCCCTAAAAATTAGTAGTTTAGGCAATCGGTCTAACTCCTGGTTCTTATAGGTATTTATTACTTTTTCGTAATAAAAGTAGACGGTCCACTATAAAAACCCGCCGGCCTTGCCAAAAAGATGATGAGATAATTTTTTTTAATAATATTTTGAAGTTTGATGAATTGTTGTGACTAATATATATATATATATATGTGTGTGTGTGTGTGTGTGTGTGTGTGTGTGTGTGTGTGTGTATGAGGGTGAGCATTACAATGAATTTTTTTGAAATGTAATAAAATTTATTTTGCTATATTTAAATGTTTGATGTGATGATTGTAGCCATCGAGCATTAGTGGATAGCTGTAATCGACGGCGAGGCAATGTTGATCACATGATCAACATTGTAGCCAATTGGCCAAGTCAACGACTGGAAATTCGTGGCATGGCAATGTCACTAGATTAATAAATATATTTAAAATTGAAATTAGTATGGTTATATTGTTGCGATTGAATGGCTGCTATACTACATGATTTTTGTGATTTGGATATGCATTGTGAAGCCGTTTGAAATTTGATGCTTTGGAAAAAAATGATGAATGAGAAAAAATATATTCATTTAGAATTTTGATTCTAATGAAAGTATATTGATGTTAATTCATAATGAAACAAAACAAATATTATGAGGTAAAAATAAATTGTCGGATTGAAATGGAATATGGTATAGATGTATTAGAAATCTCTTTTGAAATGAAAATGGAAAAATAACGTGTTTTAAAGGTGGAAGATATTTTTGAAAGTGAGATTTTGATTAAGGGTTACATTAAAAACATATTGGAAATATGTTTAAAATAAGGTGAATTTGAAGCCTTGGAAAATATTGAAATAGTTGGTATATAGTTAAATACAGAAAGAAAAAAAAATAGTTATAGTTCTTACTAATGTTGCCATAACCTATGAAGTTTTAATCGGATTTTGTCGATTTTTTTACCATTTGAAAGATATTTTCATTTGCAATAACTTTCTTGTTTATGACTTCTCGAAATTTTGAAGTTTGCTACCGCTATCATGTATATAAAGACAAGATAGAAATCGTGGTTTGTGCTTAGAAATTCTAAGATAAAATATATTGCTATTTTAGTTATAACTCTCAAATGACTTATCCCTTTTTGATGATTTCAATTTCATTAGAGAGATGCAGAATTAGAGAAATTTTTATTTGATGTGTAACATCAAATATTATGAAGTTTAAATATAAATTTCAATGGATGGTATTCGCAACCCCGAAGTGAAAATTACATAAAAAACTAAGATGAATTCATGTGTTCATAACTTTTAATCGACTTATCCGAATTTGATGATTTTACCCGTTCTAGAAAGCTTAAAACATATGCTACAATTTTTATTTGAAGTTTTTAACAAATTTTGATGTTTTCATAGTCAAAAACATGAATCTATTAAGTGGGCCTGCACTTTATATATGATTTTAGATTTTACCCTCTTGTGAGAAAAAAATATAACTCATGTTATAGATGACCTTTTTGCAACTCAAAAAATATTTTTGAAAACTATTAAACTCAATAACAACTTTATTTTTAAAAACCCTCCTTAATCCAGTGTTTTTAACCTTTTGAAAGTTTGTTGAAAGAGGCTTGAACATAGATGTAATGTCATTCTTATATAGATGGTTGCATACTTATCATATTTCTTTTCCATATTCGACTACTGTTTGAAGTTGAGTTGAGTTTTGGTACATATGAAGCATGCTTGGTCTATTTGGTGATGATGGCTTGCTTTTACTTGCTTGATAATATGCAAATTTTCTTAAAAATGATAAATAAATGTATGTTTTCACGGTATATGAATATATTTTTAGTATTATATTATTTCCCCATGTTTCGAGATGCCCTGTGTTGGGATGCCTCTTCGGAGATGTATATTATGTAATTATCTTGTGTTTTTATTTTTTTGGAATGCTCTCCATACAAAAATGACTTCGGTCAAAATTTTCTAAATGATCCAACACTTGGAATGTTTTCACAAAATTAGCCATATGCAAAGAATAGAGAGTCGGTAATTAAATCTATTAAAAATATAACATACGATGAGATAAGTTAAAGTGTATGAGCTACACAGGAATCAAACGGTTGAGTTTGATAGAAGTGCATTGACCATGAAGAAGATCAAGGTATGAGTTGTGTATATCGACTTACATATGAGAAATTGCGAGGACGTAATTTTCTTATAAGGGAAAGTCTATAAGAGCCCGATGGAAAGTTTGTAATAGCCCAATTTTATATGCCATCTAAATGAATAAAATTTTAATAAATTAAAAATGTATGAATTCATTTTTTATAGTTTATAAATTGAAAATTAATTTTTATTTAATTAAATTATAAAAGTTTTTGTCATAATAAATTGAATTAATAAAATTTTTTCGAATCATTTGCCAAAATCAAATAAGATGTTTTAATCAGCATAAACTATTGTGAGGTGTAAATAATTTTTTATATGACTGAAATAGTTGAAAATAAATTTATTACATAACAGAACGATGAATTATAAAATAAAAATAAGTTAACATCGAATTGAATGAAATTGGGCAATAATCGAAATGCACTCAATACAATTAAGTGTAAATTGATTTAAACCAGCTGAAATTTATTTTTGAGAGTAAAATTTGGATTTAAATGCATAATATATATATACACACACATACATACATACATACATACATACATACATACATATATATATATCTTCATTTGATTTTAATTGAACCCAAAATTAAGTTCTAAAATTATATCAGTCCAAACCAATTTTTACTGTCTCCATACTTCTTAAAATCTCTGCTAGCTTATCTCGAACACGTTCTTCCTTATGAGACTTTGCCCTAAAACAAGAATCAGTAGAAAATCAAAATCATGAATTACATAAAATTACAATAAGTAAATGCTCGTACGCGATTGAGGCTGCAACAAAGTCAGGGAAGTTTGCAATAGGGGACCAAAGTCGCGACTAGGGTTCGCACACCTTGAGGAGGAGCGGTATGGGAATCGTGAGGTAGCGGGTTGGCAAGGTTACTTAGCGAACGGCATGCCAGAGGAAAAGCTCGATGTTATGGTTGATAGTGGTGGTTGGAGAAAACGCAAGAGGGAGCTCCACTAGGGTGCGTGCGATGCTGCGTTGAATGGGAAGACGTTCGTGCGATTTGAGAGGGAGGGTTTGACATGGTGATGCCGAAAATTTGTTAAGGGTGATTTTTCTGGGAGAGTTCAATGTTGAAAACAGTGAATAAGAACTGGTGGCGATGGCGAATTTGCAACATTGAGGTGAAGTTAAGAGGAGTAGTGGCTGGTTTGAGGTGAAGCCGGCAGTGGTGAAGGATGAGTAGTCGCTAATTCGGAAATTCAAGCAACATTTCGGTGAGTTAATCTCACTCACAACCATGTCTATTTCTTTTTATTTGATGCGTATTCCCCCGTATAATTGTTTGGTTGGATGGGTTGTTGATTATTAGATGGAATTGGAAGTCTGTTGATGAGTGATGTTTGATGTTTCTTGAATTGGATGGTGTAATGATCCATCTTTTCGAACCCCAAATGTCGACACTAATACATCCACATTATTAACATGTCGAACAGCTAAGTGTCAGAAACACAGATTATTTGGGGAAAGAAAGGAGACGGAAGATAGAAGAACTAGGAACAAACACGGAATCTCACAGTGCGACGGAATAATATATAATATATCAAGTCTTTACAAATTTGAGACCCACCTTTTATTTTATTTTTTACATATACATAACAGAGTTGGACAGTTATAACACTTGTCCTTACAACAGCAGACAAACTACACATAACACATACACAACAAAGATATGCAAAATATGAGAGCATATCTTGGGCCTCCAACTCGACTCCATAGCTCCAAAGCATCTAAAGCTTACCTGACAAACATGCTCGGTACGACCCGAGCATTACATAGAATAACGCCCGGGTCGGTATGGTAAACCAACATGAGTAAAACTCGATAACAAGTAACAACCAAACTGATTTCTACATTTGAAAACCTTTCAAACAAAGGGTATGTCGTAAGACCACACCACATGTACAAATGGATGGGTTTTTACCTTACCATAACCAAAACATTTTATATCAAAATCCAGTGATACTATCATAGTGTCTAGGTTTAAAGTAAATAGATAAAATAGCTTAAATGCTTGCATCTCACATTCCAACATACTAGGCTCTACAATTGAAAACGTAAGGCATGTATTAGAGAATGGATTCCAACTAATGTCTGGGCTAGTGGGGTACCGCCCACCACAGTATACCTCTAGAAAAATGTTCCGAGGTCGTACCTAACAACCCCTGCCAACAAAGAACTGGCCTACCCCTTGCTGGATAGTACCAAATATATCATCACCCTGATTGCTTTACAATCTTTAACCGAGCGTTCCTACGTACATGAATTCATTGATGATTGTGTATATATCTAGAAGGGTGATGATATACACTAATAGGTGCGACCCACATAGCCCTGCTGCATATCTCCTGTTTTAGTCATTCTCGGTTGATGAGGCTTGAAGCTACGTTTTAACTTTTTGAACAGTAGTCCCTCTTGGAATGCTAACACTACCCTTTAAGCAGTAATGCAGTGCCAACATTCATCCATACAAGTTGTCTAGGATAAGGACAAACCGAAGGCACTACTTTTACTACATCCATTTTAGAATCACCCTTAAGATTAGTAGCGGGAAGCCCTTATACTTTAGTGGCTTCGTCTTCGATCCCATGCTTCAAGATGTCTTCATTTTGAAACGCTTGAGTTGGATCGAAGTGGTTTTCAGATAACATAACTGATCCTAGACTCTTCCAAATAACTTTCGACATTTTTTGGTAAACTCATCCTTGTTTTTTAGGAAGTAAACAGAAAAATAACAATTGAGGAGCACACCTCCTAACCGTTTGTGGATGGATTTCCTCATCATTCTTTCTAGAATGAATTTATACATACAGTATAGCACCTTCGATGGCACTGTACCATATAATTCTCATGATTCTCCTAGATATTTCCAAAGTTACATCTTGTGTAACGACCCAGAATTTTAATTTATTAAAATTTGAATATTTAATTAATTTTTAAATATTAATTTGTGAATTTATAAGTCGAATAAATTTTATTTCGAATAATTGGATTTAATTGAATAATTAAATCGATAATTTAATATGTTAAAATACAGAAATAATTGAAAATTGAGTTAAATATGATTGAAAATGATTTGTAAAATTTTATTTTATCATGTTGAAGTTAGAACGATATTTTAGAACTTTTAAAATCGAATTAAAAGTTAATTTGTGAAAATTGAATATTTTAATATTTAATCGACTAGTGAAATTAGTCAATTTTTGAACAGTCTCAGAATTTGACGAAACTAGTTCCATTGGATCCATAATAGTTAGTTATTACCGGATTTCAACTTTCGTAGCAATCGGAGTTATCGTTTGAGCGTGGCAGCTCGAAACGCATCGTAATTGTTTTTAATATTAATTTGGCGAGTTAAAATAGATTTCAAAAAGTCTCGGATTTCGAAGAAACCAGTTTCATCGGATCGATAATGTGATATTATTTTATGGTTTCAAATTTCGTGTCAATTGGATTTACCGTTTGTCCGGTGCAAGCTAAAACGCCTAGAAAATCGTTTAAATCGGTTTAATTTAAATCGAACGTTTATTGCCATAACTCGCACAGATGACCGAATTAGCTTCCGAAACCTATTCCGTTGTGTCCGGAACGTGGGATAAACCCCAGGTAAATCGGAGTTTGGAAATTCCAAAACGAATTGTGTCATTTGATTTCCTATAAATAGACCTTAAATTCACAAGAAAATAAAATTTTTTTTGTAAATTATAATAATTATAATTCGTGTAACTTTAAATTGTTATATCTTTTTCATACGAGATCGAAAACGCGCAAAACAGGAAGCGTTGGAATCGTATGGACGAGCACTACGCTATGGAATTGGATTGGAGTCGTTTGGAGTTAGTGAGAATTTTGGGTAAAATTAAACGTCCGTTTAATTTTATTCGAAATAAATCGCTAAAACGAAATTGAAATCAAGGTGAGAACTTCTCACTCAATCGAATCGGTTTCGATTTTATTTTAAATAGTTATATTTAAAATTGTTGAATGCATGTTTGGATGATGATTGTTATCTATTGATTGTTAAGATAGACATTATGCGCCGTTAGTAAGCGGATGTTATTTATTAAAAACATATACCGCGAATATTTCATAAACAGTGAAATTGGTATTATATATAATAGCAATATATGTATATTGGCATATTTATATATTGCAGTTGTTGATTTCCCGCATTGTATAGCGGATGAGACCCTGTTGCGCCGTCTATTAAGCGGATAATATTTAATAATCCCATATACCGCGATAATTCCGCACTGGAGCGGAATTGGTATTGTGCGAATGTTTTTGGATGCAGGGAAACAGGTTGGAGGGATCCAACTGGATTCCTCAACTGTATTGATTTATTTACATATATTTTGATATTTGTTGATTATCATATCGATATATGATATTTGGATGTCGTGATTGACTATTTGGTGCTGCTACATCATCAGATCCATTTCTGAAGTTTTAAAATAATGATTTTTGTTTTAAAAGGAATTTTAAAGTGATTTTCAAAAGTATACATTTTATTAAAATTTTGAATTGATTTATTTTAAATAAATTAACGTTATAAGTTAATGTTATAAAAGTTATGTTTTTTGTAAAATATAACCAAATTAAGATTTTTGAAATAAATAATGATTAATTTATAAAATGGATAGATTTTGTAAAATATAAGATTTATAAGTAATCAACTTATAAATCGGATTTTGGCATTTGAAATGAGATATGAAAAGGATTTTTATAAATAGAAGTTTATAAAAATATAAATGGAGTTTATAAACGTTGTTTATAAATCCAAAATCAATTGAATTTGATAAGTTGGATATAGGAATATATGAAAGGAATTATATTCACGATTTTGGACAGTGAATATATTATTAAATGAAATGGATATGTTTTGGGGAAGGAACATTATAAAATGAAGTTAATGATTTTAAAGACGTTTTAAAATGCATTAAGTATCGAATACATAGATTTCAACATTCATTGTTGAAATAGACGTTTTCGAGAAATAGAAGGAAATGATGGACTATAACACTGTTGTTATAGTAAATGGTTTCCGAAAGGAAATGTTTTGTATAGTATTGGGATTTATATATCTATTTAAACTTTGAATCCCTATACTGGTGATTTTGGGTCGTCGTAACGATGTTTTACGTAACATTCGTTTTGGCCCAAAAAAATGTGTTTAAGAGAATGATTTCTTAAAGAATGAAATATATACTTAATTTTCGATTTAAGTATATTGAATATTTTCCAAGTGTTGAAATTGAATGGATTTGTGATGTACTTATTATTAAATAAGTATGGAAATATTTTTCCAATGTGAAATGAACGTTTTAGAATTTATCCTTGTAAGATAAATTGAAAATGAATAATAGAAGTCGATTAGAAAATCGTATATTCATAGATATTTTGGATTATAAATTCACTAAGGAATTTATAAAAGAAAGGGAAAATTGTTTAAAAATAAACGTTGATTTATTTCTGAAGTGTGGGAATTGATTTACGGATTTGGAACGTAAATATAAAGTAAATCGGTAAGGATTTATTTAATTGGTTTAAATGAACCATGTTGAAATGAAAGTATTTCCGAGTAGGAAAATAATTGAAATTTGTTTTCAAATGTTGATAAAGTATTGGAAAGTGATTTGAAAATTGGTTTTCAAATGTTGAAGTGTGGAAATTTTAATATCTAGTAAAGATATTTTGGAAAGTAAATAATTTGAGAAATTATTTGGAACTTGGTGATGTTGAGCACGCCTATTGATAGTTAAATAATCCGACTATCAATATTTACCTTTAAATAGGTATTTGTTGTGATTGTTTGAATTTGAATGCCACACTATTTTTGAATAAGCGCTCACTATTCGGGTTAGCCGGGAAAGGACCTTGGGGTCGTATAACCCATTACGAATATGTGATACGTCGAAATGGATTTGCATTCGATGACCGGTGTTGAAGACCGGATGTTTGTGAAAACGGAAGGATTACCGTCGAGTTACTCTACATCGGCTGATCACCGATATAGAGGTTTTATCACCCTTAGTGACGGGAAGTTCGGTCGTGATTAGCGAATATCCGGATTGCAAGGACTTCTTTGTAAGTGCCTTCGGTTCTGTTCGATCCCGGAACAGACTTGTATGGATTGTATGTCTGACATTACAAATTGAGATATAAAGCTGATTTCTTTCAAATATATTTCTGTTGGTGGCGGAGAATTTATTCTCTTAGCTTAACACCCTTCTCTGAGACGTACGAGCTCAGAGGTTATATAGTTGAAGGTTATTAGTGATATACTCCTAATTTGGTAGTGTGGCATGTTGAGTGTTGCTGTGAAATGATCATTGTGTTGATCATTTGTGATAGGATCATTTATTTGATCATTTATCTTGGTGATCATTTCTATGATCATTTGTTGACCTAAAGCACGGCTTTTGTATAAAGCGTGGCTTTGTGGACAAGACTTCGTCGGACCTCACACCTCGAAAATGGTCAAAACAGGAAGGATGCGGCAAGGTTATTACGGGGTAGCGCCCCTTTAGTGTATGTCATTCCTTTTGGATAGAGGTGGTATCATGGTATGGAGCCCAGATATTTAACCTATGTTGTTGCTGCATATTTTGTGGTTGTTAGAAATCGAGGATCCTCGGATAGATCGTTTACGATCGGGGGATGACATATTCGTGTCAGTAGTTACCCAGTTAGGGGTAACCCGGCCTTGTGTTGGCAGAGATCCGGTTTGGTTCTCGGGGACGTCCTTCCAGAGGCGTTCTCATGTGGCAATAGGAAGTTCCTTGGCCTGACCATTTGTTGGAAATCCAAAGAAACAATACGATCTTGTACGGTTTTAGTTGTAGAACCTGCTATGGAATGTGGCGGTAACCTACTGTTGACAATAGTAGCTATAGTAGGCATACGATAATGGTCGTATGTTGGCTAAGATTTATATTCTACTTTCGAAATAATTTTTTCCTACACTATGCACTAGTAATAATATCAAATGTTTCTTTTAATGCGTATCAAGCATCTTTGACTATCATAAGGAGAAATCTCCTCCGATTCTGCGTTTGCATTGTGTGTGTGCGCGGGAGGCCTTATGGTAGTCTCATTTTTAAAAGCATTGCGAATTGACTTTAAAATATTCCTCTATTTTGATTTTAAAGATAAAATGTTTTGAGTTCTCACACCAGTCACATGACTGACTCGGAGTTTATTGATTTCCTTCCTAAACTCTGGTTGCCCACCAATTTCCACACGGGCAGTCAAGAGTTAAGGTTTATTCAGGATATTCAGGAGTTGCTGGAGGCAAGATGGATGGCATGGCGTATTACTAGTATATAGTATTTCTTTTCCGCTGTTGATGTCATTTGTTGTTGTACACTCTGATGTAATGAAATGAAATGTAATGTAATGTAATAACTAATATAGTTCTTTGTTTAAAGATTATTCATTTATTTATTATATGTTGTTCCGCTGCGGATTGTGAGATTCTGATATTGTTCTGTTATTTCTTTCTGTTCCGTTCTTTTCTCTGTATTTTCTATCTTTTTCTCTCTTCTTCTACCTTTTTCTTTTTCTTTAACCCAAACATTTCGGTTTTTCGACAACGAAAAACCCCAAACGTTACATCTTGGGTCCACCTTTGATAGTCGGTTATTAAACTATTAAATAAACAAACAACCAATCATGGTTAATTTCCATATGGGATCCACTAAGCCTTTATTAATTTTCTTTAATTAATAAAACCACTTTATAAAATCTGATCACAAGATCTTTTCAAAACACTATTCCCAAGCCTCTTACATTTCCTTTAAACTTGGAAACATTTATATACTTATCTCAATGGTGTAAGTATATTACCAAAACATTTTACTTTTCATGCCTTGAAACAAAATTATATACTTATCTTATATTTACAAACTTTTCAAACTTTTCCTCTTTCCAAATTCCATATTAAATAACCAAACATTTCTTCCAAATAAAACATTCTGCTTATCCTTTATCAAAAATTCCCTTTTTAAAAGCTCATATCACTTTTCCATTAACTTATAACTTTCGAAATAAAGTTATAACTCACTTTTACAAACCCTCAAGTTAATTTATAAACTCTTTTCTAATTTTTGAGATGATTTATAAACCTTTTTCCTATTTTTGAAACGCTTTATATAAACCTTTCTATACTCCTTTATAAAATATCCTTTATAAATATCGTTTATAAAACACCTTAATAACCCTTTTCGTTAAAAACCCCTTCTACAAACAAGTTACCATTTATAAATACCTTTATAAGAATTATATAACTTGAAAGACCATTTATAAACCATCAGTCTTAAATTGATTAAAGAATAAAGTAAATTCAAATCATATTTATAAATTCCAAATGAGACTTAGCAGTCCTAACGATATCAATTTAAGTTACCGTGTGATTTCAAATCGATTTCCAAATCACATAACAATTATTTACATAAGCTACCATATATGTAAATACAGTTCATATCCAATCAGGGAATAACACGTCAATATAACTAATTGGCATATACAAGTCTAAATAACATAACATTAGGATGGTGATTTATCCTGCTAAATAGATGTTTAAACAATTCAATCAATTTATAGTAGAACAGAGGTTTATTTTGCTTAACACACGTCCACACAATCAAATCACTTACACTGTAGCAGAACGGTGTTTTGTTTTGCTAATGGATTTCATTTATTTCTCCTAATCATATGGGTTACTTAATGGTCCGGACAAGAGATACTTTGATATGGAATCGATTTATTTGAAAAAGAAAATTGATTAAAACACATTCTATTTAGTTTAAAATCACATTTGAAAAGCTAAAAGTACATTTAGTTATCTTAAACCTTAACTAAACCTTAATTAATCCAATTTAAATCAAGACTAAATCATAATTTAACTCTAATTAAGCTTAATGAGCTTGATTAAGTATTAATTAACTTCCTAATGCAACTTGGTTAAGGTTAAACCAAATTGTTTAAGAGTTAAACCCTAACTAGTTAAATAATCCACTAATTACTTAATAATTAATTAAAAATTAATCTTAATTAAATAACTATTAATCACTTAATTACTTCTTAACCATATAAAACATTAAATAAAACTTTATTAATTAATTTACAGTCATTAACTTAACTTAAGTGATGATTAACCTTTATTCACTTTCTTAATTACCAATTTAGTGCAAATTGACTTTTAATTAATTATATTACAACTTGATTACTTTTTAACATTACTATTTAAGTTTAGAAAACTTTGTAAACTAATTTCAACTTAAAACAAATTTGAAATAGAAATTCAAACCTTTGCCGAATTGCATCTATGGCGACTGTCGCTATGAGTGTAGTTTTCTCTAACCACCTTTAAGCGAATCCACTTTAATAAAACCATACTATTTCATGATTAAAACATACATTTGTAAATTTTTACACTTTTAAACCAATTGCGCAAGATTTAACCAAAATCTAAACTTTATACTCTTGAAACGAGTTTGATTTCAAATCCGATCTTAAATCCATCACGACTACATACAAAATTTCAACTTTGTTTTCAACCCATCATGACTATAGTCAAATTCATCATCAATACTTTTTATTCACACATCACATATACCAATATATATACAATTACCAACTTTGCAATAACACATCCATTCTAGTGCTAACACTAACCCATACATTAACACTTATCATCACATTTCAAACATGCCAAGATCCAACATATATATAACACACGTATAACTAAGGATCGACATAACATATAAAGAAAAGTTCTTTTCCAAAAAATTTGGAACTTACTCACCGAAAGCTATCCAAACACTCGCTAAATTGGAGTATGATATGGCACTTCCATTCCTAAGCAACAAGATGGAGTCTTGAACCTTGAATGCACTAGGTAGGCTAGGCCTTAAAGGGAAGAGGAAGCTAGACTTGTTTTGGTAAGGTGGATTGACTTCCGATAAACATCGAATTCTCGATAATAAACTCAAAAATGGATCATTTTGCAACTGATTTCTAGACTATCTTACTAATTGAATTTCAAAAAGGACTCAAATAGGAAGTTATTGGAGTTTCTTTTCTCTATCATTTCATAAAATACTCATTTTTAATTGGTTTTGAAGAAGTTATGATCAAAAAAATAAGAGTAGTTTTCGGACTTGAAATTTTAGGTGAAAAATTGTTTTGCAAAGACTGAGTATTTTGACATAGCTATGATAGAAATTTGAAAAAATGGTCGACTAAAATGTTGTGGTCATTACCATTTCAAACGATTTCAGAAAACTCCATTTGAGTTCGAAATGAGGAAGAAAAAGTTGGTAGAAAGAGAAGAAAAAATGGAGAAACATATGGGCTATTTATAGGCTAGATTTCTCACTTAATCGCTTTGTCAAGTCACATCACAAATATTTTATAATATATATAACTATGTTTAATCACATCTCTCTTTTATATATATAATTATGTTTAGTCACATCACTTTCTTTTATATATGTATATATAATTATTATGTTTAGTCACATCACTTTCTTATATATATATATAAGTTTAATTATTAATTAACCAAGATGCGACAAGAGATAATTATGTTTAGTGATTACAAATCTAAGATGTGACAGTACTTAATATATATATTTGTATAAAATGTTTATTATTTATAAAACCATGCCTTGTCACATTACCTACTAATCCAAATTAATATAAGATTATTTATTTCTAAGAGTCTTATTATCTGGTTAATTAACTCTTATATTTATGTACATATAGTGCACAAAGACGAACAACAGTCCCCGGCAACTTTTCGGTGTCGAAAAGTCGAAATTTTGAAAAACGTTCTTGGGTCAGATTTTCTGTTTTCTACGAACTATTTAATTTGATAAAAAAAATTTGAAAACGATTTTACTATCATTATTAATTAATTAAAATGATTGTATTCTCATTACAAAATCTATACATTGAATATTTAAAATTAATTAAATATTCACTAATCAAAGTAGTGAAATTATGGGTCATTGCAGATGGAATAGTATTGTGAACTACGATTATTTGTTGTTGTGATGATTATAGTTAGATGGTTGTTTTGTTTTACTAGTAATTTGATGGTTACAAATTATTGAATGATATTTGAAAAGTGGTAAATAAATTGAAAGATGTAAATTAAATCAAATAACCAAATAGTGAATTTTGGAATGATGTTTTATTTAATATTGAGACTATTTATGATTAGTGAAAATTTTGGAAGTGAAATGATTTCAAAAAAAAAGAATATGAAGGTTGAATAAGTAGAAGATTTTGTGAATTAAAACTTTTGGTATGAGCTTTGGAAATTTTATAAATAAGCGAATTTTCGTAGGATTAAATTATTTTTTATCATTAATTATAAAATTATATGACGGATGATAATGTATGTTTTATGATGCGTATGATAATGTTTTGATGTTTGATGGGTTATGGATGTTAAATTCGTCGTAGATGTTTTATTATTCATTTGGATCAATTTCTTATTATGCTATGTATATCATTCCTTGAGATATCGTTTATATTCTCACCATTGAATTTAGACGTAGTCTGACTCATTTATTATTTATATAATACTCGAGAGACATTTCAGGTTTAGGGATGTTGTGACCAAATGACTTATTGGGCTTAGTTGGAAGAGTATTACTAGATGTATTGTATATTGGGTATTTGGACTCATGTATGTTATGATGTTGGACTTGATATATTGGATTAATCTTGTATATAATTAAGATTTATTGAGAATTTGACTTTTTGTATTCCACTTAGGCTTATGTGATGTATTATATTTCCAACGTTGCATTGATGACTCGGCGTTCTCTATGAATTATTTTATATTATGTATTGTTCTATCCCCGACCACCACACGTGTTTATTGCTTTGTACGGGGACTATTTACGTCGAGGTAGGTGATTTCTATATTATGTGATGTATCCAGTGTTAGTCCAAGAAAATATTCACGTGTGCTTAACCCACATTGCCTCATTTTTAGTGTTACTCGACAGCATTACTCACAACACTCTTAGGGAATATGGGTATAGAGGTGGGGAGTTACACAACAATCATGAGCAAATACAGTACCCGGTATTTGGAGAGTATCATGCACTATAGTTTCAAATTATGTATCGATAACCCATTTTGGAACATCTTTACTAAGAATATTTAAAATGATATGTTATATTTACTATGATAAATTTCTGTTGATTACAACACATTGTAATTACTATCACATTACATTCTATTTTAGAATTTTCTATTTAATATACTTTAAATTAATTAGTTAGTTAATTGTATCATAATATAATAAGTATGTAATAGAAAGAAACCACCTTTTATTTTGAACTAATTGGTTATTAAGTTAGATATATGTAACAAATTACATAATTATCCCTAATACATCCACTTAACTCTACCAAAATTGATCTAAAATATGATTTTCACCAAAAAGGTTTACAAGCGATGAATTCAACCAACTATTACACCGTTGGATCTGGACCAGCATGCAGCAAGGTAATTGGGTATATTTAAGAAAAAAAATGCCTTTTGGATCTTTATTGGGCTTATGTAGACTAACTTTATTTAATATTTTTCTAAATTTTCATTTAAATGAAATCAGTATTTTATTTAATTCATAATTTATGTTTTATTTTGTATAGTTTATATAATATATATATGTACGTGTAAATGCAACATAAAGTGTACATGGTTTCACATGCTCGTATATGGATGTCGAGATTTACATAGCAATGGACATGTTAGCTGCTCTTGTAAACGTGTTATCTAAATGTGTGGAGGTGTGTGTGTTTGTGTGTGTGTGCATGTGTAAGGTTAAGGATAGTCTACACCTCATTTTTGCTACACCTTAAATCGCCACCGATTTTAGCCACACGCTCCAAATTAAATAATATTCTTCTCTCACTCATCATTTCAGGTGAGAGAATGTACATTATTTGATTTGGGATATGCGGTGGAGATCATGGGGGATATGAGGTGTAGCTGATCCTAGCCCTATATATAAATATATATATTATAATATAATACTTATAAAATAAGATTTAAATAATATGCTTAATTAAATATATATGTATGTATGTATATGTGTAAAATATAACTAGATTATAAAACGTTGTGAATACTTATATACAAAATAAATTGAATAAATATTATACATATACACATACTTTGAAACTAAAATAGAATAATTATTATTTGAGTATGATTCAAAAGTACATATATGCATATAAATATAGTATAATATATATATATATATATATATATATATATATAATAATCAAAATTTATATTTATACTTCATAATTGCTCTCGGCCTAGAATTTAGAAAAAAATTTGAACTTTCAATCAGTTATGCAATAAAAAAATTAATTCTGTTTTCCATACGAAAAATATAAAAAATAATTAGTTTTTTCATTTTCAAACAAAAAATTTGCAAAATATTTTGTATAAAATTTATACTTATACTTTATATTCTATATATATTAATTGCATGAAATAATTTTAATTTAAAAAAAAGTGTGTATATATTAATGTATACAGATTTAAATACACACACACAAATAAATAGTCAAGGACCTCTATCTCAAGTGGTTAGTGGTATGACACTTTAGACAAAGGTTCTAGGTCATATGTTTGAGCCCTTAAGACATCATAATTATTGCTCTGCTTGAATAAAGTATCACTTTTATTATCAATATATATATGTACATAAATAACTATTTTAATTAAAAGAATGTGTACATACATATACATATATATGTTAAATTTTGTAAAATATATTTTATAAACTATTATTTTTTATTGTGTTAGTTTTAAATAAAGAAAATCGATTATCAATATATTTTAATTTTGAAAACTAGATATATTTTTTAACCAACATAGCCATGAGCAATATGATATAATACCTATACAAAATATTTTTTTAAATGTATACATACATTCACACACACACACACTTATATACAACCATCCAATATGTGACAACACACCGACATATAGATTCGTTATAATTGCTAAATTAACATGCATATGATATAATGATTGAATTAATTATTTATAAATATGAAATGTACCTTTCACCAATGCCTAGAATTCGCACCTTGAAACAGTGAAGTTTGCTCCTTGAATCAATTCCAAGTCTAGAAATTGCTAGCTTCGAAACAACTTTACCACTTACGATTAAATCGAATTTTACTTTGATGTTTTAGTGTTTGATTTTGGGGCTTGAATGGGCTTATGGCTAGCCTGGAATTGCAGCAAGAAGAGAAGTTTAAAAGTGTTAAGTGGTTTTACAAAGGAGATTAAAGAGAATAAAAGTAGGATCAAGATCCTTGTTTGTCTTTTACCCATTCTCTCCTTTTAAAAGTAGGATCAAGATCCTTGTTTGTCTTTTACCCATTCTCTCCTTTTAACCATTCAAAACCCTCCCCCTATGGACTACACCAATATGCCTACCTAAAGCTGCTAAACCATGCTCTTTATGGGCCTCAAAACAATTCCATGCCCAAACAATATTCGTCGTATTTAAATTTAATTTAAACGTGTATCGATATCATATATCGATAACGTTTATATAACTAATATACACCATTTAACATTATTCAATATACATAAAATAAAATGTTACAATTAAAATTTCATAAATATTGATTAATTTAAAAATTTATAACAATTACAAATTAATTAATTTAGGTGGTAACATGAATATTCAACGTTTCGATTATGTGACTATAGATGTAAAAAAATTCAACGATTGATATCAAACAATTCGAATATTAACGTGAATACTTAACTTAGCATGCGGTATTACATTCTGTCCAAATTTATTGCTTGCTTGGTATCGGTAAAATCCAATTTTACTTTATTAGGCATTATCTAGTAGTGACAATTATTTACACTAATTTTCTTCGTTAAAACTATATCACTTAGGACTTATGGAATTTGATAATGGTCAAAATTCCAATGTAGTCCATATTCAACTCTATAGTCCAAACACTAAATCCCTAGTTCAATAATAACAATTATTATCGAACTACTCTGGCTAGATATTTTGACTTTGAGTTGACTTTATTTGACCACAATACTGTTATCCCATTTTTGGTCAAAACTGGAATATCAACGAATTGGCATGGAATTATGAATATTGGGATTGGAGATCGGTTGGAATCAAGGCTACAATCGATATCGTCAAAATTATGTTGAACTTCGATCGGGACGAAATTGATTGGAGATGATAATAAGGACTAGGAAAGGCTATGTTTCAAATTTCAGGTTAATCGGAGTTCGTATGAAGAAAATATGATGGATTCAAGGTAGGAAAGGTATGTTGTTCGAATCCATCAAGGGGTGCTCGGTTCGAATCCATCGGATTCGAACCCATCAGGTTCGCATCGATCGAAGGCATGATGCAGAGACGGTTCAAATCGATACGGTTCGTATCGATCAACATAGGTTCGGCTTGGTGAAGTTCGTATCGATGGCGGTTCAAATCGATGAAGTTCGCATCGATCAGGAGAGGAGGGGAGTCGGCTTCGTGGATTCGAAGGAGGGGAGTCGGCTTCGTGGATTCGAAGAAGGGGAGTCGGCTTCATGGATTCAAGGCGATGGATTCGAAGGAAATGGTTTCGAAGGAGATGGATTCGAAGGAGATGGATTCGAAGTATGGGTTCGAACCAGGCAGAACACACGAAGCTTTGAACTTGAATCGATCATATCTTCCAAACCATTGATCCAAATGCAATGAAATATTTACAGGAGCTTATATACATGTTGAAGAATGTTCTCACCAAATTTCAGCTCGATTGGATGATTTCTTGATCGATTCGAACCTTACTTCGAATCGATCCCAAGGTGGGCCCGGACCTCCAGATTTCGGGCAAGTGGGCCCCCTCACGTGCCTGAAGCGGTCTTCCCGGATTTTAGGAGAAATATCAGCCTCCCACGCTTATAAATAGAGCCCCTGGTCATTCAGAAAAGGGGTCGGAGATTTTAGAGAGAGAAAGCACGCTCGGACGCTGCCAGAATCATTCCATATCGTCATTGCTGCTATTTATTTCAAGTTTTGGACTTTGTAACTGCTGTAATCATCTGTAATCATCAAGGATAATCAATAAAAGAATAAAAACTTTGGAGTGGACGTAGGCCGGAGATAGCCGAACCACTATAAAACTTGTGTCTCTGTTCTTTATTTTGGGATTACTGTTTAATATTTGCTGAGATCTGAGATTTATGTTTGAATATTATTGATTTATATTCATACACTGGTGCTTTCACGGTATTCGGGGTTTGTGACCAATTTTGGCACAAACACTTTGGTGCTTTCATTGAGAAAGACTAGCACCCGCTACATCGGATTTGAAAGTCGGATTTGAAGATTTAAAAAAAAAGTTTGGATTCAAGGACAATGACTAGACAAAATAGTAGAAGACAAAAGGCTGAGCGAAGCCAACAGGAAGGAAGTCAACAAGCATCCTCCGGAGCTGGGGAAGGACAGGCTTCAATATACATAACCCGGGATGAAATGGAGGCTATGGCAAACTCTTTGCAGGAGAGATTGTTAAAGAACCAACAGGAAATGATGCAGACTTTCTTTGAGCAAATGAGAGCTGCAGGGATGCAGAACTTAGGAACAGCTACAGCCGCTATGGATGCAGGACAGGGGACTAGGGTCGTGGAACCCAATGGAGGACGAGATACGGAGCCAGAAGGCAATCATCAAGGGCTTGGGGGCAGGCCCACGGGATCCAATACAGGAGGACCTTTGGAAGGAATTCAACAGGCTAGAGCTAACATTTCTCCTAGTGAACCACACGAGGAATATGTACCAGAGTTCCCTCGGGGGCATGGGGGGCAACCCCCAACAGACAATACCGGATTAGCGGAAATTATCAGAAGAACTGTGCGAGGTGGTTTGACCAACAGAGACTTGGAAGGAGTGAATAGGAGTCCGTTCGCTCAGGAAATAAGGATGGCTCAGAATCCACCTAAGTTTAAGCTACCTAGCGTGGAGGTATATGATGGTAAGGCAGACCCAACTGATCACTTGATGAGGTACACCAAACATATGGAGGTGCTGGGGGCATCGGAAGAAGTGATGGCTCGATGCTTCCCTTTGTATCTGACGGATTTAGCTGCAATGTGGTTTAGGCAGCTGGGAGAAGGATCTATCAGGACTTGGAGGGAATTGGTGGAAAAGTTTTTGGGACAGTTTCGGGTTCACTTCAAGAGGCCGAAGAATGTGATGACATTGACATCAGTGAAGCAAAGGATGGATGAATCTCTTAGAGCTTTTCTAACTCGATTCAGTGCGGCAGTCGCTTCGGTGGATCGGCCTGATCCATCGATGGTTTTAATGGCAGCAGTATCAGGAGTCAGGGAGGACTCGGATTTCAAGATATCTCTGATACGAGATCCCCCACAGGATCTCGACGAATTCTTTCACGAGGCAGAAAGGTTCCTTCGGCAGGAAGATGCAAGTACGGATTTAAAGTTGAAAAAGGTTAGTGCAATCGAGGTTGGAACAGTATCCAGCAGTGGTTCGAATAAAGACAAAGGAAAAAGGAAATTGGATGATGATTCTGGAAACGCTAGGAAGCGATGGAAGGATCCAAAGTTTTCCACATACACAGGATTGAACGAGACGCTGGAGCGGATATACACGGATACTCGGAATCGCCTTCCCTACCGGAGGCCAGCCAGGAGAGAGCCTTCTGAACGAGAGAGGGCATCAGGGAGGCATTGTCTCTTCCATGACTTAGACGGACATGACACCAACAGCTGCAGGCACTTGAAGGATATAATCGAGGATCATGTAAGGAATGGACAGTTACAGCAGTATGTTTGAGCTCGGAATACAACGGTGGAGCAGGAGCAACCACCGACAACCTCTCGCCGTGATGATGGGAGACCCAGGGATGGTGGTCGATTGATCATCCACTAATCAGGATAATATGGAATAAATAGCGAACTATTAGCAAGCAACCAAGTCATTTACACATGTACGGGGACGGAGATAGCCCCTAGGCATGCTTTGAATGACGATAAACTGCAACGCTATGGTTTGTGAAATCCATCTTTTGCTTTTGGATTGGACACTACTTTTCTTTTCGGATTTTGGTTTTGGAGTTTGGATCGAGCTCCTGGTTTTGCTTTCTTTTGATTTAGATTTTTCTTTGGATGATTGTTTCCGGTTTTGAATGCTGGTTTGGTTTTCTGGTTTTGGGTTTGGATTTTTGGGTTTGGATGTTGGATTGGATTTTGATTGGATTTTCATCTGGTTTTTGATAAATGGTCGTCGGGTATGGATTATGCCTGGCAAGGGGTGAGTCACTTTGCCCGAACGTGGACTATGCTCAGCAAGGGTCCGAAGTGACCAGGATTCGGCCTAGGACTTAGGCCCTGTATTATCAATTGTTATTTTCAGGTCGTTGAGTATGGACTATGCTCAACAAGGGTCCGGAGAGACCAAGATTCGGCTTAGGACTTAAGCCACGGCATTGCACAACGTCCAGGGACACTGGACCACGGTCGTCAGGTGTGGATCATGCTTGGCAAGAACCCATAGAGGTTAGCTCAATGTCCAGGGACACTGGACCACGGTCGTCAGGTATGGATCACGCTTGGCAAGAACCCGGAGAGGTTATGGATTCGGATATCGACCCGGAAAGGTCCTGGATTCGGTCATTGGCTATCGGATAAGGATGGATTGGGACTCGGTTGTCGAGTTCGAATGGATATGGAATTGGCTAAGGCTTTGGTTACGGGATTTGGAATCGGGCATCGACTCGAAGCAGTCAAGGATGATATACTCTAGCATTGTGGCTATGGACTTCGGATATTGGATTCGGAACTATTCAAAACATGCCCTGTTATCACAAGGCATGTTTTGGGGGGAAAAATGTTATCCCATTTTTTGGTCAAAACTGGAATATCAACGAATTGGCATGGAATTATGAATATCAGGATTGGAGATCGGTTGGAATCAAGGCTACAATCGATATAGTCAAAATTTTGTTTAACTTCGATCGGGACGAAATTGATTGGAGATGATGATAAGGACTAGGAAAGGCTATGTTTCAAATTTCAAGTTAATCGGAGTTCGTATGAAGAAAATATGATGGATTCAAGGTAGGAAAGGTATGTTGTTCGAATCCATCAAGGTGGTGCTCGGTTCGAATCCATCGGATTCGAACCCATCAGGTTCGCATCGATCGAAGGCATGATGCAGAGACGGTTCGAATCGATACGGTTCGTATCGATCAACATAGGTTCGGCTTGGTGAAGTTCGTATCGATGGTGGTTCGAATCGATGAAGTTCGCATCGATCAGGAGAGGAGAGGAGTCGGCTTCGTGGATTCGAAGGAGGGGAGTCGGCTTCGTGGATTCGAAGAAGGGGAGTCGGCTTCGTGGATTCAAGGCGATAGATTTGAAGGAAATGGTTTCGAAGGAGATGGATTCGAAGGAGATGGATTCGAAGGAGATGGATTCGAAGGAGATGGATTCGAAGTATGGGTTCGAACCAGGCAGAACACACGAAGCTTTGAACTTGAATCGATCATATCTTCCAAACCGTTGATCCAAATGCAATGAAATTTTTACAGGAGCTTACATACATGTTGAAGAATGTTCTCACCAAATTTCAGCTCGATTGGATGATTTCTTGATCGATTCGAACCTTACTTCGAATCGATCCCAAGGTGGGCCCGGACCTCCAGATTTCGGGCAAGTGGGCCCCCTCACGTGCCTGAAGCGGTCTTCCTGGATTTTAGGAGAAATATTAGCCTCCTACGCTTATAAATAGTGCCCCTGGTCATTCAGAAAAGGGGTCGGAGATTTTAGAGAGAGAAAGCACGCTCGTACGCTGCCAGAATCATTCCATATCGTCATTGCTGCTATTTATTTCAAGTTTTGGACTTTGTAACTACTGTAATCATCAAGGATAATCAATAAAAGGATAAAAACTTTGGAGTGGACGTAGGCCGGAGATAGCCGAACCACTATAAAACTTGTATCTCTGTTCTTTATTTTGGGATTACTGTTTAATATTTGCTGAGATCTGAGATTTATGTTTGAATATTATTGATTTATATTCATACACTGGTGCTTTCACGGTATTCGGTGTTTGTGACCAATTTTGGCACAAACAAATACTGACCTCATATAACTAAGAAGATGAATTATCTCTTGAATAATATTTTACTTCTAATACTTCAACTTGACCCAACTGTGGTCGTTTGATGAACTTTGTGTCATGATTTAACAATAATCAAAGTGGAGTTTTCAAATTAAAAATTAATAGTATTATCAAGCTAAGAAACTACGTAAATTAGTCACGTCGATATTTTCTGTTTGACCATAATTATATTAACCGATAGAAAACCATCGAGCGAGTCATTCCTTAGTTATCCAACAACTATCACTACGTAACCCCTTGGTGCTCACCGTCCAATTCGAAGAGCATTATGCACTCTATTATCAATGGATGCATTGATATCTAGTCTTGATACCTCTTGACTAGGAATATTTAAAATGATGTGTCTATTATATTGTGATAAAATACTCATGGTTACAGCTATTTATAATTACTATCACAAACACACCATTTATGGATTTTTTGTTAAATATATTTTGATTAAACATTTAATTATTAATATAAAGAAAACACCTTTTATTACGAATGAGAACTGATTATAGAGTTAATAATTTACAATAAATTGCCGAATTACCCCTTTTGGAGTTCCCTTAACTCTATCAATCGCCAACTTTCACTTGAGGCAAATTATGGAATCGCAATCCCATCCCTTCTGCTATGTTGTCCTTTGTATCTACCCTTTGTATCACGACCTCTTACTTCTCAAAGAATTCTATGATGATGCAGAACTTGCAAAGAATATGTCGTGACTTCTTGTGTGCTCTGGCTCTTTAGCAATCTGTATCGCTGCATCGTGATCGCGGAACAATGCCATTGGATTCTCGGTATTGGGAATCACTCTGAGCTCGCTTAAAAGCTTGCATATCTAGACCACCTCTTTAGATGCTTCATTATAGGCAATATACTCGGCTTCCATCGTTGATTCGTTTATTGCTTAAAAATTTTCCAACCGACGGCCCACCGTTATAGCGTAAAAACATAGCTAGACACTGTGTTACTATCATCAATATCTATTTGAAAGCTAGAGTCGGTACATCCCTTTACAAGGAGGTCTCTATTCTCTTATATGAGGAATAAGTGCCGAGTATTTCTTAGAGAATGTAGTATATAATTTACGGTTGTCCAATGCTTTTCTCTAGGACTAGACTGGTGTCGACGTATGTATAACAACCTTGTTACTAGTGACAAAATTAATTAATGATTAATTATGGTAATTGACGTTAATCGAAGATTTTGAGATTTAATAGGAAAAAATAATAAGTTTTTTATAATTGATTTAATCCAATAAAAGAAATAAGATATAATTTCTTATATTTTAATTTCAATTTTTATTGAAATAGTATTGGATCGATAAGAGAATTTTAATTATTGATTTGATAATAAATTAATATGAGTTAGAAATGAATTATTTTTAAATAATAAAGGGAAATGAGTAACTGTTTATAAAAAAATAGAGATTTTGTTAAATTATTGGTTGTATCAATATTTAGTAAAACGGGGACAAGGAATAAAATAATAAGTGATAATTAGTGTTTTAATTTGAATGTAGTTAATAATGTTTATTGACTTAGTGGTTAATTTGGAAAAGATGATAAACTAATTGAAAAAAATGGTCTAATCATTTTATTAGGCCAAGTAAAGAGGTGAGATAGAGTTTAATTCTTTTTATTAAAACGTGGATTTAGGCTATGCAGCCCATTAGTAAAAATAAAGGAGAATTCTTATCTTATTTGTATTTGAGAATGAATGATACGTTCATTTTAACTGGGGCAGAAAGTAAAAACTATATTTTTCAAAACTAAAAAACTCATAAACCTAGCTCCTTGGAAAATCACTGGAAATCAAGAGAAAAAATCTAGAAAATAAAAGAAGATATGGGTAAGCCTGCAAATCCTCTTCTCTATCCGAATCTAACATTTAATTTCATTTTTATTTGATTTCTATTTTCTTCAATTTTTGGATGAGAGGACTTTTGGGTGATTCGTGTGGCATGTATAGCATAGGAGTTGTAGAGGAAGAGGAGTGCACATATGTTGTTCTGGGGATTGCAACTTTGTCAAATTGAAGTAAAAGGTAAGTTGAACATTCACACTACTATCTCACAATTATCGTTTGCTATTTGGATTGAATGGATTAATTTGTTGATTGAAGGGTTTACAATTTGGTCGAAAACTTGGGTGATTTTAGTTCTATTGTTGCTCAAAATTTAGTATAAAAATTGTTGCAATAAAACAGCAAAATTATGGTGAAAAATAATCCAAATTGACTCAACTTTTTTTTTTGTGGAAAGGTTATTCAGTTAGCTACAAGTTCTATTTTAACCATTTTTGGAAATTCTACAGTTGAAGTAGTCTAAACTGAGCGAATCAAATTGTGTCGCTCTATCTTTTGTATTCTCTGTGTTAAAATCGAAAATTAAAATAGCCATAACTTAAATACAAATCGACCAAACCTTTTTGTGCTGGAAAGCTGAGACTTTAAGGAACAACTTTTGTGTTTTAAGTTTTTGGAAATTCTATAGTTAAGGTAGTCGAATCTGAGTTAGAATCAAATTGTGTCACTATATCTTTTTTATTAGCTGTGTTAAAATCTGAAATTAAAATAGCCATAACTTTTTACCCATAAATCCAAATTGACCAATCCTTTTGTACTTTAAAGATGAGACTTTTAGTAAAAACTTTATGTTTAAAGTTATTGAAAATTATGTAGTTTAATGGATCTAAAATGCACATCAAAACTGAAAATCTATATTGAGTTATTTTGCGAAAAAAAGTTTTTTGTTGTTTGTTTGGAGATTTTAGTTGCTTCGTTTTTTGTCTTTTGGTTGATCCTTCAAGTGTGATTTCTGAGTTTAAATTCATTAGGTCTATGGATTTAATTTAATTGAGTTTTGGTATAATATTATGTATGGTTTTAAATAAGAAACTATATAAAGTCAGTGTATTAAAATAATATGGATTCCAACTTGTTTTCCAAACAATATTACTCCTTTTATAAATGATTTTCACAAAGTTTTATACGAATATTAAGTATTATTAATAAAATGGTTTTATCACGATAAATGGACTTATTTAATATGGGATTTGGAAGAACGGATTTGGAAGCATAAACTTTAGTCGTTTTATGTAAATGTAGTATATTCTAGTAATTAAATAACAAAGATGATTTTATGTATTTGAAATTTTGGTTTTTTAGGACGTATAAGTGTAAGAGATTTTTAACTAATTAATTATAATACGTATATGGTTTTGAAAATGAATTTATGGATTCACGAATAAATGAATACTTTATAAGTAGCTTTTGGAATATGGTGTATAACCTTATATCCTTATGGAATTTAAGAAATCAATGTGTAACGACCCAGGATTTTGGCAATATATTTTAATAAGTATTTAATCTAATTTAAATAAAATACAAGTTTTTCATTTATAAATAAATAAGATTTTTGAACATTTATCAGTTATATATGTATATATATGTTTTGTGAAGGAAATTTTGATTTAAAAATTCAAACTAGATTCTTTCAAAAATATTTGTAATCAAATCTGTCTTATTCATTAAAATTAAAGGTTCTATATTATTAACATTTGATATAATACATATATGAATATAAATGTAATCTAAATAATAATGTTTAAAATAAGCAATCCTATCAATATTAAATATGAATATAAGATATAAGATATAATATATAAATATAAATATAAATTATATAAATACAAATATAATGTTATAAATCAAATGTTTGAAAGTTAAATTACAAATAGAAATAAAATCAAGAAGCTATGCTAACAATAACTATAATAATCTTACCTAAATATATAGGATAAGTTTAGAAAAGAAGACAAATTATTTACATAACCTGTATAACATATATGTGCAATGCAAAGAAACAAGGAAGACAAATTTTTCACATAAATATACAAATATCTTTTTACAAAATATAAATATCAGCAATCATAATTAGGTGTAAACATATTTGAAGACATATGCATTTAATGCTTTCATCTCAGCACCACAAATATATATTCAGCCGAAATTTGTAATATCACTTCAGATTTACAGTAATTAAAAACAAAATATGATCAAACAAGTTAAGGCTTGTACCAGAAGCTCATATCTCTGTTCAAAGCTGTTCTTATATATACACACATCATCTTAATTTAGCTCGTACACATAACATAGTATACCTGAGAAATAAGAAAAAGAAAATAAGCATCATCTTTACAAAATTAACTTCATTCAACAAGGCAGAGAAAGTTACAGGGATTCAAACTGCAATTTTTTTCAACAACATTTATCCTCTGTTTCAACAGTAATTTTAGGTGAGTAAGCGTATCATCTTTGAATTTAAATCTTGATAATTAGTTCATGAAAATCTTATGTTTGTTATATATTGTAAATAAGTTATTCTGTGATGTTTGCTGATTACTGGAAGCTCTGCTATGCGATGTTCTTCAATATTTCAAGTTTCTGAACAAAGAAAAGTAAGGAAGATTTATACTTCTTCATATAAAAACACTTAAACTAGGAATTTAACTAAATAAATTTGTTTAAATAAAATCAGGGCTTGGAATTTTGTTTTGAAGGTTAACTATGAATATAGATACTGTAAATTCAAATTTACAATAAAAAGGAATCAATATGCAAAAATTCGAACATTATAATTTGTTGATTTGATTATATATATTGAATAAGCATTCAAAAATAGGATTTCTAAAGCAAGAATAAATTTTTTTTAGTTTAGAGATGTACGAGAAATTTACAGATGAACTAAAATTACATTTTTACAAATTTCTGTTGATTTAACTAATCTTTGTTGTTGAAATTTGTGGTGAAGTTAGCTTGATGGTTTTTGAATCCAGGAAAAATGTTCAAAAAAATTTCTAATGTAAGAATTTTTGGGACGAAACGAAAATAGGGTTATGGGTTTATGTTTTCTGTGGTCTGCATATTCATTGATTTCGTCCCCTTGGATCGACCGAGCTACACGAGAATTTAGGAGATGATAGAGGAAGATGACGACGAGGTGTGGCTGAAATTGCATCGCCACCGGTGGTCGACGTTGGGTGGTCGTGGCAAATTTCTGTTGGTACGTTCGAGTTGTAGTTCAAACGGAAAGGGTATTTTTGTTTTCGAATATATCGCGTTGAATTGGGATTTTCATTCGAGTGTGGTGTCATTTTGTGGCTTGCAGGGGGCGGCGTTGATCGCTGGAGTGATGGCGAACCTCCGTGCACGTGCAGGCATCGTGGGTGTGTCAACGACTTCGTGTGTTGACTCGACTCGAGTGATACTCAAGTAGGAAGAGGGATTGCTTCGGGTTACTCTGGGTGCGTGAGTCATTTAACGTGTCACTACAGTTTATATTTTAGCTTAGCTAAATAAAAGAAAACGAAGAAAGATTAAGCAGTGGAAAAAGAAGGAAGTAGAAGGAGGAGAAGAGAGAAGGGACGCGGGAAAGTTCAGGGGAAACCCGAGTTTTGCTCGAGCAAACGCGCTGATTTCTTCAGGTTTCAAATTTCTAGAGGTTAGCCAAATAAAATCTTAAGTTAAAAGGTTAAACAAGTTTAATATTAATAAATTTATTAAAGTTAGCAAGGTTTAAGCTAAGACTTGATTTAAAATTTATTGAGAACGGATTACAAACGTAAGATGGTTAATTAATTTAAATTGAAAGTTAATTAAGAATGTAATTAGTTTATACTTGTAATTAAATAAATAATTTAAGATTAAATAAATTTGTAATTAAAGATTGATATTAATAATTACGTGTTTAATAAATTTGAACTTAAGAATCTAATTAACTACTTAAGATAAAATTAATAAATAATAGTAGTTAACTAATTGAGTAATCAATTAAGGATTGAATGATTAATTAATGGTTAATTAAGTAATTAGAGATAATTAAATGGGTAATTAAGTTTTATAAATTAATAATTAAGGTTATTAATTAATTAGGAATTAATTAATTGAGTAATTAAGTAGAAATTAATAAATTTAATAAGTTGATTTATTTGTGATTAATCAAGCATGATTAAATTCTCAAGTAATTAATTAAGTTTAAATTAATCAAACTATTTTGATATGAATTGATGATTCTTGACTCTGATGTCTATTTGGTGATATTCTGTGATATTTTGTGATATTCTGGATATATATGTGATGACTATGTATGATTTATCTGTGATAAATGTTACGTGAATTCAAAGTATTGAATTTGAATTTTTTAAACTATTAAACAACTTGGCCTCTAAAATGGCGTTTGGATTTCGATGAGACCGGAATCCGGTGTCAATTTGATATTCTGAAAACCACATCGATCCAAATTATATGTTAGGTCGTGGCATCTCAATGAAGGGCGAGATGGTGTTTCAGAATGCAAGGGTTATCGTCGTTAACTCTGAGGCTGATTCCAAAATGAGTGTAACGGGATAATGCCTTCGGTTTCGTTCGAACTCGGAACGAACTTGTATGGACTGAATGCTTTCAGCACATCGTCAGGCGAACGATGAGCATTCTATGAGATATGTTCTATAAAGGTAATCGCAGCCTCAAGCCTCATCAACCGGGAATGGCTAAAACTGGGGATGTGCAGCAAGGTTAGGTGGGTCATGCCCAAGCAGGACGAGATATATCACTGTCTAGATGTCCCTTTTTATTCGGCCGTGTGGGCAGTTGGATTTGCAGCTAACTGTGGGGTTATCTTGTTTAAGACTATTCAGTAAGGAATGGTTCCGACCTTGTGTTGCAGGGGATTTAGGGTGGATCCTCGGTACGGTGATCTAGGCCCCGTACTGTGACGGGCGGTACCCCAGTAGCCCTGCCATTATATGGAATCCTATTTCCAATAAGAGCCGTACGTTTTGATTGTGCCCAACTATGTTGGAATGTGAGATGTAAGCATTTCAGCTATTTCTATATTTTACTTGAAAACCCTAGACGCTATTATAATATCACTGGATTTCCTATAAAATGTTTTGGTTAGCGTATGGTAAAAACCTACCCGTGTTTATGTGTGGGAAGTCTTACTACCTTTATTTTCAAATGGTTTTCAAAGTTAAATAACTTTAACCCGTTTACTGACACCAGACCCATGTCTGACTCGGAGTTTATATTTTGTTTTTCATAAACTCTTGGGTACTCAAATTTTTATGAATAGCCAAGTGATAGGTTTTGGGATTGTTGAGTTCTGGAGAAGCTTGGAGAAGGAGTTCCAGACGTATCTATATATCTATCTAGTTCCGCTGTGTAGTTGATGTATGTCGTATTTTGGATGTATGTATTGACAGATATGTGTATGACTGTCATGTGTATGATATTGTATATGTCTGATATATGTAAAACTGTGTAATATTTATGTGATGTATTATATTTTGTTCCATTCCGATGTGAGATTCTGATGTTGTTATTCTTTCTTTCTTTCTTTTCTATTTCTATCACTTTCTTTTCTTATTGATGATACGTCTTTTTGGGATTAGAAAGGCGGGTCGTCACAGTTGGTATCAGAGCACGGTTGGGATAATACCTAGGCTCTGGGGTAATATTTAACTTGAGAGTGCGTATTTGTATTTTCATATAATTATATACTTATCAAAATTTGTTGAGTCACCTGTCCAGGTGGCCAACATGAGTTCAGGAAGGAGAGGCAGAGGTAGGGGCAGTACCTCGACTGATAATGGACGAAGTCAAACTGCTAGTGAGGCTGTAAATCCAGTACCGCCTCAGGTTAGTTTTGCCGCTTTATGCAAAGACTTCATCAACCTTGGAGGAAAACCATTTAAAGGGTCAGAATCGATAATTGAAGTTCAAACTTGTCTACGCTCTTATGAGCGCATCTTTAAGAGTATGAAGTTGTCTGATGAACAGAAAAGGGAAATGGCGTCGTGTTAATTACAGGGAGGCGCTGCAGCCTGGTGGGATGCAATGGTAGCAAATATTTCTGAGGAAGACATTTCATGGGAAATATTTAAGGAGTTATTTGAGGAGAAATTTATGTCAACAGCAGGGAAGACTCGTTTGTACCAGGATTTTTTTGAATTTGAAGCAGGGAAGCATGTCTATAGCGGAGTATGAGACCAAATTCAATGAACTTTCGTGCTATGGACCAGGGCTCATTGATACTCCTCTTAAAAAGAAAGAAATGTTTGTGCAAGGATTGAGGCCAGAATTTCATGAAAAGATGACGGTGCTCTTGAAAGGATCTTTTGTTGATTTACTTGATATGGCTTTGAGATATGTGAATTTGATGAACAAGAAATCATTGGCACCAGTAGCAACTTCGGGAGGGAATTTTGCTAACCCAAATAAGAGGAAATTTAATCCACATTGGAAAAGGCAAGGCAAAGGAAAGAAACCTGGAGGAAGCAACAATGGGCCTCGCAAGTGTTATAATTGTCAGCAAGTTGGGCATTTGGCTAATCAGTGTCCTCATGGAAGATCTCAGCAACATCAGAGTGGTCCAGGATCAGCAATGGTTCAGAGATCGTTGTGTTTCAATTGTCACCAGCCAGGTCACATGATCAAGAATTGTCCACTTTTGCAGAGGACGCCTCAAAATAAGGTCTTTGCTCTGGAAGTCGGTCCATCTTCTTCTTCTCAAGGCAAAGGGGTATTGGAAGGTACATTACTATTAGATGGAAAATATATTTAAGTTCTATTTGATTCAGGTGCTTCTTTGAGTTTTATTTCTCTGGAATCGGTAGAAAAGTTCTTTCTCACCCCTAGTACCGTGGATCGTCCCATTCTTGTATCTAATCCTATAGGAGGGACAACCAAATTAGATATGATCTGTAAGGACTTGAAGATTTCTTATCCGTCCCATAGTTTTTCTTGTGACCCTTATGTGTTAAATTTTAAGGGATTTGACCTTATATTGGGAATGGATTGGATCGATAAGCATAAAGCAGTTCTGAATTGCGATGAGAGAACAGTTTCGTTGGAAACTGATTTGGGTAGAATTGCCAGAGTAACGTGTGATAATTCTGGATTTCACTTGAGTAATCTTTTGCAAGGAGTTGAGATTTCTTAAAAGAAGGTTGAAGATATTGATGTGGTCCAAGATTTTCCTGATGTATCTGAAGAAGTTAAGTGCCTGCCTCCACATCGAGAGATAGAGTTTCGCATTGATTTGATTTGAGGAGCAGTGCCAGTGATTCTGCCTAGTAGGAGAATGGCACCTAGGGAGAGGGAGGAGTTAATTAAACAGACTCAGGATCCTTTGGAAAAGGGGTTGATTAGGCCCAGTTTTTCTTGTTGGGGTTCTGCTGCGGTATTTGTCACCAAATCAGATGGATCGCTAAGGTTCTGTGTTGATTATAGAGAATTGAACAAAGTGACCATTCGTAATAAATATCCTCTTCCTCATTGATGATCTCTTTGACCAGTTGCATGGAGCTTCTGTCTTTTCTCAGCTGGATTTAGCTACAGGTTTCCATCAGTTGAGGGTAGCTGAGGATAGTATTCCCTTGACTGCATTTAGGGGACCAAATTGTTTCTATGAGTGGTTGGTTATGCCTTTCGGATTAACCAACGCTCCTGCCTATTTTGTTGACCTGATAAACCGAGTCTTTCGGGATGTGTTGAATAAGTTCATTCTGGTGTTCATCGATGATATCTTGGTCTACTCTAAGTCTGAAGAAGAGCACAAGCAGCATTTGAGAATTGTATTGGAGACTCTAAGGAAGCATCTTTTGAAGGCAAAGTTCTCTAAGTGCCATTTCTGGAAATCGAAAGTTAAATTTTTAGGGCACATTGTTTCTGGAGAAGGTATCTCTGTAGATCCAACGAAGGTTGAGACTATTCTGGAGTGGAAGCAGTTGGAGATACCGACTGAAGTTCGTAGTTTTCTTAGATTAGCTGGCAGCTATAGAAAGTTTATCAAGGATTATTCCAAGATTTCTTCACATCTGACCAAGATGACAAGGAAAGGAGCTAAATTCAAATGGACACCCCAGTGTGAAGAAGCTTTTGAGGAATTGAAGACGAGGCTAACCAGTGCACCAGTGCTTGCTATTTCGGATGGAAAGAGAAAATTTGAGGTTTATATGGATGCTTGTATAGTTGGTCTGGGAGCAGTTCCGATGCAGAATGGAAGGGTAATTGCGTATGCGAGTCGGCAATTGAAGCCACATGAAAGGAACTACGCTACGCACGATCTAGAACTGTTATCCATTGTTTTTGCTTTGAAGATCTGGAGACATTATCTTTTGGGAGAGAAGTTCGAGTTATTCATGGATCACAAACCGTTGAAATATCTTTTCTCTCAAAAATATCTTAATCTGAGGCAGCAGCGGTGGGTCGAATTTCTGGCATCCTATGATTTGGATATTCTGTATACTCCGAAAAAGGCAAATGTTGTAGCTGATGCTCTTAGTAGAAATGCAGTTTTATATCTTTTGGAAGTTGTTCCATCTCTACAGGAAAGAATCATTAGTAAGAAAATGGAGGATAGATCTTTTGAGGAACTAATTCTTGGAACTAAGGATGGTCGATATTCGGATTTCAAGGTGGACGGTCAAGGTGCTTTGAGGATTAGTGGTCGTTTGTGTGTGCCTAATATTGATGGACCGAGGCAAGAAGTCTTAGCTAAGTGTCATCGCTCCAGATTGAATATTCACCCAGGAATTTCTAAGATGTATAAAGATATGAGAAGAGTTTTTTGGTGGCCGAGCATGAAGAGGGATGTAGCTGCTTTCGTAAATAGTTGTGCCATCCGCCAACAAGTTAAAGGAGATCAGCAGAAGTCAGCCGGATTTTTGCAGCCTTTGGAAGTCAACAGAATGGAAATGGTAGATGATTTCGATGGATTTCATCGACGGTTTGCCTAGAACCAAGAAAGGAAATGAAGTAATATGGGTTATTGTTGATCGTTTAACTAAGAGCGCCCATTTTATACCCATTAAGGTAACTCGTACCGTAGCTTCTCTGGCAGAGATTTTCTTGAAGGAGATAGTCCGATTGCATGGTGTTCCTGTCAGTATAGTAAGTGACCGTGATCCTATCTTCACCAGCAAATTATGGGAGGCTCTGCAATCAGCTATGGGAACGAGTTTGAGATTGAGTACAGTGTATCATCCTTAGACAGACGGACAGACAGAGAGGCTTAATCGAATTCTTGAGGATATGCTGCGAGCTTGTGTATTGGATTTTGGTTGATCTTGGGAAGACCATCTTCGTCTAGTGGAATTCTCTTATAATAATAGTTACCAAGCAAGTATAAAGATGGCCCCGTATGAAGCTCTGTGTGGAAGACCGTGTAGATCCCCATCCTGTTGGATTGAATCGAAAGACCGTCTTGTGCTCAGACCCGATTTTATTCGTGAAGCTTCTGCGAAGGTTGAGCTTATCAAGAAAAGAATGAAAGATGCTCAGGATCGTCAGAAGAAATATGCAGATAAAAGGCGAAGACCATTGCAATTTGAAATCGAAGATTTAGTTTTTGTCAAAGTTTCCTCGATCAAAGGTGCTATTAGATTCAGAAAGATGGAAAAACTTGCTTCGAGATTTATTGGACCATTCCGGATATTGGAAAGGATTGGAGTTTTAGCTTACAGAATTGAATTGCTAGAACGGATGTCTGGAATTCACAATGTATTCCATGTATCCCATCTAAGGAAATTTGTTCATGACCTATCACTAGTTGTAGAGCCAGTAGTCCAGGAAGATTTAGAAGTAGAACCAAACTTGACCGTGGTTAGAAATCCTGTTCGGATTGTGGATCAAGACGAGAAGCAACTCAGGAGCAAAGTAGTGAAGCTCGTCAAAGTGCAGTGGAGCGAGGATCCCAGAGATTGCACCTGGGAAACTCTGGATAGTTTTAGGAAAGCCTATCCGGATTTGTGTCCAGATAACTAGTGATGTTTGTTAGGATATACTGTTTGATTGTTTGTTATTGTATGGATGATATGTATGTTTGGATTGTTAATATAAAAGCTTTTGAATTGACTTTTGTTTTATATTTCGGGGACGAAATTCTTTTAAGGGGGGAGGAATGTAACGACCCGGATTTTGGCAATATATTTTAATAAGTATTTAGTCTAATTTAAATAAAATACAAGTTTTTCATTTATAAATAAATAAGTTTTTTGAACATTTATCAGTTATATATGTATATATATATGTTTTGTGAAGGAAATTTTGATTTAAAAATTTAAAATAGATTCTTTCAAAAATATTAGTAATCAAATCTGTTGTCACGATCCGAAATTCAACGTTCGAAAATTGACATCAAATACCTCACTTGTATTCGACTGTCAATGATTCAAATATCGAACTCCAGTCGGATGGAGCTTATAACAACATTAGATGAATATAAAACAACAGAAAATAAAATGAATATCATGCATCATATCACAGATACAACATCATAATAATATCTGTTACAACATAAGAGTACATAATACATGAATAACATCTCCAAATAGAATGACATAATAGTGCAACTACATATCATATGCCAAAAGTCTTAAATGAGATAGAGAATGATAGTGAACACCAAACTAAGCACCTCGAGATCCAAAAGCTTCCAAAATGTCTCTAAGGTATGAGCTTCCAAAAACCAAAAATCTCCAAACCAAAATACTCCAAAATGTAGCTAGAGCCAAATACAGAAAACCTGCTACTAGGCTGCCCGTGTAGAAATGGTGGGCACCCAAAGTTTAGGAAGGAAACAATAAACTCCGGGTCAGTCATGGGACTGGTATGAGTAAACAAAGATAACTGCTTTCAAATAAAATTGATTCATACAAGAAAAACCGGTATGCTTTTGGAAAATGAAACTACCATAAGACCTCCCGCCACACACACAATGCAATCGCAGAAATAGTCAAAGATGCTTGATACGGGAAAATTCTTTGATATTATTACTAGTGCATAGTGTAGAAGGCCATTTCGAAAATATAATATCAATCCTAGCCAACATACGACCTGTATCGTATGCCTACTATAGCTAACATCTAAACAGTGGGGAGCCACCATAAGTAAATGGTAGGTAATACAACTACAACCGTACGGGGTTCGTATTGGGAATTGGTTTTCCAACAATGGTCAGGCTAAGGAACTTCCTATGCCACATGGGTACGCCTCTGGCGGGACGTCCCGAGAACCTACCCGGCTCTCTGCCAACACAAGATCGGGTTACCTCTGTAACTAGGTAACTACTACTCGAGTATGCCACTCCTCGGTCCTTTGGGACCTTTATCCGAGGGCCCTCCATCACAAAGCAACAACCACACAGAATAATGAGATTGAAGCAACCACATAGGTAAGTATCTGGGCTCCATACCATGACACTACCTTTTTCCAGAAGGAAATGACATACCCTAAAGGGCGCGACCCTCATAACCTTGCCGCATCTTTCCTGTTTTGACCATTTCCGGGGTGTGAGGTCCGATGAGGTCTCGTCCACAAAGCTACGCTTTACACGAGAACCATGCTTTGATCATAAATGATCAGCAAATGATCATCACTATACAGCAGCACTTAGCATGCCACACTACCAAATTGGAAGTATATCGCTGATAACCTTCAACTACATAACCTCTGAGCTCGTACGTCTCATAGAAGTGTGTTAAGCTAAGAGATTTAAATTCTCCGCCACCAACGGATATGTATTTGAAAGAAATCGGCTTTATATCTCAAAGTGTAGTGTCAGACACACGACCATACAAGTCTGTTTCGGGTTCGAACAGAACCGAAGGCACCTCGTCCAATAAAGGAAGAAGCCCTTGCAAATCCGAGCATCCACAATCCTGATCGGACTTCCCATCACTTAAGGAATCCCTATACCGGAGCAACTCGGTGCAGAGGCAATCGATAGGTTATCCTATCGTTTTCAAAGACACTCGGTCTTCACTGCCGGTCTTCAAATGCAATCCATTCGTCGAATCACTATTCAGAATGGGTTATATGGCACAAAGGTCCTCTTCCGGCTAATCCGAATAGTGAGCGCTCAAATTTAAAACATGTGGGTGTATCAATCACAAAGTTCACATTCAGGGTTCGATATGGGTTTCGGATAACAAACTGAAATCCGACTCCCTGTCGCATCGAAATTTAAATGCCGTTTTACGGGCAAAAAGGGGTTTACAAACATATAGGAACAAATCATAAATCACAGTTCATCACAAAGCAATCACAGCATCTCAGCAAAAATATCAATCTAGTATAGAGTATTTGATGATGGTCAATCATCGTTGATTCAAGTGATTGCGATTAAAGTGAATTGGCCATATAATTGTCTTTATTAATCATTTTAAATTAATGTTTAATTCTACTTAATTATAGATTAGTTTAATTGGCTTAATTAGTTAATTATCCTTTGATTTATTATTTTAAACTTAAGGATTCTTAATTGTTAATTAATTAAGTTTTAATTATATTTTATAAATTCCCTTTTCTTAATCAATTAATTTTAGATGGTAAAATCATTGCAAGCCTTAAGGGTTAATTACTCTTCATTTTTTATAAATCAATTTGGTTTTAAGTTAACATTTAAACATTTATTTTTCTTTTAAAATTTTTGTTAAGTTAAACTTTAAAACAACTTTTATAAAATTATAAATTTGAAATGCCATTTTTTATATGTTATTTATCATCATCATTAAATTATTCAAAAAAAAAAATTTACTTGAGTTCTTCAAACATTGGCAAAAACTGGGTTACTGCTTTCATTCCTTCACCCGAGGCTTACTTCGGGTTTACCCCGAGACAAACATCCCTTAACTTCGGGTTTTCCACCAGAGTGACCCGTGCTTCATTTTTTTTCCGAAATTTGTTTAAGGTTTAAAAACGACACGACAAACGCTAAAGCCACTCGAGTCTCTCTTCGAGTTTCCACGCGATTTTCCCTTTGCTGCTCTTCGGGTTACTCCTCGGTCCCTTCCAACCCATCACACTGACACACCCCATAGCCACGTGCACCGGCACCGGAGGCGATTCCAACCACTGGCGAACATCGCCGCACGTCAACCCCCAACCCAGCAACCATCTCCATCCATCGTAGTACCCCATCTCCCCTCCAATCAAAATCAAGCAACAAAACCCAAAAAAAAAGCATCAGGCACGCCGACACGTAACCGCCTCGCGCCGCCTCCTCTAACCGTCAGCGGCCGTGATATTTAGACCGAAGCTCCTACATCGTGCGACGCTTCGATTGGCTCCATCGACATGATGTTCGATCATCTGGGGACGGCGTAGCATCGACGTTTTCGAACGTGAATCAAAATGGTTCTTAAACCCTAAAACAAACTGAATTCAAAATCTGGGTCTTTAAAAAATCAAACTACATTTTTCTGGTGATCACGAACCCCCAAACCATCTACGACAGCGAAGTCGAGGCCTATAACTCCTTAAATCATCAGATTTTGGTAAAACTTTATTTTTCGATCAACTCCCATTTTCCTGAGCAATATGCAATGAAAAAATTTGATTTTTGTTTCTAAAATCATTATTTTTAATGGTGATTCAAATGGTGTTACTGAAATTCAAATCCATGAGGTTCGAATTTTCACCTATTTTGAGTTGTGACTGTGTTTTCATCTTCCAGTGAAGATAAAACCTGTTTTTATTTGCTTTAATTAATTGTTTAGATGAAATACAAGTTTAAACAATCATTTTATCTAAATTTCTAACATGTTTCAGGGGCAAGGAGGGAAAAAGAATATTGTATTTGGATGTGTTTCACTCTGTAACCAGAGTTTAAGCTTGACAACAAGTTTCTTTTTTCCTTCTTCCAAAGTTTCCAGTAAGACAACAACCTGTTTTAATTTGTTTTCTGAAGCATGATGCAAGTCCAAACACAACTTCAACTTATTACAATTCATTTTCAGAAGGAATAAGGAAGAGAAAGATTGAATTGGATTTTGATATGTTTTATTCTTGCAAAAAGAAGGCTATATGAAATTGAGTTTCACAGTTTCCAGGAAAACTACTTTGCTTTGATTTATTTCAAAAAAAATTAGTGCAAGTTTGAACAAAATCCATCTTGTTTACTGAAACAAAAATGCATGGCTAACCTTAGTTAATCATTCAAATCAAATAGAGACAGGGAAAAAAAGAAAATGGATTTTACAGGTTTTCACTTTTTGTTTATATTTTTTTTTCCTGTAACTAAAACAGTGGCCAATATTTTTGCAAGATCAACATGACAAGCCAAGCATTCAACCATACATCCAAATCTCTTGCATACAAACAAAGTTTAAGTTTCCTATATCACCCAGACATACACAAAGCAACTGTGATAAAAAGAAAATAGGGTTTACTCACCTGTTTTTCCAGAGTTTACTGACAGATTCAAACAGAGAGGTGAGGCCTGCAACTTCCCTTCTTTTCTACTTTAATTCTCTTGGGGTTTTAGATCTTAAATTGATGGGTACAGATCTATGATTATTTTTTGTATTCATGCATTTAAATTATCAATAACAGGGGTTTCCATTGTACTTACATTTAAGATTTATAGCAGAGAAAACCTTTTTTTTCTGAAACTTGAAACCAAAAAATAAATAGATTAAAGCTAATCCTTGATTCTTCCTGTAATAAAATTAGATATTGTTGTATTAAACTCTTGCTTCATCAGGAATTACAACTTCAAACTCAAAACAAATAAAAAAAGTTACTTGCCTTTTTAAATTTTATTTCCAGAAAGAAAAACTGCACTGCCTTAAAACCAAAAGCTTCCCCTTTACAAATCTGCAGTTTAAGTTTTGAATTGATTGTTGAAACTTGAGTTAAAATCAAAATTTCATAAACTATAAATTTTAAAACAAAACTTACCTGAAAGTATCACACTACTATTATGAAGCATGAGAAAATGTTTCAGATTTTTTTAGCTTGAATGAAAGAAGGCAGTTTCTTTTTTTCTTCTGAATTTTTTTTTCTTTGAATGTTGAAGAAAAAATTGCAAAGATCTTTTGATTACTGCACATCAGGTGTTAGGGGATTTACAAATTCGAATTTTAGAAGGTGAAGAGTTTCCTGAATTTTTTATTTGAATATTTTATTAAAGAGATGATGGTTTGTGCCATTTGTAAGGAAATATCTTAAGCACTAGATTTTGTTAATCATTCAACTTTATTGTGAATGTATGTTTCAGCCTTTGTTGTTTACAAAGCAATGAAAACTTTATAAATTTTATTTTCTATATTATATATACTTTTATAAACCCATATATATTTTTATTCATTTGTGTATATATATGCATATGTACAATTAAAAAGGAAAATTGTTTTGACCATTGTATACTTATTCCTTAATGATTTTTAATGCTACTAAATTTTTTAAACATTTATTCCAAATTTAAATTCAAACTTAAAATTTTAAACTTGAAGCATAAACACTAATGTCCATTTGTATATCCACCCTTAATTTGAACAAATTAAAATTAAATTTTTTAAGGTGTATTCAATGTTACTAATATATGTTATGTTCATATATATAAGATAAATCCAAATGACTTTTAAAACATTTAATATTTCAATATTTTCAACTCAAAATAAAATTTGAATTCATTCCATATATTATTTCCACTAATTTTATTTGTTTTAGATTTTCCTTCCAATTTATTCTCAACTTAAACCCCAAGAGTTTAAATATATTATTTATTTTTAATTGAAAATTTTGGGATGTTACAAATACCCCCTCCTTAAGAAATTTCGTCCTCGAAATTGAAAGAGAGAGAAAATAAACAAACGAAAAATATACGAATTCAAAAAGAATAAGGAAATGGCTTACCGGCTAAGCCGAGATATCCACTCTGCATTTGGGATAAGATTTCTGCATATTATCTTCAGTTTCCCAAGTGCAGTCCTTTGGATCGCCACTCCACTCTGCATTTGGGATAAGTTCTCTTTTGACGGTTAGATTGGGAGTGATGTCGAGATCCTGTTGGGCAGCTTCTTCAATAATACTGTCCGGATCGTGCACATACTTCCGAAGGCTAGAATTGTGGAATACATCATGCACACCCGATAACCAGCTAGGCAACTGCACACGATAGGCTAGAGAACTAATCCTCTCCGGAATAGGAAAAGGACCGATATATCGTGGTGCTAGCTTGCCGGTCTTCCCAAATCTCAGTACACCTCTCATAGGAGATACTTTAAGAAAAACAGAGTCTCCAACCTGGAATTCCAAATACCGTCTTCTACGATCGTAATAGCTCTTTTGACGACTCTGAGCTGTCTTCAATTTTTTCCGAATAAAATCAACTTTCTCGGTGGCTTCTTTAATCATGTCCGGCCCAAGAATGAGTCTATCACCTGCCTCGATCTAGCGTGCCGGTGATCGACACGGTCGGCCATATAAAGCCTCAAAGGGAGCCATCTCAATACTGGCCTGATAGCTGTTGTTATAGGAGAACTCGACCAGATGCAAATGGTCCTCCCAAGAACCACCAAAATCAAGAATACAAGCTCGCAATAGGTCCTCCAAGATTCGATTGATCCTTTCTGCCTTCCCATCAGGCTGTGGGTGATAAGCAGTACTGAGATGTAATTTAGTTCCCAATGCGTCTTGAAACCCCTCCCAAAATCTACTAGTGAAGATCGGGTCACGATCACTCACTATGCTGCTAGGAATGCCATGGAGACGGACAATTTCTTTCACATACAAATTAGCTAGACTTGCAGCCGTGCGGGTAGCTTTTACTGGCAAGAAGTGGGCTGACTTAGTCAAACGATCTACGATGACCCAAATCGTTTCATTGCCCTTTCGAGTGCGAGGCAAACCGTCGATGAAATCTATCGACACTTGGTCCCATTTCCACTTGGGCACCTCTAAAGGCAGAAGCAAACCCGCCATCTTCTTTTTGTTGAATATGCGCTTATATGATTTTTGTTTGATGATAATAAACATATATACATTCGTTTAAATGTATTTGATAATATACTATTTTATTTTTTCACAGATTAAATAAATATTTGCAGAATAAAATAAATAACACGAAATTTGAATTCAAACGAATATTTTATTTAAACAAATATTTATTACATCTTTGAATAGTACAATTTCAAGCTCTCACTATAACTATACAACTTTGATTACAATTACATCACATTTCACATTTACAATTCACCTCACTACATATCACTCACACTCGTATTTATCTTCAACTTCATTCCAGTTTGAATCCAGCATCTGAGAAATCTGCAAAAATATTCACTAACGCAGTAAAATTGAAAAAGAAATATTTTTGCAAAATAAAATAAGATATGATTTTTGAAAATGATATTTGCCTCAGTTATTTGGGTTGTTCGTCATCATTTATATTTGAATTCATCATACACGAACAACTTGTGACATACACAGTATATTACTGTATATGCCACAAGGCCGTGCACGCCGATATATACACTTGATTGATTTACAGGGACAGGCGAGCACAGGTCAAACCCAAATGAAAAACCGGGTTCAACTCACGTGCAATAACATTGAAAGTCACGACACGAGCACAAGGTCAAACCCGAGTTTTGAAACTGGATTCAACTCAAGTGAAATTTCAAAAATCAACATGATGTGAACCAAGTTCAGGTCAGACCAATCAGTAGCATGCTAATGAAGACTGCATCAAAATGCAAGCACAAAAGTGCACAGCAACTAGAAATACATGCAAGTGCCAACCAGAATGAAGACCACAAGTAACAAAACTCAAGTGCAGCAATGAAACCAAAAGTGTCAAGCAAATGCAACAAAGATGCAAGCTGTAGCATACCAGAAGTACACAAGTACAGACCACATCATCAAGTATGGCAGTAAAACAACTCAAGTGATCAAGCATACAACAAAGTAGTTAATGCTGTGTAATGCAATGCTCAGATGTCCAGCCCATAACATGTCCAGATTCAACTATAAGTCCAAGTTCGAAATCAAAGAAATGACACCAGTACACAGTGATACAAGGCAGCAAGTACAACACTGTACAAACTCAAGATGACAAGTTCAACAAAGAAATGCATGTCACCAAGTTCAACAACATACTTCAATGACTAAAATTCGACAAGCAACTGAAGGCAACAGTATAGAAAGCAACAACTCAAATATGCAAGTTCAGACCAAACCAGACACCAGAGCAACTAAAGTGAAAATGATTCAAGCAACAGTGCATAACAAACCAAGCAGTGATTAAGTGATGATACAAGCACTTACACAAGATGAAGCAATGCCACTGATTTTACAACAAACCAAAATAAGATGATATGCACTAACAAATACTCAAACCAGATTATATCAACTCAACAACAACAAAATGCACAAGAACAAGATATGAAAGGTCACGTGTCTAATCCAGTGAATAGCATGAAAAAAAAAATCAAGGGCACATGAAGGCCGAGAATAAATTCAAGCCGAACATTGCAAATATACAAGTATGAAATGGTCAGGGTATCAGAAGTCAAAGCCAAGAAATTCATCACGAAATCAACAATACAGAGAATTTTAAAACCAAGTCAATCATCTCAAAGCACATGATAAACAAATGTCTCAAATTCAAAGAATATTGCAATCGGGTCAACAGAGAGATTCACGGAGATAGTCAAGCATCTCAAAATTCAAAACCGAGAATTACAAACCAAGTCGACCGAGCAGTTTCAAATATATACGCATGTGAATCAGTCAAGGAAAATCTCAATCATCAAAGTGAAATCAAACGGCCGAAGACAAATTCAAATATATTTATGCGAACGAGAAAATAGGGTAACGAACCCTATAAATGCCCTAATCATCATCGGCAATCAATCATCGAGTTCAAGCATCAACCTAGTAAAGCAAAAAGACAAAATTACATACCGAAGCATCAGCCAAACTCGATCAAGGAGGAGAAGCCGCAAACAATTTAAATTGAAGCAAGCAGATCGATGTATCAACTATCAAGTGGCGATTCCTCCTGAAGCCCTAATTTATTGAAGGAAGAGGAACGAAGAAGACACGCAAGCCCTAAGCGCAAAGAGGAACAAAAGGGAAGCTGTATTCTTTGTTACAGAAGAAAACAAAAAGGGACGGGTTAAAATAAAGAATAGAGGCTGGCCGTTTTTTTTTAAAGGGGCTTTATTATATTGTTAATTAGGTTTTTTATTTTTAATTTTCTGTTTAAATTTGTTTTTAAATTTTAAACCGTTTTAATTTCTAGTCGTGTGACTAGGGGAGAAGCTACGTGGCGTAGCTCGAGAATTCGCAACTCGGTAGTTGAGTTGTGGCAGGGTTTTGAGCGTAGAGTTAGATTAGTCAATAGCGGGTATAGCGAGTTTACGTGTGTAAGCGAGGGACTATCTAATTTCTAGTAGAAACCTTGGGGGCAGCACGTAGGCAGGGTTTTGCCGAAGCTGGGTAAATTCTGTGTTGTTCTGTTTTATTCTGTTATTTATATTCTGCTATATCTGTGCTGCTATTTTGTGATCTGAATTGAAATTAATTGATAAGCTTCCGCGATTAATTTTTATAATTTACACTATCACCCTATTCACCCCCCCTCTAGGGTGAAATCGATCCTACAAGTGGTATCAGAGCTAGGAATAGAAGTCAACATTTGTTTTAAAAATTCTATTTTTTAAAAAAAAATCAGTTTTTGTTTAAAAATTCGAATTTTTAAAATGGCTTCTTTTAATAATGCTTTTGCAGAAGGTCAATCCATAGTTAGACCACCAATGTTCAATGGTGAATATGCTTTTTGGAAAAATAGGATGAAATTTTTTTTGAAAACCATTGACGCTTGGGATATTGTTGAGACAGGTTATAGAATACCAACTATAACTGTAGATGATCAGGAAATAGAGAAACCAAAGGAACAATGGACAGAACTAGAAAATAAATTACAGAATACTAATGCCAAAGCTATGAATTCTATTATCTGTTCATTAGATCAATTTGAATTTAATCGTGTCTCACATTGTCTAACTGCGCAGGAAATATGGCACATATTAGAAGTAACTCACGAAGGAACATCTCAAGTCAAAGAATCTCGCCTTGCCATGCTAAGCAGCGAATACGAGAACTTTACAATGGCGAAAGAAGAAAATGTCAAAGAGATGTACGGACGACTTTCCAACATCGTATACAAATCAAAAGCTCTCGGAAAAACATACACCGAATTGGAAATAGTCCATAAAATCCTCAGAGTCCTTCCACGAAGCTTTGAAGCAAAAGTAACTGCCATTCAAGAATCGAAAGATTTAAAACAACTCAAAGTCGAAGAACTCATCGGAAATCTCACCACTTATGAGCTAGAAATGAAATTCAAGGAAGAGCGTGAAGGTGGAGATACTCGAAAGAAATCAATAGCTCTCAAAGGAACAACTGAAAGTGATGATGAGAATGATGACGATGATGATGGAGCAGCAGAGCTAGCGCTACTAATAAAGAAATTCAAAAAGTGGAATCGCAAATACGGAAATCCAGCTCGAAATCATGAATTGAAAAACAGAATAGGCAAAGCACTAGACAACCCAGAAGATCAGAAAATCATCTGTTACAAATGCAACAAACCCGGTCATATCAAGCCACAATGTCCTCAAAAACGATCAAATCAAGGAAAGAAACTAAAGAAGAAAAGCTTTGCGGCTACTTGGGATGAAACTGACGAAGATGAAAGTGATAACACCGAGAGTGAGAGTGAAAAAGCAAATATATGTCTTCATGGTGAAGTTACAGACAGTGATGACGACGAGCCAAGCGAGGTATCAAAACTCACTCATTCTGAATTACTAATTTATTTCCATGAAGTAAATGGCTGTTATGAACGACTTAGGGAAAAATATGCTAAACTTGAATCTCAAAAGGATACTTTGATAGAATGCAATAAACAACTTGATCAATTAGTTAAGAACTATCAATGTAGAATTCCTAAGTGTGACAAGTGTCCAACATTTGAAGAAGAAATTAAAAAATCGGAAATCAATATAAAATCACTTGAAAATGAAATTCTGATTTTAAAAGAGAATGAAAATACTAGGAGAGAGAATTCTATTAAAAAGTGCACACAGTTGTTAAACGAAAATGAATCTCTCAAATCACAAGTCCAACAATTGTCAACGACTTTAGATAAATTTTCAAAAAGTGAAAAATCGTTGAATATGCTATTAGGAAAGCAAACTGTTAATACGGTTAGACAAGGACTTGGATATAATAATTCGAAAATTGTTGAAAACAAGATTAATCAAGTTAATTCTATGTGCACAATTTGTAGAAAATTTGGACACGGTCACAATAATTGTTGGTATAGACCCAAACATGTGAAAACTATACCGATTTGGGTTTCAAAAGGCACAAATATAAAATCTCTCAAAGTTAAACAAATTTGGGTGCCAAAGGGAACAATTATAAATTGTTTTGGGTCTACACAAAATCATTTTTCAAAATTTTCTGTCACTAACAACCATGGACCTATAAAAACAAATAGGTCACTAAACTCTCTTCTCGTGTAGGTATGCTGGCAGGCTAAGGAACAACAGCAATGGTACTTGGATTCTGGCTGTTCCAGGCACATGACAGGCGATAAATCGAAGTTCCTTAGCCTAGAAAAGTACAAAGGTGGCAGAGTCACAATGGGGAACAATGACAAGTGTAAAATTGTCGGTAAAGGTAAAGTAGGTAACAATACATTTACCTTGAATGACGTTTTATATGTTGAAAATCTGCACCACAATTTGATATCAATCAGCCAGCTATGTGATAAAGGTATGAATGTTATCTTTGATTCTGACATGTGCAAAATTGTTGACAAATCATCAAAAGAAATTTTATTTTCTGGAAAAAGGAAAGGTAATATATATTCTCTATCTTTTGATGATCTCATCCTCTCTAAATGTTTGGTAGCTAAGGATATAGAAGTGAATTTATGGCATAGACGTTTAGGGCATGCTAGTATGAATTTATTAAACAAATTAAAAAGGAAAAGTTTGGTAAGAGGGTTGCCATCACATGAGTTTGAAACTGAGAACATCTGTAAAGCATGTACTTTGGGAAAACTTAGAAAATCATCGTTTCATGCCAAAAACAATGTAAGCACTTCTAGAGTTCTTGAACTAATTCATATGGATCTATTTGGACCTAATGACATTGCTAGCTTAGGAGGTAAGAAATATTGCTTTGTGTTAGTTGATGATTACTCAAGATATACATGGGTATACTTCTTAGCTAAAAAATCAGAAACTTTTTCATACTTCACAAGATTCGCAAAATTTGTGCAAAATGAAAAAGAAGTCTCTATTGTTTCGTTAAGAAGTGATCATGGTGGAGAATTTGAAAATTATGAATTTGAAACTTTCTGTGATGAAAACGGAATCAAACATGAGTTCTCTGCACCACGTACTCCACAACAAAATGGGGTAGTTGAGAGAAAGAATCGAACTTTACAAGAACTGGCTAGGTCTATGTTAAATGAATATGAACTACCTCTGCATCTCTGGGCAGAAGCTGTAAATACAGCATGTTATGTAATGAATAGAGTTATCATCAGACCGATTCTTAACAAAACCCCCTATGAGCTATGGTTCAACAAAAAACCAAACATCGCTTACTTCAAAGTGTTTGGATGTCCTTGCTATATTCTTAATACAGGTGATCAGTTAGGAAAATTTGAAGCAAAGGCTGATGATGGTATCTTCATGGGTTACTCTTCGAGAAGCAAAGCTTATAGAGTCTACAACAAAAAGACTAAAACAATCGTAGAGTCAATCAATGTGAAATTTGATGAAGGCATTGACGAACAGGATACATCCAAAAGCAACGTTGAAGAGGAGAAAGAAAAAGATGAATTTGAAAAACCAAAAGAAACTGCTGATGCTAAAGAAACCACAACTCAAGAAGTCCGAAGAAATCTGGATCCAGAAAAACTGAAATACAAAACAGACCATCCACCAGAATTGGTAATTAGAAACCCTATAGCAGGTATACAAACTCGTTCATCCTTTAAAAATCTATGTGATCTGTGCTTATATAGTGGATTTATTTCAGAAATAGAACCAAATAGCATAGATTCAGCCCTTAATGATGAAAACTGGTTCATGGCCATGCAAGAAGAACTAAATCAGTTTGAACGAAATAATGTTTGGAGTCTAGCATCTAGACCTAAGGATTATCCAGTTATAGGAACAAAATGGATTTTTAAAAATAAATATGATGAATCTGGAAATATAATTAGAAATAAAGCTAGACTAGTTGCTAAAGGATACAATCAAATTGAAGGAGTTGACTTTGATGAAACCTTTGCGCCTGTAGCTAGACTAGAATCAATTAGAATATTGTTAGCTTTTGCTTGCTACAAAGGATTTAAACTAAGACAAATGGACATTAAGAGTGCTTTTCTTAACAGAGTTTTAAAAGAAGATGTGTTTGTTGAACAACCAGAAGGTTTTGAAAGTCATGAATATCCAAACCATGTATACAAACTAAAGAAGGCATTATATGGATTAAAACAAGCTCCCAGAGCTTGGTATGAATGTCTTACTTCTTATCTCCTTGAAAATGGGTTCAAAAAGGGATGTGTAGATACCACACTATTTCTGTTGCATGAAAACAATGATATTTTGATTGTTCAAATATATGTTGATGACATCATTTATGGTGCTACTAACAAGTTATTGTATGAGAAATTTGAAAAAGTCATGCAGGAAAAGTTTGAAATGAGCTTGGTTGGAGAGTTAAAATTCTTTTTAGGATTTCAAATCCAACAAAGCAATAAAGGCACATTCATTTCTCAAACAAAATATATCAGGGAACTTGTCAACAAATTTGGATTGAAAGATGCTAAACCAGCAAGAACTCCCATGAGTACAACACTTAAACTTGACAAAGATGAAAAGGGTAAGACAGTTGATCAAAAGCTGTACAGAGGTATGATTGGATCACTCCTTTATCTTACCGCCTCTAGACCTGACATCATGTTTTCTGTCTGCTTATGTGCGCGTTTTCAATCTAACCCAAAAGAATCTCATTTAAAAGCTGTTAAAAGAATTATAAGATATTTATTGCACACCCTACGGTTTGGTCTTTGGTATCCATCAAATGATAATTTTGAATTGAAAGGTTTTTCAGATGCTGATTATGCTGGAAATTTGGTTGATAGAAAAAGTACTAGTGGAGCATGTTTTATGTTAGGACATTCATTAGTTGCATGGTCGAGTAGAAAACAAAATTGTATTGCATTATCCACAACAGAAGCAGAGTATATTGCTTTGAGCGGTTGCTCTGCTCAAATCTTATGGATGATACAAACTTTGCATGACTATGGCCTAAATTTTAAACGTGTACCACTAATGTGTGATAGCAAAAGCGCAATTGATCTCACAAATAATCCTGTACATCATTCGCGAACAAAACATATAGATGTAAGACATCATTTTATTAGAGATCATATTTCCAAAGAAAATATCTGCATAAATTTTATTTCAACTGATTCTCAATTGGCAGACATCTTTACAAAACCCCTACCAGAAAATAGTTTTTGTAAACTACGACTCAGTCTAGGTGTTTTAGAAATTTGCTGAATATTTAACATTTTTTTTCCCCTACAAATTATCGAAAAGAAAAATAGTGATTGAAAAAGTGATGAGTGTTGATATTGATTATATATTATAACTCGAGAAAGTATAATTAGAAAATTTCTTTAGAAATGTAAACAAGAGTTATAAAACTTTTTGTTGGTAAAAATTCCATGACCATCTCTATACCTATCATATTTCTATCAACCATCATTCATCAAAATTCTATATAGTTTGTCGATATGTGGTATTTTAAACAGGAATCGTTCGTTTTTCATTTTTTTAAATAATAAAAAAATAATAATAATAAAATATATATATATATATATATATATATAAAATAAAAATTAAAAACAATAAATAAATACCAAAGTGTTCACTCTCATTTAAAAGTCCTCACGGTTATGCATGGGTGAATTACTTGGAATTTGTTATGTGCTTCCATGCTCATTTAAAAGTCCTCACGGTTATGCATGTATGGAACACATATCAAAAGTTGATTTTTTTTAAAAAAATAAATAAACAAGTTGATTCTAATCCCATTTAAAAGTCCTCACGGTTATGAGTGGTTAGAAGATACTTGAATTCATTTTTCTAAAATAAATTTGGAATACTACTAATCTCATTTAAAAGTCCTAACGGTTATGCATGATTAGTAGATATTCAAATTCCTGATATAAAAATACCACAAATAGACACAATTGTATGGTTTTATATGATGACATCATCTCCATCATTCTAAAAGTGGAATATGCGCCTAACAATATTTTTATGATTTTTGTTTGATTTTCTATTGAAATTTAATATTTATATTCAATTGGTTTTTAATGTTGGATTAATATCGATCACTTTATCTCTATTTTCTCTAACTCTATTATTCTTTTGCTGATAACAAAAGGGGGAGAGAAAAGTTAAGATTTTGTCAAATAGAATCAATCAAAGGCCAAACAATTTTTCATTTGCATATAGGCTCATTCACACATTTTATTTGTATGCATATATGTAGGGGGAGTCATATATGTAGGGGGAGTATCATATAGAAAGGAAGCATTCAAATAGGGGGAGCAATTGAAATTATCAAATACATTTAATATATTCAAAATCTTAAATATATGTTTGTTATCATCAAAAGGGGGAGATTGTTGAATATGCGCTTATATGATTTTTGTTTGATGATAATAAACATATATACATTCGTTTAAATGTATTTGATAATATACTATTTTATTTTTTCACAGATTAAATAAATATTTGCAGAATAAAATAAATAACACGAAATTTGAATTCAAACGAATATTTTATTCAAACAAATATTTATTACATCTTTGAATAGTACAATTTCAAGCTCTCACTATAACTATACAACTTTGATTACAATTACATCACATTTCACATTTACAATTCACCTCACTACATATCACTCGCACTCGTATTTATCTTCAACTTCATTCCAGTTTGAATCCAGCATCTGAGAAATCTGCAAAAATATTCACTAACGCAGTAAAATTGAAAAAGAAATATTTTTGCAAAATAAAATAAGATATGATTTTTGAAAATGATATTTGCCTCAGTTATTTGGGTTGTTCGTCATCATTTATATTTGAATTCATCATACACGAACAACTTGTGACATACACAGTATATTACTGTATATGCCACAAGGCCGTGCACGCCGATATATACACTTGATTGATTTACAGGGACAGGCGAGCACAGGTCAAACCCAAATGAAAAACCGGGTTCAACTCACGTGCAATAACATTAAAAATCACGACACGAGCACAAGGTCAAACCCGAGTTTTGAAACTGGATTCAACTCAAGTGAAATTTCAAAAATCAACATGATGTGAACCAAGTTCAGGTCAGACCAATCAGTAGCATGCTAATGAAGACTGCATCAAAATGCAAGCACAAAAGTGCACAGCAACCAGAAATACATGCAAGTGCCAACCAGAATGAAGACCACAAGTAACAAAACTCAAGTGCAGCAATGAAACCAAAAGTGTCAAGCAAATGCAACAAAGATGCAAGCTGTAGCATACCAGAAGTACACAAGTACAGACCACATCATCAAGTATGGCAGTAAAACAACTCAAGTGATCAAGCATACAACAAAGTAGTTAATGCTGTGTAATGCAATGCTCATATGTCCAGCCCATAACATGTCCAGATTCAACTATAAGTCCAAGTTCGAAATCAAAGAAATGACACCAGTACACAGTGATACAAGGCAGCAAGTACAACACTGTACAAACTCAAGATGACAAGTTCAACAAAGAAATGCATGTCACCAAGTTCAACAACATACTTCAATGACTAAAATTCGACAAGCAACTGAAGGCAACAGTATAGAAAGCAACAACTCAAATATGCAAGTTCAGACCAAACCAGACACCAGAGCAACTAAAGTGAAAATGATTCAAGCAACAGTGCATAACAAACCAAGCAGTGATTAAGTGATGATACAAGCACTTACACAAGATGAAGCAATGCCACTGATTTTACAACAAACCAAAATAAGATGATATGCACTAACAAATACTCAAACCAGATTATATCAACTCAACAACAACAAAATGCACAAGAACAAGATATGAAAGGTCACGTGTCTAATCCAGTGAATAGCATGAAAAAATAAAAAATCAAGGGCACATGAAGGCCGAGAATAAATTCAAGCCGAACATTGCAAATATACAAGTATGAAATGGTCAGAGTATCAGAAGTCAAAGCCGAGAAATTCATCACGAAATCAACAATACAGAGAATTTTAAAACCAAGTCAATCATCTCAAAGCACATGATAAACAAATGTCTCGAATTCAAAGAATATTGCAATCGGGTCAACAGAGAGATTCACGGAGATAGTCAAGCATCTCAAAATTCAAAACCGAGAATTACAAACCAAGTCGACCGAGCAGTTTCAAATATATACGCATGTGAATCAGTCAAGGAAAATCTCAATCATCAAAGTGAAATCAAACGGCCGAAGACAAATTCAAATATATTTATGCGAACGAGAAAATAGGGTAACGAACCCTATAAATGCCCTAATCATCATCGGCAATCAATCATCGAGTTCAAGCATCAACCTAGTAAAGCAAAAAGATAAAATTACATACCGAAGCATCAGCCAAACTCGATCAAGGAGGAGAAGCCACAAACAATTTAAATTGAAGCAAGCAGATCGAAGTATCAACTATCAAGTGGCGATTCCTCCTGAAGCCCTAATTTATTGAAGGAAGAGGAACGAAGAAGACACGCAAGCCCTAAGCGCAAAGAGGAACGAAAGGGAAGCTGTATTCTTTGTTACAGAAGAAAACAAAAAGGGACGGGTTAAAATAAAGAATAGAGGCTGGCCGTTTTTTTTTAAAGGGGCTTTATTATATTGTTAATTAGGTTTTTTATTTTTAATTTTCTGTTTAAATTTGTTTTTAAATTTTAAACCGTTTTAATTTCTAGTCGTGTGACTAGGGGACAAGCTACGTGGCGTAGCTCGAGAATTCGCAACTCGGTAGTTGAGTTGTGGCAGGGTTTTGAGCGTAGAGTTAGATTAGTCAATAGCGGGTATAGCGAGTTTACGTGTGTAAGCGAGGGACTATCTAATTTCTAGTAGAAACCTTGGGGGCAGCACGTAGGCAGGGTTTTGCCGAAGCTGGGTAAATTCTGTGTTGTTCTGTTTTATTCTGTTATTTATATTCTGCTATATCTGTGCTGCTATTTTGTGATCTGAATTGAAATTAATTGATAAGCTTCCGCGATTAATTTTTATAATTTACACTATCACCCTATTCACCCCCCCTCTAGGGTGAAATCGATCCTACACTTTTGGTCGCTCTTGACTTGTTGGCAAGTAGCGCAGCGACTCACATAAATAGATATATCTCTCTTCATCGTCTTCCACCAGAAAGTTCTTTTGATATCTCTATACATCTTGTTGACTCCTGGATGGATGTTGAATTTTGATTTGTGACATTCATCTAACACTTCTCGTTTCAAATCTGGAATGTCGGGGACACAAATTCTTCCTTTCATCTTTATAACTTCATTATCATCAATTTCAAAACTGGAATTCTCTCCTCGAACTATTCTTCTACAAATTTCCCGAAGAAATTTGTCTTTGGTGTGCTGTCTTGCAATCCTCTTAAGAAGAGTAGGGGAAATTACAAGGTGTGCGAGAACAGCATGTCTTCTGCTTAAAGCATCGACAACTACATTTGCCTTTCCGGGTATATATAGAATGTCTAGGTCATAAGATGCCAGAAATTCCAGCCAACGTTGTTGTCGCAAATTCAAATCTTTCTGGGTGAAGAGATATTTCAAGGATTTATGGTCGGTGAATAATTCGAAGTTTTCACCTAGAAATAAAGAGAGATCGATAAGCATATTTGTAAAGTTAAATTAAATTAAATTCATAGATTATTAAGAAAGCTGAAAAGATTCTTACCCAGAAGATAATTTCGCCATATTCTTAAAGCGAAGATAACAGCTAGAAGCTCTAAATCATGGGTCGGATAATTTCTTTCATGAGGACGTAATTGTCTACTCGCGTAGGCAATCACCTTCCCGTTTTGCATCAATACTGCACCCAAGCCTTCACCGCAAGCATCGGTATAAACGGATAAACCCTGGTTCCCGTTGATAATAGCGAGAACAGGAGTGGTGGTTAATCTCTTCTTCAATTCCTCAAAAGCTTCTTCACATTTGGGAGTCCAAATAAACTTTGCATTCTTCATTGTTAGCTTGGTCAAAGGACTAACTAACTTCGAGAAGTCCTGAACAAACTTCCGATAATAACCCGCTAGGCCCAAAAAGCTTCGAACTTCCTTTGCAGTAGTAGGTCTCCTCCAATCAAGAATGGCAGAAATTTTGCTAGGATCAACAAAAATTCCTTCTTCATTAACAATATGGCCAAGAAATTTGACTTCTTTGACCCAAAAGTGGCATTTGGAAAATTTGGCATATAGAATGTTTCTCCTCAATATTTCCAAGACGATTCTAAGGTGTTCGGCATGCTCCTCTTCGGTCTTGGAATAGACCAAAATATCATCAATGAATACAAGCATAAATTTATTCAATACATCCCGAAACACACGAGTCATAAGGTCCACAAAGTATGCTGGGGCATTGGTTAGCCCAAAAGGCATGACTAACCATTTGTAGAACATATTGGGACCCTTGAAAGCTGTCAAATGAACAGAGTCTTCGGCGATTCATAATTGATGGAACCCTTGAGCTAGATCCATCTTCGAAAAGAAACAAGCGCCGTGCAACTGATCAAATAAATCATCAATTCTGGGAAGTGGAAATTTGTTCTTGAGAGTCTGCTTATTGAGATCGCAGTAATCAGCACACAACCTCAAAGATCCGTCTGACTTAGCAACAAATACGACGGCAGAGCCCCATTCAGAATACTGGGTCGAATCAACCCTTTTTCTAGTAAATCTCTAGTTTACTCGACTAATTCAACCCTTTCCCTAGGTGTCATCCTGCGACTTGCATGAACGACAGGACGGGCATTGGGTACAAGGTCGATTTTGAATTCTATTTCTTGGTGAGGAGGTAGAGATTTCACTTGTTCAAATACATCTGGAAAATCTCTAACAATAAGAATGGACTCCAAGCTGGGTTCAGGATAACCCAAATTATACATCAACCCTTCCCTTTTAGGACTAGGGTCCTCATAAGAAATTTCGATGAAATCCCCAAATTCGGTTTTGATTGAAATCAACCGATTATTGCAATCCAATTTGGCTTCATATTTTGCTAGCCAATCCATCCCGAGTAAGACTTCAAACTCGTTGAAGTCTAGAACAAAAGGACTAGTAGGGAATTGATGGAAAGAGTATGAGATAGGAACATGTCTACATCGAAGACAGAGGTTTGCGGGACCTCCAACTGGATTCCTTACGCATATAGGCTCATCAACATAATCAGGTTCAATATTCAATTCATTAATAGCTTGTTGGGAGATAAAACTGTGTGTAGCGCCAGTATCAAAAAGAACTCTAACAATGCTATCATAAATGGTAGGATTACCTTCCAGAACTCCCTTTCCCTTTTCTGTTTTGGAAGATGTAGGCTTGTCTTTGACTGAGTACACCTTAGCTGTCTAGGCTTGCTTCATAGCTGGGCAGTCTTTTACTTCATGTCCCACCTTCTGACAATAATAGCACTTTCTGGTCTTTACTTGAGCGGATTGATCTCTCTTTGGCTTCTTGCAGCTGTTAGAATAGTGTCCTTTCTCCAAGCAATTATAGCAAGTGACATTCTCTGTTGTGCTCCCTTGATTGCTCTTCTTTCTCTCCTTGCCTTGCCATGGTTTCTTGCCTCCGAATTTCCTCTTCTTCACATTCTGATTGCTTGAGTTTCCTTTCTCCCATGGTGCTTCTTGCATGTCTAGTGTAGCATAACGATATCCATATCAACCAAATCTGAGAAGGATTCTTTGACGTGGCCAGTCATCCCTTCATGGAACTTTTTATTCATCCCACGAATGAATCTCTCATTCTTCTTCAAAGGTGTGTTCACTAATTCTGGGCCAAAGCGAGACAATTCATTGAATTTGTTGAGATACTCCTCGAATGATAAACTTCCTTGCCTTAAGTCCATGAATTCTGGTACATACGAGAAATCCCGGCTGATGGCATATAGCGCTTCTCAAATACTTCCTTGAATCTGCCCCAAATGAACTCATCCTCAGGCTCATCAATAGTGACTGTCTCCCACCATGCTGAAGCTTCATCCTGAAGTTGCCAAGTAGCTATGAGACGCTTCTGATCATCTTGCAGCTTAAGCCCCTTAAAGATTTTCTCACAAGATCTAATGCATGCCTGGGCCTCAACAATCTCCTCTTTGCCGATGAATGGCTTACCCCCAAGCCTTGAGAAGTTCTTATATAAGTCAGTCAGATTCGGCTGATTCTGAATAGGTAAAGCTGCCTCGGTTGTAGGGGGAACTTGGTTAGGTGCTGTGGCCCCCCAACTCTGCCTCTTCGGCCGCTCATCCTTACTATATGTAATTAGTAAGAAAATTGGATTAGATATTTGGACGAGATATCTTAAGAAATATTGGCGGTTAAAGGAAATAGACCAAGAAAATTTTGAGATGTTAATCGATTATACTCATTCTAGGGTATATTTCACCCTATCTCTAATGAGCCATCTAATGCGTTATACTCCATAGCTAAAGTTCTTACTCAACCTTTAGCTCTGATACCAACTGTCACGATCCGAAATTCAACGTTCGAAAATTGACATCAAATACCTCACTTGTATTCGATTGTCAATGATTCAAACATCGAACTCCAGTCGGATGGAGCTTATAACAACATTAGATGAATATAAAACAACGGAAAATAAAATGAATATCATGCATCTATCACAGATACAACATCGCAATAATATCTGTTACAACATTAGAGTACATAATACATGAATAACATTTCCAAATAGAATGACATAATAGAGCAACTATATATCATATGCCAAAAGTCTTCAATGAGATAGAGAATGATAGTGAACACCAAACTAAGCACCTCGAGATCCAAAAGCTTCCAAAATGTCTCTAAGGTATGAGCTTCCAAAAACCAAAAATCTCCAAACCAAAATACTCCAAAATGTAGCTAAAGCCAAATACAGAAAACCTGCTACTAGGCTGCCCGTGTAGAAATGGTGGGCAACCAGAGTTTAGGAAGGAAACAATAAACTCCGGGTCAGTCATGGGACTAGTATGAGTAAACAAAGATAATTGCTTTCAAATAAAACAGATTCATACAAGAAAAACCGGTATGCTTTTGGAAAATGAAACTACCATAAGACCTCCCGCCACACACACAATGCAATCGAAAAATTGGAGGAGATTTCTTCTTATGATTGTCAAATATGCTTGATACGGGAAATTTCTTTGATATTATTACTAGTGCATTGTGTAGAAGGCCATTTCGAAAATATAATATCAATCCTAGCCAACATACGACCAATATCGTATGCCTACTATAGCTACCATCTAAACAGTGGGGCGCCACCATAAGTAAATGGTAGGTAATACAACTAAAACCATACGGGGTTCGTATTGGGAATTGGTTTTCCAATAATGGTCAGGCTAAGGAACTTCCTATGCCACATGGGTACGCCTCTGGCGGGACGTCTCGAGAACCTACCCGGCTCTCTGCCAACACAAGGCCGGGTTACCTCTGTAACTAGGTAACTAATACTCGAGTATGCCACTCCCCGGTCCTTTGGGACCTTTATCCGAGGGCCCTCCATCACAAAGCAACAACCACACAGAATAATGAGATTGAAGCAACCACATAGGTAAGTATCTGGACTCCATACCATGACACTACCTTTTTCCAGAAGGAAATAACATACCCTAAAGGGCGCGACCCTCATAACCTTGCCGCATCTTTCCTGTTTTGACCATTTTCGGGGTGTGAGGTCCGATGAGGTCTCATCCACAAAGCTATGCTTTACACGAGAGCCATGCTTTGATCACAAATGATCAACAAATGATCATCACTATACAGCAGCACTTAGCATGCCACACTACCAAATTGGAAGTATATCGCTGATAACCTTCAACTACATAACCTTTGAGCTCGTACGTCTCAGAGAAGGGTGTTAAGCTAAGAGAATAAATTCTCCGCTACCAACAGATATGTATTTGAAAGAAATCGGCTTTATATCTCAAAGTGTAGTGTCAGACACACGACCATACAAGTCTGTTCCGGGTTCGAACAGAACCGAAGGCACCTCGTCCAATAAAGGAAGAAGCCCTTGCAAATCCGAGCATCCACAATCCCGATCGGACTTCCCATCACTTAGGGAATCCCTATACCGGAGCAACTCGGTGTAGAGACAATCGATAGGTTATCCTATCGTTTTCGAAGACACCCGGTCTTCACCGCCGGTCTTCAAATGCAATCCATTCGTCGAATCACTATTCAGAATGGGTTATATGACACAAAGGTCCTCTCCCGGCTAATCCGAATAGTGAGCGCTCAAATTTAAAACATGTGGGTGTATCAATCTCAAAGGTTCACATTCAGGGTTCGATGTGGGTTTCGGATAACAAACTGAAATCCGACTCCCTGTCGCGCCGAAGTTTAAATGCCATTTTACGGGCAAAAAGGGGTTTCACGAACATATAGGTACAAATCATAAATCACAGTTCATCACAAAGCAATCACAGTATCTCAGCAAAAATATCAATCCAGTATAGAGTATTTGATGATGGTCAATCATCGTCGATTCAAGTGATTGTGATTAAAGTGAATTGGCCATATAATTGTCTTTATTAATCATTTTAAATTAATGTTTAATTCTACTAAATTATAGATTAGTTTAATTGGCTTAATTAGTTAATTATCCTTTGATTTATTATTTTAAACTTATAGATTCTTAATTGTTAATTAATTAAGTTTTAATTATATTTTATAAATTCCCTTTTCTTTAATCAATTAATTTTAGATGGTAAAATCATTGCAAGCCTTAAGGGTTAATTATTCTTCATTTTTTATAAATCAACTTGGTTTTAAATTAACATTTAAACATTTATTTTGCTTTTAAAAATTTTGTTAAGTTAAACTTTAAAACAACTTTTATAAAATTATAAATTTTAAACGCCATTGTTTTATATGCTATTTATCATCATCATTAAATTATTCAAAAAAAAAATTTACTTGAGTTTTTCAAACATTGGCAAAAACTGGGTTACTGCTTTCATTCCTTCACCCGAGGCTTACATCGGGTTTATCCCGAGACAAACATCCCTTAACTTCGGGTTTTCTACCAGAGTGACCCGTGCTTCATTTTTTTTTCGAAATTTGTTTAAGGTTTAAAAATGACACGACAAACGCTAAAGCCACTCGAGTCTCTCTTCGAGTTTCCACGCGATTTCCCCTTGCTGCTCCTCGGGTTACTCCTCGGTCCCTTCCAACCCATCACACTGACAAACTCCATAGCCACGTGCACGTGCACCGGCACCGGAGGCGATTCCAACCACTGGCGAACATCGCCGCACGTCAACTCCCCACCCAGCAACCATCTCCATCCATCGCAGTACCCCATCTCCCCTCCAATCAAAATCAAGCTACAGAACCCAAAAAAAAGCATCAGGCACGCCGACACGTTACCGCCTCGCGCCGCCTCGCGCCGCCTCGCGCCGCCTCCTCTAACCGTCAGCGGCCGTGATATTTAGACCGAAGCTCCTACATCGTGCGACGCTTCGATTGGCTCCATCGACACGATGTTCGATCATCTGAGGACGGCGCAGCATCGACGTTTTCGAACGTGAATCAAAATGATTCTTAAACCCAAAAACAAACTTGAATTCAAAATTTGGGTTTTTAAAAAATCAAACTGCATTTTTCTGGTGATCACGAACCCCCAAACCATCTACGACAGCGAATTCGAGGCTTATAACTCCTTAGATCATCAAATTTTGTTAAAACTTTATTTTTCGATCAACTCCCATTTTCCTGAGCAATATGCAATGAAAAATTTTGATTTTTGTTTCTAAAATAATTACTTTTGATGGTGATTCAAATGGTGTTACTGAAATTCAAATCCATGAGGTTCGAATTTTCACCTATTTTGAGTTGTGACTGTGTTTTCATCTTCCTGTGAAGATAAAACCTGTTTTTATTTGCTTTAATTAATTGTTTAGATGAAATACAAGTTTAAACAATCATTTTATCTAAATTTCTAACATGTTTCAGGAGCAAGGAGGGAAAAAGAATATTGTATTTGGATGTGTTTCACTCTGTAACCAGAGTTTAAGCTTGACAACAAGTTTCTTTTTTTTTTCTTCCAAAGTTTCCAGTAATGCTACAACATGTTTTAATTTGTTTTTTGAAAAATGGTGCAAGTCCAAACACAACTTCAAATTATTACAATTCATTTTCAGAAGGAATAAGGAAGAGAAAGATTGAATTGGATTTTGATATGTTTTATTCTTGCAAAAAGAAGGCTATATGAAATTGAGTTTCACAGTTTCCAGGAAAACTACTTTGCTTTGATTTATTTCAAAAAAAATTAGTGCAAGTTTGAACAAAATCCATCTTGTTTACTGAAACAAAAATTCATGGCTAACCTTAGTTAATCATTCAAATCAAATAGAGACAGGGAAAAAAAGAAAATGGATTTTACAGGTTTTCACTTTTTGTTTATTTTTTTTTCCTGTAACTAAAACAGTGGCCAATATTTTTGCAAGATCAACATGACAAGCCAAGCATTCAACCATACATCCAAATCTCTTGCATACAAACAAAGTTTAGGTTTCCTACATCACCCAGACATACATAAAGCAACTGTGATAAAAAGAAAACAGGGTTTACTCACCTGTTTTTCCAGAGTTTACTGACAGATTCAAACAGAGAGGTGAGGCCTGCAACTTCCCTTCTTCTCTACTTTAATTCTCTTGGGGTTTTAGATCTGAAATTGATGGGTACAGATCTATGATTATTTTTTGTATTCATGCATTTAAATTATCAATAACAGGGGTTTCCATTGTACTTACATTTAAGATTTATAGCAGAGAAAACCTGTTTTTTCTGAAACTTGAAACCAAAAAATAAATAGGTTAAAGCTAATCCTTGATTCTTCCTGTAATAAAATTAGATATTGTTGTATTAAACTCTTGCTTCATCAGGAATTACAACTTCAAATTCAAAATAAATAAATAAAAGTTACTTGCCTTTTTAAATTTTATTTCCAGAAAGAAAAACTGCACTGCCTTAAAACCAGAAGCTTCCCCTTTACAAATCTGCAGTTTAAGTTTTGAATTGATTGTTGAAACTTGAGTTAAAAATCAAAATTCCATAAACTATAAATTTTAAAACAAAACTTACCTGAAAGTTTCACACTACTATTATGAAGCATGAGAAAATATTTCAGATTTTTTTAGCTTGAATGGAAGAAGGCAGTTTCTTTTTTTCTTCTGAATTTTTTTTTCTTTGAATGTTGAAGAAAAAATTGCAAAGATCTTTTGATTACTGCACATTAGGTGTTAGGGTATTTAAAAATTCAAATTTTAGAAGGTGAAGAGTTTCTTGAATTTTTTATTTGAATATTTTATTAAAGAGATGATGGTTTGTGCCATTTGTAAGAAAATATCTTAAGCACTAGATTTGTTAATCATTCAACTTTATTGTGAATGTATGTTTCAGCCTTTGTTGTTTACAAAGCAATGAAAACTTTATAAATTTTATTTTCTATATTATATATACTTTTATAAACCCATACATATATATATTTTTATTCATTTGTGTATATATATGCATATGTACAATGTAAAAAGGAAAGTTGTTTTGACCATTGTATACTTATTCCTTAATGATTTTTAATGCCACTAAATTTTTAAAACATTTATTCCAAATTTAAATTCAAACTTAAATTTTTAAACTTGAAGGGTAAACACTAATGTCCATTTGTATATCCACCCTTAATTTGAACAAATTTAAATTAAATTTTTTAAGGTGTATTCAATGTTACTAATATATGTCATGTTCATATATATAAGATTTTAAATCCAAATGACTTTTAAAACATTTAGTATTTCAATATTTTCAACTCAAAATAAAATTTGAATTCATTCCATATATTATTTCCACTAATTTTATTTGTTTTAGATTTTCCTTCCAATTGATTCTCAAGTTAAACCCCAAGAGTTTAAATATATTATTTATTTTTAATTGAAAATTTTGGGATGTTACATCTGTCTTATTCATTAAAATTAAAGGTTCCATATTATTAACATTTAATATAATACATATATGAATATAAATGTAATCTAAATAATAATGTTTAAAATAAGCAATCCTATCAATATTAAATATGAATATAAGATATAAGATATAAATATAAATATAAATTATATAAATACAAATATAATGCTATAAATCAAATGTTTGAAAGTTAAATTACAAATAGAAATAAAATTAAGAAGCTATGCTAACAATAACTATAATAATGTTACACAAATATATAGGATAAGTTTAGAAAAGAAGACGAATTATTTACATAACCTGTATAATATATATGTGCAATGCAAAGAAACAAAGAAGACAAATTTTTCACATAAATATACAAATATCTTTGTACAAAATATAAATATCAGCAATCATAATTAGGTGTAAACATATTTGAAGACATGTGCATTTAATGCTTTCATCTCAGCACCACAAATATATATTCAGCCGAAATTTGTAATATCACTTCAAATTTACAGTAATTAAAAACAAAATATTATCAAAACAAGTTAATGCTTGTACCAGAAGCTCATATCTCTGTTCAAAGCTGTTCTTATATATACACATCATCTTAATTTAGCTCGTACACATAACATAGTAAACCTGAGAAAGGAGAAAAAGAAAATAAGCATCATCTTTACAAACTTAACTTCATTCAACAAGGCAGAGGTTACAGGGATTCAAACTGCAATTTTTTTTCCAACAACAATTATCCTCTGTTTCAACAGTAATTTTTGGTGAGTAAATGTATCATCTTTGAAATTTAAATCTTGATAATTAGTTCATGAAAATCTTATGTTTGTTGTATATTGTAAATAATTTGTTCTGTGATGTTTGCCGATTACTGGAAGCTCTGCTATGTGATGTTCTTCAATATTTCAAGTTTCTAAACAAAGAAAAGTAAAGAAGATTTATACTTCTTCATATAAAAACACTTAAACTTAGGAATTTAACTAAATAAATTTGTTTAAACTAAAATTAGGGCTTGGAATTCTGTTTTGAAGGTTAACTGTGAATATAGATACCGTAAATTCAAATTTACAGTAAAAAGGAATCAATATGCAAAAATTCGAACATTATAATTTGTTGATTTGATTATAAATATTGAATAAGCATTCAAAAATAGGATTTTTAAAGCAAGAATGAATTTTTTAGTTTAGAGATGTACGACAATTTACAGATGAACTAAAATTACATATTTACAAATTTCTATTGATTTAATGAATCTTTGATGTTGAAATTTGTGGTGAAGTTAGCTTGATGGTTTTCGAATCTAGGAAAAATGTTCAAAAAAATTTCTAATGTAAGAATTTTTGGGACGAAAGGAAAATAGGGTTTTGGGATCATGTTTTCTGTGGTCTGCATGTTCGTTGATTTCGTCACATTGGATCGACCGAGCTACACGAGATTTTAGGAGATGGTAGAGGAAGATGACGACGAGGTATGGCCGGAATCACATCGCCATTGGTGGTCGACGTTGGGTGGTCGTGGCAAATTTCTTTTGGTACGTTCGAGTTGCAGTTCGAATGGAAAGGGTATTTTTGATATCGAATATATCGCGTCAAATTGGGATTTTCATTCGAGTATGGTGTCATTTTGTGGCTTGCAGGGGGCGCCGTGGATCGCCGGAGTGATGGCAAACCGCCGTGCACGTGCACGGCGGCATGGGTGTGTCAACGACTTCGTGTGTTGACTCGACTCGAGTGATACTCGATTAGGAAGAGGGGTTGCTACGGGTTACTCTGCGTGCATGAGTCATTTCGCGTGTCACTGTAGTTTATATTTTAGCTTAGCTAAATAAAAGAAAATGAAGAAATAATAAGCAGTGGAAGAAGAAGGAGTAGAAGGAGGAGAAGATAGAGGGGACGTGGGAAAGTTCAGGGGAAACCCGAGTTTTTCTCGAGCAAACGCGTTGATTTCTTCGAGTTTCAAATTTCTAGGGGTTAGCCAAATAAAATCTTAAGTTAAAAGGTTAAACAACTTTAATATTAATAAAGTTATTAAAGTTGGCAAGGTTTAAGCTAAGACTTGATTTAAAATTTATTAAGAAAGGATTACAAACGTAAGATGGTTAATTATTTTAAATTGAAAGTTAATTAAAAATGTAATTAATTTATACTTGTAATTAAATAAGTAATTTAAGATTAAATAAATTTGTAATTAAAGATTGATATTAATAATTTTATGTAATTAATTTGTATTTACTTATATGTTGTTTGTTCTCGTGCTATATCTTGTTCTCACCCTATTGGATATTTAGAAGTAGTCCGATCTAGGTGTTATTTTGCTCGGGTTAGGCCAAGACTTTTTATGTTACAAGACATGTTGACCTTTGAGTGGTTGTGCTAGCAAGGAGATAAACATTTGGACTTTTAGTTTATCCCATTTAGGAATTTGGACGTTCTATATAAAATGTATAATTGAGATTAGAGAATTGTTAGATTTGTATAACAGTCGAGTTTAGTATTTCATTTTATAAACTAATTTTTATACGTATAAGTTGAGATTTATTCCACTATGATCTGTGACTGTTATTTATATGATATATTGTTCCGATTTTGAGAAATCGGTGTGTCTATTACTTTGTATTAATATTGTACATGTCAAATTTAGTTCATATATTGTATGAAAAGGTATAAATGACGTGTCAGTATTAGTATAAAGATATATTAACATTTGATCGCCCTTAACAAGCCATATTCTCCGGATTAGCAGACGACATTACTTATAATGTTCTTTGCTAATCTGAACATCCCGGTGAGGTCGTTACAGTTTGATATCAGAGCTATATCAGAACAGTATAATATATAATATAATGGATCCTTAACCTACATGACCTAGAGTTCTATCCCCTGAGTGTATGGTAGGCAGTCTTAGTAATTATTGAAATAGGGATAAAAAAATAAAATGATTATGGGAATAATCAATTGCGACATAAATCAATTAGACTGGAATTTAAATATTGAACTTTTGGAAAATAAAATATTAAAATTCTTTTGAGGTTGGAAGTATTTTGAGATCATTGGAAATTAGCTCTAAAGATTTTAAAGAGATAAATTGAAATGAATTAATTTAAAAGTGAATATTTTCTTTTAATAGAGAATTTTTGTAATTTGAGTAAATGAGTTTAAGATTTAAATAAAGTAGGAATAATCAGAGTTGCGCAGCGGAAGCTAGTAATCTGTTTCCGTTGAGCACAACAATTAGTGAATTATGTATATGGTTAGTTGGAATGTGTGCATTGTTGATTGGTTTAGAATTGATTGCTTTGTTGCATTTATTTAAAATAGGATGCATAGATGTTAGTGGTAATAAAATAAATGCTCCTAAATAGTGATTTTCTATTGTGTTGATTTATTTGGACGTTGTTTAAGGATTTTGATCGATATATATGACGCCATGTTATCGATAGGGATTCCTAAACTTCGAACGTGACATTTTGACATAAGAAATATATTTTTGGAAACTGGAAAAATATTCCTAGTTAAAATAAATTGAAATAATATTTTTGCCATGAAACCTTTATGTGAAGTGGATGGGCTTGGTAAGGCAACGTTGATAGCTTATGCAATCAACTTTGTAGTGATGAAGTTGATCACAATAATTCATGGTTTAATATTGTTTCTGGTATGTGAAGAATTTAAAATTTATATATTGGAGAATCAGGTAAGAAAGAAAAATCTTGGATTAAAAAATATCGAGTTTCGAAAACCAAAAAGTGATAAAAACTATTTTGAGATTTATTAAGAGTTGTGAAAAGAATAATACAAGTAAAGATAAAATGAACCAAATAATTTCGAATTAAATTCTAAGAGTTGTAAAGGAGATTTTTTTTTGAATTAGTAACTAGAATAGCTTTTGGGTTGGCAATTTGAAAAAATTTTAACAAGAAAATTTTGAGTTTATAATTTTTGAAAGGATTGAAGATTGGGGATATAAATTAAATATGAATGCTAAATAAATAATTATTTTTTTGGGGTTCATAGAGTCACAACTAAGAGAAATTTTTATGTTATAGATTCTTTTCGCTTAACAAATTGCGAGGACACAAGTCTCTTAAGAGGGGGAGTCTATAACTATCCTGTTGCTAGTGACGTAATTAATTTATGATTAATTATGGTTAATTGATGTTATTCGAAGATTTTGATATTTAATGGGAAAAAATAAGTTTTTTATAATTGATTTAATCCAATAAAAGAAATGAGATATGATTTCTTATATGTGAATTTCAATTTTTATTGTAATAGTAATTAATCAATCAGAGAATTTTAATTATTGATTAATAATAAATTGATATGAGTTAGTAATGAATTATTTTTAAATAATAAAGGGAAATGAGTAATTGTTTATAAAAAATAAAGTTTTTGATAAATTATTGGTTGTAACAGTATTTAGTAAAATTAGGACAAGGGATAAAATAATAAGTTATAATCAGTGTTTTAATTTAATTGTAGTTAATAATATTTATTAACTTAGTGGTTAATTAGCAAAAGAGGATAAACTAATTGGAAAAAAATGATCTAATCATTTTATTAGGCTAAGTAAAGAGGCGAGATAGTGTTTTAATTCTTTTTATTAAAACTGGATTTAGGCTATTCAGCCCATTAGTGAAAATAAAGGAGAATTCTTATCTCCTTTTTATTTGAGAATGAATGATACGTTCATTTTAACTGGGGCAGAAAGTAAACACTAGATTTTTCAAAACTAAGAAACTCATAAACCTAGCTCCTTGGAAAATCACTAGAAATCAAGAGAAAAAATCTGGAAAATAAAAGAAGATATGGGTAAGCCTCCAAATCCTCTTCTCTATTAGAATCTACCGTTTAATTTCATTTTTTTGATTTCTAATTTCTATACTTTTGGATGAGAGTGCTTTTGGGTGATTCTTGTGGTATGTATAGCATAGGAGTTGTAGAAGAAGAGGAGTGCACAAATGTTGTTCTAGAGATTGCATCTTTGTCAAATTGGAGTAAAAGGTGAGTTGAATACTCATATTACTATCTCACAATTATTATTTTTTGTTTGATTGAATGAATTAATTTGTTAATTGAATGGTTTACAATTTGGTCGAAAACTTGGGTGATTGTTGTTTTGTTGTTGCCGAAAATTTAGTGTAAAAATTGCTGTAGTAAAACAACAATATCATGGTGAAAAATAATCCAAATTGACTCAACTTTTATTTGGTAGAAAGTTTATTCAGTTAGCTACAAGTTTTATTTTAACCATTTCTGGAAATTATGCAGTTAAGGTGGTCTAAACTGAGTTAGAATCAAATTGTGTCGATCTGTCTTTTGTATTTGCTGTGTTAAAATCCGAAATTAAAATAACCATAACTTTTAATCCATAAATCCAAGTCGACCAAACCATTTTGTGCTGGAAAGCTGTGACTTCAAGGAATAATTTTTGTGTTTTAAATTTTTGGAAATTTTGTAGTGAAGGTGGTGTAATCTGAGTTAGAATCAAATTGCATCGTTCTGTCTTTTGTATTCACTCTGTCAAAATCCGAAATTAAAATAGCCATAACTTTTTACCCATAAATCCAAATTAACCAAATCTTTTTGTGCTTGAAAGATGAGACTTTTAGTAATAATTTTTGTGCTTAAAGTTATTGAAAATTTTGTAGTTTAATGGATCTAAATTGCACATCAAAACTGAAAATCTATATTGAGTTGTTTTTGAAAAAAGTGTTTTGTTGTTTTTTTGGAGAATTTAGTGCTTCGTTTTTTGGATTTTGGTTGATACCTCAAATGTAATTCCTGAGTTTAAATTCATTAAGTCTATGGATTTAATTTAATTGAGTTTTGGTATGATATTAATATACGTATGGTTTTGAATAAGAAATTATATAAAGTCAGTGTATTAAAATAATATGGATTCCAACTTGTTTTCCAAACAATATTACACCTTTCATAAATGTTTTAAAAAAAAATTATATGAAAATTAAGTATTATTAATAAAATGGTTTTATCACGATAAACAGACTTATTTAATATATGATTTGGAAGAACAAATTTGGAAGCATAAATTTAAGTTGTTTTATATAAATGTTGTATATTCTAGTAATTAAATAACAAAGATGATTTTATGGATTTGAAAATTTGGCTTTTTTAGGACATACCATTGTAGTAGATTTTTAACTAATTAATTATAATACTTATATGGTTTTGAAAATGAATTTGTGGATTCACGAATAAATGTATACTTGATAAGTAGCTTTTGGAATATGGTATATAACCTTATAACCTTATGGAACTCAAGGAATCAATGTGATTTTGGAATATGAAAATTCTTGTTTGGTCAAATAAATACTTTTGGAATAGTTTGGATGAATGGAATATTTCGCTAGGTGACTAATTAAATAAATTTTTTGAGAATCTTAGTTCTATAATGTAGGGAGTACTAATAATTGATATAGTATTATCAATTGGTTTTAATGTTTTCGAATAACGCTTTATTGATTATGGTATAACTCATTGAACAGAATGTTTGAGTGAAATTTACTAACTCAATAGCGAATACATGAATTTCATCGGGTAGTATGGGATGCTTGGTTTAAGTTCTTGTCGTTGAATTGGGAAAGTACTTAACACTTTAGAGCTTTGTTCTCTTCTGGTGTGCGACAAGTTGTTGTTAGATCCTTAAGAGAATGTAGTTTAGGTTTTCTAGTGGTATCCGTAATAAATAATATTTACTAACTTTTAGTAAATACTTGAATTTCACCATATGATATGGGATGTATTGGTTAAATTCTAGTGATTACTGAAGGTGATAGTATTTGGCACTTCAAAGTTTACTCTCTTTTGGTGTGCGGCAAGCGGCTGCAAGATCCTTAAGAAGTTTATTCTTGGATTTCTTTTCAAACATAATAATTTAATAATATTAATAAATGTGGAATTATCTAGTCATGGTTTCTAGGATCATCTTGATCGGTATGGACTATCCTTGAGATCATTTTGTGCTTCTGTGATTCTGTATTCCCGGTCTGAATACAATCCTTGGTATCAGATTGGTTCGAGTGATACCAATTTGCTTGTTTGTTTGCCATGGGTTTTGAGTACAATCGTTGTGATTGTTTTGGATGATCATTACGATCGGTTTGGTTTAAGATCTCTTGGATTTTGCATATTTGGATTATGCGACTGTTCTGTGCTCTTTTGAAATAAGTATATATACTTGTGCCATGTGTTTATGAAATAAACTTATATTCTTATGTCACGTGTTCATGAAATAAATATATGTTTTTGTCTCTTGTGATGGATGTTAAGTTAATTCTGTTATTTTATGTCTAGTGACTAGTTCTTGTTTGTGACGTAAACTTATAACCCTGTACTGAATTAAGCAATGATATTTCCGTGCTTAAAGATATTGTGTTTTGTTCCGTGAGTTCAATCCTAGACATCTGCATTTACTTAATGTTGTTTGTTCTTGTGCAATATCATGTTCTCACCCTATTGGATATATAGAGATAGTCTGACCCAGGTGCGATTTTGCTCGGGTCAGGCTGAGACTTTTCAGGTTACATGACAGGTTGACCTTTGCGTGGTTGTGCTAGCAAGGAGATAAACATTTGGACTTTTAGTTTATCCCATTTAGGAATTTGGACATTTTACATAAAATGTATAATTGAGATTAGAGAATTATTAAATTTGTATAATAATCGAGTTTAGTATTTCATTTTGTAAACTAAATAATTTTTATATGTATAAGTTGAGATTTATTCCACTGTGATCTGTGACTATTATTTATATGATATATTATTCTGATTCTGAGAAATAGTTGTGCCTATTACTTTATATTAATACTGTACACCTCAAATTTAGTTCAGATATTAAGTGAAAAGGTATAAATGACGTATCAGTATTAGTATAAAGATATATTCACATTCGATCGCTCTTAACATGCCGTATTCTTTGGATTAGTAGACGACATTACTGCAAATGTTCTTTGCTAATCTGAGCATCCTAGTGGGGTCGTTACAATATGCATCCTAATACTTATGCTACATCCGGTCTAGTACATAACATGGTGCACATAAGGATCCAATGGATGAAGCATCGGGGATTCTCTTTATACGCTCTTTTACCCCATCAACATGAGGAGCATCCTTTTTAGAAAGAATGATTCTAGATTGTATTAAAACATTTCCATGCCTGGAACTCTCCACACTAAACCTCTTCAGTATAGTGTTTATGTATAGGGATTAGGACAATCCCAGCAGCCTCTTAGATTATCTCTATAGATCCTTATACGTTGTATATAGGTTTCTTCTCCCCTACCCTTCATGGAGAAGCTCTTGGAATGCCAAGCTTTCTTTGATTGCACCAACAAAATTTCATTGCCAATCAATAGAAGATCATGGACATATAGCACTAAGAATTTGACAATGTTTCCTTTTCCTTTCTGTATATGCACACTTCCTTTGTGTTCTGGTAGAAACCAAACTGTATGATTATACTATCAAAATAGTAGTTTCAACTCCTTGAAGCATGTTTGAATCAATAAGTGGACTTCAATAAACAAGCTTGTCCTCACTCCAACTGACCATAAAACCATGGGGTTGTGACATAAAGATGCTCTCTTCTAAATCATCATTTATAAATGTTGTCCTTACCTCAATTTTTCATAATTCGTAGTCATAGAATGCAACAATAGCCAGCATAACTCAAATATACTTAAGCATGGCTATGGGTCCTCCTTTTCGTTACCTACGAGAATACTATAGTATCTCCCCGGTGTGTGAGATTTCCTGCTAGACCTTCAAATAAGTTGCGTATTTTTGTATATAGGTGAACTCGATTCACTCACTAGTTCGGCAACAATGTTTACTTTTTGGATCTCATCCAAATCCACAACCTCGCCGTTATTTCCTTTGACAAAAATTCTCATGTCGAGAAATAATAATCTTTTGTTGCTCAAAATTGTAGAATATATATTCTTGAATATTTAGGATATCTTATAAATTTACATTATTCAAACCAACGTTCTTAACGTTGGTCGGACAACCCCACACCTTCAAATACTTATGTTAGGGTTTCTTACCACATCACATCTCATATGGTGTTTTAGGCATAAATTTAGTGGGCGTTTGGTTCAACATATGCATCATGGTTTCCAAAAAGGCATCATGTCGAGAAACAATAATCTTTTGTTCCTCGGTATTGTAGAATATATATCCCATTGAATTTTGGGATATCTTTTAAATTTACATAGTACCAATATTGATGCTAGTTTATTTGGATCAATGTTTTCAATGTAGGCCAAACGACGTTCAACATATGCGTTGTGGTTTCCAGTGCATATCAATAATAGAATAGAGGTAACTTAGCCTTACTCATCATGGGACGAACCATATCTAATAAGGTCGGTTCCCTCTCTCCGACATATCATTGCGTTGCAGAGCATATGGTTGAGTAATCTGAGAGACAATCCCATTATCTTTTAAGTACCATTGGACTTCCTGTCCAATATACTCACCTTCCCGACAGGATTAAAGGAATTCTATCTTTCGGTTCGTCTGAATTTCAATTACATTCTTATACTCAATAAATTTCTCACAAACATCAGATTTGTTCTTCATAGGACACAAAAATCCTAGTCTCCAGAAACCATCAGTTAAGGTAACAAAGTAAGAACTATTATCCTTGGTGATTACAAGCATTGGGCCACATATATCACTATGTACTAATCCTAAGAGTTCATCAACTCTTTTATTGCTCCCACTGAATGGATGTTTGGTCATTTTACCTTTGAGACACGACTCACACGGCGTCAAATGATTCAAAATCAAGTGACAGAAGAAAACCTTCAGTTTTCAGTTTATGCGGCCTTTTCTCACTAGTATGACCTAGCCTACAACGCCAAAGATAATTCTCATTTACATTGTTAGAAAACTACTCCCATAACAAACATAATTTGTATTGATCGCATTAATTCCATTTTCAGTAACTCCGTCTAGGCTTTATTTCCATCCAAACTAATGTTCATAAAATTATTCGCATGGAGAAATACATATCCGGTCACAAAAAATCTCAAAAAGGCACAATTCATTAAATAAAGTCTTTTACAAAATAGCAATTATTTAATACCAATACAACACCACTAGGAAAACATAAATGATAATCTCCTACTAACATTGCATCTACGATAGATCCATCAGCACCTGCATCGGGGAGTGATGCCATGGTCAGTCAAGGTAGGATGGGACTAACAAAAACTACTAGCTGTCACATCCTCGTTGGGACTTCGTACTCCTCGTTCCACTCAAAAGGGGAGATAATCATATTCCTGCTTTAAATTATAACATGGAATAATATGATTTGCGTCACACGTCAAGTCATAAAATTAAATAATATCAATTAATCTTTGTGTATAATATAGAATAACTCGCTGACATCCGAATATCAAATAATCAAACCTCAACGAATTACCCAACATTATACTGGTGTTGAATAAATAAATACACCGTATATGGACGTCCCATGGCGCTCGGTGAAATATAATCATATACACAACACCCTTAATTAATCAATATCAAATAAATTTCTGCTTCACTTGTTAATTCACTCTCGCTTAAAATCGTTTTATATTCAATACTGTTCAAATTTATTATTTTATTATTCAACACAACAAGTAATTATACTTCATCTCGCTCATAGCAGACAAATAAACAATCATCCATTCACATCAATGTATTATTTATTTAATTAGTATTTAACTAGATGAAGATTTTTATTTCAATATATACTACTTCATTTTTGTTTCCCTCGTACTATAAAAATACTCCATTTAACTTCATCACGTAACATTTCTTTTATTTATTTTCGTCTTTTTTTAAAGCGACAATTTTGATTCTCTCATCTAATTTCAAATCCATGTTTCAAAATTATTAACTTGGTTTCAAAGAAAACTTCATTCCACTCGTCGATAAATTTTAAAATCCAAAAACTACTTTCACTTCAAATTTCCTCTTTAATAATATAGAAATACTTTAAGAGAACTTATATATTCCAATTACCTTTAAAATTTCAAATCTGAAAAATATTCTCGATTCAAAATTTTTTGCAAATCAAAATCTATAACTTCAAAATCACTATTTGAAATCCTTATTTATTTTCAGACTCTTCTTTTAAGCTATTAATCCATCAAAAATAATATATATTACTTTCAAAAATTCACTTCATATTTTGTATATATCAAATCCCTATAATCGGAGATTCTCAAATAAAATAGTTTGTATTCATCTATCAGTCACATCAAAATATTATTCATAAATCTTCATCTATTAATTCAAATTTTTCATTATTTATAACTATAAATTTCGAACTTCATTTCATAAATATGCACTAAATATTTTTATAATCATTGGTGAATAAAAATACAAACCTACAAAATTTCGTTATCTTATCAAAACTCCAAAATTCATCTTTTCCAAAATAATTTCCCATTTGAAAATCCTCAAAATTATTACGCTTATATATTTTATTCAAAATCAATTCCAAATTCTCCTTTATAATTTATTTATTTCAAATTTACATCTTTTAATTTATTTTTCTCTTTTTCTAAACAATTTCAAATTCCATTCGATAATTTCAAATCATCAGATTATTACTCAAACAAAAACAACAGTCTAACTATAATTATCGTGGCAACAAGTAATCATAGCTCACAAAACCATTCCTCTAATTCAAGCAATACCAAACATCAATGGTAAGAACCTAAATGCATAGATACAAGAATGCTTTTATTCCGCTATCCTTCAATGTTAAGCATCTAAATTATGGTACCTTTTTATGGTGCTTATATTATATAACAAAATGCTTTTTAAGCGCTATGATTTATTTTTTTGTATGTTTGATGCTTTCTACTATATATTACAGTTTAGTGATAGCATATCAAAAATGAATTTTCTTTAAACACACAACAATATGAACAATATAATAATCGAAGAATATAATAATCAGAAAATGTAATGCATTATGAATATTAGCTAACAATTATTGCACCCTCCATATGGTAATTTAGCACACAAGGTAAAACATTCCTCTAAAGCATAAAGCAGCTTTTCACAATACAGAAAAATTAAATGAAAATTTTCAAATTTAGAAAAAATCAATTGTAGATTTTACATGACCATTAACATCCACAAGAACATTCTCAAGTTTAAGTCCCTATGCATTACCCCATTTTCATAAAGGTGATAAACGACAAACACAATTTCTGCAGTGTAGATACGGTGTAGGTGTATTTGCTCGCAAGTCTTTGCCCAAAACTTGAATCATTTTAGACAACATTGAGCGGTGTATATGGTAGCAGCAGTCAGCGATGAAGGTAGAAACTTTAAGTATTTAATACTCAACAAGAAATGCTTCAGCTATACATCGTGAGTAATAATACTTTAATTTCAATGTCAAATAATGTATATATTGTAGTTATAGTAAATTTCAGTAATAATTGCAAACCTTCGTACCATTTTGAGCTGATTTAAGGAACCATATCAAGAATACACATGGGTTTTGGCATAGATATGTTGAATTAATGCTTCAAGAAATACTTGTATAAATTTGAAGAAAATCCAACATTCATTTTGGAAAAAGAAATCACCAATAGAATTTAGATATTTTATAATTGTATTCATAAATAGAAGATGTCATTCCACTTCATCTTTGTTACCCAAAAGTTAGCTACTTAGTAGCCATACAGAATGAAAATGCACTTAGTAGCTATATAGAATGAATATGCATTTATACAACTGATATTGAAAGTGAACCAAACAAAATCATCTTATGTCATATGTTAAGAAATTTGTTTATTATGCAGGATAATTAAATAAGAGGGAAATTATATAAGTTGTAGTATAGAGTAAGAATTGGATATGTGTCCATACACTACTTCATCCAGGCCCATATATAAAATAGAACAAAGAGTAAAAGAGTAGATAGTGGTAGACCATGAGACAAAAAGTACCTACATCATTATCATTATAAAGTTAATCAATTTTTATAAACATAATTAATTATTATTGTTATCATTACCATTGTTATTGTTATCATATACACATACACAAACATACATACATATAAACTTGGTTACATTTTAGAAAACTTAGTTATTTTCATAAAATTTATTAATTTCATCTATAAACTTAGTTATGTTTTATACAAATTAGAAATTTATAAAATGAATTAGATGTAAAGATGTTGAATACTTTGTAATTTATTATTGTTGTTGTTACCATTATAAAGTTAATTTTCTTAAACATAATTAATTTATTATTATCATAAACTATGTTAAATTTATGAGCTTTTTTAATTTTTATTAACTTAATTAATGAAGTTAATTTTTATAAACTCAGCTAATTTAAAAACATAGTTAAATTGGTTAATAATTTATCATTTATCATTATTATTATTCTAAACTTTGTTATTTTTTATGAAACTTAGTTAATTTTATAATTTATTAGTGTTGGTATTATCATTATTATTATTATAAATTTAGTTAATTTTTATATACTTATTTAATTTTTACAAAACATAATTGACGAAGTTAATTACTATAATTTAATTAATTTATTTTGATTATTATTATATAATTTTAGTTAATTTTCAAAAAACTTATTTAACTTGGTTAATATTTTGTAATTTACTACTATTATTATTATAAATTTAGTTAATTTTTGTAAAACTTATAGTTAATTTATTATTATTATAATTAATGTTATTGTTATTGTTATAAACATAATTATTTATTACTATTATTATTATTGTACAAACTTGGTAAAATCTTGTTTATTTTTTATCATTCGACCCAAAAAAAATTAGTAAGATAAATAAAATTTGACATCTAACGAAAACCCGGCCTAGTTAATTTATTATTATTATTATATAAATTTAGTTGATTTTCATAAAACTTAGTTTGGTTAATATTTCCTAATTTATTACTATTATTATAAACTTAGTTAATTTTTGTTTAGTTAATTTATTATCATTGTTATTAACATAGTTAATTTTGATTATTGTTATTATTATTAGTACTTTATGAACTTGGTAAATCTTGTCCAGTAACAACAGATAGTGTAGAATATGGACAGTAGCATAGGTAATGTGAAGTGTTCAATTTGATATCTTTTGGCGGTTTTGGCAGAAGCAGAGGTAGGCAATAGGCAGTGGAGACATCGTTATGCCAGCGGAAGTTGATTTTGCATGATTATTATGGGTTTAGTTTAGGTTGTTCTAACCAGTTTCTAAAGCTTCAAGGATTACTAGAGATGAAGTTGAGGACAAGTTGAAGTAATTGCTTTCATTAATTCTTTTGTGTTAGTCCATAATTATTGTTGGTGCTTTGTCCATTCCGATCTGTTCCTTTTAGATCTTGTCCATAAAAAAATGCTTCAAGCAATAAAATACCTAATTAATTTTTACAAGCATGGCTAATTTATTATTATTGCTATACCTACGCTTAAACATGAAAAACTTAATTAATTTTTGTAAACTTAGTTAGCTTATTATTAACTATTATAATAATTATTATTATTATTATGATTATTTAGAGTCGGTTATTTTTTATAAAACTTAGTCAACTTGGTTAATATTTTACAATTCGTTATTGTTATTGTTATTGTTATAAACTTAGTTACTTTTCATAAACTTAATTAATTTATTATTATTATTATTACAAACATAGTTAATTGTTATAAAACTTGATTAACATTCATAGACTTGGTTTGTTTATTGTTATTATTGATATTATAATTGTTTATTTTATTATTACTATCATCATCATCGTTACTATAAACTTAGTTAATTTATATAAACTTATACTTTATTATTGTTGTTGTTATTACTACATAAACTTGGTTATTTTTAATAAAACTTAGTTAACTTGGTTAATATTTTATAATTTATTATTTTATTATTATAAACTTAGTTAATTTTTTATAAACCTTATAGTTAATTTGTTGTTGTTGTTGTTATAAGAACTTGTTACGTTTTTATTAAACTTAGTTAATTTTCAGGATTTTATTTAATTTTTATAAAAATTTATTTAATATGTAGAAAATTATTTATTTTTTATAAAACTTGGTTAATTTAGTTAAATTATTATATAACTTAAATTTTATAAATTGATGATTTTTTATAAAACTTGGTTAACTTAATTAATTTTTATAAACTTAATTAACTTAGTTAAATTTATATACGACTTAATTAGTTTTTATAAACTTAGTTATTTCTTTACAGTACTTTATTAACAAAGCCCAAATTTTGTGAAACTTAACTAATTTTTATAAATGTGTTTTATTTTTGTAAAACTTTCTTAACATAGTTAAATTTTACAAAAATTAATTGATTTTTATAAACTTATCACATTTCATAAAATTCCGACACCTCCTTTTCCCGGTTAGTGCTTTACCTAACACCCCAATTCAATATACGTTTAGATGATCAAAACAAGATCGGATTCATATCATATATAATAAAATATACTACACAATAACACACACATTTAAGCGCATAAAAACGTACCTTTTATTTATAGCTTTAGTTATCAATCTTCCCTATAGCAAATCAATGTTTTGTGTACCTATATACCACATAAAAGGAAATAATTATAATGCAAATCTATAAAAGATTTATGTAATACTCACCATATGATTAATTTAGTGATCCATGAAATAGTTTTGACAACTCCAATGCAGCTCAACTTCCTCGTTTTGGTATACTTAGAAACCGCGAACACAAATTCAGATAGCAGCTCCACGCTCGGCTCAAACAGGCTTCGATATGAGCACTTTCAGATCTGATGACATAATATTCAAGGCAGCTTTAATGCAAAACCGCAAGTGATGAATAGACAAGTACATAAATTTTTTTTTACTTAACAATACAATTACCAACCAAAATAATAACGAAAATCAAATACCTAGTAGCTATTTGATCGGAATTCATGCTTGATTATTTTATAAATTGTTTTGACTGTTATTTATAATAAAATTGATGCATATATATATATATATATATATATATATATATATATATGCGAAAATGATATTTTGTTTCTATTTGATATAAGTTGATGCTCTGTAAATTTTAATTATTTAGTTGACCATCATGTATGACAAAAGTTGTGAAGACCCGGAATTTTCAAGCATTTAAAATCGGAATATTTAATTGATTTTAAATATTCAATAGAGTAATTTTAACTTGAATTACGAATATCACAATTTATTTGATAATTAAATTATTGAATTAAATAATTTGAAGTTGAGTAAAATATTGAATCTGGAATTTTAAGCTTGTTAAAAATAATTTGAAGGCTTATAAAATTTATATCGATAATATGGAAAATAGTAAAAGTGTTAAAATTGAATTTGGAAGTGTTTTGTTCGGTTTTGAAATTTATATCGTTTAAATTGAATTTAAAAATAGCCTTCCGAGGTACAGTCTCGGAATTCGACGAAACTAGTTCCATTGAATCCGTAATAGTATATTATTATTGGATTTCAATTTTCGTAATGGTCGGAGTTGTTGTGTGAGCGTACGATATATAAACGCGCTAAAATTTTAATTGATAATAATCAGATGAAATTTAATTTAATTAGTCAAGTTTTTTTTATATGCCACAACCCTTATCTTAAAATCGTGTCCCCTTGTTCTATTACTCACGTTTTCCTTCTGAAGAAAGCTAAGCTGAACCCTTTTATAAAATCACGTAACCTAAATCCTAAATCAAAGTCCAAAACAGAAGAAAAAAAGAATTTTTTTTTAAATAATGGCGACCGCACCCAAATCCAAAATCACGTCTTCCTCCTTCATTTCCTTCTCTCCTCTGTTCGAATTCGAATCCCTCTTTTCCTCTTCATACAACACCTCCAAAAATTCACGAAATTGATCGCACGCAAGTAAATTCGAAGGACCACGACTTGATGGGAGTGTCGTTCTAGGGTTTTAAGCATAAAGGGAGGGTCAGCGACTTCGCGCGTGGTGGCGTTGAGGGCTTTGAGAGCGAGTGGGGTTCGCGTGAAGGCCAGGTGGCGCCAGGAACTTGAGCGAGGTTCATCGTGATCACTGTGTGTCGCGAGTGATGATCGACGATAAGGCAGTGGGGGTTATCGGTGGCGTAGCGTGATTTCTGGGCGCAGCTTTAGGCACGTTGTGGTGGTGGTTCGAATCCAGGGTGGTGCGGTGAGGTATTGTTGTCTTATTTTCTTTCTTTCCCCGATGTATATATATGTATACATATGCTCGTAAACAGAGAAGAAATAATTTTAGATTTGTATATGTATGAAATCGATAGCTATTTTAAATTTAGAATAAATAGATAAACATAAATATGTGTATAGAAGATTTCGGGAAAAATTATAGGAATTTTAAAATATTGTTTAGGGCAATTAATGTATTTAATAAACTTATTTAATTTATCTTAGTTATTGGAAACAATTTATTATAGGAATTAGTTTAAGTACAAATTATTAAATTGAATTAAAATATATAAGGGAAATTAATAGTTCAATTTATTTCAAATATTAATAAATTGTATAATGTTTGTACAAGGTCAAAAATAATGAAGATCAAGCTGGATTGGAATGGATGCTAATAAAATAAAAGGTGAGTTAATCTCACTCAGTTGATTTAAATAATAAAATTTAAATAATTGTTTGAATGGTTGAATTGATTGATGTGCTATAGTATGGTATATTCTAGAATTGGCATATTATATTGTGCTAACGTCTTTGGATGCAGGGAAAACAGGTTGGAGGGATCCAACTGGACCCCTCAACATTTATTATTTCATATTCTCTGTTGTGATTACTTGATATTCTATGATGAATATATTGGAATATTGAATGTTATGATTTGATTGGATATGTTTGGGTATAATGAATTACCAAAAAAATATATAAATTGGGTTTTGGAAAGGAAATAAAGGAAGTAAAGTTGTAAATGAAATAATCTTAGAAAATTTAATAAATTAAGAATGAATTGAGAAAAAGAAATGGAAGTCTGTTAAATACTAATAAATAACTTCGAGTATGAAAAGAAAGGGTTTGAATAGACAGTAATTAATGAATTATAAAATTATGTGATATTAATTTAAATGAATAAGAATTATTTTAAAACTTAAAGTTTTAAATTTAGTTAAAGGAATAAGAAGTAAATTGAGAAATCTAAATTGGTGTTTCAATTAAAGGTATTTTAAATCATAATTAAGGAATAAAATCTGAAATTAAAGGATTTTTGAATAAATGAAGTAAATTGGAAATCAATTTGGAAATTGATTTAAGTGTTTGAAATTGGATATTTGGAAGAATAAATTCAAGGTGGGAACTTATTAAAGGAATGAGAAAATTTGTTTAAAAATAAATAGTGATTTATTTTTAAAGCTTGTGAAGAGAAGTATATTTCTCTGGATAGCCAAGTACGTTTTCAAAGTAAGTTTTTTTAAATTAAAATAAAGGTTTTAATGTTGTTTTACAAAGTATGTTCTTGGAATTTATTATTTCTAAATGTTTAAATTCTAAAGTAAATATTTATTCAAATCTATTATCGTAGTAATAATTTATAAAGAGTGACTTAGTAATTCTGTTTTAAAGGTGAAAACCTAGTTTATATTTATAAAGTAACCTTATTTTCAAATATTCATATAGTATATATTTTTAATCAATTATTGAAGTAGTTTTAATTTAAATATTTTAAAGTAAATTCTAAAGTAAGTAATTTGTTAATCTATTATCGTAATAATTATTTAAAGAATGATTTGGTATTTTGTTTAAAGAAGAAATCTAATGTATAGTTATAAGGTAACCTTATTTTAGTTATTTCTAAAGTATTATTTTAAATTAAGTACTAAAGTAATTTTTCTATATTAAATGTTAAATATATTTTACAATAAAGTGTTTTTAAATTATTTTAAAAATCTAAGTTTTGTGCTTGGTAGTTCCAGTGGAAATAGAAATACCTGGAATTTATTCTGAGAAAGGCAGATAGTTTTGAAAACTGTTTTCAAGAAGTTTGAAAAGTGAAATTATATCTTGTGAAGATATTTTTGAGATAAATAAATAATTTGGGAAATTATTTATTATGTGATGGATGTTGTGAATATTAGTTGATAGTTAAATCACCGATTATCAATATTGGACAAACGCGTTGATCATTTCGAAGAGACCAGGATCTAGATTTATTTCTCGAAAACCACTTCGATCTGGTTTGTACGTTTCGTGGGAAACGAGTTTGTATTCGAAGATGGAGTAGTGAAGTGCAAGGGCTAGTCGCTACTAATCCTGAGGATATTTCCAAAATGGATGTAGTAGGAATAGTGCCTTCGGTTCCATTCGGACCTGGGACAGACTTGTATGGATGAATGCTTGCGAAACACCATCAGGTGGACGATGGGCATTCTAAGGGATATGTTCTAAAAATGTAACGCTTAGCCTTAAGCCTCATCAAATGGGAATGACTGAAAATCAGGGGTTGTGCAGCAAGGCTAGGTGGGTGGCACCCAAGCAGGGTGAGGTCATCCCTGCCTAGATGTCCCTTTTATTTCGGCTTAGTGGGCGATTGCTGATCCAAACCACGGGGTGATCTCACTCGGGATTATCCAGTAAGGGATAGTCCCGGTCTTGTGTTGTAGGGGAGTAGGTGTACTCCTTGGTACTGTGATCTAGGCCACGTACTATGACAGGTGGTACCCCAGTGCCTAGTCATTAGCTGGAAATCCATTCTCCCTACGAACCTTGTACGAGTTTTGTTTGTATTACCCACTCTGTAGCTAGTAGCTAGAATTTAATAATGTAACAATTTCCGCTATTTTATAAGTATTTGTATATAGACCCTATTATAATATCAGAGGATTTCTATAAAAAGTGTTTTAGCTATCGTAAGATAAAAACCCGACATGTTTATTTGTCGCGTGGTCTTACGAGATGCTTTTATTTTCAAAGGATTTTTGAAACTTTAATAATCAACTGGATGTGATTTTCTCATGCTGGCATTCCAGATTGACTCGGGTGTTATTTAACTGTAATGCTCGGGTCAGGCCGAGTATTAAAGGATAAAGGATATGATGCTGTAGAGCACAGGAGACGAGCATGATGACGATACGTACTCCCATACTTGTTTATATATATATATATATATATATATATATATTCCGCTGTGTTGAGTTGTTGTGTATCCATTTGTATGATATTGATGTTGAGCTGTGATTGATGTACTCTGATGATGTAATATATAAACTGATATATTTGATCTTCGAGTATATTTATTATCTATTATACTGTATTTCGCTGCGATGGTTAGATTCTGATGTTGTTTTCTGTTTTCTCTTCTTCTACCTCTTCTTCTTTAACCAAAATGGTTCGTATTTCTGTACAACTTGAGTTGATTTTTGGTAGAATAGTGTTGACTCAAGGGGTATGGATTCGCGGGCTGTTACAAAAGTGATCCAAAAATAGTGCAAAAGTGATACCTTGTAGCTGTCTGATTGGAATTCATGTTTGGTTATTTTGTAAATTATTTTGATTGTTATTTATAACAAAACTGATACCTATATACATGCAAAACTGATACCTAGTTTTTATTAGATAAAGTTTAATGCTTTGTAATTTTAGTTATCTATTTGATTGTCATGTATGACAAAAGTGATACCAAAATAATGCAAAGTCGATACCTAGTAGCTGTTTGTTTAGAGTTGACGCTTGTTTACTTTATAAATTATTTTGACTGTTATTTATATCAAAACTGATATATATATATGCAAAAACGATACTTAATTTCTATTTGATATAAGTTGGTGCTATGTAATTTTAATTATTCATTTGCTGTCATGTATGACAAAAGCGATACCAAAATAATGCAAAACTGATACCTAATAACCGTTTGTTTGGAGTTAATGCCTAGTTGTTTAATAAATTATTTTGACTGTAATTTATATCAAAATTAATACCAAAACATATGCAAAAACGATACCTAACATTGATACTAAAATTGTTAATTATTTTATTTCAAAGCATATGTTCTGTTTGCACCATTATCTCTTAAATACATTGTTATATATTTATTACATACCCAATACTACAAGTGATGCAAACTGATACGAACAATATATTTTGCTTTAAACAGGGTTGACTGTAGTATATATGCCATGATATTCACCGTATCATTGAACATAAGCCAAATACCGATCAAATAAAACCTAAATAAATGTTGCGAACAAGAGAAAAAATTATGGATGACATATTGACGAACAATGATCACTATTCGAGTTTAGCCAAGTTTATGTCAACACCAGAAAAAGAAGAAAATATAAAGAAATAAATTTGTTGTAAAAACTAATGTGATATTTAGTTCAACTAATATACATTTGAGATGTTGTGTACGTGGTTATAAATCTCCTATATCTCGCCCGAGATCTTCTCCGAGACCTCCTTCTCATACTTAAATGAAACGAGACATTAAATCTCCTTCATATCATCTCATTTGAGATATTCAAATCTCATCCGAAATATGGATTGAAATCTCAATCCAAGATCTCACCCGAAATTATATGTTTTTCCTAATGTGTCACAATAAAAGACTTCATTTCTTTTTTATGTTCAAATAATATGATATTACTCAACCATTGCCAAATAAATTAAACTAATAAAGCTCCGCTCTTCTTCAAAACATTAATTTCAATTCTTTTTACAATGTAAATCAAATGTGGTATAATTTTTATTTTTACTCTAAAAATTAGAATTAAATAAGTCATTAAAACATTAACTTTAGACACATAAGTTACTCCGTATATTCCTGAGATAAACTTTAAGATCCGAGATGTCAATCCGAGATGCATACCCAAGATACACTCATCACGTCCGAGATCTCCTTCGATAAGAAATAGTTTATGTGAAAATGCCGGGATGAAACATGACCAAAATCCCAAATTTAAAACCTTGGTTGTGTTAGAAATAATTGAATTTAGCTTTGTTTTAGCATAGATATAAACAGTTGTTGAAATTATGTCAGTTTGTTGTAAAAACTACGATCTTATTTCTGATGTTGTAAAAATTAGTTTTTTAAAACTTTTCTTACACGTTATGTTATCTTATGATTGTATTATATATTAATTTATACCTAAAATTGATACTGTAGTATGCATGAACCAACACTATTTTTGTCATACCTGAAACTAGTAATGATACTAATACAATGAAAAACCGATAACATGTTCTGTTATACCTGAAACTGATACTAGTAGCATGCAAAACCCGATACCACATTTTTACATGCATGAAGCTGATACTAATAGTATCAAAAACTGTTACCAAACAACTAACATTGAACAGACTAACCAACGTCACTTCATAACCTACAAATAAACAAATAATAAAACTGGTACCAGTTATACTACAAAATTGATACTTAAAATGAAACTACAAATATTACTGTATAACCTACGAACAAATAAATAATAAAACCGATACTACTTATACTACAAAACTGGTAATGTAAATAAAACTACAAATGATACTATATGATCAAGTTCAATTACAAAGAGAAAATCAATGATAAATTAAAAATATGCTAAATCAATATACTTATATATCTAGGTTCAATTACGTAAAATTTCCAAAACAAGTATACAACTAAGTATAAATCTCATCAAATTCATAAAGACATGAAAATAAATAATATCTTCTTAGAAGCTCGACTATTACGTTTATTGCGACCAAATTGCTTGCATACGCATTTATTTTGCTTTTTTTTCAAAATATGCAAATCGTCCTTTTCGTTTTATCGAAAGTCTACCGACACAACGTTTCTCCTTAGTTGGCCTAATAATATTTTCAACACTTGCATCAACAACATGCTTATCAAAATTAGGAATATAATAATAGCATTAGCATAAAAAGAACGATAAGCATACATGGTGAAATAATACTCAACATTTTATTAAAGCATTTGTTCCATATAAAGATAGCAATAGCTATGAAAGGATGAATGAAAAACTTCAAGAACGCTTAAAATCATATCTTGATGGCGATCCGACATAAAAACCAAATCATAATCTTCATGAATTATTTGTTTTAAATAATTCAAAAACCATTTCTATTTATCCATATTTTCTAGATAAACTGTACCCATAGCTAAAGGACAAAAACATGTAAATAAAAAACATTAACACCAAATTTATCAAGTATTAACTTAACACTAATATCTAAAAATTGCTACCTGAAAATTAATACCTAAAAATGATATCTAAAAACTGGTAACTAAATACTGATACTATATGGTAAATCATGTTTAAATTTCGATACCTAAAAACTGATACTTAGAAATAATCTAATACATACCATTGCTATAAATATAATACTACAGAATGTCACCTTTTCACAACAATTGATACTACAAAGTATCAACCACAATAACTTTATTCTCAAACACATAAGAAATCTCAACGGACAAAGGAGTAAGTTGAGACCAATAACGATAAATTTCATTCTTCATATCATAAAAAGAATAATCAAAGGACGATCGAGTGCTGAAAGTATTATCATCAAATACAAACAAAACAAGAAAACTATTGTCACCAAAGCCAAAAAAACATCAGCAAAAAATGTTTTCTTTGGGTAGTCAATTTATTATAGTACAATTATTCTTTTACACAACAACAATCACAAAAAAACAAATTTCTTCAAAAATGATACCTACAATAATAAAACTGATACTTAAATACCGATCCTCAAATTAGTTGTAACAACCCGCACATTTAACGATTGTATATTTAATATTTTATTTAAATATAGCATCGTTAGTCGGATTTAAGTCTGAAAAGCTACTTTTTGCAAATAGTCGAATTAGGACTGGAGACCACTTCCATTGAGTTCCATTGAGTTTCTTTTGCAAATTCAAATTATATCTCCAAAATAAAAAAGATGCTTAGGTAAGCATCATCTTCTTCTTCTCCATCTCAATTTCTCTCCAATTTCAGAAATTTCCTATAACCTAACTTAGGAAATATTTGCTTGTGATCTTAGATTGGAGCCTTTAGAGTTGAGATTGAAGAGTGGTTGATCTTCCTTTGTTTTCAAGCTTCTCCTTCCTTGTTTTTGTGTAAAAGGTGAGTTTTTGAACTCACATCTACTTCTATAGCTATCATGGTTGCTAGGTATGAATTCCTAACACTTATTTATGTTCATTTGCTTTTGATTTGGATTGAATTGTTGAATATTCCAATTTTTGGTGTTTTGAGGCCAAATCTTTAAAAATCCTATCTTTGATGTTTGAACACGTTAGTGGGGTGTTTCGGAGAGCCATACACGGCTGGGTTGTCGCTAGGCGTAAATCTCTAGTCGTCATTGCTCGCTCGTTCGCTTCCGTTCCGTGTTATGGGTTTTGCCTCGCAAGGAGGCTAGCTGAAACTGCTGATGAAGCAGGTTCAGTCGACTGAACCAGGAGGTCATTCGCCTGAACCAGGGGCAGAAAACTCTCTATCCCCCTATCAGTCGACTGACCTGATGGTCCATTCGACTGACTAGGAAACCCGAAAGTTTCCAGGCTCTGGGTCAGCCGACTGACCACCTAGTCTAGTCGACTGACCTGCTTGCTTCAGCCAAATTTTCCTATTTTGCTTGAGATTCCAATTTTTATCGATTCATGACTATCTGATTTGCTATTATCATTTATTATCGACTTTGATGACTTCTGCTTCGAGATTTTTGGGAATATCCATCTTGTTGGATTCGGTATTGATTTCTATGGATTTGATTCACGTCTTCGTATGTGAATTTTTGGTGATTGATTATTTCTACAATCATGTTTGGGACTTGTCACTTTGAAATACAAAGGTTTCTATACTGGTAGTAAATATCCAAACCCTTTTTCAAAGATGATTTCAACTCTATTTCTAATACAAAGCTATTTATAAAAGCGTTTCCCAACCTATTAGTATATACAAACCTTTACCTCCTTCGTACGAGAAAATCTAATTAAACAGCTTAGCAAAACAAGTGGTATGAAACATCTGCGTTTACTTCATCAGTTAATTTTTGGACTTGGTCGATTGAAACTCTTATGACAATTTTCGAGTGGGGATCTACAATTTTTTCGTAAATACTTAAGCTAAGCCAGTGGTTATGGGACATGAAGTTAAACTCATTTATTTACTAGCTTAGTGTAATTCACACTTTTTATTGATCAATATGATCATTTTGTGATTTAGACTAGCGATATGCTATATCTCTTTGTCCATGTGAGGGTACCTCATTTTGTTGAGTTTCCTCTCATTTCTTTTTTAAGCTAATGACCTATTGGTTCTTTGGAGTTTCGACTCATTTTTGTGGGCTAGCGACCCATGCTCTTTTATGGAGTTCGGTTCATCGGACGTACCGTTGTACTATGTCGTTGTCCATCTTATCAGGTTCATCGGGCGTACCATTGTACTATGTCGTTGTTTTGAATTATTTAAGTTTTAGGTTCCTCGGGCGTACCGATATTGGACTACGTCGTTGCATCGGCTCTGGTTAGCGACCATGGGTTAGCGACCCGTTTGTGATACACGTGTTGGTGAGTTTTCATGCTCCCGTTTTGTCGTAGGCCTGCCCCTTTTGTGATACACGTGTTGGTGAGTTTTCATGCTCCCGTTTTGTCGTAGGCCTGCCCCTTTTGTGATTTTTGGATTTCTTATTGATGATTTCTAGAATTTGTGATTCACCAATTTTGTGATTGCCATTGATATCTTTGTCAATATTTGCGGTTTGGTGAATGAAATAAAGAATATGACATTCTTTTAGTGCTTTGATATTTTTTTGAGAGATTGTATGATTTTTTGGTTGTCTAATGTATACTTTTCATAGTATGGCATTATTGTTATCATACTTTTTTTGTCATATTTCTTATTCTATCTCATTTTATCTAATATTTATAGCTAGACTGATCCGTTTATTATTTTCTTATTAAATAATACTCGGGTCTGACAGAGATGTTACAGGTGCTTCTGCTTGACTCCTCTTCTAAGAACATTATCTTGCTTTTGACTAACTGCTCTAGTTTAGTAGTTTTTGTTGTTATACATTCGAGATAGAGACTCCTTGATGTATACTTATTCTTTTATCTAGCACTTGTACCTATTCTTTTGTTATATTGTGGATCTTATTTGACCACTACTCTGATGTACACTTCTATGTGTTATATTCATATCTATTTCCGCCTTTGTGGTATGGATATCTATGACTGATTTGTGTTACGCTTATTTCTATATTTGTATTCGAAGATCATATAGCCACTGTGTAGTAGCTTTGAGTTTGTATTGGTATGTCGGGTTTCCCCTTGAAAAGAAATGCATGTTATGCTATCTGACATATCGTTGCTCGCACAAAGCAATTACACGGATGGTCGCTCCTCAACGGCCTTATTCTTTGTGCTAGTTGACGACATTACCTCGTAGTGTCCTTGGCTAGCGTGAGTATAGAGGTGGGGCGTCATAGCTTGGTATCAAAGCCAAACTTCGAAGCAATGTGGAATAATCTGGCATCATTGCCCTAAGTCCTTCTTAGGAGTCGTCTTTAAGATTTAATTCGAGTCTTCGTACCGTTTTATCCTATTTTCTTTTAGAATACCTTGTTTTATCAATCATGATTGTTTGACATTCATTTTGTGAATAACCTTTTTCTACTTCTTTCTTTCTTTCTTTCGTAAAGAAGAGAAATGTTTAGACCAGGCCGTCCCAGCGCCGGTCAATCCAGTGCTACTCCTCAGGATGGAATATTTATGTATGCCCAACAGCTTTTAGATCATGTAAAGAATGCTCAAGCTGTCGGACCCATTCCAGAGCCTACTCACCCAAAATCCGAATTTGCACACCTGTGCAGTGATTATACAAATTTGGGTGGAAAGTCGTTCAAGGGTTCCGAGGGCGTTATCGAAGTCCAAGCTTGGATTAGAACATGTGATCGCATCTTTTCTCGCATGAATCTCATTGATCTTTATCGAGTCCAAATGGCTTCTAGTATGCTCCAAGAAAGAGCATTAGATTGGTATGAGCTTTTGATTTCTGAAATTATTGAAGCGAATCTTACTTGGGAGCAATTCCAGGAAAGGTTTGAATTGATGTTTGTGCCGGAAGCTAAAAAAGTAACTTTAGCTCGGTGCTTTATTGACCTTGTTCAATGTGAATCTTCTATGGCAGATTATGTCGCATCCTTTGAATCCCTCTCTAAATATGAGGTCAAGTACATTAATACCCCATTGAAGAAAAATCAGAGGTTTGTCTATGGTTTGAATAAGAATCTCAAAAAGCCTTTACTTCTAAAATTGGAAGTTTCTTTTGACCAACTTGTTGATATCGCTATTCGACTCGAAGATGCCGATAAAGAAGATGATGTTGAAGTTGGGATTGCCAAGCCGAACTTCAACAACAATAAGAAGAGGCCTATTAAGTTCAAAGGTCCTTATCTAATAAGAAAGGGAAGCAAACGACTCCGACATCAAAGACTACTACCTCTAGTCAAGGGAAATGCTACAATTAGGGTTCTAAGGACCATTTCGCTAATAGATTTCCGAAACCTATCTTTTTTCGTTATTGCAAAAGTTCGGGTCATCTTTTATCTTCTTGTTCCAAACTTCAAAACAAGAACGAAGGAAAGCTAAATGTTGTGCAACCTCATAGTAACACTTCTCGTGGTCAAGGTATTTCTCATCCTATCCTTGATGGCATTATTATGTTTCGTGATCATCCTATTCGAGTTCTTTTTTATACGGGTGCATCCCATTCTTTTATATCAAAAGAACTTGTTGATACTTTTTCTTTAAGTGTTATGTCTTTGATGACTTCTTTGAGAATTGCGAATCCAGTTAGTGGATCCGCAACACTCAGTTTACTTTGTAAAGATGTCGAGATTATTTTATGTGATTATTCTTTCCAAGCCGATTTGCATGTTATGAGTTACTTAGGCTTTGGAATAATTTTGGGAATGGATTGGCTTAACCGTTATGAAGCCCATATCCTATGTCCTGAGCGCACTATTCGTCTTCGACATCCTCAATTTGTTAAGAAAATTTCTACTGTTCTTAAAGATTCGGATTCTAAATTGCAGCAAACTTGTATTCTCTAAACCCTCATGATGACGATAATGATGATAAGGAAGATGTCCACGTTGTTCATCAATTTTTCAATATATTTGAGCCCATTTTAGGATTACCAGCGAGCAATTGAGTTCAGAATTAATCTAATCCCTGGAGCTCTACCTATCACTCGTCCTCCTTATAGTATGTCCAATAAAGAAAATGAGGCGATGCGTAAACAACTATCCGAATTGGAAGAGAAGCAATTTATTCGTTCCAGTTCCTCTCCTTAGGGAGCTTCGGCTATTTTTGTGAAGAAATCCGATGGTACACTTAGGCTTTGCGTTGACTACCGCAAGCTTAATGATCTTACCATCAAGAATAAATATCATTTACCTCGGATTGATAATCTATTCGACCAACTTAGTGGTGCTAGAGTCTTTTCACAGTTAGACTTAGCAACCGGTTTTCATCAGCTTCGTATTGTAGAGGATAGCTTTCCTTTGACATCATTTCGTACACGTTATGGATCTTATGAATGGCTTGTTATGCCATTTGGTTTAACGAATGCTCCAACTTATTTCGTTGACCTTATGAATTGAGTTTTCAAAGACTTCCTCGATCGAGTTGTTCTCATCTTTATAGATGATACTCTTGTTTATTCTAAAACCGAGGAAGAGCATGAAAAGCATCTTCGGATTGTGTTGGAAACTCTTAGGAGAAACCAATTAAAAGAAAAAAATTTCTAAGTTCCACTTTTGGCAATCTCGTGTGAAATTTCTCGGTCATATTATTTCCAAATCCAGAATTTCAGTGGATCCTTCAAAGATCGAAGCGATTCAAAATTGGAAGAGACCGGAGAGTGTAACGGAAATCCATAGTTTTCTCGGATTGGCAGGTTATTACCGTAGTTTTATAAAAGACTTTTCTAAAATTTCCATGCCTCTTACTAGTTTGACAAAGAAGGAAGTTAAATACATTTGGTCGGATAAATGTGAAGCTTCTTTTCAGAAATTAAAAGAACTCCTTTCCGATGCTCCTATTCTTGTGATTCCCGAAGGGAACCAAGATTCTATTGTTTATACCGATGCTAGCTATGTTGGTTTGGGAGCCATTCTTATGCAAAGGGAAAGTGTTATTGCTTACTCTTCTAGGCAATTAAAGTGTGCCGAGACTAGATATGCCACTCATGATTTAGAGCTCGCAGCTATTGATTTCTCCCTTAGAATTTGGCGTCGTTATCTTTTGGGAGAGAAATTTGTTCTCCATACCGATCATAAATGTTTGAAATAATTATTTTCTCAAAAGGAACTTAATTTGTGTCAACAATGTTGGCTTGAGTTTCTTGCATCTTATGATCTTGATATTCTTCATACTCCCGAAAAGGTAAATCGTGTTGCCGATGCCCTTAGTCGTAAGCAACAAGCGGTTGTTTTTATGATGATATCCGAATGGAATGATCTCGGGATTTTATCCACTTGCGAGATTCGAGATTGTGAATTCAGTTTATGTTCATCTCTTGTTCTATGTAGACTTGAGGCTCATCCTTCTCTTTTAGACCGCATTCTTGATTCCCCAAAGCTTGATCCCGAATTAGCTCTTCTTGGCCAAAGTTGTAGGGATAAAATTGATACTGAAGGTTTGAAAGACTTTGATATTGATGCTCGTGGCGGTATTCGAAAAATTGGTAGACTTATCATGCCAAATATTAGTGATCTTCGTAAAGACATTTTGTAAGATTCTCATCGTTCTAAATTTACCATTCATCCCGGTAGTAGTAAAATGTATGCGGATATGAAACGACTTTATTATTGGGATGGAATGAAATCTGATATTGCTAACTTCATTAAGCGTTGCATGGCTTGCCAACTTATTAAGGCCGAGCATCAAAGGCCCGATGGGTTATTGTAAGCTTTGGACATTCCAATTTGGAAGTGGGACCAAATTTCCATGGATTTTATTGACGGTCTTCCCCATTCTCATTCGGTCCATGATAGTCTATGGGTGATAGTTGATAGACTTACTAAATCTGCCCATTTTATACCCGTTCGGTCCAATCGGATCACACCTCCCTTGGCCAAACTCTTTGTTAAAGAAATTGTTAAATTGCATGGAGTTTCTACTTTTATTGTTAGCGATCGTGATCCATTGTTTACTAGTGGATTTTGGAAGAGTTTTCAAAAAGCTTTGGGAATGAAGCTTAATTTTAGCACCGCTTATCACCCTCAGTCCGATGGACAAACCGAGCATGTGAATCAAACTCTTAAAGATCTTCTTCGTGCATGTGTTCTTAATTTTGGTGGAAGTTGGGAAGATCATATTTCTTTTGTTGAGTTTTCCTATAATAATAGCTTCCAGTCTAGCATTGGTATGGAACCTTTCGAGGCACTCTATGGAAGGCCATGCCGATCTCCTTCTTGTTGGCTTGAGGCCGGCGAGAAGTTGGTTTTAGGTCCAGACTTTGTTCGTGATTCCACAGAAAAGATTGACCTTATTCGCCATAGGATGAAAGAAGCTTAAAGTAGACAAAAATCCTATGCCGATAATCGAAGAAGGAAATTAGAATTTTCTGTGGGAGATTTCGTGTTTATTCGTGTTTCACCTATGAAGGGTGTTGTGCGTTTCAGTCGATCGAGAAAACTAGCACCTTGATATATTGGTTCGTTTTCCATCACCGAACGCATTGGCTCCGTGGCTTATCGCCGTTTATTACCGGCTCAATTTTCTGCTATTCATGACATGTTTCATGTTTCTCAATTACGAAAATGCCTTCGAGATTCCGATTCTATTTTTGAGCCCGGCATTATTGAAGAAGTTGAAGTTTCACCTAATTTGACTTATGAGCATCGTCCTATTCGTATCGCTGCTAAGGAGGTTAAACGTTTTCATAATAAAGATGTCCCTCTTGTGAAAGTCCAATGGTCCTCAAATCCTAAAGATTGCTCTTGGGAATCTAGAAAATTCATCAAGCGATCACATCCGGACTTGCTCTCTCGTGCCCCTTAGAGGTGAACTTCTTACTTCAAATTTCCTTTTATGTTGATATGCTTTTATGGTTGTTACTCTTTATTTTCATCTTATGAATTACGATGACGCAATTTCTTTAAGAGGGGATCCTGTAACAACCCGCATATTTTATGATTGTACATTTAATGTTTTATTTAAATATAGCATCGTTAGTCAGATTTAAGTCCGAAAAGCTATTTTTTGCAAACAGTCGAATTAGTACTCGAGACCACTTCTATTGAGTTCAAAATGACGTTTGCAACCTTTTTAAGTATAAACATCGATATGTTTAGAGATAGCTTGAATTTTGACATTTTCACTTAGGGCTTTGGGTTTGGATTTCAGCCCAATAGCCTAACATAAGACCCTAGCCCCACCCCCTCTCCTCTTCATTCAATCTCATTTCCTTACACTTCGAGCTTTAGCAAAAATGGGGAAAGAGATTGGAAATTAAAATCCTAAGCCCTAGTTTCGTTGCAAATTCAAGTTCTAGCTCCAAAATCAAAGAAAAGCTTAGGTAAGCATCCTCTTCTTCTTCTCCATCCCAATCTCTCTCCAATTTCAGAAATTTCCTATAACCTAATTTAGGAAATATTTGCTTATGATCTTAGATTGGAGCTTTTAGAGTTGAGATTGAAGAGTGGTTGATCTTCCTTTGTTTTCAAGCTTCTCCTTTCTTGTTTTTGTGTAAAAGGTGAGTTTTTGAACTCACATCTACTTCAATAGCTATCATTGTTGTTAGGTATCGATTCCTAACACTTATTTATGTTCATTTTCTTTTGAATTGGATTGTATTGGTGAATATTCCAATTTTTTGTGTTTTGAGGCCAAATCTTTAAAAATCCAATCTTTGATGTTTGAACACGTTAGTGGGATGTTTCGGAGAGCCATACAAGGCTGGGTTGTCGCTAGGCGTAAATCCCTAGTCGTCGTTGCTCACTCGTTCGCTTCGTTCCATGTTATGGGTTTTGTCCTGCAAGGGGGCTAGGCTGAAACTGCTGATGAAGCAGGTTCAGTCGACTGAACCAGGAGGTCAGTCGACTGAACCAAGGGGCGGAAAACTCCCTATCCCCATATCAGTCGACTGACCCGATGGTCTAGTGGACTGACCTGGAAACCCAAAAGTTTCCAGCCTCTGGGTCAGCCGACTGACCACCTAGTCCAGTCGACTGACCTGCTTGCTTCAGTCCAATTTGCCTATTTTACTTGAGATTCCAATTTTTATCGATTCGTGATTATCCGATTTGTTGTTATCATTTATTATCGACTTTGATGACTTCTACTTCAGGATTTTGGGGAATATCTATCTTGTTGGATTCGGTATCGATTTTTATGGATTTCGTTCACGTCTTCGTATGTGAATTTTCGGTGATTGATTGTTTCTACAATCATTTTTGTGACTTGTCACTTTGAAATACAAAGGTTTCTATACTAGCAGTAAATATTCAAACCCTTTTCAAAGATGATTTCAACTCTATTTTTAATACAAATCTCTTTATAAAACCGTTTTTTGACCTATTAGCATATACAAACCTTTACCTCATTCGTATGAGAAAATCTAATTAAACGGCTTAGTAAAGCAAGTGGTATGAAACGTTTGCGTTTACTTTGTCGGTTAATTTTTGGACTTGTTCGATTGAAACTCTTGTGAAAATTTTCGAGTGGAGATCTAAAATTTGTTCGTAAATAGTTAAACTAAGCCAGTGGTATGGGACATGAAGCTAAACTCATTAATTTACTAGCTTAGTGTAATTCACACTTTTTATTGATCAATATGATCATTTTGTGATTTAGACTAGCGATATGCTATGTCTTTTTGTCCACGTGGCGACTGTACCTCGTTTTATTGAGTTTCGTCTCATTTCTTTTTTAGGCTAACGGCCTATTGGTTCTTTGGAGTTTCGACTCATTTTTTTGGGCTAGCGACCCATGCTCTTTCATGGAGTTCGGTTCATCGGACGTACCGTTGTACTATGTCGTTGTCTGACTTATCAGGTTCATCGGGCATACCGTTGTACTACGTCATTGTTTCGAATTATTTGAGTTTAAGTTTCTCCGGGCATACCGATATTGTACTACGTCGTTGCACCGACTCTATGGTTAACGACCATGGGCTAGCGACTCGTTTGTGATACATGTGTTGGTGAGTTTTCATGCTCCCGTTTTGTGATAGGCCTCCCCTTTTGTGATTTTTGGATTTCTAGTTGATGATTTCTAGAATTTATGATTCGCCAATTTTGTGATTGCAATCGATATATTTGTCAATATTTGTGGTTTGGTGAATAAAATAAAGAATATGACATTCTTTTAGTGCTTTGAGATATTGTTTGATTTTTTGTGTTGTCTAATGTATACTTTTCATAGTATGGCATTATTGTTATCATACTTTTTTTGTCATATCTCTTCTTCTATCTCATTTTATCTGATATTTATAGCTAGACTGATCCATTTATTATTTTCTTATTAAATAATACTCGGGTCTGACCGAGATGTTACAGGTGCTTGTGCTTGACTCCTCTTTTGGAAACATTATCTGACTTTTAACTAACGACTCTAGTTTAGTAGTTTTTGTTGTTTTACATTCGAGATAGAGACTCCTTGATGTATACTTATTCTTTTGTCTAGCACTTGTACCTATTCTTTTGTGATATTGTGGATCTTATTTGACAACTACTCTGATGTACACTTCTACGTGTTATAATCATATCTGTTTCTGCCATTGTGATATGGATATCTGTGACTGATTTGTGTTATGCTTATTTCTATATTTTTTTTCGAAGATCATATAACCACTGTATAGTAGCTTTGAGTTTGTATCAGTATGTCGGGTTTCCTTTTGAAAAGAAATGCATGTTATATTATCTGACATATTGTTTCTCGCATAATGCAATTACACGGAATAAAGCAAAGATAAGCACGGCTATAAGGGGTCGCAATCCGATGTCCCCCAAGACCAACACTCCGATTCCTCTTCCGCACCTCAATCTCGGGATCCTCATAGGAGAGCTGAACTTTCAAAGCCGTCTCGTACTGTTCCCGCAATAGATCCAACAGTATCGGAGAGACTGGCCGAGCTTAAAGCCAAATTTCCAAAGATTTGCTTTGATGGTTAAAGTTCCTCCCGGCGTTCCACCATATACCTGGAGATGTTAAACAGAGCCACATCGTCTGCACCTACGACGTTTATGTTCAACATGACGCGTTTGTTCATTTGGCTGAAAAACTTTTAGAAGTCTCCATGGAGCGCCAACATGAGATCGATCGCCTGAAGCTTGAGGCTGTCCACGACAAAGATATCATTAAAGCTCAGGACGAAGAGATTGCGACTTATAAATCTGAACTTGAGGCCGCTCAACAGAGCACCAAGGAACCAGCGAAGCCGTAACTCGTCTGGAATCGACTCACAAAAAAGAACTCGACGAGGCGGTACAACGTTGTTGGGCTTTGGCTTTGGAAAAAGATTCAGTACAAAAAGAGAGGGATGCATTTTGTCTCCGGGTTAAATAACTTGAGAAGCGACTCCGCAAAGAACAAGAGGAGAAGGTTGTTACCCAAGAAGAGTCACAACAGTATTGGGACGAGATTGTTGCAAAGCGACTCCTTAAGGGGAAACTTGAGGGAGAGCTTTCTAGAGTTGAGGCGCTGAAGAATAAAACCCGCAAAGAGGGCAAAATGATAGTCTCTAGGGAGATTGACTCCCGTCTTGAGACGGCCAAGGGAGAGGGTGGAGAAGAAATCAAAACCATGTTCGACCCGCTTATTGCCGAATTCAATGCATGCGTTCTCATGCACGGGACGTAACTTTTCTAGGCGAGGGCTATCTCGAATCTTTGGCCGAGGAATGGGAGACTTTAATTGAAATCAAGAAGGCCGAACACGGTATCGAGGAGGTTGATGAGGGGACCTTGATAAAAGAATTCCTCAAGGGAAATGAGCCTTCAGACCTGTCAGCGGCTAAAGCTATTTATTGCAAAGGCTCCCCTTCAAGAAAAGGGAAAGAAGTTATCGTCGGTCCATCCGGGATTGAGTCTCCAGCTTGTGTGCCTATCCAGCCGACCAGTCGGCTGATACTTGATCCTTTTGAACAGCACATCGGTTATGACCCGGAGGACCCCGGCCTGGGTGTTTATGTTTTTTCACCTATTCCAGAGGGCGAGTCCCCCCTGACGGTTGAGAGCCAGCCGGAACCTGGTAGGCAACTCTTTCACTTTAACATTCCAAGAGTTTTCACTTTCCACCAGAAGCTATCACATTCTAATACTTGCTTTTCGTGATTTTATGCCGGCCATTCTGATCTTGAGCCCACTCCGAGGAGCGATGTCGCCAAGGAGGTTGGGGGAAAAATGAATGAAACCACTCATGCAGGAAAGGCTCCCGGTCCCGATGCTCAGGTGATCGGGGCGCTTGACGAGGACAAATCTGAGACTTCCTCCCCCATCGATGGGAGTTATGAAGTTGAAATTACAGGCATCTCCGAGCACACGTCCGAACTGAGCATGAAAGAGAAGCTTGATAAAGAGAAGGAAAAGACAATCAAGATCAAGATCGAACCTCAAGCTATGGACCCGGGCGACACTTTGAACAAGCCGTTGAAGTTCATTCTCCCAGGCGGGTCCAAACCCGTGGATGCTCCTCATACTTCTTCAGCTGTAACTCCCCCTTCAAAGAAAACCGTCAAGGGTAAACGTACTGGGGAGGAGTCATCGGGCAAAAAGTCGAAGAAGTAGATTTCGCTCTCGTTCAACAAGGGCTACTTTAGATTATGTAATTATTTTTGTTTTTGTAGTTTATGTAACCAAACTTTTGACTCCGAGCTTCGGAGGAGTTGTAGTAGAAACTTATTTTTGATGAATAAAACTTAGTTCTTTTTGCCTTTCGGAAGATTTCTATTATCCGGTTTTCTGTATAATCATGGTCGGAACCCAAGCTATTGCGAGTTACATCAGCTTCTCGATTCATCTTCAAATAAGTTGATAATCTTTTGGCATTATACATTTTTTATTCCACGCTCCGACTTCTTAGAATATTTTCTAGTCCGTATACCAAGGGCTTGATGACTTCAAGTCATCTTATGTCCGGTCCGCCTTCAGGGGACTTGGTCATTTAAACCGTTTATACTCGAGTCTGCGCTCTACGGACTTAGAGTACTCCAGTCCGCACTCCAGGGACTTGGAAGTTTTGAGTCATTTATACTTGAGTCCGCTTTCTGGGGACATAGGGTACTCCAGTCTTCACTCCGGGGACTTGGAGGTTTTGAGTAGTTTATACTCGAGTCTGCGCTCTGGGGACTTAGAGTACTCCAGCCCGCACTTCGGGGACTTGGAGGTTTTAAATCGTTTATACTTGAGTCCACACTCTGGGGACTTAGAGTACTCCAATCCACACTTTGGGGACTTGGAGGTTTTGAGTCGTTTATACTCGAGTCCACACTCTGGGGACTTAGAGTACTCCAGTCCCCTCCGCATTCCTGGGACTTGGAGGTTTTGGATCGTTTATACTTGAGTCCACACTCTGGGGACTTAGAGTACTCCAGTCCGCCCTCCGGGGACTTGGAGGTTTTGAATCGCTTATACTCAAATCCACGCTCTAGGACTTAGAGTACTCCTATCCGCACTCCGGGGACTTGGAGGTTTTGAATCATTTATACTAAAGTCCACACTCTGGGGACTTAGAGTACTCCAGTTCGCACTCCGGGAACTTGGAGGATTTGAATCGTTTATGCGCGTTCGTACGTTAGACAAAGTAATGTATCTCTTTGTCATTCATTACAGCGTTATCATACATAGAAACAACAACAACTCATGGGAAAAAGAAATGGCTTCAAGCCTTTATTAATGTAAGTAAGCTAAATTGTCTTTTCACATGTCGTAAACTAAGAATAAAAACTAGTTGGAAATAAATGCAACTAAAATATGATAGAAATGAACTAAGTGTAATAGTGCCGCAAATGTTCACCATTCCATGCTCGGGGGAGTGTCGCACCATCAACGGTCGCTAGGTTGAAAGTTCCTTCTCCAAGCTTCCGTTCAATGACGTATGGACCTTCCCATGCGGGGCTCATGTGTGACGGAAGTGGGAAAAATCGTTTCAAAATGAGATCACCTACTCTAAAGATTCTCGGTCGAACTTTTTCATTATAATATCGAGCAACTCGGTGTCTGTACGCGGCCGCTCTTAAATTAGCTTAGTCACGTTTTTCATCGATGAAGTCCAAAGATTCCAGCAAGAGATCTTGGTCTGACTCTGGGTCATAATAAGTTACCGATGTGATGGGACTTTAAGTTTCACGGGTAGACAGCTTCCATGCCATATGCCAATGCGAATGGAGTTTGGCCAGTTGCGGACTTATGGGTGGTTCTATAAGCCCAAAGTGTTGTTGGAAGCTCATCCACCCACTTGCCTCTAGCCTTTTCCAAACGTTTTTTTCAATATGGATTTGATTATCTTGTTTACGGCCTCCACTTGTTCGTTAGCTTTCGGATGAGCAACTGCTGCAAACTTTTTCTCAATACCATATTTTTGGCAAAACTCTTTAAACTCTTTGCTTTCAAACTGAGTTCCATTGTCTGTGACGATGGTTCGTGGAAGGCCAAAACGGCATATAATATTTCGTACAATGAAATTAATAACCTTTTTGGTGGTGATATTGGCCAAAGGTTCTGCTTCTGCCCACTTGGTAAAGTAATCGACCACAAAAATCGCGTATTTTGCACCACCTTTGGATAGAGGCAAGGAACCGACTATGTTGATTCTCCATATTGCAAATGGCCAAGGACTAACCATTTGTGTGAGTTCCGTCGGTGGAGCTCTTGGGATTTTCGCATACTTCTGGAATCTGTAACATCTTCTCACGTAGTCTATGGTATCCCGATTTATAGTTGGCCAATAGTATCCATAGCGGAGGATTTTCTTTGCTAGCGTCTGCCCTCCGGTATTGTCGCCCCATTCACCTTCATGGACTTCTTTCAGGACTCGTTTTATCTCATCATGGGCAATGCATCGGAGTAATGGGGTCGAGAATCCCCTCCGATACATTATTCCATCCTGCATTACATAACGAGAAGCCTTACAAATGACTTGTCATCTTTCGCTCCTTCTTTCGGGCACGGCCCCGTGTAACAAGTACTGCTTGAATGGGGGTCATCCATGACTCCTTCTCGATTTCTGTTTCTAACATGAAATCTACCTCCATCATATTTATGCTTGGAACATGTAAGGTTTCAACGGGAAACAATCCCATCTGCTGCGCATCGCTAGTGCTTGCAAATTTTGCTAATGAATTAGCTGCCTTGTTCTGTTCACGCGGAACATGTGAAATATCATAATATTCGAGATTCGCTAGCAGCTCCTGAACTTGGGCCAAATATGGGGCAAGTCTCCGCTCTCTTGCTTGGTAGTCTTCATGCACTTGATACACCACCAGTTGCTAATCGCAAAAGATTTCAACCGATCTTATTCCCAATTCTTTGATGAGTCTTAAGCCGGCAATCAATGCTTCATACTCGGCTTCGTTATTTGTTACTATGAATTCGAGCTTCGAAGCATAGCAAACTGATCGGTTTTCTGGAGTTACCAGGACTATGCCAACCCCCGAACAACGGTTGTTAGATGCCCTATCGATGTACATCTTCCATCGGACGGGAGGTATGACATTGCGGCCGTTTGATTCGTCTGTCATGGCGAATTCAACGATGAAATCCGCTAGCGCTTGTCCCTGTATGGCCTTTCGCGGTAGGTAAGTAATATCGAATTGACTTAATTCGATATCCACTTTAACATCCTTCCAGAAGTTTCCGATCATTGGAGTACCTATCGCAGGGGTTGGTCAGTGTAAACACTGATTGAATGTGCCTGGAAGTATGGGCGAAGCTTGCGTGATGCAATCACTAAGCAATAAGCTAATTTCTCGATCTTGGGATAATTTCTTTCTACCCCCATCAAGCGTTTACTGACATAATATACTGGCTTTTGAACTCGGTCCTCCTCGCGGACCAAAGCCACACTGATAGCGTGCTTGGATACTGCCAAGTATACATACAACATTTCATGGTCGATTGGTTTTGATAGCAATGGGGGGCTCTCCAAATGCCTTACCAAAGCTCGAAATGCTTCCTCACAATCGAATGTCACTCGAAATTCCTTTTTCCCTTCTTTATCACATCGAAGAAGGGAATGTATTTATCCGTGGCTCTGGATATGAATCGGGTTAGCGCTTCCACCTTTCCGTTTAAGCTTTGTACTTGCTTTACAGTTCTGGGCACTTGTATGTCCCGAATAGCCTAAATCTTTTTCGGGTTAACTTCAGTTCCACGTGCATTCACAGTGAAACCCAAGAACTTTCCTAATGCCACACCAAAAGAGAACTTCAAGGGGTTGATCTTCATACCATAATGTCTGAGTATATCAAACATTCTTCTAAGTCTCGAATGTGGTCATTTGACTGTCGTGAATTCACGAGCATGTCATCCACATAGACTTCCATCGTCTTACCGATCTAGTCTTTAAACATTCGATTCACCAGATGCTGATAAGTTGCTTCCACGTTTTTCAATCCAAAGGGCATTACTACATAGCAATATAGCCCCATATTCGTGACGAAACAGGTGTGCTCTTGGTCTGGAATATGCATCGGGATCTGATTGTATCCTGAATACGCATCCATAAATGACAATAATTCGTGTCTGACGGTAGAGTCGACGAGCTGGTTGATTCTAGGTAAAGGGAAACTATCCTTCGGGCATGCTTTATTCAGATCGGAGTAATCAACACAAGTTCTCCACTTTCCATTTGCTTTCTTCACTAGCACTGGGTTAGATACCCATTCAGGGTAGAGGGCTTTGCGGACGAACCCATTGGCTTTTATTTTGTCCACCTCCTCTTTGAGAGCCGCAGACCTCTCCGGGTCCATACCTCTCCTTTTCTATTTTACAGGAATGTATTTCGGGTCTATGTTCAATATATGACTCGCAATTGCTGGAGAAATTCCATACATATCAGAATGTGTCCAAGAAAAAACGTCTAGATTCGCCTGGAGGAAATCAGTAAGATCCTCGGCCACTAAGGGGTCGAGTTGTGATCCAATCTTAAGAACTCGTGATGGGTCATCCCGGCTAACTGGGATGTCGATCATCAACTTGGCCGGTGCTGCATTCGTTTCCCTGGGTTCCCCATCATCATCTCTCCGATCTATGTCTCTAAGGATCCGAGAATGCTGCTCGAGCCAGGGTTGGGGCACTACTTGTCAATAATCAGTCTTCAGAATGCGGACGGAGCTGTCCGCAACCTTTCCTTTCTCTCTCTGCCGAGCTTCTCTCAATTCTGCCACATAACATGCGCGACCGGTCGCCTGATCGCCATGTACAACACCGACTCCTTTGTCTGTCGGAAATTTTAATGTCAAAAACCATGGGGCCAAAGCAGCCCTAAATTCTGCCAAGGCTGGACGACCCAAAAAGACATTGTATGGAAGGTCAACATCCATTACTATGAACGGTAGGATTTGCACTCTCCTACGCTCACCTTCCCCCAGTTCAACTGGTAGCTCTATATACCCCATCGCGTCGGTTGCAGCACCGTTAAAGCCGTGGATATGGGCTTGGCATGGTTTCAAATCTTTCGTTTCCATCTTCATTTGGTCATAAGCTTTCTTGAAGATGATGTTAACAGAGCTTCCGCTATCAATCAGGATTCTTTTCACGTAAGATGGCCCGATGATTGCAGATATAACCATTAGGTCAATAGTAGGAGCCTCCACCTTGTACGCGTCTCGACTCCTAAACACTATATCATCAGTCATCATGCGTTGTTGCTTTGCCGGGGTTCCATCTTCCACATTCCACATTCAACAACATTCGTAATCCGCGTGCCTCAAGGAGGTAGCACGTCGTTCCATCTCCTGCCAATTCTTGTCTGCAGGATGAGGTCCTCCGACAATAGTGTTTATAATCAATCTACCCACAGTCCGAGCAGGTTGTTCTGGTTGGCGTAGAGCCGGCCCGCGTCCAGGGTCTAACGTTCCTTACCTTCCATCTTGCAGGTTTTTGACAAATTCCTACAATTTTTTCTGTCTGATTAACTTTTCTATGGCGTCATGGAGGTGTCTACACTCCTCAGTATTGTGCCCATGGGTCACATGGAGGCGACAGTACTTCCTTGTCCGTTTCTGTTCTTCGGTGGACTCCTTTGGGCGTGGCTTTCTGTATTCAAAGGTGTTACAGGTAGATAGATAAATGTTTTCAAGAGAAGTATTCAAGGGGGTGTATTCATTGTAGGTGGGAATCCTTGACTTTCATTTCCCTGCTTCTCTTTTCTTTCCGGGATTTCCACCTCCGGATCCTTTGGACTGCCCAGGCTTATTCTGGACGTTGACTTGAACTTTTCCTGAACTATCGCCGGTCTACTTCACGGCGATGTTACTTTTCACAGTCTCCTGAACAGGCCCTGGTGCTTTATCTCATCTCATCCATCGAGCCTCCTCCCTCCATATGAATTGATGAGCTTTGGAATAGAATCGTCCCAATGTAGTTGGGGCTTCCCTGCCAACCAATCTCCAAACTTCGAGTCTGGATCTACACCTCGCATTACCGCCATCAAAATTGTGTGGTCGTTAGGATTGCTAACTTCAGTGGCGGCAACATGAAACCTCTATAAGTATGCTTTCGAAAACTCTCCCGAAGCCTGAATTACGCTTGACAAAGATATTACGTCCTTTGGACGGGTAGCATGTATCTTGAATTGTTCAACAAATTTCATTGCCAACTCGTCGAAGCTGGATATAGATCGTGGAGGAAGCCGAGTAAACCACATAGTGGCGATTCCGTACAGAGTGATTGGGAAACACCTACACTTAGTTGCATCGTTTTCCCTTGCCAAATCCATCATCCATTCGTACCTCATCACGTGTTGCCTAGGGTCAGTCTTCCCCTCGTAGGCTGGGATAGTCGGCATATTGAATTTCTTGGGGTACTCAGCCTGTAGGATAACATCTGTGAAGGGAGTATGACTCCTGGACACTCCATAATCTTCGTTGATCAGGCCTTGGTCTCTCTCATCAACTGCCTGACAATGGCTGATAAATTTGGAGTGTGTATGGAAGGTGGGAGGTTGGGTTCCGTTCCACGGGACCGTGTGGGTTGATGTCCCGCTTGATTTAGGTCTTGGTGATCCGGGCGTCCGGTCTCATCACGTGCCTGATCCCTGGCGGATCGATTAGTGGCACCTTCTTGTGCAACTTCATCCTTATGGCGTCTACGCCTAGGAGGTTCATAAGCTGAGGTTGAGCTATCAGATTCAAAATAAGGAGCAGAACTACTTCCAGCATTCTGATACTAACTGCTGGGCAAGCTGAGTCATGCGATTAGTGTTGGTTTGAATCTGCTCAGCAAGTTGCCTTCTACTTTCCCTGAGTTCTCTTATTAAATTGTTGAACTCTGTTTGGGAAACGACCTCCGCTTGGTTCTGGGTGGAGGTTCTTGCGCCTTGAATTGCCGGTTGGTTGCTAGGTCCTATCTGTAATACACTAGCAGTTTCGTGGACATCTGCGTTACGAACACCCTTAAGAGAGTTTGTGCAGAGAGATTAATAAAGAAAGTAAGTTAAACAGAGGATATATGCAGATTTAAATGCAGAAAATACGAACACCAGATTTATAGTGGTTCGGCGTAATTGCCTACGTCCACTTTGAGGTTAATCTTTATTGCTTTTCTTGATAATCGATTACAGATACAATCCGTATACCAATTATATTGAATACAAGTGCTAAGGAAAAAAGATAAGTCTTGAATGAATCTTGAATGCGGCAGAGTCTCCCAGGTGTTCTCGAAAAAAGGTCCATTTCACTATGCCCCTGCCTCTCTATTTATAGACGAAGGTAGGTTAGACTTCCCTGGTGGGCCTAGCAGCTTGGTATCTCGGCCCAAAAAGAGTGATCTCTGTGTACCGACCTAGAGAGGCCGAACGGAAAAATGCCGAGCAAGGCATAAATGCCGAATGATGTTCTCATGCCGAACGAAGTGACGTCGAACAAATTGAATGCCGAACGAGGCATTTGTGCCGAACGAAGTGATGCCGATCAACCTGAGTGCAGAACGATGCATTTATGCCGAACGAAGTGATGCCGACCAGTATGGAGTGCCGAATGACTCTGCCATGCCGAACATCCATAAACGCCGACCGATATTCAATGCTGAACGTCTCTCAATGCCGAATGCTCTCGCTTGTCGAACACTCTCGCATGCCGAACATCCCAAAGATGCCGAACGATATACAATACCGAACGTCTCTCAATGTCGAACGTTCTAGTATGTCGAACACTCTTGCACGCCGAACGTCCAATAGATGCCAAGCGAACTTGAGTGCCGAACGAATCATATGTGCCAGACGACTCTGGAAGCCGAGCACTTTCTAATGCCGAACGCTCCTAAATGCTGAGCGTTCCTGAATGCCGAGCGTTCTTCTAATGCCGAACGATCCGGATGCCAAACGGCTCATATATGTCGCATGGTATGTTAATGCCGAGTACTTAGTTGCCTGGTCAAATCTCCATGCAACACTACTTTTTACCGTACCAATTGCCGTAGTTTACTGGTTTAGCATAAATGTCATAACTAATTGTTAGGTAATGCATTGATAATGAGAAATTTACTGTTATCATAACAACTCTGGTTATTTGTGCAAGTTATAATACATTATAGGTGATTAAGCCGCACACTTTTTTCCTTCTATTTATGATCTAATATAAATATTGGCCACAGTATAAGAATTAATCATCAATCTTAATTTGAGTTATATCCAGTCTCTATAGTGAATTGTGATAATAAAAGTGCTTTTCATTCCCTAAATTTTGTTACAAAACACAAAATAATAGTATTAAATTAAGTTAACTGCAGTTTGGTTCAAATCCCAGATTCATCATGGTAAAAATAAGGAGATTGCTATGGTGAGTTGCTCAAACGTGAGCGGAAAGTTAACTCGCTAACAACTATCATGTCATTTGTCTTTTTCATTTTAATTCATGATTGAAAGGATTTGGAACAGTACTTATATAAGCTTTTTGGTTTGAAATGGAAAAAACAAGGATAATTGTTAGTTTAGGCCAATTTTAAAAATTAATTACAAATTTTGATCGGTTTTATAACTTATTACAAAAGTAGATTATTTTATGCCACATCAGCACCACACGTACTGGTGGCATTTGAAATGCCGCAAGTACGTTTCTTCTTTTCTAAATTCTGAGCGGCATTAGAAATGCCTCCAGTGTGCGGCATTTCGAATGCCTTTCTAATTTTATATTTTTATAGAATAGTTTGCGGCATTTGAAATGCCGCAAACTATTTTTTCTAAAATTTACCGACGGCATTTGAGATGCCGCCAGTACACGTAGTGCTGATTTGGCACGAACTAGCCTATTTTATAAAATAAATTTTAAAACTGGTCTAAATTGGTGATTAGTTGTTGAAATTGGGATAAATTTAAACATTATCCAAAAATAAAGAATTACAAGTGACTTCTCAGTCCCATTGAAGCAACTAAGCATAGAAGTCCTCTAGGTTATTTTCACGTCAACACGATTAAGAAGCTTTTTTGTCGATATTTTCTTTTTTAAAACCCAAGAGAACCCGGCAGGTCGGTAAACCTCTAAGAAGGATAGAGTAAAAAAATACATCGGAAAGGTTCCACTTTCTCTCGGTTAAGCTTCCATTCACGTTTGACCGACTAGCCATAGCAACCACCTTTCACCAATTCTTGATTGTTCCTTGATTTAACGTGGAATGCTTTATTTGAAAAACGAGAGCAGTTGAACTCAATTGTGCAGCTGCCAACACGGCCAACTCTTGCCATGTGATTGGTTAAGTCCATTATTTTCACTTTAAAACCAAATATTAAATGGGTTCCTTTATTAGTAATTCAACCAATAGGATAAGGAGCGATATCAATAGTTGCTTTATGCACAACTGTTACTAATATTCCCGTTGCATCCTGGGGTAGTAACCCTTTTGTGTTATATACTTAGAACCACTGCATGTCTCATTTGATTTGCCAATGGAAGCAATATGAAATTATTTTCGCAATTTTCCACTGTATTAGTTGAGCGATATTTTTTAATTTTTATCAGAAGTTTCCATATTTTTTTATTTACAAGAAATTATTACCAAGAATAAAATTTCTCAGTGTTTTAGTCTCAAGGAAACATCTTTGATATTTTAGCCAGAAGGTCAACTTTCTTTAGGTATCAGTTTTTGGTTATTGATAGCAGTTTTTAGGTATCGGTTTGTAGTTATCGGTAGTAGTTTTAGGTGTCAGTTTGTAGTTATTGGTAACAGTTTTAGGTATCAGTTTTTAGTTCGGTAGCAGCTTTGAAAGAATGTTTGTCCTTATGAATACTTTTGGAAGAATGTTTGTCCTTATGAATAATTTTTAGAAGAATGTTTGTTTTTGTGGTAAAAATATCGAGATCGTGTCGTTGAGGCTAAAACTATACAAATTTTTGTTCTTTATATTAATTTCCCCTTTTATTTATCGTTTTAAGATATAAACTTTAGTCCTTTTGTGTTGAAAATTTCCAACATGAAATAAAACCTCATTGATATGATCTCACTATTAGTAGGATCATTTCTGAAGAATTTTAAATCTTTTAGAAATTCTAACCTATTACGATTAAAATAAATCTAAAAAAATTAACAATAAGAATTAACAAAAAAAATCAATGTTATTAAGTTCAAATCCAATCCAAATCAACAAACTTATAAAAATATCAGATCCAAATTAAAAGTTATTTGTTTATTTATAATTTATGATAAATATTTGTAAGTAATTTAAACATGTAAATGATTAAAATATCTTTGGTGTTCAAACAATTTTCAAGCAAGAAGCTACCAATCAATATATTCATCATTCTTTCTAGTGGATGTAAGTTTAATTATGGAATTTGTTATATGTTCATTATAAGCTATACTAGTCAAACATCAATTTTTTTGTTCCTTTTTTAATTTTGTTTTGCTCTGTTTATTTTATTGCATTTTGCATCTATGGCTATATAAGCATTGCACGTAGAATGCATGTGTTATCAGGCATTGATGCGCAAAATGATGGTTGTTTAATCAGCAGTGTTCAGACAACCATTGGACCAAGAATGCTAAAGGTTATTGATCAGTTGAAATGTTTTGTGATATTCTTTTATATTGATAATTTGGGTATGACTGATATGCTCCATATTGGTTTTAAAACCCAGTATAGCATTTGGGAACACTGTAACTTCCAATAATCATTTCAATTACTAAAAGTGCGTCTCTATATTGAAAAGAACCATTCTTAAGATGCTGACATGTTTAATAACTAAAGTTATTTATTTTTTATTGTTTTCATTCTTGGTCTACTGAAATGATGACACTGTTGTACACCAAACAGATGGTTTGATGGAAAAAGATAACTCAGGATGAGAAAATTTTGATGCAGTCTTTCTTATCCTAGAAAAGTAAAACAACATATCCATATGTAAAAAACTTAAAAATATTATATATACTAAGACCTCATTTCCGCTAGCAAAATAAAATTCTAATACTATATATGTGTGTTTATTGTTTTAAGACCTATCTTGAATTTATCATGAAAGTAATAACATATTTTAATTTTTCAATACATTGATGTTCGGAAAATTGAAAATATATATTAAATGATTGATCACGTTTTTCTTTTGAGTCTTTTTGTTACTCTATAGTGGTTAGATATATGTATAACAGTATTATTTGTTTTATATTTAGAACTTTAGAAAATTTAAATTGTTGTTTATATATTAATATTCAAAATTTTGTTGAAGATAAATGATCTATTCAGCAATATATACGTATTTGTGTATGCATCATTTAATTTCATAAAATCTTGAATTTGTTTTGCAATCACAATTACTTTTACTACGACTTCGATCTTGGAACAAATTAATCCAAAAAAAAGACAATAATTTGGTGTAAATTTCAAAGTAGAATAGTGTCCTTTCTTTATTGTCCATGATTTGAACGTATTTGAGAAAATATTTCTTCAAATCCGAAGGTGCAGCTACGAAAGTGTCTAAAGTAAAATATCTTAACATCGTAATCGCTTAGTACTGATTGGTTTTTGGTCGGTGTTGGTTTTGCTAATTCACATCTTCATTCTATTTCAATACAAATAATTACTTAGTAGTCCCTCTAAAATAAATAAAATTTTAAAGACTAAGATACCCTAAAATAAAATCAACTCTTAAAAAAAATCCTCTCTGTTTTCATTTGGTGCCACCTTTCCTCTTCGCCTTCGTGGCTTCTCAACTACAACCGCAATCGTTTAGTATATTTGTCATTGTCATGCCTTTTAGCATTGTGTCGTTTGAATAGTAGCCACCATTTGTTGTCGAGCACTAAGCACTTTTGCAGCTATATTTAATGCAAACATATTCAAATTGACTGCACCAAAAAGCAATTTTGCAACTATTTTGAGCTACCGATAAAGGACTTTGCAATGACCCAAACCCGTTGTAAAAATATAGAGTCAATAAAATTTTGCAACGATTTAAAGCTATTGTTAATTTTCTATCCAAAGCCATACTACAGCAGATGTGTAGCGCATTTCAGTTATTATGTTTAATATATTGTTTGTAAGAGAGGGTAGCAAAAACCAAAATTATATAAATAAAAAACTTACAGTATTGTGCAGTGGCAAAATATTGATAAATATTGCCTTTTCAAAATATTGTATTTTTTGTATAATTTTGGAATTTTGCTTCTCTCTCCATATAATACGTCTCATATCACAGACGTATATCAGAAACAATATACTAAACATAATAACCGAAACAAACTAAACATAATACACATTCAAATACATCACAACACCGAAACAACATAACTGAAAAGTGAATGTATCATGACTACATTCAATCCACATTTGCTTTCCCTTTGCGCTTGCTGTGTGCTTCCTCTTACGAAAATTTCCAGATTCTTACTTATTTTGACTATCATATACAAAATTGGAATGGCAAAGGACGAATAATTTTTGGCAAAAATAAATTGTAGCAATAACACATGTAGTAAAATGTTTTTTTAATCAAAACTAACATATTTAATCCATTAAAATGAATTGAGTTATTTAAACTCCATTAAACTTAAATGGTTGCAGCGTAGGAAGAAAGAAAATGATGAACTATCTGCATTTTCCAATCCTTGTTGGAAGAAGAAAAGAAATTCGGTATAAGGGTAAGCAATTGATCGACATTCTAATTAATTAATTTATTAATTCATGTTTTAAGATATTCACAAGGTACATTTAAACAATGGTCCCCTTGTTGCATATATGAACATAGCCATATGTTCATGATCATCCTCATTAAGCCAGAAACAGTGGACCAAAATGCATCTTGAATAGTTAAAATGAGAAGTGTGGAGTAAAATGCGGTAATTTCTCATTTCCTACCCGATCCATCTTTTGCTGCAGTTAATTTTATATTGGGTTGTGCTTTATTTTATCAGCCCACAAGCTCTGCATACTGTTATATAAACATAACATTGTAACTCATTTGTATTATTCGAAACCGATGTACAATTTGAATCATCAATACAATTCAATCAAATTCTTCAATTCAAAATTATTCTATAAATCAGATTTCTCAACTTGGTATCGGAACCAACATAGCTTCACAGCAATTCAAATTGGCATTTCAATCTGAATAACCATCAGATCAGATATCATCATCAGATTATCAGATTCCTCATCAAAGATTTTCTCATTATTTGAAGTTCATTAAGAATTTGCTTTCTTAAGTCAGTGCCATATTAGAAGATATTGAATCTTGGTTGCAACTAGACTTTCATTTATAAAGTTTCAAACAAATTCAATCAAATTTCATAAAAAATTCATCATCAGAGTCAAGAAAATCATCAAGAAACTATAAAGAAAGCCTTTACCTCGCCAAGAACTCATCAGCTATTTCTCATCATTTGAATTCAGGCTGTAACTAAATGTTCCGCACGTATCAGATCTTTCTTGACCCTGTAAGTTCCCTTGATATTTTTCTTGGTTGTTTTTCTTTTGAGTTAACATGGCAGGAGATAATGATAGTTCTACCACCTTTGATACATCATCAAACCCTTTGCAATTCGCAAAAAGTTTGATAAAAACTGAGATAATCTCACAGTGCCAACTGTCCATGAAAAGTTCATGTGGAGACTGTTGTTAGAGGCTATGGCCTCGAAGGATATCTTCTTGGCACTATCTCAATACCACCAATGTTCATAACTGATCAAGAAAATAAAACTGTCAGCAATGAAGAGTTTTTATGGCATCAAAGACAGAACAGCCTAATCTGCTCATGGTTTTTATCATCATAAGTGTCAAGTTACTGCCACAGGTTATTGGAAGAAAAACTACCAATGGGTTATGGACTATAGTAGAGAGAATCTTTAACTCCCAATCTACAGCCAAAGTCATGCACTATAAGAGACAATAACACACTAGAAAAGATATTCTATTAATGGGTGAGTATGTAACAAAGGTTAAAACAATATGTGATCATCTTGAGGCAGAAAGACACAAGATTTCAAATGCTGAACAAGTTCTAATCATTTTAAGTGGTTTATGTGAAGAATATGAGGTTTTAATGGCGGTCATATCATCACAAAAGATTACACTTTAATTAGAAAATGTGCATTCAATTCTTCTCGCTCATGAAGGAAGAATTGAATACAAGAAACCTGGTGAATCTGACATGTCTATCAATTATGCTTCAAGTTACAAGGGTAAAAACAATACAACAATAAGCCATATCAGTATTAATAGAGAAATAACCAGTCAACAAGAGGAGATGCATAGGAAATGGAACAACAACAATAAGCCAAGATGTCAAATCTATGAAAAAGTTGGTCATGCAACTCCAAAATGTTACTTCAAACTAAACTTAAACTATGTACCATCGCAGAACACAAATAATCAGAGAAATGTAAACATGAACGCAAATATTGCACAAGCTCAATAGAATTCAAATGGCTAGTCAGAGAACTGCAAAAACCAAATTACAAAACCAGAACATATTCAAGATGAAGAATGGTATCTCAATTCTGGAGCAACCAATCATTTAACAAGCAATCTTGACAATCTCAATCTTGGAAATAAAGAGTGCATTGGTAAACAGTCAATTTGCATGGGCAATGGTGAGTCTAATAGAATTACTCATACTGGAAAAGCTTATATCAAAGATGCTAGACCAATGAGGTGCCTTCATATGTCGCTCTTGGCGTATTTTGCAATAATTATATGTTACCTGAACATGGTTTATGAAGTGGCATTTTGCAATCAACTTGGAACATTTTGAACGGAACGTGGAGTTTGTTTGCTCTTTATAATTTTTCCTACAAAAGTTCTGAAAGGTGTATGTCCTATAGAAAGGCTATTTGGTGTTAAAATTGACTATCATGCTTTGAAAACTTTTGGATGTTTATGTTTTCCACACCTAAGTCAATACAACACAAATAAGTTAGATTTCAAGTCTAAACCATGCACTTTCTTAGGTTATTCCCCCAATCAGAAAGAGTACAAATGTCTGAATAAGAGTGGAAATTTTTTTCTGTTAGTAGACATGTTGTGTTTAATGAATCTATGTTTCCCTTTAGGGGCTCAGACTTGATGATAACCAAAAAGGTATACAATCCAAGGATATCCATACCTGGTTTACCTGTATATACCAAAGCTTGGCATTAAAAGGAGACTGAGAAGACTGAAGGAACTATTGATTCAAACTTGATATGCATGATCAGCCAAGCTATGATCCAGCAGATGAATCCAGCTATCACAATCAGCCTCCTACCTACACAAACGATTAAACTCATCAAGTCAGCAATGAGTCTGCAGACACTCAACATAATCAATATAGAAGAAATGATGAATCTACAAGCACAGAGGTTTCTCAAGTAAGATCTGGCCACCCAATGATCACTAGATCAAAAAGTGGTACATTGAAACCAAAACTCTACACTATAGTCAAAATGACTAAAGAGCCAGATACTTTTAAACAAGCTATAGAGGACAATAATTGGAAAGCTGTCATGGATGAAGAGTACAATGCTCTTATAAAAATTGAAACATGAGAATTAGTAAGTCCTCCTCTACAAATGGACTTACAAGTTGAAGAAAAATCCAGATGATATAGTTAGCAGATATAAGGGTAGACTTGCAGCAAAATGGTACATTCAACAATATGGGTTTGATTTCACTGAAACATTCTCTCATGTGGTTAATCCAACTAACATTAGAGTAATTTTTACTATTGCCTACACAAACAGTGGAATATCAGATAGCTTGATGTAAACAATGCATTTCTAAATGGAGTATTGCAAGAAGAAATTTATATCGAACAACCACAAGGGTACAACCAATTTTTGAACTATGTTTGCAAATTAAACAAGGCAAATATATGGCCTTAAGCAAGATCCAAGGGTTTGGTTTGAGAGGTTAAAAACTACACTGATCAGATTGGGATATCAGCCTACCAAATTTGATAATTCTTTATTTACTAGAACTAAAGAGTCTATTATATGTATTTTAATATATGTTGATATTTACTTGTTATAGGCAACGATGAAGCAGCGATCATGATCTTATCCAGTATATAAACAAGTAATTTTCTGTCAAAGATCTTGGAAATCTAAATTATTTTCTGGGCATAGAAGTTTTCAGAAATTTAAGCTCAGAAATTATTCTAAGTCAGAGAAAGTACATCAATGAAATACTATATAGGACAAAGATGGATGAAGCTAACCCTCAACCAACACCCATGATATGCAACCATTAACTCTCCCAAAACAAGGGAGAACCAATATTTAATGTTAAGCACTATAGAAATGTTGTGGGAGCACTACAATATGCTACCATAACTAGACCTGATATTGCTTTCAATGTTCACAAAGTGTCTCAATTTATCCAGGAACCTCTTAATGAGCATTGGAGAGCTGTGAAGAGGATATTAAGATATCTGAAAGGCACTTCTACTTATGGTTTGTCTCTAAAGACATGCAAAAATCTTAATGTAACTGGATTTTCTAATGCTGATTGGGCAACAGATCATGATGGTAGAAAATCATCTTCTAGTTACTACATCTATATTGGGGAAAATCCAGTTTCATAGTGTTCATAAAAGCAATTAACTATATCTAGATCTAGTACTGAAGCTGAATATAGAAGTGCAGCTAGTGCAACTGCCGAAATATTATGGATGCAATCTTTGCTCGGTGAGCTAAAAATCAAAATTGAGCTAAAACCAACGCTGTGATGTAACAACAAAAGCACTATATATATGTATGCCAATCCAATCTTACACTTCAGAACAAAATACATGGAAATTGATATATATTTTGTTCGAGAACAGATAATTAAAGGCCAGTTGTAAGTCAATCATTTACCAGGGACTTACCAAAGAGTGGATATTCTTACCAAAGCGCTGTTGGCTAGAAATGTTGTAAGATTCAGAGATGATCTGAAAGTAAAGCAAGTCTCCAATCACATCAAAGAGCAAGTTCATGCTTCCTCTGGAACAATCTCAAAGACCGGTGCTGTAAATCAAGCCATGAGAAACAAGGGGAGAATCCGAAGAATGGACAGGGATCAAAAGACAATCTTCCAATTTTTGATCTACTCTCCAGAACTGTCGAGCTGTCTAGAAACTACCTAAAAGGCTAGAATCTCAAATTGAAGCCAACAAAAGTAAAGAGAAGAGAATCTGAAGCTTGAATAGGCATCAAAGACCAAATCTTCAGCCTTTAATTAAGTCTTCAAGTATCTACGTTACAGTTTTCATTTGGTTTTTTGGATGTGAAAGGAAATCGCTCGCTTTCGTCTGCTCTCAGCAATCCCTAGAATCAGATTTGTAGGGGAGAATTAAAATGGGAAGTGTAGCTGTGCATACCATAATCTATCTTTCTTTAGCAGATGCGGTCATTTCTCATTTCCTTCTCGATCCATCTTTTGCTGCATTTTATTATATATTGGGTTGTTCTTAATTTTCTCGGCCCACAAGCTCAGTATACTATTATATAAACAGAGTATTGCATCTCATTTATATTATTCAAAACTGATGTACAATTTGAATCATCAATACAATTCAATCACTTCAATTCAAAATTATTCTGTAAATTAGATTTCACAACTAACTAAAGCGAGAGCAAAAATAGCCGGCCACAAATAATAAATATGGAGTTGTTGATGGGTGCAGAAAAGTCAAAAATAAGTACAGTGTAACATTACGTGAAAGGAGATGATAATGACTGCAAGTTAGTGCTAAAGCAGTGAAGAACGAGACATTATATTGAATAGACAAGTAGTAAGTTGAATTTTGAACTGAAGCACAAATAGTGAATAAAATATAAAAACTGAATAAACAGGACATGTTGCTATGCAAGCAGACTAGAACAGGAAGTTTTATATTAGTGGAAAACAATATATACATCATTCTTTTTTAATGGATATATGTTTAATCCTGGAATTTCTTATCTGTTCATTATGTATAATAAGTCGTACTAGGCAAAGATCAATTTTTATGTTTTATTTTTTTGCATTTTTCATCAATGACTATAGAAGCACTTGCACATAGAATGCATACGCATTGATGCACACGAAGATAGCTGTTTAATCAGTAATGGTCAAACAACCATGGGATTGATCCATTGGCAGATATCTGTAGTGATAACTATCTACTAAATCCATTCAGCATTAACTACGACATATTTGCTTTTTTTCATGCTTATAGATTTAGTAGTAAGAAAGGTAATGCTTATTTGATCAATTTTTTGAAACTGAGCTTGGTATTGAAATGATTTTTATAATTCTTCTATAGTCAAAGTTTTGGTATGATAGTATGGCTCAGTTTGGGTGTTGAGCATCTGCATAACACTTGAGAACGCTATGGATTTCAATAATAGAATGTACCTACTAACTAGATTGTTGGGTCTGGCTTGTTTACAACATATTTGATATAGTTTTTTAACATCATATCATTTTTATATGAATATCATCTATTTGTACAGGTAATGTTGTCCGTTGGTACAAATAATAGCATAAATTCGAACATTATTGGCAGTTGTAATCTAAATGCATGTATCAAGGGACATAATGGCTTTCAGATTTTGTTGGCATTATAGTGTATTGGATTTATAAGAAAACTAAAGATATTGGATTGTAGATATTGTTAATGCGATGTTTACTTTTTTCAAGATGTAAAACAATGGATTTTTTATTGCTGGGCGATCCGTCTTGAATTTATCATGATGCAATAGAATGAAAATATATTAAACGATTCAACATAGTATTCCTTGTCTATCATTTTTGCATTAATCTTCGGAAACAAAAGTATTGTATATATTTTGATATTCCAAGTTTCATAACAACTACATTCAATGAAATATTCATAAACAAGAATACATTTTTGAATATGTCATTTGAAATTTTAAGTTTGTAAACCTTTGAATATCAATGCACATTATAGCTTCACTTTGTGGTTCTAGGGTCATCCCAATTAAGTGTAATATTGATCCTATATTTTATTATGTTGGTTGGGATTTTTACTGTGTTTGTTGGATTATTTATTATGTTGGTTGGATTTGATGTTTTGGGTCCAATTGCATCGGATTCAATTTGATTCTTGTCATGGCTATTATAGCATTTTGCTTATTTTCAAATGCGTGTAGCCATTATATATATAGGCGTGCACGCGTGCACTTACTCTTGGTTGTTTTGAAAAAATATTATTGATTTTTTATTATTAAAAACAGGTAGATGCTAAAATCATTTAGGGTGCCATACTAAGGAATACTGCGATTTTTTTTTCTTTTTATCATTTTGCTCAATGGAAAACCGCCGACCAAACACCTATTTGGTTGGCGGTTCTTCGCCGAACATGGTACCATTAGCATGTAACCTTGTGCTTTTAGCGCCACTCTGAAATTAAGAAATCTACTTTTTATCGTACAGGTGGTTTATCGATTTAGCAAGAAAATTATAACTGATTGATAGATAATGGATTGAGAATGAGAGATTTATTTAATGCAAGCTATAATACCTTGTAAGTGATAACACTACATATATTTTTTCTCTTCTAATTTTGATCTAATACGTGGATTGAATTTTTATTAAGCCAACATTACTTGTTAGTACAAGAATCGATCATTGAATTTAACTTGATTTTTATTTGGTCTCCATAGTGGATTGTGATAAAAAAAACAGTGCTTTTTATTACTTAATTTGTATTACAAAACACAAAATAATAGTATTGAATTAATTTAAATGTTGTTTGGTCTAAATCTTAAATTCAACACCCATGATGAAAATAAAGAGATTACTACGGTGAGCTGCTCAAACGTGAGCCAAAGCTTACTCATTGACGGTTATCGTTTGTCTTTCTCATTTTAATTCATTGACTGAGGGAATATGATACCGTATTCTGTATGTATTTTGGGTTTAAATGAAAAAAAAAATAGAACAACTATCAACGACTTCTCAGTCGCATTTGAGCGACCTAATATAGAAGTAGTTTAGGTGAAAAAGCATATATTATTTTCGGTTCAACACGACTAAGAAACTTATTGAATTGTTCCTTTTCGTCTCAACTCAAAATTCGTTTGAACGGTTCCACATTCTCGGTTTTGGACTAAAATGAAGAAAAAAAGTTATAACTGCCATCGAATAAGCTTCCATTCACAATTGATCGACTAGTCATAGCAATCTCCTTTCACCTAATCTTGATTGTTCTTCGATCATAACGTGGAATGCTTTATTTGAAGAGAGCAGCTGAATCGTGTAGTTTCCAACGCGGTCTTTTATTGTCTTAATTATTTTTAACTTTAAATCAAATATGAAATAGGTTCCATTGTTGGTAATTCAACTAAAATGATAGGGAGTGATATCAATAGTTGCTTTATGCACAACTATTGTTAGTATTCTTGTTATTTGAATTTATTGATGTCAGTTAAGATCGAAGAAGTTGCATTTGATTTTTTCTGTCTACTCTCTTAGTTACAAGATTCTAAGGATTTTGTATTGCATCTTAGGGTAGTATCCCGTTTGTGGTATATACTTTGACCAATTGTATGTCTCATTCGATTGTCAATGGAAACAATATTAAATCATTTTCGCAATTTGCACCTATATGAGTCGAGCGATTTTAGTGACTTTTTCAAATTTTATCATTAGAAGTTTTCATTCTTTTTTATTTATCCATTTAAGATATAAATTTAGCCGTTTTACAATTTCCCCCATATGAGTTTAAGTGAAACTTTTACCAAGTATTATAAGGAAATTTTTGGAACTAGGGTTAGTCATAGGATTAAAGCTAATTGGGAAGAGTTATATCCAGCTGATACTAGGTTAGACCTAGAAGGTTTGGATTCCCTTTCCTGAAGGAGGAAATTTAAGGGCTTTAATGATATGTCAACACGACTAGGCATCTAGTCTCGATGGGTTTTCATTTGGCTAATGTTGCAAGTAGGTAAATTTAATTTGGCTAATGTAATCCTATTGCATAAGAAAATTGGTGTTAATGAATTAAAAGATTTCAAATATATTTCACTTTTAAACTACAACTTTAAAAATATCTCAAAGGTTTTAGCAAATAGGCTTAGTTGGAAAATGAATGATTTAATCGGTATGTCATAAACTGCTTTTATCAAGGGTAAAAACATCATTAATAAGGTTGAGGTTTTTCAAGAGTTCATTAATTACCACTGCAAAAATAATATCACTTGTGTGCTTTTAAAACTTGACTTCATCAAAGTTTTTCATTTGTTAGATTGTACTTTCCTTAGTAACTTATTACTAGCTAGAGATTTTAGCAGAAAATTATTAGGTTGGATTATGACTCATCTTTAAAAAGGCAATTCTAGCATCATGGTAAATAGTATTTTAGATAATAAAATCCAATCAAAACGGAAACTTAGTTAAGGTGATCCTTTTTCACATCTTCTATTTTATTTTGTCGTGGATGTCCTTGCGAGGATTATTAAGCTACTACTTGTAATCGAATATAGGTAAGGTTGGAAATGAGGTTACAAGTTGTGATCTCTACTTTCTTCAATACGCAGACGACACTACACAACACCATGCTCTTACTTCATCTTTGTCTCATCATATTATAGCTTTGAAATTAATTCTTTATAACTTTGCATTACCATCCGGTCTAAAAATTAATTTGATAAAAGTTTAATTCTATTGCTAGACGTAGGTAAGTAGCGAGTCATGTTGCTACCATGTTAATATGTAACACTACTAACTTTCCCATAGATTACTTAGGGTTCTTAATAAGATCAAACAAACTTAGGCAGATAAATGGTAAACTATCATTGATAAAATTAGCAAAAGATTATGTAGGGCGAAATGATAATTTTTTATTGAGGACGTGTAAAGTAGTTCTAATCAACTTTGTTTTACCAGCACTACCCATTTACTGCATGTCATTTTATCTCTTTCTAAAGTAGTTAATCGATAACATAGATAAGATTAAGAAAAATTGTTTACGGGTTGGGGTTAACCTCAATAGCAGTTTAAAGTGTCACGTTGGTGAGGATTCAGTTTGTATACCACGAGACGAGGGAGTGTTAGAGGTAATTAATTTTCATAACTTCGATGTTTCTTTATTAAGAAAATGGTTGTGGAAGTCTAATACAAATAATGGTAAATTAATTTTGAAAGACTTAATTGTTAGTCAATTTTATGGAGGCTCCCATAACTTACACTAATTAACATCTAGCAACTACAATAATTTATCACATTTTTGAAAATCTTTCAAAAATAAATTTTAAAAGGCTTAGGAATTTTAAATTAGGTATTGATTACTTAGTCTATTCGAGTAATAACACATCCTTTTGGCATGATTGTTGAATCTCTACTAACCCTCTTAAAGTAGAATTTACATAACTCTATAATATTTGTAATATCAAATATGTACTAATTTCAAAAGTCTATTGACCTAATTTGAACTTTCCTTGAGAGTTCAATTTAAATATAGACAATAATAACTTCATAATATAGACGATAATAGTGATATCAAAATTTGATGTTAGGATAGGACTAACAACTTTATATGTAATTCATTTTATAAATTTCTAAATTTTTCAATAATTAAATCTAATCTTTAAAATTATGTGGAAAGCAAACGTCCCCCTCTCCCTAAATCCAAATTACGTATGTGATCAATATTATATGAGAAACTTAATACTATTGAATCTTTAAAAAAGAATGTGCGCATTGATTAAAAATGTATTTTTCGCAATACAAACCTATAAATAATTGCACACTTATATTGCAACTGAGAGTTTACTAAATTTGCACTTCTGCACATTTAAATTGTGAGTCTTATTGGTCTAGGTTGAGATTTTTCTTTTTTCTTGTAGGTGATTCTTAGTAGACGCTATTTTCACTGCCACAATAGGGTATATTTGGTTTGTTAGAAAAAGTCATTTCAAAATAATAATAATTCTATAACGGATATTTAGACTTACATAATGCTCTATTTTGTAATAGTTGGACTTCGAATAATACCTATAAATTAACTAATATCAACGGGCTTCAGGAGTTCCTTAAAAGGTAAAACTTGTATTGATGGCTTACATGACAGAAATTGTTAACGATAGAAATGATAATGTCATTTACGTTATCGTACTATATGATTACGCACACGACCATTGTGAACTGCTACTTCTATTAGGTAACTAACTCATGCCTTGATTTATTGTCCTCTAGCTTCCCTGTCCCACCTGCTATATCGGGCACATGTTCCTTCTTTTCCTCTTGCACACACGTGCACGCATATGTATGTATGTATGTATGTATGTATGTAAGTATATAATTGGATTATATACATATATGTTTAAGTCTCTCATTGTTTATTTAGTTTTTCTTCTTCAGTTCTAGCTGTTGACGCAGACGATTTAGATAAGGCACCATCATTTATAAGATAAGCTGAATATCGATATGTTGCTGGGTCTATTGCAGCTTCTTTTGACTTCCATGATAGTTGACCAGGTCTTTCTTTCAACGAGGCCTCATCTTAGATGTTGTCTTCGGCATTTGTTACTTTTGATTTCTGTTTGGTTTTTTTATATATTTTTCATGCATTTTAGTTTTTCCTAGGTTTTTTCGAAGAGTTTTTTCTCCATTTTAATTATACGGTTCATGGGGAAGTCCCACCTACCAGGCTTATTAGTAGCTCCTTTTATAAGTGTATAACAAAATTTCGTGAGTGCACTCATCCACACGGAGGATAACTCATTTTTCTCAGAAAATAAACCTTATTGATACTAGTATATATGCATGCCTAGTTGGGCCTGCTCTAGTAACAATGTGCATGCATTGGTAACTTTCTTGACATCATTTGATTGTGGAAGCATAAGTTATAACATATTAATGCAAAGATAGGCAAACAAAAAATCAGCTCATACGTGGCAAAATGAAAGATACAGAAGTCCTCAAATGTATGTTAATTGTTGCATTACTAATAGACTTAAATAGACTATATCTTATGAGTATTGGTTCAGGAGAAAGCTTATATGTCATAGAAGTTGGGGGAGGGGTGTATGTGCTCATACACACGCATACATTCATACACACACACACACACATATATAGCATTTGGGGTTTTTTGTTTCTTTTACTTGAACACAAATGCTCTGCCTTTGTCATCTTTAGCATGTATAAAATGGGTGCTATTATTGTAACGACCCAGAATTTCTAATTATTAAAATTTGAATATTTAATTAATTTTAAATATTTATAAGTGAATTTATAAGTCAAATAAATTTTTATTTGAATTATTGGATTTAATTGGATAATTAAATCGATAATTTAATATGTTAAATTATGGAAATAATTGAAAATAGAGTTAAATATGATAGAAAATGATTTGTAAAATTTTATTTAATCATACTGGAGTTATAGAAATATTTTAGAACTTTTAAAATCGAATTAAAAGTTAATTTGTGAAAATTGAATATTTTAATATTTAATAATCGACTGTAAAATAGTCAATTTTTGAACAGTCTCAGAATTCAACGAAACTAGTTTCATTGGATCCGTAATAGTTAGTTATTACCGGATTTCAATTTTCGTGTCAATCGGAGTTATCGTTTGAGCGTGGTAGCTCGAAACGCATCGAATTATTTTTAATTTAAATTTGGCGAGTCAAAATAGCCATTTTTCAAAAAGTCTCGGATTTCGACGAAACCAGTTTCATCGGATCCGTAATGTGATATTATTGTAAGATTTCAAATTTTAAGTCAATTGGATTTACCGTTTGTCCGGTACAAATTAAAACGCCTAGAAATCGATTTAAATCGGTTTAATTTAAATTGAACGTTTTCAGCCATAACTCGCACATACTTCCGAATTAGCTTCCGAAACCTGTTCCATTGTGTCCGGAACGCGGGATAAACCCTAGGTACGCTGGTTACGGCGTCTAAATCGGAGTTCGGAATTCCCGGGATGAATAGTGTTTACGCTTGCTTTTCCTATAAATATACACCCCTCTCTCTCTTCATAATAAAAAAAAAAAAATGAAACCCTAATTAACCCTAGCCGCCACCCACCCATGAACGGCCAGAATTTTCCAAACTTCATCCCTCCAAATCTCCAAATCCATGCATCGATTGCAAAATCTTTCAACTAACAAAATGAAGAGCACATCAAGTACTACGTATTCAACGTTTATGATCAAAAACGGAGCGATGTGGTGGCGTCTAGGGGGTCGCGTGCGTGCCGTGTTCACCTTCGTGCGCACACATGTAGAGGTGGCCGAGCTCAAGGTTGTTCAGGGCGTGGGTGGTGTTCGAGGTGGCGAGTCGCGTGGCGTTCCCTGATCGAGTTTTAATCGAGCGTAGGCGATGTATTATTTAACCCTAATCGATATATGTTGGGTTCGGTCGTGCTTTGATAACCTGGAGATGTTGCGCGTGAGGGAGATGAAGAGTTTGGGCCGTTGGATCTGTGATGGATGGTGGATGCAAGCTAGGTTTAATATTAGTTAAGTTATATTGTAATTTGTATATAGATTTATTCGTGTAACTTCAAAAATCAATATCTTTTTCATACGAGGTCGAAAAAATGCAAATCCAGTTGCGTTGGAATCGTATGGACGAGCACTATGCGATGGAGTTGGTTTGGAGTCATTTGGAGTTAGTTAGAATTTTGGGTAAAATTAAACGCGCGTTTAATTTTATTCGAAATTAAAGCTAAAACGGAAATTGAAACCAAGGTGAGAACTTCTCACTCAATCGAATTGACGCAGCGGATTAATCAAACAAAACTTCAATCGATGGATTGTAGCAATCGGTGAGTTGAAGATACCAAAAATGCCCAAGTTCGTTGATCCAAAGATACCGAACTCTAGCTATCTCAAACACGTTGATAGCGCACTATACCGTGTTCAAAGATCTACGATTCTTCGCACGTTGATCTAGCGCACTAGATTCCGTGAATCGGCTTCAACAAACGTGGATTCGAGCGCACTCGAACGACGTAAGTGGAGATAGGAGATTACACTCAACTACCAATTGGTATGAAAGCACAAAGCTAACAAAAGAGAAATTTTATTCAAAATCAACTACCACAAAATATACAACACACGCGTATTTATAGGAGTTACAACCCAGTCCCTAAGTCGTTGCCGACCTACGACCCAACTTAAGTCGTGACCGACTTAACACACGCGACTCAACCCCTTTACAATACAGCCCAATGTAAACGATTCAACACGACCGACTCATCATAGGTCGTACGCGACCTAACACATTACATACAAGACCGACTCAAGGACTCAGCTCATTACATTACACAGCCTTCGGCCGACCCAACATCACACCGACTTAACGACTCAAAGACTCGCGACCTTACAACACAAGGCCGACTCAACACCACATGGATACAACAGTTAGGTCGTATACGACCTAACGACTCAAAGGCAACAAACTACAACACATATGCTCATATGGTCGACTTAAGCGCATGCCGACTCAAGCCCCAATCTCCCTGCGCATATCTCCTCAACGGCTTAGTTAGGTCGTGACTGCTTCCTCTTCTGTTAAGTCGTAGCCGACTTAAACTCTTAAGTCGTAGCCGACTTAAACTCTTAAGTCGTAGCCGACTTGAGTCCTTAGCTCGCAGATAATTCAACGCGGCTGCCTCAACTCGTAGCTCCTCTTCCTTAGGTCGTAACTCGTTATCCTTCACCCTGTTAAGTCGCGAACGACTTAAGGCCTCTTTATTAGCTCGTGAACGACTTAACCCTTGAGGAATTGTAGATCGTGCTGCATCATCCTCCCCTGGTTGAGAAAAATTCGTCCTCGAATTTGTAAATTCTTTCCCATCAGATTGTCCATCTCCATAATACGGCACAAGATGTTTAACATTGAATACGTCAGAAGTGTATACATCCTCCGGCAGTTTCAACTTATAAGCATTCTCATTGATCTGTTTCACAACTTCTACTGGACCAATTTTTCTGGCTTTCAACTTATTATAAGCGCCCATTGGAAAACGATCCTTTGTTAACACAGCATACACCAAATCACCTTTATTAAATTCAACATTTCGTCTCTTTAAATCTGCAGCTTGCTTATACTTCTCATTCGACTTTTCCAATCGTTCCCGAACGATCTTATGACACTCCGTCAATCCTTCAATAAAATCAACAGCTCGTTTAACCGTCCCCTTTGCTTGTGGTACCACCGCTAAATCTAACGGTCCCCTGGGTAAAATTGAATAAACAATCTGAAATGGACTGAATCCTGTGCTACGATTCACTGCATGATTATGAGCAAATTCTGCCTGGCATAGCTTCATGTCCCAACTTCTCAAATTATCCTGTACAAGACAACGCAACAAATTTCCCAATGACCTGTTAACAACTTCTGTCTGCCCATCAGTTTGTGGATGGTAAGCGCTACTAAAATTCAGCTTTGTTCCGACCATCTTCCACAAACTCAGCCAAAAGTGACTCAGGAAACGAGTATCTCGATCAGAAACAATAGATTCTGGTAAACCATGAAGTCGATAAATCTCCTTGAAAAATAACTGTGCCACTCGAACTGCATCTGCTGTCTTCTTGCAAGCAACAAAATGTGCCATCTTTGAAAACCTGTCCACCACAACAAATATCGAATCATTTCCCCTTTGAGTTCTTGGCAAACCCAAAACGAAATCCATGCTAATATCAACCCATGGCTTAGATGGTACTGGTAATGGCATATACAATCCTGCATTCGTTGCTGTTCCTTTTGAAACTTGGCAAATATGACATCGCTCCACGAATCTTTCAACCTCTTTCCTCATCGACGGCCAAAAGTAAGACTGCGAAATTAACTGTAAAGTACGATCACGGCCAACATGTCCTTCCTCGTGCAATTCCTTCACAATCTTCATCCTCAAACTACAGTCCGGAATACATAAACGATTTCCTTTAAACAGAAAACCATCAACCAACATGAATTCATCGGTACTCCCATCCTTCACTTTTTCAACATATTTCACAAAGTAAGGATCTTCTTCAATCATCTCTGGCAACATTTCAAACCCCGTCACTTCCACCTTCATTGTCGTTAGTAAATGACTCCTCCTACTCAAAGCATCTGCTACTCGATTCGTCACCCCTGATTTGTGCTTAACGACAAAAGTAAACTGCTGCAAATAAGCAATCCATGACGCATGTCTCGCAGAAATCTTATCTTGCCCCTGTAAATGTTTCAAAGCTTCGTGATCAGTGTACAGAACAAATTCCTTCTGAAATAAGTAATGTCTCCAATGCTTAACAGCCTGTACAACAGCATAAAACTCAACGTCATATGTACTGTATCTCATCTTCGCCCCTGACAACTTTTCACTGAAATAAGCAACTGGCTTCCCATTCTGACTCAGAACTCCTCCAATACCAACCTTCGAAGCATCAGTATGCAATTCAAACAATAACTGAAAATTCGGTAAAACAAGAATTGGTGCAGACGTCAACAATTCCTTGATCTTCTCAAAAGCAACTCCCGCTTCTTCTGACCATACAAATTGTTTCACTTTCATGCAATCAGTCACTGGAGCCATCACGCTACTGAAGTGTGGTATGAATCTTCGGTAGAATGATGCTAACCCATGAAAACTTCTCACTTCTGTAATTGTCTTTGGCTGTGGCCAATTCCTGACTGCTTCAACTTTACTCCGGTCAACTTGAATACCTTCCCCTGAAACAACATACCCAAGAAATAAAACAGTATGCGTCATAAACACACATTTCTTTGTAGCAGCATAAAATTGTTCTTCACGAAGAATAATCAACACTTCCCTCAAATGTAGAACATGTTCCTCCGTACTCCTGCTATAAATCAAAATATCATCGAAATAAACCACGACGAACTTTCCAATGAATGGTCTAAAGATTTGATTCATCACCCGCATGAATGTACTAGGTGCATTTGACAAACCAAATGGCATAACCAACCATTCGTATAACCCCTCTCTCGTCTTGAAAGCTGTCTTCCATTCATCTCCAGGTCTGATTCGAATTTGATGATAACCACTCTTCAAATCAATCTTTGAAAATATAGTTGCCCCACTCAATTGATCTAACAAATCATCCAACCTCGGCATAGGAAATCTATATCGAACAGTGATCTTATTCAAAGCTCTACTATCTGTGCACATCCTCCATGTTCCGTCCTTCTTTGGTACTAATAATGCTGGCACGGCACAAGGACTCAAGCTTTCCTGAACACGTCCCTGTTCCAACAACTCTTCCACCTGCCTTCGTAACTCTTCATGTTCCTTCGGACTCATTCGGTAATGTGGTCGATGTGGTAACACTGCTCCCGGAACAAGATCAATTTGATGTTGAATGTCTCTAAGTGGCGGTAACTTCTTAGGCAACTCCTCTGGAAAGACATCTTCAAATTCTTTCAAAATTGGCTTTGCTGCTTCTGGGATTTCAACTTCTTCACTACTCTCTCTTCCAATCAACAAAAACACTTCAGGTTCTTCCTCCACTTCCTTGACAAACTCCTTCAAAGTCAACAGAGTTTTCAATTCTTCAATCTCTTCTAGTTTGCTCTCCTTCTGTTGCTGTCTCTTGGGAACCAAAGTGATTTTAGTATCCTCGAACATGAAACTGTAACTATTGGCACGACCGTCATGTTGAACTGCTCTATCAAACTGCCATGGTCTGCCCAGCAACAAATGACAAACATCCATATCCACAATATCACACCAAATTTCATCTTTGTACTTCTTCCCAATAGAAAAATTAACACAAGCTCTTCGACACACTTTCACTTCACCACCCTTCCTTAACCATGCTAGCTTGTACGGTTTAGGATGCTTCTCAGTTTTCAAGTTCAATTTCCTCACAGCCTCTGTAGAAATAATATTATCGCAACTTCCAGCATCAATAACGAACTTGCAAACTTTTCCCAGAATAGTACATGTCGATTGAAAAATATTGCTTCTCAGCCAACTACAATCCTCCTCTTGCTTTGGTGTCAAACAACTTCTCCTCATCATAAGATTACATCCTTCATCTCCCGACACTTCTTCTTCCTCCTCAACATAAGGTACATTTGAATACTCTGCCTCCTCACCATCATCTGCCTCAACCTCTGCAACCATGGTTCTCTTCTTCGGCTTCGGACATTCGTTGCTTTTGTGACCCAACTCCTGACAATTATAACATTTGAAAACACTACTAGCCTTCGCCTTCTCAACCTCCTTGACCACTGGCTTTGTAACAGGTTTAGGAACATTAGAACTTCCGCCAACACCCCTTGCTTGATTATTGGAATTAGTAAACACACCACCTCCACGCCTTCCTTGTTTCTCCCAAGCTAACGCTTTCTGATGTGCCTCTGCTACTGATCTAGGATCAAACATATTAACCATATCTTGGATCTGCATTCTCAAGCCCCCAATGAATCTAGCAGTTAGCTGTTCTTCTGTTTCCATGATATCATTCCTGGCGATGAGTTGGTAAAATTCATCAGCATAATCACTAACAGATTTTGTCCCTTGCCTCAGATTCTGCAACCTCTGGTACATAAGTGATTGGTAGTTATAAGGCAAAAATGTAGATCTCATCAACTTTTTCATCTTCTCCCAAGATTCTATCTTTGACTTCCCCATTCGTTCTCGAGTAAGTTTAGTTTGCTGCCACCACGCCAAAGCTCTCCCCCTCAACCTAGTAGCAACCAACTTCACCCTTCGATTCTCCGGCACCTCCTTGAAATCAAAGATTTCCTCCACATTAGACAACCAATCTAAGAACTCCTCAGCAACCATCCCGCCTTTAAACTCCGGAATCTCCATTTTCATACCCGACTCCCAACGACGGTCATCCTCCACATCACGGTAAGAATTTCGAACTTGGTCTCGATCTCGATAATGAATACTTGCTCTATCACCCTCTTCAACAAAATCAAAGGTACGCCTACATCGATCTCGACCAATGTCATCCCTTTGTTCATGCATGCTTCTTTGACTATGTCTCTCCTCATCTCTATATGCTTCATGGTCAAATTCACGTTGACTTCTTCTCTCTTCATGTGCATAGTCATGATGATCTCTTCGTGATGAAATTGATGTTTCTCTTCTATCTCTACAAGAATGTGGCGATACCCTCCTCGCTTCCGTAACCGATGGCGAAACTCGGTTTCCTCCATGGTTCGAGTTTGGTGATCTCCTCCTTTGATTCAAATCATTCATCAATCTCTCCAATTTACCAATGCCTTCATCAAATTTTTCATTAATACGTTGTTCCATAAGCTCGGCTTCTTCTCTACGATACAAAGCTTCAACGTTTTGATGACGATTAGCTCTCCTTGGTGGCATGGTTAAAATTTTCACAAACTTCAACAAATTGAACACAATACTTCAAAATTTCACACGATAAGGCAATCTAGGCTCAACTGTCTCGGCAATGCTTGTCTCGGCCTTGACTCTTCACAACTTTGCTTGGCTCGGTCAAGACTTGCCTCGGCTCACTCCAAAACCTTCAAAACTTTGGCGCGCAAATCACCAATTCAAAATCCAAACAAAATCCAACTCCTCGATCCAAAATGAAATGGATCAAACTCTCCAAACTTGATGCAACTTCAATATGAACACGATGAACTCCTTCAAACTTCATAAACTTCAAAAACTTCAAAAACTTGGCTCCAAGAATCAAACTTAGCTATGATTGGCTAAGTATGGCTCTGATACCAAACTGACGCAGCGGATTAATCAAACAAAACTTCAATCGATGGATTGTAGCAATCGGTGAGTTGAAGATACCAAAAATGCCCAAGTTCGTTGATCCAAAGATACCGAACTCTAGCTATCTCAAACACGTTGATAGCGCACTATACCGTGTTCAAAGATCTACGATTCTTCGCACGTTGATCTAGCGCACTAGATTCCGTGAATCGGCTTCAACAAACGTGGATTCGAGCGCACTCGAACGACGTAAGTGGAGATAGGAGATTACACTCAACTACCAATTGGTATGAAAGCACAAAGCTAACAAAAGAGAAATTTTATTCAAAATCAACTACCACAAAATATACAACACACGCGTATTTATAGGAGTTACAACCCAGTCCCTAAGTCGTTGCCGACCTACGACCCAACTTAAGTCGTGACCGACTTAACACACGCGACTCAACCCCTTTACAATACAGCCCAATGTAAACGATTCAACACGACCGACTCATCATAGGTCGTACGCGACCTAACACATTACATACAAGACCGACTCAAGGACTCAGCTCATTACATTACACAGCCTTCGGCCGACCCAACATCACACCGACTTAACGACTCAAAGACTCGCGACCTTACAACACAAGGCCGACTCAACACCACATGGATACAACAGTTAGGTCGTATACGACCTAACGACTCAAAGGCAACAAACTACAACACATATGCTCATATGGTCGACTTAAGCGCATGCCGACTCAAGCCCCAATCTCCCTGCGCATATCTCCTCAACGGCTTAGTTAGGTCGTGACTGCTTCCTCTTCTGTTAAGTCGTAGCCGACTTAAACTCTTAAGTCGTAGCCGACTTAAACTCTTAAGTCGTAGCCGACTTGAGTCCTTAGCTCGCAGATAATTCAACGCGGCTGCCTCAACTCGTAGCTCCTCTTCCTTAGGTCGTAACTCGTTATCCTTCACCCTGTTAAGTCGCGAACGACTTAAGGCCTCTTTATTAGCTCGTGAACGACTTAACCCTTGAGGAATTGTAGATCGTGCTGCATCACGAATAGATTTCGATTTTATTTTAAATAGTTAGATTTAAAATATTTGAATGCATGTTTGAATGATGACTGTAAATTATTGATTGTTAAAATAGACATTATACGCCGTTAGTAAGCGGATGTTATTTAATATAAACATATACCGCGAATATTTCATAAACAGTGAAATTGGTATTATATATAATATCAATATATATATATTGGCATATGTATATATTGCAGTTGATTGATTTCCCGCATTTTTTGTTTAGCGGATGAGACCCTATTACGCCGTTAGTAAGCGGATAATATTTAATAAGAACATGTACCGCGATAATTTCGTACTGGAGCGAAATTGGTATTGTGCTAATGTTTTTGGATGCAGGAAACAGGTTGGAGGGATCCAACTGGATTCCTCAACAGTTTTTATTTGATTTCAGATATTTTGATATTTGATTGATTATCATATACGATATATGATGGATCGGGTAGTCGTGATTGACTATTTGGTGTGTAGCATCATTGGACCAAATTTCTGGTATTTTAAAAATGTTTTTAAAGTAATTTTGAAAATATACTATATTTTTGGAATTGATCCATTATAAATAAATAAACGTTATAATTTTTAAAGTTATAAAAATTATGGTTTTTGTGAAATATAGTTAAAGAGCTGATTTTTAGAAATACGATTAAAAGTCGATTTTTGAGAAATATGAACTAATGATTTTATAAAATAATTTAGATTGGATTTTTGAATATATGATAAAAGTTTAAATATAGGATTTATAAAATTTGATTATTTTATAAATCAGAATGATGAAATTATAAAGGAATTTAAAGACGTTTTAAAAGAAAAATATAAATTGATTTATATTAAAGATTTATAAATTGGTAATTTATAAATTAGAACGTAGGAATTATAAAACGAGCTTTTATAAGTGTTAGAATAAATTGTGAATGAATTTCATAAATAGAATGAAATTTATAGAATTTTATACGGTGAAGTCATAAATGGAATTTTATAAGCAGTAGGTTTATAAAATTTATTATGTTGTTAAAATAATAGTTTTGGATAAATAAATGAATCTTATAAGTTATAAGATTTATAATTATGAAATTCTAAGGAACGATTTTGTGAAATAATCGTTTATAAGTAGTTAACTTATAATATGAACGTTTAGTTTATAATTTAGTTATAAACTGGAATATGTTAATAAAGGAATTTATAAAAAGGAAGTTTTTATATATATAAATAGAAATGGAATTTATGAACGTTGTTTTATAAATTCGCAAACGACTTATTTTGATAAGTTAATTGTTATAACTTAGAAATAGAGTTATATTCACGTTTTTAGACAGTGAATAATTCTTTGAAGTAAAATGAATAAAAGGATGGAATTTGTTAAAGAAGTATATTCACGTTTTTGAATAGTGAATGATATGTTAAAGAAATTGTTTTGAATGAGATGTTTAAATTGAATTAAAACGATCTAACGATGTTTTAAAATGTGTTGAGATTCGAAACCATAGATTTCAACATTGATTGTTGAAATAGATGTTTTCGAGAAATAAAAGGAAATAGTGGACTATAACACTGTTGTTATAGTAAATGATTTCCGAAAGGAAATGTTTTGAATAGTATTGGGATTTATATATCTATTTTAATTTCGAATCCCTATACTAGTGATTTTGGGTTGTCGTAACGATGTTTTACGTAACATTCGTTTTGGCCCAAGTAGATATGTTTAAGAAAGGATTCTCTTAATATAATGAAATATATACTTAATTCGATTTAAGTATATTGAATACTTTCTAAGTGTTGAAAATAAAAGAGATTTGTGAATTACTTATAAATAAATAAGTATGGAATTGTTTTCCGATATAAAGTGAATATTTTGAGAATTTATCTTTTTGAAGATAAATTGAAAATGAATAATTGAAATCGTATATGCACGAATATTTTGAAATATAAATTCATTATGGAATTTATATGTGAAAAGTGAAATTGGTATGAAAATAAATGTTGATTTATTTTTGAAGTGTTGAAATAATATATCTTGTAAAGATATTTTGGAAAATAAATAATTTGGAAAATTATTTGGAATCTGGTGATGTATGCATATCCAGTGATAGTTCAATAACCGACTATCAGTATTTCCCTTTGAATGGGTATTTGATGTGAATTGATTGAATTTGAATGCACACTTATTTTTGAATAACCGCTCACTATTCGGGTTAACCGGGAAAGGACCATGGGGTCGTATAACCCACTCCGAATATGTGATACGTCGTTGTGAATCGCATTTGAAGATCGGTGTTGAAGACCGGTATTTGCGAGAGTGATAGGATGAACTATCGATTGACTCTGCACCGAGTAGCTACGGTATTGAGTTCTCCATATGTGATGGTGAATCCGATCAGGATTGTGAATATCCGGATTGCAAGGACTTCTTTGTAAGTGCCTTCGGTTCTGTTCGATCCCGGAACAGACTTGTATGGATTGTATGCCTGACATTACAAGTTGAGATATAAAGCCGATTTCTTTCAAATATATTTCTGTTAGTGGCGGAGAATTTATTCTTTGCTTAACACCCTTCTCTGAGACGTACGTGCTCAAAGGTTATATAGTTGAAGTTATCAGCGATATATCCCATTTTGGTAATGTGACATGCTGAGTGATGCTGAAATGATCATTGTGTTGATTATTGTGATAGGATCATTTATTTGATCGTCTATCTTGGTGATCATTGTGTTGATCATTTGTTGACCCAAAGCATGGCTTTTGTATAAAGTATGTTTTTGTGGACGTGACTTCGTCGAGCCTCACATCCCGGAAATGGTCAAAACAGGAAAGATGCGGCAAGGTTATGAGGGGTAGCGCCCTTTAGGATATGTGCATTTCCTTCTGGAAAAGGGTGGTATCATGGTATGGAGCCCAGATACTTACTCATGTTGAAAACACTTTGTTATGATTGTGTGAATTGATTAGAGAGCGCTCTCGGAAAAAGGTCCCAAAGGACCGGGGGATGGCATATTCGGTCAGTTGTTACTCAGTTAGGAGTAACCCGGCCTTGTGTTGGTAGAGATCCGGTTTGGTTCTCGGGGATGTCCATCCAGAGGCATTCTCAGTGGCAATGGGAAGTTCCTTGGCCTGATCATTCGTTGGAAATCCAGTTCCCAATACGAAACTTGTACGGTATTAGTTGTAGAACCTGCCATTCACTTATGGTGGTCACCACTGTTTGGATGGTAGCTATAGTAGGCATAGTTCGAAATGTCTATGTCGGCTAAGATTTATATTCTACTTTCGAAATGAATTTTTCCTACACTATACACTAATAATAATATCAAATGTCTTTTAAATGCGTATCAAGCATCTTTGGCTATCATAAGGAGAAATCTCCTCCGATTCTGCGTTTGCATGTGTGTGTGTGCGGGAGGCCTTATGGTAGTCTCATTTTTAAAAGCATTGCGAATTGATTAAAAATATTCCTCTATTTTGATTTTAAAGATAAATAAACTGTTTTGAGTTCTCACACCAGTCACATGACTGACTTGGAGTTTATTGTTTTCCTTCCTAAACTCTGGGTGCCCACCAATTTCCACACGGGCAGTTAAGAGTTAGGTTTATCAGGATATTCTGGATATTCTGGAGTTGCTGGAGGCAAGCTGGATGGCATGGCGTATTACTAGTATATAGTATTTCTTTTTCCGCTGCACTGTTTGATGTTGTTGATGTTGTATACTCTGATGATATGATGTAATGAAATGTATGTAATGTAATAACTGATATAGTTCTTTGTTTAAAGATTATTCATTTATTATTATATGTTGTTCCGCTGCGAATTGTGAGATTCTGTTGTTGTTCTGTTGTTTTCTGTCCGTTCTATTTTTAAAATTCTTCTATCTTCTATTTTTCAAAATTCTCTGTTTTCTAAAAATTGTCTATCTTCTTTTCCCTCTATTTTTCTTTTTCTTTCTTCTTTTTCTCTCTTCTTTCTTTTCTTTTCTTTTTAAAACCCATAACATCTCGGTTTTCGGCCTTTGATTTCTCGGCAGTCGATAAAGTGAGTGTCGATGTCGAATTTTCGAAGAACGAAAATCCGTGTTCGTTACATTTGGTATCAGAGCTGATGGTTAAGCGACAACCATGGTTCTGTAGGGTATTAACTCATTAGAGATAGAGTCAGTAGTACTCTAGAATGAGTTTGAGTGTAATAATAGATACGAGTGCGTATTTGTTAGTGAATACAAAATTTGTTTTATATTGTGATGATTGGTTTATTGAGTGGCATATGAACTTTCGTCAGCGTGGTCCGCAAGACTATGCCGAAGGGGTTTCTAAACACTTGAATAGAACAATTCGGCACAATATTGTTTTAAATTGGGTAAATGAAATAATTTTACCTTAAGTATATTTTGTATGTAAAGAAATAATTTTTCAAAATTATTAAAGTGTATATAAGTTGATTGTTTAGTTATTTGAATAATCTAAATAAAGGAATTGTATAAGTAAAATGAATTATAAGAATAGAATTATAATTAAAGTGATTTACAATTGTGAAATAAACTTATATAAATTAGAAGTGAAACTATATGAATTTAAGTTATGTAAAACTAAGTGATGTTTAAATGAAATATAACTTAAGAGATATTGAATGGAATTGATATTGGTATCAAACTAAATTAATAAGGTTAGTGATAAATGTGAACTTGAGTTATATAAATGAAATTCAACTTTGTAATTGAATTGAATAAATGAATTGAATGTAAATCAATTGAATGTAAAATTAAGTTGATATGAAATATTGAATGAAAGTGTTAATTCATTAAAATTTAATGCTATTGAAAGATGGAATGGAAATCAATTTAATGTTAAACCAAAATGAATGTAAAGTGAGATAATTTGGTTGAAATTAATATACATTGGTTGTTATATGGATGTTGATTGATTGTATATAAGTTCATTAAGTGTTAATGAAATTGAAAGCTATGAAATTGAATTCCAATTGAAAGTAAATAAATTTGAATAGAATTGAATGTGAATTGGATTTAATTAGTGAATGTAAACTAATTGAATTGAGAATGAATGTTAGTAAATCCAATGTAAATAAATCAAATGTGATTTGATATTGAAAACCAATTCATTATATATGAATGAGAATATGAATGAATATTATTGGTTATGAATGTAGTTGGTTGATGGTTGAATATATATTGCTATTGTTGCATTGCTATGTGACATATATAGTTATCATGTTGCTATATGTTGTATATTGAGATTATTGTCTATATGCATGGTTCTCATGTTGTTTGTTGAGTTTAGTAGGTGCGGATCGCGTTTGCTTCGCATTTGGAGTTCGCTTTTGCGCTATATTAGCCGTATATGCTTGCTAATAAAATATAAGGTACATATCTCGGATTAAATATCGCACTTTTATACTTTTTTCCCTTCGGGATGCCTCATTACTTGATGAGATGTATATTTGTGATATATATACTGTCATTTTTTTTCGGATCGAGCCGCGCAAAGGAGACTATGGCGAATTTTTCCGAAAATTTAAGGCGTTAGAAAAATTTGAGAAAATTGGGAAAATTTTGAAAACTTTAACTTTGATTTTGGAGTTGAAAGTTAAACAATAGTATGTTGTTTTTGAAAAGATAACTAAGTATGATTTGGAAAACTTAGTAAAGTATTGTAAGGAATTTAATTATGAATTTTGAAAAAAATAAATAGATTCTGTAACTTTCTTACTTGTAATTTCGAGGACGAAATTCTTTTAAGGGGGAAAGATTGTAACGACCCAGAATTTTTAATTATTAAAATTTGAATATTTAATTAATTTTAAATATTTATAAGTGAATTTATAAGTCAAATAAATTTTTATTTGAATTATTGGATTTAATTGGATAATTAAATCGATAATTTAATATGTTAAATTATGGAAATAATTGAAAATAGAGTTAAATATGATAGAAAATGATTTGTAAAATTTTATTTAATCATACTGGAGTTATAGAAATATTTTAGAACTTTTAAAATCGAATTAAAAGTTAATTTGTGAAAATTGAATATTTTAATATTTAATAATCGACTGTAAAATAGTCAATTTTTGAACAGTCTCAGAATTGAACGAAACCAGTTTCATTGGATCCGTAATAGTTAGTTATTACCGGATTTCAATTTTCGTGTCAATCGGAGTTATCGTTTGAGCGTGGCAGCTCGAAACGCATCGAATTATTTTTAATTTAAATTTGGCGAGTCAAAATAGCCATTTTTCAAAAAGTCTCGGATTTCGACGAAACCAGTTTCATCGGATCCGTAATGTGATATTATTGTAAGATTTCAAATTTTAAGTCAATTGGATTTACCGTTTGTCCGGTACAAATTAAAACGCCTAGAAATCGATTTAAATCGGTTTAATTTAAATTGAACGTTTTCAGCCATAACTCGCACATACTTCCGAATTAGCTTCCGAAACCTGTTCCATTGTGTCCGGAACGCGGGATAAACCCTAGGTACGCTGGTTACGGCGTCTAAATCGGAGTTCGGAATTCCCGGGATGAATAGTGTTTACGCTTGCTTTTCCTATAAATATACACCCCTCTCTCTCTTCATAATAAAAAAAAAATGAAACCCTAATTAACCCTAGCCGCCACCCACCCATGAACGGCCAGAATTTTCCAAACTTCATCCCTCCAAATCTCCAAATCCATGCATCGATTGCAAAATCTTTCAACTAACAAAATGAAGAGCACATCAAGTACTACGTATTCAACGGTTATGATCAAAAACGGAGCGATGTGGTGGCGTCTAGGGGGTCGCGTGCGTGCCGTGTTCACCTTCGTGCGCACACATGTAGAGGTGGCCGAGCTCAAGGTTGTTCAGGGCGTGGGTGGTGTTCGAGGTGGCGAGTCGCGTGGCGTTCCCTGATCGAGTTTTAATCGAGCGTAGGCGATGTATTATTTAACCCTAATCGATATATGTTGGGTTCGGTCGTGCTTTGATAACCTGGAGATGTTGCGCGTGAGGGAGATGAAGAGTTTGGGCCATTGGATCTGTGATGGATGGTGGATGCAAGCTAGGTTTAATATTAGTTAAGTTATATTGTAATTTGTATATAGATTTATTCGTGTAACTTCAAAAATCCATATCTTTTTCATACGAGGTCGAAAAAATGCAAATCCAGTTCGTTGGAATCGTATGGACGAGCACTATGCGATGGAGTTGGTTTGGAGTCGTTTGGAGTTAGTGAGAATTTTGGCTAAAATTAAACGCGCGTTTAATTTTATTCGAAATTAAAGCTAAAACGGAAATTGAAACCAAGGTGAGAACTTCTCACTCAATCGAATAGATTTCGATTTTATTTTAAATAGTTAGATTTAAAATATTTGAATGCATGTTTGAATGATGACTGTAAATTATTGATTGTTAAAATAGACATTATACGCCGTTAGTAAGCGGATGTTATTTAATATAAACATATACCGCGAATATTTCATAAACAGTGAAATTGGTATTATATATAATATCAATATATATATATTGGCATATGTATATATTGCAGTTGATTGATTTCCCGCATTTTTTGTTTAGCGGATGAGACCCTATTACGCCGTTAGTAAGCGGATAATATTTAATAAGAACATGTACCGCGATAATTTCGTACTGGAGCGAAATTGGTATTGTGCTAATGTTTTTGGATGCAGGAAACAGGTTGGAGGGATCCAACTGGATTCCTCAACAGTTTTTATTTGATTTCAGATATTTTGATATTTGATTGATTATCATATACGATATATGATGGATCGGGTAGTCGTGATTGACTATTTGGTGTGTAGCATCATTGGACCAAATTTCTGGTATTTTAAAAATGTTTTTAAAGTAATTTTGAAAATATACTATATTTTTGGAATTGATCCATTATAAATAAATAAACGTTATAATTTTTAAAGTTATAAAAATTATGGTTTTTGTGAAATATAGTTAAAGAGCTGATTTTTAGAAATACGATTAAAAGTCGATTTTTGAGAAATATGAACTAATGATTTTATAAAATAATTTAGATTGGATTTTTGAATATATGATAAAAGTTTAAATATAGGATTTATAAAATTTGATTATTTTATAAATCAGAATGATGAAATTATAAAGGAATTTAAAGACGTTTTAAAAGAAAAATATAAATTGATTTATATTAAAGATTTATAAATTGGTAATTTATAAATTAGAACGTAGGAATTATAAAACGAGCTTTTATAAGTGTTAGAATAAATTGTGAATGAATTTCATAAATAGAATGAAATTTATAGAATTTTATACGGTGAAGTCATAAATGGAATTTTATAAGCAGTAGGTTTATAAAATTTATTATGTTGTTAAAATAATAGTTTTGGATAAATAAATGAATCTTATAAGTTATAAGATTTATAATTATGAAATTCTAAGGAACGATTTTGTGAAATAATCGTTTATAAGTAGTTAACTTATAATATGAACGTTTAGTTTATAATTTAGTTATAAACTGGAATATGTTAATAAAGGAATTTATAAAAAGGAAGTTTTTATATATATAAATAGAAATGGAATTTATGAACGTTTTTTTATAAATTCGCAAACGACTTATTTTGATAAGTTAATTGTTATAACTTAGAAATAGAGTTATATTCACGTTTTTAGACAGTGAATAATTCTTTGAAGTAAAATGAATAAAAGGATGGAATTTGTTAAAGAAGTATATTCACGTTTTTGAATAGTGAATGATATGTTAAAGAAATTGTTTTGAATGAGATGTTTAAATTGAATTAAAACGATCTAACGATGTTTTAAAATGTGTTGAGATTCGAAACCATAGATTTCAACATTGATTGTTGAAATAGATGTTTTCGAGAAATAAAAGGAAATAGTGGACTATAACACTGTTGTTATAGTAAATGATTTCCGAAAGGAAATGTTTTGAATAGTATTGGGATTTATATATCTATTTTAATTTCGAATCCCTATACTAGTGATTTTGGGTTGTCGTAACGATGTTTTACGTAACATTCGTTTTGGCCCAAGTAGATATGTTTAAGAAAGGATTCTCTTAATATAATGAAATATATACTTAATTCGATTTAAGTATATTGAATACTTTCTAAGTGTTGAAAATAAAAGAGATTTGTGAATTACTTATAAATAAATAAGTATGGAATTGTTTTCCGATATAAAGTGAATATTTTGAGAATTTATCTTTTTGAAGATAAATTGAAAATGAATAATTGAAATCGTATATGCACGAATATTTTGAAATATAAATTCATTATGGAATTTATATGTGAAAAGTGAAATTGGTATGAAAATAAATGTTGATTTATTTTTGAAGTGTTGAAATAATATATCTTGTAAAGATATTTTGGAAAATAAATAATTTGGAAAATTATTTGGAATCTGGTGATGTATGCATATCCAGTGATAGTTCAATAACCGACTATCAGTATTTCCCTTTGAATGGGTATTTGATGTGAATTGATTGAATTTGAATGCACACTTATTTTTGAATAACCGCTCACTATTCGGGTTAACCGGGAAAGGACCATGGGGTCGTATAACCCACTCCGAATATGTGATACGTCGTTGTGAATCGCATTTGAAGATCGGTGTTGAAGACCGGTATTTGCGAGAGTGATAGGATGAACTATCGATTGACTCTGCACCGAGTAGCTACGGTATTGAGTTCTCCATATGTGATGGTGAATCCGATCAGGATTGTGAATATCCGGATTGCAAGGACTTCTTTGTAAGTGCCTTCGGTTCTGTTCGATCCCGGAACAGACTTGTATGGATTGTATGCCTGACATTACAAGTTGAGATACAAAGCCGATTTCTTTCAAATATATTTCTGTTGGTGGCGGAGAATTTATTCTTTGCTTAACACCCTTCTCTGAGACGTACGTGCTCAAAGGTTATATAGTTGAAGTTATCAGCGATATATCCCATTTTGGTAATGTGACATGCTGAGTGATGCTGAAATGATCATTGTGTTGATTATTGTGATAGGATCATTTATTTGATCGTCTATCTTGGTGATCATTGTGTTGATCATTTGTTGACCCAAAGCATGGCTTTTGTATAAAGTATGTTTTTGTGGACGTGACTTCGTCGAGCCTCACATCCCGGAAATGGTCAAAACAGGAAAGATGCGGCAAGGTTATGAGGGGTAGCGCCCTTTAGGATATGTGCATTTCCTTCTGGAAAAGGGTGGTATCATGGTATGGAGCCCAGATACTTACTCATGTTGAAAACACTTTGTTATGATTGTGTGAATTGATTAGAGAGCGCTCTCGGAAAAAGGTCCCAAAGGACCGGGGGATGGCATATTCGGTCAGTTGTTACTCAGTTAGGAGTAACCCGGCCTTGTGTTGGTAGAGATCCGGTTTGGTTCTCGGGGATGTCCATCCAGAGGCATTCTCAGTGGCAATGGGAAGTTCCTTGGCCTGATCATTCGTTGGAAATCCAATTCCCAATACGAAACTTGTACGGTATTAGTTGTAGAACCTGCCATTCACTTATGGTGGTCACCACTGTTTGGATGGTAGCTATAGTAGGCATAGTTCGAAATGTCTATGTCGGCTAAGATTTATATTCTACTTTCGAAATGAATTTTTCCTACACTATACACTAATAATAATATCAAATGTCTTTTAAATGCGTATCAAGCATCTTTGGCTATCATAAGGAGAAATCTCCTCCGATTCTGCGTTTGCATGTGTGTGTGTGCGGGAGGCCTTATGGTAGTCTCATTTTTAAAAGCATTGCGAATTGATTAAAAATATTCCTCTATTTTGATTTTAAAGATAAATAAACTGTTTTGAGTTCTCACACCAGTCACATGACTGACTTGGAGTTTATTGTTTTCCTTCCTAAACTCTGGGTGCCCACCAATTTCCACACGGGCAGTTAAGAGTTAGGTTTATCAGGATATTCTGGATATTCTGGAGTTGCTGGAGGCAAGCTGGATGGCATGGCGTATTACTAGTATATAGTATTTCTTTTTCCGCTGCACTGTTTGATGTTGTTGATGTTGTATACTCTGATGATATGATGTAATGAAATGTATGTAATGTAATAACTGATATAGTTCTTTGTTTAAAGATTATTCATTTATTATTATATGTTGTTCCGCTGCGAATTGTGAGATTCTGTTGTTGTTCTGTTGTTTTCTGTCCGTTCTATTTTTAAAATTCTTCTATCTTCTATTTTTCAAAATTCTCTGTTTTCTAAAAATTGTCTATCTTCTTTTCCCTCTATTTTTCTTTTTCTTTCTTCTTTTTCTCTCTTCTTTCTTTTCTTTTCTTTTTAAAACCCATAACATCTCGGTTTTCGGCCTTTGATTTCTCGGCAGTCGATAAAGTGAGTGTCGATGTCGAATTTTTGAAGAACGAAAATCCGTGTTCGTTACAATTATGCAAGTTATAAAATGAGAGATATATATGAGCCTACTTCTAACAGGAATCTAAATGTGAGCTACAAATAAGCCTTTTGTTTTTAATTAATACCCATGTGGCATGAAGATATTATAGCTTAATTTAACCTATATTTTGTAATGATGAGCTAATAGTTAATATTGGAAGGTTTGAAAAGATTTTCCATTTGTCTCTCTAGTTTACTTTGAGCATAATAAAACATATAGATAAATAATGAATTTAAACATACTTCTAAGCAATATCAACAATTCAATCATTTAACATTTTCTATTTGGAATAAAATATAAATTTCAAAATGTAACTCTTAGTGGTATGGGGGTAGAAAATTTGAAAATAGTTAAAAGAACATGTTCTGTAGATTTTAGAAAAATGGTAGAATCAACATTGGTTAACAAAGTTGGAAATGAGATAAAAGCTCACACTTTTGAAATGAATATATAACATTTAATACATAAACATATACATATCCTTAATTTCCTATTCGTCAATTCATCTACTGTATTTTAACAACATTTGAAGTTGAAAATGCATAACATATTGACCAATACCTCTATTAAATATCATATGCACTCCATTACATATTATCACATATAGTTCTTTGTAAAAATTACGTGAACCTAACATGCCCGGTCCTTATCGAAACAACCCATACCTTGAGAGACTTCGCTACATTATCTGCGACGGTAGTTTCTTCACATTCAGATTTTGTACTATAATACTCATTTGCTGAATCCAAAAGTTATGATGTGCCAATGTCATCCTGCAATAGACTTTTGAAGCTTAACGTAAATTTTGCTCACTCTCTATCTTTATTGTTGCCTCGGCATATGAAACAGTTTTTAATCTTCTTTAAAAATATTGTTTATTTTTTCTCACTACTATCTATCGTATGGTTATTTTCATTGTGCAAATTCTGATTTAAAATTACAATTGTCATCTTGTTGCAAGTCTTGCTAATGGTTTGTTCTTTTTAAAAAACGATGAGATGATTTGAAGAGTTTAATGACTTGTTGCTACTGCATCCTCGACTTTCTCATGCACATCGTAATCTGAACTCACTATATATTGCACGTTTGCACATCTAAATGTTAGAAATAGTTACTTTCTATTTCATAAAAAATTAATGGATAGATATGTGCTATAAGTGCAAAAGAATTGGTATTCACACCATTTTATTTCAACAAATTTTATTGGTGGTATCAATTGTAAATTAATAGTGAAATTTCATTGATGTGTAATCAGGAAGAAGGTGGTGTTGGAAGTGATATTCCATTTATGGATGTAGGGTACTTATGGAATTTCAAAAAGACTCGGTGGAAATTCTATTCATTGAACTCTCTTTATTAATAGTGGAGATGATGAGTATATCATTCCATAGACAATAAATAATAACTGTATATTTAGCATAATTAATTTGAAACAACTTAATAATGTAATGTGAAAAATAAAATAGAACAATGAACTAACAGTTGGAGTTTATTTATTCTCCTGCTTGAACTTTTTGACAAAAAGTTAACAGAGTTAACACTTATGCTACCATGGTCTGGCATTGCATAGATTAAATATTTTAAATTATACTAAAGAATTAAATCGAAATAAATATATTTGTCAAAATCATATCTTTTTACAGAACTTTTAAGAAATAATTTGTATACTGTCACTTTTCCTACAATGCCTTATGTCAATTCGACAAATTTAAGATTGGTACTTGAACCAAAGCACCAAACACAACGTAAATACAAACCAATTAATGCATTGTACCTTTTCTATGTTAATCATCAAGCCTTCTTATTATGTTACCAGTTATTTTTCTCCGTTTTGTTAAAAAACCCATTGAATAACTTGTTACGTTAATATGATATAACTCAATGTAAAGTGCAATTGACCATGACCACATAGATCATAACACATTTAATTGCAAACAAATTAATGACTTATTAATCTAGAGACATGTTTAGGAAATTATAGATATTAAGAAGCTATTTCCAAAATAAATAAGTCTATTAATTTGTAAACGTAATTGTTCGTAATAACCTCACATAGAATGCAACGCTAAAACCTTATAGAAATTATTTCTTTAGTTTCTCCCTCAAACCCATGTCTGTAGAAGACAAAAACAAAATGACAAAATAATTTACACAATTCATATTGTTGTGAATATATAACTACATAAAAGTTTTTTTTTATCAACTACATTTTATCCAAAGTATGATGAACCAAAAAGTAAAATATTCCAACTTAAGTAATCTTTGCCATGGGTTCTAAAGTAATTATAGCATATACAGTTAAAATTCATGCTCTATAGTTAAATTTCTTACAGTAATTTTCCTAATATAACAGTAAATCCTAAGAAAAAACAAAAATAACATTCACATCAAGATAATAGTAGAATGTGTGTAGTCCAACCTTATGCATCTATATAGGAACACACAAATCTATTATTCGAATTTATTGACTGAAGTTTTGAATATTGAAGAAAAAAATATACGTACATAATATAGTACGCGTACATGCCTTAAGACTTGTTAATACCAGTGATGCTTTTTCTACATTCGCTATTAATATTTATCGAGGGATTGAAAACTAAGATGAATTTAGTTATAGTACATGAATCACTAAGAAATCTAGAAAATACTTAAAATTTGAAGGAACTAAAATCGATCTTGTTTGGTGTGTGAAGCCAATATTGAGAAGAAAAACAGAAACAAAAAAATTCTAGAAGCTCAGGAAATGTAACAACCCGGAATTTTTAAGCTTTTGAAATTGGAATGTTAAATTGATTTTAAAATATCTAAAAGTGAATTTTTAACTTGAATTCAAGTATTACTAATTATTTGATAATTAAATTATTGAATTAAATAATTTGAAGCTGAGCTAAATGTTGAATGATGTGCACGTAAATGTGCATATTTTTACCACCATATTTATTCTATTTAAATTAAATAAATGATCATATTGGGTATTTTAGCTTATTTTAACCAAAATTCATATTAATTCCAAATTTTCACATATTCATCTTCATATAGGGGCAAAACGGTCATTTAAGTGCATATATTTCTTTGAGAAAAATTGATTGGAAATTTATATATATTTTTGTAGGAAAATGGTCTCAAATAGGAGTGGTTTCATGAAGGAATATGCATGCACAAAGAATATAAAGGAATGAAGATGGAAATAATTCAAAGTGAAGATCATGGAGGACCCCACCTACCCACCTACCTTAATGTACAAATTAAAGGCTAATGCACATGCTTATGGAGTTAATGGTTTCATGTACACTTAATGAGGGATTAAGACATGTTAATGGTTACTTGGCCTCCACACTTCCTAAGGGGCATTTTGGGCATTCTCCAAAATATGAATTAGGGTTTCATACATGTATAAATACCCATATGTTTCATGTAGCCTCCACCCTCTTCATCTCTTCTCTTAGTCTCTCTTAGGCCTCCTTCTATTTAGTTTAGTTTAGATCAAAAATAAAATGAAAGCTCATCTTTCTCTTTTCATGGCTACTTAGCCATTTTTATTTTATGTAATCTTTTTTATTTTATGCAATTTAATACATGCTCTTTCCTTTTCATGTTCATTTACTTTCATGTTGTAGTGTAGATCTCTTCTCTTTTATGCAAGTAGAATAGTTTTCTTTTCATTTGCTTTCATTTTTCTTTCTTTTTTTGCTTTAATGTTGCTTGCTACATTTGTTCACATGATGACAAATATGAGAGGCTAAACCCCTTCAATTTAGGGGGCAATGAAGCTCTCTAATTATGTAGCTCCAACTATTTTGTTAATGCATGCTCTCTTTTTGTGCTTAATGATGATGATAGAAGTGGTTTTATTTGTTGTTTTTGCCTTGAATTTGATAGTCTATATTGTTGACACCAAATAGGCCATGCTTAAACAATTACTAACACAAATGCCTCTTCATCAATATATGATTATGGCATAAGAAAGTGATTTGAAATTAAAATTTGATGGTCTATGTTTCTAATCAATAGTTAATAGGCCATACTTAAAATAGATTTCATTTTCATTTTCTTTGTCAAGTTTCATGAAAGTTAGTAAGTGTTTTAAGGGGTGTGTTATAGTTTGATGACTTATGTTGGCTAATTAATAGCTCAAATATGTCATACTTATGATAAACACATCAATTAAAACACTAATGACCATAAAAGAGAGATCATGAGTTCATGTGTTGAACTACATGATTTAGAGAGTGGATTTATTCTCTAAATTGATATTTAACTCTCATATTTGCATTTCTTTTCTTTTTGTTAGTTAGTTCATTTTCTCATTTTCTAGCTTAAATACACTCTCGACTTTGGTATAATTTGATTGAGTAGGAAATTTAAATCATCAATTCCCTGCGGATCGACCCGTATTCGCCACGTGCTACATTCGTACACCGTGCGCTTGCGGTTATTTTTATTTCAAAATTCAATCGACGGTTACTAACTCGATAGAATTTCCGTCATCCGAACATTGAATCTGGAGTTTTAAGCCTATTAAAAATAATTTGAAGGCTTATAAAATTTATATTGATAACTCCGAAGATAATAGAAGTGGTATAATTGAAATTAACAGTGGTTTGTTCAGTTTTAAAATTTTGTAGTTAAATTGTGTTTAAAAATAGCTTCCGAGGCACAGTCTCGGAATTCGACGAAACTAGTTCCATTGGGTCCGTAATATTAAATTATTATCGGATTTCAAATTTCGTATGGATCGGAGTTGTTGTGTGACCGTACGTTAAGTAAACATCCTGAAATTTATATCGAAAATTTAAATATAATATGTGTGCCTGGTTAAAATGTTTCAACATCAGCCGCCTTCCTTTTCCATCACAACTTTTCACTAGCACTGTAGCTGGTTTCATCAACAAGATTCCCTCTTTAATAATTACAGCTGAACCCTTCCCATCTTCGTTTGGAAAAAAAAAGAAAAAAAAAGAAAAAAATGGCGGAACGAAAGGAAGTTATAAACGAATAAAAATCAAATATAAGTGGGCCGAGCAAAATCTCCTCTTCATTCCCAAAATCTTGTTTCTCTACAAAAAAAAGGGGCCGAACACCTTTCATTTCAAATCAATTTCGCATTAGAAAACAGGGGTAGCGCTCGCGTATGCTCATCATCGGAGGCTGGTCGATCGGTGAGTGGGAAGTGCTCGCGCTTGCGAGATTTAGGGCATCGCATGATGGATGTATCGATTGTGCATCGCGTTTGTGCCAGGGATGCTCGCCATATCCGTGGCAACGCTCAGATGAAGACTCGAGTACGGAGGCGCGCGATTTTAGAGGAGGGGTAGGTCGTCGAGCAAGTCGAAGCCGTGGCATTTTCAGCTAGGTCGAGATCGATTTAGGCATTGCAGAGGTATATTTACATAATTTATTTCAAGTTTAAATCTAACATGTGTATCTAAATATAGGAATTTTAAACCCAGACTTTTATTTGTTTATATATATATATATATATAATGTTAAAAAAATTAAACAGTATAGAAAATTTCTACTGTTTATATACAACAAAAAAGAAAGAAAGGAAATTTGATGTTAAGAAGTTTTAATTTTTATTCTTATTTTTAAGTCAATCTTAATTTGATTTTAACATATGTAGATAAACAGTAAAAATTAAATATACAGGGTTTTGAAAAGAATAAGAGTTATAAAAAAAAGTTCTGAAGTAAGGAAATTTATTGTCTTGTAATTTTTAGTAAAATATGTATGTGTATATGATTTTAGAAAATATAAGAATTCGAAATTAACTGCAAGATAAAAAGACTTTTGTATGGAATTTATTATTTTTAAGATGCTATGGTTACTAAAATAAATTTTGTAAAGAAAATTTAGTTTTAAATCAAATTTTGTAGTTGAATAAATTTATCGGAGGAAATTTGTTTAAACCAAATTCGTTAGTTTAAAAATTAAAATATTAATTAAATTAAAAAAAATTATAATGGCAATTGAATATTCGATTATTTCGAATATTAATAAATTATATAAATTGTTTATTTAAGGTCAAACATCAAGGAATCCAAGGCAATATTGAAGTGGTTTGCAAATGAAAATCCAAGGTGAGTTAATCTCACTCAGCTGAATTTAATTTAAAATTTAAATAGTCAAATTTAAACAACTGATTGATTGATTTGATTTGGTGTGTTATATATAGTAGTATATCTTGGAATGCTTGATTTCCCGCATTAAATGGTGGATGATTTTATATTTCAAAACCTATATACCGTGATATTCCACCTTGAAGTGGAATTGATATTTTGTGTTGTGCTAACATCTGTGGATGCAGGGAAAACAGGTTGGAGGGTTCCAACTGGATTCCTCAACACTTATTTAAATTATTCAATGTTCTCTGTGTGATTATTGGATATTCTATGATGAATTATATTAGAATATTGAATGTATAGTCTGCTTGAATATTTCGGTACGTTGATTTATCTAAATATATAGAATCGGACTTTGAAAAGAAACAAAGGAGTGAACCTTTGAGAAAATAATTATAAAGAATGTAAATAAATTAAGATGAATTGGATAAGAATATTAGTGGTTCCAAAATGCTAATTAATAAGTTTTGTATATGGGAAGGAATTTTTGAGTAAATAGAAAGTTAATGAATTTTAAACTTCAGTGTTATTATTTAAAAGAACAAAACATTTATTTAAAATTTAAGATTTAAATTATTGAAAAGAATAAAGAAGAAATCGGGAAAAAAGCTGAAATTTGTATATTTCAGTTAAAGATTTAAAATCAAATGGAAAATAATAACAATTATAATAAATTCCATAATTAATGAATTTTGAAATGGAGTAAGTAAAGAAATTTATTTCAAATGGAATAAATTGGAAATCAATTTGGGAAATTGATTTAAATGATTGAAGTTGGAATTTTTCTCTGGATAACCAAGTACGTTTTTAAAATAAACTTTTGAATATAAGTTAATAGTTATAAAGTTGTTTTAAAAAGCAAGTTTTGGAAATTTTATTATTTCTAATATTTAAATTCTAAAGTAAGTATTTTCTTTTAATCTATTATAGCAAAAAAAAATTTTAAAGAGTGACTCATTATTTTATTTTTAAAAGTGAAAATCTAGTTTTATATTTTATTAAATAACCTTATTTTTAAATATTCATATAGTATGTATTTTTAACAAATTATTGAAGTGGTTTTAACCTGAATGTTTTAAAGTATATTTTAAAGTAAAGTGTTTTAAATTATTTTAGAAAAATCTAATTTTGTTCTTGGTGATTTCAGTTGAGGTAGAAAATATTTGGGAAATTTACTCTGTAAAAAGAAAGATGGTTTAAAATTGTTTTCAAAGAGTTGAAAATAGAAATATATCTTGTGAAGATATTTTTGAGGTTAATAAATAATTTGGGAAATTATTTATTGTTTGGTGGTTGTTTGTGAATGTTAATTGATAGTTAAATAACCGACTATCAATATTGGATAAATGCGTTGATCGTTTTGAAGAGACCGGGATCGAGATTTATTTCTCGAAAACCACTTCGATCCGGTTTGTACGTTTCGTGGGAAACGAGTTTGGATTCGAAGATGGAGAAGTGAAGTGCAAGGGCTAGTCACTACTTATCCTGAGGATATTTCCAAATTGGATGTAGTTGGAATAGTGCCTTCGGTTCCGTTCGAACCCGGGACGGACTTGTATGGACGAATGCTTGGGGACATCGTCAGGTGGACGATGGGCCTTCTGAGGGATATGTTCTGAAAAGGTAACGCTTAGCCTCAAGCCTCATCAACCGGAAGTGATTGAAAATCAGGGGTTATGCAGCAAGGCTAGGTGGGTAGCACCCAAGCAGGGTGAGGTCATCCCTGTCTAGATGTCCCTTTTTATTTCGGCTTTGTGGGCGGTTGCTGATCCCAACCGCGGGGTGATCTCACTCGAGATTATCCAGTAAGGAGTAGTTCCGGTCTTGTGTTGCAGGGGAGCGAGCGTACTCCTCGGTACTGTGATCTAGGCCACATATTGTGACAGGTGGTACCCCAGTGTCTAGTCATTAGTTGGAAATCCACTCTCCCTACGAGCCTTGTACGAGTTTTGTTTGTATTACCCACTCTGTGGCTAGTAGCTGGAATTTAATAGATGTAACAATTTTGGCTATTTTATAAGTATTTGTATATAGACCCTATTATAATATCAGAGGATTTCTATAAAAATTGTTTTAGCTATCGTAAGGTAAAAACCCGACATGTTTATTTGTGGCATGGTCTTACGAGATGCTTTTGTTTTCAAAGGATTTTAGAAACTTTAATAATCAATTGAGTGTGATTTCTCACGCTGGTATCCCAGACTGACTCGTGTGTTATTTAACTGTAACGCTCGGGTCAGACTGAGTATTATAGGATACAGGATATGATGTTGTGGAGCCCAGGAGACGAGTAGGATGACGATACGTACTTTCGTACTTGTTTTATATATCCCGCTGTGTTGATTAGCTGTGTATCTAGTTGTATATCCAGTTGTATGTTATTGATGTTGATCTGTGATTGATGTACTCTGATGATGTAATATATAAACAGATATATTTGATTTTGTGTAAAGATCTGTTAATATCTATTATATTTTATTCCGCTGCGATGGCTAGATTCTGATGTTGTTTCCTATTTTCTTCTTCTACCTCTTCTTCTTTAACCCAAATGGTTCGTAATTTTGTACAACTTGAGTTGATTTAGGTTGAATAGTGTTGACTCAAGAGGTACGGATTTGCGGGTCGCTACACTTGGTATCAGAGCTTAGGTTGGTGATAACCTAGGCTCTGGTGGGAATTACTCAATTAAATTAGAGTCTGTAGTACTCTAAAATGAGTTTGAGCGTATTAATAGATATGAGCACGTATTTGTTAGTGAATATAAATTGTTTTAATATTGTGTTGATTGAATTATTGGGTGGCATATGAACCTTCGTCGGCACTGTCTGGACAACTGTATCGAAGGGATTTCTAAACACTTGAATAGACAGTTCGACACGGTATTTTTTTAAATGTGGGCGAATGAAATAATTTTACCCAGAAATATATTTTGATATAAAGAAAAGTTTTTGTAAACTATTTTAGCTAATATATGGTTGCTTGGATGTTAGGAAGAATAATATTAAAGTATTATCATTGTTACGAGGAAATTTAAATAGAAGTTGAAAGTATAACTGAAAATTAAGGAAAATAAATTCATTTATAAAAGGAAGTTTATAAATATAAATTATCGACATGGTTTATAAATTGAAATATGAACAAATGGAAATTTATATTAATGAATTATAGTTAAAATTGATTTAAGCAGGATTTGAAACTTTAAAACCCCGTAGATTTTGGAAGTATTTTGAAGACAAATAATAGCATTATTGTTTTAAAAAGTATTTCTGAAAGGAAATTGTTCCAAATAAATTTTGGGAAGGGATATAGCATTGAATTCACTTCAGTCGCTGGAAAATAACTTCGGTGATGACTGCAGCATCATCGATGTTCATTTTCGAGTTTCTAAGTGACAGATTGCTGCCAAATTGATTTGTTCAGGAAAACCTGTTTGTTTTTGAAATTTCAAAGGCAATTCGACGGAAATAAAAACCAGGATTGGTTTAAATTTTTAAGAAGTGTGATTTGTGATGTTGGAGATTTCAAAATGATTTGAAACCAAAGCCGGGTGTTTAAAAATCCTGATGAGATAGGTTCTAAGCTTATAAATTAAGATAATTTTTAAATCAGGAAGGAAGTATAAGCTTTGAATGTTGGAAATTTAAATTCAAGGTGAAAAGTTAAAAAATGAAATTAACTTGGATTGGGGAATAAAATTTAAATGGATTGAAATTAATTGAATAGGTTGAAAATAATATCCAGTAGAATAGAAAATCCAAAATAAATATTGTTTAATGTTTTGGAAATAAAAAAAATTCAAAACTTGAACTATAAAATAAATTGAACTTAAAAAAAATTTAATGAAGAGATTTTGAGATTAAAATCAAGTTCTGGATTATAAATTGGGGAAAATCTATTTATATAATAAATTAGATAATGAAATATGTAATGGAAACCTAATGTAGTTAAATAGAAGTTGAATTGTGAGTTTATGATGAAGTTTGGAAATAAAACTCAAGTTATAAATTAAATTCGACTTAAATTGTTGGTGAAGTAAATGTAATTGAAATGTGAGTTCATGAAATTGGGTGGTAAATTGAAAATGGATAGTGGATTCAGAACTTGAGTTATAAATTAAAATTTAACTTGAAGAGTTAACAAATTAAATATAATTAGAAATGTATCAAATAAAAATGAAATTGGATTAAAATAGTAATGGTTTGTATTGCGAATAAAATCCAAATAAGTAGAAATAAATTGGAAATGGCCTTGTAATCAATTGAATGAGTTGAATCTAGAAAATTTAAATTTTATGATAACTAGTTAAATAAAATTGTAGATTTAAAATGAGATTTAATTGAGATAGAATTAAGTTGTAAAATGAAAATGAGCTTAAGTATAAAAATTTGAAATAAATTGAAGTAAATTAACTTAAGCTAAATAGATGGAGGAGAGTTGAATTGAATTCAACTTAAAACTAAGGATAATGATATTGGATTGGTTTTAAATCAAGTGAAAATAAATTTGAATCGAAATAAAATTTGGTACGTTATAGATAATATTTAATGGAATGAAATTCTTAATTAAATAATTGTAAACCATTTAAATTGTTAAGGAATTGAAATAAATTAGTGACAATGAGAAAATAGAATGTTTTCAAGTAAATAGAATGGATTTAAATGAATGCGGATAAGAATGAATCGCAAATGAATGGATCGTGAATAGAATTGAAATGATTATTGAATGGATTAGCCAAGATTGGTTTCAAGCTAAATAAAATAGTTTTGGGTAAACAAAGACGGATATGGAATGAAAATGCAAGTGTATCGGTTGGGAGTAATGTAGAATGGGATAGCATTAATAATAAATTGAGTTGGAATCAATTTAAAATGGTCATCGGCTTAAGTGGTTATTTACTTGAATGAATATTACCAATTTGCATGAGAAAATTGGTCGTTGGACGAAAATAGAAGAAAATAAAATTATATGAATCATTGCAAGTAAATAAAATTGATTTTTAAATCAATTGGAATAATATGGGTTTGTTGAAAATTAAAAATGAATTGAATGTAAGCGATTGAGTTTTAAACCATTCAAATTGATGAAGTTGTATACGAATGGATTGTAAACCATTCAAATTTAACGAAAATGGTTATAAATTAATTGAAACAGTTGAATTAGTATGAAAACTATATAAATTGCTTACGGAAAATGTTTGGTGTGCATTTCTTTTAGAATTCATGTGTTTGACTATTGCAAATAAATGAAATGTTGTTAAACTTCATATATATGGAACTTACATGTTTAAATTGAGTAAGTACAGGTACCTGGAAGTCGTGTAGCTGGATTGGGTTGCACTAATTGCTAAAATTATAAGCCGCTTGCTTAAAAATGCTAAATAAGGTACGCCTACGCAATAAAAATTGGAAATATGAATTGTTTTTTTGTTTTCCGACCGGGTGGGTCGATGTATATATATTTATATCTTTTGTCATATTGCAAAAGCTCCTCCGTACAAACGGGACTCTGCCAAAAAATTTTGGAAATTTTGGGAGTTAGAAATTTTTTGAAAAATTTGAAAAATTTTGTTAACGACAAAACGGTTTCAAATTGGAAATTGAAATAAATTAATAAATGAAACTAATTAAAATAATGACATAAATTAGTTATAAATGGAAAATAAAATTCAAATATTCAGAGTTGAAGATAAATTGAATTCATATGGAAATGAAAGAATCGATTTGAATAGAATTAGATATCAACTAGAATGGTGAAGTGAAAATAAATAAAGGAGCATATAAAATGCTTATACTAACTTAAGAAAGGAATGGTGAATTTTTAAATGAAAAATTGATACTACAAATATAATCTAAGTTAATATTTGAATGAATAGATATTGACATTTTGTGAGGAAGTCGATAAAATGTTTTTGGAATATTGTGATTGGATATTAGTGCTAAGCAGGATATGCAGGGAAGAGAAAAAAAATTGATTTTGATTTCAGAAGATAAATTTGAATTGCCCGACAAAAGGTATGTATTTAAATTTTGGTATGAAATTTGATTGGGTTTTTTATCGTGTCACTTGGCTTTTTGGTTTTCTTTTGGAATTTGGAAGCCCGTAGAGGCCTTTTGTAGTTGTACCGAGCTAGCCGCGCAAAGGAGACGCTGACAAAATTTATCGAAAATTTAGAGAGTTAGAAAATTTTTGAGAAAATTTTGATAATTTAAATTTGGATTTAAATTTAAATTTGAATGGTTGAATGATTAAAGTTATTTGAAAACTATGAAAGGTTTTGGGAAGATGGTTGAAGTAATAGTGGGTCTTTAATAAAAGAATATGTTATGGCAAGTTAATTAAACTGTTTGGTTTTGGACAATTGTAATGGATATTGGATCATTCTTCCTAACTAGTAATTTTGGGGACGAAATTCTTTTAAGTGGAAGGAATGTGACAACCCGGAATTTTTAAGCTTTTGAAATTGGAATGTTAAATTGATTTTTAAATATTTAAAAGTGAATTTTTAACTTGAATTCAAGTATTACTAATTACTTGATAATTAAATTATTGAATTAAATAATTTGAAGTTGAGCTAAATGTTGAATCTGGAGTTTTAAGCCTGTTAAAAATAATTTGAAGGCTTATAAAATTTATATTGATAACTCTGAAGATAATAGAAGTGGTAAAATTGAAATTAACAGTGGTTTGTTCAGTTTTAAAATTTTATAGTTAAATTGAGTTTAAAAATAGCCTTTCGAAGCACAGTCTCGGAATTCGACGAAACCAGTTCCATTGGGTCCGTAATATTAAATTATTATAGGATTTCAAATTTTGTATGGATCAGAGTTGTTGTGTGACCGTACGTTAAGTAAACGTCCTGAAATTTATATCGAAAATTTAAATATAATATGTGTGCCTGGTCAAAATGTTTCAACATCAGCCGCCTTCCTTTTCCATCACAACTTTTCACTAGCACTGTAGCTGGTTTCCTCAACAAGCTTCCTTCCCTCTTTAATAATTACAGCCGAACCCTTCCCATCTTCGTTCAGAAAAAAATAATAAAAGAGAAAAAAAGAAAAAAAATGGCGGAACGAAAGGAAGTTATGAACGAATAAAAATCAAATATAAGGGGGCCGAGCAAAATCTCCTCTTCATTCCCAAAATCTTATTTCTCTCTAAAAAAAAAGGGGTCGAACCCCTTTTGTTTCAAATCAATTTCGCATCGGCAAAAAATGGGGTAGCGCTCGCGCATGCTCATCATCGGAGGCTGATCGATCGGTGAGTAGGACGTGCTCGCGCTCACGAGATTTAGGGCATCGCGTGAGGGATGTGTCGATTGTGCATCGCGTTTGTGCCAGGGATGCTCGCCATATCAGTGGCAATGCTCAGATGAAGAATCGAGTACGGAGGCGCACGATTTTGGAGGAGGGGTAGGTCATCAAGCAAGTCGAAGCTGTGGTATTTTCAGCTAGGTCGAGATTGATTTAGGCATTGCAGAGGTATATTTACATAATTTATTTCAAGTTTAAATCTAATATGTATATATAAATATAGGAATTTTGAACCCATATTTTTATTTGTTTATATATATATATATATATATATATATATATATATATATATATATATATATAAATGTTAAAAAATTTAAACAGTACAGAAAATTTATACTATTTATATACAGCAAAGAAGAAAGAAAGGAAATTTGATGTTAAGAAGTTTTATTTTTTATTCTTGTTTTTAAGTCAATCCTAATTTGATTTTAACATATGTAGATAAATAGTAAAAATATATATACAGGGTTTTGAAAAGAATAAGATTTGTATAAAAAAAAGTTCTGAAGTAAGAAAATTTATTGTCTTGCAATTTATAGTAAAATATGTATGTGTATATGATTTTGGAAAATATAAGAATCCGAAATTAACAGCAAGATAAAAAGACTTTAGTATGGAATTTATTATTTTTAAGATGCTATGGTTACTAAAATAAATTTGTAAAGAAAATTTAGTTTTAAATCAAATTTTGTAGTTGAATAAATTTATCAGAGGAAATTTGTTTAAACCAAATTCATTAGTTTAAAAATTAAAATATTAATTAAATTAAAAAAATTATAATGGCAATTGAGTATTCGATTATTTCGAATATTAGTAAATTATATAAATTGTTTATTTAAGGTCAAACATCAAGGAATCCAAGGCAATATTGAAGTGGGTTGCGAATGAAAATCCAAGGTGAGTTAATCTCACTCAGCTGAATTTAATTTAAAATTTAAATAGTCAAATTTAAACAATTGATTGATTGATTTGATTTGGTGTGTTATATATAGTAGTATATCTTGGAATGTTTGATTTCCTACATTAAATGGTGGATGATTTTATATTTCAAAACCCATATACCGTGATATTCCACCTTGAAGTGGAAATGATATTTTATGTTGTGCTAACATCTGTGGGTGTAGGGAAAACAGGTTGGAGGGATCCAACTGGATTCTCCAACACTTATTTAAATTATTCAATGTTCTCTGTGTGATCATTGGATATTCTATGATGAATTATATTAGAATATTGAATGCTATAGGTTGCTTGAATATTTCGGTACTTTGATCTATCTAAATATATAGAATTGGACTTTGAAAAGAAACAAAGGAGTGAACCATTGAGAAAATAATTATAAAGAATGTAAATAAATTAAGATGAATTGGATAAGAATATTAGTGGTTCCAAAATGCTAATTAATAAATTCTGTATATGGAAAGGAATTTTTGATTAAACAGAAAGTTAATGAATTTTAAACTTCAGTGTTATTATTTAAAAGAACAAAACATTTATTTAAAATTTAAGATTTAAATTATTGAAAAGAATAAAGAAGATATCGGGAAAAAGGCTGAAATTTGTATATTTCAGTAAAGATTTAAAATCAAACGGAAAATAATAACAATAACAGTAAAGTCCATAATTAATGAATTTTGAAATGAATAGAGTAAGTAAAGAAATTTATTTCAAATGGAATAAATTGGAAATCAATTTGGGAAATTGATTTAAGTGATTGAAGTTGGAATTTTTCTCTGGATAACCGAGTACGTTTTTAAAGTAATTTTTAAATATAATTTAAAAGTTTTAAAGTTATTTTAAAAAGCAAGTTTTGGATTATTATTTCTAATATTTAAATTCTAAAGTAAGTATTTTCTTTTAATCTATTATAGCAAAAAAAATTATTTAAAAAGTGACTCAGTATTTTATTTTTAAAAGTGAAAATCTAGTTTTATATTTTATTAAATAACCTTATTTTCAAATATTCATATAGTATGTATTTTTAACAAATTATTGAAGTAGTTTTAACTTGAATGTTTTAAAGTATATTTTAAAGTAAAGTGTTTTAAATTATTTTAGAAAAATCTAGTTTTGTGCTTGGTGATTTCAGTGGAGGTAGAAAATATTTGGGAAATTTATTCTGTAAAAAGAAAGATGGTTTGAAACTGTTTTCAAAGAGTTGAAAATAGAAATATATCTTGTGAAGATATTTTTGAGGTTAATAAATAATTTGGAAAATTATTTATTGTTTGATGGTTGTTTGTGAATGTTAATTGATAGTTAAATAACCGACTATCAATATTGGACAAATGCGTTGATTGTTTCGAAAAGACCGGGATCGAGATTTATTTCTCGAAAACCATTTCGATCCGGTTTGTACGTTTCGTGGGAAACGAGTTTGGATTCGAAGATGGAGCAGTGAAGTGCAAGGGCTAGTCGCTACTAATCCCGAGGTTATTTCCAAAATGGATGTAGTAGGAATAGTGCCTTCGGTTCCGTTCGAACCCGGGACGGACTTGTATGGACGAATGCTTCGGGACATCGTTTGGTGGACGATGGGCCTTCTAAGAGATATGTTTTGAAAAGGTAACGCTTAGCCTCAAGCGTTATCAACCAGGAGTGACTGAAAATCAGGGGTTATGCAGCAAGGCTAGGTGGGTAGCACCCAAGCAGGGTGAGGTCAACCCTGTCTAGATGTCCCTTTTTATTTCGGCTTTGTGGGCGGTCGCTGATCCCAACCGCTGGGTGATCTCACTCGGGATTATCCAGTAAGGGGTAGTTTCGGTCTTGTGTTGCAGGGAGCGGGCGTACTCCTCGGTACTGTGATCTATGCCACGTACTGTGACAGGTGGTACCCCAGTGTCTAGTCATTAATTGGAAATCCATTCTCCCTTCGAGCCTTGTACGAGTTTTGTTTGTATTACCCACTTTGTGGCTAGTAGCTGGAATTTAATAGATGTAGCAATTTTGGCTATTTTATAAGTATTTTTATATAGACCCTATTATAATATCAGAGGATTTCTATAAAAATTGTTTTAGCTATCGTAAGGTAAAAACCCGACATGTTTATTTGTGGCGTGGTCTTACGTGATGCTTTTGTTTTCAAAGGATTTTAGAAACTTAATAATCAATTAAGTGTGATTTCTCACGCTGGTATCCCAGACTGACTCGGGTGTTATTTAATTGTAATGCTCGCGTCAGACCGAGTATTATAGGATACAGGATATGATGATGTGGAGCCCATGAGACGAGCAGGATGACGATACGTACTTTCGTACTTGTTTTATGTATCCCGCTGTGTTGATTAGCTGTGTATCCAGTTGTATATCTAGTTGTATGTTATTGATGTTGATCTGTGATTGATGTACTTTGATGATGTAATATATAAACAGATATATTTGATTTTGTGTAAAGATCTGTTAATATCTATTATATTTTATTCCGCTGCGATGGCTAGATTCTGATGTTGTTTCCTATTTTCTTCTTCTACCTCTTCTTCTTTAACCTAAATGGTTCGTATTTCTGTACAACTTGAGTTGATTTAGGTTGAATAATGTTGACTCAAGGGGTACGGATTTGCGGGTCGTTACAGGAAATGTTCAAACGAAACTTCTCCATTGCATATAATATAGATTTATCTACAGATAACATAAAAGAAGATGTAAATACCGCGGGATGTAGATTCCCCTGAATTTTAATTAACATTACTCATAATAGTTGGATAAATTAAATTGAATAATGTGAATTATTAGGGAGATGAGATTAATAAATCCAATGGTTATGTCTTAATTAATGAACTAAAATAAGTCTTAACTAAAATAAAAAGGAATTTCCTAAGTGGTAAACTTGGAAATGAGGCAACATTTCTTAGTATAAATCTCTTCCTCCACTTTAATAAATTTTCACTCTCTTATTCATAACTCCTCACCAACTTTTGACTGGTCATTAAAATCTCCATGAAGGGCAATAAATTGAAGAAAAAGTTTGGAAATTATCTCATTCTTCAATTAACCAATCAAGGTGAATAATCATATTTATCATCTCATTTTTCTATGTTTGGATCGGTTATGGGCTATACCTGATTCATTTTTGTGATTTTGGTTAGGATATAACCATTTAAACTTTTGTTTGGGTAAGATATAGGTGTTTTAAATGTTAATGAGCTAATTAACACGTTTTTATTCGGTTTTGGTTAAATTATGAGTTGTTTTGGTCTTCATATGCTTTGAAATTTTAATATGTTAAAGTATATGATTTATCATATTTTTGGTGATTTTTGAGGATTTTTCCTTAGTGATTTACTAAGGTAATTAAATTATTTAAGCCTAAGGGCTAAATTGCAAAATTGCCTTCGAATTAGTCAATTCGGCGGGAAGTTTGCAACGCGAAAATTTAATTGGAGAGGATTTTTAAGCAAAAGGTTAACTTTTGTATACTTTTACTATTTGAAAATACAAGAGAAGGCTCCTCCACCAATAAAAACTAGACAAGCAAGGTAAAAATCACTTCAGTAGGCCCAGTTCTATCATCGACTCCAACAAGCCCTCTTTTACCCTTTCGATGAAGTCGAAAGGTATCTTTTGTCTAATATGAAAGGTAAATAATTACCTTCCAACAAGGTCGAAAAGTAGGCACGATATCTAAGGAAGGAAGGGAGAAGGGATGGGGAGGCTGCTTCCTTTGCTTTCGAATAAGTTGAAGGGGGACCCTTCGACTCTATCATTTTATAAAAGACTAAATTTTATATATATTCAAGAAGAGGTTTCGAAGGGGATCTTTGAAAGTTCAAACCTTCAAAGGAATTGTTTTAAATGTTTTCTAAAAAGGTGTTTTAATCTTTTCGACTAAGTAGAAGGGATGTCTTCGACAAAGTCGAAGGGAAAGAAGGGGAAGAAGAAGGGGTTACTTCTGAACCTCCCATTGTTTTTAAATATAAAAATTTTAATACCTTTCGACAAAGTCGAGGGGTAAACCTTCTGACATGGACGGAAGTGTACTTTCGAAGGGTTGAATCCAACACTAAAAACTTCATTATTTTTGAAAGATTTTAAAAGGTTTTGAAGGGGTTACCTTCAATGATTGTGAAAGGTTTTGAGCTTCAATGATTTCGAAAGGCTTTGAGTTTCATTTCTTTTGAAAGGTTTATAAATGGTTCTATAAGGAGGATACCCTAGGCTTTCGACAAGTTCGAAAGGTAGAATCTTTCGACTAGGTCGAAAAGGAACCTTCCGATAAGGTCGAAAGGTAGGACTATTCGGCAAGGTCAAAAGGTATGATTGTGATGCTTTCAAAAGAAAGGTTTTCAAAGGGGCTATCTTTGAATGTTTATTTGCTTTCGAATGGGACTTCGAAGGGTTTTAAGTGGCTGTTTTCAGCCAATTTTATTAAGTAAAATTTTGCTAAGTCGAAGGGTATGATATCCCGGAATTTCGAGGAATTTAAAATTTGATAATCTACTTAATAAATTATTTTAAAATTGATAAAATTATTATTTTCAAATATAAATAACCAAAATAATAAACAATACGATGATTTCAAATATAGTTATAAATAGATTTTTAAATAAAATAATTATTTTCAAATGTAATTGGTGTTGTTTTATAAAATGGATTTTTAAGTAAAGTTATTATTTTCAAATTTAATTTGTGTTTGTTTAAAATTAATATATATTTGAATTGAATGTTAAATTAGAATTTTAATTGAATTTTAATTTAGATTTAAATTTGAATTTAAATGAATATTTATATCTTAAAAATATTTTGATTTTAAAATATATAAGTGAGTTTTTGTTTGAAATAAGATTTGTTTTTCCTTAAAGAATATTATTTATATAAATTTGGAAAGTGTTTATTAAATTATAAAATAAATACAAAAAGGTTATATTAACATTTTAAAATAAATTAAATATATTATATATGATTTTATTTAAATTATAATTGGTTTATATTCTATTTTCTTTAAAGATTTTATTTTTATAAAATTTAGAAAGCATTTATTAATTTACAAATGTATTTATTTATTAGGAAAATTAATTTAAAAATATTTTAAAATCTTTTAAAAATAAATAAAAATGAAAGATTACAAGTGTTGGTTTATTAAACCAAGATAAATACACATGTAAGTTAATAAATTATGGCTAATGACAAGTGTTGGCATTGTAAACAAGTGTCAAATTTATTTTGTTTTCTTTAATTCTAAAATAAATCCAAATTTACATGACATAAACATATATCTTCTCCTTCCTATTTCTTTTTACCTTCTCAATTTTTTTTTAAAATTCAACCTTGTAAAACCATTTTTTTTAAAACCTGAAAGTATACATGAATTAAATTTGAAACCCTTTTCAAATAGTCACCTCCTCAAACCTAAATCAAACTTGAAAACATTTTTCAAATCTCAGATCAAAAACTAAACCCTATAGCCATTTTTCTCACCTGAGATTTGCAAGCAACCCTGCAATCACCTCCTCAAAACAATTCAAACCTGAAACCCTTCCCAAAACCAAAAATTCTTGAATCAAACCTGAAATCCTCTTGAATCAAAACTTTCCCAAACTCCAGTTCAAAAATCTGTGAAACAAATTCTTTAACCATTTCCTCTCAGGCTTGTAAGATTTTCAAAATGCAAGCATGTAAACACATTTTTCAAATATGTTAGCAAGACTGTAACCTTCTCAAGCAAGCAAATCGAAAGCAAATAAATAACCGAAGTTCAATCTAGAACAACAGTAGCTTTAGTTCAATTTTGAATCATCTCAGCAAATAAGCTTCAACATAGCAGCAATGCAAAGTTTCAAATGTTCAAAGTTTTTCAAGTTTTCCAGTTTCAAACTATCAAGTTTCAAATTGTTTTCTTCTGCAAAATTCAAAGCTTCCAGCCTCTGCCTCTTTAAAAATTTGGTGAGAAAACCTTTTTAAATTTAAAACTTAGCAAGTAAATATTTGTTTGCTTGTGAAATCTGTGGTGAATGATGCTTTGTTGCGCATACATATGTGGTATATCTGTGTTTATGAATTTATGTAGGTATGCATGCCAGAAACAAGAAAACTGGCTTTGTTCTCGTTTTTTTTACAAACTTTAACTTTCAAAAATCAAGATCTAAACCTCTAAATCCTATTAGACCCAGATATTCAACTTTCAAAAATCAAGATATAAACCTCTAAATCCTTTTAGACCCTGATATTCAAACAAAAGTTGTTTGCATTTGTAGGATTTTAATTTTAAAAATAGTTTAAGAACATTCAGTTGGAATAATATCTAAAAAATGAAAAAAGATAGTAAATATTATAAACATGTCAAAAATCAATCATCACAAATTGTTGAGTCAGGAATATTATCTAAAACAAATTCGAAAACTATGAATTTTAAAAAGGGAATCATGATTTATAATGTTGTTTTGGGTGAGAAATTTTCGTTTGACTGGAAACTGTATTTGGGGGAAATTCTAATGACCAAGGGATCTGGGTTGATCGGGAATTGGTCTGGAGATAGGGGAAGGTACGGGAAGTCTAGGAAAAATGGCAAGAAGGTGGATAATCCACTGTGGCGTCGGCGGTGAGGCGATCTAATTTATAACCCTAGTTTTGGTCGTGTTGGAAGATTTGAGTTCTGCATTTTCTCTGGTGCATCGAGTGGCTTGGGATTTGAGGAAATGGTAGCTTGGTGTGTCGGCATGGCATAGCCGGGGGGGAGCAGCTCCGATGATCGGAGTCGTGGTTGCGAGCAAACTTTCTGGTAGTAGTTTTTGCTGTTGTTTCATCCGAGTTTCTCAAATTTGATTTGAGGCTCGTGCTTGTGTTTGGAGGATCGGGAATTGATGTATAGGTGATTGTCGTGGTGTCTGGGGCCACGACAATGGTCATCATCGCCGTAGCTAAGTGTGCAGGTGCACATGGGACTTCGTGACTGAGTTTGGGATTATGGTTTGGACTCGAAGGTAACATCGGGTTTTGAGGGAGATAGCTCAGGTTTAAACTCGAGTATGTTCGTGTGTTTTATCTACATGTTTTCAATTAAGAAAAATCTATGTTTTAAAAAAAATGGGTTGAAATGGAGGTTTACACGGGGTTTAACCCGAGTTTTCTTCGGGTTTGACCCGAAGTTAAGTAAAGAGCAGATTGTAAAAGTTTTAAAATAAATGTGTATTTGAAATTTAAAATTTAAATCTAGTTTAAACTTTGTTATTTAAAACTTACTCTTTTTGTAATTTTTCTTTAACTATTAATTAAGAAGTTTTGAAAATTTGATTGATTTCAATTTAGTGAAATTTAAAGTGATTTTAAAACATTAATTTAAAATGAAAGTTTAAGATTTTGATAAAAGTAAGTTTTAAAATTCAAATTGAAATTAGTTTTCAAAATCTCTACTTGATAATATTTAAGTTATTTAAGGAAGTTAAGTTTTGTTAACTTTAAAATTATCAAGTTAAAAGATTATTTATTCTAAAACTTAATTAATGATGTAATTAAGTAAAGGTAATTATAATGTTAAAATGTTTTAAAAATGTTAATTGTAATTACGGCATTTATAAGATAATGTTTTATCTTAAGATAATAAAGGTTTAATGCCTTGAGATTAAAGAAGTTAATTGTGGGAATTAAGTATAACTAAGTAATTTGATTAATTAATTATAAAGGATTAATTAAGTAATTGATTAAGAGTAATTAATTGGTTTAATTAATAATTAATTAGGAATTATTATTTAATCAATTAAAGGTTAATTAATTATAATTAAGGATTATCAATTAAAGGTTGTAAATTAATGATTAGAGATTAATTAATTGAGTAAGTAAGTAATTAAGAATTAATTAATCAAGTAATTAAGATTTGATTATTTTAGTAATTAGAGAGTTATTAATTAAGTAATTAGAGGATACTTAATTAATAATTAAGATGTACTTAATTTTTAATTTTGTTTTATTAATTAATAAGTAGGTTTTATTAATTAATACTTAAAGGATGATTAATCAAAGGTAATTAAGGATTAATCAAAGGTAATTAAAAATTAATCAAATGTAAATTAAGGGTTGATTAACTGTTTAATCAACTAGTGATTAAAGATGAATTAATTTGTAATTAAGGTTGTTAATTAATAATCAAGTTTATTAATTGATAATTAATCAGTTAATTAATTAATTAATTAATTATAAGATTAATTACGGATTAATTAATTTGTATAAGAGGTATTGATTAATAATTATGGTTATTAATTATAGTTAATGGATAATTAATAAGTTAATTAAAGGTCAATTAATTGATTATAAAAGTAATTAAGGATTAATTACTTTGTAATTGAAGGAGATTAATTAATAATTGAGGTTTATTAATTGATAATTAAAGGATAAATTATTCTGTTATAGAGATTAATTAACTGATTGATAAGATAATCAAGGAGTGATTATTTAATTAAAGGTTTGTAATTAATTAATGACAGGTTTAGGTGATTGATTCTTAAGTAATTAATTTAATTTAAGTTGATTAAATTAATTATAACATGAACTAATAATTCCTGTTTATGGATGATTGTTTGTGTAGAATATTTGAATTGGATGATATATATTGGATGATATCTATTGGATGATATCTATTGGATTAATCAAAGGTGATTAATAATTATGGATTAAATGAGATTAATTACTGAAAGTAATTAATTTAATGGAGTAATTAATTAAATATAATTATGAGTCATTAATTAATATAATTAATGATGTGATTAAGATTTGATTAATTAAAATTAATTAATCGATAATAAATAATTAATTATAATTAATTAATTGTAATTAATTAAGGTTAAATGTAATTAATTATAATTAATTAATTAATGAAGTAATTAAAGATTAATTACTGTATTTGGTTTAGGGTAATTAATTTTGTGAAATTAGTTAAGGTATAATTAATCAAGATTGATTAATTAAGATGATAAATTAGAGGTTATTCAATTAATTAATTTGAAATTAATTAATGATAATGTAAGCAATATTTATATTGAGATTATAATTAATTTAATTCATTTTAAATGAATTAGAGATGAAGTAATTAATTTAATTCATTTTAAATTAATTATAGATAGTATGATTATAGCTCATTGCTTATGAATGGTTGTGATTGGTTGCTTTGAAGGGTTTTGAATCTCAGCTATGAGATTAATAATGTTGAGTGATATGGATGTATTGGTTGCATTGTGATATTGATATGGATTATCTTTTAATAATGATAATGTGGATTTATCAGTGGTTTTATAATGATAATTATCTGTTGTGAATCTATGAATTATCTATCTGTGTGTATATAGATAATGTAATTAAATTGTTTTAAAATTCTAAAACAACTTGGACCTAAAAGACACGCTTTGGATTTCGATGAGACCGGGATCGGGTTTCCATATTTGGATATCCGAAAACCACATCGATCCAAACTAACGATAGGTCGTGAATCTTATGTGAAGAGTGAAGACTCGAGGTGTAAGGGCTATACGTCAGTATAACTCTGTGGGTGATTCCGTAATGAGTTTGACGGGATAGTACTTATAGATTCGAGATGGAGATTCAGAGTACAAGGGTTATCGTCGTTAACTCTGTGGGTGATTCCGTAAAGAGTGCAACGAGATAATGCCTTCGGTTTCGTTCGAACCCGGAATGAACTTGTATGGATTGAATGCTTTCAGAACATCGTCAGGTGGACGATAAGCATTCTAAGTGATGTGTCCTCTAAAGTTAATCGTAGCCTCAAGCCTCATCAACCGGGAATGGCTAAAACAGGTGAGGTGCAGCAAGGCTTCGTGGGTAGCTCCCACTGGAGAGCAAGATTGATCCCTGTCTAGAGGTCCCTTTTTATTCGGCTTAGTGGGCAGTTGTTAGTGCGCAACAACTGCGGGGTTGTCTTGTTCGAAACTATTCAGTAAGGAATGGGTCCGGCCTTGTGTTGCAGGGGAGTGGGAGTACTCCTCAGTACGTTGATCTAGGCCACGTACTGTGACGGACGGTACCCCAGTAGCCCTGCCATTGTATGGAATCCAAAATCCAATAAGTGCCAACGGTTTTGATTGTATTACCCACTTTTGTGGCTAGTAGCTGGAATTTAATAAATGTAACAATTTCGGCTATTTCATATTTACTTGAAAACCTTAGACCTATTATAATATCACTGGATTTCCTATCAAATGTTTTGGTTAGCATAAGGTAAAAACTTTTCCATGTTTATGTGTGGGAAGTCTTACGCAATACCTTTCTTTTCAAAAGGTTTTTAAAAGTTAAGCAACTTTAACTTGTTACTTACACCAGAGCCATGTCTGACCCAGAGTTTATTTTTTTGTTTTTCATAAACTCTTGGGTACTCAAATTTTTACGAGTAGCCAAGGGATTCAGGTTAGCTTTGACGAATATTGGAGGAGCAATGGAGCAGGAGGCTTCTGCGTTAGATATTAGTATTCCGCTGTGTGTTCTGTGATTGTCTCTGAGTTGTATTATGTTGTAAATACTAGACAGGTGTTTATAACTGTCTAGTATGTGTTGAATATCCGTGTACTATGATAGTGGTTGAAAACTATGTAATATTTATGTTATTAATATAATTTATTCGTTCCTCTGTTTAGATTCTGATGTGTTGTTTCTTCTTCTTCTCTTTCTTTCTCTTTTCTATCGTCTTCTTTCTTATTAGCGATGCGACTTCCTGGAGTGTGGAAGTTAGGTCGTTACAGGTGGTATCAGAGCGTTAGGCTGAGTGAATACCTAGGCTCTGTAGTGGTGTCTATCTTGAGAGAGCGTATTTGTAATTTTAAATATAATTATATATATTTATCTATTTCTACCTATCTGTTGGGTTACCTGTTCGGGTTTTTCCAATATAGGTTATAAAGGTAGATAAGGTAGTAGTGTTTGTGACACGATTACTACCATTGGTTGGAGTTTGATGTTTGAGGTTGGAAGTATATGTGTCGAGACTGTATACCTAATACTGTCTCGAATAAGTTTTGTTGTGTTGAAGTATTTCATCGATCTCTGAAGGAAACCCGTTAAGCTTCGGAGATATCTTTGAAGTACAAAGTTTGGTGAGTAGGGTTTGGATCTTTTCGGTTGAGCTGAAACAAGTGAAGGTATCTTGATACCTCAAGAAGCTGTAACTGCGTGATGAGATGCAGTGACTATGGATTGTTTCCGAAGATGTTTTCTTTGGAACAAGTTTGGGAAGTGTGACTGTCCCGAAGTTGTGGCTGGATTCAACAGGATGTGCGGTGTTTTCTGTTTGCTTTGAAGTCCGAGTTTCTCGAAGAACTTTGGATTAAGAAGTTTGGCATTGGCGACAGCAGTGCAGCTCGGAGTGTTCTGAGTGCCGACAAAGAGGTCATAGAGGAGTAGTTTCTCTGAAGATGGAGTTCAGAAACTACTAAGTGAATCCGTTTCTTCAATGGATTGACTAGACCAGTGTAAGCTGTTCTGTTTGGTAAAGAGAGAACAGTTTTATTTGGAAATTTATCTGGGTTGATCGCAAAAGTGACTTGCGATTGTTTGTGTGTTCTCTTGGATGGTCGGAGATTTTCTGGATGTCTTCTGGAAGACAGAGATTTGTCAGCATCTGGAAATTGAGTTTTCTTATCAACTAGAATTGCAGGAGTGGAACCGGTGGTTCTGTTTAGTTGGAGAATGATTCCTAGAGATGGAGTTTGATGAAGCAACTCAGTTTTGATGGAATTTCTGAGTTTTTCTTTATGAATCCGTTGAACCATATTTCTAGAGGTGATGTCCAGTTGGTGCTTGTGTTCCTTGTCAGTATTTTCTTATCTTCTATGGATCAGAGTTGTGCAGCCGAAGCAGTTTGATAGTGTTTCTGATTTTCTTTTCCGGATTGGGAGAAGTTTGTTGTTTTCTGCTGGTTATGGAATAGAATTGTGTTTTGGATTGGATTGTTCTTGAGGAGATCATTGTGTTGGGTTGTTTTTGGTTCTGATTGTTCTAGAGGAATCAGCAAGGGTTGAGCTGATCAGTTTGGATGTTGGCAGCCCAGGATTGTCTGAAGACTTTTGTGGATAAGGGACGGAGAAATTTGGAATTCGAAGTTGGAGACTTCGTTATTTTTGGAGTTTTCTCTGATTCAGGAGCTATAAGTTTTGATAAGACTGAAGAAGCTAGCTCAGTGATGTTTGGATCTCTTCTCTGTGTTTTGATTGGATCAGTGATTGGTTTTCAGAATTGAATTGTCAGTTTGGATAACTGGAGTTTGATGAGTTTCACGTATCTCTGAGGGAGTACGTGTATGGTCTATCTCTGGTTTTGGAACCAGTAGTTTTTGAGGTTTGGTTGTTGTGTCAGACTCGTCTGTAGTTTGATATGTTATCTAGTTCTGTAGATATAGATGAATAAGAGCTCTGTAGTTTAATAGTATTGATTGTTTGGAATCTATAAAGCGAGTATCCCGATATTTATACCGGGGAAACTCGTGAAAGTTTTATCCAGAATTTTTCTGGATAATTAGATTTGTTCAATTGGATGAATTGATTGCTATGGTTGTTAGCATATCCTCGGTATATGCTTGTGTTTTAAAATTAAATCTAAATAGATTATTAAATTACCTTTGTTTTAAATTTCGGGGAGGAAATTCTTTTAAGAGGGGAGGAATGTGATGACCCGGAATTTCTGGCAATATCAATTTAAAAATCTGAATTAAAAATTAAATTGATTTAATAATCTTTGTAATAAGATTTGAATTAATTTAGTAATTTAATAAAATAAATAGTTAATTGATAGATTTTATCTTTTAAAATCAAATATTTGTTTTATATTTATAATATATATAGAATATTGTATATATTATAAATAGGTATTGTTTTAAATGAATCCTGTTTTCTATAAAATTTATATCTTTAGTAAAATTGGAAATTATGATTTTATTTAAAAGTTAAACTTTTTAAAAGCTATTTAATAAATAAAATAAGGTTTTAAATACATAAGATAAGTATTGAAATGATTTAAAATATTTTAATTCAAGTTTAAAATTTAAATAACAATGAGGTCATTTTGAGTTTCTTTTAAATATAATGTGATAATAAATAATTTATTAATAAAGAAATGATTTCTTTTATAAGTTATTTGTGATTATTAAATATTGTTATTTCTAAAAATATAATAATACATTGTTTTAACAAATAAATCTTTAATAAAAATAATTGTTTTCCAAAATTCAAATTTTGTAATTATATTTGTAAATAAACTAGATTTCAAAATTTATTTTTGAACATGAATTCAAAGTTTTAAATCTAAAGTATAATTGTTTTTATTTTATTTTGATTTTGAATCATTTGTATAAGTTTAATATTTATTCATTTTAAAAATTTTGTACATGTAAATAAATACATGATTAACTAATACAAGCTTACATTTATCCTATATTAACATTTAACAAAATACTAATTAACATTTAATTATAACTAATTAATACTTGTGACAAATGTAAACAACTTATAAATTAAATGAGCATGTGTTAATTAATAAATATACTTACTTGACAAATGTTGCATTGTGAAACAAGTGTCAAAAACTTAATTTATCATTTTTTTTTTTTGAATAATTTCAGTTTATATAAAACTTTTCTTCCCTCATCAAATTTTCTTCTTATAAAAATAAAGAAATCTGAAGACAAACAACTTAAGAAAAAAATATAACAAACACTTCCATTCAACAACAAAATTCCTGAAATCATTTTCAAATCTACTTCACAAACCTGCATTTATTTAAAAATATGGAATGCATGCATCTGTTAAACATCTGGGATGCAGACAACTGCAGTTCAAAAGAACCCTGCATTTCAGTTGAAAGCAAACATACATGCATTATTTCAAAATCTGGAAATCATCAAGCCAGCATTTTTTTTTCAACCAAAGCAAGTCAGTTACAAAGCAATTTGCAGCATGCATACAGTTTTAAGTAAGGAACAATTCAAGATTTAAGAAAATGAAGCTTTCAAGTTTTATAAAGCAAGTCTCTTTCCAAATTTCAGAGCTCTGCACATCAAGAAAAGGTGAGTAACATTTTAATTAATGAAGTTTAAACATTTTAGAAGTTGCTTGTGGATTTACTTGTTTCAGTATGAATGATATATGCACTTGTATCAGTTGTTTTCTGTAGAAGTGTTTTGAGTAACTGGATCATGATGTCTCTGTATCTTCTTTTCCAGATGTAAGAATCTGTTCTAATACCATTAACACATAATATAATATATGTTAGTGTTATCAAGGATCACACAAGTGAGTTGTAGAATAAGGAATCATAATTTAAGATTTTGTCCAAATTAAATAATCAAAATTATTTGAAACTCTCTGGAAACTCAGGTAACAGGACTAAAATTGCACATAAATGAAATACCAATCACATTGAATCATTGTTCCAGGAATAAGATCTAAAACAATATTCAAAATTATGATTTTTGAAACTAAATTCACAATTTTTAAAACTTGGTTTAACATGCAGACCTGGTTAGAACAGATAAGGGGATTTTTGGGTGATCTAGGCAATTTGGGGTGACGAGGTTCTTCTGGTTGGTGGAGGAGTGGTCACTAATGCCGGGAAAAATATTAGGGGGTGCTGCAATTCAACATGGTGGTTGCGGTGATGTAATTCTTGATATAACCCTAGTCTAAGATAAGTAATTTGCTTTGGCTGGTTCTTCTTGAAGAAGTGATCGAGTGGTTTGAATTTATGGGTAATGATAATATGTTGGTGGATGGACTCGTGGCCGGAGTCACTGACATGTTGGAGGTCAGAAGGAGGAGGAGGAAGGTTTGACAGGTTTGGGTTTAGAACCTGTATTTCTGTTCCAGGTTTTGGAATGGAAGCGTGATTTCGATTTCGTGAATTCGAAGGAGAATCTGAGTGTGGTAGTTGATTGTGGGGTTGGTTGTCAACGTTGGGAAATCGTCGGAGGAGGCCGATGATGATCGTAGGCACGGTGCATGTGCACCGTGCAAAATTTTAATTCTTGATGGTGTACTGGGTAGGAGCAGAGGAGAGATCTCGGGATTAACTCGAGTAAATTTGAATCTGACTCGAAGCTTTGGGCTTGCTGACTCGAAGTGAAAAGGAGTGAGCCCGGGAGTATACTATATTACAGTTTCCTGTAGAAACTGTCTGCAGTTTAAATTTTAAATCAAAATTTAATTGAATAAGTTATTATGATAAGATTTAAACGAAGTTTAAATCTGCAGTTAGAATTAGGGCTTTAAAAGATTTTGAGAATCTTATAAGTTTTCAAATTTGAAGATGTTTCAGTTTTTTTTTTTAAAAAGAAGGAAGTAAGGAACCTGACAGTTTCTTTCCTGAAAATAGAATTTTCATTTGAACCTGAAACAGAAATTTAAATAGCAAATTTGAATTTGAATTTAAGTCTTGTTCTTAAGGGTTTTGAATCTTCAGTTTTTTTTAAAATGAAATTTGAATCTTGAATAGAGCAGTTTTAAATGAAGGTTTAAATCAAAAGTTTGATGCAGGTTTAAATTAAAATAATTTAAATAAGCAATCTTTCCAAGATTTTGAATTTAAAAATCTGGATATTTAAATAAGTTTTAAAATTTGAATGTTTTCAAACTAGTTTAAATTTAAATTGTTAATTAGGAGTAAAATTGTTTCAAGCAAATACTTTAATTTGATTTTCTTTTTGAATTGAAATCAATATAAAATGGTTTATAAAGAAAGTTAAATGATTGTTAACTTGAATTTATAATTTATATAGTAATGTATTTAAAACTTAGTTTTTAATTAAATTAAGTATATTAAGACTTATCTTATATAAGTTTTATTTTAAGTAATAAAGATGGTTTACATTTACTTTGGAAAGAATAAATGGAATTTAAAATTTGATAATGCTTAATAAATATCATTTTGAATATTTGATTCAAAATGAAATTTGAATTTAAATTTTTAAATGAAATATTTTAAGTACATCTTAATATTTAGGAAATTATTAATAAGGAATGGATTTCCTTAGAAATTATTAAGATATTAAATATAATTAAATAAATTGGATAATTAAGGAATAACTTATTTATTTAATTTATTTAATTAATAATTTGGATTAATTTAAATTTAAGTTAATTAAAAGTAATTAAAAATAATAGTTAATGATGGTCATTAACTAAAGTTTATTTAGAAATTAATTGATTAATATGATTAATTTTCAATAATTAATTTAATTAATTAATTAATTAATAAATTGTGAAATTTGTTCAAGTTTAATTACTTAAATAAAAATAATTAAGACATTAATTACTTAATGTAATTAATGAAGTTACTGAGTTTGGTTTAAATTAATTAATTTAGTTTAATTAGTTTTAAACATGAGATTTGATAGTAATTACTTGATGTAATTAATGGGATTACTCAGTAAAGTAATTAGAGAAAATTACTGAATGTAATTAATAGATGATATTGGGATTGTGAAAATAATTTGGATTAAATTATCTTGTATAATTGATCAAGAGATTAATTAAAGAAATTAATTAAGGAATAATTAATTTAATAAGTAATTAAGAGTAGTTAATTACAGAATGGGATTAATCAAAGGTGATTAATAATTATGGATTAAATGAGATTAATTACTGAAAGTAATTAATTTAATGGAGTAATTAATTAAATATAATTATGAGTCATTAATTAATATAATTAATGATGTGATTAAGATTTGATTAATTAAAATTAATTAATCAATAATAAATAATTAAGTATAATTAATTAATTGTAATTAATTAAGGTTAAATGTAATTAATTATAATTAATTAATTAATGAAGTAATTAAAGATTAATTACTGTATTTGGTTTAGGGTAATTAATTTTGTGAAATTAATTAAGGTATAATTAATCAAGATTGATTAATTAAGATGATAAATTAGAGGTTATTCAATTAATTAATTTGAAATTAATTAATGCTAATGTAAGCAATATTTATATTGAGATAATAATTAATTTAATTCATTTTAAATGAATTAGAGATGATGTAATTAATTTAATTCATTTTAAATTAATTATAGATAGTATGATTATAGATCATTGCTTATGAATGGTTGTGATTGGTTGCTTTGAATGGTTATGAATCTCAGCTATGAGATTAATAATGTTGAGTGATATGGATGTATTGGTTGCATTGTGATACTGATATGGATTATCTTTTAATAATGATAATGTGGATTTATCAGTGGTTTTATAATGATAATTATCTGTTGTGAATCTATGAATTATCTATCGTGTGTATATAGATATTGTAATTAAATTGTTTTAAAATTCTAAAACAACTTGGACCTAAAAGACACGCTTTGGATTTCGATGAGACCGGGAGCGGGTTTCCATATTTGGATATCCGAAAACCACATCGATCCAAACTAACGATAGGTCGTGAATCTTATGTGAAGAGTGAAGACTCGAGGTGTAAGGGCTATACGTCAGTATAACTCTGTGGGTGATTCCGTAATGAGTTTGACGAAATAGTACTTATAGATTCGAGATGGAGATTCAGAGTACAAGGGTTATCGTCGTTAACTCTGTGGGTGATTCCGTAAAGAATAAGGATCACACAAGTGAGTTGTAGAATAAGGAATCATAGTTTAAGATTTTGTCCAAATTAAATAATCAAAATTATTTGAAACTCTCTGGAAACTCAGGTAACAGGACTAAAATTGCACATAAATGAAATACCAATCACATTGAATCATTGCTCCAGGAATAAGATCTAAAACAATATTCAAAATTATGATTTTTGAAACTAAATTCACAATTTTTAAAACTTGGTTTAACATGCAGACCTGGTTAGAACAGATAAGGGGATTTTTGGGTGATCTAGGCAATTTGGGGTGACGAGGTTCTTCTGGTTGGTGGAGGAGTGGTCACTAATGTCGGGAAAAATATTAGGGGGTGTTGCAATTCAACATGGTTGTTGCGGTGATGTAATTCTTGATATAACCCTAGTTTTAGATAAGTAATTTGCTTTGGCTGGTTCTTCTTGAAGAAGTGATCGAGTGGTTTGAATTTATGGGTAATGATAATATGTTGGTGGATAGACTCGTGGCCGGAGTCACTGACATGTTGGAGGTCAGAAGGAGGAGGAGGAAGGTTTGACAGGTTTGGGTTTAGAACCTGTATTTCTGTTCCAGGTTTTGGAATGGAAGCGTGATTTCAATTTCGTGAATTCGAAGGAGAATCTGAGTGTGGTAGTTGATTGTGGGGTTGGTTGTCAACATTGGGAAATCGCCGGAGGAGGTGGATGATGATCGTAGGCACGGTGCATGTGCATCGTGCAAAATTTTAATTCTTGATGATGTACTGGGTAGGAGTAGAGGAGAGGTCTCGGGATTAACTCGAGTAAATTTGAATCTGACTCGAAGCTTTGGGCTTGGTGACTCGAAGTGAAATGGAGTGAGCCCAGGAGTATATTATATTACAGTTTCCTATAGAAACTGTCTGCAGTTTAAATTTTAAATCAAAATTTAATTGAATAAGTTATTATGATAAGATTTAAACGAAGTTTAAATCTGCAGTTAGAATTAGGGCTTTAAAAGATTTTGAGAATCTTATAAGTTTTCAAATTTGAAGATGTTTCAGTTTTTTTTTTTTAAAAAAAAGAAGGAAGTAAGGAACCTGACAGTTTCTTTCCTGAAAATAGAATTTTCATTTAAACCTGAAACAGAAATTTAAATAGCAAATTTGAATTTGAATTTAAGTCTTGTTCTTAAGGGTTTTGAATCTTCAGTTTCTTTTAAAAATGAAATTTGAATCTTGAATAGAGCAGTTTTAAATGAAGGTTTAAATCAAAAGTTTGATGCAGGTTTAAATTAAAATAATTTAAATAAGCAATGGTTCCAAGATTTTGAATTTAAAAATCTGGATATTTAAATAAGTTTTAAAATTTGAATGTTTCCAAACTAGTTTAAATTTAAATTGTTAATTAGGAGTAAAATTGTTTCAAGCAAATACTTTAATTTGATTTTCTTTTTGAATTGAAATCGATATAAAATGGTTTATAAAGAAAGTTAAATGTTTGTTAACTTGAATTTATAATTTATATAGTAATGTATTTAAAACTTAGTTTTTAATTAAATTTAGTATATTAAGACTTATCTTATATAAGTTTTATTTTAAGTAATAAAGATGGTTTACATTTACTTTGGAAAGAATAAATGGAATTTAAAATTTGATAGTGCTTTAATAAATATCATTTTGAATATTTGATTCAAAATGAAATTTGAATTTAAATTTTTAAATGAAATATTTTATGTATATCTTAATATTTAGGAAATTATTAATAAGGAATGGATTTCCTTAAAAATTATTAATATATTAAATATAATTAAATAAATTGGATAATTAAGGAATAACTTATTTATTTAATTTATTTAATTAATAATTTGGATTAATTTAAATTTAAGTTAATTAAAAGCAATTAAAAATAATAGTTAATGATGGTCATTAACTAAAGTTTATTTAGAAATTAATTGATTAATATGATTAATTTTCAATAATTAATTAAATTAATTAATTAATTGTGAAATTTATTCAAGTTTAATTACTTAAATAAAAATAATTAAGACATTAATTACTTAATGTAATTAATGAAGTTATTGAGTTTGGTTTAAATTAATTAATTAATTTAATTAGTTTTAAACATGAGATTTGATAGTAATTACTTGATGTAATTAATGGGATTACTCAGTAAAGTAATTAGAGAAAATTACTAAATGTAATTAATAGATGATATTAGGATTGTGAAAATAATTTGGATTAAATTATCTTGTATAATTAATCAAGAGATTAATTAAAGAAATTAATTAAGGAATAATTAATTTAATAAGTAATTAAGGGTAGTTAATTACAGAATTGGATTAATCAAAGGTGATTAATAATTATGGATTAAATGAGATTAATTACTGAAAGTAATTAATTTAATGGAGTAATTAATTAAATATAATTATGAGTCATTAGTTAATATAATTAATGATGTGATTAAGATTTGATTAATTAAAATTAATTAATCGATAATAAATAATTAAGTATAATTAATTAATTGTAATTAATTAAGGTTAAATGTAATTAATTATAATTAATTAATTAATGAAGTAATTAAAGATTAATTACTATATTTGGCTTAGGGTAATTAATTTTGTGAAATTAATTAAGGTATAATTAATCAAGATTGATTAATTAAGATGATAAATTAGAGGTTATTCAATTAATTAATTTGAAATTAATTAATGATAATGTAAGCAATATTTATATTGAGATAATAATTAATTTAATTCATTTTAAATGAATTAGAGATGATGTAATTAATTTAATTCATTTTAAATTAATTATAGATAGTATGATTATAGATCATTGCTTATGAATGGTTGTGATTGGTTGCTTTGAATGGTTTTGAATCTCAGCTATGTGATTAATAATGTTGACTGATATGGATGTATTGGTTGCATTGTGATATTGATATGAATTATCTTTTAATAATGATAATGTGGATTTATCAGTGGTTTTATAATGATAATTATCTGTTGTGAATCTATGAATTATCTATCTGTGTGTATGTAGATAATGTAATTAAATTGTTTTAAAATTCTAAAACAACTTGGACCTAAAAGACACGCTTTGGATTTCGATGAGACCGGGATCGGGTTTCCATATTTGGATATCCGAAAACCACATCGATCCAAACTAACGATAGGTCGTGAATCTTATGTGAAGAGTAAAGACTCGAGGTGTAAGGGCTATACGTCAGTATAACTCTGTGGGTGATTCCGTAATGATTTTGACGGAATAGTACTTATAGATTCGAGATGGAGATTCAGAGTGCAAAGGTTATCGTCGTTAACTCTGTGGGTGATTCCATGAAGAGTGCAACGAGATAATGCCTTCGGTTTCGTTCGAACCCATAACGAACTTGTATGGATTGAATGCTATCAGAACATCGTCAGGTGGACGATAAGCATTCTAAGTGATGTGTCCTCTAAAGGTAATCGTAGCCTCAAGCCTCATCAACCGGGAATGGCTAAAACAGGGGAGGTGCAGCAAGGCTTCGTGGGTAGCTCCCACTGGAGAGCAAGATTGATCCCTGTCTAGAGGTCCCTTTTTATTCGGCTTAGTGGGCAGTTGTTAGTGCGCACCAACTGCGGGGTTGTCTTGTTCGGAACTATTCAGTAAGGAATGGGTCCGGCCTTGTGTTGCAGGGGAGTGGGAGTACTCCTCGGTACGTTGATCTAGGCCACGTACTGTGACGGGCGGTACCCCAGTAGCCCTGCCATTGTATGGAATCCAAAATCCAATAAGTGCCAACGGTTTGATTGCATTACCCACTTTTGTGGCTAGTAGCTGGAATTTAATAAATGTAACAATTTCGGCTATTTCATATTTACTTGAAAACCCTAGACCTATTATAATATCACTGGATTTCCTATCAAATGTTTTGGTTAGCGTAAGGTAAAAACTTTTCCATGTTTATGTGTGGGAAGTCTTACGCGATACCTTTCTTTTCAAAAGGTTTTTAAAAGTTAAGCAACTTTAACTTGTTACCCACACCAGACCCATGTCTGACCCGGAGTTTTTTTTTTGTTTTTCATAAACTCTTGGGTACTCAAATTTTTACGAGTAGCCAAGGGATTCAGGTTAGCTTTGACGGATATTGGAGGAGCAATGGAGCAGGAGGCTTCTGCGTTAGATATTAGTATTCCGCTGTGTGTTCTGTGATTGTCTCTGAGTTGTATTATGTTGTAAATACTAGACAGGTGTTTATAACTGTCTAGTATGTGTTGAATATCTGTGTACTCTGATAGTGGTTGAAAACTATGCAATATTTTATGTTATTAATATAATTTATTCGTTTCGCTGTTTAGATTCTGATGTGTTGTTTCTTCTTCTTTTCTTTCTTTCTCTTTTCTACCCTCTTCTTTCTTATTAGTGATGCGACTTCCTGGAGTGTGGAAGTTGGGCCGTTACAGGCGCGACTTAGTGCAGAGACAATCAAAGGGTTATCCTTTCGTTCTTGAAAATTCCCGATCTTTACCACCGATCTTCAAATGCTATCAATATCGACGTATCATTATTCGGAATGGGTTATATTACTAAAGGTCCTCTCCCGGCTAAACCGAATAATGAGCGCAATATTTAAAAACATATGGATATGGGATTTCGGTTAAGTCGCAACTTAAAATCCAAAAATTTCTTTTCAAATGGTTCAAACAAATTACCATTTTAAATCTTTTAAACAAAAAGATTTACCTCACAAAGTTTACCAATTTTCCACAAAGGTTCATTCATTGCTTTTCAAAACAATTCCATTTCAAATTGGATTAACTTACCCAATCTTAAGTTAAAGATTTAATTCATAATTTTCAAACCATTTCCAATTCAAATCTTTTATATAAGAGACAAACCATTTAAAACTTTCTTCGATTTCAAAACAAGGTTTAATAATCTTTCACAAAGTTAAAGTTGATTACATTTACATAAGTCAAAGCCATTCAAGTATAAACTTGGGGTTTTAAATTTAACTTCCAAGATAATATTTTTGAAATGGTTAAAAACCTACATAACCACCTTTATAACTTGTATAATCTTTTTAAACTATAATTCCTACATTACTGAATTCAATTTCAAATATTGATTTCAAATATAAATTATATTATTTAAATTTCAAAACTTTATCAAGTTATTCAAAATAACTTTTATTTTTCAAACTCATTTTCAAAAGTTTTCAATTCCAATTCCAAAACTATTTTGGATTCAAAAATAAATTCAATCTTTAAAATTGTTAAAAATCTACGACTTAACCAATTTCCCTCGTGCAATCCACATGTGTGTGTGTGTATAGTGTGGTCCAGGGTTTTACACAATGGTGCAACAACATCAATCATCACAGATTCAATCATATTAATATCAATAAGCGGTATATTTCAATAACGCTTATCTATATACACAGATTCACAGATAGAAAATATGAATGCATTATAAATAAATAAATTACATTCATCACAGCTTGAATTAAAACAATTCAAGTCACAAACATCATACAGCAGAGATGACAAAACAATCCACAACATTCAATAGAATACAACCATCCATAAATAAGGTTAATTGACCATTTGATTAATTAAAACCAGATTAATCACTAATTCTGGTTGATTAACTTTAATTAATTATAGTTTATGTTAATTAATTATTCTTTAATTATTTATTAATTAACCTCAATTTATAAATTAATTAATCCTTTAACTATTAATTAATCAACCTTAATTAATAAATTAATAGACCTTTACTAATTAATTTAAATCAAATTTGATTAACAAATTAATCAATCTTTAATCATTAAATAATTAACTCTTTATTTTAAATAATTAACCTTTAATTATTCAATTGTCCGTTAATTAATTATCTTTAATTAACTAATCAACCCCTTAATTGATCATCATTTTAATTAATTATTCTTAATTAATAAATGATTATCCTTAATCAAAAATTAATTCTTAATCACCTTATTTCCTAACTTAAATCATTATTTAATTACTTTTGATTAAGTACCTTAATTTAACTAATCTTAACTGATTATTTATCCTTTAATTATTTCTTGATTAATCAAACTTAAATTTATTAATTAATTTATCTTAATCACTTTTATTAAGTTATTAACTTCAAGTAATTAATTTCGTTTAACAGATAAATTTAACTTAAACTTTTAAAAGTTAACTAACCATTACAACATTCTTTAACAAATCCTTAATATTATTGAGTTAAACTTTCAAAATAAAAGTTTATTTATATCTTTAAATCATTTTAAAACTTAGTTAATTAAAACGATTTAATTTAAAACCTTCTTCACAAAATTTTTTAAAACTTAGATAACTTCTAATCTAACAGGAAATTGATTTAAACAAAATTTATTTATTTGTTTAAAAAAAACTTGATTCTTCTTTAAAGTTTAAAGTTGTTTGGTATTACAACAGATAACCCAAGAAAAATCTCATTCTATCCAGCAATTCCCTGCTCTACTCGAGCAATTCTTTATTCTACTCGAGCTCTACTTCGAGCCCCCCCTTCACTACCCTTTGCTTTGAGTTATTTTGTGAAATTCTTCGAGTTTGTCCCCAATAAAACTTCGTCTTCCCTAATTTTTCGAACACACTGGATACGCACCCCCCCCACATGCATGTATACGTGCGATCATCCGCTGTCTGATTATCACCAGCACCACCAACAAGTCACAGATGCTCACGCAATTGCTACAACCTACCAGATCGACGCGTTCGACCTGGAATCAGAAACGAGTGATCGAGCAACCTACAGGAATTAACACAATCACCAAAAACCACCACCGCCGACGATTCTGATTGCCAGAACCCATGCCGTCTCACCTAAAGCTACGCCACCCCCTCATGCACTGATCCCTCTCGATCTGATCCCCTCCGGTCCCTTGACGATATCACACAAATTCGAGGAACAATGTCGATCTAAAAATGCTTTTAAACCCTACTACAACTTCAATCAACTTCCCTGATTACTTAAAAAATTAACAAACATTTTTCCTATACCCTCTGACGTATAAGCTTTCTTCACCATGGATTTTAACACCCAGTTCGACGTGGTTCACCGAAAATTGACCGAAATACAGTCTCCCTTCATCTTGCAATTTCGTTCGATTTTCATGCTTAAAAATCATGAAACCTTTATCAAAAATCATTATTTTCAATTACGAGTGAAGTTATGAGTTCAAAACTTGGAATTTAATTGATTGAATTTTTAACTTGTATTTGATCATCACTGTACATCCCGGTTTTGAAATAATCACTTGATAAATCCACTTGAATTTATTTTTAAAAATGATGTTACATTCATATGATCATTTATCATTTAGGAATTAAGGTCTAAAACAGATTATATAAGAAATCATTAGATTTTCTTTCTCATTTTTTGAACCTGTATATATATATATATATATATATATATATATATATATATATATATCAATATATATAACATAATGTACACAGGCATACACAAGAATTACAGAATAAATTCATTCTATAATCCAAACATCTATCGTCCATGCAAACAATTTCACCCCAGAATTAACACACATATCAAAATATAACACAGATCTAACTGTATTTGGGATAATTTGCTCACCTTGGAAGTATGAACAGAGACAGTGAAGCCTGGAGCATTAAATTTTTAAACTTCTCTGCCTTTGATTTGAGATTCCCCCGATTTTTGATCTTTGTTTTGATTATCATTCCCTCAGATTGAAAATACTAAAGTTATTATGATTTTAATTGCTTCAAACTTTAAATCTGAATTTTACTTATGGGTTTTCTTAAATTTACTCACCAGAGCTTTGAAGAAAAACTGAGAACTGGATCTCTTTTTTCTCTGTTCCAGGTTGAAAGCTTTAGCTTTCAGATTTGAAAATCTCAGGCTAAAACGGGTTGAAGCTTTTGAATTATTTTGCTTTTTCTTGAACTTTGAATTGCTTGAAACTTAGTTTGATTGCATGCTTCTTTTCCAGATTTATGATCTGAGTTTTACTTTGAATTTGAGTGGTTGAACTTTGCTATTGGCTTAATTTGATTGAAGACATTTTTTTTCTTTTTTACCGGCTTTTATTTTTATTTGAAAATGAAGGAATTGGGAGGTGAAGACTTTGAAATCTTTGGACTGAAAATAATTGAACAGGTTTCTTAGATTTGTGAAATTTTTTGAAAATGAAAACAGCCTACCTCTTGTTCTTCTTATATATTGCATGGCTTACACTTGTCTTCATTTTGCATTTTTATGTTTAAATCCCTAATGAAATTTATTTTGTAAATTTTGTTTTAAACCCACTTGAATTTATATTTACACTTATATTCATATGTACGTTTCTATTGTTTATATGGATTATCTATTTACATACAAACTGTAATTTTAGCCCTTGTTTATAATTTATTGTAACTTTGTTTTAATTCTTACCTTATTTTAATTTATGAAAACATGCTTTATGCTTTTAAACCTTTTTATTAATTTATTTACCAATTATTTACATACACTTGTATTTATTTTACTTTTACAATTTTTAAAGAGAAATGGATTAAAAAAATTGTACATTCAACAAATAAATCATACATATATACATTTCTTAGTAAATAAAGATTTTGTAAACTTATTTTATTAAATCAATTTTATTTACAATACATTTATCAAATTTCAAAAGGTAAATAGTTTACATTCATTCTTGTTTTAAAATTTTAAATTCAAGTCATTGTACAAATCATATTTTTATTGATTTATGAATTCTATCTTTAATGTTTAATATATATACACACACACAAATCATATTTAACTCCTTATTTTAAATTATTTTATAAATTTTGTTTTTAAACCTTTATTCTCTTATGTTTACATATTTATACAAATTATTGTTATTATTATTATATTTTTTTAACTTCTTTATTTCAAAAGATATATATATATATATATATATAAGCTTTTATATTCAATTACATATATACTATTATATTTATTTTCAAGTATAAAAGAAAAGTAATTAATTTTTTTATCAAATCTCATAAATTTACAAACCAATTTCCTTCGCACACACACACACATATATGCTTTCTTATAAATTTTCAAAAGACATGTATATTTTAAAACTCTTGTTAATTCTTGTTTTAATACCATATATACATTTTCAAAACAAATCTTATTAATCTTAAGCTATCGAGTATTTAAATTCAATTTACTTTTAATATAGGGGCATTTCACTAGAAGGAAAAACTTTGCAGTCCAATTATTTTCTAGGACACACATCCACGGGAATTAATTTTAAGGCAAAAGTCGGAAGAATAATTACTTTTAAGGACAAAGTCAATAGTCTAATTACTTTCAAGGACATAATTTCATAGGTTTTTAGGCCTTAGAAACTAATTATTTTGCATTTTGTCCTTAAAAGTAATTATTTTGTTTGTGTGTCCTTAAAAGTTATTGCACATGGTAAAGAGGCCCTTGTGGATAATTTCCACTTTAATATATTTATCCTTGAATTTCAATTTTCAATACTCATTTATAAAATACTCATCTTTAAATTGCAAACCAAAATACTATTTAAAATCTAAAATATTTACTTATTCTGGAAATTTCCTAATTAATCCACAATTAATTTCACAAATAAATTCCAAAATTAAAGTAATTTCCAAATTAAACTTGGTTAAAATTTGGGAATGTTACATATTTCCCTCCTTAAGAAAATTTCGTCCCCGAAATTTTCTAGGGAGACAACAAAGAATAGATAGATACACAAAGATAGAGAATCGACTCATAAATCAAGCCGATTATCTATTCTGTATTTGGCTTACCAAATCAGAATATCACTAATAGACACGAGAACAAACTCATTCAATACTATACAAGATACTCAGGTCACCAGATCTACGAAATATGCTGGGGCACGGGTTAGTTCGAAGGAATAACTAACCACTCGTAGAATATATTGAGACCCAGACGATAGATAAATGGATTTAATCTTTTGAAATTCTCAAATACTAGATATGATTCCAAACATAAGTTGGAACACCCCAACTTATATATAACTTGTCCCTCTTCGGACCTTGATATACACAAGAAATTACAATAGAATTTCAAATTTGGTTTTAATCAAAATTCTTTTATCGATACAATTTATTTAACTTTATATTTTAGTTAACCAATTTATTTCAATTTTAAAATTTCAAATTTATCAAAGTTATAAACGAAAAGCTGATAGAAATTTGACGAAGAGAATACGAAATAGAGACTTATCTACAAGATTCGTAGGGCCACCATCACACCGAAGCTTCTTCCTCGAGTTGCCATGAAGACATCAAAGGAATCGGGAAGACGAATCAAAGGAGATTGATAAGAAAGTTGTTTCAACTGTTGTAGAGTATTGACCATTTGTACTGGTACTCTCCTGTCCCCTATCTCTTCCTCTTCTCGCACTCATACTCACAATCAGTGGATAGTAAGAGAATTTACTGAGGCATTCGAACAGATATCTTAGGGATTACTCATTCTAGGGTATACTTCACCCTATCTCTAATGAGCTACTTAATGTGTTATACTCCTGAGCTAAAGTTTTAACCTTCAGCTCTGATACCACTTATAATGATCCTGACTCGACCTTCGAAAATCGGCACCGAATACGTCACTCGTCTTCAAATGCTGTAGATCCAAACGTCGAATCTGGTTCGCCGGAGCTTACAACACATTAAGTACAACACAGCGGAAGAAATGAAATAATACATTTGATCTACAACATTTGATTATTCAGATATAATGATGATACAATAGAATGATACAATGGATATCAATACTATCAGAGATACAAGAAATAGCAGCGTAAAGAAAATGTCTTCAATGCCAAAACTAGCTCGAACCCTCATCAAGTTGCACGAAGCTAAGCAAGGTCAGTTATGAATGCGGAAGTGTAGCAAATGCGATCCACGAATCCAAAAGGCTTCGAAGGCTAACGAATCAATTCATACTATTTGACTATCTGGAAAATCTAACTCTAGACTGCCCGTGTGGAAAATAGTGGGCACCCAGAGTTTAGGAAAGGAACAATAAACTCCAGGTCAGTCATGGGACTGGTGTGAGCAAACAAAACAGTTTATCTTTTTAAAACAAACAACAAAAGCTTTTTATATGTTCAAATCCGCAATGCTTTTTGGAAAATGAAACTACCATAAGGCCTCCCGCCACACACACCATGCAAACGCAGAATTGGAGGAGATTTCTCCTTATGATAGTCAAAAATGCTTGATACGTGGAAACCATTTTGATATTTTTATTAGTGCATAGTGGAAAACATTTCGAAAGTATAATATTAATGGTAACCAGCATAGACATTCCGAACTATGCCTACTATAGCTACCATCCAAACAGTCACTACACCAGAATAGCCATTTTACAACGGCTTTGAGCCGTCGCAAATGGATTTTGCAACGGCTTTGAGCCGTTGCAAAATGAGCAGTGGTAAAAATATCGCAACGGCTTAAAGCCGTTGTAAATTTCGGTTTTAGAACGTCTTTAACCGTTGCTTAATTTAATTTAGTAATGGCTGAAAGCCGTTGTAAAGTCTTGTTGGGCAACTTTGTTAATTCTGTTTTGCAACGGCTCAAAACCGTTGCTAATTGTAATATTATTATTTTTTTTAAAATGCATTGCTTTTCCTGATCGCCCTACAGTAACATTCATTTAGTTATCATACTGAATATAAACATTTGCAAATTTAATATAATATCACAAAAGAAAGATCGTTAAACCAAATTTTTTCGTAGATTCAACACAAAAACCAAACATAACAAATCTTTTAATTACAATGTTCAATAACAATACATAACACTACATAGTTCAACAGCAGCAGCAATACATAACACTACAAAGTTCAACAGCAGAAACAACTAGTATTACGTACAGCAGTAAAAATATTGCAGCAGTACGTTCATATCGCAACATTTTGAAATCTAAAAAATGCACACTAATATATGGATCATTACAACCGCTACAATATCTGTGTCTTCTATGTATGTCTGCCAATAATATCTACACAACTGAAAAGCCACTTGCCATCAGCCTTTACAGACCATTGTTTAACAACAGTTGCCTCAACTTCATTTCCACCTATCAACATTCAAAAACTATACAAACAACACACAACAGTCGACCAATCCACAACCATCACCATGAAACCACTCAACTTAACCAACAACACATCACTGCATCTCCTACCATCACTGTGCAGTTCACTTCACCAGATCATTCTTCACCAGTTCTACAATTCCAAACCCAACACCATATTTTGCTGCTGCCTCATCACCCTTTGCCATATCATTTCACCATCACTACCATAATCAAACAACCACCGCTGCTTGTATTCTCAAATCACAGTCCATAACCACCATTGCTAACTAACCCTACCAAGAACCATTTCCAACATCACCACTGCAACCACACTCAATCCAAAAGCTGCTGCAATCCTCTATTCTATCAACCACCTCCTTTGCGTAAACGCCACCACTACTGCTGCATTATTCATCAATTTACTGCTGCATAGTCATCTGTCATCATCCACGTACCCTACTGCCAGCAACCATCTGCTACCAGTTGCTACATCCTTCAACCACCATAAAATACCACTATATTGCCACAAAGAAACCACGCAGCAGAAAACATCTCCAGACATCTCAACAGTGCTCCCCCTGACCTACCCTTTCCGAATCAGCTTATGGATGCCCATGTTCAGAACTTCTACTCCAATGATAGAAAAAAAATAAAAACAGTGAAAAAAGACCACCTACCCCACGCCTCTCCTTAGTTTGAAAAATCCCTTGATGCATCATTAACTAGAATGGAAAACCATCAGTTTGACATGATACTTCTAATCATGCTTATGATATGAGCATATCTGGAAATGTAAAAGCCCTAAAGACCTTATATATCATATCATAGTCTTTGACCTTATCAAATTTTATGACAGTGTTTAAATCTTGAATATTCTTGTTAATTTGCAAAATCAAATTGAGCTGGCAGAACGTTATGAGTACTCAATCTGTCTTCAATGAAACCCGTGTGGAACGATGAGATGATTTGACCCATAATAGGAATGTTTCGTTTCACTATGTTTTTGTAGATAACCGTCAATACTCTCTCATTACTACACCCAAAACAAAAACTAATTTACATAATTGACCACAAATGTTCACAAAATAAAACATAGCATTGAAACCTAGCGAGTTTCAGTTGTTATTGTAGATTTGGCTATTATAATGGTAGCATCGAACAATCTCCCCATCACCTACCACTGACCATAATTCAAGATAAGTACATATCAAAGGGCGCTTTTAGCCCTGAAAAATATAACAGCATTCAGATGGGGGGAAAATACCTTTCTTTCGGCTCTAGCATATCCAAAATATGGAATCACGGCAGTTACAGTTTTTGCTGAAGCTCTTCTGCATGCATCAATCATGATTAAAAGCTCCATAATATTCTCATTTGTAGGACGACCGGTTGATTGCACCAGAAACACATCGCAACCTCTAACACTCTCTTGAACTTGTACATACACCTCTCCATACAACACTACAATTTCTTACAGCAAGATCACCTTACCACAGAACCAAAACTCTGAAATGTTAAACATGATTTCAAAAAAAATTGTGAAAATAATGTCGGATTCAATTTCCAGACTGAAACAATACTACGATTGGGATGTTACTGGCTGATTCATAATTTATAAACACGTGTAGCAAATATTTGTCCCTAATTTGGTAATCTTGGGATGATGATATTTTTATCAGTAATAAAATTAACGGTCGCATTGAGCTAACAAGTGGACGAAAAAGAGTGTAGATATGTATCATCATTGAAGTAAGTTCCATTCACTTACTGCAATCCCCAAATCTAGCGTTTTCTCCCTTGAAAAGTTATATTGCAGCATTTTTATCACATTTAGTATCTTGTACTGAATATACTGGAAAAGTATACACAACTTGTATTGGTGTTGAAACTAAAAAAAGTTTGTATTTTTATTCTATGCTTTCATTTTTATTCTATGACCTATACTCTAATCAATGTGTTAGGTAATGAAGACCGAGAAGACATGAAAATAGGAATATAGACATACACTGGCAACCAAGATTATTTAAACCATGTTCTTTGCACCTATAGATTGTAGTGCACATGCGAAAATCAGTTAGTTCAGAAATTTACCAATAAGGTTTCATTGTATGTTCTTGCAGTTTTTTTCAATACATATTTAATATGAAGAGGGAAAAAAATTGGTAACACAGGCGTTCATTGTTAAATAGGAATTTCCAAGGCAATGGAACATTTGTTCCTGAAATTTGAAATTCCCTTGTTATCCTTGTAATTCTTCATTATCTGCTTCCTAAAAATCAATCTCAATGATTTTGTAAACAGATTCAAAGGAAGCTTCAACTACGAATTGAAGAACAAGGGCGGTATCTTCAACAAATGTTTGAAAAATCATGCAAATCTGGATGTGAGAAAACCGCAACATTTTTAGCTGATAATGATAATGCAGAAGAAGAACTCCAAACAAAAGACGAGCAACACAGTAAAGAAAAGGAAATTGCAACCGAAGGCTCTAAGGAAGTTGGAAGAAAGGAGAAGCTAATCATGGATGAATTCCAATCATCACCCAAGCGTTTGAAAAGTGAAGACGTGGAAAATATATCTGAATGATTAGCCTTACATTACTTACTTTGTATGCTATGCTATTTAGTTTGATATTGATGTAACGTTAAAATCTTTATTATTCAAAGAAAGTTCAGCATTAGGAGGAGAGTGACCTCTTGCAAATTGCAACTATGGCATCATAAATAAAATCATATATTGCTGACATTTGACGTTGTTTTGTTTCAAATTATTTTAGCATGTATAGATGTAAATTTATTATCAATTATCACTTGCAAAGCAAGGAGTAAGTAGCTATATTCATATACCAACAGAAGGACAAACTTTTCACATACTGTCTGGACGTATTGGCTGTAGAGTATGAATTCTGTTTTGTGTCGTTCTTTGTACCAATTAAATTGACAAATTTTCATTCTAAGCGTTTAGGTCTTGTTCAAAACTTACTGTGAAAATAAGATTCTCTTCCTATTTTATTTTATTTAAAAAAAAATTATACTTGCGCATTTTGAAAACACATCAATATAGATGATAAATTTATTATTTCTTATTTTGAAAATTGAACTTAAAAAGAATTAATATAGAATGATGGAATACGAACAAAAGGAACGTGCGATCACAAATGCTACAATTGAAAATTTGGAGCACTGTAGCAGGTGGCGGCGTAGATTAATGAAAATTACAGTACAAAATCGTTTTTTCTTTTAAATTACAGTACAAGAAATGGCATGAAAATTACCTTACACCACACACTTAAAAACAGACTGACGCACAAACAAAAAAAGGGTAATACAGGAAAAAAGTCTGATAATGTAGTTGCACTTCACTACTACCAGGTAGAAGTGTATTTGTGCACTGCTTAGTGCTTCTACAATGCTGCAACAGTTGTGAGAAGCACTGCACTGCTGGGCATAAGTGCACAATTGTGCATTTGTGTACTGCACTACTACTAGCAGTAGCGCCCATGGATAAGCAAGAGTGGAATATGTTATCTGGATTTATCTCACGATCTTAGGTAACATGTTGGATACATAACTAATAAGTTGCAGAATGAAGGTGTTTGTTTGAGTCATCGTTACATTATAGTTGAACAATGTAGGAATTAAATGAAAAGGATAAGCAGTCTTAGGTAAACATAGAATAATAATAGCAGTAGTCCCTGTCATGGTCCTTCGATTGAGACTTGCTTGTTTCCTTTTTTATTAACTTTCTTAGAATTAATATTAAAGTTTTGATACATGCACTAATATAACCATTATTTACTATGCTGCTTAGATTTGCTTATTGTATCTTGTACATAAATGATAACAATTGTGTGACTTTCACTTTTCTATGTTAATTTTGTTCAGTACTTTCAGTTTAAGAAACCAAAACGACCAAGGTTTCTATACAAAATGCATTTACTTTTCTCAAAATAACTCTTTCAAACAATCAAATATCACATGCCTTAAAAAATATTGTCTCTGCTGCACTTCCGCCTCTTTTTTCCCCAAATAATGGTCATGGAAGGAAGTAAACTTTCGTAAACATATGACCATCTAGATAACAAATGTTATTCATAGTCAAATTATACAAGCTGAATTTATAAAACATTATATATTATCATTTTCTTTGATATAATTCGATGTTTATTCCCACGTAATGACCCTGCACAGGAAAAAAAGGGGAAAAATAGATAGAGGATTGAATGTAAATAAAATTTAGTTATGGACTCAAAGTCATGCACTATAAACAAACTACTTGATCATAGATTAATGAAAATAAAAAAATACATTCTAAAGTTGAATGAAGAGAGCAAAATAGTATTCTTCTATTCTAGTTTCTTTACCTCGTTAGTTATTACATATTTGCAAATGAACTGAAAAATAGTCCTATAGTAAAAAATGAACACACATCAAATATAATAATTTTTAAAAGATATTAGTCATAACTATTAACTTACCTCATCTCAAATGAGCAATTTGATTATAATAAACTAAATTCTTAAAACAAGTTTAAAAATGATAGGTTACACCATCCAGAGAAATTAAGAAAAACTTACTTTAACTTATAAAAATGGATAAAACTAACCAAACAAAAAGTAATGGTATATATATTATCTAAGAGTAGACCAAACAAACAAAATCTTTTACTGCTTTCTTTGCAAGTATTTTTTTTACATTGGATGAGTTTTCTACACATGCTATCATATTGACAATCAAACTCAAATGTACAGGCTAAATACAAAGGCCATTAAAAATTCAAGACGCCATACAGTTGACACAAGTAAAGTATTATCAAAACATATCCACTCAATAAAATTCCAAACATTAGATGAAAATGGTAAAATAGACTTTTTATAAGATAAAAAATATTAACACTAAATCTAGCAAACAAAATATATGCATGGTAAAACATGAACCCAAAATATACCTGAATCATAATTTTGATTCCCACAAGCACAGCTGCCATACAAACTAAATTGAGATTCGAATATGACTAGATAAGCAAAGCTTTTGAAGCAAGCAGCTAAATTGTCTTCTAATTATTGCGGGTACCAAATTCACAGACACAAACTGTATTAGGTTTTACATATAAGCATCTAATCAATTTAATTTTAGCATCATCATGAAATCAACAAATCTAAACAAAAATGATAAAAACAATCAAAATAATTGAAATGTTAGAGCTTTAAATATCTGGGAAATAATTTCCTAATTGAAAAATGACGCAACGCAGGTAATTAATAAGTTTTTTTTTTACAATTTGTGAAGGTGGGAGGAAAGAGGAACTACAGTTATAGCTTTGATTTTCACTTGTGAATTCACGAAGGGAAAGCGAAGAAGAAGAGGAGAAACGACTGATTATACCTTCGATCTTAATCACTGGACTGGTGAATTCACGAAGAAGAGGAGAAATCACGGGGGGGCGATTAGGGCATGCGAAGGGAAAGGAACGACGTGGGGGCGATTAGCGCACGCGAAGGGAAAGGAACGACGCGGCCGGTGGCGATTATGGCACACGGAGGGAAAGGAAAGGGAGGGGGCGATTAGGGCAAACATTAGGATTAGGGAAATGAAAAGGAGGGAGGGCGTACTGTTTTGGGTACGAGGTATTGTTACCAACGAATTAGAAGGAAAATTTTTTTAGCAAAACTTTACAACGCTTTAAGCCATTGGAAAATTAAAACGGCCTATAGCCGTCCTTAATAGTTTTACAACGGCTCAAAGCCATTGCTATTTAGCAACGGCTCAAAGCCGTTGCAATTCTTCCGCATAGGGGCGTTATAAAATTGCCAATATGGTGTAGTGGTGGGGCGCCACCATAAGTAGATGGCATGTAATACAACTAAAGCTGTATAAGGTGCGTATTGGATGAATGGATTTCCAACAAATGGTCAGGCTAAGGAACTTCCTATTGCCACATGGGACGCCTCTGGAGGGACGCCCCGAGAACCTACCCGGCACTCTGCTAACACAAGGCCGGTCTACCCCCTTCCCGGGAGTAAAACCTAAGATATGCCACCCCCGGTCGTTTGCGACCTTTATCCGAGGGCCCTCTACACCAACAACATCACACAGTAATAAATATACTACAGTGTCCACATGAGTAAGTATCTGGGCCCATACCATGATAGCACCCTTTTCCAGAAGGAATGGTCATACCCTAGGGGAGCTACCCCTGAAACCTTGCCGCATCTTTTCTATTTTGACCATTACCGGTTCGTGAGGCTCGATGAGGTCTCGTCCATAAGGCTACGCTTTTTCATAAAGCCATGCTTTGATCAACAAATGATCAACAACACTTCATATGCCACATTACCAAATTGGGAATGTATCACTAGTAACCATCAACTACATAACCTCTGGGCTCGTACGTCTCAGAGAAGGGTGTTAAGCTAAGAGAATAAATCTCCGCCACCAAACAGAAATGTATTTGATAGAAACTGGTTTTACATCTCAAAGTGTAATGCCAGACACACATCCATAAAAGTCTGTTCCGGGTTCGAACAGAACCGAAGGCACTTCCGAAGAAGCCCTTGTAAATCCGAGTATTCACAATCCCGATCGGACTTCCCATCACTTAGGGAATCTCTATACCGGCGCGACTCAGTTCAGAGACAATCGACGAGTTATCCTTTCGTTCTTGAAAATACCCGGTCTTCACCACCGGTCTTCAAATGCTATCCATATCGACGTATCATTATTCGGAATGGGTTATATGACACAAGGTCCTCTCCCGGCTAAACCGAATAATGAGCGCAATATTTAAAAACATATGGATATAGGATTTCGGTTAAGTCGCAACCAAAAACCCAAAACTTTCATTTCAAATGGTTTAAACAAATTACCATTTTAAATATTTTAAAAAAAAGATTTATCTCACAAAGTTTACCAATTTTCCACAAAGGTTCATTTACGTCTTTTCAAAACAATTCCATTTCAAATTGGATTAACTTATCCAATCTTAAATTAAAGATTTAATTCATAATTTTCAAACCATTTCCAACTCAAACCTTTTATATGAGAGATATACCATTTAAAACTTTCTTCGATTTCAAGGTTCAATAATCTTTCACAAAGTTAAAGCTGATTACATTTACATAAGTTAAAGCCATTCAAGTATAAACTTGGGGTTTTAAATTCAAATTCCAAAATAATATATTTTAAATGGTTAAAAACCTATATAAACACCTTTATAACTTGTACAATCTTTTTAAACTATAATTCCTAAATTATTGAATTCAATTTCAAATATTGAATTCAAATATAAATAATATTATTTAAATTTCAAAACTTTATTAAGTTATTCAAAATAACTTTTATTTTTGAAACTCATTTTCAAAAGTTTTCAATTCCAATTCCAAAACTATTTTGGATTCAAAAAAAAATTCAATCTTTAAAACTGTTAAAAATCTGTGACTTAACCAATTTCCCTCGTGCAATCCACATTTGTGTGTGTATAGTGTGGTCTATGGTTTTACACAATAGTGCAACAACATCAATCATCACAGATTCAATCGTATCAATATCGATAAGCGGTATATTCCAATAACGCTTATCTATATACACAGATTCAGAAAATAGAAATGCATTATAAATAACGCTTATCTACTCACACCAGACCCATGTCTGACCCGAAGTTTATTCTGTTTTTCTTAAACTCTTGGGTACTCAAATTTTTACGAGTGGCCAAGGGATTCAGTCTGCTTTGACGAATATTGGATAGCATGGAGCAGGAGTCCAGATGTAGCTATATCTATCTGTTTCCACTGTGTAGTGTCTTTGTCTGTTGTATTTGAAATGTAATGGATTAGACAGAACTTTATAACTGTCTAATGTAAAATGTTGTTGTAATCTGTGTAACTCTGATGATTTGACTATGTAACAACCTGATATTTTCAGCCATTTGCATCCACACATGTCGGACATGAATTGCTCAAAATACCACATTGAAATAGAATTTGGAGCAAATAAAATCAATCATACAGAATCACAGACATAGAAATACCAGAATAACTCGCAGCGGAAATAAAATATACCATAGTAGTACATGAAGCTACTATAACAAAGTCTCAAAAACAAAATACATAATATCAGTCTGAAAAAAAATATAATAGAAATCCCAAATACATAGAAGTCTACTAATACAAGAGATGAAATAGATGAACCGAAACAGAAATAATTGAGTAACTATATAAGCAGAATCTCCAGCAATTCCTAGCTCAAGAAGAGAAATCTAAAGCTGTGAATACTCAGGCTAACCCGAGTGTAAAGTAAAACACAAAACACTCGAGTCAGGACATACATACTTATACAATGTAAACCAACTCAAGTGAACTGTAGTAATATGCACCAGGACTTAGAGGATACTTGGGATCTCCCATCCTCTAAGGATGCGTTAAACCATCAATTAAACGGTAATAAACGCTATCATAGAAATACCTATATTAAAGTAAACTATGCAAATAACAGAGTTAATTTGGCTAGGGCAGCGTAGAGTTGCAGCAATCGCTCACCTCTAGTCACACTCTCATATTGAAGGTGTACATCCAAAAATCACAAGGCATATAAAGAAGTGTACCCGTGGTTAAAATTCCAAAATGGTATTTTATAATTCGAAAATCAAATATCATTTCAAAATTCAATATCATTCAAATCCATTTTAAAATATCAAAATATCATATTCTTTCGAAATCTCATTCATTTTTATTTAATTTAAATACCATTCCAAATCACATTTCAAAATGGTTTATATTTCAAATCAAAATGCTCCATTTAAACCAATTAAAATGAAGTTATTATACTTCAAAAAAATCAAATATTCAATTCCCAAAAATTTAATATTTTCAAAATTAATTTATTCACTTAAATTTATTAGAACGGTGAAATTTCAGCTTTCCCAGCACTTAGAAAATGCTACGTTAAGTTACATTTGAAAAACAGTTCAATTAAGCAAAGACAGCATTTAAAACTGCTGTAATAGTTCAGGTTTAAGTTTTAGTTTCAACAACTACAACACTTACAAAGTGCTGTAATATCACTTAGTTAAATTTTAGTTATAGTTCATTTGTATCAACTACAGCACTTTAAAATGTTGTACTATCCTTTACTTATGAATTCAAGTTAACTTCAGAAATGATAGCATTTTTGAAATGCTGTTAATTAAATTCCAGATTTTCAATACAATTTCAGAAACAATTTAAACTTTGATTTTTAATTCTTTTAACTTATAAAAATCATAATTTCTCACTCAAATTTGTTCATTTAAGTACTCGTTAACTTATGACTTTTATAAAGTAATTTTTTATACATAAAATCAAATTTTTAAATAATTCACTTATTAAATTCAAGCATAAAAATTTTCCAATCTTCGCATTTTAAAAATTAACTTAAAAATTAAGTTTTAATTACCATTTCAAAATTTAAACTTAATTTCCATTTTATTTTCTTAACTTAACTTTTATTTTAAATCAAATTTCACATTTCAATATTAATTCATATTTCAATTTTACACTTTTAAGCATTTATTTAATTAACCATTTTAAATTCATAGAAAAATCAATAACACTTTATTAATTCATTTTAAATCCAAATTTAAAATCAAATTATCATATTTTACATTTCTAAATACTTGAATTCCACTTTTGAACAAAATCTCAAATTTCAAAATTAATTTATATTCCAAATTTCAACTTAACCATTCATTTAATTCACTTAATTAACTTGTAGAAAATCATTAATAATTTATAAAAATCATTTTTAATTCAATTTAAATTAAAATATCATAAATTTATAATTTTTAAAATACTTTAAAATTTTCTAGAAAAATATATATATATATAAAATAACCACGAGTCTGCATAATATTTTCTAACCTAGGTCAAGTGATACGGATAGTATATCATTTCAATCCGTAATTTACAAAAAAAAATCCAGGTTCTATCATTTCAAACCCGCAACCCAAGAGAAACAAAATAAATATAAATCTCTCAGGCCTATCATTTCAGCCCATAATGATTTTTCCCTATTCTAAAGTCCGTGCAGGTATGTATCATTTCAACCTATAGTGATCCTATTCTACAGGGAACTTGTAGTGTGATAAACATATATAAATAAACAGTAAGCATCATATAGCAGTAACAGATGATATGACAGGTCATAAACAGGGTTAACATCATATGATTTATATCACAGTCAGGTATAACATGATAATATTATTCTACATATTCACATGTTGTCAATTGACTAATTATATAAGTATGGATGTCGTGTGTGAATACTCACCTTTTTTACGATGGAGATAGCAATTCAAACTACACAAATGAATTCCAAAAAGCACGATACGGCATGACCCAGCACGACTATGGATTCAAGCAAGTGGAGAGCCATGATATTGATCTTGTATGCACAACCAAAACTAGACAATGTATAAATGAATTCAACCAAAACAATATTGAAACTAGTTGAATTACAAAGTAATAAAGACAAAGTGACTTAACCTTGCTACCCCCATTCAAAAGCTTGGCCTAGGGACATTTATGCTAGGCTAAGATCATGCTATAGCTCAGGTTTGGATTATATGGCATGGCTAGAAGTGGTGAAGATGGTAGGAGTTGCAATATGTAGAATACATAGTGTCAAGGCCAAAAGTGGTAGGGTTTGGTCAATATTTGGCTCGGCTAAAGGGCTAGTGGTCTCGGTCAAAGCATGGTACAGGTCTGGACATGTCAGGAACTAAGCTAGAGGTGGAATCGATGGTGGTGGTTGTGGCTAAGGGGGCGGCCAAGGTGGAATATGAAGGAAAATGGTGAAACATAGGCTCGGTTTGCATGTTTGGTGTAGTTTTTGGCAAAATTTTGTGATATTGGCTCAAGTGGAAGTCACAGCCAGGTCATTACCAGAGGAGGAGGCGCTGATTGCTTCTGTAGATTGTGGTGGTGATGGTGGAGCTGATGGAGTGGAGTAGTGGCCAAGCAAGCTAAAAGAGGCAAAGGCAAAATCATAGAAAATGAAGAGAAGAGATAAACAAAAGAAGCCATGGCATTTTTTTAAATTTTGTTTGGCCATGAGTTTTGAGGATGAGAAGGAATGTTTTCACGCGAAAGTAAGTGGAGTACACATGGCAAAAGCAAAGAGAAGTGTACGGTCAGAGATGAAAAGGCAATGGAAAAATGAAAGGACAAGATAATGAAAAGACATAGGAAAATGAAAGGCCTTTTTGACTCTTTGTATTTCAATTTCTTTTATTCAAATTAAAAAAATAAAATTTCAGTATATAAAGTAAAAATATGAAAAAAAAAATGAAAAAGAAAATAAATAATTATTTTAAGGAAAAATAGAAAATAAATGAAAATAGCTTAAATTGAAACTAGAATTTAAAAATTCTAAACAAAATACAATAAACATTTGAAAATTATAACAACACTTATAAAATGTTTTAAAAATAAAATATATGCATAACATGTCATGTTACACAAATATACAAAAATTAGAACAAACAAAAATATTATTTATATAAATTAAAATAAACAATTTTGTAAAATAAATAATTTACACACAATATTGTAAAAAACATAACTTTCACAATATAAATCGGATTTCAATGAAACGAAAAGCAGTATTCTTGAAATTTAATTTATTTTCATAACAAAGATAAAATTAAAAAATTCAAATATTTAAATTTTAAATTTAAAAGTCAAAGTTTGACCATATTGACCAAAATTCACATTTTCTAGAAAATATTCTATTTATTCATGTTTGAAATTATAATTCACATAAAATAAAAATTTATATTTGAAATAACAAAATTTATGCATTTTAATAAATAAAATAAAGTTTTTTAAATCAGGAAATTCAATTAAAGTAATTAAAATATACAACTAAAATAATCACAAAATACAGGGTTGTAACACTCTCCTACACTCGAATCTTTTCGTCGAAAAGAACGAACAAGGAAAATAAGGAAGAGCAAGATAGAAAAAGAAAATAGTACCTGAAAAAAATAATTCCAAATTCGAAGAACGAATGCTTTCCTCCGTCTCCCAGGTAAAATCTCGATCATCAGTACTTCATTGTACTTTGACCAGACTAAAAGATTTCCTTCTTAGCTGCTTCGTACCTCAGTCGACAATACGAAGTGGCTTCCTTTCGAAAGTAAAATTAGGCTCAATATACAAACTATCAAGAGCAGAAGGCTGAATAAAAAGAGATGGGTCATGAAGATACCAGCGAAATTGTGAGATGTGGAATACATCATGCACTCCAGAAAGCTTCTCAGTAATCCAAACGATAAGCCAAAGAGCCAACTCTTTCCATAATGCAGAAAGGTCCCTCAAAGCGAAAGAAGGTAGGAATAGCTAGAAGGGAAAATAGGTTGAAAGGTAAGGATGAACCATATTTGTAAAACTAAATAAATTTCAATTAAATTTTTTATAACATTTTGAACATTTTATAATATGACGAATAGTCATTTGATTCAAGTTTGTTAGTTCGAAGTAAAAAATATTTAAAACATTTAAAATTATTTAGAAAAGAAAAATAAATGATCAAAATTTCCTTTATATAATACTTTATCAAAATACTTTTATAACTCGATGTCTTGACAAGTTTACTCTCGTTCCTACGGACTTTGGCCATGCGTTGATCAGGCGCAAAGCAAGAATTCTCTAGGTACTAAGTAGAGTTGTTTCAACAACCAGTGAAAATACTAGAAAACTTTTAAAAACAGATATGGAAAGTACAATCCAAACAATCAACCAAACCAAAACATTATCCAACCATGGATCGTAGATACACAATGGTTACGCCTGGATCCTCCAGGAAACATCCGTACCTATAAGCTATCTCAGCCTGCGAATTGCGCCATGATGACTAGTAGACCGCAGATACACAATGGTTACGCCTGGATCCCTCAGGAATCATCCGTACCCTTAAGCTATCTCAGCCAGCAGATTTTGCTACTAAAAACGACCTGCATAAATCGCAGATACACAATGGTTACGCTTGGATCCCCCAGGAAACATTCATACCTTTAAGCCATCTCAGCTAGGCGAATTACTCTATGCAATCGCGCTCGTAAGACCATGGAGATTGCCATGGAATTCGATGGAAACTCGAGTATCATATCCCAAAAACCTAAATCAGAGAGAATAATATCGATAGAATGAATCCACAATGTGGCCACAAAGCAGATATCAAGCAGAAGGCACTTCCATGTCTTTACTTCGAAAATATGTATCATATAGTACCTTTCAAATCACTTTCAATTATCATACTTATACAAAGTCCATCATATATAAGATTCCATTTTCAAATCGAATACTTTCCAAAATTAATATCACACTTATATAGTCTTCGATTATATAAGATTTACATTTCAAATTGAGTACTTTCCAAAACGATAGTTTTGAAATCAACTTCATACTTATATAAATCAATTTTATATAAGTTCGGTAACTTCCAAATCAAGTATTTAATAAAACAAGGTTCTCGATTTTAATTCCTTTCAATAATGTTTTAGTTTCAAAATCATATATAATTTCACCAAATCATTTCTTCCAAATAATATATATTTAGTTTCAAAGTTTCTTAAAACAATAGGTTTATGAAAATAATCCAAATTTCCAAATCAACAAAATTTATGTCAAACAAATCCATTTCTAAAGTCAACATGTAAATGCTGGGTTTAAATTTCAATCTATTTTCGAAACCAAATCTTTTCCTCAGGAATCACTTATCTCCAAAATGATTACAAATTCTATAACCCTTCCCTTAAATCCTTTTTATTTATTTATTATTATTTATTTTTTTATTTTTTTTGAAAGATCTTCTTTAGCTTTGAAAATTATTATTATTATATATTTAGTTTTATAAAAGTTGTTACTAAGTTAAAACATTTAAACTAAATTTTATTCAAAACATTTCAAAACTAAATTTCATATTAGTGTAATTCATAATAGTTTTATTCATTAACTTAACAAAATAGTTTCAAACTTATTTAAATATATTAAAACATACAAAACTAAACTTACATACTTTACCAAACTTACATACAAAACTAAATTTAATTTAAACCTTGATTTGGAAGTGTCCGAACTAAAAATAGTCAAAGAAACCAAATTTTCCAATCCAAGGGTTGGAAATCAGCAACAAATCAGTAAATCAATTCCACTAGATAAGGTTATACCAAAACAAATATGAAACTCGAGGACTGAACACCGGCTTACCATAAATCATTTCAAATATATATATATATATACACACATATATCTTTTGAAAACAAAATCATCCTTTGGAATTTTGAAATCAAAATTTGGTTTCACAAAATCACTCGCATAGCAAAGCTACTAGAGTGGCCTCTCCCCACTCTAAAACTCGAAAATCAATGTCGATGATGCGTGCACTCATCACGGAAATTATTTTCTAGCGACACAAGTGAATTCTGGACTTCTATTTTCTTGAAACTTCTTTGAAATCTCTTCGAAATCATTGGAATTCATTCGAATACATTTCATATATTTCTTATTCGGAAAATATCTGTAAATCATATTATTATTGTATATTTTCCAAAATCTTAAAACCGATGTCAAAACACCAGAGTTCGATTCCTCGAAATTCAAATTCAAAACCCTTCAGTTATAAATCATTTTTTTATAAATCAAAATTTCAAATCCTTCAAAGCTTCAAATTCTCGTTTTAAAAAAGTATATAATCCTTATCGAAAACATTTCACTTTATATATAAAATGTGGTCATCCTTATCAAAATAATAATCTCGATGTATCCACAATTTCAAAATACAACCAAACACAAAATTTTCCAAAGGATGGATTTCAAAACAAATAGAGATTCAAATTTAGAGGAACTCTAATCAAATAGAATTCTGGTTTGAAGATAAGCTCGAACGAAGATGAGATAATTTAATTACCAAATAGAAGATGATAAGCCTATATAAATAGCGGGCGACCTTAACTGGTCAACTGTGACTTCAGGAATATAATCAATTCGGAAATCTAAGGCAAATCGACATTCGATCACTAGAGATAGAATCCAGGTAGAGCAGGAGATGGATAGCATCGAAATCCGAGGATACAGAAATCTCGGGTGAATCAGTGCTAATTGTAAAGGAGTTTCACCCCTTTACAAATCATTTAAAGATTTGCGGAATCACCGCTCTTCATAGAGGTCCATCAAAGTGGAGTTATGGAATGATCCTAAATCAAAGGAATACAAATAGGGAAGACATGACCGGATTTCAAACAAGTGGGAGCGTTCTAAAGTTTAAGGAATCCCAATCGATAAGAATCTAACCAAGAGATTACTAACAAAATGGATACAGAAGAAATGAAGTTTAGAAAATCTTGATTTAAAAATAAGAAAAAATTTATACCCATATAATATTTAAAAATCCTTTAAAATCATTTGGAAATCATTTTATACTTCGAAAATACGTTCTCTCACAAAGAAATGATTCTGAGATTGAGTTCACTCATTCTAGGGTATTTCTACATTATCTCTAATGAGTTTTTGCTCCGCAGGTTAAGATTTGCCTAAAACCAAAGCTCTGATACCAAATGTAACAATCCGATATTTTCAGCCATTCGCATCCACACATGTCGGACTTGAATTGCTCAAAATACCGCATTGAAAAAGAATTTGGAGCAAATAAAATCAATCATACAGAGTCACAGATACAGAAATATCATAATAACTCGCAGCGGAAATAAAATATACCATATTAGTTCATGAAGCTACTATAACAAAGTCTCAAAAACAAAATACATAATATCAGTATGAAAACAAATATAATAGAAATCCCAAATACATAGAAGTCTACTAATACAAAAGCTGAAATAGATGAACTGAAACAGAAATAGTTGAATAACTATATAAGCAGAATCTCCAGTGATTCCTAGCTCCAGAAGAGAAATCCAAAGCTGTGAATGCTCAGGCTGATCCGAGCGTAAAGTAAAACACAAAACAGTCGAGTCGGGACATACATACTTATATAATGTAAACCAACTCAAGTGAACTGTAGTAATAATGCACCAGGACTTAGAGGATGCTTGGGATCGCCAATCCTCTAAGGATCCATTAAACCATCAATTAAACGGTAATAAACGCTATCATAGAAATACCTATATAAAAGTAAACTATGCAAATAATAGAGTTAATGTGGCTAGGGTAGCGCAGAGCTGCATCAATCGCTCACCTCTAGTCACAGTCTCAAATTGAAGGAGTACATCCAAAAATCACAAGGCATACAGAGAAGTGTACCCATGGTTAAATTTCCAAAATGGTATTTTATACTTCGAAAATCAAATATCATTTCGAAATTCAATATCATTTCAAATCCATTTTAAATATCAAAATATCATATCTTACGAAACCTCAATCATTTTTATTTAATTTAAATACCATTCCAAATCACATTTCAAAATGGTTTATATTTCAAATCAAAATACTCCATTTAAACCAATTAAAATGAAGTTATTATACTTTAAAAAAAAATCAAATACTCAATTCCCAAAAATTTATTCTTTTCAGAATTCATTTATTCACTTAAAACGGTGAAATTTTAGCTTTCGCAGCACTTAGAAAATGCTACGATGAGTCACATTTGAAAAACAATTCAATTAAGCAAAGACAACATTCAAAACTGTTGTAATGGTTCAGGTTCAAGTTTTAGTTTCAACAACTACAGCACTTACAAAGTACTGTAATATCACTTAGTTAAATTTTAGTTATAGTTCATTTGTATCAACTACAGCACTTTAAAATGCTACAATATCCTTTACTTATGAATTCAGAGTTAACTTCAGAAATGATAGCATTTCTGAAATGGTATTAATTAAATTCCAGATTTTCAATACAATTTCAGAAACTATTTAAACTTTGATTTTTAATTCTTTTAACTTATAAAAATCATAATTTCACACTCAAAATTTGTTCATTTAATTACTTGTTAACTTATGATTTTTATAAAGTAAATTTTTATACATAAAATCAAATTTTTTAATGATTCACTAATTAAATTCAAGCATACAAATTTTCCATTCTTTGCATTTTAAAAATTAACTTAATAATTAAGTTTTAATTACCATTTCAAAATATAAACTTAATTTCCATTTTATTTTCTTAGCTAAACATTCATTTTAATTCAAATTTCACATTTCAATATTAATTCATATTTCAATTTTACACTTTTAAGCATGTATTTAATTAACCAATTTAAATTCATAGAAAAATCAATAACACTTTATTAATTCATTTTAAATTCAGATTTAAAATCAAATTATCATATTTACATTTTAAAATACTTAAAATCCACTTTTGAACAAAATCTCAAATTTCAAAATTAATTCATATTCCAAATTTCAACTTAACCATTCATTTAATTCACTTAATTAACTTGTAGAAAATCATTGATACTTTATAAAAATCATTTTTAATTCAGTTTAAATTAAAATATCATAAATTTACAATTTTTAAAATACTTTAAGAATTTCTAGAAAAATATATATAAAATAACCACGGGTCTGCATAATATTTCCTAACCTAGGTCAAGTGATACGGATAACATATCATTTCAATCCATAATTTACAAAGAAAACTCCGGGTTCTATCATTTCAAACCCGCAATTCCAAGTAAAATAAAATAAATAAATATCGCTCAGGCCTATCATTTCAGCCCATAACGATTTTTCCCTATTCTAAAGTCCGTGCTGGTATGTATCATTTCAACCCATAGTGATCCTATTCTACAGGGAACTTGCAGTTTGATAAACAGATATAAATAAACAGTATAGCATCATATAGCAGGAACAGATGATATGACAGGTTATAAACAGGGTTAACATCATATGATTTATATCACAGGTAGGTATAACATGATAATATTATTCTACCTATTCACATGTTGTTAATTCACTAATTAAATAAGTATGGATGTCGTATGTGAATACTCACGTTTTTACGCTGGAGATAGCAATTCAAACTACACAAATGAATTCAAGAAAGCACGATACGGCACGACATAGCACGACTACGGATTCAAGTGAGTGGAGAGCCAAGATATTGATCTTGTATACACAACCAAAACAAGATAATATATACATGAATATTAAACCAAAATAATATTCAAACTACTTGAAATACAAAGTAATAAAGAAAAGTGACTTGACCTTGCTACCACCATTCAAAAGCTTGGCCTAGGGACATTTATGCTCGACTAAGATCATGCTATAGCTCGGGTTTTGATCATATGGCATGGCTAGAAGTGGTGAAGATGGTAGGAGTTGCAATATGTAGAATACATAGTGTCAAGGCCAAAAGAGGTAGGGTTTGGTCAACATTTGGCTCGGCTAAAGGGCTTGTGGGTTCGGCCAAAGCATGGTACAGGTCTGGACATGTCGGGAGCTGTGGTTAGAGGTGGAATAGATGATGGTGGTGGTGCCTAAGGGTGTGGCCAAGGTGGAATTTGAAGGAAAATGGTGAAACATAGGCTCGGTTTGCATGTTTGGTGGAGTTTTTGGAAAAACTTTGTGATATTAGCTCAAGTGGAAGTCATAGCCCGATCATTACAAGAGGAGGAGGCTGTGATTGCCGCTGTAGATGGTGGAGGTGATGGTGGAGCTGATGGAGTGGAGTAGTGGCCAAGTAAGCTAGAAGAGGCAAAGGCAAAATCATGGAAAATGAAGAGGAGAAGAGATAAACGGAAGAAGCCATGGCAATTTTTTTTCTTTTGTTTGGCCATGAGTTTTGAGGATGAGAAGGAATGTTTTCAGTTCAAAGAAGATGAGTACACATGGAAAAAGCGAAGAGAAGTGTATGGTTAAGAGATGAGATGAAAAGGCAATGGAAAAATGAAAGGACAAGATAATGAAATGACATAGGAAAATGAAAGGCATTTTTGACTTATTTTATTTCAATTTCTTTTATTCAAATTAAAAAAATAAAATTTCAGTATATAAAATAAAAATCTGAAAACAAAATAAAGTGAAAAAGAAAATAGATAATTATTTTAAGGAAAAATAGAAAATAAATAAAGAAAATAAATAAAGAAAATAGCTTAAATTGAAACTAGAATTTAAAAATTCTAAACAAAATACAATAAACATTCAAAAATTATAACAACACTTATAAAATGTTTTAAAAATAAAATATATGCATAACATTTCATGTTACACAAATATACAAAAATTAGAAGAAACAAAAATATTATATATATAAATTAAAATAAACAATTTACACACAATATTGTAAAAAGCATAACTTTCACAATATAAATCGGATTTCAACGAAATGAAAGGAAATATTCTTGAAATTTAATTTATTTTCGTAACAAAAGATAAAATTCAAAAATTCAAAAATTTAAATTTTAAATTTAAAAGTCAATGTTTGACCATATTGATCAAAATTCACAATTTCTGGAATATATCTATGTATTCATGTTTGAAATTATAATTCACATAAAATAAAAAATTATATTTAAAATAAAAAAATTTATGCATTTTAATAGATAAAATAAAGTTTTTTAAATCGGGAAATTCAATTAAAGTAATTAAAATATACAATTAAAATAATCACAAAATACAGGGTTGCTGCATACTATGTAATATTTATGTGATATATTATATTTTGTTCCATTCCGCTATGAGATTATGATATTTTTGAGTTCTTTCTTCTTTCTATTCTATTTCTACCTCTTTCTTTCTTATTGATGATGTGTCCTTCTGTGGAATGAAAGGCGGGTCTTCACACTTGGTATCAGAGCATAGGTTGAGATAATACCTAGTCTCTGGAGTAGTGTCTATCTCGAGAGCACGTATTTGTAATATTTGTATAATTATATATCTATATAAATTTTTTGTGTATCTGTTCGGATTTCCAACATGAGTTCTAGAGAAGTTTTATCTTTCTCTTTGCTGGTTGACCGTCCTATCCTTAGGCGGAGTAACTGAGTTAGATAAGATCTATAGAGGCTTAAGATTTCTTATCTCCCTCAAAGTTTTCTTGTGACCCATTGGTATTGGATCTCGAAGGGTTTTTTCTTATTCTGGATATGGATTGGATGGGTAGTATAGGATTGTTTCTTTGGAGACTGAGTTGGGAAGAATCGCAAAAGTGACTTGCGATGATTCCGGGGTTCTTTGAGCATCTGTTGCTTGGAAGTGAAGCATCTCCAGAAGGCGTAGAATCCATCAAGGTGGTTAGAGATTTTCCGGATGTTTTCAAGGAGTGAAGTTTGTCCTCATTGAGAGATAGAGTTCGGATCATCTTAATTCCGGAAGCAGTGCCTGTTGTTCAGCACTAGTAGAAGGATGGCGCCGAATTAGAGAGAAGAGTTGGAGAAGCTGACCCAAGATTTCTTTAAGGAGGCATTTTGTTTCTTGTGAGGGTATTTCTGTAGATCCAGCCAGGGTAGCTACTATTCAGAAGAGAAGTAACCGCAGTTTTCTGAGTTTGACAGGAGTTCAACAGGAAGTTTATCAGGTCTATTTTAAGATTTCTTCGAGTTGACTCGGGAAGGAACAAAGTTAAGCAGACCCGAGTGTGAAGTGGCTTTCTTGTATTTGAAGGCAAGGCTGACCAGTGTGCCTGTTCTAGCTATTTCTTATGGCAGAAGTAAGTTTGAGGTCTACACAGATGTTGTGTGTGCCTGTTATGGATGGATTTGTGGTCAAGGAACATTGAGATCATTGGTAGAATTTGTGTTCTAAGGATTTGAGGCAAGGAGTTTGGTTAGAGAATCTTCTAGTGGCTGAGCTTGAACAAGGATGTTGCTGCTTTCGTCAATGGATGTTCGATCTGTCAGCAAGTGAAGGTGATCAGCAGAAGATCGCAAGTTTGTAGCAACCTTTGAAGTTCCGAAGTGAAAGTGAGAAGTGACTTCTTTGGGTTCGTCGATGGTTTGCCAAGGACCAAAGAGGGAAATGAAAGAGTATGGGTAATTGAAGACCGGTTAATTAAGAGCGCCCATCTTATTCCAGTTAAGGCAACCTGTACTGCAGCATCTTTGGCTGAGTTTTTCTTAAAAGATTTTGTCCGACTGCTTGGTGTTTTTGTCAGCATTGTTAGCAACCGTGATCCTATCTTCTCCGGCATATTTTGGGAGGCTTCGTGATCAGCTTTGGGTTCGATATTGAAATTGAGTTCAGCCTATCATTCCCAGATCGACAGTCAGACAGAAAGGTTGAATAGAATTTGTGAGGTTGTGCTGAGAGTTGTGTTTTGGATTTTGATGGTTCTTGGGAGGACCATCTGTATTGAATGGAATTCTCTTTCATTTATCAGGCGAGTATCTAGATGGCACCCTTTGGAGTTTTGTATGGATGACCTGGTAGATTCCCATTCTATTGGGTAGAGTCAAGAGTTCATCTTGTTCTTGTCCAGTTTTGATCCGTGAGGCATCTGTGGAGGAGGAGCTTTTCTAGAAGAGTTTGAGAGCAACGCAGGATCGTCAGAAAGAATTTGTGGACTAGAGATAAGGAGAATTGGAATGTGAGATCAAAGGATTTAGGCTTTGTCAAAGTTTTCCAATTTAAAAGAATTATCAGATTTGGAGAAACGGGATAGCTTGCTCCAAGATGTGTTGGTCTGTTTCGAGTGCTTGAGGAGATTAGTGTTGTGGTCTATAGGATTGAATTGCCAGTTCAGATGGCTAGAATTCACAGTGTTTTCACGTATCTCATCTGAGGAAATACGTGAATGATCCATCTTAGTTGGGATCTGCAGTTCAGAAGAATCTGGTAGTTAAGCTCGCTTGTAGTGTGGTCTGATATTTGGTTCGGTTTTTTGGATCAGAGCAAGAGGAAGCTCTGGATCATAGTAGTTTAGCTAGTTAAGGTTCTGTAGAGCTAGGATTTCAGAGTTTGTATTGGGAAACTCAGAGTAGTTTTAGGAAGGCTTATCCGGATTTGTATCCAGATAGCTAGTGATATTTGTTCGAATAAATTGGTTGTTCGAATAAATTGTTATTTGAATGAATTATTGTTTGATTAATAGTATATGTTTAATATGGATGCTTGGATTGATTGAAATGAAATAAAAGTTATTGGATTATCTCTGTTTTAAATTTCGAGGACGAAATTCTTTTAAGAGGGGAGGAATGTGATATCCCGGAATTTCGAGGAATTTAAAATGTGATAATTTACTTAATAAATTATTTTAGAATTGAAAAAGTGATTATTTTCTAATATATATAACCGAAATAATTAATAATATGATGATTTTAAATATAGTTATAAATAAAATTTTAAATGAAATGATTAATTTCAAATTTAATTGGTGTTCTTTTATAAAGTAGATTTTTAAATAAAGTTATTATTTTCAAATTTAATTTGTGTTTGTTTAAAATTAATATATGTTTGAATTGATATGAAATTAGAATTTGAATTTGAATTTGAATTTGAATTTAGATTTAAATTTGAATTTAAATGAATATTTATATCTTAAAAATATTTCGATTTATAAAATATATGAATGATTTTTTGTTTGAAATAAGATTTGTTTTTCCTTAAAGAACATTATTTATATAAATTTGGAAAGTGTTTATTAAATTGTAAAATAAATACAAAAGGGTTATATTAACATTTTAAAATAAATTAAATATATTATATATGAGTTTATTTAAATTATAATTGGTTTATATTCTATTTTCTTTAAAGATTTTATTTTTATAAAATTTAGAAAGCATTTATTAATTTACAAATGTTTTTATTTACTAGGAAAATTAATTTAAAAAGCTTTTAAAATCATTTAAAAATAAATAAAAATGAAAGATTATAAGTGTTGATTTGTTAAACCAAGATAAATACACATGCAAGTTAATGAATTATGGGTAATGACAAGTGTTGGCATTGTAAACAAGTGTCAAATTTATTTTTGTTTTCTTTAATTCTAAAATAAATCCAAATTTACATGATATAAACATATATCTTCTTCTTCCAATTTCTTTTTATCTTCCCATTTTTTTTTTAAAAATTCAACCTTGTAAAACCATTTTTTCAAAACTAGAAAGTATACATGAATCAAATCTGAAACCCTTTTCAAATAATCACCTCCTCAAACATAAATCATACTTGAAAACATTTTCCCAATATCAGATCAAAAACTAAACCCTATAGCCATTTTTCTTACCTGAGATTTGCAAGCAACCCTATAATCATCTCCTCAAAACAGCTCAAACCTGAAACCTTCCCAAAACCAGAAATTCTATAATCAAACCTGAAATCCTCTTGAATCAAAACTTTCCCAAACTCAAGTTCAAAAATCTGTGAAACAAATTTTGTAACCATTTCCTCTCAGGCCTGTAAAACATTTAAATGCAAATCAATACTCAAGCAGATTTTCAAAATGTAAGCCTGTAAACACATTTTTCCAATCTTTTAGCAAGTCTGTAACCTTCTCAAGCAAGCAAATCTGGAAGCAAATAAATAGCCGAAGTTCAATCAAGAACAACAGTAGCTTCAGTTCAATTTTGAATCATCTCAGCAAATAAGCTTCAACATAGCAGCAATGCAAAGTTTCAAGTGTTCAAAGTTTTTCTAGTTTTCCAGTTTCAAATTGTTTTCTTCTGCATATTCAAAGCTTCCAACCTCTTTGTAACAACCCGCATATTTATCGAGTTTGTATTTAAATATTTTATTTAAATATTAACTCGTTAATCGGATTTTGGTCCGAAAAGCTACTTTTTGCAAACGGTCAAATTAGGACTCGGGACCACTTCCATTGAGTTTGAAATGTCGTTTACAACTTTTTAAGTATAAACATCGATAGGTTTGGAGTTAGTGAAATTTCACTAACTTTTCCCGCTTTGGACTTTGGGTTAGTTTAGCCTATTAAGCCCAAGTTCCAACCCTCTTCTCCTCACTCTTCATAAATTTCCTAGCTAATCAAGCTTTGGCATTAATGGTGGAGGGAATGGGAAATTAAAACTCCAAGCACAAATTCAATTGCAAATCCAACATTCAACTCCAAATTCAAGTAGAAGATATTGGATTCAAGCTTTGGATTGCTTCTCCTTGCTTTCAAGCTTCATCTTCATAAACTTTAGTGCAAAGGTGAGATTTTTATCTCACAAATCTAGTCTATAACTATATTGGGTTGTTAGGAATGATTCCCTATCACTTTAGCATGCATATTTGCTTTTGGTTTGGATTGGATTCGCGAAAAAACTCCGATTTTTGGCGTTTTGGCGAAATTTCTACATTTAGGTCGTTCTGGCCATTTTAGGTCGTTCGGAGTTAGGTCGTGTGGATCTTAGGTCGTAGGTCGCGTACGAGATAGCTCCTAGATCGTTCTGGCCACTTTTCGTGTGTTCGGAGTTAGGTCGTTCACGACCTAGTACTTAGGTCGCTCGTGAGTTGGTGGCGTAGGTCGTAGGTCGTTTAACTCTTAGGTCGTTAGGCCTTGTGTGTGGAGTTAGATCGCCTGCTTTCCTTAGGTCGTAAGTCGCGTGTGCTTTAGGTCGCGCACTTTCTTAGGTCGCGAACCCTTTTAGGTCGTTGACCACGCTAGGTCGCTTGGCCCCTTCACTGCTTAGGTCGTTAAACCCTTCCTCTTTTGGGTCGCTCCCCTTTGTTTCTTAGGTCGTGACATTTATAGGTCGCGGCAAAGTTAGGTCACGTGTCCCCTCTACCCCAGTTAGGTCGTGACATTTATAGGTCGCGGCAAAGTTAGGTCGCTCGACCCATGTTGCCGTTAGGTCGCTCGATCCTTGTTGTCGATAGGTCGCGTGCTTTCTTAGGTCGCGTACCTTTAGGTCGCGTGTCCCCTCTACCCCAGTTAGGTCGTATGACTCAGCATCGTTAGGTCGTTCGACCTATCTTGCACTCTTAAGTCGTTGCTTCCTTTCTCCTTAGGTCGCTCGACCTCCTTACCCACTAGGTTGCGCACTTAGTTAGGTCGCTCAGCTATTGTGTTAGGTCGCGTGAACCCTTAGGTCGTTAGACCTCATTTTGCTTTAGGTCGTAGGCCTCTTGCCTTCACTTAGGTCGTACCGTTTTGTCGGGGCGCTGCCCCGCACCCCGCCGGGGGCGCTGCCCCCTGGACCCCCGCGACCTGACCGGGCAGGTCGAACCCCGTAAGCGGTGGCGTTGCCCCCGCACCCCCACCTTGGGGGGTTGCCACCCCCCTGGACCCCCCCTCCGTAGGGGATCTTATATGAAAAACATTGAGCTGATTTCCTTGGATTTTATTCGCATCTCCGTATGCGATCTTTGTGACTGATTGTTTCTACACTTGCTTATGTGTTTTGTCACTTTATAATATAAAGGTTTCAATACTAGTAGTAAATATCAAAACTCTTTTAACAAACAATTTCTACTCTATTTTTAATAACAAAGCTCTTTTCTTAAACCGTTTTTCCAATCTATTAGTATATACAAGCCTTTACCTCACTCGGATGAGAAATCTAATTAAACGACTTAGTAAAACAAGTGGTATGAAACGCTTGCGTTCACTTCGTCGGTTAATTCTTGGACTTGTTCGATTGAACCTCTTGTGACAATTTTATTAGTGAAGATTTACAGTTTGTTCGTAAATATTTAAGTTAAGCAAGTGGTTATGGGACATGAAGCTAAACTTCTATATTTACTAGCTTAGTGTAATTGACACTTCTCGTTGATCTTGATGATCGCTTTATGAATTAGACTAGCAATTGCGCGATGTCTCTTTCATTGGAAGGTTAGACTAGACACCACTTGTGTGATTCCATTCACACATACCTTTCTGCTTTTTGGTTAGTCTTGACCTCAATCTGTGTGATTCCATTCACACATGTGGGGTAGCTCCCCATGGTCTTCGGACCGTCATGTGATAGGCCTCTTTACCTTTTTATGATTTCTGGATTTCTCGTGTTGATTTCTGGAATTTATGTCATTGACTTGTTATGAGTACAAGTTTAGGGTATGATGCCCTCTTCGAATCTTTGAGAAGATTCTTGTGATATTGATTATCTCTTATTGATTGATCTTCTGTTGATCATTATTTACATACTTATAGTGGTATGTCGTTATGGATATTTATGTTTATGCCATATCTTTTATGTTATATCATGTCATCTGATATTTATAGCTAGACTGATCCGTTTATTATTTTCTTAAATAATACTCGGGTCAGACCGAGGTGTTACAGGTGCTTCTGCTTGACTTCTTCGCAGGGATTCATCACTCTGACTTTTGGCTAACTGTTTAGATTAGCAGTTTTTGTTGTATACACTTGAGATATAGACTCATAGTTGTATTCTTTTGTATAGCACGTGTTGCTATTCTTTTGTATTATCGTGGATCTTACTGACCACTACTCTGATGTACACTTTCATGTGTTAGTTATATATTCATATCTTCTTCCGCCTTTGTGATATGGATATCTGTGACTGATTTGTGATATGATTATTTCTATGTTTGTTTCCGAAGATTATTTATAGCCACCGTGTGATAAGCAATTACATGGATGGTCGCTCCTCAACAGCCTTATTCTCCGTGCTAGTTGACAGCACTACTCCGTAGTGTTCTTGGCTAGCGTGGGTATAGAGGTGGGGCGTCACAGCTTGGTATCGGAGCCAAACTTCGGAACAATGTAGAATAACTTAACAAGGATCATTGTCCTAGGTCTATCTTAGGAGTCATACCATAGGATTAATTCGAGTCTTCGTACCGATTCATCCTATTTCCTTTATGATTCCTTGTTTTATCTATCAAGATTACTTGATGTTCATTGGTAAATAACCTTCTTACTTCTCTTCTTTCTTTCTTTAAGGAAGAGAATGTCTAGACCAGGCCGTCCCAGAACTGGATCATCTGGTGCTGCTCCTCCGGATGGAGTTTTTATGACTGCTCAACAGCTTCTTGATTTAGTAACTAATGCTCAAGCAGCTGGAGCTAACCCAGAACCCACTCACCCAAAGTCGGGATTTGCACGCTTGTGCAGCGATTACACCAACTTGGGTGGGAAGCCCTTCAAAGGTTCGGAAAATATCATCGAGGTCCAGGCTTGGTTAAAATCATGTGATCGAATCTTCTCTCGCATGAACCTTATCGATCTCCACCGCGTTCAGGTGGCTTCCAGCATGCTCCAGGAGAGAGCATTGGACTGGTACGAACTCCTTATTTCAGAAATTAATGAAGCGGATCTCACCTGGGAGCAATTTCAGGGACGCTTCGAGTTAAAGTTTGTACCAGAAGCTGGGAAAGTAACCTTGGCTCGACGTTTTATAGACCTTGTTCAAGGTCAATCCTCTGTGACTGATTACGTCGCAGCCTTCGAGTCGCTTTCCAAATATGGGGTTGAATACATCAACACCCCATTGAAGAAGAACCAGAGGTTCGTTTATGGCTTAAATAAGAGTCTTAAGAAGCCACTGCTCCTGAAACTAGAAGTCGCATTTGATCAACTCGTCGATATCGCTCTTCGTCTTGAAGAGGCTGATAGAGAGAGTGATGTTGAAGTGGAAGGCGCTAAACCAAACTTCAACAACAAGAAGAGGCCAAACAAATTCAAGGGTCCTTATCCCAACAAAAAGGGTAAGCAGGCAATCCCTGCGGCAAAGTCTCCTTCTCCTAGTGGTGCGAGTTGCTTCAACTGTGGGTCTGGGGATCATTATGCGAATAAGTGCTCTAAGCCCAAATCTTGTCGCTATTGTAAGAGCCCAGATCACTTTATACATCAATGCCTCAAACGTAAAAGCAGGAATGAGGGAAAGTTAAATGTGGCTCAAGCCCCTGGCAACACATCTCGTGGCCAAGGTATTTCTCATTCCATTCTTGATGGTATTATTTTATTTCATGATCAACCTATTAGAGTTCTCTTTGATACGGGTGCATCCCATTCCTTTATATCAAAGGAACTGGTAGACACTTTTTCCTTAAGTGTTACTGCATTGATGACTTCTTTAAAAATTGCGAATCCTGTTGGTGGATCCGCAACTCTTAGTTTGCTTTGTAAAGATGTGGAGATTATTTTATGTGATTTTTCTTTCCTAGCCGATTTGCATGTCATGCGTTACTTAGGCTTTGGAATAATTTTGGGAATGGATTGGCTTAACCGTTATCAAGCCCATATCCTATGTCCTGAGCGGACTATTCATCTCCGACATCCACAATCTGTTAAACATATTTCTGTTAATCTTAAAGATTCAGAATCATGTTTGGTGGCATCTTTATATTCTTTAAATCCTCGTGATAACGATGATGATGATGAAGATGATATTATTTCTTGTATTCATGTTGTTCGTGAATTTTCCGACATATTCGAGCCCGTTTTAGGTTTACCACCTAAACGAGCAATTGAGTTCAGAATTAATCTTGTTTCTGGAGCTCAACCTATTACTCGTCCTCCTTATCGCATGTCCAATAAGGAAAATGAGGAGATGCGTAAACAATTATCTGAGTTGGAGATGAGGCAATTTATTCGCTCTAGTTCCTCGCCTTGGGGAGCTTCGGCTATTTTCGTAAAGAAATCCGATGGTACTCTGAGGCTCTGCGTTGATTATCGCAAGCTTAACGATCTTACTATTAAAAATAAATATCCTTTACCTCGGATTGATGATCTATTCGATCAGCTTAGTGGTGCTAAGGTCTTTTCACAATTGGACTTGGCTACCGGTTTCCATCAGCTTCGTATCGCTGAGGATAGCATTCCGTTGACATCATTCCGTACTCGATATGGATCTTATGAATGGCTTGTTATGCCATTTGGGTTAACGAATGCTCCAGCTTATTTCGTTGACCTCATGAATCGAGTTTTCAAAGATTTCCTCGATCGGTTTGTTCTCATATTCATTGATGATATTCTTGTGTATTCAAAAACCAAGGAGGAACATGAGAAACATCTTCGGATTGTATTGGAAACACTTAGGAGTTATCAATTAAAGGAGAAATTTTCTAAATGCCACTTTTTGCAATCTCGTGTGAAGTTTCTCGGTCATATTATTTTCGAATCCGGGATATCTGTGGATCCTTCAAAGATTGAAGCGATTCAAGATTGGAAGAGACCGGAGAGTGTGACAGAGATTCGTAGTTTTCTCGGATTGGCGGGTTATTACCGTCGTTTTATTAAAGACTTTTCTAAGATTGCCGTGCCTCTTACTGGCTTGACTAAGAAGGGAGTTAAATACATTTGGTCGGACAAATGTGAAGCCTCTTTTCAGAAATTGAAAGAACTCCTTTCCGATGCTCCTATTCTTGTTATTCCCGAGGGGAATCAAGATTTTGTTGTTTATACCGATGCTAGTCACGTTGGTTTGGGTGCCGTTCTTATGCAAAAAGAACGTGTTGTTGCTTATGCTTCTAGGCAATTGAAGCCGGCCGAGACTAGATATGCCACACATGATCTAGAGCTCGCGGCTATTGTTTTCGCCCTTCGAATGTGGCGTCATTATCTATTGGGAGAGAAATTTATTCTTTACACGGATCATAAGTCTTTGAAATATTTATTTTCTCAAAAAGAACTTAATTTACGTCAACAGCGTTGGCTCGAGTTCCTTGCACCTTATGATCTTGATATTCTTTATACCCCCGGTAAGGGTAATCGTGTCGCCGATGCTCTTAGCCGTAAGCAACAAGCAGTTGTTTCTATGATGATATCTGAATGGAACGATCTCGAGATCTTATCCACTTGTGAGATTCGAGAGCGCGTATCCGATTTATGCTCATCGCTTGTTTTATGTAGCCTTGAGGCTCATCCTTCTCTTTTAGACCGCATTCTTGAAGCTCAAGGGCTAGATTCTGAATTGGCTCTTCTTGGCAAAAATGTTAAGGATAAAATTGATATTGAAGGTTTGAAAGACTATGATATTGATTCTCGTGGCGGCATTCGAAAATTTGGTAGACTTATCGTACCAAATATTGGAGATCTTCGTAAAGATATTTTAGAAGATTCCCATTGTTCTAAATTCACCATTCATCCCGGTAGTAGTAAAATGTACGCTGATATGAAGCGACTTTATTATTGGGAGGGAATGAAATCTGATATTGCTAACTTTGTTAAGTGTTGCATGACTTGCCAACTTGTCAAGGCCGAACATCAAAGGCCTGGTGGGTTATTGCAACCTTTAGAAATTCCAATTTGGAAGTGGGATCAAATTTCCATGGACTTTATAGATGGCCTTCCCCGTTCTCGCTCGGGTCATGATAGCTTATGGGTGATTGTTGATAGACTTACTAAATCCGCCCATTTTATTCTGGTTCGGTCTAACCGAACCGTTCCTCTTTTGGCCAAACTATTTGTCAAGGAAATTGTAAAATTACATGGAGTTCCTACTTCTATTGTTAACGATCGTGATCCATTGTTTACTAGTGGATTTTGGAAGAGTCTTCAAAAAGCTTTAGGAACGAAGCTTAATTTTAGCACCGCTTATCACCCCCAGTCCGATGGACAAACCGAGCGTGTGAATCAAACTCTTGAAGATCTTCTTCGTGCTTGTGTGCTTGATTTTGGTGGAAGTTGGGAAGATCATATTTCACTTGTTGAATTTTCCTATAATAATAGCTTCCAATCTAGTATTGGTATGGCACCTTTCGAGGCACTCTACGGAAGGCCATGCCGATCTCCTTCTTGTTGGCTTGAGGCCGGTGAGAAGCTGGTTTTAGGTCCAGACTTTATTCGTGATTCCACGGAAAAGATTGAACTTATTCGACATAGGATGAAAGAAGCCCAGAGTAGACAAAAATCCTATGCCGATAATCGAAGAAGGAAATTAGAATTTTCTGTTGGGGATCCTGTTTTTATTCGTGTTTCACCTATGAAGGGTGTTGTACGTTTCAGTCGATCGGGGAAATTAGCGCCTCGATATATTGGGCCATTTCCTATCACTGAACGTATTGGTTCCATGGCTTATCGCCTTGCATTGCCGGCTCAATTTTCTGCTATACATGATGTATTTCACGTTTCTCAATTACGGAAATGCCTTCGGGATTCCGATTCTATTCTTGAGCCTGCTGTTGTGGAAGAAATTGAAGTTTCGCCGAATTTAACTTATGAGCAGCATCCTATTCGAGTTATAGCTTCTGAGGTTAAACGACTTCGAAATAAAGATGTTCCGCTTGTGAAGGTTCAGTGGTCCTCAAATCCTAAGGATTGTTCTTGGGAATCCAGAGAATTCATCGAGCGTACACATCCGGACTTGCTTACTCCTTCTCCTTGAGGTGAACTTCTTCTTTCAAAATTCCTCTTGTGTTAATATGCTTTTATGGTTGTTACTTTTTATTTCCATCTTATATATATTGCGAGGACGCAATTTCTTTAAGGAGGGGAGTCTGTAACAACCCGCATATTTATCGAGTTTGTATTTAAATATTTTATTTAAATATTAACTCGTTAATCGGATTTTGGTCCGAAAAGCTACTTTTTGCAAACGGTCAAATTAGGACTCGGGACCACTTCCATTGAGTTTGAAATGTCGTTTACAACTTTTTAAGTATAAACATCGATAGGTTTGGAGTTAGTGAAATTTCACTAACTTTTCCCGCTTTGGACTTTGGGTTAGTTTAGCCTATTAAGCCCAAGTTCCAACCCTCTTCTCCTCACTCTTCATAAATTTCCTAGCTAATCAAGCTTTGGCATTAATGGTGGAGGGAATGGGAAATTAAAACTCCAAGCACAAATTCAATTGCAAATCCAACATTCAACTCCAAATTCAAGTAGAAGATATTGGATTCAAGCTTTGGATTGCTTCTCCTTGCTTTCAAGCTTCATCTTCATAAACTTTAGTGCAAAGGTGAGATTTTTATCTCACAAATCTAGTCTATAACTATATTGGGTTGTTAGGAATGATTCCCTATCACTTTAGCATGCATATTTGCTTTTGGTTTGGATTGGATTGGCGAAAAAACTCCGATTTTTGGCGTTTTGGCGAAATTTCTGCATTTAGGTCGTTCTGGCCATTTTAGGTCGTTCGGAGTTAGGTCGTGTGGATCTTAGGTCGTAGGTCGCGTACGAGATAGCTCCTAGATCGTTCTGGCCACTTTTCGTGTGTTCGGAGTTAGGTCGTTCACGACCTAGTACTTAGGTCGCTCGTGAGTTGGTGGCGTAGGTCGTAGGTCGTTTAACTCTTAGGTCGTTAGGCCTTGTGTGTGGAGTTAGATCGCCTGCTTTCCTTAGGTCGTAAGTCGCGTGTGCTTTAGGTCGCGCACTTTCTTAGGTCGCGAACCCTTTTAGGTCGTTGACCACGCTAGGTCGCTTGGCCCCTTCACTGCTTAGGTCGTTAAACCCTTCCTCTTTTGGGTCGCTCCCCTTTGTTTCTTAGGTCGTGACATTTATAGGTCGCGGAAAAGTTAGGTCGCGTGTCCCCTCTACCCCAGTTAGGTCGTGACATTTATAGGTCGCGGCAAAGTTAGGTCGCTCGACCCATGTTGCCGTTAGGTCGCTCGATCCTTGTTGCCGATAGGTCGCGTGCTTTCTTAGGTCGCGTACCTTTAGGTCGCGTGTCCCCTCTACCCCAGTTAGGTCGTATGACTCAGCATCGTTAGGTCGTTCGACCTATCTTGCACTCTTAAGTCGTTGCTTCCTTTCTCCTTAGGTCGCTCGACCTCCTTACCCACTAGGTCGCGCACTTAGTTAGGTCGCTCAGCTATTGTGTTAGGTCGCGTGAACCCTTAGGTCGTTAGACCTCATTTTGCTTTAGGTCGTAGGCCTCTTGCCTTCACTTAGGTCGTACCGTTTTGTCGGGGCGCTGCACCGCACCCCGCCGGGGGCGCTGCCCCCTGGACCCCCGCGACCTGACCGGGCAGGTCGAACCCCGTAAGCGGTGGCGTTGCCCCCGGACCCCCCCTCCGTAGGGGATCTTATATGAAAAACATTGAGCTGATTTCCTTGGATTTTATTCGCATCTCCGTATGCGATCTTTGTGACTGATTGTTTCTACACTTGCTTATGTGTTTTGTCACTTTATAATATAAAGGTTTCAATACTAGTAGTAAATATCAAAACTCTTTTAACAAACAATTTCTACTCTATTTTTAATAACAAAGCTCTTTTCTTAAACCGTTTTTCCAATCTATTAGTATATACAAGCCTTTACCTCACTCGGATGAGAAATCTAATTAAACGACTTAGTAAAACAAGTGGTATGAAACGCTTGCGTTCACTTCGTCGGTTAATTCTTGGACTTGTTCGATTGAACCTCTTGTGACAATTTTATTAGTGAAGATTTACAGTTTGTTCGTAAATATTTAAGTTAAGCAAGTGGTTATGGGACATGAAGCTAAACTTCTATATTTACTAGCTTAGTGTAATTGACACTTCTCGTTGATCTTGATGATCGCTTTATGAATTAGACTAGCAATTGCGCGATGTCTCTTTCATTGGAAGGTTAGACTAGACACCACTTGTGTGATTCCATTCACACATACCTTTCTGCTTTTTGGTTAGTCTTGACCTCAATCTGTGTGATTCCATTCACACATGTGGGGTAGCTCCCCATGGTCTTCGGACCGTCATGTGATAGGCCTCTTTACCTTTTTATGATTTCTGGATTTCTCGTGTTGATTTCTGGAATTTATGTCATTGACTTGTTATGAGTACAAGTTTAGGGTATGATGCCCTCTTCGAATCTTTGAGAAGATTCTTGTGATATTGATTATCTCTTATTGATTGATCTTCTGTTGATCATTATTTACATACTTATAGTGGTATGTCGTTATGGATATTTATGTTTATGCCATATCTTTTATGTTATATCATGTCATCTGATATTTATAGCTAGACTGATCCGTTTATTATTTTCTTAAATAATACTCGGGTCAGACCGAGATGTTACAGGTGCTTCTGCTTGACTTCTTCCCAGGGATTCATCACTCTGACTTTTGGCTAACTGTTTAGATTAGCAGTTTTTGTTGTATACACTTGAGATATAGACTCATAGTTGTATTCTTTTGTATAGCACGTGTTGCTATTCTTTTGTATTATCGTGGATCTTACTGACCACTACTCTGATGTACACTTTCATGTGTTAGTTATATATTCATATCTTCTTCCGCCTTTGTGATATGGATATCTGTGACTGATTTGTGATATGATTATTTCTATGTTTGTTTCCGAAGATTATTTATAGCCACCGTGTGATAAGCAATTACATGGATGGTCGCTCCTCAACAGCCTTATTCTCCGTGCTAGTTGACAGCACTACTCCGTAGTGTTCTTGGCTAGCGTGGGTATAGAGGTGGGGCGTCACACTCTTCCTCTTTAAAAATTTGGTAAGTAAACCTTTTTAAATTTAAAGCTAAGTAAGTAAATATTTGTTTGCTTGTGAAATCTATGGTGAATGATGCTTTGTTGTGCATAATATGAGGTATATATGTGTTTATGAATTTATGTAGGTACGCATGCTTGAAACAAGAAAACTGGCTCTGTTCTTGTTTTTTTTACAAACTTTAACTTTCAAAAATCAAGATCTAAACCTCTAAATCCTATTAGACCCAGATATTCAAACAAAAGTTGTTTGCATTTGTAGGATCTAAATTTTAAAAAAAATTAAGAACATTCAGTTGGAATAATATCTGAAAAATGGAAAAAGATAGTAAATATATAAACGTGTTAAAAATCAATCATCACAAATTGTTGAGTCCGAAATATTATCTAAAACAATTTCGAAAACTATGAATTTTAAAAAGGGAATCATGATTTATAATGTTGTTTTCGATGAGAAATTTTAGTTTGACTGGAAACTATATTTGGGGGAAATTCTGATGATCAAGGGATCCGGGATGATCGAGAATTGGTCTGGAGATAGGGGAGGTACGGGAGGTCTAGGAAAAACGGCAAGAAGGTGGATAATCCACCATGTCACCGGTGGTGAGGCGATCTAATTTATAGCCCTAGTTTTGGTCGTGCTGGAAGATTTGATTTCTGCATTTTATCTGGTACATCGAGTGGCTTGGGATTTTAGGAAATGGTAGCTTAAGGTGTCGGCATGGCGTAACCGGAGGGGTAGCAGCTCCGATGATCAGATTCGTGGTTGCAAGCAAACTTTCTGGTAGTGGTTTTTGCTGCTGTTTCATCTGAGTTGCTCAAATTTGATTTGAGGCTCGTGCTTGTGTTTGGAGGATCGGGAATTGATGTATAGGTGATTGTCGTGCTATCGGAGGCCACGGCAGTGGTCATCATCGCCGCAGCTAAGTGTGCAGGTGCACAGGGGAGTTGGTGACTGAGTTTGCGACTGTGGTTTGGACTCGAAGTTAACATCGGGTTTTGAGGGAGATAGCTCGGGTTTAAACACGAGTATGTTCGTGTGTTTTTATCTACAGGTTTTCAATTAAGAAAAAACTAAGTTTTAAAAAAAATGGGTAGGAATGGAGGTTTACTCAGGATTTAACTCGAGTTGTCTTCGAGTTTGACCTAAAGTTAAGTAAAGAGAAGATTGTAAAAGTTCTAAAATAAATGTGTATTTGAAATTTAAAATTTAAATCTAGCATAAAACTTTCTTATTTAAAACTTACTCTTTTTGTAATTGTTCTTTAACTATTAATTAAGAAGTTTTGAAAATTTGATTGATTTAAATTTTGTGAAATTTAAAGTGGTTTTAAAACATTAATTTAAAATGAAAGTTTAAGATTTTGATAAAAGTATGTTTTAAAATGCAAATTGAAATTAGTTTTCAAAACCTCTACTTGATAATATTTAAGTTATTTAAAGAAGTTAAGTTTTGTTAACTTTAAAATTATCAAGTTAAAAGATTATTTATTCTAAAACTTAATTAATGATGTAATTAAGTAAAGGTAATTATAATGTTAAAATGTTTTAAAAATGTTAATTGTAATTATGATATTTATAAGATAATGTTTTATCTTAAGATAATAAAGGTTTAACGCCTTGAGATTAACTAAGTTAATTGTGGGAATTAAGCATAATTAATTAATTTGATTAGTTAATTAATTATAAAGGATTAATTAAGTAATTAATTAAGAGTAATTAATTGGTTTAATTAATAATTAATTAGGGGTTATTATTTAATTAATTAAAGGTTAATTAATTATAATTAACGATTATTAATTAAAGATGGTTAATTAATGATCAGAGATTAATTAATTGATTAATTAAGTAATTAAAAATTAGTTAATCAAGTAATTAAGATTTGATTAATTTAGTAATTAGAGAGTTGTTAATTAAGTAATTGGAGGTTACTTAACTAATAATTAAGATGTACTTAATTTTTAATTAAGTTTTATTAATTAAAATTAGGTTTTATTAATTAATACTTAAAGGATGATTAATCAAAGGTAATTAAGGATTAATCAAAGGTAATTAAATATTAATCAAATGTAAATTAAGGGTTAATTAACTGTTTAATCAACTAGTGATTAAGGATTAATTAATTTGTAATTAAGGTTGTTAATTAATAATAAAGTTTATTAATTGATAATTAAGAGATAATTAATTAATTAATTAATTACAAGATTAATTATGGATTAATTAATTTGTATTATGAGGTATTGATTAATAATTAAGGTTAGTAATTAATAGTTAATGGATAATTAATCAGTTAATTAAAGGTTAAGTAATTGATTATAAAATTAATTAAGGATTGATTACTTTGTAACTGAAGAAGATTAATTAATAATTGAGGTTTATTAATTGATCATTAAAGGATAAATTAATCTGTGATAAAGATTAATTAATTATCGACAAGATAATCAAGGAGTGATTAATTAATTAATGGTTTGTAATTAATTAGTGATTGTTTAAGTAGGATTAGGTGATTAATTCTTAAGTAATTAATTTAATTTAAGTTGATTAAATTAATTATAACATGAATTAATAATTCCTATTTATGGATGATTGTTTGTGTAGAATATCTGAATTGGATGAAATATATTGGATGATATCTACTGGATGATGATATCTATTGGATGATATGCAGTGATATTCTGTGATATGATATTAGATATATCCGTGATAAATGTGTGATATTTATCTATGTTAAATGCTGTGTGAACTCAAAATATTGAATTGAATTGTTTAAACCTATAAAATAACTTGGCCTTTAAGATACGTTTAGATTTCGATGAGACCGGGATCGGGTATCAGATTTGATTATCCGAAAACCACATCGATCCAAGTTAAACATTAGATCATGGATTCAAGTTAAAATCAAGTTGAAGACTCGAAATGCAAGAACTATTTTTTGTTAAAAACTCTGAGGGTGATTCCAATACGAGTACAACGGAGATAGTGCTTTCAGGTTCGAGATGTAGTTTCAGAATGCAAGGGTTATTGTCGTTAACTCTGAGGGTGGTTCCAAAATGAGAATTACGAGATAATGCCTTTGGTTTCGTTTGAACCCGGAACGAACTTGCATGGATTGAATGCATTTAGAACATCGTTAGGTGGATGATGAGTATTCTAAGATAGGTGTGTACTATAAAGTAATCGCAGCCTCAAGCCTCATCAACTGGGAATGGCTAAAACAGGGGAGATGCAGCAAGGCTAAGTGAGTCGCGCTCAAGTAGGACAAGAGCTTCCCCTGTCTAGATGTCCCTTTTTATTCGGCTATGTAGGAAGTTGGTCTGCAGCCAACTGTGGGGTTGTCTTGTTCGAGACTGTTCAGTAAGGAATGGTTCCGGCAGGGGATTTGGGATGGATCCTCGGTACGTTGATCTTGGCCACGTACTGTGACGGGCGATACCCCAGTGTCCCTGCCGTTGATGGAAACCCATTCTTCCTATGTGCCTTTATGGTTTTGATTGTATTACCCACTTTGTGGCTAGTATGCTGGAATTTAATCATGTAAGAATTTCAGCTATTTCTTATTTATTTGAAAACCCTAGACCCTATTATAATATCACTAGATTTCCTACCTAATGTTTTGGTTAGCGTAAGGTAAAAACTTACCCGTGTTTATGTGTGGGAAGTATTATTGTGATACCTTTTGTTTTCAAAGGTTTTCAAAAGTTAAGCAACTTTAAACCATTTAGTCACACTAGACCCATGTCTAACCTGGAGTTTATTCTGTTTTTCTTAAACTCTTGGGTACTCAAATTTTTATGAGTAACCAAGGGATTCAGGTCTGCTTTGACTAATATTGGATGGCATGGAGCAGGAGTCCAGACGTAGCTATATCTATCTGTTTCCGCTGTGTAGTGTATTTGTCTGTTGTATTTGAAATGTAATGGATTAGGCAGAACTTTATAACTGTCTAATGTAAAATGTTGTTGTAATCTGTGTAACTCTGATGAATTGACTATGTAATATTTATGTGATATATTATATTTTTTTCCATTCCGCTGTGAGATTATAAAGTGGATATCACAACTTGCTTGATGTTATCATCACTTGCCATGACTATTTTTCGTGGTAGTTATTACGATCCTAACACCTTCCCTATCTATATCCCTAGTGGAAATGCCGATATGTTTATTCGAAGAGGTTTCTGATATTGTTGAGTTCTTTCTTCTTTCTATTTTATTTCTACCTCTTTCTTTCTTATTGATGATGCGTCTTTCTATGGAATGAAAGACGGGTCTTCACAAAGGGGTTACTTTAAAGGGTCATAGCATAAAATACTTATCTTTGTTTGAATATGTAAGAGGGATCTTTATATAAGATGAATGCGAATAAACCTTGGGGACACCATGGTGGGTTTAATGTTTTCGATACATAGTTTCGGGTTACAAACAGAAATATGTTGTTGAAAATATACATTGGGGCTATTAATGTGTTTTTATTTAATTTAACCTAATTGGGGCTACCAATGGGAATATGTTAAACATGTGGTATACTTGGGGAAAAAAAGTAATCATGGGGATCATGATGTTCTAATTAACCAAGTGTTGGGTTTTTGGTTAACCTAGGAAAACCATGGAATGTGCGGTGGATAGCCCACATCAAATTTATAAAGAAAAGAATGTTTTGCCAGAGGTTGTTAGCCTCAGGATTTGGCACTCAAGGGTTCATACTCATCCTAGGAAACTATGTAGTGTGCTATGGATAGCCCACACCATCTTTATAAAACAACATGTGATGGACATTTTAAATTTATTTTAAATGGATTTGGGATGGATAGTCCTATTAAATTATGACGGATAGTCATTTGAAAGACTTTAGACGGAAAATCGAATAAATTTCTTTTTTATGGGACATCTAATAAATGGGTGGATGGGATATCTAATACATACAATTTATGGCTTTCTTTCATATTATGTTAAGACTAATCGTTATGGGTGTAGGGGCGTAGTAAATGATTTAGATGTTTTTTTATATACTAGTGAGGGAAAACCTATTCCGTTAAACGGCGTAGTCTCACTAGATATCTATTTATGATAAGAGATTATTCATACCATACTTACTGTCTGACTCGAAGTTTGTGTTTCTCCACAAACTCTCGGGTACTCAAAATTAACTTGAGTAGTATGAGAGTGAGAGACTTTCAGGTTTTTGGACGAATAAACTTCCGTAGACATACTGTAACGACCCAGAATTTTTATTAATTAAAATTTGAATATTTAATTGATTTTAAATAATAAATAAGCGAAATTTATAAGTCGAATAAATTTTATTTCGAATAATTGGATAATTAAATCGATAATTTAATAGTTGAAATTCCAGAAATAATTGAAAATTGGGTTAAATACGATTGAAAATGATTTTTAAAATTTTATTTATCATATTGAAGTTAGAACGATATTTTAGAACTTTTAAAATCGAATTAAAAGTAAATTTGTGAAAATTGAATATTTTAATATTTAATTATCGACTGAAAAATAGCCAATTTTCGAACAGTCTCAGAATTGGACGAAACTAGTTCCATTGGATCTGTAGTAGTTTGTTATTATCGAATTTCAATTTTCGTAGCAATCGGAGTTGTCGTTTGACGGTGGCAGCTCGAAACGCATCGAAATTATTTTAATATTAATTTGTCGAGTTAAAATAGTCATTTTTCAAAAAATCTCGGATTTCGACGAAACTAGTTTCATCGGATCCGTAATGTGATATTATTGTATGGTTTCAAATTTCAAGTCAATCGGATTTACCGTTTGTCTGGGGCAAGCGAAAATGCATAGAAAATCGTTTAGTCGGTTTAATTTAAAATCGATCGTTTATAGCCATAACTCGCACAGATGATCGAATTAGCCTCCGAAACATGTTCCATTGTGTTCGGAACGCGGGGTAAACCTTAGAAACACCAACCGACACGCTTCGTTTGGAGTTTGGAAAATTTCGGGTGAATAGTGTTTCGTCAATTTTCTATATAAGGACCTCATTCTTTGTTTTTGCACTCAATCCCTTGTCTTCAATAGCAGCCGGCCCTAGATTTCAATGGCTGAAAAATTTCGAAACTTCTTCCTCTATTATCTCCAAATCTACAAACAATTAGCGAAAGTCGTCAACTACAAAGTTGTAGAGGACGATGAGAGCTTTAAATCCATACGGAGATGATCGAAAACGGAGCAACGAATCAATGGGAAATCGAGCTCAAAGCTGCTGCGTTTTTCACGTTTTTCAAGGCCAAGGAGGTGGCCGAGATGCATGCAGTTCCAGGAGGTTGTAGAGGAGAGCACGAGCTTCGATTTGGTGGTGGAGTGATGGAGTTTAGTGCGTCGTGGTGACCGTGGTTTCAAACCCTAGGTGGAGGCTGTGGGTTCCAACGTGATATTCATGTACGTGAGTTAAGGAGGGAGAAGCATCAGGGCACGGCCTGATTTGATGAAGTTGAAATCCAACGGCTCTGATTGAATAGGGTTAAAGTTATAAAAAGAATTGTAAATTTAATTGTTTTATTAATTCGTATAACTTTAAAACTGTGTAACTTTTTCATACGAGGTCAAAAACGCGCGAAACCAGTTGCGTTGGAATCATATGGACGAGCACTACGCTATGGAGCTGGATTGGAGTCGATTGGAGTCAGTGAAAATTTCGGGTAAAATTAAACGTTCATTTAATTTTATTCGAAATAAACGCCGAAACGGAATTGAAATCAAGGTGAGAACTTCTCACTCAATCGAATCGATTTCGATTTTAATTTTAAATAGTTATATTTAAAATTCTTGAATGCATGTTTGAATGATGATTGTTATCTATTGATTGTTAAAATAGACATTATGCGCCATTAGTAAGCAGATGTTATTTATTAAAAACATATACCGTGAATATTTCATAAACAGTGAAATTGGTATTATATATAATAGCAATATATATATATTGGCATATGTATATATTGCAGTTGTTGATTTCCCGCATTGTATAGCGAATGAGACCCTATTACGCCGTCTATTAAGCGGATAATATTATAAATCCCATATACCGCGATAATTCCGTATTGAAGCGGAATTGGTATTGTGCTAATGTTTGTGGATGCAGGGAAACAGGTTGGAGGGATCCAACTGGATTCCTCAACTGTATTGATTTATTTACAGATATTTTGATATTTGTTGATTATCATATCGATATATGATATTTGGATGTCATGATTGACTATTTGGTGTTGTTGCATCATCGGATCCATTTTTGAAGTTTTAAAATAATGATTTTGGGTTTTTAAAGGAATTTTTTAAAATGATTTTTGAAAGTATACGTTTTATTAAAATTTTGACTTGATTTATTTTAAATAAATTAACGTTATAAGTTTAATGTTATAAAGGTTATAATTTTTGTAAAATATAACCAAATTAAGATTTTTGAAATAAATAGTGATTAATTTATAAAATGGTTTAATTGGGAATTTTGAATTATTATAAACGGTTTATATAAAAGATTTATAAAATTGATATTTATAAATTAAAAATACTGGAATTATAAAACAAGTTTTTATAAGTAATAAAGTAAAATAAAAAAAATGGATTTCATAAGTGAATCGAGATTTATAAATTTATGAAATATGAATATATAAAATGGATAGATTTTATAAAATATAAGATTTATAAGTAATCAACTTATAAATCGGATTTTGGCATTTAAAATGAGATATAAAAAGGATTTTTATAAATAGAAGTTTATAAAAATATAAATGGAGTTTATAAACGTTGTTTATAAATCCGAAATCAATTGAATTTGATAAGTTGGATATAGGAATATATGAAAGGAATTATATTCACGATTTTGGACAGTGAATATGTTATTAAATGAAATGGATATGTTTTTGGGGAAGGAACATTATGAAATGAAGTTGATGATTTTAAAGACGTTTTAAATTGCATTAATTATCGAATACATAGATTTCAACATTCATTGTTGAAATAGACGTTTTCGAGAAATAGAAGGAAATGGTGGACTATAACACTGTTGTTATAGTAAATGGTTTCCGTAAGGAAATGTTTTGTATAGTATTGGGATTTATATATCTATTTAAACTTTGAATCCCTATACTAGTGATTTTCGGTAGTCGTAACGATGTTTTACGTAACATTCGTTTTGGCCCAAACAAATGTGTTTAAGAGAATGATTTCTTAAAGAATGAAATATATACTTAATTTTCGATTTAAGTATATTGAATATTTTCCAAGTGTTGAAATTGAATGGATTTGTGAATTACTTATGAATAAATAAGTATGGGAATGTTTTTCCAATGTGAAATGAAATGTTTTGAGAATTTATCTTTTTGAAGGTAAATTGTAAATGAATACTTGAAATCGTATATTCATAAATATTTTGGAATGAAAATTCACTATGGAATTTATAAATAAAAAGGGGAATTTGTTTAAAAATAAATGTTGATTTATTTTTGAAATTATGGGAATTAATTTACGGATTCGGAACGTAAATATAAAGTAAAGCGTTAAGGATTTATTTAATTGGTTTAAATAAACCATTTTGAAATGAAAGTATTTCCGAGAAAGGAAAATGATTTAAATTTGTTTTCAAAAATGGTAAAGGATTGAAAAGTGATTTGAAAATTAGTTTTCAAATGTTTGAAGTGTGGGAGATTTATATCTAGTAAAGATATTTTGGAAAGTAAATAATTTGGGAAATTATTTGGATTTGGTGATGTTGAACACGCCTATTGATAGTTAAATATCCAACTATCAATATTTACCTTTAAATAGGTATTTGTTGTGATTGTTTGAATTTGAATGCCACACTTATTTTTGAATAAGCGCTCACTATTCGGGTTAGCCGGGAAAGGACCTTGGGGTCGTATAACCCATTCTGAATATGTGATACGTCGTAATGGATTGCATTTGATGACCGGTGTTGAAGACCAGATATTTGTAAAAATGGAAGGATTACCGTCGAGTTACTCTACATCGAATGATCTCCGATATAGAGGTTTTATCACCCTTAGTGACGGGAAGTCCGGTCGTGATTAGTGAATATCCGGATTGCAAGGACTTCTTTGGAAGTGCCTTCGGTTCTGTTCGAGCCCGGAACAGACTTGTATGGATTGTATATCTAACATTACAAATTGAGATATAAAGCTGATTTCTTTCAAATATATTTCTGTTGGTGGCGGAGAATTTATTCTCTTAGCTTAACACACTTCTCTGAGACGTACGAGCTCAGAGGTTATATAGTTGAAGGTTATTAGTGATATACTTCCAATTTGGTAGTGTGGCATGCTGAGTGTTGTTGTGAAATGATCATTGTTTGATCATTTGTGATAGGATCATTTATTTGATCATTTATCTTAGTGATCATTTCTATGATCATTTGTTGACCCAAAGCACGGCTTTTGTATAAAGTGTGGCTTTGTGGACGAGACTTCGTCGGACCTCATACCCCGGAAATGGTCAAAACAGGAAGGATGCGGTAAGGTTATTAGGGGGTAGCGCCCCTTTAGTGTATGTCATTCCTTTTGGATAGAGGTGGTATCATGGTATGGAGCCCAGATATTTAACTTATGTTGTTGCTGCATATTTTGTGGTTGTTGGAAATCGAGGATCCTCGGATAGATCGGTTACGATCGGGGATGACATATTCGTGTCAGTAGTAACCCAGTTAGGGGTAACCCGGCCTTGTGTTGGCAGAGATCCAGTTTGGTTCTCGGGACGTCATTCCAGAGGCGTTTCCATGTGGCAATGGGAAGTTCCTTGGCCTGACCATTTGTTGGAAATCCAAAGAAACAATACGAGACTTGTACGGTTTTAGTTGTAGAACCTGCCATGGAATGTGGCGGTAACCTGCTATTGAACATGGTAGCTATAGTAGGCATAGTTCGAAATGTCTATGCTGGCTAAGATTTATATATTTATTTCAGAAATGATTTTCTCTACACTATGCACTAGTAATAATATCAAATGTTCTTTTTAATGCGTATCAAGCATCTTTGACTATCATAAGGAGAAATCTCCTCCGATTCTGCGTTTGCATTGTGTGTGTGTGCGGGAGGCCTTATGGTAGTCTCATTTTTAAAAGCATTGCGAATTGAATTTAAAATATTCCTCTATTTTGATTTTAAAGATAAACTGTTTTGAGTTCTCACACCAGTCACATGACTGACTCGGAGTTTATTGTTTTCCTTCCTAAACTCTGGGTTCCCACCAATTTCCACACGGGCAGTCAAGAGTTAAGGTTTATCAGGATATTCAGGAGTTGCTGGAGGCAAGCTGGATGGCATGGCGTATTCACTAGTATATAGTATTTCTTTTCCGCTGTTTGTTGTTGTTGTTGTTGTTGTACACTCTGATGATGTAATGAAATGTAATGTAATAACTGATATAGTTCTTTGTTTAAAGATTATTCATTTATTTATTATATGTTGTTCCGCTGCGAATTGTGAGATTCTGATGTTGTTCTGTTATTTCTTTCTATTCTGTTCTATCTTTTTCTCTCTTCTTCTACTTTTTCTTTTTCTAAAACCCTAACGGTACGGTTTTTCGGCTTTCGATTGCTCGGCAGTTGATACAGTGGATGTATTGATGTCGGTTTTCGGCAACGAAAAATCGCGTTCGTCACATTTGGTATCAGAGCATATGGTTAAGCGACAACCATGGCTCTGTTGGGAATTACTCATTAGAGATAGAGTCAGTAGTACTCTAGAATGAGTGTGAGTGTAATAATAGATACGAGCGCGTATTTGTTAGTGAATATAAATTGTTTTAAATTGTGATGATTGGTTTGTTGAGTGGTATATGGATTTTGGTCAATACGAGTAATTAACGTTGTTGATAGGGATCTCTAAACACTTGTACAGAACAAATTGACACGATATTATTTTAAATTGGGTAAATGAAATAATTTTACCTTGATTATATTTTATATATAAAGGAATAATTTTTCAGAATTATTAAAGTGTATATGAATTGATTGTTTGGTTGTTGAATAAGTTAAATAAAAACAACAGCTGTAAAAGAATGAATTGTATAAGCAAATGAATTATAAGTATGGAACTATAATTAATGTGATTTACACTTGTGAAATAATCTTATATATAAGAAGTGAAATTATATAAGTAAAAGACTTATAAATGTGATTTATAATCTGAAAACAAAATTCCAGAGAAGTGTTTTGAAAAGATTTGATATTTTGGGAAAATTATTTTGGAGAAATTAAAGCTCTAAACTCTTTTCGGTCGCTGGAAAATAATTCCGATGATGATCATGACATCATCGGTGTTCATTTTCGGGTTTCCAAAAGAGGGATTGCTGCCAAATTGTTTAAAAGAAAGTTGTTTGGAAAATTTGGGTTTGGTTTTGAAATTCAAAAGATAATTTGAATTGTTTTCAATAATGGTTTTGAAAGGTTGAAAAGGCTATGGAATACTATTTAAAATATTTATGGGAATGATAAATGAGTTGATAACTTATACAATTTGAGTTTTAATAGAATAAATTTAACTTGAAGGATGGAGTTAAATTAAAGGAAGTATAAGTAAATCAATAAAATCCAAGTTGAAATCAATTTGAGTTGTCATCAAAGACATGTGATTTGAAATTTGACAAAAGGAAAGTTAAATAAATTGATTTGGATTTGATAATATGTTTGGAATGAAATATAACTTAAGTAATGTTGAATAAAGTTGATTTTGGTGTCAAAGTAAATTAATAAGTGAACTAAGGAAGTGAAGTCATTAAGAATTTGAACTTGAGTTATATGAATGAAATTCAACTTTATATTGTTAAAGGAATTAGCAATTGAATTGAACTAATAAATTGAATGTAAATCAAATTGATATGGGATAATGGATGAAAATGTTAATTCATTAAAAGCTAGTGTTATTGGAAGTTGAATAAGTTGAATGAAAGTCAATTTAATATGATCCAATTGGAATTAAAAGTGTTGAACCAAATTGAATGTAAAGTGAATAAATTTGGTTGTATTGAATAAACATTGGTTGTTATTTGATTGTTGATTGACGTGTATAAATTCATTAAGTGTTAATGAAATTGAATTAGCGAAATTAGAAGCTAAAGTAATTGAATTCAAATTGGAAGTAAAAAAAATTGTATAGAATTGAACGTGAATTGGATTTAAATTAGTGAATGCAAACTAATTGAAAATTGAACATGAACGAATGTTAGTAAATCCAATGTAAATAAATCAAATGTGATTTAAATTGAAAACCAATTCATTGAATATTAATGAGAATATGAATGAATATTGATTTGGTTATGGATGATAGTTGGTTGATGATTGCATTTGTTGTTTTGTTGCATTTGCTATGTTGACATAAGTAGTTGTTATGTTACTATATATTGCATATTGATACTATTTTCATATATGCATGATTCTCATGTTGTTGTTGAGTGTTTAGTAGGTGCGGATTGCGCTTGCTTCGCTTTTGGAGCTCGCTTTCGTGCTATATTAGCCGTATATGCTCGCTAATAATATAATAAGGTACATATCTCGGATTACATACCGTACTTTTACACTTTTTTCCCCTGCGGGATGCCTCATCACTTGATGAGATGTATATTTGTGATATATATACTGTCATTTTTTTTCCGGATCAAGCCACGCAAAGGAGACTATGGCGAATTTTTCCGAAAATTTAAGGCGTTAGAATATTTTTGAAAATTTTGGGAAAATTTGTGAAAACTATAACTTTGATTTTGGAAATGGAAGTTAAAGGATGTAATTGGTTTTGAAAAGATAACTAAGTATGATTTGGAAACTTAGTAAAATTATTGTAAGAAGTTTAACTATGGATTTTGGGAAAGTTAATAAATTCTGTAACTTTTCTTACTTGTTATTTTCGAGGACAAAATTCTTTTAAGGGGGGAAGTATGTAACGACCCAGAATTTTTATTAATTAAAATTTGAATATTTAATTAATTTTAAATAATAAATAAGTGAAATTTATAAGTCGAATAAATTTTATTTCGAATAATTGGATTTAATTGGATAATTAAATCGATAATTTAATAGTTGAAATTCCAGAAATAATTGAAAATTGGGTTAAATATGATTGAAAATGATTTGTAAAATTTTATTTTATCATATTGAAGTTAGAACGATATTTTAGAACTTTTAAAATCGAATTAAAAGTTAATTTGCGAAAATTGAATATTTTAATATTTAATTATCGACTGAAAAATAGCCAATTTTCGAACAGTCTCAGAATTGGACGAAACTAGTTCCATTGGATCCGTAATAGTTTGTTATTATCGGATTTCAATTTTCGTAGCAATCGGAGTTGTCGTTTGACGGTGGCAGCTCGAAACGCATCGAAATTATTTTAATATTAATTTGTCGAGTTAAAATAGTCATTTTTCAAAAAATCTCGGATTTCGACGAAACTAGTTTCATCGGATCCGTAATGTGATATTATTGTATGGTTTCAAATTTCAAGTCAATCGGATTTACCGTTTGTCTGAGGCAAGCGAAAACGCATAGAAAATCGTTTAATCGGTTTAATTTAAAATCGATTGTTTACAGCTATAACTCGCACAGATGATCGAATTAGCCTCCGAAACATGTTCCATTGTGTTCGGAACGCGGGATAAACCTTAGAAACGCCAACCGGCACGCTTCGTTTGGAGTTCGGAAAATTTCGGGTGAATAGTGTTTCGTCAATTTTCTATATAAGGACCTCATTCTTTGTTTTTGCACTCAAGCCCTTGTCTTCAACAGCAGCCAGCCCTAGATTTCAATGGCTGAAAAATTTCGAAACTTCTTCCTCTATTATCTCCAAATCTACAAACAATTAGCGAAAGTCGTCAACTACAAAGTTGTAGAGGACGATGAGAGCTTCAAATCCATACGGAGATGATCGAAAACGGAGCAACGAATCAACGGAAAATCGAGTTCGAAGCTGCTGCGTTTTTCACATTTTTCGAGGCCAAGGAGGTGGCCGAGATGCATGCAGTTCCAGGCGGTTGTAGAGGAGAGCACGAGCTTCGATTTGGTGGTGGAGTGATGGAGTTTAGTGCGTCGTGGTGGCTGTGGTTTCAAACCCTAGGTGGAGGCTATGGGTTCCAATGTGATATTCATGTACGTGAGTTAAGGAGGGAGAAGCATCAGGGCACGGCCTAATTTGATGAAGTTGAAATCCAACGGCTCTAATTGAATAGGGTTAAAGTTATAAAAAGAATTGTAAATTTAATTGTTTTATTAATTCGTATAACTTTAAAACTGTGCAACTTTTTCATACGAGGTCAAAAACGCGCGAAACCAGTTGCGTTGGAATCGTATGGACGAGCACTACGCTATGGAGCTGGATTGGAGTCAATTGGAGTCAGTGAAAATTTCGGGTAAAATTAAACGTTCGTTTAATTAAACGTTCGTTTAATTTTATTCGAAATAAACGCCGAAACGGAATTGAAATCTAGGTGAGAACTTCTCACTCAATCGAATCGATTTCGATTTTAATTTTAAATAGTTATATTTAAAATTCTTGAATGCATGTTTGAATGATGATTGTTATCTATTGATTGTTAAAATAGACATTATGCGCCGTTAGTAAGCGGATGTTATTTATTAAAAATATATACCGCGAATATTTCATAAACAGTGAAATTGGTATTATATATAATAGCAATATTATATATTGGCATATGTATATATTGCAGTTGTTGATTTCCCGCATTGTATAGCGGATGAGACCCTATTGCGCTATCTATTAAGCGGATAATATTATAAATCCCATATACCACGATAATTTCGTACTGGAGCGGAATTGGTATTGTGCTGATGTTTGTGGATGCAGGGAAACAGGTTGGAGGGATCCAACTGGATTCCTCAACTGTAATGATTTATTTACAGATATTTTGATATTTGTTGATTATCATATCGATATATGATATTTGGATGTCGTGATTGACTATTTGGTGTTGTTGCATCATCGGATCCATTTTTGAAGTTTTAAAATAATGATTTTTGGTTTTTAAAGGAATTTTTTAAAGTGATTTTTGAAAGTATACGTTTTATTAAAATTTTGACTTGATTTATTTTAAATAAATTAACGTTATAAGTTTAATGTTATAAAAGTTATAATTTTTGTAAAATATAACCAAATTAAGATTTTTGAAATAAATAGTGATTAATTTATAAAATGGTTCAATTGAGAATTTTGAATTATTATAAACGGTTTATATAAAAGATTTATAAAATTGATATTTATAATTAAAAATACTGGAATTATAAAACAAGTTTTTATAAGTAATAAAGTAAAATAAAAAAAATGGATTTCATAAGTGAATTGAGATTTATAAATTTATGAAATATGAATATATAAAATGGATAGATTTTGTAAAATATAAGACTTATAAGTAATCAACTTATAAATCGGATTTTGGCATTTAAAATGAGATATAAAAAGGATTTTTATAAATAGAAGTTTATAAAAACATAAATGGAGTTTATAAACGTTGTTTATAAATCCGAAATCAATTGAATTTGATAAGTTGGATATAGGAATATATGAAAGGAATTATATTCACGATTTTGGACAGTGAATATATTATTAAATGAAATGGATATGTTTTTGGGGAAGGAACATTATGAAATGAAGTTGATGATTTTAAAGACGTTTTAAAATGCATTAAGTATCGAATACATAGATTTCAACATTAATTGTTGAAATGGACGTTTTCGAGAAATAGAAGGAAATGGTGGACTATAACACTGTTGTTATAGTAAATGGTTTCCGAAAGGAAATGTTTTGTATAGTATTGGGATTTATATATCTATTTAAACTTTGAATCCCTATACTAGTGATTTTCGGTCGTCGTAACGATGTTTTACGTAACATTCGTTTTGGCCCAAACAAATGTGTTTAAGAGAATGATTTCTTAAAGAATGAAATATATACTTAATTTTCGATTTAAGTATATTGAATATTTTCCAAGTGTTGAAATTGAATGGATTTGTGAATTACTTATGAATAAATAAGTATGGGAATGTTTTTCCAATGTGAAATGAAATGTTCTGAGAATATATCTTTTTGAAGGTAAAGTGAAAATGAATACTTGAAATCGTATATTCATAAATATTTTGGAATGAAAATTCACTATGGAATTTATAAATAAAAAGGGGAATTTGTTTAAAAATAAATGTTGATTTATTTTTGAAATTATGGGAATTAATTTACGGATTCGGAACGTAAATATAAAGTAAATCGTTAAGGATTTATTTAATTGGTTTAAATAAACCATTTTGAAATGAAAGTATTTCCGAGAAAGGAAAATGATTGAAATTTGTTTTCAAAAATGGTAAAGGATTGAAAAGTGATTTGAAAATTAGTTTTCAAATGTTTGAAGTGTGGGAGATTTATATCTAGTAAAGATATTTTGGAAAGTAAATAATTTGGGAAATTATTTGGATTTGGTGATGTTGAACACGCCTATTGATAGTTAAATATCCGACTATCAATATTTACCTTTAAATAGGTATTTGTTGTGATTGTTTGAATTTGAATGCCACACTTATTTTTGAATAAGCGCTCACTATTCGGGTTAGCCGGGAAAGGACCTTGGGGTCGTATAACCCATTCTGAATATGTGATACGTCTAATGGATTGCATTTGATGACCGGTGTTGAAGACCAGATATTTGTAAAAACGGAAGGATTACCGTCGAGTTACTCTACATCGGCTGATCTCCGATGTAGAGGTTTTATCACCCTTAGTGACAGGAAGTCCGGTCGTGATTAGTGAATATCCGGATTGCGAGGACTTCTTTGGAAGTGCCTTCGGTTCTGTTCGAGCCCGGAACAAACTTGTATGGATTGTATGTCTAACATTACAAATTGAGATATAAAGCTGATTTCTTTCAAATATATTTCTGTTGGTGGCGGAGAATTTATTCACTTAGCTTAACACCCTTCTCTGAGACGTACGAGCTCAGAGGTTATATAGTTGAAGGTTATTAGTGATATACTCCCAATTTGGTAGTGTGGCATGCTGAGTGTTGCTATGAAATGATCATTGTTTGATCATTTGTGATAGGATCATTTATTTGATCAATTATCTTGGTGATCATTTCTATGATCATTTGTTGACCCAAAGCACGGCTTTTGTATAAAGTGTGGCTTTGTGGACGAGACTTCGTCGGACCTCACACCCCGGAAATGGTCAAAACAGGAAGGATGCGGCAAGGTTATTAGGGGGTAGCGCCCCTTTAGTGTATGTCATTCCTTCTGGATAGAGGTGGTATCATGGTATGGAGCCCAGATATTTAACCTATGTTGTTGCTGCATATTTTGTGGTTGTTGGAAATCGAGGATCCTCGGATAGATCGGTTACGATCGGGGGATGACATATTCGTGTCAGTAGTTACCCAGTTAGGGGTAACCCGGCCTTGTGTTGGCAGAGATCCGGTTTGGTTCTCGGGATGTCATTCCAGAGTCGTTTCCATGTGGCAATGGGAAGTTCCTTGGCCTGACCATTTGTTGGAAATCCAAAGAAACAATACGAGACTTGTACGGTTTTAGTTGTAGAACCTGCCATGGAATGTGGCGGCAACCTTCTATTGAACATGGTGGCTATAGTAGGCATAGTTCGAAATGTCTATGCTGGCTAAGATTTATATCTTTATTTTCGAAATGATTTTCTCTACACTATGCACTAGCAATAATATCAAATGTTCTTTTTAATGCGTATCAAGCATCTTTGACTATCATAAGGAGAAATCTCCTCTGATTCTGCGTTTGCATTGTGTGTGTGTGCAGGAGGCCTTATGGTAGTCTCATTTTTAAAAGCATTGCGAATTGACTTTAAAATATTCCTCTATTTTGATTTTAAAGATAAACTGTTTTGAGTTCTCACACCAGTCACATGACTGACTCGGAGTATATTGTTTTCCTTCCTAAACTCTGGGTGCCCACCAATTTCCACACGGGCAGTAAGAGTTAAGGTTTATCAGGATATTCAGGAGTTGCTGGAGGCAATCTAGATGGCATGGCGTATTCACTAGTATATAGTATTTCTTTTCCGCTATTTGTTGTTGTTGTTGTACACTCTGATGATGTAATGAAATGTAATGTAATAACTGATATAGTTCTTTGTTTAAAGATTATTCATTTATTTATTATATGTTGTTCCGCTGCGAATTGTGAGATTCTGATGTTGTTCTGTTATTTCTTTCTATTATGTTCTATCTTTTTCTCTCTTCTTCTACTTTTTCTTTTTCTAAAACCCTAACGGTACGATTTTTCGGCTTTCGATTGCTCGACAGTTGATATAGTGGACGTATTGATGTCGGTTTTCGGCAACGAAAAATCGCGTTCGTCACATTTACAGGAGGCAGTGTTAGCTATATAGGAGCTATTTTATGTATTCCTTATGATGTACTAGGAACTGTAAAGTTTATATTATTAGTTTCTTGATCATCATAAGGGGACATCTTCATATGTCACTCTTACTGTATTTTGTACCTATATATGTGATTTGAACGTGGTAAACATCTGGGATTATGTAATTAAATATAAATATTATTCATAAGAAATGAGAATGTTTTGTTAAACTTTAGGTTCCTGTGTATCAATATTAACTATGCCGCATTCGATCGCCAAGAAATAACAACCACGGATGACTACAGCATCAGTAGCCGTTAGTTTTGGGCCTTAGAATATGGGATGTTACAAGTTGGTATCAAAGCATGGTTTATATATTTAAAAGGAATTTAAACCTTAAAAGATTTTTTAAAGCATAATTTAATGAATCTAAAATATGGTTGGGCATGGGTAAGCGTTATAGTAACATAGGTGTACTTTGCTATAAATACCTAAGTATGTATTCCCCACTCTCTTACACCGTTCTTTTGTATCTTACCAAGGTTGGATTTTGGGTAGTAGGGAAGCAAGATACAAAGGCAGGAAACGGAAGAGTGAATCATTGTGGGAGACGCACCTCAACAAGTGGAAATGTTTGGCCCAATACTAGGAGCAATCAGGGACGACAGGCAAATTGTAACGACCCAGTTTTTCAGTCGTCTTAATTTAGAATATTTGATTGATTTTAAATGTTGAAAAATATAATTTGTTAGTTAAAATAATTCAATTTCAAATATAAGTGATATTTGAATAATTAGATTGTGTAAATATTTGAAACTTGAATCTAATATGAGTAAAACTCACTCTCTCTGTCTCGCTTATATTTTTATATAAGTAAGAATAAATTTATTTATGATGATTGATGATTGTTTGGGTGATATATGATATATTATATATATTTGATTAGTTTGTATATACTCCCACATATTTTAGCAGATGAAACCCTATGCGTTCGCGTGTATGAGCGGATGACCCTTTGTACGTGCATCTACCTTGAAGCAGATATTGTACATGTTTTCTCATATGCATATTTGTTGCAGGTCATAGGTTGGAGGGATCCAACTGGATTCCTTACCATTGTTGATTTTATTATATTATTATATATAGTGTTATTATGTGATATATGATGGTCAAATGCCATGATTGATATGATTGATGCGAATCCTTTTATCTAGCGCTTTTGCAGCATTCGGCCATATTTGGAATTTAAAATATTGAAACAATGGTTTCAATTTAAAAAGGGATTTCAAAGTGATTTTAAAATTATATATGTGTTAATAATTTTTGAATTTTTAAAGAAATGGATTTATTTTAAATAAATAAAGTTATAATTTTATGTTATAAAAATTATGGCTTTGTGAAATATAATCAAAAATATGTTTTTTGAAATATGGAGTTAACTATTTTGTAAAATAAGTTAAATTGAGATTTTTGGACTTATTATAAATGGTTTATATATAAGATTTATAAAATTGATATTTTATAAATAAAAGATAATGGAATTATAAATGAGTTTTGTAAGTGTTAAAATGAAGTTATAATTGAATCTTATAAGTAAAAAAGATTTATAAATTTATGAAGTTATAAAAAGAATGAATTTGTAAATAAGGGATTTATAAGTAAATAAGCTTATAGTTGGATTTTGACATATAAATGAGATATAAATGGAATTTATTAGTAAAGAAATTTTGTATATGGAAGTAAATATAATATAAATGGAATTTATAAACCTTATTTAATAAATCTAAAATCAATTTAGTTTGATAAGTTAAATATGAAAGTTTGATAAAGGAATTATATTCACGATTTTGGACAGTGAATAATCCTTTAAATTAAATGTGTAGAAGTAATGAATTTGTTAAAGAAATTATGTTCAAGATTTTGGACAACGAATAATCCTTCAAATTAAATGTATAGAAGTAATGAATTTGGTAAGAGAATTATATTCATGATTTTGGACAGTTAATAATGCTTTAAATAAAATGAATATTTAGGAAAGTGAATTATAAATATGGAATTTGAATGGTTTGAAAATAAAATGAGTTGTGAACTTACTTATTATTAAAATAAGTATATGGAAATGTTTTCCAAATATCCGATAAGTGATACGGTTTTGAATATTATCTTTTTAAGGATATTTTGAAGTGAATAATTGGAAAGTGTTTTGAATTAGAAACGATTAATGAAATCAGGCTCAATGACTATTATGTGCTAGATTTTGTTTGTTGCTTCGATAGTTAAATAACCAACTATCAAATTTAGCCATTTCAGTTCCTCAACTTGATGTGGAAACTAATTAGTCATACACTTAGTATGTAACTGACTATGTAGGCTTGATTATCGCTTATGTTGAGAATGTTGATTCGTGTAGTGCGGAGTTATCACTCCAATCTATCGAGCTTCCTTCTTGGCCAAAGGATAGCAAGTTTAAAGTTGGAAACGTGATAAGTCTACGAGACTTGGTTTCTGTTTGAGGTTGAGAAACGCTTTTGCGTTGTTGGTGCGAAGAGATCGGGATCAGATTTATCTGAAAACCATTTCGGATCAACAAATGTGTGACGCTTATGTAGGTTGGTCGATGATATTGATATTTTGGATTTTCATAGTAAAGGACTACTTGTTGATCATTTTGGGATAAAATCACTATATCTATATAATAGTAATAGTCTCTTCGTTATAAAATATCCAATGTAAGGACTATTCACTACTAATCTTATGGGATTTCCCGACAGGATGTGGTAGGAAAGTACCTTCAGTTTGTCATGTTCCTGGACAACTTGTATGGATGAGGGTCTGACATTGCATTTCTAATGATACGTACATTGGTTTTTACAAACTTACATCTATTTTGTGGCGGAGAAGGCAAATTCTTTTAGCTTAACACCCTTTCTTGAGACATACGAGCTCAAGGGTTGTACTTTTGTGGAAGGCAATTAGTAGTCAACGGAAATGGCAATGTGGCATTCAAAATATGATGTGATATGTGAAAGGTAATCGATACCTCTTTTGGCCTCACTCCCCGAAAAATGACTAAAACAAGGGATAGAAGCAGCAAGGCTAAAATGGGTCGCTCCCATTAGGAGATGTCATCACTCTTCTAGGTATATCTTTACATGTTATGATGTCCTTTATCTGATTATTATGGATGTATGCTTGTGGCCATGGATTTTAGGTCGGTAATGACCGGGGTGATGACATATTCGGTACTATCTAGGAATAGGTAGACTGGTCTTGTGTTGGTTTAGGCGCCCAGTATTTGGACCCTAGGTACATCCCTCTAGAGATGTACTGATTTTTCGAAAAAGTAGTCCCTTTACCTAGTCATTCACATGGAAATCCAAAATCCAATATGTGCCTGCCAATTTTTGTGTAAACCTATTATGCTGGAATTTAATAATGTAACAATTTTAGCTATTTAATTTATTATGTGTGCAATAGACACCATTATAATATAAGAGAATTTGATGAAATAATTTGTTATCGTAAGGTGGTATAGATTTGGTGCTTTTGGAGCTTCAACAGGCGAGCTAAAGACCTTGTCATATACACGTATTTATTATTTTTCAGTTGCTTTGCATTGTTTTTGTTGTTGCAAATTAACAGCATTTGTGAGGACAGTTTGTTATAACTGTCCAAGCTGATGATTATTTATTATCTACTCTGATATATATACACACATATATATATATTAGATTTTCTTTGAAAAGATTATTTGATCTATATTATATGTTATTCCGCTGCGATGTGAGAATCTGTATTGTTATGGTTCTGCTTCTCTCTCTCTCTCTTCTTCTTCTCTTCTCTTTGTCTTTCTTCTCTCTTTCTTCTCACCCTCTCTTTTCTTTCTCATGATCATCTGCAACCGGGGCGCTTTGGGTTGGACACGCGTGGTTTGGTGTCGGATTCGGAGGGTGTCGAGTAAGAGTCGTCATAGCGTAGTATCAGAGCTTAGATTTAGTATATTCCTAGGCTTTGATGTGTACTCAGTATAGATAGGGTCAGTAGCACCCAAGATTGAGTTTGAATTTGAGTGTATTATATATATATGAGTATGTATTTGTTAGTGGAAATAAAGGCGTTTTATATTGTGTTTGATTGAGCTTTTGAGTGGCTTATGGTTTCTAACCGTTGCGTCTAGCCAACGTTATCGATAGGGATCTCTAAACACTTGAACATAGAGATTGGACACAATATTGTTTTTGGAATTTGGTAAATGAAATAATTTTACCTTGATTATATTTTATATAGCAGCATATATATTAATTGATTGTTAATGAATGGTAATAGTTGATTATTATCATTTGTTATTTGTCGTGTTTAAATAATAAAAGTTGTTATTATTATGAATTTAAACAAAGGTAAACAAATTTGGAATGAAACTTATATAAGAAACGTGAAATAGGAGAAATTATATAAGTATAAATTTATAAATGTGATTTATAAATAAATGGATTTTAAAAGAATATAAAGCACTGAATTCACTTCCATTTCTGGAAAATAATAAGGATGATGACTGCAGCATCATCGGTATCATTTTCGAGTTTCCGTGTGATTGATTTGCTATCACTAGTAAATTGAAATTAAGTTTTGTTGTGATAAACAAATTTGAACTTAAAATCCAAGTTTTAAATTGATAGGTATAAGTGGAATGATTTTGGACTTATAATATGAAATTAAAATTCAACTTAAGTAAAGTTAAATAAATTTGAGTTGGTAATAATAAAATATATGATTAGAAATTTAACTAGAGGGAAGTTAAATAAAACCGAATTAGATAATTTATTGAAAATAACATACACTTAAGATTGTAAAGTGATTATATAACCATGAATTGAAATTATAGTAAGTAAACTTAAGTATATATATTCATGAAAACTTTAAGTAATAACTTATAAAATGATAAAACGTAAAGTAACACCAAACATTAAAATGGATAAACAATTTTGTTAAGAAAAACAAATTCTGAATTTGAATAGTTATATGAAGTTTGACTTAAGTAAAAGTTAAATAAAATGACTTTAGGAATGAAATGTAACGACCCGTAAATTTAGCCGGTTTTAGCAACGTTATTAATTGAAATTTTAGGAGTTTTGAACGATAAAATTTTAAATTATAAACTTGATATCTGGAATACGTCTAGTTAAAATAGCAACTGATAAATTTTCATCCGAAAATATGAAAGTTTATTTGTTGCAAAAATTTACTTCAATTTAATCAATTAAAAAGCGATGAAAATAAAATGTTTTCAGAACCTAAATATTTTTATACGGAAAAATTCTAAACCATCTTCTAAGCAAACGTATTTTTTCGGTTTTTCAAATTCAGACATCTTTAGCTCCGTTTATCTTATTTTTCTGTGTTTTTCATGCATTTTTCGCTAGTATAAAAATTCGAATTTTATAATTCAAATCGTACCATTGATATTTATATAACGTATTGATTGTCTCGTCATACTGATCTCTGCGGTATATTTATTTCTGTATTCTGAGATCCGGTGCACAACAGAAACAGTAAATTGTTCGTTGTAACGACACCATAAATTGTGCCTTCTTAACTTCTCTTTGCTTTCCAAACTTGAGTGTACAGCGGGACCACACGAATTAATTTCTTTAAGTTTTCAGCTAAGTCTACGTGTGACTATTGCCACACCTTTCACCTTATTTGATTTTCTACCGTTTCAATTTGCATTCTGTATGTTCACTTCAATTTTTTTTTTAATATTATATATAAAGTTACGCTGAAGCGTGCTCCATCTCCTTCTTCTTGTAAACTGCTCCTCCTTTATCATTCTCAAACTCATTTCTCCTTCATTTTTTTCATGACCCCTCACCACTGGCCACTTCCACCAAAGAGCTGCCGCCCACACGCCACAACCTTACTCCACCCGAAACCCGAACACCACCCCATGCCATCTCAAACTTAATAACAAATCACCGAACCAACAGCAACGCTCGGCTACATCCACTTCCTACCGACCAAGCAACCTCTGACCGAAGCCTCAGCCGCTCTTTTCTCCTCCACCCCCTCGGTTTTTTTCCCCACGTCAGCAGCCCCATGCGAGCGAACACCCTCAGCCCGCATTCCCCTGCCGCCTGCGCCAGTCTCCACCGAGCACCTCCGTGCAGCAAGCGACCCAAACCTCCATTCGTTCGCAACCTGATCTCCTCTTTTCTTCCTCGCTTCCAATCACCGCTCTTCCACTTCTCCAGGCCAATAGTTGCTCCGTGATTTACACTTTAATGTATAATATATATGTATGTTTATAGTTTATATGTACGGTTTTATATATAAGTTTTGAATATATGTATATATATATATAAAGTAGAATCTGTTGATATATATCGACTTCGGTTTGGTTTCAACAGGACACTTTTAATGTTTTGATTTTATGGGTTGGAAGTGTTGTTTTATTCGCTAGTAGGAAAGTATTTTGTTTTATATTATATATATAAACGTTGTCAGTTTTAAATACATAGGGTATGAAATTTTTTGGTATTGAGTCTTTTCATTTTCTGTAAGGTTGCAAATTTACTTATATATAGCTGCTATTCACCTGTATGTGAGTTTACATTTTTGTTTAAGGTTGTAACTACGTGTATTTTGAATTCCCATGTTTTCTATTCTAAATTTTTTCCAGATTAGATGAATATGTATAGGCAACTGGTTATGTTTAAGTTTACAAGATTATGTATATAGTCTGCATGGTGGGTTAATATAAAAAAATATATTTGTTACAAGGTATATTTATGTGCAGTATACTAGATTTAAAAGTAGTATTATATATGTTGCGTGCATATATATGGTACAGTCATATTCTATAATATATGTCCGGATATGTTAGTTTGTAGGAGTTGCAGTTTATTATATTATGGTGTACATGTTATGCTAGTTGATATAAGATTTGATGTATAATTTACTTATTTCTTTATTTCTTTAATTTTTTTTTAAGGGTTTGTTTGTAAATATGTAAGAGTACAAATATACTCTAAGATCTGTTATATATAATTATAGCTTAATACGTTAGTTATGTATAAGTTTAAAAATATATATACGTCTCTGTATGTATATATGAGTATATGTTCAGTATGTTGTGATATAAGGTATTTTACCTATATAAATATTATACTTTTAAAGTGGGTTGTTGTTCTATTAAGTTATTTTATATCCAGCGTATAAATTATATTATTTATCTATATTATGTGGTACCATATATATATGGTGGTATACCTGATGATTTGTATATATATGATATTTTTATATTTTGTTGTTTATAAAAGTATATACATATATATACGAGTATTGATTTTTTAATATAAATATATACTCTTAATGTATGTAATAAAATATAGATATTTTAAATTTTTAACAATAATAATAGTAATGCCAACAAGACTTGTTGTATATAAATGGTTTCAAAATGTTGCATTTGGGCTGTCTTGTTATGCGTATATCTTGTTTAAATTATATCGAATTAATTCCGATTAGTTCTCATCGATTTCCATTTACCAGCTTTGGCTGTCAAATTCGTGTCAATCTAGCTTTGCTTTGGGATTTGTGCTTGGATTCATAACTCATCTCATTATGTTTTTCTCTCTAGCCTCGAAAGGTGAGAAATCAATCACGATTAATGTTCTTTTATTTATTAAATTTGATTTCAATTGAAACGACAAATTGAAATATGCTGTTGTTAGTTATTTATACTGTTAAATATATGCTATTACCTGTATTAGTTCACCTGTGACATCTGACACCATTATCTGTTGTTTATACGATAATAATCCAGTTTGGTTGATAATTGATTGATTGAGTGATGTTGACATTGGATGTTAAATCGTAATGTATAAAGTGATAAATATTATGCAATTAAATTTGTCGTAGGATGGTTAAAAATTTAAATCGACACATGTGATGAACTTGATTAGTTAAATTTATATAATATGACCCCATTAAATGCTTAACTATTTGACACATAGAATGATTAATTACCCTTGAACTATTTGAATGTATGTTGATGAATTGAATAATAAATGTCCAGTGAAGAACCATATTAATATTAATGTAATAATCTTTAATCTACATGAAATAAAAATGTAGATTCTAGAAATAATTTTATTAATTTACACAAATAACAATGTAAATTTATACGATTATTTCAAAATTATTTGAATGGATTATTGGATTGTATTTGATCGTTGTTATTGCTTGTTTATTTACTTTGACACCATCCCAGTTATCACACTGCAAGTTCCCTTTGCTATGCTTTGATTTTTGAATTGAAAGGGAATCGGGTTGAAATGATAAATACCCAAATGAACTTGACTTAGGATAGAGAATTAAATAAACCGATTGGTCAATAATTCGATTTAAAAAAAAGAAAAAAATAAATAAGAATTTATTTGAATAAACTATAAGATTTGAAATGAAGTTGGAATTTGAATTTTTATGAAAGGAAAATGTAAATATTGAAATCTGAAACAAATATTAACGTAGTAATTGATGAAAGAACGTTGTTTGAAATTTAATTATTTTATAATTAAATTTGGAATTATTAATAAATAAATTGGAATTAGTTATAATTAAGTTTTGAAAATATTAAGTTTGAAATCATTTAATAATTAAATTTGAAATTATAATTAAGTATGAAATTATAATTAAGTTTGATATTATTAAGTTGAATTTATTTAATAATTAAGATTGAAATTATTTAATAATTGAATAAGATTGAATTATTTGATAATCGAATAAAAATTGAATCCTTTGATAAGAGAAATTGAACTTTTGAATAAGTGAAATTTGAACTTCGTTAAAAAATGAAATTGGGTTTCTTTATTTATTAAGTTGGAAAATTGTTTAAGTAAGTTAATAAGTGAAATTGAACTTCTTGAATATGTGAAATTTAGTTTCTTTATTAATTGAGTTTTGGAATTGGTAACTAAGTAAAGAAATAAGTAAAATTGAAATTCTTTAACAAGAAATAAAATGTGATTCATTGAAATTAAGGCGAGACTTGTAATTTAAAGAATTAATTTGACGAATCTAATTTAACTCAATTTGAAGTTTTGATATAATGGAGTTGAACTTAAGTAATTGATTTAATGAATTGGAAATTTTAATAGAAATTGCTTTGAATGACAAATTTAATTAACGAATATTGAATGAAATCGATCAATGAATTTAAATTTATTTGAATGTTACATTAAATTAATTTAAATGATTTCGAAATGAAATTTATATACAAACTTGAATCAATATTTGTATTGTTTAAATAAGTATTGAAATTGAATTATAAGATTTCGAAATAGTAATTTGGAAGTTTTGGAACGTAAATTATGGAAATTGATTTAGAAGACAAATGAAATGTTGATTTACGAATTCTAATTAAAATTGAAATTGATTTGGTTTTGAAATATATGAACGACCAATCGGTGTAATAATTACGGAAGTTATTAAAGAAACCGGAATCGGTTATGGACATACTCTCTGTCTAAACCAAAAACCACTTTAATAACTATATGCGGAGTGTGATCCAGAATGAAGTGGTTGGAATAATGTACGCGATGACTGAAGAAAGAGAACGATAATGGATAGCCTTGACACTTGTGTCAAATTGGAAATGACTAAAACAGGAGCCGTGTCGGGCCAAATGGGGTTAGCCACCTCGAGCGAACACACTTCTTCGCAAACTACTCATTACTTGTTATTGATTGGTGCACCCTCGTACTTTTGGGAGTGTTGTTTCGCGGTGTTGCGATCATTGCGGCGATGCGTTTACACCAGTCCAGATCAGGCAAACGGTAGTTTCACTACCACGGGTATTGCCTCATGTTCGTTGTCATACTTGTATCCCTATATACGCGACCACTACGAATTTGTTTTGTGTTATACCTATGAGTACTCCCTGATATCCCACTAGTTTTTCGGTGGAGTTTACAGTGGCGTATAGACTATAACGCTTATTTAAAATGTGTTGAGGGGGATAATGGTAATGCCTTAACACTATTTTGATATTTATATTACTGATAGACATTATCATTTAGCGTATATTACCACATAGTAAATAGTTTAACGGATCCTTAGAGGATGGTTATCCCAACGTCCTTTGAGTTACTTGTATGTCAATTGTTATTTCGCTTGAGTTGGATTTATTGATATGAGAATGTTAATCCTGACTCGAGTATTTTGTGTTTTGCTTTACGCTCGGGTCAGACTGAGGGGTTCAGCTTTCGAGACTCACCTTTGGAGTTGGAGCTTCGCTTGGAGATCCGGCTATCTATCCAACTTTCAGATATTCAGTTGATTCCAGTAATGTACTCTGATTCTTGTATTTGACTATTGTATTCGAAACTTCCGTTGTAATTTATTTAACTCTGATGTATCTTATATATTTATATAGTAGCTTCATGAAGCTGTGACGCCCGACCTCTATACCCACGCTGGCCAAGAACACTACGGTGTAATGCTGTCAACTAGCATGGAGAATAAGGCTGTTGAGGAGCGACCATCCGTGTAATTGCTTTGTGCGAGCACCGATATACCAGATAAAATATAACATGCATTTCATCTCAAGAGGAAATCCGACATACCGACACAAACTCAAAGCTACTACACAGTGGCTATATATAATCTTCGGAAACAAATATATAAATAAACATAACATAAATCAGTCACAGATAATTCATATCACAAAGGCGGAAGAAGATACGAATGTATAACTAACACATGAAAGTGTACATCAGAGTAGTGGTCAAAAAGATCCACAATAATACAAAAGAATAGCAACATGTGCTATACAAAAGAATACAACTATGAGTCTATATCTCAAGTGTATACAACAAAAACTGCTACTCTATGTGGTTAGCCAAAAGTCAGAGTAATGAATCTCTGGGGAGAAGTCAAGCAGAAGCACCTGCAACATCTCGGTCTGACCCGAGTATTATTTATAAGAAAATAATAAACGGATCAGTCTAGCTATAAATATCAGATGACATGATATAAAGTAAAAGATATGGCATAAACATATAATATCCATAATGGCATACTACTATAAGCATGCAAATGATGATCAACAAAAGATCGTTCAATACCACAAGAATCTTCATAAAGATCCAAAATGGGTTTCATACCTAAAACTTGTATTCACAACAAGTCAATGACACATGAATTCACCATTGCACCAAAATTGATAAATCATATCAATGAAAATCACTAAAATTGGTGAAGCATAAATTCTAGAATTCAACACATGAAATCCAGAAATCATAAAAAAGGGGGGGAGGCCTATCACACGAACGGAAGCATGAAAACTCACCAACATATGTATCACACGAACGAGGTGCTATCTCATGGTAGCTAGCCATTAATTTTTGACACACGAACGGCCCGAAGACCATGGGGTGCTACCCCAAATGTGTGAGTCGAAATCACACTGATGAGGTCTAGACTAACCTCACAGTCAAAGAGACATCGCACAATTTCTAGTCTAAATCATAAAAATGATTGTCATGATCATCAAGAAGTGTCAATTACACTAAGTTAATAAATATAAAAGTTTATCCTCATGTCCCATAACCACTTGCTTAACTTAAATATTTACGAACAAACTTTAAATCTTCACTAGAAAATTGTCACAAGAGATTCAATCGAATAAGTCCAAGAATTAACCGGCGAAGTAAACGCAAGCGTTTCATACCACTCGTTTTACTAAGTCGTTTAATTAGATTTCTCATACGAGTGAGGTAAAGGTTTGTATATACTAATAGATTGGAAATCGGTTCAAGAAAACGAGCTTTGTAATAAAATAGTGTTGAAATCGTTTTAATGAAAGGGTTTTGATATTTACTACTAGTATTGAAACCTTTATACTTTTAAAGTGACAAATCATAGAAATGATTGTAGAAACAATCAATCGTCAAAATTCACATTCGAAGACGTGAATGAAATCCAAAGAAATCGATACCGAATCCATAAAAATGGATATTCCCAAAAATCACGAAGAAAATGTCATCAAAGTCGATAACAAGTGATAATAACAAAAGGGAATCAACATAAATCGATTAAAGTTGGAATTCTCAAGCAAATAGGCAAATAGGCAAAAAGAGTGCAGATTCAGACGTCTGAAATCAAGGATTCAGACGTCTGAATTTGGAAAATAAAATATTTTCCAAAACAGAATTCATACGTCTGAATCATTGAATTCAGACGTCTCAAATAGGCACTTTTAGCATATTTCCTTTCTGGTTCCAAATGGACCAATTCAGATGTCGGAAATATAGATTCAGATGTCTGAATACCAGGGAATAAAAATTCCCAGTATAATATTATGACGCCTGTATACTACGTTTCAGACGTCTAAATCAAGGGTTCAGGGCATTCCCTGAACCTTGGCCAAAAATTGCCAAACGGATACCGAAAGCGATCGGACGAGCAGCGACGACTAAGGATTTACGTCGAGCGACAACCCAGCCTTAACGGCTCTTCGATACGCCTCAAATATCAATGTCCAAATATCCATAAAGGATTTTCATAGATTTTGATTCCAAAACATCAAAATTTGGAATATACACCAAATCAATCCAAGCCAAAATCATTTGCACAAGAATAAGTGTTAGGAATCCATACCTAACAATTGAAGATAATTATAGACAAAGATGTGAGATAAAAATATCACCTATGAACCCAAACAAATGAAGAAGAAGCTTGAAAGCAAAGGGGAATCAACCACTCTTCAAATCCAACTCAAGAAGCTTAATTCTAAGCTTTAAAAGAAGAACATTCCCAAAGTTAGGTTTAGGAATTTCTGAAATTGATAAGAGAATGAGTTGGAGAAGTAGAAGAGAAGGCTTACCGATGGGTTCTTTTAGAGGAATTAGTTTGGAGCTAGAGTTTGATTTGCAAAAGAAAACTAGGGTTTGGAGTTTTAATTTCCCATTCCACTCACCATTATTGCTAAAGCTTGAATACTAGGAATTAGAAATGAAGTAATGAAGAGTTGGAGTGGAGTTGGGACTGAATACATAAGTGGGATTATTGGGCTCAGCCCAAACCAAAGCTCTAAGTAAAAAGTGGCAAAATTCCTCTAACTCCAAACATATCAAAGTTTACACTTAAAAAGATTGCAAACGTCATTTTGAACTCAATGGAAGTGGTCTCGAGTCCTAATTCGACCGTATGCAAAAAGTAGCTTTTCGGACTAAATTCCGAGTATCGATAAATTATTTAAATAAAATATTTAAATATAAAACCGATAAATATGCGGGTTATTACAGACTCCCCTCCTTAAAGAAATTGCTTCCTCGCAATATTTAAGAAGAAGATATAGAGTAACAACCATAAAAGCATATTAACACAAAAGAATTTTGAAGTAAGAAGTTCACCTTAAAGTGCATGAGAAAGTAAGTCAGGATGCGTTCGCTCGATGAATTCTCTAGATTCCCAAGAACAATCCTTAGGATTTGAAGACCATTGAACTTTAACAAGCGGAACATCTTTATTTCGAAGTCGTTTGACCTCTGAAGCAATGATACGAATAGGATGTTGCTCATAAGTTAAATTAGGCGAAACTTCAATCTCTTCCACAACACCGGGCCCAAGAATAGAATCGGAATCTCGAAGGCACTTCCGTAATTGAGAAACATGAAACACGTCATGCATAGCAGAAAACTGAGCCGGTAATGTAAGACGATAAGCCATGGAACCAACACGTTCAGTGATAGGAAATGGCCCAATATATCGAGGTGCTAACTTTCCCGATCGACTGAAACGTACAACACCTTTCATAGGTGAAACACGAATAAAAACAAGATCTCCAACAAAAAATTCTAATCTCCTTCTTCGATTATCGGCATAGGATTTTTGTCTACTCTGGGCTTCTTTCATCCTATGTCGAATAAGTTCAATCTTTTCTGTGGAATCACGAATAAAGTCTGGACCTAAAACCAGCTTCTCACCGGCCTTAAGCCAACAATAAGGGGATCGGCATGGCCTTCCATAGAGTGCCTCGAAAGGTGCCATACCAATACTAGATTGGAAGCTATTATTATCGGAAAACTCAACAAGAGAAATATGATCTTACCAACTTCCACTAAAATCAAGAACTCATGCACGAAGAAGATCTTCAAGAGTTTGATTCACACGCTCGGTTTGTCCATCGGACTATGGATGATAAGCGGTGCTAAAATTAAGCTTCGTTCCTAAAGCTTTTTGAAGACTCTTTCAAAATCCACTAGTAAACAATGGATCACGATCACTAACTATAGAAGTAGGAACTCCATGTAATTTAACAATCTCTTTAACAAAGAGTTTGGCCAAAAGAGGAACGGTTTGGTTAGACCGAACGGGAGTAAAATGGGCAGATTTAGTATGTCTATCAACTATAACCCATAAGCTATCATGACCCGAACGAGAACGGGGAAGGCCGTCAATAAAATCCATGGAAATTTGATCCCGCTTCCAAATTGGAATTTCTAAAGGTTGCAACAACCCACCGGGCCTTTGATGTTCGGCCTTAATGAGTTGGCAAGTCATGCAAAACTTAACAAAGTTAGCAATATCAAGTTTCATTCCCTCCCAATAATAAAGTCGCTTCATATCCGCGTACATTTTACTACTACCGGGATGAATGGTAAATTTAGAATGATGTGAATCTTCTAAAACATCTTTACGAAGATCACTAATATTTGGCACGACAAGCCTACCAAATTTTCGAATGCCGCCACGAGAATCAATATCAAAATCTTTCAAGCCATCAATATCAATTTTATCATTAATAGTTTGGCCAAGAAGAGCCAATTCGGGATCTAGCCTTTGAGCTTCAAGAATGCGGTCTAAAAGAGAAGGATGAGCCTCGAGGCTACATAGAACAAATGATGAGCATAAATCGGATACGCGCTCTCGAATCTCACAAGAGGATAAAATCATGAGATCGTTCCATTCGAATATCATCATAGAAACAACTACTTGTTGCTTACGGCTAAGAGCATCGGCGACACGACTACCCTTACCGGGGGTATAAAGAATATCAAGATCATAAGGAGCAAGGAACTCGAGCCAACGTTGTTGACGCAAATTAAGTTCCTTTTGAGAAAATAAATATTTCAAAGACTTATGATCCGTATAAAGAATAAATTTCTCTCCTAATAGAAAATGACGCCAAATTCGAAGGGCGAAAACAATAGCCGCGAGCTCTAAATCATGAGTGGCATATCTAGTCTCAGCCGGCTTCAATTGCTTAGAAGCATAAGAAATAACACGTTCTTTTTGCATAAGAACGACACCCAAACCAATGCGACTAGCATCGGTATAAACAATAAAATCTTGGTTTCCATCGGGAATCACAAGAATAGGAGCATCGGAAAGGAGTTCTTTCAATTTCTGAAAAGAGGCTTCACATTTGTCCGACCAAATGTATTTAAGTCCCTTCTTAGTCAAGCCAGTATGGGGCACGGAAATCTTAGAAAAGTCTTTAATGAAACGACGGTAATAACCCGCCAATCCGAGAAAACTACAAATCTCTGTCACACTCTCCGGTCTCTTTCAATCTTGAATCGCTTCAATCTTTGAAGTATCCACAGAAATTCTGCATTCGGAAATAATATGACCGAGAAAGTTCACACGAGATCGTCAAAAGTGGCATTTAGAAAATTTCGCCTTTAATTTATTACTCCTAAGAGTTTCCAACACAATCTAAAGATGTTTCTCATGTTCCTCCTCGGTTTTTGAATACACAAGAATATCATCAATGAATATGAGTACAAACCGATCGAGGAAATCTTTGAAAACTCGATTCATAAGGTCAACGAAATAAGCCGGAGCATTCGTTAAACCAAATGGCATAACAAGCCATTCATAAGATCCATAACGGGTACGGAACGATGTCAAAGGAATGCTATCCTCGGCAATACGAAGCTGATGAAAACCGGTAGCCAAGTCAAATTGTGAAAAGACTCTAGCACCGCTAAGTTGGTCAAATAGATCATCAATCCGAGGTAAAGGATATTTATTTTTGATAGTGAGATCATTAAGCTTGCGGTAGTCAACGCAAAGTCTAAGTGTACCAATCGGATTTCTTCACGAAAATAGCCGAAGCTCCCCAAGGCGAGGAACTAGAGCGAATAAATTGCTTCGTTTCAAAATCGGATAATTGTATGTGCATCTCCTCATTTTCCTTATTAGACGTGCGATAAGGAGGACGAGTAATAGGTTGAGCTCCAGGGGTAAGATTAATTCTGAACTCAATTGCTCGCTTAGGTGGCAATCCTAAAACAGGCTCAAATATGTCGGAAAATTCACGAACAACGTGAATAAGAGCAATGACATCTTCCTCATCATCATTATCGTCATCACGAGGATTTAAAGAATATAAAAATGCAGATAAAGGGGAATCTGAATCTTTGAGAATAATAGAAATTTTCTTAACAGATTGAGGATGTCGAAGATGAATAGTCCGCTCAGGACATAGGATATGAGCTTCATAACGGTTAAGCCAATCCATTCCCAGAATCATCCCAAAGCTTAAATAATGCATGACATGCAAGTCGGCTAGGAAAGGAAAATCACACAAAATAATCTCCACATCTTTACAAAGCAAACTAAGAGTTGCGGATCCACCAACTGGATTCGAAATTCACAAAGAAGTCATTAAAGCAACAACACTTAAAGAAAAGGTGTCGACAAGTTCCTTTGATATAAAAGAGTGGGATGCACCCATATCAAAGAGAACTCGAATAGGTTGATCACGAAATATAATAATACCATCAAGGGTAGAATGAGATATACCTTGACCACGAGATGTGTTGCCAGAGGCTTGAGCAACATTAAGCTTTCCCTCCTTCCTATTTTGAAGTTTGGGACAAGAAGATAAATAATGATCCGGGCTTTTGCAATAGCGACAAGTACGAGCCTTTGAACACTTGTTCGCAAAATGGTCTCTGGAACCACAGTTAAAGCATTTCCCTTCAGTAGAGGAAAAGTCTTCGTAGCAGGAGTTGCTTGCTTACTCTTTTTGTGGGGATAAGGACCTTTGAATTTGTTTAGCCTCTTCTTGTTGTTGAAGTTTGGTTTGTAACCCACCACTTCAACATCACTTTCCCTATCCGCCTCTTCGAGACGAAGAGCGATATCAATGAGTTGGTCGAAGGGAACTTCCAATTTTAGAAGTAATGGCTTCTTGAGATTTTTGTTTAAGCCATAGACAAATCTTTGGTTCTTCTTCAATGGGGTGTTGATGTATTTAACCCCATATTTGGAAAGTGACTCGAAGGATGCAACATAATCAGTCACGGAGGCTTCACCCTGAACAAGGTCTATGAAACAACGAGCCAATGTCACTTTTTCTGCTTCTGGCACGAATTTTAATTCGAAGCGTTCCCGGAATTGCTCCCAGGTGAGATCTGCTTCATTAATCTCAGAAATAAGAAGTTCGTACCAGTCCAATGCTCTCTCTTGGAGCATATTGGAAGCCACCTGAACACGGTGAAGATCGATGAGATTCATGCAAATGAAGATTCGATCACAGGTCCGCAACCAGGCCTGGACCTCGATGATAGTTTCAGAACCTTTAAATGGATTCCCACCCAGGTTGGTATAATCATTGCACAAACGTGCAAACTCAGATTTAGGGTGAGTAGGTTCCGGATTAGAACCAGCTGCTTGAGCATTCGTGACAAGGTCAAGAAGTTGCTGGGTAGTCATAAAAACTCATCTTGGGGTTGAGCACTAGATGGTCCAGCTCTGGGACGACCACGTCTAACCATTTCTCTTCCTTAAGAAATAAAGAAGGAAGAAGAGGAAGGTTATTCACAAAATGAATATCAAGCAAACTTGATAGATAAAACAAGGAATCATATAGAAAATAGGATGAATCGGTACGAAGACTCGAATAAAATCCTGAAGCACGACTCCTAAGATAGACTTAGGATGATGATCCTTGTTAAATTATTCTACATTGTTTCGAAGTTTGGCTCTGATACCAAGCTGTGACGCCCCACCTCTATACCCACGCTAGCCAAAAACACTACGGTGTAATGCTGTCAACTAGCACGGAGAATAAGGCTGTTGAGGAGCGACCATCCGTGTAATTGCTTTGTGCGAGCACCGATATACCAGATAAAATATAACATGCATTTCATCTCAAGAGGAAATCCGACATACCAACACAAACTCAAAGCTACTGCACAGTGGCTATATATAATCTTTGGAAACAAATATAGAAATAAACATAACATAAATCAGTCACAGATAATTCATATCACTAAAGGTGGAAGAAGATATAAATATATAACTAACACATGAAAGTGTACATCAGAGTAGTGGTCAAAAGGATCCACAATAATACAAAAAGAATAGCAACACGTGCTATACAAAAGAATACAACTATGAGTCTATATCTCTAGTGTATACAACAAAAACTACTACTCTATGTGGTTAGCCAAAAGTCAGAGTAATGAATCCCTAGGGAGAAGACAAGCAGAAGCACCTCCAACATCTCGGTCTGACCCGAGTATTATTTATAAGAAAATAATAAACGGATCAGTCTAACTATAAATATCGGATGACATGATATAAAGTAAAAGATATGGCATAAACATATAATATCCATAATGGCATACTACTATAAGCATGCAAATGATGATCAATAGAAGATCGTTCAATACCATAAGAATCTTCACAAAGATCCAAAAAGGGTTTCATACCCAAAACTATATTCACAACAAGTCAATGACACACGAATTCACCAATGCACCAAAAATTGATAAATCATATCAATGAAAATCACTAAAATTGGTGAAGCATAAATTCCAGAATTTGACACACGAAATCCAGAAATCATAAAAAAGGGGGGGAGGCCTATCACACGAACGGGAGCATGAAAACTCACCAATATATGTATCACACGAACGAGATACTATCTCATGGTAGCTAGCCATTAATTTTTGACACACGAATGGCCCGAAGACCATGGGGTGCTACCCCACATGCGTGAGTCGAAATCACACTTATGAGGTCTAGACTAACCTCGCAGTCAAAGAGACATCGTACAATTGCTACTCTAAATAATAAAAATGATCGTCATGATCATCAAGAAGTGTCAATTACACTAAGTTAATAAATATAAAAGTTTAGCCTCATGTCCCATAACCACTTGCTTAACTTAAATATTTACGAACAAACTGTAAATCTTTACTAGAAAATTGTCACAAGAGATTCAATCGAATAAGTCCAAGAATTAACTGGCGAAGTAAACGCAAGCATTTCATACCACTCGTTTTACTAAGTCGTTTAATTAGATTTCTCATACGAGTGAGGTAAAGGTTTGTATATACTAATAGATTGGAAATCGGTTCAAGAAAACGAGCTTTGTAATAAAATAGTGTTGAAATCGTTTTAATGAAAGGGTTTTGATATTTACTACTAGTATTGAAACCTTTATACTTTTAAAGTGACAAATCATAGAAATGATTGTAGAAACAATCAATCGTCAAAATTCACATTCGAAGACGTGAATGAAATCCAAAGAAATCGATACCGAATCCATAAAAATGGATATTCCCAAAAATCACGAAGAAAATGTCATCAAAGTCGATAACAAGTGATAATAACAAAAGGGAATCAACATAAATCGATTAAAGTTGGAATTCTCAAGCAAATAGGCAAATAGGCAAAAAGAGTGCAGATTCAGACGTCTGAAATCAAGGATTCAGACGTCTGAATTTGGAAAACAAAATATTTTCCAAAACAGAATTCAGACGTCTGAATCATTGATTTCAGACGTCTGAAATAGGTACTTTTTTGCCTATTTCCTTTTTGGTTTCAAATGGACCAATTCAGATGTCGGAAATATAGATTCAGAGGTCTGAATACTGGGGAATAAAAATTCTCAGTATAATATTCAGACGTCTGTATACTACGTTTCAGACGTCTGAATCAATGGTTCAGGGCATTCCCTGAACCTTGGCAAAAAATGGCCAAATGGATACCGGAAGCGATCGGACGAGCAACGACGACTAAGGATTTACGTCGAGCGACAACCCAGCCTTAACGATTCTTCGATACGCCTCAAATATCAATGTCCAAATATCCATAAAGGATTTTCAAAGATTTTGATTTCAAAACATCAAAATTTGGAATATACACCAAATCAATCCAAGCCAAAATCATTTGCACAAGAATAAGTGTTAGGAATCCATACCTAACAATTGAAGATAATTATAGACAAAGACGTGAGATAAAAATCACACCTTTGAACCCAAACAAATGAAGAAGAAGCTTTAAAGCAAAGGAGAATCAACCACTCTTCAAATCCAACTCAAGAAGCTTGATTCTAAGCTTTAAAAGAAGAACATTCCCAAAGTTAGGTTTAGGAATTTCTGAAATTGATAAGAGAACGAGTTGGAGAAGAAGAAGAGAAGGCTTACCAATGGGTTATTCTATTAGTTTGGAGCTAGAGTTTGATTTGCAAAAGAAAACTAGGGTTTGGAGTTTTAATGTCCCATTCCACTCACCATTGTTGCTAAAGCTTGAATACTGTGAATTAGAAATGAAGTAATGAAGAGTTGGAGTGAAGATGGGACTGAATACATAAGTGGGGTTATTGGGCTCAGCCCAAACCAAAGCCCTAAGTAAAAAGTGGAAAAATTCCTCTAACTCCAAACATATCAAAGTTTATACTTAAAAAGATCACAAACGTCATTTTGAACTCAATGGAAGTGGTCCCGAGTCCTAATTCGATCGTATGCAAAAAGTAGCTTTTCGGACTAAATTTCGAGTATCGATAAAATATTTAAATAAAATATTTAAATATAAAACCGATAAATATGCGGGTTGTTACAAACTACTATCTCTTTTACTTCCGCTGCATATTATTACTCTGTATCTGTGATTCTGTGATTATTTATTTACTGTAAATCTGAGTTTTTCCAAATTTAAGTTAACAATTCGGTATTTTGAATTATTCAAGTCCGACATGTGCGGATACGAATAGTCCAAAATAGCGGGTCGTTATAGTTGGTATCAGAGCTTTGGTAGCTCTAGACAAAACTTAGCATATAGGGTAAATGTAATTACAGAATTACTCTCATTCGAGTTTCAACCTCTTCCTTTTGACTCGATTCCTTTGGATTTTCGGAACGTCCCTCGGTTCCGGAATTCATTCGTGTCCCTCACTATTCGTCTTCTTTTAATTCTGGAGTATCTCATAACTCCACTTCGAATAACCTTTATAATGAATCGGCGGTCTCGCCAATTGTGACGCCCCACCTCTATACCCACGCTAGCCAAGAACACTACGGAGTAATGGTGTCGACTAGCACGGAGAATAAGGCTGTTGTGGAGCGACCATCTGTATAATTGTTTTGTGCGAGTACCGATATGCCAGGTAAAATATAACTTTTCATCTCAAGAGGAAATCTGACATACCGACACAAACTCAAAGCTACTACACACTGGCTATAAAGGTCTTCGGAAACAAATATAGAAATAAACATAACAAAAATCAGTCACGATAATTCATATCACAAAGGCGGAAATAGATATGAATATATATAACACATAAAAGTGTTCATCAGAGTAGTGGTCTAACAAGATCCACTATATCAAAAAGAATAGATACAAGTGCTAGACAAAAGAATAAGTATACATCATAGAGTCTGTATCTCAAATGTATACAACCAAAATAAACTACTAATCTAAGTAGTTAACCAAAAGATCAGATGATGGTCCGATAAGGTGGCAAGCAGAAGCACTTGTAAAATCTCAGTCTGACCCGAGTATTATTTAATAAGAAAATAATAAACAGATCAGTCTAGCTATAAATATCAGATGAAATGATATAGAATAAGAGATATGACTAAACGTATAATAATCACAATGCCAAGCTGTGATAAAACCAATAAGAGATTAATCAATATCGCAAGGACCATCTCAAAGATAAAAAGGAATGTCATACTCCTAATTTCCTTCACCGAGCCACAATAAATGACATATATATCAATGCCAATCGTAAAAGTTGGTGAAAAATAAATTCCAGAAATCAACACAAGAAATCCAGAAATCAAATAATTTGGAGAATCGACGTCGTACAGCGTGACATCCGATGAACCAAATCACAATCAAAGGGAACAACGACGTCGTACAGCGTGACATCCGATGAACCAAATCACAATCAAAGGGAACAACGACGTCGTACAGCATGACATCCGATGAACCAAATCACGATCAAAGGGAACAATGTCGTCGTACAGCGTGACATCCGATGAACCAAATCAAAATCAAAGGGAACAACGACGTCGTACAACGTGACATCTGATGAACCAAATCACGATCAAAGGGAACAACGACGTCGTACAGCGTGACATCTGATGAACCAAGTCAAAAAGACATCGCACAATGCTAGTCTAAAACATAAAATGATCGTCATGATCAAAGAGAAGTGTCAATTACAGTAAGCTAGTAAATATATGAGCTTAGCTTCATGTCCCATAACCACTAGCTTAACTTAAATATTTACAAACAAATTGTAGATCTCCACTAGTAAATTGTCACAAGAGATTCAATTGAACAAGTCCAAGAATTAACCGACGAAGTAAACGCAAGCGTTTCATACCACTCGTTTTACTAGTTCGTTTAATTAGATTTCTCATACGAGTGAGGTAAAGGCTTGTATATACTAATAGATTGGAAAACGGTTTAAGAAACGAGCTTTGTAATAAAATAGTGTTGAAATCGTTTTGATGAAAGAATTTTGATAGTTACTACTAGTATAGAAAACCTTTATATTTTTAAAGTGACAAATCATAGAATTGATTGTAGGAACAATCAATCACTAAAATTCACATACGAAGATGTGAGTTAATTCCAAAGAAATCGATATCAAATCCATCAAAATGGATATTTACAAAAATCCCAAAGAAAATGTCATCAGAGTCGAGAATAGATGATAACAACAAAAGGGAATCAACACGAATCGATTAAAGTTGGAAATATACTCAAAAATAGCCAAAATAGGTAAATTAAACAGTTCCAGACGTCTGATAGGTGTTCCCAGACGTCTGGCCCTAGTATCTGGAAGTATACGTGTTTTCTCCCTTCTATTTTTTAATTCCTGGGCCATTTCTGATGTCTTAAATTTTCAACCAGACGTTTGAATTTGATTTCAGATGTCTGGATTTTGTTTCAGACGTCTGGATTTAGTCTCTACCTTTTCCAGTCGCCTGGAATTTCCAGACCCCTTTCCAGGCGTCTGGATTATTCAACCAGACATCTGGATTTGGTTTCAGATGTCTGAAATTAATTTCAGACGTCTGAAATCTCTGCTGGGCAAAAAAAACAGACTAAACCAAAAATGCAAATCCAAACCGAAATGCGATCGAACGAGCGATGGATGCTAAGGATTTATGCCAATCGGCAACCCAGCACTATAGGCTCTTCGATGCACCACCAAAAACAAGTTCATACATCAAAGATTGGATTTTTAAAGATTTGACTACAAAACACCAAAAATTGAAATATTCACCAAATCAATCCAAACCAAAAGCAAATGAACATAAATAAGTGTTAGGAATTCATACCTAACAACAAAGATAGATATAGACATAGATGTGAGACAAAAATCTCACCTTTGAACCCGAAAACAATGATGGAGAAGCTTTTAAAACAATCTAAGATCAATTCCTCTTCAACAACAACTCAAGAAGCTTCAATCTAAGCTTACAAGTAAAATATTTCCTAAGTTAAGTTTAGGAAATTCTGAAATTGAAAGGAGAATGAGTTGGAGAAGAAGAAGAAGGAGTTGCTTACCAAAGCTTCTACTATGAATTTGGAGCTAGGACTTGAATTTGCAAATGGAAACTAGGGCTTAGGATTTCCTAATTCTTTTTCTCTTCCCCAATTTTTGATGAAGCTTGAATGTATTAGGAAATTATGAAGGAATGAAGAGAAGAGGGTTGGAGCAAGGTTGATAAATGGGGTTAATGGGCTGAAACCCAACTAAAGGCCCTAAGTGAAAAGTAGCAAAATTCTACTAACTCTAAACATATCGAAGTTTATACTCAAAAAGGTTGCAAACGGCATTTTGAACTCAATGGGGGTGGTCTCGAGTCCCAATTCGACTGTTTGCAAAAAGTAGCTTTTCGGACCAAAATCCGACGAACGATAAAATATTTAAATAAAATATTTAAATATAAAAATCGATAAATATGCGGGTTATTACAGACTCCCCTCCTTAAAGAAACTGCGTCCTCGCAATACTTAAGAAGAAAATAAAGAGTAACAACCATAAAAGCATATCAACACAAAAGAAAATTGAAATAAGAAGTTCACCATAAAGAGCACGAAAGAGTTAGCACGAACAGGATCGCTCGATGAATTCTCTAGATTCCCAAGAGTAATCCCTAAGATTTGAGAACCATTGAACTCTCTCAAGAAGAATATCTTTATTCCGAAGGCGCTCAACCTCCAAAGCAATGATGCGAATGGAATGTTGCTCATAAATCAAATCTGGTGAAACTTCAATTTCCACAATATCACCGGGCTCAAGAATAAAAATCGGAATCCCTAAGGCATTTCCGTAGATAAAAGACGTGGAGAACATTAAGAACAGCAGAAAATTGAGCTGGTGCAACGACGTAGTATAATAACAGTACGCCCGAGAAACTAGAAACTCAAATAATTTGGAACATCAGCGTAGTACAAAAAGGGTACGCCCAATGAAACAAAGCCCGAATAATTTCGGAACACCAAGGTAGTACAAAAACGGTACGTCCAATGAACCGATAAACCAGAACAACGATGTAGTATAATAATGGTACATCCATTGATCCAGATAAGACGGAACATCGATGTAGTATGATAACAGTACATCCGATGAACCGGACACCATAAAAGAACATCGGACGCTAGTCCATAAAAAAAATGAGATAAAGCTCAATAAAACGAAGTATATCAAAACGTTCGATGAACTTGATAAAAAGATAATTCCATTCAGACAACATCAAAGAATCAACAACTTGTTGCCTACGACAAAGCGCGTTGGCAACACGATTTCCAGAATATCAAGATCATAAGATGCTAGGAACTCGAGTAAACATGAAGTTCCTTATGAGAAAATAAATATTCCAAAGATTTTATGATCGAGGTAGAGAACAAATTTCTCCCCCAAAAATGATGATGCCAAACTCTAAAAGCGAAAACAATAGCCACGAGCACTAGATCATGAGTGGCATACCTAGTCTCAATCGGCTTTTAATGATTTAGAAGCACAAGTGATAGCACGTTGTCTTTTGCAAGAGAACGGCATCCAAACCAATACGATAAGCATTGGTACAAAAGATAAAGTCTTGGTTCCCCGCGGGAATCACAAGAATAAGAGTATCGAAAAGAAAGAATTTCTTTTAAATAATCTTCTTTCCTGAAAAGTTAAAAATTTCAAAATTACATTTATCTTTATGTAATAATCTTTCTAGAAAATTTTACATTTTTGCAAGTCAATTTATTGTGTCTGACTGTCTCATCAAAGCGTTTAGGAGATTCTTATCGATAACGTTGATCAAGCGCATCGACCAGAATTCTTAAAACACTAAATAGGCAATACAATCACAAAATCATATTCCATAGGATAAGTGAGTTTCTCAAAAAATTCTAAGAATATTCTTTGTTCGTTTTAAGAACAAAAATCTAGTTATACTTCTAAATAAATCTTATGAAAAAGATTTTACAAAATTTTAAATTGCTATTTTCATCAAAAATCAATAAATGCAAAAAAATGGAATCATCGAGATATTCGATAGAATGCTCGATACCTAAAATGGATGAAATAAGCTGGACAAACTGAATGACATAATAATTCATTCATAGGAATCATAACAAGTGCGGAATGCGGTAAGTGGAATGCTAACTTACGCAACTCGTAGCAAATGAAAACCGGTGGTAAGGTCAAACTGAAAAGACCTTAGCACCACACAAAAGATTACTTAGGTGATAATCCTAAGACAAGCTCAAAAATACCAGAAAATTTCTCAAACTACATGAATGAGAGAAATAACACTCTCCTTATAAGTGGGCTTAAGGAATAAAATGATGTCATCAAGTTGGAATCAAATTATAAAGGAAAAATAGAAATATGCTTAACAGATTGAAAATGTCAAAGATGAATAGTCCACACGGGACAAAGGATATGGCCTCATAATAATTAAGCCAATCCTTACAAAAGTAAATTCCGAAGCCTGAGTAAAAATCGGCTCGGACGGAAAAATCACATAAAATAATTTCGACATCAATAAAGACAAATTGAGTGTTGGGGATCTACCATCCGGATTCACAATTCTCAAAGAAGTCATCAAGCCCAAAATGTTTAAAGAAAAAGAATCAACAAGTTCTTTTGATATAAAATAGTGATATGGAACCCATATCAAAAAGAACACGAACAAGATAATCACAAAGCAAATGTCATCAAGGATTGAATGAGAAATACCTTGACCACGAGAAGTGTTACCAGGAGCTTGCACAATATTCAGCTCTCCCTCTCTCCTGCTTTGAAGAATGGGACATGTAGATATAAGATGACCCGAACTTTTGCAATAACGGCAAAAGAGAGGTTTCGGGCACTCCCTTGCATAGTGGTCCGTGGAACCACAATTGTAGCATCGTCCACGACTAGAGATATGAGACTTTGCTACCGAAGTTTGTTGCTTCCCTTTCTTGATGGGATTGGGGCCTTCGAATTTAATAGGCCTTTTCTTGTTATTGTTGAAGTTCTTTTCGGCACGCAAAACTTCAATATCGCTTTCTCTATCGGCCTCTTCAAGACGAAGAGCGATATCAATAAGCTGATCAAATGAAACCTCAAGTTTCAAAAGCAATGGCTTCTTAAGATTCTTATTCAAGCCATAGACAGATCTCTGATTTTTCTTCATCGGGGTATTAATATACTCAATCCCGTATTTGGAAAGAGATTCGAAAGATGCGACATAGTCTGTCACAGAAGATTCACCTTGAACAAGGTCAATAGAACGTCGGGCCAAAGTTACTTTTTCAGCCTCCGGCACAAATTTCAGTTCGAATCTTTCTCGAAATTGCTCCCAAGTGAGATCCGCTTCAACGATTTCAGAAATTAAAAGCTCATACCAATCTAATGCTCTTTTTTTGGAGCATGCTAGAAGCCACTTGGACTCGATGTAGATCAATAAGGTTCATGCGAGAAAAGATGCGATCGCATGATTTGAGCCAAGCTTGAATTTCTATAACACCTTCGGATCCCTTGAATGGCCTTCCACCCAAATCAGTGTAGTCTCTGCACAAGCGTGCAAAACCGGATCTAGGATGAGTAGGCTCTGGATTGGGTCCGGCTGCTTGAGCGTTCTTAACAAGATCTAAAAGCTGCTGGGCAGACATAAATACTCCATCCTGGGGAGTAGCAGTAGATTGACCGGCGCTGGGACGGCCTGGTCTAACCATTTCTCTTCTTTAAGAAAGAAAGAAAGAAGAGGAAAAAGTTATTCTCAAAATAAATATCAAGCAATCTTGATAGATAAAACAAGGAATCATAAAAGAAAGTAGGATAGAACGGTTCGAAGACACGAATTAAATCCTAAGGCACAACTCCTAAGAAAGACTTAGGACATGATCCTTGCTGGTTTATTCTACATTGTTCCGAAGTTTGGCTCTGATACCAAGCTGTGACGCCCCACCTCTATACCCACGCTAGTCAAGAACACTACGGAGTAATGCTGTCGACTAGCACGGAGAATAAGGCTGTTGAGGAGCGACCATCTGTATAATTGCTTTGTGCGAGTACAGATATGCCAGGTAAAATATAACTTTTCATCTCAAGAGGAAATCCGACATACCGACACAAACTCAAAGTTACTACACAGTGGCTATAAAGGTCTTCGGAAACAAATATAGAAATAAACATAACACAAATCAGTCACAGATAATTCATATCACAAAGGCGGAAATAGATATGAATATATATAACACATAAAAGTGTTCATCAGAGTAGTGGTCTAACAAGATCCACAATATCAAAAAGAATAGATACAAGTGCTAGACAAAAGAATAAGTATACATCATAGAGTCTGTATCTCAAATGTATACAACCAAAATAAACTACTAATCTAAGTAGTTAACCAAAAGATCAGATGATGGTCCGATAAGGTGGCAAGCAGAAGCACCTGTAAAATCTCAGTCTGACCTAAGTATTATTTAATCAGAAAATAATAAACGGATCAGTCTAGCTATAAATATCAGATGAAATGATATAGAATAAGAGATATGACTAAACGTATAATAATCACAATGCCAAGCTGTGATAAATGAGTAATTGAAAAACCAATAAGAGATTAATCAATATCGCAAGGATCATCTCAAAGATAAAAAGGAATGTCATACTCCTAATTTCCTTCACCGAGCCACAATAAATGACATATATATCAACGCCAATCGTAAAATTTGATGAAACATAAATTCCAGAAATCAACACAAGAAATCCAGAAATCAAATAATTCGGAGCATCGACGTCGTACAACGTGACATCCGATGAATCAAATCACAATCAAAGGGAACAACGACGTCGTACAGCGTGACATTCGATGAACCAAATCACAATCAAAGGGAACAACGACGTCGTACAGCGTGACATCCGATGAACCAAATCAAAATCAAAGGGAACAACGACGTCATACAGCGTGACATCCGTTGAACCAAATCACGATCAAAGGGAACAACGACGTCGTACAGCGTGACATCCGATGAACCAAGTCAAAACGACATCGCACAATGCTAGTCTAAAACATAAAATGATCGTCATGATCAAAGAGAAGTGTCAATTACAGTAAGCTAGTAAATATATGAGCTTAGCTTCATGTTCCATAACCACTAGCTTAACTTAAATATTTACGAACAAATTGTAGATCTCCACTAGTAAATTGTCACAAGAGATTCAATCGAACAAGTCCAAGAATTAACCGACGAAGTAAACGCAAGTGTTTCATACCACTCGTTTTACTAGGTCGTTTAATTAGATTTCTCATACGAGTGAGGTAAAGGCTTGTATATACTAATAGATTGGAAAACGGTTTAAGAAACGATCTTTGTAATAAAATAGTGTTGAAATCGTTTTGATGAAAGAATTTTGATATTTACTACTAGTATAGAAAACATTTATATTTTTAAAGTGACAAATCATAGAATTGATTGTAGGAACAATCAATCACTAAAATTCACATACGAAGATGTGAGTTAATTCCAAAGAAATCGATATCAAATCCGTCAAAATGGATATTTACAAAAATCCCAAAGAAAATGTCATCAGAGTCGAGAATAGATGATAACAACAAAAGGGAATCAACACGAATCGATTAAAGTTGGAAATATACTCAAAAATAGCCAAAATAGGCAAATTAAAAGTTCCAGACGTCTGGTGGGTGTTCACAGACGTCTGGCCCTTGTATCTGGAAGTATATGTGTTTTCTCCCTTCTATTTTTTAATTCCTGGGCCATTTCAGACGTCTGAAATTTTCAACCAGACGTCTGAATTTGATTTCAGATGTCTGGATTTTGTTTCAGACGTCTGGATTTAGTCTCTGCCTTTTCCAGACGCTTGGAATTTCCAGACCCCTTTCCAGGCGTCTGGATTATTCAACCAGACGTCTGGATTTGGTTTTAGACGTCTGAAATCTTCTGCTAGGCAAAAATAACAGCCTAGACCAAAAATGCAAATCCAAACCGAAATGCGATCGAACGAGCGATGGATGCTAAGGATTTATGCCAATCGGCAACCCAACACTATAGGCTCTTCGATGCACCACCAAAAACATGTTCAAACATCAAAGATTGGATTTTTGAAGATTTGACTACAAAACAGCAAAAATTGAAATATTCACCAAATCAATCCAAACCAAAAGCAAATGAACATAAATAAGTGTTAGGAATTCATACCTAGCAACAAAGATAGATATAGACATAGACGTGAGATTAAAATCTCACCTTTGAACCCGAAAACAATGATGGAGAAGCTTTTAAAACAATCTAAGATCAATTCCTCTTCAATAACAACTCAAGAAGCTTCAATCTAAGCTTACAAGTAAAATATTTCCTAGGTTAGGTTTAGGAAGTTCTGAAATTGAAAGGAGAATGAGTTGGAGAAGAAGAAGGAGTTGCTTACCAAAGCTTCTACTATGAATTTGGAGCTAGAACTTGAATTTGCAAATGGAAACTAGGGCTTAGGATTTCCTAATTCTTTTTCTCTTCCCCCATTTTTGATGAAGCTTGAATGTATTAGGAAATTATGAAGGAATGAAGAGAAGAGGGTTGGAGCTAGGTTGATAAATGGGGTTAATGGGCTGAAACCCAACTAAAGGCCGTAAGTGAAAAGTAGCAAAATTATACTAACTCTAAACATATCGAAGTTTATACTCAAAAAGGTCGCAAATGGCATTTTGAACTCAATGGGGGTGGTCTCGAGTCCCAATTCGACTATTTGCAAAAAGTAACTTTTCGGACCAAAATCCGACGAACGATAAAATATTTAAATAAAATATTTAAATGTAAAAATCGATAAATATGTGGGTTGTTACACCAATCTTCGAATTATTTGTGAATGGATAAAACTCCTTTACAATAGACATCGATTTACCAGAGATTTCTGTATCCTCGGTTTACGATGCTATCTATTCCCTGCTATAACTGAATTCCATCTCTTGAGATCGAATGTTGATTTACCTCGGAATTCTGCATCAATCTTATTCTTTTAGTCACAGTCGACCCAAATAAGGTTGCCCGTGAATTAAATAAGCTCATCCATCTCCCGATTCAGTTAATTAAATCATCATTTCTTTTCTTTCGAACTTATCATCGAATCAAAATTCTCTTTGATTTGATCTCTATCAAAATTTGAATCTCTATACTTATTTTAAAATCCATTATTATATCGTCGAGTGAGGATGTGTATTTGTAAATTAATATTTAAATTTCATATATATTGTGTTGTTTGAGTTGTTGATGTCGATTTGGATTTTCGACCGATTCGTCTGATCGACCCTATCGATAGGATTTCCAAAACACTTGAACAAAACATACTGATACAATTTTGTTTTCAAATTTGATAATCAAAATAGTTTTGTATGATTATATTTTATATAAGTATAAGTTTTCTGAAATTAAATAGTTAATGAATTTGTTGTTAAAAAGAAATATTTGATTTTCATTTATTTTGTAAACCATTGACTATTTCAACATGCGGATTTGAAAATTTAATTGAATTTAAATTTAGAATTTGAGAATTTAATTTTCGATAATTTCGAACTATGGTTTTAAAGTTTTCAAACGTATAGCATTAAAATATTTTTGAATAGAAATGGTTTTCAAAGGATTTTAAAAGTTTAAATTAGAGCTCTTTTCTTTTGTTGCTGGAAAATAATTTCGGTGATGACGGCCGCATCATTGACATTCATTTTCGAGTTTCTAAGTGGGGAGACTATTCTATAGCTTTGCTACGGATTGTTTTAAAAATAAATTGAGTTGAATTTCCTTAAGTATGATTTGATTTGTAATATACTGATGTATGGTTTAAAATTTGATCTGATATAATATACATTTATTTGTCTCTAAATAAATTTGAAGTTACCCGAAAATTTAATTCTTAAATTTATGATTAAAGACGATTTCATATTACAAATTGAGGCAAAGATTTTGAATAAATATTTAACTTGAAATAACTGAATTGTAAAATTTCATTTGGATAATACTCAATTGCATTATATATATAACTTACCTAAATTTTCAAAAGTTAATTATGTAATTGAATATTATACAATATAAATGATATCAAAAGAATTTTTAAACAAATTTGAGTAGTTATAACAAGAGTTGATATACTTAATACATATGTGATAAGATATATTAAGTAGAATAAATTTAATGATTTGGAATAAAGAAGAATTAAATTTGTCGAATAAAAGTATGATTATAATAAATGACTATTCAACTTTATGATCTTTGAAATTGTAAATTTAAGAAAATTGGATAATATATAATATAAGTTGTCTTTATAAATAAAATGTGAGTACGTATAATAAATATTATTGACTTAAATTTTAATTATAAAATGTTATGGAGATAAATAGAATAAGTTAAGTAAATAATAGGCGTGATTAATAGAAGAATTTTTGTTGAAAGTTAATAAATTAAGTTAAATCAACTTAAGGGAGTATCTTGAATTAATTGAATTTAAATTGAATTTCATTTTGAAAGGAACCTTTTGTACCTAACATTAATATATGTGAAATCAAATCACTTTAATGAAAATCTTGAATTTAAAACAAATTGTGAATATAAAGTATTAAATTGAAATTTATATGGTTTAAATTAATTGCTATTATGTAATTCAAGTCTATTTTCTTTTGGTTATTTCTATTCTCCTACTGTAACGACCCAGAATTTTTAGAAATTAAAATTTTAATATTTAATTAATTTTAAATATTAATAAGTGAATTTATAAGTCGAATAAATTTTTATTTGAATTATTGGATTTAATTGGATAATTAAATCGATAATTTAATATGTTAAATTATGGAAATAATTGAAAATAGGGTTAAATATGATTGAAAATGATTTTTCAAATTTTATTTTATCATGTTGGAGTTAGAACGATATTTTAGAACTTTTAAAATCGAATTAAGATTTAATTTGTGAAAATTGAATATTTTAATATTTAATAATCGACTGTAAAATAGCCAATTTTTGAACAGTCTCAGAATTGAACGAAACCAGTTCCATTGGATCCGTAATAGTTAGTTATTACCGGATTTCAATTTTCGTGTCAATCGGAGTTATCGTTTGATCGTGGTAGCTCGAAACGCATCGAATCGTTTTTAATTTAAATTTGGCGAGTCAAAATAGCCATTTTTCAAAAAGTCTCGGATTTCGACGAAACCAGTTTCATCGGATCCGTAATGTGATATTATTGTATGGTTTCAAATTTCAAGTCAATTGGATTTATCGTTTGTCCGGTACAAATTAAAACGCCTAGAAAATCGCTTAAATCGGTTTAATTTAAATTGAGCGTTTGTAGCCATAACTCGCAAAGATGTCCGAATTAGCTTCCGAAACCTGTTCCATTGTGTCCGGAACACGGGGTAAACCTTAGAAACGCTGGTTACGGCGCGTAAATCGGAGTTCGGAATTTCCGAAATGAATAGTGTTTACGCTTGATTTTCCTATAAATATACACCCTAACCCTTCATTTATAAAAAAAAAAAAAAAAAAAAAGAAATAACAAACCCTAGCCGCCAGTGAAGTGATGAATGGCCAGAAATTCGTTTTGATTCTCCTCCATTATCTTCAAATCCAAGCATTATTTCAAGAATTTATCAACTACAAAGTTATAGAGCACATCAAGATCTACAAGATCAACGGTTGAGATCGAGTTTGGGGCATCGGAGGAGGAGCTAGGGGGGCCGTTGGTCATGGCCTGCACACGTAAAACGAGGCTCATCAGGTGGCCGAGTGCAACAAGGGTCAGGCCGAACATAGGTGGGGTTTGGGGCTTCGCGATGGCGCATGTTGATCGAGGTGTAGTTGATCGTGGAGGGAGTGGTATTAAACCCTAGTTCTTGTGTTATGGGTTTTGTTGTGCGTGATGGCCTGTAGCCGTGCGTGATGAAGGAGATGAAGGGGAACGGTCCAGATCTGATGGCAGTGAGATCATGTGGCTTGTGTTAGCTGTAGGTTATAAATTTTATAATTAAGGTTGTAATTTGTTAATATAAATACGTGTAAACTTCAAAATTTGATATCTTTTTCATACCAGGTCGAAAAAATGTAAACTCAGTTGCGTTGGAATCGTATGGACGAGCACTACGCGATGGAGTTGGTTTGGGGTCGTTTGGAGTTAGTGAGAATTTTGGGTAAAATTAAACGCACGTTTAATTTTATTCGAAATAAATCGCTAAAACGGAATTTAAATCAAGGTGAGAATTTCTCACTCAATCGAATCGGTTTCGATTTTATTTTAAATAGTTAGATTTAAAATATTTGAATGCATGTTTGAATGATGATTGATATCTATTGATTGTTAAAATAGACATTATACGCCGTTAGTAAGCGGATGTTATTTAATAAAAACATATACCGTGAATATTTCATAAACAGTGAAATTGGTATTATATATAATATCAATATATATATATTGGCATATGTATATATTGGAGTTATTGATTTTCCGCATTTTTTGTTTAGCGGATGAGACCCTATTGTGCCGTTATTAAGCGGATAATATTTAATAAGAACATATACCGCGATAATTTCGTACTGGAGCGAAATTGGTATTGTGCTAATGTTTTTGGATGCAGGAAAACGGGTTGGAGGGATCCAACTGGATTCCTCAACAATATTTATTTGATTTCAGATATTTTGATATTTGATGGATTTTCATATTGATATATGATATCGTTGTAGTCGTGATTGACTATTTGGTGTGTAGCATCATTGGACCCAGATTTTGGGATTTTAAAATGATTTTAAAGTGATTTTAGAAAGTATACGTTTTATAAAATATTTTTGGAATTGATTCATTTTAAATAAATAAACGTTATAATTTTTAAAGTTATAAAAATTATGATTTTTGAGAAATATAGTTAAAAACTGATTTTTGAGAATACGATGCTAATGATTTTATAAAATAGTTAGATTGGGATTTCTGAAATAATTGTGAAAAGTTTAAATATAAGATTTATAAAATTTGATTATTTTATAAATAAAAATGGTGAAATAATAAAGGAGATTAAAGACGTTTTAAAAGAATAATATAAATTGAATTATATTTAGAGATTTATAAATGGATATTTATAAATTGAAATATTGACATTATAAAACAAGTTTTTATAAGTATTTGAATGAAGTGAAAATGGATTGCATAAGTGAATGGAATTTATAAAATTATAAATGGTGAAGTTATAAATGAAATTTATAAATAGTAAGATCTATAATTTTTGTGAAATTATTAAAGAATATATTTGGATAAATAATTGAATCCTATAAGTTATAGGATTTAAAATTATGAAGTTCAAAGGAACGATTTTTGTGAACGAATAAATTATAGGTATTTAACTTATAATATGAACCTTTGCTTTATAAGTGAGTTATAAATCGAATAGGTTAATAAAAGAATTTATAAAAAGGAAGCTTTTATAAATAAATAGAAATGGAATTTATAAACGTTGTTTTATAAATTCGCAAACAGCTTATTTTGATAAGTAAATTGTTGAAACCTATTAATGGAGTTATATTCACATCTTTGACTGTGAATAATACTTTAAAATAAAATGAATAGAAATGATGAAATTGTTAATTGAAGTATATTCACGTTTTTGAATAGTGAATAATATGTTAAAGAAAATTGTTTTGAATGAGATTTTTAAATTGAATTAAAACGATCTAACGATGTTTTAAAATATGTTAAGATTCGAAACCACAGATTTCAACATTCATTGTTGAAATAGACGTTTTCGAGAAATAAAAGGAAATAGTGGACTATAACACTGTTGTTATAGTAAATGATTTCCGAAAGGAAATGTTTTGTATAGTATTGGGATTTATATATCTATTTTAATTTCGAATCCCTATACTAGTGATTTTGGGTTGTCGTAACGATGTTTTACGTAACATTCGTTTTGGCCCAAATAAATATGTTTAAGAGAATGATTTCCTTAAAGAATGAATTATATACTTAATTCGATTTAAGTATATTGAATATTTTCTAAGTGTTGAAAATAAAAAGATTTGTGAATTACTTATGAATAGATAAGTATGGAAATGTTTTCCAATATGAAGTGAATAATTAGAATTTATCTTTTTGAAGATAAATTGAAAATGAATAATTGAAATCGTATATGCATGAATATTTTGGAATATAAATTCATTATGGAATTTATAAATGAAAAGTAGAATTTGTTTGAAAATAAATATTGATTTATTTTTGAAGTGTGAAAATTATATATCTTGTAAAGATATTTTGGAAAATAAATAATTTGGAAAATTATTTGGAATCTGGTGATGTATGCATATCAATTGATAGTTCAATAGTCGACTATCAATATTTCCCTTTGAATGGGTATATGATGTGATTTGTTTGAATTTGAATGCCACACTTATTTTTGAATAATCGCTCACTATTCGGGTTAACCGGGAAAGGACCATGGGGTCGTATAACCCATTCCGAATATGTGATACGTCGTTATGAATTGCATTTGAAGATCGGTGTTGAAGACCGAGTTTTTGCGAAAGCGATAGGATGACCTATCGATTGTCTCTGCACTGGGTAGCTCCTGGTATAGAGATCTCCTAAGTGATGGGAAATTCGATCGGGATTGTGAATACCCGGATTGCAAGGGCTTCGTAAGAAGTGCCTTCGGTTTTGTTCGAGCCCGGAACAGACTTGTATGGATTGTATGTCTGACATTACAAGTTGAGATGTAAAGCCGATTTCTTTCAAATATATTTCTGTTGGTGGCGGAGAATTTATTCTTTTAGCTTAACACCCTTCTCTGAGACGTACGTGCTCAGAGGTTATATAGTTGAAGTTATCAGCGATATATTCCCAATTTGGTAATGTGACATGCTGAGTGTTGCTGTAAATGATCATCGTGTTGATTATTGAGATAGGATCGTTTATTTGATCGTTTATCCTTGTGATCATTATGTTGATCATTTGTTGACCCAAAGCATGGCTTTTGTATAAAGTATGTTTTTGTGGACGTGAATTCGTCGAGCCTCACACCCCGTGAATGGTCAAAATAGGAAAGAAGCAGCAAGGTTATGAGGGGTAGCGCCCTTTAGGATATGTGCATTTCCTTCTGGAAAAGGGTGGTATCATGGTATGGAGCCCAGATACTTACTCATGTTGAAAACACTTTATGATTGTGTGAATTGATTGCGAGCGCTCGGTAAAAGGTCCCAAAGGACCGGGGGATGGCATATTCGATCAGTTGTTACTCAGTTAGGGGTAACCCGGCCTTGTGTTGGTAGAGATCCGGTTTGGTTCTCGGGGATGTCCATCCAGAGGCATTCTCATGTGGCAATGGGAAGTTCCTTGGCCTGATCATTCATTGGAAATCCAATTCCCAATACGAAACCTGTACGGTATTAGTTGTAGAACCTGCCATTCACTTATGGTGGTCACCACTGTTTGGATGGTAGCTATAGTAGGCATAGTTCGAAATGTCTATGTTGGCTAAGATTTATATTCTACTTTCGAAATATTTCTCTACACTACGCACTAATAATAATATAAAATGTTCTTTTAAATGCGTATCAAGCATCTTTGACTATCATAAGGAGAAATCTCCTCCGATTCTGCGTTTGCATGTGTGTGTGTGCGGGAGGCCTTATGGTAGTCTCATTTTTAAAAGCATTGCGAATTGATTTAAAAATATTCCTCTATTTTGATTTTAAAGATAAATAAACTGTTTTGAGTTCTCACACCAGTCACATGACTGACTCGGAGTTTATTGTTTTCCTTCCTAAACTCTGGGTGCCTACCAATTTCTACACGGGCAGTTAAGAGTTAGGTTTATCAGGATATTCTGGATATTCAGGAGTTGCTGGAGGCAAGCTGGATGGCATGGCGTATTATTAGTATATAGTATTTCTTTTTCCGCTGTTTGTTTGATATTGTATACTCTGATGATATGATGAAATGTAATGTAATGTAATAACTGATATAGTTCTTTGTTTAAAGATTATTCATTTATTATTATATGTTGTTCCGCTGCGAATTGTGAGATTCTGATGTTGTTCTGTTTTCTTTCTGTTCCGTTCTATTTTAAAATTATGTTCTATTTTCTTTCCCCTTCTATGTTCTCTATTCTCTTTTTCTTCTATTTTAAAATGTTCTATCTTCTTTTCTGTTTTCTATTCTCTCTAATTTCTATTTTTCTTTTCCCTATCTAAATTTTCTATCTTTTTCTTTATCTTCTCTCTTTTTCTTTTTCTTAAACCATAACATTTCCGGTTTTTGGCCTTTGATTTCTCGGCAGTCGATAAAGTGAGTGTCGATGTTGAATTTTTGAAAGTCGAAAATTTTCGGGGCGTTACATTTGGTATCAGAGCATATGGTTAAGCGACGACCATGATTCTGTTGGGTATTACTCATTAGAGATAGAGTCAGTAGTGCTCTAGAATGAGTTTGAGTGTAATAATACCTATGAGAGCGTATTTGTTAGTGAATATGAAATTGTTTTATATTGTGATGATTGGTTTATTGAGTGGCATATGAACCTTCGTCAGCACGGTCTGTCAAACTATGCCGAAGGGGTTTATAAACACTTGAATAGAACATTCGACATAATATTGTTTTAAAAATTGGGTAAATGAAATAATTTTACCTTGATTATATTTTTATATATAAAGGAATAAATTTTCAAAATTATTAAAGTGTATATAAGTTGATTGTTTAGTTGTTTGAGTAATCTAAATAACAAATAATTGTATAAGTAAATAAATTATAAGAATTGAATTTTAATTAAAGTGATTTACAATTGTGAAATAAACTTATATATATATAAGAAGTGAAACTATATGAATATATAATTGTGAAATTGAGTTATATAAATGAAATTCAACTTTGAAATTGAATTGAATGAATGGATTGAATGATAATCAATTAAATGTAAATTAAATTGAGATGGATAATGGATGAAGTGTTAATTCATTAAAATGTAATGTTATTGAAAGTTGAATAGTTGAAAAAAAAAATCAATTAAATTAAACCAATTGTAAGCAAAAGAATTCGGTTGTAATTAATATACATTGGTTGTTATATGATTGTTAGATGATTGTATATAATTCATTAAGTGTTAATGAAACTGAATTAATGAAATTGAAAACTATGTAATTGAATTCAAATTAGAAGTAAATAAATTTGAATAGAATTGAACGTGAATTGGATTTAAATTAGTGAATGCAAACTAATTAAAATTGAGAATGAATGTTGATAAAATCCAATGTAAATAAATCAAATGTGATTAAAGTGAAAACCTATTTCATTGAATATTAATGAGAATATGAATGAATATTTGTTGGTTATGGATGTTAGTTGGTTGATAATTGAATATATTGCTATTAAATGCATTTGCTATGTTAACATATATAGTAATTATGTTGCTATATGTTGTATATTGATACTATGTTCATATATGCATGATTCTCATGTTGTTTGTTGAGTGTTTAGTAGGTGCGGATCGCGTTTGCTTCGCATTTGGAGCTCGCTTTAGCGCTATATTAGCCGTATTTACTCGCTAATAAAATATAAGGTACATATCTCGGATTACATACCGTACTTTTACACTTTTTCCCTGCGGGATGCCTCATTACTTGATGAGATGTATATTTGTGATATATATACTGTCATTTTTTTTTTCGGATCGAGCCGCGCAAAGGAGACTATGGCGAATTTTTCCGAAAATTTAAGGCGTTAGAAAAATTTGAGAAAATTGGGAAATTTTTTGAAAACTTTAACTTTGTTTTAGAGTTGAAAGTTAAATAATAGTAGTTGTTTTTGAAAAGATAACTAAGTATGATTTGAAAACTTAGTAAAGATTTGTAAAAAGTTTAACTATGAATTTTGGGAAAATTAATAGATTCTGTAATTTTCTTACTTAATAATTTCGAGGACGAAATTCTTTTAAGGGGGAAGATTGTAACGACCCAGAATTTTTAAAAATTAAAATTTGAATATTTAATTAATTTTAAATATTAATAAGTGAATTTATAAGTCGAATAAATTTTTATTTGAATTATTGGATTTAATTGGATAATTAAATCGATAATTTAATATGTTAAATTATGGAAATAATTGAAAATAGGGTTAAATATGATTGAAAAAGATTTGTAAAATTTTATTTTATCATGTTGGAGTTAGAACGATATTTTAGAACTTTTAAAATCGAATTAAGAGTTAATTTGTGAAAATTGAATATTTTAATATTTAATAATCGACTGTAAAATAGCCAATTTTTGAACAGTCTCAGAATTGAACGAAACCAGTTCCATTGGATCCGTAATAGTTAGTTATTACCGGATTTCAATTTTCGTGTCAATCGGAGTTATCGTTTGATCGTGGCAGCTCGAAACGCATCGAATCGTTTTTAATTTAAATTTGGCGAGTCAAAATAGCCATTTTTCTAGAAGTCTCGGATTTCAACGAAACCAGTTTCATCGGATCCGTAATGTGATATTATTGTATGGTTTCAAATTTCAAGTCAATTGGAATTACCGTTTGTCCGGTACAAATTAAAACGCCTAGAAAATCGCTTAAATCGGTTTAATTTAAATTGAGCGTTTGTAGCCATAACTCGCACAGATGTCCGAATTAGCTTCCGAAACCTGTTCCATTGTGTCCGGAACGCGGGGTAAACCTTAGAAATGCTGGTTACGGCGCGTAAATCGGAGTTCGGAATTTCCGAAATGAATAGTGTTTACGCTTGATTTTCCTATAAATATACACCCTAACCCTTCATTTATAAAAAAAAAAAAAAAGAAATAACAAACCCTAGCCGCCAGTGAAGTGATGAATGGCCAGAAATTCATTTTGATTCTCCTCCATTATCTTCAAATCCAAGCATTATTTCAAGAATTTATCAACTACAAAGTTATAGAGCACATCAAGATCTACAAGATCAACGGTTGAGATCGAGTTTGGAGCATCGGAGGAGGAGCTAGGGGGGGCCGTTGGTCATGGCCTGCGCACGTAAAACGAGGCTCATCAGGTGGCCGAGTGCAACAAGGGTCAGGCCGAACATAGGTGGGGTTTGGGGCTTCGCGATGGCGCATGTTGATCGAGGTGTAGTTGATCGTGGAGGGAGTGGTATTAAACCCTAGTTCTTGTGTTATGGGTTTTGTTGTGCGTGATGGCCTGTAGCCGTGCATGATGAAGGAGATGAAGGGGAACGGTCCAGATCTGATGGCAGTGAGATCATGTGGCTTGTGTTAGCTGTAGGTTATAAATTTTATAATTAAGGTTGTAATTTGTTAATATAAATACGTGTAAACTTCAAAATTTGATATCTTTTTCATACGAGGTCGAAAAAATGCAAACTCAGTTGCGTTGGAATCGTATGGACGAGCACTACGCGATGCAGTTGGTTTGGGGTCGTTTGGAGTTAGTGAGAATTTTGGGTAAAATTAAACGCACGTTTAATTTTATTCGAAATAAATCGCTAAAACGGAATTTAAATCAAGGTGAGAATTTCTCACTCAATCGAATCGGTTTCGATTTTATTTTAAATAGTTAGATTTAAAATATTTGAATGCATGTTTGAATGATGATTGATATCTATTGATTGTTAAAATAGACATTATACGCCGTTAGTAAGCGGATGTTATTTAATAAAAACATATACCGCGAATATTTCATAAACAGTGAAATTGGTATTATATATAATATCAATATATATATATTGGCATATGTATATATTGGAGTTATTGATTTCCCGCATTTTTTGTTTAGCGGATGAGACCCTATTGCGCCGTTATTAAGCGGATAATATTTAATAAGAACATATACCGCGATAATTTCGTACTGGAGCGAAATTGGTATTGTGCTAATGTTTTTGGATGCAGGAAAACAGGTTGGAGGGATCCAACTGGATTCCTCAACAGTATTTATTTGATTTCAGATATTTTGATATTTGATGGATTTTCATATTGATATATGATATCGTTGTAGTCGTGATTGACTATTTGGTGTGTAGCATCATTGGACCCAGATTTTGGGATTTTAAAATGATTTTAAAGTGATTTTAGAAAGTATACGTTTTATAAAATATTTTTGGAATTGATTCATTTTAAATAAATAAACGTTATAATTTTTAAAGTTATAAAAATTATGATTTTTGAGAAATATAGTTAAAAACTGATTTTTGAGAATACGATGCTAATGATTTTATAAAATAGTTAGATTGGGATTTCTGAAATAATTGTGAAAAGTTTAAATATAGGATTTATAAAATTTGATTATTTTATAAATAAAAATGGTGAAATAATAAAGGAGATTAAAGACGTTTTAAAAGAATAATATAAATTGAATTATATTTAGAGATTTATAAATGGATATTTATAAATTGAAATATTGACATTATAAAACAAGTTTTTATAAGTATTTGAATGAAGTGAAAATGGATTGCATAAGTGAATGGAATTTATAAAATTATAAATGGTGAAGTTATAAATGAAATTTATAAATAGTAAGATCTATAATTTTTGTGAAATTATTAAAGAATATATTTGGATAAATAATTGAATCCTATAAGTTATAGGATTTAAAATTATGAAGTTCAAAGGAACGATTTTTGTGAACGAATAAATTATAGGTATTTAACTTATAATATGAACCTTTGCTTTATAAGTGAGTTATAAATCGAATAGGTTAATAAAAGAATTTATAAAAAGGAAGCTTTTATAAATAAATAGAAATGGAATTTATAAACGTTGTTTTATAAATTCGCAAACAGCTTATTTTGATAAGTAAATTGTTGAAACCTATTAATGGAGTTATATTCACATCTTTGACTGTGAATAATACTTTAAAATAAAATGAATAGAAATGATGAAATTGTTAATTGAAGTATATTCACGTTTTTGAATAGTGAATAATATGTTAAAGAAAATTGTTTTGAATGAGATTTTTAAATTGAATTAAAACGATCTAACGATGTTTTAAAATATGTTAAGATTCGAAACCACAGATTTCAACATTCATTGTTGAAATAGACGTTTTCGAGAAATAAAAGGAAATAGTGGACTATAACACTGTTGTTATAGTAAATGATTTCCGAAAGGAAATGTTTTGTATAGTATTGGGATTTATATATCTATTTTAATTTCGAATCCCTATACTAGTGATTTTGGGTTGTCGTAACGATGTTTTACGTAACATTCGTTTTGGCCCAAATAAATATGTTTAAGAGAATGATTTCCTTAAAGAATGAATTATATACTTAATTCGATTTAAGTATATTGAATATTTTCTAAGTGTTGAAAATAAAAAGATTTGTGAATTACTTATGAATAGATAAGTATGGAAATGTTTTCCAATATGAAGTGAATAATTAGAATTTATCCTTTTGAAGATAAATTGAAAATGGATAATTGAAATCGTATATGCATGAATATTTTGGAATATAAATTCATTATGGAATTTATAAATGAAAAGTAGAATTTGTTTGAAAATAAATATTGATTTATTTTTGAAGTGTGAAAATTATATATCTTGTAAAGATATTTTGGAAAATATATTATTTGGAAAATTATTTGGAATCTGGTGATGTATGCATATCAATTGATAGTTCAATAGTCGACTATCAATATTTCCCTTTGAATGGGTATATGATGTGATTTGTTTGAATTTGAATGCCACACTTATTTTTGAATAATCGCTCACTATTCGGGTTAACCGGGAAAGGACCATGGGGTCGTATAACCCATTCCGAATATGTGATACGTCGTTATGAATTGCATTTGAAGATCGGTGTTGAAGACCGAGTTTTTGCGAAAGCGATAGGATGACCTATCGATTGTCTCTGCACTGGGTAGCTCCTGGTATAGAGATCTCCTAAGTGATGGGAAATTCGATCGGGATTGTGAACACCCGGATTGCAAGGGCTTCGTAAGAAGTGCCTTCGGTTTTGTTCGAGCCCGGAACAGACTTGTATGGATTGTATGTCTGACATTACAAGTTGAGATGTAAAGCCGATTTCTTTCAAATATATTTCTGTTGGTGGCGGAGAATTTATTCTTTTAGCTTAACACCCTTCTCTGAGACGTACGTGCTCAGAGGTTATATAGTTGAAGTTATCAGCGATATATTCCCAATTTGGTAATGTGACATGCTGAGTGTTGCTGTAAATGATCATCGTGTTGATTATTGAGATAGGATCGTTTATTTGATCGTCTATCCTTGTGATCATTGTGTTGATCATTTGTTGACCCAAAGCATGGCTTTTGTATAAAGTATGTTTTTGTGGACGTGAATTCGTCGAGCCTCACACCCCGTGAATGGTCAAAACAGGAAAGAAGCAGCAAGGTTATGAGGGGTAGCGCCCTTTAGGATATGTGCATTTCCTTCTGGAAAAGGGTGGTATCATGGTATGGAGCCCAGATACTTACTCATGTTGAAAACACTTTATGATTGTGTGAATTGATTGCGAGCGCTCGGTAAAAGGTCCCAAAGGACCGGGGGATGGCATATTCGGTCAGTTGTTACTCAGTTAGGGGTAACCCGGCCTTGTGTTGGTAGAGATCCGGTTTGGTTCTCGGGGATGTCCATCCAGAGGCATTCTCATGTGGCAATGGGAAGTTCCTTGGCCTGATCATTCGTTGGAAATCCAATTCCCAATACGAAACCTGTACGGTATTAGTTGTAGAACCTGCCATTCACTTATGGTGGTCACCACTGTTTGGATGGTAGCTATAGTAGGCATAGTTCGAAATGTCTATGTTGGCTAAGATTTATATTCTACTTTCGAAATATTTCTCTACACTATGCACTAATAATAATATAAAATGTTCTTTTAAATGCGTATCAAGCATCTTTGACTATCATAAGGAGAAATCTCCTCCGATTCTGCGTTTGCATGTGTGTGTGTGCGGGAGGCCTTATGGTAGTCTCATTTTTAAAAGCATTGCGAATTGATTTAAAAATATTCCTCTATTTTGATTTTAAAGATAAATAAACTATTTTGAGTTCTCACACCAGTCACATGACTGACTCGGAGTTTATTGTTTTCCTTCCTAAACTCTGGGTGCCCACCAATTTCTACACGGGCAGTTAAGAGTTAGGTTTATCAGGATATTCTGGATATTCAGGAGTTGCTGGAGGCAAGCTGGATGGCATGGCGTATTATTAGTACATAGTATTTCTTTTTCCGCTGTTTGTTTGATATTGTATACTCTGATGATATGATGAAATGTAATGTAATGTAATAACTGATATAGTTCTTTGTTTAAAGATTATTCATTTATTATTATATGTTGTTCCACTGCGAATTGTGAGATTCTGATGTTGTTCTGTTTTCTTTCTGTTCCGTTCTATTTTAAAATTATGTTCTATTTTCTTTCCCCTTCTATGTTCTCTATTCTCTTTTTCTTCTATTTTAAAATGTTCTATCTTCTTTTCTGTTTTCTATTCTCTCTAATTTCTATTTTTCTTTTCCCTATCTAAATTTTCTATCTTTTTCTTTATCTTCTCTCTTTTTCTTTTTCTTAAACCATAACATTTAGGGTTTTTGGCCTTCGATTTCTCGGCAGTCGATAAAGTGAGTGTCGATGTTGAATTTTCGAAAGTCGAAAATTTTCGGGGCGTTACACCTACTTCCTTCCTTTTCGGGGACGAAAAGTTTTGAGTGGGGAAGAGTGTAACGACCCGTAAATTTAACCGGTTTTAGTAACGTTATTAATTGAAATTTTGGGAATTTTGAACGATAAAATTTTAAATTATAAACTTGATATCTGGAATATGTCTAGTTAAAAATAGCAACTGGTAAATTTTCGTCCGAAAATGTGAAAGTTTATTTTGTGCGTAAATTTACTTCAATTTAATCAGTTAAAAAACGATGAAAATAAAATGTTTTCAGAACCTAAATATTTTTATATGAAAAAATTCTAAAACATCTTCTGAGAAAATGCTAATTTTCATTTTTCCAAATTCGGATATCTTTAGCTCCGTCGATCTTATTTTTCCGTGGCTTTCATGCATTTTCCGCTAGTATAAAAATTCGAATTTTATAATTCAAATCGCACCACTGATATTATATACCGTTTTGATCGTCTCGTCGTACTGATCTCTGTGGTATATTTATTTCTGTACTTTGAGATCCGATGCACAACGGAAACAATAAATTGTTCGTTGTAACGACACCATAAATTGTGCCTTCTTAACTTCTCTTTGCTTTTCAAATTTGAGTGTACAGCGGGACCACACGAATTAATTACTTTAAGTTTTCAGCTAAATCTACGTGTGACCGTTGCCACACCTTTCGCCTTATTTGATTTTCTACCGTTTCAATTTGCGTTCTGTCTGTTCACTTCAAAAAAAAATTATATTATATATAAAGTTACGCTGAAGCGTGCTCCATCTCCTTCTTCTTGTAAGCTGCTCCTCCTTTATCATTCTCAAACTCCTTTCTCCTTCATTTTTTTTCATGACCCCTCACCACCGGCCACTTCCACCAAAGAGCTGCCGCCCACACACCACAACCTTACTGCACCCGAAACCCGAACGCCACACCATACCATCTCAAACTCAATAACAAATCACCGAACCAACAGCAACGCTCGGCTACATCCACTTCCTACCGACCAAGCAACCTCTGACCGAAGCCTCAGCCTCTCTTTTCTCCTCCACCCCCTCGGTTTTTTTCCCCACGTCAGCAGCCCCATGCGAGCGAACACCCTCAGCCCGCGTTCCACTGCCACTTTCGCTTGCGCCAGTCTTCACCTAGCACCTCCGTGCAACAAGCGACCCAAACCTCCATTCATTCGCAACCTGATCTCCTCTTTTACTCCCCGCTTCCAATCACCGCTCTTCGACTTCTCCAGGCCAATTGCTGCTCCGTGACTTACACTTTATGGTATAATATATATACGTTTATAGTTTATATGTACGGTTTTATATATAAGTTTTGAATATATATATATATATATAAAGTAGAATCTGTTGATATATATCGACTTTGGTTTGGTTTCAACAGGACACTTTTAAAGGTTTGATTTTATGGATTGGCAGTGTTGTTTTATTCACTAGTAGGAAAGTATTTTGTTTTATATTATACATATAAACGTTGTCAGTTTTAAATACATAGGGTATGAAAATTTTTGGTATTGAGTCTTCTGATTTTGTGGAAGGTTGCAAATTTACTTATATATAGCTGCTGTTCACCTTTATACGAGTTTACATTTTTGTTTAAGGTTGTAACTACATGTATTTTGAATTCCCATGTTTTCTATTCTAAAATTTTTCCAGATTAGATGAATATGAATAGGCAATTGGTTATGTTTAAGTTTACAAGATTATGTATGTAGTCTGCATGGTAGGTTAATATAAATAAAAAAATTGTTACAAGGTATATTTATGTGCAGTATACTAGATTTAAAAGTAGTATTGTATATGTTGCATGCATATATGTGTTACAGTCATATTCTATAATATATGTCTAGATATGTTAGTTTGTAGGCGTTGTAGTTTATTAGATTATGGTGCACATGTTATGCTAGTTGATATAAGATTTGATGTATAATTTACTTATTTCTTTATTTCTCTATTTTTTTTAAGGGTTTGTTTGTAAATATGTAAGAGTACAAATATACTCTAAGATCTGTTATATATAATTATAGCTTAATACGTTAGTTATGTATAAGTTTAAAAATATATATATGTCTCTGTATGTATATATGAGTATATGTTCACTATGTTGTGATATAAGGTATTTTACCTATATAAACATTATACTTTTAAAGTGGGTTGTTGTTCTATTAAGTTATTTTATATACAGCGTATAAATTATATTAATTATCTATATTATGTAGTACCATATATATATGGTGGTATACCAGATGATTTGTGTATATATATATATATATGATATTTTGATATTTTCCTATTTATAAATGTATATACATATATATACGAGTATTGATTTTTTAATATAAAATATATACTCTCAATGTATGTAATATAATATAGATATTTTAAATATATAACAACAATAATAATAATGCCAACAAGACTTGTTGTATGTAAATGGTTTCAAAATGTTGCATTTGGGCTGTCTTGTTATACATATATCTTGTTTAAATTATATCGAATTAATTCCGATTAGTTCTCATCGATTTCCATTTACCAGCTTTGACTGTCAAATTCATGCCAATCTAGCTTTGCTGGGATTTGTGCTTGGATTCATAACTCATCTCATTCTGTTTTTCTCTCTAGCCTCGAAAGCCCTTACGATTAATGTTCTTTTATTTATTAAATTTTATTTCAATTGAAACGAAAAATTGAAATATGCTGCTGTTAGTTTGATGTGCACGGCGCCAAAAACTTGATGATGATGGCGCACTGTTGCGGGTTGTTGAAGGAAGGCAGAGGTAAGTATGAATTGCATGGAGGTAAGTCTGAAATGAAATGGTATGTACAACAGTCTTTTTTTGTTTCTTTTTTTTTCTCTTTTTGGGCACTTGTTTGTTTGAGTGAGGAGATGGTTGCGGCAATTGATTTAAAGGCAGAAAGGAAGTACATATTCGTCTTCATATAGGGGCAAAATGGTCATTTAAGTGCATATATTTCTTTGAGAAAAATTGATTGGAAAATTATATATATTTTTGTAGGAAAATGGTCTCAAATAGGAGTGGTTTCATGAAGGAATATGCACGCACAAAGAATATAAAGGAATGAAGATGGAAATAATTCAAAGTGAAGATCATGGAGGACCCCACCTACCCACCTACCTTAATGTACAAATTAAAGGCTAATGCACATGCTTATGGAGTTAATGGTTTCATGTACACTTAATGGGGGATTAAGACATGTTAATGGTTACTTGGCCTCCACACTTTCTAAGGGGCATTTTGGGCATTCCCCAAAAATATGAATTAGGGTTTCATACATGTATAAATACCCATATGTTTCATGTAGCCTCCTCTCTTCTTTAGTCTCTCTTAGGCCCCCTTCTCTTTAGTTTAGTTAAGATCAAATAAAAGAAAACTCTCTTTCTCTTTTCATGGCTACTTAGCCATTTTTATTTTATGTAATTTTATTTTCTTTTTATGCAATGTTAATTAGTGTTTCCTTTTACTTACATGTTCATTTCCTTTCATGCTAGTAGTGTAGATTTACTTTTATGCAAGTAGAATAGTTTTCTTTTCATTTGCTTTCATTTTTCTTTCTTTTTTGCTTTCATGCTGTTGCTACATTTGTTCATATGATGACAAATATGAGAGGCTAAACCCCTTCAATTTAGGGGTAATGAAGCTCTCTAATTAATGTAGCTTCAACATTTTGTTAATTCATGCTCTCTTTTTGTGCTTAATGGCATTGATAGAAGTGGTTTAATTATTGTTTTTGTTTTGAATTTGATAGCCTATATTGTTGACACCAAATAGGCTATGCTTAAACAATCACTAACACAAATGCCTCTTCATCAAAATATGATTATGGCATAAGAAAGTCATTTGAAATTAAAATTTGATGATCTATGTTTCTAACCAATAGTTAATAGGCCATACTTAAAATAGGTTTCATTTTCATTTTCTTTGTCAAGTTTCATGAAAGTTAGTAAGTGTTTTAAGGGGTGTGTTATAGTTTGATGAATTATGTTGGCTAATTAATAGCTCAAATATGTCATACTTATGATAAACACATCAATTAAAACACTAATGACCATAAGAGAGAGATCACGATTTCATGTGTTGAACTACATGATCTAGAGAGTGGATTTATTCTCTAAATTGATATTTAACTCTCATATTTGCATTTCTTTTCTTTTTGTTAGTTAGTTCATTTTCTCATTTTCCAGCTTAAATACACTCTCGACTTTGGTAAAATTTGATCGAGTAGGAAATTTTAAAATCATCAATTCCCTGCGGATCAACCTGTAATCGCCACGTGCTACATTTGTACACCGTGCGCTTGCGGTTATTTTTTAATTTAAATTCGTTCGACGGATTTCTAAACCGATAGAATTTCCGTCGACGAGCAGAGTTATTTATACCGTTAAATATATGCTATTACCTGTATCAGTTCACCTGTGACATCTGACACCATTATCTGTTGTTTATACGATAATAATCTAGTTTGATTGATAATTGATTGATTGATGTTGACATTGGATGTTAAATTGTAATGTATAAAGTGATAAATATTATGCAATTAAATTTGTCGTAGGATAGTTAAAAATTTAAATCGACACATGTGATGAACTTGATTAGTTAAATTTATATAATATGACCCCCTTAAATGCTTAACTATTTGACACGTAGAATGGTTAATTACCCTTGAACTATTTGAATTTATGTTGTATGAATTGAATAATAAATGTCCAGTGAAGAACCGCATTAATATTAATGTAATAATCTTTAATCTACATGAAATAAAATGTAGATTCTGGAAATAATTATATTAATTTGCACAAATAACAATGTAAATTTATACGATTATTTCGGGATTATTTGAATGGATTATTGGATTGTATTTGATCATTGTTATTGCTTGTTTATTTACTTTGACACCATCCCAGTTATCACACTGCAAGTTCCCTTTGTTATGCTTTGATTTTTGAATTGAAATGGAATCGGGTTGAAATGATAAATACCCAAATGAACTTGACTTAGGATAGAGAATTAAATAAACCGATTGGTCAATAATTTGATTTAAAAAAAGAAAAAAAAATAAATAAGAATTTATTTGAATAAATAATAAGATTTGAAATGAAGTTGGAATTTGAATTTTTATGAAGGAAAATGTAAATATTGAAATCTGAAACAAATATTAACGTAGTAATTGATGAAAGAACGTTGTTTGAAATTTAATTATTTAATAATTAAATGGAATTATTAATAAATAAATTGGAATTAGTGATAATTAAGTTTTGAAATTATTAAGTTCGAAATCATTTAATAATTAAATTTGAAATTATAATTAAGTATGAAATTATGATTAAGCTTGATATTATTAAGTTGAATTTATTTAATAATTAAGACTGAAATTATTTAATAATTGAATAAGATTGAATTATTTGATAATTGAATAAAAATTGAATCCTTTGATAAGAGAAATTGAACTTTTGAATAAGTGAAATTTGAACTTCGTTAATAAATGAAATTGGATTTCTTTATTTATTAAGTTGGAAATTTTTTTAAGTAAGTTAATAAGTGAAATTGAACTTCTTGAATATGTGAAATTTAGTTTCTTTATTAATTGAGTTTTGGAATTGGTAACTAAGTAAAGAAATAAGTGAAATTGAATTACTTTAACAAGAAATAAAATGTGATTCATTGAAATTAACGTAAGACTTGTAATTTAAAGAATTAATTTGACGAATCTAATTTAACTCAATTTGAAATTTTGACATAATGGAGTTGAACTTAATTAATTGATTTAATGAATTGGAAATTTTAATAGAAATTGTTTTGAATGACAAATTTACTTAACGAATATTGAATGAAATCTATCAATGAATTTAAATTTATTTGAACGTTACATTAAATTAATTTAAATGATTTCGAAATGAAATTTATATACGAACATGAATAAATATTTTTATTGTTTAAATAAATAGTGAAATTGAATTATAAGGTTTTGAAATAGTAATTTGGATGTTTTGGAACGTAAATTGTGGAAATTGATTTATAAGACAAATGAAATGTTGATTTACGAATTCTAATTGAAATTGAAATTGATTTGGTTTTGAAATATATGAACGACTAATCGGTGTAATAATTACGGAAGTTGTTAAAGAAACCGGAATCGGTTATGGACACACTCTCTGTCTAAACCGAAAACTGCTTTAATAACTATACGCGGAGTGTGATCCAGAATGAAGTGATTGGAATGATGTACGCGATGACTGAAGAAAGAGAACGATAATGGATAGCCTTGACGCTTGTGTCAAATTGGAAATGACTAAAACAGGAGCCTTGCCTGACCAAATGGGGTTAGCCACCTCGAGCGAACACACTTCTTCGCAAACTACTCATTATTGTTATTGATTGGTGCACCCTCGTACTTTTGGGAGTGTTATTTCGCGGTGTTGCGATCGTTGCGGCGAAGCGTTTACACCAGTCCGGATCACGCAAACGGTAGTTTCACTACCTCGGGTATTGCCTCATGTGCCTTGTCATACTTGTATCCCTATATACGCGACCACTATGAATTTGTTTTGTATTATACCTATGGAGTACTCCTTGATATCCCACTAGTTTACGGTGGAGTTTACAGTGCTGTATAGACTATAACGCTTATATAAAATGTGTTAAGGGGGATAATGGTAACGCCTTAACACTATTTTGATATTTATATTACTGATAGACATTATCTATTCAGCGTATATTACTACAAATTAGATAGTTTAACGGATCCTTAGAGGATGGTTATTCCAACGTCCTTTGAGTTACTTGTATTTCAATTGTTATTTCACTTGAGTTGGATTTATTTATATGAGAATGTTAATCCTGACTCGAGTGTTTTGTGTTTTACTTTACGCTCGGGTCAGACTGAGGGGTTCAGCTTTCAAGACTCACCTTTGGAGTTGGAGCTTAGCTTGGAGATCCGGCTATCTATCCAACTTTCAGATATTCAGTTGATTCCAGTGATGTATTCTGATTCTTGTATTTGACTATTGTATTCGAAACTTCTGTTGTAACTTATTTAACTTGATGTATCTTATATATTTATATAGTAGCTTCGTGAACTACTATCTCTTTTACTTCCGCTACATATTATTACTCTGTATCTGTGATTCTGTGATTACTTATTTACTGTATATCTGAGTTTTTCCAAATTTAAATTAACAATTCGGTATTTTGAATTATTCAAGTCCGACATATGCGGATGTGAATAGTCCAAAATAGCGGGTCGTTACATGAAATTTAAGTTAAGCCAAATAGAATGAAATGTTGTGAAGAAACTTAACTTGAGTAATATTGAATGAAGTTGGAATTGATATCAAAATTAATGAATTAAGTGAATTAATAAAATGGAGTAATGGAATGAACATGAACTTGAGTTATTAAATGAAATTCAACTTTAGGTGTAAAATGAATTAACGATTGAATTAATGAAATAATTAGTGAATGTAAACTAATTGAATATCAGTAAATAAATTGAAGTGCTAAATGTAAGTGAATGCAAATCAAATTAAATGTAAATGAACATGAAATAAACAAAAGAGAATAATTAAATTGAAAGTAAAATAAATTGAATGCTATTGCATTGAGTGAATAATGAAATGCTGTTAAACTTGAATTAGAAATAAATATGAATTGAATTTAAAATGAATGTAGCTAAATTGAATCCAATCTAAATTGAATATAATCAATTGTGATCAATGAATGTGAATAAATTGAAAACCAAATTAAGTGGATGTTAATAAAATTTGTAATGTATATTGATTTGGTTATGAATTAGTCTGGTTGTAAATTTGTTTGATGGTTTCTTATATTACACATGTTTCATTTGCATATGATTATTGTCTTAGCTATGTTGTATATTAATATTATTTGCCACGTACATGTTCTTATGGTTTGTTGAGTGTTTAGTAGGTGCGGATGGTGTTTACTTCGTAGTTGGAGCTCGCTTTCGCGCTATATTAGCCGTATATGCTCGCTCAATATATGTAAGGTACATACCTTGGATTACATATCGTACTTTTACACTTTTTCCCTACGGGATGCCTCATCCTCGAAGATGAGATGTAAATTTGTGATATTGTATATATTGTGATTATTTTGGATTGAACCGTGCAAAGGAGGCTTCGGGAAAAAAAATTAAGGCGTTAGAAATTTTTTAGAAATTTGGAATTTTTTTATAACTAAAAATTTGATTTTTCGGTTATAATTTGGAATGATAATAGTTGATTTTTTGAAAGAGTATTGGTTAATAACTATGAATGAATTTGAAAACTTAAGAAAGGTTCTTAGAAGAAGTTTAATTAAATGATTTTAGGAAAGTTAAATACTTAAGAGAATTGGTAACCCAACTTATCTAGTTGATTTTGAAAAGCTAACGGGATTTTGGATATTTTTCTTACGTAGTAATTTAGGGGACGAAATTCTTTTTAGGGGGAAGAATGTAACAAGCCAGTTTTTCAGTCGTCTGAATTTAGAATATTTGATTGATTTTAAATATTGAAAAATATAATTTGTTAGTAAAATAATTTAATTTCGAATATAAGTGATATTTGAATAATTAAATTGTGTAAATAATTGAAACTTGAATCTAATATGAGTAAAACTCACTCTCTTTGTCTCGCTTATATTGAATAAATTTATTTATGATGCTTGATGATTGTTTAGGAGATATATGATATTATACATATACATACATATATATATTGATTGGTTTGGACATATTCTCGCATATTTTAGTGGATGAGACCCTATACATTTCTGTATATGAGCGGATGACCATTTGTACGAACATCTACTTCGAAGCAGACATTATATATATTTTCTTATATGCATATTTGTTGTAGGTCACAGGTTGAAGGGATCCAACTAGATTCCTCACCGTTGTTGATTTTACAACAGATATTGTTATATATGCTGTTACCATGTGATATATGATGGTCGGATGCCATGATTGATATGATTGATGTGAATCCCTTTATCTAGCGCTTTTGCAGCATTCGGCTATATTTGAAATTTAAAATATTGAAACGATGATTTCGATTTAAAAAGGATTTCAAAATGATTTTGAAAATATATATATATATATATATATATATATATATATATGTTAATAATTTTTGAATTATTAAAGAAATCGATTTATTTTAAATAAATAAAAGTTGTAATTTTTATGTTACAAATTTATGGCTTTCTGAAATATAATCAAAAATATGTTTTTTGAAATATGGAGTTAACTATTTTGCAAAATAAGTTATATTGAGATTTTTGGACTTATTACAAATGGTTTATATAAAAGATTTATAAATTTGATATTTTATAAATAAAAGGTAATGGAATTATAAATGAGTTTTGTAAGTGTTAAAATGAAGTTATAATTGAATCTTATAAATAAAAAGATTTATAAATTTATGAAGTTATAAAAAGAATAAATTTGAAAATAAGGGATTTATAAGTAAATAAGGATATAGTTAGTTTTTGGCATATAGATGAGATATAAATGGAATTTGTTAGTAAAGGAATTTTGTATATAGAAGTAAATAAAATATAAATGGAATATGTAAACACTGTTTTATGAATCTGAAATCAATTTAGTTTGATAAGTTAAATATGAAAGTTTGGCAAAGGAATTATATTCACAATTTTGGACAATGAATAATCATTTAAATTAAATGTGTAGAAGTAATGAATTTGGTAAAGAAATTATATTCACGATTTTGGACAATGAATAATCCTTTGAATTAAATGTGTAGAAGTAATGAAAATGGTAAGAGAATTATATTCATAATTTTGGACAGCGAATAGTACTTTAAATAAAAGAATATTTTGGAAAGTGATATTATAAAAAGGGGATTTAAATGGTTTGAAAATAAAATGAGTTGTGAACTTACTTATTATTAAAATAAGTATACGGAAATGTTTTCCAAATATCCAATAAGTGAAATGGTTTTGAATATTATCTTTTTAAAGATATTTTGAAGTGAATAATTAGGAAGTGTTTTATATTACAGATGATTAGTGAAATCAGGCCCATAACTATTTATGTGCTAGGTTTTGTTTGTTGCTTTGATTGTTAAATAACCGACTATCAAATTTGGCCATTTTAGTTCCTCAACTTGATGCCGAAACTAATTAATCGTACACTTAGTACATTACTGATTATGTAGGCTTGATTATCGTTTGTGTTGAGGATTTTGATTCGCGTAGTGCAGAGTGATTACTCCAATCTATCGAGTTTCCTTCTTGGCCGAAAGAAAGCAAGTTGAAAGTTGGAAAGTGTTAAGTCTATGTGACTTGATTTCTGTTCGTGTGAGGAGACCGGGATCAGATTTAACTGAAAGCTACTTCGGACCAACATATTTGCAACGATTGTGTAGGTTGGTCGATGATATTGATATTTAGGATTTTCATAGTGAAGGACTGCTTGTTGATCATTTAGGGTTAAAATCCTAATATACATATAGTAGCAGTAGTCTCTTTGTTATGAACTATCCAATACAAGGCTATTTGCTACTAATCCTAGGGATTTTCCGTCAGGATGTGGTAGGAAAGTACCTTCGGTTTGTCTTGTTCCTGCACAACTTGTATGGATGGGTGTCTGACATTGTATTTCTAACGATTACGTTTTTTTTTTTACAAACGTACATCTGTTTGGTGGTGGAGAAGGCAACTTCTCTTTGCTTGACACCCTTCCTTGAGACATATGAGCTCAAGTATTTATTTTTGTGGAAGGCATATAGTAGTCAACAGAAATGGCAATATGGCATTCAAAAGATGATGTGATATTTGATATGTGAAAGGTAATCGATACCTCTTTTGGCCTTATTTCCCAGAAAATGACTGAAACAAGTGATTGAAGTAGCAAGGCTAAAATGGGTCGCTCCCGTTAGGAGATGTCATCACTCTTTTAGATATATCTTTACACGCTATGATATCGTATATCTAATTATTGTTGATGTATGCTTATGTCCATGGATTTTAGGTCGGTAAAGACCAGAGTGATGACATATTCGGTACTATCCAGGTATGGGTAGGCCGATCCTTCGTTGGTTTAGGCGCACAGTATCTGAACCCTAGGTACATCCCTCCAGAGATGTACCGAGTTTTTGGAAAGGCAGTACCTTTACCTGGTCATTTTTATGGAAATCTGAAATTCAATACGTGCCTGGCATTTTATATGTAAACCTTTTACGTTGGAATTTAATAATGTAACAATTTCAGCTATTTAATTTATTACGTGTGCAATAGACACTATTATAATATAAGATAATTTGATATTAAATGTTTTGGTTATCGTAAGGTAAAACCTTGTTGATATTTTTTTGCGACTCGGTCTTACGAGATACCTTTTGTTTTGATAAAGGAAAAGTTTTTATTACTTTATAAATTCTGATGAGGTGTGTTTTCTCATGCTTGTTTATCAGACTGATCTGGGCATTCCTCCCTTTCAATGCTCACATCAGACCGAGTATATACACAGGTTTAGATTTGGTGCTTTTGGAGCTTCAACAAGCGAGCTGGAGATCTTCAGGTCCTATACACATATTTATTATTTTTCCGCCGCTTTGCATTGTTGTTATCAGTGTAAATTATCAACATTTATGAGAATAGGTTATTATAACTGTTCAAAATGATGATTACTTATTATGTACTCTGATATTGATTTATATATATATTATAGTTTCTTTGAAAAGATTATATGATCTATATTATATGTTATTCATCTACGATGTGAGATTTTGTATTGTTTTGGTTCTACTTCTCTTTTCTTCTTCTCTTCTCTTCATCTTTCTTCTCTCTTTCTTCTCACCCTCTCTTTTCTTTCTCATGATCATCTACAATCGGTGCGCTTTAGGTCGGACACGCATGGTTTGTTGTTGGATTCAAAGGGTGTCGAGTGCGGGTCATCACACAAATGCAAACTCGGATGCAAAAACTAATGTTGGTGCTGAGATTCTACCAGTTGACATAGGGATAATGTATCGGTTCTTCATGAATATGATGTAAGATGGAACAGTTGCGGGAGTAGCTGTAGGGAATGTTGGAGAAGCTAATCTGGTGGCCTCAGTTAGCAATAATTATGCCAAGCTAAGCAGGGATTATGCTAGTCTTGGAGGAAACCCTTTTCTAGGAACCGAGGATGCAATAGGAGTGGATAACTGGCTATTGCGTTGAGAAAGGATATTTTTAGATCTCGGCTTTATGGATATGCATAAGAGGAGAATTGCTTCAAGGCAATTGTAGGGAGCTACATTGTTTTGGTGGAACGGAGTTACCGTAGGGGAGCCAGAGGAAGACTTAACTTGGGCTGAATTTCAAAGGAAGTTCGAAGAAAGATTTCTATTAGAGGTCGCCAAGTCAGCATTTCGCAGGAAGCTTGCAGATTTAGTCCAGGGGGATAGATTGGTGATTGAGTATGCTACAGAGTTTGATGAGCTGTCCTGTTACAGATATGCTACTGTGGATGATATCATTCCAAGGAATGATAAGTTTACCAAAGGGTTAAATCCTAAGATCGCTAGAGCAACCATGCAAAACCTTCGAGATCCGTGTCATATTGTAAATGCCCGCTTTCTCGTACTCTTTGAATTAACAATAAACAACACATGTCTAACTCAAATTGCACGAAAAGACGGATCTTTAAGGTTAATAAAGAAAAGTAGACAAAACAGAATCTCACACGAATGGAATAACATATAATATTTCAATACTAATCTTTACAGCGGAAAATTTAAAATACATTATCAGAGTCTAACCTAGATTCAGCTTGGACGGATATAAACATCTGTCCTTACAGTTGCTGACAAACATCAAACAAAGTACACTAAGTACAGCGAATAATAGAATATGTCCATACGTCGATGAATATCTCCAGCTATCCTCTGGAAACTCCAACCGTCTTCGACTAACTTGAAACTACTCGGATCTGACCCAAATATTGAGAATACCCGAATCAGGCTTGATAAACCAGCATGAGAAAAACTCAATAATAAATGACAGTGTCATATATCAGCCTTTGGATAAAATCCTTGAATAAAGAGTATCTCATAAGACCACGCCCATGCATAAACACGGACGGGTTTTTACCTTATGATAACTAAAACACTTTTATATCAAAACCTTTGATATTATTTCTAGTGAATCTGTTTGAAAACATTTACAAATAAACTTATTAATTTTATCTGAAATGGTTACCCATATAGCATTTCGAGGCTATTCATTACGCCAATACAAACAAAACTGTAGGTTCTTATTGGAGAACGGATTTCCATACAAATGACCAGGCGAAGGATCTACCTTTTGAAATGGGCACACCTCTAGATGGATGTCCCGAGAAACCAACACACAGCTTCTCTACCAACATACGACCGGCCCACCTCTACAACTAGATGGTACCGAATATGTCATCCCACGGTCGTTACCGACCTTTATCCAAGAGCTTTCTTTCCATATACCACATTAATTAACATCCTGAATGTCATAGCGGGAAGAAATACATCTAGAAGCGGATGATCATACCCTAATTGGGAATTACCCACTTAGCCTTGCCGCATTTAATCTTGTTTCGGTCATTTCCGTTTTGATGAGGCTTAAGGCAAATGATTACCTTTTCACATAGCATATCACATCTTTGAATGCCACATTGCCATTTTCGTTTAACTACTAATTGCCTTCCACAAAAATACAACCCTTGAGCTCGTATGTCTCAAGGAGGGTGTTAAGCTAAGAGAAGTTACCTTCTCCGCCACCACTGACGTACGATTGTAATAACCAATATATGTAATATTTAGAAATGCAATGTCAGACAAACATCCATACAAGTTGTCCAAGAACAGGACAAACTGAAGGCACTCTCCTACTACCACTAGTAGAGAATAGTCCTTGCAATCCAAAAAATCTCCACAATGAGGAGACCACTGCTATATATAACTCGGGAGCTACCCAGATCAAGTCAACAAGCACTCCTCACGCCATAAAGATCCACGGTCTTCAATCATCTTCAACATGTCTTCACGTTCGAACGTATACATCGGTTCGAAGTGGTTTTCGGATAGGAATTTCTCAAATCCGACCCTGGTTCCTTCGAAATCCAATTATCGATAAAAAGTGAATATGAGTATACAGGATTCATTAAGTCTCTTTTCACTTTATTCTTTTTGGCCGATTTCGAAATTTCTTTCTTTTGACTTAGGATACTTTCTAAGAAATTCATTCTTTTGCTTTGGAAAATATCTCAGATTTCCTTACTTAATTATTGATCCAAATTTCTTAACTTTTAGACGGGTCAAAAATAACGTTATTTAAGACATCATTTACGATAAACCCTAAATCAATCTTAGCAAACATTTTTGAGTAAATAGGATCATAGAAATCGTTCATTTTGGATATTGCTTTAACTTTGGATAATACTAACCTTCTTTTATTTTGAAAACTTCATACGATCTTTTTCATTTAAAAGCATCCGGGCTTTCCTTTCGATCTGTTCCACCCTTCGCCTAAGAAAAGAAAACATAGGCCAGGTAAGTTTAGGAAACTAGTTGCTCCATCCCTAACCTTAATTAGTTAAACACCTTGTTTTATCTTCCCAGATCTCACAGACGGGAAAATGTACTAGTTGTTTCCGCATACTCTGATTTTCCACATTATTTTGGAATTGCTTATAAATATTCCAAGTTATCTTTCAAAATGCTTAATTATCCTTTTTAAAACATTCACACTTGATTCTGGTAAAATCTTTATTACATTTAAACTCATTTTCAAAAGGTTATAGAATTCACACAATAAAAGTGCTGCGGAAAGTGCCATATAAGCTTATTTGATTTGAATAACTTTTAAACATTCGATAATTCATATTTCCCAATCCAAATCTCTTTTAAATCATTTAAATAGATTTATCAAATTTATCCCATATTTTTCCACAATTAAAAACATCCATTTAAACAGATTTCCTATTACGGTCGCTTAACTATACTAGTGCGATTTTTCTGAAAAATTGATTTGGACTTATTTCAAAATCTACTCGATGAAACTTTGATTTCCATTCTTCGTTTAGAAGATATGGATATAATAGTCCGGAATTTTCTAATCTCGAAAAATTCCAAGCTATATTCCACTCTATATACTCATTTGAACTTTTCGGCACGAAATCGCGAACTACCGTTGCGCGACGCATCTAGTTTTAACTTATTTTTCAATATTTAAAAAAATCTATTCTAATTGGATTTCAACACTTATAAAATCATTAAAAATCATTTTAAATCAATATTTTTTAAAGTATTTAAAATATATTTTCACTATTAACACATTATATTATTTTATTCCTATTATTTTAATATTAAATTTTAAATTCCAATTTCAATTTGATTTCAATTCTAATCTCAAACTAAACACATTTAAAACTTAGATTTCAAATCTAATTTCAATTTAAATTTCAATTCAATCTCAAACTAAACTTCACTTTCTCAAAATTTATTTCAATTTCAGTTTCACTATTCATCTCAATTTCAATTTAACTATCCTTTTCAAAACCGTTTCATTCAAATTATCTTTCATTTTAGGTTTAATTTTACTTCTAAATGAAAAGAGACCTATTTTTTCAAAATATCTCATATTACTAAAATAGGGTCTAATTAAACAAAGGGATTACTTAATTAATAGAAATTTGATGTCCAAATTATCATCACAACCATACAACAATTATATAACACTAGCATATTCAATACGGTATATGTCATAATATTACTATGGATTATCCAACATATTCAAACAATCAATCAAACATCCATATCATCAAATAGTGATTATCTAACATAACATTAAACATGATAATCAATATAATTCAAAAAGCGTTGAGAATTTCTCACCTTAAACCAAAACGTTTAATTTCGTACCAACATTCATTTAATTTAACGCTTCACTAAACCTTTCTAAATCTTATCATAACCATGCTTCCAAGTGCTCGACCATCTCTACTTGCTTTGCTCACGTCCTCTCCTTGTCAACTCCCTAACTCACGGCCTAAGGCCCTTTTTAAGAAGAAGAAGTAGTGAATTAAGAAGAGGTTAGAGAGTAACAAGTGGATTAGTGCTTAAGCACTCCACTATTTTTAACCCTCCTACCTCTTTTAAAGAGGAGAAGCCATTAATGAGCAAAATAAAGCTCAAAAATGAAGAAGAAGAAGAAGCAGAATGAGAGGTGTGAAGAAAATGAGTGAAAGTATAGTGGTATTTATAGCAAAAATTTCCTATGTAAATTACATTTTTAACCTTAGCCAAAATGACTAAAATACCCTTCTACTTTTTGAATTTTCAACTTATGTTCTTTCCTTTCCAAGATGAGAAAGGATGTGCATTAATGAGAAGAGAAGGTTGGATGTGATGTCAAGTCCTTAAGTAATGATTTTGTCTTTTTTCTTTACTTTTTAAATTACATAATTACCCTTTTGCTCCGTTTCCATGCATACACATAACATCCCATAAATGAGACATGACATATATGTAATGATGTTATTTGTAAAGATTTAAAATAAAACTTAATTAATCAAATCATGTCTTTTCACTTTTTACACTCTTTTATGCAAACTTTTCAAAAGTAAACCCTTTTTGTCTTTAGTGCTAAATGTAAAGTGTTTAAATAGTTTGTAAACTTGTATTTATGTGTTACAAAATGTATCAAGTTGCAACAACTTGTCGATAACTTGTTTTGGTTGAAAACTGTGTTTTTGTCGACAAATTTTACCGTCAAAATTTGACGTTTTTGTTTAGCTATATATTGAAGTAAACCAAACTTTAAAATGAACTTTTTACTTCTTTAAATAAATTAAAACATGTCTCTTTATATTTTAAAATTATCTTAAATTAATATCAAAATCTCTAATTTTACAGCGAATGTAAAACTAACAAAATACGACAAATTTTGGCTATTTTGTAAAACGATTATCAATATTCCTTTAAATCTTTTAATATACTTTTATTATCTTTATTACATGTTTTAAATAATATTTATCTTTTTAAATAAATATTTAACCCATTTATTTAAGAATTTATTTATTTTAACAACAATTAACTTTTGTCGATTTGTTCTAAAACCCAAATTTATACTTTTTAATTTATTAACTATAAGAATAGATAATTTATTTACTATATATAACATATTTATTTTAAGATTTAAACTCCTTTTTAAATTTAAAACGAATGAAATCTCTCATTTTTGAAGTAGCGAAATTACGGGTCGTTACATTCTCCCTATTTTAAAGCATTTCGTCCTCGAAATGAAAGTTAGATAAAGGAATCTATCTTATACTCACATCCTCAAATAATTTGACTTATTTCTACTGATGATAGAAAAGAAGAAGGTCGATATCATAACAACACTAGAAGCAAATGATGTCAAACATACATACGGAGATTCCCCACACTAACCTGAGTACATATCATGTACTTACGGTTATATATACATATATCAAGTCAAATTTCTATCCTACCCATCCTAGTGCATACTGCACACTTAATAATATATACAACAACCAAACAAGACTATGCATGCAAAACAACCACACTGATACTATATCAAGATAAACAAATACATCCACGTAACTCATTCCCTGTCCTGAGCATGTACTATACTTGAGGTCTATATATATACATACCAAAACATCAGTCCAACCATTATATCTTAGTGCCTACTATTTGAGCTAACTATCCAACTGCTAAGTAGACATACCAAAAACAACATACTATATGTGATGTTTGATTCGATCTATTATTCGAATCGGCAACTTTTACTCCGAACTAGCATCGATCCACCGATTTTGTAGTGCAGACTTTGATCAGACTTCCTGATCACAAACCCTTGCTTTCCTTTCATAGCTCTCAACTATGATAGAAAACTTGATCATATAATCACAAACTCTTATCAATGCTCGCCGTCAAGAATCGAGTGATAATTCTTTTTTCGGATTGGTGTAAACACCTCAAAGTTCTGTACTCAACTCTTAGATCAAGTTTTATGTGCTGAAATGATGTACATCTAACTTATGTACTTATCCACATTCATTTTTACCTAATACATTTCTTCAAAATTTCTACTAATCCAAGTTTATTTAACAACCATTTACTTTCTTACTAGATCCATTATTCCTTAAGCATACAAATATGACTTAAATTTGTATAATATACTTTTGCTTCCTAAGAGTACATATACATATCCTCAAACTTCAAATTGTTATTACTTCAACTAAGGTGTTTAACTAATATTGAACTCTACTATTATCTCAAATTGATAAGTTATAAAACTCAACCCTTAGTTTTCTTTATCTAAGGTTTTCATTTAGCTAATATTATTTATCCACTCCATATATTAATAAGACAACTTTACTAAGTGTACACCTTTTTCTCACTGATTCTATGATTAACTACTTAACTTATTTACCTATCCATTTTCTAAATCAAATTTCTTAATCTTAAATTTATTAGATACCTTATAGTTAAATTATGAAACTTAATTCATGTGGTATTTGTTATTTAAAATTTTCATCCAACAATCAACCTATTAACCATATTATTCAAAAATATCCACTTCTATTCTTACTTCATTTTGAATTACAAATGTTACCCTAAATGTATCACTAATTCAAATTTTTATATTAGGATGATATTTCTTATATCTTTTGTTCCTAAATTTCACTTTGATTTTAACCTAGTCAAAGTGTCTAAATTTCAAATTAACTTAACCCTTTTATATGTTATAGAACTTAACCTTTCATATTATATTTACCCAAAATTTCAATTTTGGCTTATCTTTTTCTATTTTATTGATAACAATTTTTTTCTATGTGTACATTTTCTCTTTACCTTCTCTAATTACAACTTGTAACTTCAATATTATCATCAAATATCTTACAACCAAATTATGAATTTTACTTCACAAGATATTTGTACTTAGCTTTTAAATCCATTCATTATGATAATCACTTAATCATTATTATTTCCTAATAACCAAAGTTCTAGGGGTATATGATCAAAATTCTAAATTCTAGCTTTTAACTAATTGATTCTATATGGAATATATTATAGTCAAATTATGCAATTCTAATCACAAGATATTCATATTTTGGTTTGGCTAAGCAAAATTACAATCAATCCTTAATTTCTAACCCAAAAGATAATAATATCCCCTTTAATATTTCTAATATAAACCCAAGGTAAAATTATTTCATTTAGCATCTTTAAAACAAAATCATTTTTATAAAATTAAAAAATTCGCGCTCATATATATATATATATATATATATATATATATATATATATATAATACTCTCATAACTCATTCTAGGGTTTTACTAACCCTATCTCTATTGAGTTTCTCGTCCTAGGATATTACTAATCATATCTCTGATGAGACTTTACCTATAACAGAGCCAAGGTTCTCGCTTAACCTTCATCTCTGATACCAAATGTAAAGGTCCGTTTTCTCGTACTCTTTGAATTAACAATAAACCACACATGTCCAACTCAAATTGCACGAAAAGACGGATCTTTAATGTTAATAAAGAAAAGTAGACAGAACAGATTCTCATACGAATGGAATAACATATAATATTTCAATAATAATCTTTACAGCGGAAAATTTTAAAATACATTATCAGAGTCTAACCTAAATTTAGCTTGGACAGTTATAAACATCTGTCCTTACAGTTGCTGACAAACATCAAACAAAGTACACTAAGTACAACGGATAATAGAATATGTCCATACGTCGATGAATATCTCCAGCTCTCCTCTGGAAACTCCAACCCTCTTCGACAAACTTGAAACTACTCGGATCTGACCCGAATATTGAAAATACCCAGATCAGGCTTTATAAACCAGCGTGAGAAAAATTCAATAATAAATGACAGTGTCGTATATCAGCCTTTGGATAAAATCCTTTGAAATAAAGAGTATCTCATAAGACCACGCCCATGCATAAACACGGACTGGTTTTTACCTTATGATAACTAAAACACTTTTATATCAAAACCTTTGATATTATTTCTAATGACATTTCTTTGAAAACATTTACAAATAAACTTATTAATCTTATCTGAAATGGTTACCCATATAGCATTTCGAGGCTATTCATTAGCCAATACAAACAAAACCGTAGGTTCTTATTGGAGAATGGATTTCCATACAAATGACCAGGCGAAGGATCTACCTTCTGAAATGGGTACACCTCTAGATGGATGTCCCGAGAAACCATCACATAGTTTCTCTACCAACATAAGACAGGCCCACCTCCATAACTAGATAGTACCGAATATGTCATCCCCCGGTCGTTACCGACCTTTATCCGAGAGCTCTCTTCCATACACCACATTAATTAACATCCCGAGCATCATAGCAGGAAGAAATATATCTAGAAGGGGATGACCATAACCTAATTGGGATTTACCCACTTAACCTTGTCGCATCTAATCCTGTTTCGGTCATTTCCGGTTTGATGAGGCTTAAGGCAAACGATTACCTTTTCACATAGCACATATCACATCTTTGAATGCCAAATTTCCATTTCTGTTTAACTACTAATTGCCTTCCACAAAAATACAACCCTTGAGCTCGTATCTCTCAAGGAGGGTGTTAAGCTAAGAGAAGTTGCCTTCTCCGCCACCATTGATGTACGTTTGTAAGAACCAATGTACGCCATCTTTAGAAATGCAATGTCAGACAAACGTCCATACAAGTTGTCCAAGAACAGGACAAACCGAAGGAACTCTCCTACTACCACTAGTAGCGAGCAGTCCTTGCAATTCGAAAAATCTCCACAACGAGGAGACCACTGCTATATACAACTCGGAAGCTATCCAGAGCAAGTCAACAAGCATTCCTCACGCTATAAAGATCCACGGTCTTCAATCACCTTCAACATGTCTTCACGTTCGAACGCATACATTGGTTCGAAGTGGTTTTCGGATAGGAATTTCCCAAATCCGACCCCGATTCCTTCGAAATCCAATTATCGATAAAAAGTGAATATGAGTATACAGGATTTATTAAGTCCTTTTCACTTTAATTCTTTTTGGCCGATTTCAAAATCTCTTTCTTTTGACTTAGGATACTTTCTAAGAAACTCACTCTTTTGCTTTGGAAAATATCTCAAATTTCCAAACTCAATTCTTGATCCAAATTTCTTAATTTTTAGGCGGGTCAAATACAATGTTATTTAATACATCGTTTATGATAAACCCTAAATCAATCTTAGCAAACATTTTTGAGTAAATAGGATCATAGAAATTGTTCATTTTGGAGATTGCTTAAACTTTGGATAATACCAATCTTCTTTTATTTTGAAAACTTCATACGATCTTTTTTATTTAAGAGCATCTGGGCTTTCCTTTCGATCTGTTCCACCCCTCGCCTAAGAAAAGAAAACATAGGCAGGTAAGTTCAGGGCACCGGTTGCTCCATCCCTAACCTTAGTTAAATACCTTGTTTTATCTTTCCAGATCTCACAGGCGGGACAAATGTACTAGTCCTTTCCGTATACTCAGATTTTCCACTTTATTTTGGAATTTCTTATAAATATTCCAAATTATCTTTCAAAACACTTAATTATCCTTTTTAAAACATTCACACTTGATTCTGGAAAAATTGTTATTACATTTAAACTCATTTTCAAAAGGTTATAGAATTCGCAGCATAAAAGTGCTGCGGAAAGTGCCATATAAGCTTATTTGATTTAAATAACTTTTAAACATTCGGTAATTCATATTTCCCAATCCAAATCTCTTTTAAATAATTTACATAGATTTATCAAATTTATTCCATATTTTCCATAATAAAAAACATCCATTTAAACAGATTTCCTGTTGCGGCCACTTAACTACACTAGCGCGATTTTTCTGAAAAATTTATTTGAACTTATTTCAAAATCTACTCGATGAAACTTTGATTTTCTTTCTTCGTTATAATAGTCCGGAATTTTCTTACTCAAAGAATTCCAAGCTATATTCCACTTTATACACTCATTTGAATTTTTCGGCGCGAAATCGCGAACTACCGTTGCACGATGCGTCTAGTTTTAACTTATTTTTCATATTTAAAATAATCTATTCAAATTGGATTTCAACATTTATAAAATCATTACAAATCATTTTAAATCAATGTTTTCACTTTTTAAAGTATTTAAAATATATTTTCACTATTACCACATTATAATATTATTTTATTCCTATTATTTTAATATTAAATTTTAAATTCCAATTTCAATTTGATTTCAATTCTAATCTCAAATTATACACATTTAAAACTTAGATTTCAAATCTAATTTCAATTTAAATTTCAATTCAATCTCAAACTAAACTTCACATTTTCAAAATTCATTTCAATTTCACTATTCATCTCAATTTCAATTTCAATTTAACTATCCTTTTCAAATCCGTTTCATTCAAATTATCGTCCTTTTAACTTTAATTTCACTTATAAATGAAAAGACGTCTATTTTTTCAAAATATCTCATATTACTAAAATAGTGTCTTATTAAACAAAGGGATTACTTAATTAATTGGAATTTGATGTCCAAATTATCATCACAACCATACAACAATCATATAACACTAACATATTCAATATGGTAAATGTCATAACATTTCTATGGATTATCCTACATATTCAAACAATCAATCAAACATCCATATCATCAAATAGTGATTATCTAAAATAACAATTAAACATGATAATCAATATAATTCAAAAAGCGGTGAGAATTTCTCACCTTAAACCAAAACGTTTAACTTTCTAACAACATTCATTTAATTCAACGCTTCACTAAACTTTTCTAAACCTTATCATAACCATGCTTCCAAGTGCTCGACCATCTCCATCTCTACTTGTTTTGCTCACATCCTCTCCTTGTCAACTCCCAAACTCACGGCCTAAGGCCCTTTTTAAGAAGAAGTGAATTAAGAAGAGGTTAGAGAGTAACAAGTGGATTAGTGCTTAAGCACTCCACTATGTTTAAACTTCCTACCTATCTTAAAGAGGAGAAGCCATTAATGAGCAAAAGAAAGCTCAAAAATGGAGAAGAAGAAGAATGAGAGGTGTGAAGAAAATGAGTGAAAGTGTAGTGGTATTTGTAGCAAAAACTTTCAATGTAAATTACATTTTTAACCTTAGCCAAAATGACTAAAATACCCTTCTACTTTTTGGATTTTCAACTTACTTTCTTTCCTTTACAAGATGAGAAAGGATGTGCATTAATGAGAAGAGAAGGTTGGATGTGATGTTAAGTCCTTAAGTAATGATTTTGTCTTTTTTCTTTACTTTTTAATTGCATAATTACCCTTCTGCTCTTTTTCCATGTATACACTTAACATCCCATAAATGAGACATGATATATATGTAATGATGTTGTTTGTAAAGATTTAAAGTAAAACTTAATTGGTGAAATCATGTCTGTTCACTTTTTACACTCTTTTATGTAAACTTTTCAAAAGTAAACCCTTTTTATCTTTAGTGCTAAATGTAAAGTGTTTAAATAGTTTATAAACTTGTATTTATGTGTTAGAAAATGATCAACTTGCAACAACTTGTCGACAACTTGTTTTGTTTGAAAACGGTGTTTTTGTCGACAAATTTTACCGTCAAAATTTGACGTTTTTGTTAAGCTATATATTGAAGTAAACCAAACTCTAAAATGAACTTTTTACTTCTTTAAATAAATTAAAACATGTCTCTTTATATTTTAAAATTATCTTAAATTAATATCAAAATCTCTAATTGTATAGCGTATGTAAAACTGACAAAATGCGATAAATTTTGGTTATTTTCGTAAAACGAATATAAATATACTTTTAAATATTTTAATATACTTTTATTATCTTTATTAGATGTTTTGAATAATATTTATCTTTTTTAAATAAATATTTAAATCCATTTATTTAAGCCTTTATTTATTTTTAACAATACTTAACTTTTGTCGATTTGTTCTAAAATCCAAATTTATACTTTTTAATTTATTAACTATAAGAACTGATAATATATTTATTTTAAGACTTAAACTCCTTTTTAATTTTAAAATGAACGAAATCAATCATTTTCGAAGTAGCAAAATTATGGGTCGTTACATTCTCCCCTACTTAGAAGCATTTAGTCCTCGAAATGAAAGTTAGATAAAGGAATCTATCTCATACTCATATCCTCAAATAATTTGACGTATTTCTACTGATGATAGAAAAGAAGAAGGTTGATATTGTAACAACCCGGTATTTCGCGTCTGTTTATAATCGACATTTAAACGATTAATATTTTCGCTAATTACCAATTGAAGTTTTTGAATTTGAATTAAAATTCTTTTCATAAATTTGTTTAAGAATTTTAATGGGCTTTAAAAATTGTTTTGGCCCCTTTCTTTTGTTGCCGTGACGGGTAACAAAGCAAAATACCGATCCCCCTCTCTCATTTTCATTTTTATCCGAAACCCCAAACGAAAAGAAAAATGGAGGCCTTCTTTGTCGAATTAGGGCTTCGACTTCTTTCTCGAATTAGGGCTTCGTTCTGATGATTGATTAAGCTCTTGCTCGCGCTTGTTCTCTGATGATTGATTCGCATTGCTCCTCTGTTGATTGATTCTCGTGCTTGGCTCGCTCGCTCTCTGATGATCGAGTTCGCAAATCAGGTAAGTGATTCCTTCACTTACATCTAATTCAGACCCTAGTTTGATTTTTCATATGCTCACTTGTTGTGTGCTAAAGTGGCTTTGATTCTTTGCTACTTGAATTACACGGCCGTGACTTTCCTCTTTTAATTTGTGACTTTTTTCAAAGATACGTTCACGAATTTTCTTGTTGACTTCTATATGCTTCCACATGATTTCGACTTCAAACATGTTATTCACTGTTTCCTTATGAACTTCTTTGATTTCATGTGCATTGAGCTTTGACCCTGTGTTGTTCATCTGCATGTAACTGTTGGCCTAGTTTCTGTTGGTCGTGGCTTAGTTTGTGTTGTTGTCACTATACCTGTAGCTTGCATCACTGCCATACTTGATATTGTAGTCTCTGTTTTGATTTGCATTAGTGCAGTTTCCATATTGATGCCTGTTCGGACTTGTTCCTTCACTTTGCTTGAGCAGTTAGCATTGAGACTGTATGATTCATTGTGTACTATGGTAGCACTTGCAGTTTCACACAACCTTGAGTTTACACTGTGCATTTACATATGCAATTTTTAGTGCAGTGCCACTGTTGTGAACTGTGTCTTGGTCTTTGAGTATTTTTGAGTTTGTTCTTCTTCTACCTGTTGCACTTGCAGTGTCACTTCTTGTAGTCTGGTATCTGATCATTTGTATCAGTGTTGTTTTTATTCCTGTTGCATTTCTTTGCTTGTTGTCCAGTTGCACTTCTTTGACTTCAATGCATATTATTGCAGTTGCCACTGCCTTCACTTGTACATGTTCATTGAATTTGAATATGTTGCATTGGTCTGTGTATACTTCTGCTGCCACTGTGTACACTTCTGTTGCCACAGTGTTCATTTATGGTTATTCAAAACCATTTCATTGTTGGGAACTGTTACCTTGCATTGATGCCTTGTCCTCATTTCAATTGGTCACCATTGCATACATGTTTATGCACTTTACTCCTATAGCTTGTGTTAGATGCAGCTTCGACTTTGCTCTGAATTGCAGTCCGCCCTTGTGTTGTGTGCTGTGGTGCCACATCAGTGGTGCTCTCACCTTCATTCGGTTGTGTCTTCATGTTGTACACTGCCTTGTGCACTTGCTCATTTGGGTTGTATTGTCTCTCGTTGTACATTCTTTTGCACCGGTAAGTGTTGATGTTCTACATATATGTACTGCCCTTGTACATGCTTCATTGCATCTTCTTCTAATTGTTAACTTGCATACTTGTGGTGGCTGTAATATTGTTGCAGTTTGCCCTTGATTGTTGTCGTTGCGTTGAGTCACTGACTTGACCTTAGCATTTAGTGGTTTTCAAATTCACTTGAGTTGAATCCGGTACTTCGGGTTTGACCTTGTGCTCGGTTGTGAATTTTCATTGTGTACATATCACCATAGTGGCAGGGCAGTGCACGCAAGCGTGAACTGCAGCCACACGGTATTCATTGGGTACGTCATCACTGTAGTGGCAAGGCAGTGCACGCAAGCGTGAACTGCAGCCACACGGTATTGGTTTTATTGTTATTTCTTTTGCTTTTGATTTATGAAACTATTTCGTATTCCTTATGTTGTAGTGGCGTGGCAGTATACGCGTGCGTATACTGCAGCCCTACTCGTGTTGACCTTTTAATTGTTGTTCCAATGGTTTTGAATTGGTTCGCGTTATATTTACCGTTATTCGATTTCTTATTTAAGAATCAGATAGGTAAATTTATTTCTGTGACTGTCACCTATTCATTATTTAATTATTATTGCTTCTGTGCATTAATAACTGAGTTTGAATTAGACTGACCCGGGTATTATTTTCTTTTGAATGTAATACTCGGGTCATACCGAGTATTTTCAGGTTGTAGATATTCTGCTTTGGGGTGCTGCTTGAGCTATGAAGACTTTTCATATCTTTTGGAGTTGTCGTGTCATAGTATAGGTTGATATGTATTCATGTATATTAGTCGATAATGTACTTGTATATATAACTTCCTGAGTCGACTGTTGTAGTTGTATCACATGTACCGTGTCAAATGTATTGTAACTGACATCAGTTATTATATATATATATGAGACTTTCTGTTTCATCTGTGTTATTATTTTATATTTTTGTCCTAGACTATTATAGCCACTGTGTAGTAGCTTTGAGTTTGCATCGGCATGTCGGATTTCCTCCTGAAATGAAATCCATGTTTTACTATCTGGCATATCGGTGCTCGCACAAAGCAATTACACGGATGGTCGCTCCTCAACAGCCTCATTCTCCGCGCTAGTTGACAGCACTACACCGTAGTGTTCTTGGCTAGCGTGGGCATAGAGGTGGGGCGTCACAGCTTGGTATCAGAGCCTGGGGTTTAGGACGAATATAAAACATAACTAGATGGGACATGTGCTACAACTATTTGTCGATGTTTTGTCTCACATCTTTATCTAAGTTCATCTTTGATTGTTAGGTATGAATTCCTAACGCTTATTTATGAGCATTGTTGCTATTCTCTGTCGCACTTGCTCATTTGAGTTTACACTTCTAAGTATCATTGAGAATATGCTCTACCAAGTTGCATATTGCTGCAACTCGTACTCACTTCGATTAGAACTCGCATTGTTTATTCGAACTGCTGTATATATGCATTCTAGTCTCTGATTCGTGTACTTAATGCAGTCTCCATGCAATTAGGTTTTGGGTATCAATCTTTGAGACAAATTGCATTTCAATTGTCGACTCTGTCTGTTTATCCATGGTTTGTTGGCTTTCATGTGCCTCTCTCTGATAGTTCTAAAATTTCTTTGGTATAAAAGAAATTGTCTTGGACTTTGCCTTGTCGATATCGACATTGACTTGACTTTTACTTTTGCTAAAGTCATTCAAGCATTTATGCCCGTTCTGCTTTGTTTTTCCAATTGTTGATCGATTCTTCTTTTCGGATTAGTTGTTATCACTTTTGTCGACTTTGATAACTTCTATTTCAGGAATTTTTGGGTATTCCTACTTTGATGGATTGGAATCGAATTCTTCGGATTTTATTCACGTCTTCGAATGTGAATCTTAGTGAATTGATTTGGTTTTCGAATTTAATCGATTCTTAATTATTTCCCGATTTGTTGCTTTTATTTATTAGCAACTTTGATGACCTTTTCTTCGGGATTTTTGTGAACATACCTTTCGATGAATTCGGTATCGATTTCTTTGGATTCTATTCACGTCTTCGTATGTGAATTCTTGTGATTGATTGTTTCTACAATCATTTTTGTGATTTGTCACTTTAAAAATATAAAGGTCTCAATACTAGTAGTAAATATCAAAACTCTTTTATCAAAATGTTTTCAACTCTATTTTCAATACCAAACTCGTTTTTAAAACCGTTTTCCAATCTATTAGTATATACAAATCTTTATTTCACTCGTATGAGAAATCTAATTAAACGGCTTAGTAAAACAAGTGGTATGAAACGCTTGCGTTTACTTCGTCGGTTAATTGTTGGACTTGTTCGATTGAACCTCTAGTGACAATTTTATTAGTGAAGATTTACAGTTTGTTCGTAAATATTTAAGTTAAGCAAGTGGTTATGGGACATGAAGCTAAACTTTTACATTTACTAGCTTAGTGTAATTGACACTTCTCGTTGATCATGACGATCACTTTTATGATTTAGACTAGCAATTGAGCGATGTCTCTTTGTCGGCGAGGATGGCTTAGACCTCGTCGGTGTGATTTTGACTCACACATATCTCTTTGTCGGCGAGGATAGCTTAAGCCTCGTCGGTGTGATTTTGACTCACACATATCTCTTTGTCGGCGAGGATAGCTTAGGCCTCGTCGGTGTGATTTTGACTCACACATATCTCTTTGTCGGCGAGGATAGCTTAGGCCTCGTCGGTGTGATTTTGACTCACACATATCTCTTTGTCGGCGAGGATAGCCTAGGCCTCGTCGGTGTGATTTTGACTCACACATATCTCTTTGTCGGCGAGGATAGCTTAGGCCTCGTCGGTGTGATTTTGACTCACACATATCTTTTTGTTTGCGAGGTTAGACTAGACACCACTTGTGTGATTCCACTCACACATACCTTTTTTGATTTTTGGTTAGTTTGGACCTCAATCTGTGTGATTTCGACTCACACATGTGGTGTAGCGCCCCATGGTCTTCGGGCCATTCGTGTGTCAAAATTAATGGCTTGCAACCATGAGATAGCGTCTCGTTATGCGTTGCACGTGTTGGTGATTTGCATGCTCATGTGTAGGTGAGATTCCGTGCTCCCGTTCTCGCTTTGCGTTGCAGATGTTGATGATTTATCATGCTCACGTGTAGGTGAGATTCCGTGCTCCCGTTCTCGCTTTGCATTGCACGTGTTGGTGAGTTTTCATGCTCGCATGTAGGTGAGTTTTCGTGCTCCCGTTCTCGTTATGCGTTGCACGTGCTGATGAATTTTCATGCTCGCATGTAGGTGACTTTTCGTGCTCCCGTCCTCGTTATGCGTTACATATGTTGATGAGTTTTCATGCTCGCGTGTAGGTGAGTTTTCATACTCTCCTTCGAGTTTTCATACTCCGTTTGAGTTTTCATACTCTCCTTCGAGTTTTCATACTCCGTTCGAGTTTTCATACTCCGTTCGAGTTTTCATACTCTCCTTCGAGTTTTCATACTCCGTTCGAGTTTCCATATTCCCGTTCGAGTTTTCATACTTCGTTCGAGTTTTCATACTCCGTTTGAGTTTTCATACCCTGTTCGAGTTTTCATACTCTCCTTCGAGTTTTCATACTCCGTTCGAGTTTCCATACTCCCGTTCGAGTTTTCATACTCTCATCTTGTGATTTTCTGGATTTCTTGTGTAGTCTTCTGGAATTTGTGCTTCACCAATTTTTGTGATTTCTATTGATAAGTTTTATCAACTCTTGTGCATTGGTGAATTCGTGTGTTATTGACTTGTTATGAATACAAGTCTAGGGTATGATACCCCTTTCCATCTTTGAGAAGATTCTTGTGATATTGATTATCTCTTATCGGTTGATCTCCTGTTGATCATTATTTACATACTTATAGTCATATGTCATTATGGATATTTTATGTTATGCCATATCTTTTATTCTATGACATACTCCCGTTGGAGTTTTCATACTCCCGTTTGAGTTTTCATACTCATTTTTTAATTTCTGATTATCGCTTGTGATAATCAGATATTTGAGGTTTAATTACCGTTTGGGATAATTAAATATTTGTGATTTGAAATTTTCGATTATCGTTTTTTTGATAATCTTGTTGATTTGAAATTTGATTATCGTTTGTGATAATTGAATATTACTGATAATTGCATTTATTCAGTTTATTTCATCCATTTTTAGAAGATGATTTTGTGCTTGTATTGCCCATCGAGTGCTTTAAGAATTCTGGTCGATGCGCTTGATCAACGTTATCGATAGGAATCTCCTAGACGCTTTGATGAGACAATCAGACACAATAAATTAAGTTATAAAATGTAAATTTTTCTGAAAAGATAATTACATAAAGTAAATTGTAAATTTCGAAAGTTTTAGCTTTTCGGGAAATAATATTATTTAAAACAACTCTTTTCCGATACTTCTATTCTTGCGATTCCCGAAGGGAACCAAGACTTCATCGTTTGTACCAATGCTAATCGTATTGGTTTGCATGCCATTCTCTTTCATAAGAGAACGTGCTGTCTCTTGTGTTTCTAAATCATTGATGCCTATTGAGACTAGATATGACACTCATGGTCTAGTGCTCTTGGCTATTGATTTCGTTCTTCAAAATCTGGCATCATTATTTTGGGTGAGAAATTTGTTCTCTACCCTGACCATGAATCTTGGGAATATTTATTTTCTCATAAGGAACTTAATTTGCGTCAACCACGTTGACTCGAGTTCCTTACATCTTATGACCTTGATATTATTTACCACTCCCGGATGGGAAATCGTGTTGCCGATACACTTAGTCGTAGGCAACAAGTGGTTGTTTCTTTGATGATGTCCGTATGGAATCATCTTTTTACCAAGTTCATCAGACGTTTCGATGTACTTCGTTTTATTGAGCTTCGTCTCATTCCTTTTAGGGACTTACGTCTGATGTTCTTTTATGTTGATCGGTTCATTGGACGTATCGTTTTTGTACTACGACGATGTTTCGAATTAATGAAGCTTTGATTCATCTGGCGTATCGTTATTGTACTACGCTGTTGTTCCAAATTATTCGTGTTTCACCTATGATAGGTGTTGTGCGTTTCAGTTGGTCGGGAAAGTTAGTGCCTCGATATATTGGGCCATTTCCTATCACTAAACGTATTGGTTTCCTGGCTTATCACCTCTTAGTATCGGCTCAATTTTCTATTATTAATGACGTGTTTCACGCGTCTTCCTTCTACAGAAATGCCTTAGGGATTCCGATTTTATTCTTGAGCCCGGTATTATTGAAGAAATTGAAGTTTCACTAGTTTTGACTTTGAGCAAACACGTTCAGGCTTGCTCCTTCATGCTCTTTATGGTGAACTTCCTATTTCGAATTTCTTCATCTTGTGATGATATGTTCTTATGGTTGTTACCTTTTGTCCATTTATTCCTTACGATTGCGAGGACGCAATTTCTTTAAGGAGGGGAGTCTGTAACAACCCGGTATTTCGCGTCTGTTTATAATCGACATTTAAACGATTAATATTTTCGCTGATTACCAATTGAAGTTTTTAAATTTGAATTAAAATTCTTTTCATAAATTTGTTTAAGAATTTTAATGGGCTTTAAAAATTGTTTTGGCCCCTTTCTTTTATTGCCGTGATGGGTAACAAAGCAAAATACCGATCCCCCTCTCTCATTTTCATTTTTATCCGAAACCCCAAACGAAAAGAAAAATGGCGGCCTTCTTTGTCGAATTAGGGCTTCGGCTTCTTTCTCGAATTAGGGCTTCGTTCTGATGATTGATTAAGCTCTTGCTCGCGCTTGTTCTCTGATGATTGATTCGCGTTGCTCCTCTGTTGATTGATTCTCGTGCTTAGGCTCGCTCGTTCTCTGATGATCGAGTTCGCAAATCAGGTAAGTGATTCCTTCACTTACATCTAATTCAGACCCTAGTTTGATTTTTCGTATGCTCGCTTGTTGTGTGCTAAAGTGGCTTTGATTCTTTGCTACTTGAATTACACGGCCGTGACTTTCCTGTTTTAATTTGTGACTTTTTTCAAAGATACGTTCACGAATTTTCTTGTTGACTTCTATATGCTTCCACATGATTTCGACTTCAAACATGTTATTCACTGTTTCCTTATGAACTTCTTTGATTTCATGTGCATTGAGCTTTGACCCTGTGTTGTTCATCTGCATGTAACTGTTGGCCTAGTTTCTGTTGGTCGTGGCTTAGTTTGTGTTGTTGTCACTATACCTGTAGCTTGCATCACTGCCATACTTGATATTGTAGTCTCTGTTTTGATTTGCATTAGTGCAGTTTCCATATTGATGCCTGTTCGGACTTGTTCCTTCACTTTGCTTGAGCAGTTAGCATTGAGACTGTATGATTCATTGTGTAATATGGTAGCACTTGCAGTTTCACACAACCTTGAGTTTACACTGTGCATTTACATATGCAATTTTTAGTGCAGTGCCACTGTTGTGAACTGTGTCTTGGTCTTTGAGTATTTTTGAGTTTGTTCTTCTTCTACCTGTTGCACTTGCAGTGTCACTTCTTGTAGTCTGGTATCTGATCATTTGTATCAGTGTTGTTTTTATTGCTGTTGCATTTCTTTGCTTGTTGTCCAGTTGCACTTCTTTGACTTCAATGCATATTATTGCAGTTGCCACTGCCTTCACTTGTACATGTTCATTGAATTTGAATATGTTGCATTGGTCTGTGTATACTTCTGCTGCCACTGTGTACACTTCTGCTGCCACAGTGTATACTTCTGCTGCCACTGTGTACACTTCTGTTGCCACTTCATGTTGTACACTGCCTTGTGCACTTGCTCATTTGGGTTGTATTGTCTCTCGTTGTACATTCTTTTGCCCCGGTAAGTGTTGATGTTCTACATATATGTACTGCCCTTGTACATGCTTCATTGCATCTTCTTCTAATTGTTAACTTGCATACTTGTGGTGGCTGTAATATTGTTGCAGTTTGCCCTTGATTGTTGTCGTTGCGTTGAGTCACTGACTTGACCTTAGCATTTAGTGGTTTTCAAATTCACTTGAGTTGAATCCGGTACTTCGGGTTTGACCTTGTGCTCGGTTGTGAATTTTCATTGTGTACATATCACCATAGTGGCAGGGCAGTGCACGCAAGCGTGAACTGCAGCCACACGGTATTCATTGGGTACGTCATCACTGTAGTGGCAAGGCAGTGCACGCAAGCATGAACTGCAGCCACACGGTATTGGTTTTATTGTTATTTCTTTTGCTTTTGATTTATGAAACTATTTCGTATTCCTTATGTTGTAGTGGCGTGGCAGTATACGCGTGCGTATACTGCAGCCCTACTCGTGTTGACCTTTTAATTGTTGTTCCAATGGTTTTGAATTGGTTCGCGTTATATTTACCGTTATCCGATTTCTTATTTAAGAATCAGATAGGTAAATTTATTTCTGTGACTGTCACCTATTCATTATTTAATTATTATTGCTTCTGTGCATTAATAACTGAGTTTGAATTAGACTGACCCGGGTATTATTTTCTTTTGAATGTAATACTCGGGTCATACCGAGTATTTTCAGGTTGTAGATATTCTGCTTTGGGGTGCTGCTTGAGCTATGAAGACTTTTCATATCTTTTGGAGTTGTCGTGTCATAGTATAGGTTGATATGTATTCATGTATATTAGTCGATAATGTACTTGTATATGTAACTTCCTGAGTCGACTGTTGTAGTTGTATCACATGTACCGTGTCAAATGTATTGTAACTGACATCAGTTATTATATATATATATATGAGACTTTCTGTTTCATCTGTGTTCCGCATTTATATTATCTGTGTTATTATTTTATATTTTTGTCCTAGACTATTGTAGCCACTGTGTAGTAGCTTTGAGTTTGCATCGGCATGCACTACACCGTAGTGTTCTTGGCTAGCGTGGGCATAGAGGTGGGGCGTCACAAATATCGTAACAACACTAAAAGAAAATGATGTCAAACATACATACAGAGATTCCCCACACTAACCTGAGTACATACCACGTACTTACGGTTATATGTACATATATCAAGTCAAACTTCTATCCTACCCATCCTAGTGCATACTACACGCTTAAGATAATATATACAACAGCCAAACAAGACTATGCATCCAAAACAACGACACTGATACTATATCAAGATAAACGAATACATCCACGTAACTCATTCCCTGTCCTGAGCATGTACTATACATGAGGTCTATATATATACATACCAAAACATCAGCCCAACCGCTATATCTTAGTGCCTACTATTTGAGAGAACTATCCAACTGCTAAGTAGACATACCAGAAACAACATACTATATATGATGTTTGATTCGATCTATTATTCGAATCCGCAACTTTTATTCCGAACTAGCATCGATCCACCGATTTTGTAGTACAGACTTTGATCAGACTTCCTGATCACAAACCCTTGCTTTCCTTGCATAGCTCTCAAATATGATAGAAAACTTGAGCGTATAATCACAAACTCTCATCAATGCTCACCGTCAAGAATCGAGTGATAAATCCTTTTTCAGATTGGTGTAAACACCTTAAAATTTTATACTCAAATATTAGATCAAATTTTATGTGCTGAAATAATGTACTTAGAGACGGTAAGTGAGATGCAGAATGGAAAGGTTATTAGTTTATGTCGATGCATGTGGTACTGGGTTAGGTGCTATGCTGATGCAGAATGGAAAGGTTAATGCCTTTGTCTTTAGACAGTTTAGACCGCATGAAGTGAGATACTCGACTCCTGATTTGGTGTTGGCAGTGGTAATCTTCGCATTGAAGATGTGGAGGCATGATCTTTTGGGAGAAAGGTTTGAGCTATTTACAGATCATGAGATAGAAGAGATGGCTAGAGTTTTTTGCGGCTTAGGATATTAGCATCGAGTATACACCGAGAAAACAAAATAAGATGGTGTATGTGCTTAGCAGGAAACATCAAAATGTGGTGTTAGCTATATTGGCATAATGGAAAGACTTGGAAGCACTGGATAATTGCATTGTGCAGTTGAGGTCGACTGCTGGATCTAGTCGGAATATCACCATGATGTCCTATTTGGAAGTTCGACCAATTCTGATCGAACAAATTTCTTCTAGGCAGAAAGAGGATCCAGTCTTAGCCAAAAGGATTAGAAGGTTAGAAACTATAACCGAGAATGGTGACTTAAAGAATTTTATTCTTGACCGTAGGGGTTGGTTGAGAAAGAAGAAACGGTTATGTGTTACGGATATTTGAAACCTTAGGAAGGAAGTTTTTAGAAAATGTCATCGATTGAAGTTTACAATTCAACCTGGAGGAACCAAGAGGTATCAGGATATGAAGAGAAGTTTCTTATGGGAAGGAACAAAAAGAGATGTTGGCTTATGGGTAAAACAATGTTTGAACTGTCAGCAAGTAAAAGCCAAACATCAAAAGCCAAGTGGTTTGCTTCAGCCTTTGGATGTTCCAGTTTGGAAGTGGGACTCTATATTCATGGATTTTATTGATGGGTTGACAACATTAAACCGAGGTAATGAAAGTATATGAGTTATAGTGGACAGATTAACCAAGAGTTCCCATTTCATTCCCGTGAGGTCAACAAGGATGGCACCTGTTTTGGCTAAGTTGTTCATGAACAACATCATTAGACTGCATCGAATTCCTAGTAGTATCGTTAGTGATAGAGATGATTTGTTTGCTAGCGAGTTGAAAGAGCCTGTAGAGTGTGTTAAGCACTAAGCTCAAGATGAGTACCATATATCATCCTCAGACGGATGGGCAGACAGAGAGAGTCAACAAGGTACGGGAAGATCTGTTGAGGGCTTGTGTGTTGGATTTTAGTGGTTCTTGAGAAGATCACTTGCACCTAGTGGAGTTTTCCTATAATAATAGTTAGCAGACTACAATAGGAATGAAGTCTTTTGAAGCTTTGTATCAGAGGCCTTGCAAATCACCAACATGTTGGTTAGAGACTGGAGGCAGATTGGTCTTGGTCCAGATTTGGTAAGAGAGGCAACGGAAAAGATCGAGTTGATACGGGAAAGGATAAAGGAAGCTCGGTATAGACAAAAAAGTTATGTAGGAAGAGGCATAAGGATCTAAAATTCTCAGTGGGAGATAGAGTTTTCATCAAGGTATCACCGATAAAAGGTATGATTCGGTTCGAGAATACCAAGAAGCTAGCACCGAGATATGTTGGACCTTTCCTATATTAGAGAGGATTGAGAGACTCGCATACCGAGTAGATTTATCGAGCAGTTTGATCGGGGTCCACAATGTGTTTCATGTTTCTCATCTTAGGAAGTATGTTCATGATCCAGAAACTACTATCACTCCAACGGCACTGGAGGACTTAGTGGTGGAACCGGATATGACTTTTGTGAGGTAACCAATTCATATTGTGGCAAAATATGAGAAGTGGTTAAGGAACAAGATAGTCAGGTTAGTGAATGTTCAATGGAGCGACAACGTAAAGGACTGTATTAGGGAGACAAAAGATAGGATTAGAGCTACTTTTCCTGGGCTGTTTTAGATGGTAAGTTCAATATCGGGTTTATACAGAATTTGGCTAGTAGGTTATACTAGCTTTGCATGTATGGGCTATATGCTTGTTGTTTTGTCCTTACTGTAATTTCAGTAACAAAATTATTTAAAGGGGGGTTTGTAATGCCCTTGAATTTAATTAACATTATTCGGGATACTTAATTGGATAAATAAAATAAAATAATGTGAATAATTAGGGAGATGAGATTAATAAATTCAATGGCTATGTCTGAATGAATGAACTAAAATAAGTCTTAACTAAATTAAGAAGAAAGAATTTTCTAAGGGGCAAACTTGGAAATGGGGCTACAATTCTTAGTATAATTCTCTTCCTCTATTTTAGTAAATTTTCACTCTCTCATTCATAACTCCTCCCCAACTTTCGGCTGGCCATTAAAAGCTTCAGGAAGAGCAATAAATTGAAAAAAAAGCTAGGGATTTAAAGTCAGGAAATTATCTCATTCTCCAAATAACTAATCAAGGTGAACGATCATGTTTAACATCTCATTTTTCTTTGTTTGGATCGGTTTTTGGTAATACCCGATTCATATTTGTGATTTTGGTTAGGATATAACCATTTAAACCTTTGTTTGGATAAGACATAGGTGTTATAAATGTGAATGGGCTAATTAACACGTTTTTATTCGGTTTTGGTTGAATTACGAGTTGTTTTGATCTTCATATGCTTTAAAATTTTAATATGTTGAAGTACATGATTTATCAGATTTTTGGTATTTTTGAGGATTTTTCCTTAGTGATTTACTAAGGTAATTAAATTATTTAAGCCTAAGGCTAAACTGCAAAATTGCCTTCGAATTAGTCAATTCGAAGGGAAGGCTGCAATTCAAAATTTTAATTGGGGAAGAAGAATATAGTTTTAAGAAAAATGCTAACTTTTGTATAATTTTTACTATTTGGAAGTATAAGAGAAGGCTCCTCAGCCAATCAAAATCAGACAAGTGAAATAAAACAACACTTCAGTAGGCCCAGTTCTGCCTTCAACTCCAACAAGCCCTCTTTGACCCTTTTGATGAAGTCAAAAGGTACCTTTTGTCTAAGACGAAAGGTAAATAATTACTTTCTGACAAGGTTGAAAGGCATGCACAGTGTCGAAGGTAAGAGGGGCGAAGGGATGGGGTGGCTGCTTCCTTTGCTTTCGAATAGAAACATAATTGCTTTCGAATAAGTTGAAGGGGGGCCCTTCGACTCTATCATTTTATAAAAGACTAATTTTTTTACATATCTAGGAAGAAATTTCGAAGGGGATGTTCGAAAGTTTAAACCTTCAAGAGAATTGTATTAAAATGTTTTCTGAAAAGGCGTTTATTTGCTTTCGACTAAGTAGAAGGGATGCCTTTGACAAAGTTGAAGGGAAAGTAGGGGTTACTTTTGAACCTCCCATTGTTTTCAAAAAATAAAATTTTTAATACCTTTGGACGAAGTCGAAGGGTAAACCTTCTGACATGGTCTGAAGTATACTTTCAAAGGGTTGGTTCCAACACCAACACTTCACTGTTTTTGAAGGGTTTCGAAAGGTTTTGATTTCAAAAGGTTTGATTTCGAAAGGTTTTAAAGGTTTACCTTCAACGATTGCAAAAGGTTTTGAGCTTCAATGATTTTGAAGGGTCTTGAGTTTCATTGCTTTTGAAAAGTTTATAAATGGTTTTGTAAGTGGGATACCCCAGGCTTTCTACAAGGTCGAAAGGTAGAACCTTCCGACAAGGTCGAATAGAAACCTTCCGACAAAGTCAAAAGGTAGGTCCTTTTGGAAAGGTTCAAAGGAATTATTTGTGATGCTTTCAAAAGAAATCTTTCCAAAGGGGCTAACTTTGGATGTTTATTTACTTTCGAATGGGACTTTGAAGGGTTTTAAAGGGCTATTTTTAGCCATTTTTCTTGAGTAAAATTTTTCTAAGTCGAAGGGGTTACTTCGAAGGGTCGGAGCATAAAATACTTACCTTTGTTTAAATTTGTAAGAGGGATCCTTATATAAGATGAACGTTAATAAACCTTGGGGACACCGGGGTGGGTTTATCTTTTCCATCCATAGTTTAGGGTTACAAATAAAAATATGCTTTTGAAAATATACAGTGGGGCTATCAATGTGTTCTTATTTAATATAACCCAATTGGGGCTACGAATTGGAATGGGTTAAACAGGTGGTATTCCTGAGGAAAATAAGTAATCATGGGAATCATGAATTTTTATAAATAATCATGGGGATCATGATGTTTTAATTGGCCAATTTTTGGGTTCTTTGTTAACCTAGGAAAACCATGAAATGTGTAGTGGATAGCCCACATCAAATTTCTAAAGAAAAGAATGTTCTGCCAGAGGTTGTTAGCCTTGGGATTTGGCACCCAAGGGTTCATACTAATCCTAGAAAAACTATACGGTGTGCGGTGGATAGCCCACACCTCTTTTATAAAACAATGCACAATGGGTAATCTACATTTATTTTAAATTGATTTGGGACGGATGGTCCTATTAAATTATGACGAATGGTCATTTTAAAGATTTTGGATGGAAAATCTAGTGAATTTCTTTTAGACGGGATATCTAATAAATGGATGGATGAGATATCCAACATATATGATTTATGGATTTATTTCATATTATGTTAAGACTAATCATTTTGGGTATAAGGGTATAGTAAATGATTTGCATGTTTGTTTTGCACACTAGTGAGGGGAAACCCGTTCTGCTAAGCGGCATGGTCTCACTAGATATATGTTTATGATAAGAGATGATAGGGGATTATTCACACTAGATTTATTGTCTGACCCAAAGTTGTGTTTCTCCACAAACTCTCGAGTACTAAAAATTAATTTGAACAGTCTGAGAGTGGGAAACTTTTAGGTTTTTGGACGAATAAGCTTTCGGTACCATCTCCATTTTCTAATTAGTAATTTTGGATATGTGATATCATTTTCCGCTCACGTGTTTTTCTTTAAATGTAAAACTTGAAATTTTCCCCATAAAAATGATTTCTTATTGCATGCATTAATTGCTTCACTTCTTGTAGCTTTAGGCACAACCGACAATACTTATCGAAAATCTCTTCCCATAATAAGGATTTTACCACCAAATGTTTTATCTATATCCGTTATATCTCACATAGTTCTATCAAATGCCTCAAAAGCATAACGATGTATCATCGTAGCTTCATCCCACACAGGAATAGTTGATTGCTTTAGAAGTTTTGCTAATTTTGATTGCTTGCTTATCGAGCATGTTGATGTTGCTTTTTGTTGAATGGAAGTTAAAATATTGAATGTGGAGATCTTCCACCAGGTAGCATAGTCATAGCGATACCAGATGCAGCCATTGCAATTGCAATACCACCGTATTTTCTAACAGTGGCTAAAATAGAATGGTATAAATATGTTTTTCCCGTCCCTCCAAGACCATCTATAAAGAACAAACATTTCTCTTTTTTCACAATTGCATTCATAATTATAGTGTAGGCTCTCAATTGCTTGTTATTCAACTTTTCAAAGGCTAGTAAATCATCTTTAGAAATAGGAATTGTTGGTTCTTCTTTAGTTAGTTCTGAACCATCATCATATGCATCGCAATCATATGTTCTTGAGATATTTAGAAGATCATAATCAGTTGTGCTTTGGTTTTGTTGGAGAAGTAACATATTTAAATCTTTCAAAAGGTGATTCGTTAGAAGTATTTAATTAGTATTACTTAAACTTTGATAATCTTCCACTATATGATCGAAAAATTCACCCTATAACCCTTGCATGGATTGCAAAAAACTAGAATAGTTACAAATAATGGTCTAAAAAATTGGCATCTTTGTAATAGAAGCTTCGGCTAAACATGCTCTTATATTATCATCTTTTTCCAAAAATCCTCATTTTTCAGAAATTTCTTTAAATGTTTAATTCCTAACTCTATCAATTGTAAGCAAATCATCAAAGGAAGTAGGTCCTTTAATATGACATAAAAGTATTCTCAAGAAAAAACATTCACCTTCTATAGGTTGGACGGTGTATATTCTACCAATCACTCTAATATTTGATTCTCTTTTTTCCATTTCTTGATACCTTTAAGCCAACGGTAGCATTCGAGAAATTCATGATATAGAAGTTGTCTTGCTTGTTCATCAATTGAATTTATATAGAAGAAGCATTGTATGTTGATTACTTTCATTGGCTAAAACTTCATTGATCGTTTGATGGTTGTAAAACATAACACTTTGTTTACTTGGATGATGTATTTGAAGGCGCTCAATTGATGCAATATCTTACTAAGAGAATATATAAAGATCCTCCATAATGCTTCTGGAGTAGAAATCCACCTTGCATTAATTAAATGTTGTATCTCATCATAGTATGGTCCGGGTCGAATTTGTATTTGAACACGATCAGGATCTTTGTAAACATATTTGTAAAGTTATTTAACACTTTTTATACTAATACATATCTCTATGTTGATATGACAATTATATTTACGTAGTAACCAAGGACTGCAGGGTACAACCCATCTATTATCTACCATCAACTTTCCACTTCTATCGATAGGAATAGATAAGTATGTGTCACGCCTTTTATAAATTGGATATGAAACTATACCTTGTATAGCTGCAGTTGAAATTTTTTGGATACACTCTTTTGCAACTGCCACTTTTCATGCAAGGAGAATTACGATTTTGATTGCCACATGGTCCATGAATCATCCACTTCATTACCATTGTATATAACTCCAGTTCTTCATTAATATATAGTATTTCTGCTATAACAATTTCATCGTATTCATATGATTAGTTAGTTTGTCTTCTTCTTTCAAAATTATTAGCATATGAACACGTGGTAAACCTCTTTTTTGAAATTCAATTACTGGACATGAGCAGCTACTTTTCCAAGTGCTCTTTCCATGAAAATATCTTTTTTCAATTCCTCGTATTTTGCACGAAAGACCTTTGTTAATCTGGTTTGTCTTATGGGTCTTGACTAAGTAATAATTCACTAAAGATTTCATCCCAAAATGGATTGCATGTCATCGTAATGAATAAATCAGGCTTACCAAATTTATGCTCTAAAGCCATTGCATCATGATATCGTTGATACATATCACGTGGACATCCAGCATGCGAAGAATTTAGTATTGTTCATGCACCAATATTTCCTACATAAGATAATTTATTAACAGATAATAATATGAAGTTCAATTGTGTTTATACGAATATGTACTAATTGTAAAAGGTAGAATTTTGTATTCAAAAAGTACTCATCAGTTTCCCTCGCATCCAAAGCATCTTGTAATCCTTGATACATTTCAGCTCTAATGGTGTTTTGATTACTCATATACCATCTTAGCCTGTTGGTATCTATCTTGACATAATTATTAATGACGTACTGTTGAAACAATCGACCATCTGAAAGGAAAAGTTATTTATCATTTTCTAGAATCTATAGAAAAAATTAACAGTATATATTTACCATGAAGTAATATGTTTATATAAAATATAGTTGTATATACCTACAGAATATTAATGTAATATTCGCGACATGAAAATTTGTAACCATTTTCATCTTGACTATATGTATCCCAACCATAACTTCCATATGGTAGTAAAATTGGATATTGTAATGGGTCATAATAACCAGCTATTTTGTGAACAGTTATGAGTTGTCCAGATTTTGCCCCAGTTATAATATCTCTTTCATGTATTTCCTCATTTTAGGCTCATTCTACCCAAATTCGAGCAACTTGTGAAGCAGTTGGAAGAGTATATTGTTTTTGGTTTGAAGATGGTTCTTTTATAACGAATTTGCAATGTTGGGTATTTGACTTATGTACAAGTTGTCAAAATACAGATACAAATCTATTATATGTATTAAGAGCATTTTGCAACTTCTCCATAATTTCTCGAATCAGAGTATTATTTTCAAACAATCGATTTTCGATTTCATGCTCTATATCATATATGTAAAGTTGTAGGAATTTTGGACGATCATTAGATGTAGGTACCAAACTACCTATTTTATGATATATTACCTTGAGCACGAAATGTATATATTCCATCTCTTCCATTAGCCAAGTTCTCATCAATATGTACTCCCATTGATATAAATGCAAACATATGGCTATAGGCTTGTATGTTTTTGAAGTGTTTCCCTTCATCCGATTGGTTAGTGTACAATTCAAAGATCTTATCTAGTGATGAAATTGACAGTAAAATTATTTGTCCATTTAAGCAGTAGAAACTATTAGATTCTCAATAGAAGAGTTTTACTTGACAATATCTACATATCCTTGACCATGGCAAATAAAACTTTTGGAAACCGAAATGATTTGTAAAGCTTCTTACAGAATTATGTTTTACGGTAGAACTTTGACATGATTGACTAACTCTGTTTGTTCTTATGTTTCTAAGTCATCTCTATGTTCAAAAGGTAATGTGCTAATGTCTTCATATTCTTCATTGTTCAATGATCCACTATGATCTTGATCTGCTTAAAAAATTTGATAAATAAATTTTGTAGGTTTTTTAACATGAAGTGACTCGATAAACTATGTGGGTGATAAATTTAATATAACTTAAGTTCATAAATTTATACTTTGATTATATTAACAAATCTCTGCTACTAATAATGAAAATTCATTGAACTAATTTACTAGGCTTCTTTTTGAAATTCCAAAAATACCCTTGTTTTCCATTTGCGCTCAAACAAAATATCAACGTACACAATAACACAAACAGCCCGTGTGCGAAGCACGGACCCATACTAGTATATTATAATATGATGATGCTACTTGTACTACTTGTTTGTGTATCGTTATATGCAAACGAAAATAAACTTTGGTAAATATATCTTTTATTGTTCTCACAATATAATGCACTGAATTATAGGGAATAGTTCTCTGAAGTAATACTTGTATATTGTGAGAGCAAGGTACTAAAAAGAATTACCGGTACTACTTGTTTGTGATGCATCATCACTGATATTTTTTTGACTCTTCCAGATTTTCTACTACGATAAGTAGTACGATATTGTTCACTTTTTGCCTCTCTGTCTTCTTCAGTCATTAACTTTTTTCCTTCTTTATAGCGAATACGACGGTGCTCTAGTTGTTTTTCCCTTTGTTCAGAACTTAATTCAGAATGACATTTCCCTTTTCTTTTAGCCTTGATTTGAGCATCCAATAATGCTTTTTGGTAAGTTCCCGCAATGATTCTAGGGCTTCTACTCAATGCTAAGGGTGCTTGAGTACATTGTATTACTTGATGTTAGTTTCTTTCAATAATTCTTGGACATCTATAGGGCACTAAGGGTGGTATGCAGTTGGATTCAGTTTGGTGATGTTGAACTGTAGTAATAGTTTCCACCCTTTGTAACTCAGGGATTTGGTTAGCTTTCATTGTTTGACGTTGAGTTCTCTCTTTAGTTCTAGGACTTCTACATGGTTTTTACTTGGAAAATTGATTGGCTTCCATGAGTTGATAATGAAATGCACAAAGTTTAAAGTGGAATTTGTTTGACCTACAATCCTAGAAAAAATACTTAATTTGTATTATAAGTGAACGCCACCATTTAAGCCTTAAGAGCTAAGTCGCATATATTTATTAGTAAAACTAAAATACCTAATATAAATAATAATATGTTTCATAGTAAAGTTAGAACCTGCTTTACAACATGTTGATATAGTAGAAAATATGTAAAAGAATTTTTCAAAGAACATGAATTAATTGTAGTTAATAAAATATTTATTTAGAAAAAAAAATATTTAACCTATATTAAGCAATTAATAGGTGGACATGTTATTATGAACAGGATATAAAAATACATATCTTCCATAAACATCATCGTATGTAATGTTTGGATAAGCTAAATGAATATGATATATTAATGATTGGATTGTTCATCCGAAGGGCTTTTTTTTGCTCCTCAATCCGAGTCTCGTTTGATGAAATGATGCTTACGATTCTGTTAGTGAGAAGCTAAGTTCCGCTTTAAGCCCGACAAGCGGGCAAGAGAACTAGCCCTAAAAGCAAGCAACCAAGAGTGGTAGGCGCGGAAGCTCAATTTTTACCAAAATTAAAATTTTCAAGATGTCCCTCTTAAGTAATAATCAAAGTTGAGCGATGAAGATGGAAAAATTCTTCTGATTCAAAACAAACAAATTGAAAGTAAGACTAAAAAAGAAAAAAGCAAGTGAACTTATATATATAATGCAATGATAGAAGAATAATTTTTTAATAATGCAATAATAAGAAGTGTAAGGTTTTAACAATGAAGTAATAATCAAGTGTAAGCACTATCCCAGAATTTTTAATCCCAACTCATGTATGATATAGTTGAGTGTAAAAGAAAATGCACATTAAAATAAGTATAACTGTTTTTGGTGATTGAAAGATACTTGGTTACCTTGTTTGTTGATGCCCAAACGCCTTTGTTAAAATGCATACAACACCTCTTTTCTATCTAAAACAAATTAAAGCCTTTTGGGACTAAAAGCTTTAGTTTCGACAGCACTTATAACATTCTCCACTTGGAGGCTCAAAACTAACGGCTACGGTTGCTGCAGTCATCCATAGTTATTAATCCTCAGAAAACCAAGTACCGTAATGTTTGATAAATTGGTATACCAGAAACACATGGATATGGAAAAGTTTAAAAATATTAAAATAACTTTCACATTCCATTTCAACATTCTTTACATAATCCCACAATGTTAACCATATTCAAAAAACTATAATTATTACAATATACTGCAAGAACGACATATGAAGATGCCCCATTGACGATCGAAGCATATAATTGGCGATAAACAACTTTGCATTAACAAAATAATATAGTGGAATCACATTAGAGAGAACTCAAATAACTACATTCATCCTACACATCTTCAGAAGCTTATTCATATTAAGTGGTACTCGAAAACCTCAAATATCAAACTACTCAAAAATCAATTTGAGTACCTGAGACTTTAAAAGGAAAACATAAACTTCGAGTCAGACATAAAGCCTAGTATGAATAATAATCTACCATCTTAAATCATTTAGATATCTAGCGAGACCATGCCGCTTAGCGAAACGGATTTCCCCTCACTAGTATCTTAAAACTTTTATAAACTATATTCTGTGTTCTTGCATCCTTAATGGTTAAATCAATTCAAAACATTATTATGTGATGATATGCAAAACAATTGAATCAATTTCGGATTACCCATCCCCATTCTTTTTGACTAACTGTCATTATTATAGTTTCTAGGATTACTATTAACCTAATAGTTTTCATGGGTTGACTAATAACCGGTTAAAAATTTATCAACTCCCTGTCCAGTTATATAGTTTTGTGGGATCACTATGAACCTATTGGCAATTCCGATATCATTTATATTATTATCCTTGTTTTCATGGGCTAACTAGGAACCTATTGACTATCTGTCAATATCATACAGTTTTCATGGGCTTACTGTAAATCTATTGATTATCTGTCAATATAACATTATTTTATCCGGATATAGTTTTCATGAGCTAACTATAAACCAATTGGTAACTCCAATATCATTTATATTATAATTATCCTAGGAAGCTGACTAGGAACCTATTGACTATCTTTCAATAACATACAGTTTTTATGGGCTAACTGCAAACCTATTAGCCCATGCCAAAATCTTTTTCCCTTACACAGTTTCCATGGGCTTATTGTGAACCTATTGACCTCTTCCAATATCATACAGTTTTCATAGGCTAACTGCAAACCTATTGGCCTCTGCCAATATCTTTAATTTAATTTTATTAATATGCCATGGTTTAGCTTCTTATTGAGATATAGTTAGTTGTTTTGAAAACTATACTTTTGAAATCTTCGAAACCCTGCTTTCGACCTTACTGGATAACCTCCTTCAAAAGCTCATATCTCTTTTCAAAACATTAGACTCCGGCCTTTTAAAACACTTTAAAATCTTACTTTCGTAATCCTTCGAATATATAATAAATTGTTACTCATTAATTATTTGAACACTATCTTCGAAACCATTGGAAGTTTCTCTTCCTAAAGTATTAAAAGTCCCCATTTTGACATCATTGGATTTACCTTTAAAAATATCGTTGGATCAAAGCAAATATAAACGAAAGTATCTCTTTCGAAACTGTCACGACCTGAAGATCGACATCAAATACCTCACTTGTATTCGACTATCGAAGATACAAACGTCGAATCCCAGTTCGGATGGAGCTTATAACAACATTAGATGAATATAAATAGCGGAAACAAAAGAATATCATTTATCAATACCACAGATAAAACATCAGATACAATGTTCATTACAACATTTATCATCAATATCAGAGTACTACACATTGGATGATAACTCTATAGCGGAACGATAGAGTTATCACAGCTTCAAAAGAGTCTTCAAAGAAATAAAGTGATGGGGAGATTCCAAACTAAGCACCTTTTTCCAACTTCAAAAGCTTCCAAAAGATCTCCAAGGCCAAAAGCTGCTAAAATCCGATAGCTTCCAAACCAAAAGACTTCAAAATATTCCAAGCCAGCTCTAAAATCACGGATAACCTATTTCTAGGCTGCCCGTGTGGAAATTATGGGCACCTAGAGTTTAGGAGGGGAATGATAAACTCTATGTCAGTCATGGGACTGGTATGAGTAAACAAAAAAAAACAGTTCTTTGAAACGAAAACAGTTTGTAAAAGAAATCCGATATGCTTTTGGAAAATGAAACTACCATAAGACTTCCCCACACACACAATGCAATCGCACAATTGGAGGAGATTTCTTCTTATGATCGTTAAACAAGCTTGATACAAGAAAACTCTTTGATATTAGTATTAGTGCACAGTGTAGAAAACATTTTCGAAAGTATAATATTAATCTTAGCCAGCATAGGTACCATTATATTATGCCTACTATAGCTACCATTTAAGAATGGCAGGTTATACAACTAAAACCGTACTGGGCGCGTATTGATGATTGGATTTCCAACAAATGGTCAGGCTAAGGAACTTCCTATGCCACATGGGTACGCCTTTGGTCGGACATCCAGAGAACTTAACAAGCTTTCTGCTAACACAAGGCCAGGCTACCTCTGTAACTAGGTAACTAGTATGCGAGTATGTTATCCCCCGGTTGTTTGCGACCTTTATCCGAGGCCCTCAACCACAAAGCAACAACCACACAGTAGTGAATTTGCAGCAACCACATAGGTTAAGTATCTGAGCTCCATACCATGATACCACCTTTTTCCAGAAGGAAATAGACATACCTAAAAGGCGCGACCCTCATAACCTTGCCGTATCTTTCCTGTTTCGACCATTTTCGGGTATGAGGTCCGATGAGGTCACGTCCACAAAGCTCCACTTCACACAAAAGCCATGCTTTGATCAACAAATGATCAGAAACACACAGCATCACTCAGCATGCCACACTACCAAATTGGGAGTATATCACTGATAACCTTCAACTACATAACCTCTTAGCTCGTACGTCTCAGAGAAGGGTGTTAAGCTAAGAGAACAAATTCTCCGCCACCAATAGAAATGTATTTGAAAGAAATATGCTTTATATCTCAAAGTGTAATGTCAAACATACAACCATACAAGTCTGTTCCGGGTTCGAGCAGAACCGAAGGCACTTTCGAAGAAGCCCTTGCAATCCGGATATCCACAATCCCGATCGGACTCCCCATCACATATGGAGATCTCTATACCGGAGCTACTCAGCGCAGAGTCATTCGACAGGTTATCCTATCGTTCTTGAAGACACGCGGTCTTCACCACCGTCTTCAAATGCTATCCATTTCATCGTATCACTATTCAGAATGGATTATATGACACAAAGGTCCTCTCTCGGCTAAATCGAATAGTGAGCGTCAATTTAAAACACGTGGATATATCATTCACAAAGATTCACAGGTTCGATGTGGGTTTCGGATAACCAACTGGAATCCGACTCCTTGTCACATCGAAATTTAAATGTCGTTTTATGGGCCAATGGGTTTTTACATTCACAGAAGCAACACAGATATCACAGCTCAGTGCAAAGCAATTCATATTACATATCATCGTAATCACATAACAGAAATATCAATCCAATACACAACATTCAATAATAATCAATCATCTTTAATTAAGATGAATAAATCATGTGGTTTAAATTAATCAACCACATAATTACTTTCATTAATTATCTTTAAATCAATGACTAATTATCCTTAATTATAAATTAATTAAATCTTAATCACCTTCATTAATTAATTATTCCTTAATTAATTATCTTAATTAATTAATCCTTAATTATTAATTAATTAAATCTTAGTTACTTTTATTAATTAATTAATCCTTAATTAATTATCTTAATTAATTAATCCTCGATTATTAATTAATTATTCATAATTAATTATTATTTACAAATCAATTAACCTTATTTATTTACTTAATTAATCTTTAATATTAAGTAATTAATTAACAAATTACTTTTCAAATAATTATATTAACAAACCATTAATTACTTAATAAATTAAAAGATGGATCTTTTTATCTTTATTAATCACTTTGGTTACCTTATAAATCTTGTTTAATCATCATTCTTGTACATTAGTTTCTTTTAAAAGGTTAAGGTAGTTTAAATAATATTTTATCTTAATTATCCTTTTAAATTACATTATTTATTTAATATAATTAACTTTATAAAATAATGTAACAAAATTAAATAAATTAAAATTTAGTTACTTTGAAAATATCTTACTTATATCGTTAATTAATTCAAATTTTTAATCGAAAGCATCATTTTGAAAACATGGTTTAAAAAAGTTTAAAAGTTTGAATTTGTTTTAAAGAAAAACTGTTTTACATGACAAGCTCCAGACCTGCTTCGAGTCTTACCCAAGAGAATTTCCAGTTTGCTTCGAGTTCCACAAAAAATCAACCGTGCGCCTATTTTTTTCAAACTTAAAATTTTCTAACTGTTTACCCCTGCGCATTCAAAAATTTACTCGAGCCCAACTTCGAGCAAATATACGATACTCCCGAAGATCGCTTCGAGTCGCTACTGCTTCTACCTTCTTCCAAACCTCCGACATAAAGCTTGGTGCTGTGCACATGCACCGATCAACGTCAGTCCTCCAGCCTCCAAGATCACCACCAGCAGACCACCTTTGATCCCCTCTTGCTACCTGAACACTAAGAAGCACAGATAAAACTCGAAAACAAAATCGAGTTGCCTTGATCAAAAAGGGCACAGCAGCCTACACCAGAGGATCACCTCGAACACCCCACGCTGACCACCGGAGTGTCTAAGACTACGGACACACCTAGCTAACCTTCACCACTGCCATTTCCCAATAACCCGTACGACTCAATCCATCAGAGAGTAGCAGTGGCAACCACCCATTCTAGGGCTTAGACCCTTCTCCAATCTAATTTCGACGCCACGGTGATTGGAAAAATCACCTGTCATTTTTCCTGGCCTCGACAACTCCCCAACCACCTTCAGGAAAAATTCTGATCATCCCAAACGCCTCGATCGCCAGTAATGCCCCAAAACTCGTTTCCTGTTCATCGTTGAAATACTCACTCTACACATAATTTAAAATCTTGGTTTTAATTTTAAAAATCAATGTTTTCAAAAATGATTTAGGTTATATAATCAAATCGAATAATCAAAGAAATCAAATTTTAATTATGAGTTGGGTTTATAGTACTTTCTTATTCCAGACCCTATACTCTTGATGTTACTTTTTAAAAGTATTTTTAAAATTCAATCTTGATGAATTTAAACACTTTTTATTTCAACACTTGAATCTAACAAAAACTAGAAGTAGATATTTTGGGGTTTTGACAGGTTTTTGACAACCTGGAACTAATGACAGGGATTAATAAACTTGTACATGAACATGCATAGGTAAGATGTATACACATATTCACAGATTTTTGCATGCAAACCAATGTTTCAGTCTTACTGAAACCTTGCATTCAAACAACAGATCAGATATCAGGGTTTAAAAAGGTTTATTCACATTGATCCAGAAAGAAATCAAAAGGCTTTAAATCCTAGAAGTTGAAAATAGAGAATTGAAGTTTGAATCTGGTTGTTTAAATTGATTTGTAATGGTCCCTGGATCCTTGATTTTTTTTCTTTTGTTTGATTACTTAGTTGTTGCTGAAGAGATCCTTTACTTTGCAAAATTTTGTTTGCCGGGTCTGACACTTGCCTTTAATTTCCTTTTGATTCTTAGATATTTTTTTATCTTCTTTACTGGTTTCTGTTCTTCTTTGATCTGGTTTGAGTTTTGATTTTTTTTCCTTTATATTACATGTCTTAGATTTGGAAAATGGATAAAAGAGATGAGAAAGAGGATGTTTAAGATGTTATATAGTTTTTATTTTCTTTTTATAAATTTTCTTAAAAATGAAAACAATATGATGACACTTGTAAATTTTATTCCTCCATGAATTACACTTGTTAATTCATTTGTTCGAATTTAAACACTTGTTAATAAATATGTTACTAATCCTCCATGTGTCTTTTGCACGAGAAAAATGATATACATATATATTAAAATTGTTTTTCTTATTTTATAAATGCATTTCTCTTTTATTCAAAAATATATAATTTTAAAAGAAAATATTTTAAACCATTTATACACTAAATAAATTTCCCAAATATATTGTTTTAAATCCAAAATATTTTACTAAAGCATTTATTTAAAATTTAAATTCAAATTCAAAGTCAAATTCAAATCTACTCATATATACATATATAAATAATTTAAATTCAAATGATTTTAAAAATGTTTATTATTTCAAATTTTTAAACTCAATTGAAATTGAAATCTTATTCACACAATTTAACACTTATTTTATTTTATTTGAAAATTTTCAAATTAATTTCAAATTAAATTCCAAAAATTCAAACAAATTACTAATTTAAACTGGTAAAATTTGGGATATTACAGATTTCCCCCATTAAGAAAATTATGTCCTCGAAATTTGAAAGAGAGAGAAAAGAAAACAAAGGACATAAGAATATAGTAAAAAAATAGAGAAGGGCTTACCAGTTTAAGCCAGAATATCCACTCTGCAATTGGGATAGGACCTTTGCATGTTATCCTCTGTCTCCCAAGTACAGTCGTTTGGGTCACCACTTCACTGCACCCTAACCAGTTTCACAATTTTGTTCCTCAATTGCTTTTCATCGCAATCAATGGTCTTTATCGGTTCTCTTTTAACTGTTAGATTTGGTGTGATCTCGAGATCCTGCTGGGTAGCCTCTTCAATGATACTGTCTCGATCGTGCACATATTTTCGAAGGTTAGAAATGTGAAATACATCATGCACACCAGATAACCAGCTGGGTAGCTACACTCGATATGCTTAAGGACCGATCCTCTCCAAAATAGGAAAAAGATCAATATACCGTGGTGCCAGCTTACCAGTTTTCCCAAATCTTAAAACACCACGCATTGAAGACACTTTCAAGAAAACGGAATCTCCAACCTGGAATTCCAATTCTCTTCTTCTGCGATCATCATAACACTTCTGACGACTTTGAGCCGTTTCTAATTTCTTTCATATAAAATCAACTTTCTCTATAGCTTCCCTAATCATATCTGGTCCAAGAACGAGTCTATCACCAGACTGAATCCATCGTGCCGGTGATCGACGCGGACGACCATATAAAGCTTCGAAAAGAGCCATCTCGATGCTAGCCTGATAGCTATTGTTATATGAGAATTCGACCATACAAGCATGCAATAGGTCTTCTAAGATTCGTTTAATCCTCGCAGTCTGCCCATCAGACTGTGGGCAAATAAGCAATGTTGAAGTTCAGCTTTCTTCCCAATGTAGCTTGAAATGCCTCCCAAAATCTACTGGTGAAGATCGGATCACGATCACACATTATACTGCTCGGTATACCATGGAGACGAACATTCTCTTTTATATACAACTTTGCCAGACTTGCTGCTGATCGATTAGATTTTACTGGAATGAAGTGAGCAGTCTGGGTTAGACGATCTACAATAACCCAGATCGCCTCATTTCCTTTCTGAGTTCAAGCCAAACCGTCTATAAAATCCATAGACACTTGATCCCACTTCCATTTTGGTGCTTCTAATGGCTGAAGTAAACCCGCCATCTTCTTTTGATCGCTTTTGATTTGTTGACAAGTAGCACAATGACTCACATATATGGATATATCCATTTTCAATGTCTTCCACTAGAAAGTTCTTTTGATATCTCTATACATCTTATTAACTCCGAGATGGATGCTGAGTTTAGACTTGTGACACTCATCCAAAACCTCCCGCTGAAGATCAGGGATGTCTGGAACACACATTCTGCCTTTCAGCCTCACAATTCTATTCTTATCGACCTCAAAACTGGAACTTTCACCATGACGAATTTTCCTATAAATTTCTAGAAGAAACTTGTCTTCTTTCTGTTTACTGGCATTCTTTTCAAGGAGGGTAGGAGTGACAACAAGGTGAGAAAGAATAACATGCTTTCTACTCAAGGCATCAACCACCATGTTGGCTTTTCCAGGCGTATACAGAATATCTAGGTCATAGGACACTAGAAATTCTAACCAATGTTGTTGTCCCAAATTTAAATCTTTCTCGGTGAAGAGATATTTTAGAGATTTGTGGTCGGTGAATAATTCGAATTTTTCACCTAAAACAAAGAGAGTTCATTAAGTATATTTATTAAGTCAAGTTAAATTCTTAAATTGTTAGCAAAGCTGAAAGTGGTTCTTACCTAAAAGATGGTGTCGCCAGATTTTCAAAGCGAAAATAATAGCTAAAAGTTTCAGATCATGGGTTGGGTAGTTTCTCTCATGCGGACGCAATTGTCTACTCGCGTAGGCAATTACCTTCCCATTCTGCATTAGTACCGCACCATACCATCACCACAAGCGTCAGCATAGACAGATAAACCCTGGTTCCCATTAATGATAGCGAGAACGGGAGCGGTAGTTAATCTCCTTTTCAACTCCTGGAAAGCTTCATCACATTCCGGAGTCCAATCGAATTTTGCTATTCTTCATCGCTAGCTTAGTCAATTGACTGGCCAATTTGGAAAAATCTTGGACAAACTTTCTATAATATCCCGCCAAACCTAGAAAACTTCAAACTTCTTTTGGAGTAGTGAGTTTCCTCTAGTCAAGAAAAGCGAAAATCTTGCCTGGGTCAACAGAGATTCCTTCTTCATTAACAATGTGCCCGAGAAATTTAACTTCTTTGACCCAAAAATGGCATTTGAAAATTTTGGCGAGTATAATATTCTTCCTCGGTATCTCCAAAACAAGTCTATTCAGGGTGCTCCTCTTCGGTCTTGGAATAGACCAAAATATCGTCAATAAACATAAGAATAATTTTATTTAACACCTCTTGGAACACATGGGTCATTAAATCTACGAAGTATGCTGGAGCATTGGTTAGTACGAAAGGCATGACTAACCATTTGTATAACATGTTAGGACCTCTAAAGGTAGTCAGTGAACACAATCTTTAGCAATTCGCAGCTGAGGGAATCCCTAAGACAGATCCATCTTAGAAAAGAATCAGGCGCCTTGCAGCTGATCAAACAGATCATCAACTTTAGGTAGAGGAAATTATTTTTGAGTGTTAGCTTGTTGAGATCGCGGTAGTCTACACACAATCTCAAGGATCCATCAGATTTAGCTACGAATACCACAACTGAACCCCATTCAGAAACACTAGGACGTATCAAACCTCTTTCTAACAAATCACCAGTTTGCTTGACTAATTCAATTCTTTCCCTGGGTGCCATCCTACGAATTGCATGAATGACAGGATGAGCATTAGGTACTAAGTAAATTTTGAATTCTATTTCTCTGTGTGGAGGTAAGGATTTTACTTCTTTGAATATTTCTAGAAATTCCCGAACAATGGGTATGGACTCCAGACTAGGTTCGGGATAACCCAAGGTACACATCAACTCATCTCTTTTAGGACTCTGTAACGACCCAGAATTTTTAATAATTAAAATTTGAATATTTAATTAATTTTAAATATTAATAAGTGGATTTATAAGTCAAATAAATTTTTATTTGAATTATTGAATTTAATTGAAGAATTTAAATCGATAATTTAATACGTTAAATTATGGAAATAATTGAAAATTGGGTTAAATATGATTGAAAATGATTTGTAAAATTTTATTTTATCATATGGGAGTTAGAACAATATTTTAGAACTTTTAAAATCGAATTAAAAGTTAATTTGTGAAAATTGAATATTTTAATATTAAAATCGACTAGTGAAAATAGCCAATTTTTGAACAGTCTCAGAATTGAACGAAACCAGTTCCATTGGATCCGTAATAGTTAGTTATTACCGGATTTCAATTTTCGTGTCAATCGGAGTTATCATTTGAGCGTGGCAGCCCGTAACGCATCGAATTGTTTTTAATTTTAATTTAGCGAGTTAAAATAGCCATTTTTCAAAAAGTCTCGGATTTCGACGAAACCAGTTTCATCGAATCCGTAATGTGATATTATTGTAAGGTTTCAAATTTCAAGTCGATTGGATTTACCGTTTGTCCGGTACAAATTAAAACGCCTAGAAAATCGCTTAAATCGGTTTAATTTAAATTGAGCGTTTATAGCCATAACTCGCACATACTTTCGAATTAGCTTCCGAAACCTATTCCATTGTGTCCGGAACGTGGGATAAACCCTAGGTACGTCAGTTTCGGCGTGTAAATCGGAGTTCGGAATTTCCGGATGAATAGTGTCGTTCGAAATTCTATAAATAGCCCACCATCCTCTTCATAAATAAAAAAAAAAAAAAAAACCTAACAAAACCCTAGCCGCCAAAAGTGAAACCCACGGCCAGAATTGATTCACTTTCTCTCCTCCAAATCTTCTAATCTATGCATCGATTCATGAAAGTATCAACTACAAAGTTGTAGGGGGCGTTGTGATCTACGTATTCAACGGTGGTGATGCGATTTGGAGCAACATGGAGTGAGTTATGGGGGGTCGTCGGTCCTCAGCTGCGCACGCAAAACGAGGAAGGTGGTGAGGCCGAGTTTCATGACCTTGAGGCCGTGTATGGAGGGGATGGAGGCGAGGACAATGGCGCTATCTGATCGAAGTATCGTTGAGAGATGGAGTTGCTAAATTCAACCCTAGTATTCGATCAATGGGTTCGATTTTTTCATGTAGCCTGGGTGTTCTTGCGCGTGAGGGAGATGGAGGTGATACACGGCCCAGATTTCTTCCTGTAGCAATGAAGGGTTGGATGCTATTTTAGGTTTATAAAATTAAAGTTGTTGTAAATTATAAATAAAAAATTCGTGTAACTTCAAATATCAATATCTTTTTCATACGAGGTCGAAAAATTACGAAACCAGTTGCGTTGGAATCGTATGGATGAGCACTATGCGATGAAATTGGATTGGAGTCATTTGGAGTTAGTGAGAATTTTGGGTAAAATTAAACGTCCGTTTAATTTTATTCGAAATAAATCGCTAAAACGGAATTTAAAATCAAGGTGAGAATTTCTCACTCAATCGAATCAGTTTCGATTTTATTTTAAATAGTTAGATTTAAAATATTTGAATGCATGTTTGAATGTTGATTGATATCTATTGATTGTTAAAATAGACATTATACACCGTTAGTAAGCGGGTGTTATTTATTAAAAACATATACCGCGAATATTTCATAAACAGTGAAATTGGTATTATATATAATATCAATATATATATTGGCATATGTATATATTGTAGTTGTTGATTCCCCGCATTTTTTTTAGCGGATGAGACCCTATTACGCCGTTATTAAGCGGATAATATTTAATAAGAACATATACCGCGATAATTTCGTACTGGAGCGAAATTGGTATTGTGCTAATGTTTGTGGATGCAGGAAAACAGGTTGGAGGGATCCAACTGGATTCCTCAACAGTTTTTATTTGATTTCAGATATTTTGATATTTGATGGATTATCATATCGATATATGATATCGTTGTTTGTCGTGATTGACTATTTGGTGTGTAGCATCATTGGACCCAAATTTTGGGATTTTAAAGGTGATTTTTGAAAGTATACGTTATAAACTATTTTTGGAAATTTATTTATTTTAAATAAATAAACGTTATACTTTTAAAAGTTATAAAATTATGTTTTTGAGAAATATAGTTAAAAGATTGATTTTTGAGAAATATGGATTAATGATTTTATAAAATAATTTAAATTGGATTTTTGAATATGTTATTAAAAGTTTAAATATAGGATTTATAAAATTTGATTATTTTATAAATCAAAATGGTGAAATTATAAAGGAAATTAAAGACGTTTTAGAATAATGATATAATTTGATTTATATCAAGAGATTTATAAATGGATATTTATAAATTGAAATGTGGACATTATAAAACGAGTTTTTATAAGTGTTTGAATGAAGTGGAAATGAATTTCATAAATGAATGAAATTTATGGAATTATAAACTGTGAAGTTATAAAAGAAATTTATAAATAGTAAGATTTATAAATTTGGTGAAATTATTTGAAGAATAGATTGGTTAAATAAATGGATCTTATAAGTTATAAGATTTATAAATTGGAAAGTCTTTAAAAAGAACGATTTTGTAAAATAATCGTTTTATAAGTAATTAACTTATAATATGAACGTTTAGTTTATAATTTAGTTATAAACTGGAATAGGTTAATATGGAAATTATAAAAAGAAGTTTTTATAAGATAAATAGAAAAGGGATTTATAAACGTTGTTTTATAAATTCGCAAACGACTTATTTTGATAAGTAAATTGCTGAAACCTATTAATGGAGTTATATTCACGTTTTTGAACTGTGAATGATCCTTTAAAATAAAATGAATAGAAATGATGAAATTGTTAACGTAGTATATTCACGTTTTTGAATAGTGAATAATAAGTTAAAGAAATTGTTTAGAATGTGATATTTTAAATAGAATTAAAACGATCTAACGATGTTTTAAACTGTGTTAAGATTCGAAACCATAGATTTCAACATTCATTGTTGAAATAGACGTTTCGAGAAATAGAAGGAGATGATGGACTATAACACTGTTGTTATAGTAAATGATTTCCGAAAGGAAATGTTTTGTATAGTATTGGGATTTATATATCTATTTAATTTCGAATCCCTATACTAGTGATTTTGGTTTGTCGTAACGATGTTTTACGTAACATTCGTTTTGGCCCAAATAAATATGTTTAAGAGAATGATTTCCTTAAAAGAATGAAATATATACTTATTTTTGATTTAAGTATATTGAATATTTTCCAAGTGTTGAAAATAAATAAAATTTGTGAATTACTTATGAATGTATAAGTATGGAAATGTTTTTCCAACGTGAAATGAAACGTTTAGAGAACTTATCTTTTTGAAGATAAATTGAAATGAATTATTGAAATCATATGCATGGATATTTTGAAATATAAATTCACTAAGGAATTTATAAAAGGAAGTGGAATTGGTTTAAAAATAAATATTGATTTATTTTTGAAGTGTTGAAATAATATATCTAGTGAAGATATTTTTGGAAAATAAATAATTTGGAAAATTATTTGGAATCTGGTGATGTGTGCATATCCAGTGATAGTTCAATAACCGACTATCAATATTTCCCTTTGAATGGGTAATTGATGTGATTTGTTTGAATGTGAATGCTACACTTAGTTTTGAATAAGCGCTCACTATTCGAGTTAACCGGGAAAGGACCATGGGGTCGTATAACCCATTCCGAATATGTGATACGTCGTTATAATTGCATTGAAGATCGGTGTTGAAGACCCGGTATTTGCGAGAGCGATAGGATGACCTGTCGATTTACTCTGCACCGAGTAGCTACGGTATAGAGTTCTCCATATGTGATGGTGAATCCGATCAGGATTGTGAATATCCGGATTGCAAGGACTTCTTTGTAAGTGCCTTCGGTTTTGTTCGAGCCCGGAACAGACTTGTATGGATTGTATGTCTGACATTACAAGTTGAGATATAAAGCCGATTTCTTTCAAATATATTTCTGTTGGTGGCGGAGAATTTATTCTTTAAGCTTAACACCCTTCTCTGAGACGTACGAGCTCAGAGGTTATATAGTTGAAGTTATCAGCGATATATTCCCAATTTGGTAATGTGACATGCTGAGTGTTGCTGAAATGATCATTGTGTTGATTATTGTGATAGGATCGTTTATTTGATCGTCTATCTTGGTGATCATTGTGTTGATCATTTGTTGACCCAAAGCATGGCTTTTGTATAAAGTATGTTTTTGTGGACGTGACTTCGTCAAGCCTCACACCCCGGAAATGGTCAAAACAGGAAAGATGCAGCAAGGTTATGAGGGGTAGCACCCTTTAGGGTATGTACATTTCCTTCTGGATAGAGGTGGTATCATGGTATGGAGCCCAGATATTTAACCTATGTGGTTACTACGAATTTATTACTTTGTGGTTGTTGGTTTTCGGGATCCCGTGAGAAAGGTCGTTTACGATCGGGGAATGGCGTGCTCGTGTCAGTAGTTACCCAGTTAGGGGTAACCCGGCCTTGTGTTGGCAGAGTTCCGGTTTGGTTCTCAGGGATGTCTTTCCAGAGGCATTCTCATGTGGCAATGGGAAGTTCCTTGGCCTGACCATTTGTTGGAAATCCAAAGAAACAATACGTGACTTGTACGGTTTTAGTTGTATAACCTGTTATGGAATGTGGCGGTAACCTGCTATTGAACATAGTTAGCTATAGTAGGCATACGATAATGGTCGTATGTTGGCTAAGATTTATATTCTACTTTCGAAATGAATTTTCCACTACACTATGCACTAGTAATAATATCAAATGTTATTTTAAATGCGTATCAAGCATCTTTAGCTATCATAAGGAGAAATCTCCTCCGATTCTGCGTTTGCATGTGTGTGTGTGCGGGAGGCCTTATGGTAGTCTCATTTTTAAAAGCATTGCGAATTGAAATAAAAATATTCCTCTATTTTGATTTTAAAGATAAATAAACTGTTTTGAGTTCTCACACCAGTCACATGACTGACTTGGAGTTTATTGTTTTCCTTCCTAAACTCTGGGTGCCCACCAATTTCCACACGGGCAGTCAAGAGTAAGGTTTATCAGGATATTCTGGATATTCAGGAATTGCTGGAGGCAAGCTGGATGGCATGGCGTATTACTAGTTTATATAGTATTTCTTTTTCCGCTGCACTAATTGTTGTATGTTGTTGTACACTCTGATGATATGATGTAATGTAATGTGATAAAATGTAATAACTGATATAGTTCTTGGTTTAAAGATTATTCATTTATTATTATATGTTGTTCCGCTGCGAATTGTAAGATTCTGTTATTGTTCTGTTGTTTTCTGTTCCGTTCTATGTTCTTGTTCTCTTTTTCTTTCTATTTTAAAATTATGTTCTATTTTCTACTCTTCTCTATTCTCTTTTTCTTCTATTTCAAAATTTTCTTTCTCTTCTCTATCTTTTCCCTCTATTTTCTCTCTTCTTTCTTCTCCCTTTTTCTTAAATTCTTTTTAAAACCCATAACATTTCGGTTTTTCGGCAACGAAAAATCGAAAACGTTACATTTGGTATCAGAGCTTATGGTTAAGCGACAACCATGGTTCTGTTGGGTATTACTCATTAGAGATAGAGTCAGTAGTACTCTAGAATGAGTTTGAGTGTAATAATAGCTATGAGAGCGTATTTGTTAGTGAATATAAATTGTTTTATATTGTGATGATTGGTTTGTTGAGTGGTATATAGATTCTGGTTAATACGAGTAATTAACGTTGTTGATAGGGATTTCTAAACACTTGAATAGAACAATTCGACACAATATTGATTTTAAAATTGGGTAAATGAAATAATTTTGCCTTGATTATATTTTATATATAAAGGAATAATTTTTCAGAATTATTAAAGTCTATATAAGTTGATTGTTAGGTTGTTTGAATAATTTAAATTAAAGAATAATTGTATAAGCAAAAGAATTATAAGAATTAAATTATAATTAAAGTGATTTACAATTGTGAAATAAACTTATATATATAAGAAGCGAAACAATATGAATATATTTATGAATGTGAATTGTAAATAAAAAGTGATGTTTATAAAATGGAATATAACTTAAGTGTTGTTGAATGGAATTGATTTTGGTATCGAAGTAAATAATCAAGTGGATTAAATGAATATGAACTTGAGTTATATAAATGAAATTCAACTTTTATAATTGAATTGAATGAATGTCTTGAATGTTAATCAATTAAATGTGAATAAATTGATATGAAATAATGGATATAAGTGTTGATTCATTAAAATCTAATGTTATTGGAAGTTGAATAAATTGAATGAGAATGAATATAAGCAAAGGAATTTGGTTGTAATTATGTATACATTGGTTGTTATATGATTGTTAGTTGATTGTATATAATTCATTAAGTATTAATGAAAGTGAATTAGTGAAATTTAAAGCTATGTAATTGAATTCAAATTAGAAGTAAATAAATTTGAAATGAATTGAATTTAATTTGGAAGTGAACCAGCTTGAATATGAATTAGTTGAAAATGAATGCTAGTAAATCCAATGTTAATGAATCTAATGTGATTAAATTGAAAACCATTTCATTGAATATTAATGAGAATATAAATGAATATATATTGATTATGAATTTGTTGAATGCTAGTTGGTTGATGTTTGAATATGTTGCATTTGCTATGTGACATATATAGTTGTTATGGAGATATATGTTGTATATTGAGATTATTTTCATATATGCATGTTCTCATATTGTTTGTTGAGTGATTAGTAGGTGCGGATCGCGTTTGCTTCGCATTTGGAGCTCGCTTTTGCGCTATATTAGCCGTATATGCTCGCTAATAAAATATAAGGTACATATCTCGGATTAAATACCGTACTTTTACACTTTTTTCCCTTCGGGACGCCTCATTACTTGATGAGATGTATATTTGTGATATATATACTGTCATTTTTTTTTCGGATCGAGCCGCGCAAAGGAGACTATGGCGAATTTTTCCGAAAATTTAAGGCGTTAGAAATTTTTTGAGAAAATGGGAAAATTTTGAAAACTTTAACTTTAATTTTGGAGTTGAAGGTTAAACAATAGTAGTTGTTTTTGAAAAGATAACTAAGTATGATTTGAAAACTTAGTAAAGTATGGTAAGAAGTTTAAAAATTTGTTTTGGAAAGTTAATAGATTTTGTAACTTTTCTTACTAATAATTTCGAGGACGAAATTCTTTTAAGTGGGGAAGATTGTAACGACCCAGAATTTTTAATAATTAAAATTTGAATATTTAATTAATTTTAAATATTAATAAGTGGATTTATAAGTCAAATAAATTTTTATTTGAATTATTGAATTTAATTGAAGAATTTAAATCGATAATTTAATACGTTAAATTATGGAAATAATTGAAAATTGGGTTAAATATGATTGAAAATGATTTGTAAAATTTTATTTTATCATATGGGAGTTAGAACAATATTTTAGAACTTTTAAAATCGAATTAAAAGTTAATTTGTGAAAATTGAATATTTTAATATTAAAATCGACTAGTGAAAATAGCCAATTTTTGAACAGTCTCAGAATTGAACGAAACCAGTTCCATTGGATCCGTAATAGTTAGTTAATACCGGATTTCAATTTTCGTGTCAATCGGAGTTATCGTTTGAGCGTGGCAGCTCGAAACGCATCGATTTGTTTTTAATTTTAATTTAGCGAGTTAAAATAGCCATTTTTCAAAAAGTCTCGGATTTCGACAAAACCAGTTTCATCAGATCCATAATGTGATATTATTGTAAGGTTTCAAATTTCAAGTCAATTGGATTTACCGTTTGTCCGGTACAAATTAAAACGCCTAGAAAATCGCTTAAATCGGTTTAATTTAAATTGAGCGTTTATAGCCATAACTCGCACATACTTCCGAATTAGCTTCCGAAACCTGTTCCATTGTGTCCGGAACGCGGGATAAACCCTAGGTACGTCAGTTTCGGCGTGTAAATCGGAGTTCGGAATTTCCGGATGAATAGTGTCGTTCGAAATTCTATAAATAGCCCACCATCCTCTTCATAAATAAATAAAAAAAAAAAAAAACCTAACAAAACCCTAGCCGCCAGAAGTGAAACCCACGGCCAGAATTGATTCACTTTCTCTCCTCCAAATCTTCTAATCTATGCATCGATTCATGAAAGTATCAACTACAAAGTTGTAGGGGGCGTTGTGATCTACGTATTCAACGGTGGTGATGCGATTTGGAGCAACATGGAGTGAGTTATGGGGGGTCGTCGGTCCTCAGCTGCGCACGCAAAACGAGGAAGGTGGTGAGGCCGAGTTTCATGACCTTGAGGCCGTGTATGGAGGGGATGGAGGCGAGGACAATGGCGCTATCTGATCGAAGTATCGTTGAGAGATGGAGTTGCTAAATTCAACCCTAGTATTCGATCAATGGGTTCGATTTTTTCATGTAGCCTGGGTGTTCTTGCGCGTGAGGGAGATGGAGGTGATACACGGCCCAGATTTCTTCCTGTAGCAATGAAGGGTTGGATGCTATTTTAGGTTTATAAAATTAAAGTTGTTGTAAATTATAAATAAAAAAATTCGTGTAACTTCAAATATCAATATCTTTTTCATACGAGGTCGAAAAATTACGAAACCAGTTGCGTTGGAATCGTATGGATGAGCACTACGCGATGAAATTGGATTGGAGTCGTTTGGAGTTAGTGAGAATTTTGGGTAAAATTAAACGTCCGTTTAATTTTATTCGAAATAAATCGCTAAAACGGAATTTAAAATCAAGGTGAGAATTTCTCACTCAATCGAATCAGTTTCGATTTTATTTTAAATAGTTAGATTTAAAATATTTGAATGCATGTTTGAATGTTGATTGATATCTATTGATTGTTAAAATAGACATTATACGCCGTTAGTAAGCGGGTGTTATTTATTAAAAACATATACCGCGAATATTTCATAAACAGTGAAATTGGTATTATATATAATATCAATATATATATATTGGCATATGTATATATTGTAGTTGTTGATTACCCGCATTTTTTTTAGCGGATGAGACCCTATTACGCCGTTATTAAGCGGATAATATTTAATAAGAACATATACCGCGATAATTTCGTACTGGAGCGAAATTGGTATTGTGCTAATGTTTGTGGATGCAGGAAAACAGGTTGGAGGGATCCAACTGGATTCCTCAACAGTTTTTATTTGATTTCAGATATTTTGATATTTGATGGATTATCATATCGATATATGATATCGTTGTTTGTCGTGATTGACTATTTGGTGTGTAGCATCATTGGACCCAAATTTTGGGATTTTAAAGGTGATTTTTGAAAGTATACGTTATAAACTATTTTTGGAAATTTATTTATTTTAAATAAATAAACGTTATACTTTTAAAAGTTATAAAATTATGTTTTTGAGAAATATAGTTAAAAGATTGATTTTTGAGAAATATGGATTAATGATTTTATAAAATAATTTAAATTGGATTTTTGAATATGTTATTAAAAGTTTAAATATAGGATTTATAAAATTTGATTATTTTATAAATCAAAATGGTGAAATTATAAAGGAAATTAAAGACGTTTTAGAATAATGATATAATTTGATTTATATCAAGAGATTTATAAATGGATATTTATAAATTGAAATGTGGACATTATAAAACGAGTTTTTATAAGTGTTTGAATGAAGTGGAAATGAATTTCATAAATGAATGAAATTTATGGAATTATAAACTGTGAAGTTATAAAAGAAATTTATAAATAGTAAGATTTATAAATTTGGTGAAATTATTTGAAGAATAGATTGGTTAAATAAATGGATCTTATAAGTTATAAGATTTATAAATTGGAAAGTCTTTAAAAAGAACGATTTTGTAAAATAATCGTTTTATAAGTAATTAACTTATAATATGAACGTTTAGTTTATAATTTAGTTATAAACTGGAATAGGTTAATATGGAAATTATAAAAAGAAGTTTTTATAAGATAAATAGAAAAGGGATTTATAAACGTTGTTTTATAAATTCGCAAACGACTTATTTTGATAAGTAAATTGCTGAAACCTATTAATGGAGTTATATTCACGTTTTTGAACTGTGAATGATCCTTTAAAATAAAATGAATAGAAATGATGAAATTGTTAACGTAGTATATTCACGTTTTTGAATAGTGAATAATAAGTTAAAGAAATTGTTTAGAATGTGATATTTTAAATAGAATTAAAACGATCTAACGATGTTTTAAACTGTGTTAAGATTCGAAACCATAGATTTCAACATTCATTGTTGAAATAGACGTTTCGAGAAATAGAAGGAGATGATGGACTATAACACTGTTGTTATAGTAAATGATTTCCGAAAGGAAATGTTTTGTATAGTATTGGGATTTATATATCTATTTAATTTCGAATCCCTATACTAGTGATTTTGGTTTGTCGTAACGATGTTTTACGTAACATTCGTTTTGGCCCAAATAAATATGTTTAAGAGAATGATTTCCTTAAAAGAATGAAATATATACTTATTTTTGATTTAAGTATATTGAATATTTTCCAAGTGTTGAAAATAAATAAAATTTGTGAATTACTTATGAATGTATAAGTATGGAAATGTTTTTCCAACGTGAAATGAAACGTTTAGAGAACTTATCTTTTTGAAGATAAATTGAAATGAATTATTGAAATCATATGCATGGATATTTTGAAATATAAATCACTAAGGAATTTATAAAAGGAAGTGGAATTGGTTTAAAAATAAATATTGATTTATTTTTGAAGTGTTGAAATAATATATCTAGTGAAGATATTTTTGGAAAATAAATAATTTGGAAAATTATTTGGAATCTGGTGATGTGTGCATATCCAGTGATAGTTCAATAACCGACTATCAATATTTCCCTTTGAATGGGTAATTGATGTGATTTGTTTGAATGTGAATGCTACACTTAGTTTTGAATAAGCGCTCACTATTCGAGTTAACCGGGAAAGGACCATGGGGTCGTATAACCCATTCCGAATATGTGATACGTCGTTATAATTGCATTGAAGATCGGTGTTGAAGACCCGGTATTTGCGAGAGCGATAGGATGACCTGTCGATTTACTCTGCACCGAGTAGCTACGGTATAGAGTTCTCCATATGTGATGGTGAATCCGATCAGGATTGTGAATATCCGGATTGCAAGGACTTCTTTGTAAGTGCCTTCGGTTTTGTTCGAGCCCGGAACAGACTTGTATGGATTGTATGTCTGACATTACAAGTTGAGATATAAAGCCGATTTCTTTCAAATATATTTCTGTTGGTGGCGGAGAATTTATTCTTTAAGCTTAACACCCTTCTCTGAGACGTACGAGCTCAGAGGTTATATAGTTGAAGTTATCAGCGATATATTCCCAATTTGGTAATGTGACATGCTGAGTGTTGCTGAAATGATCATTGTGTTGATTATTGTGATAGGATCGTTTATTTGATCGTCTATCTTGGTGATCATTGTGTTGATCATTTGTTGACCCAAAGCATGGCTTTTGTATAAAGTATGTTTTTGTGGACGTGACTTCGTCAAGCCTCACACCCCGGAAATGGTCAAAACAGGAAAGATGCAGCAAGGTTATGAGGGGTAGCACCCTTTAGGGTATGTACATTTCCTTCTGGATAGAGGTGGTATCATGGTATGGAGCCCAGATATTTAACCTATGTGGTTACTACGAATTTATTACTTTGTGGTTGTTGGTTTTCGGGATCCCGTGAGAAAGGTCGTTTACGATCGGGGAATGGCGTGCTCGTGTCAGTAGTTACCCAGTTAGGGGTAACCCGGCCTTGTGTTGGCAGAGTTCCGGTTTGGTTCTCAGGGATGTCTTTCCAGAGGCATTCTCATGTGGCAATGGGAAGTTCCTTGGCCTGACCATTTGTTGGAAATCCAAAGAAACAATACGTGACTTGTACGGTTTTAGTTGTATAACCTGTTATGGAATGTGGCGGTAACCTGCTATTGAACATAGTTAGCTATAGTAGGCATACGATAATGGTCGTATGTTGGCTAAGATTTATATTCTACTTTCGAAATGAATTTTCCACTACACTATGCACTAGTAATAATATCAAATGTTATTTTAAATGCGTATCAAGCATCTTTAGCTATCATAAGGAGAAATCTCCTCCGATTCTGCGTTTGCATGTGTGTGTGTGCGGGAGGCCTTATGGTAGTCTCATTTTTAAAAGCATTGCGAATTGAAATAAAAATATTCCTCTATTTTGATTTTAAAGATAAATAAACTGTTTTGAGTTCTCACACCAGTCACATGACTGACTTGGAGTTTATTGTTTTCCTTCCTAAACTCTGGGTGCCCACCAATTTCCACACGGGCAGTCAAGAGTAAGGTTTATCAGGATATTCTGGATATTCAGGAATTGCTGGAGGCAAGCTGGATGGCATGGCGTATTACTAGTTTATATAGTATTTCTTTTTCCGCTGCACTAATTGTTGTATGTTGTTGTACACTCTGATGATATGATGTAATGTAATGTGATAAAATGTAATAACTGATATAGTTCTTGGTTTAAAGATTATTCATTTATTATTATATGTTGTTCCGCTGCGAATTGTAAGATTCTGTTATTGTTCTGTTGTTTTCTGTTCCGTTCTATGTTCTTGTTCTCTTTTTCTTTCTATTTTAAAATTATGTTCTATTTTCTACTCTTCTCTATTCTCTTTTTCTTCTATTTCAAAATTTTCTTTCTCTTCTCTATCTTTTCCCTCTATTTTCTCTCTTCTTTCTTCTCCCTTTTTCTTAAATTCTTTTTAAAACCCATAACATTTCGGTTTTTCGGCAACGAAAAATCGGAAACGTTACATTTGGTATCAGAGCTTATGGTTAAGCGACAACCATGGTTCTGTTGGGTATTACTCATTAGAGATAGAGTCAGTAGTACTCTAGAATGAGTTTGAGTGTAATAATAGCTATGAGAGCGTATTTGTTAGTGAATATAAATTGTTTTATATTGTGATGATTGGTTTGTTGAGTGGTATATAGATTCTGGTTAATACGAGTAATTAACGTTGTTGATAGGGATTTCTAAACACTTGAATAGAACAATTCGACACAATATTGATTTTAAAATTGGGTAAATGAAATAATTTTGCCTTGATTATATTTTATATATAAAGGAATAATTTTTCAGAATTATTAAAGTCTATATAAGTTGATTGTTAGGTTGTTTGAATAATTTAAATTAAAGAATAATTGTATAAGCAAAAGAATTATAAGAATTAAATTATAATTAAAGTGATTTACAATTGTGAAATAAACTTATATATATAAGAAGCGAAACAATATGAATATATTTATGAATGTGAATTGTAAATAAAAAGTGATGTTTATAAAATGGAATATAACTTAAGTGTTGTTGAATGGAATTGATTTTGGTATCGAAGTAAATAATCAAGTGGATTAAATGAATATGAACTTGAGTTATATAAATGAAATTCAACTTTTATAATTGAATTGAATGAATGTCTTGAATGTTAATCAATTAAATGTGAATAAATTGATATGAAATAATGGATATAAGTGTTGATTCATTAAAATCTAATGTTATTGGAAGTTGAATAAATTGAATGAGAATGAATATAAGCAAAGGAATTTGGTTGTAATTATGTATACATTGGTTGTTATATGATTGTTAGTTGATTGTATATAATTCATTAAGTATTAATGAAAGTGAATTAGTGAAATTTAAAGCTATGTAATTGAATTCAAATTAGAAGTAAATAAATTTGAAATGAATTGAATTTAATTTGGAAGTGAACCAGCTTGAATATGAATTAGTTGAAAATGAATGCTAGTAAATCCAATGTTAATGAATCTAATGTGATTAAATTGAAAACCATTTCATTGAATATTAATGAGAATATAAATGAATATATATTGATTATGAATTTGTTGAATGCTAGTTGGTTGATGTTTGAATATGTTGCATTTGCTATGTGACATATATAGTTGTTATGGAGATATATGTTGTATATTGAGATTATTTTCATATATGCATGTTCTCATATTGTTTGTTGAGTGATTAGTAGGTGCGGATCGCGTTTGCTTCGCATTTGGAGCTCGCTTTTGCGCTATATTAGCCGTATATGCTCGCTAATAAAATATAAGGTACATATCTCGGATTAAATACCGTACTTTTACACTTTTTTCCCTTCGGGACGCCTCATTACTTGATGAGATGTATATTTGTGATATATATACTGTCATTTTTTTTTCGGATCGAGCCGCGCAAAGGAGACTATGGCGAATTTTTCCGAAAATTTAAGGCGTTAGAAATTTTTTGAGAAAATGGGAAAATTTTGAAAACTTTAACTTTAATTTTGGAGTTGAAGGTTAAACAATAGTAGTTGTTTTTGAAAAGATAACTAAGTATGATTTGAAAACTTAGTAAAGTATGGTAAGAAGTTTAAAAATTTGTTTTGGAAAGTTAATAGATTTTGTAACTTTTCTTACTAATAATTTCGAGGACGAAATTCTTTTAAGTGGGGAAGATTGTAACGACCCAGAATTTTTAATAATTAAAATTTGAATATTTAATTAATTTTAAATATTAATAAGTGGATTTATAAGTCAAATAAATTTTTATTTGAATTATTGAATTTAATTGAAGAATTTAAATCGATAATTTAATACGTTAAATTATGGAAATAATTGAAAATTGGGTTAAATATGATTGAAAATGATTTGTAAAATTTTATTTTATCATATGGGAGTTAGAACAATATTTTAGAACTTTTAAAATCGAATTAAAAGTTAATTTGTGAAAATTGAATATTTTAATATTAAAATCGACTAGTGAAAATAGCCAATTTTTGAACAGTCTCAGAATTGAACGAAACCAGTTCCATTGGATCCGTAATAGTTAGTTATTACCGGATTTCAATTTTCGTGTCAATCGGAGTTATCGTTTGAGCGTGGCAGCTCGAAACGCATCGATTTGTTTTTAACAAGCCATAGGGCAATAACAAATACCAATAAGGTATACAAGTTCCACAAGGTAAACGCTACTCATCATGCGACTCAAAAAGACCAACACCGAAGGGCGATAACGTACGAGCTCAGAGGTTATATAGTTGAAGTTATCAGCGATATATTCCCAATTTGGTAATGTGACATGCTGAGTGTTGCTGAAATGATCATTGTGTTGATTATTGTGATAGGATCGTTTATTTGATCGTCTATCTTGGTGATCATTGTGTTGATCATTTGTTGACCCAAAGCATGGCTTTTGTATAAAGTATGTTTTTGTGGACGTGACTTCGTCAAGCCTCACACCCCGGAAATGGTCAAAACAGGAAAGATGCAGCAAGGTTATGAGGGGTAGCACCCTTTAGGGTATGTACATTTCCTTCTGGATAGAGGTGGTATCATGGTATGGAGCCCAGATATTTAACCTATGTGGTTACTACGAATTTATTACTTTGTGGTTGTTGGTTTTCGGGATCCCGTGAGAAAGGTCGTTTACGATCGGGGAATGGCGTGCTCGTGTCAGTAGTTACCCAGTTAGGGGTAACCCGGCCTTGTGTTGGCAGAGTTCCGGTTTGGTTCTCAGGGATGTCTTTCCAGAGGCATTCTCATGTGGCAATGGAAAGTTCCTTGGCCTGACCATTTGTTGGAAATCCAAAGAAACAATACGTGACTTGTACGGTTTTAGTTGTATAACCTGCTATGGAATGTGGCGGTAACCTGCTATTGAACATAGTTAGCTATAGTAGGCATACGATAATGGTCGTATGTTGGCTAAGATTTATATTCTACTTTCGAAATGAATTTTCCACTACACTATGCACTAGTAATAATATCAAATGTTATTTTAAATGCGTATCAAGCATCTTTGGCTATCATAAGGAGAAATCTCCTCCGATTCTGCGTTTGCATGTGTGTGTGTGCGGGAGGCCTTATGGTAGTCTCATTTTTAAAAGCATTGCGAATTGAAATAAAAATATTCCTCTATTTTGATTTTAAAGATAAATAAACTGTTTTGAGTTCTCACACCAGTCACATGACTGACTTGGAGTTTATTGTTTTCCTTCCTAAACTCTGGGTGCCCACCAATTTCCACACGGGCAGTCAAGAGTAAGGTTTATCAGGATATTCTGGATATTCAGGAATTGCTGGAGGCAAGCTGGATGGCATGGCGTATTACTAGTTTATATAGTATTTCTTTTTCCGCTGCACTAATTGTTGTATGTTGTTGTACACTCTGATGATATGATGTAATGTAATGTGATAAAATGTAATAACTGATATAGTTCTTGGTTTAAAGATTATTCATTTATTATTATATGTTGTTCCGCTGCGAATTGTAAGATTCTGTTATTGTTCTGTTGTTTTCTGTTCCGTTCTATGTTCTTGTTCTCTTTTTCTTTCTATTTTAAAATTATGTTCTATTTTCTACTTTTCTCTATTCTCTTTTTCTTCTATTTCAAAATTTTCTTTCTCTTCTCTATCTTTTCCCTCTATTTTCTCTCTTCTTTCTTCTCCCTTTTTCTTAAATTCTTTTTAAAACCCATAACATTTCGGTTTTTCGGCAACGAAAAATCGGGAACGTTACAGACTCGGATCCTCACAAGGAATCTCAACGAAATCTCCAAAATTTGGTTTTGATCGAAATCAATAGATTGTTACAATCTAATTTGGCTTCGTATTTTGTTACCCAATCCATTCCGATTAAGATTTCAAATTCGTTAAAATCAAGGACAAAGAGACCGATAAGGAATTGGTAACAAGAATACGAGATAGGAACGTCTCTACATCGTAGACAAAGTTTCGTCCAGCCACCAACTGGATTCTTTACGCAAATGGGCTCGTCGACAAAATCAGGTTCAAGATTTAATTCATTTACAGCTTGTTGAGGGATAAAACTATGTGTAGTTCCCGTTTCAAACAAAATTCTAACAATTCTATCATAAATATTAAGGTTACCTTCCAGAACTCCTTTCCCTTTATTTGCTTTGGAGATTGCAGGTTTATCTTTGACTGCGTACACCTTTGCTGTCTGAGCTTGCTTCATTGTTGGGCAGTCTTTAACTTCATGTCCCGGTTTCTGACAGTAATAGCATTTCCTGGATTTGCTTGTACAGATTGATTTACTTGTTCCTTAGGCTTCGTACATCTACTCGAATAATGCCCTTTTTCCAAACAATTAAAACAAGTAACATCATTTTCCTTATCCTCTTGTTTGTTCTTCTTCCTCTCCTTTCCCTACTATGATTTCTTGCCTTTGGACTTTCTTTTTTACTAATTTGGATTGCTTGTATTTCCTTTTCCTCCCGGGGCTTCTTGCATATCTAGGGTAGCATATCTATACCCCGTATCGATTAAATCTGAAAAAAATTCTTTAACGTGGCCAGTCATCCTTTTATGGAACTTCTTATTCATCCCATGAATAAACCTTTCATTTTTCTTTAGAGGTGTATTTACCAACTCTATACCGAAATGAGACAATTCGTTGAATTTGTTTAAGTACTCTTCAAATGATAAACTCCCCTGCTTCGAGTCCATAAATTTCGGGTACATTCGGGAGATACCAGCCGATGGCATGTAACGTTTCTCAAACACTTCTTTAAATCATTCCCACGTAAATTCTTCTTCAGGCTCATCTATAGTAACTGCCTCCCACCAAGCAAAATCTTCTTCTTGGAGCTGCCAAGAAGCTATGAGCCGCATTTGATCGTCTTCCAATAGCCCTATAAAAAAATTTCACATGATCTGATCCAGGCTTGAGGTTCAACAAAAGACTCCTTGCCGATGAATGGCTTACCACCAAGCCTCGAGAAGCTTTTATATAGATCAGCCAGATTCGGCTGATGTTGAGTAGATAAAGCTGCTTTTGCTGTTGCGGGGACTTGACTAGTCGAAGTGGCATTTCCCCGACCCCTAGCTCTTCCTCTTTGCCCTCCCATTCTTACTATCTGTAATTAGTAAGAAAAACTTGATTTAGGTATACGGACAAGATATCTTAGGGAATATCAGTAGTTAAAAGAAATAGACCAAGAAAATTTTAGGGTTTTGGTCTCTCGGGTTATACTCATTCTAGGGTATACTTCACCGCTATCTCTAATGAGCCACCTAATGTGTTATACTCCATAGCTAAAGTTCTTACTCAACCTTTTGCTTCGAGACCACTTGTCACGACCTGAAATCCCGTGTTCGAAAATCGACATCAAATACCTCAATTGTATTCGACTGTCGGAGATTCAAACGTCGAACTCCAGTTCGGATGGAGCTTATTACAACATTAGATGAATATAAACAGCGGAAACAGAAGAATATCATTTATCAACACCACAGATAAAACATCAAATACAATATTAATTACAACATTTATCATCCATATTAGAGTCCTACACATAGGATGATAACTCTATAGTGGAAGATAGAGTTATCACAGCTTCAAAAGAGTCTCCAAAGAAATAAAGCGCGCGGGATTTCAAACTAAGCACCTTCTTCCAACTTCAAAAACTTCCAAAAGATCTCCAAGGCCAAAAGCTGCTAAAATCTGATAGCTTCCAAACCAAAAGACTTCAAAAGATTCCAAGCCAGCTCTAAAATCATGGATAACCAATTTCTAGCTGCCCTATGGAAATTTATGGGCACCTATAGTTTAGGAAGCGAACAATAAACTCCGGGTCAGTCATGGGACTGGTATGAATAAGCAAAAAAACAGTTGTTTGAAACGAAAACAGTTTGTAAAAGAAATCTGATATGCTTTTGGAAAATGAAACTACCATAAGACCTCCCCGCGCACACACAATGCAATCGCACAATTGGAGGATATTTCTTCTTATGATAGTCAAACATGCTTGATACGAGAAAACTTTTTGATATTATTATTAGTGCATAGTGTAGAAAACATTTTCGAAAGTATAATATTAATCTTAGCCAACATAGGTACCATTATACTATGCCCACTATAGCTACCATTTAAGAATGGCGGTTATACAACTAAAACCATACTGGGCGCGTATTGATGATTGGATTTCCAACAAATGGTCAAGCTAAGGAACTTCCTATGCCACATGGGTACGCCTCTGGAGGGAGGTCCCGAGAACTTAACCAGCTCTCTGCCAACACAAGACTGGGTTACCTCTGTAGCTAGTAACTACTGTACGAGTATGTTATCCCTCGGTCGTTTGCGACCTTTATCCGAGGGCCCTCAACCACAAAGCAACAACCACACAGTAGTGAATTTGCAGCAACCACATAGGTTAAGTATCTAGGCTCCATACCATGATACCACCTTTTTCCAGAAGGAAATAGACATACCCTAAAGGGCGCGACCATCATAATCTTGCCGCGTCTTTCCTGTTTCGACCATTTTCGAGGTGTGAGGTCCGACAAGGTCTCGTCCACAAAGCTCCACTTTACACAAAAGCCATGCTTTGATCAACAAATGATCAGCAACACACAGCAGCACTCAGCATGCCACACTACTAAATTGGGAGTATATCACTAATAACCTTCAACTACATAACCTCTGAGCTCGTACGTCTCAGAGAAGGGTGTTAAGATAAGAGAATAAATTCTCAGCCACCAACAGAAATGTATTTGAAAGAAATCTGCTTCATATCTCAAAGTGTAATGCCAGACATACAACCATACAAGTCTATTCCGGGTTCGAACAGAACCGAAGGCACTTCCAAAGAAGCCCTTGCAATCTGGATATCCACAATCCCGATCGGACTCCCCATCACATGTGCAGATCTCTATACCGGAGCAACTCAGCGTAGAGTCATTCGATAGGTTATCATGTCATTCTCGAAGACACCCGGTCTTCACCACCGTCTTCAAATGCTATCCATTTCATCGTATCACTATTCGAAATGGGTTATATGACACAAAGGTCCTCTCCTGGCTAAACTAGTGAGCGTCAATTTAAAACAGGTATATATATCATTCACAAAGATTCACAGATCGATGTGGGTTTTGAATAACCAACTGGAATCTGACTCCCTGTCGCATCGAAATTTAAATGCCATTTTACGGGCCAATGGGTTTTCACATTCATAGAAACAAATCACAGATATTACAACTCAGCATAAAGTAATTCATATTACATAGCATCACAATCACATAACAGAAATATCAATCCAATATACAGCATTCGATAATAATCAATAATCTTTAATTAAGATGAATAAATCATGTGGTTTAAATTAATCAACCATATAATGATTAATTATCTTTAAATCAATGATTAATTATCCTTAATTATAAATTAGTTAAATCTTAATCACCTTCATTAATTAATTATTTCTTGAAAAATTATCTTAATTAATTAATCCTCAATTATTAATTAATTAAATCTTAATTGCTTTTATTAATTTATTATTCCTTAATTAATTATCTTAATTAATTAATCCTCAATTATTAATTAAATCTTAATTACTTTTATTAATTAATTATTCCTTAATTAATTAATTATTAATTACGAATCAATTAACCTTAATTATTTACTTAATTAATCTTTAATATTAAGTAATTAATTAATTAATTAATTACTTTTTAGATAATTATATTAACAAACCATTAATTACTTAATAAGTTAAAAGATAGATTTTTTACCTTTATTAATCACTTTGATTATCTTATAAATCTTGTTTAATCATCATCCTTATACATTAGTTGCTTTTAAAAGGTTAAGGTAGTTTAAATAATATTTTATCTTAATTATCCTTTTAAATTACACTATTTATTTAATATAATTAACTTTATAAAATAATGTAACAAAATTAAATAATTTAAAATTTAATTACTTTGAAAATATCTTACTTATATCCTTAATTATATCAAACTTCTAATCAAAACATCATTTTGAAAACATGGTTTAAAAAGTTAAAAAGTTTGAATTTGTTTTAAAGTAAAACTATTTTACATGAGAGGCTCGAGACCTGCTTCGAGTCTTACCCGAGAGAATTTCCTGTTTGCTTTGAGTTCTATAAAAAATCAACCCGTGCGCCTATTTTTTTTTCAAACTTAAAATTTTCTAAGTGCTTACCCCTGCGCATTCAAAAATTTAATCGAGCCCAATGTAACATCCTAAAATTTTGAAATTAAATTTAGTGAATTATTTGAATTTTTGGATTTAATTTGTGAAATTTCAATAGAAATAAAATATTGTTAATATTGGAATTATAAAGATATATGGAATTAAATAAATTATTGATAGTTAAGTTTAAATAATTATTAATAACAATAATTTAAGAAAAGAACATATTATAAACAAGAAATAGTTTAAAACAATAAAATAAAATATGTGATGGAATAAATGTTAAAAAAAACACTTTCATTTAGCAAATTAAAATAAGAACAAGATTTGATCACTAAAGAAAGGAACCTTTGAATATAAGTATGTAAAAATATAATAGAGGAAAAAGAAAACTGTAAAATAAAACAGTACTTATACAACCATAGAATAGGATTGCTGTAACATACAAAGGGAGCATGAACATTACATTTACATGCTTTCATTAAATGCCATTTACTCTAGTAACATCAAGCAAGATATCAGCTGTAAATACATGCTTTCATTTAATGCTTTCAAACTTACCCATACACAAAGTACAAAGCCTGTAAAAAAAAATTATACAAAAGAATGATGCCCAGTACTATATTGACCTGCACATCTCTTTATATACATGAATATTACCCTCAGTTCGTTCAAAAAAAAGAAGGAAAAAATTAGCAAAGTCAGAAAGGGAAAGGAAATTTATAAAGGACAGAGGAGGATCTACCTGCAGTTTTAAAACCAATATAGTCTCTGATCGTCTAAATTTCAATGTGAGCAAACCTTTAAGCTAAAATTTAGTAACTAATATGTGTTGCTTATGAATTATTGTATGATGTTTGATCTGCATGAATGTTTCTTGAACATGAAGGGTTTGCCTCTGTAATCAAAACTTTACAGTACAGACAAATTTTTATGAAGAAATCAAGTGTTTTAAATTAGTGATTTGATTTTGTAACTCGAATAAGCATACAAAGTTATGGTTTTTAAAATTAATATGATGATTTTTATTTAAATGTTTCAAGAGCACTTCCCCTTTGAATAAATTTTGTTCTTTTTCATTTAGCCAATGATAGATTGAATGTAAATTGATGAAAATTGGTTTGAAGCAAGCTTGGACTCCAGTGATCTCGAGAAAATTATCAGAAATTTTTTTCATTGCATAGATTGATGAATCGAATCAAAGTTAGGGTTTAAGGTTCGAAATTGTTGTGGCTAGAAAACGAGACGAGTCCGTCTCCTACGATCGACCGAGCTTCTCGAAACTTTGGGGAAGTGCAGTTCAAGGTGTTGACGTGGTAGGGCCGAAAGCACGAATTTTCTGGTGAACTGTACGAGAAGAACGAGGCGTTTAGGTTGAGACGTTCGAGTTTACAATTCGTCGACACAGTGAAATTTCGATTCCGAGTTCCTTGGGTCAAATCATTGATGGATTTCTTGTTTGAGGGGATTTTATGACTTGCCAATGATCATGGAGATTACCGGAGTCGTGGCGCCACGTCGTGCACGTGCACGACGTGTTTTGATATCTGTATGTTGCTGATGGGAAGCTCGAGTTGAACTCGAGAAAGAGCACGTTTTGCTTTGGGAAAGAACTCGTGTAAGCGAGTATATTGGGCTATCTTAGTTAGGTATTTGAACTAGAAAAAAAAAGGAAGAAGAAGAAACAGGGTACGGGGAAGAAAGGGAAGAGACGCGGGGAGATTACTGGGAAAACTCGAGTTTGGCTCGAGTCATTAGCAGGGTTTACTCGGGTTTTAGTTTAAATGCTGAAAGGCTAACATTTTTAATGTAAACAGTTTTGTTTAAATGCAAGATACAAGCTTTGATTTAAATCAATGGCATGATGATTAAGAGTCTGTGAAGTAATTTAAGATTTGAAATTTAAGATCAAATAAATTAATAGTTAAGAATTTTATTTATAATTTAACGGTTAATAGGTTTGAAATTAAGAAATTTTTAAATAAACTAATTTAAAGTTAATTCATAATTAAGAGTTAACTAATTGAAAAACTTAAATAATAAATATTGACTAATGGGTTAAGTAATAAATTAAGTAATTTAATTTAAAATAAGAATTGAAGTAAATTTACATTTAAAATTTTCAAAGTAACAATAAATTGATTTTTTGAAAGTGTAAAGCAGATTTTCAAATGATAATTAAGATAAATAGTTTGTATTAATAAATGATTTTAAAAAAAATTAAGAATGATATACAATTTGTAATTAAATTGATTAATAAATAATTAAGTGTTCAAATTAATTTGTAAATTAAGAAATTGTTATTCAGATAAATTAAAGTCGACAAATCAAATTTAGCAGTGAATTAAAATAACTAATTATGAAACAATAAATCGAGTTAATCAAGATTTAATTTATTTATCCAAATTTTAATCATTGATTTAAACATCACTACAAATAATTGTATGGTAATTTATTTAAACCACATTGAAAAATAAGTAACTATTGTTGTGCACTATATTGATATTTCTGTTCTGTTTGTGATACTATGTGATGTAAATTGCCATGTACTGCACTATGATTGTGGTTTGTTCTGTATTGATGTGAAAACCCTGTTTGCCCACAAAACGGCATTTAAACCTCGATGCGACAGGAAATCGGATTTCAGTTTGTTATCTGAAACCCATATCGAACCTGCGAATTTTTGTGAACGACATATCCACATGTTTTAAAAAATTGACTCTCACTATTCAGTTTAGCCGGGAAAGGACCTTTGTGTCGTATAACCCATTCCGAATATGTGATTCGACGTTATGGATAGCATTTGAAGACCGGGTATTTGTGAGAGCGATAGGATGACCTATCGATTGTCTCTGCACCGAGTAGCTACGGTATAGAGATTCCCTAAGTGATAGGAAATCCGATCGGAATTATGAATATGTGGATTGTAAGGACTTCTTTGGAAGTGCCTTCGTTTCTGTTTGAACCCAGAACAGACTTGTATAGATTGTATGTCTGACGTTACAATTGAGATATAAAGCAGTTTTCTTTCAAATACATTTCTGTTGGTGGCGGAGAATTTATTCTCTTAGCTTAACACCCTTCTCTGAGACGTACGAGCTCAGAGGTTATGTAGTTGAAGGTTATCAGTGATATATTCCCAACTTGGTAATGTGGCATGCTGAGTATTGTTGATCATTTTTTGATCAAAGCATGGCTTTGTGAAAAGCGTAGCTTTGTGGACGAGGCTTCGTCGAACCTCATACCCCGAAATGGTCAAAACAGGAAAGATGCAGCAAGGTTATTGGGGGTAGCGCCCTTTAGGGTATGTGCATTTCCTTCTGGATAGAAGTGGTATCATGATATGGAGCCCAGGTACTTAACTTATGTGGATATCGCATATATATATATATATATGTATGTATATATATATATATATATATATATATTACTTTGTGATTTGTTGCTGGGGCCCTGGATAAAGGTTGGTTACAACCGGGGGATGGCATACTCGTGTCAGTAGTTACCTAGTTAGGGGTAACCCGGCCTTGTGTTGGCAGAGAAAGGAAAAGGTGTTTTGGAAGGTAACCTTACTACTTATGATAGAACAGTTAGATTTTCATTTGACACGGGAGCTTCACATAGCTTTATCTCCCAACAAACCGTTAGTGAATTAGAACTTAAAACTAAATTTGTTGACGATCTTATTTGCGTGAATAATCCGGTTGGAGGTCCCACAAATCTTTGTTTGTATTGTAAGAGAGTTCCTATTTCATATGCTTGCTATCAATTTCCTATCAACCTTTATGTCCTCGAATTTAATGAATTTGAAATTTTACTCAGAATGAACTGGTTATCGAAATACGAAGCTAAATTGGATTGTAATAATCGGACAGTTTTAGTCAAAACAAGCCTTTGCAATTTTATTGAAATCTCTTGTGAGGATCCAAGTCCAAAGAGAGATAAATTGATGTATACTTTGGGATATCCTGAACCCAGTTTCCAGTCTATACCTGTTCTTCGAGAATTTTCTGACGTATTTGAAGAAGTAAAATCCTTACCTCCATGCAGAGAAATAGAATTCCGAATTGACTTAGTACCCAATGCCCGTCTTGTTGTTCACGCAAGTCGCAGGATGGCACCTAGGGAAAAAATTGAATTAGTCGATCAAACTTGAGACCTACTAAAGAAAGGATTGATTCGCTATAATGTTTCAGAATGGGGTTCAACCGTTGCATTTGTGGCTAAATCAGACGGATCTTTGAGATTGTGTGTTGATTACCACGATCTCAATAAACAAACTCTCAAAAACAAATTCCCTTTACCCAGGATCAACGATTTATTCGATCAACTTCATGGTGCACGATTCTTTTCTAAAATGGATATAGCTCAGGGATTCCATCAGCTGCGAATAGCCGAGGATTGTGTTCATTTAACGGCCTTTAGGGGTCCTGACATGTTCTACGAGAGGTTAGTTATGCCTTTCGGACTAACCAACGCTCCCGCATACTACGTAGATTTAATGACCGAGTGTTTCAAGAAGTATTGAACAAATTTGTCCTTTTATTTATTAATGATATCTTGATTTACTCCAAAACTGAAGAGGAGCATGCTGAACATCTCATAATTGTTTTAGAGATATTGAAGAGGAATATTGATGCAGCAGAATGACGAAAATTAAATGAAATCGATGAAACTGACAATCGGTGGATTGAAAATGCTGCAAGGCCCAAATTCGTTGATCCGAAGATACCGAATTCTAGCTATCTCTGACATGTTGATCGCGCACGATACCGTGAAGAGAGATCTGCAATTCTTCGAGTGTTGATCAAGCGCACTTGATTCCGTGAATTGGCTTCAACGATCGTTGATTCGAGCGCACTCGAATTACCGAAAGTGGAGATAGGAGATCACACTCAACTATCAATTTCAAAAGAGGCACAAAGCACTCAAACCAAATTTTATTCAAAAATCAACTCTTTACAAATGACCACCACCATGCCTATTTATAGGCTACAACTCACACGACTCAGCACTAGGTCGTTGGTGACCTATAACATGCGACTCCGCACAAACAGTGACACACACGCGACCTACGACCTAAACAAGGTCGTTAACGACCTAACATATTACAACAAGCGACTCAACTTATATGCAACACGAGACAGTACAAAATGACCTAGTACATAAAGCGACTTACGACCCAAATCCAAAACACAACATACACGAGTTAACAAACATGACACAGAACGACCTACACAACACGAACGACCTAACATTCACACGACCTACGAGCTTCATGCGGCATAACTCTTCAGTGACCTAAGACAGCAGCGACCCAAGAGACAGACTTCGGTACAACTCTACATGACTTAACAGAATGAGCGACTTAACTAGGTTGTGAGCGACCTAAGGTTTCTTCACTAGGTCGTTTGGAATTTGGCGAAGTTAGCTCATTCCTCCTTCCTTCCAACAACTTCACTAGGTCGTTTGGACGACCCATCATACCCCGGTTAGGTCGTACGCGACCTATCATAGGTCGTTGGTTCCCTTCTTCTGCATAACTCGCTTCACTACACCCCTTAGCTTCAACGCCTTGCTCCGGTACCACTTTAGGTCGTCCCATATAGGTCGTTCGCAACCTAAAATGTTGCGACTAAAGGAATATCGCACTAAATCTCTGTGGCACTTCATCATCCTTCCTGTTAGGTCGCTGGTCCTTATCTCGGGCCTCACTAGGTCGTGTGCGACCTTCACTAGGTCGTGTGTTAACTCTGCTTTTTCAGCAAGGCCGTGACATCAAAAATCGACCGAGAAGCCAATGATAGTTCATCTCGAAGGATGGTCGATTTAACCTCCCAATAAAGAAAGTTCCGTTGAATGAATTTTCAGATAAGATCCCCTACGGAGGGGGGGTCCAGGGGGCAGCGCCCCCGGCGGGGTGCGGGGCAGCGCCCCGACCAAAACGGTATACGACTTACCGACTTAACAAGGTTGCCGACTTAACAAGGTTGCCGACTTAATATGGTTAACGACTCAATAAGCTTAACGACTCAAGGATTGGACGACCTAAGAAGTGCCACGACTTAACGAGTTAAGGTTCAAGGCGACTTAGAGGAATGGAACGACTCAAGAGGGTTAACGGTTCATGAGACAGGCCGACTCAGTGGATCAACGACTCAAGAACTGTGCGACTCAAGGTCTTCACGACCTAACCATTCAAGGGCTGAACGACCTACGAGTTAAGGATCTACGAGTTAAAGGATCTACGAGTTAAAGAATCTACGAGTTAAAAGATCTACGAGTTAAGGCCACTACGAGTTAAAGACTCTACGAGTTAAAAGGTCTACGAGATAAGGATCTACGGCTTAAGGCCTCCACGAGTTAAAGAGTCTACGAGATAACAATCTTACGAGTTAGAAGATGGCGCGACAGGAAGTCTACGGCTCAAAAGATAAGTTGTTCACGACCTAAGACTTGGAGACAAGTTCAACACCACGCTATAGTAAGAAGAATCGCTGACGACTTACGACCTATGATGAGTCGTGTACGACTCATGCTAGCATAAAGGAAACTGCATTTGGTTAACTCGTGAACGACTTAGAACTTGTATCATTCATTCAGATGGGTGCATAACTCTGGGCCAAGCCATGAACCCAGTAAATCAGCCGCGACCTACCATGAGTCGTATACGAGTTACGACTCATCATGAGGCGTACACGAGTTACGACTCATCGTGAGTCGTATACGAGTTACGACCTAACTCCGAAGATGCCTATAAATACGCCCATAACTCCAACAGAAAGAGGACTTTTGGCTCATTCTCTTCAAGCGCCGATACTCTGCTGCATTCCAAACCAATCCAACACTCGAAGCTCTCAAGACACGAAGAACGCTACAAACAACTTCAAGAAGAGATCACATACATCCAACATGGATTTGAAGACTCTCATCTCCATTGAAGTTTGAGCTACTCGTTCAAAGTGTCTTGTAATTCAAAGTGTATTGTACTTGGGAAGAATTATATCAGCTATTAACAAAATCGTCAATAAAGATATTCAAAGTGGACGTAGGCTCTCTCTTAAGCCGAACCACTATAAAATTGCTGTTTTTTACTGCTTTTCCGCTATTATCTACTTATAATCTGTTCCCGAGCTATCGGGTGGTGCTTTCACAATTACATTTCATACACCGGGGTGTTAGCGTTCAAATTTTAGCGTTAACATCGTGTGTGACCTAAAACTTCTCCCTTAGGTCGTGAGCGACCTAAGCCCTGTGATTTCACAGATCGCGCTGCATCTTCTTCCCCCGGTTGACAGAAATTAGACCTCGAATTTTCACCATCTTCTTCCACAACAAGTTCATTCCCATGATACGGAATTAAATATTTGACATTGAAAACATCAGAAATATAAACATCATCTGGTAACTTCAATTGATACACATTCTCATTGGTTTTCTTCAAAATTTCTACTGGACCAATCTTTTACGCCTTCAATTTATTGTACGTTCCCACCGGAGAACGATCTTTTGTCAATACTGCGTAAACCAAATCACCTTCCCTAAAATCCACACTTCTCCGCTTCTTATCCGCCAGTTGTTTATACTTTTCATTAGATGCAAGCAACCGGTCATGAACAGTTCTGTGACACTCCTGTAACTCATTTACGAAGTCACTAGCCCGCTTAACAACTCCCTTCTGATATGGCACTGTTGCCAAATCCAACGGTCCTTTTGGAATTGCAGAGTATACAACTTGAAATGGACTGAACCCTGTGCTTCGATTAACCGCATGGTTGTGAGAAAACTCCGCTTGACACAATTTCAAATCCCAGCTCTTCAAATTATCTTCCACAAGACATCTCAATAAGTCTCCCAATGATCCGTTACCCACCTCCGTTTGCCCATCAGTCTACGGATGGTAAGCGCTACTAAAATTCAGCTTCGTTCCGACCATCTTCCACAAACTTAGCCAAAAATGACTCAGAAAACGAGTACCTCTGTCCGAAACAATAGACTCTGGGAATCCATGAAGTCGATAGTTCTCTTTGAAATATAACTGAGCGACATGAACAACATCTGTCGTCTTCTTACAAGCAATAAAATGTGCCATTTTTCGAAAACCGGTCAACCACCACATAAATGGAATCGTTACCCCTTTGAGTTCTAGGCAAACCCAAAACAAAATCCATGCTCACATCAACCCAAGGTTTATTCGGTATAGGTAATGGCATATATAATCCTGCATTGGTCGCGGTTCCCTTCGAAACCTGGCAGATATGACATCTCTCCACAAACCTTTCCACCTCTTTCCTCATTGAAGGCCAGAAATAATATTTCGTTATCAACTGCATTGTAAGATCACGACCCACATGTCCTTCCTCGTGCAATTCTTTGATAATCTTCAATCTCAGACTGCTATCTGGAATACACAATTTGTCTCCCTTGAATAGAAAACCATCCACTAACATATACTCATCCGTCTTTCCCTTCTCTACTTCATTCACCACCTTGGAAAAATAAGGATCATCAACAAATAATTCTGGAAGTACATCGAACCCCGTTACTTCAATCTTCATGGTAGTCAATAAATGATTCCTTCTGCTCAACGCATCTGCCACGCGATTCGTAATTCCCGACTTATGTTTCATAACAAATGTAAATTGCTGCAGGTATGCAATCCACGATGCATGCCTAGCTGAAATTTTCTCCTGTCCTTGCAGATGTTTTAAAGCTTCATGATCAGTGTACAAAACAAACTCCTTATGGAACAGATAGTGTCTCCAATGTTTCACCGCTTGCACAACAGCATAAAATTCCACATCATACGTACTATATCTCATCTTTGCCCCTGAAAGCTTCTCACTGAAATATGCAATAGGACGCCCCTTATGACTTAACACCCCTCCAATCCCAACCTTAGATGCATCAGTATGTAGCTCGAACAACAATTGAAAATCTGGCAAAACAAGAATTGGTGCTGTCGTCAAAAGTTCTTTGAATCGTTTAAAAGCAAATCCTGCCTCCTCTGTCCAAGAAAATTGCTTCCCCTTCATACAATCAGTAACTGGAGCCATCACGCTACTGAAGTGTGGAATGAATCTTCGGTATAATGACGCTAGCCCATGAAAACTTCTCACTTCTATTATTGTCTTCGGCTGTGGCCAATTTCTGACAGCTTCTACTTTACTTTCATCCACTTGAATACCTTCCTTCGACAGAACATACCCCAGAAACAAAATCCTGTCTGTCATAAACACGCATTTCTTTGTTGCTGCATAGAATTGCTCCTGTCGTAGTACCATCAACACTTCTCTCAGATGTTGCAAGTGTTCCTTTGGAATTCCGTTGTATATCAGAATATCATCGAAATACACCACCACGAATTTCCCAATAAATGGTCTAAAAATCTGATTCATCACCCGCATGAATGTATTGGTGCATTCGAAAGACCAAACGGCATGACCAGCCATTCATACAATCCCTCCCGTGTTTCGAATGCTGTTTTCCATTCATCTCCTGGTCTAATTCTAATTTGATGATATCCGCTTTTCAAATCAATCTTCGAAAAGATAGTAGCCCCGCTCAACTGATCTAGCAAATCATCCAATCTGGGCATTGGGAATCTGTACCTCATTGTGATCTTATTCAGTGCTCGACTATCGGTACACATCCTCCACATTCCATCTTTCTTCAGCACCAATAAAGCTGGCACTGCACAAGGACTCAAGCTCTCCTGAACACGCCCCTGTTCTAACAACTCCTCCACCTGCCTTCTTAGTTCCTCATGCTCCTTAGGACTAATCCGATAATGTGGCTTGTGTGGTAATACTGCTCCTGGAACAAGATCTATCTGATGTTGAATATCTCTCAACGGTGGTAACTCCGTTGGCAACTTTTTAGGAAATACATCTCTGAATTCTTCCAATACCGGCTTTACTTTCTCTGGAATCTCAACAGATTCAGTAGTTTCATGTCCAATCAACAAAAATACCTCTGGACTCTCCTCGAATTCTTTAATAAACTCCTTTAAAGTCAACAAGGTTTTCAGCTCCTCAATCTCTTCCGACTTGCTTTCTTCTTGCTGTCTCTTCTTTGGAACTAAAATGATCTTAACTCCTTCGAACATAAAGCTGTAGCTATTGGTTCGACCATCATGTTGCACTGCTCGGTCATACTGCCATGGTCTTCCCAAGAGTAAGTGAAAAACATCCATCTCCACCACATCACACCAGATCTCATCTTTATACTTCTTCCCAATAGAAAATGGAACTCGAACTCGCCTGTCCACCTTCACCTCTCCTCCTTTTCTTAGCCACGCTGACTTGTAAGGATTAGGATGTTTCTCCGTTTTCAATTTCAACTTTCTCACAGCTTCGGTAAAATAATATTGTCACTACTTCCTGCGTCAATCACAAATTTACAAACTTTCCCCAATATAGTGCATGTCGACTGAAAAATGTTACTTCTCAACCAACTAGCCTCATCCTCTTGCTTTGGTGTTAAACAAGACCTCCTCATCATTAGATTACATCCTTCGTCTCCCGACGCGATATCCTGCTCATCCTCCTCAACTGGACTAGACTCACCTTCACCAACATTCTCACCTTCAACCTCAGCAATCATCGTTCGTTTCTTTGGCTTTGGACATTCATTACTCTTGTGACCCACTTCCTGGCAATTATAACATTTGAAACTGTTGTTGACCTTTGCCTTCTCAACTTCTTTCACAACTGGTTTACTAACAACCTTAGAAATATTGGAACTCCCACTAACACCTTTGTTCTGAGTATAGGAACTTGGAAACACACCACCTCCTCGTCTCCCTTGTTTCTCCCAAGCAAGTGCTTTCTGATGTGCTTCTGCAACAGATCTCGGATCAAACATATTCACCATATCTTGGATCTGCATTCTCAACCCTCCAACAAACCTAGCAGTCAATTGTTCCTCTGTCTCCATAATATCGTTTCGAGCAATCAGTTGATAAAATTCATCAGCATAGTCATTAACGGTCTTTGTCCCTTGCCTCAGATTCTGCAACCTCTGATACATAAGTGATTGATAATTGTAAGGTAAAAATGTAGCTTTCATCAGTTTCTTCATCTTCTCCCATGATTCAATCTTCGACTTCCCCATCCGTTCTCGTGTAAGTTTGTTTTGCTGCCACCACGCCATAGCTCTTCCCCTCAACCTAGTAGCAACCAACTTAACTCTTCGATTCTCTGGAACTTCTTTGAAGTCAAAAATTTCTTCAACATTAGATAACCAATCAAGAAATTCTTCTGCTACCATACCACCCTTGAATTCTGGGATTTCCATCTTCATTCTCGATTCCCATCCTCGATCATCCTCAACATCCCTATTTAAATTTCGAACTTGGTCTCGATCTCGATAATGAAAACTAACTCTATCACCATCTTCATCAAAATCAAATATACGTCGATATCGATCCCGTCTTTCTTCATCTCTATGATCATGCATGGTCCTTCTACCCTCTCTATCCATATCAGGTTGTGATTCATTTTCGAACTCACGTGGAGTTCTTCTCTTTTCATTTCTATACTCATGATGATCTCTTCTCGATGAAATTGATGTTTCTCTTCTTTCTCTAAAAGATTGTGGCGACACCCTACTCGCTTCCGTAACCGATGGTGAAACTCTGTTTCCTCCATGGTTCGAGATTGGCGACCTTCTCCTTTGACCTTCATTCATATCAATCATCAGTTTCTCTAACTTTCCAATGCCTTCATCAAATTTCTCATTGATACGTTGTTCCATTTGCTCGGCTTCTTCTCTTCTGTACAACGCTTCAACATTCTGATGGCGGTTAGCTCTCCTCGGCGACATTATCAAATCAAACAATCAAACACAATTTCAAAACTTCCAAAATGAACTTCAACTCTCGGCCTCAACACTACAAGCTCGGCTCTACACCTCAAAATCTTCTTTAAAAATTCAAACACTTTCCGAACTTTGATCCAAAATGATATGGATCGAAAACTCCCAACTTGTTGCAACTTCACGAAGAACACGACGAATATCAAACTTCAAACTCCTTGGCTCCAAGACTTGGCTTAGCTATGATTGGCTACGTCTCACTTTGATACCAAACTGATGTAGCGGAATGACGAAAATTAAATGAAATCGATGAAACTGACAATCGATGGATTGAAAATACTGCAAGGCCCAAATTCGTTGATTCGAAGATACCGAATTCTAGCTATCTCTGACACGTTGATCGCGCACGATACTGTGAAGAGAGATCTGCAATTCTTCAAGCGTTGATCAAGCGCACTTGATTCCGCGAGTTGGCTTCAACGATCGTTGATTCGAGCGCACTCGAATTACCGAAAGTGGAGATAGGAGATCATACTCAACTATCAATTTCAAAAGAGGCACAAAGCACTCAAACCAAATTTATTCAAAAATCAACTCTTTACAAATGACCACCACCGTGCCTATTTATAGGCTACAACTCACACGACTCAGCACTAGGTCGTTGGTGACCTATAACATGCGACTCCGCACAAACAGTGACACACACGCGACCTACGACCTAAACAAGGTCGTTAACGACCTAACATATTACAACAAGCGACTCAACTTATATGCAACACGAGACAGTACAAAACGACCTAGTACATAAAGCGACTTACGACCCAAATACAAAACACAACATACATAAGTTAACAAACATGACACAGAACGACCTACACAACTCGAACGACCTAACATTCACACGACCTACGAGCTTCATGCGGCATAACTCTTCAGTGACCTAAGACAGCAGCGACCCAAGAGACAGACTTCGGTACAACTCTACGTGACTTAACAGAATGAGCGACTTAACTATGTCGTGGGCGACCTAAGGTTTCTTCACTAGGTCGTTTGGAATTTGGCGAAGTTAGCTCGTTGCTCCTTCCTTCCAACAACTTCACTAGGTCGTTTGGACGACCCATCATACCCCGGTTAGGTCGTATGCGACCTATCATAGGTCGTTGGTTCCCTTCTTCTGCATAACTCGCTTCACTACACCCCTTAGCTTCAACGCCTTGCTCCGGTACCTCGCTAGGTCGTCCCATATAGGTCGTTCGCGACCTAAAATGTTGCGACTTAAGGAATATCGCACTAAATCTCTGTGGCACTTCATCATCCTTCCTGTTAGGTCACTGGTCCTTATCTCGAGCCTCACTAGGTCGTGTGCGACTTTCACTAGGTCGTGTGTGACCTAAAACTTCTCCCTTAGGTCGTGAACGACCTAAGCCCTGTGATTTTACAGATCGCGCTGCATCAAATGTCTTATTCGCTAAATTTTCTAAGTGTTACTTTTGGGTCAAAGAAGTCAGATTTCTCGGTCATATTGTTAACGAAGAAGGAATTTCTGTTGACCCAAACAAGATTTATGCAATTATGGACTGGAAGCAGCCTGCTACACCTAGAGAAGTTCGAAGTTTTCTGGGTTTAGCGGGATATTATAAAAAGTATGTACAGAATTTTTCTAGGTTGGCTAGCCCATTGACAAAGCTAACAATGAAGAATGCTAAATTCGTTTGGACTCCAAGATGTGATGAAGCTTTCCAGGAACTGAAAAGGTGATTGACTACTGCTCATGTTCTCGCTATCATTAACGGGAACCAAGACTTATCTATCTATACTGACGTGTGTGGTGATGGGGTAGGTGCAGTATTAATGCAGAATGGAAAGGTAGTTGCCTACACAAGTAGACAATTACGTCCGCACGAGAGAAACTACCCAACACATGATTTGGGGCTTTTGGCTGTTGTTTTCGCTTTAAAAATCTGGCGACACTATCTTCTGGGTAAGAATCTTTTCAGCTTTCTTAACAGTTTACGAAATTAACTTAAATAAAAATACTTAATAAACTCCTTGTGTTTTAGGTGAAAAATTCGAATTATTCACCGACCATAAATCCTTGAAATATCTCTTTATCCAGAAGGATCTGAATCTGCGACAACAACGTTGGTTGGAATTTCTGGCATCGTATGACCTAGATATTCTGTATACGCCGGGAAAGGCCAATGTATTGCAGACGCCTTAAGCAGAAGACATGTTGTTCTTGCATATCTTGTTATCACTCCTAGTCTTCTTGAAAAGATTGCAGGACAACAGACTGAAGACAAGTTTCTTCGGGAAATTCGTAGAAGAATATGTCGAGGTGAAGATACTACTTTTGAGATGGATAATAGAGAAGTTATAAGGATGAAAGGTTGAATTTGTGTCCCTGATATCCCTGATTTGAAGCGTGAAGTGTTGGATGAATGTCACAAATCAAAACTCTGTACCCATCCAGGAGTAAATAAAATGTATCGAGTTATCAAAAGAACTTTATGGTGGAAGACAATGAAAAGAGACATATCTATTTACGTGAGTCGCTGTGCTACTTGTGAACAAATCAAAAGTGATCAAAAGAAAGTGGCCGGTTTACTTCAGCCTTTAGAAGTACCGAAGTGGAAATGGGATCAGGTATCGATGGATTTCATCGACGGATTGCCACGAACCAAGAAGGGAAATAAAGTAATTTGGGTTATAGTGGACCCTCTAACCAAAACTACTCACTTTATTCCAGTAAAATCCACTCGGATTGCAGCAATCTTAGCAGGTATTTATACAAAAGAAATAGTTCGTCTCCATGGTATTCCCAGCAGTATAGTGAGTGATCGTGATCTGACCTTCAATAGTAGATTTTGGGAGGCATTCCAAGACACTTTGGGAACGAAATTAAATTTCAGTACTGCTTATCACCCACAATCTGATAGGCAGACTGAGAAGGTTAACCGAATTCTAGAAGACCTTTTGCGTACTTGCATTCTCGATTTTGGTGGTTCGTGGGAGGACCATTTACATCTGGTTGAGTTCTCATATAATAACAGTTATCAGGCCAGTATAGAAATGGCTCCTTTTGAAGTTTTATATGGTCGTCTGTGTCAATCACCTACATGCTGGATCGAATCAGGTGATAGGCTCGTCCTTGGACCAGACATGATTAAAGAAGCCACGGAGAAGGTTGATTTTATTCGAAAGAAATTAATAACTACTCAAAGTCATTAGAAGAACTATTATGACCGACGAAGAAGATATTTGGAATTTCAAGTTGGAGATTCTGTATTTCTGAAAGTGTCTCCGATGCGAGGTGTATTAAGATTCGGGAAAACTGGAAAGCTAGCACCGTGTTATATTGGTCCTTTTCCTATTCTGGAAAGGATTGGTCCTCTAGCATATCGAGTGCATCTACCCAGCTGGTTGTCTGGCGTGCATGATGTGTTTCAAATTTCTAATCTTCGGAAGTATGTGCAAGACCCAGATAGTATTATCGAAGAAGCTGCTCAGCAGGATCTAGAAATCACTTCTAACTTACCAGTAAAGAGGGAGCCGATAAAAATTGTAGATCATGATGAGAAGCGATTAAGGAACAAAGTTGTGAAATTGGTTAAAGTTCAGTGGAGTGGCGATCCAAAGGACTGTATTTGGGAAAGTGAAGATAATATGAAGAAATCATATCCCAATTGCAGAATAGACATCTCGGCTTAAATTGGTAAGCCATTTCCTTATTTTTCTGAATTCGTATATTCTTTGTTTGCTTTTCTCTCTCTTTCAATTTCGAGGACGAAATTTTCTTAAGGAGGGGATATTGTAACATCCTAAAATTTTGAAATTAAATTTAGTGAATTATTTGAATTTTTGGATTTAATTTGTGAAATCTCAACAGAAATAAAATATTGTTAATATTAGTATTATAAGATGTATGGAATTAAATAAATTATTGATAGTTAAGTTTAAATAATTATTAATAATAATAATTTAAGAAAAGAACATATTATAAACAAAAAATAGTTTAAAACAATAAAACAAAATATGTGATGGAATAAATGTTAAAACAAAAACTTTAATTTAGCAAATTAAAACAAGAACAAGATTTGATCACTAAAGAAAGGAACCTTTGAATATAAGTATGTAAAAATATAATAAAGGAAAAAGAAAACTGTAAAATAAAATAATAGTTATACAACCATATAATAGGATTGTTGTAACATACGAAGGGAGCATGAACATTACATTTACATGCTTTCATTAAATGCCATTTACTCTAGTAACATCAAGCAAGATATCAGCTGTAAATACATGCTTTCATTTAATGCTTTCAAACTTACCCATACACAAAGTACAATGCCTGTAAAAAAAATTATACAAAAGAATGATGCTCAGTACCATACTGACCTGCACATCTCTTTATATACATGAATATTACCCTCAGTTCGTTCAAAAAAAAGAAGGAAAAAATTAGCAAAGTCGGAAAGGGAAAGGAAATTTATAAAGAACAGAGGAGGATCAACCTGCAGTTTTAAAACCAACATAGTCTCTGATCATCTAAATTTCAATGTGAGTAAACCTTTAAGCTAAAATTTAGTAACTAATATGTGTTACTTATGAATTATTGTATGATGTTTGATCTGCATGAATGTTTCTTGAACATGAAGGGTTTGCCTCTGTAATCAAAACTTTACAGTACAAACAAATTTTTATGAAGAAATCAAGTGTTTTAAATTAGTTGATTTGATTATGTAACTCGAATAAGCATACAAGGTTATGATTTTTAAATTAATATGATGATTTTTATTCAAAATGTTTCAAAAGCAGTTCCCCTTTGAACAAATTTTGTTCTTTTTCCTTTTACCAATGATAGATTGAATGTAAATTGATGAAAATTCGTTTAAAGCAAGCTTGGACACTAGTGATCTCGAGAAAATTATCAGAAATTTTTTTCATTGCATAGATTGATGAATCGAATCAAAGTTAGGGTTTAAGGTTCGAAATTGTTGTGGCTGGAAAACGAGACGAGTTTGTCTCCTACGATCGACCGAGCTTCTCGAAACTTTGGGTAAGTGCAATTCAAGGTATTGACGTGGTAGGGCCGGAGGCGTGAATTTTCTGGTGAACTGTGCAAGGAGAACGAGGCGTTTAGGTTGCGACGTTCGAGTTTACAGTTCGTCGACACAGTGAAATTTTGATGCCGAGTTCCTTGGGTCAAATCGATGATGAATTTCGTGTTTGAGGGGAATTTACGACTTGCCGATGATCGTAGCGATCACCGAAGTCGCGGCGCCAAGTCGTGCATGTGCACGACGTATGTTGCTGATGGGAAGCTCGAGTTGAACTCGAGATAGAGCACGTTTTGCTTCGGGAAAGAACTCGCGTACGCGAGTATACTGGGCTATCTTAGTTAGGTATTTAAATTGAAAAAAAAGGAAGAAGAAGAAGAAACAGGGTACGGGGAAGAAAGGGAAGAGATGCGGGGAGATTACTGGGAAAACTCGAGTTTGGCTCGAGTCATTAGCAGGGTTTACTCGGGTTTTAGTTTAAATGCTGAAAGGCTAACATTTTTAATGTAAACAGTTTTGTTTAAATGCAAGCTACAAGCTTTGATTTAAATCAATGGCAAGATGATTAAGAGTCTGTGAAGTAATTTAAGATCTGAAATTTAAGATCAAATAAATTAGTAGTTAAGAATTTTATTTATAATTAAATGGTTAATAGGTTGAAATTAAGAAATTTTTAAATAAACTAATTTAAAGTTAATTCATAATTAAGAGTTAATTAATTGGAAAACTTAAAGTAAGAAATATTGACTAATGGGTTAAGTAATAAATTAAGTAATTTAATTTAAAATAAGAATTGAAGTAAATTTACATTTAAAATTTTCAAAGTAACAATAAATTGATTTTTTGTGAGTGTAAAGCAGATTTTCAAATGATAATTAAGATAAATAGTTTGTATTAATAAATGATTTTAAAAAAAATAAGAATGATATACAATTTGTAATTAAATTGATCAATAGACAATTAAGTGTTCAAATTAATTTGTAAATTAAGAAATTGTTATTCAGATAAATTAAAGTCGACAAATCAAATTTAGCAGTTAATTAAAATAACTAATTATGAAACAATAAATCGAGTTAATCAAGATTTAATTTATTTATCCAAATTTTAATCATTGATTTAAACATCACTACAAATAATTATGTGGTAAATTTATTTAAACCACATTGAAAAATAAGTAACTATTGTTGTGCACTATATTGATGTTTATGTTCTGTTTGTGATACTATGTGATGTAAATTGCCATGTACTGCACTGTGATTGTGGTTGTTCTGTATTGATGTGAAAACCCTGTTTGCCCGTAAAATGGCATTTAAACCTCGATGCGACAGGAAATCATATTTCAGTTTGTTATCCGAAACCCACATCGAACCTGTGAATTTTTGTGAACAACATATCCACGTGTTTTAAAAAATTGACTTTCACTATTCGGTTTAGCCGGGAAAGGACCTCTGTGTCGTATAACCCATTCCGAATATGTGATTCGACGTTATGGATAGCATTTGAAGACCGATGGTGAAGATCGGGTATTTTCGAGAGCGATAGGATGACCTATCGATTGTCTCTGCACCGAGTAGCTATGGTATAGAGATTCCCTAAGTGATAGGAAATCCGATCGGAATTATGAATACCCGGATTGCAAGGACTTCTTTGGAAGTGCCTTCGGTTCTGTTTGAACCCAGAACAGACTTGTATGGATTGTATGTCTGACATGACAATTGAGATATAAAGCATATTTCTTTCAAATACATTTCTGTTGGTGGCGGAGAGTTTATTTTCTTAGCTTAACACCCTTCTCTGAGACGTACGAGCTCTGAGGTTATGTAGTTGCAGGTTATCAGTGATATATTCCCAACTTGGTAATGTGTCATGTTGAGTGTTGTTGATCATTTGTTGATCAAAGCATGGCTTTGTGAAAAGCGTAGCTTTGTGGACGAGGCTTCGTCGAACCTCACACCCCGGAATGGTCGAAACAGGAAAGATGTAGCAAGGTTATCGGGGGTAGCGCCCCTTAGGGTATGTGCATTTCCTTCTGGATAGAAGTAGTATCATGGTAGGAGCCCAGATACTTAACTTATGTGGATAACGCAGATATATATATATATATATATATTACTTTGTGATTTGTTGCTGGGCCCCGGATAAAGGTTGGTTACAACCGGGGGATGGCATACTCGTGTCAATAGTTACCCAGTTAAGGGTAACCCGGCCTTGTGTTGGCAGAGATCCGGTTAGGTTCTCGGGTCGTCCCTCCAGAGAAGTACCCATGTGGCCTAGGAAGTTCCTTAGCCTAACCATCTGTTGGAAATCCAATTCCCAATACGAAACCCTATACGGTTTTAGTTGTAGAACCTGTCATTTACTTATGGTGGCGCCCCACTGTTTAGATGGTAGCTATAGTAGGCATACGATAATGGTCATATGCTGGCTAAGATTAATATTCTTTTTTCGAAATGCTTTCTACACTATGCTCTAGTAATAATATCAAAGAAATTTCCTCGTACCAAACATATTTGACTATCATAAGAAGAAATCTCCTCCAATTCTGCGTTTGCGTTGTGTGTGTGGCGGGAGGTCTTATGGTAGTTTCATTTTAAAAGCATGCCGAAATTCTTTTATAAATCTAGTTTCCTTAAAAGCAATTGTTTTTGTTTATTCATACCAGTTCCATGACTAACCTAGAGTTTGTTGTTTCTTTCCTAAACTCTGGGTGCCCATAATTTTTACTCGGGAAGCCTAGAAGCAGAATATCCGTGTTTTAGGGCTAGCTTGGATTTGAAGTCTTCTGGAAGCTTTGGATTAGGAAAATCTTTTAAAGTATTGGAGTTTTCGAAGTCCTTGTCGAAGTTGAAGTATGTAGGAAACTTGTCGAAGTTTCTATTATAGTATTATTGTTGTATCATATGTGTATCACTCTGATATTTGGGATCGATGTTGTATTGGATATTGTATCATGTTGTACCTGTGTTGATTTATGACATTCATTTTGTTTCCGCTGCTTTAAATTCATCTAATATTGTTATAAACTCCATCCGAACTGGAATTTGACGTTCGAATCTCCGGTAGTTGAATACAAGTGAGGTATTTGATGTCGACTTTTGAACGATGAATTTTGGGTCGTGACACCCAACTTCGAGCAAATATATGATACTCCCGAAGATCGCTTCAAGTCGCTAATGCTTCTTCCTTCTTCTAAACCACCGACACAGAGCTTGGTGTCATGCACATGCACCGATCAATGTCAGTCCTCCGGCCTCCAAGACCATTCACCAGTAGACCACCTTTGATCCCCTCTTGCTACCCGAACAATAAGAAGCACAGATAAAACTCGAAAACAAAATCGAGTAGCCTCGTTCAAAATAGGCACAGTAGCCTTCACCAAAGGATCACCTTGAACACTCCATGCCGACCACCGGAGTGTCTAAGACTCCGGCCACACCTAGCTAACCTTCACCACTGCCGTTTCCTAAAACCTCGTACGACTCGAGCCATCAGAGACGTAGCAGTGGTAAATATTCCAACCTCAACCCATTCTAGGGCTTAGACCCTTCTCCGATCTAATTTCGACGCCACGGTGACTGGAAAAATCACCTGTTATTTTTCCTGGCCTCGACAACTCCCCAACCACCTTCAGGAAAAATCTCGATCATCCCAAACGCCTCAATCGCCAGTAAAGCTCCAAAACCCATTTCCTATTCATCGTCGAAATACTCACTCTACACATAATTTAAAATCTTGATTTTAATTGTAAAAATCAATGTTTTCAAAAATGATTTAGGTTATATAGTCAAATCGAATAATCAAAGAAATCAAATTTTAATTATGAGTTGGGTTTACAGTACTTTCTTGTTCCAGACCTATACTCTTGATGTTACTTTTTGAAAGTATTTTTAAATTCAATCTTAATGAATTTAAACGCTTTTTATTTCAACACTTCAATCTAACAAAAACTAGAAGTAGAGATTTTGGGGTTTTGACAGGTTTTTGAAATCCTAGAACTAATGATAGGGATTAATAAACTTGTACATGAACATGCACAGGCAAGATGTATACACATATTCATCAATTTTTGCATGCAAACTAATGTTTCAGTCTTACTGAAATCTTGCATTCAAACAACAGATTAGATATCAGGGTTTAAAATGGTTTACTCACACTGATCCAAAAAGAAATTAGAAGGCTTTAAATCCTGGAAGTTGAAAACTAGAGAATTGAAGTTTGAATCTGGTTGTTTGAATTGATTTGTAATGGCCCCTGAATCCTTGATTTTTTTTCTTTTGTTTGATTACTGAGTTTTTGCTGAAGAGATCCTTTACTTTGCAAAATTTTGTTTGCTTGGTCTGACACTTGCTTTTAATTTCCTTTTGATTCTCAGATTTTTTTTATTTGCTTTACTGGTTTCTGTTCTTCTTTGATCTGGTTTGAGTTTTGATTTTTTGTTAAAGGTCTTAGATTTGGAAAATGGATAAAAGAGATGAGAAAGAGGAGGTTTAGGATGTTATATAGTTTCTATTTTCTTTTTATAATTTTTCTTAAAAATGAAAACAGTATAATGACACTTGTAAATTTTCTTCGACCATGAATTACACTTGTTAATTCATTTGTTAAAATTTAAATACTTGTTAATAAATATGTTACAGTCCTTCATGTGTCTTTTGCATGAGAAAAATGATATACATATATATTAAAATTGTTTTCTTATTTTATAAATGCATTTCTCTTTTATTTAAAAATATATAATTTTAAAAGAAAATATTTTAAACCAATTATACATTAAATAAACTACCCACATATATTGTTTTAAATCCAAAATATTTTACTAAGAATTTATTTAAAATTTAATTTCAAATTCAAAGTCAAATTCAAATCTACTCATACATACATACATACATATATATATAATTTAAATTCAAATGATTTTAAAAATGTTTATTATTTCAAATTTCTAAACTCAAATGAAATTGAAATCTTATTCATACAATTTAACACTTATTTTATTTTATTTGAAAATTTTCAAATTAATTTCAAATTAAATTCCAAAAATTCAAAAAAATTACTAATTCAAACTGATAAAATTTGGGATGTTACAAAAACCATTCTTTACCATATAAAAATTTGGGGAATTTATGATGGTGTCGAAACCATCACTTTCGACAGAGTCGAAAGCTTACATTCGAAATATTGAAAGATAGCTTTGAACCCCTTTCGAAACTGTTGCCTTCGAAACCCATATCCCTTTCGAAAGCATTTAGAATGCAGCTTAATAGATCTTTAAAACAAACGATACCTTTCAAGTGCATTGATGACTACAATACCTTCGTAAGGTAAAAGAATCGGTGGCAAGGCTTCGACTAGGTCGGCACCCATTCTTCAAAAATCATTAATTTATAATTAAAGAATCTCTTTCAAAACCCCTTCTTCTTTTAAAACAAATTGGCAACCCCTTCGAAAGCCATTATAAAAACTCCTTTTGAAAACATACATGTCGACCAAGTCGAAAGATTAGTAAACCAAAGGCAGGCGCTTAACTTTTTAAAATAAACCAATATATCATTTCTTTCGAAAGCTACCCTTTCAAAACCATACCCTTTACTCCAGTCCACTACATACCATCTAAGTAATATCTTGTGTATTGATTATTGAGCTTAATGGAGTTTCGAATTGATTGAAGTCGAAAGTAAGGGTCGAAAGGTTCCTCCATCAGAGGCGAAACCTGTTTTTCTAGACTAAATACTAAATTTAGTAACTTATATAAACTAACATGCCTACATGTAAACATATTATTGGTTGCCTCAATTAACCGCCTTTTTATTTTGGATAAGTATCAAACTTAAACTTTTGCACATAAAACCACCTTTCAATTTATACGTAAATTATTTAGTACCAATACAACATCTCTAGGAAAACATAAATGATAATCTCCTACTATCATTGCATCTACGATAGATCCATCGGCAACTACATCGGGGAGTGATGCCATAGTCAGTCAAGGTAGGATGGGACTAACAAAAACTACTGGCCGTCACATCCTCGTTGGGACTTCGTACTCCTTGTTCCACTCAAAAGGGGAGATAATCATATTCCTTCTTTAAATTAAAATATGGAATAATATAATTTGTCTTACACATCAAATCATAAAATTAAATAATATCAATTAATATTTGTGTATAATATAGAATAACTCGCTGACATCCAAATATCTAATACTCGAACCTCAATGAATTACCCAACATTATACTGGTGTTGAATAAATAAGTACACCATATATGGACATCCCATAGTGTTCGGTGAAATATAATCATATACACAACACCCTTAATTAATCAATATCAAATAAATTTCTGCTTCGGTTATTAATTCACTCTCGCTTAAATCGCTTTTATATTCAGTACTGTTCGATTTTATTATTTTATTATTCAACACAACAGGTAATTATACTTCATCTCGTTCATAGCTGACAAATCAACAATCATCCATTGACATCAGTGTATTATTTATTTAATTTGTATTTAAGGAGATGAAGATTTTTATTTCAATATATATTACTTCATTTTTATTCCCCTCATATTATAAAGATACTTCATTTAACTTCATCACATAACATTTCTTTTATTTATTTTCATCACTTTTTAAAGTAATAATTTTGATTCTCTCATCTAATTTCAAATCCATGTTTCAAAAATATTTACTTGGTTTCAAAGAAACCTTCATTCAAACTCGTCGATAAATTTTAAAATCTAAAAACTGCTTTCACTTCGAATTTCAACTTTAATAATATAGAAATACTTTAAGAGAACTTATACATTCCAATTACCTTTAAAATTTCAAATCCGAAAAATATTCTCAATTCAAAAATATTTGCAAATCAAAATCTACAACTTCAAAATCATTGTTTGAAATCTTCATTTATTTTCAAACACTTTTTTAAGCTATTAATCCATCAAAAATAATATGCATTACTTTCAAAAATTCACTTCATGTTTTGTATATATCAAATCCCTGTAATTGGAGATTCCTAAGTAAAATAGTTTGTATTCATCTATCAGTCTCTTCAAAATATAATTTATGAATCTTCATCCATTGATTCAAATTATTCATTGTTTTATAACTATAAATTTCGAACTTCATTTCATAAATATCCACTAAATATTTTTATAATCATCGGTGCCAAAAAACACAAACCTACAAAATTTCATTATTTTACCAAAATTTCAAAATTCATCTTTTCAAAAATAATTTCCCATTTCAAAATCCTTAAAATTATTATATTCATATATTTTATTCAAAATTATTCCTCTTTCAAATTCTCCATTAAAATTTATTTATTTCAAATTTACATCTTTTAATTTATTTTTCTAAACAACTTCAAATTCCATTCGATAATTTCTAATCATCAAATTATTACTCAAACAAAAACGACCATCTAGCTATAATTATCGTGGCAACAAATAATCATAGCTCACAAAACCATTCCATCCAATTCAAGCAATACCAAACATCAATGGTAAGAACCTAAATGCATATATATAATGATTCTTTTATTCTGATGTCCTTCAATGGTAAGCACCTAAATTATAGTACCTTTTTATAGCGCTTATATTATATAACTATAACGCTTTTTAAGTGCAATGGTTTATTTTTCTATGTGTTTGATGCTTTCTACTATATATTACAGTTTAGTGATAGCATATCAAAAATGAATCTTCTTTAAACACACAACGATATGAACAATATAAGAGTCGAAAAATGTTATAATCAGAAAATGTAATACATTATGAATATTAGTTAACAATTACAGCACCCTCCATATGGTAATTTCGCAAAGGTAAAACATTCCTCTAAAGCATAAAACAGCTTTTCGCAATACAGAAAAATTAAATGAAATTTCTCAAATTTAGCAAAAATTAATTGTAGATTTTACATGACCATCAGCATCCAGAAGAACATTATCAAGTTTAAGTCCCTAAGAATTACCCCATTTGCATGAAAATGATAAACTACAGACATAATTTCTGCAGTGTAGATACGATGTAGGTGTATTTTCTCACAAGTCTTTGTCCAAAACTTGAATCATTTGAGACAACATTTAGCGGTGTATATGTTAGCAGCAGTCAGCAATGAAGCTTGAAACTTTAAATATTAAATACTCAACAAGAAATGCTTCGGCTATATATCGTGAGTAATAAGACTTTGATTTCAATGTCAAATAATGTATATATTGTAGTTATTGTAAATGTTAGTAATAACTGAAAACCTTCGTATCATTTTAAGCTGATTTAAGGAACTATATCAAGAATGCACATGGGTTTGGCACAAATATGTTGAATTAATGCTATAAGGAATACTTGTATAAATTTTAAAAAAATCCAGCATTTGTTTTGGAAAAAGAAATCACTAATAGAATTTAGATATTCTATAATTGTATTCGTAAATAGAAGATACCGTTCTACTTCATTTTTGTTAAACAAAAGTCGGCTACTTAGTAGCTATACAGAATGAAAACGCACTTAATAGCTATATAGAATGAATATGCATTTATGCAACTGACGTTTAAAGTGAACCAAACAAAATCATCTTATGTCATATGTTAAGAAATTTGTTTGTTATGCAGAATAATTAAATAAGAAGGATAATTAAATAAGCTGTAGTATAGAGTAAGAATTGGATATGTGTCCATACACCACTTCATCCAGGCCCATATATCAAATAGAACAAAGAATAAAAGAGTAGATAGTGGCAGACCATGAGAAAAAAGTATCTACATTATTATCATTATAAAGTTAATCAATTTTTATAAACTTAGTTAATTATTATTATTATCGTTATTATCGTTATTGTTATTATATATATACATACGTACATATACATACATACGTACATATATATATATATATATATATATATATATATATATATATAAACTTGGTTACTTTTTAGAAAACTTAGTTATTTTCATAAAATTTATTGATCTTCATTTGTAAACTTAGTTATGTCTTATAAAAATTAGAAATTTATAAAATGAATTAGATGTAAAGATGTTGAATACTTTATAATTTATTAATTGTTGTTACCACTATAAAGTTAATTTTCTTAAACATAACTAATTTATTATTATTATAAACTTTGTTAATTTTATAAGCTTTTTTAATTCTTATTAACTTAATTAATGAAGTTAATTTTTATAAACTTAGCTAATTTATTGTTATTATATGAATTTAGTTAAATTTTATAAAACTTAGTTAAATTACTTAATAATTTATCATTTATCATTATTATTGTTATTATTCTAAACTTAGTTATTTTTTATGAAACTTTAGTTAATTTTAAAATTTATAAGTATTGGTATCAATATTACTATTATTATAAATTTAGTTCAATTTTATAAAACTTATTTAATATTTACAAAACATTACTGAGGAAGTTAATTACTATAATTTAATTAATTTATTTTGATTATTATAATTTAGTTAATTTTGAAAAAACTTTTTTAACTTGGTTAATATTTTATAATTTATTATTATCACTACTATAAACTTAGTTAATTTTTGTAAAACTTATATTCAATTTATTATTATAATAATTAATGTTATTTTTATTGTTATAAACATAGTTAATTTTGATTATTATTGTATGAACTTGGTAAAATCTTGTTTATTGTTTATCATTCGACCAAAATAAATATTAGTAAAATAAATAAAATTTGATATCTAACGAACACCTGGCCTAGTTAATTTATTATTATTATATAAATTTAGGTGATTTTCATAAAATTTAGTTTGGTTAATATTTTCTAATTTATTACTATTATTATAAACATAGTTAATTTTTGTTTAGTTAATTTATTATTATTGTTATTAACATTGTTAATTTTGATTACTATTATTATTATTAATACATTATGAACTTGATAAATCTTGTCCAATAACAACAGATAGTGTAGAATATGGAGAGTAGCATAGGTAATGTGAAATGTTCAATTTGATATCTTTTGGCAGTTCAGGCAAAAGCTGAGGTAGGCAATATGCAGTGGAGACATCGTTATGCCAGCGAAAGTTGATTGCGCATGATTATTGTGGGGTTAGTTTAGGTTGTTCTAGCCAGTTTTTAAATCTTTCAGGAGTATTAAGGATGAACTTAAGGACAGGTTGAAGTAATTGATTTCGTTAATTCTTTCGTGTTAGTCTATAAGTTGTTGGCGGTTTGTCCATTCCAATATGTTCCTTTTAGATCTTGTCCATAAAAAATGTTTCAAGCAATAAAATACCTAGATAATTTTTATAAACATGGTTAATTTATTATTATTACTATACCTACGCTTAAACATGGAAAACTTAATTAATTTTGTAAACTTAGTTTGTTTATTATTATTACTATTATAATAATAAATATAATTATTATTATCTAAACTCGGTTATTTTTTTATAAAACTTAGTTAACTTGGTTAATATTTTATAATTCATTATTGTTATTGTTATTATTGTATACTTAGTTACTTTTCATGAGCTTAGTTAATTTTTTTATTATTATTACAAATATAGTTTATTGTTATAAAACTCGATTAATATTCATAGACTTGGTTTGTTTATTAGTATTATTGATATTGTAATTGTCTTTATTATTGTTACTATCATCATCATCGTTATTATAAACTTAGTAAATTTATTATTGTTGCTGTTGTTACATAAACTTAGTTATTTTTAATAAAACTTTGTTAACTTGGTTAATATTTTATAATTTATTATTTTATCATTATAAACTTAGTTAATTTTTTATAAACCTTATAGTTAATTTGTTGTTGTTGTTATTACAAGAACTTGGTTACATTTTTATTAAACTTAGCTAATTTTCATGATTTTATTTAATTTTTATAAAATTTTATTTAATCTGTAGAAAATTATTGAATTTTTATAAAACTTGGTTAATTTAGTTAAATTATTATATAACTTAAATTTTATAAATTGATGCTTTTTTATAAAACTTGGTTAACTTAATTAATTTTTATAAGCTTAGTTTAACTTAGTTAAATTTTTATACGACTTAATTAGTTTTTATAAACTTAGTTATTTCTTTACAATACTTTATTTACATAGCTAAAATTTTGTAAAACTTAAGTAATTTTTATAAACATTTAATTTTTATAAAACTTTCTTAACATGGTTAAATTTTACAAAAATTTAGTTAATTTTTATAAACTTATCAGATTTCATAAAATTCCGACACCTCCTTTTCCCGGTTAGTGCTTTACCTAACACCCCAATTCAATATATGTTTAGATGATCAAAACAAGATCAGATTCATATCATATATAATAAAATATACTACACGATAACACACACATTTAAACGCATAAAAACGTACCTTTTATTTGTAGCTTTAGCTATCAATCTTCCCTATAGAAAATTAATGTTTTTTGTACTTATATACCACAGTAAAGGAAATAATTAGAATGCAAATCTATAAAAGATTTATGTAATACTCACCATATGCTTAATTCGGTGATCCATGGAAAAGTTTTGACAACTCCAATGTAGCTCAACTTCCTCATTTTGATATACTTAGAAATCACGAACACAAATTCAGATAGCAGCTCCACACTTGGCTCAAACAGGCTTCGATATGAGCATTTTAAGATCTGATGACACAATATTCAAGGCAGCTTTGATGCAAAACCGTAAATGATGAATGGACAAGTACATAAATTTATTTTTTTACTTAACAATACTGCTACCAATCAAAATAATAACAAAAGTTAAGAACTTAGTAGTTGTTTGATCGGAATTCATGATTGATTATTTTATAGATTGTTTTGACTGTTATTTATAACAAAATTGATGCCTATATATATGCAAAAATGATATCTAGTTTCTGTTTGATATAAGTTTATGCTTTTTAAATTTTAATTTTTTAGTTGACCGTCATGTATAACAAAAGTAATACGAAAATAGTACAAACCGATACCTAGTAGCTATTTGATTGGAATTCGAGTTTGGTTACTAATATTTATAACAAAACTGATACCTATATACATGCAAAACTGATACCTAGTTTTTATTTGATAAAGGTTGATGCTCTGTAATTTTAGTTATTTATTTGACTGTCATGTATGAAACAATTGATATCAAAATAATGCATAACCAATACCTAGTAGTTATTTGTTTGGAGTTGACACTTATTCACTTTATAAATTATTTTGACTATTATTTATATCAAAATTGATACGTATATTTGCAAAAATGATACTTAGTTTCTATTTGATATAAGTTGATGCTCTTTAATTTTAATTATTCATTTGACTGTCATGTATGACAAAAGCGATACCAAAATAATACAAAACTAATACCTAGTAACCGTTTGTTTGGAGTTAATGCCTAGTTATTTTAGAAATTATTTTACTGTAATTTACATCAAAACTAATACCAAAATATATGCAAAAACGATACCTAACATTGGTACTAAAATTGTTAATTATTTTATTTCAAAGCTTATGATCTATTTGCACCATTATCTCTTAAATACAATGTTATATATTTGTTACATACCCGATACTACAAGTGATGCAAATTGATACCAAAAATATATTTTTCTTTAAACAGGGTTGGCTGCAGTATATATGTCATGATATTCATCTTATTATTGAACAGAAACCAAATACCGATCAAAATAAAACCTGAACAAATGTTGCGAACAAGAGCAAAAATTGTATATGACATATTGACGAACAATGATCACTGTTCGAATTTAGCCAAGTTCGTGTCAACACTGAAAAAAGAAAGAAATATAAAGAAGTGAATTTGTTGTAAAAACTAACGTGATATTCGGTTTAACTAATATACATTTGAGATGTTGTGTTTGTGGTTTTAAATCTCCTATATCTCATATGGATCTTCTCTGAGATCTCCTTCTCATACTTAAATGAAACGAGACATCAAATCTCCTTCATATCACCTCGACACTCATCTCATTCGAGATATTCAAGTCTCATCCGAAATATGGATTGAAATCTCAATCCGAGATCTCACCCAAAATTATATGTTTTTCTTAATGTGTCACAATAAAAGACTTCATATGCTCAAATAAGATGATATTACTCAATCATTGCCAAATAAATTAAGCTAATAAATCTCCAGTCTCCTTCTAAACATTAATTTCAATTCTTTTTACAATGCAAACCATATGTGTTATAATTTTTATTTTTCTCTGAAAATTAGAATTAAACAAGTCATTAAAACATCAACTTTAGACACATAAGTTACTCTGAGATATTCACAAGATAAACTTTAAGATCTGAGATGTCAATCCAGGATGTATACCCGAAATACACTCATCTCGTTCGATAAGAAATAGTTTGTATGAAAATGCCGAGACGAAACATGACCAAAATCCTAGATTCAAAACCTTGGTTTTGTTAGAACTAATTGAATTTAGCTTTGTTTTAACGTAGATATAAACACTTGTTGAAATTATGTCAGTTTGCTGTAAAAATTACGATCTTATTTCTGATGTTGTAAAAAATAGCTTTTTCAACTTTTCTTACACGTTATGTTATCTTATGATTGTATTCTATGTTAATTTATACCTGAAAGTGATACTACAGTGTGCATGAACCAATACTATTTTTGGCATACTTGAATCTACTACTGATACTAATATAATGAAAAATCGATAACATGTTATGTTATACCTGAAACCGATACTAATAGCATGCAAAAAATAGTATTATATTTTTTAATAATTTTTTAATACCTGAAACTGATAGCAGTAGCATGCAAAAACCGATACCACATTTTTACATGCATGAAACTGATGCTAATAGTATCAAAAACTGATACTAAACAACTAACATTGAACAAACTAATTAACGTCACTACATAACCTACAAATAAACAAATAATAAAACTGATACTAGTTATACTACAAAATGGATACTTAAAATGAAACTACAAATGTTATTATATAACCTACGAATAAATAAATAATAAAACCGATACTACATATACTATAAAACTGGTAATGTAAATGAAACTGCAAATGTGATACTATATAACCAAGTTCAATTACAAAGAGAAAATCAATGATAAACTAAAAATATGATAAATCAATATACTTATATAACTAAGTTCAATTACATAAAATTTCCAAAACAAGTATACAACAAAGTATAAATCTCATCAAATTCATAAAACATGAAAATTAATAATATCTCCTTAAAAGCTTGACAATTATGCTTATTGTGACCAAATTGCTTGCATACACATTTATTTTGCTTTTTTTTCTTTCAAAATATGCAAATCATCCTTTTCGTTGTATAGAAAGTCTACCGGCACAACGTTTCTCCTTAGTTGGCTTAATAATATGTACAACACTTGCATCAACAACATTCTTATCAAAACTAGAAATATGATTAATAGCATTAGCATAAGAAGAATGATAAGCATCCATGGTGAAATAATACTCAACATTTTCTTGAAGCATTTGTTCCATATAAAGATGGCAATAACTATGAAAGGATGAATAAAAACCTTCAAGAACTCCTAAAATCAAATCTTGATAGTGATCCGACATAAAACCAAATCACAATCTTCTTGAATTATTTGTTTTAAATAATTCAAAAACCATTTCTAATTATCCACATAATCTGGATAAGCTATACCCATATTTAAACGACAAAAACATGCAAATAAATAATCATTAAAACAAAATTTAATCAAGTATTAATTTAACACTGATATCTAAGAATTGCTATGTAACGACCCGTTAAATTTATGATATTTAATAAATTGAATTAATATAATTTCAAATTTGTTGAGGAATAAATGTAGAGATTGGGTATAGTAGTTGAAATTTAGTGTAAAATTATAAATTTTATGACGATAAATGTGGATAATGCAAATTGTCACAATTTGATTTAAAGTAAATTTTAAGAAACAAATAAATGTTGAATTTGTGAATGTTAGTATAAATATTAACTTAAATGGTGTTCATTAATACAAAGATGTAATTAGTGTAGATAGTAATAATTTATGCCTGTAGTGAAAGGAAAAGAAAACTAATAGAAACATAAAATTTATTTTATGTAAACAAAAGTATAGTTTTGAACAAACTTATGAAAATTGATAGAAACAGTGTTTGTAATCAGTTTGGTTATTTTATATTTGAAAGATAGAGATGTGTAAATACGTTAATGAATTTATAATGGGAAGGAATGGTAGAATGAAAAGAATATATATAATAATAAGCATTTGATTCAATTAAGGGAATTAAATTATAATAAATGGTCATTTAATAAATTCAACGTTCTGTGAGAAATCATAATAATTGTGTAAAATCAGCACAAGTTGGAAATGCATAAACCTTAATAAACATTCTAACTAAATAAATTTATGCAAATGTGGGAATTAGTTATAAGCGTGTAATTATGGGTATGATAACAATTAGTATAAAATACCTATATATTGGAAACACATTTGTAAAGCATAATTAATTGAGTTGATGAATTGGGAATGAATTCAAAGTATATGAACATTTATGTTATATAAATAAGAATTAATGCAGTAGCTAAATTTGTGAAATCTAAATCTATGGAACAAAGGGTGTAAGATCTTTAATGATGGAAATTAACGTTACAGGTAGTGTAAATTCCTATTTTAATAAGACTATGGTTTATAGTAAAGATTTTTAAATCAAGATTTAGCTACGTGAATAAAAAGAATGAAGGTAATTGAGTTATTGCAATTAAGAAAATTTAAACGTTTATTAATACGTTAAGTAAAACTTAAGTTGGGATTTAAAATATTTGTGTATATTAATTTCATGCATTTGGCTATAATGGATTGAATAATAAAAATGAAACAGTGAAATCAAATGGATATAAGATTTCAATTATACCTTGAAATTCATATTCACCATAAAAGGTTAATTGGAACCAAAGTAGTTAATATAGGAATTAAGCCTTATTTATTAATTTGGATTTATGGAAATAGTTAATTCCATAAAATAAAGTTAAAGCTAATTCAAATTTAGTTGGACCATTGTTGATATAACTTTAGAAAGCAAGATTTTATTTATAATTTGAATATTAAATCCAACAAAGGGTATTTACTACAAATAAAATAGAATTAAACGTAAAATATTACGTTATTGAATTTAAAATGGAATTTGTAAACAATTGAGTGAATTTAATAAATTTATCAAACTTATAATGTTGAATTCATTAAGATTGGAATTAATAATAGTTAAGAAAAATGAGGGGATAATAATTTGAAATCATAGCAATAGATATTAATGTAAGGTCACCTTAAATAAGTTAAGGCAAATCAATGGAAGATACCTTTATAATACGATGATTGTGTGTAAAGGAAATGGGAATAAAAGTTTATTAATAATTTGGAATTTAATGTATGGTAAAAAGTTTATTTGCAATCAAATGAGTTGGAATGGAAATCAAATCTATTTATCTAATTGGATTCAAGTTGAGAGTATAAGAGTATAAGAATTAATAATTGGGTTTTTGAGAATAAAAATTATAATTCCAAATAATAAGAAGTGCAGAAATTAACACTGCAAAATTGATATACTTATAGATTTTAATCCACATCCAAGCTTGTTAAATCATTTGGAATAGATTGAATTATATAAGGAATGAAATTTGGCCAATATTAGAAGTTGAAATATAAAGATTGGATTTATAATTTATTTTAATTTATTTAATAAAGATTAAAAATAGCCATTTTGGGCACGGACTCGGATTTCGACGAAACTAGTTTCATCGGATCCGTATCGGTGAATTATTATAGGATTTCAAATTTCGTATCGATCGGACTTGTCGTTTGATCGTACGGACGCGAAACGCCTTGAAATCAATTTTATTAAAATCAATTTGGAAATCTTGTTTTTAGCATAACTTCTTCATACGATCGAATTTGGGCGCGAAACTTTTTCCATCGCGTTCAGAATATTTTTAAATACCTATCTGGATATATAGTTTTAACAAATTCGGTTCCGGAAGCATAGCGGGCTTTTTGGGCCATAGTTTATTCCGTACGTTCGCGTATCCAGTCTAGCTACCCTACCTCTAGCCTATCTAAATATACAGTTATAAACCCTAGCTCCCTTCTTTTTCATTTGTTGTACGTTCATTTTCTTCAACCTTCTTTCTTCCTCAATGTATACATCTCAGATCCAATTTCAAATTGCAAAATTCAGTGAAAATTCAAACACCTCAGAAAATTCTCAAAAAAATATATGTTGATGTTTTCGATACGCGTAATCTACTGGTGCAATTCGTTTTTCAATTGGAGCTGTCGTTCATCCAGAATAAATTCAAACAGCCCCAAAACCGTTCATCATCGTCACACAAAACTTCGTCGGATGGAGAAACTGTTTCTGGGTTTTGTAGAGCGGACCGAGGGGAGTGCATCTATATAATTTTTGGGGAGAGATTACGGTCAGATGTTCGCCTAAAATTCAATTAGGGTTGGATAGAAGGGGCGGCGGCCGGCTCTAGAGGCCACTTGGGCGAGGCGCAGGGGCATAGGAAGGAGCGGCTCGGCGAGCTGAGGACGATGGTGGTGGCGCTGGGTCCAACGGTGGTCGGAGGCGAGCTAGATTTGTGGTCAAAGTCTCGGTCAAGGGCTTTGGATGGGTTCGAACGGTTCTCTGTGAAGTGCGTGCGTGTGGAGTTGCCTGTTCGTGAAAGGGATGATGACGTGGCTTATGAAGGTGAATATGTGTCGTTTTCTATTTATTTTCAATTTGAATTCAATCATCATTTTTCGCCATAACTTTCTCATACGAAGTCGGATTCACACGAAATTTCTTTTGTTAGGATCGTAATTAAATTCCGGGTCTGATGACGCTAGTTTGGACGAATTCTGAGATGGGCGAATTTTTGGGTTTAAATCGGGTTTAAATTCGATTTAAATTCAAAAGGTGAGTGTTTTAACCCACTCACAACTACTAGAAGCTTTTATGTTTGTTAAATTAATTTTAGAAATGAATAGAATTTATTTATGAGTATTTGACATGCTTATTTCATTCATATCTGCTGAATTGCATTTATTGAATTTAACTGTTAATTTAATATAATTATTGCGTATTAATTGATAGTTAGAATTTATTTGTTTGTATATGAACTGCTAGTTAACAGTTATATAATTTATTACTGAATATAAACTGTTAGATTATAGTTGATAAATTTAATTTGAATAAAACTGCCAGTTATTACCTGTTGCATATTATCAAATACATATTGTTATTGATTGATATTGCTTGTGGATTTTGATTGGATGATGGATGATATTGATGGATGTTATTTATATATCATTATATTGTCAATTATCATGCATATTTATTCATTCGGGATTGTGGTTTGAAATGATATATAACCGCAAATTTTATATCTTTTGAATTGCGGATTGAAATGATAAATATCCGTATCACTTGACCATAGGATAGAAAACTATATACAGGCACCGCGGTCTATATATAACCATTTTTAATGTGATTTCTATGGTTTGGATGAAATACGGTTTATAAAAATCTTAATTTTTATACTGAATAAATGTTTTCTTCCATATTTATATACATATGAAGTTGAAAAATTTGAAATAAAAAGGTGTATAAATCTCTTTATTAAAATGGAAGAAAATTTAGAAAAGGGAGTTTGATAATTTATATCCTATGTTTAAATGTTAAGTTGGAAATTTTAAGATAGTATATATACAATTGGATTTTTCCCAAAATAAATTGAAATGAATATTCTAGTATAATTTGAATTGGAAAATATATATAATTTATTACTAGAAATTGAAGTCTTATGATTTATGGATTTTATGTGAATGTTCAAAACTAATTAATAGAACATTTGATTTGTTGAAAGAATAAAAATCCAACTTTAGTTGAAATATTAACACTCAAGATGGATATAAATATATATAAAATTGAAATGGTTGGGACTTGAAATGATATTTTGGATTATGTTTTACATTTGAGTAAAGAAATATTCACAAAGCCATGTAAATTATTTTCCGTACAAAGTAACCATAAAGTTAAATCACTTATTTTATATATTGTTGAATATCCAAACCATTTAGTTTTGAAAGTAATGGTTTTAAAAACTATGGATTTCGAAGTATTATGTTGAAAGTTAATATTCAAATATTTGGTTACAAGGAATTATAAATTTTAAAAGTGGCATAATTTTTGGAAAAGATTTATATTTGGGAAATGATATCATTGATTTGGGTTTTATAAAAATAATATCAAAATGAATCTTTTTGGGTTTTAAAGAAGAAATGATATCGTAATATTATGGTTTTGAAATGGATTATATTCTTGTTTTAAAGTATAAACTATTTTTAAATGACCGCGGTGTTATAATAACGATGGGTTGGCAAAGAGACCGGGATCGGATATGGACATACTCTCTGTCGTTACCGAAAACCACTTTGACTAACCGTGTACGCGGTGGAGATTCCAGAATGAAGTAGGATGGTGGCGACGTTTCCTGTAAGGTAAATACGTGGACCCAACTCCCGTGAGTTGGCATAAGGTGGCTAAAACAGGAGCGATCGACGGGTTAATGAGGTCATTCCTCTGATCGGACACTCCTCTTCGATATTATACTTTGACTTTGGATTGATTTCAGTGGCCACTTCTATTTTTGATTTTGGGGGAGTTTGTTCGAGGTGGGCGGTAGCTGCGGCTACGCGTTACCATCGACCCGGAAGCGTAATTGGTATATCTACCCTGGCATTGCCTAGTTGTGCCGTGTCACCTACCCTAGCGCGCCTTATACGATTTTAGCTTTGTACCATACCTATGGAGTGCCCTCTGACGACGTCCAGTACGAGGGAGATTACGGTACTGTATAGACTATGAGAATATATTCTGTGTTAAGGGCTATATGGGTAACCCCTTAACGCTATTTAAAAGTAAGTTTATTTTACAACTAGACACTAGTATAATAGCGCAATATACTACATAGTAAGTAGTTTAACGGATCCTTAGGAGATGTAAATCCCGAGCATCTCTTGAGTTACTGCACTCATATTTATTTCTGTTAATTTAACTCACATAAGATCTTTTAGTTCTGACTCGAGTGTTTTGTCTTTTCAATTCGCTCGGGTCAGTCCGAGCGTTTCAGGATTTGAAGTTTAGCTCTGGAGGACGAAGACGAAGATTTTAATATTACTACCTACTATTTTATTCCACTACACTGTATTCCGCTGCATTGATATTGTTGGTATGTGAACTCTGATATTTAATTGTATAAAGAAGAATCAAATGTTTTGTAAACAGTTTTATAAACTGTATAATTTATTATTATATTTTATCCTTCCGCTGTGAGATTCTATTTGTTTATTTCTTCTCTGTTTTTTTATTTACCCCATAACAATCCTCTCTTCCGTATGGTTTGAACTGGCACGTGTGTCTGTTTAAATCGTACGAAAAGGCGGGATGTTACATCAGGTATCAGAGCTTTGGTTTAGCGATAAACCTTGGCTTTGTGGGGTTTGACTCTTTGTTAATAGGGTAGAAATATCCTATGGGAGTCGCTGAGTGTATATATATGAGAGAGCGTATTTGTTAGTATTAATAAAAAGATTTTTATATTGTGTTAATCTGTTCCGCTTTGTATTTATAAATTCTGGTTGATGCATGGGACGCTATGTCATCAATATGGATTTCTAAACACTTAATAGGACAGACCGACATAATATTTGTTTTAATATAGGTGAATGAAAGAATGTTGCCTATTATATTTTCTATATATAAAAATATTTTTATAAAGATATATATATATATATATTTGGTTGCTATAGATTGGGTGTTAGGAAAAAAAATATTTTATAATAAATTGAAGCTAAGTTGAAATTATGATAAATCAAATTGGAGATTTTAGAACTTAAGTCCGGGATTTTTCCAAATCTGCTTTCAAAGAATTTGTGAAATTTATTGATTTGGTTTATAAATTTTCTTGCATAAATATTTAGTATAATTCGGAAGAAATGTTTTAAAAAGAAGATTTTGGAAAAATTTAAATTCTGTACTTTCCTCTCTGTCGCTGGAAAATAAATTCGGTGATGACGGCCGCATCATCGACTTTCGTTTTCGAGTTTCGAAGGGAAAAAGCCACAGTAGTAAATTCTACTGCAGATTTATTTTGAAATTTTCTAAAAAAAAAAAAATTTCTTTTATTGTTCTAACTATAATTAGAGATATTGAGTTGTAAGAACTTATTTATCTATTATTTTGAAATAAATTGAAATCTGACCCGGAATCCAATTCTAAAATTCTCCATTAATTGATTAATTGTTAAATTGTAGTGAAACAAAAGTTAAGTAATAAATGAATTGAAACCTCTAATTTAAATAAGAGAATAATTGCAAAGTTATAAAGAGGAATTGCATACATATGAGACAAAGAGAAATATAGATAAACATCAAATTTAATTTAGAGAATTGAGATTCAACTTGTATAAGTTCAATTGCAATTTCCTTAACATAAATAACTTACCCATATATAAAAGTTGAAGTGTTAAATGAGAAACTGGAATTGAATATTTTACAAGTAGGAATTTAGGAAAAATGAAGTATTCAATAAATTACTGTTATAATAAGAATTTAATGGTATAAACTTAGGTTATAATTGAAATTTTACTGAAAAGGGTTAAGAATTATTAATAGATGATATGAACCTAAGTATATAAAATGAAATTCAAAATAAGAATTGATTGTATGATTATTGACTTAAGTATGTTTTAATTTTCCCTATTCTAATATAATGGAAAATAGGAAAAATTAAATGACTGCAATTCATAGTCAATGGATAAATAAAAACTTCCACTTATAAGAATGAATGTTAGCAGATTAAGAATTTAAGGGAAATCTTACAAGTGAAGAGTAAGGAAAGGAAGATATTCAAAATATTTGTTGTTATTAATGAGAATTATTTTATAAACTTAAGTAATAAAAAGGAAATACAAATATAATAAATTTGGTGATAATTGGAAAATAAAACTTGTAAGAACAAAGAAATCCCTCATAAATGAAGGGAAGAAAATCAAACCACTGAAGTATGAAATAAATGTATAATAAGCTATTTTGGTGTTGATTTGAATTGTTTGGTTGATATATGGTTGTTGGGTAAGGAATTTTGAAGTTGTTGGATGGAGAAATAATCTATCTTTGTTCCATCTAAGACTGTTGAGTAAAGGATGCACTTGATAGTTATTTTACATTTCGTACAATTTCGGAATTTGAACCTAACAACTAATTGTTTGTTTGATTGAATGATTTTGTTTGCGGTGTGTGCTGTTTGTTAAAATGTATGGTTATTGCATTTGATTGGATATGAATGATTGAATCCACTAGAATAGTTCATTTTAAAATAAATATTTAACCTTTTAGGCTTATAAGAAAATACAGGTTATGGAAGCAACTGCTACTGCTTTTGGTTCCAAAATAAAAAACGTATAGTGTCCGACAAATAGGTACGTTTCCGGATTTCGTATAAAGCGCTATTTTATATATTTTCCCGTGTTGGGATATTTTATTTGGATAATATGTGTAATATATTTGTATATTTGGATATTATATTTTCTCCAGAGTCCCTCCGTACAAAGGAGACTTTGCCAAAATTTTCAGGAAATTTTGGACTTAGAATTTTGTGAAAGTATTTTTCCAACTTTAATAATTCAAGTATTAAAGGATATAATGATTATAAAACAAGTATATTTCATTAAAGGAAATTAATCCAGTAAAATATTGTTTATAAGTTAATATTTGAAATAAGATGCACTGTAAATCTTCCTCGTCCCTTCTTTTTCCTTTTCGGGGACGAAAAGTTTTGAGTGGGGGAGATTGTAACGACCCGTTAAATTTATGATATTTAATAAATTGAATTAATATAATTTCAAATTTGTTGAGGAATAAATGTAGAGATTGGGTATAGTAGTTGAAATTTAGTGTAAAATTATAAATTTTATGACGATAAATGTGGATAATGCAAATTGTCACAATTTGATTTAAAGTAAATTTTAAGAAACAAATAAATGTTGAATTTGTGAATGTTAGTATAAATATTAACTTAAATGGTGTTCATTAATACAAAGATGTAATTAGTGTAGATAGTAATAATTTATGCCTGTAGTGAAAGGAAAAGAAAACTAATAGAAACATAAAATTTATTTTATGTAAACAAAAGTATAGTTTTGAACAAACTTATGAAAATTGATAGAAACAGTGTTTGTAATCAGTTTGGTTATTTTATATTTGAAAGATAGAGATGTGTAAATACGTTAATGAATTTATAATGGGAAGGAATGGTAGAATGAAAAGAATATATATAATAATAAGCATTTGATTCAATTAAGGGAATTAAATTATAATAAATGGTCATTTAATAAATTCAACGTTCTGTGAGAAATCATAATAATTGTGTAAAATCAGCACAAGTTGGAAATGTATAAACCTTAATAAACATTCTAACTAAATAAATTTATGCAAATGTGGGAATTAGTTATAAGCGTGTAATTATGGGTATGATAACAATTAGTATAAAATACCTATATATTGGAAACACATTTGTAAAGCATAATTAATTGAGTTGATGAATTGGGAATGAATTCAAAGTATATGAACATTTATGTTATATAAATAAGAATTAATGCAGTAGCTAAATTTGTGAAATCTAAATCTATGGAACAAAGGGTGTAAGATCTTTAATGATGGAAATTAACGTTACAGGTAGTGTAAATTCCTATTTTAATAAGACTATGGGTTATAGTAAAGATTTTTAAATCAAGATTTAGCTACGTGAATAAAAAGAATGAAGGTAATTGAGTTATTGCAATTAAGAAAATTTAAACGTTTATTAATACGTTAAGTAAAACTTAAGTTGGGATTTAAAATATTTGTGTATATTAATTTCATGCATTTGGCTATAATGGATTTAATAATAAAAATGAAACAGTGAAATCAAATGGATATAAGATTTCAATTATACCTTGAAATTCATATTCACCATAAAAGGTTAATTGGAACCAAAGTAGTTAATATAGGAATTAAGCCTTATTTATTAATTTGGATTTATGGAAATAGTTAATTCCATAAAATAAAGTTAAAGCTAATTCAAATTTAGTTGGACCATTGTTGATATAACTTTAGAAAGCAAGATTTTATTTATAATTTGAATATTAAATCCAACAAAGGGTATTTACTACAAATAAAATAGAATTAAACGTAAAATATTACGTTATTGAATTTAAAATGGAATTTGTAAACAATTGAGTGAATTTAATAAATTTATCAAACTTATAATGTTGAATTCATTAAGATTGGAATTAATAATAGTTAAGAAAAATGAGGGGATAATAATTTGAAATCATAGCAATAGATATTAATGTAAGGTCACCTTAAATAAGTTAAGGCAAATCAATGGAAGATACCTTTATAATACGATGATTGTGTGTAAAGGAAATGGGAATAAAAGTTTATTAATAATTTGGAATTTAATGTATGGTAAAAAGTTTATTTGCAATCAAATGAGTTGGAATGGAAATCAAATCTATTTATCTAATTGGATTCAAGTTGAGAGTATAAGAGTATAAGAATTAATAATTGGGTTTTTGAGAATAAAAATTATAATTCCAAATAATAAGAAGTGCAGAAATTAACACTGCAAAATTGATATACTTATAGATTTTAATCCACATCCAAGCTTGTTAAATCATTTGGAATAGATTGAATTATATAAGGAATGAAATTTGGCCAATATTAGAAGTTGAAATATAAAGATTGGATTTATAATTTATTTTAATTTATTTAATAAAGATTAAAAATAGCCATTTTGGGCACGGACTCGGATTTCGACGAAACTAGTTTCATCGGATCCGTATCGGTGAATTATTATAGGATTTCAAATTTCGTATCGATCGGACTTGTCGTTTGATCGTACGGACGCGAAACGCCTTGAAATCAATTTTATTAAAATTAATTTGAAATCAATTTGGACATCTTGTTTTTAGCATAACTTCTTCATACGATCGAATTTGGGCGCGAAATTTTTTCCATCGCTTTCAGAATATTTTTAAATACCTATCTGGATATATAGTTTTAACAAATTCGGTTCCGGAAGCATAGCGGGCTTTTTGGGCCATAGTTTATTCCGTACGTTCGCGTATCCAGTCTAGCTACCCTACCTCTAGCCTATCTAAATATACAGTTATAAACCCTAGCTCCCTTCTTTTTCATTTGCTGTACGTTCATTTTCTTCAACCTTCTTTCTTCCTCAATGTATACATCTCAGATCCAATTTCAAATTGCAAAATTCAGTGAAAATTCAAACACCTCAGAAAATTCTCAAAAAAATATATGTTGATGTTTTCGATACGCGTAATCTACTGGTGCAATTCGTTTTTCAATTGGAGCTGTCGTTCATCCAGAATAAATTCAAACAGCCCCAAAACCGTTCATCATCGTCGCACAAAACTTCGTCGGATGGAGAAACTGTTTCTGGGTTTTGTAGAGCGGACCGAGGGGAGTGCATCTATATAATTTTTGGGGAGAGATTACGGTCAGATGTTCGCCTAAAATTCAATTAAGGTTGGATAGAAGGGGCGGCGGCCGGCTCTAGAGGCCACTTGGGCGAGGCGCAGGGGCATAAGAAGGAGCGGCTCGGCGAGCTGAGGACGATGGTGGTGGCGCTGGGTCCAGCGGTGGTCGGAGGCGAGCTAGATTTGTGGTCAAAGTCTCGGTCAAGGGCTTTGGATGGGTTCGAACGGTTCTCTGTGAAGTGCGTGCGTGTGGAGTTGCATGTTCGTGAAAGGGATGATGACGTGGCTTATGAAGGTGAATATGTGTCGTTTTCTATTTATTTTCAATTTGAATTCAATCATCATTTTTCGCCATAACTTTCTCATACGAAGTCGGATTCACACGAAATTTCTTTTGTTAGGATCGTAATTAAATTCCGGGTATGATGACGCTGGTTTGGACGAATTCTGAGACGGGCGAATTTTTGGGTTTAAATCGGGTTTAAATTCGATTTAAATTCAAAAGGTGAGTGTTTTAACCCACTCACAACTACTAGAAGCTTTTATGTTTGTTAAATTAATTTTAGAAATGAATAGAATTTATTTATGAGTATTTGACATGCTTATTTCATTCATATCTGCTGAATTGCATTTATTGAATTTAACTGTTAATTTAATATAATTATTGCGTATTAATTGATAGTTAGAATTTATTTGTTTGTATATGAACTGCTAGTTAACAGTTATATAATTTATTACTGAATATAAACTGTTAGATTATAGTTGATAAATTTAATTTGAATAAAACTGCCAGTTATTACCTGTTGCATATTATCAAATACATATTGTTATTGATTGATATTGCTTGCGGATTTTGATTGGATGATGGATGATATTGATGGATGTTATTTATATATCATTATATTGCCAATTATCATGCATATTTATTTATTCGGGATTGTGGTTTGAAATGATATATAACCGCAAATTTTATATCTTTTAAATTGCGGATTGAAATGATAAATATCCGTATCACTTGACCATAGGATAGAATACTATATACAGGCACCGCGGTCTATATATAACCATTTTTAATGTGATTTCTATGGTTTGGATGGAATACGGTTTATAAAAATCTTAATTTTTATACTGAATAAATGTTTTCTTCCATATTTATATACATATGAAGTTGAAAAATTTGAAATAAAAAGGTGTATAAATCTCTTTATTAAAATGGAAGAAAATTTAGAAAAGGGAGTTTGATAATTTATATCCTATGTTTAAATGTTAAGTTGGAAATTTTAAGATAGTATATTTACAATTGGATTTTTCCCAAAATAAATTGAAATGAATATTCTATTATAATTTGAATTGGAAAATATATATAATTTATTACTAAAAATTGAAGTCTTATGATTTATGGATTTTATGTGAATGTTCAAAACTAATTAATAGAACATTTGATTTGTTGAAAGAATAAAAATCCAACTTTAGTTGAAATATTAACACTCAAGATGGATATAAATATATATAAAATTGAAATGGTTGGGACTTGAAATGATATTTTGGATTATGTTTTACATTTGAGTAAAGAAATATTCACAAAGCCATGTAAATTATTTTCCGTACAAAGTAACCATAAAGTTAAATCACTTATTTTATATATTGTTGAATATCCAAACCATTTAGTTTTGAAAGTAATGGTTTTAAAAACTATGGATTTCGAAGTATTATGTTGAAAGTTAATATTCAAATATTTGGTTACAAGGAATTATAAATTTTAAAAGTGGCATAATTTTTGGAAAAGATTTATATTTGGGAAATGATATCATTGATTTGGGTTTTATAAAAATAATATCAAAATGAATCTTTTTGGGTTTTAAAGAAGAAATGATATCGTAATATTATGGTTTTGAAATGGATTATATTCTGGTTTTAAAGTATAAACTATTTTTAAATGACCGCGGTGTTATAATAACGATGGGTTGGCAAAGAGACCGGGATCGGATATGGACATACTCTCTGTCGTTACCGAAAACCACTTTGACTAACCGTGTACGCGGTGGAGATTCCAGAATGAAGTAGGATGGTGGCGACGTTTCCTGTAAGGTAAATACGTGGACCCAACTCCCGTGAGTTGGCATAAGGTGGCTAAAACAGGAGCGATCGACGGGTTAATGAGGTCATTCCTCTGATCGGACACTCCTCTTCGATATTATACTTTGACTTTGGATTGATTTCAGTGGCCACTTCTATTTTTGATTTTGGGGGAGTTTGTTCGAGGTGGGCGGTAGCTGCGGCTACGCGTTACCATCGACCCGGAAGCGTAATTGGTATATCTACCCTGGCATTGCCTAGTTGTGCCGTGTCACCTACCCTAGCGCGCCTTATACGATTTTAGCTTTGTACCATACCTATGGAGTGCCCTCTGACGACGCCCAATACGGGGGAGATTACGGTACTGTATAGACTATGAGAATATATTCTGTGTTAAGGGCTATATGGGTAACCCCTTAACGCTATTTAAAAGTAAGTTTATTTTACAATTAGACACTAGTATAATAGCGCAATATACTACATAGTAAATAGTTTAACGGATCCTTAGGAGATGTAAATCCCGAGCATCTCTTGAGTTACTGCACTCATATTTATTTCTGTTAATTTAACTCACATAAGATCTTTTAGTTCTGACTCGAGTGTTTTGTCTTTTCAATTCGCTCGGGTCAGTCCGAGCGTTTCAGGATTTGAAGTTTAGCTCTGGAGGACGAAGACGAAGATTTTAATATTACTACCTACTATTTTATTCCACTACACTGTATTCCGCTGCATTGATATTGTTGGTATGTGAACTCTGATATTTAATTGTATAAAGAAGAATCAAATGTTTTGTAAACAGTTTTATAAACTGTATAATTTATTATTATATTTTATCCTTCCGCTGTGAGATTCTATTTGTTTATTTCTTCTCTGTTTTTCTTATTTACCCCATAACAATCAGCTCTTCCGTATGGTTTGAACTGGCACGTGTGTCTGTTTAAATCGTACGAAAAGGCGGGATGTTACATGCTACATGAAAACTAATACCTAAAAAATGATATCTAAAAACTGATAACTAAATTTTGAAACTATATGGTAAAACGTGTATAAATTCTGATACCAAAAAACTGATACTAAGCAGTATTCTAATGCACACCATTGCCATAAATACAATACTATAGAATATCACTTTTTCACAATAATTGATACTGCAAAGTATCAACCACAATAACTTTATTCTCAAACACGTAAAAAATCTCAATGGACAAAGGAGTAAGTTGAGACCAATAATGACACATTTCATTTTTCAGATATAAAAAGAACAGTCAAAAGACAACCGAGTGCTGAATGTATTATGATCAAATACAAACAAAACAAGAAAACTATTGTCACCACTGTAAAAAAACATCGGTAGAAAATGTTTTTTTGGGTTGTCGTTTTATTATAGTACAATAATTTTTTTATACAACAACAATCACAAAAAAAATAGATTTCTTCAAAAATGATACCTATGTAAAAATGATACTTAAATACTAATCCTCAAATTAACAGTAAGACTGATATTCAAATAGACTTCATTAAATGTTTGATACTAATAAAACACTAGTTCCATTCATTAATTGTTTCGTGCATATCATCATATTTACTCCGTAACAATTCATTTTTTTCGTATACATAAACAAACAAAACATTAAAAATCTTTCACACTGCATTATTGTGAAAAACGATAATAAGAAAAAACAAAAATATACCTAAAAGCGGATTCTAACAAAAATGAATACAACTCTCAAATTCGCAAACATAACTTTGCCTCTTCTCCAAACAAAACTTTTTTTTGCTTCAAAGTGTAGAAAAGTTAATAGATTTTTCATGGTATGCAGCAAAATTGTTGGACCAGAGGCCCAATTTGATGGCATAGATCTAATTTTAATATGAAGGAAGGTGGCGTAGGTTTAAGTTCCTGGTCCTATAAAATTCTCTACAAAAACCTCCGTTTCCATCATCTTTGTTTTCATGTCGGCTGCTCGTTCTCATTCTACTCCTTCAAAATTCTATACAGTAACGACTCCTGTAGCTATTATTATTTCGTGGTGTTTATTTCGATTTATATACCAATTGCTTACTCAACCTAAAGCACTAATCTGATCAAATGTATTAGATCGATTGTTACTCTTTCCCCAATACAATTTCATTAAATTATTCAGTTTATGCATTTCCTTCTTTTCGATTTCAATTTTTTTTAAGCAAGAAGTAGTAGTTTTGTTCAGTGTATGCGTGGATCATAATTTGATATAGCCCACGTAACTTCTATCGTTATGCTTGAATTGTTCAGTATGAAGCTGTTTTTGGAAATTTGAGAACCCAGTTTAGCATCGTTTTCAATACTGCGTTTGGGTGTTTAAGAACTTGTGATATCGACACAAGTATATATCTATTTATTTTTTATAACTTGTGATAGATATTTATAAGTAAATTTAAAATATAAATGATTAAAGTGTCTTTGGTTCTCAAACAGTTTCCAAACAAGATGTTACTAAATAATATGTTCATTACTAACTAATATGTTCATCATTCTTTTAATGGATATAAATCTAACTTTAGAATTTGCAATATGTTCATTATGTATAAGCCATACTAGTCAAACTTAATTTTTTTGCATTTGCATCAATGACTATAGAATCACTTGCATATATAATGCATTTGTTATTAGACATTGATGCACAAAAGGTTAGCTGTTTAATCAGCAGTGGTCAGACAACTATGGGGATTGATCCACTGATAATTTATCTTTTGGTGGTAGCAATCTACTAAATCCATTCCGCATTCATTACTGCCTATTTGCCTTTTTTTACATACATATAGATTTAGTAGTAAGAATGATAAAGCTTATTTGATCAACTTTTTGAAATGATTTGAAATTCTTCTATACTTAAAGTTTGGGTATGAAATAGCATGGCTTAGTTTGGGTCTTGAGTCTCTGCATAGTATGTCAAGTTTCTATAATAGAATGCATTTACTAGACTATTGGTTCTGGCTTCTTTGCAACATGTTCGATATAGTTTTTTTACATTATATCATCTATGAATATTAAGTTTGTTTGTGCAGGTCATGTTGTGTGTATTGCTATAAATGATTGCATAAATTTGAATAACATCATTGGCATTTCTAATCTGAATGCACGTACTAAGGTATGTAATGACTTTCACATTTTGTCGACGGTATAATGAATTAGATTTATAAGAATAATGACTGATATTTGCATTGCCGACAATTTTAACAAAAGTCAACATGTTATTTTTATCGTGCCCGCAAAATTTGATACGTTGATGCTTAAAAACTGAATGAAAATAATATTTAAATGATTGAGCGTGCTTTTCCAGTGGGCTACAATCCATAATTTGGTCTACGTTAGAAACATGAATAATATATCTCTCTGTTTTGCATTGAACTTAAAAAAAAGGAGGTTGTATATATTTTGATATTCAAAGTTTCATAACATCCACTTCCAATGATATTCATAATTAAGTATACATTTTTGAATATACCTTTGGAAGTTCAAGTACATTAATATTTGAATATCAACACGCATTATAGCTTCACTTTATGGTTTAAGAATTATCCGGATTAAGTTGGTTGGATTTTTTTATTATGTTGGTTGAATTTGATGTTTTGGGTCAAATTGCATTGGATTCTATTTGGGTCTCTGTATCATGACTATTATTGTTGTAGATGTTGTGTTATGGGTTTCTGAATAAAACATGGTTGCTTCTTTTATATATATGCATATGTACATATATATATATACACACACACATACACATACACACACACACACATATATATATTTATTGACAAGTTTGCTATTATTGGCATTTTGTAAAAATATTATCTATATTTTATCACTAAAATTAGTGAAACTACTTTTTATTGTACCAATTGCCGTAGTTTACTGGTTTAGCATGAAAGTCATAACTAATTGATAGGTAATGCATTGATAATGAGAAATTTACTGTTATCATAACAACTCTGTTTATTTGTGCAAGCTATAATACATTATAGGTGATTAAGCCGCACACTTTTTTTCCCTTCAATTTTGGATCTAATATAGATATTGGATTTATTAAGCCAAAGTATAAGAATTAATCATCAAAATTAATTTGGATTATATCCTGTCTCTATAATGAATTGTGATAATAAAAGTGCTTTTCGTTCCCTAAATTTTATTACAAAACACAAAATAATAGTATTGAATTAAGTTAACTGAAGTTTGGTCCAAATCTCAGATTCAATCCATGATAAAAATAAGGACATTACTATGGTGAGTTGCTCAAACGTGAGCGAAAAGCTAACTCGCTAACAACTGTCATGCCATTTGTCTTTTTCATTTTAGTTCATGATTGAAAGGATTTGGAACTGTACTTATATAAGCATTTTGGTTTGAAATGGAAAAAACAAGGATAATTTTTTAATTTAGGCCAATTTGTAATTTGAAAAACTAATTACAAATTTTGATCGGTTTTATAACTTATTATAAAAATAGACTATTTTACGTCACATCAACACCACACGTACTGACGGCATTTGAAATGCCGCCAGTACGTTTCTTTTATTTTAAATTCTTGGTGGCATTTGAAATGCCTTCAGTGTGTGGTATTTCAAATGCCTTTCAGATTTTTTTTTACAGAATAGTTTGTGGCATTTGAAATGCTGCAAATTATTATTTTTTAAAATGTACCGGCGGCATTTGAGATGCCGCCAGTACACGTAGCGTTGATTTGGCACGAACTGGTCTATTTTTTGTAGTAAATTTTAAAACTGTCTAAATTTGTGATTAGTTGTTGAAATTGGGCTAAATTTAAAAATTATTCGAAAAACAAAGAGTTACAAGTGACTTCTCAGTCCCATTGAAGCGACTAAGCACAGAAGTTCTCTAGCTATTTTCGCATCAACATGATCAAGAAGCTTTTTCATCGATATTTTTTTTAAAAACCCAGGAGAATCCGTGGGTCAGTAAACTTCTAAGAAGGATATAGTAAATCCAAAATACATCTGAACGGTTCCACTTTCTCTCGGTTTTTTGGACTAAAATGAAAAATAAAAAATATGATTACTGTCAGCAAGTTAGCTTCCATTCACGTTTGACCGGCTAACCATAGCAACCACCTTTCACCAAATCTCGGTTGTTCCTTGATTTAACGTGGAATGCATTATTTGAAAAAAGAGAGCAGCTAAAATCAATTGTGCAGCTGCCAACATGGCCAACTCTTGCCATGTGATTGGTTAAGTCCATTATTTTCACTTTTAAACCAAGTATTAAATGGGTTCCTTTGTTAGTAATTCAACCAATAGGATAAGGAGTGATATCAATAGCTGCTTTATGCACAACTGTTACTAATATTCATGTTGCATCCTGGGGTAGTAACCCTTTTGTGTTATATACTTATAACCATTGTATGTCTTATTCGATTTGCCAATGGGAACAATATGAAATTATTTTTGCAATTTGCCACTGTATGAGTTGAGCGATATTTTTTAATTTTTATAGAAGTTTCCATTTATTTTATTTCAGAAAATTATTACCAAGGACAAAATTTCTCAGCATTTTAGTCTCAAGGACACACCTTTGGTATTTTAGCCAAAAGGACAACTTTCTTTAAGTATCATTTTTTAGTTATTGATTGCAGTTTTTAGGTATCGGTTTGTAGTTAACGGTAGCAGTTTGTAGTTATTGGTAACAGTTTTTAGGTATCAGTTTTTAGTTCGGTAGCAGTTTTGAAAGAATGTTTGTCCTTATGAATACTTTTGGAAGAATGTTTGTCCTTATGAATAATTTTTAGGAGAATGTTTGTTTTTGTGGTAAGAATATCGAGGTCGTGTTGTTGAGGCTAAAAATATACAAATTTTTGTTCTTTATATTAATTTCCCCTTTTATTTATCTTTTTAAGATATAAACTTTAGTCCTTTTGTGTTGAAAAGTTCCAACATGAAATAAAACCTCATTGATATGATCTCACTATTAGTAGGATCATTTCTGCAGAATTTTAAATCTTTTAGAAATTCTAACCTATTACGATTAAAACAAATCTAAAACAAAACTAACAATAAGAATTAACAAAAAAAAATCAATGTTATTAAGTTCAAATCCAATCCAAATCAACAAACTTATAAAAATATCAAATCCAAATTAACAGCTATTTGTTTATTTATAATTTATGATAAATATTTGTAAGTAATTTTAAACAAGTAAATGATTAAAATATCTTTGGTGTTCAAACAATTTTCCAGCAAGATACTACGAATCAATATATTCATCGTTCTTTTTAATGGATGTAAGTTTAATTGTGGAATTTGTCATATGTTCATTATAAGCCAAACTAGTCAAACATCAATTTTTTTGTTTTTTTTAATTTTTTTTAGTTCCGTTTATTTTATTACATTTTGCATTTGTGGCTATGTAAACATTTGCACGTAGAATGCATGTGTTATCAGGCATTGATGCGCAAAATGATGGTTGTTTAATCAGCAATGTTCAGACAACCATTGGACTGATCAACGGACTGTATCTTTTTTATATATCTATCGTTTGCTTTTGTGCATTTAGTATAGATATAGGAGTAAGAATGCTAAAGGTTATTGATCATTTTTTAAATTGGGCTTAGTGTTGAAATGTTTTGTGATATTCTTTTATATTGATAATTTGGGTATGACTGATATGCTCCATTTTGGTTTTAAAACCCAGTATAGGATTTGGGAACACTGTAACTTTCAATAATCATTTCAATCACTGAAAGTGTGTCTCTATATTGAAAGAACCGTTCTTAAGATGCTGACATGCTTGATAACTAAAGTTATTTATTTTCTGTTGTTTTCATTCTTGGTCTACTGAAATGATGACACTGTTGTACACCAAATGGATGGTTTGATGGAAAAGGATAATTCAGGATGAGAAAATTTTGATGCAGTCTTTGTTATCCTAGAAAAGTAAAACAACATATCCATATGTAAAAAACTTAAAAATATTATATATACTAAGACATCATTTCTGCTAGTAAAATAACATTCTAATACTATATATCTGTGTTTATTATTTTAAGACCTAACTTGAATTTATCATGAAAGTAAGAACATATTTTAAATTTTCAATACATTGATGTTTGAAAAATTGAAAATATATATTAAATGATTGATCACATTTTTCTTTTGAGTCTTTTTTGTATTCTATAGTGGTTAGATATATGTATAACAATATTATTTGTTTTATATTTGGAACTTTGGAAAATGTAAATTGTTGTTTATATATTGATATTCAAAATTTTGTTGAAGATAAATGATCTATTCAACAATATATACGTATTTGTGTATGGATCATTTAATTTCATAAAATCTAGCATTTGTTTTGCAACCACAATTACTTTTACTATGACTTCGATCTTGAAACAAATTAATCAAAAAAACCGACAATAATTTGGTGCAAATTTCAAAGTAGAATGGTGTCCTTTCTTTGTTGTACATGATTTGAACGTATTTGAGAAAATATTTCTTCAAATCCAGAGTTCCAGCCACGAAAGTGTCTAAAGTAAAATATCTTAACATCGTAATCGTTTAGTACTGATTGGTTTTGGTCGGTGTTGGTTTTGCTAATTCACATCTTCATTCTATTTCAATACAAATAATTACTTAGCAGTCCCTTTAAAATAAATAAAATTTTAAAGACTTAGATACCCTAAAATAAAATCAACTCTTAAAAAAAATCCTCTCTGTTTTCATTTGGTGCCACCTTTCCTCTTCGCCTTCGAGGCTTCTCAACTGTGACCGCAATCGTTTAGTATATTTGTCATTGTCATTCCTTCTAGCATTTTATCGTTCGAATAGTAGCCACAATTCATTCTCGAGCACTAAGCACTTTTGCAGCTATATTTAATGCAAACATATTCAAATTGACTGCATAAAAAAGCAATTTTGCCACTATTTTTGAGCTGCCGGTAAAGGACTTTGCAATGACCCAAACCCGTTGTAAAAATACAGAGTGAATAAAATTTTGCAACGATCTAAAGCTGTTGTTAATTTTCTATCCAAAGCCATACTATAGCGGACGTGTAGCGTGTTTCAGTTATTATGTTTAATATATTGTTTGCAAGAGAGGGTAGCAAAAACCAAAACTATATAAATAAAAACATACAGTATTGTGTAGTGGCAAAATATTGGTATATATTGCCTTTGCAAAATATTGTACTTTTTGTACAATTTTGGAATTTTGCTTCTCTCTCCATATAATACATCTCATATCACTGACGTATATCTGAAACAATATAATAAACATAATAACCGAAACAAACTAAATAATACACATTCAAATACATCACATCACTGAAACAACATAATTGAAAAGCGAATGTATCATGACTACATTCAATCCACATTTGCTTTCCCTTTGCGCTTGCTATGTGCTTCTTCTTATGAAAATTTCCAGATTCTTACTTGTTTTGACTATCATATACAGAATTGGAACAATAAAGGACGAATAATTTTTGGCAAAAATAAATTGTAGCAATAGCACATATAGTAAAATGTTTTTTTAATCAGAACTATCATATTTAATCCACTGAAATGAATTGAGTTGTTTAAGCTCCATTAAACTTAAATGGTGGCAGCGTAGGAAGAAAGAAAATGACGAACCATCTGCATTTTCCAATCCTTATTGGAAGAAGAATCGAAATTTGAGAACCCAGTTTAGCATCATTTTCAATACCGCGCTTGGGTGTTTAAGAACTTGTGATATCGACACAAGTATCTATCTATTTATTTTTTATAACTTGTGATAGATATTTATAAGTAAATTTAAAAAGTAAACGATTAAAGTGTTTGATGCTCAAACAATTTCCAAACAAGATGTTACTAAATAATACGTTCATCATTCTTTTAATGGATATAAATCTAATTGTGGAATTTGCAATATGTTCATTATGTATAAACCATACTTGTCAAACTTAATTTTTTTTGCATTTGCATCAATGACTATAGAATCACTTGCATATAGAATGCATGTGTTATCAGACACTGATGCGCAAAAGGATAGCTGTTTAATCAGCAGTGGTCAGACAACCATGGGGATTGATCCACTGATTGTTTATCTTTTGGTGATAACTATGTACTAAATCCATTCCACATTCATTACTGCCTATTTGCTTTTTTTGCATACATATAGATTTAGTAGTAAGAATGATCAAGCTTATTTGATCAATTTTTTAAAACGGTTTGAAATTCTTTTATATTTAAAGTTTGGGTATGAAATAGTATGGCTTAGTTTGGGTGTTGAGTCTTTGCATAACACTTGAGAATGCTGTCAAGTTTCTATAATAGAATGCACCTACTAGATTATTGGTTATGGCTTGTTTGCAGCATGTTTGATATAGTTTCTTTTAAGTCATATCACTTATGAATATTAAGTTTGTTTGTGCAGGTCATGTTGTGTGTATTGCTATAAATGATAAATGATTGCATAAATTTGAATAACATCATTGGCAATTCTAGTCTGAATGCACGTACTAAGGTATATAATGACTTTCACATTTTGTCGACGGTATAATGTATTAGATTTATAAGAATAACAATTGATATTTGCATTGCCGACAATTTTAACAAAAATCAATTGTTCTTCTATCGTGTCCGCAAAATTTGATACGTTTATGCGTAAAAAACTGAATGAAAATAATATTTAATGATTGAGTGTGCTTTTCCAATGGGCTACAATTCATATTTTGTCCCAGGTTAGAAACATGAATAATATATCTCTCTGTTTTGCATTGAACTTCAAAAAAAGGAGGTTGTATATATTTTGATATTCAAAGTTTCATAACATCCACTTCCAATGATATTCATAATTAAGTATACATTTTTGAATATACCTTTGGAAGTTCAAGTACATTAATATTTGAATATCAACACACATTATAGCTTCACTTTATGGTTTGAGAATTATCCGGATTAAGTATAAAGGTCCTATTCTTTTCTGTGTTGGTTGGATTTTTTATTATGTTGGTTGAATTTGATGTTTTGGGTCAAATTGCATTGGAGATGTTGTGTTATGAGTTTCTGAATTAAACATGGTTGCTTCTTTTCAAATGCATGCAGGAAGACTTGCTCTCTCTATGCCCTCCCGTATATATATGTGTGTGTGTATACACACATACATACATACATATACATACATACATGCATACATATATATATATATATATATATATATTGGCAAGTTTACTGTTATTGGCATTTTGTAAAAATATTATCGATGTTTTATCATTAAAATTAGTAAATCTACTTTTTATTGTACTAATTGCCGTAGATTACTGGTTTAGCATGAAAGTCATAACTAATTGATAGGTAATGCATTGATAATAAGAAATTTACCGTTATCATAATAACTCTGTTTATTTGTACAAGCTATAATACATTATATGTGATTAAACCGCACACTTTTTTTTCCTTTTATTTATGATATAATATAGATATTGGATCTATTAAGCCAAACTATAAGAATTAATCATCAAAATTAATTTGAATTATATCCAGTCTCTATAGTGAATTGTGATAATAAAAGTGCTTTTCATTCCTTAAATTTTATTACAAAACACAAAACAATAGTATTGAATTAAGTTAACAACAGTTTGGTCCAAATCTCATATTCAATCCATGGTAAAATAAGGAGATTTCTATGGTGAGTTGCTCAAACGTGAGCGGAAAGCTAACTCGCTAACAACTGTCATGTCATTTGTCTTTTTCATTTTAGTTAATGATCGATAGGATTTGGAACTGTATTTATACAAGCATTTTGGTTTGAAATGGAAAAAACAAGGATAATTTGTTAATTTAGGCCAATTTTAAAAACTAATTACAAATTTTGATCGGTTTTATAACTTATTACAACTATTTTACGCCACATCAGCACCACACGTACTGACGGCATTTGGAATGTCGCAGTACGTTTCTTCTTTGTTTAAATTTGGACGACATTTGAAATGCCTCCAGTATGCGGCATTTCAAATGCCTTTCAGATTTTATTTTTTACAGAATAGTTTGCGGCATTTGAAATGCCGCAGACTAATTTTTTCTAAAACGTACCGGCGGCATTTGAGACGTCGCCAATACACGTAGCGTTGATTTGGCACGAACTGGTCTATTTTTGTAATAAATTTTAAAACTAGTCTAAATTTGTGATTAGTAAATCCAAAATACGTCTGAACGGTTTCACTTTCTCTTGGATTTTTGGACTAAAATGAAAAATAAAAAAATAAGATAAATGTCAGCAAGTCAGCTTCCATTCATGTTTAACCGACTGGCCAAAGCAACTACCTTTAACCAAATCTTGATTCTTCCTTGATTTTAGCGTGGGATGCTTTATTTGAAAAAGAGAGCAGCCGAACTCAATTATGCAGCTGCCAACATGGTCGACTCTTGTCGTGTGATTGGTTAAGTCCATTATTTTTAATTTTAAACTAAATATTCAGTGGGTTCCTTTGTTAGTAATTCAACCAACAGGATAAGGTGTGATATCAATAGCTGCTTTATGCACATCTGTTGCTAATATTCTTGTTGCATCCTGGGTAGTAACCCTTTTGTGTCATATACTTAGAACCGTTGTATGTCTCATTTGATTTGCCAATGGGAGCAATATGAAATTATTTTTGCAACTTTTCATTGTATCCATTGAGCAGTATTTTTTAATTTTTATCAGAAGTTTTCATATTTCTTTTTATTTATAGGAAATTATTGTCAAGGACAAAATTTCTTAGCATTTTAGCTTCAAGGATCGACCTTCGGTATTTTAGTCTGAAGGACAATGTTCTTTGGGTATTAGTTTTTAGTTATTTATAGCAGCTTTTAGTTATCAGTTTGTAGTTATCAATAGTAGTTTTTAGTTCAATAGCAGTTTTAAAAGAATGTTTGTCCTTATGAATAATTTTGGAAGAATTTTTGTCTTTATGAATAATTTTTAGGAGAGTGTTTGTTTTTGTGGTAAAAATATTGAGATCGTGTCCTTGAGGCTAAAAATATACAAATTTTTGTCCTTTAAATTAATTTCCTCTTTTATTTATCCCTTTAAAAGATATAAACTATAGTCCTTTTGTGTTAAAAAGTTCAAAAATGAAATAAAAGCTCATTGATATGATCTCATTATTAGTAGGATCATTTCGGCAGAATTTTAAATCTTTTAGAAATTCTAACCTATTACGATTAAAATAAATCTAAAACAAAATTAACAATAAGAATTAACAAAAAAAAAGCAATGTTATTAATTTAAAATCCAATCCAAATCAACAAACTTACAAAAATATTAGATCCAAATTAACAGCTATTTAATTTTTTGTAATTTATGATAAATATTTATAAGTAATTTTAAACAAGTAAATGATTAAAATATCTTAGGTGTTCAAACAATTTTCAAACAAGATGCTACCAATCAATATAATCATCATTCTTTCTAATGGATGTAAGTTTAATTGTGGAATTTGTTATATGTTCATTATAAGCCACACTAGTCAAACATCAATTTTTTTTGTTTTTTTATTTTTTTTTGTTCTGTTTATTTTATTGCATTTTGCATCTGTGGCTATATAAGCACTTGCACGTAGAATGCATGTGTTATCAGGCATTGATGCATTAAATGATGGTTGTTTAATCAGCAATGTTCAGACAACCATTGGACTGATCAACTGATTGTTATCTTTTTTATATATGTATATTGTTTGCTTTTATGCATTTAGTATAGACGTAGCAGTAAGAATGCTAAAGGTTATTGATCATTATTTTGAAATTGAGCTTTGTGTTGAAATGTTTTGTGATATTCTTTTATATTGATAATTTGGGTATGACTGATATGCTCCATTTTGGTTTTAAAACCCAGTATAGGATTTGGGAACACTGTAACTTACAATAATCATTTCAATTACTGAAAGTGCGTCTCTATATTGAAAAGAACCGTTCTTAAGATGCTGACATGCTTAATAACTAAAGTTATTTATTTTCTATTGTTTTCATTCTTGGTCTAGTGAAATAATGACACTGTTGTACAACAAACGAATAGTTTGATGGAAAAAGATAATTCAGAATGAGAAAATTTAAATGCAGTCTTTCTTATCCTAGAAAAGTAGAACAACATATCAATTTGTAAAAACTTAAAAATTCTACATATACTAAGATATCATTATGCTAGTAAAAAGCGTCCTAATACTGTATATTCGTGTTTATTGTTTTAAGACCTATCTTGAATTTATCAGGACGTAATAACATATTTTAAATTTTTAGTACATTGACGTTTGAAAATTAAAATATATATTAAATGATAGATCACGCTTTTCTTTCGAGTCATTTTTTATATTCTAAAGTGGTTAGATATATGTATTACAATATTATTTGTTTTATATTTTAAACTTTAGAAAATTTAAATTGTTGTTTATATATTGTTATTCAAAATTTTGTTGAAGATAAATGATTTATTCAACAATGTATACGTATTTGTGCATGGATCATTTAATTTCATAAAGTCTCGAATTTGTTTTGCAATCACAATTACTTTTACTATGACTTCGACCTTGAAACAAATTAATCAAAAAAATGACTGTAATTTGGTGCAAATTTCAAAATATAACAGTGTCCTTCCTTTGATGTCCATGATTTGAACATGTTTGAGAAAATATTTCTTCAAATGCAAAGTTCTAGTCACGAAAGTGTCTAAAGTAAAATATCTTAACATCATAATCATTCGGTAATGATTGGTTTTAGTCAGTGTTGGTTTTGATAGTTCACATCTTCATTCATTTCAGTATAGATAATTACTTAGTTGCCCCTCTAAAATAAATAAAATTTTAAAGTCTAAGATATTCTAAAATAAAATCAACTCTTAAATAAAATTCCACTCTGTTTTGATTTGGTGCCACCTTTCCTCTTTGCCTTTGTGACTTCTCAACTACGACCGCAATCGTTTAGTATTTTTGCCATTGTCATGCCTTCTAGGATTGTGCAGTTCGAATAGTAGTCACCATTCGTTGCCGAGCACTAAGCACTTTTGCAGCTATATTTAACGTAAACATATTCAAATTGACTGCACAAAAAAGCAATTTTGCAACTGTTTTGAGCTGTTGGTAAAGGACTTTGCAATGACCCAAACCTGTTGTGAAAATAGAGTGCGAATAAAATTTTGCAACGATCTAAAGCTGTTGTTAATTTTCTATCCAAAGCCATACTATAGCAGACGTGTAGCGTGTTTTAGTTATTATGTTTAATATATTGTTTGTAAGAGAGGGTAGCAAAAACCAAAATTATATAAATAAAAACATACAGTATAGTGCAATGGAAAAATATTGATAGATATTGCCTTTTCAAAATATTGTATTTTTTGTATAATTTTGGAATTTTGCTTCTTTCTCCATATAATACATCTCATATCACTGACATATATCTGAAACAATACACTAGGCATAATAACTGTAACATTCCCGAGAATTTATCAAGTTTAATTTGGCAACTAAATTTATTTTTGAAAATAAATTGTGCATTATTTAGAGATTTCTAGAATAAATGAATAATTTTTTATTATAAATAGAAATTTAATTAGAAATTTAAGTGTAAGTATCTTACAAATAAATATTGGATTTAGGAAAAACAAGATGTATATTTATATAAATGAATTATAAATAGGAATTTGAGATTTATAAGATTTCAAAATAAAATGCATTAAAAATAAAGTAGAATTTAAAAACTTTAAAAAGCTAATGATAGTTTGTTTTCTAAAATATTAAAATATATGTGGAGATGTAATAAATTTCAAAAGATTATTCTTAAAGATTTAATTATCTTATATAAATAAATATGACTATTGTTAATATGAAATTTAAATTTTTAAAACCCTTCTTTTCTTTTATAAAATTATACAAAAAATAAATAATAAAATAATGTATGAATGAAAATTGTAAAAATATATAAGTATATAAACAAGTTGAACAAAAATTAAATGTAAGAAAATAATTGGAATAAAATTTTCTTGTGTAAATATAAATATAAACATGAAGGAAAATGTAAACAATTTTGAAATAAAGGCATATGTATACATGTATATACCAAGGAATAAAAGTTATGTTTATTTATAAAATAAATATGATATAAAAATTTATTAAAGAAAATTCTTTTATCTTTGAAAATTACAAATGTAGACATACATAATGGAGATAAGTAAGCAAATCAACATGCACAGATTCCATAATCAATTTCACTTTACACATGGCATTCAAATTATTTAATTGAATAAAATAATGGAATTTAAAATTTTGAAAACTTTTCAGTTCCCTATATGCCATTATTAAATATCTCAGCAAATCTGAAGCACAGTAGAGGGAAGATTGAGTATCTTATATCTCAACTCCCAAGGAAGAAAGAAAGAAAAAAAAGTGAAAACAAAGAAACAAAAAAATTAGAAAAGAAGATCTGTCATTCTCAAAAAATCTGAAACAAAATCCTTGAATTTCAAAGAATTTCAACTTGGAATAAGTGAGAGCTTCAGATTAAAACTCAGTTTCAAAACCAAAAAGGAGAATCAAAGTTCAATGAAAAAAAAAAAGCAACCTGGAAAACAGAATGAAACCAAGAAGGAAAAAAAATGAAGAGCAATGCAGAGCTTCAGTGTTTAAAAAAAAAGGGCAGATCACAAACAAATCTGAAAGTATGCAAGTTCAAAGCTTCAACAAGCTTCAGATTTAAAAGTTTCAAAGTTCAAACCAAAGTAAAGAAGGAAAATTTAAATCTGGAAATCAAAACCTGGAAGAAACAAGTTTGGCTGGAAAAAAAAAAGGGATGAAGGTAAGTAAATTTCTTTTTTAAAATTTGAGTTTGATGTTAATAGTCAATAATGAAACAAAACCAAAATGCAGATTCAACTCGAAAACAAATGTAAATTGAGGTTTGCGGCCTAGAAAATAAAATGCCTGTCTCTGTTCAACAGAAACCAAGTTCCTCTCTACTCTGTCAAAACACGGTGAGCGAACCTTCATTTTCTTTTTTTTCTTTTCTTTTAAATCTGGTGCATATATATAAGTTTGGCCTCTCTGATTCCAATACCCTGTGAGCAAATTTAGCCTTTGAAACTTGATTTTTCTTCATTCTCTTAAATGATGGTTTGATATGCACTGTTTTTGTTTGGGTATGCAAGTTTTTTTCCACTGAATGTATGCTTACATGCCTGTATGCATTTGCATACTTCTATTTGACAAGGTCATGGTTGCTTACAAATGGATTTTTATCTCACCATCAGAATCTTTATAAAGTATGATATTTAAAGGGAAATTTATAATAATGATGTAATACAGATTTTTAAAGATAAAAATACAAGAAAATTATTATGTATATTATTTGGAAAAATTTAATTACCGTGAGAAAACCCTTTGAAACTCAACTTTTTTTTAGTGAGTAACAGTTTATTTTTAAAATCTTAAGAATGTAAATTGGCTGCCTGACTAAAATCTGGATTAAGCATGCTTGCTATATGTGTTTTTTTCTGTATATATGTAGATGTGTATATGGATGTTTGAGCCTGTTGTTCTTTTTTTTCTATTAGAGACCTCCCTGTCTTAAAATTTCTAGGGTCAAGTTTTTTCCAAAGTTCATTCTCTATTGATTTAATCACTGATAGGATTGGGTATTTAAAACAAAATTGTTAGTTCATTGATAAAGTAAGCTTTTAATTTTTTTTTAGATAAAGAATAATTTGGAAATCGCACTAGAAAAAAAGGAAAGAAAAAAAACAGTGCTTGTCTGGAACACTTGTTCTTCCCTGTCTTGACACAGGCTTTAAAAACATGAGTTAAAAATTCCAAATCTTTGTATCTGGTCATTGATTAACTTTGCGTTCAAATAGACTAGTTAAGTTTAAACTCAATCTATGAAAAAAATATATGAACAAACACTTTAAGTTGGAAATTGCTAGTATCTGGAAGAAGAGAAAAAAAAGTGGAAATTCTTGATAATATGATAAAAAATCAAGTGTCAAAATTTTGCAATCCAATTTTATAACTTGAAACATCTTTGGAAAAGATGATTTTTAAGATAAAAATCATAAAATCTAGTTTAGTATTTCTCATGAAACCCTAAGATGACCAGAAATGGGTTTCGAAGCAACTGCTAATGATCTCTAGAAGATGAGGCCTCGGGGTTTCGTCAGAAGGTGGAGGAACTAATGGGGAGTCTTGGAAAAATGACCGGTCGAGCATTTGACCATCGAGGCGTCGTCGGCGAGTCAATTTGAATTTCTAAACCTAATTTTGGTCAGACTGTTAAATGAGGCAATGCGTAATCTCTGGTGGATCGGGTCGTACCGCATTCTGGTGATGGCTTCGTGGAAAGTTCGCGGAGGTGTGGCAGTGGTTTCAGAGGTTAAGATGGTCGGCGGCATGAGCTCGAGGGGATTGGCCATGGTGATGGGTTCCTGTTTTTGGTCTGAGTGATTCAATTTTTAATTGAGGCATGGAACAGTGATTGGACGATCGGAGAGGGTCGCTGCGACGTACGGTGACGTGGCTGAGGGTTCGACGGAGGTCGGAAACGACTCCGGCGCTGGTGCAGGTGCACGGTGTAATTTTTGGTGTCAGTGGATGGTGGTGGTTGGGATGGAAGATCACTCGAAGGCGTTCTCGTGGGTTTATGACGTTGGCTCGTGTGTTGGCTCGAAGTAGATATAAGCTATACCAGGTTTATTACTTAAATAAATATTAAGTTGGAAAAAAAAAACGTACACGGGAGAGTTGAGAGGAAAGCTCGAAGCAGGGGTGTGTTTTTCTCGGGTGAGGCTGGAAGCAGGTCTCGGGTAGGTGAATAAGGAACAGTTTTAACTTTGAACACATTTTAAAACAGGTTAGCACCTATATTTTAAACAATTGTTTTGGTTTATAATTTGTAAAGGATTTAAGAAATTTTTTAACTACAAATAATTAAGTTTTAAATTTATATAATTTGTGACATTATTTATTTATCATTTTAAAACGAATGATAAAATTAATTAAGATAAAATGATGTTTTGATTTACCTTAATTTCTTGAATAAATTAATATGTTAGTGATGATAAATCATAAGATTTATTAATGAGTAAATGATCAGTTAAGATAAATGATTTATAATTACTTAAATGATTCAAGAATAGTTAATTAATTAATGTAAGGCTAATCAATTAATTAAAGTGATTACGAAATTATTATTAATCAAGAAGTAATTAATTAAATTTTGTAACAAATTAAGAATAATAAATTGAAGGATTAATTATTAATTAAAGGTAAATTAATGATTAATTAAAAGATAATTGATTAAAATATTTGTAGTTAACCGATTATTAGCTAACCAATAGAACTTCATTTAAAGGCAAATGATCTGGTTTAAATTTATCAGATGTGTTAATTAATTTTCTTATGGACGACTGTATTCTATGGAATGTTGTGAATTGTTTGATATCCTCTACTATGTGATGCTTTATGGTGTGAATGGTTTTTAATTCAAGCTGTGATGAATGTGATTTATTTTATCTGTGACGAATGCATACTATTTACCTATGAATCTATGTATGGGAGATAAGCGTTATTGGAATATACCACTTATCGATTTTGTTATACTTGAATCTATGAAGATTTGTAATGTTGCACTATTGTGTAAAACCCCTAGACTACACTTTTACACACACCAATATGGATTTCACGTGGAAATCGGTTAAGTCATAGATAATTTAAATCTAATATTTTTGGAAATTGAGATTTTAAATTTCAATAAATTTTGAAAATGGAATTTGGGATTTAATATGAAAGAGCTTGAATATCTTGATAAGGGTTTTAAAATTTTAAGTAATTTGAATTTAAATTCAAAATTTGGAATTTAATCCCATATTTGAAAATTTTGGTTTAAAGATGTCATACAAGTTATAAACGTGTTTATATGGATTTAAAATCTTTTTACAAGTATGGTTTTGAGAATTTAACCCAAGGATTTTAACTTGTATAAATTGAAATTTTTCGAAATAAAACTATTGTTTTTCAAATAGTAAAAGCTTTCATATGAGATATGAATTTCCAACTTGTGTTAAAGTGTTTTTCCCAAGTCTGAAAAAAATGGTTTTCCGAGTTATGAATAAACCTTTGGAAATGGGTTTGAAAACTATAAATTAAATCTTAATTTAAAGATTTAATTGAGTTAATCCAAATTGAAATGAAAATTGTTTTGAAAATCTATGAATAGATCTTTGTGAAACTGAATGAACTGTGTGGAATAAATCTTTTTGTTTAAAGATTTAGAATGGTAATTTGTTTAACCATTTAAAAGTAAGGTTTTGGGTTTCATAAGTTGTGACTTAACTGAAATCCCATATCCATATGTTTTTAAATATCGCGCTCGCTATTCGGTTTAGCCGGGAGAGGAACTTGTGTCATATAGCCCATTCCGAATAGTGATACGACGTTATGGATTGCAATTGAAGACCGGTGTTGAAGACCGGGTGTCTTCAAGAACGAGAGGATAACCTGTCGATTGACTCTGCACTGAGTTGCTTCGGTATAGAGTTCTCCCTAAGTGATGGGAAGTCCGATCAGGATTGTGGATACCCGGATTTGCAAGGGCTTCTTCGGAAGTGCCTTCGGTTCTGTTCGAACCCGGAACAGACTTGTATGGTTGTATGTCTGACACTACACTTTGAGGTATTAAACTGATCTCTATCAAATACACTTCTGCTTGGTGGCGGAGAATTTATTCTCTTAGCTTAACACCCTTTTCTGAGACGTACGAGCTCAGAGGTTATGTAGTTGACATTTATCAGTGATATACTCCCATATTTGGTAGTGTGGCATACTGAGTGCTGCTGTGTATCATTTGTTGATCAAAGCATGACTTTTGTATAAAGCGTTGCTTTGTGGACGAGACTGCATCAGGACCTCACACCCCGGAAATGGTCGAAACAGGAAAGATGCGGCAAGGTTATGAGGGTCGTGCCCTTTAGGGTTTGTCATTCCCTTCTAAAAAAGGGTGGTATCATGGTATGGAGCCCAGATACTTACTCATGTGGATACTGCAGATCTATTACTTTGTGATTGCTTTGTGGTTGTTGGATTAGAGGTACCTCGGATAAAGGTCCCAAAAGACCGGGGGATGGCACGCTCGTGTAGTAGTTACCTAGTTATAGAGATAACCCGACCTTGTATTGGCAGAGATCTAACCGTAACATTAGGTTCTTGGGACGTCCCGCCGGAGGCGTACCCATGTGGCAGTAGGAAGTTCCTTAGCCTGACCATTTGTTGGAAATCCATTCTTCAATACACGCCTTGTACGGCTTTAGTTGTATTACCTGCCATTTACTTATGGTGGCGCTAGATGGTAGCTATAGTAGGCATACGATACTGGTCGTATGTTGGCTAGGATTTATATTATACTTTCGAAATGGTTTTCCACACTTTGCACTTATAATAATAATATCAAAGAATTTCTCGTATCAAGCATGTTTGACTATCATAAGGAGAAATCTCCTCCAATTCTGCTTTTGCATTATGTGTGTGGCGGGAGGCCTTATGGTAGTTTCATTTTTAAAAAGCATTGCGGATTTCAAACTTAAATTCTTTGCTTGTTTTAAAGTCCAAATGTTTTTGTTTGCTCATACCAGTCCCACGAATGACCTGGAGTTTATTGTTCCTTTCCTAAATTCTGGGTGCCCACTATTTTCCCTCACGGGCAGTCTAGAGTTGGGTTTTTCAGATAATCAATAGTAGGAGTAGATTCGGTAGCTTTCAGCCTAGGATTTGGCAATCGCTTTCGGACCAGACTTGATTATCTTTGTGCATCGTGATTTGAAGTTCGAGCTATTGCTGGATTGGTGTTTTGAAGATGGAGTTCTTTCTTGAAGACCATATTGGATATTTTTTTGTTCCACTGCTAGTGTTATCTTTTTCTTTCCGTTGCCATTGTCTTGTATCATATCTCTGACGTATATTGATATTTATTGTATCATTCTATTGTATCATGTTGTATATTGATATATGCTATTCATTTCTTCCATTGTGCTATACTTAATGTGTTATAAGCTCCGGCATGACTCGAATTTCGACGTTTGAATCTGCGGCATTTAAGTACAAGTGGAGTACGGATGTCGATTTTCGAATACTGGAATTTGGATCGTGACATTTTGGTATTAGAGCTGAAGGTTTAAACTTTAGCTCAGGAGTATAACACATTAAGTGACTCATTAGAGATAGGGTGAAGTATACCCTAGAATGAGTATTCCCTAAGATATCCATTCGAATGCCTCAGTAAATTCTCTTACTATCCACTGATAGTAAGTATGAGTGCGAGAAGAGGACGAGATAGGGGACGGGGAAATACCAGTACAAATGTCAACACCCTGCAACGGCGGAATAACCTTTCTCTATCAATCTCCTTTGATTCGATTTCGGAATTCTTTTGATTGCTTCGTAGCAGCTACAAGAAGAAGCTTCGATGTGATGGTGGCCCTACGAATCGTTGTAGACGATCCTTACTTCGTATCTTCATCAGTTTCTTATCAGCTTTTCGTTTTAAGCTCTAATGAATTTGGAAATTGAAAATTTTAAATAAATTGGAAATTTAAATTGGTTAATCAAATATAAGGCTAAATTTGAATTGTATCAATAAAACCATTTCGTTTAAAACCAAATTGAAAATTCTATTGTAATTTCTTATGTATATCGAAGTCCGAAGAGGGACAAATTGGTATATATTTTGGGATATTTCGACTTGGATTCGGAATCCATATCTAATGTTTGAAAATTTGTAGAAGATTAAATCTATCTCTCTATTCTCTGGGATCCGATACATTCTACGAACGATTAGTTATCCCTTCGAAGTAATTAATGCCCTCGCATATTCGTAGACCGGTGGACCCAAGTATATTGTGAAATAATTGCATGAGTTTGTCCTCATATTGTTTATATTCTGATTTGGGTAAACCGAATGCAGAATAAATATTTCAATCTGAATTGATCAATTATTTCTTTATCAATCATCTATTCTTTCTCGTCTCCCTAGCAAATTTTGGGGACGAAAATTTTTTTAAGGGGGGAATCTGTAACATTCTTAAGAATTTATCAAGTTTAATACGGCAACTAAATTTATTTTTGAAAATAAATTGTGCATTAATTAGAGATTTCTAGAATAAATGAATAATTTTTGATTATAAATTGAAATTTAATTAGAAATTTAAGTGTAAGTATCTTACAAATAAATATTGGATTTAGGAAAAACAAGATGCATATTTATATAAATGAATTATAAATAGGAATTTGAGATTTTTAAGATTTCAAAATAAAATGCATTAAAAATAAAGTAGAATTTAAAAACTTTAAAAAGCTAATGATAGTTTGTTTTCTAAAATATTAAATATACGTGGAGATGTAATAAATTTTAAAAGATTATTTTTAAAGATTTAATTATCTTATATAAATAAATATGACTATTTTTAATATGAAATTTAAAATTTTAAAACCCTTCTTTTCTTTTATAAAATTGTACAAAAGAATTAATAAAATAATGTATGAATGAAAATTGTAAAAATATATAAGTATATAAACATGTTGAACAAAAATTAAATGTAAGAAAATAATTGGAATAAAATTTTCTTGTGTAAATATAAATATAAACATGAAGGAAAATGTAAACAATTTTGAAATAAAGGCATATGTATACATGTATATACCAAGGAATAAAAGTTATGTTTATTTATAAAATAAATATGATATAAAAATTTATTAAAGAAAATTCTTTTATCTTTGAAAATTACAAATGTAGACATACATAATGGAGATAAGTAAGCAAATCAACATGCATAGATTCCATAATCAATTTCACTGTACACATGGCATTCAAATTATTTAATTGAATAAAATAATGGAATTTAAAATTTTGAAAAGTTTTCATTTCCCTATATGCCATCATTAAATATCTCAGCAAATCTGAAGCACAGTAGAGGGAAGATTGAGTATCTTATATCTCAACTCCCAAGGAAGAAAGAAAGAAAAAAAAGTGAAAACAAAGAAACAAAAAAAATCAGAAAAGAAGATCTGTCATTCTCTAAAAATCTGAAACAAAAACCTTGAATTTCAAGGAATTTCAACCTGGAATAAGTGAGAGCTTCAGATTGAAACTCAGTTTCAAAACCAAAAAGGAGAATCAAAGTTCAATGAAAAAAAAGAAAGCAACCTGGAAAACAGAATGAAACCAAGAAAGAAAAAAAATGAAGAGCAATGTAGAGCTTCAGTTTTTTAAAAAAAATGGCAGATCACAAAAAAATCTGAAAGTATGCAAGTTCAAAGCTTCAACAAGCTTCAGATTTAAAAGTTTCAAAGTTCAAACCAAAGTAAAGAAGGAAAATTTAAATCTGGAAATCAAAACCTGGAAGAAACAAGTTTGGCTGGAAAAAAAAGGGATGAAGGTAAGTAAATTTCTTTTTGAAAATTTGAGTTTGATGTTAATAGTCAATAATGAAACAAAACCAAAATGCAGATTCAACTCGAAAACAAATGTAAATTGAAGTTTGCGACCTAGAAAATAAAATGCCTGCCTCTGTTCAACAGAAACCAAGTTCCTCTCTACTTTGTCAAAACACGATAAGCAAACCTTCATTTTCTTTTTTTTTTCTTTTTTTTAAATCTGGTGCATATATATAAGTTTGGCCTCTCTGATTCCAATACCCTGTGAGCAAATTTAACCTTTGAAACTTGATTTTTCTTCATTCTCTTAAATGATGGTTTGATATGCGCTGTTTTTGTTTGGGTAAGCAAGTTTTTTTCCACTGAATGTATGCTTACATGCATGTATGCATTTGCATACTTCTATTTGACAAGGTCATGGTTGCTTACAAATGGATTTTTATCTCACCATCAGAATCTTTATAAAGTATGATATTTAAAGGGAAATTTATAATAATGATGTAATATAGATTTTTAAAGATAAAAATACAAGAAATTTTTTATGTATATTATCTGGAAAAATTTAATTACTGTGAGAAAACCCTTTGAAACTCAACTTTTTTTAGTGAGTAACCGTTTATTTTTAAAATCTTAAGAATGTAAATTGGCTGCCTGACTAAAATCTGGATTAAGCATGCTTGCTATATGTGTTTTTTTTCGGCATATATGTAGATGTGTATATGGATGTTTGAGCCTGTTGTTCTTTTTTTTTCTATTAGAGACCTCCCTGTATTAAAATATCCAGGGTCAAGTTTTTTCCAAAGTTCATTCTCTATTGATTTAATCACTGATGGGATTGGGTATTTAAAATAAAATTGTTAGTTCATTGATAAAGTAAGCTTTTAATTTTTTTTTTAGATAAAGAATAATTTGGAAATCCCACTGGAGAAAAAAGGAAGAAAAAAAACAGTGCTTGTCTGGAACACTTGTTCTTCCCTGTCTTGACACAGGCTTTAAAAACATGAGTTAAAAATTCCAAATCTTTGTATCTGGTCATTGATTAACTTTGCGTTCAAATAGACTAGTTAAGTTTAAACTCAATCTACGAAAAAAAATATGAACAAACACTTTAAGTTGGAAATTGCTAGTATCTGGAAGAAGAGAAAAAAACAGTGGAAATTCTTGATAACATGATAAAAAATCAAGTGTCAAAATTTTGCAATCCAATTTTATAACTTGAAACATCTTTGGAAAAGATGATTTTTAAGATAAAAATCATAAAATCTAGTTTAGTATTTCTCGTGAAACCCTAAGATGACCAGAAATGGGTTTCGAGGCAACTTCTAATGATCTCTAGAAGATGAGGCCTCGGGGTTTCGTCAGAAGGTGGAGGAACTAATGGTGAGTCTTGGAAAAATGACCGGTCGAGCATTTGACCATCGAGGCGTCGTCGGCGAGTCAATTTGAATTTCTAAACCTAATTTTGGTCAGACTGTCAAAAGAGGCAATGCGTAATCTTTGGAGGATCGGGTCGTACCGCATTCTGGTGATGGCTTCGTGGAAAGTTCGCGGAGGTGTGGCAGTGGTTTCAGAGGTTAAGATGGTCGGCCACATGAGATCGAGGGGATTGGCCATGGTGATGGGTTCCTGTTTTTGGTCTGAGTGATTCGATTTTTAATTGAGGCACGGAACAGTGATTGGACGATCGGAGAGGGTCGCTGCGACGTACGGTGACGTGGCTGAGGGTTCGACGGAGGTCGGTGTGACGCCCCACCTCTATACCCACGCTAGCCAAGAACCTTACGGTGAATGTTGTCGACTAGCACGGAGAATAAGGCTGTTGAGGAGCGACCATCCATGTAATTTCTTTGCGCGAGCACCGATATGTCAGATAATATAACATGCATTCTATTTCAAGAGGAAATCCGACATACCGACACAAACTCAAAGCTACTACACGGTGGCTATAAAGATCTTCGGAAACAAATATAGAAATAAACATAACACAAATCAGTCACAGACAATTCATATCACAAAGGCGGAATAAGATATGAATATTACACTAGAAAGTGTACATCAGAGTAGTGGTCTAAAAAGATCCACAATATCACAAAAGAATAGTTACACGAACTACACAAAAGAATAAGTATACATTAAGGAGTCTATATCTCAAATGTATACAACAAAATAACTACTAATCTAAGTAGTTAACCCAAAAGTCAAGGAGTTAATCCCGGATGAGAAGTCAAGCAGAAGCACCTGTAACATCTCGGTCTGACCCGAGTATTATTTAATAAGAAAATAATAAACGGATCAGTCTAACTATAGATATCAGATGAAACGATATAGAATCAGAGTTATGACTAAACACATAATAATCACAAGGCCAAGCTGTGATATATATATATATAAGTAGTTGATAACCAACAAGGGATTAATCAATATCACAAAATCTACACAAGAATCCAAGAAGTGTCATACTCTTTATTTCGTTCATCAAACCACAAATATTGACGATAATATCAATGTCAATCACAAAAGTCAATGACACACAAATTCCAGAAGACTACACAAGAAATCCAGAAATCACTAAAGTCAATGACACACAAATTCACCAATGCACAAATATTGATAAAACTTATCAATGGAAATCACGAAAATTGGTGAAACACAAATTCTAGGAATCTACACAAGAAATCCAGAAATCACAAGGGGGGGAGGCCTATCACAAACGGAAGAATAAAGCTCACCAACACGTGTATCACAAACGGAACGCTAATTCCATGGTCGCTAACCATCACAAATTGAGCCGAAGCTCCACAAACGGCCCGAAAACCATGGGTTGCTACCCCATCACAAATTGAGTCGAAACTCCACAAAATGGGGTTTAGTCTCCCTCGCAGACAAAGAGACATCGCACATTGCTAGTCTAAATCACAAAGATGATCGTCATGATCAGCGAGAAGTGTCGATTACACTAAGCTAGTAAATATATGAGTTTAGCTTCATGTCCCATAACCACTTGCTTAACTTAAATATTTACGAACAAACTGTAAATCTCCACTAGAAAATTGTCACAAGAGGTTCAATCGAACAAGTCCAAGAATTAACCGACAAAGTAAACGCAAGCGTTTCATACCACTTGTTTTACTAAGCCGTTTAATTAGATTTCTCATACGAGTGAGGTAAAGGTTTGTATATACTAATAGATTGGAAAACGGTTTTATAAACGAATTTGGTATTAAAATAGTATTGAAATCGTTTGACGAAAGAGTTTTGATATTTACAACTAGCATAGAAAACCATTATATTTTTTAAAGTGACAAATCACGAAGAAGATTGTAAGAACAATCAAATCACAAAAATTCACATACGAAGACGTGAATAAAATCCAACGAAATCGATAAAGGATCCATCGAAATGGATATTCAAAAATCCCTAAAAAGAGTCATCAAAGTCATAATAGATGATAACAACAAATAGGATTATCACGAATCGATTTAAATTGGAATTTCAATCCAAAATGGCAAATTGGACTCAAACAGCAGGTTCAGTCGACTGAACAGAGTTTTCAGTCGACTGACCCTGTACCTGGAAATTTTCCAGGTTCAGGAAACTTTCTGTTTCCAGTTTCAGTCGACTGTGCAGAGTTTTTCAGTCGACTGAATCATGCCTGGAAACTCTCGGGTTTCAGGTTCAGTCGACTGAACAGAGTTTTCAGTCGACTGAATCATGCCTGGGCTGTTTTTCAGCCTTATTCAAATGAAGAGCAAACTCTTCCAAAATGCAACCGGACGAACATTGGCTCTAAGGGTTTATGCCAATCGGAAACCCGGCTCTATATGCTCCTCGATGCATCACCAAAAGCATGATCAAACATCCATAAAAGGATTTCACACAAATTTGACTTAAAAACCCAAAAATTGGAGTATTCACAAAACCAATCCAAATCAAGAGCAAATGCACATGAAGAAGTGTTAGGAATTCATACCCAACAACCAAAGATAATTATAGTCATAGATGTGAGATAAAAATCTCACCTTTGCACTAAAATTTATGAAGATGAAGCTTGAAAGCAAAGGGGAATCAACCACTCTTCAAGACCAACTCTAGAAGCTTGAATCTAAGCTAAAAAGAAGAACATTTCCTAAGTTAGGTTTAGGAAATTTCTGAAATTCAAAGAGAGAATGAGTTGGAGAAGAAGAAGAGGAAGCTTACCAATGGGTTCTCATGAACTTTGGAGCAAGGAGATGGATTTGCAAAGCAAGCTAGGGCTTAGGAATTTCTATTTCCCATTCTCTTCCTCCATTTTTGCTTGAGCTTGAGTGTTAGGAAAATAGAAGAGAAGTGAATGAAGAGGGGAGTGTTGGAACTGAGTTAAGTGGCTAATTGGCTCAGCCCAACCAAATCCCTACGCGGGAAAAAAGAAGCAAAAATCAACTTTCTCCAAACATATCGAAGCTTATACTCAAAAAGGTCGCAAACGGCATTTTGAACTCAATGGAGGTAGTCTCGAGTCCTAATTCGACCGTATGCAAAAAGTAGCTTTTCGGACTAAAATCCGACAAACGATAAAATATTTAAATAAAATATTTAAATATAAAATCGATAAATATGCAGGTTGTTACAGTCGGAGACGACTCCGGCGCTAGTGCAGGTGCACGGTGTAATTTTTGGTGTCAGTGGATGGTGGTGGTTGGGATGGAAGATCACTTAAAGCCGTTCTCGTGGGTTTATGACGTTGGCTTGTGTGTTGGCTCGAAGTAGATATAAGCTATACCAGGTTTATTACTTAAATAAATTTTAAGTTGGAAAAAAAAACGTACACGGGTGAGTTGAGAGGAAAGCTTGACGCAGGGGTATGTTTTTCTCGGGTGAGGCTTGAAGCAGGTCTCGGGTAGGTGAATAAGGAACAGTTTTAACTTTGAACACATTTTAAAACAGGTTAGCACCTATATTTTAAACAATTGTTTTGGTTTATAATTTGTAAAGGATTTAAGAAATTTTTTAACTACAAATAATTAAGTTTTAAAATTATATAATTTGTGACATTATTTATTTATCATTTTAAAACGAATGATAAAATTAATTAAGATAAAATGATGTTTTGATTTACCTTAATTTCTTGAATAAATTAATATGTTAGTGATGATAAATCATAAGATTTATTAATGAGTAAATGATTAATTAAGATAAATGATTTATAATTACTTAAATGATTCAAGAATAGTTAATTAATTAATGTAAGGCTAATCAATTAATTAAAGTGATTACGAAATTATTATTAATCAAGAAGTAATTAATTAAATTTTATAATAAATTAAGAATAATAAATTGAAGGATTAATTATTAATTAAAGGTAAATTAATGATTAATTAAAAGATAATTGATTAAAATATTTGTAGTTAACCGATTATTAGCTAACCAATAGAAATTTATTTAAAGGCAAATGATCTGGTTTAAATTTATCAGATGTGTTAATTAATTTTCTTATGGACGACTGTATTCTATGGAATGTTGTGAATTGTTTGATATCCTCTACTATGTGATGCTTTATGTTGTGAATTGTTTTTAATTCAAGCAGTGATGAATGTGATTTATTTTATCTGTGACGAATGCGTACTATTTACCTATGAATCTATGTATGGGAGATAAGCGTTATTAGAATATACCACTTATCGATTTTGTTATACTTGAATCTATGAAGATTTGTAATGTTGCACTATTGTGTAAAACCCCTAGACTACCCTTTTGCACACACCAATATGGATTTCACGTGGAAATCGGTTAAGTCACAAATAATTTAAATTAAATATTTTTGGAAATTGAGATTTTAAATTTCAATAAATTTTGAAAATGGAATTTGGGATTCAATATGAAAGATCTTGAATATCTTGATAAGGGTTTGAAAATTTTAAGTAATTTGAATTTAAATTCAAAATTTGGAATTTAATCCCATGTTTGGAAATTTTGGTTTAAAGATGTCATACACGTTATAAACGTGTTTATATAGATTTAAAATCTTTTTACAAGTATGGTTTTGAGAATTTAACCCAAGGATTTTAACTTGTATAAATTGAAATTTTCCGAAATAAAACTATTGTTTTTCAAATAGTCAAAGCTTTCATATGAGATATGAATTTCCAACTTGTGTTAAAGTGTTTTTCCCAAGTTTGAAAAAAAAAATGGTTTTCCAAGTTATGAATAAACCTTTGGAAACGGGTTTGAAAACTATAAATTAAATCTTAATTTAAAGATTTAATTGAGTTAATCCAAATTGAAATGAAAATTGTTTTGAAAATCTATGAACAGATCTTTGTGAAACTGAATGAACTTTGTGGAATAAATCTTTTTGTTTAAAGATTTAGAATGGAAATTTGTTTAACCATTTAAAAGTAAGGTTTGGGGTTTTATAAGTTGTGACTTAACTGAAATCCCATATCCATATGTTTTTAAATATTGCGCTCGCTATTCGATTTAGCCGGGAGAGGACCTTGTGTCATATAGCCCATTCCGAATAGTGATAGGATGTTATGGATTGCAATTGAAGACCGGTGTTGAAGACCGGGTGTCTTCAAGAACGAGACTGCATCAGGACCTCACACCCCGGAAATGGTCGAAACAGGAAAGATGCGGCAAGGTTATGAGGGTCGCGCCCTTTAGGGTTTGTCATTCCCTTTTGGAAATGGGTGGTATCATGGTATGGAGCCCAGATACTTACTCATGTGGATACTGCAGTTCTATTACTTTGTGATTGCTTTGTGGTTGTTGGATTAGAGGTACCTCGGATAAAGGTCCCAAAGGACCGGGGGATGGCACGCTCGTGTAGTAGTTACCTAGTTATAGAGGTAACCCGGCCTTGTATTGGCAGAGATCTAACCATAACGTTAGGTTCTCGGGACATCCCACCAGAGGCGTACCCATGTGGCAGTAGGAAGTTCCTTAGCCTGACCATTTGTTGGAAATCCATTCTTCAATACGCGCCTTGTACGGCTTTAGTTGTATTACCTGTCATTTACTTATGGCGGCGCCCCACTGTTTAGATGGTAGCTATAGTAGGCATACGATACTGGTCGTATGTTGGCTAGGATTTATATTATACTTTCGAAATGGTTTTCTACACTTTCCACTTATAATAATTATATCAAAGAATTTCTCGTATCAAGCATGTTTGACTATCATAAGGAGAAATCTCCTCCAATTCTGCGTTTGCATTGTGTGTGTGGCGGGAGGCCTTATGGTAGTTTCATTTTCTAAAAAGCATTGCGGATTTCAAACTTAAATTCTTTGCTTGTTGTAAAGTCCAAATGTTTTTGTTTGCTCATACCAGTCCCACGACCGACCTGGAGTTTATTGTTCCTTTCCTAAATTCTGGGTGCCCACTATTTTCCCTCACGGGTAGTCTAGAGTTGGGTTTTTCAGATAATCAATAGTAGGAGTAGATTCGGTAGCTTTCAGCTAGGATTTGGCAATCACTTTCGGACCAGACTTGATTATCTTTGTGCATCGTGATTTGGAGTTCGAGCTATTACTGGATTGGTGTTTTGAAGATGGAGTTCTTTCTTGAAGACCATATTGGAGATTTTTTTGTTCCGTTGCTAGTGTTATCCTTTTCTTTCCGTTGCCATTGTCGTGTATCATATCTCTGATGTATATTGATATTCATTATATCATTCTGTTGTATCATGTTGTATATTGATATATGCTATTCATTTCTTCCGTTGGGCTGTACGTAATGTGTTATAAGCTCCGGCATGACTCGAATTTCGACGTTTGAATCTACGGCATTTAAGTACAAGTGGAGTACGGATGTCGATTTTCGATCGCTGGAATTTGGATCGTGACAATAACCGAAACACACTAAAACATAATTCACATTCAAATACATCACAACACTTGAAACAATATAACTGAAAAGCCAATGTATCATTACTACATTCAATCCACATTTGCTTTCCCTTTGCGCTTGCTGTGTGCTTCCTCTTACGACAATTTCCAGATTCTTACTTATTTTGACAATCATATACATATACAAAATTGGAACTGCAAAGGACAAATAATTTTTGGCAAAAATAAATTGTTGCAATAGCACATGTAGTAAAATGATTTTTTAAGTCAAAACCAACATATTTAATCCACTAAAATGAATTGAATTGTCTAAGCTCCATTAAACTTAAATGGTATCAACGTAAGAAGAAAGAAAATGATGAACTATTGCATTTTCCAATCTTTATTGGAAGAAGAAAAGAAATTCGGTATAGTTTACTGTGTAAAGGTAAGCAATTGATCAACATCCCAATTTATTAATTTATTGATTCATGTTTTAAGCTATTCACAAGGTACGTATAAACAATGGTTCCCTTGTTGCATATATGAACATAACCATACATTCATAATCATCCTCATTAAGCCAGAAACAATGGAGCAAAATGCATCTTGAACAGTTAAAATCAGAAGTGTAGAAAAAAATGTAATCATTTCTCATTTCCTACCGATCCATCTTTTGCTGCAGTTTATTTTATATTGGGCTATTCTTTATTTTCTCAGCCCATAAGCTCTACATACTGTTATATAAACATAGTATTGTATCTTATTTGTATTATTCTAAACCGGTGTACAATTTGAATCATCAATACAATTCAATCAAATTCTTCAATTCAAAATTATTCAACATATCACATGACACCAGAGCAAAAAATGGTATATTCAAGCTAAAATTATACAATACAACTCTAGAAAATGAAGAACCAAGCACATATAGTCAGGCTATACAAAATGAAAAATGGAAAACAGCTGTGAGTGAAGAGTACGATGCTCTTATGAAGAACAAGACATGTGATCTTGTTCCTCAGCCTATTGATAAAAATATAGTATGCTGCAAATGGACATACAGATTAAAAATAAATGCTGATGGTTCAATTTCTAAATATAAGGCAAGATTAGTGGAAAAGGGCTACTCATAACAAAATAGTTTTGATTTTAACCAAACATTTTTCCCCAGTTGTGAAACCTTCACTATCAGAATGTTCTTGGTATTGCCTTATATTGAAATTGAAACATAAAGCAACTAGATGTAAATAATGCATTTTTAAATGGTGTTTTGCAGGAAGAAGTTTATATGGAGCAGCTCTATGGATTCAGACAAAGAGGAAATGGAAGACTTGTATGTAAGTTGAATAAAACAGTTTATGGTCTCAAATAGGCTCTAAAGGCTTGGTTTGAAAAGCTAAAATCAACATTAGTCATTCTGGTGCTATTACTTATATACTAATTTATGTTGATGACTTTATTGTTACAGGCAGTAATGAACTGGAAATCAACAGTCTTATTCAACACTTAAACAAAGAATTCTTAATTAAAGATCTTGGATGCCTGAGCTACTTTTTAGGAATTGAAGTAAAAAGACCATCAAAGTCTCTGATTCAACTCATTTAGAAGAAATATATCAATGAAATCCTAATTAGAGCTAAAATGGATCAATCAAATTCAATTTCAAAACGCATGATTACCAATGCTCATCTATCAAAGACTAAAGGAGAAGTAATCACAAATGCAGTCAGTACAGGAGTATAGTTGGTGCTCTTCAATATGCAACAATCACCAGACCATAAATATCATTCAATGTAAATAAAGTGAGTCAATATATGCAAAGTCCAGCAGATGAGCATTGGAAAGATGTTAAGAGGATACCGAGATATCTTAAAGGAAATCTAAACTATGGCTTAACTATCGATCCATGCAAAATTATCAACATCACTGGCTATGCACATGCAGACTGGGGAAGTGACACTGATGACAGAAGATCAACAAGTGGATACTGTATCTATTTAGGTAAAAACTCTATTTCATGGTGTTCAAAAAAATAGACAACCGTATCCAATCAAGTACAGAGGCAAAATACAGGAGTGTGGTTAATGTAACTGAAAAAATAATATGGATAGAGTCATTGCTGAGTGAACTACAAATCAAAACTGAACGAAAGACTACAATATAGTGTAATAATCTTAGCACAGTGTCACTTATTGCTAATCCAGTTCCACATTTCAGAACTAAACATATGGAATTAGACTTATACTTTGTTCATGAACAAGTTACAAGAGGAAAGCTAGATATCAATCACATACCTACAACTTACCAAGTCGTTAATATTCTAACAAAGCCACTCAAAGGCCAACTTTACTCGTCTTATAGAAAGCTATGTGTTATAAACCTTGACAATCGAGAAAGACATGACCTTTCTTACTGCTCTGAGCCAAGGAAGGAGAAAATCTCCCAAGCAAGACCATAATCAAACATCAACTCTGACTCTTGTCACCAAGGAGCCAACATGTCTTTTCAGATATATAAAAGATTAGTCATTCACATTTTAGTCGTAAGATCTCATGAGTCTCAACAGTTTTGAGCTCTGAATTACAACAATCTGAAGGCAGCGAGAACATTTTGCAAGAATATCTTATAAAATGCCCTCGAGCCTGCTGAAGCTCACATAGCCACTCACGTAAAGGAGAAAAGGTCTCAAATTTGTATCAGATCTGAGTTATTTTGACATAATTTGGTGGCGGCGCATTCTTTGAAGAAAATTGCAAATCCTAGCATGAGAGCTAGGTTTGAAGGGGTGTAAAATGAAAGATATGCTTCACTTCTGCCTATATTCATTTCTCCAGTATATTCGGTGTTTGGGCTGTGTGCTTGCTTTCGCCCAATAAGGCATAATGTTGTAATATCGCCTGTATAAATACTTTGTACACGGCCATTGTAAACTTTATCAATTCTATGTAAAATCACAAATCGTTACAATAAATCAAATATAATTTTTCTCAAAATCATATTATCAACTATTTATACAACGTGTTGATTTCTAGAGACATCATGTTAAAGATTGCCGTAGAATAGTTACTCAGAAATCAAATATCTACAAAGAGTGTGATTTGCAAAAGTATAGCTGGAAGGACAACCTACCTCTAAGCGTTTGAGGTTGACTGAAGTTGCAATGATTACAGGTTGTTTTGGTTTAAGCATTGTGAAGTATAATATTACTACCGTAAAAATTTTGAGAACTAGACGAATCATGGTTAGTAGGCAAAATATTTTCACATATTTTTTTCTGTCGGCCTTCATATTTCTGTGGGCTTTATCTGCATTCATTGTGGAGTATAAATAGTATGTCAAGTGACTGTGTTGTAGTTTTATGCCGTGAAATGTAGATGAAAACAAAGTAGTGGAGGAGTAACTTATGTGAATTTTAACCGTTCATACAGTGCGTTGATTTCTAGAAACATCATCAGGTTAAAGATCACTGTAGAGTATTTACTTAAAAATCAAAATAAATTGATCTCTGTTTATTCTTAAACAAACAAAAATATTATTGTATAGTCCATTTCGATTACGTTGGTTAGGTGTTTATATGTGCGTAATGCTTTCTCTTATTACTTACATTTTCTAATGCGAGCGCATGTATACGTACTAGAGATATAAGAGCTTTTACATTGATCATATTCGCATTCTTGCAATACGAGCATTACGGCACACGCTTTGCGTCGATGAAGGCACCCGAATTTTTTTTGTACAAATTGTATTTGTTTAATTCATTTAAACGAAAATGTTTTCCACTAATATTTGGTCGTATTTTTATGTTGAATCATACGTAGTTAATTGAATTTTTATTTCTAAGTAGTAATACATACTTTTTTATTAGTTTAAAATTTTATTTATTTTATTGATTTATAACAAACGAAGTTGTAAAATAGTTTTTTTGTTAGATCCTATTTTTAAGTGATATTAATATTTGATAAATATTTATAGATGAAAATTTAGATTTGTAAACAAAGCTTAATTGTGAGATCTTGATTTTAAGTGATACTAAATTTTGATAATATCTAAAAAAGATGCATTTTTGGTATTTCACGCTGATAATAAAAGGGTGCGATACCAAATGTATTACAACTAATAACAAAGAAATACATATAAGGGTAGTTTTGGAACTTCACGATCAGATCAAAATTTGCGTTTCTATTTCAATTATTAATAAAGATATGATGCCACAAATTGTATATAATATAAATTCAGCAACCTTGCCATCAGCTAACAAATGTTTATGCCATATGCTATTAACTTTGCAACCCCAATAATATTCCATGGGTTCACCAAAAATGCACCAGCTCCAAAGTAGTTTGTAATATTGATTCTGTCAGCACCAGCTCCAATTGTATACAACATTTAAACCGACTTTTCATTTATTCTGCCAGCATATTGATTTTGTTCACCAAAGTAGTTCCTAATTGTACTTGCATTGAAATCAAGGTTGTCATTATTTGTTTTTTAAATCTAGTGCGCGAGCAAGCTTCTTAGTATCATTGTTGACTGATGTGTTTTCTTTAATATTTTTTACAATAATACAAATAAACTTTTGTTTAATATATAATTGAGAATGAAAAAATATGGTTTTCGTTTTCAAATTACACAACCAAACGGTTGGTTTTTCCACCATTGTACGATTATACTAGTACTTCTACTTTGTTTTTGATAACGTAAATAAAGTTTTAGTCTCATGCATTATCATTGCATATAATCGAAATTAATGAAAAATTACTGTAAATGCTTTTTCTTTTTTTTCTTTTTAAATTACACACCATAACGTAGTTGTACCATCTCGGAAGACTTATTCCAGAATATTTAACCGATTCAAATATATGAATAATAACAAAATAATTTTTTTCTTCAGATCTTAGCAAAATGCCTAAAATATTTGGGAAAACGGAACTTGTGGGATCAAAAGCCCAATTTGAAGGCATAGATGTAGGGCTGTCAACGGATACTTTCGGATACGGACAGTGCCATATCCATGTCCGTATTTGAAATCATTTTCAGATATCGGATATTCGTATCCTCTTAATTTTCGGATACAGACAGATATCAGATATTTATTCGCTCCGCTCATAATCAATAAAGTTAAAAGTATAAATGAAAAAATTTGGATTAACGTAAAACAGTTTTTGTACTAATGTTCATAAAATTCCCAAGGAATAAAAAAATGTGATGATAAAACATTGTTTTATACCAATATCCGTATGTGTGTCCAAAAATATTCGAAAATTAAACACTATAACCGTCTGTTTTGACTAAAAATGAGCAAAAAAAGGTATATTAGTATGAAATAGTTGGAAAATCATGTATTAATGAAATATAATTTAATTAAATATATATGCATTAGTTAATCGGATGGATATTTTTGAATACGAATAACATAATAAGTATTCGGAAAGTTTTTCGGATATTGAATATGCTTTAGGAATAACGGAGGGAAAAGGATGTTTCGGTCCCGGATGGAATTTCAATAGGAAGGAAGACGGCCTAGGGTTATGCTCCGGGTTCTATAAATTTCTGTTCAACCTCCGATTTCATGGTCTTTATATTCATTTCGGCTACCTTTTCTCATTCTACTCCTTCAAAAATTCTCTGGTAACGACACTGGCACTGTTATTATCATTTCATGGTGTTTATTTCGATCTATATATCAATTGATCACTCAACCTAAAGCCCTGATCTGATCAAATGAATCAGATCGATTGTTATTCTCGCCCCAATTCCGTTTCATCAAATTACCCAGTTTTATGCATTTGATTCGATCAGTTGTGAAAATATGAATTTGTAATTATGTGCGATGATTGTAAAAAATTCCTCGTTCTGAAAGCTACAACGTAGCATGACAGACACCTATACACCCATAGAATATGAGCACCAAAATCTATTTCGTTTGTTCTATTTCCATTTTTTAAAAATAGGAATTAGTAGTTTTGTTCAGTTTATGCGTGGATCATAATTTGCTATAACCCAAGTAATTTCTGTCATTATGCTTGAATCGTTAATTCTGTAACATGACAGACTTTTATACACCCATAATATGGGAACTTTCTTTATTTTATTTTTTTGCTTAAATGAAGCTGTTTTTCGAAATTTGAGAACCCAGCTAAGCATCATTTTCAATAATGTGTTTGGGTGTTTGAGAACTTGAGAGATCGGCTTAAGTATCCTAGGAGATAGATTCGGTAAACAACCATTTGTTTTTTTATAACTTATAATAAATATTTATAAGTAATTTTAAACAAGCAAAAGCAATATCTTTGGTGTTCAAACAAGATTCTACTAAACAATATATTCATCATTCTTTTTAATGGATATAGATTTAATTGTGTAATTTTTTATATGTTCATTATGCATAAGCCATACTTGTCAGACGTCAGGTTCTTTTGCATTTTGCATCAATGACTACATAAGCACTTGCACATAGAATGCATGTGTTATCAGACATTGATGCACAAAACGATAGCTGTTTAATCAGTAGTAGTTAGACAACCATGGGGATCGATCCACTGGCTGTTATCTTTTTTGTGATAACTATCTACCAAATCCATTCCACGTTAATTACTACCTATTTGCTTTTTTGCCTGCATGTTGATTTAGTAGTAAGAATGGTAAAGCTTATTTGATCAATTTCAAAAAATTGAAGTGAGTATTGAAATGATTTTTGAAATTCTTCTATATTTGAAGTTTGGGTATGGAATAGTATGGCTCAGTTTGGGTGTTGAGTCCCTACATAGCTCTTGAGAATGCTGTAAATTTCAATAATGGAATGTGCCTACTAGATTATTGGGTTTTGCTTGTTTACAGCACGTTTGACATAGTTTTTTTTAACATCATATCATGTATATGAATATTAAATCTGTTTGTGCAGGTCATGTTGTGTCTATTGGTACAAATGATAGCATAAATTCGAACAACATTATAGGCAATTATTATTTAAGTGCACGTACTATGGTATATGACGACTTTCAGATTTCGTCCACGTTATAGTGTATTAGATTTATAAGAAAAACAATTGACATTTGCATTGTTGACAATTAAAATGTCCGCACTTATGTGAACAAAACTTCTACTATTGGGTTGTAGAAGTTGTTAATGCAATGTTTAATTTTTTTCAAGAAGTAAAACAACATATTTTTATTAGTGAATGATCTATCTAGAATTTATCATGGTGTAATATTGATATATTTTACAATGTCTGAAAATTTAATACATTGGTGTTTAAAAACTAATCGAAAATCTATTAAATGATCGAGCATGTTTCTCCATTTCTATCTGTTTTGCGTTGAACTTCGGAAAAAATACAAGGTTGTGTATATTTTGATATTCAAAGTTTCATAACATCCACTTTCAATGAAATATTCATAAATAAGTATGCATTTTGGAATATATCATTGAAAGTTCAAGTTCATTAACATTTGAATATCAACACAGTATAGCTTCACTTTATAGTTTGGGAATTATCCTGATTAAGTGTAAAGTGGATCCATGAGTTGGTTGGAATTCTTGTTATGTTGGTTGGATTTGATTTTTTGGGCTAAACTGCATTGGGCTCAATTTTGTTCGCTGTATCATCACTATTATTGTTGGAGATGTTGTGGTATGGGTTTTTGAATTAAACATGGTTTTTTGCTTGTTTTTAAATGCATCTGGCAGACTAATTCGTATACGTGTGTGTGATTGCATTATATATATATATATATAATAATGTACGAGCATCACGGCACGTGACTCGCGCGTGACAATGACACGTGCTTTATGCGTGAAGTATTTTTTTATAAATTGAACATGTTAGATTAAGTGGTATTAAGATTTGATAATATTTGTAGAGATTTATCTATTAGACCCCATGTTTAAGGGATATTAAGATAGATTCGGTAATATATGTAGAGAGAAATTTGAATTTGCAAAAGAAGTTGTATTCAAATTTTAAACGATATTAAGAAGAGAGGCATGTTTGGTAGTTCACACTGATACCAAAAAAGTGTGACATCAAAGGTATTACAACTATTAATAAAGAAGACATGTGAATTAGTCATATGTACAGTCATATATATTGTGTGTGTGATTACACTATATATATATTTGATGTGTACGTAAAAGTATATATTTTTAGTTTTATATTTAATTTACTTTTATTCAAATAAATGTCGTACTTAGATATTTTTACATGTTTTTACCAAAAGCCAAGTGTTATTAAATATCATTCATTCATCTTCATTTAGAGACAAAATGGTAATTTTGTGCATGTATTAATTTTAAAATTATTTATTTGCACATTTCAGTGTTCGTAGAAATTTGGATGAAAAATGAAAATGGCTTCATGTATGCATGCACACACGAAGGTTGGAATACAAAGAAATGAAGAAATTAAAAAAATTCATGAAATCATGGAGGATCCCACCTACTCACCATGATCCACTATTAAGAGCTTATGAACATATTTAGTGGGAGAGGCACATGCACATGCATGAAATTAATCCTTCATTAAATGTGTATGTGCCTCTAATTTCCACTAACATGTGTATTCGTTTTTAATAGTGGATCATGATAAGTGGGTAGGTTGGGTCCTACATGATTTGATGAATTTTTTTTGTTTCTTCCCTTCTTTGATTTTCAACCTTTGTGCGAGCATGCATACATGAAGCCCTTCTATTTTTATCCAAATTCCTACAAATAAAAATAAAATGTGCAAAAAAATAATCTTAAAATTAATACATGTACAAAATTACCATTTTGCTCCTAAATGAAGATGAATAATGATTTGATGACATTTAGATTTTGGTAAAAACATGTAAAATACCAAGTTATGACCTTTATTTAAATATAAATGTAGATTAAGTATGAAAGTAAAAATATGTATTTTTACGTGCTCATCAAAAATGTATATATATATCTATATATATGTGTATATATATAAATGCTTTACTATTAAAATTAGTAAATCTACTTTTTATCGTACTAATTGCAGTAGTTTATCGGTTTAGCATGAAAATCATGACTAATTGATTGGTAATGGATTCATAATGAGAAATTTACTGTAATCGTAACGATTCAATTCTATATATTTGTGCAAGCTATAATACATTATAAATGATAAAGCTGCACAAATTTTCTCTTCTATTTATGATCCAATGTAGAGATTGAATTTTTAATGAGTCAATTTTACTTGTTAGTGTAAGAATCAATCATTAATTTTAACTTTAATTATATATATATATATATATATATAAGTCTCCATAGTGGATTGTGATTATGAAAGGAGTGCTTTTATTACTTAAATTGTAATCACAACACAAAATAATGGTATTGAATTGAGTTAAATGCAATTCGGTCCAAATTTCAAATTCAACCCTCCTGATAAAAGTAAGGAGATCGCTATCGCGAGTCGCTCAAATGTGAGCGAAAACTTACTCGTCGACAGCCGTCATTTGTCTTTTTCATTTTAGTCCGAATTGGTGGGATTTGGAACCGTATAAATATGTGCATTTTGGGTTGAAATGATAAAGGATGAAGAACGGCTATCAGCAACTTCTCAGTAGCGTTGAAGCGACTCAGTATAGCAGTTCTCTATGTGTAAAGCATCTATTAATTTCGCTTCAACACGACTGAGAATGAGAAGCTTATTCGTTGATTGTTTGTTTTTCCTTTTAATTTCAATCCAAATTACATATGAACTGATCCAGGTTCTCCTGGCTTATTGGACAAAATAAAAAATAAAAACAAATGATGAGTGTCTGCTAGTAAGTTTCTATACACGTTTGACCGACTGGCCATAACAAATGGATTGCTTTATTTGAAGAGAGCCGCAGAACTTAATCGGACAGTTGCCTATACTGCCAACTCTTGTCATGTGATTGGCTGAGTCCATTATTATTACTTTAATTCTAGATAGTGATATCAATAGTTGCTTTATGCACAACTATTGCTAGTATTCCTGTTATTTGAATTAACTCATGTAAGGTAGTACCCCTTTTGTGGTATATACATAGAACAATTGTAGGTCTTGTTCGACTGTCAATGGGATATGGGAACGATATGAAATCATTTTTGCAGTTTGTCCCTGCATGAGTTGAGCGACTTTTATTCTATTCTTTATTGGAAGCATACGTATCCCCTTTTGTTTATCCCTTTAAATATAACTTTAGCCTTTTGTGAAAAGTTCTAATATGAAATAAAACCTCGTTGATATGATCTAATTATTGGTAGGATCATTTCTGCAAAATTTTATATCTTTTAGAAATTCTTACCTATTCAAGTCTGGTTAAAATAAATATTTTTGATAGTCCATATTGAGCTATAATTTTGAATATGTTTAAAGTTTTAGACTCTCTTTAAATTTTGCGTAGATGTTCATGGTTATAGTAGATGCTATATTCCTAAAAATACTAATTTCGTTGGCAACTAGCAAATTTGCGTTTATCTTCTTTCGTGGGGAGCTACAGCTTAATGATTCTTTTTATCTGTTGCTTATCCGTTGAAATCAAAGCAATGAAAAATGATATATGATGAAGCATTTACACTTGAGTGCTAATATATAGATTTTTTTAATTTGCAATACCACATTTTTCTTATTGAACATTTTTTCTGTTTTTTCCTTTAAATTATTTAAATATACAAGATTGCAATATTCAAAAAAGTAAACCTTGTCTTTTGAATTTGGTCATAAACACGTAAATCCTTATTTGTTCCTTATATTTCAGTTTTTTTGGATTTGAAAGATTTTAATAACAGCCTATAAATTTTGAAATTGTTGCAATTTAGCGATAAATAGTTAGAAAACCAATGGATTTCACTGATTTTTGGGATTGAGCTTCAAAGTCTTACTGAATCCATAGCAAATAATAGTGGTGCTTTTGAGATGCATTTAATGGAGTGGATTCTTTCTCTTCTTCATCAAACAAGATCATCGCCGCCCTCTTCTTCATCAAACAAGATCATCGCCGCCCTCTTCTTCATCAGTCGCCCTTTTCATTTTTTTAATACTTAATTTGTGGATACAATTTTTTTCTATTGGCGTAATTATCTAACGATCACATTCTTGGGAATTCAGGATGTTCATCTTTCACTTCTTATGCTTTTTTTCTTGTTGAGTTATTAAATGTAGTTTATAATTGTATAATGTGTAATTTTTATGAGAATATCATTGAAGTTGATGGGATTAATCTGGAAGAAAGGTATAGTTCTCATACAAAGTGCAGCTGCAAATGACCCTGAAAACTATATAAGAAAAAGAAGTCCTAAGATCGCCCAACATAACAAGTGATTGCTTCTGAGCTATGAAATGCAAAGGATGCAAGATATTTCAGCTCTGCTACTTACATTATAAATATTCTTATAATGAAATTCAAACTTCGACAACTCAATTACCCTCTTAGTCAGTATACTAATGCTTTTAATTGTGAATTTTGTTGAGCCACAAATGTGTAAGACAATCAGTGTGGAAAAAGTGCAAGATATGTTCTTGTCTTCATTCGGGACTGGGACTTTTGCCTCTGGTACTAAACTAAAAAAAAATGGTCAATGGATTTCAAGTTTAATTAAAGATCAGTTTCAATGTATTCCTTTTAATTCTGCGTAGTCCCTTATATGTGGTTGGCAGGAATATTGACCTAATAGCTTCTACCCTCTACAATTTTTAACATGCCTTATAATAACATAAACTACTATACATGAATATTGTCAAAATCACGTTACTTGACTCTAAAAGAACAAAGAAAAAACTGTTGAACCATGTTAATTTGTAGCAAGAACAGTTTCTCCATCGGTAAAATAATATTTTAATTTATTTTATGTAAATTGTAGATGATTGCATGTAATCTATGTCTATTTGGGAAGCAGCAATAATGCAACAAGAAAGGCGTCAAATAGTTGGATGAAACATCCACTGTACGGTAACAATTTGAAATATATAGGTTTTTTAATTATTTCTTACTTCTAGATTTGCATTTTGATGAGTTGCATAATGTACTTGAAATAATGATTCCTCTATTGTTCTTATAACAATATGAATATCTAATAGATATGCTTGGGTTTATGCAGTAAATGGGAGTTTAGTGACTCATACTTAGTTTATGCAGCAGATGTTTTTTCGAATGGCGCATGACAGATTTCTGGCCTAAGAGGAGTCTTGTTCCTCGTGACACGATGGACTTATTATTTTCAGATTTCAAGGTAACTAGATACAGCCAATAACAATCAGTAGTAATGAAGCATTATCTTTTTGTCTAGCTGCAAATTCAATATATAAGTATGGACAATTTAAGTTGAGTTTTCTATTAAAGAACCATGGGATATTTTATTTTAAAGAACCATGGACAATTTTTGAGAGTTAGTAGCTTATCTTTAGTGTCTTTGGTCTGGTATGAAAACTAGGATATCCGAACCTTCGTATAAAAGCATCCATGATGGATGAGTCAATTTATGGTAGTTAAATGTTGTTATGTAACAATAATGTACAAGTAAGTTTATGAATTTAGCTAGCAATTTACCATCACATCAAACTAGTTATATTCACTTGATATATATATGTAACCACCGACAAGCATTTAAAGCATTTAAATGAGTTAATATCAACTCACGATGTGCTTTAGGTGAAGTTAAATGAAGCTTTTTTTTCAAGCAACTAGTAACAAAATCATATAGAATGCCACATAGGATGCTAAATAGATGACTGCAGTTAACATTTTATCTATTGTATGTTATCAATTGGACCAGTTAGCATTTTTGCCCTGACATATCCGTTGTAGAAATATATTCAATCCGTACATGAAATCTAACACTAGTATTGATGATAGAGTATCCATTGTGAATCATCTAACAACATGGATTCCACTATCTTCTTTTATGACATGAATGTTCATTTTAAAAGATAAAACACTAAAAGTGTTTACTTGTACTTTTGCAACGCTTGGGAAAAGATTACCCTCTCATGTCATACGCAATGAAAGTAGTTGGTCAAATCTTTAACCTGAGTTAGTGTAAAGAATTATATAAAGTCCATATTTCAGTCAAAGCTACATAAACATAAGTTATAGTAAACAAACTGAAATTATGATACAGAATCAATTGTCATACATCAAATTTCTAACAGCTGAAAGAAAATGTTCTGATGGTACCTACAAATACCTAGATCTTGCTAGTTGCTTATTTTGATTTTTGTTCATATCTAAATCATCTCTAAAACCATAAAACACAATTATTTTTTCCATCACCTTCCAATTAGAAAGGGTACCGATGGTTCGATCCAGACAAACAATCAAAAAACTCTAACGCGAGCATGGTTTCTCATTCATGTAATAACTAATAACACAAATGATCCATATCCTTCCTATAAATAATTGAATTTAGTACTCGCTAGATTATTTCAAATCATGTGCTTAGAAAACATTGAGGTCAAAGATTCATTCACTGTTCAAAATTGTTAAATGTTTGTATGAATGTTTACATCATAAATCTATAACACTGTAGGAAAGTAACATTAACCATAGGATATCCTGGGGGTTGTATGGAACCCAGACTGTGATAAGCTAGTTATGGCTTCCAATATAATAGTTATGTTGATATGGATGAATATCTTGTCACCACTGAGCTTCAGGTTTTTCTTTACTTCTGATTATACAATACGATATTATTCACATATTTTAAGTTGCCAAACAAATTTAGCCACACTATCAAATCCTAATAAATGCAAAAAAGGGAAACTTCTTTAATTGTTTGTTGCTTTGTTATACTAAGTTATAAATTTGAAGGACATATGACTTGAAGTTAATTGTCTACAATGAATTTTAAGCAAGGAACCACAGCAAGAACACATTTTTAGTTGATCTAGCTCTGTCAATTATTGGATTAGATTAATTTTGTTGTAAGATGTATTGAATTTATAAGTAGCTTATAAGCCCAAAAAAGGACTGAGAGAATAGAAGCCTTGAATAAAGGTTATAGTTGGAAAAGTTTGTTAATAATTTCTAGATAGGTGCGCACTCCACCATGCCCACATTATTATCTTCTGCTCAAAATAATGTAGAACTGTTGGGTTGAAGGTCTATTGAAACAATTTACATGTATGCATCATTCTTCTAGAATCATAGAAGATCGATATTTTGGAATTTCATGGACACCATTCAACATAAATGAACTATTCAAGACAAACTGAATTAATCATTCAAGACAATGAATATGTAATGAGTGAAGGGTCATGCTTATAGTTTAGGCACTGTACATGCACACACGTAAATGAAATTAGGAACCTCTAATGTTATTAAAATCTTATCTTAGTATGTTCTTAAGTCTGTGGCGAGATCATCTTCCACAAATGGGGATATGAGAACAGTATATATATTAAAAAAACATTAAAAGAATAGATGCGGATACACGAGAAGAATTATATAAAAAGTAAAAACATTGGAAAGCAGTTCTTCTGGCTCTGTTCAGGTGATTCATCTTCCTGTACGTATTTCTCTGTAAATTTTACATTGTATGCCTAACAATTTTGATTTTACTAACTTTGTAATTATAAAATATAATTATTATTGATGTAAGTTTCGGTTTTCTTTTATCTCATTTGCATTCTTAAGCTATTTGTATCCTGACCAAAAAAGGGCCTAGAAAACTAATATTCTTCCCTGTAAGCATTTGTAACTTGCCTGTAAGCATTTGTAACTTACATGGTTAATTGCGTTTAGATTCAAATATTTTTATATTTGTTGTTAGTTGCATTTGGATTACTTGGCAATAATTTCGTGCATGCAGAGTCTTTACCTGCATATGGAATGAGGTTTCTTTGATTGATTTAGCAATAAAACTAGGGCTGTCGATGCATACCTGAAAAATTTAAAATTCGTCCATCCGTATCCGGAAAGCGTATAAATATCCGATATCTGAAAAAACGGATGCAGATGTGCAGATGTAGATACAAAGACATCCACATTTTGAAAATTATTCGTTCGTTTTTTTTCTTCAAGATTACGGTTTAAATTATGTGTCTTTTAGTAAATAAAAGACATTTATTTATTGTTTTATTAATTTAGAGGTTTAAACTATACCACTAAATGCATATTAACTACTCAAAACTATATATTATCATAGTTTATTTTTAACACTTTAATAACCAATGAGATTGAAAAAAGTTTACGTTAAAATAAAAAATTCATTTATGTTTCTTGATTTATCGATCATTAGTTAATAGGATAATTATCCAATATTCATCCGTATCCGCGAATGTGGATATTCGATATCCGAATATAATTCTGAATGCGAATACGGATACGACACTATTCGCATTCAAAAGTATCCGTTGACATTCCAGATAAAACCTTACCCTATCAGTGTATCCCAACATACGGACATTCTGGTAAGTTCTGTTCCAGTAATGCACTTTGTATACATATCATTTCCAGTAATAATATTTAAAGGATATAGTTGCTTTAACTCATATGTGGAAGTTTTTTCATGTGTTGGTGATCGACTCTTCAGAAATTTCAACTACCTGCTTTTCTTTAACTATTATTCCACACTGCATTGTTTCAGCTGCATGGATTTTATTCCACTTAGATTTCATAACAAGGATAAAAACCAGGTTATAGATAAAGACAACTTTAATGTTTGATAGCATATATCAACTATTACCAGGACCGGTCCAAAGGGCAGCCCACCAAGCCCTTGAGCTGGGGCAACCCACTGGGCCGGGGCAAAATTATTTAAAATTTGAATTGCAAAATTATTTAAATATAAAATATTAGCTACAAACTTGTATTGTTCGGTGATTTTGTTCAGTGGTAACGTGTAGTTTATACTGAGATGTGCTGAGTTCAAAACCTATAGGGGCAACATTTTTATGTATAAAAATTTTCTGCAATAAATTTGCTTTTTGGGCTGGGACATTACATTTATTGGGCCGGGCCTGACTATTACCTACAATATTTGGTTACATAGTTACATATTGTCATACTCAACAGATTTTGCTTGTTAAGTTTTGATAACCAAACAGTCGTTAGACTTGATAACCAAAGAGTCATTAGACCTGTCACAGATGCTAATGATTACCTATAGGTTTTGCTTGTTATGTATGGATTTCAAACAGTTAGCAAAAATTAAACTTCATTTATATGTGTTAACTCACTTGATAAACTTCTTAAAGATTGTCTAGACTGCAACATTGCTAGTTTATAACACTTAATCTTAGTTTGATATAAATGCATAAAATTGTGAAGTACTGCTTAACTTGTACAGTATATATTTGATGGTTTAGAAAAAAAAACATTTCCAGTAAATTTTTAGGCATCGTCGACCTCATCTTCCATTGTTCTCGCAGGAAACAAATGTTCGAGCAAAATGAAAAGATGATCAAAGAGCTATTGGAAGAGAGGATACGTGACTGAGTAGATGCTGCAGAGCAACTCAGATCTAGGCAAGAGGAAATAGAACGTCTTAAGCATGAACAAACAGAGAGAAGAGCGAGTTGAGTTTAGGATCGACTGCACAGTGAGGAGTGGAAATGAATCAACCACACGAGCAAATGCTAGAGCAAATCCAAGCTCAATCTCAAATGCAAGTTAAGATGACTCGTGTGATGGAGACATTTATTGTTAAACATTGAGTTCCATCCACAACATTGAGTTAATAGTTGATTTTGTAGTGTAATTTCCATAGTTGAGATTATTTTGCATTATTCATGTTAAATTTGACGAAATGTTGAAATTGATATCGGATATGATATTTGGCTAATTGAGATTATGTGAAGTGTGATATCATGTTTTTATTACTTAAACTAGTATAAAATGCAAATACATATTTAATAGTCGGAGATATTTAATTTTTATTTAATTAAGAAAATTAATGGACGGGTGTCTTGCATGTGCATAAGCTTTGGTAATCACAGCACTTTTACTTCAAGTAATATATGGTCGGAAATGTGATTGTGGTGGAGTTTGCAAATTGACGGTGAGATTCCTTTGATAAATTAGGGTATTTGGAATTAAAAAAAACACTGTGAAAATTTTATTCGTTAAATTCTCTTTATTTATAGTAGAGATATGTATATTTATAGTTTACGAAACTATATAAGTGGGCAGTTGCATAAACTATGATTGAGTTTGGAAATAATAAATAACATAAAATATATTGGAATCATCGACATGTTTGCTTATGGAGAGCAAACAAAAAAGGACGGTAGATTTGTTGGTAAAATAGGTAGTGAATTCATAATCAATTCATTGGTAATTTGTTGCTAAATTCAAATGAATATACAGATGCTTTACTAGCTCCTGTTAAAAATGAAGGTTGTCTGTCTCATTATATGGAAAGAAACGATCTCAAGTCAATTTTATGATGGTACATACAACCTCATCATATTTCTCCTAACTCCAGCAAAATGTCTTCCATTTGGAAATAATATTTTTAACCGGGTATTAAATACTATAGTTCATTCCGGTAATAACACAGTCTTTTTGGCACGATGACTGGATTTCTCGTGTTCCATTGAGAGTGGAATGCAAGTAGTATTTCGACATTTGTAATTTCAAAAATGCATTAATCTCCAGGCTAGATATTTGCCAGATAATGACTTTCTATGGAACTTTAGTTTTAACCATCCGTTGTGGGTAATACCTTGACTCAATTTGTAACTTTTTGCTCTAAACTTGAGTTACATACCGTAGCCAACGGGAATGACATTAAAAATTAGGGTTGGGAAAATAATAGAATATACTCATCAACTGTGACAACCCGATATTTTCAACCATTCGCATCCGTACATGTCGGACTTGAATTGCTCAAAATACCGCATTGTAAATAAAATTTAGCAAATGTCAAAATATACAGTAAATAAATAATCACAGATCACAGACACAGAGTAAATAATAATGCTGCGGAATTAAAAGAGATAGTAGTTCATGAAGCTACTATATAAAAAAAAGATACATCAGAGTTAAACAAGATACAACAGAAGAGTAACAAGATACATCAAGTACAAATCAGAATACATCACTGAAACACTGGATACAGAAAGCAAAATAGATGGCTGGATCTTCAAGCAAAGCTCCAACTCCGAAGGTGAATCTTGAATGCAGAATCACTCAATCGGACTCGAGCGTAAAGCAAAATACAAAACACTCGAGTCAGGACATAAATACTTATGAACTGTAAATCAACTCAAATGAACAGTAACAAAAATGCATCAGTAACTTAAAGGATGCTTGGGATCGTCCATCCTTTAAGGATCCGTTAAACTATTTACTATGTAGTAATATTGCGCTATTTCAATAATGTCTACAGTAAAATAAACTTACTTTAAAATAGCGTTTCCGGCTTACCCATATCACCCTTCAAACATAATAGTCCCAGTAGTCCATCCAATATCATGATATCTCCAGATCGGGAGACTATCAGAGGATACCACACGGGCTACGGGAGAAAAACAAACTCATAGTAAGGCTCCCTATGGTAGGTGACACGGCACACAAGGCAATGCCAGGGTAGATATACCAATTACGCACACGGGCTGGTGGTAACGTAGCAGGCACATACGCCCACCTCGGAACACACTCCCAATCAAAATTGGAGGATGACCATCTAATCAATCACAAGCAAGAGTATAGTATCGAAGAATGTGTCAGACCAAAGGAGCTACCCCTTTTGCCCCGAGATCGCTCTTGTTTTAGCCACCTTAAGCCAACTTACGGGAGTCGGATCTACGTAATATACCTCAAGAACGTCGCCACCAACCTACTCCATTCTGGAATCTCCACCGCGTACACAGTTGTTAAAGTGGTTTTTGGAGTTGGCAGAGAGTATGACAACTTCCGATCCCGGTCTCTTTAACAACCAAACGTTATTATAACGCCATGGTCATTTCAAAATAGTTTATATTCAAAATCAAATCATTTCATTTCAAAACTATATTTCTTTCAAGATAGTTTATACTTCGAAACCAAAACCATTTTTACTTCAAAACTATATTCAAATCAAAATAGTTTGTACTTCGAAACCAAAACCATTTTTACTTCAAAACTATATTCAAGTCAATACGATATAATTTCCATTTCAAACATATATTCACCTTTCAAAAATCATAATACTTCAAAGTTATAACTCTTTCGAAACCAAAATACTTGAAATCATTACACTTTGAAAATCATAACATTTCGAAATCATACATTTGAAAATTTCAAATTAATTCAATTAAACTCAACTTTCAAATTTCCAATTTAATTCAATTCAAACCATCAGTTTCAATTCGATTCAGTTTTCCAAATGTGACAACCCGATATTTTCAACCATTCGCATCCGCACATGTCGGACTTGAATTGCTCAAAATACCGCATTGTAAATAAACTTTGGAAAATCTCAAAATATACAGTAAATAAATAATCACAGATCATAGACACAAAGTAAATAATAATGCAGCGGAATTAAAAGAGATAATAGTTCATGAAGCTACTATATAAAAAAAAAAGATACATCATAGTTAAACAAGATACAATAGAAGAGTAACAAGATACATCAAGTACAAATCAGAATACATCACTGAAACACTGGATACACTACTACAAAACAGGCCATTTGCATCGCCTCATTTGAATCGGTTGAAGTAAAAACTGATGCAAATAGAACTTTTTGCATAGTTCTGTCTTAATAATCGATGCAATTGGTATGTTGAAAGCAATAGGTAATAAAAAATCAAATTTGCATCAGTTGTCACCAACAACCGATGCAAATACGTCGATGCAAATAGTTTTAGTCGCATCGGTTTTAAAGTCAACCAATGCAACTACGTCCAAAATAATAATTTTTGCATCGGTTCCCTAGCGGAGGCGATGCAATTTCAAATTATCTAGGTTATTCGTTGCTCACCTGTTACATCCCGCCTTTTCAATTTTTTTTCGCCGCTCCCATTCTTTTTCCCAAATAATTCGCCTGCTTCAAAACAAAAAAAAACCCAAAAATTGATTGTCACCGTACATTATTTCGCGAATTAGATTTGGACTACCAAATCACTGTTAAGCGATCAATTTCTATAGATTCCACATTTCGTATTCGAGAGCGATTCAACGATGGTAGTCGCTTTGGGTGATTTGGGTTTACGAGGTGGTTCGCGGCAACTTGGCAAGGAAGACTTGGGTATTGGGTTCGAGAGGTTGGCGATTGCAGTTTGGAGGAGATTGGGTTGTCGTGGTTTGTACGTGGGCTCGATCGGGGATTGCGGTGATGCTGCGCTTGGGTTTCTCGAGTTGCTGCTCTGGTTGGAGAGGATTTGGTATGGTGCTGCAGTGTGGGGTTTGAGCAGGGAAGTTAATTGATGGCAGTGGTTAAGTGAATTCGAACAGAGATGCTTTGGTATGTATTTTTTTCTTTTTTTTGAATGGATGATGGGTATTGATGGTTGGAAGTTTTGTAATCGTGGCAGCGATTGTTTGTGAAGATGGTTGATGATGTGCAGTTTTTATGTGCATGCTTGTTGAAGTTGCTTGTTGAAGTGTTGAAGCTGGGTTGTACGTGAACAGCAGGCTAGAACGCAGAGATTGAAGTCAAAGACTGTTTGGTTGGCTGTTGTTTGTCAAAGTGGTCTGTGGTGAAGATTGTAGTGATGGTGGAGTGTAGAGGCACTGGCAGTTGAGCTTGGTAGGGTGATTGTTAGGACAGTTGAGTTTGGTATGTAGAGAGGAGAGCAGGGTGGTTCGATGAGCAACAATGAGTAGTTTGTGACGGGGAATGATAGCTTTTATTTCTAATTTTTTATTTCTAACATTGAAGGAAAGCTTTTATTTCTAATTTTTTTATTGCAACTCTGTGCGTAAAAAGATGATCTATTACATGTAACATAAGAGAGTATTATGCATGTGCTAAAAGCCTAATCCATTTTTAGGGAGGTACCAAAAAACCCTTAGTTTGTATGGCCTCCATGTCATCATTAGTGATTAACTAATCCTCCACTAACATGTGCTTTTCTTTAAAATTTGGTCCATTAGTATAATCTTATAATCCTATAATCCTATACATCATACTATTATTTTAGTATCCGTGTCAATAAGATTTCCCTATAGAATATTTGGTTATGAACATTAAAGATATACCATATAGAGGTAGATAAAACTATCTAATTAATGAAGAATACCAAGTAACATGACAGCCAGTTCTACTGAAATTTGCAGCTTAGTTAACTTTAGATAAGTTTCAGTTGTGCATGCTAATAGCATCAAAGCACAGGCTTACTGAACTTTGAGTTTCAATCATAAAAACACTAAAACCGCAACACATTCAACGAAAAAGTGAACAATCATGTTGCGGTGCAAAAACTAACACATAATAAATTACAGCAATGGATTATGTAACAAGGTTTGATTACTCCTTATCGATATATCATTATGTATTGTAGGAAGGAGTGACTTTTAAGACTGTTTTATTCGTTTTTATGTATGTTCGAAACTCTTTCCAATACACTTACCTATTCGATGAAATCAGATCATTTTTATTTTCGATTGCACGTTACTTTATTTACTTTCGTCTTATATTCTATGGTATCCCCATTATTTTATATACTATGGTTCCATTGTATTTTAACAAAGACAGGGGATGCATATATCTCATAGCCGAGAACAAATTAACTTTTCAAATATTGTGATAAAAGACCTATCTGAACAAAATAAAATAACAGTCGAAGGTAAATTTTTACTATCAATTAATGACTAATATAAATTTTATTAACTAATGAATAGCCACTGCATACTAGACATTCTATCTATACTATCAACGAATGAAGTGCTTTTTTATACATTTGATCGATCGTTCTTCCAACTCATGACCTATATATCTTTCTTATGCAAATAAGGAGACTACGCCTTGGGTATGGAGTTTACTCGTTGGATATTAAATATGTCAAATTCTATTTCAAAAAATTATGCCCTCTACAATAAATAAAATTTCAAAGACTAAAATATCCTTAGAAAGCAATGTATTTTTTTTCACTTCTATTATCTTCTTGCGTTAGTTTGTTAGTCTAAACCAACGCTTTTTTAAAACTCTAGTTTCTAAATCAGTGGAAAAAAAATTCAGTTTTTCACTACTAAGTTATTTTTTTGGGTTTACAGATTTATGAAGAATTTTTTTTATTTTTCACTACTAAGTTTCTAAATAGTGAAGAAAAAATTCTAACCCTAGTTTATAAACCAATGAAGAAAAAAATTCTATTTTTCACGTTTTGATGGCAAGGATAGTTCTGAAAACGGTAAGGGGCTCCTAAATTATTTTTTGGGTTTACCGATTTTTTTGATTTTTGGGGCTATTAAGTAAATGATCGGATTGAAATAGAATTTGATATTTATGTATTTATCTCTACTACATTTAGAACGAAGTCATTTTGTAACCAAGTTATATAACACATTTTCCTTTTTCAGTTTCATAGACAATAAATGTTCTATTATAACACAAGTAATATGTTATTTACCTTTGATTACCAGAATTGTGTATTTTCATCTTTACTTTATGTGATAGGAAACTCACTTGTACAGTTAGCAGTGTTTTTCGATAACGTAAACAATTTGTTATTAACCATCTAATGCTCTGAGGAATTGTGTACAAGTGTAATGTTTTTTTTTGCTTGTATGTTTTGATGTTGAATAACTTATATATACATAATAATATGTTGGTACGAGCCATGAAAAGATGTAATCATATATTATTATTTTTTTGTTGAGACTCTGGTGCGATACGTTGGAGCTCATTTGCTAAAAAAATTAATCTGAATCTATATGCATACTCGTTATTTTTTGCTTGTTATGATCGTACATGGTAAATAAAAGATGATTGGAACAGGTAATTTAATCTGCTTGTTGGCTTTGAAGCTACTGATTTGATCAAAAGCTTTTTTTCCCTTACTTTTAGTTGCACTTTTTAGTGAAAATGAGAAGCAACTTTCAGGTAAGACCTTTTAGTTACATTGATAAGCAAAGATCGGTTAAGTTATTCAAAAAGTAAGCTATCATCTGGTTAATTAGGCATCGGTCATTGACTATTTTTCTTTTGATTTTTGTCAACTATGAAGTGTCTCACTCAAAAATTAGCTGAAGCGGCACTTAAAAAATCTGGTGCAACGTTGCTTTTGGATCAAGTTGTGAATGCAGCGAAGGAACTTATCATTCTTGCTACTGTTTCTGGTAGGTTGATCATCTAGTGTAAGCCAGTTAATTTTAGTTTTCCGATAGTTATCTCGTGCTTTAGCATTTAATAGGTTGTGTAATTTTTGTTGCAGCCCCTATATTCTTATATAAGTTCATCATTACTGGGGTCATTAATCAAGAGAGCATATAATGAGTTGGAGTAATCCCTAAGACCGTTGCATTGTTGTTTGATGCCACACCTTTGTTCCAAGATTTAAGGCAGCATTTAACAAATTTGAGCTTACTCTACAAATTGGATTGCCACTGTTTTTATATCCACTACATCCCCTTATAAATTCTTGATATCCAAATTGAAAAATCCCAGAATTATTTAATTTAAATGGCTTAATTTGGTTACTAATCGGTTCAGTTATAATTATTCCCACATGTACTGATATCTTTGAGGCCATCCAGATTTATATATATGCTTGAAAGTTGGAGTCTGCACTAAGATTATTATATTTTTGAAATGCGCACATTATTAAACAGAGTACAGTTGAAATCACCAGCAACTGCCCATGGTAGTGTTATAAGCTGCAATTTTTTAATATGCTAAACATGATTTTTTGTACAGGTACTCTACCCCGCTATGAATGATTTCTACAACTATGACATTGAAGGTAAAGAATTTGTTCAACATTATTATTTACTGTACAATAGCATCTTAAGGTTGGTAGACTACTCATTAGATTTTGATAATTGTATATAAATTTAATTTGGTAGATACAAAATACTAAAGATTATTTCTTTTGTAGTATAGTCAATCCATTCTTTACATACGTATCTATCATTCTTCACATATGTAATTATTTGACGAGAGAAGACTAAATCCATTATGTAGTCTGTTACATTTAAATGCCTTTTAAGTGTAGTCTATACGTAACTTCTTTGTAGAGTTTAGTTCTTCGGATATTATCTTCGAATTTCCTAGTGCATTTGGAAAACCTTATCTAAACTTACATATTAATGAACTGCACAAGTTATTTGGATAATATAGTATAAACTCATCCTTAAAGATTCACGTGACAAATTATTTAAGTGCCTTCCTCTACGAAAGTAATCAATTTCGTTCCTTTTATTTACTTATTATAATATCTTACATGTCTTCTATATGCTGCTATATGTTAGATTAATAATTGAATAACTGGTACCGATCTCTTTGACCTGTCAATATTTACCTGATTAGTATTGACATATTTGTACTACAGTTGATTAACAACTGTCAGCGTATAAACTGACAACTTTGACATACTTATCCATATCTATTCCTCAGCCACTAAAAACCATTTGCTTGTTTTTAGCAGGTACCGATTTTTGGAAAAATATATCTCAATCAGAACAATGTGGCAACTGTGAATTATGATCGTATGTATAATTTTAAATGTAATCCAGATTAATTTATCGATCAATATATTTCCTTTTCCTCTTATGGATAATTAGTGCATTATATGTATGGTATGTTTCGTATACAAAGGCAGATAAATTCTAAGAGATCTGAAAACTATCAACTTCCTAATAATGATTTTTTTATCCATAAATGTTTATTTTTTTACTCAGTAATGAATTCCTTAAAATATTATCTATTTTGGTTCCATAAAAAATTCCATGTTGGTTGTAGCTTATTTTTTTAGTGAACAAATGATCTGAATCACTCAGTCTGTTGATCTAAAAGCTTGGATCTATCTGATCCAATGATAGATTCGTTATTCGTGCTTTAAGGAGAGACTCAAAGTCTAAGCAGGAAATTGGGCAATATGTATTAAGCAGGAAACTAATGATCACTTTTGGTGCATTCAGTGTTGCTCCTCTTGAGTTTTGCAGTTGCGCCGAGTTGATTCTGACACAAATGGAGATGCATTTTTCTCCTGTATTCATGACAAGGTATTTTGGGGTTGCAAAATAGTTTCTTGTATTTACTTAATTTTAATTCATCATGTAAAATATAAATCCTGTGCAATCAGATGGCAGTTTGTCAGATGGTAGATGGAGTGCAAGCAGTTGTATATTGCTAGCTGATGTGCACAAAATTATACATGATTTTGGTAAAGGCAGTGATGGGTAGAAGTATGGGTTTTTACTGTGATACTGTAATATTGAAATGATCGGAGACAAGTGCACGTATGAATGTGATACTGTGATACCGTGATATTGAAATGTATTGAGATGGTGCACAAACACAGTTGCAATGTGTAACGACCCGTATTTTACGTGTCGATATACCATAGAATTCTAGGTCGTCAGTGTTGATAAGTCGTCCATAACCTAAGTCGTAGGGAAAGATAAATCGTATGTTGTTTGAGTCGCAAGGAAGTTAGGTTGAAAAGTTAACTCGAGTTAGTATTAAAACGAGTTAACGAGTTAGTGTCTTTGCGAGTTACGGGTTAGTGTTTAGATAGCGACTTAGGGGATGGACGAGTTAGTGGTTATCGAGTTAGTGGGGTTGGCGACCTAGGGGGTTAGGTCGTTTGGAGGTTAGGTCGTGAGTAGGGGTAAGCGACCTAAGGGTTAGCAAGTTGTATGACCTTAGGAGCTAACGAGTTTAGGGTTACGAGTTAACTCGTATGGAACGACCTAACGAGTTAGCGAGTTAGTAAGAACAGTGGGTTAGCGACTTAGTGATAAGTCGCTCGAGCGACTTAGTGGTAGTAGCTGGTGTTTATAACTCGCAAGGTCTTATGAGCTAGGTCGTATGAGTCGTAGCATGATAAGTCGGCAGCAACTTAAGTTAGGTCGGGGAAGATTTTAAGTCGGCACTAGGCTAAGCCGCGTGGGATGTTAAAGTGTTAGGTCGTGAAGGGGCTTAAGTCACTAGGCCGCATGCAGTTAAGTCGGTAGGTCGCTAGGTTGTTGAGGCGGGTTGTTTTAGGTCGCAGGATGTTGATGAGTCGTGGACGACTCATGGATAGGTCGTGACCGACCTAAGGGGCGACGACCTAAGGGTGATTCAGCCTATAAATAGAGGGCTTTGGCACACTTTTTGGCACCGGTTTTTGAAGCGACGAAGTGCTGCCATTTTGGAAACTCGACTACAACATTTCTTCATCTTCTTTTCTCCATTCCAATCTAGTTCTAACATCCATCCAAGATCGAAGATCGAGATCGAAGATTCAAGGGCCAAAGTTGAAGATCTTCATCCAACGAAGCTAGATTTCATCGTTTCTAGCGGGATCTCGACGAATCAAGTTTGGATCTCCGCTGTCCAGATCTGAAGTGGGTTTCTTTTGGAGTGTTTGGGTGATTCGGTGAGTGGTAGTTATCTCTCACGCGGACCCAAAGGAGTGTATTGGATTGGTGGTTTGTTGGAGTGTTGTAGATAGTGATTTTATGCATATTTCCTTAGATCCAAGTGTAGACCCATTACTTATGAAGATGTTTACTTTTGCAAGCTCATTCATCTAGTTGTAGAGACAAAACCCATGATTTATAATTGTTAGATCTATGCTAAAAATCCATAATTCATGTATGTTAGATCTATGCTCATTTATTTACGAAATTTCCATTTTAGTTATAAATGCCTATTTAGATCTTGATTGACTACTTATTTGTTTGGATTAATGTTTGCCTTGTTTGATTGATATAAATGAGTTATCTAGTTGATAGATTTGGACAAGTATGGTCAAAGACGATTCAAAAGCTACGGAGGAGGCTCTTGAATGGTGAAAGTTGCTTAAGACATATGTAGCGGATGTTGAAGCTCATATGTATGGATTGGATGATGTTGAGATGGAACTTTGCCATGATGCGATGAGGCAAACCATGTTGTTGAGTTGAGACTTTGCTATGGTGTGATAAAGCAAAGTATGATGTGATGAAGACTTGGCGTAATCCAGGCAGGGATCATTCCAAGCATGTTGATAACTCGAGGGATGGTTCGAGTTGGTTGATAATGGATTGCTCGAGAGGTAGCTTGAGCTAGTATGAGAATAGTCGTCGAGGAGGATGACTAGGAGGCTTAGATCTCATCATTGTTGAAGGTTCTAGCATGCTCAAAAGCAAGAGTACATGGGGCGCCCATAACGACTACAGGTAGGTAGTCGGGACACCCAAAAGACTACAGGTAGGTAGTTGAGTACTCTGGGCAGAGTAGGTAAGTCCTAGGCACGGGTCACGATGATGTGCGGAGCTATGTCTAGAACCGGGGTTACCATTAGCCCTTGACAGGTGGTCATTCAACTAACGGTGAAATCAAAGCAATGATAACAGTGATAGCCAGAGTCATGGATGTTTGGACGTTTGGTTGTATCATCATTCGGCCTCAAGAGCGGTGTTTTCTGGGTGCTTATCTGATCTTGGTTTAGGCCTTGGGGGTTTGTATTTGGAAAACATCGTCCTTGACTCGAGTGGTTATTGCTTTACCTTAATTGTCTGCTATGTTATGCTTGCTTCTCCTTAGTGTGTGTCTGGGGGCTATCACTGTAGAGAGAGGTGGAGTGGGATGGTCTGGTTCCTATTCCTTTTATCCCTTATGCTCTTTTGGTATGTTTGATAGTTGATTTACTGCTCACTAAGACTTTGTCTGACTCAAGGTTTTATGCCTCCTCTTATTACCTTGGGCTGTTCATCCATGTTGGGATGGGCAGACTAGGTAGCAGGTGACAGGTGCTGTTCTTCGAGATCTACGCTGTTGGTGACGAAGACGAGCAGGAGGCTTTTGCATTTTATCTCCTATATGTACTGGGTATCCGCTGCTGTATTTGATTGAGTGTTATGTAGTGAGGCTTTGATGTATGGATGATTCACATGTTTGTATAAAACTATTATGATGCTTATATGATGATTTTCTGTTATGAAGCTTCACTATATATTTCTCTATTGTATTTTATCCATGCGCTGTGAGTTATACGATGGAGCTTCTGTTTTATTTTACCCTGACTATCGTCCATGGCTGCCTGGCATACCTTTCAACGCTCGTTTCTCTTGTTTTGGTGCTGGAGTCATGGGCAGTCGTCACATTTGGTATCAGAGCCTTGGTTAATCGATTTTAGCCAACGCTCGCTGACGTAACTACGTATGAGAGACGTAATTGTATTTTTATGGATGATTACTATATATAATATAGTAGTTTAGAAGGATTTGAACTCCTTATGCAGTTGTTTCTCAAAGGTGTTCTAATCATTTCTTTTTCTAGATACTAAAAATGAGTCGAAGAGGGAGACCAGCTGCAAGGGAAGGCCGTGCTACTGAAGGAGCTGTTGATTATGGAACTATGTTCGAAGCGATGATGACTTCGATCATGAGGAGGATACCAGCTTCAGGATCATCAGTAGATGTGGGAGTTCAAGTTCAAGCCCCAAGATCGTTAGATTTTGCTAAGCTTTGCAAGGACTATACTTCTCTCAGAGGAAAAGCTTTCTTAGGGATAGAGTCGACCATTGAAGTGCAAAGATGGATAGATGCATGTCGAAGGATCTTTGGTGACTTAGGAATTGAGGATGCAACTAAGAGGAAGCTTGCATCGAGACAGCTTCAGGGAAGAGCTGCTGATTGGTGGAATTCTATTACCATCGATACTCCAGAAGAAGAGATTACTTGGGAGCAATTCCAAGTTAGATTTGAAGCTAAGTTCATCTCTACGGCTCAGAAGTCTGTTTTGTTCAAGAGGTTTGTAGAGCTCAAGCAAGGTGGGAGGTCCGTTCTTGAGTATGTCTCTGAGTTTGAAGCTTTGTCTAAGTATGCCAGATCGTATATTGATTCTCCCTATCAGAAGAATGAAAAGTTTGTGACTGGTCTGGATGCTTATCTCGGGAGGCAGTTAGTGGATCATTTGGATGATCCGTTTGAGAAGCTTGTGGAGAAAGCTCTCAGGCACGAGAGTTTGTTTCCTAAGGAAGTATCTGTTGTTGCTGTAACCAAGGAAGGATCTAAACCACAGCAGAATGGGAACAGGAAGAGGAAGCAGCAGCAGCAGCATCAGAGGGGTAAGGATGGTCCGAAGAGGCTAAAGGGCGAAGTGACCCGCTACAACTGCCAGCAGAAGGGCCATCTCTCTAGAGATTGTAAGAATCCCAAGGTGCCGGGAAAGTGTTATAACTGTGATAAGCTGGGACATATCAAGAAGGATTGCCCAGAACCAAGGAAAGACAAGCAGATTGTGAAAGCTTATGCTTTGGGGGCTGTTCCATCGTCTTCGAAAGCTCCTACTGCTGAAGAGAAGGGGAAGAGTGTGGTGGTTCAAGGTACTCTTTCCATTTGTGGTGTTCCAGTTAGAGTGTTGTTTGATACTGGAGCGTCGCATTCTTTTGTTTGCGAGGATTTGGTAAGCCGGTTGGGTTTGAAACCGGATATTGTTGATAGGCCATTGGTTGTGACTATCCAGTTGGGGGTTCGTCATGTTTGTGTATGATATGTCATGGTCTAGTTGTGTCGAGTCATGATTGCTCGTTTGTTTGTGATTGTTTTGTTCTGAACTTTGCGGGGTTCGGAATTATTTTGGGTATGGACTGGCTTAGGAAGTATGCGGCAAGGATTGATTGTGAGAGGTTGGAGGTGACAGTCGGGAATGTGGAAGGGCGAAAGGTTGTGATACAATGTAAGCATGAAGAAGGCGTCTTCATGAGCTTCATGTATTCGCTGGTTGTTCCACGGGATAGACTGTCATCGGTGCCTACTGTGAATGAATTTGAGGACGTCTTTGACGAAGTCAAAGGGTTACCGCCGCATAGGGAGATCGAGTTTCGTATCGATCTAGTTGAGGGAGCCAGACCTGTTGTGATGCCTCTTAGGCGGATGGCGCCTAGGGAGCAGCAAGAGTTGAAGGTGCAAGTTGATGACCTTTTGCAGAAAGGATTCATTCGGCGTAGTGTGTCCGAATGGGGTGCACCAGTTGTGTTCGCAACCAAAGCGGATGGATCGTTGAGGTTGTGTGTCGATTATCGTGAGCTGAATAAGGTGACTAAGAAGAACAAGTATCCATTGCCGAGAATAGATGACTTGTTTGATCAGCTTCACGAGGCTAAGGTGTTTTCTCAGATGGATTTGGCAACGGGATTTCACCAGTTGAGAGTGGCTAAGGATAGTGTTCCGAAGACTGCTTTTAGGACACCATCCGGTTTTTACGAGTGGCTGGTAATGCCGTTTGGATTGACTAACGCACCAGCATATTTTGTGGATCTTATGAACAGAGTGTTCAGAGATCGGTTGAACAAGTTTGTACTTGTGTTCGTGGATGATATTTTGGTTTACTCCAGAACTGAAGAAGAGCACAAGATGCACTTGAGGATTGTTTTGGAAATCCAGCGGAAACATCAGCTGAAGGCTACGTTTTCGAAGTGTCACTTCTGGAAGAGTGAAGTGAGGTTCTTAGGTCATGTTATTTCTGGAAATGGAATAGCGGTTGATCCCGCTAAGGTGGCAGCGATCCAGGATTGGGTTAGACCTAAGAATGCATCTGATGTGAGAAGTTTTCTTGGATTAGCAGGATATTATCGACGATTTATCAAAGACTTTTCCAAGATAGCTGCACCGTTGACAGGATTGACGAAAAAGAACCAGGTGTTCAGATGGGATGATAAGTGTGAGCAAGCTTTCGTAATCCTGAAAGAGCGACTGACGAGTGCTCCAGTTTTGACTATTCCAAGTGGGAATGATGAGATGGTGGTTTACACCGATGCATGTGGCACTGGACTTGGAGCAGTGCTGATGCACAAGGATAAAGTTGTTGCGTATGCAAGTCGACAATTGAAGTCACATGAAAGGAATTATCCGACTCATGATTTGGAGTTAGCGGCAATTATGTTTGCTTTGAAGATATGGAGACATTACCTATTGGGGGTTCGATTCGAGTTGTTTACGGATCATAAGTCGTTGAAGTATCTTTTCTCCCAAAAGGATTTGAATCTTCGACAGCAAAGGTGGTTAGAGTTTTTGGCATCGTATGACTTTGGTATAGCCTATACTCCGGGAAAAGGTAACGCAGTGGCAGATGCGTTAAGTCGAAGACATGCAGGTTTGGGAGCCATGTTTTCAGAATGGAAGAGTCTTGAGTATTTGGCTGGATTTGACTTCAGGCCTAGATGTGAATTGGAACCTGAGATGTTGGCAAACTTATCGATAAGACCTACTCTTATGGAGAGAATTGGCGAGAGCCAAAAGCGAGATGATAAGCTTGTCAGGATTATCCGAGATTTGGAATCTGGATTGGAACCAGAGAAGGTTAAAGAATTTGAAGTCGATCGAGATGGTTGGCTTCGGAAACAAGGACGATTAGTTGTTCCCGATATTGATGGATTTAGAGATGAAGTTCTGAGGGAAAGTCATCACTCGAAGTTGACGATTCATCCAGGTGGAAATAAGATGTATCGGGATATGAAGAGAACTTACTACCGGGAAGGTATGAAGAAAGATGTTGGAAGTTTTATTTCCAAGTGTATGAACTGCCAGTTGGTGAAAGCTGAGCAGAGGAAGCCCAGTGGATTACTTCAGCCATTAGAGGTTCCTACATGGAAGTGGGAGCAAGTGTCGATGGATTTTATCGATGGTCTACCTAGAACTAGGGCAGGGAATGAAGGGATTTGGGTCATAGTAGATCGGTTGACCAAGAGTGCAAGGTTCATTCCTGTTCGATCGACTAGGACTGCATCGAAGTTGGCTGAGCTTTATGTTAAGTGGATAGTTCGATTCCATGGTGTTCCGAAGAGTATAGTGAGCGATCGAGACCCATTGTTCACTAGTGGATTTTGGAAGAGCTTTCAGGAAGTTTTGGGAACCGAGTTGTGTTTGAGTACAGCTTATCACCCTCAAACAGATGGTCAGACCGAGAGAGTCAACCGAGTTTTGGAAGATCTCTTGAGAGCATGTGTTTTGGACTTCGGAGGATCATGGGAAGATCACCTTCATTTGGTGGAATTTGCATATAACAACAGTTATCAGTCGAGTATTGGTATGGCACCATATGAGGCATTATATGGAAGACCGTGTAACTCTCCGACATGTTGGTTGGAAACTGGAGAAAAGTTGATACTTGGGCCAGAGATGATTCGACAGACTTCAGATTGTATAGACATCGTTCGGCAACGAATGAAGGCAGCCCAAGATCGTCAGAAAAGTTATGCAGATAATCGTCGTAAGGATTTGGAGTTCGACGTAGGCGATATGGTTTTTGTAAAGATTTCTCCATTAAAGAATATTATCAGATTTGGGAAGAAAGGGAAGTTAACTCCGAGATTTGTTGGACCATTCCCGATTATCGAGCAAATTGGAAAGCTCGCGTATAGATTGGAGTTACCAGGGAAGATGGCGGGTGTGCACAATGTTTTTCACGTATCGTATCTACGGAAGTGTGTGCATGACCCAAGTACTGTGGTTTCTGCTGATAGCTGTGAAGATTTGGAGGTTGATCCAGAGGTTAGAAGACCTCGTAAGCCGCTTCGTGTTATTGGAACTGACACGAAACAGCTTAGGAGAAAGACGATTACGTTGCTCAAGGTACAATGGAGTGATGATGTTAACGACTGTACGTGGGAGGAGGAAGAGAGGATGAAGGCAGCTCATCCTGGACTCTTCGAGGTATGGCCCTAAGGTGTCGTGGCATCTCATGAATTTGTAACTTGATTTCTGTCTTAGAATTCTGCATGCTAGGCTAGAATTGGATGCATGGTTTGTTGATTGCTATGGATGGTAGGCATGCGGATTATCTTTGATTGCTGTTGTCTGCTTGGAATTTCGGGGGCGAAATTTCTAAGGGGGAGAGAATGTAACGACCCGTATTTTACGTGTCGATATACCATAGAATTCTAGGTCGTCAGTGTTGATAAGTCGTCCATAACCTAAGTCGTAGGGAAAGATAACCCGTATGTTGTTTGAGTCGCAAGGAAGTTAGGTTGAAAAGTTAACTCGAGTTAGTATTAAAACGAGTTAACGAGTTAGTGTCTTTGCGAGTTACGGGTTAGTGTTTAGATAGCGACTTAGGGGATGGACGAGTTAGTGGTTATCGAGTTAGTGGGGTTGGCGACCTAGGGGGTTAGGTCGTTTGGAGGTTAGGTCGTGAGTAGGGGTAAGCGACCTAAGGGTTAGCAAGTTGTATGACCTTAGGAGCTAACGAGTTTAGGGTTACGAGTTAACTCGTATGGAACGACCTAACGAGTTAGCGAGTTAGTAAGAACAGTGGGTTAGCGACTTAGTGATAAGTCGCTCGAGCGACTTAGTGGTAGTAGCTGGTGTTTATAACTCGCACGGTCTTGTGAGCTAGGTCGTATGAGTCGTAGCATGATAAGTCGGCAGCAACTTAAGTTAGGTCGGGGAAGATTTTAAGTCGGCACTAGGCTAAGCCGCGTGGGATGTTAAGGTGTTAGGTCGTGAAGGGGCTTAAGTCGCTAGGCCGCATGCAGTTAAGTCGGTAGGTCGCTAGGTTGTTGAGGCGGGTTGTTTTAGGTCGCAGGATGTTGATGAGTCGTGGACGACTCATGGATAGGTCGTGACCGACCTAAGGGGCGACGACCTAAGGGTGATTCAGCCTATAAATAGAGGGCTTTGGCACACTTTTTGGCACCGGTTTTTGAAGCGACGAAGTGCTGCCATTTTGGAAACTCGACTACAACATTTCTTCATCTTCTTTTCTCCATTCCAATCTAGTTCTAACATCCATCCAAGATCGAAGATCGAGATCGAAGATTCAAGGGCCAAAGTTGAAGATCTTCATCCAACGAAGCTAGATTTCATCGTTTCTAGCGGGATCTCGACGAATCAAGTTTGGATCTCCGCTGTCCAGATCTGAAGTGGGTTTCTTTTGGAGTGTTTGGGTGATTCGCTGAGTGGTAGTTATCTCTCACGCGGACCCAAAGGAGTGTATTGGATTGGTGGTTTGTTGGAGTGTTGTAGATAGTGATTTTATGCATATTTCCTTAGATCCAAGTGTAGACCCATTACTTATGAAGATGTTTACTTTTGCAAGCTCATTCATCTAGTTGTAGAGACAAAACCCATGATTTATAATTGTTAGATCTATGCTAAAAACCCATAATTCATGTATGTTAGATCTATGCTCATTTATTTACGAAATTGCCATTTTAGTTATAAATGCCTATTTAGATCTTGATTGACTACTTATTTGTTTGGATTAATGTTTGCCTTGTTTGATTGATATAAATGAGTTATCTAGTTGATAGATTTGGACAAGTATGGTCAAAGACGATTCAAAAGCTACGGAGGAGGCTCTTGAATGGTGAAAGTTGCTTAAGACATATGTAGCGGATGTTGAAGCTCATATGTATGGATTGGATGATGTTGAGATGGAACTTTGCCATGATGCGATGAGGCAAACCATGTTGTTGAGTTGAGACTTTGCTATGGTGTGATAAAGCGTAGTATGATGTGATGAAGACTTGGCGTAATCCAGGCAGGGATCGTTCCAAGCATGTTGATAACTCGAGGGATGGTTCGAGTTGGTTGATAATGGATTGCTCGAGAGGTAGCTTGAGCTAGTATGAGAATAGTCGTCGAGGAGGATGACTAGGAGGCTTAGATCTCATCATTGTTGAAGGTTCTAGCATGCTCAAAAGCAAGAGTACATGGGGCGCCCATAACGACTACAGGTAGGTAGTCGGGACACCCAAAAGACTACAGGTAGGTAGTTGAGTACTCTGGGCAGAGTAGGTAAGTCCTAGGCACGGGTCACGATGACGTGCGGAGCTATGTCTAGAACCGGGGTTACCATTAGCCCTTGACAGGTGGTCATTCAACTAACGGTGAAATCAAAGCAATGATAACAGTGATAGCCAGAGTCATGGATGTTTGGACGTTTGGTTGTATCATCATTCGGCCTCAAGAGCGGTGTTTTCTGGGTGCTTATCTGATCTTGGTTTAGGCCTTGGGGGTTTGTATTTGGAAAACATCGTCCTTGACTCGAGTGGTTATTGCTTTACCTTAATTGTCTGCTATGTTATGCTTGCTTCTCCTTAGTGTGTGTCTGGGGGCTATCACTGTAGAGAGAGGTGGAGTGGGATGGTCTGGTTCCTATTCCTTTTATCCCTTATGCTCTTTTGGTATGTTTGATAGTTGATTTACTGCTCACTAAGACTTTGTCTGACTCAAGGTTTTATGCCTCCTCTTATTACCTTGGGCTGTTCATCCATGTTGGGATGGGCAGACTAGGTAGCAGGTGACAGGTGCTGTTCTTCGAGATCTACGCTGTTGGTGACGAAGACGAGCAGGAGGCTTTTGCATTTTATCTCCTATATGTACTGGGTATCCGCTGCTGTATTTGATTGAGTGTTATGTAGTGAGGCTTTGATGTATGGATGATTCACATGTTTGTATAAAACTATTATGATGCTTATATGATGATTTTCTGTTATGAAGCTTCACTATATATTTCTCTATTGTATTTTATCCATGCGCTGTGAGTTATACGATGGAGCTTCTGTTTTATTTTACCCTGACTATCGTCCATGGCTGCCTGGCATACCTTTCAGCGCTCTTTTCTCTTGTTTTGGTGCTGGAGTCATGGGCAGTCGTCACACAATGTCGCTATTTTGCAATGAAATGCATCGAAATGCGACTGTATATGGCTGGAGTATGAAGTATAAAAGTGTGTGGGCAACTGTATATAAAAGTGGCTGTCAAGTAGGGTGGACTATGTGGGTGTAGAAGTGGAATGTTCGGTGATTCTTGCTGAATCGAAGTGACAGGGAGGAGTTTGTGACAGGGGAAAAGATTGGTTGTGACAGGGGCGGTAGTATGTACTGATAAATGACAGTGAATGCCGAAGGCTTAGAAATGGTTTGTGGAAATGAAAATATGAAGTGTAGTTATTGGGTGAACTGAATTGTGAACTATGGTGATCGGGAAACTAAATTGTGGTTGATTGATGGCTGCTATGAAGTTGTATGGTAAGGCAGTTTGGCGGCAGTAAGTTTGCAAGGAAGAGGATGGTGAATGTGCAGAGGCTAATGGTTTGTTTTGAAGGGGTTGTTTCAGGACGAAGGGAGGATTGAATTAAAATCAAGTAAATACAAGAAATTATTTTGTATTTACAAGGTTCAGAAAACTTGTTTGTGGTTGTGAAGTATGTTGTTGCAGCGGACGTTTGGTGGAAGTAATGTAGGTATGGCAGTGTTGTGTGCAGTTGTTTGCTGCTGTGTGGTTTGAACTGGGGTGTGGTAGTTTAGTTTGGGTGATCAAAAGGTTATGGTGGAGGGGTGGTCTTTTGCACTGTGAAGGTTATATTGATGAGGTGATTATCTTAGTGGGTTTGCTGTATGTAATGTGTAGAGAAATGTTGATGTAGAGATTGATGATATGGAGGATGGTATGTTAAGTTGCTGGGTGGAATGTCAGAACTGTAGGTAGTGGGAGTTATGTGACAGGGAGGTTTGTGGTTAGGGAATTGATGATAGTGCAGGAGAAGATGATTTGGTGGTCGCTGTATTTTGGTGGCTGCTAGCAGTATAAAGTGGTAGCAAGGGGATGTCTTGTTGTAAGTTGTTTGAAGTGTGGTGGAGATGATATGCTGCTACTGATTTATGTAAGTTGTATGGTTTCAGGTGAATGAAGTGGGAAGGAGTTTGGGCAGAGGAAGGGCAGTGATGGTTGCAGCAGTGGTTGGATAGTGGACAGATGAAATGTGGCAGTAAGATAACTTAATGATTGTACTAAAGATCTGAATTATGCTGCTAAAATGAATGTATGGACCATTAATTTGTATAGATTATTAACATTATAATTGATATATGTTTATGTTGGTATTATGTTATTCAGTTTGTATTTTCCATCAAATTTAATTTTGAATGATTGTAATATTGCATGCAATAATTGTTTATTATAATCAATAATATATATAGTCTATTTGAGTACTGTAATAATGGTTTCTGAGAATGGCTTTTTTGCGTCAGGTATAAATAACTGATGCAATAGAGGGATTAGTTTGCATCGGTTGTTATAAAAAACCAATGCAATAGAGGGATTATTTTGCATTGGTTCTCAACAACAACCTATGCAACAAGTTCCTTTGTTGCATCGGTTTTCATTACAACCGATGCAACATGGGGGTTGTGTCCAAGCAACCAACCATGATATTTTGCATCTGTTGTTAGTAACAACCAATGCAAAAAGGACCGTTTTGCATCGGTTTCAGAACTAATGCAAAAGTATAAAGCTGTTGCATCGGTTGCATATGCATCGACTGTTGAACTGATGCAAAGGGGGGGGGGGGGGGGGGTAAAAAACCGATGCAAATGACCTGTTTTGTAGTAGTGATACATAAAGCAAAATAGATGGCTGGATCTTCAAGCAAAGCTTCAACTCCGAAGGTGAATCTTGAATGCAGAATCACTCAATCAGACTCGAGCGTAAAGCAAAACAAAAAACACTCGTGTGAGGATATAAATACTTATGAACTGTAAATCAACTCGAATAAACAGTAACAAAAATGAATCAGTAACTTAAAGGATGCTTGGGATCGCCCATCCTTTAAGGATCCGTTAAACTATTTACTATGTAGTAATGTTACACTATTATAATAATGTCTACAGTAAAATAAACTTACTTTAAAATAGCGTTCCGGGCTTACCCATCTCACCCTTCACACATAATGGTCCCAGTAGTCCATCCAATATCATGATATCTCAAGATCAGGAGATCATCAGAGGATACCATATGGGCTACAAGAGAAAAACAAACTCGTAGTAAGGCTCGCTATGGTAGGTGACACGGCACACAAGGCAATGCCAGGGTAGATATACCAATTACGCACATGGGCTGGTGATAACGTAGCAGCCACATACGCCACCTCGGAACACACTCCCAATCAAAATCGAAGGATGGCCATCTAATCAATCACAAGCAAGAGTATAGTATTGAAGGAATGTGTCCGACCAGAGGAGCTATCCTTTTTGGCCCAAGATCGCTCTTGTTTTAGCCTGTGATATCCCGGAAATTTGAGGCAATATCAATTTAATAATCTGTGATAAAACTAAATTGATTTAATAATATTTGTTAATAATAATTTGAATTGGTTTAATAATCTTCTTTTAAACAAATGATTAACTGATAATTTATCTTTTAAAAGCCAATTAAATTGTTTTCTATTTATAATATATATATATATATATATATATATATATATATATATATATTGGTATATATTGTGAATAGATAACCTTTGTTTTAAGTTTAATAAAATGAAAACATGATTTTTAACTCTAATATTTTTGGAAAATTAGGAATTTGATTTTTATTTAATATTGAATAAATAATAATATGATCTTATAATACCCAAGATAAATTTAAATTGTTTAGAAATAAAATTTAGCTTAGAGTTTAAATTTAAATAAAAAGCTTTGTTTTGTTTTATAACTTGATAAAATAAGTGACTTATATTATAGAGAATAGTTCTTTTATAAATTATTTTAATTTAATAATAAGTTATATTTAAACTATATCAATATTGTAATATCTTTGAAAATGGGTTTTTAATATAAATAGAAGTTGTTATTTTAATATATGTATATTTTTGCAAAGAAGTTATGATATGTAAATTTAAAATAAAGACTTTCAAAACAAAAGTTAAATAAAATAATACTTTGTAAATCTTAACATAAGCATTTAACTGTTTAAGTTTAAAATAAAAGTAATCCCATAAGTAAATAAATATACAAGTTAAAATTTATAACAAAGACTGGAAACAACTTTAAATAAAATAAATATAAAAGTAAGAACTAGTGTAAAAGAAGGAAGTATATATGCTATATAATGTATAAATTAAAGTCAGGCTTGTACACATGAATACAACCTGTAAAGAAATGCAAGACAAAGTGAGTATATGGGCTGGTAAAAAAGAAAAAAAAAGAAAAAAGAAATAAAATATACAAAATGCAAGAAGCTTATAGACTAAGATTTTAGATACGTATGGAAAAAATCACCAGACAAAATGATTTTTGCCGTCTGTAAGTAAGAATGAAAAACAAAGTAATGTAATAAAACAAAATATAGCTGAGTAATCATATGTTTGTGTGTTCAGCATATATAAATAGTTTGCTAAGCAAGCTAAAGCAAGTAAATTAACAAAGTGCAATACAGTATGCAGGTTAGAGAAAAGAAATGGTAAGCTAACTAAAATATCTACATATGAAATGATTAAGTTAGCTAATTAGGAAACATAGGGTACATTAACAATTAATGCCTACTTTACTTAGCACAACCTTATGTCCATTCGAAATGGATTCAAGTCATTTCAGCCTCCTATAAACAAAGATATGCCTGATAAAACAAATGTATACAGTGTACTTACATACACCTGATCCAGTTATCACCTTTCCCCCCTGAAAACTTCTTATATACATCTTGTTTTAGTTCGTTCATAAAAAATATATATAAAATCTGAAACAAAGAAGTAACAACAGACACTTCCATTTATACAAACTTAAGTAATGTTTGCAATTCAACAAAGAGAAGAAGATTTGAGGATCATAAGCAAGGCCATTCTCAGTTTTAAAAATTTCAAAGCTTTTCAAAATGTAAGGGTTCTGTTTATTTCAGAAATACAGGTGAGTAACTAAAATTTTAAAATACTCAAATATATATATATATATAAGTTGCTTAAGTATGATATGATATGTGCATATATCTGAATGAATTTCTGTGTTTATGTGTTCTGCATGTATGTGTGTTTGACCTCCTGTAACCACCTCTGTTTTAAAGGGGAGCAACTTCAACATTTAATGGTTTAAGTATATTTTTGTTCTGTTGCAACATTTTTCCCCTGAAATTCAGTTGCAATAGCTCTGTGTTAAGTGTGAGTAACATCTCTTTTAAAAGTTTAAATTATGGAATGGTGGGTTGATTGATATATGAAATATGTATGGTAGGATATATATATATATATATATTTGGTTGTTATATTTCTCTATGTAGATTTATAGCTGTTTCCTGTAACATTCTGCTCTTTGCTTCATGTATCAGTTTGATAAAAAAAAGAAGAAGAAAGAATCATTATCTTTTTACTTACTTGCTGTTGAATTTAGGACTTAAACAAAAACTGTGTGGATTAGCATAGATAAATGTTTAAATTTTTGTAAGCAAGTTAAATATAAACTGGAATAACTTTGGAAACAAGGAACAACAGAGATGTAAACTTGAGCAAATCTATTAAGTCAAAACTCAAAGTTAGTGATTCAATTTTTCAGGGATATAAACCAAATCCCTAATCAAAAACATGAGTTTTAAAATTAAAATCATAAATTTTAGCATGTGTTTGAGTGTGCATTTCTGGTTTAACCAGAGATGGGATATTTGGTGAATTCTGGCGAACTAGATGGTCTGGAGAGTTAGGATTCTCTGAAGTGATGCAGTGGTGATCGTAGATTTAAGGAAAAATGGTAGAGGTAAGGGCAGATCACGGGGGTGGTGGCGGTGGCGATTTTAAGTTGCTAAACCTAGTTTGGGTGTGCTGTGCTGTTTGATTTGTCACGTGGCCTAGGAGCGATCGAGTTCGCTGAAACTCATGTGGGTAGTAGCTCGGTCATGGACGAAGTGGTGGCCGGTGGTGTTAGGGCTCTGGTGGACGGAGTTTGGTGTGCGGTGGATTTTCCAGGTTTCGAGAGAAACCTGATTTTTAGTTTCCAGGTGTAGTTTCGAGCTCGCTTTTGCTTCAGTTTGCTGTGGTGGCTCTGGGGGTCGTGGTGGAGACTGGTGGTAGTCAGTGGCATGGTGGAGCACGTGTGGGTGGTCGGAGTTGACTGGGGTCACGGTGCACGTGCACCGTGCCCAGTGAAGTGTTGAAGCAACAGGGGATGTGCAGGAGTTTTTGGACCAGGGTGCATACTCGAGTTTTTGGGTACGTGACTCGAAGCAAAGGTGTTTTTGACCCGAAGCATCCCTATTTTGGTCTCGGGTTGAATAAATTGTTACAGGTAACAATAAAACAACCTGTAGCTTTTAATTTAAACTAAATTTAAAGCAAATTAAATTGTAAGCTGGTGTAATCATGAATGTTAAACTCAAATGAATTTAAGTTTAAACAAAATGTGAATCAAATTTGAAGTATGGATTCAAATCCAAATTTTTGAATTCAAACTGATATGAAATTAAGAATTAAAAATGAGGATTTTCAGGTTTACAACCTGACCGTTTTACAGATTTTAAATTTCAATTTAAAATTTGGAAAACTGAAATTTGAACAGAGGTTTAAATTCAAGATTAAGTATAAATTCAAATGGACTTTGGAATCCTAAGGTTTTAAAATGAATTTGGGCTTGGTAAATCAGTTTTAATTCAGGTTATTGAAAGAAAGTTAAATCAGAAATTTTAAAAAGTTAAATAAACTGTTTGACTTGAATTTGCAAGTAAAAATAATAATAATAATAATACAATGTAATCTAAAAGCTAATTCTTATCTAAAGTTAAGAAATTTAAAAGCCTATCTTATATAAATTTCATATGAAAATAACAAAGGCTATTTCCATTTATTTAAAAGAATTATAAATTGATTTTAAATTTAGTCAAAGTTTTAATAATAATCATTTTGAATCTTAAATTTCAAAATGAAATTTGAATTTAAAATTGAAATGTAATGTTCTAATGTACTTTAATAATAAAATCATTTATAAAGAAATAGATTATCTATAGATAATTAAGACCTTGAAGTGATTAAATTAGTAAGTTAATTAAAGAATGACTTATTTATTTAATTTGAAATTAATGATTTAGAGTTACAAATTAATTGAGAAAGTAATTAAAGAAATGTTATTAATTTATAGGATAATTAACCAAAGATAATTAATTAATTAATGTATGCCATTAATTAATATAATTAATCAGATTAATTAGATAATTTATTTTAAATTTTTAAACGTAACTGCTTAATAAAAGTAATGAAGAAATTAATTACTTATTGTAATTAATTTGATAAAATGATTTATTTAAGTTAATTAATTTAAGAAATCATTTGATGATTTGTTATGTGTAATCACTTAGTGTATTCAATGGAGCATAATTACTTGAGGAAGTAATTAATATAATTACTGAATGTAATTAGTGAAGAGGATGTGTTAAAGAAGCAATTGGGATAATTACTTTTGTAATTAATCAAGGGATTAATTAAATGGAGATAATTAGTTATGGGATAATTAATTTGGTAATAAGTAATTAAGGGAAGTTAATTACTGGTTGATATTAATCAAGGTGATTAATAGTTGTGTTTAATTAAGGATTAATCACTTAATGTAATTAAATTAAACAAGGTAACTTAATTTAAATATGAATTAGAGATCATTAATTAATGTAATTAATGATGAAATTAAGAATAGTTTAAATTAAGAAATAATAAATAATGTAGTGATTAATTAAAGATAATGTAATTAATTGTATTTAATTATAAATAAGTAATTAAATTACTATAAATGATTTAGGATAATTAATTTGTAAAATTAATTAAAGACTAATTACTTACTGTAATTAGAAGGTGATTAATTGAAGAAGTTAATCAAGATAAATATCTAGAAATTAATTAATTAAGTTGATTTAATTTAATAGTTGTATAAGCAAGATTTGTAGATGAAGTAATTAATTTAATTTACTTTAAATTAATTAGAGATAGAAGTAGTTAGTTTAATTCATTTTAAATTAATTACAAAATGGTATGATTATAAATCATTGCTTATGGATGAATGATATTGATTTTTCATTTGATGGTTGTGTATTCAGATCTGACTTGAATACTATCTATGTGATATGGATGCTTGGTTTAAGTATGATGATATTTAATTATCTGTTTTAATGATAATATGAATTATCTGTTTATGATGATGTGATTATCTATTGTGATATTATGAATTATCCATATGTGTGTATATTGATGATATTGAATTAAACTGATAAGACTAAATAGACAACTTGGCCTTAAAAGACACGTTTTGGATTTCGATGAGACCGGGATCGGGTTTTCCGCATTAGGAACATCCGAAAACCACATCGTTTCCAAATTAACGATAGGTCGTGAATCTGAAGTGAAGATGAAGATTCAGAATGCAAGGGTTATCGTCGTTAACTCTGAGGGTGATTCCAAAATGAGTGTAACGAGATAATGCCTTCGGTTTCGTTCGAACCCGGAACAAACTTGTATGGATTGAATGCTTTCAACACATCGTCAGGCGGGCGATGAGCATTCTAAGAAATGTATTCTATAAAGGTAATCGTAGCCTCAAGCCTCATCAACCGGGAATGGCTAAAACAGGGGAGGTGCAGCAAGGTTAGGTGGGTCATGCCCAAGCAGGACAAGGATATTCCCCTGTCTAGATGTCCCTTTTATTTTCGGCTTAGTGGGCAGTAGCGACGGCTATCTGCGGGGTTATCTTGTTCGGGACTGTTCAGTAAGGAATGGTTCCGGCCTTGTGTTGCAGGGGATGAAGGGAGTAATCCTCGGTACGGTGATCTAGGCCCCGTACTGTGACGGGCGGTACCCCAGTAGCCCTGCCATTGTATGGAATCCAAAATCCAATAAGTGCCGTACGAATTAGTTGTGCCCAACTATGTTGGAATGTGAGATGTAAGCATTTCAGCTATTTCTGTATTTTACTTGAAAACCCTAGACACTATTATAATATCACTGGATTTCCTATCAAATGTTTTGGTTAGCGTAAGGTAAAAACTTTTCCATGTTTATGTGTGGGAAGTCTTACGTAATACCTTTTGTTTTCAAAAAGATTTTCAAAGTTAAGCAACTTTAACCTGTTACTCATACCAGACCCATGTCTGACCCGGAGTTTATTTTTGTTTGTCATAAACTCTCGGGTACCCAAATTTTTACGGGTAGCCAAGGGATTCAGGTTAGCTTTGACGAATTCTGGAGGAGCAATGGAGCAGGAGGCTTCAGCGTTGTAGATATATATTTATAGTTCCGCTGTGTTGGTATCACTGAGTCGTATTGTTTGAGTTGTCTTGTGTATTGAGTTGTATAATTAGACAGGTGTTTATAACTGTCTAGTATGTGATGTATTGTCTGTATAACTCTGATTGATGATGTATATTATGTAAATACTTATGTGATTATTATAATTTATTCGTTCCGCTGTGAGATTCTGATGTTGTTGTTCTTTCTTCTCTATCTTTTCTATTTTCTCACCCCTTTCTTTCTTTAAGACGAAGCGGTTTTCTGGGCATAGAAAGCCGGGTCGTCACATAGCCACATTAAGCCAACTCACGAGAGTTGGGTCCACGTTATATACCTCAAGAACGTCGCCACCAACCTACTTAATTCTGGAATCTCCACCGCGTACACAGTTGTTAAAGTGGTTTTCGAAGTTGGCAAAGAGCATGACAACTTCCGATCCCGGTCTCTTTAACAACCAGACGTTATTATAATGCCGTGGTCATTTCAAAATAGTTTATACTTCAAAACATTTCATTTCAAAACTATATTCCTTTCAAGATAGTTTATACTTCGAAACCAAAACCATTTTTACTTCAAAACTATATTCAAATCAAAATAGTTTTACTTCGAAACCAAAACCATTTTTACTTCGAAACTATATTCAAATCAAAATAGTTTATAATTTGAAACCAAAACCATTTTTACTTCAAAAATATATTCAAGTCAATACGATATCATTTCCATTTCAAACATATATTCACCTTTCAAAAATCATAATACTTCAAAGTTATAACTCTTTCGAAACCAAAATACTTGAAATCATTACACTTTGAAAATCACAACATTTCGAAATCATGCATTTGAAATTTACAAATTAATTCAATTAAACTCAATTTTCAAATTTCCAATTAAATCAATTCAAACCATCAGTTTCAATTCAATTCATTTTTCCAACAAAACTTTTCAAATCTTATAAATTTCAAATATAGATTTGATCTACAAAATAAACCATCCAATTTTAATATATTTCCAAACTTTAATATCCCACATTTCAAAACTAAACTTTATAATTTCATAAATTCATATCTCAAATCTAATTTCATTATTATTTAGTTTTAAAATATTCATTTCATAAATCCAATATTGTATAAATAAACTAAAATTATAATTAAACCAAATATCTTTTCATACAAATATAAATTTCAAATATTCATTTATCAAAATCAAATATCATTCCAAATTCACATTCTTTATCAAAATAAAGATTATATCATTAAAAACCATTTCGAAATCATTAAAATATCATATCCTTCAAAACCTCATTATCAAATAATTATTTGAATTCAATTTCAATTATTCAAATTTAAATATCATTTAAAAATCAAATATGTCATTCATTTATTATTTCAAATATCATTACAAAAATACATTTCAAAATTCCATTCAAAAATTCATTTATCTCATCTGATTTCATTCAATTTAACATATAACCAAGTAAACCTTTTTTAAATTCAAATTCAATGCAAGTTCCCTAAAATTCAAATTTAAATATTAAATTATATTCAAAACTCCTTATATTTCACAAATAATCAATTCCAATAGTTAAATCATTTAACACTTCAAAATATAACATAAACAGTGTTAAAATCTATAACATTTCAAAACATTGACAAAATATAGCAATGACAGCATTTACAAAGTGCTATCGTAGCTTATAGTTTCCAAAATAGTTAGTTCAAGAATAACGGCATTTATAAATTGCCGTAATAGATATTTAGTTATTTCAAACATAGTTATGTTTAAAATAACATCATTTAAAATGCTGTCATAAGACTACAACATTTTTAGGAAACACTGTTAATAAAATTTCAAATTTCATTTTAACTTTTCAAAAACAATAAAGCTTCAATTCTTGTTATTTAAATTTTTAAATCATATTTCTAGACTTCAAAATTTCATATTTAAATCATTTTAACATATGATTTATCATAATAAAATTTTAAAATCAAATGTTCAATTTTAAAAACTCAATTCATTTATTAAGTCAAAATTTCACTGTTTATTAACTTATAAATTAAATAAAACTTGGCATTTTACTTTAAATATCATTTCAAACTTTAAATTTATTTTCCATTATATACTTACATTTTTTTAAAATAAAATTTAAAGTCGAAAATCACATTTATTTCAAATTTACATACTTAAATTCACAAATTAAGAACTTAAGATTTAACTTTCACAAAACCATAATATATATTTTGAATCAAAATTTCATACTTTTAAAAATACATATAAAATCATTTAAAAATATACCACGGGGTTTGTATATAATTTTCTAGCCTAAGTCAAGTAATACGGATATATATCATTTCAATCCGCAGTTTAAAAAGAAAACCGGGTTCTATCATTTCAAACCCGCAATTCCAAGTAAATAAAAATAAATAAAAACCGCTTAGGCCTATCATTTCAGCCCATAATGATTTTGCCCTATTCTAGTGTCCATTCGGGTATGCATCATTTCAACCCAAAGTGATTCGATGTAACATTCCTAAAAATTCACCGAGTTTAATTTGGCAATTAAATTTATTTTTGAAAATAAATTGTGAATTAATTTGAGATTTCTAGAATAAATAAATAATTTTTTGATTATAAATACAAATTTAATTTGAAATTTAAGCATAAGTATCTGACCAGTAAATATTGGAATTGAATAGAAATTTGATTCAAAATAAATCTGAAAGTAAAACAACCTGGAAATCAAGATAGCTTGAAAATAAAAAATCACATGCAAGTTCTACTCAAAACAAAATTCAATCTGGAAAAAAATCAACCTGGAAATTTACAGAATGAAGATCAATGCAAAAGGAGCAGAGTTCAGTCCGCCAGTGCAGTAATTTTCTGGGGAAATCCTTAGGAAAGTGAAACTTCTTTTTAAAATCTATATTTGATGTTAGTAATCAGTAATAAAAACAAAGATTTAAACAATCATATCAATCAGTTACAGAAGGAAATCAAAGCAAAGATAGTTCAAAGGAAGATCTGAAAATAAACTTAAATAGCAGGTCAAAAGCAAAACTAGCCAGTGCAAAGGCAACAATGAAAAATCAAATTCCAGGCCTAAGAAAAATCTTTCTCTGCTTTCCCCTTTGTTTCAAACTGCAAGGTGAGCAACTTTAATTTTTAAAACCAGTTCTTTGAATTCAATGCCTAAGAATTTGTGAGCAAGCCTTCATCTTTTAAACGTAATCATTATATATCTGGGTTATGCTTGTTAACTGGCTTCTCTGTTTTCAATATTCAGTGAGCAATCTAGCCCTGAATTTATCCTCTGTCTTGATGAATGTTTGAATGAATCGTCTTCTTTGGTATGTGATGACTCTGAAATGTGAAACTATATGTATACATATAGGATGTATGTCTGGAAACAGACAAAGCTTGCCTTTGTTCATTCCAGGTTTTAAAAACCTATTTGAAAATTTAAATTATTAAAACACAAAACATTTTTAGCTTTAGTTTATTGAATGAAAAATGTTCATATGAGGATAACTTTTTAAAAAATAATATAAATAAGTCAAATTAGCAAATGGGTTACTGGAAACTAAAACTTACAGTTAAATATATATCTCTGTTTACATAACAGGTTTTGTAAATCTGTTCAAAAGGAGTCCATACCATGCAAAAGCCTTAATATCATGCTTTGATCTTTAAAGAAAATTTGTTTATGCTTATCAAATCCAAATTTTAAAAAAAAATTCAGAAAAAAATTATTAAGTAAATACTGTGAAAAATGTTTATTTACAGTGGAACCGTCATAAATCAGAAAATTCAAGTACCTCAATTTCAAGTTCTACTTACATATCCTGATTCGTGCCAGAAAGCAATGAGTTTTAATGTTAAGATTATAATTTTTAAGATGGGGAATGTCGCGAATTTTAAATTTGAACGAAATTGTTAATTTCGTCAAATCCTGGTGATTGGAGTAATGATTAATCTTGAGATTGGAGTTGGAGCATGGTTGGAGGTCAGTGACCATCGCAAAAATACTCGAGCATTTTTTTGTTGATTGTGGCAATGGCGAGATGACGTTTTAGGGTTTTAAGCTAGTTTACTCGTATGGGTTTGGAGAGGAACTGTGCCAATCTCGAGGCATTTGGGCCGATCGCACGAATGGGGAACGGTGTGTTGGGGTTTGTCGTAGCTCCGACCAAACTTTCTTGGCCTCTGGTGGCTTGATATGGTATGGCGAGTGGTTTTTTGGTGATCGAGCTTATTCCAGTATGGGTTAAACGACTATATTTTGAGTTCGTTGAAAATTGAGGGTTCTAGGGGGTCGATGACCTCGAGTCGATCACCGGTGACTTGTTGGTGATGGTCGCGATCGTCGGAGCATCGCCAGCAACCAGCGCATGTGCACGTGGAATCACTTGTATCAGCTGTTTCCAGAAGATGGTGGAAGAAGAAGATGGCTCATGTTCAAGCACGAGGGAGCAGGCATTCGACTCGAAGTTGAGCTCGAGAAAAGGGACTATGGGCTCGAGTTGATTCAGGGGTGTTCGCGTAGGCAAGTGATTTCCAGGTTCTAAAATTTTAAATCAAAACAAGTTTAAAAACATAGAAGGGGGAAGAATTCGGGTTGTTCTGGGAAGAACTCGAACTCGAGTTCGTGAATTCGTGGGTTTGGCTCGGGTAAAGGGAAGTGTGTCTCGGGAAGTGATAACACAGCAAGTTTTTCTTTAGTTAAATATTTAACAAAGTTTAAAAAACTATTTAAATGTTTAAAGCAAGTTTTGACAAATATAGGAGGGTGAACTAATGATGAATTTAATAAAGTTTTCAAATTTATTAATCATATTTTAGAAGTTAAAATGAAAATTAAATGAGTTTTTAACAAAGTTACAAAATTTAATTTTTAAGTTAAACATTAAAAATTGATTTGTTTTTAAAATAATATATATATATATATATATATATATATATATATATATTATGTATTTTATTTTTAGTGCTTTCAAATAGAATCTAATAATTATTTATTAGGATAGGTGATTAATTATCAATATGATTAAATTAAAGGGTTAATTTTTTTGATCAAAGTGATTTGTTAAATTTTATTAATCCATTAAGAATTAAGGTAAAATAATTACATGAATTGGGTTAATTAAATAATGACTTAAAAATTTAATTAATGAAAGTATTTAAGGGATGATTTATTAATAAAGATAATTAATAAATTAATTAAGTAATTAAGGGTAATTAATTGCTTAGAGATAACTACTTAACTAAAAGTAACTAATTTATGATTGAAGGTTGATTAACCAAGTGATTAAACAATAATTAATTTAAGGATAACTAATTAATATGATTAATTAATTAAACGTGATCAATTAAGGATAATTAATTAAAGGTTAATTAATTAACAAAAGGTGATTAAGAAATGATAATTAATTAAGGAGTAATTAATTAATGGAGTTAATTAAGAATAATCAATTAAAGAATAATGAATTAATTAAAAGGATAATCACTTAATGATTAAAGGTTGTTTAATTAATAATTACAGTTTAATTAATTTATTATCAATTGTTAATTAATAAATGATTAATGAATAATTAATCAAATAATTTGTAATTGATTAATGTTAATTAACCATAATTAGTAAATTTTTCATAAGTAATTAATCTGATTCCAATTAATTTAAAGGATTAATTGATCTCACCTATTAAAGTTTGGATTCTATTGGATGATTGTTTGATACCCTTGATATGTTCTGTTTTGATTGAGCTGTGTTTGATGCAATTTATTATCTGTGATATATATCCGCGACCTGTGAACAAAAGACAAGCGTTATGGTTTATACCGCTTATCAAATATAAGCATTATAGTTTATACTGCTTATCAAATATATTGCTGTATTTGAATCTGTGCTGATTGATGATGTGGCACTTTTATTGTGTAAAACCCCTGGACCACACTCATGCACACACAAATATGGATTGTACGTGGAAATGGGTTAAGTCACAGATTTTGAAATAATTTTAAAGATTGAACTTTTGAATCCAAAATAGTTTTGGATTTAGAGTTGGAAGTTTTTGAAAATGATCAAAAATAAAAGTTATTTTGAATAACTTGATTGAGTTTTGAAATTTAAATAATTTGATTTAAATTTGAATTCAATATTGAAATTGAATTGTATGATTTGGAAACCATGGTTTAAAAAGGGTATTCAACTTATAAATGTGTTTATATGGGTTTTAAAACCATTTTAAAAAGTGTTGTTTTGGGAATTTAAATTTAACCCAAGATTTTAACTTGTATAAATGAAATCGGAATTTTTCGAAAACGAAAACGGTTTGTTTTCCAACAATACAAGCTTTCACATAAGAAGTGAACTTCCAATTTGTGTTAAAAGGATTTCAAGTCTAAAATGGAAATAGTTTTCCAAGTTATGAATAAATCTTTGAAAACGTGTTTTGAAAGCTATAAGTTAAATCTTTAATTTAAAGATTTAATTGAGTTAATTCAAATTTAAATGGAAATTGTTTTGAAATCTATAAATAGATCTTTGTGAAACTAGGTGAACTTTGTGAAACGAATCTTTTTGTTAAAAGATTTGAAATGGTAATTTGTCTAACCATTTGAAGAATTTTTTTAGATTCTATAAGTTGTGACTTAACTGAAATCCCATATCCATATGTTTTTAAAATATTGCTCTTATTATTCGGTTTAGCCGGGAGAAGACCTTGTGTCATATAACCCATTCCGAATAGTGATTCGACGTTATGGATTGCATTTGAAGACCGGTGTGGAATACCGGGTGTCTTCGAGAACGATAGGATAAACTTTCGATTGACTCTGCACTGAGTTACTCCGGTATAGAGTTCTCCACATGTGATGGGAAGTCCGATCGGGATTGCGGATACCCGGATTTGCAATGGCTTCTTCAAAAGTGCCTTCGGTTCTGTTTGAACCCAGGACAGACTTGTATGGTTGTATGTCTGACACTACACTTTGAGATATTAAACTGATCTCTATCAAATACATTTCTGCTTGGTGGGGGAGAATTTATTCTCTTAGCTTAACATCCTTCTCTGAGACGTACGAGCTCAGAGGTTATGTAGTTGATATTTATCAGTGATATACTCCCAATTTGGTAGTGTGGCATGCTGAGTGCTGCTGTGTATCATTTGTTGATCAAATAATGGCTTTTGTATAAAGCGTAGATTTGTGGAAGAGACTGCATCAGGACCTCACACCCCGGAAATGGTCGAAACAGGAATGATGCGACAAGGTTATGAGGGTCGCGCCCTTTAGGGTTTGTCATTCCCTTCTGGAAAAGGGTGGTATCATGGTATGGAGCCTAGATATTTCACTCATGTGGATACCGTAGATCTATTACTTTATGATTGCTTTGTGATTGTTGGATTAGAGGTACCTCGGATAAAGGTCCCAAAGGACTGGGGGATGGCATGCTCGAGCAGTAGTTACCTAGTTACAGAGGTAACCCGGCCTTGTGTTGGCAGAGATCCGGTTAGGTTCTCGGGACGTCCCGCCAGAGGCGTACCTATGTGGCAGTAGGAAGTTCCTTAGCCTGACCATTTGTTGGAAATCCATTCTTCAATACGCGCCTTGTACGGATTTAGTTGTAGAACCTGCCATTTACTTATGGTGGTCACCACTGTTTAGATGGTAGCTATAGTAGGCATAGTTCAGAATGTCTATGTTGGGTAGGATTTACATTATACTTTCGAAATGGTTTTCTACACTATGCACTAGTAATAATATCAAAGAAATTTTTTCGTATCAAGCATATTTGACTATCATAAGGAGAAATCTCCTCCAATTCTGCATTTGCATTGTGTGTGTGGCGGGGTGCCTTATGGTAATTTCATTTTCCAAAAAGCATTACGAATTTCAAATTTAAATTGTTTTGTTTGTTTTAAAAACCAAATGTCTTGTTTGCTCATACCAGTCCGATGACTGACCTGAAGTTTATTGTTCCTTTCTTAAACTCTGGGTGCCCACAATTTTCCCATACGGGCAGTTTAGAGTTGGGTTTTTTAGATAGTCAGGATTAGTAGATTATCTGGAGCTAGTTCAGTCTTTGGATCAGGACTACACTTGCTTATCTTTTGCATCGTTATTGGGAGTTCAAGCTATTTCTAGATTGGTGCCTTGGAGATGGAGATTACCGATGCTTTAGTTCTTTCTTGAAGATCATCTTCTAGATATTGTTCCGCTATTGATGTTATCTTTTCTTTCCGCTGCTATTGTCTTGTATCATATCTCTGATGTATATTGATATCTATTGTATCATCTGTTGTATCTTATTGTATCAGATATTGTATCAATGTTGTATATTGATATATGCTATTCATTTCTTCCGCTGTGTTGTACTTAATGTGTTATAAGCTCCGGCACAATTCGAATTTCAACATTTGGATCTACGGCATTCAGGTACAAGTGGAGTGCGGATGTCGATTTTCGAACGCTGGAATTTGGACCGTGACATTTTGGTATGAAAGCTGAAGGTTAAAACTTTAGCTCAAGAGTACAACACATTAAGTAACTCATTAGAGATAGGGTGAAGTATACCCTAAAATGAGTACCCTAAGATATCTATTCGAACGCCTCAGTAAATTCTCTTACTATCCACTGATAGTGAGTATGAGTGTGAGAAGAGAACGAGATAGGGGACCGGGGAGTACCACTACAAATGGTCAATACCCTACAACAGTGGAAATAACTTTCTCTATCAATCTCCTTTGATTCGATTCCAAATTCTTTTGATGGCTTCGTGACAGCTCCAGAAAGAAGTTTCGGTGTGATGGTGGCCTTACGAATCGTTGTAGAGTTACTTCGTATCTTCATCGGTTTCTTATCCGCTTTTCGATCTAAACTCTAATGAATTTGAAATTGAAAATTTTAAATAAATTGGAAATTTTAAATTGAGTTAAATTAGTTAATAGAATATGAAGCTAAATTTGAATTGTATCAAATAAACGATATCGGTTAAAATCAAATTTGAAACTCTATTGTAATTTCTTGTGTATATCGAAGTCCGAAGAGGGACAAGTTGGTATATACTTTGTGGTGTTTCGACCTAAGTTGGAATCTATATCTAGTATTTGAGAATTATGGAAGATTAAATCCATCTCTCTATTATCTAGGATCCGATATATTCTACGAACGATTAATTATCCCTTCGAACTAATCGATGCCCTTGCATATTCGTAGACCGGTGGACCCAAGTATCTTGTGAAATAATTGTATGAGTTTGTTCTCATATTGGTGATATTCTAATTTGGTAAGCCAAATGCAAAATATATATTTCGATTTGATCTGACCAATTATTTCTTTATCTATCATCTTTTCTTTGTTGTCTTCCTTGCAAATTTTGAGGACGAAATTTTTTTAAGGGGGGAATCTATAACATTCCTGAAAATTCATCTAGTTTAATTTTGCAATTAAATTTATTTTTGAAAATAAATTGTGAATTAATTTGAGATTTCTAGAATAAATAAATAATTTTTTGATTATAAATAGAAATTTAATTTGAAATTTAAGCATAAGTATCTTACCAATAAATATTGGGAATGAATAGAAATTTGATTTAAAATATAAGCATAAGTATTTTATAAACAAATATTGAATTTCAAAATAAATGTAATAAAAATAAAATAGAAATTAAAAGCTTTGAGATTAATAAAAAGTTAATGATAGTTTGTTTTCCTAAATTTTTAATTATATTAATATTTGGAAGTTGTAATAAAAAGAAAAAAATAGTGTACTCATTTTCAAAATGTTATTTTTAAATTAAATTTTCTTATATAAATAAATGTAACTATTTGTTAATATGAACAAAATTTTTAAATCCTTCTTTTCTTTTAAAATTTGTACAAAAAAAAGTATGAATGTAAATTGTATAAATATATAAAAATATAAATTTCTAATAGTAAAGATTTTGAAAATAAATCGAATTTGAGACTCTATATTTTAAATTAGTAAAAGTTTGATTTCTAAAATTTTAATGTATATTGATTTGAAAGTTATCTTTTGAAATCAATGTATATTTTGAAAGTATAAACATACACCTATGTGAATGTAAACATAAAGGAGTAAACAAGTAAACATTACATTAGATCTCATAATCATTTCTTTTTACAAATGGCACCTAATACAATTGCTTGAATTAAATAATAGGATTAAAAAATTATGGAAAACTCTCCATCTCCCCATATTCAAATCCTATAACATCTCACAAAATCTGTATATACGGTGACAATAGATTTAGAAACACACATCTCAATGTCAAAGAAAAAAAATCAAACTTACAAAACCTGTAAACACAAAGTATAACCAGAAAAAAGAGTGAAAAACAAAGAGAGTAGAAAAACTCAATCTAAAAGCAAATCAACCTGGAAATCAAGATAGCTTGAAAATAAAAAATCAAATGCAATTTCTACTCAAAACAAAATTCAATCTGGAAAAAAAAAAAATCAACTTAGAAATTTGCACAATAAAGATCAATGCAAAAGGAGCAGAGTTTCAGTTTGCCAGTGCAGTAATTTTCTAGGGAAATCCTTATGCAAGTGAAACTTCTTTTTAAAATCTGAATTTGGTGTTAGTAATCAGTAATGAAAACAAAGACTTAAACAATCATATCAATCAGTTACAGAAGGAAATCAAAGCAAAGATAGTTCAAAGGAAGATCTGAAAATAAACTTGAAATAGCAGGTCAAAAGCAAAACTGGGCAGTGAAAAGGCAACAATGAAAAATCAATTTCCAGGCCTAAGAAAAATCTTTCTCTGCTTTCCCCTCTGTTCTTAAACTATAAGGTGAGCAACTTTAATTTTTAAAACCAGTTCTTTGAATTCAATGCCTAAGAATCTTTGAGCAAGCCTTCATCTTTTAAACTTAATCATTATATATCTGGGTTATGCTTGTTAACTGGCTTCTCTGTTTTCAATATTCAGTGAGCAATCTAGCCCTGAATTTATCCTCTGTCTTGATGAATGTTTAAATGAATCGTCTTCTTTGGTATGTGATGATTTTGAAATGTGAAACTATGTATGTATACATATGGGATGTATGTCTGGAAACAGACAATCTTGCCTTTGTTCATTCCAGGTTTTAAAAACCTATTTGAAAATTTAAATTATTAAAACACAAAACATTTTTAGCTTTTGTTTGTTGAATGAAAAATGTTCATATGAGGATAACTTTTAAAAAATTAATATAAATAAGTCAAATTAGCAAATGGGTTACTGGAAACTAAAACTTACAGCTAAATATATATCTCTGTTTATATAACAGGTTTTGTAAATCTGTTCAAAAAGAGTCCATACCACGCAAAAGCATCAATATCATGCTTTGATCTTTAAAGAAAACTTGTTTGTGCTTGGCAAATCCAAATTTTAAAAATAATTTCAGAAAAAAATTATTAAGTAAATACTGTGAAAAATGTTTATTTGCAGTGAAACCATCATAAATCAGAAAATTCAAGTACCTCAATTTCAAGTTCTACTTACATATCTTGATTCGTGCTAGAAAGCAATGAATTTTAATGTTAAGATTATAATTTTTAAGTTAGGGAATGTCGTGAATTTTAAAGTTGAACGAAATTGTTAATTTCGTCGAATCCTAGTGATCGGAGTAATGATTAATCTTGAGATTGGAGTTGGAGCATGGTTGGAGGTCAGTGACCATAGAAAAAATACTCGCGCATTTTTTCGTTGATTGTGGCAATGGCGAGATGACGTTTTAGGGTTTTAAAGCTACTTTACTCATATGGGTTTGGAGAGGAACTGCGCCAATCTCGAGGCGTTTGGGCCGATCGCACGAATGGGGAACAGTGTGTTGGGGTTTGTCGTAGCTCCGACCAAACTTTCTTGGGCTCTGGTGGCCTGAGATAATATGGCGAGTGGTTTTTTGGTGGTCGAGCTTATTCCAGTATGGGTCAAACGACTAGATTTTGAGTTCGTCGACAATTGAGGGTTCTGGGGGTCGATGAGCTCGAGTCGATCACCAGTGACTTGTTGGTGATGGTCGCGATCTCGGGAGCATCGCCAGCGACCAGTGCACGTGCACGTGGAATCACTTGTATCAGCTGTTTCCGAAAGATGGTGGAAGAAGAAGACGGCTCGTGTTCAAGCACAAGGGAGAAGGCATTCGACTTGAAGTTGAGCTCGAGAAAAGGGACTATGGGCTCTGTAACAGCCCAATTTTTTTTACAAGTATTTTTCACTTGTATTTTTTTTTTTAAAAAAAAAAAAACTTTGGGGTTTATTTAAAGTGATTAAAACAAAATATGAAAAAAAAAATTATTAGGACTAACTAATAAGATCTCTGAAAAAATCAAGTTTTAATTAAGAAAACATTTATAGCTTAGGTGGTTAAGACATCTGGGCTATTCACGACAGGTCACGAGTTCGAGTCTCAGCACGATCAGAATTTCGAATTTTTTTTTTATGTATAAATGAACTGGGTAATCACGCGTTAAAAAGGGCGCGTAAATCTAGGGAATAAGTACCGTGTATATATATATATAAAATATGAAGAATGTAAACCAATTTAAATTTTAGTTAAGTATTATTTTTAAAGGATTTAGTGTATTTATAAACTGTTAAATATCGCGTTTAAAAGGACGCGTAAAATTTATGATAAGTAATGTAATAAAACGTGTAAAATTTAAAACGTTATTTTATATATATATTTTTGATGTTTTGTATTACGTCAGTTTGACGTACTTTTAAAATCATATATAAACACCTTTATGGATTAAAACATCAGTTAGTGATTTTTAAGACGAACGTTACTTTTGGTTGTAACTGACAGTTTGGTTTTAAATAAAATGTGTATATACGTTTCCATTTCCAAAAGCTTTGAAAAATTTTTGCCGTCATTTAATTAAATCAAACTAAAAAAATAATAATATATCAATTCTCATATAATTGGAACGGTTCATATTTTGCCATTCCTCTGATCACGAAACTTTATCTGCCTAAATCTACAATCACGCATATATCATTTGAAAGAAAATCAATTTTGCCTTCCTTTGCGCGTGACACAAAATTTTATTCTTTTAACATTTTTGGCATTTGCCTCTTACCTTTTTGTTTCTTGAGCATGTCACTGTATTCATTTATTCACGCAACCTAAATGGACTAATATATTTGATTGCCTAAAAATCAACTCATGCATTCAAATTTAACCTTGCCTATCTTTTCAAATTCTCACATTCCTATTTATATCTCTCTGTTTCCACTGCCTTTATTTTGCAAGATAAAATTTTTTTCGTTCCTATAATCACGCATATAAAATAAAAAAATCGTATTTAAATATCTTTATGGAGAAAAATATCAGTCAGTGATTTTAAGACGGACGTTATTTTGTTTTAAAGGACCGTTTGATTTCTTTTAATAAATGGTATACGTTCTTTGCCTAAAGCTTACATAAATATTCACCTTTTCATTTATGGGTATCAAACTAAAATCAAGATTTTAGCTAAAATAAAATGGATCACACGTGAGCAACATTAGTGCATTTGTATATATGTAACGTTCGCATTTTTGCTTATTCCTCTTACCCTCTGTTGTCATCAGCTTTACCAAACATCACGCTTGCCCTTCCTTTGATCAATATTCCCCTTATGTAACGTACAAACTTTATAAATCAAACCATGTATCACGCAAGTCATTTATTTCCCATAATCCAAGCTGCCATTTTCTCTGCCTTTTTGTTTACAAATTTTCGAATACTGATCAAACTTTATACGTTGGAAAAAAAAAAAAAATTATCCTTTTGCAAAACTGAAATGAGTTAATCACGCCACATCCCTTGATCACTGCCTTGCCGTTTCACAAATTCGTGTATAAATATGCCAGAGATCCACATCTCAACAAAAAGAAAAAAAAACTCACCACTCTTCAAAGCATTGCAAATTTTCCTCTGGCAATTTCGTTCGAAGCATCAGGTAATTGTCTTATTGTTTTCTCTTTCTTTTCCTTCCAGTTTTTTTCTTTCCTCAGTTTTTTTTTTTTTTCCTCATTTGATATGCTCGGCCACTCCAACCCATCTACTTCACCCGATCTAGTTGACAAACTTTGGAAATTTATGAGTCATCACATCTGTAGAAATCTAATATGTGTGTGCAAAGAGATGGTGTAGTTGACCCAGATTTAATTTAATGCTAGCTTAAAGTTTACGCGTACTATCACTACGGAAAAATGGGTTATTCATTGTATATATCATACTTAGTTTTGGGTCAAACAAAATAGAAAGTCAATAATGTTCATTGAAAAAAAAAACAAAAAGAAAAAGAAAAAGAAAAAAAAAAGAAGAAAAAAAAAAAAAAGAAAGAAATATATATGTAAAACAGAGGAAGGAGAGGAAGGGAAGAGGGAGAGGAGAGATTTGAGGGTACATGTACATGCGTGTATCAGTGAGAAGCTTTGCCTTTTTGCATATATTAGATAATTTACCTGTACTAAATGCATATCATATAGGAAGCAGTGCCTGCATATTTTTAACATAAATATAGTTCAGACCATATAGTGTGTGTGCAAGCATCTATTAAAAAGATCCATGCATTTAGTCGAAAGATTGGGCGAATTGTGCATGTGATATATATATTTTTTAAAAAAAAAAAAACACACACTGATTTCATTTGTAAATTAAATGCTTACAATTTATAAGCTTTCATTCCAAACAATATTTCAATTTGTACCGGACATTGATTTAATTCAATTTACTATTTAATATTATTAATTCATTAACTAAATTCACTACTTACCTTTGTTCTCTTATATGCAACTCTTAGCCTAATATAACAATTTACATCACTTCAATTTATTCGTCATTTTGTTTCAACTGTAAATACTTAGCCTTATATTCCCATGGTTTCATTTCCTTCTCAACATTTGCTTCATTATTAATTTTAAAATCTTTATTTCTTCTAAAGTAAATTTGCGTAAATCTTATTTAAATGACAAAATTTAATTAACGAAAATGACAGGTCGTTACACATATAAAAAAAAAAGGAGAATATTTATAATTTAGTAATGATATAATAAAATTTTATAAAGGAAGTAACGTGCAGATCAAATAATGTACTATCCATGCATTAGTTTGTAGTATAGGCTGGGTGAAAACTTTTGCATGTGTACACGCAAATCTAGTAGGAAATAGGCAGTGTGTTTTTGCGTGAAGGGAAAAAAATAAGGGAGTGAAGTATTTGCATTTCTTTGGGTTAAAGTGAGCGTACATTCTTAGTTGATATAGGCTTGGGCCGTGACCTTATGCATACTTCCAGTTGAAGTTTAGTAATGTGGTGGTTGTGCGTTTTGTTTAATTAAATAATAGAGTATATATATAAAAGGTAGAAAAAAAAAGATTTTATTTTGGGCCGAGTTGTTCGTCAAGTAGGGTGGTGTAGTGGTCGAGCGTATCGTGCCAAATTTCTTTGACTCTATTCGTTCCAATTGTTTCAAATATTTGCGTTGACCATAAATTTTAAAAGTCACGTATTCGGTATTTGGATCTTGTTATAGATTTGAATCTAGGCGTGACATCCAGGGAAATTTGATCGCTACCCTCTGTGCGTTTCTTTTTTTGGTGGATTTTTCATTTTCGCTTGAATCAAATTTTCTGCAGCTTTCAGGTGAGTTTTTCTCACCAGACATATGTACATATATTGTGTAAATTATCGCAAGTGTATGTGTAAACATTCTATTTAGATATTATCTGTCTGTAGTATGATGAAGAATGATGAACCCATTTAAATTGACATCTCATCATTTATTTATCTGTTATATTATTTCTGCAGTTATATTATTAATTGTTATTTACTGCTTAAATCACCACTGCAAGTTCCCTGTTAAAGTTGGATTGTTATGGGCTAAAATAATGATTATTGTTAAACTAGTCTGTTAACTGCTTAACTGATAACTTGGGATTGCGGGTTTGAAATGATAGAACCCGGGGTTTTGTAAATTACGGGTTGAAATGATATAAATCCGTATCACTTGACCTAGGTTAGAAAATTTTATACAGGCCCGTGGTCCTTATAATATTTTCTGAAATATTTAAAATTATTTTGGAAGTTAAATATTTGATTTAATATCTTTAAAGGATTTTTTTTATTTTTATTTTTGAATGAGTTATAAATGTTAATAAATAAATAAATATTTGAATAGAATTTTGGAATATAACTTATTTTGGAAATTATGGATTTTGAAAAATAAGCTTTCAGTTAATAAATAAATAGATAAATAAGTTATATTTGGAAATATTTATTTAGTTAAACAAATCTGCTACAGCATTTTAAATGCTGTCTTTTTGAAATTGGACTAGTTTTACCCGTAACTTTAGGTAGCATTTCCTAAGTGCTACAGAATCTAGAATTGATTGTTTTAAAACTCATGGAATTTGATAAATTTTATTTTATGTTAAGTTTGGAAAATCTTAAGATATGATATTTATAACTGGATTTTCCTTAATAAATTTAAGATGAATATTCTAGTATTAAGTGAATTTTGAAGATATTAAATGACTAACATTTGGAGTTTATTTATGGAATTTATGGGAATATTCAAGACTAAATAATAAAACATTGATTTGTTGAAAGAATAAAATCCAAACTTAGTTTTGAATAGGAAATACTCCAATTGGATATATATATATATATATATATATAGGAATTGTAATGGATTTGGGGACATAAAGTGATATTTAAATTATGGTTTAAACTTTAAATAAAGAAATATATTTGTAAAGCTATATAAATTATCTTCTTTACAAAGTAACCATAAAGTTAAACCATTATTCTATATACCGTTGAATATCCAAACCATTTGTGTGTTGGGAGTTATGGTTTTAAAGTAAAAATTCCAAATATTATGTTTTGAAGATATAATTCAAATATTTGGCTTCCAGATATTATAAATTTTAAGCAGTATGGTTTTTGGAAAGAATTATATTTGAATATAACGATATCATATTGTTTTTGGGTTTTAAAATGATATCGTATTTATAATTTTGAAATGGAAATGTTTATTCTGGTTTTAAAGTATAAAATGTTTTAAATGACCACGGGTTATAATAACGATGGGTTGGCAAAGAGACCGGGATCGGATATGGACATACTCTCTGTCGATACCGAAAACCACTTTGACCAACCGTGTACGCGGTGGAGATTCCAGAATGAAGTAGGTCGGTGGTGGCGTTTCTTGAAAGGTATATACGTGGACCCGACTCCCGTGAGTTGGCTTAAGGTGGCTAAAACAGGAGCGATTCTCGGATTAATGAGGTAGCTCCTCTGATCGAACGCACTTCTTCGTATACCATTCTATTACTCTTGTTATTGTTTGGGTGCACCCTTGATTTGGGAGTGTTGTTCGAGGTGGGCGGTCGCTGCGGCTTCGCGTTACCACCGGTCCGGATAGCAATTGGTATATCTACCCTGGCATTGCCTCGTTGTGCCGTGTCACCTACCATATCGAGCCTTGTACGAGTTTGGTTTTCTCCCGTAGCCCGTGTGGTATCCTCTAGTTGCTTCCCGAGTAGGAGGAGCTATGGTATTGGATGGACTACTGGGACTATTACGTGTTAAGGTGGAAAATGTAAAGCCTTAACGCTATTTAAAAAGTAAGTTTATTTTATAAATAGACACTATTATAATAGCGCAATATACTACATAGTAAATAGTTTAACGGATCCTTAGAGGATGGGCGGTCCCAAGCATCCTTTAAGTTACTTGTTCTATATTACAGTACACTTGAATTAGCTTACATTATATAAGTATGTATGTCCTGACTCGAGTGTTATGTTTTATTTTACGCTCGGGTCAGCCTGAGTTGCAGTTTCAGTTTTTCTCTCCGGAGCTAGGTCATCCCGTAGATCATTCGTGCTGCCGGAAGCTTTTCAGTCCCTATCTTATCTGCAATCAAGACTTTGGAGGAATCTGTTTCTATTTATGTCTACAGCTGTATTGCAGATTCTAAACTATGTAAATTCTTTTTGGTTAAAAGTTTTATGGTGGCTTCATGAACCACTAAATATTTTATTTCCGCTGTGAGTTCTGATATCTGTGTATATGATTCTGTGATTTTATTTACTGCATATTCTGAGTTTTGCCAAAATTATTCTACAACGCAGTACTTTGAACACTTCAAGTCCGACATGAGCGGATGCGAAGGGTTGAAAATATTGGGTTGTTACATTTGGTATCAGAGCTTTGGCTCTAGGCAAAACTTAGAATGTATGGTAAAATTGATTTACAGAATCACTTTCATTTGAGCTTGAATCTCTTCCTTTTCGAATTTTGGAACGTTCCCTGCGGTTCCGAAGTTCATTCGTGTCCCTCACTATTCATTTTTCCGATTCTGGAGTATCCCATAACTCCACTTCGGATGATCTTTATAGTAAATTGGCGGTTTCGCCAATATTCTAATATAGGGGTGAAACTCCTTTACAACTAGCATTGATTCACCGGAGATTTATATTTATCCTCAGTTTAGATGCTAGTATCTTTGGTTATTCTAAACTCTATCTCTTCAGATCGAATGTAGATTTACCCTAGAAAATCCACATCGATCTTATTCTTTAAGTCACGGTTGACCCGGTTAAGGTTGCCCGCGATTTATATAAACTTATCTGGTTCCTTATTCTGTTATTTAACCATCGGATCTTCTGATTCCAACTTATCTTTAAATCAAAATTCTCTTTAATTTGAGTCCTTCAAAATTTGAATCTCTATCCTTGTTTTGAAAAAAAATTTATTCCTATATTTGGGAAAAATCTAATATTATATATATAAGTATAATTTTCAAAATTTAACTAGTTGTTTAGAGATAATAGTGTTTGATTTTATTTATGGTTTTGTAAACCATTGGTTTTGTCTTATATAAATAATTGAACTATAAAACATGGTTATAAATTTATTTAGAAACAAAAATGAATTTAAAACAAGAATTTAAGAATTTAATTTCTGATAGTTTCAAACCTTGTGTTTAAAGTCTTAAAATGATATATTATTTAAATTATTTTCGAATATAAATTTGTTTCCAAAGAATTTTAAAAGTTTTAAAAATTAGTGCTCTTCTCTTTGTCGCTGGAAAATAATTTCGGTGATGACTACAACATCATCGACATTCATTTTCGAGTATCAAAGTAAAGAGACCACGTTGTAGTTTTGTTTCAAAAATTTAATTGATTTGAATTTCTAAATATGACTTAATTTATAATATATATAGATATATGATTTAAATTGATTTGACATATCCTATATGTATGTATTTATTTATCTTTAAAGGGTTTGAAATTAATTGGAAATTTAATTCATAAATTTATGTTAAAAGGTGATTCTAATGATAAAATAAAGTCAAATTTGGAATGAATATTTAAACTTGAATAATATAGTTGGAAAATTTTACTTGTATAAATTGCATGCCAATATAACTTACCTAAATCATTCATAAATTAACTATGTAATTGGATAATGTATAATATAAAAGGATTTATAAATAAAATTTGAGTGGTTATAATAAATGTTATACACTTAAAGTTTCAGTTACAACAAGACAAATAGAGGTAAATAGAAATAAAATAATAATTGAATAATATACAATATCAAATGGTGTTAAAGGAAATTTAGAAATATATTGGAATAGTTATATTAAATATAATCTACTTTATATGTGCGATAGATATATTAAGCAGAATATATTTAATAATAATCTGGAATAAAGAAAATTAAATTTGTTGAATAAAAGATGATTATTATAAATGACTATACAAATTTTGATTTTAGAAAATAATTGGATAATAAGATAATTAATTTGGAAATAGTTAAGATTGATTTAACTTCTGTAAAAATCAAATGAATTAAATCAATTACTGAATATTAATTAATTTAAATTGAAATTATATGGTTTAGAAATTGAGAAAAGATGAGAAAAATAGTGAGAAAAATAAATTTAATTTGGAATAAAGAAGAAACTAAATGGGGAATTTTGTTTATTTTGGGAAATGGTAAATTTACTTTAAAAAATTAAGTTAAATTACCATTTCAAATTTGGATTAAAATTAAACATTTTAAATTAGAATGTTATAATACCTTGTGAAAAATTTGGATAAAAAAAAAATATGAATGATTTTTTTAAGTGTAGGGATATTATACAAGTAAATATGTAAATAAATAAATATTAAAATTTTAAGTATAAATAGATGAAATCAAAGATTAATTTAAAATTGAATTTTATTGTTTAGATTAATGATTCTAATTTAAGTTTTAATTCAGTTTTCTTTCACGTTGTTTCTATTCCCCTACCTTCTTCCTTTTCGAGGACGAAAAGTTCTGAGTGGGGGAGAGTGTAACAGCCCAATTTTTTTTACAAGTATTTTTCACTTGTATTTTTTTTTTTAAAAAAAAAAAAACTTTGGGGTTTATTTAAAGTGATTAAAACAAAATATGAAAAAAAAAATTATTAGGACTAACTAATAAGATCTCTGAAAAAATCAAGTTTTAATTAAGAAAACATTTATAGCTTAGGTGGTTAAGACATCTGGGCTATTCACGACAGGTCACGAGTTCGAGTCTCAGCACGATCAGAATTTCGAATTTTTTTTTATGTATAAATGAACTGGGTAATCACGCGTTAAAAAGGGCGCGTAAATCTAGGGAATAAGTACCGTGTATATATATATATAAAATATGAAGAATGTAAACCAATTTAAATTTTAGTTAAGTATTATTTTTAAAGGATTTAGTGTATTTATAAACTGTTAAATATCGCGTTTAAAAGGACGCGTAAAATTTATGATAAGTAATGTAATAAAACGTGTAAAATTTAAAACGTTATTTTATATATATATTTTTGATGTTTTGTATTACGTCAGTTTGACGTACTTTTAAAATCATATATAAACACCTTTATGGATTAAAACATCAGTTAGTGATTTTTAAGACGAACGTTACTTTTGGTTGTAACTGACAGTTTGGTTTTAAATAAAATGTGTATATACGTTTCCATTTCCAAAAGCTTTGAAAAATTTTTGCCGTCATTTAATTAAATCAAACTAAAAAAATAATAATATATCAATTCTCATATAATTGGAACGGTTCATATTTTGCCATTCCTCTGATCACGAAACTTTATCTGCCTAAATCTACAATCACGCATATATCATTTGAAAGAAAATCAATTTTGCCTTCCTTTGCGCGTGACACAAAATTTTATTCTTTTAACATTTTTGGCATTTGCCTCTTACCTTTTTGTTTCTTGAGCATGTCACTGTATTCATTTATTCACGCAACCTAAATGGACTAATATATTTGATTGCCTAAAAATCAACTCATGCATTCAAATTTAACCTTGCCTATCTTTTCAAATTCTCACATTCCTATTTATATCTCTCTGTTTCCACTGCCTTTATTTTGCAAGATAAAATTTTTTTCGTTCCTATAATCACGCATATAAAATAAAAAAATCGTATTTAAATATCTTTATGGAGAAAAATATCAGTCAGTGATTTTAAGACGGACGTTATTTTGTTTTAAAGGACCGTTTGATTTCTTTTAATAAATGGTATACGTTCTTTGCCTAAAGCTTACATAAATATTCACCTTTTCATTTATGGGTATCAAACTAAAATCAAGATTTTAGCTAAAATAAAATGGATCACACGTGAGCAACATTAGTGCATTTGTATATATGTAACGTTCGCATTTTTGCTTATTCCTCTTACCCTCTGTTGTCATCAGCTTTACCAAACATCACGCTTGCCCTTCCTTTGATCAATATTCCCCTTATGTAACGTACAAACTTTATAAATCAAACCATGTATCACGCAAGTCATTTATTTCCCATAATCCAAGCTGCCATTTTCTCTGCCTTTTTGTTTACAAATTTTCGAATACTGATCAAACTTTATACGTTGGAAAAAAAAAAAAAATTATCCTTTTGCAAAACTGAAATGAGTTAATCACGCCACATCCCTTGATCACTGCCTTGCCGTTTCACAAATTCGTGTATAAATATGCCAGAGATCCACATCTCAACAAAAAGAAAAAAAAACTCACCACTCTTCAAAGCATTGCAAATTTTCCTCTGGCAATTTCGTTCGAAGCATCAGGTAATTGTCTTATTGTTTTCTCTTTCTTTTCCTTCCAGTTTTTTTTCTTTCCTCAGTTTTTTTTTTTCTTCCTCATTTGATATGCTCGGCCACTCCAACCCATCTACTTCACCCGATCTAGTTGACAAACTTTGGAAATTTATGAGTCATCACATCTGTAGAAATCTAATATGTGTGTGCAAAGAGATGGTGTAGTTGACCCAGATTTAATTTAATGCTAGCTTAAAGTTTACGCGTACTATCACTACGGAAAAATGGGTTATTCATTGTATATATCATACTTAGTTTTGGGTCAAACAAAATAGAAAGTCAATAATGTTCATTGAAAAAAAAAACAAAAAGAAAAAGAAAAAGAAAAAAAAAAGAAGAAAAAAAAAAAAAAGAAAGAAATATATATGTAAAACAGAGGAAGGAGAGGAAGGGAAGAGGGAGAGGAGAGATTTGAGGGTACATGTACATGCGTGTATCAGTGAGAAGCTTTGCCTTTTTGCATATATTAGATAATTTACCTGTACTAAATGCATATCATATAGGAAGCAGTGCCTGCATATTTTTAACATAAATATAGTTCAGACCATATAGTGTGTGTGCAAGCATCTATTAAAAAGATCCATGCATTTAGTCGAAAGATTGGGCGAATTGTGCATGTGATATATATATTTTTTAAAAAAAAAAAAACACACACTGATTTCATTTGTAAATTAAATGCTTACAATTTATAAGCTTTCATTCCAAACAATATTTCAATTTGTACCGGACATTGATTTAATTCAATTTACTATTTAATATTATTAATTCATTAACTAAATTCACTACTTACCTTTGTTCTCTTATATGCAACTCTTAGCCTAATATAACAATTTACATCACTTCAATTTATTCGTCATTTTGTTTCAACTGTAAATACTTAGCCTTATATTCCCATGGTTTCATTTCCTTCTCAACATTTGCTTCATTATTAATTTTAAAATCTTTATTTCTTCTAAAGTAAATTTGCGTAAATCTTATTTAAATGACAAAATTTAATTAACGAAAATGACAGGTCGTTACACATATAAAAAAAAAAGGAGAATATTTATAATTTAGTAATGATATAATAAAATTTTATAAAGGAAGTAACGTGCAGATCAAATAATGTACTATCCATGCATTAGTTTGTAGTATAGGCTGGGTGAAAACTTTTGCATGTGTACACGCAAATCTAGTAGGAAATAGGCAGTGTGTTTTTGCGTGAAGGGAAAAAAATAAGGGAGTGAAGTATTTGCATTTCTTTGGGTTAAAGTGAGCGTACATTCTTAGTTGATATAGGCTTGGGCCGTGACCTTATGCATACTTCCAGTTGAAGTTTAGTAATGTGGTGGTTGTGCGTTTTGTTTAATTAAATAATAGAGTATATATATAAAAGGTAGAAAAAAAAAGATTTTATTTTGGGCCGAGTTGTTCGTCAAGTAGGGTGGTGTAGTGGTCGAGCGTATCGTGCCAAATTTCTTTGACTCTATTCGTTCCAATTGTTTCAAATATTTGCGTTGACCATAAATTTTAAAAGTCACGTATTCGGTATTTGGATCTTGTTATAGATTTGAATCTAGGCGTGACATCCAGGGAAATTTGATCGCTACCCTCTGTGCGTTTCTTTTTTTGGTGGATTTTTCATTTTCGCTTGAATCAAATTTTCTGCAGCTTTCAGGTGAGTTTTTCTCACCAGACATATGTACATATATTGTGTAAATTATCGCAAGTGTATGTGTAAACATTCTATTTAGATATTATCTGTCTGTAGTATGATGAAGAATGATGAACCCATTTAAATTGACATCTCATCATTTATTTATCTGTTATATTATTTCTGCAGTTATATTATTAATTGTTATTTACTGCTTAAATCACCACTGCAAGTTCCCTGTTAAAGTTGGATTGTTATGGGCTAAAATAATGATTATTGTTAAACTAGTCTGTTAACTGCTTAACTGATAACTTGGGATTGCGGGTTTGAAATGATAGAACCCGGGGTTTTGTAAATTACGGGTTGAAATGATATAAATCCGTATCACTTGACCTAGGTTAGAAAATTTTATACAGGCCCGTGGTCCTTATAATATTTTCTGAAATATTTAAAATTATTTTGGAAGTTAAATATTTGATTTAATATCTTTAAAGGATTTTTTTTATTTTTATTTTTGAATGAGTTATAAATGTTAATAAATAAATAAATATTTGAATAGAATTTTGGAATATAACTTATTTTGGAAATTATGGATTTTGAAAAATAAGCTTTCAGTTAATAAATAAATAGATAAATAAGTTATATTTGGAAATATTTATTTAGTTAAACAAATCTGCTACAGCATTTTAAATGCTGTCTTTTTGAAATTGGACTAGTTTTACCCGTAACTTTAGGTAGCATTTCCTAAGTGCTACAGAATCTAGAATTGATTGTTTTAAAACTCATGGAATTTGATAAATTTTATTTTATGTTAAGTTTGGAAAATCTTAAGATATGATATTTATAACTGGATTTTCCTTAATAAATTTAAGATGAATATTCTAGTATTAAGTGAATTTTGAAGATATTAAATGACTAACATTTGGAGTTTATTTATGGAATTTATGGGAATATTCAAGACTAAATAATAAAACATTGATTTGTTGAAAGAATAAAATCCAAACTTAGTTTTGAATAGGAAATACTCCAATTGGATATATATATATATATATATATATAGGAATTGTAATGGATTTGGGGACATAAAGTGATATTTAAATTATGGTTTAAACTTTAAATAAAGAAATATATTTGTAAAGCTATATAAATTATCTTCTTTACAAAGTAACCATAAAGTTAAACCATTATTCTATATACCGTTGAATATCCAAACCATTTGTGTGTTGGGAGTTATGGTTTTAAAGTAAAAATTCCAAATATTATGTTTTGAAGATATAATTCAAATATTTGGCTTCCAGATATTATAAATTTTAAGCAGTATGGTTTTTGGAAAGAATTATATTTGAATATAACGATATCATATTGTTTTTGGGTTTTAAAATGATATCGTATTTATAATTTTGAAATGGAAATGTTTATTCTGGTTTTAAAGTATAAAATGTTTTAAATGACCACGGGTTATAATAACGATGGGTTGGCAAAGAGACCGGGATCGGATATGGACATACTCTCTGTCGATACCGAAAACCACTTTGACCAACCGTGTACGCGGTGGAGATTCCAGAATGAAGTAGGTCGGTGGTGGCGTTTCTTGAAAGGTATATACGTGGACCCGACTCCCGTGAGTTGGCTTAAGGTGGCTAAAACAGGAGCGATTCTCGGATTAATGAGGTAGCTCCTCTGATCGAACGCACTTCTTCGTATACCATTCTATTACTCTTGTTATTGTTTGGGTGCACCCTTGATTTGGGAGTGTTGTTCGAGGTGGGCGGTCGCTGCGGCTTCGCGTTACCACCGGTCCGGATAGCAATTGGTATATCTACCCTGGCATTGCCTCGTTGTGCCGTGTCACCTACCATATCGAGCCTTGTACGAGTTTGGTTTTCTCCCGTAGCCCGTGTGGTATCCTCTAGTTGCTTCCCGAGTAGGAGGAGCTATGGTATTGGATGGACTACTGGGACTATTACGTGTTAAGGTGGAAAATGTAAAGCCTTAACGCTATTTAAAAAGTAAGTTTATTTTATAAATAGACACTATTATAATAGCGCAATATACTACATAGTAAATAGTTTAACGGATCCTTAGAGGATGGGCGGTCCCAAGCATCCTTTAAGTTACTTGTTCTATATTACAGTACACTTGAATTAGCTTACATTATATAAGTATGTATGTCCTGACTCGAGTGTTATGTTTTATTTTACGCTCGGGTCAGCCTGAGTTGCAGTTTCAGTTTTTCTCTCCGGAGCTAGGTCATCCCGTAGATCATTCGTGCTGCCGGAAGCTTTTCAGTCCCTATCTTATCTGCAATCAAGACTTTGGAGGAATCTGTTTCTATTTATGTCTACAGCTGTATTGCAGATTCTAAACTATGTAAATTCTTTTTGGTTAAAAGTTTTATGGTGGCTTCATGAACCACTAAATATTTTATTTCCGCTGTGAGTTCTGATATCTGTGTATATGATTCTGTGATTTTATTTACTGCATATTCTGAGTTTTGCCAAAATTATTCTACAACGCAGTACTTTGAACACTTCAAGTCCGACATGAGCGGATGCGAAGGGTTGAAAATATTGGGTTGTTACAGGCTCGAGTTGATTCGGGGGTGTTCACGTAGGCAAGTGATTTCTAGGTTCTAACTTTTAAAATCAAAACAAGTTTAAAAATATGGAAGGGGGAAGAACTCGGGTTGTTCTAGGAAGAACTCGAAGTCGAGTTTGTGAATTTGTGGGTTTGGCTCGGGTAAAGGGAAGTGTGGCTCGGGAAGTGATAATACAACAAGTTTTTCTTTAGTTAAATATTTAACAAAGTTTAAAAACTATTTAAATGTTTAAAGAAAGTTTTGACAAATATAGGAGGGTGAACTAATGATTAATTTAATAAAGTTTTCAAATTTATTAATCATATTTTAGAAGTTAAAATGAAAACTAAATGAGTTTTTATCAAAGTTACAAAATTTAATTTTTAAGTTAAACATTAAAAATTGATTTGTTTTTAAAATAATATAGATATTATGATATTTTATTTTTAATGCTTTCAAATAGAATCTAATAATTAACTATAAGGATAGGTGATTAATTATCAATATGATTAAATTAAAGGGTTCTTTGTTTTAATCAAAGTGATTTGTTAAATTTTATTAATCCATTAAGAATTAAAGTAAAATAATTACATGAATCGGGTTAATTAAATAATGACTTAAAGATTTAATTAATGAAAGTATTTAAGGGATGAATTATTAATAAAGATAATTAATTAATTAATTAAGTAATTAAGGGTAATTAATTGCTTAGAGATAACTACTTAATTAAAAGTAACTAATTTGTGATTGAAGGTTGGTTAACCAAGTGATCAAACAATAATTAATTTAAGGATAACTAATTAATATGATTAATTAATTAAATGTGATAAATTAAGGATAATTAACTAAAGGTTAATTAATTAGTAAAGGTGATTAAGAAATGTTAATTAATTGAGGAGTAATTAATTAATGAAGTTAAATAAGAATAATTAATTAAAGAATAATGAATTAATTAAAAGGATAATCATTTAATGATTAAAGGTTGTTTAATTAATAATTACATTTTAATTAATTTATTATCAGTTGTTAATTAATAAATGATTAAATAATAATTAATCAAATAATTTGTAATCGATTAATGTTAATTAACCATAATTTACTAATTATTCATAAGTAATTAATCTGATTCTAATTAATTTAAAGGATTAACTGATCTCACCTATGAAAGTTTGGATTCTATTGGATGATTGTTTGATACCCTTGATATGTTCTATTCTGATTGAGCTGTGTTTGATGCAATTTATTATCTGTGATATATATATAAGTATGACCTGTGAATAAAAGGTAAACGTTATGGTTTATACCGCTTATCAAATATAAGCGTTATAGTTTATACCGCTTATCAAATATATTGCTGTATTTGAAACTGTGCTGATTGATGATGTGGCACTTTTATTGTGTTAAACCCCTGGACCACACTCATACACACACAAATATGGATTGCAAGTGGAAATGTGTTAAGTCACAGATTCTGATATAATTTTAAAGATTGAACTTTTGAATTCGAAATAGTTTTGGATTTAGAGTTAGAAGTTGTGACGATCCGAAAATTTTAACGAATTAAATTGGAACAATTAATTGATTTTAAAATATTAAAAGTTAATTTTAACCTGAATTCAAGATATCAATATTTATTTGATAATTAAATCATTGAATTATATAGTTTAAATATTGCATGTAATAATTGAAATTGGGTAAATTGTTGAATCTGAAATTTTTAAGCCTGTTTAAAATAGTTTGAAGGATTATAAAATTTATAATGATGATACTGAAGATAATAGAAGGGTTGGAATTTAATTTAAGGGTGATATGTTCAATTTTGAAAATATATCGTAAAATAGCCTTCCGAGGCACAGTCTTGGAATTCGACGAAACTAGTTCCATTGGATCCGTAATAGTTAGTTATTATCGGATTTCAATTTTCGTAGCAATCGGAGTTGTCGTTTGACCGTGGCAGTCAAAAACGCTTCGAACTATTTTAATCGATTTAATGATCATTTACTTCCGTAACTCGCGCATGCGATCAAATTAGCCACCGAAATACGTTCCATCGTGTTCGGAACGTGGGTAAAACCTTGTAATCACCTAACGACATTGCTTAAGAGGAGTTCGAAAAATTTCAAGTAACGATTAACGAGGCGTTTGAAGTTTTACAATATAATTAAATTTAAGAAGAATTTAGCAAGATATTTTCGATACAAAGCGTATTCTGGACGCCATCCCCAACCCTATATTTCATCCCCGTCTTCCCCCTTAGTCTCGAAGCAGAATTGAACTCAAATCTCTAATAAAAAAAAGATAATGGCCGCACCCTTCAGAGAAAACAAAATGAAATGAAAATCAAATTAATGGCCGAAGCTCTCGTTCAAGCTTCTACGACCTGGATCGATTTCGAATTCATACGCAAGAGGAGAGGCGCGCGATGGAGGATCGAGGTTCGAACTCGAAGTTGCGTGGTTGGGTCGCGGAGGCGACGAGAGGTTCAGGGCTCGGTTAGGGCTTCGAAGTGGAATCTAGTAGTTGCGATGAGGGGGACTCGGACTCGAAGGTGGAAACATCGCGTGCGATCTGCTAGTGGGGATCGCATGGATGATGGTTGGGAGTCGTGTTGACTTGCGATATCACGAAGGAAGGAGGGTTGGTTCGAGCTGAAGGTATTTGCATCTTATTCTCTTCAATTTAAATTTGAGATAAATACAGAATTGAAAAAAAAAAGAAAAACAAAAAAAATAAGTATATAGTTTGAAGAAAATTTTAACTGCAAGGGAAGGTATAAGATATACAGTTGGACTTAGAAATGAGATTTTTTTTTAAATTGGTATGTATATTTGTTTTCAAAAGCAAGCATGTAGTTCAAATAAAGGAACAGGAATAAACATAAATATACATATTCACATTTTAGGGCTACTAGTTTGTTTTAAAGATAATGTATTCTGGTGATTAATCAGCTTATTCAATTTTTGCAGTCGCTGAAAATATCTTATTGAAAGAACATTAGTTTGAAATTAAATCAATAGTTTAAACCAAATTGCTGGTGTAAATTAAATAAATGGATAGTAATTGATTGATCGATTTATTTCAAATATTAGTAAAATCATCTAATATTTATACAAGGGCTGAAGCTTGATGGAAACAAGCTGGTTTGTAGTGGATGGCCAAACAAAAATCAAAGGTGAGTAAACCTAACGCTTCTGAATTTTATTCAAATTGAAATGGTTAAATTTAAAAGATTGGTTGAATGGTTGAATTGGATTGATATGCCACATTGTATAGTACTATATAGTACATACTGGAATGATTGATATTCGGTGATGAATATTTTTGGTATTTTAACTGTTGAATGCTGTGGTTTGCTTGAATATTTCGGTACCATAAGTTATCGAAATATATAAATTGGAATTTTGGAAGAAAAATAAGGGTGATTAAACGAATGATTAATTAATTCAGTAATTAATAATTTGGGTTGATTAATATAGTAATTCAAGGTTTGGATTAATTAATGATGGGTTAAGTTAATTAGAATAATCATTTTGTGGTTTAATAATTAATTACTTAATGTATTAATAAAACAAAATTACTTTGTGTAATTAACCAAGAGATTAATTGAAATAACAAATTACGGAGTAATTAATTTATTAATGAAGTAAATAAGAAGATAGTTAATTACAGGTCGGGGGTGATCGAGAATGATTAATATTGTCGTCGAATTAAAGTAAAATATAATTGGAAATCATTAATTTATATAATTAATGGAGTAATTAAAGATTTGATTAATTGAGATTAATTAATTCACAATAAGTGACATATGAGAAGTCAATTAATATAAGTAATTAAAAATTAACGTAATGGGTTATAGTAAATTAATTTGGGAAGTAATTAAACATTACTCATTGATTTGGTAAGAGTAATTAATATCGTGAAATTAATTAAAGAGAATTACTTGAATGGAATTGGAAGATAATTAATCCAGGGTTGTTAATTAAGATGAATGGATATAGAGGAGTTGATTAATTAATTGATTTGGAATTAATTAATAATCTAAGTGAATATGGTTAGAAAATTCAATTAGAATCAATTGAATTAATTTGTATGTGATTAAGCATTGCTTATGGATGATTGAATGATATGGGATGCTTTGAATGAGTTGATATCTCTGATATGAAATGTTGTGTATTCCATTTGGATAATTTGGGATTAGGATGACATGAGACCCGAGGAGACCGGGATCAGGTATTAGGAAACACCCGAAACCACTTCGGATTTAAAAAATAAATTGATGTGTGAATCAATAGACTGGAATGAAATGATTTAAGTGAATTGGATTATTTTATCAAAGTTTGGTACTTAGAAATTGATGTGAGGAATAAGTGTTGTCTATAACAAATTGTGAATTTGTTAAATTGATATAAGTTACCCCGAGTTTATATAAGTTGTTGGCTTTGGTATTCCATGTTCGTTGAGTTTACTCACGCTGGTTTCCAGCCTGACCCGGGTGTTACTTTGGTGTAATGCTCGGGTCAGACCGAGTATTACTGATTTTCAGATAGGTACGTTCTGGAGCTCAGGAGACGAGCTGGATGGCAAGTATGTATAGAGTATTTCCGCTGCAGTATATTATTATATATCCGTGACATGATTTGTATATGATCAGTGACTGTATATATGTGAAACTCTGATGTATTAAAGAGTAATCAACAGATAAAATATTCTTTTGTAAACTGTTATTATTTATTATTATATTTTATCCGCTGCGAATGTGAGATTTTGGTGTTCTGTTCTTCTTCTTCTATCTCTCTCTTCTTTCCATAACTATTTGGAATTTTCGGGTTAGAAAATTTTGGGTCGTTACAGTTGGTATCAGAGCGAGGTTAAGCGAGAACCTTGGCTCTGGAAGGGATTACTCATTGAATAGAGCCCGAAGTACTCTAGAATGAGTTGAGTGTGTATATATATATATATATATATATATATGAGAGCGTACTTGTTATTTTCTTATAAAGATTTTAAATGATTTTATACAAAATATATTTCGATATATAAAGCAATATTTCCTACTAATAAATATTAAGGTGATTGGTTGTTAAATTAATAGAATTAAATTAAGAAGTAATATAAAATACAACCAAACTGAAATCTTAAATTGGAATTAAATTAGGTGATAACGGAAATACAACCAAATTAAAATTAAATTAACTAAAAATGAAATTCTAGGATTAGAACTCAGAAATTAAATTGTTTAAAACTTTAAATGAACAAAGTTAAGTCGGTTTAAAAGTTAAACCAACCTTTGAGAATTAACTCGAATTTATATACTTCGAGATGGTTTAAAAGTGAGATTGAAATTGAACATAGTCCTATTGTAAAACAAAAAATGTTTGGAAGATTTTTAAGGGGTTTGTTTTGAAATTAAAACCTAGGGTGGTTTAAAATTTAAAGATAATTTGGTGTGTAAAGGACATAAATATGTATATATGCATGGATATACATGATATCAAAGATAATTTGAAATAAACTCTAAATGTTGAGTTTTGATCTTCCCTGAAGTGTGATGGAAAACCCAAAGCGATATAAGTTTTGAACTTATAAGAGGGAAAGAATTTTGAAATTTGAAGTGGGAATTTAAATTGAGTAAGATTGATTGGATTAAGCAAATTGAAATTTAACTTGGGAGAAGTTAAATAAGTGTGAATGAACAACTTGAATTGGGAATTTGTGTGATCTCAAATGAGTTTGAGATCTGAGAATTGAAAATGAATGGATGTTTTAAAATAAATTGGATGATATAATCCTATTGTTGTTAAAAATCTTTAAATTGTGGATTGGATTTATTTCAATGAATGAGAAATGAAGTGTGGTAATATATCCATTATTGAGATAAAAGAAATGTCTAACGTTAATTTGAAATTAAGGATATAGAATTACTTTGAACTGAAAATTTGAACAATTAAATTTGTTTAAGAATTGGTTTCAAACTAGAAGATAAAATTGGGTAATAAATAAAATTTTAAAATAAAATTATTGAACTCTTATGTAAACTTTGAAATAAGTAAGTAAAGATAATTTAAAATGGAATTTGATTTAAATTTGGAAAGAAATTTAGAATTAATTCAACTTGAATTTGGGGTTAAACCAATTTCAATGGAAATTGAAGTTATTTAAATTGGAATTGGAAGTTGGGAAAGTGAACAGTTTTGGCTCTGGACTATTTTCAATATAAATTGTTTTAATATAAACTGTTTTTAATCTATTTTCCTATGAATTTACTATATAAATCTATTTTCAATATAATTATTTTGGAGCTATTTAACTATTTTTTAACTATTTTCTAAACTTATTACTACTTTTCAACTATTTTTCGACTATTTTAGAATTAGTTAACTATTTTATAGCTATTTTGTAAACTAATAATTATTTTTCAACTACTTATCTATTTTTTAATTTTCAAGCTATTTTCTAAAAAAACAAACTGGTCGGAGTTCAAACTGTTATTGATTAAATACCCAACTGGGATAAGAATTGAGGTAATAATCCAAATGGGAATTAAGGCAAATGTGAATAAGTGAATGAAAATTTAAGTGAATGTGAATAAAAAGGAAATAGATATTGGAAAGAGTAATCAAATTTGAATATTTGATTTTGGGTAAAAAAAGTTATATCTTTGTTATATGTGCTCCCCTTGTTGAATCTATTGTTGGAAGAAAAAGGATTTTGGAAGTGTTTGAAGTTAAAAAGGAATTTTATACAAGTTTAAAGTGATCCAAAGTCTTAAAAATTATATATATCTGTATATATATATAAAGGATCTTATGAGGATTTTGGAAAGGGTTTTGGGAACCTTTGGATTTGGAAAGGCTTTTGATTTTTGGGTAAAATCAATATATAGAATTTGGAAAGCCTGTTTTGAGAATTATTGATTTTGGGATAATCGATTTTGTGTAAAGGAGCTTTGATAAAATTCATACTAGGTGTATGATTTGAAAGATACTATATGTATAGTATAAAATGTTTTGATGATGGCTCTGGGGAAAAAGGCGCTCCCTTGGAATGAGCTTCTCAAGAGTGCCACCGGGTGGTGCTGCCTTGAGCCCCAAGAAGGGGTTCTAAAGTTGATCCTGTGAGGGGTCCGGACAAAACTAGTTCCTGAGGATTATGAGTTGAGTATACCATAGCGTAAGTCGTGTGTGCCGCTGAGAGCCAACAGTTACATGGACTTTTGCTGCGATGGCAACGTAACCCAGGATGTAACTGCGACCTATGTTATAACATAGCGAAAGTCGTGTGTGCCGCTGAGAGCCAACAGTCTGTGTTTGATTTTATATTGGTAGACTGCGACCTATGTAGAAGTGGAGAAGTTTCATTTCGACAACGAAAATCAGAGGCCGCTGAGAGCCTGCAGTTGCATGGACTTTTGCTGTGACGACAACTGTGATATCCCGGAATTTCAGACAATATCAATTTAATAATCTTTATATAAAATTAAATTGATATTGACAATATTAATTAATAAAATATGTTTGGTTTAATAATCAGAATAAATAAATATTTAATTTGTGATTTGTCTTTTAAAATGCTAAAATAAATGTTTTAAATTATAATGTATATATATATTATAGTTTATCTTTGTTTTGGAATTTAATTTACATGAAAAATAAATTAAGTTTTGTTTTTAAATTCTAATAAAATATCTAGTAATTAGGAAATTATGTTTTAATTAATATTAAGCTTTTAAAAATCTATTTAAATTAATAACTTTATGGTTTGATAATAAATGTAATTGCTTAAAATTTGTCTTAGTTTAATTTTTGTTTTAAATTTAAATAAAAGTTGATTTTATTTCTTTTTAAAATATTATTTGATAAATATGATTTGAGTATATTTTATATAAGTTTAAAATATAAGATACCATGTGATTTAAATTCATTTATAATTTCTTTATAAATCATATTAAATTGTAAATTGATATTTGAAACCCTATTAATAAATATTCTATTTTTCTTAAATATAAAGAAGGATTTAGATAAGAAATAGAATCTTCATTTTAAATTTGAATAAATTGATTTTTGATTTCAAAGAATTTATTTGAATTTGGAAATTTTATTTTGAAACCCAAATTAATAGATTCTTTAAAACATTTGTATAAGTTTTAATTTATTAATTTGTTTTATTTACATTTTCTTTAAATAAGAAATTTACATAAGTATAGAATGAATTAAAGAAAGACCCTTTATAAACATTTAAAAAAAAAGAATAACTAAATTAAGTAAAAAGACAAGTGTTAACTTTTTAAGTATTTAACTACATGTGTTAATAAGTTAGTAGCTCTAATGACAAGTGTCATTAAATCTTTATTTTCTTTTAATAATTTTGTTAAATTCATTTCAGCCTCTTTTAAAATATTTTCATTTCCCTCATTCTCTTTTTCAAAACAAAGATAAAGAAATCAAAAATCTGAAACTCAAATTTCCTTTCAATAACAAAATCTGCTTATTCATTCAAAAAGCAAATCTAAAAGTAAATCATCTTCTCAAACCCAGATATAAATCACAACAACCTATAGTTCCTGCAAAATCATCTCTTCTACTTGGAATTACTGCATAATCAAGTTTGCATTGCTATTCATTCCTGCAAAATCAAAGCCTGAACTTGCATCTCTGTAAATTGGAGCAACCTGTAGTTTAAAACCTGCATGCATGAAGTAGATAATCAACATAAGGATTCAGTTTAAAGCTACTCAAGTGCAAATTTTTCAAGGGAACATTGTGCTCTGTTCTCCTGAGTTCCTGTGAGTAACACTTCTTTCAAATATCTCTAGTTAGATCTGGTTGTTTAAATATGTTTAGATAAGTTGTTTTTGTATTCATATTGGAAATCTTCTATGCATTTATGTGGTGTGATTTTTGTTGAACATGAATGGCCTGCATATCATCCCGAACTAAAGTTAGCAACCCAGTTTCATCTTTAAATTCATTTTGTTTTATCTATAAATTTTTAAGACTTAAGATTTAACCATATTTGTTAGTTTAACTTTAAACTAAATACAGAAGTTATTTTAACTTAAATAGAAAACTAAAATCATGTACTGGAAATCAGACAAGAAGGGAAACTCAGGTCCCTGAGAAAATTTAAAACTTGTAAATTCAGTAATTTAGATATACAAATTAAATACTTATAACCCATTCATGATTTTTAAGAGAAGAATCAAAAGTTCTAAGTTTGGTATGACTGGGGTATTACAGTTTGACCCAACTCTGGGTTTTAGGGTGTTTTTAATGATTATGGAATTCTAAAGTTTTGATATTTCTTCTGTATTTAGTAATGTGATTAGGTTTATCATAAAAATTATCAAATCTGTTAACTGGACTTTGAATTAGAAGAGGAAATGGAAAATATTCCTGTAAACCTAAGTTTTTAGCAAATGAAGGAATTTGATTTATTTGTGGTTCGAGTGTTGAGCTGTTTAGTGGGAAGGTAGATGGGTCTCTGACAAAGTAGTGGCTGGAGTTTCAACTGTATCGATGATCGGAGGAAGTTGAATGCTGTGTTGACAGGTTTGAGGAGTATTGGGGTATAGTGTGTTTCAGGTTTTAAAATAAAATAGGAAAACTACTCTGTTGAATTTTGGAAATTTGAAGATCACTGATGCTTAGGTGATCATGTTGGGTTTAAGGGGAATGATGGAGGAGGGTGATCATCACTGATGATCGGAGAGTTGGTCATAATGATGTGCATACGCACAGAGTCATTTTTGAATGGGGTTTTGGTTTTCTGTAAGTTGTAGGAAAAGACTCGAGTCATTTGAGATGTGACTCGAAGCAACATGCCTTAGAACTCGAAGTGAAGTGGCATTTGACCCGAAGTAAATTAGTATTTGGCTCGGGTAGATTTGGATACAGTATTTTGTTTCTCTGTAACCTGAACAATTTCAGGTTTTGATTTTTTTAAACTAAATTTAAAAAGGGCAAAGCAAGTTTGAATCTAAACGTAAAGCAAGATTAAATGATAAATTCAAATAGATTTTGAATTTCAGATTTTGGAATAATCAAGATTTGCAGGAAATGGAATATATAAGATTTAAAAACCTGCACTGTTTTTATATTGAGTGATTTTTAAATCCGAGAATAAGATTTTAAAAATAAGATTTAAATTTTAAGTTAAATATGAAATTGAAATCCTGGATTCAAATTTGAATTTGAATCTGAAAGTTTCAAAGAGAAATTAGGTTGATAAATTTAAATGATATATTTTAGTTGAATATTTTAAGTATGTTTAAAATGTGTTTTATAAAATCTGTAATGAAATTTAAAACAGGGTTTAATTTTAACCTTTGAATTTAAACCTGAGAACATGATTTGGACCTTAGTTGTAATATTAATAAGATTTGAAATTTATATGTTCAATATCATTTGAATTGTTTAAAATATTTTAAACTTGTTAAATTTGAATGCGGGATAAGTTAAACTATTCTTTTTTTTAAAAAAATACTTTAAAGATAAGTGATCCTTTAAAATGAAAATTTAAGAGTTTTTAAAATATTTAAAATCTTGTTTAAGTTTGATTTCATTTTAAATATTTAAGGAATTTAGAAATTTTAAAAGAAATTTGTTTTAAATGACTTTAATAATGATAATTTAATCATTAATGAGATAAATGATTTTGTTAATTGTTTTGAAAACTTAATTATCTGATTAAGGTAATTAAGATTTTAATTAATTTAATAATTTAATAATTAGGATATTAATTAAATAATTAAAGGTTTATTTAATTAATTAAAAGTTTAAGTAAGTTGATTAAATTTGATTAAAGTATGATTTAGAAATTAATTTAAATAAGATTGGATTAATTTAATTTAATTAATTAATGGAATTATTAATCAAGTAATTAATAATTGTTAAGTTTTAATTATCACTTGATTAATTTAAAAAAAAATAGAAATTAATAAATGGTTATTTTTAAATAAATTAAGAATTAATATTTATTAATTCAGTTAATTACTTTGGAGATGTAATTAAAGAATTTGTTATTGGTCATTAACTTAATTTTATTTTAGGATTAATTAATGTAATTAATTTTAATAATTAATTGTATTAATTAATTTAAAGATAATCATTTGAATTATTCAAGTATAATTACTTAAAAAAAGTAATTAAGGAAATTAATTACTGATTGTAATTAATTAAGTTGTTGATTAATTAAGTTAATTAATTAAGTTTAATTAATTTAATTTAATCATTTATTAATTTGAGAAGTAATTACTAATGTAATTAAAAATGGATAATTACTTAGTGAAGTAATTAACGAAATAAATTACTAGATGTAATTTAATGGAGGAGATTTGGAAATTAATTACTTTGTGTAATTAATATATAATTGGTACGTTGGATAATTACTTAAGTAAGTAATTAATTTGGGTTTTGATAAATAAGTTAATCAAGTATGATTAATCAATAGAGATAATTGATAATTAATTTAGTGGAATTATTTAAAATAATTTGAGATCATTAATCTAGATAATTAATGATGTGATTAAGGATTGATTAATTAAGAACAATTAATCAATGAAGGTATTAGTTAATTAATTAAGGATTAATTAATGAAGTAATTATAGGTTAATTACTGAACTTGGTTTGGATTAATTAATTTGTGAAATTAATTAGAGTTTAATTACTTGATGTAATTAAAGAATGATCAATCAAGATGATTAACTAGGGTAATATGTTAAGAATAATTAATTGATGTGTAAGCAAGATTTATATGGATGAGTAATTAATTTAATTCACTTTAAATTAATTATAGGATGTGATTTAATAAGTCATTGCTTATGAATGATGATTGATATTTATTACCCTGAATGGTTGAGATCTCAGTTATGAGATAAATGTTGTTGTGAGATTTGGATGTTATGGTTGCATTGAGTTGATAATATGATTTATCCGTTTGAGTTGATAATATAGATTATCTGATGTTATGATAATATTGATTATCTATTAGATGTTGAGAATTATCTATCTGTGTGTATATAGATAATATTGAATTGAATTGTTTTAAACCTTTAAAACAACTTGGCCCTAAAAGACACGCTTTGGATTTCGATGAGTCCGGGATCGGGTTTCCATATTTGGATATCCGAAAACCACATCGATTCCAAATAACGTTAGGTCGTGTATCAAAATGGAGCTTTGTGAAGACTCGAGGTGTAAGGGCTATACGTCAGTATAACTCTGTGGGTGATTCCGTAATGAGTTGACGGAATAGTGCTTATAGATTCGAGATGGTGGATTAGAGTGCAAGGGTTATCGTCATTAACTCTGAGGGTGATTCCAAAACGAGTGTAACGAGATAATGCCTTCAGTTTCGTTTGAACCCGGAACGAACTTGTATGGATCGAATGCTTTCAGAACATCGTCAGGTGGACGATGAGCATTCTAAGCGATGTGTCCTATAAAGGTAATCAAAGCCTCAAGCCTCATCAACCGGGAATGGCTAAAACAGGGGAGGTGCAGCAAGGCTTCGTGGGTAGCTCCCACTAGAGAGCGAGATTGATCCCTGTCTAGAGGTCCCTTTATATTCGGCTGTGTGGGCAGTTGGTTGCAAACAACTGCGGGGTTGTCTTGTTCGGAACTGTTCAGTAAGGAATGGGTCCAGCCTTGTGTTGCAGGGGAGTGGGAGTACTCCTCGGTACGGTGATCTAGGCCACGTACTGTGACGGGCGGTACCCCAGTAGCCCTGCCATTGTATGGAATCCAAAATCCAATAAGTGCCAACGGTTTTGATTGTATTACCCCCTTTTGTGGCTAGTAGCTGGAATTTAATCATGTAACAATTTCGGCTATTTCTTATTTATTTGAAAACCATAGACACTATTATAATATCATCGGATTTCCTATCAAATGTTTTGGTTAGCGTAAGGTAAAAACTTTTCCATGTTTATGTGTGGGAAGTCTTACGTGATACCTTTTCTTTTCAAAGGTTTTTAAAGTTAATTAACCTTAACCTGTTACTCACACCAGACCCATGTCTGACCCGGAGTTTATTTTTGTTTTTCATAAACTCTTGGGTACTCAAATTTTTTACGAGTAACCAAGGGATTCAGGTTAGCTTTGACGAATTATGGAGGAGCAATGGAGCAGGAGGCCTCTGCGTTAGATATAGTTCCGCTGTGTTATCTCTGTGTTGTGATTGTATTATGTTGTAAATACTAGACAGGCGTTCATAACTGTCTAGTATATGTGATGTGTATGCTATTTATCTCTGATTTGTATTGTATATTATGTAGATACTTATGTTATTAATATAATTTATTCGTTCCGCTGTTGAGATTCTAGTGTTGTTTCTTCTTTCTCTTCTTTCTTTTCTTCTTCTATCCCTTTCTTTCTTAATTCATGATGCGATTTTCTGGGAGTAGAAAGTCGGGTCGTGACAGTTGGTATCAGAGCATTAGGTTGAGTGAATACCTAGGCTCTGGAGTGGTGTCTTTCTTGAGAGAGCGTACTTGCAATTTTTATATAACTATATATATATATATATTTATTTCTATCTATCTGTTGGGTTACCCGTTCAGGTTTTCCAATGTGGGATATAAAGGTAGATTGGGGTAGTGGTGTGTATAACACAACTACCGATTGGTTGGAGTTTGAATGATTGGGGTTGGAAGTATATCTGTCGAGACTGTAGACCTAATACCGTCTCGAGTAAGTTTTGAAGCGGTGTATGGACTTCATTGATCTCTGAAGGTAACCTGTTAAGGTTCGGAGATTCATCTTTGAAGTTGGAAGAGTAGAGTTTGGATCTGTTGGCTGAACAGAAGCGAGTAATAGTATCTTAATATCTCAGGGAATAGTAGCTGCGTGATGAGATGCAGTGACTATGGATGTTTCCAAAGATGTTTTCTTTGGAACAAGTTTAAGGAAATAAGTCTGCTTCAGTGTTGTGGCTGAGTTCAGCAGGATGTTTTTGTGTGGTTTGAAGTCCGAGTTCTTGAAGAGCTTTGAATTGGGAATTCTTTGGCATTGTTGTCAGCAGTGCAACTCGGAGTGTTCTGGGTGTCAGCAGAGTTGTCTGGCTTAGCAAGTTTTCTGGAGATGGAGTTCAGAAGTAGTAGAGTAGAATCCATTTCTTCGATGGATTGGCAAGACCAGCATAAGCTGCTCTGATTGGTATAGAGAGAACAGTTTTCTTTGGATTTTAGATTGAGTTGATCGCAAAAGTGACTTGCGATGGTTGGATATTCTCTTGAATTGTTGAGATTTTTTTTTCTGAATATTTTCAGGAAAGTCAAGAGTTTGTTTTCATCTAGAGATTCAGTGGTATCAGTGATTCAACTAGTTGAAGGTTGGTTCCTTGAGATGGAATTTGTTGAAGCAACTCAGGATTTGAGGAACTTCTGAGTTTTCTCTTGGTTATTAGAGATCTTCTTGGTTATGTTGTCCAGTTGTGCTTGTGTTCTTCATCAGCATTCTTTTCTACTCCAGATCAGAGTTATGCAGCGGAAGCAGTTTGGGAGTGCATCTGCTTTCCTTTTCCGGATAGGAGAAGTTGTTTTCTTCTGATGATTGTGAGTGGAGTTGTTCTTAATCTTGATTGATCATGGAGGATCATTCGGATGGGTTGGTCTAGATTGTTTCTTGAGACATCAGCAAAGATTGAGCTGATTAGGTAGGAGGTAGGCAGCTCGAGACCATCCGAAGAGTTTTGTGGATCTGAAGTCTGGTTTTGGATAAGTTTTCTCAGTTTTAGGAGCTATAAATTTTGGGTAAGCTAGCTCTGAGATGTTTTGGATTACTTCTGTGTTTTGTTTTAAATAAGTGTTTGATTTTCTGGATTGAATTGCCAGTTTGGACAACTAAAATTCGATGAGTTTCACGTATCTCTACGGGAGTACGTGTATATCTATTTCTGGTTTTGGAATCAGCTGTTCTGAGAGATTTTGGTTGTTGAGTCAGACTTGTCTATAGTCTGATGTCTTGTTCAGTTATAGATCTGGATGAGTAGGAGTTCTGTAGCTTAGTAGTGTTAATTGTTTGGGTTCTATGGAGCGAGTAACCCGGTGTTTACTTGGGGAACTCAAGGAATCACCATCCAGAATTTTGTCTGGATAATTAATTTTGTTTGATTGGTTGAATTGATTTCTATGGATGTTAGCATATGTTTGATATATGCTTGGTTTTAAAATTAAAATCTAAAATAGGTTATTAAATTACCTTTGTTTTAAATTTCGGGGACGAAATTCTTTTAAGGGGGAAGGAATGTGATATCCCGGAATTTCAGACAATATCAATTTAATAATCTTTATATAAAATTAAATTGATATTGACAATATTGATTAATAAAATATGTTTGGTTTAATAATCAGAATAAATAAATATTTAATTTGTGATTTGTCTTTTAAAATGCTAAAATAAATGTTTTAAGTTATAATGTATATATATATATATATATATATTATAGTTTATCTTTGTTTTGGAATTTAATTTACATGAAAAATAAATTAAGTTTTGTTTTTAAATTCTAATAAAATATCTAGTAATTAGGAAATTATGTTTTAATTAATATTAAGCTTTTAAAAATCTATTTAAATTAATAACTTTATGGTTTGATAATAAATGTAATTGTTTAAAATTTGTCTTAGTTTAATTTTTGTTTTAAATTTAAATAAAAGTTGATTTTATTTCTTTTTAAAATATTATTTGATAAATATGATTTGAGTATATTTTATATAAGTTTAAAATATAAGATACCGTGTGATTTAAATTCATTTATAATTTCTTTATAAATCATATTAAATTGTAAATTGATATTTGAAACCCTATTAATAAATATTCTATTTTTCTTAAATATAAAGAAGGATTTAGATAAGAAATAGAATCTTCATTTTAAATTTGAATAAATTGATTTTTGATTTCAAAGAATTTATTTGAATTTGGAAATTTTATTTTTAAACCCAAATTAATAGATTCTTTAAAACATTTGTATAAGTTTTAATTTATTAATTTGTTTTATTTACATTTTCTTTAAATAAGAAATTTACATAAGTATAGAATGAATTAAAGAAAGACCCTTTATAAACATTTAAAAAAAAAGAATAACTAAATTAAGTAAAAAGACAAGTGTTAACTTTTTAAGTATTTAACTACATGTGTTAATAAGTTAGTAGCTCTAATGACAAGTGTCATTAAATCTTTATTTTCTTTTAATAATTTTGTTAAATTCATTTCAGCCTCTTTTAAAATATTTTCAGTTCCCTCATTCTCTTTTTCAAAACAAAGATAAAGAAATCAAAAATCTAAAACTCAAATTTCCTCTCAATAACAAAATCTGCTTATTCATTCAAAAAGCAAATCTAAAAGTAAATCATCTTCTCAAACCCAGATATAAATCACAACAACCTATAGTTCCTGCAAAATCATCTCTTCTATATCAATATACTTCACACATCTGAAAACATGACCCTTACCTTACAATGTGGGACTATTCTCTTCTCCTATTTTTAATAATTCATTTCAACTCAAAAAATTTCCAATAATTTCCCACTTGAATTTTTCAAAATTTTTCTCTTTGAGCAATTGGAACGAGGACCCATTGAAGGGAAAGTCTCACGTTCTATTATATATGATATAGGAGGGCAGTATGTCTTTCAGCATAGACAAACAATGGGTAACTGAATCAGATCTAAGATCTACATACTATATAGACGGGGTGCAGAAGTTCATTTGTTTTGTTGAAGAAAACAGTGGTAAGAAAGGAGTGTATTTATGCCCTTGCACCCGGTGCAAAAATATGAAGACGATCAAATTAGATGAAATTCATTTTCATTTGCTTAGATGGGGTATCATCCAATCATATACAGTGTGGTATTTTCATGGGGAAAAAAGGCGGAGATGGAAAAATAACAACCAGTTAGTCATGACACAACTACTGATGAGTCTGAACATATTAGGATGGAAGATCTGGTCAATGATGCAGATAGATTTCATCGTTTTCAACCTACAAATCCGTTTCCTGATCATGCTAATGTTGAGAGCAGTCTACTGATTATCCAGATTGGCAGGCCAATGAAAGTAAGAAGTATAAATCACTTTTTGGTAACGTAAAAAAGCCACTGTATCCTTCATGTTCAAAAGGGATTACGAAGCTGTATGCCATTGTGAAACTGAATAGCTTGTAGCCCCAATACGGCTTTTTAGATAATGGTGTGACTGCACTTCTCAAACTAATAAAGGAGTTACTCCCCGAAGGTAGCACGCCGTCGACAAAGTACTCCAACGTGAAGAAGATCATTAAGCAAGTTGGCATGAATTACAAAACTTATGATGCATGCATCAATGATTGCATGTTGTACTGGAAAGATGATGAGAACAAAGTTTCTTGTACGAATTGCAATGAACCTAGATATATGACATCATTAAACGAAGAGATAAAATGCACCAAAGTACCTCGAAAGACATTAAGACATTTTCCTTTAATTTCTAGATTGAAGAGACTGTATACTGTACCATGGATAGCAAATGCGATGACCTGGCATGGTCGTGCCAAGTCTGATCCAACCGTAATGCGTCATCCATGTGACACTTCTCAATGGAAAGCCGTAGATTCTTTAGACCAAAATTTTGCTGCCGAGCCACGAAATGTCACAGTTGGAATAGCAACAGATGGTTTCTGTCCACATGCTTCTCTATCTTACCCTTACAGTTGTTGGCCAGTAATTGTAGTATCATATAATCTTCCTCCGTCTATGTGCATGAAAAGGGAGTTCTCAATGTTAACATTGTTGATTTCTGGGCCAAAACAACCAGGAAAAAATATTGATGTTTATTTACAGCCGTTGATAGACGAGTTAAAGCAGTTTTGGGAAGGAGTCGTTACATTTGACTCGTTACGTAAATCTGAGTTCACAATGAGAGCTAGGGTGCTGTGGGCAATCCATGATCACCCTGCTTTTGGGACTTTATCGGGATGTACAACTCATGGTTACTTTGCATGTCCTATTTGTGGGGAAAACACTTGTTCTTATCATCTTCCTGAAAGTAAGAAGATGTGTTACATGGGACATCGAATGTTTCTTCTTAACGAACACAAGTTTCGATACGATAAGACAAATTTCAACAACGAACAAGAACTTCGTCGTCCTAAATGCCATTGACTAGTTTTCAAGTTGAAAAGAAAGTAGTGAATATCAAAATGAAAGTTGGTAAACAAAAAAAAAATGGTCGAAAACGGAAAAAGTCAACCAATGAAGATGTTGACAATATTTCTGGATGGTATAGGAGGTCTATCTTTTTTGATTTACCATATTGGAAAGCAAATTTGATCCGACATAATATTGATGTTATACATACGGAGAAGAATGTCACGGAGCATCTCATTAGCACCATTATGGACCATAAAGATAAGTCAAAAGATGGCATCAATGCATGCAAGGATTTGAAAATCATGGGTATAAAACAAAAGTTATGGGTGATGGAAGATCCTGAAACAAATAAAATAAGCATACCAAAGGCAACTTTCACTTTGAGCAAAGAAGAAAAGATACGGTTTTGCACTATTTTGAAAAATCTGAAAGTGCCTAACAAATTCTCTTCTAACTTCCACAACAATGTGAGCATCAATCCTCCTGAACTAAGAAATATGAAGTCACATGATTACCATGTCATAATGCAGCATTTGCTTTCGGTATTACTTCAACATTCTTATCCACAACATAAGGATCTACAAAATGCTATTCATCATATTAGTTTATTCTTTAACATTTTGTGTTCAAATATGATCAATAGGGAAAATCTTTTAAAAGAAAAGGCTAGCTTAGTAGAAGCAATGTGTGTTTTTGAAAAACATTTTCCACCTGCATTTTTTGATATCAGTGTCCACCTTATGGTTCATTTAGCCGATGAAGTGTTGATTTGTGGCCCTGTCAGATATAGATGGATGTGTCCATTTGAATGATAAATTTCTAATTTCAGTTATGTACATCATTATTTCATATAAATAGCTACCGTCTACAATATATAATTGATCACATTTATAGGTTGATGAAAACATATAAAGGATATGTGCGCAACAAAAGATACATTGAAGGGTGTATTGCAGAAGGATATATTGTACAAGAAGCTAGTCTTTACTACATGGAATATATGCCAAACGGAGGTGATGGCAATCATAAACATACCCGCGAAGCATTTTTAGACGAGGACGGTGAGTTTGCTGGTGAGATACCTCTGGATAATGGTAAAGATATAACGTTAACCCAAGTGCAGTTTGAACAAGTGCGTAGATGGGTCCTTAATAAGTACGATGGATTGGATGAATGGAAGAAGTAAGCTCACGAACTTGTCCGGAATTTCAATTTTTTTAATTCATTTTATATATACATTTTGATTTGTGTTTTCCGTAGGAGGTATAACTCCTATGTGAAAAGTACTAGATTTCAACCTCGAGGCACGGCTACCACCGTGGAAGTCGTTCAAAGTTTTAATCTATGGTTACGTAATGAGGTATAACATCGTCTTAAGTATTTCATGTGTTTATAAGTGTGCAATACACCTTCGTGATCATGCTTTTTTACTTATTTTGTTTTATGTACTTGTTAAAGACCATCGATGTCGATCCAACTCTGTGGCGGCTAGTGCACGGGACGAAGTTCATAACGCTAGTTATATGAAGTACCAAGTGAATGGATTTTCATTTTCCACGAAAAAGTACGAAGATCGTATGGTAACACAAAATAGCGGTGTATGCATGAGAGCAATTACAAAATTTAGAGCGAGTGGTAAGGATAAAAATTATAAAGCAGAAACAACGTATTACGGAGTCATTCAACAGATACTTGTGTTGGATTACACTGACTTCAAACAAACAGTTTTTATTGTGATTGGGTAAAGGTCGAGGATAAGGTCAATGGTTGCAAAATAGATCCCATTTCAAACCTGATCATGGTAAATTTAGGGAAATTGAAGAACAAAAATAACGTGAATGACGAGCCATTTATTCTTGCATCAGAAGCGAGTCAAGTTTTTTACTCAAAAGATTTAAAAAATAACGGATGGTCTGTGGTCTTGCATACACCAAACGGTTGACTACAAATGTGGATGACATTGAGTTCCCTACCGTCTATCAATCAGTTTTTGAAGATAATGAAAAATTAAAAACCTTACCAAATCCATATGTTAACTTATTAGTATTCGTAAATCACAAGATTGTGTGTCTGTATATTTTTAATTGCACGATTGTGTGTATGTATGGTTTTGAATATATTATACATGGTTTTGATTTTCCTGGTTGTTTTGCAAGTTATAATTTGCAAAATCTCTGTATTCTTTTCTCCGTTATGATGTTATATTATATTCTGATCTTTTAAGGATTTGTTGGGTGATTAAGCACCAAGTTGCAGGAAGAAAGTCACAGAGTTTTGAGCATAGCTAAGGGTAGACATATATCCCTCGTGGTTTGTTTGCTGGTCACTTATTTCTTTTAGATTATATCTTACTCTACAATTCATATTGTTAGCCTTTGTATATTTATCTACTTTCTGTCAAGCGCCTATTTCTTTTCTTAAAAAAAAGTTTGTCTTTTTGTTTGTTTCTCTAAAGAGGACGCCTTGACATATTAGTTAGATCTATTGAATTCTCACTTTGCTCAATATAATATACAAGTTTTAGTAGGAAATAAGAAAACGGCAATCTTATATTATGTGTGAAATGAAGTATTATATTCTTATGCAACAGTCTTTGTAATAAATGCACAGTATTTAGTGAATAGTATGCAAGATTATCTAATTCCTACACTGGTGGAACTCTATCTTTGTGACTTTGATGAATATAGATCTTGAAGCATTGAATCATCAGTTTCTATTTTTTTGGTTTGTTTTACCCATTTGTATAACTCATGTAATATACATATGGGTCACATGATTGATACAACTTTTTTTTTTCCATTATAACAGGCTATTTCTTATTACTTGGTGGGATCGCCCGTAACATCAACACAAGTAGATTATCCATTGCTCTAATCCATAAGCAATGCATACAAACTTCTTCCTTGATTATTGTTAATTGCACTGTGTTGTACCTCTTTCATGCATTATTGGATCTTAAGTTAAGACTGCATTTCATTTTCAAAAATCCTTTCATAGTCAGTTTATGCAATGCTTGTAGACAACATATTTTATAAAACTGTGATTATAATGCATTATTGGGCTTGGACTTGATTATGTATTAACTGCCTAAACATTTAGTCTTTCATCCGGTAAGTTTGTATGAAAACAGAACTTGAACGATATTTGTTTTTATTTAGTTGCTTTGTTTAACTGTTATATTAACTAAATACAATGAACTGTTGTTTCGTAGTTAATTTAATTAGTATTAGTTAATGAAATAACTAAATTTAGTCACAAGTAATTGCCAATTTAGTTTGTAACTAAATATTGTGGCATTTTTTGTTAATTGCTAAATGTTTATTTAGTTTGTAACTAAACATTTAACATTAACTAAATTAAATTGGCAATTTAGTTATCATTTAACAATTTAGTTACAAGTAAATAACTCAGCTTGTTCACTGAAAGTTTATTTAGTTAGTTAGTTAGTTAATGAAATAACTAAATGATAACTAAATTGGCAATTTAGTTTGTAACTTATTTAGTTAATTGGCAATGATAACTAACTTATAACTAAATTGGACGACTATATGGTTTATTTAGTTTGTCGTCAAATTCGTAAGTTAAACAAATTGGCAATATTTAGTTTACCTGTGTGTCCTAATGATAACTAACTAAATTGGTTCACCTGAACTAAATTTATAGTCAAATTTGGTTTATTTAGTTTATAGACTATATAGTTTAACGTCTATGAAAGGCCCTCCTTTTTATGCTTGTATAGTGGAAGGTAAATCAGGTTTATCTAACTACGGCTTCTGGATCAACTTTCAGTCGTGATTAATGGAAGGTAAATGACTGAAGGTTTTTTATTTAGTTTCTTTGTTTAAGATTTTGGAAATTACTTTGACTTTGAAGCTTCTTAAATATTTGATTGTTCTACAATAATGAAACTGGCTTTTGCAGATTGTTTGATACTTAGATTCATCACTTGCTGTACATCTTCACTTGCTATGCAGGTTTAAACCAAAAGCAAAACAAAATTTCATGTCAGAAAATCCAACATCTTCACATTCGTCGTGTTCAGAGGCGAAGAAAGTTGATCAAAACTTACTTGGTATTTCGGTCTCAGATAACGCTGGAAAAATCGCTACTACGCTTGTAAACTAATAAGAGCTCATGTGCCGATATCATATATAAGTTGGGATAAAGTACCCGGAATATATAAGGACAACGTTTGGAACGAATTGGTGGTAAGTAAATATTTTTGTTTGGAACCAATTTAAACTAGAAAATAGCTAGTGGTGTTATGATCCTGATCTTCAATGATTTTACACTATTTAAGCAGTAACGACCCCATTATCCCATATCACTGCACAACTGTGCACTTCTTACATACCCTGCTGCCATCAAAATCACATTGCTCCTCCCTTGCTTCTTAACCACTGTCACATTCATCAACTCCCTCCTGCCACAATCCCATACAAACACTGCTTGTCAACATATACAAACCAGTGGCACTTCTGCTTGCAATAAACACTGCAACATTCTCACTTAACTGCAGCTTCAACCCTCCTTCTAATTGTCCACCACTACTGCTTTACACCGCCTTCACCTCATTTCTCACAGACAACATCCTACATCAGTTCAACATTTTCCCTACATACCATCCTCTGACATAACTCAGACCTTCCTCCACACATTCAACCTGCTACCGCAACTTCAACTTCATCAAAGATAAACTCCACCATCCCTATAACCATCGCTTCTTCTCTCTGCCTCCTTACTCTATCACTTCCATCACCCTTCACCACCATGCCAAAAAAAATCACTGCTCTTTCCATTTCATCTTGTAGCATTGTTTCTCTGCATTTCTGGTTCTCATAATTCCAATTTGAGCATACTTCGTTGAACACAATAGAATTAGTTCTTTGTTGAGCATTGTTTTTCAGTTTGAGTATTCATAAATTTCATCATGTAGCTTGTTTTCATTTGGCATTTGTTCATTTTCAATTTGTTCATTTTTGTTTTGCATTTCCTCGTTTCTAAAAAAACAGTTTGCATCTTTGTATTGATAGTCTGCATTAAAATTTTCATTTTCACTGTCCATTTGTGTTTACTGTGCATTTCCTTTCACCGTTGTTCATCATTTTTGTGTTTATTTCTATTAGCTCATTTTGTTCTGTTTCACACATTTCTATTCATTTAGTTCTTTTGCACCGAAGAAAAAAAAGAGAGGGAAGAACAGTTTGCATTTCATTTTCAAGTTACAATTTTCATTTTTTTACGGTTTTTCTTGTTTCAACATTTTTCTACAGAACCCTCTTCAACCCACAAAAACTTGCCCACAAAACTTGCCTTAAAAACCACTGTAAACACTCACCATACATTCAACATTCCGTTCCTCAACAATCTGCTTCACCTCATCACATTCAACATACTTCCTCTCCAACAACCACTGCTCACAACATACACTCACTATAATATGTATGTAATTTTGGTACTCACGAAATGTTCCAATGAAACCCAACTGTATGTGTACTATTTTACAAAGTATTCATTTTCACTTTTCTTTCTATATGAATTGAAGTATCTAAACTTTCAGTGAACAAGCTGAGTTATTTTTGTAGAAAATTTATAAGCTCGATCCGCTTTCAAAGGAAATGTTTTTAAAGAGAATGGCCGAGGCTTTTACGAGATACAAGAAAACCTGAGAGTAGTTTATTATGACACTTTCAAAAATGACGAAGAACAGATGAAAAATTGTCCACCTACAGTTGCTCAAGAAGATTGGGAACAGTTCATAAAAAATGAAGCAACGCCTGAAGCGAGCGGAAGAAGGGAGACAGGTAAAAAGAACAGAGCATTGCTCAGTTATGGTCACCATGCAGGATGTAAAAGTCACGCTAAAATTGAACAGGAAATGGTAATTTATATCCATTTTCATTCACATGCTTTAGTATTCACTGTATCTACATTCTACATACATACATCTACATGTGTACAAACATCAACCATTTCAATCAAATTTGTACTTGTATTGCAGATCGCTGCTAGTCCATTAACAAACATCAGTCGTCGTCAAGTATGGGAGAAGACACACTGGAAAAAGGATGGTAGCATATCAAATGCCACTTCTTCATACTTTATAAGTTAAACAAATACTAAGCAGATGCTAAAATATGCGTATGCCACTTCATCATACTTATAACAAATACTAACTTGCATATTCTTTAAAATTCCTTAGTCATATAAGTATTACCATATTTCAGGATCAAATTGCGAAAGAGAAGGAAAAGATCACTGATAGTGATGAAGAAAAATTGACAGTGGATGAAGACATCTTATCACAAGTGCTTGGTAAGGATGCAAGGGGTAGGAGCCATGCTGTTGGGACCGTTATACCAAAGACTAAAGTTAAGGCTTGTGCCATTGCACAGAAATGACTCAGACATGTTCATGGAGAGCATGATGAGTTGAAAATGAGGGTGGGAAGTTTGGAGGGTACAGTGGGAAATTTGTCTGGGCAAATGGAGGTTCTGATCTACATGGTGGGAAACATCGAACATGGAATTCATGCACCGGTCAATTCTTCTAATGGAGGACGCGCCACACAATTCAATGCTCCTGAATTTGTTGCTTCGCAGTTCCAGTATTCGACCGATGTAGCGAACAATCAAAGATGTGAAATCCTCAACTCTGATTTAGACATAGTAGCAAAAGGTATTTATTACAAGATTTCTATTTTTAGTTGCTTTCGAGCAGATATTTTGTTGGATAGATCTAAACATATTTATTGCAACAGGTACTGTATGCCGAGATTCTACATCGTCCAAAATCCATAGGAAATCTGTACCACCCACACATGAAAAAGTGGTGTTGGACAACATACTGCTATCAGATGAGAGAACCAGGAAAATAAATCATCAATTTGCAGAGACCTTTGCTGAAGTTGGAGTGGGTGGTTATGTGTGCCATCTGAAGGGTCTTATTCAATTTCTGTAGACGTTGGAGCAGGTATATTTTCTGTTTATGTTAATATTTTACTATGAATTGTTTTTTTGAAACCTCATGAAATTTTAAGCATTAACATTTAGAGCCATGAAATTTTGGTTATATAAACAACCAAACCTTTACAAATTTGAGCACCGAAAAATTTAGACCGTTAACCCATTTGATTTTTAAGCATTATGAATGTCATAAATTTTGAACTTTAAATTTAAAATTTGATGTTTCAAATCGTAGAATTATTATGTTTAATATTATTGAATTTTGAAACTTTGATTTTTATTTTTGAAACTTTAAACTTTAAAAATTCAGTATTTCAAAATGTATAATTATTGGCTTTACTATTGTCAAACTTAAAATTAAAAGCTATGAAATTTAAAATCCTATTAGAATAGCATCAAATTTAGGTTGTTATACTAAAATTTTTGCCATCAACTTAGAAACTTAAACATGGTTCTCTATAATTTTTAATCCTTGCCTCGGTACTATTTGTATTTTCTTTAATGTATGTTAAACATGTTTTTGATCAGTCATTGGATTTGAAATTAATCTTCGCCATTTCAGTTATTGTTCACTTAGGATTCTGCATTTTATGAATAATGAGGTTAATTATGCTCCTTCTTGAAGTATCACTAACTCTAGATAGGAGCTTGGTTTAAATTTAAATTTCTGTGTTGTTTTTATTATTTTGTATTTCATGCTAACCTAAGATAGAAATGTGAAGAAATATTTTTCATTTTATCTTGGAGTTCTTCCCTTCGTCATGGCATAAAAAACTTTTTGTCTTTCATGCCAACCTAAGCTGCAAATGTGAAGAAATAGTTTACATTTTGTTTTAGAGGTCTTCTCTCCATTATTCATGACAAAAAATAGCATCTTCGTGCAAGGTATTTGATATTTTTAACTTTTTTCTGATCCGTATTGGAAAATATTTCATTACACGGTTCACATGATACATCAACATTTGACTTATAGGCATCCTTAAATTTAGGGTATATGACCATTTTGAATAAATGCAAGATGAAACAATTTATAGTAGCCACAATAGTATTGCTTTACTTCTTTTCAAATGTTGATGAATTATCTGGAATTATAGCATACATGCATTCAATGTTACAGTATCATTAGAATATGTGAACAAAATTGTCAAACCAGCGGTCCCTTATAAAGCAGAAAATATGCAAGCTTTATTTATCTTTGATCTGTACGAAAAATGTAACAAAGGGTATATGCAAAAAGTTTACCCTCATATAATATTTTTTGGTTATTGTTCAATATCTTGGGAGTCCTATCTGCAACAAGTTTACGGTAATATACGCTTCATCTTTTAATAGAGAAGGGTTACGCTCATATGTGGTCGACATTTTGATCATTCATTTTACATATTATAGAACTTTATGTCCACTGACTATATTTAATCATTTGGTCATCCATTGCTATATGATTTCAGTTCAGAAATTGTTTCGCTGTTTATAAACATAATGATCAATAAAATAAACACGTGATGCAGTTTTTCAAAATTTGTGGATAAGATTGGTTTATTGAATTTTTGAGTGAGAATTATCCGACTACATGTGCATTTACTAATTTAGTTGTTGCCTCATTTGTTTTATGTAAGTTGCTGTAACTCATTTTACATGGATTTCTATCGTCATATTACTTTAGTTTTCATCTACAACATATCTCAATTCTGAATACCTTAATGTGCACATTCTGAATACCTTGCTTTTCTTTAGTGAAATTTTTCGCTTCTAGGTCATTATTGTATAATAATTTGAATTTAATTAGTTTTCTTATAACGATAATCATTCTGTTTGTTATCATTTCCACATAGGATGTATTAATGCTCAATGACTCTTGAAGTTGTAGGATATGTGGTATCTCATTTTTGTTATTGCATGTAATGACATTGTTTATAGTTATGCTTATATTTTGCAGTGAAAAAGGGATGGCCTTGGTCACTTAAAGCTCAGGCTCAACTATGGAAACTTGGAAATTTCAAGGCTCAACTATGGAAACTTGGAAATTTCAATCTCCAAACTATTTGTATTAAGTTATTAATGTGTTATTAAACTATAAATGTAATTAAATGATTTAAGAGACTATCTAAAATCTAGAATTGTAAACTGTATGTATTAAGCTATTTGTATTAAGCTCAAGCTCAGACCGTATGCTGAAATATGGTAGAATTGTAAACTATCTAAACTATGCACCGTTGGATTAATGTTGCTAGAATTGTAAACTATCAAAACTATGTGTGAGATCTTTGTTGTGCTTAATGTGCCTATATGTGTTGAATATACGGTTAATCCCAAATCTAGAATTAGTATCAAATTAAACAGGTACGTAGGAGCAGGTCATTAGGTACGGCTTAAAAGCCGTATCTAACTAACAAGTTAGACACGACCATCAGCCGTATCTAAATGACCTACAAGACGCGGTTCGAGGTTCACTTAGGTACGGCCTTAGGACATATCTAGTTGTTCTATTAGCTACAGCTACAAGCCGTATCTAATTCGACTATTAGATACGGCTTTTAGCCGTACCTAAATGGACAATTAGATACAGCTTTGAGCCGTATCTAATTCGACTATTAGATACGGCTTTTAGCCGTACCTAAATGCACAATTAGATACGGCTTTGAGCCGCATCAAAACTATAAGCTCGCCAAATTTTGATACGGCTATAAGCCGTATCAAGTTGTCATTTATGGTTTAGTGATTGTTCCGCTGTTGATGTTATCTTTTCTTTCTACTGCTATTGTCTTGTATCATATCTCTGATGTATATTGATATCTATTGTATCTTATTGTATCGGATATTGTATCACTGTTGTATTTTGATATATGCTATTTATTTCTTCCGCTGTGTTGTACTTAATGTGTTATAAGCTCCGGCATGATTCGAATTTCAACGTTTGGATCTACGACATTCAGGTACAAGTGGAGTCCGGATGTCGATTTTCGAACGTTGGAATTTGGACTGTGACGTTCTATTCTAACAGGGAACTTGCCCTGTGAACATATACATATACAACATAAACAACGTCAATATCACAATATAATGTCAAACATCAGATGTCAGGTGATAATTATCAGCGTTAACATGGTAATAACATGGAATAACATAACATATAATCATCATTAACTTGCATAACATTATAATTACTAAGCACTTGTTATCCATTTACTATTTCATAAGTAGAAATGTCGGAGTGAGAAAGACTCACCTTTTCAAGTTGAAGACTGCTACGACACATAAAGCGATTCCAAAGGCATGACAATCAAAAAATGAAGAGGCAATTGGAAAATGAAAAGTCAAAGTATATGAAAAGTCAATGGAAAGTGAAAGGTTTTTTACTATTGGAATTTCTTTTTCTTTTAAATCAAAATAACTAAATAAATTTCAGTAAAATAAAAATAAAAGCTGAACCAAATAAAATGAAAAAGAAAATATAATTTAAGGAAAAATAGAAAATAATTAAGAAAATAGCTAATATATTGAAACTAGCATTTAGAAATTGTAAATAAAATACAATAAGCTTTGGAAAATTATAACATCACTTTAAAAATATTTTTAAAATGAAATAAATACATGACGTGCCATATTACACATATTAGAACATGTTTTGACAAATAAAAATATTATTTATATAAATTAAAATAAATAATTTTGTTAAATAAAATAATTTACACACAATATTGTAAAAAGCATAACTTTCACAATATAAATCGAATTTCAACGAAACGAAAAGCAATATTCTTGAAATTTAATTTATTTTCATAATAAAATATAAAATTCAAAAATTCAAAAATTTAAATTTCAAAGTCAAAGTTTGATCACTTTGACCAAAATTCACTTTTTTTTGTAAAATATTCAATATATTCAAGTTTGAAATTATAATCCACATACAAATAAAAATTAATATTTAAAATAACAAAAATTATTCATTTTAATAAATAAAATAAAGTTTATCCATAAATAAATAAATTTTTTAAATCAGTAATTTCAATTAAAATAATCAAAATATACAATTAAAATAATCACAAAATACAAGGTTGTTACATCAACCTTGGTTTACAAATTTTTAATTACTCACGAGCTAAGTAAAAGATGTTTAAATTAATTTGGAACGCTAATGCTCCATCTAAAAAAAATTGCATATGTGGCTAATTCTACACAAGAAATTAAATACAATCGAATTTTTAAAGAAAAACTATTTGGTTATAGACAAAAAATTGTGTTTCTTATCACTCAAACTCAGAAACATAACACATTTATACTATGATTGTTCATTACTATAACAACTCGTCTTGAAATAAGCTCAAATTCCTATCTAGAAAAGGCTCATCAAAACTTAGATCTATTTTAAAACTGGGTGTTGGTTGGTAAATAAAAACAGTATAGAGCTATAACTATTTTTTTGGAACACACAGTAGAAGAATCAAAGATAATAGCAAATTGCACCCATTTATTTCAAAATAACTTCAAATGCCATAATGTAGAGCAAAACATAGTCTCCACAACAACTGTTACATCACTTTTTCAAAAGTATTCTTTCATGGGTACAATAAAAAGCATCATAAACACATAACAATAACTGCCACAAAGCTTTTCTTATTCCATCTTCAAGCATCGTCATTGTTATCACTCCATCCTTAACCTCTACTGTAATAAGGAGTGAGTCATAACAACAAATGTTTGTTGAATAAAAACCTCAAGCCTTATTATTTCAGTACTTGTGCAGTATATATCAAAATAAGAATATGTCTACGTCTTCTAAAACCATTTAATACTTCATGTATGGAAAGGAGACGAGCCCTCAAATAACCACTTAATACCTTCCATTCTCAAAGCAAGTTTTCCAATCATATAACCCATAACTAACGTCATAAATGTCTAATAATGCAAGAGATAAATCCCAAACCATTTAATACTTTTAAATGGAAAATAAGCAGACTCTGACCATTTAAGACCTCAATTGAGGTAGGCCCCATCATTTAATACCTATTCCCAGGGCGGAATCTACATAGGCATCTATCTAGCTGACATTGCAGGGAAATCTCTTCGGACACTTGATACTTCATATTGAAGCGGACCGTTTCGAGATATCCTTAACCATGCCTAAACCCAACCCGACCATTTAATACTTCATTTTAAGAGAAAGACGAACCCTCAAACAACTACTTAATACCTTCCAAAAACTCGAAGCAGGTCCTTCGTTTTATGATCTGTACCCATACAATGTCTCACATTAGCTCGACTATTCGTAAGTACTGGTAGCCAGACTAAATGGGCTGATTTACCCTACAGAATTGAGAATAACCTCATGTCATTGCAATTACTTATCATAGGTGATGTTTCAAGTCAGTCCCAAGTCACACCGTTAGTAGCTAGATTCCGGGAAGACTTTTGTGTCTTGTGACTAACATCTCACCACTCATGGCTTAGTTATATTTTAAAAACTCTTAATATATTATCACACACCTCACCGTGTCCATTAATTAGGCTATATAACAATTCCCTTTTATTTTGCCTTAGCAAATCAATTACCTTCCTAAGGGGGATTTAATGATAATGATTACCTAATTAACTATGCAATTATACATTATTATTGTACGCTATTTATGGTAATTAATGTACAAAAAAATACGCACCAACTATTTTCCACGCATGCGGAGATTCCACCGTAACTAATGATTAAATATCAAATAACAATAACAAAAGTCATTTTCTATATTGTCATTAATACCAAATTTCCAATATCCATAATAAGGGATTTCAATATCCTTAAAAAAGGATTCAACGTTCAAATCCAAAAATTGTAATAAACACAATTGTACATAGTAAAAATTTCAACTCAATATATCACATCAAATCAGGAATAATTTCCAGCGATAATATTAAAAGGATATAGTTGCTTTAACTCATATGTAGAAGTTTCTTGTGTGCTGGTGATCGATCATTCAGAATTTTTAACTACATGCTTTTCTTTAAATATTATTCCACCCTGCATTGTTTCGACTGCATGGATTATATATTCCACTTAGATTTCATAACAAGGATAAAAACCAGGTTATAGATAAAAGACAACTTTAATGTTTGATAGCATATATCAACCATTACCTACAATATTTGGTTACATAGTTACATATTGATACGCTTAACAGATTTTTGCTTGTTAAGTACGGATAATCAAACGGTCATTGGACTTGATAACAAAGAGTCATTAGACCTGTTACAGATGTTAATTATTACCTATAGGTTTTGCTTGTTAAGTATGGATTTCAAACAGTTAGCAAAACATCATTTATAATTGTTAACTCACTGGCTCGATAAACTTCTTAAAGCTTGTCTAGACTGCAACATTGCTAGTTTATACCACTTAATCTTAGTTTGATATAAATGCATAAAATTGTGAAGTATTGCTTATCTGATTTGTGTAGTTTAAAATTTAACATTTCAGTAAATTTTTAGGTATCGTCGGCCTTATCTTCCATTGTTCTCGCATGAAACAAATGGTCGAGCAAAATGAAAAGATGATCAAAGAGCTATTGGAAGAGAGGAAATGTGACCAAGTTGAAGCTGCAGAGCAACTCGGATCTGGGAAAAAGCAAATAGAACGTCTTAGGCATGAACAAATAGAGAGGAGCGGGTTGAATTTGAGGATCGATTGCACATTGAATGGGTGGAGACGAATCAACTTGTGACGCCCCACCTCTGTACCCACGCTAGCCAAGGACACTATGGGGTAATGCCGTCAACTAGCACGGAGAATAAGGCTGTTGAGGAGCGACCATTCGTGTAATTGCTTAGTGCGAGCACCGATATGTCAGATAGTATAACATGCATTTTCTTTTCAAGAGGGAATCCGACATACCGATACAAACTCAAAACTACTACACAGTGGCTATATATATTCTTCGGAAACAAACATAGAAATAAACATAACATAAATCAGTCACAGATATCCATATCACAAAGGTGGAAAAAGATATGAATATTACACATAGAAGTGTACATCAGAATAGTGGTCAAACAAGATCCACAATATCACAAAAGAATAGTTACAAGTGCTAGACAAAAGAATAAGTATACATCAATGAGTCTATATCTCAAATGTATACAACAAAATAAACTACTAATCTAAGTAGTTAGCCAAAAGTCAGAATAATAACTCTAGAAGAGGAGTCAAGTAGCAGCACCTGCAACATCTCAGTCTGACCCGAGTATTATTTAATAAGAAAATAATAAACGGATCAGTCTAACTATAAATATCAGATGTAATGATATAGAATAAGAGATACGGCATAAACGTATAAAACTATAATACCATACCATGATAAGTATGTAATTGAAAACCAACCAAAGATTAATCAATATCACAAGAATCTTCTCAAAGATCAAAATAATGTCATACTCTTTATTTTTATTCATTAAACCATAAATGTTGACAATTATATCAATGCCAATCACAAAAGTTAATGACACACAAATTCACCAATGCACAAATATTGATAAAACTTATCAATGAAAATCACGAAAATTGGTGAAACACAAATTCTAGAAATCATCAATGGAAATCTAGAATTCACAAAAAGGGGGAAAGAGGCCTATCACTAGAACGAGGCATGAAAACTCACCAACACGTGTATCACAAAACGGAAAGCTATTCCATGGTTGCTAACCATTAATTTTGAGCCGAGGCTCCACTAAAACGGCCCGAAGACCATGAGCCGAAGCTCCACTAAAACGGTCCGAAGACCATGGGTCGCTACCCCACCAAGCCGAAGCTCCACTAAAAACGGGGTTTAGTCTCCCTCGCAGATAAAGAGACATCGCACATTGCTAGTCTAAATCACAAAATGATCATCATTGATCGATAAGTGTAAATTACACTAAGCTAGTAAATAAATGAGTTTAGCTTCATGTCCCATAACCACTAGCTTAACTTAAATATTTACGAACAGATTGTAAATTTCCACTCGAAAATTGTCACAAGAGATTCAATCGAACAAGTCCAAGAATTAACCGACGAAGTAAACGCAAGCGTTTCATACCACTTGTTTTACTAAGCCGTTTAATTAGATTTCTCGTACGAGTGAGGTTAAGGTTTGTATATACTAATAGATTGGAAAACTGTTTAAGAAACGAGCTTTGTAATAAAATAATGTTTGAAATCGTTTTGATGAAAGAGTTTTGATATTTACTACTAGTATTGAAACCTTTATATTTTTAAAGTGACATATCACAAAAATGATTGTAGAAACAATCAATCACTAAAATTCACATATGAAGACGTGAGTTAATTCCAAAGAAATCGATATCAAATCCACCAAAATGGATATTTCCAAAAATTCCATATTAGAAGTCATCAAAGTCGAATAATTGACAGCATCACCTAGGAATCAAAACGAATCAATAAAAATTGGAATCATAAACAAAATAGGCAAAAATAGGCATAATAGGCAATTAGGAGCAGGTCAGTCGACTGGCTCAATGAGTTCAATCGACTGACTGCAGGAAACAGAGACCTCCTGTCTCTGTTATCTGCCTTTGGTACGACAATTGGCTACAGCCAGTCGACTGGATTCAAAGTCCAGTCGACTGACTGGAACCTAGGCAGTTTTTCTGCCTATACAAAATAACGTGCAAACCTAACAAATTCGCGACCGAATCGAGCAATGGCGCTAGGGATTTATGACAATCAGCAATCCGGCCTATAGGCTCTTCGATGCATCACCAAGAACACGTTCAAACACCATAAAAGGATTTTCATAGGTTTTGCTTCCGAAGCACCAAAAATTGGAATATATACCAAATCAATCCAAACCAAAAGCAAATGCACATGAATAAGTGTTAGGAACTCATATCCAACATCAAAGATAGATATAGACATAGTTGTGAGATAAAAATCTCACCTTTTCACAAAATCAAGGAAGAAGAAGCTATAAAGCAATGGCAAGAACAATCACTCTTCAATTCCAACCCAATAAGCTTGAATCTAAGCTTAAATGAGAAACATTTCCTAAGTTAGGTTTTGGAATTTCTGAAATTGGAAAGAGAATGAGTTGGAGAAGAAGAAGAGGATGCTTACCAATAGCTTCTCTTGAATTATGGAGCTAGAACTTGAATTTGCAAAGAACCTAGGGCATAGGATTTTAATTTCCATTCTCTTCCTCCATTTTTGATGAAGCTTGAGTGTTAGGAAATGAAAGTGAAGTAATGAAGAGGAAAGGGGGTAGAGTAATGATATAAGAAGAGTTGGGTTAGTGGGCTGAACCCAAACCCAAACCCAAAGTGCAAAAGATCAAATTTTTAGCTATCTCCAAACATATCGAAGTTTATACTCAAAAAGGTCGCAAACGACATTTTGAACTCAATGGAAGTGGTCTCGAGTTCTAATTTGACTGTTTGCAAAAAGAAGCTTTTCGGACTATAATCAAACTGATGATGAAATATTCAAATAAAATATTTAAATATTCAATCGTAAAATATGCGGGTTGTTACACAACTACATGAGCAAATGCATGAACAAATTCAAGTCCAATCTCAAATGCAAATTAAGATATCTCGTATGATAGATGGAGACATTTCTTGTTAAACATTGAGTTCCATCCACTACATTGAGTTAATAGTTGATTATGTATTTTTTTTTCTTTTTGAACGTTATTGCCATAGTTGAGATTATTTTGCATTATACATGTTGACGAAATATTGAAATTGATGTTGGATATGATATAATTGATCATGTTTTGGCTAATTGAGATTATATGAAATGTGATATGATGTTTTCATTACTTAAATGTGTGTGTTTATAGTTTATGATGTGATATAAGTGGGCAGTTGCATAAAGTATGAATGAAATTATAAATAATGAATACCATAAAAATACACTAGAATCATCAATGTATTTGCTGTTGGAGAGAGCAAATAAAAAAGGACAACAGATTTGTTGGTAAAATAGGTAGTGAAATCATAACCAATTCATCGGTAATTTATCATTAAATTGCAATGAATATACCGACGCTTTGCTGACTCCTATTAAAAATGAAGGTTATCTGTCTAATTATGTGGAAAGAAATGATCTCAAGTCAATTTTATGATGTACGTACAACCTCCGTCATAATTTTCCCTGACTCCAACATGTCTTCTTCCTTTGTGAATTTCAGCCTAAAATTGATCAATATTCTTTACTTGGATATTAATAACATACTTCATTATGGTAATAACACAACCTTTGGCACGATGATAGGATTTTTCCTATTCCATTGAGAGTGGAATTCAAGTAGTATTTTGGCATTTGAAATTTCAAAAATACATTAATCTCTAAGCTATATATGCCAGATAATGACTTTCCATAGAACTTTAGTTTTAACCATCCCCTTGTAGGTGATACCTTGACTTAATTTGTGATTCCTTGTTCTAAGCTTGAGTTATATGCCTTAGGAAATGAGAGTGACATTAAAAATTGAGGTTGGAAAAATAACGAAATATACTCATCAACCTCATTTGACAAAATTTTTAATTTCTAAAGAATTAAGAAAAATATGTTTTAATTAATTTGGAATGCTAATGCTCCACGTAAAGCAAAATTGCATATGTGGCTTGTTATCCCGCCTTTTGGCAAGGCCGTGACACTATGAACTCGACTAGAAACCAAGGACAGTTCGTCTTGAAGATCAGTTATACATAGGTCTACTATGGATGTTGGTAAAAAAATTTCGAGTCCGGATCGGGCCGCAATTGACAAGACATGATGATCAAAGCTATAGAAGCCAGAGTTTCAAATTTCAAGTCAATCCGAGTTCATACGCTCAAGTTATGATCGATTCAACCCTGATCGATTCGACCCTATCGATTCGACCCTATCGATTCGACCATGATCGATTCGACCCTATCGATTCGACCCTGATCGATTCGACCCTATCGATTCGACCCTGATCGATTCGACCCTATCGATTCGACCCTATCGATTCGACCCTGATCGATTCGACCCTATCGATTCGACCCTGATCGATTCGACCCTAGCATGACAACCAGAAATGCAATCTTGAATCGATCATATCTCGAGATCTATAAGTCCAAATTCCACCAAATTTGGACAGGAGCTTACTGCCAACATGAGGAATGTTCATGCCAAATTTCAGCTCCATCGGATGAATTCTTGATCGATTCGAAGTTGCATCGTATCGACCACGGACCAACTTGCATCGATCATATCTCGAGATCTATAAGTCCAAATGCCACCAAATTTGGACAGGAGCTTACTGCCAACATGAGGAATGTTCTTGCCAAATTTCAGCACAATCTGATCAAATCCTGATCGATTCGAAATTGAGTTCGAATCGATCCCGGAACGGGCCCCAATCTCCTAAGGCCGGGCATGTGGGCCCCCTCACGTGCTAGAAGCGGTCTCCCCGGATTTTAGGCGAAATATCAGCCTCCTACACCTATAAATAGAGACCCTGGTCATTCAGAAAGGGGGTCGGAGAATTTTGAGAGCAAAAGAGCGCCCGGACTCCGCCACGTTCACTCCAGAACACCATTACTGCCATTGATCTCGAATTTAAGCTTATTATCTGCTGTACTTCGTTATCAAAAACTTGTAATCTTCTTGTATCAAGCAATAAAGTGATAAAACTTCATAGTGGACGTAGGCAACACGCCGAACCACTCTAAAACTCCGTGTTTCTGTGAATTTTCTTATATGTTCATTGGTGTGTTTGTTAGATCTGCTTCATTTTACACTTATCCTCTTCATTTTATCTCTTCAAACACATCCGAAGAGTGTTGTGCCCAATTTTGGTGCAAACATGGCTAATTATACACGAGATATTAAATATAATTGAATTTTTAAATAAAAAACATTTTTTATAGACAAAAAAGTGTCTTTAGCTCAAACTCAGAAAGCATAACACACTTACGTTGTGATTATTCATTACTGTAATAACCCATCCCGAAATAAGCCTAATTTTCAATCGAAAAAAGACCCATCGAAACTTAGAATCATTACAAAGCTGACTGTCGGTTAATTTATATATGATGAGAATACCTTCGTTTGAAACTTTGGAAATTACGTTAATATCCTTGCTATACATTAATTAAAAATAAAGCAATGGAAGGATGGTTTCGTCCTTGCTAAAAGAAAAACCAATGTATTTTTTCTTTTACACGTCCAATCAGACGTGCCATACGTACTGGTAAAAGTAATAACAATACATAGCTACTAGTGTGTAACCCGTGCGTTGCACACGGTATGTTGTAGAAAAATAATATTATAACTATTTTTTAATAATATAATTTATTATGTAATATTTGATGAATTTTGCTAGGATAAATGATTTATAAATTGAAATTACTATATTTATAACTATGTATATTTGTTATGAGATTCGTATATTTTTATATTTGAATAAAAATTAAATTATCATTTTTGTTGATAAAGATGAGTTATATATTGATTTATTATTTATTAGGATTCATTATTTGACAATTAAGTAAATGAAAATAAGCATTCTAATAAATTTTGAAATTAATATTTTTATAAAACTTCATAAATAAATATTCATGTACATATATTCTGAAATTGATATTTCGGTTCTGATGTAGTTGACTAAAAGATGAATGACGTATACATTAAATTACAAATATTACTTGAGAGAATGACCATAAATACCTAAAATAGAACAATTCCGAAGACTTAACATATTTGTATGCATTTATAGTTCTTGCAGCATATGTTCATCAAAATAATTATATGACATAATCAGAGTGATAAAATTATTTATTTAACTGCTAAAAAATATATTAAGTGAAAATAAAACCTAAAACATTACACATCACATTGTCATTTTAATTATGTAAAAAATGATTTTTAACCAATTGCTTCATACCTTACTATTTTTATTTTATAACAAAACCTTTCAAAAATTATTTAATGTTTATGTAAAAAGGATAATTAATATGAAGAAAATTATTTCTAATCAAAATATGGTATAATTTTTGTCCATTAATTAACTCAGATTATGAATATAACTAATTAAAATGTTACTTTTTGTACAAAACATAATAATTGAAATTATCTGTTCTTTTTTAATATTATAGAATACAAACATTCATCACTTATCATTAATTGTAATGTTATTTTTCATAAAATATAATTTAATAATGATAAAGAGTCTATTTGACCTATCAATTTTATGAAGGAAAAACGTTAATACGTTTGTAATGATGTACCATTTTGAAAACAATTTTTTTGTATATATTTGTTTTTAATGAAATATCAACTTTAGAAAGAAAAAATTATGTATATATTTCTTTGTATTAAATAACTAATTTTAGAAAGAAATAGATTTTATGAACATAAATGTAAAAAAATGTAAAAGTATCTAAGATTATTTTGTATATAGTTGTGAAAATATTAAATTACATGGACTTGATTGAGAATATAGTTTTACCATTTATGTTAGTACAAATGCGGTTACATATTGAATTATCATTTTTTTATGATTTATTAGATCAATTAATAAATATTTTTTAATTGGATTTAGTTAAAAAAAAAAAATCAAAGATCAATTCAAAAATATGGACTTGAATGTAAAATAATATAAAAAACTTAGGAGTAATTCATAAATAATTTTAGAAATTATTGAATATTAGCATTTCAATGCAAAATGGTAGGAGAGAATATTAGATGAACATCGTAATAGTTTGTATATAATTGGAGAAATTTAAAACCATCCGAACTTGAATGAAAAAAATTAGTTTTACCATTTTTATCTTTGTAAATGCGATACACATATTGAATTGTCATTTTAAATTTTTTATTAGATCAATTAATGAATATTCGTTAATTGTATTTATTTAAAAAACTTAAATTTAAAATCACCTAATTATATTTAATATATATGGACTTAAATGTAAAATAACAAAATAAAATTGGAAGAAATCTAAATAATTGTTAAAATTAGCGTTAAATTTTAACGATAGAAGAGAGAAGTAGAAGCATTGTAATAATAATAATAATAATAAATTGTGTGGATATGAAAATTAAATATCTAGAGAGAATTAAGGAGAGAGGAGGAAATTTCTAGAATTAATAAGAGATCTTTAAATTCTACTGCTTTACTATTATTTAATAGATTACTTTTCTTTCAGAATCCACAATGGAAGGAATAAAGTGTAATAGCAAATTATACCCATTTATTTCAAAGTAATTTCAAATGTCAAAATACAAAACAAAACATAGTCTCAACAATAATTGTTACATCATTTGTTCAAAACTATTCTTTCATGGGTACAGTAAAAAGCATCATAAATAAATAACAATAACTGCCATAAGCTTTGCTCACGCCGTTTTCAAGCATCATCATCGTCATTCCTTCCTTAACATGTGTTGTAATGAAAGAGGAGTCAGAACAATAAGTGTCTGATGAATTCGAGCCTTATTATTTCAGTACTCGGATAGTATATGTCAAAATAGGGATATATCTACGTGTTCTAAAACAATTTAATATTTCATATAAGGAATGGAGGCAGAGCCTCAAACAATCACTTAATACGTTCCATTCTCGAAGCAGTTTTCCCAATCCTATAGCTCATAACGAATGTAATTAATGTCTAACAATGCAAGAGATAAAGCCTAAGGCGCTTAATACCTTTTAATGGAAAATAGGCTGACTCTGACCATTCAAGACCTCAATTGAGGTAGGCCCCATCATTTAATACATCATCCCAAGGCGGACTCCACGTAGCATCTATCTAGCTGACATTGCACGGAAATATCTTCGGACACTTAAATTATCTATTGAAGCAGACCTTTCCCAGATATCTTTAACGCTGTCTAAACCCAATCCCGACCGTTTAATACTTTATTTAGGGAGAAAGGCGGGCCCTCAAACAACCACTTAATACTTTCTGAAATCCCCAAGAAGGTCTTTCGTCTTATGATTTATACCGACGACGATGTCCCACATTAGCCCGACTATACGTAGGTACTGGTAGTCAGATTAACTTTGTAGATTTATCATACAGAATTGGAACTAACCTCGCTGCATCGCAGTTACTTGTCATAGTTAATGTTTCAGATTAGCCTAAAGGCACACTGTACGTAGCCAGATTAGCTGGGCAGACTTCCGTGTATCTTTTGACTGATCTTGCACTACTTATGACTTAGTCATATTTTACAATACTCTTAATATATTATCACACACCTCACAGTGTCCATTAATTAGGCTATATAAGAATTCCTTCTTGTTTTGCCTTAATAAACCAATTACTTTTCTAAAGGGGATTTAATGATAATTATTACCTAATTAACTACGCAATTATATTTTATCATTGTACGTTATTTACGGTAATTAATATATAAATAAACACGCACCTAATATTTTCTATGGGTGCAGAGATTTCATCCTAATTAATGCTTAAATTTCAATTTTAATAATAATAATAATAATACAAATCCCTTTCTGTAAAGGCCCAAAAATCCATACCCTTGAGTCAACAATAAACCACACATGTCTAACCCAAAGTGAACAAAAGTCGGATCATCAAGGGTAAAATAAAGAAAATAGAAGAACAAAACATAATCTCACTCGAATGGAATAATATATAATATTGAACAAATATCTTTACAGCGGAAAACTTTTAAAATACATGTATCGGAATCTAACTAAATTCAGCTTGGATAGCTATAAACCTCTGTCCTTACAATTGCTGACAATCATCAAGCAAATGCAGAATAGCAACGAATAATAGAATACATCCACACGTAGGTAAATATCTCCAGCTCTCCTCTTGGAAACTCCAACCGTCTTTAAATAAACCTGGAACAACTTGGATCTGACCCGAGTATTGAAAATACCCGGATCAGGCTTGATAAACCAGCAGAAAAACTCAAATTAAAAATGACAGTGTCATATATCAGCCTTTGGAACAAAACTCTTTTGAAAAGAAAGAGTGTCTCATAGTGAAGGGTTGCTAGTTGATCATTTGGGAATAAAATCCCAATATACATATAGTAGCAGTAGTCTCTTCATTATGAAATATCCAATGCAGGGGCTATTCGCTACTAATCCTAACAGGATGTGGTAGGAAAGTAACTTCGGTTTCGTTCGCTACCAGAACAAACTTGTATGGATGAGTGTATGACCATGCATTCTAAATCACAGTAGGTGGTCTCTATATAATGTATATAAGTCGGTGGCAGAGAAGACACCTTCTCTTAGCTTAATACCCTTTCCAGAGACATTTGAGCTCAGGAAGTTATACGTTTGTAGAAATCAGTCATGTGACTGTGGAATGACAATGTGGCATTCAAAGTGGAAAGAGATGTTACCTCAAGCCTCATCAACCGGGAAATGACTGAAGTAGGATTAGATGCGGCAAGGCTAAGTGGTTCGCAACCATTAGGGTATGATCATCCCCTTCTAGATATAATTTTACCCGTTATAGAGTCAAGGTATTAATTAATATGGAAAGTATGCTAAGAGACATCTCAGATAAAGGTTGGTAACGACCGGGGGATGACATATTCGGTACTATCTAAGTGTAGAGGTAGGCCAGTCTTGTGTTGATATGGGAGTCGATTATTGTGGTCCTCGCGATATCCATCTAGAGATGTACCATCGGAAGGTAGTCCCTTCACCTGGTCATTTGTATGGAAATCCATTCTCCAATAAGAACTTGCGGTTTTGTTTATAGAACCTAATATGCTGGAATTTAACAATGGTAACAATTTTGATTAAGATTAATAAGTTTATTTGGAAATTTTTTTCAAGAATTTAATTAAAAATAATATCCCTTAATTTTACGTAATAAAGAGATTTGGTTATCATAAGGTAAAAACCAGTTTCATATTTATGTGTGGCGTGGTCTTATGAGATACCTTTTTGTTTTCAAAACATCATACTTTGAGTTCTCACACCAGTTCCATGACCGACCAGAGTTTTATTTTTCCCTTTAAACTCTGGGTGCCCTAATTTTCGGGTAGCCGTGTAGTCAGGATACGTTTGGAGCACATGGGAGCATGTTGAGGAGCATTCTGGAGAAATATTTTAGAGCTATGAAGCTGAAGTACCCTATGTAGATATCTACCTGTATTCCGCTGTGTTGTGTATTTAGTATGTCCCAGCAGAAGTAAGGATAGGAAATTATAGCAATCCTTGCTGGATTAGTATTTGACTCTGATGGACCACTTGGAGTGATCGCTTATGTATAATTAAGTGTTGAATGCGATTCGAGAATTTTTGTTTCTATCTTTTATCTTTATTTCCCCTCTGATAATCTGCCTCTCCAGCACTTGGATTTACGGCACGTGAATACCGTGGATATATTAGTGTCGATTTCTGAGAGTTGAGGAGGCATGTCATTCACATTTGGTATCAGAGCTTTTGGTTGAGCAAATACCGAAGCCCGATAGGAGTAAGTCTCGTCAGAGATAGGATTAGCAACATCCTTGGATGAGTAATTCATTAGAGATAGGGTTAGTAACACCCAAGAATGAGTTGAGAATATTATATATGAGCGCGTATTTGTTAATTTTATAAAAAATAGTTTGGTTTTAAAAAGATGGTAAATGAAATAATTTTACTAGGTTTATATTTTATATAAAAAGAAATATTTTGATATAGTTGGAAATAAATGGTTGTTTGGAATGTAGATTAGTAAAATATAAACATCTTGTGATTAGAATTGCACGATTTGACTATAAGATGTTCCATAAAAAGAGTTAAGGAATTATTGGAATCAAGATTAGTAAATATAAATGCAATCATTTTTTGATTAGAATTTCACAAACATATAGAAGAGTATTTTAATGAAAAGATTTGTAACAACCGGATATTTTCAGCCATTCGCATCCGCACATGTCGGACTTGAATTGCTCAAAATACCGCATTGTAAATAAATTTGGAGCAAATGAAATCAAATACACAGAATCATAGATACAGAACATATCATAATAACTCGCAGCGAAATATAAAACCATAGTAGTTCATGAAGCTACTATTACAAACTCTCGAAACATTATACATAATATCAGTTTCAAAGCAACAGCATAATAGAAATCCAATACATAGAGGTAATTAATACATCAAATAAACCGAAACAGCTGAAATTTTGAAATAGATAACTAAGCAGATAGACAGGTAGAATCTCTAGCAAAGACTAGCTCCAGAAAAGAATCCAAAGCTGTAAATACTCATACTGACCCAAGCGTAAAGCAAAACACAAAACACTTGAGTCAAAACAATATATACTTATATAATATAAACCAACTCAAGTGAACTGTAGCAGTAATGCACAATAACTTAAAGGATGCTTGGGATTACCCATCCTCTAAGGATCTATTAAACTATAAATTTATATACATCCCGTGATTAAAATTTCAAAATAGTAATTTATATTTTGAAATCAAATATCATTTCAAAAATTCAATATCATTCAAAAATCCATTTCAAAATATCACAATATCATATCTTTTCAAAACTACATTCATTTTATTTAAAATACCATTTCAACACACATTTAAAAATAGTTTATATTTCAAACCAATTACTTCATTTAAATCATTAAAATAAAGTTATTATATTTAATAATTAACTTATTGAATCTTCAAAATTTAAATCTTTCAAAGTTCATTTATTTACTTAAACTTATCAAAACAATGAAAATTCACCTTTCGCAGCATTTGAAAAATGCTACAGAAAGTTACTTTCAAAACAGTTCAATTTTACAAAAGACAGCATTAAAACACTGTAATAGGGTTACATTAGTTCAAATAAAACCTTAGTTAAATTTCACAATTATAGCACTTACAAAGTGCTATAATACCCCTTTATTAAATTTTAGCCATTTGGTTCATTTATATCAACTACATCATTTAAAATTGCTGTAATATCCTTTGCCTTAGAAATAATAGCATTTTAAAAATGCTGTTAATTAAAATTCAGGGTTTTCAATACAGTTTTCAAACAATTATTTTTTAATATAAATATTTTTAACTTATAAAATCATAATTTCTCACTTTTAAACAATCATTTAAATACCCCTATATTCATGATTTTATAAATTAAATTTTTATTCAAAAGTCAATATTTAATAATAATTCACATATTAAATTTCAAACATTAAATTTCAATTCTTTATAATTAAATTTTAACTTAATACTTAAGTTTAAATCTCCCATATAACTTATTTTCATTTTATTTACTTACCTTCAAAAATTCACTTTTAAACAAAATTCATAAATTCCAATTTAAGTTATATTTCAAAATTCAACTTAAATATTCATTCATTTCACATTATAACTTTGTTCAAAATCATTAGTATATTATAAAATCATTTTAAATTCATCTTAATTCAAATATCATAAATTTATCATATTTCATATTTAATTTAAATTCCATTTCATCACCAAATTAGAATTTCCAAAATATTTTACATTTCAAATTTCTAACTTTACCATTTATTAATTTCACTTATAAGTTCTCAGAAAATCATTAATACTTTACAAAAATCATTTTTTATTTAATTTTAAATCAAAATATTATAATATTTACATTTCTAAAATATTTTAATTTTTTTAGAAAAACATAATTTAACCACGGGTCTGTATATCATTTTCTAGCCTAGGTAAAGTGATACAGATACCATATCATTTCAATCCGTAATTTACAATGAAAATCCGGGTTTGATCATTTCAAACCCGCAATCCAAAGTAAGAATGAAATAAATAAAATCGTTCAGGCCTATAATTTCAGCCCATAACGATTTTTCCTTATTCTAAAGTCCGTTCGGGTATGTATCATTTCAACCATAGTGATTCTAGTCTACCGGGAACTTGCAATGGTGATAACTGATATAAATAACATAATAGTATAATATAATAGTAACATGTGATATAGCAGGTGAAATAACAGGTGTAAACATCATATGATCATAATATAACAGTTATAACAGGATGAAATACATTTACAGATTCATGTGGTGTCGGTTTATCAGTTATATAGGTACAGATTGTCTGGTGAGAATAACTCACCGGTTCAGAGCTGGAGATAGCTACCAAAGCAAACAACACAGACACTACGAAGGCACGACAATATGAAAATGACTTTGAGAGTGGAGAGTCAAAGCTATATGCCTTGATAATATATACACAAAACAATACAATAATACATAAGTTACAACACAAATTTATCGTCAAATCACATAAGAAATCTATACCCAAAACAACAAAAAATGACTTGCACTTGCTCTCTACCTCATGTACTTCAGTTATGCAGGTGTTTAGCTCGGCCTAGGGTGCTATAGGTCTGGTTTGGGTGTGCAAGTGGTCGGCCAACATTTTTTTTTGCAAGGTGGTGAAGTCAAGGTGCATAAACTCGGTGTTCAAGGCTAAACAATGCAACATAACATCACATCTTTGGCCCCAATAGTTTTGGCCAGTGGTCATGGGTCATGGCCAGTGGCACTTGGAGGTGGTGGGTGGTGTGGCAGATGGTGGAGTCAGGCTAGAGGTGGTGGTGGAGGTGGCGGCGGCTAGAGGTTGTGGAAGGAGGTGTTAACAAATCCAGGCTAGGCTTGTAGGTAGTGATGGGTTTTTGGTGGATTTGTGTGTAGATCATGGCCTTGGTTTGGTTCGGCCTGAAGTGGAGGTGTAGTAGGATGGGTGTTGGTCAGACGAAGGGGGTGGTGGTGGTCGGCCGAAGCCTGGTTGAGGAGGAGTGGAGCTATGAAGGTAGAGAACAATTGCAAAATTCAATAGAAAACACAAAAAAACAAGAGAGAAGAGAAGATTTTACCCAAAGCTTGAACAACAAATGGCCGTGCAAATTTTTTTTGGTTGAGAGATGATTTTAGTTCGTTAAAATAGAATGAAGTATGGCTAAGAAAGAGAAGCAATATGCATGGCAAAAAAAGTATTGAAAAAGGAGGTTGAGAAAATGAAAGGTCGGAATGTAAAAGGACTTTGGAATTTAAAGAGCTCAAAACTTTTAATATTTCCACAAATTTCTTTTGAAATTTTGAATTAATGAAATATATATAAATTCAAATACGAAAAATTGGTAAATAAACAAAAATAAATAAATAAATATTAATTATATAAATTTTAATTAATTAAAAACAGCAAAAATTGCAAACTAGTCTTGAAAATATGAAAACAAATGCAATGATCTTTGGAAAATTTTTATGTACTTGAAAAATATTTATAACTAAAGATAAGAACACAAAATAAAAATTAATTCACAAAAATAAATATATAAAATTTAATTAAATATAATTTAATGAAGAAAATAGCATAAAAATGGAAACTAGCCTTTAAAATAGAAAATAAATGCAATAAATTTTGGAAATTTTTATTATCGCTTTAAAATATTAAAAGACAAAAATATACATAAATTAACATATTAACACATATTAAAATAAAATATGACAAAGAAAATATGATTTATATGATTTAAAATAGACAAAATTGCAAAATAAAACAAATTATACTCAAAATTGAAATGTACATAACTTTCACAGTTTAAGTCCGTTTTCAATGAAACGAAAAGCAGTATTCAAGTTATTAAATCTATTTCCATAATAAAAGATAAAATTTAGGAGTTTAAATATTTAAATTTGAAATCTAAAAGTCAAAGTTCGACCAGTTTGAACAGAAATTCATCTTTCAGTAAAATATCCAATTTATACTGGTTTGAAATTATAATTCACATAATAATCAACACTTATATTTGAAAATGAAATGTTTGAAATAAAACAAGTTTAAAATAATTTCAAAATAAAATAAAGTCAAATATTAAAATATATGAAAAATCTAGGGTTGTTACACTCTCCCCCACTCAAATCTTTTCATCCTCGAAAAGAAAGGAAGCGGAGAAACAACAAGAAAGAACAATAGGTTGGAAGACATCCCCGAAAGAAGGTAGGGAAAAAGTAGCTAGGAGGGAAAGCAGGTTGAAAGACAAGGATGAACCATTATTTTAAAACATTATACATTTTAATTAAAATTTTATATTTACAACATTTTATAATATGATAAATAGTCATTTGATTCAAATTTGATAGTTCGAAATAAACAATAATTAAAACATTTTACATAAATGATCAAAATATCCTTTATACAATACTTTACCAAAATACTTTTATAACTTGTCTTAACAAGTTTACTTTCGTTCCTACAGACTCTGGCCATATGTTGATCAGGCGCAAAGCTAGAATTCTCCAGTTACTTGGTAGACTTGTTTCAACACCCAGTGAAAATACTGGGAAACACTTTTAAAAACAGATATGGAAAGTACAATCCAAACAAATCAACCAAACCAAAAAAGTTGTCTAACCATGGATCGCAGATACACAATGGTTACGTCTGGATCCCCTAGGTAACAATCCGTATCCGTAAGCTTTCTCAGCCCTGCGAGTTACGCCATGATGACGAGTAGAATGCAGGATACACAATGGTTATGCCTGGATCCCCCAGGAAACAATCCGTGCCCCTAGGCCGTCTCCGCCAAGCTGTTTCGCTACTAATGCGACCTACATAGAGTGCAAGATACACAATGGTTATGCCTGGATCCCCCAGGAAACAATCCGTACCCCCTGGCCAGCTCATCCAGGCAGTTGCGCTATGCAGTCGCTCGAAGAAAAATCGATGGACACTCGAGTATCATATCCGAAAAACCCAAATCAGAGAGAATAATATCGATAGAATGAATCCAAGATGTGGCCACAAATCGGATATCAAGCAGAAGGCACTTTCCATATCTTTACTTCGAAAATATGTATCATATAGTACCTTTCAAAATCACTTTCAAATATCATACTTATATAAAGTCCATTATATATAAGATTTCACTTTACAAATTGAGTACCTTTTCGAATCAACGGTTTCAAATCAATTTAATACTTATACAAATCATTTTATATAAGTTCGATAACTCCCAAATCAAGTATTTAGTAAATCAAGGTTCTCAATTTCAAACCATTTAATATCAATTCAGTTTCAAAATCATATATGATTTCACCAATCATTTCTTCCAAATTACATGTATTCAGTTTCAAAGTTTCTTAAAACAATAGATTTAGAAAATAATCCAAATTTCCAGATCAACAAAATTTAGGTCAAACAAATTCATTTCCATTTCAAACATATATTCACCTTCAAAATCATAATACTTTCAAAGTTATAAATCTTTCGAAACCAAAATACTTGAAATCATTACACTTTGAAAAATCATAACATTTCGAAATCATACATTTGAAATCATAAAACATTACTTTAGTTCTTTACATTTCACAAATTTATTCAATTAAACCCAAATCTAAAATTTCTAATTTTAATTCAATTCAAACAATCAGTTTCAATTCAATTTAGTTTTCCAACAAAACCATTTCAAATATTATAAAATTTCAAATAAAGATTTGATCCACAAAATAAACTATTCAATCTTTAATATATTTCAAAGCTTAACTATACCATATTTCAAAATTAAATTTTATAATTTCATACATCTCAAATTTTACTTCATTATTACCAGTTTTGAAATATTCATATCATAAATCCATCATTTTTAAATAAACTCAAATTACCATTAAAACAAATATCCTTTCGTAATAATATAAACTACAAATATTCATTTGTCAAGTACCTTATACCTTTCAAAATTTCTTAGCTTTGAAAAGTTAACCTTGATTTGAAAGTACTCAAATCTTAAAATAGTCGAAGAAATCATATTTTCAATCCAAGAGTTGGAAATCACCAACAAATCAGTAAATCAATTCCAATAGATAAGGTTATACCAAAACAAATTTGAATCTCGAGGATTGGACACCGGCTTTCTTTAAATCATTTCATACACACACACACACATATGTCTTTCGAATATCAAACCATACTTCAAAAATCTTAAATCAAAATTTGGTTTCACAAAATCACTCGCATAGCAAGGCTACTAGAGTGGCCTCTCCCCCACTCAGAAACTCGAAAATCAATGCCGATGATGCATGCATTCATCATCGAAATTATTTTCCCGCAACATAAGTGGGTTCTGGACTTTTATTTTCTTGAAACTTCTTTGAAACTTCTTTGAAATCTCTTTGAAATCATTGGAACTAGTTCGAATACATTTGAAACATTTCTTATTCGTAAAATATCTTTAAATCATATTATTATTATATATTTTCCAAAATCTTAAAACCGATTCCAAAACACCGGAGTTCGATTCCTTGAAATTCAAATTCAAAACCCTTTAGTTATAAATCATTTTTATATAAATCAAATTTCTTATAAATTTTCAAAATTTCAAATCCTTTTGAAACTTTAAATTTTTATTTTTAAAGGATATATAATCTTTATCGAAAGCATTTCACTTTTAAATACAAAATAGGTCATCCTTATCAAGATAATAATTTCGATGTATGCATAATTTCAAAATACAATCAAACATAAAGTTCCTAGGGATTATTCAAGGATGGATTTCAAAACAGAGATTCGAATTTAGAGGAACTCTAATCAAATAAAATTCTGGTTCGAAGATAAGCTCGAACGAAGATAAGATAATTTAATTACCAAATAGAAGGTGGATAAGCATATATAAATCGCGGGCGACCTTAACCGGTCAACCGTGACTTCAAGAATATAATCAATTCGGAAATCTAAGGCAAATCGACATTCGATCCCCAGAGATAGAATCCGGGTAAAGCAGAAGATAGATAGCATTGTAAACCGAGGATATAGAAATCTCCGGTGAATCAATGCAATTGTAAAGAAGTTTCGCCCCTTTACAAATCATTCAAAGATTGGCGGAATCATCAATCGTGAGAGAGGTCATTCCAAAGTGGAGTTATGGAATGCTCAAACATCAAAATGGATAAAATAGGGAAGACAAGACTGGATTTCAGAACAAGTGGAAGCATTCCAAAGTTCAAGGAATCCAAACCGATAAGAATCGTAACCAAAAGATTTCTAACAAGGTGGATACAGAAGGAATGAAGTTTAGAAAATCTTGGTTTCAAAAATAAGAAAATTTTTATACCAAAATAATCTTTGAAAATATTTAAAAAATCATTTGAAATTATTTTATACTTCGAAAATACATTCTCTCACAAAGAAATGATTCTGAGGTTGATTTCACTTATTCTAGAGTATTTCTACCCTATCTCTAATGAGTTTTTGCTCCGCAGGCTAAGGTTTGCCTAAAAACCAAAGCTCTGATACCAACTGTAACAACCGGATATTTTCAACCATTCGCATCCGCATATGTCGGACTTGAATTGCTCAAAATACCGCACTGTAAATAAATTTGGAGCAAATGAAATCAAATACACAGAATCACAGACACAGAACATATCAGAATAACTCGCAGCGGAATATAAAACATAGTAGTTCATGAAGCTACTATTACAAACTCTCAAAACATAATACATAATATCAGTTTCAAAACAACAGCATAATAGAAATCCAATACATAGAGTTCATTAATACATCAAATAAACTGAAACAGCTGAAATTTTGAAATAGATAACTAAGCAGATAGACAGGTAGAATCTCAGCAAAGACCAGCTCCAGAAAAGAATCCAAAGATGCAAATACTCAGATTGACACGAGCGTAAAGCAAAACACAAAACACTCGAGTCAGGACAATATATACTTATATAATATAAACCAACTCAAGTGAACTGTAGCAGTAGTGCACAATAACTTAAAGGATGCTTGGGACTGTCCATCCTCAAAGGATCTGTTAAGCCATAAATTTATATACATCCCGTGATTAAAATTTCAAAATAGTAATTTATATTTTGAAATCAAATATCATTTCAAAAATTCAATATCATTCAAAAATCCATTTCAAAATATCACAATATCATAACTTTTCAAAACCACATTCATTTTATTTAAAATACCATTTCAACACACATTTCAAAATAGTTTATATTTCAAGCCAATTATTCACTTAAATCATTAAAATGAAGTTATTATATTTAATAATTAACTTATTAAATCTTCAAAATTTGAATCTTTCAAAGTTCATTTATTTACTTAAACCTATCAAAACAATGAAAATTCACCTTTCGCAGCATTTGGAAAATGCTACAGAATGTTACTTTCAAAACAGTTCAATTTTACAAAAGACAGCGTTAAAACACTGTAATAGGGTTACATTATTTCAAATAAAACCTTAGTTAAATTACACAATTATAGCACTTACAAAGTTATATAATATCCTTTATTAAAATTTAGCCATTTGTTTCATTTATATCAACTACAGCATTTAAAATTGCTGTAATATCCTTTACCTTAGAAATAATAGCATTTTAAAAAGGGGAATTAATTTAAAAGGACAAAAATTTCTATATTTTTTGCCTCAAAGACACGACCTCAATATTTTTACCACAAGGACAAACATTCTTCTCAAAATTATTCATAAGGACAACAAAACTGATACCGAACTAAAAACTGATACCTAAAAACTGTAACAGATAACTACAAACCGACACCTAAAAAATGCTATCAATAACTAAAAACTGATACCTACAGAAAGTTGTCCTTCAGGATAAAATATTGAAGGTCTGTCCTTGAGGCTAAAAAGCTGTGAAATTTTGTCCTTAACAATAATTTTCTGTTTTAAAAATGCTGTTAATTGAAATTCCGGGTTTTCAATACAGTTTCGCAAACAATTATTTTTTAATATAAATCATTTTTGACTTATAAAATCATAATTTCTAACTTTTAAACAATCATTTAAATACCCGTATATTCATGATTTTATAAAGTTAAATTTCTATTCAAAAGTCAATATTTAATAATAATTCGCATATTAAATTTCAAACATTAAATTTAAATTCTTTATAATTAAATTTTAACTTAATACTTAAGTTTAAATCTTCCATACAACTTATTTTCATAATATTTACTTACGTTCAAAAATTCACTTTTAAACAAAATTTATAAATTCCAATTTAAGTTATATTTCAAAATTCAACTTAAATATTCATTCATTTCACATTTTAACTTTATTCAAAATCAATAATATATTATAAAATCATTTTAAATTCATTTTAATTCAAAATATCATAAATTTATCATATTTCATATTTAATTTAAATTCCATTTCATCACCAAATTAGAATTTCCAAAATAACTTACATTTCAAATTTCTAACTTTACCGTTTATTTATTTCACTTATAAATTCTCAGAAAATAAATAATACTTTACAAAAATCATTTTTTGTTCAAGTTTAAATCAAAACATTATAATATTTACATTTCTAAAATATTTTAAAAATATTAGAAAAACATAATTTAACCACGGGTCTGTATATCATTTTCTAGCCTAGGTAAAGTGATACAGATACTATATCATTCAAATCCGTAATTTACAATGAAATCCGGGTTTGATCACTTCAAACCCGCAATCCCAAGTAAGAATGAAATAAACAAAATCGTTCAGCCTATCATTTCAGCCCATAACGATTTTTTCTTATTCTAAAGTCCGTTCGAGTATGTATCGTTTCAACCCATAGTGATTCTAGTCTACCGGGAACTTACAATGGTGATAACTGATATAAATAACATAATAGTATAATATAATAGTAACATGTGATATAGTACGTGCAATAACAGGTGTAAACATCATATGATCATAATATAGCAGTTATAACAGGATGAAATACATTTATAGATTCAAGTGGTGTCGGTTTATCGGTTATATCGTTACAGATTGTCTGGTGTGAATAACTCACCTGTTCAGAGCTGGAGATAGCTACCAAATCAAACAATACAGACACTACGAAGGCACGACAATACGGAAATGACTTGAGAGTGGAGATTCAAAGCTATATGCCTTCATAATATATACACAAAACAATACAATAATACATAAGTTACAACACAAATTTATCGTCAAATAACATAAGAAATCTATACCCAAACAACAACAAATGACTTGCACTTGCTCTCTACCTCATGTACTTCAGTTATGCAGGTGCTTAGCTCGGCCTAGGGTGCTATAGGTCTGGTTTGGGTGTGCAAGTGGTCGGCCAACATTTTTTTTTGCAAGGTGGTGAAGTCTAGGTGCATAAACTAGGTGTTCAAGGCTAAACAATGCAACATAACATCACATCTTTGGCACCAATAGTTTTGGCTAGAGGTCATGGGTCATGGCCAGTGGCTCCTGGAGGTGGTGGGTGGTGTGGCAGAGGGTGGAAGTCAGGCCAAAGGTGGTGGTGGTGGAGGCGGCGGCGGCTAGAAGTTGTGGAAGGAGGTGTTAACAAATCTAGGCTAGGCTTGCAGGTAGTGATGGGTTTTTGTGTAGATTATGGCCTTGGGTTGGTTCGGCCTGAAGTGGAGGGGTAGTGATGGTCAGAGAAAGGGGTGGTGGTGGTTGGACAAAGCCTGGTTGAGGAGGAGTGGAGCTATGAAGGTAGAGAACGATTGCAAAATTCAATAGAAAACACAAAAAAACAAGAGAGAAGAGAAGATTTTACCCAAAGCTTGAACAACAAATGGCCGTGCAATTATTTTTTGGTTGAGAGATAATTTTAGTTCATGAAAGTAGAATGAAATATGGCTGAGAAAGAGAAGCAATATGCAGGGCAAAAAAAAATAGAAGAAGGCGGTTGAGAAAATGAAAGGTCGGAATGTAAAAGGACTTTGGAATTTAAAGAGTTCAAAACTTTTCATATTTTCACAAATTTCTTTTGAAATTTTGAATAATTGAAATATATATATAAATTTAGATACAAAAATTTAGTAAATAAACTAAAATAAATAAATAAATATTAATTATACTGAATTTAATTAATCAAAAACAACAAAAATTGCAAACTAGTCTTGAAAGTATGAAAACAAATGCAATGAACTTTGGAAAATTTTTATGTACTTGAAAAATATTTATAATTAAAGATAAGAACACAAAATAAAAATGAATTCACAAAAATAAATATATAAAATTTAATTAAATATAATTTAATGAAAAAAATAGCATAAAAATGGAAACTAGCCTTTAAAATAGAAAATAAATGCAATAAATTTTGGAAATTTTTTATTATCACTTTAATATATTAAAAGAAAAAAATATACATAAAATAACATATTAACACATATTAAAATAAAATATAACAAAGAAAATATGATTTATATAATTTAAAATAGACAAAATTGCAAAATAAAACAAATTATACTCAAAATTGAAATGTATATAACTTTCATGGTTTAAGTCCGTTTTCAACGAAACGAAAAGCAGTATTCAAGTTAGTAAATCTATTTCCATAATAAAAGATAAAATTTAGGAGTTTAGATATTTAAATTTGAAATTTAAAAGTCAAAGTTCGACCAGTTTGAATAGAAATTCATCTTTCAATAAAATATCCAATTTATACCGGTTTGAAATTATAATTCACATAATAATCAATACTTATATTTAAAAATGAAATGTTCAAAATAAAACATATGAAAGTTAAAATAACTTCAAAATAAAATAAAGTCAAATATTAAAATATATGAAATATCTAGGGTTGTTACAAGATTAAAAGTTGATAAGTTAGTAAAAAGTCTTTAAAAGAAAATTTTGGAATAATATGGTTAGTAGGTTGATTATTGGATGAAAATGTTTAAATAACAAATACCATATGAATTAAGGTTCACAATTTGACTGTAAGGTATTTGATGGTTTTAAGGTTAAGAAATTTGATTGGAAAAAGAGGTAGGTAAATAAAATTCTAAAGTAAGTAGATAATCATGGAATTAGTAAGGAAGAATGTACACTTCGTAAGTTTGTCTTATCGATATACGGATAAGATAAGTAGTATCAGCTAAATTAAGACCTTAGCTAAATAAAACTAAGGATTACGTTTTATAACTATTAATTTGAGATAATAATAAAATTCCACATTTGTTAAGAACCCCAATTGAAGTAAAACAGTTTGAAGTTTGGGAATTTTTACCCTTAGGATGTAAAGGTATATTATCCAAATATAGATTTAAAGCTATGAACTATTTCTATACTTAAGCAATGATGCAAGAGATAATTCAAAATTGTATTTAGTAGCAAGTAAATGGTTGTGGAATAAACTTGGATTAATAAAAACAAAAACAAAAACGTAAAGTAGAAATGATATTTTAGGAGGACTAGGTGGTTAGTAGTTGAATATGCTTGTATGACATTTAGGGATTTTGGGATGTGTTATCTATCCAATAGTTATGATTATTATCTTAAGTGCATGGTACGCGTTAAGATATGGGGGATAGGAGACAGTCTTATGTTGTTCCATATATGACCTCAAGTACGTTGTATGTGCTTGGGTTAGTAGAGGAGATCTTTTTGCTTGTATCAGATGATGTTTTATATATATTAGCATGTGGTTGATTTCTTTTCTTTATATGCAGTTTTCTCTGTGCTTGTATCTTATGTTATGAAAACCTAGTACAAAGTCTAGCTTTTATTTTGAGGGCGAAATTCTTTTAAGTAGGGGAGAATGTAACGACCCGTAGTTTCACCACTTCGAAAATAAGATATTTTTTCAATTGTAAATTTAAAAAGGTTTAGAACTCAAATAAATATGTTGTAAGGAATGAACAAGTAAGGAGAAATTATTTATCTTATGATTAATAATGAAAATAAAGAATGTGTATTTTTATCACAAATCAACAAAAGTTAAGTTTTGCTAGAAATGAATAAATGCTTAATAAATAGTTTCAAATAATTATTTGAAAAGTCAAACTATATTGAAATCACTTAATAAAGATAAAAAAATTATAAGATAGGTTTGAAAAATACATTTATAATCATTTTACAAAAATATTCTAATTTTGTCATATTTTGTCGATGCAATGCCAAAATTCAATAAATTGATATTAACACTAATGATATGGATTTTTAACCTAAATAGTCTAGTTTTAATTTATTAGACATAGTAGGAAGTTCAATTTCTAAGTTGGTTTACATTAATGAGTATTTAAACAAAAACATCAAATTTAACTGCAAAACATATCAACAGAAACACTGTTTCTGACAAAAACAAATTGTTGTTAAGTTGTTGCAACATGATATGTTTCTTAACTCATATATACACTTAACTAACTATATAACATGTTCATTTACCATAATAGAGACAAAAGAATTCAAATTGGTTTAAACAAAGTTTACAAAACATGATTTGACTAATTTAAATTTAAATTTAACTTTATAAAACAACATCGTTTCTTACATCTCTTATCTCATTAATGAGATGGTATGTATATACATGGAAAACATACAAAGTTATATATTTTAATATTAGTAAACATGGAAATGGTGACACCTCTCTTTACGACTTACACACTTTTCCTTAACAGCATTTCTACCATTAATGCATACACTAATTTGTTAACATGTGTTATGTAGAATCAAATCAAAGAAAATTCTTCTCTTTAAAATACAAAGTTTAAGAAAAAAAGAGTAATCATTCCACAAATTCATATCACATTAATGAGCTATAATATCCTTCCATAAATGCATGTCCTTAAGGGTTTATACAAAGATTTAAAAAAAATGCAAAAGTAGAGAGTGTTAGTATGTTTATTTGCCAAGTAAGCTTCATGCGTAAATAGCATGCCATTCTCATCAAATCTTACAAATCATTCCCTCCATTTCCTTAAGTTCTTTTTCCATTTTTTCACTTCTCTTCCTCCTCCATTCTTTCTACTCCATAGTTCTTCCCTCCACCACCTTCCTCCACCCTCTAGATGAGCCAAACTCCCTCCTTCTCCTAGGCCGTGAGCACCTCCACCTTCCCTTAATCGAAGTCGGGCCACCCAAGTGCAAGCGTAAAAGGATTCGTGTGCGAAAAGCATCAAGTAGCGAAGCTACAACCGTTTTTTCTTCAAATAACCAAACAAAGTGAGAACTATAAAATATAGCTATATCAGTAGTTATGATGGTTAAAAATAATGTTTGATTGCTAGTAATGATGTTTGATAAGTGTTTGAAAAAGAAAGTAGCAACCATTGAAACATATGTGAAAAGTTACATAATATACATACGCGTTTTGTGAATATTATTAAAGTGATATGCAAGTTATAAATGTTCTGATATGAGATGTTATTATTGATTTTGATTATGGTTTGGATTTATATATGTTGATATTTGATTACGAATATGAAATAAGTCACGTATACATGACATTGTTTCACATGGAAATTACTTTTCGAAAGTAATGAAAAGAAAGTGATATAGAATCATTTATACCTTTAAAAATGGTTAAATATATTTTAGAAATGTTACATGAGTATTTAAACTTGTTTCCATCAAGTTTGAATGAAAAATATAAATTAAGTCAAAACTAGACGCGTCGCGCAACGGTAGTTCGCGATTTCGCGCCACAAAGTTTAAACAAGTATACGAAGTGGAATATAGCTCAGAATTCGTCGAGATAAGAATTTTCTGAACGATTATATCCATGTATTTCCAACAAATAAAAAAAAAAATCAAGATTTCATCTAGTAAATTTTAAAATATGTCCAAAATTATTTTTCAGAAAAATCGCACTTTTGCGGTAAAGTGACCAAAGTTAAAAATTGATATTTTAAATGTTTTAAAAATAAGAAATAAATTCTAAAAATCATTTAAAATATTTTAAAAGTGATTTAAGTTGAAAATATGGATTTCTAAATATAAAAGTCGTTTAAAAGAATATAGCTTTTAAAGCACTTTTGTAACACTTTTTGCAACGCTTTTGCAACAATTTGTAATAACTTATGAATTACGGATTTAAACTCAACAATTCTCTTTCTAATCTTTTATAAATGTTTTTAGAAGAATAATTAAGTATTTTAAAAAATGATTGGGAAGTTTAAATAATCCTTAACAAAAATTGAATATGCGGAAACGACTAGTACATTTGTCTCGCTTATGAGAGCTAAACGGTAAAATAAGGCATGTAACTAAGGTTAGGGATGAAACAACCAGTGCCTTGAACTTACCTGACCTTCGCTTTATCTTTCATATGAGGAGTGGAACAAATCGAAAGGAAAGCTCGAATATTCTAAAAAATTTTTTATTAAAGTTTTCCTAAATAAGAGGCTAGATAAATTGGAATTATTCTAAGATTTAAAAAGGTTTAAATAAATCAAAAATTGAAAAATATTAAAAGAAAGGCTATAGTGATTCCACATTCACTAGAAGAATATTTTATAAAGATATATATATATATATATATCTCGAGGATATTTTTGATAAAGAGAAATGAATGAATCGAACAATAATCATTTAATTACATCATTTTTTATTGATGATTGGATTTTGAAGGAACCGGGGTCGGATTTGGATGAATTTTATCCGAAAAAAACTTCAAACCAATCTACATTTTGAAGTAAAAGATGTTGAAGACATTGATATTTAGGATTTTCATAGTGAAGGGCTTCTTGTTGATCATTTGGGGATAAACTCCCAATATACATGTAGTAGCAGTAGTCTCTTTGTTATGACATATCTAATGCAAGGGCTATTCGCTACTAATCCTAAAAGGATGTGGTAGGAAAGTACCTTCGGTTTTGTTCACTCCCAGAACAAACTTATATGGACGGGCGTCTGACCTTGCATTCTAAATCACAATGAGTGGTCTCTATATAATGTATATCAGTCGGTGGCGGAGAAGACACCTTCTCTTAGCTTAACACCCTTTCCCAAGACATTCGAGCTCAGGAAGTTATAGGTTTGTAGAAATCGGTCATGTGACTATGGAATGGAAATATGGCATTCAAAGTGGAAAGAGATGTGCTATGTGTACAGGTAATTGTTACCTCAAGCCTCTTAACTAGGAAATGACCGAAATATGGTTAGATGCGGCAAGGCTAAGTGGTTAGCAACCATTAGGATATGATCATCCCTTCTAGATATAATTTTACCCGTTATGGAGTCCGGGTATTAATTAATGTGGAAAGTATGCTAAGAGACATCTCTGATAAAGGTTGGTAACGACCGAGAGATAACATATTTGGTACTATCTAAGTGTAGAGGTAGGCCGGTCTTGTGTTGGTAGGAGAGCAGATGTTCTATGGTCCTTGGGAAATCCATCTAGAGATGTACCATCGAAAGGTAGTCCCTTCACTTGGTCATTTGTATGGAAATCCATTCTCTAAACTTGCGGTTTTGTTTATAGAACCTTGTATGCTGGAATTTAACAACGGTAACAATTTTGGCTAGGATTAATAAGTTTATTTGGAAATGTTTTTCAAGAATGTCATTAAAAATAATATCCCTTAATTTTACGTAATAAAGAGATTTGGTTATCATAAGGTAAAAACCAGTTTCGTGTTTATATGCGGCGTGGTCTTATGAGATACCTTTTTGTTTTCAAAACATCGTACTTTGAGTTCTCACACTAGTTCCATGACTAACTGGAGTTTTGTTTTTCCCTTTAAACTCTGGATGCCCTATTTTTCAGGTAGCCGTGCAGTCAGGATACCTTAGGAGCACTTGGGAGCATGTTGGGGAGCATTTTGGAGAAACCTTTTAGAGCTATGAAGCTGAAGTACACTATGTAGATATCTTCATGTATTTCGCTGTGTTGTGTATTTAGTATTCCTAACATAAGCAAGGATAGGCAATTATAACAATCCTAGCTATATTAGTATTTGACTCTGATGGATCACTTGGAGTGATCACTTATTTATAATTAAGTGTTGAATGCGATGTGAGAATATGTGTTTCTATCTTTTATCTCAATTCCACCTATGATAATCTGCCTCCCCAACACTTAGATTTACGACATGTGTATACCTTAGATGTATTAATGTCGATTTCTAAGGGTCGAGGCGATGGGTCATCACACTTTCCATATTATCAATGGTGCCAAATTCTAATATCCATAACATGGGATTTCAATATCATTAACAAAGGATTCAACAATCATATTAAAAAATTGTAATAAATAGACTTGTATATAGTAAAATTTTCAACTCAATCTATCACATCAAATCAGGATGCAATCTCAAAAATAGAAATTGCAATTCTAGTTTCAATCTCTATTCAACCCCTCTTTTACAAAGAATTTAAACAATGATATTTCTCTTTTATTTTCACATGGAATAAATTGTATAAACTATGAATAAATTCGTACATTTACGCCCTATCCCTTAATTGGAGCTTCATAATCATATTATAATAAGAAGTGTAATAGAAATTAAAATTATAAAATACCGCATATCCCAACATCTAAAGTAAATGATTGAGAATTCCAACAAGAATTGACATTTCAAATTATAGGAGGTTTGAGGGGTTTGTTTTATTTTCGTAAATCTAAAACCCCAAAGGCATATTTAAATCCATGATATACTAAATATTTACTGGAATAAAAATACTAAGGTTTCCACTTAAATATTATTCTTAGCCTTTCTTATATTGATTTGCAATGCCAAAGCACTCTTTTCCAGATCTCTTCTTTTGAGATGTATACACAATAAGGGATTGCTGTATATAATTTTACTAGATTCAGAGAGGTTGGAAGAGAAGAGAATAAATTAATAGAATAATTAGAAATGAAATAGAATCCTCACCCGAATTCCTAATTGAATTTTTGAATCCAACTGAAGAGAGAAAATGGCAGAGTTTCGCCGAATCCCTATTTTTGTGAATAAAAGTGAAGAGGGTAGGGCCCAAGTTATAGGGTTTGAAACGTACTAGAATCATATGACGAAAATATGCACGGATAAATTTGAAACGTTCTTTGATAGGAAAACTGTAGCCACCACCAATAGGAGCAGTCGCGCTCTGTACGCACTGGTTGATGCCAACGGTCAATCCAGTCGGATGGAGCCTATAACAACATTAGATGAATATAAAGCAGCGGAAATACAATGAATACCATGCATCACATCACAGATACAACATCATAGTAATATCTGTTACAACATCAGAGTACATAATACATGAATAACATCTCCAAATAGAATGACATAATAGAACAAAAAGATATCATATGCCAAAAGTCTTCAAAATGATAGAGAATGATAGAGAACACCAAACTAAGCACCTCGAGATCCAAAAGCTTCCAAAATGACTCTAAGGTATGAGCCTCCAAAAACCAAAATACTCCAAACTGTAGCTAGAGCCAAAATATAGAAACCTGCTACTAGGCTGCCCGTGTAGAAATGGTGGGCACCCAGAGTTTAGAAAGGAAACAATAAACTCCGGTCAGTCATGGGAATGGTATGAGTAAAAAAAGATAATTGCTTTCAAATAAAATAGATTTTATACAAGAAAAATCGGTATGCTTTTGTAAAATGAAACTACCATAAGACCTCCCGCCACACACACAATGTAATCGCAGAATTGGAGGAGATTTGTTCTTATGATAGTCAAATATGCTTGATACGGGAAAATTCTTTGATATTATTACTATTGCATAGTGTAGAAAGCCTTTTCGAAAGTATAATATCAATCCTAGCCAACATACGACCAGTATCGTATGCCTACTATAGCTACCATCTAAACAGTGGGGCGCCACCATAAGTAAATGGTAGGTAATACAACTAAAACCGTACGGGGTTCGTATTGGGAATTGGATTTCCAAAAAATTGTCAGGCTAAGGAACTTCCTATGCCACATGGGGACGTCCCTGTCACGACCCGGAATTCAACGTTCAAAAATTGACATTAAATACCTCACCTGTATTCAACTGTCAATGATTCAAACATCGAACTCCAGTCGGATGGAGCTTATAACAACATTAGATGAATATAAAGTAGCGGAAATACAATGAATATCATGCATCATATCACAGATACAACATTATAGTAATATCTGTTACAACATCAGAGTACATAATACATGAATAACATCTCCAAATAGAATGACATAATAGAACAACAAGATATCATATGCCAAATGTCTTCAAAAGGATAGAGAATGATAAAGAACACCAAACTAAGCACCTAGAGATCCAAAAGCTTCCAAAATGACTCTAAGGTATGAGCCTCCAAAAACCAAAATACTCCAAACTGTAGCTAGAGCCAAAATATAGAAACCTGCTACTAGGCTGCCCGTGTAGAAATGGTGGGCACCCAGAGTTTAGAAAGGAAACAATAAACTCCGGGTCAGTCATGGGACTGGTATGAGTAAACAAAGATAATTGGTTTCAAATAAACAGATTTTATACAAGATAAATCGGTATGCTTTTGGAAAATGAAACTACCATAAGACCTCCCGCCACACACACAATGCAATCGTAGAATTGGAGGAGATTTCTTCTTATGATAGTCAAATATGCTTGATACGGGAAAATTCTTTGATATTATTACTAGTGCATAGTGTAGAAAGCCATTTCGAAAGTATAATATCAATCCTAGCCAACATACGACCAGTATCGTATGCCTACTATTGCTACCATCTAAACAGTGGGGCGCCACCATAAGTAAATGGTAGGTAATACAACTAAAACCGTACAGGGTTCGTATTGTGAATTGGATTTCCAACAAATGGTCAGGCTAAGGAACTTCCTATGCCACATGGGTACGCCTCTGGCGGGACGTCCCGAGAACCTACCCGGCTCTCTGCCAACACAAGACCGGGTTACCTCTGTAACTAGGTAACTACTACTCGAGTATGCCACTCCCCGGTCCTTTGGGACCTTTATCCGAGGGCCCTCCATCATAAAGCAACAACCACACAGAATAATGAGATTGAAGCAACCACATAGGTAAGTATCTGGGCTCCATACCATGACACTACCTTTTTCCAGAAGGAAATGACATAGCCTAAAGGGCGCGACCCTCATAACCTTGCCGCATCTTTCCTGTTTCGACCATTTCCGGGGTGTGAGGTCCGATGAGGTCTCGTCCACAAAGCTACGCTTTACATGAAAGCCGTGATTTGATCACAAATGATCAACAAATGATCATCACTATACAGCAGCACTTAGTATGCCACACTACCAAATTGGGAGTATATTGCTGATAACCTTCAACTACATAACCTCTGAGCTCGTACGTCTCAGAGAAGGGTATTAAGCTAAGAGAATAAATTCTCCGCCACCAACAGATATGTATTTGAAAGAAATCGGCTTTATATCTCAAAGCGTAGTGTCAGACACACGACCATACAAGTCTGTTCCAGGTTCGAACAGAACCGAAGGCACTTCGTCCAATAAAGGAAGAAGCCCTTGCAAATCTGGGCGTCCATAATCCCGATTGGACTTCCCATCACTTAGGGAATCCCTATACTGGAGCAACTCGATGCAGAGACAATCGATAGGTTATCCTATCATTCTCGAAGACACCCGGTCTTCACTGTCGGTCTTCAAATGCAATCCATTCGTCGAATCACTATTCGGAATGGGTTATATGACACAAAGGTCCTCTCCCGGCTAATCCGAATAGTGAGTGCTCAAATTTAAAACATGTGGGTGTATCAATCACAAAGGTTCACATTCAAGGTTCGATGTGGATTTCGGATAACAAACTGAAATCCGACTCCCTGTCGCATCGAAGTTTAAATGCCGTTTTACGGGCAAAAAGGGTTTCACAAACATATAGGAACAAATCATAAATCACAATCCATCACAAAGCAATCACAGCATCACAACAAAAATGTCAATACTGTATAGAGTATTTGATGATGATCAATCATCGTTGATTCAAGTTACTGTGATTAAAGTGAATTGGCCATATAATTGTCTTCATTAATCATTTTGAATCAATGCTGAATTTTACTTAATTATAAATTAGTTTAATTGGCTTAATTAGTTAGTTATCCTTTGATTTATTAAACTTATGGATCCTTAATTGTTAATTAATTAAGTTTTAATTATATTTTATAAATTCCCTATTCTTTAATTATTTACTTTTAGATTGTAAAATCATTTCAAGCCTTAAGGGTTAATTATTCTTCATTTTTATAAATCAATTTTTGTTTTTTAAATTAGCATTTAAACATTTATTTTACTTTTAAATTTTTTGTTAAATTAAACTTTAAAAACAACTTTTATAAAATTATAAATTTTGAAATGCCATTTGTTTCATATGCTATTTATCATTATCATTAAATTTACCTAGAACATAAATTTACTTGAGTTTTCAAAAAAATTTGGCAAAAACAAACTGATTTCTGTTTCAAATTCAATCCCCCGAGACCTGCTTCGGGTTGTACCCGAGAAAATCTCCCCTTTACTTCGGGTTTTCCCCAAAGTGACCCGTGCCCCTTTTTTTTTCTTCTTTAAAATTTGTTTCAGGCCAAGCATTGACACGATTCCACACTAAAATAACCCGACACCCTCTTCGAGTTTTCACTCAACTTACCCGTGTTGTGCTTCGAGTCACTACTCGTCCTTCCCAATGCCTCACGCTGACATACCACCAACCACGTGCACGTGCACGACTATCCTCGCCGCCGTTGGACGGTGTTGCGACCACCATCACGTCAACGTCCACCCCCTAAATCGATTCAAACCCCCTGATCTCGAATTTATTTCGAAATTTCAAATCGATCAACAGAACCCAAAAAAAAGCATCAGGCATGCCATAAAAAAAAACGGTCGCGCGCCACCTCACCTGGCCATCAAAGGCCGTGAAAACTCGCCTGAAGCTTCGCCGCGACCAGATGCTTCTATTCCCATCGGAGGCTCAAAGTCCGATCGCCCCTAGAAGGCGCAGTACTATGCTTTCTGACACGAACGAAAATGGGTTCTTAAACCCTATTTTGAATTCGAATTGAAAATTCAAAGATTTAAAAATTATCCTAGTATTTTCTGGTGATGCCGAGCATTGAATCTAGCTGCGACGAAGATCACGCGAACTACAATCACTTGGATCGCCGGAATTTGACAAAAGTTAATTTTCTGATCAACTCAAATTTCTTGGTGAAGGCTCAATGAAAATTTTCATTTTGGTTCCAAAAATCATTGTTTTCCAAGGGGATTCAAGTAATATTTCTGAAATACAAATATGTGATGTTCGAATTTATTACTTATCTGGGTTGTTACTGAGTTTATCATTTCCCAGTGAAGAAAATTCAGGTTTCTCTGCTTTGATTCATTACTGAGATAAAATACAGTTTAAAACAATCCTTAACTTACTTACAATTATCTCCAGAAGCAAAGAGAAGGTAGAAGAGGTTGTAGTTGTAGATAGTTTACTCTGTGAACCAGAGATTTGAGCATGATCATGTTTACAGTTTTTTTTTATTTCCAGTAAGACTACAAACCTGTTTTGATTAGTTTTCTGAAACATGATGCAAGCTCAAACACAATTTCAACTTGTTACAAATTTATTTCAGAAGGAATAAAGAAAGATTGAATTGGATTTTGATATTTTTTATTCTTGCAAAAAGAAGACTATATGAAATTGAGTTTCACAGTTTCAAAAAAAAGAAAGAATAATCTTCTCTGCTATAAATCTAAAAGGTAAGTGTAATGAAAACCCCTGTTATTGATAATTTAAAATGCATAAATACAACTGAAAATAATCACAGATTTGTACACATCAATTTCAGATCTAAAAACCCTAAGAGAATTAAGTAGAAAAGAGGGGAAGTTGCAGGCCTCATCTCTCTGTTTGAAACTGTCAGTAAACTCTGGAAAAACATGTGAGTAAACCCTGTTTTTCTTTTATCATGGTTGCTATGTGTATGTTTTGGGTGATATAGGAAACTTAAATCTTGTTTGCATGCCAGAGATTTGGATGTATGGTTGAATGCTTGGCTTGTCATGTTGATCTTGCAAAACTATTAGCCACTGTTTTAGTTTCAGAAAAAAAATATAAACCAAAATTGAAAACCTGTAAAATCCATTTTCTTTTTCCCCCTGTCTCTACTTGATTTGAATGATTAACTAAGATTAGCCATGCATTTTTGTTTCAGTAAACAAGATGGATTTTGTTCAAACTTGCACTAATTTTTTTGAAAGTAACCCACATCGAATCATAATAGTGAATTTCTGTGATTGATAAATTCACTTTATCTATGAATCTGTGGATGAAGATAAGCGTTATGAGTTATACCGCTTATCGATATTGATATGATTGATGCTGTACCTATTGTGTAAAACCCTTGGACCACACTATGCACACACTAATATGGATGGCACGTGGAAATGGGTTAAGTCACAGATTTTTGAAATAATCTTAAAATTGAATTTTTGAATCCAAAATAGTTTTGGAATTAGAATTGAAAAGCTTTGCAAAATGTATTTCAAAAATATAAGTTATTTTGAATTACATGATTGAGTTTTGACATTTAAATAAATTAATTTAATTTTGATTTCAATATTTGAAATTGAATTGTATGATTTGGGGAACTACGGTTTAAAAAAGTTATTCAACTTATAAATGCGTTTTTTATGGGTTTTCAAACCATTTAAAAGTGTTGTTTGGGGCTTTAAATTTAACCCAAAGATTTATTCAAGAGGTATGTATATATATAAATGGACAAAAAAATAAATTATAATTCAAGTTGAATTGAAATTTGAATTTGAATTTAAGATTAATGCTTTAAAAATAAGTGGCATTTAAAAGTCATTAAGATGTAATTTATATAATATAAAGATTGGTTAAAAACAAATTTTCTTTTAACATTGTATATATACATGTATATACAAATGAATAAAGAGGTATATTCATTTATAAAGTAATATGATTTGAAGTTGTTTAAAAATCCTTCTTGTCTTTGTAAAATTACAAACATACATAGGGAGATGGAGTAAGCTGATTAACAAAATCTAGATCTTATGATTATAATTTAACAAATGGCATGAAAACATCATTGCTTAATTAAAATATCCAATTTAAAAATTTCAGAAAATCTTTCAACTTCCATTTCGAATTTATTTAGTCTCACCAAAAATCTGAAAAGAACAGTAACTTAGATTTGGGGTATCACAAATCTCAACACAAAAGAATTCAAAACCATCTTCAATTACAAATCTGGAAACCAGATAAGAGAAAAAGAAATTTCAAACTGCAAACCTGATTGAAAACAAAGCAAGAGCAATTTTCAAAAGCAGGTAACAAATCAAAGAAAGCAATCAACCAAAGCATGCAAGTTCAAAAACAAATTCAGAAGAATGCAAAGGATCAAGCAAAACAAGTTCAGAAAAACAAAAAGAAATCTGGAAATAAATAAAGGTAAGTAAACTTCTTTAAAAGATTTGAATTTGAGTGATTTATCAGTAATGAAGCAAAGGTTTCGAAGCAATTGCATCAAATCTAAGTTGCAGGAAAATTGAAGATCAAAGACAAAACCATTTCTAGTTTTCAAACTGCAGAAAAGAAAAAAAAATTTAAAAAGTCTTCTCTGTTATATACATTCAAACTGTAAGTAATAAAATAAAAATTACTGTTATTAATGGTTTGAGTAAATGAACATGATAGAGTATAAGCAAAGATTTCTATTCACAATTTACAGATCCAAACTCTAAGATTAAAGAAGAAACAAGAAAGTCAGGCAGGCTAAACAGAAATGAAAGTTCCAGTGTCTTCTCTGTCCTCTGTTCTTCATTAACCAAGATGAGTAAACCATATTTTTTAAAACCTGATCTTCTTGATTCCTTGAAGATTGGAATTTTATTTTAAATGATGAGTTAGATATTGTTGTATGATAGTGTTAAATTGTTTGCATGTATATGAAGAAGAAGTGGATGCATGTCTGTGTTAAGCATGAAAACTCTTTGTTTAACCTTTACAGGTTACCATTTGATTAAGAAAATTCATATCTTCATATATAGATCATTTCAAACTACGATTGCAGAAAGGAAATTGTTTATAACAATGTGAAGCTATTTCTACAAACAATGTTATGTAAAAATGTTAAGTAAATATTTTGAAAGTAATAATTTACAGTAAAATTATCATATATCAGAAAAATCAACCCTTTAAATTTTGCAATCTGATTACATAATTAGATTTGTATCATGAAGCAATGATTTTTGATGAAGGTTTCGAAATTTTTAAGCAAATAATGGTTGAGAATTTCCAAGATGAACGGAAATGACATTCTGGTCAAATTCCGGTGATTGGTGCAGAGTTGATCAACGAGATTGCTGTTGAGGGAAGCTTGAGTGCTGTAGATCACTAGAAAAATAACAGTGACATTTATCAATGATCAAGTGGGTTGTACGGCATGATTCTAGGGTTTTAGTCCCAGTTTTGTTAACTGGGTTTAATGAGGGAATTTCGTCATCGTTAGTGGATTGTAGCCTATCGCATGAGGGGGAAAGGAGAGAGGGGACACTAACGTTGCTATGGCCAGGGCGGTGTGGTTCCAGGTAGTCGGAAATGTTGTTGGCAAGGTGGATTTGTGGCTCGAGTTTGTTTTCCAAGTGAGTTGAATAACTCAATTTTGATTCTGTTCGTTTTGGTCAAGCCCATGTACCTTTTTGGGATATGCTACAAACCAAAAAGGTTACAAATGTCTCGAAAAAAGTGGTAGAATTTATATATCAAGACATGTTATGTTTAATGAAAATAATTTTCCTTTTGTAGATAAAAGACTGGCAGACAGTAAAGACACAACAAACCAATGCACCGATTATTTCAAAGTATGCTTGCCCACCATACCAGAATTAACCATTCAGAAAAACAGGGAAACAATGGAAAACTTGAAAGATCACAATCCATTGTAGAAACAAAATCTGATTATAGTGCAAGTGATATACATGAATGGCCAGCACAACAAATTGAAGAAAATGATGAAGCACAATCACCTGATAACTCAACATCTAGCAGCAATAGACCAGCAGTCACAGACATTAGACATAATGCGCAAGAAACAGGGCATCATATGGTGGCAAGGTCAAAAGGTGTCCTTTTTAAGCCTAAAATATACAATGCAAGTGCTGATGTCATGGAACCAGTCACATATGAGCAGGCAGTTAAAATTATAGAATGGAGAAATGCCATGAAAGATGAGTATAAAGCATTAATAAAGAATCAAACATGGGATCTAGTGCCACCTCCAAAGGATAAAAACATTGTTGGATGCAAATGGACCTATAGGATCAAAAAGGATGCTGGTGGAAAAATAGCAAAGTTCAAAGCAAGGCTAGTTGCTAAAGGCTACTCTCAACAATTTGGGTTTGATTTTAACGAAACCTTTTCTCCCGTAGTCAAGCCTACTACCATCAGGATCATACCTACCATAGCATTAAACAATCAATGGAAAATTAGACAACTGGATGTACAGAATGCTTTTCTCAATGGACACTTACAAGAAGAAGTATACATGCATCAACCAAAAGGATACATTACAAAAGGAAATGAAGATAAAGTCTGCAAATTACATAAAGCTATTTATGGTCTCAAACAAGCATCAAGAGCTTGGTACGAGAAGCTCAAAACCACATTAACAAAATTAGGATTCAAACCAACCAAGGCAGACAGCTCATTATATATCAGAACCATTAATCATGAAGTCACATATATATTAGTGTATGTTGATGACATCCTCATCACTGGGAGTAATGAGAGTGACATCATTAAAGTCATACAGCCGTTGGATCAAAACTTTGCAATCAAAGACTTGGGGACACTTGATTATTTTCTTAGAATTCAAATTAGCAGACCATCACAAACAGAAATGTTTTTATCTCAAAGACAATATGCTTCAGAAATTTTGGTTCGTGCCAACATGGATCAGGCTAAGCCTCTACCCACGCCCATGATCAACAATTTACAATTATCCAAAACCAAGGGCGAACCTATTGACAATGTTAAACAAGCATTGTAGGAGCTCTACAGTACTAGACCAGACTTATGCTATAGTGTAAACAAAGTTTGCCAATTTATGGAAAACCCCCTAGACAACCACTGGAGGGCGGTTAAGCGTATTTTAAGATATGTAAAAGGCACTCAAGACTATGGTTTGCTGTTAACTCAAAGTAAAGAAGTAAATATACAAGCTTACAACGATGCCGATTGGGCTAGCGACACTGATGATAGACGATCTACCTCCGGCTACTGTGTTTATATGGGTGGCAAACCAGTCTCCTGGTGCACCAAAAAGCAATCAACTATATCACGTTCAAGCACCGAAGCTGAATACAGGTCAGTAGCAAGTACAGCGGCCGAAATGATATGGATAGAAGCCCTAATTCATGAACTAGGGCTCGAGCTAAGAGGAAAACCATTGATTTGGTGCGATAATCTGAGCACCGTCTCCCTATCTCTAAACCCAATCCAACACTCTCGCACCAAACACATTGAAATTGACCTATTTTTGTACGTGAAAGACAACAGCGGGAAAACTAGAGATTACGCATGTTCCTTCCTTCTACCAACGTTCTGACGCCCTCACAAAATCACTTTCTTTCAAAAAATTTGCTAGATTTAGAGAGGAAATGAATATTATTGATGATAGTAGATTTCAAGGCAGCGGAAGGAAAAGATATGGAAACCCTAGCTTTGATTGAGGGCGGGTATTGTGAATGTGCTTCTACTAGGTGTGTTTCTTTATCAATCCATGCTGCTATGTGGAAATGATCATAGCCATCCATCCATATCAACGCTCGAGATTCATTTTTATTATTGGCAAAGATTACCACTTGCTCGGGCTGCTACATCAAGGCCCAGTTCACTTCTTTATATAAATACTTGTATTTAGGCATTGTTTGTATATCAATTATTTTACAATTCTTCAACCTGCATCAATTGTACTGTAACAAAAGAATATCAAATACAATTTTTCATCATTTTGTAATAGCTATCATAGCAAATTGTTTGGTTAGAAATGTTGATATGCACAATAACATGATCAGATCTAAATAAAGATTGAATTTGATGAATGATTTTGCTGTTTGATTACACAAGGAGATAATGATAGTAGTCAGCTACTTGATGCACATGTCTTAGATGGTTGGTTGGTTTCTTATGGCTATTTGGATGATGATAATGTACACTATGGTGCTAGTGAATTATGTGACGATACACATAAGGCTTATGATTCTTTAGAGGAGGACATGCACAAGGAAATGGATGTGAGCAGATTGTTAAGCTATGATGCTTTGCGGTACGGGGATGACAGGAACATGGACTCTGGTGTGTTGGAGTTTAAATCCGAGGCTATGGGGTTTCTAAATGATGAAGGTAATCAAACTGTGGCTTCTAACATCTTTCTAATAGAGAATGGCCTGGATGTTAACAATGGTGTAGATGAAATAAGTTCTGATATAAATGCAAAGTCAGTTTCTAGCAATGGTATAATCTCTAGTGTTGTTGTCTCTATTAATGATACATATAAGGATGGATTTTTTATGCACATGGATAATGTTAAAGCTTTTAAAGGTGATTGATTATTCTCAGACAATGTTAAAGTAGTAGGAGACTTATCTCTATGTGAAAATAACATTCCAGAAGTAAAGTGTCAAGATGAGATTGAAGGTTTAAATTGAGCTTTAGAAAATCAAATTCAAATTTATGCTAATGCTTATTCTATCTGTATCATATAAGATGATGGGATTAGATGTTTCTTGTTGAGTTCAGTTTTTGTTAGGGTAATAGACAGTGTCATTTTGATTGATATAACTTCTTCAGTGATTGTTGATGATAATTTAGAGTATGGAATGATTAAGGAGTAAGCTTTGTTAATGGCAGTGAGATGGATACTGTCATTTTGGATGGTAGGTTTGGTCATGAGGAGAAGTCAGGTTGTGTCGTTGGGGATTTGGTTTGTTGTGTTGTTGCTGAGGAATCTATGGATACGACATTGAATGCTGTTATGCATGGAAATATGGTGATATCAGAATGTTTGATTGGTGCTAATGCATGCACTGATGCTGAGGAGTTGTTGGGTATTGTATTACATGATGTTGAAATTAATTGCATGGTGAATGTAACATTTTTGGATAGTGATAAGGCTAGTTTGGAAGTCGATGCGAGATCCATGGGTTTAATTATGCAAGTAAAGGATGCTGAAGTGGTCTCTCCTAATATATCTAGATTATCTAATGTTCATGAAAGCAGATGCAATATTGATAGGTCTATTTTTTATGGGGGTTTAAGATTTATTTTGTACTGTTGCCTTGCATTTCTACGAAGATCTTCACTATCTACTATCAATGCTGGCGTTTCTACTCATACACCCAAGACTGGTAGAAGAACTAATAGGAGTAAGTCTACAGTAAACGTTAGAAGAAGTACTCGTCTGAACCTTAAAATTTCTTTGTGCCGATGAATATTTGGGGATATTTTATGGTGATTGTTACTTTGGTGAATGTTTGTGTCTTGAGTAGTTGCGGTATGTTTTTTGGAGGTTTTTTTAGATATGGTCATTGAGGTTGAGGTTGTGGGAATTGCTATAAAAGACTGCTCACTTCTTGGAGTCATTTCAGGTTTTTGTTTCTTTTTTGAGTAGTATGTTTAGGGTGAGTCTTTAGTTTAATAGGCTTTTAGGAGGGTTTTATTCTTTCTTTTTGTATGGGAATTCTAAGCTACCTGCCAGATTTGTTGGCAGCTCCTTTATTTTTGGTGTTATATATATGTACATGTGTGCTCTCCTTTATTTTAGAGGATCACACATTTCTCTAAAAAAAGTCGTTTTGCAAAAAAGTCAATATTTTAAAGAAGTAGATGAGTTGAATTTTGATATATATATATATATATATATATATATATATATATATATATATATATATATATATATATATATATATATATATATAAAGAATATTCTTTTGAGTTGATTTTAAAAAAATGAGACAAGAAAGGAGTTTTATCTCATCAACAAGGACTTAGGCTTAATTCCCAGCCGCCTACCTTGCTTTTTCTTGTTTCCATTCTCGTCCATTTACACCTTTATTTCTTCGTTCCTTTCTCCCCGAGCCCCAGCTTTCATAGCTGCTGTTAGCTTGATCCTTTCGCCTTTTACCTAATCCTCTTTTTCGTTTTCGTTTTTATCCTTCGGATCCGCCTTCGTTTTTGGTGGCTTTGTTCCGCTTGGTGGCATTTTATCTCCTCTTCTAATCAGATTTATCCCAAGGCTCTTTACCTTCCCTTCCCTGTCGTGGTAGTTTCCATAGCCTGCTTCGTCGCCTTGTCAAGTTTTGACTAAGGTTGTTTACGTGGCTCTTTTGGTTTTAGTTTGGCATGGTTGGTTCTAGAATTTGCTTGTTTGTAGGTTTGCTGTTGGTGGCGAGGCAATCTGGCTTCCTCTTGGGTCTTCAGTCTTCTCCTTTCATGGTGGTGACGTTGGGTTTTTCTTTGGGTTTCTGATGTTTGGCATTTTTTGTGCCTGCTCCTCCCACGTCTTTGATTTTTGGTGATCCGATGGCTGCCGCAGTCTGTGCTGTATTCTCACCACTTCATGCCTGGCCTCGGCTGTTTGCATTACAATGGTGGTTAGTTTATTTATGTTGTCGGATGTCATACTGAGCGATGGAGTGTTGCTGCTTGCTTGGGTTTTGGTTTTGTGCTTTTTGTTAGGCTTGGTTGTTTTCTTGGAGTTATTGTCTTATCATATTTGTGCACTTCTTTCTTCCTGCCACGTGCTGCTGGTGCTGGTGGTTGTTTGTGGTGTCTGCATTTTGTTCTCGTATGCTCTTGTCCGAGTCTTTTTTGGTTGATGTCTTCTTGATGTCTGCATTTTGTTAGTTGTTGCTGGCTTTGTGCAGTCGTTGTCGTGTTTTCACCCAACATGGTGTGAGAGTAAGTTTGTATGAGAGTCTGCTCTTGTGATATATTTACCCTGTATGGTGATGTTGTGGGTTGTAATGTTGTTTTAGTGAGTTTCTCATGGGTGAGTTGAAGTGGTCGGATCACTATAAAAACTGTTTCTGTAGTTTAGGCATGTTGTCTAACTCTTGTGTTATAAGCAAGATTAATCCTTAAAAATTAGTAGTTTAGGCAATCGGTCTAACTCCTGGTTCTTATAGGTATTTATTACTTTTTCGTAATAAAAGTAGACGGTCCACTATAAAAACCGTCCGGCCTTGCCAAAAAGACGATGAGATAATTTTTTTAACAATATTTTGAAGTTTGATGAATTGTTGTGACTAATATATATATATATATATATATATATATATATATGTGTGTGTGTGTGTGTGTGTGTGTGTGTGTGTGTGTGTGTGTGTATGAGGGTGAGCATTACAATGAATTTTTTTGAAATATAATAAAATTTATTTTGCTATATTTAAATGTTTGATGTGATGATTGTAGCCATCGAGCATTAGTGGACAGCTGTAATCGATGGCGAGGCAATGTTGATCACATGATCAACATTGTAGCCAATTGGCGAAGTCAACGACTGGAAATTCGTGGCATGGCAATGTCACTAGATTAATAAATATATTTAAATTTGAAATTGGTATGGTTATATTGTTGCGATTGAATGGCTGCTATACTACATGATTTTTGTGATTTGGATGTGCATTGTGAAGCCGTTTGAAATTTGATGCTTTAGAAAAAAATGATGAATGAGAAAAAATATATTCATTTAGAATTTTGATTCTAATGAAAGTATATTGATGTTAATTCATAATGAAACAAAATAAATATTATGAGGTAAAAATGAATTGTCGGATTGAAATGGAATATGGTATAGATGTATTAGAAATCTCTTTTGAAATGAAATTGGAAAAATAACGTGTTCTAAAGGTGGAAGATATTTTTGAAAGTGAGATTTTGATTAAGGGTTACATTAAAAACATTTTGGAAATATGTTTAAAATAAAGTGAATTTGAAGCCTTGGAAAATATTGAAATAGTTGGTATATAGTTAAATACGGAAAGAAAAAAAAATTAGTTATAGTTCTTACTAATGTTGCCATAACCTATGAAGTTTTAATCGGATTTTGTCGATTTTTTTCCATTTGAAAGATATTTTCATTTGCAATAACTTTCTTGTTTATGACTTCTCGAAATTTTGAAGTTTTCTACCGCTATCATGTATATAAAGACAAGATAGAAATCGTGGTTTGTGCTTAGAAATTCTAAGATAAAATATATTGCTATTTTAGTTATAACTCTCAAATGACTTATCCCTTTTTGATGATTTCAATTTCATTAGAGAGATGCAGAATTAGAGAAATTTTTTATTTGAAGTGTAACATCAAATATTATGAAGTTTAAATATAAATTTCAATGGATGGTATTCGCAACCCCGAAGTGAAAATTGCATAAAAAACTAAGATGAATTCATGTGTTCATAGCTTTTAATCGACTTATCCGAATTTGATGATTTTACCCGTTCTAGAAAGATTAAAACATATGCTACAATTTTTATTTGAAGTTTTTAAGAAATTTTGATGTTTTCATAGTCAAAAACATGAATCTATTAAGTGGGCCTGCACTTTATATATGATTTTAGATTTTACCCTCTTGTGAGAAAAAACTATAACTCATGTTATAGATGACCTTTTTGCAACTCAAAAAATATTTTTGAAAACTATTAAACTCAATAACAACTTTATTTTTAAAAACCCTCCTTAATCCAGTGTTTTTAACCTTTTAAAAGTTTTTTGAAAGAGGCTTGAACATAGATGTAATGTCATTCTTATATAGATGGTTGCATACTTATCATATTTCTTTTCCATATTCGACTAATATTTGAAGTTGAGTTGAGTTTTGGTACATATGAAGCATGCTTGGTCTATTTGGTGATGATGGCTTGATTTTACTTGCTTGATAATATGCAAATTTGCTTAAAAATGATAAATAAATGTATGTTTTCCCGGTATATGAATATATTTTTAGTATTATATTATTTCTCCATGTTTCGAGATGCCCTGTGTTGGGATGCCTCTTCGGAGATGTATATTATGTAATTATCTTGTGTTTTTATTTTTTGGAATGCTCTCCATACAAAAATGACTTCGGTCAAAATTTTCTAAAAGATCCAACACTTGGAATGTTTTCACAAAATTAGCCATATGCAAAGAATAGAGAGTCGGTAATTAAATCTATTAAAAACATAACATACGATGAGATAAGTTAAAGTGTATGAGCTGCATAGGAATCAAACGGTTGAGTTTGATAGAAGTGCATTCACCATGAAGAAGATCAGGGTATGAGTTGTGTATATCGACTTACATATGAGAAATTGCGAGGACGTAATTTTCTTATAAGGGAAAGTCTATAAGAGCCCGATGGAAAGTTTGTAATAGCCCAATTTCATATGCCATCTAAATGAATAAAATTTTAATAAATTAAAAATGTATGAATTCATTTTTTATAGTTTATAAATTGAAAATTAATTTTTAGTTAATTAAATTATAAAAGTTTTTGTCATAATAAATTGAATTAATAAAAATTTTTCGAATCATTTGCCAAAATCAAATAAGATGTTTTAATCAGCATAAACTATTGTGAGATGTAAATAATTTTTTATATGACTGAAATAGTTGAAAATAAATTTATTACATAACAGAACGATGAATTATAAAATAAAAATAAGGGAACATCGAATTGAATGAAATTGGGCAATAATCGAAATGCACTCAATACAATTAAGTGTAAATTGATTTAAACCAGCTGAAATTTATTTCTGAGAGTAAAATTTGGATTTAAATGCATAATATATATATACACACACACATACATACATACATACATACATACATACATACATACATACATACATACATACATACATACATACATATATCTTCATTTGATTTTAATTGAACCCAAAATTAAGTTCTTAAATTTTATCAGTCCAAACCAATTTTTACCGTCTCCATACTTCTTAAAATCTCTGCTAGCTTATCTCGAACACGTTCTTCCTTATGAGACTTTGCCCTAAAACAAGAATTAGTAGAAAATCAAAATCATGAATTACATAAAAATACAAGAAGTAAATGCTCGTACGCGATTGAGGCTGCAACAAAGTCAGGGAAGTTTGCAATAGGGGACCAAAGTCGCGACTAGGGTTCGCACACCTTGAGGAGGAGCGGTATGGGAATCGTGACGTAGCGGGTTGGCAAGGTTACTTGGAGAACGGCATGCCAGAGGAAAAGCTCGATGTTATGGTTGATAGTGGTGGTTGGAGAAAACGCAAGAGGGAGCTCCACTAGGGTGCGTGCGATGCTGCGTTGAATGGGAAGACGTTCGTGTGATTTGAGAGGGAGGGTTTGACATGGTGATGCCGAAAATTTGTTAAGGGTGATTTGTCTGGGAGAGTTCAATGTTGAAAACAGTGAATTAGAACTGGTGGCGATGGTGAATTTGCAACATTGAGGTGAAGTTAAGAGGAGTAGTGGCTGGTTTGAGGTGAAGCCGGCAGTGGTGAAGGATGAGTAGTCGCTAATTCGGAAATTCAAGCAACATTTCGGTGAGTTAATCTCACTCACAACCTTGTCTATTTCTTTTTATTTGATGCGTATTCCCCCGTATAATTGTTTGATTGGATGGGTTGTTGATTATTAGATGGAATTGGAAGTCTGTTGATGAGTGATGTTTCTTGAATTGGATGGTGTAATGATCCATCTTTTCGAACCCCAAATGTCGACACTAATACATCCACATTATTAACATGCCGAACAGCTAAGTGTCGGAAACACAGATTATTTGGGGAAAGAAAGGAGACGGAAGATAGAAGAACTAGGAACAAACACGGAATCTCACAGTGCGACGGAATAATATATAATATATCAAGTCTTTACAAATTTGAGACCCACCTTTTCTTTTATTTTCTACATATACATAACAGAGTTGGACAGTTATAACAATTGTCCTTACAACAGCAGACAAACTACACATAACACATACACAACAAAAGATATCCAAAATATGAGAGCATATCTTGGGCCTCCAACTCGACTCCATAGCTCCAAAGCATCTAAAGATTACCTAACAAACATGCTCGGTACGACCCGAGCATTACATAGAATAACGCCCGGGTCGGTCTGGTAAACCAACATGAGTAAAACTCGATAACAAGTAACAACCAAACTGATTTCTACATTTGAAAACCTTTCAAACAAAGGGTATCTCGTAAGACCACACCACATGTACAAATGGATGGGTTTTTACCTTACCATAACCAAAACATTTTATATCAAAATCCAGTGATATTATCATTGTGTCTAGGTTTAAAGTAAATAGATAAAATAGCTTAAATGCTTGCAACTCACATTCCAACATACTAGGCTCTACAATCGAAAACGTAAGGCATGTATTAGAGAATGGATTCCACCTAATGTCTGGGCTAGTGGGGTACCGCCCACCACAGTATACCTCTAGAAAAATGTTCCGAGGTCGTACCTAACAACCCCTGCCAACAAAGAACTGCCCTACCCCTTGCTGGATAGTACCAAATATATCATCACCCTGATTGCTTTGCAATCTTTAACCGAGCGTTCCTACGTACATGAATTCATTGATGATTGTGTATATATCTAGAAGGGTGATGATATACACTAATAGGTGCGACCCACATAGCCCTGCTGCATATCTCCTGTTTTAGTCATTCTCGGTTGATGAGGCTTGAAGCTACTTTTTAACTTTTCGAATAGTAGTCCTTCTTGGAATGCTAACACTACCCTCTAAGCAGTAATGCAGTGCCAACATTCATCCATACATGTTGTCTAGGATAAGGACAAACCGAAGGCACTACTTTTACTACATCCATTTTAGAATCACCCTTAAGATTAGTAGCGGGCAGCCCTTATACTTCAGTGGCTTCGTCTTCGATCCCATGCTTCAAGATGTCTTCATTTTGAAACGCTTGAGTTGGATCGAAGTGGTTTTCAGATAACATAACTGATCCTAGACTCTTCCAAATAACTTTCGACATTTTTTGGTAAACTCATCCTGGTTTTTTAGGAAGTAAACAGAAAAATAACAATTGAGGAGCACACCTCCTAACCGTTTGTGGATGGATTTCCTCATCATTCTTTCTAGAATGAATTTATACGTACAGTATAGCACCTTCGATGGCACTGTACCATATAATTCTCATGATTCTCCTAGATATGTGACGCCCCACTCCGAGAGCCTCGTTAACAAAGAGTATTACATAGATAATACTGTCGGCTAACGCGGACAATAGAGTATAATGGAAGCGACCATGTGCAATCTTACCTTAACTATTCACTAAATACGTCGAAAAGTAGAAACACATTAGAATTCGACCTATTCAATAAATATTTAAAGCAAAACTACAATGGCTATAGGATCTATCAGAAGAAAATATAACAACTCAAATGTAATATACATCACAGAACAGTCGATCATAATATACACATACACAGATACACAACAGAGTATACAAAATAATACATGTCAAGTGGTACAGGAGACCACAATATACAGACGAGATGAAAGAGTATAAATCAGAGTTACAACAGATAAGGACTACAAAAGACGCTATAACAAAAAGAAGCTAGCGAATAGTCCATGATGAAGCAAAATAGGCTAAGTCCAAAAGCACCTAACCTGAAACATCTCGGTCTGACCCGAGTATAAAATACACGGGTCAGTCTAGATAACAAAGCAGTTAGATAAACTGAACAATAATAAACCTGCAAGGTCATACAGTATAATAAATATCTCTAGGGGAGATAACACAATCATCAACAAGAGATGAATCATATAGAACAAGCCTCATATCATCGGCAACATATAGAAACAAAGGATACAAATATGCCAAAACAAGACAGAAGGCAAATAACAAATACCCATAAGGTATACAAGTTCCACAAGGTAATCGCTATACTCCATGCGGCTCAAAAAGACCAACACCGAAGGGCGATACCAAGGGAATATACATATCAATGAAACATCATAAAATTTGCTCGAGCTCAGTACTGTACAAACAAGGATCCATGAGCCCGAAGACTCCAAACCCAAGTATCACCCATGCGGCACATAAGGCCAACATCAGAGCGAAACTATATAGGGCAACAAACCCGAAGGCACACACCCGAAGGCAACATACCCGAAGGCAACAAACCTAGGGAGACAGTCCGAAGACACTATCCCAGAGGCAACAAACCGTAGTGGTGAAGGTCGAAGACCCAGTACTGGACACCACTAACTGGCGGAATGTGTCGCAACTCTCGAAAAGGAATCCGAAAAGTGTTAACGTATGTCCCATAACCACTCGTTCGCACTAAACGTTTTACTGTTCGTCGGTCCCTTTCACACTCAAAGCAGCACAAAGTTTACCTCATATCATCGATAAACCAAACCCGAAGGTCAAAACAATCAATCGAATAGGTTGAGGATTAATCGGAAAGATAAACGCACAGATTCATGGTCCGTGTTTTGCCCAACCATTTAATCACCCTTCCACTTCGTTTGAAGTGCGAAAGTGTGTGTTTTAAATAGAATTTATAAATTAGAGAAACGAACTTTTAAATGCGATTCGAGAGATTATTTTATAAAAACCCGTGGATTAAAATTAAAAAAAACCATCAAAGTCAAAACAATTGATAATCATACATGGGATCATCATGAATCGATTCAAATTGGAAATTTAATCCCAAAGGCAAAGTGGGCTGAAACAGCAGGTTCAGTCGACTGAACAGAGTTTTCAGTCGACTGACCCTATACCTGGAAATTTTCCAGGTTTAGGAAACTTTCTGTTTCCAGGTTCAGTCGAATGAACAGAGTTTTCAGTCGACTGAATCATGCCTGGAAACTTTCGGGTTCCAGGTTCAGTCGACTGAACAGAGTTTTCAGTCGACTGAATCACGCCTGGGCTGTTTTTCAGCCTTATTCAAATGAAGAGCAAACTCTTCCAAAATGCAATCGGACGAACATTGGCTCTAAGGGCTTATGCCAATCGACAACCCGGTCCTATATGTTCCTCGATGCATCACCAAAACATGATCAAAACGCCAAAGTTAGGATTTCAAAGATTTGAACCCAAAACACTAAAAATTGGAATATTCCCCAATTCAACCCAAACCAAATGCAGGTGCATATGAACAAGGTGTTAGGAATTCATACCCAACATCAATGAAATCAAGAGAAGTAGATGTGAGTTCAAAACTCACCTTTGTACACAAAACAAAGAAGATGAAGAAGCACAAATGCAAGGAATCAACCAACTACACTCCACTTCAACACTACAAGCTTCAATCTAGAATCAAAGCAAGTATTTCCTAAGTTAGGGTTAGGAAATTACTGAAATTGAAGAGGAGTAAAGATGGAGAAGGTGGAGATGAACTTACCAATGGATTCTCTTTGATTTTGGAGCAAGAATCAAGTTACAAAGGAGAAACTAGGGCTTGCTAATTTCTATTTCTCTTTCCTTTCCCCCATTTCAGTTTTTAGCTTAAGAAATAAAATGAAATGAAGAGAGATGAGGGGAAGGGGCTGAAGTAGAAGGTTAAGTGAGTTAGCTAGCCAATGGGCTGAACCCAAACTCAAGCCCAAGTAGAAAAAGGGTCAAGTTTCAACTTACTCCAAATATATCAAAGATTATACTCAAAAAGATCGCAAACGCCCTTTTGGAACCAATGGAGGTAGTTTCGAGTTCCAATTCGGCCATTTGCAGAAAGTAACATTTCGGACCCCAAAATCCGAATAACGACGCTATATTTAAATCAAACATTTAAATATAAAATCGTTAAATATGCGGGTTGTTACAGATCTCCCCTCCTTACAAAATTGCGTCCCCGCAATTCCTAGAGACGATATTTGTAACAACTACATACATACAACATACAAAAGAAAGAATAAACTTGAGACACAGAAATAGACTTACCATTACGAAGCAAGGATAGAAAACCTGGATAAGATCGCTCGATATACTCTCTGGTTTCCTAAGTACAGTCATTGGGATTAGCGGACCATTGAACTTTAACAAGCGGCACGTCCTTATTCCGAAGGTGTCGCACCTCCGTGTCAAGCACGCGAATAGGTTGCTGTACAATCGATAAGTCTGGTGAGACCTCAAGCTCTTGCAAATCAGGAGAATCAATTACAGAATCCGATTCTCGAAGACACTTCCGAAGTTGCGAGACGTGAAACACGTCATGAATGCCAGATAAATGAGCTGGAAGTGAAACTCTATAAGCCACAGGGCCAATACGTTCAGTAATAGGAAACGGTCCTATATAACGAGGAGCCAATTTCCCAGTCGTATTGAAGCGCATAACCCCTTTCAAAGGAGAAACACGAATAAAAACAAGATCGCCAATTGAGAACTCGAGAGGCTTCCTACGGTTGTCCGCGTAGGATTTTTGACGACTCTGCGCCTCTTTCATTCTCAATCGGATAAGATCAATCTTCTCGGAAGAATCACGAACAAAATCTGGACCAAGAATAAGCTTCTCTCCAGATTCCAACCAACAAGAAGGTGATCGACATGGCCTTCCGTATAAGGCTTCGAAAGGAGCCATACCTATACTAGACTGAAAACTATTGTTGTAGGAGAACTCTACAAGAGGTAGGTGATCCTCCCAACTACCACCAAAATCAAAGATACAAATACGGAGAAGATCTTCCAAGATACGATTTACCCGTTTAGTCTGTCCGTCAGACTGCGGATGATAAGCTGTAGAAAAATTAAGCTTTGTTCCCAAAGCTTGCTGAAGACTCTTCCAAAAATGACTCGTGAATAAGGGATCACGATCACTCACAATAGAACTAGGAACACCGTGAAGTCTCACGATTTCGTTGACATACAACTTAGCCAAATGCGAAGCTGTCCTATTAGACTTAATAGGGACAAAATGAGCAGACTTGGTGAGACGATCAACAATAACCCAAATACTAGAATGACCTGATCTCGAACGAGGTAGGCCGTCAATGAAATCCATAGAAACTTGATCCCATTTCCACAATGGAATCTCAAGAGGTTGAAGAAGACCAGAAGGATCCTGATGTTCGGCCTTCACACGTTGACATGTCATGCAGTTGCTCACATAACTCGCCACATCGCGCTTCATGCCTTCCCAATAATAAAGACGACGCATATCGGCATACATCTTACTACTACCGGGATGAATGGTATACTTAGAACGATGGCAATCATCAAGAATGTCATGCCTAAGTGCAAAATCAGAAGGCACAAAAAGACGGTTCTTCTTACGAAAACACCCATGAGAATCAATGCTAAAATCTTGCAACGCCTCATCACAAGATCCAGACTCACAAAGCTGAATAAAATGCAACAAATCAGGATCACGCCGCTGAGCATCGGCAATACGATCCAATAAAATAGGTCGAGCTCCCAAACTAAATAATAGAATAGGAGAATCAGAAGATGAACCTCGATCATGAATTTCACAAAAAGATAGAGTCTCAAGAACATTCCATTCGGCAAGCATCATAGAAATAACAGCCGAATGTTTGTGACTAAGCGCATCTGCAACACGATTACCCTTACCAGGGGTATACTGGATACCAAAGTCATAGGAAGCAAGAAACTCGAGCCAACGCTGTTGTCTCATATTGAGTTCCTTCTGAGTGAACAAATACTTCAAAGATTTATGATCGACATAGAGAATGAAGCGCTCGCCCAATAAATAATGTCGCCAAATCTTCAAGGCAAAGACAATGGCGGCTAACTCAAGATCATGAGTGGCATAGCGAACTTCATTCGGACGCAGTTGCCTAGAAGCATAAGCAACTACCCGATCCCTCTGCATAAGCACAGCACCGAGACCACTACCACAAGCATCGGTGTAGACAACAAGATCATGATTCCCTTCGGGAACCACAAGAATAGGAGCATTAGTGAGAAGTTCTTTCAATGTCTGAAAGGAAGCTTCACACTTGTCGGACCAAATAAAACGAATGCCTTTACGGGTAAGGCAAGTGAGAGGAAGCACAACACAGGGAAAGTCCTTAATGAACCGTTGGTAATAACCCGCCAATCCAAGGAAACTACGAATCTCATGCACATTCTCAGGCCTCTTCCAATTCTGGATGGCTTCGATCTTTGAGGGATCGACAGAAATGCCATCGGAAGATACAACATGGCCTAAGAACTTAACCTTATTCTTCCAAAAGTGGCACTTGGAGAATTTGGCTTTAAGCAGATGACGACGGAGAGTACTCAAGACAATTCTCAAGTGATTAGCATGCTCAGCTTCAGACTTAGAATAGATAAGGATATCATCAATGAAGACAAGAACAAACTTATCGAGATATTCCCGGAATACCCGATTCATGAGATCAACAAAGAAAGCAGGAGCGTTCGTCAAACCGAACGGCATAACGAGCCACTCAAAAGAACCATAACGAGTGCGGAAAGCGGTAAGAGGTATGCTATCCTCCGCGACTCGTAATTGATGAAAACCTGTGGCAAGGTCAAGCTGAGAAAAGACCTTAGCACCATTCAATAGATCAAACATGTCATCGATCCTAGGCAATGGATACCTATTTCTGATGGTTAACTCGTTAAGCTTGCGATAATCAATGCAAAGCCTAAGAGTTCCATCAGATTTCTTCACAAAAACGACCACGGATCCCCACGGAGAAAAACTGGACTGAATTAACTGCTTGGACTCAAGCTCTAAAAGCTGCTTCTTGAGTTCCTCATTTTCCTTTGTAGACATCCTCGTGGGAGGACGACTAACTGGCTGCGCGCCTGGAATGAGATCAATGCGGAACTCAATTGCCCGCTTAGGTGGCAAACCCGATACAGGCTCAAAAACATCTGAAAAGTCACAAGCAATAGGAATACAAGATATATCATCCTCATCACGCGAGTCAAAAGAATATAAAGCCATTTCGGAATTGTCCACATCCCGAAGAACAAGAGATAACTGAGAAGGCGAATTAGGATGACAAAGATATAAAATTCTCTCGGAACAAATAATCCTGGCATCGTACCTCACTAGCCAGTCCATACCAAAAATCATATCAAAACCCAAATGAGAAACAACGCGCAGATTCGCACGGAAAGAAAAGCCACATAAAACAATCTCAATATCATCACAAAGCAAACTAAGGGTCGCGGATCCCCCAATTGGATTCGCAATCCTTAAAGAAGTAACCATACAAGAAACATCCAAAGATAAATCATCTACAAGCTTCTTCGATACGAAAGAATGTGAAGCACCCGTATCGATAAGAACTCGTATACTATGATCATGAAATAGAATTGAACCCTCCAAAATAGATGGAGACATACCTTTGGATTGAGATGAACCTCCAGAAGCATTATCCACATTGAGCTTGCCAGATTTTGCATTAGCAGGAGCAGTAGGACAAGCTGAAACATGATGACCTTCCTTCTTGCAATAGCGACAGAAGAGAGGCTTTGGACAAGCTCGAATAATATGATCCGGAGAACCACAATTGAAACACTTCCGGATAAAAGGTGTTCCGGAAGACTGAGGCTGAGGATTAGCACCACCAGTCTTCTTTTTCTTAGAAGGAAAAGGCTTCTTCTGAATTGGAAACTGCTTCTTGGTTGGGTTTCTGGAAACCTCAACATCAACATCACTATCACACTCCTTCTCGACAGTCTCGAGATGAAGCGCCGAATCAACCAATTCCTCAAAAGAAAGTTTAAGCTGAAGCAACAAAGACTTCTTAAGATATTTCTTAAGACCAGAAACAAACTTCAAATTCTTCTTATAAGAAGTGCTGATGAATTCAAGACCATACTGAGATAAAGCCTCGAATGATGCAACATACTCAGAAACAGAAGTTTTCCCTTGCTTCAACTCAAGGAAGCGACGGGTCAATAAAACTTTTTCAGATTCAGGAACGAACTTGAGTTCAAATCGTCCCCGAAACTGAGTCCAAGAAAGAGTAGACTCATCAATTTCAGCTACAAGAAGCTCATACCAGTCAAGAGCATGCTCTTGCAATAAGCTAGAAGTTACAAGAACTCTATCATGGTCAGAAAGATTCACGCGAGAGAAAATACGCTCGCACGTGCGAAGCCAAGCTTGGACTTCAAGAACAGACTCGGAGCCCTTAAATGGTTTTCCTCCAAGATGAGCAAAATCATTGCACTGACGTGCGAAAGCAGACTTGCGAGGTGGAGACACTCGAGGAGGAACGGAAGGCTGAGTGCTCCTAAATAACTCCATAAACTGATCGGCAGACATATATACGCTATCCGGATGTGAGCCACTAGATTGCCCAACATCCGAACGTCGACCTCTGCCTCTTCCAGACATAAGCTGAAAGTCAAGTGAAGAACAAGATTATTCACAAGGTAGATATTACAATATGGGATACTACGGAATAAAATGCATTCCTAAACGTATTTCCAATATCTATCTAACCTTGATGGAATAAAGAAACACGATGATTCAAGGATCTGTATCACTTGTACACTTTGATGTACCATAATATGTGCATCTATTCTGTGTTTATCATATTTTGTTCTGAACTCTGCTCTGATACCAAGCTGTAACGCCCCACTCCGAGAGCCTCGTTAACAAAGAGTATTACATAGATAATACTGTCGGCTAACGCGGACAATAGAGTATAATGGAAGCGACCATGTGCAATCTTACCTTAACTATTCACTAAATACGTCGAAAAGTAGAAACACATTAGAATTCGACCTATTCAATAAATATTTAAAGCAAAACTACAATGGCCATAGGATCTATCAGAAGAAAATATAACAACTCAAATGTAATATACATCACAGAACAGTCGATCATAATATACACATACACAGATACACAACAGAGTATATAAAATAATACATGTCAAGTGGTACAGGAGACCACAATATACAGACGAGACGAAAGAGTATAAATCAGAGTTACAACAGATAAGGACTACAAAAGATGCTATAACAAAAAGAAGCTAGCGAATAGTCCATGAGGAAGCAAAATAGGCTAAGTCCAAAAGCACCTAACCTGAAACATCTCGGTCTGATCCGAGTATAAAATACACGGGTCAGTCTAGATAACAAAGCAGTTAGATAAACTGAACAATAATAAACCTGCAAGGTCATACAGTATAATAAATATCTCTAGGGGAGATAACACAATCATCAACAAGAGATGAATCATATAGAACAAGCCTCATATCATCGGCAACATATAGAAACAAAGGATACAAATATGCCAAAACAAGCCAGAAGGCAAATAACAAATACCCATAAGGTATACAAGTTCCACAAGGTAATCGCTATACTCCATGCGGCTCAAAAAGACCAACACCGAAGGGCGATACCAAGGGAATATACATATCAATGAAACATCATAAAATTTGCTCGAGCTCAGTACTGTACGAACAAGGATCCATGAGCCCGAAGACTCCAAACCCAAGTATCACCCATGCGGCACATAAGGCCAACATCAGAGCGAAACTATATAGGGCAACAAACCCGAAGGCACACACCCGAAGGCAACATACCCGAAGGCAACAAACCTAGGGAGACAGTCCGAAGACACTATCCCAGAGGCAACAAACCGTAGTGGTGAAGGTCGAAGACCCAGTACTGGACACCACTAACTGGCGGAATGTGTCGCAACTCTCGAAAAGGAATCCGAAAAGTGTTAACGTATGTCCCATAACCACTCGTTCGCACTAAACGGTTTGCTGTCCGTCAGTCCCTTTCACACTCAAAGCAGTACAAAGTTTACCTCATATCATCGATAAACCAAACCCGAAGGTCAAAACAATCAATCGAATAGGTCGAGGATTAATCGGAAAGATAAACGCACAGATTCATGGTCCGTGTTTTGCCCAACCATTTAATCACCCTTCCACTTCGTTCGCAGTGCGAAAGTGTGTGTTTTAAATAGAATTTATAAATTAGAGAAACGAACTTTTAAATGCGACTCGAGAGATTATTTTATAAAAACCCGTGGATTAAAATTAAAAGGAACCATCAAAGTCAAAATAATTGATAATCATACATGGGATCATCATGAATCGATTCAAATTGGAAATTCAATCCCAAAGGCAAAGTGGGCTGAAACAGCAGGTTCAGTCGACTGAACAGAGTTTTCAGTCGACTGACCCTATACCTGGAAATTTTCCAGGTTTAGGAAACTTTCTGTTTCCAGGTTCAGTCGACTGAATAGGGTTTTCAGTCGACTGAATCATGCCTGGAAACTTTCGGGTTCCAGGTTCAATCGACTGAACAGAGTTTTCAGTCAACTGAATCACGCCTGGGCTGTTTTTCAGCCTTATTCAAATGAAGAGCAAACTCTTCCAAAATGCAATCGGACGAACATTGGCTCTAAGGGCTTATGCCAATCGACAACCCGGCCCTATATGTTCCTCGATGCATCACCAAAACATGATCAAAACACCAAAGTTAGGATTTCAAAGATTTGAACCCAAAACACTAAAAATTGGAATATTCCCTAATTCAACCCAAACCAAATGCAAGTGCATATGAACAAGGTGTTAGGAATTCATACCCAACATCAATGAAATCAAGAGAAGTAGATGTGAGTTCAAAACTCACCTTTGTACACAAAACAAAGAAGATGAAGAAGCACAAATGCAAGGAATCAACCAACTACACTCCACTTCAACACTACAAGCTTCAATCTAGAATCAAAGCAAGTATTTCCTAAGTTAGGGTTAGGAAATTACTGAAATTGAAGAGGAGTAAAGATGGAGAAGGTGGAGATGAACTTACCAATGGATTCTCTTTGATTTTGGAGCAAGAATCAAGTTACAAAGGAGAAACTAGGGCTTGCTAATTTCTATTTCTCTTTCCTTTCCCCCATTTCAGTTTTTAGCTTAAGAAATAAAATGAAATGAAGAGAGATGAGGGGAAGGGGCTGAAGTAGAAGGTTAAGTGAGTTAGCTAGCCAATGGGCTGAACCCAAACTCAAGCCCAAGTAGAAAAAGGGTCAAATTTCAACTTACTCCAAATATATCAAAGATTATACTCAAAAAGATCGCAAATGCCCTTTTGGAACCAATGGAGGTAGTTTCGAGTTCCAATTCGGCCATTTGCAGAAAGTAACATTTCGGACCCCAAAATCCGAATAACGACGCTATATTTAAATCAAACATTTAAATATAAAATCGTTAAATATGCGGGTTGTTACAAGATATTTCCAAAGTTACATCTTGGGTCCACCTTCGATAGTCGGTTATTAAACTATTAAATAAACAAACAACCAATCATGGTTTAATTTCCATATGGGATCCACTAAGCCTTTATTAAGTTTCTTTAATTAATAAAACCACTTTATAAAATCTGATCACAAGATCTTTTCAAAACACTATTCCCAAGCCTCTTACATTTCCTTTACACTTGGAAACATTTATATACTTATCTCAATGGTGTAAGTATATTACCAAAACATTTTACTTTTCATGCCTTGAAACAAAATTATATACTTATCTTATATTTACAAACTTTTCAAACTTTTCCTCTTTCCAAATTCCATACTAAATAACCAAACATTTCTTTCAAATAAAACATTCCGCTTATCCTTTATCAAAAATTCCCTTTTTAAAAGCTCATATCACTTTTCCATTAACTTATAACTTTCAAAATAAAGTTATAACTCACTTTCACAAACCCTCAAGTTAATTTATAAACTCTTTTCCAATTTTTGAGATGATTTATAAACCTTTTTCCTATTTTTGAAACGCTTTATATAAACCTTTCTATACTCCTTTATAAAATATCCTTTATAAATATCATTTATAAAACATCTTAATAACCCTTTTCGTTAAAAACCCCTTCTACAAACAAGTTACCATTTATAAATACCTTTATAAGAATTATATAACTTGAAAGACTATTTATAAACCATCAGTCTCAAATTAATTAAAGAATAAAGTAAATTCAAATCATATTTATAAATTCCAAATGAGACTTAGCAGTCCTAACGATATCAATTTAAGTTACCGTGTGATTTCAAATCGATTTCCAAATCACATAAAAATTATTTACATAAGCTACCATATATGTAAATACAGTTCATATCCAATCAGGGAATAACACGTCAATATAACTAATTGGCATATACAAGTCCAAATAACATAACATTAGGATGGTGATTTATCCTGCTAAATAGATGTTTAAACAATTCAATCAATTTATAGTAGAACAGAGGTTTATTCTGCTTAACACACGTCCACACAATCAAATCACTTACACTGTAGCAGAACAGTGTTTTGTTTTGCTAATGGATTTCATTTAATTCTCCTAATCATATGGGTTACTTAATGGTCCGGACAAGAGATACTTTGATATGGAATCGATTTATTTGAAAAAGAAAATTGATTAAAACACATTCTATTTAGTTTAAAATCACATTTGAAAAGTTAAAAGTACATCTAGTTATCTTAAACCTTAACTAAACCTTAATTAATCCAATTTAAATCAAGACTAAATCATAATTTAACTCTAATTAAGCTTAATGAACTTGATTAAGTATTAATTAACTTCCTAATGCAACTTGGTTAAGGTTAAACCAAATTGTTTAAGAGTTAAACCCTAACTAGTTAAATAATCCACTAATTACTTAATAATTAATTAAAAATTAATCTTAATTAAATAACTATTAATCACTTAATTACTTCTTAACCATATAAAACATTAATTAAAACTTTATTAATTTACAGTCATTAACTTAACTTAAGTGATGATTAACCTTTATTCACTTTCTTAATTACCAATTTAGTGCAAATTGACTTTTAATTAATTATATTACAACTTGATTACTTTTTAACATTACTAATTAAGTTTAGAAAACTTTGTAAACTAATTTCAAATTAAAAAAATTTGAAATAGAAATTCAAACCTTTGCCGAATTGCATCCATGGCGACTGTCGCTATGAGTGTAGTTTTCTCTAACCACCTTTAAGCGAATCCACTTTAATAAAACCATACTATTTCATGATTAAAACATACATTTGTAAATTTTTACACTTTTAAACCAATTGCGCAAGATTTGACCAAAATCTAAACTTTATACTCTTGAAACGAGTTTGATTTCAAATCCGATCTCAAATCCATCACGACTACATACAAAGTTTCAACTTTGTTTTCAACCCATCATGACTATAGTCAAATTCATCATCAATACTTTTTATTCACACATCACATATACCAATATATATACAATTACCAAATTTGCAATAACACATCCATTCTAGTGCTAACATTAACCCATACATTAACACTTATCATCACATTTCAAACATGCCAAGATCCAACATATATATAACACACGTATAGCTAAGGATCAACATAACATATAAAGAAAAGTTCTTTTCCAAAAAATTTGGAACTTACTCACCGAAAGCTATCCAAACACTCGCTAAATTGGAGTATGATATGACACTTCCATTCCTAAGCAACAAGATGGAGTCTTGAACCTTGAATGCACTAGGTAGGCTAGGCCTTAAAGGAAAGAGGAAGCTAGACTTGTTTTGGTAAGGTGGATTGACTTCGGATAAACATCGAATTCTCGATAATAAACTCAAAAATGGATCATTTTGCAACTGATTTCTAGACTATCTTACTCATGGAATTTCAAAAAGGACTCAAATAGGAAGTTATTGGAGTTTCTTTTCTCTATCATTTCATAAAATACTCATTTTTAATTGGTTTTGAAGAAGTTATGATCAAAAAAATAAGAGTAATTTTCGGACTTGAAATTTTAGGTGAAAAATTGTTTTGCAAAGACCGAGTATTTTGACATAGCTATGATAGAAATTTGAAAAAACGGTCGACTAAAATGTTGTGGTCATTACCATTTCAAACGATTTCAGAAAACTCCATTTGAGTTCGAAATGAGGAAGAAAAAGTTGGTAGAAAGAGAAGAAAATATGGAGAAACATATGGGCTATTTATAGGCTAGATTTCTCACTTAATCGCTTTGTCAAGTCACATCACAAATATTTTATAATATATGTAACTGTGTTTAATCACATCTCTCTTTTATATATATAATTATGTTTAGTCACATCACATTCTTTTATATATGTATATATAATTATTATGTTTAGTCACATCACTTTCTTATATATATATATATATAAGTTTAATTATTAATTAACTAAGATGCGACAAGAGATAATTATGTTTAGTGATTACAAATCGAAGATGTGACAGTACTTAATATATATATTTGTATAAAATGTTTATTATTTATAAAACCATGCCTTGTCACATCACTTACTAATCCAAATTAATATAAGATTATTTATTTCTAAGAGTCTTATTATCTGGTTAATTAACTCTTATATTTATGTACATATAATGCACAAAGACGAACAACAGTCTCGGCAACTTTTCGGTGTCGAAAAGTCGAAATTTTGAAAAACATTCTTCGGTCAGATTTTCTGTTTTTCTACGAACTATTTAATTTGATAAAAAAATTTTGAAAACGATTTTACTATCATTATTAATTAATTAAAATGATTTTATTCTCATTACAAAATCTATACATTGAATATTTAAAATTAATTAAATATTCACTAATCAAAGTAGTGAAATTATGGGTCATTGCAGATGGAATAGTATTGTGAACTACGATTATTTGTTGTTGTGACGATTATAGTTAGATGGTTGTTTTGTTTTACTAGTAATTTGACGGTTATAAATTATTGAATGATATTTGAAGTTATTTGGAAAGTGGTAAATAAATTGAAAGATGTAAATTAAATCAAATAAATTATTTTAGAACCAAATAGTGAATTTTGGAATGATGTTTTATTTAAAATTGAGACTATTTATGATTAGTGAAAATTTTGGAAGTGAAATGATTTCAAAAAAAAAAGAATATGAAGGTTGAATAAGTAGAAGATTTTGTGAATTAAAACTTTTGGTATGAGCTTTGGAAATTTTATAAATAAGCGAATTTTCGAAGGATTAAATTATTTTTTATCATTAATTATAAAATTATATGACGGATGATAATGTATGTTTTATGATGCGTAGGATAATGTTTTGATGTTTGATGGGTTATGGATGTTAAATTCGTCGTAGATGTTTTATTATTCATTTGGATCAATTTCTTATTATGCTATGTATATCATTCCTTGAGATATCGTTTATATTCTCACCATTGAATTTAGACGTAGTCTGACTCATTGATTATTTATATAATACTGGAGAGACATTTCAGGTTTAGGGATGTTGTGACCAAATGACTTATTGGGCTTAGTTGGAGCGAGTATTACTAGATGTATTGTATATTGGGTATTTGGACTCATGTATGTTATGATGTTGGACTTGATATATTGGATTAATCTTGTATATAATTAAGATTTATTGAGAATTTGACTTTTTGTATTCCACTTAGACTTATGTGATGTATTATATTTCCAACGTTGCATTGATGACTCGGTGTTCTCTATGAATTATTTTATATTATGTATTGTTCTATCCCCGACCACCACACGTGTTTATTGCTTTGTACGGAGACTATTTACGTCGAGGTAGGTGATTTCTATATTATGTGATGTATCCAGTGTTAGTCCAAGAAAATATTCATGTGTGCTTAACCCACATTGCCTCATTTTTAGTGTTACTCGACAGCATTACTCACAACACTCTTAGGGAATATGGGTATAGAGGTGGGTAGTTACACAACAATCATGAGCAAATACAGTACCCGGTATTTGGAGAGTATCATGCACTCTAGTTTCAAATTATGTATCGATATCCCATTTTGGAACATCTTTACTAAGAATATTTAAAATGATATGTTATATTTACTATGATAAATTTATGATGATTACGACACATTGTAATTACTATCACATTACATTCTAGTTTAGAATTTTCTATTTAATATACTTTAAATTAATTAGTTAGTTAATTGTATCATAATATAATAAGTATATAATAGAAAGAAACCACCTTTTATTTTGAACTAATTGGTTATTAAGTTAGATATATGTAACAAATTACATAATTATCCCTAATACATCCACTTAACTCTACCAAAATTGATCTAAAATATGATTTTCACCAAAAAGGTTTACAAGCGATGAATTCAACCAACTATTACACCGTTGGATCTGGACCAGCGTGCAGCAAGGTAATTGGGTATATTTAAGAAAAAAAAAAGCCTTTTGGATCTTTATTGGGCTTATGTAGACCAACTTTATTTAATATTTTTCTAAATTTTCATTTAAATAAAATCAGTATTTTATTTAATTCATAATTTATGTTTTATTTTGTATAGTTTATATAATACATATGTATGTACGTGTACATGCAACATAAAGTGTACATGGTTTCACATGCTCGTATATGGATGTCGAGATTTACATAGCAATGGACATTTTAGCCGCTCTTGTAAACGTGTTATCTAAATGTGTGTGGGTGTGTGTGTTTGTGTGTGTGTGCATGTGTAAGGTTAAGGATAGTCTACACCTCATTTTTGCTACACCTTAAATCCCCACCGATTTTAGCCACACGCTCCAAATTAAATAATATTCTTCTCTCACTCATCATTTCAGGTGAGAGAATGTACATTATTTGATTTGGGATATGCAGTGGAGATCATGGGGGATATGAGGTGTAGCTGATCCTAGCCCTATATATAAATATATATATTATAATATAATACTTATAAAATAAGATTTAAATAATATTCTTAATTAAATATATATGTATGTATGTATGTATACGTGTAAAATATAACTAGATTATAAAACGTTGTGAATACTTATATACAAAATAAATTGAATAAATATTATACACATACACATACTTTGAAACTAAAATAGAATAATTATTATTTGAGTATGATTCAAAAGTACATATATGCATATAAATATAGTATAATATATATGTAACAATCAAAATTTATATTTATACTTCATAATTGCTCTCGGCCTAGAATTTAGAAAAAAATTTGAACTTTCAATCAGTTATGCAATAAAAAAATTAATTCTATTTTCCATACGAAAAATATAAAAAATAATTAGTTTTTTCATTTTCAAACAAAAAATTTGCAAAATATTTTGTATAAAATTTATACTTATACTTTATATTATATATATATATATATTAATTGCATGAAATAATTTTAATTTAAAAAAAAGTGTGTATATATTAATGTATACAGATTTAAATACACACACACATAAATAGTCAAGGACCTCTATCTCAAGTGGTTAGTGGTATGACACTTTAGACAAAGGTTCTAGGTCATGTGTTTGAGCCCTTAAGACATCATAATTATTGCTCTGCTTGAATAAAGTATCACTTTTATTATCAATATATATATATATGTACATAAATAACTATTTTAATTAAAAGAATGTGTACATACATATACATATATATGTTAAATTTTGTAAAATATATTTTATAAACTATTATTTTTTATTGTGTTAGTTTTAATTAAAGAAAATCGATTATCAATATATTTTAATTTTGAAAACTAGATATATTTTTTAACCAACATAGCCATGAGCAATATGATATAATACCTATACAAAATATTTTTTTAAATGTATACATACATTCACACACACACACACTTATATACAACCATCCAATATGTGACAACACACCGACATATAGATTCGTTATAATTGCTAAATTAATATGCATATGATATAATGATTGAATTAATTATTTATAAATAAGAAATGTACCTTTCACCAATGCCTAGAATTCGCACCTTGAAACAGTGAAGTTTGCTCCTTGATTCAATTCCAAGTCCAGAAATTGCTAGCTTCGAAACAACTTTACCACTTACGATTAAATCGAATTTTACTTTGATGTTTTAGTGTTTGATTTTGGGGCTTGAATGGGCTTATGGCTAGCTTGGAATTGCAGCAAGAAGAGAAGTTTAAAAGTGTTAAGTGGTTTTATAAAGGAGATTAAAGAGAATAAAAGTAGGATCAAGATCCTTGTTTGTCTTTTACCCATTCTCTCCTTTTAACCATTCAAAACCCTCCCCCTATGGACTACACCAATATGCCTACCTAAAGCTGCTAAACCATGCTCTTTATGGGCCTCAAAACAATTCCATGCCCAAACAATATTCGTCGTATTTAAATTTAATTTAAACGTGTATCGATATCATATGTCGATCAGCGTTTATATAACTAATATACACCATTTAATATTATTCAATATACATAAAATAAAATGTTACAATTAAAATTTCATAAATATTGATTAATTTAAAATTTTATAACAATTAAAAATTAATTAATTCAGGTGGTAACATGAATATTCAACGTTTCGATTATGTGACTATAGATGTAAAAAAATTCAACGATTGATATCAAACAATTCGAATATTAACGTGAACACTTCACTTAGCATGCGGTATTACATTCTGTCCAAATTTATTGCTTGCTTGGTATCGGTAAAATCCAATTTTACTTTATTAGGCATTATCTAGTAGTGACAATTATTTACACTAATTTTCTTCGTTAAAACTATATCACTTAGGACTTATGGAATTTGATAATGGTCAAAATTCCAATATAGTCCATATTCAACTCTATAGTCCAAACACTAAATCCCTAGTTCAATAATAACAATTATTATCGAACTACTCTGGCTAGATATTTTGACTTTGAGTTGACTTTATTTGACCACAATACTAACCTCATATAACTAAGAAGATGAATTATCTCTTGAATAATGTTTTACTTCTAATACTTCAACTTGACCCAACTGTGGTCGTTTGATGAACTTTGTGTCATGATTTAACAATAATCAAAGTGGAGTTTTCAAATTGAAAATTAATAGTATTATCAAGCTAAGAAACTACGTAAATTAGTCACATCGATATTTTCTGTTTGACCATAATTATATTAACCGATAGAAAACCATCGAGCGAGTCATTCCTTAGTTATCCAACAACTATCACTACGTAACCCCTTGGTGCTCACCGTCCAACATTTGAAGAGCATTATGCACTCTATTATTAATGAATGCATTGATATCTAGTCTTGGTACCTCTTGACTAGGAATATTTAAAATGATGTGTCTATTATATTGTGATAAAATACTCATGGTTACAGCTATTTATAATTACTATCACAAACACACCATTTATGGATTTTTTGTTAAATATATTTTGATTAAACATTTAATTATTAATATAAAGAAAACACCTTTTATTACGAACGAGAACTGATTATAAAGTTAATAATTTACAATAAATTGCCGAATTGCCCCTTTTGGAGTTCCCTTAACTCTATCAATCGCCAACTTGCACTTAAGGCAAATTATGGAATCGCAATCCCATCCCTTCTGCTACGTTGTCCTTTGTATCTACCCTTTGTATCACGACCTCTTACTTCTCAAAGAATTCTATGATGATGCAGAACTTGCGAAGAATATGTCGTGACTTCTTGTGTGCTCTGGCTCTTTAGCAATTTGTATTGCCGCATCGTGATCGCGGAACAATGCCATTGGATTTTCGGTATTGGGAATCACTCTGAGCTCACTTAAAAGCTTGCATATCTAGACCACCTCTTTAAATGCTTCATTATAGGTAATATACTCGGCTTCCATCGTTGATTCGTCTATTGTTTATTGCTTAAAATTTTTCCAACCGACGGCCCACCGTTATAGCGTAAAAACATAGCTAGACACTGTTTTACTATCATCAATATCTATTTGAAAGCTAGAGTCGCTACATCCCTTTACAAGGAGGTCTCTATTCTCTTATATGAGGAATAAGTCCCGAGTATTTCTTAGAGAATGTAGTATATAATTTACTGTTGTCCAATGCTTTTCTCTAGGACTAGACTGGTGTCGACGTATGTATAACAACCTTGTTGCTAGTGAAAAAATTAATTAATGATTAATTATGGTAATTGACGTTAATCGAAGATTTTGAGATTTAATAGGAAAAAATAATAAGTTTTTTATAATTGATTTAATCCAATAAAAGAAATAAGATATAATTTCTTATATTTTAATTTCAATTTTTATTGAAATCGTATTGGATCGATAAGAGAATTTTAATTATTGATTTGATGATAAATTAATATGAGTTAGAAATGAATTATTTTTAAATAATAAAGGGAAATGAGTAACTGTTTATAAAAAATTAGAGTTTTTGTTAAATTATTGGCTGTATCAATATTTAGTAAAACAGGGACAAGGAATAAAATAATAAGTGATAATTAGTGTTTTAATTTGAATGTAGTTAATAATGTTTATTGACTTAGTGGTTAATTTGGAAAAGATGATAAACTAATTGAAAAAAATGGTCTAATCATTTTATTAGGCCACGTAAAGAGGTGAGATAGAGTTTAATTCTTTTTATTAAAACGTGGATTTAGGCTATGCAGCCCATTAGTAAAAATAAAGGAGAATTCTTATCTTATTTGTATTTGAGAATGAATGATACGTTCATTTTAACTGGGGTAGAAAGTAAAAACTATATTTTTCAAAACTAAAAAACTCATAAACCTAGCTCATTGGAAAATCACTGGAAATCAAGAGAAAAAATCTAGAAAATAAAAGAAGATATGGGTAAGCCTGCAAATCCTCTTCTCTATCCGAATCTAACATTTAATTTCAGTTTTATTTGATTTCTATTTTCTTTAATTTTTGGATGAGAGGGCTTTTGGGTGATTCGTGTGGCATGTATAGCATAGGAGTTGTAGAGGAAGAGGAGTGCACATATGTTGTTCTGGGGATTGCAACTTTGTCAAATTGAAGTAAAAGGTAAGTTGAACATTCACACTACTATCTCACAATTATTGTTTGCTATTTGGATTGAATGGATTAATTTGTTGATTGAAGGGTTTACAATTTGGTCGAAAACTTGGGTGATTGTAGTTCTATTGTTGCTCAAAATTTAGTATAAAAATTGTTGCAATAAAACAGCAAAATTATGGTGAAAAATAATCCAAATCGACTCAACTTTTTTTTTGTGGAAAGTTTATTCAGTTAGCTACAAGTTCTGTTTTAACCATTTTTGGAAATTCTACAGTTGAAGTGGTCTAAACCGAGCAAGAATCAAATTGTGTCGCTTTATCTTTTGTATTCGCTGTGTTAAAATTGAAAATTAAAATAGCCATAACTTAAATACAAATCGACCAAACCTTTTTGTGCTGGAAAGCTGAGACTTTAAGGAACAACTTTTGTGTTTTAAGTTTTTGGAAATTCTATAGTTAAGGTAGTCTAATCTGAGTTAGAATCAAATTGTGTCACTATATCTTTTTTATTAGCTGTGTTAAAATCTGAAATTAAAATAGCCATAACTTTTTACCCATAAATCCAAATTGACCAATCCTTTTGTGCTTTAAAGATGAGACTTTTAGTAAAAACTTTATGTTTAAAGTTATTGAAAACTATGTAGTTTAATGGATCTAAAATGCACATCAAAACTGAAAATCTATATTGAGTTATTTTGCGAAAAAAAGTTTTTGTTGTTTGTTTGGAGATTTTAGTGCTTCCTTTTTTTGGCTTTTGGTTGATCCTTCACGTGTGATTTCTGAGTTTAAATTCATTAGGTCTATGGATTTAATTTAATTGAGTTTTGGTATAATATTATGTATGGTTTTAAATAAGAAACTATATAAAGTCAGTGTATTAAAATAATATGGATTCCAACTTGTTTTCGAAACAATATTACTCCTTTTATAAATGATTTTCACAAAGTTTTATACGAATATTAAGTATTATTAATAAAATGGTTTTATCACGATAAATGGACTTATTTAATATGGGATTTGGAAGAACGGATTTGGAAGCATAAACTTTAGTTGTTTTATATAATTGTAGTATATTCTAGTAATTAAATAACAAAGATGATTTTATGTATTTGAAATTTTGGTTTTTTAGGACGTATAAGTGTAAGAGATTTTTAATTAATTAATTATAATACTTATATGGTTTTGAAAATGAATTTATGGATTCACGAATAAATGAATACTTTATAAGTAGCTTTTGGAATATGGTGTATAACCTTATATCCTTATGGAATTTAAGAAATCAATGTGTAACGACCCGGGATTTTGGCAATATATTTTAATAAGTATTTAATCTAATTTAAATAAAATACAAGTTTTTCATTTATAAATAAATAAGATTTTTGAACATTTATCAGTTATATATGTATATATATGTTTTGTGAAGGAAATTTTGATTTAAAAATTCAAAATAGATTCTTTCAAAAATATTTGTAATCAAATCTGTCTTATTCATTAAAATTAAAGGTTCTATATTATTAACATTTGATATAATACATATATGAATATAAATGTAATCTAAATAATAATGTTTAAAATAAGCAATCCTATCAATATTAAATATGAATATAAGATATAAGATATAAGATATAAATATAAATATAAATTATATAAATACAAATATAATGTTATAAATCAAATGTTTGAAAGTTAAATTACAAATAGAAATAAAATTAAGAAGCTATGCTAACAATAACTATAATAATCTTACATAAATATATAGGATAAGTTTAGAAAAGAAGACAAATTATTTACATAACCTGTATAACATATGTGTGCAATGCAAAGAAACAAGGAAGACAAATTTTTCACATAAATATACAAATATCTTTTTACAAAATATAAATATCAGCAATCATAATTAGGTGTAAACATATTTGAAGACATATGCATTTAGTGCTTTCATCACCACAAATATATATTCAGCCGAAATTTGTAATATCACTTCAGATTTACAGTAATTAAAAACAAAATATGATCAAAACAAGTTAAGGCTTGTACCAGAAGCTCATATCTCTGTTCAAAGCTGTTCTTATATATACACACATCATCTTAATTTAGCTCGTACACATAACATAGTATACCTGAGAAATAAGAAAAAGAAAATAAGCATCATCTTTACAAAATTAACTTCATTCAACAAGGCAGAGAAAGTTACAGGGATTCAAACTGCAATTTTTTTTCAACAACATTTATCCTCTGTTTCAACAGTAATTTTAGGTGAGTAAGCGTATCATCTTTTAATTTAAATCTTGATAATTAGTTCATGAAAATCTTATGTTTGTTATATATTGTAAATAAGTTATTCTGTGATGTTTGCTGATTACTGGAAGCTCTGCTATGCGATGTTCTTCAATATTTCAAGTTTCTGAACAAAGAAAAGTAAGGAAGATTTATACTTCTTCATATAAAAACACTTAAACTAGGAATTTAACTAAATAAATTTGTTTAAATAAAATCAGGGCTTGGAATTTTGTTTTGAAGGTTAACTATGAATATAGATACTGTAAATTCAAATTTACAGTAAAAAGGAATCAATATGCAAAAATTCGAACATTATAATTTGTTGATTTGATTATATATATTGAACAAGCATTCAAAAATAGGATTTCTAAAGCAAGAATAAAAATTTTTAGTTTAGAGATGTACGAGAAATTTACAGATGAACTAAAATTACATTTTTACAATTTTCTGTTGATTTAACTAATCTTTGATGTTGAAATTTGTGGTGAAGTTAGCTTGATGGTTTTTGAATCCAGGAAAAATGTTCAAAAAAATTTCTAATATAAGAATTTTTGGGACGAAACGAAAATAGGGTTATGGGTTTATGTTTTCTGTGGTCTACATATTCATTGATTTCGTCACCTTGGATCGACCGAGCTACACGAGAATTTAGGAGATGGTAGAGGAAGATGACGACTAGGTGTGGCCGGAATTGCATCGCCACCGGTGGTCGACGTTGGGTGGTCGTGGCAAATTTCTGTTGGTACGTTCGAGTTGTAGTTCGAACGGAAAGGGTATTTTTGTTTTCGAATATATCGCGTCGAATTGGGATTTTCATTCGAGTATGGTGTCATTTTGTGGCTTGCAGGGGGCGTCGTTGATCGCCGGAGTGATGGCGAACCTCCGTGCACGTGCAGGCATCGTGGGTGTGTCAACGACTTCGTGTGTTGACTCGACTCGAGTGATACTCAAGTAGGAAGAGGGATTGCTTCGGGTTACTCTGGGTGCGTAAGTCATTTCACGTGTCACTACAGTTTATATTTTAGCTTAGCTAAATAAAAGAAAACGAAGAAAGATTAAGCAGTGGAAAAAGAAGGAAGTAGAAGGAGGAGAAGAGAGAAGGGATGCGGGAAAGTTCAGGGGAAACCCGAGTTTTGCTCGAGCAAACGCGTTGATTTCTTCAGGTTTCAAATTTCTAGAGGTTAGCCAAATAAAATCTTAAGTTAAAAGGTTAAACAAGTTTAATATTAATAAATTTATTAGCAAGGTTTAAGCTAAGACTTGATTTAAAATTTATTGAGAACGGATTACAAACGTAAGATGGTTAATTAATTTAAATTGAAAGTTAATTAAGAATGTAATTAGTTTATACTTGTAATTAAATAAGTAATTTAAGATTAAATAAATTTGTAATTAAAGATTGATATTAATAATTACGTGTTTAATAAATTTGAACTTAAGAATCTAATTAACTACTTAAGATAAAATTAATAAATAATAGTAGTTAACTAATTGAGTAATCAATTAAGGATTGAATGATTAATTAATTGGTAATTAATGGTTAATTAAGTAATTAGAGATAATTAAATGGGTAATTAAGTTTTATAAATTAATAATTAAGGTTATTAATTAATTAGGAATTAATTAATTGAGTAATTAAGTAGAAATTAATAAATTTAATAAGTTGATTTATTTGTGATTAATCAAGCAGGATTAAATTCTCAAGTAATTAATTAAGTTTAAATTAATCAAACTATTTTGATATGAATTGATGATTCTTGACTCTGATGTCTATTTGGTGATATTCTGTGATATTTTGTGATATTCTGGATATTTATGTGATGGCTATGTATGATTTATCTGTGATAAATGTTACGTGAATTCAAAGTATTGAATTTGAATTGTTTAAACTATTAAACAACTTGGCCTCTAAAATGGCGTTTGGATTACGATGAGACCGGAATCCGGTGTCAATTTGATATTCTGAAAACCACATCGATCCAAATTAAACGTTAGGTCGTGGCATCTCAATGAAGGGCGAGATGGTGTTTCAGAATGCAAGGGTTATCGTCGTTAACTCTGAGGCTGATTCCAAAATGAGTGTAACGAGATAATGCCTTCGGTTTCGTTCGAACTCGGAACGAACTTGTATGGACTGAATGCTTTCAGCACATCGTCAGGCGGACGATGAGCATTCTAAGAGATATGTTCTATAAAGGTAATCGCAGCCTCAAGCCTCATCAACCGAGAATGGCTAAAACTGGGGATGTGCAGCAAGGTTAGGTGGGTCATGCCCAAGCAGGACGAGATATATCACTGTCTAGATGTCCCTTTTTATTCGGCCGTGTGGGCAGTTGGATTTGCAGCTAACTGTGGGGTTATCTTGTTTGAGACTATTCAGTAAGGAATGGTTTCGACCTTGTGTTGCAGGGGATTTAGGGTGGATCCTCGGTACGGTGATCTAGGCCCCGTACTGTGACGGGCGGTACCCCAGTAGCCCTGCCATTATATGGAATCCTATTTCCAATAAGAGCCGTACGTTTTGATTGTGCCCGACTATGTTGGAATGTGAGATGTAAGCATTTCAGCTATTTCTATATTTTACTTGAAAACCCTAGACACTATTATAATATCACTGGATTTCCTATAAAATGTTTTGATTAGCGTATGGTAAAAACCTACCCGTGTTTATGTGTGGGAAGTCTTACTACCTTATTTTCAAATGGTTTTCAAAGTTAAATAACTTTAACCCGTTTACTGACACCAGACCCATGTCTGACCCGGAGTTTATATTTTGTTTTTCACCCTTGGGTACTCAAATTTTTATGAATAGCCAAGTGATAGGTTTTGGGATTGTTGAGTTCTGGAGAAGCTTGGAGAAGGAGTTCCAGACGTATCTATATATCTATCTAGTTCCGCTGTGTAGTTGATGTATGTCGTATTTTGGATGTATGTATTGACAGATATGTGTATGACTGTCATGTGTATGATATTGTATACGTCTGATATATGTAAAACTGTGTAATATTTATGTGATGTATTATATTTTGTTCCGTTCCGATGTGAGATTCTGATGTTGTTATTCTTTCTTTCTTTCTTTTCTGTTTCTATCACTTTCTTTTCTTATTGATGATACGTCTTTCTGGGATTAGAAAGGCGGGTCGTCACAGTTGGTATCAGAGCATGGTTGAGATAATACCTAGGCTCTGGGGTAATATTTAACTTGAGAGTGCGTGTTTGTATTTTCATATAATTATATACCTATCTAAATTTGTTGAGTTACCTGTCCAGGTGGCCAACATGAGTTCAGGAAGGAGAGGCAGAGGTAGGGGCAGTACCTCGACTGATAATGGACGAAGTCAAACTGCTAGTGAGGCTGTAAATCTAGTACCGCCTCAGGTTAGTTTTGCCGCTTTATGCAAAGACTTCATCAACCTTGGAGGAAAACCATTTAAAGGGTCAGAATCGATAATTGAAGTTCAAACTTGTCTACGCTCTTATGAGCGCATCTTTAAGAGTATGAAGTTGTCTGATGAACAGAAAAGGGAAATGGCGTCGTGGTAATTACAGGGAGGCGCTGCAGCCTGGTGGGATGCAATGGTAGCAAATATTTCTGAGGAAGACATTTCATGGGAAAGATTTAAGGAGTTATTTGAGGAGAAATTTATGTCAACAGCAGGGAAGACTCGTCTGTACCAGGATTTTTTTGAATTTGAAGCAGGGAAGCATGTCTATAGCGGAGTATGACACCAAATTCAATGAACTTTCGTGCTATGGACCAGGGCTCATTGATACTCCTCTTAAAAAGAAAGAAATGTTTGTGCAAGGATTGAGGCCAGAATTTCATGAAAAGATGACGGTGCTCTTGAAAGGATCTTTTGTTGATTTACTTGATATGGCTTTGAGATATGAGAATTTGATGAACAAGAAATCATTGGCACCAGTAGCAACTTCGGGAGGGAATTTTGCTAACCCAAATAAGAGGAAGTTTAATCCACATTGGAAAAGGCAAGGCAAAGGAAAGAAACCTGGAGGAAGCAATAATGGGCCCCGCAAGTGTTATAATTGTCAGCAAGTTGGGCATTTGGCTAATCAGTGTCCTCATGGAAGATCTCAACAACATCATAGTGGTCCAGGATCAGCAATGGTTCAGAGATCGTTGTGTTTCAATTGTCACCAGCCATGTCACATGATCAAGAATTGTCCACTTTTGCAGAGGGCGCCTCAGAATAAGGTCTTTGCTCTGGAAGTCGGTCCATCTTCTTCTTCTCAAGGCAAAGGGGTATTGGAAGGTACATTACTATTAGATGGAAAATATATTTAAGTTTTGTTTGATTCGGGTGCTTCTTTGAGTTTTATTTCTCTGGAATCGGTAGAAAAGTTCTTTCTCACCCCTAGTACCGTGGATCGTCCCATTCTTGTATCTAATCCTATAGGAGGGACAACCAAATTAGATATGATCTGTAAGGACTTGAAGATTTCTTATCCGTCCCATAGTTTTTCTTGTGACCCTTATGTGTTAAATTTTAAGGGATTTGACCTTATATTGGGAATGGATTGGATCGATAAGTATAAAGCAGTTCTGAATTGTGATGAGAGAACAGTTTCGCTGGAAACTGATTTGGGTAGAATTGCCAGAGTAACGTGTGAAAATTCTGGATTTCACTTGAGTAGTCTTTTGCAAGGAGTTGAGATTTCTTAAAAGAAGGTTGAAGATATTGATGTGGTCCAAGATTTTCCTGATGTATCTGAAGAAGTTAAGTGCCTGCCTCCACATCGAGAGATAGAGTTTCGCATTGATTTGGTTCGAGGAGCAGTGCCAGTGATTCTGCCTTGTAGGAGAATGGCACCTAGGGAGAGGGAGGAGTTAATTAAACAGACTCGGGATCCTTTGGAAAAGTGGTTGATTAGGCCCAGTTTTTCTTGTTGGGGTTCTGCTGCGGTATTTGTCACCAAATCAGATGGATCGCTAAGGTTCTGTGTTGATTATAGAGAATTGAACAAAGTGACCATTCGTAATAAATATCCTCTTCCTCATATTGATGATCTCTTTGACCAGTTGCATGGAGCTTCTGTCTTTTCTCAGCTGGATTTAGCTACAGGTTTCCATCAGTTGACGGTAGCCGAGGATAGTATTCCCTTGACTGCATTTAGGGGACCAAATTGTTTCTATGAGTGGCTGGTTATGCCTTTCGGATTAACCAACGCTCCTGCCTATTTTGTTGACCTGATAAACCGAGTCTTTCGGGATGTGTTGAATAAGTTCATTCTGGAGTTCATCGATGATATCTTGGTCTACTCTAAGTCTAAAGAAGAGCACAAGCAGCATTTGAGAATTGTATTGGAGACTCTAAGGAAGCATCTTTTGAAGGCAAAGTTCTCTAAGTACCATTTCTGGAAATCGAAAGTTAAATTTTTAGGGCACATTGTTTCTGGAGAAGGTATCTCTGTAGATCCAGCGAAGGTTGAGACTATTCTGGAGTGAAAGCAGCTGGAGACACCGACTGAAGTTCGTAGTTTTCTTGGATTAGCTGGCAGCTACAGAAAGTTTGTCAAGGATTATTCCAAGATTTCTTCACATCTGACCAAGCTGACAAGGAAAGGAACTAAATTCAAATGGACACCCAAGTGTGAAGAAGCTTTTGAGGAATTGGAGACGAGGCTAACCAGTGCACCAGTGCTTGCTATTCCGGATGGAAAGAGAAAATTTAAGGTTTGTACGGATGCTTGTATAGTTGGTCTAGGAGCAGTTCCGATGCAGAATGGAAGGGTAATTGCGTATGCGAGTCGACAATTGAAGCCACATGAAAGGAACTACGCTACGCACGATCTAGAACTGTTAGCCATTGTTTTTGCTTTGAAGATCTGGAGACATTATCTTTTGGGAGAGAAGTTCGAGTTATTCATGGATCACAAACCGTTGAAATATCTTTTCTCTCAAAAATATCTTAATCTGAGGCAGCAGCGGTGGGTCGAATTTCTGGCATCCTATGATTTGGATATTCTGTATACTCCGAAAAAGGCAAATGTTGTAGCTGATGCTCTTAGTAGAAATGCAGTTTTATCTCTTTTGGAAGTCGTTCCATCTCTACAGGAAAGAATCATTAGTAAGAAAATGGAGGATAGATCTTTTGAGGAACTAATTCTTGGAACTAAGGATGGTCGATATTCGGATTTCAAGGTGGACGGTCAAGGTGCTTTGAGGATTAGTGGTCGTTTGTGTGTGCCTAATATTGATGGATCGAGGAAAGAAGTCTTAGCTGAGTGTCATCGCTCCAGATTGAATATTCACCCAGGAATTTCTAAGATGTATAAAGATATGAGAAGAGTTTTTGGTGGCCGAGCATGAAGAGGGATGTAGCTGCTTTCGTAAATAGTTGTGCCATCCGCCAACAAGTTAAAGGAGATCAGCAGAAGTCAGTCGGATTATTGCAGCCTTTGGAAGTCCCATAATGGAAATGGTAGATGATTTCGATGGATTTCATCGACGGTTTGCCTAGAACCAAGAAAGGAAATGAAGTAATATGGGTTATTGTTGATCGTTTAACTAAGAGCGCCCATTTTATACCCATTAAGGTAACTCGTACCGCAGCTTCTCTGGCAGAGATTTTCTTGAAGGAGATAGTCCGATTGCATGGTGTTTCTGTCAGTATAGTAAGTGACCGTGATCCTATCTTCACCAGCAAATTATGGGAGGCTCTGCAATCAGCTATGGGAACGAGTTTGAGATTGAGTACTGTGTATCATCCTTAGACAGACGGACAAACGGAGAGGCTTAATCGAATTCTTGAGGATATGCTGCGAGCTTGTGTATTGGATTTTGGTTGATCTTGGGAAGAACATCTTCGTCTAGTGGAATTCTCTTATAATAATAGTTACCAAGCGAGTATAAAGATGGCCCCGTATGAAGCTCTGTGTGGAAGACCGTGTAGATCCCCATCCTGTTGGATTGAATCGAAAGATCGTCTTGTGCTCGGACCCGATTTAATTCGTGAAGCTTCTGCGAAGGTTGAGCTTATCAAGAAAAGAATGAAAGCTTCTCAGGATCGTCAGAAGAAATATGCAGATAAAAGGCGAAGACCATTGCAATTTGAAATCGGAGATTTATTTTTTGTCAAAGTTTCCCCGATCAAAGGTGCTATAAGATTCAGAAAGATGGAAAAACTTGCTTCGAGATTTATTAGACCATTCCGGATATTGGAAAGGATTGGAGTTTTAGCTTACAGAATTGAATTGCCAGAACGGATGTCTGGAATTCACAATGTATTCCATGTATCTCATCTAAGGAAATTTGTTCATGACCTATCACTGGTTGTAGAACCAGTAGTCCAGGAAGATTTAGAAGTAGAACCAAACTTGACCGTGGTTAGAAATCCTGTTCGGCTTGTGGATCAAGATGAGAAGCAACTCAGGAGCAAAGTAGTGAAGCTCGTCAAAGTGCAGTGGAGCGAGGATCCCAGAGATTGCACCTGGGAAACTCTGGATAGTTTTAGGAAAGCCTATCCGGATTTGTGTCCGGATAACTAGTGATGTTTGTTAGGATATACTGTTTGATTGTTTGTTATTGTATGGATGATATGTATGTTTGGATTGTTAAAATAAAAGCTTTTGAATTGACTTTTGTTTTATGTTTCGGGGACAAAATTCTTTTAAGGGGGGAGGAATGTAACGACCCGGATTTTGGCAATATATTTTAACAAGTATTTAGTCTAATTTAAATAAAATACAAGTTTTTCATTTATAAATAAATAAGTTTTTTGAACATTTATCAGTTATATATGTATATATATGTTTTGTGAAGGAAATTTTGATTTAAAAATTTAAAATAGATTCTTTCAAAAATATTAGTAATCAAATCTGTTGTCACGATCCGAAATTCAACGTTCGAAAATTGACATCAAATACCTCACTTGTATTCGACTGTCAATGATTCAAATATCGAACTCCAGTCGGATGGAGCTTATAACAACATTAGATGAATATAAAACAGCGGAAAATAAAATGAATATCATGCATCATATCACAGATACAACATCATAATAATATCTGTTACAACATGAGAGTACATAATACATGAATAACATCTCCAAATAGAATGACATAATAGAGCAACTACATATCATATGCCAAAAGTCTTCAATGAGATAGAGAATGATAGTGAACACCAAACTAAGCACCTCAAGATCCAAAAGCTTCCAAAATGTCTCTAAGGTATGAGCTTCCAAAAACCAAAAATCTCCAAACCAAAATACTCCAAAATGTAGCTAGAGCCAAATACAGAAAACCTGCTATTAGGCTGGCCGTGTAGAAATGGTGGGCACCCAGAGTTTAGGAAGGAAACAATAAACTCCGGGTCAGTCATGGGACTGGTATGAGTAAACAAAGATAATTGCTTTCAAATAAAAAAGATTCATACAAGAAAAACCGGTATGCTTTTGGAAAATGAAACTACCATAAGACCTCTCGCCGCACACACAATGCAATCGCAGAAATAGTCAAATATGCTTGATACGGGAAAATTCTTTGATATTATTACTAGTGCATAGTGTAGAAGGCCATTTCGAAAATATAATATCAATCCTAGCCAACATACGACCAGTATCGTATGCCTACTATAGCTAACATCTAAACAGTGGGGCGCCACCATAAGTAAATGGTAGGTAATACAACTAAAACCGCACGGGGTTCGTATTGGGAATTAGTTTTCCAACAATGGTCAGGCTAAGGAACTTCCTATGCCACATGGGTATGCCTCTGGCGGGACGTCCCGAGAACCTACCAGGCTCTCTGCCAACACAAGGCCGGGTTACCTCTGTAACTAGGTAACTACTACTCGAGTATGCCACTCCTCGGTCCTTTGGGACCTTTATCCGAGGGCCCTCCATCACAAAGCAACAACCACACAGAATAATGAGATTGAAGCAACCACATAGGTAAGTATCTGGGCTCCATACAATGACACTACCTTTTTCCAGAAGTAAATGACATACCCTAAAGGGCGCGACCCTCATAACCTTGCCGCATCTTTCCTATTTTGACCATTTCCGGGGTGTGAGGTCCGATGAGGTCTCGTCCACAAAGCTACGCTTTACACGAGAACCATGCTTTGATCATAAATGATCAGCAAATGATCATCACTATACAACAGCACTTAGCATGCCACACTACCAAATTGGAAGTATATCGCTGATAACCTTCAACTTCATAACCTCTGAGCTCGTGCGTCTCATAGAAGTGTGTTAAGCTAAGAGAATAAATTCTCCGCCACCAATGGATATGTATTTGAAAGAAATCGGCTTTATATCTCAAAGTGTAGTGTCAGACACACGACCATACAAGTCTGTTCCGGGTTCGAACAGAATCGAAGGCACCTCGTCCAATAAAGGAAGAAGCCCTTGCAAATCCGAGCGTCCACAATCCTGATCGGACTTCCCATCACTTAGGGAATCCCTATAGCGGAGCAACTCGGTGCAAAGGCAATCGATAGGTTATCCTATCGTTTTCAAAGACACTCGGTCTTCACCGCCGGTCTTCAAATGCAATCCATTCGTCGAATCACTATTCGGGATGGGTTATATGGCACAAAGGTCCTCTCCCGGCTAATCTGAATAGTGAGCGCTCAAATTTGAAACATGTGGGTGTATCAATCACAAAGGTTCACATTCAGGGTTCGATGTGGGTTTCGGATAACAAACTGAAATCCGACTCCCTGTTGCATCGAAATTTAAATGCCATTTTACGGGCGAAAAGGGGTTTACAAACATATAGGAACAAATCATAAATCACAGTTCATCACAAAGCAATCACAGCATCTCAGCAAAAATATCAATCTAGTATAGAGTATTTGATGATGGTCAATCATCGTTGATTCAAGTGATTGTGATTAAAGTGAATTGGCCATATAATTGTCTTTATTAATCATTTTAAATTAATTTTTAATTCTACTTAATTATAGATTAGTTTAATTGGCTTAATTAGTTAATTATCCTTTGATTTATTATTTTAAACTTAAGGATTCTTAATTGTTAATTAATTAAGTTTTAATTATATTTTATAAATTCCCTTTTCTTAATCAATTAATTCTAGATGGTAAAATCATTGCAAGCCTTAAGGGTTAATTACTCTTCATTTTTTATAAATCAATTTGGTTTTAAGTTAACATTTAAACATTTATTTTTCTTTTAAAATTTTTGTTAAGTTAAACTTTAAAACAACTTTTATAAAATTATAAATTTGAAATGCCATTGTTTTATATGTTATTTATCATCATCATTAAATTATTCAAAAAAAATAAATTTACTTGAGTTCTTCAAACATTGGCAAAAACTGGGTTACTGCTTTCATTCCTTTACCCGAGGCTTACTTCGGGTTTACCCCGAGACAAACATCCCTTAACTTCGGGTTTTCCACCAGAGTGACCCGTGCTTCATTTTTTTTTCGAAATTTGTTTAAGGTTTAAAAACGACACGACAAACGCTAAAGCCACTCGAGTCTCTCTTCGAGTTTCCACGTGATTTTCCCCTTGCTGCTCTTCGGATTACTCCTCGGTCCCTTCCAACCCATCACACTGACACACCCCATAGCCACGTGCACCGGCACCGGAGGCGATTCCAACCACTGGCGAACATCGCCGCACGTCAACCCCCAACCCAGCAACCATCTTCATCCATCGCAATACCCCATCTCCCCTCCAATCAAAATCAAGCAACAGAACCCAAAAAAAAAAGCATCAGGCACGCCGACACGTAACCGCCTCGCGCCGCCTCCTCTAACCGTCAGCGGCCGTGATATTTAGACCGAAGCTCCTACATCGTGCAATGCTTCGATTGACTCCATCGACACGATGTTCGATCATCTGAGGACGGCGCAGCATCGACGTTTTCAAACGTGAATCAAAATGGTTCTTAAACCCTAAAACAAACTGAATTCAAAATCTGGGTTTTTAAAAAATCAAACTGCATTTTTCTGGTGATCACGAACCCCCAAACCATCTACGACAGCGAATTCGAGGCCTATAACTCCTTAGATCATCAGATTTTGGTAAAACTTTATTTTCCGATCAACTCCCATTTTCCTGAGCAATATGCAATGAAAAAATTTGATTTTTGTTTCTAAAATCATTATTTTTGATGGTGATTCAAATGGTGTTACTGAAATTCAAATCCATGAGGTTTGAATTTTCACCTATTTTGAGTTGTGACTGTGTTTTCATCTTCCAGTGAAGATAAAACCTTTTTTTATTTGCTTTAATTAATTGTTTAGATGAAATACAAGTTTAAACAATCATTTTATCTAAATTTCTAACATGTTTCAGGGGCAAGGAGGGAAAAAGAATATTGTATTTGGATGTGTTTCACTCTGTAACCAGAGTTTAAGCTTGACAACAAGTTTCTTTTTTTCTTCTTCCAAAGTTTCCAGTAAGACTACAGCCTGTTTTAATTTGTTTTCTAAAGCATGGTGCAAGTCCAAACACAACTTCAACTTATTACAATTCATTTTCAGAAGGAATAAGGAAGAGAAAGATTGAATTGGATTTTGATATGTTTTATTCTTGCAAAAAGAAGGCTATATGAAATTGAGTTTCACAGTTTCCAGGAAAACTACTTTGCTTTGATTTATTTCAAAAAAAATTAGTGCAAGTTTGAACAAAATCCATCTTGTTTACTGAAACAAAAATGCATGGCTAACCTTAGTTAATCATTCAAATCAAATAGAGACAGGGAAAAAAAGAAAATGGATTTTACAGGTTTTCACTTTTTGTTTATATTTCTTTTCCTGTAACTAAAACAGTGGCCAATATTTTTGCAAGATCAACATGATAAGCCAAGCATTCAACCATACATCCAAATCTCTTGCATATAAACAAAGTTTAAGTTTCCTACATCACCCATACATACACAAAGCAACTGTGATAAAAAGAAAACAGGGTTTACTCACCTGTTTTTCCAGAGTTTACTGACAGATTCAAACAGAGAGGTGAGGCCTGCAACTTCCCTTCTTTTCTACTTTAATTCTCTTGGGGTTTTAGATCTAAAATTGATGGGTACAGATCTATGATTATTTTTTGTATTCATGAATTTAAATTATCAATAACAGGGGTTTCCATTGTACTTACATTTAAGATTTATAGCAGAGAAAACTTGTTTTTTCTGAAACTTGAAACCAAAAAATAAATAGATTAAAGCTAATCCTTGATTCTTCCTGTAATAAAATTAGATATTGTTGTATTAAACTCTTGCTTCATCAGGAATTACAACTTCAAATCAAAATAAATAAATAAAAGTTACTTGCCTTTTTAAATTTTATTTCCAGAAAGAAAAACTGCACTGCCTTAAAACCAGAAGCTTCCCCTTTACAAATCTGCAGTTTAAGTTTTGAATTGATTGTTGAAACTTGAGTTAAAAATCAAAATTTCATAACCTATAAATTTTAAAATAAAACTTACCTAAAAGTATCACACTACTATTATGAAGCATGAGAAAATATTTCAGATTTTTTTAGCTTGAATAGAAGAAGGCAGTTTCTTTTTTTCTTCTGAACTTTTTTTTTCTTTGAATGTTGAAGAAAAAATTGCAAAGATCTTTTGATTACTGCACATCAGGTGTTAGGGGATTTAAAAATTCAAATTTTAGAAGGTGAAGAGTTTCCTGAATTTTTTATTTGAATATTTTATTAAAGAGATGATGGTTTGTGCCATTTGTAAGGAAATATCTTAAGCACTTAATTTTGTTAATCATTCAACTTTATTATGAATGTATGTTTCAGCCTTTGTTGTTTACAAAGCAATGAAAACTTTATAAATTTTATTTGCTATATTATATATACTTTTATAAACCCATACATGTATTTATTTTTATTCATTTGTGTATATATATGCATATGTACAATGTAAAAAGGAAAGTTGTTTTGACCATTGTATACTTATTCCTTAATGATTTTTAATGCTACTAAATTTTTAAAACATTTATTCCAAATTTAAATTCAAACTTAAATTTTTAAACTTGAAGCGTAAACACTAATGTCCATTTGTATATCCACCCTTAATTTGAACAAATTTAAATTAAATTTTTTAAGGTGTATTCAATGTTACTAATATATGTCATGTTCATATATATAAGATTTTAAATCCAAATGACTTTTAAAACATTTAATATTTCAATACTTTCAACTCAAAATAAAATTTGAATTCATTCCATATATTATTTCCACTAATTTTATTTGTTTTAGATTTTCCTTCCAATTTATTCTCAAGTTAAACCCCAAGAGTTTAAATATATTATTTATTTTTAATCGAAAATTTTGGGCTGTTACATCTGTCTTATTCATTAAAATTAAAGGTTCCATATTATTAACATTTAATATAATACATATATGAATATAAATGTAATCTAAATAATAATGTTTAAAATAAGCAATCCTATCAATATTAAATATGAATATAAGATATAAGATATAAATATAAATATAAATTATATAAATACAAATATAATGCTATAAATCAAATGTTTGAAAGTTAAATTACAAATAGAAATAAAATTAAGAAGCTATGCTAACAATAACTATAATAATCTTACACAAATATATAGGATAAGTTTAGAAAAGAAGACGAATTATTTACATAACCTGTATAACATATATGTGCAATGCAAAGAAACAAAGAAGACAAATTTTTCACATAAATATACAAATATCTTTGTACAAAATATAAATATCAGCAATCATAATTAGGTGTAAACATATTTGAAGACATGTGCATTTAATGCTTTCATCTCAGCACCACAAATATATATTCAGCCGAAATTTGTAATGTCACTTCAGATTTACAGTAATTAAAAACAAAATATTATCAAAACAAGTTAAGGCTTGTACCAGAAGCTCATATCTCTGTTCAAAGCTGTTCTTATATATACACATCATCTTAATTTAGCTCGTACACATAACATAGTAAACCTGAGAAAGGAGAAAAAGAAAATAAGCATCATCTTTACAAACTTAACTTCTTTCGACAAGGCAGAGAAAGTTACAGGGATTCAAACTGCATTTTTTTTCCAACAACAATTATCCTCTGTTTCAACAGTAATTTTTGATGAGTAAACGTATCATCTTTGAAATTTAAATCTTGATAATTAGTTCATGAAAATCTTATGTTTGTTGTATATTGTAAATAAGTTGTTCTGTGATGTTTGCCGATTACTGGAAGCTCTGCTATGTGATGTTCTTCAATATTTCAAGTTTCTAAACAAAGAAAAGTAAAGAAGATTTATACTTCTTCATATAAAAACACTTAAACTTAGGAATTTAGCTAAATAAACTTGTTTAAACTAAAATCAGGGCTTGGAATTCTGTTTTGAAGGTTAACTGTGAATATAGATATCGTAAATTCAAATTTACAGTAAAAAGGAATCAATATGCAAAAATTCGAACATTATAATTTGTTGATTTGATTATATATATTGAATAAGCATTCAAAAATAGGATTTTTAAAGCAAGAATGAATTTTTTAGTTTAGAGATGTACGACAATTTACAGATGAACTAAAATTACATATCTACAAATTTCTATTGATTTAACGAATCTTTGATGTTGAAATTTGTGGTGAAGTTAGCTTGATGGTTTTCGAATCCAGGAAAAATGTTCAAAAAAATTTCTAATGTAAGAATTTTTGGGACGAAACGAAAATAGGGTTTTGGGTTCATGTTTTCTGTGGTCTGCATATTCGTTGATTTCGTCGCATTGGATCGACCGAGCTACACGAGATTTTAGGAGATGGTAGAGGAAGATGACGGCGAGGTATGGCCGGAATCGCATCGCCACTGGTGGTCGACGTTGGGTGGTCGTGGCAAATTTCTTTTGGTACGTTCGAGTTGCAGTTCGAATGGAAAGGGTATTTTTGATATCGAATATATCGCGTCAAATTGGGATTCTCATTCGAGTGTGGTGTCATTTTGTGGCTTGCAGGGGGCGCCGTGGATCGCCGGAGTGATGGCGAACCGCCGTGCACGTGCATGGCGGCGTGGATGTGTCAACGACTTCGTGTGTTGACTCGACTCGAGTGATACTCGATTAGGAAGAGGGATTGCTACGGGTTACTCTGCATGCATGAGTCATTTCGCGTGTCACTGTAGTTTATATTTTAGCTTAGCTAAATAAAAGAAAACGAAGAAATAATAAGAAGTGGAAGAAGAAGGAAGTAGAAGGAGGAGAAGATAGAAGGGACGCGGGAAAGTTTAGGGGAAACCCGAGTTTTGCTCGAGCAAACGCGTTGATTTCTTCGGGTTTCAAATTTCTAGGGGTTAGCCAAATAAAATCTTAAGTTAAAAGGTTAAACAAGTTTAATATTAATAAAGTTATTAAAGTTGGCAAGGTTTAAGCTAAGACTTGATTTAAAATTTATTAAGAAAGGATTACAAACGTAAGGTGGTTAATTATTTTAAATTGAAAGTTAATTAAAAATGTAATTAATTTATACTTGTAATTAAATAAGTAATTTAAGATTAAATAAATTTGTAATTAAAGATTGATATTAATAATTTTATGTAATTAATTTGTATTTACTTATATGTTGTTTGTTCTCGTGCTTTATCTTGTTCTCACCCTATTGGATATTTAGAAGTAGTCCGATCTAGGTGTTATTTTGCTCGGGTTAGGCCAAGACTTTTTATGTTACAAGACATGTTGACCTTTGAGTGGTTGTGCTAGCAAGGAGATAAACATTTGGACTTTTAGTTTATCCTATTTAGGAATTTGGACGTTGTATATAAAATGTATAATTGAGATTAGAGAATTGTTAGATTTGTATAACAGTCGAGTTTAGTATTTCATTTTGTAAACTAATTTTTATACGTATAAGTTGAGATTTATTCCACTATGATCTGTGACTGTTATTTATATGATATATTGTTCCGATTTTGAGAAATCGGTGTGTCTATTACTTTGTATTAATATTACATGTCAAATTTAGTTCATATATTATATGAAAAGGTATAAATGATGTGTCAGTATTAGTATAAAGATATATTAACATTCGATCGCCCTTAACAAGCCGTATTCTCCGGATTAGCAGACGACATTACTTATAATGTTCTTTGCTAATCTGAAAATCCCAGTGAGGTCGTTACAGTTTGATATCAGAGCTATATCAGAACAGTATAATATATAATATAATGGATCCTTAACCTACATGACCTAGAGTTCTATCCCCTGAGTGTATGGTAGGCAGTCTTAGTAATTATTGAAATAGGGATAAAAAATAAATTGATTATGGGAATAATCAATTGCGACATAAATCAATTAGACTGGAATTTAAATATTAAACTTTTGGAAAATAAAATATTAAAATTCTTTTGAGGTTGGAAGTATTTTGAGATCATTGGAAATTAGCTCTAAAGATTTTAAAGAGATAAATTGAAATGAATTAATTTAAAAGTGAATATTTTCTTTTAATAGAGAATTTTTGTAATTTGAGTAAATGAGTTTAAGATTTAAATAAAGTAGGAATAATCAGAGTTGCGCAGCGGAAGCTAGTAATCTGTTTTCGTTGAGCACAACAATTAGTGAATTATATATATGGTTAATTGGAATGTGTGCATTGTTGATTGGTTTAGAATTGATTGCTTTGTTGCATTTATTTAAAATAGGATGCATAGATGTTAGTGGTAATAAAATAAATGCTCCTAAATAGTGATTTTCTATTGTGTTGATTTATTTGGACGTTGTTTAAGGATTTTGATCGATATATATGACGCCATGTTATTGATAGGGATTCCTAAACTTCGAACGTGACATTTTGACATGAGAAATATATTTTTGGAAATTGGAAAAATATTCCTAGTTAAAATAAATTGAAATAATATTTTTTCCATGAAACCTTTATGTGAAGTGGATGGGCTTGGTAAGGCAACGTTGATAGCTTATGCAATCAACTTTGTAGTGATGAAGTTGATCACAATAATTCATGGTTTAATATTGTTTCTGGTATGTGCAGAATTTAAAATTTATATATTGGAGAATCAGGTAAGAAAGAAAAATCTTGGATTAAAAAATATCGAGTTTCGAAAACCAAAAAGTGATAAAAACTATTTTGAGATTTATTAAGAGTTGTGAAAAGAATAATACAAGTAAAGATAAAATGAACCAAATAATTTCGAATTAAATTCTAAGAGTTGTAAAGGAGATTTTTTTTTTTGAATTAGTAAATAGAATAGCTTTTGGGTTAGCAATTTGAGGAAATTTTAACAAGAAAATTTTGAGTTTATAATTTTTGAAAGGATTGAAGATTGGGGATATAAATTAAATATGAATACTAGATAAATAATTATTTTTAGAATTTGGGGTTCATAAAGTCACAACTAAGAGAAAATTTTATGTTATAGATTCTTTTCGCTTAACAAATTGCGAGGACACAATTCTCTTAAGAGGGGGAGTCTATAACTATCCTGTTGCTAGTGACGTAATTAATTTATGATTAATTATGGTTAATTGATGTTATTCGAAGATTTTGATATTTAATGGGAAAAAATAAGTTTTTTATAATTGATTTAATCCAATAAAAGAAATGAGATATGATTTCTTATATGTGAATTTCAATTTTTATTGTAATAGTAATTAATCAATCAGAGAATTTTAATTATTGATTAATAATAAATTGATATGAGTTAGTAATGAATTATTTTTAAATAATAAAGGGAAATGAGTAATTGTTTATAAAAAATAATGTTTTTGATAAATTATTGGTTGTAACAGTATTTAGTAAAATTAGGACAAGGGATAAAATAATAAGTTATAATCAGTGTTTTAATTTAATTGTAGTTAATAATATTTATTAACTTAGTGGTTAATTAGAAAAAGAGGATAAACTAATTGAAAAAAATGATCTAATCATTTTATTAGGCTAAGTAAAGAGGCGAGATAGAGTTTTAATTCTTTTTATTAAAACTGGATTTAGGCTATTCAGCCCATTAGTGAAAATAAAGGAGAATTCTTATCTCCTTTTTATTTGAGAATGAATGATACGTTCATTTTAACTGGGGCAGAACGTAAAAACTAGATTTTTCAAAACTAAGAAACTCATAAACCTAGCTCCTTGGAAAATCACTAGAAATCAAGAGAAAAAATCTGGAAAATAAAAGAAGATATGGGTAAGCCTCCAAATCCTCTTCTCTATTAGAATCTACCGTTTAATTTCATTTTTTTGATTTCTAATTTCTATACTTTTGGATGAGAGTGCTTTTGGGTGATTCTTGTGGTATGTATAGCATAGGAGTTGTAGAAGAAGAGGAGTGCACAAATGTTGTTCTAGAGATTGCATCTTTGTCAAATTGGAGTAAAAGGTGAGTTGAATACTCATATTACTATCTCACAATTATTATTTTTTGTTTGATTGAATGAATTAATTTGTTGATTGAATGGTTTACAATTTGGTCGAAAACTTGGGTGATTGTTGTTTTGTTGTTGCCGAAAATTTAGTGTAAAAATTGCTGTAGTAAAACAGCAATATCATGGTGAAAATAATCCAAATTGACTCAACTTTTATTTGGTAGAAAGTTTATTCAGTTAGCTACAAGTTTTATTTTAACCATTTCTGGAAATTATGCAGTTAAGGTGGTCTAAACTGAGTTAGAATCAAATTGTGTCACTCTGTCTTTTGTATTTGCTGTGTTAAAATCCGAAACTAAAATAACCATAACTTTTAATCCATAAATCCAAGTCGACCAAACCATTTTGTGCTGGAAAGCCGAGACTTCAAGGAATAATTTTTGTGTTTTAAGTTTTTGGAAATTTTGTAGTGAAGGTGGTGTAATCTGAGTTAGAATCAAATTGCATCGTTCTGTCTTTTGTATTCACTCTGTCAAAATCCGAAATTAAAATAGCCATAACTTTTTACCCATAAATCCAAATTGACCAAATTTTTTTGTGCTTGAAAGATGAGACTTTTAGTAACAACTTTTGTGCTTAAAGTTATTGAAAATTTTGTAGTTTAATGGATCTAAATTGCACATCAAAACTGAAAATCTATATTGAGTTGTTTTGTGAAAAAAGTGTTTTTTGTTTGTTTGGAGAATTTAGTGCTTCATTTTTTGGATTTTGGTTGATCTCTCAAATGTAATTCCTGAGTTTAAATTCATTAAGTCTATGGATTTAATTTAATTGAGTTTTGGTATGATATTAATATATGTATGGTTTTGAATAAGAAATTATATAAAGTCAGTGTATTAAAATAATATGGATTCCAACTTGTTTTCCAAACAATATTACTCCTTATATAAATGTTTAAAAAAAAATTATATGAAAATTAAGTATTATTAATAAAATGGTTTTATCACGATAAACAGACTTATTTAATATGTGATTTGGAAGAACAAATTTGGAAGCATAAATTTAAGTTGTTTTATATAAATGTTGTATATTCTAGTAATTAAATAACAAAGATGATTTTATGGATTTGAAAATTTGGTTTTTTTAGGACATACCATTGTAGTAGATTTTTAACTAATTAATTATAATACTTATATGGATTTGAAAATGAATTTATGGATTCACGAATAAATGTATACTTGATAAGTAGCTTTTGGAATATGGTATATAACCTTATAACCTTATGGAACTCAAGGAATCAATGTGATTTTGGAATATGAAAATTCTTGTTTGGTAAAATAAATACTTTTGGAATAGTTTGGATGAATGGAATATTTCGCTAGGTGACTAATTAAATAAATGTTTTGAGAATCTTAGTTCTATAATGTGGGGAGTACTAATAATTGATATAGTATTATCAATTGGTTTTATTGTTTTCGAATAACGCTTTATTGATTATGGTATAACTCATTGAACATAATGTTTGAGTGAAATTTACTAACTCAATAGCGAATACATGAATTTCATCGGGTAGTATGGGATGCTTGGTTTAATTTCTTGTGGTTGAATTGGGAAAGTACTTAACACTTTAGAGCTTTGCTCTCTTCTGATGTGCGACAAGTTGTTGCTAGATCCTTAAGAGAATGTAGTTTAGGTTTTCCAGTGGTATCCGTAATAAATAATATTTACTAACTTTTAGTAAATACTTGAATTTCACCATATGATATGGGACGTATTGGTTAAATTCTAGTGATTACTGAAGGTGATAGCATTTGGCACTTCAAAGTTTACTCTCTTTTGGTGTGCGGCAAGTGGCTGCAAGATCCTTAAGAAGTTTATTCTTGGATTTCTTTTCAAACATAATAACTTAATAATATTAATAAATGTGGAATTATCGAGTCATGGTTTGTACGATCATCTTGATCGGTATGGACTATGCTTGAGATCATTTTGTGCTTCTGTGATTCTGTATTCCCGGTCTGAATACAATCCTTGGTATCAGATTGGTTCGAGTGATACCAATTTGCTTGTTTGTTTGCCATGGGTTTTGAGTACAATCATTGTGATTGTTTTGGATGATCATTACGATCGGTTTGGTTTAAGATCTCTTGGATTTTGCATATTTGGATTATGTGACTGTTCTGTGCTCTTTTGAAATAAGTATATATACTTGTGCCATGTGTTTGTGAAGTAAACTTATATTCTTATGTCATGTGTTCATGAAATAAATATATGTTTTTGTCTCTTGTGATGGATGTTAAGTCAATTCTGTTATTTTATGTCTAATGACTAGTTCTTGTTTGTGACGTAAACTTATAACCCTGTACTGAATTAAGCACTGATATTTCCGTGCTTAGAGATATTGTGTTTTGTTCCGTGAGTTCAATCCTGGACATCTGCATTTACTTAATGTTGTTTGTTCTTGTGCAATATCATGTTCTCACCCTATTGGATATATAGAGATAGTCTGACCCAGGTATGATTTTGCTCGGGTCAGGCTGAGACTTTTCAGGTTACATGACAGGTTGACCTTTGAGTGGTTGTGCTAGCAAGGAGATAAACATTTGGACTTTTAGTTTATCCCATTTAGGAATTTGGACATTTTACATAAAATGTATAATTGAGATTAGAGAATTATTAAATTTGTATAATAATCGAGTTTAGTATTTCATTCTGTAAACTAAATAATTTTTATATGTATAAGTTGAGATTTATTCCACTGTGATCTGTGACTATTATTTATATGATATATTATTCTGATTCTGAGAAATAGTTGTGCCTATTACTTTATATTAATACTGTACACGTCAAATTTAGTTCAGATATTAAGTGAAAAGGTATAAATGACGTATCAGTATTAGTATAAAGATATATGCACATTCGATCGCTCTTAACATGCCGTATTCTTTGGATTAGTAGACGACATTACTGCAAATGTTCTTTGCTAATCTGAGCATCCTAGTGGGGTCGTTACAATATGCATCCTAATACTTATGCTACATCCGGTCTAGTACATAACATGGTGCACATAAGGATCCAATGGATGAAGCATTGGGGATTCTCTTTATACGCTCTTTTACCTCATCAACATGAGGAGCATCCTTTTTAGAAAGAATGATTCTAGATTGTATTAAAACATTTCCATGCCTGGAACTCTCCACACTAAACCTCTTCAGTATAGTGTTTATGTATAGGGATTAGGACAATCCCAGCAGCCTCTTAGATTATCTCTATAGATCCTTATACGTAGTATATAGGCTTCTTCTCCCCTACCCTTCATGGAGAAGCTCTTGGAATGCCAAGCTTTCTTTGATTGCACCAACAAAATTTCATTGCCAATCAATAGAAGATCATGGACATATAGCACTAAGAATTTGACAATGTTTCCTTTTCCTTTCTGTATATGCACACTTCCTTTGTGTTCTGGTAGAAACCAAACTGTATGATTATACTATCAAAATAGTAGTTTCAACTCCTTGAAGCTTGTTTGAATCAATAATTGGACTTCAATAAACAAGCCTTGTCCTCACTCCAACTGACCATAAAACCATCGGGTTGTGACATAAAGATGCTCTCTTCTAAATCATCATTTATAAATGTTGTCCTTACCTCAATTTTTCATAATTCGTAGTCATAGAATGCAACAATAGCCAGCATAACTCGAATATACTTAAGCATGGCTATGGGTCCTCCTTTTCGTTACCTACGAGAATACTATAGTATCTCCCTGGTGTGTGAGATTTCCTGCTAGACCTTCAAATAAGTTGCGTATTTTTGTATATAGGTGAACTCAATTCACTCACTAGTTCGGCAACAATGTTTACTTTTTGGATCTCATCCAAATCCACAACCTCGCCGTAATTTCCTTTGACAAAAATTCTCATGTCGAGAAATAATAATCTTTTGTTGCTCAAAATTGTAGAATATATATTCTTGAATATTTAGGATATCTTATAAATTTACATAGTACCAGTCTTGCCTCTATTTTATTCATTCTTAACGTTGGTCGGACAACCCCACACCTTCAAATACTTACATTAGGGTTTCTTACCACATCACATCTCATATGGTGTTTTAGGCATAAATTTAGTGGGCGATTGGTTCAACATATGCATCATGGTTTCCAAAAAGACACCATGTCGAGAAACAATAATCTTTTGTTCCTCGGTATTGTAGAATATATATCCCATTGAATTTTGGGATATCTTTTAAATTTACATAGTACCAATATTGATGCTAGTTTATTTGGATCAATGTTTTCAATGTAGGCCAAACGACGTTCAACATATGCGTTGTGGTTTCCAGTGCATATCAATAATAGTATAGAGGTAACTTAGCCTTACTCATCATGGGACGAACCATATCTAATAAGGTCGGTTCCCTCTCTCCGACATATCATTGCGTTGCGGAGCATATGGTGGAGTAATCTGAGAGACAATCCCATTATCTTTTAAGTACCATTGGACTTCCTGTCCAATATACTCACCTTCCCGACAGGATTAAAGGAATTCTATCTTTCAGTTCGTCTGAATTTCAATTACATTCTTATACTCAATAAATTTCTCACAAACATCAGATTTGTTCTTCATAGGACACACATATCCTAGTCTCCAGAAACCATCAGTTAAGGTAACAAAGTAAGAACTATTATCCTTGGTGATTACAAGCATTGGGCCACATATATCACTATGTACTAATCCTAAGAGTTCATCAACTCTTTTATTGCTCCCACTGAATGGATGTTTGGTCATTTTAACTTTGAGACACGACTCACATGGCGTCAAATGATTCAAAATCAAGTGACAGAAGAAAACCTTCAGTTTTCAGTTTATGCGGCCTTTTCTCACTAGTATGACCTAGCCTACAACGCCAAAGATAATTCTCATTTACATTGTTAGAAAACTACTCCCATAACAAACATAATTTGTATTGATCGCATTAATTCCATTTTCAGTAACTCCGTCCAGGCTTTATTTCCATCCAAACTAATGTTCATAAAATTATTCGCATGGAGAAATACATATCCGGTCACAAAAAAATCTCAAAAAGGCAAAATTCATTAAATAAAGTCTTTTACAAAATAGCAATTATTTAATACCAATACAACACCACTAGGAAAACATAAATGATAATCTCCTACTAACATTGCATCTACGATAGATCCATCAGCACCTGCATCGGGGAGTGATGCCATGGTCAGTCAAGGTAGGATGGGACTAACAAAAACTACTAGCTGTCACATCCTCATTGGGACTTCGTACTCCTCGTTCCACTCAAAAGGGGAGATAATCATATTCCTGTATGGAATAATATGATTTGCGTCACACGTCAAGTCATAAAATTAAATAATATCAATTAATCTTTGTGTATAATATAGAATAACTCGCTGACATCCAAATATCAAATAATCAAACCTCAATGAATTACTCAACATTATACTGGTGTTGAATAAATAAATACACCGTATATGGACGTCCCATAGCGCTCGGTGAAATATAATCATATACACAACACCCTTAATTAATCAATATCAAATAAATTTCTGCTTCACTTGTTAATTCACTCTCGCTTAAAATCGCTTTTATATTCAATACTGTTCAAATTTATTATTTTATTATTCAACACAACAAGTAATTATACTTCATCTCGCTCATAGCAGACAAATAAACAATCATCCATTCACATCAATGTATTATTTATTTAATTAGTATTTAACTAGATGAAGATTTTTATTTCAATATATATTACTTCATTTTTGTTTCCCTCGTACTATAAAAATACTTCATTTAACTTCATCACATAACATTTCTTTTATTTATTTTCGTCTTTTTTTAAAGCGACAATTTTGATTCTCTCATCTAATTTCAAATCCATGTTTCAAAATTATTTACTTGGTTTCAAAGAAAACTTCATTCCACTCGTCGATAAATTTTAATATCCAAAAACTACTTTCACTTCAAATTTCCTCTTTAATAATATAGAAATACTTTAAGAGAACTTATATATTCCAATTACCTTTAAAATTTCAAATCCGAAAAATATTCTTGATTCAAAAAATTTTGCAAATCAAAATCTATAACTTCAAAATCACTATTTGAAATCCTCATTTATTTTTAGACACTTCTTTTAAGCTATTAATCCGTCAAAAATAATATATATTACTTTCAAAAATTCACTTCATATTTTGTATATATCAAATCCTTATAATCGAAGATTCTCAAATAAAATAGTTTGTATTCATCTATCAGTCACATCAAAATATTATTCATAAATCTTCATCTATTAATTCAAATTTTTCATTATTTATAACTATAAATTTCGAACTTCATTTCATAAATATGCACTAAATATTTTTATAATCATTGATGAATAAAAATACATACCTACAAAATTTCATTATCTTATGAAAACTCTAAAATTCATCTTTTCCAAAATAATTTCCCATTTGAAAATCCTCAAAATTATTACACTTATATATTTTATTCAAAATCAATTCCAAATTCTCCTTTATAATTTATTTATTTCAAATTTACATCTTTTAATTTATTTTTCTCTTTTTCTAAACAATTTCAAATTCCATTCAATAATTTCAAATCATCAGATTATTACTCAAATAAAAACAACAGTCTAACTATAATTATCGTGGCAACAAGTAATCATAGCTCACAAAACCATTCCTCTAATTCAAGCAATACCAAACATCAATGGTAAGAACCTAAATGCATAGATACAAGAACGCTTTTATTCCGCTATCCTTCAATGTTAAGCATCTAAATTATGGTACCTTTTTATGGTGCTTATATTATATAACAAAATGCTTTTTAAGCGCTATGATTTATTTTTTTGTATGTTTGATGCTTTCTACTATATATTACAGTTTAGTGATAGCATATCAAAAATGAATTTTCTTTAAACACACAACAATATGAACAATATAATAATCGAAGAATATAATAATCAGAAAATGTAATGCATTATGAATATTAGCTAACAATTACTGCACCCTCCATACGGTAATTTAGCACACAAGGTAAAACATTCCTCTAAAGCATAAAGCAGCTTTTCACAATACAGAAAAATTAAATGAAAATTTTCAAATTTAGAAAAAATCAATTGTAGATTTTACATGACCATTAACATCCACAAGAACATTCTCAAGTTTAAGTCCCTATGCATTACCCCATTTTCATAAAGGTGATAAACGAAAAACACAATTTCTGTAGTGTAGATACGGTGTAGGTGTATTTGCTCGCAAGTCTTTGCCCAAAACTTGAATCATTTTAGACAACATTGAGCGGTGTATATGGTAGCAGCAGTCAGCAATGAAGGTAGAAACTTTAAGTATTTAATACTCAACAAGAAATGCTTCAGCTATACATCGTGAGTAATAATACTTTAATTTCAATGTCAAATAATGTATATATTGTAGTTATAGTAAATTTCAGTAATAATTGCAAACCTTCGTACCATTTTGAGCTGATTTAAGGAACCATATCAAGAATACACATGGGTTTTGGCATAGATATGTTGAATTAATGCTTCAAGAAATACTTCTATAAATTTGAAGAAAATCCAACATTCATTTTGGAAAAAGAAATCACCAATAGAATTTAGATATTTTATAATTGTATTCATAAATAGAAGGTGTCATTCCACTTCATCTTTGTTACCCAAAAGTCAGCTACTTAGTAGCTATACAGAATGAAAATGCACTTAGTAGCTATATAGAATGAATATGCATTTATACAACTGATATTGAAAGTGAACCAAACAAAATCATCTTATGTCATATGTTAAGAATTTATTTTATTATGCAGGATAATTAAATAAGAGGGAAATTATATAAGTTGTAGTATAGAGTAAGAATTGGATATGTGTCCATACACTACTTCATCCAGGCCCATATATAAAATAGAACAAAGAGTAAAAGAGTAGATAGTGGTAGACCATGAGACAAAAGTACCTACATCATTATCATTATAAAGTTAATCAATTTTTATAAACATAATTAATTATTATTGTTATCATTATCATTGTTATTGTTATCATATACACATACACATACATACATACATACAAACTTGGTTACTTTTTAGAAAACTTAGTTATTTTCATAAAATTTATTAATTTCATCTGTAAACTTAGTTATGTTTTATAAAAATTAGAAATTTATAAAATGAATTAGATGTGAAGATGTTGAATACTTTGTAATTTATTATTGTTGTTGTTACCACTATAAAGTTAATTTTCTTAAACATAATTAATTTATTATTATTATAAACTATGTTAAATTTATGAGCTTTTTTAATTTTTATTAACTTAATTAATGAAGTTAATTTTTATAAACTCAGCTAATTTATTGTTATTATATGAATTTAGTTAAATTTTATAAAACATAGTTAAATTGGTTAATAATTTATCATTTATCATTATTATTATTGTAAACTTTGTTATTTTTTATGAAACTTAGTTAATTTTATAATTTATTAGTATTGGTATTATCATTATTATTATTATAAATTTAGTTAATTTTTATATACTTATTTAATTTTTACAAAACATAATTGACGAAGTTAATTACTATAATTTAATTAATTTATTTTGACTATTATTATATAATTTTAGTTAATTTTCAAAAAACTTATTTAACTTGGTTAATATTTTGTAATTTACTATTATTACTATTATAAATTTAGTTAATTTTTGTAAAACTTATAGTTAATTTATTATTATTATAATTAATGTTATTGTTATTGTTATAAACATAATTATTTATTACTATTATTATTATTGTACAAACTTGGTAAAATCTTGTTTATTTTTTATCATTCGACCCAAAAAAAAATTAGTAAGATAAATAAAATTTAATATCTAACGAAAACCCGGCCTAGTTAATTTATTATTATTATATAAATTTAGTTGATTTTCATAAAACTTAGTTTGGTTAATATTTCCTAATTTATTACTATTATTATAAACTTAGTTAATTTTTGTTTAGTTAATTTATTATTATTGTTATTAACATAGTTAATTTTGATTATTGTTATTATTATTATTATTAGTACTTTATGAACTTGGTAAATCTTGTCCAGTAACAACAGATAGTGTAGAATATGGAGAGTAGCATAGGTAATGTGAAGTGTTCAATTTGATATCTTTTGGCGGTTTTGGCAGAAGCTGAGGTAGGCAATAGGCAGTGGAGACATCGTTATGCCAGCGGAAGTTGATTTTGCATGATTATTATGGGTTTAGTTAGGTTTTTCTAACCAGTTTCTAAAGCTTCAAGGAGTACTAGAGATGAAGTTGAGGACAAGTTGAAGTAATTGCTTTCATTAATTCTTTTGTGTTAGTCCATAATTATTGTTGGTGCTTTGTCCATTCCGATCTGTTCCTTTTAGATCTTGTCCATAAAAAAATGCTTCAAGCAATAAAATACCTAATTAATTTTTACAAGCATGGTTAATTTATTATTATTGCTATACCTACGCTTAAACATGAAAAACTTAATTAATTTTTGTAAACTTAGTTAGCTTATTATTATAACTATTATAATAATAATTATTATTATTATGATTATTTATCGGTTATTTTTTATAAAACTTAGTCAACTTGGTTAATATTTTACAATTCGTTATTGTTATTGTTATTGTTATAAACTTAGTTACTTTTCATAAACTTAATTAATTTATTATTATTATTACAAACATAGTTAATTGTTATAAAACTTGATTAACATTCATAGACTTGGTTTGTTTATTGTTATTATTGATATTATAATTGTTTATTTTATTATTACTATCATCATCATCGTTACTATAAACTTAGTTAATTTATATAAACTTAGTACTTTATTATTATTGTTGTTATTACTACATAAACTTGGTTATTTTTAATAAAACTTAGTTAAGTTGGTTAATATTTTATAATTTATTATTTTATTATTATAAACTTAGTTAATTTTTTATAAACCTTATAGTTAATTTGTTGTTGTTGTTGTTATAAGAACTTGTTACGTTTTTATTAAACTTAGTTAATTTTCAGGATTTTATTTAATTTTTATAAAAATTTATTTAATATGTAGAAAATTATTTATTTTTTATAAAACTTGGTTAATTTAGTTAAATTATTATATAACTTAAATTTTATAAATTGATGATTTTTTATAAAACTTGGTTAACTTAATTAATTTTTATAAACTTAGTTAACTTAGTTAAATTTATATACGACTTAATTAGTTTTTATAAACTTAGTTATTTCTTTACAATACTTTATTAACAAAGCCCAAATTTTGTAAAACTTAACTAATTTTTATAAATGTGTTTCATTTTTGTAAAACTTTCTTAACATAGTTTAATTTTACAAAAATTAATTGATTTTTATAAACTTATCACATTTCATAAAATTCCGACACCTCCTTTTCCCGGTTAGTGCTTTACCTAACACCCCAATTCAATATATGTTTAGATGATCAAAACAAGATCGGATTCATATCATATATAATAAAATATACTACACAATAACACACACATTTAAGCGCATAAAAACGTACCTTTTATTTATAGCTTTAGTTATCAATCTTCCCTATAGCAAATCAATGTTTTGTGTACCTATATACCACATAAAAGGAAATAATTATAATGCAAATCTATAAAAGATTTATGTAATACTCACTATATGCTTAATTTAGTGATCCATGAAAAAGTTTTGACAACTCCAATGCAGCTCAACTTCCTCGTTTTGGTATACTTAGAAACCGCGAACACAAATTCAGATAGCAGCTCCACGCTCGGCTCAAACAGGCTTCGATATGAGCACTTTCAGATCTGACAACATAATATTCAAGGCAGCTTTAATGCAAAACCGCAAGTGATGAATGGACAAGTACATAAAAAAATTTTTACTTAACAATACAGTTACCAACCAAAATAAAAACGAAAATCAAATACCTAGTAGCTATTTGATCGGAATTCATGCTTGATTATTTTATAAATTGTTTTGACTGTTATTTATAATAAAATTGATGCATATATATATATATGCGAAAATGATATTTTGTTTCTATTTGATATAAGTTGATGCTCTGTAAATTTTAATTATTTAGTTGACCATCATGTATGACAAAAGTTGTGAAGACCCGGAATTTTCAAGCATTAAAAATTGGAATATTTTATTCATTTTAAATATTCAATAGAGTAATTTTAACTTGAATTACGAATATCACAATTTATTTGATAATTAAATTATTGAATTAAATAATTTGAAGTTGAGTAAAATATTGAATCTGGAATTTTAAGCTTGTTAAAAATAATTTGAAGGCTTATAAAATTTATATCGATAATATGGAAAATAGTAAAAGTGTTAAAATTGAATTCGGAAGTATTTTGTTCGGTTTTGAAATTTATATCGTTTAAATTGAATTTAAAAATAGCCTTCCGAGGCACAGTCTCGGAATTCGACGAAACCAGTTCCATTGAATCCGCAATAGTATATTATTATCGGATTTCAATTTTCGTAATGATCGGAGTTGTTGTGTGAGCGTACGATATATAAACGCGCTAAAATTTTAATTGATAATAATCAGATGAAATTTAATTTAATTAGTCAAGTTTTTTTATATGCCACAACCCTTATCTTAAAATCGTGTCCCCTTGTTCTATTACTCACGTCTTCCTTCTGAAGAAAGCCAAGTTGAACCCTTTTATAAAATCACGTAACCTAAATCCTAAATCAAAGTCCAAAACAGAAAAAAAAAGATTTTTTTTTAAATAATGGCGACCGCACCCAAATCAAAAATCACGTCTTCCTCCTTCGTTTCCTTCTCTCCTCTGTTCGAATTCGAATCCCTCTTTTCCTCTTCATATCACACCTCCAAAAATTCACGAAATTGATCGCACGCAAGTAAATTCGAAGGAGCGTGACTTGATGGGAGTGTCGTTCTAGGGTTTTAAGCATAAAGGGAGGGTCGGCGACTTCGCGCGTGGTGGCGTTGAGGGCTTTAAGAGAGAGTGGGGTTCGCGTGAAGGCCAGGTGGCGCCAGGAACTCGAGCGAGGTTCATCGTGATCACTGTGTGTCGCGAGTGATGATCGGTGACAAGGCAGTGGGGGTTATCGGTGGCGTAGCGTGATTTCTGGGCGCAGCTTTAGGCACGTTGTGGTGGTGGTTCAAATCCAGGGTGGTGCGGTGAGGTATTGTTGTTTTATTTTCTTTCTTTCCCCGATGTATATATATTTATACATATGCTCGTAAACAGAGAAGAAATAATTCTAGATTTGTATATGTATGAAATCGATAGCTATTTTAAATTTAGAATAAATAGATAAACATAAATATGTGTATAGAAGATTTCGAGAAAAATTATAGGAATTTTAAAATATTGTTTAGGGCAATTAATGTATTTAATAAACTTATTTAATTTATCTTAGTTATTGGAAACAATTTATTATAGGAATTAGTTTAAGTACAAATTATTAAATTGAATTAAAATATATAAGGGAAATTAATAGTTCAATTTATTTCAAATATTAATAAATTGTATAATGTTTGTACAAGGTCAAAAATAATGAAGAACAAGATAGATTGGAATGGATGCTAATAAAATAAAAGGTGAGTTAATCTCACTCAGTTGATTTAAATGATAAAATTTAAATAATTGTTTGAATGGTTGAATTGATTGATGTGCTATATACGGTATATTCTAGAATTGGCATATTATATTGTGCTAACGTCTGTGGATGCAGGGAAAACAGGTTGGAGGGATCCAACTGGACCCCTCAACATTTATTATTTCATATTCTCTGTTGTGATTACTTGATATTCTATGATGAATATATTGAAATATTGAATGTTATGATTTGATTGGATATGTTTGGGTATAATGAATTACCAAAAAAAAAAAAAAATTGGGTTTTGGAAAGGAAATAAAGGAAGTAAAGTTGTAAATGAAATAATCTTAGAAAATTTAATAAATTAAGAATGAATTGAAAAAAAGAAATGGAAGTCTGTTAAATACTAATAAATAACTTCGAGTATGAAAAGAAAGGGTTTGAATAAACAGTAATTAATGAATTATAAAATTATGTGATATTAATTTAAATGAATAAGAATTATTTTAAAACTTAAAGTTTTAAATTTAGTTAAAGGAATAAGAAGTAAATTGAGAAATCTAAATTGGTGTTTCAATTAAAGGTATTTTAAATCATAATTAAGGAATAAAATCTGAAATTAAAGGATTTTTGAATAAATGAAGTAAATTGGAAATCAATTTGGAAATTGATTTAAGTGTTTGAAATTGGATATTTGGAAGAATAAATTCAAGGTGGGAATTTATTAAAGGAATGAGAAAATTTGTTTAAAAATAAATAGTGATTTATTTTTAAAGCTTGTGAAGAGAAGTATATTTCTCTGGATAGCCAAGTATATTTTCAAAGTAAGTTTTTTTAAAATAAAATAAAGGTTTTAATGTTGTTTTACAAAGTATGTTCTTGGAAATTTATTATTTCTAAATGTTTAAATTCTAAAGTAAATATTTATTCAAATCTATTATCGTAGTAATAATTTATAAAGAGTGACTTAGTAATTCTGTTTTAAAGGTGAAAACCTAGTTTATATTTATAAAGTAACCTTATTTTCAAATATTCATATAGTATATATTTTTAATCAATTATTGAAGTAGTTTTAATTTAAATATTTTAAAGTAAATTCTAAAGTAAGTAATTTGTTAATCTATTATCGTAATAATTATTTAAAGAATGATTTGGTATTTTGTTTAAAGAAGAAATCTAATGTATAGTTATAAGGTAACCTTATTTTAGTTATTTCTAAAGTATTATTTTAAATTAAGTACTAAAGTAATTTTTCTATATTAAATGTTAAATATATTTTATAATAAAGTGTTTTTAAATTATTTTAAAAATCTAAGTTTTGCGCTTGGTAGTTCCAGTGGAAATAGAAATACCTGGAATTTATTCTGAGAAAGGCAGATAGTTTTGAAAACTGTTTTCAAGAAGTTTGAAAAGTGAAATTATATCTTGTGAAGATATTTTTGAGATAAATAAATAATTTGGGAAATTATTTATTATGTGATGGATGTTGTGAATATTAGTTGATAGTTAAATCACCGATTATCAATATTGGACAAACGCGTTGATCATTTCGAAGAGACCAGGATCGAGATTTATTTCTCGAAAACCACTTCGATCTGGTTTGTACGTTTCGTGGGAAACGAGTTTGTATTCGAAGATGGAGTAGTGAAGTGCAAGGGCAAGTTGCTACTAATCCTGAGGATATTTCCAAAATGGATGTAGTAGGAATAGTGCCTTCGGTTCCGTTCGGACCCGGGACGGACTTGTATGGATGAATGCTTGCGATACACCGTCAGGTGGACGATGGGCATTCTAAGGGATATGTTCTAAAAAGGTAACGCTTAGCCTTAAGCCTCATCAAATGGAAATGACTGAAAATCAGGGGTTATGCAGCAAGGCTAGGTGGGTAGCACTCAAGCAGGGTGAGGTCATCCCTACCTAGATGTCCCTTTTATTTCGGCTTAATGGACGGTTGCTGATCCAAACCACGGGGTGATCTCACTCGGGATTATCCAGTAAGGGATAGTCCCGGTCTTGTGTTGTAGGGGAGCAGGCGTACTCCTTGGTATTGTGATCTAGGCCACGTACTGTGACAGGTGGTACCCAGTGCCTAGTCATTAGCTGGAAATCCATTCTCCCTACGAACCTTGTACGAGTTTTGTTTGTATTACCCACTCTGTGGCTAGTAGCTAGAATTTAATAATGTAACAATTTCGGCTATTTTATAAGTATTTGTATATAGACCCTATTATAATATCAGAGGATTTCTATAAAAAGTGTTTTAGCTATCGTAAGGTAAAAACCCGACATGTTTATTTGTCGCGTGATCTTACGAGATGCTTTTGTTTTCAAAGGATTTTTGAAACTTTAATAATCAATTGGATGTGATTTTCTCATGCTGGTATTCCAGACTGACTCGGGTGTTTTTTTACTATAATGCTCGGGTCAGACCGAGTATTAAAGGATACAGGATATGATGCTGTAGAGCACAGGAGACGAGCATGATGACGATACGTACTCCCATACTTGTTTATATATATATATTCCGCCGTGTTGAGTTGTTGTGTATCCATTTGTATGATATTGATGTTGAGTTGTGATTGATGTACTCTGATGATGTAATATATAAACTGATATATTTGATCTTCGAGTAAAGATTATTTATTATCTATTATATTGTATTCCGCTGCGATGGTTAGATTCTGATGTTGTTTTCTGTTTTCTCTTCTTCTACCTCTTCTTCTTTAACCAAAATGGTTCGTATTTCTGTACAACTTGAGTTGATTTTTGGTAGAATAGTGTTGACTCAAGGGATATGGATTCGCGGGCTGTTACAAAAGTGATCCAAAAATGGTGCAAAACTGATACCTTGTAGCTGTTTGATTGGAATTCAAGTTTGGTTATTTTGTAAATTATTTTGATTGTTATTTATAACAAAACCGATACCTATATACATGCAAAACTGATACCTAGTTTTTATTAGATAAAGGTTAATGCTTTGTAATTTTAGTTATCTATTTGATTGTCATGTATGACAAAAGTGATACCAAAATAATGCAAAGCCGATACCTAGTAGTTGTTTGTTTAGAGTTGACGCTTGTTTACTTTATAAATTATTTTGACTGTTATTTATATCAAAACTGATATATATATATATATATATATATGCAAAAACGATACTTAATTTCTATTTGATATAAGTTGATGCTATGTAATTTTAATTATTCATTTGGCTGTAATGTATGACAAAAGCGATACCAAAATAATGCAAAACTGATACCTAATAACCGTTTGTTTGGAGTTAATGCCTAGTTATTTAATAAATTATTTTGACTGTAATTTATATCAAAACTAATACCAAAACATATGCAAAAACGATACCTAACATTGATACTAAAATTGTTAATTATTTTATTTCAAAGCATATGTTCTATTTGCACCATTATCTCTTAAACACATTGTTATATATTTATTACATACCCAATACTACAAGTGATGCAAACTGATACGAACAATATATTTTGCTTTAAATAGGGTTGACTGTAGTATATATGCCATGATATTCATCGTATCATTGAACATAAGCCAAATACCGATCAAATAAAACCTAAATAAATGTTGCGAACAAGAGAAAAAATTATGGATGACATATTGACGAACAATGATCACTATTTGCGTTTAGCCAAGTTTATGTCAACACCGGAAAAAGAAGAAAATATAAAGAAATAAATTTGTTGTAAAAACTAATGTGATATTTAGTTCAACTAATATACATTTGAGATGTTGTGTACGTGGTTATAAATCTCCTATATCTCGCCCGAGATCTTCTCCGAGACCTCCTTCTCATACTTAAATGAAACGAGACATTAAATCTCCTTCATATCATCTCATTTGAGATATTCAAATCTCATCCGAAATATGGATTGAAATCTCAATCCAAGATCTCACCCGAAATTATATGTTTTTCCTAATGTGTCACAATAAAAGACTTCATTTCTTTTTTATGTTCAAATAATATGATATTACTCAACCATTGCCAAATAAATTAAACTAATAAAGCTCCGCTCTTCTTCAAAACATTAATTTCAATTCTTTTTACAATGTAAATCAAATGTGGTATAATTTTTATTTTTACTCTGAAAATTAGAATTAAATAAGTCATTAAAACATTAACTTTAGACACATAAGTTACTCCGAATATTCCTGAGATAAACTTTAAGATCCGAGATGTCAATCCGAGATGCATACCCAAGATACACTCATCACGTCCGAGATCTCCTTCGATAAGAAATAGTTTATGTGAAAATGCTGGGACGAAACATGACCAAAATCCCAAATTTAAAACCTTGGTTGTGTTAGAAATAATTGAATTTAGCTTTGTTTTAGCATAGATATAAACAGTTGTTGAAATTATGTCAGTTTGTTGTAAAAACTACGACAAACTTTTCTTACACGTTATGTTATCTTATGATTGTATTCTATATTAATTTATACCTAAAATTGATACTATAGTATGCATGAACCAACACTATTTTTGTCATACCTGAAACTAGTAATGATACTAATACAATGAAAAACCGATAACATGTTCTGTTATACCTGAAACTGATACTAGTAGCATGCAAAACCCTATACCACATTTTTACATGCATGAAGCTGATACTAATAGAATCAAAAACTGTTACTAAACAATTAACATTGAACAGACTAACCAACGTCACTTCATAACCTACAAATAAACAAATAATAAAACTGGTATCAGTTATACTACAAAATTGATACTTAAAATGAAACTACAAATATTACTGTATAACCTACGAACAAATAAATAATAAAACCGATACTACTTATACTACAAAACTGGTAATGTAAATAAAACTACAAATGATACTATATGATCAAGTTCAATTACAAAGAGAAAATCAATGATAAATTAAAAATATGCTAAATCAATATACTTATATATCTAGGTTCAATTACGTAAAATTTCCAAAACAAGTATACAACTAAGTATAAATCTCATCAAATTCATAAAGACATGAAAATAAATAATATCTTCTTAGAAGCTCGACTATTACGTTTATTGCGACCAAATTGCTTGCATACGCATTTATTTTTCTTTTTTTTCAAAATATGCAAATCGTCCTTTTCGTTTTATCGAAAGTCTACCGACACAACGTTTCTCCTTAGTTGGCCTAATAATATTTTCAACACTTGCATCAACAACATGCTTATCAAAATTAGGAATAGAATAATAGCATTAGCATAAAAATAACGATAAGCATACATGGTGAAATAATACTCAACATTTTATTAAAGCATTTGTTCCATATAAAGATAGCAATAACTATGAAAGGATGAATGAAAAACTTCAAGAACGCTTAAAATCATATCTTGATGGCGATCCGACATAAAAACCAAATCATAATCTTCATGAATTATTTGTTTTAAATAATTCAAAAACCATTTCTATTTATCCATATTTTCTAGATAAACTGTACCCATAGCTAAAGGACAAAAACATGTAAATAAAAAACATTAACACCAAATTTAATCAAGTATTAACTTAACACTAATATCTAAAAATTGCTACCTGAAAATTAATACCTAAAAATGATATCTAAAAACTGGTAACCAAATTCTGATACTATACGGTAAATCATGTTTAAATTTCGATACCTAAAAACTGATACTTAGAAGTAATCTAATACATACCATTGCTATAAATATAATACTACAGAATGTCACCTTTTCACAACAATTGATACTACAAAGTATCAACCACAATAACTTTATTCTCAAACACATAAGAAATCTCAACGGACAAAGGAGTAAGTTGAGAGCAATAACGATAAATTTCATTCTTCATATCATAAAAAGAATAATCAAAGGATGATCGAGTGCTGAAAGTATTATCATCAAATACAAACAAAACAAGAAAACTATTGTCACCAAAGCCAAAAAAACATCAGTAAAAAATGTTTTCTTTGGGTAGTCAATTTATTATAGTACAATTATTCTTTTACACAACAACAATCACAAAAAAACAAATTTCTTCAAAAATGATACCTACAATAATAAAAATGATACTTAAATACCGATCCTCAAATTAGTTGTAACAACCCGCATATTTAACGATTGTATATTTAATATTTTATTTAAATATAGCATCGTTAGTCGGATTTAAGTCCGAAAAGCTACTTTTTGCAAATAGTCGAATTAGGACTCGAGACCACTTCCATTGAGTTCCATTGAGTTTCTTTTGCAAATTCAAGTTCTAGCTCCAAAATCAAAAAGATGCTTAGGTAAGCATCATCTTCTTCTTCTCCATCTCAATCTCTCTCCAATTTCAGAAATTTCCTATAACCTAACTTAGGAAATATTTGCTTGTGATCTTAGATTGGAGCCTTTAGAGTTGAGATTGAAGAGTGGTTGATCTTCCTTTGTTTTCAAGCTTCTCCTTCCTTGTTTTTGTGTAAAAGGTGAGTTTTTGAACTCACATCTACTTCTATAGCTATCATGGTTGCTAGGTATGAATTCCTAACACTTATTTATGTTCATTTGCTTTTGATTTGGATTGAATTGTTGAATATTCCAATTTTTGGTGTTTTGAGGCCAAATCTTTAAAAATCCTATCTTTGATGTTTGAACACGTTAGTGGGGTGTTTCGGAGAGCCATACACGGCTGGGTTGTCGCTAGGCGTAAATCTCTAGTCGTCATTGCTCGCTCGTTCGCTTCCGTTCCGTGTTATGGGTTTTGCCTCGCAAGGAGGCTAGCTGAAACTGCTGACGAAGCAGGTTCAGTCGACTGAACCAGGCGGTCAGTCCTCGAACCAGGGGCAGAAAACTCTCTGTCCCCCTATCAGTCGACTGACCTGATGGTCCATTCGACTGACTTGGAAACCCGAAAGTTTCCAGGCTCTGGGTCAGCCGACTGACCACCTAGTCTAGTCGACTGACCTGCTTGCTTCAGCCCAATTTTCTATTTTGCTTGAGATTCCAATTTTTATCGATTCATGACTACCCGATTTGCTATTATCATTTATTATCGACTTTGATGACTTCTGCTTCGAGATTTTTGGGAATATCCATCTTGTTGGATTCGGTGTTGATTTCTATGGATTTGATTCACGTCTTCGTATGTGAATTTTTGGTGATTGATTATTTCTACAATCATGTTTGGGACTTGTCACTTTGAAATACAAAGGTTTCTATACTGGTAGTAAATATCCAAACCCTTTTTCAAAGATGATTTCAACTCTATTTTTAATACAAAGCTATTTATAAAAGCGTTTCCCAACCTATTAGTATATACAAACCTTTACCTCCTTCGTACGAGAAAATCTAATTAAATAGCTTAGCAAAACAAGTGGTATGAAACATCTGCTTTTACTTCGTCAGTTAATTTTTGGACTTGGTCGATTGAAACTTGTGACAATTTTCGAGTGGGGATCTACAATTTGTTCGTAAATACTTAAGCTAAGCCAGTGGTTATGGGACATGAAGTTAAACTCGTTTATTTACTAGCTTAGTGTAATTCACACTTTTTTTTGATCAATATGATCATTTTGTGATTTAGACTAGCGATATGCTATATCTCTTTGTCCACGTGAGGGTACCTCATTTTGTTGAGTTTCATCTCATTTCTTTTTTAATCTAATGACCTATTGGTTCTTTGGAGTTTCGACTCATTTTTGTGGGCTAGCGACCCATGCTCTTTTATGGAGTTCGGTTCATCGGATGTACCGTTGTACTTTGTCGTTGTCCAGCTTATCAGGTTCATCGGGCGTACCGTTGTACTATGTCGTTGTTTTGAATTATTTGAGTTTTAGGTTCCTCGGGCGTACCGATATTGGACTACGTCGTTGCATCGGCTCTGGTTAGCGACCATGGGTTAGCGACCCGTTTGTGATACACGTGTTGGTGAGTTTTCATGCTCCCGTTTTGTCGTAGGCCTGCCCCTTTTGTGATTTTTGGATTTCTTATTGATGCTTTCTAGAATTTGTGATTCACCAATTTTGTGATTGCCATTGATATCTTTGTCAATATTTGTGGTTTGGTGAATAAAATAAAGAATATGACATTCTTTTAGTGCTTTGATATTTTTTTGAGAGATTGTATGATTTTTTTGTTGTCTAATGTATACTTTTCATAGTATGGCATTATTGTTATCATACTTTTTTTGTCATATTTCTTCTTCTATCTTATTTTATCTAATATTTATAGCTAGACTGATCCGTTTATTATTTTCTTATTAAATAATACTCGGGTCTGACCGAGATGTTACAGGTGCTTCTGCTTGACTCCTCTTCTGAGAACATTATCTTGCTTTTGACTAACTGCTCTAGTTTAGTAGTTTTTGTTGTTATACATTCGAGATAGAGACTCCTTGATGTATACTTATTCTTTTATCTAGCACTTGTACCTATTCTTTTGTTATATTGTGGATCTTATTTGACCACTACTCTGATGTACACTTCTATGTGTTATATTCATATCTGTTTCCGCCTTTGTGGTATGGATATCTATGACTGATTTGTGTTACGCTTATTTCTATATTTGTGTTCGAAGATCATATAGCCACTGTGTAGTAGCTTTGAGTTTGTATTGGTATGTCGGGTTTCCTCTTGAAAAGAAATGCATGTTATGCTATCTGACATATCGTTGCTCGCACAAAGCAATTACATGGATGGTCGCTCCTCAACGGCCTTATTCTTTGTGCTAGTTGACGACATTACCTCGTAGTGTCCTTGGCTAGCGTGAGTATAGAGGTGGGGCGTCATAGCTTGGTATCAAGGCCAAACTTCGAAGCAATGTGGAATAATCTGGCAAGGATCATTGCCCTAAGTCCTTCTTAGGAGTCGTCTTTAGGATTTAATTCGAGTCTTCGTACCGTTTTATCCTATTTTCTTTTATAATACCTTGTTTTATCAAACATGATTGTTTGACATTCATTTTGTGAATAACCTTTTTCTTCTTCTTTCTTTCGTAAAGAAGAGAAATGTTTAGACCAGGCCGTCCCAGCGCCTGCCAATCCAGTGCTACTCCTTAGGATGGAGTATTTATGTCTGCCCAACAGCTTTTAGATCATGTAAAGAATGCTCAAGCTGTCGGACCCATTCCAGAGCCTACTCACCCAAAATTCGAATTTGCACACCTGTGCAGTGAGTATACAAATTTGGGTGGAAAGCCGTTCAAGGGTTCCGAGGGCGTTATCGAAGTCTAAGCTTGGATTAGAACATGTGATTGCATCTTTTCTCGCATGAATCTCATTGATCTTTATCGAGTCCAAATGGCTTCTAGTATGCTCCAAGAAAGAGCATTAGATTGGTATGAGCTTTTGATTTCTGAAATTATTGAAGCGAATCTTACTTGGGAGCAATTCCGGGAAAGGTTTGAATTGATGTTTGTGTCGGAAGCTAAAAAAGTAACTTCAGCTCGGCGCTTTATTGACCTTGTTCAATGTGAATCTTCTGTGGCAGATTATGTCGCATCCTTTGAATCCCTCTCTAAATATGAGGTCGAGTACATTAATACCCCATTGAAGAAAAATCAGAGGTTTGTCTATGGTTTGAATAAGAATCTCAAAAAGCCTTTACTTCTAAAATTGGAAGTTTCTTTTGACCAACTTGTTGATATCGCTATTCGACTCGAAGAGGCCGATAAAGAAGATGATGTTGAAGTTGGGAGTGCCAAGCCGAACTTCAACAACAATAAGAAGAGGCCTATTAAGTTCAAAGGTCCTTATCTAACAAGAAAGGGAAGCAAACAACTCCGACATCAAAGACTACTACCTCTAGTCATGGGCAATGCTACAATTAGGGTTCTAAGGACCATTTCGCTAATAGATTTCCGAAACCTATCATTTTTCGTTATTGCAAAAGTTCGGGTCATCTTTTATCTTCTTGTCCCAAACTTCAAAACAAGAACGAAGGAAAGCTAAATGTTGTGCAACCTCATAGTAACACTTCTCGTGGTCAAGGTATTTCTCATCCTATCCTTGATGGCATTATTATGTTTCGTGATCATCCTATTCGAGTTCTTTTTTATACGGGTGCATCCCATTCTTTTATATCAAAAGAACTTGTTGATACTTTTTCTTTAAGTGTTATGTCTTTGATGACTTCTTTGAGAATTGCGAATCCAGTTAGTGGATCCGCAACACTCAGTTTACTTTGTAAAGAGGTCGAGATTATTTTATGTGGTTATTCTTTCCAAGCCGATTTGCATGTCATGAGTTACTTAGGCTTTGGAATGATTTTGGGAATGGATTGGCTTAACCGTTATGAAGCCCATATCCTATGTCCTAAGCGCACTATTCGTCTTCGACATCCTCAATTTGTTAAGAAAATTTCTACTATTCTTAAAGATTCAGATTCTAAATTGCAGCAAACTTGTATTCTCTAAACCCTCATGATGACGATAATGATGATAAGGAAGATGTCATTTCTCTCATTCACGCTGTTCATCAATTTTTCAATATATTTGAGCCCGTTTTAGGATTACCAGCGAGCAATTGAGTTCAGAATTAATCTAATCCCTGGAGCTCTACTTATCACTCGTCCTCCTTATAGTATGTCCAATAAAGAAAATGAGGCGATGCGTAAACAACTATCCGAATTGGAAGAGAAGCAATTTATTCGTTCCAGTTCCTCTCCTTAGGGAGCTTCGGCTATTTTTGTGAAGAAATCCGATGGTACACTTAGGCTTTGCGTTGACTACCGCAAGCTTAATGATCTTACCATTAAGAATAAATATCATTTACCTCGGATTGATAATCTATTCGACCAACTTAGTGGTGTAGAGTCTTTTCACAGTTAGACTTAGCAACCGGTTTTCATCAGCTTCGTATTGTAGAGGATAGCTTTCCTTTGACATCATTCCGTACACGTTATGGATCTTATGAATGGCTTGTTATGACATTTGGTTTAACGAATGCTCCAACTTATTTTGTTGACCTTATGAATTGAGTTTTCAAAGACTTCCTCGATCGAGTTGTTCTCATCTTTATAGATGATACTCTTGTTTATTCTAAAACCGAGGAAGAGCATGAAAAGCATCTTCGGATTGTGTTGGAAACTCTTAGGAGAAACCAATTAAAAGAAAAAAATTCTAAGTGCCACTTTTGGCAATCTCGTGTGAAATTTCTCGGTTATATTATTTTCGAATCGAGAATTTCAGAGGATCCTTCAAAGATCGAAGCGATTCAAAATTGGAAGAGACCGGAGAGTGTAACAGAAATCCATAGTTTTCTCGGATTGGCAGGTTATTACCGTAGTTTTATAAAAGACTTTTCTAAAATTTCCATGCCTCTTACTAGTTTGACAAAGAAGGAAGTTAAATACATTTGGTCGGATAAATGTGAAGCTTCTTTTCAGAAATTAAAAGAACTCCTTTCCGATGCTCCTATTCTTGTGATTCCCGAAGGGAACCAAGATTCTATTGTTTATACCGATGCTAGCTATGTTTGGTTTGGGAGCCATTCTTATGCAAAGGGAAAGTGTTATTGCTTACGCTTCTAGGCAATTAAAGTGTGCCGAGACTAGATATGGCACTCATGATTTAGAGCTCGCAGCTATTGATTTCTCCCTTAGAATTTGGCGTCGTTATCTTTTGGGAGAGAAATTTGTTCTCCATACCGATCATAAATGTTTGAAATAATTATTTTCTCAAAAGGAACTTAATTTGTGTCAACAATGTTGGCTTGAGTTTCTTGCATCTTATGATCTTGATATTCTTTATACTCCCGAAAAGGGAAATCTTGTTGCCGATGCCCTTAGTCGTAAGCAACAAGCGGTTGTTTTTATGATGATATCCGAATGGAATGATCTCGGGATTTTATCCACTTGCGAGATTCGAGATTGTGAATTCAGTTTATGTTCATCTCTTGTTCTATGTAGACTTGAGGCTCATCCTTCTCTTTTAGACCGCATTCTTGATTCCCCAAAGCTTGATCCCGAATTAGCTCTTCTTAGCCAAAGTTGTAGGGATAAAATTGATACTGAAGGTTTGAAAGACTTTGATATTGATGCTCGTGGCGGTATTCGAAAAATTGGTAGACTTATCATGCCAAATATTAGTGATCTTCGTAAAGACATTTTAGAAGATTCTCATCGTTCTAAATTTACCATTCATCCCGGTAGTAGTAAAATGTATGCGGATATGAAACGACTTTATTATTGGGATGGAATGAAATCTGATATTGCTAACTTCATTAAGCGTTGCATGGCTTGCCAACTTATTAAGGCCGAGCATCAAAGGCCCGATGGGTTATTGCAAGCTTTGGGCATTCCAATTTGGAAGTGGGACCAAATTTCCATGGATTTTATTGACGGTCTTCCCCATTCTCATTCGGGCCATGATAGTCTATGGGTGATAGTTGATAGACTTACTAAATCTGCCTATTTTATACCCGTTCGGTCCAATCAGATCGCACCTCCCTTGGCCAAACTCTTTGTTAAAGAAATTGTTAAATTGCATGGAGTTCCTACTTTTATTGTTAGCGATCGTGATCCATTTTTTACTAGTGGATTTTGGAAGAGTCTTCAAAAAGCTTTGGGAATGAAGCTTAATTTTAGCACCGCTTATCACCCTCAGTCCGATGGACAAACCGAGCATGTGAATCAAACTCTTAAAGATCTTCTACGTGCATGTGTTCTTGATTTTGGTGGAAGTTGGAAAGATCATATTTCTTTTGTTGAGTTTTCCTATAATAATAGCTTCCAGTCTAGCATTGGTATGGCACCTTTCGAGGCACTCTATGGAAGGCCATGCCGATCTCCTTCTTGTTGGCTTGAGGCCGGCGAGAAGCTGGTTTTAGGTCCAGACTTTGTTCGTGATTCCACAGAAAAGATTGACCTTATTCGCCATAGGATGAAAGAAGCTTAAAGTAGACAAAAATCCTATGCCGATAACCGAAGAAGGAAATTAGAATTTTCTGTGGGAGATTTTGTGTTTATTCGTGTTTCACCTATGAAGGGTGTTGTGCATTTCAGTCGATCGGGAAAATTAGCACCTTGATATATTGGTTCGTTTTCCATCACCGAATGCATTGGCTCCGTGGCTTATCGCCGTTTATTACCAGCTCAATTTTCTGCTATTCATGACATGTTTCATGTTTCTCAATTACGAAAATGCCTTCGAGATTCCGAATCTATTTTTGAGCCCGACATTATTGAAGAAGTTGAAGTTTCACCTAATTTGACTTATGAGCATCGTCCTATTCGTATTACTACTAAGGAGGTTAAACGTTTTCATAATAAAGATGTCCCTCTTGTGAAAGTCCAATGGTCCTCAAATCCTAAAGATTGCTCTTGGGAATCCAGAAAATTCATCGAGCGATCACATCCGGACTTGCTCTCTCGTGCCCCTTAAAGGTGAACTTCTTACTTCAAATTTCCTTTTATGTTGATATGCTTTTATGGTTGTTACTCTTTATTTTCATCTTATGAATTACGATGACGCAATTTCTTTAAGGAGGGGAGCCTATAACAACCCGTATATTTTATGATTGTACATTTAATATTTTATTTAAATATAGCATCGTTAGTCAGATTTAAGTCCGAAAAGCTATTTTTTGCAAACAGTCGAATTAGGACTCGAGACCACTTCTATTGAGTTTTAAATGACGTTTGCAACCTTTTTAAGTATAAACATCGATATGTTTAGAGATAGCTTGAATTTTGACATTTTCACTTAGGGCTTTGGGTTTGGATTTCAGCCCAATAGCCTAACATAAGACCCTAGCCCCACCCCCTCTCCTCTTCATTCAATCTCATTTCCTTACACTTCGAGCTTTAGCAAAAATGGGGGAAGAGATTGGAAATTAAAATCCTAAGCCCTAGTTTCTTTGCAAATTCAAGTTCTAGCTCCAAAATCAAAGAAAAGCTTAGGTAAGCATCCTCTTCTTCTTCTCCGTCCCATTCTCTCTCCAATTTCAGAAATTTCCTATAACCTAATTTAGGAAATATTTGCTTATGATCTTAGATTGGAGCTTTTAGAGTTGAGATTGAAGAGTGGTTGATCTTCCTTTGTTTTCAAGCTTCTCCTTTCTTGTTTTTGTGTAAAAGGTGAGTTTTTGAACTCACATCTACTTCAATAGCTATCATTGTTGTTAGGTATGGATTCCTAACACTTATTTATGTTCATTTGCTTTTGAATTGGATTGTATTGGTGAATATTCCAATTTTTTATGTTTTGAGGCCAAATCTTTAAAAATCCAATTTTTGATGTTTGAACACGTTAGTGGGGTGTTTCGGAGAGCCATACAAGGCTGGGTTGTCGCTAGGCATAAATCCCTAGTCGTCGTTGCTCACTCGTTCGCTTCGTTCCGTGTTATGGGTTTTGTCCTGCAAGGGGGCGAGGCTGAAACTGCTGATGAAGCAGGTTCAGTCGACTGAACCAGGAGGTCAGTCGACTGAACCAAGGGGCAGAAAACTCCCTATCCCCATATTAGTCGACTGACCCGATGGTCTAGTTGACTGACCTGGAAACCCAAAAGTTTCCAGCCTCTGGGTCAGCCGACTGACCACCTGGTCCAGTCGACTGACCTGCTTGCTTCAGTCCAATTTTCCTATTTTACTTGAGATTTCAATTTTTATCGATTCGTGATTATCCGATTTGTTGTTATCATTTATTATCGACTTTTATGACTTCTACTTCAGGATTTTGGGGAATATCTATCTTGTTGGATTCGGTATCGATTTCTATGGATTTGATTCACGTCTTCGTATGTGAATTTTCGGTGATTGATTATTTCTACAATCATTTTTGTGACTTGTCACTTTGAAATACAAAGGTTTCTATACTAGCAGTAAATATTCAAACCCTTTTCAAAGATGATTTCAACTCTATTTTTAATACAAAGCTCTTTATAAAACCGTTTTTTGACCTATTAGCATATACAAACCTTTACCTCATTCGTATGAGAAAATCTAATTAAACGGCTTAGCAAAGCAAGTGGTATGAAACGTTTGTGTTTACTTTGTCGGTTAATTTTTGGACTTGTTCGATTGAAACTCTTGTGACAATTTTCGAGTGGAGATCTAAAATTTGTTCGTAAATAGTTAAGCTAAGCCAGTGGTTATGGGACATGAAGCTAAACTCATTAATTTACTAGCTTAGTGTAATTCACACTTTTTATTGATCAATATGATCATTTTGTGATTTAGACTAGCGGTATGCTATGTCTTTTTGTCCACGTGGGCGACTGTACCTCGTTTTATTGAGTTTCGTCTCATTTCTTTTTTAGGCTAACGGCCTATTGGTTCTTTGGAGTTTCGACTCATTTTTTTGGGCTAGCGACCCATGCTCTTTCATGGAGTTCGGTTCATCGGACGTACCGTTGTACTATGTCATTGTCCGACTTATCAGGTTCATCGGGCATACCGTTGTACTACGTCATTGTTTCGAATTATTTGAGTTTCAGGTTCCCCGGGCATACCGATATTGTACTACGTCGTTGCACCGACTCTATGGTTAACGACCATGGGCTAGCGACTCGTTTGTGATACACGTGTTGGTGAGTTTTCATGCTCCCGTTTTGTGATAGGCCTCCCATTTTGTGATTTTTGGATTTCTAGTTGATGATTTCTAGAATTTATGATTCACCAATTTTGTGACTGCCATCGATATATTTGTCAATATTTGTGGTTTGGTGAATAAAATAAAGAATATGACATTCTTTTAGTGCTTTGAGATATTGCTTGATTTTTTGTGTTGTCTAATGTATACTTTTCATAGTATGGCATTATTGTTATCATACTTTTTTTGTCATATCTCTTCTTCTATCTCATTTTATCTGATATTTATAGCTAGACTGATCCATTTATTATTTTCTTATTAAATAATACTCGGGTCTGACCGAGATGTTACAGGTGCTTGTGCTTGACTCCTCTTCTGGAAACATTATCTGACTTTTAACTAACGACTCCAGTTTAGTAGTTTTTGTTGTTTTACATTCGAGATAGAGACTCCTGGATGTATACTTATTCTTTTGTCTAGCACTTGTACCTATTCTTTTGTGATATTGTGGATCTTATTTGACAACTACTCTGATGTACACTTCCACGTGTTATAATCATATCTGTTTCTGCCATTGTGATATGGATATCTGTGACTGATTTGTGTTATGCTTATTTCTATATTTGTTTTCGAAGATCATATAACCACTGTATAGTAGCTTTGAGTTTGTATCGGTATGTCGGGTTTCCTTTTGAAAAGAAATGCATGTTATATTATCTGACATATTGTTTCTCGCACAAAGCAATTACACGGAATAAAGAAAAGATAAGCACGACTATAAGGGGTCGCAATCCGATGTCCCCCAAGACCAACACTCCGATTCCTCTTCCACACCTCAATCTCGGGATCCTCATAGGAGAGCTGAACTTTCAAAGCCGTCTCGTACTGTTCCCGCAACAGATCCAACAGTATCGGAGAGACTAGCCGAGCTTAAAGCTAAATTTCCAAAGATTTGCTTTGATGGTCTAAAGTTCCTCCCGGCGTTCCACCATATACCTGGAGATGTTAAACAGAGCCACATCGCCTGCACCTATGACGTTTATGTTCAACATGACGCGTTTGTTCATTTGGCTGAAAAACTTTTAGAAGTCTCCATGGAGCGCCAACATGAGATCGATCGCCTGAAGCTTGAGGCTGTCCACGACAAAGATATCATTAAAGCTCAAGACGAAGAGATTGCGACTTATAAATCTGAACTTGAGGCCGCTCAACAGAGCGCCAAGGAACCAACGAAGCCGTAACTCGTCTGGAATCGACTCACAAAAAAGAACTCGACGAGGCGGTACAACGTTGTTGGGCTTTGGCTTTGGAAAAAGATTCAGTACAAAAAGAGAGGGATGCATTCTATCTCCGGGTTAAATAACTCGAGGAGCGACTCTGCAAAGAACAAGAGGAGAAGGTTGTTACCCAAGAAGAGTCACAACAGTATTGGGACGAGATTGTTGCAAAGCGACTCCTTAAGGGGAAACTTGAGGGCGAGCTTTCTAAAGTTGAGGCGCTGAAGAATAAAGCCCGCAAAGAGGGAAAAAAGATAGTCTCTAGGGAGATTGACTCCCGTCTTGAGACGGCCAAGGGAGAGGGTGGAGAAGAAATCAAAACCATGTTCGACCCGCTTATTGCTGAATTCAATGCATGCGTTCTCATGCACCGGGACTTAACTTTTCTAGGCGAGGGCTATCTCGAATCTTTGGCAGAGGAATGGGATACTTTAATTGAAATCAAGAAGGCCGAACACGGTATCGAGGAGGTTGATAAGGGGGCCTTGATAAAAGAATTCCTCAAGGGAAATGAGCCTTCAGACCTGTCAGCGGCTAAAGCTATTTATTGCAAAGGCTTCCCTTCAAGAAAAGGGAAAGAAGTTATCGTCGGTCCATCCGGGATTGAGTCTCCAGCTCGTGTGCCTATCCAGCCGACCAGTCGGCTGATACTTGATCCTTTTGAACAGCACATCGGTTATGACCCGGAGGACCCCGGCCTGGGTGTTTATGTTTTGTCACCTATTCCAGAGGGCGAGTCCCCCCGACGATTGAGAGCCAGCCGGAACCTCGTAGGCAACTCTTTCACTTTAACATTCCAAGAGTTTTCACTTTCCACCAGAAGCTATCACATTCTAATACTTGCTTTTCGTGATTTTATGCCGGCCGTTCTGATCTTGAGCCCACTCCAAGGAGCGATGTCGCCAAGGAGGTTGGGGGAGAAACGAGTGAAACCACTCATGCAGGAAAGGCTCCCGGTCCCGATGCTCAGGTGATCGGAGCGCTTGACGAGGACAAATCTGAGACTTCCTCCCCCATCGATGGGAGTTATGAAGTTGAAATTACAGGCATCTTCGAGCACACGTCCGAACTGAGCATGAAAGAGCAGCTTGATAAAGAGAAGGAAAAGACAATCAAGATCAAGATCGAACCTCAAGCTGTGGACCCGGGCGACACTTTGAACAAGCCATTGAAGGTCATTCTCCCAGGCAGGTCCAAACCCATGGATGTTCCTCATACTTCTTCGGCTGTAACTCCCCCGTCAAAGAAAACTGTCAAGGGTAAACGTACTGGGGAGGAGTCATCGGGCAAAAAGTCGAAGAAGTCAAAGAAGTAGATTTCGCTCTCGTTCAACAAGGGCTACTTTAGATTATGTAATTATTTTTGTTTCGTAGTTTATGTAAACAAACTTTTGACTCCGAGCTTCGGAGGAGTTGTAGTAGAAACTTATTTTTGATGAATAAAACTTAGTTCTTTTTGCCTTTCGGAAGATTTCTATTATCCGGTTTTCTGTATAATCATGGTCGGAACCCAAGCTATTGCGAGTTACATCAGCTTCTCGATTCATCTTCAAATAAGTTGATAATCTTTTGGCATTATACAATTTTTATTCCACGCTCTGGGTGCTTAGAATATTTTCTAGTCCGTACACCAAGGGCTTGATGACTTCAAGTCATCTTATGTCCGGTCCGCCTTCAGGGGACTTGGTCATTTAAACCGTTTATACTCGAGTCCGCGCTCTACAGACTTAGAGTACTCCAGTCCGCACTCCAGGGACTTGGAAGTTTTGAGTCATTTATACTTGAGTCCGCTTTCTGGGGACATAGGGTACTCCAGTCTTCACTCGGGGGACTTGGAGGTTTTGAGTAGTCTATACTCGAGTCTGCGCTCTGGGGACTTAGAGTACTCCAGCCCGCACTTCGGGGATTTGGAGGTTTTAAATCGTTTATACTTGAGTCCACACTCTGGGGACTTAGAGTACTCCAATCCACACTTCGGGGACTTGTAGGTTTTGAGTCGTTTATACTCGAGTCCGCACACTGGGGACTTAGAGTACTCCAGTCCCCACTCTGGGGACTTGGAGGTTTTGAGTCGTTTATACTCGAGTCCATACTCTGGGGACTTAGAGTACTCCAGTCCGCACTCTGAGGACTTGGAGATTTCGAATCATTCGTACTCGAGTCCACACTCTAGGGACTTAGAGTACTCCAGTCCGCACTCCGGGGACTTGGAGATTTCGAACCGTTCGTACTCGAGTCCACACTCTAGGGACTTAGAGTACTCCAGTCCGCACTCCGTGGACTTGAAGATTTTGAATTGTTCGTACTCAAGTCCACACTCTGGGGAATTAGAGTACTCCAGTCCACATTCCAGGGACTTGGAGGTTTTGAATCGTTTATACTTGAGTCCACACTCTGGGGACTTAGAGTACTCTAGTCCGCCCTCTGGGGACTTGGAGGTTTTGAATCGCTTATACTCGAGTCCACGCTCTAGGGACTTAGAGTACTCCTGTCCGCACTACGGGGACTTGGAGGTTTTGAATCATTTATACTGAAGTCCACACTCTGGGGACTTAGAGTACTCCAGTCCGCACTCCGGGAACTTGGAGGATTTGAATCGTTTATGCACATTCGTACGTCAGACAAAGTAATGTATCTCTTAGTCATTCATTACAGCGTTATCATACATAGAAACAACAACAACTCATGGGAAAAAGAAATGGCTTCAAGCCTTTATTAATGTAAGTAAGCTAAATTGTCTTTTCACATGTCGTAAACTAAGAATAAAAACTTGTTGGAAATAAATGCAACTAAAATATGATAGAAATGAACTAAGTGTAATAGTGCCGCAAATGTTCACTATTCCATGCTCGGGGGAGTGTCGCACCATCAATGGTCGCTAGGTTGAAAGTTCCTTCTCCAAGCTTCCGTTCAATGATGTATGGACCTTCCCATGCGCGGCTCATGTGTGACGGAAGTGGGAAAACTCGTTTCAAAACGAGATCACCTACTCCAAAGATTCTTGGTCGAACTTTTTCATTATAATATCGAGCAACTCGGTGTCTGCACGCGGCCGCTCTTAAATTAGCTTAGTCATGTTTTTCATCGATGAAGTCCAAAGATTCCAGCAAGAGATCTTGGTCTGACTCTGGGTCATAATAAGTTACCGATGTGATGGGAAAAGTTCCACGGGTAGACAGCTTCCATGCCATATGCCAATGCGAACAGAGTTTGGCCAGTTGCGGACTTATGGGTGGTTCTATAAGCCCAAAGTGCCGTTGGAAGCTCATCCACCCACTTGCCTCTAGCCTTTTCCAAACGTTTTTTTCAATATGGATTTGATTATCTTGTTTACGGCCTCCACTTGTTCGTTAGCTTTCGGATGAGCAACTGCTGCAAACTTTTTCTCAATACCATATTTTTGGCAAAACTCTTTAAACTCTTTGCTTTCAAACTGAGTTCCATTGTCTGTGACGATGGTTCGTGGAAGGCCAAAACGGCATATAATATTTCGTACAATGAAATTAATAACTTTTTTGGTGGTGATATTGGCCAAAGGTTCTGCTTCTGCCCACTTGGTAAAGTAATCGACCACAAAAATCGCGTATTTTGCACCACCTTTGGATAGAGGCAAGGAACCGACTATGTCGATTCCCCATATTGCAAATGGCCAAGGACTAACCATTTGTGTGAGTTCCGTCGGTGGAGCTCTTGGGATTTTCGCATACTTCTGGAATCTGTAACATCTTCTCACGTAGTCTATGGTATCCCGATTTATAGTTGGCCAATAGTATCCATAGCGGAGGATTTTCTTTCCTAGCGTCTGCCCTCCGGTATGGTCGCCACATTCACCTTCATGGACTTCTTTCAGGACTCGTTTTATCTCATCATGGGCAATGCATCGGAGTAATGGGGTCGAGAATCCCCTCCGATACATTATTCCATCCTGCATTAGGTAACGAGAAGCCTTACAAATGACTTGTCATCTTTCGCTCCTTCTTTCGGGCACGACCCCGTGTAACAAGTACTGCTTGAATGGGGGTCATCCATGACTCCTTCTCGATTTATGTTTCTAACATGAAATCTACCTCTATCATATTTATGCTTGGAACATGTAAGGTTTCAACGGGAAACAATCCCATCTGCTGCGCATCGCTAGTGCTTGCAAATTTTGCTAATGAATCAGCTGCCTTGTTCTGTTCACGCGGAACATGTGAAATATCATAATATTCGAGATTCGCTAGCAGCTCCTGAACTTGGGCCAAATATGGGGCAAGTCTCTGCTCTCTTGCTTGGTAGTCTCCATGCACTTGATACACCACCTGTTGCTAATCGCAAAAGATTTCAACCGATCTTATTCCCAGTTCTTTGATGAGTCTTAAGCTGGCAATCAATGCTTCATACTCGGCTTCGTTATTTGTTACTATGAATTCGAGCTTTGAAGCATAGCAAACTGATCGGTTTTCTGGAGTTACCAGGACTATGCCAACCCCCGAACAACGGTCGTTAGATGCCCCATCGGTGTACATCTTCCATCGGACGGGAGGTATGACATTGCGGCCGTTTGATTCGTCTGTCATGGTGAATTCAACGATGAAATCCGCTAGCGCTTGTCCCTGTATGGCCTTTTGCGGTAGGTAAGTAATATCGAATTGACTTAATTCGATATCCACTTTAACATCCTTCTAGAAGTTTCCGGTCGTTGGAGTACCTATCGCAGGGGTTGATCAGTGTAAACACTGATTGAATGTGCCTGGAAGTATGGGCGAAGCTTGCGTGATGCAATCACTAAGCAATAAGCTAATTTCTCGATCTTGGGATAATTTCTTTCTGCCCCCATCAAGCGTTTACTGACATAATATACTGGCTTTTGAACTCGGTCCTCCTCGCGGACCAAAGCCGCACTGATAGCGTGCTGGGATACTGCCAAGTATACATACAACATTTCATGGTCGATTGGTTTCGATAGCAATGGGGGGGTCTCCAAATGCCTTACCAGAGCTCGAAATGCTTCCTCACAATCGAATGTCACTCGAAATTCCTTTTTCCCTTCTTTATCACATCGAAGAAGGGAATGTATTTATCCGTGGCTCTGGATATGAATCAGGTTAGCGCTGCCACCTCTCCGTTCAAGCTTTGTACTTGCTTTATAGTTCTGGGCACTGGTATGTCCCGAATAGCCTAAATCTTTTCCGGGTTAGCTTCAGTTCCACGTGCATTCACAGTGAAACCCAAGAACTTTCCTGATGCCACACCAAAAGAGCACTTCAAGGGGTTGATCTTCATACCATAATGTCTGAGTATATCAAACATTCTTCTAAGTCTCGAATGTGGTCATTTGACTGTCGTGAATTCACGAGCATGTCATCCACATAGACTTCCATCGTCTTACCGATCTAGTCTTTAAACATTCGATTCACCAGATGCTGATAAGTTGCTTTCATGTTTTTCAATCCAAAGGGCATTACTACATTGCAATATAGCCCCATATTCGTGACGAAACTGGTGTGCTCTTGGTCTGGAATATGCATCGGGATCTGATTGTATCCTGAATACGCATCCATAAATGACAATAATTCATGTCCGACGGTAGAGTCGACGAGCTGGTTGATTCTAGGTAAAGGGAAACTATCCTTCAGGCATGCTTTATTCAGATCGGAGTAATCAACACAAGTTCTCCACTTTCCATTTGCTTTCTTCACTAGCACTGGGTTAGATACCCATTAAGGGTAGAGGGCTTTGCGGATGAACCCATTGGCTTTTATTTTGTCCACCTCCTCTTTGAGAGCCGCAGACCTCTCCGGGTCCATACCTCTCCTTTTCTATTTTACGAGAACGTATTTCGGGTCTATGTTCAATATATGACTCGCAATTGCTGGAGAAATTCCATACATATCAGAATGTGTCCAAGAAAAAACGTCTAGATTCGCCTGGAGGAAATCAGTAAGATCCTCGGCCACTGAGGGGTCGAGTTGTGATCCAATCTTAAGAACTCATGATGGGTCATCCCCGCTAACTGGGATGTCGATCATCAACTTAGCCGGTGCTGCATTCGTTTCCCTGGGTTCCCCATCATCGTCTCTCCGATCTATGTCTCTTAGGATCCGAGAATGCTGCTCGAGCCAGGGCTGGGGTACTACTTGTAATCAGTCTTCAGAATGCGGACGGAGCTGTCCGCAACCTTTACTTTATCTCTTTATTGAGCTTCTCTCAATTCTGCCACATAACATGCGCGACCGGTCGCCTGATCGCCATGTACAACACCGACTCCTTTGTTTGTCGGAAATTTTAATGTCAAAAACCATGGGGCCAAAGCAACCCTAAATTCTGCCAAGGCTGGACGACCCAAAAAGACATTGTATGGAAGGTCAACATCCATTACTATGAACGGTAGGATTTGCACTCTCCTACGCTCACCTTCCCCCAGTTCAACTGGTAGCTCTATATACCACATCGCGTTGGTTGCAGCACCGTTAAAGCCGTGGATACGGGCTTTGCATGGTTTCAAATCTTTCGTTTCCATCTTCATTTGGTCATAAGCTTTCTTGAAGATGATGTTAACGGAGCTTCCGCTATCAATCAGGATTATTTTCACGTAAGATGGCCCGATGATTGCAGATATAACCATTAGGTCAACAGTAGGAGCCTCCACCTTGTCTGCGTCTCGACTCCTAAACACTATATCATCAATCATCATGCGTTGTTTCTTTGTTGGGGTTCCATCTTCCACATTCCACATTCAACAACATTCGTAATCCGCGTGCCTCAAGGAGGTAGCATGTCGTTCCATCTCCTGCCAATTCTTGTCTGCAGGATGAGGTCCTCCGACAATAGTGTTTATAATCAATCTACCCACAGTCCGAGCAGGTTGTTCTGGTTGGCGTGGAGCCGGCCCGCGTCCAGGGTCTAACGTTCCTTACCTTCCATCTTGTAGGTTTTTGACAAATTCCTGCAATTTTTTCTATCTGATTAACTTTTATATGGCGTCATGGAGGTGTCTACACTCCTCAGTATTGTGCCCATGGGTCACATGGAGGCGACAGTACTTCCTTGTCTGTTTCTGTTCTTCGGTGGACTCCTTTGGGCGTGGCTTTCTGTATTCAAAGGTGTTACAGGTAGATAGATAAATGTTTTCAAGAGAAGTATTCAACGGGGTGTATTCATTGTAGGTGGGAATCCTTGACTTTCATTTCCCTGCTTCTCTTTTCTTTCCGGGATTTCCACCTCCGGATCCTTTGGACTGCCCAAGCTTATTCTGGACGTTGACTTGAACTTTTCCTGAACTATCGCCGGTCTACTTCACGGCGATGTTACTTTTCACAATCTCCTGAACAGGCCCTGGTGCTTTATCTCATCTCATCCATCGAGCCTCCTCCCTCCATATGAATTGATGAGCTTTGGAATAGAATCGTCCCAATGTAGCTGGGGGCTTCCCTGCCAACCAATCTCCAAACTTCGAGTCTGGATCTACACCTCGCATTACCGCCATCAAAATTGCGTGGTCGTTAGGATTGCTAACTTCAGTGGCGGCAACATGAAACCTCTATAAGTATGCTTTCAAAGACTCTCCTGGAGCCTGAATTACGCTTGACAAAGATATTACGTCCTTTGGACGGGTAGCATGTATCCTGAATTGTTCAACAAATTTCATTGCCAACTCGTCGAAGCTGGATATAGATCGCGGAGGAAGCCGAGTAAACCACATAGTGGCGATTCCGTACAGAGTGATTGGGAAACACCTACACTTAGTTGCATCGTTTTCCCTTGCCGAATCCATCATCCATTCGTACCTCATCACGTGTTGCCTAGGGTCAGTCTTCCCCTCGTAGGCTGGGATAGTCGGCATATTGAATTTCTTGGGGTACTCAGCCTGTAGGATAACATCTGTGAAGGGAGTATGACTCCTGGACACTCCCCAATCTTCGTTGATTAGGCCTTGGTCTCTCTCATCAACTGCCTGACAATGGCTGATAAATTTGGAGTGTGTATGGAAGGTGGGAGGTTGGGTTCCGTTCCACGGGACCGTGTGGGTTGATGTCCCGCTTGATTTAGGTCTTGGTGATCCGGGCGTTCGGTCTCATGACGTGCCTGATCCATGGCGGATCGATTAGTGGCACCTTCTTGTGCAACTTCATCCTTACGGCGTCTACGCCTAGGAGGTTCATAAGCTGAGGTTGAGCTATCAGATTCAAAATAAGGAGCAGAACTACTTCCAGCATTCTGATGCTAACTGCTGGGCAAGCTGAGTCATGCGATTAGTGTTGGCTTGAATCTGCTCAGCAAGTTGTCTTCTACTTTCCCTGAGTTCTCTTATTAAATTGTTGAACTCTGCTCGGGAAACCACCTCCGCTTGGTTCTGGATGGAGTTCTTGCGCCTTGAATTGCCGGTTGGTTGCTAGGTCCTATCTGTTGTACACTAGTAGTTTCGTGGACATCTGCGTTACGAGAGGCCAATCTAGTTCGTGGTCTCCCCATGGTAGAGTTGTTCGTTGTAACTCTAAGTAGAATCTACAGATGTCTTGTGAATGATTTGGATCTCCTTTAGGGGATTTTTCAATCCAATAGCTGCAAAGTAGATCCTATCGTCCTGAGAATTCGATTCTCAGAGAAAGCACCAAAATGTTAGCACCAGAATTGGTCACTAACACCCTTAAGAGAGTTTGTGCTGAGAGATTAATAAAGAAAGTAAGTTAAACAAAGGATAATATGCAGATTTAAATGCAGAAAATACGAACACCAGATTTATAGTGGTTCGGCGTAATTGCCTACGTCCACTTTGAGGTTAATCTTTATTACTTTTCTTAATAATCGATTACAGATACAATCCATATACCAATTATATTGAATACAAGTGCTAAGCAAAAAAGATAAGTCTTGAATGAATCTTGAATGCGGCAGAGTCTCGCAGGTGTTCTCGAAAAAAGGTCCATTTCACTGTGCCCCTGCCTCTCTATTTATAGACGAAGGTAGGTTGGACTTCCCTGGTGGGCCTAGCAGCTTGGTATCTCGGCCCAAAAAGAGTGATCTCTGTGTGCCGACCCAGAGAGGCCGAACGGCAAAATGCCGAGCAAGGCATAAATGCCGAATGATGTTCTCATGCCGAACGAAGTGACGTCGAACAAATTGAATGCCGAACGAGGCATTTGTGCCGAACGAAGTGATGCCGAACAACCTGAATGAAGAACGATGCATTTGTGCCGAACGAAGTGATGCCGACCAGTATGGAGTGCCGAATGACTCTGCCATGACGAACATCCATAAACGCCGACCGATATTCAATGCCGAACGTCTCTCAATGCCGAACGCTCTCGCTTGTCGAACACTCTCACATGCCGAACATCCCATAGATGCCGAACGATATACAATCCGAACGTCTCTCAATGTCGAACGTTCTAGTATGCCGAACACTCTTGCATGCCGAACGTCCCATAGATGCCGAGCGAACTTGAGTGCCGAACGAATCATATGTGCCAGACCACTCTGGAAGCCGAGCACTTTCTAATGCTGAACGCTCCTAAATGCTGAGCGTTCCTGAATGTCGAGCGTTCTTCTAATGCCGAACGATCCGGATGCCGAACGACTCATAAATGTCGCATGGTATGTTAATGTCGAGTACTTAGTTGCCTGGTCAAATCTCCAGGTAACACTACTTTTTACCGTACCAATTGCCGTAGTTTACTTGTTTAGCATAAAAGTCATAACTAATTGTTAGGTAATGCATTGATAATGAGAAATTTACTGTTATCATAACAACTCTGGTTATTTGTGCAAGCTATAATACATTATAGGTGATTAAACCGCACACTTTTTTCCTTCTATTTATGATCTAATATAAATATTGGCCACAGTATAAGAATTAATCATCAAAATTAATTTGAGTTATATCCAGTCTCTATAGTGAATTATGATAATAAATGTGCTTTTCATTCCCTAAATTTTATTACAAAACACAAAATAATAGTATTAAATTAAGTTAACTGCAGTTTGGTTCAAATCCCAGATTCATCATGGTAAAAATAAGGAGATTGCTATTGTGAGTTGCTCAAACGTGAGCGGAAAGTTAACTCGCTAACAACTATCATGTCATTTGTCTTTTTCATTTTAATTCATGATTGAAAGGATTTGGAACTGTACTTATATAAGCATTTTGGTTTGAAATGGAAAAAACAAGGATAATTGCTAGTTTAGGCCAATTTTAAAAATTAATTACAAATTTTGATCGATTTGATAACTTATTACAAAAGTAGATTATTTTATGCCACATCAGCACCACACGTACTGGCGGCATTTGAAATGCTGCAAGTACGTTTCTTCTTTTCTAAATTCTAAGCGGCATTTGAAATGCCTCCAGTGTGCGGCATTTCGAATGCCTTTCTAATTTTATTTTTTATAGAATAGTTTGCGGCATTTGAAATGCCGCAAACTATTTTTTTCTAAAATTTACCGACGGCATTTGAGATGCCGCCGGTACACGTAGTGCTGATTTGGCACGAACTAGCCTATTTTGTAAAATAAATTTTAAAACTGGTTTAAATTGGTGATTAGTTGTTGAAATTGGGATAAATTTAAACATTATCCAAAAACAAAGAATTACAAGTGACTTCTCAGTCCCATTGAAGCAACTAAGCATAGAAGTCCTCTAGGTTATTTTCACGTCAACACGATTAAGAAGCTTTTTCGTCGATATTTTCTTTTTTAAAACCCAAGAGAACCCGGCAAGTCGGTAAACCTCTAAGAAGGATAGAGTAAAAAAATACATCGGAAAGGTTCCACTTTCTCTCGGTTAAGCTTCCATTCACGTTTGACCGACTAGCCATAGCAACCACCTTTCACCAATTCTTGATTGTTCCTTGATTTAACGTGGAATGCTTTATTTGAAAAACGAGAGCAGTTGAACTCAATTGTGCAGCTGCCAACACGGCCAACTCTTGCCATGTGATTGGTTAAGTCCATTATTTTCACTTTAAAACCAAATATTAAATGGGTTCCTTTATTAGTAATTCAACCAATAGGATAAGGAGCGATATCAATAGTTGCTTTATGCACAACTGTTACTAATATTCCTGTTGCATCCTAGGGTAGTAACTCTTTTGTGTTATATACTTAGAACCACTGTATGTCTCATTTGATTTGCCAATGGGAGCAATATGAAATTATTTTCGCAATTTGCCACTGTATTAGTTGAGCGATATTTTTTAATTTTTATCAGAAGTTTCCATATTTTTTTATTTACAAGAAATTATTACCAAGAATAAAATTTCTCAGTGTTTTAGTCTCAAGGACACATCTTTGATATTTTAGCCAGAAGGTCAACTTTCTTTAGGTACAGTTTTTGGTTATTGATAGCAGTTTTTAGTTATCGGTTTGTAGTTATCGGTAGTAGTTTTAGGTGTCAGTTTGTAGTTATTGGTAACAGTTTTAGGTATCAGTTTTTAGTTCGGTAGCAGTTTTGAAAGAATGTTTGTCCTTATGAATACTTTTGGAAGAATGTTTGTCCTTATGAATATTTTTAGAAGAATGTTTGTTTTTGTGGTAAAAATATCGAGATCGTGTCGTTGAGGCTAAAACTATAGAAATTTTTGTTCTTTATATTAATTTCCCCTTTTATTTATCGTTTTAAGATATAAACTTTAGTCCTTTTGTGTTGAAAATTTCCAACATGAAATAAAACCTCATTGGTATGATCTCACTATTAGTAGGATCATTTCTGCATAATTTTAAATCTTTTAGAAATTCTAACCTATTACGATTAAAATAAATCTTAAAAAATTAACAATAAGAATTAACAAAAAAAATCAATGTTATTAAGTTCAAATCCAATCCAAATCAACAAACTTATAAAAATATCAGATCCAAATTAAAAGTTATTTGTTTATTCATAATTTATGATAAATATTTGTAAGTAATTTAAACATGTAAATGATTAAAATATCTTTGGTGTTCAAACAATTTTCAAGCAAGAAGCTACCAATCAATATATTCATCATTCTTTCTAGTGGATGTAAGTTTAATTATGGAATTTGTTATATGTTCATTATAAGCTATACTAGTCAAACATCAATTTTTTTTGTTCCTTTTTTAATTTTGTTTTGCTCTGTTTATTTTATTGCATTTTGCATCTATGGCTATATAAGCACTTGCACGTAGAATGCATGTGTTATCAGGCATTGATGCGCAAAATGATGGTTGTTTAAACAGTAGTGTTCAGACAACCATTGGACCAAGAATGCTAAAGGTTATTGATCAGTTGAAATGTTTTGTGATATTCTTTTATATTGATAATTTGGGTATGACTGATATGCTCCATTTTGGTTTTAAAACCCAGTATAGCATTTGGGAACACTGTAACTTCCAATAATCATTTCAATTACTAAAAGTGCGTCTCTATATTGAAAAGAACCATTCTTAAGATGCTGACATGTTTAATAACTAAAGTTATTCATTTTTTATTGTTTTCATTCTTGGTCTACTGAAATGATGACACTGTTGTACACCAAACGGATGGTTTGATGGAAAAATATAACTCCGGATGAGAAAATTTTGATGCAGTCTTTCTTATCCTAGAAAAGTAAAACAACATATCCATATGTAAAAAACTTAAAAATATTATATATACTAAGACCTCATTTCCGCTAGCAAAATAACATTCTAATACTATATATGTGTGTTTATTGTTTTAAGACCTATCTTGAATTTATCATGAAAGTAATAACATATTTTAAATTTTCAATACATTGATGTTCGAAAAATTGAAAATATATATTAAATGATTGATCACGTTTTTCTTTTGAGTCTTTTTGTTACTCTATAGTGGTTAGATATATGTATAACAGTATTATTTGTTTTATATTTGGAACTTTAGAAAATTTAAATTGTTGTTTATATATTAATATTCAAAATTTTGTTGAAGATAAATGATCTATTCAACAATATATACGTATTTGTGTATGCATCATTTAATTTCATAAAATCTTGAATTTGTTTTGCAATCACAATTACTTTTACTATGACTTCGATCTTGGAACAAATTAATCCAAAAAAACAGACAATAATTTGGTGCAAATTTCAAAGTAGAATAGTGTCCTTTCTTTATTGTCCATGATGTGAACGTATGTGAGAAAATATTTCTTCAAATCCGAAGTTGCAGCTACGAAAGTGTCTAAAGTAAAATATCTTAACATCGTAATCGCTTAGTACTGATTGGTTTTTGGTCGGTGTTGGTTTTGCTAATTCACATCTTCATTCTATTTCAATACAAATAATTACTTAGTAGTCCCTCTAAAATAAATAAAATTTTAAAGACTAAGATACCCTAAAATAAAATCAACTCTTAAAAAAGTTCCTCTCTGTTTTCATTTGGTGCCACATTTCCTCTTCGCCTTCGTGGCTTCTCAACTACAACCGCAATCGTTTAGTATATTTGTCATTGTCATGCCTTCTAGCATTGTGTCGTTCGAATAGTAGCCACCATTCGTTGTCGAGCACTAAGCACTTTTGCAGCTATATTTAATGCAAACATATTCAAATTGACTGCACCAAAAAGCAATTTTGCAACTATTTTGAGCTACCGGTAAAGGACTTTGCAATGACCCAAACCCGTTGTAAAAATATAGAGTCAATAAAATTTTGCAACGATTTAAAGCTATTGTTAATTTTCTATCCAAAGCCATACTACAGCAGATGTGTAGCGCATTTCAGTTATTATGTTTAATATATTGTTTGTAAGAGAGGGTAGCAAAAACCAAAATTATATAAATAAAAACTTACAGTATTGTGCAGTGGCAAAATATTGATAGATATTGCCTTTTCAAAATATTGTATTTTTTGTATAATTTTGGAATTTTGCTTCTCTCTCCATATAATACGTCTCATATCACAGACGTATATTAGAAACAATATACTAAACATAATAACCGAAACAAACTAAACATAATACACATTCAAATACATCACAACACCGAAACAACATAACTGAAAAGTGAATGTATCATGACTGCATTCAATCCACATTTGCTTTCCCTTTGCGCTTGCTGTGTGCTTCCTCTTACGAAAATTTCCAGATTCTTACTTGTTTTGACTATCATATACAAAATTGGAATGGCAAAGGACGAATAATTTTTGGCAAAAATAAATTGTAGCAATAGCACATGTAGTAAAATGTTTTTTTAATCAAAACTAACATATTTAATCCACTAAAATGAATTGAGTTATTTAAACTCCATTAAACTTAAATGGTTGCAGCGTAGGAAGAAAGAAAATGATGAACCATCTGCATTTTCCAATCCTTGTGGGAAGAAGAAAAGAAATTCGGTATAAAGGTAAGCAATCGATCGACATTCTAATTAATTAATTTATTAATTCATGTTTTAAGATATTCACAAGGTACATTTAAACAATGGTCCCCTTGTTGCATATATGAACATAGCCATATGTTCATAATCATCCTCATTAAGCCAGAAACAGTGGAGCAAAATGCATCTTGAACAGTTAAAATGAGAAGTGTGGAGTAAAATGCGGTAATTTCTCATTTCCTACCCGATCCATCTTTTGCTGCAGTTAATTTTATATTGGGTTGTTCTTTATTTTCTCAGCCCACAAGCTCTGCATACTGTTATATAAACATAACATTGTAACTCATTTGTATTATTCGAAACTGATGTACAATTTGAATCATCAATACAATTCAATCAAATTCTTCAATTCAAAATTATTCTCTAAATCAGATTTCTCAACTTGGTATCGGAACCAACATAGCTTCACAGCAATTCAAATTGGCATTTCAATCTGAATAACCATCAGATCAGATATCATCATCAGATTATCAGATTCCTCATCAAAGATTTTCTCATTATTTGAAGTTCATTAAGAATTTTCTTTCTTAAGTCAGTGCCATATTAGAAGATATTGAATCTTGGTTGCAACTAGACTTTCATTTATAAAGTTTCAAACAAATTCAATCAAATTTCATAAAAAATTCATCATCAGAGTCAAGAAAATCATCAAGAAACTATAAAGAAAGCTGTTACCTCACCAAGAACTTATCAGCTATTTCTCATCATTTGAATTCAGGCTGTAACTAAATGTTCCGCACGTATCAGATCTTTCTTGTCCCTGTAAGTTCCCTTGATTTTGTTCTTGGTTGTTTTTCTTTTGAGTTAACATGGCAGGAGATAATGATAGTTCTACCACCTTTGATACATCATCAAACCCTTTGCAATCCGCAAAAAGTTTGATAAAAAATGAGATAATCTCTCAGTGCAACCTGTCCATGAAAAGTTCATGTGGAGACTGCTCTTAGAGGCTATGGCCTCGAAGGATATCTTCTTGGCACTATCTCAATACCACCAATGTTCATAACTGATCAAGAAAATAAAACTGTCAGCAATAAAGAGTTTTTAAGGCATCAAAGACAGAACAGCCTAATCTGCTCATGGTTTTTATCATCATAAGTGTCAAGTTACTGCCACGGGTTATTGGAAGAAAAACTACCAATGGGATATGGACTATAGTAGAGAGAATCTTTAACTCCCAATCTACAGCCAAAGTCATGCACTATAAGAGACAATAACACACTAGAAAAGATATTCTATTAATGGGTGAGTATGTAACAAAGGTTAAAACAATATGTGATCATCTTGAGGCAGAAAGACACAAGATTTCAAATGCTGAACAAGTTCTAATCATTTTAAGTGGTTTATGTGAAGAATATGAGGTTTTAATGGCAGTCATATCATCACAAAAGATTACACTTTAATTAGAAAATGTGCATTCAATTCTTCTTGCTCATGAAGGAAGAATTGAATACAAGAAACCTGGTGAATCTGACATGTCTATCAATTATGCTTCAAGTTACAAGGGTAAAAACAATACAACAATAAGCCATATCAGTATTAATAGAGAAATAACCAGTCAGCAAGAGGAGATGCATAGGAAAATGTAACAACAACAATAAGCCAAGATGTCAAATCTATGAAAAAGTTGGTCATGCAACTCCAAAATGTTACTTCAAACTAAACTTAAACTATGTACCATCGCAGAACACAAATAATCAGAGAAATGTAAACATGAACGCAAATATTGCACAAGCTCAACAGAATTCAAATGGCCAGTCAGAGAACTGCGAAAACCAGAACATATTCAAGATGAAGAATGGTATCTCAATTCTGGAGCAACCAATCATTTAACAAGCAATCTTGACAATCTCAATCTTGGAAATAAAGAGTGCATAGGTAAACAGTCAATTTGCATGGGCAATGGTGAGTCTAATAGAATTACTCATACTGGAAAAGCTTATATCAAAGATGCTAGACCAATGAGGTGCCTTCATATGTCACTCTTGGCGTATTTTGCAATAATTATATGTTACCTGAACATGGTTTATGAAGTGACATTTTGCAATCAACTTGGAATATTTTGAACGGAACGTGGAGTTTGTTTGCTCTTTATAATTTTTCCTACAAAAGTTCTGAAAGGTGTATGTCCTATAGAAAGGCTTTTTGGTGTTAAAATTGACTATCATGCTTTGAAAACTTTTGGATGTTTATGTTTTCCACACCTAAGTCAGTACAACACAAATAAGTTAGATTTCAGGTCTAAACCATGCACTTTCTTAGGTTATTCCCCCAATCAGAAAGAGTACAAATGTCTGAATAAGAGTGGAAATTTTTTTCTGTTAGTAGACATGTTGTGTTTAATGAATCTGTGTTTCCCTTTAGGGGCTCAGACTTGATGACAACCAAAAAGGTATACAATCCAAGGATATCCATACCTGGTTTACCTGTATATACCAAAGCTTGGCATTAAAAGGAGACTGAGAAGACTGCAGGAACTATTGATTCAAACTTGATATGCATGATCAGCCAAGCTATGATCCAGCAGATGAATCCAGCTATCACAATCAGCCTCCTACCTACACAAACGATCAAACTCATCAAGTCAGCAATGAGTCTGCAGACACTCAACATAATCAATATAGAAGAAATGATGAATCTACAAGCACAGAGGTTTCTCAAGTAAGATCTGGCCACCCAATGATCACTAGATCAAAAAGTGGTACATTGAAACCAAAACTCTACACTATAGTCAAAATGACTGAAGAGCTAGATACTTTTAAACAAGCTATAGAGGACAATAATTGGAAAGCTGTCATGGATGAAGAGTACAATGCTCTTATAAAAAATGAAACATGAGAATTAGTAAGTCCTCCTCTACAAATGGACTTACAAGTTGAAGAAAAATCCAGATGATACAGTTAGCAGATATAAGGGTAGACTTGCAGCAAAATGGTACATTCAACAATATGGGTTTGATTTCAATGAAACATTCTCTCATGTGGTTAATCCAACTAACATTAGAGTAATTTTTACTATTGCCTACACAAACAGTGGAATATCAGATAGCTTGATGTAAACAATGCATTTCTAAATGGAGTATTGCAAGAAGAAATTTATATAGAACAACCACAAGGGTACAACCAATTTTTGAACTATGTTTGCAAATTAAACAAGGCAAATATATGGCCTTAAGCAAGATCCAAGGGTTTGGTTTGAGGGGTTAAAAACTACACTGATCAGATTGGGATATCAGCCTACCAAATTTGATAATTCTTTATTTACTAGAACTAAAGAGTCTATTATATGTATTTTAATATATGTTGATGATTTACTTATTATAGGCAACGATGAAGCAGCGATCATGATCTTATCCAGTATATAAACAAGTAATTTTCTGTCAAAGATCTTGGAAATCTAAATTATTTTCTGGGCATAGAAGTTATCAGAAATTTAAGCTCAGAAATTATTCTATGTCAGAGAAAGTACATCAATGAAATACTATATAGGACAAAGATGGATGAAGCTAACCCTCAACCAACACCCATGATATGCAACCATTAACTCTCCCAAAACAAGGGAGAACCAATATTTAATGTTAAGCACTATAGAAATGTTGTGGGAGCACTACAATATGCTACCATACCTAGACCTGATATTGCTTTCAATGTTCACAAAGTGTCTCAGTTTATCCAGGAACCTCTTAATGAGCATTGGAGAGTTGTGAAGAGGATATTAAGATATCTAAAAGGCACTTCTACTTATGGTTTGTCTCTAAAGACATGCAAAAATCTTAATGTAACTGGATTTTCTAATGCTGATTGGGCAACAGATCATGATGGTAGAAAATCATTTTCTAGTTACTACATCTATATTGGGGAAAATCCAGTTTCATAGTGTTCATAAAAGAAATTAACTATATCTAGATCTAGTACTGAAGCTGAATATAGAAGTGCAGCTAGTGCAACTGTCGAAATATTATGGATGCAATCTTTGCTCGGTGAACTAAAAATCAAAATTGAGCTAAAACCAATGCTGTGATGTAACAACAAAAGCACTATATATATGTATGCCAATCCAATCTTACACTTCAGAACAAGATACATGGAAATTGATATATATTTTGTTCGAGAACATATAATTAAAGGCCAGTTGTAAGTCAATCATTTACCAGGAACTTACCAAAGAGTGGATATTCTTACCAAAGCGCTGTTGGCTAGAAATTTTGTAAGATTCAGAGATGATCTGAAAGTAAAGCAAGTCTCCAATCACATCAAAGAGCAAGTTCATGCTTCCTCTGGAACAGTCTCAAAGACCGGTGCTGTAAATCAAGCCATGAGAAACAAGGAGAGAATCCGAAGAATGGACAGGGATCAAAAGACAATCTTCCAATTTTTGATCTACTCTCCAGAACTATCGAGCTGTCTAGAAACTACCTTAAAGGCTAGAATCTCAAATTGAAGCCAACAAAAGTAAAGAGAAGAGAATCTGAAGCTTGAATAGGCATCAAAGACCAAATCTTCAGCCTTTAATTAAGTCTTCAAGCATCTACATTACAGTTTTCATTTGGTTTTTTGGATGTAAAAGCATTAATTTGAGGAAAGGAAATCGCTCGCTTTCGTCTGCTCTCAGCAAACCCTAGAATCAGATTTGTAGGGGAGAATTAAAATGAGAAGTGTGGCTGTGCATACCATAATCTATCTTTCTTTAGCAGATGCAGTCATTTCTCATTTCCTTCTCGATCCATCTTTTGCTGCATTTTATTATATATTGGGTTGTTCTTAATTTTCTCGGCCCACAAGCTCTGTATACTATTATATAAACAGAGTATTGCATCTCATTCATATTATTCGAAACTGATGTACAATTTGAATCATCAATACAATTCAATCACTTCAATTCAAAATTATTCTGTAAATTAGATTTCACAACTAACTAAAGCGAGAGCAAAAATAGCCGGCCATAAATAATAAATATGGAGTTGTTGATGGGTGCAGAAAAGTCAAAAATAAGTACAGTGTAACATTACTTGAAAGGAGATAATAATGACTACAAGTTAGTGCTAAAGCAGTGAAGAACGAGACATTATATTGAATAGACAAGTAGTAAGTTGAATTTTGAACTGAAGCACAAATAGTGAATAAAATATAAAACTGAATAAACATGACATGTTGTCTATGCAAGCAGACTAGAACAGGAAGTTTTATATTAGTGGAAAACAATATATACATCATTCTTTTTTAATGGATATATGTTTAATCCTGGAATTTCTTATCTGTTCATTATGTATAATAAGTCGTACTAGGCAAAAATCAATTTTTATGTTTTATTTTTTTGCATTTTTCATCAATGACTATAGAAGCACTTGCACATAGAATGCATACGCATTGATGCACACGAAGATAGCTGTTTAATCAGTAATGGTCAAACAACCATGGGATTGATCCATTGGCAGATATCTGCAGTGATAACTATCTACTAAATCCATTCAGCATTAACTACGACATATTTGCTTTTTTTCATGCTTATAGATTTAGTAATAAGAAAGGTAATGCTTATTTGATCAATTTTTTGAAACTGAGCTTGGTATTGAAATGATTTTTATAATTCTTCTATAGTCAAAGTTTGGGTATGATAGTATGGCTCAGTTTGGGTGTTGAGCATCTGCATAACACTTGAGAACGCTATGGATTTCAATAATAGAATGTACCTACTAACTAGATTGTTGGGTCTGGCTTGTTTACAACATATTTGATATAGTTTTTTAACATCATATCATTTGTATATGAATATCATCTATTTGTACAGGTAATGTTGTCTGTTGGTACAAATAATAGCATAAATTCGAACATTATTGGCAGTTGTAATCTAAATGCATGTATCAAGGGACATAATGGCTTTCAGATTTTGTTGGCATTATAGTGTATTGGATTTACAAGAAAACTAAAGATATTGGATTGTAGATATTGTTAATGCGATGTTTACTTTTTTCAAGATGTAAAACAATGGATTTTTTATTGTTGGGAGATCCGTCTTGAATTTATCATGATGCAATAGAATGAAAATATATTAAACGATTCAACACAGTATTCCTTTTCTATCATTTTTGCATTAATCTTCAGAAACAAAAGTATTGTATATATTTTGATATTCCAAGTTTCATAACAACTACATTCAATGAAATATTCATAAACAAGAATACATTTTTGAATATGTCATTTGAAATTTTAAGTTTGTAAACCTTTGAATATCAATGCACATTATAGCTTCACTTTGTGGTTCTAGGGTCATCCCAATTAAGTGTAATGTTGATCCTATATTTTATTATGTTGATTGGGATTTTTACTGTGTTTGTTGGATTATTTATTATGTTGGTTGGATTTGATGTTTTGGGTCCAATTGCATCGGATTCAATTTGATTCTTGTCATGGCTATTATAGCATTTTGCTTATTTTCAAATGCGTGTAGCCATTATATATATAGGCGTGCACGCGTGCACATACAACTTGGTTGTTTTGAAAAAATATTATTGATATTTTATTATTAAAAACAGGTAGATGCTAAAATCATTTAGGGTGCCATACTAAGGAATACTGCGATTTTTTTTCTTTTTATCATTTTGCTCAATGGAAAACCGCCGACCAAACACCTATTTGGTTGGCGGTTCTTCGCCGAACATGGTACCATTAGCATGTAACCTTGTGCTTTTAGCGCCACTCTGAAGAAATCTACTTTTTATCGTACAGGTGGTTTATCGATTTAGCAAGAAAATTATAACTGATTGATAGATAATGGATTGAGAATGAGAGATTTATTTAATGCAAGCTATAATACCTTGTAAGTGATAACACTACATATATTTTTTCTCTTCTAATTATGATCTAATACGTGGATTGAATTTTTATTAAGCCAACATTACTTGTTAGTACAAGAATCGATCATTGAATTTAACTTGATTTATATTTGGTCTCCATAGTGGATTGTGATAAAAAAAGTGCTTTTTATTACTTAATTTGTATTACAAAACACAAAATAATAGTATTGAATTAATTTAAATGTTGTTTGGTCTAAATCTTAAATTCAACACCCATGATGAAAATAAAGAGATTACTACGGTGAGCTGCTCAAACGTGAGCGAAAGCTTACTCATTGACAGTTATCGTTTGTCTTTCTCATTTTAATTCATTGACTGAGGGAATATGATACCGTATTCTGTATGTATTTTGGGTTTAAATGAAAAAAAATATAGAACAACTATCAATGACTTCTCAGTCGCATTTGAGCGACCTAATATAGAAGTAGTTTAGGTGAAAAAGCATATATTATTTTCGGTTCAACACGACTAAGAAACTTATTGAATTGTTCCTTTTCGTCTCAACTCAAAATTCATTTGAACGGTTCCACATTCTCGGTTTTGGACTAAAATGAAGAAAAAAATTTATAACTGCCATCGAATAAGCTTCCATTCACAATTGATCGACTTGTCATAGCAATCTTCTTTCACCTAATCTTGATTGTTCTTCGATCATAACGTGGAATGCTTTATTTGAAGAGAGCAGCTGAATCATGTAGTTGCCAACACGGTCTTTTATTGTCTTAATTATTTTTATCTTTAAATCAAATATGAAATAGGTTCCACTGTTGGTAATTCAACTAAAATGATAGGGAGTGATATCAATAGTTGCTTTATGCACAACTATTGTTAGTATTCTTGTTATTTGAATTTATTCATGTCAGTAAAGATCGAAGAAGTTGCATTTGATTTTTTCTGTCTACTCTCTTAGTTACAAGATTCTAAGGATTTCGTATTGCATCTTAGGGTAGTATCCCGTTTGTGGTATATACTTTGACCAATTGCATGTCTGTGACGCCCCACCTCTATACCCACGCTAGCCAAGAACATTACGGTGAATTCTGTCGACTAGCACGGAGAATAAGGCTGTTGAGGAGCGACCATCCATGTAATTTCTTTGCGCGAGCACTGATATGTCAGATAATATAACATGCATTCCATTTCAAGAGGAAATCCGACATACCGACACAAACTCAAAGCTACTACACGGTGGCTATATAAATCCTTCGAAAAACAAATATAGAAATAAGCATAACACAAATCAGTCACAGACAATTCATATCACAAAGGCAGAATAAGATATGAATATTACACTAGAAAGTGTACATCAGAGTAGTGGTCTAAAAAGATCCACAATATCACAAAAGAATAGTTACACGAACTACACAAAAGAATAAATATACATTAAGGAGTCTATATCTCAAATGTATACAACAAAATAACTACTAATCTAAGTAGTTAACCCAAAAGTCAAGGAGTTAATCCCGGATGAGAAGTCAAGCAGAAGCACCTGTAACATCTCGGTCTGACCCGAGTATTATTTAATAAGAAAATAATAAACGGATCAGTCTAACTACAAATATCAGAAGAAACGATATAGAATAAGAGATATGACTAAACACATAATAATCACAACGCCAAGCTGTGATATATATATATATATATATACTTAGTTGATAATCATCAAGAGATTAATCAATGTCACCAAATCTACACAAGAATCAAAGAAACGTCATACTCCTTATTTCGTTCACCATACCATAAATATTGACGATAATATCAATGTCAATCACAAAAGTCAATGACACACAAATTCCAGAAGACTACACAAGAAATCCAGAAATCACTAAAGTCAATGACACACAAATTCACCAATGCACAAATATTGATAAAACTTATCAATGGAAATCACGAAAATTGGTGAAACACAAATTCTAGGAATCTACACAAGAAATCCAGAAATCACAAAGGGGGGGAGGCCTATCACAAACGGGAGCATAAAGCCCACCAACACGTGTATCACAAACGGAACGCTAATTCCATGGTCGCTAACCATCACAAATTGAGCCGAAGCTCCACAAACGGCCCGAAGACCATGGGTTGCTACCCCATCACAAATTGAGTCGAAACTCCACAAAACGGGGTTTAGTCTCCCTCGCAGACAAAGAGACATCGCACATTGCTAGTCTAAATCACAAAGATGATCGTCATGATCAACGAGAAGTGTCAATTACACTAAGCTAGTAAATATATGAGTTTAGCTTCATGTCCCATAACCACTTGCTTAACTTAAATATTTACGAACAAACTGTAAATCTCCACTAGAAAATTGTCACAAGAGGTTCAATCGAACAAGTCCAAGAATTAACCGACAAAGTAAACGCAAGCGTTTCATACCACTTGTTTTACTAAGCCGTTTAATTAGATTTCTCATACGAGTGAGGTAAAGGTTTGTATATACTAATAGATTGGAAAACGGTTTTATAAACGAGTTTGGTATTACAATAGTATTGAAATCGTTTGAGGAAAGGGTTTTGATATTTACTACTAGTATAGAAAACCTTTATATTTTTAAAGTGACAAATCACGAAGAAGATTGTAAGAACAATCAATCACAAAAATTCACATACGAAGACGTGAATAAAATCCAACGAAATCGATAAAGGATCCATCGAAATGGATATTCAAAAATCCCTAAAAAGAGTCATCAAAGTCATAATAGATGATAACAACAAATAGGATTATCACGAATCGATTTAAATTGGAATTTCAATCCAAAAAGGCAAATTGGACTCAAACAGCAGGTTCAGTCGACTGAACAGAGATTTTCAGTCGACTGACCCTGTACCTGGAAATTTTCCAGGTTCAGGAAACTTTCTGTTTCCAGTTTCAGTCGACTGTGTAGAGTTTTTCAGTCGACTGAATCATGCCTGGAAACTCTCGGGTTTCAGGTTCAGTCGACTGAACAGAGTTTTCAGTCGACTGAATCATGCCTGGCCTGTTTTTCAGCCTTATTCAAATGAAGAGCAAACTCTTCCAAAATGCAACCGGACGAACATTGGCTCTAAGGGTTTATGCCAATCGGCAACCCGGTCCTATATGCTTCTCGATGCATCACCAAAAGCATGATCAAACATCCATAAAAGGATTTCACACAAATTTGACTTAAAAACCCAAAAATTGGAGTATTCACAAAACCAATCCATATCAAGAGCAAATGCACATGAAGAAGTGTTAGGAATTCATACCCAACAACCAAAGATAATTATAGTCATAGATGTGAGATAAAAATCTCACCTTTTCTCAAAATCAAACAAGAAGAAGCTTGAAAGCAAATGGAGAATCAACCTCTCTTCAACACAACCCAAATGAGCTTGAATCTAAGCTCAAAAACAAGAACATTCCCGAAATTAGGTTTAGGAATTTCTGAAATTGGTAAGAGAATAAGTTGGAGAAGAAGAAGAGAAGCTTACCAATGGGTTCTTCTTGAGTTTGGAGCTAGGAATTTGATTTGCAAGAGAAACTAGGGTTTTGGAGTTTTAATTTCCAATCTCTCCCACCATTAAAGCTAAGAAAACTGAAAAGAGAAAGAAGTGAGGGAGAATGGGGAGAGTGGTTCAGTTTTGGAGTATAAGTTAACATAGGGCTGAGCCCAAAAACCAAACCCAAAGTAAAAAGTAGCAGAAATCAACTTTCTCCAAACATATCGAAGCTTATACTCAAAAAGGTTGCAAACGGCATTTTAAACTCAATGGGAGTGGTCCCGAGCCCTAATTCGACCGTATGCAAAAAGTAGCTTTTCGGACTAAAATCCGACTAACGATAAAATATTTAAATAAAATATTTAAATATAAAATCGATAAATATGCGGGTTGTTACAGACTCCCCTCCTTAAAGAAATTGCGTCCTCGCAATATTACAAGAAGAAGATATATAGTAACAACCATAAAAGCATATTCAACACAAAAGAAGTTTGAAATAAGAAGTTCACCTCAAAGAGCACGAGAAAGTAAGTCCGGATGTGTACGCTCGATGTACTCTCTAGATTCCCAAGAACAATCCTTAGGATTTGAAGACCATTGAACTTTAACAAGCGGAACATCTTTATTTCGAAGTCGTTTGACTTCCGAAGCAATGATACGAATAGGATGTTGCTCATAAGTTAAATTAGGCGAAACTTCAATCTCTTCCACAACACCGGGCTCAAGAATAGAATCGGAATCTCGAAGACATTTCCGAAGTTGAGAAACGTGAAACACGTCATGCATAGCAGAAAACTGAGCCGGTAATAAAAGGCGATAAGCCATGAAACCAATACGTTCGGTGATAGGAAATGATCCAATATATCGAGGCGCATGTTTTCCCGATCGACTGAAACGTACAACACCTTTCATTGGTGAAACACGAATAAACACAAGATCTCCCACAGAAAATTCTAACTTCCTTCTCCGGTTATTGGCATAGGATTTTTGTCTACTCTGGGCTTCTTTCATCCTATGACGAATAAGATCAATCTTTTCTGTAGAATCCCGAATAAAAACTGGACCTAAAACCAGCTTCTCACCGGCCTCAAGCCAACAAGAAGGAGATCGGCATGGCCTTCCATAGAGTGCCTCAAAAGGTGCCATACCAATACTAGATTGGAAGCTATTATTATAGGAAAATTCAACAAGTGAAATATGATCTTCCCAACTTCCACCAAAATCAAGAACACAAGCACGAAGAAGATCTTCAAGAGTTTGATTCACACGCTCGGTTTGTCCATCGGACTGGGGATGATAAGCGGTGCTAAAATTAAGCTTCGTTCCCAAAGCTTTTTGAAGACTCTTCCAAAATCCACTAATAAACAATGGATCACGATCACTAACAATTGAAGTAGGAACCCCATGCAATTTAACAATCTCTTTAATAAAGAGTTTGGCCAAAAGAGGAACGGTTCGGTTAGACCGAACGGGAATAAAATGGGCGGATTTAGTAAGTCTATCAACAATTACCCATAAGCTATCATAACCCGATCGAGAACGGGGAAGGCCATCTATAAAATCCATGGAAATTTGATCCCACTTCCAAACTGGAATTTCTAAATGTTGCAATAACCCTCCGGGCCTTTGATGTGGCCTTAACGAGTTGGCAAGTCATGCAACGTTTAACGAAGTTAGCGATGTCAAGTTTTATTCCCTCCCAATAATAAAGTCGCTTCATATCCGCGTATATTTTACTACTACCGGGATGAATGGTAAATTTAGAGTGATGAGAATCTTCTAAAATATCTTTACGAAGATCCCTAACATTTGGCACGATAAGTCTACCAAATTTCCGAATGCCGCCACGAGAATCGATATTAAAGTCTTTCAAACCTTCAATATCAATTTTATCCTTAATATTTTGGCCAAGAAGAACCAATTCAGTATCTAGCCTTTGAGCTTCAAGAATGCGGTCTAAAAGAGATGGATGAGCCTCAAGGCTACATAAAACAAATGATGAGCATAAATCGGAAACACGGTCTCGAATTTCGCAAGTGGATAAAATCTCGAGATCGTTCCATTCGGATATCATCGTAGAAACAACAGCTTGTTGTTTACAGCTAAGAGCATCGGCGACAAGATTACCCTTACGGGGAGTATAAAGAATATCAAGATCATATGGTGCAAGAAATTCGAGCCAACGCTGTTGACGCAAATTAAGTTCCTTTAGAGAGAATAAATATTTCAAAGACTTATGATCTGTGTAAAGAACAAATTTCTCTCCTAAGAGATAATGACGCCAAATCCGAAGAGCAAAAACAATAGCCGCGAGCTCTAAATCATGAGTGGCATATCTAGTCTCAGCAGGCTTTAATTGCCTAGAAGCATAAGTAATAACGCGTTCCTTTTGCATAAGAACGGCACCCAAACCAATGCGACTAGCATCGGTATAAACAACGAAATTTTGATTCCCATCGGGAATAACAAGAATAGGAGCATCAGAAAGAAGTTCTTTTAATTTCTGAAAAGAAGCTTCACATTTGTCCGACCAAATGTATTTAACACCTTTCTTCGTCAAGCTAGTGAGAGGCACGACAATTTTAGAAAAGTCTTTAATAAAACGACGGTAATAGCCCGCCAATCCAAGAAAACTATGAATCTCTGTCACACTCTCCGGTCTCTTCCAATCTTGAATCGCTTCAATCTTTGAAGGATCCACGGAAATTCCGGATTCAGAAATAATGTGACCGAGAAACTTCACACGAGATTGCCAAAAGTGGCACTTAGAAAATTTTGCCTTTAATTGATTACTCCTAAGTGTTTCCAACACAATCCAAAGATGTTTTTCATGCTCCTCCTCGGTTTTAGAATAAACAAGAATATCATCGATAAAGATGAGAACAAACCGGTCGAGAAAGTCTTTAAAAACTCGATTCATTAAGTTAACGAAATAAGCCGGGGCATTTGTTAACCCAAATGGCATAACAAGCCATTCATAAGATCCATACCGAGTACGGAACGATGTCAAAGGAATGCTATCCTCTGCAATACAAAGCTGATGAAAACCGGTAGCCAAGTCCAATTGTGAAAAGACTCTAGCACCACTAAGTTGATCGAATAGATCATCAATCCGAGGTAAAGGATATTTATTTTTGATAGTAAGATCATTAAGCTTGCGTAGTCAATGCAAAGCCTAAGTGTACCATCGGATTTCTTCACAAAAATAGCTGAAGCTCCCCAAGGCGAGGAACTAGAGCGAATAAATTGCTTCGTTTCCAACTCAGATAATTGTTTACGCATCTCCTTGTTTTCTTTATTGGACATACGATAAGGAGGACGAGTGATAGGTTGAGCTCCCGGAATAAGATTAATTCTGAACTCAATTGCTCGCTTAGGTGGTAATCCTAAAACGGGCTCGAATATGTCGGAAAATTCACAAACGACGTGAATAAGAGAAATAATATCACCCTCATCATCATCATCGTCATCACGAGGATTTAAAGAATATAAAGATGCAACCAAAGCAGAATCTGAATCTTTAAGAATAACAGAAACCTGATTAACAGATTGAGGATGTCGAAGATGAATAGTCCGCTCAGGACATAGGATATGAGCTTCATAATGGTTAAGCCAATCCATTCCCAAAATCATTCCAAAGCCTAAATAACGCATGACATGCAAATCGGCTCGGAAAGAAAAATCACACAAAATAATCTCGACATCTTTACACAATAAACTGATTGTTGCGGATCCACCAACCGGATTCTCAATTCTCAAAGAAGTCATTAAACACAAAACATCCAAAGAAAAAGTATCAACAAGTTCTTTTGATATAAAAGAATGGGACGCACCCGTATCAAAAAGAACTCGAATAGGATGATCACGAAACAAAATAATTCCATCTAGAATAGAATGAGAAATACCTTGGCCACGAGATGTGTTGCCAGGGGCTTGAGCAACATTTAACTTTCCCTCCTTCCTGCCCTGAAGCTTGGGGCATGAAGATATAACATGACCGGGAACTTTGCAGTAGCGACAAGAAAGAGACTTTGGGCACTTGTTCGCATAATGGTCCTTCAAACCACAATTATAGCATTCCCCACGACCAAAGGAAGAAGTCTTTGCCACGGAGGTTGCTTTCTTCCCTTTCTTATTGGGATAAGGGCCTTTAAATTTGTTTGGCCTCTTTCTGTTGTTGAAGTTTGGTTTGGAACCCACCACTTCAACATCATTCTCTCTATCCGCCTCTTCAAGACGAAGAGCGATATCAACGAGTTGGTCGAAAGAAACTTCTAACTTTAGAAGTAATGGCTTCTTGAGACTTTTGTTTAAGCCATAGACGAATCTCTGATTCTTCTTAAGAGGGGTGTTGATGTATTCAACCCCATATTTGGAAAGCGACTCGAAGGAGGCGACGTAATCAGTCACGGATGACTCACCTTGAACAAGGTCTATAAATCGTCGAGCCAATGTCACTTTTTCTGCTTCTGGTATGAATTTTAACTCGAAGCGCTCTCGGAATTTCTCCCAGGTGAGATCCGCTTCATTAATCTCAGAAATAAGAAGCTCGTACCAATCCAATGCTCTTTCTCGGAGCATACTAGAGGCCACCTGAACTCGGTGAAGGTCAATAAGATTCATGCGCGAAAAGATGCGATCGCATGTTCTTAGCCAAGCCTGTACTTCAATAACAGTTTCGGAACCTTTGAATGGCTCCCCACCCAAATTAGTGTAATCTCTACACAAGCGTGCAAATCCCGACTTTGGGTGAGTAGGTTCCGGGTTAGCTCCAGCTGCTTGAGCATTTGTTACCAAATCAAGAAGCTGTTGAGCAGTCATAAAAACTCCATCCTGGGGTGGAGTGCTAGATGGCACGGCTCTGGGGCGGCCAGGTCTAGACATTTCTCTACCTTTAGAAAGAAAGAAGAGGAAGAAAAAGGTTATTCACCAAATTGAATATCAAGCAATCTTCATAGACAAAACATGGAATCATAAAAGAAAATAGGATAGAACGGTACGTAGACCTGAATAAAATCCTAAAGCACGACTCCTAAGATGAACTTAGGACGATGATCCTTGTTATAATATTCCATATTGTTCCGAAGTTTGGCTCCGATACCAAGCTGTGACGCCCCACCTCTATACCCACGCTAGCCAAGAACATTACGGTGAATGCTGTCGACTAGCACGGAGAATAAGGCTGTTGAGGAGCGACCATCCATGTAATTTCTTTGCGCGAGCACTGATATGTCAGATAATATAACATGCATTCCATTTCAAGAGGAAATCCGACATACCGACACAAACTCAAAGCTACTACACGGTGGCTATATAAATCCTTCGGAAAACAAATATAGAAATAAGCATAACACAAATCAGTCACAGACAATTCATATCACAAAGGCGGAATAAGATATGAATATTACACTACAAAGTGTACATCAGAGTAGTGGTCTAAAAAGATCCACAATATCACAAAAGAATAGTTACACGAACTACACAAAAGAATAAATATACATTAAGGAGTCTATATCTCAAATGTATACAACAAAATAACTACTAATCTAAGTAGTCAACCCAAAAGTCAAGGAGTTAATCCCGGATGAGAAGTCAAGCAGAAGCACCTGTAACATCTCGGTCTGACCCGAGTATTATTTAATAAGAAAATAATAAACGGATCAGTCTAACTACAAATATCAGAAGAAACGATATAGAATAAGAGATATGACTAAACACATAATAATCACAACGCCAAGCTGTGATATATATATATATATATATATATATACTTAGTTGATAATCATCAAGAGATTAATCAATGTCACCAAATCTACACAAGAATCAAAGAAACGTCATACTCCTTATTTCGTTCACCATACCATAAATATTGACGATAATATCAATGTCAATCACAAAAGTCAATGACACACAAATTCCAGAAGACTACACAAGAAATCCAGAAATCACTAAAGTCAATGACACACAAATTCACCAATGCACAAATATTGATAAAACTTATCAATGGAAATCACGAAAATTGGTGAAACACAAATTCTAGGAATCTACACAAGAAATCCAGAAATCACAAAGGGGGGGAGGCCTATCACAAACGGGAGCATAAAGCCCACCAACACGTGTATCACAAACGGAACGCTAATTCCATGGTCGCTAACCATCACAAATTAAGCCGAAGCTCCACAAACGGCCCGAAGACCATGGGTTGCTACCCCATCACAAATTGAGTCAAAACTCCACAAAACGGGGTTTAGTCTCCCTCGCAGACAAAGAGACATCGCACATTGCTAGTCTAAATCACAAAGATGATCGTCATGATCAACGAGAAGTGTCAATTACACTAAGCTAGTAAATATATGAGTTTAGCTTCATGTCCCATAACCACTTGCTTAACTTAAATATTTACGAACAAACTGTAAATCTCCACTAGAAAATTGTCACAAGAGGTTCAATCGAACAAGTCCAAGAATTAACCGACAAAGTAAACGCAAGCGTTTCATACCACTTGCTTTACTAAGCCGTTTAATTAGATTTCTCATACGAGTGAGGTAAAGGTTTGTATATACTAATAGATTGGAAAACGGTTTTATAAACGAGTTTGGTATTACAATAGTATTGAAATCGTTTGAGGAAAGGGTTTTGATATTTACTACTAGTATAGAAAACCTTTATATTTTTAAAGTGACAAATCACGAAGAAGATTGTAAGAATAATCAATCACAAAAATTCACATACGAAGACGTGAATAAAATCCAACGAAATCGATAAAGGATCCATCGAAATGGATATTCAAAAATCCCTAAAAAGAGTCATCAAAGTCATAATAGATGATAACAACAAATAGGATTATCACGAATCGATTTAAATTGGAATTTCAATCCAAAAAGGCAAATTGGACTCAAACAGCAGGTTCAGTCGACTGAACAGAGATTTTCAGTCGACTGACCCTGTACCTGGAAATTTTCCAGGTTCAGGAAACTTTCTGTTTCCAGTTTCAGTCGACTGTGCAGAGTTTTTCAGTCGATTGAATCATGCCTGGAAACTCTCGGGTTTCAGGTTCAGTCGACTGAACAGAGTTTTCAGTCGACTGAATCATGCCTGGCCTGTTTTTCAGCCTTATTCAAATGAAGAGTAAACTCTTCCAAAATGCAACCTGACGAACATTGGCTCTAAGGGTTTATGCCAATCGGCAACCCGGTCCTATATGCTCCTCGATGCATCACCAAAAGCATGATCAAACATCCATAAAAGGATTTCACACAAATTTGACTTAAAAACCCAAAAATTGGAGTATTCACAAAACCAATCCAAATCAAGAGCAAATGCACATGAAGAAGTGTTAGGAATTCATACCCAACAACCAAAGATAATTATAGTCATAGATGTGAGATAAAAATCTCACCTTTTCTCAAAATCAAACAAGAAGAAGCTTGAAAGCAAATGGAGAATCAACCTCTCTTCAACACAACCCAAATGAGCTTGAATCTAAGCTCAAAAACAAGAACATTCCCGAAATTAGGTTTAGGAATTTCTGAAATTGGTAAGAGAATAAGTTGGAGAAGAAGAAGAGAAGCTTACCAATGGGTTCTTCTTGAGTTTGGAGCTAGGAATTCGATTTGCAAGAGAAACTGGGGTTTTGGAGTTTTAATTTCCAATCTCTCCCACCATTAAAGCTAAGAAAACTGAAAAGAGAAAGAAGTGAGGGAGAATGGGGAGAGTGGTTCAGTTTTGGAGTATAAGTTAACATAGGGCTAAGCCCAAAAACCAAACCCAATGTAAAAAGTAGCAGAAATCAACTTTATCCAAACATATCGAAGCTTATACTCAAAAAGGTCGCAAACGGCATTTTAAACTCAATGGGAGTGGTCCCGAGCCCTAATTCGACCGTATAAAAAAAGTAGCTTTTCGGACTAAAATCCGACTAACGATAAAATATTTAAATAAAATATTTAAATATAAAATCGATAAATATGCGGGTTGTTACAATGTCTCATTCGATTGTCAATGGAAACAATATTAAATCATTTTCGCAATTTGCACCTATATGAGTCGAGCGATTTTAGTGACTTTTTCAAATTTTATCATTAGAAGTTTTCATATTCTTTTTTATTTATCCATTTAAGGTATAAATTTAGCCGTTTTGTAATTTCCCCCATATGAGTTTAAGTGAAACTTTTACCAAGTATTATAAGGAAATTTTTGGAACTAGGGTTAGTCATAGGATTAGAGCTAATTGGGAAGAGTTATATCCAGCTGATACTAGGCTAGACCTAGAAGGTTTGGATTCCCTTTCCTAAAGGAGGAAATTTTAAGGGCTTTAATGATATGTCAACACGACTAGGCATCTAGTCTCGATGGGTTTCCATTTTTTTTACAAAAATGTTTTGGTCGTTATAAAATCTGATCTAATTCAAATGTTCATTGAATTCTATGACGGAACGTTGCAAGCAGGTAAATTTAATTTGGCTAATGTAATCCTATTGCATAAGAAAATTGGTGTTAATGAATTAAAAGATTTCAAATACATTTCACTTTTAAACTACAACTTTAAAAATATCTCAAAGGTTTTAGCAAATAGGCTTAGTTGGAAAATGAATGATTTAATTGGTATGTCATAAACTGCTTTTATCAAGGGTAAAAACATCATTAATAAGGTTGAGGTTTTTCAAGAGTTCATTAATTACCACTGCAAAGATAATATCACTTGTGTGCTTTTAAAACTTGACTTCATCAAAGTTTTTCATTTGTTAGATTGTACTTTCCTTCGTAACTTATTACTAGCTAGAGATTTTAGCAGAAAATTGTTAGGTTGGATTATGACTCATCTTTAAAAAGGCAATTCTAGCATCATGGTAAATAGTATTTTAGATAATAAAATCCAATCAAAACGGAAACTTAGTTAAGGTGATCCTTTTTCACATCTTCTATTTTATTTTGTCGTGGATGTCCTTGCGAGGATTATTAAGCTACTAATTGTAATCGAATATAGGTAAGGTTGGAAATGAGGTTACAAGTTGTGATCTCTACTTTCTTCAATACGCAGACGACACTACACAACACCATGCTCTTACTTCATCTTTGTCTCATCTCTTTGAAATTAATTCTTTATAAATTTGCATTACCATCCGGTCTAAAAATTAATTTGATAAAAGTTTAATTCTACTGCTAATTGACGTAGGTAAGTAGCGAGTCATGTTGCTACCATGTTAATATGTAACACTACTAACTTTCCCATAGATTACTTAGGGTTCTTAATAAGATCAAACAAACTTAGGCAGATAAATGGTAAACTATCATTGATAAAATTAGTAAAAGATTATGTAGGGAGAAATGATAATTTTTTATTGGGGACGTGTAAAGTAGTTCTAATCAACTTTGTTTTACCAGCACTGCCCATTTACTGCATGTCATTTTATCTCTTTCTAAAGTAGGTAATCGATAACATAAATAAGATTAAGAAAAATTGTTTACGGGTTGGGGTTAACCTCAATAGCAGTTTAAAGTGTCACGTTGGTGAGGATTCAGTTTGTATACCACGAGACGAGGGAGTGTTAGAGGTAATTAATCTTCATAACTTCGATGTTTCTTTATTAAGAAAATGGTTGTGGAAGCCTAATACAAATAATTATAAATTAATTTTGAAAGACTTAATTGTTAGTCAATTTTATGGAGGCTCCCATAACTTACACTAATTAACATCTAGCAACTACAATAATTTATCACATTTTTGAAATCTTTCAAAAATAAATTTTAAAAGGCTTAGGAATTTTAAATTAGGTATTGATTACTTAGTCTATTCGAGTAATAACACATCCTTTTGGCATGATTGTTGAATCTCTACTAACCCTCTTAAAGTAGAATTTAGATAACTCTATAATATCTGTAATATCAAATATGTACTAATTTCAAAAGTCTATTGACCTAATTTGAACTTTCCTTGAGAGTTCAATTTTAATATAGACAATAATAACTTCATAATATAGACGATAATAGTGATATCAAAATTTGATGTTAGGATAGGACTAACAACTTTATATGTAATTCATTTTATAAATTTCTAAATTTTTCAATAATTAAATCTAATCTTTAAAATTATGTGGAAAGCAAACGTCCCCCTCTCCCTAAATCCAAATTACGTATGTGATCAATATTATATGAGAAACTTAATACTATTGAATCTTTGAAAAAGAATGTGCGCATTGATTAAAAATGTATTTTTCGCAATACAAACCTATAAATAATTGCACACTTATATTGCAACCGAGAGTTTACTAAATTTGCACTTCTACACGTTAAATTGTGAGTCTTATTGGTCTAGGTTGAGATTTTTCTTTTTTCTTGTAGGTGATTCTTAGTAGACGCTATTTTCACTGCCACAATAGGGTATATTTGGTTTGTTAGAAAAAGTCATTTCAAAATTAATAATAATTCTACAAAGGATATTTAGACTTACATAATGCTCTATTTTGTAATAGTTGGACTTCGAACAATACCTATAAATTAACTAATATCAATGGGCTTCAGGAGTTCCTTAAAAGGTAAAACTTGTATTTATGGCTTACATGAGAGAAATTGTTAATGATAGAAATGATAATGCCATTTACGTTATCCTACTATATGATTACGCACACGACCATTGTGAACTGCTACTTCTATTAGGTAACTAACTCACGCCTTGATTTATTGTCCTCTAGCTTCCCTGTCCCACCTGCTATATCGGGCACATGTTCCTTCTTTTCCTCTTGCACACACGAGCACGCATATGTATGTATGTATGTATGTATGTAAGTATATAATTGGATTATATACATATATGTTTAAGTCTCTCATTGTTTATTTAGTTTTTCTTCTTCAGTTCTAGCTGTTGACGTAGACGATTTAGATAAGGCACCATCATTTATAAGATAAGCTGAATATCGATATGTTGCTGGGTCTTCTGCAGCTTCTTTTGACTTCCATGATAGTTGACCAGGTCTTTCTTTCAACGAGGCCTCATCTTAGATGTTGTCATCGGCTTTTGTTACTTCTGATTTCTGTTTGGTTTTTTTATATATTTTTCATGCATTTTAGTTTTTCCTAGGTTTTTTCGAAGAGTTTTTTCTCCATTTTAATTATACGATTCATGGGGAAGTCCCACCTACCAGGCTTATTAGTAGCTCCTTTTATAAGTGTATAACAAAATTTCGTGAGTGCACTCATCCACACGGAGGATAACTCATTTTTCTCAGAAAATAAACCTTATTGATACTAGTATATATGCACGCCTAGTTGGGCCTGCTCTAGTAACAATGTGCATGCATTGGTAACTTTCTTGACATCATTTGATTGTGTAAGCATAAGTTATAACATATTAATGCAAAGATAGGCAAACAAAAAATCAGCTCATACTTGGCAAAATGAAAGATACAGAAGTCCTCAAATGTATGTTAATTGTTGCATTACTAATAGACTTAAATAGACTATATCTTATGCGTATTGGTTCAAGAGAAAGCTTATATGTCATAGAAGTTGGGGGAGGGGTGTATGTGCTCATACACACGCATACATTCATACATACACACACATATATAGCATTTGGGTTTTTTGTTTCTTTTACTTGAACACAAATGCTCTGCCTTTGTCGTCTTTAGCATGTATAAAATCGGTGCTATTATGCAAGTTATAAAATGAGTGATATATATGAGCCTACTTCTAACAGGAATCTAAATGTGAGCTACAAATAAGCCTTTTGTTTTTAATTAATACCCAAGTGGCATGAAGATATTATAGCTTAATTTAACCTATATTTTGTAATGATGAGCTAATAGTTAATATTGGAAGGTTTGAAAAGATTTTCCATTTGTCTCTCTAGTTTACTTTGAGCATAATAAAACATATAGATAAATAATGAATTTAAACATACTTCTAAGCAATATCAACAATTCAATCATTTAACATTTTCTATTTGGAATAAAATATAAATTTTAAAATGTAACTCTTAGTGGTATGGGGGTAGAAAATTTAAAAATAGTTAAAAGAACCTATTCTGTAAATTTTAGAAAAATGGTAGAATCAACATTGGTTAACAAAGTTGGAAATGAGATAAAAGCTCACACTTTTGAAATGAATATATAACATTTAATACATAAACATATACATATCCTTAATTTCCTATTCGTCAATTCATCTACTGTATTTTAACAACATTTGAAGTTGAAAACGCATAACATATTGACCAAAACCTCTATTAAATATCATATGCACTCCATTACATATTATCACATATAGTTCTTTGTAAAAATTACGTGAACCTAACATTCCCGGTCCTTATCGAAACAACCCATACCTTGAGAGACTTCGCTACATTATCTGCGACGGTATTTTCTTCACATTCAGATTTTGTACTATAATACTCATTTGCTGAATCCAAAAGTTATGATGTGCCAATGTCATCCTCCAATAGACTTTTGAAGCTTAACGTAAATTTTGCTCACCCTCTATCTTTATTGTTGCCTCGGCATATGAAACAGTTTTTAATCTTCTTTAAAAATATTGTTTATTTTTTCTCACTACTATCTATCGTATGGTTATTTTCATCGTGCAAATTCTGATTTAAAATTACAATTGTCATCTTGTTGCAAGTCTTGCTAATGGTTTGTTCTTTTTAAAAATCGATGAGATGATTTGAAGAGTTTAATGACTTGTTGTTACTGCATCCTCGACTTTCTTATGCACATCGTAATCTGAACTCACTATATATTGCACGTTTGCACATCTAAATGTTAGAAATAGTTACTTTCTATTTCATAAAAAATTAATGGATAGATATGTGCCATAAGTGTAAAAGAATTGGTATTCACACCATTTTATTTCAACAAATTTTATTGGTGGTATCAATTGTAAATTAATAGTGAAATTTCATTGATGTGTAATCGGGAAGAAGGTGGTGTTGGAAGTGATATTCCATTTATGGATGTAGGGTACTTATGGAATTTCAAAAAGACTCGGTGGAAATTCTATTCATTGAACTCTCTTTATTAATAATGGAGATGATGAGTATATCATTCCATAGACAATAAATAATAACTGCATATTTAGCATAATTAATTTAAAACAACTTAATAATGTAATGTGAAAAATAAAATAGAACAATGAACTAACAGTTGGAGTTTATTTATTCTCCTGCTTGAACTTTTTGACAAAAAGTTAACAGAGTTAACACTTATGCTACCATGGTCTGGCATTGCATAGATTAAATATTTTAAATTATACTAAAGAATTAAATCGAAATAAATATATTTGTCAAAATCATATCTTTTTACAGAACTTTTAAGAAATAATTTGTGTACTGTCACTTCCTATAATGCCTTATGCCAATTCGACAAATTTAAGATTGGTACTTGAACCAAAGCACCAAACACAACGTAAATACAAACCAATTAATGCATTGTACCTTTTCTATGTTAATCATCAAGCCTTCTTATTATGTTACCAGTTATTTTTCTCGGTTTTGTTAGAAAAACCCATTGAATAACTTGTTACGTTAATATGATATAACTCAATGTAAAGTGCAATTGACCATGACCACATAGATCATAACACATTTAATTGCAAACAAATTAATGACTTATTAATCTAGAGACATGTTTAGGAAATTATAGATATTAAGAAACTATTTCCAAAATAAATAAGTCTATTAATTTGCAAACGTAATTGTTCGTAATAACCTCACATAGAATGCAACGATAAAACCTTATAGAAATTATTTCTTTAGTTTCTCCCTCAAACCCATGTCTGTAGAAGACAAAAACAAAATGACAAAATAATTTACACAATTCATATTGTTGTGAATATATAACTACATAAAAAAAAAATTTTATCAACTACATTTTATCCAAAGTATGATGAACCAAAAAGTAAAATATTCCAATTTAAGTAATCTTAGCCATGGGTTCTAAAGTAATTATAGCGTATACAGTTAAAATTCATGCTCTATAGTTAAATTTCTTACAGTAATTTTCCTAATATAACAGTAAATCCCAAGAAAAAACAAAAATAACATTCACATCAAGATAATAGTAGAATGTGTGCAGTCCAACCTTATGCATCTATATAGGAACACACAAATCTATTATTCGTATTTATTGACTGAAGTTTTGAATATTGAAGAAAAAAATATACGTACATAATATAGTACGTGTACATGCCTTAAGACTTGTTAATACTAGTGATGCTTTTTCTGCATTCGCTATTAATATTTATTGAGGGATTGAAAACTAAGATGAATTTAGTTATAGTACATGAATCATTAAGAAATCTAGAAAATACTTAAAATTTGAAGGAACTAAAATCGATCTTGTTTGGTGTGTGAAGCCAATATTGAGAAGAAAAACAGAAACAAAAAAATTCTAGAAGCTCAGGAAATGTAACAACCCAGAATTTTTAAGCTTTTGAAATTGGAATGTTAAATTGATTTTAAAATATCTAAAAGTGAATTTTTAACTTGAATTCAAGTATTACTAATTATTTGATAATTAAATTATTGAATTAAATAATTTGAAGTTGAGCTAAATGTTGAATGATGTGCACGTAAATGTGCATATTTTTACCACCATAATTATTCTATTTAAATTAAATAAATGATCATATTGGGTATTTTAACTTGTTTTAACCAAAATTCATATTAATTCCAAATTTTCACATATTCATCTTCATATAGGGGCAAATCGGTCATTTAAGTGCATGTATTTCTTTGAGAAAAATTGATTGGAAATTTATATATATTTTTGTAGGAAAATGGTCTCAAATAGGAGTGGTTTCATGAAGGAATATGCATGCACAAAGAATATAAAGGAATGAAGATGGAAATAATTCAAAGTGAAGATCATGGAGGACCCCACCTACCCACCTACCTTAATGTACAAATTAAAGGCTAATGCACATGCTTATGTAGTTAATGGTTTCATGTACACTTAATGAGCGATTAAGACATGTTAATGGTTACTTGGCCTCCACACTTCCTAAGGGGCATTTTGGGCATTGTCCAAAATATGAATTAGGGTTTCATACATGTATAAATACCCATATGTTTCATGGCCTCCACCCTCTTCATCTCTTCTCTTAGTCTCTCTTAGGCCTCCTTCTCTTTAGTTTAGTTTAGATTAAAAATAAAATGAAAGCTCCTCTTTCTCTTTTCATGGCTACTTAGCCATTTTTATTTTATGCAATTTAATACATGCTCTTTCCTTTTCATGTTCATTTACTTTCATGTTGTAGTGTAGATCTCTTCTCTTTTATGCAAGTAGAATAGTTTTCTTTTCATTTGCTTTCATTTTCTTTCTTTTTTTGCTTTAATGTTGCTTGCTACATTTGTTCACATGATGACAAATATGAGAGGCTAAACTCCTTCAATTTAAGGGGTAATGAAGCTCTCTAATTATGTAGCTCCAACTATTTTGTTAATGCATGCTCTCTTTTTGTGCTTAATGATGATGATAGAAGTGGTTTTATTTGTTGTTTTTGCCTTGAATTTGATAGTCTATATTGTTGACACCAAATAGGCTATGCTTAAACAATCACTAACACAAATGCCTCTTCATCAATATATGATCATGGCATAAGAAAGTGATTTGAAATTAAAATTTGATGGTCTATGTTTCTAATCAATAGTTAATAGGCCATACTTAAAATAGATTTCATTTTCATTTTCTTTGTCAAGTTTCATGAAAGTTAGTAAGTGTTTTAAGGGGTGTGTTATAGTTTGATGACTTGTGTTGGCTAATTAATAGCTCAAATATGTCATACTTATGATAAACACATCAATTAAAACACTAATGACCATAAAAGAGAGATCATGATTTCATGTGTTGAACTACATGATCTAGAGAGTGGATTTATTCTCTAAATTGACATTTAACTCTCATATTTGCATTTCTTTTCTTTTTGTTAGTTAGTTCATTTTCTCATTTTCTAGCTTAAATACACTCTCGACTTTGGTATAATTTGATTGAGTAGTAAATTTAAATCATCAATTCCCTGCGGATCGACCCGTATTCGCCACGTGCTACATTCATACACCGTGCGCTTGCGGTTATTTTTATTTCAAAATTCGTTCGACGGTTTTCTAACTCGATAGAATTTCCGTCGTCCGAACAAGTTTTTGGCGCCGTTGCCGGGGCTTTGTTTGATTTTATTTTCTATTATTCGGATTATTTTTGTGTGCTTTTATTTGTGTTTTATTTTGTGTGTTTGTTTTCTATTTAAAATAAAATTGTTGTGTGTTTGTTTTGTGAATTTTGCTTCCATTTTTTATTGTTAGCTTGTTGCCTTTTCTATTTTCATTTTTCTTGCATTCCAACTAAGGAAAAAAAACACAACACAATTTCAAAAGGAAAAAAAAAGTTTTTATTCCATTTTATTTTCAATTACATTTGCATTTACATTTTTATTTTGATCACACACATTTTCTACACTGATTTATATTCACTGTTACACAGTGTATTTCTGTTACATACACCATTTCAACAACTTACTCAACACACTGCAAACATCTTGCTGTCATCCTCAAACGCTCCTCTAACCAACCAACAACCTGCACATCTTTCAAACACCATCCTCCTCATTTCTGCCATTCTTATTACAGCCATCATTTCTGCAATTTCCAAATTCCAGAGTACCATCCATCTCCATCCAACATTGCAACTAACAACCCACACCACTTAAACCATCAAACTTCTTACTTCACCACCATCATACACACTTCATAAACATCTCTGTTCATAAACATCTTCAAAACTGCACTGTCACCATACATACTTCTTGACAAACAACTCCATATAGACCACTGAGCATCAACCTACACACCATCCTCTTTTCCACTCTTCACACTGCTTCCATACATCTAGTCACTAACTTCTACTGTCCAGAACTTCCACCATCCTCCACCCGTAACAACACCACCAAATTCCAGCAGTACGACATTCTTCACAGTCATTCATCCACCAGCAGCAAACACATAAACACCTCCCCTGATCAACATTCATCTCCATAAACTTGCCACTGTGCATTTCTACTACAGCCATTACACCCCCTCCATTGCACATAACGCTGCATAACAACCACCCACTTCCTTGCACCAAGACATCATCACTGTGTACAAGTTCCCTGGGTACAACTTCATCTAGTTTTGATACCACCTCACAACTGTGCAATTACATTTCAGCACTCCCACCTCCTCTTACATACCAAATCACTCCAAACAAAACTGCATCACCGTCACTTTTGAACTGCCTTGACTACAATCACGCTGCCCAAACTTCAATTTCTTCAGCAAGTAAACCAACCTTCAACATACTCCTCACCTCTGCATAGCCTCCAGTGCCACAACCCTTGCTACCTCCTCCTTCCACTACAATTCCATTCAACACTTACATCCCCCTGCATATTCCACTACCTCTAATTACCCACACTTATTCAGCTATCAAACAAACTACCACTACTCCACTGCCTGTCATCACCTACCAATACATTCTGCAACCACCATCACCACAGTCAGTACTTCACTGCTGAAACATCCCTACCTTTTGCCTACCTGAGCATCACATTCTTGCCTTCCCTGTCAGCCGCAAAACCACCATCAACCCGAGACCATCTCCTCCATATAAACCTCTCCCTGCACTGTCACAGCACATCCTCTTACATACATACGTCATGCTCTATCAACCTCAAAGCATACTCGACAACCCTCAATTTCCTTCCAGCAACTCAGCATCAATTTAAATAACCTTAACATCAATCGCGATTTCGCGCAACAACCACTCGCGACAGCCATTCAATCGAACTCGACTACAATCGAACATCCATAGAAAAAAAAGCCCAAACGCGAACATTCACCAACCACTTCGATCATCGAACAGCCTCCCGAGTCAAATTTTGATTGTGAATTGAGATTGGAAAACTGCGTTTAAGTGAAGATCGAATTTTTTTTAGTTTGTGGTATCAGTGAATTGAGATTGAATTCTATTTTTAGTTTGCGTTTCAGTGCTTTGAGAATTCTTTTTGGGTACCAGGGGACAATTGCGGGTTCGGGTTGTATTTGATTTGTGGGCTGTGGTTTGATTTTGAGTTTTTTTTTAATAAGAGTAAATTGATTTGTCTTTGTTTATTTTGAAAAAAAAGGGGTGACATGTGAATAATTTTAGGCCGGGTTTGTTTGGTTAAGTGAATTTCATTTTGAGATTTCATTTGTGAATTAATTTGGTTCAGTTTTAATTTTGCTTAGTTTGTTTTTAGCTCAAACTTAAGTAAATAAAAAAATTGTTTTGCTTTGTTTCTAATATATTTTTTTTAGTTCAGTTATGTTTTATTTAGAAGAAATGGAAAAAAAATAATTTTTTTTATTTTGTTTTAATTTGATTTAAGTTACCATCTATATTTAAAAAAAAAATTTAAAGTAAAACCCTACTTTTAAGTTTCCTCTCAAAAAAAAAGTTGTATATATCTTGCTTTATTTCAGGTTGCCAAAGCAGAATTACAGAAAGAGCAGAAGTGCTTGTTAAATAAATTGCTTGATTTGAAGTGCTTGCCAAAAAAAAATAACTGCTTGCTTATAAAATTTTATGTTTTAGTTGTCTTGCATTGTTGTTTGCTTGCATTTTAAGAAAAAAAAATTAAAAAAAATTCAAAATCAAAAGCAAAAACAAAATTCCATTCGTAGTTGCATTGTTAATAAACGTTTAATTTTTGTTCTGCATTTCATCTTAGACTTTGATTAATAATAACGATTAGACATCGATAACACTTAATTGTATATTAACAATTTGTCTTCTTTGAACAATTTAAATTCTTGGTGTCTAGGCTACGGCAGAGCAATAATCAGTTATAAATATTACGGTGATTCGTAAATATTATACTGAATTGTTTCTGAAGGTACTTAAACCTTCGGCTGCATTGCTACGGTGATTCGTGGTGCATCGATAAATCCTGTCCGTTACCTGGCTGAGAATTATCTTGTTGATTTAAGACAATTTGTGATTATGTAATTTTGGGTTAACTTAGGATAAATCATTTGTAATTAACCTTGCATTCATTTATTTGCATTAGTTCATGTATATTTTTAAAAAAATGAAAAAAATTCAAAATCCAAAACTAAAAAAATTATAAATATTTCTTAAATTAGTTTTTTCCCTTTTCCTTTGAAAATTTTCAAATCAAAATTCCAAAAATCCAAAAAAAAAAAATCAAAAATCCAAAAAAAAAACTTTTCAAAAACAAAGAAAAAAATTGAAAAACCAAAAATTAATTTCCCTTTTGAAAAATAAATTCCATTTGTAAATATTTTTCTTTTACCAAAAAAAAAACACAAAAACATTCTTGAAAATGTCTGACTTTCCCCACTTACGTGAAGTTTACAATAGTTGCGAAAATCAATATAATCCATATGATTTCACTCCAAATTCGTGTGGATATTTTAACGACAACTATTCTTTAAACGATTTGAATTTTGAACCACAAAATTTTCAAAACGATGACCAAGCTTCAAATCTTGAAAATAGTATTTCATCTTTACTTGAAATCGCTACACAACAAAATCAAGAGATAAATGAGTGGTACAATTCATATTTGTGCTATAACTCGAATCAAGGTTTTCAAAATAATCAAAATTTGAATTCACTTCAAAATTCAAATGATTTCGAGTGTAACCCATGCCAATTCAATTTCGAGTTTCAAGATGAATTTCAAAATAAAGACGAAAATGTAAATCAATTTTCAAATAATTTTGGCAATGGGAATTGTTTCAATAATGATACGATCGAAAACTTAGGTTATCAACAAATTCAAAATGAAAGTTTTCAAATTAATAACCATGAATTTGATTTTGTTAACCAAATGGAAAAAGATAACAGTGCTTTATTACTTGAAAAATACAAAAAAATTCGTGAAAATCATAATCAAATCTCAATTTGGGAAGAATCAAATAATAATCTACCGTTTATCGAAATTGACAATTCTTGTTCTCAACAAGTCCAAATCGAAAATTTTCAAGTTAATAATTACAAATTTGACTTTGTTGAGCAAATGAATGAAATTTATGATGATCACACAAATTTGTTGATTAAAACATTGGAAAATTTTCGTGAGAAACAAAATCAAATTTCAATGTGTGACGAGTCAAACGATAATCCATCTTTTACCCAAATCGATGATTTTCAAATGACAACTTTTGAATTGATAATGACGATCTTAATCAAGTTGTTGAAAATACGATAATTAAGTTGGATTTCAATTCTTTTGTGGGTGCGAAATTCGATTTAAACTTCAATCTTCCATTTTCTGAAAACTTGAATACGACAACTTTGAATTTTAAACTCCATTTACACGATGAAGTTTTGATAATCCAACAAAGGAAGTCGAATTTAACGAACATGAGTTTTATGGACTTTTTGAAAATGAGTTGTTGAATTCTAAAGGGGAAAATTTCGATCACTGTTTTGATTTTGAAATCGATAATTTTGAAGAAGTTTTCAATGATAAGTTTGAACTTCAATTTGGTGAAAATAAAATTTAATTTCAATCAATTGTTTTATCAACCCCAAAAATCATCGAAAATAAAACAACTCATACGATTTTCAATAAAACGAATTTCGTTTTTCCAAATCCACACTCAACTTCGAATTCTTTTACAATTTGGTTTTACGAGCTTAAGTTGTGTCTCGTATACTCGACGAGACAAATGAATCGGTTTTTGGAAGACCGTTTCATTTACTTTTTGACAATATACTTTCTGATCTTGTGTAAATACCGTTCGTTTTCATGTAAATAATAATAAACATCCCTTTCACTTGGGTTGACTGTGGGGACACAGTCAAAATCAAGTGTGGGGGGGGAGACGCATCTTCATTTTTTTTCATGGTTTATTTTTACTTTAAAATCACAAAAACAAAAAAAAATCCCAAAAACAAATTTTCCTTTGATTTATTTTTAAAAGAAACACTATAAGATAAATATATGGCTTTGGTTTATTAAATTGAAATTTTTGGAAATTTATTTGTCTAAACAAAAATAAAAATGAAATTTGATTACAAATAATGATGGTTTAACTAGTATATAGGAAGATTCATACGTGTTAATTATGAAGTATATCCTAATTGAAAATCTTTGTTTTAAAAAGTGGTTGATTTAAAGTAAAGGATATAACATTTTTTTGTCTTCTTAGTTAAATGGTGCTAAGATGATTTTGCAAAACTCTCTCTCTCTCTTAAAAAAAATAAAAAAATGAAAAAAATAATAACATCCAAGTATTCACTCTCATTTAAAAGTCCTCACGGTTATGCATGGGTGAATTATTTGGAATCTTTGATTATGTGCTTTCGTACTCATTTAAAAGTCCTCACGGTTATGCATGTATGGAACACATGTAAAAAAAAACAAACATAATAAAAACCACCTACGGTCGATAGGTGTATGCACGAAAGTGTGTGCACTCGCCATGCTCTGTACTCCCCTCACATAAGCCCGAAAGGCAGTGCATGGGTGGTATATCTGCCTCAGTTTACCTGAGCTAGGTGTGTAATTTTTCTTGCAAATAATGAGAGAGCAAGCAATTGAAATCCTAGCACTATTTTTACTTATTTGATTTGATTTGTTATTGAAAAGAAAATGAAAATACCACTTTGATAAACTTTGATAATCAACTAAGGATCCATTTTATAATTACACTTTGTTATCAACTAAAACAACAAGTTAAACTATTGTCTATTTGTTATGATAACTTGATTTTTGGTGAAATTTATAAGTAAATGACTTAAATTTTCAAGATAATGACCAAAACCAATATTTAACTTATTTGTGTCGATCTAAATAAATCCTTAATTTGGTAAATATTTCAAAAACTTGCATTCATCTCTTTGTAAATAAATCTTGCATTTTATAAATATTTTCATCCTGCATTTGGATTTTGTGGGTAGTATCCGCTGAAAACCCTCACGAGACAACACTCGTCCTACTGGGGACACCCAGAGGTTTAACGGCTTGTTGCATACGCTCAATGCAATCGTGCTCCCTACGAAAACGGATTTATCTTAGTTTTTCTTTATTCGAGGACGAATAAAAAGATAAGTGTGGGGGTATTTGATGTGCACGTAAATGTGCATATTTTTACCACCATATTTATTCTATTTAAATTAAATAAATGATCATATTGGGTATTTTAACTTGTTTTAACCAAAATTCATATTAATTCCAAATTTTCACATATTCATCTTCATATAGGGGCAAAACGGTCATTTAAGTTCATATATTTCTTTGAGAAAAAATGATTGGAAATTTATATATATTTTTGTAGGAAAATGGTCTCAAATAGGAGTGGTTTCATGAAGGAATATGCATGCACAAAGAATATAAAGGAATGAAGATGGAAATAATTCAAAGTGAAGATCATGGAGGACCCCACCTACCCACCTACCTTAATGTACAAATTAAAGGCTAATGCACATGCTTATGGAGTTAATGGTTTCATGTACACTTAATGGGGGATTAAGATTAATGGTTACTTGGCCTCCACACTTCCTAAGGGGCATTTTGGGCATTCTCCAAAATATGAATTAGGGTTTCATACATGTATAAATACCCATATGTTTCATGTAGCCTCCACCCTCTTCATCTCTTCTCTTAGTCTCTCTTAGGCCTCCTTCTCTTTAGTTTAGTTTAGATCAAAAATAAAATGAAAGCTCCTCTTTCTCTTTTCATGGCTACTTAGCCATTTTTATTTTATGTAATCTTTTTTATTTTATGCAATTTAATACATGCTCTTTCCTTTTCATGTTCATTTACTTTCATGTTGTAGTGTAGATCTCTTCTCTTTTATGCACGTAGAATAGTTTTCTTTTCATTTGCTTTCATTTTTCTTTCTTTTTTTGCTTTAATGTTGCTTGCTACATTTGTTCACATGATGACAAATATGAGAGGCTAAACCCCTTCAATTTAGGGGGTAATGAAGCTCTTTAATTATGTAGCTCCAACTATTTTGTTAATGCATGCTCTCTTTTTGTGCTTAATGATGATGATAGAAGTGGTTTTATTTATTGTTTTTGCCTTGAATTTGATAGTCTATATTGTTGACACCAAATAGGCTATGCTTAAACAATCACTAACACAAAAGCCTCTTCATCAATATATGATTATGGCATAAGAAAGTGATTTGAAATTAAAATTTGATGGTCTATGTTTCTAATCAATAGTTAATAGGCCATACTTAAAATAGATTTCATTTTCATTTTCTTTGTCAAGTTTCATGAAAGTTAGTAAGTGTTTTAAGGGGTGTGTTATAGTTTGATGACTTCTGTTGGCTAATTAATAGCTCAAATATGTCATACTTATGATAAACACAACAATTAAAACACTAATGACCATAAAAGAGAGATCATGATTTCATGTGTTGAACTACATGATCTAGAGAGTGGATTTATTCTCTAAATTGATATTTAACTCTCATAATTGCATTTCTTTTCTTTTTGTTAGTTAGTTCATTTTCTCATTTTCTAGCTTAAATACACTCTCGACTTTGGTATAATTTGATTGAGTAGGAAATTTAAATCATCAATTCCTTACGGATCGACCCGTATTCGCCACGTGCTACATTCGTACACCGTGCGCTTGCGGTTATTTTTATTTCAAAATTCAATCGACGGTTTTCTAACTCGATAGAATTTCCATCATCCGAACATTGAATCTGGAGTTTTAAGCCTATTAAAAATAATTTGAAGGCTTATAAAATTACTATTGATAACTCCGAAGATAATAGAAGTGGTATAATTGAAATTAACAGTGGTTTGTTGAGTTTTAAAATTTTATAGTTAAATTGTGTTTAAAAATAGCTTCCGAGGCACAGCCTCGGAATTCGACGAAACTAGTTCCATTAGGTCCGTAATATTAAATTATTATCGAATTTCAAATTTCGTATGGATCGGAGTTGTTGTATGACCGTACGTTAAGTAAACATCCTGAAATTTATATCGAAAATTTAAATATAATATGTGTGCCTGGTCAAAATGTTTCAACATCAGCTGCCTTCCTTTTCCATCACAACTTTTCACTAGCACTGTAGCTGGTTTCATCAACAAGCTTCCCTCTTTAATAATTACAGCTGAACCCTTCCCATCTTCGTTTGGAAAAAAAAGAGAAAAAAAGAAAAAAATGGCGGAACGAAAGGAAGTTATAAACGAATAAAAATCAAATATAAGGGGGCCGAGCAAAATCTCCTCTTCATTCCCAAAATCTTGTTTCTCTACAAAAAAAAGGGGCCGAACCCCTTTCATTTCAGATCGATTTCGCATCAAAAAACAGGGGTAGCGCTCGCGTATGCTCATCATCGGAGGCTGGTCGATCAGTGAGTGGGAAGTGCTCGCGCTCGCGAGATTTAGTGCATCGCGTGAGGGATGTATCGATTGTGCATCGCGTTTGTGCCGGGGATGCTCGCCATATCAGTGGCAATGCTCAGATGAAGACTCGAGTACGGAGGCGCGCGATTTTGGAGGAGGGGTAGGTCGTCGAGCAAGTCGAAGCTGTGGCATTTTCAGCTAGGTCGAGATCGATTTAGGCATTGCAGAGGTATATTTACATAATTTATTTCAAGTTTAAATCTAATATGTGTATTTAAATATAGGAATTTTAAACCCAGATTTTTATTTGTTTATATATATATATATATATATATATATATATATATATATAATGTTAAAAAATTTAAACAGTATATAAAATTTCTACTATTTATATACATAAAAAAAGAAAGAAAGGAAATTTGATGTTAAGAAGTTTTAATTTTTATTCTTATTTTTAGGTCAATCTTAATTTGATTTTAACATATGTAGATAAACAGTAAAAATTAAATATACAGGGTTTTGAAAAGAATAAGAGTTATAAAAAAAAGTTCTGAAGTAAGGAAATTTATTGTCTTGTAATTTATAGTAAAATATGTATGTGTATATGATTTTAGAAAATATAAGAATTCGAAATTAACAGCAAGATAAAAAGACTTTTGTATGGAATTTATTATTTTTAAGATGCTATGGTTACTAAAATAAATTTTGTAAAGGAAATTTAGTTTTAAATCAAATTTTGTAGTTGAATAAATTTATCGGAGGAAATTTGTTTAAACTAAATTCGTTAGTTTAAAAATTAAAATATTAATTAAATTAAAAAAAATTATAATGCAAATTGAGTATTCGATTATTTCGAATATTAATAAATTATATAAATTGTTTATTTAAGGTCAAACATCAAGGAATCCAAGGCAATATTGAAGTGGGTTGCAAATGAAAATCCAAGGTGAGTTAATCTCACTCAGCTGAATTTAATTTAAAATTTAAATAGTCAAATTTAAACAACTGATTGATTGATTTGATTTGGTGTGTTATATATAGTAGTATACCTTGGAATGTTTGATTTCCCGCATTAAATGGTGGATGATTTTATATTTCAAAACCTATATACTGTGATATTCCACCTTGAAGTGGAATTGATATTTTGTGTTGTGCTAACATCTGTGGATGCAGGGAAAACAGGTTGGAGGGATCCAACTGGATTCCTCAACACTTATTTAAATTATTCAGTGTTCTCTGTGTGATTATTGGATATTCTATGATGAATTATATTAGAATATTGAATGTATAGTCTGCTTGAATATTTTGGTACGTTGATTTATCTAAATATATAGAATTGGACTTTGAAAAGAAACAAAGGAGTGATCCTTTGAGAAAATAATTATAAAGAATGTAAATAAATTAAGATGAATTGGATAAGAATATTAGTGGTTCCAAAATGCTAATTAATAAGTTTTGTATATGGGAAGGAATTTTTGAGTAAATAGAAAGTTAATGAATTTTAAACTTCAGTGTTATTATTTGAAAGAACAAAACATTTATTTAAAATTTAAGATTTAAATTATTGAAAAGAATAAAGAAGAAATCGGGAAAAAGCTGAAATTTGTATATTTCAGTTAAAGATTTAAAATCAAATGGAAAATAGTAACAATTATAATAAAGTCCATAATTAATGAATTTTGAAATGGATTAAGTAAAGAAATTTATTTCAAATGGAATAAATTGGAAATCAATTTGGGCAATTGATTTAAGTGATTGAAGTTGGAATTTTTCTCTGGATAACCAAGTACGTTTTTAAAATAAATTTTTGAATATAAGTTAATAGTTTTAAAGTTGTTTTAAAAAGCAAGTTTTGGAAAATTTATTATTTCTAATATTTAAATTCTAAAGTAAGTATTTTCTTTTAATCTATTATAGCAAAAAAAATTTAAAGAGTGACTCATTATTTTATTTTTAAAAGTGAAAATTTAGTTTTATATTTTATTAAATAACCTTATTTTCAAATATTCATATAGTATGTATTTTTAACAAATTATTGAAGTGGTTTTAACTTGAATGTTTTAAAGTATATTTTAAAGTAAAGTGTTTTAAATTATTTTAGAAAAATCTAATTTTGTTCTTGGTGATTTCAGTTGAGGTAGAAAATATTTGGGAAATTTACTCTGTAAAAAGAAAGATGGTTTAAAATTGTTTTCAAAGAGTTGAAAATAGAAATATATCTTGTGAAGATATTTTTGAGGTTAATAAATAATTTGGGAAATTATTTATTGTTTGGTGGTTGTTTGTGAATGTTAATTGATAGTTAAATAACTGACTATCAATATTGGACAAACGCGCTGATCGTTTTGAAGAGACCGGGATCGAGATTTATTTCTCGAAAACCACTTCGATCCAGTTTGTAAGTGTAACGATTGCGATTTTTCGTTGCCGAAAAACCGAAATGTTAGGGTTTAAGAAAAAGAAAAGAAGAAGAAAGAGAGAAAAGATAGAAAATAGAACGGAAAGAAATAACAGAACAATATCAAAATCTCACAATTCGCAGCGGAACAACATATAATAGATAAATGAATAATCTTTAAACAAAGAACTATATTAGTTATTACATCACATTTCATTACATCATATCATCAGAGTGTACAACAACAAACAAACAGCGGAAAAAGAAATACTATATACTAGTGATACGCCATGCCATCCAGCTTGCCTCTAGCAACTCCTGAATTCCAGAATATCCTGATAAACCTTAACTCTTGACTGCCCGTGTGGAAATTGGTGGGCACCCAGAGTTTAGGAAGGAAAAACAATAAACTCCGAGTCAGTCATGTGACTGGTGTGAGAACTAAAACAGTTTATTTTCTTTAAAATCAAAATAGAGGAATATTTTTAAAGTCAATTCGCAATGCTTTTAAAAATGAGACTACCATAAGGCCTCCCGCACGCACACACAATGCAAACGCAGAATCGGAGGAGATTTCTCCTTATGATAGTCAAAGATGCTTGATACGTATTAAAAGAAACATTTGATATTATTACTAGTGCATAGTGTAGAAGATATTTCGAAAGTAGAATATAAATCTTAGCCAACATAGACATTTCGAACTATGCCTACTATAGCTACCATCCAAACAGTGGGGCGCCACCATAAGTGAATGATAGGTTCTACAACTAATACCGTACAAGATCGTATTGTTTCTTTGGATTTCCAACGAATGGTCAGGCCAAGGAACTTCCCGTTGCCACATGAGAACGCCTCTGGAAGAACGTCCCCGAGAACCAAACCGGATCTCTACCAACACAAGGCCAGGTTACCCCTAACTGGGTAACAACTGACACGAGTATGCCATCCCCCGGTCCTTTGGGACCTTTATCCGAGAGCTCTCTAATCAACATCACACCATAATAATAAGTGTTTCAACATGAGTAAGCATCTGGGCTCCATACCATGATACCACCCTTTTCCAGAAGGAAATGCACATACCCTAAAGGGAGCTACCCCTTATAACCTTGCCGCATCTTTCCTGTTTTGACCATTCCGGGGTGTGAGGCTCGACGAAGTCACGTCCACAAAACCACGCTTTATACAAAAGTCATGCTTTGGGTCAACAAATGATCATAGAAATGATCACCAAGATAGACGATCAAACAAATGATCCTATCACAAATAATCAACACAATGATCATTTCACAGCAACACTCAGCATGTCACATTACCAAATTGGGAATATATCGCTAATAACCTTCAACTACATAACCTCTGAGCTCGTACGTCTCAGAGAAGGGTGTTAAGCTAAGAGAATAAATTCTCCGGCACCAGCAGAAATATATTTGAATGAAATCAGCTTTATATCTCAATTTGTAATGTCAGACATACTATCCATACAAGTCTGTTCCGGGATCGAACAGAACCGAAGGCACTTACAAAGAAGTCCTTGCAATCCGGATAATCTCTAATCGCGTCCGAATTTCTCATCACATATGGAGATCTCTATATCGGGGATCAGCCAGAGCAGAGACAATCAACAAGAAACCCTTTCGTTTTCGAAAATATCCGGTCTTCAACACCGGTCTTCGAATGCAATTCATAACGACGTATCACATATTCGGAATGGGTTATACGACCCCAAGGTCCTTTCCCGGTTAACCCGAATAGTGAGCGCTTATTTTAAAAAAAAATAAGTGTGGCATTCAAATTCAAGCAAATCACAACAAATACCTATTTAAAGGTAAATATTGATAGTCGGTTATTTAACTATCAATAGATATGCACAACATCACCAGATTCCAAATAATTTTCCAAATTTTTTTATTTTCCAAAAATATCTTTACAAGATATATAATCTCAATACTTCAAAAATAAATCAATATTTATTTTTAAACGAATTCCAAGTTTCATTTATAAATTCCATATTGAATTTATATTTCCAAAAATATTTATGAATATACAATTTCCATTATTCATTTTCAATTTATCTTCAAAAAGATAAATTCTCTAAACTTTTCATTTCACATTTGAAAAACATTTCCAAACTTATTTATTTATAAGTAATTCACAAGTCTTTTTATTTTCTATACTTGGAAAATATTCAATATACTTAAATCGAAATTAAGTATATATTTCATTCTTTAAGGAAATCATTCTCTTAAACATATTTATTTGGGCCAAAACGAATGTTACGTAAAACATTGTTACGACAACCCAAAATCGCTAGTATAGGGATTCGAAATTAAAATAGATATATAAATCCCAATACTATACAAAACATTTCCTTCCGGAAATCATTTACTATAACAACAGTGTTATAATCTACCATTTCCTTCTATTTCTCGAAAACGTCTATTTCAACAATGAATGTTGAAATCTATGATTTCAAATCTTAATACATTTAAAACATCGTTAGATCGTTTTAATTCTGTTTAAAACATCACATTCAAAACCATTTCTTTAACATATTATTCGCTATTCAAAAACGTGAATATACTTGTTAACCAATTTTATCATTTCTGTTCATTTTGTTTTACAGGATTATTCACTGTCTAAAACGTGAATATAACTCCATTAACAAGTTACAATAATTTACTTATCGAAATAAGTCGTTGCGGATTTATAAAATAATGTTTATAAATTTCATTTCTATTTATTTTATAACACTTCCTCTTATAAATTTCCTTTATTAACTTATTCGATTTATAACTCAATTATATACCGAAAGTCCATATTATAAGTTAAATGCTTATAATTTATTTGTTTGCAAAATCGTTCCTTTAAACTTCATAATTATAAATCTTATAACTTATAAGATTCATTTATTTATCCAAATTTATTCCCTAAATAACTTTATAAATTTTATAAATCTACTGCTTATAAAATTCCATTTATAACTTCACCGTTTATAATTCTATAAATTTCATTCATTTACGAAATTCATTCACAATTCATTCTAACACCTATAAAAGCTCGTTTTACAATTCCAATATTTTTGTATTTATAAATATCAATTTATAAATCTTTTATATAGATCAATTTATATTATTCTTTTAAAACGTCTTTAAACTCCTTTATAATTTCATCATTTGATTTATAAAATAATCAAATTTCATAAATCCTATTTTTAAACTTTTTATAATAAATTCAGAAATCCCAGTTTTACCTATTTTATAAAATCATTAATCGCATATTTTCAAAAATCAACTTTTAACTGTATTTCTCAAAAATCATAATTTTCATAATATTAAAATTATAACGTTTATTTATTATTTAAGATGAATTAATTCCAAAAATATTTTATAAACGTATACTTTCAAAAATCACTTTAGAAATCCCTTAAAAATCAAAATCGTTATTTTTAAACTTCTAAATTGGATTCGATGATGCAACACATCAAATAGTCAATCACGATTTTCAAACATCATATATCGATATGATAAACAATCAAATATCACAATATTTGAATCAAATAAATATTTGTGAGGAATCCAGTTGGATCCCTCCAACCTGTTTCCCTGCATCCACAGACATTAGCACAATACCAATTCCGCTTCGAGACGGAATATCGCGGTATATGGGATTTTATAAAATATTATCCGCTTAATAGGCGGCGCAATAGGGTCTCATCCGCTATGCAATGCGGGAAATCAATCAACTGCAATATATACATATGCCAATATATATATATTGCTATATATATAGATATATCCTACTATATCTAATATCACAATCAATCAAACAATCAATAAATAACTGCAAATCCAACTTATAAATTTTTGAGTGAGAAGTTCTCACCTTTGCTTTTATTAGCAATCCATTTCCTTTTTGACTCGATTTTTCTTGATTTATACCTTGTATAAATATTTACACAATTTATTAATATTCGAACAAATCGAATAATAAATTTTTCATTTGATAATTTCGATTCATCGGTGATTTTATTTTAATAGTTAAATTAACTGATAGTTTTATTTAAACCAATTTCTTCTTTAATAAATTTGATTAACTAAAAATTTAAATTTTTAAACTAAATTCTCTTTAAATAAATTATTTTTAACCACTAAAAATTAAATAAGTTAACTTAAACCAATTTGTAAATCCTCACCGACTTATTTAAATTTACTTCTCCTTTAATAATTTTATTTAATTTCAATTTATTTTTAAAATTAAGTTTTCCTTTATTAAATTATTTTACCTAACAAATTTTTCTTTTAAAATTAATTTAAATTAACCAAGGGTTTTATTTTGAACTTAATAATTTGAATTGGAAACAAATTTTCTTTTACTGTATAAAACTATTTATTTATATATATATATATATACATATTTCTGGATAATTCAAGAATTTAAATCGTTTTAACTTATTGTATATATTTTTTTATACGTCTTTACTCATACAATTTTATAAAATAAAATAAATAAAAATAATTCCTTCACTGCAAAACTCAACTCAGGTGACCACCTCCCTACCGCAAGTCGAACGCGGTCTCCACTGACTCGCGCGCCGCCAGTTGCCCTGAATCGCACGCGCAAGCTTCGACTCTGCCCCATCATCGCGCGCGCGCTCGTGAGCGTCGGCGCCACCTCATCCTCCCCTCGCGCGCGATGCCGAGTCCAATGTTTCACGCGCCTCCATGCTCGATATAAGATCGGCACCTGCTCGTGCCCCCAAATCCCACAGCCACCATCGCCCCTCGCCGCCTCGCGCTCGAACCGCGCAATCGCCCAATACATCCAACGCCGCCTCTACTCCATCGCGACGCTCGAGAATCCCCTTTTTCAATTTGATATTGCTGCCTTAGGGTTTTCGGTTTAGGGCTACGGACATTTTTAATTTTTTTTATTTGCTTCACTTTGAATCTGAAGAGGGGGGCCGAGATAATTATATTCGAATGAGGTATGCGTTACACGATTTATTTCGTGAATTTAGGCGTGATCCTAGGCGTGATTAAAGGAGATAACGTGGTGTGCTTTGACTAATTATAATTTAAATTTAATTTGAATTCAATTTGATCTTGGCGCGTTTATATGTCGTATGCTCACATATAAACTCCAAAAAATACGAAATTTGAAATTCGAGAATAATTCAATATTACGGACCTAATGGAACTGGTTTCGTCGAATTCCGAGACTGTGCCTCGGACGGCTATTTTTAAATATCGATTCAAACGATTAAAATTTCAAAACTGAATAAACCAGTTTCAAATTCAATTCTGAAGCTTTTATTACCTCCAGTATTATCAATATGAATTTTACAAGCCTTTGAAATATTTTTAATCGGCTTAAAATTGAAGATTCAAATTTTTATTCAACTTCCAATAGATTAAATTCAAAAATTTAATCGCCAAATTCATTTTGATAATTCGAAATTCAAGTCAAACCATCATTCAAATATTTAAAATAAATTAAATATTTTCAATCTAAATTGTTCAAAATTATGGGTCGTTACAATCTTCCCTCCTTAAAAGAATTTCGTCCTGAAATTACAAGTTAAGAAGAATGCCCTTAATCCGTCTATTATTTTTCACAATCCAAATAGTTTTATCAACTTTCTAAAACAAATCTTTTTACTAGAGATTCACTATCATTTCAACTAGCTTTCCAACTTTAATTATAAATTTCAAACTATATTGTTCTCCTAACAATTCAAATTTAAATTTAAATTCAAATTTTAAATTTTCAAAATTTCTCAAAATTTTTCTAACACCCTAAATTTTCGAAAAATTTCGCCAGCGTCTCCTTTGCGCGGCTAGCTCGGTACGACTACAAAATGACACCACGGCCCCTCAGAATCAAAAAGAAAAGAGAAAGCCAAGTGGCTGGAGAAGAAAATCATCAAATTTCATACTGAAATTGAAATACGTACCTTTTTGTCGAGCAATTCAATTTTATCTTCGAAATCAAAATCTCAATTCCATTTCTTTTTAATGCACCTGTATATCCTGCTATCCATAATATCCAATTCCAACATTCAAACTATTTTGCCAATTCATTACAAAATTTCCAATATATGCTTCTTATACATTTTTACTTCACTATTGAAGTTACATATTTATTTTCATTCAATTTTACATTTCAATCTCATTTGATTTCAATTCACAATTTCAATTCTATTTGAATTCAATTCATAACTTAAATTCTATTCGAATTCAATTCTCAATTCTAAATATTGAATTCTAACGATTAATTTTCATTTACTAATTCATATTACTACTTTAAATTAGTTTCATTCACTAATTCTTTTCAATTTGCAAATTTCGAAATCGATTTGTCGTTAACTAAAATTTTCAAAAATTTTCAAAAAAATATTTCTAACTCCCAAAATTCACGGAAAATTTTGGCAGAGTCTCCCTTGTACGGAGGAGCTTTTGCAATTTTACAATATGTATAAATATGTATACATCGACCCACACGGTCGGAAAACAGAAAAACAGTTCATATTTCCTATTTTTATTGCGTAGGTGTACCTTATTTAGCATTTTTAAGCAAAGCGGCTAATTATTAGCTTATTAGCACGATCAAATCTAGCCCAACGACTTCGCTGAACCTGTACTTACTTAGTTTAAACATGTCAGTGACAAATATAAGAAATCTATTAATATTCCATTCATTTTCAATATCAAATATATAGATTTCATTAGCAATACATTCAAGATATATTCCATTAGCAAATTACATATGGTTTCAATTCATCTTTAGTCGCTTATGACTAATTCACATGACATTTCCATTAAATCAAGTGGTTTACAACTCATTTTATTCATTCTATTCATTTCTAAGCAAAACGAATTCATACCATTTTAATTGATTCAAAAATCAATTTTATTTGCTTTCATTAACTCATATAATCTTATACAATCTTGTTTGTGTCAAACGGCAATTATTTCTATGCAAATTTAATGATATTCTCTTAATAGAATATCCATTCTAGTTTATAACTAATTTAAATTGATACTAATTCAATTTATTTTAATTCCACTCCAGTTCAATTTGCATTCATATTTATAAATTTCATTTGTTAAATGAACTTATCTCAATTCTTTGGCTATACATTTTATTTCTTATTTAATTCCATATAATAATGATAATAATTTTATATTATTAACAACCATGCAACCATATACTATACTAATTCATAGAAAATCATTTCTTTTCTATACAAAAATAGTTTTGGGCAAAATTATCTTATTTACCCGATTCAAAAACAATTTTATATTCACTAACAAATACGCGCTCATATCTATTATTACACTCAAACTCATTCTAGAGTACTGCTGACTCTATCTCTAATAAGTAATACCCAATAGAGCCATGGTTGTCGCTTAACTATATGCTCTGATACCAAATGTAACGATTGCGATTTTTGGTTGCCGAAAAACCGAAATGTTAGGGTTTAAGAAAAAGAAAAGAAGAAGAAAGAGAGAAAGGATAGAAAATAGAACGGAAAGAAATAACAGAACAATATCAAAATCTCACAATTCGCAGCGGAACAACATATAATAGATAAATGAATAATCTTTAGACAAAGAACTATATTAGTTATTACATCACATTTCATTACATCATATCATCAGAGTGTACAACAACCAACAAACAGCGGAAGAAGAAATACTATATACTAGTGATACGCCATGCCATCCAGCTTGCCTCTAGCAACTCCTGAATTCCAGAATATCCTGATAAACCTTAACTCTTGACTGCCCGTGTGGAAATTGGTGGGCACCCAGAGTTTAGGAAGGAAAAACAATAAACTCCGAGTCAGTCATGTGACTGGTGTGAGAACTAAAACAGTTTATTTTCTTTAAAATCAAAATAGAGGAATATTTTAAAGTCAATTCGCAATGCTTTTAAAAATGAGACTACCATAAGGCCTCCCGCACACACACACAATGCAAACGCAGAATCGGAGGAGATTTCTCCTTATGATAGTCAAAGATGCTTGATACGTATTAAAAGAAACATTTGATATTATTACTAGTGCATAGTGTAGAAGATATTTCGAAAGTATAATATAAATCTTAGCCAGCATAGACATTTCGAACTATGCCTACTATAGCTACCATCCAAACAGTGGGGCGCCACCATAAGTGAATGATAGGTTCTACAACTAATACCGTACAAGATCGTATTGTTTCTTTGGATTTCCAACGAATGGTCAGGCCAAGGAACTTCCCATTGCCACATGAGAACGCCTCTGGAAGGACGTCCCCGAGAACCAAACCGGATCTCTACCAACACAAGGCCGGGTTACCCCTAACTGGGTAACAACTGACATGAGTATGCCATCCCTCGGTCCTTTGGGACCTTTATCCGAGAGCTCTCTAATCAACATCACACCATAGTAATAAGTGTCTCAACATGAGTAAGCATCTGGGCTCCATACCATGATACCACCCTTTTCCAGAAGGAAATGCACATACCCTAAAGGGAGCTACCCCTCATAACCTTGCCTCATCTTTCCTTTTTTGACCATTCCGGGGTGTGAGGCTCGACGAAGTCACGTCCACAAAACCACGCTTTATACAAAAGTCATGCTTTGGGTCAACAAATGATCATAGAAATGATCACCAAGATAGACGATCAAACAAATGATCCTATCACAAATAATCAACACAATGATCATTTCACAGCAACACTCAGCATGTCACATTACCAAATTTGTAACGATCGCGGATTTTCGTTCTTCGAAAATTCAACATCGACACTCACTTTATCGACTGCCGAGAAATCAAAGGCCGAAAAAACCGAGATGTTATGGGTTTTAAAAAGAAAATTTAGGAAAGAAGAAGAGAAAAAGATAGAAATTAGGGAGGAGAGAAGAAGATAGGAAATTTTAAAAATAGAAAGAAAAAGAGAATATTTGAAAACAGAAAATTTTAAAAATAGAAAAAGAGGAATTTTAAAAATAGAACGGACAGAAAGGAAACAACAGAACAAACATCAGAATCTCACAATTCGCAGCGGAACAACATATAATAATAAATGAATAATCTTTAAACAAAGAACTATATCAGTTATTACATTTTATACATTACATTACATCATATCATCAGAGTGTACAACAACATACAACAAACAGTGCAGCGGAAAAAGAAATACTATATAAATAATATGCCATGCCATCCATCTTGCCTCCAGCAACTCCAGAATATCCAGAATATCCTGATAAACCTAACTCTTGACTGCCCGTGTGGAAATTTGTGGGCACCCAGAGTTTAGGAAGGAAAACAATAAACTCCAAGTCAGTCATGTGACTGGTGTGAGAACTCAAAACAGTTTATTTAACTTTAAAATCAAAATAGAGGAATATTTTTAAAGTCAATTCGCAATGCTTTTAAAAATGAGACTACCATAAGACCTCCTGCCACACACACAATGCAAACGCAGACTTGGAGAAGATTTCTCCTTATGATAGTCAAACATGCTTGATACGCATTTAAAAAGAGCATTTGATATTGTTATTAGTGCATAGTGTAGGAAAAATTCATTTCGAAAGTAAAGATATAAATCTTAGCCAGCATAGGTACCATTATATTATGCCTACTAATAGCTACCATATTAAATGGCAGGTTCTACAACTAAAACCGTACAAGTTTCGTATTGTTTCTTTGGATTTCCAACAAATGGTCAGGCCAAGGAACTTCCCATTGCCACATGAGAATGCCTCTGGATGGACATCCCCGAGAACCAAACCGGATCTCTACCAACACAAGGCCGGGTTACTCCTAACTGAGTAACAACTGACCGAATATGCCATCCCCCGGTCCTTTGGGACCTTTTCACCGAGCGCTCGTAATCAATTCACACAATCATAAAGTGTTTTCAACATGAGTAAGTATCTGGGCTCCATACCATGATACCACCCTTTTCCAGAAGGAAATGGACACATCCTAAAGGGTGCTACCCCTCATAACCTTGCTGCTTCTTTCCTGTTTTGACCATTCACGGGGTGTGAGGCTCGACGAAGTCACGTCCACAAAACATACTTTATATAAAAGCCATGCTTTGGGTCAACAAATGATCAACACAATGATCACTAAGATAGACGATCAAATAAATGATCCTATCATAAATAATCAACACAATGATCATTTCAGCATCACTCAGCATGTCACATTACCAATTTGGGAATATATCGCTGATAACTTCAACTATATAACCTTTGAGCACATACGTCTCAAAGAAGGGTGTTAAGCAAAGAATAAATTCTCCGCCACCAACAGAAATATATTTGAAAGAAATCGGCTTTATATCTCAACTTGTAATGTCAGGCATACAATCCATACAAGTCTGTTCCGGGCTCGAACAGAACCGAAGGCACTTACAAAGAAGTCCTTGCAATCCGGATATTCACAATCCTGATCGGATTCACCATCACATATGGAGAACTCAATACCGTAGCTACTCGGTGCAGAGTCAATCGATAGTTCACCCTATCGCTTTCGCAAATACCGGTCTTCAACACCGATCTTCAAATGCGATTCACAACGACGTATCACACATTCGGAGTGGGTTATACGACCCCATGGTCCTTTCCCGGTTAATCCGAATAGTGAGCGCTTATTCAAAAATAAGTGTGCATTCAAATTCAATCAATTCACATCAAATACCCATTCAAAGGGAAATATTGATATTCGGCTATTGAACTATCAATTGATATGCATACATCACCAGATTCCAAATAATTTTCCAAATTATTTATTTTCCAAAATATCTTTACAAGATATAAAATTCCAACACTTCAAAAATAAATCAATATTTATTTTCAAAAAATTTTCACTTTCTTTATAAATTCCATAATGAATTTATATTTCAAAATATCCATGTATATGATTTCCATTATTCATGTCAATTTATCTTTAAAAAGATAAATTCTAATTATTCACTTCATATTGGAAAACAATTTCATACTTATTCATTCATAAGTATTTCACAAATCTTTTTATTTTCAACCTTGGAAAATATTCAATATACTTAAATCGAATTAAGTATAAAATTCATTCTTTAAGAAAATCATTCTCTTAAACATATTTATTTGGGCCAAAACGAATGTTACGTAAAACATCGTTACGACAACCCAAAATCACTAGTATAGGGATTCGAAATTAAAATAGATATATAAATCCCAATACTATACAAAACATTTCCTTTCGGAAATCATTTACTATAACAACAGTGTTATAGTCCACTATTTCCTTTTATTTCACGAAACATCTATTTCAACAATGAATGTTGAAATCTATGGTTTCGAATCTCAACACCTTTAAAACATCGTTAGATCGTTTTAATTCTGTTTAAAATATCACATTCTAAAACATTTTCTTTAACATGTCATTCACTATTCAAAAACGTGAATATACTACGTTAATAAATATCATCCTTTTATTCATTTTAATTCAAAGGATTATTCACTATTCGAAAATGTGAATATAACTCCATTAATAGGTTTCAACAATTAACTTATCAAAATAAGTCATTTGCGAATTTATAAAACAACGTTTATAAATCCCATTTCTATTTATTTATAAAAACTTCCTTTTCTATAAATCCCTTTATTAACCTATTCCAGTTTATAACTCAATTATAAACTACAAGTTCATATTATAAGTTAAATCCTTATAAAACGATTATTTTATAAAATCGTTCTTTAAACTTCATAATTATAAATCTTATAACTTATAAGATTCATTTATTTAACCAAACCTATTCTTCAATTAACTTCACAAATTTATAAATCTTACTATTTATAAATTTCATTTATAACTTCACAGTTTAAAATTCTATAAATTTCATTTATTTATGAAATTCATTTTCACTACATTCAAACACTTATAAAAACTCGTTTTATAATGTCTATATTTCAATTTATAAATATCCATTTATAAATCTCTTAATATAAATCAGTTTATATTATTATTCTAAAACGTCTTTAAATTCCTTTATAATTTCATCATTTCGATTTATAAAATAATCAAATTTTATAAATCCTATATTTAAACTTTTATCATATATTCAAAAATCCAATCTAAATTGTTTTATAAAATCATTTGTTCATATTTCTCAAAAATCGACTTTTAATCGTATTTCTAAAAATCAGCTTTTTAACTATATTTCACAAAAACCATAATTTTTTATAACTTTAAAAATTATAACGTTTATTTATTTAAAAGGATCAATTCCAAAAATATAGTATATTTTCAAAAATCATTTTAAAGATCATTTTAAAATCCCAAAATTTGGGTCCAATGATGCTACACATCAAATAGTCAATCACCACTACAACGATATCATATATCGATATGATAATCCATCAAATATCAAAATATCTGAAATAAAATAAATAATGTTGAGGAATCCAGTTGGATCCCTCCAACCTGTTTCCTGCATCCAAAAACATTAGCACAATACCAATTTCGCTCCAGTACGAAATTATCGCGGTACATGTTCTTAATAAATATTATCCGCTTAATAACGGCGTAATAGGGTCTCATCCGCTAAACAAAAAATGCGGGAAATCAACAACTGCAATATATACATATGCCAATATATATATATTGATATTATATATAATACCAATTTCACTGTTTATGAAATATTCGCGGTATATGTTTATATTAAATAACATCCGCTTACTAACGGCGCATAATGTCTATTTTAACAATCAATAATTTACAGTCATCATTCAAACATGCATTCAAATATTTTAAATCTAACTATTTAAAATAAAATCGAAATCTATTCGATTGAGTGAGAAATTCTCACCTTGGTTTTAATTTCCGTTTTAGCTTTTTATTTCGAATAAAATTAAACGCGCGTTTAATTTTACCCGAAATTCTCACTAACTCCAAACGACTCCAAACCAACTCCATCGCGTAGTGCTCGTCCATACGATTCCAACGCAACTGAGTTTGCATTTTTTCGACCTCGTATGAAAAAGTTATGCATTTGACAAGTTTATACAAATTTAATATAAACAATTACAACATTTTTTTCTTTATATTTTTAACATACACAAATATTAGCCGTAGGATCCCAAACCTTGAATCCAGGCCGCACGACGCAACCCCTTTCTTCTTCATCCCTTCCACTTTCACGCGCACGGCCGAACAAAACCCAAACCATTTCATTTAGGGTTAAATTACACTACCACCACACTCGCTCTTGCATCGATCAGACAACTCCACGCGAATGCCCATAACACAAGCTACTATCGGCTGCGACTAGGGCAAGCTCGGTCATCTCTATCGTCTCGAATTGCGTGATGAACGTATGGCCTTTGAACGCAAATATCCGTTAATTTGTAGCTCCAATCTCGATCTCCACCGTTGAACATAAGGATCTCGCTGCCCTCTACAATATTGTAGTTGGAAGTTTTTGAAATTATTGAGTGGATTGGAAGATAAACGAGGAAGAAATCAAGACAATTTCGGCCATAGATTGCAACTGGCGGCCGCGTTTCGTAAACTAGGGTTTTTTTCTTTTTTTAGATTTTAGGTCTATTTATAAGGAAAGCTAGCGTAAACACTATTCATCCCGGGAATTCCGAACTCCGATTTAGACGCCGTAACCAGCGTACCTAGGGTTTATCCCGCGTTCCGGACACAATGGAACAGGTTTCGGAAGCTAATTCGGAAGTATGTGCGAGTTATGGCTGAAAACGTTCAATTTAAATTAAACCGATTTAAACCGATTTCTAGGCGTTTTAATTTGTACCGGACAAACGGTAAATCCAATTGACTTGAAATTTGAAACCTTACAATAATATCACATTACGGATCCGATGAAACTGGTTTCGTCGAAATCCGAGACTTTTTGAAAAATGGCTATTTTGACTCGCCAAATTTAAATTAAAAATAAATCGATGCGTTTCGAGCTGCCACGATCAAACGATAGCTCCGATTGACACGAAATTTGAAATCCGGTAATAACTAACTATTACGGATCCAATGAAACTGGTTTCGTTCAATTCTGAGACTGTCCAAAAATTGACTATTTTACAGTCGATTATTAAATATTAAAATATTCAATTTTCACAAATTAACTTTTAATTCGATTTTAAAAGTTCTAAAATATTTCTATAACTCCAGTATGATTAAATAAAATTTTACAAATCATTTTCTATCATATTTAACTCTATTTTCAATTATTTCCATAATTTAACATTTTAAATTATCGATTTAATTATCCAATTAAATCCAATAATTCAAATAAAAATTTATTTGACTTATAAATTCACTTATAAATATTTAAAATTAATTAAATATTCAAATTTTAATTTATAAAAATTCTGGGTCGTTACAATCTTTCCCCCTTAAAAGAATTTCGTCCTCGAAATTATAAGTAAGAAAAGTTACAGAATCTATTAACTTTTCAAAATTTTATAATTAAATTTCTCATAATACTTTACTAAGTTTTCAAATCGTACTTAGTTATCCTTTCAAAAACAACTACTATTGTTTAACTTTCAATTCCAAAATCAAAATTAAAGTTTTCAAACATTTTCCCAAATTTTCTCAAAATTTTCTAACGCCTTAAATTTTCGGAAAAATTCGCCATAGTCTCCTTTGCGCGGCTCGATCCGAAAAAAAAATGACAGTATATATATCACAAATATACATCTCATCAAGTAATGAGGCATCCCGAAGGGAAAAAAGTGTAAAAGTACGATATTTAATCCGAGATATGTACCTTATATTTTATTAGCAAGCATATACGGCTAATATAGCGCAAAAGCGAACTCCAAATGCGAAGCAACGCGATCCGCACCTACTAAACTCAACAAACAACATGAGAATCATGCATATAGACAATAATATCAATATACAACATATAGCAACATAATAACTATATATGTCACATAGCAAATGCAACCAAACAACAAATGCAAACATCAACCAACTAACATTCATAATCAAATGAATATTCATTCATATTCTCATTAATATTAAATGAATTGGTTTTCACTCTAAATCATATTTGATTTATTAACATTGGATTTTCTTACTAACATTCATTCTCAATTTTAATTAGTTTGCATTCACTAATTAGATCCAATTCACTTTCAATTCTATTCAAATTTATTTACTTCTAATTTGAATTCAATTACATAGCTTCCAATTTCATTAACACTTAATGAATTATATACAATCATCTAACAATCATCTAACAACCAAAGTATATTGATTACAACCAAATTCTTTTCACTTACAATTGGTTTAATTAATTGATTTTCATTCAACTATTCAACTTTCCAATAACATTAGATTTTAATGAATTACCACTTAAATTCATCATTTCATTCCAATTTTATTCAACTTCTAATAACATTAGATTTTAAATGAATTAACACTTTCATTCATTATTTCATATCAACTTTATTTTCATTTAATTGATTAACATTTCAATTCATTCATTCAATTTAATTCAATTACATAGTTGAATTTCATTTACATAACTTAAATTCATATTCATTTAATCCACTTGATTATTTACTTCGATACCAAAATCAACTTAATTCAATATCTCTTAAGTTATATTCCATTTAACTTTAAATCACTTCTTATATATATAAGTTTATTTCACCATTGTAAACACTTTAATTATAATTCAATTCTTATAATTCATTTGCTTATACAATTATTCTTTTACTTAGATTATTCAAACAACCTAACAATCAACTTATATATACACTTTAATAATTCTGAAAAATTATTCCTTTATATATAAAATATAATCAAGGCAAAATTATTCCATTTACCCAATTTAAAAAATCAATATTGTGCCGAATTGTTCTATTCAAGTGTTTAGAAACCCCTTCGGCATAGTCTTGCGGACCACGCTGACGAAAGTTCATATGCCACTCAATAAACCAATCATCACAATATAAAACAATTTTTATATTCACTAACAAATACGCTCTCATAGCTATTATTACACTCAAACTCATTCTAGAGTACTACTGACTCTATCTCTAATGAGTAATACCCTACAGAACCCTGGTTGTCGCTTAACCATCAGAGCTCTGATACCAAATGTAACGATCGCGGATTTTCGTTCTTCGAAAATTCAACATCGACACTCACTTTATCGACTGCCGAGAAATCAAAGGCCGAAAAAACCGAGATGTTATGGGTTTTAAAAAGAAAATTTAGGAAAGAAGAAGAGAAAAAGATAGAAATTAGGGAGGAGAGAAGAAGATAGGAAATTTTAAAAATAGAAAGAAAAAGAGAATATTTGAAAACAGAAAATTTTAAAAATAGAAAAAGAGGAATTTTAAAAATAGAACGGACAGAAAGGAAACAACAGAACAAACATCAGAATCTCACAATTCGCAGCGGAACAACATATAATAATAAATGAATAATCTTTAAACAAAGAACTATATCAGTTATTACATTTTATACATTACATTACATCATATCATCAGAGTGTACAACAACATACAACAAACAGTGCAGCGGAAAAAGAAATACTATATAAATAATATGCCATGCCATCCATCTTGCCTCCAGCAACTCCAGAATATCCAGAATATCCTGATAAACCTAACTCTTGACTGCCCGTGTGGAAATTTGTGGGCACCCAGAGTTTAGGAAGGAAAACAATAAACTCCAAGTCAGTCATGTGACTGGTGTGAGAACTCAAAACAGTTTATTTAACTTTAAAATCAAAATAGAGGAATATTTTTAAAGTCAATTCGCAATGCTTTTAAAAATGAGACTACCATAAGACCTCCTGCCACACACACAATGCAAACGCAGACTTGGAGAAGATTTCTCCTTATGATAGTCAAACATGCTTGATACGCATTTAAAAAGAGCATTTGATATTGTTATTAGTGCATAGTGTAGGAAAAATTCATTTCGAAAGTAAAGATATAAATCTTAGCCAGCATAGGTACCATTATATTATGCCTACTAATAGCTACCATATTAAATGGCAGGTTCTACAACTAAAACCGTACAAGTTTCGTATTGTTTCTTTGGATTTCCAACAAATGGTCAGGCCAAGGAACTTCCCATTGCCACATGAGAATGCCTCTGGATGGACATCCCCGAGAACCAAACCGGATCTCTACCAACACAAGGCCGGGTTACTCCTAACTGAGTAACAACTGACCGAATATGCCATCCCCCGGTCCTTTGGGACCTTTTCACCGAGCGCTCGTAATCAATTCACACAATCATAAAGTGTTTTCAACATGAGTAAGTATCTGGGCTCCATACCATGATACCACCCTTTTCCAGAAGGAAATGGACACATCCTAAAGGGTGCTACCCCTCATAACCTTGCTGCTTCTTTCCTGTTTTGACCATTCACGGGGTGTGAGGCTCGACGAAGTCACGTCCACAAAACATACTTTATATAAAAGCCATGCTTTGGGTCAACAAATGATCAACACAATGATCACTAAGATAGACGATCAAATAAATGATCCTATCATAAATAATCAACACAATGATCATTTCAGCATCACTCAGCATGTCACATTACCAATTTGGGAATATATCGCTGATAACTTCAACTATATAACCTTTGAGCACATACGTCTCAAAGAAGGGTGTTAAGCAAAGAATAAATTCTCCGCCACCAACAGAAATATATTTGAAAGAAATCGGCTTTATATCTCAACTTGTAATGTCAGGCATACAATCCATACAAGTCTGTTCCGGGCTCGAACAGAACCGAAGGCACTTACAAAGAAGTCCTTGCAATCCGGATATTCACAATCCTGATCGGATTCACCATCACATATGGAGAACTCAATACCGTAGCTACTCGGTGCAGAGTCAATCGATAGTTCACCCTATCGCTTTCGCAAATACCGGTCTTCAACACCGATCTTCAAATGCGATTCACAACGACGTATCACACATTCGGAGTGGGTTATACGACCCCATGGTCCTTTCCCGGTTAATCCGAATAGTGAGCGCTTATTCAAAAATAAGTGTGCATTCAAATTCAATCAATTCACATCAAATACCCATTCAAAGGGAAATATTGATATTCGGCTATTGAACTATCAATTGATATGCATACATCACCAGATTCCAAATAATTTTCCAAATTATTTATTTTCCAAAATATCTTTACAAGATATAAAATTCCAACACTTCAAAAATAAATCAATATTTATTTTCAAAAAATTTTCACTTTCTTTATAAATTCCATAATGAATTTATATTTCAAAATATCCATGTATATGATTTCCATTATTCATGTCAATTTATCTTTAAAAAGATAAATTCTAATTATTCACTTCATATTGGAAAACAATTTCATACTTATTCATTCATAAGTATTTCACAAATCTTTTTATTTTCAACCTTGGAAAATATTCAATATACTTAAATCGAATTAAGTATAAAATTCATTCTTTAAGAAAATCATTCTCTTAAACATATTTATTTGGGCCAAAACGAATGTTACGTAAAACATCGTTACGACAACCCAAAATCACTAGTATAGGGATTCGAAATTAAAATAGATATATAAATCCCAATACTATACAAAACATTTCCTTTCGGAAATCATTTACTATAACAACAGTGTTATAGTCCACTATTTCCTTTTATTTCACGAAACATCTATTTCAACAATGAATGTTGAAATCTATGGTTTCGAATCTCAACACCTTTAAAACATCGTTAGATCGTTTTAATTCTGTTTAAAATATCACATTCTAAAACATTTTCTTTAACATGTCATTCACTATTCAAAAACGTGAATATACTACGTTAATAAATATCATCCTTTTATTCATTTTAATTCAAAGGATTATTCACTATTCGAAAATGTGAATATAACTCCATTAATAGGTTTCAACAATTAACTTATCAAAATAAGTCATTTGCGAATTTATAAAACAACGTTTATAAATCCCATTTCTATTTATTTATAAAAACTTCCTTTTCTATAAATCCCTTTATTAACCTATTCCAGTTTATAACTCAATTATAAACTACAAGTTCATATTATAAGTTAAATCCTTATAAAACGATTATTTTATAAAATCGTTCTTTAAACTTCATAATTATAAATCTTATAACTTATAAGATTCATTTATTTAACCAAACCTATTCTTCAATTAACTTCACAAATTTATAAATCTTACTATTTATAAATTTCATTTATAACTTCACAGTTTAAAATTCTATAAATTTCATTTATTTATGAAATTCATTTTCACTACATTCAAACACTTATAAAAACTCGTTTTATAATGTCTATATTTCAATTTATAAATATCCATTTATAAATCTCTTAATATAAATCAGTTTATATTATTATTCTAAAACGTCTTTAAATTCCTTTATAATTTCATCATTTCGATTTATAAAATAATCAAATTTTATAAATCCTATATTTAAACTTTTATCATATATTCAAAAATCCAATCTAAATTGTTTTATAAAATCATTTGTTCATATTTCTCAAAAATCGACTTTTAATCGTATTTCTAAAAATCAGCTTTTTAACTATATTTCACAAAAACCATAATTTTTTATAACTTTAAAAATTATAACGTTTATTTATTTAAAACGGATCAATTCCAAAAATATAGTATATTTTCAAAAATCATTTTAAAGATCATTTTAAAATCCCAAAATTTGGGTCCAATGATGCTACACATCAAATAGTCAATCACCACTACAACGATATCATATATCGATATGATAATCCATCAAATATCAAAATATCTGAAATAAAATAAATAATGTTGAGGAATCCAGTTGGATCCCTCCAACCTGTTTCCTGCATCCAAAAAACATTAGCACAATACCAATTTCGCTCCAGTACGAAATTATCGCGGTACATGTTCTTAATAAATATTATCCGCTTAATAACGGCGTAATAGGGTCTCATCCGCTAAACAAAAAATGCGGGAAATCAACAACTGCAATATATACATATGCCAATATATATATATTGATATTATATATAATACCAATTTCACTGTTTATGAAATATTCGCGGTATATGTTTATATTAAATAACATCCGCTTACTAACGGCGCATAATGTCTATTTTAACAATCAATAATTTACAGTCATCATTCAAACATGCATTCAAATATTTTAAATCTAACTATTTAAAATAAAATCGAAATCTATTCGATTGAGTGAGAAATTCTCACCTTGGTTTTAATTTCCGTTTTAGCTTTTTATTTCGAATAAAATTAAACGCGCGTTTAATTTTACCCGAAATTCTCACTAACTCCAAACGACTCCAAACCAACTCCATCGCGTAGTGCTCGTCCATACGATTCCAACGCAACTGAGTTTGCATTTTTTCGACCTCGTATGAAAAAGTTATGCATTTTACAAGTTTATACAAATTTAATATAAACAATTACAACATTTTTTTCTTTATATTTTTAACATACACAAATATTAGCCGTAGGATCCCAAACCTTGAATCCAGGCCGCACGACGCAACCCCTTTCTTCTTCATCCCTTCCACTTTCACGCGCACGGCCGAACAAAACCCAAACCATTTCATTTAGGGTTAAATTACACTACCACCACACTCGCTCTTGCATCGATCAGACAACTCCACGCGAATGCCCATAACACAAGCTACTATCGGCTGCGACTAGGGCAAGCTCGGTCATCTCTATCGTCTCGAATTGCGTGATGAACGTATGGCCTTTGAACGCAAATATCCGTTAATTTGTAGCTCCAATCTCGATCTCCACCGTTGAACATAAGGATCTCGCTGCCCTCTACAATATTGTAGTTGGAAGTTTTTGAAATTATTGAGTGGATTGGAAGATAAACGAGGAAGAAATCAAGACAATTTCGGCCATAGATTGCAACTGGCGGCCGCGTTTCGTAAACTAGGGTTTTTTTCTTTTTTTAGATTTTAGGTCTATTTATAAGGAAAGCTAGCGTAAACACTATTCATCCCGGGAATTCCGAACTCCGATTTAGACGCCGTAACCAGCGTACCTAGGGTTTATCCCGCGTTCCGGACACAATGGAACAGGTTTCGGAAGCTAATTCGGAAGTATGTGCGAGTTATGGCTGAAAACGTTCAATTTAAATTAAACCGATTTAAACCGATTTCTAGGCGTTTTAATTTGTACCGGACAAACGGTAAATCCAATTGACTTGAAATTTGAAACCTTACAATAATATCACATTACGGATCCGATGAAACTGGTTTCGTCGAAATCCGAGACTTTTTGAAAAATGGCTATTTTGACTCGCCAAATTTAAATTAAAAATAAATCGATGCGTTTCGAGCTGCCACGATCAAACGATAGCTCCGATTGACACGAAATTTGAAATCCGGTAATAACTAACTATTACGGATCCAATGAAACTGGTTTCGTTCAATTCTGAGACTGTCCAAAAATTGACTATTTTACAGTCGATTATTAAATATTAAAATATTCAATTTTCACAAATTAACTTTTAATTCGATTTTAAAAGTTCTAAAATATTTCTATAACTCCAGTATGATTAAATAAAATTTTACAAATCTTTTCTATCATATTTAACTCTATTTTCAATTATTTCCATAATTTAACATTTTAAATTATCGATTTAATTATCCAATTAAATCCAATAATTCAAATAAAAATTTATTTGACTTATAAATTCACTTATAAATATTTAAAATTAATTAAATATTCAAATTTTAATTTATAAAAATTCTGGGTCGTTACAAAATTGGGAATATATCGCTAATAACCTTCAACTACATAACCTCTGAGCTCGTACGTCTCAGAGAAGGGTGTTAAGCTAAGATAATAAATTCTCCGGCACCAGCAGAATTATATTTGAATGAAATCAGCTTTATATCTCAATTTGTAATGTCAGACATACTATCCATACAAGTCTGTTCCGGGATCGAACAGAACCGAAGGCACTTACAAAGAAGTCCTCGCAATCCGGATAATCTCTAACCGCGTCCGAATTTCTCATCACATATGGAGATCTCTATACCGGGGATCAGCCAGAGCAGAGACAATCAACAAGAAACCCTTTCATTTTTGAAAATATCCTGTCTTCAACACCGGTCTTCGAATGCAATTCATAACGACGTATCACATATTCGGAATGGGTTATACGACCCCAAGGTCCTTTCCCGGTTAACCCGAATAGTGAGCGCTTATTTAAAAAAAAATAAGTGTGGCATTCAAATTCAAGCAAATCACAACAAATACCTATTTAAAGGTAAATATTGATAGTCTGTTATTGAACTATCAATAGATATGCACAACATCACCAGATTCCAAATAATTTTCCAAATTTTTTTATTTTCCAAAAATATCTTTACAAGATATATAATCTCAATACTTCAAAAATAAATCAATATTTATTTTTAAACGAATTCCAAGTTTCATTTATAAATTCCATATTGAATTTATATTTCCAAAAATATTTATGAATATACAATTTCCATTATTCATTTTCAATTTATCTTCAAAAAGATAAATTCTCTAAACTTTTCATTTCACATTGGAAAAACATTTCCATACTTATTTATTTATAAGTAATTCACAAGTCTTTTTATTTTCTATACTTGGAAAATATTCAATATACTTAAATCGAAATTAAGTATATATTTCATTCTTTAAGGAAATCATTCTCTTAAACATATTTATTTGGGCCAAAACGAATGTTACGTTTGTTACGACAACCAAAAATCGCTAGTATAGGGATTCGAAATTAAAATAGATATATAAATCCCAATACTATACAAAACATTTCCTTTCGGAAATCATTTACTATAACAACAGTGTTATAATCTACCATTTCCTTCTATTTCTCGAAAACATCTATTTCAACAATGAATGTTGAAATCTATGATTTCAAATCTTAATACATTTAAAACATCGTATTCAAAACCATTTCTTTAACATATTATTCGCTATTCAAAAACGTGAATATATTTGTTAACCAATTTTATCATTTCTATTCATTTTGTTTTACAGGATTATTCACTGTCTAAAACGTGAATATAACTCCATTAACAAGTTACAATAATTTACTTATCGAAATACGTCGTTGCGGATTTATAAAATAATGTTTATAAATTTCATTTCTATTTATTTTATAACACTTCCTCTTATAAATTTCCTTTATTAACTTATTCGATTTATAACTCAATTATATACCGAAAGTCCATATTATAAGTTAAATGCTTATAATTTATTTGTTTGCAAAATCATTCCTTTAAACTTCATAATTATAAACCTTATAACTTATAAGATTCATTTATTTATCCAAATCTATTCCCTAAATAACTTTATAAATTTTATAAATCTACTGCTTATAAAATTCCATTTATAACTTCACCGTTTATAATTCTATAAATTTCATTCATTTACGAAATTCATTCACAATTCATTCTAACACCTATAAAAGCTCGTTTTACAATTCCAATATTTTTTTATTTATAAATATCAATTTATAAATCTTTTATATGGATCAATTTATATTATTCGTTTAAAACGTCTTTAAACTTCTTTATAATTTCATCATTTGATTTATAAAATAATCAAATTTCATAAATCCTATTTTTAAACTTTTTATAATAAATTCAGAAATCCCAGTTTTGACTATTTTATAAAATCATTAATCCCATATTTTCAAAAATCAACTTTTAACTGTATTTCTCAAAAATCATAATTTTCATAATATTAAAATTATAACGTTTATTTATTTAAGATGAATTAATTCCAAAAATATTTTATAAACGTATACTTTCAAAAATCACTTTAGAAATCCCTTAAAAATCAAAATCGTTATTTTTAAACTTCTAAATTGGATTCGATGATGCAACACATCAAATAGTCAATCACGATTTTCAAACATCATATATCGATATGATAAACAATCAAATATCACAATATTTGAATCAAATAAATATTTGTGAGGAATCCAGTTGGATCCCTCCAACCTGTTTCCCTGCATCCACAGACATTAGCACAATACCAATTCCGCTTCGAGACGGAATATCGCGGTATATGGGATTTTATAAAATATTATCCGCTTAATAGGCGGCGCAATAGGGTCTCATCCGCTATACAATGCGGGAAATCAATCAACTGCAATATATACATATGCCAATATATATATATTGCTATATATATAGATATATCCTACTATATCTAATATCACAATCAAGCAAACAATCAATAAATAACTGCAAATCCAACTTATAAATTTTTGAGTGAGAAGTTCTCACCTTTGCTTTTATTAGCAATCCATTTCCTTCTTGACTCGATTTTTCTTGATTTATACATTGTATAAATATTTACACAATTTATTAATATTCGAACAAATCGAATAATAAATTTTTCATTTGATAATTTCGATTCATCGGTGATTTTATTTTAATAGTTAAATTAACTGATAGTTTTATTTAAACCAATTTCTTCTTTAATAAATTTGATTAACTAAAAATTTAAATTTTTAAACTAAATTCTCTTTAAATAAATTATTTTTATACACTAAAAATTAAATAAGTTAATTTAAACCAATTTGTAAATCCTCACCGACTTATTTAAATTTACTTCTCCTTTAATAATTTTATTTAATTTCAATTTATTTTTAAAACTAAGTTTTCCTTTATTAAATTATTTTACCTAACAAATTTTTCTTTTAAAATTAATTTAAATTAACCAAGGGTTTTATTTTGAACTTAATAATTTGAATTGTAAACAAATTTTCTTTTACTGTATAAAACTATTTATTTATATATATATATATACATATTTCTTGATAATTCAAGAATTTAAATCGTTTTAACTTACTGTATATATTTTTTTATACGTCTTTAATCATACAATTTTATAAAATAAAATAAATAAAAATAATACCTTCACTGCAAAACTCAACTCAGGTGACCACCTCCCTACCGCAAGTCGAACGCGGTCTCCACTGACTCGCGCGCCGCTAGTTGCCCTGAATCGCATGCGCAAGCTTCGACTCCGCCCCATCATCGTGCGCGCGCTCGTGAGCGTCGCCGCCACCTCATCCTCCCCTCGCGCGCGATGCCGAGTCCAACGTTTCACGCGCCTCCATGCTCGATATAAGATCGGCACCTGCTCGTGCCCCCAAATCCCACAGCCACCATCGCCCCTCGCCGCCTCGCGCTCGAACCGCGCAATCGCCCAATACATCCAACGCCACCTCTACTCCATCGCGACGCTCGAGAATCCCCTTTTTCAATTTGATGTTGCTGCCTTAGGGTTTTCGGTTCAGGGCTACGGACATTTTTAATTTTTTTTATTTGCTTCACTTTGAATCTGAAGAGGGGGGCCGAGATAATTATATTCGAATGAGGTATGCGTTACACGATTTATTTCGTGAATTTAGGCGTGATCCTAGGCGTGATTAAAGGAGATAACGTGATGTGCTTTGACTAATTATAATTTAAATTTAATTTGAATTCAATTTGATCTTGGCGCGTTTATATATCGTATGCTCACATATAAACTCTGAAAAATACGAAATTTGAAATTTGAGAATAATTCAATATTACGGACCCAGTGGAACTGGTTTCGTCGAATTCCTAGACTGTGCCTCGGACGGCTATTTTTAAATATCGATTCAAACGATTAAAATTTCAAAACTGAATAAAGCAGTTTCAAATTCAATTCTGAAGCTTCTATTACCTCCAGTATTATCAATATGAATTTTACAAGCCTTTGAAATATTTTTAATCGGCTTAAAATTGAAGATTCAAATTTTTATTCACTTCCAATAGATTAAGTTCAAAAATTTAATCGCCAAATTCATTCTGATAATTCGAAATTCAAGTCAAACCATCATTCAAATATTTAAAATAAATTAAATATTTTCAATCTAAATTGTTCAAAATTCTGGGTCGTTACAGTACGTTTCGTGGGAAACGAGTTTGGATTCGATGATGGAGCAGTGAAGTGCAAGGGCTAGTCACTACTAATCCTGAGGATATTTCCAAATTGGATGTAGTTGGAATAGTGCCTTCGGTTCCGTTCGAACCCGGGACGGACTTGTATGGACGAATGCTTGGGGACATCGTCATGTGGACGATGGGCCTTCTGAGGGATATGTTCTGAAAAGGTAACGCTTAGCCTCAAGCCTCATCAACCGGAAGTGACTGAAAATCAGGGGTTATGCAGCAAGGCTAGGTGGGTAGCACCCAAGCAGGGTGAGGTCATCCCTGTCTAGATGTCCCTTTTTATTTCGGCTTTGTAGGCGGTTGCTGATCCCAACTGTGGGGTGATCTCACTCAAGATTATCCAGTAAGGAGTAGTTCCGGTCTTGTGTTGCAGGGGAGCGGGCGTACTCCTCGGTACTGTGATCTAGGCCACATACTGTGACAGGTGGTACCCCAGTGCCTAGTCATTAGTTGGAAATCCATTCTCCCTACGAGCCTTGTACGAGTTTTTTTTGTATTACCCACTCTGTGGCTAGTAGCTGGAATTTAATAGATGTAACAATTTTGGCTATTTTATAAGTATTTGTATATAGACCCTTTTATAATATCAGAGGATTTCTATAAAAATTGTTTTAGCTATCGTAAGGTAAAAACCCGACATGTTTATTTGTGGCGTGGTCTTACGAGATGCTTTTGTTTTCAAAGGATTTTAGAAACTTTAATAATCAATTGAGTGTGATTTCTCACGCTGGTATCCCAGACTGACTCGTGTGTTATTTAACTATAATGCTCGGGTCAGACCGAGTATTATAGGATACAGGATATGATGTTGTGGAGCCCAAGAGACGAGTAGGATGACGATACGTACTTTCGTACTTGTTTTATATATCCCACTGTGTTGATTAGCTGTGTATCCAGTTGTATATCCAGTTGTATGTTATTGATGTTGATCTGTGATTGATGTACTCTGATGATGTAATATATAAACAGATATATTTGATTTTATGTAAAGATTGTTAATATCTATTATATTTTATTCCGCTGCGATGGCTAGATTCTGATGTTGTTTCCTATTTTCTTCTTCTACCTCTTCTTCTTTAACCCAAATGGTTCGTATTTTTGTACAACTTGAGTTGATTTAGGTTGAATAGTGTTGACTCAAGAGGTACGGATTTGCGGGTCGTTACACTTGGTATCAGAGCTTAGGTTGGTGATAACCTAGGCTCTGGTGGGAATTACTCAATTAAATTAGAGTCTGTAGTACTCTAAAATGAGTTTGAGCGTATTAATAGATATGAGCGCGTATTTGTTAGTGAATATAAATTGTTTTAATATTGTGTTGATTGAATTATTGAGTGGCATATGAACCTTCATCGGCACTATCTGGACAACTGTATCGAAGGGATTTCTAAACACTTGAATAGATAGTTCGACACGGTATTGTTTTAAATGTGAGCGAATGAAATAATTTTACCCAGAAATATATTTTGATATAAAGAAAAGTTTTTGTAAACTATTTTAGCTAATATATGGTTGCTTGGATGTTAGGAAGAATAATATTAAAGTATTATCATTGTTACGAGGAAATTTAACTAGAAATTGAAAGTATAACTGAAAATTAAGGAAAATAAATTCATTTATAAAAGGAAGTTTATAAATATAAATTATCAACATGGTTTATAAATTGAAATATGAACAAATGGAAATTTATATTAATGAATTATAGTTAAAATTGATTTAAGCAGGATTTCAAACTTTAAAACCCCGGAGATTTTGGAAGTATTTTGAAGACAAATAATAGCATTATTGTTTTAAAAAGTATTTCTAAAAGGAAATTGTTCCAAATAAATTTTGGGAAGGGATATAGCATTGAATTCACTTCAGTCGCTGGAAAATAACTTCGGTGATGACTGCAGCATCATCGATGTTCATTTTCGAGTTTCTAAGTGACAGATTGCCACCAAATTGATTTGTTCAGGAAAACCTATTTGTTTTTGAAATTTCAAAGGCAATTTGACGGAAATAAAAACCAAGATTGGTTTAAATTTTTAAGAAGTGTGATTTGTGATGTTGGAGATTTCAAAATGATTTGAAACCAAAGCCGGGTGTTTAAAAATCCTGATGAGATAGGTTGTAAGCTTATAAATTAAGATAATTTTTAAACCAGGAAGGAAGTATAAGCATTGAATGTTGGAAATTTAAATTCAAGGTGAAAAGTTAAAAATGAAATTAACTTGGATTGGGGAATAAAATTTAAATGGATTGAAATTAATTGAATAGGTTGAAAATAATATCCAGTGGAATAGAAAATCCAAAATAAATATTGTTTGATGTTTTGGAAATAAAACAAAAATTCAAAACTTGAACTATAAAATAAATTGAACTTAAAAAAATTTAATGAAGAGATTTTGAGATTAAAATCAAGTTCTGGATTATAAATTGGGGAAAACTATTTAGATAATAAATTAGATAACGAAATATGTAATGGAAACCTAATGTAGTTAAATAGAAGTTGAATTGTGAGTTTATGATGAAGTTTGGAAATAAAACTCAAGTTATAAATTAAAGTCGACTTAAATTGTTGGTGAAGTAAATGTAATTGAAATGCGAGTTCATGAAATTGGGTGGTAAATTGAAAATGGATAGTGGATTCAGAACTTGAGTTATAAATTAAAATTTAACTTGAAGAGTTAACAAATTAAATATAATTCGAAATGTATCGAATAAAAATGAAATTGGATTAAAATAGTAATGGTTTGTATTGCGAATAAAATCCAAATAAGTAGAAATAAATTGGAAATGGCCTTGTAATCAATTGAATGAGTTGAATCTAGAAAATTTAAATTTTATAATAACTAATTAAATAAAATTGTAGATTTAAAATGAGATTTAATTGAGATAGAATTAAGTTGTAAAATGAAAATGAGCTTAAGTATAAAAATTTGAAATAAATTGAAGTAAATTAACTTAAGCTAAATAGATGGAGGAGAGTTGAATTGAATTCAACTTAAAACTAAGGATAATGATATTGGATTGGTTTTAAATCAAGTGAAAATAAATTTGAACCGAAATAAAATTTGGTACGTTATAGATAATATTTAATGGAATGAAATTCTTAATTAAATAATTGTAAACCATTTAAATTGTTAAGGAACTGAAATAAATTAGTGACAATGAGAAAATAGAATGTTTTCAAGTAAATAGAATGGATTTAAATGAATGCGGATAAGAAATGAATCGCAAATGAATGGATCGTGAATAGAATTGAAATGATTATTGAATGGATTAGCCAGGATTGGTTTCAAGCTAAATAAAATAGTTTTGGGTAAACAAAGACGGATATGGAATGAAAATGCAAGTGTATCGGTTGGGAGTAATGTAGAATGGGATATTATTAATAATAAATTGAGTTGGAATCAATTTAAAATGGTCATCGGCTTAAGTGGTTATTTACTTGAATGAATATTACCAATTTGCATGAGAAAATTGGTCGTTGGACGAAAATAGAAGAAAATAAAATTCTATGAATCATTGCAAGTAAATAAAATTGATTTTTAAATCAATTGGAATAATATGGGTTTGTTGAAAATTAAAAATGAATTGAATGTAAGCGATTGAGTTTTAAACCATTCAAATTGATGAAGTTGTATACGAATGGATTGTAAACCATTCAAATTTAACGAAAATGGTTATAAATTAATTGAAACAGTTGAATTAGTATGAAAACTATATAAATTGCTTACGGAAAATGTTTGGTGTGCATTTCTTTTAGAATTCATGTGTTTGACTATTGCAAATAAATGAAATGTTGTTAAACTTCATATATATGGAACTTACATGTTTAAATTGAGTAAGTACAGGTACCTGGAAGTAGTGTAGCTAGATTGGGTTTGCACTAATTGCTAAAATTATAAGCCGCTTGCTTAAAAATGCTAAATAAGGTACGCCTACGCAATAAAAATTGGAAATATGAATTGTTTTTTTGTTTTCCGACCGGGTGGGTCGATGTATATATATTTATATCTTTTGTCAAATTGCAAAAGCTCCTCCGTACAAATGGGACTCTGCCAAAAAATTTTGGAAATTTTAGGAGTTAGAAATTTTTTGAAAAATTTGAAAATTTTTGTTAACGACAAAACGGTTTCAAATTGGAAATTGAATAAATTAATAAATGAAACTAATTAAAATAATGACATAAATTAGTTATAAATGGAAAATAAAATTCAAATATTCAGAGTTGAAGATAAATTGAATTCATATGGAAATGAAAGAATCGGTTTGAATAGAATTAGATATAAACTAGAATGGTGAAGTGAAAATAAATAAAGGAGCATATAAAATGCTTATACTAACTTAAGAAAGGAATGGTGAATTCTTAAATGAAAAATTGATACTACAAATATAATCTAAGTTAATATTTGAATGAATAGATATTGACATTTTGTGAGGAAGTCGATAAAATGTTTTTGGAATATTGTGATTGGATATTAGTGCTAAGCAGGATATGCAGGGAAGAGAAAAAAAATTGATTTTGATTTCAGAAGATAAATTTGAATTGCCCGACAAAAGGTATGTATTTAAATTTTGGTATGAAATTTGATTGGGTTTTTTATCGTGCCACTTGGCTTTTTGGTTTACTTTTGGAATTTGGAAACCCGTAGAGGCCTTTTGTAGTTGTACCGAGCTAGCCGCGCAAAGGAGACACTGGCAAAATTTATCGAAAATTTAGAGAGTTAGAAAATTTTTGAGAAAATTTTGATAATTTAAATTTGGATTTAAATTTAAATTTGAATGGTTGAATGAGTAAAGTTATTTGAAAACTATGAAAGGTTTTGGGAAGATGGTTGAAGTAATAGTGGGTCTTTAATAAAAGAATATGTTATGGCAAGTTAATTAGACTGTTTGGTTTTGGAAAATAGTAATGGGTATTGGATCATTCTTCCTAACTAGTAATTTTGGGGACGAAATTCTTTTAAGTGGAAGGAATGTGACAACCCGGAATTTTTAAGCTTTTGAAATTGGAATGTTAAATTTATTTTTAAATATTTAAAAGTGAATTTTTAACTTGAATTCAAGTATTACTAATTACTTGATAATTAAATTATTGAATTACATAATTTGAAGTTGAGCTAAATGTTGAATATGGAGTTTTAAGCCTGTTAAAAATAATTTGAAGGCTTATAAAATTTATATTGATAACTATGAAGATAATAGAAGTGGTAAAATTGAAATTAACAGTGGTTTGTTCAGTTTTAAAATTTTATAGTTAAATTGAGTTTAAAAATAGCCTTCCGAGGCACAGTCTTGGAATTCGACGAAACCAGTTCCATTGGGTCCGTAATATTAAATTATTATAGGATTTCAAATTTTGTATGGATCGGAGTTGTTGTGTGACCGTACGTTAAGTAAACGTCCTGAAATTTATATCGAAAATTTAAATATAATATGTGTGCCTGGTCAAAATGTTTCAACATCAGCCGCCTTCCTTTTCCATCACAACTTTTCACTAGCACTGTAGCTGGTTTCCTCAACAAGCTTCCCTCTTTAATAATTACAGCCGAACCCTTCCCATCTTCGTTCAGAAAAAATAACAAAAGAGAAAAAAAGAAAAAAAATGGCGGAACGAAAGGAAGTTATAAACGAATAAAAATCAAATATAAGGGGGCCAAGCAAAATCTCCTCTTCATTCCCAAAATCTTGTTTCTCTCTAAAAAAAAGGGGTCGAACCCCTTTCGTTTCAAATCAATTTCGCATCGGCAAAAAATGGGGTAGCGCTCGCGTATGCTCATCATCGGAGGCTGATCGATCGGTGAGTAGGACGTGCTCGCGCTCGCGAGATTTAGGGCATCGCTTGAGGGATGTGTCGATTGTGCATCGCGTTTGTGCCAGCGATGCTCGCCATATCAGTGGCAATGCTCAGATGAAGAATCGAGTACGGAGGCGCACGATTTTGGAGGAGGGGTAGGTCATCAAGCAAGTCGAAGCTGTGGCATTTTCAGCTAGGTCGAGATTGATTTAGGCATTGCAGAGGTATATTTACATAATTTATTTGAAGTTTAAATCTAATATGTATATATAAATATAGGAATTTTGAACCCATATTTTTATTTGTTTATATATATATATATATATAAATGTTAAAAAATTTAAACAGTGCAGAAAATTTATATTATTTATATACAGCAAAGAAGAAAGAAAGGAAATTTGATGTTAAGAAGTTTTATTTTTTATTCTTGTTTTTAAGTCAATCTTAATTTGATTTTAACATATGTAGATAAATAGTAAAAATATATATACAGGGTTTTGAAAAGAATAAGAGTTGTATAAAAAAAAGTTCTGAAGTAAGAAAATTTATTGTCTTGCAATTTATAATAAAATATGTATGTGTATATGATTTTAGAAAATATAAGAATCCGAAATTAACAGCAAGATAAAAAGACTTTTGTATGGAATTTATTATTTTTAAGATGCTATGGGTACTAAAATAAATTTGTAAAGAAAATTTAGTTTTAAATCAAATTTTGTAGTTGAATAAATTTATCGGAGGAAATTTGTTTAAACCAAATTCATTAGTTTAAAAATTAAAATATTAATTAAATTAAAAAAATTATAATGGCAATTGAGTATTCGATTATTTCGAATATTAGTAAATTATATAAATTGTTTATTTAAGGTCAAACATCAAGGAATCCAAGGCAATATTGAAGTGGGTTGCGAATGAAAATCCAAGGTGAGTTAATCTCACTCAGCTGAATTTAATTTAAAATTTAAATAGTCAAATTTAAACAATTGATTGATTGATTTGATTTGGTGTGTTATATATAGTAGTATATCTTGGAATGTTTTATTTCCCACATTAAATGTGGATGATTTTATATTTCAAAACCCATATACCGTGATATTCCACCTTGAAGTGGAAATGATATTTTATGTTGTGCTAACATCTGTGGGTGTAGGGAAAACAGGTTGGAGGGATCCAACTGGATTCCTCAACACTTATTTAAATTATTCAATGTTCTCTGTGTGATCATTGGATATTCTATGATGAATTATATTAGAATATTGAATGCTATAGTCCGCTTGAATATTTTGGTACTTTGATCTATCTAAATATATAGAATTGGACTTTGAAAAGAAACAAAGGAGTGAACCTTTGAGAAAATAATTATAAAGAATGTAAATAAATTAAGATGAATTGATAAGAATATTAGTGGTTCCAAAATGCTAATTAATAAATTCTGTATATGGAAAGGAATTTTTGATTAAACAGAAAGTTAATGAATTTTAAACTTCAGTGTTATTATTTAAAAGAACAAAACATTTATTTAAAATTTAAGATTTAAATTATTGAAAAGAATAAAGAAGATATCGGGAAAAAGGCTGAAATTTGTATATTTCAGTAAAGATTTAAAATCAAACGGAAAATAATAACAATAATAGTAAAGTCCATAATTAATGAATTTTGAAATGAACCGAGTAAGTAAAGAAATTTATTTCAAATAGAATAAATTGGAAATCAGTTTGGGAAATTGATTTAAGTGATTGAAGTTGGAATTTTTCTCTGGATAACCAAGTACGTTTTTAAAGTAATTTTTAAATATAAGTTAAAAGTTTTAAAGTTATTTTAAAAAGCAAGTTTTGGATTATTATTTCTAATATTTAAATTCTAAAGTAAGTATTTTCTTTTAATCTATTATAGCAAAAAAAATTATTTAAAAAGTGACTCACTATTTTATTTTTAAAAGTGAAAATCTAGTTTTATATTTTATTAAATAACCTTATTTTCAAATATTCGTATAGTATGTATTTTTAACAAATTATTGAAGTAGTTTTAACTTGAATGTTTTAAAGTATATTTTAAAGTAAAGTGTTTTAAATTATTTTAGAAAAATCTAGTTTTGTGCTTGGTGATTTCAGTGGAGGTAGAAAATATTTGGGAAATTTATTCTGTAAAAAGAAAGATGGTTTGAAACTGTTTTCAAAGAGTTGAAAATAGAAATATATCGTGTGAAGATATTTTTGAGGTTAATAAATAATTTGGAAAATTATTTATTGTTTGATGGTTGTTTGTGAATGTTAATTGATAGTTGAATAACCGACTATCAATATTGGACAAATGCGTTGATTGTTCCGAAAAGACCGGGATCGAGATTTATTTCTCGAAAACCATTTCGATCCGGTTTGTACGTTTCGTGGGAAACGAGTTTGGATTCAAAGATGGAGCAGTGAAGTGCAAGGGCTAGTCGCTACTAATCCCGAGGTTATTTCCAAAATGGATGTAGTAGGAATAGTGCCTTCGGTTCCGTTCGAACCCGGGACGGACTTGTATGGACGAATGCTTGGGACATCGTTTGGTGGACGATGGGCCTTCTAAGAGATATGTTTTGAAAAGTTAACGCTTAGCCTCAAGCCTTATCAACCAGGAGTGACTGAAAATCAGGGGTTATGCAGCAAGGCTAGGTGGGTAGCACCCAAGCAGGGTGAGGTCATCCCTGTCTAGATGTCCCTTTTTATTTCGGCTTTGTGGGCGGTCGCTGATCCCAACCGCTGGGTGATCTCACTCGGGATTATCCAGTAAGGGGTAGTTCCGGTCTTGTGTTGCAGGGAGCGGGCGTACTCCTCGATACTGTGATCTAGGCCACGTACCGTGACAGGTGGCCACCCAGTGCCTAGTCATTAGTTGGAAATCCATTCTCCCTACGAGCCTTGTACGAGTTTTGTTTGTATTACCCACTTTGTGGCTAGTAGCCGGAATCTAATAGATGTAGCAATGTCGGCTATTTTATAAGTATTTGTATATAGACCCTATTATAATATCAGAGGATTTCTATAAAGATTGTTTTAGCTATCGTAAGGTAAAAACCCGACATGTTTATTTGTGGCGTGGTCTTACGTGATGCTTTTGTTTTCAAAGGATTTTAGAAACTTAATAATCAATTAAGTGTGATTTCTCACGCTGGTATCCCAGACTGACTCGGGTGTTATTTAATTGTAATGCTTGGGTCAGACCGAGTATTATAGGATACATGATATGATGTTGTGGAGCCCAGGAGACGAGCTGGATGACGATACGTACTTTCGTACTTGTTTTATGTATCCTGCTATGTTGATTAGCTATGTATCCAGTTGTATATCTAGTTGTATGTTATTGATGTTGATCTGTGATTGATGTACTCTGATGATGTAATATATAAATAGATATATTTGATTTTGTGTAAAGATCTGTTAATATCTATTATATTTTATTCCGCTGCGATGGCTAGATTCTGATGTTGTTTCCTATTTTCTTCTTCTACCTCTTCTTCTTTAACCTAAATGGTTCGTATTTCTGTACAACTTGAGTTGATTTAGGTTGAATAATGTTGACTCAAGGGGTACGGATTTGCGGGTCGTTACAGGAAATGTTCAAATGAAACTTCTCCATTGCACATAATATAGATTTATCTACAGATAACATAAAAGAAGATGTAAATACCACGAGGATGTAGATTCCCCTGAATTTTAATTAACATTACTCATAATAGTTGGATAAATTAAATTGAATAATGTGAATTATTAGGGAGATGAGATTAATAAATCCAATGGTCATGTCTTAATGAATGAACTAAAATAAGTCTTAACTAAAATAAAGAGGAATTTCCTAAGTGGTAAACTTGGAAATGAGGCAACATTTCTTAGTATAAATCTCTTCCTCCACTTTAATAAATTTTCACTCTCTTATTCATAACTCCTCACCAACTTTTGACCGGTCATTAAAATCTCCATGAAGGGCAATAAATTGAAGAAAAAGTTTGGAAATTATCTCATTCTTCAATTAACCAATCAAGGTGAATAATCATATTTATCATCACATTTTTCTATGTTTGGATCGGTTATGGGCTATACCTGATTCATTTTTGTGATTTTGGTTAGGATATAACCATTTAAACTTTTGTTTGGGGTAAGATATAGGTGTTTTAAATGTTAATGAGCTAATTAACACGTTTTTATTCGGTTTTGGTTAAATTATGAGTTGTTTTGGTCTTCATATGCTTTGAAATTTTAATATGTTAAAGTATATGATTTATCATATTTTTGGTGATTTTTGAGGATTTTTCCTTAGTGATTTACTAAGGTAATTAAATTATTTAAGCCTAAGGGCTAAATTGCAAAATTGCCTTCGAATTAGTCAATTCGGCGGGAAGCTTGCAACGCGAAAATTTAATTGGAGAGGATTTTTAAGCAAAAGGTTAACTTTTGTATACTTTTACTATTTGAAAATACAAGAGAAGGCTCCTCCACCAATAAAAACTAGACAAGCAAGGTAAAAATCACTTCAGTAGGCCCAGTTCTATCATCGACTCCAACAAGCCCGCTTTTACCCTTTCGATGAAGTCGAAAGGTATCTTTTGTCTAATATGAAAGGTAAACAATTACCTTCCAACAAGGTCGAAAAGTAGGCACGATATCTAAGGAAGGAAGGGCGAAGGGATGGGGAGGCTGCTTCCTTTGCTTTCGAATAAGTTGAAGGGGGACCCTTCGACTCTATCATTTTATAAAAGACTAAATTTTATATATATTCAAGAAGAGGTTTCGAAGGGGATCTTTGAAAGTTCAAACCTTCAAAGGAATTGTTTTAAATGTTTTCTAAAATGGTTTTTTAATCTTTTCGACTAAGTAGAAGGGATGTCTTCGACAAAGTCGAAGGGAAAGAAGGGGAAGAAGAAGGGGTTACTTCTGAACCTCCCATTGTTTTTAAATATAAAAGTTTTAATACCTTTCGACAAAGTCGAGGGGTAAACCTTCTGACATGGACGGAAGTATACTTTCGAAGGGTTGAATCCAACACCAAAAACTTCATTATTTTTGAAAGATTTCGAAAGGTGTTGAATTGGTTACCTTCAATGATTGTGAAAGGTTTTGAGCTTCAATGATTTCGAAAGGCTTTGAGTTTCATTGCTTTCGAAAGGTTTATAAATGGTTCTATAAGGAGAATACCCTAGGCTTTCGACAAGTTCGAAAGGTAGAATCTTTCGACTAGGTCGAAAAGGAACCTTCCGATAAGGTCGAAAGGTAGGACTATTCGGCAAGGTCAAAAGGTATGATTGTGATGCTTTCAAAAGAAAGGTTTTCAAAGGGGCTAGCTTTGAATGTTTATTTGCTTTCGAATGGGACTTCGAAGGGTTTTAAGTGGCTGTTTTTAGCCAATTTTCTTAAGTAAAATTTTGCTAAGTCGAAGGGTATGATATCCCGGAATTTCGAGGAATTTAAAATGTGATAATCTACTTAATAAATTATTTTAAAATTGATAAAATTATTATTTTCAAATATAAATAACCAAAATAATTAACAATACGATGATTTCAAATATAGTTATAAATAGATTTTTAAATAAAATAATTATTTTCAAATGTAATTGGTGTTGTTTTATAAAATGGATTTTTAAGTAAAGTTATTATTTTCAAATTTAATTTGTGTTTGTTTAAAATTAATATATATTTGAATTGAATGTTAAATTAGAATTTTAATTGAATTTTAATTTAGATTTAAATTTGAATTTAAATGAATATTTATATCTTAAAAATATTTTGACTTTAAAATATATAAGTGGGTTTTTGTTTGAAATAAGATTTGTTTTTCCTTAAAGAATATTATTTATATAAATTTGGAAAGTGTTTATTAAATTATAAAATAAATACAAAAAGGTAATATTAACATTATAAAATAAATTAAATATATTATATATGATTTTATTTAAATTATAATTGGTTTATATTCTATTTTCTTTAAAGATTTTATTTTTGTAAAATTTAGAAAGCATTTATTAATTTACAAATATATTTATTTATTAGGAAAATTAATTTAAAAATATTTTAAAATCTTTTAAAAATAAATAAAAATGAAAGATTACAAGTGTTGGTTTATTAAACCAAGATAAATACACATGTAAGTTAATAAATTATGGCTAATGACAAGTGTTGGCATTGTAAACAAGTGTCAAATTTATTTTTGTTTTCTTTAATTCTAAAATAAATCCAAATTTACATGATATAAACATATATCTTCTCCTTCCCATTTCTTTTTACCTTCTCAATTTTTTTTTTAAAATTCAACCTTGTAAAACCATTTTTTTAAAAACCAGAAAGTATACATGAATTAAATATGAAACCCTTTTCAAATAATCACCTCCTCAAACCTAAATCAAACTTGAAAACATTTTTCAAATCTCAGATCAAAAACTAAACCCTATAGCCATTTTTCTTACCTGAGATTTGCAAGCAACCCTGTAATCACCTCCTCAAAACAACTCAAACCTGAAACCCTTCCCAAAACCAAAAATTCTTGAATCAAACCTGAAATCCTCTTGAATCAAAACTTTCCCAAACTCCAGTTCAAAAATCTGTGAAACAAATTCTTTAACCATTTCCTCTCAGGCTTTTAAGATTTTCAAAATGCAAGCATGTAAACACATTTTTCAAATATGTTAGCAAGTTTGTAACCTTCTCAAGCAAGCAAATCGGAAGCAAATAAATAACCGAAGTTCAATCTTTAACAACAGTAGCTTCAGTTCAATTTTGAATCATCTCAGCAAATAAGCTTCAACATAGCAGCAATGCAAAGTTTCAAATGTTCAAAGTTTTTCAAGTTTTCCAGTTTCAAACTGTCAAGTTTCAAATTGTTTTCTTCTGCAAAATTCAAAGCTTCCAGCCTCTGCCTCTTTAAAAATTTGGTGAGAAAACCTTTTTAAATTCAAAACTTAGCAAGTAAATATTTTTTTGCTTGTGAAATCTATGGTGAATGATGCTTTGTTGCGCATACATATGTGGTATATCTGTGTTTATGAATTTATGTAGGTATGCATGCCAGAAACAAGAAAACTGGCTTTGTTCTTGTTTTTTTACAAACTTTAACTTTCAGAAATCAAGATCTAAACCTCTAAATCCTATTAGACCCAGATATTCAACTTTCAAAAATCAAGATATAAACCTCTAAATCCTTTTAGACCCTGATATTCAAACAAAAGTTGTTTGCATTTGTTGGATTTTTATTTTAAAAATAGTTTAAGAACATTCAGTTGGAATAATATCTGAAAAATGAAAAAAAATAGTAAATATTATAAACATGTTAAAAATCAATCATCACAAATTGTTGAGTCAGGAATATTATCTAAAACAAATTCGAAAACTATGAATTTTAAAAAGGGAATCATGATTTATAATGTTGTTTTGGGTGAGAAATTTTAGTTTGACTGGAAACTGTATTTGGGGGAAATTCTAATGACCAAGGGGTCTGGGTTGATCGGGAATTGGTCTGGAGATAGGGGAAGGTACGGGAAGTCTAGGAAAAATGGAAAGAAGGTGGATAATCCACCGTGGCGTCGGCGGTGAGGTGATCTAATTTATAACCCTAGTTTTGGTCATGTTGGAAGATTTGATTTCTGCATTTTCTCTGGTGCATCGAGTGGCTTGGGATTTGAGGAAATGGTATCTTGGTGTGTCGGCATGGCATAGTCGGGGGAGGGGGGGGGGGCGGAGGGGGCGGGGGAGCAGCTCCGATGATTGGAGTCGTGGTTGCAAGCAAACTTTCTGGTAGTAGTTTTTGCTGTTGTTTCATCCGAGTTTCTCAAATTTGATTTGAGGCTCGTGCTTGTGGTTGGAGGATCGGGAATTGATGTATAGGTGATTGTGTCTGGGACCACGACAGTGGTCATCATCCCGTAGCTAAGTGTGCAGGTGCACAGGGGACTTCGTGACTGAGTTTGGGATTATGGTTTGGACTCGAAGGTAACATCGGGTTTTGAGGGAGATAGCTCAGGTTTAAACTCGAGTATGTTCGTGTGTTTTATCTACTTGTTTTCAATTAAGAAAAATCTATGTTTTAAAAAAATGGGTTGAAAGGGAGGTTTACATGGGATTTAACCCGAGTTTTCTTCGGGTTTGACCCGAAGTTAAGTAAAGAGCAGATTGTAAAAGTCTTAAAATAAATGTGTATTTGAAATTTAAAATTTAAATCTAGTTTAAACTTTCTTATTTAAAACTTACTCTTTTTGTAATTTTTCTTTAACTATTAATTAAGAAGTTTTGAAAATTTGATTGATTTCAATTTAGTGAAATTTAAAATGATTTTAAAACATTAATTTAAAATGAAAGTTTAAGATTTTGATAAAAGTAAGTTTTAAAATTCAAATTGAAATTAGTTTTCAAAACCTCTACTTGATAATATTTAAGTTATTTAAGGAAGTTAAGTTTTGTTAGCTTTAAAATTATCAAGTTAAAAGATTATTTATTCTAAAACTTAATTAATGATGTAATTAAGTAAAGGTAATTATAATGTTAAAATGTTTTAAAAATGTTAATTATAATTATGGTATATATAAGATAATGTTTTATCTTAAGATAATAAAGGCTTAATGCCTTGAGATTAAAGAAGTTAATTGAGGGAATTAAGTATAACTAAGTAATTTGATTAATTAATTATAAAGGATTAATTAAGTAATTGATTAAGAGTAATTAATTGGTTTAATTAATAATTAATTAGGAATTATTATTTAATCAATTAAAGGTTAATTAATTATAATTAAGGATTATTAATTAATGGTTGTTAATTAATGATTAGAGATTAATTAATTGAGTAAGTAAGTAATTAAGAATTAATTAATCAAGTAATTAAGATTTGATTATTTTAGTAATTAGAGAGTTGTTAATTAAGTAATTAGAGGATACTTAATTAATAATTAAGATGTACTTAATTTTTAATTATGTTTTATTAATTAATAAGTAGGTTTTATTAATTAATACTTAAAGGATGATTAATCAAAGGTAATTAAGGATTAATCAAAGGTAATTAAAAATTAATCAAATGTAAATTAAGGGTTGATTAACTATTTAATCAACTAGTGATTAAAGATGAATTAATTTGTAATTAAGGTTGTTAATTAATAATCAAGTTTATTAATTGATAATTAATCAGTTAATTAATTAATTATAAGATTAATTACGGATTAATTAATTTGTATTAAGAGGTATTGATTAATAATTTTGGTTATTAATTATAGTTAATGGATAATTAATCAGTTAATTAAAGGTCAATTAATTGATTATAAAAGTAAATAAGGATTAATTACTTTGTAATTGAAGGAGATTAATTAATAATTGAGGTTTATTAATTGATAATTAAAGGATAAATTAATCTGTTATAGAGATTAATTAATTGATTGATAAGATAATCAAGGAGTGATTATTTAATTAAAGGTTCGTAATTAATTAACGATTTTTAAGCAGGTTTAGGTGATTAATTCTTAAGTAATTAATTTAATTTAAGTTGATTAAATTAATTATAACATGAACTAATAATTCCTGTTTATGGATGATTGTTTGTGTAGAATATTTGAATTGGATGATATCTATTGGATGATATGCTGTGATATTCTGTGATATGATATTAGATATATTAGTGATAAATCTGTGATATTTATCTATGTTAAATGCTGTGTGAATTCAATATATTGAATTGAATTGAACTGAATTGTTTAAACCTATAAAACAACTTGGCCTTTAAGACACGTTTGGATTTCGATGAGACCGGGATCGGGTATCATATTTGATTATCCGAAAACCACATCGATCCAAGTTAAATGTTAGGTCTTGAATTCAAGTGAAGATCAAGTTGAAGACTCCAAATGTAAGAACTATTTGTCTTTAAAAACTCTGAGGGTGATTCCAATACGACTATAACGGAGATAGTGCTTTCAGGTTCGAAATGGAGTTTCAGAGTGCAAGGGTTATTGTCGTTAACTCCGAGGGTGATTCCAAAATGAGTGTAATGAGATAATGCCTTTAGTTTCGTTCGAACCCAGAATGAACTGTATGGATTGAATGCTTTTAGAACATCGTCAGGTGGACAATGAGCATTCTAAGATAGATGTGTTCTATAAAGGTAATCGTAGCCTCAAGCCTCATATAATGATCCTGACTCGACCTTCAAAAAGCGGCACCGAATACGACACTCGTATTCAAATGCCGCAGATCCAAACGTCGAATCTGGTTCGCCGGAGCTTATAACACATTGAGTACAACACAGTGGAAGAAATGAAATAATACATTTGATATACAATATTTGATACAATGATGATACAATAGAACGATGCAATGGATATCAATACTATCAGAGATACAAGAAATAAAAGCGAAAGAAAATGTCTTCAATGCCAAAACTAGCTCGAACCCTCATCAAGTTGCATGAAGCTAAGCAAGGTCAGCTGTGAATGCTGAAGTTTAGCAAATGCGATCCACGAATTCAAAAGGCTTTGAAGGTTAACGAATCAATTCCTACTATTCGACTATCTGGAAAACCCAACTCTAGACTGCCCGTGTGGAAAATAGTGGGCATCCAGAGTTTAGGAAAGGAACAATAAACTCCAGGTCAGTCGTGGGACTGGTGTGAGCAAACAAAACAGTTTTATCTTTTAAAAACAAACAGCAAAAGCTTTTTATATGTTCAAATCCGCAATGCTTTTTGGAAAATGAAACTGCCATAAAGCCTCCCGTCACACACACCATGCAAACGCAGAATTAGAGGAGATTTCTCCTTATAATAGTCAAAAATGCTTGATACGCGAAAACCATTTTGATATTATTATTAGTGCATAGTGGAAAACATTTCAAAAGTATAATGTTAATCCTAGCCAGCATAGACATTCCGAACTATGCGTACTACAGCTACCATCCAAACAGTGAGGCGCCACCATAAGTAGATGGTAGGTAATACAACTAAAACCGTACAAGGTGCGTATTGGATGAATGGATTTCCAACAAATGGTCAGGCTAAGGAACATCCTATTGCCACATGGGAACGCCTCTGGAGGGACGCCCCAAGAACCTACCCGGCTCTCTGCTAACATAAGGCCGGTCTACCCCCTTCCCTGGGGTAAAACCTAAGATATGCCACCCCCAGTCGTTTGCGACCTTTATCCGAGGGCCCTCTACACCAACAACATCACACAGTAATAAATATACTACAGTGTCCACATGAGTAAGTATCTGAGCTCCATACCATGATACCACCCTTTTCCAGAAGGAATGGTCATACCCTAGGGGAGCTACCCTTGAAACCTTGCCGCATTTTTCCTATTTCGACCATTACCGGTTTGTGAGGCTCGATGAGGTCTCGTCCACTACGTTTTTTCACAAAGCCATGCTTTGATCAACAACACTTCGTATGCCACATTACCAAATTGGGAATGTATCACTAGTAACCATCAACTACATAACCTCTGAGCTCGTACGTCTCAGAGAAGGGTGTTAAGCTAAGAGAATAAATCTCCGCCACCAAACAGAAATGTATTTGATAGAAACTGGTTTTACATCTCAAAGTGTAATGTCAGACACACATCCATACAAGTCTGTTCCGGTTCCGAATAGAATCGAAGGCCCTTCCGAAGAAGCCCTTGCAAATCCGGGTATTCACAATTCCGATCGGACTTCCCATCACTTAGGGAATCTCTATAACGGCGCTGTGATGACCCGGAATTTCTGGCAATATCAATTTAATAATCTGAATTAAAAATTAAATTGATTTAATAATCTTTATAATAAGATTTGAATTAATTTAGCAATTCAATAAAATAAATAGTTAATTGATAGATTTTATCTTTTAAAATCAAATATTTGTTTTACATTTATAATATATATAGAATATTGTATATATTATAAACAGGTATTGTTTTAAATGAATCTTGTTTTCTATAAAATTTATATCTTTAGTAAAATTGGAAATTATGATTTTATTTAAAAGTTAAACTTTTTAAAAGCTATTTAATAAATAAAATAAGGTTTTAAATACATAAGATAAGTATTGAAATGAGTTAAAATATTTTAATTCAAGTTTAAAATTTAAATAACAATGAGGTCATTTTGAGTTTCTTTTCAATATAATGTGATAATAAATAATTTATTAATAAAGAAATAATTTCTTTTATAAGTTATTTATGATTATTAAATATTGTTATTTCTAAAAATATACTAATACATTGTTTTAACAAATAAATCTTTAATAAAAATAATTGTTTTCCAAAATTCAAATTTTGTAATTGTATTTGTAAATAAACTAGATTTCAAAATTTATTTTTGAACATGAATTCAAAGTTTTAAATCTAAAGTATAATTGTTTTTATTTTATTTTGATTTTGAATCATTTGTATAAGTTTAATATTTATTCATTTTAAAAATTTTATACATGTAAATAAATACATGATTAACTAATACAAGCTTACATTTATCCTATATTAACATTTAACAAAATACTAATTAACATTTAATTATTACTAATTAATACTTGTGACAAATGTAAACAACTTACAAATTAAATGAGCATGTGTTAATTAATAAATATACTTACTTGACAAATGTAGCATTGTGAAACAAGTGTCAAAAACTTAATTTATCATTTTCTTTTGTTTTTATTTTTGAATAATTTCAGTTTATATAAAACTTTTCTTCCCTCATCAAATTTTCTTCTTATAAAAATAAAGAAATCTGAAGACAAACAACTTAAGAAAAAAATATAACAAACACTTCCATTCAACAACAAAATTCCTGAAATCATTTTCAAATCTACTTCACAAACCTGCATTTATTTAAAAATATGGAATGCATGCATCTGTTAAACATCTGGGATGCAGACAACTGCAATTCAAAAGAACCCTGGATTTCAGTTGAAAGCAAACATACATGCATTATTTCAAAATCTGAAAATCATCAAGCCAGCATTTTTTTTTCCAACCAAAGCAAGTCAGGTACAAAGCAATTTGCAGCATGCATACAGTTTTAAGTAAGGAACAATTCAAGATTTAAGAAAATGAAGCTTTCCAGTTTTATAAAGCAAGTCTCTTTCCAAATTTCAGAGCTCTGCACATCAAGAAAAGGTGAGTAACATTTTAATTAATGAAGTTTAAACATTTTAGAAGTTGCTTGTGGATTTTCTTGTTTCAGTACGAATGATATATGCACTTGTATCAGTTGTTTTCTGTAGAAGTGTTTTGAGTAACTGGATCATGATGTCTCTGTATCTTCTTTTCCCGATGTAAGAATCTGTTCTAATACCATTAACACATAATATAATATATGTTAGTGTTATCAAGGATCACACAAGTCAGTTGTAGAATAAGGAATCATAGTTTAAGATTTTGTCCAAATTAAATAATCAAAATTATTTGAAACTCTCTGGAAACTCAGGTAACAATACTAAAATTGCATATAAATGAAATACCAATCACATTGAATCATTGTTCCAGGAATAAGATCTAAAACAATATTCAAAATTATGATTTTTGAAACTAAATTCACAATTTTTAAAACTTGGTTTAACATGTAGACCTGGTTAGAACAGATAAGGGGATTTTTGGGTTTTTGAGTGATCTAGGAATTTGGGGTGACGAGGTTCTTCTGGTTAGTGGAGGAGTGGTCACTAATGTCGGGAAAAATATTAGGGGGTGTTGCAATTCAACATAATGGTTGCGGTGATGTAATTCTTGATATAACCCTAGTTTTAGATAAGCAATTTGCTTTGGCTGGTTCTTCTTGAAGAAGTGATCGAGTGGTTTGAATTTATGGGTAATGATAATATGTTGGTGGATGGACTCGTGGCCGAAGTCACTGACATGTTGGAGGTCAGAAGGAGGAGGAGGAAGGTTTGACAGGTTTGGGTTTAGAACCTGTATTTCTGTTCCAGGTTTTGGAATGGAAGCGTGATTTCGATTTCGTGAATTCGAAGGAGAATCTGAGTGTGGTAGTTGATTGTGGGGTTGGTTGTCAACGTTGGGAAATCGTCGGAGGAGGCCGATGATGATCGTAGGCACGGTGCATGTGCACCGTGCAAAATTTTAGTTCTTGATGGTGTACTGGGTAGGAGCAGAGGAGAGGTCTTGGGATTAACTCGAGTAAATTTGAATCTGACTCGAAGCTTTGGGCTTGCTGACTCGAAGTGAAATGGAGTGAGCCCGGGAGTATATTATATTACAGTTTCCTGTAGAAACTGTCTGCAGTTTAAATTTCAAATCAAAATTTAATTGAATAAGTTATTATGATAAGATTTAAACGAAGTTTAAATCTGCAGTTAGAATTAGGGCTTTAAAAGATTTTGAGAATCTTATAAGTTTTCAAATTTGAAGATGTTTCAGTTTTTTTTTTTAAAAAAAGAAGGAAGTAAGGAACCTGACAGTTTCTTTCCTAAAAATAGAATTTTCATTTGAACCTGAAATAGAAATTTAAATAGCAAATTTGAATTTGAATTTAAGTCTTGTTCTTAAGGGTTTTGAATCTTCAGTTTTTTTTTTAAAATGAAATTTGAATCTTGAATAGAGCAGTTTTAAATGAAGGTTTAAATCAAAAGTTTGATGCAGGTTTAAACTAAAATAATTTAAATAAGCAATGGTTCCAAGATTTTAAATTTAAAAATGTGGATATTTAAATAAGTTTTAAAATTTGAATGTTTTCAAACTAGTTTAAATTTAAATTGTTAATTAGGAGTAAAATTGTTTCAAGCAAATACTTTAATTTGATTTTCTTTTTGAATTGAAATCAATACAAAATGGTTTATAAAGAAAGTTAAATGATTGTTAACTTGAATTTATAATTTATATAGTAATGTATTTAAAACTTAGTTTTTAATTAAATTAAGTTAATTAAGACTTATCTTATATAAGTTTTATTTTAAGTAATAAAGATGGTTTACATTTACTTTGGAAAGAATAAATGGAATTTAAAATTTGATAATGCTTTAATAAATCATTTTGAATATTTGATTCAAAATGAAATTTGAATTTAAATTTTTAAATGGAATATTTTAAGTACATCTTAATATTTAGGAAATTATTAATAAGGAATGGATTTCCTTAGAAATTATTAAGATATTAAATATAATTAAATAAATTGGATAATTAAGGAATAACTTATTTATTTAATTTATTTAATTGATAATTTGGATTAATTTAAATTTAAGTTAATTAAAAGTAATTAAAAATAATAGTTAATGATGGTCACTAACTAAAGTTTATTTAGATATTAATTGATTAATATGATTAATTTTCAATAATTAATTAAATTAATTAATTAATTAATAAATTGTGAAATTTATTCAAGTTTAATTACTTAAATAAAAATAATTAAGACATTAATTACTTAATGTAATTAATGAAGTTATTGAGTTTGGTTTAAATTAATTAATTAAGTTTAATTAGTTTTAAACATGAGATTTGATAGTAATTACTTGATGTAATTAATGGGATTACTCAGTAAAGTAATTAGAGAAAATTACTAAATGTAATTAATAGATGATATTGGGATTGCGAAAATAATTTGGATTAAATAATCTTGTATAATTAATCAAGAGATTAATTAAAGAAATTAATTAAGGAATAATTAATTTAATAAGTAATTAAGAGTAGTTAATTATAGAATGAGATTAATCAAAGGTGATTAATAATTATGGATTAAATAAGATTAATTACTGAAAGTAATTAATTTAATGGAGTAATTAATTAAATATAATTAAGAGTCATTAATTAATATAATTAATGATGTGATTAAGATTTGATTAATTAAAATTAATTAATCAACAATAAATAATTAAGTATAATTAATTAATTGTAATTAATTAAGGTTAAATGTAATTAATTATAATTAATTAATTAATGAAGTAATTAAAGATTAATTACTGTATTTGGTTTAGGGTAATTAATTTTGTGAAATTAATTAAGGTATAATTAATCAAGATTGATTAATTAAGATGATAAATTAGAGGTTATTCAATTAATTAATTTGAAATTAATTAATGATAATGTAAGCAATATTTACAATGAGATAATAATTAATCTAATTCATTTTAAATTAGTTAGAGATGATGTAATTAATTTAATTCATTTTAAATTAATTATAGATAATATGATTATAAATCATTGCTTATGAATGGTTGTGATTGGTTGCTTTGAATGGTTTTGAATCTCAGCTATGAGATTAATAATGTTGAGTGATATGGATGTATTGGTTGCATTGTGATATTGATATGGATTATCTTTTAATAATGATAATGTGGATTTATCAGTGGTTTTATATTGATAATTATCTGTTGTGAATCTATGAATTATCTATCTGTGTGTATATAGATAATGTAATTAAATTGTTTTAAAATTCTAAAACAACTTGGACCTAAAAGACACGCTTTGGATTTCGATGAGACCGAGATCGGGTTTCCATATTTGGATATCCGAAAACCACATCGATCCAAACTAACGATAGGTCGTGAATCTTATGTGAAGAGTGAAGATTCGAGGTGCAAGGGCTATACGTCAGTATAACTCTATGGGTGATTCCGTAATGAGTTTGACGGAATAGTACTTATAGATTCGAGATGGAGATTCAGAGTGCAAGGGTTATCGTCGTTAACTCTGTGGGTTATTCCGTAAAGAGTGCAACGAGATAATGCCTTCGGTTTCGTTCGAACCCGGAAGGAACTTGTATGGATTGAATGCTTTCAGAACATCATCAGGTGGACGATAAGCATTCTAAGTGATGTGTCCTCTAAAGGTAATCGTAGCCTCAAGCCTCATCAACCGGGAATGGCTAAAACAGGGGAGGTGCAGCAAGGCTTCGTGGGTAGCTCCCATTGGAGAGCAAGATTGATCCCTGTCTAGAGGTCCCTTTTTATTCGGCTTAGTGGGCAGTTGTTAGTGCGCAACAACTGCGGGGTTGTCTTGTTCGGAACTATTCAGTAAGGAATGGGTCCGGCCTTGTGTTGCAGGGGAGTGGGAGTACTCCTCGGTACGTTGATCTAGGCCACGTACTGTGACGGGCGGTACCCCAGTAGCCCTGCCATTGTATGGAATCCAAAACCCAATAAGTGCCAACGGTTTTGATTGTATTACCCACTTTTGTGGCTAGTAGCTGGAATTTAATAAATGTAACAATTTCGGCTATTTCATATTTACTTGAAAACCCTAGACTTATTATAATATCACTGGATTTCCTATCAAATGTTTGGTTAGCGTAAGGTAAAAACTTTTCCATGTTTATGTGTGGGAAGTCTTACATGATACCTTTCTTTTCAAAAGGTTTTTAAAAGTTAAGCAACTTTAACTTGTTACCTACACCAGACCCATGTTTGACCCGGCGTTTATTTTTTTGTTTTTCATAAACTCTTGGGTACTCAAATTTTTACGAGTAGCCAAGGGATTCAGGTTAGCTTTGACGAATATTGGAGGAGCAATGGAGCAGGAGGCTTCTGCGTTAGATATTAGTATTCTGCTGTGTGTTCTGTGATTGTCTCTGAGTTGTATTATGTTGTAAATACTAGACAGGTGTTTATAACTGTCTAGTATGTGTTGAATATCTGTGTACTCTGATAGTGGTTGAAAACTATGTAATATTTTATGTTATTAATATAATTTATTCGTTCCGCTGTTTAGATTCAAATGTGTTGTTTCTTCTTCTTCTCTTTCTTTCTCTTTTCTATCATCTTCTTTCTTATTAGCGATGCGACTTCCTGGAGTGTGGAAGTTGGGTCGTTACAGGTGGTATCAGAGCGTTAGGCTGAGTGAATACCTAGGCTCTGTAGTGGTGTCTATCTTGAGAGAGCGTATTTGTAATTTTAAATATAATTATATATATTTATCTATTTCTACCTATCCGTTGGGTTACCTGTTCGGGTTTTTCCAATATAGGTTATAAAGGTAGATAAGGTAGTAGTGTTTGTGACACGATTACTACCATTGGTTGGAGTATGATGTTTGAGGTTGGAAGTATATGTGTCGAGACTGTAGACCTAATACTGTCTCGAATAAGTTTTGTTGTGTTGACGTATTTCATCGATCTCCGAAGGAAACCCGTTAAGGTTCGGAGATATCTTTGAAGTACAAAGTTTGGTGAGTAGGGTTTGGATCTTTTCGGTTGAGCTGAAACAAGTGAAGGTATCTTGATACCTCAGGAAGCTGTAACTGCGTGATGAGATGCAGTGACTATGGATTATTTCCAAAGATGTTTTCTTTGGAACAAGTTTGGGAAGTGTGACTGTCCCGAAGTTGTGGCTGGATTCAACAGGATGTGCGGTGTTTTCTGTTTGCTTTGAAGTCCGAGTTTCTCGAAGAACTTTGGATTAAGAAGTTTGGCATTGGCGACAGCAGTGCAGCTCGGAGTGTTCTGAGTGCCGACAGAGAGGTCATAGAGGAGTAGTTTCTCTGAAGATGGAGTTCAGAAACTACTAAGTGAATCCGTTTCTTCAATGGATTGACTAGACCAGTGTAAGCTGTTCTGTTTGGTAAAGAGAGAACAGTTTTATTTGGAAATTTATCAGGGTTGATCGCAAAAGTGACTTGCGATTGTTTGTGTGTTCTCTTGGATGGTCGGAGATTTTCTGGATGTCTTCTGGAAGACAACGATTTGTCAGCATCTGGAAATTGAGTTTTCTTATCAACTAGAATTGCAGGAGTGGAACCGGTGGTTCTGTTTAGTTAGAGAATGATTCCTAGAGATGGAGTTTGATGAAGCAACTCAGTTTTGATGGAATTTCTGAGTTTTTCTTTATGGATCCGTTGAACCATATTTCTGGAGGTGATGTCCAGTTGGTGCTTGTGTTCCTTGTCAGTATTTTCTTATCTTCTATGGATCAGAGTTGTGCAGCCGAAGCAGTTTGATAGTGTTTCTGATTTTCTTTTTCGGATTGGGAGAAGTTTGTTTTTTTCTGCTGGTTATGGAATATAATTGTGTTTTGGATTGGATTGATCTTGAGGAGATCATTGTGTTGGGTTGTTTTTGGTTCTGATTGTTCTAGAGGAATCAGCAAGGGTTGAGCTGATCAGTTTGGATGTTGGCAGCCCAGGATTGTCTGAAGACTTTTGTGGATAAGGGACGGAGAAATTTGGAATTCGAAGTTGGAGACTTCGTTATTTTTGGAGTTTTCTCCGATTCAGGAGCTATAAGTTTTGATAAGACTGAAGAAGCTAGCTCAGTGATGTTTGGATCTCTTCTCTGTGTTTTGATTGGGTCAGTGATTGGTTTTCAGAATTGAATTGTCAGTTTGGATAACTGGAGTTTGATGAGTTTCACGTATCTCTGAGGGAGTACGTGTATGGTCTATCTCTGGTTTTGGAACCAGTAGTTTTTGAGGTTTGGTTGTTGAGTCAGACTCGTCTGTAGTCTGATATGTTATCTAGTTCTGTAGATATAGATGAATAGGAGCTCTGTAGTTTAATAGTATTGATTGTTTGGAATCTATAAAGCGAGTATCCCGATATTTATACTGAGGAAACTAGTGAAAGTTTTATCCAGAATTTTTCTGGATAATTAGATTTGTTTAATTGGATGAATTGATTGCTATGGCTGTTAGCATATCATTGGTATATGCTTGTGTTTTAAAATTAAATCTAAATAGATTATTAAATTACCTTTGTTTTAAATTTCGGGGAGGAAATTCTTTTAAGAGGGGAGGAATGTGATGACCCGAAATTTCTGGCAATATCAATTTAATAATCTGAATTAAAAATTAAATTGATTTAATAATCTTTGTAATAAGATTTGAATTAATTTAACAATTCAATAAAATAAATAGTTAATTGATAGATTTTATCTTTTAAAATCAAATATTTGTTTTATATTTATAATATATATATAGAATATTGTATATATTATAAATAGGTATTGTTTTAAATGAATCCTGTTTTCTATAAAATTTATATCTTTAGTAAAATTGGAAATTATGATTTTATTTAAAAGTTAAACTTTTTAAAAGCTATTTAATAAATAAAATAAGGTTTTAAATACATAAGATAAGTATTGAAATGATTTAAAATATTTTAATTCAAGTTTAAAATTTAAATAACAATGAGGTCATTTTGAGTTTCTTTTAAATATAATGTGATAATAAATAATTTATTAATAAAGAAATAATTTCTTTTATAAGTTATTTATGATTATTAAATATTGTTATTTCTAAAAATATAATAATACATTGTTTTAACAAATAAATCTTTAATAAAATTAATTGTTTTCCAAAATTCAAATTTTGTAATTGTATTTGTAAATAAACTAGATTTCAAAATTTATTTTTGAACATGAATTCAAAGTTTTAAATCTAAAGTATAATTGTTTTTATTTTATTTTGATTTTGAATCATTTTTATAAGTTTAATATTTATTCATTTTAAAATTTTTGTACATGTAAATAAATACATGATTAACTAATACAAGCTTACATTTATCCTATATTAACATTTAACAAAATACTAATTAACATTTAATTATAACTAATTAATACTTGTGACAAATGTAAACAACTTACAAATTAAATGAGCATGTGTTAATTAATAAATATACTTACTTGACAAATGTTGCATTGTGAAACAAATGTCAAAAACTTAATTTATCATTTTCTTTTGTTTTTATTTTTGAATAATTTCAGTTTATATAAAACTTTTCTTCCCTCATCAAATTTTCTTCTTATAAAAATAGAGAAATCTGAAGACAAAAAACTTAAGAAAAAAATATAACAAACACTTCCATTCAACAACAAAATTCCTGAAATCATTTTCAAATCTATTTCACAAACCTGCATTTATTTAAAAATATGGAATGCATGCATCTGTTAAACATCTGGGATGCAGACAACTGCAGTTCAAAAGAACCCTGCATTTCAGTTGAAAGCAAACATACATGCATTATTTCAAAATCTGGAAATCATCAAGCCAGCATTTTTTTTTCAACCAAAGCAAGTCAGTTACAAAGCAATTTGCAGCATGCATACAGTTTTAAGTAAGGAACAATTCAAGATTTAAGAAAATGAAGCTTTCCAGTTTTATAAAGCAAGTCTCTTTCCAAATTTCAGAGCTCTTCACATCAAGAAAAGGTGAGTAACATTTTAATTAATGAAGTTCAAACATTTTAGAAGTTACTTGTGGATTTTCTTGTTTCAGTATGAATGATATATGCACTTGTATCAGTTGTTTTCTGTAGAAGTGTTTTGAGTAACTGGATCATATTGTCTCTGTATCTTCTTTTCCAGATGTAAGAATCTGTTCTAATACCATTAACACATAACATAATATATGTTAGTGTTATCAAGGATCACACAAGTGAGTTGTAGAATAAGGAATCATAGTTTAAGATTTTGTCCAAATTAAATAATCAAAATTATTTGAAACTCTCTGGAAACTCAGGTAACAGGACTAAAATTGCACATAAATGAAATACCAATCACATTGAATCATTGTTCCAGGAATAAGATCTAAAACAATATTCAAAATTTTAATTTTTGAAACTAAATTCACAATTTTTAAAACTTGGTTTAACATGCAGACCTGGTTAGAACAGATAAGGGGATTTTTGGGTTTTTGGGTGATCTAGGCAATTTGGGGTGACGAGGTTCTTCTGGTTGGTGGAGGAGTGGTCACTAATGTCGGGAAAAATATTAGGGGGTGTTGCAATTCAACATGGTGGTTGCGGTGATGTAATTCTTGATATAACCCTAGTTTTAGATAAGTAATTTGCTTTGGCTGGTTCTTCTTGAAGAAGTGATCGAGTGGTTTGAATTTATGGGTAATGATAATATGTTGGTGGATGGACTCGTGGCCGGAGTCACTGACATGTTGGAGGTCAGAAGGAGGAGGAGGAAGGTTTGACAGGTTTGGGTTTAGAACCTGTATTTCTGTTCCAGGTTTTGGAATGGAAGCGTGATTTCGATTTCGTGAATTCGAAGGAGAATCTGAGTGTGGTAGTTGATTGTGGGGTTGGTTGTCAACGTTGGGAAATCGCCGAAGGAGGCTGATGATGATCGTAGGCACGGTGCATGTGCACCGTGCAAAATTTTAATTCTTGATGGTGTACTGGGTAGGAGCAGAGGAGAGGTCTCGGGATTAACTCGAGTAAATTTGAATCTGACTCGAAGCTTTGGGCTTGCTGACTCGAAGTGAAATGGAGTGAGCCCGGGAGTATATTATATTACAGTTTCCTGTAGAAACTGTCTGCAGTTTAAATTTTAAATCAAAATTTAATTGAATAAGTTATTATGATAAGATTTAAACGAAGTTTAAATCTGTAGTTAGAATTAGGGCTTTAAAAGATTTTGAGAATCTTATAAGTTTTCAAATTTGAAATGTTTCAGGTTTTTTTAAAAAAAAAGAAAGAAGTAAGGAACCTGACAGTTTCTTTCCTGAAAATAGAATTTTCATTTGAACCTGAAACAGAAATTTAAATAGCAAATTTGAATTTGAATTTAAGTCTTGTTCTTAAGGGTTGTGAATCTTCAGTTTTTTTTTAAAATGAAATTTGAATCTTGAATAGAGCAGTTTTAAATGAAGGTTTAAATCAAAAGTTTGATGCAGGTTTAAATTAAAATAATTTAAATAAGCAATGGTTCCAAGATTTTGAATTTAAAAATCTGGATATTTAAATAAGTTTTAAAATTTGAATGTTTTCAAACTAGTTTAAATTTAAATTGTTAATTAGGAGTAAAATTGTTTCAAGCAAATACTTTAATTTGATTTTCTTTTTGAATTGAAATCAATATAAAATGGTTTATAAAGAAAGTTAAATGATTGTTAACTTGAATTTATAATTTATATAGTAATGTATTTAAAACTTAGTTTTTAATTAAATTAAGTATATTAAGACTTATCTTATATAAGTTTTATTTTAAGTAATAAAGATGGTTTACATTTACTTTGGAAAGAATAAATGGAATTTAAAATTTGATAATGCTTTAATAAATATCATTTTGAATATTTGATTCAAAATGAAATCTGAATTTAAATTTTTGAATGAAATATTTTAAGTACATCTTAATATTTAGGAAATTATTAATAAGTAATGGATTTCCTTAGAAATTATTAAGATATTAAATATAATTAAATAAATTGGATAATTAAGGAATAACTTATTTATTTAACTTACTTAATTAATAATTTGGATTAATTTAAATTTAAGTTAATTAAAAGTAATTAAAAATAATAGTTAATGATGGTCATTAACTAAAGTTTATTTAGAAATTAATTGATTAATATGATTAATTTTCAATAATTAATTAAATTAATTAATTAATTAATTAATAAATTGTGAAATTTATTCAAGTTCAATTACTTAAATAAAAATAATTAAGACATTAATTACTTAATGTAATTAATGAAGTTATTGAGTTTGGTTTAAATTAATTAATTAAGTTTAATTAGTTTTAAACATGAGATTTGATAGTAATTACTTGATGTAATTAATGGGATTACTTAGTAAAGTAATTAGAGAAAATTACTGAATGTAATTAATAGATGATATTGGGATTGTGAAAATAATTTGGATTAAATTATCTTGTATAATTAATCAAGAGATTAATTAAAGAAATTAATTAAGGAATAATTAATTTAATAAGTAATTAAGAGTAGTTAATTACAGAATGGGATTAATCAAAGGTGATTAATAATTATGGATTAAATGAGATTAATTACTGAAAGTAATTAATTTAATGGAGTAATTAATTAAATATAATTACGAGTCATTAATTAATATAATTAATGATGTGATTAAGATTTGATTAATTAAAATTAATTAATCAATAATAAATAATTAAGTATAATTAATTAATTGTAATTAATTAAGGCTAAATGTAATTAATTATAATTAATTAATTAATGAAGTAATTAAAGATTAATTATTGTATTTGGTTTAGGGTAATTAATTTTGTGAAATTAATTAAGGTATAATCAATCAAGATTGATTAATTAAGATGATAAATTAGAGGTTATTCAATTAATTAATTTGAAATTAATTAATGATAATGTAAGCAATATTTATATTGAGATAATAATTAATTTAATTCATTTTAAATTAATTAAGATGATGTAATTAATTTAATTCATTTTAAATTAATTATAGATAGTATGATTATAGATCATTGCTTATGAATGGTTGTGATTGGTTGCTATGAATGGTTTTGAATCTCAGCTATGAGATTAATAATGTTGAGTGATATGGATGTATTGGTTGCATTGTGATATTGATATGGATTATCTTTTAATAATGATAATGTGGATTTATCAGTGGTTTTATAATGATAATTATCTGTTGTGAATCTATGAATTATCTATCTGTGTGTATATAGATAATGTAATTAAATTGTTTTAAAATTCTAAAACAACTTGGACCTAAAAGACACGCTTTGGATTTCGATGAGTCCGGGATCGGGTTTCCATATTTGGATATCCGAAAACCACGCCGATCCAAACTAACGATGGGTCGTGAATCTTATGTGAAGAGTGAAGACTCGAGGTGTAAGGGCTATACGTCAGTATAACTCTGTGGGTGATTCCGTAATGAGTTTGACAGAATAGTACTTATAGATTCGAGATGGAGATTTAGAATGCAAAGGTTATCGTCGTTAACTCTGTGGGTGATTCCGTAAAGAGTGCAACAAGATAATGCCTTCGGTTTCGTTCGAACCCAGAACGAACTTGTATGGATTGAATGCTTTCAGAACATCGTCAGGTGGACGATAAGCATTATAAGTGATGCGTCCTCTAAAGGTAATCGTAGCCTCAAGCCTCATCAACCGGGAACAGCTAAAACATGGGAGGTGCAGCAAGGATTCGTGGGAAGCTCCCATTGGAGAGCAAGATTGATCCATGTCTAGAGGTCCCTTTTTATTCGGCTTAGTGGGCAGTTGTTAGTGCGCACCAACTACGGGGTTGTCTTGTTCGGAACTATTCAGTAAGGAATGGGTCCGGCCTTGTATTGCAGGGGAGTGGGAGTACTCCTCGGTACGTTGATCTAGGCCACGTACTGTGACGGGCGGTACCCCAGTAGCCTTGCCATTGTATGGAATCCAAAATCCAATAAGTGCCAACGGTTTTGATTGTATTACCCACTTTTGTGGCTAGTAGCTGGAATTTAATAAATGTAACAATTTCGGCTATTTCATATTTACTTGAAAACCCTAGACCTATTATAATATCACTGGATTTCCTATCAAATGTTTTGGTTAGCGTAAGGTAAAAACTTTACCATGTTTATGTGTGGGAAGTCTTACGCGATACCTTTCTTTTCAAAAGGTTTTTAAAAGTTAAGCAACTTTAACTTGTTACCCACACCATACCCATGTCTGACCCGGAGTTTAATTTTTTGTTTTTCATAAACTCTTGGGTACTCCAATTTTTACGAGTAGCCAAGGGATTCAGGTTAGCTTTGACGAATATTGAAGGAGCAATGGAGCAGGAGGCTTCTGCGTTAGATATTAGTATTCCGCTATGTGTTCCGTGATTGTCTCTGAGTTGTATTATGTTGTAAATACTAGACATGTATTTATAACTGTCTAGTATGTGTTGAATATCTATGTACTCTGATAGTGGTTGAAAACTATGTAATATTTTATGTTATTAATATAATTTATTCGTTCCGCTGTTTAGATTCTGATGTGTTGTTTCTTCTTCTTCTCTTTCTTTCTCTTTTCTACCCTCTTCTTTCTTATTAGCGATGCGACTTCCTGGAGTGTGGAAGTTGGGTCGTTACAGGCGCGACTCAGTGCAGAGACAATCAAAGGGTTATCCTTTCTTTCTTGAAAATACCCGATATTCACCATCGATCTTCAAATGTTATCCATATCGACGTATCATTATTCGGAATGGGTTATATTACCCAAGGTCCTCTCCCGGCTAAACCGAATAATGAGCGCAATATTTAAAAACATATGGATATGGGATTTCGGTTAAGTCGCAACTTAAAACCCAAAAATTTCTTTTCAAATGGTTTAAACAAATTACCATTTTAAATCTTTTAAACAAAAAGATTTACCTCACAAAGTTTACCAATTTTCCACAAAGGTTCATTCATTGCTTTTCAAAACAATTCCATTTCAAATTGGATTAACTTACCCAATCTTAAGTTAAAGATTTAATTCATAATTTTCAAACCATTTCCAATTCAAATCTTTTATATAAGAGATAAACCATTTAAAACTTTCTTCGATTTCAAAACAAGGTTTAATAATCTTTCACAAAGTTAAAGTTGATTACATTTACATAAGTTAAAGCCATGCAAGTATAAACTTGGGGTTTTAAATTTAACTTCCAAAATAATATTTTTTAAATGGTTAAAAACCTACATAAACACCTTTATAACTTGTATAATCTTTTTAAACTATAATTCCTAATTATTGAATTCAATTTCAAATATTGATTTCAAATATAAATTATATTATTTAAATTTCAAAACTTTATCAAGTTATTCAAAATAACTTTTATTTTTCAAACTCATTTTCAAAAGTTTTCAATTCCAATTCCAAAACTATTTTGGATTTAAAAATAAATTCAATCTTTAAAATTGTTAAAAATCTACGACTTAACCAATTTCCCTCGTGCAATCCACATTTGTGTGTGTATAGTGTGGTCCAGGGTTTTACACAATGGTGCAACAACATCAATCATCACATATTCAATCATATTAATATCAATAAGCGGTATATTCCAATAACGCTTATCTATATACACAGATTCACAGATAGAAAATATGAATGCATTATAAATAAATAAATTACATTCATCACAGCTTGAATTAAAACAATTCAAGTCACAAACATCATACAGCAGAGATGACAAAACAATCCACAGCATTCAATAGAATACAACCATCCATAAATAAGGTTAATTGACCATTTGATTAATTAAAACCAGATTAATCACTAATTCTGGTTGATTAACTTTAATTAATTATAGTTTATGTTAATTAATTATTCTTTAATTATTTATTAATTAACCTCAATTTATAAATTAATTAATCCTTTAACTATTAATTAATAAACCTTAATTAATAAATTAATAAACCTTTACTAATTAATTTAAATCAAATTTGATTAACAAATTAATCAATCTTTAATCATTAAATAATTAACTCTTTATTTTAAATAATTAACCTTTAATTATTCAATTGTCCGTTAATTAATTATCTTTAATTAACTAATCAACCCCTTAATTGATCATCATTTTAATTAATTATTCTTAATTAATAAATGATTATCCTTAATCAAAAATTAATTCTTAATCACTTTATTTCCTAACTTAAATCATTATTTAATTACTTTTGATTAAGTACCTTAATTTAGCCAACCTTAACTAATTATTTGTCCTTTAATTATTTCTTGATTAATCAAACTTAAATTTATTAATTAATTTATCTTAATCACTTTTATTAAGTTATTAACTTCAAGTAATTAATTTCGTTTAACAAATAAATTTAACTTAAACTTTTAAAAGTTAACTAACCATTACAACATTCTTTAACAAATCCTTAATATTATTGAGTTAAACTATCAAAATAAAAGTTTATGTATATCTTTAAATCATTTTAAAACTTAGTTAATTAAAACGATTTAATTTAAAACCTTCTTCACAAAAATTTTTAAAACTTAGATAACTTCTAATCTAACAGGAAATTGATTTAAACAAAATTTATTTATTTTTTAAAAAAAAACTTGATTCTTCTTTAAGTTTAAAGTTGTTTGGTATTACAACAGATAACCCAAGAAAAATCTCATTCTATCCAGCAATTCCCTGCTCTACTCGAGCAATTCTTTATTCTACTCGAGCTCTACTTCGAGTCCCCCCTTCACTACACTTTGCTTTGAGTTATTTTGTGAAATTCTTCGAGTTCGTTCCCAATAAAACTTCGCCTTCCCTAATTTTTCGAACACACTGGATACGCACCCCGCCCCCCACATGCATGTATACGTGCGATCATCCACTGTCTGATTATCACCAGCACCACCAACAAGTCACAGATGCTCACGCAATTGCTACGACCTACCAGATCGACGCGTTCGACCTGGAATCAGAAACGAGTGATCGAGCAACCTACAGGAATTAACACAATCACCAAAAACCACCGCCGCCGACGATTCTGATTGCCAGAACCCATGCCGTCTCACCTAAAGCTATACCACCCCCTCATGCATTGATCCCTCTCGATCTGATCCCCTCCGGTCCCTTGACGACATCACACAAATTCGAGGAACAATGTCGATCTAAAAATGCTTTTAAACCCTACTACAACTTCAATCAACTTCCCTGATTGCTTAAAAAATTGACAAACATTTTTCCTATACCCTCTGACGCATAACCTTTCTTCACCATGGATTTTAACACCCAGTTCGACGTGGTTCACCGGAAATTGACCGAAATGCAGTCTCCCTTCATCTTGCAATTTCGTTCGATTTTCATGCTTAAAAATCACGAAACCTTTATCAAAAATCGTTATTTTCAATTACGAGTGAAGTTATGAGTTCAAAACTTGGAATTTAATTGATTGAATTTTTAACTTGTATTTGATCATCACTGTACATCCCGGTTTTGAAATAATCACTTGATAAATCCACTTGAATTTATTTTTAAAAATGATGTTACATTCATATGATCATTTTTCATTTAGGAATTAAGGTCTAAAACAGATTATATAAGAAATCATTAGATTTTCTTTCTCATTTTTTGTACCTGTATATATATATGTATATATATATATATCAGATATATATAACATAATGTACACAGGCATACACAAGAATTACAGAATAAATTCATGCTATAATCCAAACATCTATCATCCATGCAAACAATTTCACCCCAGAATTAACACACATATCAAAATATAACACAGATCTAATTGTATTTGGGATAATTTGCTCACCTTGGAAGTATGAACAGAGACAGTGAAGCCTGGAGCATGAAATTTTTAAACTTCTCTGCCTTTGATTTGAGATTCCCCCGATTTTTTATCTTTGTTTTGATTATCATTCCCTCGGATTGAAAATACTAAAGTTATTGTGATTTTAATTGCTTCAAACTTTAAATCTGAATTTTACTTATGGGTTTTCTTAAATTTACTCACCAGAGCTTTGAAGAAAAACTGAGAACTGGATCTCTTTTTTCTCTGTTCCAGGTTGAAAGCTTTATCTTTCAGATTTGAAAATCTCAGGCTAAAACAGGTTGAAGCTTTTGAATTATTTTGCTTTTGCTTGAGCTTTGAATTGCTTGAAACTTAGTTTGATTGCATGCTTCTTTTCCAGATTTATGATCTAAGTTTTACTTTGAATTTGAGTGGTTGAACTTTGCTATTGGCTTAATTTGATTGAAGACATTTTTTTTTCTTTTTTACCGGCTTAGATTTTTATTTGAAAATGAAGGAATTGGGAGGTGAAGACTTTGAAATCTTTGGACTGAAAATAATTGAACAGGTTTCATAGATTTGTGAAATCTTTTGAAAATGAAAACAGCCTGCCTCTTGTTCTTCTTATATATTGCATGGCTTACACTTGTCTTCATTTTGCATTTTTATGTTTAAATCCCTAATGAAATTTATTTTGTAAATTTTGTTTTAAACCCACTTGAATTTATATTTACACTTATATTCATATGTATGTTTCTATTGTTTATACGGATTATCTATTTACATACAAACTGTAATTTTAGCCCTTGTTTATAATTTATTGTAACTTTGTTCTAATTCTTACCTTATTTTAATTTATGAAAACATGCTTTATGCTTTTAAACCTTTTTATTAATTTATTTACCAATTATTTACATACACTTGTATTTATTTTACTTTTACAATTTTTAAAGAGAAATGGATTAAAACAATTTGTACATTCAACAAATAAATCATACATATATACATTTCTTAGTAAATAAAGATTTTTTAAACTTATTTTATTAAATCAATTTTATTTACAATACATTTATCAAATTTCAAAAGGTAAATAGTTTACATTCATTCTTGTTTTAAAATTTTAAATTCAAGTCATTGTACAAATCATATTTTTATTGATTTATGAATTCTATCTTTAATGTTTAATATATATATACACACACAAATCATATTTAACTCCTTATTTTAAATTATTTTATAAATTTTGTTTTTAAACCTTTATTCTCTTATGTTTACATATTTATACAAATTATTATTATTATTATATTTTTTTAACTTCTTTATTTCAAAAGATATATATATATATATAAGCTTTTATATTCAATTACATATATACTATTATATTTATTTTCAAGTATAAAAGAAAAGTAATTTAAATTTTTATCAAATCTCATAAATTTACAAACCAATTTCCTTCACACACATACACACACACACACATATATATGCTTTCTTATAAATTTTCAAAAGACATGTATATTTTAAAACTCTTGTTAATTCTTGTTTTAATACCATATATACATTTTCAAAACAAATCTTATTAATCTTAAGCTATCGAGTATTTAAATTCGATTTACTTTTAATATAGGGGCATTTCACTAGAAGGATAAACTTTGCAGTCCAATTATTTTCTAGGACACACATCCACGGGAATTAATTTTAAGGCAAAAGTCGACAGAATAATTACTTTTAAGGACAAAGTCAACGGTCCAATTACTTTCAAGGACATAATTTCATAGGTTTTTAGGCCTTAGAAACTAATTATTTTGCATTTTGTCCTTAAAAGTAATTATTTCGTTTGTGTGTCCTTAAAAGTTATTGCACATGGTAAAGAGGCCCTTGTGGATAATTTCCACTTTAATATATTTATCCTTGAATTTCAATTTTCAATATTCATTTATAAAATACTCATCTTTAAATTGCAAACCAAAATACTATTTAAAATCTAAAATATTTACTTATTCTGGAAATTTCCTAATTAATCCACAATTAATTTCACAAATAAATTCCAAAATTAAATTAATTTCCAAATTAAACTTGGTTAAAATTTGGGAATGTTACAGATTCCCCTCCTTAAGAAAATTTCGTCCCCGAAATTTTCCAGGGAGACAACAAAGAATAGATAGATACACAAAGATAGAGAATCGACTCATAAATCAAGCCGATTATCTATTCTGTATTTGGCTTACCAAATCAGAATATCACTAATAGACACGAGACCAAACTCATTCAATACTATACAAGATACTCTGGTCACCAGATCTACGAAATATGCAGGGGCACTGGTTAGTTCGAAGGAATAACTAACCACTCGTAGAATATATTGAGACCCAGATGATAGATAAATGGATTTAATCTTTTGAAATTCTCAAATACTAGATATGATTCCAAACTTAAGTCGGAACACCCCAACTTATATATAACTTGTCCCTCTTCGGACCTTGATATACACAAGAAATTACAATAGAATTTCAAATTTGGTTTTAATCGAAATTCTTTTATCGATACAATTTATTTAACTTTATATTTTAGTTAACCAATTTATTTCAATTTTAAAATTTCAAATTTATAATAGTTATAAACGAAAAGCTGATAGAAATTTGACGAAGAGAATACGAAATAGAGACTTATCTACAAGATTCGTAGGGCCACCATCACACCGAAGCTTCTTCCTCGAGCTGCCACGAAGACATCAAAGAAATTGGGAAGAGAATCAAAGGAGATTGATAAGAAAGTTGTTTCCACTATTGTAGAGTATTGACCATTTGTACTGGTACTCTCCTGTCCCTTATCTCTTCCTCTTCTCGCACTCATACTCACAATCAGTGGATAGTAAGAGAATTTACTGAGGCATTCGAATAGATATCTTAGGGATTACTCATTCTAGGGTATACTTCACCCTATCTCTAATGAGCTACTTAATGTGTTATACTCCTGAGCTAAAGTTTTAACCTTCAGCTCTGATACCACTTATAATGATCCTGACTCGACCTTTGAAAATCGGCACCGAATACGTCACTCGTCTTCAAATGCTGCAGATCCAAACGTCGAATCTGGTTCGCCGGAGCTTACAACACATTAAGTACAACACAGCGGAAGAAATGAAATAATACATTTGATCTACAACATTTGATACAATATTCAGATATAATGATGATACAATAGAATGATACAATGGATATGAATACTATCAAAGATACAAGAAATAGCAGCGTAAAGAAAATGTCTTCAATGCCAAAACTAGCTCGAACCCTCATCAAGTTGCACGAAGCTAAGCAAGGTCAGCTGTGAATGCGGAAGTGTAGCAAATGCGATCCACGAATCCAAAAGGCTTCGAAGGCTAACGAATCAATTCTTACTATTTGACTATCTGGAAAACCTAACTCTAGACTGCCCGTGTGGAAAATAGTGGGCACCCAGAGTTTAGGAAAGGAACAATAAACTCCAGATCAGTCATGGGACTGGCGTGAGCAAACAAAACAGTTTATCTTTTTAAAACAAACAACAAAAGCTTTTTATATGTTCAAATCCGCACTTTTTGGAAAATGAAACTACCTTAAGGCCTCGCGCCACACACACCATGCAAATGCAGAATTGGAGGAGATTTCTCCTTATGATAGTCAAAAATGTTTGATACGTGAAAACCATTTTGATATTTTTATTAGTGCATAGTGGAAAACATTTCGAAAGTATAATATTAATGGTAACCAGCATAGACATTCCGAACTATGCCTACTATAGCTACCATCCAAACAGTCACTACACCAGAATAGCCATTTTACAACGGCTTTGAGCCGTCTCAAATGGATTTTGCAACGGCTTTGAGCCGTTGCAAAATGAGCAGTGGTAAAAATATCGCAACGGCTTAAAGTCGTTGTAAATTTCGGTTTTAGAACGTCTTTTAACCGTTGCTTAATTTAATTTAGTAACGGCTGAAAGCCGTTGTAAAGTCTTGTTGGGCAACTTTGTTAATTCTGTTTTGCAACGGCTCAAAACCGTTGCTAACTGTAATATTTTTTTTTTTAAAAATGCATTGCTTTTCCTGACCGCCCTACAGTAACATTCATTTAGTTATCATACTGAATATAAACATTTGCAAATTTAACATAATATCACAAAAGAAAGATCGTTAAACCAATTTTTTTCGTAGATTCAACACAAAAACCAAACATAACAAATCTTTTAATTACAATGTTCAACAACAATACATAACACTACATAGTTCAACAGCAGCAGCAATACATAACACAACAAAGTTCAACAGCAGCAACAACTAGTATTACGTACAGCAGTAAAAATATTGCAGCAGTACGTTCATATGGCAGCATTTTGAAATCTAAAATATGCACACTAATATATGGATCATTACAACCGCTACAATATCTGTGTCTTCTATGTATGTCTTCCAATAATATCTACACCACTGAAAAGCCACTTGCCATCAGCCTTTACAGACCATTGTTCAACAACAGTTGCCTCAACTTCATTTCCACCTATCAACATTCAAAAACTATACAAACAACACACAACAGTCGACCAATCCACAACCATCACCATGAAACCACTCAACTTAACCAACAACACATCACTGCATCTCCTACCATCACTGTGCAGTTCACTTCACCAGAGCATTCTCCACCAGTTCTACAATTCCAAACCCAACACCATATTTTGCTGCTGCCTCATCACCCTTTGCCATATCATTTCACCATCACTACCATAATCAAACAACCACCGCTGCTTGTATTCTCAAATCACAGTCCATAACCACCATTGCTAACTAACCCTACCAAGAACCATTTCCAACATCACCGCCGTAACCACACTCAATCCAAAAGCTGCTGCAATCCTCTATTCTATCAACCACCTCCTTTGCGTAAACGCCACCACTACTGCTGCATTATTCATCAATTTACTGCTGCATAGACATCTGTCATCATCCACGTACCCTACTGCCAGCAACCATCTGCTACCAGTTGCTACATCCTTCAACCACCATAAAATACCACTATATTGCCACAAAGAAACCACGCAGCAGAAAACATCTCCAGACATCTCAACAGTGCTCCCCCTGACCTACCTTTCCGAATCAGCTTATGGATGCCCATGTTCAGAACTTCTACTCCAATGATAGAAAAAAATAAAAACAGTGAAAAAAGACCACCTACCCCACGCCTCTCCTTGGTTTGAAAAATCCCTTGATGCATCATTAACTAGAATGGAAAACCATCAGTTTGACATGATACTTCTAATCATGCTTATGATATGAGCATATCTGGAAATGTAAAATCCTTAAAGACCTTATATATCATATCATAGTCTTTGACCTTATCAAATTTTATGACGGTGTTTGAATCTTGAATATTCTTGTTAATTTGCAAAATCAAATTGAGCTGGCAGAACGTTATGAGTACTCAATCTGTCTTCAATGAAACCCGTATGGAACGACGAGATGATTTGACCCATAATAGGAAAGTTTCGTTTCACTTTGTTTTTGTAGATAACCGTCAATACTCTCTCATTACTACACCCAAAACAAAAACTAATTTACATAATTGACCACAAATGTTCACAAAATAAAACATAGCATTGAAACCTAGCGAGTTTCAGTTGTTATTGAAGATTTGGTTGTTATAATGGTAGCATCGAACAATCTCCCCATCACCTACCACTGACCATAATTCAAGATAAGTATATATCAAAGGGCGCTTTTAGCCCTGAAAAATATAACAGCATTCAGATGGGGGAAAATACCTTTATTTCGGCTCTAGCATATCCAAAATATGGAATCACGGCAGTTACAGTTTTTGCTAAAGCTCTTCTGCATGCATCAATCATGATTAAAAGCTCCATAATTTTCTCATTTGTAGGACGACTGGTTGATTGCACCAGAAACACATGGCAACCTCTAACACTCTCTTGAACTTGTACATACACCTCTCCATACAACACTACAATTTCTTACAGCAAGATCACCTTACCACAGAACCAAAACTCTGAAATGTTAAACATGATTTCAAAAAAAATTATGAAAATAATGTCGGATTCAATTTCCAGACTGAAACAATACTACGATTGGGATGTTACTGGCTGATTCATAATTTATAAACACGTGTAGCAAATATTTGTCCCTAATTTGGTAATCTCGGGATGATGATATTTTTATCAGTAATAAAATTAATGGTTGCATTGAGCTAACAAGTGGACGAAACAGAGTGTAGATATGTATCATCATTGAAGTAAGTTCCATTCACTTACTGCAATCCCCAAATCTAGCGTTTTCTCCCTTGAAAAGTTATATTGCAGCATTTTTATCACATTTAGTATCTTGTACTGAATATACTGGAAAAGTATACACAACTTGTATTGGTGTTGAAACTAAAAAAAGTTTGTATTTTTATTCTATGCTTTCATTTTTACTCTATGACCTATACTCTAATCAATGTGTTAGGTAATGAAGACCGAGAAGACATGAAAATAGGAATATAGACATACACTGGCAACCAAGATTATTTAAACCATGTTCTTTGCACCTATAGATTGTAGTGCACATGCGAAAATCAGTTAGTTCAGAAATTTACCAATAAGGTTTCATTGTATGTTCTTGCAGTTTTTTTCAATACATATTTAATATGAAGATGGAAAAAAATTGGTAACACAGGCGTTCATTGTTAAATAGGAATTTCCAAGGCAATGGAACATTTGTTCCTGAAATTCGAAATTCCCTTGTTATCCTTGTAATTCTTCATTATCTGCTTCCTAAAAATCAATCTCAATGATTTTGTAAACAGATTCAAAGGAAGCTTCAACTACGAATTGAAGAACAAGGGCGGTATCTTCAGCAAATGTTTGAAAAATCATGCAAATCTGGATGTGAGAAAACCGCAACATTTTTAGCTGATAATGATAATGCAGAAGAAGAACTCCAAACAAAAGACGAGCAACACAGTAAAGAAAAGGAAATTGCAACCGAAGGCTCTAAGGAAGTTGGAAGAAAGGAGAAGCTAATCATGGATGAATTCCAATCATCACCCAAGCGTTTGAAAAGTGAAGACGTGGAAAATATATCTGAATGATTAGCCTTACATTACTTACTTTGTATGCTATGCTATTTAGTTTGATATTGATGTAATGTTAAAATCTTTATTATTCAAAGAAAGTTCAGCATTAGGAGGAGAGTGACCTCTTGTAAATTGCAACTATGGCATCATAAATAAAATCATATATTGCCGACATTTGACTTTGTTTTGTTTCAAATTATTTTAGCATGTATAGATGTAAATTTATTATCAATTATCACTTGCAAAGCAAGGAGTAAGTAGCTATATTCATATACCAACAGAAGGACAAACTTTTCACATACTGTCTGGGCGTATTGGCTGTAGAGTATGAATTCTGTTTTGTGTCGTTCTTTGTACCCATTAAATTGACAAATTTTCATTCTAAGCGTTTAGGTCTTGTTCAAAACTTACTGTGAAAATAAGATTCTCTTACTATTTTATTTTATTTAAAAAAAAATTATACTTGCGCATTTTGAAAACACATCAATATATATGATAAATTTATTATTTCTTATTTTGAAAATTGAACTTAAAAAGAATTAATATAGAATGATGGAATACGAACAAAAGGAACGTGCGATCACAAATGCTACAAGTGAAAATTTGGAGCACTGTAACAGGCGGCGGCGTAGATTAATGAAAATTACAGTACAAAATCGTTTTTTCTTTTAAATTACAGTACAAGAAATGGCATGAAAATTACCTTACACTACACACTTAAAAACAGACTGACGCACAAACAAAAAAAGGGTAATACAGGAAAAAAGTCTGATAATGCAGTTGCACTGCACTACTACCAGGTAGAAGTGTATTTGTGCACTGCTTAGTGCTTCTACACTGCTGCAGCAGTTGTGAGAAGCACTGCACTGATGGGCATCAGTGCACAATTGTGCATTTGTGTACTGCACTACTACTAGCAGTAGCGCCCAAGGATAAGCAAGAGTGGAATATGTTATCTGGATTTATCTCACGATCTTAGGTAACATGTTGGATACATAACTAATAAGTTGCAGAATGAAGGTGTTTGTTTGAGTCATCGTTACATTATAGTTGAACAATGTAGGAATTAAATGAAAAGGAAAAGCAGTCTTAGGTAAACATAGAATAATAATAGCAGTAGTCCCTGTCATGGTCCTTCGATTGAGACATGCTTGTTTCCTTTTTTATTAACTTTCTTAGAATTAATATTAAAGTATTGATACATGCACTAATATAACCATTATTTACTATGCCGCTTAGATTTGCTTATTGTATCTTGTACATAAATGATAACAATTGTGTGACTTTCACTTTTCTATGTTAATTTTGTTCAGTACTTTCAGTTTAAGAAACCAAAACGACCAAGGTTTCTATACAAAATGCATTTACTTTTCTCAAAATAACTCTTTTAAACAATCAAATATCACATGGCTTAAAAAATACTGTCTTTGCTGCACTTCCGCCTCTTTTTTCCCCAAATAATGGTCATGGAAGGAAGTAAACTTTCGTAAACATATGACCATCTAGATAACAAATGTTATTCATAGTCAAATTATACAAGCTGAATTTATAAAACATTATATATTATCATTTTCTTTGATATAATTCGATGTTTATTCCCACGTAATGACCCTGCACAGGAAAAAAAGGGGAAAAATAGATAGAGGAATGAATGTAAATAAAATTTAGTTATGGACTCAAAGTCATGCACTATAAACAAACTACTTGATCATAGATTAATGAAAAATAAAAAAATACATTCTAAAGTTGAATGAAGAGAGCAAAATAGTATTCTTCTATTCTAGTTTCTTTACCTCGTTAGTTATTACATATTTGCAAACGAACTGAAAAATAGTCCTATAGTAAAAAATGAACACACATCAAATATAATAAATTTTAAAAGATATTAGTCATAACTATTAACTTACCTCATGTCAAATGAGCAATTTGATTATAATAAACTAAATTCTTAAAACAAGTTTAAAAATGATAGGTTACACCATCCAGAGAAATTAAGAAAAACTTTAACTTATAAAAATGGATAAAACTAACCAAAAAAAAAGTAATGGTATATATATTATCTAAGAGTAGACCAAACAAACAAAATCTTTTACTGCTTTCTTTGCAAGTATTTTTTACATTGGATGAGTTTTCTACACATGCTATCATATTGACAATCAAACTCAAATGTACAGGCTAAATACAAAGGCCATTAAAAATTCAAGACGCCATACAGTTGACACAAGTAAAGTATTATTAAAACATATCCACTCAATAAATTTCTAGACATTAGATGAAAATGGTAAAATAGACTTTTTATAAGATAAAAAATATTAACACTAAATCTAGCAAACAAAATATATGCATGGTAAAACATGAACCCAAAATATACCTGAATCATAATTTTGATTCCCACAAGCACAGCTGCCATACAAACTAAATTGAGATTCAAATCTGACTAGATAAGCAAAGATTTTGAAGAAAGCAGCTAAATTGTCTTCTAATTATTGTGGGTACCAAATTCACAGACACAAACTGTATTAGGTTTTACATATAAGCATCTAGTCAATTTAATTTTAGCATCATCATGAAATCAACAAATCTGAACAAAAATGATAAAAGCAATCAAAATAATTGAAATGTTAGAGCTTTAAATATTTGGGAAATAATTTCCTAATTGAAAAATGACGCAACGCAGGTAATTAATAAGTTTTTTTTTTACAATTTGTTAAGGTGGGAGGAAAGAGGAACTACAGTTATAGCTTTGATTTTCACTTGTGAATTCACGAAGGGCAAGCAAAGAAGAAGAGGAGAAACGACTGATTATACCTTCGATCTTAATCACTGGACTGGTGAATTCACGAAGAAGAGGAGAAATCACGCGGGGGCGATTAGGGCACGCGAAGGGAAAGGAACGACGTGGGTGCCATTAGCGCACGCGAAGGGAAAGGAACGACGCGGCCGGTGGCGGTTATGGCACACGGAGGGAAAGGAAAAGGAGGGGGGCGATTAGGGCAAACATTAGGATTAGGGAAATGAAAAGGAGGGAGGGCGTACTGTTTTGGGTACGAGGGATTGTTACCAACGAATTAGAAGTAAAAAAAATTTAGCAAAACTTTACAACGCTTTAAGCCATTGGAAAATTAAAACGGCCTATAGACATCCTTAATAGTTTTACAACGGCTCAAAGCCATTGCTATTTAGCAACGGCTCAAAGCCGTTGCAATTCTTTCGCATGGGGGCGTTATAAAATTGCCAATATGGTGTAGTGGTGGGGCGCCACCATAAGTAGATGGCATGTAATACAACTAAAACTGTATAAGGTGCGTATTGGATGAATGGATTTTCAACAAATGGTCAGGCTAAGGAACTTCCTATTGCCACATGGGAACGCCTCTGGAGGGACGCCCCAAGAACCTACCCGGCACTCTGCTAACACAAGACCGGTCTACCCCCTTCCCGGGAGTAAAACCTAAGATATGCCACCCCCGGTCGTTTGCGACCTTTATCCGAGGGCCCTCTACACCAACAACATCACACAGTAATAAATATATTACAGCGTCCACATGAGTAAGTATCTGGGCTCCATACCATGATAGCACCCTTTTCCAGAAGGAATGGTCATACCCTAGGGGAGCTACCCCTGAAACCTTGCCGCATCTTTCCTATTTTGACCATTACCGGTTTCTGAGGCTCGATGAGGTCTCGTCCATAAGGCTACGCCTTTTCGTAAAGCCATGCTTTGATCAACAAATGATCAACAACACTTCATATGCCACATTACCAAATTGGGAAGGTATCACTAGTAACCATCAACTACATAACCTCTAAGCTCGTATGTCTCAGAGAAGGGTGTTAAGCTAAGAGAATAAATCTCCGCCACCAAACAGAAATGTATTTGATAGAAACTGGTTTTACATCTCAAAATGTAATGTTAGACACACATCCATAAAAGTCTGTTTCGGGTTCGAATAGAACCGAAGGCACTTCCGAAGAAGCCCTTGTAAATCCGAGTATTCACAATCCCGATCGGACTTCCCATCACTTAGGGAATCTCTATACCGGGGCGACTCAGTGCAGAGACAATCGACGAGTTATCCTTTCGTTCTTGAAAATACCCGATCTTCACCACCGGTCTTCAAATGCTATCCATATCGACGTATCATTATTCGGAATGGGTTATATGACACAAGGTCCTCTCCCGGCTAAATCGAATAATGAGCGCAATATTTAAAAACATATGGATATAGGATTTCGGTTAAGTCGCAACCAAAAACCCAAAACTTTCATTTCAAATGGTTTAAACAAATTACCATTTTAAATCTTTTAAAAAAAAGATTTATCTCACAAAGTTTACCAATTTTCCACAAAGGTTCATTTACGTCTTTTCAAAACAATTCCATTCCAAATTGGATTAACTTATCCAATCTTAAATTAAAGATTTAATTCATAATTTTCAAACCATTTCCAACTCAAATCTTTTATATGAGAGATATACCATTTAAAACTTTCTTCGATTTCAAAACACGGTTCAATAATCTTTCACAAAGTTAAAGCTGATTACATTTACATAAGTTAAAGCCATTCAAGTATAAACTTGGGGTTTTAAATTTAAATTCCAAAATAATATATTTTAAATGGTTAAAAACCTATATAAACACCTTTATAACTTGTATAATCTTTTTAAACTATAATTCCTTAATTATTGAATTCAATTTCAAATATTGAATTCAAATATAAATTATATTATTTAAATTTCAAAACTTTATTAAGTTATTCAAAATAACTTTTATTTTTGAAACTCATTTTCAAAAGTTTTCAATTCCAATTCCAAAACTATTTTGGATTCAAAAAAAAATTCAATCTTTAAAACTGTTAAAAATCTGTGACTTAACCAATTTCCCTCGTGCAATCCACATTTGTGTGTGTATAGTGTGGTCCATGGTTTTACACAATAGTGCAACAACATCAATCATCACAGATTCAATCGTATCAATATCGATAAGCGGTATATTCCAATAACGCTTATTTATATACACAGATTCAGAAAATAGAAATGCATTATAAATAAATAAATTACATTCATCACAGCTTGAATTAAAACAATTTAAATCACAAACATCACACAGCAGAGATGACAAAACAATCCACAGCATTTAATAGAATACAACCATCCATAAATAAGGTTAGTTGACCATTTGATTAATTAAAACCAGATTAATCACAATTCTGGTTGATTAACATTAATTAATTACAGTTCATGTTAATTAATTATTCTTTAATTATTTATTAATTAACCTTAATTTGTAAATTAATTAATCCTTTAACTATTAATTAATCAACCTTAATTAATAAATTAATTAACCTTTGCTAATTAATTTAAATCAAATTTGATTAACAAATTAATCAATCTTTAATCATTAGATAATTAAATCTTTATTTTAAATAATTAACCTTTAATTATTCAATTATCCTTTAATTAATTATCTTTAATTAACTAATTAACCCCTTAATTGATCATCATTTTAATTAATTATTCTTAATTAATAAATGATTATCCTTAATCAAAATTAATTCTTAATCACTTTATTTCCTAACTTAAATCATTAGTTAATTACTTTTGATTAAGTACCTTAATTTAATTAACCTTAACTCATTAGTTATCCTTTAATTATTTCTTGATTAATCAAACTTAAATTTATTAATTAATTTATCTTAATCACTTTTATTAAGTCATTAACTTCAAGTAATTAATTTTGTTTAACAAATAAATTTAACTTAAACTTTTAAAAGTTAATTAACCATTACAACATTCTTTAACAAATCCTTAATATTATTGAGCCAAACTTTCAAAATAAAAGTTTATGTATATCTTTAAATCATTTTAAAACTTAGTTAATTAAAACAATTTAATTTAAAACCTTCTTATCAAAATTTTTTAAAACTTAGATAACTTCTAATCTAACAGGAAATTGTTTAAACAAAATTTATTTATTTATTCTAAAAAAAACTTGATTCTTCTTTAAAGTTTAAAGCTGTTTGGTATTACAATATATAACCCAAGAAAAATCTCGTTCTACCCAGCAAATCCCTGTTCTACTCGAGCAATTCTTTATTCTACTCAAGCTCTACTTCGAGTCCCCCCTTCACTACCCTTTCCTTCGAGTTATTTTGTGAAATTCTTCGAGTTCGTCACTAATAAAACTTTGTCTTCCCCAATTTTTCGAACACAACGGATACGCACCCACCCACGTGCACGTGTACGCGCAATCATCCACGGTCTGATTATCACCAGCACCACCAATAAGTCACAGATGACTCACGAAATTGCTATGACCAACCAGATCGACGCGTTCGACCTGGAATCAGAAACGAGTGATCGAGCAACCCACAGAAATTAACACAATCACCAAAAACCACCACGGCCGACGATTCTGATTGCCAGAACCCATGTCGTCACACCCAAAGCTGCGCCACCCCATCACGCATCGATCCCTCTCGATCCGATCCCCTCCGTTCCCTTGATGACATCACACAAATTGGAGGAACAACGTCGATCTAAAAATGCTTGTATTTGATCATCACTGTACATCCCGGTTTTGAAATAATCACTTGATAAATCCACTTGAATTTATTTTTAAAAATGATGTTACATTCATATGATCATTTTTCATTTAGGAATTAAGGTCCAAAACAGATTATATAATAAATCATTGGATTTTCTTTCTCATTTTTTGAACCTGTATATATATATATCATAGATATATAACATAATGTACACAGGTATAAACAAGAATTACAAAATAAATTCATGCTATAATCCAAACATCTATTATCCATGCAAACAATTTCACCCCAGAATTAACACACATATCAAAGTATAACACAGATCTAACTGTATTTGGGATAGTTTGCTCACCTTGGAAGTATGAACAGAGATAGTGAATCCTGGAGCATGAAACTTTTAAAATTCTCTGCCTTTGATTTGAGATTCCCCCATTTTTTATCCTTGTTTTGATTATCATTCCCCCAGATTGAAAATACTAAAGTTATTATGGTTTTAATTGCTTCAAACTTTAAATCTAAATTTTACTTATGGGTTTTCTTAAACTTACTCACCTGAGCTTTGAAGAAAAACTGAGAACTGGTACTCTTTTTTCTCTGTTCTAGGTTGAAAGCTTTAGCTTTCAGATTTGAAAATCTCAGGCTAAAACAGGTTAAAGCTTTTGAATTATTTTGCTTTTGTTTGTGCTTTGAATTGCTTGAAACTTGGTTTGATTGCATGCTTCTTTTCCAAATTTATGATCTGAGTTTTACTTTGAATTTGAGTGGTTGAACTTTGCTGTTGGCTTAATTTGATTGAAGACAATTTTTTTTCTTTTTTACTGGCTTTGATTTTTATTTGAAAATGAAGGAATTGGGAGGTGAAGAGTTTGAAATCTTTGGACTGAAAATAATTGAACAGGTTTCTCAGATTTGGGAAATTTTTTGAAAATGAAAACATCCTGCCACTTGTTCATCTTGCACATTGCATGGCTTACACTTGTCTTCATTTTGCATTTTTATGTTTAAATCCCTAATGAAATTTATTTTGTAAATTTTGTTTTAAACCCACTAGAATTTATATTTACACTTATATTCATATATATGTTTCTATTGTTTATATGGATTATCTATTTACATACAAACTATAATTTTAGCCTTTGTTTATAATTTATTTGTAAATTTGTTTTAATTCTTATCTTATTTTAATTTATGAAAACATGCTTTATGCTTTTAAGCCTTTTTATTAATTTATTTACAAATTATTTACATACACTTATATTTATTTTACTTTTACAATTTTTAAAGAGAAATGGATTAAAGCAATTTGTACATCCAACAAATAAATCATACATATATACATTTCTTAGTTAATAAAGCTTTTGTAAACTTATTTTATTAAACCAATTTTATTTACAATACATTTATCAAATTTCAAAAGGTAAATAATTTACATTCATTCTTGTTTTAAAATTTTAAATTCAAGTCATTGTACAAATCATATTTTTATTGATTTATGAATTCTATATTTAATGTTTAATTTATATATATATACACACAAATCATATTTAACTCCTTAGTTTAAATTATTTTATAAATTTTGTTTTTAAACCTTTATTCTTCTATGTTTACATATTTATACAAATTATTATTATTATTATATTTTTTAACCTCTTTATTTCAAAATATATATGTAACAACCCGCATATTTATCGATTTTATATTTAAATATTTTATTTAAATATTTTGTCGTTAATCGGATATTGGTCCGAAAAGCTACTTTTTGCAAAAGGTCAAATTAGGACTCGAGACCACTTCCATTGAGTTCGAAATGCCGTTTACAAATTTTTTAAGTATAAACATTGGTAGGTTTGGAGTTAGTGGAATTTCACTAACTTTTCCCGCTTTGGACTTTGGGTTAGACTGCCATTATAACTCAAGCCCAAACCCCCTTCCTTCTTCTCACTCTTCATAAATTTCCTAACAACCAAGCTTTTGCATTAATGGTGAGTGGAAGAGGAAATTAAAACTCCAAGCTTAGGTTTTAACTTTAAATCCATCATTCAACTCCAAAATCAAAGTGAAGACATTGGATTCTAGCTTGTCGTTGCTTCTCCATTGTTTCAAGCTCCTTCTTCATTGAATTTGTGCAAAGGTGAGATTTTTATCTCACAATTCTAGCCTATAACTATATTGGACTGTTGGGAATGATTCCCTATCATTTTTGCATGCATGTTAGCATTTGGTTTGGATTGGATGGCGAAAAACTCTAATTTTTAGCGTTTTGGTGAATTTTCTGCACTTAGGTCGTTCTGGCCATTTTTAGCTCATTCGGAGTTAAGTCGTTCATCCATAGGTCGTGAGTCGTTTACGAGTTAACGATAGGTCGTTCTGGCCATTTTTAGCTCGTTCGGAGTTAAGTCGTTCGTCCATAGGTCGTGAGTCGTTTACGAGTTAACCCTTAAGTCGTGCAACCCTTCAGTCACACAACTCTTAAGTCGGTTACGAGTTATCCCGATAGGTCGTTGGACCCTTAACTCGTAGGTCGTTGGACCTTATCTCGTTAGGTCGCTCCTGGCCTAACCCTTAAGTCGTGCAACCCTTAAGTCGTGCAACCCTTAAGTCGTGCAACCCTTCAGTCACGCAACTCTTAAGTCGGTCACGAGTTATCCTGTTAGGTCGCGACCTCTGTTAAGTCGGCCATGTTGGGTCGTGAGTCATCGTTAGGTCGCAAACACCTCTAGGTCGCAACCACTAAGTCGCTTGACCCCTTAGACCCCTAGGTCGCAACCGTTAGGTCGCTTGACCCTATCCTTCTTAGGTCGTTAGACCCCGTAAGCGGTGGCGTTACCCCCGCACCCCCACCTAGGGGGGTTGCCACCCCCTGGACCCCCCCTCCGTAGGGGATCTTATCTGAAAAACATTGAGCTGATTTCCTTGGATCTTATTCACATCTCCGTATGCGATCTTTGTGATTGATTGTTTATATAATTGCTTCTGTGTTTTGTCATTTTATAACATAAAGGTTTCAATACTAGTAGTAAATATCAAAACTCTTTTAACAAACAATTTCAACTCTATTTTTAATAACAAAGCTCTTTTCTTAAACCGTTTTCCAATCTATTAGTATATACAAACCTTTACCTCACTCGGATGAGAAATCTAATTAAACGACTTAGTAAAACAAGTGGTACGAAACGCTTGCGTTCACTTCGTCGGTTAATTCTTGGACTTGTTCGATTGAACCTCTTGTGACAATTTTATTAGTGAAGATTTACAGTTTGTTCGTAAATATTTAAGTTAAGCAAGTGGTTATGGGACATGAAGCTAAACTTCTATATTTACTAGCTTAGTGTAATTGACACTTCTCGTTGATCATGACGATCATTCTGATGCTTTAGACTAGCAACTATGCGATGTCTCTTGTTGCGAGGTTAGACTAGACACCACTTGTGTGATTCCACTCACACATCCCATTTTGCTTTTTGGTTAGTCTGGACCTTAATCTGTGTGATTCCATTCACACATGTGGGGTAGCTCCCCTTGGTCTTCGGACCGTCATGTGATAGGCCTCTTTCTCTTTTCTATGATTTTTGGACTTCTTGCATTGATTTCTAGAATTTATATCATTAACTTGTTATGAGTACAAGTTTGGGGTATGATGCCCTTTCCGAATCTTTGAGAAGATTCTTGTGATATTGATTATCTCTTATTGATTGATCTTCTGTTGATCATTATTTACATACTTATAGTGGTATGTCATTATGGATATTTTATGTTTATGCCATATCTTTTATGTTATATCTTGTCATCTGATATTTATAGCTAGACTGATCCGTTTATTATTTTTCTTAAATAATACTCGGGTCAGACCGAGATGTTACAGGTGCTTCTGCTTGACTTCTTCCCAGGGATTCATCACTCTGACTTTTGGCTAACTGTTTAGATTAGCAGTTTTTTGTTGTATACACTTGAGATATAGACTTATAGTTGTATTCTTTTGTATAGCACGTGTTGCTATTCTTTTTTATTATTGTGGATCTTTTGACCACTACTCTGATGTACACTTTCATATGTTAGTTATATATTCATATCTTCTTCCGCCTTTGTGATATGGATGTCTGTGACTGATTTGCGTTATGCTTATTTCTACGTTTGTTTCCGAAGATTATTTATATCCACCGTGTGATAAGCAATTACATGGATGGTCGCTCCTCAACAGCCTTATTCTCCGCGCTAGTTGACAGCACTACTCCGTAGTGTTCTTGGCTAGCGCGGGTATAGAGGTGGGGCGTCACAGCTTGGTATCGGAGCCAAACTTCGGAACAATGTAGAATAACTTACAAAGGATCATCGTCCTAGGTCTATCTTAGGATTCATACCAAAGGATTAATTCGTGTCTTCGTACCGATTCATCCTATTTCCTTTATGATTCCTTGTTTTATCTATCAAGATTGCTTGATGTTCATTGGTGAATAACCTTCTTCCTTCTCTTCTTTCTTTCTTAAAGGAAGAGAATGTCTAGACCAGGCCGTCCCAGAACTGGATCATCTGGTGCTGCTCCCCCGGATGGAGTTTTTATGACTGCTCAACAGCTTCTTGATTTAGTAACTAATGCTCAAGCAGTTGGAGCTAACCCGGAACCTACTCACCCAAAGTCGGGATTTGCACGCTTGTGCAGCGATTACACTAACTTGGGTGGGAAGCCCTTCAAAGGTTCGGGAAATATCATCGAGGTCCAGGCTTGGTTAAAATCATGCGATCGAATCTTTTCTCGCATGAACCTTATCGATCTCCACCGCGTTCAGGTGGCTTCCAGCATGCTCCAGGAGAGAGCATTGGACTGGTACGAACTCCTTACTTCAGAAACTAATGAAGCGGATCTCACCTGGGAGCAATTTCAGGGACGCTTCGAGTTAAAGTTTGTACCAGAAGCTGGGAAAGTAACCTTAGCTCGACGTTTTATAGACCTTGTTCAAGGTCAATCCTCTGTGACTGATTACGTCGCAGCCTTCGAGTCGCTTTCCAAATATGGGGTTGAATACATCAACACCCCATTGAAGAAGAACCAGAGGTTCGTTTATGGCTTAAATAAGAATCTTAAGAAGCCACTACTCCTGAAACTAGAAGTCACATTTGATCAACTCGTCGATATCGCTTCGTCTTGAAGAGGCTGATAGAGAGAGTGATGCTGAAGTGGAAGGCGCTAAACCAAACTTCAACAACAAGAAGAGGCCAAGCAAATTCAAGGGTCCTTATCCCAACAAAAAGGGTAAGCAGGCAACCCCTGCGGCAAAGTCTCCTTCTCCTAGTGGTGCGAGTTGCTTCAACTGTGGGTCTGGGGATCATTATGCGAGTAAGTGCTCTAAGCCCAAATCTTGTCGCTATTGTAAGAGCCCGGATCATTACATACATCAATGCCTCAAGCGTAAAGGCAAGAAGGAAGGAAAGTTGATGTGGCTCAAGCCCCTGGCAACACATCTCGTGGCCAAGGTATTTCTCATTCCATTCTTGATGGTATTATTTTATTTCATGATCAACCTATTAGAGTTCTCTTTGATACGGGTGCATCCCATTCTTTTATATCAAAGGAACTGGTAGACACTTTTTCCTTAAGTGTTACTGCATTGATGACTTCTTTAAAAATTGCGAATCCTGTTGGTGGATCTGCAACTCTTAGTTTGCTTTGTAAAGATGTGGAGATTATTTTATGTGATTTTTCTTTCCTAGCCGATTTGCATGTCATGCATTACTTAGGCTTTGGAATAATTTTGGGAATGGATTGGCTTAACCGTTATCAAGCCCATATCCTATGTCCTGAGCGGACTATTCATCTCCGACATCCACTATCTGTTAAACAGATTTCTGTTAATCTTAAAGATTTAGAATCCTGTTTGGTGGCATCTTTATATTCTTTAAATCCTCGTGATGACGATGATGATGATGAAGATGATATTATTTCTCGTATTCACGTTGTTCGTGAATTTTCCGACATATTTGAGCCCGTTTTAGGTTTACCACCTAAACGAGCAATTGAGTTCAGAATTAATCTTGTTTCTGGAGCTCAACCTATTACTCGTCCTCCTTATCGCATGTCCAATAAGGAAAATGAGGAGATGCGTAAACAATTATCCGAATTGGAGACGAAGAAATTTATTCGCTCTAGTTCCTCACCTTGGGGAGCTTCGGCTATTTTCATGAAGAAATCCGACGGTACGCTTAGGCTTTGCGTTGACTATCGCAAGCTTAACGATCTGACTATTAAAAATAAATATCCTTTACCTCGGATTGATGATCTATTCGATCAGCTTAGTGGTGCTATGGTCTTTTCACAATTGGACTTGGCTACCGGTTTCCATCAGCTTCGTATCGCTGAGGATAGCATTCCTTTGACATCATTCCGTACTCGATATGGATCTTATGAATGGCTTGTTATGCCATTTGGGTTAACGAATGCTCCAGCTTATTTCGTTGACCTCATGAATTGAGTTTTCAAAGATTTCCTTGATCGGTTTGTTCTCATATTCATTGATGATATTCTTGTGTATTCAAAAACCGAGGAGGAACATGAGAAACATCTTCGGATTGTATTGGAAACTCTTAGGAGTAATCAATTAAAGGCGAAATTTTCTAAATGCCACTTTTGGCAATCTCGTGTGAAGTTTCTCGGTCATATTATTTCCGAATCCGGGATTTTCGTGGATCCTTCAAAGATTGAAGCGATTCAAGATTGGAAGAGACCGGAGAGTGTGACAGAGATTCGTAGTTTTCTCGGTTTGGCGGGCTATTACCGTCGTTTTATTAAGGACTTTTCTAAGATTGTCGTGCCTCTTACTAGCTTGACTAAGAAGGGAGTTAAATACATTTGGTCGGACAAATGTGAAGCCTCTTTTCAGAAATTGAAAGAACTCCTTTCCGATGCCCCTATTCTTGTTATTCCCGCGGGGAATCAAGATTTTGTTGTTTATACTGATGCTAGTCACGTTGGTTTGGGTGCCGTTCTTATGCAAAAAGAACATGTTATTGCTTATGCTTCTAGGCAATTAAAGCCGGCCGAGACTAGATATGCCACACATGATTTAGAACTCGCGGCTATTGTTTTCGCCCTTCGGATTTGGCGTCATTATCTATTGGGAGAGAAATTTATTCTTTATACAGATCATAAGTCTCTGAAATATTTATTTTCTCAAAAAGAACTTAATTTACGTCAACAGCATTGGCTCGAGTTTATTGCACCTTATGATCTTGATATTCTTTATACCCCCGGTAAGGGTAATCGTGTCGTCGATGCTCTTAGCCGTAAACAACAAGCAGTTGTTTCTATGATGATATCCGAATGGAACGATCTCGAGATTTTATCCACTTGTGAGATTCGAGAGCGCGTATCCGATTTATGCTCATCGCTTGTTTTATGTAGTCTTGAGGCTCATCCTTCTCTTTTAGACCGCATTCTTGAAGCTCAAGGGCTAGATTCTGAATTGGCTCTTCTTGGCAAAAATGTTAAGGATAAAATTGATATTGAAGGTTTGAAAGACTTTGATATTGATTCTCGTGGCGGCATTCGAAAATTTGGTAGGCTTATCGTACCAAATATTGGAGATCTTCGTAAAGATATTTTAGAAGATTCCCATCGTTCTAAATTCACCATTCATCCCGGTAGTAGTAAAATGTACGCTGATATAAAGCGACTTTATTATTGGGAGGGAATGAAATCTGATATTGCTAACTTTGTTAAGTGTTGCATGACTTGCCAACTTGTCAAGGCCGAACATCAAAGGCCTGGTGGGTTATTGCAACCTTTAGAAATTCCAATTTGGAAGTGGGATCAAATTTCCATGGACTTTATAGATGGCCTTCCCTGTTCTCGTTCGGGTCATGATAGCTTATGGGTGATTGTTGATAGACTTACTAAATCCGCCCATTTTATTCGGTTCGGTCTAACCGAACCGTTCCTCTTTTGGCCAAACTATTTGTCAAGGAAATTGTAAAATTGCATGGAGTTCCTGCTTCTATTGTTAGCGATCATGATCCATTGTTTACTAGTGGATTTTGGAAGAGTCTTCAAAAAGCTTTAGGAACGAAGCTTAATTTTAGCACCGCGTATCACCCCCAGTCCGATGGACAAACCGAGCGTGTGAATCAAACTCTTGAAGATCTTCTTCGTGCTTGTGTGCTTTATTTTGGTGGAAGTTGGGAAGATCATATTTCACTTGTTGAATTTTCCTATAATAATAGCTTCCAATCTAGTATTGGTATGGCACCTTTCGAGGCACTCTACGGAAGGCCATGCCGATCTCCTTCTTGTTGGCTTGAGGCCGGTGAGAAGCTGGTTTTAGGTCCAGACTTTATTCGTGATTCCACGGAAAAGATAGAACTTATTCGACATAGGATGAAAGAAGCCCAGAGTAGACAAAAATGCTATGCCGATAATCGAAGAAGGAAATTAGAATTTTCTGTTGGGGATCCTGTTTTTATTCGTGTTTCACCTATGAAGTGTGTTGTACGTTTCAGTCAATCGGGGAAGTTAGCGCCTCGATATATTGGGCCATTTCCTATCACTGAACGTATTGGTTCCATGGCTTATCGCCTTGCATTGCCGGCTCAGTTTTCTGCTATGCATAACGTATTTCTACGTTTGTTTCCGAAGATTATTTATAGCCACCGTGTGATAAGCAATTACATGGATGGTCGCTCCTCAACAGCCTTATTCTCCACGCTAGTTGACAGCACTACTCCGTAGTGTTCTTGGCTAGCGTGGGTATAGATGTGGGGCGTCATAATATATATATATATATATATATATATATATATATATAAAAGCTTTTATATTCAATTACATATATACTATTATATTTATTTTCAAGTATAAAAGAAAAGTAATTTAAATTTTTATCAAATCTCTTAAATTTACAAACCAATTTCCTTCACACACACACACATATGCTTTCTTATAAATTTTCAAAAGACATGTATATTTTAAAACTCTTGTTAATTCTTGTTTTAATCCCATATATACATTTTCAAAACAAATCTTACTAGTCTTAAGCTATAGAGTATTTAAATTCAATTTACTTTTTATATATTTATCCTTGAATTTCAATTTTCAATATTCATTTATAAAATACTTATCTTTAAATTGCAAACCAAAATTCTATTTAAAATCTAAAATATTTATTTGTTCTGAAATTTTCGTAATTAATCCATAATTAATTTCACAAATAAATTCCAAAATTAAATTAGTTGTCAAATTAAACTTGGTTAAAATTCGGGAATGTTACACCTCATCAACCGAGAATGGCTAAAACAGGGAAGATGCAGCAAGGCTAAGTGAGTCGCGCTCAAGTAGGACAAGAGCTTCCCCTGTCTAGATGTCTCTTTTTATTCGACTGTGTGGGCAGTTGGTCTGCAGCCAACTACACGGTTGTCTTGTTCGGGACTGTGCAGTAAGGAATGATTTCGGCCTTATGTTGCAGACGATTTAGGGTGGATCCTCGGTACGTTGATCTAAGCCACGTACTGTGACGGGCGGTACCCCCAGTAGCCCTTCCATTGATGGAAACCCATTCTTCCTACGTGCCCTTACAGTTTTGATTGTATTACCCACTTTGTGGCTAGTATGCTGGAATTCAATGATGTAACAATTTCAGCTATTTCTTATTTATTTGAAAACCCTAGACCTTATTATAATATCACTAGATTTCCTATCAAATGTTTTGGTTAGCGTGAGGTAAAAACCTATCCATGTTTATGTGTGGGAAGTCTTACGTGATACCTTTTGTTTTCAAAGGTTTTCAAAATTTAAGCAACTTTAACCCGTTTACTCACACTAGACCCATGTCTAACCCGAAGTTTATTCTGTTTTTCTTAAACTCTTGGGTACTCAAATTTTTACGAGTAGCCAAGGTATTCAGGTCTGCTTTGACGAATATTGGATAGCATGGAGCAGGAGTCCAGATGTAGCTATATCTATCTGTTTCCACTGTGTAGTGTCTTTGTCTGTTGTATTTGAAATGTAATGGATTAGACAGAACTTTATAACTGTCTAATGTAAAATGTTGTTGTAATCTGTGTAACTCTGATGATTTGACTATGTAACAACCTGATATTTTCAGCCATTTGCATCCACACGTGTCGGACATGAATTTCTCAAAATACCACATTGAAATAGAATATGGAGCAAATAAAATCAATCATACAGAATCACAGACATAGAAATACCAGAATAACTCGCAGCGGAAATAAAATATACCATAGTAGTACATGAAGCTACTATAACAAAGTCTCAAAAACAAAATACATAATATCAGTCTGAAAAAAAATATAATAGAAATCCCAAATACATAGAAGCCTACTAATACAAGAGATGAAATAGATGAACCGAAACAGAAATAATTGAGTAACTATATAAGCAGAATCTCCAGCAATTCCTAGCTCAAGAAGAGAAATCTAAAGCTGTGAATACTCAGGCTAACCCGAGTGTAAAGTAAAACACAAAACACTCGAGTCAGGACATACATACTTATACAATGTAAACCAACTCAAGTGAACTGTAGTAATATGCACCAGGACTTAGAGGATACTTGGGATCGCCCATCCTCTAAGGATGCGTTAAACCATCGATTAAACGGTAATAAACGCTATCATAGAAATACCTATATTAAAGTAAACTATGCAAATAACAGAGTTAATTTGGCTAGGGCAGCGTAGAGTTGCAGCAATCGCTCACCTCTAATCACACTCTCAAATTGAAGGTGTACATCCAAAAATCACAAGGCATATAAAGAAGTGTACCCGTGGTTAAAATTCCAAAATGGTATTTTATAATTCGAAAATCAAATATCATTTCAAAATTCAATATCGTTCAAATCCATTTTAAAATATCAAAATATCATATTCTTTCGAAATCTCATTCATTTTTATTTAATTTAAATACCATTCCAAATCACATTTCAAAATGGTTTATATTTCAAATCAAAATGCTCCATTTAAACCAATTAAAATGAAGTTATTATACTTCAAAAAAATCAAATATTCAATTCCCAAAAATTTAATATTTTCAAAATTAATCTATTCACTTAAATTTATTAGAACGGTGAAATTTCATCTTTCCCAGCACTTAGAAAATGCTACGGTAAGTTACATTTGAAAAACAGTTCAATTAAGCAAAGACAGCATTTAAAACTGCTATAATAGTTCAGGTTTAAGTTTTAGTTTCAACAACTACAACACTTGCAAAGTGATGTAATATCACTTAGTTAAATTTTAGTTATAGCTCATTTGTATCAACTACAGCACTTTAAAATGTTGTACTATCCTTTACTTATGAATTCAAGTTAACTTCAGAAATGATAGCATTTTTGAATGCTGTTAATTAAATTGCAGATTTTCAGTACAATTTCAGAAACAATTTAAACTTTGATTTTTAATTCTTTTAACTTATAAAAATCATAATTTCTCACTCAAATTTGTTCATTTAAGTACTCGTTAACTTATGATTTTTATAAAGTAAATTTTTATACATAAAATCAAATTTTTAAATAATTCACTTATTGAATTCAAGCATAAAAATTTTCCGATCTTCGCATTTTAAAAATTAACTTAAAAATTAAGTTTTAATTACCATTTCAAAATATAAACTTAATTTCCATTTTATTTTCTTAACTTAACTTTTATTTTAAATCAAATTTCACATTTCAATATTAATTCATATTTCAATTTTACACTTTTAAGCATTTATTTAATTAACCATTTTAAATTCATAGAAAAATCAATAACACTTTATTAATTCATTTTAAATCCAAATTTAAAATCAAATTATCATATTTTACATTTCTAAATACTTGAATTCCACTTTTGAACAAAATCTCAAATTTCAAAATTAATTTATATTCCAAATTTCAACTTAACCATTCATTTAATTCACTTAATTAACTTGTAGAAAATCATTAATAATTTATAAAAATCATTTTTAATTCAATTTAAATTAAAATATCATAAATTTATAATTTTTAAAATACTTTAAAAATTTCCAGAAATATATATATATATATATATATATATATATATATAATAACCACGAGTCTGGATAATATTTTCTAACCTAGGTCAAGTGATACGGATAGTATATCATTTCAATCCGTAATTTACAAAGAAAAATCCAGGTTCTATCATTTCAAACCCGCAATCCCAAGAGAAATAAATAAATATATATCTCTCAGGCCTATCATTTCATCCCATAATGATTTTTCCCTATTCTAAAGTCCGTGCGGGTATGTATCATTTCAACCTATAGTGATCATATTCTACAGGGAACTTGCAGTGTGATAAACATATATAAATAAACAGTAAGCATCATATAGCAGTAACAGATGATATGACAGGTCATAAACAGGGTTAAAATCATATGATTTATATCACAGTCAGGTATAACATGATAATATTATTCTACATATTCACATGTTGTCAATTGACTAATTATATAAGTATGGATGTCGTGTGTGAATACTCACCTTTTTACGATGGAGATAGAAATTCAAACTACACAAATGAATTCCAAAAAGCACGATACGGCATGACCCAGCACGACTATGGATTCAAGCGAGTGGAGAGCCATGATATTGATCTTGTATGCACAACCAAAACTAGACAATGTATACATGAATTCAACCAAAACAATATTGAAACTAGTTGAATTACAAAGTAATAAAGACAAAGTGACTTAACCTTGCTACCCCCATTCAAAAGCTTGGCCTAGGGACATTTATGCTAGGCTAAGATCATGCTATAGCTCAGGTTTGGATTATATGGCATGGCTAGAAGTGGTGAAGATGGTAGGAGTTGCAATATGTAGAATACATAGGGTCAAGGCCAAAAGTGGTAGGGTTTGGTCAATATTTGGCTCGGCTAAAGGGCTAGTGGTCTCGGCCAAAGCATGGTACAGGTCTGGACATGTCAGGAGCTAAGCTAGAGGTGGAATCGATGGTGGTGGTTGTGGCTAAGGGGGCGTCCAAGGTGGAATATGAAGGAAAATGGTGAAACATAGGATCGTTTTGCATGTTTGGTGGAGTTTTTGGCAAAACTTTGTGATATTGGCTCAAGTGGAAGTCACAGCCAGGTCATTACCAGAGGAGGAGGCGGTGATTGCTTCTGTAGATTGTGGTGGTGATGGTGGAGCTGATGGAGTGGAGTAGTGGCCAAGTAAGCTAAAAGAGGCAAAGGCAAAATCATAGAAAATGAAGAGAAGAGATAAACAAAAGAAGCCATGGCATTTTTTTAAATTTTGTTTGGCTATGAGTTTTGAGGATGAGAAGGAATGTTTTCACGCGAAAATAAGTGGAGTACACATGGCAAAAGCAAAGAGAAGTGTACGGTCAGAGATGAAAAGGCAATGGAAAAATGAAAGGACAAGATAATGAAAAGACATAGGAAAATGAAAGGCCTTTTTGACTCTTTGTATTTCAATTTCTTTTATTCAAATTAAAAAAAAATCAGTATATAAAGTAAAAATATGAAAACAAAATAAAGTGAAAAAGAAAATAAATAATTATTTTAAGGAAAAATAGAAAATAAATGAAAATAGCTTAAATTGAAACTAGAATTTAAAAATTCTAAACAAAATACAATAAACATTTGAAAATTATAACAACACTTATAAAATGTTTTAAAAATAAAATATATGCATAACATGTCATCTTACACAAATATACAAAAATTAGAACAAACAAAAATATTATTTGTATAAATTAAAATAAACAATTTTGTAAAATAAATAATTTACACACAATATTGTAAAAAGCATAACTTTCACAATATAAATCGGATTTCAATGAAACGAAAAGCAGTATTCTTGAAATTTAATTTATTTTCATAAAAAAAGATAAAATTAAAAAATTCAAATATTTAAATTTTAAATTTAAAAGTCAAAGTTTGACCATATTGACCAAAATTCACATTTTCTAGAAAATATTCTATTTATTCATGTTTGAAATTATAATTCACATAAAATAAAAATTTATATTTGAAATAAAAAAATTTATGCATTTTAATAAATAAAATAAAGTTTTTTAAATCAGGAAATTCAATTAAAGTAATTAAAATATACAACTAAAATAATCACAAAATACAGGTTGTAACACTCTCCTCCACTCAAATCTTTTCGTCGAAAAGAACGGACAAGGAAAATAAGGAAGAGAAAGATAGAAAAAGCAAATAATACCTGAAAAAAATAATTCCAAATTCGATGCACGAATGCTTTCCTCCGTCTCCCACGTACAATCTCGATCATCAGTACTTCATTGTACTTTGACCAGACTAAAAGATTTCCTTCTTAGCTGCTTCGTACCTCAGTCGACAATACGAAGTGGTTTCCTTTCGAAAGTCAAATTAGGCTCAATATCCAAACTATCAAGAGCAGAAGGCTGAATAAAAAGAGATGGGTCATGAAGATACCAGCGAAATTGTGAGATGTGGAATACATCATGCACTCCAGAAAGCTTCTCAGTAATCCAAACGATAAGCCAAAGAACAAACTTTTTCCATAATGCAGAAAGGCCCCTCAAAACGAAAGAAGGTAGGAATAGCTAGAAGGGAAAATAGGTTGAAAGGCAAGGATGAACCATATTTGTAAAACTAAATAAATTTCAATTAATTTTTTTATAACATTTTGAACATTTTATAATATGACGAATAGTCATTTGATTCAAATTTGTTAGTTCGAAGTAAAAAATATTTAAAACATTTAAAATTATTTAGAAAAGAAAAATAAATGATCAAAATTTCCTTTATATAATACTTCATCAAAATACTTTTATAACTCGATGTCTTGACAAGTTTACTCTCGTTCCTACGGACTTTGGCCATGCGTTGATCAGGCGCAAAGCTAGAATTCTCTAGGTACTAAGTAGACTTGTTTCAACAACCAGTGAAAATACTGGAAAACTTTTAAAAATAGATATGGAAAGTACAATCCAAACAATCAACCAAACCAAAACATTATCCAACCATGGATCGTAGATACACAATGGTTACGCCTGGATCCTCCAGGAAACATCCGTACCTATAAGCTATCTCAGCCTGCGAATTGCGCCATGATGACTAGTAGACTGCAGATACACAATGGTTACGCATGGATCCCTCAGGAATCATCCGTACCCTTAAGCTATCTCAGCCAACAGATTTTGCTACTAAAAACGACCTGCATAGATCGCAGATACACAATGGTTACGCCTAGATCCCCTAGGAAACATTCATACCTTTAAGCCATCTCAGCTAGGCGAATTACGCTATGCAACCGCGCTCGTAAGACCATGGAGATCGCCATGGAATTCGATGGAAACTCGAGTATCATATCCCAAAAACCCAAATCAGAGAGAATAATATCGATAAAATGAATCCACAATGTGGCCACAAAGCGGATATCAAGCAGAAGGCACTTTCCATGTCTTTACTTCGAAAATATGTATCATATAGTACCTTTCAAATCACTTTCAATTATCATACTTATACAAAGTCCATCATATATAATATTCCATTTTCAAATCGAATACTTTTCAAAATTAATATCACACTTATATAGTCTTCGATTATGTAAGATTTAAATTTCAAATTGAGTATCTTTCCAAAATGATAGTTTTGAAATCAACTTCATACTTATATAAATCAATTTTATACAAGTTCGGTAACTTCCAAATCAAGTATTTAATAAAACAAGGTTCTCGATTTTAATTCCTTTCAATAATGTTTCAGTTTCAAAATCATATATAATTTCACCAAATCATTTCTTCCAAATAATATATATTCAGTTTCAAAGTTTCTTAAAACAATGGGTTTATGAAAATAATCCAAATTTCCAAATCAACAAAATTTATGTCAAACAAATCCATTTCTAAAGTCATCATGTAAATGCTGGGTTTAAATTTCAATCTATTTTCGAAACCAAATCTTTTCCTCAAGAATCACTTATCTCCAAAATGATTACAAATTCTATAACCCTTCCCTTAAATCCTTTTTATTTATTTATTATTATTTTTTTTTATTTTTTTTTGAAAGATCTTCTTTACCTTTGAAAATTATTATTATTATATATATAGTTTTATAAAAGTTGTTACTAAGTTAAAACATTTAAACTAAATTTTATTCAAAACATTTCAAAACTAAATTTCATATTAGTGTAATTCATAATAGTTTTATTCATTAACTTAACAAAACAGTTTCAAACTTATTTAAATATATTAAAACATACAAAACTAAACTTACATACTTTACCAAACTTACATACAAAACTAAATTTAATTTAAACCTTGATTTGGAAGTGTCCGAACTAAAAATAGTCAAAGAAACCAAATTTTCCAATCCAAGAGTTGGAAATCAGCAACAAATCAGTAAATCAATTCCAATAGATAAGGTTATACCAAAACAAATATGAAACTCGAGGACTGAACACCGGCTTACCATAAATCATTTCAAATATATATATATATACATAGACACACATATATCTTTTGAAAATCAAATCATCCTTTGGAATTTTGAAATCAAAATTTGGTTTCACAAAATCACTCGCATAGCAAAGCTACTAGAGTGGCCTCTCCCCACTCCGAAACTCGAAAATCAATGTCGATGATGCGTGCACTCATCACGGAAATTATTTTCTAGCGACACAAGTGAGTTCTGGACTTCTATTTTCTTGAAACTTCTTTGAAATCTCTTCGAAATCATTGGAATTCATTCGAATACATTTCATATATTTCTTATTCGGAAAATATCTGTAAATCATATTATTATTGTATATTTTCCAAAATCTTAAAACCATGTCAAAACACCAGAGTTCGATTCCTCGAAATTCAAATTCAAAACCCTTCAGTTATAAATCATTTTTTTTATAAATCAAAATTTCAAATCCTTCAAAGCTTCAAATTCTCGTTTTAAAAAAGTATATAATCCTTATCGAAAACATTTCACTTTATATATAAAATGTGGTCATCCTTATCAAAATTATAATCTCGATGTATGCACAATTTCAAAATACAACCAAACACAAAATTTTCCAAAGGATGGATTTCAAAACAAACAGAGATTCAGATTTAGAGGAACTCTAATCAAATAGAATTCTGGTTTGAAGATAAGCTCGAACGAAGATGAGATAATTTAATTACCAAATAGAAGATGATAAGCCTATATAAATAGCGGGCGACCTTAACTGGTCAACCGTGACTTCAGGAATATAATCAATTCGGAAATCTAAGGCAAATCGACATTCGATCGCTAGAGATAGAATCCAGGTAGAGCAGGAGATGGATAGCATCGAAATATGAGGATACAGAAATCTCGGGTGAATCAGTGCCAATTGTAAAGGAGTTTCACCCCTTTACAAATCATTTAAAGATTTGCGGAATCACCGCTCTTCATAGAGGTCCATCAAAGTGGAGTTATGGAATGATTCTAAATCAAAGGAATACAAATAGGGAAGACATGACCGGATTTCAAACAAGTGGGAGCGTTCTAAAGTTTAAGGAATCCCAATCGATAAGAATCTAACCAAGAGATTACTAACAAAGTGGATACAGAAGAAATGAAGTTTAGAAAATCTTGATTTAAAAATAAGAAAAAATTTATACCAATATAATATTTAAAAATCCTTTAAAATCATTTGAAAATCATTTTATACTTCGAAAATACGTTCTCTCACAAAGAAATGATTCTGAGATTGAGTTCACTCATTCTAGGGTATTTCTACATTATCTCTAATGAGTTTTTGCTCCGTAGGCTAAGATTTGCCTAAAACCAAAGCTCTGATACCAAATGTAACAATCCAATATTTTCAGCCATTCACATCCACACATGTCGGACTTGAATTGCTCAAAATACCGCATTGAAAAAGAATTTGGAGCAAATGAAATCAATCATACAGAGTCACAGATACAGAAATATCATAATAACTCGCAGCGGAAATAAAATATACCATAGTAGTTCATGAAGCTACTATAACAATGTCTCAAAAACAAAATACATAATATCAGTATGAAAACAAATATAATAGAAATCCCAAATACATAGAAGTCTACTAATACAAGAGCTGAAATAGATGAACTGAAACAGAAATAAATGAATAACTATATAAGAAGAATCTCCAGTGATTCCTAGCTCCAGAAGAGAAATCCAAAGCTGTGAATACTCAGGCTGATCCGAGCGTAAAGTAAAACACAAAACACTCGAGTCGGGACATACATACTTATATAATGTAAACCAACTCAAGTGAACTGTAGTAATAATGCACCAGGACTTAGAGGATGCTTGGGATCGCCAATCCTCTAAGGATCCATTAAACCATCAATTAGACGGTAATAAACGCTATCATAGAAATACCTATATAAAAGTAAACTATGCAAATAATAGAGTTAATGTGGCTAGGGTAGCGCAGAGCTGCATCAATCGCTCACCTCTAGTCACACTCTCAAATTGAAGGAGTACATCCAAAAATCACAAGGCATACAGAGAAGTGTACCCATGGTTAAATTTCCAAAATGGTATTTTATACTTCGAAAATCAAATATCATTTCAAAATTCAATATCATTTCAAATCCATTTTAAATATCAAAATATCATATCTTACGAAACCTCAATCATTTTTATTTAATTTAAATACCATTCCAAATCACATTTCAAAATGGTTTATATTTCAAATCAGAATACTCCATTTAAACCAATTAAAATGAAGTTATTATACTTTAAAAAAAAAAATCAAATACTCAATTCCCAAAAATTTATTCTTTTCAGAATTCATTTATTCACTTAAAACGGTGAAATTTTAGCTTTCGCAGCACTTAGAAAATGCTACGGTAAGTTACATTTGAAAAACAATTCAATTAAGCAAAGACAACATTCAAAACTGCTGTAATGGTTCAGGTTCAAGTTTTAGTTTCAACAACTACAGCACTTACAAAGTACTGTAATATCACTTAGTTAAATTTTAGTTATAGTTCATTTGTATCAACTACAGCACTTTAAAATGCTACAATATCCTTTACTTATGAATTCAGAGTTAACTTCAGAAATGATAGCATTTCTGAAATGGTATTAATTAAATTCCAGATTTTCAATACAATTTCAGAAACTATTTAAACTTTGATTTTTAATTCTTTTAACTTATAAAAATCATGATTTCACACTCAAAATTTGTTCATTTAATTACTTGTTAACTTATGATTTTTATAAAGTAAATTTTTATACATAAAATCAAATTTTTTAATAATTCACTAATTAAATTCAAGCATACAAATTTTCCATTCTTTGCATTTTAAAAATTAACTTAATAATTAAGTTTTAATTACCATTTCAAAATATAAACTTAATTTCCATTTTATTTTCTTAGCTAAACTTTTATTTTAATTCAAATTTCACATTTCAATATTAATTCATATTTCAATTTTACACTTTTAAGCATGTATTTAATTAACCATTTTAAATTCATAGAAAAATCAATAACACTTTATTAATTCATTTTAAATTCAAATTTAAAATCAAATTATCATATTTTACATTTTAAAATACTTAAAATCCACTTTTGAACAAAATCTCAAATTTCAAAATTAATTCATATTCCAAATTTCAACTTAACCATTCATTTAATTCACTTAATTAACTAGTAGAAAATCATTGATACTTTATAAAAATCATTTTTAATTCAGTTTAAATTAAAAAATCATAAATTTACAATTTTTAAAATACTTTAAGAATTTCCAGAAAAATAGATATAAAATAACCACGGGTCTGCATAATATTTTCTAACCTAAGTCAAGTGATACGGATAACATATCATTTCAATCCATAATTTACAAAGAAAACTCCGGGTTCTATCATTTCAAACCCGCAATTCCAAGTAAAATAAAATAAATAAATATTGCTATGGCCTATCATTTCAGCCCATAACGATTTTTCCCTATTCTAAAGTCTGTGCTGGTATGTATCATTTCAACCCATAGTGATCCTATTCTACAGGGAACTTGCAGTTTGATAAACAGATATAAATAAACAGTATAGCATCATATAGCAGGAACAGATGATATGACAGGTTATAAACAGGGTTAACATCATATGATTCATATCACAGGTAGGTATAACATGATAATATTATTCTACCTATTCACATGTTGTCAATTCACTAATTAAATAAGTATGGATGTCGTATGTGAATACTCACCTGTTTACGCTGGAGATAGCAATTCAAACTACACAAATGAATTCAAGAAAGCACGATACGGCACGACATAGCACGACTACGGATTCAAGTGAGTGGAGAGCCAAGATATTGATCTTGTATGCACAACCAAAACAAGATAATGTATACATGAATATTCAACCAAAATAATATTCAAACTACTTGAAATACAAAGTAATAAAGACAAAGTGACTTGACCTTGCTACCACCATTCAAAAGCTTGGCCTAGGGACATTTATGCTCGGCTAAGATCATGCTATAGCTCGGGTTTTAATCATATGGCATGGCTAGAAGTGGTGAAGATGGTAGGAGTTGCAATATGTAGAATACATAGTGTCAAGGCCAAAAGAGGTAGGGTTTGGTCAACATTTGTCTCGGCTAAAGGGCTAGTGGGCTCGGCCAAAGCATGGTACAGGTCTGGACATGTCGGGAGTTGCGGTTAGAGGTGGAATAGATGATGGTGGTGGTGCCTATGGGTGTGGCCAAGGTGGAATTTGAAGGAAAATGGTGAAACATAGGCTCGGTTTGCATGTTTGGTGGAGTTTTTGGCAAAACTTTGTGATATTAGCTCAAGTGGAAGTCATAGCCTAGTCATTACAAGAGGAGGAGGCTGTGATTGCCGCTGTAGATGGTGGAGGTGATGGTGGAGCTGATGGAGTGGAGTAGTGGCCAAGTAAGCTAGAAGAGGCAAAGGCAAAATCATGGAAAATGAAGAGGAGAAGAGATAAACGGAAGAAGCCATGGCAATTTTTTTTCTTTTGTTTGGCCATGAGTTTTGAGGATGAGAAGGAATGTTTTCAGTTCAAAGAAGACGAGTACACATGGCAAAAGTGAAGAGAAGTGTATGGTTAAGAGATGAGATGAAAAGGCAATGGAAAAATGAAAGGACAAGATAACGAAATGACATAGGAAAATGAAAGGCATTTTTGACTTATTTTATTTCAATTTCTTTTATTCAAATTAAAAAAATAAAATTTCAGTATATAAAATAAAAATCTGAAAACAAAATAAAGTGAAAAAGAAAATAGATAATTATTTTAAGGAAAAATAGAAAATAAATAAAGAAAATAGCTTAAATCGAAACTAGAATTTAAAAATTCTAAACAAAATACAATAAACGTTCAAAAATTATAACAACACTTATAAAATGTTTAAAAATAAAATATATGCATAACATTTCATGTTACACAAATATACAAAAATTAGAACAAACAAAAATATTATATATATAAATTAAAATAAACATTTACACACAATATTGTAAAAAGCATAACTTTCACAATAAAAATCGGATTTCAACGAAATGAAAGGAAATATTCTTGAAATTTAATTCATTTTCGTAACAAAAGATAAAATTCAAAATTTAAATTTTAAATTTAAAAGTCAATGTTTGACCATATTGACCAAAATTCACAATTTTTGGAATATATCTATGTATTCATGTTTGAAATTATAATTCACATAAAATAAAAAATTATATTTAAAATAAAAAAAATTATGCATTTTAATAGATAAAATAAAGTTTTTTAAATCGGGAAATTCAATTAAAGTAATTAAAATATACAATTAAAATAATCACAAAATACAGGGTTGCTGCATACTATGTAATATTTATGTGATATATTATATTTTGTTCCATTCCGCTATGAGATTATGATATTTTTGAGTTCTTTCTTCTTTCTATTCTATTTCTACCTCTTTCTTTCTTATTGATGATGTGTCTTTCTGTGGAATGAAAGGCGGGTCTTCACACTTGGTATCAGAGCATAGGTTGAGATAATACCTAGTCTCTGGAGTAGTGTCTATCTCGAGAGCACGTATTTGTAATTTTTATATAATTATATATCTATATAAATTTTTTGTGTATCTGTTCGGATTTCCAACATGAGTTCTAGAGAAGTTTTATCTTTCTCTTTGCTGGTTGACCGTCCTATCCTTAGGCGGAGTAACTGAGTTAGATAAGATCTATAGAGGCTTAAGATTTCTTATCTCCCCCAAAGTTTTCTTGTGGCCCATTGGTATTGGATCTCGAAGGGTCTTTTCTTATTCTGGATATGGATTGGATGGGTAGTATAGGATTGTTTCTTTGGAGACTGAGTTGGGAAGAATCGCAAAAGTGACTTGCGATGATTCCGGGGTTCTTTGAGCATCTGTTGCTTGGAAGTGAAGCATCTCCAGAAGGCGTAGAGTCCATCAAGGTGGTTAGAGATTTTCCGGATGTTTTCAAGGAGTGAAGTTTGTTCTCATTGAGAGATAGAGTTCGGATCATCTTAATTCCGGAAGCAGTGCCTGTTGTTCAGCACTAGTAGAAGGATGGCGCCGAATTAGAGAGAAGAGTTGGAGAAGCTGACCCAAGATTTCTTTAAGGAGGCATTTTGTTTCTTGTGAGGGTATTTCTGTAGATCCAGCCAGGGTAGCTACTATTCAGAAGAGAAGCAACCGCAGTTTTCTGAGTTTGACAGGAGTTCAACATGAAGTTTATCAGGTCTATTTTAAGATTTCTTCGAGTTGACTCGGGAAGGAACAAAGTTAAGCGGACCCGAGTGTGAAGTGGCTTTCTTGTATTTGAAGGCAAGGCTGACCAGTGTGCCTGTTCTAGCTATTTCTTATGGCAGAAGTAAGTTTGAGGTCTACACAGATGTTGTGTGTGCCTGTTATGGATGGATTTGTGGTCAAGGAACATTGAGATCATTGGTAGAATTTGTGTTCTAAGGATTTGAGGCAAGGAGTTCGGTTAGAGAATCTTTTAGTGGCTGAGCTTGAACAAGGATGTTGTTGCTTTCGTCAATGGATGTTCGATCTATCAGCAAGTGAAGGTGATCAGCAGAAGATCGCAAGTTTGTAGCAGCCTTTGAAGTTCCGAAGTGAAAGTGAGAAGTGACTTCTTTGGGTTCATCGATGGTTTGCCAAGAACCAAAGAGGGAAATGGAAGAGTATGGGTAATTGAAGACCGGTTAATTAAGAGCGCCCATCTTATTCCAGTTAAGGCAACCTGTACTGCAGCATCTTTGGCTGAGTTTTTCTTAAAAGATTTTGTCCGACTGCTTGGTGTTTTTGTCAGCATTGTTAGCAACCGTGATCCTATCTTCTCCGGCATATTTTGGGAGGCTTCGTGATCAGCTTTGGGTTTGAGATTGAAATTGAGTTCAGCCTATCATTCCCAGATCGACGGTCAGACGGAAAGGTTGAATAGAATTTGTGAGGTTGTGCTGAGAGTTGTGTTTTGGATTTTGATGGTTCTTAGGAGGACCATCTGTATTGAATGGAATTCTCGTTCATTTATCAGGCGAGTATCTAGATGGCACCCTTTGGAGTTTTGTATGGATGACCTGGTAGATTCCCATTCTATTGGGTAGAGTCGAGAGTTCATCTTGTTCTTGTCCAGTTTTGATCCGTGAGGCATCTGTGGAGGAGGAGCTTTTCTAGAAGAGTTTGAGAGCAACACAGGATCGTTAGAAAGAATTTGTGGACTAGAGATAAGGAGAATTGGAATGTGAGATCAAAGGATTTAGGCTTTGTCAAAGTTTTCCGATTTAAAGGAATTATCAGATTTGGAAAAACGGTATAACTTGCTCCAAGATGTGTTGGTCTGTTTTGAGTGCTTGACGAGATTAGTGTTGTGGCCTATAGGATTGAATTGCCAGTTCAGATGGCTAGAATTCACAGTGTTTTCACGTATCTCATCTGAGGAAATACGTGAATGATCCATCTTAGTTGGGATCTGCAGTTCAGAAGAATCTGGTAGTTGAGTTCGCTTGTAGTGTGGTCTGATATTTGGTTCGGTTTTTTGGATCGGAGTAAGAGGAAGCTCTGGATCATAGTAGTTTAGCTAGTTAAGGTTCTGTAGAGCTAGGATTTAAGAGTTTGTATTGGGAAACTCAGAGTAGTTTTAGGAAGGCTTATCCGGATTTGTATCTAGATAGCTAGTGATATTTGTTCGAATAAATTGGTTGTTCGAATAAATTGTTATTTGAATGAATTATTGTTTGATAATAGTATATGTTTAATATGGATGCTTGGATTGATTGAAATGAAATAAAAGTTATTGGATTATCTCTGTTTTAAATTTCGAGGACGAAATTCTTTTAAGAAGGGAGGAATGTGATATCCCGGAATTTCGAGGAATTTAAAATGTGATAATTTACTTAATAAATTATTTTAGAATTGATAAAGTGATTATTTTCTAATATAAATAACCAAAATAATTAATAATATGATGATTTTAAATATAGTTATAAATAAATTTTTAAATGAAATGATTAATTTCAAATTTAATTGGTGTTGTTTTATAAAGTTGATTTTTAAATAAAGTTATTATTTTCAAATTTAATTTGTGTTTGTTTAAAATTAATATATGTTTGAATTGATATTAAATTATAATTTTAAATTGAATTTGAATTTGAATTTAGATTTAAATTTGAATTTAAATGAATATTTATATCTTAAAAATATTTCGATTTATAAAATATATGAATGATTTTTTGTTTGAAATAAGATTTGTTTTTCCTTAAAGAACATTATTTATATAAATTTGGAAAGTGTTTATTAAATTGTAAAATAAATACAAAAGGGTTATATTAACATTTTAAAATAAATTAAATATATTATATATGAGTTTATTTAAATTATAATTGGTTTATATTCTATTTTCTTTAAAGATTTTATTTTTATAAAATTTTGAAAGCATTTATTAATTTACAAATGTTTTTATTTACTAGGAAAATTAATTTAAAAAGCTTTTAAAATCTTTTAAAAATAAATAAAAATGAAAGATTATAAGTGTTGATTTGTTAAACCAAGATAAATACACATGCAAGTTAATGAATTATGGGTAATGACAAGTGTTGGCATTGTAAACAAGTGTCAAATTTATTTTTGTTTTCTTTAATTCTAAAATAAATCCAAATTTACATGATATAAACATATATCTTCTTCTTCCAATTTCTTTTTATCTTCTCATTTTTTTTTAAAAAATTCAACCTTGTAAAACCATTTTTTCAAAACCAGAAAGTATACATGAATCAAATCTGAAACCCTTTTCAAATAATCACCTCCTCAAACATAAATCATACTTGAAAACATTTTCCCAATATCAGATCAAAAACTAAACCCTATAGCCATTTTTATTACCTAAGATTTGCAAGCAACCCTATAATCATCTCCTCAAAACAGCTCAAACCTGAAACCTTCCCAAAACCAGAAATTCTATAATTAAACCTGAAATCCTCTTGAATCAAAACTTTCCCAAACTCAAGTTCAAAAATCTGTGAAACAAATTTTGTAACCATTTCCTCTCAGGCCTGTAAAACATTCAAATGCAAATCAATACTCAAGCAGATTTTCAAAATGTAAGCCTGTAAACACATTTTTCCAATCTGTTAGCAAGTTTGTAACCTTCTCAAGCAAGAAAATCTGGAAGAAAATAAATAACCGAAGTTCAATCAAGAAAAACAGTAGCTTCAGTTCAATTTTGAATCATCTCAGCAAATAAGCTTCAACATAGCAGCAATGCAAAGTTTCAAGTGTTCAAAGTTTTTCAAGTTTTCCAGTTTCAAATTGTTTTCTTCTGCATATTCAAAGCTTCCAACCTCTTCCTCTTTAAAATTTTGGTGAGTAAACCTTTTTAAATTTAAAGCTAAGTAAGTAAATATTTGTTTGCTTGTGAAATCTATGGTGAATGATGCTTTGTTGTGCATACATATGAGGTATATATGTGTTTATGAATTTATGTAGGTACGCATGCTTGAAACAAGAAAACTGGCTCTGTTCTTGTTTTTTTTACAAACTTTTACTTTCAAAAATCTAGATCTAAACCTCTAAATCCTATTAGACCCAATATTCAAACAAAAGTTATTTGCATTTGTAGGATCTAAATTTAAAAAAAATTAAGAACATTCAGTTGGAATAATATCTGAAAAATGGAAAAAGATAGTAAATATTATAAACGTGTTAAAAATCAATCATCAAAAATGGTTGAGTCCGAAATATTATCTAAAACAATTTCGAAAACTATGAATTTTAAAAAGGGAATCATGATTTATGATGTTGTTTTCGATGAGAAATTTTAGTTTGACTGGAAACTGTATTTGGGGGAAATTCTGATGATCAAGGGATCCGGGATGATCGAGAATTGGTCTAGAGATAGGGGAGGTACGGGAGGTCTAGGAAAAATGGCAAGAAGGTGGATAATCCACCATGTCGCCGGTGGTGAGGCAATCTAATTTATAGCCCTAGTTTTGGTCGTGCTGGAAGATTTGATTTCTGCATTTTCTCTGGTACATCGAGTGGCTTGGGATTCTAGGAAATGGTAGCTTAGGGTGTCGGCATGGCGTAGCCGGAGGGGTAGCAGCTCCGATGATCGGATTCGTGGTTGCGAGCAAACTCTCTGGTAGTGGTTTTTGCTGCCGTTTCATCTCAGTTGCTCAAATTTGATTTGAGGCTCGTGCTTGTGTTTGGAGGATCGGGAATTGATGTATAGGTGATTGTCGTGCTATCGGAGGCCACGGCAGTGGTCATCATCGCCGCAGCTAAGTGTGCAGGTGCACATGGGAGTTGGTGACTGAGTTTGCGACTGTGGTTCGGACTCGAAGTTAACATCGGGTTTTGAGGGAGATAGCTCGGGTTTAAACACGAGTATGTTCGTGTGTTTTTATCTACAGGTTTTCAATTAAGAAAAAACTAAGTTTTAAAAAAAATGGGTAGAAATGGAGGTTTACTCTGGATTTAACTCGAGTTGTCTTCGAGTTTGACCTGAAGTTAAGTAAAGAGCAGATTGTAAAAGTTTTAAAATAAATGTGTATTTGAAATTTAAAATTTAAATCTAGCATAAAACTTTCTTATTTAAAACTTACTCTTTTTGTAATTGTTCTTTAACTATTAATTAAGAAGTTTTGAAAATTTGATTGATTTAAATTTTGTGAAATTTAAAGTGGTTTTAAAACATTAATTTAAAATGAAAGTTTAAGATTTTGATAAAAGTATGTTTTAAAATGCAAATTGAAATTAGTTTTCAAAACCTCTACTTGATAATATTTAAGTTATTTAAGGAAGTTAAGTTTTGTTAACTTTAAAATTATCAAGTTAAAAGATTATTTATTCTAAAACTTAATTAATGATGTAATTAAGTAAAGGTAATTATAATGTTAAAATGTTTTAAAATGTTAATTGTAATAATGATATTTATAAGATAATGTTTTATCTTAAGATAATAAAGGTTTAACGCCTTGAGATTAACTAAGTTAATTGTGGGAATTAAGCATAATTAATTAATTTGATTAGTTAATTAATTATAAAGGATTAATTAAGTAATTAATTAAGAGTAATTAATTAGTTTAATTAATAATTAATTATGGGTTATTATTTAATTAATTAAAGGTTAATTAATTATAATTAACGATTATTAATTAAAGATGGTTAATTAATGATCAGAGATTAATTAATTGATTAATTAAGTAATTAAGAATTAGTTAATCAAGTAATTAAGATTTGATTAATTTAGTAATTAGAGAGTTGTTAATTAAGTAATTGGAGGTTACTTAACTAATAATTAAGATGTACTTAATTTTTAATTAAGTTTTATTAATTAAAATTAGGTTTTATTAATTAATACTAAAAGGATGATTAATCAAAGGTAATTAAGGATTAATCAAAGGTAATTAAATATTAATCAAATGTAAATTAAGGGTTAATTAACTGTTTAATCAACTAGTGATTAAGGATTAATTAATTTGTAATTAAGGTTGTTAATTAATAATAAAGTTTATTAATTGATAATTAAGATATAATTAATTAATTAATGAATTAATTAATTAATTACAAGATTAATTATGGATTAATTAATTTGTATTATGAGGTATTGATTAATAATTAAGGTTATTAATTAATAGTTAATGGATAATTAATCAGTTAATTAAAGGTTAAGTAATTGATTATAAAATTAATTAAGGATTGATTACTTTGTAATTGAAGAAGATTAATTAATAATTGAGGTTTATTAATTGATAATTAAAGGATAAATTAATCTGTGATAAAGATTAATTAATTATTGATAAGATAATCAAGGAGTGATTAACTAATTAATGGTTCGTAATTAATTAGTGATTGTTTAAGTAGGATTAGGTGATTAATTCTTAAGTAATTAATTTAATTTAAGTTGATTAAATTAATTATAACATGAATTAATAATTCCTATTTATGGATGATTGTTTTGTAGAATATCTGAATTGGATGATATATATTGGATGATATCTACTGGATGATGATATCTATTGGATGATATGCTGCGATATTCTGTGATATGATATTAGATATATCAGTGATAAATGTGTGATATTTATCTATGTTAAATGCTGTGTGAACTCAAAATATTGAATTGAATTGAATTGTTTAAACCTATAAAATAACTTGGCCTTTAAGGTACGTTTAGATTTCGATGAGACCAGGATCGGGTATCAGATTTGATTATCCGAAAACCACATCGATCCAAGTTAAATGTTAGATCATGGATTCAAGTTAAAATCAAGTTGAAGACTCGAAATGTAAGAACTATTTTTTGTTAAAAACTCTGAGGGTGATTCCAATACGAGTACAACGGAGATAGTGCTTTCAGGTTCGAGATGTAGTTTCAGAGTGCAAGGGTTATTGTCGTTAACTCTGAGGGTGGTTCCAAAATGAGAATAACGAGATAATGCCTTTGCTTTCGTTTGAACCCGGAACGAACTTGCATGGATTGAATGCATTCAGAACATCGTTAGGTGGATGATGAGTATTCTAAGATAGGTGTGTTCTATAAAGTAATCGCAGCCTCAAGCCTCATCAACCGGGAATGGCTAAAACAGGGGAGATGCAACAAGGCTAAGTGAGTCGCGCTCAAGTAGGACAATAGCTTCCCCTGTCTAGATGTCCCTTTTTATTCGGCTATGTAGGAAGTTGGTCTGCAGCCAACTGTGGGGTTGTCTTGTTCGAGACTGTTCAGTAAGGAATGGTTCCGGTAGGGGATTTGGGGTGGATCCTCGGTACGTTGATCTAGGCCACGTACTGTGACGGGCGATACCCTAGTGGCCCTGCCATTGATGGAAACCCATAATGTGCCTTCATGGTCTTGATTGTATTACCCACTTTGTGGCTAGTATGCGGGAATTTAATCATGTAAGAATTTCAGCTATTTCTTATTTATTTGAAAACCCTAGACCCTATTATAATATCACTAGATTTCATACCTAATGTTTTGGTTAGCGTAAGGTAAAAACTTACCCGTGTTTATGTGTGGGAAGTATTACGTGATACCTTTTGTTTTCAAAGGTTTTCAAAAGTTAAGCAACTTTAAACCATTTAGTCACACTAGACCCATGTCTAACCTGGAGTTTATTCTGTTTTTCTTAAACTCTTGGGTACTCAAATTTTTATGAGTAACCAAGGGATTCAGGTCTGCTTTGACTAATATTGGATGGCATGGAGCAGGAGTCCAGACGTAGATATATCTATCTGTTTCCGCTGTGTAGTGTCCTTGTCTGTTGTATTTGAAATGTAATGGATTAGGCAAAACTTTATAACTGTCTAATGTAAAATGTTGTTGTAATATGTGTAACTCTGATGAATTGACTATGTAATATTTATGTGATATATTATATTTTTTTCCATTCCGCTGTGAGATTATAAAGTGGATATCACAACTTGCTTGACGCTATCATCACTTGCCATGACTATTTTTCGTGGTAGTTATTACGATCCTAACACCTTCCCTATCTATATCCCTAGTGGAAATGCCGATATGTTTATTCGAAGAGGTTTCTGATATTGTTGAGTTCTTTCTTCTTTCTATTCTATTTCTACCTCTTTCTTTCTTATTGATGATGCGTCTTTCTATGGAATGAAAGGCGGGTCTTCACAAAGGGGTTACTTTAAAGGGTCATAGCATAAAATACTTATCTTTGTTTGAATATGTAAGAGGGATCTTTATATAAGATGAATGTTAATAAACCTTGGGGACACCATGGTGGGTTTAATGTTTTCGATACATAGTTTGGGGTTACAAACAGAAATATGTTGTTGAAAATATACATTGGGGCTATTAATGTGTTTTTAATTAATTTAACCTAATTGGGGCTACCAATGGGAATATGTTAAACATGTGGTATACTTGGGGAAATTAAGTAATCATGGGGATCATGATGTTTTAATTGACCAAGTGCTGGGTTTTTGGTTAACCTAGGAAAACCATGGAATGTGCGGTGGATAGCCCACATCAAATTTATAAAGAAAAGAATGTTTTGCCAGAGGTTGTTAGCCTCAGGATTTGGCACTCAAGGGTTCATAGTCATCCTAGGAAACTATGTAGTGTGCTATGGATAGCCCACACCATCTTTATAAAACAACATGTGATGGACAGTTTAAATTTATTTTAAATGGATTTGGGATGGATAGTCCTATTAAATTATGACGGATAGTCATTTGAAAGACTTTAGACGGAAAATCGAATAAATTTCTTTTTTATGGGACATCTAATAAATGGGTGGATGGGATATCTAATACATACGATTTATGGCTTTATTTCATATTATGTTAAGACTAATCGTTATGGGTGTAGGGGCGTAGTAAATGATTTAGATGTTTGTTTTGTATACTAGTGAGGGAAAACCTATTCCGTTAAACGGCGTAGTCTCACTAGATATCTATTTATGATAAGAGATTATTCATACCATACTTACTGTCTGACTCGAAGTTTGTATTTCTCCACAAACTCTCGGGTACTCAAAATTAACTTGAGTAGTCTGAGAGTGAGAGACTTTCATGTTTTTGGACGAATAAACTTCCGTAGACATACAGGAGGCAATGTTAGCTATATAGGAGCTATTTTATGTATTCCTTATGATGTACTAGGAACTGTAAAGTTTATATTATTAGTTCCTTGATCATCATAAGGGGACATCTTCATATGTCACTCTTACCGTATTTTGTACCTGTATATGTGATTTGAACGTGGTAAACATATGGGATTATGTAATTAAATATAAATATTATTCATAAGAAATGAGAATGTTTTGTTAAACTTTAGGTTCCTGTGTATCAATATTAACTATGCCGCATTCGATCGCCAAGAAATAACAACCACGGATGACTACAGCATCAGTAGCCGTTAGTTTTGGGCCTTAGAATATGGGATGTTACAAGTTGGTATCAAAGCATGGTTTATATATTTAAAAGGAATTTAAACCTTAAAAGATTTTTTAAAGCATAATTTAATGAATCTAAAATATGGTTGGGCATGGTAAGCGTTATAGTAACATAGGTGTACTTTGCTATAAATACCTAAGTATGTATTCCCCACTCTCTTACACCGTTCTTCTGTATCTTACCAAGATTGGATTTTAGGTAGTAGGGAAGCAAGATACGAAGGCAGAAAACGGAAGAGTGAATCATTGTGGGAGACGCACCTCAACAAGTGGAAATGTTTGGCCCAATACTAAGAGCAATCAGGGACGACAGACAAATTGTAACGACCCAGTTTTTCAGTCGTCTTAATTTAGAATGTTTGATTGATTTTAAATGTTGAAAAATATAATTTGTTAGTTAAAATAATTAAATTTCAAATATAAGTGATATTTGAATAATTAGATTGTGTAAATATTTGAAACTTGAATCTAATATGAGTAAAACTCACTCTCTCTGTCTCGCTTATATTTTTATATAAGTAAGAATAAATTTATTTATGATGATTGATGATTGTTTGGGTGATATATGATATATTATATATATTTGATTAGTTTGTATATACTCCCACATATTTTAGCAAATGAAACCCTATGCGTTCGCGTGTATGAGCGGATGACCTATTGTACGTGCATCTACCTTGAAGCAGATATTGTACATGTTTTCTCATATGCATATTTGTTGCAGGTCATAGGTTGGAGGGATCCAACTGGATTCCTCACCATTGTTGATTTTATTATATTATTATATATAGTGTTATTATGTGATATATGATGTTCAAATGCCATGATTGATATGATTGATGTGAATCCTTTTATCTAGCGCTTTTGCAGCATTCGGCCATATTTGGAATTTAAAACATTGAAACAATGATTTCAATTTAAAAAGGGATTTCAAAGTGATTTTAAAATTATATATGTGTTAATAATTTTTGAATTTTTAAAGAAATGGATTTATTTTAAATAAATAAAGTTATAATTTTATGTTATAAAAATTATGGCTTTGTGAAATATAATCAAAAATATGTTTTTTGAAATATGGAGTTAACTATTTTGTAAAATAAGTTAAATTGAGATTTTTGGACTTATTATAAATGGTTTATATATAAGATTTATAAAAATTGATATTTTATAAATAAAAGATAATGGAATTATAAATGAGTTTTGTAAGTGTTAAAATGAAGTTATAATTGAATCTTATAAGTAAATAAGATTTATAAATTTATGAAGTTATAAAAAGAATGAATTTGTAAATAAGGGATTTATAAGTAAATAAGCTTATAGTTGGATTTTGACATATAAATGAGATATAAATGGAATTTATTAGTAAAGAAATTTTGTATATGGAAGTAAATATAATATAAATGGAATTTATAAACCTTATTTAATAAATCTAAAATCAATTTAGTTTGATAAGTTAAATATGAAAGTTTGATAAAGGAATTATATTCACGATTTTGGACAGTGAATAATCCTTTAAATTAAATGTGTAGAAGTAATGAATTTGTTAAAGAAATTATGTTCAAGATTTTGGACAACGAATAATCCTTCAAATTAAATGTATAGAAGTAATGAATTTGGTAAGAGAATTATATTCATGATTTTGGACAGTTAATAATGCTTTAAATAAAATGAATATTTAGGAAAGTGAATTATAAAAATGGAATTTGAATGGTTTGAAAATAAAATGAGTTGTGAACTTACTTATTATTAAAATAAGTATATGGAAATGTTTTCCAAATATCCAATAAGTGATACGGTTTTGAATATTATCTTTTTAAGGATATTTTGAAGTGAATAATTGGAAAGTGTTTTGAATTAGAAACGATTAATGAAATCAGGCTCAATGACTATTATGTGCTAGATTTTGTTTGTTGCTTCGATAGTTAAATAACCAACTATCAAATTTAGCCATTTCAGTTCCTCAACTTGATGTGGAAACTAATTAGTCATACACTTAGTATGTAACTGACTATGTAGGCTTGATTATCGCTTATGTTGAGAATGTTGATTCGTGTAGTGTGGAGTTATTACTCCAATCTATCGAGCTTCCTTCTTGGCCAAAGGATAGCAAGTTTAAAGTTGGAAACGTAATAAGTCTACGAGACTTGGTTTCTGTTTGAGGTTGAGAAAAGCTTTTGCGTTGTTGGTGCGAAGAGATCGGGATCAGAGTTATCTGAAAACCATTTCGGATCAACAAATGTGTGACGCTTATGTAGGTTGGTCGATGATATTAATATTTTGGATTTTCATAGTAAAGGACTACTTGTTGATCATTTTGGGATAAAATCACTATATCTATATAATAGTAATAGTCTCTTCGTTATAAAATATCCAATGTAAGGACTATTCACTACTAATCTTATGGGATTTCCCGACAGGATGTGGTAGGAAAGTACCTTCAGTTTGTCATGTTCCTGGACAATTTGTATGGATGAGGGTCTGACATTGCATTTCTAATGATACGTACATTGGTTTTTACAAACTTACATCTATTTGGTGGCAGAGAAGGCAAATTCTCTTAGCTTAACACCCTTTCTTGAGACATACGAGCTCAAGGGTTGTACTTTTATGGAAGGCAATTAGTAGTCAACGGAAATGGCAATGTGGCATTCAAAATATGATGTGATATGTGAAAGGTAATCGATACCTCTTTCGGCCTCACTCCCCGGAAAATGGCTAAAACAAGGGATAGAAGCAGCAAGGCTAAAATGGTTCGCTCCCATGAGGAGATGTCATCGCTCTTCTAGGTATATCTTTACATGCTATGATGTCCTTTATCTGATTATTGTGGATGTATGCTTGTGGCCATGGATTTTAGGTCGGTAATGACCGGGGTGATGACATATTCGGTACTATCTAGGAATAGGTAGACTGGTCTTGTGTTGGTTTAGGCGCCCAATATCTGGACCCTAGGTACATCCCTCTAGAGATGTACTGATTTTTCGAAAAAGTAGTCCCTTTACCTAGTCATTCACATGGAAATCCAAAATCCAATATGTGCCTGCCAATTTTTATGTAAACCTATTATGCTGGAATTTAATAATGTAACAATTTCAGTTATTTAATTTATTATGTGTGCAATAGACACCATTATAATATAAGAGAATTTGATGAAATGTTTTGGTTATCATAAGGTGGTATAGATTTGGTTCTTTTGGAGCTTCAACAGGCGAGCTAAAGACCTTCTTGTCATATACACGTATCTATTATTTTTCAGTTGCTTTGCATTGTTGTTGTTGTTGTTGTAAATTATCAGCATTTGTGAGGACAGTTTGTTATAACTGTCCAAGCTGATGATTATTTATTATCTACTCTGATATACACACACACACACACACATATATATATATTAGATTTTCTTTGAGAAGATTATTTGATCTAAATTATATGTTATTCCGCTGCGATGTGAGAATCTGTATTGTTATGGTTCTGCTTCTCTCTCTCTCTCTTCTTCTTCTCTTCTCTTTGTCTTTCTTCTCTCTTTCTTCTCACCCTCTCTTTTCTTTCTCATGATCATCTACAACCGGGGCGCTTTGGGTTGGACACGCGTGGTTTGGAGTCGGATTCGGAGGGTGTCGAGTAAGAGTCGTCATAGCGTAGTATCAGAGCTTAGGTTTAGTATATTCCTAGGCTTTGATGTGTACTCAGTATAGATAGGGTCGGTAGCACCCAAGATTCAGTTTGAATTTGAGTGTATTATATATATGAGTATGTATTTGTTAGTGGAAATAAAGGCGTTTTATATTGTGTTTGATTGAGCTTTTGAGTGGCTTATGGTTTCTAACCGTTGCGTCTAGCCAACGTTATCGATAGGGATCTCTAAACACTTGAACATAGAGATTGGACACAATATTGTTTCTGGAATTTGGTAAATGAAATAATTTTACCTTGATTATATTTTATATAGCAGCATATAAATTAATTGATTGTTAATGAATGGTAATAGTTGATTATTATCATTTGTTATTTGTCGTGTTTAAATAATAAAAGTTGTTATTATTATGAATTTAAACAAAGGTAAACAAATTTGGAATGAAACTTATATAAGAAAAGTGAAATAGGAGAAATTATATAAGTATAAATTTATAAATGTGATTTATAAATACATGGATTTTAAAAGAATATAAAGCACTGAATTCACTTCCATTTCTAGAAAATAATAAGGATGATGACTGCAACATCATCGGTATCATTTTCGAGTTTCTGTGTGATTGATTTGCTATCACTAGTAAATTGAAAATTAAGTTTTGTTGTGATAAACAAATTTGAACTTAAAATCCAAGTTTTAAATTGATAGATATAAGTGGAATGATTTTGGACTTATAATATGAAATTAAAATTCAACTTAAGTAAAGTTAAATAAATTTGAGTTGGTAATAATAAAATATATGATTAGAAATTTAACTAGAGGGAAGTTAAATAAAACCGAATTAGATAATTTATTGAAAATAACATACACTTAAGATTGTAAAGTGGTTATATAACCATGAATTGAAATTATAGTAAGTAAGTAAACTTAAGTATATATATTCATGAAAACTTTAAGTAATAACTTATAAAATGATAAAACGTAAAGTAAAACCAAACATTAAAATGGTTAAACAATTTTGTTAAGAAAAACAAATTCCGAATTTGAATAGTTATATGAAGTTTGACTTAAGTAAAAGTTAAATAAAATGCCTTTAGGAATGAAATGTAACGACCCGTAAATTTAACCGGTTTTAGTAACGTTATTAATTGAAATTTTAGGAATTTTGAACGATAAAATTTTAAATTATAAACTTGATATCTGGAATACGTCTAGTTAAAATAGCAACTGGTAAATTTTCATCTGAAAATATGAAAGTTTATTTGTTGCATAAATTTACTTCAATTTAATCAATTAAAAAGCGATGAAAATAAAATGTTTTCAGAACCTAAATATTTTTATACGGACAAATTCTAAACCATCTTCTGAGCAGACGTATTTTTTTGGTTTTCCAAATTCAGACATCTTTAGCTCCGTCTATCTTATTTTTCTGTGTTTTTCATGCATTTTCCGCCAGTATAAAAATTCGAATTTTATAATTCAAATCGTGCCATTGATATTTGTATAACGTATTGATCGTCTCGTCGTACTGATCTCTGCGGTATATTTATTTCTGTATTCTGAGATCCGGTGCACAATAGATACAATAAATTGTTCATTGTAACGACACCATAAATTGTGCCTTCTTAACTTCTCTTTGCTTTCCAAATTTGAGTGTACAGCGGGACCACACGAATTAATTTCTTTAAGTTTTCAGCTAAGTCTACGTGTGACTGTTGCCACACCTTTCACCTTATTTGATTTTCTATCGTTTCAATTTGCATTCTGTCTGTTCACTTCAAATTTTTTATATATTATATATAAAGTTACGCTGAAGCGTGCTCCATCTCCTTCTTCTTGTAAACTGCTCCTCCTTTATCATTCTCAAACTCATTTCTCCTTCATTTTTTTCATGACCCCTCACCACCGGCCACTTCCACCAAAGAGCTGCCGCCCACACGCCACAACCTTACTCCACCCGAAACCCGAACACCACCCCATGCCATCTCAAACTCAATAACAAATCACCGAACCAACAGCAACGCTCGGCTACATCCACTTCCTACCGACCAAGCAACCTCTGACCGAATCCTCAGCCGCTCTTTTCTCCTCCACCCCCTCGGTTTTTTTCCCCACGTCAGCAGCCCCATGCGAGCGAACACCCTCAGCCCGCATTCCCCTGCCACCTCCGCCTGCGCCAGTCTCCACCGAGCACCTCCGTGCAGCAAGCGACCCAAACCTCCATTCGTTCGCAACCTGATCTCCTCTTTTCTTCCCCGCTTCCAATCACCGCTCTTCCACTTCTCCAGGCCAATAGTTGCTCCGTGATTTACACTTTAATGTATAATATATATGTATGTTTATAGTCTATATGTACGGTTTTATATATAAGTTTTGAATATATATATATATATAAAGTAGAATCTGTTGATATATATCGACTTCGGTTTGGTTTCAACAGGACACTTTTAAAGTTTTGATTTTATGGGTTGGAAGTGTTGTTTTATTCGCTAGTAGGAAAGTATTTTGTTTTATATTATGTATATAAACGTTGTCAGTTTTAAATACATAGGGTATGAAATTTTTTGGTATTGAGTCTTTTCATTTTGTGTAAGGTTGCAAATTTACTTATATATAGCTGCTATTCACCTGTATATGAGTTTACATTTTTGTTTAAGGTTGTAACTACGTGTATTTTGAATTCCCATGTTTTCTATTCTAAATTTTTTCCAGATTAGATGAATATGTATAGGCAACTGGTTACGTTTAAGTTTACAAGATTATGTATATAGTCTGCATGGTGGGTTAATATAAAAAAAATATTTGTTACAAGGTATATTTATGTGCAGTATACTAGATTTAAAAGTAGTATTATATATGTTGCGTGCATATATGTGGTACAGTCATATTCTATAATATATGTCCGGATATGTTAGTTTGTAGGAGTTGCAGTTTATTATATTATGGTGTACATGTTATGCTAGTTGATATAAGATTTGATGTATAATTTACTTATTTCTTTAATTTTTTTTTATTTTTTTTAAGGGTTTGTTTGTAAATATGTAAGAGTACAAATATACTCTAAGATCTGTTATATATAATTATAGCTTAATACGTTAGTTATGTATAAGTTTAAAAATACATATACGTCTCTATATGTATATATGAGTATATGTTCAGTATGTTGTGATATAAGGTATTTTACCTATATAAATATTAAACTTTTAAAGTGGGTTGTTGTTCTATTAAGTTATTTTATATCCAGCGTATAAATTATATTATTTATCTATATTATGTGGTACCATATATATATGGTGGTATACCTGATGATTTGTATATATATGATATTTTTATATTTTGTTGTTTATAAAAGTATATACATATATATACGAGTATTGATTTTTTAATATAAATATATACTCTTAATGTATGTAATAAAATATAGATATTTTAAATTTTTAACAATAATAATAGTAATGCCAACAAGACTTGTTGTATATAAATGGTTTCAAAATGTTGCATTTGGGCTGTCTTGTTATACGTATAACTTGTTTAAATTATATCGAATTAATTCCGATTAGTTCTCATCGATTTCCATTTACCATCTTTGACTGTCAAATTCGTGTCAATCTAGCTTTGCTTTGGGATTTGTGCTTAGATTCATAACTCATCTCATTCTGTTTTTCTCTCTAGCCTCGAAAGGTGAGCAATCACTCACGATTAATGTTCTTTTATTTATTAAATTTGATTTCAACTGAAACGACAAATTGAAATATGCTGTTGTTAGTTATTTATACTGTTAAATATATGCTATTACCTGTATCAGTTCACCTGTGACATCTGACACCATTATCTGTTGTTTATACGATAATAATCCAGTTTGGTTGATAATTGATTGATTGAGTGATGTTGACATTGGATGTTAAATCGTAATGTATAAAGTGATAAATATTATGCAATTAAATTTGTCGTAGGATGGTTAAAAATTTAAATCGACACATGTGATGAACTTGATTAGTTAAATTTATATAATATGACCCCATTAAATGCTTAACTATTTGACACGTAGAATGATTAATTACCCTTGAACTATTTGAATATATGTTGATGAATTGAATAATAAATGTCCAGTGAAGAACCATATTAATATTAATGTAATAATTTTTAATCTACATGAAATAAAAATGTAGATTCTAGAAATAATTATATTAATTTACACAAATAATAATGTAAATTTATACGATTATTTCAGGATTATTTGAATGGATTATTGGATTGTATTTGATCGTTGTTATTGCTTGTTTATTTACTTTGACACCATCCCAGTTATCACACTGCAAGTTCCCTTTGCTATGCTTTGATTTTTGAATTGAAAGGGAATCGGGTTGAAATGATAAATACCCAAATGAACTTGACTAGGATAGAGAATTAAATAAACCAATTGGTCAATAATTCAATTTAAAAAAAAAGAAAAAAATAAATAAGAATTTATTTGAATAAACTATAAGATTTGAAATGAAGTTGGAATTTGAATTTTTATGAAAGGAAAATGTAAATATTGAAATCTGAAACAAATATTAACGTAGTAATTGATGAAAGAACGTTGTTTGGAATTTAATTATTTTATAATTAAATTTGGAATTATTAATAAATAAATTGGAATTAGTAATAATTAAGTTTTGAAAATATTAAGTTTGAAATCATTTAATAATTAAATTTGAAATTATAATTAAGTATGAAATTATAATTAAGTTTGATATTATTAAGTTAAATTTATTTAATAATTAAGATTGAAACTATTTAATAATTGAATAAGATTGAATTATTTGATAATTGAATAAAAATTGAATCCTTTGATAAGAGAAATTGAACTTTTGAATAAGTGAAATTTGAACTTCGTTAAAAAATGAAATTGGGTTTCTTTATTTGTTAAGTTGGAAAATTGTTTAAGTAGGTTAATAAGTGAAATTGAACTTCTTGAATATGTGAAATTTAGTTTCTTTATTAATTGAGTTTTGGAATTGGTAACTAAGTAAAGAAATAAGTGAAATTGAATTTCTTTAACAAGAAATAAAATGTGATTCATTGAAATTAAGGTGAGACTTTTAATTTAAAGAATTAATTTGACGAATCTAATTTAACTCAATTTGAAGTTTTGATATAATGGAGTTGAACTTAAGTAATTGATTTAATGAATTGGAAATTTTAATAGAAATTGCTTTGAATGACAAATTTAATTAACGAATATTGAATGAAATCGATCAATGAATTTAAATTTATTTGAACGTTAAATTAAATTAATTTAAATGATTTCGAAATGAAATTTATATACAAACTTGAATCAATATTTGTATTGTTTAAATAAATATTGAAATTGAATTATAAGATTTCGAAATAGTAATTTGGAAGTTTCGGAACGTAAATTATGGAAATTGATTTAGAAGACAAATGAAATGTTGATTTACGAATTCTAATTGAAATTGAAATTGATTTGGTTTTGAAATATATGAACGACCAATCGGTGTAATAATTATGGAAGTTATTAAAGAAACCGGAATCGGTTATGGACATACTCTCTGTCTAAATCAAAAACCATTTTAATAACTATACGCGGAGTGTGATCCAGAATGAAGTGGTTGGAATAATGTACGCGATGACTGAAGAAAGAGAATGATAATGGATAGCCTTGACACTTGTGTCAAATTGGAAATGACTAAAACAGGAGCCGTGTCGGTCCAAATGGGGTTAGCCACCTCGAGCGAACACACTTCTTCGCAAACTACTCATTACTTGTTATTGATTGGTGCACCCTCGTACTTTTGGGAGTGTTGTTTCACGGTGTTGCGATCATTGCGGCGATGCGTTTACACCAGTCCAGATCAGGAAAACGGTAGTTTCACTACCTCGGGTATTGCCTCATGTTCCTTGTCATACTTGTATCCCTATATACGCGACCACTATGAATTTGTTTTGTGTTATACCTATGAGTACTCCCTGATATCCCACTAGTTTACGGTGGAGTTTACAGTGGCGTATAGACTATAACGCTTATATAAAATGTGTTAAGGGGGATAATGGTAATGCCTTAACACTATTTTGATATTTATATTACTGATAGACATTATCTATTTAGCGTATATTACCACATAGTAAATAGTTTAACGGATCCTTAGAGGATGGTTATCCCAACGTCCTTTGAGTTACTTGTATTTCAATTGTTATTTCGCTTGAGTTGGATTTATTGATATGAGAATGTTAATCCTGACTCGAGTATTTTGTGTTTTGCTTTACGCTCGGGTCAGACTGAGGGGTTCAGCTTTCGAGACTCACCTTTGGAGTTGGAGCTTCGCTTGGAGATCCAGCTATCTATCCAACTTTCAGATATTCAGTTGATTCCAGTAATGTATTCTGATTCTTGTATTTGACTATTGTATTCGAAACTTCCGTTGTAACTTATTTAACTCTGATGTATCTTATATATTTATATAGTAGCTTCATGAAGCTGTGACGCCCGACCTCTGTACCCACGCTGGCCAAGAACACTACGGTGTAATGCTGTCAACTAGCACGGAGAATAAGGCTGTTGAGGAGCGACCATCCGTGTAATTTCTTTGTGCGAGCACCGATATACCAGATAAAATATAACATGCATTTCATCTCAAGAGGAAATCCGACATACCGACACAAACTCAAAGCTACTACACAGTGGCTATATATAATCTTCGGAAACAAATATATAAATAAACATAACATAAATCAGTCACAGATAATTCATATCACAAAGGCGGAAGAAGATATGAATATATAACTAACACATAAAAGTGTACATCAGAGTAGTGGTCAAAAAGATCCACAATAATACAAAAGAATAGCAACACGTGCTATACAAAAGAATACAACTATGAGTCTATATCTCAAGTGTATACAACAAAAACTGCTACTCTTTGTGGTTAGCCAAAAGTCAGAGTAATGAATCTCTGGGGAGAAGTCAAGCAGAAGCACCTGCAACATCTCGATCTGACCCGAGTATTATTTATAAGAAAATAATAAACGGATCAGTCTAGCTATAAATATCAGATGACATGATATAAAGTAAAAGATATGGCATAAACATATAATATCCATAATGGCATACTACTATAAGCATGCAAATGATGATCAACAAAAGATCGTTCAATACCACAAGAATCTTCACAAAGATCCAAAAAGGGTTTCATACCCAAAACTTGTATTCACAACAAGTCAATGACACAAGAATTCACCATTGCACCAAAATTGATAAATCATATCAATGAAAATCACTAAAATTGGTGAAGCATAAATTCCAGAATTCAACACACGAAATCCAGAAATCATAAAAAAAGGGAGGAGACCTATCACACGAACGGAAGCATGAAAACTCACCAACATATGTATCACACGAACGAGATGCTATCTCATGGTAGCTAGCCATTAATTTTTGACACACGAACGGCCCGAAGACCATGGGGTGCTACCCCACATGTGTGAGTCGAAATCACACTGCTGAGGTCTAGACTAACCTCGCAGTCAAAGAGACATCGCACAATTGCTAGTCTAAATAATAAAAATGATCGTCATGATCATCAAGAAGTGTCAATTACACTAAGCTAATAAATATAAAAGTTTATCCTCATGTCCCATAACCACTTGCTTAACTTAAATATTTACGAACAAACTGTAAATCTTCACTAGAAAATTGTCACAAGAGATTCAATCGAATATGTCCAAGAATTAACCGGCGAAGTAAACGCAAGCGTTTCATACCACTCATTTTACTAAGTCGTTTAATTAGATTTCTCATACGAGTGAGGTAAAGGTTTGTATATACTAATAGATTGGAAATCGGTTTAAGAAAACGAGCTTTGTAATAAAATAGTGTTGAAATCGTTTTAATGAAAGGGTTTTGATATTTACTACTAGTATTGAAACCTTTATATTTTTAAAGTGACAAATCATAGAAATGATTGTAGAAACAATCAATCATCAAAATTCACATTCGAAGACGTGAATGAAATCCAAAGAAATCGATAACGAATCCATAAAAATGGATATTCCCAAAAATCACGAAGAAAATGTCATCAAAGTCGATAATAAGTGATAATAACAAAAGGGAATCAACATAAATCGATTAAAGTTGGAATTCTCAAGCAAATAGGCAAATAGGCAAAAAGAGTGCAGATTCAGACGTCTGAAATCAAGGATTCAGACGTCTGAATTTGGAAAATAAAATATTTTCCAAAACAGAATTCATACGTCTGAATCGTTGATTTCAGACGTCTGAAATAGGCACTTTTAGCCTATTTCCTTTCTGGTTCCAAATGGACCAATTCAGATGTCGGAAATATAGATTCAGATGTCTGAATACTGGGGAATAAAAATTCCCAGTATAATATTATGACGTCTGTATACTACGTTTCAGACGTCTAAATCAAGGGTTCAGGGCATTCCCTGAACCTTGTCCAAAAATGGCCAAACGGATACCGGAAGTGATCGGACGAGCAACGACGACTAAGGATTTACGTCGAGCGACAACCCAGCCTTAACGGCTCTTCGATACGCCTCAAATATCAATGTCCAAATATCCATAAAGGATTTTCATAGATTTTGATTCCAAAACATCAAAATTTGGAATATACACCAAATCAATCCAAGCCAAAATCATTTGCACAAGAATAAGTGTTAGGAATCCATACCTAACAATTGAAGATAATTATAGACAAAGATGTGAGATAAAAATCTCACCTGTGAACCCAAACAAATGAAGAAGAAGCTTGAAAGCAAAGGGGAATCAACCACTCTTCAAATCCAACTCAAGAAGCTTGATTCTAAGCTTTAAAAGAAGAACATTCCCAAAGTTAGGTTTAGGAATTTCTGAAATTGATAAGAGAATGAGTTGGAGAAGAAGAAGAGAAGGCTTACCGATGGGTTCTTCTATTAGTTTGGAGCTAGAGTTTGATTTGCAAAAGAAAACTAGGGTTTGGAGTTTTAATTTCCCATTCCACTCACCATTGTTGCTAAAGCTTGAATACTAGGAATTAGAAATGAAGTAATGAAGAGTTGGAGTGGAGTTGGGACTGAATACATAAGTGGGATTATTGGGCTCAGCCCAAACCAAAGCCCTAAGTAAAAAGTGGCAAAATTCCTCTAACTCCAAACATATCAAAGTTTACACTTAAAAAGATTGCAAACGTCATTTTGAACTCAATGGAAGTGGTCTCGAGTCCTAATTCGACCGTATGCAAAAAGTAGCTTTTCGGACTAAATTCCGAGTATCGATAAATTATTTAAATAAAATATTTAAATATAAAACCGATAAATATGCGGGTTATTACAGACTCCCCTCCTTAAAGAAATTGCGTCCTCGCAATATTTAAGAAGAAGATATAGAGTAACAACCGTAAAAGCATATTAACACAAAAGAATTATGAAGTAAGAAGTTCACCTTAAAGAGCATGAGAAAGTAAGTCAGGATGCGTTCGCTCGATGAATTCTCTAGATTCCCAAGAACAATCCTTAGGATTTGAAGACCATTGAACTTTAACAAGCGGAGCATCTTTATTTCGAAGTCGTTTGACCTCTGAAGCAATGATACGAATAGGATGTTGCTCATAAGTTAAATTAGGCGAAACTTCAATCTCTTCCACAACACCGGGCTCAAGAATAGAATCAGAATCTCGAAGGCACTTCCGTAATTGAGAAACATGAAACACGTCATGCATAGAAGAAAACTGAGCCGGTAATGTAAGACGATAAGCCATGGAACCAATACGTTCAGTGATAGGAAATGGCCCAATATATCGAGGTGCTAACTTTCCCGATCGACTGAAACGTACAACACCTTTCATAGGTGAAACACGAATAAAAACAAGATCTCCAACAGAAAATTCTAATCTCCTTCTTCGATTATCGGCATAGGATTTTTGTCTACTCTGGGCTTCTTTCATCCTATGTCGAATAAGTTCAATCTTTTCTGTGGAATCACAAATAAAGTCTGGACCTAAAACCAGCTTCTCACCGGCCTCAAGCCCACAAGAAGGGGATCGGCATGGCCTTCCATAGAGTGCCTCGAAAGGTGCCATACCAATACTAGATTGGAAGCTATTATTATCTGAAAACTCAACAAGAGAAATATGATCTTACCAACTTCCACTAAAATCAAGAACTCATGCACGAAGAAGATCTTCAATAGTTTGATTCACACGCTCGGTTTGTCCATCGGACTGTGGATGATAAGCGGTGCTAAAATTAAGCTTCGTTCCTAAAGATTTTTGAAGACTCTTTCAAAATCCACTCGTAAACAATGGATCACGATCACTGACTATAGAAATAGGAACTCCATGTAATTTAATAATCTCTGTAACAAAGAGTTTGGCCAAAAGAGGAACGGTTTGGTTAGACCGTACGGGAATAAAATGGGCAGATTTAGTAAGTCTATCAACTATAACCCATAAGCTATCATGACCCGAACGAGAACGGAGAAGGCCGTCAATAAAATCCGTGGAAATTTGATCCCGCTTCCAAATTGGAATTTCTAAAGGTTGCAACAACCCACCGGGCCTTTGATGTTCGGCCTTAATGAGTTGGCAAGTCATGCAACACTTAACAAAGTTAGCAATATCAAGTTTCATTCCCTCCCAATAATAAAGTCGCTTCATATCCGCGTACATTTTACTACTACCGGGATGAATGGTAAATTTAGAACGATGTGAATCTTCTAAAACATCTTTACGAAGATCACTAATATTTGGCACGACAAGCCTACCAAATTTCCGAATGCCGCCACGAGAATCAATATCAAAATCTTTCAAACCATCAATATCAATTTTATCATTAATATTTTGTCCAAGAAGAGCCAATTCAGGATCTAGCCTTTGAGCTTCAAGAATGCGGTCTAAAAGAGAAGGATGAGCCTCGAGGCTACATAGAACAAATGATGAGCATAAATCGGATACGCGCTCTCGAATCCCACAAGAGGATAAAATCTCGAGATCGTTCCATTCGGATATCATCATAGAAACAACTACTTGTTGCTTACGGCTAAGAGCATCGGCGACACGATTACCCTTACCGGGGGTATAAAGAATATCAAGATCATAAGGAGCAAGGAACTCAAGCCAACGTTGTTGACGCAAATTAAGTTCCTTTTGAGAAAATAAATATTTCAAAGACTTATGATCCGTATAAAGAATAAATTTCTCTCCCAATAGATAATGACGCCAAATTCGAAGGGCGAAAATAATAGCCGCGAGCTCTAAATCATGAGTGGCATATCTAGTCTCAGCCGGCTTCAATTGCTTAGAAGCATAAGAAATAACACGTTCTTTTTGCATAAGAACGGCACCCAAACCAATGCGACTAGCATCGGTATAAACAATAAAATCTTGGTTTCCATCGGGAATCACAAGAACAGGAGCATCGGAAAGGAGTTCTTTCAATTTCTGAAAAGAGGCTTCACATTTGTCCGACCAAATGTATTTAACTCCCTTCTTAATCAAGCCAGTAAGGGGCACGGCAATCTTAGAAAAGTCTTTAATGAAACGACGGTAATAACCCGCCAATCCGAGAAAACTACGAATCTCTGTCACACTCTCCAGTCTCTTCCAATCTTGAATCGCTTCAATCTTTGAAGGATCCACAGAAATTCTGCATTCGGAAATAATATGACCGAGAAACTTCACACGAGATCGCCAAAAGTGGCATTTAGAAAATTTCGCCTTTAATTTATTACTCCCAAGAGTTTCCAATACAATCCGAAGATATTTCTCATGTTCCTCCTCGGTTTTTGAATACACAAGAATATCATCAATGAATATGAGTACAAACCGATCGAGAAAATCTTTGAAAATTCGATTCATAAGGTCAACGAAATAAGCCGGAGCATTCGTTAAACCAAATGGCATAACAAGCCATTCATAAGATCCATAATGGGTACGGAACGATGTCAAAGGGATGCTATCCTCGGCAATACGAAGCTGATGAAAACCGATAGCCAAGTCCAATTGTGAAAAGACTCTAGCACCGCTAAGTTGGTCAAATAGATCATCAATCCGAGGTAAAGGATATTTATTTTTGATAGTGAGATCATTAAGCTTGCGGTAGTCAACGCAAAGTCTAAGTGTACCATCGGATTTCTTCACGAAAATAGCCGAAGCTCCCCAAGGCGAGGAACTAGAGCGAATAAATTGCTTCGTTTCCAAATCGGATAATTGTATGCGCATCTCCTCATTTTCCTTATTAGACATGCGATAAGGAGGACGAGTAATAGGTTGAGCTCCAGGGGTAAGATTAATTCTGAACTCAATTTCTCGCTTAGGTGGCAATCCTAAAACGGGCTCTAATATGTCGGAAAATTCACGAACAACGTGAATAAGAGCAATGACATCTTCCTCATCATCATTATCGTCATCACGAGGATTTAATGGATATAAAAATGCAGATAAAGGGCAATCTGAATCTTTGAGAATAATAGAAATGCTTAACAGATTGAGGATGTCGAAGATGAATATTCCGCTCAGGACATAGGATATGAGCTTCATAACGGTTAAGCCAATCCATTCCCAGAATCATCCCAAAGCCTAAATAATGCATGGCATGCAAGTCGGCTAGGAAAGGAAAATCACACAAAATAATCTCCACATCTTTACAAAGCAAACTAAGAGTTGCGGATCCACCAACTGGATTCGAAATTTGCAAAGAAGTCATTAAAGCAACAACACTTAAAGAAAAGGTGTCGACAAGTTCCTTTGATATAAAAGAGTGGGATGCACCCATATCAAAGAGAACTCGAATAGGTTGATCATGAAATATAATAATACCATCAAGGATAGAATGAGATATACCTTGACCATAAGAGGTGTTGCCAGGGGCTTGAGCAACATTAAGCTTTCCCTCCTTCCTATTTTGAAGTTTGGGACAAGAAGATAAATAATGATCCGGGCTTTTGCAATAGCGACAAGTACGAGCCTTTGAACACTTGTTCGCAAAATGGTCTCTGGAACCACAGTTAAAGCATTTTCCTTCAGTAGAGGAAAAAGTCTTCGTAGCAGGAGTTGCTTGCTTACTCTTTTTGTGGGGATAAGGACCTTTGAATTTTTTTAGCCTCTTCTTGTTGTTGAAGTTTGGTTTGGAACCCACCACTTCAACATCACTTTCCCTATCCGCCTCTTCAAGACGAAGAGCGATATCAATGAGTTGGTCGAAGGGAACTTCCAATTTTAGAAGTAATGGCTTCTTGAAATTTTTGTTTAAGCCATAGACAAATCTTTGGTTCTTCTTCAGTGGGGTGTTGATGTATTTAACCCCATATTTGGAAAGTGACTCGAAGGATGCAACATAATCAGTCACGGAGGCTTCACGCTGAACAAGGTCTATGAAACAACGAGCCAATGTCACTTTTTCTGCTTCTGGCACGAATTTTAATTCGAAGCGTTCCCGGAATTGCTCCCAGGTGAGATCTGCTTCATTAATCTCAGAAATAAGAAGTTCGTACCAGTCCAATGCTCTCTCTTGGAGCATACTGGAAGCCACCTGAACACGGTGAAGATCGATGAGATTCATGCGAATGAAGATTCGATCACAGGTCCGCAACCAGGCCTGGACCTCGATGATAGTTTCAGAACCTTTAAATGGATTCCCACCCAGGTTGGTATAATCATTGCACAAACGTGCAAACTCAGATTTAGGGTGAGTAGGTTCCGGATTAGAACCAGCTGCTTGAGCATTCGTGACAAGGTCAAGAAGTTGCTGGGTAGTCATAAAAACTCCATCTTGGGGTGGAGCACTAGATGGTCCAGCTCTGGGACGACCAGGTCTAACCATTTCTCTTCCTTAAGAAATAAAGAAGGAAGAAGAGGAAGGTTATTCACAAAATGAATATCAAGCAATCTTGATAGATAAAACAAGGAATCATATAGAAAATAGGATGAATCGGTACGAAGACTCGAATAAAATCCTAAAGCACGACTCCTAAGATAGACTTAGGATGATGATCCTTGTTAAATTATTCTACATTGTTTTGAAGTTTGGCTCTGATACCAAGCTGTGACGCCCCACCTCTATACCCACGCTAGCCAAAAACACTACGGTGTAATGCTGTCAACTAGCATGGAGAATAAGGCTGTTGAGGAGCGACCATCCATGTAATTGCTTTGTGCGAGCACCGATATACCAGATAAAATATAACATGCATTTCATCTCAAGAGGAAATCCGACATACCAACACAAACTCAAAGCTACTACACAGTGGCTATATATAATCTTCGAAAACAAATATAGAAATAAACATAACATAAATCAGTCACAGATAATTCATATCACAAAGGCGGAAGAAGATATAAATATATAACTAACACATGAAAGTGTACATCAGAGTAGTGGTCAAAAGGATCCACAATAATACAAAAGAATAGCAACACGTGCTATATAAAAGAATACAACTATGAGTCTATATCTCAAGTGTATACAACAAAAACTACAACTCTATGTGGTTAGCCAAAAGTCAGAGTAATGAATCCCTGGGGAGAAGACAAGCAGAAGCACCTGCAACATCCCGGTCTGACCCGAGCATTATTTATAAGAAAATAATAAACGGATCAGTCTAGCTATAAAAATCGGATGACATGATATAAAGTAAAAGATATGGCATAAACATATAATATCCATAATGGCATACTACTATAAGCATGCAAATGATGATCAACAGAAGATCGTTCAATACCATAAGAATCTTCACAAAGATCCAAAAAGGGTTTCATACCCAAAACTGTATTCACAACAAGTCAATGACACATGAATTCACCAATGCACCAAAAATTGATAAATCATATCAATGAAAATCACTAAAATTGGTGAAGCATAAATTCCAGAATTCAACACACGAAATCCAGAAATCATAAAAAAGGGGGGAGGCCTATCACACGAACGGGAGCATGAAAACTCACCAACATATGTATCACACGAACGAGATGCTATCTCATGGTAGCTAGCCATTAATTTTTGACACACGAATGGCCCGAAGACCATGGGGTGCTACCCCACACGCGTGAGTCGAAATCACACTGATGAGGTCTAGACTAACCTCGCAGTCAAAGAGACATCGCACAATTGCTAGTCTAAATAATAAAAATGATCGTCATGATCATCAAGAAGTGTCAATTACACTAAGTTAATAAATATAAAAGTTTATCCTCATGTCCCATAACCACTTGCTTAACTTAAATATTTACGAACAAACTGTAAATCTTTACTAGAAAATTGTCACAAGAGATTCAATCGAATAAGTCCAAGAATTAACCGGCGAAGTAAACGCAAGCATTTCATACCACTCGTTTTACTAAGTCGTTTAATTAGATTTCTCATACGAGTGAGGTAAAGGTTTGTATATACTAATAGATTGGAAATCGGTTCAAGAAAACGAGCTTTGTAATAAAATAGTGTTGAAATCGTTTTAATGAAAGGGTTTTGATATTTACTACTAGTATTGAAACCTTTATACTTTTAAAGTGACAAATCATAGAAATGATTGTAGAAACAATCAATCATCAAAATTCACATTCGAAGACGTGAATGAAATACAAAGAAATCGATATCAAATCCATAAAAATGGATATTCCCAAAAATCACGAAGAAAATGTCATCAAAGTCGATAACAAGTGATAATAACAAAAGGGAATCAACATAAATCAGTTAAAGTTGGAATTCTCAAGCAAATAGGCAAATAGGCAAAAAGAGTGCAGATTCATACGTCTGAAATCAAGGATTCAGACGTCTGAATTTGGAAAATAAAATATTTTTCAAAACAGAATTCAGACGTCTGAATCGTTGATTTCAGACGTCTGAAATAGGCACTTTTTTGCCTATTTCCTTTCTGGTTCCAAATGGACCAATTCAGATGTCGGAAATATAGATTCAGACGTCTGAATACTGGGGAATAAAAATTCCCAGTATAATATTCAGACGTCTGTATACTACGTTTCAGACGTCTGAATCAAGGGTTCGGGGCATTCCCTGAACCTTGGCCAAAAATGGCCAAACGGATACCGGAAGCGATCAGACAAGCAACGATGACTAAGGATTTACGTCGAGCGACAACCCAGCCTTAACGGTTCTTCGATACGCCTCAAATATCAATGTCCAAATATCCATAAAGCATTTTCATAGATTTTGATTTCAAAACATCAAAATTTGGAATATACACCAAATCAATCCAAGCCAAAATCATTTGCACAAGAATAAGTGTTAGGAATCCATACCTAACAATTGAAGATAATTATAGACAAAGATGTGAGATAAAAATCTCACCTTTGAACCCAAACAAATGAAGAAGAAGCTTTAAAGCAAAGGAGAATCAACCACTCTTCAAATCCAACTCAAGAAGCTTGATTCTAAGCTTTAAAAGAAGAACATTCCCAAAATTAAATTTAGGAATTTCTGAAATTGATAAGAGAATGAGTTGGAGAAGAAGAAGAGAAGGCTTACCAATGGGTTATTCTATTAGTTTGGAGCTAGAGTTTGATTTGCAAAAGAAAACTAGGGTTTGGAGTTTTAATGTCCCATTCCACTCACCATTGTTGCTAAAGCTTGAATACTGTGAATTAGAAATGAAGTAATGAAGAGTTGGAGTGGAGTTGGGACTGAATACATAAGTGGGGTTATTGGGCTCAGCCCAAACCAAAGCCCTAAGTAAAAAGTGGAAAAATTCCTCTAACTCCAAACATATCAAAGTTTATACTTAAAAAGATCGCAAACGTCATTTTGAACTCAATGGAAGTGGTCCCGAGTCCTAATTCGACCGTATGCAAAAAGTAGATTTTCGGACTAAATTTCGAGTATCGATAAAATATTTAAATAAAATATTTAAATATAAAACCGATAAATATGCGGGTTGTTACAAACTACTATCTCTTTTACTTCCGCTGCATATTATTACTCTGTATCTGTGATTCTGTGATTATTTATTTACTGTATATCTGAGTTTTTTCAAATTTAAGTTAACAATTCGGTATTTTGAATTATTCAAGTCCGACATGTGCAGATGCGAATAGTCCAAAATAGCGGGTCGTTATAGTTGGTATCAGAGCTTTGGTAGCTCTAGACAAAACTTAGCATATAGGGTAAATGTAATTACAGAATTACTCTCATTCGAGTTTCAACCTCTTCCTTTTGACTCGATTCCTTTGGATTTTCGGAACTTCCCTCGGTTCCGGAATTCATTCGTGTCCCTCACTATTCGTCTCCTTTTAATTCTGGAGTATCCCATAACTCCACTTCGAATAACCTTTATGACGAATCGGCGGTCTCGCCAATTGTGACGCCCCACCTCTATACCCACGCTAGCCAAGAACACTACGGAGTAATGGTGTCGACTAGCACGGAGAATAAGGCTGTTGAGGAGCGACCATCTGTATAATTTCTTTGTGCGAGTACCGATATGCCAGGTAAAATATAACTTTTCATCTCAAGAGGAAATCCGACATACCGACACAAACTCAAAGCTACTACACAGTGGCTATAAAGGTCTTCGAAAACAAATATAGAAATAAACATAACACAAATCAGTCATAGATAATTCATATCACAAAGGCGGAAATAGATATGAATATATATAACGCATAAAAGTGTTCATCAGAGTAGTGGTCTAACATGATCCACTATATCAAAAAGAATAGATACAAGTGCTAGACAAAAGAATAAGTATACATCATAGAGTCTGTATCTCAAATGTATACAACCAAAATAAACTACTAATCTAAGTAGTTAACCAAAAGATCAGATGATGGTCCGATAAGGTGGCAAGCAGAAGCACCTGTAAAATCTCAGTCTGACCTGAGTATTATTTAATAAGAAAATAATAAACGAATCAGTCTAGCTATAAATATCAGATGAAATGATATAGAATAAGAGATATGACTAAACGTATAATAATCACAATGCCAAGCTGTGATAAAACCAATAAGAGATTAATCAATATCGCAAGGATCATCTCAAAGATAAAAAGGAATGTCATACTCCTAATTTCCTTCACCGAGCCACAATAAATGACATATATATCAATGCCAATCGTAAAAGTTGGTGAAACATAAATTCCAGAAATCAACACAAGAAATCCAGAAATCAAATAATTCGGAGAATCGACATCGTACAGCGTGACATCCGATAAACCAAATCACAATCAAAGGGAACAACGACGTCGTACAGCGTGACATCCGATGAACCAAATCACAATCAAAGGGAACAACGACGTGGTACAGCGTGACATCCGATGAACCAAATCACGATCAAAGGGAACAATGACGTCGTACAGCGTGACATCCGATGAACCAAATCAAAATCAAAGGGAACAACGACGTCGTATAGCGTGACATCTGATGAACCAAATCACGATCAAAGGGAACAACGATGTCGTACAGTGTGACATCTGATGGACCAAGTCAAAAAGACATCGCACAATGCTAGTCTAAAACATAAAATGATCGTCATGATCAAAGAGAAGTGTCAATTACAATAAGCTAGTAAATATATGAGCTTAGCTTCATGTCCCATAACCACTAGCTTAACTTAAATATTTACGAACAAATTGTAGATCTCCACTAGTAAATTGTCACAAGAGATTCAATCGAACAAGTCCAAGAATTAACCGACGAAGTAAACACAAGCGTTTCATACCACTCGTTTTACTAGTTCGTTTATACGAGTGAGGTAAAGGCTTGTATATACTAATAGATTGGAAAACGGTTTAAGAAACGAGCTTTGAATAAAATAGTGTTGAAATCGTTTTGATGAAAGAATTTTGATATTTACTACTAGTATAGAAAACCTTTATATTTTTAAAGTGACAAATCATAGAATTGATTGTAGGAACAATCAATCACTAAAATTCACATACGAAGATGTGAGTTAATTCCAAAGAAATCGATATCAAATCCATCAAAATGGATATTTACAAAAATCCCAAAGAAAATGTCATCAGAGTCGAGAATAGATGATAACAACAAAAGGGAATCAACACGAATCGATTAAAGTTGGAAATATACTCAAAAATAGCCAAAATAGGCAAATTAAACAGTTCCAGACGTCTGATAGGTGTTGCCAGACGTCTGGCCCTAGTATCTGGAAGTATATGTGTTTTCTCCCTTCTATTTTTTAATTCCTGGGCTATTTCAGACGTCTGAAATTTTCAACCAGACGTCTGAATTTGATTTCAGACGTCTGGATTTTGTTTCAGACGTCTGGATTTAGTCTCTGCCTTTTCCAATCGCCTGGAATTTCCAGACCCCTTTCCAGGCGTCTGGATTATTCAACCAGACATCTGGATTTGGTTTCAGACGTCTGAAATTATTTTCAGACGTCTGAAATCTTCTGCTAGGCAAAAAAAAACAGCCTAAACCAAAAATGCAAATCCAAACCGAAATGCGATTGAACGAGCGATGGATGCTAAGGATTTATGCCAATCGGCAACCCAACACTATAGGCCCTTCGATGCACCACCAAAAACATGTTCAAACATCAAAGATTGGATTTTTAAAGATTTGACTACAAGACACCAAAAATTGAAATATTCACCAAATCAATCCAAACCAAAAGCAAATGAACATAAATAAGTGTTAGGAATTCATACCTGACAACAAAGATAGATATAGACATAGACGTGAGATAAAAATCTCACCTTTGAACCCGAAAACAATGATGGAGAAGCTTTTAAAACAATCTAAGATCAATTCCTCTTCAATAACAACTCAAGAAGCTTCAATCTAAGCTTACAAGTAAAATATTTCCTAAGTTAGGTTTAGGAAATTCTGAAATTGAAAGGAGAATGAGTTGGAGAAGAAGGAGTTGCTTACCAAAGCTTCTTCTATGAATTTGGAGCTAGAACTTGAATTTGCAAATGGAAACTAGGGCCTAGGATTTCCTAATTCTTTTTCTCTTCCCCCATTTTTGATGAAGCTTGAATGTATTAGAAAATTATGAAGGAATGAAGAGAAGAGGGTTGGAGCTAGGTTGATAAATGGGGTTAATGGGCTGAAACCCAACTAAAGGCCCTAAGTGAAAAGTAGTAAAATTCTACTAACTCTAAACATATCGAAGTTTATACTCAAAAGGTCGCAAATGGCATTTTGAACTCGATGGGGGTGGTCTCGAGTCCCAACTCGACTGTTTGCAAAAAGTAGCTTTTCGGACCAAAATCCGACGAACGATAAAATATTTAAATAAAATATTTAAATATAAAAATCGATAAATATGCGGGTTGTTACAGACTCCCCACCTTAAAGAAATTGCGTCCTCGCAATACTTAATAAGAAAATAAAGAGTAACAACCATAAAAGCATATCAACACAAAAGAAAATTGAAATAAGAAGTTCACCATAAAGAGCACGAAAGAGTTAGCACGAACGGGATCACTCGATGAATTCTCTAGATTCCCAAGAGTAATCCCTAAGATTTGAGAACCATTGAACTCTCTCAAGAAGAATATCTTTATTCCGAAGGCGCTCAACCTCCGAAGCAACGATGCGAATGGAATGTTGCTCATAAATCAAATCTGGTGAAACTTCAATTTCCACAATATACCGGGCTCAAGAATAAAAATCGGATCCCTAAGGCATTTCCGTAGATAAAAGACGTGGAGAACATTAAGAATAGCAGAAAATTGAGCTGGTGCAACGACGTAGTATAATAACAGTAAGCCCGAGAAACTAGAAACTCAAATAATTTGAAACATCAGCGTAGTACAAAAACGGTACGCCCAATGAACCAAAGCCTGAATAATTTCGGAACACCGACGTAGTACAAAAACGGTACGTCCAATGAACCGATAAACCAGAACAATGATGTAGTATAATAATGGTACATCCATTGATCGAGATAAGACGGAACATCGATATAGTATGATAATAGTACATCCGATGAACCGAACACCATAAAAGAACATCGGACGCTAGTCCATAAAAAAAATAAGATAAAGCTCAATAAAACGAAGTATATCAAAACGTTCGATGAACTTGATAGAAAGATAATTCCATTCAGACAACATCAAAGAATCAACAACTTATTGCCTACGACAAAGCGCATTGGCAACACGATTTCCAGAATATCAAGATCATAAGATGCTAGGAACTCGAGTAAACATGAAGTTCCTTATGAGAAAATAAATATTCCAAAGATTCTATGATTGAGGTGGAGAACAAATTTCTCCCCCAAAAATGATGATGCCAAACTCTAAAAGCAAAAACAATAGCCACGAGCACTAGATCATGAGTGGCATACCTAGTCTCAATCGGCTTTTAATGATTTAGAAGCACAAGCGATAGCACGTTGTCTTTTGCAAGAGAACGGCATCCAAACCAATACGATAAGCATTGGTACAAAAGATAAAGTCTTGGTTCCCCTCGGGAATCACAAGAATAAGAGTATCGAAAAGAAAGAATTTCTTTTAAATAATCTTCTTTCCTGAAAAGTTAAAACTTTCAAAATTACATTTATCTTTATGTAATAATCTTTCTAGAAAATTTTACATTTTTACAAGTCAATTTATTGTGTCTGACTGTCTCATCAAAGCGTTTAGGAGATTCTTATCGATAACGTTGATCAAGCGCATGGACCAGAATTCTTAAAATACTAAATAGGTAATACAATCACAAAATCATATTCCATAGGATAAGTGAGTTTCTCAAAAACTTCTAAGAATATTCTTTGTTCGTTTTAAGAACAAAAATCCAGTTATACTTCTAAATAAATCTTATGAAAAAGATTTTGCAAAATTTGAAATTGCTATTTTCATCAAAAATCAATAAATGCAAAAAAATGGAATCATCGAGATATTCGATAGAATGCTCGATACCTAAAATGGATGAAATAAGCTGGACAAACTGAATGACATAATAATTCATTCATAGGAATCATAACAAGTGCGGAATGCGGTAAGTGGAATGCTAACTTACGCAACTCGTAGCAAATGAAAACCGGTGGTAAGGTCAAACTGAAAACACCTTAGCACCACACAAAAGATTACTTAGGTGATAATCCTAAGACAAGCTCAAAAATACCGGAAAATTTCTCAAACTACATGAATGAGAGAAATAACACTTTCCTTATAAGTGGGCTTAAGGAATAAAATGATGCCATCAAGTTGGAATCAAAATTATAAAGGAAAAATAGAAATATGCTTAACAGATTGAAAATGTCAAATTTGAATAGTCCACACGGGACAAAGGATATGGCCTCATAATAATTAAGCCAATCCTTACAAAAGTAAATTCCGAAGCCTAAGTAAATATCGGCTTGGACAGAAAAATCACAAAAAATAATTTAGACATCAATAAAGACAAATTGAGTGTTGCGGATCTACCATCCGGATTCACAATTCTCAAAGAAGTCATCAAGCCCAAAATGTTTAAAGAAAAAGAATCAACAAGTTCTTTTGATATAAAATAGTGAGATGGAACCCATATCAAAAAGAACACGAACAAGATAATCACAAAGCAAATGTCATCAAGGATTGAATGAGAAATACCTTGACCACGAGAAGTGTTACCAGGAGCTTGCACAATATTCAGCTCTCCCTCTCTCCTACTTTGAAGAATGGGACATGTAGATATAAGATGACCCGAACATTTCCAATAACGGCAAAAGAGAGGTTTCGGGCACTCCCTTGCATAGTGGTCCGTGGAACCACAATTGTAGCATCGTCCACGACTAGAGATAGGAGACTTTGCTACCGAAGTTTGTTGCTTCCCTTTCTTGATGGGATTGGGGCCTTCGAATTTAATAGGCCTCTTCATGTTGTTGTTGAAGTTCTGTTTGGCACGCACAACTTCAATATCGCTTTCTCTATCGGCCTCTTCAAGACGAAGAGCGATATCAATAAGCTGATCAAATGAAACCTCAAGTTTCGAAAGCAATGGCTTCTTAAGATTCTTATTCAAGCCATAGACAAATCTCTTCTTTTTCTTCATCGGGGTATTAGTATACTCAATCCCGTATTTGGAAAGAGATTCGAAAGATGCGACATAGTCTGTCACAGAAGATTCACCTTGAACAAGGTCAATAGAACACCGAGCCAAAGTTACTTTTTCAGCCTCCGGCACAAATTTTAGTTCGAATCTTTCTCGGAATTGCTCCCAAGTGACATCCGCTTCAACGATTTCAGAAATTAAAAGCTCATACCAATCTAATGCTCTTTCTTGGAGCATGCTAGAAGCCACTTGGACTCGATGTAGATCAATAAGGTTCATGCGAGAAAAGATGCGATCGCATGATTTGAGCCATGCTTGAATTTCTATAACACCTTCGGATCCCTTGAATATCCTTCCACCCAAATCAGTGTAGTCTCTGCACAAGCGTGCAAAACCGGATCTAGGATGAGTAGGCTCTGGATTGGGTCCGGCTGCTTGAGTGTTCTTAACAAGATCTAAAAGCTGCTGGGCAGACATAAATACTCCATCCTGGGGAGTAGCACTTGATTGACCGGCGCTGGGACGGCCTGGTCTAACCATTTCTCTTCTTTAATAAAGAAAGAAAGAAGAGGAAAAAGTTATTCTCAAAATAAATATCAAGCAATCTTGATAGATAAAACAAGGAATCATAAAAGAAAGTAGGATAGAATGGTTCGAAGACACGAATTAAATCCTAAGGCACAACTCCTAAAAAAGACTTAGGACATGATCCTTGCTGGTTTATTCTACATTGTTCCGAAGTTTGGCTCTGATACCAAGCTGTGACGCCCCACCTCTATACCCACGCTAGCCAAGAACACTACGGAACAATGCTGTCGACTAGCACGGAGAATAAGGCTGTTGAGGAGCGACCATCTGTATAATTGCTTTGTGCGAGTACCGATATGCCAGGTAAAATATAACTTTTCATCTCAAGAGGAAATCCGACATACCGACACAAACTCAAAGCTACTACACAGTGGCTATAAAGGTCTTCGGAAACAAATATAGAAATAAACATAACACAAATCAGTCACAGATAATTCATATCACAAAGGCGGAAATAGATATGAATATATATAACACATAAAAGTGTTCATCAGAGTAGTGGTCTAACAAGATCCACAATATCAAAAAGAATAGATACAAGTGCTAGACAAAAGAATAAGTATACATCATAGAGTCTGTATCTCAAATGTATACAACCAAAATAAACTACTAATCTAAGTAGTTAACCAAAAGATCAGATGATGGTCCGATAAGGTGGCAAGCAGAAGCACCTGTAAAATCTCAGTCTGACCCGAGTATTATTTAATAAGAAAATAATAAACGGATCAGTCTAGCAATAAATATCAGATGAAATGATATAGAATAAGAGATATGACAAACGTATAATAATCACAATGCCAAGCTGTGATAAATGAGTAATTGAAAAACCAATAAGAGATTAATCAATATCACAAGGATCATCTCAAAGATAAAAAGGAATGTCATACTCCTAATTTCCTTCACCAAGCCACAATAAATGACATATATATCAATGCCAATCGTAAAAGTTGGTGAAACATAAATTCCAGAAATCAACACAAGAAATCCAGAAATCAAATAATTCGGAGAATCGACGTCGTACAGCGTGACATCCGATGAACCAAATCACAATCAAAGGGAACAACGACGTCGTACAGCGTGACATCTGATGAACCAAATCACCAACAAAGGGAACAACGACGTCGTACAGCGTGACATCCGATGAACCAAATCACGATCAAAGGGAACAACGACGTCGTACAGCGTGACATCCGATGAACCAAATCACGATCAAAGGGAACAACGACGTCGTAAAGCGTGACATCCGATGAACCAAATCAAAATCAAAGGGAACAACGACGTCGTACAGCGTGACATCTGATGAACCAAATCACGATCAAAGGGAACAACGACGTCGTACAGCGTGACATCTGATGAACCAAGTCAAAAAGACATCGCACAATGCTAGTCTAAAACATAAAATGATCGTCATGATCAAAGAGAAGTGTCAATTACAGTAAGCTAGTAAATATATGAGCTTAGCTTCATGTCCCATAACCACTAGCTTAACTTAAATATTTACGAACAAATTGTAGATCTCCACTAGTAAATTGTCACAAGAGATTCAATCGAACAAGTCCAAGAATTAACCGACGAAGTAAACGCAAGCGTTTCATACCACTCGTTTTACTAGTTCGTTTAATTAGATTTCTCATACGAGTGAGGTAAAGCTTGTATATACTAATAGATTGGAAAACGGTTTAAGAAACGAGCTTTGTAATAAAATAGTGTTGAAATCGTTTTGATGAAAGAATTTTGATATTTACTACTAGTATAGAAAATCTTTATATTTTTAAAGTGACAAATCATAGAATTGATTGTAGGAACAATCAATCACTAAAATTCACATACGAAGATGTGAGTTAATTCCAAAGAAATCGATATCAAATCCATCATAATGGATATTTACAAAAATCCCAAAGAAAATGTCATCAGATTCGAGAATAGATAATAACAACAAAGGGAATCAACACGAATCGATTAAAGTTGGAAATATACTCAAAAATAGCCAAAATAGGCAAATTAAACAGTTCCAGACGTCTGGCCCTAGTATCTGGAAGCATATGTGTTTTCTCCCTTCTATTTTTTAATTCCTGGGCCATTTCAGACGTCTTAAATTTTCAACCAGACGTCTGAATTTGATTTCAGACGTCTGGATTTTGTTTCAGACGTCTGGATTTAGTCTCTACCTTTTCCAGTCGCCTGGAATTTCTAGACCCCTTTCCAGGCGTCTGGATTATTCAACCAGACATCTGGATTTGGTTTCATACGTCTGAAATTAATTTCAGACGCCTGAAATCTTCTGCTTGGCCAAAAAAAACAGCCTAAACCAAAAATGCAAATCCAAACCGAAATGCGATCGAACGAGCGATGGATGCTAAGGATTTATGCCAATCGGCAACCCAACACTATAGGCTCTTCGATGCACCACCAAAAACATGTTCAAACATCAAAGATTGTATTTTTAAAGATTTGACTACAAAACACCAAAAATTGAAATATTCACCAAATCAATCCAAACCAAAAGCAAATGAACATAAATAAGTGCTAGAAATTCATACCTAACAACAAAGATAGATATAGACATAGACGTGAGAATAAAATCTCACCTTTGAACCCGAAAACAATGATGGAGAAGCTTTTAAAATGATCTAAGATCAATTCCTCTTCAATAACAACTCAAGAAGCTTCAATCTAAGCTTACAAGTAAAATATTTCCTAAGTTAGGTTTAGGAAATTCTGAAAGTGAAAGGAGAATGAGTTGGAGAAGAAGAAGGAGTTGCTTACCAAAGCTTCTACTATGAATTTGGAGCTAGAACTTGAATTTGCAAATGGAAACTAGGGCTTAGGATTTCCTAATTCTTTTTCTCTTCCCCCATTTTTGAAGAAGCTTGAATGTATTAGGAAATTATGAAGGAATGAAGAGAAGAGGGTTGGAGCAAGGTTGATAAATGGGGTTAATGGGCTGAAACCCATCTAAAGGCCCTAAGTGAAAAGTATCAAAATTCTACTAACTCTAAACATATCGAAGTTTATACTCAAAAAGGTCGTAAACGGCATTTTAAACTCAATGGGGGTGGTCTCGAGTCCCAATTCGACTGTTTGCAAAAAGTAGCTTTTCGGACCAAAATCCGACGAACGATAAAATATTTAAATATAAAAATCGATAAATATGCGGGTTGTTACAGACTCCCCTCCTTAAAGAAATTGCGTCCTCACAATACTTAAGAAGAAAATAAAGAGTAACAACCAAAAAAGCATATCAACACAAAAGAAAACTGAAATAAGAAGTTCACCATAAAGAGCACGAAAGAGTTAGCACGAACGGGATCGCTCGATGAATTCTCTAGATTCCCAAGAGTAATCCCTAAGATTTAGAACCATTGAACTCTCTGAAGAAGAATATCTTTATTCCGAAGGCGCTCAACCTTCGAAGCAATGATGCGAATGGAATGTTGCTCATAAATCAAATCTGGTGAAACTTCAATTTCCACAATATCACCGGGCTCAAGAATAAAAATCGGAATCCCTAAGGCATTTCCGTAGATAAAAGACGTGGAGAACATTAAGAATAGCAGAAAATTGAGCTGGTACAACGACGTAGTATAATAACAGTACGCCCGAGAAACTAGAAACTCAAATAATTTGGAAAATCAGCGTAGTACAAAAACGGTACGCCCAATGAACCAAAGCCCGAATAATTTCGGAACACCGACGTAGTACAAAAACGGTACGTCCAATGAACCGATAAACCAGAACAACGATGTAGTATAATAATGGTACATCCATTGATCCAGATAAGACGGAACATCGATGTAGTATAATAACAGTACATCCGATGAACCGAACACCATAAAAGAACATCGGACGCTAGTCCATAAAAAATGAGATAAAGCTCAATAAAACGAAGTATATCAAAACGTTCGATGAACTTGATAAAAAGATAATTCCATTCAGACAACATCAAAGAATCAACAACTTATTGCCTACGACAAAGCGCGTTGGCAACACGATTTCCAGAATATCAAGATCATAAGATGCTAGGAACTCGAGTAAACATGAAGTTCCTTATGAGAAAATAAATATTCCGAAGATTTTATGATCGAGGTGGAGAACAAATTTCTCCCCCAAAAATGATGATGCCAAACTCTAAAAGCAAAAACAATAGCCACGAGCACTAGATCAAGAGTGGCATACCTAGTCTCAATCGGCTTTTAATGATTTAGAAGCACAAGCGATAGCACGTTGTCTTTTGCAAGAGAACGGCATCCAAACCAATACGATAAGCATTGGTACAAAAGATAAAGTCTTGGTTCCCCGCGGGAATCACAAGAATAAGAGTATCGAAAAGAAAGAATTTCTTTTAAATAATCTTCTCCCCTGAAAAGTTAAAACTTTTAAAATTACATTTATCTTTATGTAATAATCTTTCTAGAAAATTTTACATTTTTACAAGTCAATTTATTGTGTCTGACTGTCTCATCAAAGCGTTTAGGAGATTCTTATCGATAACGTTGATCAAGCGCATCGACCAGAATTCTTAAAACACTAAATAGGCAATACAATCACAAAATCATATTCCATAGGATAAGTGAGTTTCTCAAAAACTTCTAAGAATATTCTTTGTTCTTTTTTAGAACAAAAATCCAGTTATACTTCTAAATAAATCTTATGAAAAAGATTTTGCAAAATTTTAAATTGCTATTTTCATCAAAAATCAATAAATGCAAAAAATGGAATCATCGAGATATTCGATAGAATGCTCGATACCTAAAATGGATGAAATAAGCTGGACAAACTGAATGACATAATAATTCATTCATAGGAATCATAACAAGTGCGGAATGCGGTAAGTGGAATGCTAACTTACGCAACTCGTAGCAAATGAAAACCGGTGGTAAGGTCAAACTGAAAAGACCTTAGCACCACACAAAAGATTACTTAGGTGATAATCCTAAGACAAGCTCAAAAATACCGGAAAATTTCTCAAACTACATGAATGAGAGAAATAACACTTTCCTTATAAGTGGGCTTAAGGAATAAAATGATGCCATCAAGTTAGAATCAAAATTATAAAGGAAAAATAGAAATATGCTTAACAGATTGAAAATGTCAAAGATGAATAGCCCACACGGGGCAAAGGATATGGCCCCATAATAATTAAGCCAATCCTTACAAAAGTAAATTCCGAAGCCTAAGTAAAAATCGGCTCGGACAGAAAAATCACATAAAATAATTTCGACATCAATAAAGACAAATTGAGTGTTGGGGATCTACCATGCGGATTCACAATTCTCAAAGAAGTCATCAAGCCCAAAATGTTTAAAGAAAAAGAATCAACAAGTTCTTTTGATATAAAATAGTGAGATGGAACCCATATCAAAAAGAACACGAACAAGATAATCGCAAAGCAAATGTCATCAAGGATTGAATGAGAAATACCTTGTCCACGAGAAGTGTTACCAGGAGCTTGCACAATATTCAGCTCTCCCTCTCTCCTGCTTTGAAGAATGGGACATGTAGATATAAGATGACCCGAACTTTTGCAATAACGGCAAAAGAGAGGTTTCGGGCACTCCCTTGCATAGTGGTCCGTGGAACCACAATTGTAGCATCGTCCACGACTAGAGATAGGAGACTTTGCTACCGAAGTTTGTTGCTTCCCTTTCTTGATGGGATTGGGGCCTTCGAATTTAATAGGCCTCTTCATGTTGTTGTTGAAGTTCTGTTTGGCACGCAAAACTTCAATATCGCTTTCTCTATCGGCCTCTTCAAGACGAAGAGCGATATCAATAAGCTGATCAAATGAAACCTCAAGTTTCAAAAGCAATGACTTCTTAAGATTCTTATTCAAGCCATAGATAAATCTCTGATTTTTCTTCATCGGGGTATTAATATACTCAATCTCGTATTTGGAAAGAGATTCGAAAGATGCGACATAGTCTATCACAGAAGATTCACCTTGAACAAGGTCAATAGAACGCCAGGCCAAAGTTACTTTTTCAGCCTCCGGCACAAATTTCAGTTCGAATCTTTCTCGGAATTGCTCCTAAGTGAGATCCGCTTCAACGATTTCAGAAATTAAAAGCTCATACCAATCTAATGCTCTTTCTTGTAGCATGGTAGAAGTCACTTGGACTCGATGTAGATCAATAAGGTTCATGCGAGAAAAGATGCGATCGCATGATTTGAGCCAAGCTTGAATTTCTATAACACCTTCGGATCCCTTGAATGGCCTTCCACCCAAATCAGTGTAGTCTCTGCACAAGCGTGCAAAACCGGATCTAGGATGAGTAGGCTCTGGATTGGGTCCGGCTGCTTGAGCGTTCTTAACAAGATCTAAAAGCTGCTGGGCAGACATAAATACTCCATCCTGGGGAGTAGCACTAGATTGACCGGCGCTGGGACGGCCTGGTCTAACCATTTCTCTTCATTAAGAAAGAAAGAAAGAAGAGGAAAAAGTTATTCTCAAAATAAATATCAAGCAATCTTGATAGATAAAACAAGGAATCATAAAAGAAAGTAGGATAGAACGGTTCGAAGACACGAATTAAATCCTAAGGCATAACTCCTAAGAAAGACTTAGGACATGATCCTTGCTGGTTTATTCTATATTGTTCCGAAGTTTGGCTCTGATACCAAGCTGTTACGCCACACCTCTATACCCACGCTAGCCAAGAACACTACGAGTAATGCTGTCGACTAGCACGGAGAATAAGGCTGTTGAGGAGCGACCATCTGTATAATTGCTTTGTGCGAGTACCGATATGCCAGGTAAAATATAACTTTTCATCTCAAGAGGAAATCCGACATACCGACACAAACTCAAAGCTACTACATAGTGGCTATAAAGGTCTTCGGAAACAAATATAGAAATAAACATAACACAAATCAGTCACAGATAATTCATATCACAAAGGCGGAAATAGATATGAATATATATAACACATAAAAGTGTTCATCAGAGTAGTGGTCTAACAAGATCCATAATATCAAAAAGAATAGATACAAGTGCTAGACAAAAGAATAAGTATACATCATACAGTCTGTATCTCAAATGTATACAACCAAAATAAACTACTAATCTAAGTAGTTAACCAAAAGATCAGATGATGGTCCGATAAGGTGGCAAGCAGAAGCACCTGTAAAATCTCAGTCTGACCCGAGTATTATTTAATAAGAAAATAATAAACGGATCAGTCTAGCTATAAATATCAGATGAAATGATATAGAATAAGAGATATGACTAAACGTATAATAATCACAATGACAAGCTGTGATAAATGAGTAATTGAAAAACCAATAAGAGATTAATCAATATCGCAAGGATCATCTCAAAGATAAAAAGGAATGTCATACTCCTAATTTCCTTCACCAAGCCACAATAAATGACATATATATCAATGGCAATCGTAAAAGTTGGTGAAACAAAAATTCCATAAATCAACACAAGAAATCCAGAAATCAAATAATTCGAAGAATCGACGTCGTACAGCGTGACATCCGATGAACCAAATCACAATCAAAGGGAACAACGACGTCGTACAGCGTGACATCCGATGAACCAAATCACAATCAAAGGGAACAACGACGTCGTACAGCGTGACATCCGATGAACCAAATCACGATCAAAGGGAACAACGACGTCGTACAGCGTGACATCCGATGAACCAAATCAAAATCAAAGGGAATAACGACGTCGTACAGCGTGACATCTGATGAACCAAATCACGATCAAAGGGAACAACGACGTCGTACAGCGTGACATCTGATGAACCAAGTCAAAAAGACATCGCACAATGCTTGTCTAAAACAAAAAATGATCGTCATGATCAAAGAGAAGTGTCAATTACAGTAAGCTAGTAAATATATGAGCTTAGCTTCATGTCCCATAACCACTAGCTTAACTTAAATATTTACAAACAAATTGTAGATCTCGACTAGTAAATTGTCACAAGAGATTCAATCGAACAAGTCCAAGAATTAACCGAAGAAGTAAACAAAAGCGTTTCATACCACTCGTTTTACTAGTTCGTTTAATTAGATTTCTCATACGAGTGAGGTAAAGGCTTGTATATACTAATAGATTGGAAAACGGTTTAAGAAACGAGCTTTGTAATAAAATAGTGTTGAAATCGTTTTGATTAAAGAATTTTGATATTTACTACTAGTATAGAAAACCTTTATATTTTTAAAGTGACAAATCATAGAATTGATTGTAGGAACAATCAATCACTAAAATTCACATATGAAGATGCGAGTTAATTCCAAAGAAATCGATATCAAATCCGTCAAAATGGATATTTACAAAAATCCCAAAGAAAATGTCATCAGAGTCGAGAATAGATGATAACAACAAAAGGGAATCAACACGAATCGATTAAAGTTGGAAATATACTCAAAAATAGCCAAAATAGGCAAACTAGACGGTTCCAGACGTCTGGCAGGTGTTCCCAGACGTCTGGCCCTAGTATCTGGAAGTATATGTGTTTTCTCCCTTCTATTTTTTAATTCCTGGGCCTTTTCAGACGTCTGAAATTTTCAACCAGACGTTTGAATTTGATTTCAGACGTCTGGATTTTGTTTCAGACGTCTGGATTTAGTCTCTGCCTTTTCCAGTCGCCTGGAATTTCCAGACCCCTTTCCAGGCGTCTGCATTATTCAACCAGACGTCTGGATTTGGTTTCAGACGTCTGAAATTAATTTCAGACGTCTGAAATCTTCTGCTAGGCAAAAAAAAACAGCCTAGACCAAAAATGCAAATCCAAACCGAAATGCGATCGAACGAGCGATGGATGCTAAGGATTTATGCCAATCGGCAACCCAACACTATAGGCTCTTCGATGCACCACCAAAAACATGTTCAAACATCAAAGATTGGATTTTTAAAGATTTGACTACAAAACACCAAAAATTGAAATATTCACCAAATCAATCCAAACCAAAAGCAAATGAACATAAATAAGTGTTAAGAATTCATACCTAGCAACAAAGATAGATATACACATAGATGTGAGATAAAAATCTCACCTTTGAACCCGAAAACAATGATGGAGAAGCTTTTAAAACAATCTAAGATCAATTCCTCTTCAATAACAACTCAAGAAGCTTCAATCTAAGCTTACAAGTAAAATATTTCCTAAGTTAGGTTTAGGAAATTCTGAAATTGAAAGGAGAATGAGTTGGAGAAGAAGAAGGAGTTGCTTACCAAAGCTTCTTCTATGAATTTGGAGCTAGAACTTGAATTTGCAAATGGAAACTAGGGCCTAGGATTTCCTAATTCTTTTTCTCTTCCCCCATTTTTGATGAAGCTTGAATGTATTAGAAAATTATGAAGGAATGAAGAGAAGAGGGTTGGAGCTAGGTTGATAAATGGGGTTAATGGGCTGAAACCCAACTAAAGGCCCTAAGTGAAAAGTAGTAAAATTCTACTAACTCTAAACATATCGAAGTTTATACTCAAAAGGTCGCAAATGGCATTTTGAACTCAATGGGGGTGGTCTCGAGTCCCAATTCGACTGTTTGCAAAAAGTAGCTTTTCGGACCAAAATCCGACGAACGATAAAATATTTAAATAAAATATTTAAATATAAAAAATCGATAAATATGTGGGTTGTTACACCAATCTTCGAATTATTTGTGAATGGATAAAACTCCTTTACAATAGACATCGATTTACCAGAGATTTCTGTATCCTCGGTTTACGATGCTATATATTCCCTGCTATAACTGAATTCCATCTCTTGAGATCGAATGTTGATTTACCTTGGAATTCTGCATCAATCTTATTCTTTAAGTCACAGTCGACCCGAAGAAGGTTGCGCGTGAATTAAATAAGCTCATCCATCTCCCGATTCAGTTAATTAAATCATCTTATCTTTTCTTTCGAACTTATCATCGAATCAAAATTCTCTTTGATTTGATTTCTATTAAAATTTGAATCTCTATACTTATTTTAAAATCCATTATTATATCGTCGGGCGAGGATGTGTATTTGTAAATTAATATTTAAATTTCATATATATTGTGTTGTTTGAGTTGTTGATGTTGATTTGGATTTTCGACCGATTCGTCTGATCAACGCTATCGATAGGATTTCCAAAACACTTGAACAGAACAGACTGATACAATTTTGTTTTCAAATTTGATAATCAAAATATTTTGTATGATTATATTTTATATAAGTATAAGTTTTCTGAAATTAAATAGTTAATGAATTTGTTGTTAAAAAGAAATATTTGATTTTCATTTATTTTGTAAACCATTGACTATTTCAACATGCGGATTTGAAAATTTAATTGAATTTAAATTTAGAATTTGAGAATTTAATTTTCGATAATTTCGAACTATGGTTTTAAAGTTTTCAAATGTATATCATTAAAATATTTTCGAATAGAAATGGTTTTCAAAGGATTTTAAAAGTTTAAATTAGAGCTCTTTTCTTTTGTTGCTGGAAAATAATTTCGGTGATGACGGCCGCATCATTGACATTCATTTTCGAGTTTCAAAATGGGGAGACTATTCTATAGCTTTGCTACGGATTGTTTTAAAAATAATTGAGTTGAATTTCCTTAAGTATGATTTGATTTGTAATATACTGATGTATGGTTTAAAATTTGATTTGATATAATATACATTTATTTGTCTCTAAATAAATTTGAAGTTACCCGAAAATTTAATTCTTAAATTTATGATTAAAGATGATTTCATATTACAAATTGAGGCAAAGATTTTGAATAAATATTTAACTTGAAATAACTGAATTGTAAAATTTCATTTGGATAATACTCAATTGCATTATATATATATAACTTACCTAAATTTTCAAAAGTTAATTATGTAAACGAATATTATACAATATAAATGATATCAAAAGAATTTTTAAACAAATTTGAGTAGTTATAACAAGAGTAGATATACTTAATACATATGTGATAAGATATATTAAGTAGAATAAATTTAATGATTTGGAATAAAGAAGAATTAAATTCGTCGAATAAAAGTATGATTATAATAAATGACTATTCAACTTTATGATCTTTGAAATTGTAAATTTAAGAAAATTGGATAATATATAATATAAGTTGTCTTTATAAATAAAATGTGAGTACGTATAATAAATGTTATTGACTTAAATTTAATTATAAAATGTTTATGGAGATAAATAGAATAAGTTAAGTAAATAATAGGCGTGATTAATAGAAGAATTTTTTTTTTGAAAGTTAATAAATTAAATTAAATCAACTTAAGGGAGTATCTTGAATTAATTGAATTTAAATTGAATTTCATTTTGAAAGGAACCTTTTGTACCTAACATTAATATATGTGAAATCAAATCACTTTAATGAAAATCTTGAATTTAAAACAAATTGTGAATATAAAGTATTAAATTGAAATTTATATGGTTTAAATTAATTGCTATTATGTAATTCAAGTCTATTTTCTTTTGGTTATTTCTATTCTCCTACTTCCTTCCTTTTCGGGGACGAAAAGTTTTGAGTGGGGAAGAGTGTAACGACCCGTAAATTTACCCAGTTTTAGTAACGTTATTAATTGAAATTTTGGGAATTTTGAACGATAAAATTTTAAATTATAAACTTGATATCTGGAATATGTCTAGTTAAAAATAGCAACTGGTAAATTTTCGTCCGAAAATAAGAAAGTTTATTTTGTGCGTAAATTTACTTCAATTTAATCAGTTAAAAAACGATGAAAATAAAATGTTTTCAGAACCTAAATATTTTTATATGAAAAAATTCTAAAACATCTTCTGAGCGAATGCTAATTTTCGTTTTTCCAAATTCGGATATCTTTAGCTCCGTCGATCTTATTTTTCTGTGTTTTTCATGCATTTTCCGCTAGTATAAAAATTCGAATTTCATAATTCAAATCATACCACTGATATTATATACCGTTTTGATCGTCTCGTCGTACTGATCTCTGCGGTATATTTATTTTTGTACTTTGAGATTCGATGCACAATGGAAACAATAAATTGTTCGTTGTAATGACACCATAAATTGTGCCTTCTTAACTTCTCTTTGCTTTTCAAATTTGAGTGTACAGCGGGACCGCACGAATTAATTTCTTTAAGTTTTCAGCTAAATCTACGTGTGACCGTTGCCACACCTTTCACCTTATTTGATTTTCTACCGTTTCAATTTGCGTTCTGTCTGTTCACTTCAAAAAAAAATTATATTATATATAAAGTTACGCTGAAGCGTGCTCCATCTCCTTCTTCTTGTAAACTGCTCCTCCTTTATCATTCTCAAACTCATTTCTCCTTCATTTTTTTCCATGACCCCTCACCACTGGCCACTTCCACCAAAGAGCCGCCGCCCACACACCACAACCTTACTCCACCCGAAACCCGAACGCCACACCATGCCATCTCAAACTCAATAACAAATCACCGAACCAACAGCAACGCTCGGCTACATCCACTTCCTACCGACCAAGCAACCTCTGACCGAAGCCTCAGCCGCTCTTTTCCCCTTCACCCTCTCGGTTTTTTTCGCCACGTCAACAGCCCCATGCGAGCGAACACCCTCAGCCCGCGTTCCACTGCCGCTTTCGCTTGCGCCAGTCTTCACCGAGCACCTCCGTGCAACAAGCGACCCAAACCTCCATTCGTTCGCAACCTGATCTCCTCTTTTACTCCCCGCTTCCAATCACCGCTCTTCCACTTCACCAGGCCAATAGCTGCTCCGTGACTTACACTTTAAGGTATAATATATATACATTTATAGTTTATATGTACGGTTTTATATATAAGTTTTGAATATATATATATATAAAGTAGAATCTGTTGATATATATCGACTTTGGTTTCAACAGGACACTTTTAAAGGTTTGATTTTATGGATTGGAAGTGTTGTTTTATTCACTAGTAGGAAAGTATTTTGTTTTATATTATACATATAAACGTTGTCAGTTTTAAATACATAGGGTATGAAAATTTTTGGTATTGAGTCTTTTCATTTTGTGTAAGGTTGCAAATTTACTTATATATAGCTGCTGTTCACCTTTATATGAGTTTACATTTTTGTTTAAGGTCGTGACTACATGTATTTTGAATTCCCATGTTTTCTATTCTAAATTTTTTCCAGATTAGATGAATATGAATAGGCAATTGGTTATGTTTAAGTTTACAAGATTATGTATGTAGTCTGCATGGTAGGTTAATATAAAAAAAAAATTGTTACAAGGTATATTTATGTGCAGTATACTAGATTTAAAAGTAGTATTGTATATGTTGCATGCATATATGTGTTACAGTCATATTCTATAATATATGTCTAGATATGTTAGTTTGTAGGAGTTGTAGTTTATTAGATTATGGTGCACATGTTATGCTAGTTGATATAAGATTTGATGTATAATTTACTTATTTCTTTATTTCTCTATTTTTTTTAAGGGTTTGTTTGTAAATATGTAAGAGTACAAATATACTCTAAGATCTGTTATATATAATTATAGCTTAATAAGTTAGTTATGTATAAGTTTAAAAATATATATATGTCTCTATATGTATATATGAGTATATGTTCACTATGTTGTGATATAAGGTATTTTACCTATATAAATATTATACTTTTAAAGTGGGTTGTTGTTCTATTAAGTTATTTTATATACAGCGTATAAATTATATTAATTATCTATATTATGTAGTACCATATATATATGGTGGTATACCAGTTGATTTGTGTGTGTGTGTGTGTGTGTGTGTATATATATATATATATATATGATATTTTGATATTTTCCTATTTATAAATGTATATACATATATATACGAGTATTGATTTGTTAATATAAAATATATACTCTCAATGTATGTAATATAATATAGATATTTTAAATATATAACAAGAATAATAATAATGCCAACAAGACTTGTTGTATGTAAATGGTTTCAAAATGTTGCATTTGGGCTGTCTTGCTATACATATATCTTGTTTAAATTATATCGAATTAATTCCGATTAGTTCTCATCAATTTCCATTTACCAGCTTTGACTGTCAAATTCGTGCCAATCTAGCTTTGCTTTGAGATTTGTGCTTGGATTCATAACTCATCTCATTCTGTTTTTCTCTCTAGCCTCGAAAGCCCTTACGATTAATGTTCTTTTATTTATTAAATTTGATTTCAATTGAAACGAAAAATTGAAATATGCTGCTGTTAGTTTGATGTGCACGGCGCCAAAAACTTGATGATGATGGCGCACTGTTGCGGGTTGTTGAAGGAAGGCAGTGGTAAGTATGAATTGCGTGGAGGTAAGTCTGAAATGAAATGGTATGTACAGCAGTCTTTTTTTGTTTCTTTTTTTTCTCTTTTTGGGCACTTGTTTGTTTGAGTGAGGAGATGGTTGCGGCAATTGATTTAAAGGAAGAAAGGAAGTACATATTCATTTTCATATAGGGGCAAAACGGTCATTTAAGTGCATATATTTCTTTGAGAAAAATTGATTGGAAATTTATATATATTTTTGTAGGAAAATGGTCTCAAATAGGAGTGGTTTCATGATGGAATATGCATGCACAAAGAATATAAAGGAATGAAGATGGAAATAATTCAAAGTGAAGATCATGGAGGACCCCACCTACCCACCTACCTTAATGTACAAATTAAAGGCTAATGCACATGCTTATGGAGTTAATGGTTTCATGTACACTTAATGGGGGATTAAGACATGTTAATGGTTACTTGGCCTCCACACTTCCTAAGGGGCATTTTAGGCATTCCCCAAAAATATGAATTAGGGTTTCATACATGTATAAATACCCATATGTTTCATGTAGCCTCCTCTCTTCTTTAGTCTCTCTTAGGCCCCCTTCTCTTTAGTTTAGTTAAGATCAAATAAAAGAAAGCTCTCTTTCTCTTTTCATGGCTACTTAGCCATTTTTATTTTATGTAATTTTTTCTTTTCTTTTTATGCAATGTTAATTAGTGTTTCCTTTTACTTACATGTTCATTTCCTTTCATGCTAGTAGTGTAGATTTACTTTTATGCAAGTAGAATAGTTTTCTTTTCATTTGCTTTTATTTTTCTTTCTTTTTTGCTTTCATGTTGTTGCTACATTTGTTCATATGATGACAAATATGAGAGGCTAAACCCCTTCAATTTAGGGGTAATGAAGCTCTCTAATTAATGTAGCTTCAACATTTTGTTAATTCATGCTCTCTTTTTGTGCTTAATGGCATTGATAGAATTGGTTTAATTTTTGTTTTTGTTTTGAATTTGATAGCCTATATTGTTGACACCAAATAGGCTATGCTTAAACAATCACTAACACAAATACCTCTTCATCAAAATATGATTATGGCATAAGAAAGTGATTTGAAATTAAAATTTGATGGTCTATGTTTCTAACCAATAGTTAATAGGCCATACTTAAAATAGATTTCATTTTCATTTTCTTTGTCAAGTTTCATGAAAGTTAGTAAGTATTTTAAGGGGTGTGTTATAGTTTGATGACTTATGTTGGCTAATTAATAGCTCAAATATGTCATACTTATGATAAACACATCAATTAAAACATTAATGACCATAAAAGAGAGATCATGATTTCATGTGTTGAACTACATGATCTAGAGAGTGGATTTATTCTCTAAATTGACATTTAACTCTCATATTTGCATTTCTTTTCTTTTTGTTAGTTAGTTCATTTTCTCATTTCTAGCTTAAATACACTCTCGACTTTAGTATAATTTGATCGAGTAGGAAATTTTTAAAATCATCAATTCCCTGTGGATCGACCCGTATTCGCCACGTGCTACATTCGTACACCGTGCACTTGCGGTTATTTTTTAATTTAAATTCGTTCGACGGTTTTCTAAACCGATAGAATTTCCGTCGACGAACAAGTTTTTGGCGCCGTTGCCGGGGATGTGTGCTTCAAGAAGGCGGTCTGATGTTTTTGAAGAACTGGATGATGGAGTTAAACTGAAGTGGCGTGCGTGAGTTGCTGCTGCAGAGGTTTTGATAGTCGGGGAGGTTGTGTGTTGAAGCTTGGATGAAGCTTTGATGGGGCAATGTAGATTCGATTTAAACTTCGATCTTCCTTTTTCTGAAAACTTGAAGACGACAACTTTGAATTTTAAACTCCATTTACACGATGAAGTTGTTAATAATCCAACGAAGGAAGTCGAATTTAACGAACATGAGTTTTATGGACTTTTTGAAAATGAGTTGTTGAATTCTAAAGGGGAAGATTTCGATCACCATTTTGACTTTGAAATTGATAATTTGGAAGAAATTTTCAATGATAAACTTGAATTTCAATTTGGTGAAAATAAATGTGAATTTCAATCAATTGTTTTATCAACCCCGAAAATCATTGAAAATAAAACAACTCATACGGTTCTTAATAAAACGACATTCGTTTTTCCAAATCGAAAATCAACTTCGGAATCTTTTACGAATTGGTTTTTCGAGCTTAAGCTGTGTCTCGCACATTTGATGAGACAAATGAATCGGTCTTTAGAAGACCGTTTCATTTACTTTTTGACTGTATACTTTCTCATCTCTTGTAAATAATAATATTTCATTTAAATATTAGATTTTTATCTTATTTTTCTCCTTCCACTTGGGTTGACTGTGGGGACACAGTCAAAATCAAGTGTGGGGGGGGGGGGAGACTCATCTTCATTTTTGATTTTTCATGATTTATTTTTACTTTTTCTTTCCAAAAAAAAAAGAAATCTAAAAAAACAACAATTTTTTTTATTTAAGCATTTTTGAATTATTTTTAAGAATACACTATAGGATAAATATATCGTTTTGGCTTATTAAATTGAAAATTTTGAAAGTTTATTTATCTTAACAAAAATAAAAATGAAGTTTGATTACAAATAACAATGGTTTAACTAGTATATAGGAAGATTCATACGTGTTAATTATGAAATACATCCTAACTGAAAATCTTTGTTTTAAAAAGTGGTTGATTTAAAGTAAAGGATATAACATTTTTTTGTCTTCTAAGTTAAATGGTGTTAAGATGATTTTGCAAAACTCTCTCTCTCTCTCTTAAAAAATAAAAAAAAATAAAAAAAAATAACATCCAAAGTATTCGCTCTCATTTAAAAGTCCTCACGGTTATGCATGGGTGAATTACTTGGAATCTTTGATAAAGATTTTGTGTTTTCATACTCATTTAAAAGTCCTCACGGTTATGCATGTATGTAACACATGTAAAAAAACAGACTTAATAAAAACCACCTAAGGTCGATAGGTGTATGCACGAAAGTGTGTGCACTCGCCATGCTCTGTACTCCCCTCACATAAGTCCGAAAGGCAGTGCATGGGTGGTATATATGGCCTCAGTTTACCTGAGCTAGGTGTATAATTTTTCTTGCAAATAATGAGAGAGCAAGCAATTGAAATACCAGCACTATTTTTACTTATTTGATTTGATTTGTTATTGAAAAGAAATGAAAATACCACTTTGATAAACTTTGATAATCAACTAAGGATCCATTTCATAGTTACACTGTGCTATTAACCAGAATAACGAGTTAAACTATAATTTATTTGTTATGATAACTTATTTTTTATTGGAAATATTGATGAGTACATGACATAAATTTTCAAGATAATAACCAAAACCTATATTTAACTTATTAGTGTCGTTTTAAAAATAAATCCTTTATTTGTAAATATTTACAAAAATTCGCATTCATCTCTTTGTAAATAAATCTTGCATTTTGTAAATATTTTCATCCTGCATATGGATTTTGTGGGTAGCATCCGCTGAAAACCCTCACGAGACAACACTCGTCCTACTGTGGACACCCAGAGGTTTAACGGCTTGTTGCATACGCTCAATGCAATCATGCTTCCTACGAAAACGGATTTATCTTAGTTTTTCTTTATTCGAGGACGAATAAAAAGATAAGTGTGGGGGTATTTGATGTGCACGTAAATGTGCATATTTTTACCACCATATTTATTCTATTTAAATTAAATAAATGATCATATTGGGTATTTTAACTTGTTTTAACCAAAATTCATATTAATTCCAAATTTTCACATATTCATCTTCATATAGGGGCAAAATGGTCATTTAAGTGCATATATTTCTTTGAGAAAAATTGATTGGAAATTTATATATATTTTTATAGGAAAATGGTCTCAAAATAGGAGTGGTTTCATGAAGGAATATGCATGCACAAAGAATATAAAGGAATGAAGATGGAAATAATTCAAAGTGAAGATCATGGAGGACCCCACCTACCCACCTACCTTAATGTACAAATTAAAGGCTAATGCACATGCATATGGAGTTAATGGTTTCATGTACACTTAATGGGGGATTAAGACATGTTAATGGTTACTTGGCCTCCACACTTCCTAAGGGGCATTTTGGGCATTCCCCAAAAATATGAATTAGGGTTTCATACATGTATAAATACCCATATGTTTCATGTAGCCTCCTCTCTTAGGCCCCCTTCTCTTTAGTTTAGTTAAGATCAAATAAAAGAAAGCTCTCTTTCTCTTTTCATGGCTACTTAGCCATTTTTATTTTATGTAATTTTCTTTTCTTTTTATGCAATGTTAATTAGTGTTTCCTTTTACTTACATGTTCATTTCCTTTCATGCTAGTAGTGTAGATTTACTTTTATGCAAGTAGAATAGTTTTCTTTTCATTTGCTTTCATTTTTTTTCTTTTTTGCTTTCATGTTGTTGCTACATTTGTTCATATGATGACAAATATGAGAGGCTAAACCCCTTCAATTTAGGGGTAATGAAGCTTTCTAATTAATGTAGCTTCAACATTTTGTTAATTCATGCTCTCTTTTTGTGCTTAATGGCATTGATAGAATTGGTTTAATTGTTGTTTTTGTTTTGAATTTGATAGCCTATATTGTTGACACCAAATAGGCTATGCTTAAACAATCACTAACACAAATGCCTCTTCATCAAAATATGATTATGGCATAAGAAAGTCATTTGAAATTAAAATTTGATGGTCTATGTTTCTAACCAATAGTTAATAGGCCATACTTAAAATAGATTTCATTTTCTTTGTCAAGTTTCATGAAAGTTAGTAAGTGTTTTAAGGGGTGTGTTATAGTTTGATGACTTATGTTGGCTAATTAATAGCTCAAATATGTCATACTTATGATAAACACATCAATTAAAACACTAATGACCATAAAAGAGAGATCATGATTTCATGTGTTGAACTACATGATCTAGAGAGTGGATTTATTCTCTAAATTGACATTTAACTCTCATATTTGCATTTCTTTTCTTTTTGTTAGTTAGTTCATTTTCTCATTTTCCAGCTTAAATACACTCTCGACTTTGGTATAATTTGATCGAGTAGGAAATTTTTAAAATCATCAATTCCCTGCGGATCGACCCGTATTCGCCACGTGCTACATTCGTACACCGTGCGCTTGCGGTTATTTTTTAATTTAAATTCGTTCGACGGTTTTCTAAACCGATAGAATTTCCGTTGACGAACATAGTTATTTATACCGTTAAATATATGCTATTACCTGTATCAGTTCACCTGTGACATCTGACACCATTATCTGTTGTTTATACGATAATAATCCAGTTTGATTGATAATTGATTGATTGATGTTGACATTGGATGTTAAATTGTAATGTATAAAGTGATAAATATTATGCAATTAAATTTGTCGTAGGATAGTTAAAAATTTAAATCGACACATGTGATGAACTTGATTAGTTAAATTTATATAATATGACCCCCTTAAATGCTTAACTATTTGACACGTAGAATGGTTAATTACCCTTGAACTATTTGAATTTATGTTGTATGAATTGAATAATAAATGTCCAGTGAAGAGCCGCATTAATATTAATGTAATAATCTTTAATCTACATGAAATAAAATGTAGATTCTGGAAATAATTATATTAATTTGCACAATTAACAATGTAAATTTATACGATTATTTCGGGATTATTTGAATGGATTATTGGATTGTATTTGGTCGTTGTTATTGCTTGTTTATTTACTTTGACACCATCCCAGTTATCACACTGCAAGTTCCCTTTGTTATGCTTTGATTTTTGAATTGAAATGGAATCGGGTTGAAATGATAAATACCCAAATGAACTTGACTTAGGATAGAGAATTAAATAAACCGATTGGTCAATAATTTGATTTAAAAAAAGAGAAAAAATAAATAATAATTTATTTGAATAAATAATAAGATTTGAAATGAAGTTGGAATTTGAATTTTTATGAAAGGAAAATGTAAATATTAAAATCTGAAACAAATATTAACGTAGTAATTGATGAAAGAACGTTGTTTGAAATTTAATTATTTAATAATTAAATGGAATTATTAATAAATAAATTGGAATTAGTGATAATTAAGTTTTGAAATTATTAAGTTTGAAATCATTTAATAATTAAATTTGAAATTATAATTAAGTATGAAATTATAATTAAGCTTGATATTATTAAGTTGAATTTATTTAATACTTAAGACTGAAATTATTTAATAATTGAATAAGATTGAATTATTTGATAATTGAATAAAAATTGAATCCTTTGATAAGAGAAATTGAACTTTTGAATAAGTGAAATTTGAACTTCGTTAATAAATGAAATTGGATTTCTTTATTTATTAAGTTGGAAATTTTTTTAAGTAAGTTAATAAGTGAAATTGAACTTCTTGAATATGTGAAATTTAGTTTCTTTATTAATTGAGTTTTGGAATTGGTAACTAAGTAAAGAAATAAGTGAAATTGAATTTCTTTAACAAGAAATAAAATGTGATTCATTGAAATTAACGTAAGACTTGTAATTTAAAGAATTAATTTGACGAATCTAATTTAACTCAATTTAAAATTTTGACATAATGGAGTTGAACTTAAGTAATTGATTTAATGAATTGGAAATTTTAATAGAAATTGTTTTGAATGACAAATTTACTTAACGAATATTGAATGAAATCGATCAATGAATTTAAATTTATTTGAACGTTACATTAAATTAATTTAAATGATTTCGAAATGAAATTTATATACGAACTTGAATCAATATTTGTATTGTTTAAATAAATATTAAAAGTGAATTATAAGATTTCGAAATAGTAATTTGGATGTTTTGGAACGTAAATTATGGAAATTGATTTATAAGACAAATGAAATGTTGATTTACGAATTCTAATTGAAATTGAAATTGATTTGGTTTTGAAATATATGAACGACTAATCGGTGTAATAATTACGGAAGTTGTTAAAGAAACCAGAATCGGTCATGGACATACTCTCTGTCTAAACCAAAAACCACTTTAATAACTATACGCGGAGTGTGATCCAGAATGAAGTAATTGGAATGATGTACGAGATGACTGAAGAAAGAGAACGATAATGGATAGCCTTGACACTTGTGTCAAATTGGAAATGACTAAAACAGGAGCCTTGCCCGGCCAAATGGGGTTAGCCACCTCGAGCGAACACACTTCTTCGCAAACTACTCATTACTTGTTATTGATTGGTGCACCCTCGTACTTTTGGGAGTGTTATTTCGCGGTGTTGCGATCGTTGCAGCGATGCGTTTACACCAATCCGGATCACGCAAATGGTAGTTTCACTACTCGGGTATTGCCTCATGCGCCTTGTCATACTTGTATCCCTATATACGCGACCACTACGAATTTGTTTTGTATTATACCTATGGAGTACTCCTTGATATCCCACTAGTTTACGGTGGAGTTTACAGTGCTGTATAGACTATAACGCTTATATAAAATGTGTTAAGGGGGATAATGGTAACGCCTTAACACTATTTTGATATTTATATTACTGATAGACATTATCTATTCAGCGTATATTACTACAAATTAGATAGTTTAACGGATCCTTAGAGGATGGTTATTCCAACGTCCTTTGAGTTACTTGTATTTCAATTGTTATTTCACTTGAGTTGGATTTATTTATATGAGAATGTTAATCCTGACTCGAGTGTTTTGTGTTTTTCTTTACGCTCGGGTCAGACTGAGGGGTTCAGCTTTCAAGACTCACCTTTGGAGTTGGAGCTTAGCTTGGAGATCCGGCTATCTATCCAACTTTCAGATATTCAGTTGATTCCAATGATGTATTCTGATTCTTGTATTTGACTATTGTATTCGAAACTTCTGTTGTAACTTATTTAACTTGATGTATCTTATATATTTATATAGTAGCTTCGTGAACTACTATCTCTTTTACTTCCGCTACATATTATTACTCTGTATCTGTGATTCTGTGATTACTTATTTACTGTATATCTGAGTTTTTCCAAATTTAAATTAACAATTCGGTATTTTGAATTATTCAAGTCCGACATATGTGGATGTGAATAGTCCAAAATAGCGGGTCGTTACATGAAATTTAAGTTAAGCCAAATAGAATGAAATGTTGTGAAGAAACTTAACTTGAGTAATATTGAATGAAGTTGGAATTGATATCAAAATTAATGAATTAAGTGAATTAATAAAATGGAGTAATGGAATGAACATGAACTTGAGTTATTAAATGAAATTCAACTTTAGTTGTAAAATGAATTAACGATTGAATTAATGAAATAAGTAGTGAATGTAAACTAATTGAATATCAGTAAACAAATTGAAGTGCTAAATGTAAGTGAATGCAAATCAAATTAAATGTAAATGAACATGAAATAAACAAAAGAGATTAATTAAATTAAAAGTAAAATAACTTGAATGCTATTACATTGAGTGAATAATGAAATGCTATTAAACTTGAATTAGAAATAAATATGAATTGAATTTAAAATGAATGTAGCTAAATTGAATCCAATCTAAATTGAATATAATCAATTGTGATCAATGAATGTGAATAAATTGAAAACCAAATTAAGTGGATGTTAATAAAATTTGTAATGTATATTGATTTGGTTATGAATTAATTTGGTTGTAAATTTGTTTGATGGTTTCTTATATTACACATGTTTCATTTGCATATGATTATTGTGTTAGCTATGTTGTATATTAATATTATTTGCCACGTACATGTTCTTATGGTTTGTTGAGTGTTTAGTAGGTGCGGATGGTGTTTACTTCGTAGTTGGAGCTCGCTTTCGCGCTATATTAGCCGTATATGCTCGCTCAATATATGTAAGGTACATACCTTGGATTACATATCGTACTTTTACACTTTTTCCCTACGGGATGCCTCATCCTCGAAGATGAGATGTAAATTTGTGATATTGTATATATTGTGATTATTTTGGATTGAACCGTGCAAAGGAGGCTTCGGGAAAAAAAATTAAGGCGTTAGAAATTTTTTAGAAATTTGGAATTTTTTTATAACTAAAAATTTGATTTTTCGGTTATAATTTGGAATGATAATAGTTGATTTTTTGAAAGAGTATTAGTTAATAACTATGAATGAATTTGAAAACTTAAGAAAGGTTCTTAGAAGAAGTTTAATTAAATGATTTTAGGAAAGTTAAATACTTAAGAGAATTGGTAACCCAACTTATCTAGTTTATTTTGAAAAGCTAACGGGATTTTGGATATTTTTCTTACGTAGTAATTTGGGGGACGAAATTCTTTTTAAGGGGAAGAATGTAACAAGCCAGTTTTTCAGTCGTCTGAATTTAGAATATTTGATTGATTTTAAATATTGAAAAATATAATTTGTTAGTAAAATAATTTAATTTCGAATATAAGTGATATTTGAATAATTAAATTGTGTAAATAATTGAAACTTGAATCTAATATGAGTAAAACTCACTCTCTTTGTCTCGCTTATATTTTTATATAAGCGAGAATAAATTTATTTATGATGCTTGATGATTGTTTGGGAGATATATGATATTATACATATACATATACATATATATATATACACACACACACACACATATATATATTGATTGGTTTGGACATATTCTCGCATATTTTAGTGGATGAGACCCTATACATTTCTGTGTATGTGCGGATGACCATTTGTACGCACATCTACTTCGAAGCAGGCATTATATATATTTTCTTATATGCATATTTGTTGTAGGTCACAGGTTGGAGGGATCCAACTAGATTCCTCACCGTTGTTGATTTTATCACAGATATTGTTATATATGCTGTTACCATGTGATATATGATGGTCGGATGCCATGATTGATATGATTGATGTGAATCCCTTTATCTAGCGCTTTTGCAGCATTCGGCTATATTTGAAATTTAAAATATTGAAACAATGATTTCAATTTAAAAAGGATTTCAAAATGATTTTGAAAATATATATATATATATGTGTGTTAATAATTTTTGAATTATTAAAGAAATCGATTTATTTTAAATAAATAAAAGTTGTAATTTTTATGTTACAAATTTATGGCTTTCTGAAATATAATCAAAAATATGTTTTTTGAAATATGGAGTTAACTATTTTGCAAAATAAGTTATATTGAGATTTTTGGACTTATTACAAATGGTTTATATAAAAGATTTATAAATTTGATATTTTATAAATAAAAGGTAATGGAATTATAAATGAGTTTTGTAAGTGTTAAAATGATGTTATAATTGAATCTTATAAATAAATAAGATTTATAAATTTATGAAGTTATAAAAAGAATAAATTTGAAAATAAGGGATTTATAAGTAAATAAGGATATAGTTAGTTTTTGGCATATAAATGAGATATAAATGGAATTTGTTAGTAAAGGAATTTTGTATATGGAAGTAAATAAAATATAAATGGAATATGTAAACACTGTTTTATGAATCTGAAATCAATTTATTTTGATAAGTTGTAACAGCCCAATTTTTTTTAACAAGTATTTTTTACTTGTATTTTAAAAACTTTAGGGTTTATTTAAAGTGACTAAATATAAAAAAAAACAATTGACCAAATTTTTAATTAAATAATAAGATCTCTGAAATTTTGACATGGTTAAGAATTAACTTTAATTTGGAAATTTGGGGTTTTGTCGAAGATGGTAAATAACTTAATGTCTAGCAAGATCAAGTTTTAATTAAGAAAACATTAATAGCTTAGGTGGTTAAGACATCTGGGCTATTTACGACAGGTCATGAGTTCGAGTCTCGACATGGTCAGAATTTCTAATTTTTTTAGTATATAAATGAACTGGGTAATTACGCCTTAAAAGGGCGCCTAAATTTAGGGAATAAATACCGTATATATATATATATAAGATTATATATATAAGAAAACGTATAGAACTTTAATCCGTTATTTTTCTCTTTCCAGTAAAATTTACTTCCCAATTTATATACATATATAATTTGATTTAAATCATTTCCTTAAAATACTAAATATGGAAATTTAAAGTGTGAAACGGTTAAATTTGTTAAAAGACAACTCCATTTGAATTTTAATAAAAGGAATTTTGTATATATATATATATATATATATATATATAATATGTGAAAACCAATTAAGTTTGTTAAGTAATAATTTTGAAGAATTTAGTGTATTAATGAACTGTTGGATTTCGCGTTTATAGGACGCGTAAAATTTATGGTACAAGTAACGTAATAAACGTATAAATTTAAAACGTTATTTTTATATAAATCTTGGGTGTTTTATATTACGTCAGTTTGGCGTATTTTAAAAATCATATTTCAACATCCATATGTATTTAAAATATCGTATCAATGGTCTGTATACAAAATCAACGCTTACTTTAATCACGCATATAAAGTATAGAATCCAAAACTTTGTATAACTGGCAATTAATATTTTCGCAAGCCTTATCTCAAATCCAGAGGAATAACGTGCATATCCAGGCATCAAAGAAAAAAAAAAGCACGCAAATCTGAATTTAAAAAGGAAACGTTCAAATCTGTTTGTAACTGTTCTTTAAAATATAATGATAATAATCAACTCTTCCTTTTTTGATTTAAACATACCATATATTTCTTCTTAAATCACGCATATATCATTTGAGAGAAAATCAATTTTGCATTCCTTTGCGCGTGACACAAAATTTTATTCTTTTAACATTTTTGGCATTTGCCTCTTACCTTTTTGTTTCTTGAGCATGTCACTGTATTCATTTATTCACGCAACCTAAATGGACCAATATATTTGATTGCCTAAAATCAACTCATGCATTCAAAATTTAACCTTGCCTATCTTTTCAAATTCTCACATTCCTATTTATATCTCTCTGTTTCCACTGCCTTTATTTTGCAAGATAAAATTTTTCGTTCCTATAATCACGCATATAAAGTAAAAATCATATTTAAATATACTTATCGATTAAAATATCAGTTAGTGATTTTTATAACAAACGTTACTTTTGTTTTAACTGTCAAAATTTGTTTTAAACATTTATAACAAACTTTTGTATCCAAATATCTTTTGCCTAAAATCAATCTCTTGCCTAATATCAGTTCTTCCAAATGCCGTTTCTTCAATCTACAATCACGCAACTATCAAAAAAAAAAATGTTGAAATCAAAACTTATAAACTGGCAATGAATATCACGCATATAAAATCAAATCTAATTGCTAACCGTGGTCCCTAAAATCACACGAGCCTTATCCATTCAAACAAGATAAAAACTGAAAATAAATCACTGAGCTCTGCTTGCTTTTTCTTTTTCCATTGATTTCGCCTCAAATCAATTCTTTATCTGCAAAACGTTCAATCTTCTATCAATGCTGCCGTTTTTTTTTTCAATCTCTTGCCAAGGTATTCACATTCAAACTTTTGAACGTACGAAATTTTGCTTTATCAATCAATTGTTTAGGCATGCCAAGATATGTTGCCATTTTTGTACCGAGCCCTTTTGATTTTCTTAACGTATATATGTTTTCTTGCATCTAAAGCAAACTCTCCCCTCTATAAATATATTAGCCTGGTTCGTATTTTATCTCCTCATCTTGCATAACATCATCCACAAGGAGAAAAGCTTCTATCAGGTAATATTACTATTCCTCTTCTTCTTTTGCATCCTCTCCGTTTTCCTTCTTCAGTTTTTTTTCCTTTGCTTTCCCATCTTTTGGCTCGGCCACTCCAACCCTGACTACCACTCTAGTGCTCAGCCAAGTTTCCTACGAGACATATATTTTGAAAAAAAAACCTTGTTTCTAGTAGCAGTGGATATGTGTGTTGATGATGAGGTCTTAAGAGAAATGCATTACCTTGCAAATTCATTCAAGTCAGGTCAATAACCTGTAGGAAGCTAGGTTATGGAATTAGTGTAGTTATGATGTAGTAAGTGTTATTCTGGATGTACTTATCACTAATGATCTGTGCATGTTTTACCATCTTGTACTAGTAGATATCAGAGAGACGCAAGTTGTAGGCAGAGAGTTGCGTGAGTTTTGTTTTGCATAGGATGTTAGACATGTTTAAAAAAAATAAAAATAAATAAATAAATAAATATAAAACGAGAGTAAAGAAGAATATAACAAAGGGAGAGAAAGAGAGTTTTCAGGGTTCATCAGAATATAACATGTTGACATAGTGAGTGAGCCTTCAGTTGCATATAGGCATATCATATAGGCAGGCTTTTAGTGAAATCTTGACCGTGTTTTAGGTAACTGACTTGGGTAGTTATTCGTTGATGATAGTAAAAATTTTAAAGAAGAAATGATGTATCCGTGCATGTTTTATAAAATATATATATAAGATTCGGTTGAAAAAAAAGGGAGAAAGCCTGTAATACTTCAGATAACAGAGAAGATGTTAGGTGGAAATGTTTAGTTGCATATAAAAGCATATAACTGCAATATGCTTTATAGTTGTGTGGGACAGTGCATAAGCCGGTAGGTAGTAGAGTATTGGATGCACTTGTACATGCATATATCACGGCCTATAGGAGAAAAACTTCACCATTTTGTTTTAGATGGCCTTTAGGTAAATTTTACCTTGATTTTTGAAATGGCATGGTTCAGTAATGGGTAGGAAAAGTTTCGTTATGTTTTGATAGTATACCCAGTGGAGTGGTCGAGCAAGTCGAACTAATTCTCGTCCTATTTTTAATTTTTGCTTTGACCGTAAATTTCTAAAGTCACGTATCCGGTATTTGGATCTTGTTATAGATTTGAATCTAGGCGTGACATCCGGGATATTTGATTGTTACTCTCTGTTCGTTTCTTTTCCGGTGGATTTTCGTTTTGAATCAAAAAATTTCTGCAGCCTTCAGGTGAGTTTTTCTCACCAGACAAACATGCCTATATTTCTGTGAATTATCGCAAGTGTATGTGTAAATTATTATTTAACTGTTATCTGTCTGTAATATAACGTAGGATGTTAAACTCCATTTAAATTGACACCTCATCAGTTATTTATCTGTTGTAATATTTCTGCAGTTATATTGTTAAATGTTTATTTACTGATTTAAATCATCACTGCAAGTTCCCTATAAATTTAAATCGTTAAGGCTGAAATGATAGGCCTAAAACGATGATTATTATTTATTCAGTTAACTGTTAAATTTTAACTTGGGATTGCGGGTTTGAAATGATAGAACCCGGGGTTTGTAAAATTGCGGATTGAAATGATATAAATCCGTATCACTTGACCTAGGCTAGAAAATTTTATACAGACCCGTGGTTCCTATAATATTTTTCTGAAATATTTTAAAATTATTTTTAAATGGAAGTTTATAATATTGTGGTTTAATGTATTTAAAGGATTTTTATAAAGATTTAAAAATGATTTTTGAATGAGTTAAGATTTTAAATAAATAAATATAACTTATTTGGAAAAATTCTGGATTTTTGTTAAGGTGAGATTTCAGTTAAGAAATAATTGATAATAAGTTGTATTTGGAATTTAAACTAAATTGATAAGTTAATAACCTATTACAGCATTTAAATGCTGTCTTTTAAAATTGGACTGTTTAACCCATAAACTTTAGGTAGCATTTCATAGGTGCTGCAGAAATTGAAATTTGATTTATTTAAATTTATAGAAATTTATTTTGGGAATAAGTAAAATTTTTGGAATTTAAATATGTAATTAATAAAAATTAAGAAATGGACTTTGGATAGTTTTAAAGGAAGAAATTGATTTTAAAGTTTGTTAAAAGCAATAAATTCCAAATTAAATTGAATAAGTTGAAATGGTATATTATCAAATGAAATGTTTTAATCAAGAATTTGATATTGAAGGTATTTGAAATATATTTGATTTGTAAAAATACCATTTTTAAACCATAACCACGGGGTATAATAACGTTTGGTTGGCAAAGAGACCGGGATCGGATATGGACATACTCTCTGTCGATACCGAAAACCACTTTGACTAACCGTGTACGCGGTGGAGATCCCAGAATGAAGTAGGATGGTGGTGACGGTTCCTTTAAGGTAAATACGTGGACCCGACTCCCGTGAGTTGGCATAAGGTGGCTAAAACAGGAGCGATTCTCGGATTAATGAGGTAGCACCTCTGATCGAACGCACTTCTTCGTATGCCATTCTATTACTCCTGTGATTGTTTTGGTGCGCACCTTTGATTTGGGAGTGTTGTTCGAGGTGGGCGGTAACTGCGGCTACGCGTTTCCACCGGTCCGGATAGCAATTGGTATATCTACCCTGGCATTGCCTATTTGTGCCGTGTCACCTACCATAGCGAGCCTCCTACGAGTTTCTATTTGTGTCGTACCTATGGAGTATCCTCTGGTAGCTTCCCGATCAGGAGGTATTACGGTACTGTATAGACTATTGGCATTATTTGTGTTAAGGTGGAAAATGTAAATCCTTAACGCTATTTAAAAGTAAGTTTATTTTATAAATAGACACTATTATAATAGCGCAATATACTACATAGTAAATAGTTTAACGGATCCTTAGAGGATGGGCGATCCCAAGCATCCTTTAAGTTACTTGCTCTATATTACAGTACACTTGAATTAGCTTACACTATATAAGTATGTATGTCCTGACTCGAGTGTTTATGTTTTATGTTACGCTCGGGTCAGCCTGAGTTGCAGTTCAGTTTTCATCCCGGAGCTAGGATTTCTGTAGATCACTTTCAAGCTGCTGGCAAACTTCCTTTCCAGTTCTTTATCTAAAATTTTGAAATCAAGACTAGTGGACATTTGGACTGTTTACTGATAAGTTAAAACTATATTTGGATTTAAGACTATGTAAATTTTACTTGAGTAAGAATATTTAACTATGTAAATTTTACTTGAGTAAGAATATTTATAGTGGCTTCATGAACCACTAAGTATTTTTAATTCCGCTGCGAGTATTCTGATTCTGTGTCTGTGATTCTGTGATTAATTATTTACTGCATATTCTGAGTTCTGCCAAATTTATTTTTACAACGCGGTATTTTGAACAATTCAAGTCCGACATGTGCGGATGCGAATGGTTGAAAACACCGGGTCGTTACATAAGTTAAATATGAAAGTTTGGCAAAGGAATTATATTCACAATTTTGGACAATGAATAATCCTTTAAATTAAATGTGTAGAAGTAATGAATTTGGTAAAGAAATTATATTCACGATTTTGGACAATGAATAATCCTTTGAATTAAATGTGTAGAAGTAATGAAAAAGGTAAGAGAATTATATTCATAATTTTGGACAGCAAATAGTACTTTAAATAAAAGAATATTTTGGAAAGTGATATTATAAAAAGGGAATTTAAATGGTTTGAAAATAAAATGAGTTGTGAACTTACTTATTATTAAAATAAGTATACGGAAATGTTTTCCAAATATACAATAAGTGAAATGGTTTTGAATATTATCTTTTTAAAGATATTTTGAAGTGAATAATTAGGAAGTGTTTTATATTACAAATGATTAGTGAAATCAGGCCCATGACTACTTATGTGCTAGGCTTTGTTTGTTGCTTTGATTGTTAAATAACCGACTATCAAATTTGGCCATTTTAGTTCCTCAACTTGATGCCGAAACTAATTAATCGTACACTTGGTACATTACTGATTATGTAGGCTTGATTATCGTTTGTGTCAAGGATTTTGATTCGCGTAGTGCGGAGTGATTACTCCAATCTATCGAGTTTCCTTCTTGGCCGAAAGAAAGCAAGTTGAAAGTTGGAAAGTGTTAAGTCTATGTGACTTGATTTCTGTTCGTCTGAGGAGACCGGGATCAGATTTAACTGAAAGCTACTTCGGACCAACATATTTGCAACGATTGTGTAGGTTGGTCGATGATATTGATATTTAGGATTTTCATAGTGAAGGACTGCTTGTTGATCATTTAGGGTTAAAATCCTAATATACATATAGTAGCAGTAGTCTCTTCGTTATGAACTATCCAATACAAGGCTATTTGCTACTAATCCTAGGGATTTTCCGTCAGGATGTGGTAGGAAAGTACCTTCGGTTTGTCTTGTTCCTGCACAACTTGTATGGACGAGTGTCTGACATTGCATTTCTAACGATTACGTACATTTTTTTTACAAACGTACCTCTGTTTGGTGGTGGAGAAGGCAACTTCTCTTTGCTTGACACCCTTCCTTGAGACATACGAGCTCAAGTATTTATTTTTGTGGAAGGCATATAGTAGTCAACAGAAATGGCAATATGGCATTCAAAAGATGATGTGATATTTGATATGTGAAAGGTAATCGATACCTCTTTTGGCCTCATTTCCCAGAAAATGACTGAAACAAGCGATTGAAGTAGCAAGGCTAAAATGGGTCGCTCCCGTTAGGAGATGTCATCACTCTTTTAGATATATCTTTACACGCTATGATATCGTATATCTAACTATTGTTGATGTATGCTTGTGTCCACGGATTATAGGTCGGTAACGACCAGAGTGATGACATATTCGGTACTATCCAGGTATGGGTAGGCCGATCCTTCGTTGGTTTAGGCGCACAGTATCTGAACCCTAGGTACATCCCTCCAGAGATGTACCGAGTTTTTGGAAAGGCAGTACCTTTACCTGGTCATTTTTATGGAAATTTGAAATTCAATACGTGCCTGGCATTTTATATGTAAACCTTTTACGTTGGAATTTAATAATGTAACAATTTCAGCTATTTAATTTATTACGTGTGCAATAGACACTATTATAATATAAGATAATTTGATATGAAATGTTTTGGTTATCGTAAGGTAAAACCTTGTTGATATTTTTTTGCGACTCGGTCTTACGAGATACCTTTTGTTTTTATAAAGGAAAAGTTTTTATTACTTTATAAATTCTGATGAGGTATGTTTTCTCATGCTTGTTTATCAGACTGATCTGGGCATTCCTCCCTTTCAATGCTCACATCAGACCGAGTATATATACAGGTTTAGATTTGGTATTTTTGGAGCTTCAACAAGCGAGCTGGAGATCTTCATGTCCTATACACATATTTATTATTTTTCCGCCGCTTTGCATTGTTGTTATCATTGTAAATTATCAACATTTATGAGGATAGGTTATTATAACTGTCCAAGATGATGATTACTTATTATGTACTCTGATATTGATTTATATATATATTATAGTTTCTTTGAAAAGATTATATGATCTATATTATATGTTATTCATCTACGATGTGAGATTTTGTATTGTTTTGGTTCTACTTCTCTTTTCTTCTTCTCTTCTCTTCATCTTTCTTCTCTCTTTCTTCTCACCCTCTCTTTTCTTTCTCATGATCATCTACAATCGGTGCGCTTTAGGTCGGACACGCGTGGTTTGTTGTTGGATTCAAAGGGTGTCGAGTGCGGGTCATCACACAAATGCAAACTCGGATGCAAAAACTAATGTTGGTGTTGAGATTCTACCAGTTGACATGGGGATAATGTATCGGTTCTTCATGAATATGATGTAAGATGGAACAGTTGCGGGAGTAGCTGTAGGGAATGCTGGAGAAGCTAATCTGGTGGCCTCAGTTAGCAATAATTATGCCAAGCTAAGCAGGGATTATGCTAGTCTTGGAGGAAAGCCTTTTCTAGGAACCGAGGATGCAATAGGAGTGGATAACTGGCTATTACGTTGAGAAAGGATATTTTTAGATCTTGGCTTTATGGATATGCATAAGAGGAGAATTGCTTCAAGGCAATTGTAGGGAGCTACATTGTTTTGGTGGAATGGAGTTACCGTAGGGGAGCCAGAGGAAGACTTAACTTGGGCTGAATTTCAAAGGAAGTTCGAAGAAAGATTTCTATTAGAGGTCGCCAAGTCAGCATTTCGCAGGAAGCTTGCAGATTTAGTCCGGGGGGATAGATTGGTGATTGAGTATGCTACAGAGTTTGATGAGCTGTCCTGTTACAGATATGCTACTGTGGATGTTATCATTCCAAGGAATGATAAGTTTACCAAAGGGTTAAATCCTGAGATCGCTAGAGCAACCATGCAAAACCTTCGAGATCCGTGTCATATTGTAAATGCCCGCTTTCCCATACTCTTTGAATTAACAATAAACAAAACATGTCTAACTCAAATTGCACGAAAAGACGGATCTTTAAGGTTAATAAAGAAAAGTAGACAGAATAGAATCTCACACGAATGGAATAACATATAATATTTCAATACTAATCTTTACAGCGGAAAATTTTAAAATACATTATCAGAGTCTAACCTAGATTCAGCTTGGACGGATATAAACATCTGTCCTTACAGTTGCTGACAAACATCAAACAAAGTAGACTAAGTACAGCGAATAATAGAATATGTCCATACGTCGATGAATATCTCCAGCTATCCTCTGGAAACTCCAACCGTCTTCGACTAACCTGAAACTACTCGGATCTGACCCAAATATTGAGAATACCCGAATCAGGCTTGATAAACCAGCATGAGAAAAACTCAATAATAAATGACAGTGTCATATATCAGCCTTTGGATAAAATCCTTGAATAAAGAGTATCTCATAAGACCACGCCCATGCATAAACACAGACGGGTTTTTACCTTATGATAACTAAAACACTTTTATATCAAAACCTTTGATATTATTTCTAGTGAATCTGTTTGAAAACATTTACAAATAAACTTATTAATTTTATCTGAAATGGTTACCCATATAGCATTTCGAGGCTATTCATTACGCCAATACAAACAAAACCGTAGGTTCTTATCGGAGAATGGATTTCCATACAAATGACCAGGCGAAGGATCTACCTTCTGAAATGGGTACACCTCTAGATGGATGTCCCGAGAAACCAACACACAGCTTCTCTACCAACATACGACCGACCCACCTCTATAACTAGATGATACCGAATATGTCATCCCCCGGTCGTTACCGACCTTTATCCAAGAGCTTTCTTTCCATACACCACATTAATTAACATCCCGAATGTCATAGCGGGAAGAAATACATCTAGAAGCGGATGATCATACCCTAATTGGGAATTACCCACTTAGTCTTGCCGCATTTAATCTTGTTTCGGTCATTTCCGTTTTGATGAGGCTTAAGGCAAAACCTTTTCACATAGCATATCACATCTTTGAATGCCACATTGCCATCTTCGTTTAACTACTAATTGCCTTCCACAAAAATACAACCCTTGAGCTCGCATGTCTCAAGGAGGGTGTTAAGCTAAGAGAAGTTACCTTCTCCGCCACCACTGATGTACGTTTGTAATAACCAATATATGTAATCTTTAGAAATGCAATGCCAGACAAACATCCATACAAGTTGTCCAAGAACAGGACAAACTGAAGGCACTCTCCTACTACCACTAGTAGAGAATAGTCCTTGCAATCCAAAAAATATCCACAATGAGGAGACCACTGCTATATGTAACTCGGGAGCTACCCAGATCAAGTCAACAAGCAGTCCTCACGCCATAAAGATCCACGGTCTTCAATCATCTTCAAAATGTCTTCACGTTCGAACGTATACATCGGTTCGAAGTGGTTTTCGGATAGGAATTTCTCAAATCCGACCCTGGTTCCTTCGAAATTCAATTATCGATAAAAAGTGAATATGAGTATACAGGATTCATTAAGTCACTTTTCACTTTATTCTTTTTGGCCGATTTCGAAATTTCTTTCTTTTGACTTAGGATACTTTCTAAGAAATTCATTCTTTTGCTTTGGAAAACATCTCAGATTTCCTTACTTAATTCTTGATCCAAATTTCTTAACTTTTAGACGGGTCAAAAATAACATTATTTAAGACATCATTTACAATAAACCCTAAATCAATCTTAGCAAACATTTTTGAGTAAATAGGATCATAGAAATCGTTTATTTTGGAGATTGCTTTAACTTTGGATAATACTAATCTTCTTTTATTTTGAAAACTTCATACGATCTTTTTCATTTAAAAGCATCCGGGCTTTCCTTTCGATCTGTTCCACCCTTCGCCTAAGAAAAGAAAACATAGGCCAGATAAGTTTAGGGAACTAGTTGCTCCATCCCTAACCTTAATTAGTTAAACACCTTGTTTTATCTTCCCAGATCTCACAGGCGGGAAAATGTACTAGTCGTTTCCGCATACTCAGATTTTCCACATTATTTTGGAATTGCTTATAAATATTCCAAATTATCTTTCAAAATGCTTAATTATCCTTTTTAAAACATTCACACTTGATTCTGGTAAAATCTTTATTACATTTAAACTCATTTTCAAAAGGTTATAGAATTCACACAATAAAAGTGCTGCGGAAAGTGCCATATAAGCTTATTTGATTCGAATAACTTTTAAACATTCGATAATTCATATTTCCCAATCCAAATCTCTTTTAAATCATTTAAATAGATTTATCAAATTTATCCCATATTTTTCCATAATTAAAAACATCCATTTAAACAGATTTCCTATTACGGTCGCTTAACTGTACTAGTGCGATTTTTCTGAAAAATTGATTTGGACTTATTTCAAAATCTACTCGATGAAACTTTGATTTCCCTTCTTCGTTTAGAAGATATGGATATAATAGTACGGAATTTTCTAATCTCAAAAAATTCTAAGCTATATTCCACTCTATACATTCATTTGAACTTTTCGGCGCGAAATCGCGAACTACCGTTGCGCGACGCATCTAGTTTTAACTTATTTTTCAATATTTAAAATAATCTATTCTAATTGGATTTCAACACTTATAAAATCATTACAAATCATTTTAAATCAATATTTTCACTTTTTAAAGTATTTAAAATATATTTTCACTATTACCACATTATATTATTTTATTCATATTATTTTAATATTAAATTTTAAATTCCAATTTCAATTTGATTTCAATTCTAATCTCAAACTAAACACATTTAAAACTTAGATTTCAAATCTAATTTCAATTTAAACTTCAATTCAATCTCAAACTAAACTTCACTTTCTCAAAATTTATTTCAATTTCAATTTCACTATTCATCTCAATTTCAATTTAACTATCCTTTTCAAAACCGTTTCATTCAAATTATCTTTCATTTTAGGTTTAATTTTACTTCTAAATGAAAAGAGACCTATTTTTCCAAAATATCTCATATTACTAAAATAGGGTCTAATTAAACAAAGGGATTACTTAATTAATAGAAATTTGATGTCCAAATTATCATCACAACCATACAACAACTATATAACACTAGTATATTCAATACGGTAAATGTCATAATATTACTATGGATTATCCAACATATTCAAACAATCAATCAAACATCCATATCATCAAATAGTGATTATCTAACATAACAATTAAACATGATAATCAATATAATTCAAAAAGCGTTGAGAATTTCTCACCTTAAACCAAAACGTTTATTTTCCTACCAACATTCATTTAATTCAACGCTTCACTAAACCTTTCTAAATCTTATCATAACTATGCTTCCAAGTGCTCGACCATCTCCACCTCTACTTGCTTTGCTCACGTCCTCTCCTTGTCAACTCCCTAACTCACGGCCTAAGGCCCTTTTTAAGAAGAAGAAGTAGTGAATTAAGAAGAGGTTAGAGAGTAACAAGTGGATTAGTGCTTAAGCACTCCACTATTTTTAACCCTCCTACCTCTTTTAAAGAGGAGAAGCCATTAATGAGCAAAATAAAGCTCAAAAATGAAGAAGAAGAAGATGAAGAAGAAGAAGAATGAGAGGTGTGAAGAAAATGAGTGAAAGTATAGTGGTATTTATAGCAAAAATTTCCTATGTAAATTACATTTTTAACCTTAGCCAAAATGACGAAAATACCCTTCTACATTTTGAATTTTCAACTTATGTTCTTTCCTTTCCAAGATGAGAAAGGATGTGCATTAATGAGAAGAGAAGGTTCGATGTGATGTCAAGTCCTTAAGTAATAATTTTGTCTTTTTTCTTTACTTTTTAAATTACATAATTACCCTTTTGCTCCTTTTCCATGCATACACATAACGTCACATAAATGAGACATGACATATATGTAATGATGTTATTTGTAAAGATTTAAAATAAAACTTAATTAGTCAAATCATGTCTTTTCACTTTTTACACTCTTTTATGTAAACTTTTCAAAAGTAAACTCTTTTTGTCTTTAGTGCTAAATGTAAAGTGTTTAAATAGTTTGTAAACTTATATTTATGTGTTACAAAATGTATCAAGTTGCAACAACTTGTCGACAACTTGTTTTGGTTGAAAACTGTGTTTTTGTCGACAAATTTTACCGTCAAAATTTGACGTTTTTGTTTAGCTATATATTGAAGTAAACCAAACTTTAAAATGAACTTTTTACTTCTTTAAATAAATTAAAACATATCTCTTTATATTTTAAAATTATCTTAAATTAATATCAAAATCTCTAATTTTACAGCGAATGTAAAACTGACAAAATGCGACAAATTTTGGTTATTTTTGTAAAACGATTATCAATATTCCTTTAAATCTTTTAATATACTTTTATTATCTTTATTAAATGTTTTAAATAATATTTATCTTTTTAAATAAATATTTAACCCATTTATTTAAGAATTTATTTATTTTAACAACACTTGACTTTTGTCGATTTGTTCTAAAACCCAAATTTATACTTTTTAATTTATTAACTATAAGAATAGATAATTTATTTACTATATATAACATATTTATTTTAAGTTTTAAACTCCTTTTTAAATTTAAAACGAATGAAATCTCTCATTTTTGAAGTAGCGAAATTACGGGTCATTACATTCTCCCTATTTAAAAGCATTTCGTCCTCGAAATGAAAGTTAGATAAAGGAATCTATCTTATACTCACATCCTCAAATAATTTGACTTATTTCTACTGATGATAGAAAATAAGAAGGTCGATATCATAACAACACTAAAAGAAAATGATGTCAAACATACATACGGAGATTCCCCACACTAACCTGAGTACATATCACGTACTTACGGTTATATGTACATATATCAAGTCAAACTTCTATCCTACCCATCCTAGTGCATACTGCACACTTAAGATAATATATACAACAACCAAACAAGACTATGCATCCAAAACAACCACACTGATACTATATCAAGATAAACGAATACATCCACGTAACTCATTCCCTGTCCTGAGCATGTACTATACTTGAGGTCTATATATATACATACCAAAACATCAGTCCAACCATTATATCTTAGTGCCTACTATTTGAGCTAACTATCCAACTGCTAAGTAGACATACCAAAAACAACATACTATATGTGATGTTTGATTCGATCCATTATTCGAATCCGCAACTTTTACTCCGAACTAGCATCGATCCACCGATTTTGTAGTGCAGACTTTGATCAGACTTCCTGATCACAAACCCTTGCTTTCCTTTCATAGCTCTCAACTATGATAGAAAACTTGATCATATAATCACAAACTCTTATCAATGCTCGCCGTCAAGAATCAAGTGATAATTCTTTTTTCGGATTGGTGTAAACACCTCAAAGTTCTGTACTCAACTCTTAGATCAAGTTTTATGTGCTGAAATGATGTACATCTAACTTATGTACTTATCCACATTCATTTTTACCTAATACATTTCTTCAAAATTTCTACTAATCCAAGTTTATTTCACAACCATTTACTTTCTTACTAGATCCATTATTCCTTAAGCATACAAATATGACTTAAATTTGTATAATATACTTTTGCTTCCTAAGAGTACATATACATATCTTCAAACTTCAAATTGTTATTACTTCAACTAAGGTGTTTAACTAATATGGAACTCTACTATTATCTCAAATTGATAAGTTATAAAACTCAACCCTTAGTTTTCTTTATCTAAGGTTTTCATTTAGCTAATATTATTTATCCACTCCATATATTAATAAGACAACTTTACTAAGTGTACACCTTTTTCTCACTGATTCTATGATTAACTACTTAACTTATTTACCTATCCATTTTCTAAATCAAATTTCTTAATCTTAAATTTATCAGATACCTTATAGTTAAATTATGAAACTTAATTCATGTGGTATTTGTTATTTTAAATTTTCATCCAACAATCAACCTATTAACCATATTATTCAAAAATATTCACTTCTATTCTTACTTCATTTTGAATTACAAATGTTACCCTAAATGTATCACTAATTCAAATTTTTATATTAGGATGATATTACTTATATCTTTTGTTCCTAAATTTCACTTTGATTTTAACCTAGTCAAAGTGTCTAAATTTCAAATTAACTTAACCCTTTTATATGTTATAGAACTTAACCTTTCATATTATATTTACCCAAAATTTCAATTTTGGCTTATCTTTTTCTATTTTATTGATAACAATTTTTTTCTATGTGTACATTTTCTCTTTACCTTCTCTAATTACAACTTGTAACTTCAATATTATCATCAAATATCTTACAGCCAAATTGTGAATTTTACTTCACAAGATATTTGTACTTAGCTTTTAAATCCATTCAGTATGATAATCACTTAATCATTATTATTTCCTAATAACCAAAGTTCTAGGGGTATAATGTAACGATTGAGATTTTTCGTTGCATTTGGTATCAGAGCTTATGGTTAAGCGACAACCATGGCTCTGTTGGGTATTACTCATTAGAGATAGAGTCAGTAGTACTCTAGAATGAGTTGAGTGTAATAATAGCTATGAGAGCGTATTTGTAAGTGAATACAAAATTGTTTTATATTATGATGATTGGTTTATTGAGTGGCGTATGAACCTTCGTCAGCACGGTCTGTACAACTATGCCGAAGGGGTTTATAAACACTTGAATAGAACAATTCGACATAATATTGTTTTAAATTGGGTAAATGAAATAATTTACCTTAATTATATTTTATATATAAAGGAAATAATTTTTTAGAATTATTAAAGTGTATATGAATTGATTGTTTGGTTGTTGAATAAAAACAACAATTTTTAAAGAATAATTGTATAAGCAAATGAATTACAAGTATGGAACTATAATTAATGTGATTTACAATTGTGAAATAATCTTATATATAAGAAGTGAAATTATATAAGTAAAAGACTTATAAATGTGATTTATAATCTGAAAATAAAATTCCAGAGAAGTGTTTTGAAATGACTTGATATTTTGGAAAATTGTTTTGGAGAAATTAAAGCTCTAAACTCTTTTCGGTCGCTGGAAAATAATTCTGATGATGACCGCGGCATCATTGGTGTTCATTTTCGGGTTTCCAAAAGAGGGATTGCTGCCAAATTATTTCAAATGAAAGTTGTTTGAAAAATTTGGATTTGGGTTTTGAAATTCAAAAGATAATTTGAATTGATTTCAAAAAATGATTTTTGAAAGGTTGAAAAGACTCTGGAATCCTATTTAAAATATTTATGAGAATAATAAATGAATTGATAACTTATACAATTTGAATTTTGATAGAATAAATTTAATTTAAAGGATGAAGTTGAATAAAAGGAAGTATAAGTAAATCAATAAAATCCAAGTTGAAATAAATTTGAGTTGTCATCAAAGACATGTGATTTGAAATTTAACTAAAGAAAAGTTAAATAGGATTGGAATTTGAATTGGATTTATACGTGAAAACTTAAGTTAAATTAAAACAAAAGGTGTTTGGAATGAAATATAACTTAAGTGATGTTGAATGAAGTTGAATTTTGGTATCAAAGTAAGTTAATAAGTGAATTAATGAAGTGAAGTCATTAAGAATTTGAACTTCAGTTATATAAATGAAATTCAACATTTTATTGTTAAAGGAATTAGCAATTGAATTAATAAATGGATTGAATGTTAATCAATCGAATGTAAAAGGATTTACATGGGATAATGAATGTAAGTGTAAATTCATTAGAAGCTAATGTTATTGGAAATTGAATAAATTGAAAGAGAGTCAATTTAATATGATCCAATTAGAATTAAATGTGTTGAACCAAATTGAATGTAAAATGAATAAATTTGGTTGAATTGAATAAACATTGGTTGTTATTTGCTTGTTAATTGATTGTGTATATTTCATTAAGTGTTAATGAAATTGAGTTAGTGAAATTGAAAGCTATGTAATTGAATTCAAATTGAAAGTAAATAAATTTGAATAGAATTGAATGTGAATTGGATTTAATTAGTGAATGCAAACTAATAAAAAATTGAATATGAATGAATGTTAGTAAATCCAATGTTAATGAATCAAATGTGATTTAAATTGAAAACCAATTCATTGAATATTAATGAGAATATGAATGAATATTGAGTTGGTTGATGGTTGCATTTGTTGCTTTAGTTGCATTTGCTATATTATGTAGTTGTTGTGTTGCTATATGTTGTATATTGATACTATTTACATATATGCATGATTCTCATGCTGTTGTTGAGTGTTTAGTAGGTGCGGATGGCGTTGCTTCGCTTTTGGAGCTCGCTTTCGCGCTATATTAGCCGTATATGCTCGCTAATAAAATAAATAAGGTACATATCTCGGATTAAATATCGTACTTTTACACTTTTTTCCCTGCGGGATGCCTCATCACTTGATGAGATGTATATTTGTGATATATATACTGTCATTTTTTTTTGGATCGAGCCGCGCAAAGGAGACTATGGCGAATTTTTCCGAAAATTTAAGGCGTTAGAAAAATTTAAGAAAATTGGGAAAATTTTGAAAACTTAAACTTTGATTTGGAATTGAAAGTTAAACGATGTAATTGGTTTTGAAAAGGATAACTAAGTATGATTAGAAAACTTAGTAAAATATGGTAAGAAGTTTAAATTTGTTTTGGAAAGTTAATGAATTTTGTAACTTTTCTTACTTGGTAATTTCGAGGACGAAATTCTTTTAAGGGGGGAAGTCTATAACGACCCAGGATTTCTAATAATTTAAATTTGAATATTTAATTGAATTTAAATATTAATAAGTGAAAATTTTAAGTCGAATAATTTATTTTTCGAATATTGGATTTAATTGGATAATTAAATCGATAATTTAATAATTGAAATTACAGAAATAATTAAAATTTGGTTAAATATGATTGAAAATTATTTGTAAAATTTTATTTTATCATGTTGGTGTTAGAACGATATTTTAGAACTTTTAAAATCGAATTAAAAGTTAACTTGTGAAAATTGAATATTTTAATATTTAATTATCGACTGTAAAATAGCCAATTTTCGAACAGTCTTAGAATTGGACGAGACCAGTTCCATTGGATCCGTAATAGTTTGTTATTATCGGATTTCAATTTTCGTAGCAATCGGAGTTGTCGTTTGATCGTGGCAGCTCGAAACGCATCGAATTGTTTTTAATATTAATTTGGCGAGTTAAAATAGCCATTTTTCAAAAAGTCTCGGATTCCGACGAAACTAGTTTCATCGGATCCGTAATGTGATATTATTGTAAGGTTTCAAATTTCGTGTCAATTGGATTTACCGTTTGTCCGAGACAAGCCAAAACGCCTAGAAAATCGTTTAATCGGTTTAATTTTAAATTGAACGTTTATTGCCATAACTCGCACAGATGACCGAATTAGCTTTCGAAACCTGTTCCATTGTGTCCGGAACGCGGGGTAAACCCTAGAAACATAGGTCACTGCGCGTAAATCGGAGTTCGGAAAATCCAAAATGAATAGTGTTCATTTTATTTTCTATAAATAGCCCCCCTTTACCATAAAAATAAAAAAAAATTATTAGGGTTTTATAACCCTAGCCGCCGTTGTTATCATCAATGGCCAGAATTGTCAATCCTTTTCTCCTCCAAATCTTCAAATCCATCGTTTGATTCAAGAAACTTCCAACATGAAAGTTGAAGAGCACGTTGTGATCTACAGATCCAACGACTATGATCTAAAACAAATTAACGAATCAACGGCAAATCGCCCACGAAGGCTGCGACTTCGTGCATGAATTACGAGGCATAAACAGGACCGAGCATGAGGGGATTCCGGCCGAGTGTAGTATGGGAGAGGGGTTTCAATTTGGAGGCTTCTGATCGACTGCAGGTGGCTCGTAGAATATGCGCGATTTAGGGTTTTGGGGGTGGAGTTGGGTTCGAACACGTACTGGAAGTAAATCGCGTGAATGGGAGGGGAGAAGGAGAGGGACGTGCGGTCATGATGCAATGTGATGGAGATCTAACGGCCTAGGTTGAAATTAGAAAATAATGTTGTAAATTTTATATTAAAATTCGTGTAAACTTTGAAAAATCATATCTTTTTCATACGAGGTCGAAAACGCGCGAAACCAGTTGCGTTGGAATCGTATGGACGAGCACTACGCTATGGAGTTGGATTAGAGTCGTTTGGAGTTAGTGAGAATTTTGGGTAAAATTAAACGTCCGTTTAATTTTATTCGAAATAAATCGCTAAAACGAAATTGAAATCAAGGTGAGAACTTCTCACTCAATCGAATCGGTTTCGATTTTTATTTTAAATAGTTAGATTTAAAATTGTTGAATGCATGTTTGAATGATGATTGTTATCTATTGATTGTTAAAATAGACATTATGCGCCGTTAGTAAGCGGATGTTATTTATTAAAAACATATACCGCGAATATTTCATAAACAGTGAAATTGGTATTATATATATAATAGCAATATATATATATATATATATATATATATATATATATATATATTGGCATATGTATATATTGCAGTTGTTGATTTCCCGCATTGTATAGCGGATGAGACCCTATTGCGCCGCCTATTAAGCGGATAATATTTATAAATCCCATATACCGCGATAATTCCATACTGGAGCGGAATTGGTATTGTGCTAATGTTTTTGGATGCAGGGAAGCGGGTTGGAGGGATCCAACTGGATTCCTCAACTGTATTGATTTATTTACAGATATTTTGATATTTGTTGATTATCATATCGATATATGATATTTGGATGTCGTGATTGACTATTTGGTGCTGCTGCATCATCAGATCCATTTTTGAAGTTTTAAAATAATGATTTTTGGTTTTAAAGGAATTTTTAAAGTGATTTTTGAAAGTATACGTTTTATTAAAATTTTGAATTGATTTATTTTAAATAAATTAACGTTATAAGTTTAATGTTATAAAAGTTATAATTTTTGTAAAATATAACCAAATTAAGATTTTTGAAATAAATAGTAAATTAATTTATAAAATGGTTTAATTGGGAATTTTGAATTATTATAAACGGTTTATATAAAAGATTTATAAAATTGATATTTTATAAATTAAAAATATTGGAATCTTAAAACAAGTTTTAAAAGTATTTAAAAATGAAATAAAAATGGATTTCATAAGTGAACGAAATTTATAGATTTATAAATTGTGAAGTTATAAAATGGTTAGATTTTGTAAAATATAAGATTTATAAGTAATCAACTTATAAATCGGATTTTGGCATTTAAAATGAGATATAAAAAGGATTTTTATAAATAGAAGTTTATAAAAATATAAATGGAGTTTATAAACGTTGTTTATAAATCCGAAATCAATTGAATTTGATAAATTGGATATAGGAATATGTGAAAGGAATTATATTCACGATTTTGGACAGTGAATATATTATTATATGAAATGGATATGTTTTTGGGGAAGGAACATTATGAAATGAAGTTAATGATTTTAAAGACGTTTTAAAATGCATTAAGTATCGAATACATAGATTTCAACATTCATTGTTGAAATAGACGTTTTCGAGAAATAGAAGGAAATGGTGGACTATAACACTGTTGTTATAGTAAATGGCTTCCGAAAGGAAATGTTTTGTATAGTATTGGGATTTATATATCTATTTAAAACTTTAAATCCATATACTAGTGATTTTGGGTCGTCGTAGCAATGTTTTACGTAACATTCGTTTTAGCCCAAATAAAATGTGTTAAGTGAATTTTTCCTTAAAGAATGAAATATATACTTAATTCCGATATTAAGTATATGGAATATTTTCTAAGTATTGAAAATAAATGGATTTGTGAATTACTTATTAATAAATAAGTATGGAAATGTTTTTCCAATGTGAAACGAAATGTTTTGAGAATTTATCGTTTTGAAGATAAATTGAAAATGAATAATTGAAATCGTATATTCATAAATATTTTGGAATGTAAATTCACTATGGAATTTATAAATGAAAAGGGGATTTTTTTAAAAAAAATAAACATTGATTTATTTTTGAAGTGTGGAAGATATATATCTAGTAAAGATATTTTGGAAAGTAAATAATTTGGGAAATTATTTGGATTTGGTGATGTTGAGCACGCCAATTGATAGTTAAGATAATCCGACTATCAATATTTACCTTTAAATATGTATTTGTTGTGAATTGCTTGAATTTGAATGCCACACTTATTTTTGAATAAGCGCTCACTATTCGGGTTAGCCGGGAAAGGACCTTGGGTCCTATAACCCATTCCGAATATGTGATACGTCGAAATGGATTTGCATTCGATGACCGGTGTTGAAGACCGGATGTTTGTGAAAACGGAAGGATTACCGTCGAGTTACTCTACATCGGCTGATCTCCGATATAGAGTTTTTATCACCCTTAGTGACGGGAAGTCCGGTCGTGATTAGTGAATATTCGGATTGCAAGGACTTCTTTGGAAGTGCCTTCGGTTCTGTTCGATCCCGGAACAGACTTGTATGGATTGTATGTCTGACATTACAAATTGAGATATAAAGCTGATTTCTTTCAAATATATTTCTGTTGGTGGCAGAGAATTTATTCTCTTAGCTTAACACCCTTCTCTGAGACGTACGAGCTCATAGGTTATATAGTTGAACGTTATTAGTGATATACTCCCAATTTGGTAGTGTGGCATGTTGAGTGTTGCTGTGAAATGATCATTGTGTTGATCATTTGTGATAGGATCATTTATTTGATCATTTATCTTGGTGATCATTTCTATGATCATTTGTTGACCCAAAGCACGGCTTTTGTATAAAGTGTGGCTTTGTGGACGAGACTTCGTCGGACCTCACACCTCGGAAATTGTCAAAACAGGAAGGATGCGGCAAGGTTATTAGGGGGTAGCGCCCCTTTAGTGTATGTCATTCCTTCTGGATAGAGGTGGTATCATGGTATGGAGCCCAGATATTTAACCTATGTTGTTGCTGCATATTTTGTGGTTGTTGGAAATCGAGGATCCTCGGATAGATCGGTTACGATCGGGGGATGACATATTCGTGTCAGTAGTTACCCAGTTAGGGGCCTTGTGTTGGCAGAGATCCGGTTTGGTTCTCGGGAACGTCCTTCCAGAGGCGTTCTCATGTGGCAATGGGAAGTTCCTTGGCCTGACCATTTGTTGGAAATCCAAAGAAACAATACGATCTCGTACGGTTTTAGTTGTATAACCTGCTATGGAATGTGGCGGTAACCTGCTGTTGAACATAGTAGCTATAGTAGGCATACGATAATGGTCGTATGTTGGCTAAGATTTATACTCTACTTTCGAAATGATTTTTTCCTACACTATGCACTAGTAATAATATCAAATGTTCTTTTTAATGCGTATCAAGCATCTTTGACTATCATAAGGAGAAATCTCCTTCGATTCTGCGTTTGCATTGTGTGTGTGTGTGCGGGAGGCCTTATGGTAGTTTCATTTTTTTAAAAGCATTGCGAATTGACTTTAAAAATATTCCTCTATTTTGATTTTAAAGATAAACTGTTTTGAGTTCTCACACCAGTCACATGACTGACTCGGAGTTTATTGTTTTCCTTCCTAAACTCTGGGTGCCCACCAATTTCCACACGGGCAGTCAAGAGTTAGGTTTATCAGGATATTTTGGAATTCAGGAGTTGCTTGAGGCAAGATGGATGGCATGGCGTATTACTAGTATATAGTATTTCTTTTCCGCTGTTGATGTTGTTTGTTGTTGTACACTCTGATGATGTAATGAAATGTAATATAATGTAATAACTGATATAGTTCTTTGTTTAAAGATTATTCATTTATTTATTATATGTTGTTCCGCTGCGAATTGTGAGATTCTGATGTCGTTCTGTTATTTCTTTCTGTTTTGTTCTATCTTTCTCTCTCTTTCTTCTATCTTTTCTTCTTCTTTAACCCTAACATTTCGGTTTTTCGGCAACGAAAAATCTCAATCGTTACATATATGATCAAAATTCTAAATTATAGCTTTTAACTAATTGATTCTGTATGGAATATATAATAGTCAAATTATGCAATTCTAATCACAAGATATTCATATTTTGGTTTGGCTAAGCAAAATTACAATCAATCCTTAATTTCTAACCCAAAAGATAATAATATCCCCTTTAATATTTCTAATATAAACCCAAGGTAAAATTATTTCATTTAGCATCTTTAAAACAAAATCATTTTTATAAAATTAAAAAACACGCGCTCATATATATATATATAATACTCTCATAACTCATTCTAGGGTTTTACTAACCCTATCTCTAATGAGTTTCTCGTCCTAGGATATTACTAATCATATCTCTGATGAGACTTTACCTATAACAGAGCCAAGGTTCTCTCTTAACCTTCATCTCTGATACCAAATGTAAAGGTCCGTTTTCTCGTACTCTTTGAATTAACAATAAACCACACATGTCCAACTCAAATTGCACGAAAAGACGGATCTTTAAGGTTAATAAAGAAAAGTAGACAGAACAGATTCTAATACGAATGGAATAACATATAATATTTCAATAATAATCTTTACAGCGGAAAATTTTAAAATACATTATCAGAGTCTAACCAAAATTCAGCTTGGACAGTTATAAACATCTGTCCTTACAGTTGCTGACAAACATCAAACAAAGTACACTAAGTGCAACGGATAATAGAATATGTCCATACATCGATGAATATCTCCAGCTCTCCTCTGGAAACTCCAACCCTCTTCGACAAACTTGGAACTACTCGGATCTGACCCGAATATTGAAAATACCCAGATCAGGCTTTATAAACCAGCGTGAGAAAAATTCAATAATAAATGACAGTGTCATATATCAGCCTTTGGATAAAATCCTTTGAAATAAAGAGTATCTCATAAGACCACGCCCATTCATAAACACGGACTGGTTTTTACCTTATGATAACTAAAACACTTTTATATCAAAACCTTTGATATTATTTCTAATGACATTTCTTTGAAAACATTTACAAATAAACTTATTAATCTTATCTGAAATGGTTACCCATATAGCATTTCGAGGCTATTCATTAGCCAATACAAAAAAAACCATAGGTTCTTATTGGAGAATGGATTTCCATACAAATGACCAGGCGAAGGATCTACCTTCTGAAATGGGTACACCTCTAGATGGATGTCCCGAGAAACCCTCACACATTTTCTCTACCAACATAAGACAGGCCCACCTCTATAACTAGATAGTACCGAATATGTCATCCCCCGGTCGTTACCGACCTTTATCCGAGAGCTCTCTTTCCATACACCACATTAATTAACATCCCGAGCGTCATAACAGGAAGAAATATATCTAGAAGGGGATGGTCATACCCTAATTGGGATTTACCCACTTAACCTTGTCGCATCTAATCCTGTTTCGGTCATTTCCAGTTTGATGAGGCTTAAGGCAAACGATTACCTTTTCACATAGCACATATCACATCTTTGAATGCCACATTTCCATTTCTGTTTAACTACTAATTACCTTCCACAAAAATACAACCCTTGAGCTCGTATCTCTCAAGGAGGGTGTTAAGCTAAGAGAAGTTGCCTTCTCCGCCACCATTGATGTACGTTTTTAAAAACCAATGTACGCCATCTTTAGAAATGCAATGTTAGACAAACGTCCATACAAGTTGTCCAGGAATAGGACAAACCGAAGGAACTCTCCTACTACCACTAGTAGCGAGTAGTCCTTGCAATTCGAAAAATCTCCACAATGAGGAGACCACTGCTATATACAACTCGGAAGCTATCCAGAGCAAGTCAACAAGCAGTCCTCATGCTATAAAGATCCACGGTCTTCAATCACCTTCAACATGTCTTCACGTTCGAACGCATACATTGGTTCGAAGTGGTTTTCGGATAGGAATTTCCCAAATCCGACCCCGGTTCCTTCGAAATCCAATTATCGATAAAAAGTGAATATGAGTATACAGGATTTATTAAGTCCTTTTCACTTTAATTCTTTTTGGCCGATTTCAAAATCTCTTTCTTTTGACTTAGGATACTTTCTAAGAAATTCACTCTTTTGCTTTGGAAAATATCTCAAATTTCCATACTTAATTCTTGATCCAAATTTCTTAATTTTTAGGCGGGTCAAATACAATGTTATTTAAGACATCGTTTATGATAAACCCTAAATCAATCTTAGCAAACATTTTTGAGTAAATAGGATCATAGAAATTGTTCATTTTGGAGATTGCTTAAACTTTGGATAATACCAATCTTCTTTTATTTTGAAAACTTCATACGATCTTTTTTATTTAAGAGCATCTGGGCTTTCCTTTCGATCTGTTCCACCCCTCGCCTAAGAAAAGAAAACATAGGCCAGGTAAGTTCAGGGCACTGGTTGCTCCATCCCTAACCTTAGTTAAACACCTTGTTTTATCTTTCCAGATCTCACAGGCGGGACAAATGTACTAGTCCTTTCCGTATACTCAGATTTTCCACTTTATTTTGGAATTGCTTATAATATTCCAAATTATCTTTCAAAACACTTAATTATCCTTTTTAAAACATTCACACTTGATTCTGGAAAAATTGTTATTACATTTAAACTCATTTTCAAAAGGTTATAGAATTCGCAGCATAAAAGTGCTGCGGAAGTGCCATATAAGCTTATTTGATTTAAATAACTTTTAAACATTCGATAATTCATATTTCCCAATCCAAATCTCTTTTAAATAATTTACATAGATTTATCAAATTTATTCCATATTTTCCATAATAAAAAACATCCATTTAAACAGATTTCCTGTTGCGATCACTTAACTGCACTAGCAAGATTTTTCTGAAAAATTTATTTGGACTTATTTCAAAATCTACTCGATGAAACTTTGATTTTCTTTCTTCGTTATAATAGTTCGGAATTTTCTTACTCGAAGAATTCCAAGCTATATTCCACTCTATACACTCATTTGAACTTTTCGGCGCGAAATCGCGAACTACCGTTGCGCGATGCGTCTAGTTTTAACTTGCTTTTCAATATTTAAAATAATCTATTCAAATTGGATTTCAACATTTATAAAATCATTACAAATCATTTTAAATCAATGTTTTCACTTTTTAAAGTATTTAAAATGTATTTTCACTATTACCACATTATAATATTATTTTATTCCTATTATTTTAATATTAAATTTTAAATTCCAATTTCAATTTGATTTCAATTCTAATCTCAAATTATACACATTTAAAACTTAGATTTCAAATCTAATTTCAATTTAAACTTCAATTCAATCTCAAACTAAACTTCACATTTTCAAAATTCATTTCAATTTCACTATTCATCTCAATTTCAATTTCAATTTAACTATCCTTTTCAAATCCGTTTCATTCAAATTATCTTCCTTTTAACTTTAATTTCACTTCTAAATGAAAAGATGCCTATTTTTCCAAAATATCTCATATTACTAAAATAGTGTCTTATTAAACAAAGGGATTACTTAATTAATTGAAATTTGATGTCCAAATTATCATCACAACCATACAACAATCATATAACACTAACATATTCAATATGGTAAATGTCATAACATTTCTATGGATTATCCTACATATTCAAACAATCAATCAACATCCATATCATCAAATAGTGATTATCTAACATAACAATTAAACATGATAATCAATATAATTCAAAAAGCGGTGAGAACACCTTAAACCAAAACGTTTAACTTTCTAACAACATTCATTTAATTCAACGCTTCACTAAACTTTTCTAAACCTTATCATAACCATGCTTCCAAGTGCTCGACCATCTCCATCTCTACTTGCTTTGCTCACATCCTCTCCTTGTCAACTCCCAAACTCACGGCCTAAGGCCCTTTTTAAGAAGAAGTGAATTAAGAAGAGGTTAGAGAGTAACAAGTGCATTAGTGCTTAAGCACTCCACTATGTTTAACCTTCATACATATCTTAAAGAGGAGAAGCCATTAATGAGCAAAAGAAAGCTCAAAAATGGAGAAGAAGAAGAATGAGAGGTGTGAAGAAAATGAGTGAAAGTGTAGTGGTATTTGTAGCAAAAACTTTCAATGTAAATTACATTTTTAACCTTAGCCAAAATGACTAAAATACCCTTCTACTTTTTGGATTTTCAACTTACTTTCTTTCCTTTACAACATGAGAAAGGATGTGCATTAATGAGAAGAGAAGGTTGGATGTGATGTTAAGTCCTTAAGTAATGATTTTGTCTTTTTTCTTTACTTTTTAATTGCATAATTACCCTTCTGCTCCTTTTCCATGTATACACTTAACATCCCATAAATGAGACATGACATATATGTAATGATGTTGTTTGTAAAGATTTAAAGTAAAACTTAATTAGTGAAATCATGTCTGTTCACTTTTTACACTCTTTTATGTAAACTTTTCTAAAGTAAACCCTTTTTATCTTTAGTGCTAAATGTAAAGTGTTTAAATAGTTTGTAAACTTGTATTTATGTGTTAGAAAATGATCAACTTGCAACAACTTGTCGACAACTTGTTTTGTTTTAAAACGGTGTTTTTGTCGACAAATTTTACCGTCAAAATTTGACGTTTTTGTTAAGCTATATATTGAAGTAAACCAAAATTTAAAATGAAATTTTTACTTCTTTAAATAAATTAAAACATGTCTCTTTATATTTTAAAATTATCTTAAATTAATATCAAAATCTCTAATTTTACAGCGTATGTAAAACTGACAAAATGCGACAAATTTTGGTTATTTTCGTAAAACGAATATAAATATTCTTTTAAATATTTTAATATACTTTTATTATCTTTATTAGATGTTTTGAATAATATTTATCTTTTTTAAATAAATATTTAAATCCATTTATTTAAGCCTTTATTCATTTTTAACAATACTCAACTTTTGTCGATTTGTTCTAAAATCCAAATTTATACTTTTTAATTTATTAACTATCAGAACTGATAATATATTTACTATATATAACATATTTATTTTAAGACTTAAACTCCTTTTTAATTTTAAAATGAACGAAATCACTCATTTTCGAAGTAGCAAAATTATGGATCGTTACATTCTCCCCTACTTAGAAGCATTTAGTCCTCGAAATGAAAGTTAGATAAAGGAATCTATCTCATACTCATATCCTCAAATAATTTGACTTATTTCTACTGATGATAGAAAAGAAGAAGGTTGATATCATAACAACACTAAAATAAAATGATGTCAAACATACATACAGAGATTCCCCACACTAACCTGAGTACATACCACGTACTTACGGTTATATGTACATATATCAAGTCAAACTTCTATCCTACCCATCCTAGTGCATACTACACACTTAATATATACAACAGCCAAACAAGACTATGCATCCAAAACAACGACACTGATACTATATCAAGATAAACGAATACATCCACGTAACTCATTCCATGTCCTGAGCATGTACTATACTTGAGGTCTATATATATACATACAAAAACATCAGCCCAACCGCTATATCTTAGTGCCTACTATTTGAGAGAACTATCCAACTACTAAGTAGACATACCAAAAACAACATACTATATGTGATGTTTGATTCGATCTATTATTCGAATCCGCAACTTTTATTCCGAACTAGCATCAATCCACCGATTTTGTAGTACAGACTTTGATCAGACTTCCTGATCACAAACCCTTGCTTTCCTTGCATAGCTCTCAAATATGATAGAAAACTTGAGCATATAATCACAAACTCTCATCAATGCTCGCCGTCAAGAATCGAGTGATAAATCCTTTTTCGGATTGGTGTAAACACCTTAAAATTTTGTACTCAAATCTTAGATCAAATTTTATGTGCTGAAATAATGTACTTAGAGACGGTAAGTGAGATGCAGAATGGAAAGGTTATTAGTTTATGTCGATGCATGTGGTACTGAGTTAGGTGCTATGCTGATGCAGAATGGAAAGGTTAATGCCTTTGTTTTTAGACAGTTTAGACCGCATGAAGTGAGATACTCGACTCCTGATTTGTGTTGGCAGTGCTAATCTTCGCATTGAAGATGTGGAGGCATGATCTTTTGGGAGAAAGGTTTGAGCTATTTACAGATCATGAGACAGAAGAGATGGCTAGAGTTTGTTACGGCTTAGGATATTAGCAACGAGTATACACCGAGAAAACAAAATAAGATGGTGTATGTGCTTAGCAGGAAACATCAAAATGTGGTGTTAGCTATATTGGCATAATGGAAAGACTTGGAAGCACTGGCTACTTGCAGTGTGCAGTTGAGGTCGACTGCTGGATCTAGTCGGAATATCACCATGATGTCCTATTTGGAAGTTCGACCAATTCTGATCGAACAAATTTCTTCTAGGCAGAAAGAGGATCCAGTCTTAGCCAAAAGGATTAGAAGGTTAGAAACTATAACCGAGATTGGTGACTTAAAGAATTTTATTCTTGACCGCAGGGGCTGGTTGAGAAAGAAGAAACGGTTATGTGTTATGGATATTTGAAACCTTAGGAAGGAAGTTTTTAGAAAATGTCATCGATCGAAGTTTACAATTCAACCTGGAGGAACCAAGAGGTATCAGGATATGAAGAGAAGTTTCTTCTGGGAAGGAACAAAAAGAGATGTTGGCTTATGGGTAAAACAATGTTTGAACTGTCAGCAAGTAAAAGCCAAACATCAAAATTCAAGTGGTTTGCTTCAGCCTTTGGATGTTCCAGTTTGGAAGTGGGACTCTATATTCATGGATTTTATTGATGGGTTGACAACATTAAACCGAGGTAATGAAAGTATATGAGTTATAGTGGACAGATTAACCAAGAGTTCCCATTTCATTCCCGTGAGGTCAAAAAGGATGGCACCTGTTTTGGCTAAGTTGTTCATGAACAACATCATTAGACTGCATCGAATTCCTAGTAGTATCATTAGTGATAGAGATGATTTGTTTGCTAGCGAGTTGAAAGAGCCTGTAGAGTGTGTTAAGCACTAAGCTCAAGATGAGTACCATATATCATCCTCAGACGGATGGGCAGACAGAGAGAGTCAACAAGGTACGGGAAGATCTGTTGAGGGCTTGTGTGTTGGATTTTAGTGGTTCTTGAGAAGATCACTTGCACCTAGTGGAGTTTTCCTATAATAATAGTTAGCAGACTACTATAGGAATGAAGTCTTTTGAAGCTTTGTATCAGAGGCCTTGCAAATCACCAACATGTTGGTTAGAGACTGGAGGCAGATTGGTCTTGGTCCAGATTTGGTAAGATAGGCAACGGAAAAGATCGAGTTGATACGGGAAAGGATAAAGGAAGCTCGGTATAGACAAAAAAGTTATGTAGGAAGAGGCATAAGGATCTAAAATTCTCAGTGGGAGATAGAGTTTTCATCAAGGTATCACCGATAAAAGGTATGATTCGGTTCGAGAATACCAAGAAGCTAGCACCGAGATATGTTGGACCTTTCCTATATTAGAGAGGATTGAGAGACTCGCATACCGAGTAGATTTATCGAGCAGTTTGATCGAGGTCCACAATGTGTTTCATGTTTCTCATCTTAGGAAGTATGTTCATGATCCAGAAACTACTATCGCTCTGACGGCACTGGAGGACTTAGTGGTGGAACCGGATATGACTTTTGTGAGGTAACCAATTCATATTGTGGCAAAAGATGAGAAGTGGTTAAGGAACAAGATAGTCAGGTTAGTGAATGTTCAATGGAGCGACAACGTAAAGGACTGTATTAGGGAGACAAAAGATAGGATTAGAGCTACTTTTCCTGGGTTGTTTTAGATGGTAAGTTCAATATCGGGTTTATGTAGAATTTGGCTAGTAGGTTATACTAGCTTTGCATGTATGGGCTATATGCTTGTTGTTTTGTCCTTACTGTAATTTCAGTAACAAAATTATTTAAAGGGGGGTTTGTAATGCCCTTGAATTTAATTAACATTATTCGGGATATTTAATTGGATAAATAAAATAGAATAATGTGAATAATTAGGGAGATGAGATTAATAAATTCAATGGCTATGTCTGAATGAATGAACTAAAATAAGTCTTAACTAAATTAAGAAGAAAGAATTTTCTAAGGGGCAAACTTGGAAATGGGGCTACATTTCTTAGTATAATTCTCTTCCTTCATTATAGTAAATTTTCACTCTCTCATTCATAACTCCTCACCAACTTTCGGCTGGCCATTAAAAGCTTCAGGAAGAGCAATAAATTGAAAAAAAAACCTAGGGATTTAAAGTCAGGAAATTATCTCATTCTCCAAATAACTAATCAAGGTGAACGATCATGTTTAACATCTCATTTTTCTTTGTTTGGATCGGTTTTTTGTAATACCCGATTCATATTTGTGATTTTGGTTAGGATATAACCATTTAAACCTTTGTTTGGATAAGACATAGGTGTTATAAATGTCAATGGGCTAATTAACACGTTTTTATTCGGTTTTGGTTAAATTATGAGTTGTTTTGATCTTCATATGCTTTAAAATTTTAATATGTTAAAGTACATGATTTATCAGATTTTTGGTATTTTTGAGGATTTTTGGTTAGTGATTTACTAAGGTAATTAAATTATTTAAGCCTAAGGCTAAACTGCAAAATTGCCTTCGAACTAGTCAATTCGGAGGGAAGGCTGCAATTCAAAATTTTAATTGGGGAAGAAGAATATAGTTTTAAGAAAAATGCTAACTTTTGTATAATTTTTACTATTTGGAAGTATAAGAGAAGGCTCCTCAGCCAATCAAAATCAGACAAGCGAAATAAAACAACACTTTAGTAGGCCCAGTTCTTCCTTCAACTCCAACAAGCCCTCTTTGACCCTTTTGATGAAGTCAAAAGGTACCTTTTGTCTAAGACGAAAGGTAAATAATTACTTTCTGACAAGGTTGAAAGGCATGCACAGTGTCGAAGGTACGAGGGGCGAAGTGATGGGGAGGCTGCTTCCTTTGCTTTCGAATAGAAACATAATTGCTTTCGAATAAGTTGAAGGGGGGCCCTTCAACTCTATCATTTTATAAAAGACTAATTTTTTTACATATCTAGGAAGAAATTTCGAAGGGGATGTTCGAAAGTTTAAACCTTCAAGAGAATTGTTTTAAAATGTTTTCTGAAAAGGCGTTTATTTGCTTTCGACTAAGTAGAAGGGATGCCTTTGACAAAGTTGAAGGGAAAGAAGGGGTTACTTTTGAACCTCCCATTGTTTTTAAAAAATAAAAGTTTTAATACCTTTCGACGAAGTCGAAGGGTAAACCTTCTGACATGGTCTAAAGTATACTTTCAAAGGGTTGGTTCCAACACCAACACTTCACTGTTTTTGAAGGGTTTCGAAAGGTTTTGATTTCAAAAGGTTTGATTTCGAAAGGTTTTAAAGGGGTTACCTTCAACGATTGCAAAAGGTTTCGAGGTTCAATGATTTTGAAGGGTCTTGAGTTTCATTGCTTTTGAAAAGTTTATAAATGGTTTTGTAAGTGGGATACCCCAGGCTTTCTACAAGGTCAAAAGGTAGAACCTTCCGACAAGGTCGAATAGAAACCTTCCGACAAAGTCAAAAGGTAGGACCTTTTGGAAAGGTTCAAAGGAATTATTTGTGATGCTTTCAAAAGAAATCTTTCCAAAGGGGCTAACTTTGGATGTTTATTTACTTTCGAATGGGACTTTGAAGGGTTTTAAAGGGCTATTTTCAGCCCTTTTCTTGAGTAAAATTTTGCTAAGTCGAAGGGGTTACTTCGAAGGGTCGGAGCAAAAAATACTTATCTTTGTTTAAATTTGTAAGAGGGATCCTTATATAAGATGAATGTTAATAAACCTTGGGGACACCGGGGTGGGTTTATCTTTTCGATCCATAGTTTAGGGTTACAAATAAAAATATGCTTTTGAAAATATACAGTGGGGTTATCAATATGTTCTTATTTAATATAACCCAATTGGGGCTACCAATTGGAATGGGTTAAACAGGTGGTATTCCTGAGGAAAATAAGTAATCATGGGAATCATGAATTTTTATAAATAATCATGGGGATCATGATGTTTTAATTGGCCAATTTTTGGGTTCTTTGTTAGCCTAGGAAAACCATGAAATGTGCAGTGGATAGCCCACATCAAATTTCTAAAGAAAAGAATGTTCTTCCAGAGGTTGTTAGCCTTGGGATTTGGCACCCAAGAGTTCATACTAATCCTAGAAAAACTATACGGTGTGCGGTGGATAGCCCACACCTCTTTTATAAAACAATGTACAATGGGTAATCTACATTTATTTTAAATCGATTTGTGATGGATGGTCCTATTAAATTATGACGGATGGTCATTTTAAAGATTTTGGATGGAAAATCTAGTGAATTTCTTTTAGACGGGATATCTAATAAATGGATGGATGAGATATCCAAGATATATGATTTATGGCTTTATTTCATATTATGTTAAGACTAATCATTTTGGGTACAAGGGTATAGTAAATGATTTGCATGTTTGTTTTGCACACTAGTGAGGGGAAACCCGTTCTGCTAAGCGGCATGGTCTCACTAGATATATGTTTATGATAAGAGATGATAGGGGATTATTCATACTAGATTTATTGTCTGACCCAAAGTTGTGTTTCTCCATAAACTCTCGAGTACTCAAAATTAATTTGAGCAATCTGAGAGTGGGAAACTTTCGGGTTTTTGGACGAATAAGCTTTCGGTACCATCTCCATTTTCTAATTAGTAATTTTGGATATGTGATATCATTTTCCGCTCACGTGTTTTTCTTTAAATGTAAAACTTGAAATTTTCCCCATAAAAATGATTTCTTATTGCATGCATTAATTGCTTCACTTCTTGTAGCTTTAGGCACAACCGACAATACTTATCGAAAATCTCTTCACATAATAAGGATTTTACCACCAAATGTTTTATCAATATCCATTATATCTCACATAGTTCTATCAAATGCCTCAAAAGCATAACGATGTACCATCGTAGCTTCATCCCACACAGGAATAGTTGATTGCTTTAGAAGTTTTGCTAATTTTGATTGCTTGCTTATCGAGCATGTTGATGTTGCTTTTTGTTGAATGGAAGTTTAAATATTGAATGTGGAGATCTTCCACCAGGTAGCATAGTCATAGCGATACCAGATGAAGCATTCCAATTGCAATACCACCATCTTTTCTAACAGTGGCTAAAATAGAATGGTATAAATATGTTTTTCCCGTCCCTCCAAGACCATCTATAAAGAACAAACATTTCTCTTTTTTCACAATTGCATTCATAATTATATTGTAGGCTCTCAATTGCTTGTCATTCAACTTTTCAAAGGCTAGTAAATCATCTTTAGAAATAGGAATTGCTAGTTCTTCTTTAGTTAGCTCTGAACCATCATCATATGCATCGCAATCATATGTTCTTGAGATATTTAGAAGATCATAATCAGTTGTGCATTGGTTTTGTTGGAGAAGTAACATATTTAAATCTTTCAAAAGATGATTCGTTAGAAGTATTTAATTAGTATTACTTAAACTTTGATAATCTTCCACTATATGATCGAAAAATTCACCCTATAACCCTTGCATGGATTGCAAAAAACTAGAATAGTTACAAATAATGGTCTAAAAAATTGGCATCTTTGTAATAGAAGCTTCGGCTAAACATGCTCTTATATCATCTTTTTCCAAAAATCCTCATTTTTCAGCAATTTCTTTAAATGTTTAATTCCTAACTCTGTCAATTGTAAGCAAATCATCAAAGGAAGTAGGTCCTTTAATATGACATAAAAGTATTCTCAAGAAAAAACATTCACCTTCTATAGGTTGGACAGTGTATATTCTACCAATCACTCTAATATTTGATTCTCTTTTTTCCATTTCTTGATACCTTTAAGCCAACGGTAGCATTCGAGAAATTCATGATATAGAAGCTGTCTTGCTTGTTCATCAATTGAATTTATATAGAAGAAGCATTGTATGTTGATTACTTTCATTGGCTAAAACTTCATTGATCGTTTGATGGTTGTAAAACATAACACTTTGTTTACTTGGATGATGTATTTGAAGGCGCTCAATTGATGTAATATCTTACTAAGAGAATATATAAAGATCCTCCATAATGCTTCTGGAGTAGAAATCCACCTTGCATTAATTAAATGTTGTATCTCATCATAGTATGGTTCGGGTCGAATTTGTATTTGAACACGATCAGGATCTTTGTAAACATATTTGTAAAGTTATTTAACACTTTTTATACTAATACATATCTCTATGTTGATATGACAATTATATTTACGTAGTAACCAAGGACTGTAGGGTACAACCCATCTATTATCTACCATCAACTTTCCACTTCTATCGATAGGAATAGATATGTATGTGTCACGCCTTTTATAAATTGGATATGAAACTATACCTTGTATAGCTGCAGTTGAAATTTTTTGGATACACTCTTTTGCAACTGACACTTTTCATGCAAGGAGAATTACGATTTTGATTGCCACATGGTCCATGAATCATCCACTCCATTACCGTTGTATATAACTCCAGTTCTTCATTAATATCTAGTATTTCTGCTATAACAATTTCATCGTATTCATATGATTAGTTAATTTGTCTTCTTCTTTGAAAATTATTAGCATATGAACACGTGGTAAACCTCTTTTTTGAAATTCAATTACTGGACATGAGCAGATACTTTTCCAAGTGCTCTTTCCATGAAAATATCTTTTTTCAATTCCTCGTATTTTGCACGAAAGACCTTTGTTAATCTGGTCTGTCTTATGGGTCTTGACTAAGTAATAATTCACTAAAGATTTCATCCCAAAATGGATTGCATGTCATCGTAATGAATAAATCAGGCTTACCAAATTTATGTTCTAAAGCCATTGCATCGTGATATCGTTGATACATATCACGTGGACATCCAGCATACGAAGAATGTAGTATTGTTCATGCACCAATATTTCCTACATAAGATAATTTATTAACAAATAATAATATGAAGTTCAATTGTGTTTATAAGAATATGTACTAATTGTAAAAGGTAGAATTTTGTATTCAAAAAATACTCATCAGTTTCCCTCGCATCCAAAGCATCTTGTAATCCTTGATACATTTCAGCTCTAATGGTGTTTTGATTACACATATACCATCTTAGCCTGTTGGTATCTATCTTGACATAATTATTAATGACGTACTGTTGAAACAATCGACCATCTGAAAGGAAAAGTGATTTATCATTTCCTCGAATCTATAGAAAAAATAACAGTATATATTCACCATGAAGTAATATGTTTATATAAAATATAGTTGTATATACCTACAGAATATTAATGTAATATTCGCGACATGAAAATTTGTAACCATTTTCATCTTGACTATATGTATCCCAACCATAACTTCCATATGGTAGTAAAATTGGATATTGTAATGGGTTATAATAACCAGCTATTTTGTGAACAGTTACGAGTTGTCCAGATTTTGTCCCAGTTATAATATCTCTTTCATGTATTTCCTCATTTTCGGCTCCTTCTACCCAAATTCCAGCAACTTGTGAAGCAGTCGGAAGAGTATATTGTTTTTGGTTTGAAGATGGTTCTTTTATAACGAATTTGCAATGTTGGGTATTTGACTTATGTCCAGGTTGTCAAAATACAGATACAAATCTATTATATGTATTAAGAGCATTTTGCAACTTCTCCATAATTTCTCGAATCAGAGTATTATTTTCAAACAATCGATTTTCAATTTCATGCTATGTATCATATATGTAAAGTTGTAGGAATTTTGGACGATCATTAGATGTAGGTACCAAACTACCTATTTTATGATATATTACCTTGAGCACGAAATGTATATATTCCATCTCTTCCATTAGCCAAGTTCTCATCAATATGTACTCCCATTGATATAAATGCAAACATATGGCTATAGGCTTGTATGTTTTTTGAAGTGTTTCCCTTCATCCGATTGGTTACTGTACAATTCAAAGATCTTATCTAGTGATGAAATTGACAGTAAAATTATTTGTCCATTTAAGCAGTAGAAACTATTAGATTCTCAATAGAAGAGTTTTACTTGACAATATCTACATATCCTTGACCATGGAAAATAAAACTTTTGGAAACCGAAATGATTTGTAAAGCTTCTTACAGAATTATGTTTTACGGTAGAACTTTGACATAATTGACTAACTCTGTTTGTTCTTATGTTTCTAAGTCATCTCTATGTTCAAAAGGTAATGTGCTAATGTCTTCATATTCTTCATTGTTCAATGATCCACTATGATCTTGATCTGCTAAAAAAATTTGATAAATAAATTTTGTAGGTTTTTTAACATGAAGTGACTCGATAAACTATGTGGGTGATAAATTTAATATAACTTAAGTTCATAAATTTATACTTTGATTATATTAACAAATCTCTGCTACTAATAATGAAAATTCGTTGAACTAATTTACTAGGCTTCTTTTTGAAATTCCAAAAATGCCCTTGCTTTCCGTTTGCGCTCAAACAAAATATCAACGTACACAATAACACAAACAGCCCGTGTGCGAAGCACGGACAAATACTAGTATATTATAATATGATGATGCTACTTGTACTACTTGTTTGTGTATCGTTATATGCATACGAAAATAAATTTTGGTAAATATAACTTTTATTGTTCTCACAATATAACGTACTGAATTATAGGGAATAGTTCTCTGAAGTAATACTTGTATATTGTGAGAGCAAGGTCCTAAAAAGAATTACCGGTACTACTTGTTTGCGATGCATCATCACTGATATTTTTTTGACTCTTCCAGATTTTCTACTACGATAAGTAGTACGATATTGTTCACATTTTGCCTCTCTATCTTCTTCAGTCATTAACTTTTTTCCTTCTTTATAGCGAATACGACGGTGCTCTAATTGTTTTTCCCTTTGTTCAGAACTTAATTCAGAATGACATTTCCCTTTTCTTTTAGCCTTGATTTGAGCATCCAATAATGCTTTTTGGTAAGTTCTCGCAATGATTCTAGGGCTTCTACTCAATACTAAGGGTGCTTGAGTACATTGTATTACTTGATGTTGGTTTCTTTCAATAATTCTTGGACATCTATAGGGCAATAAGGGTGGTATGCAGTTGGATTCAGTTTGGTGATGTTGAACTGTACTAATAGTTTCCACCCTTTGTAACTCAGGGATTTGGTTAGCTTTCATTGTTTGACGTTGAGTTCTCTCGTTAGTTCTAGGACTTCTACATGGTTTTTGCTTGGAAAATTGATTGGCTTCCATGAGTTGATGATAAAATGCACAAAGTTTAAAGTGGAATTTCTTTGACCTACAATCCTAGAAAAAATACTTAATTTGTATTATAAGTGAACGCCACCATTTAAGCCTTAAGAGCTAAGTCGCATATATTTATTAGTAAAACTAAAATACCTAATATAAATAATAATATGTTTCATAGTAAAGTTAGAACCTGCTTTACAACATGTTGATATAGTAGAAAATATGTAAAAGAATTTTTCAAAGAACATGAAGTAATTGTAGTTAATAAAATATTTATTTAGCAAAAAAAATATTTAACCTATATTAAGCAATTAATAGGTGGACATGTTATTATGAACAGGATATAAAAATACATATCTTCCATAAACATCATCGTATGTAATGTTTGGATAAGCTAAATGAATATGATATATTAATGATTGGATTGTTCATCCGAAGGGCTTTTTTTTGCTCCTCGATCCGAGTCTCGTTTGATGAAATGATGCTTACGATTCTGTTAGTGAGAAGCTAAGTTCTGCTTTAAGCCCGACAAGCGGACAAGAGAACTAGCCCTAAAAGCAGGCAACCAAGAGAGGTAGGCGCGGAAGCTCAATTTTTATCAAAATTAAAATTTTCAAGATGTCCCTCTTAAGTAATAATCAAAGTTGAGCGATGAAGATGGAAAAATTCTACTGATTCAAAACAAACAAATTGAAAGTAAGACTAAAAAAGAAAAAAGCAAGTGAACTTATATATACATATATATAATGCAATGATAGAAGAATAATTTTTTAATAATGCAATAATAAGAAGTGTAAGGTTTTAACAATGAAGTAATAATCAAGTGTAAGCACTATCCCAGAATTTTTAATCCCAACTCATGTATGATATAGTTGAGTGTAAAAGAAAATGCACATTAAAATAAGTATAACTGTTTTTGGTGATTGAAAGATACTTGGTTACCTTGTTTGTTGATGCCCAAACGCCTTTGTTAAAATGCATACAACACCTCTTTTCTATCTAAAACAAATTAAAGCCTTTTGGGACTAAAAGCTTTAATTTCGACAGCACTTATAACATTCTCCACTTAGAGGCTCAAAACTAACGGCTACGGTTGCTGCAGTCATCCATAGTTATTAATCCTCGGAAAACCAAGTACCGTAATGTTTGATAAATTGGTATACCAGAAACACATGGATAAGGAAAAGTTTAAAAATATTAAAATAACTTTCACATTCCATTTCAAAAATCCATTTCAACATTCTTTACATAATCCCACAATGTTAACCATATTCAAAAAACTATAATTATTACAATATACTGCAAGAACGACATATGAAGATGCCCCCTTGACGATCGAAGCATATAATTGGCAATAAACAACTTTGCATTAACAAAACAATATAGTGGAATCACATTAGAGAGAAGTCAAATAACTACATTCATCCTGCACATCTTCAGAAGCTTATTCATATTAAGTGGTACTCGAAAACCTCAAATATCAAACTACTCAAAAATCAATTTGAGTACCCGAGACTTTAAAAGGAAAACATAAACTTCGAGTCAGACATAAAGCCTAGTATGAATAATAATCTACCATCTTAAATCATTTAGATATCTAGCGAGACCATGCCGCTTAGCAAAACGGATTTCCCCTCACTAGTATCTTAAAACTTTTATAAACTATATTCTGTGTTCTTGCATCCTTAATGGTTAAATCAATTCAAAACATTATTATGTGATGATATGAAAAACAATTGAATCAATTTCGGATTACCCATCCCCATTCTTTTTGACTAACTGTCATTATTATAGTTTCTAGGATTACTATTAACCTAATAGTTTTCATGGGCTGACTAATAACCGGTTAAAAATTTATCAACTCCCTGTCCAGTTATATAGTTTTGTGGGATCACTATGAACCTATTGGCAATTCCAATATAATTTATATTATTATCCTTGTTTTCATGGGCTAACTAGGAACCTATTGACTATCTGTCAATATCATACAGTTTTCATGGGCTTACTGTAAATCTATTGATTATCTGTCAATATAACATTATTTTATCTGGATATAGTTTTCATGAGCTAACTATAAACCAATTGGTAACTCCAATATCATTTATATTATAATTATCCTAGGAAGCTGACTAGGAACCTATTGACTATCTTTCAATAACATACAGTTTTTATGGGCTAACTGCAAACCTATTAGCCCATGCCAATATCTTTTCCCTTACACAGTTTTCATGGGCTTACTGTGAACCTATTGGCCCCTTCCAATATCATACAGTTTTCATAGGCTAACTGCAAACCTATTGGCCTCTGCCAATATCTTTAATTTTATTTTATTAATATGCCATGGTTTAGCTTCTTATTGAGATATAGTTAGTTGTTTTGAAAACTATACTTTTGAAATCTTCGAAACTCTGCTTTCGACCTCACTGGATAACCTCCTTCAAAAGCTCATATCTCTTTTCAAAACATTAGACTCCTGCCTTTTAAAACACTTTAAAATCTTACTTTCGTAATCCTTCGAATATATAATAAATTGTTACTCATTAATTATTTGAACACTATCTTCAAAACCATTGGAAGTTTCTCTTCCTAAAGTATTAAAAGTCCCCATTTTGACATCATTGGATTTACCTTTAAAAATATCGTTGGATCAAAGCAAATATAAACGAAAGTATCTCTTTCGAAACTGTCACGACCTGAAGATCGACATCAAATACCTCACTTGTATTCGACTGTCGAAGATACAAACGTCGAATCCCAGTTCGGATGGAGCTTATAACAACATTAGATGAATATAAATAGCGGAAACAAAAGAATATCATTTATCAATACCACAGATAAAACATCAGATACAATGTTCATTACAACATTTATCATCAATATCAGAGTACTACACATAGGAAGATAACTCTATAGCGGAAAGATAGAGTTATCACAGCTTCAAAAGAGTCTTCAAAGAAATAAAGTGATGGGGAGATTCCAAACTAAGCACCTTTTTCCAACTTCAAAAGCTTCCAAAAGATCTCCAAGGCCAAAAGCTGCTAAAATCCGATAGCTTCCAAACAAAAAGACTTCAAAATATTCCAAGCCAGCTCTAAAATCACGGATAACCTAATTCTAGGCTGCCCGTGTGGAAATTATGGGCACCTAGAGTTTAGGAGGGGAATAATAAACTCTATGTCAGTCATGGGACTGGTATGAGTAAACAAAAAAAAACAGTTCTTTGAAACGAAAACAGTTTGTAAAAGAAATCCGATATGCTTTTGGAAAATGAAACTACCATAAGACTTCCCCACACACACAATGCAATCGCACAATTGGAGAAGATTTCTTCTTATGATCGTTAAACAAGCTCAATACAAGAAAACTCTTTGACATTAGTATTAGTGCACAGTGTAGAAAACATTTTTGAAAGTATAATATTAATCTTAGCCAGCATAGGTACCATTATACTATGCCTACTATAGCTACCATTTAAGAATGGCAGGTTATACAACTAAAACCGTACTGGGCGCGTATTGGTGATTGGATTTCCAACAAATGGTCAGGCTAAGGAACTTCCTATGCCACATGGGTACGCCTTTGGTCGGACGTCTTGAGAACTTAACAAGCTTTCTGCTAACACAAGGCCAGGCTACCTCTGTAACTAGGTAACTAGTACGCGAGTATGCTATCCCCCGGTTGTTTGCGACCTTTCTCCGAGGCCCTCAACCACAAAGCAACAACCACACAGTAGTGAATTTGCAGCAACCATATAGGTTAAGTATCTGAGCTCCATACCATGATACCACCTTTTTCCAGAAGGAAATAGACATACCTAAAAGGCGCGACCCTCATAACCTTGCCGCATCTTTCTTGTTTCGACCATTTTCGGGTATGAGGTACGACGAGGTCACGTCCACAAAGCTCCACTTCACACAAAAGCCATGCTTTGATCAACAAATGATCAGAAACACACAGCATCACTCAGCATGCCACACTACCAAATTGGGAGTATATCACTGATAACCTTCAAGTACATAACCTCTTAGCTCGTACGTCTCAGAGAAGGGTGTTAAGCTAAGAGAATAAATTCTCCGCCACCAATAGAAATGTATTTGAAAGAAATATGCTTTATATCTCAAAGTGTAATGTCAAACATACAACCATACAAATCTGTTCCGGGTTCGAGCAGAACCGAAGGCACTTTCGAAGAAGCCCTTGCAATCCGGATATCCACAATCCCGATCGGACTTCCCATCACATATGGAGATCTCTATACCGGAGCTACTCAGTGCAGAGTCATTCGACAAGTTATCCTATCGTTCTTGAAGACACGCGGTCTTCACCACCGTCTTCAAATGCTATCCATTTCATCGTATCACTATTCAGAATGGATTATATGACACAAAGGTCCTCTCTCGGCTAAACCGAATAGTGAGCGTCAATTTAAAACACGTGGATATATCATTCACAAAGATTCACAGGTTCGATGTGGGTTTCGGATAACCAACTGGAATCCGACTCCTTGTCACATCGAAATTTAAATGCCGTTTTACGGGCCAATGGGTTTTTACATTCACAGAAACAACACAGATATCACAGCTCAGCGCAAAGCAATTCATATTAGATATCATCGTAATCACATAACAGAAATATCAATCCAATACACAACATTCAATAATAATCAATCATCTTTAATTAAGATGAATAAATCATGTGGTTTAAATTAATCAACCACATAATTACTTTCATTAATTATCTTTAAATCAATGATTAATTATACTTAATTATAAATTAATTAAATCTTAATCACCTTCATTAATTAATTATTCCTTAATTAATTATCTAAATTAATTAATCCTTAATTATTAGTTAAGTAAATCTTAGTTACTTTTATTAATTAATTAATCCTTAATTAATTATGTTAATTAATTAATCCTCAATTATTAATTAATTAAATCTTAATTACTTTTATTAATTAATTATTCATAATTAATTATTATTTACAAATCAATTAACCTTAATTATTTACTTAATTAATCTTTAATATTAAGTAATTAATTAACAAATTACTTTTCAAATAATTATATTAACAAGCCATTAATTACTTAATAAATTAAAAGATGGATCTTTTTATCTTTATTAATCGCTTTGGTTACCTTATAAATCTTGTTTAATCATCATTCTTATACATTAGTTTCTTTTAAAAGGTTAAGGTAGTTTAAATAATATTTTATCTTAATTATCCTTTTAAATTACATTATTTATTCAATATAATTAACTTTATAAAATAATGTAACAAAATTAAATAAATTAAAATTTAGTTACTTTGAAAATATCTTACTTATATCGTTAATTAATTCAAATTTTTAATCAAAAACATCATTTTGAAAACATGGTTTAAAAAAAGTTTAAAAGTTTGAATTTGTTTTAAAGTAAAACTGTTTTACATGACAAGCTCCAGACCTGCTTCGAGTCTTACCCAAGAGAATTTCCAGTTTGCTTCGAGTTCCACAAAAAATCAACCGTGCGCCTACTTTTTTTCAAACTTAAAATTTTCTAACTGTTTACCCCTACGCATTCAAAAATTTACTCAAGCCCAACTTCGAGCAAATATACGATACTCCCGAAGATCGCTTCGAGTCGCTACTGCTTCTGCCTTCTTCCAAACCTCCGACATAACGCTTGGTGCTGTGCACATGCACCGATCAACGTCAGTCCTCCAGCCTCCAAGATCACCACCAGCAGACCACCTTTGATCCCCTCTTGCTACCTGAACACTAAGAAGCACAGATAAAACTCGAAAACAAAATCGAGTTGCCTTGATCAAAAAGGGCACAACAGCCTACACCAGAGGATCACCTTGAACACCCCACGCTGACAACCGGAGTGTCTAAGACTACGGACACACCTAGCTAACCTTCACCACTGCCATTTCCCAATAACCCGTACGACTCAATCCATCAGAGAGTAGTAGTGGCAACCAACCATTCTAGGGCTTAGACCCTTCTCCAATCTAATTTCGACGCCACGGTGATTGGAAAAAACACCTGTCATTTTTCCTGGCCTCGACAACTCCCCAACCACCTTCAGGAAAAATTCCGATCATCCCAAACGCCTCAATCGCCAGTAATGCCCCAAAACCCGTTTTTTGTTCATCGTTGAAATACTCACTCTACACATAATTTAAAATCTTGGTTTTAATTTTAAAAATCAATGTTTTCAAAAATGATTTAGGTTATATGATCAAATCGAATAATCAAATAAATCAAATTTTAATTATGAGTTGGGTTTACAGTACTTTCTTGTTCCAGACCCTATACTCTTGATGTTACTTTTTAAAAGTATTTTAAAATTCAATCTTGATGAATTTAAACACTTTTTATTTCAACACTTCAATCTAACAAAAACTAGAAGTAGAGATTTTGGGGTTTTGACAGGTTTTTGAAAATCTGGAACTAATGACAGGGATTAATAAACTTGTACATGAACATGCATAGGTAAGATGTATACACATATTCATAGATTTTTGCATGCAAACCAATGTTTCAGTCTTACTGAAACCTTGCATTCAAACAACAGATCAGATATCAGGGTTTAAAAAGATTTACTCACATTGATCCAGAAAGAAATCAAAAGGCTTTAAATCCTAGAAGTTGAAAATAGAGAATTGAAGTTTGAATCTGGTTGTTTAAATTGATTTGTAATGGTCCCTGGATCCTTGATTTTTTTTCTTTTGTTTGATTACTTAGTTGTTGCTGAAGAGATCCTTTACTTTGCAAAAAAAATTTTGCCGGGTCTGACACTTGCCTTTAATTTCCTTTTGATTCGTAGATATTTTTTTATCTGCTTTACTAGTTTCTGTTCTTCTTTGATCTGGTTTGAGTTTTGATTTTTTTTCCTTTATATTACATGTCTTAGATTTGGAAAATGGATAAAAGAAATGAGAAAGAGGAGGTTTAAGATGTTATATAGTTTCTATTTTCTTTTTATAAATTTTCTTAAAAATGAAAACAATACGATGACACTTGTAAATTTTCTTCCTCCATGAATTACACTTGTTAATTCATTTGTTCGAATTTAAGCACTTGTTAATAAATATGTTACTAATCCTCCATGTGTCTTTTGCACGAGAAAAATGATATACATATATATTAAAATTGTTTTTCTTATTTTATGAATGCATTTCTCTTTTATTCAAAAATATATAATTTTAAAAGAAAATATTTTAAACCATTTATACACTAAATAAATTACCCAAATATATTGTTTTAAATCCAAAATATTTTACTAAAGCATTTACTTAAAATTTAAATTCAAATTCAAAGTCAAATTCAAATCTACTCACATATGCATATATACATAATTTAAATTCAAATGATTTTAAAAATGTTTATTATTTCAAAATTTTAAACTCAATTGAAATTGAAATCTTATTCACACAATTTAACACTTATTTTATTTTATTTGAAAATTTTCAAATTAATTTCAAATTAAATTCCAAAAATTCAAACAAATTACTAATTTAAACTGGTAAAATTTGGGATATTACAGATTTCCCCCATTAAGAAAATTATGTCCTCGAAATTTGAAAGAGAGAGAAAATCAAACAAAGTACATAAGAATATAGTAAAAAAATAGAGAAGGGCTTACCAGTTTAAGCCAGAATATCCACTCTGCAATTGGGATAGGAACTTTGCATGTTATCCTCTGTCTCCCAAGTACAGTCATTTGGATCACCACTTCACTACACCCTAACCAGTTTCACAATTTTGTTCCTCAATTGCTTTTCATCACAATCAATGGTCTTTATCGGTCCTCTTTTAACTGTTAGATTTGGTGTGATCTCGAGATCCTGCTGAGTAGCCTCTTCAATGATACTGTGTCGATCGTGCACATATTTTCGAAGGTTAGAAATGTGAAATACATCATGCACGCCAGATAACCAGCTGGGTAGCTACACTCGATATGCTTAAGGACCGATCCTCTCCAAAATAGGAAAAGGATCAATATACCGTGGTGCCAGCTTACCAGTTTTCCCAAATCTTAAAACACCATGCATTGGAGACACTTTCAAGAAAACGGAATCTCCAACCTGGAATTCCAATTCTCTTCTTCTGCGATCAGCATAACACTTCTGACGACTTTGAGCCGTTTCCAATTTCTTTCATATAAAATCAACTTTCTCTATAGCTTCCCTAATCATATCTGGTCCAAGAACGAGTCTATCACAAGACTGAATCCATCGTGCCGGTGATCGACACGGACGACCATATAAAGCTTCGAAAAGAGCCATCTCGATGCTAGCTTGATAGCTATTGTTATATGAGAATTCGACCATACAAGCATGCAATAGGTCTTCTAAGATTCGTTTAATCCTCGCAGTCTGCCCATCAGACTGTGGGCAATAAGCAGTGCTGAAGTTCAGCTTTCTTCCCAATGTAGCTTGAAATGCCTCCCAAAATCTACTAGTGAAGATCGGATCACGATCACTCATTATACTGCTCGGTATACCGTGGAGACGAACATTCTCTTTTATATACAACTTTGCCAGACTTGTTGCTGATCGATTAGATTTTACTGGAATGAAGTGGGCAGTCTGGGTTAGACGATCTACAATAACCCAGATCGCCTCATTTCCTTTCTGAGTTCAAGCCAAACCGTCTATGAAATCCATAGACACTTGATCCCACTTCCATTTTGGTGCTTCTAATGGCTGAAGTAAACCCGCCATCTTCTTTTGATCACTTTTGATTTGTTGACAAGTAGCACAATGACTCACATATATGGATATATCCATTTTCAATGTCTTCCACTAGAAAGTTCTTTTGATATCTCTATACATCTTATTAACTCCGAGATGGATGCTGAGTTTAGACTTGTGACACTCATCCAAAACCTCCCGCTGAAGATCAGGGATGTCTGGAACACACATTCTGCCTTTCAGTCTCACAATTCTATTCTTATCGACCTCAAAACTGGAACTTTCACCACGACGAATTTTCCTATAAATTTCTAGAAGAAACTTGTCTTCTTTCTGTTTACTGGCGTTCTTTTCAAGGAGGGTAGGAGTGACAACAAGGTGAGAAAGAATAACATGCTTTCTACTCAAGGCATCAGCCACCATGTTGGCTTTTCCAGGCGTATACAGAATATCTAGGTCATAGGACGCTAGAAAATCTAACCAATGTTGTTGTCGCAAATTTAAATCTTTCTCGGTGAAGAGATATTTTAGAGATTTGCGGTCGGTGAATAATTCGAATTTTTCACCTAAAACAAAGAGAGTTCATTAAGTATATTTATTAAGTCAAGTTAAATTCTTAAATTGTTAGCAAAGCTGAAAGTGGTTCTTACCTAAAAGTTGGTGTCGCCAGATTTTCAAAGCGAAAATAATAGCTAAAAGTTTCAGATCATGGGTTGGGTAGTTTCTCTCATGCGGACGCAATTGTCTACTCGCATAGGCAATTACTTTCCCATTCTGCATTAGTACCGCACCATACCATCACCACAAGCGTCAGTATAGACAGATAAACCCCGGTTCCCGTTAATGACAGCGAGAACGGGAGCGGTAGTTAATATCCTTTTCAACTCCTGGAAAGCTTCATCACATTTCGGAGTCCAATCGAATTTTGCTATTCTTCATCGCTAGCTTAGTCAATTGACTGGCCAACTTGGAAAAATCTTAGACAAACTTTCTATAATATCCCGCCAAACCTAGAAAACTTCAAACTTCTTTTGGAGTAGTGAGTTTCCTCCAGTCAAGAAAAGCGAAAATCTTGGTTGGGTCAACAGAGATTCCTTCTTCATTAACAATGTGCCCGAGAAATTTAACTTCTTTGACCCAAAAATGGCATTTGAAAATTTTGGCGAATAAAATATTCTTCCTCGGTATCTCCAAAACAAGTCTATTCAGGGTGCTCCTCTTCGGTCTTGGAATAGACCAAAATATCGTCAATAAACATAAGAACAATTTTATTTAACACCTCTTGGAACACATGGGTCATTAAATCTACGAAGTATGCTGGAGCATTGGTTAGTCCGAAAGGCATGACTAACCATTCGTATAACATGTTAGGACCTCTAAAGGCAGTCAGTGAACACAATCTTTAGCAATTCGCAGCTGAGGTAATCCCTAAGCCAGATCCATCTTAGAAAAGAATCAGGCGCCTTGCAACTGATCAAACAGATCATCAACTTTAGGTAGAGGAAATTGTTTTTGAGTGTTAGCTTGTTGAGATCGCGGTAGTCTACACACAATCTCAAGGATCCGTCAGATTTAGCTACAAATACCACAACTGAACCCCATTCAGAAACACTAGGACGTATCAAACCTTTTTCTAGCAAATCACCAGTTTGCTTGACTAATTCAATTCTTTCCCTGGGTGCCATCCTACGAATTGCATGAATGACAGGATGAGCATTAGGTACTAAGTAAATTTTGAATTCTATTTCTCTGTGTGGAGGTAAGGATTTTACTTCTTTGAAAATTTCTGGAAATTCCCGAACAATGGGTATGGACTCCAGACTAGGTTCGGGATAACCCAAGGTATACATCAACTCATCTCTTTTAGGACTCGGATCCTCACAAGGAATCTCAATGAAATCTCCAAAATTTGGTTTTGATCGAAATCAATAGATTGTTACAATCTAATTTGGCTTCGTATTTTGTTACCCAATCCATTCCGAGTAAGATTTCAAATTCATTAAAATCAAGGACAAAGAGACCGATAAGGAATTGGTAACAAGAATACGAGATAGGAACGTCTCTACATCGTAGACAAAGTTTCGTCCGGCCACCAACTGGATTCTTTACGCAAATGGGCTCGTCGACAAAATCAGGTTCAAGATTTAATTCATTTACAGCTTGTTGAGAGATAAAACTATGTGTAGTTCCCGTTTCAAACAAAACTCTAACAATTCTATCATAAATATTAAGGTTACCTTCCAGAACTCCTTTCCCTTTATTTGCTTTGGAGATTACAGGTTTATCTTTGACTGCGTACACCTTTGCTGTCTGAGCTTACTTCATTGTTGGGAAGTCTTTAACTTCATGTCCTGGTTTCTGACAGTAATAGCATTTCCTGGGATTTGCTTGTACAGATTGATTTACTTGTTCCTTAGGCTTCGTACATCTACTCGAATAATGCCCTTTTTCCAAACAATTAAAACAAGTAACATCATTTTCCTTATCCTCTTGTTTGTTCTTCTTCTTCTCCTTTCCCTACCATGATTTCTTGCCTTCGGACTTTCTTTTTTACCAATTTGGATTGCTTGTATTTCCTTTTCCTCCGGGGCTTCTTGCATATCTAGGGTAGCATATCTATACCCCATATCGATTAAATTTGAAAAAGATTCTTTAACGTGGCCAGTCATCCTTTCATGGAACTTCTTATTCATCCCACGAATAAACCTTTCATTTTTCTTTAGAGGTGTATTTACCAACTCTGTACCGAAATGAGACAATTCGTTGAATTTGTTTAAGTACTCTTCAAATGATAAACTCCCCTGCTTCGAGTACATAAATTTCGGGTACATTCGGGAGATACCGGCCGTTGGCATGTAACATTTCTCAAACACTTCTTTAAATCATTCCCACGTAAATTCTTCTTCAGGCTCATCTACAGTAACTGTCTCCCACCAAGCAAAATCTTCTTCTTGGAGCTGCCAAGAAGCTATGAGTCGCATTTGATCGTCTTCCAATAGCCCTATAAAAAAATTTCACATGATCTGATCCAGGCTTGAGGTTCAACAAAAGACTCCTTGCCGATGAACGGCTTACCACCAAGCCTCGAGAAGCTTTTATATAGATCAGCCAGATTCGGCTGATGTTGAGTAGATAAAGCTGCTTTTGCTGTTGCGGGGACTTGACTAGTCGAAGTGGCATTTCCCCGACCCCTAGCTCTTCCTCTTTGCCCTCCCATTCTTACTATCTGTAATTAGCAAGAAAAACTTGATTTAGGTATACGGACAAGATATCTTAGGGAATATCAGTAGTTAAAATAAATAGACCAAGAAAATTTTAGGGTTTTGGTCTCTCGGGTTATACTCATTCTAGGGTATACTTCACCGCTATCTCTAATGAGCCACCTAATGTGTTATACTCCATAGCTAAAGTTCTTACTCAACCTTTTGCTTCGAGACCACTTGTCACGACCTGAAATCCCGCGTTCGAAAATCGACATCAAATACCTCAATTGTATTCGGCTGTCGGAGATTCAAACGTCGAACTCCAGTTCGGATGGAGCTTATTACAACATTAGATGAATATAAACAGCGGAAACAGAAGAATATCATTTATCAACACCACAGATAAAACATCAGATACAATATTAATTACAACATTTATCATCCATATTAGAGTCCTACACATAGGATGATAACTCTATAGTGGAAGATAGAGTTATCACAGCTTCAGAAGAGTCTCCAAAGAAATAAAGCGATAGCAAGATTCCAAACTAAGCACCTTCTTCCAACTTCAAAAACTTCCAAAAGATCTCCAAGGCCAAAAGCTGCTAAAATCTGATAGCTTCCAAACCAAAAGACTTCAAAAGATTCCAAGCCAGCTCTAAAATCGTGGATAACCAATTTCTAGCTGCCCTATGGAAATTTATGGGCACCCATAGTTTAGGAAGCGAACAATAAACTCCGGGTCAGTCATGGGACTGGTATGAATAAACAAAAAACAGTTGTTTGAAACGAAAACAGTTTGTAAAAGAAATTCGATATGCTTTTGGAAAATGAAACTACCATAAGACCTCCCCGCACACACAAAATGCAATCGCACAATTAGAGGATATTTCTTCTTATGATAGTCAAACATGCTTGATACGAGAAAACTTTTTGATATTATTATTAGTGCATAGTGTAGAAAACATTTTCGAAAGTATAATATTAATCTTAGCCAGCATAGGTACCATTATACTATGCCCACTATAGCTACCATTTAAGAATGGCGGTTATACAACTAAAACCGTACTGGGCGCGTATTGGTGATTGGATTTACAATAAATGGTCAAGCTAAGGAACTTCCTATGCCACATGGGTACGCCTCTGGAGGGACGTCCCGAGAACTTAACCAGCTCTCTGCCAACACAAGACTGGGTTACCTCTGTAGCTAGTAACTACTGTACGAGTATGTTATCCCTCGGTCGTTTGCGACCTTTATCCGAGGGCCCTCAACCACAAAGCAACAACCACACAGTAGTGAATTTGCAGCAACCACATAGGTTAAGTACCTAGGCTCCATACCATGATACCACCTTTTTCCAGAAGGAAATAGACATACCCTAAAGGGCGCGACCCTCATAACCTTGCCGCGTCTTTCCTGTTTCGACCACTTTCGAGGTGTGAGGTCCGACGAGGTCTCGTCCACAAAGCTCCACTTTACACAAAAGCCATGCTTTGATCAACAAATGATCAGCAACACACAGCAGCACTCAGCATGCTACATTACTAAATTGGGAGTATATCACTAATAACCTTCAACTACATAACCTCTGAGCTCGTACGTCTCAGAGAAGGGTGTTAAGATAAGAGAATAAATTCTCAGCCACCAACAGAAATGTATTTGAAAGACATCTGCTTCATATCTCAAAGTGTAATGCCAGACATACAACCATACAAGTTTGTTCCAGGTTCGAACAGAATCGAAGGCACTTCCAAAGAAGCCCTTGCAATCTGGATATCCACAATCCCAATCGGACTCCCCATCACATGTGGAGATCTCTATACCGGAGCAACTCAGTGTAGAGTCATTCGATAGGTTATCATGTCGTTCTCGAAGACACCCGGTCTTCACCACCGTCTTCAAATGCTATCCATTTCATCGTATCACTATTCGAAATGAGTTATATGACACAAAGGTCCTCTCCTGGCTAAACTAGTGAGCGTCAATTTAAAACAGGTATATATATCATTCACAAAGATTCACAGATCAATGTGGGTTTTGAATAACCAACTGGAATCTGACTCCCTGTCGCATCGAAATTTAAATGCCATTTTACGGGCCAATGGGTTTTCACATTCATAGAAACAAATCACAGATATCACAACTCAGCATAAAGTAATTCATATTACATAGCATCACAGTCACATAACAGAAATATCAATCCAATACACAGCATTCGATAATAATCAATCATCTTTAATTAAGATGAATAAATCATGTGGTTTAAATTAATCAACCATATAATGATTAATTATCTTTAAATCAATGATTAATTATCCTTAATTATAAATTAGTTAAATCTTAATCACCTTCATTAATTAATTATTTCTTAATTAATTATCTTAATTAATTAATCCTCAATTATTAATTAATTAAATCTTAATTGCTTTTATTAATTTATTATTCCTTAATTAATTATCTTAAGTAATTAATCCTCAATTATTAATTAATTAAATTTTAATTACTTTTATTAATTAATTATTCCTTAATTAATTAATTATTAATTACGAATCAATTAACCTTAATTATTTACTTAATTAATCTTTAATATTAAGTAATTAATTAATTAATTACTTTTTAGATAATTATATTAACAAACCATTAATTACTTAATAAGTTAAAAGATAGATTTTTTTACCTTTATTAATCACTTTGGTTATCTTATAAATCTTGTTTAATCATCATCCATATACATTAGTTGCTTTTAAAAGGTTAAGATAGTTTAAATAATATTTTATCTTAATTATCCATTTAAATTACACTATTTATTTAATATAATTAACTTTATAAAATAATGTAACAAAATTAAATAATTTAAAATTTAATTACTTTGAAAATATCTTATTTATATCCTTAATTATATCAAACTTCTAATCAAAACATCATTTTGAAAACATGGTTTAAAAAGTTAAAAAGTTTGAATTTGTTTTAAAGTAAAACTATTTTGACAGGCTCGAGACCTGCTTCGAGTCTTACCCGAGAGAATTTCCTGTTTGCTTTGAGTTCCATAAAAAATCAACCCGTGCGCCTATTTTTTTTTCAAACTTAAAATTTTCTAAGTGCTTACCCCTGCGCATTCAAAAATTTAATCGAGCCCAATGTAACATCCTAAAATTTTGAAATTAAATTTAGTGAATTATTTGAATTTTTGGATTTAATTTGTGAAATTTCAATAGAAATAAAATATTGTTAATATTGGAATTATAAAGATATATGGAATTAAATAAATTATTGATAGTTAAGTTTAAATAATTATTAATAACAATAATTTAAGAAAAGAACATATTATAAACAAGAAATAGTATAAAACAATAAAATAAAATATGTGATGGAATAAATGTTAAAACAAACATTTTCATTTAGCAAATTAAAACAAGAACAAGATTTGATCACTAAAGAAAGGAACCTTTAAATATAAGTATGTAAAAATATAATAAAGGAAAAAGAAAACTGTAAAATAAAACAGTACTTATACAACCATAGAATAGGATTGCTGTAACATACAAAGGGAGCATGAACATTACATTTACATGCTTTCATTAAATGCCATTTACTCTAGTAACATCAAGCAAGATATCAGCTGTAAATACATGCTTTCATTTAATGCTTTCAAACTTACCCATACACAAAGTACAAAGCCTGTAAAAAAAAATTATACAAAAGAATGATGCCCAGTACTATATTGACCTGCACATCTCTTTATATACATGAATATTACCTTCAGTTCGTTCAAAAAAAAGAAGGAAAAAATTAGCAAAGTCAGAAAGGGAAAGGAAATTTATAAAGGACAGAGGAGGATCTACCTGCAGTTTTAAAACCAATATAGTCTCTGATCATCTAAATTTCAATGTGAGTAAACCTTTAAGCTAAAATTTAGTACCTAATATGTGTTGCTTATGAATTATTGTATGATGTTTGATCTGCATGAATGTTTCTTGAACATGAAGGGTTTGCCTCTGTAATCAAAACTTTACAGTACAGACAAATTTTTATGAAGAAATCAAGTGTTTTAAATTAGTGATTTGATTATGTAACTCGAATAAGCATACAAAGTTATGGTTTTTAAAATTAATATGATGATTTTTATTTAAATGTTTCAAGAGCACTTCCCCTTTGAATAAATTTTGTTCGTTTTCATTTAGCCAATGATAGATTGAATGTAAATTGATGAAAATTGGTTTGAAGCAAGCTTGGACACCAGTGATCTCGAGAAAATTATCAGAAATTTTTTTCATTGCATAGATTGATGAATTGAATCAAAGTTAGGGTTTAAGGTTCGAAATTGTTGTGGCTGGAAAATGAGACGAGTTCGTCTCCTACGATCGACCGAGCTGCTCGAAACTTTGGGGAAGTGCAGTTCAAGGTGTTGACGTGGTAGGGCCGAAAGCATGAATTTTCTGGTGAACTGTGCGAGGAGAACGAGGCGTTTAGGTTGAGACATTCGAGTTTACAGTTCGTCGACACAGTGAAATTTCGATTCCGAGTTCCTTGGGTCAAATCGATGATGGATTTCTTGTTTGAGGGGATTTTATGACTTGCCAATGATCGTGGCGATCACCGGAGTCGTGGCACCATGTCGTGCACGTGCACGACGTGTTTTGATATCTGTATGTTGCTGATGGGAAGCTCGAGTTGAACTCGAGAAAGAGCACGTTTTGCTTTGGGAAAGAACTCACGTACGCGAGTATACTGGGCTATCTTAGTTAGGTATTTAAACTAGAAAAAAAAGGAAGAAGAAGAAACAGGGTACGGGGAAGAATGGGAAAAGACGCGGGGAGATTACTGGGAAAACTCGAGTTTGGCTCGAGTCATTAGCAGGGTTTACTCGGGTTTTAGTTTAAATGTTGAAAGGCTAACATTTTTAATGTAAACAGTTTTGTTTAAATGCAAGATACAAGCTTTGATTTAAATCAATGGCAAGATGATTAAGAGTCTGTGAAGTAATTTAAGATTTGAGATTTAAGATCAAATAAATTAATAGTTAAGAATTTTATTTATAATTTAACGGTTAATAGGTTTGAAATTAAGAAATTTTTAAATAAACTAATTTAAAGTTAATTCATAATTAAGAGTTAACTAATTGAAAAACTTAAATAATAAATATTGACTAATGGGTTAAGTAATAAATTAAGTAATTTAATTTAAAATAAGAATTGAAGTAAATTTACATTTAAAATTTTCAAAGTAACAATAAATTGATTTTTTGAAAGTGTAAAGCAGATTTTCAAATGATAATTAAGATAAATAGTTTGTATTAATAAATGATTTTTAAAAAATTAAGAATGATATACAATTTGTAATTAAATTGATTAATAAACAATTAAGTGTTCAAATTAATTTGTAAATTAAGAAATTGTTATTCAGATAAATTAAAGTCGACAAATCAAATTTAGCAGTGAATTAAAATAACTAATTATGAAACAATAAATCGAGTTAATCAAGATTTAATTTATTTATCCAAATTTTAATCATTGATTTAAACATCACTACAAATAATTGTGTGGTAATTTATTTAAACCACATTGAAAAATAAGTAACTATTGTTGTGCACTATATTGATATTTCTGTTCTGTTTGTGATACTATGTGATGTAAATTGCCATGTACTGCACTATGATTGTGGTTTGTTCTGTATTGATGTGAAAACCCTGTTTGCCCACAAAACGACATTTAAACCTCGATGCGACAGGAAATCGGATTTCAGTTTGTTATCCGAAACCCATATCGAACCTGCGAATTTTTGTGAACGACATATCCACATGTTTTAAAAAATTGACTCTCACTATTCAGTTTAGCCGGGAAAGGACCTTTGTGTCGTATAACCCATTCCGAATATGTGATTCGACGTTATGGATAGCATTTGAAGACCGGTGGTGAAGACCGGGTATTTGTGAGAGCGATAGGATGACCTATCGATTGTCTCTGCACCGAGTAGCTACGGTATAGAGATTCCCTAAGTGATAGGAAATCCGATCGGAATTATGAATACCTGGATTGTAAGGACTTCTTTGGAAGTGCTTTCGTTTCTGTTCGAACCCAGAACAGACTTGTATGGATTGTATGTCTGACGTTACAATTGAGATATAAAGCAGTTTTCTTTCAAATACATTTCTGTTGGTGGCGGAGAATTTATTCTCTTAGCTTAACACCCTTCTCTGAGACGTACGAGCTCAGAGGTTATGTAGTTGAAGGTTATCAGTGATATATTCCCAACTTGGTAATGTGGCATGCTGAGTGTTGTTGATCATTTGTTGATCAAAGCATGGCTTTGTGAAAAGCGTAGCTTTTTGGACGAGGCTTCGTCGAACCTCATACCCCGAAATGGTCAAAACAGGAAAGATGCAGCAAGGTTATTGGGGGTAGCGCCCCTTAGGGTATGTGCATTTCCTTCTGGATAGAAGTGGTATCATGATATGGAGCCCAGGTACTTAACTTATGTGGATATCGCATATATATATATATATATATATATATATATATATATATATATATATATATTACTTTGTGAATTGTTTCTAGGGCCCTGGATAAAGGTTGGTTACAACCGGGGGATGGCATACTCGTGTCAGTAGTTACCTAGTTAGGGGTAACCCGGCCTTGTGTTGGCAGAGAAAGGAAAAGGTGTTTTGGAAGGTAACCTTACTACTTATGATAGAACAGTTAGATTTTCATTTGACATGGGAGCTTCACATAGCTTTATCTCCCAACAAACCGTAAGTGAATTAGAACTTAAAACTAAATTTGTTGACAATCTTATTTGCGTGAATAATCCGGTTGGAGGTCCCACAAATCTTTGTTTGTATTGTAGGAGAGTTCCTATTTCATATGCTTGCTATCAATTTCCTATCAACCTTTATGTCCTCGAATTTAATGAATTTGAAATTTTACTCGGAATGAACTGGTTATCGAAATACGAAGCTAAATTGGATTGTAATAATCGGACAGTTTTAGTCAAAACAAGCCTTTGCAATTTTATTGAAATCTCTTATGAGGATCCAAGTCCAAAGAGAGATAAATTGATGTATACTTTGGGATATCCTGAACCCAGTTTCCAGTCTATACCTGTTCTTCGGGAATTTTCTGACGTATTTGAAGAAGTAAAATTCTTACCTCCACGTAGAGAAATAGAATTCCGAATTGACTTAGTACCCAATGTCCATCCAATTGTTCACGCAAGTCGCAGGATGGCACCTAGGGAAAAAATTGAATTAGTCGATCAAACTCGAGACCTGCTAAAGAAAGGATTGATTCGCTATAATGTTTCTGAATGGGGTTCAACCGTCGTATTTGTGGCTGAATCGGACGGATCTTTGAGATTGTGTGTTGATTACCACGATCTCAATAAACAAACTCTCAAAAAAAAATTCCCTTTACCCAGGATCAACGATTTATTCAATCAACTTCATGGTGCACGATTCTTTTCTAAAATGGATATAGCTCAAGGATTCCATCAGCTGCGAATAGCCGAGAATTGTGTTCATTTAACGGCCTTTAGGGGTCCTGACATGTTCTACGAGTGGTTAGTTATGCCTTTCGGACTAACCAACGCTCCCGCGTACTACGTAGATTTAATGACCGAGTGTTTCAAGAAGTATTGAACAAATTTGTCCTTGTATTTATTAATGATATCTTGATTTACTCCAAAACTGAAGAGGAGCATGCTGAACATCTCATAATTTTTTTAGAGATATTGAAGAGGAATATTGATGCAGCAGAATGACGAAAATTAAATGAAATCGATGAAACTGACAATCGGTGGATTGAAAATGCTGCAAGGCCCAAATTCGTTGATCCGAAGATACCGAATTCTAGCTATCTCTGACACGTTGATCGCGCACGATACCGTGAAGAGAGATCTGCAATTCTTCGAGCGTTGATCAAGCGCACTTGATTCCGTGAATTGGCTTCAACGATCGTTGATTCGAGCGCACTCGAATTACCGAAAGTGGAGATAGGAGATCACACTCAACTATCAATTTCAAAAGAGGCACAAAGCACTCAAACCAAATTTTATTCAAAAATCAACTCTTTACAAATGACCACCACCATGCCTATTTATAGGCTACAACTCACACGACTCAGCACTAGGTCGTTGGTGACCTATAACATGCGACTCCGCACAAACAGTTAGACCTGTCAAAATATGACCCAACCCATTAACCCAACCCATTTACCCTACTTTTAAGTGGGTTGGGTCAACCCATTTATGAATTTTATTAAATGGGTTATGGGTTGGGTTGACCCATTTTTAAAAGGGTTATAAGTGGGTAACCCATTTACCCATTTATTAAAAACATTAAATTTTAATATAAATTTGAAAAATAAGAATTTTAAACATACAATGTAGTTTTCATGAAAATTGACAGTTGTACTTAAAAAATAACAGGCCACCGCATCTTCATATTTGAACTTCACCTACTGTAGAAGCCGCTATTTTTTCTGTTCAGACTGCAATTAAAATTTCTAATTCCAAATTATAAATTCGAAATTTCCAAAAATTTCAAAATTTAAATTTCAAATTTTCATATTCCAAATTTCAAATTCGATATTTCCAAAAATTTGAAAATTTAAATATCAAAATTTCAAATTTCAAAATTCGAAATTTCCAACAATTTCAAAATTAAAAATTTCAAAATCCGAAATTTCCAAAAATTTCAAAATACAAAAATTTCAAAATTTAAATTTCAAATTTAAAAATTTAAAAATTTCGAATTTCAAAATTCGAAATTTCCAAAAATTTCAAAATCCGAAATTTCCAAATTTAAATTTCAAAATTTAAATTTTACAATTTTCAATTTTTAAAATCAAAAATGAAAATTTAAAATTTCGAATTTTAAAATTCAAAATTCAAAATTTCAAATTTTAACAAATTTCAAATTTTCAAAATTCGAATTTTGAAATTTGAAATTTTAATTTGAAAATTGGAATTTGAATTTTTAAAGTTCAAAATTTTGAAATTTAAAATTTAAAATTCATAATTCGAAATTTTGAATTTTGAAATTTTGATATTTGAATTTTAAAATTTTGAATTTTGTACTGTGAAATTTTTAAATTTTGAATTTTCGAAATTTGAAATTTGAATTTTGAAATGTGAAATTTTGAAATTTGAAAATACATTTTTTTAGAATTTTTTCATATAAAAAATCGACTTATGTGAGTCGAAAAGCAAAAAAAAATTGCTTTTGCAATAAGTTGAAAAATGACTTTTAAAAGTCGGCGGATTTTGTTTATCCATATTGACTTTTTAATTTTTTCATTTTATAAGCAAAAAACAACTTATTTATTGTAATCCAAACGACCCTTAAATCTTTAAATGGGTTAAATGGGTAACCCGCTTATTAAACGGGTTGGGTCATATATGGCTAGGGTCATAAGTGGGTAAAAAAGAATGGGTCATAAATGGGTTGGGTCAAACTCGACCCAACCCATTTTGACCCAACTCAACCCATTTGACAGGCCTACAAACAGTGACACACACGCGACCTACGACCTAACATATTACAACAAGCGACTCAACTTATATGCAACACGAGACAGTACAAAACGACCTAGTACATAAAGTGACTTACGACCCAAATCCAAAACACAACATACACGAGTTAACAAACATGACACAGAACGACCTACACAACACGAACGACCTAACATTCACACGACCTACGAGCTTCATGCGGCATAACTCTTCAGTGACCTAAGACAGCAGCGACCCAAGAGACAGACTTCGGTACAACTCTACGCGACTTAACAGAATGAGCGACTTAACTAGGTCGTGAGCGACCTAAGGTTTCTTCACTAGGTCGTTTGGAATTTGGCGAAGTTAGCTCGTTGCTCCTTCCTTCCAACAACTTCACTAGGTCGTTTGGACGACCCATCATACCCCGGTTAGGTCGTACGCGACCTATCATAGGTCGTTGGTTCCCTTCTTCTGCATAACTCGCTTCACTACACCCCTTAGCTACAACGCCTTACTCCGGTACCTCGCTAGGTCGTCCCATATAGGTCGATCGCGACCTAAAATGTTGCGACTAAAGGAATATCGCACTAAATCTCTGTGGCACTTCATCATCCTTCCTGTTAGGTCGCTGGTCCTTATCTCGGGCCTCACTAGGTCGTGTGCGACCTTCACTAGGTCGTGTGTGACCTAAAACTTCTCCCTTAGGTCGTGAGCGACCTAAGCCCTGTGATTTCACAGATCGCGCTGCATCTTCTTCCCCCGGTTGACAGAAATTAGACCTCGAATTTTCACCATCTTCTTCCACAACAAGTTCATTTCCATGATACGGAATTAAATATTTGACATTGAAAACATCAGAAATATAAACATCATCTGGTAACTTCAATTGATACACATTCTCATTGGTTTTCTTCAAAATTTCTACTGGACCAATCTTTCGCGCCTTCAATTTATTGTACGTTCCCACCGGAGAACGATCTTTTGTCAATACTGCGTAAACCAAATCACCTTCCCTGAAATCCACACTTCTCCGCTTCTTATCCGCCAGTTGTTTATACTTTTCATTAGATGCAAGCAACCGGTCATGAACAGTTCTGTGACACTCCTGTAACTCATTTACGAAGTCACTAGCCCGCTTAACAACTCCCTTCTGATATGGCACTGTTGCCAAATCCAACGGTCCTTTTGGAATTGCAGAGTATACAACTTGAAATGGACTGAACCCTGTGCTTCGATTAACCGCATGGTTGTGAGCAAACTCCGCTTGACACAATTTCAAATCCCAGCTCTTCAAATTGTCTTCCACAAGACATCTCAATAAGTCTCCCAATGATCTGTTAACCACCTACGTTTGCCCATCAGTCTACGGATGGTAAGCGCTACTAAAATTCAGCTTCGTTCCGACCATCTTCCACAAACTTAGCCAAAAATGACTCAGAAAACGAGTACCTCTGTCCGAAACAATAGACTCTGGGAACCCATGAAGTCGATAGTTCTCTTTGAAGTATAACTGAGCGACATGAACAGCATCTGTCGTCTTCTTACAAGCAATAAAATGTGCCATTTTCGAAAACCGGTCAACCACCACATAAATGGAATCGTTACCCCTTTGAGTTCTAGGCAAACCCAAAACAAAATCCATGCTCACATCAACCCAAGGTTTAGTCGGTACAGGTAATGGCATATATAATCCCGCATTGGTCGCGGTTCCCTTCGAAACCTGGCAGATATGACATCTCTCCACAAACCTTTCCACCTCTTTCCTCATTGAAGGCCAAAAATAATATTTCGTTATCAACTGCATTGTACGATCACGGACCACATGTCCTTCCTCGTGCAATTCTTTGATAATCTTCAATCTCAGACTGCTATCTGGAATACACAACTTGTCTCCCTTGAATAGAAAACCATCCGCTAACATATACTCATCCGTCTTTCCCTTCTCTACTTCATTCACCACCTTGGAAAAATAAGGATCATCAACAAATAATTCTGGAAGTACATCGAACCCCGTTACTTCAATCTTCATGGTAGTCAATAAATGATTCCTTCTGCTCAACGCATCTGCCACGCGATTCGTAATTCCCGACTTATGTTTCATAACAAATGTAAATTGCTACAGGTATGCAATCCACGATGCATGCCTAGCTGAAATTTTCTCTTGTCCTTGCAGATGTTTTAAAGCTTCATGATCAGTGTACAAAACAAACTCCTTATGGAACAGATAGTGTCTCCAATGTTTCACCGCTTGCACAACAGCATAAAATTCCACATCATACGTACTATATCTCATCTTTGCCCCTGAAAGCTTCTCGCTGAAATATGCAATAGGACGCCCCTTATGACTTAACACCCCTCCAATCCCAACCTTAGATGCATCAGTATGTAGCTCGAACAACAATTGAAAATCTGGCAAAACAAGAATTGGTGCTGTCGTCAAAAGTTCTTTGAATCGTTTAAAAGCAAATCCTGTCTCCTCTGTCCAAGAAAATTGCTTCCCCTTCATATAATCAGTAACTGGAGCCATCACGCTACTGAAGTGTGGAATGAATCTTCGGTAGAATGACGCTAGCCCATGAAAACTTCTCACTTCTATTATTGTCTTCGGCTGTGGCCAATTTCAGACTGCTTCTACTTTACTTTCATCCACTTGAATACCTTCCTTCGACAGAACATACCCCAGAAACAAAATCCTGTCTGTCATAAACACGCATTTCTTTGTTGCTGCATAGAATTGCTCCTGTCGTAGTACCATCAACACTTCTCTCAGATGTTGCAAGTGTTCCTCTGGACTTCCACTGTATATCAGAATATCATCGAAATACACCACCACGAATTTCCCAATAAATGGTCTAAAAATCTGATTCATCACCCGCATGAATGTACTTGGTGCATTCGAAAGACCAAACGGCATGACCAGCCATTCATACAATCCCTCCCGTGTTTTGAATGCTGTTTTCCATTCATCTCATGGTCTAATTCTAATTTGATGATATCCGCTTTTCAAATCAATCTTCAAAAAGATAGTAGCCCCGCTCAACTGATCTAGAAAATCATCCAATCTGGGCATTGGGAATTTGTACCTCATTGTGATCTTATTCAGTGCTCGACTATCGGTACACATCCTCCACATTCCATCTTTCTTCGGCACCAATAAAGCTGGCACTGTACAAGGACTCAAGCTCTCCTGAACACGCCCTTTTTCTAACAACTCCTCCACCTGCCTTCTTAGTTCCTCATGCTCCTTAGGACTCATCCGATAATGTGGCTTGTGTGGTAATACTGCCCCTGGAACAAGATCTATCTGATGTTGAATATCTCTCAACGGTGGTAACTCCGTTGGCAACTTTTTAGGAAATAAATCTCTGAATTCTTCCAATACCGGCTTTACTTTCTCTGGAATCTCAACAGATTCAGTAGTTTCATGTCCAATCAACAAAAATACCTCTGGACTCTCCTCGACTTCTTCAATAAACTCCTTCAAAGTCAACAAGGTTTTCAGCTCCTCAATCTCTTCCGACTTGCTTTCTTCTTGCTGTCTCTTCTTTGGAACTAAAATGATCTTAACTCCTTCGAACATAAAGCTGTAGCTATTGGTTCGACCATCATGTTGCACTGCTCGGTCATACTGCCATGGTCTTCCCAAGAGCAAGTGAAAAACATCAATCTCCACCACATCACACCAGATCTCATCTTTATACTTCTTCCCAATATAAAATGGAACTCGAACTCGCCTGTCCACCTTCACCTCTCCTCCTTTTCTTAGCCAGCTAACTTGTAAGGATTAGGATGTTTCTCCGTTTTCAATTTCAACTTTCTCACAGCTTCAGTAGAAATAATATTGTCACAACTTCCTGCGTCAATCACAAATTTACAAACTTTCCCCAATATAGTGCATGTCGACTGAAAAATGTTACTTCTCAACCAACTAGCCTCATCCTCTTGCTTTGGTGTTAAACAAGACCTCCTCATCATTAGATTACATCCTTCGTCTCCCGACGCGATATCCTGCTCATCCTCCTCAACTGGACTAGACTCACCTTCACCAACATTCTCACCTTCAACCTCAGCAATCATCGTTCGTTTCTTTGGCTTTGGACATTCATTACTCTTGTGACCCACTTCCTGGCAATTATAACATTTGAAGCTGTTGTTGGCCTTTGCCTTCTCAACTTCTTTCACAACTGGTTTACTGACAACCTTAGAAACATTGGAACTCCCACTAACACCTTTGTTCTGAGTATAGGAACTTGGAAACACACCACCTCCTCGTCTCCCTTGTTTCTCCCAAGCAAGTGCTTTCTGATGTGCTTCTGCAACAGATCTCGGATCAAACATATTCACCATATCTTGGATCTGCATTCTCAACCCTCCAACAAACCTAGCAGTCAATTGTTCCTCTATCTCCATAATATCGTTTCGAGCAATCAGTTGATAAAATTCATCAGCATAGTCATTAACAGTCTTTGTCCCTTGCCTCAGATTCTGCAACCTCTGATACATAAGTGATTGATAATTGTAAGGTAAAAATGTAGCTTTCATCAGTTTCTTCATCTTCTCCCATGATTCAATCTTCGACTTCCCCATCCGTTCTCGTGTAAGTTTGGTTTGCTGCCACCACGCCATAGCTCTTCCCCTCAACCTAGTAGCAACCAACTTAACTCTTCGATTCTCTGGAACTTCTTTGAAGTCAAAAATTTCTTCAACATTAGACAACTAATCAAGAAATTCTTCTGCTACCATACCACCCATGAATTCTGGGATTTCCATATTCATTCTCGATTCCCATCGTCGATCATCCTCAACATCCCTATTTAAATTTCGAACTTGGTCTCGATCTCGATAATGAAAACTAACTCTATCACCATCTTCATCAAAATCAAATATACGTCGATATCGATCCCGTCTTTCTTCCTCTCTATGATCATGCATGGTCCTTCTACGCTCTCTATCCATATCGGGTTGTGATTGATTTTCGAACTCACGTGGAGTTCTTCTCTTTTCATTTCTATACTCATGATGATCTCTTCTCGATGAAATTGATGTTTCTCTTCTTTCTCTAAAAGATTGTGGCGACACCCTCCTCGCTTCCGTAACCGATGGTGAAACTCTATTTCCTCCATGGTTCGAGATTGGCGACCTTCTCCTTTAACCTTCATTCATGTCAATCATCAGTTTCTCTAACTTTCCAATGCCTTCATCAAATTTCTCATTGATACGTTATTCCATTTGCTCGGCTTCTTCTCTTCTGTACAACGCTTCAACATTCTGATGGCGGTTAGCTCTCCTCGGCGGCATTGTCAAATCAAACAATCAAACACAATTTCAAAACTTCCAAAATGAACTTCAACTCTCGGCCTCAACACTTCAAGCTCAGCTCTACACCTTAAAATCTTCTTCAAAAATTCAAACACTTTCCGAACTTTGATCCAAAATGATATGGATCGAAAACTCCCAACTTGTTGCAACTTCACGAAGAACATGACGAATATCAAACTTCAAACTCCTTGGCTCCAAGACTCGGCTTAGCTATGATTGGCTAAGTCTCGCTTTGATACCAAACTGATGTAGCGGAATGACGAAAATTAAATGAAATCGATGAAACTGACAATCGATGGATTGAAAATACTGCAAGGCCCAAATTCGTTGATTCGAAGATACCGAATTCTATCTATCTCTGACACGTTGATCGCGCACGATACCGTGAAGAGAGATCTGCAATTCTTCGAGCGTTGATCAAGCGCACTTGATTCCGCGAATTGGCTTCAACGATCGTTGATTCGAGCGCACTCGAATTACCGAAAGTGGAGATAGGAGATCACACTCAACTATCAATTTCAAAAGAGGCACAAAGCACTCAAACCAAATTTTATTCAAAAATCAACTCTTTACAAATGACCACCACCGTGCCTATTTATAGGCTACAACTCACACGACTCAGCACTAGGTCGTTGGTGACCTATAACATGCGACTCCGCACAAACAGTGACACACACGCGACCTACGACCTAAACAAGGTCGTTAACGACCTAACATATTACAACAAGCGACTCAACTTATATGCAACACGAGACAGTACAAAACGACCTAGAACATAAAGCGACTTACGACCCAAATCCAAAACACAACATACACGAGTTAACAAACATGACACAGAACGACCTACACAACACGAACGACCTAACATTCACACGACCTACGAGCTTCATGCGGCATAACTCTTCAGTGACCTAAGACAGCAGCGACCCAAGAGACAGACTTCGGTACAACTCTACATGACTTAACAGAATGAGCGACTTAACTATGTCGTGAGCGACCTAAGGTTTCTTCACTAGGTCGTTTGGAATTTGGCAAAGTTAGCTCGTTGCTCCTTCCTTCCAACAACTTCACTAGGTCGTTTGGACGACCCATCATACCCCGGTTAGGTCGTTCGTGACCTATCATAGATCGTTGGTTCCCTTCTTCTGCATAACTCGCTTCACTACACCCCTTAGCTTCAATGCCTCGCTCCGGTACCTCGCTAGGTCATCCCATATAGGTCGTTCGCGACCTAAAATGTTGCGACTTAAGGAATATCGCACTAAATCTCTGTGGCACTTCATCATCCTTCCTGTTAGGTCGCTGGTCCTTATCTCGGGCCTCACTAGGTCGTGTGCAACTTTCACTAGGTCGTGTGTGACCTAAAACTGCTCCCTTAGGTCGTGAGCGACCTAATCCTTGTGATTTTGCAGATCGCGCTGCATCAAATGTCTTATTCACTAAATTTTCTAAGTGTTACTTTTGGGTCAAAGAAGTCAGATTTCTCGGTCATATTGTTAACGAAGAAGGAATTTCTGTTGACCCAAACAAGATTTATGCAATTATGGACTGGAAGCAGCCTGCTACTCCTAGAGAAGTTCGAAGTTTTCTGGGTTTAGCGGGAAATTATAAAAAGTTTGTACAGAATTTTTCTAGGTTGGCTAGCCCATTGACTAAGCTAACAATGAAGAATGCTAAATTCGTTTGGACTCCAAGATGTGATGAAGCTTTCCAGGAACTGAAAAGGTGATTGACTACTGCTCCTGTTCTTGCTATCATTAACGGGAACCAAGACTTATCTATCTATACTGACGTGTGTAGTGATTGGGTAGGTGCAGTATTAATGCAGAATGGAAAGGTAGTTGCCTACAGGAGTAGACAATTACGTCCGCACGAGAGAAACTACCCAACACATGATTTGGGGCTTTTGGCTGTTGTCTTCGCTTTAAAAATCTGGCGACACTATCTTCTGGGTAAGAATCTTTTCAGCTTTCTTAACAATTTACGAAATTAACTTAAATAAAAATACTTAATAAACTCTTTGTGTTTTAGGTGAAAAATTCGAATTATTCACCGACCATAAATCCTTGAAATATCTCTTTATCCAGAAGGATCTGAATCTGCGACAACAACGTTGGTTGGAATTTCTGGCATCGTATGACCTAGATATTCTGTATACGCCGAGAAAGGCCAATGTAGTTGCAGACGCCTTAAGCAGAAGACATGTTGTTCTTGCATATCTTGTTATCACTCCTAGTCTTCTTGAAAAGATTGCAAGACAACAGACTGAAGACAAGTTTCTTCGGGAAATTCGTAGAAGAATATATCGAGGTGAAGACACTACTTTTGAGATGGATAATAGAGAAGTTATAAGGATGAAAGGATGAATTTGTGTCCCTGATATCCCTGATTTGAAGCATGAAGTGTTGGATGAATGTCACAAATCAAAACTCAGTACCCATCCAGGAGTAAATAAAATGTATCGAGATATCAAAAGAACTTTATGGTGGAAGATAATGAAAAGAGACATATCTATTTACGTGAGTCGTTTTGCTACTTGTGAACAAATCAAAAGTGATCAAAAGAAAGTGGCCGGTTTACTTCAGCCTTTAGAAGTACCGAAGTGGAAATGGGATCAGGTATCGATGGATTTCATCGACGGATTGCCACGAACCAAGAAGGGAAATAAAGTAATTTGGGTTATAGTGGACCGTCTAACCAAAACTGCTCACTTTATTCCAGTAAAATCCACTTGGACTGCAGCAATCTTAGCAGGTATTTATATAAAAGAAATAGTTCATCTCCATGGTATTCCCAGCAGTATAGTGAGTGATCGTGATCTGACCTTCAATAGTAGATTTTGGGAGGCATTCCAAGACACTTTGGGAACGAAACTAAATTTCAGTACTGCTTATCACCCACAATCTGATGGGCAGACTGAGAAGGTTAACCGAATTCTAGAAGACCTTTTGCGTACTTGCATTCTCGATTTTGGTGGTTCGTGGGAGGACCATTTACATCTGGTTGAGTTCTCATATAATAACAGTTATCAGGCCAGTATAGAAATGGCTCCTTTCGAAGTTTTATATGGTCGTCCGTGTCGATCACCTACATGCTGGATCGAATCAGGTGATAGACTCGTCCTTGGACCAGACATGATTAAAGAAGCCACGGAGAAGGTTGATTTTATTCGAAAGAAATTAATAACTACTCAAAGTCATTAGAAGAACTATTATGACCACCGAAGAAGATATTTGGAATTTCAAGTTGGAGATTCTTTATTTCTGAAAGTGTCTCCAATGCGAGGTGTATTAAGATTCAGGAAAACTGGAAAGCTAGCACCGCGTTATATTGGTCCTTTTCCTATTCTGGAAAGGATTGGTCCTCTAGCATATCGAGTGCAGCTACCCAGCTGGTTGTCTGGCGTGCATGATGTGTTTCAAATTTCTAATCTTCGGAAGTATGTGCAAGACCCAGATAGTATTATCGAAGAAGCAGCTCAGCAGGATCTAGAAATCACTTCCAACTTACCAGTAAAGAGGGAGCCGATAAAAATTGTAGATCATGATGAGAAGCGATTAAGGAACAAAGTTGTGAAATTGGTTAAAGTTCAGTGGAGTGGCGATCCAAAGGACTGTATTTGGGAAAGTGAAGATAATATGAAGAAATCATATCCCAATTGCAGAATAGACATCTCGGCTTAAATTGGTATGCCATTTCCTTATTTTTCTGAATTCGTATATTCTTCGTTTGCTTTTCTCTCTCTTTCAATTTCGAGGACGAAATTTTCTTAAGGAGGGGATATTGTAACATCCCAAAATTTTGAAATTAAATTTAGTGAATTATTTGAATTTTTGGATTTAATTTGTGAAATCTCAACAGAAATAAAATATTGTTAATATTAGTATTATAAGATGCATGGAATTAAATAAATTATTGATAGTTAAGTTTAAATAATTATTAATAATAATAATTTAAGAAAAGAACATATTATAAACAAGAAATAGTTAAAAATAATAAAACAAAATATGTGATGGAATAAATGTTAAAACAAACACTTTCATTTAGCAAATCAAAACAAGAACAAGATTTGATCACTAAAGAAAGGAACCTTTGAATATAAGTATGTAAAAATATAATAAAGGAAAAAGAAAACTATAAAATAAAACAGTACTTATACAACCATATAATAGGATTGTTGTAACATACAAAGGGAGCATGAACATTACATTTACATGCTTTCATTAAATGCCATTTACTCTAGTAACATCAAGCAAGATATCAGCTGTAAATACATGCTTTCATTTAACGCTTTCAAACTTACCCATACACAAAGTACAATGCCTGTAAAAAAAATTATACAAAAGAATGATGCTCAGTACCATACCGACCTGCACATCTCTTTATATACATGAATATTACCCTCAGTTCGTTCAAAAAAAAGAAGGAAAAAATTAGCAAAGTCGGAAAGGGAAAGGAAATTTATAAAGAACAGAGGAGGATCAACCTGCAGTTTTAAAACCAATATAGCCTCTGATCATTTAAATTTCAATGTGAGTAAACCTTTAAGCTAAAATTTAGTAACTAATATGTGTTGCTTATGAATTATTGTATAATGTTTGATCTGCATGAATGTTTCTTGAACATGAAGGGTTTGCCTCTGTAATCAAAACTTTACAGTACAAACAAATTTTTATGAAGAAATCAAGTGTTTTAAATTAGTTGATTTGATTATGTAACTCGAATAAGCATACAAAGTTATGATTTTTAAATTAATATGATGATTTTTATTTAAATGTTTCAAGAGCAGTTCCCCTTTGAACAAATTTTGTTCTTTATCCTTTTACCAATGATAGATTGAATGTAAATTGATGAAAATTGGTTTGAAGCAAGCTTGGACACTAGTGATCTCAAGAAAATTATCAGAAATTTTTTTCATTGCATAGATTGATGAATCGAATCAAAGTTAGGGTTTAAGGTTCGAAATTGTTGTGGCTGGAAAACGAGACGAGTTTCGCCCCTACGATCGAACGAGCTTCTCGAAACTTTGGGTAAGTGCAGTTCAAGGTATTAACGTGGTAGGGCCGGAGGCGCGAATTTTCTGGTGAACTGTGCAAGGAGAACGAGGCGTTTAGGTTGAGACGTTCGAGTTTACAGTTTATCGACACAGTGAAATTTTGATGCCGAGTTCCTTGGGTCAAATCGATGATGAATTTCGTGTTTGAGGGGATTTTACGACTTGTCGATGATTGTGGCGATCACCGAAGTCGCGGCGCCAAGTCGTGCATGTGCACGACGTATGTTGCTGATGGGAAGCTCGAGTTGAACTCGAGAAAGAGCACGTTTTGCTTCGGGAAAGAACTCGCGTACGCGAGTATACTGGGCTACCTTAGTTAGGTATCTAAACTGAAAAAAAAGGAAGAAGAAGAAGAAGAAACAGGGTACGGGGAAGAAAGGGAAGAGATGCGGGGAGATTACTGGGAAAACTCGAGTTTGGCTCGAGTCATTAGCAGGGTTTACTCGGGTTTTAGTTTAAATGCTGAAAGGCTAACATTTTTAATGTAAACAGTTTTGTTTAAATGCAAGCTACAAGCTTTGATTTAAATCAATGGCAAGATGATTACGAGTCTGTGAAGTAATTTAAGATTTGAAATTTAAGATCAAATAAATTAGTAGTTAAGAATTTTATTTATAATTAAATGGTTAATAGGTTTGAAATTAAGAAATTTTTAAATAAACTAATTTAAAGTTAATTCATAATTAAGAGTTAACTAATTGGAAAACTTAAAGTAAGAAATATTGACTAATGGGTTAAGTAATAAATTAAGTAATTTAATTTAAAATAAGAATTGAAGTAAATTTACATTTAAAATTTTCAAAGTAACAATAAATTGATTTTTTATGAGTGTAAAGCAGATTTTCAAATGATAATTAAGATAAATAGTTTGTATTAATAAATGATTTTAAAAAAATTAAGAATGATATACAATTTGTAATTAAATTAATCAATAAACAATTAAGTGTTCAAATTAATTTGTAAATTAAGAAATTGTTATTCAGATAAATTAAAGTCGACAAATCAAATTTAGCAGTTAATTAAAATAACTAATTATGAAACAATAAATCGAGTTAATCAAGATTTAATTTATTTATCCAAATTTTAATCATTGATTTAAACATCACTACAAATAATTATGTGGTAAATTTATTTAAACCACATTGAAAAATAAGTAACTATTGTTGTGCACTATATTGATGTTTCTGTTCTGTTTGTGATACTATGTGATGTAAATTGCCATGTACTGCACTGTGATTGTGGTTTGTTCTGTATTGATGTGAAAACCCTGTTTGCCTATAAAATGGCATTTAAACCTCGATCGACAGGAAATCGGATTTCAGTTTGTTATCCGAAACCCACATCGAACCTGTGAATTTTTGTGAACAACATATCCACATGTTTTAAAAAATTGACTTTCACTATTCGGTTTAGCCGGGAAAGGACCTCTGTGTCGTATAACCCATTCCGAATATGTGATTCGACGTTATGGTAGCATTTGAAGACCGATGGTGAAGACCGGGTATTTGCGAGAGCGATAGGATGACCTATCGATTGTCTCTGCACCAAGTAGCTATGGTATAGAGATTCCCTAAGTGATAGGAAATCCGATCGGAATTATGAATACTCGGATTGCAAGGACTTCTTTGGAAGTGCCTTCGGTTCTGTTTGAACCCAGAACAGACTTGTATGGATTGTATGTGTGACATGACAATTGAGATATAAAGCATATTTCTTTCAAATACATTTCTGTTGGTAGCGAAGAGTTTATTTTCTTAGCTTAACACCCTTCTCTGAGACGTACGAGCTCTGAGGTTATGTAGTTGCAGGTTATCAGTGATATATTCCCAACTTGGTAATGTGGCATGTTGAGTGTTGTTGATCATTTGTTGATCAAAGCATGGCTTTGTGAAAAGCGTAGCTTTTTGGATGAGGCTTCGTCGAACCTCACACCCCGGAATGGTCGAACAGGAAAGATGTAGCAAGGTTATCGGGGGTAGCGCCCCTTAGGGTATGTGCATTTCCTTCTGGATAGAATTAGTATCATGGTATGGAGCCCAGATACTTATGTGGATAACGCAGATATATATATATATATATATATATATATATATATATATATATATATATATATATTACTTTGTGATTTGTTGCTGGGCCCGGGATAAAGGTTGGTTACAACCGGGGGATGGCATACTCGTGTCAGTAGTTACCCAGTTAGGGGTAACCCGGCCTTGTGTTGGCAGAGATCCGATTAGGTTCTCGGATCGTCCCTCCAGAGAAGTACCCATGTGGCCCAGGAAGTTCCTTAGCCTAACCATCTGTTGGAAATCCAATTCCCAATACGAAACCCTATACGGTTTTAGTTGTAGAACCTGCCATTTACTTATGGTGGCGCCCCACTGTTTAGATGGTAGCTATAGCAGGCATACGATAATGGTCATATGCTGGCTAAGATTAATATTCTTTTTTCGAAATGCTTTCTACACTATGCTCTAGTAATAATATCAAAGAAATTTCCTCGTACCAAACATATTTGACTATCATAAGAAGAAATCTTCTCCAATTCTGCGTTTGCGTTGTGTGTGTGGCGGGAGGTCTTATGGTAGTTTCATTTTAAAAGCATACCGAAATTCTTTTATAAATCTAGTTTCCTTAAAAGCAATTGTTTTTGTTTATTCATACCAGTTCCATGACTAACCTAGAGTTTATTGTTTCTTTCCTAAACTCTAGGTGCCCATAATTTTTACTCGGGCAGCCTAGAAGCAGAATATCCGTGTTTTAGAGCTAGCTTGGATTTGAAGTCTTCTGGAAGCTTTGGATTAGGAAAATCTTTTAAAGTATTGGAGTTTTCGAAGTCCTTGTCGAAGTTGAAGTATGTAGGAAACTTGTTGAAGTTTCTATTATAGTATTATTGTTGTATCATATGTGTATCACTCTGATATTTGGGATCGATGTTGTATTGGATATTGTATCATGTTGTACCTAGGTTGATTTATGACATTCATTTTGTTTCCGCTGTTTTATATTCATCTAATATTGTTATAAGCTCCATCCGAACTGGAATTTGATGTTCGAATCTCCGGTAGTTGAATACAAGTGAGGTATTTGATGTCGACTTTTGAATGATGAATTTTGGGTCGTGACACCCAACTTCGAGCAAATATACGATACTCCCGAAGATCGCTTCGAGTCGCTACTGCTTCTTCCTTCTTCTAAACCACTGACACAGAGCTTGGTGTCATGCATATGCACTGATCAATGTCAGTCCTCCGGCCTCCAAGACCACCACTAGTAGACCACCTTTGATCCCCTCTTGCTACCCGAACAATAAGAAGCACAGATAAAACTCGAAAACAAAATCGAGTAGCCTCGTTGAAAATAGGCACAGTAGCCTTCACCAAAGGATCACCTTGAACACTCCATGCCGACCACCGGAGTGTCTAAGACTCCGACCACACCTAGCTAACCTTCACCACTACCGTTTCCCAAAACCCCGTACGACTCGAGCCATTAGAGACGTAGCAGTGGCAAATATTCCAACCTCAACCCATTCTAGGGGTTAGACCATTCTCCGATCTAATTTCGACGCCACGGTGACTGGAAAAATCACCTGTTATTTTTCCTGGCCTCGACAACTCCCCAACCATCTTCAGGAAAAATCTCGATCATCCCAAACGCCTCAATCGCCAGTAAAGCTCCAAAACCCATTTCCTATTCATCGTCGAAATACTCACTCTACACATAATTTAAAATCTTGGTTTTAATTGTAAAAATCAATGTTTTCAAAAATGATTTAGGTTATATAGTCAAATCGAATAATCAAAGAAATCAAATTTTAATTATGAGTTGGGTTTACAGTACTTTCTTGTTCCAGACCCTATACTCTTGATGTTACTTTTTAAAAGTATTTTTAAATTCAATCTTAATGAATTTAAACGCTTTTTATTTCAACACTTCAATCTAACAAAAACTAGAAGTAGAGATTTTGGGGTTTTGACAGGTTTTTGAAATCCTAGAACTAATGACAGGGATTAATAAACTTGTACATGAACATGCACAGGCAAGATGTATACACATATTCGTCAATTTTTGCATGCAAACCAATGTTTCAGTCTTACTGAAATCTTGCATTCAAACAACAGATTAGATATCAGGGTTTAAAAAGTTTTACTCACACTGATCCAAAAAGAAATCAGAAGGCTTTAAATCCTGGAAGTTGAAAACTAGAGAATTGAAGTTTGAATCTGGTTGTTTGAATTGATTTGTAATGGTCCCTGAATCCTTGATTTTTTTCTTTTGTTTGATTACTGAGTTTTTGCTGAAGAGATCCTTTACTTTGCAAAATTTTGTTTGCTTGGTCTGACACTTGCTTTTAATTTCCTTTTGATTCTCAGATTTTTTTATTTGCTTTACTGGTTTATGTTCTTCTTTGATCTGATTTGAGTTTTGATTTTTTTGTTAAAGGTCTTAGATTTGGAAAATGGATAAAAGAGATGAGAAAGAGGAGGTTTAGGATGTTATATAGTTTCTATTTTCTTTTTATAATTTTTCTTAAAAATGAAAATAGTATAATGACACTTGTAAATTTTCTTCGACCATGAATTACACTTGTTAATTCATTTGTTAAAATTTAAATACTTGCTAATAAATATGTTACAGTCCTTCATGTGTCTTTTGCATGAGAAAAATGATATACATATATATTAAAATTGTTTTTCTTATTTTATAAATGCATTTCTCTTTTATTTAAAAATATATAATTTTAAAAGAAAATATTTTAAACCAATTATACATTAAATAAATTACCCACATATATTGTTTTGAATCCAAAATATTTTACTATGAATTTATTTAAAATTTAATTTCAAATTCAAAGTCAAATTCAAATCTACTCATACATACATACATACATACATATATAATTTAAATTCAAATGATTTTAAAAATGTTTATTATTTCAAATTTCTAAACTCAAATGAAATTGAAATCTTATTCATACAATTTAACACTTATTTTATTTTATTTGAAAATTTTCAAATTAATTTCAAATTAAATTCCAAAAATTCAAAAAAATTACTAATTTAAACTGATAAAATTTGGGATGTTACAAAAACCATTCTTTACCATATAAAAATATTAGGGAATTTATGATGGTGTCGAAACCATCACTTTCGACAGAGTCGAAAGCTTACATTCGAAATATTAAAAGATAGCTTTGAACCCCTTTCGAAACTGTTGCCTTCGAAACCCATATCCCTTTCGAAAGCATTTAGAATGCAGCTTAATAGATCTTTAAAACAAACGATACCTTTCAAGTGCATTGATGACTACAATACCTTCGTAAGGTAAAAGAATCGGTGGCAAGGCTTCTACTAGGTCGGCACCCGTTCTTCAAAAATCATTAATTTATAATTAAAGAATCTCTTTCAAAACCCCTTCTTCTTTTAAAACAAATTGGCAACCCCTTCGAAAGCCATTATAAAAACTCCTTTTGAAAACATACATGTCGACCAAGTCGAAAGCTTAGTAAACCAAAGGCAGGCGCTTAACTTTTTAAAATAAACCAATATATCATTTCTTTCGAAAGCTACCCTTTCAAAACCATACCCTTTACTCCAATCCACTACATACCATCTAAGTAATATCTTGTGTATTGATTATTGAGCTTAATGGAGTTTCGAATTGATTGAAGTCGAAAGTAAGGGTCGAAAGGTTCCTCCATCAGAGGCGAAACCTGTTTTTCTAGATTAAATACTAAATTGAGTAACTTATATAAACTAACATGCCTACATGTAAATATTATTGGTTGCCTCAATTAACCGCCTTTTTATTTTGGATAAGTATCAAACTTAAACTTTTGCACATAAAACCTCCTTTTAATTTATACGTAAATTATTTAGTACCAATACAACATCTCTAGGAAAACATAAATGATAATCTCCTACTATCATTGCATCTACGATAGATCCATCGGCAACTACATCGGGGAGTGATGCCATAGTCAATCAAGGTAGGATGGGACTAACAAAAACTAATGGCCGTCACATCCTCGTTGGGACTTCGTACTCCTTGTTCCACTCAAAAGGGGAGATAATCATATTCCTTCTTTAAATTAAAATATGGAATAATATAATTTGTCTTACACATCAAATCATAAAATTAAATAATATCAATTAATATTTGTGTATAATATAGAATAACTCGCTGACATCCAAATATCAAATACTCGAACCTCAATGAATTACCCAACATTATACTGGTGTTGAATAAATAAGTACACCATATATGGACATCCCATTGTGCTCGGTGAAATATAATCATATACACAACACCCTTAATTAATCAATATCAAATAAATTTCTGCTTCGGTTATTAATTCACTCTCGCTTAAATCGCTTTTATATTCAATACTTCGATTTTATTATTTTATTATTCAACACAACAGGTAATTATACTTCATCTCGTTCATAGCTGACAAATCAACAATCATCCATTGACATCAGTGTATTATTTATTTAATTAGTATTTAAGGAGATGAAGATTTTTATTTCAATATATATTACTTCATTTTAATTCCCCTCATATTATAAAGATACTTCATTTAACTTCATCACATAACATTTCTTTTATTTATTTTCATCACTTTTTAAAGTAATAATTTTGATTCTCTCATCTAATTTCAAATCCATGTTTCAAAAATATTTACTTGGTTTCAAAGAAACCTTCATTCAAACTCGTCGATAAATTTTAAAATCTAAAAACTGCTTTCACTTCGAATTTCAACTTTAATAATATAGAAATACTTTAAGAGAACTTATTCATTCCAATTACCTTTAAAATTTCAAATCCGAAAAATATTCTCAATTCAAAAATATTTGCAAATCAAAATCTACAACTTCAAAATCATTGTTTGAAATCTTCATTTATTTTCAAACACTTTTTTAAGCTATTAATCCATCAAAAATAATATGTATTACTTTCAAAAATTCACTTCATGTTTTGTATATATCAAATCCCTGTAATTGGAGATTCCTAAGTAAAATAGTTTGTATTCATCTATCAGTCTCTTCAAAATATAATTTATGAATCTTCATCCATTGATTCAAATTATTCATTATTTTATAACTATAAATTTCGAACTTCATTTCATAAATATCCACTAAATATTTTTATAATCATCGGTGCCAAAAAACACAAACCTACAAAATTTCATTATTTTACCAAAATTTCAAAATTCATCTTTTCAAAAATAATTTCCCATTTCAAAATCCTTAAAATTATTATATTCATATATTTTATTCAAAATTATTCCTCTTTCAAATTCTCCATTAAAATTTATTTATTTCAAATTTACATCTTTTAATTTATTTTTCTAAACAACTTCAAATTCCATTCGATAATTTCTAATCATCAAATTATTACTCAAACAAAAACGATCATCTAGCTATAATTATCGTGGCAACAAATAATCATAGCTTACAAAACCATTCCATCCAATTCAAGCAATACCAAACATCAATGGTAAGAACCTAAATGCATATGTACAATAATTCTTTTATTCTGATGTCCTTCAATGGTAAGCACCTAAATTATAATACCTTTCTATAGCGCTTATATTATATAACTATAACGCTTTTTAAGTGCAATGGTTTATTTTTCTATGTGTTTGATGCTTTCTACTATATATTACAGTTTAGTGATAGCATATCAAAAATGAATCTTCTTTAAACACACAACGATATGAATAATATAAGAGTCGAAAAATGTTATAATCAGAAAATGTAATACATTATGAATATTAGTTAACAATTACAGCACCCTCCATATGGTAATTTCGTAAAGGTAAAACATTCCTCTAAAGCATAAAACAGCTTTTCGAAATACAGAAAAATTAAATGAAATTTCTCAAATTTAGCAAAAATTAATTGTAGATTTTACATGACCATCAGCATCCAGAAGAACATTATCAAGTTTAAGTCCCTAAGCATTACCCCATTTGCATGAAAATGATAAACTACAGACATAATTTCTGCAGTGTAGATACGATGTAGGTGTATTTTCTCACAAGTCTTTGTCCAAAACTTGAATCATTTGAGACAACATTTAGCGGTGTATATGTTAGCAGCAGTCAGCAATGAAGCTTGAAACTTTAAATATTAAATACTCAACAAGAAATGCTTCGGCTATATATCGTGAGTAATAAGACTTTGATTTCAGTGTCAAATAATGTATATATTGTAGTTATTGTAAATGTCAGTAATAACTGAAAACCTTCGTATCATTTTAAGCTGATTTAAGGAACTATATCAAGAATGCACATGGGTTTGGCACAAATATTTTGAATTAATGCTATAAGGAATACTTGTACAAATTTAAAGAAAATCCAGCATTTGTTTTGGAAAAAGAAATCACTAATAGAATTTAGATATTCTATAATTGTATTCGTAAATAGAAGATACCGTTCTACTTCATTTTTGTTAAACAAAAGTCGGCTACTTAGTAGCTATACAGAATGAAAACGCACTTAATAGCTATATAGAATGAATATGCATTTATGCAACTGACGTTTAAAGTGAACCAAACAAAATCATCTTATGTCATATGTTAAGAAATTTGTTTGTTATGCAGAATAATTAAATAAGAAGGATAATTAAATAAGCTGTAGTATAGAGTAAGAATTGGATATGTGTCCATACACCACTTCATCCAGGCCCATATATCAAATAGAACAAAGAATAAAAGAGTAGATAGTGGCAGACCATGAGAAAAAAAGTATCTACATTATTATCATTATAAAGTTAATCAATTTTTATAAACTTAGTTAATTATTATTATTATCGTTGTTATTGTTATTGTTATTGTATATATACATACGTACATATACATACATACGTACATACATATATATATATATAAACTTGGTTACTTTTTAGAAAACTTAGTTATTTTCATAAAATTTATTGATCTTCATTTGTAAACTTAGTTATGTTTTATAAAAATTAGAAATTTATAAAATGAATTAGATGTAAAGATGTTGAATATTTTATAACTTATTAATTGTTGTTTCCACTATAAAGTTAATTTTCTTAAACATAACTAATTTATTATTATTATAAACTTTGTTAATTTTATAAGCTTTTTTAATTCTTAGTAACTTAATTAATGAAGTTAATTTTTATAAACATAGCTAATTTATTGTTATTATATGAATTTAGTTAAATTTTATAAAACTTAGTTAAATTACTTAATAATTTATCATTTATCATTGTTATTGTTACTATTCTAAACTTAGTTATTTTTTATGAAACTTTAGTTAATTTTAAAATTTATAAGTATTGGTATCATTATTACTATTATTATAAATTTAGTTCAATTTTATAAAACTTATTTAATATTTACAAAACATTACTGAGGAAGTTAATTACTATAATTTAATTTATTTATTTTGATTATTATAATTTAGTTAATTTTGAAAAAACTTTTTTAACTTGGTTAATATTTTATAATTTATTATTATCACTACTATAAACTTAGTTAATTTTTGTAAAACTTATATTCAATTTATTATTATAATAATTAATGTTATTTTTATTGTTATAAACATAGTTAATTTTGATTATTATTATTATTGTATGAACTTGGTAAAATCTTGTTTATTGTTTATCATTCGACCAAAATAAATATTAGTAAAATAAATAAAATTTGATATCTAACGAACACCTGGCCTAGTTAATTTATTATTATTATATAAATTTAGGTGATTTTCATAAAATTTAGTTTGGTTAATATTTTCTAATTTATTACTATTATTATAAACATAGTTAATTTTTGTTTAGTTAATTTATTATTATTGTTATTAACATTGTTAATTTTGATTACTATTATTATTATTAATACATTATGAACTTGATAAATCTTGTCCAATAACACAGATAGTATAGAATATGGAGAGTAGCATAGGTAATGTGAAATGTTCAATTTGATATCTTTTGGCAGTTCAGGCAAAAGCTGAGGTAGGCAATATGCAGTGGAGACATCGTTATGCCAGCGGAAGTTGATTGCGCATGATTATTGTGGGGTTAGTTTAGGTTGTTCTAGCCATTTTTTAAATCTTTCAGGAGTATTAAAGATGAACTTAAGGACAGGTTGAAGTAATTGATTTCGTTAATTCTTTCATGTTAGTCTATAAGTTGTTGGCGGTTTGTCCATTCCAATATGTTCCTTTTAGATCTTGTCCATAAAAAATGTTTCAAGCAATAAAATACCTAGATAATTTTTATAAACATGGTTAATTTATTATTATTGCTATACCTACGCTTAAACATGGAAAACTTAATTAATTTTGTAAACTTAGTTTGTTTATTATTATTACTATTATAATAATAAATATAATTATTATTATCTAAACTCGATTATTTTTTTTATAAAACTTAGTTAACTTGGTTAATATTTTATAATTCGTTATTGTTATTGTTATTATTGTATACTTAGTTACTTTTCATGAGCTTAGTTAATTTTTTTATTATTATACAAATATAGTTTATTGTTATAAAACTCGATTAATATTCATAGACTTGGTTTGTTTATTAGTATTATTGATATTGTAATTGTCTTTATTATTGTTACTATCATCATCATCGTTATTATAAACTTAGTAAATTTATTATTATTGTTGTTGTTACATAAACTTAGTTATTTTTAATAAAACTTTGTTAAGTTGGTTAATATTTTATAATTTATTATTTTATCATTATAAACTTAGTTAATTTTTTATAAACCTTATAATTAATTTGTTGTTGTTGTTATTACAAGAACTTGGTTACATTTTTATTAAACTTAGCTAATTTTCATGATTTAATTTAATTTTTATAAAATCTTATTTAATATGTAGAAAATTATTTAATTTTTATAAAACTTGGTTAATTTAGTTAAATTATTATATAACTTAAATTTTATAAATTGATGATTTTTTATAAAACTTGGTTAACTTAATTAATTTTTATAAGCTTAGTTTAACTTAGTTAAATTTTTATACGACTTAATTAGTTTTTATAAACTTAGTTATTTCTTTACAATACTTTATTTACATAGCTAAACTTTTGTAAAACTTAAGTAATTTTTATAAACATTTAATTTTTATAAAACTTTCTTAACATGGTTAAATTTTACAAAAATTTAGTTAATTTTTATAAACTTATCAGATTTCATAAAATTCCGACACCTCCTTTTCCCGGTTAGTGCTTTACCTAACACCCCAATTCAATATATGTTTAGATGATCAAAACAAGATCAGATTCATATCATATATAATAAAATATACTACACGATAACACACACATTTAAAAGCATAAAAACGTACCTTTTATTTGTAGCTTTAGCTATCAATCTTCCCTATAGAAAATTAATGTTTTTTGTGCTTATATACCACAGTAAAGGAAATAATTAGAATGCAAATCTATAAAAGATTTATGTAATACTCACCATATGCTTAATTCGGTGATCCATGAAAAAGTTTTGACAACTCCAATGTAGCTCAACTTCCTCGTTTTGATATACTTAGAAATCACGAACACAAATTCAGATAGCAGCTCCACACTTGCTCAAACAGGCTTCGATATGAGCATTTTAAGATCTGATGACACAATATTCAAGGCAGCTTTGATGCAAAACCGTAAATGATGAATGGACAAGTACATAAATTTATTTTTTTACTTAACAATACTGCTACCAATCAAAATAATAACAAAAGTTAAGAACCTAGTAGCTGTTTGATCGGAATTCATGCTTGATTATTTTATAGATTGTTTTGACTGTTATTTATAACAAAATTGATGCCTATATATATGCAAAAATGATATCTAGTTTCTGTTTGATATAAGTTGATGCTTTTTAAATTTTAATTTTTTAGTTGACCGTCATGTATAACAAAAGTAATACGAAAATAGTACAAACCGATACCTAGTAGCTATTTGATTGTAATTCAAGTTTGGTTACTAATATTTATAACAAAACTGATACCTATATACATGCAAAAATAATACCTAGTTTTTATTTGATAAAGGTTGATGCTCTGTAATTTTAGTTATTTATTTGACTGTCATGTATGAAACAAGTGATATTAAAATAATGCATAACTAATACCTAGTAGTTATTTGTTTGGAGTTGACACTTATTCACTTTATAAATTATTTTGACTATTATTTATATCAAAATTGATACGTATATTTGCAAAAATGATACTTAGTTTCTATTTGATATAAGTTGATGCTCTTTAATTTTAATTATTCATTTGACTGTCATGTATGACAAAAGCGATACCAAAATAATACAAAACTAATACCTAGTAACCGTTTGTTTGGAGTTAATGCCTAGTTATTTTAGAAATTTTTTTACTGTAATTTACATCAAAACTAATACCAAATATATGCAAAAACGATACCTAACATTGGTACTAAAATTGTTAATTATTTTATTTCAAAGCTTATGATCTATTTGCACCATTATCTCTTAAATACAATGTTATATATTTGTTACATACCCGATACTACAAGTGATGCAAATTGATACCAAAAATATATTTTTCTTTAAACAGGGTTAGCTGCAGTATATATGTCATGATATTCATCTTATTATTGAACAGAAACCAAATACCGATCAAAATAAAACCTGAACAAATGTTGCGAACAAGAGAAAAAATTGTATATGACATAATGACGAACAATGATCACTGTTCGAATTTAGCCAAGTTCGTGTCAACACTGAAAAAAGAAAGAAATATAAAGAAGTGAATTTGTTGTAAAAACTAACGTGATATTCAGTTTAACTAATATACGTTTGAGATGTTGTGTTTGTGGTTTTAAATCTCCTATATCTCATCTAGATCTTCTCCGAGATCTCCTTCTCATACTTAAATGAAACGAGACATCAAATCTCCTTCATATCACCTCGACACTCATCTCGTTCGAGATATTCAAGTCTCATCCGAAATATGGATTGAAATCTCAATCCGAGATCTCACCCAAAATTATATGTTTTTCTTAATGTGTCACAATAAAAGACTTCATATGTTCAAATAAGAAGATATTACTCAATCATTGCCAAATAAATTAAGCTAATAAATCTCCAGTCTCCTTCTAAACATTAATTTCAATTCTTTTTACAATGCAAACCATATGTGTTATAATTTTTATTTTTCTCTGAAAATTAGAATTAAACAAGTCATTAAAACATCAACTTTAGACACATAAGTTACTCTGAGATATTCACAAGATAAACTTTAAGATCTGAGATGTCAATCCAGGATGTATACCCGAAATACACTCATCTTGTTCGATAAGAAATAGTTTGTATGAAAATGCCGAGACGAAACATGACCAAAATCCCAGATTCGAAACCTTGGTTTTGTTAGAACTAATTGAATTTAGCTTTGTTTTAACGTAGATATAAACACTTGTTGAAATTATGTCAGTTTGCTGTAAAAATTACGATCTTATTTTTGATGTTGTAAAAAATAGCTTTTTCAACTTTTCTTACACGTTATGTTATCTTATGATTGTATTCTATGTTAATTTATACCTGAAAGTGATACTACAGTGTGCATGAACCAATACTATTTTTGGCATACTTGAATCTACTACTGATACTAATATAATGAAAAATCGATAACATGTTATGTTATACCTGAAAACGATACTAATAGCATGCAAAAAATAGTATTATATTTTTTAATAATTTTTTAATACCTGAAACTGATAGCAGTAGCATGCAAAAACCGATACCACATTTTTACATGCATGAAACTGATGCTAATAGTATCAAAAACTGATACTAAACAACTAACATTGAACAAACTAATTAACGTCATTACATAACCTACAAATAAACAAATAATAAAACTGATACTAGTTATACTACAAAATGGATACTTAAAATGAAACTACAAATGTTATTACATAACCTACGAATAAATAAATAATAAAACCGATACTACATATACTATAAAACTGGTAATGTAAATGAAACTGCAAATGTGATACTATATAACCAAGTTCAATTACAAAGAGAAAATCAATGATAAACTAAAAATATGATAAATCAATATACTTATATAACTAATTTCAATTACATAAAATTTCCAAAACAAGTATACAACAAAGTATAAATCTCATCAAATTCATAAAACATGAAAATTAATAATATCTCCTTAAAAGCTTGACAATTATGCTTATTATGACCAAATTGCTTGCATACACATTTATTTTGCTTTTTTTTCTTTCAAAATATGCAAATCATCCTTTTCGTTGTATAAAAAGTCTACCGGCACAACGTTTCTCCTTAGTTGGCTTAATAATATCTACAACACTTGCATCAACAACATGCTTATCAAAATTAGAAATACAATTAATAGCATTAGCATAAGAAGAATGATAAGCATCCATGGTGAAATAATACTCAACATTTTCTTGAAGCATTTGTTCCATATAAAGATAGCAATAACTATGAAAGGATGAATAAAACCCTTCAAGAACTCCTAAAATCAAATCTTGATAGTGATCCGACATAAAAACCAAATCACAATCTTCTTGAATTATTTGTTTTAAATAATTCAAAAACCATTTCTAATTATCCACATAATCTGGATAAGCTATACCCATATTTAAACGACAAAAACATGCAAATAAATATTCATTAAAACAAAATTTAATCAAGTATTAATTTAACACTGGTATCTAAGAATTGCTACATGAAAACTAATACCTAAAAAATGATATCTAAAAACTGATAACTAAATTTTGAAACTATACGGTAAAACGTGTATAAATTCTGATACCAAAAAACTGATACTAAGCAATATTCTAATGCACACCATTGCCATAAATACAATACTATAGAATATCACTTTTTCACAATAATTGATACTGCAAAGTATCAACCACAATAACTTTATTCTCAAACACGTAAAAAATTTCAATGGACAAAGGAGTAAGTTGAGACCAATAATGACACATTTCATTTTTCAGATATAAAAAGAACAGTCAAAAGACAACCGAGTGCTGAATGTATTATGATCAAATACAAACAAAACAAGAAAACTATTGTCACCACTGTAAAAAAAACATCGGTAGAAAATGTTTTTTTGGGTTGTCGTTTTATTATAGTACAATAATTTTTTTATACAACAACAATCACAAAAAAAATAGATTTCTTCAAAAATGATACCTATGTAAAAATGATACTGAAATACTAATCCTCAAAATAACAGTAAGACTGATATTCAAACAGACTTCATTAAATGTTTGATACTAATAAAACACTAGTTCCATTCATTAATTGTTTCGTGCATATCATCATATTTACTCCGTAACAATTCATTTTTTCGTATACATAAACAAAACATTAAAAAACTTTCACACTGCATTATTGTTAAAAACGATAATAAGAAAAAACAAAAATGATACCTGAAAACCGATTCTAACAAAAATGAATACAACTCTCAAATTCGCAAACATAACTTTGCCTCTTCTCCAAACAAAACTTTTTTTTGCTTCAAAGTGTAGAAAAGTTAATAGAATTTTCATGGTTTGCAGCTGTTAACGCTTAAATTTGAACGCTAACACCCTGGTGTATAAGATGTGATTGTGAAAGCACCACCCGTTTGTACGGGAAACAGAAATAAGCAGAAAGTATGTAGAAAAACGGTAAGAGACACAGTATTTATAGTGGTTCGGCTTATAATCCAGCCTACGTCCACTTTAATCTTTTTATCACTAGTTTGATTACAATTCTTTACAAGATCTTTCAATTACAACACACTTCAAGTGATAGGATATGTGAAACAAGTAGCTCAAGCTTTGATGTTGACAATCATCTTCAAATCCATGGTGAATGTGGATGATTCCTTCATGGAGTTCCTTTAGAAGTTTGTTGGATCTAAAAGGCTTTGAAGTCGTCTGGAATTCGGCAGAGTAATGGCGCTTGAAGAGAATGAGCCCCCCCAAAAGTTCTTCCTTCCTCGTTCAAGTTAGGGCTGTATTTATAGGTTTTTATCGGAGTTTGGTCGTAGGTCGTGACCGACCTAAGTAAGGTCGTAGGTCGCAGTCGACCTAGAAAGCTCTGGCCCTCCTTCCATAAGAACATACGTGCTGATTCGTACAAGTCCAAGGTCGTGAACGACCTATCTCCAGCGGCATGCAAAAAGGCGGCTCCTTTGTTCATACAGATAGGTCGAGAGCGACTTATCCTAGGTCGTTAACGACCTATCATAGGTCGTGGGAACTTTCCTGTAATCAAAGTACTCCGTTAGGTCGTTGGGCAGTATCTTTATCTCCAAGTGCTAGGTCGTCTTCGACCTAAAGTAGGTCGTAGGTGGGCAACGACCTAGGGGATGGAACCTGACCTATCTCAATTGTGCTTGGTTCTCTTCTCAGCGAGTTGATAGGTCGCGTACGACTTATTATAGGTCGTAAGTCGGCTGAGACTTAGGTCGCTGAGATCACTTCGTCCTTAGGTCGGTAGGCTATGGCTTTCTTTAGGTCGCATATGATTTAGGTCGCTGATCCTCTTAAGTCGTTAGGTCGCGGAGCTCTTAAACCACTAGGTCGCGGGCTCCCTTAGGTCGCTGAGAGTTGTTAGGTCGTGGCATTCCTTAGGTTGCTGAGAACCGCTAGGTCGCGGCCTTTATTAGGTCGTAGCTTCTTGTTAGGTCGCGAGGCATTTTTAGGTCGTAACACTTTAGGTCGCTTCTTCAATTTGGTCACTAGGTCGGCAATTCTCTGAGTCGTTAAACTTGGTCACGTCTTAGGTCGCTAACGAAGAGGAGTTAACATTTGCCCCTCGAAGTATACGCCTAGGTCGTAGGTCGTGTACTTCGATCTTCTTAACTCGCGCTCTGATGAGTTGTTAGGTCGCAAGCGACCTATTGAGGAACTAGGTCGTGTGTGACGATCCACTTTCTACTCCTCTGGGGTATAAATAGCCTAGGTCGTTCCTTCCTCATTTCATCTGTTTTAACACCTCATTCTGCCATTAACAGCATCTCGCGATCTTGGAAAGCAGACCAGAGTCCAATCATCCACCGATTCGACCTCGCCATTACATTGTGTAAGCATACCTGATCTCTATCCACCCCACGATCATCACCGAACCAGGAATTTCTCATCTCCGAATCTCATAGCAATTTCGTGTGTCGTTTTTCGTCTTTTGAGTCAAGTTGTGGTCGATTTTGATCGCCATTAGTTGTGATTCATGAAAGCACAGTGTTGAGTTGAATTAGTGATTGATCGGAGATGCTTTCAATCGCCTCTTGGATGATTCGGTGGTACGTAGGAATGACGGACCTCTCGAAGAGGATGATGGATTTCATCGTGAGTGATAATGGGTTATTGGGTCATAGTTCATCGGGATGGTGTGATATTGCGTGGAGAGGGAGTTGGTGATTTAGAAGATCTGAACGACTTAAGGATCCTTCAAATCTGCGACTTAACTCCTAGGTCGCGCTGAGATTCAAACGACCTAGGACTTAACAAATTTGCACATGAATTTCAAGCAGGACGACCTAAAAAATGAACAACCTAATCTTTTTTGCGGCATAAGCCGTAGGTCGCAACCAAACTTGGACTATGGGAAATCTGCACTGCCTTGAACCTTTTAACTTGCACAGCGCGACCTAATGAACCCCGACCTATGCTAGGTCGCTGGACGACCTATGACTTATGAAATTCCGAGATGACTTGGTTGAATTGAACTGGGTTGTTTAATCTCAAATTCTGTTGCACTTTGTTGTAGATTATCTCTCATGCTAATAACCTGTTAAACATGACATTTGCAGAAAACCGGGACGAATATACTGCCATTGACTGCCCACATCAAATGACAGATTAGTTGATAAAGAATAATTAACTTAAATGAACTGTGTGAATGAAATGTTGTGAACCAATGAACTCAAGTGAAGTGCTAAAGCAAAACTTAAAATATCCAGTTAAAGCTGATTCGTTTGCATTAACACAATACTTGAGCGTTATATCAACAGGTCTTGGAATTTCATAGCTGACTAACTGTCAACCAACTTAATTTCAGTTATGTTTGAATTCCTCTTGTTGTTGTTTTTTTTTTTTTTTTTTTTTTTAGTTCCGCACAACACTTCACACTTTTAGGAAACGTGCACCTTCATATTTGAATATCCAGTTGCTTGTGTAGAATGACTTCTCAATTAGAAGAAGCAGGACAAACTGGGGAGATTTTTCCAGTTGCTAACCGATTGATCGATCCCCCAGAGAGAATGCCAACCACTCTGAACCACAAGGCTTTTCGCCAATTATGCATCCAGTTTGGCATCGCCGAAGCAGATGCTCTACTTCCCGGACCTAATGACTTTGCTGACCAACCACCTCACGGTTTTGTTGCCGTTAATCGCCAAATGTGCTCAAGCGGAGCGATTCCTCCTTTTAACGAATTTCTTCGACAAACCCTTCTTCGGTTAACTATATCTCCCTTTCAACTGCACCCCAATGGTTATGCCATCTTGATGGGGTTGGGCGTGCTATTCAGGAAGACGCTTGATCGCCTCCCTAGCTTTGAGGAAATCTGCTATTTATGCACATTTGCGAAAAATAAAGACCATCCTTCTATCATTCTTGTGAGAGGTGCGAGAAATCGCAAACTCATTTTAGATTTGCCCGAGAGTGCACACGGGTTTTTGACTCAGTTCTTTTATGCTCGTTGCCCTCCAGGTTTTTATGCCATCTGGAGAATAGGAAGTAAGACTAGTGTTTCCATTTTTTTTCGTTTTTGAAACTTTTTCCGAGATCCGAACTTTCAGTTGCTAACTTCATTCTTTGCTCTTTTCAGCACTTCCCCTCCCTTCTAGAGATCCGATTCATAAACAAGTTTTCGAGAGGTTGAGTGCCGTGGCTGCGGAAGAAAGGAGCATAAAATTTCTGCTGAAGGATGAATTTTTACACCAATACGGGCTTCTACATGCTTCTCGTTCTACGCATGCTCATGAAGTTCCAACAGAAGTTCCCGATTCCCCGACGAAAACTCCTGACGCCCCGGTTACTGTCGAACAACTCGCATCAAAAGAGTCTAATATTGAAGCTTCATTGGTGAAGTGTTCCACTTTTACCGACATTATGGGGTCATCCAGTAAGACGGTGCTTGCCCCGATCGAGGAAGAAGAAGAACCTTCACAGTCTCTCGGGGGATTAGCTGATGTAGGAATTGAGAAAACAAGTCCCACCAAGCATGATGGTGACGATGTTTATGAGGGGTTGAGTGACATAATAGTGACTTCGCAGGAGCTTTTTAGAGATGACGTATCTAAAATTATCTCTCCTGTAATTGAGGCGACGTCTCTTCTTCGACAAACGCCAACACAAACATCAACTCCTCATACCCAAGCTATCATCACCTCTACACCAAAGAGTGGTTTGTAGCTTAATGCGTGTAGCTTGCACATCACACAACACTTAGGATTTTTTGGCATTTGTTCACATTTAACTTCTTTTCTCTGGTAGTTTTTAAGACTTGTTATTTTTGCCTTTCAGATTCCTCTATGGGGCGCAGCGGTAGCGGTTCTTATTACAAAGACTTTCGACGCTATGGAGGGCGTGGCAGCTATGATTACAAGCAATACTATACCGATTCCAGAGAGACCAATGAGCAGAGAGCTGCGCGAAAAGCTGAAGAGAGGAGAAGGTATGAAGAACGTCATGAGGGAGCGGGCACGCGACATGAATCCTTCCCAAGGGATGATGACTCCCATAAACGTAAAACGCACGATGATAGGGGGAAGAGCCATATTGAGGATTCGAGAAAGCGGACCAAACTTGGCGAGGAGCACGTGCCCGTGACATCTGAGAGACCTAGTGCCTCAGTTTCTATTGACATCCCTTCCGAATCTCCTGCTCTTGAAGGAAGTGCCATCCAAACACTTCTCAACAGGCCTTCATACCACGTTGAAAGGGGGCCCCCGACTTTGCAGAGCCGATTCCCGAACTGGTGTTTGAGGGGGGTACGCTTCGACCTTGATTTGGTCCCCATCGACAAAGAAGCTATGTACAGAAATCTCGATGCTGTCAAGCTTGATATCGATAGAATGTCTGGATGGCAAAAGCTGGTTGATGAACTTCAAAGAGTTAATCGGGCTAACATCGAAGCAATGCTGACCATGGAAAATGACAAATCAGAATGGCAGAAGATTCTTGATCAACACAACACTGAGATGAAGGAGATAGCCGAATACAATGAAAAACTTGAAGCTGAAGTAAAGCAGCTCAAAGATGATCTTGCCTCTTCTACTAATACTTACACCCAAAGAGAAGAGGTATTGCAAAAACAAGTGCGAGATGCGCACGCCAGCCAGAGGGACGCTGAAGCTAAAGCTGAGAGGTTGGAACAAGCTGTAGAGAACCACCGCACTGATGTCACCCAGCTGCAGAATAAACTGAGCGCCCGGGACATGGAGATTGAAGCGCTAAAAGCCCAACTTGCTCAGACCGAAAAAGATCGAGATGAGGCCATGGCTGGCAAAATCGCAGCCGAAGAAACTGCTCAGACCATGGAAAACGATATCAATTCGACTTTATTCGATTTTTATTTACATTGTGTCTTGGGACGCGGCAGCCTCTCTTTTCTTGGTCCTAAGTATGAAATCACCCTGGCCGAGGTGTGGGAAGCTGCTCTTAACATGTTTAAAGACGCCGGGTATGGCGATGAAGATTTTGAGGCGCGTTACCTGGATGAGGGAGCTCGCGCTGCTCTTGCGAAGGGGCGAGAGCAACTTGCCAGGATGAGAACTGGAATGGCGGAAGAGGAACGTTCTGGAAAGGAATTAACGCTTACTTCCTCTGTCCAACCTCCAGTTTCTCCTGTGGTTGACATCACGGGTTCTAGCTCCTCTACTCCGTCTGCAACTAAGACAGTAACTGAAACTACAAGTGCACAAGGCGGGGATGAAGGTGGTGAAAGCAACGAAGCACAGCGATATGAAATCAGCCTCAGAGATCCAACTTCCCCAGGTAAACTTGACACCGGACCAGCCCAAGTGGTGAACTGCTCGTTCGCTCCTTGTGAACTTGACGATCTTCTTGATTATTTTTCGAATGTCAATGAATTCCCGACTTTTGATTATTCCTCAAATGTTAATGAATTCCCGACTTTTGACGAGCCGTCATCCCCTCTCTTTTCGAAAGATACTGATATTTTAAGTTTTTTCTCCTTTGTAGAGAAAGCACCGAGTCAAACTCAAGCTTCTTCTCCCCCGGTGATCCTTCCTCCATCTCTTCAAGTAGCGCCTCCTTCTGCCTCGCAACCTGGGTCACAAGAAGAACAAATAGAAGCTCTCCATGGCCTGGATGATCCCGTTGCTTCGCAAGAGCAAAAAGATGAGGGACTTGAGGGAGGTGACATATCTCCGGAGCGGACTCCTTCTGACGATATAACTTTATCTAAACTTGCCACTCCAGGAAGTGAGTCTTCCTCAAAGAGGAGAAGGAAGCAAGGAGCATCAAGGAGGAGAGGGAAGATAATCACTGCCACTGAAGAGGAGCCAGAAGTTGGGCCAGCTGCGCCTACCTCTCCTTCCTCCCTTATACCCACTGGTCGACCTGAAAAGCTGATCATTCGGCCGGGTAAAGGGTCTAAAGGCAGCAAAAAGAAGTGAAGATCTTCAGTTTCTAGTTTTTTTTGTGTTTTGCATGTACTGGCCGAGAATTGTGCGGGTACCGGCCCCCGCTTTTCTTTATTTTGAAACCTGTACCTGCGTTGTAATTGAATAAAATGATTCCTTGAATAAAATGATTCCTCGTTTGTACAAACTTTTGTTTGAATTAAAGAATACATTTGTTATTTGTTTTGGCATGAGTTTATTTGATATTGCAGCGAGCTTATGGTATGTTACTTGAGCGTTACCTTTTGCTGGTTTAGTTATACCATATTGTGTGTAATTATACTATATTGCCCCCATTCCATAAGTATGCTGCAATATTCTATACCTCGAGGGGACTTACACTCTTATTTGCTAAAGAATAATTATTTTATTCTTTAAAGAAAATTTTATAGAGTACAACTCCCTTCGTATAAGTTTTTACGCTTGGTCGTTCGAAGAAATCACTTTTTTCTTTTGCTTATGTGCATATCTCATCAAGTGAATTCCTCTATGTGGTAAAGCGGACCTCTGAAGGGTACTTTAACTTCTTTTCTTTTTACGATCATTTCCCACAGTAGGCAAATTACTTTTCCTTTGAAAGTTAAAGTACGCTTTTGATGAGGATTTTTTTTTTATAGAAAGTTGTACCTCTGAGGAGGGATTTTTTCACGTTTCAACACTTGGAAGTTTTATTTCAATCTCGGTGAAACGTGTACCTCCAAAGAGTTATGCTTTAGAAATCCTTTTCACGTTTCAACACTTGGAAGTTTTATTTCAATCTCGGTGAAACGTGGGTTTCCAAAGAGGTCTTTTTTCTTAATTGTGTTCCCGGGAGGGGGTTGTACCTCTGAGGAGGGATTTCTCACGTTCCAACACTTGGAAGTTTTATTTCAATCTTGGTGAAACGTGTACCCCCAAAGAGTTGTGCCTTTGAAGAAAGCCTTTTCACGTTTCAACACTTGGAAGTTTTATTTCAATCTCGGTGAAACGTGTGCTTTCAAGAAGGTCTTTGTTTTTACATTTCAACTTTGGTGAAGTGAAATTCCGAAGAGCGGCTGCTACACTTCAACTCCTGGCGAAATGGGCCTCCGAAGAGGGCTTTTATTTTGTTTACATTTCAACTCTGGTGAAGTGAAATCCCGAAGAGCGGTTATAACACTTCAACTCCTGGTGAAATGGGCCTCCGAAGAGGGCTTTTATTTTGTTTACATTTCAACTCTGGTGAAGTGAAATCCCGAAGAGCGGTTATAACACTTCAACTCCTGGTGAAATGGGCCTCCGAAGAGGGCTTTTATTTTGTTTACATTTCAACTCTGGTGAAGTGAAATCCCGAAGAGCGGTTATAACACTTCAACTCCTGGTGAAATGTGCCTCAGAGAGGGTTTTCATCGCCTGGAAGTTACTCTCTCATGGTTGGAGGGTCATGACTCCTCCAATCTTTTTTGTTGAGTAGAGAACTTTCTTTTTTGTGGCATATGACCCATTAGAGGTCTTTTATTATCCGAAGAGTTGTGCCTCCGAAGAGGACTTGTGGCGCTGATGGTAGCTTTGGTTGTTCCTCTGTTCACTTGCTTATGCCTTTTCAGCGATCCCCTTTTTTTTTTTCACAAGTGGCTTGTTTGATCCAAGGAAGTGTACTTCATTGCCAGGCAAGTTCGTGAGAACGGGCACTAGCTTCCTAATTGGATGTTTGTTTGTTTAAACAATCTCAATTTATCAGCAAGGGCTCGTTCGAAGAAATCATTAGCCGTTCAATTGAAGCATTTCCTATCTAGGATTTGAATTCGGGGTCTTTGTGACTTGAAATTTGTTTGTTGAATGATGGTGAGAATCGCTCGGTCTTATTATGCGCAAGTTTTATCTCCACTGTCTGCAAAAATTTAAATCGATATTTCAGTAATACATTTTGTGTATTTTTATATCGAAAACAAAGCAAACATATAATGATAATAAGGAACACAAGATTTATAGTGGTTCGGCCATGAAATTGGGCCTACATCCACTTTATATTCTTTCATTATTTACTTGCATCAGTTTCACAATTGCTTTCAATTACAGGAATCATACATTCATAATTCTTTTTACAATGTTTCAACAAAATTTTCAAGTAAAGTATGGACGCAAGTGATTGCTGTTCCATGCCCTTGGAATTTGATCTCCATCAACTGTGGTAAGCTTGAATGTGCCGTCAAGAAGTTTCTGACCTATCACATACGGTCCTTCCCAATTTGGCCCAAACACACCTGTCGCAGTCATAATTCTTTTTAGGACTAGATCTCCAATTTCAAAGCTGCGTTGACGAACTTTGGAATTGAAATGTCTGGCTATCCTTTGCTGATGAGCTGCAACTCTGAGGTTAGCTTCATCTCTTTTTTCATCAAGGAGATCCAGCGCTTCAAGTTGCAGCTTTTCATTTTCTGCTTGATTGAAATGGATTCTTCTGTGTGAAGGGACCTCTGTTTCAACCGGGATCATTGCTTCCGATCCGTATGCTAACGAAAAAGGAGTATGCCCAGTTGCAGTTTTGTGAGTAGTTCTGTATGCCCATAGTGCAAGTGGTAGTTTATCGACCCAACCACCTTTTGCTCTTTCGAGTTGCTTTTTGATGGTTGATTTGATGATCTTGTTCACTGCTTCCACTTGCCCGTTTGCCTGCGGATGGGCTACTGCCGAAAAGCTTTTCTGGATTTTGAATCGCTTGCAAAAATCCTGGAATTCCTCGCTTTCAAACTGAGTACCATTGTCTGTGATTATTTTCTGAGGCACACCGTATCTGCAAATGATATTCTTAGTCACAAAATTTATCATCTTTTTGGAGGTGATAGTTGCCAATGGTTCAGCTTCAGCCCATTTAGTGAAATAATCTACAGCAACAATGGCATATTTGATTCCAGATTTGGCGGTTGGTAAAGGTCCGATCAAATCTATTCCCCAAATCGCAAACGGCCACGGACTGGTCATTTGTGTGAGCTCAGTAGAAGGTGCTCTAGGAATTTTGGCAAATCTTTGACATCTGTCACATTTTCGAGAGTAATCTGCAGCATCTCGATTAATTTCTGGCCAAAAATATCCATATCGGAGAATTTTCTTTGCTAAAGTTTGACCACCTGAATGATCCCCACATTCTCCTCCATGTACCTCTGATAGGATTATTTTGGCTTCTTCTTTGGATACACATCGAAGCAATGGCATTGAAAATCCTCGTCTGTATAATTGACCATCCTGGATTATATATCGAGAAGCTTTTCTCAGTAGCTTTTGTCGTTCTTTAGAGTTTTCTGGTAAAGAGCCATTGAGTAGATGCTTTGTTATTGGAGTCATCCATGATTCTTGCTCTTGCGACATACTCATAACCCAATCGATATCCATTTCATCAATGCTCGGATTTGACAAAACTTCCACTGGAACTAACCCTAAGGATTGGGCTTCGCCAGAACTTGAGTATTTTGCGAGAGAATCTGCTTTCATGTTTTCTTCTCGAGGAATATGACTTATCGTGTAATGGTCAAATTCACATAAAAGTTCCCAAGCCTTTGACACATAAGCGGGCAGATTTCCTCCTTTCGTTTGAAACTCCTTCTTGACTTGACATACTATAAGCTGCGAATCACTGAAGATCTGTAACGCTCGAATGTTTAGTTCTTTAGCAATTTTCAAACCAGCGATCAGAGCTTCATATTCTGCTTCATTGTTTGTTGAAGGAAATTCTAATCTTAGCGCATAGCATAATGACCGGCCTTCAGGAGTTTCAAGAACAATTCCAGCACCTGAACAGTAATCATTTCTTGCGCCATCTACAAATAACTTCCATTGGGTTGGGGAGTTCTCGATTGTTTCTTCCTCGCTGTTACCCTTGTCTGTAAATTCTGCAATAAAATCTGCCAAAGCTTGTCCGTTGATCGCTTTTCTAGGATGATAAGTGATGTCATATTGGCTCAATTCAATATTCCACTTTAAAAGGCGGCCCGAAGTCTCAGGGCGAAACAAGACTTGCTTTAAAGGTTGATCAGTGAGGACTTTGATAGGATGAGCCTGGAAATATTGCCTCAACTTTCTTGAGGCAATCAATAGACAATAGGCGAGTTTTTCCAACTTGGAGTAATTCATTTCTGCCCCAGTGAGTCTTTTGCTGATATAGTAAACTGGATGTTGAATCCTTTTGTCTTCCCGTACCAGCGCTGCACTTAAAGCATGAGATGAAACTGCCAAGTATATAAGAAGATCCTCGCCATCGCCGGGCCTGGAAAGTATTGGAGGCGTTTCCATATGTTGAATCAATTCTTCAAAAGCTTTCTGGCATTCGGGAGTCCAGTCAAAGTTTTTCTTTCCTTTCTTTAGAGCGTCGAAGAATGGAATGCATTTATCAGTAGCTTTGGATATGAACCGACTTAAGGCGGCAATTTTTCCATTGAGACTTTGCAATTCCCTCTTTGTTTTAGGAGCTTTGACTTCTTTTAGAGCAGTGATTTGAGCTGGACTAGCTTCAATGCCCCTAGCGCTCACGATGAAACCCAAGAACTTCCCAGATTCTACCCCGAAAGAACATTTTAAAGGGTTAAGCTTCATTCCGTATCTTCGGAGAATCGCGAACATTTCTGCTAAGTGTTCGATGTGATCCACTGCTTTCTTAGATTTTACTAGCATGTCATCAACGTAAACTTCCATAGTCTTTCCCAACTGCGGTTTGAACATAGCATTTACCAGTCTTTGGTATGTTGCCCCCGCATTCTTCAACCCAAAGGGCATAACTCTGTAACAGTAAAGACCGACATCGGTGATAAAGCTTGTGTCCTCCTGATCTGGCTCATGCATCATGATCTGATTATATCCGGAGTAGGCATCCATAAAAGACAACAATTCATGACCCGCTGTTCCATCTACCAGTTGATCGATCCTGGGTAATGGGAAGCAGTCCTTGGGACAGGCCTTGTTTAGATCTGAAAAGTCGATGCACACTCTCCATTTACCATTGGCTTTCTTAACTAGCACTGGATTTGAAACCCAATTTGGATAGGTAGATTCTCTGATGAAATTATTCTCCATGAGCCGGTCAACTTCCTCTTTCAATGCTGTCGACCTTTCTAGACCTTGGATTCTTCTTTTCTGCTTTACTGGCGTGAACTTTGGGTCAATATTCAGAGCATGTACCGCAACTTCTGGGGATATTCCGCACATATCGGCATGGGTCCAAGCGAAAACATCCAGGTTTGCTTTCAAAAAAGATATCAAGGCATTCTGAACTGACACATTAAGTTGTGAACCCACATTCAGCACCTTGTTTGGGTCCTTCAGATCAACGGGCACCGGTATCGTTGTTTCTGCTGGTACCACCCTACTCTCCCCCGCACTGGCCTTTCTAGGATCCATCACTTTTCGTGCCCCGCTATGCTCGCCAGTGCAGGGTCCGCCCTGTAGTTGCTATAGGGTTGGTGTTTTGATGCGGATTGGGGTTGCCGCATCTTTCCCCATTTCTCTCTTCCTTGTTTCTCGCAGCTCTGTCATATAACATTCTCGCCCAGCGTTCTGGTCTCCTTTAATAACTCCTACCCCATTGTCTGTAGGGAATTTAATAGTAAGACACCATGGGGCAAGGACAGCTTTGAATGCAGCAAGAATAGGTCGACCAAAGAAAGCATTATAAGCAGAAAATTCATCCACTATCACAAAAGTCTGCTTGCGAACTACTTTTCTTTCTCCTTCTCCGAGTTCCACAAGCAAGTCAATGGTTCCTACTGGTTGCTTTGGCTCCCCAGTGAAGCCAACAATCTTCTGAGATGAGGCTTGCACATCCGCCATCGGGATTCTCATCTGGTCAAACGTTTTCTTGAAGAGGATGTTGCAAGATGCGCCGCAATCAATAAGAACTCTTCTGACAATAGCCGGTCCAATACCGGCCGAGATGACTAACGGGTCCAAAGTAGGGGCCTCAATGCCCGTGGAATCTCTAGCCCTGAACACAATATCATCATTAAAAGTCCTTTGTTGTTTCAGGGGTGTAGAGTCCTCTAAAACAAAGACATTCTCTTCAGTTGGCATATGTTTCAGAGCTCGAGTGTACCTCTCCATTTCACCCCAGCTTCTGCCTGCTGGGTGGGGTCCTCCTGTGATGACATTAATAACTGGCCTTCCAGATTCATGTCCTGCGGCCTTCTCATTTGTCCTGGGCTGATGAGCAAGAGCTTGTTGCCCCTGACCTGACGAAGCAGGATCATTACCACTCTTCTTCACAAATTGCTGCAGCTTATTTTCTCTTAGCAATTCTTCGATTATATTTTTCAATTGACGGCAGTCGTCTGTGTCATGACCAGGCTGATTATGGAAGCGACAGAACTTCCCACTTTGCACAGCTTTTCTTCCGGTTCTGAGAACAGGAGGTTTGGGATACTCAAAAGAATCTTTTGTAGCCAGGTAGATGCGCTCTGGTGTCTCTAACAAAGGAGTATATTCTGATGGCTTGAAGGATCGAGGCTTCTTTGAATTGTGTTGTTTCCTTCCATCATTATTTTCTCTTTTCTGTCCCACAGATCCATTCTTACGTGGCGCAGCAGTGTTGTCTTCAGCTTTCTCTACTGTTGCCTTTGCCGGGACAGGACGGCTTTCCAAACGCATGAATTCATCCGCCTTTTTGTAGAACTTTTCCAGAGAATTTGGCTCCTTCATGTTCAGCCACTTTCCGAATTCACTTGACTTATCAATAGCTCTCATCAAATAGGTCAAGACCATGCGGGGTTCTGCATTATCCACCTCAGCTAACGCTATATTAAAGCGATTTAAAAAAGACTTAATAGTTTCCCCCGGATTCTGTTCCAAACCGGACAACGACATGATGTCTTTTGCCTTTGAAGCATACAGCCTAAATTGCTCTTTAAATTTCCTGGTTAGGTCTGAAAACTGATCGATGGACCGGACAGGCAGTTTTGTGAACCAAAGCAGAGCTACCCCTTCCAAATACACAGGAAAATAGCGGCATTTTATCTCGTCAGAAGCTCTGGCACCTGTCATGTGCCAATCATATTTGTACAGGAACTCATTTGGATCACTTGTCCCTTTGTAAGCTGGAATGGTCGGAGGGACGAACTTCCTTGGGAATTCAGCTTTTAGGATCTTTTCAGTAAACGGAGTCTTGCTCGGAGCGAAACCCCACTCTTTCTCATCTTCGACCCTTTGCATACTTTCTTTCATAATCTGTCGAACCATACCAGAAAGATATTCTTCGTCATTCCTATTTCTGGATCCTCCAGCCTCAGGCAATGTCTGTTCAAAGGGGCTAGCAGCCCTTTCGGGAATGTTTCTAGTTTCAGCATCATGGACATTACCGACAAAGTTCCTTTCATTATTCGCAGGTTGACGGTTTGCCCCGAGCAGATCGTTTAACCTATTCAGAATCAGAGCATTCTGAGCATTCTGAGCTTCCAATTGCGCGTTCTGGGCATTTATTTGCTGATTCAACCCAAAGATAGCAGCGTCCAATTCCGCTTTTGAAACTCCAACAGCTGGAGTGGCTTGATTTGGTGTTGGGGAAGCGGAGGTTCCCTCTTGAATGTTTGCAGATCTCACAGATTTACTTTTCCTTCCAGGAGCCATGATTTCGGATAGACTTCTGGTTCTTAAAGAAACTCTATCTACAAATCTTTCTGAAACAATGATGATAGATGTCCTGAGTTCAATTCTCAGTGAAAGCACCAAAATGTTAACGCTTAAATTTGAACGCTAACACCCTGGTGTATAAGATGTGATTGTGAAAGCACCACCCGTTTGTACGGGAAACAGAAATAAGCAGAAAGTATGTAGAAAAACGGTAAGAGACACAGTATTTATAGTGGTTCGGCTTATAATCCAGCCTACGTCCACTTTAATCTTTTTATCACTAGTTTGATTACAATTCTTTACAAGATCTTTCAATTACAACACACTTCAAGTGATAGGATATGTGAAACAAGTAGCTCAAGCTTTGATGTTGACAATCATCTTCAAATCCATGGTGAATGTGGATGATTCCTTCATGGAGTTCCTTTAGAAGTTTGTTGGATCTAAAAGGCTTTGAAGTCGTCTGGAATTCGGCAGAGTAATGGCGCTTGAAGAGAATGAGCCCCCCCAAAAGTTCTTCCTTCCTCGTTCAAGTTAGGGCTGTATTTATAGGTTTTTATCGGAGTTTGGTCGTAGGTCGTGACCGACCTAAGTAAGGTCGTAGGTCGCAGTCGACCTAGAAAGCTCTGGCCCTCCTTCCATAAGAACATACGTGCTGATTCGTACAAGTCCAAGGTCGTGAACGACCTATCTCCAGCGGCATGCAAAAAGGCGGCTCCTTTGTTCATACAGATAGGTCGAGAGCGACTTATCCTAGGTCGTTAACGACCTATCATAGGTCGTGGGAACTTTCCTGTAATCAAAGTACTCCGTTAGGTCGTTGGGCAGTATCTTTATCTCCAAGTGCTAGGTCGTCTTCGACCTAAAGTAGGTCGTAGGTGGGCAACGACCTAGGGGATGGAACCTGACCTATCTCAATTGTGCTTGGTTCTCTTCTCAGCGAGTTGATAGGTCGCGTACGACTTATTATAGGTCGTAAGTCGGCTGAGACTTAGGTCGCTGAGATCACTTCGTCCTTAGGTCGGTAGGCTATGGCTTTCTTTAGGTCGCATATGATTTAGGTCGCTGATCCTCTTAAGTCGTTAGGTCGCGGAGCTCTTAAACCACTAGGTCGCGGGCTCCCTTAGGTCGCTGAGAGTTGTTAGGTCGTGGCATTCCTTAGGTTGCTGAGAACCGCTAGGTCGCGGCCTTTATTAGGTCGTAGCTTCTTGTTAGGTCGCGAGGCATTTTTAGGTCGTAACACTTTAGGTCGCTTCTTCAATTTGGTCACTAGGTCGGCAATTCTCTGAGTCGTTAAACTTGGTCACGTCTTAGGTCGCTAACGAAGAGGAGTTAACAGCAGCAAAATTGTTGGACCAAAGGCCCAATTTGATGGCATAGATCTAATTTTAAATATGAAGGAAGGTGGCGTAGGTTTAAGTTCCTGGTCCTATAAAATTCTCTACAAACCTCTGTTTCCATCATCTTTGTTTTCATGTCGGCTGCTCGTTCTCATTCTACTCCTTCAGAATTCTATACAGTAACGACTCCTGTAGCTATTATTATTTCGTGGTGTTTATTTCGATTTATATACCAATTGCTTACTCAACCTAAAGCACTAATCTGATCAAATGTATTAGATCGATTGTTACTCTTTCCCCAATACAATTTCATTAAATTATTCAGTTTATGCATTTCCTTCTTTTCGATTTCAATTTTTTTTAAGCAAGAAGTAGTAGTTTTGTTCAGTTTATGCGTGGATCATAATTTGATATAACCCACGTAACTTCTATCGTTATGCTTGAATTGTTCAGTATGTAGTATGACAGACTTTTATACACTATAGTATATGGAATCTTTCTTTGTTTTATTTTATTTTTGCTTAAATGAAGCTGTTTTTGGAAATTTGAGAACCCAGTTTAGCATCGTTTTCAATACTGCGTTTGGGTGTTTAAGAACTTGTGACATCGACACAAGTATATATCTATTTTTTTTTTATAACTTGTGATAGATATTTATAAGTAAATTTAAAATATAAATGATTAAAGTGTCTTTGGTGCTCAAACAGTTTCCAAACAAGATGTTACTAAATAATATGTTCATTACTAACTAATATGTTCATCATTCTTTTAATGGATATAAATATAACTGTGGAATTTGCAATATGTTCATTATGTATAAGCCATACTAGTCAAACTTAATTTTTTTGCATTTGCATCAATGACTATAGAATCACTTGCATATATAATGCATGTGTTATTAGACATAGATGCACAAAAGGATAGTTGTTTAATCAGCAGTGGTCAGACAACTATGGGGATTGATCCACTGATAGTTTATCCTTTGGTGGTAGCAATCTACTAAATCCATTCCGCATTCATTACTGCCTATTTGCCTTTTTTTACATACATATAGATTTAGTAGTAAGAATGATAAAGCTTATTTGATCAACTTTTTGAAATGATTTGAAATTCTTCTATACTTAAAAGTTTGGGTATGAAATAGCATGGCTTAGTTTGGGTCTTGAGTCTCTGCATAGTATGTCAAGTTTCTATAATAGAATGCATTTACTAGACTATTGGTTCTGGCTTCTTTGCAACATGTTCGATATAGTTTTTTTTACATTATATCATCTATGAATATTAAGTTTGTTTGTGCAGGTCATGCTGTGTGTATTGCTATAAATGATTGCATAAATTTGAATAACATCATTGGCATTTCTAATCTGAATGCACGTACTAAGGTATGTAATGACTTTCACATTTTGTCGACGGTATAATGTATTAGATTTATAAGAATAATGACTGATATTTGCATTGCCGACAATTTTAACAAAAATCAACATGTTATTTTTATCGTGCCCGCAAAATTTGATACGTTGATGCTTAAAAACTGAATGAAAATAATATTTAAATGATTGAGCGTGCTTTTCCAGTGGGCTACAATCCATAATTTGGTCCACGTTAGAAACATGAATAATATATCTCTCTATTTTGCATTGAACTTAAAAAAAAGGAGGTTGTATATATTTTGATATTCAAAGTTTCATAACATCCACTTCCAATGATATTCATAATTAAGTATACATTTTTGAATATACCTTTGGAAGTTCAAGTACATTAATATTTGAATATCAACACGCATTATAGCTTCACTTTATGGTTTAAGAATTATCCGGATTAAGTTGGTTGGATTTTTTATTATGTTGGTTGAATTTTATGTTTTGGGTCAAATTGCATTGGATTCTATTTGGGTCTCTGTATCATGACTATTATTGTTGTAGATGTTGTGTTATGGGTTTCTGAATTAAACATGGTTGCTACTTTTATATATATGCATATGTACATATATATACACACACACACACATACACACACACATATATATTTATTGACAAGTTTGCTATTATTGGCATTTTGTAAAAATATTATCTATATTTTATCACTAAAATTAGTAAAACTACTTTTTATTGTACCAATTGCCGTAGTTTACTGGTTTAGCATGAAAGTCATAACTAATTGATAGGTAATGCATTGATAATGAGAAATTTACTGTTATCATAACAACTCTGTTTATTTGTGCAAGCTATAATACATTATAGGTGATTAAGCCGCACACTTTTTTTTCCCTTCAATTTTGGATCTAATATAGATATTGGATCTATTAAGCCAAAGTATAAGAATTAATCATCAAAATTAATTTGGATTATATCCAGTCTCTATAGTGAATTGTGATAATAAAAGTGCTTTTCGTTCCCTAAATTTTATTACAAAACACAAAATAATAGTATTGAATTAAGTTAACTGAAGTTTGGTCCAAATCTCAGATTCAATCCATGGTAAAAATAAGGACATTACTATGGTGAGTTGCTCAAACGTGAGCGAAAAGCTAACTCGCTAACAACTGTCATGCCATTTGTCTTTTTCATTTTAGTTCATGATTGAAAGGATTTGGAACTGTACTTATATAAGCATTTTGGTTTGAAATGGAAAAAACAAGGATAATTTGTTAATTTAGGCCAATTTTAAAAACTAATTACAAATTTTGATCGGTTTTATAACTTATTATAAAAATAGACTATTTTACGTCACATCAACACCACACGTACTGACGGCATTTGAAATGCCGCCAGTACGTTTCTTTTATTTTAAATTCTTGGTGGCATTTGAAATGCTTTCAGTGTGTGGTATTTCAAATGCCTTTCAGTTTTTTTTACAGAATAGTTTGTGGCATTTGAAATGCTGCAAATTATTATTTTTTAAAATGTACCGGTGGCATTTGAGATGCCGCCAGTACACGTAGCGTTGATTTGGCACGAACTGGTCTATTTTTTGTAGTAAATTTTAAAACTGTCTAAATTTGTGATTAGTTGTTGAAATTGGGCTAAATTTAAAAATTATTCGAAAAACAAAGAGTTACAAGTGACTTCTCAGTCCCATTGAAGCGACTAAGCACAGAAGTTCTCTAGCTATTTTCGCGTCAACATGATCAAGAAGCTTTTTCATCGATATTTTTTTTAAAAACCCAGGAGAATCCGTCGGGTCAGTAAACTTCTAAGAAGGATATAGTAAATCCAAAATACATCTGAACGGTTCCACTTTCTCTCGGTTTTTTGGACTAAAATGAAAAATAAAAAATAAGATTAATGTCAGCAAGTTAGCTTCCATTCACGTTTGACCGGCTAACCATAGCAACCACCTTTCACCAAATCTTGGTTGTTCCTTGATTTAACGTGGAATGCTTTATTTGAAAAAAGAGAGCAGCTAAAATCAATTGTGCAGCTGCCAACATGGCCAACTCTTGCCATGTGATTGGTTAAGTCCATTATTTTCACTTTTAAACCAAGTATTAAATGGGTTCCTTTGTTAGTAATTCAACCAATAGGATAAGGAGTGATACCAATAGTTGCTTTATACACAACTGTTACTAATATTCATGTTGCATCCTGGGGTAGTAACCCTTTTGTGTTATATACTTATAACCATTGTATCTCTTATTCGATTTGCCAATGGGAACAATATGAAATTATTTTTGCAATTTCCCACTGTATGAGTTGAGCGATATTTTTTAATTTTTATAGAAGTTTCCATTTATTTTATTTACAGAAAATTATTACCAAGAACAAAATTTCTCAGCATTTTAGTCTCAAGGACACACCTTTGGTATTTTAGCCAGAAGGACAACTTTCTTTAAGTATCATTTTTTAATTATTGATTGCAGTTTTTAGGTATCGGTTTGTAGTTAACGGTAGCAGTTTGTAGTTATTGGTAATAGTTTTTAGGTATCAGTTTTTAGTTCGGTAGCAGTTTTGAAAGAATGTTTGTCCTTATGAATACTTTTGTAAGAATGTTTGTCCTTATGAATAATTTTTAGGAGAATTTTTGTTTTTGTGGTAAGAATATCGAGGTCGTGTTGTTGAGGCTAAAAATATACAAATTTTTGTTCTTTATATTAATTTCCCCTTTTATTTATCTTTTTAAGATATAAACTTTAGTCCTTTTGTGTTGAAAAGTTCCAACATGAAATAAAACCTCATTGATATGATCTCACTATTAGTAGGATCATTTCTGCAGAATTTTAAATCTTTTAGAAATTCTAACCTATTACGATTAAAACAAATCTAAAACAAAACTAACAATAAGAATTAACAAAAAAAATCAATGTTATTAAGTTCAAATCCAATCCAAATCAACAAACTTATAAAAATATCAAATCCAAATTAACAGCTATTTGTTTATTTATAATTTATGATAAATATTTGTAAGTAATTTTAAACAAGTAAATGATTAAAATATCTTTGGTGTTCAAACAATTTTCCAGCAAGATACTACGAATCAATATATTCATCGTTCTTTCTAATGGATGTAAGTTTAATTGTGGAAGTTGTCATATGTTCATTATAAGCCAAACTAGTCAAACATCAATTTTTTTTGTTTTTTTAATTTTTTTTAGTTCTGTTTATTTTATTACATTTTGCATCTATGGCTATGTAAGCATTTGCACGTAGAATGCATGTGTTATCAGGCATTGATGCGCAAAATGATGGTTGTTTAATCAGCAATGTTCAGACAACCATTGGACTGATCAACGGACTGTATCTTTTCAATATATCTATCGTTTGCTTTTGTGCATTTAGTATAGATATAGGAGTAAGAATGCTAAAGGTTATTGATCATTTTTTGAAATTGGGCTTAGTGTTGAAATGTTTTGTGATATTCTTTTATATTGATAATTTGGGTATGACTGATATGCTCCATTTTGGTTTTAAAACCCAGTATAGGATTTGGGAACACTATAACTTCCAATAATCATTTCAATCACTGAAAGTGTGTCTCTATATTGAAAAGAACCGTTCTTAAGATGCTGACATGCTTGATAACTAAAGTTATTTATTTTTTGTTGTTTTCATTCTTGGTCTACTGAAATGATGACACTGTTGTACACCAAATGGATGGTTTGATGGAAAAGGATAATTCAGGATGAGAAAATTTTGATGCAGTCTTTGTTATCCTAGAAAAGTAAAACAACATATCCATATGTAAAAAACTTAAAAATATTATATATACTAAGACATCATTTCTGCTAGTAAAATAACATTCTAATACTATATATCTGTGTTTATTATTTTAAGACCTAACTTGAATTTATCATGAAAGTAAGAACATATTTTAAATTTTCAATACATTGATGTTTGAAAAATTGAAAATATATATTAAATGATTGATCACATTTTTCTTTTGAGTCTTTTTTGTATTCTATAGTGGTTAGATATATGTATAACAATATTATTTGTTTTATATTTGGAACTTTGGAAAATGTAAATTGTTGTTTATGTATTGATATTCAAAATTTTGTTGAAGATAAATGATCTATTCAACAATATATACGTATTTGTGTATGGATCATTTAATTTCATAAAATCTAGCATTTTTTTTGCAATCGCAATTACTTTTACTATGACTTCGATCTTGAAACAAATTAATCAAAAAAAACTGACAATAATTTGGTGCAAATTTCAAAGTAGAATGGTTTCCTTTCTTTGTTGTACATGATTTGAACGTATTTGAGAAAATATTTCTTCAAATCCGGAGTTCCAGCCACGAAAGTGTCTAAAGTAAAATACCTTAACATCGTAATCGTTTAGTACTGATTGGTTTTAGTCGGTGTTGGTTTTGCTAATTCACATCTTCATTCTATTTCAATACAAATAATTACTTAGCAGTCCCTTTAAAATAAATAAAATTTTAAAGACTAAGATACCCTAAAATAAAATCAACTCTTAAAAAAAATCCTCTCTGTTTTCATTTGGTGCCACCTTTCCTCTTCGCCTTCGAGGCTTCTCAACTGCGACCGCAATCGTTTAGTATATTTGTCATTGTCATACCTTCTAGCATTTTATCGTTCGAATAGTAGCCACAATTCATTGTCGAGCACTAAGCACTTTTGCAGCTATATTTAATGCAAACATATTCAAATTGACTGCATAAAAAAGCAATTTTGCCACTATTTTTGAGCTGCCGGTAAAGGACTTTGTAATGACCCAAACCCGTTGTAAAAATACAGAGTGAATAAAATTTTACAACGATCTAAAGCTGTTGTTGATTTTCTATCCAAAGCCATACTATAGCGGACGTGTAGCGTGTTTCAGTTATTATGTTTAATATATTGTTTGTAAGAGAGGGTAGCAAAAACCAAAATTATATAAATAAAAACATACAGTATTGTGCAGTGGAAAAATATTGGTATATATTGCCTTTGCAAAATATTGTATTTTTTTGTACAATTTTGGAATTTTGCTTCTCTCTCCATATAATACATCTCATATCGCTGACGTATATCTGAAACAATATAATAAACATAATAACCGAGACAAACTAAATAATACACATTCAAATACATCACATCACTGAAACAACATAATTCAAAAGCGAATGTATCATGACTACATTCAATCCACATTTGCTTTCCCTTTGCGCTTGCTATGTGCTTCTTCTTATGAAAATTTCCAGATTCTTACTCGTTTTGACTATCATATACAGAATTGGAACAACAAAGGACGAATATTTTTTGGCAAAAATAAATTGTAGCAATAGCACATATAGTAAAATGTTTTTTTAATCAAAACTATCATATTTAATCCACTGAAATGAATTGAGTTGTTTAAGCTCCATTAAACTTAAATGGTGGCAGCGTAGGAAGAAAGAAAATGACGAACCATCTGCATTTTCCAATCCTTATTGGAAGAAGAATCGAAATTTGAGAACCTAGTTTAGCATCATTTTCAATACTGTGCTTGGGTGTTTAAGAACTTGTGATATCGACGCAAGTATCTATCTATTTTTTTTTTTATAACTTGTGATAGATATTTATAAGTAAATTTAAAAAGTAAATGATTAAAGTGTTTGATGCTCAAACAATTTCCAAACAAGATGTTACTAAATAATACGTTCATCATTCTTTTAATGGATACAAATCTAATTGTGGAATTTGCAATATGTTCATTATGTATAAACCATACTTGTCAAACTTAATTTTTTTTGCATTTGCATCAATGACTATAGAATCACTTGCATATAGAATGCATGTGTTATCAGACACTGATGCGCAAAAGGATAGCTGTTTAATCAGCAGTGGTCAGACAACTATGGGGATTGATCCACTGATTGTTTATCTTTTGGTGATAACTATGTACTAAATCCATTCCACATTCATTACTGCCTATTTGCTTTTTTTGCATACATATAGATTTAGTAGTAAGAATGATCAAACTTATTTGATCAATTTTTTAAAACGGTTTGAAATTCTTTTATATTTAAAGTTTGGGTATGAAATAGTATGGCTTAGTTTGGGTGTTGAGTCTCTGCATAACACTTGAGAATGTTGTCAAGTTTCTATAATAGAATGCACCTACTAGATTATTGGTTATGGCTTGTTTGAAGCATGTTTGATATAGTTTTTTTTAAGTCATATCACTTATGAATATTAAGTTTGTTTGTGCAGGTCATGTTGTGTGTATTGCTATAAATGATAAATAATTGCATAAATTTGAATAACATCATTGGCAATTCTAGTCTGAATGCACGTACTAAGGTATATAATGACTTTCACATTTTGTCGACGGTATAATGTATTAGATTTATAAGAATAACAATTGATATTTGCATTGCCGACAATTTTAACAAAAATCAATTGTTCTTTTATCGTGTCCGCAAAATTTGATACGTTTATGCGTAAAAAACTGAATGAAAATAATATTTAAATGATTGAGTGTGCTTTTCCAATGGGCTACAATTCATATTTTGGTCCAGGTTAGAAACATGAATAATATATCTCTCTGTTTTGCATTGAACTTCAAAAAAAGGAGGTTGTATATATTTTGATATTCAAAGTTTCATAACATCCACTTCCAATGATATTCATAATTAAGTATACATTTTTGAATATACCTTTGGAAGTTCAAGTACATTAATATTTGAATATCAACACACATTATAGCTTCACTTTATGGTTTGAGAATTATCCGAATTAAGTATAAAGGTCCTATTATTTTCTGTGTTGGTTGAATTTTTTATTATGTTGGTTGAATTTGATGTTTTGGGTCAAATTGCATTGGAGATGTTGTGTTATGAGTTTCTGAATTAAACATGGTTGCTTCTTTTCAAATGCATGCAGGAAGACTTGCTCTCTTTATGCCCTCCCGTATATATGTGTGTGTGTGTATACACACATACATACATACATACATATACATACATACATACATACATACATACATATATATATTGGCAAGTTTACTGTTATTGGCATTTTGTAAAAATATTATCGATGTTTTATCATTAAAATTAGTAAATCTACTTTTTATTGTACTAATTGCCGTAGATTACTGGTTTAGCATGAAAGTCATAACTAATTGATAGGTAATGCATTGATAATAAGAAATTTACCGTTATCATAATAACTCTGTTTATTTGTACAAGCTATAATACATTATATGTGATTAAACCGCACACTTTTTTTTCCTTTTATTTATGATATAATATAGATATTGGATTTATTAAGCCAAAGTATAAGAATTAATCATCAAAATTAATTTGAATTATATCCAGTCTCTATAGTGAATTGTGATAATAAAAATGCTTTTCATTCCTTAAATTTTATTACAAAACACAAAACAATAGTATTGAATTAAGTTAACTGAAGTTTGGTCCAAATCTCAGATTCAATCCATGGTAAAAATAAGGAGATTTCTATGGTGAGTTGCTCAAACGTGAACGGAAAGCTGACTCGCTAACAACTGTCATGTCATTTGTCTTTTTCATTTTAGTTAATGATCGAAAGGATTTGGAACTGTACTTATACAAGCATTTTGGTTTGAAATGGAAAAAACAAGGATAATTTGTTAATTTAGGCCAATTTTAAAAACTAATTGCAAATTTTGATCGGTTTTATAACTTATTACAACTATTTTACGCCACATCAGCACCACACGTACTGACGGCATTTGGAATGCCGCAGTACGTTTCTTCTTTGTTTAAATTTGGACGACATTTGAAATGCCTCCAGTATGCGGCATTTCAAATGCCTTTCAGATTTTATTTTTTACAGAATAGTTTGCAGCATTTGAAATGCCGCAAACTAATTTTTTTTCTAAAACGTACCGGCGGCATTTGAGATGTCGCCAATACACGTAGCATTGATTTGGCACGAACTGGTCTATTTTTGTAATTAATTTTAAAACTAGTCTAAATTTGTGATTAGTAAATCCAAAATACATCTGAACGGTTTCACTTTCTCTTGGATTTTTGGACTAAAATGAAAAATAAAAAAATAAGATAAATGTCAGCAAGTCAGCTTCCATTCATGTTTAACCGACTGGCCAAAGCAACCACCTTTAACCAAATCTTGATTCGTCCTTGATTTTAGCGTGGAATGCTTTATTTGAAAAAGAGAGCAGCCGAACTCAATTATGCAGCTGCCAACATGGTCGACTCTTGTCGTGTGATTGGTTAAGTCCGTTATTTTTAATTTTAAACTAAATATTCAGTGGGTTCCTTTGTTAGTAATTCAACCAACAGGATAAGGTGTGATATCAATAGCTGCTTTATGCACATCTGTTGCTAATATTCCTGTTGCATCCTGGGTAGTAACCCTTTTGTGTCATATACTTAGAACCGTTGTATGTCTCATTTGATTTGCCAATGGGAGCAATATGAAATTATTTTTGCAACTTGCCATTGTATCCATTGAGCGGTATTTTTTAATTTTTATCAGAAGTTTTCATATTTCTTTTTATTTATAGGAAATTATTGTCAAGGACAAAATTTCTTAGCATTTTAGCTTCAAGGACCGACCTTCGGTATTTTAGCCTGAAGGACAATGTTCTTTGGGTATCAGTTTTTAGTTATTTATAGCAGCTTTTAGTTATCAGTTTGTAGTTATCAATAGTAGTTTTTAGTTCAATAGCAGTTTTAAAAGAATGTTTGTCCTTATGAATAATTTTGGAAGAATTTTTGTCTTTATGAATAATTTTTAGGAGAGTGTTTGTTTTTGTGGTAAAAATATTGAGATCGTGTCCTTGAGGCTAAAAATATACAAATTTTTGTCCTTTAAATTAATTTCCCCTTTTATTTATCCCTTTAAAAGATATAAACTATAGTCCTTTTGTGTTAAAAAGTTCAAAAATGAAATAAAACCTCATTGATATGATCTCATTATTAGTAGGATCATTTCGGCAGAATTTTAAATCTTTTAGAAATTCTAACCTATTACGATTAAAATAAATCTAAAACAAAATTAACAATAAGAATTAACAAAAAAAAAGCAATGTTATTAATTTAAAATCCAACCAAATCAACAAACTTACAAAAATATTAGATCCAAATTAACAGCTATTTATTTTTTTGTAATTTATGATAAATATTTGTAAGTAATTTTAAACAAGTAAATGATTAAAAAATCTTAGGTGTTCAAACAATTTTCAAATAAGATGCTACCAATCAATATAATCATCATTCTTTCTAATGGATGTAAGTTTAATTGTGGAATTTGTTATATGTTCATTATAAGCCACACTAGTCAAACATCAATTTTTTTTGTTTTTTTAATTTTTTTGTTCTGTTTATTTTATTGCATTTTGCATCTGTGGCTATATAAGCACTTGCACGTAGAATGCATGTGTTATCAGGCATTGATGCATTAAATGATGGTTGTTTAATCAGCAATGTTCAGACAACCATTGGACTGATCAACTAATTGTTATCTTTTATATATATATATATATATATCGTTTGCTTTTATGCATTTAGTATAGACGTAGCAGTAAGAATGCTAAAGGTTATTGATCATTATTTTGAAATTGAGCTTTGTGTTGAAATGTTTTGTGATATTCTTTTATATTGATAATTTGGGTATGACTGATATGCTCCATTTTGGTTTTAAAACCCAGTATAGGATTTGGGAACACTGTAACTTACAATAATCATTTCAATTACTGAAAGTGCATCTCTATATTGAAAAGAACCGTTCTTAAGATGCTGACATGCTTAATAACTAAAGTTATTTATTTTCTATTGTTTTCATTCTTGGTCTAGTGAAATAATGACACTGTTGTACAACAAACGAATAGTTTGATGGAAAAAGATAATTCAGAATGAGAAAATTTAAATGCAGTCTTTCTTATCCTAGAAAAGTAAAACAACATATCAATTTGTAAAAACTTAAAAAATCTACATATACTAAGATATCATTCTGCTAGTAAAAAGCGTCCTAATACTGTATATCCATGTTTATTGTTTTAAGACCTATCTTGAATTTATCAGGATGTAATAAAATATTTTAAATTTTTAGTACATTGACGTTTGAAAATTAAAATATATATTAAAAGATAGATCACGCTTTTCTTTCTAGTCATTTTTTATATTCTATAGTGGTTAGATATATGTATAACAATATTATTTGTTTTATATTTTAAACTTTAGAAAATTTAAATTGTTGTTTATATATTGTTATTCAAAATTTTGTTGAAGATAAATGATTTATTCAACAATGTATACGTATTTGTGCATGGATCATTTAATTTCATAAAGTCTTGAATTTGTTTTGCAATCACAATTACTTTTACTATGACTTCGATCTTGAAACAAATTAATCAAAAAAATGACTGTAATTTGGTGCAAATTTCAAAATATAACAGTGTCCTTCCTTTGCTGTCCATGATTTGAACGTGTTTGAGAAAATATTTCTTCAAATGCAAAGTTCTAGTCACGAAAGTGTCTAAAGTAAAATATCTTAACATCATAATCATTCGGTAATGATTGATTTTAGTCAGTGTTGGTGTTGATAGTTCACATCTTCATTCATTTCAGTATAGATAATTACTTAGTAGCCCCTCTAAAATAAATAAAATTTTAAAGTCTAAGATATTGTAAAATAAAATCAACTCTTAAATAAAATTCCACTCTGTTTTGATTTGGTGCCACCTTTCCTCTTTGCCTTTGTGACTTCTCAACTACGACCGCAATCGTTTAGTATTTTTGCCATTGTCATGCCTTCTAGCATTGTGCAGTTCGAATAGTAGCCACCATTCGTTGCCGAGCACTAAGCACTTTTGCATCTATATTTAACGTAAACATATTCAAATTGACTGCACAAAAAAGCAATTTTGCAACTGTTTTGAGCTGCTGGTAAAGGACTTTGCAATGACCCAAACCTGTTGTGAAAATAGAGTGCGAATAAAATTTTGCAACGATCTAAAGCTGTAGTTAATTTTCTATCCAAAACCATACTATAGCAGAAGTGTAGCGTGTTCTAGTTATTATGTTTAATATATTGTTTGTAAGAGAGGGTAGCAAAAACCAAAATTATATAAATAAAAACATACAGTATAGTGCAATGGAAAAATATTGATAGATATTGCCTTTGCAAAATATTGTATTTTTTTATATAATTTTGGAATTTTGCTTCTTTCTCCATATAATACATCTCATATCACTGACATATATCTGAAATAATACACTAAGCATAATAATTGTAACATTCCTGAGAATTTATCAAGTTTAATTTAGCAACTAAATTTATTTTTGAAAATAAATTGTGCATTAATTAGAGATTTCTAGAATAAATGAATAATTTTTGATTATAAATAGAAATTTAATTAGAAATTTAAGTGTAAGTATCTTACAAATAAATATTGGATTTAGGAAAAACAAGATGTATATTTATATAAATGAATTATAAATTGGAATTTGAGATTTATAAGATTTCAAAATAAAATGCATTAAAAATAAATTAGAATTTAAAAACTTTAAAAGGCTAATGATAGTTTGTTTTCTAAAATATTAAATAAATGTGGAGATGTAATAAATTTCAAAAGATTATTTTTAAAGATTTAATTATCTTATATAAATAAATATGACTATTGTTAATATGAAATTTAAATTTTTAAAACCCTTCTTTTCTTTATAAAATTGTACAAAAAATAAATAATAAAATAATGTATGAATGAAAATTGTAAAAATATATAAGTATATAAACAAGTTGAACAAAAATTAAATGTAAGAAAATAATTGGAATAAAATTTTCTTGTGTAAATATAAATATAAACATGAAGGAAAATGTAAACAATTTTGAAATAAAGGCATATGTATACATGTATATACCAAGGAATAAAAGTTATGTTTATTTATAAAATAAATATGATATAAAAATTTATTAAAGAAAATTCTTTTATCTTTGAAAATTACAAATGTAGACATACATAATGGAGATAAGTAAGCAAATCAACATGCATAGATTCCATAATCAATTTCACTTTACACATGGCATTCAAATTATTTAATTGAATAAAATAATGGAATTTAAAATTTTGAAAAGTTTTCATTTCCCTATATGCCATCATTAAATATCTCAGCAAATCTGAAGCACAGTAGAGGGAAAATTGAGTATCTTATATCTCAACTCCCAAGGAAGAAAGAAAGAAAAAAAAGTGAAAAAAAAGAAACAAAAAAATCAGAAAAGAAGATCTGTCATTCTCTAAAAATCTGAAACAAAATCCTTGAATTTCAAAGAATTTCAACCTGGAATAAGTGAGAGCTTCAGATTGAAACTCAGTTTCAAAACCAAAAAGGAGAATCAAAGTTCAATGAAAAAAAGAAAGCAACCTGGAAAACAGAATGAAACCAAGAAAGAAAAAAAATGAAGAGCAATGTAGAGCTTCAGTTTTTAAAAAAAATGGCAGATCACAAACAAATCTGAAAGTATGCAAGTTCAAGGCTTCAACAAGCTTCAGATTTAAAAGTTTCAAAGTTCAAACCAAAGTAAAGAAGGAAAATTTAAATCTGGAAATCAAAACCTAGAAGAAACAAGTTTGGCTGGAAAAAAAAGGGATGAAGGTAAGTAAATTTCTTTTTTAAAATTTGAGTTTGATGTTAATAGTCAATAATGAAACAAAACCAAAATGCAGATTCAACTCGAAAACAAATGTAAATTGAAGTTTGCGGCCTAGAAAATAAAATGCCTGCCTCTGTTCAACAGAAACCAAGTTCCTCTGTACTTTGTCAAAACACGGTAAGCAAACCTTCATTTTCTTTTTTTTCTTTTTTTTAAATCTGGTGCATATATATAAGTTTGGCCTCTCTGATTCCAATACCCTGTGAGCAAATTTAACCTTTGAAACTTGATTTTTCTTCATTCTCTTAAATGATGGTTTGATATGCGCTGTTTTTGTTTGGGTATGCAAGTTTTTTCCACTGAATGTATGCTTACATGCCTGTATGCATTTGCATACTTCTATTTGACAAGGTCATGGTTGCTTACAAATGGATTTTTATCTCACCATCAGAATCCTTATAAAGTATGGTATTTAAAGGGAAATTTATAATAATGATGTAATACAGATTTTTAAAGATAAAAATAAAAGAATTTATTTATGTATATTATCTGGAAAAATTTAATTACTGTGAGAAAACCCTTTGAAACTCAACTTTTTTTTAGTGAGTAATAGTTTATTTTTAAAATCTTAAGAATGTAAATTGGCTGCCTGACTAAAATATGGATTAAGCATGCTTGCTATATGTGTTTTTTTTCTGCGTATATGTAGATGTTTATATGGATGTTTGAGCCTGTTGTTCTTTTTTTTCTATTAGAGACCTCCCTGTCTTAAAATATCCAGGGTCAAGTTTTTTCCAAAGTTCATTCTCTATTAATTTAATCACTGATAGGATTGGGTATTTAAAACAAAATTGTTAGTTCATTGATAAAGTAAGCTTTTAATTTTTTTTAGATAAAGAATAATTTGGAAATCCCACTGGAAAAAAAAGGAAGAAAAAAAACAGTGCTTGTCTGGAACACTTGTTCTTCCCTGTCTTGACACATGCTTTAAAAACATGAGTTAAAAATTCCAAATCTTTGTATCTGGTCATTGATTAACTTTGCGTTCAAATAGACTAGTTAAGTTTAAACTCAATCTACGAAAAAAAATATGAACAAACACTTTAAGTTGGAAATTACTAGTATCTGGAAGAAGAGAAAAAAAATAGAGGAAATTCTCGATAACATGATAAAAAATCAAGTGTCAAAATTTTGCAATCCAATTTTATAACTTGAAACATCTTTGGAAAAGATGATTTTTAAGATAAAAATCATAAAATCTAGTTTAGTATTTCTCGTGAAACCCTAAGATGACCAGAAATGGGTTTCGAGGCAACTGCTAATGATCTCTAGAAGATGAGGCCTCGGGGTTTCGTCAGAAGGTGGAGGAACTAATGGGGAGTCTTGGAAAAATGACCGGTCGAGCATTTGACCATCGAGGTGTCGTCGGCGAGTCAATTTGTGTTTCTAAACCTAATTTTGGTCAGACTGTCAAAAGAGGCAATGCCTAATCTTTGGAGGATCGGGTCGTACCGCATTCTGGTGATGGCTTCGTGGAAAGTTCGTGGAGGTGTGATAGTGGTTTCAGAGGTTAAGATGGTCGGCGGCCTGAGCTCGAGGGGATTGGCCATGGTGATGGGTTCCTGTTTTTGGTCTGAGTGATTCGATTTTTAATTGAGGCACGGAACAGTAATTGGATGATCGGAGAGGGTCGCTGTGACGTACGGTGACGTGGCTGAGGGTTCGACGGAGGTCGGAGGCGACTCCGGCGCTGGTGCAGGTGCACGGTGTAATTTTTGGTGTCAGTGGATGGTGGTGGTTGGGATGGAAGATCACTTGAAGGCGTTCTCGTGGGTTTATGACGTTGGCTTGTGTGTTGGCTCGAAGTAGATATAAGCTATGCCAGGTTTATTACTTAAATAAATTTTAAGTTGGAAAAAAAAACGTACACGGGTGAGTTGAGAGGAAAGCTTGAAGCAGGGGTGTGTTTTTCTCGGGCGAGGCTTGAAGCAGGTCTCGGGTTGGTGAATAACGAACAGTTTTAACTTTGAACACATTTTAAAACAGGTTAGCACCTATATTTTAAACAATTGTTTTGGTTTATAATTTGTAAAGGATTTAAGAAAATTTTTAACTACAAATAATTAAGTTTTAAAATTATATAATTTGTGACATTATTTATTTATCATTTTAAAACGAATGATAAAATTAATTAAGATAAAATGATGTTTTGATTTACCTTAATTTCTTGAATAAATTAATATGTTAGTGATGATAAATCATAAGATTTATTAATGAGTAAATGATTAATTAAGATAAATGATTTATAATTACTTAAATGATTCAAGAATAGTTAATTAATTAATGTAAGGCTAATCAATTAATTAAAGTGATTACGAAATTATTATTAATCAGGAAGTAATTAATTAAATTTTATAATAAATTAAGAATAATAAATTGAAGGATTAATTATTAATTAAAGGTAAATTAATGATTAATTAAAAGATAATTGATTAAAATATTTGTAGTTAACCGATTATTAGCTAACCAATAGAAATTTATTTAAAGGCAAATGATCTGGTTTAAATTTATCAGATGTGTTAATTAATTTTCTTATGGACGACTGTATTCTATGGAATGTTGTGAATTGTTTGATATCCTCTACTATGTGATGCTTTATGTTGTGAATTGTTTTTAATTCAAGCAGTGACGAATGTGATTTATTTTATCTGTGACGAATGCATACTATTTACCTATGAACCTATGTATGGGAGATAAGCGTTATTGGAATATACCACTTATCGATTTTGTTATACTTGAATCTATGAAGATTTGTAATGTTGCACTATTGTGTAAAACCCCTAGACTACACTTTTGCACACACCAATATGGATTTCACGTGGAAATCGGTTAAGTCACAGATAATTTAAATTTAATATTTTTGGAAATTGAGATTTTAAATTTCAATAAATTTTGAAAATGGAATTTGGGATTTAATATGAAAGAGCTTGAATATCTTGATAAGGGTTTTAAAATTTTAAGTAATTTGAATTTAAATTCAAAATTTGGAATTTAATCCCATGTTTGAAAATTTTGGTTTAAAGATGTCATACACGTTATAAACGTGTTTATATGGATTTAAAATCTTTTTACAAGTATGGTTTTGAGAATTTAACCCAAGGATTTTAACTTGCATAAATTGAAATTTTCCGAAATAAAACTATTGTTTTTCAAATAGTAAAAGCTTTCATATGAGATATGAATTTCCAACTTGTGTTAAAGTGTTTTTCCCAAGTTTGAAAAAAAAATGGTTTTCCAAGTTATGAATAAACCTTTGGAAACGGGTTTGAAAACTATAAATTAAATCTTAATTTAAAGATTTAATTGAGTTAATCCAAATTGAAATGAAAATTGTTTTGAAAATCTATGAATAGGTCTTTGTGAAACTGAATGAACTTTGTGGAATAAATCTTTTTGTTTAAAGATTTAGAATGGTAATTTGATTAACCATTTAAAAGTAAGGTTTGGGGTTTTATAAGTTGTGACTTAACTGAAATCCCATATCCATATGTTTTTAAATATCGTGCTCGCTATTCGGTTTAGCCGGGAGAGGACCTTGTGTCATATAGCCCATTCCGAATAGTGATAGGACGTTATGGATTGCAATTGAAGACCGGTGTTGAAGACCGGGTGTCTTCAAGAACGAGACTGCATCAGGACCTCACACCCCGGAAATGATCGAAATAGGAAAGATGCGGCAAGGTTATGAGGGTCGCGCCCTTTAGGGTTTGTCATTCCCTTCTGGAAATGGGTGGTATCGTGGTATGGAGCCCAGATACTTACTCATGTGGATACTGCAGTTCTATTACTTTGTGATTGCTTTGTGGTTGTTGGATTAGAGGTACCTCGGATAAAGGTCCCAAAGGACCGAGGGATGGCACGCTCGTGTAGTAGTTACCTAGTTACAGAGGTAACCCGGCCTTGTATTGGCAGAGATCTAACCATAACGTTAGGTTCTCGGGACATCCCGCCAGAGGCGTACCCATGTGGCAGTAGGAAGTTCCTTAGCCTGACCATTTGTTGGAAATCCATTCTTCAATACGCGCCTTATACGACTTTAGTTGTATTACCTGCCATTTACTTATGGTGGCGCCCCACTGTTTAGATGGTAGCCATAGTAGGCATACGATACTGGTCGTATGTTGGCTATGATTTATATTATACTTTCGAAATGGTTTTCCACACTTTGCACTTATAATAATTATATCAAAGAATTTCTCTTATCAAGCATGTTTGACTATCATAAGGAGAAATCTCCTCCAATTCTGCGTTTGCATTGTGTGTGTGGCGGGAGGCCTTATGGTAGTTTCATTTTCTAAAAAGCATTGCGGATTTCAAACTTAAATTCTTTGCTTGTTTTAAAGTCCAAATGCTTTTGTTTGCTCATACCAGTCCCACGACTGACCTGGAGTTTATTGTTCCTTTCCTAAATTCTGGGTGCCCACTATTTTCCCTCACGGGCAGTCTAGAGTTGGGTTTTTCAGATAATCAATAGTAGGAGTAGATTCGGTAGCTTTCAGCCTAGGATTTGGCAATCGCTTTCAGACCAGACTTGATTATCTTTGTGCATCGTGATTTGGAGTTCGAGCTATTGCTGGATTGGTGTTTTGAAGATGGAGTTCTTTCTTGAAGACCATATTGGAGATTTTTTTGTTCCGCTGCTAGTGTTATCCTTTTCTTTCCGTTGCCATTGTCTTGTATCATATCTCTGATGTATATTGATATTCATTATATCATTCTGTTGTATCATGTTGTATATTGATATATGCTATTCATTTCTTCCGTTGGACTGTACGTAATGTGTTATAAGCTCCGGCACGACTCGAATTTCGACGTTTGAATCTACGACATTTAAGTACAAGTGGAGTACGGATGTCGATTTTCGATCGCTGGAATTTGGATTGTGACAATAACCGAAACACACTAAAACATAATTCACATTCAAATACATCACAACACTTGAAACAATATAACTAAAAAGCCAATGTATCATTACTACATTCAATCCACATTTTCTTTCCCTTTGCGCTTGCTGTGTGCTTCCTCTTACGACAATTTCCAGATTCTTACTTATTTTGACAATCATATACATATACAAAATCGGAACTGCAAAGGACAAATAATTTTTGGCAAAAATAAATTGTTGCAATAGCACATGTAGTAAAATGATTTTTTAAATCAAAACCAACATATTCAATCCACTAAAATGAATTGAATTGTCTAAGCTCCATTAAACTTAAATGGTATCAACGTAGGAAGAAAGAAAATGATGAACTATTGCATTTTCCAATCTTTATTGGAAGAAGAAAAGAAATTCGGTATAGTTTACTGTGTAAAGGTAAGCAATTGATCAACATCCCAATTTATTAATTTATTGATTCATGTTTTAAGCTATTCACAAGGTACGTATAAACAATGGTTCCCTTGTTGCATATATGAACATAACCATACATTCATAATCATCCTCATTAAGCCAGAAACAATGGAGCAAAATGCATCTTGAACAGTTAAAATCAGAAGTGTAGAGCAAAATGTGATCATTTCTCATTTCCTACCGATCCATCTTTTGCTGCAGTTTATTTTATATTGGGCTATTCTTTATTTTCTCAGCCCATAAGCTCTACATACTGTTATATAAACATAGTATTGTATCTTATTTGTATTATTCTAAACCGATGTACAATTTGAATCATCAATACAATTCAATCAAATTCTTCAATTCAAAATTATTCTGTAAATCAGATTTCTCAAATTGGTATCAGAACCAACATAGCTTAACAACAATTCAAATTGGCCTTTCAATCTGAATAACCATCAGATCAGATATCATCATCTGATTATCAGATTCCTCATCAGAGATTTTCTCATTATTTGAAGTTCATTAAGAATTTTCTTTCCTAAGTTTGTGCCATAGCAGAAGATATTGAATCTTGGTTGCAACTAGACTTTCACTTATTAAGTTTCATGCAAATTCAATCAAATTTCATAAGAAATTCATCATCAGAGTCAAGAAAATCATCAAGAAATTGTAAAGAAAGCTGTTACCTCGCCAAGAACTCATCAGCTATTTCTCATCATTTGAATTCAGGCTGTAACTGACATGTTCCCACGTATCTGATCTTTATTGACCTTGTAAGTTCCTTAATTTTGTTCTTTATTTTCTTTCTTTCGAGTTAACATGGCAGGAGATAATGATAGTTCTTCCACCGCTGATACATCATCAAACCCTTGGCAATCTGCCACTGAAAGTTTGATAAAAACCGTGATAAGCCTGCAGAGCCAACTGTCTATGGAAAGTTCACGTGGAGACTGTTGTCAGGGACTATAGCCTTGACGCATATCTTCTTGGCACCATCTCAATACCACCAATGTTCATAACCGATCAAGAAAATAAAACTGTGAGTAATGAAGAGTATTTAAGGCATCAAAGACAGTATAGCATAATCTTCTCATGGTTGTTATCATCATAAGTGTTAAGTTACTACCACATGTTATTGGAACAAAACAACCAATGGGATATGGACTACAATAGAGATAATCTTTAACTCTCAGTCTGTAGCCAAAGTCATGCACTACAAGAGGCAATTACACATTAGAAAAATAATCTGTCAATGGGTGAGTATGAAACAAAGGTTAAAGCAATATATGATCATCTTGAGGCAGCAGGACACAAGATTTCAAATGTTGAACAAGTTTTAATCATTTTAAGTGGTTTAAGTGAAGAATATGAGGTTGTAGTGGCAGTCATATCATCATAAAGGACTACACCTTCAATAGAAGATGCGCATTCAATTCTTCTTGCTTATGAAGGAAGAACTGAATACAAAAAACCTGGTGAATCTGAAGTGTCTATCAATTATGCTTCAAGTTACAGGGATAAAAACCAATACAACACTAAGCCAAATCAGCATCAATTGAGAAATAACCAGTCAGCAAGAGGAAGATGCAGAGGAAAATGGAACAACAACAACAAGCCAAGATGTCAAATCTGTGAAAAAGTTGGTCTCATAGCTCCAAAATGTTACTTCGGACTAAACTTAAACTATGTACCATGGCAGATGACAAATAATTAGAGAAATGTAAACATGAGTGCAAATATTGCACAAGCTCAACAAGATTCAAATAGTCAGTCAGAGGACTGTAGAAACCAGATTACAAAACCAGAACATATTCAAGATGAAGCACGGTATCTCAGTTCTGGAGCAACCAATCATTTAACAAGCAATCTTGACAATCTTAATCTTGGAAATAAAGAGGACAAAGGTAAACAATCAATTTGCATGGGTAATGGTGAGTCTAATAGAATTACTCATACTGGAAAAGCTTATATCAAAGGTGCTAGACCAAAGAGGCAGCTTCATATGTCGCACTTGGCATATTTTGTAATAATTACATGTTACCTGAACATGGTCTATGAACTGGGATTTTGCAATCAATTTGGAATATTTTAAAATAGAATGTGGAGTTTGTTTGTTGTTTATAATTTTTCCTACAAGAATACCAAAGGTGTAAGTCCTATAGAAAGGCTATTTGGTGTTAAACCTGATTATCATGCTTTGAAATTTTTTGGGTGTTTATGTTTTCCATAGCTAAATCAATAAAACACAAATAAATTACATTTCAGGTCTAAACCATGCACTTTCTTAGGTTATTTCCCCAATCAGAAAGAGTACAAATGTCTGGATAACAGTGGAAATTTTTTTGCCAGCAGACATGTTGTTTTTAATGAATCTGTGTTTCCCATTAGCAGCTCAGACATGATGACAACCAAAAAGGTATACAATCCATGGATCTCCGTACGTGGTTTACCTGTATATACCAAAGCTTGGTATTAGAAGGAGACTGAGAGGACTGCAGGAACTATTGATTCATAACTTGATATGCCTGATCAGCCAAGCTATGAAGCAGCAGATGAATCCAACTATCACAGTCAGTCTCCTACCTGCACAAATGATCAAACTCATCAAGTCAGCAATGAGTTTGCAGACACTCAATATAATCAATATAGAAGCAATGATGAATTTGCAAGCATAGAGGTTTCTCAAGTAAGGTCTAGCCACCCAATGATCACTAGATCAAAGAGTGGTACATTGAAACCAAAACTCTACACTACAGTCAAAATGACTGAAGAGCCAGATACTTTTGAACAAGCTATAGAGGACAATAATTGGAAAGCTGTCATGGATGAAGAGTACAATGCTCTTATTAAAAATGAAACATGAGAATTAGTCAATCCTCCTAATAATATAAACATTGTTGGTTGCAAGTGGACTTAGAATTGAAGAAAAATCCAGATGGTATAATTAACAGATATAAGGGTAGACTTACAGCAAAAGGGTACACTCAACAATATGGGTTTGATTTTATTGAAACATTCTCTCCTATGGTTAATCCAACTACCATTAGAGTATTTTTTTACTATTTCTCTACACAAACCGTGGAAATTAGACAGCTTGATGTAAACAATGCATTTCTAAATAGAGTATTGCAAGCAGAAATTTATATGGAACAACCACAAGGGTACAACCAAATTTTGAACTATGTTTGCAAATTAAACAAGGCAATATATGGTCTTAAGCAAGCTCGAAGGGTTTGGTTTGAGATGTTAAAAACTACACTGATTAGATTGGGATATTAGTCTACCAAATCTAATAATTCTTTATTTACTAGAATAAGTAAAGAGTCTATTATATATATTTTAATATATGTTGATGACTTACTTATTACATGCAACAATGAAGCAGCAATCAATGATCTTATCCAGTATATAAACAAGTAATTTTCTGTCGAAGATCTTGGAAATCTAAATTATTTTCTGGGCACAGAAATTATCATAAATTTAAGCTCAGAAATTATTCTAAGTCAGAGAAAGTACATCAATGAAATATTACACAGCACAAAGATGGATAAAGCTAACCCTTAACCAACACCCATGATATGCGACCATCAACTTTCAGAAAACAAGGGAGAACCAATATTTAATGTTAAACAATATAGAAATGTTGTGGGAGCACTACAATATGCTACTATAACTAGAACTGATATTGCTTTTAGTGTTAACAAAGTGTCAATTTATGTAGGAACCTCTTAATGAGCATTGGAGTGCTGTGAAGAGGATATTAAGATATCTAAAAGAAACTGCTACTTTGGTTTATCTCTAAAGACATGCAAAATCTTAATGTAACTGGATTTTCTAATGCTGATCGGGCAACAGATCATGATGATAGAAAATCAATTTCTACTTACTGCATCTATATTGGGGACAATCCAGTTTCATGGTGTTCATAAAAGCAATCAACCATATCTAGATCTAGTACTGAAGTTGAATGTAGAAGTGTGGCTAGTGCAACTGCTGAAATATTATGGATACAATCTTTGCTCAATGAACTAAAAATCAAAACTGAGCTAAAACCAACACTATGGTGTGACAACAAAAGCACTGTATATGTGTCTGCTAATCCAATCTTACACTCCAAAACAAAACACATGAAAATTGATATATATTTTGTTCGTGAACAGATAATTAAATGTCAGTTGAAAGTCAATCATTTACTTGGGACTTACCAAAGAGCGGATACTTTTACCAAAGCGTTGTTGGCCATAAATTTGGTAAGATTCAAAGATGATCCGAAAGTAAAGCAACTCTCATGTGACGACCCAAAAATCCATACCCTTTGAATCGACAATAATCCACACATGCCCGACCCAAAAAGCACACACTGACGGAAAGTCAACAAAAAGAAAAGAAGAGAGAAGATAGAACCAAATAGAATAATACAGAATCTCACATCGCAGTGGAAAATATATAATATCATATCAATGATCTTTACAATACAGAAACTGTATATATATACACACACACATCAATCAGAGTTCAACAATCAATCAATGGTTATCAGCCTAAACAGTTATAATAACATGTCCTTACAAATGCCGATAATATAAAACAACAAACAAAGCACAACGGATAATCAATAATCAAAAAAGATACACGTATACGAAATGAAGATCTCCAGCTCTCCTACTGAAGCTCCAATAGCACCAATCTGAACCTGTAAATATAATCGGTCTGACCCGAGCATTGAAAGGGAAGAACGCCCAGATCAGTCTGGTAAACCAGCGCGAGAAACACACTCAACTGAATTTATTAAATTACCAAACTTTTCCTTTATCAAAATAAAAGTATGTCGTAAGACAAGTCCACACATAAACACGGACGTGTTTTTACCTTACGATAACTAAAACATTTCATATTAAATCCTCTTATATTATAATAGTGTCTATTGCATAAATGATATTTAAAATAGCCGAAATTGTTACCATTACTAAATTCCAGCATACTAGGCTCTGCAAATAAAATGGCAGGTACGTAGTGGAGTTTGGATTTCCATACAAATGACCAGGTGAAGGGACTACTTTCCGGCAGTACATCTCTAGAAGAATGTACCGAGAAACCATCACAAAGTTTCTCTACCAACACAAGGCCGGCCCACCTCTATAACTAGATGGTACCGAATATTCCATCCTTCAGTTGTTACCGACCTTTACCGAGGGCCCTCTAGCATACAAACTACAATAATTAGATACACGACGTCATAGCGTTATCTGGAAGAGGATGATCATACCCCAATGGGAATGACCCACTTAGCCCTGCTATATCTAACCCTGTTTTGGTCATTTTCGGTTGATGAGGCCTGATAAGGTAACGGTTACCTTTCACAATCACATATCACATCACTTTGAATGCCACACGGCCATTTCCTTTTGACTACTAATTGCCTTCCACAAAAATACAACCCTTAAGCTCATACGTCTCAAGGAGGGTGTTAAACTAAGAGAAGTTGCCTTCTCCGCCGCCACTGACGTACGTTAGTAAAAACTAATGTACGCAATCTTTTAGAAATGCAATGTCAGACAAACATCCATACAAGTTGTCCAGGAACAGGGCAAATCGAAGGTACTTTCCTACCACATCCTATCAGGAAATCCCTAGGATTCGTAGCGAATAGTCCTTGCATCAGATATTTCATAATGAAGAGACCGCTGCTGCTGGATGTATATTAGGATTTTAACCCCAAACGATCAACAAGCAGTCTTCCAGTATGAAAATCCAGAATATCAATATCATTACAAGCAACTTGCACAATCGTCGCATATACGTTGGTCCGAAGTGGTTTTCAGATAAATCTGATCCCGGCCTCTTCGCACCAACAACGCAAAAGCGTTTCTCAACCTCACACAGAAACTAAGTCTCATAGACTTATCAAATTTCCAACTTTCAACTTGCAATCCTTCGGGCCAAGAAGGAAGCTCGATAGATTGGAGTAATACTCTGCACTATACGAATCGACATCCTCAAAACAAACGATAATCAAGCATACATAGAAGGCTACGTACTAAATGTACGACTAAATAGTTCTTACGTCAAGTCGAGAAACTAAAATTTTGGCCAAGTCTGATAGTCGGTAATTTAACTATCAAAGCAAACAAACAAATATTTAGCATCATAACAATCACTAGGCCCTTTTAATTAATCTTTTTTTATTAAATCATTGCCAAATATTCACTTCAATTTATCTTTAAAAAAATATGATCTCAAAATCATTTCAATACTGAAAAACATTTCCATATACTTATTTAATAATAAGTAATTCACAAATCTATTTATTTTCAACACTTAGAAAATATTATATATACTTAAATCACGATTAAATATATATTTTATTCTTTAAGGAAAACATTCTTATTTAACACATTTATTTGGGTCAAAACGAATGTTGCGTAAAACATCGTTACGGCAACCCAAAATTAACAATATAGGGATTGGAAAATAAGAGAGATATATAAACCCCAATACTATACAAAAACATTTCCTTTCGAAAATCATTTACTATAACAACAGTGTTATAGTCCATCATTTCCTTACTTCTCGAAAATGTCTATTTCAACAATGAATGTTGAAATCTATGGTTTCAATATTTAATACATTTTAAAACATCTTTAAATCGTTTTACTCCATTTAAAATATAACTTCCAAAACATTTATTTAATTCTAAAGGTTATTCACTTTCCGAAGCATATCTTTTTTATTCAATATATTATTCACTGTCCAAAAACGTGAATATAGTTTCCCAACCAAATTCATTATCATTACAACATTTAATTTAAAGGATTATCCACTATCCAAAATCATGGATATATCTCCTTTAATAACTTCTAAATTTAACTTATCAATTTCAATTGATTTCGGATTTATAAACCAATGTTTATAAATTCACATTTATATTTTACAAAAACTTCAATATACAAAATTCCTTTGTTTAACAAATTCCATTTATTATTTTATAAGAACTTCAACTTATAAAATCCCTTAATTAACAACTTCTATTTATATCTCATTCAAATGCCAAAATCCAATTTATAAGTTAGTTACTTATAAAGCATTTATTTTACAAATTCATTTATTTTATAACTTCACAATTACAAATCTTATTCACTTATAAACTCCATTTATAACTTCATTTTAACACTTATAAAATTCGTTTTATAATTCTAATATTCTAATTTATAAAATATCAATTTTATAAATCTCCTATATAAACCATTTTTCAAAATAGTTAACTTCACATTCCAAAAATCATATTCTGGTTTTATTTCACAAAAATCATAATTTCAATTATATTTCCCCAAACGTCATAAATTTTATAACAATAAAAATTATAACTTTCATTTATTTAAAATAAATCCATTCCTTTAACACTTTAAAATTCAACAAAATGTATATTTTCAAAATCACTTGGAAATCATTACTTTTACATTTTTAAAATTTCAAAATATGGCCCAATGCTGCAACAGTACTAAATACAGCAATCATGGCATCCAAAACATCATGTATCATATGGTATCATCATATATCACAATATCTGTAAATAAATCAATACAGGTGAGGAATCCAGTTGGATCCCTCCAACCTATCACCTGCAACAAATATACATATTAGGAATATATGTACAATATCCGCTTCGAGGCAGACGTGCGTACAAAGGGTCATCCGCTCATACACGAGAACATATAGGGTCATCTGCTCCACTAAGAAGGAATTATCCAAATACCAATCAATATATCATATATCATCCACGTAATCATCAATCATCATATAATAAATTATTTCTCATTATATAAAAATATCAGTAAGTCAAAAAGAGTGATTGTACTCACATTGCTTGTAGTCGTCGCGATAGCGATTTAATCCGATAAAAATTAAATAAGCATTTAATTTTAACCAAAATTTTCACTAGCTCAAATAAATCCCAATCTAGGTCCATAATGTAGTTCTCATCAATACGGTTCCAACGCAATTTGTTTCGTCAAAAACGGACCTCGTATGAAAAAGTTATGACGATACAAAGTTTATAAGAATTTAAATATAATAAAATCTGTATAATATTTTTATTTTTTTAATCTAGCTTCGATCGTGACCGTTCGTCGATGCTTGATGAAATCTAGCCGTGATTTACATCTTCCATTGTGTGAAAACCTACAGAGTTAAAGAACCAATCGGCCGCAGTTGTTTGGTGAATTATCACGGCCACCACGTCCACTTCAACACCGATCAGGCTTCCCCACGATGAAGCCCTACCTCGACACTACCCTCGGCTACAAGCACGTGCAGCTCGATCGTGCCTTTTCCTAGGAAATCATGTCCAAACACGAAGCCTTCTCGAGCCAATTATGATTAAATGTCGCCGCCATAGTCGATCTTAGCCGTTGATCTCGTAGTACTCGAGGAGCTTGACCTTTTCTATAACGACCCGTAAATTTTCGATAATTAAATAGCTAATTTAATAAGATTTCGTGATTTAAATGTTAGAAACAATTTGTGATTCGTTTGGAATAGTAATAACTGGAATGAATTGCAACAATAATTATCCAAGTAATGAAAAATAAAAGCTACTTAGTGAATGCCTTTGCAATCAATAGTTGAATAGGATAATAAATGTTGAATTCATTGGGTAAAATAGAGTAATTGATTGATAAGAAAAATCTATTTAAAATCAAATATTGAATATTGAACAAGTAAATGGTTTAAATTAAATATTTAAAACTTATTGAATAATTGAATAACTGTAAAATGAAAATAGTGTTCTAAATTGTGAATTCGTTTTAAAAGTTGAATCTTATAAGTTCGTTGTGAATATTTCAAAGATAGTGATTTAAGAATAATCAAATTTGTTTAAATTTAATATTACCAATGTTTGAATAATTAAATTCCGAATTTGATATGATTAATTTGATATTGAAATTTAATATATGGAAATAGAGTGAATAACTGAAATTTGGTTTAATATGATTCAAATTGGTTTCCAAAGTGAATGCAAGTTATATTGGGATTATAATGGAGTTAATAAGATTTTAAAATTGAAATTTATTGGATAAATTGAATAACGGGTTTAATATGATTAAAAATGATATGTAAAAATTTTATTTTATCATAGTAAAGTTAGAATGATGTTGTAGAACTTTTAAAATAGAATTAAAAGTAAATTTGTGAAAATTGAATATTTTAATATTAAATTGACGAGTTAAAATAGCCATTTTTCGAACAGTCTCGGATTTCGACGAAACTAGTTTCATCGGATCCGTAACGTGATATTATTGTAAGATTTCAAATTTCGTGTCAATCGGATTTACCGTTTGTCCAGGGCGAGCCAAAACACATAGAAATTCGTTTAGTCGGTTTAATTTAAATTTGATCGTTTATTTTCGTAACACGCACATACGATCGAACTAGCTTCCGAAACCTTTTCCATTGCGTCCGGAATAGGGGTATAACATTATGAATGCCTAGCGGCATGCCCTGATAGGGGTTCGAGATTTCGACTTGCGTAGATCGAGGTATTTTGAAATTTAAATAAATATTTTAATTAGTCAATCTCCTTTTCAGTTGCTATCCCATCTTTTCACTGTACCTTTGACCCATTCAAACACGCAAGAGCCTCTCCTTCCCTTTTAATAACTGCACGCAAGCTTCAGGCAGAGAAAAAACATAAATCCAACTTTTAAAAAAAAATATTTCTTGCAAAATTTTCAATGAAAAAATCCCAAACGTCTTCCTAAAATCCTATTTTTGAATTCTCTTCGATTTGGTATGCTTGTTGCTGGGTGCGGCAACTATTGGGGTCGAGGCCGTCCATAGGCGTGAACTAGGGTTGGAAATCGTGGAGGATATAGGCTTCGATTCGCGAAACGGAGCTTTGATTTGAACTCGTCGTCGAAGATAGCATCTCGGGTCAAGTTTTGGTGGTGTGCGGCTATGGTTTGGGACGCACGACATTTCGCGTCATGCGCGAGCTGGCTCCAGTCGCGACTTCAAGGGTGTGGCCGAGCTCGAAGCTTTGTGGTCGAGGTGATGGAGGCTTCGAAGAGAGGTAGTTTGGCGAAGACGGCATGTCGAACGGAGTACCGAAGCTCCGTATCACTGGGATTGTGCACGCGCGTGAATGGGTTCTTCTCTGTTTTGTGTATAGGGAATGGTTACAGGGAGTTTGGGGAAGAAGCTTGAGTGGGCTGGGCCTCTTTTGTTTTCGGTATGGACAAATTTTAATATATATATATATAAATTACTTTATAAATTCAAATGTCGATAACTTATAAAATGTATAACTCTCACATACGAGGTCCGATTGAGACGAGACTTTTTGCGTTGCGATCGTGATGGCGAGAGCTTCGAAATGAAGCGGGTTTGGAGTCGTGTGGAGCTAGTTTGAATTTAGGGTAAAATTAAACGCTCGTTTAATTTTATTCGAAACAAAACGCTGAAACGGCATTGAAATCAAGGTGAGTGTTTTATAACGCTCACAACGTACTGAATATCTTTAAGATAGTTAAATTTGACATTATGAAGTGTTATGAATTTTATTTGTCGTTGTTTGATAAATTTAATTGCCATATAGATTGTCATTTGAATTAACCGTTGAAAATTAAATTGACCGTTAAAATTGAAATTGAAATTGAATTGCGATAAAATTACCTGACATTGATAACTATGAAATTGCTATGAATTGTATTGTCTATTAGATGATCTATTTCAATGGATGCTATTGGTTGATATTTAAATGTTTGGATGTTTATTGCTTATATATAACCTGTTATGCATACATATGACAATATGACTGATTTAAGTGATATATATTCATCCCTGACATTTAATTGAAATAAATAATTACTTGGCCATAGGGTAGAAAATTATATACGGACACCGAATTGGCTAAATTAATAATTTTTAAAATCGTCGATTTGAAATTTATTTAAATGTTTTGATTTAAAAGTTATAAATAGAAATCAATTTATAAAAATCGAATTTATCGAAATTGAGTTTGGAATGTTGAAATAAAATTTGGTTAAAAGAAATTGTTAAATAATTAAAGTGGAGACTTTGGAATTTAAAAATGGGGATATGATTGAATTTCGTAAATTGATTTGTTTAAAGATTTAACCTTAATTCGAGCTTTGAATATTACTAAATAAAAGCGATAAAAGGATATTTTGAAATTGAGCTTGAAATTGAATTATATTGTAATTGGGTTTTAAATTTGAATACTGGAAGATAATTTTGTTGAGTATTATAAATTGATATTTTGGAAAATCAAGCTCCAAATCGATATAAATTGAAATTGAATAAATTAAAGGTTAACGTAAAATTGAATTAATTTGAAATCAAAGTTGACATTGATTTGAATTGAAATCGAAATTGAATCGGTGGAATGGAAATTGAAATTGATTTGAATTGGGAAGTTATAATTGAAATGGATTGGTTTTGAAGCTGTTTTATTTTGTTTCCAATTACTCGGTTATATAAACCATTTTTGAATACTTAAAATATTTTAATCTATTTTAAATCTACTTAACACAATTTAAATTATTTTAAACTAATTTATCTATTTCAAATTCGTTTTAAGATTTTAAGTATTTTAACTATTTTAATTATTTAAACTACTTCTAAACTCCTTAAAACTATTTTTCTAAAATTCTAAGCTGGTCAATAAGGTGAAATGTTTATATTTAAATCTTGAATTTAAATACGAATTGGGTCAAATGAAGTTGCAAGCTAAATTGAAATCCGAATTGATTTTGAAAACGAAATAAGATATTGAGACGAAAAATGATTTTTGAAACGGAATCTTACATTTGGAAAGATACGATGATATTTGAAATGGATTTAATTTTGAAGCGAATATGATATTTTGATATCAATTATGAATCGATTTGAAATGTAAAAGAGCCAACGGTATAATAGTACGTAGTTATTAAAGAGACCGGGATCGGATATGGACATACTCTCTGTCGATACCGAAAACCACTTTAATAACTATTATACGCGGAGTGTTGATCCAGAATGAAGTGGATGGTTTGGTGAACGTGTTGACTGAAGAAAGAGAACAATTATTGGATGACCCCTGACATGATTAAAACAGGAGCCGCGCTGGGCCATTGAGGTTCGCCCCCTCTAGTGGACACACTTCTTCGATACCATATCTATTACATTTGTGATGCGATTTGGGTGCACCCCTTGATTTGGGAGTGTTGTTTCGCGGTGTTGGGGTAGCTTCTGGCTATGCTCAACATCAGTCCGGATCATGCAACTACTAGTATCCTAGTTGGTATCGCCTCATGTACCTTGTCATACTGATTATCCTATTCGCGACCGCTACGTTTGGTTTTGTGTTATACCTATGGGGTACCCTCTGATAACCACCAGTTTACGGTGGGGCTTACGGTGCTGTATAGACTATGGCATTATAAAAATGTGTTAAGGGGGATTATGGTAACGCCTTAATGCTATTTTATACTTTATATTACTGATAGGCATTATCTACTTAGCGTACATTACTATATAGTAGATAGTTTAACGGATCCTTAAGAGATGGAAAATCCCGTAACATCTCTTAAGTTATTGCACGCACGTTGACACTGCATATGAGATGTCAAACCCCGTAAACATCTCTGACGCCGTTACACTCATATTTATTTACGATTGATTTAACTTTCATAAGGATTTTTTAGTCCTGACTCGAGTGTATTGTCTTTTCATTACGCTCGGGTCAGTCCTGAGTTTTCAGATTTTGAAGATCTATTCTAAAGGACGAAGACGAAGATTTGGTACTCTATTACTATTATTATCTGTGCATCATGCTATCTGCTGTATTATTTTATTTGTTATGTTGTATATGTATAACTCTGATAAATGTTGTATAAATAATTGTCAAAGTATAGTAAACAGCTTCATGAACTGTTTATTTGACTATTATATTTTATCGTTCCGCTGCGAGATTCTGTGTTGTTTCATTTCCTTTATTTCTCTTTCTTTTCTTTTCTTATTTACCCCAATAACTATCTGCCCTTTTGAATGGTTTGGAATCGACATGTGTATTTGATCGTCGATTTAAACTGTCCAAAAAGGCGGGTCGTTACAGTTGGTATCAGAGCTTTGGTTTAGCGATAACCTTAGCTTTGTGGGGTATGACTCTTTATAAGTAGGGCAGTAATACCCTATGAAGAGTCGCTGAGTGAATATATATATATATGTATATATATATATATGAGATAGCGTATTTGTTAGTGATATAAAATGTTTTATATTGTGTCGGTTGATTTGTTGAGTGGCTTATGGATTCTGGTCAATACGAGTAATTAACGTCATTGATAGGGATCTCTAAACACTTAAACAGAACAACTCGACATAATATTGTTTTGAAATTGGGTAAATGAAATAATTTTACTCTAATTATATTATATATATAAAGGAAAATTTTCAAAAATTATTGTGACTTATCTAGCTTACCTGGTTGTCAGGAATGAAAATATTGGTTATTATCATTAATTGGATATTGTAATTTAATAAATAAGGTTTATTACAAAATAAACAATGATAAAACAACTTGTGGAATATTTCAAGAAAGTAAAATCCTATAAGAATAGTTTATAAAGGAGACATATGAATTAAAATAGATTTAAATTGGAAAATATTGAATTTAAGACCCGGAGATCTTAAAAATGGTTTTCAAAGTTTGAAGAAATATATAGTAATATTAGTTGGAAATTGTTTATGGAAATATTTTGAAAGGATTTTTAAGGAGGAATGAATTAAGAACTCCTCTCTTCTGTCGCCGGAAAATAATTTCGGTGATGACTGCGCAGCATCATCGACGTTCATTTTCGAGTCTCAAAGTGGGGGAGACTTCTAAGAAGCTTTGTTTTATCGAAATTATTTTGGGTAAATGGGTTTTGGTTTAAACTCCAAAGGTATGATTTGATATATTTAAAAGGATATTAGTATGTATGTTTATTTCAAATGATTTGAAAAGAACCGGGCATTTAAATTTCTAAGGTTAATTAATAATTTTCAAATTATTTGAATGAAATGTGAATAACCAGAATTTATAAAATAAGAGGATTAAGATATCTAAGCAATTGTTTGGGAAAACTTTAAAGTCAAAAGGTAAAGAGGATTTAAATAAATTAAATTTGTGAACATTCTAAATTAGTAAAATAAAATTCTATAGATTTGTATAATACCAAATTTGCATTCTAATAACATATAGTATGACTTACCAAATATTAAGAAGTTAAAATGATGTTTTGGATATGTAATGAGATGTTGTACAAATAAACAGAACCTGAAAATAATTGAAGTATACAAGTAAGGAAAACTCAAACGGAATTAAAATGTATATAAACGAAAATTTGGCTGTGATAAAAATGTTATATACTTAAATATAACCTGAAATGATGAATGGATAAATGGAACAAGTAAGTGAACTTAAGGAAGAAGACAAATGAATTGTATAATATCTTTTGTAAATAGGTTATAGAAAATAAATATAAATTGCATAGAAAAATTTGAATTTGTAACCTGTAAGATAACTGTAAACTAAGAAAAGTCATTTATGAAAGGTTAGACTTTTATAGGATGATTAATAAACTAAAGTGCCGATTAATAAAATGTTCCACAAATGAATTCGTTACAAACTGAAATTATGAAAATGCAATAAATGAAAACAAAGGAATTTCTTATAGCTAAGAATCTAGTGGAAAATGAAATTGGATTTAATTAAATGATATAGAATGTTTAAAATGAACTTGAGTAAGCAAATTCTTTGATATGATGTTTAAGAAAAGAAATGTTAAAGAACATGCTATGTAAAGAAATGAATATATTAACTAGATAATGGATTGTGAAAAATTAATTGTAAATAAAATGAAAGTCAATAAAATAATTTAATATAGATAAATTGGATAGAAATCCATTGGAAGGTAATACGTGAGATTGTACGTATATTGTTTTATTTGCATAACGATTTGATCCAAATTCGAGCACAAAATTTGGAGATGATTTATATCGATCCAAGTTAGGATTTTTCACTCAATTTTCGACGGCGAACCCTGGATATGGATTTTTAATTTGATTCTGGAATTCTCTATCATAGTATATGGCTGTGCAAGGAGAGTAACAATTTCCAATCAAGGAACCAAATCTGAGTCCACACTAGAGAGTCGTGTGAACGATACTAGTTTGGAAGTGAAATTATGTGATCGAATAAGCGATTAGATTGATATTGCTCACGAATTATATATGTACGGCTCACAGACTTAATTAAAAGTTAATATTGAAAATTTTAGGATACCAAATATGTGAAGATAAATTTGCAACTTTTGAGATAATTATAAACTAATAAAAGTCACATATAAGAAGTTAGACTTTTATGGAATGACTATAAATTAAAGTGATGATTAATAAAATGTTCTGCATTAATAAAATGTTCCGCAAATAAATTGGTTATTAACTGAAGCTGAATGTGAAGTAAATGTAAACAAAAGAATTTGGTATGGCTAAGAATAAATTAGAATTGAAAGAGATAAACCAAATTGAATGTAAAATTAATAATTTGGTTATGTTGGGTATGATTTGGTTGTTATATGATTGTTAGTTGATTGTATATAATTCATTAAGTGTTAATGAAATTGGAAGCTATAAACCATTGAAATCAAATTGGAAGTTAAATGAATTTAAAAAAAAATTAATTTGATTCAAATTGGAAGCGAACTAATGTAAATATAAATTAGTGAATGTTAAATAATTGAATTGAGAATGAATGTTAGTAAAATCCAACGTTAATGAATCAACTGTGATTAAAATTGAAACCCAAGTCGATAAATATTAATGAGAAGTGAATTTATATTGATTGGTTATGGATTTGTTGGATGATAGTTGATTGATGGTTGCATTTGTTGTTTTGTTGCATTTGCTATGTTGGCATATGTAGTTGTTATGTTGTTATATGATGTATATTGATACTATTTTCATATATGCATGATTCTCATGGTTTGTTGAGTGTTTAGTAGGTGCGGATTGCGCTTGCTTCGCATTTGGAGCTCGCTTTCGCGCTATATTAGTCGTATATGCTCGCTAATAAAATATAAGGTACATGTTTATTTTGTCATTGGATTTAGTGATTTTTGATGAGGCACTTGGCTTTTGATTTTCTTTTGTTGGTTTGGGGCCCGTAGAGGCGTTTTGTAGCTGTACCGATCGAGCCGTGCAAAGGAGACTCTGCCGAAATTTTCCGTAAATCCGGGTGTTAGAAATTTTTTCAAGTTTTAAACTTTTTTTAATTTGTTTTGATAACTAACTTTTAAAGTTAGAAAGTCGTTTGGAGTAACTAAGTGGAAGCGTAGTTATGACTTTATAAATGGAATTTCATTGTTTTATAAGTTGGTAACTTTGAATAAAATATATCTAATGTTGAATTCTATATTTAGTTCCTTTTTTCTTCTCTTCCTTTTCAGGGACGAAAAGTTTTGAGTGGGGGAGAGTGTAACGACCCGTAAATTTTCGATAATTAAAATAGCCAATTTAATAAGATTTCGTGATTTAAATGTTAGAAAAAATTTGTAATTCGTTTGGAATAATAATAACTGGAATGAATTGCAAAAATAATTATCCAAGTAATGAAAAATAAAAGCTACTTAGTGAATGCCTTTGCAATCAATAGTTGAATAGGATAATAAATGTTGAATTCATTGGGTAAAATAGAGTAATTGATTGATAAGAAAAATCTATTTAAAATCAAATATTGAATATTGAACAGGTAAATGGTTTAAATTAAATATTTAAAACTTATTGAATAACTGTAAAATGAAAATAATGTTCTAAATTGTGAATTGGTTTTAAAAGTTGAATCTTATAAGTTCGTTGTGAATATTTCAAAGATAGTGATTTAAGAATAATCAAATTTGTTTAAATTTAATTTTACCAATGTTTGAATAATTAAATTCCGAATTTGATATGATTAATTTGATGTTGAAATTTAATATATGGAAATAGAGTGCATAACTGAAATTTGGTTTAATATGATTCAAATTGGTTTCCAAAGTGAATGTAAGTTATATTGGGATTATAATGGAGTTAATAAGATTTTAAAATTGAAATTTATTGGATAAATTGAATAACGGGTTTAATATGATTAAAAATGATATGTAAAAATTTTATTTTATCATATTAAAGTTAGAATGATGTTGTAGAACTTTTAAAATTGAATTAAAAGTAAATTTGTGAAAATTGAATATTTTAATATTAAATTGACGAGTTAAAATAGCCATTTTTCGAACAGTCTCGGATTTCGACGAAACCAGTTTCATCGGATCCGTAACGTGATATTATTGTAAGATTTCAAATTTTGTGTCAATCGGATTTACCGTTTGTCCGGGGCGAGGCAAAACACATAGAAATTCGTTTAATCGGTTTAATTTAAATTTGATCGTTTATTTCCGTAACTCGCACATACGGTCGAATTAGCTTCCGAAACCTTTTCCATTGCGTCCGAAATAGGGGTATAACATTATGAACGCCTAGCGGCATGCCCTGATAGGGGTTCAAGATTTCGAGTTACGTAGATCGAGGTATTTTGAAATTTAAATAAATATTTTAATTAGTCAATCTCCTTTTCAGCTGCTATCCCATCTTTTCACTGTACCTTTGACCCATTCAAACACGCAAGAGCCTCTCCTTCCCTTTTAATAACTACACGCAAGCTTCAGGCAGAGAAAAAACACAAATCCGACTTTAAAAAAATTTATTTCTTGCAAAATTTTCAATGAAAAAATCCCAAACCTCTTCCTAAAATCCTATTTTTGAATTCTCTTCGATTTGGTATGCTCGTTGCTGGGTGCGGCAACTATTGGGGTCGAGGCCGTTCATAGGCGTGAACTAGGGTTGGAAATCGTGGAGGATATAGGCTTCGATTCACGAAATGGAGCTTTGATTTGAACTCATCGTCGAAGATAGCATCTCGGGTCAAGTTTTGGTGGTGTGCGGCTATGGTTTGGGACGCGCGACATTTCGCGTCGTGCGTGAGCTGGCTCCAGGTCGCGACTTCAAGGGTGTGGCCGAGCTCGAAGCTTTGTGGTCGAGGTGATGGAGGCTTCGAAGAGAGGTAGTTTGGCGAAGACGGCAATGTCGAACGGAGTACCGAAGCTCCGTATCACTGGGATTGTGCACGCGCGTGAATGGGTTCTTCTCTGTTTCGTGTACAGGGAATGGTTACAGGGAGTTTGGGGAAGAAGCTTGAGTGGGCTGGGCCTCTTTTGTTTTGGGTTTGGAGTCGTGTGGAGCTAGTTTGAATTTCGGGTAAAATTAAACGCTCGTTTAATTTTATTCGAAACAAAACGCTGAAACGACATTGAAATCAAGGTGAGTGTTTTATAACGCTCACAACGTACTGAATATCTTTATGATAGTTAAATTTGACATTATGAAGTGTTATGAATTTTATTTGTCGTTGTTTGATAAATTTAATTGCCATATAGATTGTCATTTGAATTAATCGTTGAAAATTAAATTGACCGTTAAAATTGAAATTGAAATTGAACTGCGATAAAATTACCTGACATTGATAACTATGAAATTGCTATGAATTGTATTGTCTATTGGATGATCGATTTCAATGGATGCTATTGGTTGATATTTAAACGTTTGGATGTTTATTGCTTATATATAACCTGTTATGCATACATATGACAATATGATTGATTTAAGTGATATATATTCATCCCTGACATTTAATTGAAATAAATAATTACTTGGCCATAGGGTAGAAAATCATATACGGACACCGAATTGGCTAAATTAATAATTATTAAAATCATCGATTTGAAATTTATTTAAATGTTTTGATTTAAAAATTATAAATAGAAATCAATTTATAAAAATCGAATTTATCGAAAAATTGAGTTTGGAATGTTGAAATAAAATTTGGTTAAAAGAAATTGTTAAATAATTAAAGTGGAGACTTTAAAATTTAAAAACGGGGATATGATTGAATTTCGTAAATTGATTTGTTTAAAGATTTAACCTTAATTCGAGCTTTGAATATTACTAAGTAAAAGCGATAGAAGGATATTTTGAAATTGAGCTTGAAATTGAATCATATTGTAATTGGGTTTTAAATTTGAATATTGGAAGATAATTTTGTTGAGTATTATAAATTGATATTTTGGAAAATCAAGCTCCAAATCGATATAAATTGAAATTGAATAAATTAAAGGTTAACGTAAAATTGAATTAATTTGAAATCAAAGTTGACATTGATTTGAATTGAAATCGAAATTGAATCGGTGGAATGGAAATTGAAATTGAATTGAATTGGGAAGTTATAATTGAAATGGATTGGTTTTGAAGCTGTTTTATTTTGTTTCCAAATTACTCGGTTATATAAACCATTTTTGAATACTTAAACTATTTTAATCTATTTTAAATCTACTTAACACAATTTAAATTATTTTAAACTAATTTATCTATTTCAAATCCATTTTAAGATTTTAAGTATTTTAACTATTTTAATTATTTAAACTACTTCTAAACTCCTTAAAACTATTTTTCTAAAATTCTAAGCTGGTCAATAAGGTGAAATGTTTATATTTAAATCTTGAATTTAAATACGAATTGGGTCAAATGAAGTTGCAACCTAAATTGAAATCCGAATTGATTTTGAAAACGAAATAAGATATTGAGACGAAAAATGATTTTTGAAACGGAATCTTACAATTGAAAAGATACGATGATATTTGAAATGGATTTAATTTTGAAGCGAATATGATATTTTGATATCAATTATGAATCGATTTGAAATGTAAAAGAGCCAACGGTGTAATAATACGTAGTTATTAAAGAGATCGGGATCGGATATGGACATACTCTCTGTCGATACCGAAAACCACTTTAATAACTATTATATGCGGAGTGTTGATCCAGAATGAAGTGGATGGTTTGGTGAACGTGTTGACTGAAGAAAGAGAACAATTATTGGATGACCCCTGACATGACTAAAACAGGAGCCACGCCGGGCCATTGAGGTTCGCCCCCTCTAGCGGACACACTTCTTCGATACCATATCTATTACATTTGTGATGCGATTTGGGTGCACCCCTTGATTTGGGAGTGTTGTTTCGCGGTGTTGGGGTAGCTGCTGGCTATGCTCAACATTAGTCCGGATCATGCAACTACTAGTATCCTAGTTGGTATCGCCTCATGTACCTTGTCATACCGATTATCCTATTCGCGACCGCTACGTTTGGTTTTGTGTTATACCTATGGGATACCCTCTGATAACCACCAGTTTACGGTGGGGCTTACGGTGCTGTATAGACTATGGCATTATAAAAATGTGTTAAGGGGGATTATGGTAACGTCTTAACGCTATTTTATACTTTATACTACTGATAGGCATTATCTACTTAGCGTACATTACTACATAGTAGATAGTTTAACGGATCCTTAAGAGACGGAAAATCCCATAACATCTCTTAAGTTATTGCACGCATGTTGACACTGGATATGAGATGTCAAACCCCATAAACATCTCTGACGCCGTTACACTCATATTTATTTACGATTGATTTAACTTTCATAAGGATATTTTAGTCCTGAATCGAGTGTTTTGTCTTTTCATTACGCTCGGGTCAGTCCTGAGTTTTCAGATTTTGAAGATCTATTCTGGAGGACGAAGACGAAGATTTGGTACTCTATTACTATCATTATCTGTGCATCATGCTATCTGCTGCATTATTTTATTTGTTATGTTGTATATGTATAACTCTGATAAATGTTGTATAAATAATTGTCAAAGTATAGTAAACAGCTTCATGAACTGTTTATTTGACTATTATATTTTATCGTTCCGCTGCGAGATTCTGTGTTGTTTCATTTCCTTTATTTCTCTTTCTTTTCTTTTCTTATTTACCCCCAATAACTATCTGCCCTTTTGAATGGTTTGGAATCGACATGTGTATTTGATCGTCGATTTAAACTGTCCAAAAAGGCGGGTCGTTATAGTTGAGCAGTTGAAAGTTTCGCGCAAAAGTCGACGGATTTGGAGATATTAGAGGAGAAAGATCGTGCAATTCTAGCCATAGAAAATGTAATTGGGGCTTGGGCTTCTAGGGTTAGGGTTTTGGTGAAAATAATGAAGTATGAAGTCCTTTTATAAAAAAAAATTCGACATTATTCACCCAGAAAATATTTAGAACTCGAAACGAAGCGTGCCGCCTGGTGTTTATAATGTCTTACCCCTATTCCGAACATAATGGAATATATATCGGGAGCCAATTCGATCGTATTTGGAAGATAGGTTTTCAAATCAGCCATTTAAATTTAAATTTCACTTAAACCGATTTCTACGCGTTTTCGCTTGCCCCGGACAAACCGTAAATTCGATTCACACGAAATTTGAAATCTTACAATAATATAACATTATGGATCCAATGAAACTAGTTTCGTCGAAATTCGAGACTGTATGAAAAAATGACTATTTTTACTCGTCAATTAAATATTAAAATATTCAATTTTTACAAATTAACTTTTGATTCGATTTTAAAAGTTCTCTGACATCCTTCTAATCCAAATAGAATTTATTTCAACTTTGTAAATCATTTTTATTCACTTTAAATTCAATTTTCTATTATTTCTACAATTTCAAATATTAAATCAACAATTTAATTATCCAATAAAATCACTATATTCAAATATTATTTATTCAGCTTATAAACTTTACTCGGGAATATTTAAAATCAATTAAATATACGAATTTCAAATGACAGAAATTCTGGGTCATTACATTCTCCCCTACTTAAAAGAATTTCGTCCTCGAAATTACCAAGTAAGAAAAGGTTACAAAATCAATTAACTTTTCAAAACAATTCGTTCAAATTTGATTACCAAGAGTTTAAACCTTTTAACTTTTCTCAAAATCTATTAGTCAAACTTCGTACAAAAACTTTTCTAAGTTTTCAAACCTACTTAGTTATCTTTTAAAACCAACTAATATCATTTATCTTTTAATTCAAAAATCAAACTTTAGTTACCCAAAGTTTTCCAATTTTCCCAAAAAAATTCTAACTCCTTAAATTTCAAAAAAATTCGCCCGCGTCTCTTTTGCGCGGTTCGATTAAGTAGGATCATAACATATATATATCATAAATATACATCTCATCTTCAAGGATGAGGCATCCCGAAGGGAAAAAATTGTAAAAGTACGATATGGAATCCAAGATATGTACCTTATATATTATTAGCGAACATATACGGCTAATATAGCATGAAAGCGAGCTTCGAATGCGAAGCAAGCGCCATACGCACCTACTAAACACTCAACAAACCATGAGAAACATGTATATATGAAAGTAATATCAATATACAACATATATCAATACAACAACTATATACGCCAATATAGCAAATGCCATCAATAAGTAACAATCCAACCACCAAACAACTACCATCCAATTAATCCATATCCATCCAATCAATCCATAACTAAATTAATATACATTCTCTTCTTATTATATTCATTAAATGATTTTCAATTTAATCACATTTGATTCATTAACATTGGATTTACTAACATTCATTCATTCATATTCAATTAGTTTACATTCACTAATTTACATTCAAGTTTGTTTACCATCCAATCAATCCATAACTAAATTAATATACATTCGCTTCTTATTAATATTCATTAAATGATTTTCAATTTAATCACATTTGATTCATTAACATTGGATTTACTAACATTCATTCATTCATATTCAATTAGTTTACATTCACTAATTTACATTCAAGTTTGTTTACTTCCCAATCAAATCAAATTCAATTCTATTTACTTCCACTTCCAATTTGGATTCAATGATTTCTAGCTTTCATTTTCATTAATTTAATTTCATTAACGCTTAATGAATTCCTATACAATCAATTAACATCCATCTAACAACTAATGTATATCCAACACAACCAAATTTATTTAATTCGCTTACATTCAATTTGGTTTAATACATTTAATTCCAACTAATTTAACATTAACTTTCATTCAATTATTCAATTCATTTAATATTCAATTTGGATTGAATTCTAGTATTCACTATATTCACATTTTTATACGACACTTCCAATATTATTATTAATTCACAACTTCTTAACAACAACATTTTTAATGCTAATTCATTTTACAACTTAAAGTTGAATTTCGTTTATCAACTCAAATTCATATTCACATTCATCACTTCATTAATTCATTTTAATATTTTACTTCGACACCAAAATCAACTTCATCGCTTAAGTTATATTTTATTCCAATTCTCACTTGCATTTACTTCCACTATACAACTTAAGTTCACTTCTAATTTTAATCCAAATTCTATCTTATCTAACTTTTAGTTAAGTCAAATTCATCACTATTCAAAATCAGATTTTGTTTTGCTTAACAAAATTGTTCGACCATTTTAACAATTAGTTTTACTCAAATTTTCTCATTTTATAGGTTATACAACTTATTTATTATTTGACTTTCAAATTTATATTATATAATCACTTATCCAATCCAGTTAAAATTCAATTCAATTTAACCTTCCTTAGTTAAATTTCAAATCATATAATTCACTTACTAACTCAAATTTCTTTCAACTTTACTATAGTAAATTCTTGCTTCATATTATAAGTCCAAAACTCGTTTCACTTATTTTTATCAATTTTAACTTGGATTTTAAATTAAATTCGTTTAACACAACAAATTTTCAATTTTCAATTTTCAATTTACTATTGGTAGCAAATCCCTCACAGAGAAACTCGAAAATAATATTGATGATGCTGTAGTCGTCACCCTTATTATTTTCCAGCAACAGTAGTGAATTCAGTGCTTTATATTATTTTAAAAATTCCTTTTTATATTTATAAATCACATTTATAAATCTTTTACTTATATAATTTCACTTGTTTTCTATTTATAATAATATAACCTCTTTAACTTTGAAAAATAACTTTCAAAATCAACGGGATTCAAATTTTCAAATAATTAGTTCGAATCCATTTTTTTATTTATAATTCATTTTTATAAATATATTCATACAGTTTTACTTCTTATATATAAGATTATTTCACAATTGTAATCATGTTTAATTATAGTTCCATACTTATAATTCTTTGCTTATACAATTTATTCTTTTATGATTGTTGCTTTTGTTTAGATTATCCAAACAACTTTTATTAACTTATATATATTTACATTTTCAATCGACCAAACAATTCAATTTATACACACTTTAGTTATTTCTGAAAAATTATTTCCTTTATATATAAAATATAATAGAGGTAAAATTATTTCCTTTACCCAATTTAAAATAATACCCTGTCGACTTGCCTCGTTTACGTATTTGGAAATCCCTATCGATAATATGGCGTCCCACATACCGACCAGAATTCACAAACAACTCAACGGATAAGCAAACACAATATATAACATTTTATATTCACTAATAAATACCTGCTCATATATATAATACCTCAACTCAATCTAGGGTGCTACTGTCCCTATCTATAATGAGTACACATCAAAGCTTAGGAATATACATAATCTAAGCTCTGACACCAAATGTGACGATATAGGCTTTGCAACCATCGACAGTGGATAAACTCCACCGTTGCTCACATGGGTACCTCACGATTTGCTTATACGGCCAGCCTCTCGACTATAAGGCAAACTACCAAACCAACCCCTCGACACTTGATCTCACGGACATATAGGAGTAAGAGTCATACGTTCGCTACCTAACAAGAAGCGAGAACCCCCTATCATGTACGAACATCACTAAACAAATCTGATCCCCGTCTCTTCACACAAACAACGCAAAAGAGTTTCTCAACCTCCCACAAAAACTAAGCCCCATAGACTTATCACATTTCCAACTTTCAATTTGCTATCCTTCGGGCCAAGAAGGAAGCTCGGTAGATTGGAGTAATACTCCACACTATACGAATCGACATCCTCAACACAAACGATAATCAAGCCTACACAGAAGGCTACGCACTAAGTGTACGACTAAATAGTTCCCACATCAAGTCGAGGAACTAAAATTTTGGCCAAGTCTGATAGTTGGTTATTTAACTATCAAAGCAAACAAACAAATATTTAGCATCATAACAATCACTAGGCCCTTTTAATTAATCTTTTTTTGTTAAATCATAGCCAAATATTCGCTTTAATTTATTTTTAAAAAGATATAATCTCAAAATCATTTCAATACTGGAAAACATTTCCATATACTTATTTAATAATAAGTAATTCACAGATCTATTTATTTTCAACACTTAGAAAATATAATATATATATATATATATATACTTAAATCACGATTAAGTATATATTTTATTCTTTAAGGAAAACATTCTTATTAAACACATTTATTTGGGTCAAAACGGATGTTGCGTAAAACATCGTTACGATAACCCAAAATCAATAGTATAGGGATTCGAAAATAAGATAGATATATAAACCCCAATACTATACAAAAACATTTCCTTTCTACAATTATTTACTATAACAACAGTGTTATAGTCCATAATTTCCTTACTTCTCGAAAACGTCTATTTTAACAATGAATGTTGAAATCTATGGTTTCGATATTTAATACATTTTAAAACATCTTCAAATCGTTTTCAATGCATATCCATTTTATTCAATATATTATTCACTGTCCAAAATCGTGAATATAGTTTCGCAACTAAATTCATTATCATTGCAACATTTAATTTAAAGGATTACCCTTTGTCCAAAATCGTGGATATATCTCCTTTAATAACTTCTAAATTTAACTTATCAATTTCAATTGATTTCGGATTTATAAACCAATGTTTATAAATTCACATTTATATTTTATAAAAACTTCAATATACAAAATTCCTTTGTTTAACAAATTCCATTGATTATTTTATAAGAACTTCAACTTATAAAATCACTTAATTAACAACTTCTATTTATAGCTCATTCAAGTGCCAAATCCAATTTATAAGTTAGTTACTTATAAATCGTTTATTTTACAAATTCATTCATTTTATCACTTCACAATTATAAATCTTATTCACTTATAAACTCCATTTATAACTTCATTTTAACACTTATAAAATTCGTTTTATAATTCTAATATTTTAATTTATAAAATATCAATTTTATAAATCTCCTATACAAACCATTTTACAAAATAGTTAACTTCACATTCCAAAATCATATTCTGGTGTTATTTCACAAAAATCATAATTTCAATTATATTTCCCAAAACATTATAATTTTTATAACAATAAAAATTATAACTCTCATTTATTTAAAATAAATCCACTCCTTTAACACTTCAAAATTCAACAAAACGTATATTTTTAAAACCACTTCAAAATCCTTTTAAATTTGGAAATCATTACTTTAACATTTTTAAATTTCCAAAATATGGCCCAATGCTGCAACAGTACTAAATACAACAATCATGGCATCCAAAACATTGTATATCATATGATAACAGCATATATCACAATATCTGTAAATAAATAAATACAGCTGAGGAATCCAGTTGGATCCCTCCAACCTGTCACCTGCAACAAATATACATATTAGAAATATATGTACAATGTCCGCTTCGAAGCAGACGTGCGTACAAAGGATCATCTGCTCATACATGGGAACGTATAGGTTCATCTGCTCCACTAGGCAGGTATATATCCAAATACCAATCATTATATTATATATCATCCAAACAATCATCGGTCATCATATAATAAATTATTTCTCACTTATATAAAAATATTAGTGAGTCAGAAAGAGTGAGTTGTACTCATACTGCTTATAGTCGTCACGATAGCGATTTATTCCGATTAAAATTAAACAATCATTTAATTTTAACCAAAATTTTCACTAGCTCAAATAAATTCTAATCCAACTCATAATGTAGTGCTCGTCAATACAGTTCCAACGCAATTCGTTTCATAAAACGGACCTCGTATGAAATAGTTTTGACGCTACAAAGTTTATACGAATTTAAATATAATAAAATCTATACATTCTTTTTATATTTTTTTAACCTAGTTTCGATCGTGACCTTTCATCGCTGCATGATGAAATCCAGCCATGATTTTCATCTTCCATCGCGCGAAAACATACAGGGTTAATGTAACAACCCGCATATTTATCAATTGTATATTTAAATATTTTATTTAAATATTTTATCATTCGTCGGATTTTGGTCCGAAAACCTACTTTTTGCAAACAGTCGAATTGGGACTCGAGACCACCCCCATTGAGTTCAAAATGACGCTTGCGACCTTTTTGAGTATAAACTTCGATATGTTTGGAGTTAGTGTAATTTTGCTACTTTTTCACTTAGGGCTTTGGTTTGGGCTGAGCCCATTAACCCCATTTTATCAACCTTGCTCCAACCCTCTTCTCTTCATTCCTTCATAATTTGCTAATACATTCAAGCTTCATAAAAAATGGGGGAAGAGAAAAAGAATTAGGAAATCCTAATCCCTAATTTCCATTAGCAAATCCATCTTCTTGCTCCAAACTCAAGTAAACCCATTGGTAAGCCTTCTCTTCTTCTTCTCCAACTCATTCTCTTTCCAATTTCAAAAATTTTCTAAACCTAATTTAGGAAATGTTTCTCTTTTAAGCATAGATTGAAGCTTCTTGAGTTGTTATTGAAGAGGAATTGATCTAGCTTGCTTTCAAGCTTCTTCTTCTATTGTTTGGGTTCAAAGGTGAGATTTTTATCTCACATCTATGACTGTAATTATCTTTGGTTGTTAGGTTTGAATTCCTAACACTTCTTCATGTGAATTTGCTCTTGATTTGGATTGGTTTTGTGAATATTCCAATTTTTGGGTTTTTAAGTCAAATTTGTGTGAAAATCCTTTTATGGATGTTTGATCATTCTTTTGGTGATGCATCGAGGAGCATATAGGGCCGGGTTGCCGATTGGCATAAACCCTTAGAGCCAATGTTCGTCTGGTTGCTTTTTGGAAGAGTTTGCTCTTCATTTGGATAGGCTGAAAAACAGCCCAGGCTAGATTCAGTCGACTGAAAAGTCTGTTCGGTCGACTGAACCTGAAACCCGAAAGTTTCCAAGCATGATTCAGTCGACTGAATCCTCTGTTCAGTCGACTGAACCTGAAAACAGAAAGTTTTCTGAACCTAGAAAATTTCCAGGTACAGGGTCAGTCGACTGAAAACTCTGTTCAGTCGACTGAACCTACTGTTTGAGTCCATTTTGCCTTTTTGGATTGAATTTCCAATGTTAATCGACTTGTGTTGATTCCCTTTTGTTATTATCACTTATTATCTACTTTGATGACATTTTCTTAATGATTTATGGGAATATCCATTTTGATGGATTCGGTATCGATTTCTTTGGATTTTATTCACGTCTTTGAATGTGAATCTTTATGAATTGATTGTTCCTACAATCACCTTTGTGATTTGTCACTTTAAAAATATAAAGGTTTTCTATACTAGTAGTAAATATCAAAACTCTTTCTTAAAATGATTTCAACACTATTTTATTACAAAGCTCGTTTTCTCAAACCGATTTCCAATCTATTAGTATATACAAACCTTTACCTCACTCGTATGAGAAATCTAATTGAACGACTTAGTAAAACAAGTGGTATGAAACGCTTGCGTTTACTTCGCCGGTTAATTCTTGGACTTGTTCGATTGAATCTCTTGTGACAATTTTCTAGTGGAGATCTACAGTTTGTTCGTAAATATTTAAGTTAAGCAAGTTGTTATGGGACATGAAGCTAAACTCATATATTTACTAGCTTAGTGTAATTGACACTTCTCGATTGATCGATGACGATCATCTTTGTGGTTTAGACTAGTAATGTGCGATGTCTCTTTGTCAATGTGGAGGATTGTTTCTCATTTTATTGAGCTTCGTCTCATTTCTTTCATGGGTCTTACCTAGCTTGGTGCATCGATGTTTATTTACACATGGGTCGTACCTTTCTAGGTGCGTCGATGTTTATTTATGCATGAGGTGTACCTTTCTAGGTGCATCGATGTTTATTTACTTCATGGAGCAATCTGCTCAATAAGTCGAGACATGGGGCGTATCTTTCTAGTTGCGTCGATGTTCGTCTATGCATGGGGGTTATCTTTCTAGGTGCGTCGATGTTCGACTTTGCATGGGGTGTATCTTTCTAGGTGCATCGATGTTAGATATTACATGGGATGTATCTTTCTAGGTGCATCAATGTTTATTTATGCATGGGATGTATCTTTCTAGGTGCATTGATGTTTATTTGTGCATGGGGCGTGTCTTTCTAGATGCGTCGATGCTAGAGCATGAGGCGTATCTTTCTAGGTGCGTCGATGTTCGACTGTGCATGGGGCGTGTCTTTCTAGGTGCGTCGATGTCCAGTTTATGGGATTGGCCATCCTTTTATTGTGATTTCTGGATTTCTATTTGATGATTTCTGGAATTTATGTTTCACTAGATTTTACGATTGACATTGATATATATGTCATTTATTGTGGCTTGGTGAATGAAATTAGGAGTATGACATTCCTTTTTATCTTTGAGAAGATCTTTGCGATATTGATTAATCTTATTGATTTTTCAATTATTTATTTATCACAGCTTGGCATTGTGATTATTATACGTTTAGTCATATCTCTTATTCTATATCATTTCTTCAGATATTTATAGCTAGACTGATCCGTTTATTATTTTCTTCTTAAATAATACTCGGGTCAGACCGAGATGTTACAGGTGCTTCTGTTTGACTTCTCTTCTGGGATTATCATATGATCTTTTGGCTAACTACTTAGATTAGTAGTTTATTTTGTTGTATACACTTGAGATATGGACTCATAGATGTATTCTTTTGTATAGCACGTGTTGCTATTCTTTTGTATTATTGTGGATCTTTTTGACCACTACTCTGATATACACTTTCTTGTGTTAGTTATATATTCATATTTTCTTCCGCCTTTGTGATATGAATTGTCTGTGACTGATTTATGTTATGTTTATTTCTATATTTGTTTCCGAAGATATTATAGCCACTGTGTAGTAGCTTTGAGTTTGTGTCGGTAGGTCGGATTTCCCTCTTGATAAAGAAATGCATGTTATGCTATCCGACATATCGATGCTCGCCAAAGCAATTACATAGATGGTCGCTCCTCAACAGCCTTATTCTCCGTGCTAGTTGACAGCATTCACCGTAATGTCCTTGGGTAGCGTGGGTATAGAGGTGGGGCGTCACAGCTTGGTATCAGAGCCAAACTTTGGAACAATATGGAATATTATAACAAGGATCATCGTCCTAAGTCCATCTTAGGAGTCGTGCTTTAGGATTTAATTCGAGTCTTCGTACCGATTCATCCTATTTTCCTTATGATTCCTTGTTTTATCAATCAAGTTTGATTGAAATTTATTTTGAGAATAACTTTTTCCTCTTCTTTCTTTCTTTCTTAAAGAAGAGAAATGGTCAGACCTGGCTGTCCCAGCGCCGGTCAATCTAGTACTACTCCCCAAGATGGAGTTTTTATGTCTGCCCAGCAGCTTCTTGATATAGTAAAGAATGCTCAAGCTGCCGGACCCAATCCAGAGCCTACTCATCCTAGATCCGGTTTTTCACGCTTGTGTAGAGACTACACCGATTTGGGTGGAAGGCCATTCAAGGGATCCGAGAGTGTTATAGAAATTCAAGCTCGGCTCAAGTCATGCGATCGCATCTTTTCTCGCATGAACCTTATTGACCTTCATCGAGTCCAAGTGGCTTCTAGCATGCTCCAAGAAAGAGCGCTAGATTGGTATGAGCTCTTAATTTCTGAAATCGTTGAAGCAGATCTCACTTAGGAGCAATTTCTGAAAAGATTCGAATCGAAATTTGTGCCGGAGGCTGAAAAAGTAACTTTGGCCCGGCGTTTTATTGACCTTGTTCAAGGTGGATCTTCTGTGACAGACTATGTCGCATCTTTCGAATCTCTTTCCAAATACGGGGTTGAATACTTTAACACCCCAATGAAGAAAAATCAGAGATTTGTCTATGGCTTGAATAAGAATCTTAAGAAGCCATTACTCCTGAAACTTGAGGTTTCATTTGATCAGCTTATTGATATCGCTCTTCGTCTTGAAGAGGCCGATAATGAAGGTGATGTTGAAGTTGTGCGTGCCCAACAGAACTTCGACAATAACTTGAAGAGGCCTATCAAATTCAAAGGCCCCAATTCTAATAAGAAAGGGAAGCAACAAATTCCAGTAGCAAAGACTCCTACCTCTAGTCGTGGTCAATGCTACAATTGTGGTTCCACGGACCATTATGCAAGGGAGTGTCCGAGACCCCTCTTTTGTCGCTATTGCGAGAATTCGGGTCACCATATTACTGCATGTCCCGTACTTCAAAGTAAGAAGGAGGGAGAGCTCAATGCAGTGCAAGCCCCTAGAAACTCTTCTCTCGGTCAAGGTATTTTTCACTCAATCCTTGATGGCATTGTTTTATTTCTTGATCTTCTTATTTGAGTTCTTGTTGATACGGGTTTCATCTCATTATTTTTATATCAAAAGAACTTGTCGATTCTTTTTCTTTGAATATTTTGGGCTTGATGACTTCTTTGAGGATTGTGAATCCAGATGGTAGATCCGCAACACTCATTTTGCTTTCTATTGATGCCGAAACTATTTTATGTGATTTTTCTTTTCGAGCCGATATTTTTACTTAGGCTCCGGAATTGATTTTTGTAAGGATTGGCTTAGTCGTTGTGAGGCCCATATCCTATTTTCCGTGTGGACTATTCATCTCCGACATTTTCTATCTGTTAAGCAGATTTCTATTTTTTCTTGTGATTCCGATTTCAAATTTTTGAAGGCATCATTTCATTCTTTAAGCCCTCAAGATGAGAAAAGTGTTATTTCTCTTATCTAAATAATTTGTGAAACTTTTGCGGTATTTTTGAGTTTGTCTTAGGACTGTCACCTAAGCAATCTTTTGAGTAGTGTTAAGGTCTTTTAGTTCGAACTTGCCACCGATTTTCATTTGCTATGAGTTGCGGGAGTTAGCATTCCACTTACCGCATTCCGCACTCATTATGATTCTATGAATGAATTATTATGTCATTCAGTTTGCCCATCTTATTTCATCCATATTCTAAATCGAGTATTCTACGAATATCTCGATGACTCCATCTTTGTATTTATTGATTTCGGATGAAAATTGAAATTTAAAATTTTGCAAATCTTTTTCATAAGATTTATTTATAAGTACAATTTGATTTGCTCTTAAACAAGCAAAGAATATTATTAAAGGTTTTTAAGAAACATGTTTACTATATAGAAGATGATTTTGTGATTGTATTGCCCATTTAGTGTGTTAAGAATTCTGGTTGATGCGCTTGATCAACGTTATCGATAAGAATCTCCTAAACGCTTTGATGAGACAATCAGACACGATATATTGACTTGTAAAATGTAAATTTTTCTAGAAATATTTTTACATTGAGATAATTGTAATTTTGAAAGTTTTAACTTTTCGGGAAAGAAAATTATTTAAAAGAAGTTCTTTCTTTTCGATACTCTTATTCTTGTGATTCTCGTGGGGAACCAAGACTTTATCTTTTGTACCAATGTTAATCGTATTGGTTTGGATGTTTGGATGTCGTTCTCTTGCAAAGGAGAACGTGCTATCACTTGTGCTTCTAAATCATTATAGCCTATCGAGACTAGATATACCACTCGTGATCTAGTGCTTGCGGTTATTGTTTCTACTTTTAGATTTTGGCATCATCATTTTTGGGGGAGAAATTTGTTCTCCACCTCGATCATAAATCTTTGGAATATTTATTTTCTCATAAGGAACTTCATGTTGACTCGAGTTCCTAGCATCTTATGATCTTGATATTCTTTTATTCCCGAAAGGGAAATCGTGTTGCCAACGCGCTTTGTCGTAGGCAACAAGTTGTTGATTCTTTGATGTTGTCGAAATGGAATTTTCTTTTTATCAAGTTCATCGGGCGTTTTGATGTACTTCGTTTTATTGAGTTTCATCTTATTTCTTTTATGGACTTGCGTCTGATGTTCTTTTATGGTGTTCGGTTCATCGGATGTACTGTTATTATACTACATCGATGTTCCATCTTATCTCGATCAATGGATGTACCATTATTATACTACATCGTTGTTCCGGTTAATCGGCTCATTGGACCTACCGTTTTTGTACTACGTCGGTGTTTCGAAATTATTCGGGCTTTGGTTCATTGGGCGTACCGTTTTAGTACTATGCTGGTATTCTAAATTACTTGAGTTTCTAGTTTCTCGGGCGTACCGTTTCTGTACTACGCCGTTGCACTGGCTCAATTTTCTGCTATTCTTGACGTTCTCCTCGTCTTTTATCTACGGAAATGCCTTAGGGATTCCGGTTTTTATTCTTGAGCCCGGTGATATTGTGGAAATTGAAGTTTCACCAGTTTTGATTTATGAGCAACATTCCATTCGCATCCTTGCTTCGGAGGTTGAGTGCCTTCGGAATAAAGATATTCTTCTTGTGAGAGTTCAATGGTTCTCAAATCTTAGGGATTACTCCTGAGAATCTAGATAATTCATCGATCGATCCCGTTCAGGCTTACTCTTTCATGCTCCTTATGGTGAACTTCCTATTTCAAATTTTCTTTTGTGTTGATATGCTTCTATGGTTGTTACTTCTTATTTTCTTCTTAAGTATTGCGAGGACGCAATTTCTTTAAGGAGGGGAGTCTGTAACAACCCGCATATTTATCAATTGTATATTTAAATATTTTATTTAAATATTTTATCGTTCGTCGGATTTTGGTCCGAAAACCTACTTTTTGTAAACAGTCGAATTGGGACTCGAGACCACCCCCATTGAGTTCAAAATGACGTTTGCGACCTTTTTGAGTATAAACTTCGATATGTTTGGAGTTAGTGTAATTTTGCTACTTTTTCACTTAGGGCTTTGGTTTGGGCTGAGCCCATTAACCCCATTTTATCAACCTAGCTCCAACCCTCTTCTCTTCATTCCTTCATAATTTCCTAATACATTCAAGCTTCATAAAAAATGGGGGAAGAGAAAAAGAATTAGGAAATCCTAAGCCCTAGTTTCCATTAGCAAATCCATCTTCTTGCTCCAAACTCAAGTGAACCCATTGGTAAGCCTTCTCTTCTTCTTCTCCAACTCATTCTCTTTCCAATTTTAGAAATTTCCTAAACCTAATTTAGGAAATGTTTCTCTTTTAAGCTTAGATTGAAGCTTCTTGAGTTTTATTGAAGAGGAATTGATCTAGCTTGCTTTCAAGCTTCTTCTTCTATTGTTTGGGTTCAAAGGTGAGATTTTTATCACACATCTATGACTATAATTATCTTTGGTTGTTAGGTTTGAATTCCTAACACTTCTTCATGTGAATTTGCTCTTGATTTGGATTGGTTTTGTGAATATTCCCATTTTTGGGTTTTTAAGTCAAATTTGTGTGAAAATCCTTTTATGGGTGTTTGATCATGCTTTTGGTGATGCATCGAGGAGCATATAGGGCCGGGTTGCCGATTGGCATAAACCCTTAGAGCCAATGTTCGTCTGGTTGCTTTTTGGAAGAGCATATAGGGCCTATAGGGCCTGCTGTTTGAGTCCATTTTGCCTTTTTGGATTGAATTTCCAATGTTAATCGATTCGCGTTGATTCAGTCTTTTGTTATTATCACTTATTATCGATTTTGATGACATTTTCTTCGTGATTTATGAGAATATCCATTTTGATGGATTCAGTATCGATTTCTTTGGATTTTATTCACGTCTTTGAATGTGAATCTTTATGAATTGATTGTTCCTACAATCACCTTTGTGATTTGTCACTTTAAAAATATAAAGGTTTTCTATACTAGTAGTAAATATCAAAACTCTTTCTTCAAATGATTTCAACACTATTTTATTACAAAGCTCGTTTTCTCAAACCGATTTCCAATCTATTAGTATATACAAACCTTTACCTCACTCGTATGAGAAATCTAATTAAACGACTTAGTAAAACAAGTGGTATGAAACGCTTGCGTTTACTTCGCCGGTTAATTCTTGGACTTGTTCGATTGAATCTCTTGTGACAATTTTCTAGTGGAGATCTACAGTTTGTTCGTAAATATTTAAGTTAAGCAAGTAGTTATGGGACATGAAGCTAAACTCATATATTTACTAGCTTAGTGTAATTGACACTTCTCGATTGATCGATGACGGTCGTCTTTGTGGTTTAGACTAGCAATGTGCGATGTCTCTTTGTCTATGTGGAGGACTGTTTCTCATTTTATTGAGCTTCGTCTCATTTCTTTCATGGGTCTTACCTAGCTAGGTGCGTCGATGTTTATTTACACATGGGTCGTACCTTTCTAGGTGCGTCGATGTTTATTTATGCATGGGGTGTACCTTTCTTGGTGCATCGATGTTTATTTACTTCGTGGAGCAATCGGCTCAATAAGTCGGGACATGGGGCGTATCTTTCTAGTTGCGTCGATGTTCGTCTATGCATGGGGCTTATCTTTCTAGGTGCGTCGATGTTCGACTTTGCATGGGGTGTATCTTTCTAGGTGCATCGATGTTAGATATTACATGGGATGTATCTTTCTAGGTGCATCGATGTTTATTTATGCATGGGATGTATCTTTCTAGGTGCATCGATGTTTATTTGTGCATGGGGCGTGTCTTTCTAGATGCGTCGATGCTAGAGCATGGGGCGTATCTTTCTAGGTGCGTCGATGTTCGACTGTGCATGGGGCGTGTCTTTCTAGGTGCGTCGATGTCCAGTTTATGGGATTGGCCATCCTTTTATTGTGATTTCTGGATTTCTATTTGATGATTTCTGGAATTTATGTTTCACCAGCTTTTACGATTGACATTAATATATATGCCATTTATTGTGGCTTGGTGAATGAAATTAGGAGTATGACATTCCTTTTTATCTTTGATAAGATCTTTGCGATATTGATTAATCTTATTGATTTTTCAATTATTTATTTATCACAGCTTGGCATTGTGATTATTATACGTTTAGTCGTATCTATTATTCTATATCATTTCTTCTGATATTTATAGCTAGACTGATCTGTTTATTATTTTCTTCTTAAATAATACTCGGGTTAGACCGAGATGTTACAGGTGCTTCTGTTTGACTTCTCTTCTGGGGTTATCATATGATCTTTTGGCTAACTACTTAGATTAGTAGTTTATTTTGTTGTATACACTTGAGATATGGACTCATAGATGTATTCTTTTGTATAGCACGTGTTGCTATTCTTTTGTATTATTGTGGATCTTTTTGACCACTACTCTGATATACACTTTCATGTGTTAGTTATATATTCATATCTTCTTCCGCCTTTGTGATATGAATTGTCTGTGACTGATTTATGTTATGTTTATTTCTATATTTGTTTCCGAAGATATTATAGCCACTGTGTAGTAGCTTTGAGTTTGTGTCGGTAGGTCGGATTTCCCTCTTGATAAAGAAATGCATGTTATACTATCCGACATATCGATGCTCGTGCAAAGCAATTACATGGATGGTCGCTCCTCAACATCCTTATTCTCCGTGCTAGTTGACAACATTCACCGTAATGTCCTTGGCTAGCGTGGGTATAGAGGTAGGGCGTCACGGTTAAAGAACCCATCGGCCGCCATAGTTTGGTGATTATCGCGGCCACCACGTCCACTTCAACGCCACTCAGGCTTCGCCGCGATGAAGCCCTACCTCTACACTACCCTCGGCTATGAGCACGTGTAGCTCGGTCGTGCCTTTTCCTAAGAAATTGTGTCCAAACGCGAATCCTTCTCGAGCAAATTACGATCAAACGCCGCCACCATAGTCGATCATAGCCGTTGATCTCCTAGTACTCGAGGAGCTTGACCTTTTTGCAGTTGAAAGTTTCGCGCAAAAGTTTACGGATTTAGAGATATTAGAGGAGAAAGATCGTGCAATTATGGCCATAGAAAATGTAATGGCTTCTAGGGTTAGGGTTTTGGTGAAAATAATGAATTATGAAGTCCTTTTAAAGAAAAAAATTCGACACTATTCACCCAAAAAAAATTCGAACTCGAAATGAACCGTGCCGCCTGTCGTTTATATCCCCTATTTCAAACACAATGCAATATATATATTGGGAGCCAATTCGATCATATTTGGAAGATAGGTTTTCAAATCGACTATTTAAATTTAAATTTCACTTATACCAATTTCTACACATTTTAGCCTGCCCCGGACAAATCGTAAATCCGATTGACGCGAAATTTGAAATCTTACAATAATATAACATTACGGATCCAATGAAACTAGTTTCAGCAAAATCCGAGACTGTATGAAAAATGACTATTTTTCCTCATCAATTAAATATTAAAATATTCAATTTTTATAAATTAACTTTTGATTCGATTTTAAAAGTTCTCTAACATCCTTCTAATCCAAATAGAATTTATTTCAACTTTGTAAATCATTTTTATTCACTTTAAATTCAATTTTCTATCATTTTTACAATTTCAAATATTAAATCAACAATTTAATTATCCAATTAAATCACTATATTCAAATATTATTTATTCAGCTTATAGACTTTACTTGGGAATATTTAAAATCAATTAAATATACGAATTTCAAATGACAAAAATTCTGGGTTGTTACATTTCCCGTCACATCAAAGAGCAAGTTCATGCTTCCTCTGGAACAATCTAAAAGACCGGTGCTGCAAATCAAGACCATGAGAAACAAGGAGAGAATCTGAAGCATGAACAAGGATCAAAAGGAAATCTTCTAGTTTTCAATCAACTCTCCAGAACTATCGAAATGTCTAGAAACTGCCTCAAAGGCCAGAATCTCAAACTAAAGCCAACAAAAGTAAAGAGAAGAGAATCTGAAGCTTGAACAGACGTCAAAGATCAGATCTTCAACCTTCAATTAAGTCTCCAAGCATCTACGTTATAGTTTCATTTGGTTTTTTAAATGTAAAAGCATCGATTTAGGGAAAGGAAATCGCTCTCTTTCGTCTGCTCTCAGCAAACCCTAGAATCAGATTTGTAGTAGAGAGTTAAAATGAGAAGTGTGGATGCGCATACCCTAATCTATCTTTCTTTAGCACATGCGATCATTTCTCATTTTCTACCCGATCCATCTTTTGCTGCACTTTATTTTATATGGGCTGTATTTTCCCAGCCCACAAGCTCTGTATACTGTTATATAAACAGAGTATCGTATCTCATTTGTATTACTCGAAACTGATGTACAATTTGAATCATCAATACAATTCAATCAATTTCGAAATTCGAAATTATTCTGTAAATCAGATTTCCCAACTAACTAAAGCGAGAGCGAAATAGCCACCCATGAATAATAAATATGGAGTTGTTGATCGGTCCAGAAAAGTCAAAAAGAAGTACAGTGAAACATTACGTGAAAGGAGCTGATAATGGCTGCAAGTCAGTGCTAAAGCAGTGAAGAACGAGACATTATATTGAATAGACAAGTAGTAAGTTGAATTTAGAACTGAAGCACAAATAGTGAATAAAACATAAAAATTGAATAAACATGACATTTTTTTATGCAAGCAGACTAGAACTGGAAGTTTTATAGTAGTGTAAAACAATATATACATCATTCTTTTTAATGGATATATGCTTAATCTTGGAATTGGTTATATGTTCATTTTGTATAATAAGCCGTAAGGCAAACATCAATTTTTATGTATTATTTTTTTGTATTTTGCATCAATGACTGTAGAAGCAATTGCACATAAAATGCATGTGCATTGATGCACACAATGATAACTGTTTAATCAGTAATGGTCAAAGAACCATAGGATTGATCCACTGACAATTATCTTTGGTGATAACTATCTACTAAATCCATTCAGCATTAACTACTACCTATTTGCTTTTTTTCATTCTTATAGATTTAGTAGTAAGAAAGGTAATGCTTATTTGATCAATTTTTTGAAACCGAGTTTGTATTGAAATGATTTTTATAATTCTCCTATAGTCAAAGTTTGGGTATGATAGTATGGCTTAGTTTGGGTGTTAAGCATCTGGATAACACTTGAGAATGCTGTGGATTTCAATAATAGAATGCACCTACTAACTAGATTGTTGGGTCTTGCTTGTTTACAGCACATTTGATATAGTTTTTTAACGTCATATCATTTGTATATGAATATCGTCTGTTTGTACAAGTAATGTTGTCTATTGGTACAAATGATAACATAAATTGGAACATTATAGGCAGTTATAATCTAAATGCACGTATTGTGGGACATATTAATGGCTTTCAGATTTTGTTGGCATTATAGTGTATTAGATTTATAAGAAAAAAAATTGATATTGGATTGTAGATATTGTTAATGCAATGTTTACTTTTTTCAAGATGTAAAACAACGGATTTTTTTATTATTGGAAGATCCACCTTGAATTTATCATGATGCAATAGAATGAAAATATATTAAATGATTCAGCATAGTATTTCGTTTCTATCTTTTTTGCATTAATCTTTGGAAACAAAAGTATTGTATATATTTTCATATTCCAAGTTTCATAACAACCGCATTCAATGAAATATTCATAAACAAGAATACATTTTTGAATATGTCATTTGAAAGTTTAAGTTTGTAAACCTTTGAATATCAACGCACATTATAGCTTCACTTTGTGGTTCTAGAGTCATCCCGATTAAGTGTAGTATTGATCCTATATTTTATTATGTTGGTTGGAATTTTCACTATGTTGGTTTGATTATTTATTATGTTGGTTGGATTTGATGTTTTGGGTCCAATTGCATTGGATTCAATTTGATTCTTGTCATGACTATTATAGCCTTTTTCTTATTTTCAAATGCATGTTGCCATTATATATATAGACATGCGCGCGCGCACTTACTGCTTGGTTGTTTCGAAAACAATATTATTGATGTTTTACTATTAAAAATAGGTAGATTCTAAAAGCATTAGGAGGCCATGCTAAGGAATACTGTGATTTTCTTTTTACCATTTCGCTCAGCGGAAAACCACCGACCAAACAGTTGTTTGGTTGGCGGTTCTTTGCCGAACACAATACCATTAGCATGCAACCTTGTGCTTTTAGCACCACTTTGAAATTAAGAAATCTACTTTTTATCGTATAGGTGGTTTATCGGTTTAGCAAGAAAATTATAACTGATTGATAGGTAATGGATTAAGAATGAGAAATTTACTTTATGTAAGCTATAATACATTGTAAGTGATAAAGCTACATACTTTTTTATCTTCTAATAATGATTTAATACATGGATTGAATTTTTATTAAGCCAAGATTACTTGTTAGTAAAAGAATCATCATTAAATTTAACTTGATTTATATTCGGTCTCCATAGTGGATTGTGATAGAAAAAGTGCTTTTATTACTTAAATTATATTAAAAAACACAAAGTAATAGTATTGAATTAATTTAAATGTAGTTTGGTTCAAATCTTAAATTCAACACCCATGATGAAAATAAAGAGATTACTACGGTGAGCTGCTCAAACGTGAGCGAAAGCTTACTCACTAACGGTTATCATTTGTCTTTCTCATTTTAGTTCATTGATTTAGAGAATATGATACCGTATTCTATATGCATTTTAGGTTGAAATGGAAAAAATGTAAAACAACCATCAGCGACTTCTCAGTCGCATTTGAGCGACCTAATATAGAAGTTCTTTAGGTGAAACAGCATATATTATTTTCGCTTCAACACGACTGAGAAACTTATTGAATCGTTCCTTTTCATCTCAACTCAAAATTCTTCTGAACGGTTCCACATTCTCGGTTTTGGACTAAAATGAAGAAAAAAAATGATAACTGTCATCGAATAAGCTTCCATTCATATTTGACCGACTCGTCATAGCAATCTCCTTTCACCTAATCTTGATTGTTCTTTGATTATAATGTGGAATACTTTATTTGAAGAGAGCAGCTGAATCATGTACTTGCCAACACGGTCTGCTCTTGTCTTCATTATTTTTACCTTTAAATGAAATATGAAGTGGCTTTCATTGTTGGTAATTCAACTAAAACGATAGGTAGTGATATCAATAGTTGCTTTATGCACAACTATTATTAGTATTCTTGTTATTTGAATTTATTCATGTCAGTCAAGATCGAAGAAGTTGCATTTGATCTTTTCCGTCTACTCTCTTAGTTACAATATTCTAAGGATTTGATATTGCATCTTAGGATAGTATCTCATTTGTGGCATATGTTTTGACCAATTGTATGTTTCACTCGATTGCCAATGGAAACAATATTAAATCATTTTCGCAATTTGCACCTATATGAGTTAATAGTGACTTTTCAAATTTTATCATCAGAGGTTTTCATATTCTTTTTTGTTTATCCCTTTAAAATATAACTTTAGCCATTTGCAATTTCCCCATATGGGTTTAAGTGAAACTTTTACCAAGTATTATAAGAAATTTTTTGGAACTAGAGTTAGCCATAGGATTAGAGCTAATCGGGAAGAGTTATATCCAGTTGATAATAGGATAGACTTAGAAGGTTTGGATTCCCCTTCCTGGAGGAGGAAATTTTGAAGAGGCATTAATGATATGTCAATGCGACTAGGCATCTGGTCTTAATGGGTTTTCATTTTTTTTTTTAATTTTTGGTCGTTATAAAATCTGATCTAATTCAAATGTATAATGAATTCTATGATGGAATGTTGCAAGTAGGTAAATTTAATTTTGCTAATGTAATGCTATTGCATAAGAAAATTGGTGTTAATGAATTAAAAGATTTCAAATATATTTCTCTTTTAAACTACACCTTTAAAAATATCTCAAAGGTTTTAGCAAATAGGCTTAGTTGGAAAATGAATGATTTAATCGGTATGTCATATGCTTTTATCAAGGGTAAAAACATCACTAATAAGGTTGAGGTTTTTCAAGAGTTCATTAATTGCCGCTGCAAAGATAATATCACTTGTGTGCTTTAAAAACTTGACTTCTTCAAAGTTTTTCATTTGTTGGATTGTACTTTTCTTAGTGACTTATTACTAGCTAAGAATTTAGTAGAAAATTGATTGGCTGGGTTATGACTCATCTTAAAATAGGAAATTCTTGCATCATAGTAAATAGTATTTTAGATAATAAAATCCAATCAAAACAGAAACTTAGTTAAGGTGATCCTTTGCCACATCTTCTATTTTATTTTGTCGTGGACATCTTTGCGAGGATTATTAAGCTACTACTTTTTTAGGTAGGGTTGGAAATGGGTTACAAGTTGTGGTCTCTTCGTCCTTCAATACGCAGAAGACACTAGACAACGCCATGCTCTTTACTTCATCTTTGTCTCATCATATTATAGCTCTTAAATTAATTCTTTATATCTTTGCATTACCAACTGGTCTAAAAATTAATTTGATAAAATTTTAGTTCTACTGCTAATTAACGTAGGTAACGTAGAGAGTCAGGTTTCTACCATGTTAAACTGTAATACTACTAAATTTCCTGTAGCGACCCAACCTCCAAACTCCAGGAAGTCGCATCGCTAATAAGAAAGAAAGAGATAGAAAAGAGAAAGAAAGAGAAGAAAGAAGAAACAACACATCAGAATCTAAACAGCGGAACGAATAAATTATATTAATAACATAAATATATTACATAGTTTACAATCACTATCAGAGTACACAGATAATACAACACATACTAGACAGTTATAAACACCTGTCTAGTATTTACAATATAATACAACTCAGAGACAACACAGAACACACAGCGGAATACTAATATCTAACGCAGAAGCCTCCTGCTCCATTGCTCCTCCAATATTCGTCAAAGCTAACCTGAATCCCTTGGCTACTCGTAAAAATTTGAGTACCCTAGAGTTTATGAAAACAAAAGATAAACTCCGGGTCAGACATGGGTCTGGTGTGAGTAACAGATTAAAGTTGCTTAACTTTAAAAATCCTTTGAAAGAAAGGTATCACGTAAGACTTCCCACACATAAACATGGAAAAGTTTTTACCTTACGCTAACCAAAACATTTGATAGGAAATCCAGTGATATTATAATAGGTCTAGGGTTTTCAAGTAAATATGAAATAGCCGAAATTGTTACATGATTAAATTCCAGCTACTAGCCACAAAAGTGGGTAATACAATCAAAACCGTTGGACTTATTGGATTTTGGATTCCATACAATGGCAGGGCTACTGGGGTACCGCCCATCACAGTACGTGGCCTAGATCAACGTACCGAGGAGTACTCCCACTCCCCTGCAACACAAGGCCGGACCCATTCCTTACTGAATAGTTCCGAACAAGACAACCCCGCAGTTGGTGCGCAATTCCAACTACCCACTAAGCCGAATAAAAAGGGACCTCTAGACAGGGATCAATCTTGCTCTCCAGTGGGTGCTACCCACGAAGCCTTGCTGCACCTCCCCTGTTTTAGCCATTCCTGGTTGATGAGGCTTGAGGCTACGATTACCTTTAGAGGACACATTATCTTAGAATGCTCATCGCCCACCTGACGATGTTCTGAAAGCATTCAATCCATACAAGTTCGTTCCGGGTTCGAACGAAACCGAAGGCATTATCTCGTTACACTCGTTTTGGAATCACCCTCAGAGTTAACGACGATAACCCTTGCACTTTGAATCTCCATCTCGAATCTATAAGTACTATTCCGTCAAACTCATTACGGAATCACCCACAGAGTTATACTGACGTATAACCCTTACACCTCGAGTCTTCACTCTTCACATAAGATTCACGACCTATCATTAATTTGGATCGATGTGGTTTTCGGATAAACAAATATGGAAATCCGATCCCGGTCTCCTCGAAATCCAAAGCGTGTCTTTTAGGTCCAAGTTGTTTTAAAGTTTAAAACAAGTCAATTATATTATCTATATACACACAGATAAATAATTCATAGATTCACAACAGATAATTATCATTATCAAACCACAGATAATCCACATTATCACTATTAAAAGATAATCCATATCAATATCACAATGCAACCAATGCATCCATATCAATCAACATTACTAATCTCATCTCTGAGATTCAAACCATTCAAAGTAATCAATATCAACCATCTATAAGCAATGACTTATATTCATACTATCTATAATTAATTTAAAATGAATTAAATTAATTATTATCTCAATATAAATATTGCTTACATTATCATTAATTAATTACAAATTAATTAATTAATTAGCCTCTAATTTATCATCTTAATTAATCAATCTTGATTAATTATACCTTAATTAATTCCACAAAATTAATTACCCTAAACCAAATACAGCAATTAACCTTTAATTACTTCATTAATTAATTAACTATAATTAATTACATTTAACCTTAATTAATTACAATTAATTAATTATCCTTAATTACTTATTATTGATTAATTAATATTAATTAATCAATCTTAATTACATCATTAATTATATTAATTAATGATTCTTAATTATATTTAATTAATTACTCCATTAAATTAATTACTTTCAGTAATTAATCTCACTTAATCCATAATTATTAATCACCTTTGATTAATCTCATTCTGTAATTATCCATCCTTAATTACCTATCAAATTAATTATTCCTTGATTAATTTCTTAAATTAATCACTTGATTAATTACACAGAATAATTAATCCAAATTATTTCACAATCCCAATATCATCTATTAATTACATTCAGTAATTATCTTTAATTACTTCACTGTGTAATTTTACTTCATTAATTACATCAGGTAATTATTATCAAATCTCATGTTTAAAATTAATTAAACTTAATTAATTAAACTTAATTAATTAAACCAAACTCAATTACTTCATTAATTAAGTAATTAATGTCCTAATTACTTTTATTTAAGTAATTAAACTTAAATAAATTTCACAATTTATTAACATTAATTAATTAATTTAATTAATTAGTGAAAATTAATCATATTAATTAATTACTAAATAAACTTTAGTTAATGACCATCATTAACTATTAGTTATTCTTTAATTACCTCTTAATTAACTCTAATCTAAATTAATCCAAATTATTAATTAAATAAATTAAATAAATAAGTTATTCCTTAATTATCCAATTTATTTAATTATATTAATATCTTAATAATTTCTAAGATAACCTATTCCTTATTAATAATTGTATTAATATTAAAATGTACTTAGAACATTTTAAAAATTTAAATTCAAATTTCATTTTGAATCTAAAATTCAAAATGATATTAAGAAGTAACCAATTTATATTTTCATTTATTTTTCTTTGAAATAAATGTAAATAACATTTATTACACAAAATTAAACTTATATGAGATAAATCTTAATATACTTAATTTAATAAAAATTAAGTTTAAAATACATTACCATTTAAATTTCAAATTCAAGTTAACAATCATTTAACTTCCTTTATAAACCTTTAATGATTTCATTTAAAAGGAAAATCAAATTAAATGTTTGAAAACACATTTACTTCAAATAAACAATTTAAATTTAACTTGTTTGAAAAACATTCCAATTTTAAAACTTATTCAAATCCCAGATTTTTAACTCAATACACTTGAAACCATTCCTTAATCAAATCATTTATAATTTAAACTTAAAATAAGCTTTTAATTTGAACCTTGATTTTAAAACTTTTATTTAAAATACAAATTTATTTTTAAAACCTGAAGATTTAAAAATCTTAAGAAACTGAATTTAAAATTGAAATTTGAACTGCTGTTTTTAAATAAATTTCAGATTTTCAAAAATTAAATTTCCAGGAAACTGTCAGGTTTCCTTCTTCTCTTTATTTTTTTTAAAAAAAAACTAAAAAACCACTTTCAAATTTTTAAAAAAAAAAAAGATTTAAAAACCATTTGAAACTATAATACATTCTAGATTTATACTTGTTTTAAATCCAATCATTACAACCTTTGAATTCTTTTAAATTTAGTTTAAAATTTACTGGCAAGTTACAGAAAAAAAACTGTAACAATATAATCAACCCGAGCCAAAAGAATTTTACTTCGAGTCAGAAGAACTCCTGCTTCGAGCCAATACTACAATTTCTCGAGTGATTCTCGAGTTTCCCCTCCTACACATACCCAAGCAACCATCTGACACAAAAGTGCACGGTGCACCTGCACCGTGCCACCGGCAAATTTACAGCCAACTCCGGTGGCTTCCCTACACCTGCGACCACCTCCCTAATCCACTCCGATCATCCCACAACTCACATACAACTCGAATCGAAATTCGAGTTCACATCCTAACCTGGAACAGAAAGACCCTAACCCCATCGAAACCTGTCAACACATCATCTATGGTGCTCCGACCCCTTGAGGACCTCCACCACCGGCCACAACTTCGTTTATGACCAAACTATCAACCCTTAAAACGGAGTTGAACTCGATCATCCCAATAATCCATACCGACCAAATCAATATGCCCAGTTAAAACTAGGGCTACAGAAACTAGATCACTACCGCTGCTTCCCTGTTGATTTTTATCAACATTAATAATTTTTCCCTACTTCAATGGTTACTGTTCTACCCACTAGCAAAGTCCCAATATTCCCAAATCATTAGATCATTAGAAATCACACAAATTCACTTTTCTGTTCAACCGAAAACTGCTCCCAAACCCCTTGATTAAAAATGCTGATTTTTGATTCAAAAATCTTGTTTTAGTCTAGGTATTCAAATTAAGATCCTAGATTTATAAACTAAAATGTTTGGATTTTCCTTTATTCAAAGTTTGCTTTGCATTTTAAAATACCCAGTAAGATTTCTAATTTTATTTAACTTAAGTAATACTTTAAAAACTTCTCTAGGATAAACAAACAAGTTTTGATCTAATCTAAAGTTAAATCAGAGACACAAAGCTATAGATTTAGAATTTAAATCAAAACTGATCATATGACTTAAATAAATAGAGAGTACTTTCTGGAAATCACAATCATGTCACAGCAGATTTCATCCAAATATGCTTTCAACATATTTTTATCACATATATTAAACATGCAACCTAGTTTATGAGTTAATTTTTAGAATAGAAATGTTACTCACTTGAAGCTTGAAGGCAGAGCAATTGAATTTGAAAAAGACCAGGTGCTTCAAAAACTGGAAATATGCAATTGTTCTATATTTGATTAAAACTTGAGTGCTTTTAAAACTGAGTTGTTGAAGCTTTGAGACTTGACTTTTAAAAAGAAACTACATGCATTTTGTCTTGCATCAGGCATGCAGTTGTTTGCTTGAGAGCAGATCTCAGATTTTTGAAAAAAAAATTGCAGGCAGGCTTCAGATTTTAAGATGGTAACATATTTGCTTTTAAACTTGAAGATGTGGAGGCTTTTGAAGATGATTTTGCTTTTGGAAAGTGTTTAACAGATTTTTTCTTTTTACAGATTTAGATCTGAAAGAGGGTTTTTCAGATTTGGTTTTGCAATTTGGTTTGAAGATTTATGTTAGGCTTTCATTTAGAAAAAGAAAGAAATGAAGAAAGGGATTTGGTTATATAAACTGAAATTAAACTTTATTAAACAAATAAATAAAAGAAAACCAAATTTAAATGACACTTGTCTCAAATTTTAACAATTGTCAAGATGTAGTGTTTATTGATTAACACATGTCTCTTTTAAAAGTTAATTAGTTATAATTAGGTTAATTTGTATTTTATTAAATGTTAATACAAATAAATGTAAACCTATGTTTATATAAATTAGTTAATCATGTATTTATTCATATGTATATAGATTTTAAAATGAATAAATCAAACTATATTTATAAAATTAAACTTATACAAATATTTCAAAATCATAACAAATCAAAAACATTTATACTTTAAATTTTAAAAACTTTGAATTCAAGTTTCAAAATAAAATTTGAAATCTAGTTTATTTACAAATATAACTACACAATTTAAATTTTTGAAGAACAATTATTTTTATTAAACATTTATTTGTTGAAACAAATGTTTTATTATATATTTAAAAATAACCACATTTAATAACCATAAATAACTTATAAAAGAAATTATCTTCTTTATTAATAAATTATTTTTTTTATACAATTATATTTAAAAGATAATCAAAATAACCTTATTGCTAAATATTAAATTTTAAACTTGAGCTAAACATATTTTAAATTATTTCAATATTTTTCTTATGTTTTTAAAACCATATTTATTTATTAAATAACCCTTTAAAAGTTTAACTATTAAATAAAAATCATAATTCAAAATTTTAATAAAGATATGTAATTTCTAGAAAACAAGATATATTAATTAATCAGATTAAAACAAGATCTATATACAATATATACAATATTCTATATATATTATAAATAGAAAATAATTTATTTAGATTTTAAAAGATAAAATCTATCAATTACTATTTATTTTATTGAATTATTAAATTAATTCAAATCTTATTACAAAGATTATCAAATCAATTTAATTTTTTATTACAGATTATTAAATTGATATTGCTTCCAAATTCCAGGTCATCACATTTCCTATAGATTACTTAGGGTTCTTAATATGATCAAACACTTTTAGGCACGATAAATGGTTAACTATCATTGATAAAATTAGCAAAAGATTATGTAGGGCGAAATGATAATTTTTATTGAGGACGTGTAAAGTAGTTCTAGTCAACTTTCTTTTACCAGCACTACCCATTTACTGCACGTCATTTTATCTCTTTCTATAATAGGTAATCGATAACATAGATAAGATTAAGAAAGAATTTTGGTGGGTCGGGGTTAACCTCAATAGCAGTTGAAAGTGTCCCGTTGGTGGGGATTCAGTTTGTATACCATGAGATGAGGGAGCGTTAGATGTAATTAATCTTCATAACTTTGATGTTTCTTTATTAGGAAAATGGTTGTAGAAGTCCAATACAAATAATGATAACTTAATTTTGAAAGACTTAATTGTTAGTCAATTTTATGGAGGCTCCCATCACTTACACTAATTAACATCTAGCAACTATAATAATTTATCACATTTTTTAAATCTTTTAAAATCAATTTTAAAAGGCTTAGGAATTTTTAAATTAGGTATTGATTACACAGCCCATTTGGGAATAACGCATCCTTTTGGCATGATTGTTGAATCTTTACTAACCCTCTTAAAGTAGAATTTACATAACTCTATAATATCTGTAATATCAAATATGTACTAATTTCAAAAGTCTATAGACCTAATTTGAAATTTCCTTGAGAGTTCAGTTTTAATATAGACAATAATAACTTCATAATATAGACGATAATAATGATATCAAAATTTGATGTTAGGATAGGACTAACAACTTTATATGTAATTCATTTTATAAATTTCTAAATTTTTCAACAATTAAATCTAATCCTTTTAAAATTATATGGAAAGCAAACGTCCCCCTCTCCTAAATCAAAATTACATATGTGATCAATATTATATGAGAAACTTAATACTATTGAATCTTTAAAAAAGAATGTGCATATTGATTAAAAATGTATTTTTCGCAATACAAATCTGGAAATATTTGCACACTTATATTACAACTGACAGTTTATTAAATTTACGCTTCTTCACATTCTTAGAGTTTTTGGTTTTAATATTACTTTTAATGGTCTTAATTGTGAGTCTTATTGGTCTAGGTTGAGATTTTTCTTTTTTTCTTGTAGGTGATTCTTAGTAGACGCTATTTTCACTACCACAACATGGTATATTTGGTTTGATAGAAAAAGTCTTTTCAAAAATAATAATAATTCTACAACGGATATTTAGACCTAGATAATGCTCTATTTTATAGTTGTTGGACTTCGAACAATACCTATAAATTAGCTAATATCAATGGGTTTCAGGAGTTCCTTAAAAGGTAAAACTTGTATAGATGGCTTACATGAGAGAAATTGTTAACGATAGAAATAATAATGCCATTAATGTTATCCTACTAGATGATCATGCACATGACCATTGTGAATCACTACTTCTATTAGGTAACTAATTCATGCCTTGATTTATTGTCCTCTAGCTTCCTTGTCCCACCTTGCTATATCGGGTACATGTTCCTTCTTTTCCTCTTGCACACACGTATACACATATATGTTAGAAAACTGCTATTAGAAACTGTAATCGTTTCATTTACTTTTAACGTTATGCAGTTTCTAATCTTAATGTGACCTTATTAATTAGGTCATAAATAGAATGTTTCATTTATCTTTAACGTTATGCAGTTTCTAATCTTAATGTGACCCGATTAATAAAGTCATAAATAGACCATCCTATAATTAGAACATTAGGTCTGTGATTAATCTTAAGCGTTGAATTGGTATATAATGGACCTACCAGATTTAGAGTTAAATGTTATATAAAGGATCGGGTCCCCTCTCTCCTAGTACATAGATTTATTCTTCTCCATCAAGAAACACATAAAGAAAAAGGGTTAGAGAGAGAAACCGAATTCTGAGAAGAAGAGTAATTATTAGAAGTTAAAATAAGAAGATGACAACCATCACATCTTCCGCTGTTAATCAAGGTACGTCATCTTAAACGAAAAATAATAATCAGATTAAGTCTTGTTTGTGAAATATTCGGTATCGGTGATCCATGGGCTATTACTTGAATTGTTCATCATTAATCATGAAATATCGAACAGTAATGAATTTCTGACATTTGGTGTCAAAGCGACCAATCAATAACTGAATATTTCTTATGATTGCAATTGATCTGTTCTATGCTTTACTCATGATGTTTAATTAAGTATGTGTTATAAGTCAGTTATGCACATGAGATTTATGATTTTGTTAATCACCAAAGTGGTCAAAATCAGAATAATCATTTAGTGCCTAAGTGATATAATGATTATTGATAGAAATTGCCAGTTATAATAATACCAAAAAAAAACTGGCGTCACTAATGGTATAACCTAAGAACTTACCCAAAGGAAAGTCTTGTTCTATAACTAGTTGACATGATGAGGTTTAATAGGTATCTTGATTAAATAAATATTGATCATCCAAAGATGTCAGTTTTATTTAATTGAATATATTTATTACCTACTTATGTTTTGGTATTTAATTATGTTAAGTTAAGATAGTATCTACCCAAAGGAGTGCTATATTATACTAATATGTACATATCTGAATCGCGTTAGCTATGAGCTTATAGTTATTTCAATTTTTTAATTTAATTTGCAGTAGTTCCCATGAATACACATGCTTTATCTGTTACATTGCTCACTGGTGTTAATTTTTCTGAACGGAGAGAACAAGTCAATTTCCATTTAGATGTTCAAGATCTTGACTTGGCACTCCTTAAGGATAAACCTGTTGCTCTTACAACAGCTAGTACTAAGACAGAAAAATCACATTATAAAGCATGAGAATACAGTAATAGATTGAGCCTCATGTTTATTAAGATGACTGTTGCTAACAACATCAAGTCAACAATTCTGCAAACAAAAAGTGCTAAGGAATATATACAGTTTGTGGAAGAGCATTTTCGTTCAGCCGATAAGTTACTCGCTGGTACTCTTATGGCAGAACTCATGACCATGAAGTTTAATGGATCGCGAACTATGCAAGAGCACATTATAGAGATGACTAATCTTGCAGCAAGTTTAAACTCCCTTGGACTTACAGTAGAGGATTCTTTTCTTGTCCAGTTTATCCTGAACTCGCCCTTCTGAATATGGACCTTTTCAAATTAACTATAACAATATAAAGGATAAGTGGAATGTTAATGAATTGGCCAGTAGACTTGTTCAAGAAGAAGGACGTTTGAAAAATCAAGTGAATCAATCAGTAAGTTTTGTGAGTAATAAAGCTGGTAAAAAAAGAATGGAAAATCAAGTCATTTCAAGGACGTTTGAAAGTATACGTTTTATTAAAATTTTGAATTGATTTATTTTAAATAAATTAATGTATAAGTTTAATGTTATAAAAGTTATAATTTTTGTAAAATATAACCAAATTAAGATTTTTGAAATAAATAGTGATTAATTTATAAAATGGTTTAATTGGGAATTTTGAATTATTATAAACGGTTTATATAAAAGATTTATAAAATTGATATTTATAAATTAAAAATACTAGAATTATAAAACGAGTTTTTATAAGTAATAAAGTGAAATAAAAATGGATTCCATAAGTGAATTGAAATCTATAAATTTATGAAATATGAAGATATAAAATAGATAGATTTTGTAAAATATAAGATTTATAAGTGATCAACTTATAAATCGGATTTTGGCATTTAAAATGAGATATAAAAAGGATTTTTTATAAATAGAAGTTTATAAAAATATAAATGGAGTTTATAAACGTTGTTTATAAATCCGAAATCAATTGAATTTGATAAGTTGGATATAGGAATATATGAAAGAAATTATATTCATGATTTTGGACAGTGAATATATTATTAAATGAAATGGATATGTTTTTGGGGAAGGAACATTAGTAAATGAAGTTAATGATTTTAAAGACGTTTAAAATGCATTAAGTATCGAATACATAGATTTCAACATTTATTGTTGAAATAGACGTTTTCGAGAAATAGAAGGAAATGGTGGACTATAACACTATTGTTATAGTAAATGGTTTCCGAAAGGAAATGTTTTGTATAGTATTGGGATTTATATATCTATTTAAACTTTGAATCCCTATACTAGTGATTTTGGGTCGTCGTAACGATGTTTTACGAAACATTCGTTTTGGCCCAAACAAATGTTTTAAGAGAATGATTTCTTAAAGAATGAAATATATACTTAATTTTCGATTTAAGTATATTGAATATTTTCCAAGTGTTGAAATTGAATGGATTTGTGAATTACTTATGAATAAATAAGTATGGGAATGTTTTTCCAATATGAACTGAATATTTTGAGACCTTATCTTTTAAAGATAAATTGAAAACGGATAATAGAAATCGATTTGGATAATCGTATATTCATAGATATTTTGGAATGTAAATTCACTATGGAATTTATAAATGAAAAGGGGAATTAATTTATGGATTTGGAACGTAAATATAAAGTAAATCGTTAAGGATTTATTTAATTGGTTTAAATAAACCAGGTTGAAATGAAAGAAATTCCGCGTAAGGAAAAGGATTGAAATTTGTTTTCAAAAGTGATAAAGTTGAAAAGTGATTTGAAAATTTGTTTTCAAATGGTTGAAGTGTGGAAAATATATATCTAGTAAAGATATTTTGGAAAGTAAATAATTTGGGAAATTATTTGGATTTGGTGATGTTGAACACGCCTATTGATAGTTAAATATCCGACTATCAATATTTACCTTTAAATAGGTATTTGTTGTGATTGTTTGAATTTGAATGCCACACTTATTTTTGAATAAGCGCTCACTATTCGGGTTAGCCGGGAAAGGACCTTGGGGTCGTATAACCCATTCCGAATATGTGATACGTCGAAATGGATTTGCATTCGATGACCGGTGTTGAAGACCGGATGTTTGTGAAAACGGAAGGATTACAGCCGAGTTACTCTACATCGGCTGATCTCCGATATAGAGGTTTTATCACCCTTAGTGACGGGAAGTCCGGTCGTGATTAGTGAATATCCGGATTGCAAGGACTTCTTTGGAAGTGCCTTCAGTTCTGTTCGATCCCGGAACAGACTTGTATGGATTGTATGTCTGACATTACAAATTGAGATATAAAGCTGATTTCTTTCAAATATATTTCTGTTGGTGGCGGAGAATTTATTCTCTTAGCTTAACATCCTTCTCTGAGACATACGAGCTCAGAGGTTATATAGTTGAAGGTTATTAGTGATATACTCCCAATTTGATAGTGTGGCATGCTGAGTGTTGCTGTGAAATGATCATTGTGTTGATCATTTGTGATAGGATCATTTATTTGATCATTTATCTTGGTGATCATTTCTATGATCATTTGTTGACCCAAAGCACGGCTTTTGTATAAAGTGTGGCTTTGTGGACGAGACTTCGCCGGACCTCACACCCCGGAAATGGTCAAAACAGGAAGGATGCAACAAGGTTATTAGGGGGTAGCGCCCCTTTAGTGTATGTCATTCCTTCTGGATAGAGGTGGTATCATGGTATGGAGCCCAGATATTTAACCTATGTTGTTGCTGCATATTTTGTGGTTGTTGGAAATTGAGGATCCTCAAATAGATCGGTTACGATCAGAGGATGACATATTCGTGTCAGTAGTTACCCAGTTAGGGGTAACCCGGCCTTGTGTTGGCAGAGATCCGGTTTGGTTCTCGGGGACGTCCTTCCAGAGGCGTTCTCATGTGGCAATGGGAAGTTCCTTGGCCTAACCATTTGTTGGAAATCCAAAGAAACAATACGAGACTTGTACGGTTTTAGTTGTAGAACCTGCCATGGAATGTGGCGGTAACCTGCTATTGAACATGGTAGCTATAGTAGGCATAGTTCGAAATGTCTATGCTGGCTAAGATTTATATCTTTATTTTCGAAATGATTTTCTCTACACTATGCACTAGTAATAATATCAAATGTTCTTTTTAATGCGTATCAAGCATCTTTGACTATCATAAGGAGAAATCTCCTCCGATTCTGCGTTTGCATTGTGTGTGTGTGCGGGAGGCCTTATGGTAGTCTCATTTTTAAAAGCATTGCGAATTGACTTTAAAAGTATTCCTCTATTTTGATTTTAAAGATAAATAAACTGTTTTGAGTTCTCATACCAGTCACATGACTAACTTGGAGTTTATTGTTTTCCTTCCTAAACTCTGGGTGCCCACTAATTTCCACATGGGCAGTCAAGGGTTAAGGTTTATTCAGGATATTCAGGAGTTGCTGGAGGCAAGCTGGATGGCATGGCGTATTACTAGTATATAGTATTTCTTTTCCGCTATTTATTGTTGTTGTTGTACACTCTGATGATGAAATGTAATGTAATGTAATAACTGATATAGTTCTTTGTTTAAAGATTATTCATTTATCTATTATATGTTGTTCCGCTGCGAATTGTGAGATTCTGATGTTGTTCTGTTATCTTCTGTTCTGTTCTATCTTTTTCTATCTTCTTCTACTTTTTTATTTTTCTAAAACCCTAACGGTACGCTTTTTCGGCTTTCGATTTCTCGGCAGTTGATACAGTAGACGTATTGATGTCGGTTTTCGGCAACGAAAAATCGCAATCGTTACATTTGGTATCAGAGCTTATGGTTAAGCGACAACCATGGCTCTGTTGGGTATTACTCATTAGAGATAGAGTCAGTAGTACTCTAGAATAAGTTGAGTGTAATAATAGCTATGAGAGCGTATTTGTTAGTGAATATAAATTGTTTTATATTGTGATGATTGGTTTGTTGAGTGGTATACGGATTTTGGTCAACACAAGTAATTAACGTTGTTGATAGGGATCTCTAAACACTTGAATAGAACAATTCGACACAGTATTGAATTGAAAATTGGGTAAATGAAATAATTTTACCTTGATTATATTTTGTATATAAAGGAATAATTTTTTAGAATTATTAAAGTATATAAGTTAATTGGTTGGTTGTTGAATAAGTTGTTTGAATAAGTTAAATAAAACTTATTGTAAAAGAATAATTGTATAAGTAAATGAATTATAAGTATGGAACTATAATTACTATGATTACAATTGTGAAATAATCTTATATATAAGAAGTGAAATTATATAAGTAAAAGACTTGTAAATGTGATTTATAATCTGAAAATAAAATTCCAGAGAAGTGTTTTGAAAAGATTTGATATTTTGGGAAAATTATTTTGGAGAAATTAAAGCTCTAAACTCTTTTCGGTCGCTGGAAAATAATTTCGATGATGATCATGACATCATCAGTGTTCATTTTCGGGTTTCCAAAAGAGGGATTGCTGCCAAATTGTTTAAAAGAAAGTTGTTTGGAAAATTTGGATTTGATTTGGATTTGATAAGATGTTTGAAATGGAACATGAGTTAAATAATGTTGAATAAAGTTGAATATTGGTATCGAAGTAAATTAATAAGTGAATTAATGAAGTGAAGTCATTGAGAAATTGAGCTTGAGTTATATGAATGAAATTCAACTTTATATTGATAAAGGAATTAGAAATTGAATTGATAAATGAATTGAATGTTAATCAATTACATGTAAACAATTGATATGAAATAATGAATATATAAGTGTTAATTCATTAAAAGCTAGTTGCATAAATTGAATGGAAGTCAATTTAATATGATCCAATTGGAATTAAAAGTGTTGAACCAAAATGAATGTAAAATGAATAAATTTGGTTGTATTGAATAAACATTGGTTGTTATATGATTGTTAGTTGATTGTATAAAATTCATTAAGTGTTAATGAAAGTGAATTAGCGAAATTGGAAGCTAAGTAATTAAATTCAAATTGAAGGTAAATAAATTTGAATAGAATTGAATGTGAATTGGATTTAATTAGTGAATGCAAACTAATTAAAATTGAATATGAATGAATGTTAGTGAATCCAATGTTAATGAATCAAATGTAATTTAAATTGAAAACCAATTCATTGAATATTAATGAGAATATGAATGAATATTGATTTGGTTATGGATGATAGTTGGTTGATGTTTGCATTTGTTGTTTTGTTGCATTTGCTATGTTGGTACATGTAGTTGTTATGTTGCTATATGTTGTATATTGATACTATTTTCATATATGCATGATTCTCATGTTGTTGTTGAGTGTTTAGTAGGTGCGGATGGCGTTGCTTCGCATTTGGAGCTCGCTTTCGCGCTATATTAGCCGTATATGCTTGCTAATAAAATATAAGGTACATATCTCGGATTACATATCGTACTTTTACACTTTTTTCCCTACGGGATGCCTCATTACTTGATGAGATGTATATTTGTGATATATATACTGTCATTTTTTTTCGGATCGAGCCGCGCAAAGGAGACTATGGCGAATTTTTCCGAAAATTTATGGCGTTAGAAAAAATTTGAGAAAATTGGGAAATTTGTGAAAACTATAACTTTGATTTTGGAATTGAAAGTTAAATGATATAGTTTGGTTTTGAAAGATAACTAAGTATGATTTGGAAACTTAGTAAAGTATGGTAAGAAGTTTAACTATGGATTTTGGAAAGTTAATGAATTCTGTAACTTTTACTTACTTGGTAATTTCGAGGACGAAATTCTTTTAAGGGGGGAAGTATTTAACGACCTAGGATTTTATTTAATTAAAATTTGAATATTTAATTAATTTTAAATTATTAATAAGTGAAATTAATAAGTCGAATTTATCGAATATTGGATTTAATTGGATAATTAAATCGATAATTTAATAGTTGAAAATTCCAGAAATAATTGAAAATTGAGTTAAATATGATTGAAAATTTATTTGTAAAATTTTATTTTATCATGTTAGAGTTAGAACGATATTATAGAACTTTTAAAATTGAATTTGGAGTTAATCTGTGAAAATTGAATATTTTAATATTTAATTATCGACTGAAAAATAGCCAATTTTCGAACAGTCTCAGAATTGGACGAAACCAGTTTCATTGGATCCGTAATAGTTAGTTATTATCGGATTTCAATTTTCGTAGCAATCGGAGTTATCGTTTGATCGTGGCAGCTCGAAACGCATCGAAATTGTTTTTAATATTAATTTGGCGAGTTAAAATAGTCATTTTTCAAAAAGTCTCGAATTTCAACGAAACCAGTTTCATCGGATCCGTAATTTGATATTATTGTAAGGTTTCAAATTTCGTGTCAATTGGATTTACCGTTTGTCCGGTGCAAGCTAAAACGCCTAGAAAATTCGTTAAATCGGTTTAATTTAAATTGAACATTTATTGCCATAACTCGCACAAATGACCGAATTAGTTCCCGAAACACGTTCCATTGTGTTCGGAACGCGGGGTAAACCTTAGAAACGCCAACCGACACGCTTCGTTTGGAGTTCGGAAATTCCGGGTGAATAGTAAATTGGGAAATTTTCTATAAAAGCCCCCTCTTCATAATTTGCAAAAAAATATCAAACCCTAACCCTAAACTGAAGCAGCCGCCACCTTCAAAATGGAAGGCCAGAAATGTATCCCTTTCTCTCCTCAATCACTCTCAATCTACAAGGAATTACGCGAAGTGTTCAACACGAAAGTTGAAGAGCATGAAGAGAGCTTCGAATCCATACGGAGATGATCGAAAACGGAGCAACGAATCAACGGGAAATCAAGCGAGAAGGGGCTGCGTTTTCCACGCATTTCGAGGCAATATTGAAGGCCGAGCTTCGAGCTATTCATGGTGGAGGTAGAGCAGAAGATGGCGGTCAAGATGCAAGTTTCGGATCGTGTTCATGCTCGTCGAGGAAGTCGCGATTTTTAACCCTAATATTGAGCTATGGTTTAGTTGCGTGCGTGACTTCCTGATGTTGAGCGCGTTTGGTAAGAAAGAGACGTGCGGTGGTGATTTGCAGAGATGGGATCTCGTGGCTGTGGTTAGATGTGGGTTTCAAATTATAAATTTATGTTGTAAATTGGTTTATAAAATTCGTGTAACTTGTAAAAAATCATAACTTTTTCATACGAGGACGAAAACGCGCGAAACCAGTTGCGTTGGAATCGTATGGACGAGCACTACGCTATGGAATTTGATTGGAGTCGTTTGGAGTTAGTGAGAATTTCGGGTAAAATTAAACGTCCGTTTAATTTTATTCGAAATAAATCGCTAAAACGAAATTGAAATCAAGGTGAGAACTTCTCACTCAATCAAATTAGTTTCGATTTTTATTTTAAATAGTTAGATTTAAAATATTTGAATGCATGTTTGAATGATGATTTTTATCTATTGATTTTTAAAATAGACATTATGCGTCGTTAGTAAGCGGATGTTATTTATTAAAAACATATACCGCGAATATTTCATAAACAGTGAAATTGGTATTATATATAATAGCAACATATATATATTGGCATATGTATATATTGCAGTTTTTGATTTCCCGCATTGTATAGTGGATGAGACCCTATTGCGCCGTCTATTAAGCGGATAATATTATAAATCCCATATACCGCGATAATTCCGTACTGGAGCGGAATTGGTATTGTGCTAATGTTTTTGGATGCAGGGAAACAGGTTGGAGGGATCCAACTGGATTCCTCAACTGTATTGATTTATTTACAGATATTTTGATATTTGTTGATTATCATATCGATATATGATATTTGGATGTCGTGATTGACTATTTGGTGCTGTTGCATCATCGGATTTATTTTTGAAGTTTTAAAATAATGATTTTTGGTTTTTAAAGGAATTTTTAAAGTGATTTTTGAAAGTATACGTTTTATTAAAATTTTGAATTGATTTATTTTAAATAAATTAATGTTATAAGTTTAATGTTATAAAAGTTATAATTTTTGTAAAATATAACCAAATTAAGATTTTTGAAATAAATAGTGATTAATTTATAAAATCGTTTAATTGGGAATTTTGAATTATTATAAACGGTTTATATAAAAGATTTATAAAATTGATATTTATAAATTAAAAATACTGGAATTATAAAACGAGTTTTTATAAGTAATAAAGTGAAATAAAAATGGATTCCATAAGTGAATTGAAATCTATAAATTTATGAAATATGAAGATATAAAATAGATAGATTTTGTAAAATATAAGATTTATAAGTGATCAACTTATAAATCGGATTTTGGCATTTAAAATGAGATATAAAAAGGATTTTTATAAATAGAAGTTTATAAAAATATAAATGGAGTTTATAAATGTTGTTTATAAATCCGAAATCAATTGAATTTGATAAGTTGGATATAGGAATATATGAAAGAAATTATATTCATGATTTTGGACAGTGAATATATTATTAAATGAAATGGATATGTTTTTGGGGAAGGAACATTAGGAAATGAAGTTAATGAATTTAAAGACAATTAAAATGCATTAAGTATCGAATACATAGATTTCAACATTTATTGTTGAAATAGACATTTTCGAGAAATAGAAGGAAATGGTGGATTATAACACTGTTGTTATAGTAAATGGTTTCCGAAAGGAAATGTTTTGTATAGTATTGGGATTTATATATCTATTTAAACTTTGAATCTCTATACTAGTGATTTTGGGTCATCGTAACGATGTTTTACGTAACATTCGTTTTGGCCCAAACAAATGTGTTAAGAGAATGATTTCTTAAAGAATGAAATATATACTTAATTTTCGATTTAAGTATATTGAATATTTTCCAAGTGTTGAAATTGAATGGATTTGTGAATTACTTATGAATAAATAAGTATGGGAATGTTTTTCCAATATGAACTGAATATTTTAAGACCTTAACTTTTAAAGATAAATTGAAAATGAATAATAGAAATCGATTTGGATAATCGTATATTCATAGATATTTTGGAATGTAAATTCACTATGGAATTTATAAATGAAAAGGGGAATTAATTTACGGATTTGGAACGTAAATATAAAGTAAATCGTTAAGGATTTATTTAATTGGTTTAAATAAACCAGGTTGAAATGAAAGAAATTCCGCGTAAGGAAAAGGATTGAAATTTGTTTTCAAAAGTGATAAAGTTGAAAAGTGATTTGAAAATTTGTTTTCAAATGGTTGAAGTGTGGAAAATATATATCTAGTAAAGATATTTTGGAAAGTAAATAATTTGGGAAATTATTTGGATTTGGTGATGTTGAACACGCCTATTGATAGTTAAATATCCGACTATCAATATTTACCTTTAAATAGGTATTTGTTGTGATTGTTTGAATTTGAATGCCACACTTATTTTTGAATAAGCGCTCACTATTCGGGTTAGCCGGGAAAGGACCTTGGGGTCGTATAACCCATTCCGAATATGTGATACGTCGAAATGGATTTGCGTTCGATGACCGGTGTTGAAGACCGGATGTTTGTGAAAACGGAAGGATTACCGTCGAGTTACTCTACATCGGCTGATCTCCGATATAGAGGTTTTATCACCCTTAGTGACGGGAAGTCCGGTCGTGATTAGTGAACATCCGGATTGCAAGGACTTCTTTGGAAGTGCCTTCGGTTCTGTTCGATCCCGGAACAGACTTGTATGGATTGTATGCCTGACATTACAAATTAAGATATAAAGCTGATTTCTTTCAAATATATTTCTGTTGGTGGCGGAGAATTTATTCTCTTAGCTTAACACCCTTCTCTGAGACGTACGAGCTCAGAGGTTATATAGTTGAAGGTTATTAGTGATATACTCCCAATTTGGTAGTGTGGCATGCTGAGTGTTGCTGTGAAATGATCATTGTGTTGATCATTTGTGATAGGATCATTTATTTGATCATTTATCTTGGTGATCATTTCTATGATCATTTGTTGACCCAAAGCACGGCTTTTGTATAAAGTGTGGCTTTGTGGACGAGACTTCGTCGGACCTCACACCCCGGAAATGGTCAAAACAGGAAGGATGCAACAAGGTTATTAGGGGGTAGCGCCCCTTTAGTGTATGTCATTCCTTCTGGATAGAGGTGGTATCATGGTATGGAGCCCAGATATTTAACCTATGTTGTTGCTGCATATTTTGTGGTTGTTGGAAATCGAGGATCCTCAAATAGATCGGTTACGATCGGGGGATGACATATTCGTGTCAGTAGTTACCCAGTTAGGGGTAACCCGGCCTTGTGTTGGAAGAGATCCGGTTTGGTTCTCGGGGACGTCCTTCCAGAGGCGTTCTCATGTGGCAATGGAAAGTTCCTTGGCCTGACCATTTGTTGGAAATCCAAAGAAACAATACGAGACTTGTACGGTTTTAGTTGTAGAACCTGCCATGGAATGTGGCGGTAACCTGCTATTGAACATGGTAGCTATAGTAGGCATAGTTCGAAATGTCTATGCTGGCTAAGATTTATATCTTTATTTTCGAAATGATTTTCTCTACACTATGCACTAGTAATAATATCAAATGTTCTTTTTAATGCGTATCAAGCATCTTTGACTATCATAAGGAGAAATCTCCTCCGATTCTGGGTTTGCATTGTGTGTGTGTGCGGGAGGCCTTATTGTAGTCTCATTTTTAAAAGCATTGCGAATTGACTTTAAAAGTATTCCTCTATTTTGATTTTAAAGATAAATAAACTGTTTTGAGTTCTCACACCAGTCACATGACTGACTCGGAGTTTATTGTTTTCCTTCCTAAACTCTGGGTGCCCACTAATTTCCACACGGGCAGTCAAGAGTTAAGGTTTATTCAGGATATTCAGGAGTTGCTGGAGGCAAGCTGGATGGCATGGCGTATTACTAGTATATAGTATTTCTTTTCCGCTGTTTATTGTTGTTGTTATACACTCTGATGATGAAATGTAATGTAATGTAATAACTGATATAGTTCTTTGTTTAAAGATTATTCATTTATCTATTATATGTTGTTCCGCTGCGAATTGTGAGATTCTGATGTTGTTCTGTTATTTCTTCTGTTCTGTTCTATGTTTTTCTATCTTCTTCTACTTTTTTCTTTTTCTAAAACCCTAACGGTACGCTTTTTCGGCTTTCGATTTCTCGGCAGTTGATACAGTAGACGTATTGATGTCGGTTTTCGACAACGAAAAATCGCAATCGTTACACTTATGATCCAAACCATAAATCCAAATGAAGATCGTTTTCACTTTATGGAAAACGAAATGAAATCCACAATAGAAGGCATTGGGACTTATCATCTAATTCTAGAAAGTGGATATGTATTAGACTTATATAGTACCCTTTATGTACCTTCATTATCTAGGAACCTTATTTCTGTAAGTAAGTTGGATATTTCTTGTTTTAGATGTATGTTTGGATCTGGTTGTTTTGATTTATATAAAAATACTAATAATGTTGGTTATGGTATTCTAATTAATGGTTTATATAAATTGAAACCGAATGACACTTATGTGAATTCCTTACTGAATGTAATAAATAATGTTGGATGCAAACGTAGCATGTTGGATGAAAATTCTGCTTTCTTATTGCATAAAAGTCTAGGTCGCATATCCAAAGAAAGAATGATGAGATTAGTAAATAATGAAATTTTGTCAAATTTGAACTTTAGTGATCTAGAATTATGTGTGGATTGTATTAAAGGTAAACAAACCAAACATAATAAGAAAGGAGCCACTAGAAGCAGCCAGCTTCTTGAAATAATACACACTGATATTTGCGGACCTATGGACACTCCAGCCATTAATGGAGAAAAGTATTTCATCACTTTTATTGACGATTTTCCCGCTATGGCGTCTATTTGCTTCATGAAAAATCTTAATCTGTGAATGTCCTTGAGACGTTTGTAATGGAAGTTGAGAGGCAATTAGATAAAAAGGTGAAAATCATAAGGTCTGATAGAGGTGGTGAATATTATGGCAAATATAATGAGTCAGGCTAGTGTCCAGGTCCATTTGCAAAATTCCTCGAAAGTTATGGCATATGTGCGCAATACACAATGCCAGGCACACCACAGCAAAATGGTGTAGCAAAAAGGCGCAATAGGACGTTAATAGATATGATTAGGAGATTCTACACTACCTAAGAATTTGTGGTCGTATGCACTCAAAACCGCTAATTATTTGTTGAATAGGGTTCCTAGTAAAGCTGATCAAAAGACTCCTTTTGAATTATGGACTAACAAGAAACCTAGCTTAAGACACCTGCATGTTTGGGGTTGTCCAGGGGAAGCGAGAATTTATAATCCACATGAAAAGAAATTAGATTCTCGAACGATTAGTGGGTATTTTTTAGGTTACCCTGAAAAATCTAAAAGAAAAGGGTTTTACTATCCTAATCATAGTCCAAGAATTGTAGAAACTGGTAATGCAAGATTCATTGAGAATGGTGAAGTCAGTGGGAGTACTAGAAGAGAAATAGTGGAAATAAAGGAAACAATGATAAATGTTACATTGCCTAGAATAGTTTCTCCATCTACTATTACTCCAAATGGTGTTCCAGCTGTTGAAGACAGCATGATGATGAACAACAAATAAATGAAGAAGTACTTCCTAAAGGAAATGATTACATAATGCTGATATGCATGAACCACAACAAGTAGCATTAAGAAGATCTCAAAGAGATCGTAGGTCAGCTATTTCTAATGATTATATGGTTTATATGCAAGAATCAGATTATGATATAGGAATCAATAAGGACCCAGTTTCGTTTTCACATGTTGTAGAAAGTAAAGAGTCAAAGGAATGGATTAATGCCATGAAAGAAGAACTAAACTCCATGCAATAGAATGAAGTTTGGGATCTCGTTGAGTTACCACATGGCTGTAAAAGAATCGGATGCAAATGGGTTTTTAAAACCAAACACGACTCTAGTGGTAATGTCGAACGGTATAAAGTTATACTTGTTGCTAAGGGTAACATTCAGAAAGATAGCGTTGATTACAAGGAGACATTTTCTCCTATTTTGAAAAAGGACTCACTAAGAATAATAATGGCATTAGTAGCACATTATGATTTGGAATTGCATCAAATGGATGTGAAAACAGTCTTTCTGAATGGAGATCTTGATGAGGATGTTTATATGGATAAACCTGATGGTTTTTCTGTAAAAGGTAAAGAACAATTGGTGTGTAAACTTAAGAAGTCAATATATGGGCTTAAACAAGCATCTCGGCAATGGTATATTAAGTTCAATATCACTTTTACATCTTTTGATTTTAAGGAAAATACAGTTGATCACTGTTTATACCAAAAGATCAATGAGAGCAAGTTTATTTATCTAGTCCTTTATGTTGATAACATCTTGCTTGCTGCAAATAATTTAAGCATATTGCATGAGACTAAGGAATTTCTCTCAACGAACTTTGAAATGAAAGAAAAGGTAGAGGCATCCTATGTGATTGGAATAGAAATATTTCGTGATCGATCACAAGGAATATTGGGATTGTCTCAAAAAGGATATATCGAAAAACTCTAGAGAGATTTGGAATGAGTAAGTGTTCACCTGGGAAAGTTCCTGTACAGAAAGGTGATAAATTCAATCTCATGCAATGTCCTAAGAATGATGTTGAACAAAAGGAAATGGAATCAGTTCCATATGCATCTGTAGTTGGTAGCCTAATGTATGCTCAAACCTGTACTAGACCGGATATCGGTTTTGCGGTCGGTATGTTAGGGACGTATCAAAGTAATCCAAGAAGGGAACATTGGAAAGCTGCAAAGAAAGTGTTAAGGTACTTACAAGGCATGAAAGATTACATGCTCATGTATAGTAGATCCAATGAATTGGAGGTGATTGGATATAGCGATTCAGATTTTGCTGGATGCATCGATACTAGAAAATCGACTTTTGGTTACCTGTTTATGTTTGCTGAAGGAGCCATATCATGGAAAAGTGCGAAAAAACTATCGTTGCTTCATCTACTATGGAGGCAAAATTTATGGCATGCTATGAAGCCATAATTCATGCATTATGGTTGCGGAACTTTATTTCAGGACTTGCGGTTGTCGACACCATTGGCAAGCCGCTGAAATTTTTTTGTGATAACTCTACAGTAGTGTTTTTCTCAAAAAACAACAAGCACTCTAAAGGTCCCAAACATATGGAACTGAAGTATCTTGTTGTGAAAGATGAGGTTCAGAAACAAAGAGTATCAATCATGCACATCAGGACAGAACTTATGATTGCAGACCCTTTGACGAAAGGGTTACAGCCAAGACAATTTAAGGAACATGTTCAAAGAATGGGTCTTGGATGTATTAATAATAATTGATGTGTGACATTCTGAGCTCCTTTGTGTGTTTCTGATATATAATTATGTGTCTCTTGTTTTAATGTGGTAGTACGTACTTTATGTAATTTTAAACAAGAAAGAGTCTTATAAAGATATTATGTTTAATCATTATGATATAAGACATTATGTGGACCATTATGCTGTTCTATATAAATTATGAGTATAAAATGATGGATTGCTGGTATTGTAGTATATGGAAGGGAATGCATTGAAGTAATAATTCACAACTGCCATAACTCTCAGCAATTTATCATAGTATGATGTTCAACACTTGATATTATGAATAATCGGGTCAATTGGGAGAATGTTAGAAAACTGCTATTAGAAACTGCAATCGTTTCATTTACTTTTAACGTTATGCAGTTTTTAATCTTAATGTGACCCTTTTAATTAGGTCATAAATAGAACGTTTCATTTACCTCTAACGTTATGCAGTTTCTAATCTTAATGTGACCTGATTAATTAAGTCTAAATATACCGTTCTATAATTAGAACATTAGGTCTGTGATTAATCTTAAGCGTTGAATTGGTATATGATAGACGTACCAGATTTAGAGTTAAATGTTATATAAAGGATTGGGTCCTCTCTCTCCTGGTACATAGATGTATTCTTCTCCATCAAGAAACATAAAGAAATAGGGTTAGAGAGAGAAACCGAATTCTGAGAAGAAGAGTAATTATTAGCATTCAGAAGAAGAAGATGACAGCCATCGCATCTTCCGTTGTTAATCAAGTTACATCATCTTAAACAAAATAAATAAATAATCATATTAAGTTTTGTTTGTGAAATATTCGGTATTGTTGATCCTTGGGCTATTACTTGAATTGTTCATCATTAATCATGAAAGATCGAACAGTAAAGAATTTCTGACAATATATATATATATAAGTATATAATTGGATTATATACATATATGTTTAAGTCTCTCATTGTCTATTTAGTTTTTCTTCTTCAGTTCTAGCTGTTGACGTAGACGATTTAGATAGGACACCCTCATTTACATGATGAGCTGAGTATCGATAAGCTGCTGGGTCTTCTGCAGCTTCTTTGACTTCCGTGATAGTTAACCGGCTCTTTCTTTCAACGAAGCCTCATCTTTAATGTTGTCTTCGGTTTTTGTCACTTTTGATTTTTGTTTGGTTTTTTAATATATTTTTCATGCATTTTATTTTTTTCCTATGTTTTTTCGGAGAGTTTTTTCTCCATTTTAATTGTACGGGTTCATGGGGAAGTCCCACCTACTAGGCTTATTGGTAGCTCCTTTTGTAAGTGTATAACAAAATTACGTGAGTGCTCTCATCCACATGGAGGATAACTCATTTTTCATAGAAAATAAACCTTACTGATACTAGTATATATGCACGCCTAAGTAGGCCTGCTCCAATAACATTGTGCATGCATGGGTAACTTTCTTGACATCATTCGATTATGGAAGCATAAGTTATAACACATTAATGCAAAGATAGGGAAACTAAAAATCAGCTCGTACTTGGCAAAATGAAAGATACAGAAGACCTCAAATGTATGTTAATTGTTACAAAACTAGTAGACTTAAATAGACTACATCTTATGAGTTTTGGTTTGGGAGAAAGCTTGCATGTCATAGAAGTTAGGGGAGGGGTGTATGTGCTCATACACACGCATACATTCACACACACACACAAACACACACATATAGCATTCGGGGTTTTTTTTCTTCTTTTACTTGAACACAAATGCTCTGCCTTTGTCATCCTTAGCATGTATAAAATGGGTACTATTATGTAAGTTATAAAACAATTGATATATATATATATGAGCATACTTCTAACAGGAATCTAAATGTGAGATACAAATAAGCTTTTTTCTTTTAATTAATATCCACGTGGCATGAAGATATTATAGCTTAATTTAACCTATGTTTGTAATGATGAACTAATAGTTAATATTGGAAGCTTTGAAAAGATTTTCCATTTGTGTTTCTAGTTTACTTTGAGCATAATAAAACATATGGATAAATAACGAATTTAAACATACTTCTGAGTAATATTAGAAATTCACTCATTTAACATCTTCTATTTGGAATAAAATATCAATTTCAAAATGTAACTCTTAGTGGTATGGGGGTAGCAAATTTGAAAATAGTTAAAAGAACCTGGTCTGTAAATGTTAGCAAAATGGTAGATTCAACATTGGTTAACAGAGTTGGAAATGAGATAAAAGCTCACACTTTTGCAATGAATATATAATATTTAATACATACACACATACATATCCTTAATTTCCTATTCATCAATTCGTCAACTGTATTTTAACAACATTTGAAGTTACAAACACATAACATATTGATCAAAACCTCTATTAAATATCATACGCACTTCATCACATACTATCACATATAGTTCTCTGTAAAACTTACATGAACCTGAAATGCCCGGTCCTTATCGAAACAACCCATACCTTAAGAGACTTCACTACATAATCAGCCACAGTAGTTTCTTCACATTCAAATTTTGTACTATAGTACTCATTTGCTGAATCCAAAGGTCATGATGTGCCAATGCCATCCTCCAATAGACTTTTGAATCTTAACTTAAATTTTTCTTACCCTCTATCTTTATTGCTGCCTCGGTATATGAAATAGTTTTTAATCTTCTATAAAAATGTTATTTATTTTGTCTCACTGCTATCTATCATATTGTTATTTTCATCGTGCAAATTCTGATTTAAAATTGTAATTGTCATCTTGTTGCAAGTCTTGCTAAATGGTTTGTTCTTTCTAAAGATGATGAGATGATTTGAAGAGTTTAATGACTTGTTTCTACTGCATCCTCGACTTTCTCAGGCACATCGTAATCTGCACTCACTATATATTGCATGTTTGCACATCTAATAGTTAGAAATAGTTACTTTTTATTTCATTGAAAATTAATGGATAGATGTGTGCCATAAGTGCAAAATAATTGGTAGTCACACCATTTTATTTCAACAAATTTTGTTGGTGGTATCAATTGTAAATTGATAGTGAAATTTCATTAATGTATGGTGGTGAAAAAGATGATGTTGGAAGTGATATTCCATTGATGAATGTAGGGTATTTACGGAATTTCAAAAAGACATGGTAGAAATTCTATTCATTGAACTCTCTTTATTAATAGTGGAGATGATGAATATATCATTCCATAGACTATAAGTAATAACTGCATATTTAGCATAATTAATTTAAAACAACTTAATAATGTAATGTGAAAAATAAAATAGAACAATGAACTAACAGTTGGAGTTTATTTATTCTCCTGCTTGAACTTTTTGACAAAAAGTTATCAGAGTTAACACTTATGCTACCATGATCTGGCATTGCATAGATTAAATATTTCAAATTATACTAAAGAATTAAATTGAAATAAACATATTTGTCAAATTCATATCTTTTTACAAAACTTTTAAGAAATAATTTGTATACTATCACTTTTCCAACAATGCCTTGTGCCAATTCGAAAAATTTAAGATTAGTACTTGAACCAAAGCACCAAACACAATGTAAATACAAACCATTTAATGCATTATACCTTTTCTATGTTAATCATCAACCCTGCTTATTCTGTTACTTGTTATTTTTCTCCGTTCTGTTAAAAAAACAAGAAACAAAAATAAACCATTAAATAACTTGTTACGTTAATATGATATAACCTAATGTAAAGTGCAATTGACCATGACCACATAGATCATAACACATTTAATGCAAACAAATTGATGAGTTATTAACCAAGAGACATGTTTATGAAAATACAGATATTAAGAAATTATTTCCAAAATAAATGTCTATTAATTTGCAAACATAATTTTTGTAATAACCTCACATAGAATGCTACGATAAAACCTTACAGAAATTATTTTCTTCAGTTTCTCCCTCAAACCCACGTCTATAGAAGACAAAAACACAATGAAAAAATAATTTACACAGTTTATATTGTTGTGAATATATAACTATATATAAGTTTTGTTATTTTATCAACTGCATTTTATCCAAAGTATGATGAACCAAAAAGTAAATATATTATAACTTCAGTAATCTTAGCCGTGGGTTCTACAGTTATTATAGCATATACAGTTAAAATTCATGCTCTATAGTTAAATTTCTTACAATAATTTTCCTAATATAATAGTAAATCCTAAGAAAAAAAAATGATTGTAACATTTACATCAAGATAACAGCAGAACGTGTACAATCCAACCTTATGCATCTAATAGAAACATACAAATCTATTATTCGTATTTATTGACTGAAGTCTTGAACAATGGAGAAAAAAAATATACGTACATAATATAGTACGTGTACATGCCTTAAGACTTGTTAATACTGGTGATGCCTTTTATGCATTCGTAAAGATAAATTAAAAAAATTCCCAAAGCTATTAATATTTATCGAGGGACTAAAAACTAAGATGAATTTAGTTATAGTAGATGAATCATTAAGGAATCCAGAAAATACTTAAAATTTGAAGGAATTAAAATAAATCTTGTTTGGCGTGAGGAGCCAATATTAAGAAGAAAAACAGAAACAAAAAATTCTAGAAGCTCAGGAAATGTTCAAATGAAACTTCTCCATTGCATATAATATAGATTCATTTGCAAATAACATAGAAGAAGAGGTAAATACTGCGAGGATGTATCTTAGAAAATTGATGATATATGTAGAAGAAGATGAAATTAAGTATCTTTATATAATGCCCCTGAATTTTAATTAACATAATTCGGGATAGTTGAATAAATTAAATAGAATAATGTGAATAATTAGGGAGATGAGATTAATAAATCCAATGGTCATGTCTTAATGAATGCACTAAAATAAGTCTTAACTAAATTAAGGAGGAATTTCCTAAGGGGTAAACTTGGAAATGGGGCTACATTTGTTAGTATAAATCTCTTCCTCCACTTTAATAAATTTTCACTCTCTTATTCATAACTCCTCACCAACTTTCGGCCGGTTATTAAAATCTCCAGGATGAGCAATAAATTGAAGAAAAAGCTAGGAAATTATCTCATTCTCCAATTAACCCATCAAGGTGAATAATCATGTTTATCATCTCATTTTTCTGTGTTTAGATCGGTTACGGGCTATACTCGATTCACGTTTGTGATTTTGGTTAGGACATAACCATTTAAACTTTTGTTTGGATAAGACATAGGTATTTTAAATGTTAATGGGCAAATTAACATGTTTTTATTCGATTTTGGTTAAATTACGAGTTGTTTTTGTCTACATAAGCTTTGAAATTTTAATATGTTAAAGTATATGATTTATCATATATTTGGTGATTTTTAAGGATTTTTCCTTAGTGATTTACTAAGGTAATTAAATTATTTAAGCCTAAGGGCTAAACTGCAAAATTGCCTTCGAATTAGTCAATTCGGAGGGAAGGCTGAAATTTGAAAATTTAATTGGGGAAGAAGAATAATGTTTTAAGAAAAAGGTTAACTTTTGTATACTTTTTACTATTTGAAAGTACAGGAGAAGACTCCTTAGCCAATCGAAATTAGAAAAGCAAGATAAAACATCACTTCAGTAGGCCCAGTTCTGCCTTCGACTCCAATAAGCCCGCTTTTACCCTTTCGACGAAGTCGAAAGGTATCTTTTGTCTAAGATGAAAGGTAAACAATTACCTTCCAATAAGGTCAAAAGGTAGGCATGGTGTCGAAGGGAGGAGGGGCGAAGGGATGGGGAGGCTGCTTCCTTTGCTATCAAATAGAAACATAATTGCTTTCGAATAAGTTGAAGGGGACCCTTCGACTCTATCATTTTATAAGAGACTAAATTTTTTATATATTCAAGAAGAGGTTTTGAAGGGATCATCGTAAGTTTAAACCTTCAAGAAATTTTTTTTAAATGTTTCTAAAAAGGTGTTTTAATTCTTTCGACAAAGTAGAAGGGATGCCTTCGACAAAGTCGAAGGGAAAGAAGGGGAAGAAGAAGGGGTTACTTCTGAACCTCCCATTGGTTTTAAAAATAAAAGTTTTAATACCTTTTGACAAAGTCGAAGGGTAAGCCTTCCGACACGGTCGGAAGTATACTTTCGAAGGGTTGGTTCCAACACTAATACTTCATTGTTTTTGAATGGTTTCGAAACGTTTTGATTTCGAAAGGTTTTCAAGGGGTTACCTTCAATGATTGCGAAAGGTTTTGAGCTTCAATGATTTTGAAAGATTTGAGTTTTGTTACTTTCGAAAGGTTTATAAATGGTTTTGTAAGGGGGATACCCTAAGCTTTCGCAACGTCGAAAGGTAGAAACTTTTAACTAGGTCAAAAAGAAACCTTCCGATAAGGTCGAAAGGTAGGACCTTTCGGCAAGGTCAAAAGGTATGATTTGTGATGCTTTCAAAAAAAAGGTTTTCGAAGAGGCTAACTTTGGATGCTTACTTTCTTTCGAATAGGACTTCAAAGGGTTTTAAATGGCTTTTTTTTAGCCATTTTTCTTAAATAAAATTTTGCTAAGTTGAAGGGGTTACTTCGAAGTGTCATAGCATAAAATACCTATCTTTGTTTGAATATGTAAGAGGGATCTTTATATAAGATGAATGTTAATAAACCTTAGGGACACCGGGATGGGTTTAATGTTTCGATACATAGTTTTGGGTTACAAACAGAAATATGCTTTCGAAAATATACATTGGGGCTATTAATGTGTTTTTATATAATTTAACCTAATTGGGGCTACCAATGGGAATATGTTAAACATGTGGTATGCGTAGGGAAAATAAGTAATGGGGATCACGAATTTTTATAAATAATCATGGAGATCATGATGTTTTAATTGGTCAAGTGTTGGATTCTTGGTTAACCTAGGAAAACCATGGATGTGTGGTGGATAACCCACATCAAATTTCTAACGAAAAGAATGTTTTTCCAGAGGCGGTTAGCCTCGGGATTTGGCACCCAAGGGTTCATAGTCATCCTAGGAAACTATGTAGTGTGTTGTGGACAGCCCATGCCATCTTTATAAAACAATATGCGATGGATAATCTATATTTATTTTAAGTGGGTGTGGGCGGATAGTCCTATTAAATTATGACGGATAGTCATTTGAAAGTTTTTAGATGGAAATTTAATAAATTACTTTTAGATGGGATATCTAATAAATGGGTGGATGGGATATCCAATACATACGATTTATGGCCTTATTTCATATTATGTTAAGACTAATCATTTTGGGTATAGGGGCATTGTAAATGATTTGCATGTTTGTTTTGGATAATAGTGAGGGAAAACCCGTTCCACTAAGCGGCATGGTCTCACTAGATATCTATTTATGATAAGAGATTATTCATACCATACTTATTGTCTGACTCGAAGTTTGTGTTTCTCCACAAACTCTTGGGTACTCAAAATTAATTTGAGTAGTCTGAGAGTGGGAGACTTTCACATTTTTGGATGAATAAGCTTTCGGAGATGTGCATGAGGCAGTATTGGCTATATAGAAGCTATTTTGTGTATTCCGCTGTGATGTACTAGGAACTGTAAAGTTCATATTATTAATTCTCTGATCATCATAAGGGTACATCTTCATATGTCGCTCTTATCGTATTTTGTACAAGTATATATGTTCTGAATGTGGTTAACGTCTGGGATTATGTAATTAAATCTAAATATTATTCATAATAAATGAGGAATTTTGTTTTGTTGAAGTTTATGTTCCTGTGTGTCAATATTAACTATGCCGCCTTCGATCACCAAGAAATAACAACTACCGATGACTGCAGCATCAGTAGCGGTTAGTTTCGGGCCTTAAAAGGCGAGATGTTACAAGTTGGTATCAAAGCATGGTTTATGTACTTTAAAGGAATTTAAACCTTCAAAGATTTTTTAAAGCATAATTTAATGAATCTAAAATATGGTTGGGCTTGGGTAAACGTTATAGTAACATACGTGTACTTTGCTATAAATACCTAAGTATGTATTCCCCACTCTCTTAGACCGTTCTTTTGTACCTTACCAAGATCGAATTTTAGGTAGTAGGGAAGTAAGATATGAAGGCAGGAAACGAAAGAGTGAATCAATGTGGGAGACGCACCGCAACAAGTGGAAATGTTCGAGCCATTAGGAGCAATCAGGGTCGATAGGCAAATTGTAACGACCCAGTTTTTCAGTCGTCTGAATTTAGAATATTTGATTGATTTTAAATATTGAAAAATATAATTTGTTAGTTAAATAATTCAATTTCAAATATAAGTGATATTTGAATAATTAGATTGTGTGAATAATTGAAACTTGAATCTAATATGAGTAAAACTCACTCTCTCTGTCTTGCTTATATTTTTATATAGGTGAGAATAAATTTATTTATGATGATTGATGATTGTTTGGGTGATATATGATATTATATATATATATATATATTGATTGGTTTGGAATATTCCCGCATATTTTAGCGGATGAGACCCCATATGTTCTCGTGTATGCGCGGATGACTCTTTGTACGTGCCTCTACCACGAAGCAGACATTATACATCTTTTCTCATATGCATATTTGTTGCAGATCACAGGTTGGAGGGATCCAACTGGATTCCTCACCATTGTTTATTTTATTACAGATATTGTTATATATGTTGTTATCATGCGATATATGATGGTCGGATGCCATGATTGATATGGTTGATGTGAATCCCTTTATCTAGCGCTTTTGCAGCATTCGAACATATTTAGAATTTAAAATATTAAAACGATGACTTCAATTTAAGAAGGATTTCAAAGTGATTTTGAAAATACATATGTATTAATAATTTTTGAGCTGTTAAAGAAATGGATTTATTTTAAATAAATAAAAGTTATAATTTTTATGTTATAAGAATTAAGGCTTTGTAAAATATAATCAAAAATTGGTTTTTTTAAATATGGAGTTAACTATTTTGTAAAATAAGTTAAATTGAGATTTTTGGACTTATTATAAATGGTTTATATATAAGATTTATAAAATTGATATTTCATAAATAAAAGGTATTGGAATTATAAATGAGTTTTGTAAGTGTTAGAATGAAGTTATAATTGAATCTTATAAGTAAATAAAATTTATAAATTTATGAAGTTATAAAAAGAATGAATTTGCAAATAAGGGATTTATAAGTAAATAAGCTTATAGTTGGATTTTGACATATAAATGAGATATAAATGGAATTTGTTAGTAAAGGAATTTTGTATATGGAAGTAAATAAATTATAAATGGAATTTATAAACATTGTTTTATAAATCTGAAATCAATTTAGTTTGATAAGTTAAATATGAAAGTTTGGTAAAGGAATTATATTCACGATTTTGGACAGTAAATAATCTTTTAAATTAAATGTGTAGAAGTAATGAATTTGGTAAAGGAATTATATTCACCATTTTGGACAATGAATAATCCTTTAAATTAAATGTGTAGAAGTAATGAATTTGGTAAGAAAATTATATTCATGATTTTAGACAGTGAATAATAATTTAAATAAAATGAATATTTTGGAAAGTGATATTATAAAAATGGAATTTAAATGGTTTGAAAATAAAATGAGTTATGAACTTACTTATTATTAAAATAAGTATATGGAAAAAATTTCATATATCCAATAAGTGAAATGGTTTTGAATACTATCTTTTTAAAGATATTTTGAAATGAATAATAGGGAAGTGTTTTGAATTAGAAACGATAAATGAAATCGGGCTCAATGACTATTTATGTGCTATATTTGTTTGTTGCTTTGATAGTCAAATAACCGACTACCGGATTTGGCCATTTTAGATCCTTAACTTGATGTGTGTTGTTTATATATGAAAGAATTAAGATGAAGAAGCCATGAATCTCTTCTTATTATTCAACCACAATACAAGTTTTTGTTATATATCTGATCCAGAAAACAAACAAGCGAGAAAAATGAAAAATGAAAGAAAAATGCGGCCCCCATATTACACATGGGCTTTACACAAATGGGCTTTAGTATACGTAAATATCCGTAAATGTGCATCTTTATCCATGCTCCCAGATTACACTCCCCCTCTGTAACATCCCGAAAATTTTGAATTTAAAAATTTGGAAATTTATAGGAACTTTTAAATGTAAATTTGAGAAATTCAAAAAAATAAAATATTGAAATAAAATTTTGTAACAGCCCTAGTTTTTAGCTATTTATTTCTTTTATTTTTTTTGTTTTTAGAAATATAATTTATATAAATTGTGTTTACCAATATTGTTTAAATATTTAATTTAGAGAATTAAACTCGTTAATTTAATATGATTTTTGTAACTAAATTTAAGAAGAAAAAAAAAAGGAAATTTTTATAATGTATAATGAAGTGAGTGGTAACTAAATGTTTTGGATATTATCATAATATCTGTTGTTATACCCATTCCCTAAAAATAATGAAAAGGAGAAAATTTGTAACATATTAAAGTAGTTAATTAATTATGTTAATTTGGTAGGTTATGACATGCAAATCATGTTGGTGGAATATTCTCAATTTTGACATATTAATTATGTTAGCAGTGAACATTGTTAAGCAATTTAAAACAATGAAACTTACAATCAATTTATTTGATAAATCTACCTTATTCCTAGTTAGCAATTCAAAACTTGAATAAAGGCACATACGGATATTTTAAAATGGAGTTAATGACAATTAATAGATATTTCAAAAAGAAATTTATGACAATTAATAGAGAAATTAATTGTAAAATTTCAGTAGTTGACCAGAATTAATTTATTGAATAATTAATGCAAATTAATAAAATTGATGAAAGATAAATAAGTTAATTCTTTTGGTTAATGGCATGAGGACACGAGGTTAATCCCCATTTTGTAGGAGAAATCTGCCCGTGTAACCAGTCCGGCTACCAGTGCCTACAAAGCGGACGGATTAATGTGAGACGTCGCAGGATTGATAATTAACAAAAAGGGTTAATTAACTAATTAAGTTAGTAACCAAATTTGAGTATGTAATTAAAGGAGGATAATTAATTGGTAATATGGTAATTAATTGAAATCAATTAAGGAGGGTAATTAAAAGGGATAAGGTAATCAATTGAAATCAATTAAAGGCAATTAAAGGGGAATTAATTGATTAGAAGAATATGGAAATCAAATTTGCCTTCCTTTGCACGTGACACAAAATTTTATTCTTTTAACATTTTGACATTTGCCTCTTACCATTTGTTTCTTGAGCATGTCACTGTATTTATTTATTCACGCAGCCTTATCCACAAAAATATCAACTCTTCCAATTGCCATTTTTCCTCTCACCTAAATTAAATGCATTCAAAATTTAATCTTGCCTATCTTTGCAAATTTTCGCATACCCATTATATCTCTCTGTTTCCACTGCGTTTGTTTTGCAATAAATAAATTTTTCGAACCATTGATCAAGTAAATATTTATGTAAGCATTTATTACTTTTGCCTTTTCAGTTAAAAGCTTTTTCATTGCTTACCATAAATCACGCAAGAGCTCAAGTTTTGCTTCCTCAATCAAATCTGTTCAAATTTGCAGTAACGCATGCTTTAAATTTAGATTATAACTGGTATAAATCATGCAAGCTATCTAAAAAAAAAAATCCAAAAGAGTGATATCGTTCAAACATAAAACTGGAAAGAGAAATCAACGCATGCATTTATCACAATTTTCGTGTAGCGTTAAAACAAGAAGAACTGGAAATAAATCTCTTGCCTAAACGCATGCACTCAAAAATCAACGCTTGCATTTATTTCTTACGTTTTCAAACCTGCCTATTTATCTCCCCTTTTTATTTCGCAAGTTTATGTATAAATACTTTGCCTCATTCACATAAGTTTTCATATCTCCTTGTTTGTCCCTCTCTGGTACAAGCTTCTATCAGGTAAATAATTTGCATTGTTTATTTCTTTGCTTCTTCCAATTTTCCTTCCTCCTTCTTGTGTTCTCTGATTTCCTTGCTCGGCTACTTCCCCATCATGCCGTGCCATTTATAAATACATATAGAACTTTGTTAGTAGTAGGCTGGAAGAAATGATATAAATTGATTGTAGGAAGCTAGACTATGGAATTAGTGTAGTTATGATGTAGTTAGTGGTATTGTGGATTTGGATAAGTGCAGTTTGAAGAGGAAGCATAGAAAGAAAAAAAAAAGGAATTACAATTTAATAATGGAGAAGATAAATTGATAAGGAGAAAATGATATGAAATGTTGTTTAATTCAAATAAACAATATTGTATGAATAAATCTTGGGTGAATATAATAAAATGACATTTATTTCAATTTTTAATGGTTGAAATAAATTTAAGATGGTTAAAAATAAATTTAACTACTTATTTGAGAATTTGGGTGGATAAATATCAATGGATTGTATTTATTATGGTTAATAAAAGGATATTGGTGATGTATACCAATAATCACCTTTTAATGTTTAATAATAAAAGTAAAAGAAGAAATAATTTGCCTAAACATGATGAACATGTATGTGAAATAAAGTATTATTTAATGAATTCGAATGTAGTTAGTGGCTACATTTGATTAAATCGAATAATTTGAACAGTATTGTGTTTGTTGCCAATATTGTCATTTTATTTAAATAAATATATATGAGAATGAAAATAATTGATCATGATAAATATGATTAAAAATGTGAGAAATAATTTAATAATGTCTAAACATGTATTTGTTTTGTTTGGGTGCATAACATCTTTTTATTCAATCAATTGTATTAAATTTGCAATTTATTTTGCAATTTATTCAATTTATTTTATGCATGCGTACGGTTGAAGTATGGGCCTAGGATATGTTGAGACGGTTAGCGGGTTGTAGTAGTCGAGCAAGTTGAACTAAATTTCTTTTATTCTATTCGTTCCAGTTGTTCTGAAATTTTGCTTTGACCGTAATTTTTAAATTCGCATACTTGGTATTTGGATCTTATAGATTTAAGTCAAGGCTTTGCATCCGCCGAAGTTTGATCGTGCTTTCCGGTTTTTTTTTTTCGAAGTAGATACCGTGTTTGATTTAGATCCACTGCAGCGTTTAAGGTGAGTATTTCTCACCAGACATATGTACATATATTTTGTGAATTATCGCAAGTGTATGTGTAAAAATTTTATTTAAATATTATCTGTCTGTAGTATAACGTAGAATGATGAATCCCATTTAAATTGACACCTCATCAGTTATTATCTGTTGTATTATTTCTGCAGTTATATTATATTATTGTTTATTTACTGCTTAAATCACCACTGCAAGTTCCCTGTTAAATTTAGATTGTTGTGGGCTGAAATGATAGGCCTAAATGATGATTACTGTGCTATTATTATGTTAACTGTTTAACTGTTAACTTGGGATTGCGGGTTTGAAATGATAGAACCCGGGGTTTGTAAATTACGGATTGAAATGATATAAATCCGTATCACTTGACCTAGGCTAGAAAACTATATACAGGCCCGTGGTCCTTATAATATTTTCTGAAATATTTAAAATTATTTTGGAAGTTAAATATTTGATTTAATATCTTTAAAGGATTTTATATTGATTTTGAATGAGTTATAAATGTTAATAAATAAATAAATAAATATTTGAATAAAATTTTGGAATATAACTTATTTTGGAAATTCTGGATTTTTGAAAGGATAAGATTTCAGTTAAGAAATATATATATAAGTTATATTTGGAAATATTTATTAAGTTAAACAATCTACTAAAGCATTTAAATGCTGTCTTTTGAAATTGGACTAGTTTTACCCGTAACTTTAGGTAGCATTTCCTAAGTGCTATAGAATCTGGAATTTGATTGTTTTGAAATTTAAGGAATTTGATAAATTATATTTATGTTTAAGTTTTGGAGACCTTTAAGATATGAGATTTATAACTGGATTTTTCTTAATAAATTTAAGATGAACATTCTAGTGTTAAGTAAATTTTGAAATTATTTAATGGCATAATTTTGGAGTTTTATCTATGGAATTTATGGGAATATTCAAGACGAAATAATAAACACTAATTTGTTGAAAGAAAAATATCCAACCTTAGTTTTGAATATTAATACTCCAATTGGATATATATATAGGAATTGAAATGGTCTTGGGAACATGAAGTGATATTTAAATTATGGTTTAAAATAAAGAAATATATTTGTAAAGCTATGTAAATTATCTTCTTTACAAAGTAACCATAAAGTTAAACCATTTATATCCAAACCATTTGTGTTTTGGGAGTTATGTTTTTTTAAAGAAAAATTTCCAATATATTATGGTTTAAAGGTATAATTCAAATATTTGGTTTCCAGATATTATCAATTTTAAGCAGTATGGTTTTGGAAAAGAATTATATTTGAATATAACGATATCATGTTGTTTTGGGTTTTAAATGATATCGTATTTATAGTTTTGAAATGGAAATGTTTATACTGGTTTTAAAGTATAAATTGTTTTTAAATGACCACGGGTTATAATAACGATGGGTTGGCAAAGAGACCGGGATCGGATATGGACATACTCTCTGTCGATACCGAAAACCACTTTGACCAACCGTGTACGCGGTGGAGATTCCAGAATGAAGTAGGTCGGTGGTGGCGTTTCCTGTAAGGTAAATACGTGGACCCGACTCCCGTGAGTTGGCATAAGGTGGCTAAAACAGGAGCAATTCCAGGCCAATGAGGTCATTCCTCTGATCGGACGCTCCTCTTCGATATTATACTATGATCTTGGATTGATTCAGTGGCCACTTCTATATTTTGATTTTGGGGGAGTTAGTTCGAGGTGGGCGGCAGCTGCGCGCTGCGCGTTACCATCAGCCTGGATAGCAATTGGTATATCTACCCTGGCATTGCCTAGTTGTGCCGTGTCACCTACCCTATCGCGCCTTGTACGAGTTTGGTTTTCTCCCGTAGCCCGTGTGGTATCCTCTAGTGGCTTCCCGATCAGGAGGGACTATGATATTGGATGGACTACTGGGACTATTACGTGTTAAGGGCTATATGGGTAACCCCTTAACGCTATTAAAAAGTAAGTTTATTTTATAAATAGACACTAGTATAATAGCGCAATATACTACATAGTAAATAGTTTGACGGATCCTTAGAGGATGGGCGGTCCCAAGCATCCTTTAAGTTACTTGCTCTATATTACAGTACACTTGAATTAGCTTACATTATATAAGTATGTATGTCCTGACTCGAGTGTTATGTTTTATTTTTACGCTCGGGTCAGCCTGAGTTGCAGCTTCAATTTCTTCTCCGTAGCTAGGACACTCAGTAGATCATTCGCGCTGCTGGAAGTTGTTTCAGCCTTTATCTTTTCTGGAATTCAAGACTTTGAAGACTCTATCTCTATTTATGTCTTAAAATTTGTATTGAGGATTATAGACAATGTAAGTTCTGTTTTGTTGAAGTTATATCAGTGGCTTCATGAACCACTAAATTTTTAATTTCCGCTGCGAGATTCTGATATCTGTGTATGTGATTCTGTGATCTATTTATTGTATATTCTGAGTTTTGCCAAATTTATTCTACAACGCAGTATTTTGAACAATTCAAGTCCGACATGTGCGGATGCGAAGGGTTGAAAATACTGGGTCGTTACATTTGGTATCAGAGCTTTGGTTCTAGGCAAAACTTAGAATGTATGGTAAATTTGATTTACAGAATCACGTTCATTCGAGATTGAACCACTTTCTTTTCGAATTTTGGAACATTCCCTACGGTTCCAAAGCTCATTCGTATCCCTCACTTTTTCATCTGCTTTAGATTCTTGAGTATCTCATAACTCCACTTCGGATGATCTTTATTGTAAATTGGCGGTCTCGCCATTATTCTAATAAAGGGGTGAAACTCCTTTACCATTAGCATTGATTCACCGGAGATTTATATTTATCCTCGGTTTATATGCTGGTATCTTTGGTTATTCCAAATTCTATCTCTTCGGATCAAATGTAGATTTACCCCAACCACATCGATATGGCTCTTTAAGTCACGGATGACTAGGTCAAGGTTGTCCGCGACTTATATAGACTTACCCAGTTTCCTTATTCTGATCTTCTGATTTCAATTTATCTTGAATTCTATTTGATTTGAGTTCATCAAATTTGAGTCTCTATCCTGGTTTGAGAAGTTTATTCCTATATTTGAAATTAAAATCTAATATTATATATATGAGTATAATTTTCAAAATTTTATAATTAATTTAACTAGTTGTCAAGAGATAATAGTTTTGATTTTATTTATGGTGTTGTAAGCCATGTGTTTGTCTAATAAATAAGTGAATATAAAACAATGGTTATAAATTAATTTGGAAACAGAAATGAATTTAAAACTAAAACTTGAGAATTAAATTTCTGATGATTTCAAACCTTGTGTTTAAATTTTAAAAGGATGTAATAAGTATTTTTGTATAGAAATTTGTTTCCAAAGAAATTTTAAAATTAGTGCTTTTCTCTTTGTCACTGGAAAATAATTTCGGTGATGACTGCAGCATCATCGACATTCATTTTCGAGTTTCGAAGTGAAAAGACCATTCTGTAGTCTGGCTACAGTGTTTCCTTGAGATTTTAATTGATTTGAATTTCTAAAGTATGACTTAATATATATAGATATATAATTTAAATTTGATTTGACATATTAGGTATATATATTTAGTTATCTCTAAATGGTTTGAAGGGAATCAGGAATTTAATTCTTAAAGTTATCTTGAGGAAGGAAAATAAATATAATAACAAAAATTTGAATAAAAAGGTTCCAATTGGAGATAATTAAATTGAAAGTTTTATTTGTATAACACCCAATTTCATTTAATATAACTTACCTTGATTTTCAAAAGTTAACATGTAATTGGATAATATACAATATAAAAGGATTTTATGAGTGGTTATAATAAATATTATACACTTAAATTTTAGTTATAAAAGATTAATGGGGATAAATAAGGAAAAGGAATTTAAGGAATTTTATTCAAATGTCTTAATAATCAAATTAATTTAATATGGAGCCGTAAATCTAACCAAGAGATTTTAATAAAAGGTTATTTCCTGAAATGAATATGTTTGTGTAATAAACAAGGTATCTTTGAATAAGGAAAATATATTTGAAAGGGATATTTTTGGAGTAAGGATTATATATCTTCAAATCATAGTTTAATTGATGTCTAAATAAATAGTTAAGACGTATTCTAATATCACTAAATTTTGATAATTGAGAATTGGTTTTCAAATGGAAATTCAAGGGTAACTTATTGAAGGAATATCTTATTTATAAGATAAGTATTTTAATAAAGTGTTAGGTTATTTGTTAAAATTCAGAGTTAAGTACATAATAAACTGATTAGGAATACTATTATATCTACTATAGCATATTATGAGTGCTGCTGTTTCTAAAAATAAAATGTTTTGGAAAATTTTTTTATAAATGAACTTAGGAATATTTCAACCTTGAAATGAATATTGTTTGGCATTGAATTTAAAAGGTATAAATGAAGATTATTTTAAAGGTATTATGATTTTAGTAGCATGATTTCCAAATGATAATATTTATAAATTTAATGATTTCAAAGCATTATGATTGCAAATTTATTATCTTATTTGTTTTCAAACTATCTTTAAGTGTCCTTGGTTTCCCTATCTGCTACAGAATGAGGAGGCTATTGCTTATACCAGTCTATTTAGAAATCTTTTCTATAATCTTTAAAAATCTTTGTTACTCATCGGGGCCTGAGCACCGCTTACCACCCATAGACCGACGGTCGAACTGAAAAGAGTAAAACCGATTCTAGAAGATCTTCTTCGTGCTTCAAATCCGGAACTATTCGTTTAAAGTTCTTGTTTATCTAGCTTATCTTCCTTTGTTTCTTTTCTTTTGTTCCTTTTCGAGGACGAAAAGTTCTTAAGTGGGGGAGAGTGTAACAGCCCTAGTTTTTAGCTATTTATTTCTTTTATTTTTTTTGTTTTTAGAAATATAATTTATATAAATTGTGTTTACCAATATTGTTTAAATATTTAATTTAGAGAATTAAACTCGTTAATTTAATATGATTTTTGTAACTAAATTTAAGAAGAAAAAAAAAAGGAAATTTTTATAATGTATAATGAAGTGAGTGGTAACTAAATGTTTTGGATATTATCATAATATCTGTTGTTATACCCATTCCCTAAAAATAATGAAAAGGAGAAAATTTGTAACATATTAAAGTAGTTAATTAATTATGTTAATTTGGTAGGTTATGACATGCAAATCATGTTGGTGGAATATTCTCAATTTTGACATATTAATTATGTTAGCAGTGAACATTGTTAAGCAATTTAAAACAATGAAACTTACAATCAATTTATTTGATAAATCTACCTTATTCCTAGTTAGCAATTCAAAACTTGAATAAAGGCACATACGGATATTTTAAAATGGAGTTAATGACAATTAATAGATATTTCAAAAAGAAATTTATGACAATTAATAGAGAAATTAATTGTAAAATTTCAGTAGTTGACCAGAATTAATTTATTGAATAATTAATGCAAATTAATAAAATTGATGAAAGATAAATAAGTTAATTCTTTTGGTTAATGGCATGAGGACACGAGGTTAATCCCCATTTTGTAGGAGAAATCTGCCCGTGTAACCAGTCCGGCTACCAGTGCCTACAAAGCGGACGGATTAATGTGAGACGTCGCAGGATTGATAATTAACAAAAAGGGTTAATTAACTAATTAAGTTAGTAACCAAATTTGAGTATGTAATTAAAGGAGGATAATTAATTGGTAATATGGTAATTAATTGAAATCAATTAAGGAGGGTAATTAAAAGGGATAAGGTAATCAATTGAAATCAATTAAAGGCAATTAAAGGGGAATTAATTGATTAGAAGAATATGGAAATCAAATTTGCCTTCCTTTGCACGTGACACAAAATTTTATTCTTTTAACATTTTGACATTTGCCTCTTACCATTTGTTTCTTGAGCATGTCACTGTATTTATTTATTCACGCAGCCTTATCCACAAAAATATCAACTCTTCCAATTGCCATTTTTCCTCTCACCTAAATTAAATGCATTCAAAATTTAATCTTGCCTATCTTTGCAAATTTTCGCATACCCATTATATCTCTCTGTTTCCACTGCGTTTGTTTTGCAATAAATAAATTTTTCGAACCATTGATCAAGTAAATATTTATGTAAGCATTTATTACTTTTGCCTTTTCAGTTAAAAGCTTTTTCATTGCTTACCATAAATCACGCAAGAGCTCAAGTTTTGCTTCCTCAATCAAATCTGTTCAAATTTGCAGTAACGCATGCTTTAAATTTAGATTATAACTGGTATAAATCATGCAAGCTATCTAAAAAAAAAAAATCCAAAAGAGTGATATCGTTCAAACATAAAACTGGAAAGAGAAATCAACGCATGCATTTATCACAATTTTCGTGTAGCGTTCAAACAAGAAGAACTGGAAATAAATCTCTTGCCTAAACGCATGCACTCAAAAATCAACGCTTGCATTTATTTCTTACGTTTTCAAACCTGCCTATTTATCTCCCCTTTTTATTTCGCAAGTTTATGTATAAATACTTTGCCTCATTCACATAAGTTTTCATATCTCCTTGTTTGTCCCTCTCTGGTACAAGCTTCTATCAGGTAAATAATTTGCATTGTTTATTTCTTTGCTTCTTCCAATTTTCCTTCCTCCTTCTTGTGTTCTCTGATTTCCTTGCTCGGCTACTTCCCCATCATGCCGTGCCATTTATAAATACATATAGAACTTTGTTAGTAGTAGGCTGGAAGAAATGATATAAATTGATTGTAGGAAGCTAGACTATGGAATTAGTGTAGTTATGATGTAGTTAGTGGTATTGTGGATTTGGATAAGTGCAGTTTGAAGAGGAAGCATAGAAAGAAAAAAAAAAAAGGAATTACAATTTAATAATGGAGAAGATAAATTGATAAGGAGAAAATGATATGAAATGTTGTTTAATTCAAATAAACAATATTGTATGAATAAATCTTGGGTGAATATAATAAAATGACATTTATTTCAATTTTTAATGGTTGAAATAAATTTAAGATGGTTAAAAATAAATTTAACTACTTATTTGAGAATTTGGGTGGATAAATATCAATGGATTGTATTTATTATGGTTAATAAAAGGATATTGGTGATGTATACCAATAATCACCTTTTAATGTTTAATAATAAAAGTAAAAGAAGAAATAATTTGCCTAAACATGATGAACATGTATGTGAAATAAAGTATTATTTAATGAATTCGAATGTAGTTAGTGGCTACATTTGATTAAATCGAATAATTTGAACAGTATTGTGTTTGTTGCCAATATTGTCATTTTATTTAAATAAATATATATGAGAATGAAAATAATTGATCATGATAAATATGATTAAAAATGTGAGAAATAATTTAATAATGTCTAAACATGTATTTGTTTTGTTTGGGTGCATAACATCTTTTTATTCAATCAATTGTATTAAATTTGCAATTTATTTTGCAATTTATTCAATTTATTTTATGCATGCGTACGGTTGAAGTATGGGCCTAGGATATGTTGAGACGGTTAGCGGGTTGTAGTAGTCGAGCAAGTTGAACTAAATTTCTTTTATTCTATTCGTTCCAGTTGTTCTGAAATTTTGCTTTGACCGTAATTTTTAAATTCGCATACTTGGTATTTGGATCTTATAGATTTAAGTCAAGGCTTTGCATCCGCCGAAGTTTGATCGTGCTTTCCGTTTTTTTTTTTTCGAAGTAGATACCGTGTTTGATTTAGATCCACTGCAGCGTTTAAGGTGAGTATTTCTCACCAGACATATGTACATATATTTTGTGAATTATCGCAAGTGTATGTGTAAAAATTTTATTTAAATATTATCTGTCTGTAGTATAACGTAGAATGATGAATCCCATTTAAATTGACACCTCATCAGTTATTATCTGTTGTATTATTTCTGCAGTTATATTATATTATTGTTTATTTACTGCTTAAATCACCACTGCAAGTTCCCTGTTAAATTTAGATTGTTGTGGGCTGAAATGATAGGCCTAAATGATGATTACTGTGCTATTATTATGTTAACTGTTTAACTGTTAACTTGGGATTGCGGGTTTGAAATGATAGAACCCGGGGTTTGTAAATTACGGATTGAAATGATATAAATCCGTATCACTTGACCTAGGCTAGAAAACTATATACAGGCCCGTAGTCCTTATAATATTTTCTGAAATATTTAAAATTATTTTGGAAGTTAAATATTTGATTTAATATCTTTAAAGGATTTTATATTGATTTTGAATGAGTTATAAATGTTAATAAATAAATAAATAAATATTTGAATAAAATTTTGGAATATAACTTATTTTGGAAATTCTGGATTTTTGAAAGGATAAGATTTCAGTTAAGAAATATATATATAAGTTATATTTGGAAATATTTATTAAGTTAAACAATCTACTAAAGCATTTAAATGCTGTCTTTTGAAATTGGACTAGTTTTACCCGTAACTTTAGGTAGCATTTCCTAAGTGCTATAGAATCTGGAATTTGATTGTTTTGAAATTTAAGGAATTTGATAAATTATATTTATGTTTAAGTTTTGGAGACCTTTAAGATATGAGATTTATAACTGGATTTTTCTTAATAAATTTAAGATGAACATTCTAGTGTTAAGTAAATTTTGAAATTATTTAATGGCATAATTTTGGAGTTTTATCTATGGAATTTATGGGAATATTCAAGACGAAATAATAAACACTAATTTGTTGAAAGAAAAATATCCAACCTTAGTTTTGAATATTAATACTCCAATTGGATATATATATAGGAATTGAAATGGTCTTGGGAACATGAAGTGATATTTAAATTATGGTTTAAAATAAAGAAATATATTTGTAAAGCTATGTAAATTATCTTCTTTACAAAGTAACCATAAAGTTAAACCATTTATATCCAAACCATTTGTGTTTTGGGAGTTATGTTTTTTTAAAGAAAAATTTCCAATATATTATGGTTTAAAGGTATAATTCAAATATTTGGTTTCCAGATATTATCAATTTTAAGCAGTATGGTTTTGGAAAAGAATTATATTTGAATATAACGATATCATGTTGTTTTGGGTTTTAAATGATATCGTATTTATAGTTTTGAAATGGAAATGTTTATACTGGTTTTAAAGTATAAATTGTTTTTAAATGACCACGGGTTATAATAACGATGGGTTGGCAAAGAGACCGGGATCGGATATGGACATACTCTCTGTCGATACCGAAAACCACTTTGACCAACCGTGTACGCGGTGGAGATTCCAGAATGAAGTAGGTCGGTGGTGGCGTTTCCTGTAAGGTAAATACGTGGACCCGACTCCCGTGAGTTGGCATAAGGTGGCTAAAACAGGAGCAATTCCAGGCCAATGAGGTCATTCCTCTGATCGGACGCTCCTCTTCGATATTATACTATGATCTTGGATTGATTCAGTGGCCACTTCTATATTTTGATTTTGGGGGAGTTAGTTCGAGGTGGGCGGCAGCTGCGCGCTGCGCGTTACCATCAGCCTGGATAGCAATTGGTATATCTACCCTGGCATTGCCTAGTTGTGCCGTGTCACCTACCCTATCGCGCCTTGTACGAGTTTGGTTTTCTCCCGTAGCCCGTGTGGTATCCTCTAGTGGCTTCCCGATCAGGAGGGACTATGATATTGGATGGACTACTGGGACTATTACGTGTTAAGGGCTATATGGGTAACCCCTTAACGCTATTAAAAAGTAAGTTTATTTTATAAATAGACACTAGTATAATAGCGCAATATACTACATAGTAAATAGTTTGACGGATCCTTAGAGGATGGGCGGTCCCAAGCATCCTTTAAGTTACTTGCTCTATATTACAGTACACTTGAATTAGCTTACATTATATAAGTATGTATGTCCTGACTCGAGTGTTATGTTTTATTTTTACGCTCGGGTCAGCCTGAGTTGCAGCTTCAATTTCTTCTCCGTAGCTAGGACACTCAGTAGATCATTCGCGCTGCTGGAAGTTGTTTCAGCCTTTATCTTTTCTGGAATTCAAGACTTTGAAGACTCTATCTCTATTTATGTCTTAAAATTTGTATTGAGGATTATAGACAATGTAAGTTCTGTTTTGTTGAAGTTATATCAGTGGCTTCATGAACCACTAAATTTTTAATTTCCGCTGCGAGATTCTGATATCTGTGTATGTGATTCTGTGATCTATTTATTGTATATTCTGAGTTTTGCCAAATTTATTCTACAACGCAGTATTTTGAACAATTCAAGTCCGACATGTGCGGATGCGAAGGGTTGAAAATACTGGGTCGTTACAAATTTCATAGTTATTTAATGTTAATAACTAAAAAAACAACTTTTCTTTTTAACAAAGTAAAATAATAAATTGTGATAGATGAGTTTTTAATAGAAATAAAATTGTAAGGTAAGTTATGATGAAATTATAAAAATTTAAATAACATAATTATAATTAAACATATGAACAAATGAACAAACAAATAAATGATTAAACATATGAACAAATAAATAAACAAATAAACTAATAAACTAAGATAACAAATTTTTATGAAGAAATATAAAATTGTAAAAGAAAACACTTTCAATTAGCTATGTAAACAAATAAGTAGACATAAGAAAAACAAACCTTTTTAAACAAAACAACACATACATATAAAAGAATAAACAAAACAGTATGCAAGCCTCAATATGAAATAAAACAAATTTATGAAACAAGTTTTAGTACTTATAAAAAAATAAATAAAAATCAAACAACACTATGCTGTAAGTATAAAAGAAGGCAAAGGAGCATTGCATACATGCTTCCATTTAATGCTTCATTTAATGCCATTTACTCTAGTAACATCAAGTAAGGCATCAACTGTAAATACATGCTTGTATTAAATGTTTACTCTTCAGCCTCCCTTGAAGAAAGGAGGAAAGCATGTGAAGTACAAAAGCCTATATAAAGCCACTATGCAAATAATGTTTCAGTACTTTGCTTAAAACTTGCCTACCTCCTTTACTTTGTATACTTCTATATATATCAACCTATGCATCATCTCGTTCAAAAAAAAATTTACTGAAGAAAGAAAAAAAAATAAACAAGCAAAGATCAGAAATTAAAAAGAAAAGGGAAACATTACTTTATATTTCAAAGTTGAAAATAAATTACTGAAGAAAGAAGAACAGAGGGAAATTCAAACCGCAGTTGCAAAATAGTCTCTGCTCATCCATTATACAGGTGAGTAAACATGATTTGTAAAGGATATTAAGTTTATTTAAAAACAGTTTAAACTTCCATTATAACTGTTTTTATTCATATTACAGTATGATGATATACCAGTTATGCTCTGTGTCATTCATGCAGGGATTACATATGTTTTTAAAACTGAAGTCTATTTGTTTTAAATCACTAACAAGCTATGATTTTTCACATAATCAAGTTGGTTAAACCATGAAACAAGATTTTGCAAGTTCATTTAAATATACAGTGGATTATCACCACTGTAACTTTGGTTTACAGATCTTCACTAATATGGATAAAAATATATTGTTGTAAAATATGAATTCAAGAATATTTATTGAATATATACCTCAAGACATGAATTTTAAAACAAGAATTAAAATTTTTAGTTTGGTATTTACAGAGAAATTGGTTTATGAACAAAAGTTGCATTTTTATGAATTGCAGAAAATCAAATCAATTATAAACACTGAAATTCGCATGGAAGCATGTTTGAACACCCACGAATCCAGGAAAATTATTAATTAATTTTTCTATTGCGTGAAAGTTGGATTCAAAGTCCCATTAGGGTTTTAGTTTCAGTTTTGAACGTGCTTAGCAAAAAGAGGATTGCGCCCTCTTGAGTTGACCGAGCTTCACGAGGACTTGAGGAATGATAGCTTGGGGTGTTGCCGAACTATGGACGGAGTTGCTGGGTTTCTGGCGGCGTCAGGCGTAGTGGCGAGGCGTTGACAGGGACGGGTGGTAGTTCCAGTGTAAGTTGCAGGTTTGGAGCTCGAACTCAAATTTCGAATTCGAGATGGTGAAGGAGATTTGGTGATCGGGGATTGGATTAGGGAGGATTATTGACTTGCTCGTCGATGCAGTGACGCCTGAAGATCATCAACGGCGTTGTGCACGTATACGTGCACAAATTGATAACCTGAATTTTTTGATTGCCTGAAGCATTTCAGGTTTTGGTTTTCTTATGGGTTGTACTCGAAGCATGACCCGGGGAAAACTGGGCAGAACTCGAAGGGAGACTCGGGGATTTCAGCGTTGTGTCGTGACAAAATTTGGACTTAAACAAATTTTGAAAATTTTTATTACACGGGTAGCTTTGGGTTGAAACTCGAAGCAGGGAGCGTTCGAGCTCGGGTGTGACTCAGGGGGAGCCGGCCTTGTGTTGGCAGAGATCCGGTTTGGTTCTCGGGGACGTCCTTCCAGAGACGTTCTCATGTGGCAATGGGAAGTTCCTTGGCCTGACCATTTGTTGGAAATCCAAAGAAACAATACGAGACTTGTACGGTTTTAGTTGTAGAACCTGCCATTTACTTATTGTGGCGCCCCACCGTTTAGATGGTAGCTATAGTAGGCATACGATAACGGTCGTATGTTGGCTAAGATTAATATTCTATTTTCGAAATGATTTACTTCACTATGCACTAGTATAATATCAAAGAATTCTTTTCTCGTACCAAGCATATTTAACTATCATAAGAAGAAATCTCCTCCAATTCTGCGTTTGCATTGTGTGTGTGGCGGGAGGTCTTATGGTAGTTCCATTTTTAAAAGCATACCGAAAATTCTTTTATAAATCTTGTTTTATTTAAATGCAACTGTTTTCGTTTACTCATACTAGTCCCATGACTGATCCGGAGTTTATTGTTTTCTTTCCTAAACTCTAGGTGCCCATTATTTCCACACGGGCAGCCTAGTAGCAGGTTTCTGTATTTTGGAGTAGCAGTATTTTGGAGCTTTTATCTGGGAGATATCTTAGGAGCTATTGGAGATTTCAGGTGTTAGCTTTTGGGAGTTCGTTATCATCTCTCTCATTTGAGAACTTTTGGATATATGTTCACTGTTGTATTATCATGATGTTGTATTTGGAGTTGTAGTGTATGTATTATGTACTCTGTTGCAGTATGGATATTATGTTGATGTTGTAACAGTGATGTTATTTATGATATTGATTCTGTTCCGCTGTTTTATATTCATCTAATTATTGTTATAAGCTCCGGCGATGCAAATTTGGTGTTGTTTATCGAACATCGAGTTTGGGTCGTCACAAGTGGTATCAGAGCTGTTGGTTGAGTAAGAACTTTAGCTATGGAGTATAACACATTAGATGGCTCATTAGAGATAGGGTGAAGTATACCCTAGAATGAGTATAACCAAGACTGAAATTTTAAAATTTTCTTAGTCTGTTTCTTTTTACTGCTGATATTCCTTAAGATATCTCGTCTGTATATCTAAATCAATTTTCTTACTAATCTCAGATAGTGAAAATGAGTGGACGCAGAGGAAGAGCTAGGGGTCAAGGTAATGCCGTAGCACCAAATCAAATTCCCCCAGCCGCAGAAGCAGTAATAGAAATTCAGCAGCAGCCGAACTTGGCTGATTTATATAAGAAGTTCGAAAAGCTTGGTGGCAAACCGTTCATTGGCAAGGAGTCAATTATTGACGCTCAAGCTTGGGTAAGATCGTGTGAAAAGATTTTTAAAGGGCTAAAACTGCAGGATGAGCAGAAAAGACTTATAGCTTCTTGGCAACTCCAAGGAGAAGCTTCAGCTTGGTGGGAAACCATCATTATAGATGAACCCGAGGAAGAATTTACTTGGGATCGTTTTAAGGAAGTGTTTGAGAAACGTTACATGCCATCGGCGGGAGTTTCCAGAATGTATCAGGAATTTCTGGATTTGAAACAAGGAAGTTTGTCGTTTGAAGAATACTTGAATAAATTCAGCGAACTATCTCGGTTTGGCCCGGAATTGCTAAATACACCTCTTAAGAAAAACGAAAGGTTTATCCGTGGTATGAACCAGAAATATCATGGAAGAATGACGGGTCATGTTAAAGAATCTTTTTCGGATTTAGTAGATATGAGTTACAGATACGCTACCCTTGATATACAAGAAGCAACTGTGGAGAAAGGTAATTCAGGTAGTCCGAATTATAAAAAGCGGAAATTCGGAGGCAAGAAACCTTGGCAAGGCAATGAGAAGAAGAGGAGCATTCAAGGAAGCGCAACAGAAAATGTCACTTGTTACAACTGCAAAGAGAAGGGCCACTATTCAAATGACTGCCCAAAATCGAAGAAGCCAGCTAAAGAATGCTACAATTGTCATAAACCGGGACATTTAGTTAAAGATTGCCCAGTGATGAAGCCAGCGCAGGTGGCAAAAGTTTACACGATAAAGAAGGACCCCTCATCTTCAAAAGCTGATAAAGCGAAAAGTGTTTTGGAAGGTAACCTTACTATTAATAATAGAACTGTTAGAGTTTTATTTGATACAGGAGCTTCACATATCTTTATCTCCCAACAAACCGTAAATGAATTAGGACTTGAAACTAAATTTGCTAACGATCTTATTTGCGTGAAAAATCCGGTTGGAGGTCCCGCAAATCTTTGTTCATATTGTAAGAGTTCCTATTTCATATGCTAGCTATAAATTTCCTATCAACCTTTTTGTCCTCGAACTTAATGAATTTGAAATCTTACTCGGTATGAACTGGTTATCGAGATACGAAGCTATTTTGGAGTGTAGTAATCGGATAGTTTTAATCAAAACAAGCCTTGGAAATTTTATTGAAATCTCTTGTGAGAATCCAAGTCCAAGGAGAGATAGGTTGATGTATACTTTGGGAAATCTTGAACCCGCTTTGCAGTCTATACCTGTTGTTCGGGATTTTTTCGACGTATTTGAAGAAGTGAAATCTTTACATCCTCATCGAGAAATAGAATTCCGAATCGATCTTGTACCTAATACTCGTCCTGTTTTTCACGCAAGTCGCAGGATGGCACCCAGGGAAAAGATTGAATTGGTTCATCAAACTGATGAGCTACGAGCAAAAAAATTAATTCGACCCAGTGATTCTGAATGGGGCTCAGTCGTCGTATTTGTTGCTAAATCAGACGGATCTTTGAGATTGTTTGTAGATTACCGCGATCTAAATAAACAAACTCTCAAGAATAAATTCTCTCTACCAAGAATTGATGATCTATTCGACCAACTTCACGGCGCTCGTTTCTTTTCAAAAATGGATCTAGCCCAAGGATTCCATCAACTACGAATCGCCGAAGATTGTGTCCATTTAATTGCTTTCAGAGGTCCTAATATGTTCTATGAATGGTTAGTTATGCCTTTCGGGGTAACCAATGCTCCTGCATACTTCGTAGATCTTATGACTCGTGTGTTTCGGGAGGTTTTGAATAAATTTGTGCTTGTATTCATTGATGATATTTTGATATATTCTAAGACTAAAGAAGAGCATGCCGAGCATCTTAGAATTGTTTTAGAAATATTGAGGAGAAATGTTCTATATGCAAAATTTTCCAAATGCCACTTCTGGGTCAATGAAGTCAAATTTCTTGGCCATATTATTAATGAAGAAGGAATTTCGGTAGATCCTAGCAAAATTTCCACTATTCTTGATTGGAAACAACCCACTACTCCAAGAGAAGTTCGAAGCTTTTTGGGTTTAGCGGGCTATTACCGGAAATTCGTACAAGATTTTTCTAAGTTGGCTAGCCCACTGACTAAGCTAACAATGAAAAATGCAAAGTTCATTTGGGCTCCAGAATGTAAAGAAGTTTTTCAAGAGTTGAAAAAGAGATTGACCACTGCTCCTGTTCTCACTATTGTTAACGGGAACCAAGGCTTATCTGTCTATACTGATGCATGTGGTGAAGGGGTAGGTGCAGTATTAATGCAAAATGGAAAGGTGGTTGCCTACGCGAGTAGACAATTACGTCCACATGAGAAAAACTACCCGACGCATGATTTGGAACTTTTGGCTGTTGTTTTCGCTTTGAAAGTATGGCGACACTATCTTTTGGGTAAGAATCTTTTCAGCTTTCCTAACAATTTATGAAACTAATTTGACTAAAGAAATATACCTAATAAACTCTCTTTGTTTTAGGTGAAAAATTCAAACTATTCACCGACCATAAATCTTTGAAATATCTTTTCAACCAGAAGGATCTAAATTTGCGACAACAATGTTGGTTGGAATTTCTGGCATCTTATGACTTAGATATTCTGTATATGCCAGGAAAGGCCAATGTAGTTGCAGACGCTTTAAGCAGAAGACATGCTGTTCTCGCATATCTAGTTATCACTCCTACTCTTCTTAAGAAGATCGCGAGCAAGCAAACTGAAGACAAGTTTCTTTGAGAAATGCGTAGAAGAATAGATCGAGGAGAGGATACTACTTTTGAGATAGATAATAGAGAAGTTATAAGAATGAAGGGCAGAATTTGTGTCCTTGACATTCCTGATCTGAAACGTGAAGTATTGAACGAATGCCACAAGTCAAAATTCAACATCCATCCAGGAGTCAATAAAATGTATCGAGATGTTAAAAGAACATTCTGGTGGAAAACGATGAAGAGAGACATATCTATTTATGTGAGTCGCTGTGCTACTTGTCAGCAAATCAAGAGCGATCAAATGAAAGTGGCCGGTTTACTTCAACCTTTGGAAGTACCGAAATGGAAGTGGGATCAGGTATCGATGGATTTCATCGACGGATTGCCACGAACCAAGAAAGGCAATGAAGCGATTTGGGTTATTGTGGATCGTCTAACCAAAAATGCTCATTTCATTCCAGTTAAATCTACTCGGACTGCAGCAAGCTTGGCAGGTATATATATAAAGGAAATTGTTCGCTTCCATGGTATTCCCAGTAGTATAGTGAGTGATCGTGATCCGATCTTCACTAGTTGATTTTGGGAAGCATTCCAAGACGCATTGGGAACGAAATTAAATTTCAGTACTACTTATCACCCACAATCTGATGGACAGACTGAGAGGGTCAACCGAATTTTAGGAGACCTATTGTGTGCTTGTGTGCATGATTTTGGTGGTTCTTAGGAGGACCATTTGCATCTGGTTGAATTCTCATATAACAACAGTTATCAAGCCAGTATAGAAATGGCTTCTTTCGAAGCTTTATATGGTCGTCCGTGTCGATCACCTACATGCTGGATCGAATCAGGTGACAGACTTGTTCTTGGACCGGATATGATAAAAGAAGCCACTGAGAGGGTAGACTTTATTAGAAAGAAGTTATTAACTGCCCAAAGCCGTCAAAAGAGCTACTATGACCGCCGAAGGAGGAATTTGGAATTTCAAGTTGGAGATTCTGTATTTCTAAAAGTATTTCCGATGCGGAGAGTATTGAGATTCGGGAAAACTGGAAAGTTGGCACCGCGTTATATTGGTCCTTTTCCTATTCTGGAAAGGATTGGTTCTCTAGCATATAGTGTACAATTACGCAGCTGGTTGTCTGGCGTACATGATGTGTTCCATATTTCTAACCTTCAAAAATATGTGCACGATCCAGATGATATTATTAAAGAAGCTGCTCAGCAGGATCTTGAAATCACTCCCAACTTGGCAGTTAGAAGGGAACCGATAAAAATTGTTGATCGTGATGAGAAGCGATTAAGAAACAAGATTGTGAGGCTGGTCAAAGTTCAATGGAGTGGCGATCCAAAGGACTGTACTTGGGAGACCGAAGATAATATGAAAAAATCGTATCCCAACTGCAGAATAGACATCTTGACTTAAAACTGTAAGTCATTTCCTTATTTATAAATTCGTCTATCCTTTGTTTACGTTTCTCTCTCTTTCAATTTCGAGCACGAAATTTTCTTAAGGAGGGGATATTGTAACATCCCGGAAATTTTGAATTAAAAATTTTGGAAATTTATAGGAACTTTTAAATGTAAATTTGAGAAATTCAAAAGAAATAAAATATTGAAATAAAATTTCATAGTTATTTAATTTTAATAACTAAAAAAACAAATTTTCTTTTTAACAAAGTAAAATAATAAATTGTGATAGATGAGCTTTTAGTAGAAATAAAATTGTAAGGTAAGTTATGATGAAATTATAAAAATTTAAATAACATAATTATAATTAAACATATGAACAAATGAACAAACAAATAAATGATTAAACATATGAACAAATAAATAAACAAATAAACTAATAAACTAAGATAACAAATTTTTATGAAGAAATATAAAATTGTAAAAGAAAACACTTTCAATTAGCTATGTAAACAAATAAGTAGACTTAAGAAAAACAAACCTTTTTAAACAAAACAACACATACATATAAAAGAATAAACAAAACAGTATGCAAGCCTCAATATGAAATAAAACAAATTTATGAAACAAGTTTTAGTACTTATTAAAAAAAAAAAAAATCAAACAACACTATGCTGTAAGTATAAAAGGAGGCAAAGGAGCATTGCATACATGCTTCCATTTAATGCTTCATTTAATGCCATTTACTCTAGTAACATCAAGTAAGGCATCAACTGTAAATACATGCTTGTATTAAATGTTTACTCTTCAGCCTCCCTTGAAGAAAGGACGAAAGCATGTGAAGTACAAAAGCCTGTATAAAGCCACTATGCAAATAATGTTTCAGTACTTTGCTTAAAACTTGCCTACCTCCTTTACTTTGTATACTTCTATATATATCAACCTATGCATCATCTCGTTCAAAAAAAAATTTTACTGAAGAAAGAAAAAAAATAAACAAGCAAAGATCAGAAATTAAAAAGAAAAGGGAAACATTACTTTATATTTCAAAGTTGAAAATAAATTACTGAAGAAAGAAGAACAGAGGGAAATTCAAACTGCAGTTGCAAAATAGTCTCTGCTCATCCATTATACTGGTGAGTAAACATGATTTGTAAAGGATATTAAGTTTATTTAAAAACAGTTTAAACTTCCATTATAACTGTTTTTATTCATATTACAGTATGATGATATACCAGTTATGCTTTGTGTCATTCATGCAGGGATTACATATGTTTTTAAAACTGAAGTCTATTTGTTTTAAATCACTAACAAGCTATGATTTTTCACATAATCAAGTTGGTTAAACCATGAAACAAGATTTTGCAAGTTTATTTAAATATACAGTGGATTATCACCACTGTAACTTTGGTTTACAGATCTTCACTAATATGGATAAAAATAGATTGTTGTAAAATATGAATTCAAGAATATTTATTGAATATATACCTCAAGACATGAATTTTAAAACAAGAATTAAAATTTTTAGTTTGGTATTTACAGAGAAATTGGTTTATGAACAAAAGTTGCATTTTTATGAATTGCAGAAAATCAAATCAATTATAAATACTGAAATTCGCATGGAAGCATGTTTGAACACCCACGAATCCAGGAAAATTATTAATTAATTTTTCTATTGCGTGAAAGTTGGATTCAAAGTCCCATTAGGGTTTTAGTTTCAGTTTTGAACGTGCTTAGCAAAAAGAGGATTGCGCCCTCTTGAGTTGACCGAGCTTCACGAGGACTTGAGGAATGATAGCTTGGGGTGTTGTCGAACTATGGACGGAGTTGCTGGGTTTCTGGCGGCGTCAGGCGTAGTGGCGAGGCGTTGACAGGGACGGGTGGTAGTTCCAGTGTAAGTTGCAGGTTTGGAGCTCGAACCCAAATTTCGAATTCGAGATGGTGAAGGAGATTTGGTGATCGGGGATTGGATTAGGGAGGATTATTGACTTGCTCATCGATGCAGTGACGCCTGAAGATCATCAACGGCGTTATGCACGTATACGTGCACAAATTGATAGCCTGGATTTTTTGATTGCCTCAAGCATTTCAGGTTTTGGTTTTCTTATGGGTTGTACTCGAAGCATGACCCGGGGAAAACTGGGCAGAACTCGATGGGAGACTCGGGGATTTCAGCGTTGTGTCGTGACAAAATTTGGACTTAAACAAATTTTGAAAAATTTTATTACACGGGTAGCTTTGGGTTGAAACTCCAAGCAGGGAGCGTTCGAGCTCGGGTGTGACTCAGGGGGAGCCTCGGGTTGGCCACCTGAAACAGCATATTCAGTTTGAATTTGTCGAAAACTTAAGTTTAAACAATTTTTATAAGCATTGTTTATAAAATGATGATCGTTTGTAAATGGAATGTGAAGTTAATTAAATAATGATTAAATAATTTATGATCTATAATTACTTTGTAATTAATAATAATAAATAAATAAAAGCAAATTAAAATTAAAATTGTAAATTAAGAATCGTTAATTTGATAATTTAAGTTGATTGATTCAAAATTGATAGTTACATTAAAATAATTTATTAAGGAATAATAAATTAATATGGTCAATTGAGATTTAATTTAATTGTAATTATAAATAATAAATCATCATTTTAAAGTAATCAAGAAAAAATAATATTTATATGGTTAATTTATTAAATCCCGTTCACTTTGATTGGAAAACGATTAACTATCGCTGTGTACTATATTAATATTTCTGTTCTGATTGTGATGCTGTGTTATATAAATTGCCATGTACTGCATTGTGATTGTGATTCGTTCTGTATTAATGTGAAAACCCTGTTGCCCGTAAAACGGCATTTAAACTTCGATGCGACAGGGAATCGGATTTCAGTTCTTATCCGAAACCCACATCGGACCTGTGAATATTTGTGAATGACATCCACATGTTTTAAAATTCGACACTCACTATTCGAATTAGCCGGGAAAGGACCTTTGTGCCATATAACCCATTTCGAATATGTGATTCGACGTTATGGATAGCATTTGAAGACTGGTGTTGAAGACCGGGTATTTGCGAGAGCGATAGGATGACCTGTCGATTGACTCTGCACCGAGTTGCTCCGGTATAGAGTTCTCCATATGTGATGGGGAATCCGATCAGGATTGTGGATATCCGGATTGCAAGGACTTCTTTGGAAGTGCCTTCGGTTCTGTTCGAGCCCGTAACAGACTTGTATGGATTGTATGTCTGACATTACAAATTGAGATATAAAGCAGATTTCTTTCAAATATATTTCTGTTGGTGGCGGAGAATTTATTCTCTTAGCTTAACACCCTTCTCTGAGACGTACCAGCTCAGAGGTTATGTAGTTGAAGGTTATCAGCGATATATTCCCAATTTGGTAATGTGACATGCTGAGTGTTGCTGTGAAATGATCATTGTGTTGATCATTTGTGATAAGATCATTTGTTTGATCGTTTATCTTTGTGATCATTTCTATGATCATTTGTTGACCCAAAGCACAGCTTTTGTATAAAGCGTGTTTTTGTGGACGAGACTTCGTCGAGCCTCACACCCCGAAATGGTCAAAACAGGAAAGATGCAGCAAGGTTATTGGGGGTAGCACCCCTTAGGGTATGTGCATTTCCTTCTGGATAGAAGTGGTATCATGGTATGGAGCCCAGATACTTAACTTATGTTGATATCGCAGACATATATATATTACTTTGTGATTTGTTGCTGGGGCCCCGGTTAAAGGTTGGTTACAACCGGGAGATGGCATACTCGTGTCAGTAGTTACCCAGTTAGGGGTAACCCGGCCTTGTGTTGGCAGAGATCCGGTTTGGTTCTCGGGGACGTCCTTCCAGAGGCATTCTCATGTGGCAATGGGAAGTTCCTTGGCCTGATCATTTGTTGGAAATCCAAAGAAACAATACGAGACTTGTACGGTTTTAGTTGTAGAACCTGCCATTTACTTATGGTGGCGCCCCACCGTTTAGATGGTAGCTATAGTAGGCATACGATAATGGTCGTATGTTGGCTAAGATTAATATTCTATTTTCGAAATGATTTACTTCACTATGCACTAGTATAATATCAAAGAATTCTTTTCTCGTACCAAGCATATTTAACTATCATAAGAAGAAATCTCCTCCAATTCTGCGTTTGCATTGTGTGTGTGGCGGAAGGTCTTATGGTAGTTCCATTTTTAAAAGCATACCGAAAATTCTTTTATATATCTTGTTTTATTTAAATGCAACTTTTTTTGTTTACTCATACCAGTCCTATGACTGATCCGGAGTTTATTGTTTTCTTTCCTAAACTCTGGGTGCCCATTATTTCCACACGGGCAGTCTAGTAGCAGGTTTCTGTATTTTGGAGTAGCAGTATTTTGGAGCTTTTATCTGGGAGATATCTTAGGAGCTATTGGAGATTTCAGGTGTTAGCTTTTGGGAGTTCGTTATCATCTCTCTCATTTGAGAACTTTTGGATATATGTTCACTGTTGTATTATCATGATGTTGTATTTGGAGTTGTAGTGTATGTATTATGTACTCTGTTGCAGTATGGATATTATTTTGATGTTGTAACAGTGATGTTATTTATGATATTGATTCTGTTCCGCTGTTTTATATTCATCTAATTATTGTTATAAGCTCCGGCGATGCAAATTTGGTGTTGTTTATCGAACATCGAGTTTGGGTCGTCACACCCTCAAGTTGGAGAATGCATATTTTCCATTCCCAACTTGCTGCATAGATACTCTACACGTGATCCATTCAAAGCTTATGTGAAAAATATCTGTAATCTACCCTCTTGTTCGAACGAACCCAGTTTTAACTATTCCCTGCTGAATTTTTCCCCTGATGAAATGACAATCTACCTCAATGTGTTTTGTTCTTTCGTGAAACACTGGATTAGATGCAATATGAATTGCAGCCTGATTATCACACCACAGCTTTGCAGGCTATCTTAATTTTACATCAAACTCATTCATTAAATGAGTTATCTATATTATTTCTCACAAAGCATTTGTCATTGCCCTATACTCTGATTCTACGCTTGAACGTGAAACCACTGGTTGTTTCTTACTTTTCCATGATATCAAATTGCCTCCAACAAATACACGAATCCGTAAGTCGATCTTCTTTCAGTTTTCGAGCCTGCCCAATCAGCATCACAAAAACTTTCATCGTTCATATGACTATGATTCATGTGTACAAGAGCCTGACCTGCAGTACCTTTAAGGTAACATAAAATTTGCTCAAGAGCAGCCCAATGATGAACAGTGGGCTTTGTCATGAATTGACTTACCACACTCACTGAATATGCTATATCAGGTCTGGTAACACATAGATAGTTAAGTTTGCCTACCAATCATCTGTACCTTTCAGGGTTATTAACTAGCTCACCCTCTTCATTTAGACTATGATTAGGCATCATAGGAGTACTGCATGGCTTAGCGGCTAATTTTCCAGTCTCCCTTAGTAAGTCAAGTGTATATTTCCTTTATGACAAAAATATTCCATCGTCTCTTCTTGTAATTTCAACACTAAGAAAATACTTAAGCTCCCCTAAATCTAGAGTGTGAAATTGAGTCTGAATGAATTGCTTGAGAGCAAGAATGCCAACTTCATCATTTCCTGTAGTGACTATATCATCTACATAGACAACTAACAATATAATTCCTTTGTCAGAATTTTTGTACAAAACAGAGCGATCTGATTATCTTCTCATGATTCTAAATTTTTCTATTGCTAAGCTGAACTTGCCAAACATTGCTCTTGGACTTTGTTTAAGTCCATACAATGATTTTTTAAGTCTGCAAACCAACCTTGTCTCCTCCTAAGCAACAAAGCCAGGTGGTTGCTCCATATACACCTCTTCAGAAAGATCACCATGTAAGAAAGCATTCTTAATGTCCAGTTGATGAAGCCTCCACTTATACCGTGCTGCCGTGGAGATGAACAGTCTAATAGATGTCAGTTTGGCCACAGGTGAGAAAGTTTCAGAGTAATCAATTCCATATATCTAAGCATAACCTTTGGCAACTAATCAAGCCTTTAGTCTTTGCCACAGTTCCATCTGCATTCATCTTAATGGAGAAAATCCATTTACATCCTATTGGTTTTTTATTTGGTGGTAACTGAACTAAGGTCGAGGTTTTGTTTTGTTCTAAAGCCCTCATTTCTTCCATCATTGCTTCACTCCATTTTGGTGAAGCAATAGCCCCTCCTACAGTCATTGGTATAGTGATAGAGTCCAATGATGAAATGAAAACATATGATGAATGTGGTAGCTTCTTGTATGTCACATAGGAAGAAATAGGGTAGGTACATTTTCTCTTCCCTTTTCTGAGAGCAATAGGTAAATTCTAACTTGAATCTTCTTCAGGTTGAGGTGTATCATCTGTCTGTGGATCATCTGCATGTGTATTATATGTATTATTATTCACTTGAGATATTCCACTGGGTATGGTTGAATATACCAAAAACTCTTCATTGTCTTCCTGTACATGAGGTGTACTAGTTTAGTAAAATGGTGTATCTTCTATAAAAGTCACATCAATTGATAAAATATATTTTTGTAAACTTGGAAAAAAACATCTATAACCTTTCTGAAGTCTACAGTATCCAACAAAGATGCACTTTAAAGATTTGTGATCAAGTTTACTCAGCTGCTGACTAACATCTCTAACAAAACATGTACACCCAAATACCCTAGGTTTAACTGGAAACATGCTTTTATTTGGTTGGAGAACTTGATAAGGAATCTCATTGTTAAGAACGGTTGAGGGCATTCTGTTAATAAGAAAGCATGCAGTGGACACGGCATCAGCCTAGAAAATTTTTGGTACATTCATTTGAAACAATAGTGCTCGAGTAGTTTCTAATAAAAGTCTATTCTTTCTCTCAGCTACACCGTTTTGGGAAGGAGTATCAACAGATGAAGTTTCATGGAGAATACCATTTTGTGTTAGATAATTGTCAAATTCAGTAGACATATACTCTTTAGCATTATCACTACGAAGTGTTTGTATAGTGGTATTGAACCGTGTTTTAATCTCAGCATTAAACTTACAAAAGGTAGAAAATAATTCAGTTCGAGACTTCATAAGAAATATCCATGTTGTACGAGTGTAATAATCAACAAATGTTAAAAAATACCTATAACCAGGTTTAGATACAACTGATGATGGTCCCTAAATATCAGAATGAATTAAAGAAAATGGACTACTTGCACGCTTATTAACTCTAGGATAAGAACTACTTCTATGATGCTTTTCATACTGACATGCTTCATAATTTATTGTAGGTAGGTTGCTATACTGAGGACAGAGCTGCTTGAATTAAGTGAGAGAAGGATAACCAAGTTGACAATGAACTTTTAATGTTGGATCCATGATCGAACAAGCTATAGGTTTTGAAAGTGTATCAAGAGTATATAATCCACCAAACACACTTCCTCTACCAATAGTCTGATTCGTCACAAGATCCTGAAACACACAATGGTTAGGAAAGAATGTGATGCTGTAATTAAGATTATGTGTAATTTGGCCTACTGAGAGTGAATTGAATGATAGAGAGGGTAAATATAACACAGATGTTATTGGTATAGATGACTTGGATATTACTTCACCCGTTCCTTTAACTGAAGATTGTGATCCATCTGCTAATGTAACCGTGTGAGGAATTCTACTTGCTTTTAAACTTGTAAACAGATTTTGATTACCTGTCATATAATTTGAAGCACCTGAATCAATTATCCATTTTGATGTAGTTGTGCCAGTACTAATGTTTGCAACTGAAGTTGTTGCTGATGTAGCTCCAGATTCAGATGAACTACTATGTAATGAGTTTTGAAATTTAGAGCACTTGTCAAATTCTTCTGCTGTCATGAGCACAGTTTGATATTAGAGGAGTTTGTATTTCTTTGATTCCACTGAAGACTTCTACATTCAGATATCACATGTTCAATTCTCTTACAATAGTTGCATATCTTATTTTGATTCAATGGTGGTCTCCATGATGATCTTTGAGATCTTCCAGGTTGTTTAGGTGGTCTCCATGGTTGTGCATTAGGTGGTATCTGTGGTCTCCAAGTTTGTGCATGTTATGGTGCACTGAGTTTTCCAGTATCGGACTGATCATTTGAAGCAAGATTTCCACTACTACTAATAAAAGCACTGTTACTTGTATTGGCACTTGTGTTAACTGTATCGAATATATTTTCAGTTCAAAGAATACGGCTATGTACTTCATGTAATGAAGTTATATCAATATTTGAAAGAATTTGTGATTTAGCACTTTCAAATTCAGGTGTAAGTTCAGCCAAAAAACTCATAATTGCCATTTGTTCTCTTTGTTTTTGTTGAATTTTAATATCAGTACGCATTGGTAATAGGAGATTAAACTCTTCGTACGTTTGTTTGAATGTCATGAAGTAATTCATCAAATTCATATCCTTCCTTTCAGCTCTATAAAAAGCTTGACAAACATCATACATTTTTGTTAAATTCCCTTTGCCTGGATATAGAAACTCTAAATATTCCATTAATTCTTTCACCGTTTCACAATGATTAATCAATCTGATAACTTCATTTTCTATTGAATTCGAATTTGCAGAAATAAACGAGCATCATCACGAAGCCAATTCTGATCATCTTTGTCTTTTAAATCTGATTGAGGTGGTTCATTAATCAAATGATCATTCTTATCCATACTTTTCATATAAAGACGGATTGTCTTATTCCAATCAAGATAGTTAGAACTATTCAACTTTCGATCTGTAATCTTTGGCATCATTGACATTACGTCGATTCCCTTAGTTTCCGTCATAATTTAGAGATTCAAGAACGAGACTGAAACAGCACATAGGAAGAAGAAAGTAGAATTGGATCTCAGACTTTCGAAACCCTAGATCGAAGTAGCTTTGATACCATGTTATTTATATATGAAAGAATTAAGATGAAGAAGCCATGAATCTCTTCTTATTATTCAACTACAATACAAGTTTTTGTTATATATCAGATCTAGAAAACAAACAACAAGAAAAATGAAAAATGAAAGAAAAATGCGGCCTCCATATTGCACATGGGCTTTACATAAATGGGCTTTAGTATACGTAAATATCAGTAAATGTGCATCTTCATCCATGCTTCTAGATTACAGTGTGGAAACTAATTAGTCGTACACTTAGTACGTAACTAACCGTGTTGGCTTGATTATCATTTGTGTTGAGAATGTTGATTCGTGAGTAAGGAGTGATTACTCCAATCTATCGAGCTTCCTTCTTGGCCAAAGGATAGCAAGTTGAAAGTTGGAAACGTGATAAGTCTACAAGACTTGGTTTCTGTTTGAGGTTGAGAAATGCTTTTGCATTGTTGGTGCGAAGAGAACGGGATCAGATTTATCTGAAAACCACTTCGGACCAACATATTTGCGACAATTGTGCAAGTTGGTCGATGATATTGATATTTAGGATTTTCATAGTAAAGGACTACCTGTTGATCATTTAGGGTTAGAATCCCAATATATATATGGTAGTAGTAGTCTCTTCGTTATGAAATATCCAATGCAAGGACTATTCGCTACTAATCCTAGGGACTTCCTGATAGGATGTGGTAGGAAAGTACATTTAGTTTGTCCTATTCCTGGACAGCTTGTATGGATGAGTGTTTGACATTGCATTTCTAATGATTACATACATTGGTTTTTACAAACGTACATCTATTTGGTGGTGAAGAAGGCAACTTTTCATACCTTAACACCTTTCCATGAGACATATGAGCTCAAGAGTTGTACTTTTATGGAAGGCAATTAGTAGTCAACAGAAATAACAATGTGGCATTCAAAAGATGATGTGATATCTGAAAGGTAATCGATACCTCTTTTGGCCTCACTCCCCGAAAAATGACTAAAACAAGGGATAGAAGCAGCAAGGCTAAAAATGGGTCGCTCTTATTAGGAGATGTCGTCACTCTTCTAGATATATCTTTACACGTTATGACATCGTGAATCTGATTATTGTTGATGTATGCTTGTAGCCATGGATTTTAGGCCGGTAATGACCGGAGTGATGACATATTCGGTATTATCCAGTTATGGGTAGGACAGTCTTGTGTTGGTTTAGGCACCCAGTATCAGGATCCTAGGTACATCCCTCTAGAGGTGTGCCGAGTTTTCGGAAAGGTAGTCTCTTTACCTAGTCCTTTGCATAGAAATCCAAAATCCAATACATGCCTGCCATTTTTTTGGTAAACCTATTACGTTGGAATTTAATAATGTAACAATTTCAGTTAATTGTTATTTAATTTATTATGTGCGCAATAGACACTATTATGATACAAGAGAATTTGACATGAAATGTTTTGGTTATCGTAAGGTAAAAACCTTGTCGGTTTTTATTTGCGACTCGGTCTTACGAGATACCTTTTTTTTGAAAAAGGAAAGTTTTGATACCTTTATAAATTCAGTTGAGGTGTGTTTTCGCATGCTAGTTTACCAGACTGGTCCGGGCGTTATTCCCTTTCAATGCTTGGATTAAACCGAGTATATTTACAGGTTTAGATTGCTTTTGGAGCTTCAACAGGCGAACTGGAGATCTTCATGTCGTATACAAGTATCTTTTATTTTTCTGCTGCTTTCATTGTTGTTGTTAATGTTGTTGTAAATTATCAGCATTTGTGAGGACATGTTGTTACAAATGTCTAAGCCAATGATTACTTATTGTGTACTCTGATATTGATTTATATGTATATACAGTTTCTTTGAAAAGATTTTTTGATCTATATTATATGTTATTCCGCTGCGATGTGAGATTCTGTATCGTTTTGGTTTTGCTTCTCTTCTTCTTCTCTTCTCTTCTTCTTTCTTCTCTCTTTCTTCTCATCCTCTCTTTTATTTCTCATCATCATCTGCAACCGGTGCGCTTTGGGTCGGACACGCGTGGTTTGGTGTCGGATTCAGAGGGTGTCAAGTGCGGGTTGTCACAGCTTGGTATCAGAGCTTAGATTTAGTATATTCCTAGGCTTTGATGTGTACTCGGTATAGATAGGGTCAGTAGCACTCTAGATTGAGTTTGAGTTTAATTGTATTATATATGACCGCGTATTTGTTAGTGAATACAAAGGTGTCTTATATTGTATTGATTAAGTTATTGAGTGGCTTATGGGTTCCGATCGTTGAGTCTGGCCAACGTTATTGATAGGGATCTCTAAACACTTGAACATGGAGATGGAACACAATATTGTTTCTGTAATTTGGTAAATGAAATAATTTTACCTTGATTATATTTTATATAGCAGTATATAAATTAATTGATTGTTAACAAATGGAAATAGTTGATTATTATTATTTGTTATTTGTTGTGTTTAAATAAGAAAAGTTGTTATTATTATGAATTAAAACAAAGGTAAACAAATTTGGAATGAAACTTATATAAGAAAAGTGAAATAGGAGAAATTATATAAGTATAAATTTATAAATGTGATTTATAAATAAATGGATTTTAAAAGAATATAAAGCACTGAATTCACTACCGTTTCTGAAAAATAATAAGGGTGATGACTGCAGCATTATCAGTATCATTTTCGAGTTTCTGTTTGATTGATTTACTACCACTAATAAATTGAATATTAAGTTTTGTTGTGATAAACAAATTTGAATTTAAAATCCAAGTTTGTAATTGATAGATATAAGTGAAATGAGTTTGGACTTATAATATGAAATTAAAATTTAACTTAAGTGAAGTTAAATAAATTTAAATTAGTATAATAAAATATATGATTATAAATTTAACAAAAGGGAAGTTAAATAAAACAATGAATTTAAAGTATATACACTTAAGATTGTAAAGTGATTATATAACCATGAATTGAAATTATAGTAAGTAAGTAAACTTAAGTATATATTCATGAAAACTTAAGTAAATAAGTGTATAACTTATAAAATGAGAAAATGTAAAGTAAAACCAAATATTAAAATGGTTAAACAATTTTGTTAAGCAAAAGAAAAAAATCTGAATTTGAATAGTGATACGAAATTTGACTTATGTAAAAGTTAAATAAGATGACTTTAGGAATGAAATTTAAGTTAAGCCAAATAGAATGAAATGTTGTGAAGAAATTTAACTTAAGTAATATTGAATGAAGTTGGAATAGATATCAAAATTAACGAATTAAGTGAATTAATAAAATGGAGTAATGGAATGAATATGAACTTGAGTTATTAAATGAAATTCAACTTTAGTTGTAAAATGAATTAACGATTGAATTAATGAAATAATTAGTGAATGTAAACTAATTGAATGTTAATAAACAAATCGAAGTGCTAGATGTAAGTGAATGCAAATAAAATTAAATGTAAATGAACATAAAATAAATAAAAGAAGTTAATGAAATTAAAAGTAAAATAACTTGAATGCAAATACATTGAGTGAATAATGAAATGTTGTTAAACATGAATTAGAAAGTAAATATGAATTGAATTTAAAATGAGTGTAGCTAAATTGAATCCAATCTAAATTGAATATAATCAATTATGATCAATGAATGCGAATAAATTGAAAACCAAATCAAATGGATGTTAATAAAATTTGGAATGTATATTGATTTGGTAATGAATCAATTTGGTTGTAAATTTGTTTGATGGTTGCTTATATTGCATGTGTTTCATTTGCATATGATTATTGTATTAGCTATGTTGTATACTGATATTATTTGCCATATACATGTTCCTATGGTTTGTTGAGTGTTTAGTAGGTGCGGATGGCGTTTGCTTCGCAGTTGGAGCTCGCTTTCACGCTATATTAGCCGTATATGCTCGCTAATTATATATAAGGTACATATCTTGGATTACATATCGTACTTTTACACTTTTATCCATACGGGATGCCTCGTCCTCGAAGATGACATGTATATTTATAATATTATATATATTATGATTTTTTCGGATCGAACCACGCAAAGGAGGCTCTGGCAAAAAAATTTAAGGCGTTAGGATTTTTTTAGAAATTTGGAAGAAAAATTATGACTAAAAATTTGATTTTTAAGTTATAATTTGGAATGGTAATAGTTGATTTTTTGAAAGAGTATTAGTTAATAACTATGAATGAATTTGAAAACTTAAGAAAAATTTTAATAAGAAGTTTAACTAACGATTTTAGGAAAGTTAAACACTTAAGGGATTTGGTAATCCAATTTATCTAGTTGATTTTGAAAAGCTAATGGGATTTTAGGTATTTTTCTTGTGTAGTAATTTTGGAGACAAAATTCTTTTAAGGGGAAGAATGTAACGACCCAGTTTTTCAGTTGTTTGTATTTAGAATATTTGATTGATTTTAAATATTGAAAAATATAATTTGTTAGTTAAAATAAATAAATTTCAAATATAAATGATATTTGAATAATTAGATTGTCTAAATAATTGAAACTTGAATCTAATATGAGTAAAAATCACTCCCTCTGTCTCGCTTATATTTTTATATAAGTAAGAATAAATTTATTTATGATGATTGATGATTGTTTGGCTGATATATGATATATTATATATATATATATATTGATTGGTTTGGATATATTCTCGCATATTTTAGCGGACGAGACCCTATACATTCCCGTGTATGAGCGAATGACCCTTTGTACGCGCGTTTACCTCGAAGCAGACACTATACATATTTTCTCATATGTATATTTGTTGCAGGTCACGGGTTGGAGTGATCCAAATGGATTCTCACCGTTGTTGATTTTATTACAGATATTGTTATACATGCCGTTATCAAATGATATATGATGGTCGGATGCTATGATTGATATGATCGATGTTCCCTTTATCTAGCACTTTTGCAGCATTCGACCATATTTAGAATTTAAAATATTGAAATGATGATTTCAATTTAAAAAGGATTTCAAAGTTATTTTGAAAATATATATCTGTTAATAATTTTTGAATTGCAAAAGAAATGGATTTATTTTTAATAAACAAAAGTTATTATTTTTATGTTATAAAAATTATGGCTTTGTGAAATATAATCAAAAATATGTTTTTTGAAATATGGAGTTAACTATTTTGTAAAATAAGTTAAATTGAGATTTTTGGACTTAATATAAATGTTTTATATATAAGATTCATAAAATTGATATTTTATGAATAAATGGTAATGGAATTATAAATGATTTTTGTAAGTGTTAAAATGAAGTTACAATTGAATCTTATAAGTAAATAAGATTTATAAATTTATGAAGTTATAAAAAGAATGAATTTGTAAATAAGGGATTTATAAGTAAATAAGCTTATACTTGATTTTTGACATATAAAGGAGATATAAATGGAATTTGTTAGTAAAGGAATTTTGTATATGGAAGTAAATAAAATATACATGGAATTTATAAACACTGTATTATAAATCTAAAATCAATTTAGTTTGATAAGTTAAAAATGAAAGTATGGTAAAGGAATTATATTCATGATTTTGGACAGTGAATAATCCTTTAAATTAAATGTGTAGAACTAATGAATTTGGTAAAGGAACCATATTCACGATTTTGGACAATATATAATCCTTTAAATTAAATGTGTAGAAGTAATGAATTTGGTAAGAGAATTATATTCATGATTTTGGACATTAAATAATACTTTAAATAAAATGAATATTTTGGAAAGTGATATTATAAAAAGGTAATTTAAATGGTTTGAAAATAAAATGAGTTGTGAGCTTACTTATTATTAAAATAAGTGTATGGAAATGTTTTCCAAATATCCAATAAGTGAAGTGGTTTTGAATATTATCTTTTTAAAGATATTTTGAAGTGAATAATTGGGAAGTTTTTTGAATTAGAAACGATTAATGAAATCAGGCTCAATGACTATTTATGTGCTTGATTTTGTTTCTTGCTTTGATCGTTAAATAACCGACTATCGAATGTGGCCATCTTAGTTCCTCAACTTGATGTGGAAACTAATTAGTCGTACACTGAGTACGTAACTGATTGTGTAGGCTTGATTATCGTTTGTGTTGAGGATGTTGATTCGTGTAATGCGGAGTGATTATTTTGATCTATCGAGCTTCCTTCTTGGCCGAAGGATAGTAAGTTGAAAGTTGGAAACGTGTTAAGTCTACGCGACTTGGTTCCTGTTTGAGGTTGAGAAATGCTTTTGCGTTGTTGGTGCGAAGAGACCGGGATCAGATTTATCTAAAAACCACTTCGGACCAAAATATTTGCGACGATTGTGTAAGTTGGTCGATGATATTGATATTTAGGTTTTCATAGTGAAGGACTGCTTGTGGATCATTTGGGGTTAAAATCTCAATATACATATAGTAGTAGTAGTCTCTTTGTTATGAAATATCTAATGCAAGGACTATTCACAACTAATCTTAGGGACTTCCCAACAGGATGTGAAGAAAGTACCTTCGTTTGTCCTGTTCCTGGACAACTTGTATGGACGAGCATCTGACATTGCATTTCTAATGATTACATACATTGGTTTTTACAAACATACATTTATTTGGTGGCGGAGAAGGCAACTTCTCTTCACTTAACACCCTTCCTTGAGACATACGAGCTCAAGGTTTATACTTTTGTGGAAGGCAATTAGTAGTCAATGGAAATGGCAATGTGGCATTCAAAAGATGATGCGATATGTGATATGTGAAAGGTAAGCGATACCTCTTTTGGTCTCACTCCCTGGAAAATGACTGAAACAAGAGATAGAAGTAGCAAGGCTAAAATGGGTCGCTCCTATTGGGAGATGTCATCGCTATTCTAGATATATCTTTACACGCTATGATGTCGTGTATCTGATTATTGTTGATGTATGCTTGTTGCCATGGATTTTAGGTCGGTAACCAGCGGAGTGATGACATATTCAGTACTATCCAAGTATGGGTAGGCCGGTCTTGTGTTGGTTTAGGCACCCAGTATCTGGACCTTAGGTACATACCTCTAGAGGTGTACCGAGTTTTTGGAAAGGTAGTACCTAGTCATTTGTATGGAAATCCAAAATTCAATACATACCTGGCATTTTGTATGTAAACCTTTTATGCTAGAATTTAATAATGTAACAATTTCAGCTATTTAATTTATTATGTGTGAAATAGATGCTATTATGATATAAGAGAATTTGATATGAAATATTTTGGTTATCGTAAGGTAAAACCTTGTCGGTATTTATTTTCGACCTGGGCTTATGAGATACCTTTTGTTTTGATAAAGGAAAAGTTTTGATAACTTTATAAATCAGTTGAGGTGTGTTTTCTCATGTTGGTTTACCAGACTGATCCGGGCATTCTTTCCTTTCAATACTCGGGTCAAACCGAGTATATATACTGGTTAAGATTTGGTTCTTTTAGAGCTTCAGCAGGCGCGCTGGAGATCTTCATGTCGTATACACGATCTATTATTTTTCTTCTACTTTGCATTATTGTTGTCGTTGTAAATTATCATCATTTGTGAGGATGGGTTATTATAACTGTCCAAGCCGATGATTACTTATTGTGTACTATATGATTTATATATATTGCCGTTTCTTTGAAAAGATTATTTGATCTATGTTATATGTTATTCCGCTGCAATGTGAGATTCTGTATTGTTTTGGTTCTGCTCCTCTCTTTTTATTCTCTTCTCTTCTTCTTTCTTCTCTCTTTCTTCTCACCCTCTCTTTTCTTTCTCATGATCATCTACAATCGGTGCACTTTGGATCGGACATGCGTGGTTTGGTCTCGGATTCAGAGGGTGTCGAGTGCAGGTCGTCACACAAATGTAAACCCAGATGCAAATGCTAATGTTGATGTTGAGATTCTATTGGTTGATATGGGGATAATGTATTTGTTCTTCGTGCATATGATGCAAGCTAGTTCAGTTGCAGGAGTAGCTATAGGGAATAATGGAGGATCTAATCTGGTGGCCTCAATTCGCAATAGTTATGCCAAGCTAAGTAGGGATTACGCTAGTTTTGGAGGAAATCCTTTTTTGGGAACCGAGGATGCGGTAGGAGTGGAGAACTGGCTATTGCGTTGTATATTTGCAGATCTCGGCTTGACGGATATGCAGAAGAGGAGAATTGCATCAAGGCAATTAAAAGGAGCTGCATTGTTTTGGTGGAACGGAGTTACTATAGGAGAGCTAGAGGAAGACTTGACTGGGGTTGAATTTCGAAGGAGGTTTGAAGAAAGATTTCTATCAAAGGTTGCCAAATCAACATTGCTCAGGAAGTTTGCAGATTTAGTCCAGGGGGATAGATCGGTAATTGAGTATGCTACAGAGTTTGATGAGCTGTTCTGTTACAGATGTGCAACTGTGGATACTGTCATTTGAAGTAATGATAAGTCTATCAAAGGGTTGAATCCTGAGATCACCAGAGCAACCACGCCAAACCTTCGGGATCTGTGTCATATTGTTGTTGAGATGGCTATTTGGAATGAAGTGATGCTTTTTACTTTTGGAAAAGGGAAACCACTTGATGTTCGAAATTTTTAGGTTAAGAAGCGGAAGTTCTTCAAGAAGAAGGGTGCCCAGTTGGGGGTAATAGCTAAGAAGAGCAAGGCTGATATTCTTTGTTACAAGTGTGACAAGAAGGGGCACTATGTTAATGAGTGTCGCTCGGGTGGTGGAAGAGCAGTTGCAGTGAGGCCAAATGTGAAGTGCTACAATTGTGGCCAGATGGGACATTACAAAGACAAGTGTCCCGAGGCTACTAAGGTTGGAAAGGGAAAGGTCTTTGCATTGGAACCGTCATCCTCTAGACCAACGGCTACTGTGAAAGGAAAGCGGTGATGGAAGGTATGCTTATGATTCATGGTATTCCGGTTAGGATACTATTTGATACCCGTGCATCGCACTCATTTATATCTTAGTATTTGGTAGATTGCTTATGTCTGGAACCTTTATACCTTATTTCTCCTTTAACGGTTGCGAGTCCTATAGGAGGGCATGAAACTCTGGGAATGAGATATGACCGGTTAGAACTTGATTTGTTAGGTCATATGTTTGCATGCAGTCTTATATATTTTTGATTTCGTGGGTTTCAGGATCATATTGGGTATGGATTGGTTAGATAGATATGATGCTAGGATATTTTTCTAGGAGGGGGAAATATCATTGAGACACGCTAATAGCCATAACCGAGTCATTTACTCGGTAAGGAGTTTGAACGGAAATGCTTATGCATTATTGGGTGCTATGGGAACAGAAGAAGGGTTGAAGCAGGTTTATGTAGCAAGAGAGTTTGCAGATGTGTATGAACCAGTTTCGGGCTTGCCGTCGAAAAGTGCAATCAAGTTTCGGATAGATCTTGTATTGGGTGCTGAAGCTATAAGTAGACCACCTAGCAGGATATCACCTACCGAGATGATGGAATTGAAGGTTTAGCTAGTGGAATTGGAAGGAAAGAATTTCATCCTGCCAAGCAGTTCGCCTTGGGGAACTACCACAGTATTCATGAAGAAGCTAGATGGGTTGTTAAGGATGTGTATTGACTATCGTATGTTGAACGACAGGACGGTCAAGAATAGGTATACTTTGCCGAGGATCGATGACTTATTCGATCTGTTGAGTGGAGCTAGAGTGTTTTTCCAGCTGGATTTGGCGACAGGTTTCCATCAGCCAAGAGTGGCAGAGGACAGTATTCCTCTGACGACATTTAGGACTAGATATGAGTCTTAAAAGTGGTTTATTATGCCATTCGAGCATAATAATGCGCCATCTTTCTTCGTGGATTTGGTGAACCAGGTTTACCGACAGCACTTAAATAGGTTCGTGTTGGTTTTTATTGACGACATTTTGGTATATTCTAAGAATGAGAAGGATCACGAGGATCATCTTAGAATAGTGTTGGAGACGCTAAGGCAACGTCAACTAAAGGTGAAGTTCTTCAAGTGTCATTTCTGGAAGAAGGAAGTGAAGTTCCTTGGTCATGTAGTTTCCGAGGAAGGGTTAGTAGTTGATCCATATAAGATCGAGGCCGTTAACAATTGGAATAGACCAGAGACGGTAAGTGAGATTAGAATTTTTCTTTGTCTTGTAGGTTACCACCGAAGGTTCATTAAGGATTTTTCGCAGATAGCGGCATCCTTGACCATGCTAACCAAGGACGTGAAGTTTGTTTGGTCTAACAAATATAAGGAGGCATTCCGTAAGTTGAAACATTTGTTAACAAATGCCCTCGTGTTAGTAGTTCCAGATGGGAATCAGGGGTTGGTAGTTTACACCGATGCATGTGGTATTGGGTTAGGTGCTGTGCTGATGCAGAATGGAAAGGTTATTGCCTATGCTTCTAGACAGCTCAGACCGCATGTAGTGAGATACCCGACTCATGGTTTGGTGTTGGCAGCGGTAATCTTCGCACTGAAGGTGTGGAGGCATGATCTTTTGGGAGAAAGGTTTGAGTTATTTACGGATCATAAGTATCTATGATATTTATTCTCTCAGAAAGAGCTGAACATGAGACAGCAGAGATGGATGGAGTTTGTTGCGGCTTATGATTTTAGCATTGAGTATACACCGGGAAAAGGAAATAAGGTGGTGGATGCGCTTAGCATGAAACATCAAAATGTGGTGTTAGCTATGTTGGCGGAATGAAAAGACTTGGGAGCACTGGCTGCTTGCAGTGTGCAGTTGAGGTCAACTGCTGGATCTAGTCGGAATATCACCATGATGTCCTATTTGGAAGTTCGACCAGTTCTAATAGAACGAATTGCATCTAGTTAGAAAGAGGATCCAGTCTTAGCTAAGTGGATTAGAAGGTTTGAAACTGGAATTGAGATTGATGACTTAAAGAATTTCATTCTTGACAGCAGGGGTTGGTTGAGAAAGAAGGAACGGTTATGTGTCCCGGATATTGGAAACCTTAGGAAGGAAGTTTTTAGGAAATGTCATCGATTGAAGTTTACGATTCAACTTGGGGAACCAAGATGTATCAAGATATGAAGAGAATTTTCTTCTGAGAAGGAACGAAAGGAGATGTTAGCTTATGGGTAAAACAATGTTTGAACTGTCAACAAGTAAAAGCCGAACATCAAAATCCAAGTGGTTTTCTATAGCCTTTGGATGTTCCAGTTTGGAACTGAGACTCGATATTCATGGATTTTATGACGGGTTTCCAAGGTCAAACCAGGATAATGAAAGTATATGGGTCATAGTGAACAGATTGACCAAGAGTTCCCATTTCATTCCGGTGAGGTCAACCAGGACGGCACCTATTTTGGCTAAGTTGTTCATGAACAACATCATTAGACTGTATGGAATTCTTAGTAGTATCGTCAGTGATAGAGATTCTTTGTTTACTAGCGAGTTCTGGAAGAGCCTGAAGAGTGTGTTAGGCTCTAAGCCCAAGATGAGTACCGCATATCATCCTCAGGCAGATGGGCAGACAGAGAGAGTCAACAAGGTACTGGAAGATGTGTTGAGGGCATGTGTGTTGGATTTTAGTGCTTCTTTGGAAGATCACTTGTACTTAGTAGAGCTTTCCTACAATAATAGTTATCAGACTACTATAGAAATGACGCCTTTTGAAGCTTTGTATAGAAGGCCATACAAATCACCAACATATTGGTTAGAGATCGGAGACAGATTGGTCCTTGGTCCAGATTTGGTGAGAGAGTCAACGGAAAAGATTGAGTTGATATGGGAAAGGATGAAGAAAGTTCAACATAGACAGAAAAGTTATGCAGGAAAGAGGCGTAAGGATCTAAAGTTCTCAGTTGGAGATAGAGTTTTCATCAAGGTATCGCCAATGAAAAGTGTGGTTCGTTTTGCGAAGACCAGGATGCTAGCACCGAGATATGTTGGACCGTTTCCTATATCAGAGAGGATTGAGAGACTCGCATACCGAGTAGATTTATCGAGCAGTTTGATCGAGGTCCACAATGTGTTTCATGTTTCTCATCTTAGGAAGTATGTTCATGATCCAGAAACTACTATCGTTCCAACGACAGTACGAGACATAGTGGTGGAACTGGATATGACTTTTGTGAGGCAACCAGTTCATGTTGTGACAAAATATGAGAAGTGGTTAAGGAACAAGACAGTCAGGTTGGTGAAAGTTCAATGAAGCGACAACATAAAGGACTGTGCTAGGGAGACAGATGACGGGATTAGAGCTACTTTTCCTGGGCTACTTTAGATGGTAAGTTCTATATTTTGGATGTATATAGAATTTGGCTGGTAGGTTATATTAGCTTTACTTGCATGGGCTATATGCTTGATGTTTTTTCTTTACTATAATTTCGAGAATGAAATTCTTTAAGGGGGGAGTTTGTAATGCCCTTGAATTTTAATTAATATTATTCAAGATATTTAATTGGATAAATTAAATAGAATAATGTGAATAATTAAGGAGATGAGATTAATAAATTCAATAGCTATGTCTTAATGAATGAACTAAAATAAGTCTAACTAAATTAAGAAGGAGGAATTTCCCAATGGGCAAACTTGGAAATGAGGCTACATTTCTTAGTATAAATCTCTTCCTCCATTTTAATAGATTTTCACTCTCTCATTCATAACTCCTCCCCAACTTTTGGACGGCCATTAAAAGCTCCAGAAAGAGCAATAAATTGAAGAAAAAAGCTAAGGAATTAAAGTTAGGAAATTATATCATTCTTCAATTAACTAATCAAGGTGAATAATCATGTTTAACATCTTATTTTTCTGTGTTTAGATTGGTTATAGGTTATACCCGATTCATGTCTGTGATTTTGGTTAGGATATAACCATTTAAACCTTTGTTTGCATAAGACATAGGTGTTTTAAATGTCAATGGGCTAATTAACACGTTTTTATTTGGTTTTGGTTAAATTACGAGTTGTTTTGATCTTCATATGCTTTAAAAAATTTATATGTCGAAGTCTATGATTTATCCGATTTTTGATGATTTTTTAGGATTTTTCCTTAGCGATTTACTAAGGTAATTAAATTATGTAAGCCTAAGGGCTAAACTACAAAATTGCCTTCAAATTTGTCAATTCGGAGGGAAGGCTGCAATTCAAAATTTAATTGGGGAAGAAGAATAGAGTTTTAAGAAAAGGGTTCACTTTTGTGTACATTTTACTATTTGGAAGTATAAGAGAAGGCTCCTTAGCCAATCAAAATCAGACAAGCTAGATAAAACGTCACTTCAGAGGCCCAATTCTGCCTTTGAATCCAACAAGCTTGCTTTTACCCTTTCGACGAAGTCGAAATGTACCTTTTGTCTAAGACGGAAGGTAAATAATTACTTTCCGACAAGGTCGAAAGGTAGGCACAGTGTCGAAGGGAAGAGGGGCAAAGGGATGGGGAGGCTGCTTCCTTTGCTTTCGAATAGAAACATAATCGCTTTCGAATAAGTTGAAGGGGGACCCTTCGACTCTATCATTTTATAAAAGACTAATTTTTTATATATTCAGGAAGAGGTTTCGATGGGGATCTTCGAAAGTTTAAACCTTCGTAAGAATTGTTTTAAAATGTTTTCTAAAACGGTGTTTTAATACTTTTGACTAAGTAGAATGGATGCCATCGACAAAGTCGAAGGGAAAGAAGGGGTTACTTCTAAACCACCCATTATTTTTAAAAATAGAAGTTTTAATACCTTTCGACAAAGTCGAACGGTAAACCTTCCAACATGGTCGGAAGTATACTTTCAAAGGGTTGGTTCCAACACCAACATTACATTGTTTTTAAAGGGTTTCTAAAGGTCTTGGAGTTACCTTCAATGATTGCGAACGGTTTTGAGCTTCAATGATTTCGAAAGGTCTTGAGTTTCATTTCTTTCGAAAGGTTTATAAATGGTTTTGTAGATGGGACACCCCAGGCTTTCTACGAGGTAGAAAGGTAGAACCTTCCGACAAGGTCGAATAGAAACCTTCCAACAAGGTCAAAATGTAGGACCTTTCAACAAGGTCGAAAGGAATTATTTGTGATGCTTTCAAGAAAGGTTTCCAAAGAGGCTAACTTTGGGTGTTTATTTTCTTTCGAATGGGACTTTGAAGGGTTTTAAAGGGCTGTTTTTATCCATTTTTCTTAAGTAAAATTTTGCCAAGTCGAAGGGTCAGAGCATAAAACACTTATCTTTGTTTGAATATGTAAGGGGGTCCTTATATAAGATGAATGTTAATAAACCTTGAGGACACCAGGGTGGGTTTAATATTTTCGATAGATAGTTTGGGGCTACAAACAAAAATATGCTTTCGAAAATATACATTGGGACTATCAATGTGTTTTTATTTAATTTAACCTAATTGGGGCTACCAATGGAAATTGGTTAAACAGGCGGTATACTTGAGGAAAATAAGTAATCATGGGGATCATGAATTTTTATAAATAATCATGGGGATCATGATGTTTTAATTGGCCAAATGTTTGATTCTTGGTTAACCTAGAAAACTATGGAATGTGCAGTGGATAGCCCACATCAAATTTCTAAAGAAAATGATGTTTAACCAGCGGTGGTTAGCCTCAGGATTTGGCGGCCAAGGGTTCATAGTCATCCTAGAAAAACTATGTAGTGTGCGGTGGATAGCCCACACCATCTTTTATAAAACAATATACGATAGATAAACTACGTTTATTTTAAATGGATTTGGGACGGATGGTCCTATTAAATTATGACGGATAGTCATTTTAAAGATTTTAGATGGAAAATCTAATAAATTGCTTTTAGATAGGATATCTAATAAATGGATGGATGGGATATCCAATACATACGATTTATGTGTGATAACTTGAATTTTTAATATCTGTTAATGGGATAATTAACTGATTTTAAATCATTAAAATACCGATTCCAGTTGATTAAATAAATAAAATTTGATAAATAAAAGTATTTAAATATATACAAGTTATATGAGTTGATTTTAACTTGAATTTATAATTTGAAATTTCAAAGATAAATGGTAAATTGAATTTAAAATATATATATATAGTTAAGTAAATTAATTTTTATTTAACATAAGACATATATAAATATAAAAGCTAAATTTAGAATATCATGTAAATTCACATAAAAACATATAAACATGAATTTACAAATGTAAGTAAAATAATAAGATTTAAGCCATAAACTTATAAATAAAGTTAACATTTGGGTTTAGACATAAAATCCCTATTAGTGACAAGTGTTACTTAAATGGAATAGGTATTTAACAAATGTAAAGAAAAGTAACAAATGGCAAAACAATTCTCATTTAAAGTTTTCATGTAAATAAATATTAAAGAAAAAGGGGGCAAAGGAGAAACAAAAGTCTGTAGTAAGAACAATCAGAAAAATGGACTGTAAACAAATCGAAGCAGAAAATTCAATCTAGCAACTTCAAACTGAAATCAGGAAAGTATCAAGGCAAACCAGAGGAGAAATCTGAATAGGGTTTAACTAAAAAAAAAAAGAGGAAAGAAGAAGCTATCATGGAGATTCAAGGTTTAACTCGGCATATAGAAATCAGATTCAAATCCAGCGAAAGCAAATCTGGAAACCAGAAACTAAATAAGATCAAAGGCATGCGGTTCAAATAAATTTTTATCAAGCCTCTTCTGTTCAAAACCCAAGAACAAGGTGAGTAAATCTTTAAACAATTTTGAATCTCATCAAATGTTGTTATGTGTGATGAATGATTAGTAGCAGGCTATAAAATGTCTGGTTACCAGCCATATCTGCTCAAGGAAAGTATGGCAACTCTTTAATTTATGGAAAGCTGCAGATTTTCAAAAATTATCAACCACTCATGTTTACAACTCCATTACGTTTGGAAGAAATAGTGTGGTATGGAAATATATGAACCCAACTTTATCCATCAGACTTGCGAACATTATAATTTAGCATTATTTGAATTGATTATCCAAGCAACAATTTTTGAAAATTTGATAAATTTATCATGTACATGGAATCAACTTGTAGGATTTTGTATGAGTTACATGTTCATTTTTGAAACATGATGAATTTATCAATCTAACCAAAAACTACCAAGTCACTGACATAAATTTCTAGAATATGATCAACTTCACAGCTTAGTTACAGGTTTTCGAAACTGCTCTGCAAAACTTATAGTTAGTAAACTGCAACTTTGAATTCAAATCTTATCAATATTCTATGAGTAAACAAGCTGGTTATTCTGTTTTAAGTTTTGTTGCATGCCTGATGTTGCTGCGTCCTCATGCTTCAGAATTTCAAAACTTTGGAGAGAAATTTTTTTATCTCTTCCCTAATTTCTTATTATACTTAGATATATAAACAAATCTTGTTTGTAATAACAAGATATCTAATCTAAAATATTTATAGTTAAGAATCGAAGCTAGTGTTAAAGAATAAGAAGAAATACAGTCCAACTCTGGTTCATGTCAAAATTCAATCATGGTAAATATTAGATTCAAGTATATCGTTGATTTCGTTTTCGAAAACTAGGATTTTTAAGATTTAAATCATTTAAATTTAAGTTTGTAAATTAAGTGATATTGTATTTTGATCGAAATTGGGCTTTCGAGCGATTTCTGTTGATTGCGAAAGTTTGGGAATTCGTGTTCATGACTGAAGCTAGTTTGATGGTAGACAATCATGAGAAAAATGAGTTTGTGATTTATTTAGGGCCGTGGTGGTTGGTTTGTGATGATTTAGGGTTTAGCGTATCATTTTGGTCGTGGATTTTTGGAGCTTCGTGTGGAGCCGGTGGATCGCCAGTGACGATCGCATGGGGGGATTAGGAACAGGATGTCGTGGCGTAACCGTGGGTTGAACGGTGTGTGTATTGGGGGTCAGAGATGACGGCCAGAGTGGGTTTTGCGATTGGGTATGGTTTCTTATTTTCGATCGAGATTGCTCGATTTTGGTTCGGTCATCGTTCCCGTGGTTATGGAGGGTGAGTTGCTTGTCGTGGTCATGGGTAGTTGGGTAAATGCCTGAGAGATGGTCGGCGTGGTACTTTTACGTTGTGCACATGCACGGTGGGTCGTGCACCTTGTTGAAGCAGGTTGAAATGAGGATTTAGGGAAGAAGTAAGGAATGGGAGAAGAGTAGAGGGTTTGGGCCAAGAAGAGGAAGTGGGCCAGTTCTGTTTCGTTGGGCCAAAGTTTTAAATAGGCGGGACGAAAAAAAAGAGAAGAAAATAAAATAAAATAAAATAAAGTGTAAACCAGTTTTCATTAGGTATTAGCAAGGGCGGGCTCAAAGTATAGGGTAGGAGGTCTCACGTATTTGAACTTGAGGAACATTGTACAGCTCGGGTTTGTGTCGTGGGTTTTTGCGTGTTTTCTTGAAGCAGCAGAAGGAGCATTGTCTTGAGCCGAGCATGGTAATTTGAGTTGAATAACTCGGATCTATTTTATTTAGAAATCTGGGTTTTGGAAATAGTATTTGAACAAGTTTTATTAAAGGAAAATAAATTCAAAATCTAGCTTAAAGATGGAAGAACAAGGTTAAAGGGGAAACAAACAAGTTTTAGAATTTTAATAGGGATATAAAGTTTATCAAATTCCGATGTTTTAGGAAATAACTAAAAAATTAATTATTGATAAATAAATTAGTAATTAAGAGTAATTAATCATTAGGAGAAGAATGATTAATAATTGTGGTTAATTATTGATTTAGGTAAATTAATCAATTTTAAGGTAATTAATTGTGGATAATTAACCAATGGGATAATTACTTGATGGAAGTAATTAGAGATTAATTGCTTAAGGGAAGTAATTAAGAATTAATTACTGGGTGTAATCAGTTAAAAGACTGATTTATGAAGGAAATTAAGTAAGGTTAGCTAATTAATGAATATAGAATAATAAATCAATGTAAGTGGTTATAAAATAATAAATTTGAGGATTTATTAAAGATAAATGTGATGAGTTTGAGGTTAATTAATTTGTGTAATTAATTAAAAGCAAATTACATAATGTATCGAAGAATGATTAGGATGACTAATCAAGATGAATAATTAAAGGATGATTAATGAATTGAATATAATTAATTAATGTTAATAAAACAAGATTTAAGTAATAAGAAATTAATGTAAATCATTGATAATTACTTAAATTAATCAGAAATGGTATCACTAATTTGTCTTACTTATGAATGATATTTGAATGCCTTGGATTATTTGTTGTCTCTGGTATGTGATCGAGATGCTATGTGATACGAAATGTTTTTGTAATATGATAGGTTGAGTTGAACAGTGATATTGTGGTTGTCTATGTTAAAATGCTATGTAGAGTGACATCCAGAATTTAAAAGAAAATTTGTATTCAGTTGAATATATTGGGTATAGATGACTTTGGAATCGAAGATACCAGATTTGGATATTAGTTAATTCCCGAAACCACTTCGATTCCTTATAGGTTGATATGTGAAACCATTAGGCTGGTTTGGGATGATTTAAGTGAATTGAACTTGTTAATCTAAGTTATGACACTTAGAAATTTATGTGTGAAATTTGTGATATCTATAACAACTTGTGAAGCTGTAAAATCGATATTAGTTACCCAGGTTTATATAAGTTGTATGCTTTTGTCATTCATGTTAGATGGGTTTACTCACGCTGGTTTCCAGCCTGACCCGAGTGTTACTTTGATGTAATGCTCGGGTCAGACCGAGTATTACAGATTTTCAGGTAAGGACATTCTGGAGCTCAGGAGGCGAGCAGGATGGCAGGGACGTAGGGAGAGTTTTCACTGTGATATTGTAGTCTCTGGACATGATTGTTTGTCCAGTATTTATGTATATGTGTAACTCTGATGTATTTAAATGTAAATTAACTGATATAGTTTTCTTTGTATAACTGCCATTTTATTAGATATTATATTTGATCCGCTGCGAATGTGAGGTTTCTGTGTCTTGTTTCTGTCTTCTTCTTCTTTCTCTTTTCTTCTTTTCTTAACTATCTGGAAATTTTCAGGATCGAAATTTCTGGGTCGTTACATTTGGTATCAGAGCAGAAGGTTAAGCAAGAACCTTGGCTCTGGTGGGATTACTCATTAAGGATAGGGTAAATAGTACCCTAGAATGAGTTGAGTATATATATATGAGAGAGCGTACTTGTTATTTTCTTATATAAAGGTTTTTAAATGATTTCAAAAGTAAATGAATCTTATATAAGAAATAGATTATCTATTATATTAAGGAAATTGGTTGTTAAATTATTGAATTAAATTAAGAAGTAATAGAATACAACCAAACTGAAATTAATCCTTGAATTTGGGAAAGGTTTTAGGATAAGGATAATCAATTAATTTATATAATTAATTAAACTTTATTTAATGAGATTAATTAATGGATAATAATTGGAAATGATTAATAAAGAGGGAGTTACTTAATGAAGTAACTAAAGGTAAGTAATTTAAGGGACAAGTACTTAATGAAGGTAATTAAGAAGTAAGTTAATTACCGAATGTGATTAATTGGAATTAATTAATGATAGAATTAATTTAAGGAAATTTGTTTTGAATTAAAAACCCAAGGTGGTTTAAAATTTTAAAGTGTAACTTGGTATGTAAAAGAAATTAATATGTATATAGGTGGATATACATAATATCAAAGGTGGTTTGAGATAAACTCTAAATATTGAGTTTTAAGTTAGGAAGGAGATATGAAAACCCAAAGTGATAAGATTTTGAACTTATAAATGGGAAAGAATTTTGAAATTTGAATAGGAATTCAAATTGTGTGAATTTGACTGAATTAAGTAAATTGAGTTTAACTTTGAAAGGGTTAAATATGTTAGAATGATCAACCTGATTTGGAAATTTGAAGATAAAATTAAAATTTAACTTGGAAAGTAAAATGGTTGATTGAAATTGAGAATTTGTGTGATCTCAAAATGGGTTTGAGATCTAGAAATTGAAAATGAATGGATGTTTTAAAATAAATTAGACGATATCGTCCTATTGTTGTTAAAAATCTTTAAGTTGTGAATTGGATTTGTTTTCATTGAATGAGAAATGAAGTGTGGTAATATATCCATTATTGGGATAAAAGGAAAATCACACTTTAATTTGAAATTAAGGATAAGGAATTACTTTGAATTAAAATTGAACCTGACTTGAATAAATTGGACTTGAGATTGAAGATGAATAAGTTTAAGAATTCAAATGGAAAATTTGAATTGGATTAATTTGAAACGATTTGAAATTGAAGTGGGTTCAATTTGAAATTAGTCCAAACTGATTTGAATAATTTGGAATTGAAATTAAAAGTTAAATAGTATAAAACTCAAGTGGAATTTGAATTAAATTTGGGAGGAAATCAAGAATAATTCAACTTGATTTGGAAATGGAGTTTGAAACTAGAATTAATTCAAACTGGAGTTGAAATAAATTAAAATTGGAACTAGTTCAATTGAAATTTATTTGAATTAATAGAAATTTGAGACAATGGTTGAATAAAATTAAATTCATAAAGAAACTGAGGATAATTCAACTTGAATTGGGATTGAATCAATTTCAATGGAAACTGAAGTTATTTTAATTGGAATTGGGTCAATTTAAATGGAAGTGGAATTTAAATTAAATTGATTTGGAATGGAGATAGGGAATTGAACAATTTTGACTCTGGACTATTTTTAATATAAATTGTTTTAATATAAACCTATTTTTCTAAGCTATTCATTATATATACAACCTTTCTTTTAAAAGCCAAATTATCTTGTACTTGTTTTACAATTATTTTTGAAACTATTTAACAATTTTCTAACTGTTTTATAAACTAATTATTATATTTCAACTATTTTACGAAACTAATTACTATTTTACTATTATTTTACAATTATCTAAAATTTCTATAATTATTTTAACTATTTTCTAACTATTTTATACCTATTTTACAAACTAGTAATTATTTTCCAACTACTTATCTATTTTTAAAATTTTCAAGTTATTTTCTAAATAAACTGGTCGGAGCACAAACTGTTAATGGTTAAATGCCCAATCGAGGTAAGAATAGAAGTGATAATCCATATGGATTGAAGCAAATGTGGTTAAGTGTATGGAAATCAAAGTGAATGTGAATAGAAATGGAATTGATTTGGCTAATAACCAACAGGGATAAATACGTAGGGTGTACGTATGTTATTCTATTCGCATAATGATTTGATCCATATTCGAGCACAGAATTTCGAGATAGTTATATCGATTCGAGTAGGATTTTTCACTCGATTTTCGACGGCGAACCTATATATGGATTGTTGATTAGTTCTGAATATTCTCTACAACAGTTATGACTATGCAAGGAGAATGACGGTTTCTGATCAAGAAACCAGATCTATGTCCGCACTAGGAAGTCGGGTGGACGATACTAGTTCAAAAATGAAATTGTGTGATCGAGTGAGCGATCAGATTGGTATAGCGTACGGATGATATGTGTACATCGTACGGATTTGAATGAAAATGATATTGAAAGGAGTAATCAAATTTGAATATTTGATTTTGAGTAAACAAAGTAAATATCTTTGTTTTATAAGATAAAACTCCCCTTGATGAATCTTTTGCCAAAAGAAAAGGGATTTGTTTCGAAAGTGTTTGAAGTATAAAAGGATTTTTATACTAGTTTATAATGATCCAAAGATTTTTATCAAGGATTTTATATATATATCTCTATATATATAAAGGTTCATATGAGGATTTTGGAAAAGGTTTTGGGAACCTTTGGTTTTGGAAAGGCTTTTGATTTTTGGGTAAAATCAATATTGAATTTGGAAAGCCTAGTTTGAGAATTATCGATTTTGGGATAATCGATTTTGTGTAAAGGAGCTTTGTATGAGATCATACTAGGTGTATGATTTAAAGATACTATATGTATATAGTATAAAATGTTTTGATGATGGCTCTGGGTAAAAAGGCGCTCCCTTGAAATGAACTTCTCAGGAGTACCACCGGGTGGTGCTTCCTTGAGCCCCAAGGGGGGTTCTAAAGTTGATCCTGTGCGGAGTCCGGACAAAACTAGTTCATGAGGATTATGAGTTGAGTATACCATAGCGTAAGTCGTGTGTGCCGCTGAGAGCCAACAGTTACATGGACTTTTGCTGCGATGGCAACGTAACCCAGGATGTAACTGCGACCTATGGTATAACATAGCGAAAGTCGTGTATGCCGCTGAGAGCCAACAGTCTGTGTTTGATTTTATATCGGCAGACTGCGACCTGTGTAGGAGTGGAGAAGTTTCATTTCGACACCAAAAATCAGAGGCCGCTGAGAGCCTGCAGTTACATGGACTTCTGCTGTGACGGCAACGTAACCCTGTATGTAACTGTGATCTGTTGTGTGGGTTCCATGGCGTAATCGAGAGGCCGCGGAGAGCCTACAGTTACATGGACTTTTGCTGCGATGGCAACGTAACCCAGGATGTAACTGTGACCATGGATGGGGGTGATGATTTCCAGAGCATTCTCACCAAAAGATATATCCTCTATTTTCAAAAACGGTTTTCTATATTTTCAATAAAATTATTTTCCAAGTATTTTCACTGGCTATTGGAAATGGGTCTGCTAAGTACTTATAGATTTTCAGTCATACGCCTGATCAACGTATGACCGAATTTCTGTGAGAACGAAGATGGACTTGTTGAAACATCGAGTTATAAAAGTATTTTTATAAAGACTATTTTATAATATAAAATAGATTTTAAAGTGTTTTAAAAATGATCAAAGGAAATTTATCTGTTTTTTTTAAGCATTTCAATAAATTCTGGTTTCGTTTCTATTCGAGGATGAAAAGATTCTAAAAGGGGAGGAATGTGATAACCTGAATTTTTAATATCTGTTAATGGGATAATTAACTGATTTTAAATCATTAAAATACCGATTCCAGTTGATTAAATAAATAAAATTTGATAAATAAAAGTATTTAAATATATACAAGTTATATGAGTTGATTTTAACTTGAATTTATAATTTGAAATTTCAAAGATAAATGGTAAATTGAATTTAAAATATATATATATATATAGTTAAGTAAATTAATTTTTATTTAACATAAGACATATATAAATATAAAAGCTAAATTTAGATTATCATGTAAATTCACATAAAAACATATAAACATGAATTTACAAATGTAAGTAAAATAATAAGATTTAAGCCATAAACTTATAAATAAAGTTAACATTTGGGTTTAGACATAAAATCCCTATTAGTGACAAGTGTTACTTAAATGGAATAGGTATTTAACAAATGTAAAGAAAAGTAACAAATGGCAAAACAATTCTCATTTAAAGTTTTCATGTAAATAAATATTAAAGAAAAAGGGGGCAAAGGAGAAACAAAAGTCTGTAATAAGAACAATCAAAAAAATGGACTGTAAACAAATCGAAGCAGAAAATTCAATCTAGCAACTTCAAACTGAAATCAGGAAAGTATCAAGGCAAACCAGAGGAGAAATCTGAATAGGGTTTAACTAAAAAAAAAAAAAAGAGGAAAGAAGAAGCTATCATGGAGATTCAAGGTTTAACTCGGCATATAGAAATCTGATTCAAATCCAGCGAAAGCAAATCTGGAAACCAGAAACTAAATAAGATCAAAGGCATGCGGTTCAAATAAATTTTTATCAAGCCTCTTCTGTTCAAAACCCAAAAACAAGGTGAGTAAATCTTTAAACAATTTTGAATCTGATCAAATGTTGTTATGTGTGATGAATGATTAGTAGCAGGCTATAAAATGTCTGGTTACCAGCCATATCTGCTCAAGGAAAGTATGGCAACTCTTTAATTTATGGAAAGCTGCAGATTTTCAAAAATTATCAACCACTCATGTTTACAACTCCATTACGTTTGGAAGAAATAGTGTGGTATGGAAATATATGAACCCAACTTTATCCATCAGACTTGCGAACATTATAATTTAGCATTATTTGAATTGATTATCCAAGCAACAATTTTTGAAAATTTGATAAATTTATCATGTACATGGAATCAACTTGTAGGATTTTGTATGAGTTACATGTTCATTTTTGAAACATGATGAATTTATCAATCTAACCAAAAACTACCAAGTCACTGACATAAATTTCTAGAATATGATCAACTTCACAGCTTAGTTACAGGTTTTTGAAACTGCTCTGCAAAACTTATAGTGAGTAAACTGCAACTTTGAATTCAAATCTTATCAATATTCTATGAGTAAACAAGCTGGTTATTCTGTTTTAAGTTTTGTTGCATGCCTGATGTTGCTCCGTCCTCATGCTTCATAATTTCAAAACTTTGGAGAGAAAATTTTTTATCTCTTCCCTAATTTCTTATTATACTTAGATATATAAACAAATCTTGTTTGTAATAATAAGATATATAATCTAAAATATTTACAATTAAGAATCGAAGCTAGTGTTAAAGAATAAGAAGAAATACAGTCCAACTCTGGTTCATGTCAAAATTCAATCATGGTAAATATTAGATTCAGGTATATCATTGATTTCGTTTTCGAAAACTAGGATTTTTAAGATTTAAATCATTTAAATTTAAGTTTGTAAATTAAGTGATATTGTATTTTGATCGAAATTGGGCTTTCGAGCGATTTCTGTTGATTGCGAAAGTTTGGGAATTCGTGTTCATGACTGAAGCTAGTTTGATGGTAGACAATCATGAGAAAAATGAGTTTGTGATTTATTTAGGGCCGTGGTGGTTGGTTTGTGATGATTTAGGGTTTAGCGTATCATTTTGGTCGTGGATTTTTGGAGCTTCGTGTGGAGCCGGTGGATCGCCAGTGACGATCGCATGGGGGGATTAGGAACAGGATGTCGTGGCGTAACCGTGGGTTGAACGGTGTGTGTATTGGGGGTCAGAGATGACGGCCAGAGTTGGTTTTGCGATTGGGTATGGTTTCTTATTTTCGATCGAGATTGCTCGATTTTGGTTCGGTCATCGTTCCCGTGGTTATGGAGGGTGAGTTGCTTGTCGTGGTCATGGGTAGTTGGGTAAATGCCTGAGAGACGGTCGGCGCTGTACTTTTACGTTGTGCACATGCACGGTGGGTCGTGCACCTTGTTGAAGCAGGTTGAAATGGGGATTTAGGGAAGAAGTAAGGAATGGGAGAAGAGTAGAGGGTTTGGGCCGAGAAGAGGAAGTGGGAAAGTTCTGTTTCGTTGGGCCAAAGTTTTAAATAAGAGGGACGAAAAAAAAGAGAAGAAAATAAAATAAAATAAAATAAAGTGTAAACCAGTTTTCATTAGGTATTAGCAAGGGCGGGCTCAAAGTATAGGGTAGGAGGTCTCACGTATTTGAACTCGAGGAACATTGTACAGCTCGAGTTTATGTCGTGGGTTTTTGCGTGTTTTCTTGAAGCAGCAGAAGGAGCATTGTCTTGAGCCGAGCTTGGTAATTTGAGTTGAATAACTCGGATCTATTTTATTTAGAAATCCGGGTTTTGGAAATAGTATTTGAACAAGTTTTATTAAAGGAAAATAAATTCAAAATCTAGCTTAAAGATGGAAGAACAAGGTTAAAAGGGAAACAAACAAGTTTTAGAATTTTAATAGGGATATAAAGATTATCAAATTCCATTGTTTTAGGAAATAATTAAAAAATTAATTATTGATAAATAAATTAGTAATTAAGAGTAATTAATCATTAGGAGAAGAATGATTAATAATTGTGGTTAATTATTGATTTAGGTAAATTAATCAATTTTAAGGTAATTAATTGTGGATAATTAACCAATGGGATAATTACTTGATGGAAGTAATTAGAGATTAATTACTTAAGGGAAGTAATTAAGAATTAATTACTGGGTGTAATCAGTTAAAAGACTGATTTATGAAGGAAATTAAGTAAGGTTAGCTAATTAATGAATATAGAATAATAAATCAATGTAAGTGGTTATAAAATAATAAATTTGAGGATTTATTAAAGATAAATGTAATAAATGTGATGAGTTTGAGGTTAATTAATTTGTGTAATTAATTAAAAGCAAATTACATAATGCATCGAAGAATGATTAGGATGATTAATCAAGATGAATAATTAAGGTATGATTAATGAATTGAATATAATTAATTAATGTTAATAAAGCAAGATTTAAGTAATAAGAAATTAATGTAAATCATTGATAGTTACTTAAATTAATCAGAAATGGTATCACTAATTTGTCTTGCTTATGAATGATATTTGAATGCCTTGGATTATTTGTTGTCTCTGGTATGTGATCGAGATGTTATGTGATACGAAATGTTTTTGTAATATGATAGGTTGAGTTGAATAGTGATATTGTGGTTGTCTATGATAAAATGCTATGTAGAGTGACATCTAAAATTTAAAAGAAAATTTGTATTCACTTGAATATATTGGGTATAGATGACTTTGGAATCGAAGAGACCGGATTCGGATATTAGTTAATCCCCGAAACCACTTCGATTCCTTATAGGTTGATATGTGAAACCATTAGGCTGGTTTGGGATGATTTAAGTGAATTGGACCTGTTAATCTAAGTTATGGCACTTAGAAATTGATGTGTGAAATTTGTGATATCTATAACAACTTGTGAAGCTGTAAAATCGATATTAGTTACCCGGGTTTATATAAGTTGTATGCTTTTGTCATTCATGTTAGATGGGTTTACTCACGCTGGTTTCCAGCCTGATCCGGGTGTTACTTTGATGTAATGCTCGGGTCAGAACGAGTATTACAGATTTTCAGGTAAGGACGTTCTGGAGCTCAGGAGGCGAGCAGGATGGCAGGGACGTAGGGAGAGTTTTCACTGTGATATTGTAGTCTCTGGACATGATTGTTTGTCCAGTATTTATGTATATGTGTAACTCTGATGTATTTAAATGTAAATTAACTGATATAGTTTTCTTTGTATAACTGCCATTTTATTAGATATTATATTTGATTCGCTGTGAATGTGAGGTTTCTGTGTCTTGTTTCTGTCTTCTTCTTCTTTCTCTTTTCTTCTTTTCTTGACTATCTGAAAATTTTCAAGATCGAAATTTCCGGGTCGTTACATTATGGCTTAATTTCATATTATGATAAGACTAATCATTTTGGATACAAGGGCATAGTAAATGATTTGCATTTTTGTTTTGGATACTAGTGGGTGGAAACCCATTCCGCTAAGCGGCATGATCTCACTAGATATCTATTTATGAAAAGAGATGATAGGAGACTATTCATACCAGACTTATTGTCTGACTCAAAATTGTGTTTCTCCACAAACTCTTGGGTACTCAAAATTAATTTGAGTAGTCTGAGAGCAGGAGACTTTCAGGTTTTTGGACGAATAAGCTTTCGGTACCATCTCCAATTCTAATTGCTAATTTTGGATATATTATATCATTTGCCGCTCGCATGTTTTTCTTTAAATGTAAAACTTGAAATTTTCCCCATAAAAATGATTTATTAATGCATGCATTAATTGCTTCACTTCTTATAGCTTTAGGTATAACCGGCAATACTTGTCGAAAATCTCTTCTCATAATAAGGATTTTACCACCAAATGGTTCATCTATATCCATTATAACTCACATAGTTCTATCAAATGCCTCAAAAGCATAACGATGTACCATTGTAGCTTCATCCCACATAAGAATAGTTGATTGCTTTAGAAGTTTTTCTAATTTTGATTGCTTGTTTATCGAGCATGTTGACGTTGCTTTTTGTTGTAATGGAAGTTTAAATATTGAATGTGCAGTTCTTCCACCAGGTAGTATAGTTGTAGCGATATCAGATGTAGCTGTTGCAATTGCAATACCATCGTCTTTTCTAACAGTGGCCCAAGTAGAACGGTATAAATATGTTTTTCCCGTCCCTCCAGGGCCATCTATAAAGAAGAAACATTTCTCTTTTTTCACAATTGCATTCATAATTGTATTATAGGCTCTCAATTGGTTGTCATTCGACTTTTCAACACCTAGTAAATCATCTTTGGAAATAGGAATTACTTGTTCTTCTTCAATTAGCTCTGAACTAACATCATATGCATCGTAATCATATGTTCTTGAGATATTTGGAAGATGATAATCAGTTGTGCTTTTGTTTTGTTGGAGAAGTAACATATTTAAATCTTTTAGAAGATGTTCGTTAGAAGTATTTAATTAGTATTACTTAAACTTTGATAATCTTCCACTATATGATCGAAAAATTCACCCCATAACCTTTGAACACCCGATGGATTGTACAAAACCAAAATAGTTACAAATAATGTTCTCAAAGAAATTGGCATCTTTGTAATGGAAACTTCGGCTAAACATGCTCTTAGATTATCATCTTTTTCCAAAAATCCTCGTTTTTCAGCAACTTCTTTAAACGTTTAGTTCCTAACTCTGTCAATTGTAAGCAAATCAAAAAAGGAAGTAGGTACTTTAATATGATTTACAAGTATTCTCAAGAAAAAACATTCACCTTCTGTAGGTTTGACCGTATATATTCTACCAATCACTCTAATATTTGATTCTCTTCTTTTTCATTTCTTGATACCTTTAAGCCAACAGTAGCATTCGGGAAATTCACGATATAGAAGCTGTCTTGCTTGTTCATCAATTGAATTTATATAGAAGAAGCATTGTATGTTGATTACTTTCGTCGACTAAAACTTCATTGATCGTTTGATGGTTGTAAAACATAACACTTTGTTTACTTGGACAATGTATTTGAAGGCGCTCAATTGATGCATATATCTTACTAAGAGAATATATAAAGATCCTTCACAATGCTTTTGGAGCAGAAATCCACCTTGTATCAATGAAATGTTGTATCTCATCATAGTATGGTCCGGGTCGAATTTGTATTTGAACATGATCAGGACCTTTGTAAACATATTTGTAAAGATATTAACACTTCTTTTACTACTACATATCTCTATGTTGATATGACAATTATATTTACATAGTAACCGAGGATTATAGGGTACAACCCATCTATTATCTACCATCAACTTTCCACTTTTATCGATAGGAATAGATATGTATGTGTCACGCGTTTTATAAATTGGATATGAATCTGTACCTTGTATAGCTGCAGCTGAAATTGTTTTGGATACCCTCTGTTGCAACTGCCTTTTTCATGCAAGGGGAATTACGATTTTGATTGCCATATGGTCCATGAATCACCACTTCATTGCCATTGTATATAACTCCGGTTCTTCATTAGTATCTGGTATTTGTGCTATAACAATTTCATCATATTCATCTGATTAGTTAATTTGTCTTCTTCTTCGAAAATTATTAGCATATGAACATGTGGTAAACCTGTTTTTTGAAATTCAATTACATGGACATGAGAAGCTACTTTTCCAAGTGCTCCTTCCATGAAAATATCTTTTTCAATTCCTCGTATTTTGCACGAAAGACCCTTGTTAAATCTGGTATATCTTGTAGGTCTTGACCAAGTAATAATTCACTAACGATTTCATCCCAAAATGGATTGCATGTCATCGTAATGAATAAATCAGGCTTACCAAATTTATGCACTAAAGCCATTGCATAATGATATCGTTGATACATATCATGTGGACATCCTGTATACAGAGAATGTAGTATTGTTCGTGTACCAATTTTTCCTACATAAGAGAATTTATTGACAACTAGTAATATGAAGTTCAATTGTGTTTATACGAATATATACTAATTGTAAAAGGTAGAATTGTGTATTCAAAAAATACACGCTTGCATTAGTTTTCCCCGCATCTAGAGCATCTTGTAATCCTTGATACATTTCTGCTCTAATGGTGTTTTGATTACTCCTATACCATCTTAGCCTGTTGGTATCTATCTTGACATAATTATCAACGACGTACTGTCGAAACAATCGACCATCCCGAAGGAAAAGTGATTTATCATTTTCTCGAATCTATAGAAATACTTAACAGTATAAATTTACCTTGAAGTAATTTGTTTATATAAAATATAGTTGTATATACCTATAGAATATTAGTGTAATATTCGCGACATGAAAATTTGTAACCATTTTCATCTTGACCATTTATACCCCATCCATAACTTCCATATGGTAGTTAAATTGGATATTGTAATGGGTCAAAATAACCAGCTGTTTTGAGAAGAGTTATGAGTTGTCCAGATTTTGTCCTAACTACAATATCTCTTTCATGTATTTCCTCATTTTCGACTCCTTCTACACAAATTCCAGCAACTTGTGATGCAGTTGGAAGAGCATATCGCTTTTGGTTTGAAGATGATTCTTTTATAACTAATTTGCAATGTTGGATATTTGACTTCTATCAAAGTTGTTAAAATACAGATACAAATCTATTATATGCATTAAGAGCATTTTGCAACTTCTCCATAATTTCTCGAATCAGAGTATTATTTTCAAACAATCGATTTTCGATTTTGTGCTCTATATCATATATGTAAAGTTGTAGCAATCTTGGATGATCACTGGATGTAGGTACCACACTACCTATTTTATAATATATACTACCTTGAGCACGAAATGTATATATTCCATCTCTTCCATTAGCCAAGTTCTCATCAATATGTACTCCCATTGATGTAAATGCAAACATATGGCTATAAGCTTGTATGTTTATAGTGTTTCCCTTCATCCGATTGGTTAGTGTACAGTTCAAAGATCTCATCCGGTGATGAAATTGACTGTAAAATTATTTTTCCATTTTTTAGCAGCAAAAACTATTTGATTCTCGATAGAAGAATTTTGCTTGACAATATCTATATATCCTTGACCATGGCAAATAGAACTTTTGAAAACTGAAAGGATATGTAAAGCTTCTTGCACAATTATGTCTTACTGTAGAACTTTGACGTGATTGACCAACTCTGTTTGTTCTTATGTTTCTATTCAATTCATCTCTATGTTCAAAAGGTAATGTACTAAGGTCTTCTTATTCTTCATTGTTCATTGGTCCACTAAGATCTGGATCTGGTTAAAAAAATTGATGAATAGATTTTGTAAGTTTTTTTAACATGAAGTGACTCGATAAACTATATGGGTGATAAATTTAATATGACTTAAGTTCATAAATTTATACTTTGATTATATTGATAAATATATTATAATACGATGAAGCTACTAGTACTACTTGTTTGTGTATCATTATATGCATACGTAAATAGGTAAAATAAACTTTGGTAAATATAACTTTTATTGTTCTCATAATATAACGTACTGAATTATAGTGAATAGTCCTCTGAAGTAATACTTGTATATTGTGAGAGCAAGGTACTAAAAAAGAATTACCGATACTACTTGTTTGCGATGCATCATCATTGATATTTTTTTCAACTCTTCCAGATTTTCTACTATAATAACTAGTACGATATTGTTCACTTTTTGCCTCTTTGTCTTCTTCAGTCATTTACTTTTTTCCTTTTTTATAGCGAATACGACGGTGCTCTAATTGTTTTTCCCTTTGTTCAGAACTTAATTCAGAACGACATTGTCCTTTTCTTTTAGCCCTGATTTGAGCATCCATTAATGCTTCTTGGTGAGTTCTCTCAATGATTCTAGGGCTTCTACACAGTACTAAGGGTGCTTGAGTACATTGTATTACTTGATGTTGGTCTCTTTCAATAATTCTTGGACATCTATGGGGCACTAAGGGTGGTATGCAGTTGGATTCAATTTGGTGACGTTGAACTCTATTAATAATTTCCACCCTTTATAACTCAGGGACTTAGTTAGCTTCCATTGTTTGACATTGAGTTCTCTTGTTGATTCTAGGACTTCTACATGGTTTTAACTTGGAAAATTTATTGGCTTCCATGAGTTGATGATGAAATGCACAAAGTTTAAAGTGGAATTTGTTTGACCTACAATCCTAGAAAAAATACTCAATTTGTATTATAAGTGAACATCACCATTTAAGCATTAAGAGCTAAGTCGCATATATTTATTAGTAAAACTAAAATACCTAATATAAATGATAATGTGTTTCATAGTGAAGTTAGACCATGCTTCACAACATGTTGATATAGTAGAAAATATGTAATAGAATTTTTCAAAGAATGGGAAGTAATTGTAGTTAACAAAATAATTATTTAGCAAAAAAAATAATTAACTTATGTTAAGCAATTAATAGGTGGGACATGTCATTATGAACAAAATGTAAAAATACCAATCTTCCATAAACATCATCGTATGTAATATTTGGATAAGCGAAATGAATATGAGATATCAATAAACTAAGTTGCTTTCACTATTCAATTTTTACCAAATTTAAAATTTCACGATGTACCTCTTAAGTAATAATCAAAGTTGAGCAACGAAGATGAAAAATTCTTCTGATTCAAAACAAACAAATTAAAAGTAAGACTAAAAAAAGAAAAATGCAAGTGAACTTATATATATATATAATGCAATAATAGAAAAATAAGTTTTTAATGACGCAATATCAAGAAGTGTAAGGTTTTAACAGTGCAGTAATAATCAAGTGTAAGCACTATCCTAGAGTTTTTAATTCCAACTCATGTATAATATAATTGAGTGTAAAATAAAATGAACATTAAAATAAGTATAACTGTTTTCAGTGATTGAAAGATATTTGGTTGCCTTGTTTGCTGATTCCAAATGCCTTTGTTAAAATGCATATAACACCTCATTTCTGTCTAAAACAAATTGAATCCTTTTGGGACTAAAAGCTTTAATTTCGACAGCACTTGTAACATCCCCCACTTGGAGGCTCAAAACTAACGGCTACGGATGCTATAGTCATCCATAGTTATTAATCCTTGGCAACAAAGTATAGTAATGTTAGATAAATTGATATACCAGAAACACATGGATATGGAAAAGTTTAAAAATCTCAAAATAACATTCACATTCCGTTTAGAAAATCCATTTCAACATTCTTTACATAATCCCACAATGTTAACCACATTCAGAAAACTATAATTATTACAATATACTACAAGAGCAACATATGAAGATGCCCCTTGATGATCGGAGTATATAATAGGCAATAAACAACTTTGCCTTAACAAAACATTACAGCGGAATCATATTTGAGAGAACTCAAATAACTACACGCATCCTGCACGTCTTCGGAAGCTTATTCGTCTTAAGAGGTACTCGAAAACCTCAAATCTCAAACTACTCAAAAATCAATTTGAGTACCCAAGAGTTTAAAGGGAAAATATAAACTTCGAGTCAGACATAAAGCCTGGTATGAATAATAATCTACCATCTTACATCATTTAGATATCTAGGGAGACCATGCCGCTTAGCGGAACGGGTTTCCCTTCACTAGTATCTTAAAACTTTTATAAACCATATTCTGTGCTCTTGCATCCACAATGGTTAAATCAAGTCAAAACATTATTATGTGATGGTACGCAAAACAATCGAATTAATTTTGGATTACCCATCCCCATTCTTTTTAACTACTCGTCATGATTATAGTTTCTAGGATTACTATTAACCTAATAGTTTTCATGGGTTGACTAATAAACGGTTAAACATTTATGGACTCCCTGTCCAGTTATATAGTTTTGTGGGATCATTACGAACCTATTGGTAATTCCAATATCATTTATATCATTATCCTAGTTTTCATGGGCTAACTAGGAACCTATTGACTATCTGTCAATATCATACAGTTTTCATGGGCTTACTGTAAATCTATTGACTACTGTCAATATCACATTGTTTTATCTAGATATAGTTTTCATAAGCTAACTATAAACCTATTGGGTAACTCCATATTTATATTATTATTATCCTAGTTTTCATGGATTGACTAGGAACCTATTTACTATCGGTTAATATCATACAATTTTCATGGGCTAACTGCAAACCTGTTGGTCCATGCCAATATCTTTTTCCCTTATATAGTTTTCATGGGTTTACTGTGAACCTATTGGCCCCTTCCAATATCATATAGTTTTCATAGGCTAACTGCAAACCTATTGGCCTCTGCAAATATCTTTAATTTTATTTTATTAATATGTCATGGTTTAGCTTCATAATGAGATTGAGTTAGTTGTTTTGAAAACTATACTTTTGAAATCTTTGAAACCTTGCTTTCGACCTCATTGGATAACCTCCTTCGAAAGCTTATATCTCTTTTCAAAACATTAGACTCCCTCCTTTTAAAACACTTTAAAATCTTACTTTTAAAATCTTTCAAATATTATAAAGTGTTACTTATTAATTATTTGAACACTATCTTCGAAACCATTAAAAGTATCTCTTCCTAAAGTATTGAAAGTCCCCCTTTGGACATCATTGGATTTACCTTTAAAAATATCATTTGGGTCAAAGAAAATATAAAAGAAGGTATCTCTTTTGAAACCATTCTTTACCATATAAAAATATTGGGGAATTTATTATGGTGTCGAAACCATCACTTTCGACAGAGTCGAAAGCTTACATTTAAAATATTGAAGGATAGCTTCGAACCCCTTTCAAAATCATTGCCTTCGAAACCCATATCCCTTTCGAAAACATTTAGAAAGCGGATCAATAGATCTTTAAAACGATACCTTTCAACTGCATTGATGACGTCAATACCTTTAAAAGGTAAAAGAATAGGCGGCAGGGCTTCGACTAGGTCAGAACCCGTTCTTTAAAAAGCATTAATTTATAATTAAAGGATCTCTTTCGAAACCCTTCTTCTTTTAAAATAAACTGGCAACCCCTTCGAAATCCACTATAAAAACTCCTTTCGTAAACATACGTATTGACCAAGTCGAAAGCTTAGTAAAACAAAGGCAGCGCTTAAAATTTTAAAATAAACCAAGATATCATCTCTTTTGAAAGCTACCCTTTCGAAATCATACCTTCTGCCTTTACTCCAATCCACTACGTACCATCTAAGTGATCCTTGTGTATTAGTTATTAAGCTTAATGGGGTTTTGACTTGATTGAAGTCAAAAGGTAAGGGTCGAAAGGTTCCTTCATCATAGGCGTAATCTGTTTTTCTAGATTAAACACTAAATTAAGTAACTTATATAAACTAACCTTCCTACATGTAAACATATTATTGGTTGTCTCAGTTAACCGCCTTTTTATTTTCGATAAGTATCAAACTTAAAAATTTTCAAATAAAACCTTCCTTTTAATTTATACGTAAATTATTTTGATCCTCTTCTCAAAATAATTTATTTTGTATATCAAATCACTTAAGAAAAATCCTCAAAAATCACAGTAATTTACTTTGATCATGTAATCTAACATATTATTTCAAATCCAAATTCTTAATATATTTTTTGAAATAAATTCAAATCCAACGTACTATATTTCCATTCGAAAATTCATAATAATCTTTCCAAAGCTTGGAAAATTCTCAAGTTTGAAACCTAACTCTAAAATTATGTTTTACATAACATATAATTTTCCCATAGCATATAAACATCAATATCTTATGGTTTTGATCTAAAACCTTACAAATACTTATTTAAACAATCTTATTAAAATTCAAATAAATCGAATTAGAGCATATCAACATCAAACATTACATATTCAACAATTAAAGATGGAAATTATTATTCACCTTAATCTTTGATGAGAAAATGGATTGAGATGAGTTTGAATTTCCCCTTCTTCTTTTCTTTTTAATGGCCGGCCTTAAGCTTCTTTTATTTTTATTTATTTTTAAGAATGAATTGTCTCTCTAAATGGTCTTAAGATTATACATATATATGGGTAAAGGATATGTACAGCCAATTTCCATTTTACCCTTTTATATGTTTATTTTTCTATAATCCCTTCTGTAGTCCAATTAATTTAGTAAGCACGACCACTATATTTATAAAAATCTCAATCCCCTTATTGCTATACGTTCACATTATTCTATTTAATTTATCTAATTGAATATCCTGAATAATGTTATTAAAATTAGGGGTGTTACAGCACTTTACTTCTTTTTCCATGTACGCATAACTTTGCATCCAAGGGGTATATCGATGTTGTGTTTTCTAAAATAAATTAAAGTCTTTTAAGACTACAGACTTTAATTCGTTCTTGTCGTATTTTTTAAAATAATACTTAATGTTTAATTTCAAATAAACATTACATTCATATCTAAATTTGACCAAATGCAATTTCACATGTCAACAAAAAATAATACATACATATATATACACACACACATACACACATACACATACATACATACATATACATATATATATACACACATACACATACATATATATATACACAGATACATATACGTATATATATATATAACACTAATAATGAAAAATATATTTATTCAATTTTGGATAATATATGATTATTAAAGATTGGTTTGCAAATAAATTGCTTTTGAAGTAGTAGGCTCATAAAAATGATATTTTTCCGTGTCTACATGACACTACAGAAATATTACTTAAAGTAGCAGGGTTACTTCTTAGGTTCTAATCACAACATATTATCTAGACTGTTTAATGCAATCTAAGTTACTTCATTGGGCAGCCTATCTCTCTGCATATTTTACTTAGTTACAAAAGCTAAATTCTAGATGACGATCCCTAGTATTTTGTTCAAATGTACACAAAATCAATTTCAGACACAACTTAATTAATCCCGGTGACAATATTTTACAATTACAAAAGCTCTTTCTCAACCCTATCAACACAGTAACCCAACATGGTGTTGTTGTAGCCCATGGGCTGCCGCATAGCAATCTAATATATATTATCACATAATTTGTAATTAGTAAAATATTGATGGATAAATAATGAACAGTCAGTACCATTTAATTACAGATAATACATATTCTCACATTTTGTTTAAAATATTTTTTCTCTGCTACTAAAACTGATTATGATAAACTCATTCATTACCTAAACAAACTTATTCATTTCCTATATAATAAAAGTCCATTGTTCTGTAACTTACAGTTTAATTGAGCCACTAAGTTGGCATTGCCACAACATTCAAAGATGGCAACATAATGCAACCACATTCAATCTCTAAAGAAGCATTTAATGCATTACGTCATAATGTAAAATAAACATTTAAATATCTTATTTAACACATGAGTATCTTCTTATTCGGCAATTCATAGCAAGGATTAGAAAATTTACAAATAAATTTGTTGTGCAAGAGAAATTTAGTACCAATTAGGATCTGGAGATTAATTAGTAGAGAATTTTACTTTATTTTACATCTTTATCCTAGTTCTCTCCAAATACCAACTAATTTTCTCGACATTAAGTTGAATGTAATACAATAGAAAATCATGTTGTGGCAACATGATTTTTTAGTGCCACGACTCCATATTTTAACCTACATGGTTGAAATTACAAAAGAATGTATAATTGCTTTATGGGTCAGTGTACATTAGATTGAAATAAGGATAACAGAAATATATGCAGTGTGGTAGTAAAACTGTATTTTTTATTATTATTATTTTTTTATGCTCTGATACCAAATGTAATGACCCGAAATTTTCGATCCCGAAAATTCCAGATAGTTAGAAAAATAAGAAAAGTGATAGAAGAAGAAGAAACAGAAAATCAAACTTAGAATCTCACATTCGCAGCGGATGAAATATAATATCAAATAATAACAGTTATACAAAGGAAACTGTACTTATCAAATTACACTTTCATACTTCAAAGTTACACATAACACAAACACTGGACAGATACAGTCATGTCTTAGATACTACAATATCACAGCGAAAACCCTCCATACGTTCTTGCCATCTAGCTCGCCTCCTGAGCTCTAGAACATCCTTACCTGAAAAGCTGTAATACTCAGTCTGACCCGAGCATTACATCCGCGTTAAGAATATCCACTACCTCATTTACCTTGGTTTTAACAGTCATGTACACCTACATATATTTGAGACAATATTCCAAATTAGATATCACAATAGATATCATTATTGTCTATACCGAGTCAATTTAAAAAAAAGCTAAAAAACTAGAATAAATAATTTGATTATGAATATTAGGCAAATTTCAAAATTTTGCATCATTTAGATTATCAATCAATTAAGGTGGTTAAGCATATGTTGAATTACCTGTAGCAATACGAAATTAAGCCTATTTCTCCACATATTTAGACGGTCTAATGCAACCCTATATAATGTCAAAATATGGAGCAAATTTACTGTGATTGAAATTATTCTGGTGTGAAGTAGACTATCACCTAGACTATGTAATGCAATCCCTATTATCTAGAATTTATAATTAGTATTTAGTAATTAAGTTACTTCATTAGGCAGCTTACGTCTTTGCAAATTTTACATTTTTTTTTTGAAATGGTATTTTATATACAACATGTCACTGGGGACAACATATCACATGTTAATAAATATTCGAATCACGCTATGCAAGTTTCAAACTTGTGACCTCTCGTGCCAAAGTCGAATCACTTAACCACTTGAACAATGGTGCTTGTCATGTACAAAAAATTCTAGATGATGATCCCTATCATTTTGTTCAAATGTACACAAAATCAATTTTAGCCACAACTTAATTAATCCAGGTGATAATATTTTACAAATACAAAAGATCTTTCTCAATCCCATCAACACAGTAACCCAACAAGGTGCTGCTGTAGCCTATGGGATGCCACAAAGCAATCTAATAAGTATTATCACATAATTTGTATTTAGTAAACTATTGATGCAATCCTTAAATGTTCAACTTCTTAACTTCAAAATAAATTTTGAATATTATATGTTAGTTTATTAATCATCTGTATATTATATTGTGATATAAATAATGCACCCACACATGCATGTACATGAGGTTCTAGCTATTTGTGAGAGTATTTGTGTAAATTGAATGATGATTGAAATGGTGCTTTTGGGTGTCTTTCAATGAATTGTACTGATAGGCCATTATAATGTAATCATCACATAAATAGCTACAAAATTAATAGTACTTTTCAAATCCGAAAACCTGCCATAATTGTAAAAATAAAAAATTATAAGGTTAATGTGATCATTTAAGCCATGAGATGGCATTTTCCTTTTTCTATTACTCCTTACTTGTTCAATGCCCATAAGATATTTTTGTAGTAGTTAGAGATCACATTAACCTCAGAAACAAATTGGTGGTAAGTTTACAGATTAACACTGACGTACAACTACGCTCGAATTGGAATCAATTTAGTTCTTCTCGTAAATGAAACTCCTAACCAATTATGTAGGTCATAGTTGCAACTAATATAATCGAATTAATTAATAAGATAAGTAGATTGTAGCTCGTTTTATCTTTGACAACATAATTATAAATAGATCAACCAGCACCAATATATATAATAACATGAATTAGGATATTTCGTTAAACTTAACCTTAATTGCACAAAACCGACAATTGATTATAAATCTTGAACGGTGTTTCCTTGAACTAACCTTAATCGCACCAAAAAAGTTGGAGAAGATGGTGGATCTAGAAGCATACTAAAATAACCCTAGTTTGTGGGATCGCACTGATACTGGAGAAGACGATGGATCTGGAATCGTACTGGACTAAGTATAGGTCGATCGCGGGAGAAGGCGATGGGGAAGATGATGGATCTTGAATCGGGTTGCATGTGGAATCAGATATACATCCTTCTACGGCGAGGGAGATATGACAGTTGTGGCTTTTTAGGTATTTTTTATTTTAGGGGAGAATGATTTCAGAAGAATAGATGCGAAAAGAGAAGGATGCGAAAAGAAGAGAAACAGAAGGGCAGTTCGGGTATTTCAGAAAGACACCGTTGAAATTAGTTAGAGGAATTTTTTTTGTTAGTAGTAAAGACGATCTCATTATTGCTAATCTTATTCCTACAGAATATTATATCTTTAAGAAATTCTAACCAATTAAAATCTGTGTTAAAGACTGATAACTAAATAAATATTTTTAATAGTTCATACAAAATTATAGTTTTGAGTAACTTAAAAGTTTTAGACTGTCTTTAAATTTTGCATAGATGTTCATGATTAATACTAAATATCCTATTCTTAAAAAAAGAAACCACTTTTCGATAATGATTAGCAAATTTCCTTTTATCTTCTTTCACAAAGAGTTAAGGGTGAATGATATTTTTCGATCCGTTGCTTATTCATTAAAGTTGAAGCAACGAAAATTGATATAAGATGAACTATTTATAATTGAGTGCTAAATGTGGAATTTTTTTTAATACCATAACTTTCATGGTGAATTTTTCTATTTTTCCCTTGAAGTTATTTAAATGTACAAGATTTCAATGTGATAAAAGTAACAACTCTTATTTGTCAATTTTGGGAATAAACATCCTTATTTTTGTCCTTATATTTTATTTTTTGGATTTTAAAAATAACATATTAACTTAAATTTTGTTGCAATTCTTTAATTACATGTTGGTAAATTGATTGAATTCACTGATTTTTATTGATTGAGCATCATTCTTTTATGAATCCATAGTCAATATTGGTGGTGCTTTTAAGACACGCTTGATGGATTTTATTGACTTCTCTGCCTTACGGTTATGTCTTGTTGTTCTATATGGGATTCAATCCTTTTTCCATGATGCTATATTTCTAACCATTGAGTGGACATGGGCCAACTCGAGAATAATCAAATGATGACAAAATTATTAAAGTCTTATTTTGATTCAACAATGTATCAATAGTTACTTGAAGGAATAAATCGGTATTCATTTCTGATGCTGTAATGACCACGGTTTTGGAGTTTACCTGTTTATTGTGAATTAAAATAAAACTGAAAATTGAAAATTGAAATTTTTTATTTGGAATAAACAATGAATTCTAGAAATAAAATGAGAAAATAAAATTTGGAACTTTATTTTATTTTGTTTGGGTTAATAATAAATGGAAAATGGTTTTTATTTGGAGAAAATGAAATAATTTTATTAATTATTGCCAATTGCTTCTTTTAATAATTTTTAATGGAAGTATTTAATTCTTAAAGGTTGTTTATTTAAATAAAAAGGTGAGATTTGGTTTTAAAATGAGTTTTGGTCATAAAATTGAGTTTGAAATGGTTTATTGTATTTTTCTATGCAAGAAAATAATTTTTGTAGAATTTTTGAAGTTAAAAATGTGGATTTATTCATTTATTTGTGTAAATTGGGCATTTATGTAAAATAAGGATTTTAATAAAATGTTTTTAAAATTAAAATTAAACTTTTTACATGATGTAAAATATTTTATTTTTTATTTATGTAAGTTTACATATTTTGTATGTATAGGAACTTGAAAGAAATGCATTGTTTTAACATATAGTGTAAATATGTGTGTATTGATTTCGGTGTGAATTAAAATCTTAGGCTAATTAATTTATTCTCTATTTGGCTCCAAAAGCCCATTAGCCTAGAACCACAAGATAAGGAAATGAGAAAACATTTCCTGTACATATAGAAAAGTATTCTCATCTTCTTCCTCTAGCCAGTAAACAGAAAAAAGAAACCAAACTCACATTTTCTTCAATTCCAAGCTTCAAATCTTCATATTTCTTCAAACAAGTTGCTATTTTTATCAAATCTAAAGAGAAATCAAAAGGTAATCCATTCCAAAATACAAATATTTCATCAAAATCTGAATTTGAGAATTGAATTGTCTTTTAATTGCTTTTCCTCTATTGCATGTTCCTATTTCAAGCTTTTACATGTTCTTAAAGGCCAAATTAGCTCAAACTTCTTATCTTTTAGCTCAAAATCCAATTTTTGCACCTAAAAACAAGGTGAGTATCAAAAATCACAAATGCCAGCTGAAACCAAGCTTCAAATTGCTATAAACTATGAAAAGTTTGCTTTAGTATCTTATTTTATGCTCAGTTTTGTTTGTGCTAAAACTGTTCTGACCTCCACTTTGCATGTTAATTTCTAGTAATTCCGGCAACGAAATTTTGTCAGATTTTCTTCCGATAGTTGTTCATGTGTTGTAGTATAAATGTGACAATTTTCATAGCAAAACTCTTTTGTTTGATACCTGAAATTTTTGCTACAAAATAAATGCGCAGCTTGAAAATCACATGCACGTTTGTTTTCTGAACTGTTGCCAACATGACCTGAGCCCATGTTTGAGACATCATAACTTATTAATTTCCAGTCGAAATTCATTGATTCTTTTTTGATTTGAAAGCTGAAGTTTTCTAGTATGTGATTACTAATTTTCATCTCAATATGAGGTCGTTTGGTCCTCTATTTCATGCCTGTAAGTTGAACCCAAAATGGTTTCCATGCCTGGGCACGTTTTCTGAACTGTTGCAACATGGCCTAAGGCCATGTTTGAGAAATCGTAACCTTTTCCAGTCGGAATTCATTGATTCTTTTTGTATTTGAAAGCTGAATTTTTCTAGTATGTGGATACCAATTTTCATCTCAATATGAGGTGGTTTGGTCCTCTATTTCTGGCCTGCAAGTTAAATCCAAGATGGTTTTCAGGCCTGGGCACATTTTTGTTTTTTTGAACTGTTGCAAACATGGCCTGAGTCCACGTTTGAGACAACGTAACTTTTTATTTTCACTCGGAATTCATTGATTCTTTTTTATTTGAAAGCTAGAGTTTCCTTCAATGTGCACGCCAATTTTTAGTTCAATCAGAGGTCGTTTGACCACCTGTTCCATGTCTATAAATTAAACCCGAGAGGGTTTTAGACCTGGGCAGAATTCAGCATGTCCTAAGACCATGTTTGAGATTTTGCTTATTTTGCATTTCATATCGGAATTCAGTGAATCTTTTTCCACTCATAGATAAATTGTTCTACTTCGTATGTATCAAATTTTAGACCATTCCGATGTCACTTAGCCTTTCAAATTATGTCCGAAAGTTGAACCCGGAGAAGATTTCTTACTTGGGTATTGTTTTTGGCATGTGCATTTTTGTGTTCTGTCTTGTTTTCTAATCCGTTTTCCGACTTCTGCATCTTGTTTTTGTGATATTTTTGAACTATTTTGAAGGCCATGAAGCATATCAATAGGCGAGCCAGAATTTTTAATTTGTGATTCAAAAACGAATCAATTTTCGAGATGTTTTCGAATGTCGGTTTTGGTGTTTTTCGATGATTTTTATTTGATTTCGAGCATGGATTTTTCCAAACAATTTTGGAATAATTTTTAAAATAAACTGGCTTTTAAAATAATTATTATATAGCATTTTTGTAATAATCCGCTTTTCCGTACCCCTTGAAGTGACACTAATCTCCATAGATTAACTCAAGATGAACGGAAATACGAACCATTAGGGTTTTAAGAAAGAAGAAAAGAAGTAGAAGAGAGAGAGAAGATAGAAAATAGAGAGAAAAGAAAACAGAAAATAGAATGGAACAGAAATACCAGAAAACAATATCAGAATCTCACAATCGCAGCGGAACAACATATAATAGATAAATGAATAATCTTTAAACAAAGAACTATATCAGTTATTACATCACATTTCATTACATCATATCATCAGAGTGTACCACAACAATAACAAACAGCGGAAAAAGAAATACTATATACTAATAATACGCCATGCCATCCAACTTGCCTCCAGCAACTCCTGAATTCCAGAATATCCTGATAAACCTTAACTCTTGACTGCCCGTGTGGAAATTGGTGGGCACCCAGAGTTTAGGAAGGAAAACAATAAACTCCGAGTCAGTCATGTGACTGGTGTGGGAACTCAAAACAGTTTATTTTTCTTTAAAATCAAAATAGAGGAATATTTTAAAAATCAATTCGCAATGCTTTTAAAAATGAGACTACCATAAGACCTCCCGCCACACACACAATGCAAACGCAGACTTGGAGGAGATTTCTTCTTATGTTAGTCAAAGATGCTTGATACGCATTAAAAGAAAACATTTGATATTATTACTAGTGCATAGTGTAGAAAATATTTCAAAAGTAGAATATAAATCTTAGCCAGCATAGGTACCATTATATTATGCTTACTATAGCTACCATATTAGACGGCAGGTTCTACAACTAAAACCGTACAAGTCTCGTATTGTTTCTTTGGATTTCCAACAAATAGTCAGGCCAAGGAACTTCCCATTGCCACATGAGAACGCCTCTGGATGGACGTCCCGGAGAACCAAACCGGATCTCTACCAACACAAGGCCGGGTTACCCCTAACTGGGTAACAACTGACACGAGTATGCCATCCCCCGGTCCTTTGGGACCTTTCACCGAGCGCTCGTCACCATCATCACACAATCATAACAAAGTGTTTCAACATGAGTAAGTATCTGGGCTCCATACCATGATACCACCCTTTTCCAGAAGGAAATGCACATACCCTAAAGGGAGCTACCCCTCATAACCTTGCTGCATCTTTCCTGTTTTGACCATTCCGGGGTGTGAGGCTCGACGAAGTCTCGTCCACAAAAACACGCTTTATACAAAGTCATGCTTTGGGTCAACAAATGATCATAGAAATGATCACCAAGATAGACGATCAAACAAATGATCCTATCTCAAATAATCAACACAATGATCATTTCACAGCAACACTCAGCATGTCACATTACCAAATTGGGAATATATTGCTGATAACCTTCAACTATATAACCTCTGAGCTCGTACGTCTCAGAGAAGGGTGTTAAGCTAAGAGAATAAATTCTCCGCCACCAACAGAAATATATTTGAAAGAAATCGGCTTTATATCTCAATTTGTAATGTCAGACATACAATCCATACAAGTCTATTCCGGGATCGAACAGAACCGAAGGCACTTACAAAGAAGTCCTTGCAATCCGGGTAATCTCTAATCACGGCTGAATTTCCCATCACATATGGAGATCTCTATACCGGGGATCAGCCAGTGCAGAGACAATCAACAAGAAACCCTTTCGTTTTCGAAAATATCCGGTCTTCAACATCGATCTTCAAATGCAATTCATAACGACGTATCACATATTCGGAATGGGTTATACGACCCCAAGGTCCTTTCCCGGTTAACCCGAATAGTGAGCGCTTATTTTAAAAAAAATAAGTGTGGCATTCAATTTCAAGCAAATCACAACAAATACCTATTCAAAGGTAAATATTGATAGTCGGTTATTGAACTATCAATGGATATGCCAACATCACCAGATTCCAAATAATTTTCCAAATTATTTATTTTCCAAAAATATCTTTACAAGATATATATTTTTTCCATTCTTCAAAAATAAATCAATATTTATTTTTAAACCCAATTTCCCAATTTCATTTATAAATTCTATATTGAATTTACATTTCAAAATATTTATGAATATACGATTTCCATTCGTTTTCAAATATTCATTTTCAATTTATCTTCAAAAAGATAAATTCAAAATATTCACTTAATATTGGAAAAGCATTTCCATACTTATTTATTTATAAGTAGTTCACAAGTCTTTTAATTTTCTACACTTGGAAAATATTCAATATACTTAATCGAAATTAAGTATATAGTTCATTCTTTAAGGAAATCATTCTTTTAAACATATTTATTTGGGTCAAAACGAATGTTGCGTAAAACATCGTTACGACAACCCAAAATCACTAGTATAGGGATTCGAAATTAAAATAGATATATAAATCCCAATACTATACAAACCATTTCCTTTCGGAAATCATTTACTATAACAACAGTGTTATAATCTACCATTTCCTTCTATTTCTCAAAAACGTCTATTTCAACAATGAATGTTGAAATCTATGGTTTCGATGGTTAATATATTTTAAAACATCTTTAGATCGTTTTAATTCTATTTAAAACATCACATCCAAAACATTTTCTTTAGTATATTATTCACTATTCAAAAACGTAAATATACTTGTTAATCAATTTCATCATTTCTATTCCTTTTATTTTAAAGGATTATTCACTGTCTAAAATATGAATATAACTCCATTAATAAATTACAACAATTTACTTATCAAAATAAGTAGTTTGCGGATTTATAAAACAATGTTTATAAATTCCATTTCTATTTATTTTATAACACTTCCTTTTATAAATTTCCTTTATTAACCTATTCGATTTATAACTTAATTATATACCGAAAGTCCATATTATAAGTTAAATGCTTATAATTTATTTGTTTACAAAATCATTCCTTTAAACTTCATAATTATAAATCTTATAACTTATAAGATTCATTTATTTATCCAAAATCTATTCTTTTAAATAACTTTACAAATTTTATAAACCTACTGTTTATAAAATTCCATTTATAACTTCACCATTATAATCCTATAAATTTCATTCATTTATGAAATTCATTCACAATTCATTCTAACACTTATAAAAGCTCGTTTTACAATTCCAATATTTTTAATTTATAAATATCAATTTATAAATTTTTTATATGGATCAATTTATATTATTCTTTTAAAACGTCTTTGAACTCCTTTATAATTCATCATTTTGATTTATAAAATAATCAAATTTCATAAATCCTATTTCTAAACTTTTTATAATACATTCAGAAATCCCAGTTTAAACTATTTTATAAAATCATTAATCTCATATTTTCAAAAATCAACTTTTTACTGAATTTCTCAAAAATCATAATTTTTATAATATTAAAATTATAACGTTTATTTATTTTAAGATGGATCAATTCCAAAAATATTTTATAAACGTATACTTTCAAAAAATCACTTTAGAAATCCCTTAAAAATCAAAATCGTTATTTTTAAACTTCAAAATTGGATTCGATGATGCAACACATCAAATAGTCAATCACGACTTTCAAACATCATATATTGATATGATAAACAATCAAATATCACAATATCTAAAATCAAATAAATATTTGTGAGGAATCCAGTTGGATCCCTCCTACCTGTTTCCCTGCATCCACAGACATTAGCACAATACCAATTCCGCTTCAAGACGGAATATCGCGGTATATGGGATTTTATAAAATGTTATCCGCTTAATAGGCGGCGCAATAGGGTCTCATCCGCTATACAATGCGGGAAATCAATCAACTGCAATATATACATATGCCAATATATATATATATATTGCTATATATATAGATATATCCTACTATATCTAATATCACAACCAACAACAATCAATAATAACTGCAAATCCAACTTATAAATTTATTTGAGTGAGAAGTTCTCACCTTTGCTTTTATTTTGCAATCCATTTCCCATCTTGACTCGATTTTCTTGATTTATACCTTGTATAAATATTTACACAATTTATTAATATTCGAAATAATCGAATAATAAATTTTGATTTGATAATTTCGCTTCATCGGTGATTTCATTTTAATAGTTAAATTAACCGATGGTTTTATTTAAACCAGTTTCTTCTTTAATAAATTTATTTAAACTAATTTTCCTTTAATAGATTATATTTTATTTTCCTTCATTCCAATTGAACTAAATTTCTTTTTTTATTAATTAAATCAACTATCAAATTTTTCTTTAATAAAATATTTGACTAAAATTTAAATTTCCTTTTAAATCAAATTTATTTAACCAAGATTTTATTTTAACTAAAAATTAAATTAAATTAACCAAACTCTCTTTTAATAACTTAATCAATTATAAATTCAATTTTAACTAAAAATTAAAAATTCAAACTGATTTTCTTTAATTACTTCTAAAAATCATTACAGTAACATTTTTATTTTATTTTTAAAGAAGTGTGCTTATTTATATATATATTTATTTTTATATCTTTTCAAACTCCCAATTCTTTTACTGCAAGTATATGTTCAAATTTCTTTATTATAACTATTTTTTTGTATATATATAAATTAAAAATCTACAGATATATTTTACTGTCTTTTCAAAATTCGATTAGTAATTAAAAATATGTATGTGGGTGTTTATATTCAGTAAATTAAAAACAAAGTTATTTTATACCTTACTGCAGTCGCGAAATGGAGAGCACAGCCGGCCCCCCCTTGCTCGAGTCACCCACGAATCCATCAGCGCTGCCCCATCACCTCGCGCGCGCCGCCTCACGTTCGCAAACCCCACTCTCCTCGAATCGCCATCGTCGCCTGCGCCACCAACACGAGCTTCCTCCATCATCTCGCGCGCCGCCGTCTTCACTGCTACCACGACCTCACCAAAAATCCACGCGCCCTAGACGCCGCCGCCTCGTGCCGCGCGCACCTCACTCGTTCGAGCTTCTTCATGGCATCGCGATTTTTTTTTTAACGAACGAGCTCGGTTTCAAATTTGGAAAGAAGGAATTTAATTTGAAGAGGAACGAAGTAATTTTTTTCCTCAGGCCGCCTATTTGATTTCTTTTAAGCTTGCGTGATTTGTTAAAAGAGAGGGGAGAAGGAGAGCGAAGCGTTCGGCTTTGATTTTCAAAATGAATACGAGCGGCCATTAAAAAATTTTGTTTCTCTGAATAAATTTTTTGAACGAGAGAGAAGGGGGAGAGGAGTATTTGAAACAGAGAGAACATGGGTTGCACGATTTCTATCGTGATTTTCTGCGTGACTTTAGGCGTGATTCAAGGGATGCTGTCGTTTATTTTAAATTTAAATTTAAATTTTAAATTCAATTTGTTTCGATAGAACTTTCAACGCGTTTATGTGTCGTACGCTCACATAACAACTCCAAATGCCACGAAATTTGAAATCCGGTAATAATTCAATATTACGGACCCAATGGAACTGGTTTCGTCAAATTCTGAGACTGTGCCTCGGACGGCTATTTTTAAATATCGATTCAAACGATATATTTTCAAAACTGAACAATTCACTTCCAAATTAAATTCTGAAGCTCCTATAATCTTCAATATTATCAATACGAATTTTACTAGCCTTTGAAATATTTTTAATCGGCTTAAAATTGAAGATTCAAATTATTATTCAACTTTCAATGGATTAAATTCTAAAATTTAATTGCCAAATTCATTCTGATAATTTGAAATTCAAGTCAAACCATCATTCAAATATTTAAAATTAATTAAATATTCTCAAATTAAATTGTTAAAAATTCTGGGTCGTTACAATTTTAAATTATTTTAAACTATAAAATCTATTTGTTCTCTATAATAAGGGAATTTTCAAATATTGTTTTCAAAATTGATTTCGGAAAATGGTTTTAAAAGCTTGTTTTCACAAGTAAATTATTTTATAAATAAAATACATGTTTTTTCACTATTCAAGCGAATGAGAAGGAGAATTAAACGGTTTGGTAAAACACGTGGTATAGGACACGTGCGTTTATGTTATCAGTTAATTCATAACTTGTCCATTTGATCGTTTTGACTTTTTGGTCGTATTTATCGACGAGATGAGATAAACATTTTACTGCTTTTGAGTGTGACATTTACTAGCGGTTAGTAAACCGTTTAGTGCGAATGTGTGGTATCAGATGCACGTTAAAACTTTTCGGGTTCCTATTTGAGAGTTTGTGACACATTTGCCATTGCGGCGTATTGCCAGTACTGGACCTTTGGGACATTGCCATTGCGGCATTTGCCATTGCGGGGTATTTTTTCTTGAGACGTTTTCCATTACGGCGTATTTTTCATTATGACGTATTTGCCTTCGGGCATGGCGCCTTAGTAGAGAGATCAGTACTTGGCAGGCTTCGGCCACATGCACGTGCAAATTTTTGAGAATATTTCATTGATTATTGTGATTTCCCAAGTGTATCGCTTTTTCGTGGTTGGCCAATTGAGCCATTTGATATATATTTATGTGTGTGTGTGTGTGTATGGCGATTACCTTATGGGAATTTGAATTCTTTTGAGTTATATATTTGAGATTTGAGTTGCCTACACTGACGTTATTTGAGATTTTCCTTGTGGCGTTTATTTGAGATTTATATTCTCCTATTTGAAGATATGTGTATTACCTTTATGTTGTATTTTGAGATGGTGATTTCTTTGGAAATGCTTCGGAGTTTGCCGATATGGCGGGTTTCGGATTTCCCCTTTTTTGGAATTATGATTTTCCCTAAACCATTTTTGATGATTTGTGATATGTCGATGATTTGAGGCTTCCTATATTTAGCGTTTCATCGATATTGATTTATCTCTTTGGGATTATATACTCATGCTAGTGGTGCTATATCATTTGTAGTACCATACTTATACTTAGAATAGTTTCTTCTCGTTTGAGAAGAATTTGTAACTACCTGCCTTTTTGGATGTTTTAAGCAGACACACATGCCCAACTCAAACCATTCAAAATGGCAGATTGTTACGGGGTGAATAAGGAAAGGACAAAGAAATAAAACAAATACAGAATCTCGCAGCGGAATGACAAAATATAAGAATCAAATAACAGTTCATGGAGCTGTTTACAAAGCATTTGATTACACCTATACCACACAGAATCAGAGTAACACATATCAGAAATAAATAAATAATGCAGCGGAATAGTATGAATGCTGTGGAATAAATATAATAAATAACAGTAGCACAATCTTAGTCTTCGTCCTCCAGAAATAAGGTCTTCAAATCCTAAAATGCTCAGGCTGACCTAAGCGAATTGAAAAGACAAAATACTCGAGTCAGAACTAAAGATCTTATCTAAGTTAAATCAACAGTAAATGTGAGTGTAACGGCATCAGAGATGTTTACGGGGTTTGACACCTCTTATCCAGTGTCTCACGTGAGTGCGGTAACTTAAGAGATGTTCGGGACTCACACCTCCTAAGGATCTGTTAAACTATCTACTATGTAGTACAATACGCTATTATAATAGTGTCTACAGTAAGGTAAAGTATTAAAATAGCGTTAAGGCATTAACCATATCTCCCTTAACACATTTTATATAATGTCGTAGTCTATACAGATACTGTAAACTCCACCCGTAGGTGGGCTATCAGGAAGCACTCCACAGGTACGACACAAAACAAACTCGTAGAAGGCTCGATAGGACATGCACCATGGCACACGAGGAAATGCCAGAGTAGATATACCATTTGCCTATCCGGACTGGTGGTAATGCATAGCAGCTACAACCGCCCACCTCGGAACACACTACCAAATCAAAGTTAAGGGTGGCCACCAAATCAAATCACAAAGTCAGAATATAGTATCGAACAAGTGTGCACGATCGGAGGAATGATCTCACTTGGCCCGGCATGGCTCCTGATTTTAGCCGTATTAAGCTGACTCACGGGAGTCAGGGTCACGTAAATACCTCATATAGAATCGCTCGCCAAACCATCCTACTTCATTTCTGGAATCTCCACCACGTGCATAGTTGTTAAAGTGGTTTTTAGTATTGGCAGAGAGTATGACAATATCTGATCCTGATCTCTTTAACAACAAAATGCTTATTTCACAGCAGATGGTACTTTTACATTTCAAAAAGTCAATTTACAATTGATATCAAAATATCATATTCTCAAACCATATCATTTCCAAATCATGTTCACTTTCAAATCATATCGTCTTCGAAATCACAATTCTTTCAAAAATCATATTTCCAAATTTGGTTAAATCCTCATTTCAAAATCATCATATTCAATTGATCATGTCATTTAAGTCCCAACTTAAATTATAACCTCATTTAGTCGTATTCGCTTTCAAACCAATGAATTGAATATGACCGCTTTCCCTTTACTTAGTTTGAAAATTTAGAAAATAGTTTAAATAGCTATAAATAAAAGTACTCTAAAATAGTTTAATGTAGATTATAAATATTTTTCTTGATTTAAGTTAGTTAAATAGATTTAAAATAGATTAAATATAATTAAAATGGATTAAATAGCTTTAAAATAGATTAATTAGATTTAAAATAAGTTAAATAGGTTAACTAGTTTTAAAATAAATTAATTTTTTTAAAACAGGTTAAATGATTTAGTTGAGTTAATATAAGTTAAAGAAGTTTAGAAATTTGAAAATCTAAATAATTAGAAATTTAAAACAATATATTTCAAACAGTTTATAACAAAATATGAATTTGGAATTAATATAGATTTAAACTATTTATTTCATTTTAACACATCTGAACCATTTCAGTTTACAAATCAACAAACCCAATTGCAAATCTTTCAATTCAAATTTTAAATAAACTATTAAATTCTATATCGATTTTAATCCATGTTAGAAATATCAATTTAAATTATTCCAATTTCGATACATTTCAGAGTTATATTTCAAACAAACCAAATAGCTCAATTCTGACAAATTTCACTTATGTCTCAAATTCGACTTGAAAATCTCAATTTAATTTCTTAAGCAATTCCTTTGAAAAAATTCACATTTCAACATACTTGATTTTTTTTAATAATAATTCAATTTATACAAATCAACTTTTATTTCAAAAATATCACTTAATTAAATCCAAAATTAAGAATTTTTAAATCATTTAATTTAACAGGAAACTATTGTTAAGGAAAAATTTTCTCAACATTTTAGCCTCAAGGGAACGCCTTCAATATTTTAGTCTAAAGGACAACTTTTTTATGTATCATTTTTTAGTTATTGATGGCAGTTTTTAGGTATCAGTTTGTAGTTATCGGTAGCAGTTTTTAGATCAGTAGCAGTTTTGAAAGAATGTCTGTCCTTGTGAATAATTTTGGAAGAATGTTTATCCTTATGAATAATTTTGGAAGAACGTTTGTCCTTATGATTAAAATATTGAGGTCATGTCCTTGAGGCTAAAAATATACAAATTTTAGTCCTTAAATTAATTAAATTAACTATACGGTATCCGTATATAATTCTCTACCCTAGGGTCAAGTGATACAGATATTTATCATTTCAATCCGCAATTTAAAATTTTACGGTTATATAATTTCAAACCGCAATTCGAAATTAATATAAAAATTTGTAAAATCGCTCGAGTCTATCATTTCAACCCATAATGATTTTTTCATAATCTATATATCATTTGGGTATTTATCATTTCAACCCATAGTGATTTTTCAAATAAAATTTAAGGGAACTTGCAAAGTGATAGAATATATAAATCAAACATAACATACAATCGTCCAATATCAAAATCAAGCATCCCTCATAACCATCATTCAATTCAACCACTAAATATCAACAATTAACAGATTATTATATATAGGTAATTAACTGGCAATTTAAATTCAACAATAAATTAAATGACAATTTAATTTAAAATAATTCAAGTCAATCGGGGTAGAAATTTAAATATACCAAATAGCCATAAAAAAATTCCTAATCACATCACAAATATCATTTAACTAACATAAGAAATTTTAGAAGTTGTGTGTGGATCAAAACACTCACCTTTTCATTTCAAATCAATTTAGAATTCAAAATAGGGACCAAATTTGAACAGTCTCAGAATTCTTCCAATCCTACGTCATAATGTCAAAAAATTTAATACGATCCCAACGTAATAAACCACGCGTGAATCGGACCTCGTATGAGAAAGTTATACCGATTAGAACATTGAGTTTTTAAATTGAAAAATAAATAAATAAATAAATAAATACCTACTTTAGACCCTCCTCCCTTCCACGTGCTCAACGAAACCCAGCCCATACTCGCGTACGCGATTAGAAACCGCCGCCAACTCTAAATCATGAACGTTGCTGCCCCCCCCCCCCCCCCAAACGATGCCGCACCACCCCCCGAAGCGTCACCGTCCATGCTTGAACCTCCCGACCCCCAAGATCGTCGCGACGACCCAAAGAGTACGCAGCCGCCTCCTTTATAATGAACCCTAATTGAATTCTACATGTCGATCCAACTGTTGAATCTCTGATTAACATGCATGGATGAGCCCCGCTCTAGAATCTCTACACAACGATAACACTGATTTGGCGATCGGCCGAAGTTGATCGACGATCGATCAACGGTCAAAAACTGTTCCTCGAATTCCTGTCACACAGAAACCCAAATCAAAAAACAGACAGTATATTTGAATTGCACTCATCGAGAGCTTCAAATCGATATATTATTCAATATATTTTGAGGAGTTTAAATTTTGGAATTGAATTTTGAAATTGAATTGATGGTTTTTGGTTTTGGTTTGTCTGCCATTAGAATGAGAAGTTGAGAAGGAAATATATGAACAAATAAATGGAATAAGAAATGACTAGGGTTTATAATAGGCTATTTATAGGTGTAGCTGAAATGGAAAAAATGGACCGGATCGAACTGGAAGTTGGACAATAAACGACCTGAAAAGCCCGTTTCATTCCCAAACGAAAATAGGTCATCCCATATATCAAAATAGATGCTTTCAATGTTTTTAAACTCAATGGAACAATTTTCAAGTCCTAATTCTATCGCATGGAGAAGTTATGTTAAAATCAGCTTATTTCAAATTGATTTCAATTAAATTAATTTCTAGGCGTTTTGAGTTCGTACGTTCAAACGACAAGTCCGATCACTACGAAACTTGAACTCCTACAATAATTCACCGTTATGGATCCAATGAAACTTATTTCGTCGAAATCTGAGACGGTGGCCAAAATTGCTATTTTCACATTAATTAAATAAATTAATACTAAATTAATTAATTCACTTTCATATTCAAAATTTATTAACTAAAAAATTCCATTATTTTTGATTACTTAGACATTTATAATGATTCAAAACAAGTTTACCTATCAATTCAGTGTTTAAAATTTTACTAATTACAGTGTTCAATTTCAACTGTAATTAAATCCAATTAATTATAATTTTTCCAATTGTTTTAATTTGATTTCAGACTTTATACTCAATCAATTATCACTCAAATAACATGGTTAATATTTGTTTGCCTTTCATTACATTAATATCCTCCAATTTACATGTTTCTTTGTATTAACTGTTGAATTTTTATCAAATTTTACGCACTGATTATAATTTAAAAATCCCAATTAGTTATTTATCTTAGTTTCATTCTTTTATTGAATAAATTATTACATTATGAATGAAATCAACATTTCTATCCCTTTTATTGCATTCACAATTTACAGTTCCTGTCTTAACTCACACAAATGTAACATTCAATGACATTCAATTGCAATTGACTAAATGAATTGATAACAATCATCACCCTTTCTATATTTAATCACATTTGTAAGTTTATTATTTACAAAAAAATGTTACAATTACTCACTTAACACTTATTTTATTCAATTACTATTAATTATATATTATTTCATTAATTGATTCAATATTTAGACTTGTTTTCTTATATTAAATTTACAGCCAAGTATAACATTAAATCATTTCAAGTAATTGAACTTTCATTAAAATTGTTAATAATTAACTTAAATTAGAATTGTTACATTTCATTCTAGTTATTATTTCATTATTAAATTACAATTTTTTTATTTATTTCTTCAATATTAAATTACCAAAATCTGATTAGATTAACAATTTTAATTATCGAAAATTTATGTGTCGTTATAGAGTATCACCCTTATCCTTATACTCATATTATCGTTTATCCACATTAACTGTTTGAGAATAGTTTCTTCTCATTTGAGAAGAATATCACCCATTTGACTTAGCCTTTCTAATTTTGCTTGGATATTTTGCTATCGCCTCTTTAATGTATTTTTTTGTGTAAACTCTGATATGTTTATTTTTGACTCGTTGTTTATTGTGTGGTCGTCATACCACTTATGTGTATCATTTTGTATTACACTGGGGATGTATCTATTTATATATGTATATGTCTGTTGTTTGCTATTCTATGATGTGATATGCATTTACTTTTTGTGTTTTGTTCTAATAGATTCGTAGCCACCTATAGTTTTGTGTTAAGCATTTATTAGATATGTCGATCTACTTGAGATAGAGGAAAAAAATAGAGCATTTATCGACGTATTCAATAGATGTTTAAGACAAAGTTATAGATGGTCGCTCCTAACCAGCCTTATTCTCCGCATTAGCAGACATTATTACCTAGTAATACTCTTTGTTAATGTGGGTCTCGGGGTGGGGTGTCATAGATACATATAATATATTATTTTCCAATACATAATATATATATATATATAATTGAAAAAACTATTTTTCAATATCTTTTCTTAGTTTCAAAATCTGATTCCCATATTGTTCTGTTTCAATAATTCAAATAGAGAACGAATGTGAGAAAGGGGCCTTCAATTCGAGTTTATGGAAATCCCCAATTGGTAGAAAAAAAATCCACAACTCCTTGGGGTTATCCGACGCTTGGAAGAGGAAGTTTGAAAAAGTAAAAAAATACAGTGATAGTTTTGTTCTTCATCACCGTAAATAGGAATATTGAAAATAGAATTTTTTTTTTTGAATTTGAAATAATGTGATAGGCGAACAATGGGAATTAAACCCGTGCATGGTGGATTCACAATCCACTACCTTGATCCACTTGGCTACATCAGCCCCTTGTCTAGCCAAAGAATTTTCTCCTTTTTCCATTCATCATTATTGTATTTATTCTTACCTTAATACGGAGATCGAGATATTTTATTGGACACAAAATGCCAATCTTTAAAATGTAAAAAAAGGAGTAATCAGCTATGGCACGTTCAATAAATAAAAACCTTTTTATAGCTAATCATTTATCTAGAAAAAATAAAAAACTCAATATGAGAGTAGAGAAAGAAATAATAGTAACTTGTTATGGGGCATCTACATTATAACGTATGAGCCAGTGAAGTGACTTGATGGAACCCATGAATAGATGTGAAACTCCTATGGGTATTTTTGGAATAGCCATTGGACAGGGAATAGGAATTGGTGGGAGATTTTGGCAATCTCTCTAAAGCACACACGTGTTCCAAAGGTAAGCACATGGCATTAAAAATGCATGTTTATCGCATAGTTTGTAAAAATTGAAAGTGAATTATGTTGTGAGATATCAACCGAAATCTTTTTAATTTAAGAGAAATTCACAATTATATTAAGTTGATCAACTAAAATCTTTTTAGTTCAACAGAAATTCACTACTTAGGTTGAACTGTAAACTCACTTCTTTACGTATAAATTAAATCAAAAGATATTGGCACTTATCTATGAAACTTTTCATTTTCTAGATTATTTTTCTTGGAATTTTCTTGTGCTTAGTGGAAAATTTTTGGATAACTATAATAAAAACAAAAATTTCTCATTTTCTGACCTTTAATATAGCATTCATTTCCATTTCTGTAATGTTTATTTATGAGGATTGATTTGTTTAAGATAAACACATGAAAAATCTACATTATGTTTCATTCTATCTCCTTTTTCTCTCTTCTTTAATAAAGAATACAAAAATGTAGAAAAAAATTATTCTTCACCTATTTCTCTCAATAAATTTCAAAGAAATTACTCTTCCTAATGCACCTAAAAGTTCGGGATTTGACTTCTAGAATTCTACAACTCCTTTAACCTGGAGTGCACAAGTTTAAATGATTGTTTTATCTTCTTATTTGAATTATTTTTTTCTTTTGATAATACCCTCATTTTGTTGACATATTTGAAAATTTATAAGGGTTTAAGTACTTGTTTCGATTGGTAATGTATATGTTTATCACGGCAACATAAATTTTGTATGTCTTTTGTGCTAGTTTTTTATATTAAAATATAAGTTTGAGAAAAATAGCAATCGGTATGATTAAGATGATGTTTGAAAACATATATATATATATATATATGGAATATATAAATGGGTATTATTTATGTAACATTTAGGCACCGTAATCATGTATTTTGCAACTTAAATTAATGTATCTTGTTATGGAACATAATGAAGATAGCATGGTGTAGCATACAATTCAAATTATTATATTCTATTACTAAACATAACGGAAACTAATATTTAATTGTCACTAAGATTAAAGAAAAAAATGATAAGACTAAGATACTAGGAGTGAAATATTACTTCTTTGTAGTGATCTCCTTTTATTTTATTAAAAAACGGTTTTATAATATAATTTGACTAGAGGCAAATGTAAAATTATATATTTTGTGAACTAATATTTATCTAAATTAAAGACTTCTTGTTATATAAATGTTGTACAGTAAAGTTTTATAAATTACAACTTCACCCATTAATTTGAAATGTAAGCATTTATTGATAAATTAATACAATCAGACCTTTATAATTGTGAGGTATATAAGTTTATAAGTTTATATAAAGGGGTTTTGGACCAAAGGTCCCTATTCTCAAAGCTCATGCACAAAAAGTCCCTGCTCATAAACCATTGTAAATTAGGTCCCTATTTTGTTATTTTTTTACCAAACTATCCCCTCACCGAAAATCTTCCCAGCATAAAAATTAGGGGCAAAGGTAGCATAAATTAGCTAAAAACTAAAAATAGGGACCTAATTTTCATAACTATTTCGAGAGGGACTTTTCTTCCATCATCTTTCAATTCTGGGGACTGTGCAGCCATTCCTTGTTATACAAATTATGGCTAAATTAAATTCTATAAAGATTACCACAGAAAAAGTTATTTAAGTACATATAAATGTCTATTAATCATCGGATAAACAATTGTTATGCAAAGAAGAAAAATAAATTAACGTTTCTAGAAATAAGTGTACAAGTTACAAAATTATAATTGTTGTACTAATACGTTAAGAAGTCCAACCATTAGCGGTCATTATCATACATATAAATATTTCTATTGGGAATGATGTGTTTGATTTGTTTCCAAAACCATTAGTAATTTGGATAAATGACATAGACATTGATTATATTTATATAATATCATCAAACACTGAAGAGGATAGTATAAATTAAAACAATTTTCCGTCTTAAATTTCATAGTCAACTATATTATGTAGTTTTATAATTTTAGTAACTAAGCTATTTAAATTTAGTCCATCCGATTCCAAAGGAAGGTAAATAACATTTGGATATCATAAATGCATGCAAATATAACATTATCAATTTAAAATTGACTCTATTTTCTTGGGCATGTGTTTTCTAATAATAAAATTTAAATATCTAAATATATAGGTTTGTAGATGAATCTATATGAATTATTTTTAGTATACTTATAAGTTGAAAATGAAATCACAATCATTTATTAAAGGAAGTTATCTTATAAGTTGGGCATTACCTACAAACATGAAAGGAAGTAAATAACTTAATCTTAACGAATTAATTTAGAGATTTTGTTCGTGTTTCTGTTAAAAATCCTTTGAGCATTATAATCATGATATTCGAATAACTAATAATATGATTGATTTATGAATTTTTTGTGGAAGTAGGTTAAGAGTAGTTAATGATTTATTTAATGTTGAATGAAAAGTGAACTTAAATGAAATATCATGATTAATCAATTTTGGAGCTGACTAATAAAACTTTATGTTTACTTATTTATTAAGTTGAATTTATTATTACATGTAACTACCTAGAATTTCGAATAAATCATATTTAAATATATGAAATATTTGAAATATTTGAATCTTGGGTTTAATATGATTAAATGGACTTTATTACCTTGTTAACCCCTTTTAGTTAATAACTAATGATGACGAACTTTTGTTTGAAAAATGTTTACGAAAATGAATAGCTCAAAGAAATATCAATAATATGACTGGTAATTTGTAACGACCCGGAATTTTGGTTGTCAATTTTGAACATTTAGTTTATTTTAAATGTTGAATGTGGATTATAAATTGATTTTGAAATATGAATATTCGAGTTGTATTAATAAAACGAGTTATAATTTCAAACATAACGATTTAATTGGATTTTGATAAATAGTAATTTTATATTTGAATTTGGTATGATGTGGGAATCTGATAAATAAATGGATATGAAAATGGTTTCTAAAATTTATTTTAAGTCTAGTTGGATTAGAATCTGGGAAATAAATGGAATATTAATTTAATGGTGGAATTTAATATATATATATATAGTAATAATGTAAATAATCAGATTTTGATTTAAATTGAATCAGGATGATTTCTAATGTAAATATAAATTCTATATGATTTATAATTAAGTTAGTAAAGTTTTAAAAGTGAAATTTTAAATGATTTCGATGATTTTGAAAATCGCTCGATTTAATCGACGAGTTAAAATAGCCTTCCGGGGCACAGTCTCGGAATTCGACGAAACTAGTTCCATTGGATCCGTAATAGTTAACTATTATCGGATTTCAAATTTCGTAGCGTTTGGAGTTACCGTTTGTTCGTACGGGAGAGAAACGCATTGAAATTAAAATCGAAATTTAATATTTAAAATCGATTCAAAAAGCTATCTTCGACAAATGATTGAATTGGGCCCCGAAACACGTTCCATTATATTCAGAATATGGGCATTATAAATGCCTGTCGGCATGCGTCGTTTGGGGATCGTTTGAAAAAGTAGTTTAAAAGTGAATTTAATATTAAAATATTATTATATATGCTTATATATATTCATGAACAACAAAAACCCTAGGTTTTTCTTCCAGCCACCATTCTTTTAAATCAATGGACGAAAGCTCTTCTCCTTTCCTCCTCGATTCCTCTTCATCCACGAATTATTACGCCTCGACTTCAACTAGATTATTGTCAAGCATGGCGAGGCCGAGGCATCCAACGGTGGATCTTTCTTGAAATTGTCGTTTGGAGGCGTAAATTAGGCTCGACGCCACGCGTACGAACACATTTTTCGTAGCGATGGCGTGACCGAGCTGCTCGAGGCTTCAGGTGAACGTGAAGACAACGCACGACTTCAATTTTGCGATGATCGATCTTGATCTCGATGATCGCGGTGGGGACGGCATGTGTGGGAACGGAAGCGATGATGGGTTTTGTTGCTCAGGTTCGCACGTGGAAGAAGATTGTATCGATCGGCCTTGATTTTCATTCCAGATCTAACGACTAGAGTTCATATGGCATATATATATATATAAAGAAATTGTTATATAAATTATATTCAACGTTTAAAAATTCATATCTTTTGCATGCATGGTCAGAATTCGAAGAAACAGGAAGCGTCAGAATTGCAGCGATGTGATCTACGCGCTGCAACAGATCTGGAGGCAATTTGAGCGAGTGGAAATTTTAGATTAAATCGAACGGACTCGATTTAATTTAAAATTGAAACGCCGACGCAAGGTGAGTTAATCTCACTCACATCTGGATTTTCATAAATAATTTAAATAGTTAAAATTTAAATTATTGGTTGATTGAATGAATGTTATTATTATCAGTTTGGATGTGATATTATATATAGTAGTGTATACATATATTGGAGTGATTGATACTCCTACATTATATAGCCGATGAGACCCTATGCTCCCCGCATAATAGCAGATGACCCTATACCGCGATATCCCCCTCGAAGTGGGATTGGTATTTTATACTGTGCTAACATCTGTGTATGCAGGGAAACAGGTTGGAGGGATCCAATTGGATTCCTCAAAATATTGAAAAAAAATTCATAATCTGTGATATGTTTCATTTATATCCTGTGATAGATTGTATTAGAAATTTAAGTTATTTAATGCTATGGTTTGGATGAATCTATTTTGGTATTTTAAATATAGAAATATAATGAATTGGATTCTTACAGGAAATGAGAAGATAATTTTTGAAATAAAGAATGAAATTGATGTTTCAGATTTAAATAAGGATTTTAAATCATAATAAAGGGTGAATTGGGTGTTAATGGATTTTTGAATTGATTTTGGATGAATCAAGAGATAAATTTTAAAGGGAATTTAACTCAGGAAATCGGTTTGAAATCGATTAAGTGTTTTGGAAACTGTGATTTAAAGGATACTGAGGAATGGAAATTATAAACTAGGTTTATAATAAAGTGAATATTTATCAATGGATAAATTTAAAAGTATAAATTCATGGTGGGAATTTATATGGACATGGGAAATGTGTTTTAAAAATAAAAAGTGGTTTTATTTTTAAAGCGTTGAAAGAAATTTACAAGATTGTGGCGTAAATTAAGTTGGGATAAATCGAGCAGGATTTATAAAGGATTAGATGGGCTATATTGAAATAGAAAGTGTATTTTCATGAAAGCCAAGTATATTTTCAAAAGAGATTTTTCTGTATAAGTTGGAAGTTTTAAAGTTGTTTTAAAAGTATGTTTTAGAGAAATTATTATTTAATCATTTTAATATTTTTAAGTAAATATTTATTAAGTTAATTATAGGAGTGATTATTTTAAAGGTTTAACTAGTCTTATGATTTAAAAAGATAGTTATTTGATATTATACTTTATATAATAATTTTATTTTAAAGTGATTTTTGCTAAAGTTTTACTTGGAAAATTATTATAGAATTTCGTAACTATTATTTTAAATAAAGGGTTTTAAGTAGTTTTATTTCAAATGTTTTAAGTATATATTTTTTGGATAAAGTGATTTAAATTATTAAAAATCTAATTTTTACAAGACTGGGTGTTTCTCAATGGAAATAAAATAATTGGTTGAATTGATTGTTTATTTGAGAATTAAATAACCGACTATCAAATCTAGACCCAAATATGACTTTGGAAATATCTAAGAGGATTATGGGAATTATATGGTACAGTTACCGTTTGAGGTGCTATACTGTGCATATAAACTCGTTCGTTCTTCTAGGACGTTTAAAAGGAAATCCGTCCACTAACGGTTAGAAGGAGAACTCTGATCTTATATTCGTTTGTGTATTTCCTCAAGAACCGGGGTTGAGTTTACCGGGAAATAGCGAACGTTGTTTCGAAGAGACCGGGATCGGATTTGTGATCCGAAAACCACTTCGATCCAACCAGTACGTTTTCATGATGAAGACAAGAGTTTGGAGTCGAAGATGGAGCAGTAAAGTGCAAGGGATAATCGCTACTAATCTTGAGGGTGATTCCAAAATGGATGTAGTAGGAGTAGTGCCTTTGGTTCCGTTCGGACCGGGAACGGACTTGTATGAATGAATGCTATTTGAACACGTCAGGAGGACGATGAGCATTCTAAGTGAGATGTGTTTCAAAAAGGTAACGCATAGCCTCGAGCTTCATCAATAGGGAATAGCTAAAATAGGGGAGGTGCAGCATGGCTAAGTAGCTAGCAACCAATTAGGGTAAGGTCATCTCTGTCTTAATGTCCCTTTTTAATCGGTCGTGTGGACGGTTGCTGATCTCAATTGCGGGGTGATCTTATTCGGACTATCCAGTAAGGGGTAGCTTCGATCTTGTGCTGCAGGGGACCGGGAGGGATCCTCGGTACGTTGATCTAGACCACGTACTGTGACGGGCGGTACCCCACAAGCCTTGCCATTGATGGAAACCCAATCTCCAATAAGTGCCTTCAGACTTGTTTGTATACCTATTATGCTGGAATTTAATGAATGTAAAAATTTCGGCTATTTGAATAAGTATTTGTATATAGACACTACTATAATATCAGAGGATTTGATAAGAAATGTTTTGGTTATCGTAAGGTAAAAACCCGACATGATTGTTTGTAGCGTGGTCTTACGAGATACCTTTGATTTTTAAAGGATTTTGAAAACTTTAATAATCCAATTTAGTGTGTTTTCTCACACTGGTTTTCCAGACTGACTCGGGTGTTATTTTACTATAATGCTCGGGTCAGACCGATTATTATAAATACAGGATAGGATGTTGTGGAGCTCAGGAGGCGAGCTGGATGGCGAGACGTATCACACGTACTTGATGTATATTCCGTTGTTCCATATAAGCTGTGTATTTAGTTTGTGGGAACAAGTTAATATAACTGTCCAGTATTTTCCTATTAATTGAGTTGTACTCTGATGATGTAATGTATAAATCAGATATAGTTCTTTTTGTATAAAGATCAATCATTTATCTATTATATATTGTTCCGATGCGATTGTGAGATTCTGATGATGTTTTGTTTTCTCTTCTTCTACCTCTTTTTTTCTTTCCCTCAGCAGTCTGTTTTTTCTGGCATTCGATCATCGGCATATTATACAGTGGCGTATTTGTACCGATTTTCGAGGGTCGAGAAGGACGGGTCATCACATAATCATTTTATCGATAAATGGCTTTATAATCGATAAAAATTATTCAACTTTTTTGGCAACGTCTAAATGTAATTAAGGAGAAACAAAAATATTTTTTGTTTTAGGCCCTAAGTAGTGTTTGATGATATCACCCAAGATGTCACAAGAAGATATTTTGGAGGAGGGATATTTTGGAAAGCCTTAAGGGCTAAGTAAGGAGTGTTTGATGATATCATCCAAGATGTCATAAAAAGACATTTTGGAGGAGGGGTATTATGGAAATCCTTAAGGCTAAGTAAGGAGAGAATGAGGCGGAAAGGTGAGCACAAGGAGGGGGGTGAGTTTTGGCCGGTTATAGGAGGTGGGAAGGATGACCTCTTGTTAAAGTCTTTACATAACCTTCATGTGTTCACAAGTCCTCTTGCTAAAAATAACATAAAAAGCTAATGTCTTCGTCTCCTTCTCTATTCTCTTTAACACTTTCAAATCAAAACCAATCAAATCGAAAATTCACCAAACTTTGGCAAAGGGCTTAAAGCATTATGGAAACAAGGATTAGCAAGTCAAATGATGAAGCAAAGGAACACAAACTCCAAACCATGTTAGGCCATGAGTAAAGAAGGGAAGAAGAAGGAGGCCAAGCACTAAAATGGGCTAAAGATTGGATTTTTGGAAAGTTGGTGAATGTAGGAAATGTTATTTTGTTCTAGTTGGCTTGTGCTTATGTTTGCTTGGTTTTGGGGTGAGGTTTTTCATCATTTGATAGTACATATTTGTTATATATGTTGTGCGCTTGAACATAAAGTTAAAGTGAAGTTAATTCATTAAAGTTATAACTTACGGACTATACTGTTACCCTCTACAACATGTAACATGTCCTAGATTTGGATTTACATTTTTGGTTTGGTTATATGTGAAGTTGAAGTATGTTCAAATGTGCTTGAAGCGAGAATAGTCCTTATAAGTGCATTTCGGAATCTTTGTGTTTAAAATGGTTAGTGTGAGTGCATTGTAAAAGTATATATTTTGGTTGTGCTCTACACTTATAGTAGTGTGGTGAGGAAGTGGTTTGAACAGTTAAAGAACTTGCGGCACAAAGTTGTAATAGTTATAGCAAAAAGGTTGTTATGGACGCACTTCATAAATGCCTTGTGTTCGGTGAATTTAATTTGATATTGAAGGACATCTTAGGGGTTTCTTTGTTGGTTTAGTAAGTACTATATGTGTAGTACTTACTATAAAAATATTAGAGTTATATCATTTTATAACTGGTTGAATAAGTTGAAAAGTTTGTAGCGAAAAGTTGAAAGCACTTTGTAAATAGTCTGTTTCCGGGAATTTTCAATATGATTTTAGAAAATATTCTTAAGGGTTACTTTACATGGTTTTTATGTACTATGAGTATAGTATTTATTGTAGAAAAATCAAAGTTTAAAACCTTTTTTAGATGGAGAAAATTAGACAAACATTTACGTAATTTTTCTAGTATACACTGTTCAGGACTCAACACTTATAAATGCAGTCTCTGACCTATGACAGCATTTCTGGGTTCTTTATAAAACATTGGTTGTGTATTGTTATTTTAACACCTTTTATGACTTAAAGTGAATTTAAATAATTGTTAAATTAATTATTTTTGTGGGATCTTTTTAGGGATATTTAATAACATGTTTTAAAGTATCTAAAAGTGGTTTTAAGTTTAAATATATTTTCATTAATTATTTATGAATTTTTAAATTAAAGGGTTATTAAATATTAAACATGCCTTATTTATGGTTTTTGTTAAGTTATAAATGTATTATTTTCAATAAATACTTTATATAGATATTTAAAACCTATTTATAAGTATTATTAGTATATATATAAGATTGAAAAAGTAAGTGAAGTTTTTTATAAAAGGATAAGTGGTTTTGTTTATAACACTTGGTATAATGAATGGATTTACAAAGTTAACTAAAAGTATGTTATTTTTTAATAAGCATACATAGATCTTTAAAAAGAGTGTTTTAAAGTAATGTTAGGTACGAATGGTTTTGGGTTTATAGTAAATAATGTTTAAGCAACATTTATTTCTAACCCTTTTGATCATTCTTAGGAACATAATTAGATCCTTTAAAACAATGTTTCAAAAATAATTATGTGAAATGGTTTTGGATTTGTAGTGACAATGTTTAAGTTACATTTTTCTTTAACCCTTTTGAATATGGTTGTGAATGTGATTAGATCTTTATAAAGGGTAAATTAAAAATAACGATAAGTATGGAATGTTTGGGAAAAAGGTTACATAGAGTAAAGGTTTAAGTTATAAAACAGAAGGGGTTTATAGTAATAATGTTTGAGTAACATTAGTTTTTAACCTCTTTGATTATATCTTAAAGTGAGAAATTTAGTTAAAGATTATGAATATTCTTATATCATTTGGGATAAGTATATGAATACATTTTGAAGTGGTGACAAGAGTACAAATGAATAGTGAAATAGTAGAATACATGTATATCTCCTAATGCTTTAAATCGAAAATGAATACCAAGTACATTAATAAAATATGGTTTTGGTAGTTATACCCAAAAGGTTATTCTCCATCGGCCACAATTGAGGCTTTGAGAAGAAGACCAATGAAATGGATAAAGTAGTGTTGAAACGAAATAACTTCATCGATTTTAGATGTCGAAATTAGTAAAGTAATTTCGCTAATCAACATGTTTAAGTCCATTTGGACTCTTCATGCAGTTATTACTCAATATAAAATTGATATTTTGGCACATTAATTGTAACGATCCGTACAAATTCGATGTTTAAAATGAATTAAATCAATAAGATTTAATTTAAATTTAGGAAGAAATAGAAATCTTATTAATTTATATGAAAGAAAATATTGAGATTTGATGTATCAAGGGTAATTAAAATTTACAAATTTAATTTTATATTTCAATTAATTGGTATACTAAAAATTGGTGCATTTGGATATAAAGTTAAATTAAGTAAATAAAGGCAATTATTGAATTCATCAATGAAATAAGTTATTTATTTATGAAGATTGAATGTAAATGGAGGTAATAAAGTAATGTAGGACAATAAATAATTTATTTAGTACAACCCCTTTTTTTTGTAAACTATTGTAAGGTGTTAATTAATTGAAATGTGAAAATTTAGAAATAGATTCAAATTTTATGTTAGACAGTGAATTTCAATAATTAAAGTTAATAAATCAATGGGTTAAATGGGATAATTAATTGGATTTAGAATCTTAATTGGTATGTGAGCATTTATTTATATTGGAATATAAAAGGAAAAATTTATAGTATAAAATGTTGACGTCACCTTTAAGATGATGGGTTTATAATTGATGCATAATAGGGAAATCAAATGAATGGGTTTGATTGAATAACAATTACAAATTAATGAATGAATAGAAATTTTTAAAGGGCGTAATTGTTTTGTTAAATTAATTTTGGTAACAAATTGAATGTATATAGATCGTAAAAATTTAATAAGGGTAGGAATTGAATGACATTAATACAAGGTAATGAATTGCAAATTTTAGGTTTATATTAAAGTGTGGATGGAAATTTGATGGGTTATATTAATTGAATGGAATTCAAATTTGATGGGAATGGTAAATGGATATTTAGTAATAAATTTAAAACGGACTTAAATAGTGAATTTATCTAATTAATATATAATAAATAATAATTGAATAAAAAGCCTATACCTATAAACATCTATAATATGTGAGTGGAAATAACAAACTTATAAATGTGGGAATGAGAGTTTTACAAGATTGTTATGAGTTATATACTTAGTTCATTCAATTAAACCAGAAACCATTGCAATAAATATAATTTTAATGTCATGCAATTGAGATAAACAATTGGAAAATGTTAAAGTATATGGATATATATATATATATTAAAATAAATGGTACCCAGGATGGTAATACGATAAATAGTGAATTTAAGAATGGGAATCAAGAATTATTTGTTTATATGGAAACTTAAAGTCTAATAATTGAATTTAATTGCAATTAAATGAGAATGAATATAGTTAAATAATTCGTTATTTGAATAATGATAATGTGAGAAATTTGTGTAATAATTTGGAATACAATATTCAAATCCACTTGTTGATAGGAATGAATGGAGTACTAATTAATTTATTTAACTAAACGAAATTTTAGGATATTATTTATAATTTGGGAATTTAATGAAATTAAGATTTTATATTGAAATTTATAAATTTACCGTCTTTAAATTGACATTTTAAACTTTTTGGAATTTTGTAAATGATTAAGAATTTTTAAAAGTGATAAGATGGGTCCATTTTAGAATCTAAATATAAAATTGGATTTTATTTATTTATTTTGAATTTATTTAATTAATATAAAAATAACCATTTTTGTCACGGACTCGGATTTCGACGAAACCAGTTTCATCGGATCCGTAACAGTGAATTTTTGTAAGGTTTCAAGTTTCGTAGCGATCGGATTGGTCATTTGATCGTACGAACGCGAAACGCCTTGAAATCGATTTAATTGAAATCAATTTGAAATCAATTTGAAAATATTGATTTCATCATAACTTCCGCATACGATCAAATTTGGACGTGAAACTTCTTCCATCGCGTTCAGAATATTTTAAAATACCTATTTTGATATATGGGTTTACCCGATTTCGTTCCGGGGTCAGAACGGGCTTTTTGGACCACGTTAGCGTTAGCATGTTTGGTTATCCAATCCATCTATTCAAATTCTGACCTACCTATATAAATTCAGTTGTAAACCCTAGCCCATCTATTCTCATTTTTTTGTGCGTTCATTTCATCACTTCCTTCTCTTCTTCCAACGGTTAGAAACCCTATATCCATGTTCAATTTCAAAAATCAAATCAAAAGCTGAAAATTCAAACACCTCAGAAAATTTTGGAAATAATATATGTTGATGATCTAGACTAGCGTATTTCACTGGTGGTACTCGTTTTTCCATTCGATGCCCCGTTTACCCAGAAAAAATTAAAACAATTCGTGGTCATTCATCTCACGACGATCAAGTTCGTCAGATCGTCAAATCAAGGTTACAGTCGCGTGGAGGGGGACGAGTGGAGTGCATTGAGGTCATTCATTTTGTCGATTGATGGTTGGATGTTGCGTGGAAATTGAATTAGGGTTTGGGTTATATGGCGGCCGACGTGCTTTTGGGGGCGATCGTGGTTCAGGTGATGTCGCAGGGGGGTCGCGAGGTCAACGACTCGCGTGAGCGCGGTGGACGTGGCCAAGAAGGCGGCGGTTGCGTGATGAATGGGGCAGCCGCGGTTTGCCAGTGACGATCGAGATGGGTTCTGCGTATAGAGTTTCGTTTCCTGTAGCCGAATTAAGAGGGTGACGTGGAGGATTGGGAGAGTGAGTGTTTATTTATTTATTTATTTATTTATTTATTTATTTTGATTTCAATCGGTTTAAATCGAATATCTTCCACTTACGAACTCCGTTTCGCACGAATTTTTCTGTTAGGATCGTAATTAAATTCCAAATCTTTTCACGCTGGTTTGGACAGATTTGGAGACCGTCGAATTTTTGGGTTTAAATCGGATTTAAATTCGATTCAAATCCCAAAGGTGAGTGTTTTAACCCACTCACAACTTATAGAATTTCTTATGTTTGTTAATTTGACTTAAGATATGAGTAAAAATTTATTTATGATTGTTTAGCATGTTTTATTCATCACCTCAGTTAATTCGCATTTATTTAATTTAACCGTTAAATTATTTTATTTATTGCATATAGATTGACAGTTAGAATTTATTTATTTGCATATAACTGCTAGTTCAATAGTTATTAAATTTATTTATTTGCATATAAACTGCTAGTTTAACAGTTATTAAATTTATTAATTTATATAAACTGTTAGTTAATACATGTTATTTATTACCTGTATAATTTATATGCTCTATATTGATGTTGTTTAAATTGGATGATGAGTGTAATAAAATGGTTGATGATTGATATCTGGATGAATGGATGTTGTATTTTATATCGTATAAACTGCAAGTTATCGTGCATTTCATTCATTCGGGATTGCGGTTTGAAATGATATACAACCGCATTTTTTTATTTTAAATTACGGATTAAAACGATAAACACCCGTATCACTTGACCATAGGGTAGAAAATTTTATACAGGCACCGCGGTAAATATATAAAATTATTTTTGGAAATGTTTTACTATGGTTTTGTAAAGCTATATATATATATGGTTTATGGGATATTGATTTGGTTATATATATATAGTAAATTTTCGGTTTTTAAAGTTTGTATAAATCTGATTTGAAGTATAAAAATGAAGTTTGATTTTCGAGATCAAATACGATTAAGAATTTATTTAAAACTAAATTTCTGGAGTTTTAACGACTAAAAAAAAAGAGTAAGGTTGGAAGATGAATATTAAGTTAAACTGAAACTAAATGAAAAGTTAGAATTTTTAAAGGATATGAATTTTGTAACTTGATTTTTGTGTAAAGTGATTTGAATGAATATCAGGTTGATTTAAATGAATATATCAAGTTTAATAAATTGAAAGATAATCCAATTATGTGAAGTTATAAGTTTTACTTAAAGTATATTGAATTCATTAAGTAAACATTTCAAGTCTAAATAATAAGTAATTGAATTTGATATATATGGGATGGGCAAATGAGATTGTTTTTGAAATGGTGTAATATTTAAAGCTTTGAAACATAAAAATTTAAAATGGTATTTGGAAGTTTAAATCGATATTTGGAATTGATTTGTGAAATTTAAAGAAGCTATTTTGTTTTATAAAAGTAAATTAATATTTAACCATTTGAGAGATGGAATTTGTTTCAAAGTTATGGTTTTCAAGGTAGTAAAATTTGGAAATGTTATATTCAAGAGTTTTGATTTCTAAATATTTTACTTTGAAACCATTATGATTTTTGGAAAGAATATATTGGAAAATAAAGATGATATCATATTGTTTTGGGTTTTAAAAGGAAATGATATCATATTTATATGGTTTGAAATGGATATTATATTCTGGTTTTTAAAGTATAAATTATTTTAAAGGACCGCGGTGTTATAATAACGTTTGGCTGTTGAAGAGACCGGGATCGGAAGTTGTCATACTCTCTGCCAACTCCGAAAACCAATTTAACAACCGTGTACGCGGTGGACATTCAAGAATGAAGTAGGTTGGTGGAGGCGTTTCCTACAAGGTAAGTACGTGGACCCAACTCCCGTGAGTTGGCATAAGGTGGCTAAAACAGGAGTGATTCTTGGGCCAATGAGGTCATTCCTCTGATCGGACACTCCTCTTCGATATTATACTTTGACTTTGGATTGATTCAGTGGCCACTTTTACTTTGATTTTTGGGGGAGTTTGTTTCGAGGTGGGCGGTAGCTGCGGCTACGCGTTTCCATCAGCTCAGATAGCAATTGGTATATCTACCCTGGCATTGCCTAGTTGTGCCGTGTCACCTACCCTAGCGCGCCTTCTACGAGTTTCTACTTGTGTCGTACATATGGAGTATCCTCTGGTAGCTTTCCGATCAGGAGGTATTACGGTACTGTATAGACTATTGGCATTATTTTTGTTAAGGGCTATATGGGTAACCCCTTAACGCTATTAAAAAATAAGTTTATTTTACAATTCGACACTACTATAATAGCGCAATATACTATATAGTAAATAGTTTAACGGATCCTTAGGAGATGTAAATCCCAAGCATCTCTTGAGTTTACTGCACTCATATTTATTTCTGTTAATTTAACTCACATAAGATCTTTTAGTTCTGACTCGAGTGTTTTTGTCTTTTCAAATTTGCTCGGGTCAGTCCGAGCGTTTTAGGATTTGAAGATTTAGCTCTGGAGGACGAAGACGAAGATGTATATTATTATTATTTATACTAGTGCACTACACACTGTTCCGCTGCATTTGTTATTGGTATGTGTAACTTTGATATGTATTATATAAATGTTTTGTAAACAGATTTATAAACTGTATATTTTATTTTTATATTTTATCCTTCCGCTGCGAGATTATGTTTACTTTTATTTCTTTCTTGTTTTCTTTTATTTCTTTCTTGTTTTTCTTACTTACCTCATAACAATCCTCCCTTCCGTATGGTTTGAATTGGCAAGTGTGTCGATTTAAAGCATGCAAAAAGGCGGGGCGTTACATCTGGTATCAGAGCTTTGGTTTAGCGATAAACCTTAGCTTTGTGGGGTCTGACTCTTTATTAATAGGGTAGTAATACCCTATGGGAGTCGCTAAGTGTATATATATGAGAGAGCGTATTTGTTATTGTTATAAAAGGGTTTTAATATTGTGTTAATCTGTTCCGTTTTGTATTTATAAATTCTAATTGGTGCATGGGACGCTGTGACATCAATAGGGATTTCTAAACACTTAATAGGACAGACCGACATAATATTTGATTTTAATATAGGTGAATGAAATAACTTTGCCTATTATATTTTCTATATATAAAAATATTTTATAATGACATATATTTGGTTGTTATAGATCGGGTGTTAGGTAATGAAAATATAATAAATAGTTGAAACTAAGTTGAAAGTAAAATAAATGAAATCTGGAAATTTAGGGCTTAAGTTCCCGGGTTTTGAAATTTCTTTCGAATAAATTTTGGAATATAAAAATATTGTGTATAAGTATTTTATGATATAAATATTTTAATATAATTCGAAAGAATTGTTTTAAAGAAGATTTTTGGAGAAAATAAGTTTTGTACTTTCCTCTTTGTCGCTGGAAAATAATTTCGGTGATGGCAGCCGCATCATCGACATTCATTTTCGAGTTTCGAAGGGGAAGGCCACTGTAGTAGTTTCACTGCAGATTCATTTTTGAAAAAAAAATATATAAATTTGAATTGTTTTAAATATATTTAGAGATATATAAGTTGTAAGAATATATTTATTAATTATTTAAAATTAATTGAAATTTAACCCGGTACTAAATTCTTAGATTTCCATTAATTAATTGTTTCAATTGTTGTAGTGAATTGAAACGTAGATAATTAATAAATTAAAACCTCTAAAGGAAATAAGAGATTTAATGATAGGTTATAAATGGTATTAAATGGAATTTGAAATTATAACCTATGAAATAAATAATATTATTATTGAACTTTAAATTAATCATAGGTAATGAGAAAACTTGTATAACTTCCAAGTACATCTTTAAAAACATATACAACTTACAAAGTATAAAAAGTTGAAATGTTTAATAAGAAATGTAATGGAAATTATACGATTAAAAGTAGGTAATGAAGTATTCAATGAATTTGCTATATTAAATGAGAATCTAGTGTTATAAACTTAAAGTTATAATTCAAATTTTTCCAAGTAAACATAATTAAAGGTAAGTATGACAAATAGATGATTATAAACTTAAGTAATTAAAAGTGTAGATAAATGAGGTCATGCAATAATAAATGAATGCATAGTTATAACGAAATAAAAAGGGAACTGAAATGACCTGAGTTAATGGGAATGAATAATTGTAAGTAATAAGAAAAATTAAATGAAGCAAACACTTAATGAGTAAATGTAAAGGATAAATCACTGCATAAGTAAAAAGAAAGTCAAACGACAAAGGTATGTAATGAAATTAATAAAAAGTTAAGTTGATTGTTCTCTGGATTGTTGTCGTTTGGTTATGGGTGTTTGGGTAAAATACTTTAAAATTGGATTTGGGGTGAATGAATAATCTATTTAGTTTTATCTAAGACTGTTGAGTAAATGATGCACTTGATAGTTTATTCTTCATTCCGTACAATCTAAAGGTTTTGAACCCGAACAATTATTTGTTTGGTTGATTTGTATTTGTTGTATATGCTGTTTGTTGAAATTGTTGGTTGTTGTATTCATTTTTTGTTAGTGATTGAAACCACTTAATATTTCACTTTATATAAATAGTTAATCCTTTGGATTATATAAGTGAAATGCAGGTTATGGAAGAAATTGCTACTACTTTTGGTTCAATAAATTAGGCGTAAATTGCCCGACAAATAGGTACGTTTCGGATTACGGTGTATAGCACTATTTTATATATTTTCCCGTGTTGGGATATAATATTTTGGGTAGTATTTGTAATATAATTGTTATATTTTGATATTATAATTTCTCCCGAGCCTCTCCGTACAAAGGAGACTCCGCAAAATTTTCCGTAAATTTTGAACTTAGAAATATTTCGAAAATGTTTTTCCAAACTTTAGAATTTAAGTATAAAAGGATATAATGATTATAAAACAGGTATATTTTGTTTAAGGTAATAAATTTAGTAAATTATTGTTTATAAGTTAAATATTTTGAATAAGATGTATTGCTATTGAATTTTTTTCCTTCTTTTCCTTTTCGGGGACGAAAAGTTTTGAGTGGGGGAGAGTGTAACGACCCATATAAATTCGATGTTTAAATGAATTAAATTAATAAGATTTAATTTAAATTTAGGAAGAAATAGAAATTTATTAATTTATATGAAAGCAAATATTGAGATTTGATGTATCAAGGGTAATTAAAATTTACAAATTTAATTTTATATTTCAATTAATTGGTATATTGAAAATTGGTGCATTTGGATATAAAGTTAAATAAGTAAATAAAGGAAAGTATTGAATTCATCAATGAAATAAGTTATTTATTTACGAAGATTGAATGTAAATGGAGGTAATAAAGTAATGCAGGACAATAAATAATTTATTTAGTACAACCCCTTTTTTTGTAAACTATTGTAAGGTGTTAATTAATTGAAATGTGAAAATTTGGAAATAGATTCAAATTTTATGTTAGACAATGAATTTCAATAATTAAAGTTAATAAATCAATGGGTTAAATGGGATAATTAATTGGATTTAGAATCTTAATTGGTATGTGAGCATTTATTTATATTGGAATATAAAAGGGAAAATTTATAGTATAAAATGTTGACGTCGCCTTTAAGATGATAGGTTTATAATTGATGCATAATAGGGAAATCAAATGAATGGGTTTAATTGAATAACAATTAGCAATTAATGAATGAATAGAAATTTTTAAAGGGCGTAATTGATTTCGTTAAATTAATTTTGGTAACAAATTGAATGTATATAGATCGTAAAATTTTAATAAGGGTAGGAATTGGATGACATTAATACAAGGTAATGAATTGCAAATTTTAGGTTTATATTAAAGTGTGGATGGAAATTTGACGGGTTATACTAATTGAATGGAATTCAAATTTGATGGGAAAGGTAAATGGATATTTAGTAATAAATTTAAAACGGACTTAAATAGTTAATTTATCTAATTAATATATAATAAATAATGATTGAATAAAAAGCCTATACCTGTAAACATCTATAATATGTGAGTGGAAATAACAAACTTATAAATGTGGGAACGAGAGTTTTACAACGATTGTTATGAGTTATATACTTAGTTCGTTCAATTAAACCAAAAACCATTGCAATAAATATAATTTTAATGTCATGCAATTGAGATAAACAATTGGAAAATGTTAAAGTATATGGATATATATATATATATATATATATAAATGGCACCCAGGATGGTAATATGATAAATAGTGAATTTAAGAATGGGAATTAAGAATTATTTGTTTATATGGAAACTTAAAGTCTAATAATTGAATTTAATTGCAATTAAATGAGAATGAATATAGTTAAATAATTCGTTATTTGAAATAATGATAATGTGAGAAATTTGTGTGATAATTTGGAATACAATATTTAAATCCACTTGTTGATAGGAATGAATGGAGTACTAATTAATTTATTTAACTAAACGAAATTTTAGGATATTATTTATAATTTGGGAATTTAATGAAATTAAGATTTTATATTGAAATTTATAAATTTACCTTCTTTAAATTGACATTTTAAACTTTTTGGAATTTTGTAAATGATTAAGAATTTTTAAAAGTGATAAGATGGGTCAATTTTAGAATCTAAATATAAAATTGGATTTTATTTATTTATTTTGAATTTATTTAATTAATATAAAAATAACCATTTTTGTCACGGACTCGGATTTCAACGAAACCAGTTTCATCAGATCCGTAACAGTGAATTATTGTAAGGTTTCAAGTTTCGTAGCGATCGGACTGGTCGTTTGATCGTACGAACGCGAAACGCCTTGAAATTGATTTAATTGAAATCAATTTGAAAATATTGATTTCAGCATAACTTCCGCATACGATCAAATTTGGACGTGAAACTTCTTCCATCGCGTTCAGAATATTGTAAAATACCTATTTTGATATATGGGTTTACCCAATTTCGTTCTGGGGTCAGAACGGGCATTTTGTACCACGTTAGCGTTAGCACGTTTGGTTATCCAATCCATCTATTCAAATTCTGACCTACCTATATAAATTCAGTTGTAAACCCTAGCCCATCTATTCTCATTTTTTTGTGCGTTCATTTCATTAGTTCCTTCTCTTCTTCCAACGGCTAGAAACCCTAGATCCATGTTCAATTTCAAAAATCAAATCAAAAGCTGAAAATTCAAACACCTCGGAAAATTTTGGAAATAATATATATTGATGATCTAGACTAGCGTATTTCACTGGTGGTACTTGTTTTTCCATTCGATTCCCCGTTTACCCATAAAAAATTGAAACAATTCATGGCCGTTCATCTCACGACGATCAAGTTCGTCAGATCGTCAAATCAAGGTTACAGTCGCGTGGAGGGGGATGAGTGGAGTGCATTGAGGTCATTCATTTGGTCGATTGATGGTTGGATATTGCGTGGAAATTAAATTAGGGTTTGGGTTATATGGCGGCTGACGTGCTTTTGGGGGCGATCGTGGTTCAGGCGATGTCGCAGGGGGGTCGCGAGGTCGGCGACTCGCGTGAGCGTGGTGGACGTGGCCAAGAAGGCGGCGGTTGCGTGATGAAGGGAGCGGCCGCGGTTTGCCAGTGACGATCGAGATGGGTTCTGCCTATAGAGTTTCGTTTCCTGTAACCGAAGTAAGAGGGTGACGTGGAGGATTGGGGAGAGTGAGTGTTTATTTATTTATTTATTTTTATTTATTTTGATTTCAATCGGTTTAAATCGAATAACTTCCACTTACGAACTCCGTTTCGCACGAATTTTTTTGTTAGGATCGTAATTAAATTCCAGATCTTTTCACGCTGGTTTGGACAGATTTGGAGACCGTCGAATTTTTGGGTTTAAATCGGATTTAAATTCGATTTAAATCCCAAAGGTGAGTGTTTTAACCCACTCACAACTTATAGAATTTCTTATGTTTGTTAATTTGACTTAAGATATGAGTAAAAATTTATTTATGATTGTTTAGCATGTTTTATTCATCACCTCAGTTAATTCGCATTTATTTAATTTAACCGTTAAATTATTTTATTTATTGCATATAGATTGACAGTTAGAATTTATTTATTTGCATATAACTGCTAGTTCAATAGTTATTAAATTTATTTATTTGCATATAAACTGCTAGTTTAACAGTTATTAAATTTATTAATTTATATAAACTGTTAGTTAATACATGTTATTTATTACCTGTATAATTTATATGCTCTATATTGATGTTGTTTAAATTGGATGATGAGTGTAATAAAATGGTTGATGATTGATATCTGGATGAATGGATGTTGTATTTTATATCGTATAAACTGCAAGTTATCGTGCATTTCATTCATTCGGGATTGCGGTTTGAAATGATATACAACCGCATTTTTTTATTTTAAATTACGGATTAAAACGATAAACACCCGTATCACTTGACCATAGGGTAGAAAATTTTATACAGGCACCGCGGTAAATATATAAAATTATTTTTGGAAATGTTTTGCTATGGTTTTGTAAAGCTATATATATATATGGTTTATGGGATATTGATTTGGTTATATATATATAGTAAATTTTCGGTTTTTAAACTTTGTATAAATCTGATTTGAAGTATAAAAATGAAGTTTGATTTTCGAGATCAAATACGATTAAGAATTTATTTAAAACTAAATTTCTGGAGTTTTAACGACTAAAAAAAAAGAGTAAGGTTGGAAGATGAATATTAAGTTAAACTGAAACTAAATGAAAAGTTAGAATTTTTAAAGGATATGAATTTTGTAACTTGATTTTTGTGTAAAGTGATTTGAATGAATATCAGGTTGATTTAAATGAATATATCAAGTTTAATAAATTGAAAGATAATCCAATTATGTGAAATTATAAGTTTTACTTAAAGTATATTGAATTCATTAAGTAAACATTTCAAGTCTAAATAATAAGTAATTGAATTTGATATATATGGGATGGGCAAATGAGATTGTTTTTGAAATGGTGTAATATTTAAAGCTTTGAAACATAAAAATTTAAAATGGTATTTGGAAGTTTAAATCGATATTTGGAATTGATTTGTGAAATTTAAAGAAGCTATTTTGTTTTATAAAAGTAAATTAATATTTAACCATTTGAGAGATGGAATTTGTTTCAAAGTTATGGTTTTCAAGGTAGTAAAATTTGGAAATGTTATATTCAAGAGTTTTGATTTCTAAATATTTTACTTTGAAACCATTATGATTTTTGGAAAGAATATATTGGAAAATAAAGATGATGTCATATTGTTTTGGGTTTTAAAAGGAAATGATATCATATTTATATGGTTTGAAATGGATATTATATTCTGGTTTTTAAAGTATAAATTATTTTAAAGGACCGCGGTGTTATAATAACGTTTGGCTGTTGAAGAGACCGGGATCGGAAGTTGTCATACTCTCTGCCAACTCCGAAAACCAATTTAACAACCGTGTACGCGGTGGACATTCAAGAATGAAGTAGGTTGGTGGAGGCGTTTCCTACAAGGTAAGTACGTGGACCCAACTCCCGTGAGTTGGCATAAGGTGGCTAAAACAGGAGTGATTCTTGGGCCAATGAGGTCATTCCTCTGATCGGACACTCCTCTTCGATATTATACTTTGACTTTGGATTGATTCAGTGGCCACTTTTACTTTGATTTTTGGGGGAGTTTGTTTCGAGGTGGGCGGTAGCTGCGGCTACGCGTTTCCATCAGCTCAGATAGCAATTGGTATATCTACCCTGGCATTGCCTAGTTGTGCCGTGTCACCTACCCTAGCGCGCCTTCTACGAGTTTCTACTTGTGTCGTACATATGGAGTATCCTCTGGTAGCTTTCCGATCAGGAGGTATTACGGTACTGTATAGACTATTGGCATTATTTTTGTTAAGGGCTATATGGGTAACCCCTTAACGCTATTAAAAAATAAGTTTATTTTACAATTCGACACTACTATAATAGCGCAATATACTATATAGTAAATAGTTTAACGGATCCTTAGGAGATGTAAATCCCAAGCATCTCTTGAGTTTACTGCACTCATATTTATTTCTGTTAATTTAACTCACATAAGATCTTTTAGTTCTGACTCGAGTGTTTTTGTCTTTTCAAATTTGCTCGGGTCAGTCCGAGCGTTTCAGGATTTGAAGATTTAGCTCTGGAGGACGAAGACGAAGATGTATATTATTATTATTTATACTAGTGCACTACACACTGTTCCGCTGCATTTGTTATTGGTATGTGTAACTTTGATATGTATTATATAAATGTTTTGTAAACAGATTTATAAACTGTATATTTTATTTTTATATTTTATCCTTCCGCTGCGAGATTATGTTTACTTTTATTTCTTTCTTGTTTTCTTTTATTTCTTTCTTGTTTTTCTTACTTACCTCATAACAATCCTCCCTTCCGTATGGTTTGAATTGGCAAGTGTGTCGATTTAAAGCATGCAAAAAGGCGGGGCGTTACATCTGGTATCAGAGCTTTGGTTTAGCGATAAACCTTAGCTTTGTGGGGTCTGACTCTTTATTAATAGGGTAGTAATACCCTATGGGAGTCGCTGAGTGTATATATATGAGAGAGCGTATTTGTTATTGTTATAAAAGGGTTTTAATATTGTGTTAATCTGTTCCGTTTTGTATTTATAAATTCTAATTGGTGCATGGGACGCTGTGACATCAATAGGGATTTCTAAACACTTAATAGGACAGACCGACATAATATTTGATTTTAATATAGGTGAATGAAATAACTTTGCCTATTATATTTTCTATATATAAAAATATTTTATAATGACATATATTTGGTTGTTATAGATCGGGTGTTAGGTAATGAAAATATAATAAATAGTTGAAACTAAGTTGAAAGTAAAATAAATGAAATCTGGAAATTTAGGGCTTAAGTTCCCGGGTTTTGAAATTTCTTTCGAATAAATTTTGGAATATAAAAATATTGTGTATAAGTATTTTATGATATAAATATTTTAATATAATTCGAAAGAATTGTTTTAAAGAAGATTTTTGGAGAAAATAAGTTTTGTACTTTCCTCTTTGTCGCTGGAAAATAATTTCGGTGATGGCAGCCGCATCATCGACATTCATTTTCGAGTTTCGAAGGGGAAGGCCACTGTAGTAGTTTCACTGCAGATTCATTTTTGAAAAAAAAATATATAAATTTGAATTGTTTTAAATATATTTAGAGATATATAAGTTGTAAGAATATATTTATTAATTATTTAAAATTAATTGAAATTTAACCCGGTACTAAATTCTTAGATTTCCATTAATTAATTGTTTCAATTGTTGTAGTGAATTGAAACGTAGATAATTAATAAATTAAAACCTCTAAAGGAAATAAGAGATTTAATGATAGGTTATAAATGGTATTAAATGGAATTTGAAATTATAACCTATGAAATAAATAATATTATTATTGAACTTTAAATTAATCATAGGTAATGAGAAAACTTGTATAACTTCCAAGTACATCTTTAAAAACATATACAACTTACAAAGTATAAAAAGTTGAAATGTTTAATAAGAAATGTAATGGAAATTATACGATTAAAAGTAGGTAATGAAGTATTCAATGAATTTGCTATATTAAATGAGAATCTAGTGTTATAAACTTAAAGTTATAATTCAAATTTTTCCAAGTAAACATAATTAAAGGTAAGTATGACAAATAGATGATTATAAACTTAAGTAATTAAAAGTGTAGATAAATGAGGTCATGCAATAATAAATGAATGCATAGTTATAACGAAATAAAAAGGGAACTGAAATGACCTGAGTTAATGGGAATGAATAATTGTAAGTAATAAGAAAAATTAAATGAAGCAAACACTTAATGAGTAAATGTAAAGGATAAATCACTGCATAAGTAAAAAGAAAATCAAACGACAAAGGTATGTAATGAAATTAATAAAAAGTTAAGTTGATTGTTCTCTGGATTGTTGTCGTTTGGTTATGGGTGTTTGGGTAAAATACTTTAAAATTGGATTTGGGGTGAATGAATAATCTATTTAGTTTTATCTAAGACTGTTGAGTAAATGATGCACTTGATAGTTTATTCTTCATTCCGTACAATCTAAAGGTTTTGAACCCGAACAATTATTTGTTTGGTTGATTTGTATTTGTTGTATATGCTGTTTGTTGAAATTGTTGGTTGTTGTATTCATTTTTTGTTAGTGATTGAAACCACTTAATATTTCACTTTATATAAATAGTTAATCCTTTGGATTATATAAGTGAAATGCAGGTTATGGAAGAAATTGCTACTACTTTTGGTTCAATAAATTAGGCGTAAATTGCCCGACAAATAGGTACGTTTCGGATTACGGTGTATAGCACTATTTTATATATTTTCCCGTGTTGGGATATAATATTTTGGGTAGTATTTGTAATATAATTGTTATATTTTGATATTATAATTTCTCCCGAGCCTCTCCGTACAAAGGAGACTCCGCAAAATTTTCCGTAAATTTTGAACTTAGAAATATTTCGAAAATGTTTTTCCAAACTTTAGAATTTAAGTATAAAAGGATATAATGATTATAAAACAGGTATATTTTATTTAAGGTAATAAATTTAGTAAATTATTGTTTATAAGTTAAATATTTTGAATAAGATGTATTGCTATTGAATTTTTTTCCTTCTTTTCCTTTTCGGGGACGAAAAGTTTTGAGTGGGGGAGAGTGTAACGACCCATATAAATTCGATGTTTAAATGAATTAAATTAATAAGATTTAATTTAAATTTAGGAAGAAATAGAAATTTATTAATTTATATGAAAGCAAATATTGAGATTTGATGTATCAAGGGTAATTAAAATTTACAAATTTAATTTTATATTTCAATTAATTGGTATATTGAAAATTGGTGCATTTGGATATAAAGTTAAATAAGTAAATAAAGGAAAGTATTGAATTCATCAATGAAATAAGTTATTTATTTACGAAGATTGAATGTAAATGGAGGTAATAAAGTAATGCAGGACAATAAATAATTTATTTAGTACAACCCCTTTTTTTATAAACTATTGTAAGGTGTTAATTAATTGAAATGTGAAAATTTGGAAATAGATTCAAATTTTATGTTAGACAATGAATTTCAATAATTAAAGTTAATAAATCAATGGGTTAAATGGGATAATTAATTGGATTTAGAATCTTAATTGGTATGTGAGCATTTATTTATATTGGAATATAAAAGGGAAAATTTATAGTATAAAATGTTGACGTCGCCTTTAAGATGATGGGTTTATAATTGATGCATAATAGGGAAATCAAATGAATGGGTTTAATTGAATAACAATTAGCAATTAATGAATGAATAGAAATTTTTAAAGGGCGTAATTGATTTCGTTAAATTAATTTTGGTAACAAATTGAATGTATATAGATCGTAAAATTTTAATAAGGGTAGGAATTGGATGACATTAATACAAGGTAATGAATTGCAAATTTTAGGTTTATATTAAAGTGTGGATGGAAATTTGACGGGTTATACTAATTGAATGGAATTCAAATTTGATGGGAAAGGTAAATGGATATTTAGTAATAAATTTAAAACGGACTTAAATAGTGAATTTATCTAATTAATATATAATAAATAATGATTGAATAAAAAGCCTATACCTGTAAACATCTATAATATGTGAGTGGAAATAACAAACTTATAAATGTGGGAACGAGAGTTTTACAACGATTGTTATGAGTTATATACTTAGTTCGTTCAATTAAACCAAAAACCATTGCAATAAATATAATTTTAATGTCATGCAATTGAGATAAACAATTGGAAAATGTTAAAGTATATGGATATATATATATATATAAATAAATGGCACCCAGGATGGTAATATGATAAATAGTGAATTTAAGAATGGGAATTAAGAATTATTTGTTTATATGGAAACTTAAAGTCTAATAATTGAATTTAATTGCAATTAAATGAGAATGAATATAGTTAAATAATTCGTTATTTGAAATAATGATAATGTGAGAAATTTGTGTGATAATTTGGAATACAATATTTAAATCCACTTGTTGATAGGAATGAATGGAGTACTAATTAATTTATTTAACTAAACGAAATTTTAGGATATTATTTATAATTTGGGAATTTAATGAAATTAAGATTTTATATTGAAATTTATAAATTTACCTTCTTTAAATTGACATTTTAAACTTTTTGGAATTTTGTAAATGATTAAGAATTTTTAAAAGTGATAAGATGGGTCAATTTTAGAATCTAAATATAAAATTGGATTTTATTTATTTATTTTGAATTTATTTAATTAATATAAAAATAACCATTTTTGTCACGGACTCGGATTTCGACGAAACCAGTTTCATCAGATCCGTAACAGTGAAGTATTGTAAGGTTTCAAGTTTCGTAGCGATCGGACTGGTCGTTTGATCGTACGAACGCGAAACGCCTTGAAATTGATTTAATTGAAATCAATTTGAAAATATTGATTTCAGCATAACTTCCGCATACGATCAAATTTGGACGTGAAACTTCTTCCATCGCGTTCAGAATATTGTAAAATACCTATTTTGATATATGGGTTTACCCAATTTCGTTCTGGGGTCAGAACGGGCATTTTGTACCACGTTAGCGTTAGCACGTTTGGTTATCCAATCCATCTATTCAAATTCTGACCTACCTATATAAATTCAGTTGTAAACCCTAGCCCATCTATTCTCATTTTTTTGTGCGTTCATTTCATTAGTTCCTTCTCTTCTTCCAACGGCTAGAAACCCTAGATCCATGTTCAATTTCAAAAATCAAATCAAAAGCTGAAAATTCAAACACCTCGGAAAATTTTGGAAATAATATATATTGATGATCTAGACTAGCGTATTTCACTGGTGGTACTTGTTTTTCCATTCGATTCCCCGTTTACCCATAAAAAATTGAAACAATTCATGGCCGTTCATCTCACGACGATCAAGTTCGTCAGATCGTCAAATCAAGGTTACAGTCGCGTGGAGGGGGACGAGTGGAGTGCATTGAGGTCATTCATTTGGTCGATTGATGGTTGGATATTGCGTGGAAATTAAATTAGGGTTTGGGTTATATGGCGGCTGACGTGCTTTTGGGGGCGATCGTGGTTCAGGCGATGTCGCAGGGGGGTCGCGAGGTCGGCGACTCGCGTGAGCGTGGTGGACGTGGCCAAGAAGGCGGCGGTTGCGTGATGAAGGGAGCGGCCGCGGTTTGCCAGTGACGATCGAGATGGGTTCTGCCTATAGAGTTTCGTTTCCTGTAACCGAAGTAAGAGGGTGACGTGGAGGATTGGGGAGAGTGAGTGTTTATTTATTTATTTATTTTTATTTATTTTGATTTCAATCGGTTTAAATCGAATATCTTCCACTTACGAACTCCGTTTCGCACGAATTTTTTTGTTAGGATCGTAATTAAATTCCAGATCTTTTCACGCTGGTTTGGACAGATTTGGAGACCGTCGAATTTTTGGGTTTAAATCGGATTTAAATTCGATTTAAATCCCAAAGGTGAGTGTTTTAACCCACTCACAACTTATAGAATTTCTTATGTTTGTTAATTTGACTTAAGATATGAGTAAAAATTTATTTATGATTGTTTAGCATGTTTTATTCATCACCTCAGTTAATTCGCATTTATTTAATTTAACCGTTAAATTATTTTATTTATTGCATATAGATTGACAGTTAGAATTTATTTATTTGCATATAACTGCTAGTTCAATAGTTATTAAATTTATTTATTTGCATATAAACTGCTAGTTTAACAGTTATTAAATTTATTAATTTATATAAACTGTTAGTTAATACATGTTATTTATTACCTGTATAATTTATATGCTCTATATTGATGTTGTTTAAATTGGATGATGAGTGTAATAAAATGGTTGATGATTGATATCTGGATGAATGGATGTTGTATTTTATATCGTATAAACTGCAAGTTATCGTGCATTTCATTCATTCGGGATTGCGGTTTGAAATGATATACAACCGCATTTTTTTATTTTAAATTACGGATTAAAACGATAAACACCCGTATCACTTGACCATAGGGTAGAAAATTTTATACAGGCACCGCGGTAAATATATAAAATTATTTTTGGAAATGTTTTACTATGGTTTTGTAAAGCTATATATATATATGGTTTATGGGATATTGATTTGGTTATATATATATAGTAAATTTTCGGTTTTTAAACTTTGTATAAATCTGATTTGAAGTATAAAAATGAAGTTTGATTTTCGAGATCAAATACGATTAAGAATTTATTTAAAATTAAATTTTTGGAGTTTTAACGACTAAAAAAAAGAGTAAGGTTGGAAGATGAATATTAAGTTACATTGAAACTAAATGAAAAGTTAGAATTTTTAAAGGATATGATTTTTGTAACTTGATTTTTGTGTAAAGTGATTTGAATGAATATCAGGTTGATTTAAATGAATATATCAAGTTTAATAAATTGAAAGATAATCCAATTATGTGAAGTTATAAGTTTTACTTAAAGTATATTGAATTCATTAAGTAAACATTTCAAGTCTAAATAATAAGTAATTGAATTTGATATATATGGGATGGGCAAATGAGATTGTTTTTGAAAGGGTGTACTATTTAAAGCTTTGAAACGTAAAAATTTAAAATGGTTTTTGGAAGTTTAAATCGATATTTGGAATTGATTTGTGAAATGTAAAGAAGCTATTTTGTTTTATAAAAGTAATTTAATATTTAACCATTTGAGAGATGGAATTTGTTTCAAAATTATGGTTTTCAAGGTAGTAAAATTTGGAAATATTATATTCAAGGGTTTTGATTTCTAAATATTTTACTTTGAAACCATTATGATTTTTGGAAAGAATATATTGGAAAATAAAGATGATATCATATTGTTTTGGGTTTTAAAAGGAAATGATATCATATTTATATGGTTTTGAAATGGATATTATATTCTGGTGTTTAAAGTATAAATTATTTAAAGGACCGCGGTGTTATAGTAACGTTTGGTTGTTGAAGAGACCGGGATCGGAAGTTGTCATACTCTCTGCCAACTCCGAAAACCACTTTAACGACCGTGTACGCGGTGGAGATTCCAGAATGAAGTAGGTTGGTGGAGGCATTTCCTACAAGGTAAATACGTGGACCCGACTCCCGTGAGTTGGCATAAGGTGGCTAAAACAGGAGCGATTCTCGGGCCAATGAGGTCATTCCTCTGATCGGACACTCCTCTTCGATATTATACTTTGACTTTGGATTGATTCAGTGGCCACTTTTACTTTGATTTTTAGGGGAGTTTGTTTCGAGGTGGGCGGTAGCTGCGGCTACGTGTTTCCATCAGCCCGAATAGTAATTGGTATATCTACCCTGGCATTGCCTAGTTGTTCCGTGTCACCTACCCTAGCGCGCCTTCTACGAGTTTCTATTTGTGTCGTACCTATGGAGTATCCTCTGGTAGCTTCCCGATCAGGAGGTATTACGGTACTGTATAGACTATTGGCTTTATTTGTGTTAAGGGCTATATGGGTAACCCCTTAACGCTATTAAAAAGTAAGTTTATTTTACAATTAGACACTATTATAATAGCGCAATATACTATATAGTAAATAGTTTAATGGATCCTTAGGAGATGTAAATCCCGAGCATCTCTTGAGTTTACTGCACTCATATTTATTTCTGTTAATTTAACTCACATAAGATCTTTTAGTTCTGACTCGAGTGTTTTTGTCTTTTCAAATTCGCTCGGGTCAGTCCGAGCGTTTCAGGATTTGAAGATTTCGCTCTGGAGGACGAAGACGAAGATGTATATTATTATTATTTATACTAGTGCACTACACACTGTTCCGCTGCATTTGTTATTGGTATGTGTAACTCTGATATGTATTATATAAATGTTTTGTAAACAGATTTATAAACTGTATATTTTATTTTTATATTTTATCCTTCCGCTGCGAGATTCTGTTTTCTTTTATTTCTTTCTTGTTTTTCTTATTTACCCCATAACAATCCGTCCTTCCGTATGGTTTGAATTGGCAAGTGTGTCGATTTAAAGCGTGCAAATAGGCGGGGCGTTACATTAATGTTGAAATTTTTGGCATTGCCTCGCATCTTCTGCTATACGTGCACTTTATTTAGTGTAGAAAGGACAAGAACATTGAATGAAGCTTTTTTGGTGCAACATCATGTTTGGATATCTCTACATCTCCATCAGAGCATATATATTTTCATGGAAATATTTATTGTAACAAAAGGAATCTCTTGTTGTTGTATGCTACAAATACCATATACATGCGCATCTCCTTTAGGATATTTTATGATGTGAGACTTATCGGAATCCAATCTACACACCCACTCTAATATAATGCGAGCTATGTTTAATAGATCTCCACCTTGACAAGCATTTTTAATTCATTTTGAAGTTATACATAGTCCTCAAACACTTTATAAGGTCGCTAACACCTCTTAGTAGTTTAGATTAGGTCGCTACCCCCACTCAGCATTTTGGCCAAGCTTTTTTTTTTACAAAGAGTCCTCTTTTCCACCATGAAAGTAGGTCGTGTTCTAACATACAACTCCCTTTTAATGATAATCCCGAGTTCGAGTCACATACTGGAGCATGCTTAGGTTAATGCTGCAACATTTAGGTCCTCTTGAACCATTGGTGCTGCTACCGTATTAAATTTGGACGATTTAAATCTATTCCAAACTTATAAGGGAGAAGTTATTAATTGTTCCCGTAATCAATCAAATATGTCAAAAAAATTGAAGAGATAATCAATTAGTATCATAATTGATATTTAATTGATTTGAGAAATCAAATAATTAAGGATATATGTAGAAACAAACACAAATATGCTAAATTCATGTTGAAATCAAATCAATCAAATCCGGAAATATTTCATCCTTATCTCCAAGGCAGTCTTAATCCTTGCACCTATAAATACAAAGACATTTGCTCATGTTTTTACAACAAACCACCAAGAGTTTTCTTCACCACAATATCCTCAATAAGATCCCTATTTTTGTAATTTTTGGGGTGAGTATATTTATTAAGTGATCTATACTCTTTTTATGTTATACTCTCGAAGTGAATAAAAAATAAAGGGTTGTTGGGTCTCCATGGACATATGATACTCATATCTGAACCACGTTAAATCTTCTGTGTCACCTTCTCCTTTTCTTTTCATTTTTTGTTCTTGTCTTGATTTTAGGTTGTACTGGTATTCAAATAGACAATACTAGATCCAGATCAAATACGCTTCCGCTCATCCAAATTATTGTTTCAAAAGTTTGGTATTATTGTAACGATCCCAGATTTTGACTAAATTAAATTGGGAATTAAGTTAATTTTTGAATAAAAATTTGTAAAATTAATTGGTAAATTAATTTGAGTTTCTCCAAATTTAAATTTAATATGTGTTAATTCATTTGAAATTAAATCTTGTATATATGTGACCTAAGTAGAAAAATAAATAAATATATAAGGAAATGTGTATGTAAGGCAATTTAGATACTTAAGTTAGAAATATAATTATACACATAAGATAAATTACAAAATATAAAGTAAACAAATTTGTTAAATTACAACAACTTAATAAAAATAGAACTTCATTAAATTTCAACTTGACAAGACAAAAACAAAATTCAACATAAGATATGTATATATATAAGACAAAAAGAAGAAATACAAACAAAATAAAATTCACATGTATAAGCAATGCAAAAGAACATTCAATACAAAAGAGGTAAGCATAAAGAAGACAATAAACATATATTCAACTAAAGCAGAGGACTCTAGCAATTAACGTTTGCATTTCTAAAACATACCCTATCTCTTCAGCTCCATATAGAAAAAGTACCTACTGTACAAACAAGTAGTAACTTCTCTATAATGCAAGCATTTTCAGCCATGCCTATTATACAAACAAACATAAATAATATACCCTACTGTACAAAGATGATATCAACCTGTAAAGTTTTCCTTGATATATATTGGCCTTCTCAATTCGTTCATCAAGCTGAATAAACACCATTTCAAAACTTCAACATAAATTACAATTTATATCAATAAAAATCTCAAGCCAGAGAATCAAAAGAAGATTTTAGCTTCCAGTTTCAAAGACTATTTCAAAAGGAAGAGAAGGCTCTGTCATTTCTAAAACAAAAATGTGGAAGGTGAGTAAACACAAATTTAAAGTTTAATTTTAATTAAAACACTGAATAGGCAATCCATTGATGATATTGTGTTGTTTAAGTATCACTTTTGACTATAGTTCTATGTTATATCTTTAGGTTGTTCTGTGAAATGTTTTAATGTATAGGTTTTCTCTGTTTATTTTTACAGAGTTACATATTCATTCAAAACTCTAAAATATTTTCAACTAATCATTGATAAGCTTAGAATTTTCAAACAAACAAGATGTTTAAACCTACATCAAGATTTTAAAAGCTGTTTAAAACCTGTTGGTAAAGTATTCACTACTGGAATCTTGTTTTACAGGAAACCATGCAATATTGTGTTAAATTCGAATGCGATGAATTGCTGATTCAATTTTATAGCTTGAGTCTACATACAAAAAGAAGATTTTTAAAACAAAAATCAAATTTTTTAGTTAAGTTTTGGAGGAATAGTTCCAGTTCATCAGAAAATGGGAATTTGGGTATTCTTTGGTGATCTCAGTAGATTGGGATGCTGTATTCTTCAGTGATGGTAGTGGAATGATCAGTGGTGATGGGAAAATTATTGGTTTGGTGATCAGAGCCTTGTGGTGTCTGTGGTGTTTGATTCTAATTCTTAACCCTAGTTTTAACTAGTTGTAGTGTTTTGATCTATGCGGCTTCCTAAGTTGATCGAGTTCAATAGGGTTTGGGGTAATGGAAGTAGGCATGTAAAGGAAGGCACGGCCGGAGTTGTGTAGCCGCTGGTGGTCGTGGTGTCGAGACGACGTGATTTCAGGTTTTGGTGACGAGGCCAATTCGAATTCCAGGTTTCGAGTTTTTACTTGAATTCGAAGTCGAGAGGAGAATGGGGATTCTGCTGGTCTGAGATTGATTTGAGGACGATCTTCGACTTGCTCGACGATGAGGCGATGGCTGGAGGCAATCAACGGTGTGGTGCACGTATACGTGCACAAGCTCTGGTGATCTGGAAATTTTTGTTTGTTTGGGAAGAACAGGATGTGCTCGGGTTTTTACTCGAGTCATTGAGGGTTTTACTCGGAGCACTTCTGCGTTTGACTCGAAGAAAAATGATAAGGGCTCGGGTTAATGATTTTTTTCAGGTTTTATAAACAGACCTGTTCTGTTTTCTTAATTTTAAAATCAAATTTAAAAAAAACAAAGCTTAAACAAGTTTTAGAAACAAAAGTTTAAAAAAATAAACTCGGATTAGTTTGGAAACTTAGTTGGAAATAAATAAGTTTTTATTTCCAAATTGTTTTATTAATTAAAAGTGTTAATTAATTAAGTGTATTCAAATGTAATTTTGAGTTGGAAAATAGGAGTTGAATTGTAAGAAAGAATTTAAATTTAGAGTTTGAATTTTAGAGTTTGAAATAAAATGAAGTTTTATAAATTTTAATATTTAAATAAGTTTGAAAATGTTAGAATACCCTTTGTTATGTGAATTCTAAGAGAAGTGAATTTTTATTCTTTAAACTTCTTTATAACAAAAGTGATACTTTAGCAAACAATTAATTTTAAAACTTTATTAAAAGCAACTGGTATTCATTTTAAATCCTGAAATTTAAAATGAAATTTAAAAGAAAATTTGGAAATGAATGTTTTCAAACATGTTTATAAGTGATAACTAAATCATTAAATAGAATGAGTTTTACCCTAAATTTAAGAAGATTTAATGATTGGAATTTATAAATTATTAAATTTATTTGAATAGACAATTAATGATTTGTAATAATCAAATGAGTAACTATAAGTTTAAAGTTATAAATTAAGGCTTGAGTTAATTAAGTAAGGAAATATTAAATTGTAAGTAAGAGCTAATTAAGTTACAATTAGCATTTAATTAATTAAATAATTAGGATTAATTAATGAGCTCTTATTGGTTAATCAATTTATAATCAATGATGATTTAATATAGGTAAATTTCTTGGGAAAAGTAATTAAAGAAATTTTTATTGTTAATGAAGGTCATTAACTAAGATTTATTTAATAATTAAAGGTCAATTGATTCATTGATAAAGGATAGTTGATTTATAATTAAAGGTTGATTTATTTAAGTAATAAATGATTAAAGGACAATCAATCAAATGATTTGAAATTTATTTATGTTAGTTAGCCATGATTGACGACTTACCTGATTTAAATAAATCAGACAATAAATTGAGCCTACTTATGGATGTTTGGATTATATTGGATGTTGAATTGAATTTATTGTCAAATTGTTTGATATACCTGATATGTGATGCTTTGTGATATATTCTGATTGTGTTGTGATTTGTAATTCATTTATCTGGGATGAATGTAATTAATTATCTGTGATATATATATATATATATATATATATATATCTGTGTATGAGAGATAAGCGTTATAGCTTGTACCGGTTATCAACCATATTTCTGTATTTGAATCTGTGATGATAGAATGATGTTGCACTATTGTGTGCAAAACCCCTGGACTACACCCTACACACACAAATATGCATTTCACGCGGAAATCGGTTAAGTCACAGATTTTTAACAATTTTAAAGATTTAATTCTTGAATCCAAAATAGTTTTGGAATTCGAATTGAAAGGTTTGAAAATAAGAGTTATTTTAAATAACTTAATAAAACTTCAAATTTAAATAATTTGATATGAATTTTAATTCAATATTCGGAATTGAATTCAATGATTTGAAAATTTTAGTCTAAAATGATTATGCAAATTATAAAGGTGTTTCTATGGGTTTTTAATCATTTTAAAAAAGGTATAGTTTAGGAAATCTAAATCTAAATCCAAGTTTTATACTTGAATGGTTTTAACTAATGTAATTCTAATCACTTTTTCCCAAAACAAAACCTATTTGTTTTCAAATAATAATAGCTTTCATTAAAAAAAATATTTCCAAATTATGTTGAAAGGTGTCAAGTTGAAATAGATTTGAAATGTTTTGAGAGTATGAAACGAGTCTTTGATTCAAAGACCGAATGAGTTAATCCAACTTGAATTGGAATTGTTTTGAAAGGCTATGAATGAATCTTTAGAAACGAGTTTGAAAGTTATAAATTAAATCTTAATTTAAAGGTTTAACGAGTTAATCCAATTGAAATGGAAATTATTTTGAAATCCATGAATGGGTCTTTGTGAACCGGGTGAACTTTGTGAATTAAATCTTTCATTTAAAAGATTAAAAGTGGGAAAATTGTTTAAACCATTGAAGGTTGTTGAAATGAATCTTTTTGTTCAAAAGATTGGAAATGGTAATTTGTTTTAACCATCTGAGTGAAAAGTTTTCAGCTTTAAGCTGTGATTTAACTGAGACCCTAGTATCCATATGATTTTTAATATTGCGCTCGTTATTCGGTTTGGCTGGGAAAGGACCCTTGTGTCATATAACCCATTCCGAATAATGATACGTCGTTACGGATAGCATTTGAAGACCGGTGGTGAAGACCGGGTATTTGCGAGAATGATAGGATTACCTATCGATTGTCTCTGCACCGAGTCATGCCGGTATAGGGATTCCATAAGTGATGGGAAGTCCGATCGGGATTATGAATACCCGGATTGCAAGGACTTCTTCGGAAGTGCCTTCGGTTCTGTTCGAACCCGGAACAGACTTGTATGGATTGTGTGTCTGACATTACATTTTGAGATATAAAGCAGATTTATTTCAAATACATTTCTGTTGGTGGCGGAGAATTTATTCTCTTAGCTTAACACCCTTCTCTGAGACGTACGAGCTCGGAGGTTATGTAGTTGAAGGTTATCAGTAATATATTCCCAACTTGGTAATGTGGCATGCTGAGTGCTGTTGATCATTTGTTGATCAAAGCATGGATTTTGTGAAAAGCGTAGCTTTGTGGACGAGACTTCGTCGAACCTCACAACCCAGTAATGGTCAAAACAGGAAGAATGCAGCAAGGTTATTTGGGAATAGCGCCCCTTGAGGGTATGTTCATTTCCTTCTGGATAGAAGTGGTATCATGGTATGGAACCCAAATACTTAACTTATGTGGATATCGCAGATATATATATTACTTTGTGATTGTTGTTGGGGCCCCGGATAAAGGTTGGTTACAACCGGAGGATGGCATACTCGTGTCAGTAGTTACCTAATTAGGAGTAACCCAGCCTTGTGTTGGTAGAGATCCGGTTAGGTTCTCGGGTCGTCCCTCCAGAGACGTACCCATGTGGCAATGGGAAGTTCCTTGGCCTGACCATTTGCTGGAAATTCAAAGAAACAATACGAGCCTTGTACGGTTTTAGTTGTATAACCTGCCATGGAATGTGGTGGTAACCTGCTATTGAACATGGTAGCTATAGTAGGCATAAGTGCGAAATGCCTATGCTAGCTAAGATTTATATTCTATTTTCGAAATGTTTTCCTACACTTTGCACTTATAGTAATAATATCAAAGAAATTTGCGTATCAAGCATGTTTAACTATCATAAGGAGAAATCTCCTCCGATTCTGCGTTTGCATTGTGTGTGTGTGCGGGAGGCCTTATGGTAGTTTCATTTTCCAAAAGCATTGCGTATCTATTTTAAAATGTTTCTTTGTTTGTTTTTAAAGATAAACTATTTTTGTTACTCATACCAGTCCCACAACTGGCCTGGAGTTTATTGTTTCTTTCCTAAACTCTGGGTGCTCACTATTTTCCATACGGGCAATTTAGAGTTAGGTTTTTCAGATAGTCAGGTTTAGTAGGTTATTTGGAGCTATTTCAGTCTTTGGATACGGACGGCACTTGCTTGTCTTTGTGCAGCGTTATTGGAAGTTCGAGCTACTGCTGGAGTTCTTCCTTGAAGACCATCCTAGAGTTATTTGTTACGCTGCTGGTGTTATCTATTTTTCCTTTCCGCTGCTATTTTATTGTATCATATCTCTGATGTATATTGATATCTGTTGTATCAGATATTGTATCAATGTTGTATATCAATGTATTATTGTTTTTCTTCCGCTGTGTTGTTATATTTAATTGTGTTATAAGCTCCGACGACTCAGATTTGAACGGTCGAATCTACGGCATTCGAGAATGATGTGAAGTATGGATGTCAATTTTCGAACGCGAAAAAGCGAATCGTTGCATTTGGTATCAGAGCTGAGGGTTAAAAACTTTAGCTCAGGAGTATAACACATTAAGTAGCTCATTAGAGATAGGATGAGTATACCCTAGAATGAGTATCCCTAAGATATCAGTTGGTATGCCTCAGTAAATTCTCTTGCTATCCACTGATAGTGAGTATGAGTGCAAGAAGAAAATGAGATAGGGGACGGGGGAATACGACTATAAATGGTCAATACCTTGTAACAATAAGGAAACGATCTTTTCTCTATCAATCTCTTTTGTTCAACACCATTTCTTAATTCTTCGATAGTTTCTGGTAGATCCAGGAAAAATTTTGATATATTTAAATGAGACATAAACTCCAAATGGTCAGAATTATTTTTTAGATGTAATTGATTGTTTTGGTTGCTATGGTTGATAGGTATACATTGGTTTTTTAAACTAAAAGTTTTGAAATTGTATCCATATATCTATCTATAGTTTGGGGTCTGATATATGCTACGAATGGTTAGTGTCCCTTCAAACTAATCAGTGCCTTGCATATTTCATAGATCTGGATGACCCGAGTATAGTGTGAAAAACTTAATAGATTCTTTCTTGTATCTATTGTTGATATTCTGATTTGGTAAGCCAATTGCAGAATAGATATTCGGTTTGATTTGATGAATCATCTTTCATCTATCTTTGGATTTTAATTTTGATTGTAGAGAACCCATAGTATTAGCCGAGGCGGAGCAACCTCAAAGGCCAGAAGAGTTGGTGATTATGGTTAGGCTAGTCAGATTCAGGAACCGTCTATGGATGAGGAAGTACCAAAAAAACCCGAGGAGGTATTCGACGATGAAGAGGAGTTCGAGGTCGAGGAAGGACTCGAAGAGGACGAGGAAGAGTTTGAGGACGAAGAAGAATTTGGAGACGAGGAATATTATGTAGAGTTAGAAGATGATGAAGCAATTATTTGGGATTTAGATGATGCCATTGAGGAGCTAGATGGTGGAGCTTTTATCCCTATAGTACCTGATCCAGTGGAAGATTCGGAATTAGACAGTGAGGCGGAGATCAGGGAATTGTCGGGGCCTGAAAGGGAAAGCTCTGATAGTGAGGATCTATAGATGATTAGGATGTTTCCTTTTGGGTAATATGTGCTTTATATATATGCATTTTGACTCAGGATGTCGTGAATGCTAGATGTATGTATATGTATGGTTGGATGAATGACTATAACATTTGTATGAATGCTCCTAGTAACACTTAATATAAAGTGTATTTTGGATAATTTATAAAACTAAAATTGGCAAATTTCGAGGACGAAATTTCTTAAGGAGAGGAACCTGTAACGATCCCGGATTATGACTAAATTAAATTGGGAATTAATTTAATTTTTGAATAAAAATTTGTAAAATTAATTGGTAAATTAATTTGAGTTTCTCCGAATTTAAATTTAATATGTGTTAATTCATTTGATATTAAATCTTATATATATGTGACCTAAGTAGAAAAATAAATAAATATATAAGGAAATGTGTATGTAAGGTAATTCAAATACTTAAGTTAGAAATATAATTATACACATAAGATAAATTACAAAATATGAAGTAAACAAATTTGTTAGATTATAACAACTTAATAAAAATAGAACTTCATTAAATTTCAAATTAACATGACCAAAACAAAATTCAACATAAGATATGTATATATATATAAGACAAAAAGAAGAAATACAAACAAAATAAAATTCATATGTATAAGCAATGCAAAAGAAACAAATCATTCAAAACAAAAGGGGTAAGCATAAAGAAGACAATAAACATATATTCAACTAAAGCAAAGGACTCTAGCAATTAATGTTTGCATTTATAAGAACATACCCTATCTCTTCAGCTCCATATAGAAAAAGTACCTGTTGTACAAACAAGTAGTAACTTTTCCATAATGCAAGCAATTCCAGCCATGCCTATTGTACAAACAAACATAAATAATATACCCTGCTGTACAAAGATGATATCAACCTGTAAAGTTTTCCTTAATATATATTAGCCTTCTCAGTTCGTTCATCAAGCTGAGTAAACACCATTTCAAAACTTCAACATAAATTACAATTTATATCAATAAAAGTCTCAAACCAGAGAATCAAAAGAAGATTTTAGCTTCCAGTTTCAAAGACTGTTTCAAAAGGAAGAGAAGGCTCTGTCATTTCTAAAACAAAAAAATATGGAAGGTGAGTAAACACAAATTTAAAGTTTAAGTTTAATTAAAACACTGAACAGGCAATCCATTGATGATATTGTGTTGTTGAAGTATCACTTTTGACTATAGTTATGTGTTATATCTTTAGGTTGTTCTGTGAAATGTTTTAATGTACAGGTTTTCTCTGTTTATTTTTACAGAGTTACATATTTGTTCAAAACTCAAAAATATTTTCAACTAATCATTGATAAGCCTAGAATCTTCAAACAAACAAGATGTTTAAACCTACATAAAGATTTTAAAAGCTGTTTAAAACCTATTGGTAAAGTATTCACTATTGGAATCTTGTTTTACAGGAAACCATGCAATATTGTGTTAAATTCGAATGCGATAAATTGCTGATTCAATTTTATAGCTTGAGTCTACATACAAAAAGAAGATTTTTAAAACAAAAATCAAAATTTTTAGTTAAGTTTTGAAGGAGTAGTTCCAATTCATCAGAAAATGGGAATTTGGGTAATCTCTGGTGATCTCAGTAGATTGGGATGCTGTATTCTTCAGTGATGGTGGTGGAATGATCAGTGGTGATGGGAAAATTATTGGTTTAGTGATTAGAGCCTTATGGTGTCTGATTCCAATTCTTAACCCTAGTTTTAACTAGTTCTATTTTTTTGATCTGTGTGGCTTCCCAAGTTGATCGAGTTCAATAGGGTTTGAGGTAATGGAAGTAGGCATGTAGAGGAAGGCACGGCCGGAGTTGTGTAGCCGCTGGTGGTCATGGTGTCGAGAACGACATGATTTCAGGTTTTGGTGATGAGGCTAATTCGAATTCCAGGTTTCGAGTTTTTACTCGAATTCGAAGTCGAGAGGAGAATGGGGATTCTGCTGGTCTGAGATTGATTTGAGGACGATCGTCGACTTGCTCGATGACGAGGCGATGGTCGGAGGCGATCAACGGTGTGGTGCACGTATACGTGCACAAGCTCTAATGATCTAGAAATTTTTGTTTGTTTGGGACGAACGGGATGCGCTTGGGTTTTTACTCGAGTCGTTGAGGGTTTTACTCGAAGCACTTCTGCGTTTAACTCGAAGCAAAATGATAAGGGCTCGGGTCGACGTTTTTTTCCCGGTTTTATATACAGACCTGTTCTGTTTTTTTTAATTTTAAAATCAAATTTAAAAAAAACAAAGCTTAAACAAGTTTTAAAAACAAAAGTTTTAAAAAATAAACTCAGATTAGTTTGGAAACTTAGTTGGAAATAAATAAGTTTTTATTTTCAAATTGTTTTATTAATTAAAAGTGTTAATTAATTAAGTGTATTCAAATGTAATTTTGAGTTGGAAAATAGGAATTGAATTATAAGATAGAATTTAAATTTAGAATTTGAATTTTAGAGTTTGAAATAAAATGAAGTTTTATAAATTTTAATATTTAAATAAGTTTACAAATGTTAGAATACCATTTGTTATGTGAATTCTAAGAGAAATGGATTTTTATTCTTTAAACTTCTTTATAACAAAAGTGATACTTTAGCAAACAATTAATTTTAAAACTTTATTAAAAATCAATTGGTATTCATTTTAAATCCTGAAGTTTAAAATGAAATTTAAAAGAAATTTGGAAATGAATGTTTTCAAACATGTTTATAAGTGATAACTAAATCATTAAATAGAATGCGTTTTACCCTAAATTTAAGACGATTTAATGAGAATTTATAAATTATTAAATTTATTTGAATAGATAATTAGTGATTTGTAATAATCAAATGACTAACTATAAGTTTAAAGTTATAAATTAAGGTTTGAGTTAATTAAGTAAGGAAATATTAAATTGTAAGTAAGAGCTAATTAAGTTACAATTAACATTTAATTAATTAAATAATTAGGATTAATTAATGAGTTCTTATTGGTTAATCAATTTATAATCAATGATGATTTAATATAGGTAAATTTCTTGGGCAAAGTAATTAAAGAAATTTTTATTGTTAATGAAGGTCATTAACTAAGATTTATTTAATAATTAAAGGTCAATTGATTCATTGATAAAAGATAATTGATTTATAATTAAAGGTTGATTTATTTAAGTAATAAATGATTAAAGGGCAATCAACCAAATGATTTGAAATTTATTTATGTTAATTAGCCATGATTGACGACTTGCCTGATTTAAATAAATCAGATAATAAATTGAGCATGCTTATGGATGTTTGGATTATATTGGATGTTGAATTGAATTAATTGTCAAATTGTTTGATATCCCTGATATGTGATGCTTTGTGATATATTCTGATTGTGTTGTGATTTGTAATTCATTTATCTAGGATGAATGTAATTAATTATCTATGATATATATATGTGTGTGTGTGTGTGTGTGTGTGTGTGTGTGTGTGTGTGTGTGTATGAGAGATAAGCGTTATAGCTTATACCGCTTATCAACCATATTTCTGTATTTGAATCTGTGATGATAGAATGATGTTGCACTATTGTGTGTAAAACCCCTGAACTACAACCTACACACACAAATATGAATTTCACGAGAAAATCGGTTAAGTCATAGATTTTTAACAATTTCATTCTTGAATCCAAAATAGTTTTGGAATTGGAATTGCAAGTTTTGAAAATAAGAGTTATTTTAAATAACTTAATAAAACTTCAAATTTAAATAATTTTATTTGAATTTGAATTCAATGATTTGAAAATTTTAGTCTAAAATGATTATGCAAATTATAAAGGTGTTTATTTGGGTTTTTAATCGTTTTTTTCAAAAAAATATTATAGTTTGGGAAACCTAAATCTAAATCCAAGTTTTATACTTGAATGGTTTTAACTAATGTAATTGTAATCAGTTTTTCCTAAAACAAAACCGATTTGTTTTCAAATAATAATAGCTTTCATTAAAAAAAAGTTTCCAAATTATGTTGAAAGGTTTCAAGTTGAAATAGAATTGAAATGTTTTGAAAGCTATGAAACGAGTCTTTGATTCAAAGACCGAATGAGTTAATCCAACTTGAATTGGAATTGTTTTGAAAGGCTATGAATGAATCTTTGGAAACGAGTTTGAAAGTTATAAATTAAATCTTAATTTGAAGGTTTAACGAGTTAATCCAATTGAAATGGAAATTGTTTTGAAATCCATGAATGGGTCTTTGTGAACGGGGTGAACTTTGTGAGTTAAATCTTTCGTTTAAAAGATTAAAAGTGAGGAAATTTTTTAAACCATTAAAGGTTGTTGAAATGAATCTTTTTGTTCAAAAGATTGGAAATGGTAATTTGTTTTAGCCATCTGAATGAAAAGTTTTGAGCTTTAAGCTATGATTTAACTGACACCCTAGTATCCATATGATTTTTAATATTGCGCTTGTTATTCGGTTTAGCCGGGGAAGGACCCTTATGTCATATAATCCATTCCGAACAATGATACGTCGTTATAGATAGCATTTGAAGACCGGTGGTGAAGACCGGGTATTTGCGAGAACGATAGGATGACCTATCGATTGTCTCTGCACTGAGTCGTGCCGGTATAGAGATTCCCTAAGTGATGGGACATCCGGTCGGGATTGTGAATACCCGGATTGCAAGGACTTCTCTGGAAGTGCCTTCGGTTCTGTTCGAACCCAAAATAGACTTGCATGGATTGTGTGTCTGACATTACATTTTGAGATATAAAGCAGATTTCTTTCAAATACATTCTGTTGGTGGCGGAGAATTTATTCTCTTAGCTTAACACCTTTCTCTAAGACGTACGAGCTCAGAGGTTATGTAGTTGAAGGTTATCAGTAATATATTCCCAACTTGGTAATGTGGCATGCTTAGTGCTGCTGATCATTTGTTGATCAAAGTGTGGCTTTTATGAAAAGCATAGCTTTGTGGACGAGACTTCGTCGAACCTCACAACCCGGTAATGGTCAAATCAGGAAGAATGCAGCAAGGTTATTTGGGGATAGCGCCCCCTGAGGATATGTCCATTTCCTTCTGGATAGAAGTGGTATCATGGTATGGAGCCCATATACTTAACTTATGTGGATATCGTAGATATATATATATATATATATATATATATATATATATATATATATATATATTACTTTGTGATTGTTGTTGGAGCCCCGGATAAAGGTTGGTTACAACCGGGGGATGGCATACTCGTGTCAGTAGTTACCTAGTTAGGGATAACCCGTCCTTGTGTTGGTAGAGATCCGGTTAGGTTCTCGGGGCATCCCTCAAGAGGCGTACCCATGTGGCAATGGGAAGTTCCTTGTTCCGACCATTTGTTGGAAATATAAAGAAACAATACGAGCCTTGTATGGTTTTAGTTGTATAACCTGCCATGGAATGTGGTGGTAACCTGCTATTGAACATGGTAGCTATAGTAGGCATAAGTGCGAAATGCCTATGCTGGCTAAGATTTATATTCTATTTTCAAAATGTTTTCCTATACTTTGCACTTATAGTAATAATATCGAAGAAATTTGCGTATCAAGCATGTTTAACTATCATAAGGAGAAATCTCCTCCGATTCTGCATTTGCATTGTGTGTGTGTAGGAGGCCTTATGGTAGTTTCATTTTCCAAAAGCATTGCGTATCTATTTTAAAATATTTCTTTGTTTGTTTTTAAAGATAAACTGTTTTTGTTACTCATACTAGTCCCACGACTAATCTGAAGTTTATTGTTTCTTTCCTAAACTCTGGGTGCTCACTATTTTCCACACGGGAAGTTTAGAGTTGGGTTTTTCAGATAGTCAAGTTTAGTAGGTTATCTGGAGCTAGTTCAGTCTTTGGATACGGACGGCACTTGCTTGTCTTTGTGCAGCGTTATTGGGAGTTCGGGTTACTGCTGGAGTTCTTCCTTGAAGACCATCTTAGAGTTATTTGTTCCGCTGCTGGTGTTATCTATTTTTCCTTTTTGCTGCTATTTTATTGTATCATATCTCCGATGTATATTGATATCTATTGTATCATCCGTTGTATCAGATATTGTATCAATGTTGTATATCAATGTATTATTGTTTTTCTTCCGCTGTGTTGTTATACTTAATTGTATTATAAGCTCCGACGACTCAGATTTGAACGGTCGAATCTACGGCATTCGAGTACGATGTGAAGTATGGATGTCGATTTTTGAACGCGAAAAAGAAAATCGTTATAATTATAGTTAGTGTCATCGTTCTATTTTGGGTATTAATGACTGCTTCTGATAAGTCTGTTGATATATCTGGTATCAGTTATGCCGTTACAAGTTTTGATGGAAAAGGAGATTTTGGATCTTTAAAGATGAAGATGGAGGCAGTGTCGAAGAAGGAGAAGACTTATAAAATTATTTCCGCATTTGATAAATTGAAAGATATTAGTAAGCTGTTTTGGAAGAGATAGAAGACCAAGCTCTTACAACATCAGTCGAGTCCTCTAGACGAAGTTCTTAGAGAATTCTCTCAAAAGAAGATGACAAATAAATTATGAGAAGCATTATCTAATGCATGTTAAGACAAGTCTCTCACACATATTTTGGTTTTTGCTTCCCTCTCTTACAAGATATAAAAATAAGAAGATATAACAAATTCCATATCACACATATTTAATCCACTAAAACTAATTGAGTTGTATAAGCTCTTTGAACCTAAATAAAAGTAGCATATGAAGAAAAAGAAATTGATGAACCTTCTACAATTTCCATTTATGCTAGAAAAATAAGAAGAAATTCAATATAGTTCACTGTGTAAAGGTAAGCAATTGATCAACTTTGCAATTAATTAATTTATTGATCCATGTTTTAAGCTATTCACCTAGATGGTTACATAATGTAGCTCATTATGTAAAGCTGTTGTTAAATTTAACCACTATTCCTCCAAAAATTATTATAACATCTATTTTCCTTTCAATATACATTTTGTACACACAAATAAATTGGAGAAAAGTATGCCTATGTACATAGCATATATAGGTAATATGTGACATTCTTGGAGCATATATTTATACTGGGAGGATCAACCTATGGAGCATATCATTGCGAATTGCAATATGACCGCTGTAAGAATTATGAGAACTAAAAGAATCATGGTTATCAGGCATCATATTTTCATGTATTTTTTCGTGTCGGCCTTCATATTTCCATGGGCATTATTTTAATTCTTTTTAGATTATAAATAGAATATCAAGTGATTGTGTTGGAGTTTTGTGTTGTGAAATGTAGATGAAAGCAAAGTAGTAGAGGAGTAGCTTATGTGAATTTTAACTTAATGTGCTTTGTTTTGCAAAAGTTGTATATTCTTAGCTCACGCACAACTGTAAAATGAAAGATATGCTTCGATATGCTTCACTTATGCCTGTATTCATTTCTCCAGTGTATTCGGTGTTTGGGCTATAGGCTTGCTTTCGGCCCGATAAGGCATTTTGTTGTAATATTGCATGTATAAATACTTTGTACATGGCTATTGTAAACATTATCAATTCTCTATAAAATCATAAATCATTGCAATAAATCAAATATTCTTTTTCTCAAAATCATATTACGGTATCGGAGCATTATATGCCTAACAGAAAAAGGCATGCCATTGATCAAGATTAGATCTAATATCACCACTTCAAGATCAGGCTGCACTTTTGAATCATCCGAGAATTAAGTGAATTCTCATCATCTTCTTTTTCTGTTTTGCTTATTCCGTTCATACATGTCCCAAGATCAAGATTTAACCAATCTGATTGGTTTACTCACCGCTTAATCTTCTTGTTGTGCCTCGCCTAGGAACTCTTGTCGGACCTTCCTCGTCATCCAAGAATTACCTAGCTGTTCAGCATCTTTTCTTCAACAATCCTCCTATAATCACTTTTCTTGATTCTTGTATCAATGGTTGAAGGAGATCAAGACATCTCTGCTTCCTCTAGCACCTACACCAATGCCAAAACAAATCACACTCAAGAACTGCTGAAAGATATAATTAAGCCTCAAGGTCAATTGCTGTCTATTTAACTTGATGAAACCAATTTATTGCTTTGGAAGTTTAAAATTGAAACTGCAATCAAAGCATATGGTCTGGAGGAATATGTCCAAGGCATTGTAATCACACCACCAAAGTACACTACAGACAAGGTGGGAAGCTTATTAGCAATCAAGAATTCATAATACATCAACGACAAGATAGTTTAGTCAGTTCTTAGCTAATATCATCTATAAGTGCTAATCTACTTCACCAATTGATTGGTTGTAACTCATCACATGAGATCTGGTCCACAATAGAGTAGATATTTAGCACTAAGTCGGCAGCCAGGATTATGTACTACAAGAGGCAATTGCAAAATATCAAAAAAGAAAACCAGTCAATGAGAGACTAACTTGTAAAAGTAAAAACATTATGTGACCTTTTATCATCTACAAGACACAATGTCAGTGATACTTAACACGTTCTATTAATTCTAGGAGGATTAGATGATGAATATGGGGCAGTCATAGCTGTAATATTATCTAAAGAAACACAGCCATCAATTCAGTATGTCCACTCTACACTTCTTGCTCATGAAGGTAGATTGGAACAAAAGAAACCAATTATATCAAACATGTCTATGAACTTTACCACTAACAGTAAACTCAAGAATCAAGAAAAAGCGCCCAACAATAGAACTCAACGGTATAATAACCAGAGGGGTAGTTAGTCCTCCAGATCAAGAGGAAGAAGTGGAAGATGGTATAATAATAGTGGGAACAATAGACCTAGATGTCAGATTTGTAAGAGGCTTGGTCACACTACAAATAAATGTTACATTAGATTTAATATCAACTACATTCCATCAAAAAATGGCAACAGTGCAAGAAATTACAACCCTAGTGCAAATATGATAAATGTTCAACAAGAAGTTAAAGGTCAAAGTGACTGCACAGCAATGACAATGCAAAAATTGAAGTTCATGACGATAATTGGTATTCGGATTATGGTGCAACAAATCATGTAACTAGCAGCTTGGGGAACTTAAATTTTGGCAACAAGGAATATAAAGGTACACAATCAATACTTATGGGTAATGGTAAGTCTTTAAAAATTACACACTGGAAGTGCAAATATAACAGGAAAAAAACAGTTATACTTGCATAATTTATTGAGAGTACCATCTGTCAAGAAAAATCTGTTAAGTTTGTCACAATTTGCCAAAGATAATAATGTATTTTTTGAATTTTTACCCAAGATACCGTCTAGTTAAAGATATTCTAACAAAAGACATTATCTTGCAGGGTAGAGAAGTTAAGGGGTTGTATACTTCCATTGTTGCTAATTCAAGAATATTTGGATGTAAAGAAAAATGGTGTAATAATTTTGAAATCAAATTTGTGAATGACTGTAAGACTTTTGATACTTGGCATTGTAAGCTTGGTCATCCTCATGCAAATATTGTTAAACATGTGTTGAATGAAAATAATATCTCCTTTAACAATATTTCAACTCTATATATTTGTACTTATTATCAAATAGGCAAGAGTCACAAATTACCATTTATGGACTCCAAAGTTAATTGTAACAAACCACTAGAACTAGTTGCAACTGATTTATGGGGTCCAGCACCTATACCGACTGACTATGGGTATAAATATTATATTTCTTTTGTTGATGCATACTCAAGATATGTGTGGATATATTTCTTGAAAACAAAATCTGAAACATGCAATGCAGTACAACAATTCATAGTGTAGGCAGAAAAACAAACAAATTGTCAGCTAAAAGTACTGCAAACAGATGGTGGTACAGAATTTCTACCCTTGAGGGAATATTATTAAAAGAAAGGTATTATACATAGGAAAACTTGTCCATACACTTCTAAACAGAATGGTCTGATTGAAAGTAAGCATAAGCACATTGGGGAAACAGGACTAACACTGCTAGCAAATGCATCACTACCACTCAAGTTCTGGTCTGATGCATTTGCTACTATAGTTTTTTTAATTAATAGACTACCTACAAAAGTCTTAAAACTAAAGTTTCCATCAGAAGTTATTTACAATATTAAATTGGACTATTACAGTTTAATAGTGTTTGGGTGTTTATGTTTTCCCTATCTAGGACAATACAATTCTCATAAACTAAGTTTCCAATCATCACCATGTACATTCTTAGGCTATGCAGCAAACCAAAAAGGTTATAAATGTTTACCTAGTAATGGTAGAATGTTTATCTTTAGGCATGTTGTTTTAAATGAATAAGTGTTTCCTTTTAGCAACTCAGTAACCAAAACATCCCAAAAGGTTTACAATGCAAAGTGTCGTTTATTATCCATACCTATGGTGATTGACAAGCCAGCTCATATTACTGGAGAAGGTACTCGAGGCAATCAATGTTCACAACATAAAGTGTCCTCTTCAGAACCAGGTCATGGATAAGCTGAATCACCTAACATATCATCTCAAATGCAACAGTCAGATAATCAAATGCAACAAAGTCCAAGTCAGTCATTAGATGATTCACTATCAACTAATAAGCAATAAGAAATAGAAATGAATAATAGTGGTCATCAACACATCACCAAAAGAACTGGACATCACATGATCACCAGAGCAAAAATTGGTATATTCAAGCTAAAATTATGCAGTATAACTCTAGAAAATGAAGAGCCAAGCACATATAGTCAGGCTATACAAAATGAAAAATGGAAAACAGCTATGAGTGAAGAATACGATGTCTTATGAAGAACAAGACATCAGATCTTGTTCCTCATCCTATTGATAAAAATATAGTATGCTACAAATGGACATACAGATTAAAAAGAAATGTTGATGGTTCAATTTCTAAATATAAGGCAAGATTAGTGGCAAAGGGTTACTCACAACAAAATAGTTTTGATTTTACTGAAACTTTTTCCCCAGTTATGTAACCTTCCATTATCGGAATTGTTCTCAGCATTGCCTTATATAGAAATTGGAACATAAAGCAACTAGATGTAAAGAATGCATTTTTAAATGGTGTTCTGCAGGAAGAAGTTTATAGGGAGTGGCCCTATGGATTCATACAAATAGGAAATGAAAGACTTGTATGAAAGTTGAACAAAGCAATTTATGGTCTCAAACAAGCTCCAAGGGTTTGGTTTGAAACGCTAAAATCAACATTAGTCATTCTGGTGCTATTACTTATATACTAATTTATGTTGATGACTTATTGTTACAGGTAGTGATGAACTGGAAATCAACAGTCTTATTCAACACTTAAAACAAAGAATTCTCAATTAAAGATCTTGGGTGCCTCGGCTACTTTTTAGGAATTGAAGTAAAAAGACCATTAAAGTATCTGATTCAACTCAGTCAGAAGAAATATATCAATGAAATCCTAATTAGAGATAAAATGGATCAATCAAATTCAATTTCAACACCCATGATAACCAGTGCTCATCTATCAAAGACTAAAGGAGAAATAATCACAAATGCAGTCGGTACATGAGTATAGTTGGTGCTCTTCAATATGCAATAATCACCAGACTAGAAATCTCGTTCAGTGTAAATAAAGTGAGTCAATTTATGCGAAGTGCAACAGATGAGCATTGGAAAGATGTTAAGAGGATACTGAGATATCTTAAAGGAACTCTAAACTATGGCCTAACTATCGAGCCATGCAAAACTATCAACATCACTGGCTATGCACATGCAGACTGGGGAAGTGACACCGATGATAGAAGATCAACAAGTGGATACTGTATCTGTTTAGGTAAAAACTCTGTTTCATGATGTTCAAAAAAATAGACAATTGTATCCAGATCAAGTACAGAGGTAGAATATAGGAGTGTGGCTAATGTAACTGCAGAAATAATGCGGATAAATTCATTGTTGAGTGAACTACAAATCAAAACTGAACGAAAGACTACAATACGGAGTGATAATCTTAGCACAGTGTCATTTATTGATAACCCAGTTCTACATTTCAAAACTAAACATATAGAATTAGACTTGTTCGTGAACAAGTTACAAGAGGAAATCTAGATATCAATCACATACTTGCAACTTACCAAGTCATTGATATTCTAACAAAGCCACTGTCAAAGGCCAACTTTACTCGTCTCAGAGGAAAGCTGTGTTACAAACCTTGACAGTCAGGAAAGACGTGACCTTTCTCACTACTCTGAGCCAAGGAAGGAGCAAATCTCCCAAGCAAGACTATAATCAAACATCAACTCCGACTCTCGTCACCAAGGAGCCAGCATGTCTTTTAAGATATATGAAAGATTAATCTTTCACCTTTTAGTCATGAGATCTCATGAGTCTCAACAATTTTGAGCTCTGAATTATAACAATATGAAGGAAGCGAGAACATTTTGCAAGAATATCTTATAAATTGCCCTCGGGCCCACTGAAGCTCACACAGCCACTCACGTAAAGGAGGAAAGGTCACAAATTTGTATCAGATTTGAGTTATTTTGATGTAATTTGGCAGTGGTGCATTCTTTGAAGAAAATTGCAAACCCTAGCAAGAGAGCTAAGTTTGAAGGGGGTGTAAAATGAAAGACATGCTTCGCTTCTGCCTGTATTCATTTCTCCAGTATATTCGACGTTTGGGCTATGGGCTTGCTTTCGGCCGAATAAGGCATACTCTTGTAATATTGCCAGCATAAATTCTTTGTACATGGCTATTGTAAACTTTATCAATTCTCTATAAAATCACAAATCATTACAATAAATCAAATATTCTTTTTCTCAAAATCATATTATCAACTATTCATACAACGTGTTGATTTCTAGAGACATCATGTTAAAGATCACTGTAGAATAGTTACTCAGAAATCAAATATCTATAGAGAGAGTGATTTGCAAAAGTATAGCTGGAAAGACAACCTACCTCTAAGCATGAATTGTTTTCTTACAGATTATAGATGGTTAATACATTAAAGAAAAAATGTTTTGCACAAATATTTAACCATGTTTTTACATTGAAATAATGTGTGGTTAATTTAAATTTTTATTTCTAAGTTGCAACATCTAATTTTTTGTTAGTTTGAATTTTATTTGTATTATTAATTAATAAATAACGAATTTACAAATTATGTTTAATTGTTAGATCCTATTTTTAAGTGTAGAGAGACAATTTGAATTTGTAAAGAAGCTTAACTATTAGATCCTATTTTAAAGGGATTTTAAGATTTGTTAATATTTGTATAGGGACATTTTTGGTAGTTCACACTGACACCAAAAAAGTGTGACACCAAAGGTATTACAACTATTAATAAAGATTATGGAAAATATTTTCATGTATTTTTTTGTGTCGGCCTTCATATTTCCGTGGGATTTATTTGTATTCGTTTTGGAGTATAAATAGTATGTCAAGTGACTGTGTTGTAGTTTTATGCTGTGAAATGTAGATGAAAGCAAAGTAATAGAGGAGTAGCTTATGTGAATTTTAACTATTCATACAACACGTTGATTTCTAGAAACATCACCATGTTAAAGATCACTGTATAATATTTACTTAAAAATCAAAATAAATTGATCAAATTCAAATTCATATTCTTGCAATACGAGCATTACGGCATGCGCTTTGCGCGTGATGAAGGCACCCGAATTGTTTTTGTACGAATTGTATTTGTTTAATTCATTTAAACGAAAATGTTTTCCACTAATATTTGGTTATATTTTTGTGTTGAATCACACATAGTTAATTTGAATTTTTATTTCTAAGTAGTAATACATAACTTTTTATTAGTTTAGAATTTTATTTATTTTATCGATTTATAAAAAACGAATTTGCAAAGTAGTTTATTTGTTAGATCCTATTTTTAAGTGATATTAAGATTTGATAAATATTTATAGATGAAAATTTAAATTTGTAAATGAAGCTTAATTGTGAGATCCTGGTTTAAGTGATCCTAAATTTTGATGATATCTAAAAAGAAGCATTTTTGGTATTTCACGCTGACAATAAAAGGGTGTGATACCAAATGTATTACAACTAATAATAAAGAAATACATATAAGGGTATTTTTGGAACTTCACGATCGGATCAAAATTTGTGTTTCTATTCCAACTATTAATAAAGATATGATGCCACAAATTGTATATAATATAAATTCAGCAACCTTGCCATAAGCTAACAAATGTTTATGCCATATGCTATTAAGTTTGCAGCCTCAGTAATATTCCATGGGTTCACCAAAAATGCACAAGCTCCAAAGTAGTTTGTAATATTGATTCTGTCAGCACCAGCTCAATGTATATAACATTTAAACGGGACTTTTCATTTATTCTGTCAGCATATTGATTTTATTCACCAAAGTAGTTTCTAATTGTACTTGCATTGAAATCAAGGTTAATTTTTACATCTATAAGTCATTATTTGTTTTTTAAATCTAGTGCGCGAGCAAGCGTCTTAGTATCATTGTTGACTGACGTGTTTTCTTTAATATTTTTTATGATAAGACAAATAAACTTTTGTTTAATATATAATTGAGAATGAAAAATTGTGGTTTTTGCTTTCAAATCACACAACCAAACGATCGGTTTTTCAACCATTGTACGATTGTACTAGTACTTCTACTTTATTTCTGATAATGTAAATCAAGTTTTAGTCTGATGCATTATCATTGCATATAATCTAAAATTAACGAAAAATTACCGTGGTTGTACCATCTAGGAAGACTTATTCTAGAATATTTTATGGATTCAAATATATGAATAATGATAAAGTAATTTTTTTTTTTAGATCTAAGCAAAGTGGCCTAAAATATTAGGAAAACGGAATTTATGGGATCAAAGGCCCAATTTGAAGGCGTACATGTAATTTTAATATGAAGGAAGACGGCCTAGGTTTAAGTTCCAGGTCCTATAAATTTCTGTTCAACCTCCGACCCTATCGTCTTCATATTTCGGCTGCCTTTTCTCATTCTACTCCTTCAAAATTCTCTGGTAACGACACTGGCACTGTTATTATTATTGTTTCATGTTGTTTATTTCGATCTATATATCAATTGATCACTCAACCTAAAGCCCTAATCTGGTCAAATGAATCAGATCGATTGTGATTCTCGCCCCAATTCTGTTTCATCAAATTACCCAGGTTTATGCATTTGATTCGATTAGTTTATGTGTTGTTCTATTTCCATTTTAAAAAAATAGGGATTAGTAGTTTTGTTCAGTTTATGCGTGTATCATAATTTGCTATAACGCAAGTAATTTCTGTCATTATGCTTGAATCGTTAATTCTGTAACATGACTGACTTTTATACACCCATAGCATATGGGAACTTTCCTTATTTTATTTTTTTCGTAAATGAAGCTGTTTTTCGAAATTTGAGAACCCAGCTAAGCATCATTTTCAATCATGCGTTTAGGTGTTTAAGAACTTGAGAGATCGGCACAAGTTTCCTAGGAGATAGATTGGGTAAGCAAATATTTGTTTTTTATAACTTATAATAAATATTTATAAGTAATTTTAAACAAGTAAAAGCAATAGGGGCATTTCACTAGAAGGACAAACTTTGCAGTCCAATTAGTTTCTAGGACACACATCCACAGAAATTAATTTCAAGGCCAAAATCAGTAGAATAATTACTTTTAAGGATAAAGTCTGTAGTCCAATTACTTTCAAGGACATAATTTCTCAGGTTTTTGGGCCTTAGAAACTAATTATTTTGCATTTTGTCCTTAAAAGTAATTATCTCATTTTTGTGTCCTAGAAACTAATTGCACTTGCTAAAGAGGCCCTTGTGGCTAATTTCCACAAAGAGAGCAATATCTTTGGTGTTCAAACAAGATTCTACTAAACAATATATTCATCATTCTTTTTAATGGATATAGATTTAATTGTATAATTTGTGATATGTTCATTATGCATAAGCCATACTTGTCAAACGTCAGTTTCTTTTGCATTTTGCATCAATGACTATAGAAGCACTTGCACATAGAATGCATGTGTTATCAGACATTGATGCACAAAAAGATAGTTGTTTAATCATTAGTAGTTAGAAAACCATGGGGATTGATCCATTGGCTGTTATCTTTTTTGTGATAACCATCTACTAAATCCATTCCACGTTAACTACTACCTATTTGCTTTTTTGCATGCGTATTGATTTAGTAGTAAGAATGGTATAGCTTATTTGATCAATTTCAAAAAATTGAACTTAGTATTGAAATGATTTTTGAAATTCTTCTATATTTGAAGTGTTGGTATGAAATAGTATGGCTCAGTTTGGGTGCTGAGTCCCTACATAGCTCTTGAGAATGCTGCAAATTTCAATAATGGAATGTGCCAATTATATTATTGGGTTCCGCTTGTTTACAACACGTTTGACATTATATAACGACTTTTAGATTTCGTCCACGTACTGTGGTATATAACGACTTTTAGATTTCGTCCAAGTTATAGTGTATTAGATTTATAAGAAAAACAATTGACATTTGCATTGCTGACAATTAAAATATCCGCACTTAAGTGAACAAAACTGCAACCATTGGGTTGTAGAAATTGTTAATGCAACATTTAATTTTTTTTTCAAGAAGTAAAACCACATATTTTTATTATTGAACGATCTATCTAGAATTTATCATTGTTTAATATCGATATATTTTACTATGTCTGAAAAATTAATATAATGGTGTTTAAAAACTAACCGAAAATCTATTGAATGATCGAGCATGCTTCTCCATTTCTATCTGTTTTGCATTGAACTTCGGAAAAAAATACAAGGTTGTGCATATTTTGATATTCAAGTTTCATAACATCCGCATTCAATGAAATATACATAAATAAGTATACATTTTGGAATATATCGATGAAAGTTCAAGTTCATTAACATTTGAATATCAACACACAGTATAGCTTCACTTATGGTTTGAGAATTATCCTGAATAAGTGTAAAGTGGCTCCATGAGTTGGTTGGAATTTTTATTATGTTGGTTGGATTTTATTTTTTGGGCCAAATTGCATTAGGCTCAATTTTATTCTTTGTATCATCACTATTATTGTAGGAGATGTTGTGGTATGGGTTTTTGAATTTAACATGGTTTTTTGCTTGTTTTTAAATGCATCTGGTAGACTACTTCGTATACGTGTGTGTAATTACATTATATACATAACGTACGAGCGTTATGGTACGTGATTCGCGCGTGATAACGACACGTGCTTTATGCGGGAATTATTTTTCTATAAATTGAATATGTCAGATTAAGTGGTATTAAGATTTGGTAATATTTGTAGAGGAAAATTTTGAATTTGAAAAGAAAATTTAGTTATTAAATCTTATAATTAGCGACACTAAGGTTTGATAATATCTGTAGAGGTTTATCTATTAGATTCCATGTTTAAGGGTTATTAAGATAGATTCAGTAATATTTGTAGATGAGAAATTTGAATTTGCAAAAAAAGTTAGATCCAAATTTTAAGCGACATTAAGATAGATGGGCATTTTTGGTAGTTCACGCCGATAAAAAAAAGTGTGACACCAATGGTATTACAACTATTATAAAGAATACATGTGAGTTAGTCATATGTAGAGGTGAATTAGTCATATACGTTGCGTGTGTGATTACATTATACATATAACATATATGATGTGTACGTAAAAGTACATATTTTTAATTTTATATTTATTTACTTTTATTCAAATAAAGGTCGTAATTGGATATTTTACATGTTTTTACCAAAAGCCAAATATTATCAAATCACCATTCATTCATCTTCATTTAGGGGTAAAATAGTAATTTTGTGCATGTATTAATTTTAAGATTATTTATTTGCATATTTTATTTTTATTTGTAGAAATTTTGATGAAAAATGAAAATGACTTCATGTATGTATGCATGCGCAAAGGTTGGAAGGCAAAAGAATGAAGAAATAAAAAAATTCATGAAATCATGGAAGATCCCATCTACTCACCGTGATCCACTATTAAGAGCTAAACCACATATTTAGCGGGAGAGGAACATGCACATGCATGAAATTAAACCATCATTAAATGTGCATCTACCTCTGATTCCCACTAACATGTGTATTAACTTTTGATAGTGGATCATGGTAAGTGTGTAGGTTGGGTATTACATGAATTCTTTTATTTCTTCCTCCCTTTGTTTTTCAACCTTTGTGCTTCGTGCTTTACTATTAAAATTAGTAAATCTACTTTTTATCGTACTAATTGCTGCAGTTTACCGGTTTAGCATGAAAATCATGACTAATCGATTGGTAATGGATTCATAATGAGAAATTTACTGTAATCGTAATGATTCGATTCTATATATTTGTGCAAACTATAATACATTATAAATGATAAAGCTGCACAATTTTTCTCTTCTATTTATGATCCAATATAGAGATTGAATTTTTAATGAGTCAATTTTACTTGTTAGTGTAAGAACTATTAAAATTAGTAAATCTACTTTTTATCGTACTAATTGCTGTAGTTTACCGGTTTAGCATGAAAATCATGACTAATTGATTGGTAATGGATTCATAATGAGAAATTTAACGTAATCGTAACGATTCAATTCTATATATTTGTGCAAACTATAATACATTATAAATGATAAAGCTGCACAATTTTTCTCTTCTATTTATGATCCAATATAGAGATTGAATTTTTAATGAGTCAATTTTACTCGTTAGTGTAAGAATCAATACTTAAATTTAACTTTAATTATATATAGTCTCCATAGTGGATTGTGATTATGAAAGGAGTGCTTTTATTACTTAAATTGTAATACAAAACACAAGTATTGAGTTAAATGCAATTTGGTCCAAATTTCAAATTCAACCCCCATGATAAAAGTAAGGAGACCACTATCGTGAGTCGCTCAAATGTGAGTGAAAGCTTACTCGTCGACAGCTGTCATTTGTCCTTTTCATTTTAGTCCAAATTGGTCGGATTTGGAGCCATATAGATATGTGCATTTTGGGTTGAAATGATAAAGGATGAAGAACGGCTATCAGCAACTTCTCAGTAGCGTTGAAGCGACTCGGTATAGCAGTTCTCTAGGTGTAAAGCATCTATTAATTTCGCTTCAACACGACTGAGAATGAGAAGCTTATTCGTTGATTGTTTGTTTTTCCTTTTAATTTCAATCCAAATTCATTTGAACTGATCCATGTTCTCGTGGTTTATTGGACTAAAATAAAACAATAAAAACAAATGATAAGTGTCCGCTAGTAAGCTTCCATTCACGTTTGACCGACTGGCCATAACAACCTCCTTCACCTAATCTTGATTGTTCCTAGATCGTAAAATGGATTGCTTTATTTGAAGAGAGCCGTCGAACTTAATCGGACAGTTGCCTATACGGCCAACTCGTGTCATGTGATTGGTTGAGTCCATTATTATTACTTTAAATCTAGATAGTGATATCAATAGTTGCTTTATGCACAACTATTGCTAGTATTCCTGTTATTTGAATTAACTCATGTCAGTCTAGGTTGAAGAAGTCGCATTCGATTTTTCCATCAACTCTCTTAGTTACAAGATTCTATTCTTGTAACTAATTGCATCGTTATATATATATAGAATAATTGTAGTTCCCGTTCGACTGTCAATGGGATATGGGAACGATATGAAATCATTTTTGCGGTTTGTCCCTGCATGAGTTGAGCGACTTTTATTCTATTCTTTATTGGAAGCATACGTATTTGTTTATCCCTTTAAATATAACTTTAGTCTTTTGTGCTGAAAAGTTCTAATATGAAATAAAACCTAGTTGATATGATCTAATTATTGGTAGGATCATTTCTGCAGAATTTTATATCTTTTAGAAATTCTAACCTATTCAAGTCTGGTTAAAATAAATATTTTTATAGTCCATATTGGGCTATAATTTTGAATATGTTTAAAGTTTTAGATTGTCTTTAAATTTTGCGTAGATGTTCATGGTTATAGTAGATACTATATTCTAAAAAAAATACTAATTTCGATGGCAACTAGCAAATTTGTGTTTATCTTCTTTCGTGGGGAGCTACAGCTTAATGATTCTTTTTATCTGTTGCTTATCCGTTGAAATCAAAGCAATGAAAAATGATATATGATGAAGCATTTACACTTGAGTGCTAATATATAGATTTTTTTTATGTACCATATTTCTCTTATTAAACATTTTTTCTGTTTCTTCCTTTAAATTATTTAAATATACAAGATTGCAATGTTCAAAAAGTAACAACATTGTCTTTGGAATTTGGGCACAAACGCGTAAATTCTTATGTGTTCCTTATATTTCAGTTTTTCTGGATTTGAAAGATTTTAATAACAGCCTATAAACTTAGAATTTATTGCAATTTAGTGATAACTAGTTAGAAAACTGATGGATTCCACTGATTGTTGGGATTGAGCTTCAAACTCTTATTGAATCCATAGCCAATATTAGTGGTGCATTTGTGATGCATTTAATGGAGTGGATTCTCTCTTCTTCATCAAACAAGATCTTCGTCGCCCTCTTCTTCATCAGGATCTTCGCCGCCCTCTTCTTTTTTGATCGCACTTCATCGATCGCCCTCTTCTTCAGCAATCGCCCTTTTCATTTTTTTTATACTTAATTTGTGGATAATTTTTTTCTATTGGTGTAATTATCTAACGATCACATCCTTGGGAATCCAGGATGTTCATGCTTTCACTTCTTACGCTTTTTTTTCTCGTCGAGTTATTAAATGTAGTTTATAATTGTATAATGTGTAATTTTTATGAGAATATCATTGAAGTTGATGGGATTAATTTGGAAGAAAGGTATAGTTCTCATACAAAGTGTAGCTGCAAATGACCCTGAAAATTATATAAGAAGAAGAAGTTCTAAAATCACCCAATATTTTAAGATCTTCAACACTTTCATGTACATTGCACCTTTTAAATATTACCCTTAAACCATATCCACCTATTCAATGTAAGCACAAAACTAATGCTTACATATACACATAACAAGTGATTGCTTCTGAGCTATGAAATTCAAAGGATGCCAGAAATTTCAGCTCTGCTACTTACATTATAAATATTCTTATAATGAAATTCAAATTTCGACAACTCAATTACCTTCTTAGTCAGTATACTAATGCTTTTAATTGTGAATTTTGTTGAGCCACAAATGTGTAAGACAATCAGTGTGGAAAAAGTGCAAGATATGTTCTTGTCTTCATTCGGGATTGGGACTTTTGCCTCTGGTACTAAACTAAAAAAAATGGTCAATGGATTTCAAGTTTAATTAAAGATCAGTTTCAATGTATTCCTTTTAATTCTTTATGTAGTCCCTTATATGTGGTTGGCAGGAATATTGACCTAATAGCGTCTACCATCTGTACAATTTGTAACATTACATGCTATATAATAACATATACTAGTATACATGAATATTGTCAAAATCACTTTACTTGACTCTAAAAGAACAAAGAAAAAACTGTTGAACCACGTTAATTTGTAGTAAGAACAGTTTCTCCATTGTTAAAATAATATTTTAATGTATTTTATGTAAATTTGGATTGTAGATGATTACATGTAATCTATGTCTACTTGGGAAGCAGTAATAATGCAACATGAAAGGCATCAAATTTAATAATCTGTGTTTTAAATTTAATTTGATTCGATAATTTTAATAGCAAATTTGGAATTTGATTTAATAATCATGTTTTAATAAATATTTAAGTTGAAGCATTTTATCTTTTTAAATAAATAAATTGTTTTCTGTTTATAATATATATATTTGTATGAATTGTAAATTGATAAACTTTGATTTGGAACTCAATAAATAAATCAATTATCTAATCTTAATTTATATTTGGTAAATTGGAAATTTGATTTAAACTTAACATTTAACTTTTCAGAGACAATTCAATAAATAATTATATAGTTTATATTAAAGGAAAACCTTATTTGTTTAAATTTATATTTAATTAACTTGAATATGGATTTAAATTAGATTAACATTAAAAGCTTAGTTGTAATTTCTTTTTAAATTATTGCTTGAATTTATATGTAAGAATTTAAAATACAATTTACAAATAATTTTAATTTATTAAGTAATAGAAGTAATTTATAATCTCATATATAAATTATTTAGAATTGTTTAATTTGTTATTTTCAAATGATATTGAGAATACTTAGTTTTTATAAACATAAATAAATTTTGTTAGAAATAGGATTTGCTATTTCAAAATTTAATAAGAGTTATACATGCACACATATATAACTTGATTTTTATTTTGAAGTTTATAATTTAATTTGAATTTGACTTTGATGTTTTGAAATGTAAAAGAAATAAATATTTAAAAATATTTGAATAAGCTTATATTCTTAATTTTTTGTCTCGTTTCCTTTTTAATAAGTTAAAAGGGGAGGAACTCATTTATTTTTTACATAAGAAATAACAAATTTAGAATTTAACTTCTTATAAAACAATTTAAATTAAAGTAAAAATACTCTTAATACATATGTTAATTTATTTATACCTAATTGACATATGTAAGCATAGCTGAACTAAAGTGACAAATGTTAGAATTATAACAAGTGTCCCCTTTAATTTTAATTTTCTTTAATTAAATCAAAAACTTGTTTATGTAAACATTTTTCTTCTTTTCTTCATAAACTTGAGAAAGTTTTCAGATTTAAAAATATGAATTCACCTTCCACAAAACAAAGTTTACCTATTCAAGTAAAAATCTGTAGTTCTCCTCTCAAACAAATTTGATAACCTATGATCCTCAAACCCAAAAGCTATCTGAATCATTTCAAAACCTGGAATTCATAAAGAAAATCAAGTTTTACCTGTAGCTCTTCAAATTCAATACCTGGAAAATCAATTTGTAACTTCAAAGTCCTGCATTTTTGTTTTGAAAAAAAAATATCCATGCCTGCACTTTTCTGGAACCTGCATGCAATGATAAAAATCAGGGAACATGCAGATGAGATCTGGAAGCTAGCATTTGCAGTTAAATCAAGATGAATGTTTCAAAAGGGAAACAAGCTGCAGTTTTTAAAGAACTCAGGATCAAGTTTTTCTAAAAATAAGTTGCTCTGCTCAGGAAATCTGTATGTAACAATTTTTACTAAATAAACTTTAAGTATTAAATTAGTTGCTTGTTTATTTCTGGAATTAAGTGTGTTTGCATGTTATCTTTCAAGTTCATTTTTGATTAATATTGAATGTATGCACGCAGTTGAATATGTGATATTGTCTGATCAGGATTCAGATTTGAATTCTGTTCAAAAATCATGTTATCATACTCAAATCCTGATTATAGTTTAAGATATAAACATAATATGTTATGTAAAATAAGTTAGAGTTTAAACTTTATTAATATAAGAAGAAAAATAAAATAAAGGGAAACCTGTAATGTCTCTAGAAGTAGTATGAAACTACAGAACAAAAATTTTTATATACAGGTAAGAATTTAATTATATAGGATTCATTGATGTAAGATATTAAATCAATTACATAAATCAAAACTGGAATTCTAAAACTAAATTCAGAAAATTTAGTTTAAATTTGAAGGGGAATTTCTGTATTAACTGTAATTGTGTTTTGGTTAAATCTGACAAATCTGGGTGATTGGAGTGGCAAAATTTGATTATGGTGATGGAGTAGTGAACTAAGATGTGGGAAAAAAATATGGGATGATGGATTTGTTATGGAAGCAGTAGTAATTTGGGGTTATATTCTTTTAACCCTAGTTTCTGTGAGCAAAAGAAATTTGAACACCACAATCTAAATATGTGATCGAGTTCTTCGGGGTTCTAGCTGGGGATAGTCGAGGTATGGAGGGGTTCATGGCCGGCGATGAAGTTCTTCTGATAATCTGAATTTTGGGGTTTTTGAGGGAAATTGCAGTGTCGACCCATTGTTCCAGTTTTCGGTTCAAATGCTCAAATTTGGATTTGGAAATTCTGCAGTGGAATGGAGGGTCGGAGACGAGTTGGGGAGTGGTCGGCGACATGCGTGAGTGGCACGAGGGGTCGGAGTTGGGTAAAGGGATGGTGCAGGTGCACGAGTTTATGGTGTGCATTCTGTGTTTTGGGGAAGAAGGATTTCTCGTGTTTTTGTTCGGGGCGACTCGTGTGTGGCTCGAAGTATTGAGGTTGGGGACTCGAAGCTTTTGGGTTTGGAACTCGGGGGAAACTGTTGCTATGGGTGGGGGTATTGATGTTTCAGGTTTATGAGTAAACCTGTCAGTACAGTTTTTTTTTTTTTTGAAAAAAAAAGAAGAAACTGACTATATTTAAATATGAATGAATTCAAAGGGATGTGTTACTCGAGTTTTACTCGAGATATTTTGGGTTTAGCTCGAACTATATTTAGGTTAGGCTCGAGCGAATTATTTAAGTTCGAGTTAGTTACAGGATTAGATCCTATTATGTTTTCAAATTCAAACTGAAATTTAAAATATTTAGCAAAGATTTAAAATACGTTTTAAATCTAATCTTAAATTACGAATTCAAGTTTAATTTGAATCTTAAGCAGGAAATGAATGAAGTTTTAAATTCAAATTTGTTTAAATAAACTTTAGAAGGGTTTATTGTTTAGAAATGTTTTAAAGGAAATTTGAATTTAAATTTGAAATTGACATATAAAAGAATGTGTTAAACAAGTTTAAATTTGATTCAAATCTAGTTTTGAATCTTTTGTTTAAAATAAATTTAGGTTATATAAATTTGAAGTGTTTAACAAATTTGAATGATTAAGAAAATTTAAATGTTTGAATTTTTAAAGGGAATTTGATTTAAACTTTTGTAAAATTTCTTTTATAAGAAAGTATTATATATCAATTAAAGGTTTTAAATTGATTTTTAAAACTTGTTAAAGTTAAATTAGGAGTTAATAATTTATAATTCATTTAATTAATAGGGTAATTAAATGGATAATTAATTTATTTAATAAATTAATAAGATGGTTAATTACTTAAAGTAATTAAAGGTTTCAACTTAAGGGTTTAAGATTTATTATTATTTTTAGAATAATTAACTTATAATTAAGAATAATTAACTAAATAAGATTAACTTTTTAATTAATGATTATTAATTAATCAAGTAATAATGGATTTAATTAATTTTTAATTAACACCTAATTATTTAAGGGTTAATTAATGAGTTATAAATGATTAATTGATTTGAAATTAATAATGATTTAAAAATAAGTTAATTATTTTAAAAAAAATTAATGAATTGTTAAATAGTTAATGAAGATCATTAACTAAGGATTATGTAATTAATTAATTAATGTGATTAATTTTTAATTATTAATTAGATTAATTAATTTAAAGATAATCATTTGTGTAGTATAATTACTTATGAAAGTAATTAAGGAATTAATTACTTATTGTAATTAATTAAGTTTAATTTGATTTGATTAAGTTAATTAATTCAGTTTAATTAATTTAGAATAATCAATAAATGATTTATGGAGTATACTACTTAAAGTAATTAAATAAAGAGTAATTACTTAGAGAGGTAATTGATGGGTAATTACTATATGTAATTAATTGAAGGTGATTTGATAATTGAAGTAATTTAAGTATAATTACTTTGTGAATTAATCAAGGTATTAATTCGAAATAATTAATTATGGAGTAGTTAACTTGTTTGGTAAAGTAATTAAGGATAATTAATTACTGAATAGAGTTAATCAAGAGTGATTAACAATTATGGTTTAAATTAGGATTAATTACTTAATGTAATTAATTTAAATAAGGTAATTAATTTAAGTATAATTAGAGATCATTAATTAATATAATTAATGATGTAATTAAGATCGATTAATTAAGATTAATTAATCAATAATAAGTGATTAAAGGTAATTAATTAATGTAATTAATTAAGAATTAATGAAATTAATTGTAGTTAATTAATTTGTGAAGTAATTAAGGTTAATTACTGAATTTGGATAAGTATAATTAATTTGTGAAATTAATTAAAGGATAATTACATAAGATGTAATTAAGGAGTAATTAATCAAAGGTGATTAATTAAAGTGATTAATTGGAAGATGATTGATTAATTAATTTGTAATTAATTAATAGTTATGAAAGCAAGATTTATATTGATGAAGTAATTAATTTAATTCACTTTAAATTAATTAGAGAATGATGTAATTAATTTAATTTATTTTAAATTAGTTATATTTGGCATGGTAAATCATTGCTTATATGGATATATGATATTGTTTGCCTTGATTAGTTTGAATCTCTGAAATGAGATAATTAATGTTGAGTGATATGAATGCATTGGTTGAATTGTGATGATGATTTGGATTATCTTTTGATAATGATAATATAGATTATTTGTTGTGATGATAATGTTGATTACCTATTGTGAATCTATGATTTATATATCTGTGTGTAAATAGATAATGAAATTGAATTGTTTTAAACCTTTAAAACAACTTGGCCTTAAAAGACACGCTTTGGATTCGATGAGACCGGGATCGGGTTTCCATATTTGGATATCCGAAAACCACATCGATCCAAATTAACATTAGGTCGTGAATCTAAGTGGAGCAAGTGAAGACTCGAGGTGTAAGGGCTATACGTCAGTATAACTCTGTGGGTGATTCCGTAATGAGTTTGACGGAATAGTACTTATAGATTCGAGATGGAGATTTAGAGTGCAAGGATTACCGTCGTTAACTCTGAGGGTGATTCCAATACGAGTATAATGAGATAATGCCTTCGGTTTCGTTCGAACCCAGAACGAACTTGTATGGATTGAATGCTTTCAGAACATCGTCAGGTGGACGATGAGCATTCTAAGAGATGTGTTCTCTAAAGTTAATCGTAGCCTCAAGCCTCATCAACCGGGAATAGCTAAAACAGGGGAGGTGCAGCAAGGCTTCGTGGGTAGCTCCCACTGGAGAGCAAGGTTTTCCCCTGTCTAGAAGTCCCTTTTTATTCGGCTGTGTGGGCGGTTGGAACGTACGCCAACTGCGGGGTTGTCTTGTTCGTAACTATTCGGTAAGGAATGGGTCCGGCTTTGTGTTGCAGGGGGGTCGAGAGTGATCCTCGGTACGTTGATCTAGACCACGTACTGTGACGGGCGGTACCCCAGTAGCCCTGCCATTGTATGGAATCCACAATCCAATAAGCGCCAACGGTTTTGATCGTATTACCCACTTTTGTGGCTAGTAGCTGGAATTTAATAGATATAACAATTTCGGCTATTTCTTATTTACTTGAAAACCCTAGACACTATTATAATATCACTGGATTTCCTATCAAATGTTTTGGCTAGCGTAAGGTAAAAACTTTTCCATGTTTATGTGTGGGAAGTCTTACGTGATACCTTTCTTTTCAAAAGGTTTTTGAAAGTTAAGCAACTTTAACCTGTTACTCACACCAGACCCATGTCTGACCCGGAGTTTATTTTTATTTTTCATAAACTCTTGGGTACTCAAATTTTTACGAGTAGCAAAGGGAATCAGGTTAGCTTTGACGAATATTGGAGGAGCAATGGAGCAGGAGGCTTCTGCGTTAGATATATATAGTATTCCGCTGTGTGTTCTGTGTTGTCTCTGGATTGTATTATGTTGTAAATACTAGACAGGTGTTTATAACTGTCTAGTATGTGTTGTATATCTGAGTACTCTGATAGTGATTGTAATCTATGTAATATTTTACTTTATTAATATAATTTATTCGTTCCGCTGTTTAGATTCTGATGTGTTGTTTCTTTCTTCTTCTCTTTCTTTCTATTTTCTATCCCTTTCTTTCTTATTAACGATGCGACTTCCTAGAGTCTGGAAGTTGGGTCGTTACAGTGGTATCAGAGCGTTAGGTTGAGTGAATACCTAGGCTCTGTAGTGGTGTCTATCTTGAGAGAGCGTACTTGTATTTTTATTATATATACATTTATATAATTATTTCTACCTATCTGTTGGGTTACCCGTACAGGTTTTCCAATATAGGTTATAAAGGTAGATAAGTAGTGGATGTGTAACACAACTACTACCCTTGGTTGAAGTTGGGTGTTTGAGATTGGTAGTGTATTTGTCGAGACTGTAGACCTAATACCGTCTCGAGTGAGTTGTGCAGAGTATAGGATTTCATTTATCTCTGAAGGTAGCCTGTAAAGGTTTGGAGATCATCTTGAGTTGGATGAGTAGAGTTTGGATCTGTCGGTTTGGCAGAAGAGAATGATGATATCTTGATATCTCAGGGAATAGTAGCTGCGTGATGAGACGCAGTGACCATGGATGTGTCCAAAGATTTTTCCTTTGGAACAAGTTTAGGAAGTATGTCTGCTTCGATGTTGTGGCTGGGTTCTGCAGGATGTTTTTGTCTAGTTTAAGGTTCAAATTTCTCAAAGAGCTTTGGATTAAGAAGTCTTTGGCATCGGTATTAGCAGTGCAGCTCGGAGTGTTCTGTGTGCTAGCAAGAAGTCTTCTGGTTAGCAGTTTTTTTGAAAATGGAGTTCATAAGCAGCAGAGTGGATCCTTTTCTTCAATAGATTGGCTAGTTAAGCATAAGTTGTTCTGATTGGTAAAGGGAGAACAGTTTTCTTTGGATATTGGACTGGTTGATCGCAAAAGTGACTTGCGATATTTTAAGTGTTCTCTTGAGCTATGAGAAGTTTGTCCGCACCTGGAGGCTGAGTTTTCTTATCGACTAGATTTCCGGAGTGCTATTGGTGGTTCAGTTTAGTAGAAGGATCAGATGGGACATCTGAGTTTACTTTTATGGAATTGTTGAACCATGTTTCTGAAATATGTTGTCTAGTTTGTGCTTGAGTTTTCCTTCTACTTCAGATCAGAGTTGTGCAGCGAAAGCAGTTGGAAATGCTTTTGTTTTATCTTTTCCGGATAGGAGAAGTAAGTTGGTCTTCTGATGTTTGTGGAGTAGAGTTGGCGTTCTTGGTTTGGAATTGATCTTGAGGAGATCATTCTATTGAGAAGTTTTGGTTCTGTTTGTTTCTAGAGACATCAGCAAAGGTTGAGCTGATCGGGAGAGAAGAAGGCAGCCCAGGATCATCAGAAGAGTTCTGTGGGTAAGAGACAAAAGAATTTGGATTCCTGAGACGGAGATTTGATTTTGGGAAAGTTTTCTCTGATCTAAGGAGCTATAAGATTGGGTAAGTCTGGATAAGTCAGCTCCGAAGTATTTTGGATCTTTTCTGTGTTCTTGTAAGAATTGGTGTTTGAATTTCAAGGTTGAATTTCCAATTTGGATAACTGGGTTCGATGTATTTCACGTATCTCTGAGGGAGTACGTGTATGATTTATTTCTGGTTGTGAAACCAGCAGTTCAGGAAGGTGTGATTGTTGAGTCAGACTTGTCTGTAGTCTGATATTCTGTTTAGGTTTGTAGATCTAGTTGAATAGGAGCTTTGCAGCTTAGTAGTATTGATTGTTTGGATTTTTTTTGGGCGAGTATCCCGATATTTATACTGGGGAAACTCGTGAAAATTTTATCTAGGTTTTCTGGATAATTAGATTTGTTTGATTGTGTAAATTGGTTGTTATGGTTGTTAGCATATGTTTGATATATATGCTTGTGTTTTAACATAAAATCTTAAGAATAGATAATTAAATTACCTTTGTTTTAAATTTCGGGGACGAAATTCTTTTAAGGGGGAAGGAATGTGATATCCCGAAAATTTGGGCAATATAAATTTAATAATCTGTGTTTTAAATTTAATTTGATTCGATAATTTTAATAACAAATTTGGAATTTGATTTAATAATCATGTTTTAATAAATATTTAAGTTGAAGGATTTTATCTTTTTAAATAAATAAATTGTTTTCTGTTTATAATATATATATTTGTATGAATTGTAAATTGATAAACTTTGATTTGGAACTCAATAAATAAATCAATTATCTAATCTTAATTTATATTTGGTAAATTGGAAATTTGATTTAAACTTAACATTTAACTTTTCAGAGACAATTCAATAAATAATTATATAGTTTATATTAAAGGAAAACCTTATTTGTTTAAATTTATATTTAATTAACTTGAATATGGATTCAAATTAGATTAACATTAAAAGCTTAGTTGTAATTTCTTTTTAAATTATTGCTTGAACTTATATGTAAGAATTTAAAATACAATTTACAAATAATTTTAATTTATTAAGTAATAGAAGTAATTTATAATCTCATATATAAATTATTTAGAATTGTTTAATTTGTTATTTTCAAATGATATTGAGAATACTTAGTTTTTATAAACATAAATAAATTTTGTTAGAAATAGGATTTACTATTTCAAAATTTAATAAGAGTTATGCATGCACACATATATAACTTGATTTTTATTTTGAAGTTTATAATTTAATTTGAATTTGACTTTGATGTTTTAAAATGTAAAAGAAATAAATGTTTAAAAATATTTGAATAAGCTTATATTCTTAATTTGTTTGTCTCGTTTCCTTTTTAATAAGTTAAAAGGGGAGGAACTCATTTATTTTTTTACATAAGAAATAACAAATTTAGAATTTAACTTCTTATAAAACAATTTAAATTAAAGTAAAAATACTCTTAATACATATGTTAATTTATTTATACCTAATTGACATATGTAAGCATAGCATGAACTAAAGTGACAAATGTTAGAATTATAACAAGTGTCCCCTTTAATTTTAATTTTCTTTAATTAAATCAAAAACTTGTTTATGTAAACATTTTTCTTCTTTTCTTCATAAACTTGAGAATGTTTTCAGATTTAAAAATATGAATTCACCTTCCACAAAACAGAGTTTACCTGTTCAAGTAAAAATCTGTAGTTCCCCTCTCAAACAAATTTGATAACCTATGATCCTCAAACCCAAAAGCTATCTGAATCATTCCAAAACCTGGAATTCATAAAGAAAATCAAGTTTTACCTGTAGCTCTTCAAATTCAATACCTGGAAAATCAATTTGCAACTTCAAAGTCCTGCATTTCTGTTTTTTTTTAAAAAAAAAATCCATGCCTGCACTTTTCTGGAACCTGCATGCAATGATAAAAATCAGGGAACATGCAGATGAGATCTGGAAGCTAGCATTTGCAGTTAAATCAAGATGAATGTTTCAAAAAGGAAACAAGCTGCAGTTTTTAAAGAACTCAGGATCAAGTTTTTCTAAAAATAAGTTGCTCTGCTCAGGAAATCTGTGAGTAACAATTTTTACTAAATAAACTTTAAGTATTAAATTAGTTGCTTGTTTATTTCTGGAGTTAAGTGTGTTTGCATGTTATCTTTCAAGTTCATTTTTGTTTAATATTGAATGTATGCACGCAGTTGAATATGTGATATTGTCTGACCAGGATTCAGATTTGAATTCTGTTCAAAAATCATGTTATCATACTCGAATCCTGGTTATAGTTTAAGATATAAACATAATATGTTATGTAAAATAAGTTAGAGTTTAAACTTTATTAATATAAGAAGAAAAATAAAATAAAGGGAAACCTGTAATGTCTCTAGAAGTAGTATGAAACTACAGAACAAATTTTTTTATATATAGGTAAGAATTTAATTATATAGGATTCATTGATGTAAGATATTAAATCAATTACATAAATCAAAACTGGAATTCTAAAACTAAATTCAGAAAATTTATTTTAAATTTGAAGGGGAATTTCTGTATTAACTGTAAATTGTGTTTTGGTTAAATCTGACAAATCTGGGTGATTGGAGTGGCAAAGTTTGATTATGGTAATGGAGTAGTGAACTAAAATGTGGGAAAAAAATATGGGATGATGGATTTGTTGTGGAAGCAGTTGTAATTTGGGGTTATATTCTTTTAACCCTAGTTTCTGTGAGCAAAAGAAATTTGAACACCACGATCTAAATATGTGACCGAGTTCTTCAGGGTTCTAGCTGGGGATAGTCGAGGTATGGAGGGATTCATGGCCGGCGATGAAGTTCTTCTGATAATCTGAATTTTGGGGTTTTTGAGGGAAATTGCAGTGTCGACCCATTGTTCCAGTTTTCTGTTCAAATGCTCAAATTTGGATTTGGAAATTCTGCAGTGGAATGGAGGGTCGGAGACGAGTTGGGGAGTGGTCGGCGACATGCGTGAGTGGCCACGAGGGGTCGGAGTTGGGTAAAGGGATGGTGCAGGTGCACGAGTTTATGGTGTGCATTCTGTGTTTTGGGGAAGAAGGATTTCTCGTGTTTTTGTTCGGGGCGACTCGTGTGTGGCTCGAAGTATTGAGGTTGGGGACTCGAAGCTTTTGGGTTTGGAACTCGGGGAAACTGTTGCTATGGGTGGGGGTATTGATGTTTCAAGTTTATGAGTAAACTTGTCAGTACAGTTTTTTTTTTTTTGAAAAAAAAAAGAAGAAACTGACTATATTTAAATATGAATGAATTCAAAGGGATGTGTTACTCGAGTTTTACTCGAGATATTTTGGGTTTTGCTCGAACTATATTTAGGTTAGGCTCGAGCGAATTATTTAAGTTCGAGTTAGTTACCGGATTAGATCCTATTATGTTTTCAAATTCAAACTGAAATTTAAAATATTTAGCAAAGATTTAAAATACGTTTTAAATCTAATTTTAAATTACGAATTCAAGTTTAGTTTGAATCTTAAGCAGGAAATGAATGAAGTTTTAGATTCAAATTTGTTTAAATAAACTTTAGAAGGGTTTATTGTTTAGAAATGTTTTAAAGGAAATTTGAATTTAAATTTGAAATTGACATATAAAAGAATGTGTTAAACAAGTTTAAATTTGATTCAAATCTAGTTTTGAATCTTTTGTTTAAAATAAATTTAGGTTATATAAATTTGAAGTGTTTAACAAATTTGAATGATTAAGAAAATTTAAATGTTTGAATTTTTAAAGGGAAATTGATTTAAACCTTTGTAAAATTTCTTTTATAAGAAAGTATTATATATCAATTTAAGCTTTTAAATTGATTTTTAAAACTTATTAAAGTTAAATTAGGAGTTAATAATTTATAATTCATTTAATTAATAGGGTAATTAAATGGATAATTAATTTATTTAATAAATTAATAAGATGGTTAATTACTTAAAGTAATTAAAGGTTTCAACTTAAGGGTTTAAGATTTATTATTATTTTTAGAATAATTAACTTGTAATTAAGAATAATTAATTAAATAAGATTAACTTTTTAATTAATGATTAATAATTAATTAATCAAGTAATAATGGATTTAATTAAGTTTTAATTAACACCTAATTATTTAAGGGTTAGTTAATGAGTTATAAATGATTAATTGATTTGAAATTAATAATGATTTAAAAATAAGTTAATTATTTAAAAAAAATTAATGAATTGTTAAATAGTTAATGAAGGTCATTAACTAAGGATTATTTAATTATTTAATTAATGTGATTAATTTTTAATTATTAATTAGATTAATTAATTTAAAGATAATCATTTGTGTAGTATAATTACTTATGAAAGTAATTAAGGAATTAATTACTTATTGTAATTAATTAAGTTTAATTTGATTTGATTAAGTTAATTAATTCAGTTTAATTAATTTAGAATAATCAATTAATGATTTATGGAGTATATCACTTAAAGTAATTAAATAAAGAGTAATTACTTAGAGAGGTAATTGATGGGTAATTACTATATGTAATTAATTGAAGGTGATTTGATAATTGAAGTAATTTAAGTATAATTACTTTGTGAATTAATCAAGGAATTAATTCGAAATAATTAATTATGGAGTAGTTAATTTGTTTGGTAAAGTAATTAAGGATAATTAATTACTGAATAGAGTTAATCAAGAGTGACTAACAATTATGGTTTAAATTAGGATTAATTACTTAATGTAATTAATTTAAATAAGGTAATTAATTTAAGTATAATTAGAGATCATTAATTAATATAATTAATGATGTAATTAAGATTGATTAATTAAGATTAATTAATCAATAATAAGTGATTAAAGGTAATTAATTAATGTAATTAATTAAGAATTAATGAAATTAATTATAGTTAATAATTTGTGAAGTAATTAAGGTTAATTACTAAATTTGGATAAGTATAATTAATTTGTGAAATTAATTAAAGGATAATTACATAAGATGTAATTAAGGAGTAATTAATCAATGGTGATTAATTAAAGTGATTAATTGGAAGATGATTAATTAATTAATTTGTAATTAATTAATAGTTATGAAAGCAAGATTTATATTGATGAAGTAATTAATTTAATTCACTTTAAATTAATTAGAGAATGATGTAATTAATTAATTCATTTTAAATTAATTATATTTGGCATGGTAAATCATTGCTTATATGGATAAATGATATTGTTTGCCTTGATTAGTTTGAATCTCTGAAATGAGATAATTAATGTTGAGTGATATGGATGCATTGGTTGCATTGTGATGATGATTTGGATTATCTTTTGATAATGATAATATAGATTATCTGTTGTGATGATAATGTTGATTACCTATTGTGAATCTATGATTTATATATCTGTGTGTAAATAGATAATGAAATTGAATTGTTTTAAACCTTTAAAACAACTTGGCCTTAAAAGACACGCTTTGGATTCGATGAGACTGAGATCGGGTTTCCATATTTGGATATCCGAAAACCACATCGATCCAAATTAACATTAGGTCATGAATCTAAGTGGAGCAAGTGAAGACTCGAGGTGTAAGGGCTATACGTCATTATAACTTTGTGGGTGATTCCGTAACGAGTTTGACGGAATAGTACTTATAGATTCGAGATGGAGATTTAGAGTGCAAGAATTATCGTCGTTAACTCTGAGGATGATTCCAATACGAGTATAATGAGATAATGCCTTCAGTTTCGTTCGAACCCGAAACGAACTTGTATGGATTGAATGCTTTCAGAACATCGTCAGGTAGACGATGAGCATTCTAAGAGATGTGTTCTCTAAAGGTAATCGTAGCCTCAAGCCTCATCAACCGGGAATAGCTAAAACAGGGGAGGTGCAGCAAGGCTTCGTGGGTAGCTCCCACTGGAGAGCAAGATTTTCCCCTGTCTAGAAGTCCCTTTTTATTCGGCTGTGTGGGCGGTTGGAACGTATGCCAACTGCGGGGTTGTCTTGTTCGAAACTATTCAGTAAGGAATGGGTCCGGCTTTGTGTTGCAGGGGGTCGGGAGTGATCCTCGGTACGTTGATCTAGACCACGTACTGTGACGGGCGGTACTCCAGTAGCCCTGCCATTGTATGGAATCCACAATCCAATAAGTGCCAACGGTTTTGATCGTATTACCCACTTTTGTGGCTAGTAGCTGGAATTTAATGGATGTAACAATTTCGGCTATTTCTTATTTACTTGAAAACCGTAGACACTATTATAATATCACTGGATTTCCTATCAAATGTTTTGGTTAGCATAAGGTAAAAACTTTTCCATGTTTATGTGTGGGAAGTCTTACGTGATACCTTTCTTTTCAAAAGGTTTTTGAAAGTTAAGCAACTTTAACCTGTTACTCACACCAGACCCATGTCTGACCCGGAGTTTATTTTTGTTTTTCATAAACTCTTGGGTGCTCAAATTTTTACGAGTAGCCAAAGGAATCAGGTTAGCTTTGACGAATATTGGAGGTGCAATGGAGCAGGAGGCTTCTGCGTTAGATATATATAGTATTCCGTTGTGTGTTCTGTGTTGTCTCTGGATTGTATTATGTTGTAAATACTAGACAGGTGTTTATAACTGTCTAGTTGTGTTGTATATCTGAGTACTCTGATAGTGATTGTAATCTATGTAATATTTTACTTTATTAATACAATTTATTCGTTCCGCTGTTTAGATTCTGATGTGTTATTTCTTTCTTCTTCTCTTTCTTTCTATTTTCTATCCCTTTCTTTCTTATTAACGATGCGACTTCCTGGAGTCTGGAAGTTGGGTCGTTACACAATTTTTAAGAGTTAGTAGCTTATCATTAGTGGCTTTGGTCTAGTTTGAGAACCAGGATATCTGAACCTTCGTATAAAAGCATCCATAATGGATGAGTCAATTTATGGTAGTTAAATGGTGTCATGTAACAATAATGTACAAGTAAGTTTACAAATTTAGCTACCAATTTACCATCACATCAAACTAGTTATATTCAACTAGCTATATATATGTAACCATCAATTAACACAAGTATTTAAAGCAATTAAATGAGTTGATATCAACTCACGACGTGCTTTAGGTTTTTATACTTATTTTCTTAGCAACTTTAAACTACTTCAAAAATACCAGTTTATATAAAATGTCAAGTGGGAATAACACCTTAAGAGATATATAAGTGTCACAGCTCCATCCCACTACAATAAACTAATTTATATGAATCTAATAACATTTCGCTTATTTAGATAGCTAAACACATGAATTACACAAGCAATGCATATTAAACAATATTTATAAGCAATTATAAGATTCCGACTTTAATTTTAATTGCTTCCAACCAAATCACATATCATTACATTCAATCTGAATGGTTTACAACCCAATTGCTTACATTCAATTCACTTTTAAACCAATCAAATTCATATTCATCCCAATTGATTTCAAAATCAATTTTATTTGCTTCTGTCAATTCATAGAATTTTATTTACTTCTGCTTATGACGAACGACCAATTTTCTTATGTAGTTCGACGATATTTATTAAAGTAAATAACCACTTAAGCCTATAGCTCCTTTAAATTGATTTCAACTCAATTTATATTTAATCCCATTCCATGTTAATTTTATTCACAATCCTTTCATTGCATTTTATTTCATATCCAAATAGCTTTCATTCAAAACCATTTTATTAAACCCGAAAACATTTCATACTACTATACTAAATAACCATTTCACATATTCCCTTAAGCCGAGCTTCCATCAAATGTTTACTTAAGTTAATTTATTTACTTCAAGTTAATTCGCCTCATAACTTAAGTTTATTTTTTTGATAACCAAATTCCAATTTAAACTCTGATTTTTTTTATTCAATTAAATTTCATCCATTTACTGATATATTTGATTAGTACTTATTTCACTTCACAATTTCTAACTTCCAAACTTAATTCATTCCTGAGCTCATTAAATTAATATCAAGGCTATTCAATTTATTTATGCTTGAATTGGATTTGTTTGCAACTCAAACCATTTCTATTTTATCCAATTCCATTTTATTTGACAACATTTCCACTTATATTTAATTTACTAAAAATCCATGTTGAATTTTATTTATAACTCGAGTTCATTTTCAAACTTCATTATTAACTTACAAATCAACTTTTATTTAACCAATTTAGGTTCCATTTCCATATTTCATCGACTAATTAATTACCTAATTAGTTCGCTCCAAACTTATAATTCAATATTTGATTTTTATCTCAAAAATCACTTCATTTAATTTTCTTGAGTTCAAATTTATTTTATAATTCAAGTTTGGATTTTCTTTCATTTTCCAAAATATCATACTATTTCATTTTGGGTTACTTATCTTACTTTTCAAAAAAAAATCCACTTTTCCATCAATTCTATTCTTGAATATATTCACATTTTATTTTAACTCAAGATTTAGACTTATTTATAGCCCAAGCATACTTTTATTTAACTTAACGTACACTAAATTCAACTTCATACCATTTTTTTTTTTGAATTTATTTAGGTAAGAATTTAATTTATTCAATATCAACTACAACTCAATTCAATTTAAATTTTCCATTCAATCCATTCACTTCCCCATTTTATTCATTTAACTAGTCTACTAATTTATTTCAGTCAAACCATAATCAATTTTAATCTCAACAATTTAATTTCTTCAACTTAATCTAAGTTAAACTTCATTTTTAATTTTAATCTCAAAATTCAAATCTCATACTTTCCTTTTTTATTTAAAAATCATTTCAGTTTATAAGCTTGTAACTTATTCTCTAAGTGATTTTTAACTTATTTAAATAAGAATTCCAATTTTTTTTTCAAACTCCTCGGAATTTAAACTTCCACCTTCCGGTTTAAGTCCTATTTTAATTATAATTCATTTATACAATTTATATTTATACAAATTCTCATGTTAGTTATATAAACAATTTCAGATTTTATAATCTTGTTTGTCTATAATATTATTATCCAAACACTCCTATATATATAATAATTTCAGAAATTATTCCTTTTACACCAAAATATGTTTTTGGATAAAATTATTTCATTTACCTCATTTTTAAAATAATACCGTGTCAGTTTATCGTGTTCAAGTGTTTATAAACTCTTATCGAATTAGCTGCGCCACTACTCGATCAAAATTCATATTCCACTCAACCAATAAGTCAACACAATATTAAAACAATTTATATTCACTAACAAATACATGCTCATATCTATTAATATTCTCAAACTCATTATAGAGTACTACTGACTCTAATTCTAGTGAGTAATCCCCACCAGAGCCAAGGTTCTCGCTTAACCTTCAGTTCTGATACCAACTGTAGCGGTCCGTAGGCTTTTCAAACATCCGGACAATGGCCACTCTCCGCCTAGCCTACAGTGGTACCTCGAGTTTGCTTTTACGTCCAGCCTGTCGACTGCAACCAACCACTTCTGGACGTGTAAGAGGAAGAGTCATCTGTTCGCTAGCTAACAAGAAGCGAGAAACTCCTATCATGCTGTAATGAAGCAAATCCAATTCCGGTCTCTTTGAAACGATCAACGCATTTGCCAATATTGATAGTCGGTTATTTAACTATTAGATAACATTCACAAGCAACCATCGGGCCTTAAATAATTCTCCAAATTATTTATTTTAAAATATCTACACAAGATATTATTTCCATATTTCAACACTTTGAAAATAGTTTCAAATTCCTTTTATTCTCACAGAACAAATTCTTAACCTTTTCCCAATACTTAGAATATTTTTCCCACTTCATTTGTTGCTCAACACTTGGAAAATATTACCTTTTATTTCCTATTTCTGTAGAATATGATTGATCTCTGTTTATTCTTAAATAGACAAAATATTATTGTATAGTCCATTCCGAGTACGTTGGTTAGGTAATTATATGTGCATAATGCTTTTTCTTATTACTTACATTTCTAATGTGAGCACATATATACGTATGAGAGATATAAGAGCGTTGACATTGATCTAATTCACATTCTTGCAATACGAGCATTACGGCTCGCGCTTCGCGCGTGATGAAGACACCCGAATTGTTTTTGTACAAAATGTATTTGTTTAATTCGTTTAAACGAAAATGTTTTCCACTAATATTTGGTCATATTTTTGTGTTGAATCGTACGTAGCTAATTTGAATTTGAATTTTTAAGTAGTAATACATAATTTTTTATTAGTTTAAATTTTTATTTATTTTATCGATTTGTAAAAAACGAATATGTAAAGTAGTATCTTTGTTAGATCCTATTTTTAAGTGATATTAAGATTTGATAAATATTTATAGATGAAAATTTCAATTTGTAAATGAAGCTTAATTGTGAGATCCTGGTTTTAAGTGATACTAAATTTTGATAATATCTAAAAAGATGCATTTTTGGTATTTCACGCTGATAATAAAAGTTGTGATATTAAATGTATTACAACTAATAATAAAGAAATACATATAAGAGTATTTTTGAAACTTCACGGTTAGATCAAAATTTGTGTTTTTATTTCAACTATTAATAAAGATATGGTGCCACAAATTGTATATAATATAAATTCAGCAACCTTGCCATCAGCTAACAAATGTTTATGCCATATGCTATTAAGTTTGCAACCTCAGTAATATTCCAAGGGTTCACCAAAAATGCACCAGCTCCAAAGTAGTTTGTAATATTGATTCTGTCAGCACCAGCTCCAATTGTAGGTAACATTTAAACTGGACTTTTCATTTATTCTGTCAGCATATTGATTTTATTCACCGAAGTAGTTCCTAATTGTACTTGCATTGAAATCAAGGTTAATTTTTACATCTATAAGTCATTATTTGTTTTTTAAATCTAGTGCGCGAGCAAGCGTCTTAGTATCATTATTGACTGATGTGTTTTCATTAATATTTTTTATAATAATACAAATAAACTTTTGTTTAATATATAATCGAGAATGAAAAATTGTGGTTTTTGCTTTCATATTACACGACCAAACGGTCGGTTTTTCCACCATTGTATGATTGTACTGGTACTTCTACTTTGTTTCTGATGATGTTAATAAAGTTCTAGTCCCATGCATTATCATTGCATATAATCGAAATTAATGAAAAATTACCGTAAATGCTTTTTCCTTTATTTTTTTTCTTTTTAAATTACACACCAAAACGTGTACCATCTGGGAAGACTTATTATAGAATATGTTTAACCTATTCAAATATATATGAATGAATAATAATAAAGTAATTTTTTTTTCAGATCTAAGCAAAGTGGCCTAAAATACTGGGAAAACGGAATTTGTGGGACCAAAGGCCCAATTTGAAGGCATAGATGTAATTTTAATACGAAGGAAGACGACCTAGGTTTAAGTTCCGGGTCCTATAAATTTCTATTCAACCTCCGATTCCGTCGTCTTCATATTCATTTCGGCTGCCTTTTCTCATTCTACTCCTTCAAAATTCTCTGGTAACGACACTGGCACTGTTATTATTATTTCATGGTGTTTATTTCGATCTATATATCAATTGATCACTCAACCTAAAGCCCTATTCTGATCATGAATCAGATCGATTGTTATTCTCGCCCCAATTCCGTTTCATCAAATTACCCAGTTTTATGCATTTGATTCGATCAGTTGTGAAAATATGATTTTGTAATTATGTGCGATGATTGTAAAAAATTCCGAGTTCTGAAAGCTACAACGTAGCATGACAGACACCTATACACCCATAGAATATGAGCACCAAAATCTATTTCGTTTGTTCTATTTCCATTTAAAAAAAATAGGAATTAGTTCAGTTTATGCGTGGATCATAATTTGCTATAACCCAAGTAATTTCTGTCATTATGCTTGAATCGTTAATTCTGTAACATGGCAGACTTTTATACACCCATAGCATATGGGAACTTTCTTTATTTTATTTTTTTGCTTAAATGATTTTTGAAATTCTTCTATATTTGAAGTTTGGGTATGAAATAGTATGGCTCAGTTTGGGTGTTGAGTCCCTACATAGCTCTTGAGAATGCTGTAAATTTCAATAATGGAATGTGCCTACTATATTATTGGGTTTCGCTTGTTTACAGCACGTTTGACACAGTTTTTTTAACATCATATCATTTGTATATGAATATTAAGTCTGTTTGTGCAGGTCATGTTGTGTCTATTGGTACAAACGATAGCATAAATTCGAACAACATTATAGGCAATTATTATTTAAGTGCACGTACTGTGGTATATAACGACTTTCAGATTTCATCCACGTTATAGTGTATTAGATTTATAAGAAAAACAATTGACATTTTAATTGCTGACAATTAAAATATCCGCACTTATGTGAACAAAACTGCAACTATTGGGTTGTAGAAATTGTTAATGCAATGTTTAATTTTTTCAAGAAGTAAAACAACATATTTTTATTATTAAATGATCTATCTAAAATTTATCATGGTGTAATATCGATATATTTTACTATGTCTGAAAATTTAGTACAATGGTGTTTAAAAACTAACCGAAAATCTATTAAATGATCGAGCATGCTTCTCCATTTCTATCTGTTTTGCATTGAACTTCGGAAAAAATACAAGGTTGTGTATATTTTGATATTCAAAGTTTCATAACATCCACTTTCAATAAAATAGTGAAAGTTCAAGTTCATTAACATTTGAATATCAACACAGTATAGCTTCACTTTATGGTTTGAGAATTATCGTGATTAAGTGTAAAGTGGATCCATGAGTTGGTTGGAATTTTTATTATGTTGGTTGGATTTTATTTTTTGGGCCAAATTGCATTAGACTCAATTTTGTTCTCTATATCATCACTATTATTGTTGGAGATGTTGTGGTATGGGTTTTTGAATTAAACATGGTTTTTTGCTTGCTTTTAAATGCATCTGCCAGACTACTTCGTATACGCGTGTGTGTAATTACATTATATATATAACGTACGAGCGTTATGGCACGTGGTTCGCGCGTGATAATGACACGTGCTTTATGCGTGAATTATTTTTCTATAAATTGAATATGTTAGATTAAGTGGTATTAAGATTTGATAATATTTATAGAGGAAAATTTTAAATTTGAAAAGAAAATTTAGTTATTAGATCTTATAGTTAAGCGACACTAAGGTTTGATAATATCTATAGAGGTTTATCTATTAGATCCCATGTTTAAGGGATATTAAGATAGATTCGGTAATATTTGCATATGAGAAATTTGAATTTGCAAAAGAAGTTAGATTCAAATTTTAAACGATATTACGATAGAGGAGCATTTTTGGTAGGTAACGCTGATACCAAAAAAGTGTGACACCAAAGGTACAACCATTAATAAAGAAGACATGTGAATTAGTCATATGTATATGTGAATTAGTCATATATATTGTGTGTGTGATTACATTATATGTATATATATATATATATTTGATGTGTACGTAAAAGTACATATTTTTAATTTTATATTTAATTTACTTTTATTCAAATAAATGTCGTAATTGGATATTTTTACATGTTTTTACCAAAAGCCATGTGTTATCAAATCAATATTCATTCATCTTCTTTTAGGGGCAAAATAGTAATTTTGTGCATGTATTTTAATTTTAATAATATTTATTTACACATTTCATTTTTATTTATAAAACTTTTAATGAAAAATGAAAATGGTTTCATGTATGTATGCATGCACAAAGTTGGAAGACAGAGGAACGAAGAAATAAAAAAATTCATGAAATCATGGAGGATCCCGCCTACTTATATTTCTTTCTTTCTTTGTTTTACAACCTTTGTACTTCGTACAGACATGAAGCTTCTTCCATTTTTTTATTTAGATTCTTACAAATAAAAATAAAATGTGCAAATAAATAATCTTAAATTTAATACTTGTACAAAATTACTATTTTTCTCTTAAATGAAGATGAATGAACGATGATTTGATGACATTTGAATTGTTGTAAAAACATGTAAAATATCAAGTTATGACCTTTATTTAAATAAAAGTAGATTAAATATGAAAGTAAAAATACGCACTTTTACGCGCTCATAAAATATATATATATACACACTCATAAAATATACACACACACATACATGCTTTACTATTAAAACTAGTAAATCTACTTTTTATCATACTAATTGCCGTAGTTTACCGGTTTAGCATGAAAATCATGACTAATTGATTGGTAATGGATTCATAATGAGAAATTTACTGTAACCGTAACGATTCAATTCTATATATTTGTGCAAGCTATAATACATTATAAATGATAAAGCTGCACAATTTTTCTCTTTTATTTATGATCCAATATAGAGATTGAATTTTTATTGAGTCAATTTTACTTGTTAGTGTAAGAATCAATCATTAAATTTAACTTTAATTATATATAGTCTCCATAGTGGATTGTGATTATGAAAGGAGTGCTTTTATTACTTAAAGTTGTAATACAAAACACAAAATAATAGTATTGAATTGAGTTAAATGCAATTCGGTCCAAATTTCAAATTCAACCCCCATGATAAAAGTAAGGAGATCGCTATCGCGAGTCGCTCAAATGTGAATGAAAGCTTACTCGTCGACAGCCGTCATTTGTCCTTTTCATTTTAGTCCAAATTGGTGGGATTTGGAACCATATAGATATGTGCATTTTGGGTTGAAATGATAAAGGATGAAGAACGGCTATCAGCAACTTCTCTATATCGTTGAAACGACTCAGTATAGCAGTTCTGTAGGTGTAAAGCATCTATTAAATTCGCTTCCAACACGACTGAGAATGAGAAGCTTATTCGTTGATTGTTTGTTTTTCCTTTTAATTTCAATCCAAATTACATTTGAACTGATCCACGTTCTCCTGGTTTATTGGACTAAAATAAAAAAATAAAAACAAATGATAAGTGTCCGCTAGTAAGCTTCCATTCACGTTTGACCGACCGGCCATAACAACCTCCTTCACCTAATCTTGATTGTTCCTAGATCGTAAAATGATTGCTTTATTTGAAGAGAGCCGCCGAACTTAATCGGACAGTTGCCTATACGGCCAACTCTTGTCATGTGATTGGTTGAGTCCATTATTATTACTTTAAATCTAGATAGTGATATCAATGGTTGCTTTATGCACAACTATTGCTAGTATTCTTCTTATTTGAATTAACTCATGTCAGTCTAGGTTGAAGAACTTGCATTTGATTTTTCCATCAACTCTCTTAGTTACAAGATTCTAAGGATATGGTATTACATCGTAAGGTAGTACCCCTTTTGTGGTATATACATAGAACAATTTTAGGTCTCGTTCGACTGTCAATGGGATATGGGAACGATATGTGATCATTTTTGCAGTTTGTCCCTGTACGAGTTGAGCGACTTTTATTTTATTCTTTATTGGAAGCATATGTATCCCCTTTTGTTTATCCCTTTAAATATAACTTCAGTATTTTGTGCTGAAAAGTTCTAATATGAAATAAAACCTCGTTGATATGATCTAATTATTGGTAGGATCATTTCTGCAGAATTTTATATCTTTTAGAAATTCTAACCTATTCAAGTCTGGTTAAAATAAATATTTTTATAGTCCATATTGGGCTATAATTTTGAATATGTTTAAAGTTTTAGATTGTCTTTAAATTTTGCGTAGATGTTCATGGTTATAGTACATGCTATATTCTTAAAAATATTAATTTCGATGGCGACTAGCAAATTTGCGTTTATCTTCTTTCTTGGGGAGCTACAGCTTAATGATTCTTTTTATCTGTTGCTTATCCGTTGAAATCAAAGCAATGAAAAATGATATATGATGAAGCATTTACACTTGAGTGCTAATATATAGATTTTTTTTATTTTCAGTACTACATTTTTCTTATTGAACATTTTTTTCTGTTTTTTCCTTTAAATTATTTAAGTATACAAGATTGCAATGTTCAAAAAAGTAACAACCTTGTGTTTTGAATTTGGGCACAAACACGCGAATCCTTATTTGTTCCTTATATTTCAGTTTTTTTTTTGGATTTGAAAGATTTTAATAACAGCCTATAAACTTAGAAATTGTTGCAATTTAGCGATAAATAGTTAGAAAACTGATGGATTTCACTGATTTTTGGGATTGAGCTTCAAACTCTTATTGAATCCATAGCCAATATTAGTGGTGCTTTTGAGATGCATTTAATGGAGTGGATTCTTTCTCTTCTTCATCAAATAAGATCTTCGCAGCCCTCTTCTTGATTGCACTTCATTGATCGCCCTCTCCTTCTTCATTTTTTTAATATCTAACTTGTGGGGATACAGTTTTTTTTTCTATTGGTGTAATTATCTAACGATCACATTCTTGGGAATCCAGGATGTTCATGCTTTCACTTCTTACGCTTTTTTCTCTCGTCGAGTTATTAAATGTAGTTTATAATTGTATAATGTGTAATTTTTATGAGAATATCATTGAAGTTGATGGGATTAATCTGGAAGAAAGGTATAGTTCTCATACAAAGTGTAGCTGCAAATGATCCTGAAAACTATATAAGAAAAAGAAGTCCTGAAATCGCCCAATATTTTATGATCTTCAACACTTTCACATACATTGCACCTTTTAAATATTACCCTTAAACCATATCCACCTATTCAATGTAAGCATAAAACTAATGCTTACATATACACATAACAAGTGATTGCTTCTGAGCTATGAAATGCAAAGGATGCAAGAAATTTCCGCTCTGCTACTTACATTATAAATATTCTTATAATGAAATTCAAACTTCGACAACTCAATTACCCTCTTAGTCAGTATACTAATGCTTTTAATTGTGAATTTTGTTGAGCCACAAATGTGTAAGACAATCAGTGTGGAAAAAGTGCAAGATATGTTCTTGTCTTCATTCGGGATCGGGACTTTTGCCTCTGGTACTAAACTAAAAAAAATGGTCAATGGATTTCAAGTTTAATTAAAGATCAGTTTCAATGTATTCCTTTTAATTCTTTATGTAGTCCCTTATATGTGGTTGGCAGGAATACTGACCTAATAGCGTCTACCATCTGTACAATTTGTAACATTACATGCCTTATAATAACATAAACTACTAACAAGAATATTGTCAAAATCACGTTACTTGACTCTAAAAGAACAAAGAAAAAACTGTTGAACCACATTAATTTGGAGTAAGAACAGTTTCTCCATCGTTGAAATAATATTTTAATTTATTTTATGTAAATTTGGATTGTAGATGATTGCAAGTAATCTGTCTACTTGGGAAGCAGCAATAATGCAACATGAAAGGTGTCAAATATTTGGATGAAATTCACTGTACGGTAACAATTTGAAATATCTAGGTTTTGTAATTATTTCTTACTTCTAGATTTGCATTTTGATGAGTTGCATAATGTACTTGAAAGAATGATTCCTCTATTGTTCATATAACAATACGAATATCTAATAGAGATGCTTGGGTTTATGCAGTAAATGGGAGTTTAGTGACTCATACTTAGTTTATGCAGCAGATGTTTTTTCGAATGGCGCATGACAGATTTCTGGCCTAAGAGGAGTCTTGTTCCTCATGACACGATGGACATATTATTTTCAGATTTCAAGGTAACTAGATACAGCCAATAACAATCAGTAGTAATGAAGCATTATCTTTTTGTCTAGCTGCAAATTCAATATTTAAATATGGACAATTTAAGTTGAGTTTTCTATTAAAGAACCATGGGATATTTTATTTTAAAGAACCATGGGCAATTTAGCTAGCAATTTACCATCACATCAAATTAGTTATATTCAACTATATATGTATATGTGTGTGTGTATATATGTTTATATATATATGTGTGTGCATATATATATATATATATATATATATATATATATATATATATATATATATATATATAAAACCACCGATTAACACTAGTATTTAAAAGCATTTAAATGAGTTGATATCAACTCACGATGTGCTTTAGGTGAAGTTAAATGAAGCTTTTTTTTGTCAAGCAACTAGTAACAAAATCATATAGAACGCCACATAGGATGCTAAATAGATGACCACAGTTAACATTATATCTACTGTATGTTATCAATTGGACCAGTTAGCATTTGCCTTGACTTATCCGTTGTACAAATGTATTCAACCCGTACATGAAATCTAACACTAGTACAATTATTTTTTCCATCTTTGGATGGACCACCTACCAATTAGAAAGGGTACCGATGGTTCGATCCAGACAAACAATCGAACAAATTTAACGCGAGCATGGTTTCTCATTCATGTAATAACTAATAACACAAGTGATCAATATCCTCCCTATAAATAATTGAATTTAGTACTCGCAAGATTATTTCAAATCACGTGCTTAGAAAACATTGAGGTCAAAGATTCATTCACCGTTCAAAATTGTTAAATGCTTGCATGGAACCAGACTGTTTATGACTTCCATTAATAATAGTTAATTTTGATATGGATGAATATCTTGTCACCACTGAGCTTCAGGTTTTTCTTTACTTTTGATTATACAATACGATATTATTCACATATTTTTAAGTTGCCAAACAAATTTAGTCTCACTATCAAATCCTAATAAATGCAAAAAAGGGAAACTTCTTTAATTGTTTGTTGCTTTGTTATACTAAGTTATAAATTTGAAGGACATATGACTTGAAGTTAACTGTCTACAATGAATTTTAAGCAAGGAACCACAGCAAAAACACATTTTTAGTTGATCTAGCTCTGTCGATTATTGGATTAGATTAATGTTGTTGTAAGATGTATTGAATTTATAAGTAGCTTATAAGCCCAAAAAAGGACTGAGAGAATAGAAGCCTTGAATAAAAGTTATAGTTGGAAAAGTTTGTTAATAATTTTTAGATAGGTGTGCACTCCACCATGCCCACATTATTATCTTCTGCTCAAAATAATGTAAAACTGTCAGGTTGAAGGTCTATTGAAACAATTTACATGTATGCATCATTCTTCTAAAATCATAGAAGATTGATATTTTGGAATTTCATGGACACCATTCAACATAAATGAACTATTCAAGACAAACTGAATTGATTATTCAAGACAATGAATATGAAATGAGTGAAGGGTCATGCTTATAGTTTAGGCACTGTACATGCACACACGTAAATGAAAATAGGAACCTCTAATGTTATTAAAATCTTATCTTAGTATGTTCTTAAGTCGGTGGCCAGATCATCTTCCACAAATGGGGATATGGGAACAGTATGTGTGTGCGTGTATATATGTATAAACATTAAAAAAATAGACGCGGATACACGAGAAGAATTATATAAAAAGTAAAAACATTGAAAAGCAGTTCTTCTGGCTCTGTTCAGGTGATTCATCTTCCTGTACGTATATCTCCGTAAATTTTACACTGTATGCCTAACAATTTTCATTTTACTAACTTTATAATTATAAAATATAATTATTATTGATGTAAGTTTCGGTTTTCTTTTATTTCATTTGCATTCTTAAGCTATTTGTATCCTGACCAAAAAAGGCCCTAGAAAACTAATGTTCTTCCCTGTAAGCATTTCTAACTTAAATGGTTATAATTGCGTTTAGATTCAAATATGTTTTTGTATTTGTTGTTAGTTGCATTTGGATTACTTGGGAACAATTTCGTGCCTGTAGAGTCTTTATGTGAATTGCAATTTTGTTTCCATTGTAATGCCTCGATTTTTTTTTTATTATAATCCATTTGTACTATAACCCTTTTTATTTTTATATACAAGGGCATATGGAATGAGGTTTCTTTGATTGATTTAGCGATGAAACTAGGGCTGTCGATGGATACCCGAAAAAATTGAAATCCGTCCACATCCGTATCCGAAAAGCGTATAAATATCCGATATTTGGAAAAACGGATGCAGATGCGCTGATGCAGATGCGAAGACATCCGTATTTGAAAATCATCCGTCCGGTTTTTTTCAAGATTACGGTTTACATTATGTGTGTTTTAGTAAATAAAAGATATTTATTTATTGTTTTATTAAATTAGAGGTTTAAATTATACCACTAAATACATATCAACTAGTCAAAACTATCTACTATCATGTTTATTTTTAACGCTTTAATAACCAATGAGATTGAAAAAAGTTTACATTAAAATAAAAAAATTCATTTATTTTTCTTGATTTATCGATCATTAGTGAATATGATAATTATTCAATATCCATCCGTATCCGTGAACATTGATATCAGATATTCGAATATAATTCTGGATGAGAGTACGGCTACGACACTATTTTCATTCGAAAGTATCCGTTGACAGACCAGATAAAACATTACCCTATCAGTGTATCCCAACATACGGACATTCTGGTAAGTTCTGTTCCAGTAATGCAATTTGTACGCATATCATTTTCGGTAATAATATTAAAATGATATAGTTGCTTTAACTCATATGCAGAAGTTTTTCATTTGTTGGTGATCGACTCTTTAGAATTTTCAACTACCTGCTTTTCTTTAACTATTATTCCACACTACATTGTTTCAGCTGCATGGATTTTATTCCACTTAGATTTCATAACAAGACAACTTTAATGTTTGATAGCATATATCAAATGTTACCAGGTCAAATATTACCAGGATCGGCCCAGAGGGCAGCCCACCAAGCCTGTGGGCTGGGGCAACCCACTGGGCCGGGGCAAAATTATTTAAAATTTGAGTTGCAAAATTCTTTAAATATAAAATATTAGTTACAAATTTGTATTGTTCGGTGATTTTGTTCAGTTGTAACGTGTGTAGTTTATATTGAGGTGTGCTGAGTTCAAAACCTACAGGGGCAACATTTTTATGTATAAAAATTTTCTGCAATAGATTTGCTTTTTGGGCTGGGGCACTACATTCATTGGGATACCTACATATTGATATACTTAACAGATTTTGCTTGTCAAGGATGGATTTCAAACAATTAGCAAAACTTAAACTTCATCTATATGTGTAACTCATTAGCTTGATAAACTTTTTAAAGATTGTCTAGACTGCAACATCGCTAGTTTATACCACTTAATCTTAGTTTGATATAATGCATAAAATTGTGAAGTACTGCTTAAACTTGTCCAGTATATATTTGCTGGTTTAAAAAAAAAAACATTTACAGTAAATTTTTAGGTATCATTGACCTCATCTTTCATTGTTCTTGCGTGAAACAAATGTTCTAGCAAAATGAAAAGATGATCAAAGAGCTATTGGAAGAGAGGAAACGTGGCCAAGTTGAAGTTGCAGAGCAACTTAGATCTTGGCAAGACAAAATAGAACGTCTTAGGCATGAACAAACAGAGCGAAGAGCGAGTTGAGTTCGAGGATAGACTGCACCCTGTGCGGGTGGAGAGGAATCAACCACATGAGCAAATGCAAGAGCAAATGCAAGTTAAGATGTCTTATATGATGGAGACATTTTCATGTTAAACATTGAGTTCCATCCACTACATTGAGTTAGTAGTTGATTTTGTATTCATTGTTTTCTTTTTGAACGTTATTGCCATGCATTATTCATGATAAATTTGAGGAAGTTGAAATTGATGCCGGATTTGATATAATCGATCATGTTTTGGCTAATTGAGATTATGTGAAATGTGATATGATGTTTTTATTACTCAAATGTGTATTTATAGTTTATGATGTGACGGCAGTTGCAATAACGTATGAATGAAGTTAGAAATAATAAATACTATAAAAATATATTAGAATCATAGACGTATTTGCTATTGGGGAGAGCAAATAAAAAAGGACGGCAGATTTATTGGTAAAATAGGCGGTGAAATCCTAACCAATTCATTGGTAATTTATATCATTAACTTGCAATGAATATACTGATGCTTTGTTGACTCCTATTTAAAAAGAAAGTTTGTCTCGTTATATGGGAAGAAATGATCATATTATGACGTACATACAACCACTGTCATATTTTCTCTTCTCTGACTTCAGCAACATGTTTCTTCCTTTTTGAATTTCATCCTAAAATTTATCAATATTTTTAACTTGGGTATTAATAACATAGTTCATTGTGGTAATAACACAGCCTTTTGGCATGATGGCAAGATTTTTTCTATTCTGTTGAGAGTAGAATTCAGGTAGTATTTTGACATTTGTAATTTCATAAATGCATTAATCTATAAGCTATATGCGTCAGGTGATGACTTTCCATGGAACTTTAATTTTAACCATCCCTTTGTAGGTGATACCTTGACATAATTTGTAACTCTTTGTTCTAAACTTGAGTTATATGCCTTAGGCAACGAAAGTGGCATTAAAAATTGAGGTTGGAAAAATAACAAAATATACTCACCAAACTCAGTTTACAAATTTTTTAATTTCTCAAGAACTAAGCAAAAGATGTTTAAATTAATTTGGAATGCTAATGCTCCACCTAAAGCAAAATTGCATACGTGGATAATTATATATGAGAAATTAAACATAATCGGAATTTTAAAGAAAAAACATTTGGTTATAGACAAAAAAAAGTGTTTTCTTTAGGTCAAACTTAGAAAGCATAGCACACTTATCTTATGATTGTTCATTACTGTAACAAATCGTCTCGAAATAAGTCTAAACTTCAATCCAGAAAATACCTATCGAAACTTAGACCAGTTACAAAGCTGACTATTGGTTGATAAAAGTAATAACAATACATGGCTACTATTATTCTTTCAGAACCCACAATGAAAGGAACAAAGTGTAATAGCAAATTGTACCCATTTATTTCAAAATAAATTCAAATGTCAAAATACAGAACAAAACAAAGCCTTCATAATAACCGTTACATCATTTGTTCAAAAGTATTCTTTCATGGGTACAGTAAAAAGCATCATAAATAAGTAACAATAACTGCCACAAGTTTTGCTCACGACGTCTTCAAGCATCATCGTTGTCATCACTTCTTCCTTAACATGTGCTGTAATGAAAGGGGAGTCAGAAAAACAAGTGTCTGATGAATAAAAGCCTCGAGCCTTATTATTTCAGTACTCGAACAGTATATGTCAAAATAGGGATATATCTACATGTTCTAAAACCATTTAATACTTTATATAAGAAAAGGAGGCGGAATCTCAAACAATCACTTAATATGTTCCATTTTCGAAGCAGGTTTCCCAATCCTATAACCCATAAAGAACGTAATAAATGCCTAACAATGCGAGAGATAACGCCTAAACCGTTTAATACCTTTTAATGGAAAATAGGCAGACTCTGACCATTTAAGACCTCAACTGAGGTAGGACCCATCATTTAATACATATTCTAAAGGCGGAATCCACAAAGGCATCTATCTGGCTGACATTGCACGGAAATATCTTCGGACACTTAAACTATCTATCAAAGCAGACCTTACTTAGATATCTTTAACTCTGCCTAAACCCAGTCACGATCGTTTAATACTTCATTTATGGAGAAAGGAGGACCCTCAAACAACCAGTTAATACCTTTCGAAATCCCCAAGAAGGTCCTTCGCCTTATGATGTATACCCACGACGATGTCCCACATTTGCCCGACTATACGTAGGTACTGGCACTCAGATTAACTGTGCAGATTTATCCTACAGAATTGGAACTAACCTCACAGCATCACAGTTACTTGTCATAGTTAATGTCTCAGATTAGCCCCAAAGGCACACTGCAGGTAGCCATATTAGCTGGATAGAATTCTGTTTGTCTTTTGACTGACCTTGCACTACTTATAACTTGGTCATATTTTACAACTCTTAATATATTATCACACGCATCATAGTGTCCATTAATTAGGCTATATAAGAATTCATTCTTATTTGGCCTTAACCAATCAATTACTTTTCTAAGGGAGATTTAATGATAATTATTACCTAATTAACTACACAATTATATGTTAACATCGCACATTATTTACGGTAATTAATATATAAATAAACACATAACCTATTTTTTTCTATGCGTGCGGAGATTTCACCCCAATTAGTGCTTAAATGTTGATTTCTTTTTAATAACAATAATACAAGTTCCTTTCCATATTATTAATGGTGCCAAATTTCTAACATCCATAACAAAGGATTCAACAATCATATTAAAAAATTGTAATAAACAGACTTGTATATAGTAAAATTTTCAACTAAATCTATCACGTCAAATCAGGGTGCAATCTCAAAAATAGAAGTTGCAGTTCTAGTTTCAATCTCTATTCAACCCCTTTTTTACAAAGAATTTAAAGAATGAGATTTCTCTTTTATTTTCATATGGAATAAACCGTGTAAACTATGAATAAATTCATACTTTTACGCCATATCCCTTAACTGAAGCTTCATATCAAATTAGAACCTAATGAGGAGTGTAATAGAAACTAAAATTATAAAAAACTGCATATCCCAATAATCTAAAGTAAATAATTGAGAATTCCAACAAGAATTGACATTTCAAATTACAGGAGTTTTGAGAGGTTTATTTGTGTTTTATTTTCCTAAATCCAAAACCTAAGGCATATTCAAATCCATGATATATAAATATTTACTGGAATAAAAATACTAAGGTTTCCACTCACAGATTATTCTTAGCCTTTCTTATATGGATTTGCAATGTCAAAGCACTCTTTTTTAGATCTCTTCATTTGATATGTATACACAACAAGGGATTTCTATATACAATTTTATTAGATTTAGAGAGGTAGGAAGAGAAGGGAATAAATTAACGGAATAACTAGAAACGAAATAGAGTCCGTGCCTGAATTCCAAATTGAATTTCTGAATTCAACTAAAAAGATAAAATGACAGAGTTTCGCTGAATCCCTATTTTTTTTGAACAAAAGTGAAGAGAGTAGGGTCCTATTTATAGGGTTGAAACGTATCAGAATCGTATGATGAAAATATGCTAAAAACAGATAAATCTGAAACATTCTTTGATAGGAAAACCCTAGGCACCACCAATAAGAGCGGTCGCTCTCTATACGCACTGGTTGATTGCCAGGGGTCGACCGGTTGGGGTCGGTGGTCAACCCATCCATCTATTTTAGGAACGTAATTATTTTTGTACTGTTGTTTTATTTAATTCTTTTATTATACTTTTAACGTTAACGATTCCTTAACCCTCGAGTCTAATCTCAGTTGATTTTCAAATTTCTAATTTAATAATTCATTTGAATTTGAATTAAATCAGTTTAAAAAACTAAAAACTTCAAATTCTCAATAACTTCCTTTGAGCTCCATTTTAAGCATGTTAAATACGGAAACAAATCAAAATTTTGCCACTAATGCAACGAAATAATTTTCATAGTCAAATTCCAACTTTTATACAATTTTCATTTTTATCTCTACTTAATTTTAATTTAGTTTACTTATTTAATTCTTATGGATTTTATGAGGTGTAACAATTACCTAATTCGCTGCTTGTAAGTATGCTTCGTATCATTGAATTTAACATGGATAACACTGATTTTAACTTTGAGTACTACTGAAAGGTCTTAAGAAATCAATATACTAAATGACATAGAACCCTTCTTGATACCATTTTCACAAATACTTGCTGGTATTTATGGTTTAAAATGAACCTAATAATGTTTAATAGCACTAACACTCCTTTTGATAATCTGACCTGCGCTATGACTCTATTTAATTACAATTGGATATCAAATCCTAGCTACAGATTGGCTAAAAGTATATTTTACATAAAACTTCTTAAAAAGGTAGAAAGTCAGATTACTAATTTAAAGCTAAAATCTCATGGTAAAAATGAAAGTCACAATTTGACTTTAAGCACCATCACTACTGACCCATTTAACGAGAATAACTCCTTGAACATTCTTCTCTATTGAATAACTAAGATTAGGTCTATTTCCATCAAAAGTTTTTACTTCCACAAATATAAGTATACAAATCTTTTTATATTCATATATGTGTGTGTTTACGCGCGTGCCGCTCTCGTGTCTTTAGTTGAGCTTTTACAGGTATAGTGGGATGTTAAGGCTTGATCTATTCAGGCTTTGGAGCTTTTGCCAGGGAGATGTGGATGCGAAGTAGATATGATTAGGTTGGATTGTCTTCCTGATTTAATTGACAGATGACCTTCCCAGTTCCACCAACAATCCACGTACCTCCTTTGGACCTTTCTTTTTTCCTAGCTATTACTAATATTTATATATCTTATTTCTTTGGGGAGGGGTTTTTTCTTTTCTTTTCTTTGTAATGGCGTGTTTTTGCTACTTATCAGGCTTGTTGACAGTGCCTACTTAAGTGTGAAATAAAATTACATGAGTGCTCTCCTCCATGAAAGGATCACTCATTTTACTCAAAAAAGAAGGTTGTCTCAAAATCGTCGGTAAAGCTTGACATTTTGTTGGACGAAGCATCGGGAAATAGCATCAAAAAATTTAATGATGCGACTTATTTTCATTGGCAATTTCGTCGGCTCTTCATTTTCACGATGAAATACCGACGTTTTCGAGTGCATGGAAACACTATTTTTCTTATTGTAGGAGCTGCAAACTGAATGTGAATTCTTTAGACGTACCAATAAGAATTGAATCATTTATTTATGTTATAAGTACTTAAATTTTATCTATTTATAGTTTAATCATTTATACTTTAATGAATGAAATGTAAATAATAATTAAGACCGAACTCTTTAAAATTAAATCTTTATATTACCATTCATTCATCATCTCATATGATTAATTGCTAATTCTTATTTATTATTTAAAAACTGATAATAGTATAAAAATAATAAGTTAGGCCTTAATGCTTACTTGGAAATCTTACACCTCAATGTTTTGAGGCTTATGTCTAACTCCTAACGTTGCTTTCGCATTTTAAAACTTTTGTATGTGTGCGCATATGTATGCATGTATGTATGTATGCATGCATGCATGTATGTATGTATGCACCTCGTTTTTTCTATATCTCAAATCCCCTGATTTCAATCACATGTTCCCATTTAAATAGTTGTTGTTTCTCTCTCTTTTCACTTCATTCTATTATTTAAACAAGAACATGTGATTACATTTGATTTGTCGAATACTCTGACTAACACCTGATTTAATAAAATAACAATTGTTATAGTTAATTAAGTTAACTAAAATTTATGATATATTAATTATAAAATTATATTTGATTTGTGTTAATCGGTATTAAAATAGTGCTTATATAAAAGTTGTATAAAGAGGTACTGATATACGATATCGATGTGCGTATAAATTGAACATAAATGCATATTAATCTGATCAGGCTTGGAAGGAAATAAAGGCCCAAGGAGGCACTTATATAGCCTGCTGTGTTTAGGGATTACGGGGGCTAGATTTGACTCAAAAGGTTTGAAATAGCAAGAGGAAATAGTGGATACGGATCCACTTTTAACTCCTTTATTCCTCCGCTACTTAAACACCTTTAGCCCCCACTTTTGGAACTTTTGATTTTAGCTCCTACCTCCCCCTCTCTGGCCGACCTCTACTCCCTTCCTCCTCTATTATTTCAGACAACTAAAATACAAATTTGAATAAAACATGACATGCATGTGTGTTCTTTCAGTCTAGTAGCTCTTTCTTGAAGGAATTGAATTCAGATTCAAGTGTAACTAAGAAATTCAACATCAAATGTGTAAACTCTAGGCTATATAGTAAGGTAATAACTTTGTTTACACACACACACACATATGTGTATGTATGTATGTATACATATATATATGTTTATTATGTCATTCTCGTGCTTAAAATTGTATGTATATTATTATGAGTCCATATATATCCATGCTGCCAAACTTGGATGAATACATACATACATATATGTGTATGTGTCTGTGTATTAAATTTTTTTCATACATACACATACACATACACATACACATACACATACACATACACATACACATACACATACACATACACATACACATATACATATACATATACATAAACATATACATATACATATATACATACATACATATACATACATATATATCTCACGGCTATAAAAAAATTTGAATTAAATAATATTTTTAAAAGGGTTTTAAATCAAAACTTGGTTTGTAATGTATAAATAAATGTATAAATTACATATAAAATTTTGTTATAATTATATGCATATATTAATTTTCAATATATATATATATAACTAAAAAATGAATTATACATACATATAAATACATTTTTCTAAAATATAATGTATTAATTAATTTAATATATAAATACACATACATATTTACAATACATATAAAATTAGTTTTAATAACTATAAGATTTTGAGTGCTGCAAAATTATTTCAAAAAATAAAAATTGCTTATAATAGTGTGTCACAAGCATCGATCAAAACCACGAGTGGTTTGGTCCCGTTGGGAATGGTGAGCGCATGCGCACTTATCAATAACTCCTTAAGCTTCTCGAATGCCTCGGTGCATCAATTATCCCAAGAAAAGATTAGGTTCTTCTTAGTCAAGTGGGTTAAGGGGACTGCTATTATTGCGAAGTTCTTTATGAACTTCCCACAGTATCCTGCCAATCCTAGAAAACTTCTAACTTCTGATGCATTCCTAGGAACTCTCCATCTTTGAACAGCCTCCACTTAGTGGGTTCCACCGCCAGTCCTTACTAAAAAACAATGTCTAAGAAATCCGATCTCCTTCATCCAAAAGTGACCCTTAGCAAATTTGACCTTTAGCTAGCGTCGTCTTAAAGTTCCTAATACCTCTCTTAGGTGGCCCTCATGGTCCTTTTCACTTTTGGAGAATACCAAGATATCATCCATGAATATAATGATGAATTTATTGAGTTGCCCCTTAAACACCCTACTCATCAAATCTACAAAGTATGCGAAGGCATTCATCAATCCAAAAGGCATTACTTCCCAATCATAGAGCCCATTTGGTATGCGTAATGCAGTCTTCAACTTGCTTTCTTCTACATTCCATAACTGATGGAATCCGGTTTCCATGTCTAGTTGGGAAAAAACTTTGGCTCTCACAAGTTGGTCGAACTAGTCATATATCCTTGGTAGAGGATGCCTATTCTTTCTTGTTAACGTATTCAGCCCTTTATAATCGATGCATAGTGTGACACAATCATATGATAACGAAATTGTCATACTATATAAAGTATACATTAACGAACAACAAAGATCATACAATATCATAAGAAATCTCAAAGCCCTAAAAAGAACGTCATATTCTTTATTTTATTCACAAAAAGTTGATGACCCACAAATTCACCAATGCACAATAGTTGATACAACTTATCAATGAAAATCACGAAAATTGGTGAAGCACAAATTCTAGAAATCGATCAATAGAAATCCAGAAATCACAAAAAGGGGAAAGAGGCCTGTCACTAGAACGGGAGCATAAAAACTCACCAACACGTGTATCACAAAACGGAAAGCTATTCCATGGTTGCTAACCATTAATTTTGAGCCGAGGCTCCACTAAAACGGCTCGAAGACCATGAGCCGAAGCTCCACTAAAACGGCCCGAAGACCATGAGCCGAAGCTCCACTAAAACGGCCCGAAGACCATGGGTCGCTACCCCACCAAGCCGAAGCTCCACTAAAAATGGGGTTTAGTCTCTCTCGCAGACAAAGAGACATCGCACATTGCTAGTCTAAATCACAAAATGATCATCATTGATCGATAATGTAAATTACACTAAGCTAGTAAATAAAAGAGTTTAGCTTCATGTCCCATAACCACTAGCTTAACTTAATTATTTACGAACAAATTGTAAACTTCCACTCGAGGTTAAGTGTCAATTACACAAAGCTAGTAAATATATGAGTTTAGCTTCATGTCCCATAACCACTAGCTTAACTTAAATATTTACGAACAAATTGTAGATTTCCACTAGAAAATTGTCACAAGAGTTTCAATCGAACAAGTCCAAGAATTAACCGATGAAGCAAACGCAAGCGTTTCATACCACTCGTTTTACTAAGTTGTTTAATTAGATTTCTCATACGAGTGAGGTAAAGGTTTGTATATACTAATAGATTGGAAAACGGTTTAAGAAACGAGCTTTGTAATAAAATAGTGTGGAAATTGTTTTGATGAAAGAATTTTGATATTTACTACTAGTATTGGAACCTTTATATTTTTAAAGTGACATATCACAAAAATGATTGTAGGAACAATCAATCAATAAAATTCACATACGAAGACGTGAATAAAATCCAAAGAAATCGATACCGAATCCATCAAAGTGAAAATACCCAAAAATTCCAAAAATAGAAGTTATCAAAGTTGACAAAGCTGATAACAACTAATCGGAGAAGAAGAATCGATTAACAATTGGAAAAACAAAGCAAAACGAGCATAAATAGGCAAACAGGGAAATAGGAGCAGGTCGATCGACTGAACCACTGAGTCGGTCGACCGAAAATAGGCCAGAATTGTTTCGGCTACAGCTTCGGTTGACCGACTCAGAGAGTTCGGTCGGCCGAACCCCAAATCCTGCATTTCCTACCCTATTTAATAGAAGTGCAAACTCACTCAATTTGCAACTGGTCGAGCACGGACGTTAGGAGATTACGCCCATCGGATACCCGGTTCTATTGGCTCCTCGATGCATCACCAAAAACATGTTCAAACATCAAAGTTAGGATTTTAAAGATTTGAACCCAAAACACTAAAAATTGGGATATTCACCGATTCAATCCAAACCAAAAGCAAGTGCACATGAATAAGTGTTAGGAATTCATACCCAACAATCAAAGATAGTTATAGACAAAGATGTGAGATAAAAATCTCACCCTTAAACCCAAATTAATGAAGGAGAAACTTGAAAACAAAGCAAGATTAACCACACTTCAATCTCAACACAAGAGGCTTGAATCTAAGCTTAAAAGAGAAACATTTCCCAAATTAGGTTTAGTAATTTTCTGAAATTAAAGATAGAAAGAGTTGGAGAAGATGAAGAGAAGGCTTACCAATGGCTTCTCTTTGGATTTGGAGCTAGAACATGATTTGCAAATGAAACTAGGGCTTGGAGTTTTAATTTCCAATCTTTTTTTCCATTATTCTCTTGAGCTTGAGAGAGTTAGGAAATGAGGAATAAATGAAGAGAAGTGGAGAGGGGTTGGGTTGATATAACCAGAATTGGGCAAATGGGCTGAACCCAAACCCAAAGCCCTATAGAAAAAGTAGCAAAAATCAACTTACTCCGAACACATCGAAGCTTATACTCGAAAAAGTTGCAAACGGCATTTTGAACTCAATGGAAGGGGTCTCGAGTCCCAATTCGACTGTTTGCAAAAAGTAGCTTTTCGGACCATAATCCGACTAACGATGAAATATTTAAATAAAATATTTAACTATGCAATCGATAAATATGCGGGTTGTTACAGACCCCCCTCCTTAAAGAAATTGCGTCCTCGCAATACTTAAGAAGAAAATAAAGAGTAACAACCATAAAAACATATCAACACAAAAGAAATTTGAAATAGGTAGTTCACCATAAAGAGCATGAAAGAGTAAATCTGAACGGGATCGCTCGATTAATTCCCAGGATTCCCAAGAGCAATCCTTAGGATCTGAGAACCATTGAACTTTCACAAGAAGAACATCTTTATTCCGAAGGCGCTCAACTTCCGAAGCAATGATGCGAATGGAATGTTGCTCATAAGTCAAATCTGGTGAAACTTCAATTTCCTCAATAACACCAGGCTCAAGAATAAAAATCAAAATCCCTAAGGCATTTCCATAATAGAAAGACGTAAGAAAACGTCATGAATAACAGAAAATTGAGCCGGTGCAACGACGTAGTATAAAAACGGTACGCCCGAGAAACTAGAAACTCGAATAATTTGGAACAACATAGTACAATAACGGCATGCCAGATGAACCAAAGCTCGAATAATTTCGGAACATCGACGTAGTACAAAAACGGTACGTCCAATGAACCGAACACCATAAAAGAACATCGGACGTTAGTCCATAAAAGAAATGAGATAAAGCTCAATAAAACGAAGTATATCAAAACGTCCGATGAACTTGATGAAAAGATAATTCCATTCAGACATCATCAAAGAATCAACTACTTGTTGCTTACGACCAAGCGCATTGGCAACACGATTTTCCTTCCGGGAATAAAAGGAATATCAAGATCATAAGATGCCAGGAACTCAAGTCAACATGAAGTTCCTTATGAGAAAATAAATATTCCAAAGATTTATGATCGAGGTGGAGAACAATTCTCTTCCCCAAAAATAATGATGCCAAACTCTAAAAGCGAAAACAATAGCCGCGAGCACTAGATCATGAGTAGCATACCTAGTCTGGATCGACTTTTAATGATTTAGAAGCACAAGTGATAGCACGTTCTCTTTCACAAGAGAACAACATCCAAACCAATATGACTAGCATTAGTACAAAAGATAAAGTTTTGGTTCCCCTCGGGAATCACAAGAATAAGAGTATCGGAAAGGAGTTCTTTTTAAATAATCTTCTTTCCCGAAAAGCTCAAAATTTCCAAAATTACATTTATCTTTATGTAATAATCTTTCTAAAAAATTTACATTTTACAAGTCAATATATCATGTCTGATTGTCTCATCAAAGCGTTTAGGAAATTCCTATCGTTAACGTTGATCAAGCGCATCGACCAGAATTCTTAGAGCACTCAACGGGCAATACAATCACAAAATCATCTTCTATATGATGAAAATATCTCTTAAAAGTTTTAAGAATATTCTTTACTCGTTTAAGATCAAAATCCAATTGTACTTATAAATAAATCTTATGAAAAAGATTTGCAAAATTTTAAATTTCTATTTTCATCCAAAATCAATAAGTACAAGAATGGAATTATCGAGATATTCATAGAATACTCGATTTATAAAATGGATGAAACAAGATGGACTAACTGAATGATATAATACGTCATTCATAAGAATCATAACGAGTGCGGAATGCAGTAAGTGGAATGCTATCTGTCGCAACTCGTAGCAAATGAAAACCGGTGGCAAGGTCGAGCTGAAAAGAACTTAACACCACACAAGATATTTCTTAGGTGATGATCCTAAGACAAACTCCAAAAATACCGAAAAATTCTCAAACTACATGAATGAGAGAATAACACTTTCCTCATCATGTGGACTTAAAGAATAAAATGATGCCATCAAGTTGGAATCGAAATCACAAAGAAAAAAATAGAAATCTGCTTAACAGATTAAGAATGTCGAAGATAAGTTGTCCACTAGGGATATAGGATATGGCTTCATAATAATTAAGTCAATTCCTTTTCAAAAATCAATTCCGAAACCTAAGTAAAAATATCGGCTTGGAAAGAAAAATCACATAAAATAATTTCTACATCAATAGAAAGCAAATTGAGTGTTGCAGATCCATCCGAATTCACAATCCTCAAAGAAGTCTTCAAGCCCAAAAATGTTAAAAAGAATCGACAAGTTCTTTTGATATAAATTAGTGAGATGGAACCCATATCAAAAAGAACTCGAATAAGAAGATCACGAAATAAAACAATGCCATCAATGATTGAGTGAAAAATACCTTGACCAAGAGAAGAGTTGTTAGGGGCTTGCAGCTTTCCTTCTCTCTTGCTTGGAAGCTTAGGACACGAAGATAAAAGATGACCCGAACTTTTGCAATAATGACAGGAATGAGGTTTCGGACACATATTTGCATAGTGTTCCTTAGAGTTCGATTGTAGCATCCTCCACGATTAGGGATTGGAGTCTTTGCTACCAAAGTAGTTTGCTTCACCCTCTTATTGGGATTAGGGCTTTTGAACTTAATATGCCTCTTCTTGGAAATCCCAAAATCACTATCACTTCCTTTACCAACCTCTTCATGTCGAAGAGTGATATCCACAAGCTGATTGAAAGGAACTTCAAGTTTCAGAGGTAAAACCATTTCGGGGTTCTTACTCAAAGCACAGATAAACCTTTGATTCTTTACAAGATCCAAAAGCTGCTGACCAGACATGAATACTCCATCCTGGGGAGTGGCACTAGATTGACCAGCGCTGGGACGGCCTGGTCTAACCATTTCTCTTCTTTAAGAAAGAAAGAAAGAAGAAGAAAAAGGTTATTCACAAAACGAATATCAAACAATAATGATTGATAAAACAAGGAATCATAAAAGAAAATAGGATAGGACGGTACGAAGACACGAATAAAATCCTAAGGCACGACTCCTAAGATGTACTTAGGACGATGATCCTTGTTAAATTATTCTACATTGTTCCGAAGTTTGGCCCTGACACCAAGCTGTGACGCCCCACCTCTATACCCATGCTAGCCAAGGACACTACGGAGTAATGCCGTCAAATAGCGCGGAGAATAAGGCTGTTGAGAAGCGACCATCCGTGTAATGGCTTTGTGCGAGCACCGATATGCCAGATAAAATATAACTTGCATTTCATTTCTAGAGGAAATCTGACATGCCGACACAAACTCAAAGCCACTACACAGTGGTTGTATATATTCTTCGGAAACAAACATTGAAATAAAAATAACACAAATCAGTCACAGATAATTCATATCACAAAGGCAGAAAAAGATATGAATTGAGACGACCAGACTTTTTCTCCACAAAAAGTCGTATCATCCTTAAGAAAGAAAGGGATAGAAAAGAGAAAAGAAAGAAGAGAAAGAAGAAACAACACAAGAATCTCAACAACGGAACGAATAAATTATATTAATAACATAAGTATTACATAGTATACAACAAATATCAGAGTTACACAGACAACACAACACATACTAGACAGTTATAAACACCTGTCTAGTTATTACAACTCAATACATTACAGATACACACTCAGAGATACCAACACAGCGGAAAACTATATAACTATACGCAGAAGCCTCCTGCTCCATTGCTCCTCCACAATTCGCCAAAGCTAACCTGAATTCTAACCTGAATTCCCTTGGCTACTCGTAAAAATTTGAGTACCCAAGAGTTAAAGAAAGACAGAAATAACTCCGGGTCAGACATGGGTCTGGAGTGAGTAACAGGTTAAAGTTGCTTAACTTTGAAAAACCTTTGAAAAGAAAAGGTATCACGTAAGACTTCCCACACATAAACATGGAAAAGTTTTTACCTTACGCTAACCAAAACATTTGATAGGAAATCTGATGATATTATAATAGTGTCTAGGGCTTTCAAGTAAATAAGAAATAGCCGAAATTGTTACATTCATTAAATTCCAGCTACTAGCCACAAAAGTGGGTAATACAAATCAAAACCGTTGGCACTTATTGGATTTTGGATTCCATACAATGGCTGGGCTACTGGGGTACCGCCCGTCACAGTACGTGGCCTAGATCACCGTACCGAGGAGTACGCCCGCTCCCCTACAACACAAAGCCGGACCCATTCCTTACTGAACAGTTCCGAACAAGACAACCCCGCAGTTGTGATCAACAACCGCACCACTAAGCCGAAATAAAGGGACCTCTAGACAGGGATAAATCTTGCTCTCAAGTGGGGGCTACCCACGAAGCTTTGCTGCACCTCCCCTGTTTTAGCCATTCCCGGTTGATGAGGCTTGAGGCTACGATTACCTTAATAGGACATAACACTTAGAATGCTCATCGTCCACCAGACGATGTTCTGAAAGCATTCAATCCATACAAGTTCGTTCCGGGTTCGAACGAAACCGAAGGCATTATCTCGTTACACTCATTTTGGAATCACCCTCAGAGTTAACGACAATAACCCTTGCACTCTGAATCACCATCACTATTCCGTCAAACTCATTACGGAATCACCCACAGAGTTATACTGACGTATAGCCCTTACACCTCGAGTCTTCACTCGCTTCACTTGGATTAACGATGTAACGCCCCGAAAATTTTCGACTTTCGAAAATCCGACATCGACACTCACTTTATCGACTGCCGAGAAATCGAAGGCCGAAAACCGAGATGTTATGGGTTTTAAAAAGAAAAGAAAAGAAAGAAGAGAAGATAGAAAAATAGAAAATTTGATAATAGAAGATAGAAGAATTTTTTTTTTTAAATAGAACGGGACAGAAAGGAACAACAACAGAATCTCACAATTCGCAACGGAACAACATATAATAATAAATGAATAATCTTTAAACAAAGAACTATATCAGTTATTACATTACATCACATTTTATTACATCATATCATCACATCAGAGTGTACAACAACATCAAACAATGCAGCGGAAAAGAAGTACTATATAAACTAGTAATACGCCATGCCATCCAGCTTGCCTCCAGCAACTCCAGAATATCCAGAATATCCTGATAAACCTAACTCTTAACTGCCCGTGTGGAAATTGGTGGGCACCCAGAGTTTAGGAAGGAAAACAATAAACTCCAAGTCAGTCATGTGACTGGTGTGAGAACTCAAAACAATTTATTTACTTTAAAATCAAAATAGAGGAATATTTTTAAATCAATTCGCAATGCTTTTAAAAATGAGACTACCATAAGGCCTCCCGCACACACACACATGCAAACGCAGAATCGGAGGAGATTTCTCCTTATGATAGCCAAAGATGCTTGATACGCATTTAAAATAACATTTGATATTATTATTAGTGCATAATGTATAACAAATCATTTCTAAAATAAAGATATAAATCTTAGCCGACATAGACATTTCGAACTATGCCTACTATAGCTACTATCCAAACAGTGGTGACCACCATAAGTGAATAACAGGTTCTACAACTAATACCGTACAAGTTTCGTATTGGGAATTGGATTTCCAACAAATGGTCAGGCCAAGGAACTTCCCATTGCCACTGAGAATGCCTCTGGATGGACATCCCCGAGAACCAAACCGGATCTCAACCAACACAAGGCCGGGTTACTCCTAACTGAGTAACAACTGACCGAATATGCCATCCCCCGGTCCTTTGGGACCTTTTTCCGAGAGCGCTCTCTAATCAATTCACACAATCATAACAAAGTGTTTTCAACATGAGTAAGTATTTGGGCTCCATACCATGATACCACCCTTTTCCAGAAGGAAATGCACATATCCTAAAGGGTGCTACCCCTCATAACCTTGCTGCTTCTTTCCTGTTTTGACCATTTCCGGGATGTGAGGCTCGACGAATTCACGTCCACAAAAACATACTTTATACAAAAGCCATGCTTTGGGTCAACAAATGATCAACACAATGATCACTAAGATAGACGATCAAATAAATGATCCTATCACAATAATCAACACAATGATCATTTCAGCATCACTCAGCATGTCACATTACCAAACTGGGAATATATCGCTGATAACTTCAACTATATAACCTTTGAGCACATGCGTCTCAAAGAAGGGTGTTAAGCAAAGAATAAATTCTCCGCCACCAACAGAAATATATTTGAAAGAAATCGGCTTTATATCTCAAATTGTAATGTCAGACATACAATCCATACAAGTCTGTTCCGGGCTCGAACAGAACCGAAGGCACTTACAAAGAAGTCCTTGCAATCCGGATATTCACAATCCTGATCGGATTTCCCATCACTTAGGGAGTCTCAATACCGTTGCAACTCAGTGCAGAGACAATCGATAGGTCATCCTATCGCTTTCGCAAATACCGGTCTTCAACACCGATCTTCAATGCAATTCACAACGACGTATCACATATTCGGAATGGGTTATACGACCCCATGGTCCTTTCCCGGTTAACCCGAATAGTGAGCGCTTATTCAAAAATAAGTGTGCATTCAAATTCAATCAATTCACATCAAATACCCATTCAAAGGGAAATACTGATAGTCAGCTATTGAACTATCACTGGATATGCACACATCACCAGATTCCAAATAATTTTCCAAATTATTTATTTTCCAAAATACCTTTACAAGATATATTATTTCAACACTTCAAAAATAAATCAATATTTATTTTTAACAAATTCCACTTTTCACATATAAATTTCATACTTATCAAAAATAAGTAATCGACAAATCTTTTTATTTTCAACACTTAGAAAATATTCAATATACTTAAATCGAATTAAGTATATATTTCATTCTTTAAGGAAATCATTCTCTTAAACATATTTATTTGGGCCAAAACGAATGTTACGTAAAACATCGTTACGACAACCCAAAATCACTAGTATAGGGATTCAAAATTAAAATAGATATATAAATCCCAATACTATACCAAACATTTCCTTTCGGAAATCATTTACTATAACAACAGTGTTATAGTCCACATTTCCTTTTATTTCTCGAAAACGTCTATTTCAACAATAAATGTTGAAATCTATGGTTTCGAATCTCAACGCCTTTAAAACATCGTTAGATCGTTTTAATTCTGTTTAAAATATCACATTCTAAAACATTTTCCTTAACGTGTTATTCACTATTCAAAAATCGTGAACATACTTCGTTAACAAATTTCATCCTTTTATTCAATTTATTTTAAAGGATTATTCACTATTCAAAAATGTGAATATAACTCCATTAATAGGTTATAACAATTAACTTATCAAAATAAGTCGTTTGCGAATTTATAAAACAACGTTTATAAATTCCTCTTCTATTTATTTATAAAAACTTCCTTTAATAAATTCCTTTATTAACCTATTCCAGTTTATAACTAAATTATAAACTAAACGTTCATATTATAAGTTAAATACTTATAAAACGATTATTTTATAAGATCGTTCTTTTAAAGACTTTCCAATTTATAAATCTTATAACTTATAAGATTTAATGATTTATCCAATCTATTCTTCAAATAATTTCACCAAATTTATAAATCTTACTATTTATAAATTTCATTTATAACTTCACGGTTTATAATTCTATAAATTTCATTCTTTAATGAAATTCATTTTCACTTAATTCAAACACTTATAAAAACTCGTTTTATAATGTCTATATTTCAATTTATAAATATCCATTTACAAATCTCTTAATATAAATCAGTTTATATTATTATTCTGAAACGTCTTTAATTCCCTTTATAATTTCACCATTTTGATTTATAAAAAAATCAAATTTTATAAATCCTATATTTAAACTTTTGATAATAAATTCAAAAATCCAGTTCAAACTATTTTATAAAGTCATTAATTCCTATTTCTCAAAAATCAGCTTTTAACCGTATTTCTCAAAAAATTATAATTTTTATAACTTTAAGAATTATAACGTTCATTTATTTAAAATGGATCAATTCCAAAATATTTTATCTTTTCAAAAATTACTTTAAAAACATTTTTAAAATACCAGAAATTTGGTCCAATGATGCTACACACCAAATAGTCAATCACGACAACAACGATATCACATATCGTATATGATAATCAACGAATATCAAAATATCCATAATCAAATAAATACTGTTGAGGAATCCAGTTGGATCCCTCCAACCTGTTTCCCTGCATCCAAAAACATTAGCACAATACCAATTTCGCTCCAGTACGAAATTATCGCGGTACATGTTCTTATTAAATATTATCCGCTTAATAACGGCGTAATAGGGTCTCATCCGCTAAACAAAAAATGCGGGAAATCAACAACTGCAATATATACATATGCCAATATATATATATTGATATTATATATAATACAAATTTCACTGTTTATGAAATATTCGCGGTATATGTTTATATTAAATAACATCCGCTTAATAACGGCGCATAATGTCTATTTTAACAATCAATAATTTACAGTCATCATTCAAACATGCATTCAAATATTTTAAATCTAATTATTTAAAATAAAATCGAAATCTATTCGATTGAGTGAGAAATTCTCACCTTGGTTTTAATTTCCGTTTTAGCTTTTATTTCGAATAAAATTAAACGCGCGTTTAATTTTACCCGAAATTCTCACTAACTCCAAACGACTCCAAACCAACTCCATCGCGTAGTGCTCGTCCATACGATTCCAACGCAACTGAGTTTGCATTTTTTCGACCTCGTATGAAAAAGTTATGTATTTTTGAAGTTTACACGTATTTAAACAAACTAAATACAATATAAACTTTTATATTTTAAATCCAAACTCACACCAGCCCTTGGATCCAAAGCAAGCTACATCAGGCCGTCCCCCTTCTCCATCTTCTCCACGTAAATCTTGCTCCAGTAAACACGCATATGGCCGAACCCATTTATCAAATTAGGGTTAAATGTTACTCCTCCAATTCTCAACGATACTTCATCAAACCACATGCATTTTGAAGCTCCTCTCCTCCTTCATGTTCGCCCCCCCCCAGGTGAAGCTCGGCTGCACAGAGAGCCTAGAAAGGCGTGCGAAAGTTATGACAGTCGGCCCCATTTATCTCACAATCCATAGCTCCATTCGCGATCTCCACCGTTGATCTCGTAGCTCTCGTCGTGTTCTATCACTTTGTAGTTGAACTTTCTTGCTAATTCTTGATGGATTTGGAGAAATCAAGGGGGAGAGGAGATTAATTTCTGGCCATAGGTTATGAATGTGGCGGCTAGCAATTGTTAGGGTTAGGGTTTGTTATTTTAGCAAATTTATGAAGATGGTGGTCTATTTATAAGGAACGAGCGACACTATTCATTCCGGATTTTCCGAACTCCGATTTAGACGCCGTAACCAGCGTACCTAGGGTTTATCCCGCGTTCCGGACACAATGGAACAGGTTTCGGAAGCTAATTCGGAAGTATGTGCGAGTTATGGCTGTAAACGCTCAATTTAAATTAAACCGATTAAAACCGATTTCTAGGCGTTTTAATTTGTACCGGACAAACGGTAAATCCAATCGACTTGAAATTTGACACCTTACAATCATATCACATTACGGATCCGATGAAACTGGTTTCGTCGGAATCCGAGACTTTTTGAAAAATGGCTATTTTGACTCGCCAAATTTAAATTAAAAATAATTCGATGCGTTTCGAGCTGCCACGATCAAACGATAGCTCCGATTGACACGAAATTTGAAATCCGGTAATAACTAACTATTACGGATCCAATGAAACTGGTTCCGTTCAATTCTGAGACTGTTCAAAAATTGACTATTTTACAGTCGATTATTAAATATTAAAATATTCAATTTTCACAAATTAACTTTTAATTCGATTTTAAAAGTTCTAAAATATTTCTATAACTCCAGTATGATTAAATAAAATTTTACAAATCATTTTCTATCATATTTAACTCAATATTCAATTATTTCCATAATTTAACATATTAAATTATTGTTTTAATTATCTAATTAAATCCAATAATTCAAATAAAAATTTATTTGACTTAAAAATTCACTTATTAATATTTAAAATTAATTAAATATTCAAATTTTAAATTATTAAAATTTCTGGGTCGTTACAATCTTTCCCCCTTAAAAGAATTTCGTCCTCGAAATTACAAGTAAGAAAAGTTACAGAATTTATTAACTTTCCAAAATTCAAAGTTAAACTTTTTACCATACTTTACTAAGTTTTCAAATCATACTTAGTTATCTTTTCAAAAACAAATTATATCATTTAACTTTCAATTCCAAAATCAAAGTTAAAGTTTTCAAAATTTTCCCATTTTCTCAAATTTTTTTCTAACGCCTTAAATTTTCGGAAAAATTCGCCATAGTCTCCTTTGCGCGGCTCGATCCGAAAAAAAAATGACAGTATATATATCACAAATATACATCTCATCAAGTAATGAGGCATCCCGAAGGGAAAAAGTGTAAAAGTGCGGTATTTAATCCGAGATATGTACCTTATATTTTATTAGCGAGCATATACGGCTAATATAGCGTTAAAGCGAACTCCAAATGCGAAGCAAACGCGATCCGCACCTACTAAACTCAACAAACAACATGAGAATCATGTATATATGCAAATAACCTCAATATACAACATATAGCAACATAACTACTACATATGTCACATAGAAATGCAACTAAACAACAAATGAAACCATCAACCAACTATCATCCATATCCAATCAATATTCATTTATATTCTCATTCATATTCAATGAATTGGTTTTCACTTTAAATTACATTTGATTCATTTACATTGGATTTACTAACATTCATTCTCAATTCAATTAGTTTACATTTACTAATTAAATCTAATTCACATTCAATTCTATTCAAATTTATTTACTTCAAATTTGAATTCAATTTCTTTAGCTTTCAATTTCGCTAATTCACTTTCATTAACACTTAATGAATTATATACAATCAATCAACAATCAAATAACAACCGAAGTATATTAATTTCAACCAAATTCCTTTGCTTATATTCATACATTCAATTCGGTTTTATTAAATTGACTTTCATTCAAGTATTCAACTTCCAATAACATTAGAATTTAATGAATTAACACTTATATTCATTATTCCATATCAATTTAATTCACATTTAATTGATTAACATTCAATTCATCCATTCAATTACAAAAGTTGAATTTCTATTCACATAACTTAAGTTCATATCCATCACTTAACTTAATTAATTTAGTTTGATACCAATATCAACTTCATTTACATTACTTAAGTTATATTTCATTTAATCTTGAAATTCACCTTTATTTACAACTCATATTCATATAATTTTACTTCTTATATATGTAAGTTTATTTCACAATTGTAAATACTTTAATTATAATTTCAATTCTTATAATTCTTTTGCTTATACAATTATTCTTTTATTTAGATTATTCAAACAACCTAACAATCAATTTATATACATTTAATAATTCTGAAAAATTATTTCTTTCATATATAAAATATAATCAAGGCAAAATTATTTCATTTACCCAATTTAAAAATCAATATTATGTCGAATTGTTCTATTCAAGTGTTTAGAAACCCCTTCGGCAAAGTTGTACATACCGTGCTGAGGAAGGTTCATATGCCACTCAATAAACCAATCATCACAATATAAAACAATTTTGTATTCACTAACAAATACGCTCTCATAGCTATTATTACACTCAAACTCATTCTAGAGTACTGCTGACTCTATCTCTAATGAATAATACCCAACAGAACCATGGTTGTCGCTTAACCATCAGCTCCGATACCAAATGTAACGCCCCGAAAATTTTCGACTTTCGAAAATCCGACATCGACACTCACTTTATCGACTGCCGAGAAATCGAAGGCCGAAAACCGAGATGTTATGGGTTTTAAAAAGAAAAGAAAAGAAAGAAGAGAAGATAGAAAAATAGAAAATTTGATAATAGAAGATAGAAGAATTTTTTTTTTTAAATAGAACGGGACAGAAAGGAACAACAACAGAATCTCACAATTCGCAACGGAACAACATATAATAATAAATGAATAATCTTTAAACAAAGAACTATATCAGTTATTACATTACATCACATTTTATTACATCATATCATCACATCAGAGTGTACAACAACATCAAACAATGCAGCGGAAAAGAAGTACTATATAAACTAGTAATACGCCATGCCATCCAGCTTGCCTCCAGCAACTCCAGAATATCCAGAATATCCTGATAAACCTAACTCTTAACTGCCCGTGTGGAAATTGGTGGGCACCCAGAGTTTAGGAAGGAAAACAATAAACTCCAAGTCAGTCATGTGACTGGTGTGAGAACTCAAAACAGTTTATTTACTTTAAAATCAAAATAGAGGAATATTTTTAAATCAATTCGCAATGCTTTTAAAAATGAGACTACCATAAGGCCTCCCGCACACACACACACATGCAAACGCAGAATCGGAGGAGATTTCTCCTTATGATAGCCAAAGATGCTTGATACGCATTTAAAATAACATTTGATATTATTATTAGTGCATAATGTATAACAAATCATTTCTAAAATAAAGATATAAATCTTAGCCGACATAGACATTTCGAACTATGCCTACTATAGCTACTATCCAAACAGTGGTGACCACCATAAGTGAATAGCAGGTTCTACAACTAATACCGTACAAGTTTCGTATTGGGAATTGGATTTCCAACAAATGGTCAGGCCAAGGAACTTCCCATTGCCACTGAGAATGCCTCTGGATGGACATCCCCGAGAACCAAACCGGATCTCAACCAACACAAGGCCGGGTTACTCCTAACTGAGTAACAACTGACCGAATATGCCATCCCCCGGTCCTTTGGGACCTTTTTCCGAGAGCGCTCTCTAATCAATTCACACAATCATAACAAAGTGTTTTCAACATGAGTAAGTATCTGGGCTCCATACCATGATACCACCCTTTTCCAGAAGGAAATGCACATATCCTAAAGGGTGCTACCCCTCATAACCTTGCTGCTTCTTTCCTGTTTTGACCATTTCCGGGATGTGAGGCTCGACGAATTCACGTCCACAAAAACATACTTTATACAAAAGCCATGCTTTGGGTCAACAAATGATCAACACAATGATCACTAAGATAGACGATCAAATAAATGATCCTATCACAGTAATCAACACAATGATCATTTCAGCATCACTCAGCATGTCACATTACCAAACTGGGAATATATCGCTGATAACTTCAACTATATAACCTTTGAGCACATGCGTCTCAAAGAAGGGTGTTAAGCAAAGAATAAATTCTCCGCCACCAACAGAAATATATTTGAAAGAAATCGGCTTTATATCTCAAATTGTAATGTCAGACATACAATCCATACAAGTCTGTTCCGGGCTCGAACAGAACCGAAGGCACTTACAAAGAAGTCCTTGCAATCCGGATATTCACAATCCTGATCGGATTTCCCATCACTTAGGGAGTCTCAATACCGTTGCAACTCAGTGCAGAGACAATCGATAGGTCATCCTATCGCTTTCGCAAATACCGGTCTTCAACACCGATCTTCAATGCAATTCACAACGACGTATCACATATTCGGAATGGGTTATACGACCCCATGGTCCTTTCCCGGTTAACCCGAATAGTGAGCGCTTATTCAAAAATAAGTGTGCATTCAAATTCAATCAATTCACATCAAATACCCATTCAAAGGGAAATACTGATAGTCAGCTATTGAACTATCACTGGATATGCACACATCACCAGATTCCAAATAATTTTCCAAATTATTTATTTTCCAAAATACCTTTACAAGATATATTATTTCAACACTTCAAAAATAAATCAATATTTATTTTTAACAAATTCCACTTTTCACATATAAATTTCATACTTATCAAAAATAAGTAATCGACAAATCTTTTTATTTTCAACACTTAGAAAATATTCAATATACTTAAATCGAATTAAGTATATATTTCATTCTTTAAGGAAATCATTCTCTTAAACATATTTATTTGGGCCAAAACGAATGTTACGTAAAACATCGTTACGACAACCCAAAATCACTAGTATAGGGATTCAAAATTAAAATAGATATATAAATCCCAATACTATACCAAACATTTCCTTTCGGAAATCATTTACTATAACAACAGTGTTATAGTCCACATTTCCTTTTATTTCTCGAAAACGTCTATTTCAACAATAAATGTTGAAATCTATGGTTTCGAATCTCAACGCCTTTAAAACATCGTTAGATCGTTTTAATTCTGTTTAAAATATCACATTCTAAAACATTTTCCTTAACGTGTTATTCACTATTCAAAAATCGTGAACATGCTTCGTTAACAAATTTCATCCTTTTATTCAATTTATTTTAAAGGATTATTCACTATTCAAAAATGTGAATATAACTCCATTAATAGGTTATAACAATTAACTTATCAAAATAAGTCGTTTGCGAATTTATAAAACAACGTTTATAAATTCCTCTTCTATTTATTTATAAAAACTTCCTTTAATAAATTCCTTTATTAACCTATTCCAGTTTATAACTAAATTATAAACTAAACGTTCATATTATAAGTTAAATACTTATAAAACGATTATTTTATAAGATCGTTCTTTTAAAGACTTTCCAATTTATAAATCTTATAACTTATAAGATTTAATGATTTATCCAATCTATTCTTCAAATAATTTCACCAAATTTATAAATCTTACTATTTATAAATTTCATTTATAACTTCACGGTTTATAATTCTATAAATTTCATTCTTTAATGAAATTCATTTTCACTTAATTCAAACACTTATAAAAACTCGTTTTATAATGTCTATATTTCAATTTATAAATATCCATTTACAAATCTCTTAATATAAATCAGTTTATATTATTATTCTGAAACGTCTTTAATTCCCTTTATAATTTCACCATTTTGATTTATAAAAAAATCAAATTTTATAAATCCTATATTTAAACTTTTGATAATAAATTCAAAAATCCAGTTCAAACTATTTTATAAAGTCATTAATTCCTATTTCTCAAAAATCAGCTTTTAACCGTATTTCTCAAAAAATTATAATTTTTATAACTTTAAGAATTATAACGTTCATTTATTTAAAATGGATCAATTCCAAAATATTTTATCTTTTCAAAAATTACTTTAAAAACATTTTTAAAATACCAGAAATTTGGTCCAATGATGCTACACACCAAATAGTCAATCACGACAACAACGATATCACATATCGTATATGATAATCAACGAATATCAAAATATCCATAATCAAATAAATACTGTTGAGGAATCCAGTTGGATCCCTCCAACCTGTTTCCCTGCATCCAAAAACATTAGCACAATACCAATTTCGCTCCAGTACGAAATTATCGCGGTACATGTTCTTATTAAATATTATCCGCTTAATAACGGCGTAATAGGGTCTCATCCGCTAAACAAAAAATGCGGGAAATCAACAACTGCAATATATACATATGCCAATATATATATATTGATATTATATATAATACAAATTTCACTGTTTATGAAATATTCGCGGTATATGTTTATATTAAATAACATCCGCTTAATAACGGCGCATAATGTCTATTTTAACAATCAATAATTTACAGTCATCATTCAAACATGCATTCAAATATTTTAAATCTAATTATTTAAAATAAAATCGAAATCTATTCGATTGAGTGAGAAATTCTCACCTTGGTTTTAATTTCCGTTTTAGCTTTTATTTCGAATAAAATTAAACGCGCGTTTAATTTTACCCGAAATTCTCACTAACTCCAAACGACTCCAAACCAACTCCATCGCGTAGTGCTCGTCCATACGATTCCAACGCAACTGAGTTTGCATTTTTTCGACCTCGTATGAAAAAGTTATGTATTTTTGAAGTTTACACGTATTTAAACAAACTAAATACAATATAAACTTTTATATTTTAAATCCAAACTCACACCAGCCCTTGGATCCAAAGCAAGCTACATCAGGCCGTCCCCCTTCTCCATCTTCTCCACGTAAATCTTGCTCCAGTAAACACGCATATGGCCGAACCCATTTATCAAATTAGGGTTAAATGTTACTCCTCCAATTCTCAACGATACTTCATCAAACCACATGCATTTTGAAGCTCCTCTCCTCCTTCATGTTCGCCCCCCCCCAGGTGAAGCTCGGCTGCACAGAGAGCCTAGAAAGGCGTGCGAAAGTTATGACAGTCGGCCCCATTTATCTCACAATCCATAGCTCCATTCGCGATCTCCACCGTTGATCTCGTAGCTCTCGTCGTGTTCTATCACTTTGTAGTTGAACTTTCTTGCTAATTCTTGATGGATTTGGAGAAATCAAGGGGGAGAGGAGATTAATTTCTGGCCATAGGTTATGAATGTGGCGGCTAGCAATTGTTAGGGTTAGGGTTTGTTATTTTAGCAAATTTATGAAGATGGTGGTCTATTTATAAGGAACGAGCGACACTATTCATTCCGGATTTTCCGAACTCCGATTTAGACGCCGTAACCAGCGTACCTAGGGTTTATCCCGCGTTCCGGACACAATGGAACAGGTTTCGGAAGCTAATTCGGAAGTATGTGCGAGTTATGGCTGTAAACGCTCAATTTAAATTAAACCGATTAAAACCGATTTCTAGGCGTTTTAATTTGTACCGGACAAACGGTAAATCCAATCGACTTGAAATTTGACACCTTACAATCATATCACATTACGGATCCGATGAAACTGGTTTCGTCGGAATCCGAGACTTTTTGAAAAATGGCTATTTTGACTCGCCAAATTTAAATTAAAAATAATTCGATGCGTTTCGAGCTGCCACGATCAAACGATAGCTCCGATTGACACGAAATTTGAAATCCGGTAATAACTAACTATTACGGATCCAATGAAACTGGTTCCGTTCAATTCTGAGACTGTTCAAAAATTGACTATTTTACAGTCGATTATTAAATATTAAAATATTCAATTTTCACAAATTAACTTTTAATTCGATTTTAAAAGTTCTAAAATATTTCTATAACTCCAGTATGATTAAATAAAATTTTACAAATCATTTTCTATCATATTTAACTCAATATTCAATTATTTCCATAATTTAACATATTAAATTATTGTTTTAATTATCTAATTAAATCCAATAATTCAAATAAAAATTTATTTGACTTAAAAATTCACTTATTAATATTTAAAATTAATTAAATATTCAAATTTTAAATTATTAAAATTTCTGGGTCGTTACAATCTTTCCCCCTTAAAAGAATTTCGTCCTCGAAATTACAAGTAAGAAAAGTTACAGAATTTATTAACTTTCCAAAATTCAAAGTTAAACTTTTTACCATACTTTACTAAGTTTTCAAATCATACTTAGTTATCTTTTCAAAAACAAATTATATCATTTAACTTTCAATTCCAAAATCAAAGTTAAAGTTTTCAAAATTTTCCCATTTTCTCAAATTTTTTTCTAACGCCTTAAATTTTCGGAAAAATTCGCCATAGTCTCCTTTGCGCGGCTCGATCCGAAAAAAAAATGACAGTATATATATCACAAATATACATCTCATCAAGTAATGAGGCATCCCGAAGGGAAAAAGTGTAAAAGTGCGGTATTTAATCCGAGATATGTACCTTATATTTTATTAGCGAGCATATACGGCTAATATAGCGTTAAAGCGAACTCCAAATGCGAAGCAAACGCGATCCGCACCTACTAAACTCAACAAACAACATGAGAATCATGTATATATGCAAATAACCTCAATATACAACATATAGCAACATAACTACTACATATGTCACATAGAAATGCAACTAAACAACAAATGAAACCATCAACCAACTATCATCCATATCCAATCAATATTCATTTATATTCTCATTCATATTCAATGAATTGGTTTTCACTTTAAATTACATTTGATTCATTTACATTGGATTTACTAACATTCATTCTCAATTCAATTAGTTTACATTTACTAATTAAATCTAATTCACATTCAATTCTATTCAAATTTATTTACTTCAAATTTGAATTCAATTTCTTTAGCTTTCAATTTCGCTAATTCACTTTCATTAACACTTAATGAATTATATACAATCAATCAACAATCAAATAACAACCGAAGTATATTAATTTCAACCAAATTCCTTTGCTTATATTCATACATTCAATTCGGTTTTATTAAATTGACTTTCATTCAAGTATTCAACTTCCAATAACATTAGAATTTAATGAATTAACACTTATATTCATTATTCCATATCAATTTAATTCACATTTAATTGATTAACATTCAATTCATCCATTCAATTACAAAAGTTGAATTTCTATTCACATAACTTAAGTTCATATCCATCACTTAACTTAATTAATTTAGTTTGATACCAATATCAACTTCATTTACATTACTTAAGTTATATTTCATTTAATCTTGAAATTCACCTTTATTTACAACTCATATTCATATAATTTTACTTCTTATATATGTAAGTTTATTTCACAATTGTAAATACTTTAATTATAATTTCAATTCTTATAATTCTTTTGCTTATACAATTATTCTTTTATTTAGATTATTCAAACAACCTAACAATCAATTTATATACATTTAATAATTCTGAAAAATTATTTCTTTCATATATAAAATATAATCAAGGCAAAATTATTTCATTTACCCAATTTAAAAATCAATATTATGTCGAATTGTTCTATTCAAGTGTTTAGAAACCCCTTCGGCAAAGTTGTACATACCGTGCTGAGGAAGGTTCATATGCCACTCAATAAACCAATCATCACAATATAAAACAATTTTGTATTCACTAACAAATACGCTCTCATAGCTATTATTACACTCAAACTCATTCTAGAGTACTGCTGACTCTATCTCTAATGAATAATACCCAACAGAACCATGGTTGTCGCTTAACCATCAGCTCCGATACCAAATGTAACGCCCCGAAAATTTTCGACTTTCGAAAATCCGACATCGACACTCACTTTATCGACTGCCGAGAAATCGAAGGCCGAAAACCGAGATGTTATGGGTTTTAAAAAGAAAAGAAAAGAAAGAAGAGAAGATAGAAAAATAGAAAATTTGATAATAGAAGATAGAAGAATTTTTTTTTTTAAATAGAACGGGACAGAAAGGAACAACAACAGAATCTCACAATTCGCAACGGAACAACATATAATAATAAATGAATAATCTTTAAACAAAGAACTATATCAGTTATTACATTACATCACATTTTATTACATCATATCATCACATCAGAGTGTACAACAACATCAAACAATGCAGCGGAAAAGAAGTACTATATAAACTAGTAATACGCCATGCCATCCAGCTTGCCTCCAGCAACTCCAGAATATCCAGAATATCCTGATAAACCTAACTCTTAACTGCCCGTGTGGAAATTGGTGGGCACCCAGAGTTTAGGAAGGAAAACAATAAACTCCAAGTCAGTCATGTGACTGGTGTGAGAACTCAAAACAGTTTATTTACTTTAAAATCAAAATAGAGGAATATTTTTAAATCAATTCGCAATGCTTTTAAAAATGAGACTACCATAAGGCCTCCCGCACACACACACACATGCAAACGCAGAATCGGAGGAGATTTCTCCTTATGATAGCCAAAGATGCTTGATACGCATTTAAAATAACATTTGATATTATTATTAGTGCATAATGTATAACAAATCATTTCTAAAATAAAGATATAAATCTTAGCCGACATAGACATTTCGAACTATGCCTACTATAGCTACTATCCAAACAGTGGTGACCACCATAAGTGAATAGCAGGTTCTACAACTAATACCGTACAAGTTTCGTATTGGGAATTGGATTTCCAACAAATGGTCAGGCCAAGGAACTTCCCATTGCCACTGAGAATGCCTCTGGATGGACATCCCCGAGAACCAAACCGGATCTCAACCAACACAAGGCCGGGTTACTCCTAACTGAGTAACAACTGACCGAATATGCCATCCCCCGGTCCTTTGGGACCTTTTTCCGAGAGCGCTCTCTAATCAATTCACACAATCATAACAAAGTGTTTTCAACATGAGTAAGTATCTGGGCTCCATACCATGATACCACCCTTTTCCAGAAGGAAATGCACATATCCTAAAGGGTGCTACCCCTCATAACCTTGCTGCTTCTTTCCTGTTTTGACCATTTCCGGGATGTGAGGCTCGACGAATTCACGTCCACAAAAACATACTTTATACAAAAGCCATGCTTTGGGTCAACAAATGATCAACACAATGATCACTAAGATAGACGATCAAATAAATGATCCTATCACAATAATCAACACAATGATCATTTCAGCATCACTCAGCATGTCACATTACCAAACTGGGAATATATCGCTGATAACTTCAACTATATAACCTTTGAGCACATGCGTCTCAAAGAAGGGTGTTAAGCAAAGAATAAATTCTCCGCCACCAACAGAAATATATTTGAAAGAAATCGGCTTTATATCTCAAATTGTAATGTCAGACATACAATCCATACAAGTCTGTTCCGGGCTCGAACAGAACCGAAGGCACTTACAAAGAAGTCCTTGCAATCCGGATATTCACAATCCTGATCGGATTTCCCATCACTTAGGGAGTCTCAATACCGTTGCAACTCAGTGCAGAGACAATCGATAGGTCATCCTATCGCTTTCGCAAATACCGGTCTTCAACACCGATCTTCAATGCAATTCACAACGACGTATCACATATTCGGAATGGGTTATACGACCCCATGGTCCTTTCCCGGTTAACCCGAATAGTGAGCGCTTATTCAAAAATAAGTGTGCATTCAAATTCAATCAATTCACATCAAATACCCATTCAAAGGGAAATACTGATAGTCAGCTATTGAACTATCACTGGATATGCACACATCACCAGATTCCAAATAATTTTCCAAATTATTTATTTTCCAAAATACCTTTACAAGATATATTATTTCAACACTTCAAAAATAAATCAATATTTATTTTTAACAAATTCCACTTTTCACATATAAATTTCATACTTATCAAAAATAAGTAATCGACAAATCTTTTTATTTTCAACACTTAGAAAATATTCAATATACTTAAATCGAATTAAGTATATATTTCATTCTTTAAGGAAATCATTCTCTTAAACATATTTATTTGGGCCAAAACGAATGTTACGTAAAACATCGTTACGACAACCCAAAATCACTAGTATAGGGATTCAAAATTAAAATAGATATATAAATCCCAATACTATACCAAACATTTCCTTTCGGAAATCATTTACTATAACAACAGTGTTATAGTCCACATTTCCTTTTATTTCTCGAAAACGTCTATTTCAACAATAAATGTTGAAATCTATGGTTTCGAATCTCAACGCCTTTAAAACATCGTTAGATCGTTTTAATTCTGTTTAAAATATCACATTCTAAAACATTTTCCTTAACGTGTTATTCACTATTCAAAAATCGTGAACATGCTTCGTTAACAAATTTCATCCTTTTATTCAATTTATTTTAAAGGATTATTCACTATTCAAAAATGTGAATATAACTCCATTAATAGGTTATAACAATTAACTTATCAAAATAAGTCGTTTGCGAATTTATAAAACAACGTTTATAAATTCCTCTTCTATTTATTTATAAAAACTTCCTTTAATAAATTCCTTTATTAACCTATTCCAGTTTATAACTAAATTATAAACTAAACGTTCATATTATAAGTTAAATACTTATAAAACGATTATTTTATAAGATCGTTCTTTTAAAGACTTTCCAATTTATAAATCTTATAACTTATAAGATTTAATGATTTATCCAATCTATTCTTCAAATAATTTCACCAAATTTATAAATCTTACTATTTATAAATTTCATTTATAACTTCACGGTTTATAATTCTATAAATTTCATTCTTTAATGAAATTCATTTTCACTTAATTCAAACACTTATAAAAACTCGTTTTATAATGTCTATATTTCAATTTATAAATATCCATTTACAAATCTCTTAATATAAATCAGTTTATATTATTATTCTGAAACGTCTTTAATTCCCTTTATAATTTCACCATTTTGATTTATAAAAAAATCAAATTTTATAAATCCTATATTTAAACTTTTGATAATAAATTCAAAAATCCAGTTCAAACTATTTTATAAAGTCATTAATTCCTATTTCTCAAAAATCAGCTTTTAACCGTATTTCTCAAAAAATTATAATTTTTATAACTTTAAGAATTATAACGTTCATTTATTTAAAATGGATCAATTCCAAAATATTTTATCTTTTCAAAAATTACTTTAAAAACATTTTTAAAATACCAGAAATTTGGTCCAATGATGCTACACACCAAATAGTCAATCACGACAACAACGATATCACATATCGTATATGATAATCAACGAATATCAAAATATCCATAATCAAATAAATACTGTTGAGGAATCCAGTTGGATCCCTCCAACCTGTTTCCCTGCATCCAAAAACATTAGCACAATACCAATTTCGCTCCAGTACGAAATTATCGCGGTACATGTTCTTATTAAATATTATCCGCTTAATAACGGCGTAATAGGGTCTCATCCGCTAAACAAAAAATGCGGGAAATCAACAACTGCAATATATACATATGCCAATATATATATATTGATATTATATATAATACCAATTTCACTGTTTATGAAATATTCGCGGTATATGTTTATATTAAATAACATCCGCTTAATAACGGCGCATAATGTCTATTTTAACAATCAATAATTTACAGTCATCATTCAAACATGCATTCAAATATTTTAAATCTAATTATTTAAAATAAAATCGAAATCTATTCGATTGAGTGAGAAATTCTCACCTTGGTTTTAATTTCCGTTTTAGCTTTTATTTCGAATAAAATTAAACGCGCGTTTAATTTTACCCGAAATTCTCACTAACTCCAAACGACTCCAAACCAACTCCATCGCGTAGTGCTCGTCCATACGATTCCAACGCAACTGAGTTTGCATTTTTTCGACCTCGTATGAAAAAGTTATGTATTTTTGAAGTTTACACGTATTTAAACAAACTAAATACAATATAAACTTTTATATTTTAAATCCAAACTCACACCAGCCCTTGGATCCAAAGCAAGCTACATCAGGCCGTCCCCCTTCTCCATCTTCTCCACGTAAATCTTGCTCCAGTAAACACGCATATGGCCGAACCCATTTATCAAATTAGGGTTAAATGTTACTCCTCCAATTCTCAACGATACTTCATCAAACCACATGCATTTTGAAGCTCCTCTCCTCCTTCATGTTCGCCCCCCCCCCAGGTGAAGCTCGGCTGCACAGAGAGCCTAGAAAGGCGTGCGAAAGTTATGACAGTCGGCCCCATTTATCTCACAATCCATAGCTCCATTCGCGATCTCCACCGTTGATCTCGTAGCTCTCGTCGTGTTCTATCACTTTGTAGTTGAACTTTCTTGCTAATTCTTGATGGATTTGGAGAAATCAAGGGGGAGAGGAGATTAATTTCTGGCCATAGGTTATGAATGTGGCGGCTAGCAATTGTTAGGGTTAGGGTTTGTTATTTTAGCAAATTTATGAAGATGGTGGTCTATTTATAAGGAACGAGCGACACTATTCATTCCGGATTTTCCGAACTCCGATTTAGACGCCGTAACCAGCGTACCTAGGGTTTATCCCGCGTTCCGGACACAATGGAACAGGTTTCGGAAGCTAATTCGGAAGTATGTGCGAGTTATGGCTGTAAACGCTCAATTTAAATTAAACCGATTAAAACCGATTTCTAGGCGTTTTAATTTGTACCGGACAAACGGTAAATCCAATCGACTTGAAATTTGACACCTTACAATCATATCACATTACGGATCCGATGAAACTGGTTTCGTCGGAATCCGAGACTTTTTGAAAAATGGCTATTTTGACTCGCCAAATTTAAATTAAAAATAATTCGATGCGTTTCGAGCTGCCACGATCAAACGATAGCTCCGATTGACACGAAATTTGAAATCCGGTAATAACTAACTATTACGGATCCAATGAAACTGGTTTCGTTCAATTCTGAGACTGTTCAAAAATTGACTATTTTACAGTCGATTATTAAATATTAAAATATTCAATTTTCACAAATTAACTTTTAATTCGATTTTAAAAGTTCTAAAATATTTCTATAACTCCAGTATGATTAAATAAAATTTTACAAATCATTTTCTATCATATTTAACTCAATATTCAATTATTTCCATAATTTAACATATTAAATTATTGTTTTAATTATCTAATTAAATCCAATAATTCAAATAAAAATTTATTTGACTTAAAAATTCACTTATTAATATTTAAAATTAATTAAATATTCAAATTTTAAATTATTAAAATTTCTGGGTCGTTACAAACGACCTAACGATAATTTGGGTCGATGTGGTTTTCGGATATCCAAATATGGAAACCCGATCTCGGTCTCATCGAAATCCAAAGCGTGTCTTTTAGGTCCAAGTTGTATTAAGAGTTTAAAGCAATTCAATTTAATTATCTATATACACACAAATAGATAATTCACAACACAATAGATAATCAACCTTATCATTACCAACAGATAATTCATATCATAATCAGATAATCCATATTATCATCCAAAAGTAATCAACGCATCCATATCACATAACATTACTCATCTCATAACTGAGATTACAAACCATACATGGCAATTAATACCAATCATCAAACATAAGCAATATCTAATGATCACACCTTCTATAATTAATTTAAAATGAATTAAATTAATTAATCTCTAATTAATTTAAAATGAATTAAATTAATTACTTCATCATTAAAATTCTGCTTAACTTAACCATAAATTGATTACAAATCAATTAAAATAATCACCGTCTCAATATTCATTTCAATTAATCATTACTGATTAATCATCCCTAATTACAATAAATAATTAGCCTTTAATATTAATTACACAAGTTAATTTTATTAAACCCTTTGCAAATAGTTAACTTGTAATTGCTTAATTAATTAATTAGCTAAAATTAATTACATTAATCATTTATTCATTATTAATTATACCTAAATTAATCAATTCCAAATTACATCATTAATTAATTAATTAATGATTTCTGATTTCATTTAATCAATCTCTCAATATAAATTAATTACATAAGTAATTAATCTTCAATTTAAACCATATATATATTAATCACACGTGATTAATAATCATTCAGTAATTAACTACTTTAATGACTCATCCCATAAATTAATTATTCTTAATTAATTTTCTCAATTAATCCTTGATTAATTTCAAAGTAATTTAAATTTAAATTACTTCTATAATCAATATCTTTAATTACATTCAGTAATTATTAATTAATTACTTCTCTAAGTAATCACAATTTCATAATTTACATAAAGTAATTATTCATCAATCCACAATTGTTTAAATAAATTAAACTAATTAAGTTAAACTAATCACATCAATCAAATTAATTACACCAAGTAATTAATTCATTAATTACTTTCATTAAGTAATTAAACTTAAACAATTGATTATTATTAATTAATTAATTTAATTAATTATCAGAAATTAATCACATTAATTAATTGTTAAATAATCTTAAGTTAATGATCTTCATTAATATTCTTAATTACTTAATTAAGAATTAACTTATAAAAAATCATTACTAATTATCAATTAATTAATATTTAATTCAATTTAATTAATCTCTAATTATTAATTAATTAAGTGTTAATTAAAATCTAAATTTCTTTAATCACTTGATTAAATAAATTTTAATCATCAATTATAATTTAATTAACCATCCTTAATTATAGATTAATTAACCTTAATTAAATAATCTCAAATCTAATTAATTAACTTAAAAATTATTAATTACTTAATTAATCATCCACATTATTAATTAATTAAATAATTAATTTTCCCTTTAAATTAATTAATAATCTAAATGAAACCAATTTCTTAAGTTCTAAATTAAGAAACATTCTTCTTATATAAAGTATTTTAAACAAATTTTATTTCTAACAAATTCAATTTTAAAAATTTCTTTTTAAATTTCAAACTGAAACACAATTCAAATTTTCATTTCAGATTCAAACTTAAAAATTTAAAACTTTACTTACAATTCCATCTTCATTTTTAAATTCAAATTATTTAACCTTTCCTAGAATAGTTAAAACAAATTTAAATTTAAAAACTTATTTAAATTTAAAACTGACATTAAATAAAAGTTCAGGTTATAAAACAGAATTTAAACCCATTTTAAATCCATATTATAAGTTAAAACCCATAGTTTTAAATTCAAAACCAATGTTCCTTTATAGTTTAAAAAGTTTAAAAACTAAATTTAAATTTCCAGTTTTAAATCAATTCAAATTCAGATTCATTTGCTAAGTTCCATATTTCAGTTTCCAGATTTAAACTTTATTTTGAAATTTCAGTTACATTTTAAAATTTACTTTTAAATTTAAAACAGAAAAACATTTTTCTGTCTTAGTTTAAAACATCTTACATTTTTGAATTCAAAAATGATTCAAAATCCAAGATTTAAATTATTGAATTCATAATTACATTTCAGGTTTGAAAATTCCTGTTTGAACTTAATCTTACAATTTTAAACTTACTTTTAAATTTAAATAAAAAACAGAAAATAGTTTCTGTTCTGTTTTAAAATCAAATTAGAATTTAAAAGAATTTTCAAATTTATTTCAAAGACCCAAATTTAAACTTATAGAATTCAAATTCAATTCTAGATTCAAACATAGTTTCAGATTTCAGTTTGCAATTTACCTTTGCTTCAAATTTTATAAACCTGGAAACAAGTTTCTGTTCAAATACTAAAACCTGAAACATTAACACAAACCCGAGCTACCATGTTTTTACTTCGGGTTACATCCTCCTTTTCTTCGAGTTCCAACCCAATTACCCCGAGACAATCACGAGACCATCCTAACTCCTATAACCCAACACCCACCAGTATCCACCTTACTCTGTGCACATGCACCCTCGACGCAGCCCTCACTGATCATCTCTGATGATCTCCACACGTCAACGATCAACCATGGAACCGTTCACGATCATCACATCGCCACCCAATACTCAAACTCGAAATCGAGCTTCTCACCCACACCTGGAACAGCCCGAACCACCTCCACCTAAAACCTGTCAACGCCATTCCCACGCGCCTCCGGCCACCATCTCCACCCAAACTTTTGCGACGACTTCGTCAATCCACCACTTAACAATACCCAAAACAACATTGAACTCGATCCACTATAAATGCAGTAATGATCGATTCTTCACAGCCTAGAAAAACTAGGGTTCTACACTTTAAATCCCAAATCAAATCATCAAAACCCAATTTTAATACAAACCAGAAATTTTCCTGTAATCCTTGATAGCTACACCATCACCAGAAACAATCTCATCATTTCCAATTGCATGTAGCAACAGAGATGCCCCATAATTTAATTTACAGTCAAATCTAAACTGCACTTTATTTAAAGCACTAAAAATTGTATATTTGATTTAAAATTCATGAATTTTCTTGCTGTTTCTATTTATAAACCTGAAACATTAAATTATATAGTTTGAATTTTACTTTATGCTAATTTGCTCTGTGTAACTTGATTTCCCAGGTTACAGACCATCATATTTAATTTATATAAAATTTGAACTTACACTATTCTAAAACTAACACGTTTTGTTTAAAAGTCTAAGTCGTAAGCAGCAAACAAGTCAAAGAAAGAATTCAGAGATCAAACATGAGTTTGAAATTTTGAAGAACAACATGCAACAGTCATCATCATGTTTTCAGGCATATATTTACAGGTATAATATTTCAGCAATTTCATATAAGTTCATTTGTAATTTATAAAGCATGCACAACTTACCTATTTAGTAAATTTATAAATGAGTTACTCACCTTTAAAATCCTGATGAGCAGAGCACTGTCCAGAATTTGAAAAATTCTTTTGAATCTTCAAAACAGAATTGCCCATGCTTTGTTTAAAAAAAACTTGAATGTTGCTTTAAAAATGCTATTGCTCTTTGATTTACAACCTTACATGCATGCTGATGTTTCACATTTGCATTTGTTCCCAGGTTCTACATGCAGGTAGCCTAATTTCCAGACTTTAGAAAAATGCAGGCCTTCTTGTATCCAGATTTTTTTTATAAATTGGACAGGATACAGATTGAAGAATGCAGAAAATGTTACAGATTTGCAAATTGGTTTACATGGATTTGATATGCATTTTGATATGAGGAATGTAGAATGCAGATTTTTGAAGAGATAGAAAAATTTCTCAGCTGAAAGAAATTTTGATTTAGAATGAAAAATGAGAAAGAGGAAAAGAAATGAGTATATGCAAGTTTATATAGCTTGTTTATGATTTATTTAAAATTAAAGAAAAACAAAATTAAACAATGACACATGGCTTGTATTGTTAACACTTGTTAATTTACTCACTTAAATACTCAACACATGTTAACTTAGGTTTTGAAAAACTTACACATGTATCTTTAATTAATTTGTTATTTAAATTAAGTGTTAATAAATGTTTAAACATTGTTAATTAGTTTTAATATTTTGTTATGGAAATAAATAATCTTTAAAGAATAAAGCAAAGCGTTATAATAAATGAAAATAATATACAAATCAATTATTTGAAAAAATACTTTTAAACAATTAAAATAAATGTATAAAAGAGGTTGTAACTTAAATGAATACATGTTTCATATTTTAAATTGTACTTTAAATTTCATATTAAATTTACAAATCACATTTTATAAATCAATAACTTAAAAAGAATAACACAAACATTTTGTAACTTATTTTAATATTCAAACTTAAATTAAAAATGAATTTTAAACCAATAAAACATTTATCTCACATATAAAAAATCATTTAGTATTTTATTAAATATTTTTGAAAAACTTAAATCAAAAATAAATCACAATTCCTAATTACAAAATATTAAGATTATGCTATACTAATTTAACAACTTATCTATTTAAAATATATATAAATACATATACATTATTAAATAGAAAATAGATTTATTAGTTTATTAAAAATAAATTCACACATTAAATATTTAAATAAAGAAGATTATTAAATCAAATCAAATTTATCAACAATAATTATCTATTCAATTTAAATTTAAACATAGATTATTAAACTTATATTGTCCAAAATTCCCGGGATATTACAATCCTTCCCCCTTAAAAGAATTTCGTCCCCGAAATTTAAAACAAAGGTAATTTAATAATCTATTTACAGATTTTATTTTGAAATACAGCATATGTTAATCATATGCTAACAACCAAAGCAACCAATTTGCACAATCAGGACAAATCTAATTATCCAAAAGAATTTTGGATAAAACTTTCACGAGTTTCCTCGGTATATATGTATATCGGGATACTCGCTCTATAGAATACAAACAATCAAAACTACTAAGCTATAGAGCTTCTATCAACAATTCTAAACAGAATATCAAACTACAAATGAGTTTGACTCAATAACCAAATCCTCCTAAATTGCTGGTTTTACAACCATAAATATCAAACAGTACTCCCTCAGAGATACGTGAAACACTCTGAATCCCAATTATCCAAACTGGCAATTCAACTCTAGAAAACCAGACACTGATCTAACCCAAAACACAGAAGAAATCCAAAACACTTGCGGAGCTAGCTTCCCAAACTTATAGCTCCCTGGATCAGAGATAAACTTATCCCAAATCAAATCTCCGATTCCAGAATCCAAATTCCTCTGCCTCTTATCTATAAAAATCTTCGGACGATCCTGGACTACCAACATCCTTTCTGATCAGCTTAACTCTACGCTGATGCCTCTAGAAAAAAACTGGATCAAAACAATCCAATGATCTCCTCAAGCTCACTCAAAAATCAAGAACACAAACCCTGCTTCTCAGTAACAGAAGACAGAACAAACTTCTTCTTATCCGGAAAAGAAAAACAGAAACACTCCAAACTGCTTCCGCTGCAAACTCTGATCCGAAGCAGAAGAAAATGCTGCCGAAGAGCACAAGCACAGACTAGACAACCCAACACAGAAATATGGTTCCATATATCCATAAAAGAAAACTCAGATGTTTTTCCGAAACCTGAGTTGCTTCACCAACTTCTACCTCAAAGAACCATCTATCTGCTAACTGAACCACCAGTTCCATTCCTGGAAAGAAAACTCGATCTCCAGATGCAGACAAACTCTGACTTCCCTGAAGAAATCCAGACAATCTCCAATTATCCAAAAGAACATACTATCGCAAGTCACTTTTGCGATCAACTCAGCCTAAATCCAAAGGAAACTGCTCTCTCTTTACCAATCAGAACAGCTTATGCTGGCCTAGCCTACTTACCAGAGAAATGACTCCACGTTGCCGCTTCTGAACTCCACTTCAGAAAAACTACTCAACCAGAAGACTCCTTACCAACTCAGAACACTCTGCTAAACTCAGCCACATCACCGAGCAGACTCACCTCTTACTCTTTTTCCAAAGAAACTTCTTCGAAAATATCCATAGTCACTGCATCTCATCACGCAGCTACTACTTCTGAGATATCAAAATACCAAGCAAAACTCACTCGAGACGGTATTCGGTCTACAGTCTCGACAAATACACTTCCAACCTTATCCATCAAATTCCAACCAATGGTAGTCGTGTTACACACACTTCTACCTCATCTACCTTTATAACTTACATTGGAAAAACCTGAACAGGTAAACCAACAAATAGGTAGAACCATAAATATATATAGTTATATATAAAAATTACAAATACGCTCTCTCAAGATAGACACCACTACAGAACCTAGGTATTCACTCAACCTAATGCTCTGATACCAGCTGAGACGACCAGACTTTTTCTCCACAAAAAGTCGCATCATCCTTAAGAAAGAAAGGGATAGAAAAGAGAAAAGAAAGAAGAGAAAGAAGAAACAACACAAGAATCTCAACAGCGGAACGAATAAATTATATTAATAACATAAGTATTACATAGTATAAAACAAATATCAGAGTTACACAGACAATACAACACATACTAGACAGTTATAAACACCTGTCTAGTTATTACCGCTCAATACATTACATATAAACACTCATAGATACCAACACATCGAACAACTATATAACTATACGCAGAAGCCTCCTGCTCCATTGCTCCTCCACAATTCGTCAAAGCTAACCTGAATTCTAACCTAAATTCCCTTGGCTACTCGTAAAAATTTGAGTACCCAAGAGTTAAAGAAAAACAGAAATAACTCCGGGTCAGACATGGGTCTGGAGTGAGTAATAGGTTAAAGTTTCTTAACTTTGAAAAACCTTTGAAAAGAAAAGGTATCACGTAAGACTTCCCACACATAAACATGGAAAAGTATTTACCTTACGCTAACCAAAACATTTGATAGGAAATCTGATGATATTATAATATGTCTAGGGTTTTCAAGTAAATAAGAAATAGCTGAAATTGTTACATTCATTAAATTCCAGCTACTAGCCACAAAAGTGGGTAATACAAATCAAAACCGTTCGCACTTATTAGATTTTGGATTCCATACAATGGCTGGGCTACTAGGGTACCGCCCGTCACAGTACGTGGCCTAGATCACCGTACCTAGGAGTACGCCCGCTCCCCTACAACACAAAGCCGGACCCATTCCTTACTGAACTGTTCCGAACAAGACAACCCCGCATTTGTGATCAGCAACCGCACCACTAAGCCGAAATAAAGGGACCTCTAGACAGGGATAAATCTTGCTCTCAAGTGGGGGCTACCCACGAAGCTTTGCTGCACCTCCCTTGTTTTAGCCATTCCCGGTTGATGAGGCTTGAGGCTACGATTACCTTAATAGGACATAACACTTAGGATGCTCATCGTCCACCAGACGATGTTCTGAAAGCATTCAATCCATACAAGTTCGTTCCGGGTTCGAACGAAACCGAAGGCATTATCTCGTTACACTCATTTTGGAATCACCCTTAGAGTTAACGACAATAACCCTTGCACTTTGAATCACCATCACTATTCCGTCAAACTCATTACGGAATCAACCACAGAGTTATACTGACGTATAGCCCTTACACCTCGAGTCTTCACACGCTCCACTTGGATTAACGACCTAACGTAAATTTGGATCGATGTGGTTTTCGGATATCCAAATATGGAAACCCGATCCCGGTCTCATCGAAATCCAAAGCGTATCTTTTAGGTCCAAGTTGTATTAAGAGTTTAAAACAATTCAATTTAGTTATCTATATACACACAAATAGATAATTCACAACACAATAGATAATCAACCTTATCATTACCAACAGATAATTCATATCATAATCAGATAATCCATATTATCATCCAAAAGCAACCAATGCATCCATATCACATAACATTACTCATCTCATAACTGAGATTACAAACCATACATGGCAATTAATACCAATCATCAAACATAAGCAATGATCTAATGATCACACCTTCTATAATTAATTTAAAATGAATTAAATTAATTAATCTCTAGTTAATTTAAAATGAATTAAATTAATTACTTCAGCATTAAAATTTTGCTTAACTTAACCATAAATTGATTGCAAATCAATTTAAATAATCACCATCTCAATATTCATTTCAATTAATCATTACTGGTTAATCATCCCTAATTACAATAAATAATTAGCCTTTCATATTAATTACACAAGTTAATTTTATTAAACCCTTTGCAAATAATTAACTTGTAATTGCTTAATTAATTAATTAGCTAAAATTAATTACATTAATCATTTATTCGTTATTAATTATACCTAAATTAATCAATTCCAAATTACATCATTAATTAATTAATTAATGATTTCTGATTTCATTTAATCAATCTCTCAATGTAAATTAATTACATAAGTAATTAATCTTCAATTTAAACCATATATATATTAATCACACATGATTAATAATCATTCAGTAATTAACTACTTTAATTACTCATCGCATAAATTAATTATTCTTAATTAATTATCTCAATTAATCCTTGATTAATTTCAAAGTAATTTAAATTTAAATTACTTCTATAATCAATATCTTTAATCACATTCAGTAATTATTAATTAATTACTTATCTAAGTAATCAAATTTCATAATTTACATAAAGTAATTATTCATCAATCCACAATTGTTTAAATAAGTTAAACTAATTAATCTAAACTAATCACATTAATCAAATTAATTACACCAAGTAATTAATTCATTAATTACTTTCATTAAGTAATTAAACTTAAACAATTGATTATTATTAATTAATTAATTTAATTAATTATCAAAAATCAATCACATTAATTAATTGTTAAATAATCTTAAGTTAATGATCTTCATTAATATTCTTAATTACTTAATTCAGAATTAACTTATACAAATCATTGTTAATTACCAATTAATTAGTATTTAATTCAATTTAATTAATCTCTAATTATTAATTAATTAAGTGTTAATTAAAATCTAAATTTCTTTAATCACTTGATTAAATAAATCTTAATCATCAATTATAATTTAATTAACCATCCTTAGTTATAGATTAATTAACCTTAATTAATTAATCTCAAATCTAATTAATTAACTTAAAAATTATTAATTACTTAATTAATCATCCACATTATTAATTAATTAAATAATTAATATTCCCTTTTAATTAATTAATAATCAAAATGAAACCAATTTCTTAAGTTCTAAATTAAGAAACTTTCTTCTTATATAAAGTATTTTAAACAAATTTTATTTCAAACAAATTCAATTTTTTAAATTTCAAACTGAAACACAATTCAAATTTTCATTTCCGATTCAAACTTAAAAATTTAAAACTTTATTACACTTTCATCTTCATTTTTAAATTCAAATTATTTAACCTTTCCTAAAATAGTTAAAACAAATTTAAATTTAAAAACTTATTTAAATTTAAAACTGACATTAAATAAAAGTTCAGGTTATAAAACAGAATTTAAACCCATTTTAAATCCATATTATAAGTTAAAACCCATAGTTTTAAATTCAAAACCAATGTTCCTTTATAGTTTAAAAAGTTTAAAAACTAAATTTAAATTTCCAGTTTTAAATCAATTCAAATTCAGATTCATTTGCTAAGTTCCATATTTCAGTTTCCAGATTTAAACTTTATTTTGAAATTTCAGTTACATTTTAAAATTTACTTTTAAATTTAAAACAGAAAAACAGTATTCTGTCTTAGTTTAAAACATCTTACATTTTTGAATTCAAAAATGATTCAAAATCCAAGATTTAAATTATTGAATTCATAATTACATTTCAGGTTTGAAAATTCCTGTTTGAACTTAATCTTACAATTCTAAACTTACTTTTAAATTTAAATAAAAACAGAAAATAGTTTCTGTTCTGTTTTAAAATCAAATTAGAATTTAAAAGAATTTTCAAATTTATTTCAAAGACCCAAATTTAAACTTACAGAATTCAAATTCAATTCTAGATTCAAACATAGTTTCAGATTTCAGTTTGCAATTTACCTTTGCTTCAAATTTTATAAACCTGGAAACAAGTTTCTGTTCAAATACTAAAATCTGAAACATTAACACAAACCCGAGCTACCATGTTTTTACTTCGAGTTACATCCTCCTTTTCTTCGAGTTCCAACCCAATTACCACGAGACAATCACGAGACCATCCTAACTCCTGTAACCCAACACCCACCAGTATCCACCTTACTCTGTGCACATGCACCCTCGACGCAGCCCTCACTGATCATCTCTGATGATCTCCATACGTCACCGATCAACCATGGAACCGTTCACGATCATCACATCGCCACCCAATACTCAAACTCGAAATCGAGCTTCTCACCCGCACTTGGAACAGCCCGAACCACCTCCACCTAAAACCTGTCAACGCCATTCCCACGCGCCCCAGCCACCATCTCCACCCAAACTTTTGCGACGACTTCATCAATCCACCACTTAACAATACCCAAAACAACATTGAACTCGATCCAATATAAATGCAGTAATGATCGATTCTTCACAGCCTAGAAAAACTAGGGTTCTACACTTTAAATCCCAAATCAAATCATCAAAATCCAATTTTAATACAAACCAAAAGTTTTCCTGTAATCCTTGATAGCTACACCATCACCAGAAACAATCTCATCATTTCCAATTGCATGTAGCAACAGAGATGCCTCGTAATTTAATTTACAGACAAATCTAAACTGCACTTTATTTAAAGCACTAAAAATTGTAGTATTTGATTTAAAATTCATGAATTTTCTTGCTGTTTCTATTTATAAACCTGAAACATTAAATTATATAGTTTGAATTTTACTTTATGCAAATTTGCTCTGTGTAACTTGATTTCCCAGGTTACAGACCATCATATTTAATTTATATAAAATTTGAACTTACACTATTCTAAAACTAACATGTTTTGTTTAAAAGTCTAAGTCCTAAGCAGCAAAGAAGTCAAAGAAAGAATTCAGGGATCAAACATGAGTTTGAAATTTTGAAGAACAACATGCAACAGTCATCATCATGTTTTCAGGCATATATTTACAGGTATAATATTTCAGCAATTTCATATAAGTTCATTTGTAATTTATAAAGCATGCACAACTTACCTATTTAGTAAATTTATAAATGAGTTACTCACCTTTAAAATCCTGATGAGCAGAGCACTGTCCAAAATTTGAAAAATTCTTTTGAATCTTCAAAACAGAATTGCCCATGCTTTGTTTAAAAAAAACTTGAATGTTGCTTTAAAAATGCTATTGCTCTTTGATTTACAACCTTACATGCATGCTGATGTTTCACATTTGCATTTGTTCCCAGGTTCTACATGCAGGTAGCCTAATTTCCAGACTTTAGAAAAATGCAGGTCTTCTTGTATCCAGATTTTTTTTATAAAATGGACAGGATACAGATTGAAGAATGCAGAAAATGTTACAGATTTGCAAATTGGTTTACATGGATTTGATATGCATTTTGATATGAGGAAAGTAGAATGCAGATTTTTGAAGAGATAGAAAAATTTCTCAGCTGAAAGAAATTTTGATTTAGAATGAAAAATGAGAAAGAGGAAAAGAAATGAGTATATGCAAGTTTATATAGCTTGTTTATGATTTATTTAAAATTAAAGAAAAACAAAATTAAACAATGACACATGGCTTGTATTGTTAACACTTGTTAATTTACTCACTTAAATACTCAACACATGTTAACTTAGGTTTTAAAAAACTTACACATGTATCTTTAATTAATTTGTTATTTAAATTAAGTGTTAATAAATGTTTAAACATTGTTAATTAGTTTTAATATTTAGTTATGGAAATAAATAATCTTTAAAGAATAAAGCAAAGTGTTATAATAAATGAAAATAATATACAAATCAATTATTTGAAAAAATACTTTTAAACAATTAAAATAAATTTATAAAAGAGGTTGTAACTTAAATGAATACATGTTTCATATTTTAAATTGTATTTTAAATTTCATATTAAATTTACAAATCACATTTTATAAATCAATAAATCAAAAAGAATAACACAAACATTTTGTAACTTATTTTAATATTCAAACTTAAATTAAAAATGAATTTTAAACCAATAAAACATTTATCTCACATATTAAAAATCATTTAGTATTTTATTAAATATTTTTGAAAAACTTAAATAAAAAATAAATCACAATTCCTAATTACAAAATATTAAGATTATGCTATACTAATTTAACAACTTATCTATTTAAAATATATATAAATACATATACATTATTAAATAGAAAATAGATTTATTAGTTTATTAAAAATAAATTCACACATTAAATATTTAAATAAAGAAGATTATTAAATCAAATCAAATTTATCAACAATAATTATCTATTCAATTTAAATTTAAACATAGATTATTAAACTTATATTGTCCAAAATTCCCGGGATATTACAATCCTTCCCCCTTAAAAGAATTTCGTCCCCGAAATTTAAAACAAAGGTAATTTAATAATCTATTTACAGATTTTATTTTGAAATACAGTATATGTTAATCATATGCTAACAACCAAAGCAACCAATTCGCACAATCAGGACAAATCTAATTATCCAAAAGAATTTTGGGTAAAACTTTCACGAGTTTCCTCGGTATATATGTATATCGGGATACTCGCTCTATAGAATACAAACAATCAAAACTACTAAGCTATAGAGCTTCTATCAACAATTCTAAACAGAATATCAAACTACAAATGAGTTTGACTCAACAACCAAATCCTCCTAAATTGCTGGTTTTACAACCAGAAATATCAAACACGTACTCCCTCATAGATACGTGAAACACTCTGAATCCCAGTTATCCAAACTGGCAATTCAACTCTAGAAAACCAAACACTGATCTAACCCAAAACACAGAAGAAATCCAAAACACTTACGGAGCTAGCTTCCCAAACTTATAACTCCCTGGAATAGAGATAAACTTATCCCAAATCAAATCTCCGATTCCAGAATCCGAATTCCTCTGCCTCTTATCCATAAAAATCTTCGGACGATCCTGGACTACCAACATCCTTTCTGATCAGCTTAACTCTACGCTAATGCCTCTAGAAAAAAACTGGATCAAAACAATCCAATGATCTCCTCAAGATCACTCAAAAATCTAGAACACAAACCCTGCTTCTCAACAATAGAAGGCAGAACAAACTTCTTCTTATCCGGAAAAGAAAAACAGAAACACTCCAAACTGCTTCCGCTGCAAACTCTGATCCGAAGCAGAAGAAAATGCTGACGAAGAGCACAAGCACAGACTAGACAACCCAACACAGAAATATGGTTCCATATATCCATAAAAGAAAACTCAGATGTTTTTCCGAAAACTGAGTTGCTTCACCAACTTCTACCTCAAAGAACCATCTATCTGCTAACTGAACCACCAGTTCCATTCCTGGAAAGAAAACTCGATCTCCAGATGCAGACAAACTCTGACTTCCCTGAAGAAATCCAGACAATCTCCAACAATCCAAAAGAACATACTATCGCAAGTCACTTTTGCGATCAACTCAGCCTAAATCCAAAGGAAACTGCTCTCTCTTTACCAATCAGAACAGCTTATGCTGGCCTAGCCAACTTACCAGAGAAATGACTCCACTTTGCCGCTTCTGAACTCCACTTCAGAAAAACTACTCAACCAGAAGACTCCTTACCAACTCAGAACACTCTGCTAAACTCAGCCACATCACCGAGCAGACTCACCTCTTACTCTTTTTCCAAAGAAACTTCTTCGGAAATATCCATAGTCACTGCATCTCATCACACAGCTACTACTTCCTGAGATATCAAAATACCAAGCAAAACTCACTCGAGACAGTATTCGGTCTACAGTCTCGACAAATACACTTCCAACCTTATCCATCAAATTCCAACCAATGGTAGTCGTGTTACACACACTTCTACCTCATCTACCCTTATAACTTACATTGGAAAAACCCGAACAGGTAAACCAACAAATAGGTAGAACCATAAATAAATATAGTTATATATAAAAATTACAAATATGCTCTCTCAAGATAGACACCACTACAGAACCTAGGTATTCACTCAACCTAATGCTCTGATACCAGCTGAGACGACCAGACTTTTTCTCCACAAAAGGTCGCATCATCCTTAAGAAAGAAAGGGATAGAAAAGAGAAAAGAAAGAAGAGAAAGAAGAAACAACACAAGAATCTCAACAGCGGAACGAATAAATTATATTAATAACATAAGTATTACATAGTATACAACAAATATCAGAGTTACACAGACAAAACAACACATACTAGACAGTTATAAACACCTGTCTAGTTATTACCGCTCAATACATTACATATAAACACTCATAGATACCAACACAGCGAACAACTATATAATTATACGCAGAAGCCTCCTGCTCCATTGCTCCTCCACAATTCGTCAAAGCTAACCTGAATTCTAACCTAAATTCCCTTGGCTACTCGTAAAAATTTGAGTACCCAAGAGTTAAAGAAAAACAGAAATAACTCCGGGTCAGACATGGGTCTGGAGTGAGTAACAGGTTAAAGTTGCTTAACTTTGAAAAACCTTTGAAAAGACAAGGTATCACGTAAGACTTCCCACACATAAACATGGAAAAGTATTTACCTTACGCTAACCAAAACATTTGATAGGAAACTAGACACTATTATAATAGTGTCTAGGGTTTTCAAGTAAATAAGAAATAGCCGAAATTGTTACATTCATTAAATTCCAGCTACTAGCCACAAAAGTGGGTAATACAAATCAAAACCGTTGGCACTTATTAGATTTTGGATTCCATACAATGGCTGGGCTACTGGGGTACCGCCCGTCACCGTACGTGGCCTAGATCACCGTACCGAGGAGTACGCCCTCTCCCCTACAACACAAAGCCGGACCCATTCCTTACTGAACTGTTCCGAACAAGACAACCCCGCATTTGTGATCAGCAACCGCACCACTAAGCCGAAATAAAGGGACCTCTAGAAAGGGATAAATCTTGCTCTCAAGTGGGGGCTACCCACGAAGCTTTGCTGCACCTCCCCTGTTTTAGCCATTCCCGGTTGATGAGGCTTGAGGCTACGATTACCTTAATAGGACATAACACTTAGAATGCTCATCGTCCACCAAACGATGTTCTGAAAGCATTCAATCCATACAAGTTCGTTTCGGGTTCGAACGAAACCGAAGGCATTATCTCGTTACACTCATTTTGGAATCACCCTTAGAGTTAACGACAATAACCCTTGCACTCTGAATCACCATCACTATTCCGTCAAACTCATTATGGAATCAACCACAGAGTTATACTGACGTATAGCCCTTACACCTCGAGTCTTCACTCGCGACCTAACGTAAATTTGGATCGATGTGGTTTTCGGATATCCAAATATGGAAACCCAATCCCGGTCTCATCGAAATCCAAAGCGTGTCTTTTAGGTCCAAGTTGTATTAAGAGTTTAAAACAATTCAATTTAGTTATCTATATACACACAAATAGATAATTCACAACACAATAGATAATCAACCTTATCATTACCAACAGATAATTCATATCATAATCAGATAATCCATATTATCATCCAAAAGCAACCAATGCATCCATATCACATAACATTACTCATCTCATAACTGAGATTACAAACCATACATGGCAATTAATACCAATCATCAAACATAAGCAATGATCTAATGATCACACCTTCTATAATTAATTTAAAATGAATTAAATTAATTAATCTCTAGTTAATTTAAAATGAATTAAATTAATTACTTCAGCATTAAAATTTTGCTTAACTTAACCATAAGTTGATTGCAAATCAATTTAAATAATCACCATCTCAATATTCATTTCAATTAATCATTACTGATTAATCATCCCTAATTACAATAAATAATTAGCCTTTAATATTAATTACACAAGTTAATTTTATTAAACCCTTTGCAAATAATTAACTTGTAATTGCTTAATTAATTAATTAGCTAAAATTAATTACATTAATCATTTATTCATTATTAATTATACCTAAATTAATCAATTCCAAATTACATCATTAATTAATTAATTAATGATTTCTGATTTCATTTAATCACTCTCAATATAAATTAATTACATAAGTAATTAATCTTCAATTTAAACTATATATATATATATATTAATCACACATGATTAATAATCATTCAGTAATTAACTACTTTAATTACTCATCCCATAAATTAATTATTCTTAATTAATTATCTCAATTAATCCTTGATTAATTTCAAAGTAATTTAAATTTAAATTACTTCTATAATCAATATCTTTAATCACATTCAGTAATTATTAATTAATTACTTATCTAAGTAATCACAATTTCATAATTTACATAAAGTAATTATTCATCAATCCACAATTGTCTAAATAAGTTAAACTAATTAATCTAAACTAATCACATTAATCAAATTAATTACACCAAGTAATTAATTCATAAATTACTTTCATTAAGTAATTAAACTTAAACAATGATTATTATTAATTAATTAATTTAATTAATTATCAAAAATCAATCACATTAATTAATTGTTAAATAATCTTAAGTTAATGATCTTCATTAGTATTTTTAATTACTTAATTAAGAATTAACTTATACAAATCATTGTTAATTGCCAATTAATTAGTATTTAATTCAATTTAATTAATCTCCAATTATTAATTAATTAAGTGTTAATTAAAATCTAAATTTCTTTAATCACTTGATTAAATAAATCTTAATCATCAATTATAATTTAATTAACCATCCTTAGTTATAGATTAATTAACCTTAATTAATTAATCTCAAATCTAATTAATTAACTTAAAAATTATTAATTACTTAATTAATCATCCACATTATTAATTAATTAAATAATTAATATTCCCTTTAAATTAATTCATAATCTAAATGAAACCAATTTCTTAAGTTCTAAATTAAGAAACATCCTTCTTATATAAAGTATTTTAAACAAATTTTATTTCAAACAAATTCAATTTTATAAATTTCCTTTTAAATTTCAAACTGAAACACAATTCAAATTTTCATTTCAGATTCAACCTTAAAAATTTAAAACTTTACTTACACTTCCATCTTCATTTTTAAATTCAAATTATTTAACCTTTCCTAAAATAGTTAAAACAAATTTAAATTTAAAAACTTATTTAATTTTAAAAACCGACATTAAATAAAAGTTCAGGTTTTAAAATAGAATTTAAACCCATTTTAAATCCTTATTCATAAGTTAAAACCCATAGTTTTAAATTCAAAACCAACGTTCCTTTATAGTTTAAAAAGTTTAAAAACTAAATTTAAATTTCCAGTTTTAAATCAATTCAAATTCAGATTCATTTGCTAAGTACCATATTTCAGTTTCCATATTTAAACTTTATTTTGAAATTTCAGTTACATTTTAAAATTTTCTTTTAAATTTAAAACAGAAAAATAGTTTTCTTTCTTAGTTTAAAACATCTTACATTTTTGAATTCAAAAATGATTCAAAATCCAAGATTTAAATTATTGAATTTATAATTACATTTCAGGTTTGAAAATTCCTGTTTGAACTTAATCTTTCAATTTTAAACTTACTTTTAAATTTAAATAAAAACCGAAAACAGTTTCTGTTCTGTTTTAAAATCAAATTAGAATTTAAAAGAATTTTCAAATTTATTTCAAAGACCCAAATTTAAACTTATAGAATTCAAATTCAATTCTAGATTCAAACATAGTTTCAGATTTCAGTTTGCAATTTACCTTTGCTTCAAATTTTATAAACCTGGAAACAAGTTTCTGTTCAAATACTAAAACCTAAAACATTAACACAAACCAGAGCTACCATGTTTTTACTTCGAGTTATATCCTCCTTTTCTTCGAGTTCCAACCCAATTACCCTGAGACAATCACAAGACCATCTTAACTCCTGTAACCCAACACCCACCAGTATCCACCTTACTTTGTGCACATGCACCCTCGACGCAGCCCTCATTGATCATCTCTGATGATCTCCACACGTCACCGATCAACCATGGAACCGTTCACGATCATCACATCGCCACCCAATACTCAAACTCGAAATCGAGCTTCTCACCTGCACCTGGAACAGCCCGAACCACCTCCACCTAAAACCTGTCAACGCCATTCCCACGCGCCTTCGGCCACCATCTCCACCCAAACTTCGGCGACGACTTCGTCAATCCACCACTTAACAATACCCAAAACAACATTGAACTCGATCCACTATAAATGCAGTAATGATCGATTCTTCACAGCCTAGAAAAACTAGGGTTCTACACTTTAAATCCCAAATCAAATCATCAAAACCCAATTTTAATACAAACCAGAAATTTTCCTGTAATCCTTGATAGCTACACCATCACCAGAAACAATCTCATCATTTCCAATTGCATGTAGCAACAGAGATGCCCCATAATTTAATTTACAGTCAAATCTAAACTGCACTTTATTTAAAGCACTAAAAATTGTAGTATTTGATTTAAAATTCATGAATTTTCTTGCTGTTTCTATTTATAAACCTGAAACATTAAATTATATAGTTTGAATTTTACTTTATGCTAATTTGCTCTGTGTAACTTGATTTCCTAGGTTACAGACCATCATATTTAATTTATATAAAATTTGAACTTACACTATTCTAAAACTAACATGTTTTGTTTAAAAGTCTAAGTCCTAAGCAGCAAAGAAGTCAAAGAAAGAATTCAGGTATCAAACATGAGTTTGAAATTTTGAAGAACAACATGCAACAGTCATCATCATGTTTTCAGGCATATATTTACAGGTATAATATTTCAGCAATTTCATATAAGTTCATTTGTAATTTATAAAGCATGCACAACTTTACCTATTTAGTAAACTTATAAATGAGTTACTCACCTTTAAAATCCTGATGAGCAGAGCACTGTCCAGAATTTGAAAAATTCTTTTGAATCTTCAAAACAGAATTGCCCATGCTTTGTTTAAAAAAAAGCTTGAATGTTGCTTTAAAAATGCTATTGCTCTTTGATTTACAACCTTACATGCATGCTGATGTTTCACATTTGCATTTGTTCCCAGGTTCTACATGCAGGTAGCCTAATTTCCAGACTTTAGAAAAATGCAGGTCTTCTTGTATCTAGATTTTTTTTATAAATTGGACAGGATACAGATTGAAGAATGCAGAAAATGTTACAGATTTGCAAATTGGTTTACATGGATTTGATATGCATTTTGATATGAGGAATGTAGAATGCAGATTTTTGAAGAGATAGAAAAATTTCTCAGCTGAAAGAAATTTTGATTTAGAATGAAAAATGAGAAAGAGGAAACGAAATGAGTATATGCAAGTTTATATAGCTTGTTTATGATTTATTTAAAATTAAAGAAAAACAAAATTAAACAATGACACATGGCTTGTATTGTTAACACTTGTTAATTTACTCACTTAAATACTCAACACATGTTAACTTAGGTTTTAATAAACTTACACATGTATCTTTAAGTAATTTGTTATTTAAATTAAGTGTTAATAAATGTTTAAACATTGTTAATTAGTTTTAATATTTAGTTATGGAAATTAATAATCTTTAAAGAATAATGCAAAGTGCTATAATAAATGAAAATAATATACAAATCAATTATTTGAAAAAAATACTTTTAAACAATTAAAATAAATTTATAAAAGAGGTTGTAACTTAAATGAATACATGTTTCATATTTTAAATTTCATATTAGATTTACAAATCACATTTTACAAATCAATAACTTAAAAAGAATAACACAAACATTTTGTAACTTATTTTAATATTCAAACTTAAATTAAAAATGAATTTTAAACCAATAAAACATTTATCTCACATATTAAAAATCATTTAGTATTTTATTAAATATTTTTGAAAAACTTAAATAAAAAATAAATCACAATTCCTAATTACAAAATATTAAGATTATGCTATACTAATTTAACAACTTATCTATTTAAAATATATATAAATACATATACATTATTAAATAGAAAATAGATTTATTAGTTTATTAAAAATAAATTCACACATTAATTATTTAAATAAAGAAGATTATTAAATCAAATCAAATTTATCAACAATAATTATCTATTCAATTTAAATTTAAACACAGATTATTAAACTTATATTGTCCAAAATTCCCGTGATATTACAATCCTTCCCCCTTAAAAGAATTTCATCCCCGAAATTTAAAACAAAGGTAATTTAATAATCTATTTACAGATTTTATTTTGAAATACAGCATATGTTAATCATATGCTAACAACCAAAGCAACCAATTCACACAATCAGGACAAATCTAATTATCCAAAAGAATTTTGGATAAAACTTTCACGAGTTTCCTCGGTATATATGTATATCGGGATACTCGCTCTATAGAATACAAACAATCAAAACTACTAAGCTATAGAGCTTCTATCAGCAATTCTAAACAGAATATCAGACTACAAATGAGTTTGACTCAATAACCAAATCCTCCTAAATTGTTGGTTTTACAACCAGAAATATCAAACACGTACTCCCTCAGAGATACGTGAAACACTCTGAATCCCAGTTATCCAAACTGGCAATTCAACTCTAGAAAACCAAACACTAATCTAACCCAAAACACAGAAGAAATCCAAAACACTTACGGAGCTAGCTTCCCAAACTTATAGCTCCCTGGATCGGAGATAAACTTATCCCAAATCAAATCTCCGATTCCAGAATCAAAATTCCTCTGCCTCTTATCCATAAAAATCTTCGGACGATCCTGGACTACCAACATCCTTTCTGATCAGCTTAACTCTACGCTGATGCCTCTAGAAAAAAACTGGATCAAAACAATCCAATGATCTCCTCAAGATCACTCAAAAATCAAGAAGATAAACCCTGCTTCTCAACAACAGAAGACAGAACAAACTTCTTCTTATCCGGAAAAGAAAAACAGAAACACTCCAAACTGCTTCCGCTGCAAACTCTGATCCGAAGTAGAAGAAAATGCTGACGAAGAGCACAAGCACAGACTAGACAACCCAACACAGAAATATGGTTCCATATATCCATAAAAGAAAACTCAGATGTTTTTCCGAAACCTGAGTTGCTTCACCAACTTCTATCTCAAAGAACCATTTATCTACTAACTGAACCACTAGTTCCATTCCTGGAAAGAAAACTCGATCTCCAGATGCAGACAAACTCTGACTTCCCCGAAGAAATCTAGACAATCTCCAACAATCCAAAAGAACATACTATCGCAAGTCACTTATGCGATCAACTCAGCCTAAATCCAAAGGAAACTGCTCTCTCTTTACCAATCAGAACAACTTATGCTGGCCTAGCCAACTTACCAGAGAAATGACTCCACTTTGCCGCTTCTGAACTCCACTTCAGAAAAACTACTCAACCAGAAGACTCCTTACCAACTCAGAACACTCTGCTAAACTCAGCCACATCACCGAGCAGACTCACCTCTTACTCTTTTTCCAAAGAAATTTCTTCGGAAATATCCATAGTCACTGCATCTCATCACGCAGCTACTACTTCCTGAGATATCAAAATACCAAGCAAAACTCACTCAAGATGGTATTCGGTCTACAGTCTCGACAAATACACTTCCAACCTTATCCATCAAATTCCAACCAATGGTAGTCGTGTTACACACACTTCTACCTCATCTACCTTTATAACTTACATTGAAAGAACCCGAACAGGTAAACCAACAAATAGGTAGAACCATAAATATATATAGTTATATATAAAAATTACAAATACGCTCTCTCAAGATAGACACCACTACAGAGCCTAGGTATTCACTCAACCTAATGCTCTGATACCAGCTGAGACGACCGGACTTTTTCTCCACAAAAAGTCGCATCATCCTTAAGAAAGAAAGGGATAGAAAAGAGAAAAGAAAGAAGAGAAAGAAGAAACAACACAAGAATATCAACAGCGGAACGAATAAATTATATTAATAACATAAGTATTACATAGTATACAACAAATATCAGAGTTACACAGACAATACAACACATACTAGACAGTAAACACCTGTCTAGTTATTACAACTCAATACATTACAGATAAACACTCAGAGATACTAAGACAGCAGAAAACTATATAACTATACGCAGAAGCCTCCTGCTTCATTGCTCCTCCACAATTCGTCAAAGCTAACCTGAATTCCCTTGGCTACTCGTAAAAATTTGAGTACCCAAAAGTTAAAGAAAAATAGAAATAACTCCGGGTCAAACATGGGTCTGGAGTGAGTAACAGGTTAAAGTTGCTTAACTTTGAAAAACCTTTGAAAAGAAAAGGTATCACGTAAGACTTCCCACACATAAACATGGAAAAGTTTTTACCTTACGCTAACCAAAACATTTGATAGGAAATCTGATGATATTATAATAGTGTCTATGGGTTTCAAGTAAATAAGAAATAGCCGAAATTGTTACATTCATTAAATTCCAGCTACTAGCCACAAAATTGGGTAATACAAATCAAAACCGTTGGCACTTATTGGATTTTGGATTCCATACAATGGCTGGGCTACTGGGGTACCGCCCGTCATAGTAAGTGGCCTAGATCACCATACCGAGGAGTACGCCCGCTCCCCTGCAACACAAAGCCGGACCCATTCCTTACTGAACAGTTCCGAACAAGACAACCCCGCAGTTGTGATCAGCAACCGCACCACTAAGCCGAAATAAAGGGACCTCTAGACAGGGATAAATCTTTCTCTCAAGTGGGGGATACCCACGAAGCTTTGCCGCACCTCCCCTGTTTTAGCCATTCCCGGTTGATGAGGCTTGAGGCTACGATTACCTTAATAGGACATAACACTTAGAATGCTCATCATCCACCAGACGATGTTCTGAAAGCATTCAATCCATACACCTTTAGCCCTCACTTTTGGAACTTTTGATTTTAGCTCCTACCTCCCCCTCTTTGGACGACCTCTACTCCCTTCCTCCTCTATTATTTCGAACAACTAAAATACAAATTTGAATAAAACATGACATGCATTAGTGTTCTTTCAGTCTAGTAGCTCTTTCTGGAAGGAATTGAATTCAGATTCAAATGTAACTAAGAAATTCAACATCAAATGTGTAAACTCTAGGCCATATAGTAAGGTAATAACTTTGTTTACACACACACACACACATATGTATGTATGTATACATATATATATATATATATATATATATATATATATATGTTTATTATGTCATTCTCGTGCTTAAAATTGTATGTATATTATTATGAGTCCATATATATCCATGCTGCCAAACTTGGATGAATACATACATACATACATATATGTGTGTGTCTGTGTATTAATTTTTTTTCATACATACACATACACATACACATACACATACACATACACATACACATACACATACACATACACATACACATACACATACACATATACATATACATATACACAAACATATACATATACATATATACATACATACATATACATACATATACATACATATATCTCACGGCTATAAAAAAATTTGAATTAAATAATATTTTTAAAAGGGTTTTAAATCAAAACTTGGTTTGTAATGTATAAATAAATGTATAAATTACATATAAAATTTTGTTATAACTATATGCATATATTAATTTCCAATATATATATATAACTAAAAAATGAATATATACATACATATATATATATTTTTCTAAATATAGTGTATTACTCAATTTAATATATAAATATACATACATATTTATAATACATATAAAATTAGTTTTAATAACTATAAGATTTTGAGTGCTGCAAAATTATTTCAAAAAATAAAAATTGCTTATAATAGTGTGTCAAAAGCATCGATCAAAACCACGAGGTTTTGGTCCCGTTGGGAATGGTGAGCGCATGCGCACTTATCAATAACTCCTTAAGCTTCTCGAATGCCTCGATGCATCAATTATCCCAAGAAAAGATTAGGTTCTTCTTAGTCAAGTGGGTTAAGGGGACTGCTATTATTGTGAAGTTCTTTATGAGCTTCCCACAGTATCCTGCCAATCCTAGAAAACTTCTAACTTCTGATGCATTCCTAGGAACTCTCCATCTTTGAACAGCCTCCACTTAGTGGGTTCCACCGCCAGTCCTTGCTAAAAAACAATGTCTAAGAAATCCGATCTCCTTCATCCAAAAGTGACCCTTAGCAAATTTCACCTTTAGCTGGCGTCGTCTTAAAGTTCCTAATACCTCTCTTAGGTGGCCCTCATGGTCCTTTTCACTTTTGGAGAATACCAAGATATCATCCATGAATATAATGATGAATTTATTGAGTTGCCCCTTAAACACCCTGCTCATCAAATCTACAAAGTATGCGAAGGCATTCATCAATCCAAAAGGCATTAATTCCCAATCATAGAGCCCATTTGGTATGCGTAATGCAGTCTTCAACTTGCTTTCTTCTACATTCCATAACTGATGGAATCCGGTTGCCATGTCTAGTTGGGAAAAAACTTTGGCTCTCACAAGTTGGTCGAACTAGTCATATATCCTTGGTAGAGGATGCCTATTCTTTCTTGTTAACTTATTCAGCCCTTTATAATTGGTGCATAGTGTGACGACCCACCTCTATACCCACACTAGCCAAGGACACTACGGAGTAATGCCGTCAACTAGCACGGAGAATGAGGCTGTTGAGGAGCGACCATCCGTGTAATGGCTTTGTGCGAGCATCGATATGCCAGATAAAATATAACTTGCATTTCATTTCTAGAGGAAATCTGACACGCCGACACATACTCAAAGCTACTACATAGTGGCTGTATATATTTTTCGGAAACAAACATAGAAATAAACATAACACAAATCAGTCACAAATAATTCATATCACAAAGGCTGAAAAAGATACGAATATTACATATGAAAGTGTATATCAGAGTAGTGGTCAAATAAGATCCACAATATCACCATCAAAATAGTTACAAGTGTAACACAAAAGAATAAGTATACATCAATGAGTCTATATCTCAAATGTATACAACAAAAAACTACTAATCTAAGTAGTTAGCCAAAAGTCAGGATAATAATCCCAGATAAGAAATCAAGCAGAAGCACCTGTAATATCTTGGTCTGACCCGAGTATTACTTAATAAGAAAATAATAAACGGATCAGTCTAGCTATAAATATCAGATAAAATGAGATAGGATAATAAATGCGATTAAAACATATGATAACGAAATTGTCCTACTATATAAAGTATACATTAACGAACAACAAAGATCATACAATATCATAAGAAATCTCAAAGCACTAAAAAGAACGTCATATTCTTTATTTTATTCACAAAAAGTTGATGACCCAAAAATTCACCAATGCACAATAGTTGATACAACTTATCAATGAAAATCACAAAAATTGGTGAAGCACAAATTCTAGAAATCGATCAATAGAAATCCAGAAATCACAAAAAGGGGAAAGAGGCCTGTCACTAGAACGGGAGCATAAAAACTCACCAACACGTGTATCACAAAACGGAAAGCTATTCCATGGTTGCTAACCATTAATTTTGAGCCGAGGCTCCACTAAAACGGCTCGAAGACCATGAGCCGAAGCTCCACTAAAACGGCCCGAAGACCATGAGCCGAAGCTCTGCTAAAATGGCCTGAAGACCATGGGTCGCTACCCCACCAAGCCGAAGCTCCACTAAAAATGGGGTTTAGTCTCCCTCGCAGACAAAGAGACATCGCACATTGCTAGTCTAAATCACAAAATGATCATCATTGATCGATAAGTGTAAATTACACTAAGCTAGTAAATAAAAGAGTTTATCTTCATGTCCCATAACCACTAGCTTAACTTAATTATTTACGAACAAATTGTAGACTTCCACTCGAGGTTAAGTGTCAATTACACTAAGCTAGTAAATATATGAGTTTAGCTTCATGTCCCATAACCACTAGCTTAACTTAAATATTTACGAACAAATTGTAGATTTCCACTAGAAAATTGTCACAAGAGTTTCAATCGAACAAGTACAAGAATTAACCGATGAAGCAAACGCAAGCGTTTCATACCACTCGTTTTACTAAGTCATTTAATTAGATTTCTCATACGAGTGAGGTAAAGGTTTTTATATACTAATAGATTGGAAAACGGTTTAAGAAACGAGCTTTGTAATAAAATAGTGTTGAAATCGTTTTGATGAAAGAATTTTGATATTTACTACTAGTATTGGAACCTTTATATTTTTAAAGTGACATATCACAAAAATGACTGTAGGAACAATCAATCAATAAAATTCACATACGTAGACGTGAATAAAATCCAAAGAAATCGATACCGAATCCTTCAAAGTGAAAATACCCGAAAATTCCAAAAATAGAAGTTATCAAAGTTGACAAAGGTGATAACAACTAATCGGAGAAGAAGAATCGATTAACAATTGGAAAAACAATGCAAAACGAGCATAAATAGGCAAACATGGAAATAGGAGCAGGTCGGTCGACTGAACCACTGAGTCGGTCGACCGAAAATAGGCAAGAATTGTTTCGGCTACAGCTTCGGTTGACCGACTCAGAGAGTTCGGTCGGCCGAACCCCAAATCCTACATTTCCTACCCTATTTAATAGAAGTGCAAACTCACTCAATTTGCAACCAGTCGAGCACGGACGCTAGGGGATTACGCCCATCGGCTACCCGGTCCTATTGGCTCCTCGATGCATCACCAAAAACATGTTCAAACATCAAAGTTAGGATTTTAAAGATTTGAACCCAAAACACTAAAAATTGGGATATTCACCGATTCAATCCAAACCAAAAGCAAGTGCACATGAATAAATGTTAGGAATTCATACCCAACAATCAAAGATAGTTATAGACAAAGATGTGAGATAAAAATCTCACCCTTAAACCTAAATTAATGAAGGAGAAGCTTAAAAACAAAGGAAGATCAACCACACTTCAATCTCGACACAAGAAGCTTGAATCTAAGCTTAAAAGAGAAACATTTCCCAAATTAGGTTTAGTAATTTTCTGAAATTAAAGAGAGAAAGAGTTGGAGAAGATGAAGAGAAGGCTTACCAATGGCTTTTCTTTGGATTTGTAGCTAGAACATGATTTGTAAAGGAAAACTAGGGCTTGGAGTTTTAATTTCCAATCTTTTCCCCTATTATTCTCTTGAGCTTGAGAGAGTTAGGAAATGTGGAATGAATGAAGAGAAGTAAAGAGGGTTGGGTTGATATAACTAGAATTGGGCAAATCGGTTGAACCCAAACCCAAAGCCCTATAGAAAAAGTAGCAAAAATCAACTTACTTCGAACATATCGAAGCTTATACTCAAAAAGGTTGCAAAAGGCATTTTGAACTCAATGGAAGAGGTCTCGAGTCCCAATTCGACTGTTTGCAAAAGGTAGCTTTTCGGACCATAATCCGACTAACGATGAAATATTTAAATATACAATCGATAAATATGCGGGTTATTACACATAGTCTTAGCGAACCGTCCATCTTGGTAGCGAAGATAACAAGGACTCCCCACTCCGACGTGCAGCGAGGGATGAATCCTTTCTGCAATAGCTCAGAGATCTGCTTGTCTAACTCCCTTTTTTCTTTAGGGGCCATATGTCGTAAGGAAAGAGCGATTTTCCTTGCATCCTTCTCCAAATCAATTCTAAACTCAATCTCCCATGAGGTGGGAGATTCGAGACTTCCTCAAAGCCATCAGGTAATTTACAGACTATAGGTATGGATGACCGCTCACTAAAACGTTGGCTTAGCAAGAGTAAATAGTTTGACTCAACTAAGCCTTAGGGTGTATAAAGAACTTCCAGGTCACGGGCTTTGCAACTTTTTAATCGTACACTTCTATCGCAGTCAAGAATCACTCCGCAACATGATAACCAATCTAAACTCTGTTAGTTCCTAAGATGATGGTTTTGATGACAAAAACCTTAGGACTTGTTATAAAATATAAATACTAATACCGTTGTCTAGATATATATATATATATATATGTGTGTGTGTGTGTATGTATGTATGTATATGCTATATATATAGGTATTGAGAATGAAGACAATGCAATATAGAGATTCAAGACTGATGAATTCAAGATTGAAGAAATCAAGACCGAAGACTAATGAGTATCAAGAATTCATGAGTTCAAGATATCAAGATAAGTAATAGAGTCTAGTTTTATGTTAAAACTTCATAATAGCACTAAAACCTTTATTCTGATTTTAATTGTGGAATGGAATCCACCTTCTTGCTTTAATAGTGGGATGGAACCTACGACCTCTTTAGTGGGACGGAACCCACGACCATCTCTAGTGGAATGAAACCCATGAAATATTCAAAATAATTTATTTTGACTATTTTTCCAAAAAAATATCTTTTTAAAAGTTATCTCTATCAATTTAATTATTTTAGCCTTAATTCAAAAACTATTCTTATCATCTTTTAATATTTTGATCTCAAAATCATCTCTTGTTTCTTTCTAAAACTATTTCTTGATTTTAATATTTTAGCTTTAAATCTTAAAAATATATTTTTAAGAAGTATATACTTAGTTTTTAATATTATTTTTAAAATATAGATTATATATTTTAATATTACTTTCAAAAACTCTTTTTGGTTTACAAAGTTTAGAAATTGTTTTGACAAGTTTTAGAATAGAACTCATTTTAAAGCAAAATCAATCTTTAAAAATAACATAGGCATGTCGACATCCCTATACCCCCCATGTCGACATGGTAGCCGTAGATTATAAAATTCAATTTTCAAAAGAAGTGTCTATTCGTTATAACCTTTTACGAATGGACATGATCGTTATTCTCCTATATATACCAGTAGTTTTCAATGAATTTTCACTTAATACTTCTTTGTTTTCTCTTCTCTTTCTCTTCCCTTCTTATTTTCAAACATTCTTAACAAAACACTACCAAAAAACCTAAGTGAATCAAACTCGATCGTCTCTAGTTTGATTCTCTACCACTTCCTCTCAAAGATCTTAGTGCTCTTCAGAGTTATGGGATGATTTGTAATCATAGATCAAAAGATCGAAGTGTAACAGGTCTCTCTCTATCAAAGTGTGATCGGAAATGGCGTGATTATGGCCCGTAAATCAATTGGGTGTGATTGTAGCCCATAAATAAATTAGGTGACCTTGTAGCCTGGTTAAATCAAGAGAGTTTGCCCTGGACTCGGAGATAGGAGGGTGTATCTCATGGCCATGAAATCGAAGTTGTAATATCGACATTATATTTGAAAAAAATTTGCACAAGAAATTATGTGGGACTGGATGAAGGGTAACTCCGAACCACTATAAAATTCCGGTGCGTTCTTTACTTTACTGCTTTTATTTACTATTTGCATCAGCATCTGGTTCTGCGATTGTCTCTGTGTTTGTAAATTGCATCTATTTGGGTTTAATTTTAAAATATTTCAAAAAGATTCATAAAATTAATTAAACGCCATTCAACCCTCCTCTAATGTTAATTCTGTCTTATGATCCGTAATCCGCATTTCCTACATTTGGTATCCGAGCATTGGTTTTCAAATTTATCATAATCTAAATTTTGAAAAGTTTAAAATGGCAATTTTTAGATATTATGTTAACACTAATTCCAAATTTTACATATCATCATTGTCTTATAAGTCTGCATATTGTTATTATAGAAAATCAAGTTATCTACCGAATTGGTGTGTTGTCCAGGAATAGATGTGTTATATGGCTTTTGAAAATCAACACTCAATGGAAAAATGGTGTAAATCAAGAAGAACAAATGGATACTTGATAGTGGATGTTAAATATACATGATTGGTAATCCAGAGATACTGAATAACATGATTTATGAAGATGAAGAATAGTCAACTTTGGAGACAATTCAAAAGGATATGTGATTGACATCGGCAATGTCGATTACTCTAAACTCCTACTGTTTCTGTTGTTCTGTTAGTTAGAAGTCTAAAACACAACTTACTTAGCATAAGTAACTATGTGACAAGGGCTACAAAACTAAATTTGAAAAGGATAAGTGTCACATCGAAGATAATAAATCAAATATTATATTTGAAGGAATTAGGAAGGAAAATATTTATATTCTCAGTATGAAAATCTCAAATGATAACCTATGTCTTTTGGCTAATACAAGTGACCCTTGGATTTGGCATAAAAGATTTGGCATTTGAATCCCAAACCCTTATCTAGACTTTCAAAACCTTATCTAGTAAGAGGTATTCCTAAAATGGATTTTAAAGTAGATAGTATATGTGATGCTTCTCAATTAGGAAAACTTAGAAAGAGTTCATTCAAATTGAAAGACATGATTTCAACCTCAATACCTCTTGAGTTACTTCATTTAGATCTATTTGGTCCATCTCAGATTCAGTCAATAAATCACAGTAAATATATTTTTGTAATTGTAGATGATTATTCTAAATTTACATGGACAATTTTTTTGAAACATAAAAGTGATACTTTTGATTTATTTAAAACTTTTGTAAAAATAATTCAAAATCAACTTTATTTAAAAATCAAAATGTTCGTAGTGATCATGGTAGAGAATTTGAAAATGAAAATTTTAAGAATTTCCGCAATCAAAAAGGAATAACTCATAAATTTTCTTTTCTAAGAACTCCACAACAAAATAGAGTGGTAGAGCGTAAAAATAGGACGATTTAAGAGTGTGCGAGAACTACGCTTTTATATAGTAAATTGCCAAGAAATTTTTGGACTGAAGCATTCACTATAGCTTGTTACGTTTTGAATAGGATTTTAATTAGACCTCTAACCAATAAAGCACCATATGAACTTATTTTCAATAAGAAACCAAATGTATCTTATTTTAAAGTTTTTGGAAGTAAATGCTTTATTCTAAATATAAAGGATAATTTGGATAAATTTGATCCTAAATCCGACAAACGAATCTTTATCGGATATTCTAATAGAAGTAAAGCATACACAGTTTTCAATTTAAAAACTAAGGCCATTGAAGAAACAATGCATGCATCTTTTAATGAAAATTTCAAAGAATTTTTTCAAATAAATGATGAAGATGATTTGTTATTTTAAATAATGAATCACATGAAACAAATTGTGAAACTGTTCATCCTAATAAAAGGATCATGCTTTTAAAGGATCATCCTATAGAAAATATACTAGGGTATATTGAACCTATTGTTAGAACTAGAAATCAACCAAACAAGATGAGTAATGTAGCTTTTATATCAACTATTGAACCCAAAATTCCAAAGGAAGCATCATCTGATGATTCATGGATTCTTGATATGCAAGAAGAACTGAACCGATTCAACAGAAACACTGTATGGGAACTTCTTCCTAGACTTGAGGACAAAAATATAATAGGAACTAAATGGGTTTATAAAAATAAAATGAATGAACAAGGTGAGGTCGTTAGAAATAAAACTCGGTTAGTCACATAAGGTTATTGTCAATAAGAAGGAATAGACTTCGATGAAACCTTTGCATGTGTGGGAAGATTAGAAGCCATTATAATTCTACTTGCTTTCGCAAACCACAACAATTTCAAATTATTTCAAATGAATGTCAAAAGTGCCTTTTTAAATTGTTTTGTTAAAGACGATGTTTATGTTGAGCAACCTCCACTTTTTGAAGAAGAAAAGTTTCTAAATCATGTTTACAAATTAAAGAAAGCTTTATATGGTCTAAAATAAGCTCCTAGAGCCTGGTGTGATAGACTAGGATCTTATCTATTACAGTCAGAATTTAAAATTGGTAGAGTAGATAATACTCTTTTTGTTAAAAGAAACAAAAATGATGTCCAATTAGTACAGATTTATGTAGTTGATATCATTTATGGATCAACAAACAATGAAATGAACAAAGATTTTTTTAAATAATGAAAAAGAGTTTGGGATGAGTTATATGGGTGAAATCACTTTCTTTTTAGGATTGCAAATAAAACAATTAGATAGCTGTATTTTAATTAGTCAAGAAAAGTATGCTAGGGATCTAGTTAGTAAGTTTGGTACGTCCACTACAAGTGGAAAATCCACTCCTATGGCAACCAATGAAGCCTTGAACAAAGAAGACATGTCAAAAGATGCTGATCAAAAACTATACAGAGGAATGATTAGTTCGCTACTCTATATAACTACGAGTAGGCTTGATAGCATGCATAGTTTCTATCTCTGTGCAAGATACCAATCTCAACCCAAAGAAACCCATTTAAAAGCTATTAAACATATTCTATGATATGTTAAACACACTTTAGACTATGGCCTATTTTACCCTAAAAATGATTCATTTGATTTAATCCCATATTGTGATGCTGACTATGTTAGTTGTAAATCAGACCGAAAAAGTACAAGTGGAACTTGTCACTTTTTAGAACATCCTCTGGTTTTCTGGTTTAGTAAAAAGCAAAATACTGTCTCACTATCAACAATTGAAGCAGAATATATCTCTGCTGCTTTGGCTTGTTCTAAAGTTATCCATATGCAACAGACCCTAAAGGATTTTGGATCAAATATTTCAAAATCACCAATATATTGTGACAATATAAGTGCAATAAATTTATCCTAAAATCCTACTCATCATGCCAGAAGAAAACATATTGATACCAGACATCATTTTTTCAAAGATGATATAAGTAGAGGGATTATTTCTCTTGAATTTATCAACATTGAGAATCAAAACGCTGATATTCTGACCAAACCCTTGAATCAATCAACCTTTACCAAATTTAGAAGAGAACTAGGTATTTTTTCTATAACTTACATATAGAATATAGATATATCAACATATATATTTAAATAAATAGATAAAAACAAAATTGTCCAAATTTTCAAGGGGATGTCTCCATTACCCTAATTGTTCAATTCACAAATCACCAATTGTCAAAGCCTCTCGTTAGATTGTTATTATATTAATGTTTCTATATTCTGTGCACTTGTATGTATTTGCATCTATGTTTCATATATATGTGTAATGTAACATCACATATAATAAATTTAGATTTATGTTTCAGTTATTATACTTCGTTATTAGCATTTAGTTCCATAGTATTATTTTAAGGGGAGTTATGTGGTTTAGGCTTAGTTTTTGTTGATGACAAAGGGGGAGAATTATAAAATAGGATAGTTAGGCTATTAGTTTGGCTTAGATTAATGGGGAGTTAGTAGATTAAGTGGGAGTTGTTGGAATAAAGCAGGAGTCAGAGTAGAATCAGAGTTAGGTGGAGTATATTTAACAAACATAGGTTGCCATCATCAAAACTAGAGAGATTGTTAGTTTTTGAGATGTTGGTTTTGATGACAACAACCTTAGGACTTGTTATAATATATAAATACTAATACCTTTCTCTAGATATGTAAGTATATGCAGGATATATATATATATATATATAATATATATGTGTGCAGGTACTAAGAATGAAGACCGTACAGTATAGAGATTCAAGATTGAAGAAATCAAGATCGAAGACTCATGAGTATCAAGAGTTCAAGATATCAAGATAAGTGATAAAGTCTAGATTTATGTTGAAACTTCATAATAGCACTAAAATCTGTATTTTGATTTTAATTGTGGAATGGAATCCACCTTCTCGCTTTAATAGTGGGATGGAACCCACGACCTCTTTAGTGGGATGGAACCATGACCTTCTCTAGTGGAATAGAATCCATGAAATATTCAAAATAATTTATTTTAACTGTTTTTCCAAACACTATCTTTTTAAAAGTCATCTCTATTAATCTAAATATTTTAGCCTTAATTCAAAAATGATTCTTATCATCTTTTAATATTTTGATCTCAAAATCATCTGTCTTTTATTATAACTATCTCTTGATTTTAATATTTTAGCTTTAAATCTCAAAAATATATTTTAAAAAGTCTATACTTAGTTTTTAATATTACCTTTATAATATTGATATATATACTTTTCTAAAAATCTTTAATAAGTTTAAACTTATTCAAAATGGTTTACAAAGTTTAGAAATTGTTTTGACAAGTTTTAGAATATAAATCATTTTAAAGCAAAATCAATTTTCAAAAATAACATACACATGTCGACATCCTTATCCCCCATGTCGACATGATAGCCATAGATTTTAAAATTCAAATTTTCAAAATAAGTGTCTATTCGTCATAACCTTTTACGAATGGACTTGGCCGCTATTATCCTTTATGTACGTGTAGTTTTCAATGAATTCCACTTAATATTTCTTTGTTTTCTCTCCTCTTTATCTTCCATTCTTATATTCAAACATTCTTAACAAAACTCTACCAAAATCCTAAGTGAATCAAACTCGATCGTCTCCAGTTTGATTCTTTTCCACTATCTCTCAAAGATCTCAATGCTATTCAGAGTTATAAGATCATTTGTAATCAAAGATTGAAGGATCGAAATGTATCGAGTCTCTCTCTATTAAAGTGTGATAGGAAAAATGTATCGAGTCTCTCTCTATTAAAGTATGATCGGAAACGGTGTGATTGTGGCCCATAAATCAATTGGGTGTGGTTGTAGCCCATAAATCAATTACGTGATTTTGTAGCCTGGTTAAATCAAGAGAGTTTGTCCTGGACTCGGAGATAGGAGGGTGTATCTCGAGGACTTGAAATCAAGGTTGTAATATCGATATTATATTTGTAAAGAAATCTGCATAAGAAATTGTGTGGGACTGGATGTAGGATAATTTCGAGCCAGTATAAAATTTCGGCGTGTTCTTTCCTTTACTGTTTTTATTTACTATTTGCATCCGTATCTGGTTATATGATTGTTTCTGTGTTTGTGAATTGCATCTATTTGGGTTTAATTTGAAAAGATTTCACATAAAATTAATTAAACACTATTCACTCCCCCTCTAGTGTTAATTGTTCCTTAAGATCCATATCCGCATTTCCTACAAACTCAAGATAAGTCAATACGCCTCAAAATTTAGAACGTACGCATTACATATGAAATGAACCTTGCATACGTCCACAACCAAGTCTTTGCAAATTAAAGAGAAATGTGATATCCCAATAGGATTGGAGACCACTATTCGACTAGTGACAATTTTGATTTGAAGGTCTAAGAGGTTAAATACGTTCCTAACTATAAAGGAATGTGATGCCCCGGAATTAAATATGGTACGAATAGTAATCCCAACAATAAGAGCTTTACCTTCAAATGCTGCCTTCCTATGATCTCTAGGTAATTCACTCGAAGTAAGGACAATCTGGATAGCATATACTTGTCCACTTGACCCTTCCTTTGCTAAATTAGGATACTAGTTCTTGAGATGCCCTTCTTTATAGCAATTATAACACTTTCCTTTTAAAGTTTCTTTTGTGAGTCTTTACGAGTACAATCTTTAGCCTCTGACCCTTTTTCTGGCATCTCTTGCATACTTTTCCATCCTTCTTGAATGCCTTTTTTAACTTTTTTTTGCCCAAAAGCCTCCCTTTTTGGACCCTTCTTGATTTTGGATAAGCCTAGCCTTCTTCTCGACGTTGTTTCCTTCTGCACTTGCCGAGTGCAACAATGTCATCTCAATTACCATTCCATATGCAATGGCCATGTGAACTTGGGCCAATAACATTTCTCTCCATGGGAAGTTTAGGCCCTTTACGAAGTTCATGGCCTTTTTCATTGGCATATTTATCAAACACATCCCGAGCTTAGCTAACTCTATAAACTTACTAATGTACTTCCTTATGGTGGAGTCTCTTTGCCTCAGCTATATGAATTTCTATAGTTGTAAACTCACTTCTGCACTTGACATAAGCCTTAACTCAAATCTATTTTTAAATTCATCCCAAGTGAAAACCCTATTAGAATTTTTTTCAGTTACTAGGTTCCACCAATCTTAAGCTTTCCTTTTAAGGTGCCAAGCTGTTATCCTTCTCTTTAATTGATCCTCCCATCCGAGTTCTCAGAATATTCTTTCGTTGTCAATATATTTTCGCTTCTACATATCCTTTGGTTTCAAAGTATTTTTTTCCTCCAAAGGGAAAGAAAAGTCCTTACATATCTTAAGAAAGCCAATGGGATGGGGTGTTGCATCGGCAGGCGGGGCAGCGGGTGCCACTGGTACGGCTGTAGTGACAGGAACTTGCTCAGCTTACCTGAGGTGTTGTTTAAACCATTCGGACATCCCATTAATGGCGGGTCTTCCTCAGGAAGGGATCCTAGTTCTGGAAAAAGATTGATTATCATACATATCAACTATCTATAGGTTGAATCTTCAGTGATGATTTTCTAAGATAGTATTATATGCTGAAATAAAAAAGATTGCCTAGTATGTGTGCACAACTACAAAGAAATAGAGGTGTAATGGAGGGGGGTGTGTATATAGTAAGACTTTTTGAAAAACCCTTTGAAAAACTTTTTCAATAATAAATACATCTCTTATACGTTTAATTTCCCCGTTGATCGGGTAATCTAAGCTCCAATACCAAATGTAACAACCTGTCCAAAATAGGCCTAATGTATGATCCTGAAAAGGCCCATCCAAAGTTAAACACATTCAAAGCTGGTTGTTGGTTGGTAAAAATAATAACAATACAGAGCTACAACTATTCTTTCAAGTTTAACAACAGAAAGAACAAAGTATTATAGCAAATTATACTAATTTATTTCAAAATAAATTCAAATGTCATTATACACAACAAAACATATTCTCCACAAAAACCATTACATTATTTGTTCAAAAGCATTCTTTTATAGGTACAACAAAAAGCAACATAAATAAATAACAATAACTGCCCCAAGCTTTTCTCATGCCATCTTCAAGCATCATTATCATCATCATCCTTTCTTAACCTTTGTTGTAATGAGGAGGGAGTCAAAACAACAAGTGTCCAGTGAATAGAAATCTTGAGCCTTATTATTTCAGTACTTGGGCAATATATGTCAAAATAGGAATACGTGTACGTGTTTTAAAGCCATTTAATGCTTCATATAAGAAAAAGAGGTAGGCCCTCAAACAAGCAGTTAATACTGTCCATTCTCAAAGAAGGTTACCCAAAACCGTAACTCATAACCAACATCATAAATGTAACAATGCGAGTGATAAAGCCCAAGCCACTTAATATCTTTTAATGGAAAATAGGTATCCTTTGACCATTTAAGACCTCAACTGAGATAAGCACTTATCATTTAATACATATTTCGAAGGTGGACATCACATAGGCATCTATCTAGCTGACATTGCATGAAAATCTCTTTGGACACTTAATACTTCCTATTGAAGTGGACTTTTCCGAGATATCCTTAACAGTGCCTAAATCCAATCCCAACCATAATACTTCATTTGGGGAGAAAGGAAGACCCTCAAAAAACCGATTAATTCATTCGAAAACCTTGAAGCAGGTCATTAATCTTATGACCCGTACATACGGTGACGTCGCACATTAATCCGACTATTCGTAGGTAACGATAGCCAGATTAACTAGATAGATTTACCCTACATAGTTGGGACTAACCTTACGTCATCGTAGTTACTTATCATATGTGACGTCTCATGTTAGCTCCAAAATCACACTGCTGGTAGCCAGATTAGCTAGATAGACTTCCTTGTGTCTTTTGACTGACCTCGTACCACTTATGATTTAGTCGTATTTTATAACATTCTTAATATACTATCACACACCACATCGTGTCCATTAATTGGGCTATATAAAAATTCCCTCTTATTTTGCCTTAACAAATCAATTACCTACCTCGGGGGGATTTAATGACAATTATTAAATCATTTTAAGCTATTTATGGTAACTAATATAAAAATAAATACACACCTATTATTTTCTATGCGTGTGGAGATTTCATCCTAATTAACGCTTAAATGTCAATTCCTTTTGAATAACAATAATAGAAATCCTTTTCAGTACTATCAATGGTGCTAAATTTCCAATATCCATAACAAAGGATTTAAATATCCATTACAAAGGATTCAACATTCATATCCAAAAATTGTAATAAACAGACTTCTACATAGTAAAAATTTCAACTCAATCTATCGCATCAAATCAAGGAGTAATCTCAAAAATAGAAGTTGCAATTCTACTTTAAATCTCTATTCAACACCTCTTTTACAAAAAATTCAAACATTAGGATTTTCCTTTTATTTTCATGTGGAATAAATGGTGTAAACTACGAATAAATTCATATTTTTACACCTATCCCTTAATTGAAGATTCATAATCAAATTAAAATTTATATAGGAGTGGAACAGAAATTAAAATCATAAAAAACTATAAAACCTACATATCCCAATAATTTAATGTAAACAATTGAGGATTTCAACAAGAATTAACATTTTGAATTATAAGAGTTTTGAAGGGTTTCATTTTGTTTTATTTTTGTAAACCCAAAATCCCCAAGACATATACAAATCCATAATACACTAAACAATTAGTGGAATAAAAATACTAAGCCTTCCACTTACAGATTATTTTTAGCCTTTCTTATATGGATTTGCAACACCAAAGCACACTTTTATAGATCTCTTCTTTTGATATATATACACAACAAGGAATTGGTATATATAATTTTGTAAGATTAAGAGAGATTGGAAGAGAAGAGAATAGACTACAGGAATAATTAGAGATGAAATAGAATCCTTACTCGAATTCTTATTTGAGTTTTTGAATCTAACTGAAGAGAGAAAATGGCTAGTGTTTCGTTGAATCCCTAAATATTTTTGTGTTTAAAAGTGGAGAGGGGGGGGGGGGGTCCTATTTACAGGGGTTGAAAGGTACCGGAACCATACGATGAAAATAGGCTAAAAAATGAAAAATCTAGAACGTTTGTTGATAAGAAAATCTTAGCCGCAACCAATAAGAGCGGTCAACCAACCTGTACGCACTGGTCGACCACCCTATATGCACTGGTCGACCATTGGTGGTCGATTGGTTGGGGTCGGTGATTGACCCCTCCGTCTATTTTGGAAACATAATTAGTTTTGTACGGTTGTTTTGTTTAATTACTTTATTATACTTTTAACGTTAATTTTAACGTTAACAATTCCTTAACTTCTAAGTTTAATATTAGGTGATTTTCTAATTTCAAATTTAATTATTTATTTGAAATCAAATTAAATTATTTTGAACTTGAAAATTTCAAATGCTCATAACTTCTTCGTTTGAGCTCCGTTTTCTACATATTATACATGAAAACAGATCATAATTTCGCCATGAATGCAATGGTACAACTTTTGTGGCTAAATTCCAAATTTTACAAAATTTTCATTTTTATCCCTACTTAATTTACATTGAATTAACTTATTTGATTCTTACCAATTTTATGCGTGTTACAATTACTTAATTCAATACGGGGTGTTACAATTACTCAATTCATTGCTTGTAAATATGCTTCATATCTTTGACTTTAGCATGGATAACATTGATTTGAACTGAGTATCACCGAAATGTCTTAGGAAATCAATATACTAAATGGCATAGAATCATTCTTGATATCATTTTCACAAACACTTGTTAGTATTTATGGTTTGAAAGGAACCAAAGAATGTTTAGTAGCACTAACGCTCCTTGTGATAACCTGACCAATGCTATGGTGCTATTTAGTTACAATAGGATTGCAAATCCTAGCTATAGATTGGCTAAAAGTATATTTTACTAAAAACTTTTTAAAAATGTAGAAAGTCACATTACCAATTTAAAGCTAAAAATTCATGGCGAAAATGACATTTACAATTTGGCTTTAAGCACCATCATTATTGACCTATTTAACGTAAATAACTCCGTGAACGTTCCTTCTCTGCTGGATAACTAAGATTAGGGCTATTTCTATCAATAGTTTTTTCTTCCATATACATATACATACATACATACATATATATATATATATATATATATCTTATATACATATATATGTTGCTCTCATGTCTTTTGTTTAGCTTTTACAGGTATAGTGGGTTGTTAAAGCTTGATATATTCAGACTTTGGAGCTTTTAACAGGGAGATGTGGATGCAAAGTAGATATGATTAGTTTGGATTGTCTTTTTGGTTTATTTGACAGACAACTTTCCCAGTTCCTCCTACAATCCATGTACCTCCTTCCAATATTTCTTCTTTCCTAGCTATTTACTAATATTTAATTTATTTCTTTGAGGTTTTTCTTTTCTTTATAAAGGGGTGTTTTTGCTGCATGCTAGGCTTGTTAATAGTACCTACTTAAGTATGAAAATAAAATTATACGAGTGCTCTTCTCCTTGAGAGGATCGCTTATTTTACATAAAAAAACATGTTATCTCAAAATCATCGGTAAAGCTTGACATTTTGTTAGATGAAACACCAGGAAATAGCATAGGAAAATTTAATAACGCCCTATTTCCTAATGTCTTGTTTTCATTGGCAATTTCGTTGGCGGTTCATTTTGACGATGAAATACCGACATTTTCAGGTATCGAGAAATATTGTTTTTCTTGTTATGGGAGCTGCAAACTAAATTTGAATTCTTCGAATGTACTGATAAGGATTGAATCATTTATATATGTTATCAAGTGCTTAAAATTTATTTATTTATACCTTTATGAATGATATGTGTAATTATTAAGACAAATTCTTTAAAATTAAATATTTATATTACCATTTAAACATCATGTCATATTATTAATTGTTAATTTTTTATTTATTATTTAAATAATAATAATAATAATAATAATAATAAAATAACAAATTAAGCCTCAATGCTGGCCCGAACATTTTACATTTCAATGTTTTGAGGCTTTTGTCTGAACTTCTCATGTATGCTTTCGCATCTTAAAACTTTGGTATGTGCATGTGCCTATATATATATAATGTGTGTGCGTGTGTATGTACATGGTAAAGATCGTTATGCCTCATTTTTTCTATACCTCAAATCTCCTGATTCCAATCATATATTCACATTTAAATAATTATAGTTTCTCTCTCTTGTCACTTTACTCTATTATTTAAATGAGAACGTGTGGTTAAATTTGATTTGTTGAATACTTCGACTACCATCTGATTTAATTAAATTATAATTGTTATAACTAATTAAGTTAATTATTATTTATGAAATATTAATTATAAGGTTATATGTGATTTGTGTTGATCATTATTAAAATAGTGTGTATACGAAAGTTTTATACGCATGTATTGATATATGATATCGATGTGCATTTAAACCAGATTAAGTGCATGTTGCTCTGATCAGGCTTGGAACAAAATGAAGTCCTAAGGAAGTTCTTATATAGCTGGCTATGTTTAGGATTATGGGGGTTGGATTTAATTCAAAAGGTTTGAAATAGCAAGAGGAAATAGTGGATCCGGATCCACTTCTAACTCCTTTATCCCTCCACTACTTAGACACCTTTAGCCCCACTTTTGGAATTTTCAATTTTAGTCCCTACCTCGCTCGTCTGTGGAAGGCCTCTACTCCCTTCCTGCTCCATCATTCCAAGCAATTAAAATAAAAATTTGAATAAAACAGGACATACATATGTGTTCTTTCAGTCTAGTAGCACTTTTTGGAAGGAATTGAATTCGGATTCAAGCAGAGTCAAGCAATTCAACATTCGAGATGTAAAATCTAGGCCATAGTATGGTAATAACTTTGTTTACACATAAACACACGTATATATATGTGTGTATGTATGTGTAGGTATATGTATATGTGTGTGTGTGTATATGTATATATTCGTGTGTGTGTTTTCATTATGTCTACGATTTAAAGCATAAGAATGACATTATAAACATATACATGTACATACATAGATATTTATGTATACATACATATGTGTGTGTGTTTGTCTCTGTTTATTTTTTGTATATACATATGCATATATATATATATATATATATATATCTCATAGCTATAAAAATATTTAAATTAAATAATATTTCTAAAAGATTTTAAATCAAAAGTTGATTTGTAATGTACAAATAAATATATAAATTACACATAAAGTTTAAAATTATATGCATATATTAATTGTCAAAATTACACACATATATATAATGAACATTTATAAATATATTTAAAATATTATGTATTGCTTAATTTAATACACACACACACATATTTATAGTACATATAAAATAAATTTAATAAGTATAAGGTTTTAAATGCTATAAAATTATTTCAAAAAAAATAAAATTTGCATATATACACACACAACACACATATATATACACACATATATATACGCACACGTACGTATGTATGTATGTATGTATATTTCCATCAACTTTCATTTGCAAATTACTTATAAAAAATTATATTAAACAATGTTTAAAAACCGTAAGTTAAAAAATTAATTTTATTTTTCCATGAATGCACGTACACATACATATATCATTTCATGTTTGTGTAAATTTGATTTTGGTATTTGCATACATATTTACATTATACATATTACCGTTTAGTAATACATTCATATACATATATATTATTTTCCTATACATATTTATATATATGTTTATTAAATAAAATTTATTATTAAATAGTTTTAAATTCGAAATTATAAGATATTTTAAAAAATAGATCTAGATTTGAAATTTGAAATTTAAATTTACAAATATTATTATTATACGCAGTTATATACACATAAATTTCATGCTTTTATAAATATAAATTTATACATATTAAACTATATATATATATATATATATATATATATATATATATTAGACAACTCATACGTATATGAAGGGGCAAATATGTCCATTGTAGTGTAAATCGCAACACTTATAAATCGCAACACTTATATATGAACATGTTAAACCATATACAATATATATTTTGCACGTACACAGATAGATGCATGTGTATATGATATGCATGCTATATACTATATAATATAAATATAACATTAAAAATATTTATTTACAAATTTGATAAAATAACAATTTTATTTAAAATCAATTTAGATAAGATATAAATGAATTTAGACTTCATTGGCCTAATAAGATCTAAAACGGAATATTTTTGGAACTTACCCATTTAACATGCTACATGCTGGCCCAAATCCAATAGATTTTATGTACCAAATAAACCATTTTATATATTAGTTCACTTGATCATTCATTAAAATAGTTTTTAATCGTATTTAAATTCAAAATTATCCCCTAGGCTTAAACTAAATACAATCTCATACAAGATTAAACATATTATATGATAAATAAATGAATTCCACTTACAAGACATCAATTAGAGCCTCTGATTTGATATGAGTTTGCAAACCTCCTCCGCTAGCTTGCTGTAGACAAATTCGAAATCTCCTCTAATTGAATTATAACAATCCGCATATTTTACGATTATATATTTAAATGATTTATTTAAATATATCTTAGTTGAATTTAAAGTTCGAAATGTGACTTATTGTAAACAGTCGAATTTGGACTCGAGACTACTTCCATTGAGTTTAAAACGTCGTTTACTACTTGTTTAAGAATAAACATCGATATGTTTGGAGTTTATTTGAATTTTGGTATTTTCATTTGGGCTTCGGGTTGGGTTCTAGCCCATTAAACCAATAAACTAACCTAAACTCTTCTACCTAATAGCTTCCACTCCACTCCTCTTCATTCATTCACTCCACTCATAATTTCCTAACACTCAAGCCCTAGGAAAAATGGTGGAAAGAGGAAACTAAAATTTCTAAGCCATAATTTCTCTTGGGAATTCAAAATCAAGTTCCAAAATCAAAGAGAAGCTTAGATAAGCATCCTCTTCATCTTCTCCATCTCAGCCCCTCTCCAATTTCATAATTTTCTATAACCTAACTTAGGAAATATTTGCATATGATCATAGATTAGGGCTTCTAGAGTTGTGATTGAAGTGGAGTTGGTCTTTCCTTGTTTTAAAGCTTCTCATTTGTTGTTATTGAGTTTAAAGGCGAGTTCTTGAACTCGCATCTATGTTTTTAACTTTCATTGTTGTTAGGTATGAATTTTTAACATCTATTTCATGTTCAATTGCTTTTGATTTGAATTGGTTTGGTGAAGTTTTCCAATTTTTGTATTTTGAAGTCAAAATCTTTAAAGATCCTATCTTGAATGTTTGGACATGTTGTTTGAGGTGTATCGAAGAGCCTATAGGGATGGGTTGTCGCTTGGCATAAATCCCAAGCCTCCATCACTCGTTTGATCGCTTTCGAGTTGATTTGGCCAACATGACCTAAGCAAAAAATTTCCCAGCATAGGCAACCATACGTCTGCTTGAGGTTCCCAAGAAAAAAAGAAACGGTAAAAAAATAAAATGGCAGAGCCAAGAACCGGACGTCGGGTTAAATCCAACCAGACATCTGGGACGCTTCAGAAATTAAAAAGGGAAAAAAGAAAAAAATATGAACTTCCAAAACCTTGGTTCAGACTTCTGGCTAAACCTACCAAATGTCTAATCATGTTGAATTTTTCTTATTTACCCTGTTTTTCAGTGGATTTTCGATTTTTATCCATTTTGTTGATCCAATTAGTTGTTGTCATTTATCATCGACTTTGATGATTTCTTTTCTAGATTTTTGGGATTATCCATTTGATGGATTTGATTTCAATTTTTTTGGTTTTAATTCACGTTGCCGAATGTGGATATTGGTGATAGATTTTTTTACAATCATTTATGCGATTTGTCACTTTAAAATACAAAGGTTTTATATAGTAGTAAATACTCAAACTCTTTTACAAAAAATGATTTCAACATTTACTTTTGATACAAAGCTCGTTTTTGAATCCGTTTTCCAGTCTATTAGTATATACAAACCTTTACCTCATTCGTATGAGAAATCCAATTAAATGATTTAGCAAAACAAATGTTATGAAACGCTTGCGTTTACTTCATCGGTTAATTCCTGGACTTGTTCGATCGAACTGTCATGGCAATTTTCGAGTGGAAATCTACAATCTGCTCGTAAATATTTAAGTTAAGCTAGTGGTTATGGGATATGAAGCTAAAATCATTTATTTACTAGCTTAGTGTAATTTACACTTATCGACTAATGATGATCATTTTGTAATTTAGACTAGCAATGTGCGATGTCTTTTTGTCTGCGAGGGGGGCTAAACCCCTTTTCGGTGGAGCTTCGGGTCAAATTGGTGGGGTAACGACCCATGGTCTTCGGGTCGTTTGTAGAGCTTTGGCTCAAATTTGATGGGTTAGCAACCATGGAATAGTATTCCGTTTGTGATACACGTGTTGATGAGTTTTCATGCTCCCATTTGTGATATGCCTCCGCCTTCTTTTATGTTTTTTGGATTTCTAATTGTGGATTTCGAGAATTTGTGTTTCACCAATTTTTTGTGATTTGCATTGATAAGCTCTATCAATATGTGTGGTTTGGTGAATAAAAATAAAGAATATGACATTCTTTTTGATGTTTGAGAAAATTTGAGATATTATATGGTTTATGTTGTTATCATATATATAAATGTGTGTGTGTGTGTATATATATATATATATATATTTGTCATATCTCTTATCCTATCTCATCTTACATGATAATTTTAGTTAGACTGATCCATTTATTATTTTTGTTCTTAGATAATACTCGGGTCAGGCCAAGATGTTTCAGGTCCTTCCATTTTGACTTTTGGCTAACTACTTTAGCTTAGTATTTTTTGTTTTTGTACATTCGAGGTAGAGACTCCTTGATGTATACATATTCTTTTGTCTAGCATTTGTACCTATTCTTTTGTGATGTAGTGGATCTTGTATGACCACTACTTTGATGTTCACTTCTATGTATTATATTCATATCTATTTCCACCTAAGTGGTATGAATATCTATGACCGATTTTTGTTATGCTTATTTTATATTTGTTTTCGAAGGCCACATAGCCACTGTGTAGCAACCTTAAGTTTTTATTTGATATTTTAGATTTCCTCTTAAAATGAAATGCATGATATTTTATCTGGCATATCGGTACTCGCTCAAATTAATTACACAGATGGTCACTCCTCAACAGCCTTATTCTTCATGCTAGTCGAAGGCATTACCTTGTAGTGTCCTTGGCTAGTGTGAGTAGAGAGGTGGGGCATCACAGCTTGGTATTAGAGCCAAACTTCGAAACAATGTAGAATTATCTAGCAATGACATTGTCCTAAGTCTCTCTTAGGAATCATGCCTTAGGATTTAATTCGAGTCTTAGGACCTATTCTATCCTATTTCCTTTTTATGATGCCTTGTTTTATCAATCAAGTTTGTTTGATATTCATTCTGAGAGTAACATTTTTCCTCCTCTTTCTTTCTTTCTTTCTTAAAGAAGAGAAATGGTTAGACCTAGTCGTCCATGTGCCGATCAAGCTAGTGCTACTCCTTAGGATGGCGTATTCATGTCTGCCCAACAGATTTTGGTTCTACTAAAGAATGCCCAAGTTGCTGAATCCATTCCTGAGCCTACTTATCCTAAATCCGGGTTTGCACGCTTGTGCAGTGATTATACCAATTTGGGTAGAAGGCCATTCAAGGGTTCCGAAAGCATTATAGAAGTCCAAGCTTGGCTTAGAACATGCAATTGCATCTTTTCTCTTATGAATCTTGTGGATCTAAATCGAGTCCAAGTGACTTCTAGCATGTTCTACGAGAGAGCATTTCATTGGTATGAGGTTTTGGTTTTAAAAATTCTTGAAGCAGATCTTACTTGGGAGCAATTCTGGGAAAGGTTCGAGTTGAAGTTTGTGCCGGAAGGTGAAAAGGTAACTTTAGATCGGCGCTTTATTGACCTTGTTCTAGGTGAATCTTCTATGACAGATTATGTTGCATCTTTTGAATCCCTTTCTAAATATAAGGTCAAGTATATTAATATCCCATTGAAGAAAAATCAGAGGTTTATTTATGGGTTTAATAAGAACCTCATAAAGGCCTTACTTCTAAAACTAAAAGTTCCTTTCGATCTGCTTGTAGATATCGCTCTTCAACTTGAAGAGGCCGATAAAGAAAGTGATGGTGATATTGGGGGTGCCAAACGGAAATTCAATTATAAAAAGAAGAGGCAACTCGACAGTGAGTTCAAAGACCTTAATCCCAAACAAGAAAGGGGAGCAAACAACTTCAGTAGCAAAGACCCCTACCCCTAATCGTAGAGAATGCTACAATTGTGGATCTAAGGACCACTATGCAAATAAGTGTCCGAAGCCCCTTGTTGCTATTGCAAAAGTTCGGGTCATCCTGAATCTTCATGTCCCAAACTTTAAAGCAAGAAAGAGGGAAAGATGAATGTTTTGCAAGCCCCCAGTAACACTTCTCTTGGTCAAGGTATTTCTCATTCTGTCCTTGATGGCATTATTATGTTTCCTGATCATCCTATTTGAGTTCTTTTTGGTACGGGTGCATCTCACTCGTTTACATCGAAAGAAATTATTGATACTTTTTCTTTAAATGTTATGGGCTTGATGACTTCATTAAGAATTGCGAATCCAGTTGGTGGATCCGTAACACTCAGTTTATTTTGTTAGGATGTTGAAGTTATTCTATGTGATTATGTTTTCCATGTCGATTTGCATGTTATGCGTTACTTAGGTTTCAGAATGATTTTAGGAATGAACTGGCTTAATCGTTATGTAGCCCACATCCTACGTCCCGAGAGGACTATCCATCCTCAACATCCCCAATCTGTTAATTAGATTTTTATTGTTCTTAAAGATTCAGATTCCTATTCGGTGGCATCCTTATATTCTCTATATCCACATGAAGACGATAATGATGATGAGGAAGATATCATTTCTCTTATTCACGTTATTTGTGAATTTCTCGATATATTTGGGCCAGTTTTAGGATTACCACCTAAGCGAGCAATTGAGTTCAGAATTAATCTAATCCCTTGAGCTCAACCTATCACTCGTCCACCTTATCATATGCCCAACAAGGAAAATGAGGAGATGCGTAAACAATTATCCGAGTTGGAAGCAAAACAGTTTATTCATTCTAGTTTCTCTCCTTGGGGAGCTTTAGCTATCTTTTTAAAGAAATCCGATGGTATACTTAGGCTTTGCATTGACTACCGCAAGCTTAATGATCTCACCTTCAAGAATGAATATCCCTTAACTTGAATTGATGATCTATTCGATTAACTTAGCGGTGCTAGAGTCTTTTCACAGTTAGACTTAGCAATCGGTTTTCATCAGCTTCGTATCGCGGAGGATAGCATTCCTTTGACATCATTCCGTGCTCGTTATGGATCTTATGAATGTCTCGTTTTCCATTTGGTTTAACAAATGCTCCAGCTTATTTTGTTGACCTTATGAACCGAATTTTCAAAACTTCCTCCATCGATTTGTTCTCATCTTTATAGATGATAATCTTGTTTATTGTAAAATCGAGGAAGTGCATGAGAAACATCTTCAAATTGTGTTGGAAACCCTTAGGAGCAATCAATTGAAAGAAAATTTTTCTAAATGCCACTTTTGGCAATCCCATGTGAAATTTTTAGTACATATTATTTCTAAATCCGAAATTTCTATGGATCCTTCAAAGATTGAAGCGATTCAAAATTGAAAGAGACCGGAGGGAGTGACGAAAATCCGTAGCTTTCGTGGATTAGCAGGCTATTACCGTCTGTTCATAACAGACATTTCTAAAATTTTCGTACCTCTTACTAGTTTGACAAAGAAGGGATTTAAGTACATTCGGTCAAACAAATGTGAAGCTACATTTTAGAAATTAAAAGAACTTCTTTTCGAAGCTCCTATTTTTGTGATTCCTAAAGGAGCCAAGACTTGATTGTATATACCGATGTTAGTCATGTTGGTTTGGGAGCCATTCTCATGCAAAGGGAATGTGCTTATTCTTCTAGGCAATTAAAGCGTGCCGAGACTAGTTATGCCAATCATGATTTAGAGCTTGCTGCCATTGTTTTAGCCTATAGAATTTGGAGTCATTAATTTTTGGAAGAGAAATTTTTTCTACACACCGATCATAAATCTTTGAAGTATTTGTTCTCTCAAAAGGAACTTAATGTGCGCCAACAACGTTGGCTCGAATTCCTTGCATCTTATGGTCATGATATTATTTATACTTCCGGAAAGGAAAATCGTGTTGCCGATGCTCTTAGTCGTAAGCAATGAGTGGTTGTTTCCATGATGATATCCGAATGGAATGATCTCGAGACTTTGTCCACTTATGAGATTCGAGATCGTGAATCCGATTGTTGTTCATCTCTTGTTTTATATAACCTTAAGGCTCATCCTTCTGTTTTAGACCACATTCTTGAAGTTCAAAAGCATGATCCCAAATTGGCTCCTCTTGCAAACTGGTAGGGATAAAAATAAGGTTGATGGTTTGAAAGACTTTGAAATTGATGCTCGTGAAGGTAGTCGAATATTTGATAGACTTATTGTACCAAATATTAGTGATCTTCGTAAAGACATTTTAGAAGGTTCTCGTTGTTCTAAATTTACCATTCATCCCGAAAGTAGTAAAATATATGCAGACATGAAACGAATTTATTATTGGGATGTAATGAAATCTGATATTGTTAACTTTATTAGGTGTTGCATGATTTGCCAACTCGTTTAGGCCGAGCATCAAAGGCCCGGTGGGTAATTGTAACCTTTAGACATTCCAGTTTGGAAGTGGGATCAAATTTCCATGGGCGGTCTTCCCCATTCTCATTCGGGTCATGACAGTTTATGGGTGATTGTAGATAGACTTTCAAAATCCATCCATTTTCTTCCCGTTCGGTCCAAACGGACCGTACCGCTTTTGGCTAAACTCTATGTTAAAGAAATTGTTAAATTGCATGGAGTTCCTACTTCTATTATTAGCGATTGTTATCCATTATTTACTAGTGGATTTTGGAAGGGTCTTCAAAAACTTTAGGAACAAAGCTTAAATTTAGCACCGCTTATCATCCTCAGTCTGATGGACAAACAGAGCGTGTAATTTAAACTCTTGAAATTCTTCTTCGTACATGTGTTCTTGATTTTGGTGGAAGTTGGGAAGATCATATTTCCCTTGTCGAATTTTTCTACAATAACGACTTCCAATCTAGTATTGGTATGGCACCTTTCAAGGCACTCTACGGAAGGCCATGTCGATCTCCTTCGTATTGGCATGTAGCCGATGAGAGGCTGATTTTAGGTCCAGGCTTTATTCGTGATTTCACATAAAAGATTGACCGCATTCGTCTTAGGATGAAAGAAGCTCAATATAGAAAAAAATCCTATGACGATAACCGTAGAAGGATTTTAGAATTTTCTATGGAAGATTTGGTATTTATTCATGTTTCATCGATGAAGGGTGTTCTGTGTTACAGTCGTTCGGGAAAATTAGCACCTTGACTTATTGGACCATTTTCCATCACCGAGCATTGGTTCCGTGGCTTATTGCCTTTTATTACCGGCTCAATTTTTTTCTATTCATGATGTGTTCCACGTTTCTCAATTACGAAAATGCCTTAGAGATTACGATTCTATTCTTGAGCCCGGTGTTATTGAAGAAATTGAAGTTTCACGTAATTTGACTTATGAGAAACCTCCTATTCATATCATTACTACAAAGGTTAAACGCCTTCATAATAAAGACATTCCGCTTGTGAAAGTTCAATGGTCCCCAAATCCTAAGAATTGTTCTTGTGAATCCAGAGAATTCATCGAGTAAACATATCCGGACTTACTCACTCGTGCTCCTTAAGGTGAACTTCTCACTTTAAATTTTCCTATGTGTTGTTATGCCTTAGAATGGTTGTTACTCTTTATTTTCTCCTTAAATATTGCGAGGACACAATTTCTTTAAGGAGGGAAGTTACAGACCCGCATATTTTACGATTATATATTTAAATGTTTTATTTAAATATGGCATCATTAGTTTAATTTAAAGTCCGAAATGTGACTTTCATAGACAGTCGAATCCGGACTCGAGACCACATCCATTGAGTTTAAAATGACGTTTACAACTTGTTTAAGTATAAACATAGATATGTTTGGAGTTGATTAGGATTTTGGTATTTTCATTGGATCTTTGGTTTGGGTTCTAGCCCATTAACCCAATAAACTACCCCAAACTCTTCTACCTAATCGCTCCTACTCCACTCCTCTTCATTCATTCTTTCTAATCATAATTTCCTAACACTCAAGCCCTAGGAAAAATTGTGGGTAGAGGAAACTAAAATTTCTAAGCCTTAGTTTCTCTTAGGAATTCAAGTTCCAAAATCAAAGAAAAGCTTAGCATCATCTTCATCTTCTCCATCTCAATTCCTCTTCAATTTTCATAATTTCCTATAACCTAACTTAGGAAATATCTGCATATGATCATAGATTGGAGCTTCTAGAGTTTTGATTGAAGTGGAGTTGATCTTTCCTTGTTTTAGAGCTTCTCAATTGTTGTTTTTGAGTTTAAAGGTGAGTTCTTGAACTCACATCTATCTCTCTAGCTTTCATTGTTGTTAGGTATGAATTCCTAACATCTATTTCATGTTCAATTGCTCTTGATTTGAATTGGTTTGGTAAATTTTTAAATTTTAGTATTTTGATGTCAAAATCTTTAGAGATCCTACCTTGAATGTTTGGACATGTTGTTTGGAGTGTATCGAAGAGCCTGTAGGGCTGGGTTGTCACTCGGCACAAATTCCTAGTCTCCATCACTCATTCAATCGCTTCCGAGTTGATTTGGCCATCAATGGCCTAAGAATTTTTTTGCCCAACACAGGCAACTTGATGTCTGGTTGAAAAATCCAGACGTCTGGTTACGGTTGTCGAGAAAAAAAGAAACGGTAAAAAAATAAAATGGCAAAGCCAATAACCAGACATTTGGTTAAATCTAGTTAGACGTCTAGGAGGCTTCAGAAAATAAAAAGGAAAAGGAGAGAAAATATATGAACTTCTAGAACCCAGGTTTAGATGTCTGGCTAAACCTACCAGATGTCTGGTCCTGTTGAATTTTGCTTATTTTGCCTGTTTTTGAGTGGATTTCTAATTTTATCGATTTTTATTGATCCAGTTAGTTGTTATCATTTATTATCGACTTTGATGACTTTTTTCTGGAATTTTGGGAATATCCATTTGACGGATTTGATATGATTTTTATGGTTTTAATTCACGTCGTTGAATGTGGATTTTGATGATAAATTTCTTTTACAATCATTTCTGCGATTTATCACTTTAAAATATAGAAGTTTTTATACTTGTAGTAAATACTCAAACTCTTTCACAAAAAATGATTTCAACGCTTACTTTTAATACAGAGCTCAATTTTAAATCCATTTTCCACTCTATTAGTATATACAAACCTTAACCACATTCGTATGAGAAATCTAATTAAATGACTTAGCAAAACAAGTGGCATGAAACACTTGTGTTTACTTTGTCGGTTAATTCTTGGACTTGTTCGATTAAACTCTCGTGATAATTTTCGAGTGGAAATCTACAATCTGTTCGTAAATATTTAAGTTAAGCTAGTGGTTATGGGACATGAAGCTAAACTCATCTATTTACTTGCTTAGTATATTTTATACTTATCGATCAATGATGATCGATTTGTTATTTGGACTAGCGATGTGCGATGTTCCTTTGCCTGTGTGGAGACTAAACCCCATTTTGGTGGAGCTTCGGCTCAAATTGGTGGGGTAGGGACCCATAGTCTTCAGTCCATTTATGGAGCTTGGCTCAAATTTGATGGGTTAGCAACCATGGAATAGCATTCCGTTTGTAATACATATGTTGGTGAGTTTTCATGCTCCCGTTTGTGATATGCCTCCCCCTTCTTTTGTGTTTTTTGGATTTCTAATTGTTGATTTCGAGAATTTGTGTTTCGCCAATTTTTTATGATTTGCATTGATAAGCTCTATTAATATTTGTGGTTTGGTGAATAAAAATAAAGAATATGACAATCTTTTTGGTGTTTGAGAAAATTTGAGGTATTGTATGGTTTTTGTTGTTATCATATATATTTGTCATATCTCTTATCCTATCATATCTTACATGATAATTATAGCTAGACTGATCTGTTTATTATTTTTCTACTTAAATAATACTCGGGTCGGGCCGAGGTGTTTTAAGTGATTCTAATTGACTTCTTAGCAGGGACTAGCTTATGACTTTAGGATAACTACTTTAGCTTATTAGTTTTTGTTTTTATACATTCGAGATAGAGACTCTTTGATGTATACATTTTCTTTTGTCTATTGTGATGCCGTGGATCATGTATGACCACTACTTTGTTGTTCACTTTTATGTGTTGTATCCATATTTGTTTCTGCCTTAGTGATATGAATATCTATGACCGATTTGTGTTATGCTTATTTTATATTTGTTTTCGAAGGACACATAGGTACTATGTAGTAGCTTTGAGTTTGTATCTAATATGTCAGATTTCCTCTTGAAATGATATGCATGATATTTTATCTGGCATATCGGTACTCACTCAAATAAATTATACAAATGGTCACTCCTCAACAGCCTTATTCCTCACGCTAGTCGGTGGTATTACCCTGCAGTGTCCTTGGCCAGTGTGAGTATAGAGGTAGGGTGTCACATGAATTAAAACTTGTATCAGAGCATATTTCTCCTTGCACTCTTCATTTTGGTATATGATTTGTGAAAAATGGTGTTGATTTAAGACTCGAAAGAGGGATTTAGTTTATGGAAGGAGTTGAGCGACCAAAAAGAAGAAAATTTGAAATGATAAAAATGTATATACTTTGGAGTTTAAAAACATAATTAGGAAATGTCATTTCTTAATTGGGCCTTAGAATCGTTTTAAGCCCATTATGAACTCTTATCATAAATCATATTTATCTCTTTCGTCTTAACTCCGATTCTAATATATTTTCATTCAAAATCGACTAGAAAAATCCAATCTACATAATGGTGTAATTACTGTTACCTTATTCTATCATTTACAAAATTAAAAATTTACCCTTCTTAATACCCTGTAGAACTTAGTTATTGAAATTTATGGTGTAATACATATTCCACCTTTTTCTACGTATCTTTAATACTCTGTAACTCATTTTCAAAATATTGATTCAAAATGCAAACCAACTCATCATATAACCAAACCATGGTTGGCCATATATAATTAAAAAAGTTTAAAAACTTTTTCCAAATTTGATATATTTATTAAACAAGAAAACATGGTCAAGGAATATCATATTTATTTTTATAGGCTGAATTTTCTTCGGTTTTTAAAGTTAGTTTGGAAGACAACAAAATGCTAAATTAAAATAGCATCATATGAAACAAATTGTTAAATTATACTAGCATTAGATAAATGTAATGTAAATTGTTAAATTAAATCAATTACTATTAATACTATGAAAATGAATGCTACTTTAGTTCATCTAGTGCTAGTTCATTCGATGCCGCTTTAATTTAACATGTCTTTCATTTGAGGAATTAATTAAATGAGTCCTACTAATTGGTTCGATGCCGCTTTAATTTAGTCCATGTACTATGAAATTGAATCCTTTAGACTAAATTTTAAAACATGTGCCCTTGTGACTAAAATTGGTTTTATGTTTTTCCTATTAATTAATTCCCTCTTCACTGAATATTAAAAATATTATTCTAGCCAAATTAATTAATTAAATCTGCATACAAAATTTAGATATCATTTTAATTGATTTAAATGCCTTGTATTAAAAAACTATATTAACTTAATATAAATTTATATTAAATGTCTCTATTTTAATTTATAATAATTATAAATTGAGTCAACTAAGTTAAACTCGGAAATTTGTTGATAACTAAGTTTGTGTGACCCTGTAGTGTGAGCTCAATGCTCATTAATATTCAAACACTTTAAATATTAAATCCTGTATGAACTTTGCTAAAGCATAGTAGTGGACATGAGTTCACTTTCTTATTGATCATCTTGGTGAAATCCTGTTTTTAATCATTTAAGCTACACCCTATGCAAAGATATATTAGCACCTTTTTACTTCATCGTCACTATACCACACATATATCTAGAGCTTGATTAATGGTCAAAGCTCTAATAATATCCATAATTAATTGCGAAGTATAAAATTAAAGCTTAAGGTTCAATCTAATAGTATTTATCGATTAACCGTTTGATTTGGCCAAAGACTTTAACATTATGTTGACTCAAATTAAAGTGATCTAACATTCTAAGGAAAGTGGACATTCTCTCCTGAATACCATTTCAATTCAAGTGGTACAATTTACACCAGTCGCGGCCTTAACATGGTCATCATTGTCATGTAATTGACCACAGTCAAAATATAGTGTAGACAATTAAGATTCATAGTATTCTTAAGCCAAAAGACTAATGCACATCATTACATGAGATCTTATATTTGACTTTATATTTAACTTATAGAATGCTCTTCGTAAGTAGTTTTATAGTTGTCTCAAATAATCATACGTGCTAACCCAATACTGCCTCCAATGGTCATGAGTAATTCATAGTCGATTGTATAGGAAACATTATGTGCATTAATCTTAGTGGATGTGTAGGCATTCTGTTCTCGACACACCTTGACTACAAACTTTAAGATCAAGTATTTTTTAACATGGTTCAATACTCATGAAAACAAACACATTTTAAGCTGTAATTGATTAAATATTTTTCATACTTGTATATATTTCATGTATTTAAAACATTATTATATCCCAATATAATAATCAATAGAAAACAAAACCAAAAGCTTACTTTCTTTCGAATACGATTTTCTATAAGAGTTAGTTTGTATAATCAAACCACATAGTTACCCCTAGGGAGAACTCCTACTCCATCAATCGAGAGCTCGGATAAGATAGAAAATGTGAATGTGAAGGTTCATGATAAGGGAGGGAGTCTACCATATAAGCATAGGTTGATATTTGTAGGGAAACAACTTTAAGGTGGAAGGACATTTGTTGACTATAACATTCAGAATGAATCAACCATTCAAGTTGTGGTGGCATATGATTATTGACTACTACATATGTGTACTATTTTCTGGCAGTGTAGTAAATTTTTTTGTTGATTTATGTAATTTGCGACTGATGTCATTACTTAATTTCTCACTCGTATAAGAACTTCGAATTTTATGCTTTGAATAGTTTCAGCGAGGTTATTTTTCCCTTGGAAAACGTGTTACCAAGATAGAAGCTTGATATATTGAAAAAACACTAGAGAAGTTTTTTGATACTTATAGTATTAATATAAAGTGAGTGCACTTTTAGTTATAACAATCTTAATATGAGTACAACTCTAATCATACCATTTTGGCACGATCAATTTTTTTAGTAGTATGAGTAAATCTGTAATGATAATCTAGATACGCAAGGAGTCCATCATTTAACCAAATGTATAGTTAAGACATAAATTTTAAGCGCATGACTATATATATATATATATATATATATTAGAATGAGACTTAAATGCATATTCTTTACTAAATCTAAAAATTCTTTAGATTTTAATGATAGGTAGTGTTGCATAGATTTTAAGTTTGTAAAGGAAGCATTAATGTGATAATGAATGACTCACCATTGTTATCTAGGCATTAAAATCTTTCTAATAATCGGATATTCCACAAAGGAGTTTGTATTACAAAATAAAATATTGTGTTGCTGAAATAATGTCTTTTCTCTGTTTGTACTATTAATATGCTTTTTCGTTTTCATTTCGGCTGCCTTTTCTCGTTCTACTTCTTTAAAATTCTATCTAGTAATGACTGACATTATTATTATTATTATTCAATGGTATTTATTTTGGTTGACATATCAATTGATTACTCAATCTAAAGCCTTAATCTAATCAAATGAATTAGAACGATTGTTACTCTTGGCCCAATACCGTTCCATTAAATTTTTAGTTTTATGCATTTGATTCCATTACTTGAAAACTTATGATTTTGCAAATATATGCGATGATTGTAAAAATTCCTCATTCTGACAGCTACAACATAGCATGTCATACATCTATACATCCATAGAATATGAGAAAAAAACTCTATTTTGTTTTTCTACTTTCTATTTTTTAGTAGTTTTGTTTAGTCTATGCACAGGTCAAAAGTTGCTATCACCTACACAATTTTTATCATTATGCTTGAATTGTTCATTCTGTAGCATGATAGAATTTTATACACCCATAGCATATGGGATCTTACTTTATTTTATTATATTTTTGCTTAAATGAAGCTATTTTTTGAAATTTGGGAACCCAATTTAGCATCGTTTTCAATATTGCATTTGGGTGTTTGAGAACTTAAGAAGACAAAACTATCCTAGGAAATAAATTGGGTAAGCACCTATTTTTTATTATTATAACTCATTGTAAATATTTATAAGTAATTATAAACAAGTACATCAAATCTCTTTGGTGTTCAAACAATTTTCATACAATAGGCTACCAATATTCAATCTTTCTTTTTAATCAATATATGTTTAACTGTGGAATTTGTTATATGTTCATTGTGTATAAGCCATACCAGTCAAACACTTTTTTTTGCATTTTGCATCAATGGTATAAAGGCATTTGCAAATAGAATGCATGTGTTATCAGCCATTGATGCACAAAAAGATAGCTGTTTAATCAGCAACGGTCAGATAACCATGAGGATTGGTCCACTGATAGTTACCTTTTGGTGGTAACTACTACTAAATCTATTACACATCCATTAAAACCAATTTGCTTTTTTGCATGCATATAGATTCATCATTTAGTAGTAAGAATGGTAAAGCTGTATATGAATATTAAGCTTTTTTGGGCAAGACATGTGTGTATAAACTGAATGCCCGTACTAAGGTATATAATGACCTCTAGATTTTGTTGACTTTACAGTGTATTTGATTTATAAGGAAAACAATTGATATTTGCATTGCTGATAAGTAAAATATCTACACTTATGTGAACAAAACTGCAACTAATTGAGTTGTAGAAATTGTTAACGCAGTGTTTACTTTTTTTCAAGAAGTAAAACAACATATTTTTATTATTGAAAGATCTATCTAGAATTTATCATGCTGTAATACTGATATATTTTACTACGTATGAAAATTGATGTTAGTAACTGAGATGTTGGTTGTGATGACAACAACTTTAGGAAATCATATAAAATATAAATATTATTGTTGTATTAAAGTATATAGTATGTAGTGTAGGATATTATATATATGATGTTTAAGAAGACTGTACAGTATCAAGTAAAAACTGAAAAGATTCAAGATGTGTATATAGAGACACAAGAGTCAGAGAATGAAGACTCATGAGTATTGAAGAGTTCAAGGTTTCAAGATATTCCAAATAAGTTAAAGAATCATAGATTTATACTAAAATTCTAATAGCACTTGATCTCTCTCATCTCTCTCTCTCTTTGTTTTTAAATATGTTTTTAAATATTCTTTACAAAACAACTTTTAAATAGTTTTCAATTTCTTGTACTTATAAATATTATTTTAAGTCTTTAAGTTTTTAATATTTTACTAATTTATTATTTTATTAAATTTTGATTTATATTGGTTTATTTTTCAAAAATTTCATTATATAATTTTACTCAAGCTTTGTTATTATCTAAAAGTGTATAAATTATATTTAAGCATGTTTATAGAGTATCAAATTATTTTACAAAGCAACACATTTTCAAAATAATATTTTAATGTGTTTTTCAAAATTAAAAAGAGAATGTTGATATTCTCTACCCCTATATGTCGACATAATAGCTGTGATTTTCAAAATTCAAATGAAGTGTATATTCGCCGTATCTCTTCACGAACGGACATGACCATTATTCCTCTATAAATACCTGTCTTCCCAACGAACTTAATAATCGATTTTCATTCTTCTTCTCTCCTCCTTATCCTCTTTCATTTTCTAAACAAAAATATAACCATGCTCGGCCGAATTTCAACCAGACTTAAACTCAATCAACATTAGTTTGATCTCTATCATTTGATCTCTGATTTCTACCATTTCTCTCACTCCAATTCATGGTCAAAGTGCTAGTCAAGAGTTATATGATAAATCATTATCAAGATTGAAGATCAAAATATGTAAACTCTATCAAATCATATTGATATACTTGTAGGTGTGTTTATAGCCCATGAAATCAATTGGTTGTGTTTAGTAGCTGTAAATCTAGTGGGTGTGCTTCTAGCCCATAAATCATGTGACTCTACGCAGAGGTCAGGATTCTGGAGGGTGTGTCTCGTAGCCTTAAAATTGAGATTGTATTTGCATTTACTAGTTGAAAAGAATTTTGTACAAGGAATTGTGTGGGACTGGATGTAGGATAACCCCGAACCAGTATAAAATCCTGATGTGTGTTTTCCTTTTACTTTTATTGCATTAACTTTCTGTCTTTTAATTCTATGGTATTTTCTATGAGCAATAATTAATAATTTCAAGTATAATTTCAAAATATTTCAAAAAGATTCATATAAATTGGAAAATTCTATTCACCCTTCTTTAGTGTTAATTTAGCCTTAAGATCCTTATTCCACAAGCTTACAATTGATACATGAGGGCTTCTTGCAATAACCGCTTGCAACCAACTGTACATGTACTCAAGCATTCATTAGTAAATACAATTGATTTATTTTTTAATGAAATTCCCGTGGGTCCCCCATCAATGTATTAGCCGATAGTACAAGTGAGTTCAATTCACAGTCCTATACCGCGACTGTTCATAACAAAATCCTTGATATATTGGTGTTTAGAAATCACATGAAATTATATTAAATGATTAGCATACTTTTCCTTTTCTATCTGTTTTGCATTGAACTTTAAAAAAAGTACAAGGTTGTATATATTTTGATTTTCAAAGTTTCATAACATTCACTTTGAATGAGATATATATTCATAAACAAGTATACATTTTTGAATGTATCATTGAAAGTTTACTATTGTAAAATTTTGAATATCAACACACATTATAGCCTCAATTTATGGTTTGAGAATTATCCCGTAATGTGTAAAGTCATCCCTATTCTTTATTGTGTTGGTTAGATCTTTTGTTATGTTGGTTAAATTTGATGTTTTGGGTCAATTAAATTGGATTCAATTTGGTTCTCTATATCATCACCGTTATTGTTAGAGATATTGCATTATGATTTTTTGAATTAAGTGCATATAGCAAACTAACTCATATAAATATATAATATAATTAATAATGTAGTTGTATACCCATACATACATACATCTGTGTGTGTGTGTATTATATAATTATATTATATACATATATAGTCATATATATATATATGCTACTAAAATTTGTAAATCTACTTTTTATTTTACTAATTGCTTTAGTTTATCGGTTTGGTATGAAATTCATAACTAATTGTTAAGTAATGGATTGATAATGAGAAATTTACTGAACGTGTTTGAGCAAATATTTCTTTAAATTCGAAGTTCCAGCCACGAAAGAGTCAAAAGTAAAATATCTTAACATCATAATCGTTCAATACTGACTGGTTTTGGTTGATGTCACTTTTGTTCGTTTACATCTTCTGTATTTCTTTATATTTGTTTAAGCTTCTAAGCTTTTGATCTTTGTTAATAAATTGTCCATCAAAGGTTGGTCGGTATCCATCAATTTTGGTCATCTGAAACTTGATTTTTGTTTTTTCAAAATTAAAAGAAGCATCCGTGATAGGTTAGAGTAGGTTTCAAGCTTGCTATGAACTGACCGATATTGAACAGTCTGGACCCTCCAGTAATGATCAATTTGACTATTACCAAATTTCACCAAACCTTTTGAGGCTTCTTTGCACTTCAATCTTGACTTAACTTGAGCTTCTTTGCCATTTTTCTTTCATCTTAAAATCCAGATTCATCGAAATGTCATTTGATTCAAATAGTGGGTAACATTTACCCTCAATCTATGAACTAAAAACATGCTTTGGATTGAGTCAAGCGAAATCATTCAATTTGCAAAGACGTTTACACCACACCAATAGTTCTCATGAAACATTGCATCTACTCTGAGAACATTGACATTCCGCTTTGTACAGTTGTGAACTTCATCCTTTCTGCACATATAAAAATTTAAGTCCTTCATTTGAAGTTTTCAACCTTTGATGAGAATTTCCTGAAAGGTACTCCATCTTCAGGTTAGGTAGATTTAATATATTCATTTTTTAAGTGTTCGTACTATTCGACACTGTCCTATTACAGTTAATACCGAATGATTTTCTTAAGAGTTGTATAAAATCAACACTTAAAAAAATTCCTCTCCATTTTCATTTGGTGCCACATTTTCTTTTTGCCTTCACGGCTTCTCAACTATGACCGCAATCGTTTCGTATTTTTTCCATCGCCATGCCTCCTATCAGTGTTGTGACGCCCCACCTCTATACCCATGCTAGCCAAGAACACTATGGAGTAATGCTGTCGACTAGCACGGAGAATAAGGCTGTTGAGGAGCGACCATCTGTATAATTGCTTTGTGCGAGTACCGATATGCCAGATAAAAATATAACTTTTCATCTCAAGAGGAAATCCGACATACCGACACAAACTCAAAGCTACTACACAGTGGCTATAAAGTTCTTCGGAAACAAATATAGAAATAAACATAACACAAATCAGTCACAGATAATTCATATCACAAGGGCGGAAATAGATATGAATGTATATAACACATAAAAGTGTTCATCAGAGTAGTGGTCTAACAAGATCCACAATATCAAAAAGAATAGATACAAGTGCTAGATAAAAGAATAAGTATACATCATAGAGTCTGTATCTCAAATGTATACAACAAAAACTACTAATCTAAGTAGTTAGCCAAAAGTCATAAGATGGTTCCAGATAGGAAGCCATGAGGAAGCACCTGTAATATCTCAGTCTGACCCGAGTATTATTTAAGAAGAAAATAATAAAAGGATCAGTCTAGCTATAAATATCAGATGAAATGATATAGAATAAGAAATATGACAAAACGTATAATAATCACAATGCCAAGCTGTGATAAATAAGTAATTGAAAAATCAATAAGAGATTAATCAATATCGCAAAGATCTTCTCAAAGATAAAAAGGAATGTCATACTCCTAATTTCATTCACCAAGCCACAATAAATGACATACATACCAATGCCAATCGTAAAAGTTGGTGAAACATAAATTCCAGAATTCAACACACGAAATCCAGAAATCAAATAATTCGGAGCATCGACGTCGTACAACGTGACATCCGATGAACCAAATCACAATCAAAGGGAACAACGACGTCGTACAGCGTGACATCCGATGAACCAAATCACAATCAAAGGGAACAAAGACGTCGTACAGCGTGACATTCGATGAACCAAAACACAATCAAAGGGAACAACGACGTCGTACAGCGTGACATCCGATGAACCAAAACACAATCAAAGGGAACAACGACGTCGTACAGCGTGACATCCGATGAACCAAAACACAAACAAAGGGAACAACGAGGTCGTACAGCGTGACATCCGATGAACCAAATCACAATCAAAGGGAACAACGACGTCGTACAACGTGACATCCGATGAACCAAAACACAATCAAAGGGAACAACGACGTCGTACAGCGTGACATCCGATGAACCAAATCACAATCAAAGGGAACAACGACGTCGTACAACGTGACATCCGATGAACCAAAACACAATCAAAGGGAACAACGACGTCGTACAGCGTGACAACCGATGAACCAAATCAAAAAGACATTGCACAATGCTAGTCTAAAACATAAAATGATCGTCATGATCAAAGAGAAGTGTCAATTACAGTAAGTTAGTAAATATATGAGCTTAGCTTCATGTCCCATAACCACTAGCTTAACTTAAATATTTACGAACAAATTGTAGATCTCCACTGGAAAATTGTCACAAGAGATTCAATCGAACAAGTCCAAGAATTAACCAACGAAGTAAACGCAAGCGTTTCATACCACTCGTTTTACTAAGTCGTTTAATTAGATTTCTCATACGAGTGAGGTAAAGGTTTGTATATACTAATAGATTGGAAAACGGTTTAAGAAGCGAGCTTTGTACTAAAATAGTGTTGAAATCATTTGAAGAAAGAGTTTTGATATTTACTACTAGTATAGAAACCTTTATATTTTTAAAGTGACAAATCACGAAGAAGATTGTAGGAACAATCAATCACTAAAATTCACATACGAAGATGTGAATAAAAATCCAACGAAACCGATAAAGAATCCATCAAAATGGATATTCAAAAATCCCTAAAAAGGAGTCATCAAAGTCATAACAAATGATAACAACACATAGGAAACAACACGAATCGATTAAAGTTGGAAATTCAAACAACTAGGCGAAATAGACAAAAATGCAGTAGGTCGGTCGGCCGGCTACAGAGCTCGGTCGACCGGCCCCTGTTCTCAAAATTCCTCGGGAAGCAGGTCGGTCGGCCGAACCCTGTACTCGGTCGACCGAACCTTAAACAGAGAAGTGCTTATGCACTTGGCAGCAGGTCGGTCGGCCGGCTACAGAGCTCGGTCGACCGGACCTGTTGCCAGTCCCCTCCCAGTCCATCCAATTGAGGTCCAACCTCGACCAAATTGCATTCTCTCGAGCAACGGCGCTAAGGGATTATGCCAATCGACTACCCGGCCCTATAAGCTCTTCGATGCATCTCCAAAAACATGATCAAAGATCAAAGCTATGATTTTTAAGGAATTGAACCCAAAACACTAAAAATTGGAATATTCACCAAATCAATCCAAACCAAAAGCAAATGCACACGAATAAGTGTTAGGAATTCATACCTAACAATCAAAGATAATTATAAGCATAGATGTGAGATAAAAATCTCACCTTTGAACCCAAACAATAGAAGAAGAAGCTTGAAAGCAAGCTAAGATCAATTCCTCTTCAATAACAACTCAAGAAGCTTCAATCTAAGCTTAAAAGAGAAATATTTCCTAAATTAGGTTTAGAAAATTTCTGAAATCAAAGAGAGAATGAGTTGGAGAAGATGAAGAGGAAGCTTACCAATGGGTTCTCTTGTGTTTGGAGCTAGAAGATGGATTTGCTAATGGAAACTAGGGCTTAGGATTTCCTAATTCTTTTTCTCTTCCCCCATTTTTGATGAAGCTTGAATGTATTAGGAAATTATGAAAGAATGAAGAGAAGAGGGTTGGAACCGAGTTAAGTGGGGTTAATGGGTTCAGCCCAAACCAAAGCCCTAAGTGAAAAAGTAGTAAAATTCCACTAACTCCAAACATATCGAAGTTTCTACTCAAAAAGGACGCAAATGTCATTTTGAACTCAATGGGGGTGGTCTCGAGTCCCAATTCGACTGTTTGCAAAAAGTAGCTTTTCGGACCAAAATCCGACGAACGATAAAATATTTAAATAAAATATTTAAATATAAAATTGATAAATATGCGGGTTGTTACAAGTGTCATCATTCGAATAGTAGCCACCGTTCATTTTCGAGCACTAAGTGTTTTTGCAATTATACGCAATGTAAAAAATTTCAATTGACTACACAAAAAAGCTATTTTGCAAAGGCTTTGAGCCATTGGTAAAGAATTTTGCAATGGCCCAAATCGGTTGTGAAATAGAGAGTGGATATAATTTTAAAATGGCTCAAAGCCATTCCTAATTTTTTTTGTCCAAAGCCATACTTTAGCAGATGTTTGGTATGTTTCAGTTGTTACGTTTAGTATATTATTTGTAGGAGAGGGTAGGAAAACCAAAATTATATAAATAAAAACATACAGCATTATGCAATGGGAAAATACTATTAGATATTTCTGTTGCAAAATGTTGTATTTTTTCATATAATTTTGGAATTTTGCATCTCTCTCATATAGTGTCTAACATTAAGAAGATATAATACATCTCATATCACTATCATATATCTGAAACAATACACTAAACATAATGCACATTCAAGTACATTACAACACTAAAACAACATAGCCGAAAAGTCAATGTATCATAACTACATCTAATTCACATTTGCTTTTCCTTACATTGCCCTTATTGTGTGCTTTCTCCTATGGAAATTTTTGGATTCTTACATACTTCGATTATCATATACAAAATTGGAACCGCAAGAAGGATGAAGAATTTTTGGCAAAGTAAATTATAGTAATAACACATTAAGTGAACTGATTTTATTAATCAAAACTAACATATGTAATCCACTAAAATGAATTGAGTTGTATAAGCTCCATCAACCTTAAACAGTAGTAGCGTACAAAGAAAAAGAAAATGATGAACCATCTAAATTTTCCATTTGTATCAGAAGAAGAAGAAAAATCTCGGTATAGTTCACTGTCTAAAGGTAAGCAATAGATCAACTTCACAATTAATTAATTTTTTGATTCATGTTTTATGCTATTCGCAGGATACCTAAACAGTGATTTTCATGTTGTATATATGAAAATAGCCATGCGTTCATAATCATTCTAACCAAACCAGAAACAGTGGAGCAAAATGCATCTGGACTAAAGAGGGAGAAAAAACAGCCGGACATGAATAGTGAACAAGAAGTTACTAATGGGTGCAGAAAAATCAAAAAGAAGTATATAGAGACATTACATGAAAGGAGCTGATAATCGTTGCAAACTAAAGCTAAAGCAGTGAAGAAAAAGACGGTAAGTTGAATAAAATAGGTAGTAAGTTGAATTTAGAACTAAAGCATAGAATAATGAATAGAACGTGGAAGATGAATAAATAGGACATGTTGGTTAAGCCAGCAAGCTAGAATGGAAGTTTTATGAGTAATGGAAAACTGAACATACCTTATAAAAATACCAAACGAACTTGTGCTACTGGTTGAGATAGCACAGGGTAAAGAATAGGAGCACCAAAATTCATTATTGATGGCCTATGCATATCTGGGTGTGTTCTTTCAAATATGGTTGCAAGAGTACCAGAAAAAAATAGCGTGTGCATATTTGAAAATAGTGATATGGTTGTGCATGTCTTGAAAATAGAGCGTTTAGTATGAAAACTTGGTGTGTAGATGAACCTATGCCACCTGCTTATTATACATGAAGTTAGAATGGTGTCCTCTCAATGAAGTGCTCAAATTCATGCTGGAGAAGTTTAGTGAAGTACTCAAATACATGTTGGAGAAATTTACGTTTATCAGTGATGCCCAATTGAACAAAATGATGACATTGTTAGTTTAAAAAATGAATAGTTTTATGGAAAAAGATAATGGAAGATTAGAACCTTTTAATTCACTCTTTTTTATCCTTGAAAAGCAAAACAACATATCCATGTGTAAAATCTCAAAAATACTATATATACTAAGATATCATTTCCACTAGATCTCAAAAATACAACATATACTAAGATATCATTTACACTAGTAAATAATATCTTGGTACTATACATCTGCGCTTACTATTGTAAGATCAATCTTGGATTTATCATGGTGCAACATATTTTATTATATTTGACTTTTTGTGTTTGAAAACGGTAAAAATATATTAGATAACTTAATCATGCTTTCCCTTTGAGTCCTTGTTTATATCCTATAGTGGTTAGATATTTGAATAACAACATTGTTTGCTTTGTATTCGAAACTATAGAAAATATAAGATGTTTATACATTGATATTCAAAACTTTAATGAGTCTAAATGATCTATTTATCAGTATATTCATATTTGTGTATAGATCGTTTAGTTTCTTAAAGTTTTGAATATATGTATATATCAATGTTTTAAAAAACCGTCTCGATACTTGTCTCAAAGAGCGCCCTAAGTTAAGGAGAGATAGCTTATGAAGTGTATAAAACATATACCTCACACTCCTCAAACTCCCAATGCATGTGACTTAAGAATTCTTTTTACCTTCAAATGTAATATTGGTATTAATAGACGTTGTAAAACTTCAAATATTTAATAGCAAACACAAATTACTTTAAAAAAAATGGAAGTTAATGGTTTTTAACACTTCGAGTACAATATCAACTTGATTAAGTAATTTTTTTGAAATAATGATCGAGAGCTATGTAATGTATTCATACTCTAATGCTATTTAAAGAAAGTTCTTGAATATTCATCACTAAATCTCCAAATATATTATGTTGATTGAGTTAACGTGGTTGTGAGTACTCTTTTAACTCGTACTGCAAATTGAAAGGGAAAATATAAGATTTTTTAAAAGCTCTGGCCCACTATTTCAAATCTCGGCCGATATCTCGGTTGAGATCTAAGGAAGAATTACTAATGAAAAGAAACACGAAATACCAGTGAAAGTCTCATTTTTCATATATAGGCCAAGATCTCGGTATCTCGGACGATATACCGGTCAAGATCAAATTTCGATATCTTGGCCGATATTAAGATTTTTTTTAACAACTTTAATTTTTATGGAAAATTAAGTTATGTGATAGATAGTATAATCAATATTTATGTATGCATGCAACAAGTCGAAATTGGAGTTTTGATTTCAACAAAAATAATGGCGCAAATCAAATCATCATCGGACAAATATAATTTTGGATACGATTGGTTACACAAAAACTAATTTCGGGATTTACATAAATTTATCTAGCTGCATCCCGACATTAGAAGGGTCACTAGAAATATTTTGAGGGGAACCGATATTTATTTCATTGAAATTCGAGAATTTAACTTTGAGGCTAAAATTTCGCGAGTCATAACTATTTTTTTTTAAAGAACAGTCATAACTATTTTATTCGCTATATCTCTTTCTTATTTTTCTTTTGACAAGAGAACTTTATTATGGAATGAAAAATTATTTAAAGAGAAAGAGAAGAAAAAATGAAATTCAAATTTAATATCGATTAAATGAAACTTATGAGTAAATCCCTTATTTTATCCCTCTTATCTATGGATGGATGTTATTATTCTATCATATTTTAATATGATAAATATTGTTATTGTTCGCTTTGATTTTGAAACTAGAATAAAATATTTCGAAGAAGTTATATTACTTATTTTGAAGAGATTAGAGTAGTATGAAAAATATTTTAAAGTGAGTAAAATGTTTTAATGAATGAGGAGTTATTATTTTAAAGAAATACATAATTTAAGGAAAAAATCCAATTAAAAGTTTGAGATTAGGTGTTTCGGATGCGGTTCATTTGGGCATAAGAAAAACAAATGTTTGATGAAATTCAGTGCTTTTTCCGGTGAACGAATAAAAATTTCTATCACAGAACGTAATATTCCTTCGTCCTTAAGTGTATGAAACTTAAGAGAATATTGTTGGACAATCTTTGGATTTGGATAAATGAAGGGATCAGTTTCTTGGAAGATTTGTTAAAGCACTTTGATGTGATCAACACGATGAATATTGGTAGTAAATATAGAGAAAAATTTGGAGATCCAGGAGATTATTTTGGGGTTTCTTATTCTTCAATTGTTGGTAATGTTCCAGTTAATAAGGTTGAGTCAATTTCTAATGGGTATAATGGGTTTGATAGTGTTCTGGTTGATGATGAATTGATGATAATGAGAGATAAATCGATTCATCTTTATTGTTCGAATTCAGTGCTACATGATCCAGAGATTTTGGTGATCAATTCTAATGCTAACTCTCAAGAAGTGGCTTTAGATTCTAGATTTGTTAGTGCCAATCTTTTGCAAGAAGAGTTTCAATGTTATGCTCAATCTAAAAACAAAAAATATTTGGCTAAATTTTATGAAAAGGGAATCAGGTGATTGTCACTTCTAATCGATTTGAGGGTTTGAGGGATTTGGATGATTCTATTTTTAGCTCTGATCATATTCGAGGAACAAACTGTAACGATCCGATTTTTCGACTTATGAAAGTCGACATCAATACGTCCACTGTATCAAATGCCGCGAAATCGAATGCTGGAAAACCGAACCGTTAGGGTTAAAGAAGAGGAAGGTAGAAGAATAACAGAATCTCATATTTCACAGCGGAACTAATATAATAGATAAATGAATAATCTTTAAAACAAGGACTATATCAGTTTATACATACATCATCAGAGTTTACAACAACAACACAAAGCTGGCAGTTATAATAACTTATGCATAAGAAAATTTGACTTGCACCAACCCATACGCAGCGGACACTACAATATAAGTGATATGTCTCACCATCCAACTTGAACTCCATATCTCCACAGCAACTTCTTGACTTCGCTCTAGAAACAACTGATAACCTGACTCTAGGCTGCCCGTGTGGAAAATTATGGGCACCCAGAATTTAGAAAGGGAACAATAAACTCCAGGTCAGTCATGAGACTAGTCTGAGATGTTAAAAACGGTTATTTTCACAAAGAAAATAAAAAGAAAACCACTATGCTTTTGGAAAATGAAACTACCATAAGCCCTCTCAGCACTCACACAATGCAGTCACACACTTGGGGGAGATTTCTCCTTATGATAGTCAAACATGCTTAATACGCAAAATTCTTTTTTTAAGTATTATAATTAGTGCATAGTGGAAAACATTTGCAAGTATAATATTAATCTTAGCCAGCATACGTACCATTATAGTATGCCTATTATAGCTACCATGTTAAATGGCAGGATCTACAATTAAAACCGTACAAGGCGCGTATAGGGGATTGGATTTCCAACAAATGGTCAGGCTAAGGAACTTCCTGGGCCACATGGGTATGCCTCTGGAGCGACGTCCCAAGAACTTAACCAGCGCTCTGCTAACACAAGGCCAGGTTACCTCTGTAACTACGTAACTAACTGTCATGAGTATGCCATCCCCCGGTCGTAACCGACCTTTATCCGAGGATTCTCAACCACAAAGCAACAAATTTGCAACAACTATATAGGTAAAATATCTAGGCTCCATACAATGATACCACCTCTTTCCAAAAGGAAATGGTACCCTTAGGGGGCGCTACCCCCAAATAACCTTGCTGCATCCTTCCTGTTTCGACCATTTCGGGTTATGAGGTCCGACGAAGTCTCATCCACAAAGCTATGCTTTTCACAAAATCCATGCTTCGATCAACAAATGATCAACAGCACTTCATTTGTCACACTACCAAATTGGGAGTATATCACTAATAACCATCAACTACATAACCTCTGAGCTCGTACGTCTCAAAGAAGGGTGTTAAGCTAAGAGAATAAATTCCCCGCCCAGCAACAGGAATGTATTTGATAGAAACTAGCTTTATATCTCAAAGTGTAATATCAGACACACATCCATACGAGTCCGTTCGGGGATCGAATGGAATCGAACGCACTTCAAAGAAGCCCTTGCAATCCGGATATTCACTAATCACTTTCGGAATCCTCATCACAAAGGGTGATAAAATCTCTATACCGGAGCAACCCAGTGTAGAGGCATTCGATAGGTAATCCTTACGCTTTCGAAAATACCCGTCTCCAATACCATCTTCAATTGCAATCCTATTTCGTCGCATCATTATTCGGAATGGGTTTTATGGCACAAAATCCTATCCCGGCTAATTCGAATAACGAGCGCTTATTTTAAAAATAAGCGTTATATTCATATTTTAAGCAAATCACAACAAATTTCCACTTTGATCTTTTAAACCAAAGATCCATCACAAAGATTCGATGTGGTTTTCGAATATCCATTTGAAATCCTACCCCCAGTCGCATCGAAATTTCAAATGCCATTAAAGGCCTATATTGATAGTCGATTATTTAATTATCAATCAATATTCATAACAAATCCCTAAATTTTTAAATAATTTCCCCCAATTATTTATTTTCAACATATCTTCGCAAGATTTAATTTTACACCTCAACACTTTGAAAACAAATTTCAAATCACTTTCCTCACGTGGAATAAATTTTCAAATATTTATTTAATCCCACTGAAAAATTTGCCGGGTTCGAATACTTCAAAATAATTTAAAACACTTATCAAAAAATATATATACTTGGATACATTTAAAATAAAAACTATTTTTAAACACTTTATTTAAAATGTTAGTTATGAAATATTATACTAATATCTCATACAAATCTTATGTCCAAAATAATTTTAAAAATAAAATTATTAGGTATAACCATTAAATAACCATTTTCTAGCACAATTATTAATTTAAATCTTTAACATAATCAATTAATAAATATTTACTTTAAAGATTTAAAACAGCTTAAGAAAATATTTTCTTCAGATCATCCTTTTAAAACCATCCTTAAAAACTTTCAATTTATACTTACAAACTACTTTGAAAACATACTCGGCTTTCCCTTTGGAAGAATACTCTTTCCTTTTCAAAATGGTCCAATTAAGTATATAAATAAATCTTTCTTGATTTATTTTAAATTCACATTCCAAATCAGCTAATTCCTTTTCGCACTTTTTAAAAAATAAACCAATATTTATTTTTAAAACAAATTTCCCTTTCCTCTACAAATTCCCATTGCGCATTTAAATTTCTAAATATCCACTGATATACGATTTTCAAATCGATTCCCAAATATTCACTTTAACACGATGTCAAATTCCAAATTGATTTTCCAAACAATTATTTCAAACACCAAATCGATTTCCAAATCAACTTCCCAAAGATTTATTTTAAGACACTAAATCAATTTCAAATCGATTTCCCAATTTATTTTCAAAACACCAAATCAAATTTCAAATCGATTTCCCAATTTCTTTTCAAAACACCAAATCAAATTTCAAATCAATTCCCAAATTTATTTTCTTTAACAAATCCTTTTTTTCATTCCAAACTAATTAAAAATTTGAATTTAAAATAAATTCTTCAACCATTAAACAATATTACTAGAAATCCATTTATTAAAAAGTAAAACTTTTTCCATATTTTGGAATTAATTCGATAAGATCTCAAAATTCAATCATTTGTACTTTTAAATTCCTTCTTTTTAAGTTTATTCAATTTCCTAGAATTTAAATTTACTATAAACTTTCTACTTAAATTTCAAAAATCAAACTTTATTTATTTCTGGTATCTTACGATACTCAAAATATATTCGGCTAAACTATAGCCTTCAACGATTTCAATCACAAATATAATCGTACAAGATTATAAATAAATCAACATACAATATTGAAACAAATTCAAATATTTAAGGAATCCAGTTGGATCCCTCCAACCTGTTTCCCTGCATCCACAGATGTTAGCACAACAATTAAATACCAATCCCACTTCGAGGTGGAATATCGCAGTTTATGGGATTATATAATATCATCCGCTATTATGCGGCGCATAGGGTCTCATCCGCTATATAATGCGGGAAATCAATCACTCTAAACACACACACACACTACTATGTATAGTATCACATACAAGCAGTCAATCAATAATTGAAATTCCAAATTAAATTTGAGTGAGAAGATCTCACCTTTGCTTTTATTTTGCAATCCATTTCCATTCCAGCTTGTTTTCACGATTTTTAAACCTTGTATAAACAATTTATACAATTTATTAATATTCAAATCAATCGAATAATTCAATCACCATTTTATGATTTGACTTAACTAATAATTAGTTTTAAACTAATTTCCTATAAATAAAATATTTTCTAGTTGCCTAAATAATTGCATTAGTTAAAATGTATGTATATATATTTGTTATTTTCTTTTCGGTAAATAAGAAAATAGAAATCCTCTTAAATGTAAAAATTAAATACCCAGTTATAAATATAATTTTGTTATTTTCTTTCCTAACTTATGTGCATGCATTCATATATATGTGCTAAATTAAATTTAAATCAAATCTGTACATACAAACATTTATTTAAATTGAATTAATAATAAAAGAAATAGACTTTACTGTTACTGTATATATATTTCCAGTAAATAACTTCTGTTTAAACATATTATAACTTTATTAATCTAGATACATACATACATACATACATACATACATACATACATATATGTATAAACTGCATTTAAATTCTTTACTGTAATTAATTAAAAAAAATTCTTTCAAAATCTTATCCATATATTCATTTACTGTCAGTATATAAATATTTAAATAAAAATATGTAAAAGCAAAATTTACAGCTATCACCTCATTGCCTGGCTACACTGCAATCACAGCCCAAAGCCACCATCTACTCCATGCCTGCATCGACTTCGGACACCTCGACTTCGCCTCGCCTGAGAGCTTCCATCACCGCTGCCACTTGGTCTTCAATTCCACTGTGCTCGAGCATCAGCGACACCACGCCATACATCGAGTCGTCGAGCAACTACCGACCCGACCACCTTGTTTGCTCGACTTTGATCGAGACCTCCCCAAATTGCCTTGACGAACCCTGCCGTCACCTTCATTCCGCGGCCTCACGGCCTTCATCGCACTCATGAACTCGATTTCAAAAATAAATCGATTCTATTTTGAACCAGAAGGGCCGTGATTTCGATCTGTTATATTTTTCTTTGACGAGAAAATTTGATTTTTTGAACAATTGAGAGGAGTGGCCAATTCGATTATTTCGGTCGCCATTTTTTTCTAGCATTCGCATACGAGAATGAAGATGAAAGAGGAATTTTGATTTAAAACAAAAATCACGGCGCTGTTTCATTATTTGCTTTTTATTTTATTTTTTAATGCATGTAAAAAAAGAACAGAGAAGAGAAGCCAAGTGTTCGAAAGGGGGAAAACGTTTACAGTTTGCCCTGAGAAATATTATATCAAATATATATTATTCCTTAAATTTAAATTTAAATCGTTCAATATCGCAACTCAAAATCTTGATCTCCAATCGAGGCATGCCGCTAGGCATTTATAATGTTATACGCCTATTCTGAATGCAATAGTAAAGGTTTCGAGTCCAAATTCGATCGTATGGAGAAGATAGCTTTTTGAATCTAGTTATTAGATTAAATTTCGATAAAATTTTCAACGCGTTTGCTTATCGTATAGCCAAGCGATCACTCCAAATACTACGAAAATTGAAATCCGATAATAGTATAATATTATGGATTCAGTGGAACTAGTTTCATCGAAATCCGAGACCGTGCCTCAGAATGTTATTTTTAAATATCGATTTAAACGATATATATTCAAACTGAATAAATCATTTTCGAATTCAATTATGAAGCTTCCATTATCTTCAGTATCATTAATGTAAATTTTCTAAGCCATCAAACTATTTTTAATCTGCTTAAAAATCAAGATTTAAATTTTTACCCAAATACAATAAATTAAATTCAATAATTTAATTGTTAAATTCATAGTTATAATTGAAATTCAAGTTAACATAACTTCCAATATTTAAAATCAGTTAAATATTTTCAATTTCAAAAGTTCAAAATTCTGGGTCGTCACATTCTTTCCACCTTAAAAGAATTTCGTCCCGAAATTGCTAGTTAAGAAGAATGATCCTTAGCCCATTCGATATCTTTTCAAAACCAAATAGTTTTATCAACTTGCCAAACAAACCTTTTTATTAGAGCCCCATTATCATTTCAACTAACTTTCCAAACCTTCCATAAACTCCAAATAACATTTTTTTCTTAACCATTCAAATTTAAATTTAAATTCAAATTTTAAAATTCTAAAATTTTATTAAATTTTTTCCAACACACTAAATTTTCGAAAAATTTCGCCAACTTCTCTTTTCCACGGCTAGCTCGGTAAGACAACAAAATGCCACAATGGGCCCCTAGATTTTAGAAAGAAAACAAAAAGCCAAGTGGCTAGATAAGAAAATTATCAAATTTCATACTAAAATTCAAATACATACCTTTTTGTCGAGCAATTTAAATTTTATCTTCAAAATCAAAATCTCAATTCCATTTTTCTTCTTGACACCTGTACATCCTACTAGCCATAATATCCAATTGCAACATTCAAATTTATTTTGCACATTCCTTTACAAAAGTCTGAATATTTATTTTATTTAAATTCGTATGATGTACATAAATCATTCGTACGCAATATCAAGTTCGATCGCTCACTCGATTACACAATTTCACTTCCGAACTAGTATCATCCGCCTGACTTTCTAGTGCGGACTCAGATCTAGTTTCTTGATCAGAAACCGTCATTTTCCTCACATAGTTCTAAACTATGGTAGAGAATTTTCAGAATCAACCAAAAATCAATATCCAATTTCGCCATCAAAACTCGAGTGAAAATCCCAACTCGGATCGATAATTATCTTGAAATTCTGCGCTTAAATCCTTGATTAAATCGCTATGTGAATAAAATAATATACGTACATCCCGCATATTTATTTCAATTTATTATTACATATATCAATTTTCTTCCTTTTATTCACATTGATTTTTCATTCACTTTTTCACAATTACCATTTCACAGTTTCCATTTTAATCTTCATTCACTTATAAATTTAGAATATTTCTTCAACTCAAAAATTACTTAAGAATTTCACTTTTCATTTCTTAAGCTCCATATAAGTATTTCATATACTTCTTATTTTTATTGTTAATTAACCACTTTGGTTTTATCTATACTTTTATTTAAACTGGATTTCCAATTCCATATGAATTCAATTTACCTTTTATTTTAAATATTGAATTCAATTCTTTTCAAACCAAATTTAATTTGTCATTTCTTCAATTAGTTTCACTTACTAGTTTCATTTTAATATTTCGTTTTTTTATCACAAATCAAATTCAATTTCTTATTTACTTAAAATTTCGAAATGAATTTCAACATTCAATTTCACTTTTATTTACTTGCAATTGTAAAGTCATTTATTCGTTCACAATTTTATTTTCTATCTTAATAAATTTTATTCCATAAATATTTTTATCAGATTCTAGAGTCTTTCCAACATTTCAATAAATCAATTCAAATTATCCTTTGAATTTCCAAAACCAACCCCAGTTTTCCAAACAACTTCAATATTTTAAGTAATTTGGCAACAATTCTTCTCTTGGAAACTCGAAAATAAACACCGATGATGTTGCGATCATCATCAGAATTATTTTCCAGCAACTGAAAAGAGTTTAGTGCTTTTAACTCTTCAAAAACATTTTCCAAATATTTTTAGTTCCAAACTCCACCAGATTTCAAATCCGATTCAAAAATATTTCTGAAATTATTTTTCCAAAACCTATGTAAACAATTTCCAAACTCCAAAGGAATTTAAATTGTTCCAAATCTCAAATTTAAAATCCTTTCAATATCTTTTCAAATATTTCTCTGGAATTCTATTTCAAATTATAAATCACATTTACAATTTACATACACAAATCCCATTTGCATATGGATTTATATTCTTAGCTTTTAGCTATGATTTCAATTTCTTATTCAATAATTAATGATAATAATTAATATTATCACTTCCTAACAATCAAGCAACCATATACTATAAAAATTATTTCCTTTTATATACAAAAATAGTTTGGGTAAAATTATTTCATTTATCCAATTTTAAAACAATACTGTGTCGGTTTATCTTGTTTAAGAGCTTAGAAACCCCTATCGACACAGTTGGCCAAACTGCACCGACTAGAATCAATGAACAATCAACCGATAAGTCAACATAATATAAAACAATTTTATATTCACTAACAAATACACGCTCATATCTATTATTACACCGAAACTCATTCTAGAGTACTGCTGAGTCTATCTCTAATGAGTAATCCCCACCAGAGCCAAGGTTTAACCAATTGCTCTGATACCACTTTGCAACGACCCAAGTTTTCGACTTTTGAAATTCGACATCAATACTTCCACTATATCAAATGCCGCACAATCGAATGCCGGAAAACTGAACCGTTAGGGTTAAAGAAGAAGAAGGTCGAAGAAGAAACATAAACAATAAAAGAATCTCATATTTTGCAGCGGAACAAATATAATAGATAAATGAATAATCTTTAAAACAAGGACTATATCAGTTTATATATACATCATCAGAGTTTGCAATAACAACACAAAACTGGCTGTTATAATAACTTGTGCACAAGAAAATTTGACTTGCACCAACCCATACGCAGCGGACACTACAATATAAGTGATACATCTCTCCATCTAGCTTGAACTCCAGATCTCCATTACAACTTCTTGACTTCACTCCAGAAACAACGGATAACCTGACTCTAGGCTGCCCGTGTGGAAAATTATGGGCACCCAGAGTTTAGAAAGGGAATAATAAACTCCAGGTCAGTCATGGGACAGGTGTGAGATCTTAAAAGCAGTTATTTTCACAAAGAAAATAAAAATAAAACCGCTATGCTTTTGGAAAATGAAACTACCATAAGGCCTCTCGGCACACACACAATGTAATCGCGCACTTGGGAGGGATTTCTCCTTATGATAGTCAAACATGCTTGATATGCAATTTTTTTTTAAATATTATCGTTAGTGCATAGTGGAAAACATTTGCAAGTATAATATTAATCTTAGCCAGCATACGTACCATTATAGTATGCCTATTATAGCTACCATTTTAAATGGCAGTTTCTATAATTAAAACCGTACAAGGTGCGTATTGGTGATTGGATTTCCAACAAATGGTTAGGCTAAGGAACTTCCTGGGCCACATGGGTACGCCTTTGAAGGGACACCCCGAGAACTTAACGAGCTCTCTGCCAACACAAGGTCGGGTTACCTCTGTAACTAGGTAACTAACTGTCACGAGTATGCCATCCCCCGTTCGTAACCGACCTTTATCCGAGGATCCTCAACCACAAAGTAATAAATTTACAGCAACCACATAGGTAAAATATCTGGGCTCCATATCATGATACTACCTCTTTCCAGAAGGAAATGGACAAACCCAAAAGGGGCGTTACCCCCAAATAACCTTGCTGCATCCTTCCTGTTTCGACCATTCCGAGTTGTGAGGTGCGACGAAGTCTCGTCCACAAAGCTACGCTTTTCACAAAAGCCATGCTTCGATCAACAAATGATTAGAATCACTTTGTATGCCACACTACCAAATTGGGAGTATATCAAAAGTAACCATCAACTACATAACCTCTGAGCTCGTACATCTCAGGTTAAGCTAAGAGAATAAATTCTCCACCACCAATAGAAATGCATTTGATAGAAACCATCTTTATATCTTAAACTGTAATGTCAGACACACATCTATACAAGTTCGTTTCGGGATAGAATGGAACCGAAGGCACTTCAAAGAAGCCCTTGCAATCCAAATATTCACTAATCATTCCGGAATCCCCATCACAAAGGGTGATAAAATCTCTATACCGGAGCAACCCAGTGTAGAGACATTCGACAGGTAATCCTTTCGCTTTCGAAAATACCCAGTCTTTCAAAATGGGTTTTATGACACAAAGTCCTCTCTTGGTTAATCCGAATAACGAGCACTTATTTTAAAAATAAGTGTTATATTCAGATTTCATGCAAATCACAACAAATTTCCACTTTGATCTTTTAAAAAAAAGATCCATCACAAAGGTTCGATGTGGTTTTCGAATATCCATTTAGAATCTAAGTCGCATCGAAATTTCAAATGCCATTTAAAGGTTAATATTGATAGTCGGTTATTTAACTATCAATCAATATTCACAACAATCCCCAAATTTTTAAATAATTTTCCCCCAATTATTTATTTTCAACATATCTTTGCAAGATATAATTTTAACACCTCAACACTTTAAAAACAAATTTCAAATCACTTTCCTCACGTGGAATAAATTTTAAAATATTTATTTGATTCGACCGAAAAATTTGTCGAGTTAGAATACTTCTAAATAATTTAAAATATTTATCAAAAAATATATATACTTGGATACATTTAAAATAAAAACTATTTTTGAACACTTTATTTAAAATGTTAGTTATGAAAATATTATACTAATATCTCATATAAATCTTAAGCCCAAAATAATTTTAAAAATAAAATTATTAGGTATAACTATTAAATAACCATTTTCTAACACAAATATCAATTTAAATCTTTAACATAATCACTTAATAAATTTTACTCTAAAGATTTAAAACAGCTTAAGAAAATATTTCTCCAAATCATCCTTTTAAAACCATCCTTAAAAACTTTTAATTTATATTTATAAACTACTTTTAAAACATACTCGGCTTTCCAGGGAAGAATACTCTTTCGTTTTCAAAATAGTCCACTTAAGCAAATAAATAAATCTTTCTTGATTTATTTTTAAATTCACATTCCAAATCCATAAATTCCTTTCCGCACTTTTTAAAAAATAAACCAATATTTATTTTTAAAACAAACTTGCCTTTCCTTTATAAATTCCCATTGTGAATTTAAATCTCCAAATATCCACGGATACACGATTTTCAAATCAATTTCCAAATATTCACTTTTAACATCAAATCAAATTCCAAATTGATTTTCCAAACATTTATTTCAAACACCAATCGATTTCCAAATCAACTTCCCAAAGATTTATTTTAAAACACCAAATCAATTTCATATCGATTTCCCAATTTATTTTCAAAACACCAAATCAAATTTCAAATCGATTTCACAATTTATTTTCAAAACACCAAATCAAATTTCAAATCGATTCTCAAATTTATTTTCTTTTAAATAAATAAATCCTTTTATTCATTCCAAACTAATTAAAAATATGAATTTAAAATTAGTTCTTCAACCATTAAACAATATTACTCGAAATCCATTTATTAAAAACCTTTTCCATATTTTGGAATCAATTCGATAAGATCTCAAAATTCAATCTTTTATACTTTTAAATCCCTTCTTTTTAAATTTATTCAATTTCCTAGAATTTGATTTTACTATAAACTTTTTACTAAAATTTCAGAAATCAAACTTTATTTATTTCTAGTATTCTACGATACCAAAAATTTATTCGGCTAAACTATAGCCTTCAATGATTTCGATGATAAATGTAATCATACACATATTATAAATAAATCAACATACAATATTGAAACAAATTCAAATATTTGAGGAATCCAGTTGGATCCATCCAACCAATTTCCCTGCATCCACAGATGTTAGCACAACAATTAAATATCAATTCCACTTCATGGTGGAATATCGTGGTATATGGGATCATATAATATCATCCGCTATTATGTGGCGCATAGGGTCTCATCCGCTATATAATGCAGGAAATCAATCACTCCAAATATATATATATATATATATATATATATAGTACCACATCCAAATGGTCAATACATAACTGAAATTCCGATTTAAGTGAGAAGATCTCACATTTGCTTTTATTTTGCAATCGATTTCCATTCCAGCATGTTTTCACGATTTTTAAACCTTGTAGAAACAATGTATACAATTTATTAATATTCGAATCAATCGAATAATTCAATCACCATTTTATGATTTGACTTAACTAATAATTAGTTTTAAACTAATTTCTTTTAAATAAAATATTTTATAGTTACCAAAATAATTACATTAGTTAAAATGTATGTTTATAAATTTATTATTTTCTTTTCGGTAAATAAACAAACAGAAATCTTCATAACTATAAAAATTAAATACTGAGTTATAAATATATTTATATTATTTTCTTTCCTAACTTATATGCATACATTTATATATATATATATATATATATGCCAAAATTAAATTTAAATCAAATCTGTATATACAAACATTTATTTAAATCGAATTAATGATAAAAGCAATATACTTTACTGTTACTGTATATATTTCCAACAAATAACTTCTGTTTAAAACATATTATAACTTTATTAATCTAGATCCATATATATAAACTGCATTTAAATTCTTTACTGTAATTAATTAATTTTTTTATTTCAATGTCTTATCCATATATTCATTTACTGTCAGTATATAAATATTTAAATAAAAATATGTAAAAGCAAAATTTACAGCTATCACCTCACTGCCTGGCCATACTGCGATCACAACCCTAAGCCGTCATCTACTCTGCGCCTGCATCGACTTCGGACACCTCGATGTCGCCTTCGATTCCACCGTGCTCGAGCATCAGTGACAACAGGCCATAATCGAGTCGCCGAAAGACTGCCGTCGCAACCACTTTTCTTGCTCGACTTCAATCGAGACCTCCCTAAATTTCCTCGACGAACCCTGCCGTTGCCTTCGTTCCACGGCCTCACGGCCTTCATCGCACTTGTGAACTTGATTTCAACAATTAATCTATTCGATTTTGAACAATAAGGGTTGTGATTTCGATCTGTTATATTTTTCTTTGAGGAGCAATTTGGTTTTTTGAACAATTGAGAGGAGAGGCCAATTCGATTATTTGGGTCTCCTTTTTTTGGCATTCGCATACGAGAATGAAGATGAAAGAGGAATTTTGATTTGAAACAGTGGCGCTGTTTCGTTATTTTATTTTTATTTTATTTTTTTAACGCGTGTAAAAAAGAACAGAGAAGAGAAGCCAAGTGTTCGAAAGGGGAAAACATGTACAGTTTGCCTTGAGAAAATATTATATCAAATATATATATATATATATATTATTCCTTAAATTTAAATTTAAATTTAAATCGTTCAATTTAAAAACTCAAAATCTTGATCTCCAATCGAGATGTGCCGCTAGGCGTTATAATGTTATATGCCTATTTCAAACGTAATAGAAAAGCTTTCGAGTCCAAATTCGATCGTTTGAAGAAGATAGCTTTTTAAACCCAGTTATTAAATTAAATTTTGATAAAATTTTCAGCGCGTTTGCTTATCTTACGGCCGAATGATCACTCCAAATACTACAAAAATTGAAATCCGATAATAATACAATATTACGAATCCAATGGAATTGGTTTCGTCGAAATCCGAGACCGTGTCTCGTAATGCTATTTTTAAATATCGATTTAAACGATATATATTCAAACTGAATATATCATTTTCAAATTCAATTCTGAAGCTTCCATTATCTTCACTATCATTAATATAAATTTTCTAAACTATCAAACTATTTTTAATCAGCTTAAAAATCAAGATTCAAATTTTTACCCAAATTAAATAAATTAAATTCAATAACTTAATTGTCAAATTCATTGTTATAATTTAAATTCAAATTAAAATAACTTCCAATATTTAAAATTAGTTAAATATTTTTAATTTCAAATGTTTAAAATTCTAGGTCGTCACACAAACTGTGACATCTCAAACCAGATTTCGAGCAAAGATATGAATGGAGTTTTTTTGATAATTTGGTTAGTCATACTGATGGTGATATGGATTTTATGAACGTGCCCAATGAAATTCAATCGAGTGCTATGGTAGGTAGCGCTATCATGGCAAATCGTTTGGTTGGAAATGTTGATATGCACAATAACATGATCTGATCTAAATAGAGATTGAATTTCATGAATGATTTTGCTGTTTTGATTACACAAGGAGATAATGATAGTAGTCAGGTACTTGATGCACTTGTCTCAGATGGTTGGTTGGTTTCTTATGGCTGTTTGGATGATGCTAATGTACACTATGATGCTAGTGAATTATGTGTGGATACACATGAGGCTTATAATTCTTTAGAGGAGGACATGCATAAGGAAATGGACGTGAGCAAGTTGTCAAGCTATGATGCTTTGCGGTATGGGGATGACATGCACGTGGACTCTAGTGTGTTAGAGTTTAAATATAAGGTTATGGGGTTTCATAATGATGAAGGTAATCAAACTATGGCTCATGACATCTTTCTGATAGAGAATAACATGGATGTTAACAATGGCGTAGATGAAATAAGTTCTGATATGAATGCAAAGTCAGCTTCTGGCAATGGTATAATCTCTGGTGTTGTTGACTCTGTTAATGATACACATAAGGATGGAGTTGTTATGCAGATGGATAATGTTATAGCTTTTAATGGTGATTGATTATTCTCAAACAATGTTAAAGTGGTAGGAGACTTATCTCTATATGAAAATAACATTCCAAAAGTAAAGTTTCAAGATGAGTTTGAAGGTTTGAATAGTGCTTTAGAAAATCAAATTCAAATTTATGCTAATGCATATTCTGTCTGTATCATATAAGATGATGGGTTAGATGTTACTTGTTGAGTTCAGTTTTTGATAGGGTAATAGACTATGACGACCCGCCTATCATTCCACAAAAAGACGTATCATCATAAAGAAAGAAATAGGTAGAAAAAGAAAAGATAGAAAGAACAAAACCATGTCAGAATCCCATAGCGGAACGAAAAAAAATGTAATACTTCACATAAATATTACATAGTATCACAATTCATCGGAGCCAATATAGTTATAAAACATTCATCAGACGGTCTTAAAGACCCGTCATTACATTACATCCCAGAATAAACCACAGAGTCACTGCACAATAGACAAATAGATATATATAGCTACTCTAAGTCTCCTGCTCCAGGTCCTTCCCAAAATTCATCTAAGCAAACCTGATCACTTGGCTGCTCATAAAAATATGAGTACCCAAGATTTAGGAAAAATAGAAAATAAACTCTAGGTCAGACATGGGTCTGGTGTGAGTAAACGGGTTAAAGTTGTTTAACTTTGAAAATCTTTTGAAAACAAAGATATCACACAAGACTTCCCACACATAAACATGGGGTAAGTTTTTACCATACGATAACCAAAACATTTGATAGGATATCCAATGATATTATAACAGGGTCTAGGGTTTTCAAATAAACTAGAAAATAGCCGAAATTGTTACATTTATTAAATTCCAGCATATATAGATATACAATCAAGTCCGTGGGCACTTATTGGAGATTGGATTCCATACTGTGGCAGGGCTACTGGGGCACCTCCTGCCACAATACCGGGTCTAGATCAGAGTACCGAGGATCCACCCTAAATCCCTTGCAACAAAAAGCCGTAACCATCCATTACTGGATAGTCCTGAACAAGACAACCCCGCAGTTGTGGCCAACAACTGTCCTCTAAGCCGATTAAAAAAGGACCTCTAGACAGGGTAAATCTCATCCTACTTGGATGCTACCTACTTAACCTTGCTGCACCTCTCATATTTTAGCCATTCCCCGTTGATGAGGCTTGAGGCAACGATTACCTTTTTAGAACACAAATCTTAGAATGCTCATCGTCCTCCAATAACAATGGTCTGATAGCATTCAATCCATAAAAGTTCAGTCCAGGTTCGAACGAAACTGAAGGCACTATCTCGTTACACTCATTTTGGAATTACCCTCAGAGTTATCGAAAATAGCCCTTGCATTCAGAAACTTCATCTCGGTCTCCACTTGAGATATCATGAATATCCCGGAATTTCGGGCAATACAAATTTAATAATCTGTGTTTTAAATTTATATTGAATCGATAAATTTTGTTAATAAATTTGAAATATTTAATTTGTGAATTTATTTTTTTATAAGCTAATAAATCTATTTTCTATTTAATAATGTATATGTATTTGTATATATTTTAAATAGACAAGTTATTTTAATTTAAATTAGTATAGCATCTTTTTAATGTTTTAAAAATAGGAATTTTAACTATTTAAAAGTTTCTTTTCAAATGAATTACTTGTATATTGTTATAATGCTTGCTTTATTCTTTTAAAAATTATTTTAATACATAACTATGTATAAGAACTAATTAACTAGGCTTAATACTTTATTAACTTTAATTAAACACTAGTTAATTTATGAAGACATTTGTAAGCATAAGAATACAAGTGTACATATATTAAAGCTTAAACTAACAAATGTAAACTTATCATCCATTTTAAAAGACAAGTGTCAATTTTATTTTCTTTTTCTTTTAATTCATTTGGATCTGAAATTACATTCATATCATCTTGCTTCCTCATTCATATTCATTTTTTTTTGATTCTAAAACAAAGAAACTTTTCAGCTGTAAACTATTCCTCTCTAAAAAAAAAATCTAAAACCCAAATCAGTAAACAAACTCCTCTTTTCAAACTCAAGATGGTCTGCATACCTTAATATTCAAACAAAGATCTGCATTCCCCAAATTACTACCTGCATGCAACTTCTACAAGTTTGCATCCTCCAAAATACAAGACCTGCATTTAAATCATTCTTTCAAAAACTCTGGTATATGCAAATTAAAACAAAGACCTGCATTTCAATCCTCATCAAGTAAGGCCTTCATGCATCATTTTGAAGCAAGCATCATTTTTAAAAGCATTCAAGAAGCCTGCATGCTTAAATTTTCAAGTCTGGAACATGAAATTGGAATGTGCTCTGCAAATTGAATCAATGCTCTGCAATTTACAAATACAGGTGAGTAACACTTAATTTAAAATAAATTAAGTAGGATTGAATGTGTTTATCTGCTGAGTTAAGGTTTTGTATATGTTTTTTTTTAAAAAAACTACCTGTGTATATATGAATGCTATGCATGTCTGATTTCTAAGGTTCTGATTATTATAGTTTGAGTTTAAATTTGATAATTAGTTTTCTTCTTGATCTGGATGTTATTATGGATTAACATTTGAATGAAATATGTTAGGTTCATAATTAAGTAAAGTTAAAACATTTTATATAGGTTAAATAAAATTTGAATTGCCTAGAAAATTTATAACAAAGCAAACAATAAATTTGTAAAAATTCAAGTATGAAGATTTGATAAATCAGTTATATAAAGTGAAACCCTATACTAAAACATGATTTATAAGATCAAAATATAAATTTTTAGAATAGAATTGGAAATGCAGTTTGGAATTAACTGTATTTTACATTTTAGTCAAGTTCAATTAAAGCTTGCATTTGATTTGAGTGAATTTGTTTTCTGGAGATAGTTTATCTATCAATGATCATGGGAAAATTATTTAATTGAGCTGAAATTGGGTCTTGGTATTAAAATTTGGAAATTTCTGTGATGAACCCTAGTTTATTGGGTTACTGTTTTTGGGTAAATTTTGAATTCCTCAGTGAATCGGGTTCGAAGCTGTTTTGGGAATTGGTGGATGGTGTGGGGATGAAGCTATCACCGGAGTATGGGTATTGATGATGGTCGGGAAGAGGAGATATCGGTGTTGACAGGTTTTAGGTGTATTGGGTATAGGCTGTTACAGGTTTTGATTTATAAAACTTGAATTCAAATTCAAGATTGAATTCAAGGGATCTGGGGTTTTGATGATGTTGTGTGGTCTCTGATAAATAGAGGATGGTCGGAGATGAGGATGAAAGGTGGCTGGAGATGGATGAAGGTTGCACAGGGGTGTGTGCATGTTTGTGATGGTGGTGGGTTTGATGTTGTTGGTTGCAGTGTTTTTGACTCGGGATGGCCTCGGGATTTTTGAGTGGAAACTCGAAGCAAGGAGGCTATAAACTCGAAGTAGTGGTGGGATTGTCTCGAGTCTAATTTTGTTTCAGGTTTTAACAAAATAGAAACTGTTCTGTTTTAAGAATTTTAAAAGTCAAATTTTAAATTTAAATCTGGAAATTGAACTTAGGATTAAACTTGAATCTAAAGATGAATTCAAATAGTTTGAATTCTTATTTTGGAATAATTTAAATGCATAAATTCAAGTTTGTTTGAAAAAAAAAATATAAAAGAAGAAGAACAGGAAACCTGTTTCAATTTTTATAAAATTTGAAATAAACTGCAAACTACAATGTTAACTTAGGATTTTAAAACTGAATTTAACTATGAATTTAAATAAGTTTCAATTCTGGTCTTTTGAAATAATTTAAATTCAAAAATTTCAAAGTTTGGTTTTTAAATAAAACAGAAAACTGTTTTCTGTTTTTATATGTAAAGGTAAAATTAAATTTGCAGGAGAGATTTAAAACTGAGTTTTTATCTTAAATTTGAATGTGAATTCAAATTTGATTTTCTGAGATTTGGAATCATTCGTGTTTTTAAATTTAAATTTGCTTTTCAAACTCACAAGTGTAAAGGCATATGTGTTTTGCATTTGAATTGGAAGGTTAAATATTTAAATTAAAAATCCAAAGTGAATTCAAATCTGAGTTTTAATCTGGAATTAAAATTTAAACTTCATTTTTTGAATAAAGGTTTAAATTTAAATTGCTTTTAAATGATTAAATGATTTGCATTTGAATTGAAGGTGTGAATTGTAGAAAGAATTTTAAAGAGTTAAAACTAAAATAAGTTTGGAAGTTGTATTTAAATTTTGAAATTTTAAAGTAATTTTTCAATTGATTTGAATTTGATTTGAATTGAAATTTTAAATTCTTTTAAACTTATTAATAAAGTATATGTTTCTTTTAAACATATAAGATTAAGTTGTGTGTATTGTTTTAAACTCTTATTTAAGACAAATTTGAGTCTTAAGTTAAAGTGGATGATAAATGGAATTTAAAGTAAATTTAAAAACAATTTGTTTTTAAATACTTAATTAAATAAGAAATGTTTATCTTAAGGATAAATAAAATGAAATGATTGGATACATTTAATTATTAAGGTAATTAAGATGAATATTAATTATTTAATTAATTAATAATGTGAATGATTAATTAAGTAATTAATGATTTTTAAGTTAATTAGTTTAATTTGAGATTAATTAATTAAATTTAATTAATCTATAATTAAGGATGATTAATTAAACTTTAATTTATGATTAAGATTCATTAATCAAGTGATAATGATAATTAAGATTTTAATTAACACTTAGTTAATTAAAAATTAGAGATCAATTTAATAGTAATTAAATACTAATTAGTTGATGATTAATAAAGATTAATTTTAGTTAATTCTTAATTAAGTAATTAAGAAATGTTAATGAAGTCATTAACTTAAGATTATTTAACAATTAATTAATGTGATTAATTTTGATAATTAATTAGATTAATTAATTAATTATAATCAATTGTTTATGTTTAATTACCTATGAAAGTAATTAATGAATTAATTACTTAGTGTAATTAATTTAATGAATGTGATTAGTTTAGATTAATTAAGTTAAATTAATTTAAACATTTGTGGATTGTTGATAATTACTTTATGTAATTTATGAATTTATAATTACTTAAGGAAGTAATTAATTAATATTTACAGGATGTAATTAAAGATATTTGATATAGAGGTAATTAGATTTAAATTACTTTGAAGTTAATCAAGGGGATTAATTTAGATAATTAAGAATAATTAATTATGGGATGAGTAATTAAGGTAGTTAATTAATGAATGGTTATTAATCATGGGTGATTAATATATATGGTTTAAATTGAAGATTAATTACTTATGTAATTAATTTATTTTAGGAATTGATTAAATATCAATGATTTAATTTGGAATTGATTAATTAAGGTATAATTAATAATGAATGAATAATTAATGTAATTAATTTTAGTTAATCAATTAATTTAGTAATTACAAGTTAATTGTTTGCAAAGGGTTTAAGTAATTAACTTGTGTGATTAATTTATAAGCTAATTACTTATTGTAATTAGAGATAGTTAATCAATATTAATTGAAATATTGAGGTGGTGATTTATAAATTGATTTGAAATCAATTGATGGTTAAGTTAAGTAGAATTTTAATGATGAAGTAATTAATTTAATTCATTTTAAATTAATTAGAGATTGAGTAATTAATTTAATTCATTTTAAATTAATTATAGGAAGTGTGATCATTAGATAGTTGCTTATGTTTGATGATTGGTATTGGTTGCCTGGTAGGGTTTGTAATCTCAGTTATGAGATGAGTAGTGTAGGTGATAAGGATGCATTGGTTGCTTTTGGATGATAATATGGATTATCTGATTTTGATATGAATTATCTGTTGATAATGATAAGGTTGATTATCTATTATGTTGTGAATTATCTACCTGTGTAGATTTAGATAATGAATTGAATTGTTTTAAACTTAAAACAACTTGGACCTAAAAGACACGCTTTGGTTTTCGATGAGACCGGGATCGGGTTTCCATATTTGGACATCCGAGAACCACATCGATTCCAATTAAACGTTAGGTCGTTAATACAAGTGGAGCGAGTGAAGACTCGAGGTGTAAGGGCTATACGTCAGTATAACTCTGTGGGTGATTCCGTAATGAGTTTGACGGAATAGTGCTTATAGATTCGAGATGGTGATTCAAAGTGCAAGGATTATTGTCGTTAACTCTGAGGGTGATTCCAAAATGAGTGTAACGAGATAATGCCTTCGGTTTCGTTCGAACCCGGAACGAACTTGTATGGATTGAATGCTTTCAGAACATCGTCAGGTGGATGATGAGCATTCTAAGTGATATGTCCTATAAAGGTAATCGTAGCCTCAAGCCTCATCAACCGGGAATGGCTAAAACAGGGGAGGTGCAGCAAAGCTTCGTGGGTCGCACCCACTAAAGAGTAAGATTTACCCCTGTCTAGAGGTCCCTTTATATTTCGGCTGTGTGGACGGTTGAATCATGACAATCGTCGGGGTTGTCTTATTTGGAACTGTTCAGTAAGGAACGGGTCCGGCTTTGTGTTGCAGGGGAGTTAGGGTGGCTCCTCGGTACAGTGATCTAGGCCACGTACTGTGACGGGCGGTATCCTGTAGCCCTGCCATTGTATGGAATCCAAAATCCAATAAGTGCCAACGGTTTTGATTGTATTACCCACTTTTGTGGCTAGTAGCTGGAATTTAATCATGTAACAATTTCGGCTATTTCTTATTTATTTGAAAACCCTAGACACTATTGTAATATCATCAGATTTCCTATCAAATATTTTGGTTAGCGTAAGGTAAAAACTTTTCCATGTTTATGTGTGGGAAGTCTTACGTGATACTTTTCTTTTCAAAGGTTTTTAAAAGTTAAGCAACTTTAACCTGTTACTCACACCAGACCCATGTCTGACCCGGAGTTATTTCTGTTTTCTATAACTCTTGGGTACTCAAATTTTTATGAGTAGTCAAGAGAATTCAGGTTAGGATTCGGGTTAGCTTTGACGAATTGTGGAGGAGCAATGGAGCAGGAGGCTTCTACGTATAGTTATATAGTTCCGCTGTGTTGGTATCTCTGAGTGTTGTTGTATTGTGATTGAGTTGTAATAACTAGACAGGTGTTTATAACTGTCTAGTATGTGTTGTATTTCTGTGTACTCTGATAATGGTTGTAAACTATGTAATACTTATGTTATTAATATAATTTATTCGTTCCGCCGTGAGATTCTTGTGTTGTTTCTTCTTTCTCTTCTTTCTTTTCTCTTTTCTATCTCTTTCTTTCTTAATTCATGATGCAATTTCCTGAAGTGTGGAAGTCGGGTCGTGACAGTTGGTATCAGAGCGTTAGGTTGAGTGAATACCTAGGCTCTGGAGTGGTGTCTATCTTGAGAGAGCGTATTTGTATTTTTAATATATATATATATATATAATTGGTTCTACTTATTGTTGGATTACCCGTTCAGGTTTTTCCAATATAAGTTATAAAGGTAGATGAGGTAGAAGTGTGTGTAACACGACTACCATTGGTTGAAGTTGGATGGATGAGGTTGGAAGTGTATTTGTAGAGACTGTAGACCTAATACCGTCTCGAGTAAGTTCTGTTGTGATGAAGACTTCATCGATCTCTGAAGGTAACCTGTTAAGGTTCGGAGTTCATCTTTGAAGTGCAGAATTGAGTTTTGATCTATCATTAGGGCAGAAGCAAGCAAGTGATGATATCTTGATATCTCAGGAAGTAGTAGCTGCGTGATGAGATGCAGTGACTATGGATATTTTCGAAGATATTTCTTTGGAACGAGAGTAAGAAGTGAGTCTGCTCGGTGATGTGGTTGAGTTTAGCAGAGTGTTCTGAGTTGATAGAGAGCCTTCTGGATTGAGTAGTTTCTCTGAAGTGGAGTCCAGAAGCAGCAAAGTGGATCCGTCTCTCTGGAAAGTTGGCTAGGATAGCATAAGCTGTTCTGTTGCTAAAGAAAGAGCAGTTTTCTTTGGTGTTAGGCTGAGTTGATCGCAAAAGTGACTTGCGATAATATGTTCTCTTGTGTTTGTTGGAGATTGTCTAGATGTTTTCTGGAAGTCAGAGTTTGTCCGCGTCTGGAGATCGAGTTTTCTTTCCAGGATTGGAACTGGTGGTTCAGTTAGTAGATGGATGGTTCCTTGAGATAGAAGTTGGTGTAGCAACTCAGATTTCGAAGAAACATCTGAGTTTTCTTATGGATCTGTGGAACCATATTTCTGTGCTGGGTTGTCTAGTCTGTGCTTGAGTTCTTCGTCAGCATTTTCTTCTGTTTCAAATCAGAGTTGTGCAGCGGAAGCAGTTTGGGAATGTTTCTTTTTCGGATAAGGAGAAGTTTGTTCTGTCTTCTGTTGTTGAGAAGCGGGGTTTGTGTTCTTGGTTTTGATTGATCTTGAGGAGATCATTGGATTGTTTTTGATTCAGTCTGTTTCTTTTGGAATCGGCAAGAGTTAAGCTGATCAGGATGGATGTTGGTAGCCCAGGATCGTCCGAAGATTTTTATGGATAAGAGACAGAGAAATTTGGATTTTGAAATTGAAGATTTGATTTTGGTTAAGTTTTTCTCTAATCCATGAAGCTATAAGATTTGGAGGGCCTGAAGCTAGCTCCGAAGTGTTTTGGTTTCTTCTATGATTGGTAAGATCAGTGTTTGATTTTCTAGAGTTGAATTGCCAGCTTGGATAACTGGGATTCAGGGTGTTTCACGTATCTCTGAGGGAGTACGTGTTTGATATTTCAGGTTATAGAACCAGGGGTTTAGGATAGTTTGTTTGTTAAGTCAGACTCGTGTGTAGTCTGATATTCTGTATAGAAATGTTGTTAGAAGCTCTATAGCTTGATAGTATTGGTTGATTGGATTTTATAGAGCGAGTATCCCGATATATATATATATATATATATATATATATATATATATATATACCGGGGGAAACTCGTAAAGTTTTATCCAAAATTCTTTTGGATAATTAGATTTGTTCTGATTGTGTGAATTGGTTGCTTTGGTTGTTAGCATATGATTAGCATATGCTGTGTTTTAAAATAAAATCTGTAAGTAGATTATTAAATTACCTTTGTTTAAAATTTCGGGGACGAAATTCTTTTAAGGGGGAAGGATTGTAATATCCCGGAATTTTGGGCAATACAAATTTAATAATCTGTGTTTTAAATTTATATTGAATTGATAAATTTTGTTAATAAATTTGAAATATTTAATTTGTGAATTTATTTTTTTATAAGCTAATAAATCTATTTTCTATTTAATAATGTATATGTATTTGTATATATTTTAAATAGACAAGTTATTTTAATTTAAATTAGTATAGCATCCTTTTAATGTTTTAAAAATAGGAATTATGATTTATTTTTAATTTAAGCTTTTCAAAAAAAAAATTATTTAATACTATATGATTTTAAATATGAGAGAAATGCTTTAATTAGTTAAAAATTCATTTTAATTCAAGTTTGTATATTAAAAATAAGTTATAAAATATTTGTGTTATTCTTTATAAATTATTAATTGATAATTTTGATTTGTAAGTTTAATTTGTGAATTTAAAATACAATTTAAAATGTGAACATGTATTCATGTAAGTTGTTGTAACCTCTTTTATAAATTCATTTTAACTATTTAAAAGTTTCTTTTCAAATGAATTACTTATATATTGTTATAATACTTGCTTTATTCTTTTAAAAATTATTTTAATACATAACTATGTATAAGAACTAATTAACTAGGCTTAATACTATATTAGCTTTAATTAAACACTAGTTAATTTATAAAGACATTTGTAAGCATAAGAATACAAGTGTACATATATTAAAGCTTAAACTAACAAATGTAAACTTATCATCCATTTTAAAAGACAAGTGTCAATTTTATTTTCTTTTTCTTTTAATTCATTTAGATCTGAAATTACATTCATATCATCTTGCTTCCTCATTCATATTCATTTTTTTTTTGATTCTAAAACAAAGAAACTTTTCAGCTGTAAACTATTCCTCTCTAAAACAAAAATCTAAAACCCAAATCAGTAAACAAACTCCTCTTTTCAAACTCAAGATGGTCTGCATACCTTAATATTCAAACAAAGATCTGCATTCCCCAAATTACTACCTGCATGCAACTTCTACAAGTTTGCATCCTCCAAAATACAAGACCTGCATTTAAATCATTCTTTCAAAAACTCTGGTATATGCAAATTAAAACAAAGACCTGCATTTCAATCCTCATCAAGTAAGGCCTTCATGCATCATTTTGAAGCAAGCATCATTTTTAAAAGCATTCAAGAAGCCTGCATGCATAAATTTTCAAGTCTGGAACATGAAATTGGAATGTGCTCTGCAAATTGAATCGATGCTCTGCAATTTACAAATACAGGTGAGTAACACTTAATTTAAAATAAATTAAGTAGGATTGAATGTGTTTATCTGCTGAGTTAAGTTTTTGTATATGTTTTTTTTTTTTAAAAACTGCCTGTGTATATATGAATGCTATGCATATCTGATTTCTAAGGTTCTGATTATTATAGTTTGAGTTTAAATTTGATAATTAGTTTTCTTCTTGATCTGGATGTTATTATGGATTAACATTTGAATGAAATATGTTAGGTTCATAATTAAGTAAAGTTAAAACATTTTATATAGGTTAAATAAAATTTGAATTGCCTGGAAAATTTATAACAGAGCAAACAATAAATTTGTAAAAATTCAAGTATGAAGATTTGATAAATCAGTTATATAAAGTGAAACCCTATACTAAAACATGATTTATAAGATCAAAATATAAATTTTTAGAATAGAATTGGAAATGCAGTTTGGAATTAACTGTATTTTACATTTTAGTCAAGTTCAATTAAAGCTTGCATTTGATTTGAGTGAATTTGTTTTCTGGAGATAGTTTATCTATCAATGATCATGGGAAAATTATTTAATTGAGCTGAAATTGGGTCTTGGTATTAAAATTTGGAAATTTCTGTGATGAACCCTAGTTTATTGGGTTACTGTTTTTGGGTAAATTTTGAATTCCTCAGTGAATCGGGTTCGAAGCTGTTTTGGGAATTGGTGGATGGTGTGGTGTTGAAGCTATCATCGGAGTATGGGTATTGATGATGGTCGGGAAGAGGAGATATCGGCGTTGACAGGTTTTAGGTGTATTGGGTATAGGCTGTTACAGGTTTTGATTTATAAAACTTGAATTCAAATTCAAGATTGAATTCAAGGGATCTGGGGTTTTGATGATGTAGTGTGGTCTCTGATAAATAGAGAATGGTCGGAGATGAGGATCAAAGGTGGCTGGAGATGGATGAAGGTTGCACAGGGGTGTGTGCATGTTTGTGATGGTGGTGGGTTTGATGTTGTTGGTTGCAGTGTTTTTGACTCGGGATGGCCTCGGGATTTTTGAGTGGAAACTCGAAGCAAGGAGGCTATAAACTCGAAGTAGTGGTGGGATTGTCTCGAGTCTAATTTTGTTTCAGGTTTTAACAAAACAGAAACTGTTCTGTTTTAAGAATTTTAAAAGTCAAATTTTAAATTTAAATCTGGAAATTGAACTTAGGATTAAACTTGAATCTAAAGATGAATTCAAATAGTTTGAATTCTTATTTTGGAATAATTTAAATGCAGAAATTCAAGTTTGTTTGAAAAAAAAAAAAAAGAAGAAGAACAGGAAACCTGTTTCAAGTTTTATAAAATTTGAAATAAACTGCAAACTACAATGTTAACTTAGGATTTTAAAACTGAATTCAACTATGAATTTAAATAAGTTTCAATTCTGGTCTTTTGAAATAATTTAAATTCAAAAATTTCAAAGTTTGGTTTTTAAATGAAACAGAAAACTGTTTTCTGTTTTTATATGTAAAGGTAAAATTAAATTTGCAGGAGAGATTTAAAACTGAGTTTTTATCTGAAATTTGAATGTGAATTCAAATTTGATTTTCTGAGATTTGAAATCATTCATGTTTTTAAATTTAAATTTGGTTTTCAAACTCACAAGTGTAAAGGCATATGTGTTTTGCATTTGAATTGGAAGGTTAAATATTTAAATTAAAAATCCAAAGTGAATTCAAATCTGAGTTTTAATCTGGAATTAAAATTTAAACTTCAGGTTTTAAATAAAGGTTTAAATTTAAATTGCTTTTAGATGATTAATGATTAAATGATTTGCATTTGAATTGAAGGTGTGAATTGCAGAAAGAATTTTAAAGAGTTAAAACTAAAATAAGTTTGGAAGTTGTATTTAAATTTTGAAAATTTAAAGTAATTTTTCAATTGGTTTGAATTTGATTTGAATTGAAATTTTAAATTCTTTTAAACTTATTAATAAAGTATATGTTTCTTTTAAACATATAAGATTAAGTTGTGTGTATTGTTTTAAACTCTTATTTAAGACAAATTTGAGTCTTAAGTTAAAGTGGATGATAAATGGAATTTAAAGTAAATTTAAAAACATTTTGTTTTTAAATACTTAATTAAATAAGAAATGTTTATCTTAAGGATAAATAAAATGAAATGATTGGATTCATTTAATTGTTAAAGTAATTAAGATGAATATTAATTATTTAATTAATTAATAATGTGAATGATTAATTAAGTAATTAATGATTTTTAAGTTAATTAGTTTAATTTGAGATTAATTAATTAAGTTTAATTAATCTATAATTAAGGATGATTAATTAAACTTTAATTTGTGATTAAGATTCATTAATCAAGTGATTAATGATGATTAAGATTTTAATTAACACTTAGTTAATTAAAAATTAGAGATCAATTTAATAGTAATTAAATACTAATTACTTGATGATTAATAAGGATGAATTTTAGTTAATTCTTAATTAAGTAATTAAGAAATGTTAATGAAGTCATTAACTTAAGATTATTTAACAATTAATTAATGTGATTAATTTTGATAATTAATTAGATTAATTAATTAATAATAATCAATTATTTAAGTTTAATTACTTGTGAAAGTAATTAATGAATTAATTACTTAGTGTAATTAATTTAATGAATGTGATTAGTTTAGATTAATTAATTTAAATTAATTTAAACATTTGTGGATTGTTGATAATTACTTTATGTAATTTATGAATTTATAATTACTTAAGGAAGTAATTAATTAATATTTACAGGATGTAATTAAAGATATTTGATATAGAGGTAATTAGATTTGATTTACTTTGAAGTTAATCAAGGGGATTAATTTAGATAATTAAGAATAATTAATTATGGGATGAGTAATTAAGGTAGTTAATTACTGAATGGTTATTAATCATGGGTGATTAATACATATGGTTTAAATTGAAGATTAATTACTTATGTAATTAATTTATTTTAGGAATTGATTAAATATTGATGATTTAATTTGGAATTGATTAATTAAGGTATAATTAATAATGAATGAATAATTAATGCAATTAATTTTAGTTAATCAATTAATTTAGTAATTACAAGTTAATTGTTTGCAAAGGGTTTAAGTAATTAACTTGTGTGATTAATTTATAAGCTAATTACTTATTGTAATTAGAGATAGTTAATCAATATTAATTGAAATATTGAGGTGGTGATTTATAAATTGATTTGAAATCAATTGATGGTTAAGTTAAGTAGAATTTTAATGATGAAGTAATTAATTTAATTCATTTTAAATTAATTAGAGATTGAGTTATTAATTTAATTTATTTTAAATTAATTATAGGAAGTGTGATCATCAGATAGTTGCTCATGTTTGATGATTGGTATTGGTTGCCTGGTAGGGTTTGTAATCTCAGTTATGAGATGAGTAGTGTAGGTGATAAGGATGCATTGGTTGCTTTTGGATGATAATATGGATTATCTGATTTTGATATGAATTATCTGTTGATAATGATAAGGTTGATTATCTATTATGTTGTGAATTATCGACCTGTGTAGATTTAGATAATGAATTGAATTGTTTTGAACTTAAAACAACTTGGACCTAAAAGACACGCTTTGGTTTTCGATGAGACCGGGATCGGGTTTCCATATTTGGACATCCGAAAACCACATCGATTCCAATTAAACGTTAGGTCGTTAATACAAGTGGAGCGAGTGAAGACTCGAGGTGTAAGGGCTATACGTCAGTATAACTCTGTAGGTGATTCCGTAATGAGTTTGACGGAATAGTGCTTATAGATTCGAGATGGTGATTCAAAGTGCAAGGATTATTGTCGTTAACTCTGAGGGTGATTCCAAAATGAGTGTAACGAGATAATGCCTTCGGTTTCGTTCGAACCCGGAACGAACTTGTATGGATTGAATGCTTTCATAACATCGTCAGGTGGACGATGAGCATTCTAAGTGATATGTCCTATAAAGGTAATCGTAGCCTCAAGCCTCATCAACCGGGAATGGCTAAAATAGGGAAGGTGCAGCAAAGCTTCTTGGGTCGCACCCACTAGAGAGTAAGATTTACCTCAGTCTAGAGGTCCCTTTATATTTCGGCTGTGTGGACGGTTGAATCATGACAATCGTCGGGGTTGTCTTATTTGGAACTGTTCAGTAAGGAACGGGTACGGCTTTGTGTTGCAGGGGAGTTAGGGTGGCTCCTCGGTACGGTGATCTAGGCCACGTACTGTGACGGGCGGTACCCCAGTAGCCCTGCCATTGTATGGAATCCAAAATCCAATAAGTGCCAACAGTTTTGATTGTATTACCCACTTTTGTGGCTAGTAGCTGGAATTTAATCATGTAACAATTTCGGCTATTTCTTATTTATTTGAAAACCCTAGACACTATTATAATATCATCAGATTTCCTATCAAATGTTTTGGTTAGCGTAAGGTAAAAACTTTTCCATGTTTATGTGTGGGAAGTCTTACATGATACTTTCCTTTTCAAAGGTTTTTAAAAGTTAAGCAACTTTAACCTGTTACTCACACCGGACCCATGTCTGACCCGGAGTTATTTCTGTTTTCTATAACTCTTGGGTACTCAAATTTTTATGAGTAGTCAAGGGAATTCAGGTTAGGATTCGGGTTAGCTTTGACGAATTGTGGAGAAGCAATGGAGCAGGAGGCTTCTACGTATAATTATATAGTTCCGCTGTGTTGGTATCTCTGAGTGTTGTTGTATTGTGATTGAGTTGTAATAACTAGACAGGTGTTTATAACTGTCTAGTATGTGTTGTATTTCTGTGTACTCTGATAATGGTTGTAAACTATGTAATACTTATGTTATTAATATAATTTATTCGTTCCGCTGTGAGATTCTTGTGTTGTTTCTTCTTTCTCTTCTTTCTTTTCTCTTTTCTATCTCTTTCTTTCTTAATTCATAATGCGATTTCCTGAAGTGTGGAAGTCGGGTCGTGACATATCACGACCTATAATTTATCTTGGATCGATGTGGTTTTCGGATATCCATTTGAAAATCCGATCCCGGTCCAGTCGAAATCCAAAAGTTTCTTAAAGGCCAAGTTGTTTTAAAGTTAAACAATTTAACTTAATTCAGATTGTCAAAATCACATAACAATTACATCATAGATAAATAACACATTTTTATCACAACTCACTTCAATGCACTACATAATTACAGATCATCACAGATTAACATGTCATATACATTAATCAATCCAAACATCCCATTCAATTCAATTCAATTCATTTCACAAAGCAGGATTAATTAATCACCTAATTATAACTAATTTAACTTAACAAATTAAATTAATTGATATGAATTAATTACCTAACTTAGCTTAATTAACATTTGTTAATTACAAACCATTTGTCAATAATCATCCTTAATTAATTAACTAATCTTTAATTAAATCCTTACTTAAATCCTTAACTAAATCCTTAATTACTTAATAATTAATTAGTTATACTTAACTAATTATTTGATTTTAATCAGTTAATTAACCTTAATTACATTGATTAATTAATCTTAATTAACTAACCTTAATTAATTAACCTTAATTACATTGATTCATTAATCTTAATTAATTACATTGATTAATTAACCTTAATTAATTAATCATTAATTAATCACACTTATTAATTATCCTTTTACTATTAATTGATTACTCTTTAATTATTGACTAATTAATCAAAAAATATAATCTTTAATTACTTATTAATTAGTCTTTAATTATTAATCAGTTAGTTATTTAAATGATAAATCATTTATCTTAATTATCTTCTTAATTGTCATTTAAAATCTTACTTAATAACCTTGGAATTAAATTAACTTAAAAAACTTTAAGTTAAATTAAAATTATAACACTTTGTCTTTTTAATTAACTACTTAATTACCTGATTAATTAAGTTTAAAAACAACATAAGGATTAACTTAATTAATTAAGACTTGAAATAAATTTCTCAATTTTAATTAAAAGACATTAAATAGTCATTTATTACTAAAAAGAGTGTTAAAGGAAATTAGTTTCAACTTGATCTTATTATAACTTAAAAACTTTTTAACCATCTAATTATTACCCGAGGCAAACCCATGTTTCCCCATACTAATACTCGAGCATTTCATCTCCAAAACCCGAGTTTTTTTAAAACCTGTTTAAAATTAAAAAAAAACTGTTATATTTTAAAATGCTCTCTCGTACACGAAACAACCCCGAGCCCATCTCCCTTTTTCCCAAGCTTCAACCCGAGGAAAAACTTCATCGTTCCCAAACTAAAACTCTGGTGCACAGAAAATCTGGTGCATGTGCACCGATCGCCGACGACGCTCCGACATACATGACCACCATCAACAAGTCATCTTCGACTTCCACAATCCACCGAGCCCTTCGGAATTCTCGATCGAGCACCAAAATCAAAATTGAACCCAACAAAACCCACTGGACCCAAACTCGATGGCATCGCCTCGACACGTTGATTTCGCCAACTGGAGCTTCGCTACCTCGCCTACGGCCTCACCTAACATCCAAGCACCGTTTCCCCACGACCGATCGGCCTCGATGCACTGACAACGGCGCGATCATCTAATTTCCAGCGTCGACCAAAACTACGATAAAACCCGAGTTCTCCGATTCGCCGATGCCACAATGGTTAATAAAACCACTCACTATTTTTGCTAACATCTCCGATCACCAAGCTTGCTTCGGCAAAAACCCCGACCACCAAAGACTCGACGATCACCAGAAAAAGCTTAAAACACACATGCCGATCAACTCACGATTTCTCTCAAATTACATACTTAAAAATCGTGATTTTACCTTTAAAAATCATGATTCTTGATGGTGATACTATTATATAAGTAAATCACAGAATTATGATGCTCAAAATTTACATGTTTATAAGTTGCTCACCATCTTTTCTTGATTTCCAGAAATATACAAACTTATTTCTCTTAAAAATAATTTTAAATCCTAGTTTATGTTTAAACAAACATAATTTGTTTGAATACTAAAATCTATAAGAGATTAGATTAGGAGATTCAGAATTTTTATCTAAATTATAAACTATGAAACTTAAAACAGAGATGATCACAGATATATCCAGACATACACACAAGTATCTTTATTTGTATATACATATATTCAGATTCAAAACAATCTTGCATACATATATTGAAACATACATCATGATCTTATTCCAAACATTTACCACATGCATCTAATTTAAAACTGTTTCAGGCTTTAGTTTACTCACCTTGAATACTGTAAATAGAGAAGACCAGGAGATTTAAAAACTGGAAATCTTGTTGAGATGATATGCTGCTTTGGTTTTTTTTGATCTGAATTGTTGAATCTTAGCTTGAATTTGCTCGGCTTGCTTCTTGACTTGAATTTGTTGAGCTCCAATGTTTGTTTTTGTTTCAAATTTAGGAATCGTGGAGAGATTACTTTAAATTTCTTGATTTTGTTTACTGGTTTGTTACCGACTATAGTTTTCTTTGTTTTAGAAATTTAACTGATAAAATAATTGAAAGAGAGGAAATGAGATGTTTATATAACTTAGTTTTCTCATTTATTAATTATTTTAAAAATAAAAAGAGATTAAGGAATTTTGATAACATTGTCATTAAACACATTTCTTTTGCTTACATTTGTGATTATGTACACGTATTATTTACATTTGCAATTTCCATGATTTTAATACTTTTTTATTTGTATTTATATTATATTTTTAAATTTAGTTATATATATAAATGTCTTAAGTATTTAATATTTAAATTTATATTTATCTATATAAAATTTTGAAGACAATGATATAAAATCAATCATATGCTAATAAACAAAATCATATACACATATTATTTTAAACTCAATTTATTTTTAAGATTATTTACATGTGAATTTCAAATTCAAATTATCTTTAAATTTTACTTATATATACTAGTATGGGCCCGTGCTTCGCACATGGACGGTTTATGTTGTTGTGTACGTTGATATTTTGTTTAAGCGCAAATATGTAAACGGAAAGTAAGGGCATTTTTGGAATTTCAAAAAGACACCGAGTAAATTAGTTCAATGAATTTTCTTTATTAGTAGTAGAGATATTCAAAATAATACTTATTTTGTTTGCTTAGGAAAAAGAATAAATTTTAGATTATTGTAAACGATTTATAAAGAAGATTATTACATAACTATTTGCCTAAAATTCCAGGATATCACATTCCTCCCCCTTAAAAGAATTTCGTCCCTGAAATTAAAAGCTAAAATAATATAATAATCCAATAAATTTTTTATTTCAAACAACAAAGCGTACATCATCCATATATTAACAACCATAGCAACCAATCACATTCAAACAGACAAATCTAATTATCCTGACATAATTCAGGATAAGATTTCCTAAAACTATCTAGAGTTTCACAGGTACAATCTCTGGGATCCTTACCCCACTGAACCTTAAACAGCTTCACCACTTTGTTCCTGAGTTGCCTCTCATCTTGATCAACTATCTGGACTGGTTTCTTAATCACAGTCAAGTCCGGCTCAACCTCCAAATCCTCCTGGACTACTGGTTCAATTACAAGAGATGGATCATGCACAAACTTCCGTAGATGAGACACATGAAATACATTGTGAATTCCAACCATCTGATCTGGCAATTCAATCATGTAGGCCACAACACCAATCCTCTCAAGCACATGGAAGGGTCCAATATACCTCAGAGCAAGCTTTCTAGTCTTTCCAAATCTTATAGCTCCTTTGATCGGAGAAACTTTGACGAAAACAAGATCTCCAATTTCAAATTCCAATTGCCTCCGTCTCTTATCTGCATACTTCTTCTAATAGTCCTGGGCTGCCTTCATTCTCTTCTTGATAAGTCAACCTTTGCAGAAGCCTCTCGAATCAAATCTGGACCGAGAACAAGTCAATCTCCAGATTCTACCCAACAAGAAGGTGATCTACAAGGTCTTCCATACAAAGCTTCATTAGGTGCCATCTTGATGCTTGGCTGATAGCTATTATTGTATGAGAATCCCGCCAAATGCAGATGATCCTCCCAAGATCCACCAAAATCCAAAACATAAGCCCTTAACATATCCTCGAGAATACGATTCAGCCTCTCTGTCTGACCGTCGGTCTGGGGATGATAAGCCGTACTTAAATTTAACCTTGTTCCCAGAGCTGTCTGCAAAGCCTCCTAAAATTTGCTGGCAAAGATAGGATCACGGTCACTTACTATGCTGACTGGAACAGCATGCAACCAGACGATCTCCTTCAAGAAAATCTCTACCAAATAAGTTGCAGTTCGGGTTGCCTTGAATGGAATAAAATAGACGCTTTTGGTTAGCCTATCCACTATTACCCATATTCCTTCATTTCATTTCCTAGTTCTTAGCAAACTGTCGACGAAGTCCATCGAAATCATTTCCCACTTCCATTTTAGGACTTCCAAAGGCTGCAACAATCCTGCGGACTTCTGCTGATCTCCCTTCACCTATTGACAGATAGCACATTTATTCACAAAAGTAGCAATATCCTTTTTCATACTCAGCCAGTAGAAGACTCTTCTCATATCCCCATACATCTTAGGGATTCCAGGGTGGATACTTAATCTAGAGCGATGGCACTTTGAAAAAACTTCTTACTTCAATCCATTCACATTCGACACACAGAGACGACCATTTATTCTTAAAGTTCCTCGATCGTCAACCTCGAAATCTGAATATCGACCTTTCTTGGTTTCTTGAAAAATTTTCTTTAAAGTCTTGTCCTCCATTTGCTTGCTTATGATCCTATCCTGTGAAGACGGAATAACTTCCAAAATAGCCAAAACTGCATTCCTACTCAAGGCATCCGCTACTACATTCGCCTTCCCTGGAGTATAAAGAATATCCAGATCACAAGATGCCAAAAACTCAACCCATCTCTGCTGCCTTAGATTAAGATCTTTCCGGGAGAAATGGTACTTCAACGGTTTATGATCAGAGAAAAGCTCAAACTTCTCTCCTAGCAGATAATGTCTCCAGATTTTCAAAGCAAAAACGATAGCTAACAGCTCTAGATCATGTGTAGCGTAATTCTTCTCATGTGGATTCAACTTCAGACTCGCATATGCAATCACCCTTCCATTCCGCATCAGCACATCACCCAACCCTACTATACAAGCATCCGTGTAGACATCAAACTTACTCTTTCCATCGGAACAGCTAATACATGAGCACTTGTCAGTCTTGCCTTCAAATCCTGGAAAGCTTCTTCACACTCAGGTCCACTTGAACTTCGCTCCTTTTCTAGTCAGTTGGTTAAGTGTGAAGAAATTTTGGAATAATCCTTGATGAATTTCCTGTAGTAGCCAGCTAACCCAGAAAACTGCAGACTTCAGTAGGTGTCTGCGGCTGCTTCCACTCCAGAATAGTCGCTACCTTGGCTGGATCCACTGAAATACCTTCTCCAGAAACAATATGCCCTAAAAATCTAACTTTCGATTTTCAAAAATGTCACTTAGAGAACTTAGTCTTGAAAACATGCCTTCTCAGTGTCTCCAACACTATCTCTAAATGTTGCTTATGCTCCTCCTTAGATTTGGAGTAGATGAGAATATCATCGACGAACACGAGCACAAACTTATTCAACACATCCCGAAAAACTCGGTTCATTGGGTCAACAAAGTAGGTTGGAGCTTTGGTTAATCTGAAAGGCATAGCCAACCACTCATAGAAACAATTGGGTCCCCTAAATGCAGTTAAGGGTATACCGTCCTCAGCAACCCTTAGCTGGTGGAAACCCGAAGCTAGATCCAATTTGGAGAAAACAGAAGCTCCATGAAGCTGGTCAAAGAGATCATCTATACGAGGCAAAGGATACTTATTTCGGATGGTCACTTTGTTTAACTCCTGATAATCCACATAAAATCTTAATGACCCATCTGACTTGGTGACGAACACTGCAGCAGAATCCCAACGAGAAAAACTGGGCCTAATCAATCCTTTCTCCAAAAGATCCTGAGTTTGCTTCACTAGCTCCTCCCTCTCTCTGGGAGCCATTCTCCTGCTAGGTTGAATCACAGGTATTGCTCCTGGCACCAAATCGATGTGAAACTCTATCTCCTGATGCGGAGGTAAACATTTGACTTCCTCGAAGACATCAAGAAAATCTTTGACCACTTCGATATCTCCTTCCTTCTCTTGAGTAGTCCCAACTCCATGTAAAAGAATACTCAAGTGAACTCCAGAATTATCACATATCACCTTTGCAATCCTACCCAGATCAGTTTCCGACGAAACTATTCTCTTCTCACAGATCAGAACAGCCTTATACTTATCTAGCCAATCCATCCCCAAAATAAGGTCAAACCCCATAAAATCCAACACATAAGGGTTGCATGAAAAACTATGGGAGATATAGGAAATTCTCATATCCTTATAGATCATATCTAACTTGGTTACTCTCCCTATAGGATTAGATACAGAATAGGACGGTCTACCGTACTAGGGGTAAGATGAAACTTCTCTACTGATTCCAAAGAGACAAAACTAAGAGAGGCACCAGAATCAAACAATACTCTAATATACTTGCCTTCTAAAAGTAATGTAACTTCCAAAACTCCTTTGCCTTTAGAAGAGGTTGATGGTGCACCTTCCAGAGCAAACACCTTATTCTATTGGGCCTTCTGAAGTAGCGAGAAACCATCATCATATGGCTCAGCTGGTGACAGTTGAAGCATAACGACTTATGAAACATTGCTGAACCCGGTCCATTGTGACACTTCTTCTGTAGTTGAGTTCTATCCTAAGGACACTGATTAGCCAAATTCCCTTCCTACTAACATATATAACATTTCCGAGCTCTGTTATTGCCCCTGGGATTCTTCTTATTCTGCTTCTTCCAATTAGGATTGAACTTTCTCTTGTTTGGGTAGGAAGAATTCCCACCTGATGTTTCCATAGATGCCACAAGTTTCTTATTCATCATCTCCTCATATCTTAATGCCATATCAATTAACTCTATAAAAGATCCTTTCAAATGTGCCGTCATCTTTTCGTGAAACTCAGGCCTCACTCCCAGCACAAACGTCTCATTCTTCTTGAGGGAAGTGACTATGAGATCAGGACCGTAGCGAGATAATTCATTAAATTTAGTTTCATATTCTGCTACAACCATGCTTCCTTGCTTCAAATCCAGAAAATCTCTGTATAGACAGGTGTTCCCAGCTGTAGGCATAAATTGTTCCTCAAACAATTCCTTAAACTTACTCCAAGAAATCTCATCTTCAGACAAATTCACTGTCACTTCATCCCACCATGCAGCTGTACCTTCTTGTAGTTGCCACGATGCCATTACCCTCTTCTACTCATCTGACAATTCAAGACTCTTAAAAATCCACTCGCAAGGGCGTAGCTAAGCCTGCACCTCAATTATAGTCTCCGATCCTTTAAAAGGTCTCCCTCCAAGGTTGATGAAGTCCTTACATAATGCATCAAAACTTACTAGAGGTGGCGTTGGATTTACAGCCTCACTAGCATTTCAGACCTCTTCCATTAGTGGTCGTCGTGCTGCCCCCACCTCTGCCCCTTCTTCCTTGAGAACTCATGTTGGCAAACTGGATAGGTAATCCAACAAATCATATAGGCATATGGCTATATTTAAAAAAATACAATTACGCTCTCTAAAGATAGATATCACTCCAAAGCCTAGGTATTCACTCAACCTAGAGCTCTGATACCAACTGTGACGAACCGTCATTCATTCCATAGAAAGACGTATCATTATAAAGAAAGAAATAGGTAGAAAAAGAAAAGATAGAAAGAAAGAACTAAACCATGTCAGAATCTCACAACAGAACGAAACAAAATATAATACTTCACATAAATATTACATAGTATCACCATTCATCAAAGTCAATATAGTTACACAACATTCATTAGACAGTCTTAAATGCCCATCATTACATTACATCCCAGAATACACCACAGAGTCACTACACAGCGGACAGATAGATATATAAAGCTACGCCAAATCTCCTGCTCCAAGTCCTACCTAAAATTCATCTAAGCAAACCTGATCACTTGGCTACTCATAAAAATTTAAGTACCTAAGAGTTTAAGAAAAAAGAAAATAAACTCTGGGTCAGACATGGGTCTGGTGTGAGTAAACGGCTTAAAGTTGTTTAATTTTGAAAATCTTTTGAAAACAAAGGTATCACATAAGACTTCCCATACATAAACATGGGTAAGTTTTACCTTACTATAACCAAAACATTTGATAGGAAATCCAGTGATATTATAATAAGGTCTAGGGTTTTCAAATAAACTAGAAAATAACCGAAATTGTTACATTTATTAAATTCAAGCATACATAGATATACAATCAAGTCCGAGGGCACTTATTAGAGATTGGATTCCATACTATGGAAGGGCTACTGGGGTACCGCCCGTCACAGTACCTAGTCTAGATTAGAGTACCGAGGATCCACCCTAAATCCCCTGCAAAACAAGGCTGGAACCATCCCTTACTGGATAATCCCGAACAAGACAACCCCGTAGTTGTGGCCAACAACTGCCCACTAAGACGAATAAAAAGGGACCTCTAGACATGGGTAAATCTCATCCTACTTGGTGCTACCCACTTAACCTTGTTGCACCTTCCCTATTTTAGCCATTCCTAGTTGATGAGGCTTGAGGCTACGATTACCTTTATAGAACATATATCTTAGAATGCTCATCGTCATCCAATGACGATGGTCTGATAGCATTCAATCCATAAAAGTTCGTTCCGGGTTCAAATGAAACCGAAGGCACTATCTCGTTACACTCATTTTGGAATCAACCTCAGAGTTAACGATAATAGCCCTTGCACCCTGAAACTTCATCTCGATCTCCACTTGAGATATCATGACCTATCGTTTAACTTCAATTGATGTGGTTTTCGGATATCCATTTGGAAATATGATCACGGTCTCATCGAAATCCGAACATTTCTTAGAGGCCAAGTTGTTTTAAAGTTAAACAATTTAACTTAATTCAGATAGTTGGAATCACATAACAACTACATCACAGATAAATAACACATTTTTGTCACAACTCACTTCAATGCACTACTCAATTATAGATCATTACAGATTAACATACCATATATATTAATCAATCCAAACATCCCATTCAATTCAATTCATTTCACTAAGCAGGATTAATTAATCACCTACTTATAATTAATTTAACTTAACAAATTAAATTAATTGCTATGAATTAATTACCTAACTTAGCTTAATTAACATTTGTTAGTTACAAACCATTTGTCAATAACCATCGTTAATTAATTAACTAATCTTTAATTAAATCCTTAATTACTTAACAATTAATTAGTTATACTTAACTAACTATTTAATTTTAATCAGTTAATTAACCTTAATTACATTGATTAATTAATCTTAATTAACTAACCTTAATTAATTAACCATGATTACATTGACTAATTAATCTGAATTAATTACATTGATTAATTAACCTTAATTAATTAATCATTAATTAATCACACATACTAATTATCCTTATACTATTAATTAATTACTCTTTAGTTATTAATTAATCAATAATTAATCTTTGATTATTTATTAATTAATCTTTAATTATTAATCAATTAATTATTTAAATGATAAATCATTTATGTTAATTATCTTCTTAATTATAATTTAAAATCTTGCTTAATAACCTTGGAATTAAATTAACTTTGACGACCCAGAATTTTTAAGCATTTGAAATTGGAATAATTAATTGATTTTAAATGTTTAAAAGTTAATTTTCAACTTGAATTCAAATATCACTATTTGTTTGATAATTAAATTTACTGAATTAAATAATTTGAAGTTGGGTAAAATGTTGAATATGGAGTTTTAAGCTGTTAAAAATATTTTGAAATCTTGTAAAATTTATATTTATAGTGTCGAGGATAATAAAAGTTTTAAAATTCAGTTTAATAGTGATTTGTTCAGTTTTGAAAATATATCGTTTAAATTGATATTTAAAAATAGCCTTCCGAGGCACACTCTCGGAATTCGACGTAACCAGTTCCATTGGATCCGTAATATTGTATTATTATCAGATTTCAAATTTTGTAGTGATTGGAGTTGTTGTGTGAGCATACGATATATAAATGCGCTAAAATTTATATCGAATATTCAATGTAATAATTGGGTTCAAATAGCTATATTCTCCATACGATCGAATTAGGACTCAAAATTTCCCCTACTTCTGGAATAGGGGTATAACATAATAAACGCCTAACGGTACGCCTTGATAGGAGATCGAGATTTTAAGCTAACATTTCGAGACGATTTAAACTTAAAATTTAAATATAATATATATACACACACATTAATCACCTTCAACCGTTATTCTTTCACCACCAAATTTTTTTCTTTCTCATCAACTTTTTTCTTTTCAAAGCATTATGGTCTTCTTCTGCACGCCACTTTCTGCTCAACATCACGTCTTGCCTCCTCTTCTTCTTTTATATCACACGACCTTCTCCCTTTCCTCAGTAAAGCATTTCGATGAAAAAAAATTGTATAACCGAACTTAGAAATCACCTTCATCCTTCTTCCTTCTTTCCTTGGTAAATCGATATCAGTCAAAAAAATGTATATAATGTCGAGCGTTTTAAGGAATCGATCTCACCCTATTTTCATTTGCGAATCAATCGCACGCCTCCTACTTTTTCCTGTTCTAACAGAAGCCCCTTTTCCTCTTGAAGAATCTATCATGGCCGCCTTTCGAAATTCAAATCGAAGATTATATTTTAGGAAAGCGAAGTCGAGTTCGGTTCTATCGAAATCGATCAACTTTGGAAGACGATCCATTGATGAGCTAGGGCTCGTTCGATTAATTAAGGGTTTCGATTTGGGATGGCGCTGCCTCAGGTTGAAGGCTCACGATTCGATGAAGGGCCTATGGTGGTGAGGCGAAGTCAATCAGTATGGATGGTGATGTGATAGCTTTCGGCAGTGGAAGTGGGGGTCTCGCGGGGGCGATTGAAGGCTGGGCAGTTCGACGGGGAAGGCTCGAGGCCTAGTTCGCATCTTCCATTAAGGTATAAGATTTATAATATTAGACAGATCTATTTTAGTTCATAGAATATAGCATTTCATCCTTTGTTTAAATTTAAGAAGGAGATGAAATTCATGTTTGCCTTGCTTTTTAATTTTTAACAAAGGTAAACAAAAAATAGATTAAGGGTTTTGAAAAATATATATATGATAATAAGAATTTTTAAAGCATTTTAGATAGATTGGATTTTTTTTAGAAAATCTATATAGACTATTTTATAATATATAGATGGTTCAAAAAAAATACGTAGTCACACTTTTAAATAATATATTAGAAAGACTAATTTGTTTAACTTATTAAAGTACTTAGTAACTAAGATATGGGTTATTATAGGAAGATTAGTTTAAAATTAAATCATTAGTCAAAATTTAATTCTTATGCAAAGTTAACTTTATTAAATGGTAATTGATTTCGCGATCAGTTCGAATATTAATAAAATAATCAAATATTTATACAAGGTCTAAAATCGTGAAGGAAACAAGCTGTTTGGAAGTGGATTGCAAATTAAAAGCAAAGGTGAGTTAATCCCACTCATCTGGGTTAAATTTAAATTTAAATGATTGAATTTAAATATTTGGGTGGATGATTGAATTGATTTAATTTGCTATATTATATAGTAGTATATAATATATATTGGAGTGATTGATTCCCGCATTATATAGCGGATGAGACCCTATGCGCCGCATAATAGCGGATGATATTATATTAAACTTATATACCGCGATATTCCACCTCGAAGTGGAATTGGTATTGTGCTAACATCTATGGAAGCAGGGACACAGGCTGGAGGGATCCAACAGGATTCCTCAAAATTTTTTGATTGTTTAATATTCCGTGTTATGATTATTTGATATTCTGTGATGAATTATATTGATAATTGGAATATTGAATGCTATGGTTTGCTTGAATATATTTCGGTACACTGGGTTATCAAAATATATAGAATTGGATTTTTGAAAGAAAATAAAAGAGTGAATTTTTAAGTAAAATAATCATAGAGAATTTGAATAAATTCAAGAATGAACTGGATAACCATAAAAGTGATTTTAAAATTCTAATAAATAATTCCGAGTATGGAAAAAGGGGATTTTGAATAAACAGAAAATATTGAATTGTAAAACTTAAGTGATATTATTTTAGGGAATGAAGAATTTACTTTAAAAATTTAAGGTTTGAATTATTTTAAAAGGGTGAAGAAGGAATATGGGGAAATCTGAAATTGGTATTTTCAGTTAAAAGATTTTAAATCATAATTAAGGAATAAAAATATGAAGTCAATGGGTTTTGGAATAAATGAGTAAGTAAAGGAATTTATTGCAAATGGAGTAAATTGGAAATCAATTTGGAAATCGATTTAAGTGTTTGAAATTGGAAATTAATGGGAGAATGTGACTATGAAATTTATAAACTGGGTTTATAAAAGTAAAGTAATATATCTGTGGATATTTGGAAGAATAAACTCACGATGGGAATTATTATAGAAACGGGATTTTCTTTTTAAAATAAATAGTGATTTATTTTTAAAAGATGGAAAGAGAAGAGTATTTCCCTGGATAGCCAAGTACGTTTCAACGTAAATTTTTAAATATAAGTTATGTTAAAAAGCATGTTTTAGAAACTTTATTATTTCTAAATGTTTAAATTTTAAAGTAAGTATTTTATTTTAATCTATTATAATAGTAATTATTAAAAAGTAACTTGGTATTTGTTTTAAAAGAGAAAATCTAGTTTCATACTTTATAAAATAACCTCATTTTAAATATTCCTAATATATATATATATATATATATTTAATAAAGTATTGAAGTAATTTTCAATCTAAATGTTAAAATATATTTGATAATAAAGTGTTTTTAAATTATTTTGAAAAACTAAAGCTTTGTACTTGGTATTTTCAGTGGAAATAAATATTTGGGAATTTATTTCATGAGGAAAGTGTGGTTTGAAAACTGTTTTCAAAAAGGGTTGGAAATGGAAATATATCTTGCGAAGATATTTTGTGGATAACAAATAATTTGGAGAAATTATTTATCGTTTGATGGTTGTTTGTGACGGTTAATTGATAATTAAATAACCGACTATCAATATTGGACAATGCGCTGATCGTACGAAGAGACCGGGATCGGGATTAATTTCTCGAAAACCTTTTCGATCCGGTTTGTACATTTTCATGAGGAATCCTACTAATTCTAAGGATATTCCAAAATGGATGTAGTAGGAGTAGTGCCTTCGGTTCTGTTCGAACCGGGACGGACTTGTATGGATGAATGCTTTCAGAACATCGTCAGGTGGACGATGAACATTCTAAGTGAAACGTTCTAAAAGGTAATGCTTAGCCTCATGCCTCAACAACCGGGAATGACCGAAAATCAGGGGTTATGCAGCAAGGCTATGTAGGTAGCGCCCATTAGGGTGAGGTCATCCCTGCCTAGATGTCCCTTTTTACTCGGCTTAGTGGTGCAGTTGCTGATCCCAACCGTGGGGTGGTCTTACTCGAGATATCCAGTAAGGGTTAGTCCCGTTCTTATGTTGCAGGGGGGCAGGAGTGATCCTCGGTATGTTGATCTAGACTAGGTACCGTGACAGGTGGTACCCAGTGCCTAGTCATTAGTTGGAAATCCATTCTCCCTACGCGCTTGTATGGTTTTGATTGTGCCCAACTATTGCTGAAATGTGAGATGCAAGCATTCCAGCTAGATTCTATTTTACTTTCTATAGACACTATTATAATATCAGAGAATTTTAATAGAAAGTGTTTTAGCTATCGTAAGGTAAAAATCTGACATGTTTATCTGTGGCGTGGTCTTACAAGATGCTTTTGTTTTCAAAAGAATTTTGAAACTAATAATCAATTTGAGTGTGGTTTTCTCATGCCGGTATTCCAGAACGACTCGGGTGTTATTTAACTATAATGCTCGGGTCAGACCGAGTATTATAGAATACAGGATATGATGTTGAGGAGCTCAGGAGACGAGCTAGATGACGATACGTACTTCCGTACTTGATTATTATTCCGTTGTATATTCAATTTTGAGGACAAGTTTATATGGCTGTCCAGTGGTATGTTATTGATGTCGTTGAACTCTGATGATGTGCTCTGATGATATATGTATAAAACATATATAGTTTTTCTTTTGTGTAAAGATCTGTTATTATCTATTATATTTTATTCCATTACGATGGTTAGATTCTGATATTGTTTTCCTATTTTCTTCTTTAACCCAAAATGGTTCATATTTCCCTTCATCTTGAGTTGAGTGATGGAGAATAGTGCCGACTCAAAGGGTATGGAACTGTGGGTCGTTTCATTAACTTAAAAAGCTTTAAGTTAAATTAAAACACTTTGTCTTTTTAATTAACTACTTAATTATCTGATTAATTAATTTTAAAAACAACAAAAGGATTAACTTAATTAATTAAGACTTGAAATGAATTTCTCATTTTTAATTAACAAACACTAAATAATCATTTATTACCTAAAAGAGTGTTAAAGAAAATTAGTTTTACTTGACTTTATTATAATTTAAAAAAATAATCTTCTAATTATTACCCGTGGCAAACCCATGTTTCCTCGTACAAATACCCGAGCATTTCATCTCCAAAACCGGAGTTTTTTTTAAACTTGTTCAAAATTTAAAAAAAAACTATTATACTTTAAAACACTCTCTCGTACACGAAACAACCCCGAGCCCAACTTTCTTTTTCCCGAGCTTCAACCCGAGGAAAAACTTCATCATTTCTAAATTAAAACTCAGGTGCATAGAAAATCTAGTGCACGTGCACCGATCGCCGGCGACGCTCCGACGTCCATGACCACCATCAACAAGTCGACTTCGACTTCCACAATCCATCGAGCCACTCAGAATTCTCGATCAAGCACCAAAATCAATATCGATCCCAACAGAGCCCACTGGACCCAAACTCGACGACCAAACATCGCCTCGACACGTCGATTCTGGCCACATGGAGCTTCCAACCTCGCCCATGGTCTCACCGAACATCCAAGCACCGTTTCCCCTACGACCGATCAGCCTCGACGCACTGACAACTGCGCGATCATCTTATCTCCAGCCTTGACCAAAACTACGACAAAACCCTAGTTCTTAGAATCGCCGACGCCATAGTGGTTAATAAAACCACTCACCATTTTTGCAAACATCTCCGATCACCAACCCTACTTCAGCAAAAGCCCCGACCACCAAAGACTCGACGATCACCAGAAAAAGCTTAAAACACACATGCCGATCAACTCACAATTTCTCTCAAATTACATACTTAAAAATCGTGATTTTACCTTTAAAAATCATGATTCTTGATGGTGATACTATTATATAAGTAAATCACAGAATTATGATGCTCGAAATTTACATGTTTATAAGTTGCTCACCATCTTTTCTTGATTTCCAGAAATATACAAACTTATTTCTCTTAAAAATAATTTTAAATCCTAGTTTATGTTTAAACAAACATAATTTGTTTGAATACTAAAATCTATAAGAGATTAGATTAGGAGATTCAGAATTTTTATCTAAATTATAAACTATGAAACTTAAAACAGAGATGATCACAGATATATCCAGACATATACGCAAGTATCTTCATTCGTATATACACGTATTCAGATTCAAAACAATCATGCATACATATATTCAAACATACATCACGATCTTACTTCAAACATTTACCACATGCATCAAATTTAAAACTGTTTTAGGCTTTAGTTTACTCACCTTGAATACTATAAATAGAGAAGACTGGGAGATTTAAAAACTGGAAAATTTGTTGAGATGATATATTGCTTTGGTCTTTTTTGATCTGAGTTATTGAATCTTATCTTGAATTTGCTCAGCTTGCCTCTTGATTTGAATTTGTTGAGCTCCAATGTTTGTTTTTATTTCAGATTTTAGAATTATGGAGAGATTACTTTGAACTTCTTGATTTTGTTTACTGGTTTGTTACAGACTATATTTTTCTTTGTTTTATAAATTTAACTGATAAAAGAATTGAAAGAGAGGAAGTGAGATGTTTATATAACTTAGTTTTCTCATTTATTAATCATTTTAAAAATAAAAAGAAATTAAGGACACTTGTAAAATTTTGATAACACTTGTCATTAAACACATTTCTTTTGCTTACATTTGTGATTATGTACACATATTATTTACATTTGTAATTTCCATGATTTTAATATGTCTCTTAATATGTATTTATATTATATTTTTAAATTTAGTTATATATATAAATTCTTAAGTATTTAATATTTAAATTTAAATTTAAATTTATCTATATAAAATTTTAAAGACAATGATATAAATCAATCATATGGTAATAACAAAAATCATATACACATATTATTTTAAACTCAATTTATTTTTAAGATTATTTACATTTGAATTTCAAATTCAATTTCCCTTTAAATTTTACTTATATATATTCAAATTAATACTTATTTTGTTTGCTTAAGAAAAAGAGCAAACTTTAGATTATTATAAATGATTTATAAAGAAGATTATTACATAATTATTTGCCTAAAATTCCATGATATCACATAGACAGTGTCATTTCGATTGATATGTCTTCATCGGTGACTATTGATGATTATTTAGAGTGTGGAAATTTTAAGCAGTTAATCTTTGTTAATGGCAGCGAGATGGATACTGTCATTTTGGATGGTAGGATTGGTAATAAGAAGAAGTCAGGTTGTGTCGTTGGTGATTCGATTTGCTATGTTGTTGCTGTGGAATCTATGGATACACTGTTGAATGATGTTGTGATTGGAAATATGGTGATATCAGAAAGTTTGATTGGTGCTAATGCACGCATTGATGCTGAGAGGTTGTTGGGTATTTTATTGCACGATGCTGAAGATGATTGCATGGTGAATGTAACATTTTTAGATACTGGTAAGGCTAGTTTGGAAGTCGATGCGAGATTCATGGGTTTAGTTATGCAAGTAAAGAATATTGAAGTGGTCTCTCCTAATATGTCTAGATTATCTAATGTTCATGAAAGCAGATGCAATATTGATAGGTCTGTTTTTTATAATACCGGGGGTTTTAGATTTATTTAGTACTGTTGCCTTGCATCTTTAAGACGATCTTCACCATCTACTACCCATGCTGACATTTTTACTCATACACCCAAAATTGGTTGAAGAACTAATAGAAGTAAGTCTACAGTAACGTTAGAAGAAGTACTCGTCTAAAACTTAAAGCTTCTTTGTGCTGATGGATATTTGGGGATGCTTTTGTAACATCCCGCCTTTTCGCACGATTTAAATCGACGATAAGCCACACACGTCAAACGTAAACCATACAGAAGGGCAGATTGTTATGGGGTAAATAGGAAAAAAAAACAAGAAAGAAATAAAACAAAACATAATCTCACAACGGAAGGATAAAATATAATAATCAAATATACAGTTCATAAAGCTGTTTTTCAAAATATTTAATTATACTTACAATATATATCAGAGTTATACATTCCATAGAATATCAATAATGCAGCGGAATACAATAGTGTAGCGGAATAATATAATAGGTAATAGCAATAAAATCTTCGTCTTCGTCCTCCAGAGATAAAGTCTTCGAATCCTGAAATGCTTAGGCTGACCCGAGCGAATTGAAAAGACAAAACACTCGAGTAAGAACTAAAATATCTTATGTGAGTTAAATCAACAGAAATAAATATGAGAGCAGTAACTTAAGAGATGTTTGGGATTCACATCTCCTAAGGATCCGTTAAACTATTTACCATGTAGTAATATTTCGCTATTATAATAATGTCTATTAATAAAATAAACTTACTTTTAAATAGCATTAAGGCTTTACATTTTCCACCTTAACACGTAATAGTCCCAGTAGTCCATCCAATATCATGGCCCCTCCTGATCGGAAAGCCACCAGAGGATACCAAACTCGTACAAGGCGCACTAGGGTAGGTGACACGGCATAACTAGGCAATGTGAGGGTAGATATACCAATTACGCTTCCTGGTCGGTGGTAACGCGTAGCGCGCAGCTACCGCCCACCTTGAACAACACCCAAATCAAAGAAATCAAAAATGACCATCGAAACAATCCAATAGTCAAAGTATAATATCGAAGGGATGTATCCGATCAAAGGTGCTACCTCATTAACCCGTCGATCGCTCCTGTTTTAGCCACCTTATGCCAACTCACGGGAGTCCGGTCCACATATTTACCTCAAAGGAACGCCGCCACCATCCTACTTCATTCTGGAATCTCCACCGCGTACATGGTTGTGAAAGTAGTTTTCGGAGTTGGCAGAAAGTATGACAACTGCTGATCCCGGTCTCTTTAACAACCAAACGTTATTATAACACCACCGTCATTTCAAAATAGTTTGTACTTTAAAACCAGAATATAATATCCATTTCAAAAACTATAAATACGGTATCATTTATATTTTAAAACCCAAATCAATATGATATCCTTTTTATTTAAAATATATCCTTTATCCAAAATCATAGCATTTTCAAATCTATATTCCTTGAAACCCATAGCCTTGAAACATAACTTTTAATACTTAAATGGTTAAATATTAAATTACTTTATATAATAAAATTGCTTCTTTAATTTCAAAAATAAATTCCAAATACCGATTTGAACCTCTAAATAAACCATTTCAATTCCTATATTTCAAAGCTTTAAATATTATTTCAAAACTAGTTCTTTGATAATTCCATATATATCAAATTCAATTACTATTATTTAGATTCAAATTGTTTACTTAATAAATCCAATATAATTTAAGTAAAACTTTTAACTTCAAACAACTGGATATTCTTTCAATTTATTTAACTTGATAAATTCATTTATCTCAACTTTACATTCATTTAAATTGCTTTAAACCAAATCAAGTTATAAGAATTATACCCATTAAAATCTCCATTTTTATTTAAATTTTCAAATCAAATTTATTCAAGCACAATTCTTAAATAATTCAATTTACACCAATTTCATATTTATCTTCCAACTTAAATTTCATTTAAGTTTTTTAAAAATTCTATATATACAATATCTTAAATAGGTACTTAACCATATAATATAAAATAATTAAACTCCATTATTAAACTCATTTTTATTAAACGATTTTATGCATAGCTTAAATCCAAGAATTTAACTCTATATATATATATATATGTAAAATAATATTTATATAACACCAAAAATTTAATATTTATTAAACCGTATATTCCTTTCCAAAACCATAGAAAAATCATTTCAAAATATTTTTATTTATATAGACCGCGGTGTCTGTATATAATTTTCTATCCTATGGTCAAGTGATACGGATATTTATCATTTCAATCCATAATTTAAAATAAAATTACGGTTATATATCATTTCAAACCGCAATCCCGAATGCAATAAAATGCATAACAACTTGCAGTTTATGATGATATAAATAAACATCCGTTAATCCATCATAAAATCATACATCCATTTATCACAATCATCATCCACTTCAAACAATACATCAATATATAACAGGAAATAAATAACATGCATTTACTGGCAGTTTATATGCAAAATAAATTAGCTAAAAATTTAACTGGCAATTTATACGTAATAATAAATTTAATAACGATTTAATTAAATAAATTAAATTTAACTGGAATGATGATAAAATTATGCCAAACAGTCATAAATAAATTTCTACTCATATCATAACTCAATTTAACAAACATAAGAAATATTAAAAGTTGTAAGTCGGTTAAAACACTCACCTTTTGAATTTAAATTGAATATAAATCCAATTTAAAACCAAAATTTGTACTGTCTCCAAATCCATCCAAACTAGCACAAAAATGTTTGAAATTCAGATACGATCCTAACAAAAGAAACCGCACGTAAAATGGATATCGTATGAGAAAGTTATGCATGCTAGAACGATTGGAATCAAAATTAAAACAAAATAAATAAAATAACCAACTGAACAACAGTAGCAGCACGTCATCACGAAGTCTCCATCGTTGCACGCATGCCTTGACCAATCCTTTCCCTGCATACCGCGATTCAACCCAACATCAGCCACTACCAAATCGTGACATCGCCGCCTACGTCAACCGTTTGATCGCCTCCTAAAGCCCCTGCCGTCGCCGCGACTTAGGCTATCACCACGACACCCCCTCGCGGTGCAATGGCGCTGACGAACGGCAGTGAAAATGCCCAGCCGCCACTTGAAGATTGAAACCCTAGTCGAATTTTGCCGTCAATCTAGCCGTTAACTCCACGAACGAACGCCACAGATCGACTCCCCTCGATCGCCTCTACAAAACCCAGAAAGGAATTTACGATCCGATACCATTCATTGACGCGCGATGAACGGACGAGAAAAAACCACCGATTTCTGAACAAAACAATGACTCAAATTGGAAAACGAATAGCAAATCCAAGATGTGTACATTGAGAGCTTCAAAATATTTTATTTTTTGAATTTTTCCGAGGAGTTTGAATTTTTGAAGTTGATTTCTGAATTGAAATTTGAATTGGATAAATTAGGGTTTACAGTCATTGATGAAAAGGAGCACAGAAGTTTCTATACTTATAGAAATGAGGAATAGAGGCTGCTAGGGTTTATAACAAGGTATTTATAGACAACTGAAATAGAATAGATGGATCGGGTTGAATATACGCGCTGACGACAGAGTGGCCCAAAAAGCCCGTTTGGACTTCGAAATGGAATTGGGTCAACCCATATATCAAAACATATGTTTTAAAATATTTTAAACGCAATGGAATAGGTTTCAAGTCCAAATTCCCTCGTATGAAGAAGTTATGCTTAAATCTAAATTGATTTCAATTTCATTGATTTCAAGGCGTTTCGAGTCCGTACGATCAAACGACAAGTCTGATCGCTATGAAACTTGAAATCCTATAATAATTCACTGTTACGGATCGGATGAAACTGGTTTCTTCGAAATCCGAGTCAGTGGCAAAAAATGGCTATTTTTACACTAATTAAATAAATTTATAAATAAATAATTAAATCCAATTTTATATTTCAATTCTACAATTGACAATTTTATCACCTTTATATTTCTCAAACATTCACAATGATTTAAACAAATTTAAATGTCAATTTAGAGAACACTAATTTATAAATTTTAATATAAATCCTCAATTTTGTTAAATTCAAATATATAAATAAAATTTCCAATAATTCTATTAAATTCACTTTTCATTCTATTGTTTAATTCATTGTTATCAGAAGGATGCAATTTACATTGGTTCACTATTGTTTACATTTATTTCTTTGATTTCATCTACATTTCCATTTATGCAATATTTTAAATATTAAATTTTCATTTAGTTGCAATAAATCATACTATCATAATTTAAATTCAAATAAATAAATAATGTTGATTCCCATTCTTATTATTCAAACAAGCATTATCCTATAAAAATATTTAACATTTGTTTACGTTTCATTACCCTGATAATTCTATATACATCTTAGATTTGTATAAATGGCTATATTCAAAATGTGAAATCTTGTCTATTACACATATTAATTAAGGTTTTAGAACTAATTAATAAAATTTCCTTAGTCCAATCATTTTTACCAATTAAATTTACATTCACACTTCCCTTATTATTTTAACAATCATTAAAGTAACGTTTATCAACAACAACAAACATTATGATTATTTATCTAACAATGATTGTATAAATTTTCCATTTATTATATATTATTCCATTAGTTGATATAATTTTAAATCTATTTCCCAAATCTACTACTTTCAATCAAATAAAACTTCACAATTGTTTAAGTTAATTGGGATTACACTACATTTACTATTTATCAACTCGTTTTAACCTTATTACCTAAATTTACGTTCAGTTACTATTGAGCAATATTATTTCATTTAATTCTATAATTACACTTGTTTTACTCATATTCCCGTTATTGTAACCTTTATTTGTTCATAAAAATTTAATTTCAATTCCAATTAAATCAACAAATTCAACATGCAACTTATTATAATCGTTTACAAGTACGCTTAAGTTTCTTATACTTCAACCAATAGCCATATTATGAATATAATTAACATAAATTTCAAATATTTTCTTAATTTACATTAACATAATAATTAATTACCTTTAATGAATTTTATTCCCTAAGTTATTAAATGCAATCAATTAGACCGTACATACTTCAATATTCCCACTTTCATCTTAAATTGCAATTCACTATAGTATCAAATTTCAAATTTTTTGCAATAACCCATTTATTATAAATTTGCATACCAATTAATTAGTTTCAAATAGATTGATTCAATTCAACCTTTTTTATTAAGTCTATATTAATCAATACCATCTTTCATTGGTTAATTCAAAGCTTACTTTTAATTACTAAATTTCCATTCTATATCCAAGTGCAACAATTTGCACAATTTCATTATTTTTGTGATTCCACTTCAATTGTCAATAAATAGTTTTAATAATCATTGCTACGCGTAATTCTTAACATTTACTTCATTATAAATTATAATTTTTTTATTTCTTTTTAAATTTAATTCCAAAATCTTATTAAAATGACAAATTTAATTATCGAAATTTGCGGGTCGTTACACTCTCCCCCACTCAAAACTTTTCGTCCCTGAAAAGGAAAAAGAAGGGAAAAGAAAAATTAAGAAAATAATATATACTATTTAAACTATTAAATCTATAAAAATTAATTTACAAAATCAATTAATTTAAATAATATATGTCATTTTATATTCAAGTAAATAAATTTTGGAAAAACTTTTTCAAAATTTTCTAAGTCCAAAATTTACGGAAAATTTCGGCAGAGTCTCCTTTATATGGAGAGGCTCAGGAGAAAATATAATATCAAATATAATAATATTTAACATATATTTTTCAAAATAATAAATATCCCAACACGGGAAAAAATAATAACGATATAAACCATAATCCGAGAAACGTACCTATTGGTCGGGCAATTACGCTTAATTATGAAACCAAAAGCTGTGCAATTGCTTCAATAACCTGTATTTCACTTATATAATCCAAAAGAGTTAATAAATATATAAAATGAGATATTTAAAGTCGTTTCAACCTCAAACAACAAATCAATACAACCAACAATCATTTGCAACCAGGCATGCAACCATCACAGAGAATCAATACAAATCAATCATTCATTTATATCAAACAAAGCAAATAGTTGTTCGGGTTCAAACTTTAAATTGTGTAGAATGAAAAATAAACTATCGAGTGCATCATTTAGTCGTAGATGAAACAAAATAGATTATTTATTCATCCAAACAATTTTAAAGTATCCTCATCCAAACAACCAAACCAAAACAAACAACAACAATTTCAAACAAGAGATTTAGTTTTCTTATTATTAATTTCATTTCATACATTAGTTGTTTGATTTCTTTTCTTTCATATAATGATTTATCTTTTATTTTACATTTATTTCTTACCATTTTATTTAGAAATATCTTCAACTTATTTACTTAAATTAAAATTTCTTACTTACAATACCTGCCTTCCATTATATTTAATCAGTAGTATTTCAATTATACTTAAGTTTATAACAACTACAATACCAAATTCTTATTTATTAAAGAATTTCGTTAATTAATTTCATTACCTCAGGTTTATTTCTTGTATAACATCTATTACATTTTCTTATTAAACATTTCAACTTTTTAATATTTAGTAAGTTATATATATGCTTTTAAGAATGTAATTAAAATCATACAAGTCTATCTTATTTCTTTTTATTAATTAAATGTTCAATAATTATATCTTTCATTTTATAAGATTACAATTTCACTTTCTTTTAATCTCATTTATAACTTAGCATGAAATCATTTATTTTAATTAAAGGTTCCAATTATTAATTAGTCATGTTCCAATTTACTACACTTAATTGAAGTATTAATTTAAATGCATATCCTTACAACTTATATATCTAATTATATTTAAAACAGTTTAAAATTTATATTTAATTGTCAAAATAAACCTGTAGTAAAACTACTACAGTGGCCTTCCTACTTCGAAACTTGAAAATGAATATCGATGATGCGTGCACCCATCACCGAAATTATGTTCCAGCGACAGAGAGGGGAGTACAACTTATTTCTTTCCAGAATTTCTTTAAAATAATTCTTTCAAATATATTTAAATATTTATATAAGAAAATACTTCTAGAATAATATTATTATATTTCAAAATCATTCAAAAGAAATTTTCAGAAATCCGAAACTTAAGTTCTACATTTCCCATTTTCATTTATTTTAATTTCAATCTTATTTCGACTATTATTTATAAATTTCATTACCTAACACCCAATCTATTGTAACCAAATATAACCTTATTTATAAAATTTATTTCATATATATAGAAATATAATAGGCAAAATTAATTCATTCACCTATATTATAAACAAATATTATGTCGGTTTGTCCTATTAAGTGTTTAGAAATCCCTATTAATTTCATAGTGTCCCATGCACCAAACAGAATTTATAAATACAAAACGGAACAGATTAACACAATATTAAAACCTTTTTATAACACTAACAATGCGCTCTCTCATATATATGCAGTCAGCGACTCCCATAGGGTATTACTACCTTCTTAGTAAAGAGTCAAACCCCACAAAGCTAAGGTTTATCGCTAAACCAAAGCTCTGATACCAGATGTAACATCCCGCCTTTACGCACGATTTAAATCGACGATAAACCACACACGTCAAACTTAAACCATACAGAAGGTCGAATTGTTATGGGGTAAATAAGAAAAAAACAAGAAAGAAATAAAACAAAACAGAATCTCACAGGGGAAGGATAAAATATAATAATCAAATGTACAGTTCATGAAGCTGTTTTTCAAAATATTTAATTATACTTACAATATATATCAGAGTTATACATACTATAGAATATCAATAATGCAGTGGAATACAATAGTGTAGCGGAATAATATAATAGGTAATAGCAATAAAATCTTCGTCTTCGTCCTCCAGAGATAAAGTCTTCGAATCCTGAAATGCTCAGGCTGACCCGAGCGAATTGAAAAGACAAAACACTCGAGTAAGAACTAAAATATCTTATGTGAGTTAAATCAACAGAAATAAATATGAGAGCAGTAACTTAAGAGATGCTTGGGATTCACATCTCCTAAGGATCCGTTAAACTATTTACTATGTAGTAATATTTCGTTATTATAATAGTGTCCATTAATAAAATAAACTTACTTTTAAATAGCATTAAGGCTTTACATTTTCCACCTTAACACGTAAAAGTCCCAGTAGTCCATCCAATATCATGGTCCCTCCTGATCGGGAAGCCACCAGAGGATACCATACGGGCTACGGGAGAAAACCAAACTCGTACAAGGCGCGCTAGGGTAGGTGACACGACACAACTAGGCAACGCCAGGGTAGACATACCAATTACACTTCCGGGTCGGTGGTAACGCGTAGCACGCAGCTACTGCCCACCTCGAACAACACCCCAAATCAAATAATAAAAAGTGGCCACCGAAACAATCCAAAAGTCAAAGTATAATATCGAAGGGATGTGTCCGATCAAAGGTGCTACCTCATTAACCCGTCGATCGCTCCTGTTTTAGCCACCTTATGCCAACTCACGGGAGTCGGGTCTACGTATTTACCTCAAAGGAACGTCGCCACCATCCTACTTCATTCTGGAATCGCCACCGCCTACACTTTTGTTAAAGTGGTTTTCGGAGTTGCCAGAGGGTATGACAACTTCCGATCCCGGTTTCTTTAACAACCAAACGTTATTATAACACCACCGTCATTTCAAAATAGTTTATACTTTAAAACCAGAATATAATATCCATTTCAAAAACTATAAATACGGTATCATTTCTATTTTAAAACCCAAATCAATATGATATCCTTTTTATTTCAAATATATCCTTTATCCAAAATCATAGCATTTTCAAATCTATATTCCTTGAAACCCATAGCCTTGAAACATAACTTTTAATACTTAAATGGTTTAAATATTAAATTACTTTATATAATAAAATTGCTTCTTTAATTTCACAAATAAATTCCAAATACCGATTTGAACCTCCAAATAAACCATTTCAATTCCTATATTTCAAAGCTTTAAATATTATTTCAAAACTAGTTCTTTGATAATTCCATATATATCAAATTCAATTACTATTATTTAGATTCAAAGTTTACTTAATAAATCCAATATAATTTATGTAAAACATTTAACTTCAAACAACTGGATATTCTTTCAATTTATTTAACTTGATAAATTCATTTATCTCATCTTTACATTCATTTAAATTACTTTAAACCAAATCAAGTTATAATAATCATACCCATTAAAATCTCCATTTTTATTAAATTTTCAAATCAAATTTATTCAAGTATAATTCTTAAATAGTTCAATTTACACCAATTTCATATTTATCTTCCAATTTAAATTTCATTTAAGTCTTTTAGAAACTCTATATATACAATATCTTAAATAGGTACTTAACCATATAATATAAAATAATTAAACTCCATTATTAAACTCATTTTTATTAAACGATTTTATACACAGGTTAAATCCAAGAATTTAGCTATATATATATATATATAAAATAATATTTATATAACACTAAAAATTTAATATTTATTAAACCGTATATTCTTTTCCAAAACCATAGAAAAATCATTTCAAAATATTTTTATTCATATTGACCGCGGTGGTATATAATTTTCTATCCTATGGTCAAGTGATACGGATATTTATCATTTCAATCCATAATTTAAAATAAAATTATGATTATATATCATTTCAAACTGCAATCCTGAATGCAATAAAATGCATAACAACGTGTAGTTTATGATGATATAAATAAACATCCATTCATCCATCATAAAATCATACATCCATTTATCACAATCATCATCCAATTCGAACAATACATCAATACATAACAGGAAATAAATAACAGGCATTTACTGGCAGTTTATATGCAAAATAAATTAGCTAAAAATTTAACTGGCAGTTTATACGCAATAATAAATTTAATAACAATTTAATTAGATAAATTAAATTTAACCAGAATGATGATAAAATTATGCCAAACGGTCATAAATGAATTTCTACTCATATCATAACTCAATTTAATAAACATAAGAAATTTTAGAAGTTGTGAGTGGGTTAAAACACCCACCTTTTGAATTTAAATCCAATTTAAACCCAAAATTTGAACAGTCTTCAAATTCGTCCAAACCAGCGCTAAAATTTTCGGAATTCATATACGATCCTAACAAAAGAAACCGCATGTAAAACGAATATCTATGAGAAAGTTATGCATGCTAGAACGATTGGAATCAAAATTAAAACAAAACAAAATAAATAAAATAACTAACCGAACAACAGTAGCAACACGTCATCACGATGTCTCCATCGACGCATGCACTGAGCAAACCTTTCCCTGCATATCGCGATTCAACCCAACATCAGCCGCTACCAAATCATGACATCGCCGCCTACGTCAACCGTTCGATCGCCTCTTGAAGCTCCTGCCATCGCCGCGACTTAGGCTATCACCACGACGCCCCCTCGCGCGGCAATGGCGCCGACGAACGACATCAAATATGCCCAGCCGCCACTTGAAGATTGAAACCCTAGTCAAATTTTGACGTCAACCTAGCCGTTAACTACATGAATGAATGCCACAGATCGACTCCCCTCGGTCCCCTCTACAAAACCCAGAAAGGAATTTATGATCCGACACCGTTCATCGACGCGCGATGAACGGACGAGAAAAAACCATCGATTTCTGAACAAACGATGATTCGAATTGGAAAACGAACAGCAGATCTGAGATGCATACATTGAGAGCTTCGAAATATATATTTTTTTGAATTTTTCTGAGGAGCTTGAATTTTTGAAGTTGATTTCTGAATTGAAATTTGAATTGGATAAATTAGGGTTTACTGACATTGAGGAAAAGGAGCACAGAAGTTTCTGTACGTATAGAAATGAGGAATAGAGGCTGCTAGGCTTTATAACAGGGTATTTATAGACAACTGAAATAGAATAGATGGAGCGGGTTGAATATACGCGCTAACGACAAAGTGGCCCAAAAAGCCCATTTCGACTCCGGAATGGAATTGGGTCAACCTATATATCAAAACAGATGTTTTAAAAATATTTTAAACGCAATGGAACAGGTTTCAAGTCCAAATTCCATCGTATAAACAAGTTATGTCAAAATCAATATTTATCAAATTGATTTCAATTGATTCAATTTCATTGATTTCAAGGCGTTTCGAGTCCGTATGATCAAACGACAAGTCTGATCGCTACAAAACTTGAAATCCTACAATAATTCACTGTTACGGATCCGGTGAAACTGGTTTCGTCGAAATCCGAGCAGTGGTAAAAATGGCTATATTTACACTAATTAAATAAATTTATAAATAAATTAATTGAATCCAATTTTATATTTCAATTCTAAAATTGACAATTTTATCACTTTTATATTTCTCAAACATTCACAATGATTTAGACATATTTAAATGTCAATTTAGATAAGATTAAATTATAAATTTCAATATAAATCCTCAATTTTATTAAATTCAAAATTATAAATAAAATTTTCAATAATTCTATTAAATTCACTTTTCATTCTATTATTTAATTCATTGTTATCAAAATGATGCAATTTATATTAGTTCACTATTGTTTACATTTATTTTCTTAGATTTCATCTACATTTCCATTTATGCAATATTTAAATATTAAATTTTCATTTAATTGCAATAAATCATACTATCGTAAGTTAAATTCAAATAAATACATAAATGTTGATTCCCATTCTTATTATTCAAACAATCATTATCCTATAAACATATTCAACATTTGTTTACGTTTCACTACCCTAATACTTCTATATACTTCTTAGATTTTTATAATTGGCTATATTTAAAAATGTGAAATCTTGTTTATTACACATATTAATTAAGGTTTTAAAACTAATTAATAAAAATTCCTTAGTCCAATCCATTTTACGAATTAAATTTACATTCACACTTCCGTTATTATTTTAACAATCATTAAAGTAACGTTTATCAACAACAACAAACATCATGATTATTTATCTAACATTGATTGTATAAATTTTTCATTTATTACGTATTATTGTATCAATTGATATAATTTTAAATCTATTTCCCAAATCTACTACTTTCAATCAAATAAAACTTCACAATTGTTTAAGTTAACTAAGATCACACTACATTTACTATTTATCAACTCATTTTAACCTTATTACCAAAATATACATTCAATTACTATTGAGCAATATTATATCATTTAATTCTATAATTACACTTGTTTTACTCATGTTCCCGTTGTTGTAACCTTTATTTGTTCATAAAAATTTAATTTCAATTCCAATTAAATCAACAAATTCAACATGCAACTTGTAATAATTGTTTACAATCCAAGGTTACGCTTAAGTTTCTTATACTTCAACCAATAGCCATATTATGAATAAAATTAACATAAATTCCAAATATTTTCTTAATTTACATTGACATAATAATTAATTACCTTTAATGAATTTTATTCCCCAATTTATTAAATGCAATCAATTAAACCTTACATACTTCAATATTCCCACTTTCATCTTAAATTTTAATTCACTGTAGCATCAAATTTCAATTTTTTTGCAATAACCCATTTATTATAATTTGCATACCAATTAATTAGTTTCAGATAGATTGATTCAATTCAACCTTTTATTAAGTCTATATTAATCAATACCATCTTTCATTGGTTAATTCAAAGCTTACTTTTAATTACTAAATTTCCATTTTATATCCAAGTGCAACAATGTACACTATTTCATTATTTTTGCGATTCCACTTTAATTGTCAATAAATAGTTTTAATAATCATTGCTACGCTTAATTCTTAACATTTACTTCATTATAAATTATAAATTTTTTATTTCTTTTTAAATTTAATTCCAAAATCTTATTAAAATGACAAATTTAATTATCGAAATTTATGGGTCGTCACAGTTTTTATGGTGATTGTTATTTGGTGAATGTTTGTGTCTTGAGTAGTTACGGTTTTTTGAGGTTTTTTAGGTATGGTCATTGAGGTTGAGGTTGTGGTAATTGTCATAGAAGACTGCTCAGTTCTTAGAGTCGTTTCAGGTTTTTGTTTCTTTTTAGAGTAGTATGTATAGGGTGAGTCGTTAGCTTCATAGGCTTTTAGGAGGGTTTTATTCTTTCTTTTTGTATGGGAATTCTAAGCTACCTGCCAGAATTATTGGCAGAATCTTTTTTTAGTGTTATATATATGTACATGTGAGCTCTCCACTATTTCAGAGGATCACATATTTCTCTAAAAAAAGTCGTTTTGCAAAAAAATCAATATTCTAAAGAAGTATTTGAGTTAAGTTTTGAAACATATATATATATATATATATATATATATAAAAAGAATATTCGTTTGAGTTGATTTAAAAAAATGAGACAAAAAGGAGCTTTTGCTCATCGATGGAGGCTTCGGCTTAATTCCCAACCACCTCCCTTGCTTTTTCTCATTCCCATTATTGTCCATTCACGCCTTTATTTCTTCGTTCCTTTCTCCCCCAGCTTTCCTAGCTATTGTTAGCTTGCTTCTTTTGCCATTTACCTAATCCCCTTTTTCGATTTCGTTTTTATCCTTCAGATCCGCCTTGATTTTTGGTGGCTTTGTTCCACTTGGTTGCATTTTATCTCCTCTTCTGATTTGATTTATCCCAAGCCTCTTTGCCTTCCCTTCCCTATCATGGTTGTTGCTGTAGGCTGCTTCATCGGCTTGTCAATTTTTGACTAAGGTTGTTCACGTGGCTCTTTTGGTTTCAGCTTAGCATGGTTGGTTCTAGAATTGGCTTGTTTGTAGGTTTAGTGTTGGTGAAGAAGCAATCTGGCTTCCTCTTCGATCTTCGATCTTTGGTCTTCTCCTTTCGTGGTGGTGACGTTGGGTTTGTCTTTAGGTTTCTGGTTTTTGGTTGTTTTCTATGCCTGATCCTCCTGCGTCTCTGATTCCTAGTGATTCGATGGCTACTGCACTCTATTCTGTTTTCTCGCCACTTCATGTCTGGCCTCGGCGATTGCATTGCAACGGGGGTTAGTTTATTTATGTTGTTGGTTGTCGTACTGAGCGATGGAGTGCTGCTACTTGCTTGGATTTTGGTTTTGTGCTTTTTGTTTGGCTTGGTTATTTCCTTGGAGTTATTGTCTTATCGTGTTTACGCACTTCTTTCTTACTGCGGCGTGCTGCTGGTGGTTGTTTGTGGTATCTGCATTTTGTTCTCGTCTTCTCTTGTCTAAGTTTTTTTTGGTTGATATCTTCTTGATTGATGTTGTTCTTGCATATGTTGATTACAAGAAAAATGATTTTTGTTAGTTGTTGCTGGCTTTGTGCAGTCGTTGTCATGTTTTCACCCAACGTGGTGTGAGAGTAAGTTTGTATAAGAGTCTGCTCTTGTGATATATTTACCCTGCATGGTGATGTTGTGAGTTGTAATGTTGTTTTAGTGAGTTTCTCATGGGTGAGTTGAAGTGGTCGGACCACTATAAAAACTGTTTCTATAGTTTAGGCATGTTGCCTAACTCCTGTGTTATAAGCTAGAGTAGTCCCTAAAAATTAGTAGTTTAGGCATGTTGCCTAACTCCTGTGTTATAAGCTAGAGTAGTCCCTAAAAATTAGTAGTTTAGGCAATCGGTCTAACTCCTGTTTCTTATATGTATTTATTACTTTTTCGTAATAAATGTAGACGGTCCACTATAAAAACCGGCCGGCCTTGTCAAAAAATGATGAGATAATTTTTTAATAATATTTTGAAGTTTGATGAATTATTGTGACTAATATATATATATATATATATATATATATGTATGTATATTATATATGTGTGTGTGTGTATGAGGGTGAGCATTACAATGAATTTTTTTGAAATATAATAAAATTTATTTTGCTATATTTAGATGTTTGATGTGACGATTGTAGCCATCGAGCATTAATGGACAACTGTAATCGATGGCGAGGCAATGCTGATCACATGATCAACATTGTAGCCAATTGGCGAAGTCAACGACTGGAAATTCGTGGCATGGCAATGTCACTAGATTATTAAATATATTTAAATTTGAAATTAGTATAGTTATGTTATTGCGATTGAATGGCTGCTATACTACATGATTTTTGTGATTTGGATGTGCATTGTGAAGCCGTTTGAAATTTGATTCTTTGGAAAAAAATGATGAATGAGAAAAAATATATTCATTTAGAATTTTGATTCTAATGAAAGTATATTGATGTTAATTCATAATGAAACAAAATAAATATTATGAGGTAAATATGTATTGTTGGATTGAAATGGAATATGGCATAGATGTTTTAGAAATCTCTTTTGAAAAGAAATTGGAAAAATAACGTGTTTTAAAGGTGGAAGATATTTTTGAAAGTGAGATTTTGATTAAGGGATTACATTAAAAATATTTTGGAAATATGTTTAAAATAAAGTGAATTTGAAGCCTTGGAAAATATTGAAATAGTTGGTGTATAGTTGAATACAGAAAGAAAAAAAAATTAGTTATAGTTCTTACTAATGTTTCCATAACCTATGAAGTTTTAATCGGATTTTTTCGATTTTTCTTCCATTTGAAAGATATTTTCATTTGTAATAACTTTCTTTTTTATGACTTCTTGAAATTTTGAAGCTTGCTACCGCTATCATGTATATAAAGAGAAGATAGAAATCGTGGTTTGTGCTTAGAAATTCTAAGACAAAATATATTGCTATTTTAGTCATAACTCTCAAATGACTTATCCCTTTTTGATGATTTCAATTTCATTAGAGAGATGCGGAATTAGAGAAATTTTTTGTTTGACGTGTAACATCAAATATTATGAAGTTTAAATATAAATTTCAATGGATGGTATTCACAATCCCGAAATGCAAATTGCATAAAAAACTAAGATGAATTCATGTGTTCATAAGTTTTAAACGACTTATCCGAATTTGATGATTTTACCCATTCCAGAAAGCTTAAAACATATGCTACAATTTTTATTTGAAGTTTTCAAGAAATTTTGATGTTTGCATAGTCAAAAACATGAATCTATTAAGTGGTCCTGCACTTTATATATGATTTTAGATTTTGCCCTCTTGTGAGAAAAAACTGTAACTCATATTATAGATGACCATTTTGCAACTCAAGAATCATTTTTGAAAACTATTAAACTGAATAACAACTTTATTTTTAAAAACCCACCTTAATCCAGTGTTTTCAACCTTTTAAAAGTTTGTTGAAAGAGGCTTGAACATAGATGTGATATCATTCTTATAGTAGATGGTTGCATACTTATCATATTTCTTTTCCATGTTCGACTAAAGTTTGAAGTTGAGTTGAGTTTAGGTACATACGAAGCATGCTTGGTCTATTTGGTGATGATAGCTTGCTTTAACTTGCTTAATAATATGCAAATTTGCTTAAAAATGATAAATAAATGTATGTTTTCATGGTATATGAATATATTTTTAGTATTATTGTAGCGACCCGACTTTTTATCACCAGAAAGACACATCACTATTTAAGAAAGAAAGGGATAGAAGAAGAAAAGAAAGAGAAGAAAGAACAACAACACATTAGAATCTCACAGCGGAACGAATGAATAATAATGTATAACATATACATTGTAACGACCCAGAATTTTTAGAAATTAAAATATGAATATTTAATTAATTTTAAATATTAATAAGTGAATTTATAAGTCAAATAAATTTTTATTTGAATTATTGGATTTAATTGAATAATTAAATCGATAATTTAATATGTTAAATTATGGAAATAATTGAAAATATAGTTAAATATGATTGAAAATGATTTGTAAAATTTTATTTTATCATATGGAAGTTAGAACGATATTTTAGAACTTTTAAAATCGAATTAAAAGTTAATTTGTGAAAATTGAATATTTTAATATTAAAATCGACTAGTGAAAATAGTCAATTTTTGAACAGTCTCAGAATTGAACGAAACCAGTTCCATTGGATCCGTAATAGTTAGTTATTACCGGATTTCAAATTTCGTGTCAATCGGAGCTATCGTTTGATCGTGGCAGCTCGAAACGCATCGAATTATTTTTAATTTTAATTTGGCGAGTTAAAATAGCCATTTTTCAAAAAGTCTCGGATTTCGACGAAACCAGTTTCATCGGATCCGTAATGTGATATTATTGTAAGGTTTCAAATTTCGTGTCAATTGGATTTACCGTTTGTCCGGTACAAATTAAAACGCCTAGAAATCGATTTAAATCGGTTTAATTTAAATTGAACGTTTATAGCCATAACTTGCACAGATGTCCGAATTAGCTTTCGAAACCTGTTCCATTGTGTCCGGAACGCGGGGTAAACCCTAGAAACGCTGGTTACGGCGCGTAAATCGGAGTTCGGAATTTCCGGATGAACAGTGTTCGATTTTTCTTTATAAATAGACATGAGCCTTCATAAATTTGATAAAAAAATAAACCCTAATTCTAATTTTCCCTAGCCGCCACTTATACAACCAAGGGCTAGAATTTGTCAAAATTCATTCATTAATCTCTCTCAATCCGTAAGGAATTACGCGAAGTGCTCAACTACAAAGTCGAAGAGCTCGACGAGAGCTTCGATTCCATACGGTGATGATCGAATTTAGAGCGACGATGGAGGAGCAAAATGGGGCCGTCAGTCATAGCTTGCGCACGCGGTTCAAGGGGAATCAAGTGGCTGAGCTTGCTCTCCTTGGGGCCGAGCATGGTGGAGAGGTAGGGCTTCGACATGGAGTAGCTTGATCAAGGTGGAAGCAAGCGTGGAAGGTGGAAAATTAAACCCTAGAATCGAGCTTTGGGTTTCATTGTAACGGCTTTGACCTGGTGAAGGAGAACGTGAGGGAGAGGGAGAGAAGGGGACAGCCAGGATGGAAAGAAAGTGGATCTAAGGGCTGAAGTGAGATAGGTTGAAAATAATTAAGTTATGTTGAAATTTGTTTATATAAATCGTGTACAATCTTATAAAAATCATAACTTTTTCATACGAGGTCCGTTTTGGACGAAACCAGTTGCGTTGGGATCGTATGGACGAGCACTACGCGATGGAGTTAGTTTGGAGTCGTTTGGAGTTAGTGAGAATTTTGGGTAAAATTAAACGCGCGTTTAATTTTATTCGAAATAAATCGCTAAAAACGGGATTTAAAATCAAGGTGAGAACTTCTCACTCAATCGAATCAGTTTCGATTTTATTTTAAATAGTTAGATTTAAAATATTTGAATGCATGTTTGAATGTTGATTGATATCTATTGATTGTTAAAATAGACATTATACGCCGTTAGTAAGCGGATGTTATTTAATAAAAACATATACCGCGAATATTTCATAAACAGTGAAATTGGTATTATATATAATATCAATATATATATATATTGGCATATGTATATATTGGAGTTGATTGATTTCCCGTATTTTTTAGCGGATGAGACCCTATTACGCTGTTATTAAGTGGATAATATTTAAGAAGAACATATACCGCGATAATTTCGTACTGGAGCGAAATTGGTATTGTGCTAATGTTTTTGGATGCAGGAAAACAGGTTGGAGGGATCCAACTGGATTCCTCAACAGCTTTTATTTGATTTCAGATATTTTGATATTTGATGGATTTTCATATTGATATATGATATCGTTGTAGTCGTGATTGACTATTTGGTGTGTAGCATCATTGGACCAAATTTTGAAACTTTAAAACGATTTTTAAAGTGATTTTTGAAAGTATACGTTTATAAAATATTTTTGGAATTGATCCATTTTATATAAATAAACGTCATAATTTTTAATGTTATAAAAATTATGATTTTTGAGAAAAATAGTTAAAAACTGATTTTTGAGAATATGATGCTATTGAGTTTATAAAATAGTTAAATCGAGATATTTTAGAATTATTGTGAAAAGTTTAAATATAGGATTTATGAAATTTAATTATTTTATGAATCAAAATGGTGAAATAATAAAGGAGATTTAAGACGTTTTAAAAGAATAATATAAATTGAATTATATTTAGAGATTTATAAATGGATATTTATAAATTGAAATATGGACATTTTAAAACGAGTTTTTATAAGTATTTGAATGAAGTGAAAATGAATTTCATAATTGAATGAAATTTATAGAATTATAAACGGTGAAGTTATTTGAAGAATAGATTTGGTTAAATAAATGAATCTTATAAGTTATAAGATTTATGGTTTGGAAAGTCTTTAAAGGAACGATTTTGTAAAATAATCGTTTTATAAACATTTGACTTATAATATGAACTTTTAGTTTATAATTGAGTTATAAACTGGAATATGTTAATAAAAGAATTTATAAAAAGGAAGTTTTTATAAATAAATAGAAATGGAATTTATAAACGTTGTTTTATAAATTCGCAAATGACTTATTTTGATAAGTAAATTGTTGAAACCTATTAATGGAGTTATATTCACATTTTTGAATAGTGAATAATCCTTTAAATTAAAATGTATAAAAGGATGAAATGTGTTAACGTAGTATATTCACGTTTTTGAATAGTGAATAATATGTTAAAGGAAATGTTTTGAATGAGATGTTTAAATTGAATTAAAACGATCTAACGAAGTTTTAATTGTGTTGAGATTCGAAACCATAGATTTCAACATTTATTGTTGAAATAGATGTTTTCGAGAAATGAAAAGGAAATAGTAGACTATAACACTGTTGTTATAGTAAATGATTTCCGAAAGGAAATGTTTTGCATAGTATTGGGATTTATATATCTATTTAATTTCGAAACCCTATACTAGTGATTTTGGGACGTCGTAACGATGTTTTACGCAACATTCGTTTTGGCCCAAATAAATATGTTTAAGAGAATGATTTCCTTAAAGAATGAAATATATACTTAATCTCGATTTAAGTATATTGAATATTTTCTAAGTGTTGAAAATAAATAAAATTTGTGAATTACTTATGAATAAATAAGTATGGAAATGTTTTTCCAATGTGAAATGAAACGTTTAGAGAATTTATCTTTTTGAAGATAAATTGAAATGAATAATTGAAATCGAATATTCATTGATATTTTGGAATATAAATTCACTAAGGAATTTATAAAAGAAAGTGGAATTTGTAGGAAAATAAATATTGATTTATTTTTGAAGTGTGAAATAATATATCTGGTAAAGATATTTTGGAAAATAAATAATTTGGAAAATTATTTGGAAACTGGTGATGTGTGCATATCCATTGATAGTTCAATAACCGACTATCAATATTTCCCTTTGAATGGGTATTTGATGTGATTTGTTTGAATATGAATGCCACACTTATTTTTGAATAAGCGCTCACTATTCGGGTTAACCGGGAAAGGACCATGGGGTCGTATAACCCATTCCGAATATGTGATACGTCGTTATAATTGCATTGAAGATCGGTGTTGAAGACCCGGTATTTGCGAGAGCGATAGGATGACTTGTCGATTTACTCTGCACCGAGTTGCTCCGGTATAGAGTTCTCCATATGTGATGGTGAATCCGATCAGGATTGTGAATATCCAGATTGTAAGGACTTCTTTGTAAGTGCCTTCGGTTTTGTTCGATCCCGGAACAGACTTGTATGGATTGTGTGTCTGACATTACAAGTTGAGATATAAAGCCGATTTCTTTCAAATATATTTCTGTTGGTGGCGAAGAATTTATTCTTTTAGCTTAACACCCTTCTCTGAGACGTACGAGCTCAGAGGTTATGTAGTTGAATGTTATCAGCGATATATTCCCAATTTGGTAATGTGATATGCTGAGTGTTGCTGAAATAATCATTGTGTTGATTATTGTGATAGGATCGTTTATTTGATCGTCTATCTTAGTGATCATTGTGTTGATCATTTGTTGACCCAAAGCATGGCTTTTGTATAAAGTATGTTTTTGTGGACGTGACTTCGTCGAACCTCACACCCCGGAAATGGTCAAAACAGGAAAGATGCGGCAAGGTTATGAGGGGTAGCACCCTTTAGGGTATGTGCATTTCCTTCTGAATAGAGGTGGTATCATGGTATGGAGCCCAGATATTTAACCTATGTGGTTACTACGAATTTATTACTTTGTGGTTGTTGGTTTTCGGGATCCCGTGAGAAAGGTCGTTTACGATCGGGGAATGGCATGCTCGTGTCAGTAGTTACCCAGTTAGGGGTAACCCGGCCTTGTGTTGGCAGAGTTCCGGTTTGGTTCTCGGGGATGTCTTTCCAGAGGCATTCTCATGTGGCAATGGGAAGTTCCTTGGCCTGACCATTTGTTGGAAATCCAATTCCCAATACGAAACTTGTACGGTATTAGTTGTAGAACCTGCCATTCACTTTTGGTGGTCACCACTGTTTGGATGGTAGCTATAGTAGGCATACGATAATGGTCGTATGTTGGCTAAGATTTATATTCTACTTTCGAAATGAATTTTCCCTACACTATGCACTAGTAATAATATCAAATGTTATTTTAAATGTGTATCAAGCATCTTTGACTATCATAAGGAGAAATCTCCTCCGATTCTGCGTTTGCATTGTGTGTGTGTGCGGGAGGCCTTATGGTAGTCTCATTTTTAAAAGCATTGCGAATTGAATTTAAAAATATCTCTCTATTTTGATTTTAAAGATAAATAAACTGTTTTGAGTTCTCACACCAGTCACATGACTGACTTGGAGTTTATTGTTTTCCTTCCTAAACTCTGGGTGCCCACCAATTTTCACACGGGCAGTTAAGAGTTAGGTATATCAGGATATTCTGGATATTCAGGAATTGCTGGAGGCAAGCTGGATGGCATGGCGTATGACTACTATATAGTATTTCTTTTTCCGCTGCACTGTTTGTTATTGTTGTACACTCTGATGATATGATTAATGAAATGTAATGTGTAAAATGTAATAACTGATATAGTTCTTTGTTTAAAGATTATTCATTTATTGTTATATGTTGTTCCGCTGCGAATTGTGAGATTCTGTTGTTGTTCTGTTGTGTTCTGTTCCGTCCTATTTTCTTCTGTTTTTCTTTTTCCCCTATGTTTTTCTATTTTCTCTCCTCTCTATTTTCTATCTTCTATCTTTTTCTCTCGTTTTCTTTGTCTTTCTTTTCTTAAACCCATAACATTTCGGTTTTTCGGCAACGAAAATTTTTTCTTTTCTTTTTCTTAAAACCCTCAGTGTTCGGTTTTCCGTCGTTCGATTTCTCGGCAGTCGATAAAGTGAGTATCGATGTTGAATTTTCGGAAGACGAAGAATCGTGTCCTGACATATCATATACATCAGAGTACACAACTATACATCTCAATTTAGACAGTTATAAAATTTTTGTCTAATGTAAAATACAAGAACAACTATAAAGAATAACACACAGCGGAAACTCTATCTATATATCTACACACTGAAGCCTCCTGCTCCAAAGCTCCTCCAAAATTCGTCAAAGATAATCTGAATCACTTGACTACTCATACATAATACGAGTACCCAAGAGTTTAATAAAACAGAAAAAAAACACTCGGGTCAGACAGGGGTCTGTGTGAGTAAACGGTTTAAAATTGCTTAACTTTAGAAAATCGTTTGAAAAGAAAGGTATCACGTAAGACTTCCCACACATAAACATGGAAAAGTTTTTACCTTACGCTAACCAAAACATTTGATAGGAAATCCAGTGATATTATAATAGTTTCTGGGGTTTTCAAGTAAATAAGAAATAGCCGAAATTGTTACATGATTAAATTCCAGCTACTAGCCACAAAAGTGGGTAATACAAATAAAACCGTAGGGTCTCATAGGAAGAATGGGTTTCCATCAATGGCAGGGCTACTGGGGTACCGTCCGTCACAGTACATGGCCTAGATCACCGTACCGAGGACCACTCTCGATCCCCCGCAACACAAGGCCGGGATCATTCCTTACTGAACAGTCCCGAACAAGACCACCCCGCAGTTGGCTGCAGATCCAACCGCCCACAAAGCCGGAATAAAAAGGGACATCTAGACAGGGGTAAATCTCGTCCTACTTGGGCATGAACCACTTAACCTTGCCGCACCTCCCTTGTTTTAGCCATTCCCGGTTGATGAGGCTTGAGGCTGCGATTACCTTTATAGGACACATCTATCTTAGAATGCTCATCGTCCACCTGACGATGTTCTGAAAGCATTCAATCCATACAAGTCCGTTCCGGGTTCGAACAAAACCGAAGGTACTATCTCGTTGCACTCATTTTGGAATCACCCTCAGAGTCAACGAGCATACCCTTTCACTTTGAATCACCATCTCGAACCTTAATTACTATTTCCATCAAATTCATCTTGGAATCACCCCCAGAGTTATACAGACGAATAGTTCCTACACCTCGAGTCTTCACTTACACTCCACTTGGATTAACGACCTAACGTTTAATTTGGATCGATGTGGTTTCTGGATATCCAAATATGGAAACCCGATCCCGGTCTCACCGAATCCAAAATGCCATTTTAATGTCCAAGTTGTACTTAAGTGTTTTAAACAATAGATATTCAGAATATCACTTAACATAAATGCATGATTCACATTACACAGATAGATAATCCACTATTATCACATTCATCCAGACATATCACAAAGCAGCATATATATCACATCTCAGATATATCACATTCATATCATAACGTATCAATCAATGACATAAGATATCATCAAATATCATTAACTCATCCAATGATATTTATCATCCAGTCACTAATCATCCATAACAAGTTTGATCGAAACTTAATTAATTTAATCAATCCCTAATTAAATTAATGCCTCACTTAATCACTTGGATTATCATCAATCCAGCTTACATATTCATTAATTAATTATAAATTAATTAATAAACATCACTTAATTATCCACTTTAATTAATCTCCCTTGATTAACTCTCTCCTAATTACTTTAAGTAATTATTCCTTAATTATAATTTTAATTAATCATCTTGATTAATTACTTCTTAATTATGCCAAGTAATTATCTCTTAATTACCTTTTTAAATTAATCACACTTGATTAATCATTCTTAATTATTCCGATAAATATTTCCTTAATTACCCTTTAATTAATCACACCTGATTAATTACCTTTTAATTAATCACACTTGATTAATTACTTTTAATTAAACACTCTTGATTAACTACTTTTAATTAATCATACTTGATTAAATAAATCACATTTGATTAATTACTTTTTAATTACATTTAGTAATTAAAACTTATTTATAGATTAATTACCCTTTTAATTATAAATTAACAATTAATTATTTATTTCCATTAATTAATGATTACTTCATTAATTAAATTTCTTTCTTAATTAATTACTTTTACAAGTAATTAATCACATTATTAAATTCTATTAATCCTTTTATTAATTAATTAGTTTTCAATTAAATTTTAAACCTTTAATTAATTATATTAAATAATTCTTTAATTAATAACATAAGTGATTAACCCTTAATCACATCCACTTAATAAAGTAATTAACCTCTAATTAATTTGTTCAATAATTACTCTTTACATAATTACCTTCAGTAATCAATTACTTAATTACTTCACCAAGTAATTACACTTAATTAATCCATGAGTGATTATCTTAAATTAATCACGAATTAATTACTTAATTAATTATTAATTAATCATTTAAATTTAATTAAATGATTCTTAACTTCTTATATTATAAAGATTCTTAATTAAGAAAATTGTTATCTTAATTAGATCATTTATATTAACCAATAATACTTTAATTATTAACAAAAATTGAATTATCTTAATTATTTTCATAATTTTATTTATCTTTAAATTAACCAAACTTCTAAATCACTCAAAATAAATCTTTATTATAATTGATTACCAAATTCTTAATCATTAAACTTTATTTAAAATATAACATTTTAGAAATCAATTATAATTAAAATAATTTAAACACTCAAATTAAAACTTTTAAATCTTTGAACTTTCCAAAGTTATTAAATAAAATTTAATACAACTTTATTATTAAAAATTTCACTTATTTTCTTTAAAACATTCATATTTTAATATATATATATATATATATATATATATATATATATATATATATAAACTTGTTTAAAATTTAACTTGAAACAAATTTTGTTTTATAAATAAAACTTAATTTACTTTGGTTTTAAAACTTGAATGATTTACAAAATCATATTTCCTTTGTTTCAAAACTTTTAAAAACATTACTGTTAAATTTTTAAAACTTTTTAAAACTTCCAGAACCAAAACAAAGCCTGCTCAAAAAACTCGAGCAACCTACTGAAATCCCCCGCGTTTACCCCGAGTATCCCCACACCTTCACACTGCTTCGAGCCCAACCATCACCTACCCGAAGTAGTCTTCGAGCTCCAACCTCTTCCTTTCCAAAACCCAAATCCATTGATACATCATTGCACCCGTGGATCATGCACCGCTCCTCCGGTCACCAACGACCATCACCGTGACTTCGACGAGTCTCTCTCGACCACACATTCAAACGCGAAACCCCAAAATCATGTTACGGTCGAGAATCAACATTTGACTCTCTGAAACCCAAACTGTTTGAACACAACCCACCAAAAAAGATCAACCGCCGACAACCCATCACTCGAGATGCCGCGCCAACTTTCCCGAAGCCACTTCGCAACCTCCAGCACCTCCGACACCACGTACGATCGTCCCCGATAGCCTCTCATGCCGGGAATCCCAAAAGAACAACGTCGACAGTCACAGTAGGCTAAACCCTAATTCGAACAATTCTGGCCAACACACTCAATAATAAAATCCCAGAGCATTTTTCTGATGATCTACAACATCCCTTTGACCTTCATGCTCAACCCCGACCACTGTTCGCCGCCGTTCGCCATTAATTGACCAAAATGTCCAAAACATATAAATCGAGATTCCACTCCAAATACCAATCTAAAATCAAGATTCATGCCATAAAATTCATGATTTCCCAATTGTAATTCAATTATAAAATCAAAACTAGAATTTGAATTCATAAATTTTGACCCAAATTTGATTTTTTTTTACTGTAATTTGAAAAATATGAGCTAATCATTCACTTTAAAATCCTATAACTATTTTTAAATGATAGATTACTTTATTACAAACAACTTCCATTTACAAATCAAAGTCCAATTCAAATCCAAGACTGAGTTATTGATTTAATTATGAAAAATTGATGTCTGTTAATATATACAGAGACCGTATGAACAATACAGGCATTCAAATATACTTAATTCAATATGCATTCAATTTAGTTTAAGTATTCCAAAAATCATCATGATATCCATCACAATACCAAGTTGAAATCAAGATTTAAACTGTTTTTAAAAGATTTCATTTACTCACCAAAAATGCAGGAGACGGAAACTTATTTGCTTTCCAGGCTTTTCAAATTTCACTTTGCATGTTCTTGAATTTCCTGAATTGCTTGTTGATTACTGAATTGCTTGATTGATTCCAGTTTTGCATATTGAATTAGAAAATCTTCCATTGATATTGAACTTCCCTTTGCTTCTGATTTCTTGATTCCAGATTAAATTCCAGGTTTCATTCTTGCTTCAGATTTTACAAATTTCATTCTTTCTTATTTTCCATATTTCTACAGTTTTATGTTTTCTCTCTCTCTTTTTTTATCTTTGATTTGCATTGTGTTTGGGTTGAAATTGAAGAAAAGATTTTAGCTGAAAATAAACTCTTATTCTTATTATTATTTTTAATTTTAAATTAAGTAAAGAGGATTGACATTTGTCTCATTAAGGCCTTAGTTAACTTACACATATGTACAATGGTTCACAAGTGTCATTAACATACATTAAAAAGTTTGCAAGTGTTTTTAATATTTAATTAATGATTTACAAATGTTATTCTAATGTTTTATTACTAATTTACAAACATTACTGTAACGACCCGTATTTTACGTGTCGATAGATTGTAGAATTTATAGGTCGTTAGTGTTGATAAGTTGTGTGGAAGTTAACTCGTATGGTGCTTAGGTCGAATTTACGAGTTAAGTTAGTCAACGACTTAGTGCTTAAGTCGTTTGGTAGCCTAGGTCGTTAGGGATTGAGTCGTGACCGACTTAACGTCTTAGGTCATGTGATGATTGAGTCGGTAGGAGCCTAGGTCATGCGAACGAGTCATGGAGGTAGCCGACTTAAGGGGATAGGTCGTTTGGATGTTAGGTCGTTGGGGAGTCTAGTAAGCGACCTAAGAGTTAACGAGTCAGCGACCTACGTGTTAGTGAGTCAGTTGTTGGCGAGTTAAGTATGTCAACGACCTAAGAAAAGTTAGGTCGTTGAACGACTTAAGGGAGTGTTAGGCCGCTGGGCAAGTTGAGTCGCGTGAGCGACTTAGTGTTAGGGATGCTGTGTATTAAGTCGGCAGGACTTGAGTCGTTAGCGACTTATAGATAGCTTGGGCAGGAGTTAGGTCAGCAAGGAGTTGAGTCGGCAGGGTCTTAGGTCGTAGGTCGGCATGCTAGTTAAGTCGTCAGGCGACCTAGGACTTAGGAAATGCGGCAGTGTGTTGAGTCGTGTGACAGTTGGGTCGGCAGTACGTTGAGTCGTTAGGTCGGCCTGTGTTTTAGGTCGCGTCTGGGTTAAGTCGTAAGTCGGCCTTGGTTGTATGTTGTGTTGGTTAGGTCGTAGGTCGTAGGGGCTGATGAGTCGGCAACGACTCATAGTTAGGTCGGGGACGACCTAAGGGGCGACGACCCAAGGGGTTTCCAGCCTATAAATAGAGGGGTTTGGCTCACTTTTTGGCACCGGTTTTTGAAGCGACGAAGTGCTGCCATTTTGAAGACTCGACTACAACATTTCTTCATCTTCTTTTCTCCATTCCAATCTAATTCTAACATCCATCCAAGATCGAAGATCAAGATCAAAGATCAAGAGCCAAAGTTGAAGATTTTCATCCGAAGAGGCTAGATTTCACCGTTTCAAGTGAAATTTCTCCGGATCAAGTCCAAGTCCTTGCTGTCCAGATCTGTAGTTGATTCATTTTAGGTTGTTTTGGTGATTTGGTGAGTGGTAGTTATCTCTCACACGGACCCAAAGGAGTGTAGTGGATTGGTGATATGTTTATGTGTTAAAGTTAGCGTTTTCTCGCATTTTCCTTAAGTCTGCATGTAGATCCATCATATTTGAAGATGTTTATCTATGAAAGTTATTTATCAAGTATTAGAGACAAAACCCATGTTTTAGATTTGGTAGATCTATGCTAAAAACCATGATTTCACGTATGTTGGACTTTTGCTCACTTAATTACGAAATTTCCATTATAATTGATATTGCTTAATAGATCTTGTTTGAATGGTTGAATGTTTGAATGTATGTTAGATTTGATTGCTCCAAGTTAGCTTGTAGTTGATTTGGAACAAGATGGTTGAAGATGATTCAAAAGCTAAGTGGAAAGGCTCTTGAATGGTGAAAGCTGCCAATGGCATATGAAGCGGATGTGGAAGCTCATATGGATGGATTCGAGGATGTGGGATCTTGCCATGATGCGAGAAGGCAAAGCATGGTTGAGTTGGGACTTTGCGATGATATGATGAGGCAAGGCTTGTGTTGAGATGGGACGGGTCATGATGACGTTCCAAGTTGAGAGACTTTGCTATGATGTGATGAGGCAAGACATATGTTGTGATGGGACGGGTCACGAAGACATTCCAAGCACGGGTCATGACGACGTGCAAAGTTATAACTCGGTGATGCGGTCCGGGTTGGGGTGGATAATGGTTAGCTTGAGAGGCGCTTGAGCTAGTATGGAAGTAGTCGTCGAGGAGGATGACTAGGAGGCTAAGATCTCATCGTTGTTGAAGGTTCTAGCATACTCAAAGCAAGGGTACGTTGGAACGGGTCACGATGACGTTCCAGGCACGGGTCATGATGACGTGCTAGTACTCTGGGCTGATGCGTTCGGCTTAGGCACGGGTCACGATGACGTGCGGAGTTATGGCTAAACCGGGGTTACCATTAGCCCTTGACAGGCGGTCATTCAACTAACGGTGAAATCAAGGCAATGATAACAGTGATAGCCAGAGTCATGGATGTTTGGATGTTTGGTTGTATCATCATTCGGCTTCAAGAGCGGTGTTTTCTGGGTGCTTATCTGATCTTGGTTTAGGCCTTGGGGGTTTGTATTTGGAAAACATCGTCCTTGACTCGAGTGATTATTGCTTTACCTTACTTATCTGCTATGTTATGCTTACTTCTCCTTAGTGAGTGTCTGGGGGCTATCACTGTAGAAAGAGGTGGAGTGGGATGGTTTGGTTCCTATTCCTTTTATCCCTTATGCTCTTTGGTATGTTTGATTGTTAATTTACTGCTCACTAAGACTTTGTCTGACTCAAGGTTTTATGTCTCCTCTTATTACCTTGGGCTGTTCATCCATGTTTGGGATGGGCAGACTAGGTAGCAGGTGGCAGGTGTTGTGCTTAGAGTTTTCCGCTGATGATGACGAAGACGAGCAGGAGGCTATGCATATTATTTTCTTATATGTACTGGGTATCCGCTGCTGTATTTGATGAGTGTTTGTAGTGAGGTCTTGATGTATGGATTTGTTGAGATGATTGTATAAAACTTCTGTGATGCTTATATGATGATTTTTCTGTTATGAGACTTCACTATATATTTCTCTATTGTATTTTATCCATGCGCTGTGAGTTACGATAGAGATTCTGCGATTTTATTTTACCCTGACTATCATCCATGGTTGCCTTGCACACCTTTCAGCGCACTATTCCCTTGTTTTGGTGCGGGAGTCATGGGTGGTCGTCACATTTGGTATCAGAGCTTTGGTGAATCGATTTCAGCCAACGCTCGCTGACGTAACTACGTATGAGAGACGTAATTGTATTTTGATGGATGATTACTATATATAATATAGTAGCCTAGAAGGATTTGAACTCCTTATGCAGTTGTTTCTTAAGGTGTTCTAATCATTCTTATTACAGATATTAAGGATGAGTCGAAGAGGGAGACCAGCTGCAAGGGAAAGCCGTGCTGATGAAGGAGCTGTTGATTATGGAACTATGTTCGAAGCGATGATGACTTCGATCATGAGAAGGATACCAGCTTCAGGATCATCAGTGGATGTGGGAGTTCAAGTTCAAGCTCCAAGACCGGTGGATTTTGCTAAGCTTTGCAAGGATTATACTTCTCTTGGAGGAAAAGCTTTCTTGGGGACGGAGTCGACTATTGAGGTGCAGAGATGGATTGATGCTTGCAAAAGGATCTTTGGTGACTTAGGGATTGAGGATGCAACTAAGAGAAAGCTTGCATCGAGACAGCTTCAGGGAAGAGCTGCTGATTGGTGGAATTCTATCACCATAGATACACCAGAAGAGGATATTACTTGGGAGCAGTTCCAAGTTAGATTTGAAGCCAAGTTCATCTCTACTGCTCAGAGGTCTGTTTTGTTCAAGAGATTTGTGGAGCTCAAACAAGGCGGAAGGCCTGTTCTGGAGTATATTTCTGAGTTCGAAGCTTTGTCTAAGTATGCCAGATCATATATTGATTCTCCCTACCAGAAGAATGAAAAGTTTGTGACTGGTCTGGATGCTTATCTAGGAAGGCAGTTAGTGGATCATCTGGACGATCCATTTGAGAAGCTGGTGGAGAAAGCTCTGAGGCATGAGAGTTTGTTTCCTAGGGAAAGTTCTGTTGTTGCTGTAACCAGGGAAGGATCTAAACCACAGCAGAGTGGGAATAGGAAGAGGAAGCAGCAGCAACAGAAGGGAAAGGATGGTCAGAAGAAGCCAAAGGGCGAGGTGACTTGTTATAACTGCCGTCAGAAGGGTCATCTTTCTCGGGATTGCAAGAATCCGAAGGTGCAGTTGAAGTGTTACAACTGTGATAAGCTGGGACACATTAAGAAGGACTGTCCAGAACCGAGGAAAGATAGGCAGGTTGTGCAAGCCTATGCTTTGGGGGCTGTTCCATCGTCTTCAAAAGCTCCGACTGCTGAAGAAAAGGGGAAGAGTGTGGTGGTTCAAGGTACTCTTTCTATTTGTGGTGTTCCAGTTAGAGTGTTGTTTGATACTGGAGCGTCGCATTCTTTTGTTTGTGATGATTTGGTAAGCCGGTTAGGTATGAAACCGGATATTGTTGATAGGCCATTGGTTGTGACTAATCCAGTGGGGGGTTCGTCATGTTTGTGTATGATATGCCGTGGTCTAGTTGTGTCGAGTCATGATTGCTCGTTTGTTTGTGATTGCTTTGTTCTGAACTTTGCGGGGTTCGGAATTATTTTGGGTATGGACTGGCTTAGGAAGTATGCGGCTAGGATTGATTGTGAGAGGCTTGAGGTGACAGTCGGGAATGTGGAAGGGCGAAAGGTTGTGATACGATGTAAGCATGAAGAAGGCGTCTTCATGAGCTTCATGTATTCGCTAGTTGTTCCACGGGATGGACTGTCATCGGTGCCTATTGTGAATGAGTTTGAGAATGTCTTTGAGGAAGTCAAAGGGTTGCCGCCGCATAGGGAGATCGAGTTTCGTATCGATCTAGTTGAGGGAGCCAGACCTGTTGTGATGCCTCTTAGGCGGATGGCACCGAGGGAGCAGCAAGAGCTGAAGGTGCAAGTTGATGACCTTTTGCAGAAAGGATTCATTCGGAGAAGTGTGTCCGAATGGGGTGCGCCAGTTGTGTTCGCAACCAAAGCGGATGGATCGTTGAGGTTGTGTGTGGATTATCGTGAGCTGAATAAGGTGACTAAGAAGAACAAGTATCCATTGCCGAGAATAGATGACTTGTTTGATCAGCTTCACGAGGCTAAGGTGTTTTCTCAGATGGATTTGGCAACGGGATTTCACCAGTTGAGAGTGGCGAAGGATAGTGTGCCGAAGACTGCTTTCAGGACACCATCCGGGTTTTATGAGTGGCTGGTAATGCCGTTTGGATTGACTAACGCACCAGCATATTTTGTGGATCTTATGAATAGAGTGTTCAGAGATCAGTTGAATAGGTTCGTGCTTGTGTTCGTGGATGATATTCTGATTTATTCCAGAACTGAGGGAGAGCACAAGACACACTTGAGGATTGTTTTGGGGATCTTACGGAAACATCAGCTGAAGGCTAAGTTTTCGAAGTGTCACTTCTGGAAGAGTGAAGTGAGGTTCTTAGGCCATGTTATCTCTGGAAATGGAATAGCGGTTGATCCCGCTAAGGTGGCAGTGATCCAGGATTGGGTTAGACCTAAGAATGCATCTGATGTGAGAAGTTTTCTTGGATTAGCAGGATATTATCGTCGGTTTATCAAAGACTTTTCCAAGATAGCTGCACCGTTAACAGGATTGACAAAGAAGAACCAGGTGTTCAGATGGGATGATAAGTGTGAGCAAGCTTTTGTAATCCTGAAAGAGCGATTGACGAGTGCTCCTGTTTTGACTATTCCAAGTGGGAATGATGAGATGGTGGTTTACACCGATGCATGTGGCACTGGACTAGGAGCGGTGCTAATGCAGAAGCATAAAGTTGTTGCGTATGCTAGTCGACAACTAAAGCCGCATGAAAGGAATTATCCGACTCATGATTTGGAGTTAGCGGCGATTGTGTTTGCTTTGAAGATGTGGAGACACTATCTATTGGGAGTTAGATTCGAGCTGTTTACAGATCATAAGTCGTTGAAGTATCTGTTTTCCCAAAAGGATTTGAATCTTCGACAGCAAAGGTGGCTAGAGTTCTTAGCATCGTATGATTTTGGTATAGCCTATACTCCAGGGAAAGGTAACGCAGTGGCTGATGCGTTAAGTCGAAGACATGCAGGATTGGGAGCCATGTTTTCGGAATGGAAGAGTCTTGAGTATTTGGCTGGATTTGATTTCAGGCCTAGATGCGAATTGGAACCTGAGATGTTGGCAAACTTATCAATAAGGCCTACTCTTGTGGAAAGAATTGGCGAGGGTCAAAAGCAAGACGATAAGCTTGTCAAGGTTATCCGAGATTTGGAATCTGGATTGGACCCAGAGAAGAATAAAGGATTTGAAGTCGATCGAGAGGGTTGGCTTCGAAAGCAAGGGCGACTAGTTGTTCCCGATGTAGATGGATTGAGAGATGAAGTTCTGAGGGAGAGTCATCACTCGAAGTTGACAATTCATCCAGGTGGAAATAAGATGTATCGGGATATGAAGAGAACCTACTACTGGGAAGGTATGAAGAAGGATGTTGGAAATTTTATTTCCAAGTGTATGAATTGCCAGTTGGTGAAAGCTGAGCAGAAGAAGCCCAGTGGATTGCTTCAGCCATTAGAGGTTCCTACATGGAAGTGGGAGCAGGTGTCGATGGATTTTATCGATGGTCTACCTAGGACAAGAGCGGGAAATGAAGGGATTTGGGTCATCGTAGATCGTTTGACCAAGAGTGCAAGATTCATTCCTGTTCGATCGACTAGGACTGCATCGAAGTTGGCTGAGTTGTATGTTAAGTGGATAGTTCGTTTCCATGGTGTTCCGAAGAGTATAGTGAGCGATCGAGACCCATTGTTCACTAGTAGATTTTGGAAGAGCTTCCAGGAAGTTTTGGGAACCGAGTTGTGTTTGAGTACAGCTTATCACCCTCAAACAGATGGTCAGACTGAGAGAGTCAACCGAGTTTTGGAAGATCTTCTTAGAGCATGTGTTTTGGACTTCGGAGGATCATGGGAAGATCACCTTCATTTGGTGGAGTTTGCTTATAATAACAGTTATCAGTCGAGTATCGGTATGGCACCATATGAGGCATTATATGGAAGACCGTGTAACTCTCCGACATGTTGGTTGGAAACCGGAGAAAAGCTGATAATTGGGCCAGAGATGATTCGACAGACTTCAGATTGTATAGAGATCATTCGGCAACGAATGAAGGCAGCCCAAGATCGTCAGAAAAGTTATGCAGATAATCGTCGAAAGGATTTGGAATTCGACGTGGGTGATAGGGTTTTTGTGAAGATTTCTCCATTGAAGAATGTTATTAGATTCGGGAACAAAGGAAAGTTAACTCCGAGATTTGTTGGACCATTCCCGATTATCAAGCGAATTGGAAAACTCGCTTATAGATTGGAGTTACCGGAGAAGATGGTGGGTGTGCACAATGTTTTTCATGTATCCTATCTACGGAAGTATGTGCACGACCCAACTACGGTGGTTTTTGCTGATAGCTGTGAAGACTTGGAGGTTGATCCTGTTGTTTCGAGACCTCGTAAGCCGCTTCGTATTGTTGAAACCGATACGAAACAGCTTAGGAGGAAGACGATTACGTTGCTCAAGGTACAATGGAGTGATGATGTTAACGACTGTACATGGGAGGAGGAAGAGAGGATGAAGGCAGCTCATCCCGGACTCTTCGAGGTATGGCCCTAAAGTGTCGTGACATCTCATGAATTTGTAGCTTGTTCTAAGTCTTAGAATTCTGCATGCTAGGTTAGAATTGGATGCATGATCTGTTGATTGCTATGGATGGTAGGCATGCGGAATATCTTTGATTTCTGTTGATTGCTTGGAATTTCGAGGGCGAAATTCCTAAGGGGGAGAGAATGTAACGACCCGTATTTTACGTGTCGATAGATTGTAGAATTTATAGGTCGTTAGTGTTGATAAGTTGTGTGGAAGTTAACTCGTATGGTGCTTAGGTCGAATTTACGAGTTAAGTTAGTCAACGACTTAGTGCTTAAGTCGTTTGGTAGCCTAGGTCGTTAGGGATTGAGTCGTGACCGACTTAACGTCTTAGGTCATGTGATGATTGAGTCGGTAGGAGCCTAGGTCATGCGAACGAGTCATGGAGGTAGCCGACTTAAGGGGATAGGTCGTTTGGATGTTAGGTCGTTGGGGAGTCTAGTAAGCGACCTAAGAGTTAACGAGTCAGCGACCTACGTGTTAGTGAGTCAGTTGTTGGCGAGTTAAGTATGTCAACGACCTAAGAAAAGTTAGGTCGTTGAACGACTTAAGGGAGTGTTAGGCCGCTGGGCAAGTTGAGTCGCGTGAGCGACTTAGTGTTAGGGATGCTGTGTATTAAGTCGGCAGGACTTGAGTCGTTAGCGACTTATAGATAGCTTGGGCAGGAGTTAGGTCAGCAAGGAGTTGAGTCGGCAGGGTCTTAGGTCGTAGGTCGGCATGCTAGTTAAGTCGTCAGGCGACCTAGGACTTAGGAAATGCGGCAGTGTGTTGAGTCGTGTGACAGTTGGGTCGGCAGTACGTTGAGTCGTTAGGTCGGCCTGTGTTTTAGGTCGCGTCTGGGTTAAGTCGTAAGTCGGCCTTGGTTGTATGTTGTGTTGGTTAGGTCGTAGGTCGTAGGGGCTGATGAGTCGGCAACGACTCATAGTTAGGTCGGGGACGACCTAAGGGGCGACGACCCAAGGGGTTTCCAGCCTATAAATAGAGGGGTTTGGCTCACTTTTTGGCACCGGTTTTTGAAGCGACGAAGTGCTGCCATTTTGAAGACTCGACTACAACATTTCTTCATCTTCTTTTCTCCATTCCAATCTAATTCTAACATCCATCCAAGATCGAAGATCAAGATCAAAGATCAAGAGCCAAAGTTGAAGATTTTCATCCGAAGAGGCTAGATTTCACCGTTTCAAGTGAAATTTCTCCGGATCAAGTCCAAGTCCTTGCTGTCCAGATCTGTAGTTGATTCATTTTAGGTTGTTTTGGTGATTTGGTGAGTGGTAGTTATCTCTCACACGGACCCAAAGGAGTGTAGTGGATTGGTGATATGTTTATGTGTTAAAGTTAGCGTTTTCTCGCATTTTCCTTAAGTCTGCATGTAGATCCATCATATTTGAAGATGTTTATCTATGAAAGTTATTTATCAAGTATTAGAGACAAAACCCATGTTTTAGATTTGGTAGATCTATGCTAAAAACCATGATTTCACGTATGTTGGACTTTTGCTCACTTAATTACGAAATTTCCATTATAATTGATATTGCTTAATAGATCTTGTTTGAATGGTTGAATGTTTGAATGTATGTTAGATTTGATTGCTCCAAGTTAGCTTGTAGTTGATTTGGAACAAGATGGTTGAAGATGATTCAAAAGCTAAGTGGAAAGGCTCTTGAATGGTGAAAGCTGCCAATGGCATATGAAGCGGATGTGGAAGCTCATATGGATGGATTCGAGGATGTGGGATCTTGCCATGATGCGAGAAGGCAAAGCATGGTTGAGTTGGGACTTTGCGATGATATGATGAGGCAAGGCTTGTGTTGAGATGGGACGGGTCATGATGACGTTCCAAGTTGAGAGACTTTGCTATGATGTGATGAGGCAAGACATATGTTGTGATGGGACGGGTCACGAAGACATTCCAAGCACGGGTCATGACGACGTGCAAAGTTATAACTCGGTGATGCGGTCCGGGTTGGGGTGGATAATGGTTAGCTTGAGAGGCGCTTGAGCTAGTATGGAAGTAGTCGTCGAGGAGGATGACTAGGAGGCTAAGATCTCATCGTTGTTGAAGGTTCTAGCATACTCAAAGCAAGGGTACGTTGGAACGGGTCACGATGACGTTCCAGGCACGGGTCATGATGACGTGCTAGTACTCTGGGCTGATGCGTTCGGCTTAGGCACGGGTCACGATGACGTGCGGAGTTATGGCTAAACCGGGGTTACCATTAGCCCTTGACAGGCGGTCATTCAACTAACGGTGAAATCAAGGCAATGATAACAGTGATAGCCAGAGTCATGGATGTTTGGATGTTTGGTTGTATCATCATTCGGCTTCAAGAGCGGTGTTTTCTGGGTGCTTATCTGATCTTGGTTTAGGCCTTGGGGGTTTGTATTTGGAAAACATCGTCCTTGACTCGAGTGATTATTGCTTTACCTTACTTATCTGCTATGTTATGCTTACTTCTCCTTAGTGAGTGTCTGGGGGCTATCACTGTAGAAAGAGGTGGAGTGGGATGGTTTGGTTCCTATTCCTTTTATCCCTTATGCTCTTTGGTATGTTTGATTGTTAATTTACTGCTCACTAAGACTTTGTCTGACTCAAGGTTTTATGTCTCCTCTTATTACCTTGGGCTGTTCATCCATGTTTGGGATGGGCAGACTAGGTAGCAGGTGGCAGGTGTTGTGCTTAGAGTTTTCCGCTGATGATGACGAAGACGAGCAGGAGGCTATGCATATTATTTTCTTATATGTACTGGGTATCCGCTGCTGTATTTGATGAGTGTTTGTAGTGAGGTCTTGATGTATGGATTTGTTGAGATGATTGTATAAAACTTCTGTGATGCTTATATGATGATTTTTCTGTTATGAGACTTCACTATATATTTCTCTATTGTATTTTATCCATGCGCTGTGAGTTACGATAGAGATTCTGCGATTTTATTTTACCCTGACTATCATCCATGGTTGCCTTGCACACCTTTCAGCGCACTATTCCCTTGTTTTGGTGCGGGAGTCATGGGTGGTCGTCACAATTACTTTCCCTTTTTATAATTTAATGAATGTAATTATGTAATATTTATGTACTTATCTTTTTAATAAATAAGTTTTAGATTTTAATAGAATATTTATTAACTAATAACTTATATTTTGATCAAATCAATATAACATATGTTTATAAATTTGAGAAATTTATATATAAATTTTTTAAAACAAACTTATCTTATGTTAAAATTTTAAAATGAAAGACTATTAAAAACAATTGAAAGTGAACTTCAAATTAATTCTTATTTATAAAAAAAGCTTAAAATATATATATAAATGAGAAATTATTTTTGTTATAAAAATTTAAATCTCAAATATCATTTTTTTAAAAGTATTAAGACAAATTAAAATTCCAAATTACAAATTATATATATATATATTAAAGTTTGAAAATACTTTATTAAATTCAAAAAAAAATATAATTTTCCCATTTCTAATATATATATACAAATATATATATACACACATTCCAAACGGAAAAACATTTTAACATTATATTTGAAAATTACTGTATTATATTTTAAAAAAAATCTCAAATCGCAATATATACATTTATTACAATTTGAATATATAGCTTTTATTGCATTAGAGACTCCCTATTTACAAGATATATCAATATACATATTATAAATAGAAAAATATTTTGATTAGCTTTTGGAAAAAATAAATATTACCAATTTTAGATTGCTAAAATAAATATTCCCAAATTAAAATATTATTAGTTTTCAAAAGAATTAAACTTGCCAATTATAATGTAAAATGATCAAGTTAATTTAATTATTAACAAAGATTATTAAATTGATGTGACGCCCCACCTCTATACTCACGCTAGCCAAGAACATTACGGTGAATGTTGTCAACTAGCACGGAGAATAAGGCTGTTGAGGAGCGACACTCCGTGTAATTTCTTTGCGCGAGCATCGATATGTCAGATAGTATAACATACATTTCTTTATCAAGAGGGAAATCCGACATACCGACACAAACTCAAAGCTACTACACAGTGGCTGTAATATCTTCAGAAACAAATATAGAAATAAACATAACATAAATCAGTCACAGATAATTCATATCACAAAGGCGGAAATAGATATGAATATAACACATGAAAGTGTTCATCAGAGTAGTGGTCAAAAGGATCCACAATAATACAAGGGAATAGATACAAGTGCTAGACAAAAGAATAAGTATACATCATAGAGTCTGTATCTCAAATGTATACAACAAAAACAACTAATCTAGAGTAGTTAGCCAAAAGATCAGATGAAAGTCCGATAAGGAGTCAAGCAGAAGCACCTGTAAAATCTCACTCTGACCCGAGTATTATTTAAGAAGAAAATAATAAACGGATCATTCTAGCTATAAATATCAGATGAAGTGATATATAATAAGAGATATGACATAAACATATAATAATCACAATGCCAAGCTGTGATAAATAAGTAATTGAAAATCAACAAGAGATTAATCAATATCACAATAATCTACTCAAGATAAAAAGGAATGTCATACTCCTAATTTCATTCACAAAGCCACAATAAATGACATATATATCAATGCCCATCGTAAACACACGAAATCCAGAAATCACAATAAAAAGGATGGCCAAGACATTGATGTAGTACAAACGGTACATCCAATGAATCAAATCACTTTGAAAGTGCATGGGTCGTTAGCCCACAAGGAAATGAGACGAAGCTCAATAAAGTGAGGAATAGTCCTCCACATAGACAAAGAGACATCGCACATTGCTAGTCTAAACCACAAAGATGATCGTCATGATCAAAGAGAAGTGTCAATTACACTAAGCTAGTAAATATAAAAGTTTAGCTTCATGTCCCATAACCACTTGCTTAACTTAAACATTTACGAACAAACTGTAAATCTCCACTAGAAAAATGTCACAAGTGGTTCAATCGAACAAGTCCAAAAATTAACCGACGAAGTAAACGCAAGCGTTTCATACCACTCGTTTTACTAAGTCGTTTAATTAGATTTCTCATACGAGTGAGGTAAAGGCTTGTATATACTAATAGGTTGGAAAACGGTTTGAGAAAACGAGCTTTGTTATAAATTAGTGTTGAAATCATTTGAAGAAAGAGTTTTGATAATTACTACTAGTATAGAAAACCTTTATATTTTTAAAGTGACAAATCACAAAGAAGATTGTAAGAACAATCAATCACTAAAATTCACCTTCGAAGACGTGACTAAAATCCAAAGAAACCGAGAAAGAATCCATCGAAATGGATATTCAAAAATCCCTAAATAGGAGTCATCAAAAGCATAATAAATGATAACAACAAATAGGATCATCACGAATCGATTTAAATTGGAATTCTCAAGCGAAAAGGCAAGCAGGCAAAACACTGCTGATTCAGACGTCTGAAACAAGTGGTTCAGACGTCTGAATCTGGAAACATAAAAATTTCCAGAACACAATTCAGACGTCTGAACCAAGTGTTTCAGACGTCTGAAATAGGCATATTTTAGCCTATTTTCTTTCTGTTTGAAATAGAACCAATTCAGACGTCTGAAACCCTATATTCAGACGTTTGAATCTGGGAATAGAAATCTTCCCAGACAATATTCAGACGTCTGAATATTACGTTTTAGACGTCTGAATCTGGGGTTTAGGGCATTCCCTGAACCTAGGCCTAAATGGCCAAACGAATATCGAAAACGATCGAACGAGCAAATGGCGATGACTAAGGAATTACGTCGAACGACAACCCAGCCTAAACGGCTCTTCGATACGCCTCAAATATCAATGTCCAAATATCCATAATAGGATTTTCATAAATTAGACCAAAACACCAAAAATTGGAATTTACACAAAATCAATCCAAACCAAAATCAATTGCACAAGAATAAGTGTTAGGAATTCATACCTAACAATCGAAGATAATTATAAACTAAGATGTGAGATCAAAATCTCACCTTTGAACTAAAATTTATGAAGATGAAGCTTGAAAGCAAATGGAAATCAACCACACTTCAATCTCACACTAGAAGCTTGAATCAAGGCTTAAAAGAAGAACATTCCCTAAGTTAGGTTTAGGAAATTTCAGAAATTCAAAGAGAGAATGAGTTGGAGAAGAAGAAGAGGAAGCTTACCAATGGGTTCTCTTGAACTTTGGAGCAAGGAGATGGATTTGCAAAGGAAGCTAGGGCTTGGAGTTTTAATTTCCACTCTCCACCTCCATTGTTGTAAAAGCTTGAAGGGTTAGGAATTAGAAATGAAGTGAATGAAGAGGAGAGGGGGATTGGGACTGAGTTAGTAAGTGGTTAATTGGCTCAGCCCAAACCAAAGCCCAAAGCAAAAAGTAGCAAAAATCAACTTTCTCCAAACATATCGAAGCTTATACTCAAAAAGGTCGCAAACGGCATTTTGAACTCAATGGGGGTGGTCTCGAGTCCTAATTCGGCCGTTTGCAAAAAGTAGCTTTTCGGACTAAAATCCGACTAACGATAAAATATTTAAATAAGATATTTAAATTAAAAAAATCGATAAATATGCGGGTTGTTACAATTGATATTGCTCAAAATTCCGGGTCGTCACAATTATATTATTTCCCCGTGTTTCGAGATGCCCGGTGTTGGGATGCCTCTTCGGAGATGTATATTATGTAATTATCTTGTTTTTTTTATTTTTTTAGAATGCTCTCCATACAAAAATGACTTCTGTCAAAATTTTCTAAAAAATCCAACACTTGGAATGTTTTCACAAAATTAGCCATATGCGAAGAATAGAGAGTCGGTAAATAAACCTATTAAAAACATAACATACAATGAGATAAGTTAAAGTGTATGAGCTACATAGAGAATTAAACGGTTGAGTTTGATAGAAGTGCATTGACCATGAAGAAGATCAGGGTATGAGTTGTGTATATCGACTTACATATAAGAAATTGCGGGGATGTAATTTTCTTATGAGGGAAAGTCTATAAGAGCCCGATCGAAAGTTTGTAATAGCCCAATTTTATATGCCATCTAAATGAATAAAATTTTAATAAAATAAAAATGTATGGATTTATTTTTTATAATTCATAAATTGAAAATAAGTTTTTAGTTAGTTAAATTATAAAAGTCTTTGTCGTAATAAATTGAATTAATAAATTCTTTTTGAATCATTTGCCAAAATCAAATAAGATGTTTTAATCAGCATAAACTATTGTGAGGTGTAAATAATTTTTTATATGACTGAAATAGTTGAAAATAAATTTATTACATAATAGAATGATGAATTATTAAATAAAAATAAGCGAACATCGAATTGAATGAAATTGGACAATAATTGAAATGCACTCAATACAATTAAGTGTAAATTGATTTAAACTAACTGAAATTTATTTCTGAGATTAAAATTTGGATTTAAATGCATAATATACATACATGCATACATACATACATACATACATATATCTTCATTTGATTTTAATTGAACCCAAAATTAAGTTCTAAAATTATATCAGTCCGAACCAATTTTTACTATCTCCATACTTCTTAAAATCTCTGCTAGCTTAGTGCGAACATGTTCTTCCGTATAAGACTTTGCCCTAAAACAAGAATCAGTAGAAAATAAAAATCATGAATACATAAAAATACAAGAAATAAATGCTCATACGCGATTGATGCTGCAACAAAGTCAGGGAAGTTTGCAATAGGGAACCAAAGTCGCGACTAGGGTTCGCACATCTTGAGGAGGGGTGGTATGGGAATCGTAAGGTAGCGGGTTGGCAAGGTTACTTGGCGAACGGCATGCCAGAGGCAAAGCTCGATGTTATGGTTGATAGTGGTGGTTGGAGAAAACACAAGAGGAAGCACGACTAGGTTGCGTGCGATGCTGCGTTGAATGGGAAGACGTTCGTGTGATTTGAGAGGGAGGGGTTTGACATGGTGATGCCGAAAATTTGCTAAGGGTGATTTGTCTGGGAGAGTTCAATTTTGAGAACAGTGAATTAGAACTGGCGGCGATGGTGAATTTGCAACATTGAGGTGAAGTTAAGAGGGGTAGTGGCTGGTTTGAGGTGAAGCCGGCAGTGGTGAAGGCTGAGTAGTCGCTAATTCGGAAATTCAAGCAACATTTCGGTGAGTTAATCTCACTCACAACCATGTCTATTTCTTATTATTTGATTCGTATTCCCCCGTATAATTGTCTGTTTGGTTGGGTTTTTGATTATTAGATGGAATTGGAAGTCTGTTGATGAGTGATGTTTGATGTTGCTTGAATTGGATGGTGTAATGATCCATCTTTCCGAACCCCAGATGTCGACACTAATACATCCACATTATTAACATGTCGAACAGCTAAGTGTCGGAAACACGGATTATTTGGGGAAAGAAAGGAGACAGAAGATAGAAGAACTAGGAACAAACACGGAATCTCACAGTGCGACGGAATAATATATAATATATTAAGTCTTTACAAATTTGAGACCCACCTTTTCTTTTCTTTTTTACATATACATATCAGAGTTGGATAGTTATAACACTTGTCCTTACAACAGCAGACAAACTACACATAACACATACACAACAAAAGATATCCAAAATATGAGAGCATATCTTGGGCCTCTAACTCAACTCCATAGCTCCAAAGCATCTAAAGGTTACCTGACAAACATGCTCGGTACGACCCGAGCATTACATGGAATAACGTCCGGGTCGGTCTGGTAAACCAACATGAGTAAAACTCGATAACAAGTAACAACCAAACTAATTTCTACATTTGAAACCTTTCAAACAAATGGTATCCCGTAAGACCACACCACATGTAAAAAAGGATGGGTTTTTACCGTACCATAATCAAAACATTTTATAACAAAATCCAGTGATATTATCATAGTATCTAGGTTTAAAGTAAATAGATAAAATAGCTTAAATGCTTGCATCTCACATTCCATCATACTAGGCTCTACAATCGAAAACGTAAGGCATGTATTAGAGAATGGATTCCAACTAATGTCCGGGCTAGTGGGGTACCGCCCACCACAGTACACCTCTAGAAAAATATTCCGAGGTCGTACCTAACAACCCCTGCCAACAAAGAACCGGCCTACCCCTTGCTGGATAGTACCAAATAAATCATCACCCTGATTGCTTTGCAATCTTTAACCGAGCGCTCCCACGTACATGAATTCATTGATGATTGTGTATATATCTAGAAGGGTGATGATATACACTAATAGGTGCGACCCACATAGCCCTGCTGCGTATCTCCTGTTTTAGCCGTTCTCGGTTGATGAGGCTCGAAGCTACGTTTTAACTTTTCGAATAGCAGTCCCTCTTGGAATGCTAACACTACCCTCTAAGCAGTAATGCAGTGCCAACATTCATCCATACAAGTTGTCCAGAATAAAGACAAATCGAAGGCACTACTTTACTACATCCATTTTGGAATCACCCTCAAGACTAGTAGCAGGCAGCCCTTATACTTCAGTGGCTTCGTCTTCGATCCCATGCTTCAAGATGTCTTCATTTTGAAACGCTTGAGTTAGTTCGAAGGGGTTTTCAGATAACATAACTGATCCTAGACTCTTCGAAATAACTTTCGATATTTTTTGGTAAACTTATCCTAGTATTTTAGGAAATAAACAAAAAAATAACAATTGAGGAGTACACCTCCTAACCGTTTGTGGATGGATTTCCTCATCATTCTTTCTAGAATGAATTTATACGCACAGTATAGCACCTTCGATGGCACTGTACCATAAAATTCTCATGTTTCTCTTAGATATTTCCAAAGTTACATTTTGGGTCTACCTTCGATGGTCGGTTATTAAACTATTAAATAAACAAACAACCAATCATGGTTTAATTTCCATGTGGGATCCACTAAGCCTTTATTAATTTTCTTTAATTAATAAAACCACTTTATAAAATCTGATCACAAGATCTTTCAAAACACTATTCCCAAAAATCTTACATTTCCTTTACATTTGGAAACATTTATATACTTATGTCAATGGTGTAAGTATATTACCAAAACATTTTACTTTTCATGCCTTGAAACAAAATTATATACTTATCTTATATTTACAAACTTTTCAAACTTTTCCTCTTTCCAAATTCCATATTAAATAACCAAACATTTCTTCCAAATAAAAATTCTGCTTATCCTTTATCAAAAATTCCCTTTTTAAAAGCTCATATCATTTTTCCATTAACTTATAACTTTCAAAATAATGTTATAACTCACTTTACAAACCCTCAAGTTAATTTATAAACCTCTTTTCAAATTTTTGAGATGATTTATAAACCTTTTTCCTATTTTTGAAACTCTTTATATAAACCTTTCTATACTCCTTTATAAAATATCCTTTATAAATATCATTTACAAAACATCATTTATAAAACACCTTAATAACCCTTTTCGTTAAAAACCCCTTCTATAAACAAGTTACCATTTATAAATACCTTTATAAGAATTATATAACTTGAAAAACCATTTATAAACCATCAGTCTCAAATTGATTAAAGAATAAAGTAAATTCAAATCATATTTATAAATTCCAAATGAGACTTAGCAGTCCTAACGATATCAATTTAAGTTACCATTTGATTTCAAATCGATTTCCAAATCACATAATAATTATTTACATAAGCTACCATATATGTAAATACAGTTCATATCCAATCAGGGAATAACACGTCAATATAACTAATTGGTATATACAAGTCCAAATAACATAACATTAGGATGGTGATTTATCGTGCTAAATGGATGTTTAAACAATTCAATCAAATTATAGTAGAACGGAGGTTTATTCTGCTTAACACATGTCCACACAATCAAATCACTTACACTGTAGCAGAATGGTGTTTTGTTTTGCTAATGGATTTCATTTAATTCACCTAATCATATGGGTTACTTAATGGTCCGAACAAGAGATACTTTGATATGGAATCGATTTATTTGAAAAAGAAAATTGATTAAAACACATTCTATTTAGTTTAAAATCACATTTGAAAAGTTAAAAGTACATTTAATTATCTTAAACCCTAACTAAACCTTAATTAATCCAATTTAAATCAAGATTAAATCATAATTTAACTCTAATTAAGCTCAATGAACTTGATTAAGTATTAATGTAACGACCCAGAATTTTTAATAATTTAAATTTGAATATTTAATTAATTTTAAATATTAATGAGTGAATTTATAAGTCAAATAAATTTTTATTTGAATTTTTGGATTTAATTGGATAATTAAATTAATAAATTAATATGTGAAATTATGGAAATAATTGAAAATTGAGTTAAATATGATTGAAAATAATTTGTAAAATTTTATTTTATCATATTGAAGTTAGAATGATATTTTAGAACTTTTAAAATTGAATTAAAAGTTAATCTGTGAAAATTGAATATTTTAATATTTAATAATCGACTGTAAAATAGTCAATTTTTGAACAGTCTCAGAATTGAACGAAACTAGTTCCATTGGATCCGTAATAGTTAGTTATTACCGGATTTCAATTTTCGTGTCAATCGGAGCTATCGTTTGATCGTGGCAGCTCGAAACGCATTGAATCGTTTTTAATTTAAATTTGACGAGTCAAAATAGCCATTTTTCAAAAAGTCTCGGATTTCGACGAAACCAGTTTCATCGGATCCGTAATGTGATATTATTGTAAGGTTTCAAATTTCAAGTCGATTGGATTTACCGTTTGTCCGGTACAAATTAAAACGCCTAGAAATCGATTTAAATCGGTTTAATTCAAATTGAACGTTTTCAGCCATAACTCGCACATACTTCCGAATTAGCTTCCGAAACCTGTTCCATTGTGTCCGGAACGCGGGATAAACCCTAGGTACGCTGGTTACGGCGTCTAAATCGGAGTTCGGAATTCCCGGGATGAATAGTGTTTACGCTAGCTTTTTCTATAAATACAACATCATCTTCATAAATTTAATAAAAATAAAAAAAATAAAACCCTAATTCTATGTTACAGCCGCCACCCATGTTTCAATGGCCAGCATTTCTCCTTCTTTCCCCTCTCATATCTCGAAATCCATTCACTTTTATCACAAACTCTAAACTAAGAAATCGTAGAGCACATCAAGATCTACGATATCAACGGCTATGATCGTGTTTGGAGCTTCGGATTGGCGGCAAATCGAGCTAGAAACTTGCAACTTGCGCACGCAACCCTAGGCTCATCATGAGGCCGAGCTTGCTGGGGTTGGGGCCGAACCTAGCTTGTCTCGAGAGCTTCGTCATGGCGTTGGAGTGATCGAGTTTCGTTGATTATCGCAGGAGAAAATTTAAACCCTAAATCTATGGTAATGGGTTCATGCGTGCGGCTCTACCTGTAGGAGAAGGACGTGAGGAGGGGGGGGGGGTTGCGTTCTAGGGTGGAGATGTGGGGTGAGTGGATCCAATGGCAGATAATGGTTTAGGTTGTAAATAATTAAAGTTAGTTGTAAATTAAGTTATTTAAATCGTGTATGATCTTATAAAATGCATAACTTTTTCATACGAGGTCGAAACTGCGCGAAATCAGTTGCGTTGGAATCGTATGGACGAGCACTACGCGATGGAGTTTGTTTGGAGTCTTTTGGAGTTAGTGAGAATTTCGGGTAAAATTAAACGCGCGTTTAATTTTATTCGAAATAAAAGCTAAAACGGAAATTAAAACCAAGGTGAGAACTTCTCACTCAATCGAATAGATTTCGATTTTATTTTAAATAGTTAGATTTAAAATATTTGAATGCATGTTTGAATGATGACTGTAAATTATTGATTGTTAAAATAGACATTATGCGCCGTTAGTAAGCGGATGTTATTTAATATAAACATATACCGCGAATATTTCATAAACAGTGAAATTGGTATTATATATAATATCAATATATATATATTGGCATATGTATATATTGCAGTTGTTGATTTCCCGCATTTTTTGTTTAGCGGATGAGACCCTATTACGCCGTTAGTAAGCGGATAATATTTATTAAGAACATATACCGCGATAATTTCGTACTGGAGCGAAATTGGTATTGTGCTAATGTTTTTGGATGCAGGAAACAGGTTGGAGGGATCCAACTGGATTCCTCAACAGTATTTATTTTATTTCAGATATTTTGATATTTGATGGATTATCATATCGATATATGATATCGTTGTTAGTCGTGATTGACTATTTGGTGTGTAGCATCATTGGACCCAGATTTTGGGATTTTAAAATGATCTTTAAAATGATTTTTGAAAATATACTTTATTTCTGGAATTGATCCATTATAAATAAATAAACGTTATAATTTTTAAAGTTATAAAAATTATGGTTTTTGTGAAATATAGTTAAAAAGCTGATTTTTAGAAATACGATTAAAAGTCGATTTTTGAGAAATATGAACTAATGATTTTATAAAATAATTTAGATTGGATTTTTGAATATATGATAAAAGTTTAAATATAGGATTTATAAAATTTGATTATTTTATAAATCGAAATGATGAAATTATAAAGGAATTTAAAGACGTTTTAGAATAATAATATAAACTGATTTATATTTAGAGATTTATAAATGGATATTTATAAATTGAAATATAGACATTATAAAACGAGTTTTTATAAGTGTTTGAATGTAGTGAAAGTGAATTTCATAAATGAATGAAATTTATAGAATTATAAACTGTGAAGTTATAAATGAAATTTATAAATAGTAAGATTATAAATTTGTGAAGTTAATTGAAGAATAGATTTGGTTAAATAAATAAATCTTATAAGTTATAAGGTTTATAAATTGAAAAGTCTTTAAAAAGAACGATTTTGTAAAATAATCGTTTTATAAGTAATTAACTTATAATGTGAACGTTTAGTTTATAATTTAGTTATAAACTGGAATAGGTTAATAAAGGAATTTATAAAAAGGAAGTTTTTATAAATAAATAGAAATGGAATTTATAAACGTTGCTTTATAAATTCACAAACGACTTATTTTGATAAGTTAATTGTTATAACTTATAAATGGAGTTATATTCACGTTTTAGACAGTGAATAATCCTTTAAGTTAAAGTGAATAGAATAAAAGGATGAAATTTGTTAACAAAGTTTATTCACGTTTCTGAACAGTGAATAACACGTTAAAGAAATTGTTTAGAATGTGAATGTTTTAAATAGAATTAAAACGATCTAACAATGTTTTAAAAGGAGTTGAGATTCGAAATCATAGATTTCAACATTTATTGTTGAAATAGACGTTTTCGAGAAATAAAAGGAAACGTGGACTATAACACTGTTGTTATAGTAAATGATTTCCGAAAGGAAATGTTTTGTATAGTATTGGGATTTATATATCTATTTTAATTTCGAATCCCTATACTAGTGATTTTGGGTTGTCGTAATGATGTTTTACGTAACATTCGTTTTGGCCCAAATAAATATGTTTAAGAGAATGATTTTCTTAAAGAATGAATTATATACTTAATTCGATTTAAGTATATTGAATATTTTCCAAGGTTGAAAATAAAAAGATTAGTGAATTACTTATAATTAAATAAGTATGGAAATGTTTTCCAATATGAAGTGAATATTTAGAATTTATCTTTTTGAAGATAAATTGAAATGGATAATTGAAATCGTATATGCATGAATATTTTGGAATATAAATTCATTATGGAATTTATATGTGAAAGTGGAACTTGTTAAAAATAAATATTGATTTATTTTTGAAGTGTTGAAATTATATATATCTTGTAAAGATATTTTGGAAAATAAATAATTTGGAAAATTATTTGGAATCTGGTGATGTGTGCATATCCAGTGATAGTTCAATAACCGACTATCAATATTTCCTTTGAATGGGAAATTGATGTGATTTGTTTGAATTTGAATGCCACACTTATTTTTGAATAAGCGCTCACTATTCGGGTTAACCGGGAAAGGACCATGGGGTCGTATAACCCATTCCGAATATGTGATACGTCGTTATGAATTGCATTTGAAGATCGGTGTTGAAGACCGAGTATTTGTGAAAGCGATAGGATGACCTATCGATTGTCTCTGCACTGGGTAGCTCCTGGTATAGAGATTCCTTAAGTGATGGGAAATTCGATCGGGATTGTGAATACCCGTATTGCAAGGGCTTCGTAAGAAGTGCCTTCGGTTTTGTTCGAGCCCGGAACAAACTTGTATGGATTGTATGTCTGACATTACAAGTTGAGATATAAAGCCGATTTCTTTCAAATATATTTCTGTTGGTGGCGGAGAATTTATTCTTTGCTTAACACCCTTCTTTGAGACGTACGAGCTCAAAGGTTATATAGTTGAAGTTATCAGCGATATATCCCATTTTGGTAATGTGACATGCTGAGTGATGTTGAAATGATCATTGTGTTGATTATTGTGATAGGATCATTTATTTGATCGTCTATCTTAGTGATCATTGTGTTGATCATTTGTTGACCCAAAGCATGGCTTTTGTATAAAGTATGTTTTTGTGGACGTGAATTCGTCGAGCCTCACACCCCGTGAATGGTCAAAACAGGAAAGAAGCAGCAAGGTTATGAGGGGTAGCACCCTTTAGGATGTGTCCATTTCCTTCTGGAAAAGGGTGGTATCATGGTATGGAGCCCAGATACTTACTCATGTTGAAAACACTTTGTTATGATTGTGTGAATTGATTAGAGAGCGCTCTCGGAAAAAGGTCCCAAAGGACCGGGGGATGGCATATTCGGTCAGTTGTTGCTCAGTTAGGAGTAACCCGGCCTTGTGTTGGTAGAGATCCGGTTTGGTTCTCGGGGATGTCCATCCAGAGGCATTCTCAGTGGCAATGGGAAGTTCCTTGGCCTGACCATTTGTTGGAAATCCAATTCCCAATACGAAACGTGTACGGTATTAGTTGTAGAACCTGCTATTCACTTATGGTGGTCACCACTGTTTGGATAGTAGCTATAGTAGGCATACGATAATGGTCGTATGTTGGCTAAGATTTATATTCTACTTTCGAAATGAATTTGTTATACACTATGCACTAATAATAATATCAAATGTTATTTTAAATGCGTATCAAGCATCTTTGACTATCATAAGGAGAAATCTCCTCCGATTCTGCGTTTGCATTGTGTGTGTGTGCGGGAGGCCTTATGGTAGTCTCATTTTTAAAAGCATTGCGAATTGATTTAAAAATATTCCTCTATTTTGATTTTAAAGATAAATAAACTGTTTTGAGTTCTCACACCAGTCACATGACTGACTCGGAGTTTATTGTTTTCCTTCCTAAACTCTGGGTGCCCACAAATTTCCACACGGGCAGTTAAGAGTTAGGTTTATCAGGATATTCTGGATATTCTGGAGTTGCTGGAGGCAAGCTGGATGGCATGGCGTATTACTAGTTTATATAGTATTTCTTTTCCGCTGCACTGTTTGTTGTTGTATGATGTTGTACACTCTGATGATATGATGTAATGAAATGAAATGTAATGTAATAACTGATATAGTTCTTTGTTTAAAGATTATTCATTTATTATTATATGTTGTTCCGCTGCGAATTGTGAGATTCTAATGTTGTTCTGTTGTTTTCTGTTCCGTTCTATGTTCTCTATTCTCTTTTTCTTCTATTTTAAAAATTCTCTGTTTTCTAAAAAATTGTCTATCTTCTTTCTCTCTATTTTCTATCTCTTCTCTCTTCTTTCTTTTTCTTAAATTCTTTTAAAAACCCATAACTATTCGGTTTTTCGGCAACGAAAATCCTATACTGTTACATTTGGTATCAGAGCTGATGGTTAAGCGACAACCATGGTTCTGTAGGGTATTACTCATTAGAGATAGAGTCAGTAGTACTCTAGAATGAGTTTGAGTGTAATAATAGATACGAGTGCGTATTTGTTAGTGAATATGAAATTGTTTTATATTGTGATGATTGGTTTATTGAATGGCATATGAACTTTCGTCAGCGTGGTCCGCAAGACTATGCCAAGGGGTTTCTAAACACTTGAATAGAACAATTCGGCACAATATTGATTTTAAATTGGGTAAATGGAATGATTTTACCTTGAGTATATTTTTATATATAAAGGAATAATTTTTCATAATTATTAAAGTGTATATAAGTTGATTGTTAAGTTGTTTGGATAATCTAAATAAAAGAATAATTGTATAAGCAAAAGAATTATAAGAATTAAAGTTATAATTAATGTGAATTACAATTGTGAAATAAACTTATATACATAAGAAGTGAAACTTTATGGATATATCTATGAATATGAGTTGTGAATAAAAGTGAATTTTAAAGTTAAATGGAATATAACTTAAGTGTTGTTGGATGGAATTGATTTTGGTATCGAAGTAAATAATCAAGTGGATTAAATAAATATGAACTTGAGTTATGTAATAGAATTCAACTTTGTAATTGAATTGAATTAATGGATTGAATGTTAATCAATTAAATGTAAATTTAAGTTGATATAAAATAATGAACATAAGTGTTAATTCATTAAAATTCAAATGTTATTAGAAGTTGAATGAAAATTGAATGAAAATCAATTAAAATTTAAACCGAATTGAATGTATGAATATAAGCAAAGGAATTTGGTTGGAATTAATATACTTTGGTTGTTATTTGATTGTTGATTGATTGTATAAAATTCATTAAGTGTTAATGAAATTGAATTAGTGAAATTTAAAGCTATGAAATTGAATTCAAATTAAAGATAAATAAATTTGAATAGAATTGAATGTGAATTGGATTTAATTAGTGAATGTTAACTAATTGAAATTAATGAGAATGAATGTTAGTAAATTCCAACATTAATGAATCAAATGTGATTTGATATTGAAAATCTGTTTCATTGAATATAAATGAATATTGATTGGTTATGGATGTAATTGGTTGATGGTTGAATATATATTGCATTTGTTGTTTTACTACATGTGCTATGTGACATATATAGTTATTATGGAGATATATGTTGTATATTGAGATTACTTTCATATATGCATATTCTCATGTTGTTTGTTGAGTTTAGTAGGTGCGGATCGCGTTTGCTTCGCATTTGGAGTTCGCTTTAGCGCTATATTAGCCGTATTTGCTTGCTAATAAAATATAAGGTACATATCTCGGATTAAATATCGCACTTTTACACTTTTTTCCCTTCGGGATGCCTCATTACTTGATGAGATGTATATTTGTGATATATATACTGTCATTTTTTTTCCGGATCGAGCCGCGCAAAGGAGACTATGGCGAATTTTTCCGAAAATTTAAGGCGTTAGAAAAATTTGAGAAAATGGGAAAATTTTGAAAACTTTAACTTTGATTTTGGAATTGAAAGTTAAATGATATAGATTGTTTTTGAAAAGATAACTAAGTATGATTCGAAAACTTAGTAAAGTATTGTAAGGAGTTTAATTATGAATTTTGGAAAAATAAATAGATTCTGTAACTTTCTTACTTGTAATTTCGAGGACGAAATTCTTTTAAGGGGGAAAGATTGTAACGACCCAGAATTTTTAATAATTTAAATTTGAATATTTAATTAATTTTAAATATTAATGAGTGAATTTATAAGTCAAATAAATTTTTATTTGAATTTTTGGATTTAATTGGATAATTAAATTAATAAATTAATATGTGAAATTATGGAAATAATTGAAAATTGAGTTAAATATGATTGAAAATAATTTGTAAAATTTTATTTTATCATATTGAAGTTAGAATGATATTTTAGAACTTTTAAAATGGAATTAAAAGTTAATCTGTGAAAATTGAATATTTTAATATTTAATAATCGACTGTAAAATAGTCAATTTTTGAACAGTCTCAGAATTGAACGAAACTAGTTCCATTGGATCCGTAATAGTTAGTTATTACCGGATTTCAATTTTCGTGTCAATCGGAGCTATCGTTTGATCGTGGCAGCTCGAAACGCATTGAATCGTTTTTAATTTAAATTTGACGAGTCAAAATAGCCATTTTTCAAAAAGTCTCGGATCCGACGAAACCAGTTTCATCGGATCCGTAATGTGATATTATTGTAAGGTTTCAAATTTCAAGTCGATTGGATTTACCGTTTGTCCGGTACAAATTAAAACGCCTAGAAATCGATTTAAATCGGTTTAATTCAAATTGAACGTTTTCAGCCATAACTCGCACATACTTCCGAATTAGCTTCCGAAACCTGTTCCATTGTGTCCGGAACGCGGGATAAACCCAAGGTACGCTGGTTACGGCGTCTAAATCGGAGTTCGGAATTCCCGGGATGAATAGTGTTTACGCTAGCTTTTTCTATAAATACAACATCATCTTCATAAATTTAATAAAAAAAATAAAAATAAAACCCTAATTCTATGTTACAGCCGCCACCCATGTTTCAATGGCCAGCATTTCTCCTTCTTTCCCCTCTCATATCTCGAAATCCATTCACTTTTATCACAAACTCTAAACTAAGAAATCGTAGAGCACATCAAGATCTACGATATCAACGGCGATGATCGTGTTTGGAGCTTCGGATTGGCGGCAAATCGAGCTAGAAACTTGCAACTTGCGCACGCAACCCTAGGCTCATCATGAGGCCGAGCTTGCTGGGGTTGGGGCCGAACCTAGCTTGTCTCGAGAGCTTCGTCATGGCGTTGGAGTGATCGAGTTTCGTTGATTATCGAAGGAGAAAATTTAAACCCTAAATCTATGGTAATGGGTTCATGCGTGCGGCTCTACCTGTAGGAGAAGGACGTGAGGAAGGGGGGGGGGGGTTGCGTTCTAGGGTGGAGATGTGGGGTGAGTGGATCCAATGGCAGATAATGGTTTAGGTTGTAAATAATTAAAGTTAGTTGTAAATTAAGTTATTTAAATCGTGTATGATCTTATAAAATGCATAACTTTTTCATACGAGGTCGAAACTGCGCGAAATCAGTTGCGTTGGAATCGTATGGACGAGCACTACGCGATGGAGTTGGTTTGGAGTCGTTTGGAGTTAGTGAGAATTTCGGGTAAAATTAAACGCGCGTTTAATTTTATTCGAAATAAAAGCTAAAACGGAAATTAAAACCAAGGTGAGAACTTCTCACTCAATCGAATAGATTTCGATTTTATTTTAAATAGTTAGATTTAAAATATTTGAATGCATGTTTGAATGATGACTGTAAATTATTGATTGTTAAAATAGACATTATGCGCCGTTAGTAAGCGGATGTTATTTAATATAAACATATACCGCGAATATTTCATAAACAGTGAAATTGGTATTATATATAATATCAATATATATATATTGGCATATGTATATATTGCAGTTGTTGATTTCCCGCATTTTTTGTTTAGCGGATGAGACCCTATTACGCCGTTAGTAAGCGGATAATATTTATTAAGAACATATACCGCGATAATTTCGTACTGGAGCGAAATTGGTATTGTGCTAATGTTTTTGGATGCAGGAAACAGGTTGGAGGGATCCAACTGGATTCCTCAACAGTATTTATTTTATTTCAGATATTTTGATATTTGATGGATTATCATATCGATATATGATATCGTTGTTAGTCGTGATTGACTATTTGGTGTGTAGCATCATTGGACCCAGATTTTGGGATTTTAAAATGATCTTTAAAATGATTTTTGAAAATATACTTTATTTCTGGAATTGATCCATTATAAATAAATAAACGTTATAATTTTTAAAGTTATAAAAATTATGGTTTTTGTGAAATATAGTTAAAAAGCTGATTTTTAGAAATACGATTAAAAGTCGATTTTTGAGAAATATGAACTAATGATTTTATAAAATAATTTAGATTGGATTTTTGAATATATGATAAAAGTTTAAATATAGGATTTATAAAATTTGATTATTTTATAAATCGAAATGATGAAATTATAAAGGAATTTAAAGACGTTTTAGAATAATAATATAAACTGATTTATATTTAGAGATTTATAAATGGATATTTATAAATTGAAATATAGACATTATAAAATGAGTTTTTATAAGTGTTTGAATGTAGTGAAAGTGAATTTCATAAATGAATGAAATTTATAGAATTATAAACTGTGAAGTTATAAATGAAATTATAAATAGTAAGATTATAAATTTGTGAAGTTAATTGAAGAATAGATTTGGTTAAATAAATAAATCTTATAAGTTATAAGGTTTATAAATTGAAAAGTCTTTAAAAAGAACGATTTTGTAAAATAATCGTTTTATAAGTAATTAACTTATAATGTGAACGTTTAGTTTATAATTTAGTTATAAACTGGAATAGGTTAATAAAGGAATTTATAAAAAGGAAGTTTTTATAAATAAATAGAAATGGAATTTATAAACGTTGCTTTATAAATTCACAAACGACTTATTTTGATAAGTTAATTGTTATAACTTATAAATGGAGTTATATTCACGTTTTAGACAGTGAATAATCCTTTAAGTTAAAGTGAATAGAATAAAAGGATGAAATTTGTTAACAAAGTTTATTCACGTTTCTGAACAGTGAATAACACGTTAAAGAAATTGTTTAGAATGTGAATGTTTTAAATAGAATTAAAACGATCTAACAATGTTTTAAAAGGAGTTGAGATTCGAAATCATAGATTTCAACATTTATTGTTGAAATAGACGTTTTCGAGAAATAAAAGGAAATGTGGACTATAACACTATTGTTATAGTAAATGATTTCCGAAAGGAAATGTTTTGTATAGTATTGGGATTTATATATCTATTTTAATTTCGAATCCCTATACTAGTGATTTTGGGTTGTCGTAACGATGTTTTACGTAACATTCGTTTTGGCCCAAATAAATATGTTTAAGAGAATGATTTTCTTAAAGAATGAATTATATACTTAATTCGATTTAAGTATATTGAATATTTTCCAAGGTTGAAAATAAAAAGATTAGTGAATTACTTATAATTAAATAAGTATGGAAATGTTTTCCAATATGAAGTGAATATTTAGAATTTATCTTTTTGAAGATAAATTGAAATGGATAATTGAAATCGTATATGCATGAATATTTTGGAATATAAATTCATTATGGAATTTATATGTGAAAGTGGAACTTGTTAAAAATAAATATTGATTTATTTTTGAAGTGTTGAAATTATATATATCTTGTAAAGATATTTTGGAAAATAAATAATTTGGAAAATTATTTGGAATCTGGTGATGTGTGCATATCCGGTGATAGTTCAATAACCGACTATCAATATTTCCTTTGAATGGGAAATTGATGTGATTTGTTTGAATTTGAATGCCACACTTATTTTTGAATAAGCGCTCACTATTTGGGTTAACCGGGAAAGGACCATGGGGTCGTATAACCCATTCCGAATATGTGATACGTCGTTATGAATTGCATTTGAAGATCGGTGTTGAAGACCGAGTATTTGTGAAAGCGATAGGATGACCTATCGATTGTCTCTGCACTGGGTAGCTCCTGGTATAGAGATTCCTTAAGTGATGGGAAATTCGATCGGGATTGTGAATACCCGTATTGCAAGGGCTTCGTAAGAAGTGCCTTCGGTTTTGTTCGAGCCCGGAACAAACTTGTATGGATTGTATGTCTGACATTACAAGTTGAGATATAAAGCCGATTTCTTTCAAATATATTTCTGTTGGTGGCGGAGAATTTATTCTTTGCTTAACACCCTTCTTTGAGACGTACGAGCTCAAAGGTTATATAGTTGAAGTTATCAGCGATATATCCCATTTTGGTAATGTGACATGCTGAGTGATGTTGAAATGATCATTGTGTTGATTATTGTGATAGGATCATTTATTTGATCGTCTATCTTAGTGATCATTGTGTTGATCATTTGTTGACCCAAAGCATGGCTTTTGTATAAAGTATGTTTTTGTGGACGTGAATTCGTCGAGCCTCACACCCCGTGAATGGTCAAAACAGGAAAGAAGCAGCAAGGTTATGAGGGGTAGCACCCTTTAGGATGTGTCCATTTCCTTCTGGAAAAGGGTGGTATCATGGTATGGAGCCCAGATACTTACTCATGTTGAAAACACTTTGTTATGATTGTGTGAATTGATTAGAGAGCGCTCTCGGAAAAAGGTCCCAAAGGACCGGGGGATGGCATATTCGGTCAGTTGTTGCTCAGTTAGGAGTAACCCGGCCTTGTGTTGGTAGAGATCCGGTTTGGTTCTCGGGGATGTCCATCCAGAGGCATTCTCAGTGGCAATGGGAAGTTCCTTGGCCTGACCATTTGTTGGAAATCCAATTCCCAATAAGAAACGTGTACGGTATTAGTTGTAGAACCTGCTATTCACTTATGGTGGTCACCACTGTTTGGATAGTAGCTATAGTAGGCATACGATAATGGTCGTATGTTGGCTAAGATTTATATTCTACTTTCGAAATGAATTTGTTATACACTATGCACTAATAATAATATCAAATGTTATTTTAAATGCGTATCAAGCATCTTTGACTATCATAAGGAGAAATCTCCTCCGATTCTGCGTTTGCATTGTGTGTGTGTGTGCGGGAGGCCTTATGGTAGTCTCATTTTTAAAAGCATTGCGAATTGATTTAAAAATATTCCTCTATTTTGATTTTAAAGATAAATAAACTGTTTTGAGTTCTCACACCAGTCACATGACTGACTCGGAGTTTATTGTTTTCCTTCCTAAACTCTGGGTGCCCACAAATTTCCACACGGGCAGTTAAGAGTTAGGTTTATCAGGATATTCTGGATATTCTGGAGTTGCTGGAGGCAAGCTGGATGGCATGGCGTATTACTAGTTTATATAGTATTTCTTTTCCGCTGCACTGTTTGTTGTTGTATGATGTTGTACACTCTGATGATATGATGTAATGAAATGAAATGTAATGTAATAACTGATATAGTTCTTTGTTTAAAGATTATTCATTTATTATTATATGTTGTTCCGCTGCGAATTGTGAGATTCTAATGTTGTTCTGTTGTTTTCTGTTCCGTTCTATGTTCTCTATTCTCTTTTTCTTCTATTTTAAAAATTCTCTGTTTTCTAAAAAATTGTCTATCTTCTTTCTCTCTATTTTCTATCTCTTCTCTCTTCTTTCTTTTTCTTAAATTCTTTTAAAAACCCATAACTATTCGGTTTTTCGGCAACGAAAATCCTATACTGTTACAATTAATTAACTTCCTAATGCAACTTGGTTAAGGTTAAACCAAATTGTTTAAGAGTTAAACCCTAACAAATTAAATAATCCACTAATTACTTAATAATTAATTAACAATTAATCTTAATTAAATAACTATTAATCACTTAATTACTTCTTAACCATATAAAACATTAATTAAAACTTTATTAATTAATTTACAGTCATTAACTCAACTTAAATGATGATTAACCTTTATTCACTTTCTTAATTACCAATTTAGTGCAAATTGACTTTTAATTAATTAATTATATTACAACTTGATAACTTTTTAACATTACTAATTAAGTTTAAAATACTTTGTAAACTAATTTCAAATTTTAAAAAATTTGAAACAGAATTTCAAACCTTTGCCGAATTGCATCCATGGCGACTGTCGCTATGAGTGCAGTTTTCTCTAACCACCTTTAAGCGAAGCCACTTTAATAAAACCATACTATTTCATGATTAAAACATACCTTTGTAAACTTTTACACTTTTAAACCAATTGCGCAAGCTTTAACCAAAATCTAAACTTTATACTCTTGAAACGAGTTTGATTTCAAATCAGATCTCAAATCCATCACGACTGCATATAAAGTTTCAACTTAGTTTTCAACCCATCATGACTATACTCAAATTCATCATCAATACTTTTTATTCACACATCACATATACCAATATATATACAATTACCAACTTTGCAATAACACATCCATTCAAGTGCTAACACTAACCCATACATTAACACTTATCATCACATTTCAAACATGCCAAGATCCAACATATATACAACATACGTATTGCTAAGGATCAACATAACATATAAAGAAAAGTTCTTTTCCAAAAGATTAGGAACTTACTCACCGAAAGCTATCCAAACACTCGCTAAATTGGAGTATGATATGGCACTTCCATTCCTAAGCAACAAGATGGAGTCTTGAACCTTGAATGCACTAGGTAGGCTAGGCCTTAAAGGGAAGAGGAAGCTAGACTTGTTTTGGTAAGGTGGATTGACTTCGGATAAACATCGATCTCGATTATAAACTCAAAATGGATCATTTTACAACTAACTTCTAGACTATCTTACTCGTAGAATTTCAGAAAGGACGCTAATAGGAAGTAATTGGAGTTTCTTTTCTCTATCATTTCATAAAATACTCATTTTCAATCGGTTTTGAAGAAGTTATGATCAAAAAAATAAGAGCAATTTCAGACTTGAAATTTCAGTTGAAAAATTGTTTTGCAAAGAGACTGAGTATTTTGACATAGCAATGATAGAAATTTAAAAAAATGGTCAACTAAAATGTTAAGGTCATTACCATTTCAAACGGTTTATTTGAGTTCGAAATGAGGAAGAAAAGGCTGGTAGAAAGAGGAGAAAAAATGGAGAAACATATGGGCTATTTATAGGCCAGATTTCTCACCTAATCGCTTTGTCAAATCACATCACAAATAGTTTATAATGTATATATATAACTATGTTTAATCATATCTCTCTTATATATATAATTATGTTTAGTCACATCACTTTCTTTTATATATGTATATAGTTATTATATTTAGTCACATCACTTTCTTATATATATTGTAACAGCCCGCAAATCTGTACCCCTTGAGTCAGCACTATTCTACCTAAATCAACTCAAGTTGTACAGAAATACGAACTATTTGGGTTAAAGAAGAAGAGGTAGAAGAAGAAAATAAAAATCAACATCAGATCTAACCATCGCAGCGGAATAAAATATAATAGATAATAAATAATCTTTACTCAACAATCAAATATATCTGTTTATATATTACATTATCAGAGTACATCAATCAATGTTCAACGTCAATAACATACAACTGGATACACAACAACTCAACACAGCGGAATATATATATAAGTAAGTACGAGAGTACGTATCGTCATCCTGCTCGTCCCTTGAGCTCCACAGCATCATATCCTGTATTCTATAATACTCGGTCTGACCCGAGCATTACAGTTAAATAACACCCGAGTCAGTCTAGAATACCAGGGTGAGAAAATCACACTCAATTAATTATTAAAGTTTCAAAAATCCTTTTGAAAACAAAAGCATCTCGTAAGACCACGCCACAAATAAACATGTCGGGTTTTTACCTTACGATAGCTAAAACACCTTTTATAGAAATCCTCTGATATTAAAATAGGGTCTATATACAAATAATTATAAAATAGCCGAAACTGTTACATGATTAAATTCCAGCTTCTAGCCACAGAGTGGGTAATACAAACAAAACTCGTACAAGGCTCATAGGGAGAATGTGTGACGCCCCACCTCTGTACCCACACTAGCCAAGGACACTACGGTGTAATGTCGTCAACTAGCACGGAGAATAAGGCTGTTGAGGAGCGACCATCCGTGTAATTGCTTTGTGCGAGCACCGATATGTCAGATAGTACAACATGCATTTAGAGGAGGAAATCCGACACATCGATACAAACTCAAAGCTACTACACAGTGGCTATAATATCTTCAGAAACAAATATAGAAATAAGCATAACATAAATCAGTCACAGATAATTCGTATCACAAAGGCGGAAATAGATATGAATATTACACATAAAAGTGTATATCAAAGTAGTGGTCAAACAAGATCCACATTAACACAAAAGAATAGATACAAGTGCTAGACAAAAGAATATGTATACATCAAGGAGTCTATATCTCAAAGGTATACAACAAAAACTACTAATCTAAGTGTTAGCCAAAAGTCAGAAGATGGTTCCAGATAGGAAGTCATGAGGAAGCACCAGCAATATCTCAGTCTGACCCGAGTATTATTTAATAAGAAAATAATAAACGGATTAGTCTAGCTATAAATATCTGATGAAATGATATAGAGTAAGAGATATGGCAAAATCGAATAATAACCAAAATGCCATACTATGATAAGTGTGTTATTGAAAATCAACAAGAGATTAATCAATATCACAAGAATCTTCTCAAAGATAAAAAGGAATGTCATACTCTATATTTTTATTCACAAAAAGTTAATGGCACGCAAATTCACCAATGCACAAATAATGATAAAGCATATCAATGTAAATCACGAAAATTGTTGAAACACAAATTCTAAAAATCAATCAATAGAAATCCAGAAATCACAAAAAGGGGAAAGAGGTCTGTCACTAGAACGGGAGCATAAAAACTCACCAACACGTGTATCACTAAAACGGAAAGCTATTCCATGGTTGCGAACCAATGAGCCGAGGCTCCATTAAAACGGCCCGAAGACCATGAGCCGAAGCTCCACTAAAACGGCCCGAAGGCCATGAGCCGAAGCTCCACTAAAACAGCCCGAAGACCATGGGTCGCTACCCCACCAAGCCGAAGCTCCACTAAAATTAGGGTTTAGTCTCCCTCGTAGACAAAGAGACATCGCACATTGCTAGTCTAAATCACAAAATGATCATCATTGATCGATAAGTGTAAATTACACTAAGCTAGTAAATAAATGATTTTAGCTTCATGTCTCATAACCACTAGCTTAACTTAATTATTTACGAACAAATTGTAGACATCCACTCGAGGTTAAGTTTCAATTACACGAAGCTAGTAAATATATGAGTTTAGCTTCATGTCCTATAACCACTAGCTTAACTTAAATATTTACGAACAGATTGTAAATTTCCACTCGAAATTGTCACAAGAGGTTCGATCGAACAAGTCCAAGAATTAACCGATGAACTAAATGCAAGCATTTCATACCACTTGTTTTACTAAGTCGTTTAAACAAATTTCTCATACGAGTGAGGTAAAGGTTTGTATATATTAATAGATTGGAAAACGGTTTAAGAAACGAGCTTTGTAGTAAATAGTGTTGAAATCATTTTGATGAAAGAGTTTTTGATATTTACTATTAGTATTGAAAACCTTTATATATTTTTAAAGTGAAATCACAAAAATGATTGTAGAACAATCAATCACCAAAATTCACATTCGAAGACGTGAATAAAATCCAAAGAAATCGATACTGAATCCATTAAAATGGATATTCTCAAAAATCCCAAAGAAAATGTCATCAAAGTCGATAATAAATGATAGCAACAAAAGGGAATCAACACGAATCGATTAAAGTTGGAAATTCAAGCTAAATAGGCAAATAGGCAAAAAACTGCAGATTTAGACGTCTGAATCTGGAAAATAAAATATTTTCCAAAACAGAATTCAGACGTCTGAAATACAGATTCAAACGTCTGAAATAGGCACTTTTTAGCCTATTTCCTTTTTGGTTCAAAACGAACAAATTCAGACGTATGAAATCCAGATTCAGACGTCTGAAATACAAATTCAGACATCTGAAATACAGATTCAGATGTCTGAAACTGTATTTCAGAGCATTTCCTGAACCTCGACCAAAAATGGCCAAATGAATATCGGAAGCGATCGGGCAAGCAAATGACGACAAAGGATTTACGCCACGCGACAACCCAACCTTAACGGCTCTTCAATACACCTCAAATATCAATGTCCAAATATCCATAATAGGATTTTCATAGATTTTGATTTCAAAACACCAAAAATTAGAATATACACAAAATAAATCCAAACAAAAATCAATTGCACAAGAATAAGTGTTAGGAATTCATATCTAACAATCGAAGATAATTATAGACGAAGATGTGAGATAAAAATCTCACCTTTGAACCCAAAACAAATGAAGAAGAAGCTATAAAGCAAAGGCAAGGACAATCACTCTTCAATTCTAACCCAACAAGCTTGAATCTAAGCTAAAAAGAGAAACATTTCTTAAGTTAGGTTTAGGAATTTCTGAACTTGATAAGAGAATGAGTTGGAGAAGAAGAAGAGGAGGCTTACCAAAGCTTCTTCTATTGATTTGGAGCTAGAACTTGATTTGTAGATGGAAACTAGGGCTTGGAGTTTTAATTTCCCATTCCTCTCTCCATTTTTGGTGAAGCTTGAGTGTTAGGAAAAATAAGAATGAAGTGAAGAGGAGAGGTGGACTGAGCTAGGGCTTAAGAGAGGTTAATGGGCTGAAACCCAACCCAAAGCCCTAGGTGAAAAAGTAGCAAAATTCTACTATCTCCAAACATATCGAAGTTTATACTCAAAAAGATCGCAAACATCATTTTGAACTCAATGGGGGTGGTCTCGAGTCCTAATTCGACTGTTTGTAAAAAAGTTGGCTTTCGGACTAAAATCCGACGAACGATGAAATATTTAAATATACAATCGATAAATATGCGGGTTGTTACAGATTCCCCTCCTTAAAGAAATTGCGTCCTCGCAATACATAAGAAGAAAATAAAGAGTAACAACCATAAAAGCATATCAACACAAAAGAAAATTTGAAACAAGAAGTTCACCTCAGAGGGCACGGGAAAGTAAGTCCGGATGTGTTCGCTCGATAAACTCTCTAAATTCTCAAGAGCAATCCTTCGGATTTGTGGACCATTGAACTTTCACAAGAAGTACATCTTTATTTCGAAGGCGCTTAACGTCCGAAGCAATGATGCGAATAAAATGTTGCCCATAAGTCAAATTAGGTGAAACTTCGATTTCTTCCATAACACCGGGCTCAAGAATAGAATCGGAATCTCGAAGGCATTTCCGTAATAGAGAAACGTGAAACACGTCATGAATAGCAAAAAATTGAGCTGGTAATAAAAGGCGATAAGCCACAGAACCAATAAGTTCGGTGATGGGAAATGGACCAATATATCTAGGTGCTAACTTTCCCGATCGACTGAAACGTACAACACCCTTCATAGGTGAAACACGGATAAACACAAGATCTCCCACAGAAAATTCTAATTTTCTTCTCCGGTTATCAGCATAGGATTTTTGTCTGCTCTGGGCTTCTTTCATCCTATGACGAATAATGTCAATCTTTTCTGTGGAATCACGAATAAAATTTGGACCTAAAACCAGCTTGTCACCGGCCTCAAGCCAACAAGAAGGAGATTGGCATGGCCTTCCATAGAGTGCCTCGAAAGGCGCCATGCCAATACTAGATTGGAAGCTATTATTATAGGAAAACTCAACAAGAGAAATATGATTTTCCCAACTTCCACCAAATTCAAGAACACATGCATGAAGAAGATCTTCAAGAGTTTGATTCACATGCTCGGTTTGTCCATCGGACTAAGGACGATAAGCGGTGCTAAAATTAAGCTTCGTTCCCAAAGCTTTTTGAAGACTCTTCCAAAATCCACTAGTAAACTATGGATCACGATCACTAACAATAGAAGAAGGAACTCTAGGCAATTTTACAATTTCTTTAATAAAGAGTTTGGCCAGAAGAGGAACGGTTCGGTTGGACCGAACGGGAATAAAATGGGCGGAATTAGTAAGTCTATCAACTACCACCCATAAGCTATCATGACCCGAGCGAGAACAGGGAAGGCCGTCTATAAAATCCATGGAAATTTGGTCCCACTTCCAAATTGGAATTTCCAAAGGTTGCAATAACTCACTAGGCCTTTGATGTTCGGCCTTAATATGTTGGCAAGTCATGCAACGCTTAACAAAGTTATCAATACCAGATTTCATCCCCTCCCAATAATAAAGTCGCTTCATATCCGCGTACATTTTACTACTACCGGGATGAATGGTAAATTTAGAACGATGAGAATCTTATAAAATGTCTTTACGAAGATTACTAATATTTGGCACGATAAGTCTATCAAATTTTCGAATACCGCCACGAACATCAATATCAAAGTCTTTCAAACCTTCAATATCAATTTTATCCCTAAAATTCTGGCTAAGAAGAGCCAATTCGGGATCTACCCTTTGAGCTTCAATGATGCAGTTTATAAGAGAAGGATGACCCTCAAGGCTACATAAAGCAAGAGATGAACATAAATCGGATACACAATCTCTAACCTCACAAGTGTATAAAATCTCGAGATCATTCTATTCGGATATCATCATGGAAACGGCCGTCTGTTGCTTACGACTAAGCGCATCAACAACACATTTCCCTTTTCGGGAGTATAAATAATATCAAGATCATAAGATGCAAGGAATCTCGAACCAACATTAAGTTCCTTATTAGAAAATAAACATTTTCAAAAATTATGATCGGAGTGGAGAACGAATTTCTCCCCAAAAATAAATGATGATGCCAAATTTCTAAAAGTAAAATCAATGGCCGCGAGCACTAGATCATGAGTGGCATACCTAGTTTCGATAGGCTTTAATGATTTAGAAACATAAGTGATAGCACGTTCTCTTTTGCAAGGGAACGTCATCCAAACCAATACGACTAGTATATGTATAATTGAATTAATTTTGGAAGTGATCAATCTTGTTTATGAATGATAGAATGGTGATTAAATGTCTTAAATTAATTGATATTTCTGATATGAAATGTTATGTGATATGACATGATTAGGTGGATAATGATAATGTAGTTCTTTATCGATGATAAATTGATGTGTATAAGTGACATCTTGTATAATGGAATAACTTGGGTTGTGATGACATAAGAATCAAAGAGACCGGAGTCGGGTATTAGTAAATACCCGCATCCACTTCGATTCTTTATAAATTTATATGTGAAATCAATAGGATGGAATGGAATGATTTAAGTGTATTGGACCATTTAATTTAAGTTTTGGAACTTAGGAAAGGATGTGAGAAATAAGTGTTGTCCATAACAAATTGTGAATTTGCAAATTGATATGAGTTACCTGGGTTTTATATAGGTTTTATGCTTTGGTATATGTTGGATAAGTTTACTCATGCTGGTTTCCAGCCTGACCCGGGTGTTACTTTGATGTAATGCTCGGGTCAGACTGAGTATTACAGATTTCTAGGTAAGATGTTCTGGAGCTCAAGAGACGAGCTGGATGGCAGGAACGTATGGAGTGTTTCCGTTGTGATATAATGATGTATATCTGGTACATGTTGATTGTATATGTCCAGTGTTTGTATATATGTTGTAACTCTGATTTATTTAAAATATAATTGACTGATACAGTTTCCTTTGTGTAAAGAATATTATTTGTTATTATATTTTGATCCGCTGCGAATGTGAGGTTTCTTTGACTTGTTTCTGTTTCTTCTTCTTTCTCTTTTCTTCTTTTCCTAACTATCTGGAATTTTCGAGATCGAAAATGTCGGGTCGTTACATTTGGTATCAAAACGAGGTTAAGTGAGAACCTTGGCTCTGGTGGGATACTCATTTAGGATAAGGGTAAGTGGTACCCTAGGATGAGTTGAGTGTGTGTGTGTGTGTGTGCATGAGAGCGTACTTGTTATTTTCTTAAATAAAGATTTTAAATGATTTTATATAAGAATATATTTTGATACATAAAGTAATTTTTTTCTTTCTAATTAATATTAGGTAATTGGTCGTTAAATTATTGGAACTAAATTAAGAAGTAATAGAAACACAACCAAACTGAAATTAAAATTGAATAAATATAAGTTTGAAATGAACTCAAACTGAAATTAAATTCTTGAATTTGGGAAGGAGTTTCAGAATTAGATAATAATAAATTGGTTTTCTGATATGATACTCTGGATTATTATCATAAATAATTGTTGTGTTTAATAATATAATGTGTATTAATGAGTAAGAAAAATGAAATGTTTCAAGGAAGTAAAACATTTGGGCAAGTATGACTTATAAATTGAAATTGAAGTTGGTTTTAAATTGTGAAGTTTTAAATCTGGGTCCAGAATTTGAAAATGGTTTCAAAGTGATAAGGAAATAATAAATAATATTATTAATGAATTTGAATAAAAGGGTCCTATTCCAAACAAGAGTTGTTTGAAATTGAAAAAAATTGTTTTGAATTAAAAACCAAAGGTGGTTTAAAATTTAAGGATAACTTGGTGTGCAAAGGAAATAATATGTATACATGAGGAGCATACATAATGTCAAAGATGGTTTGAAATAAAACTCTAAATGTTGAGTTTTAAATTTGGAATGAGATGTGAAAACCCAAAGTGATAAGTTTTTGAACTTATAGGTGGGAAAGTATTTTGAAATTTGAAGTGGGAATTCAAATTTGAGTAGGGTTAACTGGATTAACTAAATTGAATTTAACATAGAAGAAGTTAAATAAGTTTGAATGAACAACCTGAATTGGAAAATTCAAGATGAAATTGGGATTTAACTTGGGAAGTTAAAATGGTTGATTTGAATGGGGAGTTTGTGTGATCTCAAAATGGGTTTGAGATCTGGAAATTGGAAATGGATGAATGTTTTAAAATAATTTGAATGATACCATCCTGTTGTTATTAATAATCTTTAAGCTGAAATTGGATTTGTTCAAATGAATGAAGAAATGGGATGTGGTAATATATCCATTACTAAGATAAGATGGAATTTGGATTCAGAATTAAATGGTTTAAAGATATAAGTTGATTTGATTTAAAGGATTAAATCAATTTTAAAAATTTTAACTCGAATTTATAATTCAAAATGGTTTAGAATAGAGATTTGAATTGAATTATTTCAAATTAAATTTGATTTGAATTAATTAGAATTGAGATTGAAGATAGATAAGTTAAAAAAATTAAATGGAAAATTGAATTGGATTGATTTGAAATGAAATTGAAGTTGAATAACTTCATATTCAAATGGGAATTGGGATAAATTCAAACAGGAATTGAGATGATTTGAAATTGAAGTGGGTTCAATTTCAAATTAGTCCGAATTGATTTGAATAATTTGGAATTATAATTAAAGTTGAATAGGTTTAAAATCAAATGGAATTTGATTTGAATTTGGAAAGAAATTGAGAATAATTCAACTTCAATTGGGGATAAATCAAGTTCGAGGGAAATTGAAGTTATTTAAATTGGAACCGAGTCAATTTAAATGGGAGTGGAAATTTAAATCGACTGGTAATGGAGGTTGGGAATTGAACAGTTCGGCTCTGGACTATTTTCAACATAAATTGTTTTAATATAAATCTATTTTTCCAAGTCATTTACTATATACAATCTTTCTTTTAGAAGCCCAAACTATTTTATACTTATTTTACAATTATTTTGGAACTATTTAACTATTTTACAACTGTTTTATAAACCAATTACTATATCTCAACTACTTTATAACTGATTACTATTTTACAACTATTTTACTATTATTTAAAATTTCTATAACTATTTGACTATTTTCCAACTATTTTACAATTACTTAACTATTTTACAATATTTTACAAACTAATAATTATTTTTCAACTACTTATCTATTTTTAACTTTTCAAGATATTTTCTAAAATTAAGCTGGACAGAGTTTAAACTGTTTATGATTATATACCCAATTGAGATAAGAATAGAAGTGATAATCCAAATGGGATTGAAGCCATTGTGAATAAGTAAATATGAATAGAAAGAAGAATTGATTTGGCCAATAGTCAAAAGATAGATACGTAGAATGTACGTACATTATTCTATTTGCATAGTGATTTGATCTAGATTCGAGCAGAATTTCGAGATAATTATATCGATCCGAGCTGGGATTTTTCACTCGATTTTCGACGGTGAACCTAGATATGGATTGTTGATTGGTTCTGGATATTCTCTATCATAGTTATGGCTATGAAAGGAGAATGACGGTTTCTGATCAAGAAACCAGATCTGAGTCCGCATTAGGAAGTCGGGTAGACAATACTAGTTTGGAAGTGAAATTGTATGATCGAGTGAGCGATCAGATTGGTATAGCGTACGAATGACATGTGTACATCGTAAGGGTTTGAATGAAATTAATACTGGGAATTTGTGAATAAGAAATGTGAAATGGTTTTTAAAATGAAAGGTATATTTTTTGAAATATATGATGAAATAAAGTGGAAATTGGATATTTCTATGGTAAAAATTTACTTTATGGAAGTAAGTAATTTGGTAAGTGACTTTAAAGAGTAATCAAATTTGAATATTTGATTTGGGATAAACAAAGCTATATATCTTTGTTATATAATATAAATCTCCCCTTGTTGAATCTATTGCTGGAAGAAAAGGATTCTTGAAAGTATTTGAAGTATAAAAGGAGTTATATACAAGATTGAAATGATCCAAAGTTTTAAAGATTATATATATCTGAATATATGTATATATATATAAAGGATCTTATGAGGATTTTGGAAAAAGGTTTTGGGAACCTTTGGATTTGGAAAGGCTTTTGATTTTTGGGTAAAATCAATATTGAAATTTGGAAAGCCTAGTTTGAGAATTATCGATTTTGGGATAATCGATTTTGTGTAAAGGACCCTTGTATGAGGTCATAATAGGTGTATGAGTTGAAGGATACTATATGTGTATAGTATAAAGTGTTTTGATAATGGCTTTGGGGAAAAAGGCGCTCCCTTAAAATGAACTTCTCAGGAGTGTCACCGGGTGGTGCTGCCTTGAGACTCAAGGAGGGTTCTAAAGTTGATCATGTGAGGATTCCGGACAAAACTAGTTTTTGAGGATTATGAGTAGAGTATACCATAGCGAAAGTCCTGTGTGCCGCTGAGAGCCAACAGTCTGCGTTTGACTTTATATCGGTAGACTGCGACCTATGGTAACATAGCGAAAGTCGTGTGTGCCGCTGAGAGCCAACAGTCTGCGTTTGATTTATATCGGTAGACTGCGACCTATGGTAATATAGCGAAAGTCGTGTGTGCCGCTGAGAGCCAACAGTCTGCGTTTGATTTTATATTAGTAGACTGCGACCTATGTAGGAGTGGAGAAGTTTCATTTTGACAGCGAAAATCGTGTGTGCCGCTGAGAGCCAACAGTTACATGGACTTTTGCTGTGATGGCAACGTAACCCTGGATGTAACTGTCATTATTATGGGTTCCATGGCGTAATCGAGGGGCGCGGAGTGCCTACAGCTACATGGACTTTTGCTGCGATGGCAACGTAACCCAGGATGTAACTACGACCATGGATGGGAGTGATGATTTCCAGAGCATCCTCACCAAAAGATATTCTCTTTATTTTCAAAAACGATTTCTATATTTTTAATAAAATATTTTCCAAATATTTTCACTAGGTGTTGAAAATGGGTTTACCAAGTACTTGTAGATTTTCAGTACTACGCCTGATCAACATATGATCGAATTTCCGTGAGAACAAGGATGGACCTGTTGAGACATCGAGTTATAAAAGTGTTTTTATAAAAACTATTTTGGCAATATTATATAGATTTTAAAGGTGTTTGAAAAATTATCAAAGAATATTTTAACTGGTTTTAAAATATTTAATAAATTATGGCTTTGTTCCTTTTCGAGGACGAAAAGACTCAAAGGGGGGAGGAATGTGATAACCCGGATTTTGGAGTATCTGTTAATTTATAACTAACGGGGTTAATTAATAAAAATTTTGATTTATGTTTGATTGAAAAAACAACTTGGGTAGTTAGAATATATTCGGATATGTATGTAAACGAATAAATTCTGATAATACAAATTTCTATTTCAAAGCAAAATAAGGAATGATTGCCCTATTAAATAAATATTGTAGTAAATAAATTAGATTTAAAAATTCTATGTTTTATAAATTATTTATAAGTGTACAATTGGAAAACAATATCATTTTTCTTTTAAGTTATATATATTTGAAATTTAAATTTATATTTCTTAACAACAAAGATAATTTCTTATTTGTTTAAAATATATTTTTGTTTAAATTTAAAATAAGATTTAACTAAAGGATTATATTCTTTTAATATACTTTCATTTTGACTTTAAAATTTATTAATGAAGACATTAACTTATTAATACTATAAGTAACAAGATTAATATAAAAAGTGTATTAGGACCTTTGTAAGCATATAAAACAAGTTGGAACATTTGTAAATAAATGAATACTTGTAAGTACAATTGTCACTTAAGTATTATAAAATAGAACAAGTGGCATTCTTTTTTTTAAAAAAAATAATAAACAAAAATAAGTAAGTTTTAAAGAAAACCAAGCCACAAATTTTCTCAGTTTAGAACTTTCTCAACTTATATTCTGTTCATCTTCAAGTAAAAGGAAAAAACAACAATTTTCAAACCAGAAATCAATTATATTCAAACTACAGAAATCAAAACAAGAAATCAACCATTTTCAAATCTGCAACCTGTAGCAAAATCATCAGCAAGCAAGGTTTCAATTTCAAGTAAAATCATCTCAACAACAAAGATTTTCAGTTTCAAAACCATAGCATTCAAGTGTTTTCCCAAGATCAAAAGCATTCAGTTTTCAAAAATCGGGCATTGTAGTTTCAGTCGCTCTCTGTTTAAAGCACATAGAGGTAAGTAGACTGCTACTTTTGATTATGTTTTAAACCTGTTAGAAATTGATGCTTGTGTTAAACATTGAACAACCTTGTGGAAACTTGTTTGCATGGTGAGATTTTGTTTGTATATAAATAAATATGCAGATATTTGAACATGCATGCCTGTATAAACCCTCTGTTCTTAGTTACAGGATTATAATTCAAGTTTAAAAACGTAGTTACACTTCTTATAGAGTAAATTAAGCTAAGTTCTTAAAAAGAGAAATGATCAAAGCTATGTAATTTCATTTCTTAAAAGAACTGCTGGTAAAAACATTAAGAGAATATTGTGGAATAATGATTTTTCAATAAAGTCATTATCTATTAGAAAAATCAAATACGTGGATTTTAAAATCTGATTATATAATCAGAATCGTGTTTCGAAATAGTGATTTTAGGTGTAGGTCACTTGATTTACAAGCTTGTGGTTATCGAGGATTTTCAGGTTGAACGAAATTGGGGTTATGTCCAAATCAAGGCGATCGGGGAATCTAGTAGGGTCAGGGTTTAGGTCGAAGGGAGGTTGTAGTTCAAGGATCATGGGAAAATTGGTGGCAAAATTTTTACGTCTCGGTGGTGATGGCAAAATGGCAATGTAGGGTTTAAGCCTGTTTTTTTATCAACGTTGTTTGAAGGGTTTTTACGACGTCGGGACTGGATTGAGTTTGATCGCGAGGCGAGGGATCGTGAGGTGGTGAAATGGTGATGCTATGGGAAGGATGTCGTGGGTTCTAGTGACGAATTCGTCGTCGACGAGAAGGTTTGGACGAGGGTGTTCAGTTCCAGTTTCGTTCGAATATCTCGATTTTCGATTGATTGTCGATTTTAGTATTCTGGGTTATCGAGGGCAGTGGTGTAGTTGCCGATGACATGTGGATGGTCAATGTAACAACCCGCATATTTATCGAGCTTGTATTTAAATATTTTATTTAAATATTTATTCGTTAATCGGATTTTGGTCCGAAAAGTTACTTTTTGCAAACGGTCAAATTAGGACTCGAAACCACTTCCATTGAGTTCGAAATGCCGTTTACAACTTTTTTAAGTATAAGCATCGATAGGTTTGGAGTTAGTGAAATTTCACTAACTTTTCCCGCTTTGGACTTTGGGTTAGTTTAGCCTATTAAGCCCAAGTTCCAACCCTCTTCTCCTCACTCTTCATAAATTTCCTAGCTAATCAAGCTTTGGCATTAATGGTGGAGGGAATGGGAAATTAAAATTCCAAAACTCAAATTCAATTGCAATCCATCTTCCTACTCCAAATTCAAGAAGAAGACATTGGATTCAAGCTTCTTGTGCTTAGATAGAAGAAGGATTGATTCTTGCTTGCTTAAAACTTCATTTTCATTGATATTTGGTGCAAAGGTGAGATTTTTATCTCACAATTCTAGCCTATAACTATATTGGACTATTTGGAATGATTCCCTATCATGTTTGCACGCACATTTGCATTTGGTTTGGATTGGATTGGCGAAAAACTCCAATTTTTAGCGTTTTGGTGAATTTCCTGCATTTAAGTCGTTCTGCCCGGATTTGGCTCGCTCGGAGTTAGGTCGTAGGTCTCAAGGTCGCTAGGTCGTGGGTCGTTTGGGTCTAGGTCGCTCGGCATGACTCTGGGTCATCAAAATGCTTATTTGAGTTAGGTCGCGCCTCTTTTAGGTCGCGTCTCCTTTAGGTCGCGCCTCTTTTAGGTCGCGTCTCCTTTAGCTCGCGCCTCTTTTAGGTCGTGTCTCCTTTAGGTCGCGCCTCTTTTAGGTCGCGTCTCTTTTAGGTCGCGCCTCCTTTAGGTCGCGCCTCTTTTAGGTCGCGCCTCCTTTAGGTCGCTCTCCGCTGGAACCCTTAAGTCGTTTGGCCTTAGGTCTTTGCACCATTAGGTCGTTGGAAACCACTTGATCGTATGACCTTGTTAGGTCGTTAGGTCGCGATGGCTTTAAGTCGCACACCTATTAGGTCGTTCGCCCCTTTTTGTCGTTAGGTCGCTCGACTGTTTATGTCGTTAGGTCGCGAACCCACTTAGGTCGCTTAACCTTATTTTCCTCTAGGTCGCGTGGCCTTTAGACCCTTAGGTCGTGAGCAGTTAGGTCGTTAGACCTAGGTTGCCTTTTCCCCTTAGGTCGTTGGACCGATAGGTCGCTTCACCTGTGCTCACGTTAGGTCGTTCGACCCATTCATCTTTAGGTCGTTCCACTTGCCTATCTCGTAGGTCGCATTCCACCTAGGTCGCGTGAACCTATAGGTCGTTGGACCCTTAACTTTTAGGTCGTTAGACCTCATTTTGTCTTCACTAGGTCGTACCATTTTGGACGGGGCGCTGCCCCGCACCCCGCCGGGGGCGCTGCTCCCTGGACCCCCGCGACCTGACCGGGCAGGTCGAACCCCGTAAGCTGGGGCGTTGCCCCGGCACCCCCACCTTGGGGGGTTGCCACCCCCCCTGAACCCCCCCTCCGTAGGGGATCTTATCTGAAAAACATTGAGCTGATTTCCTTAGATTTTATTCACATCTCCGTATGCGATTTTTGTGACTGATTGTTTCTACACTTGCTTATGTGTTTTGTCACTTTATAATATAAAGGTTTCAATACTAGTAGTAAATATCAAAATTCTTTTAACAAACAATTTCAACTCTATTTTTAATAACAAAGCTCTTTTCTTAAACCGTTTTCCAATCTATTAGTATATACAAACCTTTACCTCACTCGGATGAGAAATCTAATTAAACGACTTAGTGAAACAAGTGGTATGAAACACTTGCGTTCACTTCATCGGTTAATTCTTGGACTTGTTCGATTGAACCTCTTGTGACAATTTTATTAGTGAAGATTTACAGTTTGTTCGTAAATATTTAAGTTAAGCAAGTGGTTATGGGACATGAAGCTAAAATTCTATATTTACTAGCTTAGTGTAATTGACACTTCTCGTTGATCATGACGATCATTCTGATGATTTAGACTAGCAACTGTGCGATGTCTCTTGTTGCGAGGTTAGACTAGACACCACTTGTGTGATTCCACTCACACATACCTTTTTGCTTTTTGGTTAGTCTGGACCTTAATCTGTGTGATTCCATTCACACATGTGGGGTAGCTCCCCTTGGTCTTCGGACCGTCATGTGATAGGCCTCTTTCTCTTTTATATGATTTCTGGACTTCTTGCATTGATTTCTAGAATTTATGTCATTGACTTGTTATGAGTACAAGTTTGGGGTATGATGCCCTTTCCGAATCTTTGAGAAGATTCTTGTGATATTGATTATCTCTTATTGATTGATCTTCTGTTGATCATTATTTACATACTTATGGTGGTATGTCATTATGGATATTTTATGTTTATGCCATATCTTTTATGTTATATCATGTCATCTGATATTTATAGCTAGACTGACCCGTTTATTATTTTCTTAAATAATACTCGGGTCAGACCGAGATGTTACAGGTGCTTCTGCTTGACTTTTTCCCAGGGATTCATCACTCTGACTTTTGGCTAACTGTTTAGATTAGCAGTTTTTGTTGTATACACTTGAGATATAGACTCATAGTTGTATTCTTTTGTATAACACGTGTTGCTATTCTTTTGTATTATCGTGGATCTTATGGACCACTACTCTGATGTACACTTTTATGTGTTAGTTATATAGTCATATCTTCTTCCGCCTTTGTGATATGGATATCTGTGACTGATTTGTGTTATGATTATTTCTATGTTTGTTTTCGAAGATTATTTATAGCCACCGTGTGATAAGCAATTACATGGATGGTCGCTCCTCAACAGCCTTATTCTCCATGCTAGTTGACAGCACTACTCCGTAGTGTTCTTGGCTAGTGTGGGTATAGAGGTGGGGCGTCACAGTCAAAGAAGGGGGTCAGAGGAGGTTTGGTCGCGTATACACGTGCACGGTGCACTGGTGTATATGTGAAGTTTTCTTCTGTGATGTTGCTGTGGAAGTAAGAAGAAGAAGAAGAGTGGATGCGGGAAGTTTCAGGGTTTGAGTTGAGTTTTCGATCGGGGTTTCTGGGTTTGAGCTCGGGGTTTAACTCGAGTTATTTGCAGTTTGCCTTCGGTAGTTCTCGAATATAATATCAGATTTAAATTTAAATCTGGGTTTAATGAAGAAGGGAATTTGACTCATAACTTAGTCGAGTGTCTAAAACTATTCTTAAATAAATTTACCTTCTTGAGGAATCAATGTTTTTATTTTGAGTTAAGAAGTTGAACAATTTTGTTATTTAAATTAATTTAGTTGATTATTAAGTTTATTTAACTTGATATGTGATTAAGTAGTTTATTAATACGTTTTTGTATCATATGCTAATGATAAGAGATTTTGAGATTTATTTAGAAGTAATAAAGATTTAAAAGGGCTATCTTATGATAAATTAAGGTTTTAATTATATATTAAATAAATTGATAAGTAATATAAAAGTAACTAATTTATTTAATTAATTAATGATTTAAGAGTAGTTAATTAATTAATTATGAGGTTAATTAGAGATTAATTAATTCATAATTCAGGATAAATTGATTAAGTAATTAGAGATTAATTACTTAATTGAAAACTATTTGACGTAAATAGTTAAAGAATTAATTTGGAAATTAATTAAGAGTTAGTTAATTAATGTGGGTGATTAATTAAAGAATAATTAATCAATGTAAGTGATTACAGAATAATTAATATGAGTAATTAATTTGGGATTAATGTAATAAATCATTGTTAATTACCATATAAGAGTAATTAAGGGATTATTTAATGTGATGGGTGAAGGTTAATTAATTTGTGTAAAATAAAAATTAGTCAAGAGCGATTAATTAAGATGGATAAGTAGAGGATGATTAATTAATTGGTTTGTAATTAATTAATGTTAAGTAAAGGTAATCTAAGTGATTAAAGATTTGAAATTTTAATAATTAGAGATAATTGAATTAATTTTGGAAGTGATCAATCTTGTTTATGAATGATAGAATGGTGATTAAATGTCTTAAATTAATTGATATTTCTAATATGAAATGTTTTGTGATATGACATGATTAGGTGGATATTGATAATGTAGTTCTTTATCGATGATAAATTGATGTGTATAAGTGACATCTTGTATTTAAAGTTGATTTGTCTTTAGTGGAATAACTTGGGTTGTGATGACATAAGAATCGAAGAGACCGGAGTTGGGTATTAGTAAATACCTGCAACCACTTCGATTCTTTATAAATTTATATGTGAAATCAGTAGGCTGGAATGGAATGATTTAAGTGTATTGGACCATTTAATTTAAGTTTTGGAACTTAGGAAAGGATGTGAGAAATAAGTGTTGTCCATAACAAATTGTGAATTTGTAAATTGATACGAGTTACCCGGGTTTTATATAGGTTTTATACTTTGGTATTTCATGTTGGATGAGTTTACTCATGCTGATTTCCAGCCTGACCCGGGTGTTACTTTGATGTAATGCTCGGGTCAGACCGAGTATTATAGATTTCTAGGTAATGACGTTCTGGAGCTCAAGAGACGAGCTGGATGGCAGGAACGTATGGAGTGTTTCCGCTGTGATATATTGATGTATATCTGGTACATGTTGATTGTATATGTCCAGTGTTTGTATATATGTTGTAACTCTGATGTATTTAAAATGTGATTGACTGATACAGTTTCCTTTTTGTAAAGAATATTATTTGATATTATATTTTGATCCGCTGCGAATGTGCGGTTTCTGTGACTTGTTTCTGTTTCCTCTTCTTTCTCTTTTCTTCTTTTCCTAACTATCTGGAATTTTCGAGATCGAAAATTCTGGGCCGTTACACCCAGAGAGGCTGAATGGCAAAATGTCGAGCAAGGCATAAATGCCGAACGTTGTTCTTGTGCTGAACGAAGTGATGCCGAACAACTTGAATGCCGAACGAGGCATTTGTGCCAAACGAAGTGATGCCGAACAACCTGAATGCCGAACGAGGCTTTTGTGCCGAACGAAGTGATGCCGACCAGTATGGAGTGCCGAATGACTCTGCCATGCCGAACATCCATAGATGCCGACCGATATTCAATATCGAACGTCTCTCAATGCCGAACGCTCTCGCATGTCGAACACTCTCGCATGCCGAACATCCCAGAGATGCCGAACGATATACAATACCGAATGTCTCTCAATGTCGAACGCTCTCGTATGTCGAACACTCTCGCACTCCGAACGTCCCATAGATGCCGAATGAACTTGAGTGCCGAACGAATCATATGTGTCGGACGACTCTTGAAGCTGAGAACTTTCTAATGCCGAACGCTCCTAAATACCGAGCGTTCCTGAATGCCGAGCGTTCTTCTAATGCCAAACGATCCGGATGCCGAACGACTCATAAATGTCGAACAGTATGTTAATGCCGAGTACTTAGTTGCCTGGTCAAATCTCCAGGTAACACTACTTTTTATTGTACCAATTTCCGTAGTTTACTGGTTTAGTATGTAAGTCATAACTAATTGTTAGGTAATGCATTGATAATGAGAAATTTACTGTTATCATAACAACTCTGTTTATTTGTGCAAGCTATAATACATTATAGGTGATTAAACCACACACTTTTTTCCTTCTATTTATGATCTAATATAGATATTGGCCAAAGTATAAGAGCTAATCATCAAAATTAATTTGAATTATATCCAGTCTCTATAGTGAATTGTGATGATAAAAGTGCTTTTCATTCCCTAATATTATTACAAAACACAAAATAGTATTAAATTAAGTTAACTGCAGTTTGGTTCAAATCTCATATTCATCATGGTAAAAATAAGGAGATTGCTATGGTGAGTTGCTCAAACGTGAGCGGAAAGCTAACTCGCTAACAGCTGTCATGTCATTTGTATTTTTCATTTTAATTCATGATTGAAAGGATTTGGAACTGTACTTATATAAGCATTTTGGTTCGAAATGGAAAAAACAAGGATAATCGTTAGTTTAGGCCAATTTTAAAAATTAATTACAAATTTTGATTGGTTTTATAACTTGTTACAAAAGTAGATTATTTTATGCCACATCAGCACCACACGTACTGACGGCATTTGAAATGCCGCCAGTACGTTTCTTTTTTTTAATTCTGAGTGGCATTTGAAAAGCCTCTAGTGTGCGGCATTTCAAATGCCTTTCTGATTTTATTTTTTTATAGAATAGTTTGCGGCATTTGAAATGCAGCAAACTATTTTCTTTCTAAAATTTATCGACGGCATTTGAGATGCCGCCAGTACACGTAGCGCTGATTTGGCACGAACTAGTCTATTTTTTGTAATAAACTTTAAAACTGGTCTAAATTTGTGATTAGTTGTTGAAATTGGGCTATTTAAAAATTATCCAAAAAACAAGGAATTACAAGTGACTTTTTAGTCCCATTGAAGCAACTAAGCATAGTCCTCCAGGTTATTTTCGCGCCAACACGATTAAGAAGCTTTTTCATCGATATTTTCTTTTTTAAAACCCAGGAGAACCCGGCAGGTCGGTAAACGTCTAAGAAGGATAGAGTAAATAAAAAATACATCGGAAAGGTTCCACTTTCTCTCGGTTAAGCTTCCATTCACGTTTGACCAACTAGCCATAGAAACCACCTTTCACCAAATCTTGATTGTTCCTTGATTTAACGTGGAATGCTTTATTTGAAAAAAGAGAGCAGTTGAACTCAATTGTGCAGCTTCCAACACGGCTAACTCTTGCCATATGATTGGTTAAGTACATTATTTTCACTTTAAAACCATATATTCAATGGATTCCTTTGTTAGTAATTCAACCAATAGGATAAGGAGTGATATCAATAGCTGCTTTATGCACAACTGTTACTAATATTCCTATTGCATCCTGGTGTAGTAACCCTTTTGTGTTATATACTTAGAACCATTGTATGTCTCATTTGATTTGCCAATGGGAGCAATATGAAATTATTTTTGCAATTTGCCACTGTATGAGTTGAGCGATATTTTTTAATTTTTATTAGAAGTTTCCATATTTTTTTATTTACAAGAAATTATTACCAAGAATAAAATTTCTCAACGTTCTAGTCTCACAGACACATCTTTGACATTTTATCCAGAAGGACAACTTTTTTAGGTGTTAGTTTTTGGTTATTGATAGCGGTTTTTAGGTATCAGTTTGTAGTTATCGGTAGCAGTTTTTAGGTGTCAGTTTGTAGTTATTGGTAACAGTTTTTAGGTCTCAGTTTTTAATTCGGTAGCAGTTTTGAAAGAATGTTTGTCCTTATGAATACTTTTGGAAGAATGTTTGTCCTTATGAATAATTTTTAGGAGAATGTTTGTTTTTGTGGTAAAAATATCGAGATCGTGTCATTGAGGCTAAAACTATACAAATTTTTGTTCTTTATATTAATTTCCCCTTTTATTTATCGTTTTGAATATAAACTTTAGTCCTTTTGTGTTGAAAATTCCAACATGAAATAAAACCTCATTGATATGATCTCACTATTAGTAGGATCATTTCTGTAGAATTTTAAATCTTTTACAAATTCTAACCTATTACGATTAAAATAAATCTAAAAAAATTAACAATAAGAATTAACAAAAAAAATCAATGTTATTAAGTTCAAATCCAATCCAAATCAACAAACCTATAAAAATATCAGATCCAAATTAACAACTATTTGTTTATTTATAATTTATGACAAATATTTGTAAGTAATTTAAACAAGTAAATGATTAAAATATCTTTGGTGTTCAAACAATTTTCAAGCAAGAAGCTACCAATCAATATATTCATCATTCTTTCTAGTGGATGTAAGTTTAATTGTGGAATTTGTTGTACGTTGATTATAAGCTATACTAGTCAAACATCAATTTTTTTTGTTCCTTTTTTTAGTTTTGTTTTGCTCTGTTTATTTTATTGCATTTTGCATCTATGGCTATATAAGCACTTGCACGTAGAATGCATGTGTTATCAGGCATTAATGCGCAAAATGATGGTTGTTTAATCAGCAATGTTCACACAACCATTGGACTGAGAATGCTAAAGGTTATTGATCAGTTAAAATGTTTTGTGATATTCTTTTATATTGATAATTTGGGTATGACTGATATGCTCCATTTTGGTTTTAAAACCCAGTATAGCATTTGGGAACACTGTAACTTCCAATAATCATTTCAATCACTGAAAGTGCGTCTCTATTTTGAAAAGAACCATTCTTAAGATGCCGACATGTTTAATAACTAAAGTTATTTATTTTTTATTGTTTTCATTCTTGGTCTACTGGAATGATGACACTATTGTACACCAAATGGATGGTTTGATGGAAAAAGATAATTCAGGATGAGAAAATTTTGATGCAGTCTTTCTTATCCTAGAAGTGTAAAACAACATATCCATATGTAAAAAACTTAAAAATATTATATATACTAAGACATCATTTCTGCTAGTAAACTAACATTCTAATACCATACATCTGTGTTTATTGTTTTAAGACCTATCTTGAATTTATAATGAAAGTAATAACATATTTTAAATTTTCAATACATTGATGTTTGAAAAATTGAAAATATATATTAAATGATTGATCATGTTTTTCTTTTGAGTCTTTTTTGTATTCTACAGTGGTTAGATATATGTATAACAATATTATTTGTTTTATATTTGGAACTTTAGAAAATTTAAATTGTTGTTTATATATTAATATTCAAAATTTTGTTGAAGATAAATGATCTATTCAATAATGCATACGTATCTGTGTATGGGTCATTTAATTTCATAAAATCTTGAATTTGTTTTGCAATCACAATTACTTTTACTATGACTTCAATCTTGAAGCAAATTAACCCATAAAAAACTGACAATAATTTGGTGCAAATTTCAAAGTAGAATAGTGTCCTTTCTTTATTGTCCATGATTTGAACGTATTTGAGAAAATATTTCTTCAAATCCAAAGTTGCAGCCATGAAAGTGTCTAATGTAAAATATCTTAACATCGTAATCGTTTAGTACTGATTGGTTTTTGGTCGGTGTTGGTTTTGCTAATTCACATCTTCATTCTATTTCAATACAAATAGTTACTTGGTAGTTCCTCTAAATAAATAAAATTTTAAAGACTAAGATACCCTAAAATAAAATCAACTCTTAAAAAAAATTCCTCTCTGTTTCATTTGGTGCCACCTTTCCTCTTCGCCTTCGTGGCTTCTCAACTGCGACCTCAATCGTTTAGTATGTTTGTCATTGTCATGCCTTCTATGATTGTGCCGTTCGAATAGGAGCCACCATTCGTTGTCGAGCACTAAGTACTTTTGCAGCTATATTTAATGCAAACACATTCAAATTGACTGCATCAAAAAGCAATTTTGCAACTATTTTGAGATACCAGTAAAGGACTTTGCAATGACCCAAGCCCGTTGTAAAAATATAGAGTCAATGAAATTTTGCAATGATCTAAAGATGTTGTTAATTTTCTATCCAAAGCCATACTACAGCAGACGTGTAGTGTGTTTCAATTATTATGTTTAATATATTGTTTGTAAGAGAGGGTAGCAAAAACCAAAATTATATAAATAAAAACTTACTGTATTGTGCAATGGAAAAATATTGGTAGATATTGCCTTTGAAAAATATTGTATTTTTTGTATAATTTTGGAATTTTGCTACTCTCTCCATATAATACATCTCATATCACTAACGTATATCAGAAACAATATACTAAACATAATGACCGAAACAAACTAAACATAATACACATTCAAATACATCACAACACTGAAACAACATAACTGAAAAGTGAATGTATCATGACTACATTCAATCCACATTTGCTTTCCCTTTGTGTTTGTTGTGTGCTTCCTCTTACGAAAATTTCCAGATTCTTACTTGTTTTGACTATCATATACAAAATTGGAACGGCAAAGGACGAATACTTTTTGGCAAAAATAAATTGTAGCAATAGCACATGTAGTAAATGATTTTTTAATCAAAACTAACATATTTAATCCACTAAAATGAATTGAGTTGTTTAAGCTCCATTAAACTTAAATGGTGGCAGCGTAGGAAGAAAGAAAATGATGAACCATCCGCATTTTCCAATCCTTATTGGATGAAGAAAAGAAATTCAATATAAAGGTAAGCAATTGATCGACTTTCTAATTAATTTATTTATTGATCCATGTTTTAAGCTATTCACAAGGTACATTTAAACAATGGTTCCCTTATTGCATATATGAACATAGCCATACGTTCATAATCATCCTCATTAAGCTAGAAACAGTGGAGCAAAATGCATCTTGAAAAGTTAAAATGAGAAGTGTGGAGTAAAATGCGGTAATTTCTCATTTCCTACCCGATCCATCTTTTGCTGAAGTTTATTTTATATTGGGCTATTCTTTATTTTCTCAGCCCACAAGCTCTGCATACTGTTATATAAACATAACATCATATCTCATTTGTATTATTCGAAACTGATGTACAATTTGAATCATCAATACAATTCAATCAAATTTTTCAATTCAAAATTATTCTGTAAATCAAATTTCTCAACTTGGTATTGGAACCAACATAGCCTCACAGTAATTCAAATTGGCATTTCAATCTGAATAACCATCAGATCAGATATCATCATCAGATTATCAGATTCAAAGATTTTCTCATTATTTGAAGTTCATTAAGAATTTTCTTTCTTAAGTCAGTGCCATATTAGAAGATATTGAATCTTGGTTGCAACTAGACTTTTATTTACAAAGTTTCAAGCAAATTCAATCAAATTTCATAAAAAAATTGATCATCAGAGTCAAGAAAATCATCAAGAAACTGTAAAGAAAGTTGTTACCTCGCCAAGAACTCATCCACTATTTTTCATCATTTGAATTTAGGCTGTAACTAACATGTTCCCCATGTATCTGATCTTTCTTGGCCCTGTGAGTTCCCTTGATTTTATTCTTGGTTGTTTTTCTTTTGAGTGAACATGGAAGGAGATAATGATAGTTCTACCACCTCTGATACATCATCAAACCCTTTGCAATCTACCGCTAAAAGTTTGGTAAAAACTGAGATAATTTCTCAGTGCCAACTGTCCATGGAAAGTTCATGTGGAGACTACTGTCAGAGGTAATGGCCTCGAAGGATATCTTCTTGGCACTATCTCAATACCACCAATGTTCATAACTGATCAAGAAAATAAAATTGTCAGCAATGAAGAGTTTTTAAGGCATCAAAGACAGAACAGCCTAATCTGCTCATGGTTGTTATCATCATATGTGTCAAGTTACTGCCATAGGTTATTGGAAGCAAAACTACCAATGGTATATGGACTATAGTAGAGAGAATCTTTAACTCCCAATCTACAGCCAAAGTCATGCACTACAAGAGACAATTACACATTAGACAAGATATTCTGTCAATGGGCGAGTATGTAACAAAGGTTAAAACAATATGTGATCATCTTGAGGCAGCAAGACACAAGATTTCAAAATGCCAAACAAGTTTCAATCATTTTAAGTAGTTTATGTGAAGAATATGAGGTTGTAATGGCAGTCATATCATCATAAAAGACTACACTTTCAATAGAAGATGTGCATTCAATTCTTTTTGCTCATGAAGGAAGAATTGAATACAAGAAACCTGGTGAATTCGACATGTCTATCAATTATGCTTCAAGTTACAAGGGTAAAAACAATACAACAATAAGCCATATCAGTATTAATAGAGAAATAACCAGTCAGCAAGAGGAGATGCATAGGAAAATGGAACAACAACAATAAGCCAAGATGTCAAATCTATGAAAAAGTTGGTCATACAGCTCCAAAATGTTACTTCAGACTAAACTTAAACTATGTACCATGGCAGAACACAAATAATCAGAGAAATGTAAACATGAATGCAAATATTGCACAAGCTCGACAAAATTCAAATGGTCAGTCAGAGAACTATAAAAGTCAAATTACAAAACCAGAACATATTCAAGATGAAGAATGGTATCTCAATTCTAGAGCAACCAATCATTTAACAAGCAATCTTGACAATCTCAATCTTGGAAATAATGAGTACATAGGTAAACAATCAATTTGCATAGGCAATGGTGAGTCTAATAGAATTGCTCATACTAGAAAAGCTTATATCAAAGATGCTAACCAATGAGGCGCCTTCATATGTCGCTCTTGGCGTATTTTGCAATAATTATATGCTACCTGAACATGGTCTATGAAGGGGCATTTTGCAATCAATTTGGAATATTTTGAAATGGAACATGGAGTTTGTTTGTTGTTTATAACTTTTCCTACAAAAGTTCTGAAAGGTGTAAGTCCTGTAGAAAGGCTATTTGCTGTTAAAATTGACTATCGTGCTTTGAAAACTTTTGGATGTTTATGTTTTTCACACCTAAGTCAATACAACGCAAATAAGTTAGATTTCAGGTCTAAACCATGCACTTTCTTAGGTTATTCCCCCAATCAGAAAGAGTACAAATGTCTGAAAGTGGAATTTTTTTTCTGTTAGTAGACATGTTGTGTTTAATGAATCTGTGTTTCCTTTTAGGGGCTCGGACTTGATGACAACCAAAAGGTATACAATCCAAGGATATCCATACCTGGTTTACCTGTATATACCAAAGCTTGGCATCAAAAGGAGACTGAGAAGACTGCATGAACTATTGATTCAAACTTGATATGCATGATCAGCCAAGCTATGATCCAGTAGATGAATCCAGCTATCACAATCAACCTCCTACCTACACAAACAATCAAACTCATCAAGTCAGCAATGAGTCTGCAGACACTCAACATAATCAATATAGAAGAAATGATGAATCTACAAGAATAGAGGTTTCTCAAGTAAGGTCTGGCCACCCAATGATCACTAGATCAAAGAGTGGTACATTGAAACCAAAACTGTACACTACAGTCAAAATGACTAAAGAGCCAGATACTATTAAACAAGCTATGGAGGGCAATAATTGGAAAGCTGACATGGATGAAGAGTACAATGCTCTTATTAAAAATGAAACATGAGAATTAGTAAGTCCTCCCCTACAAGTGGACTTACAAGTTGAAGAAAAATCTAGATGATACAGTTAGCAGATATAAGGGTAGACTTGCAGCAAAATGGTACATTTGACAATATGGGTTTGATTTCACTGAAACATTCTCTCATGTAGTTAAGCCAACTAACATTAGAGTAATTTTTACTATTGCTCTACACAAACAGTGGAATATCGGACAGCTTGATGTAAACAATGCATTTCTAAATGGAGTATTGCAAGAAGAAATTTATATAGAACAACCACAAGGGTACAACCAATTTTTAAACTATGTTTGCAAATTAAACAAGGCAAACATATGGCCTTAAGCAAGATCCAAGGGTTTAGTTTGAGAGGTTAAAAACTACACTGATTAGATTGGGAAATCAGTCTACCAAATTTGATAATTCTTTATTTACTAGAACAAATAAAGAGTCTGTTATATGTATCTTAATATATGTTGATGATTTACTTATTATAGGCAATGATGAAGCAGCAATCATGATCTTATCCAGTATATAAACAAGAAATTTTCTGTCAAAGATTTAGATATCTAAATTATTTTCTGGGCATAGAAGTTATCAGAAATTTAAGCTCAGAAATTATTCTAAGTTAGAGAAAGTACATCAATGAAATACTAGATAGTACAAAGATGGATGAAGCTAACCCTCAACCAACACCCATGATATGCAACCATTAACTCTCCAAAAAAAAGGGAGAACCAATATTTAATGTTAAGCACTATAGAAATGTTGTGGGAGCACTACAATATGCTACCATAACTAGACCTGATATTGCTTTCAATGTTCACAAAGTGTCTCAATTTATGCAGGAACCTCTTAATGAGCATTGGAGAGCTGTGAAGAGGATACTAAGATATCTGAAAGGAACTGCTACTTATGGTTTATCTCTAAAGACATGCAAAATCTTAATGTAACTTGATTTTCTAATGCTAATTGGGCAATAGATCATGATGATAGAAAATCATTTTCTAGTTACTACATCTATATTAGGGACAATCCAGTTTCATAGTGTTCATAAAAGAAATTTGCTATATCTAGATCTAGTGCTGAAGCTGAATATAGAAGTGCAGCTAGTGCAGCTGTCGAAATATTATGGATACAATCTTTGCTCGGTGAACTAAAAATTAAAATTGAACTAAAACCAACACTGTGATGTGACAACAAAAGCACTATATATATATATGTCTGCTAATCCAATCTTACACTTCAGAACAAAATACATGGAAATTGATATATATATATATATATATATATATATATTTTGTTCGAGAACAGATAATTAAAGGCCAGTTGCAAGTCCATCATTTACATGGGACTTACCAAAGAGCGGATATTCTTACCAAAGCTATGTTGGCTAGAAATTTTGTGAGATTCAGAGATGATCTGAAAGTAAAGCAAGTCTCCAATCACATCAAAGAGAAAGTTCATGCTTCCTCTGGAACAATCTCAAACACCCGTGCTGCAAATCAAGACCATGAGAAACAAGGGGAGAATCAGAAAAATGGACAAGGATCAAAAGACAAACTTCCAATTTTTGATCTACTCTCCAGAACTGTCGAACAGTCTAGAAACTACCTTAAAGGCCAGAATCTCAAATTAAGGCCAACAAAAGTAAAGAGAAGAGAATCTGAAGGTTGAATAGGCATCAAAGACCAGATCTTCAGCCTTCAATTAAGTCTTCAAGCATCTACGTTACAGTTTACATTTGGTTTTTCGGATGCAAAAGCATCAATTTGAGGAAAGAAAATCGCCCGCTTTCGTCTGCTCTCAGCAAACCCTAGAATCAGATTTGTAGGGGAGAATTAAAATGAGAAGTGTGGCTGTGCATACCCTAATCTATCTTTCTTTAGCACATGCTATCATTTCTCATTTCCTACCCGATCCATATTTCGCTGCAGTTTATTATATATTGGGTTGTTCTTAATTTTCTCGGCCCACAAGCTTTGTATACTGTTATATAAACAGAGTATGCATCTCATTTATATTATTCAAAAATGATGTACAATTTGAATCATCAATACAATTCGATCATTTCAATTGAAAATTATTCTGTAAATTAGATTTCACAACTAACTAAAGCGAGAGCAAAATAGCCGGCCATAAATAATAAATATGGAGTTGTTGATGGGTGCAGAAAAGTCAAAAATAAGTACAGTGAAACATTACGTGAAAGGACTGATAATGACTGCAAGTTAGCGCTAAAGCAGTGAAGAACGAGACATTATATTGAATAGACAAGTAGTAAGTTGAATTTTGAACTGAAGCACAAATAGTGAATAAAATATAAAAACTGAATAAACAGGACATGTTGTCTATGTAAGCAGACTAGAACTGGAAGTTTTATAGTAGTGGAAAACAATATATACATCATTCTTTTTAATGGATATATGTTTAATCTTGGAATTTCTTATATGTTCATTATGTATAATAAGCCGTACCAGGCAAACATTAATTTTTATGTTTTATTTTTTTGCATTTTTCATCAATGACTATAGAAGCACTTGCACATAGAATGCATATGCATTGATGCACACAAAGATAGCTGTTTAATCAGTAATGGTCAAACAACCATGGGATTGATCCATTGACAGATATCTTTGGTGATAACTATCTACTAAATCCATTCAGCATTAACTATGACCTATTTTCTTTTTTCATGCTTATAGATTTAGTAGTAAGAAAGGTAATGCTTATTTGATTAATTTTTTGAAACTGAGCTTGGCATTGAAATGATTTTTATAATTCTTCTATAGTCAAAGTTTGGGTATGATAGTATGGCTTAGTTTGGGTGTTGAGCATCTACATAACACTTGAGAACGCTATGGATCTCAATAATAGAATATACCTACTAACTAGATTGTTGGGTCTGGCTTATTTACAGCACATTTGTTATAGTTTTTTAATGTCATATCATTTGTATATGAATATCGTCTGTTTGTAGAGGTAATGTTGTCCATTGGTACAAATGATAGCATAAATTTGAACATTATAAGCGGTTATAATCTAAATGCACGTATTGTGGGACATAATGGCTTTCAGATTTTGTTGGCATTATAGTGTATTAGATTTATAAGAAAAACAATTGATATTGGATTATAGATGTTGTTAATGCAATGTTTACTTTTTTCAAGATGTAAAACAACGTATTTTTTCTGGAATATCCATCTTGAATTTATCATGATGCAATAAGAAAATATATTAAACAATTCATAATAGTATTCCATTTCTATCTTTTTTGCATTGATCTTCGGAAACAAATGTATTGTATATATTTTGATATTCCAAATTTCATAACAACCACATTCACTAAAATATTCATAAAAAAGAATACATTTTTGAATATGTCATTTGAAAGTTTAAGTTTGTAAACCTTTGAATATCAACACACATTATAGCTTCACTTTGTGGTTCTAGAGTCATCCTGATTAAGTGTAATGTTGATCCTATATTTTATTATGTTGGTTGGGATTTTTACGGTGTTGGTTGGATTATTTATTATGTTGGTTGGATTTGATGTTTTGGGTCTAACTGCATTGGATTCAATTTGATTCTTGTCATCACTATTATAGCCTTTTGCTTATTTCCAAATGCATGTAGCCATTATATATATGGACATGCGCAGGCGCACTTACTGCGTGGTTGTTTTGAAAAAATATTATTAATGTTTTACTATTAAAAATAGGTAGATGATAAAAGAACTAGGGTGCCATGCTAAGGAATACTGCGAATTTTTTTCTTTCTTTTTACCATTTCGCTCAGCGGAAAACCACCGATCAAATAGTTGTTTGGTTGGCGGTTCTTCACCGAACACAGTACCATTAGCATGTAACCTTGTGCTTTTAGAACCACTCTGAAATTAAGAAATCAACTTTTTATCGTACAAGTGGTTTATCGATTTGGCAAGAAAATTATAACCGATTGCTAGGTAATGGATTTAGAATGAGAAATTTATTTTATGCAAGCTATAATACATTGTAAGTGATAAAACTACATACTTTTTTCTCTTTTAATTATAATTTAATACATGGATTGAATTTTTGTTAAGCCAACATTACTTGTTAGTACAAGAATCAATCATTAAATTTAACTTGATTTATATTCGGTCTCCGTAGTGGATTGTGATAAAAAAAGAGTGCTTTTTATTACTTAAATTGTATTACAAAACAAAAAATAATAGTATTGAATTAATTTAAATGTAGTTTGGTCCAAATCTTAAATTCAACTTCCATGATGTGAAAATAAAGAGATTACTAAGGTAAGCTGCTCAAACGTGAGCGAAAGCTTACTCACTGACGGTTATCATTTGTCTTTCTCATTTTAGTTCATTGACTGAGAGAACATGATATTGTATTTTGTAAGCATTTTGGGTTGAAATGAAAAAAAATGTAGAACAACTATCAACGACTTCTCAGTCGCATTTGAGCGACTTAATATAGAAGTTCTTTACGTGAAAAAGCATATAATTATTTTCGCTTCAACACGACTAAGAAACTTATTGAATCGTTCCTTTTCATCTCAACTCAAAATTCATCTAAACGGTTTCACATTCTCGTTTTTGGACTAAAATGAAGGAAAAAAATGATAACTGCCATCGAATAAGCTTCCATTCACATTTGACCGGCTGGTCATAGCAATCTCCTTTCACTTAATCTTGATTGTTCTTCGATCATAACGTGGAATGCTTTATTTGAAGAGAGCAGCTGAATCGTGTAGTTGCCAACGCGGTATGCTCTTGTCTTCATTATTTCTACCTTTAAATCAAATATGAAGTGGTTTCCATTATTGGTAATTCAACTAAAACGATAAGTAGTGATATCAATAGTTGCTTTATGCACAATTATTGTTAGTATTGTTGTTATTTAAATTTATTCATGCCAGTCACGATCGAAGAAGTTGCATTTGATTTTTTCCTTCTACTCTCTTAATTACAAGATTCTAAGGATTTCATATTGCATCTTAGGGTAGTATCCCATTTGTGGTATATATTTTGACCAATTGTATGTCTCATTCGATTGCCAATGGAAACAATGTTAAATCATTTTCGCAATTTGCACCTGTATGAGTTGAGTGATTTTAGTGACTTTTTCAAATCATATCATCAGAAGTTTTCATATCCATTTTTATTTATCCCTTTAAGATATTACTTTAGCCGTTTTGCAATTCCCCCATATGAGTTTAAGTGAAACTTTTACCAAGTATTATAAGGAAATTTTTGGAACTAGGATCATTCATGGATTAGAGCTAATCGGGAAGAGTTATATCCAGTTGATACTAGGATTGACTTAGAAGGTTTGGATTTCCCTTCCTGGAGGAGGAACTTTTAAGGGCTTTAATGGTATGTCAATGCGTCTAGGCATCTGGTCTCAATGGGTTTTCATTTTTTTTATAAAATGTTTTGGTCGTTATAAAATCTGATCTAATTCAAATGTTTAATGAATTATCTAATGGAACGTTGCAAGTAGGTAAATTTAATTTTGCTAATGTAATCCTATCTCATAAGAAAATTGGTGTTAATGAATTAAAATATTTCAAATATATTTCACTTTTAAACCACACCTTTAAAAATATCTCAAAGGCTTTAGCAAATAGGCTTAGTTGGAAATGAATGATTTAATCGGTATGTCATAAACTGCTTTTGTCAAGGGTAAAAACATCACTAATAAGGATGAGGTTTGTCAAGAGTTCATTAGTTACCGCTGCAAAGATAATATCACTTTTGTGCTTTTGAAACTTGACTTCATCAAAAAAATTTATTTGTTGGATTGTACTTTCCATAGTGATTTATTACTAGCTAGAGATTTTAGCAGAAAATTGATAGGCTGGATTATGACTCATCTTAAAATAGGCAATTCTTGCATCATGGTAAATAGTATTTTAGATAATAAAATACAATCAAAACGGAAACTTAGTTAAGGTGATCCTTTGTCACATCTTCTATTTTATTTTGTCGTGGACATCTTTGCGAGGATTATTAAGCTACTACTTGTAATTAAATTTTAGGTATGGTTGGAAATGAGGTTACAAGTTGTGGTCTCCTCGTCCTTCAATGCGCAGACGACATTAGACAACACCATGCTCTTTACTTTATCTTTGTCTCATCATATTATAGCTCTTAAATTAATTCTTTATAGCTTTGCATTGCCATCCGGTCTAAAAATTTATTTGATAAAACTTTAATTCTACTGCTACTTGACGTAGGTAACATAGAGAGTCGGGTTGCTACCATGTTAAACTATAACACTACTAACTTTCCCATAGATTACTTAGGGTTCTTAATAAGATCAAACAAACTTAAACATGATAAATGGGTAACTATCATTGATAAAATTAGCAAAGGATTATGTAGGGTGAAATGATAATTTTTTATTGAGGATGTGTGAAATAGTTCTAATCAACTTTGTTTTACCAACACTACCCATTTACTGCATGTCATTTTATCTCTTTCTAAAATAGGTAATCGATAACATAGATAAGATTAAGGAAGATTTTTTGTGGGTTGGGGTTAACCACAGTAGCAGTTTAAAGTGTCCCGTTGGTGGGGATTCAGTTTTGTATACCATGAGACGAGGGAGTGTTAGAGGTAATTAATCTTCATAACTTTGATGTTTCTTTATTAGGAAAATGGTTGTGGAAGTCCAATACAAATAATGATAACTTAATTTTGAAAGACTTAATTGTTAGTCAATTTTATGGAGGCTCCCATAACTTACACTAATTAACATCTAGAAACTATAATAATTTATAACATTTTTCAAAATCTTTTAAAAATCAATTTTAAAAGGTTTAGGAATTTTTAAATTAGGTATTGATTACATAGTCCATTCGGAGAATAATGCATCCTTCTGGCATGATTGTTCAATCTCTACTAACCCTCTTAAAGTAGAATTTACATAACTCTATAATATTTGTAATGTCAAATATCCGCTAATTTCGAAAGTATAGAAACCTAATTTGAACTTTCCTCGAGAGTTCAGTTTTAACATAGACAATAATGACTTCATAATATAGACGATAATGATGATATCAAAATTTGATGTTAGGATAGGACTAACAACTTATATGTAATTCACTTTATAAATTTCTAAATTTTTCAACAAATAAATCTAATCCTTTTAAAATTATGTGGAAAGCAAACGTCCCCCTCTCCCTAAATTCAAATTACATATGTGATCAATATTATATGAGAAACTTAATACTATTGAATCTTTAAAAAGGAATGTGCATATTGATTAAAAATGTATTTTTCGCAATACAAACCTAGAAATAATTGCACACTTATATTACAACAGACAGTTTACTAAATTTACGCTTCTGCACATTCTAAGAATTTTTGGTCATAATATTACTTTTAATAGTCTTAATGTGAGTCTTATTGGTCTAGGTTGAGATTTTTTTTCCTTGTAGGTGATTCTTAGTAGACGCTATTTTAACTATCACAACATGGTATATTTGGTTTGATAGAAAAAGTCTTTTCAAAAATAATACTAATTCTACAACGGATATTTAGACTTACATAAAGCTCTATTTTGTAATAGTTGGACTTCGAATAATACCTATAAATTAGCTAATATCAATGGGTTTCAGGAGTTCCTTAAAAGGTAAAACTTGTATTGATGGCTTACGTGAGAGAAATTGTTAACGATAGAAATAATAATGCCATTAACGTTATCCTACAAGATGATCACACACACGACCATTGTGACCCGCTACTTCTATTGGGTAACTAATTCATGCCTTGATTTATTGTCCTCTAGCTTCGTTGTCCCACCTTGCTATAGCAAGTACATGTTCCTTCTTTTCCTCTTGCACATACGTACACACATATATATGTATGTAAGCATATAATTGGATTATATACATATATGTTTAAGTCTCTCATTGTCTATTTAGTTTTTCTTCTTCAGTTCTAGCTGTTGACATAGACGATTTAGATAGGGCACCCTCATTGACATGGTGAGCTAAGTATCGATATGTTGTTAGGTCTTCTGCAGCTTCTTTTGACTTCCATGATAGTTGACCAGGTCTTTCTTTCAACGAGGCCTCATCTTTGTGTTGCCTTCTGCTTTTGTTACTTTTGATTTCTGTTTGGTTTTTTAATATATTTTTCATGCATTTTAGTTTTTTCTTAGGTTTTTCGAAGAGTTTTTTCTCCATTTTAATTGTACGGGTTCGTAGGGAAGTCCCACCTACTAGGCTTATTGGTAGCTCCTTTTATAAGTGTATAACAAAATTACGTGAGTGCTCTCATCCACACGGAGGGTAACTCATTTTTCTCAGAAAATAAACCTTATTGATACTAGTATATATGCACGCCTAGGTGGCCCTGCTCTATAACAATGTGCATGTATGGGTTACTTTCTTGACATCATCCAATTATGGAAGCATAAGTTATAACACATTAATGCAAAGATAGGCAAACTGAAAATCAGGACGTATTCGGCAAAATGAAAGATACCGAAGACCTCAAATTTTTGTTAATTGTTACATTACTAATAGACTTAAATAGACTACATCTTATGAGTTTTGGTTCGGGAGAAAGCTTGTATGTCATAGAAGTCGGTGGAGGGGTGTATGTGCTCATACACACGCATACATTCATGCATACACACATGCATATGTAGCATTCAGGGTTTTTTGTTTCTTTTACTTAAACACAAATGCTCTGCATTTGTCATCTTTAGCATGTATAAAATGGGTATTATTATGCAAGTTATAAAACGATTGATATATAAGAGTCTGCTTCTAATAGGAATCTAGATGTGAGCTACAAATAGGCTTTTTGTTTTTAATTAATAACCACGTGGCATGAAGATATTATAGCTTAATTTAACCTATGTTTTGTAATGATGAACAAATAGTTAATATTGGAAGGTTTGAAAAGATTTTCCATTTGTCTCTCTAGTTTACTTTAAGCATAATAAAACATATGGATAAATAATGAATTTAAACATACTTCTAAGTAATATCAACAATTCACCCATTTAACATTTTCTATTTGGAATAAAGTATAAATTTCAAAATGTAACTCTTGGTGGTATGGGGGCAGCAAATTTGAAAATTGTTAAAAGAACCTGGTCTGTAGATTTTCGCAAAATGGTAGAATCAACATTGGTTAACAGATTTGGAAATGAGATAAAATCTCACACTTTTGAAATGAATATATAACATTTAATACATACACGCATACATTTCCTTAATTTCCCATTCATCAATTCATCAACTGTATTTTAACAACATTTGAAGTTATAAACACATAACATATTGATCAAAACCTCTATTAAGTATCATACGCACTCCATTATATATTATCACATATAGTTCTCTGTAAAAATTACATGAACCTGACATGCCCGGTCCTTATCGAAACAACCCATATCTCAAGAGACTTCACTACATTATCAGCCACTGTAGTTTCTTCACATTCAGATTTTGTACTATAGTACTCATTTGCTGAATCTAAAAGTCATGATGTGCCAATGTCATCCTCCAATAGATTTTTGAAGCTTAACGTAAATTTTTCTCACTCTCTATCTTTGTTGTTGCCTCGGTATGTGAAACAGTTTTTAATCTTCTATAAAAATGTTGTTTATTTTGTCTCACTGCCATATATCATATTATTTTTTTCATTTTGCAAATTCTGATTTAAAATTGCAATTGTCATCTTGTTGCAAGTCTTGCTAAATGGTTTTTTCTTTTTAAAAACGATGAGATGATTTGAAGAGTTTAATGACTTGTTGCTACTACATCCTCGACTTTCTCATGCACGTCGTAATCTGCACTCACTATATACTGCACGTTTGCACATCTAATAGTAGAAATAGTTACTTTCTATTTCATAGAAAAATTAATGGATAGATGTGCGCATAAGCGCAAAACAATTGGTAGTCACACCATTTTATTCAAAAAAATTTGTTGGTGGTATCAATTGTAAATTGATAGTGAAATTTCATCGATGTATGGTTAGGAAGAAGATGGTGTTGGAAGTGATATTCCATTGATGGATGTAGAGTATTTACAGAATTTCAAAAAGACACGATAGAAATTCTATTCATTGAACTCTCTTTATTAATAGTGGAGATAATGAATATATCATTCCATAGACTATAAATAATAACTGCATATTTAACATGATTAATTTAAAACAACTTAATAATGTAATGTGAAAAATAAAATAGAACAATGAACTAACAGTTGGAGTTTATTTATTCTCCTTCTTGAACTTTTTGACAAAAAGTTAACAGAGTTAACACTTATGCTACCATGGTCTGGCATTGCATAGATTAAATATTTCAAATTATACTAAAGAATTAAATTGTAATAAACATATTTTTCAAAATCATATCTTTTTACAGAACTTTTAAGAAATAATTCGTATACTGTCACTTTTCCAACAATGCCTTGTGCCAATTTGACAAATTTAAGATTGGTACTTGAACCAAAGCACCAAACACAATGTAAATACAGACCGTTTAATGCAATGTACCTTTTCTATGTTAATCATCGAGCCTGCTTGTTCTGTTACTAGTTATTTTTCTCCGTTCTGTTAAAAAAACAAAAAAAAGATAAACCATTGAATAACTTGTTACATTAATATGACATAACTTAATGTAAAGTGCAATTGACTGTGACCACATAGATCATAACACATTTAATGCAAACAAATTAATGACTTATTAACTTAGAGACATGTTTAGGAAAATACAGATATTAAGAAATTGTTTCCAAAATAAATAAGTCTATTAATTTGCAAACGTAATTGTTCGTAATAACCTCACATAGAATGCCATGATAAAACCTTATAGAAATTATTTTCTTCAGTTTATCCCTTAAACCCACGTCTATAGAAGACAAAAACACAGTGACAAGACAATTTACACAGTTCATATTGTTGTGAATATATAGCTATATATAAGTTTTGTTATTTTATCTACTGCATTTTATCTAAAGTATGATGAACAAAAAAGTAAATATATTCCAACTTCAGTAATCTTAGCCGTGGGTTCTACAGTTATTATAGCATATACAGTTAAAATTCATGCTCTATAGTTAAATTTCTTACAGAAATTTTCCTAATATAGCAGTAAATCCTAAGAAAAAAAATGAAAATAACATTTACATCAGGATAACAGTAGAACCTGTACAGTCCAACCTTATGCATCTAAATCGAAACACACAAATCTATTATTCATATTTATTGACTGAAGTCTTGAACAATGAAGAAAAAAAATGTAGATAAAATAATATGTGTACATGCCTTAAGACTTTTAATACCGGTGATGCCTTTTATGCATTCGTAAAGATAAATTAAAAAAATGCCTAAAGCTATTAATATTTATCGAGGGATTAAAAACTAAGATGAATTTAGTTATAGCACATGAATCATTAAGGAATCCAGAAAATACTTAAAATTTGAATAAATTAAAATAAATCTTGTTTGGTGTAAGGAGCTAATATTGAGAAGAAAAACAGAAACAAAAAATTATGAAAGCTCAGGAAATGTTCAAATGAAACTTCCCCATTGCATATAATATAGATTCATCTGTAGATAACATAGAAGAAGAGGTAAATACTACGAGGATGTATCTTTGAAAATTGATGATATATATAGATGAAGATGAAATTAAGTACCTTTCTGTAATGCCCCTGAATTTTAATTAACATTATTTGGGATAGTTGGATAAATTAAATAGAATAATGTGAATAATTGGAGAGATGAGATTAATAAATCCAATGGTCATGTCTTAATGAATGAACTAAAATAAGTCTTAACTAAATTAAGGAGGAACTTCCTAAGGGGTAAAATTGGAAATGGGGCTACATTTCTTATTATAAGTATCTTCCTCCACTTTAATAAATTTTCACTCTCTTATTCATAACTCCTCACCAACTTTCGGCTGGTCATTAAAAGCTCCAGGAAAAGCAATAAATTGAAGAAAAAGCTAGGAAATTATCTCATTCTCCAATTATCCAATCAAGGTGAATAATCATGTTTATCATCTCATTTCTCTATGTTTGGATCGGTTATGGGCTATACCCGATTCATGTTTGTGATTTTGGTTAGGATATAACCATTTAAACTTTTTTTGGATAAGATATAGGTGTTTTAAATGTTAATGGGCTAAGTAATACTTTTTTATTTGGTTTTGGTTAAATTACTAGTTTTTTTGTCATTATATACTTTGAAATTTTGATATGTTGAAGTATATGATTTATCAAATTTTTGGTTATTTTTGAGGATTTTTCCTTAGTGTTTTACTAAGATAATTAAATTATTTAAGCCTAAGGGCTGAATTGCAAAATTGCCTTCGAATTAGTCAATTCGGAGGGAAGGCTGCAATCCGAAATTTTAATTGGGAAAGAGAATAGTGTTTTAAGAAAAAGGTTAACTTTTCTTTACTTTTTACTATTTGAAAGTACAGGAAAAGGCTCCTCCGCTAATCAAATTAGACAAGCAAGATAAAACATCACTTTAGTAGGCCCAGTTCCGCCTTCGACTCCAACAAGCCCGCTTTTACCCTTTCGACGAAGTCGAAAGGTATCTTTTTTCTAAGACAGAAGGTAAACAATTACCTTCCAACAAGGTCGAAAGGTAGGCATGGTGTTGAAGGGAGGAGGGGCGAAGGGATGGGAGGGCTGTTTCCTTTGCTTTCGAATAGAAACATAATTGCTTTCGAATAAGTTGAAGGTGGACCCTTCAACTCTATCATTTTATAAAAGACTAAATTTTTTATATATTCAAGAAAAGGTTTCGAAGGGGACTTTCGAAAGTTTAAACCTTCAAGAGATTTTTTTTAAATGTTTTCTAAAAAGATGTTTTAATCCTTTTGACTAAGTTGAAGGGATGCATTCGACAAAGTCAAAGGGAAAGAAAGGGAAGAAGAAGGGGTTACTTCTGAACCTCCCATTGTTTTTAAAAATAAAAGTTTTTTATACCTTTCGACAAAGTCTAAGGGTAAACCTTCCGACATGGCCGGAAGTATACTTTCGAAGGGTTGGTTCCAATACCAACACTTCATTGTTTTTGAATGGTTTCGAAACGTTTTAATTTCGAAAGGTTTTGAAGGGGTTACCTTCAATGATTGCAAATGGTTTTGAGCTTCAATGATTTCGAAAGGATTTGAGTTTCATTGCTTGCGAGAGGTTTATGTCCTAGGCTTTTGGCAAGGTCGAAAGGTAGAAACTTTCGACCAGGTCGAAAAGAAACCTTCCGATAAGGTCGAAAGGTAGGACCTTTCGGCAAGGTTAAAAGGTATGATTTGTGATGCTTTCAAAAGAAAGGTTTTCGAATGGGCTAAGTTTGGATGTTTATTTGCTTTTGAATGGGACTTCAAAGGGTTTTAAATGGCTGTTTTAGCCATTTTTCTTAAGTAAAATTTTGCTAAGTCAAAGGGTTTACTTGGACGGGTCATAGCATAAAATACTTATCTTTGTTTGAATACGTAAGAGGGATCTTTATATAAGACGAATGTTAATAAACCTTAGGACATCGGGGTGGGTTTAATGTTTTCTATACATAGTTTGGGGTAATAAACAGAAATACGCTTACGAAAATATACATTGGGGCTATTAATGTGCTTTTATTTAATTTAACTAATTGGGGCTACCAATGGGAATATGTTAAACATGTGGTATACTTGGGAAAAATAAGTAATCATGGGGGTCATGAATTTTTATAAATAATCATAGGGATCATGATATTTTAATTGGCTAAGTGTTGGGTTCTTGGTTAACCTAGGAAAACCATGGAATGTGTGGTGGATAACCCACATCAAATTTCTAAAGAAAAGAATGTTTTGCCAGAGGTGGTTAACCTTCTTGGGATTTGGCACCCAAGGGTTCATAGTCATCCTAGGAAACTATGTAGTGTGTTGTGGATAGCCCACACAATCTTTATAAAACAATGTGTGATGGATACTCTACATTTATTTTAAGTGGATTTAGGATGGATAGTTCTATTAAATTGTGACGGATAGTCATTTGAAAGATTTTACATGGAAAATCTAATAAATTGCTTTTAGATGAGAAATCTAATAAATGGGTGGATGGGATATCCAATACTTATGATTTATGGCTTTATTTCATATTATATTAATGCTAATCATTTTGGATGTAAGGGCATAGTAAATGGTTTGCGTGTTTGTTTTGGATACTAGTGAGGTAAAACCTGTTCTGCTAAGCTGCGTGGTCTCACTAGATATCTATTTACAATAAGATATTATTCATATCATACTTATTGTCTAACTCGAAATTTGTATTTCTCCAAAAACTCTCGGGTACTCAAAATTAATTTGAGTAGTTTGAGAGTGGGAGACTTCAGGTTTTTGGACGAATAAGCTTCCAAAGACGTACATGAGGCAGTGTTAGCTATATATGAGCTATTTTGTGTATTTCGTTGTGATGTACTAGGAACTATAAAGTTCATATTATTAGTTCTCTGATCATCATAAGGGGACATCTTCATATGTCGCTCTTATCGTATTTTGTACATGTATATGTGATCTGAACGTGGCTAATGTCTGAGATTATGTAATTAAACCTAAATATTATTCATCAAAAATGAGAAATTTTGTTTTGTTGAATTTATGTTCCTGTGTATCAATATTAACTATGTCGCATTCGGTCGTCGAGAAATAACAACTACGGATGAGTACAACATCAGTAGCAGTTAGTTTTGGTCCTTAGAAGGCGGGATGTTACAAGTTGGTATCAAAGCATGGTTTATATACTTAAAAGGAATTTAAACCTTAAAATATTTTTTAAAGCATAACTTAATGAATCTAAAATATGGTTGGGTTTGGCTAAGCATTATAGTAACGTACGTGTACTTTGCTATAAATACCTAAGTAGTATTGCCCACTCTCTTAGACGTTCTTCTGTATCTGACCAAGATTGGATTTCAGGTAGTAGGAAAGTAAGATATGAAGACAGAAAACAGAAGAGTGAATCAATGTGGGAGACGCACCGCAACAAGTGGAAATGTTCGACCCAATACTAGGAGCAATCAGGGTCGACATATAGATTGTAACGACCCAGTTTTCCAATCATATGAATTTAGAAAATTTGATTGATTTTACATATTGAAAAATATAATTTGTTAGTTAAAATAATTCAATTTCAAATATAAGTGATATTTGAATAATTAGATTGTATAAATAATTGAAACTTGAATCAAATATGAGTAAAAATCACTCTATTTGTCTCGCTTATATTTTTATATAAGTGCGAATAAATTTATTTATGATGATTGATGATTATTTAGGTGATATACGATATTGGTATTATATATATATATATATATTGGTTGGGATGGATATATTCTCGCATATTTTAGTGGATGAGACCCTACACGTTCCCGTGTATGAGCGGATGATCCTTTGTATGTGCGTCTACCTCGAAGGAGACATTGTACATATTTTCTCATATGCATATTTGTTACAGGTCGCGGGTTGGAGGGATCCAACTGGATTCCTCACCGTTGTTGATTTTATCATAGATATTGTTATATATGCTGTTATCATGCAATATATGATGGTCGGATGCCATGGTTGATATGATTGATGTCAATCCCTTTATCTAGCGCTTTTGCAGCATTCGGCCATATTTGGAATTTAAAATATTGAAACGATGACTTCAATTTAAAAGGTATTTCAAAGTGATTTTGAAAATATATATGTGTAAATAATTTTTGAATCGTTAAAGAAGTAGATTTATTTTAAATAAATAAAAAGTTATAATTTTTATGTTATAAAACTTATGGCTTTATGAAATATGATCAAAAATATGTTTTTTGAAATATGGAGTTGAATATTTTGTAAAATAAGTTAAAATTGAGATTTTTTTGGACTTATTATAAATGGTTAATATATAAGATTTATAAAATTGATATTTTATAAATAAAAGGTAATGGAATTATAAATGAGTTTTGTAAGTGTTAAAATGAAGTAATAATTGAATCTTATAAGTAAATAAGATTTAAATTTATGAAGTTATAAAAAGAATGAATTTGTAAATAAGGGATTTATAAGTAAATAAGCTTATAGTTGGATTTTGACACATAAATGAGATATAAATGGAATTTGTTAGTAAAGGAATTTTGTATGTGGAAGTAAATAAAATATAAATGGAATTTCTAAACGTTGTTTTATAAATCTGAAATCAATTTGGTTTGATAAGTCAAATATGAAAGTTTGGTAATGGAATTATATTCACGATTTTGGACAGTGAATAAACCTTTAAATTAAATGTGTAGAAGTAATGAATTTGGTTAAGGAATTATATTCACGATTTTGGACAACGAATAATCCTTTATATTAAATGTGTAAAAGTAATGAATTTGGTAAGAGAATTATATTCATAATTTTGGACAGTGGATAGTACTTTAAATAAAATGAATATTTTGGAAAGTGGTATTATAAAAAGGGAATTTAAATGGTTTGAAAATAAAATGAGTTGTGAACTTACTTATTATCAAAATAAGTATATGGAAATGTTTTCCAAATATCCAATAAGTGAAATGGTTTTGAATATTCTCTTTTTAAGATATTTTAAAGTGAATAATTGGGAAGTTTTTTAAATAAGAAACGATTAATGAAATTTGGCTCAATGACTATTTATTGCTAGATTTTCTTTGTTGCTTTGATAGTTCAATTACCGACTATCGAATTTGGCCATTTTAGTTCCTCAACTTGATGTGCAAACTAATTATTCATACACTTAGTACGTATCTGACTATGTAGGCTTGATTATTGTTTGTGTTGAGAATGTTGATTTGCGTAGTGCGGAGTGACTACTCCAATCTATCGAGCTTCCTTCTTGGCCGAAGGATAGCAAGTTGAAAGTTGGAAACGTGATAAGTCTACGAGACTTGGTTTCTGTTTGAGGTTGAGAAACGCTTTTGCGTTGTTGGTGCGAAGAGACCGCATCAGATTTATCCGAAAACCACTCCGGACCAACATATTTGCGACGATAGTATATGTTGGTCGATGATATTTGATATTTTGTATTTTCATAGCAACGGACTACTTGTTGATCATTTGGGGCTAAAATCCCTATATATATAGCAGTAGTCTCTTTGTTATTAAATATCTAATGCAAGGACTATTTGCTACTAATCTTAGGGATTTCCCGATAGGATATGGTAGGGAAGTAGCTTCAATTTGTCCTATTCCTGGACAACTTGTATGGACGAGTGTTTGACATTGCATTTCTAATGATTACGTACATTGGTTTTTACAAACAGACATCTGTTTGGTGGCGGAGATGGCAACTTCTCTTAGCTTAACACCCTTCTTTAAGACATACGAGCTTAAGGGTTGTACTTTTGTGAAAGACAATTAATAGTCAACGAAAATGGCAATGTGGCATTCAAAAGATGACGTGATATGTAAAAGGTAATCGATACCTCTTTTGGCCTCACTCCTTGGAAAATGACTGAAACAAGGGATGGAAGCTGCAAGGCTAAAATGGGTCACTCCCATTAGGAGATGTCATCACTCTTCTAGATATATCTTTACATGCTATGACGTCGAGAATCTGATTATTGTTGATGTATGCTTGTGGCCACGAATTTTAGGTCTGTAATGACCGGAGTAACAACATATTCGATACTATCCTAGTATGGATAGGCTGGTTTTGTGTTGGTTTAGGCGCCCTACATCTGAACCCTAGATGCATCCCTTTAGAGGTGTACCGAGTTTTCGAAAAGGTGGTCCGTTTACCTAGTACTCTGTAGGGAAATCCAAAGTCCAGTACATGCCTGCCATTTTTTATGTAAACCTACTACGCTGGAATTTAATAATGTAACAATTTCAACTATTTAAATTATTATGTGTGCAATAGAGACTATTATGATACAAGAGAATTTAATATGAAATGTTTTGGTTATCGTAAGGTAAAAACCTTGTCTGTATTTATTTATGACTTGGTCTTACGAGATACCTTTTGTTTTGATAAAGGAAAAGTTTTGATAACTTTATATACATTCAGTCGAGATATGTTTTCTCATGCTCGTTTACCATACTGATCTGGGCATTATTCCTTTTCAATGCTCGGATCAGACTGAGTATATTTATAGGTTTAGATTTGGTGCTTTCGGAGCTTCAACAGGTGAGATGGAGATCTTCATGTCGTATACACGTATTTATTTTTTTCCACTGCTTTGCGTTGTTGTTTTTGTTGTAAATTATCAGCATTTGTGAGGACATGTTGTTATAACTGTCTAAGCCGATGATTACTTATTGTGTACTTTGATATTGATTTATATATATATATTACATTTTCTTAGAAAAGATTATTTGATCTATATTATATGTTATTCCGCTGCGATGTGAGATTCTGTATTGTTTTGGTTCTACTTCTCTCTTCTTCTTCTTCTCTTCTCTTCTTCTTTCTTCTCTCTTTCTTCTCACCCCCACTTTTCTTTCTTATGATCATCTACAACCACTGCGCTTTGGGTCGGACACGCATGGTTTGATTTCGAATTCAGAGGGTGCTGAGTGCGGGTTGTCACAACGTGGTATCAGAGGTTAGATTCAGTATATTCCTAGGCTTTGATGTGTACTCAGTATAGATAAAGTCAATAGCACCCTAGATTGAGTTTGAGTTTGAGTGTATTATATATGTGAGTGTGTATTTGTTAGTGAATATAAAGGTGTTTTATATTGTGTTGATTGAGCCATTGAGTGGCTTATGGGTTCTAATCGTTGCGTCTGGCCAACGTTATCGATAGGGATCTCTAAACACTTGAACACGGAGATTGGACACAGTATTGTTTTCGGAATTTAGTAAATGAAATAATTTTACTTTGATTATATTTTATATAGCAGTATATAAATTAATTGATTGCCAATGAATGGTAATAGTTGATTATCATCATTTGTTATTTGTTGTGTTTAAATAATAAAAGTTGTTATTATTATGAATTTAAACAAAGGTAAACAAAATTGGAATGAAACTTATGTAAGAAAAGTGAAATAATAGAAATTATATAAGTATAAATTTATAAATGTGATTTATAAATAAATGGATTTTAAAAGAATATAAAGCACTGAATTCACTATTGTTTCTGAAAGCTAATAAGTGTGACGACTGCAGCATCATCAGTATCATTTTCGATTTTCTATGTGATTGATTTGCTACCACTAGTAAATTGAAAATTAAGATTTGTTGTGATAAACAAATTTGAATTAAAAATCCCAGTTTGAAATTGATAAATATAAGTGAAATGAGTTTAGACTTATAATATGTGTAACGCCCGCAAATCCGTACCCCTTGAGTCAACACTATTCTACCTAAATCAACTCAAGTTGTACAGAAATACGAACCATTTGGGTTAAAGAAGAAGAGGTAGAAGAAGAGAAAACAAAATCAACATCAGAATCTAACCATCGCAGCGGAATAAAATATAATAGATAATAAATAATATTTACTCAAAATCAACTATATCTGTTTACATACATTTCATCATCAGAGTACATCAATCACAGCTCAATACCAATATCATACAATGGATACACAACAACTCAAGCAACGGAATAATATATATATACAAGTACGGGAGTATGTATCGTCATCCAGCTCGTCTCCTGAGCTCCACGGCATCCTATCCTGTATTCTATAATACTCGGTCTGACCCGAGCATTACAGTTAAATAATACCCAAGTCAGTCTGGATTACCAGCGTGAGAAAATCACACCCAATTGATTATTAAAGTTTCAAAAACCCTTTGAAAACAAAAGCATCTCGTAAGACCACGCCACAAATAAACATGTCGGGTTTTTACCTTACGATAGCTAAAACACTTTTTATTAAAGTTCTCTGATATTATAATAGTGTCTATAGAAAGTAAAATAGAATCTAGCTGAAATGCTTGCATCTCACGTTTCAGCAATAGTTGGGCACAATCAAAACCGTACGGGCGCGTAGGGAAAATGGATTCCAACTAATGGCTAGGCACTGGGGTACCACCTGTCACAGTACCTGGTCTAGATCAGCGTACCGAGGAGCCACCCTAACTCCCCTGCAACACAAGACCGGAACCATCCCTTACTGGACAGTTCCGAGCAAGATCACCCCGCGGTTGGGATCAGCAACCGCCCACTAAGCCGAAATAAAGGGACATCTAGACAGGGATGACCTCACCCTCCAGTGGGGGCTATCCACGAAGCCTTGCTGCATATCCCCTGATTTTCAGCCATTCCCATTTGATGAGGCTTGAGGCTAAGCGTTACCTTTAATAACAATATCTCTTAGAATGCCCATCGTCCACCTAACGATGTTTCGCAAGCATTCATCCATACAAGTCTGTCCCGGATTCGAACGGAACCGAAGGCACTATTCCTACTACATCCATTTTGGAAATATCCTCAGGATTAGTAGCGACTAGCCCTTGCACTTCACTGCTCCATCTTTGACTCCAAAAAAAATCGTTTTCACGAAACGTACAAACCGGATCGAAGTGGTTTTCGAGAAATAAATCTCGATCCCGGTCTCTTCGAAACGATCAACGCATTGTCCAATATTGATAGTCGGTTATTTAACTATCAATTATATTCACAAAACAACCATCAACCAATAAATAATTTCCAAATTATTTATTAATCTCCAAAAATATCTTCACAAGATATATTTCTTTTTTCAACCCTTTGAAAACAGTTTTCAAAACCATCTTTCTTTTCAGAATCAACTTTCCCAAATATTTTCTATCTCCTCTGAAATTACCAAGCACAGACTAGATTTTTAAAATAATTAAAAACACTTTACTTAGAAATATACTTTATAAAATTTAAGTTAAAACTACTTCAATGATTTGTTAAAATACATTCTATATGAATATTTGAAAATAAGGTTACTAAATAAAATTTAAAACTAGATTTCACTTTTAAAAATAAAATACTAAGTCACTCATAAAATAATTATTGCTATAATAGATTAAAAGAAAATACTTACTTTAGAATTTAAACATTTAGAAACAATTGATTTTTTTTTCAAAACATTCTTCTTAAAACAACCTTAAACTTTTAATTTATATTTAAAAAATTTACTTTGAAAACGTACTTGGTTTTCAGAGGGAAATTTCCAATCTCAATCACTTAAATCAATTTTCCAAATTGATTCCCAATTTATTCCCTTTTAATTCAGAATCTATTAATTTCAGATCTCATTTTTTTATTATGATTTAAAACACTTTAACTAAAATTTCCAATTTTTAGATTTCTCAATTACTTCTTTATTCTTTTAAATAAATTTAAACTTTGAATTTTAAAATAATTCTTATTTCTTTAATTGATATAACTTAAGTTTACAATTCATCAATTTCATTTTATTCAGAATTCCATTTCTCTTCATACTCGAAGTTATTTATTATTATTTTCATATTACTTCTATTTCTTTTCAATTCATTCTTAATTTATTCAAACTTTTTATAATTATTTCACTTACAAATTTACTCCCTTTTTATTTCTTTCCAACAATCCAATTCATATATTTTGGTAATTCATTATACCCAAATATCCAATCAACCCTAACATTCAATATACCAATATAACTCATCATAAGATATCAAATAATCACAATAGAGAATATGGAATAATTTAAATAAATGTGAGGGGTCCAGTTGGATCCCTCCAACCTGTTTCCCTGCATCCACAAATGTTAGCACAATATAATATACCAATCCTAAAATATCATACTAAATCACATCACTCAATTCATCCATCCAAACAATTATTTAAATTTAAACATTTAAATTTAAATTACCTGAGTGAGATTAACTCACCTTTTTCCCTTTTAAATTTGCCATCCTATCCATCTCGACTTGTTTTCATGACCTTTAACCTTGAATAAACATTGGATTTATTTTGTTAATATCCGAATAAATCGAACCAATAATTTCCGTTCGCTAACTTTAATTTAATTAACAAATAATTTCATTTAAACTAAATCTCGTTTAATAATTTAGTTTTAGAAACTAAAATAAATTAAATATGTTAATAGAACAACTAATCGCCTTACTAATTTATATATATGTTTAAATCAAAATCAATACTGTTTTATTTTTATTTTTATAGATTTCTCAAACATATTAACATCCTTATAAGTATATACATTGTAACTTATCTGTATTTCTATATATGTTGAATTAAATTAAGGGTAGAATTTAAATACCTATCTCAAACGTTCCAGGCAAAAGCGAACAACAACCACCAAATTCTGCCATAACAATATCGACCTTGGCCACCGAGCACTACACCATTCCCACGCTCCTACATGAACCCAAATGTCGCGTGCGACCACTACTACAGCTCGTACCTCCACCCATGCCGCAGCACGATCCATCCTTATCGCACTCCACCCACAAAGTTTCCTCTTCGATCCCCTCGACTTGCGATGCCGCCGCAGTGCTCGAGCTCGCCGTGGATAGGGCTTCCTGGCGCCTGAACTCGCGAGTGACTCGATTCGAACAGAGATGAAATAAAGAGGACGAGAGGGAAAACTGGGTGCTTCGGCCATTAAGGAGGACAACTCGAGATCTCGATTTTGTTTTTCGAACAAACGATTTGGGGAAAAGGGAAGTCGCGATCCCCCCTTTGTTCAGTTCCGCCATTAGTCTTTTTTTTTAACTGGGTTGGATTTAAAAGGAAGAAAGGGAAAGTAAAAAGATTGATACGTGAATTCTTGAGGAAGGCTCGGCTTAGAAATAAAAGGGAAATGAAGCGTATAGAAAAAGATTTGACTGTAGAGGAAGATTGGACTTTAAATTTGAGTTTTCTTTTATAAGTATATCGATTAATATCAATTAAATTTGAGCGCGTTTATATATCGTGTGCTCACACAACAACTCCAATTGCTACGAAATTTGAAACCCGATAATAATTCAATATTACGGACCTAATGGAACTGGTTTCGTCGAATTCCGAGACTGTGCCTCGGAAGGTTATTTTTAAATTCAATTTAAACAATGAAATTTTAAAACCGAATAAATCACCATTAAATTTAAATTTTAAAACTTCCATTATCTTCAATATTATCAATATAGATTTTATAAGTCTTCAAATTATGTTTAACAGACTTAAAATTCCAGATTCAACATTTTATTCAAATTCAAGTTATTTAATTCGATAATTAATTATCAAATAAATTGTGATATTCGTAATTCAATTGAAAATTATACCATTGAATATTTAAAATCGATTAAATATTCCGATTTAAATCACTTAAAAATTCCGGGTCGTCACAATATGAAATTAAAATTTAACTTAAGTAAAGTTAAATAAATTTTAGTTGATATGATAAAATATACGATTAGAAATTTAACTAAAGGGAAGTTAAATAAAACCGAATTAGATAAGTTATTGAAAAGAACATACACTTAAGATTGTAAAGTGATTATATAACCATGAATTGAAATTATAGTAAGTAAGTAAACTTTAGTATATATTCATGAAAACTAAAGTAAATAAGTGTATAACTTATAAAATGAGAAAATGTAAAATAAAACCAAATATTAAAATGGCTAAAAAAAATTATTAAGCAAAACAAAATCTGAATTTGAATTGTTATATGATATTTGACTTAAGTAAAAGTTAAATAAAATGACTTTAGGAATGAAATTTACATTAAGCCAAATAGAATGAAATGTTGTGAAGAAATTAACTTAAGTAATATTGAATGAAGTTGGAATTGATATCAAAATGAATGAATTAAGTTATTAATAAAATGGAGTAATGGAATGAATATGAACTTGAGAATGAAATTCAACTTTTGTTGTAAAATGAATTAACGATTGAATTAATGAAATAATTAGTGAATGTAAACTAATTGAATATTAGTAAACAAATTGAAATGCTGAATGTAAATGAATGCAAATCAAATTAAATGTAAATGAACATGAAATAAATAAAAGAGGTTAATTAAATTGAAAGTAAAATAACTTGAATGCAATTACATTGAGTGAATAATGAAATGTTGTTAAACATGAATTAGAAATAATATTGATTGAATTTAAAATAAATGTAGCTAAATTGAATCCAATCTAAATTGAATATAATCAATTGTAATCAATGAATGTGAATAAATTGAAAACCAAATCAAGTGTTAATAAAATTTGGAATGTATATTGATTTTGTTATAAATCAATTTGGTTGTAAATTTGTTTGATGGTTTCTTATATTACACGTGTTTCATTTGCATATGATTATCGTATTAGCTATGTTGTATATTTATATTATTTTCCATATACATGTTCTTATGGTTTGCTGAGTGTTTAATAGGTGCAGATGGCGTTTGCTTCGTAGTTGGAGCTTGCTTTTGCGCTATATTAGCCGTATATGCTCCCTAAATATATATAAGGTACATTCTTGGATTACATATCGTACTTTTACACTTCTTTCTCTACGGGATGCCTCATCCTCGAAGACGAGATGTATATTTGTGATATTATATACATTGTGATTTTTCGGATTGAACCGCGCAAAGAAGGCTCTGGCAAAAAAATTTAAGGCGCTAGAACTTTTTTAGAAATTTGGAATATTTTTATGACTAAAAATTTGATTTTTGGGTTACAATTTGGAATGATAATAGTTGATTTTCTAAAAGAGTATTAATTAATGACCGTGAATGAATTTGAAAGCTTAAGAAACGTTTTTATAAGAAGTTTAACTAAATGATTTTAGGAAAGTTAAACACTTAAGAGATTTGGTAATCCAACTTATCTAGTTGATTTTGAAATGCTAATGGGATTTTGGGCATTTTTCTTACGTAGTAATTTCGGGGACAAAATTCTTTTAAGTGGGGAAGAATGTGCCGAGCCAGTTTTTCAATCGCCTGAATTTAGAATATTTGACTGATTATAAATATTAAAAAATATAATTTGTTAGTTAAATTAATTTAATATTTAATATATGTGATGTTTGAATAATTAGACGTGTAAATAATTGAAACTTGAATATAATATGAGTAAAACTCACTCTCTCTATCTCGCTCATATTTTTATATAAGCGAGAATAAATTTATTTATGATGATTGATGATTGTTTGGGTGATGTATGATATATATATATATATATATATATATATATATATATATATATATATATATATATATATATATATTAATTAGGTTGGATATATTCTCACGTATTTTAGTGGATGAGACCCTATACGTTCCCATGTATGAGCGGATGACCCTATGTATGCGCGTCTACCTCGAAGGAGACATTGTACATATTTTATCATATGCATATTTATTGCAGGTCACAGGATGGAGGGATCCAACTGGATTCCTCACCGTTGTTGATTTTATCATAGATATTGTTATATATGATGTTATCATGCGATATATGATGGTTAGGTGCCATGATTGATATGAATCCCTTTATCTAGCGCTTTTGCAGCATTTGGCCATATTTGGAATTTAAAATATTGAAACGATGATTTCAATTTAAAAAAGATTTCAAGATGATCTTGAAAATATATGCGTGTTAATAATTATTGAATTGTTAAAGAAATGGATTTATTTTAAATAAATAAAAGTTATAATTTTTATGTTATAAAAATTACAGAAAATTATTGTCAAGGACAAAAAAATTCAGCATTTTAACCTAAAGAACAGACCTTCAGTATTTTATCCTAAAGGAAAACTTTCTTTAGGTATCAGTCTTTAGTTATTGATAGCAGTTTTTAGGTATCAGTTTGTAGTTATCGGTAGTAGTTTTTAGGTATCAGTTTTTAATTCGGTAGCAGTTTTGGAAGAATGTTTGTCCTTGTGAATAATTTTGGAAGAATGTTTGTCCTTTTGAATAAATTTTAGGAGAATGTTCGTCCTTGTGGTTAAAATATTGAGGTCATGTCCTTGAACTTAAAAATATATGAATTTTTGTCCTTTAAATTAATTCTCCCTAAAAATTATGACTTTGTGAAATATAACCAAAAATATGTTTTTTAAAATACGGAGTTAACTATTTTTTTAAATAAGTTAAAGTGAGATTTTTGGATTTATTATAAATGGTTTATATATAAGATTTATAAAATTGATATTTTATAAATAAAAGGTAATGTAATTATAAATGAGTTTTACAAGTGTTAAAATGAAGTTATAATTGAATCTTATAAGTAAATAAGATTTATAAATTTATGAAGTTATAAAAAGAATGAATTTGTAAATAAGGGAATTATAAGTAAATAAGCTTATAGTTGGTTTTTGACATATAAATGAGATATAAATGTAATTTGTTAGTAAAGAAATCTTGTATATGGAGTAAATAAAATATAAATGGAATTTGTAAACACTGTTTTATAAATCTGAAATCAATTAAGTTTGATAAGTTAAATATGAAAGTTTGGTAAAGGAATTATATTCATGATTTTGGACGGTGAATAATCCTTTAAATTAAATATGTAGAAGTAATAATTTGGTAAAGTTATTATATCACGATTTTGGACAATGAATAATCCTTTAAATTAATTGTGTAGAAGTAATGAATTTGGTAAGAGAATTACATTCATGATTTTGGACAGCGAATAATACTTTAAATAAAATGAATATTTTAGAAAGTAATATGACAAAAAGGGAATTTAAATAGTTTGAAAATAAAATGAGTTGTGAACTTACTTATTATTAAAATAAATATACGGAAATGTTTTCCAAATATTTAATAAGTGAAATGGTTTTGAATATTATCTTTTTAAAGATATTTTGAAGTGAATAATTGGGCAGTGTTTTGAATTACAAAGGATTAACGAAATCAGGCCTAATGACTATTTATGTGCTAGATTTTTTTGTTGCTTTGATAGCTAAATAACTGACTATCAAATTTGGCCATTTTAGTTTCTCAACTTGATGTGGAAACTAATTAGACATACACTTAGTACGTAACTGGCTGTGTAGGCTTGATTATCGTTTGTGTTGTGGATGTTGATTCATATAGTACGGAATGATTACTCCAATCTATCGAGCTTCCTTCTTGGTCGAAGGATAGTAAGTTGAAAGTTGAAAACTTGTTAAGTCTACATGACTTGGTTTCTGTTTGAGGTTGAGAAATGCTTTTGTGTTGTTGGTGCGAAGAGATCGGAATCAGATTTATCTGAAAACCACTTCAGACCAACATATTTGCAATGATTGTGTAGGTTGGTCGATGATATTGATATTTAAGATTTTCATAGTGAAGGACTGCTTGTTGATCATTTGGGATTTAAATCTTAATATACATATTGTAGCAGTAGTCTCTTCATTATGAAATATCCAATGCAAGGACTATTCGCTACTAATCCTAGGGATTTCTCGATAGGATGTGGTAGAAAAGTACCTTCGATTTGTCTTGTTCCTAGATAAATTACATGGACGAGTGTCTGACATTGCATTTCTAATGATTACGTACATTGGCTTTTACAGACGTTATTTTGTTTGGTGGTGGAGAAGGCAACTTCTCTTCGCTTAACACCATTCCTTGAGACATACGAGCTCAGGGGTTGTACTTTTATGGAAGGCAATTAGTAGTCAACGGAAATGGCAATGTGGCAATGAAAATATGATGTGATATGTGATATGTGAAAGGTAATCATACCTCTTTTGGCCTCACTCCCTAGAAAATGACCGAAACAAGGGATAAAAGTAGCAAGGCTAAAATAGGTCGCTTCCATTGGAAGATGTCATCACTCTTCTAGATATATCTTTACACGCTATGATGTCGTGTTTCTGATTATTGTTGATGTATGCTTATGGCCACGGTTTTTAGGCCGGTAACGACCAAAGTGATGACATATTTGGTACTATCTAGGTATGGGTAGGCCGGTCTTGTGTTGGTTTAGGCGCCCAGTATCTGGACCCTAGTTTCATCCCTCTAGAGGTGTACCGAGTTTTTGGAAAGGTAGTCCCTTTACCTAGTCATTTGTACGGAAATCCAAAATTAAATACGTGCCTGAAATTTTGTATGTAAACCTTTTATGCTGGAATTTAATAATGTAACAATTTCATCTATTTAATTTATTATGTGTGCAATAAACACTATTATAATATTAGAGAATTTGATATGAAATGTTTTGGTTATTGTAAGGTAAAAACCTTATCGGTATTTATTTGCGATTCATTCTTACGAGATACCTTTTGTTTTGATAAAGGAAAAGTTTTAATAACTTTATAAATCAGCTGAGGTGTGTTTTCTCATGCTAATTTACCAGACGGATCTGGACGTTCTTCCCTTTCAATGCCCAGATCAGACTAAGTATATATACAGGTTTAGATTTGGTGCTTTTGGAGCTTCAGCATGCGAGCTGGAGACCTTCATGTCATATACACGTATCTATTATTTTTCGGCTGCTTTGCGTTGTTGTTCTTGTTGTAAATTATCATCATTTGTTAGGATAGATTTTATATATGTCCAAGATGATGATTACGTATTGTGTACTCTGATATTGATTTATATATATTACCGTTTCTTTGAAAAGATTATTTGATCTATATAATATGTTATTCCGCTGCGATGTGAGATTCTATATTGTATTGGTTCTGCTTCTCTCTTCATCTTCTCTTCTCTTCTTCCTTCTTCTCTCTTTGTTCTCACCCTCTCTATTTTTTCTCATGATCATCTGCAACCGGTGCGCTTTGGGTTGAAAATGCATGGTTTGGTGTCAGAATTAGAGGGTGTCTAGTGCGGGTCACCACACAATGCAAACCTAGATGCAAATGCTAATATTGGTGCTGAGATTCTACCGGTTGATATGGGGATAATGTATCTGTTCTTTGTGAATACGATGCAAGCTGGAGCAGTTGTGGGAGTAGCTATAGGGAATGCTGGAGGAGCTAATCTGGTGGCCTTAGTTGGAAATAATTATGCCAAGTTGAGCAGGGATATGCTAGTCTTGGAGGGAAGCCTTTTTCTATTAACCGAGGATGCAATAGGATTGGATTATGGCTATTGCATTGTGAAGGATATTTGCATATCTCGACTTAACGGATATGCAAAAGAGGAGACTTGCTTTAATTGCAGGGAGCGGCATTGTTTTGATGGCACGGAGTTACCGTAGGAGACAGGGGAAGACTTGACTTAGGCTGAATTTCGAAGAAGGTTCGAAGAAAGATTTTTATCAGAGGTTGCCAAGTCAGCATTACTCAGGAAGTTTACAGATTTAGTCCAGGGGAATAGATCGGTGATTGAGTATGCTATAGAGTTTGATGAGCTGTCCCGTTACAGATATGCTATTGTGGATACTGTCATTCGGAGGAATGATAAGTTTATCAAAGGGTTGAATCCTAAGATCGCCAGAGCAGCCATGCCAAACCTCCGGGATCCTTGTCATATTGTTGTTGAGATGGCTATTCGGAATGAAGAGATGCTTTTTACTTTTGAAAAAGGAAACCACTTGAGGTTCAAAATTTTCAGGGAAAGAAGCAGAAGTTCTTCAAGAAGAAAGGTGCCCAGTCGGAGGTAATAGCTAAGAAGAGCAAGGCTGATATTGTTTGTTACAAGTGTGACAAGATGGGGCATTATGTTAATGAGTGTCGCTCAGGTGACGGAAAAGCAGTTGCAAATATGCCGAATGTGAAGCGCTACAACTATGGCCAGTTGGGACATTACAAAAATAAGTGTCCCGAGGCTAGAAAGGGAAAGGTCTTTGCATTGGAACCGTTATCCTCTAGACCAACGGCTAGTGTGAAAGGGAAGCGGTAATGGAAGGTATGCTTATGATTCACAGTACTCCGGTTAGGATACTATTTGATACTGGTGCATCACACTCATTTATATCTCAGTATTTGGTAGATTGCTTATGTTTTTAACCTTTATACCTTATTGCTCCTCTAATGGTTGCGAATCCTATAGGAGGGCATTAAATTCTGGAAATGAGATATGACCAGTTAGAAATTGATTTGTTGGGTCACATATTTGCATGCAGTCTTATATATTTTTGATTTTATGGGTTTCAGGATCATATTTGATATGGATTGTTTAGATAGATATGATGCTAGGATATTTTGCCAGGAGGGGGAAATATCATTGAGACACCTTTATAGCTATAACCGAGTCATTTACTCGGTAAGGAGTTCAAACAGAAATGCTTATGCGTTATTGGGTGCTATGGAAACAGCAGCAGGGTTGAAGCAGATTTATGTAGCAAGAGAGTTTGTAGATGTATTTGAACCAGTTTCAGGCTTATCGTCGAAAAGAGCAATCGAGATTCGGATAGATCTTGTATCGGGATCTGAACCCATAAGTAGACCACCTAGCAGGATGTCACCTACCGAGATGATGGAATTGAAGGTGCAGCTAGTGGAATTGGAAGGAAAGAATTTCATCCAGCCAAGCAGTTCGCCATGGGGAACGACCGCAGTATTCATGAAGAAGCCATATAGGTTGTTAAGGATGTGTATCGACTATCATATATTGAACGAGAGGACGATCAAGAATAGGTATCCTTTACCGAGGATCGATGACTTATTTGATCGATTGAGTGGAGCCAGAGTGTTTTTCCAGCTGGATTTGGCGACAGGTTTCCATCAACTAAGAGTGGCAGAGAACTGTATTCCTTTGACGGCATTTAGGACCAGATACGGTTCTTACAAGTGGTTGGTTATGCCATTCGGGCTTACTAAAGCGCCAGCTTTCTTCATGGATTTGATAGACCGGGTTTTTCGAGAGCACTTAGATAGGTTCGTGTTGGTTTTTATTAATGAAATTTTGGTATATTCCAAGAATGAGAAGGATCATGAGGATCATCTTAGAATAGTGTTGGAGATGCTAAGGCAACATCAACTAAAGATGAAGTTCTCTAAGCATCATTTTTGGAAGAAGGAACTGATGTTCCTTAGTCATGTAGTTTTCGAGGAAGGGTTAGCAGTTGATCCGGATAAGATCGAGGCCGTTAACGATTAGAAGAGACCAGAGACGATAAATAAGATTAGAAGTTTTCTTTGTCTTGTAGGTTACTACCGAAGATTCATTAAGGATTTTTCGCAGATAGCGGCATCCTTGACCATGCTAACCAAGAAGGACATAAAGTTTGTTTGGTCTGACAAATATGAGGAAGCATTCCTTAAGTTGAAACATTTGTTAACAAATGCGCCCATGTTAGTAGTTCCAGATGGGAATCAGGGGTTGGTAGTTTACACTGATGCATGTGGTACTAGGTAAGGTGCTGTGCTGATGTAGAATAGAAAGGTTATAGCCTATGCTTCTAGACAGCTTAGACCACATGAAGTGAGATACCTGACTCATGATTTGGTGTTGGCAGCGGTAATCTTCGCATTGAAGGTTTGGAGGCATGACCTTTTGGGAGAAAGGTTTGAGCTATTTACGGATCATAAGTATCTACAATATTTATTCTCTCAAAAGGAGCTGAACATGAGACAACAGAGATGGTTGGAGTTTGTTGCGGCTTATGATTTTAGCATCGAGTGCACACCAAGAAAAGGGAATAAGGTGGTGGATGCACTTAGCAGGAAACATCAAAATGTGGTGTTAGCTATGGTGGTAGAATGGAAAGACTTGGAAGCACTGGCTTCTTATAGTGTGCAGTTGAGATCGACTACTGGATCTGGTTGGAATATTACCATAATGTTCTATTTGGAAGTTCGACTAATTTTGATCGAACGAATTGCTTCTAGGAAGAAAGAGGATCCAGTCTTAGCCGAGAGGATTAGAAGGTTAGAAACAGGAACTGAGATTGATGACTTAAAGAATTTTATTCTTGACCGCAGGGATTGGTTGAGAAAGAAGGAACGGTTATGTGTTCCAGATATTGAAAACCTTAGGAAAGAAGTTTTTAGTAAATGCCATCGATCGAAGTTTATGATTCAACCTGGAGGAACCAAGATGTATCTGGATATGAAGAGAAGTTTCTTCTGGGAAGGAACGAAAAGAGATGTTGGCTTATTGGTAAAACAATGTTTGAACTGTCAGCAAGTAAAAGCCGAACATCAAAATCCAAGTGGTTTTCTTCAACCTTTGGATGTTCCAGTTTGGAAGTGGGACTTGATATTCATGGATTTTATTGATGGGTTTCCAAGATCAAATTGGGGTAATGAAAGTATGCGGGACATAATGGATAGATTGACCAAGAGTTCCCATTTCATTCCGGTGAGATCAACCAGGAAGGCATCTGTTTTGGCTAAGTTGTTCATGAACAACATCATAGATTATATGGAATTCCTAGTAGTATCGTCAGTGATAGAGATGTTGCGTTTACTAGCGAGTTCTGGAAGAGCCTCTAGAGTGTGTTAGACACTAAGCTCAAGATGAGTACATCATATCATCCTCAGATGGATGGGCAGACAGAGAGAGTCAACAAGGTACTGGAAGATGTGTTGAGGACTTATGTGTTAGATTTTAGCAGTTCTTGGGAAGATTACTTTCACTTAGTGGATTTTTCCTATAATAGTTATCAGACTACTATAGGAATGACGCCTTTTGAAGCTTTATATGGAAGGCCATGCAAATCACCAACATGTTGGTTAGAGACCGGAGACAGATTGGTCCTTGGTCCAGATTTTTTGCGAGAGGCAACTAATAAGATCGAGTTGATACGGGAAAGGTTGAAGGAAGCTCAGTATAGACATAAAAGTTATGCAGGAAAGAGGCGTAAAGATCTAAAGTTCTTGGTTGGAGATAGAGTTTTCATCAAGGTATCACCGATGAAAGGTGTGGTTCGGTTCGGAAAGACCGGGATGTTAGCACCGAGATATGTTGGATCATTTCCTATATCAGAGAGGATTGAGAGACTCGCGTACTGAGTAGATTTACGGAGCAGTTTGGTTAGGGTCCACAATGTGTTTCATGTTTCTCATCTTAGGAAGTATGTTCATGATCCAGAAACTACTATCACTCCGACGGCACTAGAGGACTTAGTGGAGGAACCGGATATGACTTTTGTTAGGCAACCAGTTCATGTTGTGGCAAAAGAAGAGTTGTTAAGGAACAAGACAGTCGGGTAGGTTATACTAGCTTTGCTTGAATGGGCTATATGCTTGTTGTTTTGTCCTTACTCTAATTTCAGGAATGAAATTCTTTAAGGGGGGAGTTTGTAATGCCCCTGAAGTTTAATTAACATTATGCAGGTTATTTAATTAGATAAATTAAATAGAATAATATGAATAATTAGGAAGAAGAGATAAATAAATCCAATGGATATGTCTTAATGAATGAACTAAAATAAGTCTTAACTAAATTAAGAAGGAGGAATTTCCTAAGAGGCAAACTTGGAAATAGGGCTACATTTCTTAGTATAAATCTCTTCCTCTATTTTAATAAATTTTCACTCTCTCATTTATAACTCCTCTCCAACCTTCGGTCGGCCATTAAAAGCTCCAGGAGAGCAAGAAATAGAAGGAAAAAGCTAAGGAATTAAAGTTAGGAAATTATCTCATTCTCCAATTAACTAATCAAGGTGAATAATCATGTTTATCATCTTATTTTTCTGTATTTGGATCGGTTATAGGTTATACCCGATTAATGTTTGTGATTTTGGTTAGGATATAACCATTTAAACCTTTGTTTGGTTAAGACATAGGTGTTTTAAATGTCAATGGGCTAATTAACACGTTTTTATTCGGTTTTTGTTAAATTACGAGTTGCTCTGATCTTCATATGCTTTAAAATTTTAATATGTTGAAGTATATGATTTAAAAATTTTAATAGGCTGCAATTCAAAATTTTAATTAGGGAAGAAGAATAGAGTTTTAAGAAAAAGGTTAACTTTTGTATACTTTTTACTATTTGGAAGTATAAGAGAAGGCTCCTCGGCCAATCAAAATCAGACAAGCAAGATAAAACATCACTTCAGTAGGCCCAGTTCTGCCTTCGACTCCAACAAGCTCGCTTTTACCCTTTCGATGAAGTCGAAAGGTATCTTTTATCTAAGACGGAAGGTAAATAATTACTTTTCGACGAGGTCAAAAGGTAGGCACAGTGTCGAAGGGAAGAGAGGTGGAGGGAAGGGGAGGCTACTTCCTTTGCTCTCGAATAAAAACATAATTGGTTTCGAATAAGTTGAAGGGGGGCCCTTCGACTCTATCATTTTATAAAATACTAATATTTTTATATATTTAGGAAGAGGTTTCGAAGGGGATCGTCAAAAGTTTATACCTTCAAGAGAATTGTTTTAAAATGCTTTCTAAAAAGGTGTTTTAACACCTTCGACTAAGTAGAAGGGATGCCTTTGACAAAATCGAAGGGTAAGAAGGGGTTACTTCCGAACCTCCTATTGTTTTTAAAAACAAAAGTTTTAACACCTTTCGACAAAGTCGAAGGGTAAACCTTCCGACATGGTCGGAAGTATACTTTTGAAAGGTTAGTTCCAACAGCAACATTTCATTGTTTTTGAAGGGTTTCGAAAGGCTTTGATTTCAAAAGGTTTGATTTCGAAAGGTTTTGAAGGGGTTACCTTCAATGATTGCGAAAGGTTTTGAGCTTCAATGATTTTGAAAGGTCTTGAGTTTCATTGCTTTCGAAAGGTTTATAAATGGTTTTGTAAGTGGGGCTTTCTACAAGGTCGAAAGGTAGAACCTTTCGACAAGGTCGAATAGAATCCTTCCAAGAAGGTCAAAAGGTAGGACCTTTTGGCAAGGTCGAAAGGAATTATTTGTGATGCTTTCAAAAGAAAGGTTTCCAAAGGGGCTAACTTTGGATGTTTATTTGCTTTCGAATGTGACTTTGAAGGGTTTTAAAGGGTTGTTTTTAGCCATTTTTCTTAAGCAAAATTTTGCTAAGTCGAAGGGATTACTTCCAAGGGTCAAAGCATAAAAACTTATCTTTGTTTGAATATGTAAGGAGGATCCTTATATAAGATGAATGTTAATAAACCTTGGGAACACCTGGGTGAGTTTAATATTTTTGATACATAGTTTAGGGTTACAAACAAAAATATGCTTTCGAAAATATACGTTGGGGCTATCAATGTGTTTTTATTTAATTTAACCAAATTGGGGCTACTAATGGGAATAGGTTAAACAGGCGGTATACTTGAGGAAAATAAGTAATCATGGGGATCATGAATCTTTATAAATAATCATGGGGATCATGATGTTTTAATTGGCCAAGTGTTGGGTTCTTGGTTAACCTTGGAAAACCATGGAATGTGCGGTGGATATCCCACAATTCCAAAAGAAAAGAATGTTTAACTCAAGGTGGTTAGCCTCAGGATTTGGCACCAAAGGGTTCATAGTCATCCTAGAAAAACTATGTAGTGTGTGGTGGATAGCCCACACCATCTTTTATAAAATAATGTACGATGGATAATACATTTATTTCAAATGGATTTGGGATGAATGGTCCTATAAATTATGACGGATAGTCATTTTAAAAAAATTAGATGAAAAATCTAATAAATTGCTTTTAGATGGGATATCTAATAAATGGGTGGATGGGATATCCAATACATATGATTTATGGATTTATTTCATATTATGTTAAGACTAATTATTTTGGGTACAGGGGCATAGTACATGAATTACATGTTAGTTTTGAATACTAGTGAGGGGAAAATCATTCCGCTAAGCGGCATGGTCTCACTAGATATTTGTTTATGATAAGTGATGATAGGGGATTATTCATGCCAGATTTGACTCAAAGTTGTGTTTCTCCACAAACTCTTGGGTACTCAAAATGAATTTACGTAGTCAGAGTGGAAGACTTTCAGGTTTTTGGACGAATAAGCTTTCGGTACCATCTCCAGTTCTAATTAGTAATTTTGGATATGTGATATCCTTTGCCGCTCGTATATTTTTCTTTAAATGTAAAACTTGAAATTTTCCCCATAAAAATGATTTATTAATGCATGCATTAATTGCTTCACTTCTTGTAGCTTTAGGCATAACCGACAATATTTGACAAAAATCTCTTCCCATAATAAGGATTTTACCACCAAATGGTTCATTTATATCCACCATATCTCACATAGATCTATCAAATGCCTTAAAAGCATAACGATGTACCATTGTAGTCTCATCCCACATTAGAATAGTTGATTGCTTTAGAAGTTTTGCTAATTTTGATTGCTTGCTTATCGATCATGTTGATGTTGCTTGTTGTTGTAATAGAAGTTTAAATATTGAATGTGCATTTCTTCCACCAGGTAGTATAGTTGTAGCGATACCAGATATAGCTGTTGCAATTGCAATACCACCGTCTTTTCTAACAGTGGCCAAAATAGAATGGTATAAATATATTTTTCCTATCCCACAGGACCATCTATAAAGAACAAACATGTCTCTTTTTTTACAATTGCATTCATAATTGTATTATAGGCTCTCCATTGGTTGTCATTCAACTTTTCAACGGCTAGTAAATCATCTTTGGAAATAGAGATCGCTAGTTCTTCTTTAATTAGCTCTGAACTATCATCATATGCATCACAATAATATGTTCTAAAGATATTTGGAAGATCATAATCAGTTATGCTTTTGTTTTGTTGGAGAAGTAACTTATTTAAATATTTCAAAAGATGATTCATTAGACGTATTTAGTTAGTATTACGTAAACTTTGATAATCTTCCACTATATGATCGAAAAATTCACCCCATAACCTTTGAACACCCAATGGATTGCAAAAAACCAAAATAGTTACAAATAATGTTCTCAAAAAAATTGGCATCTTTGTAATAGAAGCTTCCTAAACATGCTCTTATATTATCATCTTTTTTCGAAAATCCTCGTTTTCCAGCAACTTCTTTAAATGTTTAATTCCTAACTCTGTCAGCTGTAAGCAAATCATCAAAGGAAGTAGGTCCTTAATATGATTTAAAAGTATTCTCAAGAAAAAACATTCACCTTCTGTAAGTTGGACCGTATATATTCAACCAATCACTCTAATATTTGATTCTCTTTTTGTCCATTTATTGATACCTTTAAGCCAACAGTAGCATTCGGGAAATTCAAGATATAGAAGTTGTCTTGCTTGTTCATCGATTGAATTTATATAGAAGAATCATTGTATGTTGATTACTTTCATCGGCTAAAACTTCATTGATCGTTTGATGGTTGTAAAACATAACACTTTGTTTACTTGGACGATGTATTTGAAGGTGCTCAATTGATGCATATATCTTACAAAGAGAATATATAAAGATCCTCCACAATGCTTCTAGAGCAGAAATCCACCTTGCATCAATGAAATGTTGTATCTCATCATAGAATGGTCCGGGTCGAATTTTTATTTGAAAACGATCAGGACCTTTGTAAACATATTTGTAAAGATGCTTAACACTTTTTATACTACTACATATCTCTATGTTGATATGACAATTATATTTACGTAGTAACCAAGGATTATAGGGTACAACCCATCTATTATCTACCATTAGCTTTCCACTTCTATCGATAGGAAAAGATATGTACGTGTCATGCCTTTTATAAATTGGATATAAATCTGTACCTTGTATAGCTACAACTGAACATTGTTTTGGATAATCTCTTTTGCATCTGCCATTTTTCATGCACGGAGAATTATGATTTTGATTGCCACATGGTCCATCAATCATCCACTTCATTACGATTATATATAACTCTGGTTCTTCATTAATATCTGCTATTTCTGCTATAAAAATTTCAACATATTCATATGATTAATTAATTTGTCTTCTTCTTCGAAAATTATTAGCATATGAACATTTGGTAAACTTCTTTTTTTTAATTCAATTACATGGACATGAGCAGCTACTTTTCCAAGTGCTCCTTCCATGAAAATATCTTTTTTCAATTCCTCGTATTTTGCATGAAAGACCCTTGTTAAATCTGGTCTGTCTTGTGGGTCTTGACTAAGTAATAATTCACTAATGATTTAATCCCAAAATGGATTGCATGTCATCGTAATGCAATCATGATTACCAAATCTATGTAGTAAAGCCATTGCATGATGATATCGTCGATACATATCACGTCGACATCCAGTATAGGAAGAATGTAGTATTGTTTATGTACCAATATTTCCTACATAAGAGAATTTATTGACAACTAGTAATATGAAGTTCAATTGTGTTTAGACGAATATGTACTAATTGTAAAAGGTAGAATTGTGTATTCCAAAAATACACGCTTGCATTAGTTCCCCCCCATCCAGAGCATCTTGTAATCCTTGATACATTTCGGCTCTAATGGTGTTTTGGTTACTCCTATACCATCTTAACCTGTTTGTACCTATCTTGACATAATTATCAACGATGTACTATTGAAACAATCGACCATTTCGAAGGAAAAGTGATTTATCATTTTCTCGAATCTATAGAAAAAATTAACAGTATAAATTTACCATGAAGTAATATGCTTATATAAAATATAGTTGTATATACTATAGATTATTAGCGTAATATTCACGACATGAAAATTTGTAACCATTTTCATCTTGACTATTTATATCCCATCCATAACTTTTGTTTGGTAGTAAAATTGGATATTGTAATGGATCATAATAACCAGCTGTTTTGAGATAAGTTATGAGTTGTCCAGTTTTTGTCCCAGCTACAATATCTCTTTCATGTATTTCCCCATTTTCGACTCCTTCTACCGAAATTCCAGCAACTTGTGAAGCAGCGGGAAGAGCATATTGTTTTTGGTTTGAAGATGGTTCTTTTATAACTAATTTACAATGTTGGATATTTGACTTCTGTCCAAGTGATCGAAATACAGATACAAATCTATTATATGTATTAAGAGCTTTTTATAACTTATCCATAATTTTCCGAAACAGTATTATTTTCAAGCAATCGATTTTCGATTCGTGCTCTGTATCATATATGTAAAGTTGTAGCGATCTTGGACGATCACTGGATGTAGGTACCAAGCTACCTATTTATGATATATACTGCCTTGAGCATGAAATGTATATATTCCATCTCTTCCATTAGCCAAGTTCTCATCAATATGTACTCCCATTGATGTAAATGCAAACATGTGGCTATAAGCTTCTGTGTTTTTTCTTAAGTGTTTCCCTTCATCTGATTGGTCAGTGTACAATTCAAAGATCTCATCCAGTGATGAAATTGGCTGTAAAATTATTTTTCCATTTTTAAGCAACAAAAACTATTTGATTCTCAATTGAAATGTTTTGCTTGACAATATCTACATATCCTTGACCATGGCAAATAGAACTTTTAAAAACCGAAATGATCTGTACAGCTTCTTGCACAATTATGTCTTACGGTAGAACTTTGACATGATTGACCAACTTTGTTTGTTCTTATGTTTCTTTCAAGTCATCTCTATGTTCAAAAGGTAATGTACTAATGTCTTCTTATTCTTCATTGTTCATTGTTGCACTAAGATCTTGATCTGCCTAAAAATTCTGATAAATAAATTTTGTAAGTTTTTTAACATGAAGTGACTCGATAAACTATGTGGGTGATAAATTTAATATGACTTAAGTTCATAAATTTATACTTTGATTATATTGATAAATATATTATAATATGATGAATCGACTTGTACTACTTGTGTGTGTATCATTATATGCGTACGTACATAGGTAAAATAAACTTTGGTAAATATAGCTTTTATTGTTCTCAAAATATAACGTGCTGAGTAATAGGTAATAGTTCTCTGAAGTAATACTTGTATATTGTGAGAGTATGTAATTAAAAAGAATTACCAGTACTACTTGCTTGCGATGCATCATCATTGATATTTTTTCAACTCTTCCAGATTTTCTACTACGATAAATAGTGCAATATTGTTCACTTTTTGCCTCGTTGTCTACTTCAGTCGTTAACCTTTTTTCCTTCTTTATAGCAAGTACGACAGTGCTTTAATTGTTTTTCTGTTTGTTCAGAACTTAATTCAGAACGACGTTGTCCTTTTCTTTTAGCTTTGATTTGAGCATCAAATAATGCTTCTTGGTGAGTTCTCTCAATGATTCTAAGGCTTCTACGCAGTATTAAGGGTGCTTGAGTACATTGTATTACTTGATGTTGGTTTCTTTCAATGATTCTTGGACATCTATGGGGCACTAAGGGTGGTATGTAGTTGGATCCAGTTTGGTAACGTTGAACTCTATTAATAATTTCCACCCTTTATAACTCAAGGACTTGGTTAGCTTCCATTGTTTAACGTTGAGTTCTCTCGTTGATTCTAGGACTTCTACATCATTTTAACTTGGAAAATTGATTGGCTTCCATGAGTTGATGATGAAATGCACAAAGTTTAAAGTGGAATTTATTTGACCTACAATCCTAGAAAAAATACTCAATTTGTATTATAAGTGAACCGCCATTTAAGCCTTAAGAGCTAAGTCGCATATATTTATTTGTAAAACTAAAATACCTAATATAAATAATAATATGTTTCATAGTAAAGTTAGAACAAGCTTTACAACATGTTGATATAGTAGAAAATACGTAAAAGAATTTTTCAAAGAATGGGAAGTAATTGTAGTTAACAAAATAATTATGTAGCAAAAAAAAAAATTTAAGTTATATTAAGCAATTAATAGGTGGGACATGTTATTATGAAAAGAATATAAAAATATAAATCTTCCATAAACATCATCGTATGTAATGTTTGGATAAGCGAAATGAATATAAGATATCAATAAACTAAGTTGCTTTCACTGTTCAATTTTAGCAAATTTAATTTTTCAACATGTACCTCCTAAGTAATAATCAAAGTTGAGCGATGAAGATGAAAAAATTCTTATGATTCAAAACAAACAAATTGAAAGTAAGACTAAAAAAAGAAAAATGCAAGTGAACTTATATATATGTATATATAATGCAATAGTAGAAAAATAAGTTTTTAATAACGCAATAATAAGAAGTGTAAGGTTTCAAAAATGCAGTAATAATCAAGTGTAAGCACTATTCCAGAATTTTTAATCCCAACTCATGTATGATATAATTAAGTGTAAAAGAAAATGCACACTAAAATAAGTATAATTGTTTTCGGTGATTAAAAGATATTTGGTTGCCTTGTTTGCTAATGTCCAAACGCCTTTGTTAAAATGCATACAATACCTCATTTCTGTCTAAAAAAATTAAAGCCTTTTGGGACTAAAAGCTTTAATTTCGACAGCACTTGTAACATCCCCCACTTGGAGGCTCATAACTAATGTCTACGGATGCTGTGGTCATCCATACTTATTAATCTTCGGCAACCAAGTACGGTAATGTTAGATAAATTGATAACCAGAAACACATGGATATGGAAAAGTTTAAAAATCTCAAAACAACATTCACATTCCATTGTAAAAATCCATTTAAACATTCTTTACACAATCCCACAACATTAACCACATTCAAAAAACTATAGCTATTACAATATACTGCAAAAGCGACATATAAAGATGCCCCCTTGATGATCGGAGCATATAATAGGCAATACACAACATGGCCTTAACAAAACAATATAACGGAATCATACTAGAGAGAACTCAAATAACTACATGCATCCTACACGTCTTCGGAAGCTTATTCATCTTAACAGGTACTTGAAAACCTCAAATCTCAAACTACTCAAAAATCAATTTGAGTACCTGAGAGTTTAAAGGGAAAATATAAACTTCGACCAGACATAAAGCCTGGTACGAATAATAATATACCATCCTAAATCATTTAGATATCTAGCGAGACCACGACGCTTAGCGGAACGGGTTTCCCCTCACTAGTATCTTAAAACGTTTACAAACCATATTTTGTGCTCCTGCATCCATAATGGTTAAATCAGTTCAAAACATTATTATGTGATGATATCCGAAACAATCGAAGAAATTTTGGATTACCCATCCCCATTCTTTTTGACTAACTGTCATGATTATAGTTTCTAGGATTAATATTAACCTAATAGTTTTCGTGGACTGACTAATAACCGGTTAAACATTTACGGTCTCCTTGTCCAGTTATATAGTTTTGTGGGATCACTATGAACCTATTGGTAATACCAATATCATTTGTATTATTATCCTAGTTTTCATGCGCTAACTAGAAACCTATTGACTATCTGCCAATATCATATAGTTTTCATGGGATTACTGTAAATCTATTGACTATATGTCGATATCTCATTATTTTATCCGGATATAGTTTTCATGAGCTAACTATAAACCTATTCGTAACTCCAATATCATTTATATCATTATTATCCTAGTTTTCATGGCTGACTAGAAACTTATTGACTATTTGTCAATATCATACAGTTTTCATGGGCTAAGTGCAAACTTGTTGGCCCATGCTAATATCTTTTTCCCTTACATAGTTTTCGTGGGCTTATTGTGAACCTATTGGCCCCTACCAATATCGTATAGTTTTTATAGGCTAACTACAAACCTATTGGCCTCTTCCAATATCTTTAATTTTATTTTATTAATAGGCCCTGGTTTAGCTTCTTAATGAGATTGAGTTAGTTGTTTTGAAAACTATACTTTTGAAATCTTCGAAACCTTGCTTTCGACCTCACTGGATAACGTCCTTCGAAAGCTTATATCTCTTTTCAAAACATTAGACTCCTGCCTTATAAAACACTATAAAATCTTACTTTCGAAATCTTTCAAATATAATAAAGTGTTACTCATTAATTATTTGAACACTATCTTCGAAACCATTCGAAGTATCTCTTCCTAAAGTATTGAAAGTCCCCGTTTCGACGTCATTGGATTTACCTTTAAAAATTTCATTTAGGTCAAAGAAAATATAAACGAAAGTATCTCTTTCGAAACCATTCTTTACCATATTAAAATATTGGGGAATTTATGATGGTGTCAAAACCATCACTTTCGATAGAGTCGAAAGCTTACATTTGAGATATTGAAGGATGGCTTCGAACCCCTTTCGAATCCGTTGCCTTTGAAACCCATATCCCTTTCGAAAACATTTAGAAAGCGGCTTAATATATCTTTAAAATAAACAATACCTTTCGACTGCATTGATGATTCAATACCTTCGAAAGGTAAAAGAATCAGCGGTAGGGCTTCGACTAGGTCGGAACCCGTTCTTTAAAAAGCATTGATTTATAATTAAGGGATCTCTTTCGAAACCCCTTCTTCTTTTAAAAAAAACTGGCAACCCCTTCGAAAGCCATTATAAAAACTCCTTTCGAAAAAATACGTATCGACTAAGTCGAAAGCTTAGTAAAACAAAGGTAAGCGCTTAACTTTTTAAAATAAACCAAGATATCATCTCTTTTGAAAGCTACCCTTTCGAAACCATACCTTTTGCCTTTACTCCAATCCACTGCGTACCATCTAAGTGATACCTTGTGTATTGGTTATTGAGATTAATGGGGTTTTGACTTGATTGAAGTCGAAAGGTAAGGGTCGAGAGGTTCCTCCATTAGAGGCGAAACCTGTTTTTCTAGATAAACACTAAATTAACTTATATAAACTAACCTGCCTACATGTAAACATATTATTTGTTGCCTCGATTAACCGCCTTTTTATTTTGGATAAGTATCAAACTTAAACTTTTGAAAATAAAACCTTCCTTTTAATTTATACGTAAATTATTTTGATCCTCTTCTCAAAATAATTTATTTTGTATATCAAATCACATAAGAAAAATCCCCAAAAATCACAGTAATTTAATTTGATCATGTAATCTAACATATCAAAACTTCAAATCCAAATCCTTAATATATTTTCTGAAATAAATCCAAATCCAACGTACCATGTTTCCATTCGAAAATTCATAATAATCTTTCCAAAGCTTGAAAATTTCTAAAATTTGAAAACCCAACTCTATAATTATGTTTTACATAACATATAATTTTCCCATAGCATACAAACATCAATATCTTATGGTTTTGATCTAAAACCATACAAATACTTATTTAAACAATCTTGTTAAAATTCAAATAAATCAAATTAGAGCATATCATCATCAAACATTACATATTCAACAATTAAATATGGAAATTATTATTCACCTTAATCTTTGATAAAAAAAGGGATTGGGATGAGTTTGAATTTCCCCTTCTTCTTTTCTTTTTAATGGTCGTCCTTAAGCTTCTTTTATTTTTATTTTTGAAAGAATGAACTATCTCTTTAAATGGTCTAAAGATTATACATATATATAGGTAAAGAATAAGTGCGTCCAATTCCCAATTTACCCTTTTATATCTTTATTTTTCTATAAACCTTATGTAGTCCAATTAATTTAGCAAAACGACCATTATATTTATAAAAATCTCAATCCCCTTATCGCTATACATTCACATTATTATATTTAATTTATCATTGAATATTCTTAATTTTATTAAAATTAGGAGTGTTACAACATTTCACTCTTTTTCATATACGCATAACTTTGCATCCAAGTGCTATATTGATGTTGTGTTTTTTAAAATAAATTAAAGTCTTGTAAGACTAAAGACTTTAATTCGTTCTTGTTGTATTTGTTAAAATAATACTTAATGGTTAATTTCAAATAAGCATTACATTCATATCTAAATTTAACCAAATGAAATTTCACATGTCAACAAATAATACATACATACATATACATACATACATACATACATATACATACATAAAAATACACATATATATAAATATACATATATATACAATAACACTAACAATGAAAAATATATTTGTTCAATTTTGGATAATATATGAATATTAAAAATTGGTTTGCATATAAATTGCTTTTGAAGTAGTAGACTCGTAAAAAATGAAATTATTTCGTGTCTACATGACACTATAGAAAATATTACTTAAAGTAGCAGGGTTACTTCTTAAGCTCTAACCTTAAGCTCTAATCACAACATATTATATAGGCTGTCTAATGCAATCCCTATTATATAGAATTTGTAATTAGTGATTAAGTTACTTCATTGGGCAGCCTATCTCTTTGCATATTTTACTTAGTTACAAAAGCTGAATTCAAGATGATGATCCCTAGTATTTTGTTAAAATGTACACAAAATCAATTTCAGACATAACTTAATTAATCCAGGTGACAATATTTTACAATTACAAAAGCACTTTCTCAACCCATCAACATAGTAACCTAACATGGTGCTGCTGTAGCCCATAGGCTGCCACATAGCAATCTAATATATATTATCACATAATTTGTATTTAGCAAAATATTGATGGATGAATACTGAACAGTTAGTACCATTTAATTACAAAAAATACATGTTCTCACATTTTTTTAAAATATTTTTTCTCTGCTACTAAAACTGATTATGATAAGCTCATTCATTACCTACACAAGCTTATTCATTGCCTATATAATAAAAGTATTTTGTTCTGTAACTTGCAGTTTAATTAAGCCACTAAGTTAGCCATTCCAAGACATTTAAACCTTACCACCTAATGCAACCACATTAAATCTCAAAAAAGCATTCAATGCATTACATCATAATGTAAAATAAACATTTAAATCCCCTATTTAACACATGAGTATCTTCTTATTCAGCAATTCATTACATGGATTATAAAATTTACAAATAAATTTATTGTGCAAGAGAAATTTAGTACCAATTAGGATCTGGAGATTAATTAGTAGAGCATTTTACTTTATTTTACATCTTTATCCTAGTTCTCTCCAAATTTCAACTAATTTTCTCCACATTAAGTTGAATGTAATACAATAGAAAATCATGTTGTGGCAACATGATTTTTTAGTGTCACGACTCCATATTTAAATTACATGATCGAAATTACAAAAGGATGTATAAATCCTTTATGAGTCAATGTACATCAGATTGAAATAAGGATAACTGAAATATATGCAGTGTGGTAGTAAAACTATATTTTTTATTATTTTATTTTATTATCATGTCATGCGTTAAAAATATCAACTACCTCATTTACCTTGGTTTTAACAGTCATGTACACCTATATATATTTGAGAGAATATTCCAAATTAGAGATCACAATAGATATCATTATTGTCTATACCGAGTCAATTTAAAAAAAGCTAAAAAAACCGAAATAAAATAATTCGATTATGAATATTAGGAAAATTTTAAAATTTTGCATCATTTAGATTATCAATCAATTAAGATAGTTAAGCATATGTTGAACGACCTGTAGCAATATGAAATTAAGCCTATTTCTCTACATATTTAGATGATCTAATACAATCCTATATAGTGTCAAAATATGGAGCTACATTATTACTGTGATTGAAATTATTCTTGTGTGAAGTAGACTATCATCTAGACTGTGTGATGCAATCCCTATTGTCTAGAATTTGTAATTAGTAATTAAGTTACTTCATTAGGCAGTCTACCTCTCTGCATATTTTACTTTTTTTTGAAATGGTATTTTATATACAACATGCCACTGCTACAACATATCACATGTCAATAAATATTTGAATCACGCTATGCAAGTTTCGAACTTGTGACCTCTCGCACCAAAGCTGAATCACTTAACCACTTAGACAATGGTGCTTGTCATTTACACAAAATTCTAGATAATGATCCCTAGCACTTTGTTCAGACGTACACAAAATCAATTTTAGACACAACTTAATTAATCCAAGCGAAAATATTTTACAAATACAAAATCTCTTTCTCAACCCATCAACACAGTAACCCACAAGGTGTTGTTGTAGCCCATAGGCAACCACAAAGCAATCTAATAAGTATTATCACATAATTTGTATTTAGTAAACTATTGATGAAATCCTTAAATGTTCAATTTCTTAACTTCGAAATAATTTTTGATTATTCTATGCTAGTTTATCAATCATCTATACATTATATTGTGATACTAATAATGCACCCACACATGCATATACATGAGGTTCTAGCTATTGTAAGAGTATTTGTGTAAATTGAATAATGATTGAAATGGTGCTTTCGGGTGTCTTTCAATGAATTGTCCAAATAGGCCATTATAATGTAATCATCACATAAATAGCTACAAAATTTATAATAATTTTCAAATCCAAAAACCTGCCATAATTGTAAAAATAACAAATTATAAGGTTAATGTGATCATTTAAGTCATCAGATGGCATTTTACTTTTTCTATTACTCCTTACTTTCTCAATGCCCATAAGACATTTCTGTAGTAGGTATAGATCACATTAACCTCAGAACCAAATTGGTGGCAAGTTTACAGATTAACACTAACATGCAACTACGCTCAAACTGGAATCAGTGTAGTTCTTCTCAAAAAGAAACTCCTAACCAATTATGTAGGTCATAATTGCAAGTAATATAATCGAATAAATTAATAGGATAAGTAAATTGTAGCTCGTTTTATCTTTGACAACATATTTATAAATAGATCAACCTCCATCAATATATATAATAACATGAATTAGGATATTTCATTAAACTTAACCTTAATTGCACAAAACCGAAAATTAATGATAAATCTTGAACGGTGTTTCCTTGAACTAACCTTAATCGCACCTAAAAAGCTGGAGAAGATGGTGGATCTAGAAGCATACTAAAATAACCCTAGTTTGTGGGATCACACCGATGCTGGGGAAGACGATGGATTCGGAATCGCACTGGACTAAGCATAGGTCGATCGCGGGAGAAGGCGATGGGGAAGATGATGGATCTTGAATCGGATTGGATATGGAATCAGATATACATCCTTCTACAGCGAGGGAGATATTAGAGTTGTGGCTTTTTAAGTGTTTTTATTTTAGGGGGGAACGATTGCAGAAGAACTGATGCGAAAAGAAGAGAAACAAAAGGGCAGTTCGGGTATTTCAAAAAGATGCTGTTGAAATTAGTTAGAGGAATTTTCTTTATTAGTAGTAAAGATGATGTATTATATTTCTACAGAATTTTATATCTTTTAGAAATTCTAACACATTAAAATCTGTGTTTAAGATTGATATCTAAATAAATATTTTTAATAGTTCATAATAAATTATAGTTTTGAATAACTTAAAAGTTTTAGATTGTCATTACATTTTTCATAGTTGTTCATGATTGATATTAAATATCATATTCTTTAAAAAAAGATACTATTTTTCGATAATGATTAGCAAATTTTCTTTTATCTTCTTTCACAAAGAGTTATGGGTGAATGATATTTTCCAATTCGTTGCTTATTCATTAAAGTTGAAGCAACGAAAATTGATATAAGATGAAGTATTTATAATTGAGTGTTAAATGTGGATTTTTTTCTTTAATACCATAACTTTCATAGTGAATTTTTTTGTTTCTCCCTTAAAATTATTTAAATGTATAAGATTTCAATGTGATAAAAATAACAACTCTTATTTGCCAATTTTGTGCATAAACGTCCTTATTTTTGTCCTTTTATTTTATTTTTTTGGATTTTAAAGTTTTAAAAATAACATATTAACTTAAATTTTGTTGCAGTTCATTGATTACATGTTGGTAAATTGATTTAATTCGCTGATTTTTATAGATTGAGTATAATTCTTTTATGAATCCATAGTCAATATTGGTGGTGGTTTTAAGACACGCTTGATGGATTTTATTGACTTCTCTGCCCTACGGTTATGTCTTGTTGTTCTATATGGGATTCAATTCTTTTTTCGTGATGCTATATTTTGAACCATTGAATGGACATGTGCCAACTCGAGAACAATCGAATGATGACAAAATTATTAAAGTCTTATTTTGATTCAACAATGTACCAATAGTTACTGAAGGAATAAATCGCTATTCTTTTCCGATACTGTAACAACCCTGGTTTTGGAGATTACCATGGTAGTTATAATTTAATATTGTGAACTAAAATAAATAGGAAAATTTAAATTGTTTATTTGGAATAAACAATGAATTTGGGAAATAAAATGAGAAAATAAAGTTTGTAGCTTTATTTTATTTTCTTTGGGTTAATAAAGAATGGAAAATGGTTTTTATTTGGAGAAATGCAATAGTTTTATTAATTATTGCCAATTACTTCTTTTAATAATTTTTAATTGAAGTATTTAATTTCTTAAAGGTTGTTTATTTAAATAAAAAGGTGAAATTTTGTTTAAAAATTTGGTCATAAAATTGAGTTCGAAATGGTTTATTATATTTTTCTATGCAAGAAAATAATTTTAGTAGAATTTTTGAAGTTAAAAATGTGGATTTATGCATTTATTTGTGTAAATTGGGCACTTATGTAAAATAAGGGTTTTGATGATAAATTTGGTTTTAAAATTAAAATTAAACTTTTTACATGATGTAAAATATTTTATTTTTTATGTATGTAAGTTTACTTGTTTTGTTTGTGTAGAACTTGAAAGAAAATGCTTTGTTTTAACATAACATAGTGTAAATACGTGTATATTGATTTAGGTGTGAATTAAAACCTTAGGCTAATTAGTTTATTCTCTATTTGGGTCCAAAAGCCCATTAGCCTAGAACCAGAAGATAAGGAAATGAGAAAACATTTCCTATATGTATAGAAAACTATTCTCATCTTCTTCCTCTAGCCAGTAAATAGAAAAAAGAAACCAAACTCACATTTTCTTCAATTCCAAGCTTCAAATCTTCATATTTCTTCAAATAAATTGCTATTTTTTATCAAATATAAAGAGAAATCAAAGAGTAATCCATTCCAAAACACAAATATTTCATCAAAATCTAAATTTGAGAATTGAATTGTCTTTTAATTACTTTTCCTCTATTGCATGTTCCTATTTCAAGCTTTTACAGGTTCTTGAAGGCCAAATTAGCTCAAAGCTCTAATCTTTTAGCTTGAACAAAAGTGATTCTATAATTAGATCAACTATAGACGCTAAGTTTTCCCTAAGACCAAAGATCTGATACCATATGTAACATCCTGATATTTTCCACCATTCGCATCCACACATGCCGGATTTGAATTGCTCAAAATACCAGACTGTTAATTTATATTTGGAAAAACTCTGAATATACAGTAAATAAATAACCATAAATTCACAGACACGGAGCAATATAACTATAATGCAGGAGAAACAAAGGAATAGTAGTTCATGAAGCTACTATATATATAACAGAGTTAAATAAGATACAACAGAAGTCTCAAATACAATAGTCAAATACAAGATCAGAATACATCACTAGAATCAACTGAATAACTACAAGATGAAAAGATGTAGACGGATCTCCAAACGAAGCTCCAACTCCAAAGGTGAGTCTCAAAAGCTATATCACTTAGTCTAACCCGAGCGTAAAGAAAAACACAAAATACTCGAGTCAGGATTAACATTCTTATATAATTAAATCCAACTCAAGTGAAATATCAACTGAAATACAAGTAAATCAAAGGATGTTTGGGATAACGATCCTCTAAGGATCCGTTAAACTATCTACTATGTAATAATATATGCTATTATAATAATGTCTAAAGTAAAGTGAACTATTAAAATAGTGTTAAGGCGTTACCCATATCCACCATAACACATTTTATAGTGCCAATATTCTATACAGTACCGTAATACCTCCAGATCGGGAGGCTATCAGAGGATACTCCATAGGTACAACACAAAAAAAATCGTAGTGGTCTCGCTAGGGTAGGTGACATGGCACAACAAGGAAATGTCAAGGTAGATATACCAATTACGCATCCGAACCAGTGGTAACGCATAGAAGCCACTACCGCCCACCTCGGAACACACTCCCAAATCAAAAAAATAAAATGTGGCCACTAAATCAATCGCAAAATCAGAATATAGTATCGAAGGAATGTGTCCGATCGGAGGAATGACCTCATTTGGCTCGAGAATCGCTCCTGTTTTAGCCACCTTATGCCAACTCACGGTAGTCGGGTCCACGTATATACCTCAATAGAACTTCAGCACCATCCTACTTCATTCTGGAATCTCCACCACGTACACGGTTGTTAAAGTGGTTTTCGGGGTTGGTAAAGAGTATGAAAACTTTCGATCCCGGTCTCTTTAACAACCAAACATTATTATAACACCGCGGTCATTTCAAATAGTTTATACTTCAAAACCAAAATATCATTTCCACTTCAAAACCATATAAATACGATATCATTTCCATTTCAAAACCAGATCAATACGATATCAATTTTCACTTCAAATATATATCCATTTCCAAAATCTTAGTACTTTCAAAGTTATAACACCTTCGAAACCAAAACACTTAAAATTTATAACACTTTGGAAATCATAACGCTTTGGAAATCAAAATTTAGAAATCATAATACTTTGAAATCATAATAGTTCCCACTTAACGGATTAAAATATTAAAATAGTTTATAAAGTAAAATAGTTTGTATAAAAGAGTTATAAGTTAAAATAGTTTAAATTAAAATTGTTAGTATATTAAAAATGATTTATATTAAAATAGTTTATATTAAAATAATTTATAAAGTAAAATATAAAATAGTTTAGTATAATTTAAAATTATTTTATTTAAAATAATTTCCTAAAACTTCACAAATTGATTCAAATCAACTTGAATCCCAAAATTCAATTTTAATCCATTCTTAAATCATCAATTGCAATTAAATTCAGTTTCTCAATAAACTATTTCAAATTATATCAGTTTCAAATACAGATTCGAAACATAAAATAGACCATTTCAATTTCAATATATTTCAAAGCTCAAAAATATTCCACAATTTCAAAACTAAATTTGATAATTCCATATATATCTTAACTTAACTTCACTATTATTTAGTTTTGAAATATTTAATTAATAAATCCAATATCATTTAAATAAGCCTCAAATTTCGAATCACTAAATATTTCACTTGAACTTGAAATATTCATTAAACCACCTTGAACCAAAATCAAGTTATAAAATCATATCCTTTAAAAAAAATCTCAAATTCAATAAATTTCAATTGATTTAATTAAATAAAATTCTTACTTAAACATAATTTCAAATAAATCCAAATTTATCTTCCCAACCTTAACTCATAAAATCATCATAAAAATCTATCTAAAAATATAATTTAAATAAATACTTAAATATATTATATATCAATTAAATCAAACTTTATTAAATTAAGTCTTATTATCAAACTTATTTTATAATAAAACTAATTTGTACATATTTAAAATAGTAAAATTATAAATAAATTCATAAAATTTATAATTTCAAAAATCAACTTATAACTACACAATTTTCAAAATATATAAATTTAAAAATCTTAATTTTAAAACTTTATAAAATACCTATATATATAAAATATCTTAAAATTAATAATTAGTAAATCATATATTTCTTTTCAAAACCATAAAAATCATTTTTTAAAATATTTATATATAGAAAAACGGTGTCTGTATATAATTTTCTATCCTATGGTCAAGTGATACAGATATTTATCATGTCAATCTATAATTTAAATATATATACGGGTATGTATCATTTCAACCCGCAGTCCCAAATTCAATTTAAGTGAAAATCGCTTGGGTTTATCATTTCAACCCATAACGATTTTCTCATATTCTACAAATCGTTGGGTATGTATCATTTCAACCCATATTGATTCTATACTAACAAGGAACTTGCAGAGTGATTGCAGATATGTTGATGATATAACATGCATATACCATAAATATAAATAACAGATAATGGTGTCAGATGTCATAGGTGAACAAATATTATATATATAGCAATGTAAATAACTAACAACAGCATATTTCAATTGTCATTTCAACTGAAATCAAATTTAATAAATATAAGAACATTATTGTGAATGATTGCTTACCTTTCAAGGATAGAGAATTTGACATAGAACAAGCTACGATTCCAAAGCAAAGCTAGACGGACACGATTCGATGATTAAAGCTGATAGTAGGAATAGACGAAGTCAAATCAAAACTGGATCGATGATGATAAATGGTATAAATGAATTCATATATACCACTATATATATAATTAGTTATTTATAAAAATCATATTCTAAATTTAAACATATATTAAATTAAATATAGATATATATATATATGGTTTCAAAAATCATAGTTTTCAATTAAAATACACATATGATATGCATTGTACTTAAACATATAATGCATCTCTATTCAAAAATTCTATCAACATATGCATACATATACATATACATATACATATACATATACATATACATATACATATACATATGTAACGTCCCGAAATTTTTTGACTTTCGAAAATTCAACATCGATACTCACTTTATCGACTGCCGAGAAATCGAAGGCCGGAACCCGAAATGTTATGGTTTAAGAAAAGGAAAGAGGGAGAAGAAGAGAGAGAAAGATAGAAAATAGAGAGAAAAGAAAATAGAAAGAACCGAGAGAAAAGAACATAGAAAATAGAACGGAACAACAGAACAACAACAGAATCTCACAATTCGCAGCGGAATTAACATATAATAGATAAATGAATAATCTTTAAACAAAGAACTATATCAGTTATTACATTACATCACATTTCATTACATCATATCATCAGAGTGTACAACATCATACAACAACAAACAGCGGAAAAGAAATACTATATGGTAGTAATACGCCATGCCATCCAGCAACTCCAGAATATCCTGATAAACCTTAACTCTTGACTGCCCGTGTAGAAATTGGTGGGCACCCAGAGTTTAGGAAGGAAAACAATAAACTCCGAGTCAGTCATGTGACTGGTGTGAGAACTCAAAACAGTTTATTTATCTTTAAAATCAAAATAGAGGAATATTTTTAAAGTCAATTCGCAATGCTTTTAAAAATGAGACTACCATATGACCTCCCGCCACACACACAATGCAAACGCAGACTTGGAGGAGATTTCTCCTTATGATAGTCAAATATGCTGGATATGCATTAAAAAGAACATTTGATATTATTGCTAGGGCATAGTGTAGAGAAAATTCATTTCGAAAATAAAGATATAAATCTTAGCCAGCATAGGTACCATTATAGTATGCTTACTATAGCTACCATATTAGATGGCAGGTTCTACAACTAAAACCGTACAAATATCGTATTGTTACTTTGGATTTCCAACAAATGGTCAGGCCAAGGAACTTCCCATTGCCACATGAGAACGCCTCTGGAAGGACGCCCCGAGAACCCAACTGGATCTCTGCCAAACAAGGCCGGGAACTCCTTTTCCCAAGGGATATTACAAACCCTCAGATATGCCACCCTCGGTCCTTTGGGACCTTTAAACAAGAGCTCTCTAACCAATATCACACCATAATAATAAGTGTTTCAACATGAGTAAGTATCTGGGCTCCATACCATGATACTACCCTTTTCCAGAAGGAATGGTCATACCCTAGGGAAGTTATCCCTGAAAACCTTGCCGCACAATTCCTGTTTCGACCATTACCGGTTTGTGAGGCTCGACGAAGTCTCGTCCACAAAAACACACTTTATACAAAAGCCGTGTTTTGGGTCAACAAATGATCATAGAAATGATCACAAAGATAGACGATCAAACAAATGATCCTATCACAAATAATCAACACAATGATCATTTCACAGCAACACTCAGCATGTCACATTACCAAATTGGGAATATATCGCTGATAACCTTCAACTACATAACCTCTGAGCTCGTACGTCTCAGAGAAGGGTGTTAAGCTAAAAGAATAAATTCTCCGCGACGAACAGAAATATATTTGAAAGAAATCGGCTTTATATCTCAATTTATAATGTCAGACATACAATCCATACAAGTCTGTTCCGGGCTCGAACAGAACCGAAAGCACTTACAAAGAAGTCCTTGCAATCCGGATAATCTCTAATCACGTCCGGACTTCCCATCACATAGGGAGTCTCTATACCGTAGCTACTCGGTGCAAAGACAATCGATGAGTTGTCCTTTCGCTTTCAAAAAGATCCGGTCTTCAACACCGGTCTTCAAATGCAATTCATAACGACGTATCACATATTCGGAATGGGTTATACGACCCCATGGTCCTTTCCCGGTTAACCCGAATAGTGAGCGCTTATTCAAAAATAAGTGTGGCATTCAAATTCAAACAAATCACATCAATTACCCATTCAAAGGGAAATATTGATAGTCGGTTATTGAACTATCAATGGATATGCACACATCACCAGTTTTCAAATAATTTTCCAAATTATTTATTTTCCAAAATATCTTTACAAGATATATTATTTTCAATACTTCAAAAATAAATCAATATTTATTTTTAAACAAGTTCCCCTTTCTTTTATAAATTCCATAGTGAATTTTTCATTCCAAAATATCCATGCATATACGATTTCAATTATTCATTTCAATTTATCTTCAAAAGGATAAATTCTCAAAATATTCACTTTATATTGGAAAACATTTCCATACTTATTAAATAAGTAATTCACGAACCTATTTATTTTCAACACTTGGAAAATATTCAATATACTTAAATCGAGATTAAGTATATATTTCATTCTTTAAGGAAATCATTCTCTTAACCATATTTATTTGGGCCAAAACGAATGTTGCGTAAAACATCGTTACGACGTCCCAAAATCACTAGTATAGGGATTCGAAATTAAAATAGATATATAAATCCCAATACTATACAAAACATTTCCTTTCGAAAATCATTTACTATAACAACAGTGTTATAGTCCACCATTTCCTTCTATTTCTCGAAAACGTCTATTTCAACAATAAATGTTGAAATCTATGGTTTCGAATCTTAACACATTTTAAAACATCATTAGATTGTTTTAATTCTATTTAAAACATCACATTCAAAACAATTTCTTTAACATATTATTCACTATTCAAAAACGTGAATATACTACGTTAACAATTTCATCATTTCTATACATTTTATTTTAAAGGATTATTCACAGTCAAAAATGTGAATATAACTCCATTAATAAGTTTCAACAATTTACTTATCAAAATAAGTCGTTTGCGAATTTATAAAACAACGTTTATAAACTCCATTTCTATTTATTTTATAACAACTTCCTTTTATAAATTCCTTATTAACCTATCTCAATTCATATCTCAATTGATATACTAGAATTTCATATTATAAGTTAAATGCTTATAAAACAATTATTTTACAAAATCGTTCCTTTAAACTTCATAATTATAAATCTTATAACTTATAAGATTCAATTATTTATCCAAAACCATTCTTTTAATAACTTTATAAATTTTATAAACCTACTGCTTATAAAATTCCATTTATAATTTCACCGTTTATAATTCTATAAATTTCATTCATTTATGAAATTCATTCACAATTCATTCTAACACTTATAAAAACTCGTTTTATAATTCCAATATTTTAATTTACAAATATCAATTTATAAATCTTTTATACAAATCAATTTGTATTATTATTCTAAAACGTCTTTAAACTTCTTTATAATTTCATCCTTTTGATTTATAAAATAATCAAATTTTATAAATCCTATATTTAAACTTTTTACAATAAATTCTAAAATCCCAATTTAACTATTTTATAAAACGCATTAACCCCATATCTTCAAAAATCAGTTTTTAACTATATTTCTCAAAAATCATAATTTTTATAACATAAAAATTATAACGTTATTTATTTATAATGGATCAATTCCAAAAAAAATTTATAAACGTTTTCTTTCAAAAATCACTTTAAAAATCATTTTAAAATTCCAAATTTGGCCCAATGATGCTACATACCAAATAGTCAATCACGACAAACAACGACATCATATATCGATATGACAGTCCATCAAATATCAAAATATCTGAAATCAAATAAATACTGTTGAGGAATCCAGTTGGATCCCTCCAACCTGTTTTCCTGCATCCACAAACATTAGCACAATACCAATTCCGCTCCAATACGGAATTATCGCGGTATATGGGATTTAAAATATTATCCGCTTAATAAACGGCGCAATAGGGTCTCATCCGCTATACAAATGTGGGAAATCAATAACTCCAATATATACATATGCCAATATATATATATATATTGCTATTATATATAATACCAATTTCACTGTTTATGAAATATTCGCGGTATATGTTTTTAATAAATAACATCCGCTTACTAACGGCGTATAATGTCTATTTTAACAATCAATAGATAACAATCATCATTCAAACATACATTCAAGTATTTTAAATCTAACTATTTAAAATAAAATCGAAACCGATTCGATTGAGTGAGAAGTTCTCACCTTGATTTCAATTTCGTTTTAGCGATTTATTTCGAATAAAATTAAACGGACGTTTAATTTTACCCAAAATTCTCACTAACTCCAAACGACTCCAATCCAATTCCATAGCGTAGTGCTCGTCGATACGATTCCAACGCAACTGGTTTCGCGCGTTTTCGACCTTGTATGAAAAAGATATGCATTTTCAAAGTTTTACACGATTTATATAAACTAATTACAACATAATTGACTATTTATAAACCTAACTTCAATCAGGGCCGCATGATCCTTCCACTGCAAATCCAAGCCGTGTGTACCCCTCCCCCTTCTCCTTCCTCGTTCACGCGCGTTTACTTCCAGTAAATAGCCGTAACAACATGAACCCATTTGCTCAATTTAGGTTTTGATTTTTCGACCCAATTACTCGCTTAATATTCGATCAGAGGCCTCCAAATTGAAGCCCCATACGCAAGCTACACTCGGCATCAACCACGGTGAACTCGGCTGCGCCATTTGCACGAAAAACGAGGCCGACCGTGCTCCCTTTCGGCCATGATTTCTCCCTCCACGTTGCGAATTATCCAATCACCACCGTTGGATCTAAAGATCTCGAGGAGATCTACGTTTTTCTAGTTGAGAGTTTTCGATGATATTGAGTGGATTGAAAGAAATTAGAGGAGAAAGGTAGGAAGATTTCGGCCTTCGGTTTCATCACTGGCGGCTACAATAGAGAGTTAGGGTTTTGCTATATTTTTGTGAATAAAGGCCCTATTTATAGAAGTTTGAACGACACTATTCATTCCGGAATTTCCAAACTCCGTTTCACGCGCCGTGACTAGCGTTTCTACGGTTTACCCCGCGTTTCGGACACAATGGAATAGGTTTCGGAAGCTAATTCGGTCATCTGTGCGAGTTATGGCAATAAACGTTCAATTTGAATTAAACCGATTTAAACGATTTTCTAGGCGTTTTAATTTGTACCGGACAAACGGTAAATCCAATTGACACGAAATTTTAAACCTTACCATAATATCATATTACGGATCCGATGAAACTGGTTTTGTCGAAATCCGAGACTTTTTGAAACATGACTATTTTAACTCGCCAAATTAAAATAAAAAATAATTCGATGCGTTTCGAGTTGCCACGATCAAACGACAACTCCGATTGCTACGAAAATTGAAATCCGGTAATAATTAACTATTACGGATCCAATGGAACTGGTCTCGTCCAATTCTGAGACTGTTCAAAAATTGACTATTTAACTAGTCGATTTAAATATTAAAATATTCAATTTTCACCAATAAACTTTTAATTCGATTTTAAAAGTTCTAAAATATCATTCTAACTTCAATATGATAAAATAAAATTTTACAAATCATTTTAAATCATATTTAACTCAATTTTCAATTAATTCCATAATTTCACATATTAAATTATCGATTTAATTATCCAATTAAATCCAATTATTCGAATTAAAATTTATTCGACTTATAAATTCACTTATTAATATTTAAAATTAATTAAATATTCAAATTTTAATTACTAAAAATCCTGGGTCGTTACAATCTTCCCCCCTTAAAAGAATTTCGTCCTCGAAATTACCAAGTAAGAAAAGTTACAGAATCTATTAACTTTCCCAAAATTCATAGTTAAACTTCTTATAAATCTTTACTAAGTTTTCAAATCATACTTAGTTATCTTTTCAAAAACAACTACTATTGTTTAACTTTCAATTCCAAATCAAAGTTAAAGTTTTCAAAAAATTTCCAATTTTCTCAAAAAAAATTCAAATTTTTTTCCAACGCCTTAAATTTTCGGAAAAATTCGCCATAGTCTCCTTTGCGCGGCCCGATCCGAAAAAAAATGACAGTATATATATCACAAATATACATCTCATCAAGTAATGAGGCATCCCGCAGGGAAAAAGTATAAAAGTACGGTATGTAATCCGAGATATGTACCTTATATTTTATTAGCGAGCATATACGGCTAATATAGCGCGAAAGCGAGCTCCAAATGCGAAGCAAACGCAATCCGCACCTACTAAACACTCAACAAACAACATGAGAATCATGTATGTAGACAATAGTATCAATATACAACATATAGCAATATAATAACTATATATGTCAACATAGCAAATGCAGTAAAAGCAATAAATTCAACCATCAACCAACTAGCATTCATAACCAATAAATATTCATTCATATTCTCATTAATATTCAATGAATTGGTTTTCAATTTAATCACATTTGATTCATTAACATTGGATTTACTAGCATTCATTTTCAATTTGTTTATATTTACTAATTCATATTCAAGTTGGTTCACTTCCAAATCAAATTCAATTCTATTTAAGTTTCACTTAACTTCCAATTGAATTCCAATTACTTTAGCTTCCAATTTCATTAACTCAATTTCATTAATACTTAATGAATTATATACAATCAACCAACAATCAAATAACAACCAATGTATATTAATTACAACCAAATTCCTTTGCTTATATTGGTTTAATTAATTGATTTTTATTCAATCTTTCAACTTTCCATATAACATTAGATTTTAATGAATTAACATTTACATTCATTATCTCAAATCAATTTTATTTACATTCAATTGATTTACATTCAATTAGTTAATCATTTCAAGTTGAAATTCATTTATATAACTCAATTTCACATTTATCACTTAACTTTATTAATTTATTTTGATACCAATATCAACTTCATTCAACATCTCTTAAGTTGTACTCATTTAAACATTATTTGGTTTTACATAACTTAAATTCCCACTTATAAATCAATTCAGATTCCAAATTCTAAAGTAAATTTTCATTTAACTTTAAATTCATTTGCTTATTTATAACTCATATTCATAAATATATTCATATAGTTTCACTTCTTATATATATAAGTTTATTTCACAATTGTAAATCACTTTAATTATAATTTAATTCTTATAATTCATTTGCTTATACAATTATTCTTTTATTTAGATTATTCAAACAACCAAACAATCAATTTATATACACTTTAATAATTCTGAAAAATTATTCCTTTATATATAAAATAAAATCAAGGTAAAATTATTTCATTTACCCATTTTAAAACAATATTGTGTCGAATTGTTCTATTCAAATGTTTATAAACCCCTTCGGCATAGTTGTCCAGACCGTGCTGACGAAGGTTCATATGCGACTCAATAAACCAATCATCACAATATAAAATAATTTTATATTCACTAACAAATACGCTCTCATAGCTATTATTACACTCAAACTCATTCTAGAGTACTACTGACTCTATCTCTAATGAGTAATACCCAACAGAACTATGGTTGTCGCTTAACCATTTGCTCTGATACCAAATGTAACGTCCCGAAAATTTTTGACTTTCGAAAATTCAACATCGATACTCACTTTATCGACTGCCGAGAAATCGAAGGCCAGAAACCCGAAATATTATGGTTTAAGAAAAGGAAAGAGGGAGAAGAAGAGAGAGAAAGATAGAAAACAGAGAGAAAAGAAAATAGAAAGAACCGAGAGAAAAGAACATAGAAAATAGAACGGAACAACAGAACAACAACAGAATCTCACAATTCGCAGCGGAACAACATATAATAGATAAATGAATAACCTTTAAACAAAGAACTATATCAGTTATTACATTACATCACATTTCATTACATCATATCATCAGAGTGTACAACATCATACAACAACAAACAGCGGAAAAGAAATACTATATGGTAGTAATACGCCATGCCATCCAGCAACTCCAGAATATCCTGATAAACCTTAACTCTTGACTGCCCGTGTAGAAATTGGTGGGCACCCAGAGTTTAGAAAGGAAAACAATAAACTCCGAGTCAGTCATGTGACTGGTGTGAGAACTCAAAACAGTTTATTTATCTTTAAAATCAAAATAGAGGAATATTTTTAAAGTCAATTCGCAATGCTTTTAAAAATGAGACTACCATAAGACCTCCCGCCACACACACAATGCAAATGCAGACTTGGAGGAGATTTCTCCTTATGATAGTCAAAGATGCTGGATACGCATTAAAAAAACATTTGATATTATTGCTAGTGCATAGTGTAGAGAAAATTCATTTCGAAAATAAAGATATAAATCTTAGCCAGCATAGGTACCATTATAGTATGCTTACTATAGCTACCATATTAGATGGCAGGTTCTACAACTAAAACCGTACAAATCTCGTATTGTTTCTTTGGATTTCCAACAAATGGTCAGGCCAAGGAACTTCCCATTGCCACATGAGAACGCCTCTGGAAGGACGCCTCGAGAACCCAACTGGATCTCTGCCAAACAAGGCCGGGAACCCCTTTTCCCAAGGGATATTACAAACCCTCAGATATGCCACCCCCGGTCCTTTGGGACCTTTAAACGAGAGCTCTCTAACCAACATCACACCATAAAAATAAGTGTTTCAACATGAGTAAGTATCTGGGCTCCATACCATGATACTACCCTTTTCCAGAAGGAATGGTCATACCCTAGGGAAGTTATCCCTGAAAACCTTGCCGCACAATTCCTGTTTCGACCATTACCGGTTTGTGAGGCTCGACGAAGTCTCGTCCACAAAAACACACTTTATACAAAAGCCGTGCTTTGGGTCAACAAATGATCATAGAAATGATCACAAAGATAGACGATCAAACAAATGATCCTATCACAAATAATCAACACAATGTTCATTTCACAGCAACACTCAGCATGTCACATTACCAAATTGGGAATATATCGCTGATAACCTTCAACTACATAACCTCTGAGCTCGTACGTCTCAGGGAAGGGTGTTAAGCTAAAAGAATAAATTCTCCGCCACCAACAGAAATATATTTGAAAGAAATCGGCTTTATATCTCAATTTGTAATGTCAGACATACAATCCATACAAGTCTGTTCCGGGCTTGAACAGAACCGAAGGCACTTACAAAGAAGTCCTTGCAATCCGGATAATCTCTAATCACGTCCGGACTTCCCATCACATAGGGAGTCTCTATACCGTAGCTACTCGGTGCAAAGACAATCGACGAGTTGTCCTTTCGCTTTCAAAAAGATCCGGTCTTCAACACCGGTCTTCAAATGCAATTCATAACGACGTATCACATATTCGGAATGGGTTATACGACCCCATGGTCCTTTCCCGGTTAACCCGAATAGTGAGCGCTTATTCAAAAATAAGTGTGGCATTCAAATTCAAACAAATCACATCAATTACCCATTCAAATGGAAATATTGATAGTCGGTTATTGAACTATCAATGGATATGCACACATCACCAGTTTCCAAATAATTTTCCAAATTATTTATTTTCCAAAATATCTTTACAAGATATATTATTTTCAATACTTCAAAAATAAATCAATATTTATTTTTAAACAAGTTCCCCTTTCTTTTATAAATTCCATAGTGAATTTTTCATTCCAAAATATCCATGCATATACGATTTCAATTATTCATTTCAATTTATCTTCAAAAAGATAAATTCTCAAAATATTCACTTTATATTGGAAAACATTTCCATACTTATTAAATAAGTAATTCACGAACCTATTTATTTTCAACACTTGGAAAATATTCAATATACTTAAATCGAGATTAAGTATATATTTCATTCTTTAAGGAAATCATTCTCTTAACCATATTTATTTGGGCCAAAACGAATGTTGCGTAAACATCGTTACGACGTCCCAAAATCACTAGTATAGGGATTCGAAATTAAAATAGATATATAAATCCCAATACTATACAAAACATTTCCTTTCGGAAATCATTTACTATAACAACAGTGTTATAGTCCACCATTTCCTTCTATTTCTCGAAAACGTCTATTTCAACAATAAATGTTGAAATCTATGGTTTCGAATCTTAACACATTTTAAAACATCATTAGATTGTTTTAATTCTATTTAAAACATCACATTCAAAACAATTTCTTTAACATATTATTCACTATTCAAAAACGTGAATATACTACGTTAACAATTTCATCATTTCTATACATTTTATTTTAAAGGATTATTCACAGTCAAAAATGTGAATATAACTCCATTAATAAGTTTCAACAATTTACTTATCAAAATAAGTCGTTTGCGAATTTATAAAACAACGTTTATAAACTCCATTTCTATTTATTTTATAACAACTTCCTTTTATAAATTCCTTATTAACCTATCTCAATTCATATCTCAATTGATATACTAGAATTTCATATTATAAGTTAAATGCTTATAAAACAATTATTTTACAAAATCGTTCCTTTAAACTTCATAATTATAAATCTTATAACTTATAAGATTCAATTATTTATCCAAAACCATTCTTTTAATAACTTTATAAATTTTATAAACCTATTGCTTGTAAAATTCCATTTATAATTTCACCGTTTATAATTCTATAAATTTCATTCATTTATGAAATTCATTCACAATTCATTCTAACACTTATAAAAACTCGTTTTATAATTCCAATATTTTAATTTACAAATATCAATTTATAAATCTTTTATACAAATCAATTTGTATTATTATTCTAAAACGTCTTTAAACTTCTTTATAATTTCATCCTTTTGATTTATAAAATAATCAAATTTTATATATCCTATATTTAAACTTTTTACAATAAATTCTAAAATCCCAATTTAACTATTTTATAAAACTCATTAACCCCATATCTTCAAAAATCAGTTTTTAACTATATTTCTCAAAAATCATAATTTTTATAACATAAAAATTATAACGTTATTTATTTATAATGGATCAATTCCAAAAATTTTATAAATGTTTTCTTTCAAAAATCACTTTAAAAATCATTTTAAAATTCCAAATTTGGCCCAATGATGCTACATACCAAATAGTCAATCACGACAAACAACGACATCATATATCGATATGATAATCCATCAAATAGCAAAATATTTTGAATCAAATAAATACTTTTGAGGAATCCAGTTGGATCCCTCCAACCTGTTTTCCTGCATCCACAAACATTAGCACAATACCAATTCCGCTCTAGTATGGAATTATCGCGGTATATGGGATTTAAAATATTATCCGCTTAATAGACGGCGCAATAGGGTCTCATCCGCTATACAAACGCGGGAAATTAATAACTCCAATATATACATATGCCAATATATATATATTGCTATTATATATAATACCAATTTCACTGTTTATAAAATATTCGCAGTATATGTTTTTAATAAATAACATCCGCTTACTAACGGCGTATAATGTCTATTTTAACAATCAATAGATAACAATCATCATTCAAACATACATTCAAGTATTTTAAATCTAACTATTTAAAATAAAATTGAAACCGATTCGATTGAGTGAGAAGTTCTCACATTGATTTCAATTTCGTTTTAGCGATTTATTTCGAATAAAATTAAACGGACGTTTAATTTTATCCAAAATTCTCACTAACTCCAAACGACTCCAATCCAATTCCATAGCGTTGTGCTCGTCGATACGATTCCAAAGCAACTGGTTTCTCGCGTTTTCGACCTCATATGAAAAAGATATGCATTTTCAAAGTTTTACACGATTTATATAAACTAATTACAACATAAATTAACTATTTATAAACCTAACTTCAATCAGGGCCGCATGATCCTTCCACTGCAAATCCAAGCCGTGTGTACCCCTCCCCCTTCTCCTTCCTCGTTCACGCGCGTTTACTTCCAGTAAATAGCCGTAACAACATGAACCCATTTGCTCAATTTAGGTTTTGATTTTTCGACCCAATTACTAGCTTAATATTCGATCAGAGGCCTCCAAATTGAAGCCCCATATGCAAGCTACACTCGGCATCAACCATGGTGAACTCGGCTGCGCCATTTGCATGAAAAACGAGGCCAACCGTGCTCCCTTTCGGCCATGATTTCTCCCTCCACGTTGCGAATTATCCAATCACCACCGTTGGATCTAAAGATCTCGAGGAGATCTACGTTTTTCTAGTTGAGAGTTTTCGATGATATTGAGTGGATTGAAAGAAATTAGAGGAGAAAGGTAGGAAGATTTCGGCCTTCGGTTTCATCACTGGCGGCTACACTGAGTTAGGGTTTTGCTATATTTTTGTGAATAAAGGCCCTATTTATAGAAGTTTGAACGACACTATTCATTCCGGAATTTCCAAACTCCGTTTCACGCGCCGTGACCAGCGTTTCTAGGGTTTACCCCGCGTTTCGGACACAATGGAACAGGTTTCGGAAGCTAATTCGGTCATCTGTGCGAGTTATGGGAATAAACGTTCAATTTGAATTAAACCGATTTAAACGATTTTCTAGGCGTTTTAATTTGTACCGGACAAACGGTAAATCCAATTGACACGAAATTTTAAACCTTACCATAATATCACATTACGGATCCGATGAAACTGGTTTTGTCAAAATCCGAGACTTTTTGAAAAATGACTATTTTAACTCGCCAAATTAAAATAAAAAATAATTCGATGCGTTTCGAGCTGCCACGATCAAATGACAACTCCGATTGCTACGAAAATTGAAATCCAGTAATAACTAACTATTACGGATCCAATGGAACTGGTCTCGTCCAATTCTGAGACTGTTCAAAAATTGACTATTTAACTAGTCGATTTAAATATTAAAATATTCAATTTTCACCAATAAACTTTTAATTCGATTTTAAAAGTTCTAAAATATCATTCTAACTTCAATATGATAAAATAAAATTTTACAAATCATTTTCAATCATATTTAACTCAATTTTCAATTAATTCCATAATTTCACATATTAAATTATCGATTTAATTATCCAATTAAATCCAATTATTCTAATTAAAATTTATTCGACTTATAAATTCACTTATTAATATTTAAAATTAATTAAATATTCAAATTTTAATTACTAAAAATCCTGGGTCGTTACAACATATATCTCATATAGTACAACACTTTAAGCATACTAAAATTGTACTTTATAAGATCAATATATATAACATATAAGAACCCAATATATGCCTGGATAAAGAATGTAGCTAATATATACAGTGTTTCATTTAATATGGTCTACCGTAACCGTAACTTATTGTATTTTTTTCTTTGTTACTGTAAAACAGATTTCTTTTTAAAACAAACACATACTTATGTACTATATATACAGTGTACTTTCTTATAAAAGTACGTTAATACACGTTAAAACATGTCCAAACTAAACAAAACATGCAACTCAATAAAGTATAAATTTTACATAAACTTTATAACTTAACATATTAAATTTTCATATTATAACTAACATCTATACCGACATGAATATGTAACTTTGTGTATGAAACAAATAATACTCTATATATATATATACTGCTTATAAACTTACTAGCATACATATATAAACAATAGTAAAATAAATATGTAAACTTAATTGTAGAACACATACCTATGACCAATTATATATAATTATATATATACACGTTCAAAACTAGAAGTATGTAACAAATAGAATGCCAACATATTATAAAACACATCTATTTAAAATAATGTTTGGCCATGAAAAGAGCTATAGCCTTCAAAGAAAAATATGTGTATGCTACAGAGGTGAGGAACAACTTATATAACATACGTATATTTTAAAATAACATTTATAGATTCAATATGAACCTACTTCATTTTTAGTATATGTAAAAAGACTTACATATATTACATACAACCAATTATACTTATGTGCACAAACCATGGACTACATATAATAACAATAAAAAAAATGTAGATTGTATGAATGAAATCGAAGAAACATTTTTAAACTAATATAATATGTATACAAACCCATACGTATATAAACAACTTTACAGGAAAAAACAATATCTATATATCAAGGGTAAAGAGACATGCACAATATATATACGGCCTAGAAGAAGACGAGGGAAGACGAAGGCCGGTTGCTAGCATTGAGCGGAGGCAAGGATAGAGGAGCCGCTTGGCTGAGTTTTGTCGTGGGTGGAGGCAACTCGGGGTTGCATGGCGGCTCTAGGTGAGGGAAGATGGTTGTTTTTCGGGAAGGCCTGCTATGTGAGGCGAAGGAATGAGTTGGTCGCGATCTTCAGTGAGCATGGAGGCTGTGGGTCATGGAGCTACGGTGGAAGGCTTTCGGCGGAAAGGCGGAAGACAAATTTGGTGATGGGTGGAGTGAAGAAGGCGCTACAGGTTGGAGGAAAGTTGCTAAGAGGAATAGGTGCAGAGTAAATAAAATGAATAGAAAACTTAAAAAAATATTTATATATAAAATCTAAAATTTTGAAGTATCCTCACCAAAAATATGAAAGGACAACTAAAATATGAATGAAACTTTGGGAATAGCAAATGTCTGAATTCAGAAAACATTAATAGTCCCGAGGCTATTGGTTTTCACAGGTGAGAAATGAATGGTCGCATCCAAAAGTCAAATATACGGAACCGACACGGGAATCGTTCCGTAGATTACACAGTCTTTCGGACTCTGAAATGTACAACCGAATATACCACAGCGATCAGCATGACGAGACGATCAAAACGGTATACAGAGATCAGTGGTACGATCATCCAGTCAAAAGTCGATATCAGTACCAAAAATGGTTCAAATCTGTCAAAAATAAGATAAACGGAGCACTAGCAGTCAAAATTTGGAGAAACAAAATATGACGTCTCACTCAGAAGATGAATCACAAATTTATTGTAAAAAAATATTCAGTTCTGAAAATTAGTTTGTTACCATCAAATGTTAACTGATTTAAATTTAAACAAAATTATACTAGAAAGTAAACTTCCATATTATTTGATGAAAATTTAACATTTACTATGTTTAAATAAACGTATTCCAAAAACTAAATTTTTATTACCGAATTTCACAAAATTCAATTATTTAAATAATTAAAACCATTAGAAATTTGCGGGTCGTTATACTCTCCCCACTCAAAACTTTTCGTCCCCGAAAAGGAACGAGGTCGGAGAATAGAAACAACCAGAAAGAAAAATAGATTATAAACAAAATAAAATAATTAATTCAAACCATATAAATTTCAATTTCAGTTAGTTCATATTCAATAATTGGTTTCAAATCCAAGGTATTTCATTAAGTTGATTTGATTTCAATTTATTAATTCCCTCAAAACAAAATTTATTTTATTTATCTTATTTATTCATTATCCTATTATTCAACTTATCTCAATTAACATTTTTATAATTAAAATTTAAGTGTATACTATTTATTATAACCACTCAAAATTTATTTATAAATTCCTTTAACATCATTTTACATTGTAAATTATTAAATTGCATATTCAACTTCTAAACGATTAAGGTAAGTTATATTGAAATGCAATTGAGTAATTTACGAGTAAAATTTTCTAATTCAATTATTTCAAATTTAATATTCGTTAAAATTTTTGACTTCGTTTTAAAATTGGAATCATCTTTTATAAAAATTTAAGAATTAAATTTCCGATTAACTTCAAACAATTTAGAGATAAATATATATTCCATATATCAACTTTATCTATAATCATATACTTGTATATTATAATATATATTATAAATCAAGTCATGCTTAAGAAATTCAAATCAACTTATTTTCAAAACAAATGTGTAGCAATGCTACAGAATGGTTGCTCTACTCTGAAACTCGAAAATGAATGTCAATGATGCGGCCGCCATCACCGAAATTATTTTTCCAACGACAGAAGAGGAGTGTACTAATTTAAACATTTAAAATTCTTTAAAATAATTTCTATTTAAAAATACTTTAAATAATATACATTTATAACTTTGAAAACCAAAGTTTGAAATTACCAAAAATTAAATTTAAATTCTTAATTTACGTTAATTTTAAATTCTAAATCAATTTATAAACCATGTTTATAATTCATTTATTTATATTATGCCATAGTCAATCTTTACAAAACAATAAATGAAAATCAAATATTATCATTTTGTTAACCAGTTCATTTAACTTTTTAATTTCAAAAAATTTACCTATATATATAGTATAATCGTACAAAATTTATTTCATTAACTAAATCTGAAACAATATTGTGTTAGTTTGCTTTGTTTAAGTGTTGTGAAAATCCTACAGATAGCGTTAATTAGACGAATCGATCAAAAATCCAAATCAACATCAACAACTCAAACAACAAAATATATATTTTTAATATTAATTGTCAAATACACTTCCTCACTCGACGATACAAAAATGGATTTCAAACCAAGGATAGAGTTTCAAATTTGATGGACTCAAATCAAAGAGAATTTTGATTCAAAGATAGGTTCGAAACAAAGATAGATGATTAAATAACAAAATAGGAAGATGGATAAGTTTATATGAATCGCGGGCAACCTAAACCGGGTCGACTATGACTTCAAGAATAAGATCGATGCATAATTCTGAGGTAAATCTATATTCGATCAACAGAGATAGAATTCAGGCATAGCAGGAGATAGATAGCATCGTAAATCGAGGATACAAAAATCTCTGGTAGACCAATGCCTATTGTAAAGGAGTTTCACCCCTTTACAAATCATTCGAAAATTAATGAGACCGTTGAGTAATTATAGAGATCATTCGAAGTGCAGCTATTGGATACTCCAAAATCCAGAAACACGAATAGGGAGAGATAAGGATGGATTTTGGAACCGAGGGGAACGTTTCAAATTTCAACGGAAGCTCGAATCAAGGAGGAAAAATTTCAAGCTCAAATAAAAGTGATTCTGTAATTAAATCTACTACATATGCTAAGTTTTGCCTAAAACCAAAGCCCTGATACCACATGTAATGCCCTAGTATTTCAATCATTCGCATCCACACATGCCGGATCTGAATTGCTCAAAATAACAGACTTGTTAGCACCAGAATTGGTCACTAACACCCTTAGGAGAGATTGTGTAGAGGGATTAATGAAGAAAGTAAAGTTAAACAGAAAACAGTATGCAAATTTAAATGTAGAAAGTATGAACACCAGATTTATAGTGGTTCGGCGTAATTGCCTTCGTCCACTTTTAGGTCAATCTTTATTGCTTTCCTCGATAATCGATTACAAATACAATCCGTATATCAACTATCTGATTACAATTATTAAGCAAGAAAGATAAGTCTTGAATAAGTTTTGAATGCGGCAGAGTCTCCCCGGTCTTCTCGAAAAAAGTCCCTTTCATTGTGCCCCTGCCTCTCTATTTCTATACGAAGATGGGTTGGACTTCCCTGGTGGGCCTGGTAGCTGAATACCTCGGCCCAAAAAGAGTGAGCTTTGTGTGCGGAACCATTGATGCCGAACAAATGATGCCGAACGATATTTTGGACGAACAAAGTGATGTGCTGAGTGGAGAGTGCAGGCCGAGCAATAATCGAAGCCGGTCGAGATTGGATGAGGGCCGAACATCTCTGGATGCCGAGCACCTCTGAATGCCAAACACCTCAGGATGCCGAACGATATCTGAATGCCGAACACCTTGAATGTCGAACACCTCTGAATGCCAAACACCTCAGGATGCCGAACGACCATGAATGTTGAACACCCCTGGATGGCGAACGACCTCTAATGCCGATCGAGATCTGGATGCCGAGCAATATGGATTGTCGAACGATATACGATACCGAACGGCTCTCAATGCCGAACGCTCATAGATGCCGAACGACTCTTAGAGTCGAACGAACTCGAAGGCCGAGCGAGACATTTATGCCGAACAACTCTGGAAGCCGACCAAGTATGTTGTGCCGAAAGCTTGGGATGTCGAACGGTTTGCAAATACCGGGTGTCTAGTTTCCTGGTCAAATCCCCAGATAACACTTGCCCCCCAAAGTGCATCACGTGGTCGAATGTGGTGCGCTTTGAATCATGAGTTCTCTGTGCTTCGTTTCGAGTCTCCGCTCAGTTCTTTGAATGCCGAGCAACAAAGCCGATGCCGAGGGCCCTGGATGCCGAACGATATTTTGGCCGATGCCGAACGATGTCGTTTTGACCGGTTCTACCAGTCATTATCTCTTCATGCTTTTTCTTTTTCCCTATAAAAGCCAGCATTCCCCTTCTTCTTCTTCACTTTTTCACTTTTTGCCTCCATGATTTTCCAGGAACACATAACTTACCCCTCTTAAGTTTCGCTTGCCTCTTCGATCTTCCCTTCGTACCTGGAATCCATCACGCCCTTCCTATAGCTCCTTCCCAAGCTAAGTTCGAACAACTTCCAATCCTAAACTCACAGACCCCCGAGCTTTTACCGTACTCTTCGGTAAGAACCTTTCGATCATTCTCTCAAATTAGGAAGCATAATGTATTACTTGAACTCGTGAATCCCCTATAGATCGTAGAAAGTGGAGGGCGTGTGGATGAAGGTGATAAATTGAGGTTCGCACGCGTTCTTGGGCTAGAACTTAGTATGCTTTTGGGCGATTTCGGGGTAGATGGATTGGAGAAGAGAAAGGTGGAAGATGCATTGTAGTGGCTCGACATGATCTTTTAATGCTGAGTGATCATATGGAAGCATGGGAATGGAGTTGAAGATAAGGCCTATTGGCGTGGATTGACATTGCCTTGGTTTGGCATGATCTCCCTGTGCCGAACGAAGTTGGAGTGGGAAAACTGAAAGAAGGTGGAGAATGGACAGGATGCTGATTGATATCTTGGTTGTACAGCACTTAGGCCGAACGATCATGAATGCTGACCGATATTTAGGCCGAACATGGGGAATGGACAGGATGTCGATCGATATTTTGGCTGAACAGCGCTTAGGCCGAACGATATTTCGGCTGAACAACGCTTAGGCCGAACAGTCATAAGTGCCGACCAATATTTATGCCGAACGGCACTTAGGCCGAACAGCTATCCACCTTGCCTAATCACGTGACAAAAACAAGGACAGGGACCTAATAAAACTAGCGTATCGAACCAATCTGGACTGATAATTCCTTAGTTTTAATAATCACAAGCCTGAACTTAAATCGACAAAAACGGATAATTTCCTTTAACATATAGTGCCAATGTCTGAGCCCAAAGTTGAAAACACTATTGGACCGCCTTTCGGAGACAATCAGCGATGATGGACTTCGAAGGCGACAATTCAAAGCTCATCTTTGTACCATCAACTCTGTGACTTTCAATTTCTCAGCACTTATATTTGAATTATCACACTAGTTCACACACCACACGGGGGGAATATTTGTGTTGTTAAGTATAACGTCGATTGTTTTTCAAGTATAGTTCAAGCAGTTGCTCTGCTAGATTCATTCTTTATTAAAGATATCAAGGAAATCTAGCACCACTACGATCTCAGACAGACCTGGGCCGTCCTCTAGATAAGAAGTCGCAAATACTTCGAACCTGTCGACTTCTCTTGCTCATAACTTAGCTCCCTATGCTCTGGAGGCATCAATTTTCTTGGACAACCCAGTCGATTCACAGGCTTCGAAGATTAATGAAAGTGCACTCCGTCGGATATGCTCTGTCCATGGAATCCCCTTCGGCGACGTGCTGGTTCCATCAGGGCACGATCGTCCACACTTGCCCCCAGTTGGATACACGGCTTGTAATAAATTTATGTGTTGGGTTGGCAGCGTGCCATCGTTCAACACATTTCTTCGGGACATGCTACAATACATCGACACTGCCCCATCGCAACTGCACCCGAACGGCCACGCCTTCATCTACGGTACATACATCCTCTTCATGAATGTCCTCTCTAGGCCTCCAACCCCGGGTGAAATCAGATATATATATTGCATTAAGAAGCGGAGAGTAGCCCCTCTTTCATGTTTCTCGAACCGCACAACAAATGCCAAATCTTGACTGGGGCATGGACCAAGTTTGCCCTGTACAAACAGGAGTGATTTTTTATGCGTTGCCCTCCCAGCTTTGCGAGGAGATGGATGGAAGGAAGTGAGTCTTTTTCCTGGATCGATGCTCATGTTTGGTCAAAGCTGGGCCTTTTCTAATTCTCTTTTCCAATTTTTTCAGGTATTACTCTGCGTCCTGACGGCCGCGGATATTCTGAAGTCGTCGAAGCTATTCGAGCCCTTTCTGCCGAAGTACGGGACATCCGAACTCTCATTTCGAATGAGCCACTTACAAGGTTTGGACTGTTGGCAGAAGGCCATCGGATAAGCCTTCCTCAGGGCATTACCATACCCAGGCCTGCCTCTGGCAAAGGGAAAAAACAAGCTGAGTTTTCAGCACGTAACGCTCCTGACATGCCAGAAGAAGGGGAAATCAAGGAAACCGAAACACCTGAAGCACAAGATGGGAATGTTGGTCCTACTCAGTACCCGATAGTCGAAGTTCACGACATCGAAATGTCATCTTCCCCTTCGAATAGGAAAAAGAAATTGACGTACAAGATAAGGAAGGAAAAAGTTGGCGGAACTTCTAAAGTTACTCTTATTCCAACAAGGAAAGAGGCTTCCTCACAGAGTCTAAAAAGTTCTTTAAAAGTCCTCTCGAACCTCTCCATACTTGACGATCTACTCAATAAAGATTTTTTCCGAAGGCACTTAAACTTCACTCACCCATCAGAGGCGATGTAGGCATTCAAGCCCAAAATCAGGGAGAAAAAACTCCCATTAGTAAAGAAATTGGTCCGTCGGGGGGAAACACTAGGACACACACAAACACATGCACTTCTCCTTGTTCTTAAATTTCCATCGTCACACCACTCTTTGCTAACCTGTTGTTATTTAAATTCTGTGTAGGTGACATGGGGCATACACACGGAATTGATCGTCTCCGCGGGTCGTCTATCTTCCATCATTCTGGACGGGACTCAGATTTCGGGAGACGTTGGGACAGAGAAGATGATGGTGATGAGGATTGTCATTCCCGAGACTCATCATCTCGAAAGAAAACATATTATCAGCATAAGTACCACCAACATCCCTCTTCTCACTCGAAGCAAAGAAAAGATAAGCACGACCATAAGAGGTCGCAATCCGATGTCCCCCGTGATCAACACTCTGATTCCTCTTCCACACGACAATCCCGGGATCCTTATAGGAGAGCTGAACTTTCAAAGCCATCTCCTCCTGCACCCGTAACAAATCTAACAGTATTGGAGAGACAGACCGAGCTTAAAGTAAAATTTCCAAAAATCCACGTTGATGGCCTGAAGTTCCTCCCGGCAATTCATCATATACCTAGAGATGTCAAGCAGAGCGCTATCGCCTGTATTAACGACGTCTATGTTCAACATGACGTGTTTGTTCATCTTGCTGAGAAAGTGTCAGAAGTTTCCATAGAGCGCCATCGTGAGATTGATCACCTGAAGCTTGAGGCTATCCATGACAAAGACATTATCAAAGCTCAAGACGAAGAGCTTGCGTATTACAAATCTCAGCTTGAGGCCGCCAAGTAGAGCACCAAAGATACCGCGGAAGCCATAACTCGTTTGGAATTAACCCACAAAAAAGAAATCAACGAGGCGGTCCAGCGTTATGGGGCCTTAGCTCTGGAGAAAGACTCGTTGAAAAAAGAGAGGGATGCATTCAGCCTCCGAGTCAGAGAACTTGAGGAGCGACTTCGCAAAGAGCAAGAAGAGAAGATTGCCGCCCAAGAAGAGTCACAACGATATTGTGACGAGATCGTTGCTACACGACTCCTAAAGGAAAATTTTGAGGATGAGCTTTCCAAAGTTGAGGCATTAAAGAATGAAGCCCGTGAAGAGGGCAAAAAGATAGCATCTATGGAGATCGACTCCCGTCTTGAGGCAGCGAAGGAAGAAGGTATGAAAGAGGTCAAAAGCATGTTCGACATGCTTATTGCAGAATTCAATGCCCGCGTTCTCATCCACCGGGACTTAACTTTTCTAGGCGAGGGCTACCTCGAATCTTTGGCCGAGGCGTGGGAGACCTTAATTGAAATCAGGAAGGCCGAACATGGTACCGAGGAGGTCGATGAAGGAGCTTTGATAAAAGAATTTCATAAGGGAAGTGAGCCTTCGGACCTGTCAGCGGCCAAAGCCCTTTATTGCAAAGGCTCCCCCACAACGAAAGGGAAAGAAGTTATCGTCGGTCCATCCGGGATCAAGCCTCCAGCTCGTGTGCCTACCCAACCGGCTAGTCGGCCGATACTCGATCCCTTTGAAAAGCACATCGGCTATGACCCGGAGGACCCCGGCCTTGGCGTTCACGTTTTGTCCCCTATTCTAGAGGGTGAGACCCCCCGACGGCTGAGAGCCAGCCGGAACCTGGTAGGTAACTCTTTTGCTTTAACATTCCAAGAGTTTTCGTTTTTTACTAGAAGCTATTGCATTCTAATACTTTCTTTTCGTGATATTGTGCAGGCCATTATGATCTTAAGCCCACTCCGAGGAGCGATGTCGCCAAGGAGGTGAAGGAAAAAACAAGTGAAGCCACTCACGCAGGAGAGGCTCCCGGTCCAGATGCTCAGGTGATCAGAGTGCTTGATGAGGAAAAATCTGAGACTTCCATTCCCATCGATGGGAATTATGAAGTTGAAATTACAAGCGCCTCTGAACACACATCCGTACTGAGCATGAAGGAGCAGCTTGAAAAAGAGAAGGAAAAGACGATCAAGATCAAGGTTGAACCTCGAGCTGTGGACCTGGACGATCTTTTGAATAAGCCGTTGAGGGTCATCCTCCCAGGCGGGTCCAAACCCATGGAAGTTCCTCATACTTCTTCACCTGTCACTCCCCCGTCAAAGAGAGCTATCAAGGGTAAACGCACTGGGGAGGAGTTATCCGGTAAAAAGTCAAAGAAGTCAAAGAAGTAGTCTTCACTCTCATTCAACAAGAGCTAGTTTAGATTATGTAATTAAATTTTATTTTCGTAGTTCGTGTAAATAAACTTATTTTTGATGAATAAAACTTAGTTCTTTTGCCTCTCGGAAGACGATTGTCGTTTGGTTTTCTGTATAACCGTGGTCAAAACTTGAGCTACCGCGAGTTACGTGAACTTCTCTATTCATCTTGACAACTTTTTGGTATTGCACGTTCTTTATCCCATGCTCCGGGTACTTAGAATATTTTTCAATTCATACGCCAAGGGCTCGATGACTTTAAGTCATTTATATCCAGTCCGCCCTCGAGGGACTTGGACATTTAAATCGTTTATACTCTGGTCCGCACTCCGGGGACTCAGAGTACTCCAGTCCGCACTACGGGGACTTAGAGATTTTGAGCCGTTTATACTCGAGTCCGCACTCTGGGGACTTACATTACTCCAGTCAGCACTCCGGGGACTTGAAGATTTTAATTCGTTTATACTCTGGTCCACACTTCGGGGACTCAGTGTACTCCAGTCCGCACTCCGGGGACTTGGAGATTTTAATTCGCTTATACTCTAGTCCGCACTCCGGGGACTCAGAGTACTCCAGTCCGCACTCCGGGGACTTGGAGATTTTTATTCGGTCATACTCTGATCCGCACTCCGGTGACTTAGAGTAATCCAGTCCGCACTCTGGGGACTTGAAGATTTTAATTCGTTTATACTCTGGTCCGCACTCCGGGGACTTGTAGATTTCGTTTATACTCTGGTCCACACTCCGGGGACTTGGAGATTTTAATTCGCTTATACTCTGGTCCACACTCCGGGGACTCAGAGTACTCCAGTCCGCACTCCGTGGACTTGGAGATATTAATTCGCTTATACTCTGGTCCGCACTTTGGGGACTCAGAGTACTCCAGTGCGCACTCCGAAGACTTGGAGATTTTAATTCATTTATACTCTGGTCCACACTCCGGGGCTTGGAGGTTTAAATTCATTTATACTCTGGTCCACACTCTGGGAACTTAGAGTACTCCAGTCCGTACTCTGAGGACTTGGAGGTTTTGAGTCGTTTTTACGCATTCGTACGTCAGACAAAGTAATGCATCTCTTAGTCATTTGTTACAGCGTTATCATGCACAGAAACATCGAAAATTCATGGAAATAAATGCAATTAAAATATGATAGAAATGAACTAAGTGTAATAATGCCGCAAATGTTCACTATTCCATGCTCGGGGGAGTGTCGCACCATCAACGGTCGCTAGCTTGAAAGTCACTTCTCCAAGCTTCCGTTCAATGACGTATGGACCTTCCCATGCGGTGGTCATATGTGTTGGAACTGGGAAAACTCGTTACAAAACGAGATCACCCACGCCAAAGATTCTCGGTCGGACTTTTTCATTATAATATCGAGCAACTCGGTGCCTGTATGCGGCTGCTCTTAAATTAGCTGCTTCGCTCTTTTCATCAATGAAGTCCAATAATTCCAACAAGAGATCTTGATTTGACCCAGGGTCATAATAAGTTACCCGATGTGATGGAACTTCAAGTTCCACCGGTATGACAGCTTCCATGCCATATGCCAATACGAATGGAGTGTGGCCAGTCACGGACTTGCGGGTGGTTCTGTAAGCCTAAAGTGCTGTTGGAAGCTCATCCACCCACTTGCTTCTAGCCTTTTCCAAATGTTTTTTCAATATGGATTTGATTATCTTGTTTACGACTTCCACTTGTCCATTAGCTTTCGGGTGAGCAACTGCTGCAAACTTTTTCTCAATGCCATATTTTTGGCAAAATTCCTTGAACTCTTTGCTTTCAAACTGAGTTTCGTCGTCGGTAACGATGGTTCGTAGAAGGCTAAAACGGCGTATAATCTTTCGTACAATGAAATTAATTACCTTTTTGGTGGTAATAGTGGCCAAAGGTTCTGCTTCTGCCCACTTGGTAAAGTAATCGACCGCAACTATCGCGTATTTTGCACCACCTTTGGATAGAGGGAAGGAACCGACTATGTCGATCCCCCAAATTGCAAATGGCCAAGGACTAACCATTTGTATGAGTTCCATTGGCGGAGCTCTTGGGATTTTCGTATACTTCAGACATTTGTCACATCTTCTCACGTAGTTTGCAGCTTCTCGACTTACAGTTGTCCAATAGTATCCATAGCGGAGGATTTTCTTTGCTAACGTCTGCCCTCCGGTATGGTCGCCATATTCGCCTTCATGGACTTCCTTTAGGACTCGTTTTATTTCATCATGGGCAATGCACCGGAGTAAGAGGGTCAAGAATCCCCTCCGATACATTATCCCACCTTGCATCACATAACGCGAGCTTTACGAATGACCTATCGTCTTTCGCTTCTTCTTTCAGGCACAACCCCGTGTAACAAGTACTGCTTGAATGGGGTCATCCATGACTCCTTTTTTATTTCTGTTTCTAACATGAAATCTACCACCATCATATTTATGCTCGGAACATGTAAGGATTCAACAGGAAATAATCCCATCTGTTGCGCATCACCAGTACCTGCGAATTTTGCCAATGAATCACTACTCTGTTTTGCTCACGCGAGACATGTGAAATATCATAATACTTGAGATTAGCTAGCAGCTCCTGAACTCGGACCAAATACGGGGCAAATCTCTGCCCCCTTGCTTGGTAGTCTCCGCGCACTTGATACACCACCAGTTGCGAGTCGCAAAATATTTCAACCGATCTTATTCCTAATTCTTTGATGAGCCTTAAGCCGGCAATCAATGCTTCATACTTGGCTTCGTTATTCGTTGCTGTGAATTCGAGCTTCAAAGCGTAGCAAACTGATCGATTCTCAGGAGTTACAAGAACTATGCCAACCCCCGAACAACGGTCGTTAGATGCCCCATCGGTGTACATCTTCCATCGAACTGGAGGTATGACATTGTGGTCGTTTGATTCGTCTGTCATGGTGAATTCAGCGATGAAATCTGCTAGCGCTTATCCCTATATGGCCTTTCGCGGTTGGTAGGTAATATCGAACTGACTCAGCTCGATATTCCATTTTAACATCCTTCCAGAAGTTTTCAGTCGTTGGAGTACCTGTCGCAAGGGTTGATCCGTGTAAACACTGATTGAGTGTGCCTGAAAATATGGGTGAGGCTTGCGTAATGCAATTACCAAGCAATAGGCTAATTTCTCAATTTTGGGATAATTTCTTTCTGCCCCCGTCAGACCTTTACTAACATAGTAAACTGGCTTTTTAACTCGGCCCTCTTCACGAACCAAAGCCGTACTGATAGCATGTTGGGATACTGCCAAGTACACATACAAAATTTCATGGTCTATTGGCTTCGATGGCACCAGGGGGCTCTCCAAATGCCTTACCAGAGCTCGGAATGCTTCCTCCCAGTCGGATGTCCACTCGAAATTCCTTTTTCCCTTCTTTATCACATCAAAGAAAGGAATGCACTTATCCGTAGCTCTGGATATGAATCGGCTCAGCGCAGCCACCTTTCCGTTCAAGCTTTGTACTTGCTTTATTGTTCTGGGCACTTGTATGTCCCGAACAGCCTGAATCTTTTCCGGGTTAGCTTCAATTCCACGTGTGTTCACAATGAAACCCAAGAATTTCCCTGAGGCAACGCCAAAAGAGCACTTTAAGGGGTTGATCTTCATCCCGTAGTGCCTGAGTATGTCAAACATCTCTGCTAAGCCTCGGATGTGGTCGTTTGACAGCCGTGACTTCACGAGCATGTCATCCACATAGACTTCCATCGTTCTACCAATCTGGTCCTTAAACATTCAATTCACCAGGCGCTGATAAGTTGCTCTCGCATTTTTCAATCCAAAGGGCATTACTACATAGCAATATAGCCCCATATTTGTGACAAAACTGGTGTGCTCTTGGTCTGGAATGTGCATCGTGATCTGATTCTGAATACGCATCCATAAATGACAATAATCTGTGTCCGGCGGTAGAGTCGACGAGCTGGTCGATTCTAGGTAAAGGGAAACTATCTTCGGGCATGCTTTATTCAGATCGAAGTAATCAACACAAGATCTCCACTTTCCATTTTCTTTGTTCACTAGCACTGGGTTAGATACCCATTCAGGGTAGAGGGCGTCGCGGACGAACCCATTGGCTTTGAGTTTGTCCACCTCCTCTTTGAGAGCCGCGGACCTCTCCAGGTCCATACCTCTCCTTTTCTGTTTTACGGGAATGTGGTTCGGGTCTATGTTCAACATATGACTCGCAACTGCAAGAGAAATCCTGCACATATCAGAGTGTGTCCAAGCGAAAACATCCAGATTCGCCCGGAGGAAACCAGTAAGATCCTCGGCCACTGAAGGGTCGAGTTGTGATCCGATCTTAAGAACTCGTGATGGGTCATCCCAGCTGACTAGAATGTCGATCGTTAGCTTAGCCGGTGCTGCATTCGTTTCCCTAGGTTCCCCATCATCATCTCTCGGATCTATGTCTCTAAGGATCCGAGAATGCTGTAACATCCCAAAATTATTAATTTATATTCGGTAACTTATTTGGACTTTCGAAATTTAATTTCAAAAGTTTCAAAAGAAATAAAATATTATTAATATTAAATATTACAAAAAATATGGATATAAATAAAATATTTGATGGTTTAAGCTTTAAATAAATAATGATAAAAATTATAAAAACAAGAATTTGTGTTAAACATAAATATATAAGGTAAGATAAACCATAAAGAAATACATACAGATTTTCATATGAATTTGGTGTATGCAAGATAACGAAAACAAAAAATATATGCAAGAAGATAAAACAAAACAAAAATGTACATACAAAAAAATCAATCAAATAGCATAAATATATAAACTTAGATGGGAACATAAGCATTAAATGCTATTTATTCTCAGCACAAAAATGGGGTCATTCGAATTTAACAAAAATCAGTTCAGCCTCCAAAGAAAAACCTCTGGTCAAAGATGGAGGCAAGGAAATATCTGATCAAATAAAAAAAAGTAAACTACACCAGAAACACCTACCGTACAAACTGTTCCTATATATACACATCTATTTCATTTCGTTCATCAACTTAGCAAATCAGAGAAAAGAAGTAAATATCATTATCTTATAAACTTAAGCAATTCATTTAACTTAACCAAAACAAAATAGAAAAGGTTTAAATATGGATCAGCTACAGATTTTCAAAACCAAAGTTTTCTGTTCAAATTTGCTTCCAGGTGAGTAAACATTTAACCTTAAGGTTCATAGTAATAAATGCTGGCATATGTCAATTCTAGATGATATTGTGTTATATGATTATATATAGATGAATATATCTATGTATGTTTCACTTATGTCTGTGATGTGTATGAATATGTCATCTCTGTTGTTTTTTTAAGTCCAGAGTTCAATCAAGATAAAAAGAATATAAACTTCACTTCCCTAATCTCTGATAGATTTTAACCTTCAACAAATAGGTTAGTTTAAACATCATTTATGAGCTAAATTTTGATTTAAGCTTGATCATGAAGAGTTTGACTCTATAACCTCAATTTTACAGTAAAAATAAAATCATATGATGAATTCTAGTATTTTAAATTATCTATTTGATTATATGACTAGAATAAACATACAAAGATAGGATTTTTAAAATTAATATGATGATTTTTAATTAAGTATTCCAAGTGCAGTTCATATTTGAACAAGATATGCATTTTGATCATTTTCATCATTTTCTGATGATCGAACCAACATTTGGTGATAAGATTTTGTTTGAAGCTAGCTTGTTGATCAACGATTTTAGGAAAATTGTTGAATAAATTTTCTATTGCACAAATTGATCGGTCGAGTTCAATTTAGGTTTAAGCTCGAGTTTTGGACATGTTTAGTGGTAAGGTGATTGCGTCTCTTTGAAGCGATCGAGCTGCACGAAATTGAAAGGGAGAGTAGAATGGGGTATCGGCAACGTGAATCCGGAGTTGTGGATTTTCTGATGAACGGCGTGAGGGGGACGAGGCATTTTCATTTTGTTGAGTTCGAGTTACAGTGTCAAACGAAAGGCTAAATTTCGTTGTCGAGTGTTTGGCTTCGAATCGAACTTTGATTTCGAGTATTGGGATGATTCACGACTTGCCGAAGATCGCGAAGTTCGTTGGACCGACGACCCGATGCCGTGCACGTGCACGACATCGATTTTGTGTCAGGAAGTTTGGCTAGGGAGGAACTCGAAGGAGTGCTCGAGTACGAGATGGGTTGGCTCGGGTTTCTCGCGTTCATATAGAATGGATTCAGCAGTATGTAACTTAAGCTAAAAAACAAGAAAAAGAAGAAGAAGAAAGTACGAGAGGAGGAGAAGAAGAGCTCGGGGAAACGTAGGGGGAAACTCGAGTTTAACTCGAGTAAAATCTGGGTATTCACGGGTTGTTTTCAAAATGGGTTAAGCCCAATAAATTTCAAGTTTATAATGTTAAACAAAATTTAGTATTTATGGAATAATTAATGTTGACTATTTTAAGTTAAGAATTTATTTCAAGTTTTAATTAACAAAGTGAATACATAACAATGTTTCTAAAATCTTGATTAATATTTTAAATTGAGTAGTTAATATAAGTAAGTTTTAATTTTAACTAAAATTAAAGTTTTCTAAGTTAATAATAATTTAATTTCAAAGTTATTAAGGAAGATTTTTAAAATGTTAATTAAGATAAATAATGATTATTAATTAACTGTTTAAAAAGGGTAATTAACGATAGTTAATTAATTTATAATTGTAATTAACTAAGTAATTAAGGATTTATATTTTAATTAAAATTTGGTTAATTAATAATTAAGTGTCTAATTTATTTGTAACTAAGAATGGTTAATTAGATAATCTAAGTTGATTAATTTATAATTAGTAGTTAATTAAGTTAATTGATTAAGAAATAATTAATTAATAAAGTTGATTAAAATTTAATTAATTTATTTATCATTAAGAATAATTAATCATTAATTTAAAATAATCAATAAAAATAGTTATGTGGTTAATACATTTAAACCACATTTACCTTAATTAAAAATGATTAACCATTATGTTGTGTACCGAATTGATATTTCTGTTGTGATACTGTGTAATGTAGATTGCTCTGTGCTGAGCTGTGATTTGTGATTTAATTCTGTATTTATGTGAAAACCCTTTTGTCCGTAAAACGGCATTTAAACTTCGATGCGATAGGGAGTCGGGTTCCAATTGGTTATCTGAAACCCACATCGAACCCTGAATGTGAATCTATGTGATTGATACATCCACGTGTTTTAAAATTAACGCTCACTATTCGGTTTAGCCGGGAGAGGACCTTTTTGTGATATAACCCATTCCGAATAGTGATACGTCGAAATGAATAGAATTTGAAGACAGTGGTGAAGACCGGGTGTCTTCGAAAACGATAGGATAACCTATCGATTGTGTCTACACTGAGTTGCTCCATTATAGAGATTTCCACATGTGATGGGAAGTCCGATCGGGATTGTGGATACCCGAATTTGCAAGGGCTTCTTCCTTTATTGGACTAAGTGCCTTCGGTTATGTTCGAACCCGGAACAGACTCCGTATGGTTGTATGTCTGACACTACACTTTGAGATATAAAGTAGATTTCTTTCAAATACATATCTGTTGGTGGCGGAGAATTTATTCTCTTAGCTTAACACCCTTCTTTGAGACGTACGAGCTCAGAGGTTATGTAGTTGAAGGTTATCAGCGATATACTCCCAATTTGGTAGTGTGGCATGCTAATTGCTGCTGTGTGTTGATGATCATTTGTTGATCATTTGTGATCAAAGCATGGCTTTTGTGTAAAGCGTAGCTTTGTGGACGAGACCTCATCGGACCTCATACCCCGAAAATGGTCGAAACAGGAAAAATGCGGTAAGGTTATGAGGGTCACACCCTTTAGGGTATGTCATTTCCTTCTGGAAAAAGGTAGTATCATGGTATGGAGGCTAGATACTTTACCTATGTGATTGCTGCAATCTTATTTACTGTGTGGTAGAGGGCCCTCGGATAAAGGTCGCAAACGACTGGGGGGTGGCATACTCGAGTAGTAGTTACCTAGTTACAGAGTTAACACGGCCTTTTGTTGGCAGAGAGCCGGGTAGGTTCTCGGGACGTCCCTCCAGAGGCATACCCATATGGCAGTAGGAAGTTCCTTAGCCTGACCATTTGTTGGAAACCCAAACAAAAGAATATGAACCCAATACGGTTTTAGTTGTAGAGCCTGCCATTTAACATGGCAGCTATAGTAGGAATAGTATAATGGTACATATGCTGGCTAAGATTAATAATATATTTTCGAAATGTTTTCACACTATGCACTAGTAATAATATCAAAGAATTTTTCTCGTATCAAGCATATTTGACTATCATAAGGGGAAATCTCCCCCAAGTGTGCGATTGCATTGTGTGCGTTCCGGGATGCCTTATGGTAGTTTCATTTTCCAAAAGCATACTGGATTTTCTTTTAGAAATGTTGTTTATTTAAAAGCAACTGTTTTTGTTTACTCATACCAGTCCCATGACTGACCCGGAGTTTATTGTTTCTTTCCTAAACTCTGGGTGCCCATTATTTCTACATGGGCAGTCTAGTAGCAGGTTTCCGTGTTCTGGTGTTAGCAGTACTTTGGAGGCTTTTACCTTGGGGATATTTTGGAAGCTTTGGACATCAAGGTGCTTAGTTTTTGGAAGTTCGCTATCACTTCATTCCTTTGAAGACTTTTTGGCATATGATCACTTATTGTTCTATTTGGAGTTGTGGCATATGTATTATGATACTCTGATGTAGTAATGGATATTATGATGATGTTATATCTATGATGTAATGCATGATATTCATTCTATTTCCGCTATTTTATATTCATCTAATGTTGTTATAAGCTCCATCCGACTGGAGTTCGATGTTTGAATCTTTGGCAGTCGAATAAAAGTGAGGTGTATAGTGTCAATTTTCGAACATTGAATTTCGGATCATGACATGTAGTATCAGAGTTGAAGGTTGAGTAAGAACTTTAGCTATGGAGTATAACAATTCGATGACTTATTAGAGATAGGGTGAAGTATACCCGAGAATAAGTGTAACCAAGACCGAAACTCCAAATTTTCTTAGTCTATTTTCTTTTGACTGCTGACATTCCTTAAGATATCTCTACCGAATATCTAAACCAATTTTCTTACTAATTACAGATGTATGAATGAGCGGACGAAGAGGAAGAGCTGGGAGGCGAGGGAATGCCACAGCACCTAGTCAAGTTTCCCCAACAGCAGAAGCACCTTTATCTATTCAGCATCAGCCGAATCTGGCTGTTTTATATAAGAATTTCTCAAGGCTTGGTGGTAAGCCGTTCATCGGCAAGGAGTCGATTGTTGAGGCCCAAGCATGGATCAGATCGTGTGAAAGAATCTTTAAAGGGCTAAAGTTACAGGACGATCAGACGCAACTCATAGCTTCTTGGCAACTTCAAGAAGAAGCCTTAGCATGGTGGGAGACAGTTACTGTAGATAAGCCAGAAGACGAGTTTACTTGGGAGAGATTTAAAGAAGAATTTCAGAAGCGCTATATGCCATCGGCTGGAATATCTCGAATGTACCAGGAATTCATGGACTTAAAGCAGGGGAGTTTGTCATACGAGGAGTATCTAAATAAATTCAATGAATTGTCTCGTTTTGGTCCAGAATTGGTGAACACACCTTTAATGAAGAATGAATGGTTCATTCTTAGGATGAATAAGAAGTTCCATGAAAGAATGACTGGCCACGTCAAAGAATCCTTTTCAGATTTGGTTGATATGGGGTATAGATATGCTACACTTGATATGCAAGAAGCCCCAGTGGAGAAAATAAATTAGAGCAATCAAAATTAGAAGAAGAGGAAATTTGGAGGCAAGAAACCATGGCAGGGTAAGGAGAAAAAGAAGAGCAATCAGGGAAGCAGAGCAGAGAATGTTACTCGTTTCAATTGTCTAGAAAAAGGCCATTACTCAAGCAGCTGCAAGAAGCCAAAGAGAGATCAATCCATACAAGCAAAACCCAGGAAATGTTATTATTGTCAGAAATTGGGACATGAAGTTAAAGACTGCCCAGTCATGAAGCAAGCTCAGACGGCCAAGGTGTGCACAGTCAAAGACAAACCTGCATCTTCCAAAGTAGAAAAGGGAAAGGAGTTCTGGAAGGTAATCTTACTATTTATGATAGCATTGTTAGAGTTCTATTTGATACTGGCGTTACACATAGTTTTATCTCTCAGCAAGCAATAAATGAATTATATCTTGAACCTGATTTTGTTGATGAACCTATATGCGTAAAGAATCCAATTGGAGGTCCCGCGAACCTTTGTTTTCGATGTAGAGACGTTCCTATCTCATATTCTTTTTACCAATTCCTTTCAGTCTCTTTGTCCTTGATTTTAACGAGTTTGAAGTCTTACTCAGAATGGATTGGCTAACAAAATATGAAGCAAAATTGGATTGCAATAATCGATTGATTTCGATTAAAACCAAATTTGGAGATTCCATTGAGATTTCTTGTGAGGACCCTAGTCCTAAAAGAGATGGGTTGATGTATAACTTGGGTTATCCCGAACCCAGTCTGTAGTCCATACCAATTGTTAGAGATTTTCCGGACGTGTTCGAAGAAGTGGAATCCTTACCTCCACATCGGGAAATAGAATTCAGAATTGACCTAGTACCCAATGCTCGTCCTGTCGTTCATGCAAGTCGCAGGATGGCACCCAGGGAAAGGGTTGAATTAGTCCAGCAAACCAATGATTTGCTAATAAAGGGTTAATTTGGCCCAGTGTTTCTGAATGGGGCTCAGTCGTCGTGTTTGTCGTTAAATCGGACGGATCTTTGAGATTGTGTGTGGATTACAGCGATCTCAATAAGCTGACTCTCAAGAATAAATTTCCACTACCTAGAATTAATGATCTGTTTGACCAATTTCACGATGCTCGTTTCTTTTCAAAGATGGATCTAGCCCAGGGGTTCCATCAACTACGAATCGCCGAAGATTGTGTTCATTTGATTACTTTCAGGGGTCCTAATATGTTCTACGAATGGTTAGTCATGCCTTTCAGGCTAACCAATGCTCCAGCATACTTCGTAGATCTTATGACTCATGTATTTCGGGAAGTATTGAATAAATTTGTGCTCGTGTTTATTGATGATATTTCGGTCTATTCCAAGACCGAAGAGGAGCGTGCCGAGCATCTTAGAATCATTTTGGGGATATTAAGGAGGAATATTCTATTCTCAAAATTTTCCAAATGCCATTTTTCGGTCAAAGAAGTTAAATCTTTCGACCATATTGTTAATGAAGAAGGAACTTTTGTTGATCCTAGCAAAATTTCGCTATTCTTGATTGGAGGAAACACACTACCCCAAAAGAAGTTCGAAGCTTTTTGGGTTTAGCAGGTTATTATCCAAAGTTTGCTCAGGACTTTTCTAAGATAGCTAGTCCGTTGACTAAGCTAACGATAAAGGATGTAAAATACAATTGGTATCCGAAATGTGATGAAGCTTTATTAATGCAGAATGGAAAGATAATTGCCTACGCGAATAGAAAATTACGTCCTCATCAAAGAAACTACCAAACCCATGATTTGGAACTCTTAGCTGTTATCTTCGCTTTGAAAATATGGCGACATTATCTTCTACGTGAAAATTTAGAATTATTCACCGACCACAATCTTTGAAATATCTCTTCACCCAGAAAGATCTAAATCCGCAACAACAACGTTGGTTGGAAATTCTGGCATCTTATGACCTAGATATTCAATATATGCCCAAAAAAGCCAATGTAGTTGTCGATGCTTTAAGTAGGAGACACGCTGTTCTTGCATATCTTGTTGTCACTCCTAGTCTCCTTGAAAAGATCGCAGCAAGCAAACTGAAGACAAGTTTCATCGGGAAATTCGTAGAAAAATATGTCGAGGTGAAGATTCTAGTTTTGCAATTGATGATAATGGAGTTATAAGGTTGAAATGCAGGATTTGTGTCTCGGACATCCTAATCTGAAACGTGAAGTTTTAGACGAATGTCACAAATTTAAACTTTGCATCCATCCAGGAGTTAACAAAATGTATCGTGATATCAAAAGAACTTTCTGGTGGAAGACGATGAAAAGGGACATATCTATATATGTGAGTCGCTGTGCTACTAGCCAACAAATCAAAAGCGATCAAAAGAAAATAGTGAGTTTACTTCAGCCTTTAGAGGTACCTAAGTGGAAATGGGACCAAGTATCGATGGATTTCATCGACGGGTTGCCTCGTACTCGGAAAGGGAATGAAGCAATCTGGGTCATTGTGGACCGTTTGGCTAAGACAGCCCACTTTTTGCTAGTGAAATCTACCCGCACGGCAGCAAGTTTAGCCGAGTTATATGTGAAAGAAATTTTCCATCTCCATGGTATTCCTAGCAGCATAGTGAGTGATCGCGACCTGATCTTCAATAATAGATTTTGGGAGGCATTTCAAGACGCATTAGGAACAAAACTGAATTTCAGTACTGCTTATCACCCACAATCTGATGGGCAGACTGAGAGGATTAACCGAATCTTGGAAGACCTATTGCGTGCTTGTATACTTGATTTTGGTGGTTCTTGGGAGGACCATTTACATCTAGTCGAATTCTCATATAACAATAGCTATCAGGCCAGTATAGAGATGGCTCCTTTCGAGGCTTTATATGGTCGTCCGTGTCGATCACCCATATGCTGGATCGAGGCTGGTGGTAGACTCGTTCTTGGACCGGATATGATTAAAGAAGCCACAGAAAAAGTTGATTTTATACGGAAGAAATTGAAAACGGCTCAAAGTCGTCAAAAGAGTTATTATGATCGCAAAAGAAGGGATTTGGAATTCCAGATTGGAGACTCTGTCTTTCTTAAAGTATCTCCTATGCGAGGTGTATTAAGGTTTGGGAAGACCGGTAAGTTGGCACCACGATATATTGGTCTTTTTCCTATTTTGGAGAGGATCGGTTCTTTAGCCTATCGAGTGCAGTTGTCTAGCTGGTTATCTGGCGCGCATGATGTATTCCACATTTCTAACCTTCGGAAGTATGTGCACGACCCGGATAGTAATATTGAAGAAGCTGCTCAACAGGATCTCGAAATCACTTCCAATTTAACAGTCAAAAGAGAACCGATAAAGATTGTTGATCGTGATGAAAAACAATTAAGAAACAATGTTGTGAAGCTAGTTAAAGTTCAGTGGAGTGGCTCCAAAGGACTGCTCTTGGGAAACCGAAGATAGTATGCAGAAATCATATCCCAATTGCAGAGTGGATATCTCGGCTTAAACTGGTAAGCCATTTCTCTATCCTTTTCTGAATTTGTATATTCTTTGTTTGCTTTTCTCTCTCTTCCAAATTTCGAGGACGAAATTTTCTTAAAGGGGGTATTTGTAACATCCCAAAATTATTAATTTAAATTTGGCAACTTATTTGGACTTTTGAAATTTAATTTGAAAAGTTTCAAAAGAAATAAAATACTATTAATATTAAATATTACAAAAATATATGGATGTAAATAAAATATTTGGTAGTTTAAGCTTTAAATAAATAATGATAAAAATTATTAAAACAAGAATTTGTTTTAAACATAAATATATAAGGTAAGATAAACCATAAAGAAATACATATAGATTTGCATGTGAATTTGGTGTATGCAAGATAACAAAAACAAAAAAAATGTATGCAAGAAGATAAAACAAAACAAAAATGTACATAAAAAAAATCAATCAAATAGCATAAGTATGTAAACTTAGATGGGAACATAAGCATTAAATGCTATTTATTCTTAGCGCAAAAATGGGGTCATTCGAATGTAACAAAAATCATTTCTGCCTCCAAAGAAAAACCTCTGGTCAAAGATGGAGGCAAGGAAATATCTGATCAAATAAAAAAAAGTAAACTACACCAGAAACACCTACCTGTACAAACTGTTCCTATATATACATCTATTTCATTTCGTTCATCAACTTAGTAAATCAGAGAAAAGAAGTAAACATCATTATCTTACAAACTTAAGCAATTCATTTAACTAAACCAAAACAAAACAGAAAAGGTTTAAAGGCAGATCAGCTACAGATTTTCAAAACCAAAGTGTTCTGTTCAAATTTACTTCCAGCTCATTTAACCTTAAAGTTCAAAGTAATGAATGCTGGAATATGTGATTCTAGATGATATTGTGTTATATGATTATATATAGATGAATATAACTATGTATGTTTCACTTATATCTGTGCTGTGTATGAATATGTCATCTCTGTTGTTTTTTTTAAGTCCAGAGTTCAATCAAGATAAAAAAAAATTAAACTTCACTTCCCTAATCACTGATAGATTTTAATCTTAAACAAATAGGTTAGTTTAAACATCATTTATGAGCTAAATTTTCTTTTAAGCTTGATCATGAAGAGTTTGACTCTGTAACCTCAATTTTAAAGTAAAAACAAAATCATATGATGAAATCGAGTATTTTAAATTATCGATTTGATTATATAACTTGAATAAACATACAAAGATAGGATTTTTAAAATTAATATGATGATTTTTAATTAATTATTCCAAGTGCAGTACATATTTGAACAAAATATGCATTTTGATCATTTTCTGATGATCGAATCAACATTTGGTGATAAGATTTTGTTTGTAGCTAGCTTGTTGATCAACAATTTTAGGAAAATTGTTGAATAAATTTTCTATTGCACGGATTGATGGGTCGATTTCAATTTAGGGTTTAAGCTCGAGTTTTGGACATGCTCAGCGGCAAGGTGATTGCGTCTCCTTGAAGCGATCGAGTTGCACGAAATTGAGAGGGAGATTAGAGTGGGATATCGGCAACGTGAAGCCGGAGTTGTGGATTTTTTGATGAACGACGTGAGGGGGACGAGGCGTTTTCATTTTGGTGAGTTCGAGTTATAGTGTCGAACGAAAGGCTAAATTTCGTTCTCGAGTGTTTGGCTTCAAATCGAACTTTGATTTCGAGTATTGGGATGATTCGCGACTTGCCGAAGGGCGCGAAGTTCGCCGGAGCGACGGCGCGACGCCGTGCACGTGCATGTCATCGATTTTGTGTTAGGAAGTTTGGGCTGGGGAGGAACTCGAAGGAGTTCTTGGGTAGGAGATGGGTTGGCTCGAGTTTCTCGCGTGCGTATGAAATGGATTCAACAGTATGTAACTTAAGCTAAAAAAAGAAGAACAAGAAAGTACGAGAGAAGGAGAAGAATAACTCGGGGAAACGTATGGGGAAACTCGAGTTTAACTAGAGTAAAATCTGGGTATTCACGGGTTGTTTTCAAAATGGGTTAAGCCCAATAAATTTCAAGTTTATAATGTTAAACAAAATTTAGTATTTGTGGAATAATTAATGTTGACTATTTTAAGTTAAGAATTTATTTCAAGTTTTAGTCAACTAAGTGAATATATAACAATGTTTTCTAAAATCTTGATTAATATTTTAATTAAGTAGTTAATATAAGTAAGTTTTAATTTCAATTAAAATTAAAGTTTTCTAAGTTAATAATAATTTGATTTCGAAGTTATTAAGAAGGTTTTTAAAATGTTAATTAAGATAAATAATGATTATTAATTAATTGTTTAAAAAGGGTAATTAACAATGGTTAATTAATTTATAATTGTAATTAACTAAGTAATTAAGGATTTATATTTGTAACTAAAATTTGGTTAATTAATAATTAAGTGTCTAATTTATTTATAATTAAGAATGGTTAAGTAGATAATTTAAGTTGATTTATTTATAATTAGTAGTTAATTAAGTTGATTGATTAAGAAATAATTAATTAATAAAGTTGATTAAAATTTAATTAATTTATTTATCATTAAGAATAATTAATCATTGATTTAAAATAATCAATAAAAATAGTTATGTGGTTAATTCATTTACCACATTCACCTTAATTAAAAATGATTAACCAATATCAAATGTTGTGTACTAAATTGATATTTCTGTTGTGATACTGTGTGAAGTAGATTGCTTTGTGTTGAACTGTGATTTGTGATTTAATTCTGGATTTATCTGAAAACACTTTTGCCAGTAAAACGGCATTTAAACTTCGATGCGACAGGGAGTCAGATTCCAGTTGGTTATCCGAAACCCACATCGAACCCTGAATGTGAATCTTTGTGATTGATACATCACGTGTTTTAAAATTAATGCTCACTATTCGGTTTAGCCAGGAGAGGACCTTTGTGCCATACAACTCATTACGAATAGTGATACGTCGAAATGAATAGCATTTGAAGACGGTGGTGAAGACCGGGTGTCTTCGAAAACAATAGGATAACCTATCGATTGTCTCTGCACTGAGGTGCTCCGGTATAGAGATTTCCACATGTGATGGGTAGTCCGATCGTGATTGTGAATACCCAGATTTGCAAGGGCTTCTTCCTTTATTGGACGAAGTGCCTTCAGTTCTGTTTGAACCCGGAACAGACTCGTATGGTTGTATGTCTGACACTACACTTTGAGATATAAAGCAGATTTCTTTCAAATACATATCTGTTCGTGGAGGAGAATTTATTCTCTTAGCTTAACACCCTTCTTTGAGACGTACGATCTCGGAGGTTATGTAGTTGAAGGTTATCAGCGATATACTCCCAATTTGGTAGTCTGGCATGCTAAGTGCTGCTGTGTGTTGATGATCATTTATGATCAGAGCATGGCTTTCGTGTAAAGCGTAGCTTTGTGGACGAGACCTCATCGGACCTCACACCCCGGAAATGGTCGAAACAGGAAAGATGCGGCAAGATTATGAGGGTCGCACCCTTTAGGGTATGTCATTCCCTCTGGAAAAAGGTAGTATCGTGGTATGGAGCCCAGTACTTTACCTATGTGGTTGCTGCAATCTCATTTACTGTGTGGTTGCTTTGTGGTAGAGGGCCCTCGAATAAAGGTCGCAAACGACCAAGGGTGGCATACTCGAGTAGTAGTTACCTAGTTACAGAGGTAACCCGGCCTTGTGTTGGCAGAGAGCTGGGTAGGTTCTCGGGGCGTCCCTCCAGAGGCATACCCATGTGGCAGTAGGAAGTTCCTTAGTCTGACCATTTGTTGGAAACCCAAACAAAACAATACGAACCAGTACGGTTTTAGCTGTAGAACCTGCCATTTAACATGGCAGCTATAGTAGGCATAGTATAATAGTACATATGCTGGCTAAGATTAATAATATATTTTCGAAATGTTTTCACACTATGCACTAGTAATATTATCAAATAATTTTTCTCGTATCAAGTATATTTGACTATCATAAGGGGAAATCTCCCCCAAGTGTGCGATTGCATTGTGTGTGTGCCGGAAGGCCTCATGGTAGTTTCATTTTCCAAAAGCATACCAGATTTTCTTTTAGAAATCTTGTTTATTTAAAAGAAACTGTTTTTGTTTACCCATACCAGTCTCATTACTGACCCAGAGTTTATTGTTTCTTTCCTAAACTCTGTGTGCCCATCATTTCTACACGGGGAGCCTAGTAGCAGGTCTCCGTGTTCTGGTGTTAGCAGTATTTTGGAGGCTTTTACCTTGGAGATATTTTGGAAGCTTTGTATATCAAGATGCTTAGTTTTTGGAGTTTGCTATCGCTTCATTCCTTTGAAGACTTTTTGGCATATGATCACTTGTTGTTCTATTTGGAGTTGTGGCATATGTATTATGATACTCTGATGTAGTAATGGATATTATGATGATGTTATATCTGTGATGTAATGCATGATATTCATTCTATTTCCGCTGTTTTATATTCATCTAATGTTGTTATAAGCTCCATCCGACTGGAGTTCGATGTTTGAATCTTTGGCAGTTGAATACAAGTGAGGTATTTAGTATCAATTTTCGAACATTGAATTTCGTATCATGACAAATGCTGCCTGAGCCAGGGCTCGGGCACTACTTGTCAATCATCAGTCTTTAGGATGCGGATGGAGCTGTCCGCAACCTTTCCCTTCTCTCTCCACTGAGCTTCTTGTTTCGACTTTTCTATTGATTAGAAAAGCACAAATTTTAATAAATTCTGCAAGCGCACAGGCGTGTAGTATGCAGGTCGAACACAGGGAATTGTATTTTAAAACAATTAAAATCCATAGTTAAATCTTAGGCGTGTTAAACGAATTCGACGGTGAATTTTGAACAGAAAATAAAAACAATAATATACTCCGAATCGTTTTCGAAACTAATCGAAATTGCAACCAAAATATAGAATTGTAAAAAAATCAGAACAGAAATTGAAATTGCGGAAAAGAAGATAACGGAGCAAACAACTGAAATAATTATTAACTAACTGAAAAGAGTGCAGAAAATAACTAAGAACAAGAATAAATAAATTGCTAAATCTAATCAACAATCCTACGTATTCTGTTCGAAAATAAAAACAGTGCTGAATTTAAATCTAAACTTGAAGAAAAGTGATGAGGTAAGAGATGATTTCAAGGTGTTGTATAATGCTGTATATATAGGCTTTCAACCCCTAAAATCAGTCCATCTTTTTAGCAATAGGACCGGTTCTATTCTTAGTATTTGCCAAGATAATTGTACTGACTGGGTCCATTCCTTGAATTGGTGAAGAGTCAAGTTGCCACGTCATTGCTTGAAATACTTTTATATGTGAATTGGTCCAAATTCATATGTAAGCTACTTTTGAATGTGTCCCATTTTGCTTCATATCATGGCTATGTATTATGCTACTTTTTAGGAGGAACTGGTCCTTTGCTTGAATTGGTGAAAGAGAACATATATACGTCCACATCATTGCTTGAATTGGTCCATATTGCTTTGATTTATTTCAATGCTCAAAATGTTGCACTCTTTGCTGCATGATTTTTGAACCAATGGGCGGCATAACCGATTAATTTCAACGTTGCACTTTGAAATCAATAATATGCAAAACCACAACAAAATACCCGTATAATACCTCTTTATTAAAATAAAAATATATGAAATAAATGGTTTAAATTGCAGAGAAATACGTTCATCAAATACCCCCACACTAGAACTTTATTCGTCCTCGAATAAGCAAGAAAATAAAACTAACTAAATCCTTTTTCGTAGGAAACACGATTGCATTGAGCGTATGCAACAAGCCGTTAAACCTCTAGGTGTCCCTAGTAGGACGAGTGGTGTCTCGTGAGGGTTTTCAGTGGATACTACCCACAAAATCCAAATGCAATATGTGATGATTCTAATGTACTACATGAATGCAAAATTCTACACAAATGGAGACTCGATTTACTTCAAAATAGTTGCAACAAAATAATGTATATCAGTTTTAGTCAACTTCTTCAAATTTTTGGTTCCTCACTAATCACAAATTTCAATGTAACTCAAGTTTTCATACATTAGATTCTAGTTTGGCCAGTTGTTTCGGTCGATAACATAGTGCAGCCATGAAATAAATTCTTCACTGTTGATCACAGTTTTTTTTCAAAATGCTATTTTTCATTTCCATTTGTATAACAAGCCAAATCAACAAAGTCAAGAAGTGTTTGGGTTTCAAAGTTTAGTCTCTCTTTACTAGTTTTCTTTTTCTTTTTTCTCTTTTTTTTTACACCTATCCTTTGGACCAAGGTATACCACCCATGCACTGCCTCGCGGGCTTACGTGAGAGTTGGGACAGAGCTTGGCGGATTGTGCAAACCGACGCTGACTATGTCAGAAAAGGTCGATAATCCTTAGGTGATTATTTATTTAATTATTTATACACCTAACTCAGAATGCTGAGGCCAGATATACCATCCATGCAGTGCCTTGCGGGCTTACGTGAGAAGAGTATAGAGCGTGGCGAGTGCACACACTTTCACAAGTGTGCACACCTATCGACTATAGGTGTTTCTTATTAGTTTTTTTTTTTTTTTGAGAAGAGCTAAAGAGTGTTATGCAAATCAACTTAGCACCACTTAACTTTAATGATTTGAGATGTCAACGCATGTACTTTAAATCTACCATTTTTTTTAAACAAAGACTACAGTTTAGAAAAGATTTCATAACCATCACCTATGAATCCCCCTATATACTAACCTCACTATTATCGCTTGTAATTCAACTTTTCATTATATTTTACATTTGAAATTAGTGATTCACAAAAATCTTCATCAATTGATTTCAACTGCTTACTTACTTTGTCTTGACTAATTAAAAATAAATCGAAGTCCTAAAAATATTGGGAAATGAAAAAAAAATTGAAAAGAAATTTGAAAACAAATAATGAGATGATTTTTAAAAAAAATGATGCTACACTATGAAATATGAACAAACAGAATGAGATATGCGTCCCCCCCACACTGGAATGAGACAGTGTCCCAACTGTCAAATAGAATGCAAATGCAAAATAGAAGAAAAAAACTAAAAAAAAATACAACCTGATATGTGCAAGATAGTGAGCGGCTCATGCCGAATAGCTAGGTTCGTGAAGATCCACGAACTCATCGTCCTCGTGCTGTTCAAACTCTAGAAATGGCTTCATGCGTTGTCCATTGACCTTTGAAATGGAACCGTCCCTAGGATTTTCAATTTCAACTACGCCATAAGTGTATACTGTTTTCACAATATATGGACCTGTCCAACGGGGTCTCAATTTTCCCGAAAATAAATGAAGTCTGGAATTATATAAGAGAACTTTCTGACCTACTTCGAATGTCTTACGAAGTATGGATCTATCATGATAGAATTTGGTTTTCTCTTTATAAATCTTTGCATTTTCGTACGCTTCATTTCTTAGTTCTTCTAATTCTGACAATTGTAATTTACGATGCGATCCGGTTTTTTCTATGTCAAAATTAAGGTATTTGATTGCCCAAAGTGCGCGGTGCTCGAGCTCAACGGGTAAATGGCATGCTTTTCCAAAGACTAATTGGTATGGTGACATTCCTAGATTGGTTTTATAAGCTGTGCGAAATGCCCAAAGGGCGTCTATCAATTTAGATGACCAATCTTTTCTGTTGGAGTTAACCGTCTTTTCAAGAATTTGTTTAATTTGTCTATTGGAAATCTCGACTTGACCGTTGGTCTGTGGATGATATGGAGTAGATAGCTTATGAGTGATAGAATATTTCTTAAGAAGAGATTCAAAAGCACGATTACAAAAATGAGAACCATTATCACTTATAATGGCTCGAGGTGTGCCAAAACGGGAAAATATGTTTTCTTTCAAAAATTTGACAACAACTTTATTGTCATTCGTTTTGGTAGGAATGGCCTCAACCCATTTAGACACGTAATCTACTACAAGTAGGATGTAGAGATTTCCAAAAGAATTAGGAAAAGGACCCATGAAATCGATGCCCCAAACATCAAAAATTTCGATGACAAGGATCGGATTTAGGGGCATCATGTCACGTTTGGAAATACGACCTGTTTGTTGACATCTAGCGCATTTGGAGCAAAATTCGTGGGCATCACGAAAAAGAGAAGGCCAATAAAAACCGCACTGTAACACCTTGGCAGCAGTTTTCTTTGCTCCAAAATGTCCTCCACATGCTTGATTATGTGAAAAAGAGAGGATGTTATGGAATTCATGTTCTGGAACACATCTACGAATTATTTGAAGGTGCAATATTTGAAAAGATAAGGATCGTCCCAGTAAAAGTTTCGAACGTTGGAGAGAAATTTTTGTTTATCTTGTTTTGACCAATGGGAAGGTGTTTCATTTGTGACAAGATAATTTACGATGTCCGCGTACCATGGTGCACTAGAGAGTGAAAGAATTTGTTCATCGGGAAAATGATCGTTGATTTGAGAGTTATCATAGTTTTCATGCACTATACGAGAAAGATGGTCAGCTAAGACATTTTCAGAACCCTTTTTATCTCGTATTTCTAGGTCAAACTCTTGAAGAAGGAGAATCCAACGGATTAAGCGGGGTTTCGTATCCTTTTTCGTGAGTAAATACCGCAAGGCGGCATGATCGGTGTAAACTATGACCTTAGAACCTATGAGATATGATCTAAACTTATCGAGGGCAAAGATAACTGCTAAAAACTCTTTTTCTGTGGTTGAGTAATTCAATTGAGCTTCATTAAAAGTTTTGCTAGTATAATAGATGACTCGAGAAAGTTTATCGATTCGTTGACCTAAGATGGCTCCAATGGCATAATCAGAAGCGTCGCACATTAATTCGAAAGGCAAAGTCCAATTTGGAGGTTGGATGATAGGTGTAGTGGTCAAGATCGATTTGAGGGTTTCAAAAGACGTTTCACATTCATTGGAAAATTCAAATTTAACGTCTTTAGCCAGAAGATTCGAAAGAGGTTTTGAAATTTTTGAAAAATCTTTAATGAACCTCCTATAGAATCCTGCATGGCCAAGAAATGAGCGAATGTCCTTTACGGACCGTGGAGGAGGAAGGCCCACAATAAGATCAACTTTAGATTTGTCAACTTCTAGGCCATTTTTAGAGACAACATGACCTAAGACTATTCCTCGCTTAACCATAAAATGACATTTTTCCCAATTAAGAACAAGAGATTTCTCCTTACATCGCTTTAAGACACGTTCTAAACGAAGGAGGCATTGATCAAAAGATGACCCATAGATTGAAAAATCGTCCATGAATATTTCTAAGAAATCTTCCACCATATCAGAAAATATACTCATCATACATCGTTGAAAGGTAGCGGGAGCATTAGAAAGACCGAAGGGCATGCGACGATAAGCGAAAGTTCCGAAGGGACATGTGAACGTTGTTTTGTGTTGGTCCTCTAACGCAATGGGAATTTGATTATAGCCGGAGTAACCATCAAGAAAACAATAGTATTCATGACCGGCTAAGCATTCGAGCATTTGATCAATGAAGGGAAGGGGAAAATGATCTTTTCTTGTTGCTGCATTGAGTTTTCGGTAGTCGATGCAAACGCGCCATTTTGTTTTGACCTTTGTCGGAACAAGTTCGTTATTCTCATCTGTTGTCACAGTGATTCCAGACTTCTTTGGTACAACTTGTACTGGACTTACCCAAGTACTGTCAGAGATAGGGTAGATAATGTTATTGTCTAAACATTTGATAATTTCTTCCTTTACCACTTCTCTCATATTAGGGTTTAATCGCCTTTGAGCTTCGCGAGTGGGTTTAGCCTCGTCGACTAAATGTATTCGATGTTCAATAATTGATGGACTAATTCCCTTAATGTCAGCAATTACCCATCCTATTGCCTCTTTATTTTCCCTTAAAATTTTCAAAAGTTGTTCTTCTTGGTCCTTAATGAGATCGGATGCCAAGATTACAGGGAATTTTTTCGAAGAATCTAAGTATGCGTACTTAAGATCGTTTGGAAGAGGTTTGAGGTCTAATTTAGGGCGTACTTCTTTTGAGGCTTCAGTAGACATCAACTGATTGAATTCTAGTGAATTCTGAAAAGAGCATAGCATATCATTTAATTCATAAATGTATTCATCTTCATTTAAATTGGAATTAAAATGATCTAGGCACATGTTAAGAGACTCCGTAATATCACTAAAATCATTTTCTACAATTGTTTGGATCGTGTCAACTTCTTCTGTTTCAAAATCCCTTGGTTGTCTGTTAAGATTGAAGATATTTAGTTCAATGGTTAGGTGCCCAAAGGAAAGTCGGAGTTGACCATTCCTACAGTTTATGATAGCATTTGATGTTGCTAAAAACGGACGACCTAATATCAAAGGAATCTGACTATTGGGATTTGAGACAGGTGCAGTCTCTAGGACTATGAAATCGACTGGGAAATAGAATTGCTCGATTTGTATCAAAACATCTTCAACCGTGCCCAATGGTTTTTTGACAGATCGATCAGCTAGTTGAATTGTGATGTTTGTAGGTTTTAATTCCTCTAGTCCAAGTTGACAGTACACAGTACAAGGCAAAAGATTCACACTTGCTCCAAGATCGAGTAAGGCATGACTAATGTGAGTGTTACCGATTTTACAACCGATCGTTGGACAACCGGGGTCCTTATACTTGATTGGGGAGGGATTTGAAAGAACAGAGCTAGTGTTTGCAGTTAGAAATGCAGTCTTAGGAACGTTAGTGGCACGTTTTTGAGTACATAGCTCTTTCAGACATTTGGCATATTGAGGAATTTGCTCGATGGTACCAAGAAGTGGAATATTGACTCGAACTTGTTTGAAGATTTCAAGAATTTGGTCAAAATTAGCGGGCTTCTACTTTTTGTTGAGTCTATGGGGAAATGGAGCAATGGGTTTATAGACTCGTTCGGAAGTTTTTTCATTCGAAGAAGAAGGTGTTATATTAGAGGGTGAAGATAAGGGAGCTGGAATGTTGGGGTTGCCAACATCAGAAGGTGAAGAGTGGTCGGGATTGCCAACCTTAGACGAAGAATTAGAATCGTTTTGATTGACAACCGTGGTTGTCGACTGAGTTTCAGAATTTGGAACATGGGAAGATTTAAGAAGGATGTCGGGGTTGCCGACATGGTTGTCCACCTTCTTTCCAGACCTTAATGTGGTGACAGCATTAACCGGATTTACATCTTCGTTCTCACAAAGATTTACTCCTCGAGAGTTATACTTTGGGTTCACTTCGGTTTGACTAGGCAATTTACCTTTCTCATTGATTTTCATGAGATCCTTCATCATTATCAACATTTGTTCATTTTGTTTGGTGATTTTCTCAATTCTTGCATCTTGGTTGGTGATTTGTTCATTTTGTTTAGAGAGTTGTTTTTCCAATCGAGCAATTTCTTGTGAAGGCTGAGAAGGTTGGGTTGATGGATTGAAATTAGGATGCCTGTATGGTTGATTCGAAGGTTTTGTTTGAGGAGCGGGTTGAGAATTTTGAGAATTAGAGGCCGGGGCTCGATAATTCGGATTTGGTATCATTGGATACATATGTGATGGATTAGCCACGTTGTTAGGATTTGACCATGAAAAATTGGGATGATGCTTCCAGTTAGAATTGTATGTGGATGAATAAGGACTATTTTGAGCTATAGCATTGATTTGGTCTTGTGTGTAGTAATGGGGTAGTCCTTCTCCTTCTTGATGAGTTTGGGTATCGATAGGAAGATGTGATGGGTCAATGGCATGTACTCCTCTATTTGGAGCACGAATTGGAACACGAATTGTTTCCCATTGCATATCCTTTTCCGAATATTCTTCTAGAAATTCCCAAGCTTCCTCGTCGGTTTTTGCCATGAATTCTCCTCCGCACATTGATTCAAGTTGGGATCTTGTTTGATAGTTAAGCCCTTCATAAACGATTTGGCACAAAACGTGCTTAGGGATTGCATGATGTGGGCAACTATATAACAGTTGATTGAACCTTTCAAAGTATTTCGAAAAAGTTTCTCCTTCATTCTGAGAGAATTGATTGATTTCAGTTCGAATTTTAAGAGTTTTATGGAAAGAAAAAAACTTTTTCAAAAATATAGTAACGAAATTGTCCCAACTTTTAATTGAATATTTAGGAAGAGAATTAAGCCATCTTTTCGCGCTTTCTAGAAGCGTGAATGGAATAAGCCTTAGCTTGATGGATTCATTAAAAGTTGTTGCATTTTAGTTGTAGAAGCATATAACTCAAATTCACTAAGAAATTCATATGCATTTTCAGACCCAGTGAATTTTGGTACCCCTTGGATAAAAGAATGTTTTAGCTCAAAATTATTTCCTTCGGCAGGTGGAAATGAAATAACCGAAGGTTGAACAGTCCGTGTTGGATAACATCGGTCTCTAAGGGATAATGGTTGGTTCTCATGAAATTCATTATTTCCAACATGTATTTAGGTGATAATTTCGGTGAATTGTGGTGTGAACTGTGTTGTGAACCGTGATTGCTCATATTTGTTTGATTTGAAATTTCCGTTGATTTGTTTAATGAAATATTTTGGTTTTCTAAACGGTTAAAATTATTTCTTGCCCAAACGCGCATAAACAAATTAAGGTGTAACAGGCAAAAGTAAATTAAATCAGTTTTCAGTTGGGCACCTGTAGAGTTGAAAATTACTTACAGAGGTGTATGATAGCCCGTCCAATGCAGCTGAGTAGCGCTAGCGAATCAAACTCCAAAGTTTGTGGTTGCTATGTTGTTGCTACCTGTCAGATATCTAAGAGATGATAAGCTTAGAAAAAATTAAACTGCAACTGTGTATATATAAATGAAACCTGATTTTTGAAAAATGAGAAAAAAAAAAGTAATTTTTTTTTGTTACATGGAAACCAAAATAGCAATGCAACTAAATAACGTGTAGCAGCAGTAAGTTGACACACAAAGATGAAAGGAGAAGTTCACGTATATGTGACAGCTAGTAATGCTTAAAATGAGATTATATGTGATAGCATACACATGAACGTGAGAAACACAATTTAAACTAACGTATGCTGGGTATGTGAACAGAAACCAACTAAATGAGATGCAACTCACATGCAAAATGTAACGGAAAAAGCAAATGCAGCGAACGAACAAAATGCGATTTTTTTTTTTAAAGTAAAACGCTACTTTGGTGAAAGGAACTGAAAAACAAAAAAAACGATTTTTTTTTCGAAAACTAATACAAAAACAAATAAATTAACACGAATAGACTTAAAAACGAAAAATCCAAAATTTCAAAATAGAAACTCCCCGGCGACGGCGCCAAAAACTTGTTGCGACTTTTCTATTGATTAGAAAAGCACAAATTTTAATAAATTCTTCAAGCGCACAGGCGTGTAGTATGCAGGTCGAACACAGGGAATTGTATTTTAAAACAATTAAAATCCATAGTTAAATCTTAGGCGTGTTGAACGAATTCGACGGTGAATTTTGAACAGAAAATAAAAACAATAATATACTCCGAATCGTTTTCGAAACTAATCGAAATTACAACCAAAATATAGAATTGTAAAAAAATCAGAACAGAAATTGAAATTGCGGAAAAGAAGATAACGGAGCAAACAACTGAAATAATTATTAACTAACTGAAAAGAGTGCAGAAAGTAACTAAGAACAAGAATAAATAAATTGCTAAATCTAATCAACAATCCTACGTATTCTGTTCGAAAATAAAAACAGTGCTCAATTTAAATCTAAACTTGAATAAAAGTGATGAGGTAAGAGATGATTTTAAGGTGTTGTATAATGTTGTATATATAGGCTTTCAACCCCTAAAATCAGTCCATCTTTTTAGCAATAGGGCTGGTTCTATTCTTAGTATTTGCCAAGATAATTGTACTGACTGGGTCCATTCGTTGAATTGGTGAAGAGTCAAGTTGCCACGTCATTGCTTGAAATACTTTTATATGTGAATTGGTCCAAATTCATACGTTAGCTACTTTTGAATGTGTCCCATTTTGCTTCATATCATGGCTATGTATTATGCTACTTTTTAGGAGGAACTGGTCCTTTGCTTGAATTGGTGAAAGAGAACATATATACGTCCTCATCATACTTGAATTGGTCCATATTGCTTTGATTTATTTCAATGCTCAAAATGTTGCACTCTTTGCTGCGTGATTTTTGAACCAATGGGCGGCATAACCGATTAATTTCAACGTTGCACTTTGGAATCAATAATCTGCAAAACCACAACAAAATACCCGTATAATACCGCTTTATTAAAATAAAAATATATGAAATAAACGGTTTAAATTGCAGAGAAATACGTTCATCACTTCTCTCAGTTCTGCCGCATAACATGCGCGACCGGTCACCTGATCGCCATGTACAATACCGACTCCTTTGTCTGTCGGAAATTTTAATGTCAAGCACCATGGGGCCAGAGCAGCCCTAAACTCTGCCAGGACTGGACGACCCAAAAATACATTGTATGGAGAGTCAACATCCATTACTATGAATGGTAGGACTCGCACTCTCCTACGCTCACCTTCCCCCAGTTCAACTGGTAACTCTATGTACCCCATTGCGTCGGTTGCAGCACCGTTAAAGACATGGATACGAGCTTTGCATGGTTTCAAATCTTTTGTCTCCATCTTCATTTAGTCATAAGCCTTCTTGAAGATGATGTTGATAGAGCTTCCACAATCAATCAAAATTCTTTTCACGTAAGCTGGCCCGATTGTTGCAGATATAACCATCGGGTCGATTGTAGGAGCCTCCACCTTGTCCGCGTCTCGACTCCTAAACACTATATCGTCAGTCATCATACGTTGTTGTTTTACGGGGGTTCCATCTTCCAGATTCAAACAACATTCATAATCTGCATGCCTCAAGGAGGTAGCATATCGTTCCATCTCTTGCCAATTCTTTTCTACAGGATGAGGTCCTCCGACTATAGTGTTTGTGATCAACTTACCTACAGTCCGGGAAGGTTCGTCTGGGTGACTGGAGCCGGCCTACGCCCGGGGTCTGACGTTCCTTGCCTACTCTCTAGTGGGTTTTTAACAAACTCCTGCAGCTTTTTCTACCTGATCAACCATTCTACGGCGTCATGAAGGATCCACGCTCCTCGGTATTGTGCCCATGGGTTTCATGGAAGCGACAGTACTTCCCTGTACGTTTCTATTCTTCAGTGGACTCCTTTGGATGTGGCTTTCTGTATTCATAGGTGTTACAGGTAGATAGATAAATGTTTTCAAGAGAAGTATTCAGGGGAGTGTATTCATTGTAGGTCGGAATCCGTGGCTTCCATTTCCCTGCTTCTTTTTTCTTTCCGGGGTTTCCACTTCCAGATCCTTTGGACTGCCCAGGCTTGTTCTGAACGTTGATTTGAACTTTTCCCGAATTGTCGCCGGACTGCTTCACGGCGATGTTACTTTTTACAATCTCCTGAACATGCCCTGGTGCCTTGTCTCGTCTTGTCCATCGAGCTTCTTCCCTTCGTATGAACTGATGAGCTTTGGAATAGAACTGTTCCAATGTAGCTGGGGGCTTTTCCGCCAACCAATCTCCAAACTCCGAGTCTGGATCTACGCCTCGCATTACTGTCATCAAAATTGCATGGTCGTTAGGATTGCTGACTTCAGTGGCGGCAACATGAAACCTCTGTAGGTATGCTTTCAAAGACTCTCCAGGAGCCTGGATTACACTTGATAAGGACATCACATCTTTTGGACGAGTAGCATGTATCCTGAATTGTTCAACAAATTTCACTCGTCGAAACTGGATATAGATTGTGGAAGAAGCCGGGTAAACCACATAGTGGCGATTCCGGATAGAGTGATTGGGAAAAACCTACACTTACTCGCGCCATTTGCCCTTAAATCCATCATCCATTCATACCTCATCACGTGTTGCCTAGGGTCAGTCTTCCCTACATAGGCCGGGATAGTCAGCATATTAAATTTCTTAGGATACTCGGCCTGTAGGATAATATCTGTGAAGGAAGTATGACTCTTGGACATTTTCCAATCTTTGTTGATCAGGCCTTGGTTCTTTCTCATCAACTGCCTAACCATGGCTGATAAATCTGGAGTTTGTATGGAAGGTGGGAGGTTGGATTCCGCTCGACGGGACCATGCGGGTTGATGTGCCGCCTGCTGACGGTCAGCCAAACGTGCGTCCTGAAGGCCAACTTGATTTGGGTCTTGATGAGCCGGGCATCCGGTCTCTTCACGTGCCTGATCCCTAGCGGATCGGTCAGTGGCACCTGTCCGTGCAGTTCCTGTCTTGCGGCGTCTATGCCTAGGAGGTTCGTCAGCTGAGGTCGAGCTATCGGATGAAGAATAAGGGGAAGGACTACTCCCAGCATTCTGATGCTGCTGCTGGGAATGCTGAGTCATGAGATTAGTATTGGCTTGGATCTGCTCTGTAAGTTGCCTTCTACTTTCCCTGAGTTCTCTTATCAAGTCATTGAACTCTGTTCGGGAAATGACCTCCGCTTGGTTCTGGGTGAAGGTCCATGCGCCTTGAACTGCTTGCTGATTGTTAGGTCCTATCTGTTGTACACTAGCAGTTTCATTGACATCTGCGTTGTGAGAGGCTGATATAGTTCATGGTCTTCCCATGGTAGAGTTGTTGGTTATAACTCTGAGTAGAATCAACAGATGTCTTGTGAATGATTCGGATCTCCTTCAGGGGATTTTTCAATCTAGTAGCTACAAAGTAGATACTATCATCCTGAGAATTTGATTCTCAGTGAAAGCACCAAAATGTTAGCTCCGGAATTGGTCACTTACACCCTTAAGAAAGGTTGTGTAGATAGAGTAATGAAGAAAGTAAAGTTAAATAGAAACAGTATGCAAATTTAAATGCAGAAATTATGAACACCAAATTTATAGTGTTTCGGCGTAATTGCCTACGTCCACTTTGAGGTCAATCTTTATTGCTTTCCTTGATAATCAATTACAAATACAATCCGTATATCAACTATCTGATTATAATTGTTAAGCAAGAAAGATAAGTCGTGAATGAGTTTTGAATGTGGCAGAGTCTCCTCGGTCTTCTCGAAAAAGGTCCCTTTCACTGTGCCCCTGCCTCTCTATTTATAGACAAAGATGGGTTGGACTTCCCTGGTAGGCCTGGTAGCTGAATACCTTGGCCCAAAAAGAGTGAGCTCTGTGTGTCGAACCATTGATGCCAAACGAATGATGCCGAACGAATGATGTCGAACGATATTTTGGCCGAACAAAGTGATGTGCTGAGCGGAGAGTGCAGGCGGAGCAATAATCGAAGCCGTTCGAGATTGGATGAAGGCCGAAAACCTCTGGATGCCGAACACCTCTGAATGCCGAACACCTCTGAATGCCGAGCACCTCTAGTTGGCGAACATCTCTGAATGCCGAACACCTCTAGTTGGCGAACACCTCCCATCTCGAAACACACTCCCAAATCAAAAAAAATCAAATGTGGCCACCAAATCAATCACAAAGTCAGAATATAGTATCGAAGGAATGTGTCCGATCGGAGGAATTACCTTACTTGGCTCGAGAATCGCTCTTGTTTTAGCCACCTTGTGCCAACTCACGGGAGTCGGGTCCACCTATATACCTCAATAGAACGTCGCCACCATCCTACTTCATTCTGGAAACTCCACCGCGTACACGGTTGTTAAAGTGGTTTTCGGAGTTGGCAGAGAATATGAAAACTTTCGATCCTTGTCTCTCTAACAACCAAACGTTATTATAACACCACGGTCATTTCAAAATAGTTTATACTTCTAAACCAAACTATCATTTCCACTTCAAAACCATATAAATACAATATCATTTCCATTCCAAAACCAGATCAATACGATATCATTTTTCACTTCAAATATATATCCATTTCCAAAATCATAGTACTTTCAAAGTTATAACACTTTCGAAGCCAAACACTTAAAATTTATAACACTTTGGAAATCATAATGCTTTGAAAATCAAAATTTAGAAATCACAATATTTTGGAATCATAATACTTCCCACTTAACCGATTAAAATATTAAAGTAGTATATTAATAAAATAGTTTATAAAGTAAAATAGTTTATATAAAAGAGTTGTAAGTTAAGATAGTTTACATTAAAATAGTTAGTATATTAAAAATGATTTATATTAAAATAGTTTATATTAAAATAATTTATAAAGCAAAATATGAAATAGTTTAAATATAATTTAAAATTACTTTATATAATAAAATAATTAATTTCCTCAAACTTCACAAATTGATTCAAATCAACTTGAATCCCAAAATTCAATTTTAATCCATTCTCAAATCATGAAATTCAATTAAATTTAGTTTCTCAATAAACCACTTCAAATTATATCGGTTTCAAATACAGATTTGAACCATAAAGTAAACCATTTCAATTTCAATATTTTTCAAAGCTTAGAATATTCCACAATTTCAAAACTAAATTTGATAATTTCGTATGTATCTTAGTTTAACTTCATAATTCTTTAGTTTGAAATATTTACTTAACAAATCCAATATCATTTAAATAAACCTCAAATTTCAAATCACAAAATATTTCATTTGAACTTGAAATATTCATTAAATCACCTTGAACCAAAATCAAGTTATAAAATCATATCCTTTAAAAAAATCTCAAATTCGATAAATTTCAAATCGATTTAATTAAATAAAATTCTTACATAAACGCAATTTCAAATAAATCCAAATTTAACTTCTCGACCTTAACTCATAAATCATCATAAAAATCTATTTAAAAATATAATTTAAATAAATATTTAAGTATATTATATATCAATTAATCAAACTTTATGAAATTAAATCTTCTTATCAAACTTATTTTATAATAAAACTAATTTATACATATTTAAAATAGTAAAGTTATAAATAAATTCATAAAATTTATAATTTCAAAAATCAACTTATGATTGTATAATTATCAAAACATATGAATTTAAAAATCTAAATTTTAAAACTTTATAAAATACCTATATATATAATATCTTGAAATTAATAATTATTAAACCATATATTTCTTTACAAAACCATAGAAATCATTTTTCAAAATATTTATATATAGACCAGCGGTGTCTGTAAATAATTTTCAATCCTATGGTCAAGTGATACAGATATTTATCATTTCAATCCGTAATTTAAATGTATATATACGAGTATGTACCATTTCAACCCGCAATCCCAAATTCAATTCAAATGAAAATCGCTTGGGTTTATCATTTCAACCCATAACGATTTTCTCTTATTCTATAGATCATTCGGGTATGTATCATTTCAACCCATAGTGATTCTATACCAATAGGGAACATGTAGAGTGATAACAGATATGTCGATAATATAACAGGCATATATCATAAATATAAATAACAGATAATGGTGTCAGATGTCACAGGTGAACAGATATTATATATATAGCAATATAAATAACTAACAGCATTATATTTCAATTGTCCTTTCAATTGAAATCAAATTTAATAAATATAAGAATGTTAATCGTTAGTGATTGCTCATCTTTCGATGCTAGAGAGTTTGATATAGAACAAGCTACGAATTCCAAAGCAAAGCTAGATGGACACGATTCGACGATTAAAGCTGATAATGGGAATAGACGAAGTCAAATCAGAACTGGATCAATGATGATAAATGGTATAAGTGAATTCATATATACCACTATATATATATGTATATATAACTAATTTTATATAATAATTATATTCTAAATTTAAACATATATTAAATTATATATGGTTTCAAAATCATAATTTTCAATTAAAACACACGTATGATATGCATGGTACTTAAACATGTAATGTAGCTCTATTCAAAAATTATATCAACATATATATATATATATATATATATATATATATATATATATATATATATCATATAGTACAACACTTTAAGCATACTAAAATTATACTTTATAAAACCAATATATATAACATACATGGTTTTTGGCATGTGCATTTTTGTGTTCTATCTTGTTTCCTAATCTGTTTTTTCGGCCTTCTGCATCTTGTTTTTGTGATATTTCAGAACTATTTTGAAGTCCATAAAGCCTATTAATAGGCGAGCCAGAATTTTGAATTTGTGATTCAAAACGAATCGATTTTTCTGATGTTTTCGAATGTCGGTTTTGGTGTTTTTCGATTATTTTTATTTGATTTCGAGCATGGATTATTTCAAACAATTTTGAAATAATTTTTAAAATAAACTGGCTTTTAAAATAATTATTATATAATATTTAAAATTATTTTAAACTATAAAATCTATTTATTTTCTATAATAAGGGAATTTTCAAATATTGTTTTCAAAATTGATTTCGGAAAATGGTTTTAAAGCTTGTTTTCTCAAGTAAATTATTTTATAAATTAAATACACGTTTTTGCACTATTCGAGCGAATGAGAAGGAGAATTAAATAGTTTGGTAAAACAAGTGGTATGAGACATGTGCGTTTATCTTGTCGGTTAATTCCTGACTTGTCCGTTTGTACGTTTTGACCTTCTGGTCGTGTTTACCGATGAGATGAGGTAAACATTTTACTACTTTTGAGTGTGACATTTACTAGCGGTTAATAAACTGTTTAGTGCGAACGTGTGGTATGGGACACATGCTAAAACTTTTCAGGTTCTATTTGTGAGTTTGTGACACATTTGCTATTGTGGCGTATTGCCAGTACTGGACCTTTGGGTCATCACCATTGCGGTGTTTGCCATTGCGGCATATTTGCCATTGCGGCGTATTTTTTCTTGAGATATTTTCCATTGCGGCGTATTTTTCATTGCAACGTATTTTCCTTCGGGCATAGCGCCTTATTAGAGAGATCAGTACTTGGCAGACTTCAGCCACATGCACTTGCAAATTTTTGAGAAGATTTCATTGATTATTGTGATTTCCCAAGTGTATCGCCTTTTTCATGGTTGGCCATTCAAGCCGTTATATATATATATATATATATATATATATATATATATATATATATATATGGTGATTACCTTATGAGAGTTTAAAGTCTGTTGAGTTCTATCTTTGAGATTTGAGTTGTCTACTCTGACATTATTCGAGATTTGACTTTTGGCGCTTTTTTTGGATTTATATTCTCCTATTTGAAGATATATGTATTACCTTTATGGCGTATTTTGAGATGGTGATTTCTTTGGAAATGCTTTTGTGCTTGCCGATATGGCGGGTTTAGGATTTCTACTTTTTAGGAGTTATGATTTTCCCTAAACTATTTTTGATGATTTGTGATATGTCGATGATATAAGGCTTCCTATATTTAGTGTTTCATGGATATTGATTTATCTCTTTGAGATTATATACTCATGATAGTAATGCTGTAACATTTGTAGTACCATACTTATTCTTAGAATAGTTTCTTCTCGTTTGAGAAGAATGTGTAACGACCTGCCATTTGGATGTTTTAAGCAGACACACATGCCCAACTCAAATCATTCAAAGGGGCAGATTATTATGGGGTGAATAAGAAGAGGAGAAAGAAATAAAACAAATACAGAATCTCGCAGCGGAATGACAAAATATAATAATCAAATAACAGCTCATGAAGCTGTTTACAAAGCATTTGATTTCACTTATACCACATAGAATCAGAGTTACACATATCAGAGATAAATAAATAATGCAGCGGAACAGTATGAATACAGTGGAATAAATATAGTAAATAATAGTAGCACAAATCTTCGTCTTCGTCCTTTAGAAATAAGGTCTTCAAATCCTGAAATGCTCAAGCTGACCTGAGTGAATTGAAAAGACAAAACACTCGAGTTGGAACTTAAGATCTTATGTAAGTTAAATCAACGATAAATATGAGTGTAACGGCATCAAACATGTTTACAGGGTTTGACATCTATTATCCAGTGTCTAACGTGAGTGCAGTAACTTAAGAGATGTTCGAGATTCACATCTCCTAAGGATCCATTAAACTATCTACTATGTAGTACAATACGCTATAATAATAGTGTCTACAGTACGGTAAAGTATTAAAATAGTGTTAAGGCATTACCCATATCTTCATTAACACATTTTATATAATGCCCATGCCGTAGTCTATATAGATACTGTAAACTCCACCTACAGGTGGGCTATCAGGGAGCACTTCATAGGTATGAAATAAAACAAACTCGTAGAAGGCTCGATAGGGCATGCGCCACGGTACACGAGGAAATGCCAGGGTAGATATACCATTTGCGTATTTGGACTGGTGGTAACACATAACAACTGCTACCGCCTACTCGAAACATAGTCCAAATCAAAATCAAGGGTGGCCACCAAATCAAATCACAAATTCAGAATATAGTATCGAAGAAGTGTGCCTGGTCGGAGGAATGACATCACCTGGCCCAACGTGGCTCCTGATTTTAGCCACAAAGCTGACTCACGGGAGTCAGGGTCACGTAAATACTTCATATAGAATCGCTCGCCAAACCATCCTACTTCATTTCTGAAATCTCCACCACATGCACAATTGTTAAAGTGGTTTTCGGTATTGACAGAGAGTATGACAATATCCGATCCATGTCTCTTTAACACCCAAACACTTATTTCACACCGGATGGTTCTTTTACATTTCAAAAAGTCAATTTACAATTGATATCAAAATATCATATTCTCAAACCATACCACTTTCAAATCACATTCACTTTCAAATCATATCGTCTTCGAAATCACAATTCTTTCAAAAATCATATTTCCAAATTTGGTTAAATCCTCATCTCAAAATCATCATATTCAATTGATTATGTCATTTAAGTCCCAACATAAATTATAACATCGTTTAGTCGTATTCGCTTTTAAATCGGTGAATTTGAATATGACCACTTTCCCTTTACTTAGTCCGAAAATTTAGAAAATAGTTTAAATAGCTATAAATAGTAAAAATACTCTAAAATAGTTTAATGTAGATTAAAAATATTTTTCTTGATTTAAGATAGTTAAATAGATTTAAAATAGATTAAATATAATTAAAATAGATTAAACAGCTTTAAAATAGATTAATTAGATTTAAAATAAGTTAAATGAGTTAATTAGTTTTAAAATAAACTAATTTGTTTAAAATAGGTTAAAATGATTTAATTGAGTTAATATAAGTTAAAGCAGTTTAACAATTAGAAAATCTTAATAATTAGAAATTTAAAACAATATATTTCAAATAGTTTATAATAAAATATGAATTTGAAACTAATATCAATTTAAACTATTTATTTCATTTTAACACATCTGAACCATTTCAATTTACAAATCAACAAATCCAATTGCAAATCTTTCAATTCAAATTTTAAATAAACTATTAAATTCTATATCGATTTCAATCCATGTTAGAAATATCAATTTAAATTATTCTAATTTCAATACATTTCAAACAACCCAAATAACTCAATTCTGACAAATTTCACTTATGTCTCAAATTCGCCTTTAAAATCTTAATTTAATTTCTTAAGCAATTCCTTTAAACAAATTCACATTTCAAAGTAAACTTGATTTTTTTAATAATAATTCAATTTATATAAACCAACTTTTCTTTCAAAAATATCGCTTAATTAAATCCAAAATTAAGAATTTTAAAGTCATTTAATTTAACCAATTCGGTTTCGTATATAATTCTCCACCCTAGGGTCAAGTGAAACTGATATTTATCATTTCAATCCGCAATTTAAAATTCTACGGTTATGTCATTTCAAACCGCAATCCCGAATTTATATAAAAATCCATAAAATTTCTCAAGTCTTTCATTTCAACCCATAATGATTTTTCCTTAATCTATAAATCATTCGGGTATATATCATTTCAACCCATAGTGAATTTTCAAATAAAATTTAAGGGAACTTGCAAAGTGATAGAATATATAAATCAAACATAACATTCAATCGTCCAATATCAAAATCAAGCATCCATCATAACCACCTTTCAACTCTACCATAAATATCAGCAATTAACAGATTAATATATACAGGTAATTAACTGGCTATTTAAATTCAATAATAAATTAAATGATAATTAAATTCAAAATAATACAAATCAATCGGAATAGCAATTTAAACATACCAAACAACGATAAAAAAAATTCCGATCACATGACCAATTTATGTAACTAACATAAGAAACTTTAGAAGTTGTGAGTGGATCAAAACACTCGCCTTTGAATTTAAAATCAATTTGAAATTCAAAATAGGGCCTAAATTTGAACAGTCTTAGAATTCATCCAAACCAGCATCTAAATGTCAGAAATTTCAATACGATCCCAATAAACAAACCGCGCGTGAATCGGACCTCGTATGAGAAAGTTATACCGATTAGAACATTGAGTTTTTAAACTGAAAAATAAATAAATAAACAAAAACAATTACCCAGGTCATACCCTTCTCCCTTCCATGTACTCACCGAAACGCAGCCTATACTCGCATACGCGATTTGGAACCGCCGCCAACCTTAAATCATGAACGTCGCAGCCCCCTAAAAACGATGTCGCGCCACCCCCCGAAGCACCGTCGTCCATGCGCGAACCTCCCGACCCCCAAGATCGCCACGACGACCCAAAGAGAATGCAGCCGCTGCCTTTCTGATGAACCCTAATTGAATTCTACAAGTCGATCCAACCGTTGAATCCCTGATTATCATGCGTGGATGCGCTCTGCTCGAGATTCTCTACACAACGACAACACTGATTCGGCGATCGGTCGAAGTTGATTGACGATCGATGAACGGTCGAGAATTGTTCCTCGAATTCCAGACACAGAGAAACCCAAATTGAAAAACAGACAGCAGATTTGACTTGCGCTCGTCGAGAGCTTCAAACCGATATTTAATTCGATATATTTTGAGGAGTTTGAATTTTGAAATTGAATTTTGAAATTGAATTGAGGTTTTTTGGTTTTGGTTTGTCTGCCATTGGAATGAGAATTTGAGAAGGAAATGTACGTACAGATAAATGGAATAAGAAATAACTAGGGTTTATAACAGGCTATTTATAGGTGTAGCTGAAATGGAAAAGAATGGACCAAATCGAACGCGAAGTTGGACGATAAACGACCCGAAAAACCCGTCTCGTTCTCGAACGAAAATGGGTCGTCCCATATATCAAAATAGATGTTTTCAAACTCAATGGAACAGGTTTCAAGTCCTTATTCCATCGTATGGAGAAGTTATGTTAAAATCAGCTTATTTCAAATTGATTTCAATTAAATTAATTTCTAGGTGTTTTGAGTTCGCACGACCAAACAATAAGTCTGATCGCTACGAAACTGAAATCCTACAATAATTCACCGTTACGGATCCGATGAAACTGGTTTCGTTGAAATCCGAGATAGTGGCCAAAATGGTTATTTTTGCATTAATTAAATAAATTAATATTAAATTAATAAATTCACTTTTTAATTCAATTTTTTTAACTAAAAAATTCCATCATTTTTTATTACTTAGACATTTATAATAATTCAGAACAAGTTTAAACAACAATTCGGTGTTTAAAATTTTACTAATTACAAGTTCAATTTCAACTGTTGTTAAATCCAATTAATTAAAATAATTTCAATTGTTTTAATTTGATTTTAGACTTTATACTCAATCAATCATCACTCAAATAACATAGTTAATATTTGTTTGCCTTTCATTACATTAACATCCTCCAATTTCCATCTTTATTTGTATTAACTGCTATATTTCCATTTATTTTGAATTTTTGTCAAAATTTACATACTAATTATAATTTAAAAATCCCAATTAGTTATTTATCTTGGTTTCATTCTTTTATTGAATCAATTATTACATTATGAATCAAATTAACATTTCTATCCCATTTTTGCATTCATAATTTACAGTTACTGTCTTAACTCACATGAATGTAGCATTCAATGACATTCAATTGCAATTGACTAAATGAATTGATAACAATCGTCGCCCTTTCTATATTTAGTCACATTTTTAAGTTTATTATTTACAAAAAAATGTTACAATTACTTACCTAACACTTATTTTATTCATTTACTATTAATTATATATTATTTCATTAATTGATTCAATATTTATACTTGTTTTCTTATATTAAATTTATAGCCAAGTATAACATTAAATCATTTCAACTAATTGGACTTTCATTAAAATTGTTAATAATTAACTTAAATTAGCACTGTTACATTTCACTATAGTTATTATTTCATACTTAAGTTACATTTTTTTTATTTCTTCAATATTAAATTACCAAAATCTTATTAAATTAACAATTTTAATTATTGAAAATTTACGGGTCATTACAGAATATCATCCTTATCCTTATACTCATATTATCGTTTATCCATATTAACCGTTTGAGAATAGTTTCTTCTCATCCGAGAAGAATACCACCCATTGGACTATGCCTTTCTACTTCCACTTGGATATTTTGCTATCGTCTTTTTGATGTAGCTTTTTGTGTAGACTCTGATATGTTTATTTTTGACTCGTTGTTTATTATGTGGTCGTCATACCACTTATGTGTGTCATTTTGTACTACACTAGGGATGTATCCGTATATACGTATATATCTGTTGTTTGCTATTCTATGATGTAATATGCATTTAGTTGTTGTGTTTTGTTCTAATAAATCCGTAGTCACCTATAGTTTATATTAAGCATTTATTGGATACGTCAATCTACTTGAGATAGAGGGGAGAAAAAATTAGAGCATTTATCTACGTATTCAATAGATGTTTAAGGCAAAGATATAGATGGTCGCTTCTGACCAGCCCTATTCTCCGCATTAGCGGATTGTATTACCAAGTAATACACTTTGATAATGTGGGTCTCTGGGTGGGGCGTCATAGATACATATAATATATTATTTTCCAATACATATAGTAAATATATATATAATATTTAAAAAACTATTTTTCAGTATCTTTTCTTAATTTCAAAATCTGATTCTGAAATTGTTTTGTTTCAACAATGCAAATAGAGAATGAATGCGAGAAAGGGGCCTTCAATTCTAGTTTATGAAAAGCCCCAATTGGTAGAAAAAATCCACAACTCCTTGGGGTTATCCTACGCTTGGAAGAAGAAGTTTGAAAAAGAAAAAATATAGTGATAGTTTTATTCTTCATCACCGTAAATAAGAATATTGAAAATAGAATTTTTTGAATTTGAAATAATGTGATGGGCGAACGATGGGAATTGAACCCGTGCGTGGTGGATTGACAATCCACTATGTGATGTCCCGGAAATTTAGGCAATAATTATTTAATAATTTCATTAATAATTATTTTAAAATGCGAAATATTGATTCAATAAATTAATTCAAACAGAAATTCTCTTTTGAAAATTAATAATTATTTAGTTTGTTAAATGATAGTTTAATTTGAGAATCTGATTGTTTAAAAATGTTAAAAATATTTAAGTAATAAATTTATCTTTCTAAACTGATTTAAAAATATTTTATTTGTAATGTATAAATGTTTATACATTGTAAATAGAGGATTTGGTTTTAATTTTAATTTATATTTAATAAAGAATATTTTCTAATTATTATATAAATATATAATTTGTAAATTGATTTAAATTAATTTAAATTAGTATTGTTAACTTTTCAAAAGTTTGTTTTAAAAATCTTTCTTATATCTTCATAGAAATGTAGTGAGTATTTATTTTGTTTATAAGAACGAATATAGTTTAAATTTTGTTTTATAATAAATGTTTATTTTGTTTTGTTTTAAAAATTGCTTTTCTTTGAAATAAGATTTAATTCATTTTTGTTAAAGTATAACATTTAGTTTGAAAACTCTTGAATAAATGAATTCAACACTTCTTTTCTTCTTAAAATCTTTTCTTTTGAAATTTAGTTTTATAAAGAATATTATTTTTAAAAATAATAAAACAAACATTAAAATGTAAGTGCATAGTTTTATAAAGAAGTATATATGTATTTATTTAAAGACTAATGTTAATAAAACATTTAAAACATGCTAAAATTAGTTTGAAATGGTTTAAGATAAATTCAAATACATTTATAAATTTAGAAATTGCTTTTAATAATTGAATTGCATATGTGTTAAATTCTTAAACTATAAAGAAGACACTTGTAAAAGTTTGAGATAATAACATAACAAGTGGCAAGCTTATTTATTTTTTTTAAAATTTAAGTTATATTGATAGGAGAAACATAGAAAATGCATTTGATAAAAACATTTTCTTCAAATTGAAAACCTGAAATCAGATTTCAGTAAATTAAAACCCAAAAAAACTACAAATCTGCAAAATCAAATTATAAATCAAACTTCATATCTGCAATTTAAATCTGCAATCAATTTCTTCAAATCTGCAACCTATCTACTCAAAATTCTGCAAAAATCAAACTTCAAATCTGTGCATTTGATTGTGGATCTGCATGCCATTTTTCAACTTCAAACTGAGCTCAACTTCAATATAAAATCTGAGTAATGAAGTTTTGGGGTCTGCATGCATTTAAGACCAAAATCAACAATCAAGACAAGAAAAGCAACTTCAACTTCAAATTTGCATTCAGGTTCAATATGCAGTTCCTGGAAAATGAATCTACATCTAGTTTGATTTCTGCATCTTCAATTTAATCTGGTGAGTAAACTTCTATTTCAAAAACAGATCTTTCTTTTAAATTTAATGCTTAAGTAATATACTAAAAATCAAGTTCAAACAACCTGTCATTTTAAAAAGAAAAAAAAAATCAAAACTACTATGATCTGAAAATAGCAATGTCTTCATTTTGATGAGTAACTCCCCAATTTTTAAGGGTTGTTTTAAATTAGTTGTGCATGTGATCTGATAAAAGAAAGCATGTTTGTTTGATTATGTTGTGATGATTACTTATTCATGAATGTTCTGTGTGTATAGAAATGAATATGTTTATATGTTCTTGATTTCTGGAATCTGCATATCTAGTTGGTTGTAAACTGAGATGTTCTTAAATAGTAAAGCTTTATTATTTAAATTGTTTCTGTTAATAAATTTATGTGTAAACAAAGTATGGTTGTTTAGTATAAACTTGGGTTTTGTAAAAGCATGTTTAGTTAATGAGTTAAATCTAAAATCTGTTACCTCTGGAATAATTAGAGCAGTAAGTATTTTCAAATAAAATCAGGATATCAACATCATTAACTATTTAAAACAAGATTATATCATGTATGTATGTTAGAAATCAGAGATTTTAAAAACAAATTTTATATTTTTAAAATTTCTGGGTATGAGCAATGCTGTCTGAACAGAATTGGGAATTTGGTTCCATCTTAACTTCTAGTGTTTGTGGGAAGTTGTTGGTCTATCTGAAGATGAAGGATTGATGGGAGAGTGAATGGATAATGGTCAGAAGTAGTGTCAGTAGGTGATGATGTTTGAAATGGGTGTTTCCAGGTTTTAACCCTTATTTGGAGTGGTTGGGTTTGGTTAGCTTCTTGTTTTTTCTGTAATGCATCGAATGAAGTAGGGTTTTGGGAATTTGTAGAGGGGGTGTAAAGGAAGCTATATCCAAGGTCGCGTCGACGATGATGGTCGAAGGCGAGCTAATGGGTTGTTGACAGGTTTTGATAGGGTTTGTGGTTGTATTTTCAGGTTGTTTGATCAACCTGAATTTTGGAAATTTAAGTTGCAGTGGAGATTAGGGGATTATATCTATGTTAAGGGATGGTAAGTGACTTGTAGCAGTGGAATGGAGTGACTGGAAGCCGCCGGAGCGACGGTGCATGTGCACCATTCATGTTGAAGTTCTGGTGAACTTCTGATGTGTGTAGGGTTTTTGACTCGGAGATGACTTCGGGTAGTTTTGATTTTGACTCGAAGAAAGGGGTTGGGAAACTCGAAGTAAAAAGTTGGGTTCTCGGGTTAGTTTAGTTGCAGGGTTATAAACCAGGGAGTTTTGCAGTTTTTAGATTTTTGAATAAAATTCATGTTTAAAAGTTGCAACTTGATTCAAGTATAACTTGAATCTGAATTCAAATTTTTTAAAAATGAAATCTTAAATTTAAATTCAATTTTAAATCAAAATTAAAATAGTTTTCAGGTTTATCTTTAAAACCCAGATTTTTATTCAAACAGTTTTGTAAGTTTTTAAAATTTTGAACAGATTTAAATGTTTAAGCAAGATTTAAATTTGTTTTTGAAATCAAGTTAAAACAGTTTTCAAGTTACTTTGAAAACCAGTTTTGATTTCAAACAGTTTGTAATTTTTAAAAAAATATATGAATGAACGTATTCAAATGTTTTGAAAATAGAATTTGATTTCAAATAAGATTTTAAACTTGAAATAATTTAGTTCCTTTAGTATTTGAATTAAAATATGAAGTGCTTAATTTAAATTGGAAAGTTGAAATAATCAACTTATTTTCAAAGATTAATTTATTTTAATCAAGTAAATTTATTTTAAACCTTTCTTAATATTTAAGAAATGAATGTACTTTAACATTCATTTTATTTTAAGGTTTATAATCATTTAATTTGGATTAATGTTCAAATGATTAAACATTTTGAATCTTTAAATTTTTAAATGAATTGGAATTTGAATTTAAATTTAGAATGTATTGTTTTAATATATTTTGAATATAAATGATGTCATTTGATAAGTAAATAAAAATATTTAAGATAATTAAGAATTTACTTAATTATTTGATTTTAAATAATGATTTAGATTAATATTAATTAGAAATGATTTATTAAAAATTAATCTAATTCAAATTTTCTTAAGTATGTAATTATTGAAAATGTTGTTGATTAATAAAAATAATTATCTAAGGATAATTTAGTAATTAATTAATGTAATTAATTTTGATAATTAACTAGATTAATTGAATATAATTAATTGTAATTTGTTAGTATAATTAATTGATAAAGTAATTAAGGAATTAATTACTTATTGTAATTAATTTTGATATGTGTTAATTTATTTTAATTAATTTAAGTAAATCATTTGACGATTTAATGGAAGTAATTACTTAATGTAATTAATGGAGCGGGATTACTTAAAGAAGTAATGATTGATAATTACTGGAATGTAATTAGTAATTTGGATAATTACTTTTGTAATTAATTAAGGAATTAATAAATGATTAATTATTGGATAATTAATTTATAAATAAGTAATTAAAGAAAGTTAATTACTAAATTTAATATTAATCAAGGTGATTAATAATTAGATGAAATTAATTTTAATTAAGTAATTTATTTAAATATTAGAGATCATTAATTATTATAATTAATGATGTAATTAAGGATTGTTTGATTAAGTAATAATTAATTAAGTGATTAAGTAATTGTAATTAATTAAGGATAAATATAATTAATTATAATTAATTAATCAATGAGTAATTATATGTTAATTACTTATGATTAAGGTTAATTAATTTATGAAATTAATTAAAGACCAATTACTTATTGTAATTAGTGAATGATTAATCAAAGATATTTGATCAAGTTAAATACTTAGGATGAATTAATTAACTGGGTTAATTAATTAATGGATGTTAAGCAGTATTTAAATGAGTAATTAATTTAATTTAATTTAAATTGATTAGAGATGGTTGTAATTAATTTAATTCATTTTAAATTAATTATAATTGATGGTTAATAAATCATTGCTTATGGATGTTATTGATTGAATGGTTGTGATCTCAGTAATGAGATGAGTCGTATCTGTATGATATGAATGTTTGGTTTAAGTATGATGGTTTGTGATGGATTATTTGGTTGGATGATTATCTGTTTGTGATGATACAGAATATCTGTTATGATATGAATGTGATTATCTATTGTGAGATGTAGTTTATCTATCTATGTGAATTAGATGATAGTAAAATGTGTTAATTGTTTAAAACCCTTAAGTACAACTTGGACATTAAGATGGCGTTTGGTTTCGGTGAGATCGGGATCGGGTTTCCATATTTGGATATCCGAAAACCACATCGATTCCAATTAAACGTTAGGTCATTAATCCAAGTGGAGCAAGTGAAGACTCGAGGCGTAAGGGCTATACGTCGGTATAACTCTGTGGGTGATTCCGTAATGAGTTTGACGGAATAGTACTTATAGGTTCGAGATGGAGATTTAGAGTGCAAGGGTTATCGTCGTTAACTCTGAGGGTAATTCCAATACGAGTGTAATGAGATAATGCCTTCGGTTTCGTTCGAACCCGAAAAGAACTTGTATGGATTGAATGCTTTCAAAACACGGTCAGGTGGACGATGAGCATTCTAAGATTGATATGTCCTATAAAGGTAATCGTAGCCTCAAGCCTCATCAACCGGGAATGGCTAAAACAGGGGAGGTGCAGCAAAGCTTCGTGGGTAGCCCCCACTGGAGAGCAAGATTTATCCCTATCTAGAGGTCCCTTTATATTCGGCTGTGTGGTAGTTGGTGACGACCAATCTACGGGGTGGTCTTGTTCGGAACTGTTCGGTAAGGAATGGTTCCGGCTTTGTGTTGTAGGGGAGCGGGCATACTCCTCGGTACGGAGATCTAGGCCACGTACTATGATGGGCGGTACCCCAGTAGCCCTGCCATTGATGGAATCCATAATCCAATAAGTGTCTGTACGGTTTTGATTGTGCCCAACTATGTTGGAATGTGAGATGTAAGCATTCCAGCTATTTCTGTATTTTATTTTGAAAACCCTAGACACTATTATAATATCACTGGATTTCCTATCAAATGTTTTGGTTAGCGTAAGTTAAAAAGTTTTCCATGCTTATGTGTGGGAAGTCTTACGTGATACCTTTATTTTCAAAGGATTTTCTAAAGTTAAGCAACTTTTATCCCCGTTTACTCACACCAGATCCCTGTCTGACCCGAGTGTTTATTTTCTGTTTTATCAAACTCTTGGGTACTCATATTATGTATGAGTAGTCAAGTGATTCAGGATTTCTCTGACAAGTTCTGGAGGATATAATGGAGCAGGAGGCTTCAGCGTGTAGATATTTTTAGTGGTTCCGCTGTGTTTGAGTTGTATCTGTTTTTCTCTGATGTACTTGGATTGTAATTGCTAGACAGATGTTTATAACTGTCTAGTTTGTGTTGTATTAGCTGTATTACTCTGATGTATATGATACTATGTAAGGTTTTATGTGATATATTATAATTTATTCGATTCCGCTGTGAGATTCTGATGTTGTATGTTCTTTCTTTTCTCTTTTCTATCCCTTTCTTTCTTCTTAGCGATGCGACTTCCTGGAGTTTGGAAGTTGGGTCATCACACACTACCTCGATCCGCTTGGCTACATCAGCCCCTTGTCTAGCCAAAGGATTTTCTCATTTTTCCATTCATTATCATTGTCTTTATTCTTACCTTCAAACTTAGATCGATATATTTTATTGGACAAAGAATGCCAATCTTTAAAATGTAAAAAAAGAAGTAAACAGCTGCGGCATGTTGTAATAACCCGTATATTTAGACCATTTAAATTGACAATAATCCACACATGTTAATTTAAATAGTACAAAACACGAATCATTAATGGAGTATATGTATATAAATGAGAATCATCACAGAATCACGGAAAATACATCATAACAGAATAGTGCAGCGGAATTACAACATAGTCATAACAGTAGTTCATGAGGCTACTAAGAAAATACAACAGTGTCTCAAGTAAATGAAATAAAACAACATAGATGTCCGATAATATCCAAATAGGAAAGAGCAATACTGATAAGACAAAGATAAAGATAGTCTTCAAGCCTTCAGCTCCAAGTAGCACAGCAATAGAAATCCTCAGTCTGAACTGAGCAGACGCACAAACAGATACTCGAATCAGGACATATATTCTTATACAGATAATATGGTTCAAATTGAAATAACAATAACTCAAAGATGAATGGAATAAAATCTTTCAAGATCCGTTAAACTATCTATACATAGTAATGTATGATAAGTAGATAATGTCTAACAGTAAAGTAAATATCAAAATAGTGTTAAGGCATTACCATTGTTTCTCTTAACACATTTATATAGCATTATAGACTATACAGCACTGTAAACTCCACCGTAAACTAGTGGGATATCAGGGAGTACTCCATAGATATAACACAAAACAAATTCTTAGTGGTCGCGTATAGGGATATAAGTATGACAAGGCACGTGAGGCAATACCCAAGGCAGTGAAACTACCGTTTGCCTGATCCGGACTGGTGAGAACGCATCACCGCAACGATCGCAACACCGCAAAACAACACTCCAAATTCACGGATGCGCACCAATCAATAACAAGTAATGAGTAGTTTACGAAGAAGTGTGTTCGCTCGAGGTAGCTAACCCCATTTGGCCCGGCACGGCTTATGTTTTAGTCATTTCCAATTTGACACAAGTGTCAAGGCTATCCGTTATCATTCTCTTTCTTCAATCATCAACATACATCATTCCAACCACTTCATTCTGGATCACACTCCACGCATAGTTATTAAAGTTGTATTCGGTTTAGACAGTGAGTATGTCCCTAAACGATTCCGGTCTCCTTAATAACTTTCGTAATTATTACGCCAATTGGTCGTTTAATATATTTCAAACCAAATCAAATTCAATTTCAATTAGAATTTTATAAACCAATATTTCATTTGTCTTTATATATCAATTTCCAAAATTTTACGTTTCAAAACTTCCAAATTTCCATTTCAAAACTCTATAATTCAATTCCAAAATTTGGTTAAAACAATTCAAACATTCATTTGAATTCGTATATAAGTTTCATTCCATAATCATTTAAAATAAACTTAATTCAATGTTCAAATCAATTTAAACTCATTTATCGATTTCATTCAATATTCGTTAAATTAATTTATCATTTAAAACAATTCCTATTTAAATTCTGACTTATTAGATCAATTGCTTAAGTTCAACTTCATTATATCAAAGCTTATAAATTTAATTAAGTTAAATTCGTCAAATCAAATTCTTTAAATTACAAGTCTTACATTTGTCTTAATAAAACGCATTTTATTTATTGTTAAAGAAATTCAATTTCATTTATTTATTTACTTAGTTACAAATTTCAAAACTCAGTTAATAAAGAAACTTAGTTTCACTTATTCAAGAAGTTCAATTTCACTTAATAAAGAATTCAATTCAATTTAATTATTAAATAATTCAATCTTATTCAATTATCAACAATTTCAAAACTTAATTATTAACTAATTCCAAAAATTAATTGTTAATAATTCCAAATTTAATTATTAAATAATTAATTTTAAAACAACGTTTTTTCATCAACTACTATGTTAATATTTCGATTCAGATTATTAAATATTAACATTTTCCTTTCATAAAAATTCAAATTCTAACTTCATTTCAAAACCTTATTATTTATTCAAATAAAATCTTATTTTATTTTTAAATCAAATTATTGACCAATCAGGTTTTATTTAATTCTCTATCAAGTCAGAGTTTATTGGGGTATTTATCATTTCATCCTGATTCCGTTTCAATTCAAAAATCAAAGCATAGCAAAGGAAACTTGCAGTGTGATAACTGGGATGGTGTCAAAGTAAATAAACAAGCAATAGCAAACATCAATGACAATCCAATAGTTTATTTAAATAATCCCGAAAAAATTGTATTAATTTACATTTGTTGTTTATGCAAATTAATATAATTATTTCGAGAATCTACACTATCAATTCATGTAGATTAAAGATTATTACACTAATATTTATACGGTTCTTCACTTGATATCTATTCATCAATTCAATTACATACATTTAAATGGTTCAGGGTGTACTTAACCAATTTCTACGCGTCAATTAATTTAACATTTAAAGGAGTCATATTATACAAATTTAACTAGTCAAATTCGTCACATATATCAATTTTAAATTATTAACTATCCTATATCAAATTCAATTGCATATATTTATCACTTTAAACAATTAACAATTTAACGTCCAATATAAACATCAACATCAATCAATTATCAACCAAACTGGATTATTATTGTATAAGAATATAAGTCGCAAAAATTTATTCACCTTTCGTGGTTAAAGAAATCAACAGCGAAGCACGAAGAAGCACGAATGGAGTCAGTACAATACGAACAACAGAACACTGCAATTATCGACAAAAGAGAGACGATGTTAATTTAAGTGAATGTTCATACATAATTTATAAAATTATATAGATGCGCTTACCGATGATGAAGAAAAGAACGAAAGCTGAGAAATCGATGCTTCTACAAAAGGAACTTAAACGGTTGCTTCAGCACACAACAAGAAAGAGAAAGATGGTTACTATTTTTCCAATAACCAAAATATATACAGTGCATAAATTTATTCTTCCGGCAATCACTTCACACAGTAACACTTCTTCTTTCCACAACACAACACTGTTCATTCCCTATCTTATTTAAAATAAAACCGTTCCTTCTTTTTTCTTTTTTTTATAAAACAAACTGAAACTTCCACTTTCCTTCTTCTTAACACTAACACATCCAAATATAAAACAAAGTCTCCACTGCTATCACAATGGGTTCAACCCATCAACACACGCATAACCCCACGACATGTTCAAACACGGCACACTGTGACGACCCGAACTCGATGTCCGACAACAACATCAAATTCGTATCGCAGGAGCTTGCAACACCCATTAGATGATAAATAACAACGGAAATAAAAGATGATATCACTAATACAACATGAATACAATATCCAATACATCAATTTGGTACAATGATACTCATCAACATCAGAGAATATATAACAGAATACAGCGGAACATGATACAATATGAGATAAGTCTTCAACAGAATCTAATACTGCAACTCTGATCCGAAGCTCCAAAAGACAAAGCTCCAAAACTCCTAGCTCGATCCACCATCAAGATTGCTCCAAGCTAACCAAGGTCAGTCGTCCATATCCAAAGACTGAACTAGCTCCATATAATCTACTAAACCTAACTAACTGAAAAACTAAACTCTAGACTGCCCGTGTGGAAAATTGTGGGCACCCAGAATTTAGGAAAGGAACAATAAACTCCGGGTCAGTCATGGGACTGGTGTGAGCAAACGAAATCAGTTTGTCTTTTTTAAAAACAATCAAAGATTTAAATTTCAAAATCGCAATGCTTTTGGAAAATGAAACTACCATAAGGCCTCTTGCCACACACACAATGCAAACGCAGAATCGGAGGAGATTTCTCCTTATGATAGTCAAACATGCTTGATACGCAGAAAAATTTCATTTGATATTATTTCTATAAGTGCAAAGTGCAGAAAAGCATTTCGAAAATAGAATATAAATCTTAGCCAGCATAGACATTTCGAACTATGCCTACTATAGCTACCATCCAAACAGTGGGGCGCCACCATAAGTGAATGACAGGTAATACAACTAAAACCGTACAAGGCTCGTATTGTTTTGATTGGATTTTCCAACAAATGGTCAGGCTAAGGAACTTCCTATTGCCACATAGGAACGCCTCTGGCGGGACGCCCCGAGAACCTACCCGGCTCTCTGCCAAACAAGGCTGGCTACCCCCTTCCCGGGGAATAAAACCTCAGATATGCCACCCCCGGTCCTTTGGGACCTTTATACGAGGATCCTCTACACCAACAACATCACACAGTAATAGATAAAGTGTGTCCACATGAGTAAGTATCTGGGCTCCATACCATCATAATACCCTTTTCCAGAAGGAATTGTCATACCCTAGGGGAGCTACCCCTGAAACCTTGTCGCATCTTTCCTGTTTCGACCATTACCGGTTTGTGAGGCTCGATGAGGTTTCGTCCACAAAGCTACGCTCTTCCACAAAGCCATGCTTTGATCACAAATGATCAACAAATGATCATCAATCACACAGCAGCACTTAGCATGCCACACTACCAAATTGGGAGTATATCGCTGATAACCTTCAACTACATAACCTCTGAGCTCGTACGTCTCAAAGAAGGGTGTTAAGCTAAGAGAATAAATTCTCCGCCACCAGAAGATATGTATTTGAAAGAAATCGGCTTTATATCTCAAAGTGTAGTGTCAGACACACGACCATACAAGTCTGTTCCGGGCTCGAACAGAACCGAAGGCACTTCCGAAGAAGCCCTTGCAATCTGGATATTCACAATCCCGATCGGACTTCCCATCACTTAGGAAATCTCTATGCCGGCACGAATCAGTGCAGAGACAATCGATAGGTCATCCTATCGTTCTCGCAAATACCCGGTCTTCACCATCGGTCTTCAACGCTATCCATACACGTCGTATCACTATTCGGAATGGGTTATATGACACAAAGGTCCTCTCCCGGCTAAGCCGAATAGTGAGCGCAACATTTAAAAACATATGGATATGGGATTTCAATTAAGTCACAACTTAATGATTCAAAACTTTCTTTCAAATGGTTTAAACCAATTACCATTTCAAATCTTTTAAACAAAAAGATTTACTTTACAAAGTTCACTCAGTTTCATAAAGATCCATTTACGGGTTTCAAAACAATTTCCATTTCAATTAGATTAACTCAATTAAATCTTAAAATCAAGATTTAACTTATAGCTTTCAAAACTCGTTTCCAAAGCTTCGTCAATAACTTGGAAAATCATTTTCAATCCAAACTTGAAATCCCTTTAATACAAATTGGAAGTTCATCACTCATATGAAAGCTTTTTATCACTTAGAAACAATAGTCTTATTTCGGAAAAACCCCGATTCCATTGATACAAGTTACAAATCTTTGGTTTAATTCAAATTTCCAAATCAATGCTTAAAAATAGTTTAAACACGTATAACTTGTAAAGTCCTTTTTAAATCATAAGTATTGAATATAGAATTCAATTTCAGATTTTTTTGAATTTCAATTTAAATCTGATTATTCAGTTTTCAAATCTTTAGTAGTTATTCAAAAATAACTTTTATTCTTAAAACACCTTTTCACAAGCTTTTCACATTAAACTTAATTTATTTCCAAAATAATTTGAATTCAAAATTTCAAATTCAAACTTATTTAAAAATCTGTGACTTAACCGATTTCCACGTGAAATCCATATTTGCGTGTGTATGAGTGTGGTCCAAGGGTTTTTACACAATAGTGCACAACATCAATTATCACAGATATATCAATATCGATAAGCGATAAAATCCATAACGCTTATCTTCATTCACAGATTCAAAGATATATAAATTTATCAATCACAAAGATTAATCATTACAATTCGATGTGGGTTTCGGATAACCAACTGGAATCCGACTCCCTGTCGCATCGAAATTTTTATGTCGTTTTACGGGCAAAGGGATTTCTCATTAATACAGAATCAAATCATCAATCATAATCCAGCACAGAATAATTCGCATCCCACTGCATCACAATTACAAACAGAAAACAACAATACACAATCTATAAGCAATCCTCTCTAATTCTTATTGCAATTAATTCAAATTAAAATTAATTACTTGAGAATTAATTACTTAACCCTGTTTAAATTTTCATTAATTATCAAATGATTACTTATTTCATTCCAAATTAGTAAATTAACAAGTCAATCTTTAATCAATTATTAAGTCTTAATTACTAAATCTATTACCTTGAGTCATTAAGTAAAAATCTTAATTATTAATCAAACTTAATTACCCATTCATTAATTACTTAATTACTTAGTTAATCAATTATCAATTATTAATTAGATTACTTAATTAATTAACTATTAATCATTCATTAATTAACTTAAGTATTTAATTACCCTTTATTTATCACTTAACCATTAACAAATCCCTATTTACAATTATAGTTTAATTAATTATTCAACTTGATTATAATTAACAATATAAATTAACTTACTTTTTAAGTTCAACATTTAAAACATTTGATTTTTTACTAAATCCCTTATTTTAAGTTTTTTATTTAAAAATAAATCGTCAGAAATATAAGCTCAAAACTTAATTGTTCAAAGATCCTTTATTTCAAGCCCTTTAGTTTATACCACCTAATTTAACAATAAAATCATCATCTATAAAAGAAATAATTTTAGAAATATATTCAGCTACTTTTGTTAAGGTTTAAAAATCTGGAAACATACCACCCCAGGCGAACCCGACCTAAATGCTGAAACACTCGAGCTCTACTTCGAGTCCTTTCCCTCAAAAACCCGAGTACCATCCCAAAACTTCAACCAATTTTTCTTTCTCTTTTTTTTTTTAGTACTGAACTCATACACTAGAATCCTGCTTCGAGTTCAAACTCGGGTTCCTCGCTGTCTTCCCCGTCTCCCTCTCACGTTCTTCTTCCTTTCTTTTTTTTTCTTCTTCAGTAAGTATATTCAAGTTGAATTATAACCTGATGATATGAGACATTCACGCGAAACCGAAAATAGTATTCTTCTTCGTTGCAAATATAAAACCACTGATACGCACAGTAACTTGTACACGTGCTCAGGCGATTGGATGGTCGCCGACCATCACCGAGACTTCCAGCACATCACCGTTGATCCCCACGAACATTCCAATCTCACCGATGTTCGAATTCAAAAGCGAATCAAAATCGAGCTCTCTCTCACCACCAAACCAAACCAACCCAGAACCCAACCCAGATCAAGAATTTGCGTTCGCCATGGCGCTCACGGCGATCAGAAACCACGCCCCTCTGACCATGGCATCTCCTTCCATCCACGCAGCGTTCACCCTAGTCGCGACGGTCTCCGATCCCCCACAACTTTCCCAAGCGCCTCGCGAAGATGGTCGACAAATTCGAACACTTAAACCCTAAAATTGATTCACCCCATCAAATCTTGCATTCGAAAAAAAATTCAGCATTTTTCTAGTGATCTCACATCAACACTCAAGCTACATGTCAAATTTCATTAACAATTATTGATCGAATTATCTGATATTCATATAAAAGCAATTTTGGTTCACTAACAATCTGCTCTGTGAATAGTGGATTAAAAATTATGACTTTTGTCTTAAAAATCATAGCTTTGCATGTTGTTGCAATATACAAATTCAAATTTACAATTTAAGCTATTCGAATTTTGACCATTATTTTACTTTTACTGTAAATTTGAGTTTACAGAGCTTATATTTTACAGTTACCTAAAAAATATATTCTAAACCTTAATCTTAAGCTTAAACAAATTTATTTAATTAAGTTATTATGTAAAGAAAATGTTTATATATATAAAAAGTATGATTTATTCTCTGATTTTCTTTACCTCAGCAAAATTTGAAACTTGGAAGAACATCAATATGCAAAACTTACAGTAAATAGCAAAACATTCCAGAACATTAAACATCAACATATCAATTCTTCATGAACTACTTATTAAAAGTTATATTTTAAATAAGTTTACTCACAGATAAAAGAATCAAAGAAGTCTAGTTTAAAAAGAAGGTTTGCTCACCTGAAAACAAGATTTGAACAGAGGAAGCTTTTTGTTTGAAGACTGCAGTTGATTTTCCTTTTTCTATTTCCTTTTACTTTCTTTTACTTGCTTTGTTTCCTTTGATCTTGAAAGATATTTGAACTTGTAAATGGTGATTTGCAATTTTTGCTTTGCTTGATTCTTCCAAGTTAGAAGTTGTTTCAGGTGTAACTGAAACTTTTTTCTTTTCAAGTTTGCTTTTTTTTGAACTGGAGTAATGTTAAGTTTGCATTTTTCTTTAGCTTGCTAATTATGTTTTCTTGAACGAACTAGAAATGAAGGTCACGCATATATATATGGAAAAATAATTTGTATAAGGAAAGGTAGGTGTTATCTAGTACAAGCTCCTTCTTTTGGTCAGAGATTTTTTTTTATCATGTTGGAGGCTGAAAGGAAGTAGCATTAAATGCAAATTCTAGTTTGGTTTACAAGCTTACTATTTGTATTATGTTTTGTACAGTAGATGTTGGTCTTGTTTCCTTCTTTTGCAAGCTTACTTATAGGTTTGCTTTGTTTGTTTTCATATTTGTTTATCGATAAGGCTTCAACATATTTCAACTGAGATGTTATCAAGTCATGCTGAGGAGATGTGGCATTTAATGCTAATCCTATTTTGTTTACAAGCCATGCTGTTTAAAATATTTATGTGCAGTTTTGCTTTGTGTAAGCTTGTACAAGTGTACTTTTTGCATATACTTTATTTTGTTTTATACTTGCATTGCCTTACCAATGCAGGCTACATATGTACTTTGTATATTTTCTATTTACAGCCCTCTTGCATTGTTTCTAATTTGTTTACAACAAATCCACTTTGTTTTATTATTTGCTTTGTACATGTAAATTTTCTTTTGTTCATTTATTAGCTAATGTGTTGATTTTATAATTCAATTCAATTTATTCGCTTTGAGTTTCAAATCAAATTCAAAAACAAATAAGTATAAATTTCTTATTAAATTTAAAAAATTCAAACAAATCCATAATTTAATCTAAACAATTAAATTAAATTATAAATTTAAATTCGTCTTTAAATCGAGATCGTTACAGATTCCCCTCCTTAAGAAATTTCGTCCCCGAAATTTGCCAAGGAGATAACAAAGATAGATGAAAGATAGAGAAATATCTTTTCAAATCAAACTGGATATCAGTTCTGCATTCGGCTTACCAAATCAGAATATCAATAATAGATACGAGAATAACTCAATTAACTACGAAACAATTGGGTTATCTGATCTACGAAGTATACAGGGTTATTGGTTAGTTCGAAGGATAACTAACCATTCGTAGATAATATCGAAACCCAATGAAATAGATAGAAATAGATTCGGCTATGATTTCAGATTCAAGATTTAACTCGTTTACGATTTGCCGAAAAAATAAAACTATGCGTAGTTCTCATGTCGAACAAGATTTGAACAATTTAATCGTAAATGAGAAGGTTACCTTATAAAATTCATTTCCTTAATTAGCTTTTTGAGGTTGAAGAATCATCTCTAATTGCATACACTTACTTTTCTAGAGTTTGCTTATAAGCTGGACAGTTGTTGATCCTGTGTCCCGGCTTGCGGCATTTATAGCATCCTGTAGATTCCTGATCTGGCCTCATAAATGGCTCTCTCATTCCTGGCTTCCAATCATTCTTGCATTTATCCGAGTAGTGACCATTCTCCAAGCAATTGAGACAAGTAACATCCTTCTTCTTTTTCTTTTGTATATTTTTCTTTCCTTTATTTTTTCTCGATTTCTTATTGCCAAACTTCCTTTTTCTCCAATTCAGATTGCTTGCATTTCCATTTTCCTCCGAATCTTTTTGCTTTTCAGAGTATCGTATCGATAGACCATATCAATTAACTCAGAAAACGATTCCTTAACGTGAGTAGTCGTCCGTTCCTGAAACTCCTTGTTCATTCCCCGAATAAACTTTTCATTCTTCTTTAACGGTGTATTCACCAATTCTGGACCAAATCGAGATAATTCAATAAATTTGTTTAAATATTCCTCAAATGATAAACTTCCTTGCTTCAAATCCATAAACTCTTGGTACATTCTAGAGATGCCAGCAGACGACATATATCGCTGCTCAAACACTTCCTTGAAATGACTTCAAGTAAATTCATCTGTCGACTCATCCATGGTAACAGTTTCCCACCAAATTAAAGCCTCTTCCTGGAGTTGCCAAGAAGCTATCAGTCGCATCTGATCATCTTCTAACTTTAGTCCTTTGAAAATCTTTTCACACGATCGAATCCAGGCTTGTGCTTCGATAATAGATTCTTTGCCAGTGAACGACTTTCCACCAAGTCCAGAAAACCTTCGATATAAATCAGCCAAATTTGTTTGAGATTGAATGGGAATATCTGTCGTTGCAGGGCTTTGACCAGTTGAAGTGGTACTTTCCTGTCTCCTATTTCGTCCTCTTCTTCCACTCATTCTTACTATCTGTGGATAGTAAGAAAATCAATTTAGGCATTCGGACGAAATATCTTAGAGAATAACAACAGATAAAGAGAATATATTAAGAAATTTAGATTGGTTCCACTGGTCGTACTCATTCTAGGGTATACTTCACCCTATCTCTAATGAGCCATCTAATGTGTTACACTCCGTAGCTAAAGTTCTTACTCAACCTTCAGCTTTGATACCACATGTGACGACCCGAACTCGATGTCCGACAACAACATCAAATTCGTATCGCGGGAGCTTGCAACACCCATTAGATGATAAATAACAGCGGAAATAAAAGATGATATCACTAATACAACATGAATACAATATCCAATACATCAATTTGGTACAATGATACTCATCAACATCAGAGAATATATAACAGAATACAGCAGAACATGATACAATATGAGATAAGTCTTCAACAGAATCCAATACTGCAACTCTGATCCGAAGCTCCAAAAGACAAAGCTCCAAAACTCCTAGCTCGATCCACCATCAAGATTGCTCCAAGCTAACCAAGGTCAGTCGTCCATATCCAAAGATTGAACTAGCTCCATATAATCTATTAAACCTAACTAACTGAAAAACTAAACTCTAGACTGCCCGTGTGGAAAATTATGGGCACCCAGAGTTTAGGAAAGGAACAATAAACTCCGGGTCAGACATGGGACTGGTGTGAGCAAACGAAATCAGTTTGTCTTTTAAAAACAATCAAAGATTTAAATTTCAAAATCGCAATGCTTTTGGAAAATGAAACTACCATAAGGCCTCTTGCCACACACACAATGCAAACGCAGAATCGGAGGAGATTCTCCTTATGATAGTCAAACATGCTTGATACGTAGAAAAATTTCATTTGATATTATTTCTATAAGTGCAAAGTGCAGAAAAGCATTTCGAAAATAGAATATAAATCATAGCCAACATAAACATTTCGAACTATGCCTACTATAGCTACCATCCAAACAGTGGGGCGCCACCATAAGTGAATGACAGGTAATACAACTAAAACCGTACAAGGCTCGTATTGTTTTGATTGGATTTTCCAACAAATGGTCAGGCTAAGGAACTTCCTATTGCCACATAGGAACGCCTCTGGCGGGACGCCCCGAGAACCTACCCGGCTCTCTGCCAAACAAGGCCGGCTACCCCCTTCCCGTGGAATAAAACCTCAGATATGCCACCCCCGGTCCTTTGGGACCTTTATACGAGGATCCTCTACACCAACAACATCACACAGTAATAGATAAAGTGTGTCCACATGAGTAAGTATCTGGGCTCCATACCATGATAATACCCTTTTCCAGAAGGAATTGTCATACCCTAGGGGAGCTACCCCTGAAACCTTGTCGCATCTTTCCTGTTTCGACCATTACCGGTTTGTGAGGCTCGATGAGGTTTCGTCCACAAAGCTACGCTCTTCCACAAAGCCATGCTTTGATCACAAATGATCAACAAATGATCATCAATCACACAGCAGAACTTAGCATGCCACACTACCAAATTGGGAGTATATCGATGATAACCTTCAACTACATAACCTCTGAGCTCGTACGTCTCAGAGAAGGGTGTTAAGCTAAGAGAATAAATTCTCCGCCACCATCAGATATGTATTTGAAAGAAATCGGCTTTATATCTCAAAGTGTAGTGTCAGACACACGACCATACAAGTCTGTTCCAGGCTCAAACAGAACCGAAGGCACTTCCGAAGAAGCCCTTGCAATCCGGATATTCACAATCCCGATCGGACTTCCCATCACTTAGGAAATCTCTATACCGGCGCGACTCAGTGCAGAGACAATCGATAGGTCATCCTATCATTCTCGCAAATACCCGGTCTTCACCACCGGTCTTCAACGCTATCCATATACGTCGTACCACTATTCGGAATGCGTTATATGACACAAAGGTCCTCTCCCGGCTAAGCCGAATAGTGAGCGCAACATTTAAAAACATATGGATATGGGATTTCAATTAAGTCACAACTTAATGATTCAAAACTTTCTTTCAAATGGTTTAAACCAATTACCATTTCAAATCTTTTAAACAAAAAGATTTACTTTACAAAGTTCACTCAGTTTCATAAAGATCCATTTACGGGTTTCAAAACAATTTCCGTTTCAATTAGATTAACTCAATTAAATCTTAAAATCAAGATTTAACTTATAGCTTTCAAAACTCGTTTCCAAAGCTTCGTCCATAACTTGGAAAATCATTTTCAATCCAAACTTGAAATCCCTTTAATACAAATTGGAAGTTCATCACTCATATGAAAGCTTTTTATCACTTAGAAACAATAGTCTTATTTTGGAAAAACCCCGATTCCATTGATACAAGTTACAAATCTTTGGTTTAATTCAAATTTCCAAATCAATGCTTAAAAATAGTTTAAACCCGTATAACTTGTAAAGTCCTTTTTAAATCATAAGTATTGAATATAGAATTCAATTTCAGATTTTTTTTGAATTTCAATTTAAATCTGATTATTCAGTTTTCAAATCTTTAGTAGTTATTCAAAAATAACTTTTATTCTTAAAACACCTTTTCATAAGCTTTTCACATTAAACTTAATTTATTTCCAAAATAATTTGAATTTCAAATTTCAAATTCAAACTTATTTAAAAATCTGTGACTTAACCGATTTCCACGTGAAATCCATATTTGTGTGTGTATGAGTGTGGTCCAAGGGTTTTTACACAATAGTGCACAACATCAATTATCACAGATATATCAATATCGATAAGCGATAAAATCCATAACGCTTATCTTCATTCACAGATTCATAGATAAATAAATTTATCAATCACAAAGATTAATCATTACAATTCGATGTGGGTTTCGGATAACCAACTGGAATCCGACTCCCTGTCGCATCGAAATTTTTATGTCGTTTTACGGGCAAAGGGATTTTCTCATTGATGCAGAATCAAATCATCAATCATAATCCAGCACAGAACAATTCGCATCTCACTGCATCACAATTACAATTAGAAAACAACAATACGCAATCTATAAGCAATCCTCTCTAATTCTTATTGTAATTAATTCAAATTAAAATTAAATACTTGAGAATTAATTACTTAACCCTGTTTAAATTTTCATTAATTATCAAATGATTACTTATTTCATTCCAAATTAGTAAATTAACAAATCAATCTTTAATCAATTATTAAGTCTTAATTACTAAATCTATTACCTTGAGTCATTAAGTAAAAATCTTAATTATTAATCAAACTTAATTACCCATTCATTAATTACTTAATTACTTAGTTAATCAATTATCAATTATTAATTAGATTACTTAATTAATTAACTATTAATCATTCATTAATTAACTTAAGTATTTAATTACCCTTTATTTATCACTTAACCATTAACAAATCCCTATTTACAATTATAGTTTAATTAATTATTCAACTTGATTATAATTAACAATATAAATTAACTTACTTTTTAAGTTCAACATTTAAAACATTTGATTTTTTTAACTAAATCCCTTATTTTAAGTTTTTTATTTAAAAATAAATCGTCAGAAATATAAGCTCAAAACTTAATTGTTCAAAGATCCTTTATTTCAAGCCCTTTAGTTTATACCACCTAATTTAACAATAAAATCATCATCTATTAAAGAAATAATTTTAGAAATATATTCAGCTACTTTTGTGAAGGTTTAAAAATCTGGAAACATACCACCCCAGGCGAACCTGACCTAAATGCTGAAACACTCGAGCTCTACTTCGAGTCCTTTCCCTCAAAAACCCGAGTACCTTCCCAAAACTTCAACCAATTTTTCTTTCTCTTTTTTTTTTTAGTACTGAACTCATACACTAGAATCCTGCTTCGAGTTCAAACTCGGGTTCCTCGCTGTCTTCCCCGTCTCCCTCTCGCGTTCTTCTTCCTTTCTTTTTTTTTCTTCTTCAGTAAGTATATTCAAGTTGAATTATAACCTGATGATATGAGACATTCACGCGAAACCCAAAATAGTATTCTTCTTCGTTGCAAATATAAAACCACTGATACGCACAGTAACTTGTACACGTGCTCAGGCGATTGGATGGTCGCCGACCATCACTGAGACTTCCAGCACATCACCGTTGATCCCCACGAACATTCCAATCTCACCGATGTTCGAATTCGAAAGCGAATCAAAATCGAGCTCTCTCTCACCACCAAACCAAACCAACCCAGAACCCAACCCAGATCAAGAATTTGCATTCGCCACGGTGCTCACAGCGATCAGAAACTACGCCCCTCTGACCATAGCATCTCCTTCCATCCACACAGCGTTCACCCTAGTCGCGACGGCCTCCGATCCCCCACAACTTTCCCAAGCGCCTCGCGAAGATGGTCGACAAATTCGAACACTTAAACCCTAAAATTGATTCACCCCATCAAATCTTGCATTCGAAAAAATTTCAGCATTTTTCTAGTGATCTCACATCAACACTCAAGCTACATGTCAAATTTCATCAACAATGATTGATCGAATTATCTGATATTCATATAAAAGCAATTTCGGTTCACTAACAATCTGCTCTGTGAATAGTGGATTAAAATTATGATTTTTGTCTTAAAAATCATAGCTTTGCATGTTGTTGCAATATACAAATTCAAATTTACAATTTAGGCTATTCGAATTTTGACCATTATTTTACTTTTACTGTAAATTTGAGTTTACAGTGCTTATATTTTACAGTTACCTAAAAAAAATATTCTAAACCTTAATCTTAAGCTTAAACAGTTTTATTTAATTAAGTTATTATGTAAAGAAAATGTTTATATATATAAAAAGTATGATTTATTCTCTGATTTTCTTTACCTCAGCAAAATTTGAAACTTGGAAGAACATCAATATGCAGAACTTACAGTAAATAGCAAAACATTCCAGAACATTAAACATCAGCATATCAATTCTTCATGAACTACTTATTAAAAGTTATATTTTAAATAAGTTTACTCATAGATAAAAGAATCAAAGAAGTCTAGTTTAAAAAGAAGGTTTGCTCACCTGAAAACAAGATTTGAACAGAGGAAGCTTTTTGTTTGAAGACTGCAGTTGATTTTCCTTTTTCTATTTCTTTTTACTTTCTTTTACTTGCTTTGTTTCCTTTGATCTTGAAAGATATTTGAACTTGTAAATGGTGATTTGCAATTTTTGCTTTGCTTGATTCTTCCAAGTTAGAAGTTGTTTCAGGTGTAACTGAAACTTGTTTCTTTTCAAGTTTGCTTTTTTTTGAACTGGAGTAATGTTAAGTTTGCATTTTTCTTTAGCTTGCTAATTATGTTTTCTTGAACGAACTAGAAATGAAGGTCACGCATATATATATGGAAAAATAATTTGTATAAGGAAAGGTAGGTGTTATCTAGTACAAGCTCCTTCTTTTGGTCAGAGATTTTTTTTATCATGTTGGAGGCTGAAAGGAAGTAGCATTAAATGCAAATTCTATTTTGGTTTACAAGCTTACTATTTGTATTATGTTTTGTACAGTAGATGTTGGTCTTGTTTCCTTCTTTTGCAAGCTTACTTATAGGTTTGCTTTGTTTGTTTTCATATTTGTTTATTGATAAGGCTTCAACATATTTCGACTGAGATGTTATCAAGTCATGCTGAGGAGATGTGGCATTTAATGCTAATCCTATTTTGTTTACAAGCCATGCTGTTTAAAATATTTATGTGCAGTTTTGCTTTGTGTAAGCTTGTACAAGTGTACTTTTTGCATATACTTTATTTGGTTTTATACTTGCATTGCCTTACCAATGCAGGCTACATATGTACTTTGTATATTTTCTGTTTACAGCCCTCTTGCATTGTTTCTAATTTGTTTACAACAAATCCACTTTGTTTTATTATTTGCTTTGTACATGTAAATTTTCTTTTGTTCATTTATTATCTAATGTGTTGATTTTATAATTCAATTCAATTTATTCGCTTTGAGTTTCAAATCAAATTCAAAAACAAATAAGTATAAATTTCATATTAAATTTAAAAAATTCAAACAAATCCATAATTTAATCTAAATAATTAAATTAAATTATAAATTTAAATTCATCTTTAAATCGGGATCGTTACACACACGCTATGCACTCACACAGTACACACACCAAACACATGCACGCACATGCCCTGTACACACTCAGCACACATATGCACGCACTCATCCTTTACCCACTTATGCATGCACACGGTCGAAACAGGGTGAACGGTGGAGATCTCGTGTGAAGTGGAAGGCTTTCGTGAGGTAGATAAGCAGGTAGAGGGGAAAACGAGGGAAGGCACAGCGGTGTTGTCAGGCTTCGGTGGTGGAGAGGCTTGAACCAGTTGCTGTCAGTGGCATGGCAGCCTTTGATGCCGCAGTGCTTGGTTGGCAAAGGTTTTCGGCTGCTGATGGTGACCTCGGTGGGAAGAACTGCTGACGTGAGTGAGGCCAAAGGTTGGAGGATGCTGTTGGCACACGCAGGTGAGGGAAAGTGGATGTGTGGCGATGAAGGGTTGGACGTGTTGTTCGGTGAGGGTATATTGTCGTGGAGGAAGGCATGCTGTTATAGTGGAGTAAGGGGAGGCAACGTGAAGGGCAAGGAGATGCACTCGGCAAATGAATGTGAACTGGCAGCTATGAGAGGAGCAAAGGCGGGTGAAGGGGTGGCTGAGAAGATGAGGTCGGTGGATTTTCATGTGCATATGCAGGAGGCATGGGGAAAGAGTGCATGCGATGAAGATGGTTTGCTGAGTTCATACATCTTTTTTTTGTTTGCAAGTTTTACAGAGAAGAAATATGAAGGAAGAATAAAAGAAGAAGAGGAGGGGAAGAGATACCTGAAGAGTTTGTACGAAAATGAAAGAGTACTGTTTCATATTAAAATTTATAAATTTAAAATAAAAATTAATGTTGCTTTGTAACCCGATATGTCACATCCTTTCCCAATGCTAACCCCTAACTTCCAACTACCCCCATTTATTACACCGGTTGAGATTATACTTTTTTCAAATTTCAAGCGGATAGCGCTAAAGATTTTGGGCTGGGAATGGTTTAGCCGGTCCGTCCGGAACGGTTAAATTAACGCGATGATTTCCGTCGGACTCCAATTTGCATGAATAAATATACCGTTTTGCTTAGTGCGACGAGGCACTTCCAATGGTACACGGATAATTGCGATACGACCGTTTTATAAAACACTCGAATTTTACGCCGAATAAATTGTTCGATTTACAAAACAATTGAAATGGAACAGGCGATGACGGTATTTGATGAAACGAATTACGACGCCTTGATCAGATAAATTTTTACAGCATTACTGTGTAAAAATATTTGGATTCGAAAGATAAATTTTACGCGGCTTAAAATGAACCGATATACAGTAAAACACGAACGAAATTTACTACAATATTTTGCGACAAAACTTTTTTCTATATTCATAACTAACTGGACGCATCTTATAAATGGAGTTTGGACATAAATTGGTATCATATATAAATTTCAAATTTTTATATTAAACGATGGATTTAAAATTTAAATTGGGTTGGAAATTCAGGGTCGTTACAATCTCCCCCACTCAAAACTTTTCGTCCTCAAAAAGTAACGAGACGAGAGAAGTAGAAAAGAAACAAGTAGAAGAGTTAAGATTGATTTGAAGAAAATTGAATCATACCTGAAATTAGTAATTTGGGATTTGAATCCCGAATACTATCCTCAGTTTCCCATGTGCAATCTAACTCATCTGCACTCCACTGGACTTTGACGAGATTTACAGACTTCCTTCTAAGTTGCTTCGTCTCACGATCGACTATCCAAAGTGGCTTTCGCTCAATAGTCAAGTCAGACACGATAAGTATCTCCTCCAACTGAGCAGTGGGAATAGTCATAGAATGATCGTGCATAACTTTGCGGATATGTGAGACGTGGAACACGTTGTGCACACCGGCGAACTTTTCTGATAATGAAATTCTATAGGATAAGGTTCCAACTCTTTCTGTAATCTCAAACGGACCAACAAATCTGGGAGCAAGCTTCCCTTTTCTTCCAAATCGGATAACATTCTTTAAAAGCGACACTTTTAGAAATACTTCGTCTCCTACACTGAATTCGAGATCTCTTCTCCTTCTGTCAGCGTAGTTCTTCTGTCTATCCTGTGCCGTCTTTATCTTCTTCCCGATTTCTTCGACCTTTTTGGAAGCTTCCATGATTATTTCTGGGCCAAGCACCAATCGATCTCCGACCCAACAAGCTGGCGATTTGCACGGCCCTCTAGATAAAGCTTCGAACGGTGCCATACCAATGCGTGCCCGATTTATCAAAGATAATTAATTCAAATTAAAATACACTTATTCAAATTTGAAATTCGGTTTCTTTACCTGATAACTATTATTATAAGTGAACTCAACCAAATGGAGATGGTCTTCCCAAGATCCACCAAAGTCTATAATACAAGCTCGGAGAAGGTCTTTCAATCTCTAATTCACCCTCTCAGTTTGGCCATCTATCTGAGGATGATAAGCTGTGCTCAAATTCTATTTGGTGCCCAAAGTATCTTGAAATGCTTTCCAGAATTTACTAGTGAAAATATGATCTCTAATTCACCCTCTCAGTTTGGCCATCTCTCATGTATATCTCGGCCAAACTCGAAGGAGTACGAGAGGACTTGACTGGAGTAAAATTAGCGGATTTCGTCAGTCTATCGACAATCACCCAAATGCTTTCGTTACCCTTTCTAGTCCTTCGTAACCCATCAATAAAGTCCATAGAAATTTGCTCCTACTTCCAACTTGGAATCTCAAGAGGTTGAAGCAATCATGCCATCTTTCGGTGATCAGCTTTAACTTGTTGGCAAGTTGTGCATCTACTAACAAAGGTAGAAATATCCTACCTCATCACACTCCACCAACATAACTTGTTCATATTCTGGTACATCTTGGTGACCCCGGGATGAAATGAAAGTGAAGATTGATGGTTTTCTATCAACACTTCCTGTCTTAAACCATCGACATTGAGAACACAAATACGATTGTCAATTCTCAAGACTCCATTACTATCAACTTGTGCGCCCATCTTACTGTTAGCATTTTCGACTCTTCCGAGAACTATTTCTTTGATGTGATAGAGAAAAGTGTCCCCATATTGTTTGGCTATAATGCGATCCATAAGAGCTGGGGAGATGACGAGCTGGAATAACATCCCTTCCACAAGATTACAACATGCCATTGCTTGGTTTCTGCTCAAAGCATCGGCTACGGTGTTTGCTTTTCCTGGAGTGTAAATTATATCAAGATCATATGCAGCTAAGAATTCGAGCCATCGGACTTGTGTCTGGTTCAAATCCATTTGTGAGAAAATATATCTCAATGACTTAAGGTCTGTGAATAATTCGAATTTGGTTCGCAGTAGATAGTGCCTCCATAGCTTAAGAGCAAATACAACCACAAGAAGCTCTAAATCGTGAGTTGCGTAATTTGCTTCATGTGTCTTTAGCTGATGACCCGCATAGGCAATAACCTTTCCTTTCTGCATTAAAACCGCTCCTAATACATCACTACAGGCATAAGAATAAATGGTCAATCCTTCGCTACTGTCAATAACTGTAAGAACTGGGGCAGATATTAACCTTCGCTTCTTCTCATTGACAGCTGCTTCGCACTTTTCACTCCAAATAAATTTTACATTCTTTCTGGTCAGTGCGGTAAGTGGGACAGCAATACGAGCAAAGTTTTCTATAAATCTGCGATAATAGCCGGCCAAGCCCAAGAAACTGTGGATATCTGTAGGAGTTTTGGGAGTCTCCCAATCCAGCAAATTCAAGGGTTTGAATTTAGATAGTGATAAAACGTTCAGATGGAGTTGACAAGTAAGGATAGAACTTATATTAATTACGGTGATCTTAGCTGGATCGACCGAAATCCTCTTCTCCGAGACGATATGGCCAAGAAATTGAACTTCGTCTCTCCAAAAGTGGCATTTCAAAAACTTGGCTTTAAGCTGATGTCTATGAAGAGTTTCAAGTACAAAAGCCAGATGTGATCTATGCTCTTTCTCATCTTTAGAGAAGACGAGAATATCATTGATGAAAACAAGAACGAACTTGTTAAGAACATCTTGGAAAACTCTATTCATCAAGTCGACGAAATAAGCTGGAGCATTAGTAAGACCGAACGGCATAACCAGCCATTCAAAGAAACCATTTTCAGTGCGGAATGTTTTTTTAGGGAAACTATCCTCGGCGATTCTGAGTTGGTGAAAGCCGGTAGCAAGGTCAAGTTGAGAGAAAACTTTAGCTCCATGGAGCTGGTCGAATAGATCGTTGATGCGGGGCATTTGATATCGGTTCTTGTGTGTGAGCTTGTTTAGCTCCCTACAGTCCACACACATTCTGAGAGAACCATCAGACTTTGTGACGAATACAACTGTAGCACCCCATTCTGAATGACTTCACCGAATCAAGCCTTTAGCAAATAAATCTTCAATCTGAACATTCAATTCTTCCTTTTCTTTAGGAGCCATTCTCCTGGAAGGGAGAACTACTGGTCGTGCACCAGGGATAAGGTCAATGCGGTATTCGATTTCACATGGAGATGGTAGAAAATTGACTTCTCCAAACACATCAAAAAAGAATTGAACAATTGGAGTAGAGCTCAATTCATTTGGATGAGAGTCAAGAGAGAATATAAAACTCCCAGCACATTCTTGAGGCGATTTACCTTTAATAACTAGAGGTATACTCTTGTCATCAATGAGAAAGATAGTCCGAGCTTTGCATGAGATAACGGCTTCGAACTTTCGTAGCCAATCAATACCTAATAGGATACCGAATGCCTCGAATCCAAGTACAAAGAAATCCTAAGTGAAACGGTGAATGCCATACATAAGCGTGACATATTTGCATACCCTTTTGAGGTTAGCGGGTCCTCCAATAGGATTAGATACACATAAGAGGGTAGATGCAAGAATAGGTTCCAATCTGAGTTTTTTACACAAATCAATAGATATGAAACTGTGTGTTGCTCCGGTGTCAAATAGAACTCTAACATGTAAGGTATGCAACATAAAAGTACTCTGTAATGTACCTTGGTCATCCTGAACTTCCGGGGTAGGTGTGGAAATAGCAAAAACTCCAGATAGAGTGACCCTCTTCTGGGTAGGGCAGTCCTTCTTAAAGTGTCCGGGCTTTAAGTAAATGTGACAAACATCTCTCTCGGCCATCTGAGCCGGTGGCGGAATAGCTGCACCCTTTGGGGATGGGCAACTACTGGCATAATGACCTTTCTGATTGCAGTTGAAGCGAGTGATAGTGAAGATGTCAATGGGCTTCTTTTGAGAATAGCCAAGCCCGGATTTCTTCTGCCATTTCTTCTTCTGTTGCTCAAAATTTGGCTTCCTTTCCCAGTCTGACTAGAGGATGGCTGAGTAACTGGAGCCTTGGTGACTGATGTTCCCTTTGGCTTTTCCTCATACCGAATCAAGCCTTTAGCAAATAAATCTTCAATCTGAACATTCAATTTTGCTTTTTCTTCGGGAGCCATTCTCCTGGGAAGGAGAACTACTGGTCGTGCACCAGGGATAAGGTCAATGCGGTATTCGATTTCCCACGGATGTGGTAGAGAATTGACTTCTCCAAACACATCAGAAAAGAATTGAACAATTGGAGTAGAGCTCAGTTCATTTGGATGAGAGTCAAGAGAGAATATAAACTCCCAGCACATTCTTGAGGCGATTTACCTTTAATAACTAAAGGTATACTCCTGTCGTCAATAAGAGAGACGGTCCGAGCTTTGCATGAGATAACGGCTTCGAACTTTCGTAGCCAATCAATACCTAATAGGATATCGAATGCGTCGAATCCAAGTACAAAGAAATCCCAAGTGAAACGGTGAATGCCATACATAAGCGTGACATATTTGCATACCCTTTTGAGGTAAGCGGGTCCTCCAATAGGGTTAGATACACATAAGAAGGTAGATGTAAGAATAGATTCCAATCCGTGTTTGTTACATAAATCAATAGATATGAAACTATGTGTTGCTCCGGTGTCAAATAGAACTCTAACATGTAAGGTATGCAACATAAAAGTACTCTGTAATGTACCTTGGTCATCCTGAACTTCCGGGGTAGGTGTGGAAATAGCAAAAACTCCAGATAGAGTGCCCCTCTTCTGGGTAGGGCAGTCCTTCTCAAAGCGTCCTGGCTGTAAGCAAATGTGACAAACATCTCTCTCGGCCATCTGAGCCGGTGGCGGAATAGCTGCACCCTTTGGGGATGGGAAACTACTGGCATAATGACCTTTCTGATTGCAGTTGAAGCAGGTGATAGAGGAGATGTCAATGGGCTTCTTTTGAGAATAGCCAAGCCTGGATTTCTTCTGCCAGTTCTTCTTCTGTTGCCCAAAATTTGGCTTCCTTTTCCCAGTCTGACTAGGGGATGGCAAAGTATCTGGAGCCTTATTGATTGATGTTCCCTTTGGCTTTCCCTCATACCTAAGAGCAAAATCCATCAACTCGGTGAAGGTTCCATGGACATGAGCTGTGAGGAGTTCGTAATACTATGGACGTGCTCCATGGATGAATTTCTCATTCTTCAACAGTGGTGTGTCAATAAGCCAAGTCCGAACTTGGAGAGTTCGTTAAACTTCCTTTCATACTCATAGAAAGTCATATTGCCCTGCTTAACGTCCATAAATGATCGATAAAGCTCGGCCTTTTCGGCTGCTGGCATCCACTGAGCCGTAAGGGAATCCCTATACACAAGTGACATAAAGATGAGTCAAAATTTGACAAGATGGAAGGAATTTTATTTGGATGTAATTTAGATAGATTTCTATCTAAACTGGGCCCAAGTGATGGTTTCCTCGTCAGTATGAGAAACGACAGACTCCTACCAATCCTGTGCCGCATCCTGTAGCTGCCAAGTGGCTAATTTACGCTTCTGAGTGTCAGTGATCTCCAAGCCAGTAAAGATCCTCTCCAAACTCTTCAGCCATTGTTGTGCTTCAATGATACTCTCGGAACCAGTGAATTTGATGATGCCAAGCTGGGTATATTCTTTGCTAAGAGTGGAGAACTTGACTGCGAGAGCTGGGGCACGTGGTTCGGGAGCATTTCCTCTACCCCCGCCTCTAGCATTTCTTCTGGTACTCATCCTGGAATACCAAAAGTGATTTAGAATCAAAGATAGAGATTTATAGAATCTTAAAGTAATTCTAATCAAATGAATTCAATAAGAAGGATGGAATCAAAGGATATGGATTTCTGAAATGATTCACCTCATTCTAGCGTATGGTTACCCTATCTCTAATAAGCTTAAAAACTCCACAGGCTAAGGTTTTTGGGAACCAAAGCTCTGATACCAACTGTAATAACTCGTATATTTTGGACCATTTAAATTGACAACAATCCACACATGTCAACTTAAATAGTACAAAACACGAATCATTAATGGAGTATATGTATATAAATGAGAATAATCATAGAATCACAGAAAATATATCATAACAGAATAGTGCAGCGGAATTACAACATAGTCTAACAGTAGTTCATGAGGCTACTAAGAAAATACAACAGTGTCTCAAGTAAATGAAATAAAACAACATAGATGTCCGATAATATCCAAATAAGAAATAGCAATACTGATAAGATAAAGATAAAGATAGTCTTCAAGCCTTCAGCTCCAAGTAGCACAGCAATAGAAATCCTCAGTCTGACCGAGCATATGCACACACAAATACTCGAATCAGGACATATATTCTTATACAGATAATATGGTTCAAATTGAGATAATAATAACTCAAAGATGAATAGAATAACATCTTTCAGGATCCGTTAAACTATCTATACATAGTAATGTACGATAAGTAGATAATGTCTAACAGGAAAGTAAATATCAAAATAGTGTTAAGGCGTTACCATTGTTTCCCTTAACACATTTATATAGCATTATAGACTATACACCACTGTAAACTCCACCGTAAACTAGTGGGATATCAGGGAGTACTCCATAGGTATAATACAAAACAAATTCGTAGTGGTCGCGTATAGGGATACAAGTATGACAAGATACATGAGGCAATACCGAAGGCAGTGAAACTACCATTTGCATGATCCGGACTGGTGAGAACGCATCGCCGCAACGATCGCAACACCGAAAAACAACACTCCAAATTCAAGGGTGCGCACCAATCAATAACAAGTAATGAGTAGTTTACGTAGAAGTGTATTCACTCGAGGTAGCTAACCCTATTTGGCCCGGCATGGCTTCTGTTTTAGTCATTTCCAATTTGACACAAGTGTCAAGGCTATCCGTTTTCGTTCTCTTTCTTCAATCATCAACATACATCATTTCAACCACTTCATTCTGGATCACACTCCGCGTATAGTTATTAAAGTGGTATTGAATTTAGACAGTGAGTATGTCTCTAACCGATTCTGGTCTCTTTAATAACTTTCGTAATAATTACGTCAATTGGTCGTTTAATATATTTCAAATCAAATCAAATTCAATTTCAATTAGAATTTTATAAAGCAATATTTCATTTGTCTTTATATATTAATTTCCAAAATTTTACATTTCAAAACTTCCAAATTTCCATTTCAAAACTTTATATTTCAATTCCAAAATTTGATTAAAACAATTCAAACATTCATTTGAATTCGTATATAAGTTTCATTCCATAATCATTTAAAATAAACTTAATTTGACGTTCAAATCAATTTAAACTCATTTATCGATTTCATTCAATATTCGTTAAATTAATTTATCATTTAAAACAATTCGTATTTAAATTCTAACTCATTAGATCAAATATTTAAGTTCAACTTCATTATATCAAAGCTTACAAATTTAATTAAGTTAAATTCGTCAAACCAAATTCTTTAAATTACAAGTCTTACATTTGTCTCAATAAAACGCATTTTATTTCTTGTTAAAGAAATTCAGTTTCATTTATTTATTTACTTAGTTACAAATTTCAAAACTCAGTTAATAAAGAAACTTAGCTTCACTTATTCAAGAAGTTCAATTTCACTTAATAAAGAATTAAATTTAATTTAATTATTAAATAATTCAATCTTATTCAATATCAATAATTTCAAAACTTAATTATTAACTAATTCCAAAACTTAATTGTTAATAATTCTAAATTTAATTATTAAATAATTAATTTTAAAACAATGTTCTTTCATCAACTACTATGTTAATAATTCGATTCATATTATTAAATATTAACATTTTCCTTTCATAAAAATTCAAATTCTAACTTCATTTAAAAACCTTATTTCTTATTCAAATAAAATTTATCTTATTTTTAACTCAAATTATTGACCAATCGGTTTTATTTAATTCTCTATCCAATTTAAAGTTTATTTGGGTATTTATCATTTCAACCCGATTCTATTTCAATTCAAAATCAAAGCATAGCAAAGGGATTGCAGTGTGATAACTGGGATCGTGTCAAAGTAAATAAACAAGCAATAGCAAACATCAATAACAATCCAATAGTTTATTTAAATAATCCTGAAATAATCGTGTTAATTTACATTTGTTATTTATGCAAATTAATATAATTATTTCTAGAATCTACGCTATCATTTCATGTAGATTAAATATTGTTACACTAATATTTATACGGTTCTTCACTTGATATCTATTCATCAATTTAAATTACATACATTTAAATGGTTCAGGGTGTACTTAACCAATTTCTACGCGTTAATCTAACATTCAAAGGAGTCATATTATACAAACTTAACTAGTCAAATTCATCACATCTATCAATTTTAAATTATTAACTATCCTATATCAAATTCAATTGCATATTATTTATCACTTTAAATAATTAACAATTTAACGTCTAATATAAACATCAACAATCAATCAATTATCAACCAAACTGCATTATTATCGTATAAGAATATAAGTCGTGAAAATTTATTCACCTTTCGTGGTTAAAGAAATCGACAGCGAAGCACGAAGAAGCACGAATGGAGTCAGTACAACACGAACAATAGAATACTGCAATTATCGACAAAAGAGAGACGATATTAATTTAAGTGAACGTTCATACATAATTTATAAAATTATATAGATGCGCTTACCGATGACGAAGAAAAGAACGAAAGCTGGGAAATCGATGTTGTTGCAAAAGGAACTTAAACGGTTGCTTCTGCACACAACAAGAAAGAGAAAGGTGGTTACTATTTTTCCAGTAACCAAAATATATACAGTGCATATATTTATTCTTCCTGCAATCACTTCACATAGTAACACTTCTTCATTCCACAATACAACACTGTTCATTCCCTATCTTATTTAAAATAAAATTGTTCCTTTTTTTTATAAAACAAACTGAAACTTCCACTTTCCTTCTTCCTGACACTAACACATCCAAATATAAAACAAAGTCTCCACTGCTATCACAATGGGTTCAGCAACCCATCAACACAACACAACCCCACAACACATTCACGCACATGGCACATGATATGCACTCAAACAGTACACACACCAAATGCATGCACGCACACGCCCTGTACACACTCAGCACACATATGAACGCACTCATCCTTTACCCACATATGCATGCACACGGTCGAAACTGGGTGGACGGTAGAGATCTAGTGTGAAGTGGAAGGCTTGCGTGAGGTAGATGAGCAGGTAGAGGGGGAAACGAGGGAAGGCACAGCGGTGTTGTTAGGATTTGGTGGTGGAGAGTCTTGAACCAAGTGCTGTCGGTGGCATGGCAGTCTTTGATGCTGCAGTGTTTGATTGGCAAAGGTTTTCGGCTGCTGATGGTGACCTCGGAGGGAACAGCTGTTGACGTGGGTGAGGCCAAAGGTTGGAGGAGGCTGTTGGCGCACGCAAGTGAGGGAAAGTGGATGTGTGGCGATGAAGGGTTGGACGTGTTGTTCGGTGAGGGTATATTGTCATGGAGGAAAGCATGCGGTTATAATGGAGTAAGGGGAGGCAACGTGAAGGGCAAGGAGATGCACTTGGCAAATGAATGTGAACTGGCAGCTATGAGAGGAGCAAAGGCCAGTGAAGGCGTGGCTGAGAAGATTTGGTAGGTGGATTTTCGTGTGCATATGTAGGAGGCATAGGGAAAGAGTGCATGCGGTGAAGAAGGTTTGCTGAGTTCATTCATTTTTTTTTTTTGCAAGTTTTACAGAGAAGAAATATGAAGGAAGAATAAAAGAAGAAGAGGAGAGGAAGAGATTCTTGAAGTTTGTACGAAAATGAAACAGTACTGTTTCATATAAAACTTTATATTTAAATAAAATTTAAAGTTGCTTTGTAACCGATATGTCACTTCCTTTCCCATTGCTAACCCCTAGCTTCCAACTACCCGTTTATTACACCGGTTGAGATTATATTTTTTCAAATTTCAAGTGGATACGGCTAAAGATTTTGGGTTGGGAATGGTTTAACCGGTTCGTCCGGAACGGTTAAATTGACGCGATGATTTTCGTTGGACTCCAATTTGTATGAATAAATATACCGTTTTGATCAGTGCGACGAGGCGCTTCCAATGGTACACGGATAATTGTGATACGATCGTTTTATAAAAAACTCAAATTTTACGCCAAACAAATTATTCGATTTACAAAACAATTTAAATGGAACAGGCGATGGCGGCATTTGACGAAACGAATTACGACGCCTTGATCAGATAAATTTTTACAACATTATGTGTAAAAATATTTGGATTCGAAAGATAAATTTTACGCAGCTTAACATGAACCGATATACATTAAAACGCGAACGAAATTTACTACAATATTTTGCGACAAAACTTTTTTCTATATTCATAACTAACTGGATGCATCTTATAAATGGAGTTTGGACATAAATTGGGATCACATATAAATTTCAAATTTTTATATTAAAACGATGGATTTAAAATTTAAATTGGGTCGGATATTCAGGATCATTACAATCTCCCCCACTTAAAACTTTTCGTCCTCGAAAAGGAACGAGAAGAGAGAAGAAGGAAAGAAACAAGCAGAAGAGTTAAGATAAATTTGAAGAAAATTGAATTATACCTGAAATTAGTAATTCAGTGTTTGAATCCCGGATACTATCCTCAGTTTCCCATGTGCAATCTCGCTCATCTGCACTCCACTGGACTTTGACGAGATTCACTGACTTCCTTCTAAGTTGCTTCATCTCACGATCGACTATTTGAAGTGGCTTTCGCTCAATAGTCAAGTCACTCTCGATAACTATCTCCTCCAACTGAGTAGTGGGAATAGTCATAGAAGGATCGCGCACAACTTTGAGGAGATGTGAGACGTGGAACACATTGTGCACACCGGCGAACTTTTTTGGTAATGCAATTCTATAAGCTAAGGTTCCAACTCTTTCCGTAATCTCAAACGGACCGACAAATCTGAGAGCAAGCTTCCCTTTTCTTCCAAATCGGATAACATTCTTCAAAGGTGACACTTTTAGAAATACTTCGTCTCCTACACTGAATTCGAGATCTCTTTTCCTTCTGTCAGCGTAGCTCTTCTGTCTATCCTGTGTCGTCTTTATCTTCTTCCTGATTTTTTCGACCTTTTCGGAAGCTTCCATAATTATTTCTGGGCCAAGCACCAACCGATCTCCGATCCAACAGGCTGGCGATTTGCGTGGTTGTCCATATAAAGCTTCGAACGGTGCCATACCAATGCTTGCCTGATTTATCAAAGATAATTAATTCAAATTCAAATATACTTATTCAAATTTGAAATTCGGATTCTTTACCTGATAACTATTATTATAAGTGAATTCAACCAAATGGAGATGGTCTTCCCAGGATCCACCAAAGTCTATAATACAAGCTCGGAGAAGGTCTTCCAAAATCTGATTCACCCTCTCAGTTTCGCCATCTGTCTGATGATGATAAGCTGTGCTCAAATTATGTTTGGTGCCCAAAGTATCCTGGAATGCTTTCCAGAATTTACTAGTGAAAATAAGATATCTATCACATACGATATTAGATGGTACACCATGAAGTTTAACAACTTCTCTCATATATATCTCGGCCAAACTCGAAGCAGTACGAGAGGACTTGACTGGAGTAAAATGAGCGGATTTCATCGATATATCGACAATCACCCAAATGATTTCGTTACCCTTTCTAGTCTTTGGTAGCCCATCAATAAAGTCCATAGAAATTTGCTCCCACTTCCAACTTGGAATCTCAAGAGGTTGAAGTAATCCTGCCATCTTTCGGTGATAGCTTTAACTTGTTGGCAAGTTGTGCATCTACTAACATAGGTAGAAATATCCCGCTCCATCCCACTCCACCAATATAACTTCTTCATATTCTGCTACATCTTGGTGACTCCGGGATGAAATGAAAGTGAAGATTGATGGTTTTCTCTCAACACTTCCTGTCTTAAACCATCGACATTGGGAACACAAATACGATTGTCAATTCTCAAGACTTTATTACTATCAACTTGTGCGCCCATCTTACTGTTAGCATTTTCGAATCTTTCGAGAACTATTTCTTTGATGCAATAGAGCAAAGTGTCCTCATATTATTTGACTATAATGTGATCCATAAGAGCCGGGGAGACGACGAGCTGGAATAACATCTCTTCCACAAGATTACAACATGCCATTGCTTGGCTTCTGTTCAAGGCATCGGCTACGGTGTTTGCTTTTCCTGGAGTGTAATTTATATCAAGATCATATGCAGCTAAGAATTCGAGCCATCGGACTTGTCTCTGGTTCAAATCCTTTTGTGAAAAAATATATCTCAATGACTTATGGTCTGTGAATAATTCGAATTTGGTTCCCAGTAGATAATGCCTCCATAGCTTAAGAGCAAATACAACCGCAAGAAGCTCTAAATCGTAAGTTGTGTAATTTGATTCATGTGTCTTTAGCTGACAACCCACATAGGCAATAACCTTTCCTTTCTGCACTAAAACCGCTCCTTATCCATCATGGCAAGCATCTGTATAGACGGTCAATCCTTTGCTACCGTCAATAACTGTAAGAACTGTGGCAGATGTCAACCTTCGCTTCATCTCGTTGAAGCAGCTTCGCACTTTTCACTCCAAATAAATTTCACATTCTTTCTGGTTAGTGCGGAAAGTGGCGCGGTAATATAAGCAAAGTTTTCTATAAATCTGCGATAATAGCCGGCCAAGCCCAAGAAACTGCGGATATCTGCAGGAGTTTTGGGAATCTCCCAATCCTGCAAATTCAAGGGTTTGAGTTTAGATAGTGATAAAATGTTTAGATGGAATTTACAAGTAAGGATAGAACTTACATTGATTACGGCGATCTTAGCTGGATCGACCGAAATCCCATTCTCCGAGACGATATGGCCAAGAAATCGAACTTCATCTCTCCAAAAGGGGCATTTCGAAAACTTGGCTTTAAGCTGATGTCTGCGAAGAGTTTCAAGAACAAAAGCCATATGTGATCTATGCTCTTTCTTATCTTTAGAGAAGACGATAATATCATCGATGAAAACAAGAACAAACTTGTTAAGAACATCTCGGAAAAATCTATTCATCAAGTCGACGAAATAAGCTGGAGCATTAGTAAGACCGAACGGCATAACCAGCCATTCAAAGAAACCATTTTCAGTGCGGAATGCTGTTTTAGGGATACTATCCTCAGCGATTCTGATTTGGTGAAAGCCGGTAGCTAGGTCGAGTTGAGAGAAAACTTTAGCTCCATGGAGTTGGTCGAATAGATCGTTGATGTGGGGCATTGGATATCGGTTCTTGTGTGTGAGCTTGTTTAGCTCCCTACAGTCCACACACATTCTGAGAGAACCATCAGACTTTGTGACGAATACAACTGCAGCACCCCATTCTGAATGACTTCGCCGAATCAAGCCTTTAGCAAATAAATCTTCAATCTGAACATTCAATTTTGCTTTTTCTTCGGGAGCCATTCTCCTGGGAAGGAGAACTACTGGTCGTGCACCAGGGATAAGGTCAATGCGGTATTCGATTTCCCACGGATGTGGTAGAGAATTGACTTCTCCAAACACATCAGAAAAGAATTGAACAATTGGAGTAGAGCTCAGCTCATTTGGATGAGAGTCAAGAGAGAATATAAACTCCCAGCACATTCTTGAGGCGATTTACCTTTAATAACTAAAGGTATACTCCTGTCGTCAATAAGAGAGACGGTCCGAGCTTTGCATGAGATAACGGCTTCGAACTTTCGTGGCCAATCAATACCTAATAGGATATCGAATGCGTCGAATCAAGTACAAAGAAATCTCAAGTGAAACGGTGAATGCCATACATAAGCGTGACATATTTGCATACCCTTTTGAGGTAAGCGGGTCCTCCAATAGGGTTAGATACACATAAGAAGGTAGATGTAAGAATAGATTCCAATCCGTGTTTGTTACATAAATCAATAGATATGAAACTATGTGTTGCTCCGGTGTCAAATAGAACTCTAACATGTAAGGTATGCAACATAAAAGTACTCTGTAATGTACCTTGGTCATCCTGAACTTCCGGGGTAGGTGTGGAAATAGCAAAAACTCCAGATAGAGTGCCCCTCTTCTGGGTAGGGCAGTCCTTCTTAAAGCGTCATGGCTGTAAGCAAATGTGACAAACATCTATCTTGGCCATCTGAGCCGGTGGCGGAATAGCTGCACCCTTTGGGGATGGGAAACTACTGGCATAATGACCTTTCTGATTGCAGTTGAAGCGGGTGATAGTGAAGATGTCAATGGGCTTCTTTCGAGAATAGCCAAGCCCGGATTTCTTCTGCCATTTCTTCTTCTGTTGCTCAAAATTTGGCTTCCTTTCCCAGTCTGACTAGAGGATGGCCGAGTAACTGGAGCCTTGGTGACTGATGTTCCCTTTGGCTTTTCCTCATACCTAAGAGAAAAATCGTCAACTCGGTGAAGGTCCATGGACATGAGCTTTGAGGAGTTCGTAATACTATGGACGTGCTCCATGGATGAATTTCTCATTCTTCAGCAGTGGTGTGTCAATCAAGCCAGGTCCGAACTTGGAGAGTTCATTAAACTTCCTTTCATACTCAGAGAAAGTCATATTGCCATGCATGAGGTCCATAAATGATTGATAAAGCTGGGTCTTTCCGGCTGCTGGCATCCACTGAGCCGTAAAGGAATCCACATACACAAGTGATATAAAGATGAGTCAAAATTTGACGAGATAGAAGGAATTTTATTTGGATGTAATTTAGATAGATTTCTACCTAAACTGGTCCCAAGTGATGGTTTCCTCATTAGTACGAGAAGTGACTGACTTCCACCAATCCTGTGCCGCATCCTGTAGCTGCCAAGCGGCTAATTTACGCTTCTAAGCGTCAGTGATCTCCAAGCCAGTAAAGATCCTCTCCAGACTCTTCGGCCATTGTTGTGCTTCAATGATACTTTCGGAACCAGTGAATTTGATGCCGCCAAGCTGGGTATATCTTTGCTAAGAGTGGAGAACTTGACTGCGAGAGCTGGGGCACGTGGTTCGGGAGCATTTCCTCTACCCCCGCCTCTAGCATTTCTTCTGGTACTCATCCTGGAATACCAAAAGTGATTTAGAATCAAAGATAGAGATTTATAGAATCTTAAAGTAATTCTAATCAAATGAATTCAATAAGAAGGATGGAATCAAAGGATATGGATTTTTGAAATGATTCACCTCATTCTAGCGTATGGTTACCATATCTCTAATAAGCTTAAAAACTCCACAGGCTAAGGTTTTTGGGAACCAAAGCTCTGATACCAACTGTAACAACTCGTATATTTTGGAATATTTAAATTGACAACAATCCACACATGTCAACTTAAATAGTACAAAACACAAATCATTAATGGAGTATATGTATATAAATGAGAATCATCATAGAATCATAGAAAATATATCATAACAGAATAGTGCAGCGGAATTACAACATAGTCATAACAGTAGTTCATGAGGCTACTAAGAAAATACAACAATGTCTCAAGTAAATGAAATAAAACAACATAGATGTCCGATAATATCCAAATAAGAAATAGCAATACTGATAAGATAAAGATAAAGATAGTCTTCAAGCCTTCAGCTCCAAGTAGCACAGAAAAAGAAATCCTCGGTCTGACCCGAGCATATGCACAAATAAATACTCGAATCAGGACATATATTCTTATATAGATAATATGGTTTTAATTGAAATAACAATAACTCAAAGATGAATGGAATAACATCTTTCAGGATCCGTTAAACTATCTATACATAGTAATGTATGATAAGTAGATAATGTCTAACAGTAAAGTAAATATCAAAATAGTGTTAAGGTGTTACCATTGTTTCCCTTAATACATTTACATAGCATTATAGACTATACAGCACTGTAAACTCCACCGTAAACTAATGGGATATCAGGGAGTACTCCATTGGTATAATACAAAACAAATTCGTAGTGGTCGCGTATAGGGATACAAGTATGACAAGCACATGAGGCAATACCGAAGGCAGTGAAACTACCGTTTGCCTGATCCGGACTGGTGAGAACGCATCGCCGCAACGATCGCAACACCACGAAACAACACTCCAAATTCAAGGGTGCGCACCAATCAATAACAAGTAATGAGTAGTTTACGAAGAAGTGTGTTCGCTCGAGGTAGCTAACCCCATTTGGCCTGGCACGACTCCTGTTTTAGTCATTTCCAATTTGACACAAGTGTCAAGGCTATCCGTTATCGTTCTCTTTCTTCAATCATCCACGTACATCATTCCAACCACTTCATTCTGGATCACACTCCGTGTATAGTTATTAAAGTGGTATTCGGTTTAGACAGTGAATATGTCCCTAACCGATTCCGGTCTCTTTAATAACTTTCGTAATTATTACGTTGATTGGTCGTTCAATATATTTCAAACCAATTCAATTTCAATTTCAATTAGAATTTTATAAACCAATATTTCATTTGTCTTTATATATCAATTTCCAAAATTTTACATTTCAAAACTTCCAAATTTCCATTTCAAAACTCTATAATTCAATTCTAAAATTTGATTAAAACAATTCAAACATTCATTTGAATTCGTATATAAGTTTCATTCCATAATCATTTAAAATAAACTTAATTCAACGTTCAAATCAATTTAAACTCATTTATTGATTTCATTCAATATTCGTTAAATTAATTTATCATTTAAAACAATTCCTATTTAAATTCCAACACATTAGATCAATTACTTAAGTTCAATTTCATTATATCAAAGCTTACAAATTTAATTAAGTTAAATTCGTCAAACCAAATTCTTTAAATTACAAGTCTTACATTTGTCACAATAAAACGCATTTTATTTATTGTTAAAGAAATTTAATTTCATTTATTTATTTACTTAGTTGCAAATTTCAAAACTCAATTAATAAAGAAACTTAGCTTCACTTATTCAAGAAGTTCAATTTCACTTAATAAAGAATTCAATTTAATTTAGTTATTAAATAATTCAATCTTATTCAATTATCAATAATTTCAAAACTTAATTATCAACTAATTCCAAAACTTAATTGTTAATAATTCCAAATTTAATTATTAAATCATTAATTTTAAAACAACGTTCTTTCATCAACTACTATGTTAATATTTCGATTCAGATTATTAAATATTAACATTTTCCTTTCATAAAAATTCGAATTCTAACTTCATTTCAAAACCTTATTATTTATTCAAATAAAATTTATTTTATTTTTAAATCAAATTATTGACCAATCGGGTTTTATTTAATTCTCTATCCAAGTCAAATTTTTATTTGGGTATTTATCATTTCAACCCGATTCCATTTCAATTCAAATATCAAAGCATAACAAAGGGAAATCACACTGGGATGGTGTCAAAGTAAATAAACAAGCAATAGCAAGCATCAATAGCAATCCAATAGTTTATTTAAATAATCCCGAAATAATCGTATTAATTTACATTTGTTGTTTATGCAAATTAATATAATTATTTCTAGAATCTGCACTATCATTTCATGTAGATTAAAGATTATTACACTAATATTTATACGGTTGTTCACTTGATATCTATTCATCAATTTAAATTGCATACATTTAAATGGTTCAGGGTGTACTTAACCAATTTCTACATGTCAATTAATTTAACATTTAAAGGAGTCATACTATACAAATTTAACTAGTCAAATTCATCATATATACCAATTTTAAATTATTAACTATCTTGTATCAAATTCAATTGCATATTATTTACCACTTTAAACAATTAACAATTTAACGTCCAATATAAACATCAACAATCAATCAATTATCAACCAAACTGGATTATCGTATAAGAATATAAGTCATGAAAATTTATTCACCTTTCGTGGTTAAAGAAATCGACAGCGAAGCACGAATGGAGTCGGTACAACATGAACAACAGAATACTGCAATTATCGACAAAAGAGAGACATATTAATTTAAGTGAACGTTCATATATAATTTATAAAATTATATTGATGCGCTTACCGATGACGAAGAAAAGAACGAAAGCTGGGAAATCGATGTTGTTGCAAAAGGAACTTAAACGGTTGCTTCTGCACACAACAAGAAAGAGAAAGGTGGTTACTATTTTTCCAGTAACCAAAATATATACAGTGCATATATTTATTCTTCCGGCAATCACTTCACATAGTAACACTTCTTCTTTCCACAATACAACACTGTTCATTCCCTATCTTATTAAAATAAAATTGTTCCTTTTTTTTATAAAACAAACTGAAACTTCCACATTCCTTCTTTCTGACACTAACACATCCAAATATAAAACAAAGTCTCCACTAAATTACGATGTCTTGATCAGATAAATTTTTACAACATTATTGTGTAAAAATATTTGGATTCGAATGATAAATTTTGCGCAGCTTAAAATGAACTAATATACAGTAAAACCCGAACGAAATTTACTGCAATATTTTACGACGAAACTTTTTTCTATATTCATAACTAACTGGACGGATCTTATAAAATGGAGTTTTGACATAAATTGGGATCGTATATAAATTTCAAATTTTTATATTAAAACGATAGATTTAAAATTTAAATTGGGTCAGAAATTCAGGGTCGTTACACATGTTCACTAAATAAAAACCTTTTTGTAGCTAATCATTTATCAAGAAAAATTGAAAAACTCAACATGAGAGTGGAGAAAGAAATAATAGTAACTTGGTTTAGGGCATCTACCATTATAACGTATAAGCTTGTGAAGTGACTTGATGGAATCCGTGAATATATGTGAAACTCCTATGGGTATTTTTGGAATAGCCATTGGACGGGGAATAGGAATTGGTGGGAGATTTTGGCAATCTCTCTAAAGCACTCATGCGTTCCCAAGGTGAGCACATGGCATTAAAAATGCATATTTATCGCATAGTTTGTAAAAATTGAAAGTGTAATATGTTATGAGATCTCAACTGAAATCTTCTTAATTTAAGAGAAATTCAAAATTATATTAAGTCAATCAACAAAAATCTTTTTAGTTCAAGAGAAATTCACTACTTAGGTTGAATTTTAAACTCACTTCTTTATGTATAAATTAAATCAAAAGATATTGGCACTTATCTATGAAACTTTTCATTTTCAAGGTTATTTTTCTTTCATTTTTTCATGGAATTTTCTTGTGCTTAGTGGAAGATTGTTGGATAACTATAATAAAAACAAAAATTTCTCATTTTCTGACCTTTAATATATCATTCATTTCCATTTCTGTAATGTTTATTTATGAGGATCTATTTATTTAAGATAAACACAGGAAAAATCTACATTATGTTTTGTTCTATCTCCTTTTTCTCTCTTCCTTAACAAAGACTACAAAAATGTAGAATTTTTTTATTCTTCATCTATTTCTCTCAATAAATTTCAAAGAAATTACGCTTCCAAATGCACCTAAAAGTTTGGGGATTGGCTTCTTGAATTCTACAACTCCTTCAACCTTGAGTGCACAAGTTTAAAAGGTTATTTTATCTTCTTATTTAAATTATTTTTTGCTTTTGATAATAACCTCATTTTGTTGATATATTTGAAAATTTATAAGGGTTTAAGAACTTGTTTTGATTGGTGACGTATATGCTTATCATGGTCATATAAATTTTGTATGTCTTTTTTGCTAGTTTTTTATATTATAATATAATTCGAGAAAAATAGCAATCAGTATGATCATGATGATATTTGAAAACATATGTATATGGAATATATAAATGGGTATCATTTACGTAACATTTAGGCACCGTAATCATGTATTTTTCAATTTAAATTAATGCATCCTGTTATGGAACATAATGAAGATAGCATGGTGTAACATAGAATTCCAATTATTATATTCTATTACTAAACATAAAGGAAATTAATATTTAATTGATTCGGCTTTGGTGCAAGAGGTCACAAGTTCGAAACTTGCTTTTGAACGTTTATTGACATGGGATATGTTGTCCCAATGATTTGTTGTATATAAAGTACCATTTCAAAAAAAAAAAAAAAAAGATTAATCTAAGACACTAGGAGTGAAATATTAATTATTTGTAGCGATCTCCTTTTATTTTATTAAAAAACAGGTTTATTATATAATTTGACAAGAGGCAAATTTAAAATTATATATTTTGTGAACTAATATTTATCTAAGGGGCTTTGCACGAAAGGTCCCTGTTTCTGTTGTTGTTATAAGAAAAGTCCCTGTAGAAATGAGTATGTAAATTATGTCCCCATTTTTTCTAAATAAAAAAAAGCAAGTTAGCTTGCACTTTTTTAATATTAAATTTTTCTGAAAAAGTCAAAATTTTCAAATATAATTTCAAAATCAGAAAGCTTGCGCTTTTTAAAATATTGAAAATTTTCAAAAATGTTCAAAATTTTGAAAAATGTTCCAAAATCAGAAAAGAGCTTGCGTTTTCTGTCAGAAAAGTGCAAGGCACCTTGAATTTTTTATTTTTCAAAAATAAGGACCGAATTTACATATTTATTTCTACAGGGACTTTTCCTATAACAACATCAAAAACCAAGACCTGTGACACTTTTCTTATTTATCTAAATTAAAGACTTCTTATTATACAAATGTTGTACGGTAAAGTTTTGTAAATTACAACTTCACCCATTAATTTGAAATATAAGCATTTATTGAAAAATTAATACAATCAGGCTCTTATAAATATGAGGTATATAAATTTATAAGTTTATATTAATTATGGATGAATTAAATTCTATAAAGATTACCGTAGAAAAAGTTATTTAAGTACATATAAATGTCTATTAATCATCGGATAAACAATTGTTATGTAAAGAAGAAATATAAAATTAATGTTTCTAGAAATAAGTGTATAAGTTACAAAATTATAATTATTGTACTAATACATTGAGAAGTCCAACCGTTAGTAATCATTATCATACATATAAATATTTCTATTGGGAATGATGTGTCTGATTTGTCTCCAAAACCATTAGTAATTTGGATAATGACTTAGGCATTGATTATATTTATATAATATCATCAAACACTAAAGAGGAAAGTATAAATTAAAATAATTTTCCGTCTTAAATTTCATAATCAACTATATTATGTAGTTTTATAATTTTAGTAACTAAGCTATGTTAAATTAGTCCATCCGATTCCGAAGGAAGGTAAACAACATTTGGATATCATAAATGCATGCAAATATAACATTATCAATCTAACAATTGACTCTATTTTCTTAGGCATATGTTTTCTAATAATAAAATTTAAGTATCTGAATATGTAGATTGGTAAATGAATCGATTTGAATTATTTTTAATATACTTTGAAGTTGAAAATGAAATCACAATCATTTATTAAAAGAAGTTATCTTATAAGTTGGGCATTACCTACAAACGTGAAAGGGAGTAAATAACATAATCTTAATGAATTAATTTAGAGATTTTGTTACCGTTTCTGTTAAAAATCCTTTGAGCATTAAAATCATGATATTTGAATAACTAATCATATGATTAATTTATGAATTTTTCATTGAAGTAAATTAAGAGTAGTTGATGATTTATTTTATGTTTGAATGAAAAGTGAACTTGAATGAAAAATCATGATTAATCAATTTTCGAGCTGACTAATAAAACTTTATGCTTACTAATTTGTTGAGTTGAATTTATTATTATATGTAACTACCAATAATTTTGAATAAATCATATTTAAGTATATGAAATATTCAAAATATTTGAATCTTGGATTTATATGATTAAATGGACTTTATTACCTTGTTAACCCCTTTTAGTTAATAACTAATGATGGCAAACTTGTTTTTGAAAAATATTTACGAAAATAAATAGTTCAAAGAAATATCAATAATATGACTGGTAATCATTTTATCGATAAATGGCTTTATAATCGATAAAAATTATTCAACCTTTTTGGCAACGTCTAAATGTAAATAATGAGAAACAAAAATATGTTTTGTTTTAGGCCCTAAATAGTGTTTAATGATATCATCCAAGATGTCATTAGAAGATAGTTTGGAGGAGGGGTATTTTGGAAAGCCTTAAGGGCTAAGTAAGGTGCGTTTGATGATATCATCCAAGATGTCATAAGAAGATATATTGGAGGAGGGGTATTATGGAAAGCCTTAAGATCTAAATAAGGAGAGAATGAGGCGGAAAGGTGAGCACAACGAGGGGGGTTGAGTTTTGGCCGGTTATAGGAGGTGGAAAGGATGACCTCTTGTTAAAGTCTTTACATAGCCTTCATGTGTTCACAAGTCCTTTTGCTAAAAATAACACAAAAATCTAATGCCTTCATCTCCTTCTCTCTTCTCTTTAACATTTCCAAATCAAAGCAAATCAAATCGAAAATTCACCAAACTTTGGCAAAGGGCTTAAAGCATCATGGCAACAAGGATTAGCAAGTCAAATGATGAAGCAAAGGAACACAAATTCCAAACCATGTTTGGGCCGTGAGCATAGAAGGGAAAGGGAAGGAGGCCAAGCACTAAAATGGGCTAAAAATTGGATTTTTGAAAAGTTTTGAGTGTAGGAAATGTTATTTTGTTCTAGTTGGCCTATGCTTATGTTAGCTTGGTTTTGTGGGTGATTTTTTTCATCATTTGATAGTACATATTTGTTATATGTGTTGTGTGCTTGAACATAAGGTTAAAGTGAAGTTAATTCATTAATTTATAACTTATGGATCATACTCTATTACCCTCTACAACATGTAACGTGTCCTTGATTTGGGTTACATGTTTGGTTTGGTTGTATGTGAAGTTGAAGTATGTTCTAATGTGCTTGAAGCGAGAATAGTCACTATAAGTGCACTTTGGAATCCTTTGTGTTTAAAATGGTTAGTGTGAGTGCATTGTAAAAGCATATATTTTGGTTGTGCTCTACACTTATAGTAGTGTGGTGAGGAAGTGGTTTGAAAAGTTAAAGAACTTGTGGAACAAAGTTGTAATAATTATAGCAAAAAGGTTGTTATGGATGCACTTCATAAATGCCTTGTGTTCGACGAATTTAATTTGATATTGAAGGAAATCCTTAGGGGTTTCTTTGTTGGTTTAGTAAGTACTTTATGTATAGTACTTACTGCAAAAAAATATTAGAGTTATATCATTTTATAACTGGTTGAAAAAGTGGAAAATTTTGTAGTGAAAAATTGAAAGCACTTTGTAAATAGTCCGTTTTCGGGAACTTTCAATATGATTTTGGAAAATATTGTTAAGGGTTTCTTTACATGGTTTTTATGTACTATAAGTATAGTATTTATTGTAGAAAAAACAAAGTTTAAAACCTTTTTTGGATGGAGAAAATTGGATAAACATTTACATAATTTTTCTACTGTACTCTGTTCAAGACTCTACACTTATAAATGCAATCTCTGACCTACGACAACTTTTCTGGGTTCTTTATAAAACATTGGTTGTGTAATGTTATTTTTAACACCTTTTATGATTTAAATTGAGTTTAAATAATTGTTAAATTGATTATTTTTGTGGGATCTTTTTAGGGATATCTAATAACATGTTTTAAAGTATCAAAAAGTGGTTTCAAGTTTAATTATATTTTTATTAATTATTTATGAATTTTTAAATTAAAGGGTTATTAAATATAAAACATGCTTTTATTTATGGTTTTTGTTAAATTATAAATGTATTATTTTTAAGCAATACTTTATATAGATATTTAAAACCTATTTATGAGTATTAATAGTATATATAAGATTGAAAAAGTAAGTGAAGTATTTTATAAAAGGATAAGTGGTTTCGGTTATAACACTTGGTATAATGAATGTGTTTACGAAGTTAATTAAAAGTATGTTATTTTTTAATAAGCATACATAGATCTTTAAAAAGAATATTTTAAACATAATGTTAGGTATTAATGGTTTTGGGTTTATAGTAAATAATGTTTAAGCAACATTTATGTCTAACCCTTTTGATCACTCTTAGGAACATAATTAGATCTTTAAAAATAATGTTTTAAAGATAATTATGTGAAATGGTATTGGATTTGTAGTGACAATGTTTAAGTAGCATTTTTCTTTAACCCTTTTGAATATGCTTGTGAATGTGATTAGATCTTTATAAAGGGTAAATTAAAAATAACGATAAATATGGAATGTTTCGAAAAATGTTACATAAAGTAAAGATTTAAGTTATAAAATAGAAGGCGTTTATTGTAACAAGCCGCATATTTATCGATTTTATATTTAAATATTTTGTCGTTAATCGGATATTGGTCCGAAAAGCTACTTTTTGCAAATGGTCAAATTAGGACTCGAGACCACTTCCATTGAGTTTGAAATGCCGTTTACAATTTTTTTAAGTATAAACATTGATAGGTTTGGAGTTAGTGGAATTTCACTTACTTTTCCCGCTTTGGACTTTGGGTTAGATTTGCCATTATAACTCAAAACCACTTCTCTCCTCCTCACTCTTCATAAATTTCCTAACAACCAAGCTTTAGCATTAATGGTGAGTGAAAGGGGAAATTAATATTTCAAGCTCAAATTCTCTTGCAAATCCAACATTCAATTCCAAACTCAAGAAGAAGATATTGGATTCAAGCTTGTGATTACTTCTCCATTGCTTTCAAGCTTTTTTTCATAAATTTGGTGCAAAGGTGAGATTTTTATCTCACAATTCTAGCCTATAACTATATTGGACTGTTGGGAATGATTCCCTATCACTTTTGCATGTACATTTGCATTTGGTTTGGATTGGATTGGCGAAAAACTCCAATTTTTAGCAATTTGGTGGATTTTCAGCATTTAGGTCGCACTGCCTAGAAACGTCGCCTCGGAATTAGGTCGTAGGTCGTTTGGCCTATAGGTCGCTAGGTCGCTAACACTTAGGTCATTTCCGGCCTTAAATCCCCTCTGCAGCGTTAGGTCGCTCAGCCTTTCCCTGTTAGGTCGTTACCATTTAGGTCGCGACAAATGTTAGCACGTTAGGGCCTTAGGTCGTAGGCCTTAGCTCGTTAGGACTTTAGGTCGTAGGCCTTCGTTCCCCTTTTGGGTCATTCCCTTTTTAGGTCGCGATATTTGTTAGGTCGCTCAGCCTAGTTAAGGCGTTAGGTCGCGTGGCCTTTAAACCCTTAGGTCGCTCACATAGATAGGCCGTATGACCTTAAGCCGTTAGGTCGTATGACATTAGGTCGTTTCCCCGTTAGGTCGTATGACCTTAGGTCGCTCGCCTCTTCTAACCCGTGAGTTCCTTAAGTCGTCCGTCTTCCTTAGGTCGCTCACCTGGTTGAGTCGCACCTTACCTTAGCTCGGTAATGTTAGGTCGCGAGTTTCCCTTAGGTCGCTTACCCCCTTAAGTCGCTCGACCACTAGGTCGCGAACACATTTGGTCATTTGGCCCTATGCCTCTATAGGTCGCTCGACCTTGTTTAAGACCTTAGGTCATTGCCCCTTTAGATCGCTCGATCCTATCCTCCCTTAGGTCTTCACTAGGTCGTACCGTTTTGGATGGGGCGCTGCCCCGCACCCCGCCGAGGGCGCTGCCCCCTGGACCCCCGCGACCTGACCGGGCAGGTTGAACCCCGTAGCGGGGGCGTTGCCCCCGTACCCCCACCTTGGGGGGTTGCCACCCCTGGACCCCCCCTCCGTAGGGGATCTTATCTGAAAAACATTCAACAGAACTTGCTTTGTTGAGATGCTGAGTTGACCATTCTTCGAGACAAACTATCTTTGGCTTCTCGGTCGATTTTATGGTTTCACGGCCTTGTTAAAAAGTCGGGATAACAACTTTAGAAATATGAAGGTTTCAATACTAGTAGTAAATATCAAAACTCTTTCAACAAAATGATTTCAACTCTATTTTCGATAACAAAGCTCTTTTCTTAAACCGTTTTCCAATCTACTAGTATATACAAACCTTTACCTCACTCGGATGAGAAATCTAATTAAACGGCTTAGTAAAACAAATGGTATGAAACACTTGCGTTCACTTCGTCGGTTAATTTTTGGACTTGTTTGATTGAACCTCTTGTGACAATTTTCTAGTGAAGATTTACAGTTTGTTCGTAAATATTTAAGTTAAGCAAGTGGTTATGGGACACCAAGATAAACTTTTATATTTACTAGCTTAGTGTAATTGACACTTCTCGTTGATCATGACGATCATTTTATGACTAGCAATTGTGAGATGTCTCTTTGTTTGCAAGGTTAGATTAGACCTCGTGGGTGTGATTCCGACTCACACATATCTCTTTGTCTGCAAGGTTAGTCTAGACACCAATTATGTGATTCCAATCACACATACCTTTTTGTTGCGAGGTTAGCCTAGACACCATTTGTGTGATTCCACTCACACATACCTTTTTGCTTTTTTGTTAGCCTAGACCTCATCTGGGTGATTCCGACTCACCCATATGTGGTAGCTCCCCATGGTCTTCGGGCCGTCATGTGATAGGCCTCTTTCCTTTTTTCTATGATTTCTGGATTTCTTGTGTTGATTTCTGGAATTTATGTCATTGACTTTTTATGAGTACAAGTTTAGGGTATGATGCCCTCTTTGGATCTTTGAGAAGATTCTTGTGATATCGATTTATCTCTTATTGATTGATCTTATGTTGATCATCATTTGCATACTTATAGTAGTATGTCAGTATGGATATTTTATGTTTATGCCATATCTTTTATTTTATACCATGTCATCTGATATTTATAGCTAGACTGATCCGTTTATTATTTTCTTAAATAATAATCGGGTCAGACCGAGATGTTATAGGTGCTTCTGCTGACTTCTTCCCAGGATTTGCTACTCTGACTTTTGGCTAATTATTTAGATTAGCAATTTTTGTTGTATACACTTGAGATATAGACTCGTAGTTGTATTCTTTTGTATAGCACATGTTGCTATTCTTTTGTATTATTGTGGATCTTTTTGACCACTACTCTGATGTACACTTTCATGTGTTAGTTATATATTCATATCTGCTTCCGCCTTTGTGATATGGATGTCTGTGACTGATTTGTGTTATGCTTATTTCTATGTTTGTTTCCAAAGATTATTTATAGCCACCATGTGATAAGCAATTACATGGATGGTCGCTCCTCAACAGCCTTATTCTCCGTGCTAGTTGACAGCACTACACCGTAGTGTTCTTGGCTAGCGTGGGTATAGAGGTGGGGCGTCACATTTATAGTAATAATGTTTGATTAACATTAGTTTTTAGCCTCTTTGATTATATCTTAAAGTAAGAAATCTAGTTATAGATTTGTGAATATTCATATATCATTTGAGATATGTATATGAATACATTTTGAAGTGCTGACAAGAGTACAGATGAATAGTGAAATAGTAGAATACATGTATATCTCCTAATGATTTAAATCCAAAATGAATGCCAAGTACATTAATAAAATATGATTTTGGTAGTTGTACCCAAAAGGTTATTCTCTATCATCCACAATTGAGGCTTCGAGAAGAAGATCAATGAAATGGATAAGTAGTGTTGAAAGGAAATAACTTCATCAATTTGCGATGTCGATCTTATTAAAGTAATTTCGCCAATCAACATGTTTAAGTCCTTTTGGACTCTTCATGCAATTATTGCTCAATATAACATTGATATTTTGGCACATTAATGTGAAATTTTTGGCATCACCTCACACTTTCCGCTATACGGGCACTTTATTTAGTGTAGAAAAGGCAAGACCATTGAATGAAGCTTTTTTGGTGCAGCATCATGTTTGGATATCTCTATATCTCCACCAGAGCACATATATTTTCATGGCAATATTTATTGTAACAAAAGGAATCTCTTATTGTTGTATGTTACCAACACCATATATATGCGCATCTCCTTTAGGATATCTTGTGATGTGAGACTTATTAGAATCCAATCTACGCACCTACTCTAATACAATGCAAGCTGTGTTTAATAGATCTCCACCTTGGCAAGCATTTTTTGATTCATTTTGAAGTTACACATAGTCCTCAAACACTTTAAAGGTCGCTAACATCTCTCAGTGGTTCAGATTAAGTCGCTACCCTTACTTAGCAGTTTGGCCAAGCTTTTTTACAGAGAATCCTTTTTTTTTCCACCATGCAAGCATGCCGCGTTCTAACATATAACTCCATTTTAATGATAATCCCAAGTTCAAGCCACATACTGGAGCATGCTTAGGTCAATGCTGCAACATCTAGGTCCTCTTGAACCATCGACTCCACTATCATATTAGATTTGGACGATTTAAATCTATTCCAAACTTATAAGGGAGAAGATATCAATTGTTCCTGTAATCAATCAAATATGGAAAATAAATTGAAGAAATAATCAATTAGTATCAAAATTGATATTTAATTGATTTGAGAAATCAAACAATTAAGGATATAGTAGAAACAAACATAAATATGCTAAATTCATGTAGAAATCAAATCAAGCAAATCCGAAAATATTTCATCCTTATCTCCAAGGCAGTCTTCATCCTTACACCTATAAATACAAAGACATTTGCTCATATTTTCACAATAAACCACCAAGAGTGTTCTTCACCAAAATATCCTCAACAAGATCCCTATTTTTGTAATTTTTAGGGGAAGTATAATTTATTAAGTGATCTATACTCTTTTTATGTTGTACTCTCTCGAAGTGAAGAAAAATAAAGGGTTGTTGGGTCCCCATAGACGTATGATACTCATATCTGAACCACGTTAAATCTTCTATGTCACCTTCTCCTTTTCTTTTTATTGTTTGTTCTTGTCTTGATTTGTAACGAACGCGGATTTTCGTTCTTCGGGAATCCGACATCGACACTCACTTTATCGACTGCCGAGAAATCGAAGGCCGAAAACCGAGATGTTATGGGTTTTTAAAAAGAAAAGAAAAGAAAGAAGAGAGAAAAAGAAGAAAGAAAAAGAAAAATAGAGGGAAAAGAAGATAGACAATTTTTAGAAAACAGAGAATTTTTGAAAAATAGAAGATAGAAAAATTTTAAAATAGAACGGACAAAAGAAAACAACAGAACAACAACAGAATCTCACAATTCGCAGCGGAACAACATATAATAATAAATGAATAATCTTTAAACAAGGAACTATATCAGTTATTACATTTTATACATTACATTTCATCATATCATCATCAGAGTGTACAACAATAACAAACAGTGCAGCGGAAAAAAAGAAATACTATATAAGTAATATGCCATGCCATCCAGCTTGCCTCCAGCAACTCCTGAATATCCAGAATATCCTGATAAACCTTAACTCTTGACTGCCCGTGTGGAAAATTGGTGGGCACCCAGAGTTTAGGAAGGAAAACAATAAACTCCGAGTCAGTCATGTGACTGGTGTGAGAACTCAAAACAGTTTATTTAACTTTAAAATCAAAATAGAAGAATATTTTTAAAGTCAATTCGCAATGCTTTTAAAAATGAGACTACCATAAGGCCTCCCGCACACACACACATGCAAACGCAGAATCGGAGGAGATTTCTCCTTATGATAGTCAAAGATGCTTGATACGCATTTAAAATAACATTTGATATTATTATTAGTGTATAGTGTAGAAAAAATTCATTTCAAAAGTAGAATATAAATCTTAGCCAGCATAGACATTTCGAACTATGCCTACTATAGCTACTATCCAAACAGTGTTGCGACACCATAAGTGAATAGCAGGTTCTACAACTAATACCGTACAAGTCACGTATTGTTTCTTTGGATTTCCAACAAATGGTCAGGCCAAGGAACTTCCCATTGCCACTGAGAATGCCTCTGGAATGACACCCCCGAGAACCAAACCGGAACTCTGCCAACACAAGGCCGGGTTACCCCTTAACTGGGTAACTACTGACACGAGCACGCCATTCCCCGGTCCTTTAGGACCTTTTCAACCGAGCGCTCGATATCCAACATCACACCATAATAAATAGAGTGTTTTCAACATGAGTAAGTATCTGGGCTCCATACCATGATACCACCCCTTTCCAGAAGGAAATGCACATACCCTAAGGGGAGCTACAGCAACCCCTAATAACCTTGCCGCATCTTTCCTGTTTTGACCATTTCCGGGATGTGAGGCTCGACGAAGTCACGTCCACAAAAACACACTTTGTACAAAAAGCCGTGCTTTGGGTCAACAAATGATCAACACAATGATCACTAAGATAGACGATCAAATAAATGATCCTATCACAAATAATCAACACAATGATCATTTCAGCATCACTCAGCATGTCACATTACCAAAATGGGATATATCGCTGATAACTTCAACTATATAACCTTTGAGCTCGTACGTCTCAAAGAAGGGTGTTAAGCAAAGAATAAATTCTCCGCCACCAACAGAAATATATTTGAAAGAAATCGGCTTTATATCTCAACTTGTAATGTCAGGCATACAATCCATACAAGTCTGTTCCGGGCTCGAACAGAACCGAAGGCACTTACAAAGAAGTCCTTGAAATCCGGATATTCACAATCCTGATCGGATTCACCATCACATATGGAATCTCTATACCAGGTGCGACCCAGTGCAGAGACAATCGATAGGTCATCCTATCGCTCTCGCAAATACTCGGTCTTCAACACCGATCTTCAAATGCAATTCATAACGACGTATCACATATTCGGAATGGGTTATACGACCCCATGGTCCTTTCCCGGTTAACCCGGATAGTGAGCGCTTATTCAAAATAAGTGTGCATTCAATTTCAAACAATTCACATCAAATACCCATTCAAAGGGAAATATTGATAGTCGGTTATTGAACTATCAATTGATATGCATACATCACCAGATTCCAAATAATTTTCCAAATTATTTATTTTCCAAAATATCTTTACAAGATATATATATATAATTTTCAACACTTCAAAAATAAATCAATATTTATTTTTAACAAGTTCCACTTTCACATATAAATTCCATAATGAATTTATATTTCAAAATATTCATGCATATACGATTTCAATTATCCATTTCAATTTATCCTCAAAAAGATAAATTCTAAATATTCACTTCATATTGGAAAACAATTCCATACTTATCAAAAATAAGTAATTCACAAATATTTTTATTTTCAACCTTGGAAAATATTCAATATACTTAAATCGAGATTAAGTATATAATTCATTCTTTAAGGAAATCATTCACTTAAACATATTTACTTGGGCCAAAACGAATGTTGCGTAAAACATCGTTACGACAACCCAAAATCACTAGTATAGGGATTCGAAATTAAAATAGATATATAAATCCCAATACTAAACCAAAACATTTCCATTCGGAAATCATTTACTATAACAACAGTGTTATAGTCCACTATTTCCTTTTATTTCTCGAAAACGTCTATTTCAACAATAAATGTTGAAATCTATGGTTTCGAATCTCAATGCATTTTAAAACATCGTTAGATCGTTTTAATTCTGTTTAAAACATTCACATTCTAAACAATTTCTTTAACGTGTTATTCACTATTCAAAACGTGAATATACTACATTAACAAATTTCATCATTTCTATTCACTTTAACTTAATGGATTATTCACTGTTTACAACGTGAATATAACTCCATTTATAAGTTATAACAATTAACTTATCAAAATAAGTCGTTTGCGGATTTATAAAACAACGTTTATAAATTCCGTTTCTTTTTATTTATAAAACTTCCTTTTTTATAAATTCCTTTATTAACCTATTTCAGTTTATAACTCAATTATAACTACAAGTTCATATTATAAGTTGATTACTTATAAAACGATTATTTTACAAAATCGTTCATTTAACTTCCCAAATTATTAATCTTAACTTATAAGATTGTTTATTTATCCAAAATTCATTCTTTCGGTAACTTTATAAATTTTATAAACCTATTGCTTATAAAATTTCATTTATAACTTCACAGTTTATAATTTCATAAATTTCATTCATTTAGGAAATTCATTTTCACTACATTCAAACACTTATAAAAACTCGTTTTATAATGTCCATAATTCAATCCATAAATATCCATTTATAAATCTCTTAATATAAATTAATTTATATTATTCTTTTAAACGTCTTTAAATTCCTTTATAATTTCATCATTTCGATTTATAAAATAATCAAATTTTATAACTCCTATATTTAAACTTTTATCATATATTCAAAAATCCAATCTAAATTATTTTATAAAATCATTAGTTCATATTTCTCAAAAATCGACTTTTAATCGTATTTCTAAAAATCAGCTTTTTAACTATATTTCACAAAAACCATAATTTTTATAACTTTAAAAATTATAACGTTTATTTATTTAAAATGGATCAATTCCAGAAATAAAGTATATTTTCAAAATCCCTTTTAAAATCATTTTAAAATCCCAAAATCTGGGTCCAATGATGCTACACACCAAATAGTCAATCACGACAACAACGATATCATATATCGATATGATAATCAATCAAATATCAAAATATCTGAAATTAAATAAATACTGTTGAGGAATCCAGTTGGATCCCTCCAACCTGTTTTCCTGCATCCAAAAACATTAGCACAATACCAATTTCGCTCCAGTACGAAATTATCGCGGTACATGTTCTTAATAAATATTATCCGCTTAATAACGGCGTAATAGGGTCTCATCCGCTAAACAAAAAATGCGGGAAATCAACAACTGCAATATATACATATGCCAATATATATATATTGATATTATATATATAATACCAATTTCACTGTTTATGAAATATTCGCGGTATATGTTTATATTAAATAACATCCGCTTACTAACGGCGCATAATGTCTATTTTAACAATCAATAATTTACAGTCATCATTCAAACATGCATTCAAATATTTTAAATCTAACTATTTAAAATAAAATCGAAATCTATTCGATTGAGTGAGAAATTCTCACCTTGGTTTTAAATTCCGTTTTAGCTTTTATTTCGAATAAAATTAAACGCGCGTTTAATTTTACCCGAAATTCTCACTAACTCCAAACGACTCCAAACCAACTCCATCGCGTAGTGCTCGTCCATACGATTCCAACGCAACTGAGTTTGCATTTTTTCGACCTCGTATGAAAAAGTTATGCATTTATGAAGTTTGTACACGATTTAAATAAACAAATTTATAACTAACTTAATAAATTTTAACCTTAGCCAATCTCAGCCACAAGATTAAAATCCAACGCCTCACGTTGTTCTTCTCCCCTCTCGTATTCACGCGCGTAGCTTACAGGAACACGCATATGAACCGAACCCAATTCTTGATTTTAGGGTTAAACATTGCAACAGTTATAAGCGATTTGAACACGATCCAAATACTCCACGTCGTGCGCCTCCCTCCACACCACGCTCGGCCCAAATGGCACTGAGCTCGGTCCCCCCCCTCGCACGCAGTTCGAGGCCGAACTCGTGTCGTTTAACTCCATTTTGCCGTCCATTTACTCAACGAAAACCCATCACAGCCGTTCACATCGAAGTTCTCATCATGCTTAACGATATTGTAGTTGATACTTTCACGAATCGACGCATGGATTTTGAGAAATTGGAGGGGGAAGTTGGGATAATTTCAGCCTTTGATTATGGGGTGGCGGCTGGCTAGGGTTTCATTATATAATTTTTTTTTTTATTTTGAAGGGGTAGGAGCCTATTTATAAGAGAACGAGCGACACTATTCATCCCGGAAATTCCGAACTCCGATTTAGACGCCGTAACCAGCGTACCTAGGGTTTATCCCGCGTTCCGGACACAATGGAACAGGTTTCGGAAGCTAATTCGGAAGTATGTGCGAGTTATGGCTGAAAACGTTCGATTTAAATTAAACCGATTTAAACCGATTTCTAGGCGTTTTAATTTATACCGGACAAACGGTAAATCCAAACGACTTGAAATTTGAAATCTTACAATAATATCACATTACGGATCCGATGAAACTAGTTTCGTCGAAATCCGAGACTTTTTGAAAAATGGCTATTTTAACTCGCCAAATTTAAATTAAAAACGATTCGATGCGTTTCGAGCTGCCACGATCAAACGATAACTCCGATTGACACGAAAATTGAAATCCGGTAATAACTAACTATTACGGATCCAATGAAACTAGTTTCGTTCAATTCTGAGACTGTTCAAAAATTGGCTATTTTACAGTCGATTATTAAATATTAAAATATTCAATTTTCACAGATTAACTTTTAATTCGATTTTAAAAGTTCTAAAATATTTCTATAACTTCAATATGATAAAATAAAATTTTACAAATTATTTTCAATCATTTTTAACTCAATTTTTTTAATTATTTCCATAATTTAACATATTTAAATTATCGATTTAATTATCCAATTAAATCCAAAAATTCAAATAAAAATTTATTTGACTTATAAATTCACTTATTAATATTTAAAATTTAATTAAATATTCAAATTTTAATTAATAAAAATTCTGGGTCGTTACAATCTTTCCCCCTTAAAAGAATTTCGTCCTCGAAATTACAAGTAAGAAAAGTTACAGAATCTATTAATTTTCCAAAATTTAAAGTTAAACTGCTTATAAAACTTTACTAAGTTTTCAAATCATACTTAGTTATGTTTTCAAAACAATCTATATCATTTAACTTTCAACTCTAAAACAAAGTTAAAGTTTTCCAAAATTTTCCCAATTTTCTCAAAATTTTTCTAACGCCTTAAATTTCCGGAAAAATTCGCCATGTCTCCTTTGCGCGGCTTGATCCGAAAAAAAAATGACAGTATATATATCACAAATATACATCTCATCAAGTAATGAGGCATCCCGAAGGGAAAAAAGTGTAAAAGTACGATATTTAATCCGAGATATGTACCTTATATTTTATTAGCGAGCATATACGGCTAATATAGCGCTAAAGCGAACTCCGAATGCGAAGCAAACGCGATCCGCACCTACTAAATACTCAACAAACAACATGAGAACATGCACATATGTAAATAGTATCGATATACAACGTATAGCAACATAACAACTACATAATATAGCAAATGCAATATATATTCAACCATCAACCAACTACATTCCATAACCAATCAATATTCATTTATATTCTCATTCATATTCAATGAAATGGTTTTCACTTTAAATCACATTTGATTTATTCACATTGGATTTTATCAACATTCCTTCTCAATTCAATTAGTTATCATTTACTAATTTAAATCTAATCCACATTCAATTCTATTCAAATTTATTTACTTTCAATTTGAATTCAATTTCATAGCTTCCAATTTCATTAACACTTAATGAATTATATACAATCAATCAACAATCATATAACAACCAATGTATATTTATTACAACCAAATTTCCTTTGCTTATATTCATCCTCTTTCAATTTATTCAACTTCTAATAACATTTGAATTTTAATGAATTAACACTTATGTTCATTATTTCATATCAATTCTATTTTCCATTCAATTGATTCACAATTCAATTCATTTATTCAATTCAATTCATTTATTCAACTCAATTTCTAAAGTCGAATTTCATTTATATAACTCAAGTTCATATTCTTTTAATCCACTTGATTATTTACTTCGATACCAAAATCAACTTAATTCAATATCTCTTAAGTTATATTCCATTTAACTTGAAATTCACCTTTATTTACAACCCATATTCATATAGTTTCACTTCTTATATATATATAAGTTTATTTCACAATTGTAATTCACTTTAATTATAACTCAATTCTTATAATTCATTTGCTTATACAATTATTCTTTTATTTAGATTATTCAAACAACCTAACAATCAACTTATAAACACTTTAATAATTCTGAAAAATTATTCCTTTATATATAAAATATAATCAAGGTAAAATTATTTCATTTACCCAATTTAAAATCAATATTGTGCCGAATTGTTCTATTCAAGTGTTTAGAAACCCTTTCGGCTCAGTTTCGAGGCTGTGCTGACGAAAGTTCATATGCCACTCAACAAACCAATCATCACAATATAAAACAAATTTTATATTCACTAACAAATACGCTCTCATAGCTATTATTACACTCAAACTCATTCTAGAGTACTGCTGACTCTATCTCTAATGAATTATACCCAACAGAACCATGGTTGTCGCTTAACCATCAGCTCTGATACCAAATGTAACGAACGCGGATTTTCGTTCTTCGGGAATCCGACATCGACACTCACTTTATCGACTGCCGAGAAATCGAAGGCCGAAAACCGAGATGTTATGGGTTTTTAAAAAGAAAAGAAAAGAAAGAAGAGAGAAAAAGAAGAAAGAAAAAGAAAAATAGAGGGAAAAGAAGATAGACAATTTTTAGAAAACAGAGAATTTTTGAAAAATAGAAGATAGAAAAATTTTAAAATAGAACGGACAAAAGAAAACAACAGAACAACAACAGAATCTCACAATTCGCAGCGGAACAACATATAATAATAAATGAATAATCTTTAAACAAGGAACTATATCAGTTATTACATTTTATACATAACATTTCATCATATCATCATCAGAGTGTACAACAATAACAAACAGTGCAGCGGAAAAAAAGAAATACTATATAAGTAATATGCCATGCCATCCAGCTTGCCTCCAGCAACTCCTGAATATCCAGAATATCCTGATAAACCTTAACTCTTGACTGCCCGTGTGGAAAATTGGTGGGCACCCAGAGTTTAGGAAGGAAAACAATAAACTCCGAGTCAGTCATGTGACTGGTGTGAGAACTCAAAACAGTTTATTTAACTTTAAAATCAAAATAGAAGAATATTTTTAAAGTCAATTCGCAATGCTTTTAAAAATGAGACTACCATAAGGCCTCCCGCACACACACACATGCAAACGCAGAATCGGAGGAGATTTCTCCTTATGATAGTCAAAGATGCTTGATACGCATTTAAAATAACATTTGATATTATTATTAGTGTATAGTGTAGAAAAAATTCATTTCGAAAGTAGAATATAAATCTTAGCCAGCATAGACATTTCGAACTATGCCTACTATAGCTACTATCCAAACAGTGTTGCGACACCATAAGTGAATAGCAGGTTCTACAACTAATACCGTACAAGTCACGTATTGTTTCTTTGGATTTCCAACAAATGGTCAGGCCAAGGAACTTCCCATTGCCACTGAGAATGCCTCTGGAAAGACACCCCCGAGAACCAAACCGGAACTCTGCCAACACAAGGTCGGGTTACCCCTTAACTGGGTAACTACTGACACGAGCACGCCATTCCCCGGTCCTTTAGGACCTTTTCAACCGAGCGCTCGATATCCAACATCACACCATAATAAATAGAGTGTTTTCAACATGAGTAAGTATCTGGGCTCCATACCATGATACCACCCCTTTCCAGAAGGAAATGCACATACCCTAAGGGGAGCTACAGCAACCCCTAATAACCTTGCCGCATCTTTCCTGTTTTGACCATTTCCGGGATGTGAGGCTCGACGAAGTCACGTCCACAAAAACACACTTTGTACAAAAAGCCGTGCTTTGGGTCAACAAATGATCAACACAATGATCACTAAGATAGACGATCAAATAAATGATCCTATCACAAATAATCAACACAATGATCATTTCAGCATCACTCAGCATGTCACATTACCAAAATGGGATATATCGCTGATAACTTCAACTATATAACCTTTGAGCTCGTACGTCTCAAAGAAGGGTGTTAAGCAAAGAATAAATTCTCCGCCACCAACAGAAATATATTTGAAAGAAATCGGCTTTATATCTCAACTTGTAATGTCAGGCATACAATCCATACAAGTCTGTTCCAGGCTCGAACAGAACCGAAGGCACTTACAAAGAAGTCCTTGAAATCCGGATATTCACAATCCTAATCGGATTCACCATCACATATGGAATCTCTATACCAGGTGCGACCCAGTGCAGAGACAATCGATAGGTCATCCTATCGCTCTCGCAAATACTCGGTCTTCAACACCGATCTTCAAATGCAATTCATAACGACGTATCACATATTCGGAATGGGTTATACGACCCCATGGTCCTTTCCCGGTTAACCCGAATAGTGAGCGCTTATTCAAAATAAGTGTGCATTCAATTTCAAACAATTCACATCAAATACCCATTCAAAGGGAAATATTGATAGTCGGTTATTGAACTATCAATTGATATGCATACATCACCAGATTCCAAATAATTTTCCAAATTATTTATTTTCCAAAATATCTTTACAAGATATATATATATAATTTTCAACACTTCAAAAATAAATCAATATTTATTTTTAACAAGTTCCACTTTCACATATAAATTCCATAATGAATTTATATTTCAAAATATTCATGCATATACGATTTCAATTATCCATTTCAATTTATCCTCAAAAAGATAAATTCTAAATATTCACTTCATATTGGAAAACAATTCCATACTTATCAAAAATAAGTAATTCACAAATATTTTTATTTTCAACCTTGGAAAATATTCAATATACTTAAATCGAGATTAAGTATATAATTCATTCTTTAAGGAAATCATTCACTTAAACATATTTACTTGGGCCAAAACGAATGTTGCGTAAAACATCGTTACGACAACCCAAAATCACTAGTATAGGGATTCGAAATTAAAATAGATATATAAATCCCAATACTAAACCAAAACATTTCCATTCGGAAATCATTTACTATAACAACAGTGTTATAGTCCACTATTTCCTTTTATTTCTCGAAAACGTCTATTTCAACAATAAATGTTGAAATCTATGGTTTCGAATCTCAATGCATTTTAAAACATCGTTAGATCGTTTTAATTCTGTTTAAAACATTCACATTCTAAACAATTTCTTTAACGTGTTATTCACTATTCAAAACGTGAATATACTACATTAACAAATTTCATCATTTCTATTCACTTTAACTTAATGGATTATTCACTGTTTACAACGTGAATATAACTCCATTTATAAGTTATAACAATTAACTTATCAAAATAAGTCGTTTGCGGATTTATAAAACAACGTTTATAAATTTCGTTTCTTTTTATTTATAAAACTTCCTTTTTTATAAATTCCTTTATTAACCTATTTCAGTTTATAACTCAATTATAACTACAAGTTCATATTATAAGTTGATTACTTATAAAACGATTATTTTACAAAATCGTTCATTTAACTTCCCAAATTATTAATCTTAACTTATAAGATTGTTTATTTATCCAAAATTCATTCTTTCGGTAACTTTATAAATTTTATAAACCTATTGCTTATAAAATTTCATTTATAACTTCACAGTTTATAATTTCATAAATTTCATTCATTTAGGAAATTCATTTTCACTACATTCAAACACTTATAAAAACTCGTTTTATAATGTCCATAATTCAATCCATAAATATCCATTTATAAATCTCTTAATATAAATTAATTTATATTATTCTTTTAAACGTCTTTAAATTCCTTTATAATTTCATCATTTCGATTTATAAAATAATCAAATTTTATAACTCCTATATTTAAACTTTTATCATATATTCAAAAATCCAATCTAAATTATTTTATAAAATCATTAGTTCATATTTCTCAAAAATCGACTTTTAATCGTATTTCTAAAAATCAGCTTTTTAACTATATTTCACAAAAACCATAATTTTTATAACTTTAAAAATTATAACGTTTATTTATTTAAAATGGATCAATTCCAGAAATAAAGTATATTTTCAAAATCCCTTTTAAAATCATTTTAAAATCCCAAAATCTGGGTCCAATGATGCTACACACCAAATAGTCAATCACGACAACAACGATATCATATATCGATATGATAATCAATCAAATATCAAAATATCTGAAATTAAATAAATACTGTTGAGGAATCCAGTTGGATCCCTCCAACCTGTTTTCCTGCATCCAAAAACATTAGCACAATACCAATTTTGCTCCAGTACGAAATTATCGCGGTACATGTTCTTAATAAATATTATCCGCTTAATAACGGCGTAATAGGGTCTCATCCGCTAAACAAAAAATGCGGGAAATCAACAACTGCAATATATACATATGCCAATATATATATATTGATATTATATATATAATACCAATTTCACTGTTTATGAAATATTCGCGGTATATGTTTATATTAAATAACATCCGCTTACTAACGGCGCATAATGTCTATTTTAACAATCAATAATTTACAGTCATCATTCAAACATGCGTTCAAATATTTTAAATCTAACTATTTAAAATAAAATCGAAATCTATTCGATTGAGTGAGAAATTCTCACCTTGGTTTTAAATTCCGTTTTAGCTTTTATTTCGAATAAAATTAAACGCGCGTTTAATTTTACCCGAAATTCTCACTAACTCCAAACGACTCCAAACCAACTCCATCGCGTAGTGCTCGTCCATACGATTCCAACGCAACTGAGTTTGCATTTTTTCGACCTCGTATGAAAAAGTTATGCATTTATGAAGTTTGTACACGATTTAAATAAACAAATTTATAACTAACTTAATAAATTTTAACCTTAGCCAATCTCAGCCACAAGATTAAAATCCAACGCCTCACGTTGTTCTTCTCCCCTCTCGTATTCACGCGCGTAGCTTACAGGAACACGCATATGAACCGAACCCAATTCTTGATTTTAGGGTTAAACATTGCAACAGTTATAAGCGATTTGAACACGATCCAAATACTCCACGTCGTGCGCCTCCCTCCACACCACGCTCGGCCCAAATGGCACTGAGCTCGGTCCCCCCCCTCGCACGCAGTTCGAGGCCGAACTCGTGTCGTTTAACTCCATTTTGCCGTCCATTTACTCAACGAAAACCCATCACAGCCGTTCACATCGAAGTTCTCATCATGCTTAACGATATTGTAGTTGATACTTTCACGAATCGACGCATGGATTTTGAGAAATTGGAGGGGGAAGTTGGGATAATTTCAGCCTTTGATTATGGGGTGGCGGCTGGCTAGGGTTTCATTATATAATTTTTTTTTTTTATTTTGAAGGGGTAGGAGCCTATTTATAAGAGAACGAGCGACACTATTCATCCCGGAAATTCCAAACTCCGATTTAGACGCCGTAACCAGCGTACCTAGGGTTTATCCCGCGTTCCGGACACAATGGAACAGGTTTCGGAAGCTAATTCGGAAGTATGTGCGAGTTATGGCTGAAAACGTTCGATTTAAATTAAACCGATTTAAACCGATTTCTAGGCGTTTTAATTTATACCGGACAAACGGTAAATCCAAACGACTTGAAATTTGAAATCTTACAATAATATCACATTACGGATCCGATGAAACTAGTTTCGTCGAAATCCGAGACTTTTTGAAAAATGGCTATTTTAACTCGCCAAATTTAAATTAAAAACGATTCGATGCGTTTCGAGCTGCCACGATCAAACGATAACTCCGATTGACACGAAAATTGAAATCCGGTAATAACTAACTATTACGGATCCAATGAAACTAGTTTCGTTCAATTCTGAGACTGTTCAAAAATTGGCTATTTTACAGTCGATTATTAAATATTAAAATATTCAATTTTCACAGATTAACTTTTAATTCGATTTTAAAAGTTCTAAAATATTTCTATAACTTCAATATGATAAAATAAAATTTTACAAATTATTTTCAATCATTTTTAACTCAATTTTTTTAATTATTTCCATAATTTAACATATTTAAATTATCGATTTAATTATCCAATTAAATCCAAAAATTCAAATAAAAATTTATTTGACTTATAAATTCACTTATTAATATTTAAAATTTAATTAAATATTCAAATTTTAATTAATAAAAATTCTGGGTCGTTACATGATTTTAGGTTGTATGGGTATTAAAATAGACAACACTAGATCCTGACCGAATACGCTTCCACTTATCCAAATTTTTGTCTCAATAGTTTGGTATTATAGTTAGTGTTATCGTTCTATTTTAGGTATTAATAACTATTTCTGATAAATCTGTTGGTAGATCTGGTGTCAGTTATGTCGTTACAAGTTTTGATGGAAAAGGAGATTTTGGAACTTTAAAGATGAAAATAGAGGCAGTTTTGAAGAAGAAGAAGACTCTTAAAATTGTTTCCGCGTTTAAGAAATTGAAAGATATTAGTAAGCTATTTTGGAAGAGATGGAAGATGAAGCTCTTACAATAATTCAGTTGAGTCTTTAGACAAATTTCTTAGAGAATTCTCTCAAAAGAAGACGATGAAGAAATTATGAGATGCGTTATCTAATGCATATTAAGAAAAGTCTCCCACGATTTTTGCTCCCCTCTCTTACAAGATATAAAAATAAGAAGATATAATAAATTCCATATCACACATATGTAATCCACTAAAACTAATTGAGTTGTATAAGCTCTTTAAACCTAAACAGCAGTAGCATATGAAGAAAAAGAAAATGATGAACTGTCTACAATTTCCATCTGTGCTAGAAAAAGAAGAAGAAATTCGATATAGTTCACTATGTAAAGGTAAGCAATTGATCAACTTTGCAATTAATTAATTAATTAATTCATGTTTGAAGCTATTCACCCAGATGGTTACATAATGTAGCTCATTATGTAAAGCCGTTGTTAAATTTAACCACTATTCCTCAAAAATTTATTACAACGTCTATTTTCCTTTCAATATACATTTGGTACACGCAAATAAATTGGAGAAAAGTATGCCTATGTATAGAGCACATATAGGTAATATGTGACATTCGTGGAGCATATATGTGTACCGGGAGGATCAACCTATGGAGCATATCATTGTGAATTGCAATATGATCGCTGTAAGAATTATGCGAACTAGAAGAATCATAGTTATTAGGCAACATATTTTCACGTATTTTTTCATGTCGGCCTTCATATTTCCATGGGCTTTATTTTTATTCTTTTTGGATTATAAAGCATATCAAGTGACCGTGCTGGAGTTTTGTGCTATGAAATGTAGATGAAAGCAAAGTAGTAGAGGAGTAGCTTATGTGAATTTTAACTTAATGTGCTTTGTTTTGCAAAAGATGTATATTCTTAGCTCACGCTCAAATGTAAAATGAAAGATATGCTTCTCTTATGCCTGTATTCATTTCTCCAGTGTATTCGATGTTTAGGCTATGGGCTTGCTTTCGACCTAATAAAGCATATTGTTGTAATATTGCCTGTATAAATACTTTGTACATGGCTATTGTAAACTTTATCAATTCTCCGTAAAGTCACAAATCATTGCAATAAATCAAATATTCTTTTTCTCAAAGTCATATTATGGTATCAAAGCATTATAGCCTAACAGAAAATGTCACGCCATTGATGAAGATTAGATCTAATATCATCACTTCAAGATCAGGCCGCCCTTTTGAATCATCTGAGAATCTCATGATTTTATATTTCTGTTTTGATCATTTTGTTAATACATGTCTCAAGATCAAGATATTAACCAATCTAATCAGTTTACTCACTGCTTAATCTTCTTGTTGTGCCTCGCCTAGGAACTCTTGTCAGATCTTCCTCATCATCCAAGAATTACCTGGTTGTTCAACGTCTTTTCTGCAACAATCCTCCTATAATGACTTTTCTTGATTCTTGTATCAATGGCTGAAGGAGATCAAGACATCTCTGCCTCCTCTAACACCTACACCAATGCCAGAACAAATCCCACTCAAGAACTGCTGAAAGATATAATTAACCCTCAAGGTCAGTTGCTGTCTATTCAACTTGATGAAACCAATTTCTTGCTTTGGAAGTTTCAAATTCAAACTGTAATCAAAGCATATGGTTCGGAGGAATATGTCCAAGGCACTGTAATCACACCACCAAAGTACATTGCAAACAAAGATGGGGAGCTTATTAGCAATCAAGAATTCATAATACATCAACGACAAGATAGTTTAGTAAGTTCTTGGCTAATATCATCTATAAGCGCTAATCTACTTCCCCAATTAATTAGATGTAACTCATCACATAAGATCTGGTCCACAATAGAGCAGATTTTTAGCACTCAGTCAGCAGATAGGATTATGTACTACAAGAGGCAATTGCAAAATATCAAAAAAGAAAAACAAGGTCAGTGATACTTAACACGTTCTATCAATTCTAAGGATTTATGATGAATATGAGGCAGTAATAGCTGTAATATCATCTAAAGAAACGCTGCCATCAATTCAGCATGTCCACTCTACACTTCTTGCTTATGAAGGTAGATTGGAACAAAAGAAACCAATTATATCGCACATGTCTGTGAATTTTACCACTAACAGTAAACTCAAGAATCAAGAAAAAGCACCCAACAATAGAACACAATAGTTCAATAACCAGAAGGGTGGTCAGTGATCCAGATCAAGAGGAAGAAGTGGAAGATGATAACATAATAGTGGGAACAATAAACCTAGATGTCAGATTTGTGAGAGGCTTGGTCACACTACAAATAAATGTTACTTTAGATTTGATATCAACTACACTCCATCAACAAAATGGCAACAGTGCAAGAAATTACAACCCCGGTGCAAATATGATAAATGTTCAACAAGAAATCAAAGATCAAAGTGACTGCACAACAATGACAATGCAAAAATTGAAGTTCATGACGATAATTGGTATCCTGATTCTGGTGCAACAAATCATGTAACTAGCAGCTTGGGGAACTTAATCTTAGCAACAAGGAATATAAAGGTACACAATCAATACTTACGGGTAATGGTAAGTCTATAAAAATTACACACGCTGGAAGTATACATATAACAGGCAAAAAAACAGTTATACTTGCACAATTTATTGAGAGCACCATCTGTCAAGAAAAATATGTTAAGTGTGTCACAATTTGCCAAAGATAATAATGTATTTTTCAATTTTTTCCGAGATACCGTCTAGTTAAAGATATTCTAACAAAAGACATTCTCTTGCAAGGTAGAGAAGTTAAGGGGTTGTATACTTTCATTGTTGCTAATTCAAGAATATCTGGATGTAAAGAAAAATGGTGTAATAATTTTGAAATCAAAATTGTGAACGACTGTAAGACTTTTGTTACTTGGCATTGTAAGCTTAGTCATCCCCATGCATATATTGTTAAACATGTATTGAATGAAAATAATTACTCCTTTAACAATATTTCAACTCCATATATTTGTACTAATTGTCAAATAAGCAAGAGTCGCAAATTACCACCTATGGACTCCAAAGTCAGTTGTAACAAACCACTAGAACTAGTTGCAATTGATTTATGAGGTCCAACACCGATACTGACTGATTATGGGTATAAATATTATATTTCTTTTGTTGATGCATACTCAAGATATGTGTGCATATATTTCTTGAAAACAAAATCTGAAACATGCAATGCAGTACAACAATTCATAGTGCAGGCAGAAAAACAAACAAATTGCCAGCTAAAAGTACTGCAAACAGATGGTGGTACATAATTTCTACCCTTGAAGGAATGTTATTAAAAGAAAGGTATTATACATAGGACAACTTGTCCATATACTTCTGAACAGAATGGTCAGATTGAAAGAAGGTATAGGCATATTGTGGAAATAGGTCTAACACTGCTAGCAAATGCATCACTACCACTCAAATTCTGGTCTGATGCATTTGCTATTGTAGTTTTTCTAATTGATAGACTGCCTACAAAAGTCTTAAAACTAAAGTGTCCATTAGAAGTTATTTACAATACTAAACCAGACTATTACAGTTTAAAAATGTTTGGGTGTTTATGTTTTCCCTGTCTCAGACCATACAATTCTCATAAACCAAGTTTCAGATCATCACCATGTACATTCTTAGGCTATGCAGCAAACCAGAAAGGTTATAAATGTTTACCTAGTAATGGTAGAATGTTTATCTCTAGACATGCTATTTTAAATGAACAATTGTTTCCTTTTAGCAACCCAGTAACCAAAACATCCCAGAAGGTTTACAATGCAAAGTGTCCTTTATTATCCATGCCTGTGGTGATTGACAAGCCAGCTCAATTACTAGAGATGGTACTCAAGGCAATCAATGTTCACAACACAAAGTGTCCTCTTCAGAACCGGGTCATGAATAGACTGAATCACCTATCGTCTCAAATGCAACAATCAGAGAATCAAATGCAACAAAGTCCAAGTCAGTCATTAGATGATTTGTTATCAACTAATGAGCAACAAGAAATAAAAATGAATAATAGTGGTCATCAACACGTCACCGAAAGAACTGGACATCACATGATCACCAAAGAAAAAAAATGGTATATTCAAGCTAAAATTATACAGTACAGCTCTAGAAAATGAAGAGCCAAGCACATGTAGTCAGGCTATACAAAATGAAAAATGGAAAACAGCTATGAGTGAAGAATACGATGCTCTTATGAAAAACAAGGCCATCTAAGTCTCTGATTCAACTCAGTCAGAAGAAATATATCAATGAAATCCTAATTAGAGCTAAAATGGATCAATCAAATTCAATTTCAGCACCCATGATAACCAATGCTCATCTATCAAAGACTAAAGGAGAAATAATCACAAATGTAGTCATTACAGGAGTATAGTTGGTGTTCTTCAATATGCAACAATCACCAGACAAGAAATCTCATTCAGTGTAAATAAAGTGAGTCAATTTATGCAAAGTCCAACAGATGAGCATTGGAAAGATGTTAAGAGGATACTGAGATATCTTAAAGGAACTCTAAACTATGGCCTAACTATCGAGCCATGCAAAACTACCAACATCACTGGCTATGCACATGCAGACTGGGGAAGTGACACTGATGACAGAAGATCAACAAGTGGATACTGTATCTATTTAGATAAAAATTGTCTTTCATGATGTTCAAAAAACAGAAAACTATATCCAAATCAAGTACAAAGGCAGAATACAGAAGTGTGGCTAATGTAATTGCAGAAATAATATGGATAGAGTCATTACTGAGTGAACTGCAAATCAAAACTGAACGAAAGACTTCAATATGGTGTGATAATCTTAACATAGTGTCACTTATTGCTAACCTAGGTCTACATCATAACTAAACATATGGAATTAGACTTATACTTTGTTCGTGAACAAGTTACAAGAGTAAATCTAGATATCAATCACATACCTGCAACTTACCAAGTCGCTGATATTCTAACAAAATCCACTGTCAAAGGCCAACTTTACTCGTCTCGGAGAAAATCTATGTGTTACAAATCTTGACAATCAGGAAAGACATGACCTTTCTTACTGCTCTGAGCCAAGGAAGGAGCAAATCTCCCAAGCAAGACCATAATCAAACATCAACTCCGGCTCTCGTCACCAAGGAGCCAGCATGTCTTTTCATATATATAAAAGATTAATCTTTCATCTTTTAGTCGTAAGATCTCATGAGTCTCAACAATTTTGAGCTCTAAATTACAACAATCTGAAGGCAGCGAGAACATTTTGCAAGAATATCTTATAAAATGCCATCGATCGATCCTGCTGAAGCTCACATAGCCACTCACGTAAAGGAGGAAAGGTCTCAAATTTGTATCAGATCTGAGTTTTTTGATGTAATTTAGCGGCGGCGCATTCTTTGAAGGAAATTGCAAACCTTAGCAGGAGAGCTAGGTTTGAAGGGGGTGTAAAATGAAAGATATGTTTCGCTTCTGCCTGTATTCATTTCTCCAGTACATTCAGTGTTTGGGTTGTGGTCTTACTTTCGGCCCAATAAGGCATGCTATTGTAATATTGCCTATATAAATACTTTGTACATGGCTATTGTAAACTTTATCAATTCTCTGTAAAATCACAAATCATTGCAATAAATCAAATATTCTTTTTCTCAAAATCGTATTATCAACTATTCATACAACACATTGATTTCTAGAGACATCATGTTAAAGATCACGTAGAATAGTTACTCAGAAATCAAATATCTACAGAGAGTGTGATTTGCAAAAGTATAGCTGGAAAGACAACCTACCTCTAAGCGTTTGAGGTTGACTGAAGTTGCGGTGACTACATGTTGTTTTGGTTTAAGCATTGTGAAGTATAATATTACTACGGTAAAAAATTTAAGAACTAGGCGAATCATGGTTACGAGCGTTATGGCACGTGCTTCGCGCGTAATAATGGTATATGCTTCGTGCATGAATTATTTTCCTACAGATTATAGATGGTTAATACATTTAAGAAAAAATGTTTCGCACAAATATTTAACCATGTTTTTATATTAAAATAACATGTAGTTAATTTAAATTTTTATTTCTAAGTCACAACATCTAATTTTTTGTTAGTTTGAATTTTGTTTATATTATTAATTACTAAATAAATTTGCAAATTATGTTTATTTGTTGGATCATATTTTTAAGTGTAGAGAGACAATTTGAATTTGTAAAGAAGCTTAACTATTAGATCATATTTTAAAAGGATTTTAAGATTTGTTAACATTTGTATAGGGGCATTTTTGGTAGTTCACACTGGTACCAAAAAAGTGTGACACCAAAGGTATTACAACTATTAATAAAGATTAGGCAAAATATTTTCATGTATTTTTTTTGTTTCGGCCTTCATATTTCCGTGGGCTTTGTTTGTATTCATTTTGGAGTATAAATAGTATGTCAAGTGACCGTGTTGTAGTTTTATGCTGTGAAATATAGCTGAAAGCAAAGTAGTGGAAGAGTAGGTTATGTGAATTTTAACTATTCATACAACGCGTTGATTTCTAGAAACGTCACCATGTTAAAGTTCACTGTAGAATATTTACTTAAAAATCAAAATAAATTGATCTCTGTTTATTCTTAAATAGACAAAAATATTATTGTACAGTTCATTCCGATTATGTTGGTTAGGTAATTATATGTGCGTAATGCTTTTTACTTACATTTCTAACGCGAGCACATGTATACGTACGAGAGATATAAGAGCTTTTACATTGATCAAATTCGCATTCTTGCAATACGGGTATTACGGCACGCGCTTCGCGCGTGATGAATGCACCCGAATTGTTTTTGTACAAATTGTATTTGTTTAATTCGTTTAAACGAAAATGTTTTCCACTAATATTTGGTCATATTTTTGTGTTGAATCATACGTAGTTAATTTGAATTTTTATTTTTAGGTAGTAATACATAATGTTTTATTAGTTTAAAATTTTATTTATTTTAAAATTTGATAAATATTTATAGATGAAATTTAAATTTGTAAATGAAGCTTAATTGTGAGATTCTGATTTTAAGTGATACTAAATTTTGATAACATTTAAAAAGATGCATTTATTGTATTTCACGCTGACAATAAAAGGGTGTGATACCAAATGTATTACAACTAATAATAAAGAAATACATATAAGAGTATTTTTGGAGCTTCACGGTCGAATCAAAATTTGTGTTTCTATTCCAACTATTAATAAAGATATGATGCCACAAATTGTATATAATATAAATTCAGCAACCTTGCCATCAGCTAACAAATGTTTATGCCATATGCTATTAAGTTTGCAACCTCAGTAATATTCCATGGGTTCACCAAAAAATGCACCAGCTCCAAAGTAGTTTGTAATATTGATCCTGTCAGCACTAGCTCCAATTGTATATAACATTTAGACGGGACTTTTCATTTATTCTGTCAGCATATTGATTTTATTCACCAAAGTAGTTCCTAATTGTACTTGCATTGAAATCAAGGTTAATTTTTACATCTATAAGCCATTATTTGTTTTTTAAATCTAGTGCACGAGCAAGCGTATCAGTATCATTGTTGACCGATGTGTTTTCTTTGATATTTTTTATAATAATACAAATAAACTTTTGTTTAATACATAATCCTGAATGAAAAATTGTGGTTTTTTGCTTTCAAATTACACAACCAAATGGTCGATTTTTCCATCATTGTATGATTGTACTAGTACTTCTACTTTGTTGCTGATAATGTAAATAAAGTTCTTGTCTCATGCATTATCATTGCATATAATCGAAATTTATGAAAAATTACCGTAAATGCCTATTCTTTTTTTTTTTCCTTTTAAATTGCACACCATAACGTTGTTGTACCATCTAGGAAGACTTATTCTAGAATATTTAACCGATTCAAATATATGAATAATAAGAAACTATTTTTTTTCCAGGTCTAAGCAAAGTGGCTTAAAATATTGGGAAAACGGAACTTGTGGGATCAAAGGCCCAATTTGAAGGCACAGATGTAATTTTAATACGAAGGAAGACGGCCTTGGTTTAAGTTCCGGGTCCTATAAATTTCTGTTCAACCTCCGATTCCGTCGTCTTCATATTCATTTCGGCTGCCTTTTCTCATTCTACTCCTTCAAAATTCTCTGGTAACGACACTGGCACTGTTATTATTATTTCATGGTGTTTATTTCGATCTATATATCAATTGATCACTCAACCTAAAGCCCTATTCTGATATGAATCAGATCGATTGTTATTCTCGCCCCAATTCCGTTTCATCAAATTACCCAGTTTTATGCATTTGATTCGATCAGTTGTGAAAATATGATTTTGTAATTATGTGCGATGATTGTAAAAAATTCCTCGTTCTGAAAGCTACAACGTAGCATGACAGACACCTATACACCCATAGAATATGAGCACCAAAATCTATTTCGTTTGTTCTATTTCCATTTTTTTAAAATAGGAATTAGTAGTTTTGTTCAGTTTGTGCGTGGATCATAATTTCTGCTATTATGCTTGAATCGTTAATTCTGTAACATGACAGACTTTTATACACCCATAGCATATGGGAGCTTTCTTTATTTTATTTTATTTGCTTAAATGAAGCTGTTTTTCGAAATTTGAGAACCCAGCTAAGCATCATGTTCAATAATGTGTTTGGGTGTTTGAGAACATGAGAGATCGGAACAAGTATCCTAGAAGATAGATTGGGTAAACAACTATTTGTTTTTTTATAACTTATAATAAATATTTATAAGTAATTTTAAACAAGTAAAAGCAATATCTTTTTTGTTCAAACAAGATTCTACTAAGAAATATATTCATCATTCTCTTTAATGGATATAGATTTAATTTGTAATTTGTTATATGTTCATTATGCATAAGCCATACTTGTCAAACGTCAGTTTCTTTTGCATTTTGCATCAATGACTATAGAAGCACTTGCACATAGAATGCATGTGTTATCAGACATTGATGCACAAAAAGATAGCTGTTTAATCAGTAGTAGTTAGACAACCATGGGGATTGATCCACTGGCTGTTATCTTTTTTGCGATAACTATCTACTAAATCCATTCCACGTTAATTACTACCTATTTGCTTTTTTGCATGCATGTTGATTTAGTAGTAAGAATGGTAAAGCTTATTTGATCAATTTCACAAAATTGAGCATAGTATTGAAATGATTTTTGAAAATCTTCTATATTTGATGTTTGGGTATGAAATAGTATGGCTCGGGTTGGATGTTGAGTCCCTACATAGCTCTTGAGAATGCTGTAAATTTCAATAATGGAATGTGCCTACTATATTATTGGGTTTCGCTTGTTTACAACACGTTTGACGTAGTTTTTTTAACATCATATCATTTGTATATGAATATTAAGTCTGTTTGTGCAGGTCATGTTGTGTCTATTGGTACAAATGATAGCATAAATTCGAACAACAGTATAGGCAATTATTATTTAAGTGCACGTATCGTGGTATATAACGGCTTTCAGATTTCGTCCACGTTATAGTGTATTAGATTTATAAGAAAAACAGTTGACATTTGCATTGCTGACAATTAAAATATCCGCACTTATGTGAACAAAATTGCAACTATTAGGTTGTAGAAATTGTTAATGCAATGTTTAATTTTTTTTCAAGAAGTAAAACAACATATTTTTATTATTGAATGATCCATTTAGAATTTATCATGGTGTAATATCGATATATTTTACTATGTCTGAAAGTTTAATACATTGGTGTTTAAAAACTAATCGAAAATCTATTAAATGATTGAGCATGCTTCTCCATTTCTATCTGTTTTGTATTGAACTTCGGAAAAAAATACAAGGTTGTGTATATTTTGATATTCAAAGTTTCATAACATCCACTTTCAATGAAATATTCATAAATAAGTATACATTTGAATATCAACACACAATATAACTTCACTTTATGGTTTGAGAATTATCCTAGTTAAGTGTAAAGTGGATCCATGAGTTGGTTGGAATTTTTACTATGTTGGTTGGATTTGATTTTTTGGGCCAAATTACATTGGGCTCAATTTTGTTCTCTGTATCATCACTATTATTGTTGGAGATGTTGTGGTATGGGTTTTTGAATTAAACATGGTTTTTTGCTTGTTTTTAAATGCATCTGGCAGACTTATTCGTATGTGTGTGTGTGTGTGCGTGATTACATTATATATATAACGTACGAGCGTTATGTCACGTGATTTGCGCGTGATAATGACACATGCTTTATGCGTGAATTATTTTTCTATAAATTGAATATGTTAAATTTAATGGTATTAAGATTTGGTAATATTTGTAGATGAAAATTTTGAATTTGAAAAGAAAATTTAGTTATTAGATCTTATATTTAAACGACACTAAGGTTTGATAATATATGTAAAGGTTTATCTATTAGATCCCATGTTTAAGGGATATTTAGTTAGATTCGGTAATATTTGTAGATGAGAAATTTGAATTTGCAAAAAAAGTTACATTCAAATTTTAAGCGATATTAAGAGGGATATTTTTGGTAGTTCACGCTGATACCAAAAAAGTGTGGCACCAAAGGTGTTACAACTATTAATAAAGATGACATGTGAAGTAGTCATATGTATATGTGAATTAGTCATATATATTGTGTGTGTGATTACATTATATATATATATATATAAGATGTGTACATAAAAGTACATATTTTTAGTTTTATATTTAATTTACTTTTATTCAAATAAATGTCATAATTGGATATTTTTACATGTTTTTATCAAAAGCCAAGTGTTATTAAATCATCATTCATCTTCATTCAGTGATAAAATGGTAATTTTGTGCATGTGTTGATTTTAAAATTATTTATTTGCACATTTCAGTATTTGTAGAAATTTGGATGAAAAATAAAAATGACTTCATGTATGCATGCACGCACAAAAGGTTGGAAGACAAAAAAATGAAGAAATTAAAAAATTCATGAAATCATGGATGATGGCACATATTCACCATGATCCACTATTAAGAGCTAATACACATATTTAGTGGGAGAGGCACATGCACATGCGTGAAATTAATTCTTCATTAAATGTGCATGTGCCTCTAATTCCCACCAACATGTGTATACGCTTTTAATAGTGGATCATGTAGTGGGTAGGTTGGGTCCTACATGATTTCATGAATTCTTTTATTTCTTACTTTTTTTTTTTTTCAACTTTTGTGCGAGTATACATACATAAAGCCCCTTCCATTTTTTATTCAAATTCCTACAAATAAAAATAAAATGTGCAAATAAATAATCTCAAAATTAATACATGCACAAAACTACCATTTTGCTCCTAAATGAAGATGAATGATGATTTTATTACATTTAGATTTTGGTAAAAACATGTAAAATACCAAGTTATGACCTTTATTTAAATAAATGTGGATTAAATATGAAAGTAAAAATAAGCATTTTTACGTGCTCATCATACTTTACGTGCTCATCATACATAATATGAAAGTAAATCTACTTTTTATCGTACTAATTGCCGTAGTTTACCGGTTTAGCATGAAAATCATGACTAATTGATTGGTAATGGATTCATAATGAGAAATTTACTGTAATCGTAATGATTCAATTCTATATATTTGTGCGAGCTATAATACATTATAAATGATAAAGCTGCACAATTTTTCTCTTCTATTTATGATCCAATGTAGAGACTGAATTTTTAATGAGTCAATTTTACTTGTTAGTGTAAGAATCAGTCATTAAATTTAACTTTAATTATATATAGTCTCCATGGTGATTGTGATTATAGAAGGAGTGCTTTTGTTACTTAAATTGTAATACAAAACACAGAATAATGGTATTGAATTGAGTTAAAATGCAATTCGGTCCAATTTTCAAATTCAACCCCCATGATAAAGTTAGGAGATCGCTATCGTGAGTCGCTCAAATGTGAGCGAAAGCTTACTCGTCGACAGCCGTCATTTGTCTTTTTCATTTTTGTCCGAATCGGTGGGATTTGGAACCGTATAGATGTGTGCTTTTTGGGTTGAAATGATAAAGGATGAAGAACGGCTATCAGCAACTTCTCAGTAGCATTGAAGTGACTTAGTATAGCAGTTCTCTAGGTGTAAAGCATCTATTAATTTTGCTTCAACACGACTGAGAATGAGAAGCTTATTCGTCGATTGTTTGTTTTCCCTTTTAATTTCAATCCAAATTACATATGAACTGATCCAGGTTCTCCTGGTTTATTGGACTAAAATAAAAAAAAACAAAAAAAAAAAACAAATGATGAGTGTCCGCTAGTAATTTTCCATTCACGTTTGACTGCCTGGCCATAACAACCTCCTTCACCCAATCTTGATTGTTCCTAGATCATAAAATGGATTGCTTTATTTGAAGAGAGCCGCCGAACTTAATCGGATAGTTGCCTATACGGCCAACTCTTGTCATGTGATTGGTTGAGTCCATTATTATTACTTTAAATCTAGATAGTGATATCAATAGTTGCTTTATGCACAACTATTGCTAGTATTCCTGTTATTTGAATTAACTCATGTCACTCTAGGTTGAAGAAGTTGGATTTGATTTTTCCATCAACTCTTTTAGTTACAAGATTCTAAGGATATAGTATTGCATCGTAAGGTAGTACCCTTTTGTGGTATATATATAGAACAATTGTAGGTCTTGTTCGACTGTCAATGAGATATGGGAACGATATGAAATCATTTTTGTAGTTTGTCCCTGCATGAGTTGAGCGACTTTTATTCTATTCTTTATTGGAAGCATACGTATCCCCTTTTGTTTATCCCTTTAAATGTAACTTTAGCCTTTTGTGCTGAAAAGTTCTAATATGAAATAAAACCTCGTTGATATGATCTAATTATTGGTAGGATCAGTTTTGCAAAATTTTATATCTTTTAGAAATTCTTACCTATTCAAGTCTGGTTAAAATAAATATTTTTGATAGTCCATATTGAGCTATAATTTTGAATATGTTAAAGTTTTAGATTCTCTTTAAATTTTGCGTAGATGTTCATGGTTATAGTAGATACTATATTCTTAAAAATACTAATTTCGATGGCAACTAGCAAATTTGCGTTTATCTTCTTTCGTGGGGAGCTACAGCTTAATGATTCTTTTTATCTGTTGCTTATCCGTTGAAATCATAGCAATGAAAAATGATATACGGTGAAGCATTTACACTTAAGTGCTAATATATAGATTTTTTTTCCAGTACCACATTTTTCTGTTTTTTCCTTTAAGTTATTTAAATATACAAGATTGCAATGTTCAAAAAAGTAACAACCTTGTCTTTTGAATTTGGGCACAAACACGTAAATCCTTATGTGCTCCTTATATTTCAGTATTTTTGGATTTGAAAGATTTTAATAACAGCCTATAAACTTAGAATTTGTTGCAATTTAGCGATAACTAGTTAGAAAACTGATGGATTTCACTGATTGTTGGGATTGAGCTTCAAACTCTTATTGAATCCATAGCCAATATTAGTGGTGTTTTTGTGATGCATTTAATGGAGTGGGTTCTTTCTCTTCTTCATCAAACAAGATCTTTGCCGGCCTCTTCTTTATTGATCGCACTTCATCAATCGCCCTCTTCATTTTTTTTAATATCTAATTTGTGGGTACAATTTTTTTTTATTGGTGTAATTATCTAACGATCACATTCTTGGGAATCCAGGATGTTCATGCATTCACTTCTTACGCTTTTTTTTCTTCCTTGTTGAGTTATAAATGTAGTTTATAATTGTATAATGTGTAACTTTTATGAGAATATCATTGAAGTTGATGGGATTAATCTGGAAGAAAGGTATAGTTCTCATACAAAGTGTAGCTGCAAATGACCCTGAAAACTATATAACAAAAAGAAGTCCTAAAATCGCCCAATATTTTATGGTCTTCAACACTTTCACGTACATTGCACCTTTTAAATATTACCCTTAAACCATATCCACCTATTCAATGTAAGCATAGAACTATGCTTACATATACTCATAACAAGTGATTGCTTCTGAGCTATGAAATGCAAAGTATGCAAGATATTTCAGCTCTACTACTTGCATTATAAATATTCTTATAATGAAATTCAAGCTTCGACAACTCAATTATCCTCTTAGTCAGTATACTAATGTTTTTAATTATGAATTTTGTTGAGCCACAAATGTGTAAGACAATCAGTGTGGAAAAAGTGCAAGATATGTTCTTGTCTTCATTCGGGACGGGGGACTTTTGCCTCTGGTACTAAACTAAAAAAAATGGTCAATGGATTTCAAGTTTAATTAAAGATCAGTTTCAATGTATTCCTTTTAATTTTATGTGGTCCCTTATACGTGGTTGGCAGGAATATCGACCTAATAGCTTCTACCCTCTGTACAATTTGTAACATTACATGCCTTATAATAACATAAACTACTATGCATGAATATTGTCAAAATCACGTTACTTGACTCTAAAAGAACAAAGAAAAAACTGTTGAACCATGTTAATTTGTAGTAAGAACAGTGTCTCCATCGGTAAAATAATATTTTAATTTATTTTATGTAAATTGTAGATGATTGCTAGTAATCTATGTCTACTTGGGAAGCAGCAATAATGCAACATGAAAGGCGTCAAATATTTGGATGAAACATCCACTGTACGGTAACAATTTGAAATATATAGGTTTTGTAATTATTTCTTACTTCTAGATTTGCATTTTGATGAGTTGCATAATGTACTTGAAATAATGATTCCTCTATTGTTCTTATAACAATATGAATATCTAATAGAGATGCTTGGGTTTATGCAGTAAATGGGAGTTTAGTGACTCATACTTAGTTTATGCAGCAGATGTTTTTTCAAATGGCGCATGACAGATTTCTGGCCTAAGAGGAGTCTTGTTCCTCATGACACGATATTATTTTCAGATTTCAAGGTAACTAGATACAGCCAATAACAATCAGTAGTAATGAAGCGTTATCTTTTTGTCTAGCTGCAAATTCAATATATAAGTATGGACAATTTAAGTTGAGTTTTCTATTAAAGAACCATGGGATATTTTATTTTAAAGAACCATGGACAATTTTTGAGAGTTAGTAGCTTATCTTTAGTGTCTTTGGTCTAGTTTGAAGACTATTATATCCGAACCTTCGTATAAAAGCACCCATAATGGATGAGTCAATTTATGGTAGTTAAATGTTGTCATGTAACAATAATGTACAAGTAAGTTTACAAATTTAGCTAGCGATTTACCGTCACATCAAACTAGTTATATTCAACTTTATATATATATATATATATATATATATATATATATATATATATATATATATATATGTAACCATCGATTAACACAAGTATTTAAAGCATTTAAATGAGTTAATATCAACTCATGATGTGCTTTAGGTGAAGTTAAATGAAGCTTTTTTTTCAAGCAACTAGTAACAAAATCATATAGAATGCCACATAGGATGCTAAATAGATGACCGCAGTTAACATTTTATCTATTGTATGTTATCAATTGGACCAGTTAGCATTTGCCTTGACATATCCGTTGTAGAAATATATTCAACCCGTACATGAAATCTGGCACTAGTATTGATGACAGAGTATCCATTGTGAATCATCTAACATGATGGATTCCACTATCTTCTTTTATGACATGAACGTTCATTTTAAAAGATAAACCACTAAAAGTGTTTACTTGTACTTTTGCAACGCTTGGGAAAAGATTACCCTCTCATGTCATACGCAATGAAAGTAGTTGGTCAAATCTTTAACCTGAGTAAGTGTAAAGAATTATATAAAATCCATATGTCAGTCAAAGCTACATAAACATAAGTTATAGTAAACAAACTGAAAATTATGATACAGAATCAATTGTTATACATCAAATTTTTCACAGCTGAGAAAATGTTTAGGCACTGTACATGCACTATTCAAGGCAAACTGAATTAATTATTCAAGACAATGAATATGAAATGAGTGAAGGGTCATGCTTATAGTTTAGGCACTGTACATGCACACACGTAAATGAAAATAGGAACCTCTAATGTTATTAAAATCTTATCTTAGTATGTTCTTAAGTCAGTGGCGAGATCATCTTCCACAAATGGGGATATGAGAACAGTATATATATAAAAAAACATTAAAAGAATAGATGCGGATACACGAGAAGAATTATATAAAGAGTAAAAACATTGGAAAGCAGTTGTTCCTGCTCTGTTCAGGTGATTCATCTTCCTGTTACGTATTTCTCTGTAAAGTTTACATCATATGCCTAACAATTTTGATTTTACTAACTTTGTAATTATAAAATATAATTATTATTGATGTAAGTTTCGGTTTTCTTTTATCTCATTTGCATTCTTAAGCTATTTGTATCCTGACCAAAAAAGGCCCTAGAAAACTAATGTTCTTCCCTGTAAGCATTTGTAACTTACATGGTTAATTGCGTTTAGATTCAAATATGTTTATATTTGTTGTTAGTTGCATTTGGATTACTTGGGAACAATTTCGTGCATGCAGAGTCTTTACCTGCATATGGAATGAGGTTTTTTTGATTGATTTAGCAATAAAACTAGGGCTGTCGGTGGATACTCGAAAAATTTGAAATTCGTCCATCCGTATCCGAAAAGCGTACAAATATCTGATATCTGAAAACAAGGATGCAGATGCACGGATGTAGATACAAAGACATCCGCATTTGAAAATTATCGGTTCGTTTTTTTTCAAGATTACGGTTTAAATTATGTGTGTTTTAGTAAATAAAAGATATTTATTTATTGTTTTATTAAGTTAGAGGTTTAAATTGTACCACTAGATGCATATTAACTACTCAAAACTATCTATTATCATGTTTATTTTTAACACTTTAATAACCAATGAGATTGAAAAAAGTTTACGTTGAAATAAAAATTTTCATTTATGTTTCTTGATTTATCGATCATTAGTGAATAGGATAATTATCCGATATCCATCCGTATCCGCGAATGTGGATATCCGATATCGAAATATAATTCTGGATGTGAATACGGATACGACACTATTTGCATTCAAAAGTATCCGTTGACATGTCAGATAAAACCTTACCCTATCAGTGTATCCCAACATACAGACATTCTGGTAAGTTCTGTTTCAGTAATGCACTTTGTACACATATCATTTCCAGTAATAATATTTAAAGGATATAGTTGCTTTAACTCATATGTAGAAGTTTTTTCATGTGTTGGTGATCGACTCTTCAGAATTTTCAACTACCTGCTTTTCTTTAACTATTATTCCACACTGCATTGTTTCAGCTGCATGGATTTAATTCCACTTAGATTTCATAACAAGGATAAAAACCAGGTTATAGATAAAGACAACTTTAATGTTTGATAGCATATATCAACTATTACCAGGACTGGTCCAAAGGGCAGCCCACCAAGCCCGTGAGCTGGGGCAACCCACTGGGCCGGGGCAAAATTATTTAAAATTTGAGTTGCAAAATTATTTAAATATAAAATATTAGTTACAAACTTGTATTGTTCGGTGATTTTGTTCAGTGGTAACGGTAGTTTATACTGAGATGTGCTGAGTTCAAAACCTATAGGGGCAACATTTTTATGTATAAACATTTTCTGCAATAGATTTGCTCTTTGGGCCAGGACACTACATTCATTGGGCCGGGCCTGACTATTACCTACAATATTTGGTTACGTAGTTACATATTGATATACTCAACAGATTTTGCTTGTTAAGTATTGATAACCAAACAGTCGTTAGACTTGATAACCAAAGAGTCATTAGACCCGTCACAGATGCTAATTATTACCTATAGGTTTTGCTTGTTATGTATGGATTTCAAACAGTTAGCAAAACTTAAACTTCATTTATATGTGTTAACTCACTAGCTTGATAAACTTCTTAAAGGTTGTCTACACTGCAACATTGCTAGTACCACTTAATCTTAGTTTGATATAAATGCATAAAATTGTGAAGTACTGCTTAACTTGTCCAGTATATATTTTATGGTTTAGAAAAAAAAAATTCCAGTAAATTTTTAGGTATCGTCGACCTCATCTTCCATTGTTCTCGCAGGAAACAAATGTTGGAGCAAAATGAAAAGATGATCAAAGAGCTATTGGAAGAGAGGATACGTGACTGAGTATATGCTGTAGAGCAACTCAGATCTAGGCAAGAGGAAATAGAACGTTTTAAGCATGAACAAACAGAGAGAAGAGCGAGTTTAGTTTAGGATCGACTGCACAGTGAGGAGTGGAAATGAATCAACCACACGAGCAAAGCTAGAGCAAATTCAAGCTTAATCTCAAATGCCAGTTAAGATGCCTCGTGTGATGGAGACATTTCTTGTTAAACATTGAGTTCCATCCACAACATCGACTTAATAGTTGATTTTGTAACGTAATTGCCATAGTTGAGATTATTTTGCATTATTCATGTTAAATTTGACGAAATGTTGAAATTGATATTGGATAGGATATTTGGCTAATTGGGGTTATGTGAAGTGTGATATCGTGTTTTTATTACTTAAACTAGTATAAAATGCAAATGCATATTTAATAGTTGGAGATATTTAATTTTTATTTAATCAAGAAAATAATGGACGGGTGTGTTGTATGTGCATAAGCTTTGGTTATCACAGCACTTTTATTTCAAATAATATATGGTCGAAAATGTGATTATGGTGGAGTTTGCAAATTGATGGTGAGATTCCTTTGATAAATTAGGGTATTTGGAATTAAAAAAAAACACAGTGAAAATTTTATTCATTAAATTCTCTTTATTTATAGTAGAGGTATGTATATTTATAGTTTACGAAATTATATAAGTGGGCATAAACTATGATTGAGTTTGGAAATAATAAATAAGATAAAATATATTAGAATCATCGACATGTTTGCTTATGGAGAGCAAACAAAAAAGGACAGTAGATTCGTTGGTAAAATAGGTAGTGAATTCGTAATCAATTCATTGGTAATTTGTCGCTAAATTCAAATGAATATACCGACGCTTTGCTGACCAAAAATGAAGGTTGTCTGTCTCATTATATGGAAAGAAATGATCTCAAGTCAATTTTATGATGGTACATACAACCTCATCATATTTCTCCTAATTCCAGCAAAATGTCTTTCATTTGGAAATTCATCCTAAAATTTATTTAACTGGGTATTAAATAATATAGTTCGTTCCGGTAATAACACAGTCTTTTTGGCACGATGACTGGATTTCTCATGTTCTGTTGAGAGTGGAATGCAAGTAAGTATTTCGACATTTGTAATTTCAAAAATGCATTAATCTCCAGGTTATATATTTGCCAGACAATGACTTTCCATGGAACTTTAGTTTTAACCATCCGCTTGTAAGTAATACCTTGACTCAATTTGTAACTCTTTGCTCTAAGCTTGAGTTACATACCGTAGCCAACGGGAATGACATTAAAAATTAGGGTTGGGAAAATAACAGAATATACTCATCAACCTTGGTTTACAAATTTTTTAATTACTCACGAACTAAGTAAAAGATGTTTAAATTAATTTGGAATGCTAATTCTCCATCTAAACAAAATTGCATGTGTGGCTAATTCTATACAAGAAATTAAACACAATCGAATTTTTAAAGAAAAAACATTTAGTTATAGACAAAAAATTGTGTTTCTTATAACTCGAACTTAGAAAACATAACACATATATGCTATATGATTGTTCATTACTGTAACAACTCGCCTTGAAATAAGCTTAAATTCCTATCTAAAAAAGGCTCATCAAAACTTAGATCCATTTTAAAACTGGCTGTTGGTTGGTAAATAAAAACAATATAGAGCTATAACTATTTTTTTCAGAACTCACGGTAGAAGAATCAAAGTATAATAGCAAAATGTACCCATCTATTTCAAAATAACTTCAAATGCCATAATATAGAGCAAAACATAGTCTCCACAATAACTGTTACATCACTTTTTCAAAAGTATTCTTTCATGGGTACAATAAAAAGAATCATAAATACATAACAATAACTGCCACAAAGCTTTGCTCATGCCATCTTCAAGCATCGTCATTGTTATCACTCCATCCTTAACCTTTGTTGTAATAAGGAGTGAGTCATAACAACAAAATGTTTGGTGAATAAAAACCTCAAGCCTTATTATTTCAGTACTTGTGCAGTATATATCAAAATAAGAATATGTCTACGTCTTCTAAAACCATTTAATACTTCATGTAAGTAAAGGGACAAGCCCTCAAATAACCACTTAATACCTTCCATTCTCAAAGCAAGTTTTACAATCATATAACCCATAACTAACGTCATAAATGTCTAATAATGCGAGAGATAAAGCCCAAATCACTTAATACTTTTTAATAGAAAATAAGCAGACTCTGACCATTTAAGACCTCAGTTGAGGTAAGCCCCATCATTTAATACCTATCCCAAGGCAGAATCTACATAGGCATCTATCTAGCTGACATTGCACGGAAATATCTTTGGACACTTGATACTTCATATTGAAGCGGACCGTTTCGAGATATCCTTAACCATGCCTAAACCCAATCTCGACCATTTAATACTTCATTTGAAGAGAAAGACGAACCCTCAAACAACTACTTAATACCTTCCAAAAACTCGAAGCAGGTCCTTCGTTTTATGATCTGTACCCATACGATGTCTCACATTACCTCGACTATTCGTAAGTATCGGTAGCCAGATTAAATGGGCTAATTTACTGTAACGTTGCGATTTTTCGACGCTCGAAAACCGACATCAATACGTCCACTGTATCAACTGCCGAGCAATCGAATGCCGGAAAACCGTACTGTTAGGGTTAAGAAGAAGAAAAAGATAGAAGAAGAGAGGAAAAGATAGAACAGAACAGAAAGAAACAACAGAACAATATCAGAATCTCACAATCGCAGCGGAACAACATATAATAGATAAATGAATAATCTTTAAACAAAGAACTATATCAGTTATTACATTACATCACATTACATCATCAGAGTGTACAACAACAACAACAACAAACAGTGGAAAAGAAATACTATATACTAGTAAATACGCCATGCCATCCAACTTGCCTCCAGCAACTTCTGAATTCCAGAATATCCTGATAAACCTGACTCTTGACTACCCGAGTGGAAATTGGTGGGCATCTAGAGTTTAGGAAGGAAAACAATAAACTCCGAGTCAGTCATGCGACTGGTGTGAGAACTAAAACAACTTATTTTTAAAACAAAGTACAGGATAATTTTAAAATAGATTCGCAATGCTTTTTAGAAAATGAGACTACCATAAGCCTCCCGCACGCACACACAATGCAAACGCAGAATCAGAGGAGATTTCTCATTATGATAGTCAAAGATGCTTGATACGCATTAAAAAGAAATATTTGATATTATTACTAGTGCATAGTGTAGGAAAAATCATTTCGAAAGTAAAAATATAAATCTTAGCCAGCATAGGCATTTCGCACTTATGCCTACTATAGCTACCATGTTCAATAGCAGGTTACCGCCACATTCCATGGCAGGTTATACAACTAAAACCGTACAGGATTCGCATTGTTTCTTTGGATTTCCAACAAATGGTCAGGCCAAGGAACTTCCCATTGCTACATGGGTACGTCTCTGGAAAGACGACCCGAGAACCGAACTGGATCGTTGCCAACACAAGGCCGGGTTACCCCTAACTGGGTAACTACTGACACGAATATGTCATTCCCCAATCGTAACCGATCTTTATCCGAGGATCCTCGATTTCCAACAACCACAAAGCAATAAATTTGCAGCAACAACATAAGTTAAGTATCTGAGCTCCATACCATGATACCACCTCTATCCAGAAGGAATGACATACACTAAAGGGGCGCTACCCCCTAATAACCTTGCTACATCCTTCCTGTTTTCACCATTTCCGGGGTGTGAGGTCCGACGAAGTCTCGTCCACAAAGCCACGCTTTATACAAAAGTTGTGCTTTGATCATCAAATGCTCAACAACACTTCGTATGCCACATTACCAATTTGAGAATGTATCACTAGTAACCATCAACCACATAACCTCTAAGGGTGTTAAGCTAAGAGAATAAATTCTCCGCCACCAACGGAAATATATTTGATAGAAACCAGCTTTACATCTCAAATTGTAACGTCAGACACACATCCATACAAGTCCGTTCTGGGATCGAACGGAACCGAAGGCACTTACAAAGAAGTCCTTGCAATCCGGATATTCATTAATCACGACCGGACTTCCCATCACAAAGGGTAATAAATTTCTATATCGGGGATCAGCCGATGCAGATACATTCGACGGTAATCCTTCCGTTTTCACAAATATCCGGTCTTCAACACAGGTCATCAAACGCAATCCATAACGAGTATCACATATTCGGAATGGGTTATACGACCCCAAGGTCCTTTCCCGGCTAACCCGAATAGTGAGCGCTTATTTCATAAATAAGTGCAGCATTCAAATTCAAACAAATCACAACAAATACCTATTTAAAGGTAAATATTGATAGTCGGTTATTTAACTATCAATAGGCGTGTTCAACATCACCAAATTCCAAATAATTTCCTAAATTATTTATTTTCCAAAAATATCTTTACTAGATATATAATTTCCACACTTCAACCATTTGAAAACAAATTTCAATCATTTTCCTAACGCGGAAAAACTTTCATTTCAAAATAGTTCATTTAAACCAATTAAATAAATCCTTACCGATTTACTTTATATTTACTATCCAAATACGTAAATTTATTCCCACATTTCAAAAATAAATCAATGTTTATTTTTAAACAAGTTTCCCTTTCTTTAATAAATTCCATAGTGAATTTACAATTCCAAAATATCTATGAATATACGATTTCCAAATCGATTTCTAATATTCATTTTCAATTTATCTTTAAAAGATAAAATCTTAAAATATTCACTTCATATTGGAAAACATTTCCATACTTATTTAATAATAAGAAATTCACAAATCCATTTATTTTCAACACTTGGAAAATATTCAATATACTTAAATCGAAATTAAGTATATATTTCATTCTTTAAAGAAAACGTGCGCTTAAACACATTTATTTGAGTCAAAACGAATGTTGCGTAAAACATCGTTACGACAACCCAAAATCACTAGTATAGGGATTCGAAATTTAGATAGATATATAAATCCCAATACTATACAAAAACATTTCCTTTCGGAAATCATTTACTATTTACAGTGTTATAGTCCACCATTTCCTTCTATGTCTCGAAAACGTCTATTTCAACAATGAATGTTGAAATCTATGGTTTCGACACTTAATGCATCTTAAAACAACTTCAAATCGTTTTAATTCTATTTAAAATATCACTTCCCCAAAACACTTAAATATATTATTCACTGTCCTAAAATCATGAATATTCTTCGTTAACCAAATTCAACATTTTTCTACACATTTTGTTTAAAGGATTATCCACCGTCCAAAATCGTGAATATTTCCTTTAAAAATCTAAAATAATTGACCTATCAAAATAAACCGGTTTCGGATTTGTAAAGCAATGTTTATAAATCCCCATTTATATTTTTATAAGGACTTCAATTTACAAGATTTAAAAATCTTACTACTTATAAAATTCCATTTATAACCTCATTTTCAGCATTAACAGAACTTCTTTTATAATTCCATTATTTCGATTTATAAAATATATATATTATAAATCTCATCTATAAACCATTTATAGTTATTCGAAAATCTCAATTAAAATGCCAAAATCCGATTTATAAGTTAATTTCTTATAAATCTTTTATTTTACAAAAATCTTTTCATTTTATAATTTCACAATTTATAAATCTGTAAATTTTTATTCACTTGTGAAATCCATTTATACTTCATTTTAACACTTATAAAAAACTCGTTTTATAATTCCTATATTTTTTTATTTATAAATATTAATCTTAGAAATCTTTTATATAAACCGTTTATAATGATTCAAAAATCTCAATTTAAATAAACCAATCCTTTATAACAATTGAATAAAAATTTACTATTTTTATTTGTCTTCATTTCTTCATGTAATTGAAATTGAAATTCATGAATTTGAAGACAAATTTACTATTTTTCATGAATTAAAAAATTTATGAATTAAAAAATTGTTATAAAAAATAGTAAATTTGTCTTCACATGAAGAAATTGAAGACAAATTTACTATTTTTTATAACTATTTGAAGACAATTTCTTCATGTGAAGACAAATTGTTATAAAAAATAGTAAATTTGTCTTCACATGAAGAAATTGAAGACAAATAAAAAATTCATGAAATTGAAATTCATGAATTAAAAAATTCATGAAATTTACTATTTTTATTTGTCTTCACATTCATGAAATTAAAAAATTATTTACTATTCAAAAATCTCAATTTAATCTTAGAAATCTTTTATATAAACCGTTTATAATGATTCAAAAATCTCAATTTAATACTTATATAGCTCCAAAATCATACTTAAGTACTATTTTCCCAAAAATATAACTTTTATAACAATAAAATTATAATGTTTATTTATTCTAACAATTCAAAATTTAATAAAACGTATACTTTCAAAAATCACTTTAAAATTCTTTTTAAAATCAAAAATCATTATTTTAAAACTTCAAAAATGGATCCGATGATGCAACAGCATCAAATAGTCAATCACGACATCCAAATATCATATATCGATATGATAATCAACAAAACATCACAATATCTGTAATCAAATAAATACTGGTGAGGAATCCAGTTGGATCCCTCCAACCTGTTTCCCTGCATCCACAAACATTAGCACAATACCAATTCCGTTCCAGTACGGAATATCGCGGTATATGGGATTCATAAAATATTATCCGCTATTATGCGGCGCAATAGGGTCTCATCCGCTATATAATGCGAGAAATCAACTCCAAGTACATAAATAATACCAATTTCACTTTGCAGTGAAATATTCGCGGTATATGTTTTTAATAAATAACATCCGCTTAATATACACGTATAATGTCTATTTTAACAATCAATAGATAATAATTTATCATCCAGGCATACAATCAACAATTTTAAATCTAACTATTTAAAATTTAAATCGAAACTATTCAATTGAGTGAGAAGTTCTCACCTTGCTTTCAATTCAGTTTCCGCGTTTTATTTCGAATAAAATTAAACACGCGTTTAATTTTACCCGAAATTCTCACTAACTCCAAATGACTCCAATCCAGCTCCATAACATAGTGTTCGTCCATAGGAACCCAATGCAACTTGTTTCGTGCGTTTTCGACCTTGTATGAAAGAAACAATATTTTAAAGTTTACACGATTTATTATATACATAAATTAACAAATTTATTTTAATTTTTAAACCCACACCATCATAGCCGTCCAATTCCTATGCCCTAGATCTGGGTCGCACCACGCTAATCTTCCTTCTTCAAGTTCTTCCCCAGTGCACGCACGCGAGAAACCCATTCAAGCCGATCAAACCCTAATAGACGCAACCACTTCGTCGACATATACCTCGATCAGGACGCACCAAATTGAAGCCACTTGCAATCCTCACCTTCGGCCTGAGATTCGAGGAGCTCGGTCGAGCAATTTCACCAGAAAACGCGTGCGACTGTGGTGGGTTCGAGCTCGTTTTTCCGTCAAACCATTCGACTAAAATCCATCATCACCGTTGGATATATAGATCTCATTGTCCTCTCCAATATTGTAGTTGACATTTTCTTGGATTAATGTGTGGATTTGAAGAAAAATTGGGAGGAAGAAGATGAAGTTTCGGTCATTGATAATTAATGGTGGTGGCTAGCTTCAGTTTTAGGGTTAGGTTTTACTCTTGTTGCCAATGTGAAGACTTAAGGTCTTTTATAGAAATTCTTCCAAAAACACTATTCATTTCCAATTTTTCGAACTCCGAATCTCGCGTGGTGACCGGCGTTTTTAGGGTTTATCCCGCGTTCCGGACACAATGGAACAAGTTTCGAAAGCCAATTCGATCATCTGTGCGAGTTATGGAAATAAACGATCAATTTTAAATTAAACCGATTAAACGATTTTCTATGCGTTTTGGCTTGCCTCGGGCAAACGATAAATCCGATTGACACGAAATTTGAAATCTTACAATAATACAACATTATGGATCCGATGAAACTAGTTTCATCAAAATCCAAGACTATTTGAAAAATGGCTATTTTAACTCGTCAATTAAATATTAAAATATTCAATTTTCACAAATTAGCTTTTAGTTCAATTTTAAAAGTTCTATAACATCATTCTAACTTCAGTTCGATATAATAAAATTTTACAAATCATTTTTAATCATATTAAACCCAATTTTCAATTATTTCTGTAATTTCAGCTATTAAATTATGGATTTAATTATGCAATTAAATCCAGATATTCGAAAAATAAATTATTCGACTTATAAATTTCACTTATTAATATTTAAAAATCAATTAAATATACAAATTTTAATTGACAGAAATTTTGGGTCGTTACATTTACCCTACAGAATTGAGATTAACCTCATGTCGTTGCAATTACTTATCATAGGTGATGTTTCACGTCAGTCCCAAAGTCACACCGTTAGTAGCTAGATTAGCCGGGAAGACTTTCGTGTGTCTTGTGACTGACATCTCACCACTTATGGCTTAGTTATATTTTAAAAACTCTTAATATATTATCACACACCCCACCGTGTCCATTAATTAGGCTGTATAACAATTCCCTTTTATTTTGCCTTAGCAAATCAATTACCTTTCTAAGGGGGATTTAATGATAATTATTACCTAATTAACTACGCAATTATACATTATTATTGTATGCTATTTACAGTAATTAATATATATAAAAATACGCACCTACTATTTTCCACGCGTGCGGAGATTCCACCGTAACAAACGATTAAATGTCAAATAACAATAGTATAAGTCATTTTCTATATTATCATTAGTACCAAATTTCCAATATCCGTAATAAGGGATTTCAATATCCTTAACAAACGATTCAACGTTCAAATCCAAAATTGTAATAAACAGAATTGTACATAGTAAAAATTTCAACTCAATATATCACATCAAATCAAGAATAAATTCCAGCAATAATATTAAAAGGATATAGTTGCTTTAACTCATATGTAGAAGTTTCTCGTGTGCTGGTGATCGATCCTTCAGAATTTTTAACTACATGCTTTTCTTTAACTATTATTCCAGCCTGCATTGTTTCAGCTGCATGGATTATATATTCCACTTAGATTTCATAACAAGGATAAAAACCAGGTTATAAATAAAAGAAAACTTTAATGTTTGATAGCGTATATCAACCATTACCTACAATATTTGGTAACATAGTTACATATTGATACACTTAACAGATTTTGCTTATTAAGTACGGATAACCAAACGGTCATTAGACTTGATAACAAAGAGTCATTAGACCTGTTACAGATGTTAATTATTACCTATAGGTTTTTCTTGTTAAGTATGGATTTCAAACAGTTAGCAAAACATCATTTATACGTGTTAACTCACTGGCTCGATAAACTTCTTAAAGATTGTCTAGACTGCAACATTGCTAGTTTATACCACTTAATCTTAGTTTGATATAAATACATAAAATTGTGAAGTATTGCTTATCTGATTTGTGTAGTTTAAAAATTAACATTTCAGTAAATTTTTAGGTATCGTCGGCCTTATCTTCCATTGTTCTCGCATGAACAAATGTTGGAGCAAAATGAATAGATGATCAAAGAGCTATTGGAAGAGAGGAAACGTGACCAAGTTGAAGCTGCAGAGCAACTCGGATCTGGGCAAGAGCAAATAGAATGTCTTTGGCATGAACAAATAGAGAGGAGCGGGTTGAATTTGAAGATCCACTGCACATTGAACGGGTGGAGACGAATCAACTACATGAACAAATGCATGAACAAATTCAAGTTCAATCTCAAATGCAAATTAAGATGTCTCGTATGATAGATGGAGACATTTCTTGTTAAACATTGAGTTCCATCCACTACACTGAGTTAATAGTTGATTATGTATTTGTTTTTTCTTTTTGAACGTTATTGCCATAGTTGAAATTATTTTGCATTATACATGTTAATGAAATATTGAAATTGATGTTGGATATGATATAATTGATCATGTTTTGGCTAATTAAGATTATGTGAAATGTGATATGATGTTTTTATTACTTAAATGTATGTGTTTATAGTTTATTATGTGATATAAGTGGGCAGTTGCATAAAGTATGAATGAAGTTATAAATAATAAATACCATAAAAATACACTAGAATCATCGATGTATTTGCTGTTGGAGAGAGCAAATAAAAAAGGACAACAGATTTGTTGGTAAAATAGGTAGTGAAATCGTAACCAATTCATCGGTAATTTATCATTAAATTGCAATGAATATACCGACGCTTTGCAGACTCCTATTAAAAAAGAAGGTTGTCTGTCTAATTATGTGGAAAGAAATGATCTCAAGTCAATTTTATGATGTACATACAACCTCCGTCATATTTCCCCTGACTCCAACATGTTTTCTTCCTTTGTGAATTTCAGCCTAAAATTGATCAATATTCTGAACTTGGATATTAATAACATAGTTCATTATGTTAATAACACAACCTTGTGGCACGATGATAGGATTTTTCCTATTCCGTTGAGAGTGGAATTCAAGTAGTATTTTGACATTTGAAATTTCAAAAATGCATTAATCTCTAAGCTATATATGCCAGATAATGACTTTCCTTAGAACTTTAGTTTTAACCATCCCCTTGTAGGCGATAGCTTGACTTAATTGGTGATCCTTTGTTCTAAGCTTGAGTTATATGCCTTAGGCAACGAGAGCGACATTAAAAATTGAGGTTGGAAAAATAACGAAATATACTCATCAACTTCAATTTATAAATTTTTAAATTTCTCAGGAACTAAGCAAAATATGTTTTAATTAATTTGGAATGCTAATGTTGCGCCTAAAGCAAAATTGCACTGTGGCTAATTATACACGAGATATTAAATATAATTGAATTTTTAAATAAAAAAACATTTGTCATGGACAAAAAAAGTGTCTTTAGCTCAAACTAAGAAAGCATAACACATTTACCTTGTGATTGTTCATTACTGTAATAACCCATACCGAAATAAGCCTAAATTTCAATGCAAAAAAGACCCATCGAAACTTAGAATCATTACAAAGCGGATCGTTGATTAATCTATATATAATGAGAATACCTTTGTTTGAAACTTTGGAAATTACGTTAATACCCTTGCTATACATTAATTAAAAATAAAGCAACGGAAGGATGGTTTCGTCCTTGCTAAAAGAAACCAATGTATTTTTTCTTTTACACGTCCAATCGGACGTGCCATACTTACTGGTAAAAGTAATAACAATACATAGCTACTGGTGTGTAACCCGTGCGTTGCACACGTATGTTGTAAAAAAAAAATATTATAACTATTTTTTAACAATATAATTTATTATGTAATATTTGATGAATTTTTCTAGGATAAATGATTTATAAATTGAAATTACTAAATTTATAACTATGTATTTTTGTTATGACGTATATTTTTATATTTGAATAAAAATTAAATTATCATTTTTGTTGATAAAAATGAGTTATACTATTGATTTAATATTTTTTAGGATTCATTATTTGACAATTAAGTAAATGAAAATAAGCATTCTAATAAATTTTGAAATTAATATTTTTATAAAACTTCATAAATAAATATTCATGTACATATATTCTGAATTGATATTTAGGTTCTGATGCAGTTGACTAAAAGATAAATGATGTATACATTAAATTACAAATATTACTTGAGAGAATGACCATAAATACCTAAAAATAGAACAATTCCGAAGACTTAACATATTTGTATGCATTTATAGTTCTTTCAGCATATGTTTATCAAAATAATTATATGACATTATCAGAGTGATAAAAATTAGTTATTTAACTACTAAAAGAAATATTAAGTGAAAATAAAACCTGAAACGTTACACATCACATTGTCATTTTAATTATGTAAAAAAATGATTTTTAACCTATTGTTTCATACCTTACTATTTTTATTTTATAATAAAACCTTTCAAAAAATATTTAATGTTTATGTAAAAAAGATAATTAATATGAAGAAAATTATTTCTAATCAAAATATGGTATAATTTTTGTCCGTTAATTAACTCAGATTATGAATATAACTACTTAAAATGTTACTTTTTGTATAAAAACATAATAATTGAAATTATTTGTTCCTTTTCTAATATTATAGAATACAAACATTCATCACTTATTATTAATTGTAATGTTATTCTTCATAAAATATAATTTAATAATGATAAAGAGTATATTTAACCCATCAATTTTATGAAGGAAAAACGTTAGTACGTTTGTAATGATGTACCATTTTGAAAATAATTTTTTTGTATATATTTGTTTGTAATGAAATATCAACTTTAGAAAGAAAAAATTATGTATATATTTCTTTGTATTAAATAACTAATTTTAGAAAGAAATAGATTTAATGAACTTAAACATAAAAAAATGTAAAAGTATCTAAGATAATTTTGTATATAGTTGTGAAAATATCAAAGCATATGGACTTGATTGAGAATATAGTTTTACCATTTATGTCAGTACAAATGCGGTTACATATTGAATTATCATTTTTTATGATTTATTAGATCAATTAATAAATAATTGTTAATTGGATTTGGTTAAAAAAAATTTAAATCAAAGATCAATTCAAAAATATGGACTTGAATGTAAAATAATATAAAAAAACTTAGGAGGAATTCACAAATAATTGTAGAAATTATTGAATATTAGCATTTCAATGCAAAATGGTAGGAGAGAATATTAGCAGAACATTGTAGTAGTTTGTATATAATTGGAAAAATTTTAAACTAACTTAAATGAAAAAATTAGTTTTACCGTTTTTATCTATGTGAATGTGATACACATATTGAATTGTCATTTTAAATTTCTTACTAGATCAATTAATGAATATTCGTTAATTGTATTTATTTAAAAAATTTAAATTTAGGATCACCTAACTATATTTAATATATATGGACTTAAATGTAAAATAACAAAAAAACTTGGAAGAAATCTAAATAATTGTTAAAATTAGTGTTAAATTTTAACGATAGAAGAGAGAAGTAGAAGCATTATAATAATTATAATAACAATAAATTGTGAGGATGTGAAAATTAAATATCTAGAGAGAATTAAAGAGAGAGGAGGAAATTCCTAGAATTAATAAGAGAGCTTTAAATTCTTCTGCTTTACTAATATTTAATAGATTACTATTCTTTCAGAATCCACAATGAAAGGAATAAAGTATAATAGCAAATTGTACCCATTTATTTCAAAGTAATTTCAAATGTCAAAAAATAAAACATAACATAGCCTCAACAATAATCGTTACATCGTTTGTTCAAAAGTATTCTTTCATGGGTACAGTAAAAAGCATCATAAATAACAGTAACAGCCACAAGCTTTGCTCACGCCGTTTTCAAGCATCGTCTTTGTCACTCCTTCCTTAACATGTGTTGTAATGAAAGAGGAGTTAGAACAATAAGTGTCTGATGAATAAAAGCTTCGAGCCTTATTATTTCAGTACTTGGATAGTATATGTAAAAATAGGGATATATCTACATGTTCTAAAACCATTTAATACTTCATATAAGAAAAGGAGGCGGAGCCTCAAACAATCACTTAATACGTTCTATTCTCGAAGCAGGTTTCCCAATGCTATAGCTCATAACGAATGTAATTAATGTCTAACAATGCAAGAGATAAAGCCTACGCAGCTTAATACCTTTTAATGGAAAATAGGCCGACTCTGACCATTTAAGACCTCAATTGAAGTAGGCCCCATCATTTAATACATCATCCCAAGGCGGACTCCATGTAGCATCTATCTAGCTGACATTGCACGGAAATATCTTCGGACACTTAAATTATCTATTGAAGCCGACCTTTCCCATATATCTTTTACCCTGCCTAAACCCAATCTCGACCGTTTAATACTTCATTTAGGGAGAAAGGAGGGCCCTCAAACAACCACTTAATACCTTCTGAAATCCCCAAGAAGGTCTTTCGTCTTATGATCTATACCCACGACGATGTCCCACATTAGCCCGACTATACGTAGGTACTGGTAGTCAGATTAACTTTGTAGATTTATCGTACATAATTGGAACTAACCTCGCTGCATCGCAGTTACTTGTCATAGTTAATGTCTCAGACTAGCCTAAAGGCACACTGTAGGCAGCCAGATTCGCTGGGCAGACTTCCGTGTATCTTTTGACTGATCTTGCACTACTTATGACTTGGTCATATTTTATAGTACTCTTAATATATTATCACACACCTCACAATGTCCATTAATTAGGCTATATAAGAATTCCTTCTTATTTTTCCTTAATAAACCAATTACTTTTCTAAGGGGGATTTAATGATAATTATTACCTAATTAACTACGCAATTATATTTTATCATTGTACGTTATTTACGGTAATTAATATATAAATAAACACGCACCTAATATTTTCTATGGGTGCAGAAATTTCATCCTAATTAATGCTTAAATGTCAATTTTTTTTAAAATAATAAGACAAATCCCTTTCTGTGAAGGCCCAAAAATCCATACCCTTGAGTCGACAATAAACCACACATGTCTAACCCAAAGTGAACAAAAGTTGGATCATCAAGCGTAAAATAAAGAAAATAGAAGAACAGAACAGAATCTCACTCGAATGGAATAATATATAATATTGAACAAATATCTTTACAGCGGAAAACTTTTAAAATACATATGTCAGAATCTAACTAAATTCAACTTGGATAGCTATAAACCTCTGTCCTTACAATTGCCGACAATCATTAAGCAAATGCATAATAGCAACGGGTAATAGAATACGTCCATACGTAGGTGCATATCTCCAGCTCTCCTCTTGGAAACTCCAACCGTCTTTAACTAAACCTGGAACAACTTGGATCTGACCCGAGTATTGAAAATACCTAGATCAGTATGATAAACCAACATGAGAAAAACTCAAGTAATAAACGATAGTGTCATATATCATCCTTTGGAACAAAACTCTTTTGAAAAGAAATAGTATCTCATAGTGAAGGGCTGCTAGTTGATCATTTAGGGATAAAATCGCAATATACATATAGTAACAGTAGTCTCTTCGTTATGAAATATCCAATGCAAGGGCTATTCGCTACTAATCCTAACAGGATGTGGTAGGAAAGTACCTTCGGTTTCATTCACTACCAGAACAAACTTGTATGGACAAGTGTCTGACCATGCATTCTAAATCACAGTGAGTGGTCTCTATATAATGTATATGTCAGTGGTAGAGAAGACACCTTCTCTTAGCTTAATACTCTTTCCCGAGACATTCGAGCTCATGAAGTTATATGTTTGTAGAAATCAGTCATGTGACCATGGAATGACAATATGGCATTCAAAGTGAGATGTGCTATGTGTAGAGGTAATTGTTACCTCAAGCCTAATCAACCGAGAAATGACTGAAGTAGGGTTAGATGCGGCAAGGCTAAGTGGTTCGCAGCCATTAGGGTATGATCATCCCCTTCTAGATATAATTTTAACCGTTATAGAGTCAAGGTATTAATTAATGTGGAAATTATGCTAAGAGAGATCTCAGATAAAGGTTGGTAACGACCGGGGATGACATATTCGGTACTATCTAAGTGTAGAGGTAGGCCGGTCTTGTGTTGGTAGGGGAGAACATTACTGTGGTCCTCGCGACGTCCATCTAGAGATGTACCATCGGAAGGTAGTCCCTTCACCAGGTCATTTGTACACAACACCAAAAATGACATTTTGTAACACTTTTTTCGTTTCGATTTCTCACGGTTATTAGCATGGGAAATTTATCGCGGTTGTTACCGTGATATATAACAGTCACGGTTAGTACCATAACATAATCTGGTATTTTCATAAATAGTTCAAAGCATAGTGGGTAGATTCGCCAGTTTAGTAGCTATTGCTATCTCTGCCCTTTGTCATGGTTCTAACTTGCTCCTTCTTATTTCGCAAGCCAAGATTGGAGCTGCGTTTACCAACCCCTCCGCCTTCGACCTCGTTTCAGTGCAGGTATGTTTCACTTTCGCGTTTTGTCTTGCTGTTTATCAAATTAAAGATGAACGTAACCATGCCAGGCCCGATTTCGATTATCCTTCTAAACTTTTGTCGATCTACATCTCTAGTTTCCAAATCTATGTCAAAGTCGAGATTCAAAAACCAGGTTTGCAGTTTTCACTTCGACAATTACACCGCGATTCTAGTCCTATTCGTCGACAGTCAATGATTACCATAACTCTCATATCCATATTAAAATGTCTTTATTATGCCCAGATCTAGTGGAAATTGCCCCTGAAAATAACCAAGATTGCCTGCCTAATTTGAAATAGATCCGTACTGGACAGCAGTTCCAGCCTACGCTTTCAGTTAACGTCTTTCGTTCTCACAGTAGAACCCGATCAAGTACAGTTTAACCCGATGCTTTTGCTTATTCTTGCAATCCAAATATTCTACATCTGAAATCGATGTAAGGCAAAAGGTGACTTGTGGAAAGCGAGAGCAGTTGAATGTATGTTTAACCAATTCAGGCCATATCCGTATGAACACCTTGATTGTAGATTTGTTGCGTCTTGATTTTAGTGTGAAACATAAAACCAAATCAATAGAAATCCCCATCTCTCTTACCATTGTGTATGGAGTTTCAATATGCATGTGTGTGCGCGCGTCCGCATAACACACACATTTATAAATTACATGTATGACTATAGAACTTCTATATATGAAAACCTTTGTTTTTTCCTCCAACATGTGTGCTAAAGTGGAGTTTTAATATGCGTGCATATGCACGCGTCCGTGTAACACACACACATTTATAAATTATATACGACTACAGAACTTCTATATATCAAAACCTTTGTTTTGTTCTCCAACATGTGTACTAAAGTGCTTTTAAAACGTATTAATGTGTATTTAAAGTGCATTTGAAATGTATTTAATGAGCGTTTAATGTGTATTAAAGTTACAAAATTCACTAAAATTGCCAATATTATTTGATGGTTTTGGGCATCTTTCTTATTTTGTATTTGCATATTATTTGACTGATAGCGTGGATGATTACGAGATGCCAACAAACTTCCAGTCAGTTTTAAAGGAGCAATCTAACTTAACAACGTTGTTGGAATGTATTGAATCCAAATAGATGAGCTTGATTGGAGTAGTAGTTGCTTGTTTTGTAACTAAGGGTGTCACAGCTTGCTCGAAACATGAGCGTGTTTCAGCGACATTTGTGATTGTACCCAAACTCTCGGTAACAATAGTTCAGTATTATACTACAATCACTGCTTTTTCATAAATAATATAGCTATGGTTGTGGTTAATGCCCTTGTACTTTTGAGACTATGTCATCCTTTCAAGGTCAATGTTTGTTTGCTTTATAAGTTTAGTATTATACTACAATAATCCTTTCAAGGTCAATGTTTGTTTGCTTTTCATTTGATTTTCTCCTTAGTAGCATTGTGAAGAGGCAGGGCCATTTTGGTTATCTTTGGTGGTTTGTTCTAGAGTGTCAGAGTGCAGGTATGCCTACTTTTTTCTATGACTACTTCTCATCCCTTGGCGATTGCTTTGCAACGAAGGGGTGAGACTTTGACGTTGCTGGTGGTGCTCACTTGACTTATTAGCAATTAACGATACCCCTTTCGTTCCTCGTTCTACTGGTAGTACATCATTTTTTTGCCTGACTTGAACTCTGTGTTTTTTTGTGATACTTATCTCCATGTTTGGAGATTCTAGTAGTGATACAGGTTAGTAGTGATATTGTACTTGTCATGCTTTGTTGGCTTATTGCCTACATTTGGCAGTCATTGTCATTGGTTATTATATACATGATTGAAGTCGTTGCTGGGTGGTGGCAAGCTCTGGTTTCTGAATGTTATGTTCTTTGGTTGGTTAGTAATGGTTTTTCTTATTGGATTTTTGGTTTCATTATGGAAAAGGTTGCTACTGCTGCTTTTGGTAGGCAGCGGTTCTGAAAATTGTTTCTTTGTTGATTGCTCGCATATCTTTGGGTTAAATTTACAGTTTATACTATTCTGGAAATTATGTAGCATTGCTACTTAATGCAGATGCATGGGACAATGGTCTTTTTGTGACGCCCCACCACTATACCCACGCTAGCCAAGAACACTACGGTGTAGTGCTGTCAACTAGCGCGGAGAATAAGGCTGTTGAGGAGCGACCATCCGTGTAATTTCTTATCACACGGTGGCTATAAAATAATATTCGGAAACAAATATAGAAGTAAGCATAACATGCGAATCAATCACAGATATCCATATCACAAAGGAGGAAAGAGATATGAATATATATCACATAAAAGTGTACATCAGAGTAGTGGTCTAAAAAGATCCACGATAATACAAAAGAATAGCAACGCGTGCTATACAAAAGAATACAACTATGAGTCTATATCTCAAGTGTAAACAACAAAAGCTGCTAATCTAAACAAGTAGCCAAAAGTCTGAGTAGTGAATCACTGGGGGAGGAGTCAAGCAGTAGCACCTGTTACATCTCGGTCTGACCCGAGTATTATTTATAAGAAAATAATAAACGGATCAGTCTAGCTATAAATATCAGATGGCATGATATAAAATAAAAGATATGGCATAAACATAAAATATCCATACTGACATACTACTATAAGTATGCAAATAATGATCAACAGGAGATCAACCGATAAGAGATAAATCAATATCACAAGAATCTTCTCAAAGATCCAAAGAGGGCATCATACCCTAAACTTGTACTCATGACAAGTCAAAGAGATAAATTCCAGAAATCAACACAAGAAATCCAGAAATCATAAAAAGGGAAAGAGGCCTATCACATGACGGTCCGAAGACCATGGGGAGCTACCCCATATGGATGAGTCTGAGTCACCCGAATGAGGTCAAGGCTAACCAAAAAGCAAAAAGGTATGTGTGAGTGGAATCACACAAGTGGTGTCTAGCCTAACCTTGCAATGAAAGAGACATCGCGCAATTGCTAGTCTAATTCATAAAGCGATCATCAAGATCAACGAGAAGTGTCAATTACACTAAGCTAGTAAATATAAAAGTTTAGCTTCATGTCCCATAACCACTTGTTTAACTTAAATATTTACGAACAAACTGTAAATCTTCACTAATAAAATTGTCACAAGAGGTTCAATCGAACAAGTCCAAGAATTAACCGACGAAGTGAACGCAAGCGTTTCATACCACTTGTTTTACTAAGCCGTTTAATTCGATTTCTCATCCGAGTGAGGTAAAAGTTTGTATATACTAGTAGATTGGAAAACGGTTTAAGAAAAGAGCTTTGTTATTGAAAATAGAGTTGAAATCATTTTGTTGAAAGAGTTTTGATATTTACTACTAGTTTTGAAACCTTTATATTTTAAAGTGACAAATCACAGAAGCGATTGTAGAAACAATCAATCACAAAGGTCACATTCGAAGATGTGATAAAAATCCAAGGAAATCAGCTCAGCAAGTTCTGTTGAATATTTTTCAGATAAGATCCCCTACGGAGGGGAGGTCCGGGGGGGTGGCAACCCCCCAAGGTGGGGGTGCGGGGGCAACGCCACCGCTTACGGGGTTCGACCTGCCCGGTTAGGTCGCGGGGGTCCAGGGGGCAGCGCCCCCGGCGGGGTGCGGGGCAGCGCCCCGTCCAAAACGGTACGACTTAGTGAAGACAAAATGAGGTCTAACGACCTAAGAGGGATAGGGTCGAGCGACCTAATGGTTGCAACCTAGGGGTCTAAGGGGCACGACCTAGTGGTCCAGCGACCTAAAGGGTATAGGTCATGCGACCTAAAATGGGTTCGCGACCTAACATTCAAACGACCTAAAGAAATTAAGGAGCCGAGCGACCTATAAGAAGCAGCGACCTAAGAAGAAACGAGGCCCAACGACCTAGGGGTTAGGTCATGCGAGTTAAGAAGGTCGGCGACCTAACAAAGATACGCGACCTAAGAAAGAAACGCGACCTAAAGGCACGCGACCTAGCGACTTAAGAGGAGAGCGACCTAAGTGTTACGACCTAAGAGTCGAACGACCTAGCGTGGAAGCGGCCTAAAAGCCAAACGACCTAACGACCTAAGGTCATACGACCTAGCGACCTAAAGCCATACGACCTAACGACCTAAGGTCATACGACCTAGTGCAACACGCGACCTAAAAGGTACGCGACCTAATGCGGCCGAGTGGTTTAAGGTCGGAGACGACCTACGACTTATAAAGGTAGACGGTTGAGCGAGCTAATGAGGTCCAGAGTCGAGCGACCTAGCGACACGGTGTGTTGAGCGACCTAACTCAAACAAGCAGGGCGATTTAAAAGAGGCGCGACCTAAAAGAGGCGCGACCTAAAGGAGCGCGACTTAATGGGTTATATGACCCAACGACCTAAGCCACTAACTCGCGAGCGACCTAAGTCCTAGGTCGTGAGCGACCTAAGTCCTAGGTCGTGAGCGACCTAACTGCGAGTGAGCAAAAATGACCAGAGTCAAAGCAGAGCGACCTAACGACCATACGACCTACGACCTAAAAGGCTTGCGACCTACGACCTAAAACCGAGTGAGTCAAATACGAAGGCCGTGACTTTTCCACCCCGAGCGACCTAATGAAGACAGAACGACCTAAGAGCAGTTTTTCACCAAAAACACTAAAAATTGGAGTTTTTCGCCAATCCAATCCAAACCAAATGCAAATGTGCATGCAAAAGTGATAGGGAATCATTCCCAACAGTCCAATATAGTTATAGACTAGATTTGTGAGATAAAAATCTCACCTTTGCTCCAAAACCCAATGAAAATGAAGAACAAAGCTTGAAGGCAAATGGAGAAGCAACCACAAGCTTGAATCCGATGTCTTCTTCTTGAATTTGGAGTTGAATGTTGGAGTTGCAATAAAACAAAGACTTTGGAGTTTTAATTTCTCATTCCATTCACCATTTTTGTTGAAGCTTTAGTGTTAGGAAATGAAATGAAGCAATGAAGAAGAAGGGGGGTGGAACTTGGGCCTAATGGGCTAAAAGTCCAAACCAAAGGCTCGAGTGAAAAAGTGGTGAAATTCCACTAACCCCAAACATATCAATGTTTATACTTAGAAGATTGCAATCGACATTTCGAACTCAATGGAAGTGGTCTCGAGTCCTAATTTGACCGTTTGCAAAAAGTAGCTTTTCGGACCAAAATCCGATTAACGAGTTAATATTTAAATAAAATATTTAAATACAAACTCGATAAATATGCGGGTTGTTACACTTTTTTTCATGTTATCGAAATTTTTTGTTGTTCTGTTAGTTTGCTTTGAATGTATATGTATCGGATGCTCCCTGCATGGTGCTTATAAAGTAAATGTGACTGCTTGCATAGCTTGTTAGTATGTTCCCATCCTACGTGGAGCTTGATAGTTGCTGAGGAATCTTTGCTTCACACCTGTATTAATTAAATGAAGTTAAATCCGTTAGTGCTGACAGTTAAACAAATAATTTTATTATATTTCATTAGAGGACATCAGATAACATTTACAACTTCTAGAAAATAGTTACGAGATCAACAATTCCAGCAGGTACTAGGTATATATAAAACCATCCTTCTAATGCAGCAGAGATAGTATATTTCAATGCAAATGCAGGTGACATGCAAGTATGCAGGTATGTGTGAGCTATATCTTAAAACAAAAGAAGGAGAGTTATTGCCTAGGCGTCTTGCGATTGATAACTGACCCAAAGATATTGATAAAGTTCAGTGGGAGGGGTTCATCGACATTGAGTATGCTGATAAGAAGAAAAAACAATGCAAGACGAATGCTGATAATAAAAGAAAGAACACCATAAATCATACATTGGGAAGAAAATCTTATACTAGACTATATGAAGAATTGGTACGTAATAAGTCTTTGACAACTAATCACGATAATATTGTATAATTGTTTAATATATTTACATTTATTCATGTAGGAAACTGATATTCCCGAGTGTAAAATTACACGAGAAAAGGCATGGAAAGTGGCGCACACAAGTAAAAATACCGGAGAGGTGCTTCCTTGCGCCGCTGAAAAATATGTAAGTCTTTGATGTATAGCTTTGGTAACATATAAGAGGCTATTAGGCTCATGTGTACATTTTGTATCATTTTCATTTCAAAGACAAGCCTGCCTTTCTAAGGAATTAAAGAAACCGGTGGAAACTTTTCACAACTGCATGGGCATTTTTAAGGAATTAAAAATAGTACATCCACTTTCTGGAATATTACTATACTCATTTAATTTACTGCTTTGTACACCTAAGTATCCATATTTCTATAGTCAGTGAAGTTTTTCTGTTTTAGGGGTAGGAATTAACCAATCATGTTTAGTTGAGTTTGTATTCATGCTTATTGTTCTTTTTATTGGATCTAATTTATCTCCTATATATGGATGTTTTTATATATGTTATATTGTATCCTTCACACACGGGTTTATCAATATTTTTAGCAAATAGCAGCTGTAGAACATTCTTGTGCATACTAAAGGACATTCTTTCCGTAGGGTGGGTTGAATATGTTAATTTTGCTTTATATTGCTGCAACTTTTGAATTTTCATCTGGCCATATGCTATTTTTATAATGCATATGGTTTAAGAAGGAACAGTTATGTTTGTTTAACCAATATTTTTAGGTTTTTAAATTTAAGAATCATATATATATATATATATATATATATATATATGAATCCTATTGAGGTGATGCCTTCTCACATATGTCACATATCCATATCCATAAGAAACCATGCCAATACTAGTTGGTTATATTTGATTGTGAATGATTTACAAAATTGGTTTGAGAAGTGTGCATCTTTAAAGCAAGGTTACGTCTGATAAGCAGTACCTATATTGTAACATTAAGAGACATAACAGTAATGATACTTTGAAATTTGTATAGTAGCATGGTCTTTCAGACAGCTGTTGCAATAATGTGATTTAGGAAAAAGTTAATAGAACTATAAGTTGTCCATCGAATCTTAAATGTTTGTCCAGTAAATACTTTACTCTAGTATGTATACAATATCAAAGTGAGCGATTATTTGCAGTAGAAAAAGAAGGTAGAACACCATTAGTAGGGTGGAAAATTAGTAAACTGACTTGATTACTTTTACAAATTTGTGTGTATTGTGTAAGAAAGTAAAGATTAATGTATAAACATAGGAGTGGAAAAAAACTGACTTGGTTAAAAAAATTAACCTTGGTACTTTTGTTTGACGACCAGATTTATGAATATTTGGTTTTTTTGTTTGCCGACCACATTTAAGTGTACTGGAGCTTATTGCTCAAGAGAATCAAATAATTTGATGTCATCCAAATAGTTTGGTTTTCGATTCTATAAAGCAATTTTTCAAAAATGATGGTCTTTTGACTCACATCTTTAAGTTGATGGATGAGATAGTTCAAATAGAAACTGCGATGGTCTAAATTGGGTTAATGACATTTAAATTAATTGAACAAAAGAAAAAAGTATGGCTTACCTGAAACTGAACTCTTACAACCACATATAGGCTATAGAAGATCTCTTTCCTCGTCTCTACAGTATTAGATAATGTTTGATCATTGTCAACAAAATTTTCTGGCATAGGGTACCTGTTTGAAATGTCAAAATATCTACAAACGAAGCTGTTTGTTCTGCATATATGTCTTCCATATAAGCTTCCATAGCATACAATCGAATGTACATGTAATTTATGAATATGATTACAAATGAAAATTAACATATCCTTGAAATGAAGTTGTAGTGTTCAGGTGATGTTAATGGTAAGTACGGCACTGTGTAGGGTACGTAATGTTGATGGTTATGTAAAGTTACAGAGATGGAGGTTTGGAACAACAGTGCATGGATGTTGTAATGAATATGGTGATGAAGTTTGGAAAGTTGCAGGATGGTGAAGATGGTATTGTGTATTGAGCATGGCACTGGGTGGATGATATATGGTTTATGTAGGATGAAGTTTGCCAAGGCAGTGGAGTTTGGCAAGTAGTGATGAATTGTGGTGAGGTTGTAGCAGGGGATGATGGCTGGAGGTGGTACAGAAAGGTGATCAGTTATTTCTTGTGGGAAATTGAAATGTGGATGAAGTGTGATGTATGCGATGTTCAAAATTGATATGAAGACAGTGGGGGTTTTTGCAGTGTGTAATTGATGTTGCAGCAAAGAAGTTTGTATGTTGTGGTGTGTAGTGTACTTGTTTGGTTATTTGGCGAAGTCTGTTGTTGGATGGCTGCAGTTGTTTATTTATAGGGGATGTGAATGTTGGTCAAAGGTAGAAGGGGTTTGCTTTAGTGGTTGTGGAAGAATGGTTAGGGTAATGTATGTACATAGCATTTTTCTGGAGTGGGTGGAGCAGTATTGCGGTAGATGTGCACTGAAATATGGTTTGTGATGTGTTGTATGCAGAGATAATGTAACGACCCGTTAAATTTGGTAATATTAAATGAATTAATATAATATGTTCTAATCTAATTTAGAATGAAATAAAGTCTTAAGATTTTATTTGAGTAAGTGTAGAAATTTGTTATAGTAATTGGAATTTAAAGTAACAATAAAATTTATGACAATAGATTTGTATAATGTAAATTGTCACATTTTGTTGAAAGTTAATTTTAAGAAACATACAAATGTTGAATCAGTGGATATTAATAAAAATATTTACTAGAATGGAATTCAATTAATATAAAATAAACATTGGTGATTGTACATTTGGTTGTAATTATAAATAGAGACTAAGTAAAAGTGACCGTTGAATAAACCAATGCAATATGTGAAGGTAAGTAATTTTCATAAATGGTCAATAATAAACGCACTTAAAAGGGTAATAAAATTTGTTTGTTTAGGTGATTACGTATTGATAAGCTATAACTAAATTTGCGGTTTGGTAGTAAATGGGATATGAGAAGACAAAGGCATTTAGAAAGTAATAGATGGGATTCATAATAACAAGTAGTAAATTTATGCATATATTTGGGTGTTTGCCATAATTACCAAATTTTACCATTCATATAATTTATTTTATTAAAGTCTATAGCAACATTGTTGTTAATAATGTTGTTAGTGAATTTGGATATAAAAGAATGACAAGTGTAGGTTAACCATTTATTTTATTTTGTTAAGAATGGAAATAGTTTGAAATAGATCTGAATAGATTTTTTTGGGTTGTTTATGTGCCTAGTTAATAAGGGAGAGTTTATAAAAATAAAAAGGAATGCACAAGTGAAATGTATATAAGCAAAGGTTATTTATACCCACAAATTTGTTTAATTACTGTATAGGAGATTTAAATGTATAGTTAATTATGAATTGTAGAAACGGTTATTTAATCTAATTGTTGAAAAATTAGGTGAAATATAAATAGGGAAATAGCGTAATTGTTGCACTTGAATAAAAAATAAATTAAAGAATTTATAACAAGAATTTAAATTTCCTATGTGTTTATATATATTGGTAAAATTGTAACTATATGGGAATTTAGGAAGTAAAATAAATGGCAGTGAGGGATAACCAATTTAATGCAATACAAAGGTGATTGGAACGACTGTTGGGTTTAATGGAGTATATATAAATAGTGAAAATCATTATAATCTCTTAATTTAATACGATTGTTTAATTTAGTACTAAAAGAATAAAGTTGAAATAGTATTAGTGTAATAAAAACTTTAATAGATTGCAATTGTATTATGGAAGTAAATTGTTAATAAATGAATGTAAATACTAACAAATTTATGGAAATAAAATATAAAGGAATGTTGGATAGAACATAAGTGAATGAAATTTGATAGTACGTTAATTTGGAGGTAAATTTAAGAAAGAATAACAACCATTATAAATTTCCTAACTTATTTGTCAATGAATGTATTTGGGAATAGAGTTCTTTTATATGTTGGATAGTTATAATGTTGTTATTAAGAATGAACGTTACTTTATTAAGCATAAATATAGTAACGGAAGTATGAATAAATTTATAGAAACGTAAGACTTACTTTAAGGTAATATTTGAGTGTAGACTTTTGAAATAGATTTGACAACAATAATTATTGTTCGTTACCTATCTTATTTGTTTTTAAGTTTATTTCGAAATCAAATCCCAAATGTATTCACTAAATTTTTGCAGTTGCGTAGTTTTGGTTTGTAATTGCAGTAGTTAGTTCTATAAGGTGAGGTCTATACTAATTTTATTTTAATTGGACCATTGGTTGATATAGACTTTAGAAAGCTAGATTTATAATTTTTAATTTGAGTATTTAATTCAACAAATGGTATTTATTATTACAAATAAAATGGAATTAAACGTAAAATATTAATTAAAATGGAATTTGTAAACATTATAGTGAAATCTTGAACTAATGTTAGTAGCATCTTTATTTTAGGTAAAAGTTTAGAATATAAAGGTTAAAAAAAAAAAATCTTAAGTATGGGTTTTGAGGATTTAATTTATAAAATTCTTAAATATAAGAAAGTGTAGAAATTAATATTGCAATTAATGTACTTGTCAATCTTAATTCACAGCCAGGCTTATTAAATCATTTAAATTGACTATAAATTATATAAGCGATAAAATTTGGGCAATTATAGAGCTTTAATATAAAATTGGATTTTTATAATTTATTTAATTTATTTAATGAATATCAAAAATAGCCATTTTGGCCACGGACTCGGATTTTGACGAAACTAGTTTCATCGGATCCGTATCGGTGAATTATTATAGGGTTTCAAGTTTCGTATCGATCGGACCTGTCGTTTGATCGTACGGATGCGAAACGCCTTGAAAATCAATTTTATTAAAATCAATTTGAAATCAATTTGGAAATTTTGTTTTCAACATAACTTCTTCATACGATCGTATTTGGACGTGAAACTTCTTCCATCGCGTTCAGAATATTTTAAATTACATATTTGGATATATAGATTTACGAAATTTCGTTCCGGAGGCATAGCGGGCTTTTTGGGCCATAGTTTATTCCGCACGTTCATTCTACTGTCTATCTACGCTATCTCTAACCCTCTATATAAACCTAGCTACAAGCCCTAGCCTCCATCTAATTTCTTTTCATCTGCGCGTATACTTTCTTCAAGCTCCTCTTCTTCTTCAACGGGGGCTAACCCTAGATCTAGTCAGTTCAAAAAAAAAAAAAAATCAAATTTAAAAAAAAAAAAAAAAAAATTTGGATCTGCAGCAGCTTCTGGTCGCGCTTCGGGTTTCAGGGGAGAAAACCCCAGAGCAACTTCGGGTCAAGAAGAAAATGACTCGGGTCGCTCCGGGTCGTTTTGGCGAAAACTCCAAGCAAGCACCGGGGAATTGAGGCGGCGCACCGAAGTCGAACCCGAAGTCGACCCAGGACCAGAATTTTCATTTTTCAAATTTTCATAACTTTTGCATACGAGCTCGGATTCGCGCGCGGTTTGTTTTGATGGGATCGTATCGGAATTTCCGACGTTTTAACGCTGGTTTGGACAAATTCTGAGACCGTCAAAATTTTGGGTTTAAATTGGATTTGAATTCAATTTAAATTCAAAAGGTGAGTGTTTTAACCCACTCACAACTACTAGAAGCTTTTATGTTTGTTAAATTAATTTTAGAAATGAATAGAAATTTATTTATGAGTATTTGGCATGTTTATTTCACTCATATTTGTTGAATTGCATTTATTAAATTTAACTATTAATTTAATTTATTTATTTCGTTTTAATTGATAGTTAGAATATATTTGTTTGCCTATAAACTGATAGTTAACAGTTATATAGATTATTACTGAATATAAACTGTTAGATTAATAGTTGTTAAATTTAATCTGAATAAAATTGCCAGTTATTACCTGTTATATATTATCAAATATAAATTGTTATTGATTGATATTGCTTGATGATTGTGATTGGATGATGGGTGATGTTGATGGATGTTTTATTGTATTTCATAAAATTGCAAATTATCATGCATATTTCATTTCATTCGGGATTGTGGTTTGAAATGATATATAACCGCAAATTTTTATATCTTTTAAATTGCGGATTGAAATGATAAATATCCGTATCACTTGACCATAGGATAGAAAATTATATACGGGCACCGCGGTCTATATATAACTATTTTTATGTGATTTCTATGGTTTGGATGGAATACGGTTTCTAAAAATCTTAAATTTTATATTGTATAAATATTATTCTTCCATATATATACATATGAAGTTGAAAATTTTGAAACTAAAAGGTGTATAAAAATCTTTATTTAAAAATGGAAAAAATTTAAGAAAATGGAGTTTAATAATTTATATCATATGTTTAAATGTTAAGTTTGGAAATTTTAAGATATGATATTTATAATTGGATTTTTCCCAAAATAAATTGAAATGAATATTCTAGTATAATTTGAATTGGGAAAATATATATATTTTATTACTAGAAATTGAAGTCTTATTATTTATGGATTTTATGTGAATATTCAAGACTAATTAATAGAACAATAGATCTGTTGAAAGAATAAAATCCAATTTTAGTTTGAAATATTGTTACTCAAAATGGATATACGTATATATAAATAAATTGAAGTGGTTTTGGAACTTGAGAGAGATAATATAAATTTTGGTTTAGACTTTAATAAAGAAATGTATTTGTAAAGCCATGAGAACTATTTTCTTTACAAAGTAACATTTAAGTTAAACCATTTAATTCATATACCGTTGAATGTCCAAACCATTCAAGTTTTTTTTTTATATAGAAGTTATGGTTTTAAATTATGATTTTCAAAATACTATGCTTTGAAAATATTTGATTTTCAGACGATATGAAGTTAAAGCATTTTGATTTTGGAAAAGAATTATATTTGGGATAAGTGATAAAATATGGTTTTGGGTTTTGAAATGATATCGTATTCATGGTTATGAAATGGAATGTTTATTCTGATTTTTAAAGTATAACCTATTTTTAAATGACCGCGGTGTTATAATAACGATGGGTTGGCAAAGAGACCGGGATCGGATATCTGACATACTCTCTGTCGATACCGAAAACCACTTTGACTAACCGTGTACGCGGTGGAGATTCCAGAATGAAGTAGGTGGTGGCGACGTTTCCTGTAAGGTAAATACGTGGACCCGACTCCCGTGAGTTGGCATAAGGTGGCTAAAACAGGAGCGATTCTCAGGCCAATGAGGTCATTCCTCTGATCGGACCCTCCTCTTCGATATTATACTTTGATTTTGGATTGATTCAGTGGCCACTTCTATATTTTGATTTTGGGGAGTTAGTCCGAGGTGGGCGGTAACTGCGGCTACGCGTTTCCACCAGCCTGGATAGCAATTGGTATATCTACCCTGGCATTGCCTAGTTGTGCCGTGTCACCTACCATACCGAGCCTTTACTACGAGTTTCTATTTGTGTCGTACCTATGGAGTATCCTCTGGTAGCTTCCCGATCAGGAGGTATTACGGTACTGTATAGACTATTGGCATTATTTGTGTTAAGGGCTATATGGGTAACCCCTTAACGCTATTAAAAAGTAAGTTTACTTTACAAATAGACACTATTATAATAGCGCAATATACTACATAGTAAATAGTTTAACGGATCCTTAGGAGATGTAAATCCCGAGCATCTCTTGAGGTACTGCACTCATATTTATTTCTGTTAATTTAACTCACATAAGATCTTTTAGTTCTGACTCGAGTGTTTTTGTCTTTTCAAATTCGCTCGGGTCAGTCCGAGCGTTTCAGGATCGAAGACTTTAGCTTTGAAGGACGAAGACGAAGGAGTCGTATTATTATTATATATAGTATTGCACCACACTCTTTCTATTCCGCTGCATTGATTGTATTGGTATGTGTAACTCTGATATTTATTGTATAAAGCAAATCAAGTGTTTGTAAACTGTTTTGAACTGTATATTTATTATTATATTTTATCCTTCCGCTGTAAGATTCTATTTTGTTTTATTTCTTCTCTGTTTTTCTTATTTACCCCATAACAATCCGCCCTTGCGTATGCTTTGAATTGGCACGTGTGTCGGTTTAAAGTGTGCGAAAAGGCGGCATGTTAAAGTTGGTATCAGAGCTTTGGTTTAGCGACAAACTTGGCTTTGTGGGGTTTGACTCTTTGTTAATAGGGTAGTAATACCCTATGGGAGTCGCTGAGTGTATATATATGAGAGAGCGTACTTGTTAGTATTAATAAAAGATTTTGATATTGTGTTAATCTGTTCCGCTTTGTATTTATAAATTCTGGTTGATGCATGGGACGCTATGTCATCAATAGGGATTTCTAAACACTTAATAGGACAGACCGACATAATATTTGTTTTAAAATAGGTGAATGAAATAATTTTGCCTATTATATTTTCTATATATTAAAATATTTTATAAAGATATATTTTGGTTGCTATAGTTGGGTGTTAGGTAATAAAATTATTTGTAATGAATTAAAGCTAAGTTGAATTTTAATAAATCAAATTGGAGATTTTAGAACTTAAGTCCGGGATTTTTGAAATCTTCTTTCAAAGGATTTATGAAGTATAATGATTTGGTTTATAAATATTTTCTTATATAAATATTTAGTATAATTCGGAAAAATTGTTTTAAAGAAGATTTTGGAGAAAATAAGTTTGTACTTTCCTCTCTGTCGCTGGAAAATAATTTCGGTGATGACGGCCGCATCATCGACTTTCATTTTCGAGTTTCGAAGGGAAATGCCACTGTAGTAAGTTCTACTGCAGATTTGTTTGAAATTATTTAAAATTTTAATTGTTTAAAGGTAATTAGAGATATAAAAGTTGTAAGAAATTAATTATCTATTATTTTAAAGTAATTTTGGAATTTGACCCGGTATTAATTCTTGAATTTCCATTAATTAGTTGTAAAAAAAAAAAATTTGAGGTTAGTAAAATAAAGGTTAAGTAATCAATGAATTAAAAGGGTTGAGATTAAACTTGTATAAGTTCTTTTGCTTTTTCTTTAACATAAATAACTTACCAAGTATAAAAAGTTGAAATGTAAATTAAGAGTGGAATAGAATATTATGCAAGTAGAATTTTTGGAAATAATGAAGTATTCAATAAATTACTGTTATAAATAAGAATTTAATGGTATTAACTTAAGTGATGATTGGAATTTTACTAAAATTAAAGGTGTATTATTAATAGGTGATTTTAACCGTAAGAAAGTAAAAATGAAATTCCTTAATTTATAAAGTTTGATTGTAGGGTTATTAACTTAAGTACGCCTTAATTTCCCCTATTCTAATATAATGGAAAGTAGGAAAAATATAAATGACTGCAATCCATAGTTAATGAATGAGTAAAATCTTTCACTTATAGGAATGCAAGTTATAAGGTTAATAAATTAAGTGTAAGTAGAGGGTTACTGTAATTAAATATAATGGAAACTTCAACATTAAATAAATGAATGAGATTAAAGGTAAGTCGAAATTGTAATTTATAAAACAAATATATATTAATTAAAGGAATGAGAAGAAACTTGTAAATTTTCACTTACATTCTTAAAACATACATAACTTACCATATAATAAAAAGTTGCAATGTTAGTAGGAAAATGTAAGGGGAAATCTTACAAGTGAAGAGTAAGGTAATAAAGGTATTCTATTAATTTGCTATTATTAATGAGAATTAATTGTATAGACTTAAGTTAAATTGGAAATTTTACTATAAGTAAAGGTAAGTAGTATAAATAGATGATAGAAACTTTAGTAAATAAATTGGAATACAAATATAATGAATTTTGTGATAAATGGAAAATGAAAATTTGTAAGAAATAAAGAAATCACTCCATAAATGAAAGAAAGAAAATCAAACCATTGAAGCATGAGATAAATGTATAATAAATAAATTTGGGTGTTGGTTTGAATTGTGTTGTTTGATTTATGTTGTTGGGTAAGAAATTTGAAGTGGTTAAATGAATAAGTATCTATCTTTGTTCCATCTAAGACTGTTGAGTAAAGGATGCACTTGATAGTAAATTTCATTTCATACAAATTTCAAGTTTGAACTCAAACAACTATTTGTTTGATGGATTAAATGGTTGCTTTGTTTGTGTATGTATGTTGTTTGTAAGGTTGATGGTTGTTGAATTGTTTGGTTTATTAATGATTGAATCCACTTGAATAGTTCACTTTAAAATGAATATTTAACCTTTTAGATTATATAAGTGAATACAGGTGATGGAAGCAACTGCTACTGCTTTTGGTTCCAAAATAATAAGCGTATATTGCCCGACAAATAGGTACGTTTTCGGATTACGTTTAAAGCGCTATTTTTCCCGTGTTGGGATATAATATTTTGATAATATATGTAATATATTTGTATATTTTGATATTATATTTTCTCCCGAGCCTCACCGTACAAAGGAGACTCTGCCAAAAAATTTCGTAAATTTTGGACTTAGAATTTTGTTGAATATTTTCCAAACTTTAATGATTTAAGTATAAAAGGTTGTAATGATTATAAACGGGTATATTTCATTAAAGGAAATTAATCCAGTAAATTATTGTTTATAAGTTAATATTTGAAATAAGATGTACTGTTTATTCTTCCTTCTCCCTTCTTTTTCCTTTTCGGGGACGAAAAGTTTTGAGTGGGGGAGATTGTAACGACCCGTTAAATTTGGTAATATTAAATGAATTAATATAATATGTTCTAATCTAATTTAGAATGAAATAAAGTCTTAAGATTTTATTTGAGTAAGTGTAGAAATTTGTTATAGTAATTGGAATTTAAAGTAACAATAAAATTTATGACAATAGATTTGTATAATGTAAATTGTCACATTTTGTTGAAAGTTAATTTTATAAAACATACAAATGTTGAATCAGTGGATATTAATAAAAATATTTACTAGAATGGAATTCAATTAATATAAAATAAACATTGGTGATTGTACATTTGGTTGTAATTATAAATAGAGACTAAGTAAAAGTGACCGTTGAATAAACCAATGCAATATGTGAAGGTAAGTAATTTTCATAAATGGTCAATAATAAACGCACTTAAAAGGGTAATAAAATTTGTTTGTTTAGGTGATTACGTATTGATAAGCTATAACTAAATCTGCGGTTTGGTAGTAAATGGGATATGAGAAGACAAAGGCATTTAGAAAGTAATAGATGAGATTCATAATAACAAGTAGTAAATTTATGCATATATTTGGGCGTTTGCCATAATTACCAAATTTTACCATTCATATAATTTATTTTATTAAAGTCTATAGCAACATTGTTGTTAATAATGTTGTTAGTGAATTTGGATATAAAAGAATGACAAGTGTAGGTTAACCATTTATTTTATTTTGTTAAGAATGGAAATAGTTTGAAATAGATCTGAATAGATTTTTTTTGGGTTGTTTATGTGCCTAGTTAATAAGGGAGAGTTTATAAAAATAAAAAGGAATGCACAAGTGAAATGTATATAAGCAAAGGTTATTTATACCCACAAATTTATTTAATTACTGTATAGGAGATTTAAATGTATAGTTAATTATGAATTGTAGAAACGGTTATTTAATCTAATTGTTGAAAAATTAGGTGAAATATAAATAGGGAAATAGCGTAATTGTTGCACTTGAATAAAAAATAAATTTAAGAATTTATGACAAGAATTTAAATTTCCTATGTGTTTATATATATTGGTAAAATTGTAACTATATGGGAATTTAGGAAGTAAAATAAATGGCAGTGAGGGATAACCAATTTAATGCAATACAAAGGTGATTGGAATGACTGTTGGGTTTAATGGAGTATATATAAACAGTGAAAATCATTATAATCTCTTAATTTAATACGATTGTTTAATTAATACTAAAAGAATAAAGTTGAAATAGTATTAATGTAATAAAAACTTTAATAGATTGCAATTGTATTATGGAAGTAAATTGTTAATAAATGAATGTAAATACTAACAAATTTATGGAAATAAAATATAAAGGAATGTTGGATAGAACATAAGTGAATGAAATTTGATAGTACGTTAATTTGGAGGTAAATTTAAGAAAGAATAACAACCATTATAAATTTCCTAACTTATTTGTCAATGAATGTATTTGGGAATAGAGTTCTTTTATATGTTGGATAGTTATAATGTTGTTATTAAGAATGAACGTTACTTTATTAAGCATAAATATAGTAACGGAAGTATGAATAAATTTATAGAAACGTAAGACTTACTTTAAGGTAATATTTGAGTGTAGACTTTTGAAATAGATTTGACAACAATAATTATTGTTCGTTACCTATCTTATTTGTTGTTAAGTTTATTTCGAAATCAAATCCCAAATGTATTCACTAAATTTTTACAGTTGCGTAGTTTTGGTTTGTAATTGCAGTAGTTAGTTCTATAAGGTGAGGTCTATACTAATTTTATTTTAATTGGACCATTGGTTGATATAGACTTTAGAAAGCTAGATTTATAATTTTTAATTTGAGTATTTAATTCAACAAATGGTATTTATTATTACAAATAAAATGGAATTAAACGTAAAATATTAATTAAAATGGAATTTGTAAACATTATAGTGAAATCTTGAACTAATGTTAGTAGCATCTTTATTTTAGGTAAAAGTTTAGAATATAAAGGTTAAAAAAAAAAAATCTTAAGTATGGGTTTTGAGGATTTAATTTATAAAATTCTTAAATATAAGAAAGTGTAGAAATTAATATTGCAATTAATGTACTTGTCAATCTTAATTCACAGCCAGGCTTATTAAATCATTTAAATTGACTATAAATTATATAAGCAATAAAATTTGGGCAATTATAGAGCTTTAATATAAAATTGGATTTTTATAATTTATTTAATTTATTTAATGAATATCAAAAATAGCCATTTTGGCCACGGACTCGGATTTTGACGAAACTAGTTTCATCGGATCCGTATCGGTGAATTATTATAGGGTTTCAAGTTTCGTATCGATCGGACCTGTCGTTTGATCGTACGGACGCGAAACGCCTTGAAAATCAATTTTATTAAAATCAATTTGAAATCAATTTGGAAATTTTGTTTTCAGCATAACTTCTTCATACGATCGTATTTGGACGTGAAACTTCTTCCATCGCGTTCAGAATATTTTAAATTACCTATTTGGATATATAGATTTACGAAATTTCGTTCCGGAGGCATAGCGGGCTTTTTGGGCCATAGTTTATTCCGCACGTTCATTCTACTGTCTATCTACGCTACCTCTAACCCTCTATATAAACCTAGCTACAAGCTCTAGCCTCCACCTAATTTCTTTTCATCTGCGCGTATACTTTCTTCAAGCTCCTCTTCTTCTTCAACGGGGGCTAACCCTAGATCCAGTCAGTTCAAAAAAAAAAATCAAATTTAAAAAAAAAAAAAATTTTTTGGATCTGCAGCAGCTTCTGGTCGCGCTTCGGGTTTCAGGGGAGAAAACCCTAGAGCAACTTCGGGTCAAAAAGAAAATGACTCGGGTCGCTCCGGGTCGTTTTGGCGAAAACTCCAAGCAAGCACCGGGGAATTGAGGCGGCGCACCGAAGTCGAAGCCGAAGTCGACCCAGGACCAGAATTTTCATTTTTCGAATTTTCATAACTTTTGCATACGAGCTCGGATTCGCGCGCGGTTTGTTTTGATGGGATCGTATCGGAATTTCCGACGTTTTAACGCTGGTTTGGACAAATTCTGAGACCGTCAAAATTTTGGGTTTAAATTGGATTTGAATTCAATTTAAATTCAAAAGGTGAGTGTTTTAACCCACTCACAACTACTAGAAGCTTTTATGTTTGTTAAATTAATTTTAGAAATGAATAGAAATTTATTTATGAGTATTTGGCATGTTTATTTCACTCATATTTGTTGAATTGCATTTATTAAATTTAACTATTAATTTAATTTATTTATTTCGTATTAATTGATAGTTAGAATATATTTGTTTGCCTATAAACTGATAGTTAACAGTTATATAGATTATTACTGAATATAAACTGTTAGATTAATAGTTGTTAAATTTAATCTGAATAAAATTGCCAGTTATTACCTGTTATATATTATCAAATATAAATTGTTATTGATTGATATTGCTTGATGAATGTGATTGGATGATGGGTGATGTTGATGGATGTTTTATTGTATTTCATAAAATTGCAAATTATCATGCATATTTCATTTCATTCGGGATTGTGGTTTGAAATGATATATAACCGCAAATTTTTATGTCTTTTAAATTGCAGATTGAAATGATAAATATCCGTATCACTTGACCATAGGATAGAAAATTATATACAGGCACCGCGGTCTATATATAACTATTTTTATGTGATTTCTATGGTTTGGATGGAATACGGTTTCTAAAAATCTTAAATTTTATATTGTATAAATATTATTCTTCCATATATATACATATGAAGTTGAAAATTTTGAAATTAAAAGGTGTATAAAAATCTTTATTTAAAAATGGAAAAAATTTAAGAAAATGGAGTTTAATAATTTATATCATATGTTTAAATGTTAAGTTTGGAAATTTTAAGATATGATATTTATAATTGGATTTTTCCCAAAATAAATTGAAATGAATATTCTAGTATAATTTGAATTGGGAAAATATATATATATTATTACTAGAAATTGAAGTCTTATTATTTGTGGATTTTATGTGAATATTCAAGACTAATTAATAGAACAATAGATCTGTTGAAAGAATAAAATCCAATTTTAGTTTGAAATATTGTTACTCAAAATGGATATACGTATATATAAATAAATTGAAGTGGTTTTGGAACTTGAGAGAGATAATATAAATTTTGGTTTAGACTTTAATAAAGAAATGTATTTGTAAAGCCATGAGAACTATTTTCTTTACAAAGTAACATTTAAGTTAAACCATTTAATTCATATACCGTTGAATGTCCAAACCATTCAAGTTTTTTTTTTTTATATAGAAGTTATGGTTTTAAATTATGATTTTCAAAATACTATGCTTTGAAAATATTTGATTTTCAGACGATATGAAGTTAAAGCATTTTGATTTTGGAAAAGAATTATATTTGGGATAAGTGATAAAATATGGTTTTGGGTTTTGAAATGATATCGTATTCATGGTTATGAAATGGAATGTTTATTCTGATTTTTAAAGTATAACCTATTTTTAAATGACCGCGGTGTTATAATAACGATGGGTTGGCAAAGAGACCGGGATCGGATATCTGACATACTCTCTGTCGATACCGAAAACCACTTTGACTAACCGTGTACGCGGTGGAGATTCTAGAATGAAGTAGGTGGTGGCGACGTTTCCTGTAAGGTAAATACGTGGACCCGACTCCCGTGAGTTGGCATAAGGTGGCTAAAACAGGAGCGATTCTCAGGCCAATGAGGTCATTCCTCTGATCGGACCCTCCTCTTCGATATTATACTTTGATTTTGGATTGATTCAGTGGCCACTTCTATATTTTGATTTTGGGGAGTTAGTCCGAGGTGGGCGGTAACTGCGGCTACGCGTTTCCACCAGCCTGGATAGCAATTGGTATATCTACCCTGGCATTGCCTAGTTGTGCCGTGTCACCTACCATACCGAGCCTTTACTACGAGTTTCTATTTGTGTCGTACCTATGGAGTATCCTCTGGTAGCTTCCCGATCAGGAGGTATTACGGTACTGTATAGACTATTGGCATTATTTGTGTTAAGGGCTATATGGGTAACCCCTTAACGCTATTAAAAAGTAAGTTTACTTTACAAATAGACACTATTATAATAGCGCAATATACTACATAGTAAATAGTTTAACGGATCCTTAGGAGATGTAAATCCCGAGCATCTCTTGAGTTACTGCACTCATATTTATTTCTGTTAATTTAACTCACATAAGATCTTTTAGTTCTGACTCGAGTGTTTTTGTCTTTTCAAATTCGCTCGGGTCAGTCCGAGCGTTTCAGGATCGAAGACTTTAGCTTTGAAGGACGAAGACGAAGGAGTCGTATTATTATTATATATAGTATTGCACCACACTCTTTCTATTCCGCTGCATTGATTGTATTGGTATGTGTAACTCTGATATTTATTGTATAAAGCAAATCAAGTGTTTGTAAACTGTTTTGAACTGTATATTTATTATTATATTTTATCCTTCCGCTGTAAGATTCTATTTTGTTTTATTTCTTCTCTGTTTTTCTTATTTACCCCATAACAATCCGCCCTTGCGTATGCTTTGAATTGGCACATGTGTCGGTTTAAAGTGTGCGAAAAGGCGGGATGTTAAAGATAAAAACTGGTGTGGTAGCGTTTTTGTGTTGATATGGGTTGTGTTGAACTGGGTTATGAGTTGCAATGGTATATGTTGATGTACAATGGGGTTGGTGATAGTGGAGGCTCAACAATTATGGAATGTATGTGTTGTGTGATATGGTAAGGCAATAGCAGTTGGCAATTGTTTCAAGCCGATGATATTAGTTGAAGTGGTTTTGGCAATGGAAGATTGTTGGTAATGACAGTTGTATGTAAAGACAAGGAAGTGGCGATGTATGGTATTGCTGTTAGCAAAGTGAGGAGGATACACTGAAATGTATGGTATCCTTTGTGGTGTTTGTATGAAATATAAATGTTTGGAATTGTTCTAATTATTGATCGTATATTTTCTTAATGTTAATACTATATACTTTTTGTATAGATTGTTTGTAGCTGTAATAAAATATTGGTGTTATATAGTTTGTTTGATATTGTTTTAGTTATCACGGTTATAAGTGTTAGAAAATAACCTTTCGTAATGGTTATAACTGTGATATAATTTGCATTTGTCACAGTTATAAGTGTTAGAGTTTCCTTTTTGTAATGGTTATAAATTTTAGAAACTATTGTTCTGTCACGGTTATAAGTGTGATACTATCTAAATTTCCCACGGTTATAAACGTTAGTAATAACCATTTTATCACGATTATAACCGTGATTAGATATTGTTCTGTCACGGTTATAAGTGTGATAATATCTAAATTTATAATGGTTATAAGCGTGAGAAATTACTATTTTTATCACGGTTATAACCGTGAGCAAAGTGTGACTGAATTTGCCCACGGTACCTATTTTCACGGTTATAACCGTAACAAATTAGTTTTTTCATGCTTATAACCGTGAGGAAATTGCCTTTCTGGTGTTGTGTATGGAAATCCATTCTCCAATAAGAACTTGCGGTTTTGTTTATAGAACCTAATATGCTAGAATTTAACAATGGTAACAATTTCGGTTAAGATTAATAAGTTTATTTGGAATTTTTTTTCAAAAATTTCATTAAAAATAATATCCCTTAATTTTCATAATAAAGAGATTTGGTTATCATAAGGTAAAAACCGGTTTCGTATTTATGTATGGTGTGGTCTTATGAGATATCCTTTTGTTTTCAAATCATCATACTTTGAGTTCTCACACCAGTTCCATGACTGACCAGAGTTTTGTTTTTCCCTTTAAACTCTGGGTGCCCTAATTTTCGGGTAGTCAGGATACCTTTGGAGCACTTAGGAGCATGTTAGGGAGCATTCTGGAGAAATCTTTTAGAGCTATAAAGCTGAAATACCTTATGCAGATATCTACCTATATTCCACTGTGTTGTGTATTTAGTATGTCCCAGCATAAGTAAGGATAGGCAATTATAACAATCTTAGCTGGATTAGTATTTGACTCTGATGGATCACTTGGAGTAATCGCTTATGTATAATTAAGTGTTGAATGCGATCTGAGAATTTGTGTTTCTATCTTTTATCTTTGTTTCACCTCAGATAATCTGCCTCTCCAACACTTGGATTTACGACACATGAATACCGTGGATATATTAGTGTCAATTTCTAAGAGTCGATGAGACAGGCCGTTCACATTTGGTATCAGAGCTTTTGGTTGAGCGAATACCGAAGCCCGATAGGAGTAAGTCTCATCAGAGATAGGATTAGCAACATCCTAGGATGAGTAACTCATTAGAGATAGGGTTAGTAACACCCTAGAATGAGTTGAGAATATTATATATAAGCGTGTATTTGTTAATTTTATAAAAAATAGTTTGGTTTTAAAAAGATGGTAAATGAAATAATTTTACTAGGTTTATATTTTATATAAAAAGAAATATTTTGATATAGTTGGAAATAAATGGTTGTTTGGAATATAGATTAGTAAAATATAAACATCTTGTGATTAGAATTGCACGATTTGACTATAAGATGTTCCATAAAAAGAGTTAAGGAATTATTGGAATCAAGTTTAGTAAATATAAATGCAATCATCTTATGATTGGAATTTCACAAACATATAGAAGAGTATTTTAATGAAAAGATTAAAAGTTGATAAGTTAGAAAAAAGTCTTTAAAAGGAAAATTTGGAATAATACGGTTAGTAGGTTGATTATTGGATGAAAATGTTTAAATAACAAATACCATGTGAATTAAAGCTAACAATTTGACTATAAGATATTTGATGGTTTTAAGGTTAAAAAATTTGATTGGAAAAAGGGATAGGTAAATAAAATTCTAAAGTAAGTAGATAATCATGGAATTAGTAAGGAAGAATGTACACTTCGTAAATTTGTCTTATCGATATACGGATAAGATAAGTAACGTCAGCTAAATTAAGACCTTAGCTAAATAAAACTAAGGATTATGTTTTATAACTTATTAAATTGAGATAATAATAAAATTCCACATTTGTTAAAAACCCTAATTGAAGTAAAACAGTTTGAAGTTTGGGAATTTGTACCCTTAGGATGTGAAGGTATTTCATCCAAATATAGATTTAAAATTATGAACTATTTCTATACTTAAGCAATGATGCAAGAGATAATTCAAAATTGTATTTATTAGGAAGTAAATGGTTGTGGAATAAACTTAGATTAATAAAAATAAAAACAAAAACTTAAAGTAGTAATGATATTTTGGAAGGACTAGGTGGTTAGTAGTTGAATATGCTTGACATTTAGGGATTTTGGGATGTGTTATCTATCCAATAGTTATGATTATTATCTTAAGTGCATGGTACGCGTTAAGATATGGGGGACGGGAGACAGACTTATGTTGTTCTATATATGACCTCAAGTATGTAGTATGTGCTTGGGTTGGTAGAGGAGATCTTTTTGCTTGTATCAGATGATGTTTTATATATATTAGTATGTGGTTGATTTCTTTCACTTATATGCATTTTTCTCTGTGCTTGTATCTTATGGTATGAAAACCTAGTACAAAGTCTAGCTTTTATTTTGAGGGCGAAATTCTTTTAAGTAGGGGAAATGTAACGATCCGTAATTTCACCACTTCGAAAATAAGATATTTTTTTAATTTTAAATTTAAAAAGGTTTAGAACTCAAGTAAATATGTTGTAAGGAATGAATAAGTAAGGATAAATTATTTATCTTATGATTAATAATGAAAATAAAGAATTTGGATTTTTATCACAAATCAACAAAAGTTAAGTTTTGTTAAAAATGAATAAATGCTTAAATAAATAGTTTCAAATAATTATTTGAAAAGTCAAACTATATTGAAATCACTTAATAAAGATAATAAAAGTATAATATAGGTTTGAAAAATACATTTATAATCATTTTACAAAAATATTCTAATTTTGACATATTTTGTCGATGCAACGCCAAAATTCAATAAATTGATATTAACACTAATGATATGGATTTTTAACGTAAATAGACTTGTTTTAATTTACTAGACGTAGTAGGAAGTTCAATTTCTAAGTTGGTTTACATTAATGAGTATTTAAACAAAAACATCAAATTTAACTGTAAAATATCAACGGAAACACTGTTGTTGACAAAAACAAGTTTTTGTTAAGTTGTTGCAACATGATATGTTTCTTAACTCATATATACACTTAACAAACTACGTAACATGTTCATTTACCATAATAGAGATAAAATAATTCAAATTGGTTTAAATAAAGTTTACAAAACATGATTTGACTAATTTAAATTTAAATTTAACTTTATAAAACAACATCGTTTCTTACATCTCTTATCTCATTAATTAGATGGTATGTATATACATGGAAAACATACAAAGTTATATATTTTAATATTAGTAAACATGGAAATGGTGACACCTCTCTTTACTACTTACACACTTTTCCTTAACATCATTTCTACCATTAATGCATATGCTAATTTGTTAACATGTGTTATGTAGAATCAAATCAAAGAAAATTCTTCTCTTTAAAATACAAAGTTTAAGAAAAAAAGAATAATCATTCCACAAATTCATATCACATTAATGAGCTATCATATCCTTCCATAAATGCATATCCTTAAGAATTTAATCAAAGATTTAAAAAAATGCAAAAGTAGAGAGGGTTAGTATGGTCATTTGCCAAGTAAGCTTCATGTGTAAATAGCCATGCCATTCTCACCAAATCTTACAAATCATTCCCTCCATTTCCTTAAGTTCTTTCTCTATTTTTTCACTTCTCTTCCTCCTCCATTGTTTCTATTTCTTAGTTCTTCCCTCTACCACCTTCCTCCACCCTCTAGCTGAGCCAAACTCCCTCCTTCTCCTAGGCCGTGAGCACCTCCACCTCCCCTAAATCCAAGTCGGGCCATCCAAGTGCAAACGTGCAAGGATTCGTGTGCGAAAAGCATTAAGCAACGGAGCTATAGCTGATTTTTCGTTCAAATAACCAAACAAAGTGAGAACTGTAAACTATAGCTATATTAGTAGTTATGATGGTTAAAAATAATGTTTGATTGCAACCATTGAAACATATGTGAAAAGTTACATAATATACATACGCATTTTGTGAATATTATTAAAATGATATGCAAGTTATAAATGTTATGATATGAGATGTTATTATTAATGTTGATTATGATTTGGATTTGTATATGTTGATATTTGATTACGAATATGAAATAAGTCACGTATACACGACATTGTTTCACATGGAAATTACTTTTCAAAAGTAATGAAAAGAAAGTGATATAGAATCATCTATACCTTTAAAAATGGTCAAATATATTTTAGAAATATTCTATAAGTATTTAAACTTGTTTCCACCAATTTTGAATGAAAAACATAAAATAAGTCAAAACTAGATGCGTCGTGTAACAATAGCTCGCGATTTCGCGCCGCGAAGTTTAAACAAGTATACGAAGTGGAATATAGCTCAGAATTCGTCAAGATAAGAATTTTCTGAACGATTATATCCATGTCTTTCCAACAAATAAAGAAAATCAAGATTTCATCTTGTAAATTTTAAAATATGTCCAAAATAATTTTTCAGAAAAATCGCACTTTTGCGGTAAAGTGACCAAAGTTAAAAATTGATATTTTAAATGTTTTAAAAATATGAAATAAATTCTAAAAATCTTTTAAAATATTTTAAAAGTGATTTAAGTTGAAAAGATGGATTTCTAAATATAAAAGTCGTTTAAAAGAATATAGCTTTTAAAGCACTTTTGCAATAATTTGTAATAACTTATGAATTATGGATTTAAACTCAACAATTCTCTTTCTAATCTTTTATAAATGTTTTTAGAAGAATAATTAAGTATTTTAAATAATGATTGGAAAGTTTAAACAATCCTTAACAAAAATTGAATATGCGGAAACGACTAGTACATTTGTCTCGCTTATGAGAGCTAAACGGTAAAATAAGGCATGTAAATAAGGTTAGGGATGGAACAACCAGTGCCCTGAACTTACCTGACCTTCGCTTTATCTTTTAGACGAGAGGTGGGACAAATCAAAAGGAAAGGCTGAATATTCTACAAAAAAATTATATTAAAGTTTTCCTAAATAAGAGCTAAATAAATTGGAATTATTCTAAGATTTAAAAAGGTTTAAATAAATCAAAATTTGAAAAATCTTAAAAGAAAGGCTATAATGATTCCATATTCACTAGAAGATTATTTTATAAATATATATATATATATATATATATCGTGGATATTTTTGATAACGAGAAATGAATGAATCGAACAACAATCATTTAATTACATCATTTTTTATTGATGATTGGATTTTGAAGGAACCGGGGTCTGATTTGGATGATTTTTATCCGAAAACAACTTCAAACCAATCTATGTTTCGAAGTAAAAGATATTGAAGACATTTATATTTAGGATTTTCATAGTGAAGGGCTGCTTGTTGATCATTGGGGATAAACTTCCAATATACATGTAGTAGCGGTAGTCTCTTTGTTATGACATATCCAATGCAAGGGCTATTCGCTACTAATCCTAAAAGGATGTGGTAGGAAAGTATCTTCGGTTTTGTTCGCTCCCAGAACAAACTTATATGAACGGGTGTCTGACCTTTCATTCTAAATCACAATGAGTGGTCTCTATATAATGTATATCAGTCGGTGGCGGAGAAGACACCTTCTCTTAGCTTAACACCCTTTCTTGAGACATTCGAGCTCAGGAAGTTATAGGTTTGTAGAAATCAGTCATGTGGCTATGAAATGACAATGTGGCATTCAAAGTGGAAAGAGATGTGCTATGTGTAGAGGTAATTGTTGCCTCAAGCCTCATCAACCGAGAAATGATCGAAATATGGTTAGATGCGGCAAGGCTGGGTGGTTCGCAACCATTAGGGTATGATCATCCCCTTCTAGATATAATTTTACCCGTTATGGAGTCCAGGTATTAATTAATGTGGAAAGTATGCTAAGAGACATCTCTGATAAAGGTTGGTAATGACCGAGGGATGACATATTCGGTATTATCCAAGTGTAGAGGTAGGTCGGTCTTGTGTTGGTAGGGGAGCAGATGTTCTATGGTCCTTGGGACATGCATCTAGAGATGTACCATCGAAAAGTAGTCCCTTCACCTGGTCATTTGTATGGAAATCCATTCTCTAAACTTGCGGTTTTGTTTATAGAACCTAGTATGCTGGAATTTAACAATGGTAACAATTTTGGCTAAGATTAATAAGTTTATTTGGAAATGTTTTTCAAGAATGTCATTAAAAATAATATCCCTAAATTTTACGTAATAAAGAGATATGGTTATCATAAGGTAAAAACCAGTTCCGTGTTAATGTACGGAGTGGTCTTATGAGATACCTTTTTATTTTCAAAACATCGTACTTTGAGTTCTCATACCAGTTCCATGATTGACCGGAGTTTTGTTTTTCCCTTTAAACTCTGGGTGCCTGTAACAACCCTGTATTTTGTGATTTATATTTTTTGTATATTTTAATTATTTTAATTGAATTTTGATTTAAAAAACTTATTTTATTTTATTTTGAATGATAAACTTTAGTTTTGATATGAATTATCATTCCAAAGCACGACTAAAAAGAATATTTTCCAAAAAGTGAATTTTTGGTCAAAATAGTCAAACTTTGACTTTTAATTTAAAATTTTAAAAGTTTGAAAATTTAAATTTTTTCTTTTATTTTGAAAGTACATAAAATTTTAGGAACACTGCTTTTTGTTTCGTTGGAAACGGATTTAAATTGTGAGAGTTATGTATATTTTAATATTGAGTGCAATTCGTTTATTCTGCAATTTTGTTATTTTAAATAGTATAAATTTTATTTTTCTTTGTCATATTTTATTGTAATATATATTGATATGCTATTTTATGTATGTTTTTGTCTTTTAATATTTTTGAAGTGAGGTAGGAATTTTTCTAGAGCTAGTTGTATTTTTCTTGTAATTTTCATGCCCTGTTTTCAATTTTTAAACATTTTCTTTAGTTCTTTTCTATTTTTCTCCAATTTAATTATTTATTTTATTTTAGAAATGATAAATAAATTATTTTATTTCAAAATTTTGCTTTAGAATATTTTTAAAATGAAGTAGGTATTTTTCCAAAGTCATTGATGTTTTAATTGTAATTTTTGAACCTTGTTTTCAATTTTTAAGCAATTTCCTTAATTCTTTTTATATTTTCTTTAAATTTAATTATATATTTTTATTTTTTTCACTTTGTTTCGGTTTTAGATGTATTTTCTTAATTTTATTTTGTATTACTTGATTTAAAAGAAAAGGAAGTATGGAAGGTTTTAAAAGCTAAGAAACGTAAAGTCGTTTCACCGTTTCTTTTACCGTTTCTTTTTCAATCAATACACCATTTATTTTGGCCGTACCTTTCTCTATTCTTTTCAGCTGTATTCTCTCATCTTTTTCACGTATTTTCAAAGCTTCTCAACCCTACAAAAAAAAATCATGGCCTCCATCTTGCAAAAATTTGGTAAAATCTTCTTCTCTTCTCTTGTTTTCTAGTTTTTCTATGTGATTTTACAACTTGTTCTCAACTTCATGGCTCCACTCCTCCTCAACCAGATCTAGGCCAACCTCTACCACTTTATTCCCTGATCATAATCCACCCCATATCATCACCATGGCAGGCCAAGCAACCCCAAGGCAAACACCACCACCAAAATCCACAAATCCATCACCTATGCACTCAAGCTGACCTAGTTTTGGTACCATCACCTTCATTCACCTTTTGCCGCCACTTCCACCACCACCATCACCTCTGACCTAACCTCCACCCTATACCACATCACCCACCACCACCTGGACCCACTGGCCATGCCCCTAGAGCTTATGGTCGAACCCATTTATAGCATAGAAGTGATGAATTTGCCTTGTAGTTGTTGTTTTGTTGCACCATTACTTCCAAGCTATGGCTGACCCTTATGAGCTCAAGACCTGATCCTAACCCACTCCATAGACATGTATTTCAGATCTATAGCTGAAGCATAGGCGGTAGAAAGCAAGTGCAAAAACTTTGGCTTTGTTTTATGCATTTAATTCTAACATTGTTTTATTGAATTTGGGTTTGAAAACTTATGTTATTTGTTTGTTTTGTTTGAATGTTTGCAAGGCTATTAGCCTTGTCTCTCCCACACTCATATCATCATCATGGCTAAGAAAACGAACCCCTTACTCAAGCTTTTGAATGGTTGTAGCAAGGTCAAGTTATCTTGTCTTTATTGCCTTTCAATTTCAATATATTTTGGTTGAATATTCATAAGTTGTATCGTCTTGTTTTGGGGTTGTTTACAAGATGATATCTTGGCTATTTCTCTCCACTCAAATCAAAGGTCGTGCCTTCTGGATCCGTTGTGTCATTCTAATTAATATCTCCAGCATAAAAAAGTGAGTTATTCTCACCAGACATTATGTACTTATATAAGTAGTAAATTAACACCCTGTGAATCTGTAGAACTATATGATCATGTTATAACTGCTTACATTATTATCATATGATGTTCACACCTGTTATTACACCTATTATATTATATGTTACTGTTATTTCATGCTATTCTGTTTATTTTATCTGTTCATCACACTGCAAGTTCCCTTTAGATTAGAATCACTATGGGTTGAAATGATACATACCCGAACGGACTTTAGAATAGGGGAAAATCGTTATGGGCTGAAATGGTAGGCCTGAACGATTTTCAACTTATTTTATTTACTAGGGACTGCGGGTTTGAAATGATAAAACCCGAATTTTCTTTGTAAATTACGGGTTGAAATGATATATTACCCGTATCACTTTACCTAGCGTAGAAAATTATATACAGGCCCGTAGTTTAAATATGTTTTTCTAAAAAATTTAAAATATTTTAGAAATTTAATTATTATAATATTTGATTTGAAATTTAATAAAAATATAACTTTTGTAAAGTATTATTTATTTTCTGGAAATCTATAAGTTAAATAAATTATGGAAAAGTTAGAAAATATGAATGTAAGTTATTGTGGAAATTTTGATTTAATTTTTAATGGAATTTAAATTAACTTCGAAATTATGATAAATTTATGATAATTTGAATTTAAATGAATTCAAAGTGTTTTTATATCATATTAATGATTTTTGATAAAGTTGAATGTGAAATGAATGAATATTTAAGTTGAAATTTTGAAATATAATTAAAATTGAAAATTTATGAAATTGACTTATTTGCTTAACTAAAAGTTCACTTTTAAGTCAATTTCATAAATTTCCAATTTTAGTTATATTTCAGAATTTCAACTTAAATATTCATTCATTTCACATTCAACTTTATCAAAAATCATTAATATGATATAAAATCACTTTGAATTCATTTAAATTCAAATTATCATAAATTTATCATAATTTCGAAGTTAATTTAAATTCCATTAAAAATTAAATCAAAATTTTCAGAATAACTTACATTCATATTTTCTAACTTTTCCATAATTTATTTAACTTATAGATTTCCAGAAAATAAATAATACTTTACAAAAGTTATATTTTTGTTAAATTTCAAATCAAATATTATAATAATTAAATTTCTAAAATATTTTAAATTTTTTAGAAAAACATATTTTAACTACGGGCCTGTATATAATTTTCTACGCTAGGTAAAGTGATACGGGTAATATATCATTTCAACCCGTAATTTACAAAGAAAATCCGGGTTTTATCATTTCAAACCCGCAGTCGCAAGTAAATAAAATAAGTTGAAAATCGTTCAGGCCTATCATTTCAGCCCATAACGATTTTTCCCTATTCTAAAGTCCGTTCGGGTATGTATCATTTCAACCCATAGTGATTCTAATCTAAAGGGAACTTGCAGTGTGATGAACAGATAAAATAAACAGAATAGCATGAAATAACAATAACATATAATATAATAGGTGTAATAACAGGTGTGAACATCATATGATAATAATGTAGGCAGTTATAACATGATCATATAGTTCTACAGATTCACAGGGTGTCAATTTACTACTTATATAAGTACATAATGTCTGGTGAGAATAACTCACTTTTTTATGCTGGAGATATTAATTAGAATGACACAACGGATCCAGAAGGCATGACATTTGATTTGAGTGGAGAGAAATAGCCAAGATATCATCTTGTAAACAACCCCAAAACAAGACAATATAACTTATGAATATTCAACCAAAATATATTGAAATAAATTGAAATTGAAAGGCAACAAAGACAAGATAACTTGACCTTGCTACAACCATTCAAAAGCTCGAGTAAAGGGTTCGTTTTCTTAGCCACGATGATATGAGTATGGGAGAGACAAGGCTAATAGCCTTGCAAACATTCAAACAAAACAAACAAATAACATAAGTTTTCAAACCCAAATTCAATAAAACAATGTTAGAATTAAATGCATAAAACAAAGCCAAAGTTTTTGCACTTGCTTTCTACCACCTATACTTCAACTATAGATCTGAAATAGATGTCTAAGGAGTGGGTTAGGATCAGGTCTTGGGCTCATAAGGGTCAGCCATAGCTTGGAAGTAATGGCGCAACAAAACAACAACTACAAGGCAAATTCATCACTTCTATGCTATAAATGTGTTCGGCCATAGGCTCTAGGGGCATGGCCAGTGGGTCCAGGTGGTGGTGGGTGATGTGGTAGAGGGTGGAGGTCAGGTCAAAGGTGGTGATGGTGGTGGAAGTGGCGGCAAAAGGTGGATGAAGGTGATGGTACCAAAACTAGGTCAGCTTGAGTGCATAGGTGATGGATTTGTGGATTTTGGTGGTGGTGTTTGCCTTGGGGTTGCTTGGCCTGCCATGGTGGTGATCTAGGGTGGATGATGATCAGGGAATAAAGTGGTGGAGGTTGGCCTAGATCTGGTTGAGGAGGAGTGTTGCCATGAAATTGAGAACAAGTTGCAAAATCACATAGAAAAACTAGAAAACAAGAGAAGAGAAGAAGATTTTACCAAATTTTTGCAAGATGGAGGCCATGATTTTTTTTTAGGGTTGAGAAGCTTTGAAAATACGTGAAAAAGATGAGAGAATGCAGCTGAAAAGAATAGAGAAAGGTACGGCCAAAATAAATGGTGTATTGATTGAAAAAGAAACGGTAAAAGAAACGGTGAAACGACTTTACGTTTCTTAGCTTTTAAAACCTTCCATACTTCCTTTTGTTTTAAATCAAGTAATACAAAATAAACTTCAGCAAGTACATCTAAAACCGAAACAAAGTGAAAAAAATAAAATATATAATTAAATTTAAAGAAAATATAAAAAGAATTAATGAAATTGCTTAAAAATTGAAAACAAGGTTCAAAAATTACAATTAAAACATCAATGGCTTTGAAAAAAATACCTACTTCATTTTAAAAATATTCTAAAGCAAAATTTTGAAGTAAAATAATTTATTTATCATTTTTAAAATAAAATAAATAATTAAATTGGAGAAAAATAGAAAAGAACTAAAGAAAATGTTTAAAATTTGAAAACAGGGCATGGAAATTACAAGAAAAATACAAGTAGCTCTAGAAAAATTCCTACCTTACTTCAAAAATATTAAAAGACAAAAACATACATAAAATAGCATATCAATACATATTACAATAAAATATGACAAAGAAAAATAAAATTTATACTATTTAAAATAACAAAATTGCAGAATAAACGAATTGCACTCAATATTGAAATATACATAACTCTCACAATTTAAATCCGTTTCCAACGAAACAAAAAGCAGTGTTCCTAAAATTTTATGTACTTTCAAAATAAAAGAAAAAATTTAAATTTTAGAACTTTTAAAAATTTAAATTAAAAGTCAAAGTTTGACTATTTTGACCAAAAATTCACTTTTTGGAAAATATTCTTTTTAGTCATGCTTTGGAATGATAATTCATATCAAAACTAAAGTTTATCATTCAAAATAAAATAAAATAAGTTTTCTAAATCAAAATTCAATTAAAATAATTAAAATATACAAAAAAAATAAAGCACAAAATACAGGGTTGTTACACTCTCCCCCACTCAAAACTTTTTGTCCCCGAAAAGGAATGAGGTACGGGAAAGCACAAAAAAAGATAGAGTGAAACAAGGTTAGGACAAGATGATAAGGAGATTGAAATTATACATGATGGCTATTGTTATAGGTAAGTTTTACAAGGTGGAAATGATCTTTCCAAGATTCTCCAAAATTGAGAACACAAGCACGAAGATTCTCCAAACTTGGTGTGTAGATGAACCTATGTCACCTGCTTATTATACATGAAGTTAGAATGGTGTCCTCTCAGTGAAGTACTCAAGTACACGCTGGAGAAGTTTAGTGAAGTACTCGAATACATGTTGGAGAAATGCACGTTTAGCAGTGATGCCGAATTGAACAAAATGATGACGTTGTTAGTTTAACAAATGAATAGTTTTTATGGAAAAAGATAATAGAAGATGAGAACCTTTTAATGCAATCTTTTTTATCCTATAAAGGTAAAACAACATCCATGTGTAAAATCTCAAAAATACTATACATACTAAGATAACATTTCCACTAGATCCCAAAAATACTACATATACTAAGATATCATTTACAGTAGTAAATAATATCTTGATACTACATATCTGCGTTTATTATTGTAAGACCAATCTTGGATTTATCACAGATGCAGCATATTTTTATTATATTTGACTTTTGTATTTGAAAATGGTAAAAATATATTAGATAATTGATCATGCTTTCCCTTTGAGCCCTAGTTTATATCCTATAGTGGTTAGATATTTGAATAACAATATCGTTTGCTTTGTATTCGAAACTATAGAACATATAAGGCGTTTATACATTGATATTCAAAACTTTAATGAGTCTAAATGATCTATTCATTAGTATGTTCATATTTGTGTGTAGATCATTTACTTTCTTAAAGTTTTAAATATATGCATATATTAATGTTTTAAAAAAACCCGTCTTGATACTTGTCTCAAGGAGCGCCCTAAGGTAAGGACAGATAGCTTATAAAGTGTATAAAACATATACCTCGCACTCCTTAAACTCCCAATGCATGTGACTTAAGAATTCTTTTTACCTTCAAATGTAATATTGGCATTAATAAACGTTATAAAACTTTAATTATTTAATAGCAAACGAAAATTACTTTTTAAGAAAATGGAAGTTAATGATTTTTTACACTTCTAGTTCAATATCAACTTGATTAAGTAATTTTTTTGAAACAATGATCGAGAGCTACGTAATGTATTCATTCTCTAATGCTATTTAAAGAAAGTTCTTGAATATTCATCACTGAACCTCCAAATGTATTACGTTGATTGAGTAAAGGTGGATGTGGGTGTTTTAATTTTTCTTTTAACTCGTATTGTAAATTGAAAGGGCAAATATAAGATTTTTTGAAAGCTCTGGCCCAGTATTTCAAATCTTGGCCGATATCTCGGTCGAGATCTGAGGAAGAAGTTCTAATGAAAAGAAACATAAAATATTGATGAAAGTTTCATTTTTCAATATCGGCTGAGATCTCGGTATCTCGGACAATACATCGGTCAAGATCAAATTTCGATATCTTGGCCGATATTAAGATTTTTTTGACAACTCTAAGTTTGATGAAAAATGAAGTTATGTGGTAGGAAATATAATTATTATTTATATATGCATGTAACCAGTCGAAATGGGAGTTTTTGATTTCAATAAAAAATAATGGCGCAAGTCAAATCAACTTCGGACACATATAATTTGAGATACGATCGGTTACACGAAAACAAATTTCGGGATTTACACAAATTTGTCTAGCTGCATCCCGATATAAGAAGGGTCACTAGAAATATTTTGAGGGGAACCGATATTTATTTCGTTGAGATTCGAAAATTCAACTTTGAGACCAAAATTTCATGAGTCGTAACTAATTTTTTTAAAGAACAGTCATAACTATCTTATTCGCTATATTTCTTTCTTATTTGTCATTTGACAAGAGGACTTTATTACAGAATGAAAAATTATTTAAAGAGAAAGAGAAGAAAAAATGAAATTCATATTTAATATCGATTAAGAGAAACTTGTGAATAAATCCCTTATTTTATCCCTCTTATCCATGATTGGATGTTATTTTCCTATCATATTTTAATATGATAAATATTGTTATTGTTTGAATGATTTTGAAACTAGAAAAAATATTCCGAAGAAGTTATATTAATTATTTTGAATAGATTAGAGTAATATGAAAAATATTTTAAAGCGAGCAAAATGTTTTAATGAATGAAGAGTTATTATTTTGAAGAAATATACAATTTAAGGAAAAAATGCAATTAAAATTTTGAGATTAGGAGTTTCGGATGTGGTCCATTTGGGAATAAGAAAAACAAATGTTTGATGAAATTCAATGCTTTTTCCGGTGAAGGAAAAAAGATTTCTATCACAGAACATAATTTTCCTTCGTCCTTAAGTGTATGAAACTTAAGAGAATACTGTTGGATAATCTTTGGATTTGGAGAAATGAAGGGATCGGTTTCTTGGAAGATTTGTTCAAACACTTTGATGTGATCAACGCGATGAATATTGGTAGTAACTATAGAGAAAATTTTGGAGATCCAGGAGATTATTTTGGGGTATCTGATTCTTCTTTTGATGGTAATGTTCCAGTTGATAAGGTTGAGTCAATCTCTAATCGGTATAATGGGTTTGATAGTATTCTGGTTGATGATGAATTGATGATAATGAGAGATAAATCGACTGATCTTTATTATTCGGATCCAGTGCTACATGATCCAGAGATTATGGTGATCAATTCTAATGCTAATTCTCAAGAAGTGGCTTTAGATTCTAGATTTGTTAGTGCCAATCTTTTGCAGGAAGAGTTTCAATGTTATGTTCAATCTAAAAACAAAAAATATTTGGCTAAATCTTGTAAAAAAGGGAATCAGGTGATTGTCACCTCTAATTGATTTGAGGGCTTAAGTGATTTGGATGATTCTATCTTTAGCTCTATTCATATTCGAGGAACAAACAATGATATCTCGGACCAGATATCGAGCAAAGATGTGAATATAGTTTTTTGTGATAATTTGGTTAGTCATACTAATGATGATATGGATTTTATGAACATGCACAATGAAATTCAATCAGGTGTTGTGGTAGGTAGCGCTGTCATAGCAAATTGTTTGGTTGGAAATGTTGATATGCACAATAACATGATCAGATCTAAATAAAGATTGAATTTCATGAATGATTTTGCTGTTTTGATTACACAAGGAGATAATGATAGTAGTCAGCTACTTGATGCACATGTCTCAGATGGTTGGTTGGTTTCTTATGGCTGTTTGGATGATGATAATGTACACTGGTGCTAGTGATTATGCGACGATACACATAAGGCTTATGATTCTTTAGAGGAGGACATGCACAAGGAAATGGATGTGAGCAGGTTGTTAAGCTATGATGCTTTGCGGTATGGGGATGACAGACACATGGACTCTGGTGTGTTGGAGTTTAAATCCGAGGCTATGGGGTTTCTAAATGATGAAGGTAATCAAACTGTGACTTCTGACAACTTTCTGATAGAGAATGGCCTAAATGTTAACAATGGTGTTGATGAAGTAAGTTCCGATATAAATGCAAAGTCGGTTTCTAGCAATGGTATAATCTCTAGTGTTGCTGTCTCTGTTAATGATACATATAAGGATGGAGTTGTTATGCACATGGATAATGTTAGAGCTTTTAAAGGTGATTGATTATTCTCAGAAAATGTTAAAGTGGTAGGAGACTTATCTCTATGTGAAAATAACATTCCAGAAGTAAAGAGTCAAGATAAGATTGAAGGTTTGAATCGAGCTTTAGAAAATCAAATTCAAATTTATGCTAATGCTTATTTTATCTGTATCATATAAGATGATGGGATTAGATGTTTCTTGTTGAGTTCAGTTTTTGATAGGGTAATAGACAGTGTCATTTCGATTGATATATCTTCTTTATTGATTGTTGATGATAATTTAGAGTGTGGAATGTTTAAGAAGTTAAGCTTTGTCAATGGAAGTGAGATGGATACTGTCATTTTGGATGGTAGGGTAGGTAATGAGGAGAAGTCAGGTTGTCATTGGTGATTTGGTTTGCTGTGTTGTTGCTGAGGAATCTATGGATACAATTTTGAATGTGTTGTGCTTGGAAATATGGTGATATCAGAATGTTTGATTGGTGCTAATGCACGCATTGATGCTGAGAGGAGTTGTTCAGTATTGTATTACATTGATGTTGAAGTTAATTGCATGGTGAATGTAACATTTTTGGATAGTGATAAGGCAAGTTTGGAAGTCGATGCGAGATCCATGGGTTTAGTTATGCAAGTAAAGGATACTGAAGTGGTCTCTCCTAATAGATCTAGATTATCTAATGTTCATGAAAGCAGATGCAATATTGATAGGTCTATTCTTTACAATACTGGGGGTTTAAGATTTATTTTGTACTGTTGCCTTGCATCTCTACGAAGATCTACACCATCTACTATCCATGCTGGCGTTTCTACTCATACATCCAAGACTAGTAGAAGAACTAATAGGAGTAAGTCTTCAGTAAATGTTAGAATAAGTACTCGTCTGAACCTTAAAGCTTCTTTATGCTGATAAATATTTGGGGATGTTTTTATAGTGATTGTTCCTTTGTTGAATGTTTGTGTCTTGAGTAGTTGCGGCATGTTTTTTGGAGGTTTTTTTTAGATATGGTCATTGAGGTTGAGGTTGTGGGAATTGTTATAGAAGACTGCTCACTTCGTTTTAGGTTTTTGTTTCTTTTTAGAGTTTAGGGTGAGTCTTTAGTTTCATACGCTTTTGGAGAGTTTTATTCTTTCTTTTTGTATGGGAATTCTAAGGTACCTGTCAGATTTGTTGGCAGCTCCATTATTTTTGGTGATATATATATATATATGTACATGTGTGTTCTATTATATTTTAGTGGATCACACATTTCTTTAAAAATAAAATGTTTTGCAAAAAAATCAATATTCTAAAGATGTATTTGAGTTGAATTTTGAAATATATATATATATATATATATATATAAAGAATATTCTATTGAGTTGATTTAAAAATAGATGAGACAAAAAAGGAGCTTTCTCTCATCAATGGAGACTTAGGCTTAATTCCCAGCCGCCTACCTTGCTTTCTCTCGTTCCCATTCTCGTCCATTTACACCCTTTATTTCTTCGTTCCTTTCTCCCCCAGCCCCAGGTTTCCTAGCTGCTGTTAGCTTGCCCTTTTCGCCTTTTACCTAATCCCCTTTTTCTTTTTCGTTTTTATCCTTCAGATGTGCCTTGATTTTTTGTGGCTTTGTTCTGCATGGTCTTATTTTATCTCCTCTTCTAATCTGATTTATCCCAAGCCTCTTTGCCTTCACTTCCCTGTCATGGTGGTTACCATAGTGCTTCGTCGCCTTGTCAAGTTTTGACTAAGGTTGTTTACGTGGCTCTTTTGGTTTCAGCTTGGCGTGGTTGGTTCTGGAATTGGCTTGTTTGTAGGCATGGTGTTGGTGACGAGGCAATCTGGCTTCCTCTTAGGTATTCAGTCTTCCCCTTTCGTGGTGGTGACGTAGGGTTTTTCTTTGGGTTTCTGGTGTTTGGCTATTTTCTATGCCGCTCCTCCTATGTCTCTGATTCCTGGTGATCCGATGGCTGCCGCACACTGTGTTATTTTCTCACCACTTCATGCCTGGCCTCGGCGATTGCATTACAACGGAAGTTAGTTTATTTATGTTGTTGTTTTGTCGTACTGAGCGATGGAGTGCTGTTGCTTGCTTGGGTTTTGTTTTTTTTGTTAGGGTTCGTTGTTTTCTTGGAGTTATTGTCTTATCATGTTTGTGCACTTCTTTCCTCCTGTCGCGTGCTGCTAGAGATTGTTTGTGGTGTTTACATTTTGTTCTCTTATGCTCTTGTCTGAGTCCTTTTTGGTTGATGTCTTCTTGATTGCTATTGTTCTTGCATATGTAGTTTAAAAGCAAAATGATTTTTGTTAGTTGTTGCTGGCTTTGTGCAGTCGTTGTCATGTTTTCACCCGACGTGGTGTGAAAGTAAGTTTGTATGAGAGTCTGATCTTGTGATATGTTCGCCCTGCGTGGTGATGTTGTGAGTTATAATGTTGTTTTAGTGAGTTTCTCATGGGTGAGTTGAAGTGGTTGGACCACTGTAAAAACTGTTCTGTAGTTTAGATGTGTTGCCTAACTCCTGTTAGATTAGTCCCTAAAAATTAGTAGTTTAGGCAATCGGTCTAGCTCCTAGTTCTTATATGTATTTATTACTTTATTGGAATAAAAGTGGATGGTCCACTATAAAACCCGGCCGCCCTTGCCATAAAAAATGGTGAGATAATTTTTTTTGTAATATATTGAAGTTTGATGAATTGTTGTGACTTAATTATATATATGTATGTGTGTATATGAGGGTGAGCATTAAAATGAATTTTTTTGAAATATAACAAAATTTACTTTGCTATATTTAGATGTCCAATATGATGATTGTAGCCATCGAGCATTAGTGGACAGCTGTAATAGAAGGCGAGGCAATATTGATCACACGATCAACACTGTAGTCAATTGGCGAAGTCAACCACTGGAAATTCATGGCATGGAATTGTCACTAGATTAATAAATATATTTAAATTTGAAATTAGTATGGTTACGATGTTTTGCGATTGAATGGCTACTATACTATATGATTTTTGTGATTTGGATGTGCGTTGTGAAGCCGTTTGAAATGTGATGCTTTGGAAGAAAAATGATGAATGAGAAAAAACATATTCATTTAGAATTTTGATTCTAATGAAAATATATTGAAGTTAATTCATAATGAACCAAAATAAATATTATAAGGTAAAAATGAATTGTTGGATTGAAATAGAATATGGTATAGATGTTTTAGAAATCTCTTTTGAAATGAAATTGGAAAAATAACGAGTTTTAAAGGCGGAAGTATTTTTGAAAGTGAGATTTTGATTAAGGGATTACATTAAAAACATTTTGGAAATATGTTTAAAAGAAAGTGATTTTGAAGCCTTGGAAAATATTAGAATAGTGTGGTATATAGTTGGATATAAAAAGAAAAAAATTTAGTTATAGTTCTTGCTAATGTTGCAATAACCTGTGAAGTTTTAATCAGATTTTGTCGATTTTTCTTCCATTTGAAAGATATTTTAATATGTAATAACTTTCTTGTTTTCCACTTCTTGAAATTTTGAAGTTTTCTACCGCTATCATGTATATAAGGAAAAGATAGAAATCGTGGTTTGTGCTTAGAAAATTCTTAGTTAAAATATATTGGTATTTTATTCCTAACTCTCAAATGACTTATCCCTTTTTGATTATTTCAATTTCATTATAGAGATGTGGGATTAGATAATAATTTTATTTTAAGTGAAACATCAAATGTTATGAAGTTAAATATAAATTTCAACGGACGGTATTCGCATTCCTGAAATGCAAATTGCATAAAAACTAAGATGAAATCATGTGTTCATAACTTTTAAATGATTTATCCGACTTCGATGATTTTACCCATTCCAGAAAGCTTAAAACATATGCTACAATTTTTATTTGATGTGTTTTAGGAAATTTTTATGTTTTCATAGTCAAAAACATGAATCTATTAAGTGCATCTGCACTTTATATATGATTTCAGATTTTACCCTCTTTGAGAAAAACGTTATAACTCATGTTGTAGATGGCCTTTTTACAACCCAAGAATTATTTTGGAAAATTATTAAAATAAATAAATTTTTTTTTTTTAAAACCCTCTTTAATCCGGTGTTTTTGACCTTTTAAAAGTTTGTTGAAAGAGGCTTGAACATAGATGTGATGTCGTTCTAATAGTAGATGGTTTACTTATCATATTTCGTTTCCATATTCGACTAATGTTTGAGTTGAGTTGATTTTAGGTACACAAGAAGCATGCTTGGTCTATTTGGTGATGATGGCATGCCTCACTTGCTTAATAATATGCAAATTTGCTTAAAATTGCTAAATAAATGTATGTTTTCACGATATATGAATATATTTTTATTATTATATTGTTTCTCCGTGTTTCGAGATGCCCCATGTTGGGATGCCTCTTCGAAGATGTATATTATGTAATTATCTTGTATTTTTCTTTTTTGGAATGTTTTCCATACTAAAGTGACTTTTTTCAAATTTTCTGAAAAATCCGACGCTTGGAATGTTTTCACAAAATTAGTTACGAGAGAAAGTCTATAACAGCCCGATGGAAAGTATGTAACAGCTCAACTTTATATGCCATATAGAGAAATAAAATTTTATTAAAGTAAAAGTGTTTGAATTCAATTTGTGATAATTTATAAATTGAAAATAAATTTTTAGTTAATTAAATTATATTTAATAAAAGATTTTGTCGTAATAAATTCTTTTCGAATGATTTGCCAAAATCAAATAAGATGTTTTAATCAGTATAAACTATTATGAGGTGTAAATAATTTTATATATGATTGAAATAGTTGAAAATAAATTTATTACATAATAGAACGATGAATTATAAAATAAAAATAAGCGAACATCGAATTGAATGAAATTGGGCAATAATCGAAATGCATTCAGTACAATGAAACGTAAATTGATTTAAACCGAATTGAAATTTATTTCTGAGAGTAAAATTTAGATTTAAGTGCATAATATATATATATATACACACACACACATTTGATTTTAATTTAACCCAAAATTAAGCTCCAAAACTATATCGGTCCAAACCCATTTTTACTGTCTCCATACTTCTTAAAATTTTTGATGGATTTATGACTAAACACGAACACGTGCTTCCTTGTAAAACTTTTCCCTAACATAAGAATCAGCAGAAATTCAAAATCATGAATTACACAAAAAAGACAAGAAGTAAATGCTTGTACACTATTAATGCTGCAACAACGTCAGGGAAGTTTGCAATAGGGGACCGAAATCGCGATTAGGGTTCGCACATCTCGAGGAGGAGCGGCATGGGAATTGTGAGGTAGCAGGTTGGCGAGGTTACTTGGCGAACGACATGCCAAAGAAAAACCTCAATGTTATGGTTTATGGTGGTGGTCGGAGCAAACGCGAGAGGGAGCGCGACTAGGGTGCGTGCGATGTTGCTGATGAATGGGAAGACGTTCGTGCAATTAGAGAGGGTGGATTCTGACATGGTGATGCCGACAACTTGTTGAGGGTGATTTGTCTGGGCGGGTTCAATGTTGAAAACAGTGAATTAGAACAGGCGATGATGGTGAATTTGCAACATTGATGTGAAGTTAAGAGGAGCAGTGGCTGGTTTGAGGTGAAGCTGGCAGCGGTGAAGGCTGAGTAGTCGCTAATTCGAAAATTCAAGCATCGTTTTGGGGAGTTATTCTCAATCACAACCATGTCTATTTCTTTTACTTAATGCGTATTCCCCCGTATAATTGTTTAATCGGATGGATTGTTGATTATTAGATGGAATTGGAAGTCTGTTGATGAGTGATGTTTGATATTTCTTGAATTGGATGGTGCAACGACCCATCTTTTCGAACCCCAAAACTCGACACTAATACATCCATGGTATTAACATGTCGAACAACTAAGTGCCGTAAACACAGATTGTTAGGGGAAAGAAAGGAGATAGAAGATAAAAGAACTAGGAATAAACACGAAATCTCATAACGCGATGGAATAATGTATAATATAATCAAGTCTTTACAAATCTAAGACCTGCCTTTTATTTTCTTTTTTAAATATACATATCATAGTTGGACAGTTATAACACTTGTCCTTACAACAGTAGACAAATTACACATAACACATACATAAAGAAAGATTTCCAGAATACGAGAGTATGTCCTGGGCCTCCAACTCGACTCCATAGCTCCAAAGCATCTAAAGCTAACCTGAAAAATATGCTTGGTCTGACCCGATCATTACATGGGATAACTCCCGAATCAGTCTGGTAAACCAACATGAGTAAAACTCGATAACAAGTAACAACCAAACTGATTTCTACATTTGAAAACCTTTCAAATAAAGGGTATCTTGTAAGACCACGCCGCACATAAAAATGGATGGGTTTTTACCTTACGATAACCAAACAAATTTATGTCAAAATCCAGTGATATTACCATGGTGTCTAGGTTTAAAGTAAATAGATAAAATATCTGAAATGCTTGCATCTCACATTCAAACATACTAGGCTCTGCAATCGAAAACGTATGCACGTATTAGAGAATGGATTCCAACTAATGACTGGCTAGTGGGGTACCGCCCGCCACAATACACCTCTAAAAAAATGTACCGAGGTCGTACCTAACGACCCATGCCAACACAGAACTGGCCTACCCCTTGCTGGATAGTACTGAATATATCATCACCCCGATTGCTTTGCAATCTTTAACCAAGTGCTCCCACTTACAAGAATTCATTGATGGTTGTGTATATATCTAGAAGGGTGATGATATACACTAATGGGTGCGACCCACATAGCCCTACTGCATATCTCTTGCTTAGTCATTCCCGGTTGATGAGACTTGAGACTACGTTTTACCTTTCTGAATAGAAGTCCCTCTTGGAATGCCAACACTACCCTCCAGGCAGTAATGTAGTGCCAATATTCATCCATACAAGTTATCAGGATAAGGACAGACCGAAGGCACTACTCTACTACATTCATTTTGGAATTACCCTCAGGATTAGTAGCGGGTAGCCCTTGTACTTCAATGGCTCCATCTTTGATCCCATGCTTTAAGATGTCTTCATTTCGAAATGATTGAGTTGGATCGAAGTGGTTTTCAGATAATATATCCGATTCTGGTTTCTTCGAAACAACTTTCGATATTTTTTGTTAAACTCACCCCGGTTCTTTTAGGAAATAAACAGACAAATGACAAGTGAGGAGTTCACCTTCCAACCTTTTGTGAACAGATTTCCTTATCATTCGTCCTAGAAGAAAGAACGAGTTTATATGTATAGTATAGCACCTTCGACATTAACTGTACCATATAATTCTCATGTTTCTCCTAGATATTTTCAAAGTTATGTTTTGGGTCCAGCTTTGATAGTTGGTTATTTAACTATTAAATAAACAACCAATCATGGTTTAATTTCCTCTTTAATTAATAAAACCACTTTATAAAATCTAATCACAAGTTCTTTTCAAAACGCTATTCCCAAACCCCTTACATTTCCTTTATACTTCGAAACATTTATATACTTATCTCAACGGTATAAGTATATTAACAAAACATTTTACTTTTCATGCCTTGAAACAAAATCATATACTTATCTTATCGGTAACTTTTCATAGTTTTCTTCTTTCCAAGTCTCATACTAAATAACCAAACATTTCTTCCAAATAAAACATTCCACTTATCCTTTATCAAATTCCCTTTTTAAAAGCTCATCTCATTTTTCAATTAACTTAAATTGTCAAAAGAAAGTTATAACCCACTTCTATAAACCCTTAAGTTAATTTATAAATCTCTTTCCAAATCTTTGAGATGATTTATAAACCTTTTTCCTATTTTTGAAACTCTTTATATAAACCTTTCTGTACTCCTTTATAAAATATCCTTTATAAATATCATTTACAAAACATCATTTATAAAACACATTAATAACCCTTTTCATTAAAAAACCACTTCTATGAAAAAGTTATCATTTATAAATACCATTATAAGAATTATATAACTTGAAAGACCATTAATCTCAAATTGATTAAAGAATTAAAGTAAATTCAAACCATATTTATATATTCCAAATGAGGCTAAGCAATCCTAATGATACCAATTTAAATTACCATTTAATTTCAAATCGATTCCCAAATCACATAACAATTATTTACATAAGCAACCATATACGTAAATACTGTTCATATCCAATCAAGGAATAATACATCAATATAACTAATTGGCATATACAGGTGCAAATAACATAACATTAGGATGGTGATTTATCTTGCTAAATAGACGTTTAAACAATTCAATAAATTTATAGTAGAACGGAGATTTATTCTGCTTAACACATGTCCACACAATCAAATCACTTACACTATAGCAGAATGGTGTTTTATTTTGCTAATGGATTTCTTTTAACTCTCCTAATCTTATGGGTTACTTAAGATACTTTGATATGGAATCAATTTACTTAGAAAGGAAAATTGATTAAAACACATTCTATTTAGTCACATTTGAAAAGTTAAAAGTATATTTAATTAGCTTAGACCCTAACTAAACCTTAATTAATCCAATTTAAATCAAGAATAAAACATAATTAAACTCTAATTCGGCTTAATGAACTTGATTAAGTACTAATTAACTTCCTAATGCAACTTGGTTAAGGTCAAACCAAATTGTTTAAGAGTTAAACCCTAACTAATTAAATATTAATTAAATAATCCATTAATTACTTAATAATTAATCAACCATTAATCTTAATTAAATAATTATTTATCACTTAATTACTTCTTAACCATATAAAACATTAATTAAAACTTTATTAATTAATTTACAGTCATTAACTTAACTTAAGTGATGATTAACCTTTAATCACTTTCTTAATTACGAATTTAGTGCTAATTGCCTTTTAATTAATTAATTAATTATATTACAACTTAATTAGTTTTTAACATTACTAATTAAGTTTGAAAAACTTTGTGAATTAATTTCAAATTAAAACAAATTTGAAATAGAAATTCAAACCTTTGCCTAATTGCATCCATAGCGACGTCGCTATGAGTGTAGTTTGCTCTAACCCACCTTTAAGTGAAGCCACTTTAATAAAACCATACTATTTCATGATTGAAACATACCTTAGTAAACTTTCACACTTTAAAACCAATTACGCAAGCTTTAACAAAAATCTAAACTTTAAACTCTTAAAACTAGTTTGATTTCAAATCCGACTTCGAATCCGTCGCGACTACATACAAAGTTTCAATTTTGTTTTCAACCCATCATGACTATAGTCAAATTTATCATCAATACTTTTTATTAACACATCACATTCATACAACAGATTGTACACATATACCAATATATGTACAATTACCAACTTTGCAATAACATCCATTCTAGGGCTAACACTAGCCCATACATTAACACTTATCATCAATTTCAAACATGCCGAGATCCAACATATATATATAACATGCAATAGCTAAGGATCAACATAACATATAAAGAAAAGTTCTTTTCCAAATGATTAGGAATTTACTCACCGAAAGCTATCCAAACACTCGCTGAAGTTGAGTATGACATAGCACTTCCATTCTTAAGCAACAAGGTGGAGTCTTGAACCTTGAATGCATTAGGTAGGCTCGACCTTGAAGGGAAGAGGAAGCGAGACTTTTTTTGGTAAGGTGGATCGACTTCGGATAAACATCGAATTCTCGATAATAAACCCAAAAATAGGTCATGTTGCGACTGATTTCTGGACTATCTACTCATGGAATTTCAGAAATGGCTCAAAGAGAAAGTTATTGAAATTTCTTTTCTATCATTTCAAAAAAAGAATCATTCATTTTTTTATTAGCTTTGAAGAAGTTATGATCAAAAAAATAAGAGTAATTTTCGGACTTGAAATTTTAGGTGAAAAATTGCTTTGCAATGATTGAGTATTTTAACATACCTACGATAGAAATTTGAAAAAATGGTCAACTAAAATGTTGTGGTCATTAACATTTCACACGGTTTCAAAAAAAGATAAATTCCATTTGAGTTTGAAATGAGGAAGAAAAGGTTGGTGGAAAGAGGAGAAAAAATGGAGAAACATATGGATTATTTATAGGCAAGATTTCACACATAATCGCCTTGTCAAGTCACATCACAAATCTTTTATAATATATATAACTATGTTTAATCACATTAGTCTTTTATATATATAATTATATTTAGTCACATCACTTCCTTTTATATATATATATAACTATTATGTTTAGTCACATAACTTTCTTATATATATATATATATATATAAGTTTAATTATTAAGTAACTAAGATGTGACAAGAGATAATTATGTTTAATGATTACAAATCTAAGATGTAATATCTATATTTATATAAAATGTTTATTATTTATAAAACTATGCCTTGTCACATCACTTACTAATCCAAATTAATATAAGATAATTTATTTCTAAGTGTCTTATTATCTGGTTAATTAACTCTTATATATATGTACATATAGTGCACAAAGAGAACTACTTTCCGATGTCAAAAGATCGAAATTTCGAAAAATGTTCTTCGGTTACATTTTCTGTTTTTCTACAACTATTTAATTTGGTAAAAAAAATTTGGAAATGATTTTACTATCATTATTAATTAATTAAAATGAGTGTGTTCTCATTATAAAACCTATATATTGAATATTTCAAATTAATTAAATATTCACTAATCAAAGCAATGAAATTCTGGGTCGTTACAGATGGATAAGTATTATGAGCTACGATTATTTGTTGTTGCGACGATTATTGTTAGATGGTTGTTTTGTTTTACTAGTAATTTGACGGTTACAAATTATTGAATGATATTTGAAGTTATTTGAAAGGGTGGTAAATAAATTGAAAGATGTAAATTGAATCAAATAAATTATTTTGGAACCAAATAGTGAATTTTGGAATGATGTTTTATTTAATATTGAGACTATTTATGATTAGTGAAAATTTTGGAAGTGAAATGATTTTTAAAAAAAAGAATGTAAAGGTTGAATAAGTAGAAGATTTTGTGATTTAAAACTTTTGGTACGAGCTTTGGAAATTCTATAGATAAACAAATTTTCGAAGGATTAATTTTTTTTTATTGTTGATTATAAAATTATACGACGGATGTTTATAAAATGGAAGTTGGAGTTATATTTATAAAAATGATGAATGATTTGAAATTTAAAAGATGGAAGTTTATAAAAGGATATTTGTAGTAATTGCAAGAACATTGAAATTTACTTTATTAAATGAAAATCTTCATTTATGAGGATGTAATAAGAGGTGAATTTTCAAAAGTAATAAATTTTATTTTTAATGGATTAAGGGTTTTGAAGGAAGTGCTTGAAAATAAATTAAGATGTCAAATAACGATTTTGAAGTGGTATGTTTGGGTTTGCAAATATTCTGAATTGAGAATATTTTCCGAAATTAAGATATTAAAGGTATTTAGAAGATATAAACTTCCTTGAAGTATTTTAGTAATATTAAAGTAGAAATCTGTAGAGCGAGTATTTATGAGGTTTTTAGAATTTATTATCGAGTTTAAATAAAGGTTTCTTTGAAACCAAAAAAATTGTTTAAAAATTTGGATTTAGAAACTAGATATGGGAATCAATTAGTTTAAAAAGAAGAAGAAGAAGGGAAATAAACAAAAGAGAATTTTGTTGTTAAAATAGATTGAAGTGTTTTTATAAATGGAAGAGAATGAAGTGAGATATATTTTAACAAACCCTTCATCTTGTTAAATATTAATTGAATAATATACTGATGTGTCAATGGATAATTGTTGATATATGTATTATAAACAAGATGAAGTAAATTACCCGTTGTGTTAAATTATAAGATAACAAAATAAAGAATAATGAATTGAAAAGCGATTTAAGCGGGAGTGATTTAATAAGTGAAGCGAAAATTTATTTAATGTTGATTAATTGACAGTGTCATGTATATAACTATATTTCACCGAGAGCCATGCTACGTCCGCAGGGTGTATTTATTTACTCAACACAAGTTTAATGTCGAGTAATTTATTGAGGGTCGTGTATTTGATATTTGGGTGTTGGTGGATTATTCTATATTATACACTGTATTGATCGATATTACTTGGATTTTTGACTTGATATGTAAGGAAATTATATTATTCCTTAATTTTTTTAAAGCGGGAATATGATTATCTCTATTTTTGAGTGGAACGATGAGTACAAAGTCCCTTACGAGGATGTGATAGCTAGAATTTTTTCTAGCCCCATCCTAGCTTGAATGACCGTGGGGTCACTCCCCGATGTAGTTGCTGCAATGTGGCCTCCTCGTCGCATGGTAACAGTCTACTGCATGGGATAATAGGACGAATTTAGAACAAAGAGGCTGAGATGGGAGCTACGAATGAGGAGGAAAGAAAGTGATGTGCGATTATTATGCAGCTAAAGAATGGTGAGGACTCTAATAAAAATATTATGAGTAGGGTCTCCATTTGCACCTGAGAAGCTATGAGGCTCAGGTGTAGATTCGGCTTCTGGCAGTAGCAAATAAAACAGAACATATAATAGCAGTAACAGTAAATAAAATAAAATGAAGAATAAAATAAATGAATGTAATTCCACTAAATAAATATGAATGAATTGATGTTCGCTGCGTACTTTATGTTATGTACGATGTTTGCGATGTGTGATGTGTAGATGATGCATGATGTGTGACGTGTGCGATGGATGTGTGATGTATGTTGTATGATGTGTATGATAATGTTTTGATGTTTGATGGGTTATGGATATTGAATGCGTTGTAGATGTTTTATTATTCATTTGGATCAATTTCTTATTATACTATGTATACCATTTCTTAAGATATCGTTTATATTCTCACCATTGAATTTGGACATAGTCTGACTCATTTATTATTTATATAATACTCGGGAGATATTTTAGGTTTAGGGATGTTGGGACCAGATGACTTATTGGGCTTAATTGGAGGGAGTATTACTAGATGTGTTGTATATTGGGTATTTGGACTCGTGTATGTATATGAGACTATTTACGTCGAGGTATTTTTATATTACGTGATGTATTTAGTGTTAGTCCAAGAGAATATTCACATGTGCTTAACCTACATTGCCTCATTTTCCGTGTTACTTGACATTATTACTGAGCAACACTCTTGGGTAGTATGAGTATAGAGGTGGGGAGTTACACAACAGTCATGAGCAGATACACCATTTGATATTTGGAGAGTATCATGCACTCTAGTTTCAAAGTATGTATCGATATCCCATCTTGAAACATCTTGACAAAGAATATTTAAAATAATATGTTATTTTTATTATGATATCACATTACATTCTATTTTAGAATTTTCTATTTAATATACTTTAAATTAATTAGTTAGTTAATTACACCATAATATAATAACAAGTACATAATAGAAAGAAACCACCTTTTATTTTGAACTAGATTGGTTATTAAGTTAGATATATGTAACAAATTACATAATTACCCCTAAGACATACCCTTAAGTCTACCAAAATTGATCTAAAATATGATTTTCACCAAAAAGATATAGAAGCGATGAATCCGACCAACTATTACACTGTTGGATCTGGGCCAGCATGCAGCAGGGTAATTGGGTATATTTAAGAATAAATTGCCTTTTGGATCTTTATTGGGCTTATGTAGACTAATTTGATTTAGAATTTTTCTAAATTTTCATTTAAATAAAATCAATATTTTATTTAATTCATAATTAATGTTTATTTTGTATTGTTTATATTATATAATATATATATATATGTTGCATGTACACATACACATGTGTGTATGTGTACATGCAACATAATGAAGTGTACATGGTTTCACATGCCCGTATATGGATGTCAAGATTTACACGGCAATGGACATGTTACCTGCTCTTGTAAACATGTTATCTAAGTGTATGTGTGTGTATGCATGTGTGTGTATGTGCAAGGGTAAGGATCATCTATACCTTATTTTTGCTACACCTTAAATCCCCTTTGATTTCAGCCACACGCTCCAAATTAAATAATATATCTTCTCTCTCTTATCATTTCAGGAGAGAGAATGTATATTATTTAATTTGAAATATGCAGCGGGGATCATGGGGGATTTGAGGTGTAGCTGATCCAAACCCTATATATAATTATATATATTATAATATAATACTTATAAAATAAGATTTAAATAATATGCTTAATTAAATATATATATATGTATGTATGTATGTATGTATATGTGTAAAATATAACTAGATTATAAAACATTGTGAATACTAATATACAAAATAAATTGAATAAATATTATACACACACATATACTTTGAAACTAAAATAATAATAATAATAATTTAAGTATGATTTAAAAAGTGTGTGTATATATATATATATGCATATAAATATAGTATAGTATATATATATAACACAATCAAAATTTATATTTATACTTCATAATTGCTCTCGGCCTAGAATTTAGAAAAAAATTTGAATTTTCAATCCGTTATATAATAAAAAAACTTAATTCTATTTTCCGTACGTAAAATATTAAAAAATAATTAGTTTTTTCATTTTCGAACAAAATATTTTGTACAAAATTTATACTTAGATTTTATATTATTTATAATTTATATATATGTATTTATTAATTGCTTAAAATAATTTTAATTTAAATAAAAGTGTGTGTATATACATATAATGTATACAAATTTAAATATATACACACACACACATAAATAGTCAAGGACCTCTATCTCAAGTGGTTAGTGGTATAATGCTTTAGACAAAGGTTCTAGAGGTCATGATTTTGAGCCCTTAAGACATCATAATGAGTGTTATGCTTGAATAAAGTTTCACTTTTATTATCAATATATATATATATATATACACACACACACACATAAATAACATTTTTAATTAAAAGAATGTGTACATACATATACATATACATATATACATATATATGTTAATAGAATTTTATAAAATATAAAATATATTTTATAAACTATTATTTTTTAATTGTTTTAGTTTTAATTAAAAGAAATTGATTATCAATATATTTTAATTTTGAAAACTAGATATATTTTTTAACCAACATAGCTATGAGCAATATGATATAATGCCTATACAAATATTTTTTTGAAATATATACATACATACGCACGCAGATATACAACCATCGAATATGTGACAACATATCAATATACAGATTCCTTATAATTGCTCATTAACATGCATATGATATAATGATTGAATTAAGTATTTATAAATAAGAAATGTACCTTTCACCAATGCCTAGAATTCGCACCTTGAAACACTGAAGTTTGCTCCTTGAATCGAATTCCAAGTCCAAAAATTGCTAGCTTCTGAACAACTTTACCAATTAAATTAATTTGACTTTTAATTTGATGTTTTAGTGTTGGTTTTGAGGCTTGAACGGAGTTATGGCTAGGCTGGAATTACAACAAGAAGAGAGGTCAAAAAGTGTACATTCAAGTGAGGGTTAAGTGGTTTTAATAAAGGAGATTAAAGAGAACAAAAGTAGGATAAAGATCCATGTTTGTCTTTTAGCCATTCTCTCCTTTTAGCCATTCAAAACCCTCCCCCTATGGTTGACCCCAATATGCCTACCTAAAGCTACTAAACCATGCTCTTTATGTGCCTCAAAACAATTCCAAGCCCAAACAATACTCGTCGTATTTAAATTTAATTTAAACGTGTATCGATATCATATATCGATCAGTGTTTATATAACTATTATATACACACCATTTAATATTATTCAATACACACAAATAAAATTTTATGATTAACATTCCTTAAATATTGATTAATTTAAACAATTTATAACAAGTACAAATTAATTAATTCAGGTGATAACATGAATATTCAACGTTTCGATTATGTGACTTTAGATGTAAAAAATTCAACAATTGATATCAAACAATTCGATTATTAACGTGAATACTTCACTTAGCATGTGTATGACATTCTGTCCAAATTTATCGCTTACTTGGTATTTGTAAAATCTAATTTACTTTATTAAGCATTATCCAGTAGTGACAATTATCTACACTAATTTTCTTCGTTAAAACCATACCACTTAGGACTTATGGAATTTGATAATGGTCAAAATTCCAATATAGTCTATATTCAACTCTATAGTCCAGACACAAAATCCTTAGTTCAATAATAACAATTATTATTGAACTACTCCGGCTAGAGATTTTGACTGAGTTGACTTTAGTTGACCACGATACTAACCTCATATAACTAAGAAGACGAATTCTCTCTTGAATAATCTTTTACTTCGAATACATCCACTCGACCATTTTACTTTAAATACATCCACTCGACCAAACTATAGTCGTTTGATGAACTTTATGTCATGGTTTAACTATAATCAAAGTGGAGTTTTCAAATTGAAAATTAACAGTATTATCAAGTTAAGAAACAACGTTAATTAGTCACTTTGATATTTCTTGTTTGACTATAATCATATTAACCGACAAAAAACCATCGAGCGAGTCATTCCGTAGTTATCCAACAACTATAAGTACGTAACTCATTGGTGTCCAACAATCATGAGTAATATACCGTCCAACATTTGGAGAGAGCTATGTACTCTATTATCAATGGATGCATCGATATTCAGTTTTGATGCCTCTTGGCTAGGAATATTTAAAATGATGTGTCTACTATATTTTGATACAATACTCATAGTTATAGCTATTTGTAATTACTATCACAAGCACACCATTTATGGATTTTCTGTTAAATATATTTTGTTTAAATATTTAATTATTAATATAAAGAAAACACCTTTTATTACAAATGAGAACTGATTACAGAGTTAATAATTTACAATAAATTACTGAATTGCCCCTTTAGAGTACCCCTAACTCTATCAATCACCCACTTACACTTGAGGCCAATCATGGAATCGCAGTCTCATCCCTTCTGCTATGTTGTCCTTTGTATCTACCCTTTGTATCACGACCTCTTTCTTCTCAAAGAATTCTCCGATGATGTAGAACTTGCAAAAATATGTCATGACTTCTTGTGTGCTCTAGCTCTTTAGCAATCTGTACCGCTGCATTGTGGTCACAGAACAATGCCATTGGATTCTCAGTATTAGGAATCACTTTATGCTACTTAAAAACTTATACATCCAGAGCACCTCTCTAGATGCTTCATTATGGGCAATATACTCGACCTCCATCGTTGAATCGTCTATTATTTCTTGTTTGGAATTTTTCCAACCGACAGCCCACCGTTAAGCGTAAAAACATAGCTGGACACCTACTTACTGTCATTAACATCCCTTTGAAAGCTAGAGTCAGTACAACCCTTCATAAGGAGGTCTCTGTTCTCGTATATGAGGAATAAATCCTAAGTATTTCTTAGAGAATGTAGTATACACTTTGCAGTTATCCAATGCTTTTCTCCAGGATTAGACTGGTGTCGGTGTATGCATCCTAATACGTATGCTACACCCGGCCTAGTACATAACATGGTGCATATTAAGGACCCACTAGCTGAAGCATAAGGGATTCTCTTCATACGCTCTTTTTCCTCATCAATATGGGGAGCGTCCTTTTTAGAAAGGATGATTCTGGATTGTATTAAAACATTTCCATGACTAGAACTCTCCACACCGAACCTCTTCAGTATAGTGTCTATGTACAGGGATTGGGATAATCCCAGCAGCCTCTTAGATCTATCTCTATAGATCTTTATACGTAGTATATCGGATTCTTCTCCCCTACCCTTCGCGGAGAAGTTCTTGGAATGCCAAGCTTTCTTTGATTGCACAAACCATTTCCAATCAAAAGAAGATCATGGACATATGGCACTAAGAATACGACAATGTTTCTTTTCTTTCTGTATACGCACACTTCCTCTATATTCTGGTAGAAACCAAACCGTAAGATTATATTATCAAAACACTAGTTCCAAGTCCTTGAAGCTTGTTTGAATCAGCAAGTGGACTTCAATAAACAAGCCTTTTCCTCACTCCAACTAACCATAAAACGATCGGGTTGTGACATAAAGATACTCTCTTCTAAATCATCATTTGGAAATGTTGTATTTACATCCACTTTTCATATTCCGTAGTCATAGAATGAAACAATGTCCAGCATAACTCAAATGGACTTAACCATGGCTATGGGTCCTCCTTTTCAGTATCTATGAGAATACTATAGTATCTCTCTGGTGCGTGAGATTCCTTGCTAGACCTTCAAATAAGTTGCGTATTTTTGTACGTGGGTGAACTTGATTCACCCACTAGTTCAGCCTCAATGTTTACTTTTTGGATCTCATCCAAATCCACAACCTCGTGGTTATTTCCTTTGACAAAAATTCTTGTGTCGATAAATAATAATCTTTTCTTGCTCAGTATTGTAGAATATATATTCTTGAATTTTTAGGATATCTTATAAATTTACATAGTACCGATCTTGCCTCCAGCTTATTCAAACCAACGTTTTTAAGGTTGGTCGGACAACCCCACACCTTCAAATACTTACGTTGGGGTTTCTTACCACATTACATCATATATGGTGTTTTAGGTATAAATTTAGTAGGCAATTGGTTCAACATATGCATCGTGGTTTCCAAAAAGACATCATGTCGAGAAACAATAATTTTTTATTCCTCGGTTTTGTAGAATATATATCCCATTGAATATTTAGGTTATCTTTTAAATTTACATAGTACCGATACTGCCGCTAGTTTATTTGGATCAACGTTTTTAATGTAGGCCAGACAATGTTCAACATATGCATTGTGATTTCCAGTGCATATCCACAATAGGATAGAGGTAACTTAGCCTTACTCATCATGGAACGAACCATATCTAATAAGGTTTGGTTACTACACTCCAATATATCGTTTCATTATGGAGCATAGGGTGGAATAGCCTGAGAGATAATCCCATTATCTTTTAAGTACTATTGGAATTCTTGTCCAATATACTCACCTTCCCGATAGGATTAAGGAATTCTATCTTTCTGTTCCTCTGAATTTCAGTCACATTCTTATACTCAACAAATTTCTCACAAACATCGAATTTTTTCTTCATAAGACACACATATTCTAGTCTCCAGAAACTATCAGTTAAGGTAACAAAGTAAGGACTATTATCCTTGGTGATTGCAAGCATTGGGCGACATATATCACTATGCACTAACCCTAAGAGTTCATCAACTCTTTTATTGCTCCCACTAAATGAATGCTTGGTCATTTTACCTTTGAGACACGACTCACACGGCGCTAAATGATTCAGAATCAAGTGACGGAAGAAAACCTTCAATTTTCAGTTTGTGCGACCGTTTCTCACAAGTATGACCTAGCCTACGACGCCAAAGATAATTCTCATTTATATTGTTAGAAAACTACTCCTATAACAAACATAATTTGTATTAATCACATGAATTCCATTTTCAATAACTCCATCTAGACTTTATTTCTATCTAAACTAATGTTCATAACATTATTCGCACGGAGAAATACATATCCGGTCACAAAAAAATCTCAAAACAGACACAGTACCATAAATAAAGTCTTTTACAAAATAGCAATTATTTAATACCAACAACACCACTAGGATAACATAAATGATAACTCCTACTATCATTGCATCTATGATAGATCCATCAGCAACTACATCGGGCAGTGACGCGATGGTCAGTCAAGGTAGGATGAGACTAACAAAAACTACTCGCTGTCACATCCTTGTTGGGACTTCGTACTCCTCATTTCACTCAAAAGGGGAGATAAGCATATATTCCTTTAAATTAAAATATGGAATAATCTAATTTGCCTCGCACGTCAAGTCATAAAATTAAATAATATCAATTAATCTTTGTGTATAATATAGAATAACTCGTTGACATCCAAATATCAAATGCTCGAACCTCGGTGAATAACCCAACATTATATTAGTGTTGAATAAATAAATACACCACATATGGATGTCCCATAGCGCTCGGTGAAATATGATCATATACAAAACACCCTTAATTAATCAATATCAAATAAATTTCTGCTTCGTCTATTAATTAACTCTCGCTTAAATTGCTTTTATATTCAATACTATTCAATTTTATTATTTTATTATTCAACACAACAGGTAATTATACTTCATCTCGTTCATAGCGAACAAATCAACAATCATCCACTCACATCAATGTATTATTTAATTAATTAGTATTTAACAAGATGAAGATTTTTAATTCAATATATATTACTTCATTTTTGTTTCCCTCGTATTATAAAGATACTTCATTTAAATTCATCACATAACATTTCTTTTATTTATTTTCATCTCTTTTTAAAGCAATAATTTTGATTCTCTCATATAATTTCAAATCCATGTTTCAAAATTATTTACTTGGTTTCAAAGAAATTTTCATTCAAACTCGTCGATAAATTTTAAAATCTAAAAACTACCTTCAATTCAAATTTCCTCTTTAATAATATAGAAATACTTTAAGAGAATTTATACATTCCATTTACCTTTAAAATTTAAAATCAGAAAAATATTCTCAATTCAAAAATATTTGCAAATCAAAATTTACAACTTCAAAATCATTATTTGAAATCCTCATTTATTTTCAAACACTTCTTTTAAGCTATTAATCCATCAAAACTAATATATATTACTTTAAAAAATTCACTTCGTATTTTGTATGTATCAAATCCCTATAATCGAAGATTCTCAAATAAAATAGTTTGTATTCATCTATTGGTCTTTTCAAAATATAATTTATAAATCTTTGTCTATTAATTCAAATTATTCATTATTTAATAACTATAAATTTCGAAACTCATTTCATAAATATCCATTAATATTTTTATAATCATCGGTGCATAAAAATACAAACCTACAAAATTTTGTTATTTTATCAAAATTCCAAAATTCACCTGTTCCAAAATAATTTCCCATTTCAAAATCCTCAAAATTATTACGCTTATATATTTTATTCAAAATTATTCCTCTTTCAAATTCTCCATTATAATTTATTTATTTCAACTTTACATCTTTTAACTTATTTTTCTCTTTTTCTAAATAACTTCAAATTCCATTCGATAATTTCCAATCATCAAATTATTCCTCAAACAAAAACAACCGTCTAACTATAATTATCATTGCAACAAATAATCATAGCTAACAAAACAATTCCATCCAATTCAAGCAATACCAAACATCAATGGTAAGAACCAAAACGCACAGATACAATAATTCTTTTATTCCGTTGTTCTTCAATGGTAAGCACCTAATTATAGTACCTTTTTATAGCACTTATATTATATAACTATAACGCTTTTTGAGCGCTATGGTTTATTTTTCTGTGTGTTTGATGCTTTCTACTATATATTACAGTTTAGTGATAACATATTAAAAATGAATCTTCTTAAACACACACCAATATGAACAATATAAGAGTCGAAGAATATAATAATCATAAAATGTAATGCATTATGAATATTAGTTAATAATTACAGCACCCTCCATATGGTAATTTAACACACATGGTAAAACATTCCTCTAAAGCATAAAAACTGCTTTTCGCAATTCAGAAAAATTAAATGAAATTTCTCAAATTTAGCAAAAATTAATTGTAGATTTTACATGACCATCGGTATTCAGAAGAACATTCTCAAGTTTAAGTGCCTGTGCATTACCCCATTTGCATGAAGGTGATAAAGGATAGACATAATTTCTGCAGTGTAGATACAGTGTAGGTGTATTGGCTCATAAGTCTTTGCCCAAAACTTGAATCATTTGAGACAACATTGAGTGGGGTATATGGTAGCAGTCATCTATGAAAGTTGAAATTATAAGTTTTTAATACTCAACAAGAAATGCTTCAGCTATATATCGTGAGTAATAACACTTTGATTTCAATGCCAAATAATGTATATATTGTAGTCATAGTAAATGTCAGTAATAATTGCAAACATTCGTATCATTTTGAGCTGATTTAAGGAACCATGCCAAGAATACTGTAATGTCCCGGAATTTTTAACAATATCAATTTAATAATCTGTTGTTAAAATTAAATTGATATTGATATTCTGTTAATAATTATTCAGATAGATTTAATAATCTTCTTCAATAAATATTTAAATTGGTTATTTTATCTTTTAAAAATAATAAATTGATTTCTGTTTACAATATAAATATTTGGTTTATATTTTAAATAGATTGGCATTGTTTTTATTTTAAATAAGTAAAGCATATTTTCTAGTTTTAATATTTGTAGTAATTTGGGAAATTTGTTTTATTTAATATTTGAGCTTTTCAAAATTTAATAAATGATTTTGGTTTAAATTTAATAAATGTACCATGTTTTAAAATTCTAATATATACATTTTAATTTGGAATTTTGAATGAGATTAGTATTGAGTTTTTAAAACTATTTCATAAATAAATATATGATTTTAAAATTGAATGGAAAATATTGGAATGTTTAAAAATAAATTAGCTTGAGTTTTAAATTTAGAATAAATTCAACAAATGGTTTCATGACTTAATAAAATAGATATTTTATTAATAAAAATATAATTTCTTGTAAAATGATTTTAATTTAATAATAAGAGAATTATAAAAATAATATTAACATTGTATTGTCTTTATAAATAAGTTTTGAATAAGAATTTGTAGTTGTTATTTCAAATTGAATTTTTTATTTATAACTTGATTTGAAACATTTGATTTTGGATTTAGTTTGAATTTAAATTCAAACTATAAAATCTTAATTGTTTAAATTGTTTTAATTTTTATTTGTGCAAGTTTTATAAACATTGTTTGTTCTTATTTCTTTTGAAAATTTATACACATGTTTAAATATAAACTAACATATTAACTTAGGATTACATATACATTAATTTATAAATTAGTACTAATTATCTTAAAGAGACATGTGTTGCATTCTTTAACAAGTGTTAAATTCATAGGCATTCTTTTGACAAGTGTTGTAAAAATAGACAAGTGTTAAAATTTTAGTTTTTATTTTTTTTCTTTCATTAAATCTGAAAAATTTCATTTGTCTAACTTGCATCTTCATTCATTCATATTACATTTTCATTTCTTTAATCAAAAGAAAGACCAAATTCATTTTTTTTTTTCATATCCATAATCAAATCTGCATTCACAAATTCCTCAAAATCCAAAATCTGTATACAAATATGCAAATCCCTGTAACTCCTCATCAAAACTAAATCTTTCATAAACCTGCATATTCAAATCCAACATCTGCATATCCAAAACTATGTTCGAATCTGTTTATTTCGCTTCCTAAAAACCAAACCCACCTGCAAGTTTCAAAATCTGCATATCATTAAAAAAAACAGAGAGAGAGCCTGTATTCTGTTTACAAATCTGCATGTTCCTCTTCAAATCAAATCCACCTTCATCTGCAAATTTCAAATGAAGTCTGCAAAATTCAAAAGAGCCTGCACACTGTTTTTTCTGCATCTTCATGTAAGAATGGTAGTCATGATCATGGGCAACTCAGATTTTAAACAACAAAGGGTCAAGCCTGCACCATTTTCTGCAAAATTTCAAAAAGGACAACAGTGGTCTGCATTTTTAAATGGTGAGTAACATTTAAATTTTAAACTATATTTAGGCTGCTTGATAAATGTTTGAGATAAAATATGTTTGTGTGCTTATATAAGGTCTGATGAAATTATGATTGAATGTGCATGTTGATTTTGCTTTGTTGTGTTCCCAGGTTCACCATCATATTTAAAAGAATTCCCTGTAATTGATCTAATTTGAAGTAGTATCTGAATTTTAGAATAAATAAATAAATAAAAGGGGTTTTGCTTAGCATAGATTAGAATGCAAATTTATAAAGTATTGTTGTTTGAATTTCTTAAGTTCAGGTCTAAATTTTAGGTGAGTTAAATACAGGGTGATGTCTCTGTAAAAAACAGGTAATAACAATATATGTTAAATCTTGATCAAATCCAAACATATTAATATAGAAATCCAGTTTTATAAACTAAAAACATTTACTGGAACTTGATTTTTAAATCAAGTATTAGGAATTTTAGGGTATTGTTTCATTTGCAGTTTATTCTTGATCAAAAATTTGAATTGGAGCAAATGCTTGCAATTTGTAGTTGGAGAAAACTTAGAAATTCTTCTGAGTTATTAAGTAAGGATCATAGTACTTAGAAAAATCAGAGATAAGGATTTAATTGATTAGATTGATTTCAGTTTTGATTTTTAGAATTGAACCCTAGTTTTAATAAGGTAAGAAGGAATTGGGCATTTCAGGAAAATGGATTGATCGACTGTGCTAGTTTTTGGTAAATGGATAGTTGGTGTATAGGGAGACTCGAGGCCGGAGAGGTGGAACGCCAAGTGGTCGGAGAGGCAAGAAACTTGCCGTTGACAGGTTGGAGCTAAAACCTGAAAACATGTTTCAGGTTTAGGTTTGTAAAGATAAATTTTGATTCTTTGCTTTCTGTTCATTCTGATGATGATGTTAGTGGATTCATGGGTTTATGAAGTTGATTGGACCACCTGAGATGATTGGCAGAGGTGGTGGTCGCCGTGCATATGCACGGCGACGAGTTCTCTGATGAACTGTTGGGTTTGGGATTGTTTCAAAGGAAGGTCTTTGTGTTGCTCGAAGCAAGTTGTTGTTAAACTCGAAGTAAAGCAGCTTAGCACCCGAAGTAAAGTTTAGGTTTTCTCGAGTTGAACCTGTAAATTTCCAGGTTACAGAAAACCTGTTCTTCCTTTTAAAATTCTGGGTTTAAACTTTTAAAATCTGTAGTTTAGGGTTTAAGCAAGGTTTAGGTTTAAAATTTAATTCAGGTTTGAATTTCTAATTTGAATTTAAATCCCAGTTTTTAAATTAAAATTAAAGTTTCAAAATTTAACTTAATTAACTATTTCATTTTAGTAAATAGTTTAAAACTTTAAATATTAAGGTTTTTAGGATGTGAGTAAGATTTACAGATTAATTTTAATCTGGAAATTCTAAGTTTGAAAATAAAATTCAGTTTAAATTTAAAAAGAAGATTTAAATTTGAAAGTTTAAACTAAGAATGAATTGAATTTCTAAAATTTTAAAATGAATTTAACTTCAAATTCTTATGATTTCATTTTTAAGTCAAACTTTTGTTTTGACTTGTAATTTTAAAAAAAGTTTTAAATTATTTAAAACTTTGATAAGTTTTAAAATTATTCAATTTTAAACTTGAATTTAAATTGGAATTTAAAGGCAATTTCAAAAGTACTTAGTTTTGAATTAAATTGTTTAAAACATAATTAAGTTATGTTTTATCTTTAAAATTTAATTAAGATTAAGATTTCAGGATTTATTTAACTAATAGGGCAATTAAGATTAATTAATTAATTTAATTAATTAATTGAATTTGGAATTAATAATTGATTAATGATTAATCAATTTAAAATTAAGATCATTAATTAAATTATTAATTAATGATGAATGAATATTATTAATTATGTAATTAAGTTTTAAATTAAGGTTAATAAATTTAATAATTAACTTTAATTAATGAATGACTAAAGATAATTTAAATTGTAATTAATTTAAGTTAATTACTTTATAAAATAATTAGAGGATGGTTAATGAAGGTCATTAACCAGGATTATTTAACAATTAATTAATGTAGTTAATTTTTATAATTTATTAGATTAATTAATTTAATAATAATCAATTAATGGTTTGAGTGTAATTACTTAATAAGTAATTAAGGAATTAATTACTTAATGTAATTAATTTAGTTTAATATGATTGTTTATTTTTAATTAATTAAGTTTAATTAATTTTTAAAACACTTGAGATTTAAAGATAATTACTTTATGTAATTAATGATTTGGGGATTACTAAGTTAAGTAATTGTTTAATAATTACAGGTTGTAATTAAGTGGAGATGTTTAAGTGTGAGGTAATTTGGTTTAATTCATTTAATAATTAATCAAAGGAATTAATTAAGAAATTAATTAAGGATAATTAATTTGGTTTAAATATAGTAATTAAGCTAATTAATTACTAAATGTGATTAATCTGTGATAATTAATAATTATAAGTTAATTACTTAAGGTAATTAATAATTAAAGATCATTAATTATTTTAATTAATGATGTAATTAAAGATGATTAATTATGATTAATTAATAAATAATAGATAATTAAGGTAATTAATTAATTAATTAATTAAGGATTAATTATGATTAATTAATTAGTTGAGTAATTAAAGGTTAATTACTATTTAGTTGAGGGTAATTAATTTGTGAAATTAATTTAGGATAATTACATGAATGTAATTAAGGGAAATTAATCAAGAATGATTAATTAAAGTAATTTATGATTGATTAATTGATTGTAATCAATTAAATGGTTGAGCAAGTTATGATTTGAGGAAGTAATTAATTTAATTTATTTTAAATTAATTAAAGATGTAGTAATTAATTTAATTCATTTTAAATTAATTAAAGTTAGAGTTAGTTAATTTAATTCATTTTAAATTAATTATATTGATGATGAATAAATCATTGCTTATATATATATATATATATATATATATATATATATATATATATATATATATATATATATATATATATATGGATGACATTGATTGTCTTGGATGCTTTGTGATCTCAGTAATGAGATAAATGATATTGTGTGGTATGGATGTCTGGTTGTATTGTGATGATACCATAGGTTATCTATTGTGATGGTATTATATGGAATATCTATTTGATATTGATAATGAGGATTACCCGTTATGTGATAATGTTGATTATCAGTTATGATTTATGAATTATCTATCTGTGTGTATATAGATATTGTATTGAATTGTTTTAAAACTTTAAAACAACTTGGACCCTAAAAGACACGCTTTGGATTTCGATGAGACCGGGATCGGGTTTCCATATTTGGATATCCGAAAACCACATCGATTCCAAATAACGTTAGGTCGTGAATCCAAGTGAAGCGAGTGAAGACTCGAGGTGTAAGGGCTATACGTCAGTATAACTCTGTGGGTGATTCCGTAATGAGTTTGACGGAATAGTACTTATTGATTCGAGATGGTGAACTAGAGTGCAAGGGTTATTGTCGTTAACTCTAAGGATGATTCCAAAATGAGTGTAACGAGATAATGCCTTCGGTTTCGTTCGAACCCGGAACGAACTTGTGTGGATTGAATGCTTTCAGAACATCGTCAGGTGGACGATGAGCATTCTAAGTGATATGTCCTATAAAGGTAATCGTAAGCTCAAGCTTCATCAAGCGGGAATGGCTAAAACAGGGGAAGTGCAGCAAAGCTTCGTGGGTCGCGCCCATTGGAGAGCAAGATTTACCTCTGTCTAGAAGTCCCTTTATATTCGGCAGTGTGGGTGGTTGCTAACTACAACCACGGGGTTGTCTTGTTCAGAACTATTCAGTAAGGAATGGGTCCGGCTTTGTGTTGCAGGGGAGTTAGGGTGGCTCCTCGGTACGGTGATCTAAACCACGTACTGTGACGGGCGGTACCCCAGCAACCCTGCCATTGTATGGAATCCAAAATCCAATAAGTGCCAACGGTTTTGATTGTATTACCCGCTTTTGTGGCTAGTAGCTGGAATTTAATCATGTAACAATTTCGGCTATTTCTTATTTATTTGAAAACCCTAGACACTATTATAATATCATCGGATTTCCTATCAAATGTTTTGGTTACAGCAAGGTAAAAACTTATCCATGTTTATATGTGGGAAGTCTTACGTGATACCTTTCTTTTCAAAAGGTTTTTAAAAGTTAAGCAACTTTAACCTGTTACTCACACCAGACCCATGTCTGACCCGGAGTTTATTTTTGTTTTCCATAAACTCTTGGGTACTCAATTTTTTACGAGTAGCCAAGGGAATTCAGGTTAGGATTCAGGTTTGCTTTGACGAATTCTGAAAGAGAAAATGGAGCAGGAGGCTTCTGCGTGTAGATATATCTATAGTTTTCCGCTGTGTGTTCTCTGAGTTGTTGTCTTTGTACTGTAATGAGGTTGTATAACCAGACAGGTGTTTATAACTGTCTAGTATGTGTTGTATATCTGTGTACTCTGATAATGGTTGTAAACTATGTAATATTTATGTTATTAATATAATTTATTCGTTCCGCTGTATAAATTCTGATGTTGTTTCTTTCTTCTCTTCTTTCTATTCTCTTTTCTATCCCTTTCTTTCTTAAAGATGATGCGATTTACCGGGAGTGGAAAGTCGGGTCATCTCAAATACACATGGGTTTGGGACAGGTATGTTGAATTAATTCTTCAAGGAATACTTGTATAAATTTGAAGAAAATCCAGCATTTGTTTTGGAAATAGAAATCACTAGTTTAGATATTTTATAATTGTATTCATAAATAGAAGATACCGTTCTACTTCATTTTTGTTACCCAAAAGTCAGCTACTTAGTAGCTATACAGAATGAAAATGCAATTAGTAGCTATATAGAACGAATATGCATTTATGCAACTGACATTTAAAGTGAACCAAACAAAATCATCTTATGTCATATGTTAAGAAATTTGTTTATTATGCAAGATAATTAAATAAGAGGGATAGTTAAATAAGTTGTAGTATAGAGTAAGAATTAGATATGTGTCCATACACTACTTCATCCGGGCCTATATATAAAATAGAACAAAGAGTAAAAGAGTAGATAGTGGTACGACATGAGAAAAAAGTATCTACATTATTATCATTAGACGGTTAATTAATTTTTATAAACCTAGTTAATTATTATTATTATTATTATCATTATTGTTGTTATTGTTATTATACATATACATACATATACATACATACATACACACACACGCACACATATAAACTTGGTTACTTTGTAGAAAACTTAGTTATTTTCATAAAATTTATTGATCTTCATCTATAAACTTGGTTATGTTTTATAAAATTTAGAAATTTAAAAAACGAATTAGATGTAAAGATGTTGAATACTTTATAATTTATTATTGTTGTTGTTATTACCATTATAAAGTTAATTTTCTTAAACATAATTAATTTATTATTATTACAAACTCTTTTAATTTTATAAGCTTTTCTAATTCTTATTAACTTAATTAATGGAGCTAATTTTACAAAGTTAGCTAATTTATTGTTATTATATGAATTTAGTTAAATTTTATAAAACTTAGTTAAATTGGCTAATAATTTGTCATTTATCATTGTTATTGTTATTATTCTAAACTTAGTTATTTTTTATGAAACTCGGTTAACTTTATAATTTATTAATATTGGTATCATTATCATTATTATAAATTTAGTTAATTTTTATAACTTATTTAATTTTTACAAAACATAATTGACGAAGTTAATTACTATAATCTTAATTTATTTATTTTGATTATTATTATTATACAAATTTAGTTAATTTTCAAAAAAATTATTTAACTTGGTTAATATTTTATGATTTGTTATTATTATTACTATAAACATAGTTAATTTATGTAAAACATATAGTTAATTTATTATTATTATAATTAATGTTATTGTCGTAAACACTGTTAATTTTGATTATTATTATTATTATTACTATTGTACGAACTCGGTAAAATCTTGTTTATTGTTTATCATTCGACCCAAACAAATATTAGTAAAATAAATAAAATTTAATATCTAACGAACACCCGGCCTAGTTGATTTATTATTATTATTATATAAATTTTATTGATTTTCATAAAACTTAGTTTGGTTAGTATTTTATAATTAATTAATATTATTATAAACTTATTTAATTTTTGTTTTGATAATTTATTATTATTGTTATTAACATAGTAAATTTTGATTATTATTATTATTAGTATATTATGAACTTGGTAAATCTTGTCCAGTAACAATAGATAGTGTAGAATATGAAGAGTAGCATAGGTAATGTAAAGTGTTCAATTTAATATCTTTTGGTGGTTTTGGCAGTAGCTGAGGTAGGCAATATGCAGTGGAGACATCGTTATGCCAGCGGAAGTTGATTGTGCAAGATTATTGTGGGGTTAGTTTAGGTTGTTCTAGCCAGTTTCTAAAGCTTTAAAGAGTACTAAAGATGAACTTGAGGACAAGTTGAACTAACTGATTTCATTAATTCTTTCGTGTTAATCCATAATTGTTGTTGGTGGTTAGTCCATTCCGATCTGTTCCTTTTAGATCTTGTCCATAAAAAATGTTTCAAGCAATAAAATACCTAATTAATTTTTATAAACATGGTTAATTTATTATTATTGCTATACCTATGCTTAAACATGGAAAACTTAATTAATTTTTGTGAACTTAGTTAGTTCATTATTATTACTATTATCGTAGTAATAATAATAGTAATAGTAATAATTTAAACTCGATTATTTTTTTATAAAACTTGGTCAACTTGGTTAATATTTTATAATTCATTATTATTATTTTTATTGTTATTGTTATAAACTCAGTTACTTTTCATGAACTTAGTTAATTTATTATTACTATTACAAACATAGTTAATTGTTATAAAACTTGATTAATATTCATAGACTCGGTTTGTTTATTATTATTATTGATATTATAATTGATTATGTTATTGTTACTATCATCGTCATCATTATTATAAACTTAGTTTATGTAAACTTAGTAAATTTATTATTATTGTTGTTGTTGTTATTGTTATTACATAAACTTAGTTAACTTGGTTAATATTTTATAATTTATAATTTTATTATTATAAACTTAGTTAATTTTTTATAAACCTTATATTTAATTGGTTGTTGTTATTATTATAAGAACTTGGTTACATTTTTATTAAACTTAGTAAATTTTCATAATCTTATTTAATTTTTATAAAATTTTATTTAATACGTAGAAAATTATTTAATTTTTATAGAATTTTGTTAATTTAATTAAATTATTATATATTTAAAATTTATAAATTGATTATTTTTTTATAAAACTTGGTTAACTTAATTAATTTTTATAAACTTAACTAAATTAGTTAAATTTTTAAACGACTTAATTAGTTTTTATAAACTAGTTATTTTTTTACAATACTTTATTAGCATAGCTAAATTTTGTAAAACTTAACTAATTTTTATGAATATGTTTAATTTTTATAAAACATTCTTAACATAGTTAAATTTTACAAAAATTAATTGATTTTTATAAACTTATCAGATTTCATAAAATTCCGACACCTCCTTTTCCCGGTTAGTGCTTTACCTGACACCCCAATTCAATATATGTTTAGACGATCAAAACAAAATCGGATTCATATCATATATAATAAAATATACTACATGATAACCCACACATTTAAACGCATAAAATGGTACCTTTTATTTGCGGCTTTAGCTATCAATCTTCCCTATAACAAATCAATGTTTGGTGTACCTATATACCACAGTAAATGAAATAATTAGAATGCAAATCTATAAAAGATATATGTAATACTCACCATATGCTTAATTTGGTGATCATGAAAAAGTTTTGACAACTCCAATGCAGCTTAACTTCCTCGTTTCGGTATACCTAGAAATCGCGAACACAAATTCAAATAGCAGCTCCAAGCTTGGGTCAAACAGGCTTCGACATGGGCATTTTCAGGTCTGATGGCACAATATTCAAGGCAACTTTGATGCAAAACCGCAAATGACAAATGGACAAGTACATAAATTTATTTTTACTTAACAATAATGCTACCAATCAAAATTATAACAAATATCAAATACCTAGTAGCTGTTTGATCAAAATTCATGCTTGATTATTTTATAAATTGTTTTGACTGCTATTTATAACAAAATTGATGCCAATATATATGCAAAAATTGATATCTAATTTCTGTTTGATATAAGTTGTTGCTCTGTAAATTTTGATTATTTAGTTGACTGTCGTGTATGACAAAAGTGATACAGAAATAAATGCAAAACTGATGCCTAGTAGTTGTTTGATTGAAATTCAAGTTTGGTTATTTTATAAATTATTTTGATTGTTATTTGTAACAAAACTGATACATAGTATCTATTTGATAAAGGTTGATACTCTATAATTTTATTTATTTATTTGACTGACATGTATGACAAAAGTGATACCAAAATAATGCAAAACCGATACCTAGTAGCTGTTTGTTTGGAGTTGACGCTTATTTACTTTATAAATAATTTTGACTGTTATTTATATCAAAAATGATACACATATTTGCAAAAATGATACTTAGTTTCTATTTGATATATTTTGATGCTTTGTAATTTTAATTATTTATTTGACTGTCATGTATGGTAAAAGCGATACCAAAATAATGCAAAACTGATACCTAGTAATCTTTTGTTTGGAGTTAATTTCTAGTTATTTTATAAATTATTTTGACTGTAATTTATATCAAAACTAATACCAAAATATATGCAAAATTGATACTAAAATTGTTAATTATTTTATTTCAACGCGTATGATCTATTTGCATCATTATCTCAAATGTTATATATTTGTTATGTACCCGATACTACAAGTGATGCAAACTGATATTAACAATATATTTTTCTTTAAACAGGATTGACTGTAGTATATATGTCATGACATTCCTCATATCATTGAACATAAACCAAATACCGATCAAAATAAAACCTGAACAGATGTTGTGAACAAGAGCAAAATTGTGTATGACATATTGACGAACAATGATTATTATTCAAATTTAGCCAAGTTCATGTCAACACTGAAAAAAGAAGAAAATATAAAGAAGTGAATTTGTTGTAACAACTAATGTGATATTCAGTTTAACTAATATGCATTTGAGATGTTGTGTTTGTAGTTTTAAATCTCCTATATCTTGTTCGAGATCTTCTCCAAGATATCCTTCTCGTACTTAAATTAAACGAGACATCAAATTCATTCATATAACCTTCGACACTCATCTCGTTCGAGATATTCAAATCTCATCCGAAATATGGATTGAAATCTCAATCCCAGATCTCACTCGAAATTATATGTTTTTCTTAATGTATCACAATAAAAGACTTCATTCTTTTTATATTCAAATAAGATGATATTACTAAATCTTTTCCAAATTATTAAGCTAATAAAGCTCCACTCTTCTTCAAAACATTAATTTCAATTCTTTTTACAATGAAAATCGGATGTGTTATGATTTTTATTTTCACTTTGAAAATTAGAATTAAATAAGTCATTAAAACATCAACTTTAAACACGTAAGCTACTCTGAGATATTCCTGAGATAACTTTAAGATCCAAGATGTCAATCTGAGATGTATACCCGAGATACACTCATCTCCTCCGAGATATCTTCCAATAAGAAATAGTTTGTGTGAAAATGCTGAGTCGAAACATGTCTAGAACCCAGACTTAGAACCTTGGTTGTGTTAAAACTAATTGAATATCAATCACGAGTTTCTTTTTATTCCTATCGTATATTGTCGTAACACCCTTAATGCTAGGTTTTGTATTAGCAACAAAAATTCTAATATTTATTGGGACTTATCTTCTTTGCCAGTGATTTAGAACATGCTCAATTCTTTATTTTAGGCCTGATATGATGAAATAAGTATAATAGCTATTGGTGCGGGTGGTGTTACGCGAAATGGGTTGCTCCACAAATGATTTGATAATTAGCCCAGAAAATGGGTTGCTCCACAAATGATTTAATTATTAATTAATTACATTAATTGATTAACCCTTAATTAATTACCATTTGATTAATCTTCCTTAATTAATTATAATAAGCAATTATCCTAATCACTTATAAATCACAAATTTATTTCATTGAGTAATATCCTTTAATCACTTAATTAATCAACTTTAGTCATTAATTAATTATCCCCAATTACTTTCATTAATTAATTAATCTTTAAATTAATTATTTATTCTCAAATTAATTACCTTAATTAATTTATCACATTTATAAATTATACTTTAATTAATTTATTCTTTAATTACCCGATTAATCAACTTTTAATCATCAATTAATTATTCTTTAACTGCTATCATTAAGTAATTATTCTTTAATTATTTAAATTAACAAATCATTGATTACTTAAATGAATTTAAAGATAAACCATTATATCTTTATTAGCTACTATAATTACCATTTAAACCTTGTTTAATAAATCATTATTATCACACTAATTGACTTAAGACCTTGAAGTTTGATTAGTGTTTAGAAACATTTCATTTTTTAAATCTAGTTAATTTAGCTTCCATAGAAACCCGAGCAAATTCACCCGATACTCGAGCTCAACTTCGAGTTACTCGCCACCCTCTTCTTCTTCGAGTTAAACCCATGCAACCCCGAACAAAAAACCTGAGGCATCATTTCTTCCCAAACTCTGTAATCAACCCAACATTCACCGATACAAAGTCAAACTGGTGCACGTGCACACAAACTCCGACCCACTCCAACCAACCCCGTTTCCACCAATAAGTCTTTGTCGACCACCTCGATTTAAAGGACTACACAAAACCCACGTCGAACACTAGAATCTAAAATGAGGTCGACAAGCAATTAACTAGAACCGGACCTACTCAACCCAAAACCATTCGCCACCATGATTCCGAACACCGGAACACACACCATCCCACCAGAACCTCCGCCGCAGTTCCCTTCTTCATTTCCCCCGGGTCTGATTCAACCCGATGCGATGATAGTGACGAACCATCCTCATTCCTCACATTGACCCAAACCTAACTTAAACCCTAAAACGGCTTCGCCACGCATCCACGACGAACCATAAAATCATCGAACGGATGTCTAAGACCTCCAAACTTGCTCCCTTTTCGGTCACAAGATTTATCCTTGCTCCGATCATCAGATTTTCGTCAAAACCCAATTTACATTCAAATCGAGAATGCTCGTGATTCCCTAACTAAAAAAATCATGAATTCATTTTTAAAAATCATGGTTTATGAAGATGAATAGGATCACGCAATCAAAACCCGAGTTATAATCAACTAAATTTTGGCAAGATTTGATTTTTTATGTGTTTTTTACATTCCCAGTAAACCCTTTCACTTTTAATACTTAAGAGTATTTTCAAAATTTAAATCTTGCAAACTCAAGCATTTATTGTTTAGACATCAAATATTAAAGAAGTTTGAGGAGTGAGGTTTCAAAATTTTAAACTTATCATATGCCTGTAAACAATAGACAGGGCATATTTAGGCATGCACGCTCACAACTTCATATATATACAACATGCAGACAAAATTGGCAGCCAAACAATCATTTTTCATAGTATACTTTAAGTACAAATTCAAATATCAAAACACATAGATAGGTTCAAGTATGCTTGCTCACTAGTAAAATGGAGACAGAGAACAAAGACTGTTGCATTTCTGAAATTTACTTTTACTTTGAAGCAAAAACTTGAAATTGAGTTTGATCTGAAACTTTAGTCTATTGCTTTGATGTTGAACCCGACTTTAATCTGCTGCTTCAGGATGAGGTTTGAATTGTTTTCAACTCCGTAGCTTTATTTACTTGCTTGTTTTTAGGTTTGAATTTGAACCTGACTTTGTTTCAGGTTTTTCTTTCTGATTTATAGCTTTGAAAAATGAGAATGGAACTGATTTTGAACTTGTTGCATTTGAATCATGGTCCCCAGTTTTGATTTGCAACTTTATTGTTGAAGTTTGAATCTGATCTTTCCACTTGGATCAGGTTTGATTTTTTTTTGTTTCCTCCTTTTCTTTCTGGTCTTGCCCTTTTTTTGTTTTCAGGTTTGCATTTTTATTTCTGATTTGAGTTGATTTTTGTTTTACCAGTTTTGATTTCATGGTTTCATTTTCGGATTTGTTTCTTCTTTCAAGTTTTGAGAAAGGTAAGAATAACCTGATCATTTTCTCTATTACATGTTTTCATAAATTCAATTTTTAAAATAAAATGCCACTTGTAATTGTTGAACTAACACTTGTCAAATTCATGCTTTTAAAATTTTACACTTGTTTATCCCTTTGTTTAAATTGCTTACAAATGTTAAAATTTGTATTTTTATGTTTATATCCTTAGGTTAGGTTTATGTTTATAAATTTCTTTTTAAACCCTTTTTATTTTATTTATTTATACGTTAATGTTTTTGTTAACTAATTAAATTTATGTAATATGGTTTCTTAAATTACAAATGTTTAAATCTATGTTTCTTATATTAACAATGTATTATATTTTAGCTTTATAAATACACAAACAATATTCATTCTTTTATAATTTTAAAAGAAAGTATTTTAACTTATATATATATATATTTATAACTTTAAAGAATATATATAATAATTAATCAATAACTAATATACAAATACATATCTATTTGAATTAAATCTTTTTAAATAGCTTTTGGAAAAAATAAATTCAACACACAACTTCCAAGACATATATATATATATATATATTATATATAAAATTTGAAAACAAATTCTTATTAACTCTAAACATTTATTTCCAATTTTTTTTTTTAAATTCAATTCATTTGTAAAATATTTACAATTGAATTCCCAAGATATCTCAATTAGATTCACAACTAAATTTAAAATTAATATATATTATTCAAAACATTTATTTTTGAGTTTTCAATTAGAAATTCTATTTTAAAATCATATTTATATACATTTATATTAATAAACAATCAAATATCTATTTAATTTGAAAAATACCAAATTAATTCATAATTTAATTACAAAAATTAAATTAATTTCCAATTTCAATTTGATTTAAAAACTGGAATGTTACATCAAAAACCATTTTTAATTATCCACATTTTCTAGATAAATTATACCCATAGCTAAAGGACAAAAACATGCAAATAAAAAAACATTAAAATAAAATTTAATCAAGTATTAATTTAACACCGATATCTAAAAATTGTTACTTGAAAACTAATACCTAAAAATGATATCTAAAAATTGATAACTAAATTTGGATGCTATACGGTAAAACATGTTTAAACTTTGATACCTAAAAACTAATACGAAGCAATAATCCAATACACACCATTGCAATAAATAAAATACTATAGAATATCACTTTTTCATAACAACTGATACTACAAAGTATCAACCACGATAGCTTTAGTCTCAAACACGTAAGAAATCTCAATGGACAAAGGAGTAAGTTGAGACCAATAATGATGTGACGACCCAGAAATTTTAGACATTTGAAATTGAAATATTTAATTAATTTTAAATATTTAAAGGTTAATGTTTAACTTGAATTTCAAATATCGCTATTTAATGGATAATTTAAATATTGAATTTAATAATTGGAAATTGGGAAAATGGTTGAGTCAGGATGTTCCAGGCTTGTTAAAAATATTTTAAAGGCTTAGAAATTCATATTGATAATATTGAAGGTAGTGGAACTTTTAAATTGAATTTGAAAGTGATATGTTCAGTTTTAAAAATATATAGTTTAAATCAATATTTAAAAATAGCCTTCTGTGGCACAGTCTCAGAATTCGACGAAACTAGTTCCATTAGATCCGTAATAGTGTATTATTATCAAATTTCAATTTTCGTAGTGTTTGGAATCGTCGTGTGATCGTACGATAAGTAAACGTGTTGAGATTTATATCGAATATTTAATATAATAATTGGGTTCAAAAAGCTATCTTCTCCATACGATCGAATTAGAACTCGAAACCTTTTCTATTGCATTCGGAATAGGGGTACAACATTATAAATGCCTGACGGCATGCCTCGATAGGGGTTCAAGATTGTAAGTTGCATTTATCGAGACAATTTGAATTTAAATTAAATGTACATATTCTCATACAATTAACAAATTCAAACACGTTTCAGCACTTAAAACATGTGCCACTACCTTCTTTAATCTTATTCCAGATGCCCCTTCCCCTCAAACAAAATCGAGATGGCCGAGCATTTTCGTTTAAAAAAATAAACCCAAATCAAAATATACATGGCCGAACCCAAAAAATTAATGGCAGAAGTGACTATCGCAACGAATCGCGACTTCATTTGTTCGATCGATGCACGATCGAAGCGGCGCAGGTGGATGCGTGATCGCTCACAAGGTTCGAACTCGAGCTCAAGATTTGGGGCGGCGACGGTCTCGCACTGCTCGATTGATGGCGGTAGTTGAGGCAAGGGCGGAGTCACGTTATGGCGAGGCGTTGGAGGCTCGAGCGACAGCACAATCGGGTTGGAGTCGAGCGAGTGGAGGAAGGTTTGTTGGTTGGGAGAGTTGATGGTTTCAGTTGGTCGTGGAAGTTTCTGTTGAAGTGTGCACGTGTGCCCAAAAGCTGGAAGTTCAGGCGGAAAGCATGTAAGCAAGGTGGATAGCGGCGTGGTCAGCAGCCTGTTGGATGAGTATCTTCGATCTATAGGTATATGCGTATACGTATTTTCAGAAGATTGATTACAGAAAGATATAACATATTTTAGATCTATATACAGTAAAGTAAATTTACTGTTGTTATTTACAGAAATAGAAATTTTTTATTTTATATAGATAGAGTTTGGGAAAAGAAGTTTTAAAATGTTGAATGTTTATATAAAATTAGATTTTTGAAATCTATAAATTATTTATATATATATATATATATATATATAATTTCAAAGGAAGAATAGGTATACATAGACATTTTTAATGTACGAGCTCATTTTGAAATAGTAGATTTGGCGATTTATTTGCTTATTTAATTATGTCAGTCTCTAAGTAATTTATTAAAGGAAATTTAAAATAAATTTATTAAATGGGAAATTTATTGTTCGATTAATTTAGAATATTTATCAGCCCTATGCATGATGTTTATACAAGGTCAAAAATTGAGGAACAAGCCAAATGAAATTAGGTTGCTAACAATAAAATCAAAGGTGAGTTAATCTCACTCATCTGGATTATTATTTAAATTTAAATGGCTAAATTTAAAATTTGGTTGAATGATTGAATTGACTGGATGTGTTATATTATATATAGTAGTATATATATTGAAGTGACTGATTTCCCGCATTATATCGCGGATGAGACCCTATGTGCCATGCATAATAGTGGATGACCCTTTATACCGCGATGTCCCGCCTTGAAGCGAGATTGGTATTTTAATTGTTATGCTAACATTTGTGGATGCAGAGAAACAAGTTGGAGGGATCCAACTGGATTCCTCAAAATGTTGAATTTATTTTATATTCAGTGATATGATCTATGTGATTATTTGTGATGATTATATTGATTATATTGGGAATTGAGATTATTGAATGCTCTGGATTGGATGAAAATATATTGGTATTTGAGAAATATATAAGTTTGGAATTTTAAAGTAAAATAAAAAGGGAAATTTTAAAGTAAAATAATATAGTGAATTTGGGTAAATTGAAGATTGAATTTGGAAAAGTATAAAAGTTTGATTTTTTTTAATTCTATTAAATAAATTCTCAGTATGGAAATGAAGATAGAGATTTTAATTGGATGAAAATAAAAGAGTTGGAGAATTAATGATATTATTATAAATTTAAAGGATTTTATTTCCAAATTTAAGACTTAAATGTTTGGGAAGAAATAAAAGGATAAGATTTTGAATGAGGTATGAAGTGGATTCAGTTTAAAATAAGATTTCAAATCATAAAAATAGAAGCGAATATGGAACTAATGGATTTTTAAAATAAATTTGGGTAAGTAAGGGAATTTATTTTAAAAATGGGGATAGTTTTAAAATTCAATTTGAAAACGGATTAAGTGTTTGAAACTGTGATATAAAAAGAGTATGAGACTATGAAATTTATAAACTGGGTTTATAAAGTGAAATAAGATATCAGTGGATAGTTGGAAGTATAAATTCATGGTGGGAATTCATAAGGAATGGGTAATTTGTTTTAAAATAAATAGTGGTTTATTTTCAAAGGTGTGAAAGGATAATATATTTCCCTAAAAAGCCAAGTACGTTTTCGAAGCAGATTTTTTTAAATATAAGTTAAAAGTTTTAAACTTGTTTTAAAAGAATGTTATTTTAGAAATTATTATTTAAGTTGTTTAGAATTTTAAAGATAAATATTTATTAAATTAGTTACAGTAGTAATTATTTAAAAAAGAAGGTTAATTAGTATTATGATTTTAGAAGATAATTATTGATATTTATATTTTATAAACTAGCTTTAATTTAAAGATAGTTGGCTTAAGTTTTTATTTGGAAAACTTGAATGGAATTTCATATCTATTATTTTAATAATTTTTTTGGCTTAAAGTTTTACATGAAAAACTATTATTAAATTCCATAACTAGTATTTTAAATAGAGTGTTTTAAATAGTTTTTATTTTAAGTATTTTAAAGTTAAAGTATATAATTTTGGAAAATGATTTAAATTATTTTAAAATCTAAAGTATTAAGACTTGGCAAATATTCAGTGGAAATAAAACGGCTGGGTGGAAATTTATTCCGTGAGAGAAAGTGTTTTGAAGCCATTTTTCAAAGGGTTGAAGAGTGGGAAAATATTATGCGATGATACTTTGAAATAAATAATTTGGAAAATTATTAGTGTCTGATGGTTGTTTGTGAATGTTATTTGATAGTTAAATAACCGACTATCAATATTGGCCAATGCGCTGATCGTTTCGAAGAGACCGGGATCAGAATTGATTTTCGAAAACCACTTTGATCCGGTTTGAACGTTTTCGTGAGGAAGATAAGAGCTGGGAGTCGAAGATGGAGCAGTGAAGTACAAGGGCTAATCGCTACTAATCCTGAGGGTGATTCCAAAATGGATGTAGCAGGAGTAGTGCCTTCGGTTCCGTTCGAATCCGAAACGGACTTGTATGGACGAATGATTTCAGAACATCGTCAGGAGGACGATAAACATTCTAAGTGAATATGTGCTAAAAGGTAACGCTTAACCTCGAGTCTCATTAGCCGAGAATGGCTAAAACAGGTGATATGCAGTAAGGCTAAGTGGCTAGCAACCAATTAGGGTAAGGTCATCCCTGTTTAGAGGTCCCTTTATTTTGGCTGTGTGTGCGATTGTTGATCGAATCGCGGGGTGGTCTTATTCGGGCTATCCAGTAAGGGGTATATCCGGTCTTGTATAGCAGGGGATCAGGGAGGATCCTTGGTATGATATAGACCACGTACTGTGACGGACGGTACCCAGTAGCCCTGCCATTGATGGAAATCCATTCTCCCTATGTGCCTTTACGGTTTTTTTGTAGAACCCACTTTGTGGCTAGTATTGCTGGAATTTAAAAATGTAACAATTTCAGCTATTTGAATAAGTATTTGTATATAGACACTACTATAATTTCAGAGGATTTTATAAGAAAATGTTTTGCTTATCGTAAGGTAAAAACCCGCCATGTTTATTTGTGGCGTGGTCTTATGAGATACCTTTGATTTCAAAAAGGATTTTGAAAACTTTAATAATCCAATTGAGTGTGTTTTCTCACGCTGGTTTTTCAGACTGACTCGGGTGTTATTTCGCTATAATGCTCGGGTTAGACCGAGTATTATAGAATATAGATTTTAGGGTAGACTGCTGTGGAGCTCAGGAGACGAGCTGGATGACGAGGCGTATTTCCATAGATTTATATTTCCGCTGTGTAGTGTAAGCCGTATATTCAGTTTTGGGAGGAAAAGACGTTATAACTGACCTGAATTGAGTTGTTGATTTGTATTCTACTCTGATGATATAATGTATAAACAGATACAGTCTTTTTGTTTAAAGATTAGTTATTTATCTATTATACATCGTTCCGCTGCGATTTTGAGATTCTGATATTGTTTTCTATTTCTTCTTCTACCTCCTTCTGCTTTAACCCTAATGGTTCAGTTTTCCGACATTCGATTGTTCGGCATTTGATATAGTGGACGTATTGATGTCGATTTTCGGACGTCGAAAATCGAGTCGTTACAAATGACAAATTTCATTCTTCAGATCATAAAAATAACAATAAAAGGACAACCGAGTGTTGAAAGTATTATCATCAAATACAAACAAAACAAGAAAATTATTGCCACAACTGCAAAAAAAACATCAGTAAAAAATGTTTTCTTCGGGTTGTCATTTTATTATAGTACAATAATTTTTTTATACAACAATAATCACAAAAAAAAAAAAAAACAGATTTCTTCAAAAATGATGCCTACAGTATATAAAATTGATACTTAAATACCGATCCTCAAATTAGTAGCAAGATTGATATTCAAACAGACTTAATTAAATGTTTGATACTAATAAAACACCAATTCCACTCATTAATTGTTTCGTGCATATCAAATTTACTCTTCAACAATTCATTTTTACGTGTGCTCAAACTAACAAAACATTAAAAAACTTCCACACTGTATTATTGTGAAAAATGATAATAAGAAAAAACAACAAAAATGAATACAACTCTCAAATTCTTAAACATAACTTTGCCTCTTTCCCAAACAAAACTTTTTTTGCTTCAAAGTGCAGAAAAGTTAATAGAATTTTTGGTTTGTAGCCTAGGATACGAGAAAAAAAAATTGTTGGACCGAAGGCCCAATTTGAAGGCACAGATCTAATTTTAATATGAAGGAAGGCGGCCTAGGTTTAAGTTCCCGGTCCTATAAAATTCTCTCCAAACCTCTGTTTCCATCATCTTCGTTTTCATGTCGGCTGCTGGTTCTCATTCTACTCCTTCAGAATTCTATACAGTGACGACTCTTATAGCTATTATTATTTCGTGTTGTTTATTTCGATTTATATACCAATTGCTTACTCAACCGAAAGCTCTAATCTGGTCAAATGTTTTAGATCGATTGTTACTCTTTCCCCAATACCATTTCATTAAATTACTCGGTTTATGCATTTTATTCGATCGGTTGAAAATTTGTGATTTTGCAAATATGTGCGATGATTGTAAAAATTCCTCGTGCTGAAAGCTACAACGTAGCATGACAGACACCGATACACCCATAGAATATGAGCACATAACTTTATTTCCTTTTTTTCGATTTCAATTTTTTTAAAGCAAGTAGTAGTTTTGTTCAGTTTATGCGTGGATCATAATTTGATATAACCCACGTAACTGCTATCGTTATGCTTGAATCGTTCAGTATGTAGCATGACAGACTTTTATACACTATAGCATATGGGATCTTTCTTTGTTTTATTTTATTTTTGCTTGAATGAAGCTGTTTTTGGAAATTTGAGAACCCAGTTTAGCATCATTTTCAATACTGCGTTTGGGTGTTTAAGAAATTATGAAATCGATATAAGTATCGATCTATTTATTTTTTATAACTTATGATGAATATTTTTAAGTAAATTTAAAAAGTAAATGATTAAAATGTCTTTGGTGTTCAAATAATTTACAAACAAGATGCTACTAAATAATATATTCATCGTTCTTTTAATGGATATAAGTCTAATTGTGGAATTTGCAACATGTTCATTATGTATAAGCCATGCTAGTCAAACTTAATTTTTTTTGCATTTGCATCAATGACTACAGAAGCACTTGCACATAGAATGCATGTGTTATCAGACATTGATGCACAAAAGGATAGCTGTTTAATCAGCAGTGGTCAGACAACCATGGGGATTGATCCACTGATAGTTTATCTTTTGGTGATAACTATCTACTAAATCCGTTCCACATTCATTACTACTTATTTGCTTTTTTTTGCATACATATAGATTTAGTAGTAAGAATGATCAAGCTTATTTGATCAATTTTTTGAAATGATTTTTGAGATTCTTCTATACTTAAACTCTGGGTATGAAATAGTATGGCTTAGTTTGGGTGTTTAGTCTCTGCATAGCACTTGAGAACGCTGTCAATTTTCTATAATAGAATGCGCCTACTGGACTACTGGGTCTGGTTTGTTTGCAGCACGTTTGATATAGTCTTTCTACATCATATCATTTATGAATATTAAGTTTGTTTGTGCAGGCCATGTTGTGTGTATTGCTATAAATGATTGCATAAATTTGAATAACATCATTGGCAACTATAATCTGAATGCATATACTAAGGTATGTAATGATTTTCACATTTTGTCGACAGTATAATGTATTAGATTTATTGATATTTGCATTGCCAACAATTTTAACAAAATCAATATGTTTTTTTTTGTGTCCGCAAAATTTGATACATTGATGCTTAAAAACAGAATGAAAATAATATTAAATGATTGATCATGCTTTTCCAATAGCCAACAATTCATGTTTTTGTCCAGGTTAGAAATATGAATAATATATCTCTGTTTTGCATCGAACATCAGAAAAAACATGCAAGGTTGTGTATATTTTGATATTCAAAGTTTCATAACATCCACTTCCAATGATATTCATAAATATATCTTTGAAAGTTCAAGTTCATTAACATTTAAATATCAGCACACATTATAGCTTCACGCATTATAGCTTCACTTTATGGTTTGAGAATTATCCGGATTAAGTATAGCATTTTTCTGTGTTTGTTGGATTTGATGTTTTTGGTCAAATTGGATCAGGTTCTATTTGGTTCTATGTATCATGACTATTATTGTTGGAGATGTGTTATGGGTTTCTGAATGAAACATGGTTGCTTCTTTTCAAGTGCATGTAGGCTGACACACTCTCTCTCTGTGTTGTTGGTCTTTTGCTTCTTTATTTTTGAAAAATATTATCGATATTTTATCATTAAAACTAGTAAATCCACCTTTTATGGTACTAATTGTTGTAGTTTACTGGTTTAGCATGGAAGTCATTACTAATTGATAGGTAGAAATTTACCGTTTTCATAACAACTTTGTTTATTCGTGTGAGCTATAATACATTGTTGGTGATAAAACTACACACTTTTTTTCTTCTATTTATGATCCAATATAGATATATGATTTTTATTAAGCCAAAGTATAAGAATTAATCATCAAAATTAATTTGAATTATATCCAGCTCTATAGTCAATTGTGATAATAAAAGCGCTTTTTATTCCTTAAATGTTATTGCAAAACACAAAATAATAGTATTGAAATAAGTTAAGTGCAGTTTTATCCAAATCTCATATTCAGCTCCCATGGTAAAAATAAGGAGATTGCTGTGGTGAGTTGCTCAAATGTGTGTGGAAGCTAACTCGCTAAAACTGTCATTTGTCTTTTTCATTTTAGTTCATGATTGAAAGGGGAACTGTACATATATACGCATTTTGGTTTGAAATGGAAAAAACAAAGAATTACAAGTGACTTCTCAGTCCCATTGAAGCGACTCGGCATAGAAGTTCTCTAGGTTATTTTTGCTTCAGCACAATTGAGAACCTTCATCAATATATTTTTGTATTTTTAAAATCCAAGAGAATTCGACAGGTCGGTAAATTTTCAAGAAGGGTATAGTTGTTATTTTTTTTAAACCTAAAAGAATCCGACGGATTGGTAAATTACCGAGGAGTGTATAGTTGCTCCACTCTCTCTTGTTTTTTAGACTAAAATAAAAAATAAGACAAGTGTCATCAAGTTAGCTTCCATTCATGCTTGACCAATTGGCTATAGCAACCACCTTTCACCTAATCTTGATTGTTCCTATACCTTAATGTGTTATGCTTTATTTAAAAAGAAATGAGCAGCTAAACTCAATCATGCAGTTGCCAACATGGTCAACACTTGTCATGTGATTGGTTAAGTCCATTGTTAATACTTTTAAACCAAATATTAAGGCGGTTCCTTTGTTAGTAATTCAACCAATAGGATAGGATAAATAGGGTTGTAAATGGATACCTGAAAAATTCAAAATCCGTCCGCATTTGAAAATGGATAAATATTCGATATCCAAAAAAAATGAATGCGTATGTGGATATGAAGACATCTACGTTCGAAAATTAACCGTTCAAAAATTATCCGTTCGGTATTTTTCAAGATTATGCTTTAAATTATGTGTATTTTATTATGTAGAAAGATATTTGTCTATGGTTTTATTAAGCTAGAAGTTTATATTATATGCACTAAATGTATATTAACTGTTCAAAACTATTTATTATTGTTATATTTGTTTATTTTTGATACTTTTATAATAAATGGAATTGAAATTTTTTTATGTTAAACTAAAATTTTCCATTTATATTATTTGACGTTAGCGGATATGGTTAGCGGGTAGGATGATATTTGATATTCATCCGTATCCACGAATGAGGATATCCATATTCGAAAATGATTTCGAATGCAGATACAGATATGAGATTAGCCGCATCTGAAAGTATCCGTTGACAGGCGTAAGAATAATGAGTGATATCAATAGCTGCTTTATGCACAATTGTTGCTAGTATCCCTGTTATTTGAATTTATTCATGTCAGTCAAGATCGAAGAAGTTGCATTTTGATTTTTTTCATCAACTCTCTTAGTTACAAGATTCTAAGGATTTCATATTGCATCTTAGGGTAGTGTCCTTTTTGTGTTGTATGCTTAGAACCATTGTATGTGTTGTTCGATTTGCCAATGGGAACAATATGAAATCATTTTTTCAATTTTCCCCAGTATGAGTCGAGTGACATTTTTTAATTTTTATTAGAAGGTTTCATATTTCTTTTTAGTTATCCCTTTAAGATATAACTTTAGTTTGTTTGTATCGCAAAGTGCTAATATGAAATAAAATCTCATTGATATGATCTCATTATTATTGGGATCATTTCTGCATAATTTTAAATCTTCTAGAAATTCTAACCTTTTCGAATTCGTGTTTAACAGTAATGACTAAAATAAATCTAAAACAAAATCAATATTATCAATTTCAAATCCAATCCGAATCAACCCACATGAAAATATCAGATTCAAACTAACAGCTACTTGTTTTTTATAACTTATGATAAACATTTGTAAGTAATTTTAAACAGGTAAATGATTAAAAGATCTTCGGTGTTCAAACTTATGATAAATATTGAAAAGAAATTTTCTTAAGATGGTGACATGCTTAATAACTAAAGATATTTATTTTCTATTATTTTCATTCTTGGTCTAGTGAAATGATGACACTGTTGTACAGCAAACATAGTTCGATGGAAAAAGATAATTCGAGATGAGAAAATTTTAATGCATTCTTTCTACTGTTGGAAAAGTAAACAACATATTCATTTGTAAAAACATAAAAATACTACATATGCTAAGATATCATTTCCACTAGTAAAATAACGTCCTAATACTACATATCTATGTTATTGTATTAAGACCTATCTTAACATATTTTAAAATTTTAATACATTGATGTCTGAAAATTGAAAATATATATTAAGTGATTGATCATGTTTTTTTTTTGAGTCATTTTTTATATTCTATAGTGGTTAGATATATGCATATTGTTTTATATTTGAAACTTTAGAAAATATAAGATGATGTTTATGTATTGATATTCAAAATTTTGTTGTAGGTAAATGATCTATTCAGCAATTTATATGTAATGGTGTATGGATCATTTAATTTCATAAAATCTTGAATTTATTTTGCAATTACAATTACTTTTACAATGACTTTAATTTAGAAACAAAGTAATTGAAAAAATTGACAATAATTTTGTGCAAATGTCAAAATAGAATAGTGTCGTCCGTGATTTCTACTTATAGCATATTCCACCATTGTCGGCTGAACATTTCTTCAAATCCAAAGTTCTAGCCATGAAAGAGTCTAAAGTATACTTATTGGTTTTAGTCAGTGTTGCTTTTGCTAATTCACATCTTTGGTATTTCTTCATATTTGTTAATGTTTTTTAAGCTTTAGATCTTCACCGACAAATTCACGAGTTGGTCGGTCCTGTTCGATTTTTCTCATCCTAATCTTGGTTTTTTGTAAAAGCTGAAAGAAGCATTATTGATATGTTAGAATGGATTTCAAGCTGGCTTTGAACTGGTCGATGTCGAACGGTCTGATCGGTTTGACTTTTGCCAAACTTCTAGGGGTTTTTCCCCTCTTCAATCATGGCTTCTCTTGAGCTTCTTCATCCATTTTTCTTTCATCTTATAATCCAGATTCACTGTAATGTCATTTGAATCAAATGGTGGATAACGCTTCCACCTCAAAGTATATTCTGTGAAATCGAAGCATGCTTTGGATTGAGACAGCGAAATCATTCAATCTGCAACAATGTTTACATTACTTTAACGGTTATCATGAAACATTGCATCAATTATGAGAATATCAACACTCCGCTTCGTACATTTATGAACTACATCCTTTCTATAGATATAAAAATTGAAGCCTCTATTTGAAATTTTCAACCTTTGATGAGAATTTTCTAAAAGGTATATTTTGGTTCGGTTGATTTATTCTCTTCTTTTCCTTTCTTGAATGTTTGTACCGTTTGGTATCGTCCTATTAGGGTCAGTATTGAACGATTTTCCTAAGAGTTGAACAAAATCAACACTTAAAAAATTCCTCTCCGTTTTCATTTTGTGCCAGCTTTCCTCTTCGCCTTCACGACTTCTCAACTGCGACCGCAATCAGTTAGTATTTTTGACATTGCCATGCCTACTAGCATTATGCCGTTCAAGTAGTAGCCACCATTCAATGCCGATCATTAAGCACTTTTGTAGCTATATACAATGCAAACATATTCAAATTGACTAAAAAAAGCTATTTCGTAATGGTTTGAGTTGTTGGTAAGGGACTTTGCAATGTCCCAAAGCCGTTGTGAAATAGGGAGCGAATAAAATTTTGCAACGATCTAAAGCTGTTGTTAATTTTTTGTCTACAGCCATACTATAGCAGATGTGTAGTGTGTTTCAGTTATTATGTTTAATATATTGTTTGTAAGAGAGGGTAGCAAAAACCAAAATTATATTAACAAATATATATTATTTTGCAATGGCAAAATATTGGTAGATATCGCGTTGCAAAATATTGTATTTTTTTAATATAATTTTGGAATTTTGCTTCTCGCTTCTATGATATCTAACAATAAGAAGATATAATACATCTCATTTCACTGACATGTATTTCAAACAATACACTAAACATAATAATCGAAACACACTAAACATAATCATCGAAACACATCACAACACTGAAACAACATAACTGAAAAGCCAATGTATCATCACTATATCCAATTCACATTTGCTTTCCCTTACTTTACGCTTGCCGTGTGCTTCCTTTTATGATAATTTCCAGATTCTTACTTAATTTACTATCATATACAAAATTGGAACTGCAAGAAGGATGAATAATTTTTGGCAAAATAAACTATAGTAATAACACATGAAGTAAAATGATTTTTTAAATCAAAACTAACTTATTTAATGCACTAAAATGAATTGAGTTGTATAAGCTCCATTAAACTTAGACAGTAGCAGCGTAGGAAGAAATAAAACGATGAACCATCTGCATTTTTCAATCTTTACTAGAAGAAAAAAATTCGATATAGTTCAGTGTGTAAAGGCAAGCAATTGATCAACATCACAATTAATTAATTTATTGATTCATGTTTAAGCTATTTACAAGGTTCTTATAAATAATGGTTCCCTTGTTGCATGTATGAATACAGCTTTACGTTCATAATCATCCTCATTAAACCAAAAATAGCAGAGAAAAATACATATTGAACTAAAGCGAGAGCAAAAATTGCTGGCCACTAGTAGTAAATATGGAGTTGCTGATGGATGCAGAAAAGTTAAAAAGAAGTATAGTGAAACATTACATAAAAGGAGTGGTTAATAGTTGCAAGCTACAGCTAAAGCAACGAAGAATAAGATAGTAAGTTGAGTACACAGGTGTTAAGCTGAATTTTGAACTGAAGCATCCCATAGTGAATAGAACATGAAAGCTGGATAAATAGGACAAGTTGTTTACAAGAAAAGAGGTACACGCCACTGTTTTTAATGTTGTTATAAGAAAAATCGCTGCAGAAATGAATATGTAAATTTGGTCTTTATTTTTGAGAAATAGAAAATGCAAGCTGCCTACCATTATTTTGACAGAAAATGTAAGGTAACTTGCACCTTTTCCATTTTGACTTTTTTTTTAATTTTTGAAAATTTTAAAATTTTTTAAAAGTGAAAAAACGTAAGCTAGTTTGCGCTTTTTGATTTTGAAACCTTTTTTTGAAATTTTAGAAAAGCCCAAGTTAACTTGCATTTTCTATCATGAAAGCGTAAATAGTTTGCACTTTATGATTTAGAAAAAACAAGGACCTATTTTACAAACTCATTGTTACAGGGATTTTTTTTGTAACAACATAAAAAATATGGATCTTCCACACAATGCCCCAGTTGTTTATGCAAGCAGACTAAAATGAGAAGTTTTATGAGTAGTGGAAAACAACATCCATCGTTCTTTTTAATGTCAATATGTTTAATTCTGGAATTTGTTATATGTTCATTATGTATATGATAAGCCATATTGGTCAAACATAAACTTTTTTATTTTGATTTTTTATTATTTTTATGCATTTTGCATCAACGGTTATGGATGCACTTGCACATAGAATATTAGACATTGATGTATAAAAAGATAGCTGTTTAATCAGCGACGGTCAGACAACCTTGGTGATTGATCCACCGATAGTTATCTTTCGGTGATAACTATCTACTAAATCCACTCCCCATTCATTACTGCCTATTTGCTTTTTCGTATGCATATAGATTTAGCAGTAAGAATGGTAAATATTATTTGTTCAAATTTTTGAAACCGAATTTAGTTTTGAAATGATTTTTGAAATTATTCCATATTCAAAGTTTGGGTATGAAATAGCATGGCTCGGTTTGGATGGAATACAATTTTCTCTTTCCTCCAATTGATGATAAGTCTCTTGGAAATGCTGCAAGTTTCAATAATAAAAAGTACCCACCTAATCATTAGATCTGGTTGTTTACAGCATGTTTGCTATAGTTTTTACGCCGTATCATTTATGAATGTCAAGTTAGTTTGTATAGGTCATGTTGTGTGTATTTATAAATGGTAGCACAAGTTTAAATAACATCATTGGAAATTATAATCTGAATGCACGTACTATGGCATATATCGACTTTTAGATTTTGTAGACGTCTCAGTGTTAGATTTATAAGAAAAATAGTTGATATTTGCATTACCGACAATTTTAACAAAACTTAATATTTTTTTTATTATTTGCGTGAAATTTGATACATTGATCTTTAAAAACTGAATGAAAATAATACTAATTGATTGAAAATACTTTTTCGAAGGGTTGCAATTCATATTTTTGTCCAGGTTAGAAATATGAATAATATATCAATCTGTTTTGCATTGTACTTAAGAAAAAAATACAAGGTATTCAAAGTTTTATATCCACTTCCAGTTGTATATTCATAAGTAAGCATACATTTTTAAATATATCTTTAAAAATTCAAGTTCATTAACAGCTGAATATCAACACACATTATACTTCACTTTATGGCTTGAGAATTGTCCCGATTAAGTATACAATCCATCTTATTCTTTACCATATTGGTTGGATTTAATGTTTTGGGTTAAATTGCGTTGGATTCGATTTAGTTCTATGTATCATGACTATTATTCTTGGAGACATTGTGGTATGGGTTTTTGAAAAATCATGGTTGCTTGTTTTTAAATGCATGCAGACAATATATATACTAGTATGGAGCCCATGCCGATGGCATGTTAAAAACTTTGGCATGGGTATGAACTTTATTTGATTTATAATATAATATATGACACCATAAGTATTCATTTACATACATTTTAATCAATTGCACATGCATCTAAATTCATGTATTTATTTCTTAATTTAATTAATAATTTCTCACTTGATCTTATCTGGTTTGTGAAATCAATAAGTCATTTGAATATGGACTAAAATATGATAATGTCAAATATTAATATGATAACTTAATCATATATAGATGCACTAAAAAATTAATTGTAAGTTCGAATAGCTAATATTTTTCCCATCCACTGTTATTATCATAGTAGTCCCAATTAATGAGAACTGATTTGCCAAGAAAACCATGCTATTTCGCGTAAAGTCAACCAACTACATAATTTACTTGTAATCGATATATGTATTTCATTTGCTTACTCTTTTACAACAGTATTTCTCCTCATTTTCAGTACATCCCACCCAAAAGAAGGATCATCTCCTGTATAAAGATTGAGATTTTCCATGGTCCACAAATTTGCAAAAAAATAGTGGTTTGAGTACTTTATAAAATTTTGTTATAGAAACCAACAAAGAACATACCCGGGTCAGACCGAGTATTACAGATTTTCAGGTAGGAACGTTCTGGAGCTCAAAAGGCGAGTTGGATGGCAGGAACATATAGAGTATTACCGCTATAGCATATTATTGTAAATCTGAGGCATGATAATTGTATATATTCAGTGACTGTATATATGTGAAACTTTGATGTATATTAAATGCAATCGACAGATATAGTATTCTTTTGTAAACTGTTATTATTTATTATTATATTTTATCCGCTGCGAATGTGAGTTGTTGTTTCTATTCTTCTTCTTCTATCTCTTTCTTCTTTTTCATAATTATCTGGAATTTTCGGCTTCGGAAATTTCGGGTCGTTACACAAATACCATAAAAACCTAGTTTGGTAGTTTAAAAATTCCAACTGAGAACATTAAGTCAAAGGAAAGAAATTTAGTTCATTTCCATAATTTATCCCACTAAATACTTACATATCCAATTGTAGTATTTAGTATTTATGTCATTCAAACCTTTTACGTAAGTAATAAACATTAAAGTCAAGTAAAATTGATTGAACTTAATTTGAAATGAAAACCAAATTCTGCAGCAAGAATTTATCCTTTTTATTTAGAGTGGAAAACAAACCAAATATAAAAGATATATTACAAGTGAAAATTAATAATTCACTTAATTGGTATGATCAAAGTAAGCAAAATGGGTGGTCTAATCTTCAACAAATGCCACAAACCAAGTGCTACTGAACATACAATGTTTGGGCTCCAGTCAGCGTGGTACATGTCGTCTTAGCTTAACATTCATCCAAATTCCTTACTTAAGCTAATGCATTGCACATGCATTCCATATGATTTAGACCTCTACTTCGCCAGAAAAGTGAAAAGAAATGAGACACTTACAACTAAGTTATAAGTGAAACAATATTTTTTCCGTTTAAGTGGATGGGCACACAAATATAACTTGTACTGAATTTGAAAGATCTATAATTCACCATCTAATACGCACATAACTATGATTATTCAAAGATAAAGTATCAGTAACTCTATCGATAGCAAGTATTTTAGATTCATATATATAAACAAAAGATAGAACATAACTATATGGAAATTTATAAAAATATATATGGAAATATGAGTTCATAAAAAAAATATAAAATAAATAATTTGACAAAACATGCGGGAGGATGGTATAATGTAATGCACATAAAAATTAAAACTAATTAGTAATGCTTTCATGTAGGAGAAACCATGGTTCAAAATTCCGACGGAATTTCGGTTATTCCAGTGATTCCATTCCGATTCCACTCATAACCAGAACGAAATCCGGTCAAAATTTCGGTTCCGATCTAAATTCCGGACTCGCTTTTCAAATATTGAAAGAAAATCTTATAGAAAATTTAAAAAATACAACAAATATATAATAGTTAAAAAAAAAATTAACCGAGACAATAAATAAATAGAGAAGAAATCATTTAGTTTCATAAAAAAAGTTGTTATGCTTTTGTTAATTTATATCGAATCATAATAAAAAATTCAAAATTTTCGAAATTGATTAAAGTTTTAAAATCTCCAATTAACAATACAGAATTTTACATAATGGATTTTTAATTAATGTGTGTATTTTATTTGTAATGTAAAAAATTACTATAAATTTATGACAATACTGAACATTTGTTAGCGTATATAGCAAATTAAAGCAAAAAAAGTACCGGAATTAGAAAACTGGACGTAATGCGGAACTTTTGGAATTTTCAAAACGGAACCGGGAATTTTAAAATTATCAATGGCCGGAATGGAAAAGGAAAACGAAATTTTGAACTTTTGGAGAAACACGAAAGGATCGATCATTTGCTTAGTTGCGTATTTATCATAGCTAAAGATAGAATTTGTTTCTAAAAAGAAAAAGAAATCATGTGTTAACATTCCATGTGCGTTCTATAAGGTATATTTTTAAATTATATTTCATTTCATCACATGGTCGTAAGTTGGTGGCTAGTTAAGGAAAATCGAAAAATAAATGAAGACATGCGAGAGTTAAGTGACCATAAATGTGCTTGACTTGTTTTAGGCTGAATCATATATTCGAGATGGTGATAAAAGTGTAGAACCAAAGATCAAACAATTCATTTTGTGAACATAGCAACTACCAACCCATGTATAACAAAAGAATATCGAATAAATGAAGAAACTTTTTCTCTGTGCTTTTTTTATCACCCTCAATATCGTAGAAGAATTTTGAAATTTTTTGTTAACGACAAACGATTTCAAATTTGAAATTGAAGTAAATTAGTGAATGAAACTAATTTAAAATAATAATATGAATCAGTTATAAATGGAAGATAAAATTCAATTGTCAGAGTTGAAGATAAATTGAATTCATATGGTAATGGGAAAACAAATTTGAATAGAAGTAGATATGAAACTTCTGTAAGAAAATGTATAAAATGATTTTGGAATCTGTAGTTGGAAATGGTTAAATTGGATATACAGGTATCAAAAAGCAAGTGGGGAAAAATTGATTTTAATTTCAGAAGATAAATTTGAATTGCTCGACAAAAAGGTATGTATTTAAATTTCAGTATGAAATTTGATTGAGTTTTTAATTTAGCCACTTGGCGTTTTATTTTCTTTTGGAATTTGGGAGCCCGTAGAGGCATTTTGTAGTTGTACCGAGCTAGCCGCGTAAAGGAGACGCTGGCGAAATTTTTTGAAAATTTCAAAAGTTAGAAAAATTTTGAGAAAATTTTGAAAGTTTAAAATTTGAATTTGAATTCAAATTTGAATTGTGAAGTAAATGAAGTTGTTTGAAACTGTGAAGATTTTGGAAAGTTGGTTGAAATGAATCTTTAATAAAAAGATTTGGGTTGATAAATTGATAAAAATGTTTGGTTTTGGGAAAATATTTAACGGGTTGAGGATCATTCTTCTTAACTAGTAATTTCAGGACGAAATTCTTTTAAGGAGGGAAGGATGCGACGACCTGGAAATTTTTAACATTTGAAATGAAATACTTAATTGATTTTAAATATTTGGAGGTTAGTTTAACTTGAATTTCAAATATTATTGTTTGATTGGCAATTAGATCATTGAATTTAATTTATTGAAGTTGGGTAAAAATTTGAATCTTCAGTTTGAAGCCGATTAAAAATATTTCAAAGGCTTAGGAAATTTATATTGATAATACTGAAGATAATGGAAGCTTCAGAATTGAAATTAGAACTATTTTGTTCAGATTTGAAATTTTATCGTTTAAATTGACGTTGAAAATAGCCTTCCGAGGCACAGTCTTAGAATTCGACGAAACCAGTTTCATTGGATCCATGATATTGAATTATTACTGGATTTCAAGTTTCGTAGCTTTTGGAGATATCGTGTGATCGTACGAGATATAAACGCCTAGACAATAATTAATCGATTTAATTTAAATATAAACTTATATACCCTAGTCAACTTCAACCTACTTCCTTTCACCATCACACCTTTTTCATTTCCGTCCTTCTTCGATTATTATCACCAACCTTCCCTAATACGCTTCCTCTCGTTTCTACCGTCATTTCAATCAAACGCCGATAAAAGAAAAAAAATGAAAACGGTTGAAACGTAAATTCGATCTCCCTTCCTCCTCTCCAGGAATTAATTCAAGATCTCTCCGTTCAAAACCAATAATGGCCGAAGCGAGGGGAAAATCAATTTCCTTTTTTCGTTTAAAAATGGCGAGAAATTTTTTTTGATGCCGCGATCAAAATCGATCGTGATGAGTTTGGGCATGGGCCGCAGTGATGTCGAGCTAAGGCTTAACGTGCTTGGATTCGAGAGAGTGACGAGGGGAACTCATGGGTACAATCTTGGATGTTGGAGAGGCCGCAACAGTATGTGGGCGGCGCAATGAATACGCGATTCGAAACAGTGTCGAATTCGAGTTCGACGGCGGGGCAGATGTCGATCAATTTGGGAAGGTTTGAGTCGTGGGTGGAAGCTCCGTCGTCGTTCAAAGGATGGTCGCAAGCTCGATCGTGATGGGGCGGCGCCGTGGGGGAGTCGACCTGGTCAGCGACGAAGATGCTGGAAGCTACGATTGGGCGACGGTAATTCGATTGTTTGATTCTAAGGGTGCAGTGACGTCTCGGGCAAGGGTTGGAACATCGATCAGCTCGGTGAGGTATGCGATCCATTTTCTCTTTTTAATCTAAAAATTTGATTGATATATACATATGTGTGTGTATATATTACAAAAGAAAGAAATTATATACCAGAAGGAATGTAATGCAGTTTTGTTTTAAAGATGTATAAAAAATATACCTACATACCTATTTTTGTTAAAAGTATTTACTGTAAGGTATAAAATTAATCCTGTTTCTTTTAAATATATGTGTACAGATAAAACAGGAAAACTCTATATAGAAAAGACTTTGAAAAATATAGGGATTTTCAAATGTTTGAAGAATTTATAAAAGTTATTTTTTTTGAAATCTGTAATCTATTTTTACAAGTGTATATATACATATACATACATATATATATATATATATAATTTCAAAGGAAAATTTCTAGTTTAAAATGAAATCATTAGTTAATTAAATAGTAATTTATTTGTTAGACTATTTCAAATGATTAAAAGCTACATAATGTTTATATAAGGTCTAAAATGGAGAAACAAGCAGAAATGGAAATGAGTTGGAATGGATTGCAAAATAAAAGCAAAGGTGAGATCTTCTCACTCAAGTTTTAATTGGAATTTCCAGTTTGATTTTAAATAGTTAAATTTAAAATTGTTGATTGTGTGCTTGGATGATGGTTGTAATTATTTGTTTTGAAATGGACATTATGCGCCGCATAATAGCGGAGGTTATTATATTAAACCCATCTACCACGATATTCCACCTCGAAGTGGAATTGGTATTATATATGTATTTGGAGTTGATTTCCCGTATTATATAGCGGATGAGACCCTATTGCGCCGCATAATAGCGGATGATATTTTATAAATCCCATATACCGCGATATTCCTCCTCGAAGAGGAATTTGTATTTAATTATTGTGCTAACGTCTGGAAAACAGGTTGGAGGGATCCAACTGGATTCCTCAAACATTTGAATTTGTTTTATTAGTTGTGTGTTAAATTATTTATAATCTCTATGTGATTATATTGTAATTGAAATCAATGAAGGCTAAAATTTAGCCAAATATATTTTTGGTGCCGTAAGATACCAGAAATAAATAAAATAGGATTTTTGAATTTAAGTACAAAAATTTATAGTGAAATCCTATTGAATAAATTCCAAGATATGGGGAAAGATTTTTATAAATGGGTTTTGAGTAATATTGGTTGGTAGTTGAAGAATTTATTTAAATTATAGATTTTAAATAGTTTGGAAAATAATAATAATAAAGGGATTTATTTTAAAAGATGATAAATTTGGAAAATCCATTTGGAAATTGATTTTTGGAGATTGAAATTAAGCCTTTGGGAAATCCATTGGGAAATTGATTTGGGTGTTTGAAATAAATTTGGAAATCAATGTGAAAATTGATTTGGTGTTGAAAGTGAATATTTGGGAATCGATTTGGAAAATCGTATATCAATGGATATTTGAAAATTTGAATTCATAATGGGAATTTGTAAAGGAAAGGAAATTTTGTTTTAAAAATAAACATTGAGTTATTTTTAAAAGTGTGGAAAGGAATTTACGGATTTGGAACGTAAATTTAAAGTAAATCCAAAAGGATTTATAAATTGATTTGAATGAACCATTTTAGAATGGAAGGTGTACTTTCTCTGGAAAGCCGAGAATGTTTTTCAATATAGATTATAAATATAGATTGAAGTTGTAAAGATGGTTTTAAAGATAGAATGTTTGGAAAAATTTATTTACTTGGGTTATTTTGAAAATCTTAAGTAAATATTTATTTAATTAATTATAGAAGTGATTATTTAAAGATTTAACTGATATTTGTTTTAGAAAATGGTTATTTAAATAGTTATACCCAATCTACTAACTTTGTTTTAAAGTTAACTTGGACTTGAAGTTTTATATGAGATATTGGTATAATTTTTTCATAACTAATACTTAAATAAATGCTTTGAAATAGTTTTGTCTAAATGTTTCCAAGTATATATTTTGGATAAGTGATTTGAATTACTTAAAGTATTTGAACTCGGCAGACTTTCAGTGGAAATAAATAATATCGAAAATCTTATTCCGCGAGTGAAAAGTGATTTGAAATTTGTTTTCAAATGGTTGAAGTGTGAAAATATATCTTGTGAAGATATTTTGAAAATAAATAATTGGAAAAATTATTTGAAATCAAGTTATTTCTGTGAATGTTGTTTGATAGTTAAATAACCGATATCCATATTTTCCTTTAAATGGCGTTTGAATTTCGATGCGACCGGGGGTCGGATTCTAAGCGGATATCTGAAAACCAAATCGAACCTTTGTGATTGTGATGAATCTTTTGTTTAAAAGATCAAAATGAAAATTGTTGTGATTTGTTGAGATCTGTATGAACACTTATTTTTAAAAATAAGCGCTCGTTACTCGAATTAGCCGGGAGAGGGCCTTTGTGTCATATAACCCATTCTAAATAATGGTACGATGAAATGAGATTGCATTTGAAGACCGATGGTGAAGACCGGGTATTTGTGAGAATGATAGGATGACCTACCGATTGTCTCTGCACTGAGTAGCTATGGTACAGAGATTCCCTAGGTGATGGGAAGTCCGATCAGGATTGTGAATACCCGGATTGCAAGGGCTTCTTCGGAAGTGCCTTCGGTTCTGTTCGAACCTGGAACATACTTGTATGGATGTGTGTCTGACGTTACAGATTGAGATGTAAAGCTGGTTTCTGTCAAATACATTTCTGTTGGCGGCGGAGAATTTATTCTCTTAGCTTAACACCCTTCTCTGAAACGTACGAGCTCATAGGTTATGTAGTTGATGGTTACTAGTGATACATTCCCAATTTGGTAACATGGCATACGAAGTGCCGTTTATCATTTGTTGATCGAAGCATGGCTTTTGTGAAAAGCATAGCTTTGTGGACGAGACTTCGTCGAGCCTTACAACCGGAAATGGTCGAAACAAGAATGTTGCGGCAAGGTTTTTAGGGGTCGCGCCCCTAGGTTATGTCCATTTTCTTCTGGATAAAGGGTGGTTTCATGGTATGGAGCCCAAATACTTAACTCATGTGGACACTGTAAATTTATTACTGTGTGATGTTGCTTTGTGGTTGAGGATCCTCGGATAAAGGTCGGTAACGACCAGGGATGGCATACTTGTGTGTTAGTTACCTATGTTATAGCTTGGTTAAAGCGTGAGGTAACGTCAGCCTTTTTAGCAGAGATCCGGTTATGTTCTCGGGGCGTCCTTCCAGAGGCGTATCCATTTCGGTGTAGGAAGTTCCTTTGCCTAACCATTTGTTGGAAATCCAAAGAAACAGTACGCTCCCTGTACGGTTTTAGTTGTATAACCTGCCATGGAATATGGCAGTAACCTGCTATTGAACATGGTAGCTATAGTAGGCATATGACGAAATGTTGTATGTTGGCTAAGATTAATATTATACTTTCGAAATGTTTTTCTGCACTATGCACTAATAATAATATCGAAAGAATTTTGCGTATTAAGCATTTTTGACTGTCATAAGGAGAAATCTCCTCCAAGTGTGCGTTTGCATTGTGTGTGTGGTGGGAGACCTTATGGTAGTTTCATTTAAAAAAAAAAGCATAGCGGATTTCCTTTTATTTTCTTTGTGAAATAACTATTTTAAGATCTCACACCAGTCCCATGACCGACCTGGAGTTTATTGTTCCATTTCTAAACTCTGGGTGCCCACCATTTCCACACGGGCAGCCTAGAGTCAGGTTATTAGGTCATTCTGGAATTCAGGAGTTGTTGTGGAGATCAGGAGCAAGCTGGATGGCGAAGCGTATCACTAGTATATGTTATATTTTCTTCCGCCGTTTGTTGTTGTTAACACTATGGTAATGTAATGATGATGTAATGTAAAACATATATAGTCGTTTGTTTTAAAAATATTCATTTATCTATTATATGTTGTTCCGCTGCGAAATGTGAGATTCTGTTATGGTTTCTGTTTCTTCTTCTTCTTAAACCCTAAGGGTTAGGTTTTCCGGCGTTCGATTATTCGGCAACTGATACAGTGGACGTATTGATGTCGATTTTCGAAAGTCGAAAAATGGGTCTTTACAATGTGGTATCGGAGCATTTGGTTAAGCGATAACCCTGGCTCTTTTGGGTGTCACTCATTAGAGATAGAGTCAGTAGTACTCTAGAATGAGTTTGAGTGTAATAATAGATATGAGCACGTATTTGTTAGTGAATATAAAATTGTTTTGTATTGTGTTGACTTGTCGGTTGATTGTTTATAGATTCTGGTCGTTGCAGTCTGGCCAACTGTATCGATAGGGGTTTCTAAACTCTTAAACAAGATAAATTGACACGGTACTATTTTAAAATCGGGTAAATAAAATAATTTTACCCAAACTATTTTCGTATATAAAAGAAATAAATTTTTTGTGAATTATTATAATATACGGTTGCTTGGTTATTAGGAAGTGATGATATTGAATTATCATCATTATTGTATGGAAATTTAATAAGAAATAATGGTATAACCAAAGATCTAAAGATAAATTCATTAAACAAATGAAATTTATAATATGAATTGAATGGATAAGGGAATGAATTCATATACGAATGGGAATTGTAAATGTAAATTATGAATGTGATTTATAATTTGGAATAAAATTTATTAATGGAATGAAATTGGTAATGTGAATGTATAAATGAGTTTTATAAATTGAAATGAGATTTGACTTGTATCAAGTTGAATAAAAATCCAAACATGGGAAAAATAAAAATAAAATGGATTGAATTCAAGTAAACTAATATGATAATTAATTAATTCATGAAATAGGAAAGTTGAATTAGTTAAATTAAAATTCAAATGTGAGTTAAATTTGCAGATAAATTCAAGTAAGTAGAAATAAATTGCAATTTTCCTTGTTATTGATAAAATAAATTCGAGATGAATTGAGGAAGGAAATTTGAAATTTAAAATGGATAAGTGAATAAAAATAATTTAATTAAATTAGTAGATGGAATGGATTTGATAAATGAAAAATCAAATCAAGGATTTAAAATTGGAGTTATTAACAGGGAAAATGAACTTGAGTTTTGAATAGAAATAACTTAAGTAAATGTTGGATAAAAAGCTCGACTTAAGTAAAATTGTGAAATGATTGATGTCAAGTTTTATGGAATGGTTTTGAATGGAACTTGTTTGATTAATGAAATGCAAATGAATGGATTAGAACTAAAAATGCAAGTATAAATAGACAATGAACTATTGAATTAATATGATGTGAATCTGAATGTCAATAAAGAAAAGAGAAAACTTGGTTTTGAAAATTGATGCCAAGTATAGTTATTTTGTAAGTTATAATTGCATAGTGAATGCATACTTGGGTGTTGAATATACATAAATGAGGTTTATGAAATGGATGCTAAGCAAAATTTTTTTGTATACCAATGCATCAAAACAAATGTGATTAATGGAATGCAAAATGAATTGAACAGAATCAATTGGAAATGAAATAGAATAAAGAGTAAATTGAGTTGGTATCAATTTAAATTAGTTATAAACTAGATTGGATATTCTATTAAGTGAATATCGTCGAATTTGCATAGAAATGGTTGTCGTTTGACACAAACGCGATTGCATAAAATTCAATGAGTTAATGAAAGCCAATAAAAATTGATTTTTGAATCAATTGAAATGGATATGGGTTCGTTTCGTTTAAAAAATGAATTGAATGAAAGAAAGTGAATTGTAAATCGCTTGAATTGAATAGAAATGATATGGAATGTAGTTGTAAGCAATTAAATTTGTATTGAAACCTTATAAATTGCTTATGGGAATTATTTTGAGTGCATTGCTTATGAAAACTATGTGTTCACTATTGAAAATAAGTGAAATGTAAGTAGATTTCCTATATATGGCACTTACATGTTTAAATTGAGTAAGTACAGGTACAAGGGGGCCGTTTGGCTGGATTTTGTCGTGCTAAAATGCTAATAATAAACCTTTTTGCTTAAAAATGCTAAATAATGTACGCTTACGCAATAAAAATAGAAAATATGAACTTTTTTTGTTTTTCCGACCGGGTAGGTCGATGTATATATATTTATATCTTTTGTCAAATTGCAAAAGCTCCTCCGTACAAAGAAGACTCTACTAAAAATTTTTGAAAATTTTAGGAGTTAGAAATATTTTGAATTTTTTTATTAACGACAAACGTTTTCAAATTTGAAATTGAAGTAAATTAGTGAATGAAACTAATTTAAAGTAATAATACGAATTAGTTATAAATGGAAGATAAAATTCAATAGTCAGAGTTGAAGATAAATTGAATTCATATGGTAATGGGAAAACAAATTTGAATAGAAGTAGATATGAAACTTCTATAAGGAAATGTATAAAATGATTTTGGAATCTGTAGTTGGAAATGGTTAAATTGGATATGCAGGTATTAAAAACAAATGGGGAAAAATTAATTTTAATTTCAGAAGATAAATTTGAATTGCTCGACAAAAAGGTATGTACTTAAATTTCAGCATGAAATTTGATTGGGTTTTTAATCTAACCACTTGGCCTTTTGTTTTCTTTTGGAATTTGGGAGCCCGTAGAGGCATTTTGTAGTTGTACCGAGCTAGCCGCGCAAAGGAGACGCTGGCGAAATTTTTCGAAAATTTCGAGAGTTAGAAAAATTTTGAGAAAATTTTGAAAGTTTAAAATTCAAATTTGAATTCAAATTTGAATTGTGAAGTAAATGAAGTTGTTTGGAAACAGTGAAGATTTTGGAAAGATAGTTGAAATGAATCTTTAAAAGATTTGGGTTGATAAATTGATAAAATTGTTTGGTTTTGGAAAAATATTTAACGGGTTGAGGATCATTCTTCTTAACTAGTAATTTCGGGACGAAATTCTTTTAAGGAGGGGAGGATGTGACGACCCGGAAATTTTTAACATTTGAAATAGAATATATAATTGATTTTAAAAATTTGGAGGTTAGTTTAACTTGAATTTCAAATATTATTGTTTGATTGGCAATTAGATTATTGAATTTAATTTATTGAAGTTGGGTAAAAATTTGAATCTTCAGTTTGAAGCCGATTAAAAATATTTCAAAGGCTTAGGAAATTTATATTGATAATAGAAGATAATGGAAGCTTCAGAATTGAAATTAGAACTATTTTGTTCAGTTTTGAAATTTTATCGTTTAAATTGACGTTAGAAATAGCCTTCCGAGGCACAGTCTCGGAATTCTCGGAATTCGACGAAACCAGTTTTATTGGAACCATGATATTGAATTATTACTGGATTTTAAGTTTCGTAGCTTTCAGAGCTATCGTGTGATCGTATAAGATATAAACGCCTAGACAATAATTAATCAGTTTAATTTAAATAAAAATTTATATACCATAGTCAACTTCAGCCTACTTCCTTTCACCATCACACCTTTTTCATTTCCGTCCTTCTTCAAGTATTATAGCCAACTTTCCCTAACACGCTTCCTCTTGTTTCAAATATCACTCTCCTCCGTCATTTCAATCAAACAGTCGATAAAAGAAAAAAAATGAAAATGGCTGAAATGTAAATTCGATCTCCATTCCTCCTCTCCAGGAATTAATTCAAGATCTCTCCGTTCAAAACCAATTATGGCCGAAGCAAGGGGGAAATCAATTTCCTCTTTTCGTTTAAAAATGGCGAGCAAAAAAATTTGATGCCGCGATTAAAATCGATCGTGATGATTTTGGGCATGGGCCGCAGTGATGTCGAGCTAAGGCTTGACGTGCTTGGATTCGAGACAGTGATGAGGGGAACTCATGGGTACAGTCTTGGATGTTGGAGAGGTCGCGACAGTATATGGGCGGCGCAATGAAGACGCGATTCGAAACAGTGTCGAATTCGTGTTCGACGGCGGGGCTGATGTCAATCAATTTGGGAAGGTTCGAGTCGCTGGATGGAAGCTCCATCGTCGTTCAAAGGATGGTCGCAAGCTCGATCGCGATGGGTCGGCACCGTGGGGGGGTCGGCTTGGTCAGCAATGAAGATGCTGGAAGCTACGATTGGGCGGCGGTAATTCGATTGTTCGATTCTGAGGGTGCGGTGACGTCTCGGGCTAGGGTTGGAACATCGATCAGCTCGGTGAGGTATATGATCCATTTTCTCTTTATAATCTAAAAATTTAACTGATATATACATATGTGTGTATATATATTACAGAAGAAAGAAATTATATACAAGAAGGAATATAATGCAGTTTTGTTTTAAAGATGTATAAAAAATATACCTACATACCTATTTTTGTTAAAAGTATTTACTGTAAGGTATAAAATTAATCCTGTTTCTTTTAAATATATGTGTACATATAAAACAGGAAAACTATATATAGGAAAGACTTTGAAAAATATAGGGACTTTTAAATGTTTGAAGAATTTATAAAAGTTACTTTTTTTGAAATCTATAATCTATTTTTATAAGAGTGTGTGTGTGTGTGTATATAATTTCAAAGGAAAATTTCTAGTTTAAAATGAAATCATTAGTTAATTAAATAGTAATTTATTTGTTAGATTATTTCAAATGATTAAAAGCTATATAATGTTTATATAAGGTCTAAAATAGAGAAACAAGACGAAATGGAAATGAGTTGGAATGGATTGCAAAATAAAAGCAAAGGTGAGATCATCTCACTCAAGTTTAAATTGGAATTTCCAGTTTGATTTTAAATAGTTAAATTTAAAATTGTTGATTGTGTGCTTAGATGATGGTTGTAATTATTTGTTTTGAAATAGACACTATGCGTCGCATAATAGCGGAGGTTATTATATTAAACCCATATACCATGATATTTCACCTCGAAGTGGAATTTGTATTATATATGTATTTGGAGTTGATTTCCCGCATTATATAGAGGATGAGACCCTATTACGCCGTATAATAGCGGATGATATTTTGCAAATCCCATATATCATGATATTCCACCTCGAAGTGGAATTGGTATTTAATTGTTGTGCTAACGTCTGTGGATGCAAGGAAACAGGTTGGAGGAATCCAACTGGATTCCTCAAACATTTGAATTTGTTTCATTTGTTGTGTGTTAAATTATTTATAATCTCTGTGTGATTATATTGTAATTGGAGTCATTGTAGGCTAAAATTTAGCCGAATATATTTTTGATGTCCTAAGATACCAGAAATAAATAAAATAGGATTTTTGAATTTAAGTAGAAAAATATAGTGAAATCCTATTGAATAAATTCCAAAATATGGGGAAAGATTTTTATAAATGGGTTTTGTGTAATATTGGTTGATAGTTGAAGAATTTATTTAAAATATGGATTTTAAATAGTTTGGAAAAATAATAATAATAAAGGGATTTATTTTAAAAGATGATAAATTTGGGAAATCCAGTTAGAAATTGACTTTTGGAGATTGAAATCAAACCTTTGGGAAATCCATTTGGAAATTGATTTGGTGTTGAAAGTGAATATTTGGGAATCGATTTGAAAAATTGTATATCAATGGATATTTGGAAATTTGAATTCACAACGGGAATTTGTAAAGGAAAGGAAATTTTGTTTTAAAAATAAACATTGAGTTATTTTTAAAAGTGTGGAAAAGAATTTACAGATTTGGAACGTAAATTTAAAGTAAATTCAGAAGGATTTATAAATTGATTTGAATGAACCATTTTAGAATGGAAGGTGTACTTTCCCTGGAAAGCCAAGAATGTTATTCAATATAGTTTATAAATATAGATTGACGTTGTAAAGATGGTTTTAAAGATAGAATGTTTGGAAAAATTCATTTACTTGGGTTATTTTGAAAATCTTAAAGTAAAGATTTAATTAATTAATTATAGAAGTGATTATTTTAAGATTTAATTGATATTTGTTTTAGAAAATGGTTATTTAAATAGTTATACCCGATCTACTAACTTTATTTTAAAGTTAACTTGGACTTGAAGTTTTATATGAGATATTGATATAATATTTTCATAACTAATTTTTAAATAAATGCTTTAAACAGTTTTATCTAAATGTTTCCAAGTATATATTTTGGATAAGTGATTTGAATTATTTAAAGTATTTGAACTAAGCAGACTTTCAGTGGAAATAAATAATATCGGGAATCTTATTTCGCGAGCGAAAAGTGATTTGAAATTTGTTTTCAAATGGTTGAAGTGTGAAAATATATCTTGCGAAGATATTTTGAAAATAAATAATTGGGAAAATTATTTGAAATCCAGTGATTGTTGTGAATGTTGATTGATAGTTAAATAACCGACTATCAATATTTGTCTTTAAATGGCGTTTGAATTTCGATGCGACGGGGGGGTCGGATTCCATATGGATATCCAAAAACCACATCGAACCTTTGTGATTATGATGAATCTTTTATTTAAAAGATCAAAGCGAAAATTGTTGTGACTTGTTGAGATCTGAATGAACACTTATTTTTAAAAATAAGCGCTCGTTCTTCGGATTAGCCGGGAGAGGACCTTTGTGTCATATAACCCATTTCGAATAATGATACGACGAAATGAGATTGCATTTGATGACCGGTGGTAAAGACCGGGTATTTGCGACAATGATAGGATGACCTATCGATTGTCTCTGCACTGAGTAGCTACGGTATAGAGATTCCCTAAGTGATGGGAAGTCCGATCGGGATTGTGAATACCCGGATTGCAAGGGCTTCTTCGAAAGTGCCTTCGCTTCTGTTCGAACCTGAAACTAACTTGTATGGATGTGTGTCTGACGTTAAAGATTGAGATGTAAAGCTGGTTTCTATCAAATTCATTTCTATTGGTGGCGGAGAATTTATTCTCTTAGCTTAACACCCTTCTCTGAGACGTACGAGCTCAGAGGTTATGTAGTTGATGGTTACTAGTGATACATTCCCAATTTGGTAATGTGGCATATGAAATGCTGCTGATCATTTGTTGATCGAAGCATGGATTTTGTGAAAAACGTAGATTTATGGACGAGACTTCGTCGAGCCTCACAACCCGAAAATGGTCGAAACAGGAACGCTGCGGCAAGGTTTTTAGGGGTCGCGCCCCTAGGGTATGTCCATTTTCTTCTGGATAAAGGGTGGTATCATGGTATGGAGCCCAAATACTTAACTCATGTAGACACTGTAAATTTATTACTGTGTGATGTTGCTTTGTGGTCGAGGATCCTCGGATAAAGGTCGGTAACGACCGGGGATGGCATACTTGTGTGTTAGTTACCTATGTTATAGCTTGGTTAAAGCGTGAGGTAACGTCGGCCTTGTTAGCAGAGATCCGGTTAGGTTCTCGAGGCATCCTTCCAGAGGCGTATCCATTTTGGTATAGGAAGTTCCTTTGCCTGACCATTTATTGAAATCCAAAGAAACAATATGCTCCCTGTACGGTTTTAGTTGTATAACCTGCCATGGAATATGACAGTAACCTACTATTGAACATGGTAGCTATAGTAGGCATACGACGAAATGTTGTATGTTAGCTAAGATTAATATTATACTTTCGAAATGTTTTTCTGCACTATGCACTAATAATAATATCGAAGAATTTTGCGTATTAAGCATTTTTGACTGTCACAAGGAGAATTCTCCTCTAAATGTGCGTTTGCATTGTGTGTGTGGCGGGAGGCCTTATGGCAGTTTCATTTGGAAAAAAAGCATAGCGGATTTCTTTTTATTTTCTTTGTCAAAATAACTGTTTTTAAGATCTCACACCAGTCCCATGACTGACTTGGAGTTTATTGTTCTCTTTCTAACTCTGGATGCCCACCAATTTCCACACGGGCAGTCTAGAGTCAGGTTATCATGTCATTCTGGAATTCAGGAGTTGCTGTGTAGATCAGGAGCAAGTTGGATGGCGAATCATATCACTAGTATATGTTATATTTTCTTCCGCTGTTTGTTGTTGTTAACACTCTGATAATGTAATGATGATATAATGTAAAACAAATATGGTTGTTTGTTTTGAAAATATTCATTTATCTATTATATGTTGTTCCGCTGCGAAATGTAAGATTCTGTTATGGTTTCTGTTTGTTTCAAAATTGGGCACAACACTCATCGGAAGTTTTTGAAGAGATAATAAATGAAGAAAGTAAATTAAAATGTGGACTATCTAACGAAAACTCCAAATAACAGGAAGTAAATTGCACGAGAGACAACGATTTAGAGTGGTTTGGCGGATTGCCTACATCCACTATGAAGATTCGTTACTTTATTACTTGATATTCGGAGAATACAACTTTTTTATGTCAAAGTACAGCAAGTAGTAAGCCAAAATTCGAAATCAAATGTAGCGGTGGTGCTCTGAAGCAATTCTGGCAGCGTCCGGGCGTGATTTATCTATAAAATTCTCCGATCCCCTTTCTGAATGACCAGGGGCTCTATTTATAGTTGTAGGAGGCTGATATTTCGCCTAAAATCAAGGGAGAACGCTTTTGGCACGTGAGGGGGCCCATATGGCCAAATTCTGGAGATCCGGGCCCACTTTGGGATCGATTCGACCCTTGGTTAGAATCGATCAAAAAGGTGTCCAATCGTGATGAAACTTGGCGTGGACATTCTTTTGTGTATATGCAAGCTCCTGCAAAAATTTCATAGCATTTGGATTTGTAGATCTCGAGTTATGATCGATTCAAGTTGGAGTTTTTCGCCCTAGGGATCCGTTCGAATCGATATGGTTCGAATCCATAGGGTTGAATCCATGCTTCTGCACGTGAAAGTGATGACGTGGTGCGTATGCTTCGGGTCAATCCTCCTTTTTCTCCGAGTTTTCTGGGTCATACCCTTGGTTTTAGCCACATTTATCTGATGGATTCGAAGAGTTGGATTCGAAGGCACGCTTCCTTCGAATCGATGGAACAGGTACTCGTTCGAATCGGTCAAAGCATTTGATCGATTCGAGGTTGCCTCAATTGGGGGATTCGAAGATGAGTTTTGGAATGAAGCTGGGGCTTCTTCACTTGCATGGATTCGAGGAAACTTTCCCCCGATGGATTCGAGATAGGGCATACAAGGATGGATTCGAACCAAGGCATAATGGGATGGATACGACCTTAAAGCTTGCTTGATGGAGTCGAAGCAAGGTGTGTTCTGATGGATTCGAACCATGGCTGACTATTGATGGATTCGAACCAAGGCCTTGTGGACAGATTCGAACCAATGCGTGGTTGATGGAGTAGAAGCATGGCCACTTGGATGGATTCGAACCAATGTGTGGTTGATGGAGTCGAAGCATGGCCAGTTGGATGGATTTGAACCAATGTGTGGTCGATGGATTCGGAGCGTGGCTTACCTCTGATCGATTCGAATCTATGCCATTCCTGAGGGATTCGGGCCTATATCATTTCATCCATCTCCCATTGGCGATAACTTGAGCATACTAACTCGGATTGCCCTGAAATTTGGAACGTTGGTTTCTACCACTTAGCTTGACGTGTCTTATCAATCGTAGCCCGATCCGGACTCGGGAAAAATTCATCGATATTTGTAGTTGCCCCATCAATCATTCCAAACCGAGGACATGTGATCTTGTCTTTTTCCAGTTAGTTCCTGATTATCTCGGCCTTGCCAAAAGGCGGGATAACATTTGCCCCCCAAAGTACGTCTTGTGTAAACATGACATGCTTTGAAAAGCTGCAGTCTATCGTTGGACAATTAGAACATGCTTTGCTGAGAGTTGTATTCTTTATTGCTGTAGCCAATCGTCGTATGATCGCGATCGGCTGTTCGTCGTCTACATCATGACGAAATGGACATTTGATCCCTGTGAATAATACAGATCAAACATTAGTCAGACATATGTGCATATATGTACCATCTTGACTTTGGTTAACGTTGCGTGACTGCAAGTCGTTGTCAATTCGGTTTGTTATCGAATTCTGCATCGGTCCTCTCCTGAACCGATCTTGATATTCGAGTTAAAACACTGTTTTTATAATTGTTTGTAATCGTCCTCTTGTATCGATCCTCTCCTGAATCGATATAAAAGGTAGACAAGTAATTTTTCAAATTGAAGCGATTCGTCCGTTCTCATCGGTGGATTTTGATGGATTCGAAGTCATGTATGTTCGAAGCGATAGTTTTCGAGTCAATGGTTCAATGGTCTTCGTGCTTCGAATCGATACAATTTTCAATCGAACCTTTGTCCGATGGCTCCCTCGAATCGATAATGCCTCGCATCGATCCTGCAGGGATGGATTCGAACGTGTAATGGATTCGAGGTGATATATGGATTCAGCCGTGTGATGGATTCGAACACTATAGGTGATCGAGCGATCTTTCGAATCGATAGGATATTGCAAGTGACCGGTGGTAGAAGGTCAATATGACCGGGAGACGAAGAGCCTTAAGCGTTTTCTCGAACCCGTATAAATACGCGAGGTAAGCCTCACTTTCACTTTTTACTTTTTACTAGTACCATCGTCGCTTCTTCGAATCGATCCTCTAGAGCTAGAAACAACCGTGTCTTTGCACGAAACGATAAAATTCCACCAAGTCTTCTTTTGCAATCGAATCCAATCAGGTAACCAAGGGATCGATTCGAGCATAGGGAATGATAAAACTGGAGTTTCCAGCATCGATTCAATCCTTTCTTCTGAAAATCATAAAGGGTTGTGAGATTTGGAATGGGTCGACTCAATGGACCTGAGGAATGAAACCATTCAATTCGTATCGATCGTAGAATGTTGTCTTGGAGGAGCGTAGATATTGATGGACGCTATCATCCTTCATTGCTTCGCATCGATCCAGGAATGAACAGTTCGAATCGATCTTGAGTGCAAGGCTTCGAATCGATGGTTGTGAAAGAAGAAGGGTCTCGTGCCGATCGATTCGAAGTAACGATATTCTGATGGATTCGAAGGTGTTCAATATTGATCGATTCAAAGTTATGCAGAGCTCATGGATTCGAATCGCTTCTCTGTCCCAAGGTCTCATCGAGTCGAACTACACGGAGTCGGGGCATACCGATTCGAAGTTCATCGATTCGACTCATATCGATTCGAGTCGATCGATTCGAAGTTCGTCGATTCGACTCGTATCGATTCGAGTCGATCGATTCGAACGTCCTTGCTTCTGGGACTCCCACTCTTCTGATTTGCTCCAACATCTGAACTACGACCAATTTCAAGTTGAACTTTAACGAACTCACTGAACTTTAGCATACTTGACTCCGGCGAGCTTCGGCCTTGCATAATCGAATTTGATTTGACCTCCCTTTTGGAGCTCGTCGATGGCACCATGACTTAACCAAAATATAACGAATTTATACTTGAATTGGTCAGAGCATCTGGATGGCATGAAAGTGACGGTCAGCGATGACGGTCATTTTCATTCTCAAATTCCAAAGTTTCGTCGTTCGGACATCTTGTTTCAACTTGTGAAATCTGCTTAAGTTATGCATAGCACTTGCACTGCATGACATATTCACACACTTTACACTGGGGGAATGCATGGTCTTTTTATGTATTTAACGCCGCTTTCTAGTGAGTTAGTTAATTATGGAATCTTCGAGTTCTCAACAACAAGAAGTACAAAGCTCGCCTCCTCCAGTGCTTGGGATTTCGGAAATCCCTCCTGAAGTTATAGATCCGGCTCCGGATGAGTTGCCGGAGGCCATATTTATCGAAGATCCTGTCGATTCTGTTCAATCCAGTATCTCAGAGTCTTTGTTGGGCCGGATATGTTCGAAACATAACATATCCCTGGACGATGTTTTATTACCTAGTTCCAATGACAGACCACATAACCCACCTGAAGGATATACTGCCTTTTACTGCCATGCCTGCGCGACTGGATCTCTCCCTCCTTTTAACCAATACATCAGAGAGATGTTGTCGTACTTAGGAATTGCTCCTTCACAACTCCATCCCAACGGGAATGCATTGCCGAATAGCGTCTTTGTCATATTTATGGATTGCCTTTTTTTCCCGCCAAGGCCAAACGAGATCAGGCACATATTCAATTTCAAGAGTAGGGGTGATAGCCCATCTTTCACTTTTCTGGAAGCAGTCAGAAACTGTCAGGTTGTGACTGGGGCCTGGACCAGGCTTAGCTATTTCAAGAATGAGTGGTTTTTTGTTCGATGCCCCCCAGGGTTTGCCAGGAGATGGTTATCCAGACGTAAGATCATAATTCATCCTTGAATGGCCACTCTTAATACTTGCACTAATACTCTGTTACTCTTATAGCCATCATTTCGAGACCTACCGGTGGGCATTATAGAGGCATCGTTCAAAGCTTGTAAAGGGTCCCAAGCGACTCAAGGCACATCGAATTGCTGTTGACCGACGATAACTTAAGGACGCTGGGTTTGATTGAGATGAGCCAGAGCATTGTAATTGAAGGGTTGGCAAAAACGGCCTCGAGGAAGAAGAAGGAAGTTGTAAAAAGAAAACCTGGCATTGTGATAAGAGAAACAAGTGATGATGAAAGAACGCCCACGGACACCGAGATAGCAGCCGACCTTTCCCGAATAGAAGAGGGTCAGAAAGGCAAGGCCGATGTACCTACGTTTAAGAGATGGAAGTCTGTAGTCGTAATCCGTTCCATAACAGGGGTTACTATCTCCAGCGCCGCTCCTATCCAGTCCGGAGACTTTTTTAAAGGGCCGGACGATATTCCCATTCCGGACTACGTATCTTTCCACCACGGGTTCGGTTTGGAAGAGCTCTGGGAAGCGCTTGATATAAGCGAGTCTTTACCCGTTAGTGTAATCGACACTTCTGGTTGGTCTGGGGATTTTCGCACTTATACACTTTCACAACACTTCACGACCTCCACACGCATTGTAGTGCTTTTTCTTGGTACTTAACTGAATTGTTTCTTCTTTACAGGTGCTATGTCAGATCGTCCTTCTCACTTGATAGACTTCGACGAGTGCATCATTCTTCATCTTATTACGAATCTCGCCGTAGGGATTCTGATCGTGAACGTGAACAGAGGCATTATGAGCAAGAGCATCGTGAGAGGGACCATTCTCGATATTATTCTAGCCAGGAGCGTTCTGATAGGGACCGAAGGTACCGTTCACCCTCTCGTTCTCCTCCGCCACCCAGAAGCCATGCACCTGCACTTGAACCTTCGCGACAACAGCCATCTTTACAGATCTCAAAACCTGGTCCACATCGTTCTAGGACTGATACGGCTATGACCATAACTGTGGAGGAGGCCCCTCTCGAACCATCTGGTGAAGGGGCTATAAGAATTGCTCAACTGAAGAAATTTTTTCCAGAAATATGCTTCGATGCTTACATCTTTCCTCCCAATCTCAAAAGAATTCCCGAAGAGGCTGTGAACACCGCCCTCAGCTATACCCGCGATTTCTATGCTCAGTACAAAGAATGGTACAAGGCGGCTGTTAAAGCTTCGAAAGTAGCCTTCGATCAAGCCAAAATTATTGAGAAACTGGAAGCCGACTTGGCTCAGAAGAACCGCATTGTTGATATTCTTCAATCTGAAGCGGAATCCTCTCGTAAGGCCGAAGTTGAGTCTCTAAAAAAGGTCGATGAGACATTAGTTGAGATGGCAAAGATGCAACAGGCGCATTGCACTTTAGTTGAAGACTTGGGCCATCGGTACAAAAATGTTGAGGCCGAGCGAGATGCGGCGGTCAAAGAACTAGAGGAATTAAAGGCTAAGTTTGCCGACATAAACAAGGAAAAAGATGATGCTAATATGGCCGCACAAGAAGCGTGGGAGCAAGCCGTGTCTCTCCGAGCTGAGCGAGACGCGGCGGTTGCTAAAGTTGAAGCGGTGGAGACAGAAGTGGAGAGAGGAGTCCAGGCAGAGCGGTTCAGGGTAGAAGCCGAGTTTGATGATCTCCTTGACACTTATAATGCTAATGTGCTTGAGCACAGGAATCTCTCGTGGCTCGGAGATTATTCTGTGCTTCTACTCAGTGCTTTGAGAAAATTGGTGGCGAACAAGAAAGCATCTCTCCTCGAAGGTGCCGTGGATAAATTTGAACTCGAGTCTCGCTTGTTGAGCGAGGAGGAAAGGAAACTTTTCCATGAAGCGATGATTTCTGCTGAGAGAGAGAGACTCGATTTTCACTATGTGGAGACTGGCGAGGGTTCTGGAGCTGCATATTGTAGCGAGGATGTTTCAGTTGCTGCCTCGACCTCGTTTGGAGTTACTGCTACAGTTGGTCCCCATGTTGTTCCTGCTTATAACCCGGATCAACCGAAACTGTCTCTCGGTACAACTGCTGTTTCCGAACTCGTCTCATCACCGAGCCGAGGCAAATAAGGCATTTCAAATATTCCTTAAGTGTTTTAGAATGACGAACTTGGAACGGATCGTTTGACTGATTATTCTCATTTCTTTTCAATCAGTGACTGAAAGTGATGTGCCAGCACTTCCAGTACCGCAAATTTCGCAGTCAATGCAAGGAGCTGTCGTTACTGAGGCTATTATGACTACCACTGTAACCAGCAAGACTAGAGAGGGGAGTTCAATGTCGCTTGATGCTAAGATGATTGAGGAACTTCTCAAGCATCCCTGTGAACCTTTTACCGATCCTTCTTTTGCAATGGGTGGAGTCGCTCCAACTTTTAGCTCGTTTATGCCGACTATCAGTGTGTCCAGCGCTGCTCGATCTTTCCGAGAAGAAGAAATCCTTGTCGAAATAAGCGCTGAAATGGCTGCGGCGACGACGGTTGGTGGTTCCGGAAGTGATGTTGCTTCACCAAGCTTAACTCCTTTAATGGTTACTTCTCCTGTCGGCACAGTTACGACTTCTAGTGCCGAAGCTCCACCACCTGTTACGGCTCCTCTGCCTCCGGTTCGTCCTCACAAAAGGATCTCTATCCCTTCCAGCTCTGAGGAAGATGTTGATATTATGCCAGATCCCGAGGATGTTCCAAAGAAGGACAAAAGTCTCGCAGGAAGCCGGGTAGTGGGTCTAGCGGCTCAACTCCAAAGAATAAACCCCGGAAGAAGAAGGAGTGAACTTCTCGTTTTATCATGTGGTTGTGAAATGGCAATTCTTTTACCTTTTCTTTTGTTCTTCTAGAGCCGTGTATATATGTGGATTCAGCTTCCACTTAATTGAATTTTGTTTGTTTGTTATGTAATCAAACTCCTTTTTTGTTTGTTGATAAAATGGAAAACAACTCTTTTCTCTTTTGCTTAAGTATTGCGTTGATTAGCTCGTGCTCACATATGTCATAAGCCTTGAATACATGTCCACACTCCGGGGACTTAACACAATTTGCAATTAACAGTTCGGCCCATACTCTGGGAATTTATTAATTATCAATGTTTATGACTTAGTTCGCTCTCCGGGAACATGTAATTGATGTTTATACTCCAATTCACACTCCGGGAATTTGAAGTTAGTGATTGTATTTCAGTCCATGCTCTGGGGACTTAGGGTTATTTTTATGTTTACACTCCAATTTGCACTCTGAGAAATTAGAGTTGATGTTTATACTCCAGTCCGCGCTCTGGGAACTTGGAGTTAGTGTTTATACTCCGGTTCGCGCTCTCGAAACCAAGAGTTGGTGTTTATGTTCCGATTCACACTCTGGGAATTTGGAGATAGAGTTTTATATTCTGGCTCGCACTCTGGGAACCAAAAGTTGAAGTTTATACTCCAGTTCGCACTTTAGGAATTTGGAGTTAGCTCACACTCTGGGAGCGATGGATTTATACTCCAGTTCGCGCTCCGGGAACCGGGAGTTGAAGTTTATACTCCAATTCGCACTTTGGGAATTTGGAGTTGGCTCACACTCTGGGAGCGATGGATTTATACTCCGGTTCGCACTCCAGGAACCGAGAGTTGAAGTTTATACTCCAATTCGCACTCCGGGAATTTGGAGTTGGCTCACACTCTGGGAGCGATGGATTTATACTCCGGTTCACACTCCGAGAACCGAGAGTTGAAGTTTATACTCCAATTCACACTCTGGGAATTTGGAGTTGGCTCACACTCTGGGAGCGATGGATTTATACTCCGGTTTGCACTCCGGGAACCGAGAGTTGAAGTTTATACTCCAATTCACACTCCGGGAATTTGGAGTTGGCTCATACTCTGGGAGCGATGGATTTATACTCCGGTTCGCACTCCAGGAACCGAGAGTTGAAGTTTATACTCCAATTCGCACTTCGGGAATTTGGAGTTGGAGGAGGGATTGTCGTGTATCAATCCCTGTGAATGTTGATGTAGTGTTCTGCCCCCGAGCTCGGATTTCACTTAGCGAGTGACCGGTCGTATCACAGTCACTCCCTATTTGAATAAATCCCACCGCATGATGGAACTTAGCTCTCCGTGCATCGTGATATTGTACATCATATTCAGTAAATCACAGCTCTGGCTCGAAGAGATGGCATTTTATTGCTGAAACGAGAAAATATGGCAAAGTCAGTTGCCTTATTACATATTTAAATCTCGAAATGCTAGAATAAAATGCAAAGGGATAAATTGACAAAAAATAAATAAGTAAAGTCTTTCATATGTAGTAGCAACGAAGACTTTCGCTATTCCAAGCTCTCGGCAAAGTAAGACCGTCAACGGTCGATAATTTGAACGTGCCATCTCCGAGCTTTTGTGAAATCACATACGGTCCTTCCCAATTTGGCTTCATGTGCGAAGGAACCGGATAGATTCTTTTGAGTACGAGATCGCCGAGTTAGAAGGTTTGCGGGTGGACCTTGGCATTGTACAGTCGGGCGACTTGACTTCGATATGCGGCTGCCCTCAAGTCAGCTTCTTCGCGCTTCTCATCGAGTAAATCCAAAGATTCAGCAAGTAGTATGGCATTTGTTTTCGGATCATAATATGTTACACGATGAGATTGCACTTCCATTTCGACTGGAATAACGGCTTCAGAGCCGTAGGATAGAGAAAACGGGGTATGACCGGTTGCAGTTTTATGAGTCGTTCGATAGGCCCATAACGCCATAGGAAGTTCGTCGACCCATTTGCCCCCGGCTTTTTCCAGTCGCTTCTTTAGAATGGATTTGATAACTTTATTAACAGCTTCGACTTGACCATTTGCTTGAGGATGCGCTACTGCAAAGAATTTCTTATGGATGTGGAATCGTTGACAGAAATTCTTGAATTCAGCACTGTCGAATTGGGCTCCGTTATCGGTGATGATAGTATGTGGGAGACCAAACCGGCAGATGATGTTACGTACTACAAAGTTGATTACTTTCTTTGTCGTAATTGTTGCAAGGGGTTCAGCTTCAGCCCATTTGGTTAAATAATCAACTGCGACGATGGCGTACTTCGTGCCACCTTTGGTCAGAGGCAATGTGCCGATGATATCTATTCCCCATACCGCAAATGGCCAAGGACTGGCCATTTGGATTATCTCGGTAGGCGGGGCTCTAGGAATTCGAGCGTGTTTCTGGCATTTGTCACACTTTCTAGCATAATCTGCAGCATCGCGATTAACAGTAGGCCAATAATACCCATATCGGAGTATTTTCTTTGCAAGTGCTTGCCCCCCAGTGTGATCGCCACATTCTCCTTCGTGTACATCGTGTAACACTCGTTTGACTTCATCGTGCGCGATACACCGGAGGAGAGGAACAGAGTATCCTCTCCGGAACATGACTCCATTTTGAATAACAAATCGCGAGGCCTTTCGTAGAACTTGTCTTTTCTCGCTTCGATGCTCGGGTAATACACCACGTTCGATATAATCTCGATAAGGAGTCATCCACGACTCCCTATTGGAGGTAGCTTCAAATGTGAAATCGCTCTCCCTTCGATCAATGCTCGGGGAGGATAGGGTTTCAACCGGAACGACCCCTAACTGCTGAGCTTCACCCGTACTTGCTAACTTCGCTAACGAATCAGCTTTCTGATTGTGCTCTCGGGGTATGTAGAAAATGGCATAGTAATCGAACTGATCAAGCATCTCCAGAACTCGAGTTAGATAAGCGGCCAATCTTCGGTTTTTGGCCTGATATTCTCCTCGAACCTGACATACTGTCAACTGGGAATCACAGTAGATCTCTACAACGATGATTTTCAGATCACGGGTAAGCTTTAGTCCGGTAAGTAGAGCTTCGTACTTGGCTTCATTGTTGGTTGCGCGAAACTCGAACTTTAAAGCATAACATATGGATCGTCCCTCGGGGGTTTCAAGCACTACCCCAGCTCCTGAGCACCGATCGTTTGACGCACCATCGGTGTATAGCTTCCAGATGTATTCGAGAGATTTGCTGGTCTCGGGCAAGTCTTCAGGGATAGTGAATTCGGCTATAAAATCTGCTAGGACTTGGCCGTGAATGGCCCTTCTCGGAGTATAAGTGATGTCGAATTGACTCAGTTCGATGTTCCATTTTAGTAACCTACCAGACGTCTCAGGCCGCGTGAGGACCTGTCGTAACGGCTGATCGGTGTACACAGTAATAGGATGGGCCTGAAAATATGGACGGAGCTTCCTCGAGGCAATGACTAGGCAATATGCCAGCTTTTCAAGCTTTGGATAGTTTCTCTCGTCTTCGGTCAATCGTTTACTCACGTAGTAGACCGGTTTTTGCACTCGGTCTTCCTCCCGAATTAATGCAGCACTGATTGCATTTTCAGATACCGCCAGGTAGAGATATAACTGTTCATGATCTACAGGCTTTGAAAGGATTGGTGGTACGGAAAGATGTTGGACTAGCGATTGAAATGCGCCCTCGCATTCTGCAGTCCATTCGAAGTTTCGTTTCCCTTTTCGAATCAAATCGAAGAAGGGAATGCATTTGTCGGTCGACTTCGAGATAAACCTGCTCAGTGCTGCAACTTTCCCATTAAGACTCTGAACTTGCTTTATGGTTCTCGGAGTCTGAAGATTTCTGATAGCTCGGATCTTCTCGGGGTTGGCCTCTATTCCTCGGGCATTGACAATGAACCCAAGGAATTTTCCGGATGCGACTCCGAAATGACACTTTAGTGGATTAAGCTTCATCCCGTATTTCCGGAGGATATTGAACATTGACTCCAAGTCCTTGACATGATCAACGGAGTATCGTGATTTCACCAACATGTCATCTACATAAACCTCCATAGTCTTCCCAATCTGATCGGCAAACATTCGGTTGACTAAGCGTTGATAAGTTGCGCCAACATTCTTTAATCCAAAAGGCATGACCTTGTAGCAGTATAATCCCAAGTCGGTTACGAAGCTTGTGTGCTCTTAGTTGGGTACATGCATGGGTATCTGATTGTAACCAGAGTAAGCATCCATGAAGGATAATAATTCATGTCCGGCGGTTGAATCTACCAGTTGATCGATTCGGGGAAGTGGAAAGCTGTCTTTGGGCAGGCTTTATTCAGGTCAGAGTAATCGATACACATTCTCCATTTCCCGTTTGGTTTCCTGACGAGTATGGGATTGGACACCCACTCTGGGTATAAAGCGTCCCTAATGAACCCATTCGTCTTTAATTTGTCGACCTCTTCCTTAAGGGCAGCAGATCTCTCTGGATCCATACCACGTCTTTTCTGTTTGACCGGGATATACCGCGGGTCAATATTTAAAGTGTGGCTCGCGATGTCCGGCGAGATTCCACACATATCGTAGTGCGTCCAGGCGAATACGTCGAGATTCGCCCGGAGAAAATCAACCAATTCCTGTTGTGTCTTTTGGTTCAGCTGAGACCCAATCTTCAACATTCTCGAGTCATTGTCATCATCGTCAATCGGGACATCGATGGTTAGCTCAGCCGGAGAAGCTTGACTTTCCGTAGATTCTTCTTTATTATCATTGTCCCTTGGGTCAAGATCCTTTTGGAATTGGTTGTGGTGCCCAGGCCGAGGCCCAGGCGCTAATTGTCAATTGTCAGTGAAACGGACGCAGAGAGATTCCTCTATGCCCTTTTCTTTTTCTTTTCGCTGCGCCTCCCGCAGCTCGGCAACATAACAGGCTCTTCCAGCAGCCCGATCTCCTTGTACAACTCCTATCCCGTGGTCAGTAGGGAACTTCAGAGTTAAACACCATGGGGCAATAGCATCCCTAATTCAGCAAGGGCCGGTTGGCCCAAAAAGGCATTGTATGGAGAAGGAATATCCAAGACAACAAATTGCAACATCCGAACTCTTCGGCATTCTCCCACTCCCAACTCCACTGGCAATTCAACCATTCTGGTTGGTATTGTTGCACTTCTGTTGAAGCCGTGGACTCATGATTGACAAGGTTTTAAGTCCTTAACTTCCATCTTCATTAAATCGTATGCTCTTTTAAACAGTATGTTCACGGAACTCCCACTGTCTACCAAGATCCTCTTCATCCAAGCAGGACCAACTTGAGCGGATATGACCAGCGGGTCAATTGTGGGGGCTTCGACCTTATCGGCATCTCGATTTCTAAATACGATTTCGTCAGTCATCGTCTTTTGTTGTTTAGCCGGTGTTCCGTCTTCAGAGTTACTATAGCATTCAAAGTCCACATGCCTGATCGAGCTAGCATATGACTCCATTTCTCTCCAGCTTCTATCTGCTGGATGGGGACCACCACTTATTGTATTGATAACCAACCTCCCGCCCGTACGAGCAGGTTCACCTTGTCTTTCCTGATTCCGCGTTCGATTTTGATTGGATGGGCCCGCCTCACCAGACTGCGGTGCCCGAACAAACTGATCCAACTTTCTTTCTCTGATCAATTTTTCAATGAGGTCTTGCAAATGCCTACACTCATTGGTGTTATGTCCATAACTTTCATGAAATCTACAGAATTTTCCTGTTTGAATCTACCTCTCCGACGATGGCTTCGGAGCAGGCTTTTTGTATTGCATAGTATTACAAGTCTGTAGGTATACATTTTCCAGTGACGTGTTAAGTGGTGTATAACTGTCAAACATTGCGATTCTACGCCTCGGACCACGATTCTGGTCTTGCTTCTTGCTCCGGTTATCACCGTTCCTCGGTTGTTGAGTCTGCTTATTTTGAATAATCAACTGGACTTTTCCTGAACTTTCGCCAGACTGTTTAACCGCAACATTACTCTGAATGCCTTCACTGCTGGGCCTTGCATCGTCCTTCTTCCTAGACTGTTTCGCATCCTCTTGCCTCAAGAATTAAGCGGCTTTGGAATAGAAACGGTCCAACGATGTGGGAGGCTTTCTAGCTAACCAATTTCCAAACTCGGAATCAGGGTCGATTCCTTTAGTCAAAGCCATTAAGATAGAATTATCATTGGGGTTGGTGATCTCTCCAAATATCGTCTAAGTGTCTCTCCGGGAGCTTGAGTGACACTTGATAAGGTATTAACATCTTTCGATCTGGCAATATGCATGCGAAACTGCTCAACAAATTTGGTGGCTAACTGATCAAATGAAGAAATAGATCGTGGCGGTAATCGTGTAAACCACATTGTCACAATTCCCCCTAAGGAAATGGGAAAACTACGGCACTTTACTGCGTTCTCAGCTCTCACAGCAGTCATCGACCATTCGTATTTCAAAATATGTTGATTCGGGTCGGAATTCCCTTTATACATGGGCAGGGTTGGCATTCTGAATCGCCGAGGAGGTTCAGCATACAATATGTCATCAGTGAACGGGTTATGACTTCGGGAGATTCCCCAATCGTCATTTGTTAGGCCTTGACTCTCGCGAATCATTTGTCGTACCATGGCTGAGAGGTCTGGCATCAGAACATTCTGTGTGTGGTGAGCCAAAGTGTGGTCGGGTTCCACAGTGCGAGGTGGGATCGGACGCTGTCGACGATCCGTATCTCGCCTCCTTGGCTCGACGTCTTCTGGGACATATGGCTCTAGAGCATGTCCCTGATGATGATAATTTTGATTGGAGAGATCTCAGGTATCAACTCCTATGTCAACTGCAGCGGCTGTGGCAGCACGATCATCTGTAGTGTATTGTGGAATAGTGCCTCCTCGGGAGGAGGGTCCAGTATGGAAGCTGGTAGATGGGCCAACTCTTACTTGTCCAACGGTTAATGCCTGTTGATAGTCAACAGCTTGCGCATGGTTTCCGTCTAGCCTGGGACGGGTAGATCTGTTATTGTAGTCAGATGAAGCAGAGCTTTCGGTGGAAGAATGAGGAGCTTGATCCCTTCTGGATCTTCTTCGCCTTTGGCGATTTAGTTGATTGGTCAACTCAGCGTTAGCGCGCAACTGCTCAGTTAGCTGTTGTCGGCTTTGGGTTAGTTCCTGGAGTAGCGCCTGGAACTCTTGTCGTGTGACCGGACCTGACTGATCCGTATGCCCAGCAGCATCTTGATTGGTTGACTGCGGCTGTGTGGGATTTTGCCTATCCCGACCTTCTTGATCACCAACGTTAGAAGTGGTTCTTGTACTCACCATCTTGAAGCGTTGAATCCTTTCCTAAACTTTGAACAAATCTGAATAGAACGGAAGGAATCTGAATATGAGGTCTGGATCTCTCTCTTAGATTTATGCAATCCGATATCGAAGATAGATCCAAGGAGCAGGAGAAAAATCGGGTTTTTCTCAGTGAAAGCACCAAAGTGTTTGTGTCAAAATTGGGCACAACAGTTTCTATTTCTTCTTCTATCTTCTTCTTCTTAAACCTTAAAGGTTCGGTTTTCTGGCGTTCGATTGTTCGGGAGTTGATACAGTGGATGTATTAATGTCGATTTTTGAAAGTCGAGAAATCGGGTCTTTACATTTTATTAGGCTAATATTTTACTTCTTAGTATATGAATAAATCATTAAATTAAACTTGAATTATGTACAGTCTCCATATTGTGATTATAAAAGGAGTGCTTTTTGTTACTTAAATTGTATTAAATTGTAGTACACAAAATAATTGTATTGAATTAAGTTAAATGCAGTTTGGTTCATATCTCAAATTCAACTCCCATGATAAAAATAAGGAGATTACCAATGATAGACATAAAGAGATTGTTGACGGCTGTCATTTGTCTTTCTCATTTTAACTCAGTGATTTTAGAGGATATGAAACTGTGCAGATGCATGCCTTTTTGTGTTAAAATGGAAAAAAAATGAAGAACCACTATAAGCGACTCGTTGGTGGCATTGTGATTCAGTATAGAAGTTCTCTAGGTGAAAAGCATCTATTATCTTTGCTTCAACAAGACTGAGAAGCTTATTGGTTGATTGATTCTTTTCATTTCAAGCCAAAATATCTAAACAGTTCCACATTCTCTCGGTTTTGTACTAAAATGAGAAAAAAATTAGATAGTTGTCAACGAGTAAGCTTCCATTCACATTTCATAGCAACCCCTTTCACTTAGTCTTGATTACTTCTGGATCATAACTTGGAATGTTTTATTTGAAGAGAGCAGTTGAATCTGCAATCGCTAAGACGACTGGCTCTTGTCTCCATTATTTTTACTTTTAAATCAAATACGAAGTGGGTTCTATTGTTGGTAGTTCAACCAATAGGACGAGTATATATGAATGTCCAAACGGACATGCATCTAATGACAATATGTATGTATTGACTCAACAATGTACTTGTTTAATGTTACACAAATTATTATAAATCCAGCCCAAGGAATATAATTGATAGTGCAATGTATTACAACAAAATCTTCAAAATTATAATATAGAGATAATGGAAAACTAAAACAAAGAAAAGAGGTATTTTTAGTTTATTAATAACAAATTTGAAGGAAAATAGCTAAATCATCCATTTCATGAAGTTTAAATGATAAAGATTTTCATTTGCCACATGCTGAACTTCATCTAAGCCATGGCTAGTTCTTTATAGGAGCCCCGCTTGCTGTATTTACTTGATATCATGTCCTTGCATTTACCCCATTAATTCGGTGACATAAAAAAAATGCAATTAGTCAAAGAAATACTTGTGACACAAATTGCCAATATTTTTGGTTTCTTAATCAATAATAACGTAAGCAGTTCTAGTTAATAACAATCAAAACATGTAATATATAATACACATTCAAATCTTCATAGCTTATCAATACTTGTGGTATTGTTTAACTAAAAAGCAACTCAAAAAAATGAAGGTTTGCAAAGAGTAAATCTATTGAAAATTTCTCATTCATGCTTATATTTTTTCTCTTTATTAATCTTATGTTTGAATAACTACCAAAATAGGGAATGATTAAGAAAAAATATCTTGATTTAGTAATTCCTATGGTATAAATATTTGTACGATAACCTTGATCCAACCAACATTGATAACCTTGATTGTATCGGTTCATATCAATCTCATTACCATATAAAATTGCTATAAAATACAAAACTCGTGATATTTTTTGTCAAGATAGATGACTGCTACAAACTACATGACACATAAATGAAACAAAACCAAAACTCATCTTGGACTTTTTTCATGTCAATAAAAAGTGGGGCTAAACCCATCTCAATTACTACTTCGTTATATCAAACATTCCGTTTATTCGCATATATTCATTTATGAAAATCCAATGTATTGTCAAAATGAACAATGAGATTTTAGAAATGAAGTATTCCAATCGCATGCATTATCTCCCTACTTATATTATCAAATCTGACCAAAATTATTAATGACTGGCATTATATTGTCAATCAGTTGAGTATCATAATTCTTTTTTGTTTTCTTGATTGATTTTGATATAATGGACTATAGTAATGAGGTGCATTTGGCTAAATTAAACTTCAATAAACAAATAAATGGGATAAACATAATTATATTCTTCATAATTCTGTATTCGATAAAGAAACGTACTTTTACAATAAGAACACATCCGATGTTGGATGAAGCAGCTACAACATTTCAAAATTTATGGTACAACATGTTTGTAATTTTAAAACACTATTTATCATTCCTTTCGGATCTCCAACCTAGAATAACAAATCAAAATTGAGAAAATTTTCTAAGCAATATCAGTGGATTCGGCCTATGAAATGTGAGTTCAAATCATGTATGTAGGATGGATTTCTTTACAATTTTTGAATTTGATACTAAGGATATACACTGCACTTCATAATAGAGAGATTTTTCTATTAAAAAACCGTATCACCATCGCTTGATTGGTATGTTGTGTTGCCCGTATTTTCTTTGAGAAGTAAATCCATTTTTTCGTTTTAGAAAATAGAATTGAACGTCAACAAAACACATTGCTAATTAAATGCTTGCCTCTTTACATAATTGTATAAAAGCAAATTAAAAAAATGCTGGGAGAACTCAAATTCTAATAATATATTATTGCGTATGAAAAATAAGTAGAAGGAATTTATTTTATATGGAATGTAGGAGCCTATTCTGCTTTCTAAAAGTACTTCTCAAGCCATTTCGTGGTCACACTCTTTGGTCTTTCGAGGGGTAACCATTGAGCATGATCCCAAATGAGCTGTATGCAAATTCAAAAGGGTTGGAAAAGCTTTGACATGTATAAGTTAACAATCGTACAATATTGGATTTTCGGTTCATAGTAAATTATCACAATCAAGAAGTACAATGAACCTAAGATCACAGTCCCATACTCCTGGAGACACCAAAGAGCACTATGTAGTACCTGCATGGTTCAAGATTTGTACATTAATCATAAGGCTCATTGAACTGAACTAAGTCACGTGTTGCTAAAATTCTAGTCGAGGCAATAATTTCAACTTCACAATTAAAGAGGGAAGTACTTCTATAGTTATACTTCCTGCTTGTGACTTAATATAGCAACATCAAAATTTTGTGAAATAATAGGATTTGTATATCTAAAGTTATCTTACTTAGCTTCAGTCAAGCCAAAATGATTTAGCAAAACACCACCGTGTGCAACAACATCATCCGGCTATGGATTCTTAACCTGTGATTAATCATAAATAAATGAGTAGAAAATATCCAAAAAACAGTAACCAGAGATGTACATAGTTCTAAAAGATCTCTCCTCCTCTGTAGGATGACTCGTTTTCCTCAAAAAAGATAAACAACCAAATATTGTGGTTCATTGAAGATATTCTATTTGTTTAAGCTATTGGACAATTATATATCTAAACTATTTAAATAACAGTTCTACATATTCCAAAAATTAGTTCAATTGTGGATACTATTAAGAAAACATTACAATTCTAAATTGCCCTCGCATAATGCTAGATTGCTTTGATGAGCCTATGGAGGCAAAAATGTTTATTGGTCATTCATCAAGTGTAATATTTGTCTTTACATAATACTTTCATTATTATTTTGAATTTGTCAATGTGATTTTGAACTCAGTGTATTCCTATATGGATCTGTTGACGCTCCACCCCGAGACCCACACTAACAAAGGGTATTACGGAGTAATACTGTCTGCTAGTGTAGAGAATAGGGCTGGTTAGGAGCGACCATCCATAAACTTTGTCTTAAACTAGTATTGGATATGTCGATTGGATGCACTGTTTTTTTCCTCTTTACATTTTTCTTGTGGATCGACTTACTCAATAAATGTTTAACACAAAACTTTGGTGGCTAATGGATCTATTCAAAACAAAATACAACAACAACAAATATATAACATATCATAGAACAACAGACGCACATATATACAGATACATCGTCAGTACACTACATAGTGATACATAAGTAAGTGGTAACACAGACCACATATATATACATCATGTCTCAAAAGAATATACGTAGATCAAAGTACACAAAAAGATAGCTAAACGACAACACAAAAGGTGGACTCGCATCCAACATAAAGCAAAGTGGAGCATAGCAAAAGCAGCTATATAGGAATCTACAACAGGTGGTTAACCTGAAACAACTTGGTCTGACCCGAGTACATAGAATACACGAGTCAGTCTAGCTTAAATAAACTGATTAGAGAATGTAGGTGAAGTATAAGGATAATAAATAATAATTCTTCTCAATGGAGAAGAAGCAACAACAACATATGTCTTCTCATAATTCATGAGATGATAACAGCTAGAATATCATACAAAATTCTCATAAAAAGGGGCAACAACAACAACATCGATTAAATCATGTATAAATGCCTCATATCATCGGCTTCAACATCGACATAATAAAAGGCTTCCATCAACAACAGTAAGCTAGGCTCGATGGCTAAGCCATATATGAAATCTCAATCAACAACATAACAACAATATGGAAACCGCATCATAGCACCAAATATGACACGTAAGTTCCCAACAACCACATAATGTATTCACTATATGAAAATCTTCAAATAGCACATAGGCTATATATATATATAACTCCAAGAACAACAATATGGTGAACATATGGAAAACAACAAAAATCTATATATCAATAGGAATGAAATCTAGAAATAGCAACAACAACGTTATGGATCCATAACAACAACAACTGCACATGCATATAATAAGTGGCCCCTCCCAGCCTTGCCAAGTACTATAATAGTGCGCTTATCAACGTTGGCCCCCTCGGCCTTATGTATATATGTGGCTCCACCGACCTAGCGCTAGTGGCGCCCCCGGCCTAGTACTGGCAACAACAACGGAATCTGTTACTAACTTCCAAATGTGTGTAGCTTCAAAGGAACAAGTCCGGAATTAACCAGTATAACAAATCTACGTGTCCCATACCACGTGGTTTATTATACCGTTTAAGTCACTTCCTCGTTCTCTCGAAGAGTGCAAAAATATATGTTCTTTTATATAGAAAATACTTACTTCGAGAAAATGGTTTTTAAATGATTTTGGAAATTATTTGGAAATTGTTGCTTTGAAATTCTCTTTATTATAGCGAAAACATATATATATATATATATATAGCTTTAAAATTAATTATAAACTTTTATAAAACATCTACTTTAAAAGCTTTTCCATTTTAAAAACCATTCCAAAAACGGTTTAGAAAACACGTGCACAGAAGCAGCAAAAATCGATAAAAATTCAATAAAATTAACATATGACAAAAGCCAAATAAAACCATCAATTCGCAGTGCGAATTGGCATTAATGTTGGCTTTTCTATTAGTTGGATTTAGCCTTTTAGAGCCATCTCAAAAAAAAGTGCTCGAAATCATCGAATTCAAAAACAATTCAACGGAAAATGCTCAAACATTGTAAAAGAACTCAGGTCTGTAGCTTGTTTTCCCAGTTTGCCCCTTTTAAACTCAAAATTTGAGAAAACATGAAACATAAAAGTTGAAGTTATGGCAATTCTAATTCTCAGGTATAAAATTACAAAACCGTGAACAATGTGCATAACAACAGGGCTGCAGCTTAAAGAGCCATTTTGACCCTGTAACACCAAGAATCTGATTAATCATAAAACATGAAAGTTGAAGATCATTGCAAAAGCTAAAAGAAAGAGAAAGAATCACCTAATTTGGACAAACTGGCCAAAAGTTATGACGATTGAATTCTTAGGTCTAAAATTACAAAACTATGGACAATGTGCATAACAATAGGGCTGCGGCTTGAAGAGCCATTTTGACCACGTAGAACCAAGAATTTGATAAATCATAAAAATAAATGTTGAAGAGCATTGCAAAATTTAAAAGACAGAAAAAGAATCATCCAATTTGGACAATCGAGTCAAAAGTTATGATGATTTTATTTCTCAGGTCAAAAATTACAAAACTGTGAACGATGCGCATAACAATAGGGCGGCGGCTTAAAGAGCCATTTTGACCCTGTAGATCATAGATTTTGACAAATCATAAAACACAAAAGTTGAAGAACATTCTAATAGAGAGAATTAAAAAAAAAAGAATCACCTGATTCGGACATACAAGTCAAAAGATATACCCAAAACAAGTATCAGGTCTGGATTTATTGTCGCTGTCTTTTGCTATCGGGACAACGAAAAAGAAGTGCATTTTTGACCAAATTAAACTCAAAAATTCATAGAACTCAAAACATATTTTTTTTCCTCTAAAATCCTAAGCTTTTCAGAACATCCAAAATCATCGAATTTGGATAAGAAACGAGAGAGATATGGTTAAATTAGTTTCAGGCTCAAACTTTGGAATTTTTTTCCAGCAAACAACAAAGAGGACAACATACAATTGGCATTCAAGCTTATTTAAGTTAGAAGTGTGAGCTAATACTCACCTTATGATTTGTTTGCAGCAAATTGACAATTTATCAAGCAAAAAGATTGATGCTTTAGACTTGAATAAGTTATACAAACCTGTAGAGAAGAAGAAAACAAACATGCAAACTAGAAAATCAATTACAGTAAACCCTTCCTCAAAAACAAAAGATGGATGAAATAGGTTAGAGTTTTAGAGAGATTACTGTAGGAGATTTTAATTCCTTAATTTTCTTATGATTTAATTTAGTTTAGAGGCTTGGATTTTCAGAATTCTAGAAAGGAAGCCATTGTTTTCTCTGGTATGGAGTAAAAGAATACTGAAGGAGGAGGAGAGGAAAAATGTACGTACAGGAAAAATTTCTGCCTCCTTCTAGATTTGGGTCTTGGGTTTGGATCCTAAACCAACTCTACCCACTAAGCCTATGTTAACTTATAATATGATAAGTATGTTATTAATTAACATATATTTAGCAAATTTTACTATTTCAGCACATAATTTACCAAACTAATTACATTCTTTATGTTTTCAACTTTAGAAAAATCAAACTAACATATTTTATGTTTAATAAAATGTAATATCAACATATAAAAGTTATTTTAGCTATTAAAATCAATTTCCATCATTAAAAATTTCATTTTGATTAGATACTTAAATTTACACTATTATTTGCACAAAACAACATTTTAATCAGCAAAAATTACACAAAAATCATCTTCTTGTCCAATTCATCATAAAAACTGTATTAAGATTATTCTTACACCCAAATGCTGTTTTTAAATAAAATTACATATTTTTATTTACAATATTTACCGTATTTAATTTTAATACATCATTAAAATTAACAAAAATCACTATTTGACCACTATTTCCACAATTATTACATTCTACCAAAATAAAATCATTCAATGTTCAATATTACCCCAAAATAACTTATAAAAGTTTTTCAAAATTTTATTCTCTCCATTTTATATTTATTTACAACAAATAAATGCTGAACTAATTGCTTTTATCTTTTACTTAATTAATTCACCACCAAATGAACATAATTCCATTATCCGCATTTAATTTCCAACCAAACCATCTTATTACCATTTTATTTCACCAAGTACACGTTGTTTATTATAAAATAAATAATTTTTAACAAAATTTTACATCTACAAATTTATTTTATTCCTTCATTTTAAATTATAACCATCGTTATAATTTATTTTCACAGGTAATCACAAAACCAAGGTTGTTACATCTGTGCAAGGATATCAGTGATTGGAAGAATAGATATACAGCTAGCTTAAGGAAAGGAATCGATAAAACTACAAAATTTTCAAATTTCAACATGTACCAGCAAATATTCAACATATAAGAGAAAAACTATTGTCTGGTTTAAGGGTCTTCTTACGTACCTTCGTGAAGTCACAAACGAGAACAACTACCTTGATTATCTATGTTTATTTAATGTCAGATCAAGTTCATCTACCAGCATTTATGGCCATTCTATCTTTAATATGATTAAAAATTAAAAAAATGTACTATTTTCATCCCAAAAGCTTTAGTTAATTGAATTGCCTATTCACGTTATTTTATCTCATTTCTTCTCTAATTTTATCATAGGGTTCCATAAGTAATATAACATCACTTTATTATTTTTAATTGTCAAAAGTAATAAAAAAATTCAAATGGATGATAATCATGGGAACAGTACATGTATACTAATAACTTTCAAGTTTGAAAGAACTTTATGTCTTCTAAACATGTACAATGTTGCTTTGAAAATCTTGCATGATTCCATTCGTGCTAAGATATAGCTATCCCAAAAAAAATGTTATTCACTAACCTAGAAATATTTAAATATCTAGATAAGAAACACGACTAACATGATACTTTATTTGATCGAAGAGAGAAAATTTATTGGACAACACTGTGTATTCTAAGTTAGGCAGTGTAGATAAAATAACTCATTTGGATGTAAAAAAATGGATAATAAAATTGTACTTAGGTTGAATAATGATTTAACAAACATAGAGGAACGATATACATGTTGTGCAAAAATTGTACTAATGCGGAAAAACAATAAACAAGATCTGGATTTGCCAATTTGAACGTTACTTAATCTAGCAACAATTATACTATTACTCCAAATAAATATCAAATAACTATAAAGAAAGAAATGTACAATATTTATACTGGTTTCACTATCATCAAGATAGTGTACGTCCAGTCCAAAAGAGAGAGATTTTATTACACATAAGAGAGTTACAAGAGATTACAAGATAAGAGTTTACATACCAAAGCCCTAAATTAGGGTTAACAAGAAGAGACACTCTATTTGGAGATCGCTAGCTGAATGCCAAGACGGGTTTACAATAAAGTCTACCCTTAATACATAGCCAGTGAAAATACTTGAGAGTTATTGATTAAATTACTAAGATATGGTAAAAAGATAATGAATGCAACTTACAATGGTAACAAATGGTGCAAACGTAGCAAGTAATTCACTCATTCTTTTAATTAGCAAAAATGGAAGAAAATAATCCCAATGCAATGCGATTACTAAAAAAGGAAAAATATGCATATCCTTTTGCTTATATTTTATTCCATAACGTGAGCATGCATTTATTTCCTTGCAATCTAATGAAATGCAATCCAAATTTTTAATGCATTTCCATAATAAACATACCTGATTACTTTCCTTTTTGCATATTTGTTTCCTTCTATTTGTGATTTTGTATTACCAAAATTTAACACTCCATCATGATGCAAAATCACAAATTTCCAGTACCCTACCTCGACCCAAATTCTCTTTTCAACATAAAAATCTTAAAAATGAACTCCACGTTCAACTAAAATCTCTTAACGAGATAGAAACCAAAGCAAATACTTACCTAATGGGTTTCGACAAGACCACCCCCATCACACCTTGCCAACGACTTTAGACTATGTCCCCGCCCGCTAACAAAATGTTGCAAATATCCAAAACCAAAAGAAGGTGGATACTGAAATAAACTCAAATCCACCAAGGCCAAAAAATCCTCTCAATCACCAATCAAATCTCTCTCCTTCCACATACCTATCTGCCAAACTACAGATTTTTCATGAAAATCAACATAGGACTCTTCAACAATGTTGAGCCATGAAGCAGATATAGGTTACCAAATTCAGATGTCCCTTCAACACACTAAACTCCTTATCATAAAAGTTACAAGATTGGAACGCTCTTCTCTCTCAACATAATCTCCTCTGTCTTTATCTTCAATATTGCACAAAATCTCGTTTTCTGTCCAAATGAGTAATAGCATAATTACCACCGGATCTACCGCTCTTACTTGAAGCCATTAATGCACAAATTAAAACAAATCGCCTTGCTCCGATATCAATCTGTTGTGCAAAAATTGCACAAATGCGGAAAAACAATAAACATGATCTAGATTTGCCAATTTAAACATCACTTAATCTAGCAACAATTGTTTTATTATTCGAAATAAATAGTAAATAACTATAAAGAAAAAAAGATGCACAATATTTATACCGGTTCCACTATCATTAAGATAGTATATGTCCAATCCAAAGGAGAGAGATTTTATCACACATAAGAAAGTTACAAGAGGTTACAAAATAAAAGTTTACATACCAAATCCCTAAATTAGGCTTAACAAGAAGAGACACTCTATTTGGAGATTGCTGGCTGAATGTCAGGATGAGTTTACAATGAAGTCCACCCTCAATATATAGCCAGAGCAAATCCTATCGTCGATTACATTACCAACATATGATAAGAAGATAATGGAGGCAACTTATAATGGTAACAAATGGTGCAAATTAGCAAGTAATTCATTCATTCCTTTAATTAGCAAAGATGGAAGGAACTAATCCTAAAGTAGTGCGATTACTGAGAAAGAAATAATATTCATATCCTTTTGCATATGTTTTATTACATAACATGAGCATGCATTTATTTCCTTGCCATCTAATGGAAATGCAATCTAATAATTAATGCATTTCCATAATAAACATACATGATTACTTTCCTTTTTTCATATTTGTTTTCTTCTATTTGTGATTTTGTATCACCAAAATTTAACTGTACATCCATAACTAAAATTATGACAGCCTTATCACCAGTAGATAGATTAAAACAACCGATAGACCCAATTTCCATGCAAAAACTCAATTTACTATTAAATAAAAATGTACAAAAAAATAAATTTATATAACAATTTAGTCAACTCAGCTAAATATTAGCAAATCTACACCAAAAAAAAACCACTCAGACCCGCTAGACTAAAAAAGCCTCATTGGCCCCACCAAAAGGATCTCTTATCCATTTATGCGATTCAAAAATGCAATTTTTAAAAAGTTAGAGATATATTTTGAAAAAGAAACTAAAAGTACATAATTGATGTAATATGAATTGAGCCAGCAGGTTCAGTGATTTAAAGTTTAAAATGGTACCTTATTTTATCTTTCTCGTCCACTTCATTATTCCATGTACCATGTGTACAAAAATAAGCATCAACAATCACACTAAAGGTTAATTCAACAAACTGTAAAGGCCCGTATTTTTAGCAATGTAAATTATTAGATTTAATGCAATTATTAAATAAAGATGGTTAAAAATAAAAAGATATAATGATTTTGAATGTAAGTATTGGATATGAACTTGGATAAAATTTTAAAATAAAATATTCTCAAAGATTTAAATAATAAAAAGTATTAAAAGGCAACGTTATGTATTGAATGTTTTTACAATCAATAGTTGGATTGAATAACAAATGTTGAATTCATTGGATGTAAATTAAGTAATTGATTGATAACTAAAAATTCTTTTAAAATCTAATATCAGAATTTGTTGAATATTGAACAATTAAATTGTTTAAATTTAATATTGGAAATTATTTGAATAATTGAATTCTGGATTTAATATGATGGAAAATGATATCATAAATTTATGTAAATTTTATTTAAAAATAATATTGAAGATTGTTAACATTTAAAATTGGATTTAAAAGTGAATAATTATAAATTGGAAATTTTATATTAAAATAGAGACATTAAAATAGCGATCCGGGGTATAGTCTTGGATTTTGACAAAACTGGTTCCATTGGATCCGTAATAGTGTATTATTATCCGATTTCAAATTTTGTAGCATTTGGAGTTATCGTTGGTCGTATGAGATAAAAATGCGTTGGATTAAATATCGGTAATTCAATATAATAATTAGGTCCAAAAAGCTATCTTCTTCGTACGATTGAATTAGGTCTTGAAACTTATTCTATTGCATTCGGAATAGTGGTATAGCATTATAAATGCCAGGCGGCATGCTTCGTTTGGAATTCGTTCGGACAAAGTTGAAAATAATAATAAAATAATGTGTGTATGAGTATAAATACGCGTATCCTCAGCTAAACCGTAGCGAAAATAAATGTAGCCTCCATCTAACTTATTAATGGCCAAAATCAGCCTACCTTCCACCCTCGATCTCTCCTTATCCATGAAATATTAAGCCATGACTCCAACTAGAAAGTCGCAGAGCACCTCAAGCTCGTCATATCCAACGGCTGCGATCGAGAACAGAGCAAGGGATCGGCGGCTATGTGTTCAAACAGACGCGTTTGTTCACGTTTTCCATGGGCTTGAGGCGACCGAGCTTCTTGGTATCACGGTCGAGGGTGGAATCGACGATGGGCTTCAGCATGGTGGGTGTGGATCATCGTCTAGTGGGCTGGAATGGAAGCGACGAGGTGAGAGAATGAAACGATGATGGGTTTCTTGGCATACGACTTCTACCTGGAGCACGTGATTAGAAGAAGAAGTTCATGCATCCTGGATTTGAAGAAGCAAGGGATGGACGACCAGATCTGATTAGGGTATTAAAAAATTTGTAAATAAATTTATATATAATATCATGTAATCTTCTAAAGCGTATAACTTCTTCATATGGGGTCGAAATTGGACGAAACAAAGGGAGATGGGATCGTGACGACGGACACTAAATTGTAGAACTTATTTGGAGTCATTTGGAGCTAGTTAAAATTTTAGGTTAAATCGAACATCGTTCAATTTGATTTAAAATTGAAAACTCAAGGTGAGTGTTTTATAATGCTCACACGTACTAGAATATTTTTCTGCTAGTTAAATTCATAATTGTGAAGTGATATAAATTTATTGATTGTTGTTTGATAGATTTAAGTCTCATCTAAAATGTCATTGAATTAACTGTTAAAATTAAAATTGACAGTTAAATTTGAAAAGGAAATTAGTTGCCAATAAAACAACCGATTATAATAATTATGAAATTGTTGTGAATTATATTGACCGTTTGGATGATTGATTGCGATAGATACTATTGGTTGATATTTTGGACGATTTGGATGTCTATTTATTCTGATATATTCTACTATCAGCCTGTATATTATTTATAGTGTCTAAAGATGTAAATTGAAATATTTTGAATAAATTAATAAATAAGTTGAAATGATATATACCTATGACACTATGATTTGGATTGAAATGATATATATTAATCCTGAAATTAAATTGAAATAACCAATCACTTGGCCATAGGATAGAAAATTATACACCGACGACAGATTGGTTAAATTAAATGATTTAAAATTTTTTGATTTGGAATTATTAAAATGATTTGGATTTAGAGAAATAAAATCAGGATTATGGAAATTGAATTCTTTTCGAACTTGAGCACAAAACTGTGGTATTAAATTGTGTTAAATGAAATGTTTTAAATAATTAAAGTTGGGATTTTTAAGTTATAATCGAATTATGATTTAAATTTCAGAAATTGACTTGATTTAAAGGATGGGACTTTTATTCAAACTTTGAATTTTACTAAGTAAAAGTATTTGAAAATTTAGATTACAAATTGGGCTTGAAGGTAAATTTGATATATGTATTTTGGATCGATGTTTTTAAAATCGAACTCGAAATTGATAAATCGAAATGGTTTTGATTTGGAATTAGAATGGTTTTAATTTTGAAACTGAAATTGAATTAATTGGATTTTAAAGTGGAATTGAATTAATTAAAATCGAAGTTGAAACCGGTTTGAATTGAAATCAAAATTGAATCGATTGAATGGAAATTGGAATTGATTTGGAAGTTGGAATTGAATCGGTTTGACTTTGAAACTATTTTCAAATTAAGTATATAATATAAAACTATTTAAAAGCTATCTTCTTAAATATACAAATTGTAACGACCCGATATTTTCAACCATTCGCATCCGCACATGTCGGACTTGAATTGCTCAAAATACCGCGTTGTAAATAAAATTAGGCAAATCTTAGAATATACAGTAAATACATAATCACATATCACTGACACAGAGTATTTAATAATGCAGCGGAATTTAAAAGAAATAGTAGTTCATGAAGCTACTATATAAAAATAAGATACATCAGAGTTAAACATGATACAACAAAAAGTAACAAGATACATCAGGTACAAATCAGAATACATCACTGAAATCACTGGATACAGAAAGCAAAATAGATGGCTGGATCTTCAAGGAAAGCTCCAACTCCGAAGGTGAATCTTGAATGCTAACTCACTCAATCTGACTCGAGCGTAAAGCAAAATACAAAACACTCGAGTCAGGGCATAAATACTTATGAACTGTAAATAAACTCAAGTAAACAGTAACAAAAATGCATCAGTAACTTAAAGGATGCTTGGGATCGCCCATCCTTTAAGGATCCGTTAAACTATTTACTATGTAGTAATATTGCGCTACTATAATAATGTCTACAGTAAAATGAACATACTTTTAAATAGCGTTCCGGGCTATCCATATCACCCTTCACACATAATAGTCCCAGTAGTCCATCCAATATCATGCCATCTCCACTCTGGGTGACTGTCAAAGGATACCACACGGGCTACGGGAGAAAAACAAACTCGTAGTAAAGGCTCGGTATGGTAGGTGACACGGCACACAAGGCAATGCCAGGGTAGATATACCAATTACGCACACGGGCTGGTGGTAACGCAGCAGCCACATACGCCCACCTCGGAACACACTCCCATATCAAAATCGGAGGATGGCCATCTAATCAATCACCAGTAAGAGTATAGTATCGAAGGAATGTGTTCGATCGGAGGAATGACCTTACTTGGCCCGAGATCGCTCCTGTTTTAGCCACCTTATGCTAACTCACGGGAGTTGGGTCCACGTAATATACCTCCAGAACGTCGCCACCATCCTACTTCATTCTGGAATCTCCACCGCGTACACGGTTGTTAAAGTGGTTTTCGGAGTTGGCAGAGAGTATGACAACTTCCGATCCCGGTCTCTTTAACAACCAAACGTTATTATAACGCCGTGATCATTTCAAAAAAGTTTATACTTCAAAAGATCAAAACATTTCATTTCAAACTATATTTCTTTCAAAATAGTTTATACCTCGAAACCAAAACCATTTTTATTTCAAAACTATTCATTCAATCAAAATAGTTTATACTTCGAAACCAAAAACATTTCAAACATATATTCATTTCGAAATCATAATATTTTCAAAGTATAACTCTTTCGAAACCAAAAATACTTGAAACAATTACACTTTGAAAATCATAACATTTCAAAATCGTACATTTGAAATCATGGGATATTCATTTAATTCTTTACATTTTATAATTCATTCAATTAATCCCAAATTTTCAATTTCCAACTTAATTCAATTCAAACCATCGGTTTCAATTAAATTTCCCAATAACCATTTCAAATCATATCAATTTCAAATATAGATTTGATCCACAAATTAAACTATTCAATTTTTAATATATTTCAAAGCTTTAATATCCCGCATTTCAAAAACTAAATTTTATAATTTCATATATCTCAAATCTAGTTTCATTATTACTTAGTTTTGAAATATTCATTTCATAAATCCAATATTATTTAAATAAACTCAATTTACAATTTAACTAAATATCCTTTCATACCAATATAAACTTCAAATATTCATTTATCAAAAGTACATATCATTCCAATTCATATTCTTTATCAAAATAAAGATCAAATCATTTCCAAACCTTATTATCAAATCATTATTTGAATTCAAATTCAAATAATCAAATTTAAATATCATTTTTAAATCAAATAAGTCATTCATTTGTTATTTCAAGTATCATTACAAAATACATTAAAAATTCCATTCAAAAATTCATTTATCTCATTACATTTCATTCCATTTAACACATAACCAATAAACCCTATTTAAATTCAAATTCAAATTTAAATTCCTTAAAAATTCAAATTTAAATATTAAAATATATTCAAAACTTCTTAAATTTCACAATTAATCAACTTTCAAAAGTTAAATTATTTGACACTTTAAAATATAACTCAAACAATGTTAAAATCTATAACATTTCAAACATTGTCAAATTATAGCAACGACGGCATTTATAAAGTGCTATCGTAGCTTATAACTTCCAAAATGGTTTAGTTCAAGAATAACGGCATTTATAAAATGCCGTAATAGATATTTAGTTATTTCAAACATTGTTAGATTCAAAACAACAGCATTTAAAAATGCTGTCAGAAGACTACAACATTTTGAAAATGCTATAAAATTCCAGATTTCATTTTAGCTTTTCAAAAATAATAATAAAACTCCAAATTTTTACTATAACTTAAAAATCATATTTCTAGACTTCAAAATTTCACATTTAAAATCATTTTAACATATGATTTAATACAATAAAATTTTTAGATCAAATATTCAATTTAAAAACTCCATTCATTTATTAAGTCAAGATTCACTGTTTATTAACTTATAAATTTAATAAAACTTAAAATTTTACTTCAAATATAATTTCAAAACTTTAAATTTAATTTCCATTATTTATTTACATTTTAAAATAAAATTTAAAGTCTAAAATCTCAATTACTTCAAATTTACGTACTCAAATTCACAATTTCAAGACTTAATATTTAATTTTCTTAAAACCATAAAATATAGATTTTTAAATCAAAATTTCATACTTTTAAAAATACATATTTTAATAAAAATAATTTAAAAATATACCACGGGGTGTGTATAAAATTTTCTAACCTAGGTCAAGTGATACGGATATATATCATTTCAATCCGCAGTTTACAAAGAAAACCCGGGTTCTATAATTTCAAACCCGCAATCCCAAGTCAAATAAAATACAATAAAAATCGCTCAGGCCTATCATTTCATCCCATAACCATTTTTATATTCTAAATTCCGTTTGGGTATTTTCCATTTCAACCCATAGTGATTCTATTCTAACAGGGAACTTGCAGTGTGAATATATGCATAAATAATATAAACAATGTCAATATCACACTATAATGTCATATATCAGATGTCAGGTGATAATTAACAGTTTTAACATGGTAATAACATGGCATAGCATATCATATGATCGTCATTAACTTGCATAAACATTTTATATTACTAAACACTTGTCATCAATTCACTATTACATAAGTATAAATGTCAGAGTGAGAAAGACTCACCTTTATCAAAGCTAGAGACAAACAACACACCCAAGAGCGATTCCAAAGGCACGACAAGCACGATTTGATTTGAATGGATGGAGACTCTTGTAAACAACACAAAATATAACATACATAAGCACAAATATAGATATCGACATACAAATATAATCAACAACTTTAGTTTGCAAAACAGTTGCAAAACAAGAGAGATGACCAAACCTTAGAAGCAAAAGACTTGCACACGACAACATAAGCTTGTCACATGATCAAATGGGCTTGATCTCACCACACTAGGCTCAGCCTAGGTGTCAACATGGCTCGTACATGGCCTAGAGACAAGGCTTAGGGCATGAAAGTGGAAGGTAAAGGCAAAACAAGTGGAAAGTAAAGGAGGCAAGGGGTTTGGGTCAAGGAATGGAAGGTTTTGGTGTACATAGGCTCGGCCTATGGTCCTATGGGCTCGGCCTGGTGCATCTTCAAGTCAGGTCAGAGATGATGATGATGGCTATAGGTCATGGCAGCAAGTTGTGGTGGTGTTAGTGGTGGTGGCCAAGGCTAAACATGAAGGAAATGGGAATACAAGGCTCGACTAGGCAATATTTGGAGTTTTAAGCAAAGTTTTGTGGAGATGGCTTCAATTCGATGGCATGGCTTGTCATGGTCAGAGGAGGAGGAGATTTTTGCTGCTGTAGATGGTGGAGCTGATGGTGGAGGTGATAGGCCTAGAATCATATGTGAAGTCAAGGCAAATTTAAGCAGAAAACAAGGCAAATTCCAGGAAGAAAGGTAGAAAAGAATAAAGAGAAGCCATTCACTTGGAATTTTTTTTCCCAAATGAGAAATAGCCGTGAGTTGAAGAGGATAAGAAGTATTTTCACGTGAAAGGCAATGGGAAATGTACGGCTATCAAGGAGAAAACGAAAAGCCAAGGAAATGAAAAGACAGAATACAAAAAGGCTTAAGCAAATAAAGAGTCACAAACCTTTCAAATTTCCACCATTTCTTTTTAAAATTTAAATACATGTAAAATATGTATAAATACAGATAAAACACGAAAATATAGTAAATAAAAAAAAATATTAATTAAATATAATTAAATTAAGAAAATAACAAAGAAAATGTAAATTAGGCTTGAAAATTTGAAAATAAATGAAATGAACTTTGGGAAAATTGTATGTACATGAAAAATATTTATAAATAAAGATAAAAACATAAAAATAAAATGCATACATAAAACTGAATAAATAAATTTTAACTAAATATAATTTAAATGAAGAAAATAGCAGAAAAATGGAAACTAACCTTTAAAAATAGAAAATAAATTCAATGAGCTTTGGAAAAACTTAAACACCACTTTAAAAATATTTAAAAGGTAAAAATATATGTAAAATAACATATAATATAATTTAGAATAAGATATGACAAATAAAAAAAATTATTTGTATAATTTAAAATAAACAATATTGTTAAATAAAACAATTTACACCCAATTTTGTAAAAAGCATAACTTTCACAATATTATTCGGATTTCAACGAAACGAAAAGCATTGTTCTTGAAATTTTATTTAATTTCATAAAAGAAGATAAAATTCAAAATTTTCAAACTTTTAAAATTTAAATTTAAAAGTCAAAGTTTGACCAGATTGACCAAAATTCACCTTTTTTTGGAAATATTCAATTTATGCATGTTTGAAATTCTAATCCACATCAAAATCAACATTTATATTTCAATTAACAAAATATATTCATTTTAATAAATAAAATAAAGTTTTTAAATTAGTAATTTAAATTAAAATAATTAAAATGTACAATTACAATAATCAGAAAATACAGGGTATTACACTCTCCCCCACTCAAAACTTTTCGTCCCCGAAAAGGAATGAGGTACGGGAAAGCACAGAAAAAGATAGAATGAAATAGTATTAAGACAAGATGACAAGAAGATTAAAATTGTACCTGATAACTGTTGCTATAGGTAAGTTTAACAATGTGGAGATGATCTTTCCAAGACCATCCAGAATCAAGAACACAAGCATGAAAAAAATCTTTTAGAATCTGATTCACCCTTCCCGTTTGACCGACGGTCTGTGGATGGCAAGCAGTGCTTAGATTCAAAGATGAGTACCAAAGATTATAGAAAGATTTCTAAACAGACTGGTATAAGCAATAGCCTCCCATTCTGTAGCAAGATAAGGGAAATTAGGACAACCAAAAGATAGTTTGAAAAACAAAATAAGATAATAAATTTGAAACCATAAAATTTCAACTTAAACTGAAAATTATTTTACATAAGTCAAATAAATCTTAAGCATCTCTAATTTCATTATCTTATCATCCAATTATCTTAAATTAACAAATCCCTAAAATCATGTATTTGAAAAATCTGTTATTATACTCAAAATGTACCAAATAAAATTTAATTCTTCTTCACTGCTAATTAAAATTAAATTTATTCCTCTCAGTATATTTTATCACCTATGTTAAATATACACACACTAATTATAACTGCTTCAATTTATTCTTAGTTTCTTTAACATCATTTTATATTGTAAATTATTCCATTACCCTTTTTCTTTATTTACCACAGTTAATCTTTTTTTATAACTAAAATTTAAGTGTATAACATGTATTATAACCACTCAAATTTCATTTATAAACTCTTTTTATATTGTATATTATCCAATTATATATTCAACTTTTAAAAATTTTGGTAAGTTATATTGGAATGAAATTGTGTATTACACAAATAAAACTTTCCAATTCAATCATTTCAAACTTGAATATTTATCCAAATCTTGAAATTATACTTAAAATTATCCTTTACGATAAAATTTAGGAACCAAATTTCCAATAAATTCCAAACTATTTAGAGATAAATAAATGCTCATATACTATATACATATGTCCATTCAAATTTAAATCATATATCAGCATATGTTATAAATCCAGTCTTATTTTAGAAATTAAAATCAATTAAATTCCCCAAAACAAAACTGTAGCAAGATTACAGAACGATCTCTTCACTTAAAACTCGAAAATGAATGTCGATGATGCTGCAGTCATCACCGAAGTTATTTTCCAGCGACAAAGAGAAGAGCACTAATTTTAAACTTTAAAAATCTTTGGAAACAAATTTCTATTCGAAAATACATTAAATAGTACATTCTTTAAAACTTTAAACACAAGGTTTGGAACCATTGGAAATTAAATTCCCAAATTCTTGTTTAAATTCAATTTAATTTCCAAATAAATTTATAACCATGTTCATAGTTCACTTATTTTTAAATGAAACAAGAGATAATGATATATAAAACCATATATTGTTTCTTAACAACCATTCAATAAAATTCAGAAAAGATTTATAATATAGTTACAAATTTTATTTCATTACTAAATTTTAAAAAACAACATATTGTGTCAGTTTGTTCTGTTCAAGTGTTTTGGAAATCTTATCGATAGCGTTGATCAAACGAATCAATCAGAAACCCAAATCAACATCAACAACTCAAAACACAATATATTAAACATTTTAAATATTAGTTTAAAATTACACTTCAAGAATGATTTGAAGATAAGTTGGAAACAAAGATGAGATAATTAAATAACAGAATAGAAAGATGGATAAGCTTATATAAATCGCGGGCAACCTTAACCGGGTCAACCGTGACTTAAAGAATAAGACCGGTGTGGATTTCTTGGGCAAATCGACATTCGATCTCAAGATGTAGAGTTCGAAATTATAAGAGACACTAGCATCTAAACCGAGGATATAGAATCTTTGGTGAATCGATGTTGTTGTAAAGGAGTTTTCCCCCTTTACAAATAAATTTGAGGTTGGCGAGACCATCGACTCATTATGAAGATCTTTTGAAGTGGAGTTATGGGATACTCCAGAAACAAAAGAAGATAAATAGTGAGGGACATGAATGGATTTTGGAACCACAGGGAATGTTCCAAAATTCAAAGGAATCGAGTCAAAAAGGAAGAGGTTTAAACTCGAATGAAAATGATTCTGTAATACATTTACCCTATATACTAAGTTTTGCCTAGAGCTACCAAAGTTCTAATACCAACTGTAACGACCCGATATTTTCAACCATTCACATCCGCACATGTCGGACTTGAATTGCTCAAAATACCGCGTTGTAAATAAAACTTGGCAAATCTCAGAATATACAGTAAATACATAATCACATATCACAGACACAGAGTATTTAATAATGCAGCGGAATTTAAAAGAAATAGTAGTTCATGAAGCTACTATATAAAAATAAGATACATCAGAGTTAAACATGATACAACAAAAAGTAACAAGATACATCAGGTACAAATCAGAATACATCACTGAAATCACTAGATACAGAAAACAAAATAGATGGCTGGATCTTCAAGGAAAGCTCCAACTCCGAAGGTGAATCTTGAATGCTAACTCACTCAATCTGACTCGAGCGTAAAGCAAAATACAAAACACTCGAGTCAGGACATAAATACTTATGAACTGTAAATAAACTCAAGTGAACAGTAACAAAAATGCATCAGTAACTTAAAGGATGCTTGGGATCGCCCATCCTTTAAGGATCCGTTAAACTATTTACTATGTAGTAATATTGCGCTACTATAATAATGTCTACAGTAAAATAAACATACTTTTAAATAGCGTTCCGGGCTACCCATATCACCCTTCATACATAATAGTCCCAGTAGTCCATTCAATATCATGCCATCTCCACTCTGGGTGACTGTCAGAGGATACCACACGGGCTACGGGAGAAAAACAAACTCGTAGTAAAGGCTCGGTATGGTAGGTGACACGACACACAAGGCAATGCCATGATAGATATACCAATTACGCACACGGGCTGGTGGTAACGCAGCAGCCACATACGCCCACCTCGGAACACACTCCCATATCAAAATCGGAGGATGGCCATCTAATCAATCACCAGTAAGAGTATAGTATCGAATGAATGTGTCCGATCGGAGGAATGACCTCACTTGGCCCGAGATCGCTCCTGTTTTAGCCACCTTATGCCAACTCACGGGAGTTGGGTCCACGTAATATACCTCAAGAACGTCGCCACCATCCTACTTCATTCTGGAATCTCCACCGCGTACACGGTTGTTAAAGTGGTTTTTGGAGTTGGCAGAGAGTATGACAACTTCCGATCCCGGTCTCTTTAACAACCATACGTTATTATAACACCGTGGTCATTTCAAAATAGTTTATACTTCAAAAGATCAAATCATTTCATTTCAAACTATATTTCTTTCAAAATAGTTTATACCTCGAAACCAAAACCATTTTTATTTCAAAACTATTTATTCAATCAAAATAGTTTATACTTCGAAACCAAAAACATTTCAAACATATATTCATTTCAAAATCATAATATTTTCAAAGTATAACTCTTTCGAAACCAAAAATACTTGAAACAATTACACTTTGAAAATCATAACATTTCAAAATCATACATTTGAAATCATGGGATATTCATTTAATTCTTTACATTTTATAATTCATTCAATTAATCCCAAATTTTCAATTTCCAACTTAATTCAATTCAAACCATCGGTTTCAATTAAATTTCCCAATAACCATTTCAAATCATATCAATTTCAAATATAGATTTGATCCACAAATTAAACTATTCAATTTTTAATATATTTCAAAGCTTTAATATCCCGCATTTCAAAAACTAAATTTTATAATTTCATATATCTCAAATCTAGTTTCATTATTACTTAGTTTTGAAATATTCATTTCATAAATCCAATATTATTTAAATAAACTCAATTTACAATTTAACTAAATATCCTTTCATACCAATATAAACTTCAAATATTCATTTATCAAAAGTACATATCATTCCAATTCATATTCTTTATCAAAATAAAGATCAAATCATTTCCAAACCTTATTATCAAATCATTATTTGAATTCAAATTCAAATAATCAAATTTAAATATCATTTTTAAATCAAATAAGTCATTCATTTGTTATTTCAAGTATCATTACAAAATACATTAAAAATTCCATTCAAAAATTCATTTATCTCATTACATTTCATTCCATTTAACACATAACCAAGTAAACCCTATTTAAATTCAAATTCAAATTCAAATTCCTTAAAAATTCAAATTTAAATATTAAAATATATTCAAAACTTCTTAAATTTCACAATTAATCAATTTCCAAAAGTTAAATTATTTAACACTTTAAAATATAACTCAAACAATGTTAAAATCTATAACATTTCAAACATTGTCAAATTATAGCAACGACGGCATTTATAAAGTGCTATCGTAGCTTATAACTTCCAAAATGGTTTAGTTCAAGAATAACGGCATTTATAAAATGCCGTAATAGATATTTAGTTATTTCAAACATTGTTAGATTCTAAACAACAGCATTTAAAAATGCCGTCAAAAGACTACAACATTTCGAAAATGCTATAAAATTCCAGATTTCATTTTAGCTTTTAAAAAATAATAATAAAACTCCAAATTTTTATTATAACTTAAAAATCATATTTCTAGACTTCAAAATTTCACATTTAAAATCTTTTTAACATAAGATTTAACACAGTAAAATTTTTAGATCAAATATTCAATTTAAAAACTCCATTCATTTATTAAGTCAAGGTTCACTGTTTATTAACTTATAAATTTAATAAAACTTAAAATTTTACTTCAAATATAATTTCAAAACTTTAAATTTAATTTCCATTATTTATTTACATTTTAAAATAAAATTTAAAGTCTAAAATCTCAATTACTTCAAATTTACGTACTCAAATTCACAATTTCAAGACTTAATATTTAATTTTCTTAAAACCATAAAAAATATATTTTTAAATCAAAATTTCATACTTATAAAAATACATATTTTAATAAAAATAATTTAAAAATATACCACGGGGTCTGTATAAAATTTTCTAACCTAGGTCAAGTGATACGCATATATATCATTTCAATCCGCAGTTTACAAAGAAAACCCGGGTTCTATCATTTCAAACCCGCAATCCCAAGTCAAATAAAATACAATAAAAATCGCTCAGCCCTATCATTTCATCCCATAACCATTTTTATATTCTAAATTCCGTTTGGGTATGTGTCATTTCAACCCATAGTGATTCTATTCTAACAGGGAACTTGCAGTGTGAATATATGCATAAATAATATAAACAATGTCAATGTCACACTATAATGTCATATATCAGATGTCAGGTGATAATTAACAGTTTTAACATGGTAATAACATGGCATAGCATATCGTATGATCGTCATTAACTTGCATAAATATTCTATATTACTAAACACTTGTCATCAATTCACTATTACATAAGTATAAATGTCAGAGTGAGAAAGACTCACCTTTATCAAAGCTACAGACAAACAACACACACAAGAGCGATTCCAAAGGCACGACAAGAACGATTTGATTTGAATGGATGGAGACCCTTGTAAACAACACAATATAACATACATAAGCACAAATATAGATATCGACATACAAATATAATCAACAACTTTAGTTTGCAAAACAGTTGCAAAACAAGAGAGATGACCAAACCTTAGAAGCAAAAGACTTGCACACGACAACATAAACTTGTCACATGATCAAATGGGCTTGATCTCACCACACTAGGCTCAGCCTAGGTGTCAACATGGCTCGGACATGGCCTAGAGACAAGGCTTAGGGCATGAAAGTGGAAGGTAAAGGCAAAACAAGTGGAAAGTAAAGGAGGCAAGGGGTTTGGGTCAAGGAATGGAAGGTTTTGGTGTACATAGGCTCGGCCTATGGTCCTATGGGCTCGGCCTGGTGCATCTTCAAGTTAGGTCAGAGATGATGATGATGGCTGTAGGTCATGGCAGCAAGTTGTGGTGGTGTTAGAGGTGGTGGCCAAGGCTAAACATGAAGGAAATGGGAATACAAGGCTCGATTAGGCAATATTTGGAGTTTTAAGCAAAGTTTTGTGGAGATGGCTTCAATTCGATGGCATGGCTTGTCATGGTCAGAGGAGGAGGAGATTTTTGCTGCTGTAGATGGTTGAGCTGATGGTGGAGGTGATAGGCCAAGAATCATATGTGAAGTCAAGGCAAATTTAAGCAGAAAACAAGGCAAATTCCAGGAAGAAAGGTAGAAAAGATTAAAGAGAAGCCATTAACTTGGAATTTTTTTTTCTCAAATGAGAAATAGCCGTGAGTTGAAGAGCAAGAAGTATTTTCACGTGAAAGGCAATGGGAAATGTATGGCTATCAAGGAGAAAACGAAAAGCCAAGGAAATGAAAAGACAGAATACAAAAAGGCTTAAGCAAATAAAGAGCCACAAACCTTTCAAATTTCCACCATTTCTTTTTAAAATTTAAATACATGTAAAATATGTATAAATACAGATAAAACACGAAAATATAGTAAATAAAAAAAAAATTAATTAAATATAATTAAATTAAGAAAATAACAAAGAAAATGTAAATTAGGCTTGAAAATTTGAAAATAAATGAAATGAACTTTGGGAAAATTGTATGTACATGAAAAATATTTATAAATAAAGATAAAAACATAAAAATAAAACGCATACATAAAAATGAATAAATAAATTTTAACTAAATATAATTTAAATGAAGAAAATAGCAGAAAAATGGAAACTAACCTTTAAAAATAGAAAATAAATTCAATGAGCTTTGGAAAAACTTAAACACCACTTTAAAAATATTTAAAAGGTAAAAATATATGTAAAATAACATATAATATAATTTAGAATAAGATATGACAAATAAAAAAAATTATTTGTATAATTTAAAATAAACAATATTGTTAAATAAAACAATTTACACCCAATTTTGTAAAAAGCATAACTTTCACAATATTATTCGGATTTCAACGAAACGAAAAGCATTGTTCTTGAAATTTTATTTAATTTCATAAAAAATGATAAAATTCAAAATTTTCAAACTTTTAACATTTAAATTTAAAAGTCAAAGTTTGACCAGATTGACCAAAATTCACCTTTTTTTGGAAATATTCAATTTATGCATGTTTGAAATTCTAATCCACATCAAAATCAACATTTATATTTCAATTAACAAAATATATTCATTTTATAAATAAAATAAAGTTTTTAAATTAGGAATTTAAATTAAAATAATTAAAATGTACAATTACAATAATCAGAAAATACAGGGTTGTTACACAAATTATTTCGGTTTTCCAAATTATTTTGCTATATAAACCATTTAATACTTAATCTATTTTATATTAGACTATTTTAACCTTTTAAACTATTTTAACCATTTACACTATTTTAACTATTTAAACTATTTTTAACCATTCAAACTATTTTTCAAAAATTCAAACTTGTCAAGAGTGGAATGTTATTTATAAATCATGGACTTAAATACGGATTGGGTCGAATGAAGTTATAACCCAAATTGAAATTCGAAACGATTTTGGAAATCGAAATCGAGATGTTAGGACGAAAATGATTTTGAATTGAAATGGTATTTTGAGTAAATGTGATGGTTTCAAAATGGATTTTATTTTGAAGAAAATATGATATTTTGATATCAAGCATAAACTGTTTTCGAAGTGTAAAAGTACCAACTGATGTATAAAACGACGGTTGGTTATTAACAAGTCCGGGGCCGGATATGGGCATACTCTCCGTCGATACCGAAACGACTTTAACAACTGTGTACGTGGAGTGATGACCCAGAACGAAGTGGTTGAATTTGGCGGCGATTGCTGGATTTGATGAAAGAGAATGATGATGGATAGACCTCGACACTTGTGACAATTTGAAATGACTGAAACAGGATGGCTTGATAGGGCCAAGCGGGCTAGCTACCCCCAACGGACGTCCGTTCTTTGATTTTCTTGGACTCGGTCCATTTTACCACTCTTGTTGTTGGCTTCGATTGGTGCACCTTGATTTGGGATAGCCTCCCTGACTCAATATGGGATAGATAGACGTGGTGGGCGGTCATGGCTATGACGCGTTACCACTAGCCCTACGACCGAACTGGTAGTATCCTAACTTGGGCATTGCCTCACGTGCCTTGTCATACTTTTATCCCTAAAGGAGACCTATACGATTGTGGTTTAGTGCTGTCGTATCATGGCACATCCCTATCCACCGACCGTTTAACTGGTATTTTATGTGCCAACCGTACGACAATGCTTTAAAACGCATTCAGGGTGATCAATGTAAAGCCTTAGCACTATCTTAATATTTAGTTTACTGATTAGATATTATATATATGACATATTCTACTATATATAAATATTTTGACAGTTCCTTAAGAGGTGGAAAATCCCGTAACATCTCTTGAGTTATTGAATGCACGTTATAAATTAGATAGGAGATGTGAAATCTTGTAAACATCTCTGACGCCATTACACTCATGTTTTATGCGATATCGATTTGACTTACATAAGGATATTTTAGTCCTGAGTCGAATGTTTTGTCTTTTCATTACAGTCGGGTTAGCCTTGTTTTTTCTCATCTTATTGAATATTCTTGAGGACTGTGATATCCCAGAAATTTTAGCAATATCAATTTAATAATCTGAATTTAAAATTAAATTGATTTGATAAAATTTTAATAAAAATTAACTTGATTTAATAATCCAATTAAATAAACGTGTAATTTATAAATTTTATCCTTTAAAAGCTAATATTTGTTTTCCTATTTATAATGTATGTATATATATTTATATATATATATATATATATATATATTGTGAATAGATAAGTTTTGATTTTAGATAAATGAACAAATAAAATATGGTTTTTAAAATTCCAATATTCATTTGATAATTTGAAGATTATTATTTTATATAATAAATGACTAATTGGTTTAAAATACTTAAAGTAATAGTTTTAAACTTTATAATTGTATTTTGAACATAGTTTAAATTTTAATAAGATAAACAAAAGTTTATTTTATTTCTTTTTGAAAATATAGCTTAATAATTACAATTTGGAATTATATGAAAATTTAAAATACTCTTTATATATTAAACATTAATTCTTTTAATTAAGATAAATAAGACGAGTAGTTTATGATTTCTTTTATAAATGATTTAAAATTGATAAATGAGTTATTTTCTAATAATAATAAATGTATAAATGTAGATATGTCTTAAAAAGACAATGTTATTATTTTAAAATTTAAAATACGTTGATAAACTAGTTTTAAATTGGTTTTAAAATTGGATTTTTAAAATGTATAAATAGCATTTGAATTTGAATTCATTTTGAAATTCAAATGAATAAACATATATGAGTAACCATATTTAAATTTTGTAAGTGAGCTTTCATGTTTTATAAATTGTTTTATTTCATTAAAAAGAAATACATATCATTTCATTTATGTAAACCACTTATATGTGTATTTAATAAAGTAAAGAGGATTTTTATTTATCTTTAAATTAAAAATAGCAAGTAACATATGGATTAAACAAGTGTTAGCATCTTAAGAACTTAATAAAACAAGTGTACAAAATTTAACTACTTAATTTGACAAGTGTCTTTTAATTTGATTTTCTTTTAATTTTTAAATAAATCACTTATACACTTATAAAACATATTTTTTCTTCACTCTCATTTTTCTTCTAATGTTCATTTTCTTCTAAGAAAAGAAAGATCTCAGCTGAAACATAATTGTTTCAGAAAACTCTCAAATCCACAATCAAATCTGTAATTCCTCTCCTCTGTAAATCTTGTTTAAAATGCAAATCTATAATTCACTTCCAAACAAATCTGCAACTCTACTTCCTCTCAAACCATCAGCATATCATTGCAAACTCTTCCTCAAATCTACACATTTTCAAAGCAATACAATTCCTGTACATGAACCTACATGCATCCTTTCACCTGAATTTTTAAAACATGCATGCCTGCATTTCCAATTAAAAGCAAGATCAGGCTTGAATCTGGAAATCAAAGCTTGCCTGCACTTCATATAAAAGAAAATAAAATGGGCTCTGCATTTTTCTTTTTGAAATCTGGAATCAAGTATGTCTGCATGCAAGTGCTAACATCTAGTTCAAAGTTCAAATGGCCTTCAAGCCTGCATACAAGTTTTAAACAGCTAGCTACTCAAGTTTTATTAAAGATTCCAAGAAGTAAAAGCAATGCAAGTTTTAACAGCAACATTCAAATTTCTTCAAGCCTGCATACAAGTTTTTACAGCAAAGCACTGGTTTTTAATTCAAAACAAAAGCTCTGGTCCATCTCTACTGCAGGTGAGTAACACTTTTTAAAATTTAAACATAAGTTGGTTGCTTAAATAAGTATGTTGTGTATGTTACCTGAATTGCATGTTGATTGGTATGTTTGTGAGTAACTTTTTTATTTTCAAAATTTTAAGTATTAAAAAGTTGCCTGATTTTGATTATGTGTGTTACTTGAATTTCATGTTGATTTGTATGATTTACCACATTAGTTTAAAACTCAAGAAGAGTTATGATGATGTATGTTGTTCCTATAGTATGATTTGTATTGAGTATAAACTTACTGTTTTATACAGTATTAGTTTTACTTAGTTCCAGGTCCAAAAACTTAAGAGCTCCTAAATTAATCTGAAATAACACAAGAGATTGGAACAATATCCGTTCAATGCAGTATAAACAATAAGTTTAAGATTTTGTGTAAGAAGAAAAAATAAAAATACCTGTAGTTTTACTGGAACAAGCTAGCAACAAAGAAAACTAAAATCATATAAATCCAAGTTGATTTTTCTTAGTTCTGGTGTATAGATTTGAAGCTAAAACTAAGTTAAGATTTGTAAAACCAAAATTTAAATATTTAGAATTAGGATTGTGTGCAGTGCTATTTTTCTCTGGGTAGTAAAAAGGGGAAGTGCTTAACCTAATTTAGTGACTGCATGATTCAATCTGTGGGAAGATTCAGTGATTCGAGTGCAACTATTTTTGGAGAGAGGGTAGCTCGGGTGTAGAAGAAGAGGTGGACGGGGTTCCATCGTCTCCGATGATCGGAGGGAAGAGGATGAGGTATTTTCAGGTTTGGGTTGAAGGTTGCCTGTTGTTGCCAGGTTTGAATTGGGGGAAAAACTCGAATTTGACTTCAAGTGGATTGAAGGGTTTTGGATGGTCGCGAAGTACTTCAGTGATGATCGCCGTCGTGCTTGTGGTCAGGGTACTGGCCGGAGGTGGTCAGGATTCCCGTGCATATGCACGGTGCAGTGAGGTGTCAAGGGGGGAAAGTTTGGTATTGCAGAAATTTTTGACTCGGGTTAAAACTCGAGTAATCCGAGTTGTGACTCGAAGCAGAGCAAGGATTTACTCGAAGTAAATCAGGGGGAACTCGGGGCATTTTCTGATGTTAACAGGTTTCTTTGAAAACCTGTATAAGTTCAAAATTCAATTTAGTTTGAATCTGAAGCAAGTTGTTACCAGAAATGAAACTTAAAGTCAGTATTTCAAACTGAGTTTGAATTCCAGGTTTGAAAATTTAATTTAAATCCTTTTAATTTAAAATGTTTTAAACATATATCAAAGTGTTTGAAAATCTGAAATTTAAAATAAAGCATTGAATTAAATTAGAAGATTTAAAAACAAGTTTAAATCTGGAAATATGATTCAGATTGGAACCATGTTTTTGAAAATAAAAGTAGTTTTTAAAATTTTGAAAATGTTTAAAATGTTTTAATTGTTGAAACATACTCTAATTATGATTTGTAATCTTAAAATTTAATATGATTGTAAATTTCTTTTATAAATAAGGAATTACTTAGTATACGTTTAAAGGTTTTTAGAATGTTTTTAAAACTTTGATAAAGTTAAGTTTGATTTTAGTTTAAATTTAAAATTTAAAATGTAACTTGAAAATAATTTTTAAGTTAAATTGTTTTAAGTTACTTTGTTAATGATAAAGTAATCATTAATATGAAAGGTTTTATTTTAAAAAGTAAATTTAAGATTTAATGATATTTGTTTCATTAAATTAGTATGGTAATTTAAATAATGTAATTAATTAATTTGTTTAATCAATTAAAGATTTGAAATTAATTAAGGTTAATTAAATTTGTAATTAATATTAATTAATTTAAGTTAATTACTTAGAAAAGGTAATTAAGAATTGATGATGAGTTAATATAGGTTATTAACTTGTGATTATTAATTAATGTAATTAATTTTGATAATTAATTGGATTAATTAATTTAAATAATCAATTATGAAACTTAATTAAGTATGATTACTTATGGAAATAATTAAAGATATTAATTACTTATTGTAATTAATTTATTAATTTGGTTAGTTTAAATTAATTAATTAAGTTTAATTAATTTAGAATAATCATTAAATGGATTGATAAGTAATCAATGAGGAATAATTAATTAGATAGGTAATTAAAATAAGTAAATTACTAAAGATAATTAATTGAAGCATAGTATTTTGGGATTAATTACTTTGTGTAATTAATGTGAAGATAATTTCTTTATGAAGTGATTAATAATTAATTACTTAATTAATTTAAGCATTTATTAATTAAGTTATTTGAATAATTAAGTGATGTAATTAATTAAGAGTGATTAATTACTAATGAGGTTAATCAAGATTGATTAATCAATATAAATAATTATTGAATGTAATTAATTTAGAAGTAATTAATTTAAATTTAATTAAGGATCATTAATTAATATAATTAATGATGTAATTAAGGATTAATTAATTAGGATTAATTAATCTAATGATAAGTGATTAAGGAAGTAATTAATTAATGTAATTAATTAATTAATGAGGTAATTAAAGGTTAATTACTGGTTTGGTTAAGGATAATTAATTTGTAAAATTAATTAAAGATAATTACTTGAATGTAATTACGGATAATTAATCAAGGGTGATTAATTAAGGTGATTAATTTGAGGATAATTATTTAATTGATTGACAATCAATTAAGGGTTCAGTAAGCAAGTTTTAAATGGTGAAGTAATTAATTTAATTCATTTTAAATTAATTAAAGATAGGTAATTAATTTAATTCACTTTAAATTAATTAGAGATAGAAGTAATTAATTTAATTCATTTTAAATTAATTATAGATGATGTGATTATAGATCTTTGCTTATGAATGGATGTTATAGTTTGACTTGAATGGTTTGAATCTCAGATATGAGATTAGTATTGTGTGATATGGATGCATTGGTTGCATTGTGTTGACGTTATGAGTTATCTATTGTTGATGATAATATATAGATTATCAATTTGTGATGATTACCTGTTTTTGATAATATTGTTGATTTTCTATTATGATGATATGAGTTACCTATCTGTGTGTATATGGATAATTAGAATTGAATTGTTTTAAACTTAAAACAACTTGGACCTAAAAGACACGCATTGGATTTCGATGAGACCGGATCGGGTTTCCATATTTGGAATCCGAAAACCACATCGATTCCAATTAACGTTAGGTCGTGAATATAGTGGAGCAAGTGAAGACTCGAGGTGTAAGGGCTATACGCCAGTATAACTCTGTGGGTGATTCCGTAATGAGTTTGACGGAATAGTGCTTATAGATTCGAGATGGTGAATCAGAGTGCAAGGGCTATGGTCGTTGACTCCGAGGGTGATTCCAATAATGAGTGCAACGAGATAGTGCCTTCGGTTTCGTTCGAACCCGGAACGAACTTGTATGGATTGAATGCTTTCAGCACATCGTCAGGTGGACGATGAGCATTCTAAGATTTGATGTTCTATAAAGGTAATCGTAACCTCAAGCCTCATCAACCGGGAAAGGCTAAAACAGGGGAGGTGCAGCAAGGCTTCGTGGGTAGCTCCCACTGGAGAGCAAGATTGATCCCTGTCTAGAGGTCCCTTTATATTCGGCTGTGTGGGGCAGTGGTTCGCGACAACTGCCGGGGTTGTCTTGTTCGGAACTGTTCAATAAGGAACGGGTCCGGCCTTGTGTTGCAGGGGAGTTAGGGTGGCTCCTCGGTACGGTGATCTAGGCCACGTACTGTGACGGGCGGTACCCCAGTAGCCCTGCCATTGTATGGAATCCAAACCAATAAGTGCCAACGGTTTTGATTGTATTACCCACGTTTGTGGCTAGTAGCTGGAATTTAATGAATGTAACAATTTCGGCTATTTCATATTTATTTGAAAACCCTAGACACTATTATAATATCATTGGATTTCCTATCAAATGTTTTGCTTAGCGTAAGGTAAAAACTTTTCCATGTTTATGTGTGGGAAGTCTTACGTGATACCTTTCTTTTCAAAGGTTTTTGAAAGTTAAGCAACTTTAACCTGTTACTCACACCAGACCCATGTCTGACCCGGAGTTTATTATGTTTTTCATAAACTCTTGGGTACTCAAATCTTTACGAGTAGCCAAGGGATTCAGGTTAGAATTCAGGTTGGCTTTGACGAATTGGGAAGGAGCAATGGAGCAGGAGGCTTCTGCGTATAGATGTATATAGTTTTTCCGCTGTGTGTTTCTCTGAGTTATTTATGATGTTGTATCGAGTTGTAAATACTAGACAGGTGTTTATAACTGTCTAGTATATGTGATGTGTATGCTGTGTATCTTTGATAATGGTTGTATATCTATATAATACTTTTGATTATTAATATAATTTATTCATTCCGCTGTTTAGATTCTGATGTGTTGGTTCTTCTTCTTCTCTTTCTTTCTATTCTCTATCCCTTTCTTTCTTTTTAGCGATGCAATTTCCTGGAGATAGGAAGTTGGGTCGTTACAGTGGTATGAGAGCATTAGGTTGAGTGAATACCTAGGCTCTGGAATGGTGTCTATCTTGAGAGAGCGTATTTGTAGTTTTAATATATATCTATACATATTTATTATTTCTACCTATCTGTTGGGATACCTGTTCAGGTTTCTCCAATATAAGTTATAAAGGTAGATAAGGTAGTGGTTTGTGGAACACGATAACTACCATTGGTTGGAGTTTGGATGTTTGGGTTTGGAAGTGTATTTGTTGAGACTGTAGACCTAATACCGTCTCGAGTGAGTTGTGCAGAGTGTAGAGATTTCATCAATCTCTGAAGGAAACCTGTAAAGGTTCAGAGTTCATCTTTGTAGATGGATGAGTTGAGTATGGATCTGTTGGTTGGCAGAAGTGTGTGATGGTATTTTGATACCTTAGGAAGTGGTAGCTGCGTGATGAGATGCAGTGACTTTGAATTATTTCCGAAGATGTTTTCTTTGGAACAAGTTTTGGGAAGTGTGTCTGCTTCGGTGTTGTGGCTGGGTTCAGCAGGATGTGGTGGTTGGCTTTGAGGTACGAGTTTCTCGAAGAACTTCAGCTAAGGAAGTTTTGGTTTTGGTGTCAGCAGTGCAACTCGGAGTGTCTGTGTTGGCAGAAGTTGGCTGGCTGAGTAGTTTCTGAAGGTGGAGTTCAGAAGCAGCAGAGTGAACCCAATACTTTATTGGATTGGCTAATTAAGAGTAAGCTGTTCTGTTTGGTAAAGAGAGAACAGTTTTCTTTGGAATTGGTCTATATTGATCGCAACAGTGACTTGCGCTAGTTTGAGTGTTCTTTTGAGGTATTGAAGAATTTTTAGTTGTCTTCTGAGAAGTCGAAGGCTTTTCTACTTCTGAAGATTTAGTTTTCTTATCGACCGGATTCCAGGAGTGCTACCGGTGGATCAGCTAGTAGAAGGAGGATTTCTCGAGATAGGTTTGGTGAGGCAGCTCAGGATTGGTGAACATCTGAGTTTTCTTTGGATATGTTGAGCCATATTTCTGGGAAGTGATGTCCAGTTTGTGCTCATATTCTTCATCAGCAGTGTCTTCTGTGTCAGATCAGAGTTGCGCAGCGGAAGCAGTTTGGGAATGCTTCTGTTTTGTCTTTACTGGATAGAAGAAGTAAGTTTGTTCTTCTGATGTTTGAAGAGTGGAGATGGTGATCTTAGTCTTGGTTGATCTTGAGAAGATCGTTGTGTTGGGTTGCTTTTGGTCTTGATTGTTTCTAAAGGAATCAGCAAGAGTTGAGCTGATCAGTTTGGATATAGACAGCCCGGGATCATCCGAAGAGTTTTGGAGATAAGAGACGAAGGAATTTGGATTCCAAAGTCGGTGTTTTGTTTTGGATTTCTTCTGTGTTTGGTTAGATTGGTGTTTGGTTTTCAAGAATTGAATTGCCAGTTTGGATAACTGGGATTCGATGAGATTCACGTATCTCTGAGGGAGTACGTGTATGAGTTATCTCTAGAAGTGGAACCAGCTGTTCAGGAGGGTTTGGTTGTTAAGTCAGACTCGTTTGTAGTCTGATATCTTGTCTAGTTCTGTAGATCTAGATGAGTAGAAGCTCTGTAGCTTCGTAGTTTAGGTTGTTTGTATTTTGTAGGGCGAGTATCTCGGTATATATATATACTTGGGGAAACTCGAGGAATTTTTTCTAGAATTTTAACTGGATAATTAATTTGTTTGATTAGATAAATTGGTTGGTATGGTTGTTAGCATTTGATTGATTGATGTATGTTTGTGATTTAAAATTTAAAATTTTAAATGGGTTATTAAATTACTTTTGCTTTTAAATTTCGGGGACGAAATTCTTTTAAGGGGGAAGGAATGTGATATCCCGGGAATTTTAGCAATATCAATTTAATAATCTGAATTTAAAATTAAATTGATTTGATAAAATTTTAATAAAAATTAACTTGATTTAATAATCCAATTAAATAAATGTGTAATTTATAAATTTTATCCTTTAAAAGCTAATAATTGTTTTCCTATTTATAATGTATGTATATATATTTATATATATATATATATATACATATATATTTATATATATATATATTGTGAATAGATAAATTTTGATTTTAGATAAATGAACAAATAAAATATGGTATTTAAAATTCCAATATTCATTTGATAATTTGAAGATTATTATTTTATATAATAAATGACTAATTGGTTTAAAATACTTAAAGTAATAGTTTTAAACTTTATAATTGTATTTTGAACATAGTTTAAATTTTAATAAGATAAACAAAAGTTTATTTTATTTCTTTTTGAAAATATAGCTTAATAATTATAATTTGGAATTATATGAAAATTTAAAATACTCTTTATATATTAAACATTAATTCTTTTAATTAAGATAAATAAGACGAGTAGTTTATGATTTCTTTTATAAATGATTTAAAATTGATAAATGAGTTATTTTCTAATAATAATAAATGTATAAATGTAGATATGTTTTAAAAAGACAATGTTATTATTTTAAAATTTAAAATATGTTGATAAGCTAGTTTTAAATTGGTTTTAAAATTGGATTTTTAAAATGTATAAATAGCATTTGAATTTGAATTCATTTTGAAATTCAAATGAATAAACATATATGAATAACCATATTTAAATTTTGTAAGTGAGCTTTCATGTTTTATAAATTGTTTTATTTCATTAAAAAGAAATACATATCATTTCATTTATGTAAACTACATATCTTAAGAACTTAATAAAACAAGTGTACAAAATTTAACTACTTAATTTGACAAGTGTCTTTTAATTTGATTTTCTTTTAATTTTTAAATAAATCACTTATACACTTATAAAACATATTTTTTCTTCACTCTCATTTTTCTTCTAATGTTCATTTTCTTCTAAGAAAAGAAAGATCTCAGCTGAAACATAATTGTTTCAGAAAACTCTCAAATCCACAATCAAATCTGTAATTCCTCTCCTCTGTAAATCTTGTTTAAAATGCAAATCTATAATTCACTTCCAAACAAATCTGCAACTCTACTTCCTCTCAAACCATCAGCATATCATTGCAAACTCTTCCTCAAATCTACACATTTTCAAAGCAATACAATTCCTGTACATGAACCTACATGCATCCTTTCACCTGAATTTTTAAAACATGCATGCCTGCATTTCCAATTAAGAGCAAGATCAGGCTTGAATCTGGAAATCAAAGCTTGCCTGCACTTCATATAAAAGAAAATAAAATGGGCTCTGCATTTTTTTTTGAAATCTGCAATCAAGTATGTCTGCATGCAAGTGCTAACATCTAGTTCAAAGTTCAAATGGCCTTCAAGCCTGCATACAAGTTTTAAACAGCTAGCTACTCAAGTTTTATTAAAGATTCCAAGAAGTAAAAGCAATGCAAGTTTTAACAGCAACATTCAAATTTCTTCAAGCCTGCATACAAGTTTTTACAGCAAAGCACTGGTTTTTAATTCAAAACAAAAGCTCTGGTCCATCTCTACTGCAGGTGAGTAACACTTTTTAAAATTTAAACATAAGTTGGTTGCTTAAATAAGTATGTTGTGTATGTTACTTGAATTGCATGTTGATTGGTATGTTTGTGAGTAACTTTTTTATTTTCAAAATTTTAAGTATTAAAAAGTTGCCTGATTTTGATTATGTGTGTTACTTGAATTTCATGTTGATTTGTATGATTTACCACATTAGTTTAAAACTCAAGAAGAGTTATGATGATGTATGTTGTTCCTATAGTATGATTTGTATTGAGTATAAACTTACTGTTTTATACAGTATTTGTTTTACTTAGTTCCAGGTCCAAAAACTTAAGAGCTCCTAAATTAATCTGAAATAACACAAGAGATTTGAACAATGTCTGTTCAATGCAGTATAAATAATAAGTTTAAGATTTTGTGTAAGAAGAAAAAATAAAAATACCTGTAGTTTTGCTGGAACAAGCTAACAACAAAGAAAACTAAAATCATATAAATCCAAGTTGATTTTTCTTAGTTCAGGTGTATAGATTTGAAGCTAAAACTAAGTTGAGATTTGTAAAACCAAAATTTAAATATTTAGAATTAGGATTTGTGTGCAGTGCTATTTTTCTCCGGGTAGTAAAAAGGGGAAGTGCTTAACCTAATTTAGTGACTGCATGATTCAATCTGTGGGAAGATTCAGTGATTCGAGTGCAACTATTTTTGGAGAGAGGGTAGCTCGGGTGTACAAGAAGAGGTGGACGGGGTTCCATCGTCTCCGATGGTCGGAGGGAAGAGGATGAGGTATTTTCAGGTTTGGGTTGAAGGTTGCCTGTTGTTGCCAGGTTTGAATTGGGGGAAAAACTCGAATTTGACATCAAGTGGATTGAAGGGTTTTGGATGGTCGCGAAGTACTTCAGTGATGATCGCCGTCGTGCTTGTGGTCAGGGTACTGGCCGGAGGTGGGCAGGATTCCCGTGCATATGCACGGTGCAGTGAGGTGTCAAGGGGGGAAAGTTTGGTATTGCAGAAATTTTTGACTCGGGTTAAAACTCGAGTAATCCGAGTTGTGACTCGAAGCAGAGCAAGGATTTACTCGAAGTAAATCAGGGGGAACTCGGGGCATTTTCTGATGTTAACAGGTTTCTTTGAAAACCTGTATAAGTTCAAAATTCAATTTAGTTTGAATCTGAAGCAAGTTGTTAACAGAAATGAAACTTAAAGTCAGTATTTCAAACTGAGTTTGAATTCCAGGTTTGAAAATTTAATTTAAATCCTTTTAATTTAAAATGTTTTAAACATCTATCAAAGGGTTTGAAAATCTGAAATTTAAAATAAAGCATTGAATTAAATTAGAAGATTTAAAAACAAGTTTAAATCTGGAAATATGATTCAGATTGGAATCATGTTTTTGAAAATAAAAGTAGTTTTAAAAAAATTTTAAATGTTTAAAATGTTTTAATTGTTGAAACATATTCTAGTTATGATTTGTAATCTTAAAATTTAATATGATTGTAAATTTCTTTTATAAATAAGGAATTACTTAGTATAAGTTTAAAGGTTTTTAGAATGTTTTTAAAACTTTGATAAAGTTAAGTTTGATTTCAATTTAAATTTAAAATTTAAAATGTAACTTGAAAACAATTTTTAAGTTAAATTATTTTAAGTTACTTTGTTAATGATAAAGTAATCATTAATATGAAAGGTTTTATTTTAAAAAGTAAATTTAAGATTTAATGATATTTTTTTCATTAAATTAGTATGGTAATTTAAATAATGTAATTAATTAATTTGTTTAATCAATTAAAGATTTGAAATTAATTAAGGTTAATTAAATTTGTAATTAATATTAATTAATTTAAGTTAATTGCTTAGAAAAGGTAATTAAGAATTGTTGATGAGTTAATACAGGTTATTAACTTGTGATTATTAATTAATGTAATTAATTTTGATAATTAATTGGATTAATTAATTTAAATAATCAATTATGAAACTTAATTAAGTATGATTACTTATGGAAATAATTAAAGATATTAATTACTTATTGTAATTAATTTATTAATTTGGTTAGTTTAAATTAATTAATTAAGTTTAATTAATTTAGAATAATCATTAAATGGATTGATAAGTAATCAATGAGGAATAATTACTTAGATAGGTAATTAAAATAAGTAAATTACTAAAGATAATTAATTGAAGCATAGTATTTTGGGATTAATTACTTTGTGTAATTAATGTGAAGATAAATTCTTTATGAGTGATTAATAATTAATTAATTAATTAATTTAAGCATTTATTAATTAAGTTATTTGAATAATTAAGTGATGTAATTAATTAAGAGTGATTAATTACTAATGAGGTTAATCAAGATTGATTAATCAATATAAATAATTATTGAATGTAATTAATTTAGAAGTAATTAATTTAAATTTAATTAAGGATCATTAATTAATATAAGTAATGATGTAATTAAGGATTAATTAATTAGGATTAATTAATCTAATGATAAGTGATTAAGGAAGTAATTAATTAATGTAATTAATTAATTAATGAGGTAATTAAAGGTTAATTACTGGTTTGGTTAAGGATAATTAATTTGTAAAATTAATTAAAGATAATTACTTGAATGTAATTAACGGATAATTAATCAAGGGTGATTAATTAAGGTGATTAATTTGAGGATAATTATTTAATTGATTGACAATCAATTAAGGGTTCAGTAAGCAAGTTTTAAATGGTGAAGTAATTAATTTAATTCATTTTAAATTAATTAAAGATAGGTAATTAATTTAATTCACTTTAAATTAATTAGAGATAGAAGTAATTAATTTAATTCATTTTAAATTAATTATAGATGATGTGATTATAGATCTTTGCTTATGAATGGATGTTATAGTTTGACTTGAATGGTTTGAATCTCAGATATGAGATTAGTATTGTGTGATATGGATGCATTGGTTGCATTGTTTTGACGTTATGAGTTATCTATTGATGATGATAATATATAGATTATCAATTTGTGATGATTACCTGTTTTTGATAATATTGTTGATTTTCTATTATGATGATATGAGTTACCTATCTGTGTGTATATGGATAATTAGAATTGAATTGTTTTAAACTTAAAACAACTTGGACCTAAAAGACACGCATTGGATTTCGATGAGACCGGATCGGGTTTCCATATTTGGAATCCGAAAACCACATCGATTCCAATTAACGTTAGGTCGTGAATATAGTGGAGCAAGTGAAGACTCGAGGTGTAAGGGCTATACGCCAGTATAACTCTGTGAGTGATTCCGTAATGAGTTTGACGGAATAGTGCTTATAGATTCGAGATGGTGAATCAGAGTGCAAGGGCTATGGTCGTTGACTCTGAGGGTGATTCCAATAATGAGTGCAACGAGATAGTGCCTTCGGTTTCGTTCGAACCCGGAACGAACTTGTATGGATTGAATGCTTTCAGCACATCGTCAGGTGGACGATGAGCATTCTAAGATTTGATGTTCTATAAAGGTAATCGTAACCTCAAGCCTCATCAACCGGGAATGGCTAAAACAGGGGAGGTGCAGCAAGGCTTCGTGGGTAGCTCCCACTGGAGAGCAAGATTGATCCCTGTCTAGAGGTCCCTTTATATTCGGCTGTGTGGGGCAGTGGTTCGCGACAACTGCCGGGGTTGTCTTGTTCGGAACTGTTCAGTAAGGAACGGGTCCGGCCTTGTATTGCAGGGGAGTTAGGGTGGCTCCTCGGTACGGTGATCTAGGCCACGTACTGTGACGGGCGGTACCCCAGTAGCCCTGCCATTGTATGGAATCCAAACCAATAAGTGCCAACGGTTTTGATTGTATTACCCACTTTTGTGGCTAGTAGCTGGAATTTAATGAATGTAACAATTTTGGCTATTTCATATTTATTTGAAAACCCTAGACACTATTATAATATCATCGGATTTCCTATCAAATGTTTTGGTTAGCGTAAGGTAAAAGTTTTCCATGTTTATGTGTGGGAAGTCTTACGTGATACCTTTCTTTTCAAAGGTTTTTGAAAGTTAAGCAACTTTAACCTGTTACTCACACCAGTCCCATGTCTGACCCGGAGTTTATTATGTTTTTCATAAACTCTTGGGTACTCAAATCTTTACGAGTAGCCAAGGGATTCAGGTTAGGATTCAGGTTGGCTTTGACGAATTGGGAAGGAGCAATGGAGCAGGAGGCTTCTGCGTATAGATGTATATAGTTTTTCCGCTGTGTGTTTCTCTGAGTTATTTATGATGTTGTATCGAGTTGTAAATACTAGACAGGTGTTTATAACTGTCTAGTATATTTGATGTGTATGCTGTGTATCTCTGAGAATGGTTGTATATCTATATAATACTTTTGATTGTTAATATAATTTATTCGTTCCGCTGTTTAGATTCTGATGTGTTGGTTCTTCTTCTTCTCTTTCTTTCTATTCTCTATCCCTTTCTTTCTTCTTAGCGATGCAATTTCCTGGAGATAGGAAGTTGGGTCGTTACAGTGGTATCAGAGCATTAGGTTGACTGAATACCTAGGCTCTGGAATGGTGTCTATCTTGAGAGAGCGTATTTGTAGTTTTAATATATATCTATATATATTTATTATTTCTACCTATCTGTTGGGATACCTGTTCAGGTTTCTCCAATATAAGTTATAAAGGTAGATAAGGTAGTGGTCTGTGGAACACGATAACTACCATTGGTTGGAGTTTGGATGTTTGGGTTTGGAAGTGTATTTGTCGAGACTGTAGACCTAATACCGTCTCGAGTGAGTTGTGCAGATTGTAGAGATTTCATCAATCTCTGAAGGAAACCTGTAAAGGTTCAGAGTTCATCTTTGTAGATGGATGAGTTGAGTTTGGATCTGTTGGTTGGCAGAAGTGTGTGATGGTATTTTGATACCTTAGGAAGTGGTAGCTGCGTGATGAGATGCAGTGACTTTGAATTATTTCCGAAGATGTTTTCTTTGGAACAAGTTTTGGGAAGTGTGTCTGCTTCGGTGTTGTGGCTGGGTTCAGCAGGATGTGGTGGTTGGCTTTGAGGTACGAGTTTCTCGAAGAACTTCAGCTAAGGAAGTTTTGGTTTTGGTGTCAGCAGTGCAACTCGGAGTGTCTGTGTTGGCAGAAGTTGGCTGGCTGAGTAGTTTCTGAAGGTGGAGTTCAGAAGCAGCAGAGTGAACCCAATACTTTATTGGATTGGCTAATTAAGAGTAAGCTGTTCTGTTTGGTAAAGAGAGAACAGTTTTCTTTGGAATTGGTCTATATTGATCGCAACAGTGACTTGCGATAGTTTGAGTGTTCTTTTGAGGTATTGAAGAATTTTTAGTTGTCTTCTGAGAAGTCGAAGGCTTTTCTACTTCTGAAGATTTAGTTTTCTTATCGACCGGATTCCAGGAGTGCTACCGGTGGATCAGCTAGTAGAAGGAGGATTTCTCGAGATAGGTTTGGTGAGGCAGCTCAGGATTGGTGAACATCTGAGTTTTCTTTGGATATGTTGAGCCATATTTCTGGGAAGTGATGTCCAGTTTGTGCTCATATTCTTCATCAGCAGTGTCTTCTGTGCCAGATCAGAGTTGTGCAGCGGAAGCAGTTTGGGAATGCTTCTGTTTTGTCTTTACTGGATAGAAGAAGTAAGTTTGTTCTTCTGATGTTTGAAGAGTGGAGATGGTGATCTTAGTCTTGGTTGATCTTGAGAAGATCGTTGTGTTGGGTTGTTTTGGTCTTGATTGTTTCTAAAGGAATCAACAAGAGTTGAGCTGATCAGTTTGGATATAGACAGCCCGGGATCATCCGAAGAGTTTTGGAGATAAGAGACGAAGGAATTTGGATTCCAAAGTCGGAGTTTTGTTTTGGATTTCTTCTGTGTTTGGTTAGATTGGTGTTTGGTTTTCAAGAATTGAATTGCCAGTTTGGATAACTGGGATTCGATGAGATTCACGTATCTCTGAGGGAGTACGTGTATGAGTTATCTCTAGAAGTGGAACCAGCTGTTCAGGAGGGTTTGGTTGTTAAGTCAGACTCGTTTGTAGTCTGATATCTTGTCTAGTTCTGTAGATCTAGATGAGTAAAAGCTCTGTAGCTTCGTAGTTTAGGTTGTTTGTATTTTGTAGGGCGAGTATCTCGGTATATATATATATATATATACTTGGGGAAACTCGAGGAATTTTTTCCAGAATTTTAACTGGATAATTAATTTGTTTGATTAGATAAATTGGTTGCTATGGTTGTTAGCATTTGATTGATTGATGTATGTTTGTGATTTAAAATTTTAAATTTTAAATGGGTTATTAAATTACTTTTGCTTTTAAATTTCTGGGACGAAATTCTTTTAAGGGGGAGGAATGTGATATCCCGGAAATTTTAGCAATATCAATTTAATAATCTGGATTTAAAATTAAATTGATTTGATAAAATTTTAATAAAAATTAACTTGATTTAATAATCCAATTAAATAAATGTGTAATTTATAAATTTTATCCTTTAAAAGCTAATAATTGTTTTCCTATTTATAATGTATGTATATATATTTATATATATATTGTGAATAGATAAGTTTTGATTTTAGATAAATGAACAAATAAAATATGGTTTTTAAAATTCCAATATTCATTTGATAATTTGAAGATTATTATTTTATATAATAAATGACTAATTGGTTTAAAATACTTAAAGTAATAGTTTTAAACTTTATAATTGTATTTTGAACATAGTAAAATTTTAATAAGATAAACAAAAGTTTATTTTATTTCTTTTTGAAAATATAGCTTAATAATTATAATTTGGAATTATATGAAAATTTAAAATACTCTTTATATATTAAACATTAATTCTTTTAATTAAGATAAATAGGACGAGTAATTTATGATTTCTTTTATAAATGATTTAAAATTGATAAATGAGTTATTTTCTAATAATAATAAATGTATAAATGTAGATATGTTTTAAAAAGACAATGTTATTATTTTAAAATTTAAAATATGTTGATAAACTAGTTTTAAATTTGTTTTAAAATTGGATTTTTAAAATGTATAAATAGCATTTGAATTTGAATTCATTTTGAAATTCAAATGAATAAACATATATGAATAAACATATTTAAATTTTGTAAGTGAGCTTTCATGTTTTATAAATTATTTTATTTCATTAAAAAGAAATACATATCATTTCATTTATGTAAACTACTTATATGTGTATTTAATAAAGTAAAGAGGATTTTTATTTATCTTTAAATTAAAAATAGTAAGTAACATATGGATTAAACAAGTGTTAGCATCTTAAGAACTTAATAAGACAAGTGTACAAAATTTAACTACTTAATTTGACAAGTGTCTTTTAATTTGATTTTCTTTTAATTTTTAAATAAATCACTTATACACTTATAAAACATATTTTTTTTTCACTCTCATTTTTCTTCTAATGTTCATTTTCTTCTAAGAAAAGAAAGATCTCAGCTGAAACATAATTGTTTCAGAAAACTCTCAAATCCATAATCAAATCTGTAATTCCTCTCCTCTGTAAATCTTGTTTAAAATGCAAATCTATAATTCACTTCCAAACAAATCTGCAACTCTACTTCCTCTCAAACCATCAACATATGATTGCAAACTCTTCCTCAAATCTACACATTTTCAAAGCAATACAATTCCTGTACATGAACCTACATGCATCCTTTCACCTGAATTTTTAAAACACGCATGCCTGCATTTCCAATTAAAAGCAAGATCAGGCTTGAATCTGGAAATCAAAGCTTGCCTGCACTTCATATAAAAGAAAATAAAATGGGCTCTGCATTTTTTTTTGAAATCTGGAATCAAGTATGTCTGCATGCAAGTGCTAACATCTAGTTCAAAGTTCAAATGGCCTTCAAGCCTGCATACAAGTTTTAAACAGCTAGCTACTCAAGTTTTATTAAAGATTCGAAGAAGTAAAAGCAATGCAAATTTTAACAGCAACATTCAAATTTCTTCAAGCCTGCATACAAGTTTTCACAGCAAAGCACTGGTTTTTAATTCAAAACAAAAGCTCTGGTCCATCTCTACTGCAGGTGAGTAACACTTTTTAAAATTTAAACATAAGTTGGTTGCTTAAATAAGTATGTTGTGTATGTTACCTGAATTGCATGTTGATTGGTATGTTTGTGAGTAACTTTTTTATTTTCAAAACTTTAAGTATTAAAAAGTTGCCTGATTTTGATTATGTGTGTTACTTGAATTTCATGTTGATTTGTATGATTTACCACATTAGTTTAAAACTCAAGAAGAGTTATGATGATGTATGTTGTTCCTATAGTATGATTTGTATTGAGTATAAACTTACTGTTTTATACAGTATTTGTTTTACTTAGTTCCAGGTCCAAAAACTTAAGAGCTCCTAAATTAATCTGAAATAACACAAGAGATTTGAACAATATCTGTTCAATGCAGTATAAATAATAAGTTTAAGATTTTGTGTAAGAAGAAAAAATAAAAATACTTGTAGTTTTACTGGAACAAGCTAACAACAAAGAAAACTAAAATCATATAAATCCAAGTTGATTTTTCTTAGTTAAGGTGTATAGATTTGAAGCTAAAACTAAGTTGAGATTTGTAAAACCAAAATTTAAATATTTAGAATTAGGATTTGTGTGCAGTGCTATTTTTCTCTGGGTAGTAAAAAGGGGAAGTGCTTAACCTAATTTAGTGACTGCATGATTCAATCTGTGGGAAGATTCAGTGATTCGAGTGCAACTATTTTTGGAGAGAGGGTAGCTCGGGTGTAGAAGAAGAGGTGGACGGGGTTCCATCGTCTCCGATGGTCGGAGGGAAGAGGATGAGGTATTTTCAGGTTTGGGTTGAAGGTTGCCTGTTGTTGCCAGGTTTGAATTGGGGGAAAAACTCGAATTTGACTTCAAGTGGATTGAAGGGTTTTGGATGGTCGTGAAGTACTTCAGTGATGATCGCCGTCGTGCTTGTGGTCAGGGTACTGGCCGAAGGTGGTCAGGATTCCCGTGCATATGCACGGTGCAGTGAGGTGTCAAGGGGGGAAAGTTTGGTATTGCAGAAATTTTTGACTCGGGTTAAAACTCGAGTAATCCGAGTTGTGACTCGAAGCAGAGCAAGGATTTACTCGAAGTAAATTAGGGGGAACTCGGGGCATTTTCTGATGTTAACAGGTTTCTTTGAAAACCTGTATAAGTTCAAAATTCAATTTAGTTTGAATCTGAAGCAAGTTGTTAACAGAAATGAAACTTAAAGTCAGTATTTCAAACTGAGTTTGAATTCCAGGTTTGAAAATTTAATTTAAATCCTTTTAATTTAAAATGTTTTAAACATCTATCAAAGGGTTTGAAAATCTGAAATTTAAAATAAAGCATTGAATTAAATTAGAATATTTAAAAACAAGTTTAAATCTGGAAATATGATTCAGATGGGAATCATGTTTTTGAAAATAAAAGTAGTTTCTAAAATTTTGAAAATGTTTAAAATGTTTTAATTGTTGAAATATATTCTAATTATGATTTGTAATCTTAAAATTTAATATGATTGTAAATTTCTTTTATAAATAAGGAATTACTTAGTATAAGTTTAAAGGTTTTTACAATGTTTTTAAAACTTTGATAAAGTTAAGTTTGATTTCAATTTAAATTTAAAATTTAAAATGTAACTTGAAAACAATTTTTAAGTTAAATTGTTTTAAGTTACTTTGTTAATGATAAAGTAATCATTAATATGAAAGGTTTTATTTTAAAAAGTAAATTTAAGATTTAATGATATTTGTTTCATTAAATTAGTATGGTAATTTAAATAATGTAATTAATTAATTTGTTTAATCAATTAAAGATTTGAAATTAATTAAGGTTAATTAAATTTGTAATTAATATTAATTAATTTAAGTTAATTACTTAGAAAAGGTAATTAAGAATTGATGATGAGTTAATAAAGGTTATTAACTTGTGATTATTAATTAATGTAATTAATTTTGATAATTAATTGTATTAATTAATTTAAATAATCAATTATGAAACTTAATTAAGTATGATTACTTATGGAAATAATTAAAGATATTAATTACTTATTGTAATTAATTTATTAATTTGGTTAGTTTAAATTAATTAATTAAGTTTAATTAATTTAGAATAATCATTAAATGGATTGATAAGTAATCAATGAGGAATAATTACTTAGATAGGTAATTAAAATAAGTAAATTACTAAAGATAATTAATTGAAGCATAGTATTTTGGGATTAATTACTTTGTGTAATTAATGTGAAGATAATTTCTTTATGAAGTGATTAATAATTAATTACTTAATTAATTTAAGCATTTATTAATTAAGTTATTTGAATAATTAAGTGATGTAATTAATTAAGAGTGATTAATTACCAATGAGGTTAATCAAGATTGATTAATCAATATAAATAATTATTGAATGTAATTAATTTAGAAGTAATTAATTTAAATTTAATTAAGGATCAATAATTAATATAATTAATGATGTAATTAAGGATTAATTAATTAGGATTAATTAATCTAATGATAAGTGATTAAGGAAGTAATTAATTAATGTAATTAATTAATTAATGAGGTAATTAAAGGTTAATTATTGGTTTGGTTAAGGATAATTAATTTGTAAAATTAATTAAAGATAATTACTTGAATGTAATTAACGGATAATTAATCAGGGGTGATTAATTAAGGTGATTAATTTGAGGATAATTATTTAATTGATTGACAATCAATTAAGGGTTAAATAAGCAAGTTTTAAATGGTGAAGTAATTAATTTAATTCATTTTAAATTAATTAAAGATAGGTAATTAATTTAATTCACTTTAAATTAATTAGAGATAGAAGTAATTAATTTAATTCATTTTAAATTAATTATAGATGATGTGATTATAGATCTTTGCTTATGAATGGATGTTATAGTTTGACTTGAATGGTTTGAATCTCAGATATGAGATTAGTATTGTGTGATATGGATGCATTGGTTGCATTGTGTTGACGTTATGAGTTATCTATTGATGATGATAATATATAGATTATCAATTTGTGATGATTACCTGTTTTTGATAATATTGTTGATTTTCTATTATGATGATATGAGTTACCAATCTGTGTGTATATGGATAATTAGAATTGAATTGTTTTAACTTAAAACAACTTGGACCTAAAAGACACGCTTTGGATTTCTATGAGACCGGATCGGGTTTCCATATTTGGAATCCGAAAACCACATCGATTCCAATTAACGTTAGGTCGTTAATATAGTGGAGCAAGTGAAGACTCGAGGTGTAAGGGCTATACGTCAGTATAGCTCTGTGGGTGATTCCGTAATGAGTTTGACAGAATAGTGCTTATAGATTCGAGATGGTGAATCAGAGTGCAAGGGCTATGGTCGTTGACTCTGAGGGTGATTTCAATAATGAGTGCAACGAGATAGTGCCTTCGGTTTCGTTCAAACCCGGAACGAACTTGTATGGATTGAATGCTTTCAGCACATCGTCAGGTGGACGATGAGCATTCTAAGATTTGATGTTCTATAAAGGTAATCGTAACCTCAAGCCTCATCAACTGGGAATGGCTAAAACAGGGGAGGTGCAGCAAGGCTTCGTGGGTAGCTCCCACTGGAGAGCAAGATTGATCCCTGTCTAGAGGTCCCTTTATATTCGGCTGTGTGGGGCAGTGGTTCGCGACAACTGCCGGGGTTGTCTTGTTCGGAACTGTTCTATAAGGAACGGGTCCGGCCTTGTGTTGCAGGAGAGTTAGGGTGGCTCCTCGGTACGGTGATCTAGGCCACGTATTGTGACGGGCGGTACCCCAGTAGCCCTGCCATTGTATGGAATCCAAAATCCAATAAGTGCCAACGGTTTTGATTATATTACCCACTTTTGTGGCTAGTAGCTGGAATTTAATGAATGTAACAATTTCGGCTATTTCATATTTATTTGAAAACCCTAGACACTATTATAATATCATCGGATTTCCTATCAAATGTTTTGGTTAGCGTAAGGTAAAAACTTTTTCCATGTTTATGTGTGGGAAGTCTTACGTGATACCTTTCTTTTCAAAGGTTTTTGAAAGTTAAGCAACTTTAACCTGTTACTCACACCAGACCCATGTTTGACCCGGAGTTTATTATGTTTTTCATAAACTCTTGGGTACTCAAATCTTTACGAGTAGCCAAGGGATTCAGGTTAGGATTCAGGTTGGCTTTGACGAATTGGGAAGGAGCAATGGAGCAGGAGGCTTCTGCGTATAGATGTATATAGTTTTTCCGCTGTGTGTTTCTCTGAGTTATTTATGATGTTGTATCGAGTTGTAAATACTGGACAGGTGTTTATAACTGTCTAGTATATGTGATGTGTATGCTGTGTATCTCTGATAATGGTTGTATATCTATATAATACTTTTGATTATTAATATAATTTATTCGTTCCGCTGTTTAGATTCTGATGTGTTGGTTCTTCTTCTTCTCTTTCTTTCTGTTCTCTATCCCTTTCTTTCTTCTTAGCGATGCAATTTCCTGGAGATAGGAAGTTGGGTCGTTACAAGGACGAAGACGAAGATTTGGTGTATTGTTACTATTATTATTCTTCATCATGTTATATGCTGCATTATATTTTATTATGATGTATATGTATGACTCTGATAAATGTTGTATATACTATAATCAAATGTATAGTAAACAGCTTCATGAACTGTTTATTCGCTAAATATATTTTATCGTTTCGCTATAATATTCTGTGTCTGTTTTCTTATTTTTCCTTATTTTTCCTAATTAACCCCTAAAGATTCGTATTTCCGTTCAATATGAGTTAGACATATGTGATTTATTGTTTACTCAAAGGGAACGAAGATACTTGCTTTTACAATTGGTATTAGAGCTTTAATTTAGCGATAACCTTAGCTTTGTGGGGTTTAACCATTAGAGATTGGGTCAGTAGTACACTAGAATGAGTTTGAGTGTATTAATAGATATGAGCATGTATTTATTGGTGAATAAAAAAATTGTTTTATATTGTGTTGGTTGACTTGTTGAGTGGCTTATGGATTGTGGTCAATACAAGTAAGTAACGTTATTGATAGGGATCTTTAAACACTTGAACTGAACAATTCGACATAGTATTGTTTTAAAATTAGGCAAATAAAATAATTTTATCGCGATTATATTTTGTATATAAAGAAATAATTTTTAGAAATTATTATGGTATATAGTGTGTTTGGTTGTTAGAAATGATAATATTGATTATTATCATTAATTGGTTATTGTGCCTTTATAAAAGATGTTTATCATAAGATAAACAATGATAAAACATTTGTGAAACGTGTTAAGGAAATGAAACCTTGTGAGTATCATTTACAAAGGTGACTTATAAACCAAAATGAACTTAAATTGAGAAGTTTTTGAATCTAAGACCCGGGAATTTTTGAAAATGGTTTTCAAAGTTGGAAAAATATAGAAATATTATTGAAAGATATTTATGAAAACATTTTTAAAAGGATTTTAAAAAGGAATAAATTCAGTAATCTCTTCTTTCGTTGGAAAATAATTTCGATGATGACTGCACAACATCGTCGACGTTCATTTTTGAGTCTCAAAGTAAGGAAGACTTATGAGAAGCATTGCTTCGAAATTGTTTTGATAAATGGATATTGGTTTAAACTCCAAAAATATGATTTGATATACAAAAGATATAAGTATACAAACTTATTTCAAATGATTCGAAATGAACCGGGCATTTAAAATTTTAAGTTCTGTTAGTTAATAATCTTCAAATTATTTGAATAGAATGAAATATTTGAATAACCAGAGCTTATAAAATAAGAGAATTAAGAAATCTAAGCTAAACGTTCTAAGACATTAGAGCTGAAGTTTGCAACTCTTAAATTGAAGGTAAAGGAAATTTAAACAAGTTAAAATAGTGAGAATTCTAATTAAGTTAAAATGAATCAATTAATTTGTATAATGCCAAATTGAATTCTAATAGCATATAATAAGACTTACCAAATGTTATAAGTTAAAAATGATGACTTGGATATGTAATGGGATATTATACAAGTAAACAAACTTAAGAGTAATTAAAATGAATATAAATGAAAATTTATTTGTAATAATAAATGTTATATATTTAATTAGTATATTATGAGATGATTAGTGACTAAATGGAATAATTAAGTGAGCCTAAGAAGGTTGACAAATGAATCAAATAATATCTTTGTAAATTGGTTATAGAATTAAATACAATTTTGCAAAGAAATTGTGAAATTGAATTTGTAACTTTTAGGATAATTATGGACTTAGATAAAGTCCAACTTCTTATATATGACTTTTATAGAATGATTATAAACTAAAGTGATGATTAATAAAATATTTCACAAATAAATCTGTTATTAAAGGTAATTATGAAAATGAGTGTGAATGAAAAGGATTGGGTGTAACTAAGAATCAATTGGAAATTGAAATTGAATTATATTGCATAGAATGTTTAAAATGAACATAAGTAAACAAATTCTATGGAATGATGTCTAAAAAATGATAGCATTAAAGAATATGCTATGTAAAGAAATGGATATACTAAGTAAATAAAGCATATTTATAATAAATGTGAATAATTGATTGTAAATGAAATTAATGTAAGTAAATGAAATTTAATGTAGATGAATTGTACAGAAATCTATTGAAAATTAATACGTAAGTTGTACGTATATTATTTTATTCGCATAATGATTTGATCCAAATTCGAGCATAGAATTTTGAGATAATTTATATCTATCCAAGTTAGGATTTTTCACTCGATTCTCGATGGCGAATCCTGGATATGGATTTTTGATTTGATTTTGGAATTCTCTATATATGGCTATGCAAGGAGAATAATGGTTTCTGATCAAGAAATCAAATCTAAGTCCGCGCTAGAGAGTCGTGGGAATGACACTAGTTTGGAAGTGAAATTGTGTGATGGAGTAAGCCATCAGATATGATATTGCATACGAATGATATATGTACATCATACAGGCTTAAGTAAATTTGGAAATTGAAAAAAATGCAAAATTTAAAATGATTTTAAATTATTTGATTGGATACCGTTAGTAATTAAGATGTAGGTATTTAAAATCAAGAAAATTTTGGATGGTCATGTTAGTCCTTGAGATGATGGTTTTGATGACAACAACCTTAGAATAGGATTATAAAATATAAATACTAACATTATAGTTTAGAAATATATGTATATGCAGGATTTAACCATGCAGGTACCAAGAATGAAGACTGTACAATATAGAGATTCAAGATATCAAGATTGAAGACTCATGAGCATTAAGAATATCGAGATTATCAAGAGTTCAAGATTTCAAGAATAAGTAATTTAATTAGGAATTTTGTTAAAACTCCTATAAAAGCACTAGCATCTTAAAATCCAATTTATTCATGGAATGGAATCCACTTCGAGCCTGTTAAAGGGATGGAACCCTAAGTAGGATGGAACCTACGAAAAATCTAGTGGAACATCGTTTTGTATCCGCTAACCTTTTATTCAAAATGATTTTACAAAACTATATCTTGTTTTCAAAATGTTTTCAAAACATTCCTTTTAGAAGAATCAAAAACATCTGTCTTGGTTTTAAATACTTTTAGTCTCAAAATAATCTTTAATTTCAAAATCAAATTATCCTTAGTTTTAAACTATCTTTTAATAATAATATATTTAACTTTTAATATTTATACTTAGATTTAAATATAAAATTATAGTAAATTTTATATATGTACCAAAATATTATTCTCTATATTTATTTAAGTATTTTAACTATAGTTAAGTATATTTATAAAAGTTTAAAATAGTTTTAATATAAGATAAAAGTTATTTTCAAAGAAAAACAAAACACCAAAATTTCCCTTGGGATGTCGACATACCCAAGTTACCCATGTCGACATAGTGTCAGTTGATTTCAAAAAATTTAATTTCAAAAGAAGTGTCTATTCGTCATATCCCTTCACGAATGAACATGGCTGTTGTTCTTCTATAAATAGGGGATGTTTTCAATGAATTTTCAGATATATTTTTCTGGTTTTCACTCCTCTTCTTATTCTACATTTCTTTATACGCATTCTTACCATTACTCTGCCGAAATCAACATTGAATCTAACTAGATCATTTCTGGTTTGATTCTCTATCACTATCTCAACAAGATTCTTAGTGCTATTCAGAGTTATAGACTTCTTTGTAATCAATTTAGCGAGAAAAGGTGCGATTGTAGCCTTGGAAATCAATCGAGGGAGAAAAGGTGTGATTGTAGCCTTGGAAATCAATTGGGTGAACTTGTTGCCCGGGAAATCAAGTATCTCTATCCAGAAGATTGTGAATCTAGAGGGTGTACCTCGTAGCCTTGAAATCGAGGGTGTAATTGTAAAGATTGCTTTTGAAAGGAAATCCGTACTTGTTTGTGGGACTGGATGTAGGGTAACTCCGAACCAATATAAAATCCGGTGTGTTCTTTCCTTTACTGCTTTTACTTTATATTTGCATCTGTGTTTGATTCTATGATCATATCTGTGTCTGAATATTGCATACATCTGTGTTCAAACTAATAAAAACTCAGAAAGATTTAGTAATTTCTTTAAACACTATTCACCCCCCTCTAGAGTTAATCCTAGCCTTAAGATCCGTATTCCGCATTTCTCTCATTTGGTATCAAAGAAAGATTTTCAAAGTTTCATAATGTTATTTTTGAAAAAGTTTTTAAAATAGCTATGTTTGTTAATACTGGTTTAGAAATATCCAGATCATCATTGTCTCTTGAGTCTGCATATAATCAATGTTCAAATTCAAGTTGTCTACCAAAATTATTTGATGTGCAGGAAACATGCTTTATGGGGGTTGAGGAATCAGTCCACAATGGATAAATTGTGCAGATCAAAAAGAACAAATGGATATTCGATAGTGGATGCTCCAGACACATGAATGGAAATCTAGATATGCTGAATGATATAATATACAAAGACGGAGGAGTGGTTAACTTTGGAGACAATTCAAAAGGATATGTGATTGGCATCGGCAAAGTCGGTAACTCTGAAACTCGTATTATTACTAATGTTTTGCTAATTAAGAATCTAAAACATAATCTGCTAAGTATAAGTCAACTTTGCGATAAAGGATATAAAATTAAATTTGAAAAAGATAAGTGTCACGTTGAAGATAATAATTCAACCATAATATTTGAGGGAATTAGGAAAAAGAATATTCTATAGAAGTTTCAAATGATAACCAGTGTCTTTTGGCAAATACAAGTGACCATTGGATTTTGCATAAGAGATTTGGGCATTTGAATTTCAAACTCTTATCTAGACTGTCAAAACATGATCTAGTAAAAGGTCTCCGTAAAACGAATTTTAAAGTAAATAGTCTATGTGATGCATATCAATTAGGAAAACTTATAAATAGTTCCTTTAAATTAAAAGATATGATTTCAACCTCAAAACCTCTTGAGTTACTTCACCTTGATTTATTTGGTCCATCAAAAATTCTGTCAATAAATCATAGTAAATATGCAAGGGCCTCTTTAGCAAGTAAAATTAATTTCTAGGACACACAACTGAAACAATTACTTTTAAGGACAAAACGCAAAATAATTAGTTTCTAAGGCCTAAAAACCTATGTAGTTATGTCCTTGAAAGTAATTGGACTGCTGACTTTGTCCTTAAAAGTAATTATTCTGCTGACTTTGACCTTGAAATTAATTTTTGTGGATGTGTGTCCTAGAAACTAATTGGACTGCAAAGTCCATCCTTCTAGTGAAATTCCCCTTTTTGTAATTGTAGATGATTATTCTATATTTACATGGATAGTATTTTTGAAACATAAAAGTGATACTTTTGAATTTTTTATGAACTTTATAAAACATATTCAAAATCAACTTTCTCTAAAAATTATAACCATCCGTAGTGATCATGGTGGTGAATTTGAAAATGAAAAGTTTGAGGAATTCTGCAATAAAAAGGGAATAACTCACAATTTTTCATTTCCAAGAACTCCATAATAAAACGGTATAGTAGAACGTAAAAATAGGACGATTCAAGAGTGTGCGAGAACTATGCTTTTGGATAGTAAATTACCGAAATATTTTTGGGCAGAAGCTGTTGCTACCGCTCCTGTTATATTTTAAATAGAATTTTAATTAGACCTTTAACTGATAAGACTTCTTATGAACTTCTTCACTCAAAGAAACCAAAAGTATCTTATTTTAGAATTTTTGGAAGTAAATTTTTAATTTTAAATACTAAAGATAACTTAGATAAATTTGATACTAAATCCGACAAAGATATCTTTATCGAATATTCTAATAGAAGTAAAGCATACAGAGTACTTAATTTAAAAACTAATACAATCGAAGAAACAATGCATGTTTCATTCGATGAAAATCTCAAAAATTTTGAAGATACAAATGATGAAGAGGATTTAATCAATCAGTCAACTGAAACTAATAATGAAATTAATCATCCTAATGAAAGGAATAAACTTTTAAAAGATCACCCTATTAAAAATATACTAAGAGATATGCAATCTGTTGTCAAAACTAGAAATCAACTAAGTCAAATGAGTAATGTAGCTTTTATATCAACTATTGAACCCAAAAATCTTAAAGAAGCATCAATTGATGATTTATGGATTTTGGCTATGCAAGAAGAACTAAATCAATTTACTAGAAATGATGTTTGGGAATTTATTCCTAGACCTGAAAATAAAACTATAATTGGAACAAAATGGGTTATACAAATAAAATGAATGAACAAGGAGAGGTAGTTAGAAATAAAGCCCGGTTAGTCGCTCAAGGTTATTGTCAAGAAGAAGGAATAGATTTTGATGAAACCTTTGCTCCCGTAGCAAGATTAGAAGCCATTAGGATTCTACCTGCTTTTGCAAATCGTAATAATTTTAACTTATTTCAACTGGATGTTAAAAGTGCCTTTTTAAATGGATTTGTAAAAGAGGAAGTATATGTTGAACAACCACCACTTTTTGAAAATGAAAAATTACCAAATCATGTTTACACACTTAAGAAAGCTTTACATGGTCTAAAACAAGCTCCTAAAGCCTGGTATAATAGACTAAGATCTTACTTATTACAATCAAATTTGGAAATTGGTAAAGTAGATAATACTCTTTTTATTAAAAGAAATAAAAATGATGTTCAATTAGTACAAGTCTACGTAGATGATATCATTTTTGGATCAACTAATTTTGAAATGAATAAAGAATTTTCTGAAATAATGACAAGAGAGTTTAAGATGAGTCATATGGGTGAATTAAACTTCCTTTTAGGATTACAAATAAAACAATTAGATAATGGTATTTTTATTAGTCAAGAAAAATATGCTAAAGACCTAATTAATAAATTTGGTTTTCTACTGTGAGTGGAAAACCCACTCCCATGGCAACCAACGAGTACATTAGTAAAGAAGATCTCTCGAAAGATGTAGATCAAAAATTATATAGAGGAATGATTGGATCACTACTCTATATCACTTCTAGTAGACCTGATATCATGCATAGTTTTTGTCTCTGTGCAAGATATCAATCCCAACCTAAAGAGACCCACTTAAAAGCCATAAAACGTATCATAAGATATGTTAAACACACCTTTGATTATGACTTATTTTACCCTAAAACTGATTCTTTTTACTTAACATCTTACTGTGATGTTGATTATGCTGGTTGTAAATCAGACCGAAAAAGTACAAGTGGAACTTGTCACTTTTTAGGGCATTCTCTGATTTCCTAGTTTAGTAAAAAGAAAAACACAGTTTCTTTATCAACAACTGAAGCAGAATATATTTCTGCTACTTTGGCTTGTTCTCAAGTAATATATATGCAACAAACTTTAAAAGATTATGGTTTAAATATCTCAAACTCGCCAATTTATTGTGATAATACTTGTGCGATAAATTTATCCAAAAAATACTACTCAACATGCTCGAACTAAACATATTGATATATGACATCATTTTCTCAGAGATAATATAAATAAGGAAGTAATTACTCTTGAATATATTAATTCCGAGAATCAAATTGCTGATATATTAACAAAACCCTTAAATGAATCTGTATTTACTAAATTAAGATAGATATTTGTTCAATAACTGAAATATTAAAATATAAATAACAAAGTGTAATTAAAAATTAAATCAAAATAAATTAAATAGCAAATAATCAAGCACCATGTCGACATCCCTACGTACCCCATGTCGACATACAATGATTTTTTTTTTTTGAAATTTTTCCCACCAAAATTCAAATAATCAGTTACATATTCTTCTTATTTTCAAAATTCTATTCATTCTTTCTATTATTTCTTTGTTCTATCCTCTGAAATCAAATAATCAATGGCCTTCTCTTCCAAATCAAACAAAAATTCAACCTTTTCGTCCCCTTCTCCTAGTTCTGGACCGTTTCAACGAACAACGCTCACTCGTGTGACAAAAATGGAGGATTCTCTGAAGGATGCACTTCAGTTAATGACTGAAATCTAAGTGGTGCAACTCAGAATGGCTAAAAGGCAAAATCCTTAGGAATTTGCAAAAATTTCTAATGGACAATCACGCTAACTCGATCTTGATTGATGAAGACTCTTCAGGAGATCAAGTACAAGAGGACAACGAGGAAGAAGAAGAAGAAGCCCTATGGAAGAAGAGCACGCGGAAGAAGATGACAAAGTCTTTGTGTTGGCGAAGTGTGCTTTGACAAAGATGAAATCTTGTCGAACAACGTGGAAATTTCTGTTTCCACTATCCAAATTGTTCCGTTCATAGATCTCCTATTTTCAACGACACTCATTAGTTTCTTTTCTCATTTTCTTATTGTTAAATGTTCTTTCTTACGTTCTCTACGAAAATGTAAATATAACTATATGATTAATAAATAAGTTGTGTTCTTATATGTGTTCTATTAAAAGTATTATATGGATACTTAGTTAGGATAGTTAGTAGTTTAGGACTAAGTTTTAGTTAGAGTTAAGTGTTGATTATTTATGATAACACTATCATTATAATCACATGTCATATAGTATTAAATTAAGGGGGAGTTATATAGTTTGGAGTTATATAGTTTAGAATTAGTTTTTGTTGATGACAAAGGGGGAGAAGTATAAAATAGGATAGTTAGGCATAGATTAAGGGGGAGTTATTAGTTTTAGGGGGAGTTATTAGGATAGAAGTAATATTTTATAAACAAATGTTGTCATCATCAAAAAGGGGGAGATTGTTAGTCCTTGAGATGATGGTTTTGATGACAACAACCTTAAAATAGGATTATAAAATATAAATACTAACATTAAAGTTTAGAAATATATGTATATGCAGGATTTAACCATGCAGGTACCAAGAATGAAGACTGTACAGTATAGAGATTCAAATATCAAGATTGAACACTCATGAGTATCAAGATTATCAAGGGTTCAAGATTTCAAGCATAAGTAATTTAATTAGGAATTTTGTTAAAACTCCTAGAAAAGCACTGGCATCTTAAAATCCAATTTATTCATGGAATGGAATCCACTTCGAGCCTGTTAAAGGGATGGAACCCTAAGTAGGATGGAACCTACGAAAAATCTAGTGGAATGTCGTTTTGTATCTGCTAACCTTTTATTCAAAATGATTTTACAAAATTACATCTTATTTTCAAAATGTTTTCAAAACCTTCCTTTTAAAAGAATCAAAAACATCTATCCTGGTTTTAAATACTTTTAGCCTCAAAATAATCTTTACTTTCAAAATCAAATTATCCTTAGTTTTAAACTATCTTTTAATAATAATATATTTAACTTTTAATATTCATACTTTGATTTAAATATAAAATTATAGTAAAATTTTATATATACCAAAATATTATTCTCTATATTTATTTAAGTATTTTAACTATAGTTAAGTATATTTATAAATGTTTAAAATTGTTTTAATATAAGATAAAAGTTATTTTCAAAGAAAAACAAAACACAAAAATTTCTTTTGGGATGTCGACATACCCAAGTTACCCATGTCGACATAGTGTTAGTTGATTTCAAAAATTTGAATTTCAAAAGAAGTGTCTATTCGTCATATCCCTTCACGAATGGACATGGCTGTTGTTCTTCTATAAATAGGGGATGTTTTCAATGAATTTTCAGATATATTTTTTTGGTTTTCACTCCTCTTCTTCTTCCATATTTCTTTATACACATTCTTACCATTACTCTACCGAAATCAACGTTGAATCTAACTAGATCATTTCTGGTTTGATTCTCTATCACTATCTTAACAAGATTCTCAGTGCTATTCAGAGTTATAGACTTCTTTGTAATCAATTTAGCAAGAAAAGGTGTGATTGTAGCCTTGGAAATCAATCAAGAGAGAAAAGGTGTGATTATAGCCTTGGAAATCAATTGGGTGAACTTGTTGCCCGGCAAATCAAGTATCTCTACCCAGAGGATTGTGAATCTGGAGGTTGTACCCCATAGCCTTGAAATCGAGGGTGTAATTGTAAAGATTGCTTTTTAAAGGAAATCCATACTTGTGTGCGGGACTGGACGTAACTTCGAACCAGTATAAAATCCTATGTGTTCTTTCCTTTACCGCTTTTACTTTATATTTGCATCTATGTTTGATTCTGTGATCATTTCTGTGTCTGAATATTGCATACATCTGTGTTCAAATTAACAAAAACTCAAAAAGATTTAGTAATTTCTTTAAACACTTTTCACCCCCCCTGTTCTAGTGTTAATCGTAGCCTTAAGATCCGTATTCCGCATTTCTCTCAGGCCGGACAAAAAGGTACATATTTATTTTATCATTTGATTTGTTGGTTTTATGATGGAGCTAATTTTGTTTTCTTTTGTTGGTTTGGGTCCCAAGTGGTGTTTCGTAGTTGTTTGGATCGAGCCGTGCGAATGTGACTCAGCCGAAATTTTCCGTAAATCCGGTGTTAGAAATTTTTTGAAGTTTTAAATTTTTTATAACTTGTTTTGATAACTAACTTGTAAATTCCCTAAGATGATCGGTGTAGCATAGTAGAAACGTAGTAATGGTTTTATAAATGAGATTTTGTGGTTTTATATTAGATTATTTTGAATAAAATATAATGTTAAATTCTTTACTTAACGTCTTTTCGATGACGAAAAGTTTGAAGTGGGGAAGATTGCAACGACCCGTATTTTTAGCTATTTAAATTATTAGATTTAATGTAATTATTAAATAAATATGGTTAGAAATAAAAGATCTAATGATTTTGAATGTAAGTATTGGATATGAATTTGAATAAAATTTTGAAATAAACTAATTTCGAAGGTTCAAGTAATAACAAGTATTAAAAGGTAATGCTATGTATTGAATGTGTTTACAATCAATAGTTGGATTAAATAATAAATGTTGAATTCATTAGATGTGAATAAAGTTATTGATTGATAACTAATAATTCTTTAAAATCTAATATTGGAATATGTTGAATATTGAGCAATTATATTGTTTAAATTTAATATTGGAAATTATATGAATAATTGAATTATGGATTTAATATGATGGAAAATGATATCAAATATTTATGCAAATTTTATTTTAGGAAAATAATGATGATTGTTAACATTTAAAATTGGATTTAAAAATGAATAATTAGAAATTGGAAATTTTATATTATAATCGAGACGTTAAAATAGCGATCCACGACACAATCTTGAATTTCGATGAAACTAGTTCCATTGGATTCCTAATAGTGCATTATTATCTTACCTTAAATTTTCTAGCGTTTGGAATTATCGTTTGGTCGTACGGGATAAAAATGCCTTGGATTGAATATCGAAAATTAAATATAATTATTTGGTCCAAAAAGCCATCTTCTTTGTACGATTGAATTTGGTCTTGAAACTTGTTCCATTACATTTGAAATAGGTATATAACATTATAAACATCAGGCGGCAAGCTTCGTTTGGTATTCGTTTCTGAAAAAGTTGAAAAATACAATAAAATAATGTGTGTACACATATAAATACGCGTATCCTTAGTCAAACCCTAGCAAAAATAAATGTAGTTGCCGTCTAACTTATTAATAGCCAAAATCAGCCTACCTTCCATCCTCGATCTCTCCTCATCCATGCAACATTAAGCCACGACTCCAACTAGAAAGTCGTAGAGCATCTCTAGCTCGTCATGTCCAACGGCTGCGACCGAGAATGGTGTGAGGGATCGACGGCTATTCATGCTCAAATGCACGCGTTAGTTCGCATTTTCCATGGGCTAGAGGCGATCGAGCTTCTTGGTATCATAGTCGAGGGTGGAGTTAGCGATGGGTTTTGGCATGGTGGGCATGGATCTTCGTCTAATGGGCTGGAATGGAAGCGATGAGGTGAGAGAATCATACGGAGATGGGTTTCTTAGCATACGGCTTCAACCCGGAGCACGTGATTGGAAGAAGAAGTTCACGTGGCCTAGATTTGATGAAGCAAGGGATGGACGACCATATCTGATTAGGTTATTTAAAAAAACTATAAATATATATATATATATATATAATTGTGTAATATTCTAAAATGTTTAACTTCTTCATATGAGGTAGAAATTGGAAAAACAAGTGGCGATAGGATCGTGGCGACGAGCACTAAATTCTAGAACTGATTTGGAGTCTTTTGGAGCTAGTTAAAATTTTAGGTTAAATCGAACATCGTTCGACTTGATTTATAATTGAAAACTTAAGGTGAGTGTTTTATAACGCTCACATATACTAGAATATTTTTCTACTAGTTAAATTCGTGATTGTGAAGTGATATATATATATTGATTGTTATTTGATAAATTTAATTACCATCTAAACTGTCATTGAATTAACTGTTGAAAATTAAAATTGACGGTTATATTTCGAATAGGAATTTAATTGCCAATAAAACATCCGATTTTAATAACTATGAAATTGTTGTGAACTCTATTGACTGTTTGGATGGTTGATTGCGATGGATGCTATTGGTTGATATTTTGGATGATTTGGAAGTCTATTTATTCTGATATATTCTATTATCACCATGTATATTATTTACAGCATATAATGCCGTATATTGAATTACTTCGAATAAATTGAGAAATAGGTTGAAATGATATATAACTATGGCACTGTGATTTGGATTGAAATGATATCTATCCATCCTTGAAATTAAATTGAAATAACTGATCACTTGGCCATAGGATAGAAAATTATGTACGGACAGCGGATTTGTTAAATTAAATGATTTAAAATTTTTGATTTGGAATTATTAAAATGGTTTGGATATAAAGAAATAAAATCAGGTTTATGGAAAATCAAATTCTTTTCGAACTTGAGCTCAAAGCTATGGTATCAAATTGTGTTAAATGAAATATTTTAAATAATTGAAGTTGGGATTTTTAAGTTATAATCGAATTATGATTTAAATTTAGAAATTGATTTGATTTACAGGATAGGACTTTTATTCAAACTTTGAATTTCACCGAGTAAAAGTACTTGAAAATTTAGATTTCAAATTGGGCATTAAAGGTAAATTTGATTTAAGTATCTTGGATCAATGTTTTGAAAATCGAACTCGAAATTGATAAATCAAAATGGTTTTGATTTGGAGTTAGAATGGTTTTAATTTTGAAATTGAAATTGAATTAATTGGATTTGAAAGTGGAATTGAATTAATTAAAATCGAAGTTGAAACTGATTTGAATTGAAATCGTAATTGAATCGATTGAATGGAAATTGGAATTGATTTGAATTTGAAAGTTGGAATTAAATCGGTTTGAATTTGAAACTATTTTCAAATTAATTATATAACATAAAACTATATAAAAGCTATCTTTTAAATATTCAAATCATTTTGGTTTTCCAAATTATTTGCTATATAAACCATTTTAATACTTAAACTATTTTATATTAGACTATTTTAACCTTTTAAACTACTTTAAATATTTTTACCATTTACACTATTTTAAATATTTTAATCATTTAAACTATTTTAAACCATTTAAACTATTTTTCAAAATTTCAAAATGGTCAAGGGTGGAATTTTATTTCTAAATCGTGGATTTAAATGTGGATTGGGTCGAATGAATTATAACCCAAATTGAAATTCGGAATGATTTTGGAAATCGAACTCGAGATATTAAGACAAAAATGATTTTGAATTGAAATGGTATATTTTGAGTAAATGTGTTGGTTTCAAAATGGATCTGATTTTGAAGCAAATATGATATTTTGATAGCAAGTATGAACTATTTTCGAAATGTAAAAGTACCAACTGGTATGTAAAACGACATTTGGTTTTTAAAGAGACCGGGGTCGGATATGGTCATACTCTCTGTCGATATCGGAACCACTTTAACAACCGTGTACATGGAGTGATGACCCAAAATGAAGTTGTTGGAATTAGCGGCAATTGCTAGATTTGAGTAAAGAGAATGATGATGGGTAGACCCTGGCACTTGTGCCAATTTGAAATCACTAAAACAGGACGTCTTGATAAGGCCAAGCGGGCTAGCTACCCCTAGCGGACATCCGTTCTTCGATTTTCTTGGACTTTGTTCATATTACTACTCTTATTGTTGGTGCACATTGATTTGGGGTGGCCTCCCTTTGACTTGATATGGAATGGATGGACGCAGTGGGCGGTCATGGCTATGATGCGTTACTACCAGCCCTACGATCTGAACTGGTAGTATCCTACCTTGGGCATTGCCTCACGTGCCTTACCATACTTTTATCCCTAAACGAGGCCTATATGATTTTGGTTTAGTGTTGTAGTATCACAGCGCATCCATATTCACTGACCATTTAATCGGTGTTTTATATGCAAACTTTATGACGGTGCTTAAAAACGCATTAAGGGGGATCAATGTAAAGCCTTAACGCTATTTTAATATTTATTTTACTGAATAGACATTATATATAGCGTATTCCACTACATATAAGTATTTTGATGGATCCTTAAGAGATGGAAAATCCCGTAACATCTCTTGAGTTATTGCACGCTCGTTCTACACTGGATAGGAGATATGAAATCCCGTAAACATCTCTGATGTCGTTACACTCATGTTGTATGCGATACGATTTGACTTACATAAGGATATTTTAGTTCTGACTCGAGTGTTTTGTCTTTTCATTACACTCGAGTCGGCCCTGAGTTTTTTCCATCTTATTGAAGATTTATTCTGGAGGACGAAGTTAAAGATTTGGTATATTATTACTATTATTATTCGTGCATCATGTTGTCTGCTACATTATATTTTATTCTGACGTATATGTGTAACTCTGATAAATGTTGTATGTACTATAATCAAATGTATAACAAACAACTTCATGAACTGTTTATTTGCTCATTATATTTTATCATTCTGCTATGATATTCTATGTTTGTTTTCTTCTTTTTTCCTATTTTCTTAATTAACCCCTAAAGATTCGTATTTCCATTCAATATGAATTGGACACTATGATTTATTGTCTACTCAAAGGGAACGAAGATACAGGTCTTTACACAAATACTCAACAACTTTAACACTTCTACTATAATTCATTTAAACTGAGATTTTTTTTAGAGCAAATATAGTAGGCCATCAAACATTAAATGAGGAAAAGTTCAACAACTAACAAAGCAACCAGGGTTGTAGTCAAATTTGAATGAATTGAGTTGTAGTAGTGTAAACTATCGAACTGTAATGAAATATGAAAATCTAGAGCTGAAAATTTAATTTAAGTATATCTCAAAATACTATTGAAATATGGAACTATTGAACTCAGAACCTATCGAACGTAGTTTTGGCAGTTTAGATCACTTCGATCATATCTCAAAATTTAATTGGATTAAATCATCACTCAGAACATGAGTCTAATCGAATCATAAAGTTAATTCGAATTAGTAATTGAAAATCCGTAGTTGATGAAAGAGTTGAAGAGAAGAAGTAACCTGAAGGAATGTGAGAGGAGATGTTAAATGCGACAACCACGATGAGGGAATGTGGTGAAGATGATGGAAGACGACAACGATTGAAGTTAAATTTGTAAATAATTTGAAATGTCAGCGCACTGGGCTTAGTATTGGATTTTGAGGAGCCGATTTTGGAAAAGTATGGTAATTGGCAAAGAAACAACATGTTAGGGGTTCATGACGTGGAAGGGTTTTTATAATTATCGAGGGTGTTTTGGGAATTATGAAAAGACACGGTTGACATTAGTAGTTGAATTTACATTATTAGTATTAGGATAAGAAGCTATGTTATTCGAGGCGGAATGGAGCGTTAGGCATTAAGATTGGCTTTAGAGTCCAAGCGGAGTTCAAACTGTGCCTAAAATGAAAATAGGCATTCATCGCATACATTTTACACAAAAGATATTCACATAAATAATTACAAAAAAAAACTAGCTATTTATTAATAAATTGATGTTGATTACAAAAAATAACTAATTATATGTATGTATATATGTATACTCATGTAAATGTTTTGTCAATAAATTTAAAAATTGAATCAAGTACTTTTATGATTATTGAAGCAACAAATTTCTTTTTAGTAAAGTATGTGTCATGATAATAATTGAATATTTTTATAAAAAATAGTCTTAAAAAACTCAAGCATAATTTTAGTGTGATATAAATTTTAATTTATAGTTACCTGTTTTATGTTTGATTAAGAAATCATTTTAAAGTGGCTAACACAATTAAGGTAAAGAATTAAGAAATCAGAATGCCAAACTTAAAAGAAGTGAGAAATTAAAGAATAGCCTTTAGACACACTCACACACATATGTAAAGAAGAATTGTAATTATTTACTAATTGATTGTTTGTATATTTTTAAAAAGATATAAAAAATGATTCAAGCATTGAAATTCTACAAATAAAAAGATCTACAATAAATAAACAAAGTAACCAAATAATTTCACTGTAAATGTATTTAGTTTAGTCAAGTAAAAAAATAATGTTATACTAAAGCGCCTATTTTCTAGCTTTCCAACAAAAGTTCAACGTTTAAACGGCGCCTCAAACAAAGAGCATAAGAAAGCGCTATAATAAAAAGATAAGGCATTAAAATTGTAAAATAGCACCTAATCGATGATTAGAGGCACCTCGATGGCACCCATAGCAGCATAGATAGAAAGTCATATTAATAGTTGCTTTATGCACAACTGTTAGTATTATTGTTATTTGAATTTATTCAGATTGATCAAGATTGAATAAATTGCATTTAATTTTTCCATCAACTCTCATAGTTACAAGATTTTAATGATTTCATATTGCACGTAGGGTGATACCCTTTTGTGGTATGTACTCAGGATAATTGTATGTCTCATTCGATTGCCCATGGGAGCAATTTTTGCAATTTGCTACTGTATGAGTTAAGCAACCTTTTTCAATTTTTTTCTTAAAAGTTTCCATGTTATTTTTTATTTATCCCTTTTAAGATATAACTTTAGTCCTTTTGCGTTGAAAAGCTCTAATATGAGATAGATCCTCATTGATATTATTTCATTATTGGTAGGAACATTTCTATGGAATTTTATTTCTTTTAGAAAATCAAAATCAAGGAACGGCTGCCAAATCCCTAAAATTAAAAGACGATGGAAGAAAAGTCCCCCCCAAAAAGTTATGAAAATTTGGTCCCTATTTTTAGTTTTTCACTAATTTATACTACTTTTGCCCCTGATTTCAATGCTGGACCTATTTTCTAGAAGGGGACGATTTGGTAAAAAATAACACAATAAGGACTTAATTTAGATGAGTTTATGGGTAGGGACCTTTTGTGCATGAGCTTTGAGAATAGGGACCTTTGGTTAAAGCCCCTCTAGAAATTCTGACCTATTCATTAACATCGACGATTAAAATAATTTATATTTTTGTTAGGTCATATTGAGTTGTAGTTTCGCTAAAGTAAAATAAATTAGATTGTCTTCAAATTTTGCACATGTTCATGATTATATAGGTATTATATTCTAAAAATTACTTATTTTTGATAGCAATTAGCAAATTTTCATTAATCTTCTTTTGCGAGGATCTATAGCTGAATGATTACTTTATATCAAGTGAAAATATTTCATTTTGTATCATTTTTCGTTGCTTCAATTTCATTGAATAAGCTATTGAATATTTTATCCAAAACCACATTTTTATTATTGAATATTTTTTCTTTTATTTTTGCTTGAAATTACATAAATGTACAAGATTACAATGTGCCAAAATGTAATCATCTGGCCTTTTGATTTTTGGCATAAACATATAAATCCTTATTTGTTATAATTTTATTTTTTGGATTTGAAAGATTTTAAAAATAATTTATAAATTTGGAACTTTTTGCAATTTAGTGTAACTAGTTAGCAAAATGATAGATTTCACTTATTTTAAAATGTAATTGAATCTATAACCAATATTAGTGGTGATTTTGAGACGCATTTAAAGGATTCTTTCTCTACGGTTATGTTTTATGATTCTAAAAGAATCTACAAGGTACTTTGCGATGCACTTAATGGATTTTATGTTTTGATTTATGGTTGTACCTTTTTCTCTAAATGAGTTTATAGCCTAGAAATTATCTGCAATTTATTGTAAGTAATTAGCTCTGTTATAAAGCCCTATTCAAAATAAATGATGTTTATTTTCTTTTATATACTTTATTATGTGTACAGTGATTTAATTAGTTATGTAATTAATTTAAAAAATATTAAATATAAAATCCTAAAATATGATGTTATGAGTGAAATTACAAGGAATAGTAATCATGAGTAATAAATCACATTGAAAATAGTATCATATTTTAAATATTCTTGGTCAAAATGTTTCAAATAGGATATCGATATATCTGTCAAGACCAGGGCATGTAATGCTTTCTAAATGTTGGGTTGTGCATTACTTGTAGTTGTAGAGCATTAAGGGATTGTGAATGATAGTTATTAGATAACTATGGATTTACTCATTCGAGAGTATTCTGTCAGTCAATTATAATCAAGGCCAAACAGACGATCGCCAAGTGATAATGTTACATATTACGACTTGAAAATACTGTGAAAATTCGATGTGAATGCTCCACTTTGATTATAGTTAAGTTATATCAGATGATACATCGAGTGACTATAGTTCTGGATTGAATTATTCGAAGTGAAACACTATTCAATGGATAATTTGTCTTCTTAATTATAAGAGGTAAGTACAAGGTCAACTATGGTAAATTCAAAGTCAAAGTCTCTCTAGGTAGAATAAGATGATTAATAGTAAATGTTATTTTGAACCAAGAACTTTGTTTATGTACTAATCAAGTTGAATGTGGATAATATTAGAATTGACAGAAAACAAAATTCATAAGTACTAGTGTTAGCAAAGAAAATTGGTGTAAGTTGTCATTGCTAAAATGTAACGTTTGAAACTGTACAACTGAATTTTGTCAAAAAAGGTGTATAACCGGTAAATTCGACCAAACTATCATACCATTTTCTTAGGTGAAGTGTAAATATTAATATTCAAATTGTTTGATATTAATCGTTAACTATATTTACACTTGTTAGTCGCACTACCATATTGATGGATTCTATTAAATACCATACAATTTAATTGATTAATAAATTATTTAAATTAATTAATTATTATTTTATTTGATGTATTTGATGACATTAGTATTTTCTTTATGATATTAGTAATTAATTGGGTCCATATATAAAAGTTCCATATGTATTGAATGTTTGGCTTATTAGTAACTTATTTACTCAAGTGTACAATAAATTATAAATTGCTCTCGTCCTTGAGAGGATCACTTCTTTTTCTCAAAAAGTAAACATTTGATTTCCTTTGTAAATACCATATGTAACTCCTCATTTCCTCTTCTAGTTGCTCCCTCTCTCTAACCGTAGCTTTCATCTTTCTTTTACATCATTTCTGTCCAAAATCTCAAATTTAATTTCATCATGAAATAGATGACCTAGTTATTTAATTGTTTTAAAAAAATTATGTATGCATTTGTTGTTCACCTTTAATTTATACATGTGTATATTTGAAATTTATATAGGTTTGTTGATTTCGATTCGATTTGGAATTAATAGAAGTGTTTTGATTGTTAATTCTTATTGTTAATTTCTATTCTTTATGTTGCTTTAGAACTAGATCTACAAATTCAAATACGAAATTATATATTAGTAATTTTAAACAAAATAAAATAAAGGTATTTTGTGAATATGTATCTGTGTTTGCGTATGTATGTTCTTTTGCCAAAAAGACAACCTTTTATTCCTTTTTTAATTAATAGTTTTATTTTTAAATAAAATTAATAGTTAAAATTAAATATGAATATAGTTGTTAAATTTACAACTTGATCCTAAAATGGAAGATTAAAGTTTTTATCAAAAGAAACTTTACTAAACAAAACTAAGATGTTAATTTATATATGTTTATACATCAAATTAGATCTCCTTTAATAATATAACATACACACGAACCACACATACATATGTGTAAATATATTTTTTTAACCATTATGGTAAAATTGTTTTTAGATTGATTTCAATACACGCACAGGTATATGTGTTTCAAACTGAAAACTAATTACAAATCAATGTAAATTATAATTGGTAACATCAATAAAATTAACAAACAAAATCATTATTATTAATTTCAAATCCAATCCAAATCAACAAAGTCATAAAAATTTCAAATCTGCACATGCATAAATTAAAAGTGGACCAAAAATGCATATATGGATTCGTTAAAGCAATTAAATAGCTTGATCTACAATATCATGATGGAAATATATAACATAGAATTGTTTGATCTTATTAATGCTTCCCTTGAATGCACCTTACTTCAAAGAGTTACTAATTCCAATTTTCTGCTTTGCAAGCGAAGGAGATCCACCTTTAGTTTGAATTAATTGGATGTCATTAAATTTTTTAATATATTTTGGAGAACTGATGCAGAACAATGATGGAGGCTACTGTTATAGAGTGAGAATAATTATGGGAGGAAATAAGAAATTAATTATGATATTTATTGAGGAAATACAATATCAATTATCGACTTTAATTCCCTAACACATTCTTTCATATTCTTGATAAAACCTTTGGATTTTCACCCTTTTTACTCCTTCCATGGTCGTTTATGACAAGGCTAGATAGGCCCTTCAAATGTTCCAAAACATCTAGCAATTAATTAATTTTAAATCAAATTCAGCATGTATCGGTATCATATATGATTAGTACACGTATGACTTTATTATACATTTTATTCAATCACGAATGGCTCCTAAAAAAATACTAATGACATTAATACATTAATAAACAAACAAAAATTTTAATTATTAGTTAATTTATAACAATTCATAAATCAATTAAATCCGGTGGTATTTTGGAGAATTCATCATTGTGGTTTTGCGACTCGCAGGTATAAATTCAGTCAACGATTAATATCAAATATTCAGATATAAATGTTCACAGTTCACCTTTGCCAGTGGCGTGTCAGTTTAGCTGAATTTATCGCCATTACATCTTTTTCGATAAAATTCAATTTTACAGTTTTAAATTATACAGTTTAGTAATGATTATTTACACCAATTCTCTTCACCAACACTATATCACTTTAGGACTTTTGGAATTTGGTCTTGCTTAAAATTTCAATACCATCATATTTAACCTGGTTAGTTCATAAATAAAGTCCTTAGTTCAATAACATCATTTATTGGTAACCGTACTATTCTACCAAAAAATCATGACTTTAAGTTGATTATAGTTGACCATGATGGTTATCTCTTATAATTAAGAAACTGAATTCTCTATTTAATAGTGCTTTACTTCTAATACTTCAACTTAGACTCAACTATAGTCATTTAATGGATCGTCATGCTATTATTTAACTATAATTAAAGTGAAGCATTCACATCAAAGGTGTGCAATATTCTCAAGTCAAGAGAGCTATGTAACATCATCATTTTTCGATCTTCTATTCGGCCTTATTTATAATTGATCAAAAAAACTCTCGAGCAATTTATCCAATAACAGTAAGTATGCAACCATTTGGTGTCCACATCAGCCTTAAGTAATGCATTGCCCGATATTAGGAAAGCGTTGAAAGTCTATATGATGGATCGTGTAGTGTATATATGCAAGTATGTGTGACTAACTATATGATGTAACTAATATAAATTAATCTAGTAAAATATAAACTAAGCACACCAGAATTTTATACTGGTTCGGACCTCCCGTCCTACGTCCAGTCCCAAAGCTCCTCTTCGGAATTCGACTATCAAACACCCTCACTTCGCCCGGAGGAATATGCTTGGTTACAAAAGCTTGTTCTTGTCAAGTGTGTGTTCTATAACACGAATATTGACTATTAAGTACAAATGCTTCCAATATATATATCTAGAGGATATTGAAAGAATTATGTATATATGGAAGAGTGGAATACAAATATATGATTGCCAGAGATCAAGAATATATCAGAGTAAAAGAGTAAAGAGCACAAGTAAGTAAGGTGAGATCTTCTCTTGGATTCTTGATGTTATTTATAATGGTAGAGAGATTCCTTAAGTAGTTGCATTCATTAACAAGCTTCTGATGGTGATGAAGAGTTGCAACGAAGAGAAGCGAAAGTGTCTTTTCAATTGTGGCAGTTGTAATTTAAATATCAATACTCGAGTTCAATTTCAGACGTCTGGAATAAGTCTCAGACGTCTGGCTCTATATTTTTTTTGTATATAGTAGCTTTTCAGACATCTGAGTACATTGACTAGACGTCTGATTCTGTCTGATTTGTGAACCAGAGGATTCAATCAGACGCCAGGCTAGTGCACTTAGACATCTTATCTTGTGCATATTGCTTTTCTTGTGTCTGTGTCATTGTTCTTCTGATTCTATCGACTTGTAGCCTCTTGATATGTTCTCTGAGTCTTGTTCTTGTCTCTTTAGTGATGTTACTTTAGCAATTACCTGTGAATAGAAATATATATGCATATTCAATTTCCATTGTATAGTTGTCGCCATCGAGACCATAGAATTGATTTTCTAACAATCGTCATGTATTCTAGACTCGGCAGATGTATCCTTGTCCTATCTCGAAACATCTTGACTAGGATTATTTAAAATAAAAATGTTATTTTATATTTTGATTAATTACTCATGATTGCAACTATTTGCAACTACAATTACAAAACACTTCATTTTATTATTTTCTTATTACTCATGATTGCAACTCTTCGCACTTTCAATTACATAACATCTTATTTAATGACTTTCTGCTTAATATACTTTAAATTAAGTGCTTAGTCAATTATATCACTATATATAACAAAGTATATAATAAAAACAACCACATTTTATTTCGAATGAGAGTTTATAGAATTGTTCCTATGTTATACCCCTAAATCTCTTAATCTCCCTCTTACACTTGGGTCAATCAAGAAATCTCAATCCCATCCCTTCGATCAGTTTGTTCAGAATCCATCGAGTTAAGTTCTTTATGAATGGATCTCTTATGTTGTCCTCACCTGTAGTTTTGTATTAAGAATTTATTAGATACGTCGATCCACTTGAGAAAAAAAATATAGAGCACTAAACGACTTATTTAATAGATATTTAAGACAAGACTATAGATGGTCGCTCCTAACCAGCCCTATTCTTCGCATTAGCAGATAGTATTACCCAGTAATACTCTTTGTTAATGTGGGTCTTGGTGTGGGGCATCACGGTGCCTACTCTTTTAACGACCACTTCTTTGTTGTTGATAAACTCTCTTACTGGGTGGAACTTTCGAAAAATGTGTCTTGATTTCTTGTGAGCTCTTGGTCCTTTGCGATTCACATAGTGCTACATAGTTATAACATAATAATTTTTTCAGTTTCTCAACGTTTGGAAACACCCTTAAGTCTATCAGTATGAGAACCATCCTTCTTAGAAAGGATAATTTCAGGCTGTGTCGGAAAATTTCTGCGTTGGGAATTCTCAATACTGAATATTTCAGTATGGTTCCTACGTACATGGATTGGGACAATCCCAACAAACTTTTGGGTCTATCTCTACCGGACCTAATACCAAGTATATAGGTTGCTTCTCCCATATCCTTCATGGACAGCCATGCTTTCCATGATAGGAAAACGCGATGTCATTGCCTATTAGGAGAAAATCATCGACATGCAGAATTAATAACATGATATCACATCCCTATTCTTTCTAATATACGCAAGCTTTCTCTATGTTCTGATCAAAAACAATCTATTTAATCACTTTATCAAAACATTTATTCCAACTTCTTTGAGCCTGCTTGAGACTGTAAATTGATCATAACAATTTACAAGTCTTACCCACTCCCTCATTGACCTCGAAACCCTTAGGCTCCGACGTTTAAATAGTCTAATCTAAGTCACCATTTAGAAATGTCATTTCTCGTCCATTTACCATATTTCATGGTCATGTAATGTAGTGATAGCAAGCATGGTCTGAATGGACTAAAGCATGGCTATGAGCGAAAATGTCTCGTGAAATCAACACTATGAAATTGCCGAAACCCTTTCATGACTAGTCTTTCTTTTATGTCTCTATGTGTTAATATGCATTTAGTTTTTCTTAAAAAACCATTTGTAGTAGATGGATTTTAATCCTTCGGGTATGTCACCGAAAGTCAAAACTTTTTTGTCATATATGGAATTCGTTTTGGATTTCATAACTTCAAGGCAACATTCAGAGTTTTTACTCTACAGTGCTTGTCGGAGTGTAAGGGGAATGTCGTCTTCTAAGACATGATCCTCCTTTTCCATCCACAAGAAAACCACAATATCTCTAATGCACGAGATGCTCTATTTTATATTTTAATAGGTAGCATGTTTTTGTATGATGGTGAATTTTAATAGGTAACTTCTTAAATCTCATCGAAGTATACAACCTGGCTATTAATTTATTTTTAGAGAAATTCTTTTTCGACAAATATAGCATGTCAAGAAACAATAACCTTTTATTCCTCAATGTTATAAAAAAATATCTCAAAGATTTCTTAGGATATTCTATAAATTTACACTTATCTTGTCTCAAGTTTATTAGGGCCAACATTCTTAACATAGGTTGGACAACTCATACCTTCAAATACTTGAGGTTAGCTTTCTTCCCATATGACATCTCAAATCGTGTCTTAGGCACAAATTTTGTAGGGATCAAACTCTATATATGTACTACGTTTTCCAGCACATATCCCTAGTAGAAAATGGGTTAATTCAGTCTTACTTATGTGAAATGAAAAATACTCAGTGTAATCCAATTCAATCTTTCCAAAATACCATTTTATTATGAAATACGAGGTGAATTAATTTGAGAGATAATCCTATTATCTTCTAAATACCGTTGGACTCTTTTCGAACATACTCATATCCTTAATCCGATCGATGTATTTTTACTTTGTGGTTCGACTTATTTCCAACCTCGTTCTTATATTCTTTAAAGGGCATTTCACCAGAAGGACAAACTTTGCAGTCCAATTAGTTTCTAGGACACACATTCAAAGAAATTACTTTCAAGGCCAAAGTCAGCAAAATAATTACTTTCAAGGACAAAGTCAGCAGTCCAATTACTTTCAAGGACATAATTTCATATATTTTTAGGCTCTAGAAACTAATTATTTTGTATTTTGTCCTTGAAAGTAATTATTTCAGTTGTGTGTCCTAGAAACTAATTCCACTTGCTAAAGAGGCCCTTGTGGCTAATTTCCACTTCTTTAAATTTCTAGCCGACACCAGATGTATTCTTCATAATATGTACATATCGTAGTCTTACGAAATTATCGGTAAAAGTCACGAAGTATGTTGATTTGTTTGTGGTCACTACAGGGATCGGACCATGTACTTCAATATGTACGACATCCAATAATACATCAACTCCTTTGTTACTCCCATTGAAGGCATGCTTGGTCATTTTTCTATAAGACATGACTTATATGTGTCAAATGATTCGTAATGAAATGACGGTAGAAAAACTTTTGGTTCTTAGTCTATGTAGTCTTTTGCTACTAATGTGACCTAGCCTATACATAACTATTATTAATGTCAATGGAAGATTAGTTAACAACAAAGATATGATTAAATTTTAGTACGTAAATGCTATTATCTAAAACCATCACAAATATTATTTCCATCAAACATATTATTTGTAATATTGTTGCTGTAATGAAACTAAAACCTGTCCTAAATAGTCCAGAAACACATATAATACCACAAATAAAGTTTTTTGACATAATAGAAATTATTAAGAACTAATTCAAATTCACAAGTAGAAGTCAAGTGGTAGTCTCCTACTACAATTTCATCTGCAATAGATCCATCAGATACTTGAATTCTTATTTCAACTTATGCCTCATGTTGTCGCTTCTATGTCTCCGTAACAAATTGCAGATTTGAGTCCCAGATCCAGTATCTAAACCCATATTAATTTAAAGATCGTAAAACAACTTTGAATCATAAATGTACCTTTAGGAGAGGAGGAGTCAGATTCCTTCTTTGTTCTTTTGACCATCTTTAAATAGTCTGGACCACTGCGTTACTAATGCCCTTTCTTATGATACCGGTGACACTCACCTTTATCATTAAGTGCATCACTCTTGCCTTCTAGAACCACGCTTGCACCTCTTGGAATCAATTTTAAAGAGATTCCTTACTCTTTATTGCTAACAACGTGTTTTAATCCTAGAACAATCCTTTAGCCGACCTTAAAATATTTAGTAGCTCGATAAGGTATATGCTCAACCAATTCATAGTGTAATTCAATATGAATGGCTCAAACTGCAAGTTAACATACCAACGATCAAATCCACTTGTAGTTCGTTGCCTATCCTAACATTTACCTCAAGAATTCTATTAATATAACCCTTAATTGTTAAGATGAAATCTTCAACATGACCTTCCTCATCATTGTATTGAACAACTTATTAGTTATCTCATATCTCGTAGAATGAGATTTCTCCCTAAAAAATTCTTTGAGGCTTTCAAAGAATTTATAGATTGACATATTTTTAAATTGGCCTTGCAACGGCTGTCTATGTTAGACAACATGAAAACTTGAGCAATTTCTCAAGTATCTACCCAAGTGTTATTAGCTTTTACTGCTTCGAGGTTAGCATTTTTAGCAGTTTTTGTAACATCCTGATATTTTACAGGAAATATAGTTAAAAAGAAATTGAAAGTGCATTTGGTAGAGTGGTAAAAGCGCTAGTTGACTTCCTTAGTGACAAAGGATCAAGTCCCATTGTTCCCAAGATCTAGAGTAATGTTCTTTCAGTTGGTTCGTTTCCAATGATTTCCCTACATATTTCAACGTTGTTTCTGACATGTGGTGGCTTCCCATTCGCTCCAATGATGTAATAGGATGAAATGACTTAATTTTATTTGCTAAGTGGTGTGTATGGGCTAGAATGGATAACCATTAAGTGTATGATAGAACTAGATTTAATCTAAAATAATCTAATGGATTATATTCACTCAAACAATCTATCAATAAACCATATAACCTAAACCTAATCTCTTATTCAGCCGTCGCCATAATTCTACAGTAAAATTAGTATGTATTATTCTTCCTCCTTTTATCTACTAAATAAACAAATCTCTACCAAATTAAACTATCTAAATATATTCAAGAAATTTGGAGAATTTAGAAGAATCAAAGGGAGAAAGATTAAAGCAAAGCCTTTTTCAATTTTATGCAAGCTTAAGTGCCAAGTGAGTGGGAATTAATATGTAATAGAAAAATAAAGTAGTTCAGTTTCATTTCTTTTCCTGCACGATGAATTAATTTCTGTTATTAATTGAGAATAGATGTAAATTATTGCAACTTCTTCTTCTTTCACTTCTCAAATCTAATTCATGTTGGTTTAAAAGATGGGACATATAAATTGTCTATTTATGTTTTATGGCATAAATAAGATTTAAATTTATGTAAATTATTGCATCTTCTCCTTCTACCACTTCTCCATTCTAATTCATTTTTGGGTTGAAATTTGAAATGAATAGATTTTTATTCACGTTTCATGGCATAAATAAGATTGGTTTACTAAATTGAATTAGAATTGTAATTCAATTTCTAGTGGTAGAACAGGTTAGTTGAATATATATTTAGAATATGTTTCTTGAATAAAATTGTGGTTCTTATTGATATAATTACATAATTTTTAATATGGTTTTGGAATAAAACTGGATAGTCTAATTAGCATAATTGTCTATTTCATATGTGATCTAAAAATGTAAAAGTAGAATTTTGTATAATTAAATGTTTTGTGGCTATTTAAGAATTTTTTTATACAGATTAAATCTCTAAAAGGAGAAGTAAATTAAGGTGGAAAAAATGTAAATTAAATGGGTCCTAAAGGCTAGTTTAAAGCTGTAACAAAATGATATAAAAATTACAAACAAACCATATGGACTGAATGGACGTGAAATTGAAACACCATTTATGTAAGAAAAAGGAAAATTGTGAAATAACCAAATCGGATGTAAAAAGGGCCTAAAGTAGATTAATGGAAATAAACAGTATATAAACTATAGCGGTAAAATTAATTAATCTGGAAGCAATTTGTTAGGAAAACCTTGTAAAGGCCTGGATAGGTGCTTCATGGAGTTAAGACAAAAATACAGTTTTGGATGTGCGTACTAGGAGCGGGCAAGTAGGTTCACAAGGATGTTTGTTACCTTTGATAGGTTGCTAATACGTAGGATAGATAGCATCCACAATCATAGGCTTCTTTAGGCAGATCGACGTGGATGGAACATGACAAGTGTGCTCCAACATAGGCTTCTTTAGATAGATCGTTGGAGGATTTTGCGCAGCTGACCAAGCTATAGGCGCTCTTTCGAAGGACCGACATTGGGGGCAAGTCCACGTTGGTGATCGAGGAGATAGGAGGATGGGAGTCTAGTTTGGTGGAGCCTAAGCGCAATTTTAGGGTCCTGCGAGGTTGTTTGAGTCGGCACCGGTCAGATGTAAGAGGCATTTAATCGCAGTGCACGGGTGAAGATCATGATTTTCATGCTGTAGCACATGGATAGACAGTCACAGTGCATGGGTGAAGAGCATGACTTTCACTCTGTAGCACATGGATAGGTAAGGACAGCAGGTTCGATAGGCCGATTAACGTGTAGTATTACTACATGGTTGACTTTCCTTGAGCGACCATGGACTTTAGCTTTTTAGGAACTGTATCTAAGAAGGATTCATTGTATTTTATTATCCACCCGCCGCGATATACGGGGAAGACCTGGAATTAAAATGTTTAATTATTTTTGCTCCATTTTATTTCTCATTCACCAGACTTTATGTCTGACGCATTCCTATTTTTCCTATTTTCTCCAAATCATAGGAGGGCAGGTCTAGGTTGTAGTTCTTTTGCAGCTTAGAGGGTTATTGGAGTAGTTGTTATCTTTAACTTTTGTTTCTTTTGTTTCATGTACTTCGTTTCTCTTTTCCATACTTTACTCTATTTATAGGGACCTACATTGTGAACTTTGTTATGTTTTATGTTTTGGTAGAGTCTACTTGGTGCTTTTGGTTTCAGAAATAAATTCGGGATAATGTTGTTTTTAATGAAGCTGTTTTGCTATTAATTTATAATTAGTGAAAGTTTTTGTAATATTTTAATCATTTTATGCTATTGCCTTAGTCTCTGTGCTAATGTTATGGATTTTTATTTCACCCGACCACCTGTGCTTCTAGTCATGTCTGATTTTCAAGGTGCCTAGAGGTGTAGGGTGTCATAGTTGGTATCAGAGTTAAGGTTTACGTAATCCTAAAAATATTTAAAAAGTTAAAAGATTTCAAATAATTTTTAAAGGATATCCAAATAATACTTTTGAAAGTATATGTATATATTTTGGAAAAAAAGAAATTTTAGAAATGAGCCCTCACACCTCGTCCTCCCTATATATTGTACTACTTGTGAGGTGCCTAATCCCATATTTTTAAAATCCACAGATAGAAATGTCTGAACCGTAAGATATCCCCGAAGTTCTAGGCCTTAATATGCCTTCTTCGTTTGAATGTTATTTTCAGGCTACTGCACGAGCTGAGCCATCAGTTAGGGATGTTGCTTCGACGAAAGGGGCTATAGACCGTCCGTTAAGCATTCCTGATTTTCCCAAGTTATGCAAGGACTGCACCAGCTTAGGAAGCAAGCTGTTTCTTGGCATTGAGTCATATACTAGGTGAGAGCCTTGATCCGTAGTTGTAAGCGGATATTTGGACTTATGCGATTGGAGGATTTGGCTCGAAGGCAGTTGGCTTCATGGTATTGTAGGGAGAGGCTCTTTCTTGGTGGGAGATTATGGAGGCTAAGGCTGATAATTTGACTTGGGCGGATTTTCGTACGAGGTTAGAGAGGAAATTCTTATTGCCGGCTAAAGAGGGAGTGCAACTAGATAAATTTATACAGCTCAAGCAAGGGGATATGACAGTTAAGGAATTTGTCAATTAATTCAATGAGCTTGGCAGAATTGGACTAGACCTGATTAATACTCCTCATTAAAAGCCGCTGAAGTTCACTAAGGGTTTGAGTCAGCCACTACAGAGTTTGGCGGTGAGCCACATTCCGATGGGAGCCACTTTTGAGTGATTGGTAAAGATGGCTTTACTTGCTGATACTGAGAAGAAAGAAGATGCGGCGCAGAAGAGTGATGGGAAGAAGCAGTGGAAAGGAAATAGAAGAGAGGGTCAGGTGGAAAAAGTAAAGTTCCAAGGAAGGACTGGAAGTGCAATACTTATGGGAAACCAGGTCATCTTGCTAAGGATTATAGAGGGGCAGGAGAGCTATCGAGACTGAGGTGCTATCTTTGCGATCAAGTGGGGCATATGAAGAAGGACTGTCCATCGAAGCCCAAGGACAGTTCACAGACACCTTCACAACCTGCTTAGGCTTATGCTTTAGAGGCAGCTCCTTCCTCTAGTACTCTTCTGGTTGTGGATAAGGGAAAGAAGGAGATCATCGAAGGTGTGTTATCTGTCTCTGATTTTCCTGTTCGTACCCTATTTGATTCTGGAGCTTTGCACTCTTTTATATCTAGTACTCTTGTAAAGAATCTTGGTCTTAAGCTTGCTTAGTAACCGACCCGGTACTAATATCAAATCTCGTAGAAGGATTGGTCTATTTGTCCATGTTACTTCGAAATTCGAAATTGTGTATTTTAAGGGTTGAGTTTGACCATAGAGCCTCTGTATTGGACTTTTCCAGGTTCTGGTTGATTCTTGGTATGGATTGGTTATCCATGTATGGTGCTGTTCTTGATTGCGATAAGAGGGTAGAGAGGTTAGGCACTTATAGTGGACATGCCTTGGAAGTATCTTGTGATCCAAGAGGATCGGTCATGTTAAGCTACCTTTATCCTCTTGACTTTTCGCCCAATAGTTTGAATTTGGTACCCATTGTTAGAGACTTTCAAGATGTGTTCGAGGAGGCTGCTGTCCTTCCACCTTGAAGAGAGATTGAGTTCAAGATTTATCTTGTTGATAATGCCAAATCGGTTTCTTTATCGATAAGGCATATGGCTCCTAAGGAACGTCGTGAGTTGAGTAAGCAGATTGGAGAGCTTTTGGAGAAGGGCTTTATTCGTAGGAGTATTTCTGAGTGAGGCGCACCATCGTCTTTGCCACTAAGGCTGATGGCTCTCTCAAACTTTACATGGATTATAGGGGGCTTAATAAGCTGACGAAGAATAATCATTATCCTCTTACCCGTATAGACAATCTCTTCGACCAACAAGTGGGAGACAAGGTATTTTCACGGCTCTAATTGGCCATGGGATTTCATCAGTTGCGTATGGCGGAGGATAGCATCGAGAAGACTGCATTTAGGACTATGGATGGGTTATTTGAGTGGTTGGTCATGCCATTTGGGCTAACAAATGCTCTAGCATATTTTATGGACCCGATGAGTCAAGTATTTCGCGAATCATTGAACAAGTTTATGGTGGTGTTCATCGATGACATTTTGGTTTATTCGCGAAGCAAGGAGGAGCATATAGTTCATTTGGAAGAAGTGCTTAGGACCCTGCAAGCACATATGTTCAAGGCGAAGTTCTCCAAGTGCCACTTTTGAAGGAATGAGGTTCGTTTTTTGGGACACATCGTTTCATAGGATGGACTTGCAGTAGATCTAGCGAAATTGGAAGCAGTACAAGATTGGCAGACCTCTAAGAATGCCATGGACATAAGGAATTTTCTTGGTCTTGCGGGCTATTATAGGAAGTTCATTAAGGACTTCGCTAGGATAGCAACTCCACTTACCCACCTTACTAAGAAGAACTTAGCTTTTGTTTGGGATGCCTAGTATGAGGATGCCTTTGGTCGATTAAAGGAAGCTTTGACTACCGTGCCCGTATTGGTATTACCAGATAGAACCAAGACTTTCTCAAATTATACGAATGCTTGTGGTACATGGCTAGGGGAATACTGATGCAAGAGGGTAGGCTAGTGTGCTATGCAAGTAGACAGTTGAAAACGCATGAGAAGAACTACCCAACGCATGATCTTGAGTTGGCAGCTATTATTTTTGTTCTCAAGTCTTGGAAGCACTATCTCTTAGGAGAAAGATTTGAGGATTTTTATGAATCATAAGTCTTTGAAGTATCTATTCTCTTAGAAAGACTTGAATTTGAGACAACAAAGATGTATGGAGTTTTTACCCTCTTTTGACTTTGGGATTTCATATACCCTTAATAAGGGTAATGTAGTGGCAGATGCGTTGAGTTGAAGCAAACTGGTTTTAAGGCCTCCGTTTTTGGAATGGAAGCATTTGGAGTACATTGCTACCTTTGATTTTATACCTCCATCAAATTTAGCTCTGGGATTGTTAGCAGCCCTCGACGTCCAGCCTACTATGATGGAGCAGATTGGAGTAAGGCAAGGTCAGGACGAAGAGTTAAAGGACATTTTAGATAGGCTTGGTAGAGGAGAGTCATCGCCACATCTTAGGTGCTGTACCATGGACACTAGGGGATGGCTTAGAAGGGATGGTAGTCCTTGTATTCCCCATAGTGTGGATTTAGTAGATGCAGCGTTGGCCAAGTCACATCATTCTAGGATAATTGTGCACCTCAATGGTCATAAGATGTACCAAGATATGAAGAGGGTATTCTATTGGCCCGAAATAAAGAAGAGTGTGGCGGGGTACGTATCGAAGTGCATCACTTGCCAAAGGGTAAAGGAGAAACAGAAGAAGCCTGGAGGACTGTTGCAGCCATTGGATATTCCCTTATAGAAATGTGAGAGCGTATCTATGGACTTCGTGGATAGATTATTAAGGTCATAGAGAGGGAACACGAGCATTTATGTCATTGTGGATAGACTGACGAAGAATGCTCATTTTATCCCCATTATGAGTAATAGGACGGCAGCTTCTTTGGCGACTATTTATGTAAGGGAGATAGTTAGGCTTCATGGAATTCCCACCAGCATTGTGAGTGACAGAGATCCATTATTCACCACTAAGTTTTGGAGGAGTCTTTAGCAAGCCTTGGAAATGAAATTGAATTTGAGCATGGCATATCACCCTTAGACAGATGGACAGACTGAGAGGGTAAATAGGGTTTTGGAAGATTTGCTCAGATTATGCATCACTGACTTCGGAAGCTCTTGGGAAGACCACCTACCTTTGGTGGAGTTCGCATATAATAATAGTTATCAAGCAAGCATCAGGATAGCACCGTTCGAGGCCCTCTATAGCAGACCATGTAGATTACGAGCCTATTGGTGGGATATCACCGATAGGATCTTGCTTGGACCAGACTTAGTGAGGAAAACTTCCGAGAAGGTGGATGTGGTTCGTAAGAGGTTGAAAACTGCACAAGATAGACAAAAGTCATATGCCGACAGAAGACGTTCAGATTTGGAGTTTAAGGTTGGAGATATGGTTTTTGTCAAGGTTTCTCCTCTAAGAAACGTTATGAGCTTTGGCTCAGTGGGTGAGTTGGCACCGAGATTTTTAGGACCCTTCCCTATTACCGCATGGATTGGAAAAGTGGCATACAGAGTTGATCTGCCAGATAAGTTGGCAAGAGTTCACGATATTTTTCATGTTTTGCATCTGAGGAAGTGTCCACATGATTCCACAATTTTAGTAGAACCAGATTAGCTAAGGGAAGTGGAGGTAGACCGTGAATCACTTGTGCGTCGTACACCCACCCATATATTGGAACACGACAACAAGAGATTACGCAACAAGGAAGTTCGTCTTGTGAAGGTTCAGTGGGGAGATGACCCCAAGGAGTGCACATAGGGATTTGAGGAGAGAATTCGAACTTCTTATCCTTTTCTATTTGAAAGTACACTTCAAATATCTTATCTTTGATCTTTGATCTTTCCTTAGTTCGGGTCTTTTCAATAATCTTTAGGTGAAACCTATGGATGGTAGCTTGGTTGTAAACATGTCATTAGGGCACGTTATGTTTGATGGACGAAAATGATTGCAAGTGGATGCCAATTTTTGCAGATGGATACATTGCATGCACTAGATAGATATTTATTAGGATAATCGGCCAACTAGGTGCACACATCTGCATATGCATGCCTGTTATCTATTGCATTTGCATATGGTTGTGTGTGTGTGTATAAGTGTGTGTGTGTATGTGTGTGTAAATGGATGTTGCATAGGGAGGTGCATTTGGGTGAATGATTGAAACATATATATAGAATTATCAATTATACTAGGGTAATTGCATACATTTGGTTGCATGTCGTAAGCATACTTGCATTACAGTAGGTCAACTGAATAATAGTGACTACCTTTGCGCATTAGGTAAGCTCATATACATTTCAATTTGCATAAATCGTAAATTTTATTAGTTAAAAATAAGGACAATGGTAGAAATGGATGATGGTTGAGTAGATAGATGTAGTTCTTCAATGCTGTCGTTAATTACGTTTTTTCGTCTTTGGAGATTTCAAAGATGAAATCCATTAAGGGGTGAGAATGTAATACCCCTATATTTTATAGGAAATATAATTAAAAATAAACTAAAAGCACATTTGGTACAGTGGTAAAGACGCATGTGGACTTCCTTAGTAACAAGGGATCAAGTCCCATCGTCGCCCAAAATCTTGAGCAATGCTTTTTTAGCCGGTTCGTTTCCAATGATTTTCCTACGTATTTCAGCATTGTTTCTGACATGTGGCGTCTTCCCACTCGCTCCAATGATGTAATAGGATGAGAGGGCTAAATCTAATTAGTTGATTGATGTGTATAAGCTAGAATGGATGATCATTAACTATATAAAAGAACGAGATTTAATCTAAAATAATCCAATGGATTATATTCACTCAAAAATTTTATAAATAAACCACATAACCTAAACCTAATCTCTTATTCAGCCATCGCCATAATTCTACAGTAAAATTAGTGTGTATTATTCTTCCTCCTTTTCTTTACTAAATAACAAATCTCTACCAAACTAAATTATCTATATATATATACATATATATTTATTCAGGCAATTTGGAAAATTTAGAAGAATCAAAGGGAGAAAGGTTAAAGCAAATCTTTTTTCAAATTTATTCAAGCTCAAGTGCTAGGTGAGTGGGAATTAATATGAAACACAAAAATAAAGCAGTTCAATTTCAGTTCTTTTCTGGCATGTTATTATGAATTAATTTCTGTTATTAATCGAGAAGAGGTGTAAATTATTGCAACTTCTTCTTCTTTTTTCACTTCTCAAATCTAGTTCATGTTGGTTTAAATATGGGACATATAAATTGTCTATTTACGTTTTATGGCATCAATAAGACTAAAATTTATGTAAATTATTGTAACTTCTCCTTTTACCACTTCTCAATTCTAATTCATGTTTGGATTGAAATTTAGAACAAACAAATTTTTACTCACGTTTCATGGCATAAATAAAACTGGTTTAATTAAATTGAATTAGAATTGCTATTCAATTTCTAATGATAGAATAGGTTAGTTGAATAAATTCAGAATATGTTACTTGAATAAAATTGTGATTTTTATTAATATAATTACATAATTTTGAATATGGTTTTGGAACAAAATTGGGAAGTCTAATTGGCATAATTGTTTGTTTCATATGTGGCCTAAAAATATAAAAGTGAAATTTTGTGTAATTAAATGGTTTGTGGCTATTGGATAAAATTTTTGTACAGATTAAATTTAAAAGGAAAACGTAAATTAGGGTGGAAAAAAATGTAAATAAGATGGACCCTAAAGGCTAATGTAAATCTGCAACAAAATGGTATAAAAATTACAGACAAACCATACGGACTGAACGGACTGAAATTGAAACACCTTTTATGTAAGAAAAAGGGAAATTGTGAAATAACCAAATCGGATGTAAAAATGGCCTAACGTTGATTAATGGAATTAACAGTATGTAAAGTGTAATGGTGAAATTAATTAGTCTGGAAGTGATTGGTAGGCACACCTTGTAAAGGTCTGTATAGGTGTTTAATGTAGTTAAGATCAAAATATAGTTTTGGATGTATGTACTAGGAGCGGGCAAGTAGGTTCGCAAGGATGCTTGTTACCTTCCATTGGTTACAAGTATGTAGAGTAGATAGCATCCGCAATCATAGGCTTCTTCAGGTAGATCGACGCGGACGAAAATGACAAGTTTGCTCCGACGTATGCTTCTCTAGATAGATCGTTGGAGGATTTTGAGCAGCCGACACAGCTCCGAGCGCTCTTTCAGAGGACCTACATTTTGGATAGGGGCAAGTCCATGTTGGTGACCAAGGAGACAGGAGGATAGGAGTCCATTTTGGCGACGCCTGAGTGCAGCTTTGGTGTCCTGTGAGCTTGTTTTAGTCGGCGTTGGTCAGACGTAAGAGGTATTTAATCACAGTGCACGTAGTGAAGATCATGACTTTCACGCTATAGCACGTGGATAGACAGTCACAGTGCATGCGCGAAGAGCATGACTTTCAGGCTATAACATGTGGATAGGTAAGGACAGCTGGTCCGATAGGCCGACTAACGTTTAGTATTACTGCATGGTTGACTTCCCTAAAGTGACCATGAAATTTGGCTTCTTAGGGACTGTATCTTAGAAGGATTCACTACATTATATTATTCACCCACTGCGATATCCGGGAAGACTTAGAATAAAACTATTTTATTCTTTCTACTTCATTTTACTTCTCATTCACCAGACTTTATGTCTGGCCCATTTCTATTTTTTCTATTTTCCCCAAATAACAGGAGGGTAGGTCTAGGTTGCTGTTCTTTGCAACTTGGAGGGTCATTGGAGTAGTTGTTATCTTCAGCTTTTGTTTCTTTTGTTTCATGTACTTCTTTTTTCTTTTCTATATTTTACTCTATATTTGGGGACCTATATTGTGAACTTTGTTATGTTTTATGCTTTGATGGAGACTACTTGGTACTTTCGGATTCGGAAACAAATTTGGGATAATGTTGTTTTTGATGAAGCAGTTTTGCTATTACTTTATAATTAGTGGAAGTTTTCTTTCGCTGTAATATTTTAATCATTTTATGCTGTTGCCTTATTCTCTATGTTATATTAGATTTTTATTTCACCTGACCACCTATGCTTCAAGTCATGTCCGATTTTTGGGGTGCCTAGAGGCGCGGGGTGTCACAGTTTCTATCTTAAAGGTTCAATAATCAATAACCACAAATATTCATATATGAGTGTTATTTTTATCGCTCTTTCCAATTAGTATTAGTGGTCCAGTGATCTTATCTTTTTTTGAAAATAGTTTTAGCTTTATCATTACGTTACAAATTTAATTTAATTGTGTGTGTGTGGAGCAGATGTTTTTCCATTATTAGAATGGTTAGTTGTATCCATTTCATTTTCTAATAAGGATCCCAACAAATTTCTATGTTTTTCAAAACCCAAATAAAATATTTTAAAAAAATCCCTTGATAAATCTAAATTTATTCTGACCAATTCAACAAGTCTAAATTCAAATTTTTGTTTCCAAAGCATCAAGTTATTTGATTGGTAAGACATTAAAGTTTGAATTAATAAACTATAGCATATTTCACCTACTTCTTGACATTGGAAGCACATCGATAGTGTTGATTCCCCACACCACAAACAGCCATAGCTAACCATTGCGTAAGCTTAATGGATGGGGTTCTTGGTATCTTTACAAATCTCTGGATCTTATCACATCTTCTACGATAGTCGGTCGCATCTTGATCGATCATTAGCTAGAAGTATCCAAAGCGAAGAACCTTCTTTGCTAACACCCACCTCCAGTGTAACCACCACATCTACCTTTGTGCACTTTTGGAAGAAATTTCTTAGTTTTGTCTTTGGTGACACACTTCAACAGGGGCATTGAGAATTCTATCCTATACGGCACTCCTTCTTGCATAATAAACCAAGATACTTTACATAGGAGTTTTTGTCGTTCGTTTCTTTCACTTATGAGAGTCCCTTTTAGCAAGTATTCTTTAATTAGATTCATCCACGACTCATTTCCCTAGACATTGAAGATCTTGTAAATGTATATACCATCTATGCTTGGAGTCGTCAAACTCTCAATTGGAACGATCCAATAGCTATAAATCTCCAGTGCTGGCCAGCTTGGCCAGTGAATCAGCTTTCATATTTTCCTTCCAAAGATGTGCATTATCGTGTAATGTTTAATATCATTCAGTAGTTCCAGCACCTTCATAAAGCAAGAGGCAAGCTTCACTCCTTAGGCTGAAATTCTTTCTCCACTTGAGAAATCACCAACTAAGTGTCGATGAAGACATACAAGGTCTTGACTTTTAGTACCTTTTCTATCTAGAGTCCTGCAACCAAAGCTTCGTATTCAGCTTTGTTATTTATCTAAATTAACTCTATCTTTAAGGCATAATAGGTCCAACATCCCTCTAAGTTGACCAAAATAATGCCTACCCTAGAATTATGCTCATTAGAGTACCCATCTACACATAACTTCCATCGAGAAAGCTGAAATCATTCCACATCCTTCTCCTTATCCTGGATGGTGAACTCAACAATGAAATCCTCCAATGCTTATCCTTGAATTTTCTTCCTTGGATGGTAAGATATATTGTATTGGCTCAACTCGATACTTTAATTTATTTATCTTCTCGAAGTATTGGGTCGTTGCAACACTTCTCTCAACGGTTAGTCAGTTAGAACATTAATTGGACGAGCTTGGAAGTATAGCCACAACTTTCTCATAGTTATCAACAAACAGTATGATAAATTTTCCATCTTTGGATAATTATTCTCTGCTCTGGTATACCATTCACTAATGTAATGTTCTAGGGTTTGTATTCTACTCTCCTCATGCACCAAGGCTGTACTTAGTGCATGAGCAGAGACCGGTAAGTAAATGAGTAAATATTCACCTTCCAAAGGCTTTGACAACAATGGCGATCTCTCCATATGTTCTAATAGATCCTAGCAAGAATCTGACACCTTCCAAAAAACTTTCCTTTCTCTTTCTTGAGGGCATCAAAGAATAGTATGCCATTATTGATCGCCTTAGAGATGTATTTAATTAGTGTCCATCCTATTTAAAGCCTGCATTTCCCTCTTCATCTTTAGGGAAGCAACTCACTTAATGCTCTAATCCATTCTGCATTTGTTTTAATGCCCCTTAAGTTTACAATAAAACACATAAATTTTCCTGATGTGACTTCGAAAGAACACTTTAGTGGTTTAAGCTTCGTTTCGTACTTTCGAAGCACATCGTACTTCTTTGAAAGATCACCCATGTGATTCAACGATCGTTGTGACTTCATAAGCATAGTTTGTCTGATCTGATCTTTAAACATTAAGTTTACCATTTGTTGGTAAGCGGTTCTAGCATTCTTCAGACTTAGTGACATGGCTCAATAACAATATAACCCTAAATCAACGGTGAAGCTCAAATGCTCTTAACCTGGGATGTGTGCGGCTATCAAATTGTAATCACAGTACGCATCCATAAAGGATAGCAGTTCATGTTCGAAAGTTCCATGTACAAGTTGGTCAATCCATGGAAATAGAAATAAGTATTTTGGGCATATTGTATTCAAGTTGAAATAATCAATGCATATACTCCATTCTCAATTTTTGTAACGATCTTAAACTTTATTTAGTTTAAATTGATAATTAATTTTATCTTTGAATAAAAATTTGTGAAATATAATTAATGTAAAATGTTAGTTAAACTATGAAATTATTGAGGAATATGTTTCAACTCGAATGTGAATTGAGAATTAAATTGGATATTTGAAAATAAACAATATATAAAATTGACTGAAAATTAATTTGGGATTTAAATGAAAATACCTTAGAAAATAATTTTGTATTTGGATTTTTGATATAAGGTTAAACAAAATATTTCAAATAGATTATAATTATATAAAATATGAAATGAAAATAGTAAATAATTCTTTAATTATATAAGCTATAAAAATAAATATTGTAAAGTAAAATAAAATATGTTTGTACAAAACAAAGTAAACATATTAACTTAAATCTAACATCGTAGAACTCATGCATATTTCAAAGTATAAAACAAAAGAAAGAAACAAAACAAAATAAGACAAGGGTAATTAATGCTAGCACACTTTAAATCTTTTTAGCCTCCATTAAATAAAAATCTCTTGTACTAGTGATACAACAAACCTGTACACTTCAGCCGGCATATTCTTTTATATATCTTGTTCTTGCTTCAATTCGTGCATTCAAGTGGAAACAAAAAGAGGCCAAAGTAATTAATGCATGAGATCCTTAGCACACAATATTACCTATCACCACCAACAGAAATATGCATAGTCAAAACGAGCAGAGTATAATCTCTGATCCTATTGTACAAAACATAATATAATCACCTGTACAAATATATCCCTATAAACCTTCTTCCTATATATCAACAACTTCTTCCATTTCATTTCATTCAATTCCAAGTTGTGAAAGAAAAAAAATCGAGAAAAGAAATCTAAAGTAAAATCATGCAAACTAAAACAAAATTCAATAACACAATCAACTTCAATACTAGAGATTAAAGGAAGATTACAGGAAAATCAAAATTGCAGTTTTGTAAAATAAAAAAGGCAGGCTCTGTTTATCTTCTTGAACAGGTGAGTAACATTTTGGATGATGCTTTGTCTATGCATACATAAGTGATAACTCTGTGTTTATAAATATGTGTAAGTATGCATATTTGATATGTATATATGTAGTATTGAACATCTTTTTCTCTGTTATTTTACAGGGTATAGAACAAAGAATTTTTTTTTCAAAATTCAATTTCTTGTTTTCTAATACATATCAGACTTTGGATCCTAAACGAAATAGGTGTGTTTAGGCATAGATGATAATTTAAAAATAGTTTCATGGAATAAAAATGTATATAGAATGAAAAATCTAATTTTTACAGTGAAAACTTTGTTTTCTGGAAATTTCGAATTTCATAAAATATTGATTCAAGTACATGACTCGAATACTTATCGAAAGTTATGATTTTTTAGTTAGGTATGGCGATTTTTAGTGATGGGAGTTAGGAGCAGTTTGTTTTTGTTTAAAAAGTGAATTTTTACCAATTACTGGTGATCAATTGATTCGTGGATGTTGAGGTTGTTCGTTGTAACGAAACGGGTTTTGCCCGCTCGAAAATCGACATCCATACTTCAAATCGTATTCGAATGCCGTAGATTCGACCTTTCAAAACCGATTCGCCGGTGCTTATAACACAATTAAGTAAACATCACAGTGGAATAAAAGAATAATACATTGATATACAACACCGATACAACAGAGTGATACAATGAATATCAATATACATCAGAGCTATGATACAACAAATAGCAGCGGAAAAGAAAATAGGTAACACTGGCAGCAGAACAAATAACTCTAAGATAGTCTTCAACGAAGAACTCCAAATCTGAACTCCATCTCCAAGAACCAATCCAGCAATAGCTCGGACTCCCCATAACAATGCACCAAGCTAGGCAAGACTGGTGCGAACCAAGGACCGAACTAACTCCAGATAATCCACTGAACCTAACTATCTGAAAAACCCAACTCTAGACTGCTCGTGTAGAAAATAATGAGCATCCAGAGTTCAAGAAAGGAACAATAAACTCCGGATCAGTCATGGACTGGTGTGAGCAACGAAAACAGTTTATCTTTAAAAACAATCAACAAGAGAATTTTAAAATAAATTCGCAATGCTTTTTGAAAATGAAACTACCATAAGACCTCCTGCCACACACACAATGCAAACGCAGACTTGGAGGAGATTTCTTCTTATGATAGTCAAACATGCTTACTACGCAAAATCAAATCATTTGATATTATTATTAGTGCATAGTGTAGAAAACAATTTCGAAAGTAGAATATAAATCTTAGCCAACATAGGTTCCATTATATTATGCCCGCTATAGCTACCATATTAAATGGCAGGTTCTACAACTAATACCGTACAAGGTTCGTATTGTTTCTTTGGATTTCCAACCAATGGTCAGGCCAAGGAACTTCCCATTGCCACATGGAAACGCCTCTGGAAGGACGTCCCGAGAACCTAACCGGATCTCTGCCAACACAAGGCCGGGTTACCCCTAACTGGGTAACTACTGACACGAGTATGCCACCTCCCGGTTGTAACAACCTTTAACCGGGGCCCCAACATCAAATCACAAAACAAGATATATATAGGTTTGTGATGTCCACATAAGTAAGTATCTGGGCTCCATACCATGATACCACTTCTATCCAGAAGGAGATGTACATACCCTAAAGGGGCGCTACCCCCTAATAACCTTGCCGCATCTTTCCTGTTTTGACCATTCCGGGGTGTGAGGTTCGATGAAGTCACGTCCACAAAGCTACGCTTTGGTACAAAGCCATGCTTTGGGTCAACAAATGATCAAAGTAATGATCATAAAGATAAATGATCAAACAAATGATCATATCACAAATGATCAAACAATGATCATTACACAACAACACTTAGCATGTCACATTACCAAATTGGGAATATATCGCTGATAACCTTCAACTACATAACCTCTGAGCTCGTACGTCTCAGAGAAGGGTGTTAAGCTAAGAGAATAAATTCTCCGCCACCAACAGAAATGTATTTGAAAGAAATCTACTTTATATCTCAAAATGTAATGTCAGACACACAATACATACAAGTCTGTTCCGGGCTCGAACAGAACCGAAGGCACTTCCAAAGAAGTCCTTGCAATTCCGAGTATTCACAATTCCGATCGGATTTCCCATCACTTAGGGAATCTCTATACCGGGAGCTACCCAGTGCAGAGACAATCGATAGGTCATCCTATCGCTCTCGCAAATACCCGGTCTCCAACACCGGTCTTCAAATGCTATCCATAACGACGTATCACATATTCGGAATGGGATATATGACACAAAGGTCCTCTCCCGGCTAAACCGAATAGTGAGCGCAACATTTAAAACATATGGATATGGGATTTCAATTAAGCCACAACTTAATAATTCAAAACTTTCTTCAAATGGTTTAACCAATTACCATTTCAAATCTTTTAAACAAAAGATTTATTTCATAATGTTCACCTACTTTCATAAATATTCATTCTCGGATTTCAAAACAATTTCGTTTCAAAAAGCTTAATTCATCAAATCTTTAAATTCAAAGATTTGTCTTATAGTTTTCAAATCGTTCCCAAATTTTCAAAACTCATTTCCAAATATTTGTTTATAACTTGGAAAACTATTTTATTTTAAACTTGAAATCCCTTTAATAAAACTTCAAATGAAAACTTTTTATCTTTTAGAGACAACAGTTTTATTTTGGAAAATCCCGATTTCATTTACACAAGTTACAAACTTTGACTTAATTTAAATTCCCAAAAACAATACTTTAAATATGGTTTCAAACTAACTTAACATCTTTAATTCCTAATTTCAAATCATAGAATTCAATTCCTGATTTCAAATCATAGAATTCAATTCCTAATTTTGAATTCAAATTTAAATCATACTGTTTAAATTTCAAAACTTAATTAAAATAAATTTTAACTTGAAATTCCTTTTCAAAAGCTTTTCACATTTATTCTGATTCCATTACCAAAACATTTGAATTCAAATGTTCAATTTTTTATAAATCATTTCAAAATCTGTGACTTAATCGATTTCCTCGTGAAATCCATATTTGTGTGTGTATAAGTGTGGTCCAGGGGTTTAACACAATAGTGCACAACCATTCAATCATCACAGATCAAATACGACAATATATTCGATAAGCGATATAAACTATAACGCTTATCGTCCATTCACAGATTCACAGATAATATACAAATGTATATAAATAAATGAGTAAATTTCACACAGCTCAACTCACAGAACAAGATATTACAGATTAGATAGGACAATCAATTCAAGGCATCACATATAATACGATCATTCATAAGTAAGGTCAAGCATTCAATAACATTTATAAGCAGGATTAATCAATTGTTTAATCCTAATTTATTCAAGCTATTTCAAATTTAATTAATTACTTATGAATTCATTATCCAATTCTGATTTATTAGTTCCAAATCATTTGATATAAATTAATTTATCAAACACTTTAATTAATTAAATTATTCTTAATCAATCATATTAATTAAATTGACTTTTGAACCAATTATATAATTAATTAACTTTTTAATTAATTATTTTAATAAATTTACTCTTTAATTACTTATCATTAAGTAATCATCTCATAATAACAAATCATTAATCACCAATTTATTTTTATCATTAATTAAATCAAAATATCCAAATTTAATTACAATTGGTAATTAACTCTTTAATTGCTTCCATTAAGTAATTAACAATCTACAATTGATTTAATTAATTAATCTAATTTGTGATCAAAATTTATCACATTTGATTTTGTTACTTAATAATTCATAGTTAATTATCCTCATTAACTAATAACATTTCTTAATTTACTTCCTAATTAATCTCTAATTATTTAATTAGTTAAATTCTAAACTGTAACTTAATAAATCTTAATTACTTGATTTAAATAACCCTAATCATTTGTTTAAAAGACAACTCTTATTAAATTAATGAATCTTATTTACAAGTTAATTTAACTTAATTAATAATTAATCCTCAATTAATTATTCTTGATTACAATTTAATTTGACCTTAATTAATTTAACTCAAACCTTAATTTCTTGATTAAATAATTAAATCAATTATTCACTTAAACTAATTTAATGTGTGCATATCATTTTATCTTTACTAATTCAAATTTAAAACATTTTCTATCTAATGTTTTAATTATCATCACAAAGTAAGTTTAAACAATTTGTTTTCAAATTTATATTTCGTAATTCATTTTAAACTTAAAGGTTAAAATGAGTAAATACCAAATTTTAACAAAGTTTTCCAAAAAAACCCCTTAATCTTAATCTCGGGTTTTAAAGAAATTCAAAACATTTACTTTTGAACCAGATTTTTAAAACTTGATTAAATGTTTAGCTTAGTTTTCAATTTTACAAACAAATCAGTTCAGGTTCAAAGCCTGTAATACTTTTTACTTTAGCAACCTTGTTCTTCAACAAAACACTCAGGCAACCCAAAAACTCGTGCATGTGCACATGGTCGCGGCGGCGCTCCGATTACTGGCGAGACCTTCAGCAAGTCGCCGACCATCCCCGTATCAACCCCCAACCATCAAAACACTGCCATTGTCTCGAATTCGAAATCGAGTCAAAAATTGAAACCTGGAAACGCTCACGCAAATACCCGTTCGAACCTGTCAACGCGCCACATCATCAACTCCAACCACCAGACCGCCAGCGCCTCCGACCTCGTCTTCGTCCACCTTTCCTCCATCAAACCCCAGCAGCACTCGACACTCGATCGAACGATGACGTCTTTCGAACGATAATCCATGGCTCCTCAAAAACTAGGTCTACAGAAAAGAAAACATCGCCGCTGTCGCCACCAACATTTTTGCCACCTCCAGCCATTTTTCCTGGCAAACCCGTAGCCTCCTCCACCACCACGCGAAACCCCGAGCTCCATTGATTCTTCAATCACCCGAATTTGCCAATAATACGAAATTCAAACAAACTCGAACTGCCCCTCTATTCCCATTCTAAAAATGATGATTTAACCTTAAAAAATCACATTGAAGTACAAGAATTCCATTTATACACCGGAATTCATAAATCATGAAGTTCGAATTTTTGTCATATTCAAAGTTGGCACTGTTTCTTGAGTTCCCGAATCATTAATAATGCATTTTAACTTAAGTAAAATCCTAAACTAGAGTTTGAAATGAAACAAACAATGTTCTCCTAAATCTTAAGTCTAACCAAAAATTAAATTAAAGAACTTGAATTTAAATCAAGACATGAACAAAAACACTGTAAACCGAAAAGTTATAAATATTCACATGCCTGCACATAACATATTTCGGCAATTATAATCATGCAAACATACTTCACAAATACCATATTAATCGCAGCAATAATATTCAAACTAACTTATACTTTAAGTTTAATAGTGAAGTTACTCACCTTCCAAATCATGTTTCTAAAGCTTTCAAACTGATGTTGAGTTTGTGATCAGGTTTTGATACTGAAGCTTCTTTGCTTCTTGATGCCCAGGCCTTGATTGCTTTGATATCAATTCTCCTCTGGTATAGCTACTAATTTATATGCTTGAAGTTTAAATTTTGTTTGAGTTTAAATGTTTCTTACTTCAGTTTTTTTTCTTTCTCCTTTCTTAATTTTTCACAGGTGAACGAAATGGTGAGGAGAGGTTTATAAAAAAAAGTATGCCACTTGAAGTGCTTTTGCAAGTACAGGATGTATATATTTTTATTTTCTTCAGAGATTTTCTTTGTACAATGTTTGATACTTTTTTACAAAATTGTGGACACACATACTTCAATTGGAGGCTGAAGTATATTGGCATTAATTGCCTTGTACCATGCTCATTTTTTCTTCTTTTTTTTGTTCGGCTGTCCAAAGTTTTGAGACAGTGGTGGCTGCAGCTTAATCTTGCTTCTATATATTCACTTTATTTTATTTTACTTTGTTAATTGCTTGCTTTGACTTATAGATACAGATATACATATGCTTGTACTAAAATATGTTGTATATATATATCTTACTTTGTTTTGATTCACACTTGTATATTTTTCTTCTTCTTTTGTTTTGTTTTGCTTATGTTTGATATATATCCATTTTACTTTATATTTAGTTACTTTATAATATAGATAAATCTTATTCTTTTATGTTGTCATAGTTTATTATTATAACTTTTCTTTATTAACTTGTGTATTTATTTCTATTCTTACATGACAACTTATTTTTTTTTATAAAAAAACCTCATATTTAAGATTTTTATTTCAAATTCACATATATACAATTTTGCAAATTCATATGACTTAATATAATTTCTTATTTGAATCGGGGAAACTCGCTGTCGTTTAAAATCAATTTTAAAATTTAATTCAAAGATTCATTTAAATTATCAATTTAAATTCATAAAAATCTGGGGTCGTTACATTCGTGGAGATGGAGAAGCCTACGGGGATGCTTGGAAAAATGGTCGGAGTTGACAATGATGACTGAGGTGACGGCGGCGTGAGGTTTTTTACTTCTAAACCTAATTTTAAGGTGGTTGGGAATTTGATTACCGCAACCTCATACGTGCATCGAGTGGGATGTGCTTCTGGGAGGTGATAGTTTGGTGGATGACGGAGTTGTAGCCGGAGGCGCTGAGCCTCTGGTGGCCGGAGTCGTGGTTGCGAAGGATTTTTGGGTCGAAGGTCTGTTCGAGGTTGATCGAGATATACTCGATTACAAATATGGATTTGAGAGGGGTAGTTGGCCGATCGGGGTTCACTGTCGACGTCGATCGTGACTTGCTGGAGGTCTCGTCGATGACTGGAATGTCGTCGCGTCATTGTGCACGTGCACGAGGGTCGCTTGTATCAGTGGTTATATGAAGACTCCGGGAAGCACTCGAGCAAAAGAAGAGTTCGCTTCGGGTTTGCATTCGAGTTTATGTGAGTTCCTGATGTTATTTTGAATTTGGTAAAGAAAAAGAAGAAGGAGAAGAAGAGGGTAGTGTACAGGGAAGAGACTCGAAGTTGTCTCGGGTAAGTCGAGTGATTGACTCAAGTTTGTTAGGCATTGGACTCGAAGAAAAAGGGGGAAGGCTCGAGTATAACCTGTTTTCCAGGTTTGGACAGAAATCTGTCTATGTCTTGGAAATAAATAAAGAAAAAAAAACTAAAATTTGAATCTATAAATCCAGGTTTAAACTGAGTTTAATGTAAGTTTAAATATAACTTCAAGTATAGTTTGAAACTTAGTTTATGAATAAATAAAATTTTAAATTCAAATGGTTCAAATAACTAAGAGTATTTAAGTGTAAGTGTATTTTAAAAAAATAGAGTTTGAAATTTAAAAAAAAATGGGACTTGAAATTTTAAAGGAAGTATCTAACCAAAGTTTAAATCAACATTTTCAAATCTGGACCTGAATCGAAATATGGAAATCAAGATGTCAAAATAAAATAAGTTTTATAAATTTTAATGTTTAAATGAGTTTAAATTGTTAAATCACACTTTAACGTATGAATTTAAAATAAGTTGAAAATCAATGTTTCAAATACATTTGTGAGTGTTAATTAAATCATTAATAAATACGAGTTTTACTTTTAAGTGAATAAAGATTCAATAAATTGTAATTCATAAATTTTGAAGTTAATTCGATTGGAATAATTAATGTTGGATATAATTGAATTAGCAGTTAGAAGTTTAAAATTTATGAATTAAGGTTTAAGTTAATTAATTAAGAGATAGTTAATGTGTAATTAAGAATTCTAGATTAGAGAAGATAATTCATGATTAGAAATTTATTTAATTGGAATTAAGAACTAATTAAGTTGCAATTAACACCTAATTAATTAAATAATGGATTATTAATAGTTAATCAATTTTTATAAATTATAATTTAAGTTAATTAATCTAGTGATTAAGGTGTAATTACATTTAATGTAATTAAATGTTGATTTATTTATAAAGGTAATTAATCACTTAAAGATAATTATTTAATGAAATTAATTAAGGTTAAATGATTATGTAATTAACTTATGGTTAATTTAATATATTAAGAATCATTTAATAAATTTAGGTAATTGGTAAATTAGTTTATATCAGATGATTTGTAATTGATAAATCAGGATTGGATAATTAATTCATAAGTAATCAATTTAATTGGAAATAAATTGAATTAAAGGATTAAATAATTAATTAACCCTGCTTATAAATGATTATTGAATGCTTGGCCTTACTTATGAATGATTGTATGATATGAGTTGCTTTGAATTGATTGTTCTATCTGATCTATGATATTTTGTTCTGTGGATTGAGCAGTGTATAATTTATCCATTTATTTGCATTGATATATATATATATATATATATATATATATCTGTGATCCATAAGATAAGCGTTATAGTTTATATTGCTTATCAACCATATTTCTGTGTTTTAATCTGTGATGATTGAATGATGTTGCACTGTTTTGTTAAACCCCTGGACCACACCATACACACACAAATGTGGATTTCACGAAGAAATCGGTTAAGTCACAGATTTGTATCAAATTTAGAAATTGAATTCTTGAATCCAAAATAGTTTTGAATTTTGAATTAAGAACTTTTGAAATGAATTTCAAAAACAGAAGTTATTTTAAATAACTTGATAAAAAACTTGGAATTTGAAATAATTTGATTTAAATTTGAATTCACTATTTGAAATTGAATTCAATGCCTTGGAATTTCGGTATAAAACATTGTATAAGTCATAAAAGATGCTTATATGGGATCTTAACTATTCAAATAGTGTAGTTTTGGAAATGTAAATTTCAATTCAAGTTCTATACTTGAATGGCTTTAATTTGTAATCAGTTTTTCCAAAAGAAACGAAAACTATTTGTTTCCAAATAATAAAGCTTTCATATAAGGAATGAATTCCTAGTTTGTATTAAGACAATTTCAAGTCTGAAATGGAAACGTAAACAGCTAGAAGACTATAAATTGACCTTTGTGAAGATGATTGAACTTTGTTTTGAAATCAAAGAGAATTTTGAAGGGTGAATCTTTTATATTGTAAAAGATTTAAATTGTAAATTGTTTTGAAAGCTATCAATTAAATCTTTGATTTAAAGATTGGATGTGTTAATCCAATTTTTAAATGGAATCGTTTTGAAAGCCGTGTAAATGGATCTTTGTGAAATCTGGGTGAAACTTTGTGAAATAAATCTTTTTGTTTAAAGATTTGAAATGGTAAATTTGTTTAACCATTTGAAAGAAAATTTTGGTTTTCTATTAAGTTGTGACTTAACTGAAATTCCATATGCATTTATTTTAAATATTGCGCTCATTACTCGGTTTAGCTGGGAGAGGACCTTGTGTCATATAACCCATTTCGAATAATGACACGTCGATATGGATAGCATTTGAAGATCGGTGGCGAAGACGGGGTATTTGTGAAAACGATAGGATAACCTATCGATTATCTCTGCACCGAGTCACGCCGGTATAGAGATTCCCTAAGTGATGGGAAGTCCAATCGGGATTATGAATACCCGGATTGCAAGGGCTTCTTTTGAAGTGCCTTCGGTTCTGTTTGAACCCGAAAGAGACTTGTATGGTTACGTGTCTGACATTACAATTTGAGATATAAGTCAAATTTCTTTCAAATACATTTCTGTTGGTGGCGGAGAATTTATTCTCTTAGCTTAACACCCTTCTTTGAGACGTACGAGCTCAGAGGTTATGTAGTTGAAGGTTATCGACGATATATTCCCAATTTGGTAGTGTGGCATGCTGAGTGCTGCTGCGTGTTGATCATTTGTTGATCATTGTGATCAAAGCATGGCTTTGGTGTAAAGCGTAGCTTTGTGGACGAGACTGCATCAGGACCTCACATCCCAGAAATGGTCAAAACAGAAAAGATGCGGCAAGGTTATGAGGGTCGCGCCCTTTAGGGTTTGTCATTCCCTTCTGGTAAAGGGTAGTATCATGGTATGGAGCCCAGATATATACTTATGTGGTGGCTCCAATCTCATTTACTGTGTGGTTGTTGCTTTAGAGGCGCATCGGATGAAGGTCCCAAAGGACCGGGGAGTGGCATGCTCGAGAAGTAGTTACCTAGTTACAGAGGTAACCCAGCCTTGTGTTGGCAGAGATCCGATTAGGTTCTTGGGACGTCCCGCCAGAGGCGTACCCATGGACAGTGGGAAGTTCCTTATCCCGACCATTTGTTGGAACTCCATTCATCCAATACGTGCCTTGTATGGTTTTAGTTGTAGAACCTGCCATTTACTTATGGTGGTCACCACTGTTTAGATGGTAGCTATAGTAGGCATAGTTCGAAATGTCTATGCTGGCTAAGATTTATATTCTACTTTTGAAATGTTTTCAACAGTGTGCACTTATAATAATGATATCAGAAATTTTCTCGTATCAAGCATGTTTGACTATCATAAGGAGAAATCTCCTCCAATTCTGCGTTTGCATGGTGTGTGTGGCGGGAGGCCTTATGGTAGTTTCATTTTCTTAAAAGCATTTATGGATTTATTTTAATTTTTTTTATTGTTTGTTTTAAAAGATAAACAATTTTCATTACTCATACTAGTCCCATGACTGACTCGGAGTTTATTGCTCCTATCCTAAACTCTGGGTGCCCACAATTTTCCACACGGGCAGTCTAGAGTTGGGTTTTCATATAGTCAGGTTTAGTAGATTATCTGGAGTTAGTCCAATCTTTGGATGTGGATGAGACCTTCTTATCTAGGTGTCACGTGAAGTTGGTTCGAGCTAGCTTTGGATTGGAGCATTAGATTTGGGGATGCATTCCTTTGAAGTTATTATTCTGCTGCTGGTGTTATCTTTTTCCTTTCCGCTGTTATTTCTTGTATCTCTGATTATATTTATATTCAGTTGTATCATTCTATTGTATCATTATTGTATCTGGATATTGTATCAGGTGTGTATGATATTATTCTTTTTCTTCTGTTGTGTTGTACTTAATGGTGTTATAAGCTCCGGCGAACCAGATTCGACGTTTGGATCTGCGGCATTGGAATATGAGTGTCGTATTCGGTGCTGATTTTCGAAAGCCGAGTCAGGATCGTGATAAGTGGTATCAGAGCTAAGGTTGAACTTTAGCTCAGGAGTATAGCACGTTAAGTAGCTCATTAGAGATAGGGTGAAGTATACCCTAGAATGAGTGCATCCCTAAGATATCCGTTCGAATGCCTCAGTAAATTCTCCTACTATTCATTGATAGTAAGTATAAGTGCAAGAAGAGAACGAGATACGGGATAGGGGATAGGGGAGTACGACCATAAATGGTCAATACCCTGCAACAGTGGAAACAATCTTTCTCTTCTCTATCTCCTTTGATTCGTCTTTCCAAATTCTTTTGATTTCTTCGTAAGAGCTCCAGAAAGAAGTTTCGATGTGGTGGTGGCTCTACGAATCGTTATAGAAAATCCTTACTTCGTATCTTCATCGGTTTCTTATCAATTTTCCGATTTAGGCTTTAATGAATTTGAAATTTGAAATTGAAGTTTTAAATAAATTGGAAATTTTAAATTGAGTTAAATTGGTTAATAGAATATGAAGATAAATTCGAGTTGTATCGATAAAATGATTTCGTCTAAAACCAAATTTGAAATTCTATTATAATTTCTTGGGTATATCAAAGTGCGAAGAGGGACAAATTATATATATACTTTAGGATGTTCCGACTTGAATTCGGAATCCATATCTTGTGTTTAAAAAATTGTAGAAGATTGAATCCATCTATAAATCCCTTTTGTTCAGCATCTCTTTTCACTTCTTCCATGGTTCCGGGTAGATCCAGGAAGATGATTTGACATATTTGCATGGGACATAAACTCCAAATAGGCCAGAATTGTTTGTTTGGATGAATTGGTTGTTCTGGTTGCTATGGTTAATAGGTATACTTCAGTTCTAAACTAAAAGTTTTGAAATTGTATCCATATATTTGTTTATTTTTGGGTCCAGATATGTTCTACGAATGGTTAGTTATCCCTTCGAACCAACCAATGTTACTGCATACCTCGTAGATCTGGATGACCCAAGTTTCTTGTGAAGTGTTAAATAGATTCATTCTCGTATCTATTGTTGATATTCTGATTTGGTAAGCCAAATGCAGAATAGATGTTCAGTTTGATTTGATGAAACGGTCTTCATCTATCTTTGTGTCTCCTTGGCAAATTTAGGGGACGAAATTTCTTAAGGGGGAAAGTCCGTAACGATCTTGAATTTTATTTAGTTTAAATTGATAATTAATTTTATCTTTGAATAAAAATTTGTGAAATAATGGGTAATTAATGTAAAAGTTAGTTAAACTATGAAATTATTGAGGAATGTATTTGAACTCGAATGTGAATTGAGAATTAAATTGGATATTTGAAAATAAACAATATATAAAATAAATTGAAAATTAATTTGGGATTTGAATGAAAATACCTTAGAAAATAATTTTGTATTTGGATTTTTGATATAAGGTTAAACAAAATATTTCAAATAGATTATAATTATATAAAATATGAAATGAACATAGTAAATAATTCTATAATTATATAAGCTATAAAAATAAATATTGTAAAGTAAAATAAAATATGTTTGTACAAAACAAAGTAAACATATTAACTTAAATCTAACATCGTAGAACTCATGCATATTTCAAAGTATAAAACAAAAGAAAGAAACAAAACAAAATAAGACAAGGGTAATTAATGCTAGCACACTTTAAATCTTTTCAGCCTCCATTAATAAAAATCTCTTGTACTAGTGATACAACAAACCTGTACACTTCAGCTGGCATATTCTTTTATATATCTTGTTCTTGCTTCAATTTCGTGCATTCAAGTGCAAACAAAAAGAGGCCAAAGTAATTAATGCATGAGATCCTTAGCACACAATATTACCTATCACCACCAACAGAAATATGCATAGTCAAAACGAGCAGAATATAATTTCTGATCCTATTGTACAAAACATTATATAATCACCTGTACAAATATATCCCTGTAAACCTTCTTCCTATATATCAACAACTTCTTACATTTCATTTCATTCAATTCCAAGTTGTGAAAGAAAAAAAACCGAGAAAAGAAGTCTAAAGTAAAATCATGAAAACTAAAACAAAATGCAATAACGCAATCAACTTCAATACCAGAGATTAAAGGAAGATTACAGGAAAAACAAAATTGCAGTTTTGTAAAAGCAAAAAGGCACGCTCTGTTCATCTTCTTAAACTGGTGAGTAACATTTTGGATGATGCTTTGTTTATGCATACATAAGTGATAACTCCGCGTTTATAAATATATGTAAGTATGCATATTTGATATGTATATATGTAGTATTGAACATCTTCTTCTCTGTTATTTTACAGGGTATAGTACAAAGAAAAAAAAATTCAAAATTCAATTTATTGTTTTCTAATCCATATCAGATTTTGGATCCTAAACGAAATAGGTGTGTTTAGGCATTAATGATAATTTAAAAATAGTTTCATGGAATAAAAATGTATATAGAATGAAAAATCTAATTTTTAGAGTGAAAACTTTATTTTCTGGAAATTTCGAATTTCATAAAATATCGATTCAAGTACATGACTCGAATGCTTATTGAAAGTTGTAATTTTTAAGGTAGGTTTGGCGATTTTTAGTGGTGGGAGTTAGGAGCAGTTTGTTTTTGTTTAAAAAGTGAATTTTTACCAATTACGGGCGATCAATTGATTCGTGGATGTTGGGGTTGTTCGTGGAGATGGAGAAGCCTACGGGGATGCTTGGAAAAATGGTCGGAGTTGACATTGATGACTTAGGTGACGGCGGTATGAGGTTTTTTTACTTCTAAACCTAATTTTGAGGTGGTTGGGAATTTGATTACCGCAACCTCATACGTGCATCGAGTGGGATGTGCTTCTGGGAGGTGATAGTTTGGTGGATGACGGAGTTGTAGCCGGAGGCGCTGAGCCTCTGGTGGCCGGAGTCGTGGTTGCGAAGGATTTTTGGGTCGAAGGTCTGTTCGAGGTTGATCGAGATATACTCGATTACAAATATGGATTTGAGAGGGGTAGTTGGCCGATCGGGGTTCACTGTCGATGTCGATCGTGACTTGCTGGAGGTCTCGCCGATGACTGGAACGCCGCCGCATCATTGTGCACGTGCACGAGGGTCGCTCGTATCAGTGGTTGTCTGAAGACTCGGGGAAGCACTCGAGCAAAAGAGCAGTTCGCTTCGGGTTTGCATTCGAGTTCGTGTGAGTTCCTTATGCTATTTTTAATTTGGTAAAGAGAAAAAAAGAAGGAGAAGAAGAGAGTAGTGTACAGGGAAGAGACTCGAAGTTGTCTTGGGCAAGTCGAGTGATTGACTCGAGTTTGTTAGGCATTGGACTCGAAGAAAAATGGGGAAGGCTCGAGTATAACCTGTTTTCCAGGTTTGGACAGAAATCTATTTCTATCTTGGAAATAAATAAAGAAAAAAACTAAAATTTGAATCTATAAATCCAGGTTTAAACTGAGTTTAATTCAAGTTTAAATATGACTTCAAGTATAGTTTGAAACTTAGTTTATGAATAAATAAATTTTTAAATTCAAATGGTTCAAATAACTAAGAGTATTTAAGTGTAAGTGTATTTAAAAAAAAAGAATTTGAAATTTAAAAAAAAATGGGACTTGAAATTTTAAAGGAAGTATCTAACCAAAGTTTAAATCAACATTTTCAAATCTGGACCTGAATCGAAATATGGAAATCAAGATGTCGAAATAAAATAAGTTTTATAAATTTAAATGTTTAAATGAGTTTAAATTGTTAAAGCATACTTTAACATATGAATTTAAAACAAGTTGAAAATCAATGTTTCAAATACATTTGTGAGTGTTAATTAAATCATTAATAAATACGAGTTTCACTTTTAAGTGAATAAAGATTCAATAAATTGTAATTCATAAATTTTGAAGTTAATTCGAATGGAATAATTAATGTTGGATATTAATTGAATAGCAATTAGAAGTTTAAAATTTATTAATTAAGGTTTAAGTTAATTAATTAAGAGACAGTTAATGTGTAGTTAAGAATCCTACATTCGAGTAGATAATTCATGATTAGAAATTTATTTAATTGGAATTAAGAACTAATTAAGTTGCAATTTACGCCTAATTAATTAAATAATGGATTATTAATGGTTAATCAATTTTTATAAATAATAATTTAAGTTAATTAATCAAGTGATTAAGGTGTAATTACATTTAATGTAATTAAACGTTGATTTATTTATAAAGGTAACTAATCACTTAAAGATAATTATTTAATGAAATTAATTAAGGTTAATGATTATGTAATTAACTTAAGGTTAATTTAATAAATTAAGAATCATTTAATAAATTAAGAATCATTTATTAAATTAAGGTAATTGGTAAATTAGTTTATATCAGATGATTTGTAATTGATAAATCAAGATTGGATAATTAATTCATAAGTAATCAATTCAATTGGAAATAAATTGAATTAAAGGATTAAATAATTAATTAACCCTGCTTATAAATGATTATTGAATGCTTGGCCTTACTTATGAATGATTGTATGATATGAGTTGCTTTGAATTAATTGTTCTATCTGATCTATGATACTTTGTTCTGTGGATTGAGCTGTGTATAATTTATCCATTTATTTACATTGATATATATATATATATATATATATATATATATATCTGTGATCCGTAAGATAAGCATTATAGTTTATATCGCTTATCAACCATATTTCTGTGTTTTAATCTGTGATGATTGAATGATGTTGCACTATTATGTTAAACCCCTGGACCACACCATACACACACAAATGTGGATTTCACGAAAAAATCGGTTAAGTCACAGATTTGTATCAAATTTAGAAATTGAATTCTTGAATCCTAAATAGTTTTGAATTTTGAATTAAGAACTTTTGAAATGAATTTCAAAAACAAAAGTTATTTTAAATAACTTGATAAAAAACTTGGAATTTGAAATAATTTGATTTAAATTTGAATTCACTATTTGAAATTGAATTTAATGCCTTGGAATTTCGGTCTAAAACATTGTACAAGTCATAAAAGATGCTTATATGGGATCTTAACTATTTAAATAGTATGGTTTTGGAAATGTAAATTTGAATTCAAGATCTATACTTGAATGGCTTTAATTTGTAATCAGTTTTTCCAAAAGAAACGAAAACTATTTTTTTCCAAATAATAAAGCTTTCATACAAGGAATGAATTCCTAATTTGTGTTAAGATAATTTCAAGTTTGAAATGGAAACGTAAATAGTTGGAAGACTATAAATTGACCTTTGTGAAGATGATTGAACTTTGTTTTGAAATCAAAGAGAATTTTGAAGGGTGAATCTTTTATATTGTAAAAGATTTAAATTGTAAATTGTTTTGAAAGCTATCAATTAAATCTGTAATTTAAAGAATGTATGTGTTAATCCAATTTTGAAATGGAATCGTTTTGAAAGCTGTGTAAATGGATCTTTGTGAAATCTGGGAGAAACTTTGTGAAATAAATCTTTTTGTTCAAAGATTTGAAATGGTAAATTTGTTTAACCATTTGAAAGAAAGTTTTGATTTTCTATTAAGTTGTGACTTAACTGAAATTCCATATCCATATATTTTAAATATTGCGTTCATTACTCGGTTTAGCCGGGAGAGGACCTTGTGTCATATAACCCATTCCGAATAATGACACGTTAATATAGATAGCATTTGGAGACCGGTGGTGAAGACTGGGTATTTGTGAAAATGATAGGATAACCTATCGATTGTCTCTGCACCAAGTCACGCCGGTATAGAGATTCCCTAAGTGATGGGAAGTCCGATCGGGATTGTGAATACTCGGATTGCAAGGGCTTCTTTTGAAGTGCCTTCGGTTCTGTTCGAACCCGGAACAGACTTGTATAGTTACGTGTCTGACATTACACTTTGAGATATAAAGCAAATTTCTTTCAAATACATTTCTTTTGGTGGCGGAGAATTTATTCTCTTAGCTTAACACCCTTCTCTGAGACGTACAAGCTCAGAGGTTATGTAGTTGAAGGTTATCGGCGATATATTCCCAATTTGGTAGTGTGGCATGCTGAGTGCTGCTGCGTGTTGATCATTCGTTGATCATTTATGATCAAAGCATGGCTTTAGTGTAAAGCATAGCTTTGTGGACGAGACTGCATCAGGACCTCACACCCCGGAAATGGTCAAAACAGGAAAGATGCGGCAAGGTTATGAGGATCGCGCTCTTTAGGGTATGTCATTCCCTTCTGGTAAAGGGTGGTACCATGGTATGGAGCCCATATATTTACTTATGTGGTGGCTCCAATCTCATTTACTATGTGGTTGTTGCTTTAGAGGCGCCTCGGATAAAGGTCCCAAAGAACCGGGGAGTGGCATGCTCGAGAAGTAGTTACCTAGTTACAGAGGTAACCCAGCCTTGTGTTGGCAGAGATTCGGTTAGGTTCTCGGGACGTCCCTCCAGAGGCGTACCCATGGACAGTGGGAAGTTCCTTGTCCGACCATTTGTTGAAAATCCATTCATCCAATACGTGCCTTGTACGGTTTTAGTTGTAGAACCTACCATTTACTTATGGTGGTCACCACTGTTTAGATGGTAGCTATAGTAGGCATAGTTCGAAATGTCTATGCTAGCTGAGATTTATATTCTACTTTCGAAATGTTTTCTACACTGTGCACTTATAATAATAATATCAGAAATTTTCTCGTATCAAGCATGTTTGACTATCATAAGGAGAAATCTCCTCCAATTCTGCGTTTGCATGGTGTGTGTGGCGGGAGGCCTTATGGTAGTTTCATTTTCTAAAAAGCATTCTGGATTTTTTTTTATTGTTTGTTTCAAAAGATAAACAGTTTTCATTACTCATACTAGTCCCATGACTGACTCGGAGTTTATTGTTCCTATCCTAAACTCTGGGTGCCCACAATTTTCCACACGGGAAGTCTAGAGTTGGGTTTTCATATAGTCAGGTTTAGTAGATTATCTAGAGTTAGTCCAATCTTTGGATGTGGACGAGACCTTCTTATCTAGGTGTCACGTGATGTTGGTTCGAGCTAGCTTTGGATTGGAGCATTGGATTTGGGGATGCATTCCTTTGAAGTTATTATTCTGCTGCTGGTGTTATCTATTTCCTTTCCGCTGTTATTTCTTGTATCGCTAATTGTATTTATATTTAGTTGTATCATTCTATCGTATCATTATTGTATCTGGATATTGTATCAGGTGTGTATGATATTATTCTTTTTCTTCCGCTGTGTTGTACTTAATGGTGTTATAAGCTCCGGCGAACCAGATTCGACGTTTGGATCTGCGGCATTGGAATATGAGTATCGTATTCGGTGTCGATTTTCGAAGGCCGAGTCAGGATCGTTATAGTTTTCCTTCTTGACCAACACATGATTCATGCCCATTCCAGCTACAGTACATCATGGATGATCCATTTGGCTTCATCGTATCCACTTCTTCTTTCAATATAGCAGATCACTATGGTTCCATACTATACCTCTTTTGTCTCATAGGAGGGTATCTTGGGTTCACATTTAATGAATGGGATGCTGTCACTAGAGAAATTTCACACATATCGAAATTCATATAAGCAAAAACATTCATGTTTGCCCGAAGAGACCCTACCAACTCCTTCCTCATCCTTCGGCTAAGTTAAGACCATATATTGAGAACCTTAATTGGATCCTTATCATTGATTGAAGTGTTGATCGTCAGCTCGACTAGGGCCACCCTCGCATCCTTTGGTCTCTTGTGGGTCCGTAGGCTAGTAGAACTTGCTATGGGACCGAGCCAAGGATTACGCGGTGGTTACTATGCATCAACAATCTTGATGCATGGAGACTTCTCTATATCCTTTCCTCTCCTTTCCTTTCTTTCATTGTGTTTCCTCTCTAATATCTACGACGTAACATTCTTGACTAGTACTCTGGTCCCATTTGCGGCTCCTACTTCGTTCTTGGTGGGGAACTTCTTCGCCGTACACCATGGAGTAGTGATAGTCTAGAAACCAGCAAGGGTCAGTCCGCCTAAGAAAACGTTATATATTAAGAATTAATCGACCATAACAAACATCTATAACCCCAATATCTTGTGATCTCCTTCACTCAAATTAATCGATAACTCTTTGTGGCCAAAAAGTTCCTTGGCTTATCTGGTTAATCTCTTAATACGAGATTTTCAAGGCTTTAGATCCTTCTCTATGATCTGCATCTGATTAAAAGTCTTTCTAAAAAAAATATTAATCATGCTCTCACAATTAATAAGGACTTAATCCACTGTTGTTGGCCTAGCAACGGCCATAATCACCAAGGGGTCAAGAGCCGATGCCTGCACCCCATCGTCGTCTCTATTTCCGAACACGACGTCAGCATTCATTATTTTAATTGTATCGCCACAGTCCTAACATCTATGACGAAACACATTTCTTGAAGAAAATGCCTCAACGAGTTTCCCTTTCCATCTTGTTCTTGTTTTCTCTACAGGATGAGGCCCTCTAGAGATGGTATTAATCATTATTCCTTTCACTAGCTGTCTTCTTCCCTTTCGATTGGAACTAGTCTGATTCCCTTAGGTCAATTACCTAGGGGTCTGTTATTCGTTTTCCCACTAGCTAGCGGGTTCCTAATGTACTGCCATAGTTTTTTTCTTATGAATCAAAATCCTTGATGACATATCTTAGTTTTCTGCATTCATTGGTATTATTCCCATGATTTTTGTGGAAACGATAAAACTTCCTTACCATATTTCTTGCTCAATATCCTCTCTCAAGGCTGACTTCTTATAGTGCTCAAAACCTTGCATTCCAAGGTGGATATTGTTTATTATATCGTTCAAGAGAATATGATCTCCTGATCTAGTATTCCTTGTTCACTTCTTGGCACCTTGCTTCCTTCTACCGACGCCTTGGTCTTTTCTCTTAGCATTGTTATTGCCAACGTTTATTAGCAACGTTCTCGGCTCTAACACCACTTTGTTCATTAGCAATGTTGCTTTGTATTGCAGCACTAGACCCTACTTGACCGCCAGTAGACAAACCTGCCTCTCTCAAGCATGAAAATTAGAATGTCTTTTGATAAAACTCCTCCACAGTGGCTAGATTCTTTCTCTTAAACTATCTATCAAAATCAGCCCAAGGTTAACTCCATTAATCAACACCATCAAAACAATCTACTCACTGCGATTTCTTACTTTAGTAACTACAACATTAATCTTTTGGAAACTCTTACAAAGTCTATTTAAAACTATGACGAATATTTGATATGACATCATGTCCTTTGGTCAAGCATTTTGGAGCTGGAGTTGCTCCATGAACTTCTTTGCAAGTTGATTAAATGAGGATATGGACCTCGGTGTAAGCCAAGTAAATGACATTATAGAAATTCCATCCAAAAATATGGGAAATCACCTCCACTTCACACCATCTATATCACGATCATTGTCCATGGGCCATCCGTACTTCAACGGATGCCGTCTTAGATTAGTAGTTCCAACATAAATACCTCTCTGGAAGGATGTTTTTGGTTAATGGGCTTCCGACACGGCGATGGGACCTCACTCATTATTGTTTATAAACTGATTTTCATTATCCAATCTATTGATCATATCGACGATGTACTCCTAGCTGCTTCAATCGGCTGAAAAAATGCATCAGGCATAGCCTCGAGTGTTTACTCCCTAAATGCTTTTGGTTTGTTGCATGATATTTAGGCTTCCCTGAATTTGGGGAAGCCACTCGTTCGAACCTTCTCTATCGATGTCCTGCTGGTTCTACGGCTTTCGTTTGAATACCAATCTGAGCACCAGTAGCCTGTCCATAACCCAAGCTATCATTCTACAACTTTGCTTCATGCCCGAAAAATCCACTGCTTCAGCATTCATGTTGATAGCGAACATGTTGGTACCGACATGTTTTTTCTTCACTAAATTTGCTCCATCTCTTACAGCTTTCTTTTGTGTCACCCTAGCCTACATCTACATAGGTGGATTATCCCCCAATTTTGTTGGTACCGACTTGATCGAACATGTTGGTACCGACATGTTTTCTATCACTTCTATTTTGTTCTATCGAAGATGACTTCTTTTTGTTAGAATCAGAAGATGATTATTCCTCTCTATTTTTCTTCATTGTCGTGATTCAGTCTTGAACCGAAGCTGAGCCAACGACGCCGGTTGCTCTTGCATAGCTTTTATTGGATTCGACCAATTCTTTTACTTCTTTATAATCCTTATGTTCATATTGAACAATCATCCTTTTCATTTCATCCATTATCACCATGGCAGTCAGCTGAGATGAAGATGCCGACAGAGCAGGCATAGGTTGATTAGTCTTTTCGGTATTTTGACATCCTTCGTGATCTCCATTAATAATGGTTCCATATTTTATAGCACCTTTCCTTAGGGACATATCTGTAAGTAGAATCCTCTTTAAAATCAAAATAACTTCTGATCTATAGCAACCAATATCCAGATATACCTTTTAATTCTTCAAATCTAAAGTTAAAGCTAGATCTTTTCCTGAGAATCTTCTTTCTCAATAAAAGCACCAAAAATGTTAGGCTAGTAAATGATGCAACATCCTAGATTGGTCAAAAATAAGAAGAATGTAGCTACAACCGAAAATCAAAGCTTGAAATATAGGATTTTACAGTGGTTTGGCCTCAAATTAGCCACCCATGTCCATTTTAACTTTATTGTAGAGAGTATCGAAAATGTACAATAAAATTACAAAGTTTTAGATCTAGAAAATCTAATGAAATTCGGGATTGACAGTACTTAGTGGCAAAACGGGGTAGAGTGTTTAAGATCAATAAAAGATCCAAGTCAGAAAGAAGATCTCTTTTTCATTTTGTAAGGATGAATATTTATAGGTGAATCCATTTATCAAAGTCACCTGCTCATGGAAGACCAGGTAAGATATCAGCATGAAAAATGAGTAAAACATGTAATTCAAATCATGTCGGTACCTGGGATGATCATGTCAATGCCGACATGATTTTGCAGCTTGTATCTTTAAGGTTTCCTCGTATTTTAAAGTTCTAAGCTCTATTATACAAATTTCTCCTACAAACCATGCCAGTACTGACAAGATTTGTTCTATGCGAATGCTGTCTTTTTCTACAAAATACAAGGGGTTTTGGCCTACTACTCAAAAGTGGGTCCTATCCCACCAATTTACTAGTTTCCGACATGATTGGTCATGTCATCGTCGACGTGATTTAGCTTATGCAAACCATCAATAAAGTTCTTGTACTTCTTCTTTTCATCATCCCTAACGTCTCCAAAGCTTTTTGATCCATTCCTTCATCATCTTGAAGCTTAGATTCTTCAAAAAGTTGCTCCGTCTGAAAACATCCTTGGGTTAAGAAAAAGTGTACAAGACATGCAGTTGAAGAATATTCAAGATCGGACATTCTACCAGCCCATATGACTTAAAAATGTCCAACAATAATGCCTTAGAGCGTGGTCTCAAATTTTGTTGGACCGTGAAATATAAGACAAGTCATGCTACCGAAGAATCGTGGCAATATAACATTCCTAGAAGTTGTACGACCACAAAACGTGCATTGGATTTCAAAATTAAGAGAAAAGGAGTATATTTAAACCTTACCGCTGGTTTACAAATATTCCGTATCTTTTCCTTGGTCGCATTTTTTCATTTCTTTCATCAACGTTTCTTTTTCCCTTTGAAATGCACCTCCGCATTTTCTTTCTCCTTCTCTCTCTCAAGAAAAGCATCATCGTTTTAGGTACAATAAAAGTTGATCTCTCTATTTTTCCAAGTGCTACACAGCCATGACCTCGGTTTGACTTGACTCTGATTGTAGTGGTACAAAACAATGAATCCGACAAGGTGGTGTTTTTGGAAGAGAACTGGATTAGGTTTGGTTCATATGGGTTTATTCATCTTGATGAGGGAAATCCAAAAAAGTAAGTTGCATGAGCTAGGGATGGACATGTTACCGGCGGCGGGATGGAGAAGTTAGGAGAGAAAATGGGATTGGGTGCCATTTTCTCATAGGTGTGGCTAAGATAAGGTGGTGTAATCATCAAGGGTGATAGCTAGGGTGGCAGACGAAGAGGGAGGTGGTGGTTGTTGGTGTTTGGCATCGTGTGTTGGAGTGAGGAAATTTATCTAAAAAGGAAAAAAGGAAGAAAAAAAGGAGAAGAAAAATGTTTGTAGCAGCAGGCCACAATAACTAGATAGTGGAGACGAAGCAGGTGGTGCTAGGTCGTGTAGCTGTATTAGGCGGTCCAGTGGTGGTTGACATGGTGGCACAAGCAGTGGTGGATGGAGTTATGAGCGCATATGTGCTGGGGAAGCAGATATAGTCTACAAGAAGGTGGAGAAGAAGAAGTTGTGTGAGTATACATATTGCTATAGGAAAGCAAGTGGATGGAGAAAGTGATGCGTATAGGGAAGTGAATTATGAAAAAGGATTATGAGGTAATTAATGTTAACTAATTATTAATTAGTGAATTAATTAGTAAGTTAGTTTATTAATATATATTTGAAATCTTATATCAGCCATTTTTTTTGCGTACGAGGTCCGATACGAGCGTGGTTTCTTACGTTGTGCTCGTATTGGAGCCTCTTATGACTTGGCATAGAACTGGAAAACTTTTACAGAGGTAGGTGATATTTCCTCTCACCATATTATGATTGTTACTATAATGTTTAAAACAACATTTTGAACCAATTTCCAATATTAAAATATGATTTTTAATAAATGTAAACCCACATATGATTTATAAATGAATTTTAAAGCATTTCACAATGGTTTTGAATTGGATATCTTTTATATTCTTATGGATGTACTATTTTCTAAAAATCATTAGATTGGGGCCATTTTGATATGAATTGTGAATTGCTTGACATAGACATCTTATATATGTTATATGTATGCTATGATAGATGTATCTATTCTTTTTGGTTGCATGTATGCTTATTTATTTGTTTTGGTTGAAAATGCCGATCGATAGGTGATTTGGTGTTACGAGTATCACATAAGATAAAACTTTGTACACAGAGTTTCATGCATACCGATCGATCTAAAAGACAAAAAATGATGGACCCGGGTATATGCTTCGACTTTAGGATGGACGTTGGATGTTTTAACTTGATTTGTACTTAGCCATTTTTGGTAAAGTACATGACCGAAGTGGTCAGTATTGACCACTGTAGAGTGGTTAGTATTGACCACTATAGAATGGTCGGTACCCATCACTATTGATGATGGCTGGCTAATATTTTCCATAGACGTTGAGGAGGCTTCGAGGATCATGACGTGGTGTTTTATCCATGTGATTGACTCTTGATTTTGATGTTATTGCTCTACAATGATCTATTTCGACTAGTGAACCAATGACATGATGCTTTGACATGACAATGATGATCTTGGAATAATAAAACGATTGCTCTAAAGCTTACGATAGGGTTTGAGAGGTGATCTGATGATGACGACTTAACGGTGGGAGTGGTGATGATGATCCACGAGGGAAAGTTCAACGATAAGGGCTTGTGAGTAGAATTTGTGATTGTGTTCTATTATGGAGATAGCTGGAGTGGAATAACGATTGAGTGCCATTATGAAGACACATGCAAAGGGGTCATCGATAATTTGGAGGTTTCTAGTGTGCTTGTATAGAAGGGGCATATAGGGACGCCCACCTAGATTTGTGAACATATCCAAATCTTTGCGATAGTAGGTTACCTTGGATTTTTGCGATTGAGCCTGCTTCCTAGCCTTATTAATTGGCATGGATTTGACTCTAAAGAAGCAAGGATTTGATTGAGTCCCTAGTTTGCAATTATGCCATATGACTTATCATATATCCAACACACACGAGTGATAGTGAGAATTGTTTGATGGATTCTATGTTTGTTGTGGTTGTCTTTCACTCTAGTTTGCCACACAATGTAGATATTTTTGATCATATATCTAGACATTGGATGTTGTACTTGAATTGTAGTTCACTTACATGGTAATGATAGAGGATGAGCGTGTATCAATTACTATGTGTGAAACCTTTGGATGGAGGGACGGATCAGGTAGATTTTCAATACCCTATGTCCCATATACTACATCGGCTTTCATAGTATTTAGAGATTGTTTATTGTTTTCAATCATTTATCAACCCCATATAATATGCTGGCTTACTATTACTAGAGATAGTTTATCATTTGAGTTTATTTATCAATTGTATAAGCTCTATTACTATTTTGTATAAATTTATTTACCTGTGCACTTTGATTTTGTGGTTCATTTAGTTATTACCATCTCCACTTTGATTTTATGGTTCATTTAGTTATTACCATCTCCACTTTGATTTTATGGTTCATTTAGTTATTACCATCTCCCCTTTTTTATATCAGGATATTTATTATATTTTATTCAATACATTATGAGATATACAACAGGTTCTATGATTGTTTTATTTACTTTAAACTCCTAACAACTATTTTTTCTCTTAGTCTTTGTTTGGCAAGCTACTGTAAGCTTTCGATAAAATCTTTAACGCTCCAAAAAATTCATGAATTTTATGAAAAAATTTCTAAAAGTTTATAAGATCTTATAAATATTACCATCCTACATTAGTCAAGCAATGATGCAGTGCACTATACAAGTATACCGGTTGCTGAAAGTGTTCGACAGTCGTCATATTTGGTATCAAATCTTAGGTTACGTAGTTAACCTAAGTTGATACCATAGTCCAGTAGTGATGGGGTTGGAGTTATCACCCTAGTCTGGATCGAGAGTGTGTGTATATACACAAGAGAAAGCGTTCTTGTTGTATATTTTGATTTTCTAAATCATATATCAGTATTTATAGTATATAAGTGGCATTACACATAGGAGTACCATTGATGTAGTTTTTGTTTATGAGAGACAGATCATTCTTCTTATAGATTAGGAATGATCTGGAATTTGTGAAATACTACTAGGAATTCCATCAATCATTTGAGAAGTGGGCTGGTTCAGTGATCGGTAACCCTGATTTATAGGACATGTTCATTGAGATAGTGTGAAGTATGGTTTGAAACGCCTAAGTTGCTCCTAATCTCAATGGTGCTCAAGTGTAAACGATAAGAGTTGACTTTTCTAAGCCATATAAAGACTACATGCATCTCGGAGGCAGACCTTCCCTAAGAACGTAGTCTGTTGTTTAGATACAAGACTGGATGGATACTTGCAAGAGGATATTTGATGACATGGACTTAAATAGCACTCCGAGGTGGAAGTTACCCACTAAATAACTCCAGGGATGGACAATGAGCTAGCGAAATTCCCTAAGATCTGTGACTCCCGAGGATTAATTAATTAGGATTGGTTCATATTTTCTTTAAAGAGAAGTTTATTCCGATTATTCAAAAGTGATGTTATTTAGGATGTTCGCCGATTTGAAGTAATATGATATGTCAATTTGGAGCATGTAGACAAATTTGATGTACTATCGAAGTACAGTTTGTCTTTTATTTATATTTCACTAAGAAAGAATGAAAATTTTGTCATTGGGTTGTATGATCACCTTGGGAAGCGATCGATTGGTTACAATGACGAGAGCGTTGAGAAGTTGATCTATAAGGTTTTATGACACAAGATCCTGTATCCAGTGTATAAGGACTATCCTGAATTACATAAGTAAGGATAAACAGTGAAAGCATATGCACTGAATGTCGTTCTTGTTCCCTTGAGTTCTCCATCGATGAAAGAGAAGGGAAAGAGCGTCATTATTTAAGGTATGCTTTCCATATATGATCTTCCTATACATGTTTTATTTGATACCGGGGCTTCAAGATCCTTCATATGTAGTGACTTGGTTGATAATTTAGGATTGGAACTCAAAATTATTGGCCGATCTTTGATTGTGACAAACCCTATTGGAGGCTCCACAAGCCTATGTATAGTTTGTACTAGTTAGTTTCATCGAGTCATGGATGCTTTTTTATTGTGATTGCTTTGATTATGGTTTGGATTTGGTATTATTTTAGGTATGGACTGGCTTCGTAAATTTGGAGTGATAGTGGATTGTGAGAAGTCATTAGCGACGGTAGGAGTAGATGATAAGCCATGGTAGTGTTAGGCTGCCTACCAGATGATGAGGTGATAGTTAGCTTTCTATATTCGCTGAATATCCCACACGATGAGTTATCATCAGTGCCTATTGCTAGGGAATACCCATATGTATTTGTGGAGATGATCAGACTTCCGCTACGTAGAGGGAATGAGTTCCATACCGACTTACTAAAAGATGTCACATTGATAATAATACCTTTGAGAAGGATAGTACCTAGAGTCTAGTGAGAGCTCGAGGTGCAAGTGAATGACCTATTGCGATAGAGGGTCATTTGCAGGAGCACATATGTGTATGGTGCACCTACAGTGTTCCTCATTAAGGCGGACGACTCTTTGAGGTTTTTTATTGATTATTATGAGCTAAATGAGGCAACGAGGAATAACTATCCACTCCTATGTATGGATGACTTGTTCGATCGGCTCTATGGTGCGAGGCTATTCTCTTAGTTGGACCTTGCGATGGGGTTTCATCAACTAAGAGTAGCTGAAGATAGTGTGTTGATCACAGTATTTCGTACGCTGTTTGGATTTTTTGAGTGGTTAGTCATGCTGTTCAGACTACATAATGTGCTGGCATACTTTGTTGATCTCATGAACTTTGTTTCGAGGGATCGGTTTTGTGAGTTTGTGCTTGTATTCGTTGATGGCATTTTCATCTTCTTATAGACGAAAGAAGAGCATAAGATGCATTTGAGTATGTGTTGATGGTGTTGAGAAAACACCAATTAGTGGTAAAGTTTCCAAAGTATCACTTCTAGAGGAAGAAAGTGAGATTTTTGGGCCGTGCTGTTTTGGAGCAAGACACTTCCATGGATCCTATAAAGGTTGTGATAGTCCACGATTAGGACAGACCCAGGAGTGCCACAAATGAGTAGTTTCTTAAATTAATGGGATACCATAGTGTTTTATGAAGGACTTCTCTTAGATGGCGGTTAACCAATTTGAAGAAGAGGAATCAGACTTCCGTTTGGAACTCGAGGTGCGATCATGTGTTTGTGGGTCTAAAAGAGATGTTGGCACTAGTGTTAATAGTTCTACGTGGGAATGAACCGTCGATAGTATACAAAGTGCCTATGTTACTAGACTAGGTGTGGTATTAACTTAGAAGGGTATGGTTGTCGCATATGCTAGTAGACATCTGAAATCATATGAGAGGAAGTATCCAACTCATGATTAGAGTTGGCAACAACACTATTTGCTATGAAGATTTGGAGGCACTGTCTATTAGGAGAGAGGTTTAAGTTGTTCATCGACCCTACATTATTAAAATGATTCTTTTCCGGTAGGATATCGACCTTTGATAAGGGAAAAGTAGCCGCTGATTCGAGTTGAAGACATGCCGGTTTGGGACCGATGTTCCTCAAGTGAAAATGACTTGAGTTATCATTAGTTTTGACTTTAGATCTCGATGTGATCTTGAGCCAATGTTGTTCTCTAACATGACTATCGGACCTATTTTAACCTAGCAGATCAGTATTAGATAGAGGCATGATGCTAGACTAGCGGAGATCATGGCTAAGTTAAAAGAACAAGTTGGGTCTGAAGAGATGATGCAGTGTAGACTTGACAGAGATAGCTGGCTCTGCAAGAATGAGATATTGTTTCTTCCCAAGTGGAAGTAGGCACAAATATTGATGGCCATTATTGATGGATTGCCAAGGACCAGAAGAGGACACGATAGAATTTGAGTCATTGTCAATAAATGATGGAGAGTGCTAGGTTTATAGCCATTAAGTTAAGTAAAATGACATCCAAATGGCCGAGTTGTTTATGAAGTGGATTGTGTGATTCCATGATGTGCCAAAGAGCATCGTAAGTGATCGAAACTTGTTGTTCACTAGTCATTTTTGGGGGAATTTATAAGAGGGGTTTGGAAATATTGCATCGGATTGGTTAGATGACATCAAGATTGAACCGGGAACTTTGAAACCTTATAGTCCTATTCGTATTATAATGTGTGATGCGAAACAGCTTAGGAGGAAGACGGTGAAGTGCTAAAGGTTCGATAGAGAGAAAGCAAAGGTGACTGCTTATGGGAGACCGAGGAGAGCATGAGGACCACTTATTCGGTACTCCTCACTTGATAAGATTTTCGTTTATCATTAGCTTTAATATTTGATATCATATTTTATGTTTTATATTAGATAATTTAGTACTCTACATGTTAGGATCGTTATAAATGTTACTTCTGGATGGTTGATATTATATGTGCATGTTTGATATTTGATGGTTGATGTTTGATACGATTACTTATGCTTATTAGGTATACGGGATAGCTATGGTTGATTTTGACTTGTTTGATTTGGGGATTTTGGGGCATAATCCATAAAGTGGGGGAGAGTGTTTATAAAGTAGGGGAGAGTGCAACAATCTGTATTTTATGTATCAAAGATCATAAAATAATATATTTTTTTTAAATTTATATTGGCCCGTATAACATTATACTTAAGTAATGTTGGTAATGAATTTTTCTACCATTAGTAATTTTATTGGATGATTTTGGCTCTAGATTTATTTTCTGGCATTTTCGATAGTTTCACGTATTACATAGATATAAATGCAGCGTTGCACTGGAGAATTTGGACAAAAAGAAAATATCATCTTAGGACACATTCTTGGATTTTGACGAAAATTATACAATTCAAACGTGAAGAATAAGATGAGTCTTGTCATCAAAGAATCGTCACAATCGACATTCCTTGAAGTCATACGGCTATAAAATGTGCATTCGAATTTCATAAATAAGATAAATGGGGGTACATTCAAAACCTAATCCTACTCCTACTTTATAAATGCTTGATATATTTTTTTTGGATGCATTTTCTCTTTCTTCCATTTGTACTTCTTCTTCTTCTTTCCTATGAAACCGACTCTCACACTTTCTTTCTTGTCCTCTTTCTCAATTAAATCATCATCATTTTGGGAAAACTAAAGTAATGTATCTTTATTTTTTCAAGAGCTATGTACTCTCTTTCTCGACCCTAATCTAACCGTGATGGTTGAAAAAAGTGAATCTGATGAGGTAGTGGATTTTGGAGAAGAACTAAATTAGGTTTGTAGGTTTTTTTGTCTTAGTGAGGGGAGTCTGAAAATGTTGGTCACTTTAGCTAGAGATGGATGTAGTGATGGTGGCAAAATGGAAATGCCAGTAGTGAAAATGAGTTTGGGTGTCATTTTCGTACAGGTGTGGCTGAAATAAGGTAGTGGGATCATCGAGGGTGGTGGTCAGGGTGGTAGGAGGAAAGAGAGAGGCTTGCGGCAGTCTTTAGCATTTGGCGACATTTGGTGGTGTGAGGCAATTGCATAAAATGAAAAATAAGAAAAAACATTAGGAGTAGCAGGTCACAATGGGTGGAGGGGGAAGGTCGAGTAAATGGTGCCGGGGTGTGTGGCAGCAGTAAGCGGTCTGGTTGTGGTTGACGTGGTAGCGAGCGGTGGTGGATGGAGTGATGTGCACATGGGTGTAGAGGAAGGAGATGTGTGTTACAGGATGGTAGAGAATTAAAAGTTGATGAGTACAGATATTGCTACAGGAGAGCAAGTGAAGGAAGAAAGTGACGTGTCCAAGTAATGTTAATTAATTATTAATTTGTTAATTAATTGATTATTTAGTTCATTAATATATATTTGTAATCTTATATCATCCATATCTTTTGCATAAGAAGTCCTATTTGGAATTGGTTTCTTGTTTGGCGCTCATATTGGAGCCTTCTATTACTTTGCCCAAGATTGAACAACTTTTATAAAGGTAAGTGGTATTTTATCTCACCATACTATGATTGTTAGTATAGTGTTAAAAACGACGTTTTGAATTGATTTCCAATATCAAATTTTGATTTTTAATACACGTAAACTCATATATTATTTTATAAATGAATTTTAAAGTATATTAAAGTGGTTTTAAAATGGATATCGCATATATTCTTATGGATACTATTTATTGAATACCATTAAATCTAGACCATTTTTAATATGAATCCCAAACTGGTTGATATAGGCATGTTATATATGTTGTATGTATGCTAACAAATGTATATATTCTTTTTGGTTGCATGTGCTTGCTCCTTGTTTTGGTTGGAAGCGCCGATCGATATGCGATATAGTGTTAGGAATTATACCAAAAAGGAATTTCATACATAGTGTTTCGTGCATACCGATCGATGTAAAGGTAAAAATGATGGACTTGAGTATGTGCTTCAAACTTCAGGATAGATGGTGGACGTTTTCATTTGATTTGTACTTAGCCATTTTCGGTTAAGTACACGATCAAAGTTGTCAGTATTGACCATTGTATAGTGGATGGTACACATCGCCATTGATGATGGCCGAATTGGCTAATCTTTGACATGGATGATGAGGAGGCTTCAAGGAGCACTACATGGTGTTTTTTCATATGCCCGACTCTTGGTTTTGAAGTTATTGCTCTACGAGGAGGGATTTTGAGTAGTGAAGCGATGAAATGATGCTTCGACATGCCGACGACTTCGGAACCATAGTGCGAAGGCTCTACGAATTACAATGGGGTCGAGAGGTGTTCCGATGACGATGACTTAATGATAGGGGTCGTATGGTGATCCACATGGACACGTTCAACGATGATGGCTTGTGAGTAAAATTTGCGATTGTATTCCACTATGGAGGTAGCTGTCTAGATTGAGTTCCATTATGTAGACGTGTGCAAAGTGGTCATCGATAACCTCGAGGTTTATAATGTGATCATAAAGAAGAGATATGTGGGGATGCCCACCTGGATTTACGATCGTATCCAGATCTTTACAACAGCATACTACCCTTGGCTTTAGCAATTGTGAGCCTGGTACGTAGCCTTACGAAGTGGCATGGATTCGAGCATCAAAGAAGCTGGGATTCGATTGAGTCCCTGGTTTGTAATTGTGCTATATGAATTATATATCTCACTCACAAGAGTGATGGTGAGAATTGTTTGGTGGATGCTATATTTTCCATGGTTGTTTATCACTTTAGGGTATGAGATGATGTAGATATTTTCAACCGTATACCTACACACTGGATATTGTACTTTGATTGCAGTACACTTATATAGTAGTGGTAGTAGATTAGCATAAATCAATTCTGATGTACTAACTCTTTGGATGTTGGGACATGTTAGCTATGATTTTCTACAGCCTATGCCCCATATACTATATCAACTTTCATAGTATATTGAGATCGTTTATTACTCATAATAGACTATTGTATGATTAGATGTTTTGTGCTTTGCCTTTTATTCTCCCGATTACTCTTAAATGAGTAGACTAGATAGCAAATTTGGATGATATACGATGCTGTATAGATGGACGGTAGGAGCTAATGCTTTCTCATATTTATATGTGGGCTTATATTTGTTTATTCCGTTGTGCAACACTATGGAGCCTTAATAATTTTTGACTTACTATTACTAGAGACAGTTTATCATTTGAGTTTATTTATCATTGTATAAATTCTATTACTATTTTTGTATAAGTGTATGAACCTATGCACTCTGATTTTATGGTTAATTTAGTTATTATTATCTCACAAGTCATATGTTTGTTATGATTATTATATTTCATTCGATGTACTATAAGAGATACGACATGTTATGTGATTGTTTTATTTCCTTTACAACTCTTGACAACTATCCTACATCTGTCGACCATTAACATAGTGCACAATACATATATATCGAGTGCTGGAGGAGTAGGGCAATCATCGATATATATAAATTAAATTTATTTAATAATTTATTTAATTTAATTTAATAATTTAATTAATTCAAAATTTTTACTTTAATTTTATCTTGAATAATTAAAAAGAAATTCGCAACTATAAATCTTGAAATTGGTTATTTAATTTCTCAAAACAATTTTGAAAAATTCAAATATATTTTACAAATCTTATAAAATTTTATTTTATATTTTAAAATTAAACTTTAAATTTAACATGTTTTTTAAATTTTCAAACCTTAATTTGAAAATTAGCCCAAGACCTAAAAAACTTTGGACCTTATATTTAGGCCATCCTTTTGGACTTACTCCACCTATAAGGCCAGACGAGTAGTTAGGGAAGGGAGAATTCTTAATTATCAACACCAAGATTCATTACTATTCTAGATATCCATTATGTAATAACCCGCACCTTAATGGGACCGAATTTCGACTAAATCAAAACCCAATTCCACTAGGATATGGATTGTTGGTTTTGGTATGCTGTAATAAACATAAGCATATCAAAGAGCGATTAATATGATCTCATAGCAAAATTAGAAAGTATTATATAACTCATATATTGACTAAGGCTACTACCATGAAATCAATATTATTCCTTGGATATCTAGTTTCCTTATCAGCACCGAGTAAGAATGAGAAGACTTCACCATCTGTTGTTCCCGACTTGCACCAGCAGCCCGTTCCTCTAAATCTATCATGTGGATTGTAATGATGTGGGAATCAGAACAATATTTTGGTGAGTGGAGAATTGCATACTTTATCCACTACATAATTTATATCGATTGATTCCTATTTCACCGTCATGTCTATTATTTACAGCCAATCGGTTCAATCCTATATGCACATACGATGTGCCTAACCTCCTCTAAGGTATAACTCTATATACATGCGCGCGCGCGCACACACACACACACACACACGCCTATAGAAATATATACTTAAAACTATACTACTCGAAAACCCAACCACTTAATTCTTCTTGAATCTATAGGAAGCAGACCCAATGGCCATTTAATATCTTAGCTCCGAAGTGGGCCCTCTAAAACTTAACCGCTAGACTATCAATCCTAGCTATACTAAATGATGACACCTAGATAAGACTTTATAATATGATTATTGTATTTATAATCTCAACTTCATCCTATACAAAATGCCTCCAACTATAAGCCCAAAGGCTTTTCTAGTCCAACTCTACAACTTACCCTCAACCGTAGGCCAAAAGCCCTTCCTAGTCCTATGCAACTACCGTCAATCATGTCCTAGTCAATGTAAGTGGAAGTACCAAACCACATAATACTTCTTTAATGGCAATTAGGCAGACTCTGATCCTTTAATACCTATACCCTAGGCAGGTCTCATCATTTAATATCATACCAAAGGCGGACCCCTTTTTGATACTCCCTAGTTGACATCGCACAAAATCTCCTCGGCCACTTAATATTTCTTTATGGGAGAAGCGGACTTAGCTACTTAATACCTTAACCCCGAAGCGGACCTCTCCTTTGATTTCCTACTTCCAAGCCTAAATGATGACTCCCAACCATTTAACACTTCTTAAGTAGAAAGGAGGAGGACCCTATAATAGTTACTTAATACCTCTGACCTAGAAGCAGGTCCTAGACGTATCTCTTCCCTACCGATCCTATGGTTGGAGGTATCCCATATCATTAGTAAGTATACACAACTGTTAGTAACCTCTAGGTGAAGGATAGACCTCTATTGTGTAACTCTACTGACCTAACATCCCAACCCACTAAACCAAACTAATCACCAAAAGCCTAAGCGTTGAGCTAGGCCCACTAACTCAAACTCATTTTAACTGTACAGTTAAAGCTATATAATTTCCCACTATGAAAATTATATTAACTTTACATGTATTTAATAGTATTAATACTTACTTGTTTGCTACGCAATCATTACTATTTTATACGCTTATTCCCTATTTTCCTCATTTTCTTCTATGTTTAATAAATGTTAATGGTCTGTAATAATTGGTCACTAATATCAAAATTGGACAATCTCTAATGTATTTATTTACTCTTTTCAAAATCGACCTGTTATGCATTTTCACTTTTCATATGAATACCATATTAAATTCTCTAATCAGTCCTCATTTAATTCCTTTAGCTCCCTACTACCTACAAATTTATTGACCATTAAATTTGTAATTATTTTCCTTAAATTTTGGAATTACTATTCCTTTCATTTTCAACCTCCCTAGCCCTATAATTCATATTCTGTTGATAATTAAGTGTTCTAATCATAACTATTGTGAATATCAATATATATTATGCTATAAATATATTTTTATTTTTAATCGATAAGCGTGGTTACATGTACGTGTGTATACGTATACATACATACATACATATATATATTCATGTTCCTAACTCATTAATTCCTATGCTTAGAAGTTCCCAAACATTAATTTTCACCTTTTAATTCATTAGAGCTATCCTCTCCAAAATGCGTTGTCATTATAATTTTCCGTAAATTACTCCAAAATGAAACTTTTGCTTCATTTAAAATTAAAAGGAATTATCTCTTTTTTATCGAAATAGATAGTCCAAACTATGGAGAACAATATCCATAATTTACACATCTGTTTCCTTTTTGAAATATTCATTATTGTTTCGAACGACACAATTTTTGTACATTTGTGGAGTTAAATACTTTATGGAAATTACGCGGAAGTAGATATAATTAAGTTATAAAGTGATTCCAATAAATTAAAACATTGAAATTCACATTCCGAGTCAATAAGGGAAATCTAATTTACAACGCAATTGTAAATCTGAAATAAACTGTACAACCATAAAATCATCCTACAATAATAAATATTTGAGACAGATTTTAAATATCCAGATTAGGATGTGCATACTATTCCAATTTCCTAACTTATAGAGTACGTAGGCAGAGTTTCAACTAAACGCGCTCATTTAAGCCTACAACTCAATAAGTCTAACATAGGAATAGTAATTAAACAAAATTCAACGATATAAATTTTAATGTTATAAATAAATTATGTAATTTCCCACTCACCTTTCAAGCTTTTCAAATCTCCCAGATCAGAATCTATTCCTTTACTTGACTCCTTTTCCTTTCTAATCCCAAAGAATATATATAACAAGGTATATACATACTATTAGAATTACATATTTGATAATAGATTTTGGGTAAAAGGGAATATGGATTTATAATAATGAAATTTTTATTTTCTGTAGTATTGATTCGCTCCTTCACTTTTATTTTTTGCCCTTCCCAATTACATACATACACACACACACACACACACACACACACACACACATATACAATTAATAGAAATAGTGGAGAAGGGAATTTAGTAGAGCTTTGCTGCTTGGATCAAAAACTATGAGAAAAGAAGTGAGGGGTTAGGGTTGTATTTATAGTCACTCGAATCAACAGTTAGATTAAAATAATCAAATCTAAACTGTTTGGCCAAAGGTCAAACCCTAGCAACCGGTCGACCGCTCTTTTATAGGTAAGCGATCGTTAGTGATCGACCAGCCCAACGAGTGGGTCATTTGATGGAGTTCGTCATTTATTATTATTTATTCCCTTTTCTCGTTTTTTTATTATTTCATTTTGAAAATTTCAACGCTAATTACTTTTTCGTTTGAGCTCTGATCATGAATCAACAAATATGAAAGTTGCTAAGAAAATCACCACGAAAACAATGGTGCAAGTTTCATGGCTAAATTTGATGTTTGTTCAAATTCATTTTTACAGCATAATTAATTATTTATTAGTTATAGTTAATTGTATGGGGTGTTACACATTAGGTAAGTCTATTTCGTTAGTTAGTCTTAAATGTTGTCTGATTAGACTGCATAGATCATTTCGGCTCTGATACGAGCTTTGATAACATCGTTGGAGCTCGGTCAGTTTTCATTAGGTGAAATGGGTGGATTTCAAAATTTTCCCTAACTGGATCATAATGGGCCTATTAAATTTAATGTTTAATACTAAATCCAATCTAGTTGTTCTAACAAATCATATTTATTGCATTCTTGATTAATTTAATCTATGTTAAATAAGTATTGTATTTGGATAATTATGAATATATCCAATATAATCATGTATCAAAATGGTGTGACGTACGTATGAAATATATAGCAATTATGATTGTTAGGTATTTAAAGATAGAAGCAAAACAAAATATTAGATATAGATGTAATCACATCAGAATTTAAAACAAAGAGATAAAGGCGACATAGTTAGTTGGCTCATTCTTCCTCTTCTATAAACATTTAATCAATAATATACCCAATATTTTATAGAAAAGATGATATTGATAATAATATATTTTATGTGATATATAACAACAAAAATAACGTGGTCAATATCTATACATATATTTAGGATCTATATCTACCAAATAAATATTTATTATTTACACACATAGACAGACAAATGGACATACACACACAAAGCTTTAAATTTGATTATTGAACGTAAAATATGCTAAAAATACATACCTAAAAATATAGAATATATGATTTAACAAGTCTAGCATAGTTTGACTAAGTGGTAATATCAAATTTAAAATTGAAGTATCTAATCTTGACTTAGTATAATATATTTAAATTCATAATTACATTGAAGTTAACCAACATAAAATATTTGTAATCGAGTATGTATTTATATTGTAATATATATATGGGTATTGATAAAGTTAGAACAATTTTCAATTGGTTCAAAGCATATCTACATATTACGTTAAATTTTCAGATATGTTTGCAAATACATACAGTCATAGACACACACACACACACACACACATATATAATGTTTCGACCAACTTTTATCTATTTATTTAAAACAAGATTTTATAAAATCAAAACCTCGTATATTTAATTAAGATATCAACACATTCAATCCTTAGAGTTGATTAGAAATTCAAGAAAAACATTTAAATCATTAAAATTGTATACTTATTTAGAATATTATTATATGCAATTTAATACATATATTAATAGCCTGAAATCACAAGTTTATATGGGCGTCTATGCATGCACGTTTATGTAAAGGTTTTAATCCATCAAATTAAAATAGATCATACCATCTAATTAGTTATTTAGATTGTTTTTTAATCCTAAATTAAGATAAGGCAATAACATATAAATAAAATAATTATAATTTTATTGCAAGCAAGAATATAAATCTAATTTAGACTGTACCTCATAGATCTGGCCTATTAGTTGCACTTTGATTTGAAAATTCCTCCATGGACTCCTAAATTGACACCCAAATTTGCTATACTTGGATGAGCCATGCAGCTTTTAAATTTATTTGATGTATTTACTTGATTTGGAGTGGTTTTTGTCATAAGCGGGATAGGGAAATGATGTGATGACTACCCTGCACCATCGATGGTCATATAACTGAATAGTGCGCTACTAGTGCATCCGGTCGATGTAGGATAGCTGTCAAGGAAAAGAGATAAAAGTAAGAAGAGGAATATAAAAGAAGAGAAGAAAAGGAAAGAAAACATCAAACAATTGCATAAACTATCATGTATCTCATATCGCATCAGATAAAATATAATAGTCATTATAGATACAGAACATGCAAGATAATGGTAACTATATAAACTACATAATCAGCGTACATAGGCTCATAAAGTTATACAAAATAGTGATATAGGTTATACAACTAACAAATAAAATCAAATGATAAATGGTCTCTAACAATAGTAAATTAACATTGTCAAGGAACCACAACATCATACAACAAAATAAAAAATAGTAAACTCAAAATATAAATATGAGAAAGCATTGCCACCTGCTAGTCCTTTTGTATAACTTCAAGTGCTATTTACACTTGCTATATAGTCTAATCATTTAAGAGTATCCGAGATAATAAGAAGCAAAGCATAAAATTTCGAGTCAGACAATAGTCTAGTATGAGCGATAAATAATCTTAAAACACTATAAAAGTCAGTATAGTGTATGGAACAGAGGGTATGAAGAAGCATACATAACTTATCAATGCATCCATAGAGTTAGCACATAACATTGAATGTATGCTACTCTATAATAGTCATCATAGGTGTATTATACATCAATGTACTAAGGGTGTCTTGATATTGGTATCGATAATACCAACATTATGTGACATTCCTAAGGTGATAAAAGAAGTTGAATAATATGGGATCCAATATCCATCCTCACATTCACTCACTTAGTGCGTTGGATATATGACATTCGTATGACCTTATCGTCAGACCGAGGACTATTCAACGTCTCAGTTTCTCGGTACTCGAATCAATGCCTTTTAGTAGGTCAGGAACAGGATTGCATACTCCGTAACAATCTAAGGTAAATGGATCTTGTAACAACCCGTGTATTTGGACCATTTAAATTGACAATAATCCACACATGTCAACTTAAATAATACAAAACACGAATCATTATGGGATTATAAATACAAAATGTAAATGAGAATCAATACAACATCACAGACACAGAACAGTCAACAGAATAATGAAGCGGAAAATACATTGTCATAATAGCAGTTCATGAAGCTACTACATGAAGTACAACAATGTCACAACATAAGGTGACTGAAAGGAAATATATAAATGCCCAACAGGCTAGTACATCAATACTAGAATAGAAATAGACTGATAAAGATAAATGCTAAGTCTTCAGCATCTTCAACCAACCTTGATCAACAACTGGATAGCTTCACACTGACCCGAGCATATACAAAAGAGAAACACTCGAGTCAGGACTCAAAATCTTATACAGGATAATCAAGTGCATGGAATAAAGTCCATAACTCAAAGATGAATAAAATAACATCTCTAAGGGTCTGATAAACTATCTATATATACAATAGAATACGATATGTTGATAATGTCTAATCGGTAAAGTACGATATTAAAATAGCGTTAAGGCGTTACCATAATTCCCCTTAACACATTTTATAATGCCATAGTCTATACAGCACCGTAAACCCCACCGCAAACTAGTGGTTATCAGAGGGTACCCCATAGGTATAACATAAAACAAAACATAGTGGTCGCGAATAGGATAATCGGTATGACAAGATACATGAGGCGATACCAACTAGATACTAGTAGTTGCGTGATCCAGACTGATGTTGAGCATAGCCAGCAGCTACCTCAACACTGCGAAATAACACAACCAAATCAAGGGGTGCACCCAAATCGAATCACAAAAGTAATAGATATGGTATCGAAGAAGTGTGTCCGCTAGAGGTGGCGAACCTCAATGGCCTGGCACGGCTCCTGTTTTAGGCATGTCAGGGGTCATCCAATATCGTTCTCTTTCTTCAGTCAACGCGTTCACCAAACCATCCACTTCATTCTGGATCAACACTCCGCGTATAATAGTTATTAAAGTGGTTTTCGGTATCGACAGAGAGTATGTCCATATCCGATCCCGGTCTCTTTAATAACTACGTATTTTTACCCTATGGTCAGTTAAGTTAACGTTTTAAACAAATCAAAGTCCAAAAGTCAAGGTGCATATTTGACTTCCAAAATTTGTCATTTCACGATTCAATTTATTTCAGATATTTAAAACATATTTCCAGATGAAATTTTTAGTTCTAACATTTGAGTTAACAATAAAATTAAGCATTCAAGTTCAATTTAATAAGATCTAAATTTTGCTTATTAAATTTAGTTCATAATCAATGAATTCAAGTTAATGGTCAATTTGGTTCGAATCATTAAATCAAATTCTATTCATTTCAATTCATATTTACATTCACTGCTATAATAAATTTGATTAAATCAATTTCATTAACTAAATTCCTTTTTATCAAAACTTCATTTGATTTGTTTACCAATTAAATTAAATTTCTTTTTAAAGAAACCCGTTTCCATTTATTTGGTTCAATGATCTATACATCACAAATAAGTTATTTCCGAGTTACAAATCAACTCAATCCATATTCCATTTACAATGTCCGGATTTGATTAATTCATTAAATTTAAAATCATTTAAATTTAAATTATCACTAAACTAATCCATAAAACTTTAATTAGTTTTGTATTCCACTTAAGCCAAAATTTTCTTAATCTCAAATTAAATTTATACCAAGTTTCAAATCTATTTAATTAAAACCGAATTTAAATCTAAATCTAACAAATCTAATAAAATTTTAAATTATTAAATTTTAGAACTTACTTGTTTCTAAATCTCATTTCAATTAAATTTGCCAATTCAGTTTATTCAATTAAATAGGTTTATTAATCCGTTCAATAAAATCCATTAATTTATTTCAATTTAATCCATTAATTTATTTCACTTAAATCCATTAAGTTCGTTACTAAATTTCCAAACAAATTGTTAAGTTCATTATTTAATTTAAAATATATTTCAATTTCAAAAATGATTTTTGTTGACCGACCGGGTTTCTTATTTTTAATTATCTATCCTAGGCCAAGTTATTTTAATTGGGTATTTATCATTTCAACCCAATATCATTCAATATAAAACAAAATATAGCAAAGGGAACTTGCAGTGTGATAACTGGGATGGTGTTAAAGTAATTAAACAAGAAATAGAAACCATACATAACAATTCATCAATTTATTAAATAATCCCGAAATAATTGTATTAATTTACATTTGTTATTTATGCAAATTAATATAATTATTCCTAGAATCCGCACTATCATTTCATGTAGATTGAAGATTATTACATTATGGTTTTCACTTGGTGTCCATTATCAAATTTCTACATCAATCATACATTCAAGGGTTCAAAGTGAGGTTAACGCTAATTCCACGTGTCGATTTATTTAACATTTAAAGAGGGTCAAGTTCAACATATATAATCCAATTTACATTGTTAACTATCCTATATCAAATTCAATTTCATATTAATTATTGCTTATATTAACAACCAAATTCAACATCACATAGCAAATTTAGTGTCACAACTATTTACCATAAACCAGCATCAAATCACAATCTATCACGTTAAATCTTTTTAAACAATACATGGCGTTAATTTAGAAATTTTAAATTTTATCAGTACTCAATTTAATTTGTATAGCAATTAACAGGTTTATTTCGACAATTTTAACAATCAACAATTTAATATCCAAATTAATATTAACAACAATTATCACTTGATTATCATCGCATAATAGATTGAGTCATGAATGAAATATTCACCTTACACGGTTAGAGAAGATGACGAAGCACGAAGACGAATAGATGAGATAGACCCTAACAAGCACGACACAAAACTAACACAAACTTCAATCAAACAAATAATTAATTAAAAATTTGTTTATTGCAACATATATCAATTGAATATATGTATTTAAACCATACCAACAACGAAGCAAGATAGATTCGACAAGCTGAATGGAAGCCTAAGTCTCCGAAGCAGTAGCTAAAACAAACACAGTAAAACACTGTCTGTGAGCAATCATTAATTCAAAAGCATATACTGCTTCATAATACAACAATTCCATATATATTTATATATATCAAATGCTGGAATACAGCTGCGACCAAGGCGAGGCACAGTAATGACGGCGAAGCGGGGACGTCGCGGTGGTCGGAGAAGGCGGTTGCGGGCTGGGGTTCGGTTGGGGTCACTGGCGGGTTCAGGTGGTCGGCGGGTTCGGGTGGTCGGCGGGTTCGGCCCAGCCTGGGTTGGGCTGGTTGGATGGTGGCAGCGAATGCGGGTTGGAGCAGTGGAGTGGGAGGTCGTTGGCGCTGCGGGCTGTGTCAGTGGGATGGGAGGAGGCGGACTGTGGGCAACGTGGGACGCGGGAATATGGACGGTGGGCAGTGGGACGCGAGGAGGCGTGGCGGAGTGGGACGCGGGGAGGCGGACTATGGCATGGCAGAGGCGAGCGAAGTGGTGGTGGAGGCGGGCGAAGTGGTAGTGGCTGAGGAGAGAGTGGACGTGCATGGAGTGGGTTTCAATTTTTTTTCTGGAGGGAGACAAAAATATAAGCAGATTTATGAAGAGGAGGGAGAGAGAGTATGTACCAGAGAGTTTGAGTGCGAAGTGAAAAATCAATTAATGTAGTGGGCAGCTGATATATATAGATATGTTTAGAGTCCCAAGGTCACATCAATGATGTTCTTGGTAAACATGATGGCTATTGGGTTTCCAAGATAGCTGAATAGTCAAAGACTCCTAGAATACTGAACAGTGTAGAAAGTTGGGTACCGGTTTGTACTGCGTAACGGACCAATTTGTACTACGTTAAACAATTATAATTCGTAACGCCGAACTCCGATTGACAAAAATATATATACCATTTTGATCAGCGCGACGAGGCGGACACAACGGTATGAAGATATTGATGGTTTGACATTGTTTGCGAAGTGGTTAATCTTATTGAACCATTTGCTCGAGCAAACAATTTAACTATCAATTAAAAGCGAAATTTGACGAAACGAAATGCATCGTCATCATCATAATATTTTTCTTATGCAACATTGTGAAAAATATTTGAGTTCGGACGATAGAAAATTTACACATAAAATTTAAACTAATATGTAAATGTGACGAACGAAATTTACTTCAATATTTTTCAACGAAATTTGGCATACGCCTATGTCTATCTAGACGCATTCCAAATGTAAAGTTTGAATAGCAACGGAATTTGTTTGTGAAAATTCGAATTTCTATACTAGTATACGGTTTTAAAAATTTTAAATTGGGTCTGAATTTCAGGGTCGTTACAATCTCCCCCACTCAAAACTTTTCGTCCTCGAAAAGGAACAATGTAATGAGTAAAAGTATAGATAGAAGAGGCACGATTGATATATAATAGATTATGGAACAGAATATAGAATATAGAATGGAGTTTACCTTCAACAAACAATTCTGGATTAGAATCCCGAATACTCTCCTCAGTTTCCCAAGTACAATCACGATCATCGGGACTCCATTGGACTTTGACTAGGCTGATGGATTTTCTTCTAAGCTGCTTCGTATCCCTATCAAGAATACAAAGTGGTCTCCTCCCTATAGTCAAATCCGGCTCAATATCAACCTCATCTAACTGAGCAATAGGAATGGTCATGGATGGATCATGTACAACCTTCCAAAGATGTGAAACATGGAATACGTTGTGCACGCCCTCAAATTTCTCTGGCAGTGCAACTCTGTTGGTTAGTGTACCAATCCTCTCAGTGATAGTGAATGGTCCAACAAACCTAGGAGCGAGCTTCCCTCTTCGACCAAATCGAATAACATTCTTCAAAGGTGATACCTTAAGAAATACCTCATCCCCAACCTGGAATTTTAAATCTCTTCTACGCCTATCTGCATAGCTCTTCTGCCTATCCTGTGCGGTCTTCATCTTTCTTCTGGTCTCATTAACCTTCTCGGATGCTTCTATAATCATATCTGGGCCAAGAATTAATCGATCACTAGGCTCAATCCAACAAGCTGGCGATTTGCATGGCCGTCCATATAAAGCTTCGAATGGTGCCATATCGATACTTGCCTGATTATAAAGATAGTTAAATTTCAATTCAATTTTACTTATTTAAATTGAAAATTCTGATTTACCTGATAATTGTTATTATAAGTGAATTCGACCAAATGGAGATGGTCTTCCCAAGATCCACCGAAATCAATAATGCAAGCTCGGAGCAGATCTTCCAAAATTTGATTTACCCTCTTAGTTTGGCCATCTGTTTGAGGATGATAAGCTATGCTCAGATTCAGTTTAGTGCCCAAGACGTCCTGAAATGCCTTCCAGAATTTACTAGTGAACAAAGGATCTCTATCGCACATAATACTAGATGGAACTCCATGAAGTCTAACAATCTCTCTCGTATAACTCTCGGCCAAACTCGAAGCAGTACGAGTGGTCTTAACAGGAATAAAGTGAGCAGATTTGGTCAACCTATCAACAATCACCCATATGCGCTCGTTACCTTTTCTGGTCCTCGGTAATCCATCAATGAAGTCCATAGAAATCTGATCCCATTTCCAACACGGAATCTCTAGGGGTTGAAGTAATCCTGCCGTCTTCCGGTGATCGGCCTTGACTTGCTGGCAAGTGGTGCATCTACTGACATATATAGAGATATCTCTCTTCATCCCACTCCACCAATATAAACGCTTCATATTCCGATACATCTTGGTGACACCAGGATGAAATGAAAGTGATGACTGATGGTTCTCTGTAAGAACTTCTTGTCTCAATCCATCGACATTAGGAACACAAATACGGTTGTCAATCCTCAGAACTCCGCTACTATCTATCTGTGCTCCCATTTTACTGTCAGCATTTCCAACTCTTCCAAGAACTAACTCCTTTATGCGATAGAGCAAGGTGTCCTCATATTGCTTAGCTTTGATGCGATCCATAAGAGATGGGGAGATAATAAGCTGAAATAGCATGCCTTCTATAAGATTACAACATGAAAATGCTTTGCTACGGCTCAAAGCATCAGCTACAACATTTGCTTTCCCCGGAGTATAATTTATGTCGAGATCATATGCAGCTAAGAATTCGAGCCATCAGACTTGTCTTTGGTTCAAATCCTTCTGAGAGAAGATATACCTCAAGGACTTATGATCAGTGAATAACTCAAATTTCGTTCCTAAAAGATGATGCCTCCATAGTTTCAAAGCAAATACAACTGCAAGAAGCTCTAGATCATGAGTTGCATAGTTTACTTCATGGGTCTTCAACTGACGACCAGCATAAGCAACGACCTTACCATTTTGCATCAAGACAGCGCCTGAACCTTCTCGACAAGCATCGATATAGACAATTAATCCTTCACTCCTGTCAATTACGCCAGAACCGGGGCTGAAGTTAACTTACATTTCAACTCATTAAAAGATGATTCGCACTTCTCACTCCAAATAAACTTGACATCCTTTCTAGTTAAAGCAGTAAGTAGGGCAGAAATCCGGGCAAAGTGCTCAATAAATCTACGATAATAACCGGCTAAGCCCAAGAAGCTACGAATCTCTGTAGGAGTTTTGGGTGTCTCCCAATCCTATAGATAAGTTTCCAAATTAGAAAGGAATAAGATGGATCAAATAGAAATAACGAATAGGATAGAACTTACATTGATTACGACGATCTTAGCTGGATCGACCGAAATCCCATTTTCAGAAACAATATGGCCAAGGAATCATACTTCGTCTCGCCAGAAGTGGCATTTCGAGAACTTGGCTTTAAGCCGATGATTTCGAAGAGTTTCCAGAACATAAGAGAGAGGTGTCTCATGCTCTTTCTCATCTTGGGGGAAGACGTGAATATCATCAATAAAGACAAGAAAAAACTTGTTAAGGACATCACGAAAAACTCGATTCATCAAGTCGACGAAATAAGCAGGGGCATTGGTTAACCCGAATGGCATAACCAACCATTCATAGAATCCATTCTCGGTACGGAAAGCTGTCTTATGGATACTATCTTCTGCTACTCTGAGTTGGTGGAACCCAGTAGCTAGATCAAGTTGTGAGAAGACTTTAGCTCCATGGAGCTGATCGAATAAATCATTTATGCGGGGCATCGGATAACGATTTTTGACAGTGCGTTTGTTTAGTTCTTTGAAATCAACACACATGCGAAGAGATCCATCTGATTTGGCGACAAATACAACTGCAGCGCCCCATTCAGAACAACTTCTCCTAATCAAACCCTTAGCAAGCAAATCATCAATTTGAGTTTTTAGTTCAACCTTTTCCTTAGGATCCATCCTTCTGTGAGTGAGAACTATGGGAGTAGCTCCAAGAATAAGGTCAATGCGGAAATTGGTCTCCCGTTTAGGCGGTAGAGAGTTGACCTCTCCAAATACATCGGGAAATTTCTAAACAATAGGAGTGGTACTAAGATCATCCGGGTGTGCATCAAGAGAGAATATGAAGCTTCCGGCATATTTCTGAGGTGATTTGCATTCAATGACAAGCGGTTGGCCCTTGTTATTAACTAGAGAAACAGAACAAGCTTTGCAAGAAATAACAGCATCGAATTTTCTTAACCAATCAGCACCAAATAAGATGTCAAATGCTACGAAGCCAAGCACATAAAAATCCCAAGTGATTGGTATCTTCCATACAAAAGCACAACCTCTTTACAAATTCTACTGAGGTTGGCAAGTCCTCCAATAGGGTTGGAGACACATAAGGAAGTAGTAGTAAGAGTAGGTTCTAATTTGAGCTTACTACAAAGATCAATAGATATGAAGCTATGAGAAGCACCAGTATCGAATAATACCCTAACAGGTAAATCATGTAATGAAAAAGTACTTCGTAAGGTACCTTGGCCATCCTGAGCAGGTGGTGGAAGTGGTGTAGGAGTGGTGATAGCAAATACTCCAGATGGTGTGCCTCTCTTCCTCAATGGGCAGTCCTTCATGAAGTGACCAGGCTGGAGGCAGGCATGGCATAAATCACTCCTCATCTGAGAAGGTGGTGGAATAGCAGCTCCGGTAGATGGACAGCTATTGGCATAATGACCCTTCTTATCGCATTTGAAGCAAGTGATATTAGCAAGGTCGATTGGGCTTTTCTGCGCATATCCTAATCCTGTAGTCTTTTGCCAAGCTTTCTTTTGTTGATCAAAGTTCATCTTCCTCTTTACAAGATGGCTAGAAGAGGACTGAGTAGGAGTGGCCTTGGCAGTGGGTCCCCTTGGCTTTGCCTCGTATCTAAGAGCATAATCAACAAGCTCTGTGAAGGTGTAGTGAGTGTGGCCAGTAAGCAAGTCATAATACTCTGGTCTAGCTCCCAAAATGAATTTCTCGTTCTTCAGAAGTGGTGTATCAATCAAGCCAGGTCCGAACTTTTGAGAGTTCGTTGAATTTCCTCTCATACTCAGAAAAGGTCATACTGCCTTGCTTAAGATCCATAGAATCTCTATAAAGTTGGGTTCTCCCAGCAGCTGGCATCCATTGTGCCGAGAAAGTATCCCTAATCAAAAGATAGACTATATGAATAACATTCCAGAGATTGAAAGAAGAATTTAGACTACGAAATCCAAACAAATTTATACCTAAACTAGGCCCAAGTGATGGTGTTCTCCTCGATACGAGAAGTAACGGATTCCCACCAATCTTGTGTGGCATCCTGAAGTTGCCAAGCAGCAAGCTGACGCTTCTGATTATCACTGATTTCAAATCCAGAAAATATCTTCTCTAAGCCTTTGAGCCATTGCCGAGCTTCGATAATGCTCTCGGATCCAGAAAACTTAATACCCCCCAGCTGTGTATACTCCTTACTAAGAGTGGTGAATTTGACTGGAGCTGGGGCGGCAGGTGCAGCCCGGGCAGGACCGTTGTCTCTTCCTCCCCTATTGTTTCTTCCGGTACTCATCCTGAAATATCGAAAGAGATTTAGAACCAAGGATAGAAAAATCATAAAGCTTTAAGAAGAATCAAATTGACGAGTCAAAAGAAGTTTGAATTAAAAGGATCTGGATATTAAATCGATTCTCCTCATTCTAGGGTATTGATACCCTATCTCTAATGAGTTTATATAACCCCAAACTAAGGTTTTTAGGAAAACCAAAGCTCTGATACCAACTGTAACAACCCGCATATTTGGACCATTTAAATTGACAATAATCCATACATGTCAACTTAAATAATACAAAATACGAATCAGTATGGGATTATAAATACATAAATGTAAATGAGAAACAATACAACATCACAGACACAGAACAATCACAGAATAATGCAGCAGAAAGTACATCGTCATAATAGCAGTTCATGAAGCAACTACATGAAGTACAACAATGTCACAACATAAGGGGACTAAAAGGAAATAGATAAATGCCCAACAGGCTAGTACATCAATACTGGAATAGAAATAGACTGATAAAGATAAATGCTAAGTCTTCAGCATCTTCAACCAACCTTGATCGGCAACTGGATAGCTTCAGACTGAACCGAGCATATACAAAAGAGAAACACTCGAGTCAGGACTCAAAATCTTATACAGGATAATCAAGTGCAGGGAATAAAGTCCATAACTCAAAGATGAATAAAATAACATCTCTAAGGGATCAATAAACTATCTATATATACAATAGAATACGATGTGTAGATAATGTTTAATCAGTAAAGTACGATATTAAAATAGCACTAAGGCGTTACCATAATTCCCCCTAACACATTTCATAATTCCATAGTCTATACAGCACCGTAAACCCCACCCTAAACTAGTGGTTATCAAAGGGTACCCCATAGGTATAACATAAAACAAAACATAGTCGTCGCGAATAGGATAATCAGTATGACAAGGTACATGAGGCGATACCAACTAGGATACAAGTAGTTGCGTGATCCGGACTGATGTTGAGCATAGCCAGCAGCTACCTCAACACCGCGAAACAACACAACCAAATCAAGGGGTGCACCCAAATCCAATCACAAAAGTAATAGATATGGTATCGAAGAAGTGTGTCCGCTAGAGGTGGCGAACCTCAATGGCCCGGCGCGGCTCCTATTTTAGTCATGTCAGGGGTCATCCAATATCGTTCTCTTTCTTCAGTCAACGCGTTCACCAAACCATCCACTTCATTCTAGATCAACACTCCACGTATAATAGTTATTAAAGTGGTTTTCGGTACCGACAGAGAGTGTGTCCATATCCGATCCCGGTCTCATTAATAACTACATATTTATTACCCGATGGTCGGTTAAATTAACGTTTTAAACAAATCAAAGTCCAACAGTCAAGGTGCAAATTTGACTTCCAAAATTTGACATTTCACGATTCAATTTATTTCAGATATTTAAAACATATTTCCAAATGAAATTTTTAGTTCTAACATATGAGTTAACAATAAAATTAAGCATTCAAGTTCAATTTAATAAGATCTAAATTCCGCTTATTAAATTTAGTTCATAATCAATGAATTCAAGTTAATGGTCAATTTGGTTCGAATCATTAAATCAAATTCTATTCATTTCAATTCATATTTACATTCACTGTTATCATAAATTCGATTAAATCAATTTCATTAACTAAATTCCTTTTTATCAAAACTTCATTTGATTTATTTACCAATTAAATTAAATTTCTTTTTAAAGAAACCCGTTTCCATTTATTTGGTTCAATGATCTACACATCACAAATAAGTTATTTCCCAGTTACAAATCAACTCAATCCATATTCCATTTACAATGTCCGGATTTGATTAATTCACTAAATTTAAAATCATTTAAATTTAAATTATCACTAAACTAATCCATAAAACTTTAATTAGTTTGGTATTCCACTTAAGCCAATTTTTTCTTAATCTCAAATTAAATTTATACCAAGTTTCAAATCTATTTAATTAAAACCGAGTTTAAATCTATATCTAACAAATCTAATAAATTTTTAAATTATTAAATTTTAGAACTTACTTGTTTCTAAATCTCGTTTCAATTAAATTTGCCAATTCATTTTATTCAATTAAATAGGTTTATTAATCCGTTCAATTAAATCCATTAATTTATTTCAATTTAATCCATTAATTTATTTCGCTTAAATCCATTAAGTTCTTTACTAAATTTCCAAACAAATTGTTAAGTTCATTATTTAATTTAAAATATATTTCAATTTCAAAAATGATTTTTGTTGACCGATCGGGTTTCTTATTTTTAATTATCTATCATAGGCCAAGTTATTTTAATTGGGTATTTATCATTTCAACCCAATATCATTCAATATAAAACAAAGCATAGCAAAGGGATCTTGCAGTGTGATAACTGGGATGGTGTCAAAGTAAATAAACAAGCAATAGCAACGATACATAACAATTCATCAATTTATTAAATAATCCGAAAATAATCGTATTAATTTACATTTGTTATTTATGCAAATTAATATAATTATTCTTAGAATCCACATTACCATTTCATGTAGATTGAAGATTATTACATTATGGTTTTCACTTGGTGTCCATTATCAAATTTCTACATCAATCATACATTTATGGGTTCAAAGTGAGGTTGGCGCTAATTCCACGTGTCGATTTATTTAACATTTAAAAGGGGTCAAGTTCAACATATATAATCCAATTTACATTGTTAACTATCCTATATCAAATTCAATTTCATATTAATTATTGCTTATATTAACAACCAAATTCAACATCACATAGCAAATTTAATGTCACAACTATTTACCATAAACCAGCATCAAATCACAATCTATTACGTTAAATCTTTTTATACAATACATGGCGTTAATTTAGAAATTTTAAATTCTATCAATACTCAATTTTAATTTGTATAGCAATTAATAATTTTACTTGAACAATTTTAACAATCAACAATTTAATATCCAAATTAATATTAACAACAATTATCACTTGATTATCATCGCATAATAGATTGAGTCGTGAATGAAATATTCACCTTGCGCGGTTAGAGAAGATGACGAAGCACGAAGACGAATAGATGAGATAGACCCTAACAAGCATGACGCAAAACGAACACAAACTGCAATCAAACAAATAATTAATCAACAATTTTTTTATTGCAACATATATCAATTGAATATATGTATTTAAACCATACCAACAACGAAGCAAGATAGATTCGACAAGCTGAATGGAAGCCTAAGTCTCCGAAGCAGTAGCTGAAACAAACAAAGTAAAACACTGTCTGTGAGCAATCATAAATTCAAAAGCATATACTGCTTCATAATACAACGGTTCCATATATATTTATGTATATCAAATGCTGGAATACAGCTGCGACCAAGGCGAGGCACAGTTATGACGGCAAAGCGGGGACGTCGCGGTCGTCGGAGAAGGCGGTTGCAGGCTGGGGTTCAGTTGGGGTCGCTGGCGGGTTCAGGTGGTCGGCGGGTTCGGATGGTCTGGGGTTCGGCTGGGCCTGGGTTGGGGTGGTCGGATGGTGGCAGTGAATGCGGGTTGGAGAAGTGGAGTAGGGGGTCGTTGGCGGTGCGGGCTGTGTCAGTGGGACGCGGGGGAGGCGGACTGTGGCGACGTGGGACGCAGAGAGGCGGACGGTGGGCAGTGGGACACGGGGAGGCATAGCGGAGTGGGACGCGGGGAGGCGGACTGTGGCGTGGCAGAGGCGGGCGAAGTGGGTGGTGGAGGTGGGCGAAGTGGTAGTGGGGAGGAGAGGGTGGACGTTCATGGAGTGGGTTTCATTTTTTTTTCTGGAGGGAGACAAAAATATAAGCAGATTTATGAAGAGGAGGGAGAGAGAATACGTACCAGAGAGTTTGAGTATGAAGTGAAAAATCAATTAATGTAGAGGGTACGTGATATATACAGATATGTTTAGAGTCCCAAAGTCACAACAATGATGTTCTTGGTAAACGTGATGGCTATTGGGTTTTCAAGACAACTGAATAGTCAAAGACTCCTAGAATTCTGAACAGTGTAGAAAGTTGGGTACCGGTTTATGCTGCATAACGCACCAGTTTATACTGCGTTAAACAATTATAATTCGCAACGCTGAACTCCGATTGACACAAATAAATATACCGTTTTGATCGGCGCGACGAGGCGGACACAACGGTATAAAGATATTGATGGTTTGACATTGTTTGCGAAGTGGTTAATCTTATTGAACCATTTGCTCGAGCGAACAATTTAACTTTCAATTAAAAGCGAAATTTGACGAAACGAAATGCGCTCATGATCAAAATATTTTTCTTATGCAACATTGTGAAAAATATTTGAGTTCGGATGATAGAAAATTTACACAAAATTTAAACTAATATGTAAATGTGACGAATGAAATTTACTTCAATATTTTTCAACGAAATTTGGCGTATGCCTATGTCTATCTAGACGCGTTCCAAATGTGAAGTTTGAATAGCAACGGAATTTTTTTGTGAAAATTCGAATTTCTACACTAATATACGATTTTAAAAATTTTAAACTGGGTCTGAATTTCAGGATCGTTACAGATCTCATCACACATAAGCTTACTTCATGAGTACAGGTCGAACCTAGAATATCAATGACCCTTTTGCACACATCATTTATAGCAAAGCTCATCCTGGAACTATCTTTACAATCTGAAGTCATCGTGGTTGGGAACTACTCTGGACAACCATCATAAGTCATAAAGTGTCATCATGCGTCCCTTAACCTTCCACCAGTAGTTCCTTCTCTTTATGACTCTTATTCTACTACTCTACGTCTCGAAGTACAACTATCCATTATAAAAGCCATCACTTCCCATCATGGAATCATTATCGAACTATGAAGTCATCATGTCAAAGCATCGTACCTTCGCTCCATCACTAAAATCACTTGTCGAAGAACAGCAACTCTAAAATCAAACGTCAAATGAACAAACAAACCATCATGTAGTGTTCCTCGAAACTCTCTACCATTCATGTCAAAATTGGTCAAATCGGCCATCATCGATAGTGATTGATATCGATCACACCAGAATAGTCGATAACAGCCACTTTGGCCATGTACTTAACCAAAACTGGTTAAATACAAACCAGTTGAAAATGTCGGGAATCCATCTCAAAATTCAAAGCACATCCTTAAGTCCATATTCCGTCCCCTGATTAATCAGTGTGGACGATACTCTGTGCACGAAATCCCATCCTATAGGATATTCTAATGATATATCGCCTTCGAACGACATTTTCAACCAAAACAAGCAAACTAGAATACTTGTAACCAACAAGCATACTAACCTCTATGATAGCCTATATACGCCTATAATAACACAACAAAATACATCCAACACATCAATGGGGGATAAATGTAAAAAATAGCCTAAATCTATCAATATCCTTAAAATAGCGCTTTAGTGGAAAAAAATGATTTTTGATTCAAAACCATTTTTTTAAAACACTTTTATTTCTCTTTATAAAATAAGCTACAAGTTTAATTATTTAGAAATCACATTTCAAAGTTAGAAAACATTTCAAAACATCGTTTTAATACTATACTAAAAATCATAGTATGGTGAGAGACAATATAACTCACCTCGATCAAATCTGTCTGAACTATCAATTGGTCGTAGAGCTCTCCACCACGTGCGCAAAGTAAAAAAAAGTCCAAAACAGACCTCATATGCAAAAAAATATGAATTATACAGGTTTCAAGATTATTTTAATTATTAACTAACTTAATTAATTACCTTATTAAAGCTTTTTTCCCCAATTTGTTCTACTATACGTCCACCTGATACACTACCAACCCCAAACTATTGCATTAATCTATGATTTCTCCCCTATTACTCCGTGAAACTTTGCAACACTACCTCCAACGAACTCCACGTCACGTGCTCTTCACCTCGGACCCAACCGTGTAAAGCTCGACTGCTTCTATGATATCGCATCTACAGGTCGAAGCTCACCATGGTCAAAGATGCATTTTGCTCTATGGAATCAAGGTTGACAAAACTTGGTTGGAACATAAACATCGTCAAGAAAATAATAATCAAAGTCTTTGTTTTGCATATCGTTGATTCAATCTTTGGCAAAAGCAAACCCTAATCTATGGCCAAAAATGTCGGTCTCCGCCAAACACAATCGATCAATGTTCCTCCATGGTTATCACTAAGATCTCCTCGATACGGCTTTAATGTAAGTAGCTTCATATTTTTTTCATGGAGTGGATTGCTTGAAATTAGTTTTTGAAGAGATTTGGAAAGATGCTGCCATTATTTTTGTTCACTACTCAATGGAAGAGTGGATGATACCAAACAATGACGGGTTAAGAGAATGGGTTTTGGGTGTGGCTTATTTATATAGAAAATATATTCAATTTATTTAATTACTCAAATAAAACATCATGCATTTTGGGCTCGTATGATCAAATGACGCATACAATCACAATGAAACTCGTCTGCCAACATCACCCCATTTGTCTAGTCTCAATGGTGTAATTTTTTTTGCTATCTGAGACAGCACTCTAGGCTCACGCTTTTCAAGGCTGTTTCGACCATTGGATTGTTCAATCTCTAAATATAGCGATTGTTATACTCATTTCAGTTCGCTACGTCGATACGAACTGAATGGAAATGGTCTAGAGTCCTGATTCAATCGTATGTAAAAAAATACATTTCTAGGATTGTTGATTAATTAGCGATTTAATATTTAAATATCTAATCTTTAAAAGTATAGGTCATTACATTATCCCCTCCTTAAAAAGAATTTACGATTTATACACATCTCATATTTAAGGCATCTCATTTCTAAGGACAACCAAACATATATTATCAACTTTACACTATAGATGTTACATACCTCTTTTATAGCAAGAGCATAGCATTTAGATGTGAACGGGTAAGCATCCAAATAGCCAACACTTACTTCCATGTACCTGATCAAGTACTCAATAGAAGGGATTAATTAAGCACAATAGTAGCATCATAATATAAATAAACATACTAAATCATATGTGTGGCAATCATCTCAAATTAACATACTATATCAAACCATAATGATCCGCATGTTTAATAACCATAAATATAAGTAATCGCGTCAAATGCCAAAAATCAGACATCAAATAGGCACATAAGTTCAAACATCAAATAGTAATCCATGCTTATCCTAACATGCAGGATACTAAACTCTCTAGCATAGTACATCAAATATGATTTCGAATATGAAAGATGGCGAAAAATAGCAATCTCATCAAGTAAAGAGCTCTAGATACGGTCCTCGTGCTCTTCTTGGTCTCTCATATGCAATCACCTTCGCTTTCACTCCACTGAACCTTTATTACTGCATTGCCTTCCTCATAACTTGTTTGGTATCACGTCTATTAATATGAATAGGCCTATGAGGTCTTAAAGTCTCAAGTCAAGTTTCAATATCATCTAATCATTTTGGGGCCAAATTTCCAAACGCCCCTTTTAAGTTCTCCCAAAACCCACTAGTAGACAACTAGTTTCTACCGCTTATAATGCTTTTGGCATACAATGAAATCACACTATCCATTCCCATTCCATTTGGGAATCTAAAATTGTTGTAGTAAGCACTTGGTTACTTCATCCCGACCAACACCAAGGCCTCACTCCACTCAATCATCTCGAAGCCTCACTCCACTATGACCTTCTCTAGGTCTCTTTTCATCTAAGCCTTCTTAAGGCACCCCTCGAAGTCTCACTTTGGTATGACCATTTCAGAAGTCTCACCCCATCATGATCACCCCCGAAGTCTCACCTTGCTATGACTATCTCACAATCTCTCTTCATTTTGGCCTCCTTACAACTATCCGCGAAGTCTCACTTTAGTATGACCATTTATGAAGTCTCACCTCATTAACAATCAGTCCCGGAGTCTCACCCCACTATGATTATCTCATACTCCCTCTTGGATACATGACAGCTCAATCAACAACCTCTTCGGTCGACTGCAACTCATGCCATAATCAGATCTGGTGGCATTTCAGTTACCTATCTCATGGGTGTTATCCTCTTAGGACAAGGTCCAAGGTACACTGGTAAGGGTCCTTACATACCCTTGCCCTGAAGAACAACCACCATATCTAGAGTTATGAATAATCCCTTCGGCATCTTGACTCGATCTGAAGCCGCTCATGCTCCTCTACATCGTTTCACCTTTATTTTCCTATGCTCATTGGGTTTCACATTCCTCAAAGACATAACTACTGGTCCAGTACCTCTAAACAAATCGATATGGAACTCTACCCTATATGGTGGAAATCTGGTTACTTCATCGAATGTGTCTAGATGCTTTCTAGCTATGGGCATAGATAACAACTCATCATATGGGATATTGAGCGAATATAGAAATCTAACCATCACCTCATCATCAGGTGGGAAACCAAACACTACCTTCTGCTCTTCGTCTGTCCTTATTGTACCTAACGGCCTCTTACAATCCACCACGATTCTATACCCCTTCAACCAGTTAATTCCTAAATTATAATATCGAACCTAATTAAACCTAAAACAAATAAATAAACATCCATGACTCGATACGGCAAAGTCTCGACAAATCATCGAGTTGGCTAAGCCCTAAAAAAATTCATTGCAATTAAAAGGTCAGTCAATAATTTCGGGTCTTGATCCGAACCTATCTACGAATCACTAGATATAAACGAAAGTGACTCGACGTCAAATAAAATACACATGAAAAATCATAAATGTAAAGCATACCCTTGATGGTAATGCCATTTCCTTATCTTACGTTGATGGATCACTCGATGAATTCGGAATGGCATTCAACACATATGCTTCCATTATCTGCCCTTACTCCACTTGTTCGAGATAATACTTCAATACTGGATAGAAGCTCTCACATCGTAAAGTTTTATCAGATAACTTTTGAAAGCTCTTGTCACAATTGCTTTTTGAGATGACCGCTCAACCTAATGATGAATTCTTCATTCTTTCTTAGTGGAGTATCAACGGAAGATACATCGTACTCCAACAGCACATTAAATTCAGTCACACACTCCAACTCAGACATATCGCCTTACCTCAAGTTGGCGAACTGCCTAAACAACACCGTTCTTCGAATTGAATTATGAACTAATCTTAAGTTAAATAGTCCTTGAAAATCAAAGCTATAAGGCCACTCCACCAATTCATTGCTCGTCCTTGGAGTCATCTATAGATTAACTTCAACCGCATTGAATCATCTAACTCCAAGTCATAGAAGATTCTTCGTAAATATCATCCCATCTTGTACCTCAATATTCAATCCTATTCCAAGGAATTGTATGCCTCTTGGACCTATAAATTCTTTATCTAACTCGACAAAGTCAACTCTAAGCATTTGCACTTAAGTAACAAAATCATTTGGTGCAACTTAGGCAATCCAGGGTGATGTTTTACACCATCTTAGCGAACATAGTCTATAAATCGAAGGTAGTGGTCCCCTATCCTATCCTCTCCTCAACTCCCGGTCGATAGCAAAAAAATTAGTATGCCAAATCACTCTTAGTATATAGTAAGAATGATCAGTCTCTCGTAGAGAAAACTACATCAATAATACTCATTTGTTTATATACTATATATATACTACTAGTTTTGAAAATTAAAATATATAACAAATAAAACTCCTACTATACCTCTTCTGGATCACAGTATTAACTCAGGTTAATCATGTAACCTAAGCTCTGATACCAAATGTGACGATTGACCTACACCATCAATGATCATATATCTGAATCGTGCGCTACTAGAGCCTCTGGCCAATATAGGAAGATTGTCAAGGGAAAGAAATAGAAGTAAAGAAGAGGAATGGAAAATAAAAGAAAAGAATAGAATAGAAGAAAAGGAAACAAAAATCAAACAACCTATCTGTCACGACCCGACTTTCTACTCCCAGAAAATCGCATCATGAATTAAGAAAGAAAGGGATAGAAGAAGAAAAGAAAGAAGAGAAAGAAGAAACAACACTAGAATCTCAACAGCGGAATGAATAAATTATATTAATAACATAAGTATTTACATAATATACAATATCAATCAGAGATACACAACGACACATCACATATACTAGACAGTTATAAACACCTGTCTAGTATTTACAACTCAATACAAACACAATACAGAGAAAACACAGCGGAAAACTATATCTAACGCAGAAGCCTCCTGCTCCATTGCTCCACCATTATTCGTCAAAGCAATCCTGAATTCTAACCTGAATTCCCTTGGCTACTCGTAAAAATTTGAGTACCCAAGAGTTTATGAAAAACAAAAATAAACTCCGGGTCAGACATGGGTCTGGTGTGAGTAACAGGTTAAAGTTGCTTAACTTTTAAAAAACCTTTTGAAAAGAAAGGTATCACGTAAGACTTCCCACACATAAACATGGAAAAGTTTTTACCTTACGCTAACCAAAACATTTGATAGGAAATCCGATGATATTATAATAGTGTCTAGGGTTTTCAAGTAAATAAGAAATAGCCGAAATTGTTACATTTATTAAATTCCAGCTACTAGCCACAAGAGTGGGTAATACAATCAAAACCGTTGGCACTTAATGGTTTTTGGATTCCATACAATGGCAGGGCTACTGGGGTACCGCCCGTCACAGTACGTGGCCTAGATCACCGTACCGAGGAGCCACCCTAACTCCCCTACAACACAAGACCGGGACCATTCCTTACTTTATAGTCTATCAACTGCCCCACACAGCCGAATATAAAGGGACTTCTAGACAGGGGTAAATCTTGCTCTCCAGTGGGAGCTACCCACGAAGCCTTGCTGCACCTCCCCTATTTTAGCCATTCCCGGTTGATGAGGCTTGAGGTTACGATTACCTTTATAGGACATATCACTTAGAATGCTCATCGTCCACCTGACGATGTTCTGAAAGCATTCAATCCATACAAGTTCGTTCCGGGTTCGAATGAAACCGAAGGCATTATCTCGTTGCACTCATTATTGGAATCACCCTCAGAGTCAACGACAATAACCCTTGCACTCTAATCCATCATCTCGAATCTATAAGCACTATTCCGTCAACTAATTACGGAATCACCCACAGAGTTATACTGACGTATAGCCCTTACACCTCGAGTCTTCACAAAGCTCCATTTTGCTTCACGACCTAACGTTATTTGGAATCGATGTGGTTTTCGGATATCCAAATATGGAAACCCGATCCCGGTCTCATCGAAAACCAAAGCGTGTCTTTTAAGGTCCAAGTTGTTTTAAAGGTTTTAAAACAATTTAGTTACAGTATCTATATACACACAGATAGATAACTCATAAATCATAACTGATAATTAACATTATCACATAACAGGTAATTCATATCATCAATATCCAATAGATATTCCATATATCACCATCACAATAGATAACCTATGTTATCATCACAATACAACCAAACATCCGTACCACACAATATCATTTATCTCATTACTGAGATCACAACGCATCCAAGTCAATCAATGACATCCATTCATACATAAGCAAGGATTTACTCATAATCCTATAATTAATTTAAAATGAATTAAATTAACTATCTCTAATCAATTTAAAATGAATTAAATTAATTACTTCATCTTTAATTAATTTAAAATAAATTAAATTAATTACTTCATCAAATTATAAATCTTGCTTACTCAATCATTTAATTGATTTCAATCAATTAATCAATCATAAATTACTTTAATTAATCACTCTTGATTAATTGTCCTTAATTACATTCATGTAATTATCCTTAATTAATTTCACAAAATTAATTATCCTTAGCAATTAACCTTTAATTACTTCAATTAATTAATTAATTATAAGTAATTACATTTATCCTTAATTAATTACATTAATTACTTATTATTGATTTATTAATCATAATTAATCAACTTTAATTACATCATTAATTAAAATAATTAATGATCCTAATTAATCCTTAAATTAATTACTCTAAGTAATTAACTAATTTAATTACTATATTAAACCAAATTAATTATCCTTAATTTTATTTCTTACTTAATCCCTTGATTAATTACTAAATAATTAATCCAAATCACTCATTCTTAAACATCTCCTTAATTACAATCTGTAATTATTAAACAATTACTTAACTAAGTAATTTCCAAATCATTAATTACATAAAGTAATTATCTGTAAAACTCAAGTGTTTATAATTAATTAAACTTAATTAATTAAAAATAAACAATCTCATTAAATTAAATTAATTACATTAAGTAATTAATTTCTTAATTACTTTACCAAGTAATTACTCAAACCATTTACAATTGATTATTATTAAATTAATTAATCTAATTGATTAAGAAAAATTAACTATATTAATTAATTGTTAAATAATCATGGTTAATGACCTTCATTAACCATCCTCAAATTATTTTATAAGGTAATTAACTCAAATTAATTACAAACTAAATTATCTTTAATCATTCATTAAGTAAAGTTAATTATTAAATTAATTAACCTTAATTTAAAACTTAATTGCATAATTAATTATTCATTTATCATTAATTAATAACTTAATTAATGATCTTAATTCCAAATTGATTAATCGTTAATCCATTATTAATTCCAAATTTAATTAATTAAATAAATTAACAAATCTTAATTACCTTATTAATTAATTCTAAAACATAAATCTTAATCAAAATTTCAGAATAAAACATAACTTGATTATGTTTAAAGCAATTTAATTGAAATAAAGTACTTTTTAAAACTACTTTAAAATTTCCATTTTTAAATACAAGTTTAAATTAAAAGTAATTTAAACTTATCAAAGTTTGAAAAATTTATAACTTATTTTTATTTCAAGACAAAACAAAAGTTTGTCTTAGAAATTAAATCATAAGAATTTGAAGTCAAATTCATTTCAAAATTTTAGAAATTCAATTCATTCTAAATTTTAACTTTCAAATTTAAATCTTCTTCTTAAATTTGAAACTAAAGTTCATTTTAACTCAAACTTCCAGATTTAAAATTTATCATTAAATCTTGCTTCATGTTTTAAAACTTCATTAATTAAAATTTCAACTATTTACCAAATTGAAATAGTCAATTAAGTTAAGAATTTAAACTTTTATTCCAAACCTGGGATTTAAATTTGAATCAAAATTTCAAACTTGCATTTGAATATACTCTTAAATTTTAATCAAAACATAAAACTGCAGATTTAAACAGTTCAAACCCAGATTTTGAAAAAAAAAACAGAAAACAGGTTTAAAAACCTGGAATTTAAATTCAAATTATTAATTTAAACTTGAATTAAATTTTAAACCTAAACTTTATTTAAAACCTCTAACTACAGATTTTGAAATTTGAAAACCCAGATTTTTAAAAAGTTTAAAACCTAAATTTTTAAAACAAAACACAGTTTTACTGCGTAATCTGCAACTACAGGTCAACCCGAGACCCCCCTAATTTACTTCGAGTTCCACATGCTACTGCTTCGGGTTCTTTTACTACTTACTTCGAGTTAAATCTCAGACCAACCCTGCAACACCAAAAACTAAACAGATCACCAGAAAACATGTCGCCGTGCATATGCACGGCGACCACCGCCCCTTCTCATCATCATGGATGATCCAATACCAACCATAAACCCTCCACAACTTCAAACATCAACCCAAATCATTTACAATTATACACAAATTCAAAATTTGCTCAGGAGCCACAAACCTGAAAACAATTTTCCAGGTTTTACCTCAACCTGTCAATGGTGATTGTACGCCGCTCCGATCACCTGGCACTCAACCCCAACGGCCTCGCACTCTCTTAAACCTAAACTACACAATCCCTAAATATCAGTACACTCCATCGCTCCTATGCCCGAAATTGATTGATTCAAGAACACAGTAAAAACTAGGGTTAAAAAGTTTGAATCCAAACTGCAACTTATCAAGCAAACTTTAAATTCTTCTCTAATTTTTCCAAGGATCTAAGATCCTCACTTTTTAACTCAAAAGAATTCTGAGTTTCTATAAATCACATATTATCATAATTTTGCTCAAATTCATATTTTTGTTTCAGACCAAACTATCAATGAAACGTACCCTTTAAACTACCAATACTTGATTTTAAAAATCAAGTTACAGCTTATGTTTTTGATTTGTATTACTGAATTATTATATTAATTAGATTGAGTTTGAATAAAATTAAACATACATGATGATATTACCTGTGTTACAGAAATAACACTCTGTATTAACTCACTTAAAAAAATTTAAATCTTAACTTAAGGAGTTAAAACACATTACTTTATAACTGAATTCTAATCTCTGATATACAATCTTCTTCTTATTATTCTAAAACACAGATATAAATCTCAAATTAAATCAATTTGTAAAGATTCTTCTAAACAATGTGTGAATCTGGAAACACTACTCACATAATCAACATGCATAAACAATCATAATTACCACAGACATTTCATAGCACACAAACATAATTTTATCTCAAACATTTAAATCAAGCAACCTAATATAGATTAAGATTTTATTTGTTACTCACCATTTCAATGCAGACACTGTTGTTCTTTGAATTTGCAGAAATAAGAAACATTCAGGCTTCCTCTGATTTTCAAAACTGAGTTGAACTCCTGATGAAATGCCCATGATCACAGCCTAATCACTTGCATGTAGGAAATAGATGATGCTGAGTTGATCATTGGTGGAGTATGCAGGTTCTCTGATTTGAGATTTGCAGATTGATCTTTATGAAGAGGAATATGCAAATTTGAATATGTTTATGGTTATGTAGTTTTGTCTATTTGATTGTGAAATGCAGATTTTTTTTTTTTTAGATTTGAGGAATGTAGATTTGGGATTTGAATATGAAGATTGTAGGTGAATCAAATGTAGATTTTTAAACAGGGTTTCTGAATTTGGGAAATGCAGATTTGTTCTTGATGAATTTGTGGATTGTTATATGCAGAATTTTGATTGTGGATATGAAAATGTAATATGAATGAAGATTGTAAATGTATTCTCAGATTTTAATAAAAGAAAAGAAAATGAAAAACTAAAATTAACACTTGTCAAATGGTTATGCTAATTTTTACACACATGTCAATATAAATGCATATGAATTTAACAAAAGAAAATGAAAAACTAAAATTAACACTTGTCAAATGGTTATGCTAATTTTTACACACATGTCAATATAAATGCATATGAATTTAACACATGTTATCCTTTAAAGATAATTAGTATTTGATTTACAACTAAAGTGTGTATTAGCTTAAATTAAATTTGTTAGTTTATATTTAACATATGTATAAATTTACAAATGGAAATAAAAACAAATCATGTTAATAAATGAACTTATACATATCAAAATTTAAGACAATCAAACAATATAAAATTTTATACTTTTAAATTTAAATTCAACTAATTTCAAAATCAAATATTTTTCAAATAAAGTTATACATATAAATTCAATTTAAAATAAAAATTACAAATTCTATACAAACTTATTTAAAAAGTCAATACAATATTAATATTGTTTTTTTATAAATCTCTTTTATTAAATAAAAAATCATTTTACAAGAGATTATATTTTATTAAGCCATAAAACCAATTTGTTAAATTTATTCTAAATTTAAAACAATACCAATTTATTTAAAATATGAACCATATATTTATATTGTAAATAAAAATCAATTTATATCATTTAAAAGATAAAATAACCAATTTAAATATTTATTGAAGAATATTATTAAATTTATCTGAATAATTATTAACAAATTATCAATATCAATTTAATTTTAAACTACAGATTATTAAATTGATATTGTTAAAAATTCTGGGATGTTACAATCCTTCCCCCTTAAAAGAATTTCGTCCTCGAAATTTAAAACAAAGGTAATTTAATAATCTCATTAAATTTTAAATTTAAAACATAAGCATATATCAAACCTATGCTAACAACCAACAACCAATTCAACCAAAACAACCAGTCAAACAAATCTAATTATCCAGACAAATTCTGGATATAATTTTATCGAGTTTCCCCAGGTATATATATATCCACCGGGATACTCACTCTAGAGAATCCAAACAATCTATACTATGAAGCTACAATGCTCCTATACAACTATATCTATAACACTAGACAAGATATCAGACCACAAAGGAGTCTGACTCAACATCCCAAATTTCCCAAACTGCTGGTTCCACAGCCAGAGATAGATCATACACGTACTCCCTCAGAGATACGTGAAACTCATCGAACCCCAGTTATCCAAACTGGCAATCCAATCCTGTAGATCAATCACTTAATCCAAGATCACAGAAAAATCCAAAACACTTCAGAGCTAACTCCTCAGACTTACCCAAACTTATAGCTCACTTATGATCGGAGAAAACTTATCCAAAATCAAATCTCCGACTTCAGAGTTCAAATCATTCTGACTCTTATCCACAAAATCACTTCAGACAATCCTGGGCTGTCCAAAAACTTACTGATCAGCTCAACCTTCGCTGATGTCTCTAGAAACAAACTAGACCAATCAACTCAACAAAATGATCTCCTCAAGATTAACCAAAACCAAGAACTCAAACTCTACTCCTCAACATCAGAAAATAACAACTCCTTCTGTCCGGGAAAAGAAAAAAACAGATACACTTCCAAACTGCTTCCGCTGCTCAACTCTGATCCGAAGAAGAGAATGCTGAAGGAGAATGCAAGCACCAACTGGACAACACACCCCAGAGATATGATTCACAGATCCATAAGAAAAATTCAAAAGTTCCTTCAAAACTCCGAGCTGCTACACTAACTCAATCTCCTGAAACCATCCTACTATTAAGCTAAACCACCCGTTCCACTCCTGGAATTCTAGACGATAAGAAAGCTCAATCTCCAGATGCGAACCAAACTCTGACTTCTCTGAAGATATCCAGATAACTCAAGAGAACACTCAAACAATCGCAAGTCACTTTTGCGAACCACCCAAACCAAATCCAAGGAAAACTGTTCTCCTTTTACCAAATTGAACAGCTTAAACTTCGCCAGCCAACCCATCAAAGAAACAGGTCCACTCAGCTGCTTCTGAACTCCAAACTGCACTGCTGCCACAGATGCCAAAGAATTCCAAAACAAAGCTCTCCGAGAAACTCGGACCTCAAAGCAATCAGAAACTCCGGCTGAACACAGCCACAACACTGAAGCAGACTCACTCTCTTAACTTGTTCCAAAGGAAACATCTTCGGGAACATCCATAGTCACTGCATTTCATCACGCCGCTACTACTCCTAAAGATATCAAAATACCATCACTTACTCCAGCTCAACCAAGCAGATCCAAACACTACTCATCCAACTTCAGAAATGAACTTCGAACCTTCGTAGGTTTCCTTCAGAGATCAATGAAGTTCTTCATCACTACAGAACTCACTCGAGACGGTATTAGGTCTATAGTCTCGACAAAACACTTCCAACCTCAAACATAATACTCCAACCAATGGTAGTAATCGTGTAACACACACTACTACCCCATCTACCTTTATAACTTATATTGGAAAACCTGAACAGGTAACCCAATAGATAGGTAGAAATAAATATATATATATATATATATTAAAAATTACAAGTACGCTCTCTCAAGAAAGACACCACTACAGAGCCTAGGTATTCACTCAACCTAATGCTCCCTAAAGAAAGATACACTTTAGAGCCTAGGTATTCACTCAGCCTAATGCTCTGATACCAACTGTCACGACCCGACTTTCTACTCCCAGAAAATCGCATCATGAATTAAGAAAGAAAGGGATAGAAGAAGAAAAGAAAGAAGAGAAAGAAGAAACAACACTAGAATCTCAACAGCGGAACGAATAAATTATATTAATAACATAAGTATTTACATAATATACAATATCAATCAGAGATACACAGCGACACATCACATATACTAGACAGTTATAAACACCTGTCTAGTATTTACAACTCAATACAAACACAATATAGAGAAAACACAGCGGAAAACTATATCTAACGCAGAAGCCTCCTGCTCCATTTCTCCATCATTATTCGTCAAAGCAATCCTGAATTCTAACCTGAATTCCCTTGGCTACTCGTAAAAATTTGAGTACCCAAGAGTTTATGAAAAACAAAAATAAACTCCGGGTCAAACATGGGTCTGGTGTGAGTAACAGGTTAAAGTTTCTTAACTTTTAAAAAACCTTTTGAAAAGAAAGGTATCACGTAAGACTTCCCACACATAAACATGGAAAAGTTTTTACCTTACGCTAACCAAAACATTTGATAGGAAATCCGATGATATTATAATAGTGTCTAGGGTTTTCAAGTAAATAAGAAATAGCCGAAATTGTTACATTTATTAAATTCCAGCTACTAGCCACAAGAGTGGGTAATACAATCAAAACCGTTAGCACTTAATGGTTTTTGGATTCCACACAATGGCAGGGCTACTAAGGTACCGCCTGTCACAGTACGTGGCCTAGATCACCGTACCGAGGAGCCACCCTAACTCCCCTGCAACACAAGACCGGGACCATTCCTTACTTTATAGTCCTGAACAAGACAACCCCGACAGTTGTTGCAATCAACTGCCCCACACAGCCGAATATAAAGGGACTTCTAGACAGGGGTAAATCTTGCTCTCCAGTGGGAGCTACCCACGAAGCCTTGCTGCACCTCCCCTGTTTTAGCCATTCCCGGTTGATGAGGCTTGAGGTTACGATTACCTTTATAGGACATATCACTTAGAATGCTCATCATCCACCTGACGATGTTCTGAAAGCATTCAATCCATACAAGTTCGTTCCGGGTTCGAACGAAACCGAAGGCATTATCTCGTTGCACTCATTATTGGAATCACCCTCAGAGTCAACGACAATAACCCTTGCACTCTAATCCATCATCTCGAATCTATAAGCACTATTCCGTCAACTAATTACGGAATCACCCACAGAGTTATACTGACGTATAGCCCTTACACCTCGAGTCTTCACAAAGCTCCATTTTGCTTCACGACCTAACGTTATTTGGAATCGATGTGGTTTTCGGATATTCAAATATGGAAACCCGATCCCGGTCTCATCGAAAACCAAAGCGTGTCTTTTAAGGTCCAAGTTGTTTTAAAGGTTTTAAAACAATTTAGTTACAGTATCTATATACACACAGATAGATAACTCATAAATCATAACTGATAATTAACATTATCACATAACAGGTAATTCATATCATCAATATCCAATAGATATTCCATATATCACCATCACAATAGATAACCTATGTTATCATCACAATACAACCAAAAATCCATACCACAAAATATCATTTATCTCATTACTAAGATCACAACGCATCCAAGTCAATCAATGACATCCATTCATACATAAGCAAGGATTTACTCATAATCCTATAATTAATTTAAAATGAATTAAATTAACTATCTCTAATCAATTTAAAATGAATTAAATTAATTACTTCATCTTTAATTAATTTAAAATAAATTAAATTAATTACTTCATCAAATTCTAAATCTTGCTTACTCAATCATTTAATTGATTTCAATCAATTAATCAATCATAAATTACTTTAATTAATCACTCTTGATTAATTGTCCTTAATTAAATTCATGTAATTATCCTTAATTAATTTCACAAAATTAATTATCCTCACCAATTAACCTTTAATTACTTCAATTAATTAATTAATTATAAGTAATTACATTTATCCTTAATTAATTACATTAATTAATTACTTATTATTGATTTATTAATCATAATTAATCAACTTTAATTACATCATTAATTAAAATAATTAATGATCCTAATTAATCCTTAAATTAATTACTCTAAGTAATTAACTAATTTAATTACTATATTAAACCAAATTAATTATCCTTAATTTTATTTCTTACTTAATCCCTTGATTAATTACTAAATAATTAATCCAAATCACTTATTCTTAAACATCTCCTTAATTACAATCTGTAATTATTAAACAATTACTTAACTAAGTAATTTCCAAATCATTAATTACATAAAGTAATTATCTGTAAAACTCAACTGTTTATAATTAATTAAACTTAATTAATTAAAAATAAACAATCTCATTAGATTAAATTAATTACATTAAGTAATTAATTTCTTAATTACTTTACTAAGTAATTACTCAAACCATTTACAATTGATTATTATTAAATTAATTAATCTAATTGATTAAGAAAAATTAACTATATTAATTAGTTGTTAAATAATCATGGTTAATGACCTTCATTAACCATCCTCAAATTATTTTATAAGGTAATTAACTCAAATTAATTACAAACTAAATTATCTTTAATCATTCATTAAGTAAAGTTAATTATTAAATTAATTAACCTTAATTTAAAACTTAATTGCATAATTAATTATTCATTTATCATTAATTAATAACTTAATTAATGATCTTAATTCCAAATTGATTAATCATTAATCCATTATTAATTCCAAATTTAATTAATTAAATAAATTAACAAATCTTAATTACCTTATTAATTAATTCTAAAACATAAATCTTAATCAAATTTTCAAAATAAAACATAACTTGATTATGTTTAAAGCAATTTAATTGAAATAAAGTACTTTTTAAAACTACTTTAAAATTTCCATTTTTAAATACAAGTTTAAATTAAAAGTAATTTAAACTTATCAAAGTTTGAAAAATTTATAACTTACTTTTATTTCAAGACAAAACAAAAGTTTGTCTTAGAAATTAAATCATAAGAATTTGAAGTCAAATTCATTTCAAAATTTTAGAAATTCAATTCATTCTAAATTTTAACTTTCAAATTTAAATCTTCTTCTTATATTTGAAACTAAAGTTCATTTTAACTCAGATTTCCAGATTTAAAATTTATCTTTATATCTTGCTTCATGTTTTAAAACTTCATTAATTAAAATTTCAACTATTTACCAAATTGAAATAGTCAATTAAGTTAAGAATTTAAACTTTTATTCCAAACCTGGGATTTAAATTTGAATCAAAATTTCAAACTTGCATTTGAATATACTCTTAAATTTTAATCAAAACATAAAACTGCAGATTTAAACAGTTCAAACCCAGATTTTGAAAAAAAACAGTAAAGGGGTTTGAAAACCTGGAATTTGAATTCAAATTATTAATTCAAACTTGAATTAAATTTTAAACCTAAACTTTATTTAAAACCTCTAACTACAGATTTTGAAATTTGAAAACCCAGATTTTTAAAAAGTTTAAAACCCAAATTTTTAAAACAAAACACAGTTTTACTGTGTAATCTGCAACTACAGGTCAACCCGAGACCCCCCTAATTTACTTCGAGTTCCACATGCTACTGCTTCGGGTTCTTTTACTACTTACTTCGAGTTAAATCTCAGACCAACCCTGCAACACCAAAAACTAAACAGATCACCAGAAAACATGTCGCCGTGCATATGCACGGCGACCACCGCCCCTTCTCATCATTATGGATGATCCAATACCAACCATAAACCCTCCACAACTTCAAACATCAACCCAAATCATTTACAATTATACACAAATTCAAAATTTGCTCAGGAGCCACAAACCTGAAAACAATTTTCTAGGTTTTACCTCAACCTGTCAACGGTGATTGTACGCCGCTCCGATCACCTGGCACTCAACCTCAACGGCCTCACACTCTCTTACACCTCAACTACACAATCCCTAAATATCAGTACACTCGATCGCTCCTATGCCCGAAATTGATTGATTCAAGAACACAGTAAAAACTAGGGTTAAAAAGTTTGAATCCAAACTGCAACTTATCAAGCAAAATTTAAATTCTTCTCTAATTTTTCCAAGGATCTAAGATCCTCACTCTATAACTCAAAAGAATTCTGAGTTTCTACAAATCACAGATTACCAGAATTTTTCTCAAATTCATATTTTTGTTTCAGACCAAACTATCAATGAAACGTACCCTTTAAACTACCAATACTTGATTTTAAAAATCAAGTTACAGCTTATGTTCTTGATTTGTATTATTGAATTATTATATTAATTAGATTGAGTTTGAATAAAATTAAACATACATGATGATATTACCTGTGTTACAGAAATAACACTCTGTATTAACTCACTTAAAAAAATTTAAATCTTAACTTAAGGAGTTAAAACACATTACTTTATAACTGAATTCTAATCTCTGATATACAATCTTCTTCTTATTATTCTAAAACACAGATATAAATCTCAAATTAAATCAATTTGTAAAGATTCTTCTAAACAGTGTGTGAATCTGGAAATACTACTCACATAATCAACATGCATAAACAATCATAATTACCACAGACATTTCATAGCACACAAACATAATTTTATCTCAAACATTTAAATCAAGCAACCTAATATAGATTAAGATTTTATTTGTTACTCACCATTTCAATGCAGACACTGTTGTTCTTTGAATTTGCAGAAATAAGAAACATGCGGGCTTCCTCTGATTTTCAAAACTGAGTTGAACTCCTGATGAAATGCCCATGATCACAGCCTAATCACTTGCATGTAGGAAATAGATGATGCTGAGTTGATCATTGGTGGAGTATGCAGGTTCTCTGATTTGAGATTTGCAGATTGATCTTTATGAAGAGGAATATGCAGATTTGAATATGTTTATGGTTATGCAGTTTTGTCTATTTGATTGTGAAATGCAGATTTTTTTTTTAGATTTAAGGAATGCATATTTGGGATTTGAATATGCAGATTGTAGGTGAATCAAATGCAGATTTTTGAACAGGGTTTCTGAATTTGGGAAATGCAGATTTGTTCTTGATGAATTTGTGGATTGTTATATGCAGAATTTTGATTGTGGATATGAAAATGTAATATGAATGAAGATTGTAAATGTATTCTCAGATTTTAATAAAAAAGAAAATGTAAAACTAAAATTAACACTTGTCAAATGGTTATGCTAATTTTTACACACATGTCAATATAAATGCATATGAATTTAACACATGTTATCCTTTAAAGATAATTAGTATTTGTTTTACAACTAAAGTGTGTATTAGCTTAAATTATATTTGTTAGTTTATATTTAACATACGTATAAATTTACAAATGGAAATAAAAACATATCATGTTAATAAATGAACTTATACATATCAAAAATTAAGACAATCAAACAATATAAAATTTTATACTTTTAAATTTAAATTCAACTAAATTCAAAATCAAATATTTTTCAAATCAAGTTATACATATAAATTCAATTTAAAATAAAAATTACAAATTCTATACAAACTTATTTAAAAAGTCAATACAATATTAATATTGTTTTTTTATAAATCTCTTTTATTAAATACAAAAATCATTTTACAAGAGATTATATTTTATTAAGCCATAAAACCAATTTGTTAAATTTATTCTAAATTTAAAACAATACCAATTTATTTAAAATATGAACCATATATTTATATTGTAAATAAAAATCAATTTATATCATTTAAAAGATAAAATAACCAATTTAAATATTTATTGAAGAATATTATTAAATTTATCTGAATAATTATTAACAGATTATCAATATCAATTTAATTTTAAACTACGGATTATTAAATTAATATTGTTAAAAATTCCGGGATGTTACACTATCGTATATCCATAGTGTATCAGATAAACTGTAATAGTCATCGCAGAAATAAAATAGGCAAGATAGTAATAACTATATAAACTAAACTACATAATTAGAGTACATAGATTCATACATTTATACAAAACAGTAATATAGATTATACAACTAATAAATAAACTTAACCGTAAACTGACTCTAATTATAGTAAATTAAACTGTTAAGTCTCCACAGTGTTACATAGCTGAATAAATAGTACTAAACTCAAAATATAAATATGAGAAAGCAACGTCTCCTGCTAGTCCATCTGTGTAGCTCTAAGTGCTGTTTACACCTAATATCTTGTCTACTCATTTAATAGTGCCCAAGATTATATTAAGCAAAGCATAAAACCTTGAGCCAGACAATAGTCTGGTATGAGCAATAAGTAATCTCAAAACACTATAAAAGTCAGTATAGTATATAGAACAAAGGGTGTGTAGAATCATACCTAACATGTCCCTGCATCTATAGAGTTAACACTGAATGTATGCTACTCTATGATAGTCATCATAGGTGTACTGCACATCAAAGTACTAAGGGTGTCTAGATATTAGCATCGATAATATCTGCATCATGTGACATCCTAAGGTGATAAAAACAGTCGAACAAACATGGCATCCATCATCTACCCTCACAATCACTCACTCGGTGCATTAGATATATGACATTCATATAACCCCCATCGTCGGGTCAAGGACTACTCAACGTCCCAGTTTCTCAGTGCCCAAATCCATGCCACTGAATAGGCTAGGAATAAGACAACTTCCGTAATAGTCCAGGGTAAATGGATCTCATCACACATATCGTTGCTTTATGAGTACACATTGAAACCTTCGAATATTAATGACCCCTTTGATACATGTCATCGTAGCAGAGCTCATCCTGGAAATGTCCTAACAACTCCCATCAGAAGTCGTTGTTGTTGGGAACTACTTTAGACAGCCATCATAAGTTATAGAGTGTCACTATGCATCATGTAATCTTCTTCCAATAGTTCCTTCTCTTTACACTCATATCTTTGTAATACCCCCAATTTTTAATAATATTATTCAGGAGATTCAATTAGATAAATTAAATAGAACAATGTAAATATTAGAGTGATAAGGGGACTGAGATTTGAAAATTTAACTAAAGGCCATGCTTAATTAAAAATAAAGAATGGGTTTATGAAAATGTTTATTAGATAACTAATAAGAGAATAAAAGAAGGGTTTAATGGATAATTGCCCCACCATAATCCCATTACCATTATAATCTCGTTTTCACTCTCTTTTTATTTTTCTAAAATGAAAACAAAAATTCAAGCTGGCCATTACATAGGGAAGAAAATAAATCAATTAATGCTAAGCAATCTAGCAAGCAGAATTAATCAAAGACCAAATCTCAAGTTCCTTATCACCATATCTGATTTTGTATTTAATGATTATTTGATTTCGGGTTTAATTTTAAATCCATTTTGATGATTTTTGATGATCATATGCCTGGATTTCATGATATGTTATATTCGAACAAGTTTATTTGATAAATATTTTATACGGGTTTAAGGCTAAAATCATTTATATTATGTTTCGAATGCCATGAGAAATTTGTATGTTATGCGAAACATTGTTTGGAGATGGGTTTTAATTCTTATAATTTTCCAAGCTATGGAATATTTATTATGAATTTTCGAAGAAAGAAATTAATAATTTGGGTTTAAAATCATTCGGCCATTGTATGGAAGAATTTGGGTCTTCTAAAAGTTAGATAACATATTAAAAGTGAATTTCTATGATTTTTGAGGATTTTTCCTGAGTAATTCACTATGGAAATTAAATTAATTTGGTTGGAGGATTTAATTATTTTATTTGTTTTGCTTAAGGAATGACTTATTTGCTAAATCATTATTATCTAGAACTGAAATAATTGCGGTAGTTTTTAGGATTGAAATATGACTACCAATTAAATGTTTACAAATACGCAGGTTAGTTAAAAAGTGATTGCTTAAAAATGCATTGAAACAGTCTTTGCTTAGAAATTATATTTCGCCTTTTTTAAAAGCCACCTTTCGACCCTATACCTCCGCCTCAACCAAATTGAAACCAATATATAAGTTATCAACATGTTGATACGTAGTAGATTGGAGAATGGCATCAAGTATGAAGTTGAAACCAATGCATTCGAAGGGGTCCAAGCCTTTACTTTACTATCCAAAGAATGATTTGTTTCCAAAAGAATGCTTTTGAAAGGGTTTACTATTGCTTTCAAAGAAGTTTCCGCCTTTTTGGTTCGAAAATATAGCTTTCGAATGAATTTCCTTGTTTTTAAATCAAGGCTTTCGAAATGGTAGTTTCAACCCAGTTGAAACCACGCTGCTGACCTTATGCCTTTCGAATGGATTGAAGTCATTAACTAGTTTGAAAGGTAGCTTTTGTTTATTAAATATTTTAAGCCATTTCCTAAAGCTTTCGAAAGGGTTTAATGGTTTTGAAGGCAATGGCTTCGAAAAAGGAAAAGTAAATGGTTTCAAAAGGGGTACTTTTAAATGGTTTCGAAAGGGGTACTTTCAAATGGTTTCGGAAGGGTACATTCAAATGGTTTTGAAGCTATGCTTCTAAAAGTTAATAAATGATGCTTTAATACTTTCAAAAGGGGTGTTTTGATGGTTTTAAAAGAGATGATTTAAAATTCTTTGAAAGGCATATGCTTAGTGTTTTGAAAAGAAGATTTGAATGCATTCGAAGGAGGTTATCTAGTGGTTTCGAAAGTAAAAGCTTAAGGTTTCGAAAGCCTTAGTTTTCAAAACAAAGTACCTAATCTCATTTTTAAAGGAAATCCCATGGAAAAAGTAAAGGAGTTTTAAAATGGCTTTTAAGTATGAAGTTTCTGAAGAAACTTTCCTTGATAAAATAATAGGTTAAAGGGATTAACCATGTTTCATATGAAAATGATTTCAAGGATGTTAAATCACAAATGTTGGTGTTATTATTTTTACTTCTTTTATATATATATATATATATTACATTATAATGTATCCATAACTGTATTTTGGAGAGAAAAAGGCAGAACAACCAGCTAGGTTGACCCAGTAGTGAATATAAATTGTTTAACTTCTGTATGAGTAGAATTGTATCCAGGAGGTCAGGTAGACCGGAATATAGGAATACTGACTAAAGAAGTTGTCAAATAGACAGGTTCATAGCAAACCCATAAAAACTATGTTTAGAAAGATTTATTGGCAAGGGCTAGTGTTCATAGTAAACACACGAAAACTATGATTAGAAAGAGTTTTAGCAGCGGCCAACAGGTTTGCAGTGAATCTTGGAAATTATATCCAGATAAAGTTACTAACATAAGTCAATAGGTTCACAGTCAACCCATGAAAATTATGATATGAGAGAAGTTATTGGAGATACTAATAGGTTCAGGGAGAACCCATGAATAATGAAGTTATTGGTAGGGGCCAATAGGTTCTTAGTGATTTCAGGAAAACTATGTAATCGGAAAGGAAGTCCACAAGCGTTAAACAGGTTATCAATCAACCCATGAAAACTATTAATTTAGTAGTGACCCTAGAAACTAAAACTACAACAGATAGTCAAATGAATGGGGATGAGAAATCCAGAATTGATTTACTTGTTTGCATATCATCGTAACATTTTGAGTTGTTATGTTTTTGCCACTGTGGAGATGCAGGAGCACAGTATATAATTATTTTAAATTTTTGAAAGATACTAGTGAGAGGAAAACTCATTCCACTAAGCGGCGCGGTCTCACTAGATATTTAAATGGTTTAAGATGGTTGATTATTATTCATACTAGGTTTTATGTCTGATTCAAAGTTTGTTTTTCCCCTTAAACTCTCGGGTGCTCAATTGATTTTGAGTAGTTTGACAGTTGAGGTTATCAGGTTCTCCTTAGACGAGTAAGCTTCCGAAGACATGCATATGGCAAGCTAGCTAGTAGATGTTCCTTTCTATTTGGATTCCACTGTGTTTTGTTGTAAAGGAAAAGTTGTTTAATTGCCTAGTTATATATATATTCTAATCATCCAAGGGGCTTCTTCATATGTCGCTCTTGGCGTATGTTGTAATAATTATAATTTATCTAAACGTGGTTCTCATATGTGGGATTATGTAATGTATTTGAAATGATTTGAAATGGAATATGAAAGTTGTTTAATGATTTTAAATTTTTTCCATATCCATGTGTTTCTGTTATATCAATGTAGCTAACATTACCGTATTTGATCGTCAAGGATTAATAACCATGGATGACTGCAGTATCCGTAGCTAAGAGTTTTGGGTCTCCAAGTGGGGTATGTTATAGTCTTCTACTATGCATCTCGAAGTATAGCCATCCATCATCGAAACTGTCACTTTCCATCATGGAATCATCATCATCGAAGCATCACACTTCGCTCCACTACCAAAATCACTCATCGAAAGCAGTAACTCCTAAATTGAACGTCGAACGAACGAACCATTACATAACGCTCCTCGAAGCCCCTCTATCATCCAGGTCAAAATCGACCAAATTAGCCATCATCAATAGTGGTAAATATTGACCAGTCTAGAGTGGTCGATAATGACCACTTTGGTCGCGTACTTAACCAAATATAGTTAAAAACAAACCAAATGAAAACGTTTGGCATCCATCCTCATATCTGAAGCACATCCTCAAGTCCATACTCCATCTCCAGATCAATCAGTATGCACGATAATATGTGCAAGAATTCATACCCTATGGCACATTCTTCAATGTTATATCGCCTTCAAATGGTGCTTTCAACGAAAACAAGCAAATTAACATATTTACAACCAACTAGCATACTTACGTTTATAATAGCGCGCATATGCCTATAATAGCACAATACAATACATCCAAGCAACTAATGGGGGTAAATATCAAAAGTAGCCTAAATCTATCAATATCGTCAAAATAGCGAGTTAATGAGAAAATATGATATTTGATCCAAAATCATTTTTAAAATGCTTTTAATTCTTTTTATGAAATAAGCTATAGGTTTAACTATTTAGATATCACATTTCAAAGTTAGACGACATTTTAAAACTTCATTTTAATACTATACTAACAATCATAGTATGGTGAGAGACAATATTACTCACCTCAACCAAATTTGTCTAAACCATCGCTAAGTCGTAAAGATCTTGTAACAACCCGCATATTTTGCGATTGTATATTTAAATTTTTTGTTTAAATATAGCATCATTAGTCAGATTAAAGTCCAAAATGCTACTTTTTGTAACAGTCGAACTAGGACTCGGGACTACTTCCATTGAGTCCAAAATGGCATTTGCGACCTTTTTGAGTATAAACATCGATATGTTTGGAGTTGATTTGAATTTCGCTATTTTTCTATTGGGGTTTGGGTTTCAGCACATTAACCCAATATAATACCATAACTCTAACCCCTCTCCTCTTCATTCATTCTATTATTTCCTAACACTTAAGAAGAACGGGGGAAGAGAAAAGAAATCAAAATTCCTAAACCCTAGTTTTTGCTAGAAAATTCAAATTCAAGCTTCAAAATCAAGGAGAAGCTTAGGTAATCATTCTCTTCATTTTCTCCATCTCAATCTCTCTGGAATTTTCAAAAATTCCTAAATCCTAATTTAGGAAATATTTGTTTATGAGCTTAGATTGGAGCTTCTCTAGTTAACGTTGAAGAGTGGTTGATCTTTCCTTTGTGTTTGAGCTTCTCACTCGTTGTTTTTGGGTTTAAAGGTGAGTTCTTGACTCACATTTATGTGTATACCTTTTATAGTTGTTAGGTATGAATTCCTAACATCTATTCCATGCCCATTTGCTTTTGTATTGACTTGGTTTGGTGAATTTTCCAATTTTTGGCATTTTGAAGTCAAAATCTATGAAAATCCTTATATGGATGTTTGGACATGTAGTTCAAAGTGTATTGGTGAGTCTATAGGGCTAGGTTGTCGCTTGGCATAAGCCTTTAGCCATCGTTGCTCGTCCGATCGCTTCCAATATGATTTGGCCACCAATGGCCTAGCAAAATATTGCCTGAGCTTCAGCTCAGATGTCTGGTAGTATGCTCAGACGTCTGGAGCTACGGAATAAAAATTCCATACCTTCAGCACAGACGTCTAAGCTTACTTCCTAGATGTTTGGGCGATCTGGAATAAAAATTTCCAATCTTTCGGCTCAAACGTCTGGGAGAACCACCGGACGTCTGGAGCTGCTAATTTCAGCCAACTTAACTATTTTTGATGAGTTTCCATTTATGTCAATTTTTGGATTGATCCGATTAGTTGTTATCACTTTTATCGACTTTGATGACTTCTTTTCTGGATTTTTGGGAATATCCATTTGATGGATTTGATATCGATTTCTATGGTTTTGATTCATGTTTTCGTATGCGAATTTTTGGTGATTGATTGTTTTTATAATCATTTCTGTGATTTGTCACCAAATACAAATGTTTCTATACTAGTAGTAAATATTTAGACTCTTCCACAAAAATGATTTCAACGTTATTTTTAATATAAAGCTCGTTTCTAAAACCGTTTTCTAATCTATTGGTATATACAAACCTTTACCTCATTCCTATGAGAAATCTAATTAAACGACTTAGCAAAATAAGTGGTATGAAACTCTTGCGTTTTCTTTGTCGTTTATTTCTTAGACTTGTTCGATTGAAATCTTATGGCAATTTTCGAGTGGAAATCTACAATTTGTTTGAAGTTAAGCCAGCGGTTATGGGACATGAAGCTAAACTCATTTATTTACTAGTTTAGTGTAATTCACACTTTTTACTGATCAATGGTGGTCATTTTATGGTTTAGACTAGAAATATGTGATGTCTCTATGTCCACGTGGGGGATTGTACCTTGTTTTATTGAGTTTCTTCTCATTTCTTTTATAGGCTATCGTCCTATGGGTTCTTTGGAGTTTCGACTCATTTTTATGGGCTAGCGACCCAGTTCTTTTATGGAGTTCGGTTTATCGGACGTACTGTTGTACTACATCGTTGTTTCAGCTTATTAGGTTCATCGGGCATACCGTTATTGTACTACGTCGTTGTTTCGAATTATTTGAGTTTCAGGTTTCTAGGGCGTACTATTATTGTACTACGTCATTGTGCCAGCTCTATGTTTAGCGACCATGGGATAGCATCACGTTTGTGATACATGTGTTGGTGAGCTTTCATTCTCCCGTTTCTGATAGGCCTCTCCCTTTTTGTGATTTATGGATTTCTAATTGATGATTTCTGGGATTTGTGTTTCACCAATTATTTTGCAATTGACATTGATATTTTTTTTTCAATATTTGTGGCTTGGTGAATAAAAATGAAGAACATGACATTCTTTTTGGTGCTTGAGAAAATTTGGAATATTGTATGATTTTTGTTGTTATTTAATGTATACTTGTCGCACTATGGCATTATTATTATCATACACTTTTATCATATCTCATATTCTATCTCATTTTTATCTGATATTTATAGCTAGATTGATCTGTTTATTATTTCCTTCTAAATAATACTCGGGTCAAATCGAGGTGTGTCAGGTGCTTCTGCTTGACTTCTTATTTGGGACCGTCATCTGACTTTTGGCTAACAACTTAGCTTAGTAGTTTTTGCTTTTATACGTTCGAGATAGAGACTCTTTGATGTATACATATTCTTTTGTCTAGCATTTATACCTATTCTTTTGTGATGTAGTGGAACTTATATATGACCACTGCTATGATGTACACTTCTATGTGTTATATTCATATTTGTTTTCGCCTTTGTGATATGGATATCCGTGACTGATTTTGTGTTATGCTCATTTTATATTTTTTTCAAAGATCACATAGCCACTGTGAAGTAGTTTTGAGTTCGTTATTGATGTTTCAGATTTCCTCTTGAAACGAAATGCATGTAATACTATCTGACATATCGGTACTCGCTCAAAGCAATTACACAGATGGTCGCTCCTCAACAGCCTTATTCTTCGTGCTAGTTGACGGCATTACTCCATAGTGTCCTTGGCTAGTGTGAGTATAGAGGTGGGGCATCACATCATGGTATCAAAGCCAAACTTCGGAACAATATAATATTATAGCAAGGATCATCGTCCTAAGTTTTTCTTAGGAATCGTGCCTTAGTATTTAATTTGAGTCATCGGACCTATTCTATCCTAATTTCTTTTATGATGCCTTGTTTTATCAATCAAGTTTTTTTGATATTCATTCTGATAATAACTTTTTCCTCTTCTTTCTTTCTTTCTTAAAGAATAGAAATGGTTAGACCAGGTCATCCCAGCATCGATCATTCTAGCGCTACTCCTCAAAATGGAGTATTTTTGTCTGCCCAACTGCTCTTAGATCTCATAAAGAATGCTCATCTGTCAGACCCATTCCAGAGCCTATTCATCCTAAATTTGGGTCTGCACTCCTATGCAATGATTATACCAATTTGGCTGGAAGGCCATTCAAGGGTTCCGAAAGCGTTATAGAAGTCAAGCTTAGCTTAGAACATGCGATCGCATCTTTTCTCGCATGAATCTTGTTGATCTACATCGAGTCCAAGTGGCTTCTAGCATGCTCCAAGAAAGAGAATTAGATTGGTATGAGCTTTTGATTTCAGAAATAATTGAAGCGGATCTTACTTGGAAGCAATTCCGGGAAAGGTTCGAGTTGAAGTTTGTGCCAAAAACTGAAAAAGTAACTCTAGCTCGGCGCTTTATTGACCTTGTTCAAGGTACAAATTATGTCGCATCTTTTAAGTCTATCTCTAAATATGGGATCGAGTATATTAATACCCCATTGAATTAAAATTAGAAGTTTATTTATGGGTTGAATAAGAACCTTAAAAAGTCATTACTTCTAAAATTAGAAGTTTCTTTCGATCAGCTTGTTGATATCGCTATTCGACTTGAAGAGGCCGATAAAGAGAGTGATGTTGAAGTTGTGGGTGCCAAACAGAACTTCAACATCAATAAGAAGAGGCCTATTAAGTTCAAGCCTAATCCCAATAAGAAAGGAAATCAAGTAACTTCGGTAACAAAGACTCCCACCCTTAGTAATGGACAATGCTACAATTGTGGTTCTAAGGACCATTATGCTAATAGGCGTCCGAAACCCCTTTTCTGTCATTATTGCAAAGGTTCGGGTCATCTTTTATCTTCATGTCCCAAACTTAAAGGCAAGAAGGAGGGAAAACTAAATGCTATGCAAGCGCCTAATAACACTTCTCTTGGTCAAGGTATTTCTCATTCGATCATTGATGGCATTATTATGTTTCGTGATCATCCTATTCGAGTTCTTTTTGATATGGGTGCATCTCACTCTTTTATATCAAAAGAACTTATTGATACTTTGTCTTTAAATGTTATGTGCTTGATGACTTCTTTAAGAATTGCAAACCCGGTTAGTGAATCCGCAACACTCAGTTTGCTTTGTAAAGATGTTGAGATCATTTTATGTGATTTTTCTTTCCGAGCCGATTAGCATGTTATGTGTTACTTAGGCCTCAGAATGATTTTGGGAATGGATTTGCTTAATCATTACGAAGCCCACGTCCTGTGTCCTGAGAGGACTTTATATCTTCGACATCCTCAATCTGTTATGCAGATTTCTATTGCTCTTAAAGATTTGAATTTCAATTTGGTGGCATTCTTATATTCTCTAAATCCACATGATGACAATAATGATGATGAGGAAGATGTCATTTCCCTCATTCACGTTATTCGTGAATTTCCTGACATATTTGAGCCTGTTTGAGGATTAACCCCTAAGTGAGAAATCGAGTTCAGAATTAATCTAACCCTAGAGCTCTACCTATAACTCATCCTCCGTATTGTATGTCCAATAAGGAAAATGAGGAGATGCGCAAGCAATTATTTGAATTGTAAGCAAAGCAGTTTATTCGTTCTAGTTCCTCTCTTTGGGGAGCTTCAGCTATTTTTGTGAAGAAATTCGATGGTACACTTAGACTTCACGTAGACTACCGCAAGCTTACCATTAAGAATAAATATCCCTTGCCTCGGATTGATGATCATTCGATCAGCTTTGCGGTGCTAGAGTTTTTCACTGTTAGACTTAGCAACCGACTTTCATCAGCTTCATATTGTAGAGGATAGCACTCCTTTGACATCATTCCATACTCGTTATGGATCTTATGAATGGCTTGTTATGCATTTTGGTTTAACGAATGCTCCAGCTTATTTCGTTGACCTTATGAATCGAGTTTTCAAAGACTTCCTCGATCGATTTGTTCTCATCTTTATAGATGATATTCATGTTTATTCTAAAACTGAGGAAGAGCATGAAAAACATCTTTGGATTGTGTTGGAAACTCTTAGAAGCAATTAATTAAAAGCAAATTTTTCTAAGTACCACTTTTGGAAATCTCATGTGAAATTTTTAGGACATATTATTTCTGAATTCGAAATTTCCACGGATCCTTCAAAGATTGAAGCAATTAAAAATTGGAAGAGATCGGAGAGTATGATGGAAATTCATAGCTTTCTTGGATTGGCGGGCTATTATCATCGGTTCATAAAAGACTTCTCTAAAATTTCCGTGCCTCTTACTAGTTTGATAAAGAAGGGATTTAAGTACGTTTGGTCAGACAAACGTGAAGCTTCATTCCAAAAATTAAAAGGACACCTTTTCGATGCTCCTATACTTGTGATTTCCAAAGGGAACCAAGACTTCACTATTTATACCGAAGCTAGTCGTGTTGGTTTGGGTACCGTTCTCATGCAAAGGGAATGTGTTATCGCTTATGCTTTTAGGCAATTAAATCCTGCCGAGACCAGATATGCCACTCATGATTTAGAGCTCGCGGCTGTTATTTTCACCCCTAGAATTTGGCATCATTATCTCTTGGGAGAGAAATTTGTTCTCTACACCGATCATAAATCTTTGAAGTATTTATTTATCAAAAGAAACTTTATTTGCATCAAAAATGTTGGCTCGAGTTCCTTGCATCTTATGATCTTGGTATTCTTTATATTCCCGAAAAGGGAAATCGTGTTGCCCATGCCCTTAGTCGTAAGCAACACGCGGTTGTTTCAGTGATGATATCCGAATGGAATGATCTCGAGACTTGTCCATTTGTGAGATTTTAAATCATTAATCCAATTCATGTTCATCTCTTATTTTATGTAGCCTTGAGGCTTATCCTTCTCTTTTAGACCGCACTCTTGAAGCTCAAAACCAGGATCCCGAATTGGCTCATCTTAGTCAAAGTTGTAGGGATAGAAATATTGATGGTTTGAAAGACTTTGAAATTGATGCTCGTAGCGGCATTCGAAAGTTTTGTAGACTTATCATGCCAAATATTAGTAATCTTCGTAAAGACATTTTAAAAGATTCTCATCGTTCTATATTTACCATTCACCCCGGTAGTAATAAAATGTACGCGAATATGAAGTGACTTTATTATTGGGATGGAATGAAATCTGATATTGCTAACTTCATTAAGCGTTGCGTGACTTGCCAACTCATAAAGGCCGAGCATCAAATGCCTGGTGGGTTATTACAACCTTTGGACATTCCAATTTGGAAGTGGGATCGAGGTTCCATGGACTTTATTAATGGTCTTCCTCGTTCTTGTTCGAGTCATTACAGTTTATTGGTGATTGTTGATAGGCATACAAAATCCACCCATTTTATTCCCATTTGGTCTAATCGGACCGTACCTCTTTTAGCCAAACTCTATGTTAAAGAGATTGTTAAATTGTACGGAGTTCCTACTTCAATTGTTAGTGATCGTGATCCATTATTTACTAGTGGATTTTGGAAGAGTCTTCCAAAAGCTTTGGGAACGAAGCTTAATTCTAGCACCGCTTATCATCCTCAATCTGATGGACAAACCGAGCATGTGAATCAAACTCTTGAAGATCTTCTTCATGCATGTGTTCTTGATTTTGGTGGAAGTTGGGAAGATCATATTTCCCTAGTTAAGTTTTCTTATAATAATAGCTTCGAATCTAGTATTGCTATGGCAACTTTCGAGGCCCTCTATGGAAGGCCATGCTGATCTCCTTTTTGTTGGCTTGCGGCCTGTGAGAGGCTGGTTTTAGGTCCAGATTTTATTCGTGATTCCACAGAAAAGATTGACCTTATTCGTTATAGGTGAGAGAAGATCAAAGTAGGCAAAAATTCTACGTCGATAACCGAAGAAGGAATTTGGAATTTTCTATGGGAGATTTGGTATTTATTCGTGTTTCGCCTTATGAAGGGTGTTATGCGTTTCAATCAATCGGGAAAATTAGCACCCCGATATATTAGCCCATTTCCCATCACTGAACGCATTGGTTTCGTGGCTTATGCCCTTTTATTACCTGCTCAATTTTCTACTATTCATGACATTTTCCACATCTCTCAACTACGGAAATGCCTTAGGGATTCTGATTCTATTGTTGAGCTCGGTGTTATTGAAGAAGTTGAATTTTCAACTAATTTGACTTATGAGCAATGTCCTATTCGTATCACCGCTATGGAGGTTAAAGGACTTCGTAATAAAGATGTTTCGCTTGTGAAAGTTCAATGGTCCTCAAATCCTAAGGATTGCTCTTGGGAATCCACAGAATTCATTAAGCAAACACATCCGGACTTACTCTTTCGTGCTTCTTAAGGTGAACTTCTCACTTCAAAATTTTCTTTTGTGTCGATATGCTTTATGGTTGTTACTCTTTGTTTTCTTCTTAAGTATTGTGAGGACGCAATTTCTTTAAGGAGGGGAGTTTGCAACAACCCACATATTTTACTATTGTATATTTAAATGTTTTACTTAAATATAGCATCGTTAATCAAAGTCCGAAATGCTACTTTTTATAAACAGTCGAATTAGGATTCGAGACTACTTCCATTGAGTCCAAAATGGCTTGCGACCTTTTTGAGTATAAATAGTGATATATTTGGAGTTGAGTTGAATTTTGCTATTTTTCTATTGGGCTTTGGGTTTGGGTTTCAGCTCATTAACCTAACATAATACCCTAACTCCACACCCTCTCCTCCTCGTTCATTCTATTATTTCCTAACACCTAAACAAAAGAAAAATAGGGAAAGAGAAAAGAAAACAAAATTCCTAAACCCTAGTTTTTGCTAGAAAATTGAAATTCAAGCTCCAAAATCAAGGAGAACCTTAGATAAGCATCATCTTCATCTTCTCCATCTCAATCTCTCTCCAATTTTCAGAAATTCCTAAACCCTGACTTAAGAAATATTTGTTTATGAGCTTAGGTTGGAGCTTCTGGTTTGACGTTGAAGAGTGGTGATCTTTCCTTTGTGTTTGAGATTCTCACTCGTTGTTTTTGGGTTTAAATGTGATTTCTTGACTCAAATCTATGTCTATACCTTTGATAGTTGTTAGGTATGAATTTCTAACATCTATTTCATGTCCATTTGCTTTTGAATTAAATTGGTTTGGCGAATTTTCCAATTTTTGGCATTTTGAAGCCAAAATCTATGAAAATCCTTATATGGATGTTTGGACATGTTATTCGGAGTGTATTGGTGAGTCTATATGGCTGGATTGTCACTTGGCATAAGTCACTAGCCATCGTTGCTCGTCTGATCGCTTCCAATATAATTTGGCCACCGATGGCCTAGGCAAAATATTGCCTAAGCTTCAGCTCAGATGTCTAGGAGTATGCTCAGATGTCTAGAGCTACGGAATAAAAATTCCAGACCTTCAGCATAGACGTTGAGCTTGCTATTCAGACATCTAGGCGATCTAGAATAAAAAAAAATTTAGTCTTTCAGTTCAGACGTTTGGGAGAACCACCAGACGTCTGGTGCCGCTAATCTCAGCCAACTTACCTGTTTTTGGTGGGTTTCCATTTATATCGATTTTTGGGTTGGTCTTATTAGTTGTTAACACTTTTATTGACTATGATGACTTCTTTTCTTGATTTTTGGGAATATCCATTTGGTGGATTTGATATCGATTTCTATGGTTTTGATTCACGTTTTCGTATGTAATTTTTGGTGATTAATTATTTTTACAATCATTTCTGTGATATGTCACTTTAAAATACAAAGATTTCTATGCTAGTAGTAAATATTCAAACTCTTCCACAAAAATGATTTCAACGTTTTTTTAATACAAAGCTTGTTTTTAAAATCGTTTTTTAATCCATTAGTATATACAAACCTTTACCTCATTCGTACGAGAAATCTAATTAAACAACTTAGCAAAACAAGTGGTATGAAAAGCTTGCGTTTTCTTCGTCGGTTAATTCTTGGACTTGTTTGATTGAAATCTTGTGGAAATTTTCGAGTGGAAATCGACAATTTGTTTGTAAATATTTAAATTAATCCAGCGGTTTTGGGACATGAAGCCAAACTCATTTATTTACTAGCTTAGTGTAATTCACACTTTTTATTGATCAATGGTGATCATTTTATGGTTTAGACTAGCAATATGCGATGTCTCTTTGTCCATCTAAGGGACTGTACCTCGTTTTATTGAGCTTCGTCTCATTTCTTCTATAGGCTAGCATCCTATGGGTTCTTTGGAGTTTCAACTCATTTTTATGGGCTAGCGACCCATGTTCTTTTATGGAGATCGGTTCATCGGACGTACCATTGTACTACTTAGTTGTTCCGGTTTTTCAGGTTCATCGGACGTACCTTTATTGTACTATGTCGTTGTTTCGAATTATTTGAGTTTCGGGTTCCTTCGGTTTACCGTTATTGTACTACGTCGTTGCATTGGCTCTATGGTTAGCAACCATGGGATAGCGTCCCATATGATACATGTGTTAGTGAACTTTCATGCTCCCATTTTTGATAGGCCTCTCCCTCATTGTGATTTATGGATTTTTAATTGATGATTTCTGGAATTTGTGTTTCACCAATTTTTTTGCGATTGACATTGATATGTTTTGTCAATATTTATGGCTTGGTGAATAAAAATGAAAAGTATGACATTCTTTTTGGTGTTTGAGAAAATTTGAGATATTATATTATTTTTGTTGTTATTTAATTTATACTTGTCACAGTATGGCATTATTGTTATCATACATTTTTTTCTTATCTCTTATCTTGTCTCATTTTTATCTGATATTTATAGCTAGACTGATCAGTTATTATTTACTTCTAAATAATACTCGGGTCAGACCGAGGTATTTCAGTTGCTTCTGCTTGACCTCTTATCTGGGTCCGTCATTTGACTTTTGGCTAACTACTTAGCTTAGTAGCTTTTGCTTTTATACATTCGAGATAGAGACTCTTTGATGTATACATATTCTTTTATAGAGCACTTGTACCTATTCTTTTGTGATGTAGTGGAACTTATATGACCACCACTCTGTTGTACACTTCCATGTGTTATATTCATATCTGTATCCGCCTTTGTGATATGGATATTTGTGACTGATTTTGTGTTCTGCTTATTTTATATTTGTTTCTGAAGATCGCATGGCCATTGTGTAGTAGTTTTGAGTTTGTTATTGATGTGTCAGATTTCCTCTTGAAATAAAATGCATGTAATACTATCTGACATATCGGTACTCGCTCAAAGCAATTGCAAAGATGGTCGCTCCTCAATAGCCTTATTCTTCGTGCTAGTTGATGACATTACTCTGTAGTGTACTTGACTAGTGTGAGTATAGAGGTAGGGCGCCACAGATCTCCATCCCAAGCATAAGGCAAAAAATGCATCTAAACGGACCTCGTATGTAAAAGGTATGAATTATATAAGTTTTTAGATTATTTAAATAATTAACTAACTTAATTAATAACTAACCTAACTAATTACCTTATTAAAGCTTTCTTGCTCAATTCATTCTACTGTACACGCACCCGATACACTACCATCCCAAAACCATGCGCATTAATCCCTGATTTCTCCTCGATTGCTCCATGAAACTTTGCAACACTACTTCTACGAACTCCCCATAATGTGCTCACCCCAGACCCAATCGTATGAAGCTCGACAACTTTTATGAAATTGCAATCTGTGGGTCGAAGACGCTTTTGTTATAAGGAATCGAGTTTGACGAAACTTAGTAGGAACGTGAACGTCAACGGGAGAAAAATAACGGTGGCTTTCATTTTGCGTATTGTCGATTCAATCTTCGATGAAAGCGAACACTTATCCATGGCTAAAAATGTCGATCTTCGCCAAACCCAACTGATCAAAATTCCATCATGGTCATCGCAAAGAACTGTCCAATATGAATTTAGTGAAACTGGTTTTTTTCGTGGAGCGGATTGCTTGAAATTAATTTCTAAAGAGATTTAGGAAGACGTGGCCATTGTTTTTGTTAACTGCTCAATGGAATAATGAATGATACTAAACAATAACAGGTTGATAGAATGGGTATTGGTTATGAGTTATTTGTATTAATAAAATATTCAATTTATTTAATTTCCCAAATAAGCCATCACGCGTTTAGAGCTTGTACGATCAAATGACACGTGTGATCACAACGAAACTCATCTGTATACTTCATACCATTTTTCCAGTCCCGATGGTATATATTTTATCACTATCCATGCAATGCTCTGGGTTGATAATTTTACACTTTTCGATGCCATTTTATCCATCGGACATTCGATCTCCAAATATGGCGATCTTTATACTCATTTTAATTTACAACGTCGATATGAACTCAATGAAAGTGATCTCTAGTCCAGATTCATCATCTACGAAAAATCATATTTTAGGGACTCTTAATCAGTTAACGATTCAATATTTAAATAATTTACGTAAATATCCAACCATTCAAAATACGGGTCATTACATGTCTATATATGAAAGAAAAGTGGAGAAAGAAAACCATAAAAGGAAATGAATTCAAGGGGTTTTTTAATGAGGAGAATAGAACCTTTCTGATTCTCTTTATTAAAACTTCCCTTAGTAATTCCTCTTTAATTTCAATCAATCCACCCGTTTCTCTCCCCATTATCATCGGTCCTACGAAAAATTTCCAAAAAAATCTTCAAGTAATTATGTCTTATTTAAACCTCATTTAAAGGTATATCTATATAGCATATCGATATGCACAAATATGTAATTTTTATATATGCATTCGACCAATTACTAATAAACCCAAAATATAAATTAAATTAATAATAGTTAATATTTTTGAAATATTAATTAATTTAACCAGTTTATAAAATTTTATAAACTAACTGAATTATATGTTTTTTTGGAGAATTCACAATTGCAATTATAAGACTTGGAGGTGTGAATTCAGTCAACGATTAATTTTGAACAATTGAAATATCAACGTTCACACATCATCTTAACTAGTGGTGTGATAGTTTGACCGTATTCATTACTTATTTTTCTTTTGGTAAAATATAATTCTATATTTTCTTAAGTAGTGCTTTTGTAATGGTAATTTACACATGTTCTCTTCGTCGCAATTACATCACTTTAGGATATATGGAATTTGGTATTGGTCATAATTCCAATATTATTCACAATCAGTTAAGTTAGTTGAAAAACAAAATTTCTGGTTAAATGATAATGTTTATAATTAATCGTACTACTCTGGCCATAGATTTTGATTTCGGGTTTACTATAGTTTACTGCGTAACCTTAAACGATTGAGGATCGAATTCTCTATTGAACAGTATTTCACTTTTGATTTTTCAACTTGGATATAATTATAGTTGCTCGATGGTCATCATGCGATGGTTTAACTATTATTATGGTGGATCATCCACATCAAATTTTAACCGTATCCTTATGTCAAGAACACCGTGTGACATTGTCACTTTGACATTTCTCGTTTGACATTGTTGTTCTTAACCAGCAAGAAACTTTCAAATGAGTCATTCCATAGTTTTTTAATAACAATGAGTACATAAGCCCTTTGTTCACCCAACAACCATTAGTAATGCACTACCCAAAATTTGAAGAGCATTAAGTACGCGGGTCTCTACGGATGTATTGATGTCTTTTCTTGAAACACATCGACAAGGAATATTTAAAACAAAATATTATTTTTGCTTTGACTAATTACTCACGATTGCAACCACTTGTAGCTTCAAACATAAAATATTTTATTCAAGGACTTTCTTAAAATAAATTAGTTTAATCACTTGCTAATTAGTATCACAATATAACAAGCATATATAAGAAATTAAGCATATTTTATTTCGAACAAGATATATTACAGAATTAGAAAATTTATAATAAATTATAGAATATCTACTAGAGCGTACTCTTAACTCTCCCAATTACAAAGACATATGGTATCCTGATAAATGGGTCAAGATACGAAGGATGAATATTAGGACTATTTTTAATCCCTATACATGGTATGTCCAAGGAGAGGTGCATGAATAATAGATTCCAAAAGAAGAATCTAGTGATGAAGGTTATACTGAGTCTGAACCAAATGACCTTGATCAAATCAAGAAGATGGCTGAAACAATCTTGGAGCAATAGTAGGTTATCATCAATGAAAAGAAAGTGAAACAAAGAAATAGAGATTATTATGAGATCGTTTCATTCATTATGTGTAGGCACATGAACTTATGTGAGTGATATTGGAGTTAGCAAGGAATGTAATAATCTAGCTCCAATTCTGATTTCTGATGATACAGCTTATATATGTGCACCTGCTAGATGAGATCCAACAACCACTACTCACACTAAAAAGAAAGATATGCCAAGATCTTTGTAGGTTTCTAAGTTCATAGATTAGTACCTTGCATTACCTTGGAGACGGATCCTACTACCCCCCGGATAGTTGATGCATTCCACCCCCACATAATGACAAGTAGAAGGTATGACTTTATTTTTTATATTTATTACTTCAGATATGTTTGTACTTGACTTTTTGTTATTTTCATTGTGACATTTTTGATTTGCATTGTGACCTTTATGATGTTGTATTATTTACATAATTTGACATCTACATCATTCTTCTTGTGAATAATGTGATTCACACTTGTCTTTGTGGTTGCATCCTATGTTTTCATGTGTTTGAAATGATTCTACACTATTATTCAAATATGCTTGGATTATTATCTTTTTTTGTTGAGGGAAAAAGGGAAAAGATTAAAACATATCAATATGGAAAGTATTATTCATAGGCAGAGTTACGTAATTTACAGTTGTTTCTAAGTAGTTTCCATCATCAAAAAGTGGTAGAATGATAGAATTAGTGTTCTGATGATTCCATGAAAAATATATTTGTAAGAATTTATAGGATTACATAATATACTGACACATCGACACTACACAACCTATAAACAAAAAAGGTGAATCATGGCATCAGAATAAAGAAAGAGCCCGAAATTGAAGAAAATGGTATTCAAATGGACATTACGCGGTTAACAAGTTGGTTAGTGTTGAAACATACACTTAAAGATGAAGATAAATGAGTATGTAATTTTTGAGTCATAACATGCCTTTTTAGTTTAATTTTGTTAAACCCCATAAACAATCTATGATTTATATCAAATTTCTACATAACCTCTAAAACAATAATTTTTATGTATAGTAATATTTTGGAAAATTTCAAGTGTTTACATAGTCGAAATTGCAACATGAAGAGGTAAGATATGAGAAATGCATGGAACTATGCATTTCAAGTCGTAATCGGTCAACCGCTTATGAGCCAACTGACTGACCGGTTATGAGGTGAAATGCGTAGTTCAGTGAATTTATAAATGCTATTCTACTTCCTAGATGCAAACTTTCACTCCCTCGCTGATAGTTGTTCACTGTATCTTCTCCAAGTAGTCACAACTCCTTATTTGCATCCTTCTTACATTCATAAATATGCTAGAGATTATACATAAATAAACTCAACTTTTCTTTCTTCTCTTCTATTTGTACTCTTTTTGTACCGCCTTCTAATACTCTCGTCAATCAACCATTATGTTTAAAAAATTATCATTTTATGTATTTTTCTTATTATTACAACCCGTCGAGCAATTAAGTTTGGGATCAATCGTGCTGGTTATAAGAAGTTGTAATATAGTGGTAAAAATGTGCATAGAAGACACAATCCTGTTAAAACTAAGTTTTCTACTCTTAGTCTTGAAATCCTATTATTGAGTAGAAGGCCTGCCACAGATTCTTCAGGCAGAGTCGTAATATATGTTCCTCAGGGTTAAGTGGGGGAAAATTTAGTGGAAATTCCAAAAGAAATCTGAAATTGGACATATGGTTGGAAGTTTGAACCAGTATAAAAATGGTTAGTGTGATCTTGTATTTTATTTACTTCATTTAGCATATTACTATCTTTCATAGGTAGTCAATATTTTACATATATACTTAGTTATAGCATAAATATTAGACGATTGTAACGTCCCGCCATTTCGCACGATTTAAACCAGCACACGTGCCAATTCAAACCATATGGAAGGGAGGATTGTTATGGGGTAAATAAGAAAACAGAGAAGAAATAAAACAAAATAGAATCTCACAGCGGAAGGTTAAAATATAATAATAAAATATACAGTTTATAAAACTGTTTACAAAACATTCGATTCTTCTTTATACATTTAAATATCAGAGTTTACATACCAATAATATCAACGCAGCGGAATTAAATGGTGTAGTGGAATAATATAGTAGATACTAGTAATACAATCTTCGTCTTCGTCCTTCAGAGCTAAATCCTCAAATCCTGAAACGCTCGGACTGACCCGAGCGAATTGAAAAGACAAAACACTCGAGTCAAAACTAAAAGATCTTATGTGAGTTAAATCAACAGGAGTAAATATGAGTGCAGTAACTCAAGAGATGCTCGGGATTTACATCTCCTAAGGATTCGTTAAACTATTTACTATGTAGTATATTGCGCTATTATAATAGTGTCTAATTGTAAAATAAACTTACTTTTTAATAGCGTTAAGGGGTTACCCATATAGCCCTTAACACATAATATATTCCCATAGTCTATACAGTACCGTAATCTCCCCCGTACTGGGCGTCGTCAGAGGGCACTCCATAGGTATGGTACAAAGCCAAAATCGTATAAGGCGCGCTAGGGTAGGTGACACGGCACAACTAGGCAATACCAGGGTAGATATACCAATTGCTATCCGGGCTGGTGGTAACGCATAGCCGCAGCTACCGCCCACCTCGAACTAACACCCCAAATCAAAGAAATCAATAGTGGCCACCGAACAATCCAAAGTCAGAGTATAGTATCGAAGGAGTGCGTTCGATCAGAGGAATGACCTCATTGGCCCGAGAATCGCTCCTGTTTTAGCCACCTTATGCCAACTCACGGGAGTTGGTTCCACATATTTACCTTACAGGAAACGTCGCCACCATCCTACTTCATTCTGGAATCTCCACCGCGTACACGGTTAGTCAAAGTGGTTTTCGGTATCGACAGAGAGTATGTCCATATCCGATCTCGGTCTCTTTGCTAACCCATCGTTATTATAACACCGCGGTCATTTAAAAATAGTTTATACTTTAAAACCATAATAAAATTTCCATTTCAAAACTTTGAATACGATATCAATTTAAAACCCAACACAATATGATATCATTTTATCTCAAATATAATTCTTTTCCAAAATCATGCTGGTTTAAAATTTAAATATCTGGAAACCAAATATTTGAAATATACTTTCAAAGCATAATATTTCGAAATTCAAAATTTTAAAACCATAACTTCTAAAACTTGAATGGTTTGGATATTCAACGAATGTAAAATAAATGGTTTAACTTTAAAGTTACTTTGTAAAGAAAAATAATTTCCATGGGTTTTCAAGTATATTCCTTTATTTAAAGTTTAAACCATAATTTAAATATCACTTCAAATTCCAAAAACCCCTTCAATTTCTATATATATATCCATTTGGAGTATTAATATTTCAAAACTAAAGTTGGATTTTCTTCTTTCAACAATTAATATTCTATTATTTAGTCTTGAATATTCATATAAATTCCATAAATAAAACTCCAATTTCTAGCAATTAAATATTTTCTCAAATTTACTTTATACTAGAATTTTCATTTTTAATTCATCTTGGAAAATCCAGTTATAAATATCATACCTTAAAATTTCCAAACTTAAACATATAAGATAAATTTCCAAATTCCATTTTCTCAATTTTTCATTTTTATTCAACGGGTTTATACACAACTTAATTTTCAAATTTTTAACTTCATATGTATATATATCGAAGAATAATATTTTATAAAATATCAAAATCAAATTTTTATAAACCGTATCCCATCCAAACCATAGAAATCACTTTAAAATAATTTATATATAGACCACGGTGCATGTATATAATTTTCTATCCTATGGTCAAGTGATACAGATATTTATCATTTCAATCCGCAATTTAAAAATAAAATTTTGCGGTTGTATATCATTTCAAACCACAATCCCGAATGAAACGAAAAATGCATGATAACTTGCAGTTTAAATATATAAAATAAAACATCCATTCATCACAATCATCCATCATCCAAATCACAGTCATCATCCAATAATAAATCAATATCAATATATATCTGATAATATATAACAGGTAATAACTGACAGTTATATTCAAAATAAAATTTAACAACTATTAAACTAACCGTTTATATTCAGTAATAAATTTTATAACTGTTTACTAACAGTTTATATGCACATAAATTAATTCTAACTATCAATTAATATGCAATAAAAAAAAAATTAACAGTTAAATTAAATAACACGATTTAACATATATGATGAATAAACATGTCAAACAGTCATAAATAAATTTCTACTCATATCTAAAATAAATTTAACAACATAAAAACTTTTAGAAGTTGTGAGTGGGTTAAAACACTCACCTTTTGAATTTAAATCGAATTTAGATTCAATTTAAACCCAAAAATTGCACAGTCTCCAAATCTGTCCAAACCAGTGTCATTAGATCCGAAATTTAATTACGATCCTAACGAAAAAAATTTCGTGAGAAACGGAGATCGTATGCACAAATTATCATCATTAACGATTTTGAAATCTAATTTAAATTAAACAAAGAAGAAACCACTAACCCCAATTGCCACGTCAGGCTCAACTCCTCCAGCTCAACCGTGACTCACGCGCTCACCTCCCTACAGGCAGACGTGATACTCACGCTGCTACCATCATCGGTCAAACCTCTTTGACCACGATTTGCTCCGCCTCCAACTGTCGATCTTCAAAACGAAGCATGCCATTCCGCTCCCCACTCCGGACCGCACACCCCCACCAACGTCACGAACTCCGGTCACCAACCACGCAGCCGCCGCACCCAAAAATTGAAACCCTAACCGACGATTTCTGACCGATCCAACCGTTGAAACCCAAAACAAACGATACCGATGCAAAGCGTACGAGCCTCTCCACAGTACCCAGAAATATTTTCTCGATCCGACGAAGTTTGTCACGGCGTTGATGAACGGCCGAAACTAACCCATTGATTTCTGGACAAATGACAACCCGAATTGAAAAACGAACCACACCAGCAGATTACGCATATCGAAAACCTCAACATATAATTTTTTTGGAATTTTCTGGAGGGTTTGAATTTTCATTTGAAATTTGAATTGAAATAGATCTAGGTTTTGCAACCATTGAGGAGGAGAAGGAACTGAAGAAAAGAACATACAGACAAATGATAGAAGATGGAGGCTAGGGTTTATCACAACATATTTATAGACAAATGGTAGTAGGCTAGGTGGGCACGAATTACGAACGTGCTAAACGGTAGTTGGCCCAAAAAGCCCGTTCTGACCCCGGAACGAAATTTATTAAACACATATATCCAAATAGGTATTTTAAAATATTCTGAACGCGATGGAAAAAGTTTCACGTCCAAATTTGATCGTATGAAGAAGTTATGCTGAAAACAAAATTTCCAAATTGATTTCAAATTGATTTCAATTTATCGATTTCAAGGCGTTTCGCGTCCGTACGATCAAACGACAAGTCCGATCGATACGAAACTTGGAACCCTACAAAAATTCACTGATACGGATCCGATGAAACTGGTTTCGTCGAAATCCGAGTCCGTGACCAAAATGGCTATTTTTATATTAATTAAATAAATTTAAAATAAATAAATTAAATCAAATTTCAAAATTTTAACTTCTGAAATTTGCAATCTGTATCACTTTAATATTTCTCAAATATTTAATGATTTAACAAATTTTAAATGTCACTTTATTAAAGATTAATCAATTTATCATTGAAAATTTCCAATTTATAATATTAAATATAAATTTTAAATTTATCCTGAAAGTAAACTTAACTTCCCATGAATTCATATATCACCAAGTATAAATTTAGTATTGGTTCATGGTCTAATATTATTTTTACCCTAAATTTTCAACTTGAACTCCACTAACGTAATATTCAACATTAAATTCCCATTTAATTGCAATAACGCAATTTCAAAAAAAATATTAACTCAATTAAATAAACAACTCTTTATATTCAAAATCAACTGCAAAGGTTTAAAAGTTGCTAAATTTCGATTTCAGTAATTCCTTTAATTCCATTCAAAATCAGCAATTATCTATTAAATGTCCCAAAATTTCTATTAAATTAATCTAACGAATCATTAATATAAATTAGATGAATTAAATATTGCATTCAAACTATTGCGTTAATATTTTCCGTTTCACTTTAAAGTAACTAAATTTGCCAATTATAATACTTATTTCAATTTCTTAAAATAACCCTTTATTTACATTGAACCCAATTTAATTAAGTTTCCAATTGATTAGATTCAATTTCAACATTTTACTACCCTTAAATTTTAGGTTATAAACAATTTATATGTATTCTTTCTTAATTATTACTTTGCAACTTCTCGTATAAATTTCACAATCAAACATAAATTTTAAAGTAACGCTTAATAAATATGCTTCTATAATTTCTCAACTTTTAAACGAACGTTACTCCATTTTCAATTAGTGTAACATTCATAATTATTACCACCTATTACCGATCCTAATCCCATTAACAAATAAGCAGGTAAATTTTTATGATAGGTGTTACAAATTTTTAAATAAATTACTATTCATTATTATTGCCTTAAATTCAGCATTAATTTCCTTGCATTAACATTTTATACTAAAATCTTTGTCCAATTATAATTTATACTCTAAAAAATTTCATTTACACCTTTCGTTGTTTCTTAATTACAATTAAGGCGCATCAACTATCTATATTGGTAAATGATTGAATTTACTAGTAATCCTACTATTTAATGTTTAGTATATTTGTATATTATTATTTACCCTTTTTTTCTCCATTATAAATATATGCACACATACAAATTAAGATTCTACATCTAATCAATCATTCCACCCAATATATAAATTACTAACCTTAAATCATTGCAATTGATTATCTAACATACAACTGAATCTATTTCTAAATTTTCATAATTAATTAACACCTTACAAAAGTTTACAAATACAGGGCTTGTCTTAGATAAAACTTATTTTCATTTATGAATTCAGTACTTGCCTTTATTTTATTTATTTCCAACTTAATATCCAATCGCAACAATTTCCACTATTACACTTATTAATTTCAATACATAATTCAATTTGTAAATTTTAATTACCCTTGATACATCTAATTTCAACATTCACTTTCATATAAATAAATAAGATTTCTGTTTCTTTCTAAATTAAAATAAAAATCCTATTAATTAAATTCATTTTAAACATCGTATTTACACGGGTCGTTACAACGATCTACATACATATTGAACTTTCATTATTAATGTTCACATTCAAATAAATAACTAACTACAAAATAGTTTTCAAACCTAGTAAAAACTAAATTTAAATTAAATCAACCTTCTAGAACTAACAGTTGTATCGGAGTTGTAACATATTATTATAATTAAACTGACCAACATGCATGATAGACCTCATGAGAACTCTATAAGCCTGGTGTCTAGTAAAGGGTGTTTAAATAAGCAGAATATTATTGCAATTAAGGAATTCTCTTATGAATGGAAAACCTCCCTTCTTGTTCCCTTTACTTGGATTGTTAAGATGGTTTGTCAACACAGGATAGTCGACGTGTTATTCCCAAATTTTTGTGCCTTAGGTCGATTCAAACAAAAATTTGGATTAGATATGAATTAAATTGTATTTAATTTAAATTCATAAATATTACAAATTTGAATCTTCAAACTTTATCTAATTTAAATTGGTGTTTATAATAGTTACAAATATGAATTGAAAATTGTCTTAAAACTTGAATTTAGACATAAATTTAAAATTATTTAAATTTAAATTAAATTAATAATGTTATAATAATTAAATTCAAGTTTTTTCAATTTAAAATTTAAATTTAAATGGATTCAACTTTAAAATTTACTTATAATTAAATTTGAAATAAATAAAATTTGTTTAAAATTTAAAAGAAATAAACTATATATGTTATAGATGTAATTCCGAAATTCTTCGAAATAAAAATAAGTTATAAAATTTATAACTGAGTTAATTAAAATAAATAATTTTAATGAGTAAAAATTATACTAAATATCATGAAATAATAAACTCATTAAGATATAAGGACACTATGTTATATTGAGTTAATACATGTCATAGGATGTTACATACTTGCCATCCCTTATTATCTATAATACTCAAATTCATTTTTATGAATTATGAGTTTATAGATAAATTTTCTCTCTATATTTCCTTATAATCAATATACTAGGATATATGAATGATTTTTTAGCATACTCAAGCTGTCTATATTCTATAGACAAGCCATTTGTGTCCCTATGTAGGTAAAACATACTATATGACCTTCTTGAACAAACTCAAGGGTAATACATGTAACATCCCGCCTTTTCACACACTTTAAACCGACACACGTGCCAATTAAAAGCATACGCAAGGGCGGATTGTTATGGGATAAATAAGAAAAACAGAGAAGAAATAAAACAAAATAGAATCTCACAGCGGAAGGATAAAATGTAATAATAAATATACAGTTCATAAACGGTTACAAAACAGTTAATTCTTCTTTATACAATAAATATCAGAGTTACACATACCAATACAACCAATGCAGCGGAATAGAAAGAGTGTGGTGCATACTATAAATAATAATAATATGGATTCTTCGTCTTCGTCCTCCAAAGCTAAAGTCTTCGATCCTGAAACGCTCGGACTGACCTGAGCGAATTTTGAAAAGACAAAAACACTCGAGTCAGAACTAAAAGATCTTATGTGAGTTAAATTAACAGAAATAAATATGAGTACAGTAACTCAAGAGATGCTCGGGATTTACATCTCCTAAGGATCCGTTAAACTATTTACTATGTAGTACATTGCGCTATTATAATAGTGTCTATTTATAAAATAAACTTACTTTTAAATAGCGTTAAGGCTTTACATTTTCCACCTTAACACGTAAAATGCCAATAGTCTATACAGTACCGTAATACCTCCTGATCGGGAAGCTACCAGAGGATACTCCATAGGTACGACACAAATAGAAACTCGTAGTAAAGGCTCGGTATGGTAGGTGACACGGCACAACTAGGCAATGCCAGGGTAGATATACCAATTGCCATCCAGGCTGGTGGAAACGCGTAGCCGCATTTACCGCCCACCTCGGACTAACTCCCCAAAATCAAAATATAGAAGTGGCCACTGAATCAATCCAAGTCAAAGTATAATATCGAAGAGGAGGGTCCGATCAGAGGAATGACCTCATTGGCCTGAGAATCGCTCCTGTTTTAGCCACCTTATGCCAACTCACGGGAGTCGGGTCCACGTATTTACCTTACAGGAGACGTCGCCACCACCTACTTCATTCTGGAATCTCCACCGCGTACACGGTTAGTCAAAGTGGTTTTCGATATCGACAGAGAGTATGTCCATATCCGATCCCGGTCTCTTTGCCAACCCATCGTTATTATAACACCGCGGTCATTTAAAAATAGCTCATACTTTAAAACCAGAATAAACATTTCCATTTTAAAAATATGAATATGATATCATTTTAAAACCCAAAACCATATATATCATTTATCCCAAATATAATTCTTTTCCAAAATCATAATGCTTTAAACTTCATAACGTCTGAAAATCGAATATTTTTCAAAGCATAATATTTTGAAATTCATAATTTAAAACCATAACTTCTAAAAAAACTTAAATGGTTTGGACATTCAACGGTATATGAATTAAATGGTTTAATTTAAATGTTACTTTGTAAAGAAAATAGTTCTCATGGCTTTACAAATACATTTCTTTATTAAAGTCTAAACCAAAATTTATATTATCTCTCTCAAGTTCCAAATCCACTTCAATTTATTTATATATACGTATATCCATTTTGAGTATAAATATTTCAAACTAAAGTTGGATTTTATGCTTTCAACAAATCAATTGTCCTATTAATTAGTCTTGAATATTCATATAAAATCCATAAATAATAAGACTTCAATTTCTAGTAATAAAATATATATATTTTTCCCAATTCAAATTATACTAGAATATTCATTTCAATTTATTTTGGGAAAAATCCAATTATAAATATCATATCTTAAAATTTCCAAACTTAACATTTAAACATATGATATAAATTATTAAACTTAATTTTCTTAATTTTCTTCCATTTTTAATAAAGATTTTTATACACCTTTAAATTTCAAAATTTTCAACTTCATATGTATATATATATGGAAGAAAAAATATTTATACAATATAAAATTTAAGATTATTATAAATCGTATTCCATCCAAACCATAGAAATCACATTTAAATAGTTATATATATACCGCGGTGCCTGTATATAATTTTCTATCCTATGGTCAAGTGATACGAATATTTATCATTTCAATCCGCAATTTAAAAGATATAAAATTTTGCGGTTATATATCATTTCAAACCACAATCCCAAATGAAATGAAATATGCATGATAATTTGCAATTTAATGATATACAATAAACATCCATTCATCAACATCATCCATCATCCAAATCGAAATCATCAATCAATATCAATCAATAACAATATTATTTTTGGTACTACATAACAGGTAATACTGGCAATTTTATTCAAATTAAATTTAACAGCTATTAATCTACAGTCTATATTCAGAAATAAATTATATAACTGTTAACTAGCAGTTCATATACAAACAAATAAATTTTAACTGTAAATTTATACGCAATAAATTAATTAAATTAACAGTTAAATTAAATAAATGCAATTCAACAGATATGAAGAATAAAACATGTCAAACAATTCTAAATAAATTTCTACTCATATCAAACATTAATTTAACAAACATAAAAGCTTCTAGAAGTTGTGAGTGGGTTAAAACACTCACCTTTTGAATTTAAATCGAATTTAAATCCGATTTAAACCCAAAAATTCGACGGTCTCAGAATTTGTCCAAACTAGCGTCAATGGATCCGGAATTTAAATACGATCCTAACAAAAGAAACCGCGCGTGAAATGGAGTTCGTATGCGAGAGTTATAGCAAAAATTGCGATTGAATTTTAATTTAAAAATATACAAAAGAAGAACACAATTAACTCACCCCATCCTCCTGCCACGTCACTCAATTCTTCCTCTATGCAAATTCGAACGCACCCAGTTTAGAACCCACGTATGCGAACAACCCATTTGCCCGCATGTTTGACCAGGGTTTCTCCTCACCTCGCGCCGCCGTAGACCACGGCACCTCCGCCCCGAGTTCGGCCTGCCTCCCTCCTGCGACGACCAGAGGTCACGGCACCCAATTCCCCACTTTTATGCAGCCGCCGCCACTAGCTTTTTAACCCTAAGTGAATTTTGCAGCCAAATCCGACCGTCGATTCGCCAAACTAACCACATAGATGTGATCCCCTCGGTTCCCTCTCCAAAACCCAAAAACCGTTTTGCGATCCGACAAACTTTGTCGCGACGTTGATGAGCGGCCGTAACTAATTGGCTCAGATCTGGACACACAACAACTCAAATCGAAAAATGGACAGCAGATCTGAGTTGCGCTCGCCAAAATCTTCAACATATATTTTTTTTAAAATTTTTAGAGGAGTTTGAAATTTCATTTTGTTTTTGAATTGATTGGATCTAGGGTTTACACCCATTGAAGAAGAAGAGGAGCTTGAAGAAAATATATGCACAGATAAATGAAATTAGGCGGAGGCTAGGGCTGAATAGCTGGGTTTATATAGAGGGGTTAGAGGTAGAGTAGATGGAACGGATAAATGAACGCGCGGAACAAACTATGGCCCAAAAAGCCCGCTATGTCTCCGGAACGAAATTTCGTAAATCTATATATCCAAATAGGTAATTTAAAATATTCTGAACGCGATGGAAAAAGTTTCGCGTCCAAATTTGATCGTATGAAGAAGTTATGCTGAAAACAAATTTCCAAATTGATTTCAAATTGATTTCTAATTAAATCGATTTCAAGGCGTTTCGCGTCCGTACGATCAAACGACAGGTCCGATCGATACGAAACTTGAAACCCTATAATAATTCACCGATACGGATCCGATGAATCTGGTTTCGTCGAAATCCGAGTCTGTGATCAAAAAGGCAATTTTTATACTAATTAAATAAATTAATAATTGATTAATTAAATCAATTTTAAACCTTCCAATTCTCAGATTGCCAATTTTCTCCCTTTAAATTTTTTTAATTATTTACTCAAATTCTAAACAAATTTAGTGTAAATACATAGTTGTTCTATTCATAAATTTGAATGTTAATCCTTAACTTCACTATTAAATTCCAATTTCATTAAATTCAACATTATAAATTAAATTTCGATAAAACTTATTTAATTCTCTTCCTTTCTATTATTCAAATTTATTGATTTCAATTTAATGAAATTTACATCGGCTCAAAGTCTCTATACATTAAAAATCTCAAATTTAACTTCAGATCTCAATTTACGAAATAATTAAATAATTTATTCCATCTAAATTTGTATCTTCCTAATATCTAAATAATAAAATTTTACTTACCACCTTTAAATTTTATATTTACTAGTAGATTTGTGTCATTTCTAACCCCTTAGATATTTAAGAATAACTAAAAGCAAATTCACGTATAAATTCATTGTCGATTATTCCAGTAAATAAATTTTCAAAGGTTACTGTAAATAAATCCAATTGATTGCAATAAATTCTAATAAATTTGATCTTATTGGATTACATCTTAATAAAAATCAATTATTACTCAACTTCATAGTCACCATTTCTTTTATATTCCAATACATAAATATTTTCCAAATTTCATCTTTTATTTGCATAAATTACCTTATCTCAATTTTATTGGAACTTTACACATAAAACTTAGAACCTCAATTAATTCATTCCTCTTTGGTTCCATTCTTAAGATTACACTAATTATCATATTATGAATCGAAATTTACCTAGGTTACATCTTATTGGATTCACATTCTTTACTTACCCATATGTAATCCACACTAACTGCAATAATTTAGTGCATTAATTGAGATTGATCAAAATAAACTTAACAAACTAATAGAATAGATAACTTACAAAATTTATTGTCATAAATCTATTTTATAAGTCTACACTTAATTATTACCTTACAATACGTTTTATGTTACTATAAATTTATATTCACTCTTCCGTTACTATATATTAATAATTGCTAAAGTAACGTTTTTCTTAATTAAAACTTTCTCCACAATTGAATGAACTTTATATTCAATACATACTACCGAATTGCAATCACCTATGTTCTATCCAACATACATTAAAACTTCACTTCCATTAATTTATCCAATGTTTACATCCACAAATTAACAATTTAATTTCATTATACAATTGCAATTCATATCTTATAAATAAATTTTTCAATTTTGTTTCTTTCAGCATTAATTAAACAAACATATTCAATTAAGAAATTATCATGCTTTTAACTATTTCCATTTGCACTACATAAAACTCAAACGGTCGTTTCAATCACACTTGAATTTGTATATAATTAATTGTCCCTCAACTGCCATTTATTTTCTACCTTAATTCACATACGGTTACAGTTTTATCAATATATATAAATACATAGGAAATTTAAATTCTTGTCTTTAATTCTTTAATTCAGGTGCAACCAATTTACACTATTTCTTTATTAATAATTTACTTAAATTTTCAACAATTAGGTTAGATAACCGTTTCTACAATTCATTATTAATTATACATTTAAATCTCCCCTATCTTCAACTTACACAAGGGTATACATCTCACGCTATCTTAATCATTAGATTTTCATTAAATTTGACAATAATTAAGCTTTAATTGTCGTTGCGAAAATTTCCCTTTAGCGTTCATCCCAGTATTAGTTCTATCTCTTTTATATATATAAAATTTTCTTTTCTACAAGATTTAAACATCAAAACCCCTTATATTTAATAATTTAATTGTCGAAATTTTACGGGTCGTTACAATACACATGTACCTACGCATCATGAAATTATAGGCCATGAGTGTCAAATGTACTCTGATTTTATGAGCACACTCAAGGTCACAATGATGATTAGAAGAAATGATTATAATGATAGTAGCTATATATGATATGAACAGCAATGTGTTATTGATAATTTATGGATAACATGATTTGTTGAGCACACTTAAGATTGTGAATACATGGTAAATAGGTCCTAACACCACTAAAGGAATTCTAGAAATTTTCACATCTTTCGTATTTAGTGACACGTGGAAAATTTAGTGGAAAGCTGATTAGAAAAATATGTTAAACCATTTTAATAAATATAATAACGTACGCAATTATTTTCTGATGTACTTAACAATTTATGAAAAAATGTTTCTTGAAAAATGACAATTTAATTAAAATGAACAATAAAAGATGGAATAAGAAATGTACATAATACAATCCTATAATACCTTAGCATATTCTTACCATAATTCCCATATAAGACCTAAATAGAATGTCCATTATTAGTAAGATTAAAAATTTTAAGTCATGATCATCGACTGCGAACTTTCCTAATGTCGTGTGTATAGCATTGCGAAGCAACATAAGAATGTGGATGTTCATTATACATTCGATCATATACAAGAGTTATATGGTGAAATGTTTCGTTCCACAAGGTATGAGACTTTGAAGAAATTATTTCATCCAAATATAGGTAATGATGCTCAATGTAAGATCTTGTACTTAATATGATTGAGTACATTAAGAGTCTTTCTTTATCGAAACAGATTCTAGATCGAAACTTATATATTTATCTTGTTCTTGGATCATTAGTTACTTATTTTGATATGTTCATGTTCATAAACTCGCTCTTGTTTATTTAGCCAATCCTCTTAAAATATTAAAGCGGATTAAAGGGAACTTTTGTGAAATAAGCACGATCTTCTTATTATGTTCTTTAAGAGTTTGAAAATATAAGATGGGGAAACGAAAGTTAAAAGGTGGTAGTTATAAAAACAAGGTTAAGAAGGAAGAGAATCATTGTCACCTTTTATCAAAGAAGGGACAAAGGAAATGAAATTAACCAAACTATTTAAAAATGGTTAAAGACAAGAAGGAAATGATTCCCCTTCTCTTCTTATATATGATTATCTTTTTATTGGTTTATAGTTTTTAAAATTGGACATTGACTCACTTCTATAGTTGTTACAAAAACTTAGAAATAGAAGAAACGTAGTAAAAGGTTTATTGGAACTTTACATTGTGAATCGAGATATCATAGAAATCAATATAGTGAGTGAGTACCATGAAACACATACTTATGAACACATCTACAAATTTAAATTATTGCCTTTATATGAGTAAATTATTTGTGAAATAATACATAATTATTTTTGAGTGAAAGTGAATATAGTTTCATTTTAATAAGAATATTAAAAATATTCATTTTGGTATAAACTATTTTTTTACACTTAAATAATGACATTTGAGTTTTAAATAATGATGATGTATTAGCTGTTGAAAATACAAAGGCATCTAAATAAATGATAATCACTTTTGACACTGTATACTGGACTGAATCATTGATAAATGATTGTTCAAATTGAGAAACAAAATTTATCCCCCTTCGTATGATTTTAAATTATATGACAGTTGTGAACCGTACCCCAAAAGTAATGTAAACAAGATCCTATTAAGTAGGAGCAAGAAAGTAGTCATTGAACCCTAAGGAATAATGTTCTTGGATGTACATAATTGAATGTCTATGAATACTAAAAGTGGACCAAATTACTTTATCATAATTACGTATGGTTCTATTATCTGGATCTATGTATCATCCGAAACATAAATCAAAGATCTATATGAGATTCAAAAAAAATACAAGGCGAAAATAGAAAATGCAACATGTAAAGGAATAAAATACTTTGATTGGATCCAAGAAGCGAGTACCTTAGATATAAATCCAATGGTCCCTAAATAAGAATGTTATTCTCTCCCAAGTCACTCATCCCTATAAATTGCAATACAACTCTATTTTGGAAAGAGAAATCAAAAATTGACCTATTTTGATTCACGATGAACAAAGCTGAGTTAGCTCTTTCCTTGGAATATGCAGGGAATGTTACAATGCACGTGTTGAATATAGTACCATATAATGTATACTTATGCTTCCATAGTAGACATGAACTAGAAAATCTTAAATCGTTTAAGATATATAATTGTATTGTTTATGCTAAAGAATGCAAGGGTAACAATTTGCTTTTTTGAATCATCGTGTTTGATGCCCAAAGTAACGGTAACACATCAAAAACATAAAAAGGGCAAACTATTGAGAGATGGTAATAAGAAAGAAATAAATTTCTAATTATAAACTTTTAGATCTCACAGTTGAAAAAACAAATTATAATATTAAATAACAGTCATTTATCTATAAAAATAGATTGTATCAACTACATCATAATTATATGTACCTTTACAATACCAGTCCAAACCCACATGCATGCTATATAGTCAAGTTATCTATTTGCAATATTTACAATATATACACAAAATTCCCAGTCCTATGCTCCATCTCATCTCTAAGCTCCATCGACCTAGAGATATAAATAAAAAAGAAAAACTACAGTAGGTCAAACATAAGTCTGAGTTAGTGATTCATGCTTATTTCACATATACTACAAAGATAATGCTATAATGTGACAAATGTCTAATGTGTACTGAACCCACCTTGCATACTACCTATTGTACCATATTTAACTAATCGCATACATATGGTGCCCTTGTATGCAATAAAGGTTCGTACCATCAAACTATCTTGAGTTGGATTCACGTCCTAGACCCATCATGTTGTCTGCAATAAAGAATCGTATCGTTAAACTGTCCTGAATTGGACTCACGTCATAAACCTATCACATAAACTTCAGGACCTCTTAACATCCACGACTAAAAACAAAATGCATTCCTGTCCTGGACCCGCCTTATATGCTTTAGGATCGCTTACTATTTTTCCTTCTTTGGATCCACCTCATGCATTATATGAGAGCATACTACCTAGATATGCCTACTTACACCATAGGTTCGCTTCTGGTTTTCCTACTTGCACTCCATGACCCGTAAATTCATCACCTATAAAAATATGATTGAATTTAAACTTTTAGTTTAAATAACTAAATAATTGTTTCTAAATCAAATTAAGCAATTTATTTAAAAATAATAATGGTAATATTATTTTCAAACTTTCTTTACAAATATTTGTATGATAAATAAGAGGTAAAAATATGACTGAAAATCAAAATCTAAATTCATAATGAATCAGCATATAAAAGCTGCAAGATGCTGTGAATTCTATGTGACATCCAAATGAACACATACATATACCCATCCAATAAAACATGTGCATACGTACATGAACACATATATACATATATACTAAATATATAAATATATGACATATAAACAACTCCTTCTCACTTAAGAAACCAACCTTTACAATTAAACATTATATTTATGCAACCACATGCCTTGATATAACATGGTCGAGCTAGGAGGTGATGGATGTGACATGGTCAAGCTAAGGTGTTGGTGGAAGGAGGAAGCCATGCATAGGGTAATGATGAAAGGAGGTGGAGCATGTGGTAATGGAGTTAGAATCTAAGCTAATTATCACATATTTTCACCATCAAATGTCAAACCAAAGAGGCACATGGCCTTGTCCCTCAATGATGTGACCACTTCTATCCGTAGGAGGAGCCATTCGATGCATGGTGATGGAAGGATGAGGTGGTGTGATGATGTGTTGTGATATAAGAAAGAGATGTTTACACTCTTCCATTTTCCTACAAATACCACTTTACTTCTCCACTTCATCCATTCATCTTCTTCTTCATTTTTCAAAAGCTTCCTCTACATTTTAATGGTTTCCATCTAAGAAAAAATATAAAGAAAATTACAACAAATTATATCTAAATTTATATAGTGTGTGTGCGCGTGTATACACACACATATAGCACTTTAAAACTCATCCAAACCCTCCCTCTTTCTCTTCAAACCCATGGCCAGCCACTCTAGCCAAGCCTGTCACCCTCAAAACCATGAACCTGAACCTCTACCCCTTTCAAAACCTAGGTCGAGCCTTATAGGAGCTTCGGGACGAGTGTCCATGAGCTTCGATCCGGTTAAAGAGGATACTCCATTTTCTAGTTACTATGTTAGGGTCCGGGGGGTTAGGTCTTTGGAAACCATACCCATTTGGGTGTGGTTGAACTTTTATAAGTATAATTTTCATTACAAATCACATTCTTATAATAGTTGCTAATATAAAGTTGTTTATCATGATCAATCATGTTTGCTGGAATCCATATCTTAATACTATTAGTCATTCGCTTAGTACTTGAAGAATAATTTCTATCATTTCTAAACAAAGTACTATTATGACTATAACTGGTTTTAAAACTATCTTGGTTACTAGTGCTAGCACTAAAATTAGTATACAAGAATGCATATCTAGGACTATTTTTACTTTTGGCTTGTTTATAGCCTAAACCGCTTTTATCATTGTGAGCTTTTGAAATCTTAACATAACCTAATCCCTTCTTATTTGAAGAAGGTTGAGAATTTTCAATAATCGTGGATATATTTTCTCTCCGTTTATTAAAATTGGAAATATTTTAGTAATATCGTCAAGCTTGGTTTTGAGACTAGTGTTTTCTAACTCAACAATTTTTATTTTTATTTTTAACTCATGATTCTCAGAAGCTATAGCATTATTTTTTCTTTTTGAGCTTCTATTTCTTGACTTAATAGAGCGAGTTGCGAATTGTCAGAGAGTGAATCTTGAATTTTCTCAAGTTCTTCTTTTAATATTTTCTTCTTGTCTTTAAACATATCTCTTTCGAATTCTGCTTTCTTCTGATTTTCCAGAGCTTCCTTATATTTTCTTTTCAGATTTTTCAAGGTGTCTAGAAGTTTTGAATTTATTTCTATCATATCATCAAAAGTTAGATCACTAACCTCATTATCTTTTGCCATGAAGAATTTGTTTGTCTACTCCTTTAATTTTTCTTTATTGCTCTTCCTCTTCTTATTGCCTTGACTAGATCTCTTTGTAGCCATTTATTCTAGGATGTTGTTACGATCTCTAGCATTTTAGGCTCTGATACCAAATGAAAATCGCTATGCTTTGATACCAATTGAAAATAATAGTGCGGATCGTGCTATATGAAATTATATTAAACAAGTGCGGAAATAAACTAAGTTACTATAGTAAAGTGAATAAGTAAAATAAAACAAGCACACCAGGAAATTTTGTACTGGTTCGAACTTTCCGTTCTATGTCCAGTCCCAGACTTCTTCTAGAATTTCAACTACAACAACCCTCACTTAACCTAGAGTAACAGGTTTACACTGCCTGAGTAATCGAACAGGACTTCACCCGCGTAACAAACCGAATAGGACTTCAACTGCCTGAGCAACCGAATAGGACTTATTTACAAATAACAAATGTATCTGACTGTAGTGTGTTCTTAAATAACATTGATAAGTCAATTAACTACAATCTTCCTATAATCTTCTCCTTTATGATATATATATATATATATATATATATATATATATGAATGCGTGAAGAATAAGGAAGTAATAGAATGAATTTGTACTAATTGAATGCACAAGAGTATTAAAATCAAAGAATATGAGAGTAGAGTAAGAATAAATTGAATTCTTGTTATGGAAACATGATTCTAATGTGTTTATATAGATTATAAATAGGTGCATTTGTTTGTGAAGAGTTATCATGAAGAGATATGGTCATATCTATTGAAATGAAGGACGCATCTCTTTATGGAAGGAAGTGCCTATTTGAAAATATAGCCATTGTAGATGTTCAGACTTCTGAATTGAATAATTTAGACTTCTGAATTTGCACTAAACAATATTCAGACTTCTGAATTGAATAATTCAGACTTCTGAATTTGCATTAAACAATATTCAAACTTCTGAATTGGATAATTCAGACTTCTGAATTAAGTTGAAACGCAAACAGCAAGGAAATAGGCTATTTTTGGCCTTATTTAGATGTCTAAAAATTTTCATTCAGACGTCTGAATATTGTGAAACATTATTCAGCTTTCAGCATTCATACATCCGAATGAAGTATTTCAGACGTCTGAATTTAGCCTATAACAAAAAAATTACCATAGCTTAAATGGTTAGAGCACTTGCCTTCTGAACCAGATACCCGGGTTCAAATCCCGCTCCATGCAATTTTTGAAAACTTGATTTTTCATTTAAAATATGAATGTATATGTGTGTATACCATTTAGAGAAGATTTTAACATTTTTAAACTCTAGACACGACACTATATGACTAATAATACTTTGTTTGTCACCTTCGCCTTGTCTCTATCGTGTATATCCCTTCTTGTATCTCCATATACATTCTTTCATCCTTTTATACTGCATATCTTTATTTTGAACGTATTTGATTATCTCTTTTTGATGCTCATGTACCTGCAAATTAGCTTAGAGATTCTTTGACATAATTGTATAGTTGTTGTCATTAAAATCCAACAATTGAGGTTCTAACGTTCTCCATTTTTTGATGATGACAACTATACAATTAAAAATATATATTCATTCTATATAAAAAATATGCTAATATGTTTAAAGCTCCCCTTAAGTATAACACCTCCCCCTAAGTATAATATCTCCCTCTATCAATATGCATATGAATTTCTCCCCCTTTGTCGTTATAAAAAAGAATGAGGGAATATAATAAATATAGTGAGATAAACTCAATATTAATTAAGAAAATAATAGATTTTACCATATTTGCTGAAGTCCATATTTCATTGTAAGCACGTAATTCTATTAAACGTATGGATCATTCTTTAAAATTTCAGAATCTATCATTTTCCTTTTGTTTCTCCGAGCACATGCAATAAATCATAATCATTTTCGGTACCCACTTACTCTGTTAGGGTCCGGGGGGGTTAGGTCTTTGGAAACCATACCCATTTGGGTGTGGTTGACCTTTATAAGTATAATTTTTATTACAAATTACATTCTATAATAGTTGCTAATATAAAGTTGTTTATCATGATCAATCATGTTTGCTGGAATCCATATCTTAATACTATTAGTCATTAGCTTAGTACTTGAAGAATAATTTCTATCATTTCTAAACAAAGTACTATTACGACTATAACTGGTTTTAAAACTATCTTGGTTGCTAGTACCAGAACTAAAATTAGTACACAAGAATTCATATCTAGTACTATTTTTACTTTTGGCTTGTTTATAGCCTAAACCGCTTTTATCATTATGAGCTTTTGAATTCTTAACATAACCTAATTCCTTCTTATTTGAAGCAGGTTGAGAATTTTCAATAATCGTGGATAAATTTTCTCTCCCTTTATTAAAATTGGAAATATTTTTATTAATGTCATCAAGCTTAGTTTTGAAACTAGTGTTTTCTAACTCAGCAATTTAAATTTTTGTTTTTAACTCATGATTCTCAGAAGCTAGAGCATTATTCTTTTCTTTTTGAGCTTCTATTTCTTGACTTAATAGAGCGAGTTGTGAATTGTCAGAGAGTGAATCTTGAATTTTCTCAAGTTCTTCTTTTAATATTTTCTTCTCGTCTTTAAGCATATCTCTTTCGAATTCTGCTTTCTTCTGATTTTCCAAAGCTTCCTTATATTTTCTTTTCAGATTTTTCAAGGTGTCTAGAAGTTCTGAATTTATTTCTATCATATCATCAAAAGTTAGATCACTAACCTCATTATCTTTTGCCATAAAGCATTTGTTTGTTTGCTCCTTTAATTTTTCTTTATTGCTCTTCCTCTTCTTATTGCCTTGACTAGATCTCTTTATAGCCATTTATTCTAGGATGTTGTTACGATTTTTAGAATCCCATACTCTGATACCAAATGAAAATCGCTATGCTTTGATACAAATAGAAAATAACAGTGCGGATCGTGCTATATGGAATTATATTAAACAAGTGCGGAAATAAACTAAGTTACTATAGTAAAGTGAATAAGTAAAATAAAACAAGCACACCAGGAATTTTTGTACTGGTTCGAACTTTCCGTTCTACGTCCAGTCCCAGACTTCATCTGGAATTTCAACTATAACAACCCTCACTTAACCCAGAGGAACAGGTTTACACTGCCTGAGCAACCGAACAGGACCTCACCCGCCTAAGAAACCGAATAGGACTTCAACTGCCTGAGCAACCGAACAGGACTTCTTTACAAATAACAAATGTATCTAACTGTAGTGTGTTCTTAAATAACACTGATAGGTCAATTAACTACAATCTTCCTATAATCTTCTCAATGTGAAGAATAAAGAAGTAATAGAATGAATTTGTATGAAATTGAATGCACAAGAGTATTAAAATCAAAGAATATGAGAGTATAGTAAGAATAAATTGAATTCTTGTTATGGAAACATGATTTTAATGTGTTTATATAGATTATAAATAGGTGCATTTGTTCGTGAAGAGTTATCATGAAGAGATATGGTCGTATCTATTGAAATGAAGGACGCATCTCTTCATGGAAGGAAGTGCCTATTTGAAAATATAACCGTTGCAGATATTCAGACTTCTGAATTGAATAATTCAGACTTCTAAATTGAATAATTCAGACTTCTGAATTTGTACTAAACAATATTCAGACTTCTGAATTTGCATTAAAAAAATATTCAAACTTCTGAATTGAATAATTCAGACTTCAGAATTAAGTTGAAACGCAAACAGCGAGGAAATAGGCTATTTCTAGCCTTATTCAGACATCTGAAAATTTTCATTCAGAAGTCTGAATATTGTGAAACAATATTCAGGTTTCAGCACTTAGACGTCTGAATGAAGTATTTCATATGTCTTAATTTAGCCTATAACAAAAAAATTACCATAGCACAAATGGTTAGAGCACTTGACTTCTGAACTTGCGACCCGGGATCAAATCCCGCTTGATGCAATTTTTGAAAACTTGATTTTTCATTTAAAATATGAATGTATATGTGTGTATACCATTTGGAGAAGATTTTAACATTTTCAAACTCTATACACGACACTATATGACTAATAATACTTTGTTTGTCACCTTCGCCTTGTCTCTATCGTGTATATCTCTTCTTGCATCTCCATATACATTCTTTCATCCTTTTGTACTGTATATCTTCATTTTGAACTATCTTTTTTGATGCTCATGTACCTACAAATTATCTTAGAGATTCTTTGACATAATTGTATAGTTGTTGTCATTAAAATCCAACAATTAAGGTTCTAACAGTTTAACATGTCACGTTAAATACACGTCGATATTACACAAGGAAATCACTTTCTAAATCAAGTTATAAAAGTAAATATGGAATCAACAAACCCCTTGAAATTGATTATAAATGTTTTATAAATGTTTTATAATCAGTTAAACTTGTCTAGACAAGGTTTAAATGAAAATTAATAATCGAGTCTACTAGGCATGTCGCGTAACGGTTGTTCGGGATTTCGCGCCGTAGAATTCAAATGGGTATATAAAGTGAAATATAGCTCAGAATTATTCGTATTACGAATTTTGTAGATTATTATATCCATAGTTTCAATTGGAGAAATAAAATCAAGTCTTTAGCTTGTAGATTTTCAAAAAAGTCCAAAACAAGTTTTCAAAAATATCTGCAATTTAATTACCAAAGTTTAAAAATGAATTAAAATGAATATTTTAAACGTTTAAAATTTAAAAATAAATCTTATAAATCATTTAAAATATTCTAAAATATAATATGAGCTATATATAAAAAAATTCAAATGATATGAAAGTCCTTTCAGTCGTATAGCTTTTAAAACACCTATCGCAGCACTTTTTGCAGCATTTTTTCAATAACTTTTAAAAAAATGATTTCAAACTTCACAATACTTTTTCAAAATCTTATAAATGTTTTCTAGTAAATAAAAAAGTGTTTTAAAAATGATCTAAAGGTTTTATAATTTATTTAAAAATGTTTAAATAAATTAATTTGAAGAAAAGCTATTATAAGCAAATGATTTAATCTCGGCTTTTGTGATGACTCGGAATTTCTGGCAATATCAATTTAATAATCTGAATTAAAAATTAAATTGATTTAATAATATTTGTAATAAGATTTGAATTAATTTAATAATTCAATAAAATAAATAGTTAATTGATAGATTTTATCTTTTAAAATCTAATATTTGTTTTATATTTATAATATATATAGAATATTGTATATATTGTAAATAAGTGTTGTTTTAAATGAATCCTGTTTTCTATAAAATTTATATCTTTAGTAAAATTGGAAATTAAGATTTCATTTAAACTTTTTAAAAGCTATTTAATAAATAAATATGGATTTAAATATATAAGATAAATATTGAAATGGTTCAAAATATTTTAACTCAAGTTTAAAATTTTAATAAATAACAGTGAGGTTATTTTAAGTTTCTTTAAAATATAGTGTGATAAAATAAATAATTATTAATAAGAAGATAATTTCTTTAATAGTTATTTATGGTTATTATATATTATTATTTCTAAAAATATAATAATACTTTGTTTTAGTGAATAATTTTTTAAAAAAACAAAAATTTTGTTTTCCAAAATTCAAATTTTGTAATTGTATTTGTAAATAAACTAGATTTCAAAATTTATTTTTTTTGAACATGAATTCAAAGTTTTAAATCTAAAGTATAATTGTTTTTATTTTATCTTGATTTTGAAATATTTGTGCAGGTTTAAATTTATAAATATAGTTTGATTTATTTTATTTTAAAATCTATATACATGTAGATAAGTGCATGTTAACAAATTAACTAAACTATCTTATATTAAACATCTTTAAAATTCAAGTTAACTAAATATATAGCTTATTAACATTTAAGAGTATAATTAACTAAATTATGAGACATGTGTTAACATATGGGTTAATTAGACAACAAGTGTTAAAAGGTTAAGTAGAATGTAAGACATGTGTCATTTAAATTTGGCTTTTCTTTTATTTGTTCAATAAATTTAAATTTCAGTTTTATATATAAAACAAATTATTTTTCCATTTTTATTTCTTTTCTAGAGCTAAACAAAAAGGAATCACATTCTCTAAAACTTAAATCTGAGACAAAACTTCTCATTTATCAAATCTAAAACAGCAACTTACACGTCTTCAAAAGAATCAAACCTGTAAATCATCTCCCTGTTAATCAAAACCTTATTCACTCTCAAGAAAAACCTGTAACTACTTCAAAGCATTCAAAATCTGTAGCCTGCATTTCATTTAAAATCTGAAGTTGCAAGGCATCTGCATTCTTCTTCAACTAAGCAACAGCAGTTTTAAGACTCAGAGGCTGGTAGCAACTCTAAGGCATTTCAACACCAAAATTTTCAAAAGAAGCAAAGGATTTCAGTTTTAAAGCTATTTTCAAAATATAAGAGGAAGCTCTGTCTTCTTCAAATGAGGTGAGTAACATTCTGTTTTTTTAAGTTTAAATTTTTAAATGAGTTGCATGATTAAATTCCTGTGACAAAATGTGTTGAATGTGTACTTGAATACATTATGCTGTGACTGTGTATGTTTGTGATTTCTAAAGGATACTCTCTGATTCTATATAGATCATGAGTTCAGATTCTTGTTTTATAATCCAAACATATAGATTTACACCTCTGATTCAATTTAGATATAATCAAACTTATTTGTTTAAGATAAGTTTAGTTTAAAATTTTAGTTAAATTAAAATAACCTGTAGACTTCTCTGTAAACCAGAGTTTGGTTAATTAAGTTTAAAAATGTGTAAATTCATATTGAACAAATTATGAATTCAGTAATAGGAATTAAATAGCTAGATCAAAACTTGATTTTTGGAACACAAATTAGGATTTTTAGTGGAAGGATTGTGGTGCTATCCTGTGTAGAACTGTGTAAGGGGAAATTTGGGTTTTTGTGTGATCTAGGAGATTTGAGGTGTCGGGATTCATTTGGGAGATGGAGGAGTTGTCGTTGATGTCAAGAAAAATACTAGGTGGCGTTGCAATTCAACGAGGCGGCTGCGGTGATGAAATTTCTGGAAGAACCCTAGTTTAAGATGGGTGGGTTGCTTGGGTCAGTTCTTCTTGTAGGAGTGATCGAGTTGTTTGATTTTTTGGGAAATGATGGCGGGTTGGTGGATGGACTCGTGGCCGGAGTTGATGGTATGCCAGTGGTCAGAAGGTGGTGGATGAGACGATGACAGGTTTGGGAGGTTTGGACTGTATGGTTCCAGGTTTTAAGAATTCAACTCGAATTCAAATTTGAGGTGGATAAGGGTATGGTGATGGATGTATTGGACTGGAGAGTTGAAGGTTGATGTGCTGAAGTCACCAGTGAGGGAGGTTGACGACCGGAGGCACGGTGCACGTGCACCGTGCAAAACTTTTGGATCTGATGTTTCTGGGTATAGTGGAGTTTTTGTGCTCGAGACATAACTCGGGTATTTCTACGATTTGCCCGAAGATTTTGATTAGATGACTCGAAGCACATATAGGGTTAACTCGGGTAATTTTTAATATTACAGTTTTCTTGAAAACTGTCTGCAGGTTTAAAATGAAAATCATATTCTAAATGAATAGGCTGTGTTGATAAGATTTAAACAAATTCAAATCTGAAGAGATGAATTATAGTTCAAAGTGTTTGAATCTTATAAGTTTTTTTTAAAATTTGAAAGTAGTTCAGTTTTAAAAAAAAAATAGAAAGAAGAACCTGACAGTTTCTTCTGTAAATTTAATTCATTTTGAAAATCTAAAACTAATCTAAGAACAACAGTTTGAATTCAAATTTAAGTTCAGGTTTTATAAGGATTTTAAATCTTCAGTTTTTTTAAATGAATTTGTATTTTTAAATAAGAAGTTTTAAAATCAAGGTGTAAAGTAAGAGTTCAATTCAAATTTGAATACAAATGATTTAAATATGGAATGGGTTCAAATGTATTGAATTTAAAAATCTGATATTTGAATAAGTTTAAAATTTGAATGTTTTTCAAACTAGTTTAAATTTAAATTGTTAATTAGGAGCAAAATTGTTTCAAGTAAGTACTTTAATTTTCTTTTTGAATTGAAATCAATATAAATGGTTTATAAAGAAAGTTAAATGATTGTTAACTTGAATTTATAATTTATATAGTAATGTATTTAAAACTTAGTTTTTAATTAAATTAAGTATATTAAGACTTATCTTATATAAGTTTTATTTTAAGTAATAAAGATGGTTTACATTTACTTTGGAAAGAATAAATGGAATTTAAAATTTGATAATGCTTTAATAAATATCATTTTGGATATTTGATTCAAAATGAAATTTGAATTTAAATTTTTATATGCAATATTCTAAGTTCACTCTAATATTTATATAATTATTAATAAGGAATGGGATATCTTAAAATTATTAAGATATTAAAATAATTAAATAAATAAGATAATTAAGGAGAGACTCATTCTATAATTAATAATTTGGATTAATTTAAATTAGAGTTAATTAAGAAGTAATTAAAGAATAAATACTAGTTAATGATGGTCATTAACTAAAGTTTATTAGTAATTAATTAATATGATTAATTTTCAATAATTAATTAAATTAATTAATTAATGGTAATTTATTTAGGTCAATTACTTAAATGAAAGTAATTAAGATATTAATTACTTAATGTAATTAATAGGGTTTATTAAGGTTGGTTTAAATTAATTAATTAAGTTTAATTAATTTTAAACATGAGATTTGATAATAATTACTTGATGTAATAAATAGGGTTACTCAGTAAGTAATTAAAGGTAATTACTGAATGTAATTAGTAAATAATGATGGAGTTGTGAAAATAATTTAGATTAAATTATTTTGTATAATTAATCAAGTGATTAATTAAAGAAATTAATTAAGGAATAATTAATTTGATAAGTAATTAAGGATAGTTAATTACAGAATGAGATTAATCAAAGGTGATTAATAATTATGGTTTAAATGAGATTAATTACTGGAAGTAATTAATTTAATTGAGAAATTAATTAAATATAATCATTAATTAATATAATTAATGATGTAATTAAGATTGATTAGTTAATATTTATTAATCAATAATAAGTAATTAAGGATAATTAATTAATTGTAATTAATTAAGCTTAAGTATAACTAATTATAGTTAATTAATGAAGTAATTAAAGGTTAATTATTGTACTTGGTTTAGGGTAATTAATTTTGTGGAATTAATTAGAGTATAATTAATAAGGATTGATTAATTAAGATGATAAATTGGAGGTTAATCAATTAATTAATTTGTAATTAACTAATGATGATATAAGCAAGATCTATATTGAGTAAGTGATTAATTTAATTCATTTTAAATTAATTATAGATAATGTAATTAATTTAATTCATTTTAAATTAATTACAGATAGTATGATTATAGATCATTGCTTATGAATGGTTGTTATTGGTTGTTTGAATGGTTTTGAATCTCAGCTATGAGATTAGTAATGTTGATTGATATGGATGGATTGGTTGCATTGTGATATTGAGATGGATTATCTTTTAATAGTTATAATGTGGATTATCTGTGGTTTGATAATGATAATTATATGTTGTGAATCTATGAGATATCTATCTGTGTGTATATAGATAATGTTATTGAATTTGTTTTAAACTTTAAAACAACTTGGACCTAAAAGACACGCTTTGGATTTCGATGAGACCGGGATCGGGTTTCCATATTTGGATATCCGAAAACCACATCGATTCCATTTAAATGTTAGGTCGTTAATCCAAGTGGAGCAAGTGAAGACTCGAGGTGTAAGGGCTATACGTCAGCATAACTCTGTGGGTGATTCCGTAATGAGTTTGACGGAATAGTATTTATAGATTCGAGATGGAGATTCAGAGTGCAAGGGTTATCGTTGTTAACTCTAAGGGTGATTCCAAAATGAGTGTAACGAGATAATGCCTTCGGTTTCGTTCGAACCCGGAACGAACTTGTATGGATTGAATGCTTTCAGAACATCGTCAGGTAGGCGATGAGCATTCTAAGATAATGTGTCCTCTAAAGGTAATCGTAGCCTCAAGCCTCATCAACCGGGAATGGCTAAAGCAGGGGAGGTGCAGCAAGGCTTCGTGGGTAGCTCCCACTGGAGAGCAAGATCGATCCCTGCCTAGAGGTCCCTTTTTATTCGGCTTAGTGGGCAGTTGTTAGTGCGCACCAACTGCGAGGTTGTCTTGTTCGGAACTATTCAGTAAGGAATGGATCCGGCCTTGTGTTGCAGGGGAGTGGGAGTACTCCTCGGTACGTTGATCTAGGCCACGTACTGTGACGGGCGGTACCCCGGTAGCCCTGCCATTGTATGGAATCCAAAATCCAATAAGTGCCAACGGTTTTGATTGTATTACCCACTTTTGTGGCTAGTAGCTGGAATTTAATCATGTAACAATTTCGGCTATTTCTTATTTACTTAAAAACCCTAGACCTATTATAATATCACTAGATTTCCTATCAAATGTTTTGGTTAGCGTAAGGTAAAAACTTTTCCATGTTTATGTGTGGGAAGTCTTATGTGATACCTTTCTTTTCAAAAGGGTTTTGAAAGTTAAGCAACTTTAACCTGTTACTCACACCAGACCCATGTCTGACCCGGAGTTTATTTTTGTTTTTCATAACTCTTGGGTACTCAAATTTTTACGAGTAGCCAAGAGATTCAGGTTAGCTTTGACGAATATTGGAGGAGCAATGGAGCAGGAGGCTTCTGCGCTAGATATTAGTATTCCGTTGTGTGTTCTGTGATTGACTCTGAGTTGTATTATGTTGTAAATACTAGACAGGTGTTTATAACTGTCTAGTATGTGTTGTATATCTGTGTACTCTGATTGTGGATGTAAACTATGTAATATTTTATGTTATTAATATAAATTATTCGTTCCGCTGTTTAGATTCTGATCTGTTGTTTCTTCTTCTTCTTCTCTATCTTTCTCTTTTTTATCCTCTTCTTTCTTATTAGCGATGCGACTTCCTGGAGTGTGGAAGTTGGGTCGTTACAGCTCTAATAAGTTGATGGGTACACTTGATTTTTCTATTCACGAGATCCGATTGTGGTGTTTAAATTAAGGAGTTGTTTAAGAGAAACTAGTGCTATTGCTCACCTGGTCTCCCCCAGATGAGGGATAGATAAGGTCGAAATGTCGGAAACGAGTTAAGTATAAAAGATTACACTTTTCAAATTTAAACAACTTGGATCGTATAGAAATAATCTTTTTATGCTTGGTGTCAAATTGCGCGGAGGAAACTCATACTATTTCTGGAATAAAAGTTGATTTCACTGTTATTCTACCCATAGAACCTGTTGGATACAGATATTAAAATTGAGTAAAAATAGTATGATTTCTATTTGCCCCCTTTTTCATCAATGATGTATTCTCATAAGGAGGTTTAATGAATTCCGTATATACTGAAAAGAAATGATTTATGTCATGCTTATGCTCTTCTTAAGTCAACGTCTTATGGTATGGCCTAATCTACGTCTGGGTAACTTGGATAGGTGTATTAATTTAACAAAATTTATTATTCTAACTTATAGTAGTCTTATCCATCTTTTAAGAGTATTGTCGTAACTTCTTCTATATTCAGGATTTGTAGAGTTTGGGGAATAATATATATACTTCTAAGTATAAAAAGAAATACATTCACTCAACACATCATAATTCTTATGATCGGCTAACCTAAGCTCTAATACCAAATGTAACAACCCTCTTCGAAACAAGCCTAATTTTCAACCCAATAAAAACCCATCTAAAGCTGCTTGTTAGTTGGTAATTGATTTAACAAATTAATATGTAAAGCTGCTTGTTAGAAAGAGATACTTTAAAAGGTTTCGAAGATTTCGAAAATATAGTTTTCAAAACAAATAACCTAAACTAATTAATTTTAAATGGAATTTATGAAGAATTCTTAATGAGTTAAAAGAATTAACCAAGTTATATTGTTTGCTTCTTCATATATGTACATATTCGCTTTATAATGAATTCAATAATTATACTTTGAAAAAAAGGGTAGAATAACCAGTTAGGTTGACCTAGTAGTGAATATAAATAAAAGACATAGGCCGAGGCCAATAAGTTAACAGTAAGCCTATGAAAACTGTGTTAGGAAAATGATATCAACTGATAGTCAATAGGTTCCTAGTTAACCCATAAAAACTGGGAGAAAAGAAAGATATTGACAGTTAGTCAATAGGTTTCTAGTCAGCCTATGAAAACTAGGACAAAAAAATTGGCATTGACAGTTAGTCAATAGTTTCCTAGCCAGCTCATGAAAACTAGGTTAAAAGAAATGATATTGGAATTACCAATAGGTTCATCGTAATCCCATGAAAACTATATAATTGGATAGAAAGTCCTCAAAAGTTTAACCGGTTATTAGTCAGCCCATGAAAACTATTAGGTTGATAGTAATCCTAGAAACTATAATTATGATAGATAGTCAAAATGAATTGGAGATGGGTAATCTTGAATTGATTCAATTGTTTTGTATATCATCACATAATAATGTTATGAATTGAATTAACCATTGTGGATGCAAGGGCATAGAGATATGTTTATAAAGGATTTAAAGATATTATTGAGGGGAAATCCATTCTGTTAAGCGGCGTGTTCTCACTAAACATGTAAATGATTTAAGATGGTATATTATTATTTATACCAGGCTTTATCTCTGACTCGAAGTTTATGTTTTTTCTTTAAACTCTCGGATACTCAATTGATTTTGAGTAGTTTGAGATTTGAGATTTTCAGTTACCTCTTAAGATGAAAAAGCTTCTGGAGTCGTGCAGGAGGCATGTAGTAATTTAAATTCTTTCTTATGTGATTCCGTTGTGTTGTTTTGTTTAAGCAAAGTTTTTTATTGCCAATTAAACACTCTGATCACCAACGGGGCATCTTCATATGTCGTTTCTGGGATATATTCTAATAGTTATATTTTTTGAACATGGTTAACATTATGGGATTATGTAAAAAATATTGAAATGGTTTTGGAATGGAATGTGAAAGTTATTTTGAAATTTTAAACTTTTTCCATATCCAAGTGTCTTTGATATATCAGTTTATCCAACATCACCATATTTGGTCGCCGAGGATTAATAATTATGGATGACTGCAGCATGCGTAGCTGTTAGTTTTGAGCCTCCAAATGGGGGATGTTACATGTTGGTATCAGAGCATGGGTTTACATAAATTTAAGTAATTAAAAACTAAAAGATTTTCAAAAAATAATCCAATGAATCAAAAATTTGATCGGGGTTTAGGTTAATGCGATTTTATCTACTTGTATTTGATATATATATATATATAAGTATATATATAAGTATGTAATTCTCTTTTGTTTTAGACCATTCTTCTGAATCTTACTAAGGCTCGTATATAGATTTACGAGAAAGAAGATATGAAAGTAGGAAATGGAAGAGGAAATCTAGGTGGAGGAAGCACCACAACTGATGGAAATGATCGACCTAACACCCAGAGGAACCAGGGTCGACAGGATAACGCTAATCAAAATGTGGAAGCTAATGTGAGTGCTGGGAATCCGCCAGTAGATGCAGGGATGACGTATCAGTTCCTTGCTCATTTGATGCAAGCGGGAACTGGTGGAGTAGCTGAAAATATTGGAGGAGCAAATCCTATGATTCCCATTAGGATAATTATGCCAAGCTAAACCGAGACTACACCGGTTTGAGTGGAAAATTGTGTATGGGAACAGAAGATACTATAGAAGTGGAGAATTTGCTGTTACACTATGGAAGGGTTTTCTCAGATTTGGGTTAGAAGATGAGCAGAAGAGAAGTTTAGCCTCTAGGTAGTTGCAAGGGCCAGCACTTCACTGTTGGAATGGTGTGACTGTCAGAGTTCCAGAAGAAGAGTTGACTTGGGCTGATTTTCAAAGGAGACTTAAACAGAGATTTATTTCTGAAGTTTCCAAGGCAGCATTGATGAGAAAATCTGTGGATTTAGTTCGGGGAGACATGTATGTTATCAAGCATTCAAATAGATTTGATGAGATACCTTGATATGGATACGTTATTATAGAAACTGATATCAGAAGGAATGAAAGGTTCATTTGGGGACTGAGTCCCGAGCTTGCTAGGGCGACCCTAACTCATATCCATGATCCTTATAATGTAGTGGTGGAGATGACCATTCACCATGAAGAGATGCTTGATAATCATGCTAGAGAGAAGCCAGTTGAATCCTAGAGTCCTTAGGGTAAGAAGAGTAAAATCTTCAAAAAGAAAAGAGCCTAGAAGGAGATTCAGCCAAGAAGTCAAAAGCTGATTTAATCTGCTATAAATGTGACAAGAAGGGTTATTTTGCAAACGAGTGCTGGTCAGGCAAGTGACAGAAAAAGGCTGAAGATAAGAAGCATATTGTGTGTTACAACCGCGATCAAGTTGGGCATTACAAGAACCATTGTCCAGAGCTAGTTAGGGCAGAAAAAGGAAAGGTTTTTGCTATTGTATCACTGTTTTCTTCCAAATCATCTACAACAGATAAGGAAAAGACCGTGATGGAAGGTATATTTTTGATTCAAAGTATTTTAGTTAGGATACAATTTCATACCGGTGCATCACATTCATTTATATTCCAAAATTTGGTTAATAAGTTATGCTTAGAACCCACTTACCATGTTTCTTCCTTGAAGGTTGTGAATCCAATAGGAGGGTATGCAACTCTACGGATGAGACGTGACTAGTTGATCTGGATTTGTTAGGTCATATGTTTGCATGCACTTTGTATGTTTATGATTTCATAGATTTCAAGATCATTTTGAATATTGATTAGTTATATAGATATGAGGCTAGGATATTTTGCCAGGATGGGGAAATATCAACAAGGCATCCAAATAGTTAGAACTAAATCATCTTCTCAATAGAGAATTCTGGCCGAAGTGTATGTGTTGTGTTAAGTGCCTTGGAAGCAGCGGAAGAGCTACATTAGGTTTGGGTTGCAACAGAATTTGCAAATATATTTGAGCCGATTACAGGACTATCACCAAAACGAGCTATTGAGTTTTAGATAGATCTTACACCAGGAGTTGAACCTATCAATAGACAACCTAGCAGAATGACACCTACTGAGACGAAAGATAGAAGGTGCAGCTTGTGGATCTAGAAGGAAGAAATTTTATTAGATCAAGCAGTTCGCCTTGGGAAGCGACCGTGGGTTTTCATGAAGAAGTTAGATAGGTCGTTGAGGACATGCATCGACTATTGCAAGCTGAACGAAAGGATGATAAAAAATAGGTATCCTATGCCATGGATTGACGATCTATTTGATCAGTTGAGTGGAGACAAAGTGTTTTCCTATTTGATTTGGCAACGGGTTCCATTAGTTGAGAGTGGTAGAGGATGGTATCCCTTTGACAGCATTTTAGACTAGGTGTGATTCGTATGAGTGGTTAGTGATGCCATTCAGATTGACGAATCCCCTGCTTTCTTCATGGACTTAATGAACCTGGTTTTTCGAGAACACTTGGATAGGTTCATGTTGGTATTCATAGATGACATTTTAGTGTGCTCGAAAGATGAGAGAGAGCACGAAGATCATTTGAGAGTAGTTCTTAAGACGTTAAGGCAGCATACGGTGAAGTTTTCTAAATCTCATTTTTTGAAGAAAGAGGTCAAGTTTCTTGGTCATGTAGTTTCGAAGGAAGGTTTGGTAGTAGATCCAATTAAGATCGAAGCTATGGATAATTGGAGGAGACCAGAAATGGTAACTGAGATCAGAAGTTTTCTCGGAACTGCTGGCTATTACCAGAGAATTTTCAAAGATTTTTCATGGATAGCAGCACCTTTAACCAAGTTGTCTGGGAAGGATGTGAAGTTCGTTTGGTCCGACAAATATGAGGAAGGGTTCCTTAAGTTAAAATATTTGTTAACCAACACGCCAGTGTTAGTTGTTCTAGATGGGAACCAAGGGTTGGTGGTGTAAATTGATGCATGTGGAACGGGATTGGGAGCAGTGTTGATGTAGAATGGTAAACTTATTACATATGCTTTTCGACAGCTTAGACCACATGAGGTGAGATATCCTACTCATGATTTGGAATTGGCTGCGGTGATATTTGCGTTGAAGATTTGGAGACATTATCTCTTAGAGGAGAGATTTGAGCTATACACTGATCATCAGTCCTTAAGATATTTATTCTCTTAGAAAGAGTTGAATATGCAACAACAGAGGTTGTTGGAGTTTTTGGTTGCTTATGATTTTGGTATAGAATATACTCCTGGAAAAGGAAATAAAGTAGCGGATGCCGATAGCAGGAAACATCAGAATGTGGTGTTAGCTATGTCAGTAGAATGGAAGGATTTAGGAAGTTTTGGCTACGTATAGTACAAAGTTGAAATTGACTGCTGATTCTAGCTAGAGTACTGCTATGTTGGCCTGTTTAGAGGTTCAACCAGTGTTGATCAAGAGGATAGCTTCCAAACAGAAAGAGGATCTAGAGTTAGCTGAGAAAATTAGAAGACTTAAGGTGGGATCCGAGATCGATGATCTTAAATATTTTGGCATCGACCGAAGAGGATGTTTGAGGAAGAAAGGACGATTATGTGTTCCAAATGTAGAGAACTTAAGAAGGGAAGTTCTAAATAAATGTCATCGATCCAAGTTTATGATTCATCCTAGGGGAACCAAGATGTATCAAGATATAAAGAGAAGCTTCTACTGGGAAGGCATGAAGAGGGATGTTAGCTTGTGGGTTAGACAATGTGCTAACTGTCAACAAGTAAAAGCCGAACACTAGAAACCGAGCGGGTTGCTTCAGCCTTTAGATATCCCAGTTTGGAAGTGGTGTTTTATATCTATGGATTTCATATATAGATTGCCAAGGTCAAAAGGGGAAATGAAAGTATATGGGTCAAAGTGGACAGACCGACCAAGATCTCCCATTTTATTCCAATCAAGTAAACCAGGACGGCACTTGTCTTGGCAAAGTAATTCATGAAGAACATAGTCAGACTTCATGGGATTCCTGATGGCATAGTCAACGATAGAGATGCATTATTCACTAGTGAGTTTTGGAGACGTCTCAGAGAGTATTAGGTACTAAGCTTAAGATGAGTACAACATATCATCCACAGACGGATGGGCAGATTGAAAGAGTTAATAAGGTGCTCGAAGATTTGTTGAGAGATTGTGTACTAAACTTTGGTGGATCTTGGAAAGATCATCCGCATTTGATTAAGTTTTCCTATAATAATAGTTTTTAAACTAGTATAGGAATGGCGCCTTTTAAAGCTTTATATAGAAGTCCATGCAAATTGCTAGCATGTTAGCTAGAGGCTGGAGACAGATTAGTCTTAGGCCCAGATATGGTTAGAGAGGCGTTAGAAAAGACTAAGTTGATCCGAGATCGGATGGAGGAAGCTCGGTCCAGATAGAAGATTTACATAGATAAAAGGTGTAAAGACCAAGATTTCTCGGTTGGAGACAATGTTTTTATTAAAGTGTCATCGGAAAGTCAGAGAAGCTAGCACCAAAATATGTTGGTCCATTCCAGATTATAGAAAGGATTGGAAAGCTTGCGTCCATAGTAGAATTGCCGAGCAATATGGCAGGTGTCCATAATGTATTTCATGTATCTCGTTGTCATAAGTATATGCATGATCCAGAGACTACTATTCCTCCAACAGGGTTGAATGAGTTAGTAGTAGAGCCTAATTTGATAATTTTTAGACAACCAGTTCAGGATATGGTGAGAGATGAGAAAAGATTGAGGTCCAAGAGAGTCAAATTGGTGGAAGTTCAGTGGAGCGACAATGAAAAGGACTGTACTTGGAAGACCGATTCAAGATAATTATCTTGATTTTTTTTAAATGGTATATCTATATTAGATTTATATAGATGATCTCTAGTTAGATAAACTAGTATGGCTGTTAGAAGATGTTACAGATATTTGCTATGATTTATAGTTAGCCCTTACTGAATTTCGAGGATGAATTGCTTCAAGGAGGGGAGCCTGTAACATCCCTAATTTTAATAACATTATTCAGGATATTCAATTAGATAAATTAAATAGAATAATGAAAGTATTAAGTGATAAGGGGATTGAGATTTGAATAAATTTAAATGGATGTGCTTGTTAATAGGAATGAGTTTAAAAGAATGGTATATATACTAATTAAATTATGAAAGGGTATAATGGGATTTAACTACACCTAACCTAACCTTTATATATGTCTCTGTGTGTGTGTCTGTGTTTACCCTTAAAGCCAGTTCAAACTCATATTCATTTTCTCACAAAAGAAAGACGTAAGAAAATGAAGAGAAAGTTCTAGCCATTAATTGGAAAAGAAGAAGAGGAAATTCAAAGAAAAAGAAGAGAAAGTAAAAAAGGGAAATCAAACTCATCGCAATCCATTTTCCTTATCAAAGATTAAGATGAATGATAATTTCCATCACTATTTTTTAAATATATGTTTCGGATTTAAGTTTAAATTAGTGTATATATAATATTTGATGATGATATGCTTGAATGATGGTTTGTTTAAATAATGGTTTATACGGTTTTAGATCAAAATCATGTGAAATTGAGAATTTGGGCCTGAAATCTGAATATGTTAGATAACATGATCAATGTAAATTCCTATGATTTTTGGGGATTTTTCTTAAGTGAATTGACATACAAAGTAAATTATTTTGTAACGAGGATCAAAATGATTTACGTGTAAACTAAAAGGATGGTTTTATCCACAAAAGTTTAAATTTGATACTTACCCAAAATAAAAAGGTGGTTAGTTTTGAAACATATGGGAATAGTTAAGGCAACCAATAAGAAATTACATGTAGGCAGGTTAGTTTATATAAGTTGCTTAATTTAGTATTTAACCAAGAAAAACAGGTTTTTCGCCTCTATTCAGAGTACCTTTCGCCCCTTACCTTTCGCCTTCGACTATGTCGAAAACCTTTAAGCTAAAATCAATACACAATGTATCATCTAGGTCATATGTAGTGAATCAGAGAAAGAGGAAAGATATGGTGTCGAAAGCATAGCTTCTGGTGGAGTAGTTACCTTAGTTTGTTTAAAAAAGAAAAGCGTCCACCTTTTTTTTACTAAACTTGTTTGTCAATATGTATGTATTCAAAAGGAGTTTTATATTGTCTTTTGAAGGGGTTGCATGTTTGTTTTAAAAGAAAAATGTGTTTTGAAGGAGTTCCTTTAATTATAAATCAATGCTTTCAAAAGAAGGGGTTGCGACTTAATCGAAACCTTGCCGCTGATTCTTTTGCCTTTCGAGTGTATTGAAGTTATCAATGCTGTCGAAAGGTATAGTTTGTTTTAAACCTTATTAAGCCGCTTTTTAAATGCTTTTGATAGGGTTATGGGTTTCGAAGGCAATGGATTCGAAAAGGGTTTCAAAGCTAACCTTTAGTATTTTAATATACGCTTTCGACTCTGTAGAAAAAGATGGTGCCAACACCATAATAAATTCTCCAATATTTTTATATAGTGAAGTGAATTGAAATCAATAAGTTGTGAAACAGAGAAAATTGAGGCAATCAAAATGTAACTAGTGAAATGAAAATTGTAAAACAAAAAAATAGTGATTGTAATAAAAAAAAATTGTTTTTTTTTTGTTTTGAACTTTGTATGTTTTTTATATACACAAATGCCAATGAAAACTAGACAAACAACAAGCATACAAACAGGAATTGAAAACAAACTTAAACACACAATTTTTTTAAGAAACTAACACACAAAAGAAAATCAAACAAAATAATTCGAAGAATACAAAATAAAATCAAAACAATTCCCCGGCAACGGCGCCAAAAACTTGTTCGTCGACGGAAATTCTATCGGTTTAGAAAACCGTCGAACGAATTTAGAAATAAAATTTATACCGCAAGCGCACGGTGTACGAATGTAGCACGTGGCGAATACGGGTCGATCCACAGGGAATTGTTGATTTAAATTTCCTACTCAATAAAATTATACCAAAGTCGAGAGTGTGTTTAAGCTAGAAAATGAGAAAATGAACTAACTAACAAAAACTAGAGAAAATGATAAAAATATGAGAGTTAAAAGAACAATTTAGAGATAAATCCACTCTCTAGATCATATAAATCAACAAAATGAAGTTATGATCTCTCTTTTCTTTTCATTAGTGTAATTAGTTTATGTGTTTATCATAAGTATGATATATTTGTGCTATTAATTAGTCCAATATAAATCGTCAAACTATAACACAACCACTAATACACATTTAACTCTCATGAAATATGACAACAAAGTTGAAATAAAAATCTATTTTAACCATAGCCTATTAACTATTGTTTAGAAATATAGGCTATCAAATTTCAATTTCAACATTCACTTCTTTGCCATAATCATATTTAGACGAAGAGGCAATTTGTGTTATGTTTGTTTAAGCATAGCCTATTTGTTATGAACAACATAGACTATCAAATTCAAAGCTAAACAACATCATTAAACCACTTCAACTATTTCCATTAAAGCACAAAAAGAGAGTATAAACATCAAAATGTTGCATCTACATACTAGAGAGCTTCATTACCCCTAAATTGTAAGGATTAAGCTCTCATATTTGTTATTAAATCCACAAATGTAGAAAGCAACATGAAAGCAAAAAGAAAGGAAAATGAAAGCTAATGGAAAAGACAACTATTCTAATTGCATAAAGGAAAATCTACACTACTTGCATAAAAGGAAATGAACATGTAATTAAAAAGAAACAATAATTAACATTGCATAAAAGAAAAGAATTACATAAGAGAAGAAATGGCTAAGTAGCCATGAAAAGAGAAAGAGAGCTTTCTTTTATTTTCTAAACTAAAACTAACTAACTAAGAGGAAGATGGATACATGAAACATAAGGGGTATTTATACAAGTTAGAAACCCTAATGCATATTTTTGGGGAGTACCCAAAATGCCCCTTAGGAAGTGTGGAGGCCAAGTAAACATTAACATGTCTTAATCCCCCATTAAATGTATATGAAACCATTAGCTCCATAAGCATGTGCATTAGCCTTTAATTTGTACATTAAAGTAGGTGGGTAGGTGGGGTCCTCCATTATCTTCACTTTGAATTATTTCCATCTTCATTCCTTTATATTCATGTTGTGCATGCATGTGTCTTCATGAAACCACTCCTATTTGAGACCAAATTCCTACAAAAATATATACAAATTTTCAATAATTTTTCTCAAAGAAATATATGCACATAAATGACCGTTTTGCCCATATATGAAGATGAATATGTGACAATTTGGAATAATTTGAATTTTTGGTTTAAACAAGTTAAAATACCCAATATGATCATTTATTCAATTTAAATAGATTAAATATGGTGGTAAAAATATGCATATTTACGTGCACATCACATATTATACACTCTGATCGCCAAGGGAGCATCTTCATATGTCGCTCTTGGGGTATATTGTAGTAATTATATTTTTTGAATGTGGTTGTGGGATTATGTAAAGAATGTTGAAATGATTTTGGAATGGAATGTGAATGTTGCTTTGAAATTTTAAACTTTTTCCATATCCAGTGTTTCTGGTATGTCAATTTATTTAACATTACTGTCTTTGTTCGTTGAGGATTAATAACTATGGATGACTGCAGCATCTGTAGCAGTTAGTTTTGGGCCTCCAAATGGGGGATGTTATGGTTGCTTTCTTTCTATCCAATCTTAAAAATCCAAGTCGGGACAAACTCCTCTACAAAGCACCATCAACACCATGTCTTCCTTTGGGTACGTTATTTCCATTACAACTATGTGGAACCGATTTAAATAGTCCCACAACGAATTTCCTTCAGCTTTATATACATTAAATAATGACATCATGTGTTTCAGACGTCAGGTGTGCAAACGGAATTACTCCATGAATGTCCAAATAATCAAAAAAAGATGATATGGACCTCGGCAGAAGCCGAGTGAACCACTTTATAGTTACCCCTCCAAGAAAAATGGGAAACAGTGGCACTTCACAGCATCCAAAACCCTGGCTGAATCTATGTGTCATTCATATCTTAATAAGTGTTGTCTAGGATCCATCATTCCTCCATACAATGGCATCGTTAGCGTGTTGAATCTTCAAGGATATCTCACGTGAAGGATGTCCTTGGTACTCGGGTTCCGATTAGCATAAGCTCCCTAATCACTATTAGTTCTAGATCCTTTTCACTACCTAACCTCCTAACCATATCCTCCAAGTAGTTCAAATCATTAGGTTAGACTGGATGATGGTAATCGTACTTTACCTAAGTGTTCGTCCAACATTCCCCTATTTGATTCCCATAAGCAGCATCATTAGCAATATTGTGATTTTTCAGATTCAGAACTTCAATGGCATGCCCAAGGATGACTTCAATGCCGCCTTCTAGAGGATGGGCTTTGGGCCAACCATTTTGGATGTCAATACCGAGTTCTTAGTGGAGATATCCTTGAATTTGAGCCTAGGGTTCGTCCTCTTCCTTAAGCAGATGTTCCAGCAGTGTATTGAGTTTTCTTCTTCCTTCCTTCCCTCCATCTTCGCTCGGAAGAAGAGGAACTTTCTAATTCTGAGATAGAACCCCTTCTACTCAATCTGCGGTTGTTTTGAATCAGCTCATTCAGCAGCCTCAAGCTCTATTGCATCGTGTTATTCGTCTTATGTTAGCTAGCTTGGAATTCGTCTTCCATCAACTTCATCATCCTATCCATCTCCACTCCGTTCGTGATGTCAGAGTCTGGATCTTGGGTTGAGTTAGTTGGACAACTCTATCTCTTTGCTGATGTTTTTGATTCTCAACTTCAGTATTAGCTCTAGAATTGGTCGAGTGATCTCTTCTTGATGGGGCCATGGCAGAAAGATTTAAGTAGATTTGTTGGAAATCTGAGTTTTAGAATAAAAAATAGACAATTGGATCTATCTCTTGAATATAGAAAATCTAATAGTAGATGATGGATCCAAATGGCTTGAGTTCAACTATCAGTGAAAGCACCAAAATGTTTGAACAAAAATGGCACAAAAACCCAGAAGTTCATGTTGTAGAGATCAAACAAAGAAAAATAAATGAAAATGAAGAAATAAACAAGAGACAATCGCTTATAGTGGTTTAGCAAAGCCAGGCATATGTCCACTTTGAAGTTTTATTGCTTATTTCTGATTTGGAGGCAGAAGTTCTTAGGGATCGCTACAACTCCAGCACTTAGAATTTTAGAGTTACAAGAATACAAGAAATAATGAAACTAGAGTCCAAAAGATCTTGAAAGATGAGCCATATCTCCCTATTTATAGAGGCAAGGGGCCTAAAATCTCATCAAAAATATCTCCAGACCATTGTGCACGAATTTGACCAATTCTCCTAAAATAATAGGTGCACCTCAGCAGAAGTTGGGATTCAGTACTGATCCTTAAGTGGGAATCGGTACCATTCCCCATGATGTTCGTATTTGGCATCTTCACTCCCTCACCTCAAATTGTCTCGTTGTTATCTTCTCAATGCCATGTCATTTGTACTTGTTTTAGCTTGTTTCTTAACTCGAATAATGGAGTCGAAGGAGAAAAAAGTTATAGTCTCAAATGGTCATGGAGTTTGATGAAGAAATGCATTGAAACAACAAAACAACTTTGAAAATAGGCTTTTAGCACCAAGATAAGCAAGTAGGCAGAAGATGGGGTTTGCCCAAGTTGTATTTGGGAGTCGGTACCAATCCCCGGTAGGAGTTGGTACCAATCCCCAACTTAGATGATCCCACTATTTTGTTGTCTTTTATGGTTTTGGCTTTAACTTTGTAGCTCTATCTATGCTTGGTTTTCGGACTCCTGAGCCATCTCTTTAGGCTTTCCGCCTTGATAACTCCAAGCTTTGCATGTCCAGTTTGTCCAGATTCTGCCTGGTCGGTAGAATAGCAATAACAAAGAATGAACTTTCTTATCCTAGAGATAGGGTTCAACTCCATCAAAGACATTGGAATATAATTTTTCTCACCCTTGAAGAAAAGGTGTAACTTCATAGGAGATAGTGAAGCATCAAGTTGTTTATTCTCAAAGACAGGGCTCAACTCCTCCAAAGATATAATTAGAACTGGTTCCAAAGACAAGACTCGGCTCTATCAGAGACACTGAAGTGAAATTTTCCCACAAGCCCTGGAGACATAGTGGATTTCATATAAACATGAAGTGTGGTATTCCAAAGACTGAGTACCCTTAAACTGTGGGGTAAGTAATGCAAATGTATAACTTATTTTAATTTATAATTTTTGATTGATACTTGGCACAAATATTAGGGAAAAACAATGTCACCTTTCCACTTGAATATGTGAAACCCAGGGCTATGGGAGAAGTGACTTATGACTGGGTAAGACTGGATGTTCCTAACTGTTAGCGCCACAATTGGTCACTAACACCCAAATCCAAGCGAAAACACCAGTCACGACTCATAAATAGAATATACGTGGAAGATATTAATATGAAGAACAACAAAAGTTAAAATGGAACCAGTAAATAACAACAGATTTTATAGTGGTTCGACAAACTCCGGCATAAATACACTCCAGCAATTTCCTTTTATTACTGTAATAATCGATTACAGTAACAATCCAGAGTTGTCTAATGGTAGAATAGCCTTATCCTTAGAAAAGAGAAGGTAAGAGAGCCCAGAGAAGATCCCCATTAATAGAACCCCACATGCTATATTTATTGGCAAATCCAAACAGTTGGACCTCCTGAGTAATCCGGGCCCATCAAGGCCATTGCCGATCTAGGCTTAACACTATGACCGAGCCAGATAGGCCAAGCTGCATCTACCGATCCCCATTCCTCAATAAGCCAAACGAAAGAAGCCAGGGTACTATCCCGAAGTGCCTCTGACCTCGACTCAAAGTAAAGTGCTCAACGACTCGAAGCCACTTGCTTGCCAACTCGGAGTTAGATTAGTGTCGATCCTGATCCACTCTACTAGGACCGAATGACCTTCATGCCGAATCACTGCCTTATGCTGACCCACTCGTGAACCCCCAGCATACCAAACCATAGAGTCCAGATTGAAGCCAACCCACATCATCTTACCAACCCAAACCATACCGAGCCACCTCCAATGCCGAGCGACCCTGATCGAACCACAATGCTGAGCCATCCTGGCCTCACCGCAATGACGAGCGACATGGCCTTACCACTATGTCGAGCGACATGGCCTCACCACCATGCCGAGCGACATGGCCTCACCACCATGCCGAGCCACATCCAAACTTTAATACTTCTCGAGCATGTCGACCCACAACACTATGCCAAACCACACCATCATACACACCGATCCATATATACCGAATCACCTCTAATCGAACCAAAAATGCCATCCACAAATGCTGATCCATTCATGCTGAGCCTTCATGCCGAACGACCCCTAACTTCTAGACCGAACCGTATTACGCCAAACCTCGGCTTTGTAACCATATCTATCATCCTCAAACGTTCATCCACCCATCCGGTTGACTCAAACCCATTATGTTACAGCCTTAGCAAACGAGTAGTTGATTAAGTTAAATCCATCTGCCCATGGCCTTACCAAAAGGCAGGTTAACATTTGCCCCCCAAAACATGTCTTGCTTTAGAAGGTGTGTTTTGAACAGCCTCGAATCTGATGTCCGAAGTCCACATCCGTTCGAACCCGGCAACCGAGTCCTAATCCATCCATTCCCATTAACCACATCTACGACCTCTTCGGGTCGATATCCAAATCCGGGACCGCTCTGGGTGAATGTCGAAATCCTTAGCTTTTCATAGCCAATATCTAAATTCGTAGCCTCTCTGGGTTCTTGTCAAGCGCAACCTACACCTGACGATCTATATCAAGTAATGCTATGGTGTTCCTGGCACAGTGTCCCTGAACGCTAAGCAATGCCATGGCCTAAGTCTTAAGCCGAATTCTGGTCACTCCGGACCCTTGCTGAGCATAGTCCATACTCGACGACCTGAAATAGTAACCGATAAATAATATGGGGCCTATGTCCAAGGCCGAATCCCGGTCACTCCAGACTCTTGCCGAGCATAGTCCATACTCGACGACCTTTTAACCAAAAATCAGACGAAAAGTCAACTAAAATCCAAAATCCAGATTCAAACCAAAAAACTGGGAAATATTAAAAGCCGAAATCAAAATCTAAATAAAAAAAAGCATCCAAACCAAAAAAAGAACCAACAGAAACGGGAGTTCAATCCAAACTCCAAAACCAAACCAGAGAAAAGCAAATGTCCAAGCCAAAAGGAAAAAATCGATTTCAAAAATAGGAGCATCCCGGCAAACCATCATCTCAGAGCATGCCTGAGGGTTATCTCCAACCCCGTACATGAGTAAGTGACTTAGCCATTTGCCCAAAGTTTGCTACTTATCCCAAACCATCACGATTAGTTGATGACCAACCGGCCATCATTCCTGAGCCTTGTACCATCCTCGTTCAAGGTAGGCAGTGGCTGCTCCTCTTCCACCATCGCATTCCGAGTTTCGACATACTGCCGCAACTGACCATTCCTTACATGCCCTTTGATTATATCCTTTAGATGTCGGTAGCTGTTAGTATCATGTCCGTCCAGGTCATGAAAGAGACAGTGCCTTCCTGATGCTCTTTCGCGCTTTGTGGGCTCCCTCCTTGCCATCCTTCGATATAGAAGGCGATCTCGAGAATTTAAGAATATCCGCTCTAATGTTGCGTTCAATCCTATGTAAGTGGAGAATTTTGGTTCTCCCCAGCGCATCCTTTTCCCATTATCCTTGCCCTTACCTGAGCTTTCATCGGGCAGTCCTCTATCCTTAACCATGTTTACTTCCTTTGACCCCATATCCGAACATGCATCCTCTTGTCGAAGAAACCTCTCAGCTTCATGAAAGAATTCCCCGAGATCCAATGGTGGGTCCTGTATCAACAATACTTTGAAATCCGAATTATCCCTGACTCTTGATACCGTAGCCATCAGAACCATTGATGAATCCAACCAATCCACCGAAGCAACTGCTGCATTAAACCGAGTTAAGAATGTCCTAAGCGATTCATCCTCCCCCTGTTTAAATGACGTCAGTGTCATCATGTTCTTTGGCCTTTTTATGTGAACTCGAAACTAACCTAAGAACTTGTCCACCAGCTCTGTCTATGTTCCAATGGATCCATCCTCCAGCAGTCTGAATCACATAGTAGCTATATCGGTCAAGTACATGGGGAAACATTCGGCCATAACCTCCTCTGTTACCCTTAGCACTTCCATATGCCTTATGTACCTCATCAAGTGGTTAGTGGGATCCGTCTTTCCGTTGTATACTTCCAGAGTAGGCAGTTTGAAATCAGGAGGATTCCTAGTTGTCCTAATGTTCTGGGTCAACGGACTTTCTTTAACTCCCTCTGCATCCCTGTTTGTCAGACCTCCGTGAATAGTTCGCCTAATAATGTTAGACAATCCAGCATTTCCAACCAAGGGTTGCCCCTATCCATATTTCCTAGCTTCTCTCCAACTCCGTGCGGGAATTCCGACACATATTCCTTGTCACGTATTTCTGTATTTATGTTGATACCGGGTTGTACAGCATCACCTGATATCCCTCCAAGGGTTGGTCCAACATTATCTGATGGTGTGCCCCTTAGTCTTGGTCCATCCAGGTTAATAATTTTTTGTTAATTGGGAGCTGTCCCCTGCCGAATCACTCTATCTGCCTACTGGTTGAGTTCCTCTGGCCCAGTTCCAAGGACTTGAACATCTGCAGTTCTCGATTATCCAAATTGCCTAAGAAGAGTATGCATCATCTCCTTTTTCCATTTCATCATCTGCTCCTGCATAGAATTCATCATAACCTGCATCTCATCCCGAATTATATAGATGGATGCATGATCCTCTCCAGCTCCAGAAGAGGCCGCTTGACTTCCTTCCTGATTGCTCCTTTCCGCTGCTTGCTTCCAGGTTGGTGGCCTAGCCATTGCTTCCTAGAATCCAAGTTCCCAAGCTTCTGAATCCTCGAGTGCTAGCCTCTTAGTGAAAGCACCAAAAGGTTAGCACCACAATTGGTCACTAACACCCAAATCTAAGCGAAAACACCAAACACCAGTCACAGCTCATAGATAGAATATACGTGGAGGATATTAATATGAAGAACAACAAAAATTAAATGAAAGCAGTAAAGAACAACATATTTTATAGTGGTTCGGCTAATTCCGGCCTACGTCCACTCCAGAAATTTCCTTTTTATTGCTGTAATAATCGATTGCAATTACAATCCAGAGTTGTCTAATGGCAGAATAGCCTTAGCCTTAGAAAAGAGAAGGTAAGAGAGCCCATAGAAGATCTCCTTTAATGGAACCCCACATGTTGTATTTATTGGCAAATCCAGGTAGTTGGGCCTCCTGAGTAATCCAGGCCCATCAAGGCCATTGCCGATCCAGGCTTAACACTACAACCGAGCCAGGTAGGCCAAGCTGCATCCATCGATCCCCATTCCTCAATAAGCCAACTCGAAGTAGCCAGGGTACTATCCCGAAGTGTCCCTAACCTTGACTCGAAGTAAAGTTCTCAACGACTCGAAGCCACTTGCTTACCAACTCGAAATTAGATGAGTGTCGATCCCGATCCATTCCAATATGACTGAACGACCATCATGTCGAACCACTACCTTATGCCGACCCACTCGTGAACCCCAACATGTCAAACCATGAAGTTCAGATTGAAGCCGACCCACATCACCTTGCCAACCCAAACCATACCGAGCCACCTCCAATGCCAAGCGACCCTGACCAAACCACAATGCCGAGCCATTCTAGCCTCACCACAATGCCGAGCGACATGTCCTCACCACTATGCCAAGCGACATGGCCTCACCACCATGCCGAGTGACATGGCCTCACCACCATGCCGAACCACATCCAAACTCTAATACTTCCCGAGCATATCGACCTACAACACCATGTTGAACCACACCATCATCCACATTGATCCATATATACTGAATCACCTCTGATTGAACCATAAATGCCGATCCACAAATGCCGAGCCATTCATGCCGAGCCTTCATGCCAAACAACCCCTAACTTCTAGACCGAACCGTATTACGCTGACCCCAGCGTTGTAACCATATCTATCATCCACAGACGTTCGTCCATCCATCCGGTTGAATCAAACCCTTTACGTTACAGCCTCAGCAAACGAGTAGTTGATTAAGTTAAATCCGTCCGCCCACGGCCTTACCAAATGGAGGGTTAACACTAACAAATAAGGGTTAGACAGACCACTTAATTACATGTTAAACAACTGGTTATGCTAGTGCACTATGGATTTCCACCTCGATTGCACCATTATCCAACTATGATTGCATCTTGAACAAAGAATGCTTAATACGCTTCATAAAGCATACTTTAGGAGACAAAGTGATAGGAGTAAAAAAAATTATTCTCATGATAGATCTAATCCATATGGAAAATAAGCTAAGGTTAAGAAATGCATCTAGGTCAAAACTATGTCTCGGTCCAAGCTATAGATTAAAAGATATGACCACTTTAAAGTCGCATTTACTTACTGATTTTGACCTACCATGGAGAGCTAATGGCTATGTTATTAATATGGAACATCCAAATGTACCAGAGTGTTTCATTTAATAAACCAAAGCTATCGATCTATGTTTCGCTCAATTCCAACTTAAAATAAAGACGTTATGGCATGAAAAATTGATTCAACCTTGATGATTCATTTACTTATCAAATAAAATTATATTGAATAAAATTATATCAAAAAGAAATAATCAATAAGAAATATATCAATAGTGAAAATGTTTAGTAGGCCTAAGTCTATTTGGCCCTAAAAAATTTATCTGGATATATTTAGCCAAATAGAATTGGTCAAAATATTTAACACCTATAAATAGCCCTCAACATCTCCTAGAGGAGAATTTTCTAGGAACTACCATATGATCAGATCCTAACAGCGCTGGAGTACTACAAGGCAAGTAGGAATCATCCATATATGCAACTACAAGTTCGAAACTAGGCATGCATGATTCACACTTCAATGGAAATTTTTAATGTAAGCCATCAAAATAATCAGAACAATAGACCTAAGACTTTCCAACCTACTAAGTTGATAATTGATCCAGAGAGGTTAAGTAAGCGAGGAAGCAATTGTACCTTAGAAGATAAAAAAATGGATGTAGGCCAAAGATTCCAAAACCATTTTAAAAGTCATGCGTCTCATTTACATTTTTTGTACTTTACCTCCTGCTTTCTAATATATCTGCCTATGACTTATGATTTGAATAAGAGTAAGAAGTTAGCATACTTGGTGAATTAAGACGTCTCCTCCTAGAAATAATCACTAGGATCACACTTAGAATTCTAGATTTTACTAAATCTTTTTTCTAAGATGTTTGGTTATTTTTGACATAGAAATTTCTTGTGCTTTCTCTGATGCTCTCCTTAATTTGAAAATCATTTTTTCATCAAAAAACATTTCTTATGATTTCATGAGAGACTCTATTCGGATCATGAAGCTACCAGCTTGAAAGCAAGGATCAAAGAAGATGTTGTTGGAAGAAGTGCAATCTACACATAGAATTAGTTAAGGAGGAATTCCCAGTAAAATTCAACCGGTTAACTACCTAATAAAGGAAGAGGTGTTGATAATAATAGCAATACGAAAGCTTATTTCTTAGCTAAGTAGTAGATGATGGATGAAATCCTTAGATATATGGAGCAAGCAACATCAACGCTGACCAGATAAACTGATTAGGTATTATATCACAACCCATTGCCAGTTGATACCAAAGAAAGAACAATGGCAGAAAGCAACCTTAGTGATACGGGCTTCCACATAGCCAAACCAGCAAGGGATAGAACCAACTCAATTTGTACCAAATAGGTTGGTACTAAACAAAACGGTGTAACCCATACTAGACTAAGGGAGGCATTTCCTAAGAAGTTTACCTTAATATTGGTACTATGCGCTTGGTTGTTGAAATGGGAATGGAGACATCTAGACCGGTACTCTCTAAGCGATTGTTCCACTGTGCAACAGGTATAACATAGCATACTAAGCACCTTAAGTAAGCACTTCAATGGTGGAGGAGTGAGTCATTAAAATAATACATCAAGTACTAGGCAGGCACAACCAGTGATCGGTTGTTGCTGAGATGAACCAAAGCCCATTCACTTCGAACATCTAATATGCAATCAACCCCCTTTAGTTTAAGATGCTAGAAATCATACCATATGCTAGAAAAACTAATTCTTCAGTGCACTTGAGATGTTACATTCAACATATGGATGCGATTGGAGCTATAAAGGAAGTAACATGTTATTGCTCTCCTCTATTCTTATATGATTTAGCGATTGTGGTTTAGTCCTTTGGACCATGGATCCATTAGCTCTTAGTTGTCCTGAAGGTGGTTAGTCTAGAGTTTATGTTATTCAACCCAAAAATGAAATGTGCTTGTGCCAAGCAAAGGATTGTGAGACTCTATAGAGCTATCTTGCATGATGTAATGCTATCGACCCTACTATACATCAATTTGGTGAATGATGGAAACTCCAAAAAGAATATGTTTTTTGACCGATGAAATGTATGATAGATGATGTGAGTGATTTTAGTACCAAAAATAATATATAAATGCTATACATGTAAATCTTATAAGGACAAGAACATATATCTAAATCTAGTAAAGTGGCCATGAGACAAGCCTACTACGCTATGATCATGCCAGTCTCTTGCAATTAAAAATATTATAACATAATACCATCAAGAAACATATAATGCTATATAATGGGTACAAGATATAAGGTGTCCAAGGTACAAATACAAGTAAATACCACATATAGCAAAAAAGACAACCAAATCATCACCCGCTCTATACCACAATGCTAGCTCAGTATGTATGCTGACCTATGATGAATATAGAACAAGTGACACATTCAAGCCTGAGATTAGTGAGGGAATCCTTAAATATTCCTATGCTTGAATAAACTAGTTGGCCTTTTCTGAGTAGACCTCGCACCGTCACTCCCATATCTTATGATCATCAAGTCCCCTACGATCATTTATTTTTAACATTTTATGTGCCCAACATATCTCATAGTCCTTGACCAACTATACGTCTTCTATATCAATCTTTTAAATTGCCTACACAGTTCCCAAAACTGATCAGATAGTCCTTTCCTTTTATATTGTTCCCTTTTGACATCCAACCTTTACTCAAGCCTTGCTTTTCCAGTGTCAACCTCGAACCTTCTCCTCTTGCTTGAAAACCTCTTCTTTTGCATGTCTATCACTAGTTCTCCCGCTCGTAACTCCATAAATAAAAGTCTGGAACACTGCAAAATATCATGGAATGTAATCATCTTAATTTCATAAGCATTAGTCATAGTATTGTCGAAACCGGACATGAAAAGAAGAAATAACATTACCCAAAAGATTGCATCCAACAGCCTACAATAACATGGATAGAAAGTAATTGGTCTATGAACAATCGATATATGTATGGATCGATAACAATCCATATTGTATGGACTGAAACCTATCTACAGGGTTGATGTTGGTCCATTTCATATGGATCTAAATCGATCCATATGAGTTGAACCCAACATTTGGCAGGTTTAGGCTAAGTCTTTTACTGCTTCATCACGTTGTTTCTCACTCATCTTGCATAACTCATTTCCATTCTAATCCAAGTCACTATACACATTTCGGTTGTAACACCCTGGCTCTGGTGACCGAAAGGTCAGACGAAGTTTACCATTTGATAACTCGAATCAATAAACACGGAAGAAGCGATCTCTCAGGTACACTACTTTGGATCAACATGGATATGTTTCATACCTGAATACATATGAAATAATATGTATCTCATCTCAACACAAGGCAATGTACACAAGTTATAGACTTGAATAATATCATACTAGAGACACAATTATAATCAGAGTGAATAAAATACTGAAGTTTAATCTAAATATTTAAAAATTATGATACATTATCTTATATTTATACAAATCATCACAACATACTGACCAATACCATGACAACCTAATATAAGTACAAACAAAGTAATTACCTTCCATCATCATCGGCTCTAAATCCATATCGCATCCCACAAAGCCTATACCATTATATCTGACCTATAGAACAACTTTGTTCTGACCCGAGGAGTAGTCACAAAACAAAACCTCGGGTCGGGCTAGAATCCAGCTATGAGTATAATCGTGCAATCAAAATAGATGAATATGTCATGTCGGGTTCTATGGGGCGTATAAGTTACATTCGGACACATACCAAACAAATTCTCAAATCCCCATTTTCATAAATCAGTTATAACACCCATGTCATGACATTATTCAACATAATGTACACAGTTGCAACTCTAATCAGCTGAGATACCATATCCTATTCATTTTACTTATGAGTTTCCTTATGTTGTATAAATTCAAATCAATATTTGAAAATGATCATTCACGAGTTGAATGACATTTCTAATAATAATTATGAGATGGCTTGAGCCATCTTCATGTTTTGTGAAACCATATGGGTTGCACGCTAATAAATCTCATCGGTGGATTTACCCTCTACATAGACTGATCTGCCCCAGCAAGTCATCTCGATCTATTTCACCCATACACTTCCATACAGTTGTGATATGCACTTCATACGATTGGTTAGTTGTCATACCCTTTAGGTATCGGGAAGCATGATAATTCTTATTGGTGTTGTAGTCCATTGCATCAGCTGCATCATACCTCCGTCGGTGGCAGTACTTATCTTTGTTTGCACTACATCTCCGACAATCTTCATTATCTTGGATAGCTTTTCATGTTCTGGCAACAGATCGTTTGGACAATGTGACAAGGGATAAAGTCATCATGATTTGGGTTGCGGCCCTCGAATTAGTCCACTGGGATGGATACTAGCAGTCTAGTAGTCAAATCAATGCCAAAATCGATAAATGTTAAATTTATTGCTTTTAAAATCATTTGGTCATCCCAAGCAACATTCATTCATGCAATGTCATTTCAAACCGATTATATAACCCATTTGATTTGTCGTATTCATGTAATAGAATTTAATTTGCGGACAATAACATTATTTATAGCAACAAAGAATTAAAACACGACATGGAATATGGCTAATTGAGCTAAAAATATAATAATTAACTCACAATGATGGAATTCATACATAATAAACTAGTATAGCACCATAAACTAGAACCCATATCAAACAAGTCATACTCGAGTCAAAGTTAATTTAAATTATTTAAATAGGTTTTATTCCTTTAAATTCAATTTAAATCCCAACATATAGTTACAAAATTGATTTTATTCGCTATATAATCAATATAATATTTCAATCGTTAACACATATCAACCATTCACAGCATTTGTTTTCATGTATTTAAGAAATTGACAGACATTCAAAATTAAATCATATGTACTACACGACGCAACATCATGTGTATACACAGTAAAGTAACTTCCATATATATATATATATATATATATATAGTGTTATATTGCTATATTATTTATTATTATTTTATTTCTATTTTTTGTTTTATGGTCCATGAAACATGCATGCATCTAATACTCTTCTTTTCATTTCTTTCTTAACATGCACACGTCCTTTTCTTGCCCACTCCATTATACATAAATGTGAATATGTGTATTATAAATATTTCCTTCACACACATCTATCACTCCCTCAAACTTTTTTCTTTATTTAGCGCCTTCATCTATTTCTCGCCTCTTCTTTAATTTATCTACTTCCTGAGCACAAATGCATGCACAGTCTATTTCTTTCCTTCCCTTATTTTCCTTTGTCTTCTTGTTTTTCTTTTCCTTTTCTTCATTCGCTGGTTGGTTGACCATAGATTCACCATCTTAGGTCATCAACGAACAAACCGACACCATCGTTACACTCAGCTACGCAATACGATTCTATAGTAATTTTGTGTTACAACCCTAATGTATCCGTTTACAATACGAATACGGACATAATAGTGTTATTTTCTATCACATGGGTTTAAAAAACAATGCGAAAACTAGTCGATCTGTCTATCTTGATGTTGCCCACAACTTTGCTTTTGATGTCATCACTTAATGCTTCACCGATAAGAGATATTGATCTTCAAAGTTAATGAAACAAAATAAAGTTTTGGGTGTATATTTATACAAGAGGTGCAAGGAGTATCACATCTTGCTCTATTTTCATTTTAGTTACTGACTTTGTGCTACTACAGTTTGGAGATAAGTAAAACAATCAATAAAATATATGAATTCCTATTCTTATGATAGGTGATGAAAGTATGGACAAATAAGGACCCTTTAGATCATTCACAACTTACACCTCACAAGTGAAAGTCGTATAAAAATAAGGTAAAACAATCTAAGTCTCACTCCTCTAAGGCCAAAGTATATATATCTCTATCTTTGTACTATTCCAACCTAGGCTCTGATACCATTTTGCAATGCCTCGGCTCCAGTGGCCTAAATATCAAAGGGAATTTACCGTTCGATAACTTGAATCAATAGGTACGGAAGGAACGATCTTTCGTATATGCTACTTTGGATCAACAAGGATACGTTTCAATACCTGAATATGTCTGAAATAATACTTATCTCATATCAATGCAAGGCAATATACACATGTTATCGACTTGAATAATAAAGTATTAGAGACATAATTAAAAATTTTGCAACTAATAGAATCGAAGTGAATAAATACTGAATTTTATATCTGAATATCTAAAAATTCTGATACATTATCTCAAATTTATACAAATCATCACAACATGCTGAATAATACAATGACAACTTAATATAAGTACAAATAGAGTAATTACTCACCATCATCATCGGCTCCAACTCCATATCACTGCCCACAAAGCATATACAGTCATATAAAACTTATAGTTCTTTAGTCTGACCCGAGGAGTTGTCACAAAACAAAATCTCGAGTCAGGCTCAAATCTAGCTGTGAGTATAATCGTGCAATATAAATAGATGAATACGTCATGTCATGTTCTATGGGGTATCAAAGTTACACATTGAATCACACACACCAAAAAAATTCCCAAATCCCCATTTTCATAAATCAGTTATAACACCTATGTCATGACACTATTCAACATAATATATACAGCTGCAACTCTAATCAACAGGGATATCATATCCTATACATTTTACTTATGAGTTGCCATATGTTGTATAAATTCAAATCAATATTTGAAAATGATCATTTACGAGTTGAACGCCATTTCTAATAATACTTATGAGAAGGCTTGGGTCATATCCCCATCTTGTGACTCCAAAAAGATTGCAGGCTGATAAATCTCATTGCTGGATTTACCCTCTACATAGGCTAATCTACTCTGGCAATCTATCCCAGTTTATTTCACCCGTACACTTCCATTCAATTATGATGTGCACTTCACATAATCCCTTGGTTGTCATACCCTTTAAGTACTTGGAGGCATGATAAATCTTATTGGTTTTATAGTCCACTGCATTAACTACATCACATCTCGGTAAGTGACGCTACTTCTCTTTGTTTGCACAACGTCTTCGAGAATCTTCATTATCTGAATACATCTGTAAGAGAAATCTCTTATGTGTACTACTTTAGGTCGACACGATACATTTCAATACCTGATTACATCTGAAATAATATGTATCTCATCTTAATGCAAGGCAATGTACATGAGTTATAGACTTGAATAATACAGTATTAAAGACACAATTAAAAAAAATTCGACTAATAGAATTAAAGTGGATAAAATACAGAATTTTGTATCTGAATATCTGAAAATTCTGATACATTATCTCATATTTATATGAATCATCACAACATACTGACCAATACAATGAAAACTCAATATAAGTGCAAATAGAGAAATTACTCGCCATTGTCATCGGCTCCAACTCTATATCACAGTCCGCAAAAGCATCTATAGTTATATAAAACCTATAGAACAACCTCGGTCCGACCAGACAAGTTATCATAATAAAAAACCTCAAGTCAGGTTGGAATCTAGCTATGAGTATAATTATGCAATAGAATTAGATAAGTATGTTGTGTTGGGTTTTATGGGGCATATAAGTTACACACTGGGTCATACACCAATCAAATTCACAAATCCTCATTTTCACAAATCAGTTATAACACACATGCCTTAAAATTATTCAATATATACGGTACAACTCTAATCGACTCGGATATCATATCTGATTTATTATAATTTTGAGTCGCCTTGTGTTGTATAAATTCAAATCAATATTTGAAAATGATCATTTATGAGTTGAACAACATTTATAATAATACTTATGGGAAGGCTTCAGTCATCTTCCTGTCCTGTGAATCCAGAAGGATTAGAGGCTGATAAATCTCATTGGTGAATATACCCTCTACATAGACTAATCTGCCCCGACAAGTCATCTTGGTTTATTTCACCCGTACATTTCTAGTCAGTTATGACATGCACTTCACACGATCTCTTAGTTGTCGTACCCTTCAGATATCTGGAGGTGCGATAAATCTTACTAGTGTTGTAATCTACTACATCAACTGCATCATGTCCCCATCGATGGTGCTACTTCTCTTCATTAGTACCATGTCCCTAACAATGTTCATTATCTTCGATAGCTTTATAACTCTTGACAATACATCGTTTGGACAAAGTGACAACAGACAAAGTTATCAAGATTCGGGTTTCGACCCTTAAATCAATCCATATTTGAGCAAAAAATGACAAAAACACCGAAGTGATTGTGTAGAGAATAAAAAGTAAAAAAAGGTTAATTAAAATGAGCAAAAAAAGAACACACGGTGTTTATAACGATTCAGCTAACATTGGCCTACGGCCACTTAGTGATTTTGTTGATTATATCACTGGTTTCCAAATACAAGTTCTTACGAATCAATACAAATATGTGGGTGATTACCAAAAATTAGGTAAGAAAGAGCTAGAGCGAAAAGATCTTTAAAATTGAGCCACGTTCCTCTGTTTATAGTAGTGTAACGACCCATAAATTTTGATAAATGAATTGGTTAGTTTAATTTAAATTTTGCAATCAAATTAGGAAGAAAAAAAATTAATAATGAAGCAAATGTTGAAAATGGAATGAAAGCATGGAAATTAAAGAAAAGTATTAACAGTTGAAATGAAATTTCGAATAATTGAAGTAATGTAAATTGTTATACTAGGCTAAGATTTGAATATAAGAAAACAAAGGTAAACGGTGAATTAATTTAATGAATTAATAATATTAAATAGTAAACTGAATTAAATCAATGTCCTGTAGTAATTGAAATATTGTTTGGGAATGAAAACTTACATAGGCAAACAAATTTAAGTATTAAATTAATATATGTTATTTATTTAGAGTATTGAATAAATTTGGTAATCCAATTGCAATTAATGGTAATAATGTTGATATAAGCTAATAAATTAAATTTCAATGCAATACCAATTAATGGATGGAACGAAATAGGATTAATGTAAATGTATACTAGGTTTTAAATCAAATGGAAGGAAACAAACGTAAATATCGAATTAATGATTGAATAAATATACAGTGAATAGTAATTGAATGCAAATTTAATGGTAATTGGATAAAATAAATATAACTAAAATAAATCGCAACTGTATAAATGGAAGTTATTTGTTAATAAGTGGATGTAAATATTGAATTAATTAATGAAATAAATCTAAAGGTTATGTTTGAATAGAACATAGGTGAATGAAATTAGTAGTATGGAAATAAATGCCAAGATTGATTGTAAGTAATAAAGGCTTATTTGGGACTAAGAGTAACGGTAATGTTTATTTTAGTCACCTATTTATTAATTTGTTAATTGGAATTTGATTTAAATTGTAATAAATGTAAATAAATGTTACATTTTTGTGGAATGTAATACAATGGTTAGGAGTTTCTAGAATGGATATATTAAAGTAATGAATGGGAAAAACAAGGTAACTAAGTTTACATAGTAGTATTGAACTTAATAAAAGGATTCGAATTAAACGAATCAATTGATATATGTTTTATTTCTTTAGTATGTGCATAAAATTTGGAAATCAAATTGCAATTAAAGGGAATTAGGTAGTACGCTATTTGGAAATTTAATAAATACATTTAGGAAATGTAATATAATTCACTGTAAATTATACCTATAAGATGTCAATTTATTGAATAGCAATATTTTAAATCAATAAATGGATTTATTGAGATTTCAATTTATAAATTAATATCATTTAATGTAAAATCAAGTACAATTAATGGACTTAATTTATGCAGATAGGGTAGGTATGATTTGTCATTGAAAATGGCTTATGTTATAAGATGTAGTTAATGCTGATCCTATTTATAATATGACAACTTAGCTGAGTTAAAGAATAGAAAGCAAGATTTATTTATTTAATTGAGGAAAAATTTCAATAATTGAATTTATTGCGAATAAATGAAATTTAACATTTAAATTTTACGTTGATTGAAATTTAGATGAAATTTGGAGATAGTTATATAATAAAGTAGGAATCCAATGTTAGTTTCATCAATTTGATACTAATAGGTAGAATAATAGAATGAAAATTTAATTCAATGGAATTACTGAAATTATTTTTTTATCTCTGAATTTAATGAAAATGAAAATTTAATGCTGGACTTTGATAAATTTATCAACTATAAATCAACATATAAATTTGTTTAAATTAATGTGGATGATTAAAGAAATTTAAAGGGGTAAAAATTTGTCGACTATAGAAGTGAAATTAAAAATTGGATTTAATTGATTTATTTTTAATTTATTTAATTAATTAAAAAATAGCTATTTTGGTCACGGACTCGGATTTCGACTAAACCAGTTTCATCGGATTCGTATCTGTGAATCATTGTAGGATTTCAAGTTTCGTAGCGATCGGACGTGTCTTTTGATCGTACGGACTCGAAACGCCTTGAAATTTATGAAATTGAAATCAATTGAAATCAATTTGGAAAATATATTTTTTAGCATAACTTCTTCATACGATGGAATTTGGATGTGAAACCTTTTCCATTGCATTTAAAATATGTTTAAACATCTATTTTGATATATGGGTTTACCCAATTTTGTTCCGGGTTCAGAACGGGCTTTTAGGGCCACTTTGTCGTTAGCGCGTATTCAACCCGATCCATTTATTCTGTTTCAACTTTCTCTATAAATATCTTGCTATAAACCCTAGCCTCCCTAATTCTTATTTGTCTATACATAAATTCACTCTATTCCTCCTTTCCCTTAATGGCAGACAAAATTCTATATTTCCAGATCCAATTGCAAATCAAATCCAAAGCATAAAATTCAAAGTCCTCAGAAAAATCTGAAAAAAATATATGTTGAAGCTCTCGACTAATATAATTCACTGGTGGTGTTCATTTTTTGATTCAGTTTGTCGTTTGACTGGTAAAAATAGAAGAAGTCTCGACCGTCCATCACGCATCGGTGAAAGTTGTCGGATCAACAAACCCTTTCTGGGTTTTGCAGAAGGGACTGAGGGGAGTCGATCTATGTGGCTTGTTTCGAGTTTCAACGGTTGGATCGAGGTGGATATTCAGCTAGGGTTTGATTGTTATGCGGCGGCTGCGAGTCTCATGCATCGATTTGAGGCGTTGCGTTCGTCGAGGAGCATGGAGGAAGGTTCTCGAGTAGACCAGGGCGTGCTAGGATGGTCGGCGTCTCGGCCAATGATGGGCGACGCGAGTAACTGAAGGCCGAATGAAAATTTTCATGCGTTACGTGTTTTCCCTGTAAGCGCATTTGTTTTCCTGTAGCGTGCGTGAGAGAGAGCCTGATGACGTGGCAAGAAAGATATTTTGTTCTCTTTTTTTTATTTTTTTATCGATTTCAATCGCATTAATCTCTATAACTCTTGCATACGAACTCCGTTTCATGCGCAATTTTTTTGTTAAGATCGTAATAAAATTCCTGACACTTTGACGTTAGTTTGGACGAATTTAGAGACTGTCAAATTTTTGGGTTTAAAATGAATTTTAATTCAATTTAAATTCAAAAGGTGAGTGTTTTAACCCACTCACAACTTCTCAAATTCCTTATGTTTGTTAAATTGATATATGATGTGATTTAAAATTTATTTATGGTTGTTTGGCATATTTTAATCATCATCTCAGTTAATTTCATTATTTAATTTAAATTGTTATTTAATTTATTCATTTCATTTTAACTGCCATTTAAATTGTTATTTATTTATTGCATATAAACTGCCAGTTAAACAGTTATTTAATTTATTATTGAATTAAACTGCTATTTAATTGTGTATTTTCCGTTCTATATTGATGCCATTGTTGAATTTAATGATGATCACGATAAATGGTTGATGGTTGATTTTAGATGAATGGATGCTGTATTTTATATTGTTATAAACTGCAAGTTATTATGCATTTCATCTCATTTGAGATTGCGGCTTGAAATGATATATAACCGTAATTTTTATTTTTAAATTGTGGATTGAAATGATAAACATCCGTATCACTTGACCATAGGGTAGAAAATTATATACAGGCATCGTGGTCTATATATATAAATATTTTGAAGTAATTTTTCTATGGTTTTGGAAAAGAATATACGGTATAATAAATGTTAATTTTTGATGTTATATAAATATTATTATATATATAGTTAAAATTATTTAATTTAAGATATGCATAAAATTGTTAAATAAAAATAAGTTGAATAACGGAGTTTGATTGTTTTATTTTATATGGCTAAGTACCTATTTAAGATATTGTATATATAGAGTTTTGGTGACTTAAATAAAAATTAAGCTGGAAGATAATTATGAAATTGGTTTGAATTGAAGGATTTAAGAATTTGACTTGAATAAAATGGATGTGAAATTTAAATAAAATTGAGATTTTTAAAAAGGGTATGATTTTATAACTTGATTTTGGGTTAAGGTAATTTAAATAAATATCGAGTTGATTTAAATGAATATATCAAGTTAATAATATTTAAAGAACATCCAGTTATTTGAAGTTTAAAGGTTTTACTTAAATGATATTTGATTTATTAAGTAAACATTTCAATCTAAATAATGATAATTGAATTTGAGATATATGGAATTATCAAAGAATCGTTTTGAAATGGTGGAATATTTAAAGATTTGAAATATATAGAAAATTAAAATAGTTTATTTGGAGATTCAAATCGGTGTTTGGAATTTATTTGGATATTAAAGAAACTATATTTATTTTATATAGTATTTTTAATATTTAAACCATTTAAGTATTAGAAGTATGTTTCAAAGCTATGGGTTTCAAGTTATATTGATTGGAAAGGGTTATGATTTGGATAAAGAATATAATTTGAAATAAAAATGATATCATATTGACTTGGGTTTTAAAACAGAAATGATATCGTATTTATACTTTTGAAATGGATATTATATTCTGGTTTTAAAGTATAAACTATTTTGAAAAGACCGCCGTGCTATAATAACGGTAGGTTGTTGAAGAGACCGGGATCGGAAGTTGTCATACTCTCTGCCAACTCCGAAAACCACTTTAACAACCGTGTACGCGGTGGAGATTCCAGAATGAAGTAGGATGGTGAAGGCATTTCCTTTGAGGTAAATACGTGGAGCCAACTCCCGTGAGTTGGCATAAGGTGGCTAAAACAGGAGCGATTGACGGGTTAATTGAGGTAGCACCTTTGATCGGACACATCCCTCCGACATTATACTTTGACTTTTGGATTGATTTGGTGGCCACTTTTGATTTTTTTTATTTTGGGGGTGTGGCTCGAGGTGGGCGGTAGCTGCGGCTACGCGTTATCACCGACCCAGAAGCATAATTGGTATATCTACCCTGGCATTGCCTAGTTGTGCCGTGTCACCTACCCTAGCGCGTCTTGTACGAGTTTCTATTTGTGTCGTACCTATGGAGTATCCTCTGGTAGCCTCCCGATCAGGAGGTATTATGGTACTGTATAGACTATTGGCATTATTTTGTTAAGGGCTATATGGGTAACCCCTAACGCTATTTAAAAGTAAGTTTATTTTACAATTAGACACTATTATAATGGTGAAATATACTACATAGTAAATAGTTTAACGGATCCTTAGGGGATGTGAATCCCGAGCATCTCTTGAGTTACTGCACTCATATTTATTTCTTTTGATTTAACTTACATAAGATCTTTTAGTTATGACTCAAGTGTTTTGTCTTTTCAATTCTCTTGGGTCAGTCCGAGCGTTTCAGGATTTGAAGATTTAATTCTGGAGGACGAAGATGAAGATTTGTAATACTATTATCTACTATATTATTCCACCACACCATTTAATTCCGCTGCAGTAATTATTATTATCTGGTATGTGTACTCTGATATTGTGTTGTATAAGTAAAGAAAATCGAATATTTTTGTAAAGCAATTTTATGACCTGTATATTTGATTATTATATTTTATCGTTCCGCTGCAAGATTCTATTTTGTTTTACTTCTTCCTTCTTTTTGTTATTTACCCCATAACAATCCGCCCTTCCATATGGTTTGAATTAGCACGTGTCTCGATTTAAAGCATGCGAAAAGGCGGGATGTTACATCTGGTATCAGAGCTTTGGTTTAGCGATAAACCTTGGCTTTGTAGGGTCTGAATCTTTACTAATGGGGTAATAATACCCTATGGGAGTCGCTGAGTGTATATATGAGAGAGCGTACTTGTTAGTGTTATAAAAAAGGTTTTAATATTGTGTTAATCTGTTCCATTTTGTATTTATAAATTCTGGTTGGTGCATGGGACGCTATCACATCAATAGGGATTTCTAAACACTTAATAGGACAGATCGACATAATATTTGGTTTTAATATAGGTGAATGAAATAATTTTGCCTATTTATATTTTCTATGTATAAAGGAAATTTTTATGAAGGTTATATTTGGTTGTATTATATTGGTTGTTAGGTAATTGAATTTATATATAATAGTTGAAAATGAGATGGAAAATGAAATAAATGAAAATTGGAATTTAGAACTTAAGTTCCGGGGTTTTGAAAATTCTTTCAATGATTTTGGAATATAATAATAATATTATTAGAAGTATTTTCTGATATAAATATTTCAATATAATTTGAAAGAATTATTTTAAAGAAACTTTGAAAAGAAATAAGTTCTATAATTCCCTCTCTGTCGTTGGAAAATAATTTCGGTGATGAGTGCACGCATCATCGACATTCATTTTCGAGTTTCGAAGTGGGAAGGTCACTGTAGTAGTTTGCTGCAGATTTTTTTTGATAAATAAACATAAATTTTAATTGTTTTAAGTATAATTGGATATATAAATTTTAAGTATAAACCTCTATCTATTATCTTTAGATGGTTTGAAATTAACCCAGTATTTAAATTCTTAAGTTTCCATTAATTAATAGTTTCAGTTATTGTAGTGAATTTGAACGTTAGTAATTAACGATTGAAAACTTTAATTAAAATAAGTGATTTAATGCTAAGTTATAAATGGGGTTAAAAGAAAGTAGAAATTGTAATCTTATAAAACGAAAGATATAATTATTGAACCAGTAATTAATTAAAAGAATTGAGAAAACTTGTATAACTTTCAATTACATTCTTAAAGGCATATATATAACTTACCAAAGGATATAAAAGTTGAAAATGTTAATAAGAAAATGTAATAGATATTATACAAGTAATTAACTTGAGGTAATGAAAGTAATTAATGGAATTCTTTAATAAATAAGAATTGATATTGTGGTGTTATAAACTTAAGTATAATTGAAATGCTACTAATTTAATATAATAGGAAGGTAAGTAATATAAATAAATGATTGTAAACCTTAGTAAATGAATTAATGTGCAAAGGAATTGAACTAAACATGAATAGCATGAATATTAATAAATTAAACTGTAGGAAATAAATGTAAATAAAAAAGATAAACCATTATATGAATAAAAAGGAATCAAACAACAAATATTATGAAATGAAATTAATTAAAATTAACTGGATCTATTGGAATTGTTGTTTGTTTTGGTTTATAGTTGTTTAGGTAATGATACTTTAAATTGGTTGGATGAATAAATAATCTATTTAGTTTCATCTAAGACTATTGAGTAAATGGTGCACTAAGTAGTTGTTTTCCATCCTGTACAATTTAAAGTTTGAACCCGAACAACTATTTGTTTTGTTTGATATGAATGAAAATTGATATGTGTTGATTTTATGTGATATTTGTTTGCTGGTTGCAAGTGATTGATGTTGTATTGACTTGTTTGTTTATGGTTGAAATGACTTTAAATATTTCATTTATATAATTGTCAACTTTATTGGATTATATAAGTGAAATACAAGTTATGGAAGCAGTTGCTACTGCTTTTGGTTTCATAATTAAGCGTTAATCGCCCGACAAAATAGGTACGTTTTCAGATTACGGTTTATAGCGTTATTATATTATTTTCCCGAGTTGGGATATATATTATTTTGAAAAATTTATGTTGTATATTGTATTTTTGATATTATATTTTCTCCCGAGCCTCCCCGTACAAAGGAGACTCTGTCGAAATTTTCGTAAATTTTGGACTTAGAAAATTTTAAAATGTTTTCCAAATTTTATAAATTTGAGTATAAAAAGGTTTAACGGTTATAAATTTGTATATTTTATTTAAAGTAAATAATTTCGTAAATTTAGTTGTTTATAAAGTTAATATTTTGAATAAGATAGGTTGATTTCTTAATTCTTCTTTTTCCTTCTTTTCCTTTTCGGGGACGAAAAGTTTTGAGTGTGGGAGAGTGTAACAACCCGTAAATTTTGATAAATGAATTGATTAGTTTAATTTAAATTTTGCAATTAAATTAGGAAGAAAAAAAAATTAATTAATAATGAAGCGAATGTTGAAAATGGAATGAAACCATGGAAATTAAAGATAAGTATTAACAGTTGAAATGAAATTTCGAATAATTGAAGTAATGTAAATTGTTATACTAGACTAAGATTTGAATATAAGGAAAAAAAGGTAAACAGTGAATTAATTTAACGAATTAATACTATTAAATAATAAATTGAATTAAATCAATGTCCTGTAGTAATTGAAATATTGTTTGGGAATGAAAACTTACATAGGTAAACAAATGTAAGTATTAAATTAATATATGTTATTTATTTAGAGTATTGAATAAATTTGGTAATCCAATTGTAATTAATGGTAATAACGTTGATGTAAGCTAATAAATTAAATTTCAATGCAATACCCATTAATGGATGGAACGAAATCGTAACGACCCGCTATTTTAGACTATTCGCATCAGCACATGTCGGACTTGAATAATTCAAAATACCGAATTGTTAATTATAATTTGGCAAAACTCAGATATACAGTTAATAAATAATCACAGAATCACAGACACAGAGTAATAATATGCAGCGGAAGCAAAAGATAGCAGTTCATGAAGCTACTATATACATAAAAGAGTCATATAAGATACAATAGAAGTCTCGAATACAATAGTCAAATACAATATCAAAATACCACACTGGAATCAACGGAATATCTGAAAGCTGGACAGATAGCTGGATCTCCAAGCGAAGCTCCAACTCCAAAGGTGAGTCTCAAAAGCTGGTACTCTCGGTCTGAACCGAGCGTAAAGCAAAACACAAAACACTCGAGTCAGAATTAACATTCTTATATCAATAAATCCAACTCAAGTGAAATAACAATTGAAATACAATAACTCAAAATATGTTGGAATAACCATCCTTTAAGGATCCGTTAAACTATCTACTATATAGTAGTGTGCGCTAAGTAGATAATGTCTATCAGTAATATAATAGTATCAAAATAGTGTTAAGGCGTTACCATTATCCCCCTTAACACATTTTATATAAGCGTTATAGTCTATACAGCACTGTAAACTCCACCGTAAACTGGTGGGATATCAGGGAGTACTCTATAGGTATAACACAAAACAAATTCGTAGTGGTCGCGTATATAGGGATACAAGTATGACAAGGTACATGAGGCAATACCCAAGGTAGTGAAACTACCATTTGCCTGATTCGGACTGGTGAGAACGCATCGCCGCAACGATCGCAACACCGCGAAACAACACTCCTGAATTCCGAGGGTGCACCAATCAATCACAAGTAATGAGTAGTAGTTACGAAGAAGTGTGTCCGCTCGAGGTGGCTAACCCCATTTGGCCCGGCACGGATTCTGATTTTAGTCATTTCCAATTTGACACAAGTGTCAAGGCTATCCATTATCGTTCTCTTTCTTCAGTCATCACGTACATCATTCCAACCACTTCATTCTAGATCATCACTCCGCGTATAGTTATTAAAGTGGTTTTCGGTTAGACAGAGAGTATGTCCATAACCGATTCCGGTCTCTTTAATAACTTTCGTAATTATTACACTGATTGGTCGTTTAATAAATTTCAAAACAAATCAAATTTAATTTCAATTAGAATTTGTAAATCAACATTTCATTTGTATTTCCAAACAATTTCCATAATTTCCGTTTCAAAACTTCTAACTTTCCGTTTCAAAATCTTAAAATTCAATTTCAATTTTATTTAAACAATTCAAATATTGATTCAAGTTCGTATATAAGTTTCATTCCGAAATCATTTAGGTTAATTTAACTTAACATTCGAATCAATTTTAAATTCATTTATCGATTTCATCCAATATTCGTTAAGTTAATTTATCATTCAAAACAATTTCTATTAAATTTCCAATTTATTAAATCAATTATTTAAGTAAACTTCATTATATCAAAACTTCAAATTTAATTCAATTAGATTCGTCACTCAAGTTCTTTAAATTACAAGTCTTATATTTATTCCAATAAATCACATTTATTTCTTATTAAGAATTTCAATTTCACTTATTCTTTACTTAGTTATAGATTTCAAACTCAGTTAATAAAGAAACTAGATTTCACATATTCAAGAAGTTCAATTTTCACTTATTAACTTACTTAAATAATTTTCCAAAACTAAATAAATGAAGAAACCCAATTTCATTTGTTAACGAAGTCAAAATTTACTTAATCGAAAGTTCAATTTCTCTTATCAAAGTATTCAAATTTTTATATTTAATTATCAATTAATTCAATCTTATTCAATTATTAAATAATTTCAACTTAATTATTAAATAAATTCAACTTAACAATTTCAAACTTAATTATAATTTCAACTTAATTATAATTTCAAATTTGATTATTAAATGATTTCAAAACTTAATAATTTCAAAACTTAATTATTACTAATTCCAAATTATTTATCAATAATTCCAAATTTAATCATTAAATAATTAAATTTCAAACAACGTTCTTTCATCAATTTCTACGTTAATACTTGTTTCAGATTTCAATATTTACATTTTCCTTTCATAAAAATTCAAATTCCAACTTCATTTCAAAACTTATTCTTTATTCGAATAAAATCATTATTTTATTTTTAAATCAAATTATTGACCAATCGGATTTTTATTTAATTCTTTGTCCTAAGTCAAGTTCATTTGGGTATTTATCATTTCAACTCGATTCCATTTCAATTCACAATTCAAAACATAACAAAGGAAACTTGCAGTGTGATAATTGGGATGGTGTCAAAATAAATAACAAGCAATAACAACATCAATAATAACAATCCGATAATTAATTCAAATAATCCGGAAATAATTGTATTAATGCACATTGTTGTTTGTGCAAATTAATATCATTATTTCTAGAATCTACACTATCATTTCATGTAGGTTAAAGATTATTACACTATTATTTTATGCAATTCTACACTTGACATCAATTATTAAATTTTATACTTCATCAATTAATACAACATAAATTCAAATGGTTCAAGGGTAATTAACCATTTTTCTACATGCGAATAATTAAACATTTAAGGTGTCATATTATACAAGTTTGTCTAATTAAATTCAACATGTATATCAATTTCAAGTCTCTAACTATCCTACGTCCAATTCAATCTCATAATATTATCACTTTATACATTACAATTTTACATCCAATATAAACAACAAAATATCAATCAATTATCAACCAAACGGGATTATCATCGTATAATTAACAGATAATGGTGTCAGATGACACAAGTGAACTAATACAGTTAATAGCATATAAAACAGTGTAAATAACTAACAGCAGCATATTTCAATTGTCGTTTCAATTGAAATCAAATTAATAAATAAAAGAACATTAATCGTGAGTGATTGCTCACCTTTCGAGTCTAGAGATGCACGAGAGGATGACACGGATACGCACACAGATACAGACATAGAAATTGAATTACACATCCAAGCAAAGCAAATCGGCACGAATTCAACGATTAGAGCTGAATAACAGAAATCGATTGAACACATCAGAATGGGATCGATGAAGAAAATTGGTATACGTGAACACATACGTATAATTATACACATAGCTATATATACAAATTTTCAACATATATTAAATTAAATATATATGCATTTTAAAATACATTTTTTTTACTTTATATATATAAACAGCGGCAGCACTAGCCAAACTTCGCCTTATATAAACATACTTATTATTATATATACACACAGTGAAATTCCATCGTCTTAATATAAAGTGTATGTATACACTTGAATATATTCAACATATATTGTCAATTGTATACAACTCGCGCATATGCATGTTCATTTAAACATATTATATAACTACTATTATAAACTAAAGTGTGTATACATAACGAATATACTTTGCCGTAGAGTTTTCAAAGTCAATACAACAAAAGCCTACAAGTAAAAAAAGTTTGCAAAAGTTTTATATATATAACTTAACATATCATATAATATTGATATATATATATGGTGCGGCAATACACAAACTATGCGTGCAGTATACATATAAAAAGCATTGCAAACCCATACTGCCTATACATATAAAATATAAACTAGTAACTCAAGTGAAAACCAGGCTCAAAGATTTTATAATATATATTGTAAACTAGATCCCTCATATATAACTAAAAAAATACATTAACTTACACTGTAAATAAAATATATTTATAATATATACCAACAGAGATTGTAAAATTTGTACCAGCCTTCACGCTAACAACAAAAAAACAAAAAAAAGTTCAATCTTACATATATGAGAGTAGACCGACACAGAGAGGGGGTAGAGGAGAAGCTCAGCCGAGCTTGGCAGATCCAAGTTGGCGGGAATGAGCCGTTGAGTCCAAGGTGGTGGGCGCGGAGTTGGAGATGAAGGCGAATGGGTTGATGGAGTGGCGAGCTCGGCAGGTGCGGAGGGAGCAAGTGGGCACGGTTGAAGCTCAACATGGAAAGAGAACGGCCTGGAGGGGAAGACGCGGCTCGCACGGGACAATGGAGGCTTGGTTGATCGGTTGGCAGTTGCGTGGCGCATGGGCTCGTGGAGGTTAGGGAAGGAAGGAGATAAAGGCGTGCTTCAATGGAGAGGCCGAACTGGCACAGGGAGGGGAAAGACGGGTGTTGCTGTTGAGTGGTGCAATGGTGGTTTGTTTGGGAGATGGAGAGGGAAGTAGCTCGGCCATTGGCCGCGGAGGTGGGGAAGATGCTCGCATGGCGGGACAGTGGTCAGGGAATGGCGCGTGAGCCTGAGGCGAGGCCGAGTGTATGTGATGAAGGGAAATGGAGCTACATGCGGCTTATGGTGAAAAGGAAGTAGAGGTCCTTTGTTTTCAGCTGGAAGAAAAAGAGAATGGAAGAGGAGAGCTCTAAATGGAGATGAATGTATACAAAAGAGATGGAGATGAATGAACAGTCTCTAATAATAAATGCAAGGATATGAAGGAAATGAAATTTTGAAAAAGGGAATAGAATTGGTCAAGCACAAGGGTCTAGGAAAGTAAACGTTCACGTTTGTATTGTACGGTGCAAAATAAAAAGGCAGACAGTCAAAGCGACTCAAATACGCGTCGATACAGATATCCGTTACGCGGTTTCCGCTGCGTACCGGATACCGAAACGTAGAAGCGAATATATCGCAGCAATCAGCACGACGAGACGGTCAAAACGGTATACAGATATCAGAGGTACGACTGAATTATAAAAATTCGAAATTTTCTACTAGCGGAAAATGCAAGAAAAACGCAGAAAAATAAGATCGACGGAGCTAAAGATGTCCGAATTTGGAAAAACGAAAAATGATGTTTGCTCAGAAGATGGTTTAGAATTTTTCTATTTAAAAATATTTAGGTTCCGCAAACATTTTATTTTTATCGATTTCTAACTGATTAAATTGAAGTAAATTTACGCGCGAAATTAAATTACATATTTTCGGACGAAAATTTACCAGTTGCTATGTTTAACCAGACGCATTTCAAATATCAAATTTTTATTTCAAATTTTTAACGTTTAAATTCCCACAAAATTTCAATTAATAACGTTATTAAAACCAGTTAAATTTACGGGTCGTTACAGAAATGGGATTAATGTAAATGTATACTGGGTTTTAAACCAAATGGAAGGAAACAAACGTAAATATCGAATTAATGAATGAATAAATATACATTGAATAGTAATTGAATGTAAATTTAATGGTAACTGGAGAAAATCAATATAACTAAAATGAATCGCAACTGTATAAATTGAAGTTATTTGTTAATAAATGGATGTAAATATTGAATTAATTAATGAAATAAATCTAAAGATATGTTTGGATAGAACATAGGTGAATGAAATTAGTAGTATGGAAATAAATGCCAACATTGATTGTAAGTAATAAAGGCTTATTTATGGGACTAAGAGTAACGATAATGTTTATTTTAGGTTACCTATTTATTAATTTGTTAATTGGAATTTGAGAAAAATTGTAATAAATGTAAATAAATGTTACATTTGTGTGGAATGTAATACAATGGTCAGGAGTTGTTAGAATGGATATATTAAAGTGATGAATGGGAAAAACAAGGTAACTAAGTTTATATAGTAGTATTGAACTTAATAAAAGGATTTGAGTTAAACGAATTAATTGATATATGTTTTATTTCTTTAGTATGTGCATAAAATTTGGAAATAAAATTGCAGTTAAAGGGAATTAGGTAGTACGTTATTTGGAATTAGGTAATACTGTAAATTATACCTATAAGATGTCAATTTATTGCTTAGCAAGATTCTAAATTAATAAATGGATTTATTGAGATTTCAATTTATAAATTAATAATATTTAATGTGAAATCAAGTACAATTAATGGACTTAGTTTATGCAGATAGGGTAGGCGTGATTTGTCATTGAAAATGGTTTATGTTATAAGATGTAGCTAATACTAATCCTATTTATAATATGACAAATTGGCTGATTTAAAGAATAGAAAGCAAGATTTATTTATTTAATTGAGGAAAAATTTCAATAATTGAATTTATTGCGAATAAATGAAATTTAACATTTAAATTTTACGTTGATTGAAATTTAGATGAAATTTGGAGATAGATATATAATAAAGTAGGAATCCAATGTTAGTTTCATCTCTTTGATACTAATAGGTAGAATAATAGAATGAAAATTGAATTCAATGGAATTATTGAAATTATTTTTGTACCTCTGAATTTAATGAAATTGGAAATTTAACGCAGGACTTTGATAAATTTATCAACTATAAATTGACATATAAATTTGTTTAAATTAATGTGGATGATCAAAGAAATTTAAAGGGGTAAAATTTTGTTGATTATAATAGTGAAATTAAAAATTGGATTTTATTGGTTTATTTTTAATTTATTTAATTAACTAAAAAATAGCCATTTCGGTCATGGACTCGGATTTCGAAGAAACCGGTTTCATTGGATCCGTATCGGTGAATCATTGTAGGATTTCAAGTTTCGTAACGATCGGACTTGTCGTTTGATCGTACGGACTCGAAACGCCTTGAAATTTATGAAATTTTGTTTTTAGCATAACTTCTTCATACGATGGAATTTGGACGTGAAACCTTTTCCATTGCGTTTAAAATATGTTTAAACGCCTATTTTGATATATGGGTTTACCCAATTTCGTTCCGGGGTCAAAACGAGCTTTTTGGGCCACTTTGTCGTCTGTGCGTATTCAACACGATCCATTTATTCTATTTCAACCTTCTCTATAAATATCCTGCTATAAACCCTAGCCTCCCTAATTCTCATTCGTTTGTACGTAAATTCACTCTATTCCTTCTCTCCCTCAATGGCAGACAAAATTCTATATTTTCAGATCCAATTGCAAATCAAATCCAAAGCATAAAATTCAAAGTCCTTAGAAAAATCTGGAAAAACTATATGTTGAAGCTCTCGACTAGCGTAATTCACTGGTGGTGTTCGTTTTTCAATTCAGTTTGTCGTTTGACCGGTACAAATCGAAGAAGTCTCGGCCGTCCATCACGCGTTGGTGAAAGTTGTCGGATCGACAAACTCTTTTTGGGTTTTGCAAAGGGGACTGAGGGGAGTCGATCTATGTGGTTTGTTTCGAGTTTCAACCGTTAGATCGAGGTGGATATTCAGCTAGGGTTTGATTGTTATGCGGCGGCTATGGGTCTCGTGCATCGATTTGAGGCGCTGCGTTCGTCGAGGAGCATGGGGGAAGGTTCTCGAGTAGACCATGGCTTACTAGGATGATCGGCGTCTCGGGCAGCGATAGGCGACGCGAGTAACTGAAGGTGGAACGAAAAAATTTTATGCGTTGCATGTTTTCCCTATAGGCGCATTTGTTTTCTTGTAGCATGCATGAGGGAGAGCCTGATGACGTGGCAAGAAAGGTATTATGTTCTCTTTTTTATATTTTTTATATTGATTTCAATCGCATTAATCGCTATAACTCTTACATACGAACTCCATTTTATGCGCGATTTTTTTTGTCAGGATCGTAATAAAATTCTGGACATTTTGACGTTGGTTTGGACAAATTTGGAGACTTTCAAATTTTTGGGTTTAAATTGAATTTTAATTCAAATTTAAATTCAAAAGGTGAGTGTTTTAACCCACTCACAACTTCTAAAATTCCTTATGTTTGTTAAATTGATATATGATGTAATTTAAAATTTATTTATGGTTGTTTGGCATATTTTAGTCATCATCTCAGTTAATTTCATTATTTAAATTAAACTGTTATTTAATTTATTCATTTCATTTTAACTGCCAGTTGAATTGTTATTTATTTATTGCATATAAACTGCCAGTTAAACAGTTATTTAATTTATTATTGAATTAAACTGCTATTTAGTACCTGCTTTTATTTTACGTTCTATATTGATGCTATTGTTGAGCTTGATGATGGTTGCGATAAATGGTTAATGGTTGATATTGGATGAATGGATGTTGTATTTTATATTGTTATAAACTGAAGCTATTATGCATTTCATCTCATTTGGGATTGTGGTTTGAAATGATATATAACCGTAATTTTTATTTTTAAATTGCGGATTGAAATGATAAACATCCGTATCACTTGAGCATAGGGTAGAAAATTATATACAGGCACCGCGGTCTATACATATATTTTGAAGTAATTTTTCTATGGTTTTGGAAAAGAATATACGGTTTAATAAATATTAATTTTTGATGTTGTATAAATATTATTATATATATATAGTTAAAATTCTTGAATTTAAGATATGTATAAAATTGTTAAATAAAAATAAGTTGAATAACGGAGTTTGATTGTTTTATTTTATATGGCTAAGTACCTATTTGAGATATTGTATATATAGAGCTTTGGTGACTTAAATAAAAATTAAGCTGGAAGATAATTATGAAATTGGTTTGAATTGAAGGATTTAAGAATTTGACTTGAATAAAATGGATGTGAAATTTAAATAAAAATTGAGATATTTAAAAAGGGTATGATTTTATAACTTGATTTTGGGATAAGGTGATTTAAATAAATATTGAGTTGATTTAAATGAATATATCAAGTTAATAAAATTTAAAGAACATCCTATTATTTGAAGTTAAAATGTTTTACTTAAATGATATTTGATTTATTAAGTAAACATTTCGATCTAAATAATGATAATTGAATTTGAGATATATGGAATTATCAAAGAATTATTTTGAAATGGTGGAATATTTAAAGATTTGAAATATATAGAAAATTAAAATGGTTTATTTGGAGATTCAAATCGGTATTTGGAATTTATTTGTATATTAAAGAAACTATATTTATTTTATATAGTATTTTTAATATTTAAAACATTTAAGTATTAGAAGTATGTTTCAAATCTATGGGTTTCAAGTTATATAGATTGGAAAGGGCTATGATTTGGAAAAAGAATATAATTTGAAATAAAAATGATATCATATTGACTTGGGTTTTAAAACAGAAATGGTATCGTATTTATACTTTTGAAATGGATATTATATTCTGGTTTTAAAGCATAAACTATTTTGAAAAGACCGCGGTGTTATAATAACGGTTGGTTGTTGAAGAGACCGGGATCGGAAGTCGTCATACTCTCTGTCAACTCCGAAAACCACTTTAACAACCGTGTACGCGGTGGATATTCCAAAATGAAGCAGGATGGTGGCGGCGTTTCCTATGAGGTAAATATGTGGACCCAACTCCCGTGGGTTGGCATAAGGTGGCTAAAACAGGAGCGATTGACGGGTTAATTGAGGTAGCACCTTTGATCGGACACATCCCTTCGACGTTATACTTTGACTTTTGGATTGATTCGGTGGTCACTTTTGATTTTTTTTATTTTGGAGGTGTGGCTCGAGGAGGGCGGTAGCTGATGGCTACGCGTTACCACCGACCCCGAAGCGTAATTGGTATATCTACCCTGGTATTGCCTAGTTGTGCCGTGTCACCTACACTAGCACGCCTTGTACGAGTTTCTATTTGTGTCGTACCTATGGAGTATCCTCTGGTAGCCTCCCGATCAGGAGGTATTACGGTACTGTATAGACTATTGGCATTATTTGTGTTAAGGGCTATATGGGTAACCCCTTAACGCTATTTAAAAGTAAGTTTATTTTACAATTAGACACTATTATAATAGCGAAATATACTACATAGTAAATAGTTTAACGGATCCTTAAGGGATGTGAATCTCGAGCATCTCTTGAGTTACTGCACTCATATTTATTTCTGTTGATTTAACTTACATAAGATCTTTTAGTTCTGACTCGAGTGTTTTGACTTTTCAATTCACTCGGGTCAGTCCGAGCATTTCAGGATATGAAGATTTTATTCTAGAGGACGAAGACGAAGATTTGTAATATTATTATCTACTATATTATTCCACCACACCATTTAATTCCGCTGCAGTAATTCTTATTATCTGGTATGTGTACTCTGATATTGTATTGTATAAGTAAAGAAAATCGAATATTTTTGTAAAGCAATTTTATGAACTGTATATTTGATTATTATATTTTATCGTTCCGCTGCAAGATTCTGTTTTGTTTTACTTCTTCCTTCTTTTTCTTATTTACCCCATAACAATCTGCCCTTCCGTATGGTTTGAATTGGCACGTGTGTCGATTTAAAGCGTGCGAAAAGGCGGGATGTTATAAGTAGGAAGCCTAAAATCTTGCCCAATGATCACCGCCTTATTTTCCACATCATATACCACTTCTCTAATAAAATAAATAGACACCTCAGCAATAATCATGGACCAATACTGTTCCATGGGCTTGGATCGGTACTGATCCATGGGCTTGGATCCATATATTCTTCATATGGATGGTTTTGAACTCTTTGCCTATGCTATATTCATGGTTAGCTTCGTGATTCCAAATTTTTTTATACCATTATTATCTTGTTTTTGAGTTTGAATGATGGATCAATGGAAGAGTGGAGTTGCTGATTTTAAGTGCTCGTGGAGATTGATATCGAATTGCATGGAATCAATGAAGTAGTGATTGAAATAGGCTCGTGTGCTCATCACTAACATGTAGAAGGGATCGGAGCTAGTTTGGATGAGAAACCATGGACAACAATTTCTTGGTCAAAAGACCGAATAACACTTGCCCTCCAAAGTATATCTTGTTTCAAACAAGATGTGCTTTGAATTGAGGCATATCGGGATTGTTGTAATGGACTGGTCATTATCCTTCCTTTGGGTTGTTTCTATGTAGAGTTATGTCTATAGCCTTTTGTTGTGATGCTTTACCAGAATTTGGCATTATAAAATGGGCATACTGTTTTATAATCCGTCATTCCAAATTCAGTAATTTTGAACTAGTTACTCTCATGGACTTTCTCAGTTTGAATCTGATTTTCTTTGACTCTGGTTGTTCGGGGTTAGATATGTATACATGTGCACGTTCTTGAGAAGCTCCATTGCCATATGCTTGTAGATTTGAATGCAAAGATAGATCATCATTTTCAAAAAAAAATTATTGCAAGACTCGGTACCATCCAAATCCTTAGATCGGTACGATCCAGGACTTAGGATAGTCCTCTCTTTTGTTGCCTTAAGAATCAAGGTCCTGGGCTGGCTTGTTCGCCTCTTTGTTTCATCCAATCTTTTTTTGTATTTTCCTATGCATTTGAGAATGCACTTTCCATTTTATGTGCTTACAATTAATCTCTTTTCGTGATTATTATCGGACTAAGTCATTAGCCCATTTCATGATTTGCTGGCTTTTCGTCGTTCTATTGAATGTAAAGCAATTTCTAAGATGCCTATCTCCAAGAGCCCATATGTGACAGTGTCCAATCTTGGAGCTTGGTTGAACTTCGATTACCATCAAAGATGACTTAGGTATTCCTCTTAAGGAAACTTTAAATGCGGTCGCGCCTGTCTCTGGGCGTCGACTGTAATGAATTGGCTTGAACGAAAAGTTTAGCATCCTTATACGAAATGCAAATTTTGACCATGCCAAACTCTGGGCATATGATCTGGATTGACACTTGGGATCGTAGTTTAGGTACCCTTTTTTCAGATACATGTCTCAACCATGCCAAACTCTTGGTCAGGTTTTTAACCGCCTAAGATGGCGATCAGGACTTCCATATCTAGGATGTTTTCTGATGATCGTGCCGAATTTTGGGCATCAATCGAGGTTCATAGATGAGATCCCCCCAACTTCGGACATCGACCTTTTGCCTTGCCTACCCGAGGCAAAGGTTTGAATGTTGCCATTTTGGATCATGAACTATGGGCGATGGTCAAAGCTTGGGTAAGATCTTTCCTAACTCTGGGCAAAGATCTTCTGTTTCGCCATCCTTTGGGCAAGAAATTAGCACTCTGCCAAACTTTGGGCATGAGTTATCGGATGGACAATCTTATCACGTCCTTTTTATTTCATTAACCTAGCAAACTCCAACTAAGGCATCAGCACTCTGCCAAACTCTAGGCATAAGCTATCGAATGGATGGTCTTGTCATGTCTATTTTGATTTACCAGTCTTGCCATCCTCTGGGCAAGGCGTTAGTGCTCAGCCAAACTCTGGCATGAGCATATGAGTGGACGATCATGTCACGTCCCCTTTGGTTTATACTCATACCTCCATATTCGAGGCAAGAGTTAGCGGAAGGACAACCAAGTCATGTCCATTTTGGTTTATACTCTACCCCAGCATTAAAGGCAAGAGTTAGTGGATGGACAGTCAAGTCACGTCCATTTTGGTTTATACTCTTGCTCCCGCATCAAGGGCAAGAGTTAGTTGGCACCTATCTTTGGATGCCAAGAGTGGTTGAACTCCAAGGTTCCGATCATGGACCATGGAAGTTTGGTTAGCACAAACTCTAGGTACCTACATACCTGCACTATACACTTGTAGATTCATTCGAGTCCGTCTTATTTCCTAACTCTTAGGCAATGTAAAGATAGGGTCATAGATTCGGAAAGCATTTCACTAGATAGAAGATGGGAATTGACATATTCTGTCTTATGGCCTGGCTTTAACCAATTATGTACAAAATTATTTTTAAGTGAAATAACGTCGCAAGTGTTCACTATTCCATGCCCTCAGGAGTGAGATCCCATCAACTGTTGCTAGCCTGAAAGTGTCATGCTCTATTGCCAACAGATCTTTCCATGTCGGGCCTAAGTTTTTAAGGCTAGGGAAGATTTGTTTGAGAACCAGGTCACCAATCTCAAAGTTCCAATTCCCAACCTTGGCATTGTAATATCGGACGATTCGGTTTCGGTATGCAGCTGCTCTCAAGTCATCTCATCGCTTCTTATATATCATATCAAGAGATTCCAGCAGGATTTGCTCATCATCTATGGATTGCAGTGAGTTACCCGATGAGAAGGTACTTCCCGTTCAACCAGAATCATAGCCGTTGATTCGTATGCCAAGACGGATGGAGAGTGGTTAATCATTGACTTATGGGTTGTTCGATAAGCCCATAGTGCAAATGGAAGCTCATCAGCCCACTTGCCCTTGGCCTTTTCCATTTGCCTTTTAAGAATGGACTTAATAGTTCTGTTTATAGCTTTAACTTGTCCATTCGCTGGGGGGGGTGCCATTACAGAAAGTCTCTTTTCTATGCCTGTCGGCTGTAGAAATCCTTAAACTCGGTGTTGTCGAATCGGGTTCCATTATTGGTAACAATTGCTTGTGGAACTCTGAAACGACAAATGATATTTCGAACTATGAAGTTGGTCGCTTTCTTTATAGTGATTGTGGCTAATGGCTCCGCCTTAGCCCATTTGGTAAAGTAATCAACTGTGATGATGGCTAATGGCAGTCTTGATGTTGCCTACAATTTTGCTTCTAGTGTCGTCACTTAACGCTTAACCGATTAAGAGATATTGATTTCAAAGTTGATGAAACAAAATAAATTTTTAGGTTTATATATATACAACAGGTGCGGGGGTATCACATCTTGCTCTATTTTCATTTTAGTTGCTGACTTTGTGCTATGTACAGTTGGAGGTAAGTAAAACAATGAATTCTTATTCTTATTATAGGTGATGAAAACGTAGAGAAATGAGGTAGTGAAATATATCGTAAGTTACGTATTGGAAAAATAATAAAGAAGGAAAAAAGGAAGATTATGCTCACTATTTTTGAAGTTTGATGAAGACTGAACAATGCAAACTGTTGCTACGTATTTTAGTTTGGACTGAATGAACAAAATATGGGGATGAAATCCTTAAATAGGCATGAACATATTCTTTTAGAAAAAAGGAAGTGTACAAGTTATTTTATAATTATGGAGGAGATAAGCATGCAAATATGGGCTCGAATAAGAAAAGAGGTTATTTATTTTATTTTTCTTTAAATAATTATACACTCTTAATCACGTTATTTTTCTATCATGATTCGATCTTCAATTAAAATTTCGCTTTATGTGTTTTTCTCCAAATTTTATTTTGTTCTTGTAATGATTTTTCTTTTAATAAAATACCACTTTTCAATTTTCAACAATTATAAAATAATTGTTTTATTTTCAAAATTCCTCAAATTTTTTTATATTTTTGCCAGTACAAAATTTTAAACATCTTTCAGATTTCAAAAATATAAATCAAACTCCAAATTTGAATTTTAAATCATTGTTTTTCAAATAAATCAAAAATCAAAAATAAATATTATTATAATTACTCAAATGACGGGATGTTACAGATTTCCCTCCTTAAAAAATTGCATCCTCGAAATTTACCAGAAAGTACTGTAATCAACACGACAAATAACTTTAACAAACAAATATAATTATTCTTTGCTATGCTAATCTGATAAAATCTCATATGAGCATCAATTTCTTTTAAATTTTATCACAAGGACGCGTATATATGCACATATACACACACACTCTACCCTGATGATCGAGCCTTTTGATCATTCATAACTCGCACCCCACAAATGAAAATTATGTAAAAAGTGGGTAAAACGACATAAATCTAACTCCTCTAAGGCCAAAGTACATATATCTCTATCTTTGTATTATTCCAACCTAGGCTCTGATACTATTTTGTAATGCCTCGAATCCAGTGCCAAAATACCTGGAGTTTACCATTTGATAACTTAGATTAATGGGCATGGAAGGAGCAATTTCTCGTGTACACTACCTTGATCAACAAGGATATGCCTGACTACATCTGAAATAATATGTATCTCATCTCAACGCAAGAAAATGTATATGAGTTATAACTTCAATAATACAATATTAGAGACACAATTAAAAAAATTCCAACTAATAGGATCCGAGTGAATAAAATACTGAATTTTATATCTGAATATCTGAAAATTCTAATACATTATCTCATATTTAGATATATCATCACGACGTACTGACCAATACAACGACAGCTCAATATAAGTACAAATAGGGTAATTACTCGCCACCATCATCGGCTCCAACTCCATATCACAGCCTACAAAGCTTATACAGTCATATCGAACCTGTAGTATAAACTCAGTTTGACCTATGGAGTTGTCACATAAAAACCTCGAGTCAGACTAGAATCTAGCTGTGAGTATAATCATGTAATAGAAATATATGAATATGACGTGTCAGGTTCTATGGGGCATATAAGTTCCATAATGGGTCACACACTATACAAATTCCCAAATCCTCATTTTCACAAATTATTGTAATATATACAAATAATAAGAGTGAATATGCTAAATGTCAAAGGACCTTATTATTATCTTCATTCCATAGAGAGTCTATAAGTAGAACTCGCTTGTATTATATTTGAGATAAGATCGAATAAAAATATCATCTCTCTAATATCAAGTGTTCTTATTTTATTTTACAATACGTTATCATCACAATGTCCATTTTAAAATTAGTAATTCTAGTAGATCGTATGTATTGTTTTAGATATAATATGATATATGCGGTTCATTTTCTTTTACCTAGTCAAACCGCTATTTATTTTCATGTCAATTATATACTTTCTAGTAATTAGCTTGGAATTATTTTCTAGCCTTAACTTAGCACACATAATCAGTTTTATTATATATCTATTTCATATGAAAAAGTTCGTGTATCTTCTTCTTAACAGCAAAACACAAAATACTGCTTACTTCTTATTATCTTTTTATTTTCGTAAAATCAAGGTAAATGAATGCAGAACATCTCTTTATTTATATTATTACTTAACTTTTATCTTCTAACTCTGCAATACAGTCTCCGCCATTATTTCTTTAAATGAAACTCTATCTACGTTATTTCTTCAACGTCGGTTACAATTCACACTTACATTTTTTCGTTGGAATTGTTATATAGACCTTAGGTGCCAGTTTCTTACTCTCGTTTCTATTGTTTCATCATAATTTTTTCTCTCGAAAAGTATAGGATTAGCAAGTTTAAAGAGAAAGTGGAGTATTTCCGCTTTTTATATTATTCTTTATTTTGATTTTAATAAGTGTTTCATGTATGCTTTATCATCATGTATTTATCTCGCACTTGGTTTTATTTACACTATTGGTTATTTTCACATATTTATTATTAATATTATTTATCTTGTAGATCAAGGTACAACATACTTTTGTACTTTTGTTTCATTTTTTAATTCAAGCTATTGTGACAGGCAATATTACATTACAGCCAAAAGTACACTCGTATTTTTCTTTGATATATGGTTTGCTGTTATATTTTTTTAGTGTTATATATATTTATAAATATATTAATCGAAAATAATGTGAAATAAATTTGAGGTAACTTATTTGTTGTTACTTTATTACTCAATTGGTCGATATTTGATGGTTGACGTTTTACTATAAATCATTTTATGTATGCCACTTTTGGATGGGTGATAAGATTCGTATTTTCCACTGTGTCTTTTAGCAATATTCGTTATTAATTGTATTTACATTTTAATCATCACATCATTTTGGACCTGGTCGTGTATTTCAAATTAGTAGTTACATCAAAACTCATCATGATTTTGATATTAATAACTTATACACATGGTTCTCCCAGTTTGACCTGGTAGTATGCTTTAAATCATTTGATATCAATATTCAGTAATTACATGCATTTTTAGTATTCATGCAGATTTCAATGATGTATTTATAGACAACATTTAATCCTCACTTATCTTTTATAATATAAAAAAAATATGTCTTCTTTTTATTAACAGTTCATAGCATGACAAACATAACTAAACTTGAATTCAAAGCTTTAGACATCTCTAGAGACAACTATTTGCCATGGATATTGCATGCTGAGATCCACTTACAGTCTCAGTGCTTAGAAAATTCCATTAAAAATAGTAATAATATGTCCCAGCAGGGCAAAAAAATAAAGGCTTTGATATCTCTAAGACGTCACATCTATGATGATCTAAAAATAGAATATTTAACAGAAAATGATCTTCTTTACTTGTGGAATTCCCTAAAGGAGTGTTATGACCACCAGAAGATGGAAACATTACCAAACACTGGACAAGAATGGTTGAACTTAGGGTTTGAGGACTTTAAATCTATATGGAATACAATTTCGCTGCGTTTGGAATCACTTCTAAACTGAAATTGTGTAGAAGAAAAGGTAGATGATGCATAAATGCTTGAAAAGACATTTTCAATATTTCATGCCTCGAACATACTCTTGTAGTAGCAATATCAAGAGCGTCATTTTACACAATATGCTAAACTTATAGAATGTTTATTAATTGCAAAGAAAAATAATGAATTTCTTATTAAAAATCACTCTTAAAAAACAACTGGTTCAACTGTATTGCTAGAAATTAATGCTAATTTTGCTTACTCCGAATGAGGTAGAGGTCGAGGTAGAAGATATGGTCGTGGACGTGGACATGGATATAATTCAAATAGAGAGATAGTTATGGTGATTTTAAAGGTTAAAAAAACTACAAATTTTAAAAAGAAATAAAAGAAAAATAAGCCTGAAAATAATAATGATTCAGCTCCAAAAAATAAAAAGCATTATGAGGAAGTTTGCAATAGATGTGGACATTCTAGTCATTGGTCACGCACCGTAGATCACCAATATAACTGAATAATACCGGCGTTCGAAGAATATCTTAATACTGAAGGATTGTTTAATAACATTAACTTGAAGTTAGATGATTTCTTTGAAGATGATGATGAAAATTTCATAAGTGGTGAAAATCTCAGTGCAATGATGGATGATATGTCTGATCTGATCAACTAGAAGTTGCTTGAAGCCTATGGTGTGGTTTTCCATTTATTATAGTTAGTTTGAAGTTGAACTTTGTTTGTTTGTTCGTTTTTTTAAGAGCTAGTTGAAATCATGTGTACTGATAGATGTTGGTTTCAATTAGTAGCTTGTTTTTGTATTTTCTTTTAGAAAGTATTAGCATTTATATATGCTCACAAATTATTTTAATAATTGGCTAACTATATTATCTTTAATTCTTAAGGTATGGGCCATCAATTTTTGAGTGATGATATATTCCTAGCGGATAGTGCAACTTCTCATACGATTTTGAAAAACCAAAAGTTTTTCTACGAATTATCTAAAAATATTTCAGTTAAAGTTTCCACTATAGCTGGATCTGCTAATGTAGTTGAAGAGTCGAGAAGTGCCCATATAGCATTACCAAATGGTACACATATCTTCATCGAAATGCAATATACTCAAATAATTCTAAAATAAATATGCTATGCTTTAAGGATATAAGAATGAATGATTACGATATTGAAACTATAAGTGAAAACAACAAAGAATATCTTTGTGCTATTTCTAGAATTGAAAGCCAAAAGATTATTTTAGAAAATTTTGGTACAATTTCAACTAGATTATATTTCACGAAATTGGCATAGTTGAATCCCACTCTATAAACATAAGGCAAAAGCTCACAAATACAAAGACATTGATTCTTTGGCATGATCGCTTGGGTCATCCTGGATCAACTATGATGCATAAAATGGCTAAAAACTCAAATGCGCATGATTTATCAAACCAATTGAATTTACCAAGTGATTTCTTTTGTACCCCACATGCACAAGGAAAATTAATCACTCGACCTTCATATAGTAAGATTACTTTTGAACTCCAACATTTCTACAAAGAATTCAAGGTGATATATGTAGTCCAATCCATCCTAAATGTGAACCATTTGAAAATTTTATGGTACTAATTGATGCATCAACTCATTGATCACATGTATGTTTGCTTTCTATAAGAAACATGGCATTTGCGAATTACTTGCTCAAATAATCAATTTAAGAGCGCACTTCCCTAGTCATCAGATTAAATCAGTTCGACTAGATAAGGCAAAAGAATTTAATTCTCAATTATTTGATAATTGCTATTTATCATTGGAAATTGAAGTTGAAGATCCAGTAGCTCATGTTCCACTCAAAATGGTCTGGCATAGTCATTAATTTAGCATTTGCAACTTATTGCAAGACCTTGCTTATGCAATCAAAGCTACCTATTTCAACTTTGGGACATGCAATTTTGCATACATCAAAATTTGTTAACATTAGATCATCGGCTTATCATCAATTTTCACCATCATAGCATTTAACAGAATCCTAACCAAATATTTCATATTTATGAAAATTTGATTACACTGTACATGTGCCAATTAGTCCCCCACTTAGTACTAAAATGAATCCTCAATGTAGGTTGAGAATTTATATGGGATTTGATTCACCCTCGACAATTCGTTATCTTGGACTTGGTGATGCCTTCATCGTATGATTTTCAATCTGTAAATTTGATGAGACAATTTTTCCATCGTTAGAGGAAGGAAAGACTATTCCAGTAGATTGACGTGAAATATCATTGAATAATCCATCTATGTCACATTTGGATCTGCGTATCAAATAATATCAATATGAGATATAAAGAATTTTGCATCTTTAGAATATTGCAAATCAAATGCCAGATGCATTTAGTGATGTTGCAAAAATAACTAAATCTTACATTCCAATAGTAAATGCACAGGCTAGAATTGATGTCCCAGAAGGACCAATGGCTACAAATGAATCTAAAGCAAGACAAAAGCATGGAAAGCCCATTGATTCAAAAGACATAGCGCTTAGAAAAAAGCCTAATAAAAAAATCATCACTTGATAAACCTTCCAAAGAGATTGTAAACGATCCGAAAGATAACTTAAATGAAAGTCCCAATTCTTCTAAATATTCTGAAGGAGCCATTATCTTTGAAGAAATAATAGAAGCTTCTAAAAATAAAACAGTACCTAATAATAATGAGATCTTAATATTTTATGTGAACCGAGAAGAAATATGAGATCGAAGTAAAATAATAATTGATAATGTATTCTCATTCGCAGTAACTACTGAAATAACTTAAAATTATAACTATAATGAAAATAATGACAATGAACCAACTAGCATAAATGAATGTTGAAAAGAAATCCTGTTCGGCTAAAATGAAAAAATGTTATCCAGGTTGAGCTAGATTCACTTCAAAAACATGGTGTATTTGGACCGATAGAGAAAAGCACCAAAAAATGTTAAATCAGTAGGTTATAAATAGATATTCATTAGAAAACAAAATGATAAAAGTTAAGTTGTGAGATACAAGACATGGCTTGTCGTACAGGGTTCCCTATAGAGACCAGGTTTTGACTTTAAAGAAACACACTCTCCTCTTATGAATATCATAACATTCTGATATTTGATAAGCCTTGCAGTCTTTGGAATACTTAAGATAGGATTAATCAATATTTAACAGCTTATCTTTACGGTGAATTAGATACCGATATTTACATGAAAATCCCAGATGGATATAAGTTTCCTAATGCAAAATCAAAAAAGTCGACGTACTCATCAAAATGAGACGGTCGCTATATGGTTTGAAAAAATCTGAAAGAATGTGTTATAACCATCTTAGTGAATATTTGGTAAAAGCATGATATAAAATAATCTAATTTGTCCATGTGTCTTAATAGAGAAATCGGTAAAAGGATTCGCTACTTTAGCAGTTTATGTTGATGATATAAATTTGATTGATAAAATAATAAATTATTTGAAGAAATAATTTGAAAAATATCTTGGCAAAACTAAATATTGTCTTGGTTTACAGATCGAGCATAATACCAATGGCATGCAAATTCATCAGTCAAGCTATGTTGAGGATCTTGAAGCATTTTCAAATGGATAAAGCATGTCCACTTAATACGCCTATGGTTATCAGATCTTTGGATATTAAAAAGGACCCTTACCATCTAAAAGAAGATAATAAAAATGTGTTTGGTCCAAAAGTACCATGTCTCGTTGCCGTTGGTGAATTATTGTATTAAGCCAAATGCATAAGACCGGACATTGCATTCTTTGTAAATCTTCTAGCAAGATATAGTTTAGAACAAACGAATAGACACTGGAATGGTATAAAACATATCATAAGATATCTTCATGGAATGACAAATTAAGGCTTGTTTTATTCCGACATAGGTAATAATTTGAATCTGGTTGGCTATGTTGATGCAAGTTATCTTTTTAATCCACATAAAGCAAGATCACATACTTAGTATGTATTTAGCAACAGTAATGCGGTTATTTCATGACGATCTATGAAGAAAACGTTGGCAGCAACATCATCTGATCATTCTGAAATACTTGCACTACATGAAGCAAGTCGAGAATGTATTTAGTTAAGATCACTAATTGAGCGCATTCGAAACACGTCAACTCCCCTCTGCTACAGAAGAATCAACTATTATTTATGAAGATGATGCAGCTTGCATAGCTTAGACTCAAGCAACTTACAGTAGGGAGGAAAGGATGAAAAACATTTCTCTTAAATTTTTCTTCAAGCATGAACTATAAAAGGATAATAATATAGAGGTGAAACAAATCCAATCTTAGAAATATCCAGCAGATTTATTCACAAAGGCACTTCCAATATCATGTTTCAGAAGATGGTGTGTAAAATTTGAAAGTGACTATGCTATAGGATCGAGTAATATGGAATATAATAAATAACTAGTGCAAAAAATAATAGTAGTAAAGTAAAATGACACCAGAAATTTTTATACTGGTTCGAACTCCCGTTCTACGACCAATCCCAGGCTCCTTCTGGACTTAAAGCTAGCAACCCTCACTTAACCCGGAGGAACATATATTACACTGCCTGAGCAACCAAACAGGACTTGACCGCCTAAACAACAGAACATGACTTGTAGTATACCCTTCCTATAATATTTTCCTCAAGAATTATGTGTATAATTGTGTGTGTATAAAGAATTGGAAGATTAGTATTGCTTGGAGAATTTGAAAATGGAATCGTAAGCAATGATTGTACAAAGATTTGTAAATAATGAAATCAAGATTGCAAAGAACTATAGTCAAGAGAGATTAGAAAATTAGGTGATTTAAACATTGAAACAAGAGCGCTTTTATAGTATACAATGGTTATAATCATTGGAAATGGTGCAATACTTCAAAAAGAAGACAACTTTTGGATCAATGGAAGTGTCCATTCAAAAAATGTGACTGTTGTAGAATTTAATCAACTAAACTTTCTTGGTCAGTTGATTGAATTCAAAAGATGCACAAAAATTCATGCACAGACTTAGTTGACTGACCAGGTGTGTTCAGTCAACTGGTCCGTGTAATATATAAAAAATTTACACTGACTCAGTCGATTGGTACCACTTAGTCAGTTGACTGAATACCGCTTTTCTGTGTAATGAAACAAATGTGTGTGTATTTGAATTTGAAAAAAAATGAATGCATATTTTTTAATTGAATTTGTGAGTGATAAAGCTTGAGGAAAGATTTTAACAAAGCACTGATTAGACTTTATACATATACTTATTGACTCTTGTTAAAATTTATAACTATGCAAACCATATATATCGAGTGAGGAGTCCAGATGTTGTCGTAGTTGAAGATTCGTGAATTATTGTCTCTTATCAGTTATCAAAACCTATGATCCAACATTCTTCGCATTTACGAAGACAACTCCATTTGATACGAATGAATCTTTGATAAGATTTGTTGGTCTCTCCCCTTGAATATATTCCTGCAAATGTACTATAGTTTTCTCCCACTGAATCCATGCTATATATTTCTAGAAATAATTAATCTTCTCTCCCCCTTTGTAGTCAACAAAAAGGAGAGGTTTCAAAGTAGAGAATATGAACAATGATAGTAACACATAATCATAGAACAAAGATATACATGAAATATATAAGTCAAAACAAGAGTACATAAACAAAGAACCACATATCCACAGAAACACAGAATGTAAATATTACATAATTAGTCTAGAATAGAAAACTATCACATAAACATACCACAAAACCACATAGATAATGTGTTGAAAAAAAAATACATAAGTACATTTAAAAAATGACTTGGATTCGAAGAAAAGAAATATCGTTACTCGTTACCGTCGCTTCCTTCATTTGAGCTTTCTCCTTCTTCATCGCCTTCGGTCTTCTTATTGCCATAATCGCCACCAACTTCTTCTTCTAATTCCTCATTTGAAGTCGATCATGTGAAGTGCTCAGCAGGTCGTTTGCCGTGTGAAGTAGGCACGCGAATGGAAGTTGAAGAAGGTTGAGAACAAGTGATCGCTTCCCAAATATTGTTAAGAAAACCCTTTATACGATTGAGCTTCTTACTGACCTCGGTGATAGATTTTTCAACTCGAGATACATTTGATTCCACTCAAGAAAGTCGTTGATCAAGAAGTCATTGGTTTTGGGAATGATAGACGGCTTCTTGAGGCCGACCTTAAGGATCAACTTCTTGAATCTCGCCGGCTTCTCTTTTAGGTGGAGGAGATTATGATGAAGTGGACGCTTGAACATGAGTTGTTTGTTGGCGAGAGGAAGGTTGTAATTGACCGGAGGATGGGTTTTCAAGCCAATGCTCATATGTAATGATAGTGTGGTCAAGATATTGTTTCAGAAGATTCATTGAGCTAACTGTCTTGGTGTTTAATAAGCCAATGGTTGAGCATTCCCAATCGGCAAAAGGAATGTCAAAGTGCTAGAGAATACGCATAATATAAGCACCATAGTGTATCGTACTCATGCTACTTTGGTTGAATGTTTGAAATTCGTCCAAGATAACTTTAGCCCAATTCACTCGATGACTTCCCCAAATAGCATACAAAGATTGAAAGTCCCTTTTGTAAACTTTCTTGCAACTTCCAGTCCTAGGGTTGATGGTATGGGTGAACGCACGATGCAAGATGCGAGCCTTGGGTCGTAGCACAATTACCTTTAGTTCCGATAAGTCGTCGGAGAGGAACAAATGACTTACACGATCTCGAGTTTCCATGTAAATGGCTATTTTGCCCAACTCTTCTCCTTCACCCGGGAAAATTCGAATTCTAACAAGACGCTGAAGAGGAAGGAAAATTTTCACACCACATACTATAGTCCAAACAGCATTGTCCAGATTTGAGATGATATGATGGTCAAGATTAGGTTGGCATAGAAGAGCTTTATGAGTAGATGGTTGATTTTTGTGTTATTTGTAGCAAAATCGATTAGAGACTCTAGTCCATGCGACAAGCCAATTCTTGGATTGCATAAGAAGCAAAATCGGGAAATTTCACAAATGATCCTTCGAAGAAGCGAGAATTTTTCATCTTATCGAATCATTGCACTGCTTTTTCATTGTGCAACCACCCTCGAATTTGAGAATTGGAAGGACGTGTTGAAGATTGAGATTGTCAAGTTTGTTTGGGTGACATTGATTAAGCTAGGGTTTGAAACGAGAGGAGGTGGACTTTAAATTTGAAAAAAGTTGGGATCTTTTTGAACAAATTTGAAGTGGGAGAGAGTAATTGTTTGCACCAGAATTGGTCACTAACACCCTTAAGAGAGATTGTATAGAGAGATTAATAAAGAATGTAAAGTTAAACAGAAGACAGTACGTAAATTTAAATGCAGAAACAACGAACACCAGATTTATAGTGGTTCGACGTAATTGCCTACGTCCACTTTGAGGTAGATCTTTATTGCTTTTCTCAATAGTCGATTATAGATACAATCCGTATGTCAATCACTCAAATACAATTGCTAAGCAAAAAAGATTAAGTCTTGAATGAGTCTTGAATGCGCTAGAGTCTCCCCGGTGTTCTCCAAAAAAGGTCCCTTTCACTATGCCCCTGCCTTTCTATTTATAGACGAAGATGGGTTGGACTTCCCTGGTGGGCCTGGTAGCTGAACACCTCGGCCCAAATGGAGTAACCTCTGTGTGCCGACCCGAACATGCCGAACGGTCAAATGCCGAACCATCATCTTCATGCCTAACGATGCGATGTGTTGAGCGAGGTGTGCAGGCCGACCGAGAATCGATGTCGAACGAGGAAAAAGCCGAACGAGGCTGGAATGCCGAACAATCCAGGAATGTCGAGTGAAGCATGAATGTCGAGTGCCCTAGAAGCCGAACGCTCTTAAATGTCATTCGACCCAGTCGTGTCGAACGTCTATGGAAGTCGAACGTTCTTTGTATGCCGAACGTCTATGGATGCCGAACATACCTTGTATGCCGAACGTTCCTTGTATGCCGAACGTCCCTGGATTGCCGAACGCTCCTAAACGCCGAACGATATACAATACCTAACATCTTTCAATGCCAAATGCTCACGCATGCCGAACTTTTCTGTCAGGACCCGATTCTTCGTCTTCCGAAAAACCGACATCGATACTCACTTTATCGACTGCCGAGCAATCGAACGACGGAAAACCGAACACTGAGGGTTTTTTAAAAAGAATTTAAGAAAAGAAAAGGAAAGAAAAGAAGAGAAAAAGATGGAAGATTAGAAAATAGAGAGAAGAGAAAAGAAAATAGAACAGAGAACAGAACAGAAACAAAATAGAGAAAACATAGAACAGATAGAAACAACAGAATCTCACAATTCGCAGCGGAACAACATATAATAAATAAATGAATAATCTTTAACAAAGAGCTATATCAGTTATTACATTACATCACATTTTAATTACATCATATCATCAGAGTGTACAACATCATACAACAACAAACAGTGCAGCGGAAAAAGAAATACTATATAAGTAATAATACGCCATGCCATCCATCTTGCATCCACCAACTCCAGAATATCCAGAATATCCTGATAAACCTAACTCTTGACTGCCCGTGTGAAAATTGGTGGGCACCCAGAGTTTAGGAAGGAAACCAATAAACTCCAAGTCAGTCATGTGACTGGTGTGAGAACTCAAAACAGTTTATTTATCTTTGAAAACAAAATAGAGGAATATTCTTAAAGTCAATTCGCAATGTTTTTAAAAATGAGACTACCATAAGACCTCCTGCCACACACACAATGCAAACGCAGACTTGGAGAAGATTTCTCCTTATGATAGTCAAAGATGCTTTATACGCATTTAAAAAGAACATTTGATATTATTACTAGTGCATAGTGTAGAAAATTCATTTCGAAAGTAGAATATAAATCTTAGCCAGCATAGGTACCATTATATTATGCCTACTAATAGCTACCATATTAGATGGCAGGTTCTACAACTAAAACCGTACAAGTCACGTATTATTTCTTTGGATTTCCAACGAATGATCAGGCCAAGGAACTTCCCATTGCCACATGAGAATGCCTCTGGATGGACATCCCCGAGAACCAAACCGGATCTCTACCAACACAAGGCCGGGTTACCCCTAACTGAGTAACAACTGACCGAATATGCCATCCTCCGGTCCTTTGGGACCTTTAACCGAGCGCTCGTAATCAATTCACACAATCATAACAAAGTGTTTTCAACATGAGTAAGTATCTGGGCTCCATACCATGATACCACCCTTTTCCAGAAGGAAATGGACACATCCTAAAGGGCGCTACCCCTCATAACCTTGCTGCTTCTTTCCTGTTTTGACCATTCACGGGGTGTGAGGCTCGACGAAGTCACGTCCACAAAAACATACTTTATACAAAAGCCATGCTTTGGGTCAACAAATGATCATCACAATGATCACAAGGATAGACGATCAAACAAATGATCCTATCACAAATAATCAACACAATGATCATTTACAGCTACACTCAGCATGTCACATTACCAAATTGGGAATATATCGCTGATAACATTCAACTACATAACCTCTGAGCTCGTACGTCTCAGAGAAGGGTGTTAAGCTAAAAGAATAAATTCTCCGCCACCAACAGAAATATATTTGAAAGAAATCGGCTTTATATCTCAACTTGTAATGTCAGACACACAATCCATACAAGTCTGTTCCGGGCTCGAACAAAACCGAAGGCACTTCTTACGAAGACCTTGCAATCCGGGTATTCACAATCCCGATCGAATTTCCCATCACTTAAGGAATCTCAATACCAGGAGCTACCCAGTGCAGAGACAATCGATAGGTCATCCTATCGCTTTAACAAATACTCGGTCTTCAACACCGATCTTCAATGCTATTCACAACGACGTATCACATATTCGGAATGGGTTATACGACCCCATGGTCCTTTCCCGGTTAACCCGAATAGTGAGCGCTTATTCAAAAATAAGTGTAGCATTCACATTCAAACAAATCACATCAATTACCCATTCAAAGGGAAATATTGATAGTCGGCTATTGAACTATCAATGGATATGCACACATCACTAGATTCCAAATAATTTTCCAAATTATTTATTTTCCAAAATATCTTTACAAGATATATAGTTTCACACTTCAAAAATAAATCAATATTTATTTTTAGACCCAATTTCCAATTTCATTTATAAATTCCTTAGTGAATTTACATTTGACAATATCCATGCATATACGATTTCAATTATCCATTTCAATTTATCTTCAAAAGGATAAATTCTCAAAATATTCACTTTATATTGGAAAACATCTCCATACTTATTAAATAAGTAATTCACGAATTTTATTTATTTTCAACACTTAGAAAATATTCAATATACTTAAGTCGAGATTAAGTATATATCTCATTCTTTAAGGAAATCATTCTCTCAACATATTTATTTGGGCCAAAACGAATGTTACGTAAAACATCGTTACGACAACCCAAAATCACTAGTATAGGGATTCGAAATTAAAATAGATATATAAATCCCAATACTATTCAAAACATTTCCTTTCGGAAATCCATTTACTATAACAATAGTGTTATAGTCCACCATTTCCTTTTATTTCTCGAAAACGTCTATTTCAACAATCAATGTTGAAATCTATGGTTTCGAATCTTAACATATCTTAAAACATCGTTAGATCGTTTTAATTCTATTTAAAATATCACATTCAAAACAATTTCTTTAACATATTATTCACTATTCAAAAACGTGAATAGACTATGTTAACAATTTTCATCCTTTTATACATTTTATTTTAAAGGATTATTCACGGTTCAAAACGTGAATATAACTCCATTACTAAGTTTCAACAGTTTACTTATCAAAATAAGTCATTTGCGAATTTATAAACAACGTTTATAAATTCCTTTTCTATTTATTTTATAACAACTCCTTTTATAAATTTTCTTTATTAACCTATTCACTTTATATCTCAATTATGAACAAAAGTTCACATTATAAGTTAAACACTTATAATTTATTTGTTTGCAAAATCGTTCCTTTGAACTTCATAATTATAAATCTTATAACTTATAAGATTCAATTATTCATCCAAATATATTCTTTAATAATTTCACAAAATTTATAAATCTTACTATTTATAAATTTCATTTATAACTTCACCATTTAAAATTTTATGAATTCCATTCATTTACAAAAATTCATTTTCACTTCATTCAAACACTTATAAAAACTTGTTTTATAATGTCAATATTTCAATTTATAAATATCCATTTATAAATTCCTTAATATAAATCAATTTATATTATTCTTTAAAACGTCTTTAATCTCCTTTATTATTTCACCATTTTGATTCATAAAATAATTAAATTTTATAAATCCTATATTTAACTTTTCATAATAAATTCAAAAATCCCGATTAACTATTTTATAAAATCATTAGCATCATATTCTCAAAAATCAGTTTTCAACTATTTTTCTCAAAAATCATAATTTTTATAACTTTAAAAATTATACGTTTATTTATTTTAAAATGGATCAAATTCCAAACATATAGTATATTTTCAAAAATCACTTTATAAATCATTTTAAAATTCCAAATTTGGTCCAATGATGCTACATACCAAATAGTCAATCACGACAACAACGATATCATATATCAATATGATAATCCATCCAATATCAAAATATCTGAAATCAAATAAATACTGTTGAGGAATCCAGTTGGATCCCTCCAACCTGTTTTCCTGCATCCACAAACATTAGCACAATACCAATTTCGCTCCAGTACGAAATTATCGCGGTATATGGGATTTAAATATTATCCGCTTAATAGACGGCGCAATAGGGTCTCATCCGCTAAACAAAAAATTGCGGGAAATCAACAACTCCAATATATACATATGCCAATATATATATATTGTTATTATATATAATACCAATTTCACTGTTTATGAAATATTCGTGGTATATGTTTTTATTAAATAACATCCGCTTACTAACGGCGTATAATGTCTATTTTAACAATCAATAGATATTAATCAACATTCAAACATGCATTCAAATATTTTAAATCTAACTATTAAAAATAAAATCGAAACTGATTCGATTGAGTGAGAAGTTCTCACCTTGATTTAAATTTCGTTTTAGCGATTTATTTCGAATAAAATTAAACGGACGTTTAATTTTACACGAAATTTTCACTAACTCCAAACGACTCCAATCCAATTTCATCGCGTAGTGCTCGTCCATACGATTCCAACGCAACTGGTTTCGCGCGTTTTCGACCTCGTATGATAAAGTTATGGGTTTTACAAGTTTATACTAATTTAAATAAACTAATTACAACAAAATCATAATTAATTTTAAACCTATCTTAATCAAAACCGTTAGATCCTATGCCACCAAATCCTTGCCGTCCATATGCTTTCTTCCCCCTCTCTAACTCACGTGCGTATAACACAGTATAGCCGAACCCAACATGCCCAATTTAGGGTTAATTATCACCATCTCCATACTCGACGATACCTCATCAAACTACAGCCATTTGAAGCGTCATGCCAAGAGCTATGTTCGGCCCCAAGGTGGTGAAGCTCGGCCACCCCATGCCTCTCGAAAACCGTGCGCAACTTCATACCTTTGAGCCCAATTTGCCGCCAATCCACAACACTTCAGACGATCTCCACCGTTGGATATGGAGTACTTGATGTGCTCTACAAGTTTGCAGTTGAAAGTTCGTCGAATCATTGAGTGGACGAAGAGATAAGAGAAGAAGAAGTTGGGAACATTTCAGCCGTTCATGGGAGAGGGTGGCGGCTGAAAGAAATTAGGTTTAGGTTTATATATTTTTTTTTTAGTTGTGATGGTGGCTATTTATAGAAGAAAATCGAACACTATTCATTTCGATTTTCCAAAATCCGATTTACGCGCCGAAACTGACGTTTCTAGGGTTTATCCCGCATTCCGGACACAATGGAATAGGTTTCGGAAGCTAATTCGGACATCTGTGCGAGTTATGGCTATAAACGCTCAATTTGAATTAAACCGATTTAAGTCGATTTCTAGGCGTTTTAATTCGTACCGGACAAACGGTAAATCCAATCGACATGAAATTTGAAACCTTACAATAATATCACATTACGGATCCGATGAAACTGGTTTCGTCGAAATCCGAAACTTTTTGAAAAATGGCTATTTTAACTCGCTAAATTAATATTAAAAATAAATCGATGCGTTTCGAGCTGCCACGATCAAACGATAACTTCGATTGACACGAAAATTGAAATCCGGTAATAACTAACTATTACGGATCCAATGGAACTGGTTTCGTTCAATTCTGAGACTGTTCAAAAATTGACTATTTTCACTAGTCGATTTAATATTAAAATATTCAATTTTCACAATTTAACTCTTAATTCGATTTTAAAAGTTCTAAAATATCTTCCTAACTCCAACATGATAAAATAAAATTTTACAAATCATTTTCGATCATATTTAACTCAATTTTCAATTATTTCCATAATTTAACATATTAAATCATTGATTTAATTATCCAATTAAATCCAATAATTCAAATAAAAATTTATTTGACTTATAAATTCACTTATTAATATTTAAAATTAATTAAATATTCAAATTTTTAATTATCAAAAATTCTGGGTCGTTACAATCTTCCCCCCTTAAAAGAATTTCGTCCTCGAAATTATTAAGTACGAAAAGTTACAGAATCTATTAACTTTCCAAAATCCATAGTTAAACTTCTTATAATACTTTACTAAGTTTTCAAATCATACTTAGTTATCTTTTCAAAAGCAACTACTATTGTTTAACTTTCAATTCCAAATCAAAATTAAAGTTTTCAAAAAAATTTCAATTTTCTCAAATTTTTCTAACGCCTTAAATTTTCGGAAAAATTCGCCATAGTCTCCTTTGCGCGGCTCGATCCGAAAAAAAATGACAGTATATATATCACAAATATACATCTCATCAAGTAATGAGGCATCCCGCAGGGAAAAAATGTAAAAGTACGGTATGTAATCCGAGATATGTACCTTATATTTTATTAGCAAGCATATACGGCTAATATAGCGCGAAAGCGAGCTCCAAATGCGAAGCAAACGCGATCCGCACCTACTAATCACTCAACAAACAACATGAGAACATGCATATATGAAAATAATCTCAATATACAACATATATCTCCATAACAACTATATATGTCAACTTAGCAAATGTAAACAAACAACAAATGCAAACATCAACCAACTATCATTCTACAAATTCATAACCAATATATATTCATTCATATTCTCATTAATATTCAATGAAATGGTTTTTCAATTTAATCACATTTGATTCATTAACAGTGGATGTTTTTACTAACATTCATTTTCAATTTAGTTTATATTCACTAATTCATATTCAAGTTGGTTAACTTCCAATTCAAATTCAATTCTATTTAAGATTCACTTAACTTTCAATTAAATTTCAATTACTTTAGCTTCCAATTTCATTTATACTTAATGAATTATATACAATCAACCAACTAACAACCATATAACAATCAATGTATATTAATTGCAACCAAATTCCTTTTCTTATATTCATTCTATTTGGTTTAACACTTTCACTTTCAATTGGTTTAATAAATTGATTTTTATTCAACTATTCAACTTCCAATAACATTAATTTTTAATGAATTAACGCTTATATTCATTATTCCATTCCAATTTATTCACATTTAATTGATTAACATTCAATCCATTCATTTACAACAGTTGAATTTCATTTCATAACTCAAGTTCATATTTATCACCTAACTTTATTATTTTACTTTGATACCTCTTAAGTTATATTCCCATTTAACTTTTTATTTAACTTTAAATTCATTTTTATTTACAACTCATATTCATAAATATATTCATATAGTTTTACTTCTTATATATATAAGTTTATTTCACAATTGTAAATCACATTAATTATAATTCAATTCTTATAATCCTTTTTACTTATACAATTATTCTTTTATTTAGATTATTCAAATAACTAAACAATCAACTTATATACACTTTAATAATTCTGAAAATTATTTCTTCATATATAAAATATAATCAAGGCAAAATTATTTCATTTACCCAATTTTAAAACAATATTGTGTCGAATTGTTCTATTCAAGTGTTTAGAAACCCCTTCGGCATAGTCTTGCGGACCACGCTGACGAAAGTTCATATGCCACTCAATAAACCAATCATCACAATATAAAACAATTTTATATTCACTAACAAATACGCTCTCATAGCTATTATTACACTCAAACTCAATCTAGAGCACTACTGACTCTATCTCTAATGAGTAATACCCAACAGAACCATGGTTGTCGCTTAACCATATGCTCTGATACCACATTGTCAGGACCCGATTCTTCGTCTTTCGAAAAACCGACATCGATACTCACTTTATCGACTGCCGAGCAATCGAACGATGGAAAACCGAACACTGAGGGTTTTTTAAAAAGAATTTAAGAAAAGAAAAGGAAAGAAAAGAAGAGAAAAAGATGGAAGATTAGAAAATAGAGAGAAGAGAAAAGAAAATAGAACAGAGAACAGAACAGAAACAAAATAGAGAAAACATAGAACAGATAGAAACAACAGAATCTCACAATTCGCAGCGGAACAACATATAATAAATAAATGAATAATCTTTAACAAAGAGCTATATCAGTTATTACATTACATCACATTTTAATTACATCATATCATCAGAGTGTACAACATCATACAACAACAAACAGTGCAGCGGAAAAAGAAATACTATATAAGTAATGATACGCCATGCCATCCATCTTGCATCCAGCAACTCCAGAATATCCAGAATATCCTGATAAACCTAACTCTTGACTGCCCGTGTGAAAATTGGTGGGCACCCAGAGTTTAGGAAGGAAAACAATAAACTCCAAGTCAGTCATGTGACTGGTGTGAGAACTCAAAACAGATTATTTATCTTTGAAAACAAAATAGAGGAATATTTTTAAAGTCAATTCGCAATGTTTTTAAAAATGAGACTACCATAAGACCTCCTGCCACACACACAATGCAAACGCAGACTTGGAGAAGATTTCTCCTTATGATAGTCAAAGATGCTTGATACGCATTTAAAAAGAACATTTGATATTATTACTAGTGCATAGTGTAGAAAATTCATTTCGAAAGTAGAATATAAATCTTAGCCAGCATAGGTACCATTATATTATGCCTACTAATAGCTACCATATTAGATGGCAGGTTCTACAACTAAAACCGTACAAGTCACGTATTGTTTCTTTGGATTTCCAACGAATGATCAGGCCAAGGAACTTCCCATTGCCACATGAGAATGCCTCTGGATGGACATCCCCGAGAACCAAACCGGATCTCTACCAACACAAGGCCGGTTACCCCTAACTGAGTAACAACTGACCGAATATGCCATCCCCCGGTCCTTTGGGCCTTTAACCGAGCGCTCGTAATCAATTCACACAATCATAACAAAGTGTTTTCAACATGAGTAAGTATCTGGGCTCCATACCATGATACCACCCTTTTCCAGAAGGAAATGGACACATCCTAAGGGCGCTACCCCTCATAACCTTGCTGCTTCTTTCCTGTTTTGACCATTCACGGGGTGTGAGGCTCGACGAAGTCACGTCCACAAAAACATACTTTATACAAAAGCCATGCTTTGGGTCAACAAATGATCAACACAATGATCACAAGGATAGACGATCAAACAAATGATCCTATCACAAATAATCAACACAATGATCATTTACAGCTACACTCAGCATGTCACATTACCAAATTGGGAATATATCGCTGATAACATTCAACTACATAACCTCTGAGCTCGTACGTCTCAGAGAAGGGTGTTAAGCTAAAAGAATAAATTCTCCGCCACCAACAGAAATATATTTGAAAGAAATCGGCTTTATATCTCAACTTGTAATGTCAGACACACAATCCATACAAGTCTGTTCCGGGCTCGAACAAAACCGAAGGCACTTCTTACGAAGCCCTTGCAATCCGGGTATTCACAATCCCGATCGAATTTCCCATCACTTAAGGAATCTCAATACCAGGAGCTACCCAGTGCAGAGACAATCGATAGGTCATCCTATCGCTTTCACAAATACTCGGTCTTCAACACCGATCTTCAATGCTATTCACAACGACGTATCACATATTCGGAATGGGTTACACGACCCCATGGTCCTTTCCCGGTTAACCCGAATAGTGAGCGCTTATTCAAAAATAAGTGTAGCATTCACATTCAAACAAATCACATCAATTACCCATTCAAAGGGAAATATTGATAGTCGGCTATTGAACATCAATGGATATGCACACATTACTAGATTCCAAATAATTTTCCAAATTATTTATTTTCCAAAATATCTTTACAAGATATATAGTTTCACACTTCAAAAATAAATATATTTATTTTTAGACCTAATTTCCAATTTCATTTATAAATTCCTTAGTGAATTTACATTTGACAATATCCATGCATATACGATTTCAATTATCCATTTCAATTTATCTTCAAAAAGATAAATTCTCAAAATATTCACTTTATATTGGAAAACATCTCCATACTTATTAAATAAGTAATTCACGAATTTTATTTATTTTCAACACTTAGAAAATATTCAATATACTTAAGTCGAGATTAAGTATATATCTCATTCTTTAAGGAAATCATTCTCTCAACATATTTATTTGGGCCAAAACGAATGTTATGTAAAACATCGTTACGACAACCCAAAATCACTAGTATAGGGATTCGAAATTAAAATAGATATATAAATCCCAATACTATTCAAAACATTTCCTTTCGGAAATCCATTTACTATAACAATAGTGTTATAGTCCACCATTTCCTTTTATTTCTCGAAAACGTCTATTTCAACAATCAATGTTGAAATCTATGGTTTCGAATCTTAACATATCTTAAAACATCGTTAGATCGTTTTAATTCTATTTAAAATATCACATTCAAAACAATTTCTTTAACATATTATTCACTATTCAAAAACGTGAATAGACTATGTTAACAATTTTCATCCTTTTATACATTTTATTTTAAAGGATTATTCACGGTTCAAAACGTGAATATAACTCCATTACTAAGTTTCAACAGTTTACTTATCAAAATAAGTCATTTGCGAATTTATAAACAACGTTTATAAATTCCTTTTCTATTTATTTTATAACAACTCCTTTTATAAATTTTCTTTATTAACCTATTCACTTTATATCTCAATTATGAACAAAAGTTCACATTATAAGTTAAACACTTATAATTTATTTGTTTGCAAAATCGTTCCTTTGAACTTTATAATTATAAATCTTATAACTTATAAGATTCAATTATTCATCCAAATATATTCTTTAATAATTTCACAAAATTTATAAATCTTACTATTTATAAATTTCATTTATAACTTCACCATTTAAAATTTTATGAATTCCATTCATTTACAAAAATTCATTTTCACTTCATTCAAACACTTATAAAAACTCGTTTTATAATGTCAATATTTCAATTTATAAATATCCATTTATAAATTCCTTAATATAAATCAATTTATATTATTCTTTAAAACGTCTTTAATCTCCTTTATTATTTCACCATTTTGATTCATAAAATAATTAAATTTTATAAATCCTATATTTAACTTTTCATAATAAATTCAAAAATCCCGATTAACTATTTTATAAAATCATTAGCATCATATTCTCAAAAATCAGTTTTCAACTATTTTTCTCAAAAATCATAATTTTTATAACTTTAAAAATTATACGTTTATTTATTTTAAAATGGATCAAATTCCAAACATATAGTATATTTTCAAAAATCACTTTATAAATCATTTTAAAATTCCAAATTTGGTCCAATGATGCTACATACCAAATAGTCAATCACGACAACAACGATATCATATATCAATATGATAATCCATCCAATATCAAAATATCTGAAATCAAATAAATACTGTTGAGGAATCCAGTTGGATCCCTCCAACCTGTTTTCCTGCATCCACAAACATTAGCACAATACCAATTTCGCTCCAGTACGAAATTATCGCGGTATATGGGATTTAAATATTATCCGCTTAATAGACAGCGCAATAGGGTCTCATCCGCTAAACAAAAAATTACGGAAAATCAACAACTCCAATATATACATATGCCAATATATATATATATATTGCTATTATATATAATACCAATTTCACTGTTTATGAAATATTCGCGGTATATGTTTTTATTAAATAACATCCGCTTACTAACGGCGTATAATGTCTATTTTAACAATCAATAGATATTAATCAACATTCAAACATGCATTCAAATATTTTAAATCTAACTATTAAAAATAAAATCGAAACTGATTCGATTGAGTGAGAAGTTCTCACCTTGATTTAAATTCCGTTTTAGCGATTTATTTCGAATAAAATTAAACGGACGTTTAATTTTACACAAAATTTTCACTAACTCCAAACGACTCCAATCCAATTTCATCGCGTAGTGCTCGTCCATACGATTCCAACGCAACTGGTTTCGCGCGTTTTCGACCTCGTATGAAAAAGTTATGGGTTTTACAAGTTTATACTAATTTAAATAAACTAATTACAACAAAATCATAATTAATTTTAAACCTATCTTAATCAAAACCGTTAGATCCTATGCCACCAAATCCTTGCCGTCCATATGCTTTCTTCCCCCTCTCTAACTCACGCGCGTATAACACAGTATAGCCGAACCCAACATGCCCAATTTAGGGTTAATTATCACCATCTCCATACTCGACGATACCTCATCAAACTACAGCCATTTGAAGCGTCATGCCAAGAGCTATGTTCGGCCCCAAGGTGGTGAAGCTCGGCCACCCCATGCCTCTCGAAAACCGTGCGCAACTTCGTACCTTTGAGCCCAATTTGCCGCCAATCCACAACACTTCAGACGATCTCCACCGTTGGATATGGAGTACTTGATGTGCTCTACAAGTTTGCAGTTGAAAGTTCGTCGAATCGTTGAGTGGATGAAGAGATAAGAGAAGAAGAAGTTGGAAACATTTCAGCCGTTCATGGGAGAGGGTGGCGGCTGAAAGAAATTAGGTTTAGGTTTATATATATTTTTTTTTTTAGTTGTGATGGTGGCTATTTATAGAAGAAAATCGAACACTATTCATTTCGATTTTCCAAACTCCGATTTACGCGCCGAAACTGACGTTCCTAGGGTTTATCCCGCGTTCCGGACACAATGGAACAGGTTTCGGAAGCTAATTCGGACATCTGTGCGAGTTATGGCTATAAACGTTCAATTTGAATTAAGCCGATTTAAGTCGATTTCTAGGCGTTTTAATTCGTACCGGACAAACGGTAAATCCAATCGACACGAAATTTAAAACCTTACAATAATATCACATTACGGATCCGATGAAACTGGTTTCGTCAAAATCCGAGACTTTTTGAAAAATGGCTATTTTAACTCGCCAAATTAATATTAAAAATAAATCGATGCGTTTCGAGCTGCCACGATCAAACGATAACTCCGATTGACACGAAATTTGAAATCCGGTAATAACTAACTATTACGGATCCAATGGAACTAGTTTCGTTCAATTCTGAGACTGTTCAAAAATTGACTATTTTCACTAGTCGATTTAATATTAAAATATTCAATTTTCACAATTTAACTCTTAATTCGATTTTAAAAGTTCTAAAATATCTTCCTAACTCCAACATGATAAAATAAAATTTTACAAATCATTTTCGATCATATTTAACTCAATTTTCAATTATTTCCATAATTTAACATATTAAATCATTGATTTAATTATCCAATTAAATCCAATAATTCAAATAAAAATTTATTTGACTTATAAATTCACTTATTAATATTTAAAATTAATTAAATATTCAAATTTTTAATTATCAAAAATTCTAGGTCGTTACATTTTCTTAATGCCGAACGCTCACGCATGCCGAATGTCCCATAGATGCCGAACGTTATTCAATACCGAACGAATCATATGTGCCGGACAACTCTGGAAGCCGAGCACTTTCTAATGTCGAACGCTCCTAAATGTCGAGCACTACTTTATGCCGAGCGTTCTTTTAATGTCGAAAGCTCTTGACTGCCGAACCATTTTGTCATGCCGAACGGCCTCCAATGCCGGTCGACCACAGGTGCCGAGCGGCCTGATCTTGCCGAACGAGATTGTCGAGTCCTTAGTTGCCTGGTCAAACCTCCAGGTAACACTTGCCCCCCAAAGTGCATCACTTGATCGAACGTGGTGTGCTTTGAACCATGAGTCCACTGCCTTCGCTTCGAGATGTGGTTTAGTTTCCTCAATAGTATCTTCTCCTGAATACTAGGTGAGACAATGTATGCTGAACGTCATGCGAATGCCGAACAACCTAGCTGAAGACGAGCACCCGGGATGCCGAACGAACCAAGATAACCGATGCTGAACGATATTATCTTGACCGGTTCTACCGGTCATAGCCTCTTCGACTTCCTTTCTTCCCTATAAAACCCGGCATTTCCCTTCTCCTCCACTTTTTCACTTTTTACCTCTGTGACTTTCCAAGAACATACAAACTACTTCCCTTCAGTTTCATTCACTCCTTTGATCTTCCCTCCCTAGTTGGCATCCATCACGCCCTTCCAAGTTAAGCTCGATCAACCCCCAATCCTAAATTTACAGACCCCCTAGCTCCTACCGTATTCTTAGGTAAGAACTTTCTGATCACTCTCTTAGATTAGGAAGTATCACTCATTATTGATGAATTGTACGGGCGTGCTCTAAGGTTGAAACTTAGTATGCTTTCAGATGACCTTGAGGTGGATGGATTGGAGAAGAGGAAGGTGGAAGATGCATTACAGTGGCTCGGCATGATCCTTTAATGCCGAGCGATGTTGGAGGGAAGAGTAGAGGAGGATTAGGAGTTGGTTAGAATGCCGACCAACACGGTTCGGTATGACTTGCCGAACGGCTCGTTCCCGTCGTTCAGCATGGATGGTGGAAAAAGACGAAATCGTTGTTAAGGATGGAGTGCCAAGCGTTGGGACTCGACGTAACTTTGGTTCGGCATGATTCGTCACATGCCGAGCAGTGGAGTGGAAGTACAGGAAGGAAGCATGAATTGGATAGTGTGCCGATTGATACCTCGACCGAACAGCACTTAGGCCGAACGATATTTTGACCGAATGAACCCTAGGCCAAACAATGCTTTGGCCGAACGATGCCTAGGCCGAACAATGTTTCGACCGAATGATATGAACGCCGAACCATATTTAGACCGGACAGTAATTAGGCCGAACAATCATGAATGCCGAACCATACTTTAGCCGAACAGTATTTAGGCCGAACAATCATGAACCATACTTTAGCCGAAGAGTACTTAGGCAAAACACTTATTCACCTTGCCTAATCATATAACAAAACAAGGACAAGGAATAGTAGCATATCGAACTAATCCGGACTGATCCCTTCCTAGTTTCAATAACCACAAGTCTGAACTTAAATTGACAAGAACAGATAAAAGCTTTTAACACGTAGTGCCGATGTCTGAGTCCAAAATTGAAAGCATTGCAAGGCTGGTTTTCGGAGACGGTCAGCGATGACGGTCTTCGAAGGCGATAGTTCAAAGCTCAACTTTATATCATCAATTCTGTGACTTATAATTTCTCAGCACTTACACACGAATGATTGCACTAGTTCACACACCACACGGAAGCAATATTTACGTTGTTAAGTCTAACGTCGATCATTTTTCAAGTATAGTTCAATCAGGTACTCTGCTGGATTCAATTTCTATCAAAGATGTCTAAGAAATCTAGCTTCGCCATAATCTCAGATAGACCTGGGCTGTCTTCTAAACAAGGGGTCGTAGATACTTCTAACCTGTCAACTTCCCCTGCTCATAACTTAGCTCCCGACGCCTTGGAGGCATCAATTTTTCTTGGACAACCTGGTCGATTCACAGGCTTCGAAGATCAATGAAAGTGCACTCCGTCGGATATGCTCCGTCAATGGAGTCCCCTTCGATGATGTATTAGTTCCATCGGGATACGATCGTCCACACCTGCCCCCAGTTGGATATACTGCCTGTAATAAGTTTATGTGCTGGGTTGGCAGTGTGCCACCATTTAACTTGTTTCTTTGGGACGTGCTGTAATACATCGACATTTCCCCATCGCAATTTCACCCGAACGGTCACGCCTTCATCTACGGTACCTACATCCTTTTCATGACCGTTCTCTCCAGGCATCCAACCCCAGGTGACATCAGATACATACATATATATATATATACGATCAAGAAGCGAAGAGATAGCCCATCTTTCCTGTTTCTCGAGCCGCACCACAAATGCCAAATCTTGACTGAAGCATGCAGCAAGTTCGCCCTGTATAAACAGGAATGGTTCTATGTGCATTGCCCTCCTGGTTTCGCAAGGAGATGGGTGGATGGAAGTAAGTTTTTTCTCTGAATTGATATTCATACTTGGTCAAAGCCATGCCTCTTCTAATTTTTTTCCATCTTTTCAGGTATCAATCCACGTCCTGACGGTCGTGGGTATTCCGAGGTCGTCGAAGCCATTAGAGCCCTTCCTGCCGACGAACGGGTCATCCGAACTCTCATTTCAAATGAGTCGCTATCGAGATTTGGACTGTTAATGGAAGGTCGTCGGATAAGCCTTCCTAAGGGCGTTTCCATACCCAGGCCCGCCTCCGGTAAAGGGAAAAAACAAGCTGAGTCTTCAGCACGTGGCGCTCCTGGTGCACTAGAAGAAGGAGAAATCAAAGAACATGAAACGCCCGAAGCACAAGATGAGAACATTGGGCTTACTCAGGACCCGCCAGTTGAAGTTCATGACATCGAAACATCATCCTCCCCTTTGAAGAAGAAAAAGAAACTGACGTACAAGATAAGGAGGGAAAGAGTTGGTGCAACCTCAAAAATTACTCTTATTTCGATAGAGAAAGAGGCCTCCTCACAACGTTTAGAAAGTTCTTTAAAGGGCCTCTCGAACCTCTCGATACCCGACGATCTACTTGATTACGATTTCGATGATCCGGAGGCACTTAAACTTCACTCGCCCATTAGAGGCGATGCAGACGTTCAAGCCCATACTCAGGGAGAAAAAACTCCCATTAGTAAAGCAACTGGTCCGTCGGGGGGAAACACTAGGACACACACACACATACATGCGCTTCATCTTGCGCTTAATTTTCCATCGTCACATTGCTCTTTGCTGATTTGTTGTTATTTAAATTCTATGCAGGTGACATGGGGCGTACACACGGAATTGATCGCCTCCGCAGGTCATCTGTCTTCCATCACTCTGGACGTGACTCAGGTTCCGGGAGACGTCGGGACAGAGACGGTGATAGAGATAGGGATTATCATTCTCGGGACTTATCATCTCAGAAGAAACATACTACCAGCCCAAGTACCACCAACATCCCTACTCTCACTCGGAACAAAGCAAAGATAAGCACGGCTATAAGGGATCGCAATCCAATGTCCCCCGAGACCAACACTCTGATTCCTCTTCCACACGACAACCCCGGGATCCTCACAGGAGATCTGAACTTTCAAAGCCGTCTCCTCCTGTCCCCGCAATAGATCCAACAGTATCGGAGAGACTGGCCGAGCTTAAAGCCAAATTTCCAAAGATTTGCTTTGATGGTCTAAAGTTCCTCCCGGCGATCCACCATATACCTGGAGATGTTAAACGGAGCGTCATCGCCTGCACCAACGATGTCATTGTTTAACATGACGCGTTTGTTCATTTGGCTGAAAAACTTTCAGAAGTCTCCATAGAGCGCCAATATGAGATCGATCGCCTGAAGCTTGAGGCTATCCATGACAAAGATATCATTAAGGCTCAGGATGAAGAGATTGCATCTTATAAATCTAAACTTGAGGCCGCCCAGCAGAGCGCCAAGGATACCGTCGAAGCCGTGACTCGTCTGGAATCGACTCACAAGAAAGAACTCGACGAGGCGGTACAACGCTATGGGGCTTTGGCTTTGGAAAAAGATTCAGTGCAAAAGAGAGGGATGCATTCTGTCTCCGGGTTAAAGAACTTAAGGAGCGACTCCGCAAAGAACAAGAGGAGAAGGTTGCTGCCCAAGAAGAGTCACAACGGTATTGCAACGAGATTGTTGCAACGCGACTCCTTAAGGCGAAACTTGAGGGCGAGCTTTCTAAAGTTGAGTCACTGAAAAATGAAGCCCGCAAAGAGGGCAAAACGATAGCCTCTGTGGAGATCGACTCCCGTCTCAAGGCGACCAAGGAGGAGGGTAGAGAAGAGATTGAAACCATGTTCGGCCCGCTTATTGCCGAATTCAATGCCCGCGTTTTTCATGCACCGGGACTTAACTTTTCTGGGCGAGGGCTATCTCAAATCTTTGGCCGAGGCATGGGAGACTTTAATTGAAATCAAAAAGGCCATACATGGTATCGAGGAGGTTGATGAGGGGGCCTTGATAAAAGAATTCCTCAAGGGAAATGAGCCTTCGGACCTATCAACGACTAAAGCTATTTATTGCAAAGGTTCCCCTTCAACAAAAGGGAAATAAGTTATCGCCGGTCCATCCGGGATTGAGTCTCCAGCTCGTGTGCCTACCCAGCCGACCAGTCGGCCGATACTCGATCCTTTTGAATAGCATATCGACTATGATCCGAAGGACCCCGGCCTTGGAGGTCATGTTTTGTCACCTATTCCAGAGGGCGAGACCCCCTTGACGGTTGAGAGCCAGCAGGAACCTCGTAGGCAACTCTTTTGCTTTAATATTCCAAGAGCTTTCGTTTTTCACCAGAAGCTATCGTATTCTAATACTGGCTTCTCATGATTTTATGCAGGCCGTTCTAATCTTGAGCCCACTCCAAGGAGCGATGTCGCCAAGGAGGTTAGGGGAAAAACGAGTGAAGCCACTCATGCAGGAGAGGCTCCCGGTCCCGTTGCTCAGGTGATCGGAGCGCTTGACGAGGACAAATCTGAGACTTCCTCCCCCACACTTCGGGGACTTAGAGTATTCCAGTCCGCACTCCGAAGACTTGGAGATTTCGAGTCGTTTATACTCGAGTCCGCGCTCTGGGGACTTAGAGTACTCCAGTCCGCACTCCGGGGACTTGGAGGTTTCGAGTCGTTTATACTCGAATCCACGCTTTGGGGACTTGGAGTACTCCAGTCCGCACTCCGGGGATTTGTAGGTTTTGATTCGTTTATACTCGAGTCCGTGCTCTAGGGACTTAGAGTACTCCAATCCACACTCCGGGGACTTGGAGATTTGAGTCGTTTATACTCGAGCCCACGCTCTAGGGACTTAGAGTACTCCAGTCCGCACTCCGAGGACTTGGAGACTTTAAGTCGTTTATACTCGAGTCCGTGCTTTAGGGACTTAGAGTACTCCTGCCCACACTCCGGGGACTTGGAGATTTTGAGTCGTTTATACTCGAGTCAACGCTCTGGGGACTTAGAGTACTCCAGTCCGCACTCGGGGGACTTGGAGGTTTTGAGTCGTTTATGAAAGTGCGGTGTGTATACGAATGCACGTGCTAATATAGTACACACGGATCGTGTAATATGGACTATAATATAAATGCGGAAAATAGATGATAGTAGCAAAGTAAAAATAAAAATAGAAAAATCACACCATAGATTTTTATACTGGTTTGGAGCACCGTCCTACGTCCAGTCCCAGACTTCTATCTGGATTTTCACTATTAACTACCTCGCTTCACCCGGAGGAACAGGTTTACAATACCCGAGCAAACTAACGGGATTTCACGCCTCTAATACACTAAGGACTTCAACACTTGCCTCTTACAACACCGAGGACTTCAACACTTGCCTCTTACAACACAGAGGACTTCAACAACAATGAATATAATTGTTTGTCGACGGTATGTGTTCTTGATAACACAGTTTTGTCACTTGTAGTACAAATTTCCTATAATCTTATCCTCAAAATATACGAATGATGTTTTGTGAAGATTAAGGAAAGTATATTACTTATTGAATCAAAAGATATGAAATAATTTCAATGATTCAATAAGCAATTAAAATAATTGAGAGCTTTTAGAATGCAGGAGTATGTAGAAAGTAAGATCAGAGATTAGAGTAAAAAGCATATACAATCATGTTGTTTTAATCAACGATTTAGATGAGTTTATATAGAGAAGAATGGTTGTAACTCTTTGTGAGCAGTTGCCATTAAGAGATATGATCTTTGATGAAAGGTAAGAGATGCAACCTTTGGAGAAAAGAAGTGTCTTTTGGAAAAATTGCTTTCTGTTTAAAAACGGTCGACAGGTTAAAAAGTGACCAGTAGACAGGAATTCAAATATATATACGTTATGTGCATGTGTGCACGTTCAGTGTGCAAATTATGCAGGAACGGTCGACCGCATATATTATGACCGGTCGACCGGTCCCTGTAAAGTTGCACACTGAATGTGCAACTACAATTTAGTCGTATATATATTGATTTCCTTGAAATGCATGATTATTTGAGGATAGATTTTAACAAGTTTATCACTATTATAATATCAAATAATCAACCTACAATCTAGAGTACCATATGTAGCTCTTTATAGCCATAATGACCTTGTTTTGTCGATCGCCTTTATTTATTTGTCAGAAATCAAAACCTTCATAAAACTTGTGACTCAACATTCTACCCCTTTTTGATTGATGACAATATATATCTGCAAATCTGAATCTCCCCCTGAGTATGTGATCTCTCTCTTTGAATTCTTATATATGTACGTTCCTGCAAACAATTGTTAGCCCTTTCTCCCCCTTTGTCATCGACAAAAAGGAGTAACAGATACTAGAATAGTAGAGAAGTGTAATTAATATGATATGCATAGCAAAATAAAACATTAACACATCCAAAACATAACAGAGTATAATACAGACCATAATGTCAAACGAAAAATAAGAATAACGACACTATTTAGTACAAGTGTCGATGAATGTTTTTAAAGTGCTAAACCATAATAGAATCTAAGATGAAGCAGATCGTATCTCCTCTTCATCATCATCATCGTCGTCGTCATCATCATCTTCTTCTTCTCCCTCATCATTGTTCCCTCTAGATGATTCTCCATGTCCATGACCACTCATACCAGTAGACTCGTCAAATGATGTCCAGGTGAAAACAGGAGCAGCAGGACGTTTTCCTGGGTCTTGTGCTTGAACAGAGGTGGATGTGGAACATGATATAGCATCCCATAGCATACCAAAGAATGACTTGACCTTATTGAAGCGCTTATCAATTTTAGAGTCCATGCGCTTGAGACGTGATTCAAGCAAAAATTGGTTACGCGCAATAGTTTCAAGTGATTCTTTTGTGGATGATTTTGATTTTAATAGTTTTACTTCATCGGAACGAGGACGAGAGGAAGTTGCTTTTTGTTTTCTTGGTCCTCTTTGTTGCCATTCTTCAAAAGGCATAATCTCAAGATAAGGTGGAGAAAGCTTCATTCGTTTGATGGTTATGGAATCAATGCATTTTGGTTTTGAGGTTGCAGAATCAGGAGGCTTTACCCCACAAGCTAACAAAAGTCGCATGATATATTCATTGTAGAAGAAATGAGGTCGTGTAGAGTTATTTACCTTGAGAATTTCATCAAAAAGCATGTGTACCCAATTGATTTGGATTTCACCATAAATAGCATAGAGAGCTTTGAAGTTTTCTTTATATACAGCATCATAATTTCCAAGTCTAGGAAAGAGACTGCATCAAAACACGATGAAGTAGTCTGGCTGTGGGTCGAAGTCCAATAGACTTTGTGCCATCACTATTGTCTTCTATGAACTGATGACTGGTACTATTGCGAGTGAAGACTTCGCAGAAAGTAGATGAAAACTCATCGCCTTGATTTGGTATACCAAGTATAGAGGCAATTCTAGCATGAGTAAGAAAAATTTGCTTGCCACAGACGACAGACCAGATGACTCCGTTTGGATTATCAGGTTGATACTCGTCGAGATTCATGTTGGCATAAAACAATTTGATCATCAAATGATTTATCTCCACATTATTTTCTGAAAAATCTATCAATGGAGTAATGTTGGAATTATTGGCTAACCTCCGAACTTCATAAGCCGTGAAATCATCAAATTTGATGAAAGAGCCTGGATGAAACTTGTAATTTCTCATCTGATTCCATCTTGTTACAGCAATTGGAATTTCAAGCCACTTTTTGGCGGAGATGCTCAGAGATGAAGTTTCAGAGGATGTTCCTTTCTTGGATTTCTTTTGAGGAGGAGCCATTGTTGGAAGATTTGAGATTTGGGAATTGAAAATAGGAAACTAGGGTTTGTGATTTTGGAAAAAATAACAGCTTGAGTCAAAAGAGAAGGAGGGTAGAAAGAAAATGACGCATAGATATATATATAAAAACGGAAAATACGTCAACCGGTCGACCAATGAATTATGGCCGGTCGACCGTATTCAACCAGAGAGCAAACGGTCGACCGGCTATAAATGGGGCGGTCGACCGATTTTGCATGCTGAGTAAGAACGCTTTGTTTTGCAAGTTTTTATAATATATCAAGCTATATATATTATATTTCATTCTTAATACAAAATATAACCGTTATTACACAAGTGGTAGATAAAGATATAATAACTATATATAAATCTAATGAGAAGTGGAAGGTTCATCATTAGAATTATCGTTGTTTCCTTCAATACGTTTTGACCATGGACTCCAGTGTTTCTGAGCACCTTCATTCTTCTCATAGTTCCGATCCCAAGAGTTAGGACTTTTAGATGTTGATGGCCTAGACGGCATTGGTTCATGCACGTCATGCTTGTTGGAACTACAGAAAAATGTTGCCAACTTTTCTAAAACGGATAATCGTGCCGATGTCCGTTGTTGCTCATGATAAAGTTGACTTTGCCCATAATGGAGCTGTCTCTGAAGATCTATTTGATGTTTCTGATAGTGGTGAATCTCATCGATTTGTGCTTTGGTACGAGGAGAACAAAACAGTGTCCTCTTCACTCGTTTTGAATTTGGAGTATTATCAGAAATACAAGAGCATTGATGATGACAACTTGGTTTTTGTTTTGGTGTTGTAGGAGAATAATATTCCTCCGACTCAGAACTCGTAATAGAAATGTGTGATTCTTGAGCACATTTATCACAAATGTGAGCCATAGGGAATGTTGTATAGAATATTATGGTTAGATAAGAAAAGATGAACAAAATATGAAATTTTTGCAAGCTTATATACAAGTTTCTTATGTATAAACCTATGGATGTGAGTTAATAGAAAATTTTGACCAAGAAAACATAAGCAGAGACTTTATGTTAACTCTAAAAATAGCTCTCCTTCTAAAACTGAAATTATAAAATAAGAAAGGAAAGGACGATCACTAAAAGAAAAGAATGAGAAATGAGTAAAGAGAATTAACCATTAAATCAAGCAGTGGCTTATATTTAATGTAAAAAATAGTTTATGCAAAAGTTATGGTTAAAGAATAACTAAAAGAGAAGATGTTCTTTAGAAATTACTTAGTCAAGATTTTTTCTTGAAATTAAACCAAGCTCTCTTCGTAATCTAATAAAATTAGATTCGAGCAGAGGCTTAGTAAAAATGTCCGCTAATTGATTGTCAGTATGGACATATTCAAGACATATATTTCCTTTGTCAATATTATCTCGAAGGAAATGATGACGGATATCAATGTGTTTGGTTCTAGAGTGATTTACTGGATTTTTAGAGAGATTTATAGCACTAGTGTTATCACAGTATATAATAGAATTTGATAAATGAATATCAAAATCTTGAAGTGTTTGTTGCATATATAGTACTTGAGTACAAGCGAGAGCTGCTGATATATATTCAGCTTCACATGTTGATAGTGAAACACAATTCTGTTTCTTACTAAACCAAGAGACAAGTGATTTTCCAATAAAATGGCACGTACCACTTGTACTTTTTCTATCCATTCGTGAGCCACCGAAATCAGCATCACTATATGATACTAATTCAAATGGACATTCTTTTGGATAAAAAAGACCGAAATCTTTGGTATTATTAAGATAACGAATTATACGTTTCACTGCTCGTAGATGTGATTCCTTTGGATCGGCTTGAAAACGAGCACATAAACAAACACTCATTATTATATCTGGATGACTAGCTGTAAGATAAAGAAGAGAACCAATCATGCTTCGATATAATTTCTGGTCAACATTCTTACCACTTTCATCTTTTTCAAGATGTGTAGTTGTACTCATAGGAGTTGGTTTACCAGATGTATTTTCTAATCCGAAGCATTTGATAAGGTTTTCACAGTATTTTTCTTGATTGATAAAAATACCGTTTGAAAGTTGCTTTATTTGAAGTCCAAGAAAATAAGATAGTTCTCCCATATGAGACATTTCGAATTCTTTGGTCATAATACTTGCAAATTCCTTGCAGAGTTTATCGTTTGTTGAACCAAAGATGATATCGTCTACATATACCTGGATAACTAGAATATCTTTTCGAGAATGTTTAATAAACAAAGTTTGATCGACTTTGCCTATTTGAAATCCTGAGTTAATAAGATAGCTACGTAGTCGTTCATACCAAGCACGAGGTGCTTGTTTTAAACCATACAGAGCTTTCTTAAGTTTGAACACATGGTCAGGATATTTTTCATGTACGAACAAAGGAGGTTGTTCGACATAGACATTCTCTTTGATAAATCCATTGAGAAAAGCACTTTTGACATCCATCTGATAAAGTTTGAAATTATGGTGACAAGCAAAAGATAATAGGATTCTGATAGCTTCTAGTCGAGCAACTGGTGCAAAAGTTTCTTCATAATCGATACCTTCTTCCTGATTATATCCTTGTGCTACTAATCTTGCTTTATTTTTGGTGATATTTCCTTGTTCGTCAGCCTTATTTTTATAGACCCATTTAGTACCAATAACTGACTGATCAGTTGGTCTTGGAACAAGTTCCCAAACGTCATTGCACTCAAACTGATTTAGTTCTTCCTGCATGGCAATGATCCAGTAATCATCTGTAGCAGCTTCTTTTGGATTCTTAGGTTCGATATTTGAGAGAAAAGCGACATGACCCATTTGATTGAGTTGACTCCTTGTTCTGACATGTGATGTTATTTCACCGATTATATTTTGGGCCGGATGGTCTCTTAATATTCTTGGTGGTGATTGTAACTCACATATTTGAGGAATATTCTCAATAATTATTTCCGAGTCAGAATCAATATTTGTGATGATTGGATTGTCAGTGACTATTGATTCGTCATCATCTGATATAGTGTGAGGATGCTGATAGATTTCATCAAAAGAGACATGAAGTGATTCTTCAATAGTTTTGGTTCGTTTATTAAATATCCGATAGGCCTTACTTCGTTCCGAATAACCGACAAATATTCCTTCATCGGCTTTTGGATCGAATTTGCCAAGCTGGTCTTTCGTATTTAAAATAAAGCACTTGGAGCCAAAAACTTTGAAGTATGAGATTTTAGGCTTCCTTTTTTAAATAATTCATAAGGAGTATTCTTGGTAAGAGGTCTTATGGACACACGATTTAAAACATAACAGGTAGTTGCGACAGCTTCCGCCCAAAAATGTTTTGGTAAGGTGGTTTCATTCAATAATGTTCTTGCACATTCTTGTAAAGTTCGGTTCTTCCGTTCTACAACTCCGTTCTGTTGTGGAGTTCTGGGAAACGAAAAATTATGATATATACCTTTCTTTGTGCAAAAATGATCAAATTCATTATTTTCAAACTCTCCGCCATGATCACTTCTTATATTTTTAACTTTAATCCCTTTTGATTTTTGAATTCTTTTGACGAAAGATTTGAAATGATCGAAAGTGTCACTTTTATTTTTTAAGAAAATTGTCCATGTATAACGAGAGAAATCATCAACAATTACAAGCACATATTGACTGTGATTTATTGATTGAACCCTAGTAGGTCCAAATAAATCCATGTGTAGTAACTCAAGTGGTTGTAATATTGATATGACTTTCTTGGATTTAAAAGATGATTTGGTCAATTTTCCTAATTGACATGCATCACAAATGTTGTTAACTTTAAAACTCATTTTGGGTAGTCCTCTAACTAGATTGTTTTTGGCTAGCTTGTCAATAGTTCTGAAGTTTATATGACAGAAGCGTTTGTGCCATAGCCATGGATCATTGTCATTAGCCACAAGACACATATCTGAATTATGATTAATATTCATATTCAGAATATATATATTTCTGTCTCTATAACCTTCGAAAACCAAATTATGGTCTTTATCTAAAATACTACACTTATTATTCGAAAATGAAATTATAAAACCCTTGTCACATAACTGACTAATACTAAGCAAATTGTGTTTTAAATTTCTAACTAGCATGACATTAGTAATAAGAGGTAAGTTAGATGTACCGCAATTGCTCACATCGCCTTTGCCGATGATATAGCCTTTTGAATTGTCTCCAAAAGTGACGGAGCCACCATCTGAGTATGTAATATTTGTTAATAAGTTCTTGTCTCCCGTCATGTGCTTTGAGCAACCACTGTCCAATATCCACTTTCCTCTTTTCTTAAGTGGGACCTGCAAAAAAATAGAATTAAGTCATGGTACCCACTTTTTATAGATTTAAGAGTTAGGTCATAGGAGTCCAAACCCATATGGGTCCGGTATCCCCTTTATATATATAATTATTATTAAAATGCACAGTATTCATGAATTGCTGAATGTATTTGTTCCTAATCAAATTGTTATTTGTTTTAGGAACCCATATTTTGATAGTCTTGGCATTTTTCTTTTGAAATTTCACAACTGGTTTTTGTTTGGAATATAATAAACTAAGATTTTTCTTAGCTTCAGTTTTTTGTACTTTCTTCTTCCTTTTATTTCCAAGATGTTTCTTGGTTTCTTGTTTGTTATATCCCAATCCTTGTTTGTCTGAAATAGATTGTGAACTTTCAATGATTTTTGTCAAATTTTCTCGACCTTTGTTAAAGTTAGAAATATTTTGAGTAATGTCATCAAACTTTGTTTGTAAGCTAGCTTTTTCTAGGTCTAGAATTTTGACTTTTGCTTTAAGCTCATGATTTTCAGTAGTGAGAGCATTAGTTTTCTCTTTTTGAGCTTCTATTTCTTGACTCAAAAGAGATATTTGAGAGTCAACATTAGATGATGATTCTTGAATATTTTCAAGTTCCTCTTCTAATATTTTCTTCTCATCTTTTAACATATCTCGTTCAAACTCTGCTCTACTTAAATCTACTTTGACTACTTTTAATTGACGTTTTATGTCTTTATATTTGACTATCAATTCAGCATTAATATCAAGTAATTCATCAAATGTAGAAATTTGTACCTCATCTTCTGTTGCCATAAAACAAACATTAGCTTGTCCATTCTCTGAATCACTTTCACTTTCTGATGAAGATGACTCTGAATCATCCCATGTTACTGAGAAGGCTCGTTTCTTAGATTTGTCCTTCTTATATTTGAATTTGTCATTTTCTGACTTCTTCTTTTGTTCTGGACAATCCTTCTGCATGTGTCCCTTTTTGTGGCAGTTGAAACATTCTATAGCAGATGAAGATGGTTTATTTGATCCAGGTTTCCTTTTATTGTAACGACTGGCTTTTCGATATTTTAGGAATTTTTTGAATCCTTTTGCAATGAATGCCAAATCTTCGTCTTCAGAATCTGATTCATTTTCATCTTTCTCAACATGAAATGCTACATTTTTCTTTTCTTCTTTCTGTTCTTTTCTAGCCTGCAAATTTGCTTCATAGGACATTAAATTTCCTATCAATTCATCTGGCTTCATGACGGAAAGGTCATTAGCTTCTTCAATTGCTAATACTTTTCCTTCCCATTCACTAGTCAGAGAATGTAGGACTGTTGAAACAACATAGAAATCAGAATACTTTTGTCCTAAGCCAATAAGTGCATGGTGAATAGTTTGAAACCGTGAATACATGTCATTGATTGTCTCATTTGGTTTCATTTTGAAATTTTGAAATTGACTTTTCAGCATGGCTATTTTGGCTTGTTTAACCCTGTTAGTACCTTCATGAGTGATTTTTAGTGTTTGCCAAATTTGATATGCAGTAGTGCAGATACTAACACGGTTATATTCATTTTGGTCTAATGCACAGAACAACATATTTATTGCTCTTGCATTTACGGCTGCTACCGTTTTCTCAGCTGCAGTCCATTCTGAATAATCAGTTGTTGGATTCACTATTTCTCTTTGAGTGGCATTCCAAGCATCATAGCTATTTGATTGCATAAAGAATGACATACGTGTTGCCCAATAACTATAGTTAAGACCATTGAAAAATGGAGGTCTTTGTGTCGATTGACCCTCCGTGTAAGTGGTGTTTTGAGTGCTAGTACTTACGTTATTTGCCATATTACTATAATATATCAAATAGCTGTGTTACGGTTATATGATGACCGTGCTCTGATACCAAATGAAAGTGCGGTGTGTATACGAATGCACGTGCTAATATAGTACACACGGATCGTGTAATATGGACTATAATATAAATGCGGAAAATAGATGATAGTAGCAAAGTAAAAATAAAAATAGAAAAATCACACCAGAGATTTTTATACTGGTTCGGAGCACCGTCCTACGTCCAGTCCCAGACTTCTATCTGGATTTTCACTATTAACTACCTCGCTTCACCCGGAGGAACAGGTTTACAATACCCGAGCAAACTAACGGGATTTCACGCCTCTAATACACTGAGGACTTCAACACTTGCCTCTTACAACACCGAGGACTTCAACACTTGCCTCTTACAACACAGAGGACTTCAACAACAATGAATATAATTGTTTGTCGACGGTATGTGTTCTTGATAACACAGTTTTGTCACTTGTAGTACAAATTTCCTATAACCTTATCCTCAAAATACACGAATGATGTTTTGTGAAGATTAAGGAAAGTATATTACTTATTGAATCAAAAGATATGAAATAATTTCAATGATTCAATAAGAAATTAAAATAATTGAGAGCTTTTAGAATGCAGGATATGTAGAAAGTAAGATCAGAGATTAGAGTAAAAAGCATATATAATCATGTTGTTTTAATCAACGATTTAGATGAGTTTATATAGAGAAGAATGGTTGTAACTCTTTGTGAGCAGTTGCCATTAAGAGATATGATCTTTGATGAAAGGTAAGAGATGCAACCTTTGGAGAAAAGAAGTGTCTTTTGGAAAAATTGCTTTCTGTTTAAAAACGGTCGACAGGTTAAAAAGTGACCAGTAGACAGGAATTCAAATATATATACGTTATGTGCATGTGTGCACGTTCAGTGTGCAAATTATGCAGGAACGGTCGACCGCATATATTATGACCAGTCGACCGGTCCCTGTAAAGTTGCACACTGAATGTGCAACTACAATTTAGTCGTATATATATTGATTTCCTTGAAATGCATGATTATTTGAGGATAGATTTTAACAAGTTTATCACTATTATAATATCAAATAATTAACCTACAATCTAGAGTACCATATGTAGCTCTTTATAGCCATAATGACCTTGTTTTGTCGATCGCCTTTATTTATTTGTCAGAAATCAAAACCTTCATAAAACTTGTGATTCAACAGTTTATGCTCGAGTCCGAGCTCCGGGGACTTAGAGTACTCCAATCCACACTCCGGGGACTTAAAGATTTTGAGTCGTTTATGCTCGATCCCACGCTTTGGGGACTTAGAGTACTCCAGTCTGCACTCTGGGGACTTGGAGGTTTTGAGTCGTTTATACTCGAGCCGTGCTCTGGGGACTTAGAGTACTCCAGTCCACACTCCAGGGACTTAGAGATTTTGAGTCGTTTATACTCGAGTCCACGCTCTGGGGACTTAGAGTACTCCAGTCCGCACTCCGGGGACTTGGTGGTTTTGAGTCGTTTATTCTCGAGTCCATGCTCTGGGGACTTGGAGTACTCCAGTCCGCACTCTGGGACTTAGAGGTTTTGGGTTGTTTATACTCGAGTCTGCGCTCTAGGTACTTAGAGTACTACCCTACGTACTCCGGGTACTTGGAGATTTTGAGTCGTTTATTCTTGAGTCCACGCTCTGGGGACTTGGAGTACTCCAGTCCACACTCCGGGGACTTGGAGGTTTTGAGTCGTTTATACTCAAGTCCGTGCTATGGGGACTTAGAGTACTCCAGCCCACACTCCAGGGATGGAGATTTTGAGTCGTTTATACTCGAGTCCACGCTCTGGGGACTTAGAGTACTCCAGTCTACGCTCTGGGGACTTGGAGATTTTGAGTCGTTTATACTCGAGTCCACGCTCTGGGGACCTAAAGTACTCCAGTCCACACTCCAGAGACTTGGAGGTTTTGAGTTATTTATGCGTGTTCGTACGTCAGACAAAGTAATGTATCTCTTATTTGTTACAGCGTTATCATACACAGAAACATCGACAGCTCATAGGAAAAGGAAATGGCTTCAACCTTTATTAATGTAAATAAGCTAAATTATCTTTCCACGTGCTGTAAACTAAGAATAAAAACTTGCTGGAAATAAATGCAATTAAAATGTGATAGAAATGAACTAAGTGTAATAGTGCCGCAAGTGTTCACTATTCCATGCTCGGGGAAGTGTTGCACCATCAACGGTCGCTAGCTTGAAAGTTCCTTCTCCAAGCTTCCGTTCAATGAAGTATGGACCTTCCCATGCGGGGCTCATGCGTGACGGAACTGGGAAAACTCGTTTCAAAACGAGATCACCCACTCCAAAGATTCTCGGTCGGACTTTTTCATTATAATATCGAGCAACTCAGTGCCTATACGCGGCCGCTCTTAAATTAGCTTCTTCACGTTTTTCATCAATGAAGTACAAAGATTCCAGCAAGAGATCTTGGTTAGACTCAGGGTCATAATAAGTTACCCGATGTGATGGGACTTCAAGTTCCACAGGTATGACAACTTCCATGCCATACGCTAATGCGAACGGAGTGTGGCCAGTCGCGGACTTGTGGGTGGTTCTGAAGAGATTGCATCTTATAAATCTAAACTTGAAGCCGCCCAGCAGAGTGCCAAGGATACCGTCGAAGCCGTGACTCGTCTGGAATCGACTCACAAGAAAGAACTCGACGAGGCGGTACAACGCTATGGGGCTTTGGCTTTGGAAAAAGATTCAGTGCAAAAGAGAGGGATGCATTTTATCTCTGGGTTAAAGAACTTAAGGAGCGACTCCGCAAAGAACAAGAGGAGAAGGTTGCTGCCCAAGAAGAGTCGCAACGGTATTGCGTCGAGATTGTTGCAACGTGACTCCTTAAGGCGAAACTTGAGGGCGAGCTTTCTAAAGTTGAGTCACTGAAAAATGAAGCCCGCAAAGAGGGCAAAAAGATAGCCTCTGTGGTGATCGACTCCCGTCTTGAGGCGACCAAGGAGGAGGGTAGAGAAGAGATTAAAACCATGTTCGACCCGCTTATTGCCGAATTCAATGCCCGCGTTCTCATGCACCGGGACTTAACTTTTCTGGGCGAGGGCTATCTCGAATCTTTGGCCGAGGCGTGGGAGACTTTAATTGAAATCAAAAAGGCCATACACGGTATCAAGGAGGTTGATGAGGGGGGCTTTGATAAAAGAATTCCTCAAGGGAAATGAGCCTTCGGACCTATCAACGGCTAAAGCTATTTATTGCAAAGGTTCCCCTTCAACAAAAGGGAAAGAAGTTATCGCCGATCCATCCGGGATTGAGTCTCCAGCTCGTGTGCCTATCCAGCCGACCAGTCGGCCGATACTCGATCCTTTTGAACAGCATATCGACTATGATCCGGAGGACCCCGGCCTTGGAGGTGATGTTTTGTCACCTATTCCAGAGGGCGAGACCCCCTTGACGGTTGAGAGCCAGCCGGAACCCGGTAGGCAACTCTTTTGCTTAAATATTCCAAGAGCTTTCGTTTTTCACCAGAAGCTATCATATTCTAATACTTGCTTTTCATGATTTTATGCAGGCCGTTCTAATCTTGAGCCCACTCCGAGGAGAGATGTCGCCAAGGAGGTTAGGGGAAAAACGAGTGAAGCCACTCATGCAGGAGAGGCTCCCGGTCCCGATGCTCAGGTGATCCGAGCGCTTGACGAGGACAAATCTGAGATTTCCTCCCCCATCGATGGGAGTTATGAAGTCGAAATTACAGGCGTCTTCGAGCACACGTCCGAACTGAGCATGAAGGAGTAGCTTGATAAAGAGAAGGAAAAGAGGATCAAGATCAAGGTCGAACCTCAAGCTGTGGACCCGGACGACCCTTTGAACAAACCGTTGAAGGTCATTCTCCCAGGTGGGTTCAAACGCATGGATGTTCCTTATACTTCTTCGGCTGTCACTCCCCCATCAAAGAAAACCATGAAGGGTAAACGTACCGGGGAGGAGTCACCGGGCAAAAAGTCAAAGAAGTCAAAGAAGTATATTTTGCTCTCGTTCAACAGAGCTAATTTAGATTATATAATAATTTTTGTTTTCATAGTTTATGTAAATAAATTTTTGACTCTGAGCTTCGGAGGAGTTGTAGTAGAAACTTATTTTTGATGAATAAAACTTAGTTCTTTTTTTCCTTTTGGAAGACTTCTGTTTCGGTTTTCTATATAACGGAACCCAAGCTATTGCAAGTTACATAAGCTTCTCAATTCAAGTCTAAATAAGCTGATAATCTTTTGGTATTGCACATTCTTTATTCCACGCTCCGGGTACTTAGAATATTTTCTAGTCCATATGTCAAGGGCTTGATGACTTCAAGTCATTTATATCCAGTCCGCCTTCAGGAGACTTGGACATTTAAATCATTTATACTCGAGCCCGCACTTTGGGGACTTAGAGTACTCCAGTCCGCACTCCGGCGACTTGGAGATTTCGAGTCGTTTATACTCGAGTCCGCGCTCTGGGGACTTAGAGTACTCCAGTCCGCACTCCGGGGACTTGGAGGTTTCGAGTCGTTTATACTCGAGTCCATTCTTTGGGGACTTGGAGTACTCCAGTCCGCACTCCGGGAATTTGTAGGTTTTGATTCGTTTATACTCGAGTCCGTGCTCTAGGGACTTAGAGTACTCCAGTCCACACTCCGGGGACTTGGAGATTTGAGTCGTTTATACTCGAGCCCACGCTCTAGGGACTTAGAGTACTCCAGTCCGCACTCCGGGGACTTGGAGAATTTGAGTCGTTTATACTCGAGTTCGTGCTTTAGGGACTTAGAGTACTCCTACCCACACTCCGGGGACTTGGAGATTTTGAGTCGTTTATACTCGAGTCAACGCTCTGGGGACTTAGAGTACTCCAGTCCGCACTCGGGGGACTTGGAGGTTTTGAGTCGTTTATGCTCGAGTCCGCGCTCTAGGGACTTAGAGTACTCCAGTCCACACTCCGGGGACTTAAAGATTTTGAGTCGTTTATACTCGAGCCCACGCTTTGAGGACTTAGAGTACTCCAGTCCGCACTCTGGGGACTTGGAGGGTTTGAGTCGTTTATACTCGAGTCCGCGCTTTGGAGACTTAGAGTACTCTAGTCCACACTCCAGGGACTTGGAGATTTTAAGTCGTTTATACTCGAGTCCACGCTCTGGGGACTTAGAGTACTCAAGTCTGCACTCCGGGGACTTGGAGGTTTTGAGTCATTTATTCTCGAGTCCATACTCTGGGGACTTGGAGTACTCCAGTCCACACTTCGGGACTTGGAGGTTTTGGGTTGTTTATACTCGAGTCTGCGCTCTAGGGACTTAGAGTACTCCTCTACACACTCCGGGGACTTGGAGATTTTGAGTCGTTTATTCTCGAGTCCACGCTCTGGAGACTTGGAGTACTCCAGTCCGCACTCCGAGGACTTGGAGGTTTTGAGTCGTTTATACTCAAGTCCGCGCTCTAGGAACTTAGAGTACTCTAGCCCACACTCCAGGGACGGAGATTTTGAGTCGTTTATACTCGAGTCCGCGCTCTGGGGACTTAGAGTACTCCAGTCCACGCTCCGGGGACTTGGAGATTTTGAGTCGTTTATACTCGAGTCCACGCTCTGGGGACTTAGAGTACTCCATTCCACACTCCGGAGACTTGGAGCTTTTGAGTTATTAATGCGTGTTCGTACGTCAGATAAAGTAATGTATCTCTTATTTGTTACAGCGTTATCATACACAGAAACATCGACAAATCATGGGAAAAGGAAATGGCTTCAACCTTTATTAATGTAAATAAGCTAAATTATCTTTCCACATGTTGTAAACTAAGAATAAAAAATTGCTGGAAATAAATACAATTAAAATGTGATAGAAATGAACTAAGTGTAATAGTGCCGCAAGTGTTCACTATTCCATGCTCGGGGAAGTGTTGCACCATCAACGGTCGCTAGCTTGAAAGTTCCTTCTCCAAGCTTCCGTTCAATGAAGTATGGACCTTCACATGCGGGGCTCATGTGTGACGGAACTGGGAAAACTCGTTTCAAAAGGAGATCACCCGCTCCAAAGATTCTCAGTCGGACTTTTTCATTATAATATCGAGCAACTCGGTGCTTATACGTGGCCGCTCTTAAATTAGCTTCTTCGCGTTTTTCATCAATGAAGTACAAAGATTCCAATAAGAGATCTTGGTTAGACTCAGGGTCATAATAAGTTACCCGATGTGATGGGACTTCAAGTTCCACATGTATGACAGCTTCCATGCCATACGCTAATGCGAATGGAGTGTGGCCAGTCGCGGACTTGTGGGTGGTTTTGTAAGCCCAAAGTGTTGTTGGAAGCTCATCCACCCACTTGCCTTTAGCCTTTTCCAAATATTTTTTCAATATGGATTTGATTATCTTATTTACGGCGTCCAGTTGTCCATTAGCTTTCGGATGAGCAACTGCTGCAAACTTTTTCTCAATACCATACTTTTGGAAAAACTCTTTGAACTCTTTGCTTTCAAATTGAGTTTCATTGTCTATGGCAATGGTTAGTGGAAGGCCAAAACGGCATATAATATTTCGTACAACGAAATTAATGACCTTTTTGGTGGTGATAGTGGCCAAAAGTTCTGCTTCTGCCCACTTGGTAAAGTAATCGACTGCAACAATGGCGTATTTTGCACCACCTTTGGATAGAGGCAAGGAACCGATTATGTCGATTCTCCATATTGCAAATGGCCAAGGACTAACCATTTGCGTGAGTTTCGTCGGCGGAGCTCTTGGGATTTCCACATACTTCTGACATTTGTCACATCTTCTCACGTATTTTGCGGCATCTTGATTTACAATTGGCTAATAGTATCCATAGCGGAGGATTTTCTTTGCTAACGTCTGCCCTCCGGTATGGTCGCCACATTCACCTTCATGGACTTCCTTCAGGACTCGTTTTATCTCATCATGGGCGATGCATCGGAGTAATGGGGTCGAGAATCCCCTCCGATACATTATTCCATCCTGCATTACATAACGAGAAGCCTTACGAATGACTTGTCGTCTTTCGCTCCTTCTTTCGGGCACGGCCCCATGTAACAAGTACAGCTTGAATGGGGTCATCCGTGACTCCCTTTCGATTTCTGTTTCTAACACGAAATCTACCTCCATCATATTTGTACTCGGAACATGTAAGGTTTCGACAGGAAACAATCTCATCTGTTGTACATCACCAGTGCTTGCGAATTTTGCAAATGAATCAGCTGCCCTGTTCTGTTCGCGCAGAACATGTGAAATATCATAATATTCGAGATTCGCTAGCAACTCCTAAACTTGGGCCAAATATTGGGCAAGTCTCTGCCCCTTGCTTGGTAGTCTCCACGCACTTGATACACCACCAATTGCGAGTCGCAAAAGATTTCAACCGATCTTATTCCTAGTTCTTTGACGAGTCTTAAGCCGGCAATCATTGCTTCATACTCCGCTTTGTTATTTGTTGCTGTGAATTCGAGCTTCAAAGCGTAGCAAACTGATCAGTTTTCAGGAGTTACCAGAACTATTTCAACCCCTGAACAACGATCGTTAGATGCCCCATCAGTGTATATCTTCCATCGGACGGGAGGTATGACATCCCGGCCATTTGATTCGTCTGTCATGGTGAATTCAGCGATGAAATCCGCTAGCGCTTGTCCTTGTATGGCCTTTCGCGGTAGGTAAGTTATATCGAATTGACTTAATTCGATATTCCACTTTAACATCCTTCCGGAAGTTTTCGGTCGTTGAAGTACCTGTCGTAAGGGTTGATCAGTGTAAACACTGATTGAGTGTGCTTGGAAGTATGGGCGAAGCTTGCGTGATGCAATCACTAAGCAATAAGCTAATTTCTCGATCTTTGGATAATTTCTTTCTACCCCCGTCAAGCGTTTGCTGACATAATATACTGGCTTTTGAACTCGGTCCTCCTCGCGAACCAGAGCCGTAATCCTAGCATGTTGGGATACTGCCAAGTATACATACGGCTTTTCATGGTCGACTGGTTTCGATAGCACCGGGGGGCTCTCCAAATGCCTTACCAGAACTCGAAATGCTACCTCACAGTCGGATGTCCACTTGAAATTCCTTTTTCCCTTCTTTATCACGTCGAAGAAGGGAATGCATTTATCCGTGGCTCTGGATATGAATCGGCTCAGCGCTGCCACCTTTTCATTCAAGCTTGTACTTGGTTGATAGTTCTGGGCACTTGTATGTCCCGAATGGCCTGAATCTTTTTCGGGTTAGCTTCAATTCCATGCACATTCACAATGAAACCCAAGAACTTTCCCGATGCCACACCAATAGAGCACTTTAAGGGGTTGATCTTCATACCATAATGTCTGAGTATATCAAACATTTCCACCAAGTCTCGAATGTGGTCATTTGACTGTCGTGACTTCACGAACATGTCATCCACATAGACTTCCATCATCTTACCGATCTGGTTTTTAAACATTCGATTCACCGGGCGCTGATAAGTTGCTCCCGCGTTTTTCTATCCGAAGGGCATTACTACATAGCAATATAGCCCCATATTCTTGACAAAACTGGTGTGCTCTTGGTCCGAAATATGCATTGGGATCTGATTGTATCCTGAATACGCATCCATAAATGACAATAATTCGTGTCCGGTGGTAGAGTCAACGAGCTGGTCGATTCTAGGTAAAGGGAAACTATCCTTCGAGCATGCTTTATTCAGATCGGAGTAATCAACACAAGTTCTCCACTTTCCATTTGCTTTCTTCACTAGCACTGGGTTAGATACCCATTCAGGATAGAGGGCATCGCGGACGAACCCATTGGCTTTGAGTTTGTCCACCTCCTCTTTGAGAGCCGCTGACCTCTTCGGGTCCATACCTCTCCTTTTCTGTTTTATGGGAACATATTTTGGGTCTATGTTCAACATATGACTCACAATTGTTGGAGAAATCCTGCACATATCAGAGTGTGTCCAAGCGAAAACATCCAGATTCGCTTGGAGAAAATCAGTAAGATCCTCAGCCACTGAAAGGCCGAGTTGCGATCCAATCTTAAGAACTCGTGATGGGTCATCCCAGCTGACTGGGATGTTGATCGTCAGCTCAGCCAGTGCTGCATTCATTTCCTTGGGTTCCCCATCATCATCTCTCGTATCTATATCTCTAAGGATCCGAGAATGCTGCTCGAGCCAGGGATCGAGCACTACTTGTCAATCATTAGTCTTTAGGATGCAGACGGAGCTGTCTACAACCTTTCCCTTCTCTCTTCGCTGAGCTTCTCTCAATTTCGCCACATAACATGCACGACCGATCGCTTGATCGCCATGTACAACACCGACTCCTTTGTCTGTCGGAAATTTTAATGTCAGACACCATGGGGCCAAAGCAGCCCTAAACTCTGCCAAGGCTGGACGACCCAAAAAGATAATGTATGGAGAGTCAACATCCATTACTATGAACGGTAGGACTCACACTCTCCTACGTTCACCTTCTCCCAGTTCAACTGGTAGCTCTATATACCCCATCGCGTCGGTTGCAGCACCGTTAAAGCCATGGATACGGGCTTTGCATGGTTTCAAATCTTTCGTTTCCATCTTCATTTGGTCATAAACTTTCTTGAAGATGATGTTGACGGAACTCCCATAATCAATCAGGATTCTATTCACGTAAGCTGGCCTGATTGTTGCAGATATAACCATCGGGTCGACAGTAGGAGCCTCCACCTTGTCCGCGTCTCAACTCCTAAACACTATATCGTCAGTCATCATGCGTTGTTGCTTTGCGGGGGTTCCATCTTCCACATTCGAACAACATTCGTAATCCGCATGCCTTAAGGAGGTAGCATATCATTCCATCTTCTGCCAATTCTTGTCCGTGGGATGAGGTCCTCCGACAATAGTGTTTATAATCAATCTATCCATAGTCCGAGCAGGTTGTTCTGGTTGGCATGGAGCCGGCCCGCGTCCGGGATCTGACGTTCCTTGCCTTCCATCTTGCGGGTTTTTGACAGTTTCCTACAAACTTTTCTGTCTGATTAACTTTTCTATGGCATCATGGAGGTGTCTGCACTCCTCAGTATTGTGCACGTGGGTCTCATGGAAGCGACGGTACTTCCCTGTCCGTTTCTGTTCTTCAGTGGACTCCTTTGGGCGTGGCTTTCTGTATTCAAAGGTGTTACAGGTAGATAGATAAATGTTTTCAAGAGAAGTATTCAGCGGGGTGTATTCATTGTAGGTCGGGATCCTTGACTTCCATTTCCCTACTTCTCATTTCTTTACGAGATTTCCACCTTCGGATCCTTTGGACTGCCCAGGCTTGTTCTGGACGTTGACTTGAACCTTTCCCGAACTATCATCGGACTGCTTCACGGTGATGTTACATTTCACAGTCTCTTGAACAGGCCCTGGTGCCTTATCTCGTCTCGTCCATCGGGCCTCCTCCCTTTTATGAACTGATGAGCTTTGGAATAGAATCGTTCCAATGTAGCTGGAGGCTTTCCCGCTAACCAATCTCCAAACTCCGAGTCTGGATCTACATCTCGCATCACCGCCATCAAAATCGCGTGGTTGTTAGGATTGCTAACTTCAGTGGCGGCAACATGAAACCTCTATAAGTATGCTTTCAAAGACTCTCCCGGAGCTTGGATTACGCTTGATAATGACATAACATCCTTTGGACGGGTAGCATGTATCCCGAATTGTTCAACAAATTTCTTCGCTAACTCGTCGAAGTTAGATATAGATCATGGAGGGAGCCAAGTAAATCACATAGTGGCAATTCCGGACAGAGTGATTGGAAAACACCTACACTTAGTTGCGTCATTCGCCCTTGCCGAATCCATCATCCATTCGTACCTCATCACGTGTTGCCTAGGGTTAGTCTTCCCTTCATAGGCTAGAATAGTCGGCATATTGAATTTCTTGGGGCACTCAGCCTGTAGGATAACATCTGCGAAGAGAGTATGACTTTTGGACACACCCCAATCTTTGTTGGTCAGGCATTGGTTCTCTCTCATCAACTGTTTGACCATGGCTGATAAGTCCGGAGTTTGTATGAAGGGTGGGAGGTTGGGTTCCGTTCCACAGGACCGTGCGGGTTGATGTCCCGCTTGATTTGGGTCTTGGTGATCCGGGAGTCTGGTCTCATCATGTGCCTGATCCCTGACGGATCGATTGATAGCACCTGCTTGAGCAGCTTCATCCCTACGGCGTCTATGCTTAGGAGGTTCATCAGCTGAGGTCGAGCTATCAGATTCAGAATAAGGAGCAGGACTACTTCCAGCATTCTGATGCTGCTGTTGGGCAAGCTGAGTCATGAGATTAGTATTGGCTTAAATCTGCTCATCAAGTTGCCTTCTACTTTCCCTGAGTTATTTTATCAAGTCGTTAAACTCTGTTCGGGAAACAACCTTCGCTTGGTTCTGGGTGGAGGTTCCTGCGCCTTGAATTATTGGTTGGTTGTTAGGTCCTATCTGTTGTACACTAGCAGTTTCATGGACATCTGCGTTGTGAGAGGCCGATCTAGTTCGTGGTCTCCCCATGATAGAGTTGTTGGTTGTAACTCTGAGTGGAATCTACAGATGTCTTGTGGATGGTCTGGATCTCCTTCAGGGGATTTTTCAATCCAGTAGCTGCAAAGTAGATCCTATCGTCTTGAGAATTCGATTCTCAGTGAAAGCACCAAAATGTTAGCACCAGAATTGGTCACTAACACCCTTAAGAGAGATTGTGTAGAGAGATTAATGAAGAAAGTAAAGTTAAACAGAAGATAGTACATAAATTTAAATGCAGAAACAATAAACACCAGATTTATAGTGGTTCGGCGTAATTGCTTACGTCCACTTTGAGGTAGATCTTTATTGCTTTTCTCAATAGTCGATTATAGATACAGTCCATATGTCATCACCCAAATAAAATTGCTAAGCAAAAAAGAATAAGTCTTGAATGCGGTAGAGTCTCCCCGGTGTTCTCCAAAAAAGGTCCCTTTCACCATGCCCCTGCCTCTCTATTTATAGACGAAGATGGGTTGGACTTCCCTGGTGGGCCTGGTAGCTGAACACCTCGGCCCAAATGGAGTAAGCTCTGCATGCCGACCCGAACATGCTGAACGGCCAAATGCCGAACCATCATCTTCATGCCGAACGATGCGATGTGTTGAGCGAGGTGTGCAGGCCGACCGAGAATCGATGTCGAACGAGGAAAAAGCCGAACAAGGCTGGAAAGCCGAACAGTCCAGGAATGCCGAGTGAAGCATGAATGCCGAGCGCTCTAGAAGCCGAACGCTCTTAAATGCCATTCGACCTAGTCGTGACGAACGTCTATGGAAGCCGAACGTTCTTTGCATACCAAATGTCTATGGATGCCGAACATACCTTGTATGCTGAATTTTCCTTGTACGACGAACGTTCCTTGTATGTCGAACGTCCCTGGATTGCCGAACGCTCTTGAACGCCAAACAATATACAATACCGAACGTCTTTCAATGCCGAATGCTCACGCATGTCGAACGTCCCATGGATGCCAAATGTTATTCAATACCGAACGAATCATATGTGCCGGAAAACTCTGGAAGCCGAGCATTTTCTAATGTCGAACGCTCCTAAATGCCGAGCGTTCTTTTAATTTTGAACGCTCTTGGCTGCCGAACCATTTTGTCATGCCGAACGGCCTCCAATGCCAATCAACCACAGGTGCCGAACGGCCTGATCTTGCCAAACGAGATTGCTGAGTCCTTAGTTGCCTGGTCAAACCTCCAGGTAACAGTAATAATAGTAGAGATTCAAAAGTAATGAAGTTAAAAGGTGAAAAGGTAGGAGATTGAATAGTTGTTTTTCAGTGACTTTTGCCCAGAAAACATCGGTTACCAGTTTCAGTCGACTGAGTATTCAAAACCAGTCGACTGACTGGGTATTGTTTTAAAAAAATTATACGGGTCAATCGACTGACTTCACGGGTTTAGTCGACTGAATTCATCCCGAGATTTTTAGTTCAAAATGGCCAAATTTAGTCGGCTGAATCGGTGGGTCGGTAGAGTGACTGCAGGATAAAAACTTTATCCAGGAGCTGGTTTGGTCGAATGTTTACTTATGTCAGTCAACTGAAGGTGTTGAAACATGCAGGTTGAGAAATGCAAGCTTTTGTAGCAAATTTTGAAAAAAAATATTAATATAAAAATCAAACAAAAGAATGATATACAATTATTCAAAGCAATTAAAGAAGAAAAACAGATGATTATGGTATACACTTAAAAAAATTAAGAAGACTTGGATGAACAGGACGGAGTGTGGCATTTATCTGGTTCAACTTTGGTATTCTCTTGTAGTGATCATAGTGGTGACCCTCCATTTCCATGTTCCTATTAATTTGGAGAAATAGGGGGACGTTGAGGAGATGGTTCCCACGGGTTACGACGTGAAGGTCAATTTGGTTGGTGAACCGTATTGTGAGATGACGATCCATAGAATTTTAGAGCCACTTGTTCGAGGAAGCTTAAGCGCTTCGCATTTACTTTCTACTCGTAATACAGCTCTTGTTGTAATTCCAGCATCTCCCATTGATAATGATGAATTTCGTTTATCTTTAGTTTGGTAGATAGCGATCCAAAAAAATAACTAGCGCTTAGCTCTTTTACTGGGAGGAGTGTAGCCGGTGTGAGTGGACGGTGGAACTATCGGAACGGGCTCATAAATGGGTTTTGGAGTAGGTAAGTTGACTGAATTTGAGCTAATAGAGGTATAGGGGAGGGAAGAGGATTCTGAGTTGTGTTGAGAAGACGTGATTAAAAAAAATTGGAGAGGTTGAACCTTTGTTTTTTGTGAAAGAAAAATAGAACATTATTGAATTTATAATAAACAGAAGCCCTAGAAATAGATGGAAAAGAATGATAATGATAAAAGAAATGAAAGCCAAGAAAAAAATAACCAACAACCAGAAACAGGAATGGTTGTAAAAAAAACGTAAAAAATTGGTTATAAAAAAATCGAAAATAGTATGAACCAAAAAAAATAAAATAAGTAGAGACAAAGAACATCATATAATAAAGTGATATAATACTATATTGCCAGGTTAGAGGTCTGAATTTCAATTCTGGCACTCAAAACAAATTGATGAAAAAAAATTATTTTAAAGACTTCTTGAAAGAAAATAACTGTAGATCTTTTAAAGATAAAATTCCCATTTCTCTTCGAAGTTTATAAAAATATTTTTCATTTAAAGATTTTGTAAATATATCTGCTAGTTGATTTTCAGAAGATACAAATTCCAACCTAACTAAATTCTTTTCAATATTATCACAAAAAAATGATGATGTATGTCAATATGTATAGTTCGTAAGTGATTGACAGGAATTTTAGATAAGTTTATAGCACTGGTATTATCAAAGAAAATAGTAGATTTAGATAAATTTACACCAAAATCTTGAAGTGTTTATTGCATGTAAATGACTTGAGCACATGCTAAAGCAGCAGAAATGTATTATGCCTCACAAGCCGAAAGTGAAACACAATTTTGTCTCTTACTAAACCAAGAGACTAAGCATTGTCCAATGAAGTGAAAAGTCTCACTAGTACTTTTTCGATCCGTCCGACATCCTCCAAAGTCAGTGTCACTATATGAAACCAACTCAAAAGGACATTCTTTTGGTTTTGCTTAGATAACGCAATATTCATTTCACTGCGCATATGTGATTCTTTAGAATTTGTTTGACATAAAAAAACACTCATCATTATGTCACGTCTACAAGCAGCTAAATAAAATAATGATCCAATTATACTTCGATATAATTTTTGGTCGACACTTTTGCCATCTTCATCTCTATGGAGATGTATCGTTGTACTTATTGAAGTTGGTTTGGCAGAAGTATTTTCCATACCAAAGCGTTTAATTATATTATTACAATATTTTTCTTGATTAATAAAAATTCCATTTTCTAATTGTTTAATATGTAAACCAAGAAATAAGATAATTCTTCCATATGTGACATTTCAAATTCTTTGGTCGTTACTTTTGATAATTCCTGACATAATTTTTTATTTATAGAACCAAAAATAATATCATCTACATAAATTTGAATAATTAAAATATCCTTTTTAGTTCTTTTACTGAAAAGAGTTTGATCAATCTTTCCAATTTCAAAACAAGAATCTATTTGATAACTTTTAAGACATTTATAACAAGCATGAGGTGCTTGGTTTAACCGTATAAGGCTTTCTTAAGTTTTTAGACGTGGTCTGGAAACTTTTCAGGTGTGAATAAAGAAGGTTGTTCAACAAAAAACATTTACTTTTATATAACCATTTAAAAAGATACTTTTAACATCCATTTGGTAAAGCTTAAAATTAAGAAAACATGCAAAGGGCAGTAAGATACGTATTGCTTCAAGTCGTGCAACTGGAGCAACGTTTCTTCATAGTCAATTCCTTCTTCTTGATTATATCCTTATGCAACTAATCTAGCTTTATTCCTAGTTATATTACCTTGTTTATCTGCTTTATTTTTGAAGACCCATTTAGTACCAATGATTTTTTGATCATTCGGTCCAGGAACTAGTTCCCAAACTTCATTTCATTCGAATTGGTTTAGCTCTTCTTGCATAGTTATAATCCAATAGTCATTAGTAGAGACTTCTTTTGCATTTTTAGGTTCAATATTGGAAAGAAATGCTACATGGCCCATTTGATTAAGTTAATTTCTAGTACTAACATGTGAATCAATTTCTCCTATAACATTTTCTACTGGGTGATCTCGTAGAATCCGAGGAGATTTTAATTCATTTTCATTATGAATAATGTTTTCATCTTCTTCAAAATTATGAACAATGTTTTCATCTTCTTCAAAATTATTTTGAATAACCGTATTTGTGACCGTCTCAAGTATTATTCCGTCATTCTCAAAAAATTTGTTAAATTTGAAATTTTAATCGAATGAAACGTGAAGTGTTTCTTTGATTGTTTTTGTTCTTTTATTGAAAATTCAATAAGTTTTTCTTCGTTCTGAATACCCTACGAAGATTCCTTCATTGGATTTTGGATAAAATTTTCCAAGCTGATCTTTTGTGTTTAAAATAAAACATTTTGGACCAAAAGTTTTATAATGAGAAATGTTCGATTTTCTTAGATGAAAAAGTTCGTATGAAGTGTGTTTTGTTAAAGGTTGGATGGAAACACGATTCAGAACATAGCAAGCAGTTGCTACAGCTTCTGCCCAGAAATGTTTCGGTAATATGCTTCCATTAAATAAAGTTCTTGCATATTCTTCTGAAGTTCTTTTTTTCCTTTCTACAACTCCATTTTGTTGTGGTGTTCTAGGAAAAGAAAGATTATGATAAATTCCCTTTTTATTATCAAAATGTTCAAAAGCTTCATTTTCAAATTCACTTCCATGGTCACTTCTAATATTTTTAATTTTTAGTTTTTGAGATTTTGAATTCTCTTTGCGAAAATCTTGAAATTTTCAAAAGTATCACCTTTATTTTTCATAAAAATGGTCCAAGTATATCTTGAGAAATCATCTACTATAACAAACACATATTTGCTATGGTTTATAGACTGAACTTAAGTTGGACCAAAGAGATCCAAATGCAATAGTTCTAGTGGTTGCATAATAAAAATATTTTTCTTTGATTTAAAGGATGATTTTGACAATCTTCCTAATTGACAAGCATCATAAATATTGTTTACTTTAAAATTCATTTTTGGTAAACCTTTTACTAAATCAATTTTAGATAATTTATTTATAGCTTTGAAATTAATATGACAAAATCTTTTGTGTCATAACCAAGGATCATTTTCTTTGGCTATTAAACAAATATTTATATTGTAATTTATATTCATATTCATAACATAAATATTTTTATCTCTTAAACCTTCAAAAATAAGATTTTTATTTTGATCAAAAATGCTACACTTATTTTTAGAAAATTATATATTGAATCCTTTGTCACACAATTGGTTGATACTAAGTAAAAATGGTTTAAATTTTTAACTAATAAAACATCTGTAATAAGAGGTAAATTAGATATACCGTTATTGCTCACATCGCCTTTGCCGATGACATATCTTTTGGTATTATCTCCATATGTACAAGAACTCCATTTGAGAAGATTACATTCATTAGCATCCCTTTGTTTCCTATCATGTGTTTTGAGCAACCAATGTCTAGTATTCATTTCCACTCTTTTTAGGTGGTACCTGCAAAATACAGAATTAACATTGGTACCCACCATTTTATTTTGGGTCATAAGAGTAAGATCTTAGGAAGCCAAACCCAAGAGGGTTTAGAATTCCTTTTGAAAATAAAATCTTTGTTTTAATAAACAGTTTTTATAAACAGTTTTTATAAAAGATTTTATATACTTATTTCTAATCAAAAAGTTATTTGTTTTAGGAACCCAAATTTTAATTGATTTGGTAAAATTTGAAATTGAACTTGGTTTCTCAACTTTATTATTTCTTTTATTTAAAGAATTCTTTTTCTTTGGAATAATTTCAGAAGATTGCTTATATTCTTGTCCTCTTTTATTTGAAGCAGTTTGAGAATTTTCTATAATTTTGGAAAGATTATCTTTGCCATTATTAAAATTAGAGACATATTTGGTAATATCTTCTAACTTTGTTTTAAGGCTAGAGTTATCTAATTTTAAAATCTTGATATTTTCTTTAAGATCGTGTTTTTTAATTAATAGAGCACCATTCTTTCCTTTTGTGTTTCTATCTCTTGACTTAGCATAGATAGTTGAGATGTCATATTAGAAATCCCGTACTACTTCCAGTCCAAACTCCTTCTGGAATTAAAGCTAGCAACCATCACTTAACCCGGAGGAACAGGTATTACACCGCCTGAGCAACCGAACATGACTTGACCGCCTAAGCAATAGAACAGGTCTTGTAGTACACCCTTCCTATAATCTTTTCCTCAAGAATGATGTGTATAATTGTGTGTGTATGAAGAATAGGAAGATTAGTATTGCTTGAAGAATGTGGAAATGGGATCGTAAGAAATGATTATATAGAAATTTCTAAATAATGAATCAAGATTGCAAAGCACTATAGATCAAGAGAGATTAGAAAATTAGGTGATTTGAACATTAAAACAAGAGTGCTTTTATAGTATATGATGAGCTACAATCTCTGGAAATGGATGCAATACTCCAGAAAGAAGACAACTTTTGGATCAATGGAAGCGTCCATTCAAAAAATGTGACCGTTGCAGGGTTTAGTCGACTAAACTTGCTTGGTCAGTCGACTGAATTTAAGGTGCACAAAAATCATGCACAGACTCAGTCGACTGGCCAGATGTGTTTAGTCGAACGGTTCGTGTAATATATTAAAAAAATTACAATGACTCAGTCGGTTGGTACCGCTTGGTCAGTTGACTGAGTACTGCTTTTTTGTGTAATGAAATAAATGTGTGTATATTTGAATTTGAAAAAAAATGAATGCATGTTTTTTAATTGAATTTGTGAGTGATGAATCTTGAGGAAAGATTTTAACAAAGCACCAACTAGACTCTATAAGTGTGTGTGTGTGTGTGTACTTATCGACTCTTGTTTAAATTCATAACTATACGAACAATATATTGAGTTGATGAGTCCGAATGTTGTCGTAGTCGAAGATTCGTGAATTGTTGTGTCTTGTCAGCTATCAAAATCTATGATCCAACAAAATTGGTATGTGCCAGCTGCATCAACAGACTAATTGATTAGTATGTTATGAATCGGGGGAAGCATATAAAGTATGCTATAATGTACTCTTTTTTCCTTCACTAATATTTCCCCTAGGTCTTTGTTATTAAGGTTTTTAATGAGGCATTATCTTGATCCAGAAGTATCAACCCTCATGATAACATTGTAAAACATGTTACCTAAAGATGAAACAAAATTGCACTCTTATTTATGATTTTTCCCGTTGGGTTTTTCATAACAAGATTTTTAATGAGACAATTACTCTTATCGTCTTTGCATGCGCAAATTCAAAGGGGTGTTGTAGTATATACAAATAATAATAAGGGCAGATATGCTAAATGTTAAAGGACCTTACTCTAATATTCATTCCATATATAGTCTATAAATAGAAATCGCTTGTATTTTATTTGAGATAAAGAACAAATAAAAATGCCCTCTCTAATATCTTGTGTTCTTATTTTATTTTATAACACAAATCAGATATAACACCTATGCCACAGGATTATTCAATATAATATACACAGTTGGAACTCTAATCAACCGAGATATCATATCCTATTCGTTTTATATGAGTTGAATCTGTTGTATAAATTCAAATCAATATTTGAAATTGATCATTTACGAGTTGAAAGGTATTTCTAATAATACTTATAAGAAAGCTTAAGTCATATTTCCATCTTGTGAATCCGGAAGGATTGCATGCTGATAAATCTCATAAGTGGATTACCCTCTACATAGACTAATCCGCCCTAGTAGGTCATCCCAATCTATTTCAAAGTGCATCCATACTTATTATCGCTACAGGCATCATAACTTTACTAACTTTGTTTTATAAGCAAACAACTTTGCAGCTTAAATGCTTACTACTTTTTATACTACTATAACTATAGAAAACATCTCATATGAAAACATCTATAAAATATAGTTGGAAAAATAAGGTACAAGAGACGGAATTCAAAGTGCGTTTATAGCGACTATCGCCATATGGACAATTCCATATTCATTAAATATTCAGTGTCATTCAATCACATAAACCAAGGCCTTCCAAGGCACAAATAATATGCTTCCCAAAACATACACATATGGGTTTATAACTTTACTTAGGCTCTATTATTATTAATAGGAAGCAAAAATCGTTAAAAAAAAATTCATTCAAGAGGTGAGATAACTCAGTTTTCAAGCTATTCAGTCACGTCCTAGCAACAACACAACCTCGTATCTTTGATCCACTCGCACACGAACAAGGATAGAACAAGCCTTAATATTGCATGAATAAGAGAAGAAGGGACCTAGAGTGCACGGCTAAGCTCGAGACACCCTAAAATGGGTTTGGCCTTGGTGTGGATGGGGAGATTTGCTCCAAATTTTCTAGTTCCAAGATGATGGAAGTTGATGATATGTTATATTATGATGATAGCAAGAGTTTAGAGGAGTTTTGACTTGGGTAGAGGTGTAATGATTTGTGAACTCTGTGAAGAGAAAGAAGCGTACGAGTTTGGATTTTTGGTTTGTGAATTAGTAATTAAAGGAATGGAGCTAAGGGTGTGCCTTGTGCCTTTATAGACTTGTAAATTGGTGGCAAATGACATGGAAACCCTCCTCTAGCCATACCTTGAAGGACCTCCACATTTCCAGGCCCAAACATCTACTTGCTTCACACCATACTCTGAAAATGTCTCCTCGTTAATTCCGTCCTTTATGTACTTTTTCTAGAAGCATTTAGGTTAATTAATTTCCCTTAGTAAGATGGAAGATTTAAATACTTGTTAATGTGTTCACATGTATATTACACAAGTCTAAAGAATTTAAACAACTTTTGTTTGAATACAAAGTTGATTTTTAACAAAATATTTTTCGGTCACATTTTCAATATTTATTCCAAGTATATATTTTTGTAAACACGTTTCACAAATAAGTTTTCTAACTTTAGTTATTAATTAAAAAGTGTTTAACAAGGTTATAAAATTATATTTTCAATATTTAACTATTTTTCAAAAGTGAGATATTCGAAAATGAAGTGTTCGAATTTACTGATCATTATAGTAGCTTTCTGATATCAACCACAAGTTTATATTTAAATATATTGTCAACTCGACAGGAGAAAGAAACAACAAATATTAAAATATAAATTTATGGCTGATAGTAGAGTGCTGCAAAATGGTGCTAAATAAAGAGAGTCATTGACCATATATATGTGGGGGGGATGTGATTTTTGAGTTTCTCATACTAGACTTATGTCTGACTTGTGGTTTTATCATTTCCTTAATTGCACGAGTGTTCTTTCGAGCAGTTTGAGAAAGACAGTTTCTTTGATATTCTTTAAAGCTTCAGGAGACGAGTTGGGTGCTTTCATTTGGCTATTATATTATTTTATTTCTGCTGCACTACTATTATGTGTATATTAGTATTTGTGAGGACGAGTTGTTATAACTGTCCAAGCTGATGATAGTACTTGGAATTGTAAGTCTGAAATGATATATATCTTAAAGTAGCATTTTGTATTGTCTTTTGATGTTATATTTCCGTTCCATTGTGAGATTCTGATGTGTTGTTTTATTTTTTCATGTTCTTTTTATTTTTATTTTACACTAACAATCCGTCTATCCAACACTAGAGTATTCGATATATAAATATCATGGATGTACTAGTGTCGATATTTGATGGTCCAAAAGACGGATCGTTCCAGTTCTCATATAGTTATACATGTTTACACTTTACACTTATATGCTCCAGTTAATTACTTAATTATTATATTTACCCTTGTTTGGATAGACTTGAAGAATGGAGACTGAAGTTGGAGAATGGAGACTTGGAGTTAACTTTGTAGTTGTCGTATTAATGTATTCCTATTATCCGTTTGGAATTTGGACTGAATTACTAATGTAACGTAATCACCATAACAATGCTTGTAATGTATGAACTAAGAGCAGAAGTAAATCTAAAACCATGATTATTTGCATGTATATGTAATGCTTGTAATATATGAACTAAAAGTCTAAAACTGCAACTATTATTTGTTTGCACGTATACATGTTGTAATTTGATCGGTTAACCGGTTAACTAAACCGGTTAATCGCGGTTAGTTTCAACATATTCGATTGGTAGAGCGGAACCAAAATTAACAAACAACCACTGTTTTGCGTTTATTGAAAATTTTAACCGATTGAATCGGGTTAACCGACCATGCTTCCGCTGTCCACGACACAACTTCCTATTTATCACCTTTTATGATCCTTCATAATTTCTAACAATTTAACTTGCTTTTATTGTTCCGACCCTTCAGATTAATCACCCTTTGATTTCTATTGTTACTATCACGTCATTCTCTACAAAGGTTTACCATTAATAAATGAGGAGATTGATCAAGCTATGATTCATCTTTTACATTCATCTATTGTACACAAGCAAATTAGGATTTAAGGTTAATTGGGATTTATCGTTATGACCTTTATGGCCGGTTTTCCAGAGTTCCCCTAAAAGCACTCCACCATGAATTGCTTCTCGTGTCCAACTTGGGTATTATTTTTTCCATTACGAAGTAAAAATTTTACTTGGCTCTCATGAAGCAAGCGATCACCATCTATGATAGCAATTTTCAACTGTTTCTAATATCATTTTGAACCATTTTCATCCAAGGACTTTATTTAGCACTATAAACGGATCAAATCGGACCAGATGAAGGATTTCCATGTCCTGTCTTACAAAATAATCGAACAAATACGGACCAAACAAGGTTTATATTCAAACGTTGTTAACGGACAATGTTTGAACAGTAAAAAAACATCGAACATTTTCTAACTGATATATTTTCATGTAGTTTTTCTTGTCCTAATTCGCGTCTTAAATGAAAATCGTATAAACACGGGCCTATGGAGCAAACCCCTTATGGGCTCAGACCGAATCAAACGTCCGACAAATTCACACCCTAAACTTTATTATAGCAGCATTGCCATAAAAGCGTCGGAGTACCAAGTTGCAGCATATATGGCACTAGCGTAAATTGCTTGGTATTAACTGGAATCATTCAATGTTTTATAAAACCTAAAAAAGTGCCTATGTCCCTTAAGTAAACAACAAATGATGGTATATCTGAGTCATTTCTGTCTTAATGACCAAAAAACTTTCCTGCATAATATACATACTTTCAGGGCGGTCAAGAATGTCATAGAAAACGGCAAGTACCATGTCAAAATTAGTACAATAAGCATAACACATCTAGCTGTAGCATCAACATACACAAATTATAGAAGCGAAACAATAGGAACAAAAGACGCAATTAAAGCATACAAGTGTAACCAAATCTTCCTCTTCTAACACACCATAAACACATCGATACAGAAATATTCCAAAAGCTGCATATTGATTCGTTTACCACATCATTGATAAGAATGCAATGTTGTCAGTACCTTCTCCTTGGAGGACTTCTGGAGCGACGAGCACGAGGAGGCGATCTGCATGTTAAAAAAAATGGATGTGGTGTGTATTTAACAAAGGCTGAATGATTTACAGAATGCAATGGAGAGAGTGTATTATGTAACCAGTACCTCCTAGAGTTTCTGCGCTTGAAGGACCCGTTGCTGAATGCCCAGTCGACTTGGATGGTTTGTGTCAGTAGCTCAGCTCCGTTCAATTCTGCAATTGCAGCTTGTGCTTCTTCAAAGTTCTCGTATTCGATAAGGGCATACCCCTGAACACCATCAAACAAACCACTAAGATTGCAGATTATGATATATGATTTTAAGACGTTCATGGTTTCGTAAAACATCAGTAAATGTTATCTTTTTAAAACGGTTTGCTGTCCTGTTTCGAACTTGTGTTTCTCCACTCATGTTTCGTGCATGTTCTATTCCTGCTCTAGTTTCTACATTGGACTTCCGAATTCTGACTACATTGGTATTGAAGACGTACTCGTCTATATCAATTTAGCAACAATCACCCTCAAACTTTAAGTAGATTCATTGTATATACCACTAGTGAACCTCATCATCATTTCACAGCTTCCATAGTTTCTATCTTGACATCTTGTAGTTTTTTACAACACTTAAACCAACATATATCACTCCAGTATATCACACGGCATCAGAAAATAAACATATAATTCTTGGGTGTTGTTATTGACGCTCTAATTTTGGGTATGAGTAAGCCAAATATTATGACCACTCCATACAAAATTAAATTGCTATGAGGGGTACACATCCTATTGATAAAACATATATTTTTACCTCTTTTGCCCTTACTAAAACATCAAACCTTGCACACTTTCATACTTTCATTTACTTTTTCCTTCGTTTTAAAAAAAAAATAACGGCGAGAACGAAAAATTCATCTCAATCTTCACAATCGTATCCAAGTTTTGCTAAGAAGGCGATGGAAAGGTAATTTTTTTAATCCAATTTACTGCGCATTTTTTAATGGTGATATAAATCAGGGTTAAAATTGAATGCTTTCTTGTGTATGAATCAACCTTGTCTCTTATCATTTGACGATGATTAAGAAAAAATTAGGATAAATAAATAAAAAGACAATTAGGTCAATTTGATTGTAATTTTATGAGGGGGCTAGTTTGATTAGTACCCTTCATGCTAAAAAAATACTTTTTGAAAAATACTTTAAAATCGTAAATCATAAACTTCAAAATGGGATTCAAGGTGTTAATCGTGAACTTTAAATTTTATATCGAAACTAGATTTGAGTTGTGGATCGTAGATTCAAATGATTCATATTTTAATGATCGTATATGCTTTCCGCTGAAAAGGTCGCTCTATGTAGGTTGTCGAATATCACTTAAGTATGTAATCATTGATTCTTCTTTTCCCAATAATATTTTGTATTTTTGAATTTGATTTCCATGTTAGAGCTTCTACATTAGAACTTAAAATTATATTTTTCCATTTTATTTCATTTCTGTTTTGTCTAGAAAACACAAAATTTAATTGTAAACTGTTTTCAGTATAGTGATCGTGATATTTTTTTTGTCTCACAGCGTTAAGTGAATAAGAATTTTCAATTGCAATTTCAATTGGGGTTGAATCAAATCATTTGCATCGAATATTAATTGTAGAGATCTGATTTGGAACGAGATTCAAGTCATCGGATATTAAGACTTTTAATAACACATCAAAAATGCTTAAACTTTAAACATAAGCTATAGATAAAAACCAAGAAAAATGCACAAACTTAAACCCCATAAAATTTATTACATAGTTTATCTAAGAACAATGAAAACTGTCGAGAATTCAACTAATTAAATACACATTTTTACATGCTAATTATTCAAGTAGATGTCAATAAAAATATTAGAATCCACATTTATTTCTTTAACTTATTCAACAATATTCAAACAAATAACATATATGATAAAAGGAAAACATTTTAAATAAAAATTGGAGACAACTAAATAATTAAAATCAAAGTTTTAAAACGCGAAAGCTTATCCAAGGCATTCTTTTACTCGCAAGGTGAGGCATAAGCCTCAGGCACGTCAATTTTCAAGTAAAAATTGAAGCGTAAGTTATTACTAATTTATTATTATTAATTTTTGATAAATACATTAAAGTTAACAGTATAAATACTTAACTTTAAAAAGTTCGGCCCTAATCATTCTTTAATATTCATTAGTAAAAGTGTAAAAATAATTGAAACTATATATGAATAAAATTTAGACACTTGATTAGTATACGTGTGTTTGTGTGTGTTTGGGTGGGTGAGATTTAATCTTCGCAATAGTTGCCTTTTTTCCTACCTTTATTTGTCTTCAATTTTTTTCTACATTTTGAAAATGATCTTTGATTAGATCTAGTTGAATCGATCTCAATTACAACAGTAGAAAATAATACAAGCTATTATTTATTTTTTCTTTTACAAACTCAAATCGATCCACAAAAATTATTTGAAGATTTAGAGATGTCGACTCGGAAATTTATTTCAAATAACAATGAAAAAATCCATCACGTAACTCTCGATCGTTGTTTCAAACAAAAATAGTCTTACTTAATCATGTTGATACTAGAATTCAAAAGTAAAAAAAAAACTTACTTCCAATTTCTTAAATTTTGTTCTTTTTTATTTTTCATTGAACAATTGAAGTTTAATAACTTTTGTTGCTACCAATATTTAAAACTAGATGTAAAAAATTTCTTGAGTCGTATACATCAACAATTTAAAGCATGTGAGGCATGTACGCTTCGCATGCCTCGGGTTGTTGAGGCGTAAGTCTTAAAGGTAAAAAGGCTTTTGAGGAAAGCCTCGAGGTATTTTATCTTTCATTTCCTCAAAAAGAGCATCGAGGCGGGTATTTTAAAACACTGATTAAAATGCATGTTCAACAACAACGACAACTAAGCCACTATTACCAAAAAAGTTGAAGTCAACTATAGATGGGACCCCAAAACTAAAAGACAAAGGCAATTTAAAAGTCATAATAGCAATATAATAATAATAATAACCATGATTATAATACTAAAATAAAGTCAAATAAGTAAATAAATGATAATATTAATAATAACCAAGTAAGATAAAAATAAAAATAAAATAACAATAAAAATATATTAAAAAAACCATGATGATAATACTAATAGTAGTAACAGTGGTACTAATAGTAATATTGACGGAAGACCAAACACTGCATCCTAGGCTTTTATTCACTAGCCATATAGCCTAAAACTTATAACACTTCCTTATAATAGTTAAGGCGCTAAGGCGCAAAAAGGAACATTTTTTGAGCCTTGGGCTTTTATGCGTGCCTTACATACAAGATTAATATACTATTTTACTAACTACAAATTAATTTTTAAACCATATTTTATAATACATTTAACAGTTTAAAATTTTTATTTAATTATTTTGTAAATTAAATTTTGAATTTTGCAAAAAGGCACTTCAAACTGCAAAAAGACGCAAACCTTGAGTGTTGAACTTTTTTGAGCCTAAGCGTGCCAAGACGCGCACCTTAATAATTATGCACTACCCTTAAGTCAACCTTAAGCAAAAAAACTCGTAATTTATGGTTCATGTACGTGGATCGCTAACTTCCACGAGCTCCTATCTAACACCAACTCTTCGGATATATTTCAACCATTCGAGTCTTTTTTCACTACTTCCTCTCATGTCAACCTTAGTCGACATCTACCTCTCTTTGAGCATTTCATGTGGCCTATAATTCCACGCGCACAAGTGCCTCGAGAGGCCTCCGTTGAAGATGTCCAAACCATCTTAAGCGGCGTTGGACTAGCTTTTCCTCAATTGGCTCTTCTCCAATTAATAAAATGTCCAACAAAAATTAAAAAAAAAGCAATCGAAATGTCCAAGAAGCCCAATAACACATGATAGCACCAAGTATTGCACCTCCAAAACTATGCATGATTGGGTTGTCATATTAGATGCCCTTACAAATAATCACCATATACGCAACCCCTATAAACATACCTGACAACAATACTCAGGTGACCAAGCCTAACAAACATGAAGAAGTACATTGCAGAAATGCTCTCTAAAAATATCCATACGATACACCAAAATAATTGAAGCATAATTTAATGTAGATGTATCTTTTTAAGAAGATTATATAACGAAGTAACTCTTCATTTTATTAATTTAATGAAGAAAGGCCTTCCTTACATCATGATTGAGGAATAAACAAGTTCCACAATTTTGAAAAATTTAACATCTACTGACTATTTTGCACATAAACGTAACAAACAAGATATACCCAAGCACACATTCATCTTATGTTTGGACCAAAAATCTATCACCCACTAAGACCAACATGTTAGGAATTAGTTAATACGCAAACGCTTTAATTTTTATCCGAAATTCGCAACAATATAGACTGTGTCTGCATGCAACCACCAAAAACAACAATGGATTAAATTAACATTATTGACTATAAACACCACTTATGCATCCAAACGGTTACTGATTTTGGCTATTGCTTGTCTATAAGTGAGTGGGTAAAGCTTAAGATGGAAAAATAAGTTGCAACTGATATTCTTATGGTTGAAAAAGTCAATGATATATGAATTATTTATGATATTCTTATTATTTCATTAACATAAACTAGAAATTTTCAGAATAAATCATAAACAATCAACATAAAATGTATTTCCATCATCCGCATGAAGTAGCATCTCAATGAGGAGATTCCAAGGAAGTTTTATCGAAAGAGGAAATTGGTAATACCTTCTGACACGAATCCACTTTCTCCTTGGAAATTAAATGTGTACATATTCATGCGCATGCATCCTTATTTATTTGTAGTAACTAAACAAGTGGGCACAAAGTAATCCTCAAAATGAAAAGGGAGCATGTAAAATAGTCAGTCTTTTTTAAACAACTTGGGCCGGAATTCCTATTTCATTGTTCTATGCTTAAAAGGACAATAGCACTGCTGCGATAAAAGATGTTTACTAAAACAATCTTATAGCAGAAAAGATGACATAGGGAACAACGTCAAGAAAACATCATAACAGCAACTATCAATCAATACTCACTGACAAATAAGAACATGGTAGTAAAAGCCACTATGGACCTTCAAATCACGCAACTAACCTTAACAAATCCAGTACGACGGTCAAGATTGAGATGCAAACTTTTAATGTGACCATATTCACGAAAGGCATTGTGAATGTCATCCTCCTGTGCTTCCTCATGTACACCCGTCACCAGCACTATCCACCCCTCTATTGCTGTTTATCAATTCATATATAGCTAATTAATAGCCAATAAAATTCAAAAAATTACACTGAAAATTATTAGGTAGGCACTAAAAGGCAAAAATGTTGACATCATACACCGTTGTGGACCAGGCCCGCCTTCGGCAGAAGACAGAGAGTCAAAGTTGGAGGAGGCAAGTCGACTTTTGCGGTCAGCTGCAGCTTCAGACTCGCGGAAGCCTCTTCCTTTTGTCTTTCTGTTGTCAGACCCCCCGCCGGTGATGGCAGATCTGAGTTTCGGAGGGTTTGGATCTGCGGTGGCGCCTGCGTTGTCGTCGTCCATGAGATCGTCTTCTTCGGGTTCGAAATCTATCGCTTCAACCATGTCTGTCGCCATTAATTTTGGATTAATTGGTTGATGGTAAGGAGTAACAGAAAATTAGGTTTTGGAAATAGCATACGAAGCTCGGAGGGTTTATAGACGAGGAACATAAAATAATCGATATGGGCCTTATTCTGTTACTAAATCAGTCCAATCAATATACATACTGTCAAAACCCAAATCGGTAGAAGAATATACCCGATCCAAAGTTTTAAGTGAGCTTACTTTAAATTTTCTTTTTCTCTCTTTTTTTTTATTTTTTTTATTTTTTTTTTATAGTTACTTTTAGTGAGAATTTAGGCTTACGTCCATGTTTTAAAAGATCATGAGCTTTGCACCCATCTTATAATTGTAAGCCAAGTTTCTCCTTTTGTCTTTCGTGTAATATTTCTAGTTTAACTTTTTTTTAATAAAATCAAACTCTCCAAAGTACTGCTTAAAAATTACTTGAATGTCACGTATTTCAATCCCAATGTTGAAATTAAACATGACTTTATTTTAAACATAATATTTAATGCGTAATAAAGTCATGGGGCCAAATCTGAGCTTGTATACATTTTCTTTATTTTTATTATTTTCAGTTTATTGATGTCTTTTATATTTTGAGGATGATCAAATGTATCGATTATAATATATGTTCTATGTGATATTCTTTTACACACATATATTTAATATTCGGCTTATTTAGCAATAGTTGAATCAGAGAATACTGATATGAGCATGAAAGTTGTATAGCAGGGAAATCAAATAATAAAACAGTGATTTGCTTTAAGAGAGATTAGAGGCACTTATGGATGGCGTAGGTGTATATTTGATGAGTTGCAATGTTTGAAAATGACTCTGGAATGAAGAAAAATGACAAAAGAGACGAGATTCAACATAGAACAATGCAAGAAGAAGAAATTTTAAAAAGCACGCCACGCGATTTACATAGGTCGACCGTGCCTTCCACAAGTCGAGCCGTGATCTTCCATGGGTCGACATGTAGACGATACACGAGGTGACATGTGCAAGCAAATGTTGATCTTTGTTTATTTTTTTCCTTGTCTAGTCTTATACTTCTTCATTCGACATTTTCTAGGACTTCGAAAAGTCCTAGTAAATTCTCAAAAATAATTTAAGATGTTAGAATATTGTGTCGGTTTGGATTAATTTAGAGATCATTTGTGGGGTTTTAGCAAATCCAAACTAAAAGGACTCGCTAAATAACATGCTTGACTTTTGTATCTGTTTGTCTGAATTCTAGTGTTTCTTCAAAGTTGTGTTATGGTAGATCTGTTAACTTCATTATATGTCTTTGAAATCTTGTTATCCATTCCATATATTCGTTTGATTTATTTCGATATTTTTCATACATTCGACTTTGTTGTATATTAAACCTCCCCTTTTGGAATTATTGTCCCTCCTAAACTAATGTAAAACCCTATCAGTATGTCCAATTTTTCTTCCCCTTTTGTCATCTACAAAAGGAGTAAGTTAAAATATTGGACAAGCAGAACAAATGATATGGACTCAAAACATGTCATGGTACATGAAACATCATTAGACAATAATAAATAGTAGTTTTCATAAACATGGAACACAAATGTCATAAAAGATGTTAACAACAAAAAGTCATAACAACTATAAATGTCTAAAAATACCACGAATAAGCTGGATGTTATCAACAATCGTCACCGATGCAGAATGAAACAAACAAAATGTCGAAGTCTACAAAATGCTAAGAAACTGCTGTTGGATCAGGTGCATCGACAGTGGCAAAAAATTGAGAAATTCAAAACAAATCTTTTATTAATTTGCACAATATCTTATTTTGTGTTTACATAAACAATGTATTTTTCACTAAATCATATTTAGTGACTTTAATAAAAGGGTTTTGTGCATTAATTTCGGGTTGATAAATTTACATTATAACATTGTGTTTGTATAATGTGATGTGTATTTACTAAGAGTTAGATCCAATGTTATATTAGTTTAATTTACTCTACTTTGCGTTTTAATTTATCAAGGGTTTGCGTTTACCACAAAAAACATGGTAAGTATCATAAATATAACACATTGTTTTGTTTTTATATAACGGGTAAATGTCACATTTTAATAAATAATCATTGGGATCTATGGTTATTTTATTTACAGTAAGTTAAGAAGAGTTTATAATTTAGCACGAGATAAATAATTCATGTGGTCAATAACAAATACACATATGCATATCTAAATGAGTTTTAATTGTCGAATATTAATTAGTTTAATATGATATTTTACATTCATTAGATAAACACATAGTTAAATATATAAAAAGAAGGGGCATTTCACCAAAAGAGCAAACTTTGCAGTCCAATTAGTTTCTAGGACACGCATTCAAAGAAATCACTTTCAAGACCAAAATCAGCAGAATAATTACTTTCAAGGACAAAGTCATTGGTCCAATTACTTTCAAAGACATAATTTCATAAGTTTTTAGGCCCTAAAAACTAATTATTTTGTATTTTATCCTTGAAAGTAATTATTTCAATTGTGTGTCCTAGAAACTAATTCCACTTGCTAAAGTGGCCCTTGTGGCTAATTTCCACTAAAAGAAAAATATTTAAAAAAAACCGGTGAAGAAATTATGTATATCTAATTTTGTTTTTCTATTATTTATTTAAACCATAGTATAAATAAATGTTCATATATGTATAAACCTTTATTTTTAATTAAATAGTACAATATATATATACACACGCGCTATTATATTATTATTGAGTTGCATTTCAAGGAATAGAACCCCATGAGCATTTTGTGAAATGAAAGGGCACGTACAATTAGGGCTGTTACGGTTGAATCGTTCAACCGCTCAACCGCACCAACCGTTCATGCGGTTACCGTCTACAACGGTAACGGTTACAGTAACGGTTGAAGAATTTGAAAATCGCGGTTAACCATACCAACCTTACATGATTTTTTTGTGTTATATTTAACATTAAATATAAAAATTAGTAATTTAAGTTAAAAGAACAGCTTGAAAATTAATAATATGTGTCTAAATGAACTAATAACATGCGCATTCAAATCGGTCGTTTTATAAACAAATAAATAAATTTGCAAAAACCAATTGGAGCTATATTAATTTATCACCAATAATGCATATAATTGATAATATATGTATGACATGCTTCAAGATCGAAAATACGACGTTTAACCATCATAAACGGTTGCGGTAACGGTTATAAGAATTTATAACTGTCAACAACGGTTACAGTTACGATTGATAGTGATAACGACGGTTGCCGCAACCGTAACAGCCCTACCTACAATGTTTCTTTCAATTTTGTGCCCAACTTCTATCCTTCCTAATCCTCTAACTCTCGATCCTTCTCTTTTATTATTTCCAATTCTTCCTTTTTGTCCGTCGTTTTACCCTCACAAACAATATTGTTTCTCTATGGGTTAACGTAAGCCTTAAGCCACTTGCTCTCTCCCAAAAAATACTTACTGCACTTTCATTTCTATTTGTTGGACCAGCGAATCGATTTTCTTCTTTCTTCTAATCGATCTCCTGAACCCATCTCGAAGATCAAATGCGTGAAGAAGGTGCTACACAAGATCTAATGTAAATTTCCTTTCATTTGGATTGTTAGGGTTTTTCTAATTTCTACTTCATTACTCCAATGTCGATACAAATGTTAGAATAATATTAATTTTAATAACTTGTGAATCTATGTATTCCTTTATATATTCTGAATTGTTTTCGTATGACTACACTAGTATTTTATTTTAGGAACCATTGAACACCATCTCCTTTTATTGCCAATGAACAAAATGTTGCTAAAAACAGATTGCATGAAATAGAGTCTATCAAGGTGAATCTTTTGCAGTTAGTTTCCAAACCTTTTTCTATTGGTAAATTTCCTTTAATGTGCACATGTTGTTGGAGCCAAGGCAAGCTGTAGGCGCTAGATAATTTTAAAATCTAAATGGTGGGGGAAGGTTTAGCTAGATGGTAAGAAGGAACAATAATATTATATAATTCTTTATTTAATTTTTATAATTCAGAAAACTATGTTATATTTTCTTCAACTATTCAGAAATGTATTCTAAGGAACTTAGGATGACGGGATATCTTCGATACGAAAATCTTAACTTTAAACTTGAACAAGAGTGTATCATCCGTATTTTTTGCAGTAATGGATATTTGATAACCATGGTTATGCAAAGATCGTAGCTTACATATTATAAAGCTTTATTTTATGCTTACAAACTAATTTTTCGTTGAACTAATAGTTCCTTTTTGTAAAATGTGACATAAGATTCAGAACCAATCCCCTTTTTATATCACTTAATGTAATGCACTAAAGGTTTTTCAATCCAATCCTAATTTTATGGGTTGATAGTTGCATATGATTTACTACATCTATTTGTATTTCTTAGTATAACGTTGTTTTGTACCAATTTTGGCTTATGGTATAGGTCATTCGAATTGGTTAATTATATGTTATTATTCAATAATTATAAAACATTTATGCTTTACTAATGAAAATTAGTTGCAGTTGTATGCATTCTAATTCCTGATGCTCTTTATTCAAAATATATAGAAAATGTACATATGACCCTAAAGGAGGCAATGGTATCTCAATAAAGAGGTAACCTTAATTGATTCAGCCTTCTACCTTTTAAGTACCTGATGTGCACGCAAATGTGCATATTTTTATCATCATATTTATTCTTTTTAAATTAAATAAATGATCATATTGGGTATTTTGACTTGTTTAAACCAAAATTCATATTATTTGAAATTGTCATATATTCATCTTCATCCAAGGGCAAAATGGTCATTTTTGTGCGTATATTAATTTGAGAAAAATTAATTGAAAATTTGTATATATTTTTGTAGGAATTTAACCTCAAATAGAAGTGGTTTCATGAAGATATGCATGCATAAAATTAATACAAAGGAATGAAGATGGAAATAATTCAAAGTGAAGAACATGGAGGACCCCACCTACCCACCTACCTTAATGTACAAATTAAAGGCTAATGCACATGCTTTTGGAGTTAATGGCTTCATGTACACTTAATGGGGGATTAAGACATGTTAATGATTACTTGGCCTCCACACTTCCTAAGGGCCATTTTGGACATTCCCCAAAAATATGAATTAGGGTTTCATACATGTATAAATATCCATATGTTTCATGTAACCTCTCTCTTCTCTTAGTCTCTCTTAGGTCTCCTTCTCTTTATTTTAGTTTAGATCAAAAATAAAAGAAAGCTCTCTTTCTCTTTTCATGGCTACCCAGCCATTTTTATTTTATGTAATTTTCTTTTCTTTTTATGCAATGTTAATTAGTGTTTCCTCTTACTTACATGTTCATTTCCTTTCATGCTAGTAGTGTAGATTTACTTTTATGCAAGTAGAACAGTTTTCTTTTCATTTGCTTTCATTTTTCTTTCTTTTTTGCTTTCATGTTGTTGCTACATTTGTTAATAAAATGACAAATATGAGAAGCTAAACCCCTTCAATTTAGGGGTAATGAAGCTCTCTAATTAATGTAGCTTTAACATTTTGTTAATTCATGCTCTCTTTTTGTGCTTAATGATGATGATAGAAGTGGTTTTATTTGTTGTTTTTGCCTTGAATTTGATATTCTATATTGTTGACACCAAATAGGCTATGCTTAAACAATCACTAACACAAATGACTCTTCATGAATATATGATTATGGCATAAGAAAGTGATTTGAAATTAAAATTTGATGGTCTATGTTTCTGATCAATAGTTAATAGGCCATACTTAAAATAGATTTCATTTTCATTTTCTTTGTCAAGTTTCATGAAAGTTAGTAAGTGTTTTAAGGGGTGTGTTATAGTTTGATGACTTATGTTGGCTAACTAATAGCTCAAGTATGTCATACTTATGATAAACACATCAATTAAAACACTAATGACCATAAAAGAGAGATCATGATTTCATGTGTTGAGCTACATGATCTAGAGAGTGGATTTATTCTCTAAATTGACATTTAACTCTCATATTTGCATTTCTTTTCTTTTTGTTAGTTAGTTCATATTCTTATTTTCTAGCTTAAACACACTCTTGACTTTGGTATAATTTGATTGAATAGAATTTTAAAATCATCAATTCCCTGTGGATCGACCCGTATTCGCCACGTGCTACATCCGTACACCGTGCGCTTGCGCTTATTTTTAATTTCAATTCGTTCGACGGCTTTCTAACTCGATAGAACTTCCGTCGTCCGAACAAGTTTTTGGCGTCGTTGCCGGAGAATTATTGATTTTAGTTTTCTATTTTTCGAATTATTTTTGTTTGATATTTGTGTGTTTTTATTTTGTGTGTGTTTGCATTTAAAAAAAAATTGTATATGTGTTGTGTAAATTGATTTGTGTGCTTGTTTTTCTCATTTGTTTTGCATTTGCATTTCTATTTTAAAAAAAACACACAATTTCAAACCAAAAGCAAAAATATTTTATTTTTATATCACTTTGCGTTTCATTTTTACAATCATCATTGTATTTATAGCCTACACTGTTACATTGCATTCTTCTTCACTGTTTCACATTTTCAATTTGCAATTTATGTTCACTGTTTCTGCTCTTGCCCCCATAGTCCCTCTGTCCAACATCAGTTGCCACAAAACATTCCTCACATAGCAGTCTCCCCTCTTCCTGTGCAACCTGGTCAAGCCATCCCCTCCACTATTTTACTCCACCAATAACCATCTTCAGGCCTGGCACACTTCTGAACTAAATTGCCTCTGCATACAACATTTCGTCAACACACATCCACATTGCAACCAAACTGACTGTCATATCCATCATAACACCCTCTTTTGTCATCATTAGACCCCCACTACAATACAATGTATCTTCATAACACTGCCACAAATTCAACCATTTCATCTCCACCTTGCACCACCAGTCAATCACTTCCATACTCTCCGGCCACCGCATCCTCGCTATCAAACAACCAACAGAGCAAAAACTGTGCAACTCTACTTCAATACAGCACTTCAATTTCACATATCTTTCCACTTCAATAGCCAACCAGCTTCATCTGCAAACAAGCACATAGCACCGCTATCAACAATCGTAACCACCAACAAAATCACATTCCACTGCAGCTTTCGCCTTACCATCTCCTCTGATCCTCACCTCAACATTTCATACAATATCTACACCACAATCTCCTGCCAAAACCACAGCAACCACAAACCAGTCACAGGCAACATCATCAGCTCCAACACATAACCACTATTTGCAGTGCAAGCATACAATCGAATCACTTCATAACCATATCCTCTTCCAGCCTCTAACAACAATACACTGCTACCACTTTTCACTACCATTTTACAACTTTTGCTATGCTTACTGCATTCATCATTTCACAACAAATAGCAGCCTGTCATTCATCATTTCACAACGCATTTTGCCTTCACAAAACCACTAGCTTAACTGTCATATTCCACCTTCTACTCCTCCAACATACATCAGCGCTCAACAAAACTCCTTTGCAACTTCACAACATACATACATCACCAAACAATTTATCTCCACAACTCCACAATTCCACTTCCTCCTCTACAGTGCGCTATCTTGCTGCTTATACATTCCACCATCACAAACAACATCTGCTGCAACCCACTACACCCACCTTCACTACAGCAACAAAAAACGACCACATTCCCACTGACCATAACAGTTACAGAGCCTCTAATTACAATTTTCCATTCACCATCCCCTTCTGACACAGTTCAAACATTTCTGCCTCAACATCGTCACTTCATACAACCATCTTCCTCCACCACTTATCACTTCACATCACCTTTTGCTATGCCCAAACCCAATAGCGTGAACCCCTCAACCACAACCAGAGCAATTCCAGTACTACTCTTCGCTGTCAACCATTACGTGACGTCCCACAATCAATCGCAAGAATCACCTGATCGAACAACTGCGACCACCATTTCTACCTCGACCTTCCACATCTCAACGCCTGAAACGGCAGCGAACTGAAACCGCCACCTCAAATTTGCCTTTGACCAGAAAACCCACGACCGAGACCACTGCTTCGCCCAATTTCCCCGACCACATAACCTCCTTACTGCAATCGAATCTGCATCTCCTTTGATCAAGCTACCTGAACCTCCTCATACACCCCAATCACCAATCGTCTCCAATAACCACTTCCAAACTTGAACACCAAATTGCAACCCCAAGTGCGATTCCAATTTACGATTGTGATTTCGAGGATGAGAATTTTGTACTGAATTGATTTGCTGAATTGTTTGAGATTCTGCTATTCGTGAAATTGTTATTTGTGAATTTATTGGACATTGGTTTGGAAGAGGCTGCAGTTAATGATCTGTTGTTTTATGTTTGAGTTTGTGCATTTACAAACTTGTTTTGACTTGGTTTTATTTTGTGTGCTTTGAGTGTTTTGGTTAAGTTAGATTGTTAAGTAAAACCCTACTTTTAAGTTTCCTTTCAAAAAAAAGTTGTATATATCTTGCTTTATTGCTTTATTTCAGGTTGCCGAAGCAGAATTACAGAAAGAGCAGAAGTGCTTGTTAAATAAATTGCTTGATTTGAAGTGCTTGCCAAAAAAATAACAACTGCTTGCTTGCTTATAAAATTTTATGTTTTAGTTGTCTTGCATTGTTGTTTGCTTGCATTTAAAAAAAATTAAAAAAAAAATTAAAAATCAAAAGCAAAAAAAAATTCATTCTAGTTGCATTGTTAATACACGTTTTATTCCAGCTTTGCATTTTATCTTAGAATTTGATTAAATAATAACTCACTTAATTGTATATTGACAGTTGTCTTCTTTGAACAATTTAATTTCTTGGTGTCTAGGCTACGGCAGAGTAATAACCATTTATAAATATTACGGTGATTCGTAAATATTATAGTGGTTGTTCCTCTGAAGGTACTTAAACCTTCGGCTGCATTGCTATGGTGATTCGTGGTGCACCGATAACCCCTACCCGTTACCTAGCTGAGAAATATTTTTATTGATTTAAGACAGTGTGTGACTATACAATTTTGTGTTAACTTAGGATAAATCATTTATAATTAACCCTTGCATTCATTTAGTTGCATTAGTTCATGCATATTTAAAAAAAATAAACAAAAAAAAAAAATTCAAAATCCAAAACTAAAAAAATTGTAAATATTCCTTTTTCTTTGAAATTTTTAAATCCTTTTCTTTGAAATTTCAAAAAAATCCAAAAAATTTAGAAAAACCAAAATTCAAAAAAAAAAATTGAAAAATAAAAACAAAACAAAAATCGATTTTCCTTTTTAAAAATAATTTTTCTTTGTAAATATTTTCCGTTTATAAAAAAAAAAAACCAAAAAAACATTCTTTAAAATGTCTGAGTTTCCATATTCACTTGAATTTTACAATAGTTGTGAAAATCAATATAATCCATACGATTTCAGTCCAAATTCATATGGATATTTTAACAACAACTGTTGTGTAAATAATTCAAATTTCGAACAACAAAATTTTCAAAACGACGACCAACCTACGACTCTTGAAAATAGCATTGAAACGATTTCATCTTTACTCGAACTTTCTACATGACAAAATCAAGAGATAAATGATTTATGTAATTCTTATTTGTGTAATAACTCGAGTCAAGGATTTCAAAATCTGAATTCAATTCAAAATACAAACGGTTACGATTATAACCCATGCCAATTTAATTTCGAACTCCAAAATGAATTTCAAACTCAACATGAAAATGGAAACAACTTTTCAAATGAATTTGGCAATGGGAATAATCTTAACCATGTTACGAGTGAAAATTTTTGTTCTCAACAAATCCAAATCGAAAATTCTCAATTTAATAACTACAAATTGGATTTTGTTGAACAAATGAATGAAATTTACGATGATCACACGGATTTGTTGTTTGAAACTTATATGAAACAACGTGAACAAAAAAATCAAATTCCAATGTGTGGTGAGTCAAGTGAGAATCCATCTTTTACCCAAATCGATGATTTTCAAATAACAACTTTTGAAATTGAAAACGAAAATTTTAATGAAGTTGTTGAAAACATGGTAATTGAATTGGATTTCAATTCTTTTAAGGATGTGGAACCAAATTTGAAATTCGATCTTCCTTTTCTTGATTTCGAAATTTTAATACAACTACTTTGAATTTTGAACTTGAGACATGTAATAAAGTTGTTGACAATCCAACAAAGGAAGACAAATTTAATGAACATGAATTCTTTGGACTTTTCGAAAATGAGTTGCTAAATTATGAAGGGGAAGATTTACATCACCATTTTGATTTTGAAATCAATAATTTTGAAGAATTTTTCAATGACAGACTTGAATTTCAATTTGGTGAAAATAAACTTGAATTTCAATCACTTGTTTTATCTGCCCCAAAAATCATCGAAAACAAAACAACTCATTCAATTTTCAATAAAACGACATTCGTTTTTCCAAATCAACATTCAACTTCAAAATCTTTTATGGATTGGTTTTTCGAGCATAAGTTGTGTCTCGTATACTCGACGAGACAAATGAATCAGTTTTTGGAAGACCGTTTCATTTACTTTTTGACAATATACTTTCTGATCTCGTGTAAATACCGTTCGTTTTCATGTAAATAATAATAAATATCCCTTTCACTTGGGTTGACTGTGGGGACACAGTCAAAATCAAGTGTGGGGGGAGACTCATCTTCATTTTTTTTCATGGTTTATTTTTGATTTAAAATCACAAAAACAAAAATAATTAAAAAAAAAATCCCAAAAACAAATTTTCTTTTGATTTTTTTTTGTAAAAGAAACATTATAAGATAAATGTATGGCTTTGGTTTGTTAAATTGAAATTTTTGGAAATTTATTTGTCTAAACAAAAATAAAAATGAAATTTGATTACAAATAATAATGGTTTAACTAGTATATAGGAAGGTTCATACGTGTTAATTATGAAATATATCCTAATTGAAAATCTTTGTTTTAAAAAGTGGTTGATTTAAAGTAAAGGATATAACATTTTTTTTGTCTTCTTAGTTAAATGGTGCTAAGATGATTTTGCAAAACTCTCTCTCTCTTAAAAAAATATTAAAAAAAAATAAAAAAAATAATAACATCCAAGTATTCACTCTCATTTAAAAGTCCTCACGGTTATGCATGACTGAATTACTTGGAATCTTTGATTATGTGCTTTCACACTCATTTAAAAGTCCTCACGGTTATGCATGGATGGAACACATGTTAAAGAAAAGACTTAATAAAAACCACCTACGGTCAATAGGTGTATGCACAAAAGTGTGTACACTCGCTATGCTTTGTACTCCCCTCACATAAGCCCGAAAGGCAGTGCTTGGGTGGTATATCTGGCCTCAGTTTACCTGAGCTAGGTGTGTAATTTTTCTTGCAAATAACGAGAGAGCAAGCAATTGAAATCCTAGCACTATTTTTACTTATTTGATTTGATTTGTTATTGAAAAGAAATGAAAATACCACTTTGATAAACTTTGATAATCAACTAAGGATCCATTTTATAATTACACTTTGTTATCAACCGAAACAACAAGTTAAACTATTGTCTATTTGTTATGATAACTTGATTTTTGTTGGAAATTTTGACGAGTAAATGACATAAATTTTCAAGATAATAACTAAAACCTATATTTAACTTATTCGTGTTAATTTAAAAATAAATCCTTCATTTGTAAATATTTTTAAAAATTTGCATTCATCTCTTTGTAAATAAATCTTGCATTTTGTAAATATTTTCATCATGTACTTGGATTTTGTGGGTAGCATCCGCTGAAAACCCTCACGAGACAACACTCATCCTACTGGGGACACCCAGAGGTTTAACGGCTTGTTGCATACGCTCAATGCAATCGTGCTTCCTACGAAAACGGATATATCTTAGTTTCCCTTTATTCGAGGACGAATAAAAGGATAAGTGTGGGGGTATTTGATGTGCACGTAAATGTGCATATTTTTATCATCATATTTATTCTTTTTAAATTAAATAAATGATCATATTGGGTATTTTGACTTGTTTAAACCAAAATTCATATTATTTGAAATTGTCACATATTCATCTTCATCCAAGAGCAAAATGGTCATTTTTGTGCGTATATTAATTTGAGAAAAATTAATTGAAAATTTGTATATATTTTTGTAGGAATTTAATCTCAAATAGAAGTGGTTTCATGAAGATATGCATGCATAAAATTAATACAAAGGAATGAAGATGTAAATAATTCAAAGTGAAGAACATGGAGGACCCCACCTACCCACCTACCTTAATGTACAAATTAAAGGCTAATGCACATGCTTTTGGAGTTAATGGTTTCATGTACACTTAATGGGGGATTAAGACATGTTAATGATTACTTGGCCTCCACACTTCCTAAGGGCCATTTTGGACATTCCCCAAAAATATGAATTAGGGTTTCATACATGTATAAATATCCATATGTTTCATGTAACCTCTCTCTTCTCTTAGTCTCTCTTAGCTCTCCTTCTCTTTATTTTAGTTTAGATCAAAAATAAAAGAAAGCTCTCTTTCTCTTTTCATGGCTACCCAGCCATTTTTATTTTATGTAATTTTCTTTTCTTTTTATGCAATGTTAATTAGTGTTTCCTCTTACTTACATGTTCATTTCCTTTCATGCTAGTAGTGTAGATTTACTTTTATGCAAGTAGAATAGTTTTCTTTTCATTTGCTTTCATTTTTCTTTCTTTTTTGCTTTCATGTTGTTGCTACATTTGTTAATAAAATGACAAATATGAGAAGCTAAACCCCTTCAATTTAGGGGTAATGAAGCTCTCTAATTAATGTAGCTTCAGCATTTTGTTAATTCATGCTCTCTTTTTGTGCTTAATGATGATGATAGAAGTGGTTTTATTTGTTGTTTTTGCCTTAAATTTGATATTCTATATTATTGACACCAAATAGGCTATGCTTAAACAATCACTAACACAAATGCCTCTTCATGAATATATGATTATGGCATAAGAAAGTGATTTGAAGTTAAAATTTGATGGTCTATGTTTCTAATCAATAGTTAATAGGCCATACTTAAAATAGATTTCATTTTCATTTTCTTTGTCAAGTTTCATGAAAGTTGGTAAGTGTTTTAAGGGGTGTGTTATAGTTTGATGACTTATGTTGGCTAACTAATAGCTCAAGTATGTCATACTTATGATAAACACATCAATTAAAACACTAATGACCATAAAAGAGAGATCATGATTTCATGTGTTGAACTACATGATCTAGAGAGTGGATTTATTCTCTAAATTGACATTTAACTCACATATTTGCATTTCTTTTTGTTAGTTAGTTCATATTCTCATTTTCTAGCTTAAACACACTCTCGACTTTGGTATAATTTGATTGAATAGAATTTTAAAATCATCAATTCCCTGTGGATCGACCCGTATTCGCCACGTGCTACATTCGTACACGGTGCGCTTGCGGTTATTTTTAATTTCAATTCGTTCGACGGCTTTCTAACTCGATAGAACTTCCGTCGTCCGAACAGTACCATATTGCTTGATTAAGTAAATTGGTTTATCCAGTCAGTGTTAATGCCATAAACACTTAATTTAGAAAGAGATGCTAATTTCATCTTAAATATTGTAATCATCACTCATAATAAAATGCAATGAAATATGACACAAATGATTTGGGACAATGTTTGACATTTGTTTAATAAAGAACAATGGATGTTTCTCTTTTGATGTTATTTTATGTGATCCTGATCTAACAAATTATGCATTAATGAGTTGTTTGTATGACAATGATTTGGACGGTGATATAATGGCTAGCGCATCATGTTAAGAAAAGATGCACGGTAAATGGTTATACAAAAACCATTATACATTCAACTAAAATTACAAAATCAAATGAGCAGTATATCTCAAAAACAGAGCCTTTAGCCATAAATGATGAGAGTAATATAGTAGTGGTATTGAAAAAGAAAACAACGAAGGAAGTTTTTCACTTGATGCTAAAAATACCACCAAAAGTGTTGTTATTTGTGAGCTTAATTTTGCTTTTTGAAATAAATTTGAAATGTTGGGTATAATTGATGGCCAAAAAGTGTTAAACGAGAGTTGGAATGAATTGGATAGGGAAAGATGGAGGATAGCAAGTAGTTATTCTAGAAATAATTTATACCTATATTCTGTATCCTCAAAATAAATAATTTATACCAGTAGATATTTGCATTATTATTTCAACCTTACAACCACCGTGTTTGCACTGCTCTTTCTCCATCTGACCCGGATGGAGTGTCACCTGGGTAATTTATATTAATTCTTATTTGGAATGTTGTATGAGCTTTTACTATATATCATTTCATCCAATTTAGTTAACTTATGTAAATATTAGTGGTCGAACTTTTAATGGCAGTCGAGTGAATCTAAGTGCACCTCGTGTTATTGGAATGGTTATAGCTAAATACTGTCTTCTTGAATCCAGAAATGATGAATATGCAGGTGTAGTTATATATTTGGTTGTGAAAGCTTTTGATGCGATTGGTTTTGGTAACGTGGTGCTTATAAGCTCATAAAATAGTCGATTTTGTAAAACATGGCTGCCATATTTGACTACAATGAAACAATTTTATGTTCGTAGTATGAAAAATGAAACATGTAGCTCCAACCAATCGGTGAATGGCCACTGATACTAATGGAATATATGTTACCAGATATTGTTAAGGATATGTTTGTTCCAATCCAAAACTGGACCTTTTGACATGTTGTTCATTTTACTATATTATGTAGGATATCCTGACAGAAGGAATCGGGACAGGTTTGAAGTGAGCTAGCCGGAATGGATCAGGTTTGGGTAGGCCATGGCGTGATAAACAGTAGAATTTGATCAAAAAAGAGAAGTATAATGTGGTTGTTGAAAATAAATATATCTTATGCATGAGATTACCCAGATGTATATTTGACAATGTAGATTGATGAGTTACTATAAGCTTGAGTGCAAAGACTGTATGCTTTGCGGTTGAAATAGGTAAAAGAGCTATAGTTAAAGCTTTGTTGTAAGAATGAGATAGAAGAATGTGTACATAATGTGCACTCTTTTTATTTAAAAGTTGAAATAATAGCAAAAGGTTATTAAACTGAATTACAGAAACCTAGAGGATTCAAAATGTTTGGTCATTTAGACTATTTTGGACAAGTTTTTATCAAATAGATTGGACATGTATCATGATGATATTGTACAGAACCATCCTTCAGTCAAAGTGGATGATAATGCAAAATGTTTAAATTAGACTGAGTAACATAGTCATTCTTGCAATAAGCAGTAATAAAATTGTTGAGCTTTGAATGGCATTGGTATAGCATCGAAAATGAGAATTTGGTTAAAAAACACACGTCTCCATGATAACAATTAACATCATGGAATGGCGAGAAAAAAAGATTGTATATATAACAGTTATATACATTTTAAAATCAAAGATTGTGTATAAACTTTTTAATATTAAAAAGCATATTTTAGTCTTAAAACGAATGATTTATGATCAGTGGAATACTAACTATTCATAAATAATTTATGGTTAGTGGAATACTAATTGTTTGCTAATATTTTAATCATTAATATTGTAGTCATTTCATGATACTAACCTAATTGCATATTAATGATGTGACAACTGTTTACCTTTTCCTTCCAAAAAAACAATTTAACTTTCGATAAATGTAAGGAGGAAGTCTTGAAACCATTTTAATAGGGCTTATTTCCGACTACAAATAAAGTATAGCTGAATCCATGTGCATAGCACGGGTTCACACTCGTGTGTATGTAAGTTTAAATTTTTTTATTGATAGCCGAAATAAAGAAAAACAAGTTCAAAACTTATCTTACACACACACTCTCAAGGCCAATCCATGAGTAAAATAATATATACATACATAAATGCAAGTGTATATTAACTAAAACACTTACACATATACATATAATTTTGAAATCAAAATTTAAAGTTTTTCATTATAATGGATGAAAATAAAATATGAAAAAGAAGATGCGGAGTTTTAACAATACATGTGTATGTTTAAATAAACATGTAGCTTTTGATCTTGTTGGTTGCCGACCTTAGTTGCTAGCAATCTTCGCTTTTAACTCCAAGTTTCTTTTCCTTGAATAGAGGTTTCAAATCTCTTTCCTATGCTTCACCAATTTTGTTTCCTTTCCTTTACCAATGGAGGCTAAGTTTATATTGGCTGTTATGTAAAGAGAAAAGAGAAAGACGGACTATTTATTGCTAACCACGTATCAAAATTTTCCATAACTTTAAACCTTCTATAAAACAAAACCCTAGCCCCTTCTCTTGCCCATGCATAGTTGGCCCCCTCTTTAAGAGATAATGGACTCTGGGTCTAATTAATTATTTAAGTAATTCATTTAAGCCAATTTTTAATTAAATCAACATAAAACAACCACTTTCATTTAAGCCAATTTTTAATTAAATCAACATAAAACAACCACTTTCTCATTCCCCTCATCGACTGAAAGGGATTGGAAGAACTTAATCAAGAGCTGAAATAACCCAATCAACTAAGAGCACAGAGGGATCAAACCATCGATCCAGAGCGAGCGAATGAGCTTGGGTAAACGTTATGAAATAATAAATACAACATTTGTATTAGTTATATTTTATTTTTATTTATAACATTTGTAAATTAATCTAAAATTGGTTGAACTTAAAAACTAGCTAATAACATGGCTGTATTGACTCCTTAATGCAAACTCGGTCCTTGGTCAACGATTGAACAATTTAAATACTTAAATATGTATAGACTTGGCTAAATAAGTACAGGGGAAAGTTCAATCGCTTGTAGATCATTTAGACGAAATTCAATTTTTAATCTATTTTAAGCTGCATCTTGTAGTGATATTTTGTGCATGTTATCTTTTTATTATTACTATATCACTTAGATCTCCGGAATTGGTCAATTGTCAAAAACTCTAATAATATATATAGTTAATTATATAGTCTACATTAAAGTTCATAGTTCAAACCACTAACATTTAGCAATTAATTGATTTACTATATCCAACGATTTTGACTTTATGTTGAATACCAATTACGATGATACTAACATTCATTGTAGAAGGAAAAAAATTTGTTTTAGATGGTGTTTCATTTCGAGTAGTTTAACATATACTCAAATATAGCCGTAACACGATCACAATTAATGGATTAGCCATAATAAAAGTACAAACTAGTTAACTAAGATCCACAACGTCCTCAAGCTAAAGATTATTGTTACATGAGATCCCCTATTTTGACTTAGGTGTATTAACCAGTATAAGACTCTTATCGAGATGTTATGTGATTATTCCAAACAACCACAAGTACATAACCCCTTGATGCCTCCAACGATTATGAGTAATTCACCGTCCATCGTATTGAGAGCGTTACATATACTAGTCGTAACAGACAAATCGATATCCTCTTTTCGATACATCATTATTAGGAGCACTTAAGGAGTAAGTTATTCAATATCGATTTAATACTCATGCCTCATGGTTATAAACACTTTCACAACTACAGTTGATAATATACTTCTCTTAAAGATTTCTTATTTATACACATCTAACGTGTATAAAACATTAGTTATATCCAATATAACCACACACACACACACACACACACATATAAGGGGGAATTAGTTTAAAGAACAATTCTTTTCTATTTTTTAGCCTCAAGGACAGAACCTCCATATTTTAGCCATAAGGACCAACATTTTTCCAAAATTAATCATAAGGATAAAGCATCAAAATTACCAACCACCACTCCACGCAGCACCACTCATCGCCATCACCTACACCACCAGCCTCGTCCCCGCTCACAACACCACAACATTTGCCCAAATCTGAAATTTTAGTAGCAAGTTCGACATTACTACTATGTAGTATTACTTTTCTTTTATTAAATAAATGATACTAGGCAACATCATTAATGTCACTATATGCTAAAATATACATATATTTCTACTTTCCCAATTTATTACTCCTTTATAATCACCATCAATACATATCCTACTATACATAAAGAAAAGGTGCATCATTAATTTTTCGTAAAAAAAACAGAAAAACTGATACTACACATTGTTATTTATATGTACTATCAAAAAAATGCTACCATCAAATGTGTATAAAACTTTTACTATCAAATATGCATAAACTGCTACTATCAAATGTATATCTACTATTAAAAAACTTCTACTATCGAATGTGTATAAAGCTGCTACTGTCAAATGCGTATCTACTATAAAAAGAACTGCTACTATCAAATGTGTATAAAACTGCTCCTATGAAATATATATCTACTATCAAAAAACTGCTACTAGCAAATGTGTATAAAACTGCTACTATCAAAATGCGTATAAAGTATCATTTACTGCTACTATCAAAAAACATAAAATGTGTATAAAACTGCTATTTTAATTCATAAATATTATTAAATACGTATAAACTGCTACTATAATTCATAAATACTATTAAATATGTATAAACTACTACTACAATTCAAAAATAAAACTAAAATTCATAAACTGCTACTACAGACATAATAAAAGTATATTTCATCTATAAAATGGTACATTTATTCAAAAAATACTATTACAATTCATAAACTGCTATAATTCATACCATAATTCATAAAACTGCTACATGTGTATAAATTGCTACTGCGATTCAAATAGAAAAACAACTACAATTCAGAAACAGCTACTATAGGCATAATAAGTATTAAAAAATAAAATAAAATGACACTACAATTGTAATTTTTATTAAGAGTAAAATACAATAAAAATGTTGAACAAAATTGATATATATATATCACTATTTTATTCTTATTTAATTTAATTAAAATTATTATTACGACTCATAAAATGCTACTACAAAATAGCATTGTAGTCTAAGATTACACAATCCATTTACAAATTGATATCACCAATCATAAAAATACTACTACAAATAAAAAATAGTAAATACTTCAAAACCGCTATTGGAGTTTACAAACTGATACTACATAGTAGCACACTCTTTGAAGCTAAAAATCGTCCTTCTGCTATATTATGTTAAAAAGTTTGTCCTTCTAACTAAAAAATTGAGAATATGTATTTGAAGCTAAAAAATTGATGAATTTTGTCCTTCATACTATTTTTCTATGTATATAATAGAAAAATAAACAAAAGCCTATTTTATTCCAAACAAATTGTCTTACAAGAGTTAAATTACATAACAAATTACATAACAAATTACATAATTGTCCTAAGACATATCCATTATTTTATCAATCTCCCACTTTCACTGGAAGCCAATAACGGTGCCTCATGTCCATATCTTCGACCAGTCTGCCTAAATTAAACCGAGAAAGTGTTTTAATCAATGGATCTTCGATTTTATTTTTTGTGTCTACTCCTCTCTCGGGTATGGTCTCTTCATCATTGATAAACTTCCTTATCATGTGGAAGTAGTAGAGGATAAGAATCAACTTCTTGTGGACTCAAGATTCATTGACAATCTACATTACCACATTATTGTTATAATACATCAACATCGGACCTTTAATGTCTGGGATCACTCCTAGCTCTTTAGTAAATATAGCATCCATATTACTTCTTTTGCGGCATCATTTAAGATGATGTACTAAGCCTCCAAAGTTGGCTTTGCCACAACTTTTTGTTTGGAACTTTTCCAATTAACGACCCCTCCATTGAGAGTAAATATAACGACCAATAATTTCATCATTTTGATTTTTGAATATTTAATTAATTTTAAATATTCAATTACTAGTAATAACCCTTTTTAATTAATAAATGATAATAGTAAAATCATTTTGAATATTTGCTTACATAAATAAATAGTTCAATGAAAAATTGAAATTATGATCGAAATTCATTTTACAGATTTTTGACTTTTTACTGAACGAAAGTTGTTGCAACATCATCGCATATGCATAAATATTATGCTATATACATTTTATACATGAGAAGTGATTAACACTAAAGTATAGTTAGAAAATTAATTAGTGGCTAACGATGTCGTTTAATAATAAAGTAAAGAGAAGACTTTTTATTGTGATGTGATGGGTAGTACATGTTATTATAGCATGTACTTTGGCACATAGAAGTGCACATGAAGGAAGCTTGTTATGAAAGAGTAGTGGAGAGGTAGTTAAGTAATTTGAATAAGGGGTGTATTTCCATTCTCTTCTTTGGTTCTTTTTTCTTCATATTCTTTGTTCTTATTTTCTTAAGTTAAAACTCTTCAAAAACCATTATTTTCTTCTTCAAAACTCTTATACAAGTCTAAAGTTATATAGTTAACATCTCTATCTTCTCAAAATGCAAAGTTTGATGCCAAAACCCACGACATTGGGCCGTGAGCATATAGAGGGAGGGGAGGCTTTGGCCATGAGCACCTGGGTTAGGGGGAAGCTTGGATGTGAGCAAGAGGATGGAGGAAAGATGTTGCTTTAGTCATTTCTTGGTCTAGGAGAAAATCTTGTGTCTTCCTTGAAGTTTAGTCTTGAGGAAGTGAGTTAAACTCACTTTAAAATGATTTTGAAAATTGACTACATATTGTAAAATATAAATTGTTGTTTATATTGTGTATACTTATGTATATTGCTTGTTTGGATTTGATTCTCGCTTGGTAGCGGATGACATATGTAATTGTTTTTGCAGGGGAAATGTGAATGGAAGTCGAAGTGTCTGTATAGCGAATAGGTCGCTACAGAAGTACTTCGAAAAATAGAAATCTTTTAGAGGGATCCCAAAGAATTTCTTGCATTATTGATTTTAATTTCATTCATATACTTTTTGTGTTAATTTTTGAACGCTAAAGCTTGGTAGCTTGGCTACGTCATATGTAAAATATTACACTGTTTTTAATTAGACCTTTTTAGTGAAAAATGTAGTGTAGCATTATTAAGTGCTTATGTAGCCCCAAAGCCTCTTTACGAATTTTGAAAATGCTATAGTGATTTATGACTTTGATTTCCAGTTGAAATACTTTTTTCCACTTAGATTTTCAAGGATGTTTAATTTAAATGCGGCATTGGATTTCTATAATCCTCTTTTGTGCAACTTTGTCGTTTGATTTCTAAAGGTGTTTTGAAATGATTTTCTGAACTTGATTTTATTTTCAAACCTATTTGCAAAGCTACTAAAGTGATTTAAAAATATAGAAATAAATGTGGTATAAAAGCTACTTGATTTATAAAACAAAGTTTTAAAAGTTATGGTCCATATAACGATAGTCGCTATAGATTGAAAATCTATGATTTTAGTAAAGTATAAAAGGGTTATCTACTTTAAATATTTTGAAAAATATTTTCAAATGTGTTTATAAAAGTTGCATAAGTATTTTAAAAGAAGTTTGAAGATTTAAATATATTGTTAAGAATTTATTTTAATTATTTAAATATAAGAGGTTTAAATTTTATAAAAGGAATCTTATCTTTTCAAATCAAAGTTGGGTTTATTTAAAGATTCTTAAGTAATGTTTTGTATAAGTGTTTTGAATTATAATTTAAGTATTTTAAAAATGTACTTTTGAAAAATAAAATGTTTAAAAGAGATTTGAGGTTTAAAAGATTTAATGTGAGATATTTAAACAAGTGGTTTACATAAAGGAAACCCCTTACTTTTCAAAGTTGAATTCTCTTCTAAATGTGATAGCTTTTTAAGTTATGATTTGAGTAGAAGTTTAAACTTTGTTTTGAAATGTTTTAAAAGAAGTTTGAAATTTATATAAGTGATTTAAAGAATTATATGACATAATAAAGCAAGTTTGTTTTTGTAAAAAGGGAATCTTAACATTCCTAATCAAATGTGGTTTAAAGCAAAGATTTTCAAGTGGGATTTTACATCGTGATTTTAAACTTTGTTAAAGAGCTTTAGAAGATTATTAAAAGAAAAGAAAGCATACATTATATCATCTTTGTTGTAATTGATGTTTTCGAGAAAAGTAAAGAAATTGTGGACTAGTATATTCTTGTTATAGTAAATGATTTCGGGAAAAACTGAAAGAAATTGTTTTATAATACTTTGTTATTATAAATAGTATATGAACTTTATGAAATCTTTTACTTGATGTTAAGCTTCGAGTAGGGAATTTTCTATCTATCCTGAAAGATAAGAATGTTGCCGAATCAAGGTTTGAAAGATAATAATACCCTAACTTGAATGGGTTCATTGTTGACCAAAGGATAATTTAGGTTTGAAATCAAAGATCCATATTAAGTATATGAAGTACTATTTTCATATACAAATTCAATTACTTATGAAAAGTAAGTAGTCATATACTTGGCACTAAAAGCCAATGAATAGATTGATCTTTTATTAATGAGATCTAGAATTGAAGTGTTTTAACTAAGGCAAGGCTAGGAGAAATCAGTATCCTGACTTATCTAGCTTTATTTCTGGGCGAGGGATAGAGTAAGTCGGAATGTCAAAAATATGGCAAGTGTAGGAGTTTGATTTCTATTAATAGTCATTTGAAATTTATGGTGGCTTGGAAAGTATTCTTTTCATACTTAACACCAATCCAAGGTAGGAAAAATCATCTCTATCTATAAGAGTTTAAGAATGTATGTTGAGGCAACGATAGTATGCTAAAGTGTCCAACTACATTGCTAATCAAGGGATTGTACAATTTAAAATCGAAAAGTGGTGGCAAGTATATTTGGTATAATTTGTACACGATCCATTTACTTACACCAAAAGTTGTTTAGGTTTATTGTTATCAATGTTTTTAAATGACATTTGTTTTAACCTAATTAAGTACGTCTTTGGAAATGAAATCCGTCTTAAGATTTTGTGAATACAATTATACCAAAGAGATAAGTATATGAATAATTCTTAACGGTTGAAAATGAGTAGAAATATTTATGTTTGTCTGTAAAGTTATTTTAATGTCAGTACTTAAAATGTTGTTTATTTATTGAAAGGTTTAGTCAAAGAGGCTTAGTGATTGCTTATGTGCTTAATCATGATGAGTTTCCATATGGAATTAAATCTTTGATTTAGTTAATTGCTTATTTGATAGTTAAATAACTGACTATCAAATCTTGACAATTTTTGATTTAGGAAGTATATGAAAGCTTTATATGTTCATACGACTTGGGATTCCCTGGGAAGAACTTATTTTGGTGAAACATCTCTTGCTTTAAGAGGTCCCCTTGGGACTCTTATATCATCCACTTACTTCTGAAACAACAGGTTGAGTCAACCGAAAACTATCGATTGTTGATTCAGGGAGATAGGGATCAGATTAGCATGAGTTATCTGAAAACAACTTCGAACCAACATAATCGTTCAAATTGAAGACATCTTGAAGACGAGTGAATTGAAGATGGAGTTCTTTGAAGTGCAAAGGCTACTTGTTACTAATCCCGAAGGTGATTCCAAAAAGGATGTAGTATAATTAGCGCCTTCCGCTTGTTCATATCTTAAACAACTTGTATAGAAGAATGTTGGAATTGCATTATTGCTTGGAAGGCGATGTTAGCATTCAAAGTAAGATTTGCTAAAAAGATAAACGTTGCCTTAAGCCTTACACCCGATGATGAATAAAATAGGGGATATGCTGCAAGGATATATGGTTCGCTACCATTAGGTGTGATCATTACTTGTATCTAAATCGATAATTACAAATTATGTATGCTTGTGGCCATGGAAACGGTTTGTCACGTTGGCAACCATGGTGATGATCATATTCAATACTATCTAATAGAGGGGTAGGTCGATCTTGCCACACAAGGGTTGTAATGTTTGTAACCTCGGTACATTTTATCTAGAAGTGTACTGTGATGGGCATTACCCCAGTAACTTTGTCATTGATGGAATCCATTTTCCAGCATGTGCCTTACAAACTTAGTTGTATAAAAAATATGCTAGAATGTGAGATGCAAGCATTTTAGCTACGTTATACCTTTATTTTAAACCCTAGACATTATTATAATATCATAATATTTTCTAATAAAAATGGATTTGGTTATCGTAAGGTAATAACCTATCCGTATTTATGTGCGGCGTGGTATTACGAGATACCATTACATTTTGATGGGTTTTATAAATATAAAAATTCATATGATTAGAGTTTCTCATGCTAGTTTATCTATCTAATCTGGGTGTTATTTTCTTATAATACTCGGGTCAAGCCTGTGTAGATTTCTAGAATTAGTTATGGATGCTTTGGAGATTCTAGAGACAAGTTGGATATCTCCAAGATATATTCATGTATTTTATTTTCCTCTACATTACTTATTTGTATCTATCAGCATTTGTGAGGACGGGTTGTTATAACTGTCCAAAATGATGATGCTTTAGTTTACTCTGATTGTTGTATGTATATTAAAATTTTCTTTTGTAAAGGTCGTTTCAATATTATAATTACTCATTACGATGTGGTATTCTGTTCTGGATTTTTTTTACCCTAAGTCTGTTTTTTCGACACTGGATGCTCGACATGTGAATACTATGGATGTATTAGTGTCGACTTTTGAGGATCATAAAGGCAGGTCGTTACAGTGGTATCAGAGCTTAGGTTGAGCAAACATCTAGGCTTGGTGAGGTAAACTCATTAGGGATAGGGTTAGTAACACCTTAGAATATGTTTTAGTATGTGTGTATAAGAGCGCATATTTGTTATTGTTATAAAAAAGTTTTGTGTTGCTTGGTCTGCTGAGTGGTTTATGGATTCTGGTCAATATGAGTCGCTAATGTTATTGATAAGGATTCTTGCTAACACTTGAACAAGGCAAACCGATACAATATTGTTTTTGAAAATTGATAATTGAAATAATGCCACCTTGGATTATATTTATATATAAAAGTATATTTTTCAAAAAAAGAATTATATAGTAATTTATGATGAGTTTTTTTGCTAGGAAATGTTAATATGCCATTATTATCATTTATTGTTCGATTAGTCAAGCTCGTCCAGTTTAGAAGCATTGACTACTGTTTGCTAATTAATTATTTACGGTCAGCTAGTTTATGAGCATTTAAGGCTTTGATTAAATTAAATACAAATACCTTGTGAATTAAGTTTCATAATTTGACCATAAGGTGTCCAACAGTAATGTGTTAAAGCTTATTTTGATAAAAGAAGGAATGATTTTATATAAAGTAGATTTTATAAATCATCTTTATAAAATATGCTTTGTAAATAAGAAGGATTTTTAAGAATTTAAATCCTTGTGTCTTCAGAAATGATTTCAAATGATTTTTGTAATACACTTGAAAGTACTTGTAAGTATATGTAATGACCCAGAATTTTTAGCGTTTCGAATGAGAATATTTAATTTATTTAAATATGCAAATTTGATTCAAATTTAATAAATAAATAAATAAATCAATTTTTGATAGAATGTCTTGATTTTTGATTTAGAATTTTTAAATTAATTTATGGGATTTTTCCAAAAATTTTAATTTGAAAAATATTTGAATTATCATTTGACATATTTTACGACAAACATGGGTGTATTTGGAAAACAAAACAGAATATGTAACGGCCCGAAATTTTAGTACCTTGATTTATGAATATTTAATAAATTTTAAATATCAAAATAATAGGTTTTATAATTAAAATATAAATCTTTTAAATAGTAACAAATGATGGTAAAATAAAGTGTAACAACCCAGGATTTTACCACTTTGAAATATGCTATTTAAATTTTGTTTAATCAATAAATGGAATTTTATTAGCAAATAAACCTATTTTATTTATTTAATAATAATGATAAAATAGTTTTCAAATTCATTTTGCCAATATAGATAGTTTAAATAAAAATAGAAAATGTGACCGAAGAATATTTTTCGAATTTTCGACTTTTTGGCATCAAAAAGTTATCGAGGAAATTTGTGTACATTTGTTTTAGACATGCACACACTTATAAAATAGGGTTTGATAAAATTTGCAAATAATACACATGCATATGCATATATACATACATGAATACTTAATAATATATACATATACATTCATGATATGTCTATTTATGCATATTTATATACATATTATATATAATATAACCTAGGTTAGTACCTTAACATCACCTAAAACACCTAGGTTAGTACATGAGAGTATGGAGGAGGAGAGGACATGTGGAGATGGATGGTGGTAGGTATGGCAAGCATACTTTCATGAAGGTTTATTATTAGTTTATACTAAAAGTCATTTTACTAAATTACCTCTCCATTTTCTATAAGTATCTCATATCCCACACGTTCTTCCTTTACAACATCATTCCCAAATTCATTTCTATCCGCTTCATGTCTTCGAGTTCATCCATGGCTTCCAAGAGAAATTCCTAAACTAAAATTAGTGAATACACTTCTAAAAATCAAGCTAAATAACCTTACTACATTTCCAAATATTACCCTCCACCAAAACAAACCACTACATCCCAAAAACTCCCAGGATTGAGCGTCGAGCCCAATGCACCCAAGGTCGAGCCATTCTAGGGTGTTGGGCCAACCAACGTTCCATATTTGCAAGTTTAGACAAAGTACTAGCTTGTATTCAAGTTGTTAGTAAGAGTTCAGTGAGTAAAGTTCATGTTTTAGAGACTCAAATTGCCGACTTTTTAATGTTGTAAAATTTATTAGTTAAAATGTTTCTTAAGTATGTAGTAATGTTATACGCTGTGTATGCATGCATATATGTTGATTTGGAGTTGATTGCTTATGCCGAAGTTTGAGTAGGCGATAAAGATTATACATTGAATATTGGAAAAAGTTGGTTCGTATTTGTGAAGTAATATTCTTGCTTATGATTATGCTATAATATTATGATGTTCTATTGTGATTGAATGTTGTATGAGTTGTATATGGTTTCATAATATGAAGATAGCGATTGCTAACCAAAAGCGATTTAGAAATCTCACTTTTCGTCGAAAAGTTGTTTTTGTTTCAAAGCGTAATGTTTTTAAATTTAAGTCTTTAATTTTGTTTTGGGTTCAAAGGTTTTTTTCATGTTTTAAAGAAGAAAAGAGTTCAAAATTGATGTTTTTAAAGCTTAGGAATCCAAATTTCAAAAAGTGAAATTTATGGGTCCGTATAGCGATAGTCGCTATACGCGCAGTTTGTGAAAAACAAACTAAATTTTCTAAATCTTAAGTGTTTACACTTAAAAACTTTGTAGAATTTTTTTTCTAATTTTAATGTAATAATTAAAGAAAAATTATTATATCATTTAATGATTTAATGATTATTTAATTGGTTAATTAATTAATAAAGGTAATTAATACTTAATCATTTGTTAATAATGGTTTTTAAACTTAAGTGTTAATCAATTAAGTTAATCATGATTCGTTACTTACTTAAAGTTAATTGTTTTTTAATTATTAATTATAGATTAATTATTTATTATTTATTTATTTAATAATAATAATTATTTAGTTATTTTTAAAAAAAGTGGTTTTATGTAATTAATCTTTCATTAAAGTTAATAATGTTTCAGTAAGGTTTAATTAAGGTTTAGTTACTTTTAGTTAGATTTTAGTTACCTTTAATTAGATTTTAGTTACTATTTAACGAGGATTTGATTCTCATTTACAAGGGTTTTAATTTATTTTTAAAATTCCTTTGAGTTTAAGTAATTAGTTTTGTTTTAAACTGTTTTCTTTTCAGAAAAATTTAAATCAAGGATTTTCTGCGTCACTTACTCTTAAGTAACTCCATATGATTAGAAAAACTAAATAACATCTATTAGCAAAACAAAACAACATTCTGCTATTACAATTAACTTGGACATTTACTTAAGTTGATTGATTATTATGTGTTGATCCCTATGTACCTGTTATTATGTGTGTCATGTTAAACAGGATAAGTAAAACCAAATTAAAAACACCATTGTTGTCATTAAACCTCTGTTTCATTTTGTAAGGATAAATATTTCATTTTCTTTTTGAAGGGTTTCAAAAGTTACCGCATTTTAAGCAGTATATTTAAAAATGATTTGATAAATGGTTTTACTAAAAATATTTTTAACTAATGAGAATTGTTTTCCATATTATAAAAAGAAGTTTTTATAAAGAGTTTTATAAAGAAATTTGGAAATTTATACGGTGTTTTCGGGTAAATGGATTTGAGTTTATAAGCAAATAAGATTTCATAAATAAGGAAGATTTATAAAATGGATTGCTTATTAAAGAAAGCTAATTATATTAAGGTTGGCGTTTTTATAAAAGAATTTTTAGAAAATGATTTGGGTATTCATAAAGGGAGTTTATAAAAAGGCTTGGATATTTATAAGAAACTTATATGAATATTTGGATATCTATAAAAGCAATTTATATAAATGATTTTGAATATTTATAAAAGGGTTTTATAAATGATTTTGGAAGTTTGGAAAGTATTTTGAAATGGATTTGGATTTCAAGTAAAAGGGATTTTATGAATGAATAGATTTGATTGAAAAGATTTATTGAAAAAAAATAATAAGATCTGGGTTTCTTTAAACCGGCCTTTTAAAAAAAAAATGGTGGTATGGAAAATCTGTTCCACACTTAACACCAAGGGAAGAGTGTTTAGGGTTGTTCATACCTCTAATTTAAACACCTCTAATTTAAACAACATTTATTTAATCCTTTTTAACATGATTTGGAAGTAAGTAGTTATTCGTAAATGTTTTGTGAGTATACTTATGTCAGAGAGATAAGTATAAGAATGTTTTAGACAAACTTTTTTGAAAGAAATTTATTAAATAAAGATTTCTTTTGAGGCTTTTTGGTTGCTATGGATAAATAAATCTCAAATGGAACTAGTTGTTGTCTGTTATTTGATAGTTAAATAACCGACTATTAAATATGGACTCAAAACATTAATTTAGAAATATCTCGAAGAAACACGTGAGTTATAGTACAGAGTCATCTCCGATGATGTTGTACTATTCATATAAATCCATTTTATTTCCTTTAGGAGAAATGATAAGGAAATCCATTCACTGACGGTTAGGAGGTGATCTTCGCTCTTATTTTTGACTGTTTATTTCCTAAGGAAATGAGGTTGACTTTACCGGAAATTATCGAATGTCGTTTTGAAGAGACCGAGATCAGATCTGTTATTTGAAAAACACTTTGATCCAACTCGAGCATTTTGAAATGAAGATATCTTAAAGACAATGGAAGTGAAGATAGATCTTTGAAGTGCAAAGGCTGCTTGCTACTAATCCCGAAAGTGATTCTAAAATGGATGTAGTAGAAGTAGTGCCTTCGGTTTGTCCATCTCTTGGGAAACTTAAAGTGTAACATCCCAAAATTTTATCAATTTAAAATTAATAATATATTTTAACTTTTAGAATTTTATTTGGAAATAAATGAAAAAAATCTTAAACAGATAAAATAAGTAATAATAATATATAAATAAAGTTTAAAATATTGAAACAACGGATGTTTTAAAAAGCCATTTTAATTTAAAAATCTTATATATATGTATATTATAAATATGAGTAAAATTACATGCATATTGAAATTTAATTTAAATTTATTCAAGGTGAGTGTGAATATATAAATGGACATGAAAGTTTATGTTTCAAGTTTGAAATTGAAATTTGAATTTAAATTTAAAATGAATGTTTTAAAATTAGTAGCATTTAAAATCATTAAGATGTAACATATGTAATGTAAATATTAGTTAAATTCTTTTAACATTGTACATATATCTATACATACAAATGAACAAGGAATACATTTATTTATAAAGTGTATATAATATATAAATAAAGTTTATAAAGTTCTTTTGTCTTGTAAAAGATCACAAATGTAAATAAACATTCACATGGAAGAAAGAGTAGAATAATTAACAAAATTTAGAGCTTATGATTATCTTTTAACAAATGGCATAAACCATCATTTCCTTAATAAAATAATCAAATAAAAAGATTTCCGAAAAACCTTTCAGCTTCCCAATTCAAATTTTTAAACCCCTAAATCTCTGAAGTTCAGTAACCAAAAAGATTTTGCAATCTTAACTCCAACATTCAAGCAAGAAAGAAAGAAAAGAGGGAACTGCCTATCTTCAATTCAATTCAAAAGTGAAATATGAAGTGTTTTCTTAAGCATCAAACTGTAGTGATACATTTATCTCTCAGGTAAGATTTTTTTTAAAAACTTTATAGTTTACGAAATTATGATTTTAAAACCAAGTTTTAACACAAACAAAGTTTAAACTGCAGATTTGCTTTAAAATAAGTGCTTTAGGTTTGACAGTGCAAGGGCAGTAGATTTCTGAAGTAATTAGAGGCAAGTAACCTTTTTTTTAAGATTTGAACTTGAAGTTATAATCTATAATAAAATAGGAATTTAATACAATAATATCCAATCTGCTGCAGGAAGAATCAAGGTCAAAGCTTTAATCTACTTTTGGTTTTCTAGTTTTAGAAGAAAAAAAGAAGCTCCTCTGTTCTATAAAGAAAATCCTAACTATAAGTAACTAAAAAACTAATGTTATTGATAAATTAAGTAAATAAACATAACAAGGAATAATCAAAGACCTGAAATTTTAATCCGCAGATCTAAACTCCAAATTTAAAATAGGAAAGAAAAAAGTTGCAGGCCTTCATTTTCTTTTGAAACTGTCAGGAAACATTCTTGTCCTCTGGGAAATAAGGTGAGTAAACCCTTGTTTTCTTTCAAATTTTTGTAGCTGTGTGAATGCTTGAATGATGTAGGAAAGTTTAATTTTTGGTGCATGCAAGAATCTTAAGTATATGATTGAAATTTGGCTTGTGCATGTTGATTGTACAAAAAAGCAAATCCCTGTTTAGCTTCTGGAAAACAAAAACCTGACAAACCCCAAGTTTGTTTTGTTTCTAGCTTTGTATAGATTAAAGTGTTAGAATGAAAAGTGTTTAGATGCACTTAATTTGAAATTTAAAAATATTTGTATAAACCAAAATCAAGAATACATGCCTGAGAATGTATTCCCTTCCCTGTTCCTCTAAATTCTGAGTTAACATGCCAACCAAAACAAAAAAAATCCTCCCTCTGTCTCTATGGATTCTGAATAATAAACTACGGTTGAACATGCATTTTGTTTCAGTAAACAAGGTGGAGTTTTTCTTAAACTTGCACCATGTTTTCTTTTTCTGGAAACTGTGAAAATATGGTTACTTCAAAGTACCAGGTTTACAGAGCAAACCATGTTAAATTTCAAAATATTCTTCTCTATCCTTCTTTGAAATTAAAATTATAACTAAATTAAAGTAATGTTGAACATGCATTTGATTTAGGAACAGCTTAAAAGTAAAGCAATATGTTTGTTCTTTTCGAAAAATGAAAAAAAAAACACTGTCACCATCCAAACAAGCAAGAAATTCGAATATCACAGATTTTTTTCTTCAGTAATATGATTTGAATCCCCTCTAAAAATAATGATTTTTGAAACAAAAATCCAAAATTTTCATTAGCATTTCACTGGAATATTTGGGATGATCTGGAAAATGAAGTTTTATCAAATTCTGCTGATCTAAGAAATTTTAGGCCTCGAGTTCGTTGTGGCAGCAAGATTTATTGTTCGAAATCATCAGAAAAATACTAGATAAATTTATTAATCACTGGATCTTGGATTCGTGATCAAAGTAGGGTTTAAGAACCCATTTCTGCTCATGATCGAAATGATGGTGTTGTGTCATCTAGGGGTGATCGGACTGCGTAGCAATGGTGCAAATCGATGCGTCGCACGATGATGGAGCTTAGATCCAAATTTGGTGACCGATAACGGTCAGAGGAGGTGGCGCGTGACGATTTACTGACGACGTTCCTGATGGTTGTTTCGGTCGTGATGCTTCGATTTGTGTTTTCGAAATAAAATCGCGTTCTGGGTGTTCGTGTCGTTTTTGGGGGATGGTGATTGACTCGTTGGTGGCCGCAGCTTCGACCGACGACGGCGATTTTGGCCATGCACGTGCACGTGTTAGGTTATGGTGTAGTGTGATGGGATTGGGGAAGAAGGGTGGTAGCTCGAAGCAGTACGCAGGGGGAAAACTCGAAGATGATCCCGTGTCTTTTAACGTTGTATCGTGATGTTTTAAAACTTAAACAAATTTTTGTGAAAATATGTCACTCGGGTAGATTTTGGTTGAAGCTCGAAGCATGGGGATGTTTATCTCGGGGTAAAACTCGAAGCAGTCTCGGGTAGGCATGCAAAAAGCAAAGAAACCCAGTTTTAATTAAATTTTGGAAAACTAGCAAATAATTTTTCGAATAAATTTAATGATAGTTGTAAATGGAATTGGAGGTAAATGATTGTGACGACCCGAAATTTTTAAGCAATTTAAATCGGAATATTTAATTGATTTTGAATATTCAATAGAGTAATTTTGAACTTGAATTACGAATATCACAATTCGCTTGATAATTTAATTATTGAATTTAAATAATTTAAAATTGGACGAAATGTTGAATCCAGAATTTTAAACCTATTAAAAATAATTTGAAGGCTTATAAAATTTATATTGATAACACTGAGGATAATAGAAGTTGTAAAATTGAAATTAACAGTGGTTTGTTCAGTTTTAAAAATATATCGTTTAAATTGAATTTAAAAAAATAGCCTTCCGAGGCACAGTCTCGGAATTAGATGAAACCAGTACCATTGGATCCGTAATATTGAATTATTATCGAATTTCAAATTTCGTATTGATCGGAGTTAGTGTGTGAGCGTACGATATATAAACGCGCTGAAAATTTAATTGATAATAATCGATTCGAATTTGAATTTTTAATATAGGTGTACACTATAGCAAGGCGTCTTCAACACGCTTCCTTTGCCTTCTCGAACACACCATCCCTTATCCTGTATCTTTTCGAATACGAGACCATTATCATCTCAGTATAAAATCGAGAATAAATCCATGGCCGAGCAAAAGCTTCTGATCGAAATCATGTCGCCTCCCTCTTCTATTTCTCTTCCTCAATTAAACCGATAGCAGTTACAACATCAGAGAGAAAGAAAAAAAAAGAAATGGCGTCCTCTTCAAACCTTCTCGTTCGAATTCATAGATTAAATTTATCAATCCTCAAAAATTCATAAACCGAATTTGTAAATAAAAAAGGGGAAAGCTTGGGGTTGTACGCGGCGACTTCGAGGTAGCTTCGACGTGAAGTCGTTCGCGAGGGGATTCGCGTTTAGGGCTAGGGTTTGGGGTACTGCAGCGTCGGCATCTCTCACGAGATTGTGCGACATGGTTTCGACGCGGCAAGGAAGTGGAGGTTCGCGAGGCAGTGGCGCGCGTGGGAGTTGCCGAAGGTCCGACGTGGAGAGGATGGCGATAGGAGGTAGGGATTCGCGTGGCGAGGGAAAAGGGCTTGAATGCTGCAGAAAGTGTCATAGTAGGGGGCGATTGCTTCGCGTTGATCTGAGCGACTTGGGGATAGAGGATGGCCTGGGTTCATTCGACAGTAAGGTAAAATTTCAATTTTTGTTAATTAAATTAATTATATGTATATACCCAGTACAGAGAAAAAAGAAGAAGAAGATCTTTTGCTTATATATATTAAAAAAGGGGTTTACAGTAAAATTAATTATTGATTTGTAATAATAATTATTGTTTTTGTTGTACCGAAAAGATAAGCAGGAATGAAAGAAATTAATTAGACAACTGGATCTAGAATAATTTTGTTTTTTAAATTTAAATTGGGATTATTAATTATTTATGCAAAAGTTAAATATATGTACAAGGCATTTATATAAAGTACTGGAAGGGAATTATATAAGAGATTTGTGATAAAATTTTACGATTTACTTATTTAATTTATTTTGGTTACTAAAAGATGTAATAAAGGAAAGTTAGTTCAAAATTAAATTTAACGGAAATTAAGAGTTCGATTTATATTTCGTGTATTAATAAATCGTAAATTGGTTTGTACAAGGTTAAAAAATCGTGGAAAACAAGTTGAGATAGGATGGATTGCGACAAAAGAATCAAAGGTGAGTTAATCTCACTCAGTTAGATTTAAATTTAAATTTAAATGATTAAATTTAAACAATTGGTTGAATGGATGAATTGTTTGATTATATTTAGTATATACTACATCTTGGGATGTTTGATTTATATTGTGTTATAGTATGGTATATTTTGAAATTGGCATATTCTATTGTGCTAATATCTGTGGATGTAGGGAAAACAGGTTGGAGGGATCCAACTGGATCCCTCAACATATATTTAAGTTATTTATTACGCTCTGCTGTGATTATTTGATATTTTATGATGAATTATATATGGGATACTGAATGCTGTGGCTTAATTGATATAATTAGGTATAATGAATTACCAAAGTATATAAATCGGATTTTGGAAAGAAATAAAAGAAGTGAATTCGTAAGTAAAATAATTTATAGAAATTTGAATAAATTTAGGAATGAATCGGGAAGATAATAAAGTGACTCAAAAATTCTTATAGATAAATCTGGAGTACTGAAAGGAAAATTTTGAATAATCAGAAGATTAATGAATTTTAAATTTCAGTATTATTATTTAAAAGAAAAAAACATCTATTAAAATTTAAGATTTAAATTTGTTGAAAGGTAAAGAAGAAATTTGGACAAGATCTTAAATTTGTATATTTCAGTCAAATGATTTAAAATAAAACGGTAGATAAAAATAAAAATAAAAATAAATAAAGTTCATAATTAATGAATGTTGAAATGAATTGAGTAATTAAAGAAACTTATTTCAAATGGAGTAAATTGGAAATCAATTTGGGGAAAATTGATTTAAGTGATTGAAGTAGGAATTTTCTCTGGATAGCCAAGTGCTTGAAATTTTTTAAATATGAATTAAATGTTTGAAAGTTGTTTTTAAGAAAGCAAGTTTTGTAAAATTTGTTATTTCTAATATTTAAAGTCTAAAGTAAGTATTTTTTTTAATTTATTTAAGCAGTAATTATTAAGAAGTAATTTAGTGATTGGTTTTTTTTAAAAGTAGAAATCTATTTTGTATTTTATTAAGTAACCTTATTTTCAAATATTCATATAGTATGTATTTTTAACAAATTATTGAAGTAATTTAACTTAATTGTTTTAAGTATATTTTAAAGTAAAGTGTTTTATATTATTTTAAAGATCTAAAGTTTTGTGCTTGGTGATTTCGGAGGAGATAGAAAATATTTGGGGAATTTTATTCTGAAAGGAAAGATGGTTTTGAAACTGTTTTCAAAGGATTGAAAATAGAAATATATCTTGTGAAGATATTTTGAGGTTAATAAATAAATTATTTGGAAAATTATTTATTGTTGGATGGATGTTTGTGAATTTTAATTGATAGTTAAATAACCGACTATCAATATTGGCCAAATGCGTTGATCATTTCGAAGAGACCGGGATCGAGATTTATTTCTCAAAAACCACTTCGATCCGGTTTGTACGTTTCGTGAAAAACGATTTTGGATTCGAAGATGGAGCAGTGAAGTGCAAGGGCTAGTCGCTACTAATGCTGAGGATATTTCCAAAATGGATGTAGTAGGAATAGTGCCTTTGGTTCCGTTCGAACCCGAGACGGACTTGTATGGATGAATGCTTGCGAAACATCGTCAGGTGGACGATGGGAATTCTAAGGGATATATTCTTAAAAGGTAACGCTTAGCCTCAAGCCTCATCAAATGGGAATGGCTGAAAATCAGGGGATATGCAGCAAGGCTTCGTGGGTATCCCCCACTGGAGGGTGAGGTCATCCCTGTCTAGATGTACCTTTTATTTCGGCTTAGTGGGCGGTTTCTGATCCCAACCGCGGGGTGATCTTGCTCGGGACTGTCCAGTAAGGGATGGTTCCGGTCTTGTGTTGCAGGGGAGTTAGGGTGGCTCCTTGGTACGCTGATCTAGACCAGGTACTGTGACAGGTGGTACCCCAGTGCCTAGCCATTAGTTGGAATCCATTTTCCCTACGCGCCCGTACGGTTTTGATTGTGCCCAATTATTGATGAAACGTAAGATGCAAGCATTTCAGCTAGATTCTATTTTACTTTCTATAGACACTATTATAATATCAGAGGACTTTAATAAAAAAATGTTTTAGCTATCGCAAGGTAAAAACCCGACATGTTTATTTGTGGCGTGGTCTTACGAGATGCTTTTGTTTTCTAAGGATTTTTGAAACTTTAATAATCAATTGGGTGTGATTTTCTCACGCTGGTAATCCAGACTGACTCGGGTGTTATTTAACTGTAATGCTCGGGTCAGACCGAGTATTATAGGATACATGAGATGCTGTGGAGCTTAGGAGACGAGCTGGATGACGATACGTATATTCGTACTTGTTTTATATATATTGCGCTGTTTGAGTTGTGGAGTATCCATTGTATGATATTGATGTTGAGCTGTGATTGATGTACTCTGATGATGTAATATTTAAACAAAGATATTTGATGTTGAGTAAAGATTATTTATTATCTATTATATTTTATTCCGCTGCGATGGTTAGATTCTGTTGTTGATTTCTATTTTATTCTTCTATCTCTTCTTCTTTAACCCAAATGGTTTGTATTTCTATACAACTTGAGTTGATTGTTGTAGAATAGTATTGTCTCAAGGGGTACGGATTTGCGGGTTGTTACAGTTGGTATCAGAGCTTAGGTTAGAGATAACCTTGGCTCTGTTGGGAATTACTCATAAATTAGAGTCCGAAGTACTCTAGAATGAGATTGAGCGTATTAATAGATATGAGCGCGTATTTGTTAGTGAATATAAATTGTTTTAATATTGCTTTTATTGATTTATTGAGTGGCATATGAACCTTCGTCGACACAGTCTGCGCAACTGTATTGAAGGGGTTTCTAAACACTTGAATAGAACAATCGACACGGTATTATTTTAAATGTGGGTAAATGAAATAATTTTACCCAAAAACATATTTTGATATAAAGATTAGTTTTTGTAAACTATTTAGCTAATATATGGTTGCTTGGATGTTAAAAATGATAATATTAAATTATTATCATTGTTAAGTGAAAATTTAACTAGAAATTGAAGTATAACTAAAATTTAAGGAAATAACTTCATTATAAAATGGAATTTATAAATAGGAATCATAAATATAAATTATAAATGGAAATATAATTAAATGATAATTTGTATGAGCATAAGCTATGCAAATGAATTATAGTTGAAATTTATTTAAGCAGGATTTGGAAATTCAAAATTTCAGAGATTTTGGGAATGTTATCGAAGCGTTTTGAAGATAAATGATAACATTATTGTTCTGGGGGTATTTCTGAATGGAAATTTGTTTTAAATGGGTTTTGTATTGGAAAATAATCCTGATGATGACGGCCGCATCATTAGTATTCATTTTCGAATTCCTAAGTGATGGATTGCTGCCAAAAATTGATTTCCTCAGAAAAGCTAGTTGTTTTTGAAAATTTCAAAGGGAATTTGTTGGGATAAAACCAGGATTGGATTAAATTTTGAGAAATGTGATTTGAGATGTTGAAGATTTCAAAATGTTTTGAAACCAAAACCGGGTGTTTGGAAATCCCGATGAGATAGTTGTAAGCTTATAAATGGAGATGATTTTTAAATCATGAAAGAAATATAAGCTTTGAATAATGGAAATTAAATTTAAAATGAAAATGAAATTAACATGTATTGGGAAATAAATTTTTTACAGGATTGAAATTATTTTAAATAGGCTGAAATAATATCCAGTTGTATTCGAATCAAGTTGAAATCGAACCGAATCAAATAAATCTGAGTTAAAGTAAAATTGGATTGGAATGAGAATTCAATTGAATTAGTGAATGAAATTAAATTCTTACCTGGATAACTGGAAAATAAGTTGGATAAGAAATAAATTGGATAAGAATTAGATTGAGTTAAATAAATCAGAATAACATATAAAAGAATTAAAAATGCATGGAATAAAATATGCTTGAGTTATAATGAAGTGTAAAACTCGAGTCAAAAATAAAAGAAGAATATATTCAAGCCTATAATGAATGGAATAGTGTAAATAATAAGTTGTGACTTATAAAATTGAAAATGGAATTCGAATCCAAAATAAATATTTTGATGAATTGGAAAATGAAAGGAAAATCCAAACTTGAATTATTAAATAAATTGAACCAAGAAAATTAAACGAAGTGTTATTTCGAATTAAAAATCAAGTGTTGCATTTTAACCAGGGGAAGAACTAATTAGATAATAAATTAGTTAATGAAGTTGAATTGTGAGTTTATGATGAAGTTAGGAAATAAATTCAATTTATAAATTAAAATTGATTCAAATTGTTGATGAAGTGAAAGTAATTGAGAATGAAGCTGGATTGTGAGTTAATAAATTGGGTGGTAAATTAAAAGTGAATAATAGAATCAGAACTTGAGTTATTAATTAAAATTTGACTTGAAATGTTAATAAAGTAAATATAATTTGAAAAGTATAGAATAAAAATGAAATGGATTAAAATAGTAATGGTATGAATTGCAAATAAAAATTCGAATAAGTGGAAATAAATTGGAAATGACCTTGTAATAAATTGGATAAGTTGAATCTAGAAAGTTAAATTTTATAATGATTAATCAAATAAATTTGTAGTTTGAAATGAGATAGCATTGAAATAGAATCAAGTTGAATTGAAAAGAGAACTTTGTTTGCAAGATGAGAATGAGCTTAAGTATAAAATTTGAATAAATTGAAGGAAATTGACTTAAGCTAAATGAATGAAGGAGAGTTGAATTGAATTCAACTTAAACAAAAATTTAATAATATTGGATTGGTTTTAAATCAAGTAAAAATAAATTTTAATTGAAATAAAATTCAGTGAGTTGCCGATGATATTTAATGGAATGAAAATGCTTAAAATAAATAATTGTAAACCATTTAAATTATTAAGGGATTGAAATAACTTGAGGCAATAAGGAAAATAGAATGTTTTGAGTTTATTAGAATGGTTTAAGTGAATGTGGATAAACTCATTATATTGAATAAATAAATGATGGAATAAATAAGTATCAAATGGAATGTGGTTTAAATAAGTTAAGAAATGGTTATTGAATGAAATAGCTTGGATTGTCTTCGAGCTAAATAAAATAGTTTGGAATAAACAAATATGGAATGAAATGTAAATAAATGGATTGTAATTGAAATTTAAAAGGAGTGTGTCGAGCTAAATAAATGGTTGTGAATGGATTAAAATAAAAGGGAAATTTAATTGGTAATGAAGATGGACCTAAGTTGTTAATGGTTTTGAATGTAAATAGAAGTTATTAAAATGCCTTGGATGGATAGGAGTAAAATAAATTGGTTTTGAGAGCAATTGAATTAAATGTGAGTTCAATTTGCTTAAAAATAAATTAATGTAAGCGATTGAGTTTTAAACCATTCAAATTGATGAAGTTGTATATGAATGGATTGAAAACCCTTCGAATGGAATGAAAATGGTTTACGAATTAATTGAAGCAGTTGAATTAGCATGTAAACTATAAAAATTGCTTACGGAAAATGTTGGATGTGTATTTCTTTAGAATTTATATGTTTTAACCATTGCAACTAAGTGAAATATAGTTAAACTGCATATATTTGGCACTTACATGTTTAAATTAGGTAAGTACAGGTATCTGGGAGCCGTGTGGCTGGATTTGGTTGTGCTATTTGCTAATAATAATAAGCCACTTGCTTAAAATGCTAAATAAGGTACGCCTACGCAATTAAAATAGGAAATATGAACTGTTTTTGGTTTTTCCGACCGTGTGGGTCGATGTATATATATTTATCTCTTTTGTCAAATTGCAAAAGCTCCTCCGTACAAAGGAGACTGCCAAAATTTTTCAGAAATTTTGGGAGTTAGAAAATTTTTGGAAATTTTGGAAAATTATGTTAACGACAAAACTATTTCAAACTGGAAAATTGAAATAAGTTAGTAAATGAAGCTAATTAAAATAATGACATGAATTAGTTATAAATGGAAAATAAAATTCAAATATTCAAAGTTAAAGATAAATGGAATTCATATGGAAATGAAAGAATCGATTTGGATAGATAGATATAAACTAAAATGGTAAGGTGAAAATAAATATAAGAACATATATAATGCTTATACTAAACTTAAGTAAGGAATGATGAATTTCTTAATTGGAAATTGATACTACAAATATATTCTAATATAATATTAGAATCAATAGATATTGACATTTTGTGAGAGTCGATAAAATGTTTTAGAATGTTGTGATTGGATATTAGTGCTAAGCAGGATATGCAGGTATTATAAAGGGAAAGGAGAATTGGTTTTTGATTTCAAGAGATAAATTTGAAATGCTCGACAAAAAGGTACGCATTTAAATTTGGTATGAAATTGATTGGGATTTGGATTGAGCCACTTGGCTTTTTGTTTTCTTTTGAGATTTGGGAGCCCGTAGAGGCCATTTTGTAGTTGTACCGAGCTAGCCGCGCAAAGGAGATGCTGGCGAAATTTTTCGGAAATAGGGTGTTAGAAAAATTTTGAGAAAATTTTGATAATCCAAAATAGGTTTTAAGATTAAAACTTGGATAGTTGGGCAAATATGAATGTTTACAAACTAGAAAAGGTTTGGAAATTTAATAAGAGTGATGATGGTCTTTTGTAAAAGATAGTGGTTGGATGTCGAATTGTTTGGTTTTGAGGATAAGTAAACGAGTATTGGACCGTTCTTCCTAACTAGTAATTTCAGGGACGAAATTCTTTTAAGAAGGGAGGAATGTGACGACCCGAAATTATTAAGCAATTTAAATCGGAATATTTAATTGATTTTGAATATTCAATAGAGTAATTTTGAACTTGAATTACGAATATCACAGTTCACTTGATAATTTAATTATTGAATTTAAATAATTTAAAATTGGACGAAATGTTGAATCCAGAAATTTAAACCTATTAAAAATAATTTGAAGGCTTATAAAATTTATATTGATAACACTGAGGATAATAAAAGTTGTAAAATTGAAATTAACGGTGGTTTGTTCAGTTTTAAAAATATATCGTCTAAATTGAATTTAAAAAATAGCCTTCCGAGGCACAGTCTCGGAATTAGACGAAACCAGTACCATTGGATCCGTAATATTGAACTATTATCGGATTTCAAATTTCGTATTGATCGGAGTTAGTGTGTGAGCGTACGATATATAAACGCGTTGAAAATTTAATTGATAATAATCGATTCGAATTTGAGTTTTTAATATAGGTATACACTATAGCAAGGCGTCTTCAACACGCTTCCTTTGCCTTCTCGAACACACCATCCCTTATCCTGTATCTTTTCGAATACGAGACCATTATCATCTCAGTTCAAAATCGAGAATAAATCCATGGCCGAGCAAAAGCTTCTGATCGAAATCATGTCGCCTCCCTCTTCTATTTCTCTTCCTCAATTAAACCGATAGCAGTTACAACATCAGAGAAGAAAAAAAATGGCGTCCGCTTCAAACCTTCTCGTTCGAATTCATAGATTAAATTTATCAATCCTCAAAAATTCGTAAACCGACTTGGTAAATAAAAAGGGGGAAAGCTTGGGGTTGTACGCGGCGACTTCGAGGTAGCTTCGACATGAAGTCGTTCGCGAGGGGATTCGCGTTTAGGGCTAGGGTTTGGGGTACTGCAGCGTCGGCATCTCTCACGAGATTGTGCGACATGGTTTCGACGCGGCAAGGAAGTGGAGGTTCGCGAGGCAGTGGCGCGCGTGGGAGTTGCCGAAGGTCCGACGTGGAGAGGATGGCGATAGGAGGTAGGGATTCGCGTGGCTAGGGCAAAGGGCTTGAATGCTGCATCAAGTGTCGTAGTAGGGGGCGATTGCTTCGCGTTGATCTGAGCGATTTGGGGATAGGGGATGGCCTGGGTTCATTCGACAGTAAGGTAAAATTTCAATTTTTGTTAATTAAAATTAATTATATGTATATACCCGGTACGGAGAAAAAAGAAGAAGAAGATGTTTTGCTCATATATATATAAAAAAAGGGTTTACAGTAAAATTAATTATTGATTTGTAATAATAATAATTATTTTTGTTGTACCGGAAAGATAAGCAGGAAGGAAAGAAATTAATTAGACAACTGGATCTAGAATAGTTTTGTTTTTTAAATTTAAATTGGGATTATTAATTATTTATGCAAAAGTTAAATATATGTACAAGGCATTTATATAAAGTACTGGAAGGCAATTATATAAGAGATTTGTGATAAAATTTTACGATTTACTTATTTAATTTATTTTGGTTACTAAAAGATGTAATAAAGGAAAGTTAGTTCAAAATTAAATTTAATGGAAACTAAGAGTTCAATTTATATTTCGTGTATTAATAAATCGTAAATTGGTTTGTACAAGGTTAAAAAATCGTGGAAAACAAGTTGAGATAGGATGGATTGCGACAAAAGAATCAAAGGTGAGTTAATCTCACTCAGTTAGATTTAAATTTAAATTTAAATGATTAAATTTAAACAATTGGTTGAATGGATGAATTGTTTGATTATATTTAGTATATACTACATCTTGGGATGTTTGATTTATATTGTGTTATAGTATGGTATATTTTGAAATTGGCATATTCTATTGTGCTAATATCTGTGGATGTAGGGAAAACAGGTTGGAGGGATCCAACTGGATCCCTCAACATATATTTAAGTTATTTATTACCCTCTATTGTGATTATTTGATATTCTATGATGAATTATATATGGGATATTGAATGCTGTGGCTTAATTGATATAATTAGGTATAATGAATTACCAAAGTATATAAATCAGATTTTGGAAAGAAATAAAAGAAGTGAATTCGTAAGTAAAATAATTTATAGAAATTTGAATAAATTTAGGAATGAATCGGGAAGATAATAAAGTGACTCAAAAATTCTTGTAGATAAATCTGGAGTACTGAAAGGAAAATTTTGTATAATCAGAAGATTAATGAATTTTAAATTTCAGTATTATTATTTAAAAGAAAAAAACATCTATTAAAATTTAAGATTTAAATTTGTTGAAAGGTAAAAAAGAAATTTGGACAAGATCTTAAATTTGTATATTTCAGTCAAATGATTTAAAATAAAACGGTAGATAAAAATAAAAATAAAAATAAATAAAGTTCATAATTAATGAATGTTGAAATGAATTGAGTAATTAAAGAAACTTATTTCAAATGGAGTAAATTGGAAATCAATTTAGGGAAAATTGATTTAAGTGATTGAAGTAGGAATTTTCTCTGGATAGCCAAGTGCTTGAAATTTTTTAAATATGAATTAAATGTTTGAAAGTTGTTTTTAAGAAAGCAAGTTTTGTAAAATTTGTTATTTCTAATATTTAAAGTCTAAAGTAAGTATTTTTTTTAATTTATTTAAGCAGTAATTATTAAGAAGTAACTTAGTGATTGGTTTTTTTTAAAAGTAGAAATCTATTTTGTATTTTATTAAGTAACCTTATTTTCAAATATTCATATAGTATGTATTTTTAACAAATTATTGAAGTAATTTAACTTAATTGTTTTAAGTATATTTTAAAGTAAAGTGTTTTATATTATTTTAAAAATCTAAAGTTTTGTGCTTGGTGATTTCAGAGGAGATAGAAAATATTTGGGGAATTTTATTCTGAAAGGAAAGATGGTTTTGAAACTGTTTTCAAAGGATTGAAAATAGAAATATATCTTGTGAAGATATTTTGAGGTTAATAAATAAATAATTTGGAAAATTATTTATTGTTGGATGGATGTTTGTGAATATTAATTGATAGTTAAATAACCGACTATCAATATTGGCCAAATGCGTTGATCGTTTCGAAGAGACCGGGATCGAGATTTATTTCTCAAAAACCACTTCGATCCGGTTTGTACGTTTCGTGAAAAACGATTTTGGATTCGAAGATGGAGCAGTGAAGTGCAAGGGCTAGTCGCTACTAATGCTGAGGATATTTCCAAAATGGATGTAGTAGGAATAGTGCCTTCGGTTCCGTTCAAACCCGGGACGGACTTGTATGGATGAATGCTTGCGAAACATCGTCAGGTGGACGAAGGGCATTCTAAGGGATATATTCTTAAAAGGTAACGCTTAGCCTAAAGCCTCATCAAATGGGAATGGCTGAAAATCAGGGGATATGCAGCAAGGTTTCGTGGGTAACCCCCACTGGAGGGTGAGGTCAACCCTCTCTAGATGTCCCTTTTATTTTGGCTTAGTGGGCGGTTGCTGATCCCAACCGCGGGGTGATCTTGCTCGGGACTGTCCAGTAAGTGATGGTTCCGGTCTTGTGTTGCAGGGGAGTTAGGGTGGCTCCTCGGTACGCTGATCTAGACCAGGCACTGTGACAGGTGGTACCCTAGTGCCTAGCCATTAGTTGGAATCCATTTTCCCTATGCGCCCGTACGGTTTTGATTGTGCCCAACTATTGCTGAAACGTGAGATGCAAGCATTTCAGCTAGATTCTATTTTACTTTCTATAGACACTATTATATTATCAGAGGACTTTAATAAAAAAATGTTTTAGCTGTCGTAAGGTAAAAACCCGACATTTTTATTTGTGGCGTGGTCTTACGAGATGCTTTTGTTTTCAAAGGATTTTTGAAACTTTAATAATCAATTGGGTGTGATTTTCTCACGCTGGTAATCCAGACTGACTCGGGTGTTATTTAACTGTAATGCTCAGGTCAGACTGAGTATTATAGGATACAGGAGATGCTGTGGAGCTCAGGAGACGAGCTGGATGACGATACGAATATTCATACTTGTTTTATATATATTGCGCTGTTTGAGTTGTGGAGTATCCATTGTATGATATTGATGTTGAGGTGTGATTGATGTACTCTGATGATGTAATATTTAAACAAAGATATTTGATGTTGAGTAAAGATTATTTATTATCTATTATATTTTATTCCGCTGCGATGGTTAGATTCTGTTGTTGATTTCTATTTTCTTCTTCTACCTCTTCTTCTTTAACCCAAATGGTTCGTATTTCTGTACAACTTGAGTTGATTGTTGTAGAATAGTGTTGTCTCAAGGGTACGGATTTGCGGGTTGTTACAATGATATTGAGTCAATTATTTTAACATTTATGAAGCTCAAAAATATTTTAAATTCAATAAAAGTTGTTTTAAAAATTTAACTTAATAAAAAAATTTAAAAGTAAAGCAAATATCCAAGTGTTAACTTTAAACCAAATTTATTTTGAAATAGTAATTAACAATTAATATTTGTAATGATTTTATAATTAATAACTAATTAATTAAAGAATAGTCAATGAATAAAGGCAATTAAACTTAATTAATTAACAATTTAGAATTAATAAGTTAAGATAATCAACTAAAGAATAATTAATTAATAAAGCTAATTAAGATTAAGTTAATCCATAATTAAGTAAAATTAAACATTGATTTAAATAATCAATAAAGATAATTATACAGTTAATTCACTTTAATCACAATCACCTTAATCAAAGATGATTGACCATCATCAAATATTCTGTACTGGATTGATATTTCTGTTGTAATACTGTGATTGCTTTGTGATGAACTGTGATTTGTGACTTGTTCCTATATGTATGTGAAAAACCCTTTTTCCCGTAAAATGGCATTTGAATTTTGATGCGACAGGGAGTCGGATTCCAGTTGGTTATCCGAAACCGACATCGAATCGTAATGATGAATCTTTGTGATTGATAAATTTACTGTATCTATGAATCTGTGAACGAAGATAAGCGTTATGGGTTATACCACTTATCGATATTGATATGATTGAATCCGTGATGATTGATGTTGTGCACTATTGTGTAAAACCCACGGGACTACACTATACACACACAAATATGGATTGCACGTGGAAATTGGTTAAGTCACAGATTTTTTAAAATAATTTTAAAAATTGAATTTTCGAATCTAAATGGTTTTGGAAATTGATCGGATTTAAAATGGAAAAAGATTTTAAAAAGGGATTTCATAGATAAAAGTTATTTTTGAATAACTTAATCTAGTTTTGAAATTTGATTTAAATTTGAATTCAATATTTGAAATTGAATTCTATTTTGAGAATTTATGATGTAAAAGGTCATACAAGTTTATATGGGTTTTTAAACCATTTTGGAAGTGTTGTTTTGGAAATTTGAATTTAACCCAAAGATTTTAACTTGTATAAATGAAATCGGATTTTTCCGAAATAAAAACTGTTTGTTTTCAAATGATAAAAGCTTTCATATAAGAAAGGAATTTCCAAATTGTGTTAAAGGAATTTTAAGTTCGAATTGAAATGGTTTTCCAAGTTATGAATGAATCTTTGGAAACAATTTTGAAAGCTATGAGTAAAATCTTGGATTTGCAGATTTAATAAATTAATCCAATTAAAATGGAAATTGTTTGAAATCAGTAAACAGATCTTTGTGAAGCTGGGTGGACTTTGTGAATTAAATCTGTTTGTTAAAGATTTGAAATGCTATTTGGGTTAAACCATTTGAAAGAAAGTTTTAAATTTTAAAGTTGTGACTTAACTAAAATCCCATATCCATATGTTTTTAAATACTGCGCTCATTATTCAGTTTAGCCGGGAGAGGAGCTTGTGTCATATAACCCATTCTGAAAAATGATACGTCGTTATAGATACCATTTGAAGACCGGTGGTGAAGACCGGGAATTTGCGAGAACGATAGGATGACCTATCGTTTCTCTCTGCATTGAGTAGCTATGGTATAGAGATTCCCTAAGTGATGGGAAGTCCGATCGGGATTGCGAATACCCGGATTTGCAAGGGCTTCTTCGGAAGTGCCTTCGGTTCTGTTCGAACCCGGAACAGACTTGTATGGATGTGTGTCTGACATTACACTTTGAGATGTAAAACCGGTTTCTATCAAATACATTTCTGTTTGGTGGCAGAGATTTATTTTCTTAACTTTACATCCTTCTCTGAGACGTACGAGCTTAGAGGTTATGTAGTTGATGTTTACCAGTGATACATTCCCAATTTGGTAATGTGGCATACGAAGTGCTGTTGATCATTTGTTGATCAAAGCATGGCTTTGTGAAAAAGTGTAGCTTTGTGGACAAGACCTCATCGAGCCTCACAAACCGGTAATGGTCGAAACAGGAAAGATGCGGCAATGTTTCAAGGGTAGCTCCATTGGGGTATGACCATTCCTTCTGGAAAAGGGTGGTATCATGGTATGGAGCCCGGATACTTACTCATGTGGACACTATAGTATATTTATTATCGTGTGATGTTGTTGGTGTAGAGGGCCCTCGGATAAAGGTCGCAAACGACCGGGGGGTGGCATATCTTAGGTTTTACTTCCCGAGAAGGGGTAGCCGGCCTTGTGTTAGCAGAGAGCCGGGTAGGTTCTCGGGGCGTCCCTCCAGAGGCATTCCCATGTGGCAATAGGAAGCTCCTTAGCCTGACCATTTGTTGGAAATCCAATCATCTAATACGAGCCCTTTACGATTGCAGTTGTATTACCTGCCACCCAGGTGGTTGCTATAGTAGGAATAGTATAATGGTACCTATGCTGGATAGGATTTATATTATACTTTCGAAATGTTTTTCCACTATGCACTAATAATGATATCAAAAAGGATTTTGCGTAGTAAGTATGTTTGACTAAGGAGAAGTCTCTCCTATGTGTGCGATTGCATTTTGTGTGTGTCAGGAGGCCTTATGGTAGTTTCATTTTCCAAAAAGCATTGCGGATTTGAACTTTAAAAGCTTTTGTTATTTGTTTTCAAAGGATAAAACTGTTTTGTTTGCTCACACCAGCCCCACGACTGACTTGGAGTTTATTGTTCCTTTCCTAAACTCTGGGTGCCCACTATTTCCACACGGGCAGTCTAGAGTTGGGTTTTCAGATAATCAAGCAATAGGTGTAGGTTCGATAGCCTTCGAAGTCTTTGGCTTGGTAGCTTTCAGCCTTTGGGATCTTCTTCAGTCTTGGACGACCGACCTTGCTTAGCTTTGTGCAACTTGATGGGAGTTCTTGCTAGCTTTGGATTGGAGCATTTGATTTGGAGATACATTTTATGGAAGATATTCTTTCCGCTGTGTCTTATATCTCTGATAATATTGATATCTATTATGTCATCCTATTGTATCGTCATTGTATCTGGATATTGTATCAAATGTTGTATATCAATGTATTATTTCATTTCTTCCGCTGTGTTGTACTTAATGTGTTATAAGCTTCGGCGAACCAGATTCGACGTTTGGATCTGCGGCATTCGAATATGAGTATCGTATTCGGTGTTGATTTTCGAAGGTCGAGTCAGGATCGTTACAGTGGTATCAGAACTGAAGGTTAAAAACTTTAGCTCAGGAGTATAACACATTAAGTGACTCATTAGAGATAGGGTGAAGTATACCCTAGAATGAGTAATCCCTAAGATATCCGTTCGAATGCCTTAGTAAATTCTCTTACTATTCACCGATAGTAAGTATGAGTGCAAGAAGAGGACGAGATGGGGGACAGGGAGATACCGGTACAAGTGGTCAATGCCCTGCAACAACGGAAATATCTGTCTCTATCAATCTCCTTTGATTCGTCTTTCCAAATTCATTGATTGCTTCATGGCAGCTGCAAGGAAAAGTTTTGGTGTGATGGTGGCCCTACGAATCGTAGATAAGTCTCTATTTCGCATTCTCTTGGTCAAATTTCTATCAGCTTTTCGTTCTTAACTTTAGTGAAATTGAAATTTGATAAATTGGTTAACTAAAATATAAAGTTAAATAATTTGTATCGATAAAACGATTTCGACTAAAACCAAATTTGAAATTTTATGTGATTGCTTGTGAGTATAAAAGTCCGAAGAGGGACCAGTTGGTATATACTTTGGAGTATTCCGACCTGAATTTGGAATTCATGTCTCCCTCTTCTAAAATAATTTAATTTCCATAGTAAATCACGTAGGAAAATTCCAAAAAATCATATAAATTCACTTTCAATAATGTTTGAGAATTATGGGAGATTAAATCCATCTATCTATTCTCTGGGTCTAGATATAGTCTACGAACGGTTAATTATCCCTTCAAACTAACTAATGCCCATATATATTTCTAGATCTGAATGACCCCGAGTATCTTGTAAAGAGTTAAATAGATTCGTTCTTGTATCTATTAATGATATTCTGATTTGGTAAGCCAAATACAGAATAGATAATCGGCTTGATTTGTGAGTCGATTCTCTATCTTTGCGTATCTATCCAATCTTTGTTGTCTCCCTGGCAAATTTCGGGGACGAAATTTTCTTAAGGGGGAATATCTGTAACATCCCAAAATTTTATCAATTTAAAATTAATAATATATTTTAACTTTTAGAATTTTATTTGGAAATAAATGAAAAAAAATCTTAAAAAGATGAAATAAGTAATAATAATATATAAATAAAGTTTAAAATATTGAAACAATGAATGTTTTAAAAAGCCATTTTAATTTAAAAATCTTATATATATGTATATTATAAATATGAGTAAAATTGCATACATATTGAAATTTAATTTAAATTTATTCAAGGTGAGTGTGAATATATAAATGGACATGAAAGTTTATGTTTCAAGTTTGAAATTGAAATTTGAATTTAAATTTAAAATGAATGTTTTAAAATTAGTAGCATTTAAAATCATTAAGATGTAATATATGTAATGTAAATATTAGTTAAATTCTTTTAACATTGTATGTATATACACACACACACACACAAATGAACAAGGAATTCATTTATTTATAAAGTGTATATAGTATAGAAATAAATTTTATAAAGTTCTTTTGTCTTGTAAAAGATCAAAAATGTAAATAAATATTCACATGGAAGAAAGAGTAGAATAATTAACCAAATCTAGAGCTTATGATTATCTTTTAACAAATGGCATAAAACATCATTTCCTTAATAAAATAATCAAATAAAAAGATTTCAGAAAAACCTTTCAGCTTCCCAATTCAAATTTTTAAACCTCCATATCTCTGAAGTTCAGTAACCAAAAAGATTTTGCAATCTTAACTCTAACACTCAAGCAAGAAAGAAAAAAAAGAGGAAACTGCCTATCTTCAATTCAATTCAAAAGTAAAATCTGAAGTACTTTCTTAAGCATCAAACTGTAGTGATACATTCATCTCTCAGATAAGTTTTTTTAATTTTTTTATAGTTTATGAAATTATGATTTTAAAACCAAGTTTTAACGCAAACAAAGTTTAAACTGCAGATTTGCTTTAAAACAAGCGCTTCAGGTTTGACAGTGCAATGACAGTAGATTTCTGAAGTAATTAGAGGCAAGTAACCTTTTTTTTTAAGATTTGAACACTATAATAAAATAGGAATTTAATACAATAATATCCAATCCGTTGCAGGAAGAATCAAGGTCAAAGCTTTAATCTACTTTTGGTTTTCTAGTTTCAGAAAAAAAGAAGCTCCTCTGTTCTATAAAAAATCCTAGCTGTAAGTAATTAAAAAACCACTGTTATTGATAAATTACGTAAATAAACATAACAAGGAATAATCAAAGACCTGAAATTTTAGTTTGCAGATCTAAACTCCAAATTTAAAATAGGAAAGAAAAAAGTTGCAGGCCTTCATTTTCTTTTGAAACTGTCAGGAAACATTCCTGTCTTTTGGGAAATAAGGTGAGTAAACCCTTGTTTTCTTCCAATCATTTGTTGTTGTGTGAATGCTTGAATGATGTAGGAAAGTTTAATTTTTGGTGCATGCAAGAATCTTGAGTATATGATTGAAGTTTGGCCTGTGCATGTTGATTGTACAAAAAAGCAAATCCCTATTTAGCTTCAGGAAAACAAAAACCCGACAAACCCCAAGTTTGTTTTGTTTCTAGCTTTGTATAGATTAACGTGTTAGAATGAAAAGTGTTTAGATGCACTTAATTTGAAATTTAAAAATATTTGTATAAACCAAAATCAAGAATACATGCCTGGGAACGTATTCTCCTTGTTCCTCTAAATTCTGAGTTAACACGCCAACCAAAAAAAAAAAATCCTCCCTCTGTCTCTGTGGAATCTGCATAATAAACTATAGTTGAACATGCATTTTGTTTCAGTAAACAAGATGGATTTTTGTTTGAACTTTCACTATGTTTCCTTTTTCCGAAAACTGTGAAAATATGGTTACATTCAAAGTACCAGGTTTATAGAGCAAACCATGTTAAATTTCAAAATCTTCTTCTCTATCCTTCTTTGAAATTAAAAGTATAACTAAATTAAAGCAATTTTGAACATGCATTTGGTTTAGGAACAGCTTAAAAGTAAAGCAATACGTTTGTTATTTTTGGAAAATGATAAAAAAAACACTGTCACCATCCAAACAAGCAAGAAATTCGAATATCATAGATTTTTTTCTTCAGTAATATGATTTGAATCCCCTCTAAAAATAATGAGTTTTGAAACAAAAATCTAAATTTTTCATTAGCTCTTTACTGGAATATTTGGGATGATCTGGAAAATGAAGTTTTATCAAATTCTGGTGATCTAAGAAATTTTAGGCCTTGAGTTCATTGTGATAGCAAGATTTAATGTCCGAAATCATCAGAAAAATGCTAGATAAATTTATTAATCATTGGATCTTGGATTCGTGATCAAAGTAGGGTTTAAGAACCCATTTCTGCTCATGATCGAAATGATGGTGCTGTGCCATCTAGGGGTGATCGGACTGCGTAGCAATGGTGCAAATCGATGTGTCGCACGATGATGGAACTTGGCTCCAAATTTGGTGACCGATAACGGTCAGAGGAGGTGGCGCGAGACGATTTACTGACGACGTTCCTGATGGTTGTTTCGGTCATGATGCTTCGATTTGTGTTTTCAAAATAAAATCACGTTCTGGGTGTTCATATCATTTTTGGAGGATGGTGTTGACTCGTTGGTGGCCGCAGCTTCGACCGACGGCTGCGATTTTGGCCGTGTTCATGCACGTGGGAGGTTATGGTGTCAGTGTGATGGGATTGGGGAAGAAGGGTGGCAGCTCGAAGCAGTATGCGGGGGATTGAGGGGAAAACTCGAAGACGAGCCCGTGTCTTTTAACGTTGTATCAATATGTTTTAAAACTTAAACAAATTTTTGTGAAAAATGCCACTCGGGTAGATTTTGGTTGAAGCTCGAAGCAAGGGGATGTTTGTCTCGGGGTAAAACTCGAAGTAGTCTCGGGTAGGCATGCAAACAGCAAAGAAACCCAGTTTTAATTAAATTTTGGAAAACTGGCAAATAATTTTCTGAATAAATTTAATGATAGTTGTAAATGGAATTGGAGCTAAATGATATTGAGTCAATTATTTAAAAATTTATATAGTTCAAGAATATTTTAAATTTTATAAAAGTTGTTTTAAAATTTAACGTAATAGAAAAATTTAAAAGTAAAGCAAATATCCAAGTGTTAACTTTAAACCAAATTTATTTTGAAATAGTAATTAATAATTAATGTTTGTTAAGATTTTATAATTAATGATTAATTAATTAAAGAATAGTCAATGAATAAAGGTAATCAAACTTAATTAATTAACAATTTAGAATTAATAAATTAAGATAATCAACTAAAGAATAATTAATTAATAAAGCCAATTAAGATTAAATTAATCCATAATTAAGTAAAATTAAACATTAATTTAAAATAATTATAAAGATAATATAGGGTTAATTCACTTTAATCACAGTCACCTTAATCAAAGATGATTGACCATTATCAAATATTCTGTACTGGATTTATATTTCTGTTGTAATACTGTTATTGCTTTGTGATGAACTGTGATTTGTGATTTGTTCCTATATGTATGTGAAAAACCCTTTTGCCCGTAAAACGACGTTTGAATTTGGATGCAATAGGGAGCTGGATTCCAGTTGGTTATCCGAAACCCACATCGAATCGTAATGATGAATCTTCGTGATTGATAAATTTACTTTATCTCTGTGAACGAAGATAAGCATTATGGGTTATACCGCTTATCAATATTGATATGATTGAATCTATGATGATTGATGTTGTGCACTATCGTGTAAAACCCCCTGGACTACACTATACACACACAAATATGGATTGCACGTGGAAATTGGTTAAGTCACAGATTTTTTAAAATAATTTTAAAAATTGAATTTTTGAATCTAAATGGTTTTGGAGATGGATCGGATTTAAAGTGGAAAAGCCTTTTGAAAAGGGATTTCACATATAAAAGTTATCTTTGAATAACTTAATTTAGTTTTGAAATTTGATTTAAATTTGAATTCAATATTTGAAATTGAATTCTATTTTGAGAATTTATGATGTAAAAGGTCATACAAGTTTATATGGGTTTTTAAACCATTTTGGGAGTGTTGTTTTGGAAATGTGAATTTAACCCAAAGATTTTAACTTGTATAAATGAAATCGATTTTTTTCAAAATAAAAACTATTTGTTTTCAAATGATAAAAGCTTTCATATAAGAAATGAATTTCCAAATTGTGTTAAAGGAATTTTAAGTTCGAATTGAAATGGTTTTGAAAGCTATGAGTAAAATCTTGGATTTACAGATTTAATAAATTAATCCAATTAAAATGGAAATTGTTTGAAATCAATAAATAGATCTTTGTGAAGCTGGGTGGACTTTGTGAAATAAATCTGTTTGTTAAAGATTTGAAATGGTATTTGGGTTGAACCATTTGAAAGACAGTTTTGAATTTTAAAGTTGTGATTTAACTAAATTCCCATATCCATATGTTTTTAAATACTGCGCTCATTGTTCGGTTTAGCCGGGAGAGAACCTTTTTTCATATAACCCATTTCGAAAAATGATACGTTGTTATAGATAGCATTTGAAGATCGGTGGTGAAGACCGGGTATTTGCGAGAACGATAGGATGACCTATCGATTGTCTCTGCACTGAGTAGCCACGGTATAGAGATTCCCTAAGTGATGGGAAGTCCGATCGGGATTGTGAATACCCGAATTTGCAAGGGCTTCTTCGAAAGTGCCTTCGGTTCTGTTCGAACCCGGGACAGACTTGCATGGATGTGTATATGACATTACACTTTGAGATGTAAAACCGGTTTCTATCAAATACATTTCTGTTTGGTGGTGGATATTTATTCTCTTAGCTTAACGCCCTTCTTTGAGACGTACGAGCTTATAGGTTATGTAGTTGACGGTTACCAGTGATACATTCCCAATTTGGTAATGTGGCATACGAAGTGCTGCTGATCATTTGTTGATCAAAGCATGGCTTTGTGAAAAAGCGTAGCTTTGTGGATGAGACCTCATCGAGCCTCACAAACCGGTAATGTCGAAACAGGAAAGATGCGGCAAGGTTTCAGGGGTAGCTCCCCTAGGGTATGACCATTCCTTTTGGAAAAGGGTGGTATCATGGTATGGAGCCCAGATACTTACTCATGTGGACACTGTAGTACATTTATTACTGTGTGATGTTGTTGGTGTAGAGGGCCCTCGGATAAAGGTCGCAAACGACCGGGGGTGGCATATCTTAGGTTTTACTTCTCGGGAAGAGCCGGCCTTGTGTTAGCAGAGAGCCGGGTAGGTTCTCAGGGCGTCCCTCCAGAGGCATTCCCATGTGGCAATAGGAAGTTCATTAGCCTGACCATTTGTTGAAAATCCAATCATCCAGTACGAGCCCTTTACGATTGCAGTTGCATTGCCTGCCACCTCAGGTGGTAGCTATAGTAGGCATAATATAATGGTACCTATGTTGGCTAGGATTTATATTGTACTTTCAAAATGTTTTTCCACTATGCACTAATAATAATATCAAAAAGGATTTTGCGTAGTAAGCATGTTTGACTATCATAAGGAGAAATCTCCCCATGTGTGCGATTGCATTGTGTGTGTGCCGGGAGGCTTTATAGTAGTTTCATTTTCTAAAAAGCATTACGGATTTGAACTTTAAAAGCTTTTGTTGTTTGTTTTCAAAGGATAAAACTGTTTTGTTTGCTCATACCAGTCCCACGACTGACCTGGAGTTATTGTTCCTTTCCTAAACTCTGGGTGCCCACTATTTCCGCACGGGCAGTCTAGAGTTGGGTTTTCAGATAATCAAGTAACAGGTGTAGATTCGATAGCCTTCGAAGTCTTTGGCTTGGTTGCTTTCAGTCTTTGGGATCTTCTTCAGTCTTGGACGACTGACCTTGCTTAGCTTTGTGCAACTTGATGGGAGTTCTCGCTAGCTTTGGATTGGATCATTTGATTTGGAGATACGTTCTATTGAAGATATTCTTTCCGTTGTGTCATGTATCTCTGATAATATTTGTATCCTCCTATTGTATCATCATTGTATCTGGATATTGTATCAAATGTTGTATATTAATGTTTTATTTCATTTCTTCCGCTGTGTTGTACTTAATGTGTTATAAGCTCTGGCGAACCAGATTCGACGTTTGGATCTGTGGCATCATGTAACGATCCAGAATTTTAATTAATTAAAATTTGATATTTAATTGATTTTAAATATTAATAAGTGAAATTTATAAGTCGAACAAATTTTATTTCGAATAATTGGATTTAATTGAATAATTAAATCGATAATTTAATATGTTAAATTATGGAAATAATTGAAAATTGAGTTAAATATGATTGAAAATGATTTTTAAAATTTTATTTTATCATATTGAAGTTAGAATGATGTTTTAAAACTTTTAAAATCAAATAAAAAGTTAATTTGTGAAAATTGAATATTTTAATATTTAATCGACTAGTGAAATTACCCATTTTTCAAACAGTCTCGGATTTCGACGAAACCAGTTTCATCAGATCCGTAATGTGATATTATTATATGGTTTCAAATTTCGTGTCAATCGGATTTATCGTTTGTCCGGGGCAAGCCAAAACGCCTAGAAAATTCGTTTAATCGGTTTAATTTAAAATCGCGATCGTTGCATTTGGTATCAGAGCTTATGGTTAAGCGACAACCATGGCTCTGTTGGGTATAACTCATTAGAGATAGAGTCAGTAGTACTCTAGAATGAGTGTGAGTGTAATAATATATACGAGTGCGTATTTGTTAGTGAATATAAAAATGTTTTATATTGTGTTTGCTTATCCGTTGAGCTGTTTGTGGATTCTGATCGGTGTGTGGGATGCCATATTATCGATAGGGATTTCTAAACACTTAAACGAGGCAGGCCGACATAGTATCATTTTAAATTGGGTAAATGAAATACTTTTACCTTGATTATATTTTGTATATAAAGGAATAATTTTTCAGAATTATTAAAATGTATATGAATTGATTGTTGATTGTTGAATAAGTTAAATAAAACCATAGTTGTAAAAGAATAATTGTATAAGCAATTGAATTATAAGTATGGAGTTATAATAAAAATGATTTACACTTGTGAAATAATATAAGTAAAAGGGTTTGTAAATGTGATTTATAATCTGAAAATAAAATTCCAGAGAAGTGTTTTGAAAGGATTTGATAATTTGGAAAATTGTTTTGGAGAAATTAAAGCTCTAAACTCTTTTCGGTCGCTGGAAAATAATCCTGATGATGATGGCCACATCATTAGAATTCATTTTCGGGTTTCCAAAAGAGAAATTGCTGCCATATTGTTTTAAATAAAAGTTATTTGGAAAATTTTGAGTTTGGATTTTGAAATTAAAAAGATAATAGAATTGATTTAAAAAATGTTTTTGGAAGGTTAAAAAGACTCTGGAATCCTAGTTAAAAAATATTTGTAGGAATGATAAATGAGTTGATAACTTATACAATTTGAATTAGGTAGAATAATTTAATTTAAAGGATGGAGTTAAATTAAAGCAAGTATAAGTAAATCAATAAAAATCCAAGTTGTAAATTGATGAATTAAGTGAAATAAGTTTTGAACTTATGATATGAGTTAATAAATTTAGCTTTGGTAAAGGTTAAATAGAATTTACTTTAGAATTGAAATCTAAATTGGATTTATAAGTGGAATCTTAAGTTAAATTGAAACAAATGATGTTGGAATTGAATATAACTTAAGTAAAGTTGAATAAAGTTGATTTTGGTGTCGAAATAAATTAATAAGTGAACTAATGAAATGAAGTCATTAAGAATTTGAACTTGAGTTATATAAATGAAATTCAACATTATATTGTTAAAAGAATTAGCAATTGAATTGATAAATGGATTGAATGTTAATCAATTAAATGTAAATAATTGATATGAAATAATGGATGTAAGTGTAAATTCATTAAAAGCTAATGTTATTGGAAGTTGAATAAATTGAATGGAAGTCAATTTAAATATGATCCAATTGGAATTAAATGTGTTGAACCAAATTGCATGTAAAGTGAATAAATTTGGTTGTATTGAATAAACATTGGTTTTTATTTGATTGTTGATTGATTGTATATAAATTCATTAAGTGTTAATGAAATTGAATTAGCAAAATTAGAAGCTAAAGTAATTGAATCTAACTTGGAAGAAAATGAACTTAAATAGAATTGAATTTGATTTGGAAGCGAACCAACTTGAATGAAAATTAGTAAATGCAAACTAATTGAAATTGGATATGAATAAATGTTAGTAAATCCAATGTAAATAAATCAAATGTGATTTAAATTGAAAACCAATTCATCGAATATTAATGAGAATATGAATGAATATTGATTTGGTTATGGATGATAGTTGGTTTATGTTTGCATTTGTTGTTTTTTTGCATTTGCTATGTTGGTATATGTGGTTGTTATGTTGCTATATGTTGTATATTGATATTATTTTCATATATGCATGATTCTCATGTTGTTGTTGACTGTTTAGTAGGTGCGGATGGCGTTGCTTCGCATTTGGAGCTCGCTTTCGCGTTATATTAGCTGTATACGCTCGCTAATAATAAATAAGGTACATATCTCGGATTACATACCGTACTTTTACACTTTTTTCCCTGCGGGATGCCTCATCACTTGATGAGATGTATATTTGTGATATATATACTTTCATTTTATTTTCGGATCGAGCCGCGCAAAGGAGACTATGGCGAATTTTTTCGAAAATTTAAGGCGTTAGAAAAAATTTGAAAATTTTGGGAAATTTTGTGAAAAGCTATAACTTTGATTTTGGAATTGGAAGTTAAACGATGTAGTTGGTTTTGAAAAAAATACTAAGTATGATTTGGAAACTTAGTAAAGTTATTATAAGAAGTTTAACTATGGATTTATGAAAAATTAATGGATTCTGTAACTTTTCTTACTTGATAATTTCGAGGACGAAATTCTTTTAAGGGGGGAAGTATGTAACGATGCAGAATTTTAATTAATTAAAATTTGATATTTAATTGATTTTAAATATTAATAAGTGAAATTTATAAGTCGAATAAATTTTATTTCGAATAATTGGATTTAATTGAATAATTAAATCGATAATTTAATATGTTAAATTATGGAAATAATTGGAAATTGAGTTAAATATGATTGAAAATGATTTGTAAAATTTTATTTTATCATATTGAAGTTATAATGATGTTTTAGAACTTTTAAAATCAAATTAAAAGTTAATTTATGAAAATTGAATATTTTAATATTTAATCAACTAGTGAAATTAGCCATTTTTCAAACAGTCTTAGATTTCTACGAGACCTGTTTCATCGGATACATAATGTGATATTATTGTATTGTTTCAAATTTCGTGTCAATCGGATTTATCGTTTGTCCGGGGCAAGCCAAAACGCCTAGAAAATTCGTTTAATCGGTTTAATTTGAAATCGCGATCGTTACACATCCGAATACGAGTGTCGTATTCGGTGCTGATTTTCGAAGGTGTGTCAGGATCGTTACATAAAGAGATGGATACTTGCATTGAATTATTGCCTGGACGGCAGTGTTAGCATTTCAAATGGGTAGCGCTATATGGAAGGTAAAATGTAGCCTCAAGCCTCATCAACTGGGAAATGACAAAAATTGGGCATGCAATAGGGTCACATGGGTCACTTCCATTAGGGTATGGTCATCCCAAATATGGATCGATTACTATATACTCATGTATGCTTTAGGCTCAAAATTGGGTGATCATATTCTGTACTACTAGTCAAGTGGTAGGTCAGTCCTGTGTGGCAGAGGTACAAGATAGTTGTCAGAACCCGGTGCATTTTATCTGGAGATGTACCATCGGAAGGTGGTTCCTTACCTTTTCGTAGTATGAAATCCATTCTCCAATACGTGCCTTTGTGGACTTAGTTGTGCCCACCGATGTTAAAATGTGAGATGCAAGCATTTCAGCTATATTCATATTTAATTTTGACCCCCAGACATTATTATAACATCAATGGATTTTCTATAGAAACATTTTGAATATTGTAAGGTAAAAACCCGTCCGTGTTTATGTGCAGCGTGGTCTTGTGAGATGCCTTTGATTTTAAAGATTTTTTAATAAAGTTAAAGACTTATCCTTTATTTACACCAGACCCATGTCTGACCCGAAATTTATTTTCCCTTTTCCTAAACTCTTGGGTGCTCGAATATGAATGGGCAGCCAAGTAGTTAATGTTTTTCAATAGATTTACCTTGGAGGAGCTTGGAGCAAGTGGCTTCATTGATAACTAGTTATTTTTCTTGTTTCCGCTGTATTATATGTATGTTGTATAAGTTAGGTAGGGATGGACTGTTATAACTGTCTTAGGTAGAATTTGTATTAGTATGACTCTGATGTAACATTTTAAAATGACTTTGTAATATATTATATATAGTAATATATATTATTCCATTGCATTGTGAGATTCGGTGTTGTTTAGTTACTTCTTTTCTATCTTTCTTTCTTTTACCCCTAATGCCTTGTATTTCAGATGACTAAATGATCGACACATAAATACCGAGGATGTATTAACTGTCGTCTTTGGTAGTAAGAAAGGCATATCGATATAGAATAAGATACCAATGTATTTTACTGCTGTTTTGGGATCGTGTCGCATTATTATGTGCGATTGTATTTTTATTTCTACCGTTCGCAATCTGTACGTGAATGAGATCGTGTAATTGAGTACCAAAAAAATTGCTTTTCAAAAAAGTTCAAATCAAATAAAAAAAAAATTTCGACTAGCTGCTAATTAATGGTGATTTGTTTGTGATGTGATGGTTACTTGGAAATTTTGGTTTGCTTAACTTAGAAGTAATGAAGTAAATGTTTTGATAACTATGCAAACATTATCTCACTTGATTTCATTTTCATTTTTTTGCTTACATCTCTTCCTTTCGTTTTCTTTTCTTCGTAATTGTAAAAATAAATCATCTCCCCCTTTCAAAATTCAACACCTCACAATTCATTCACATTCATCCAAAGTGATCAATTTCAAAGTTGTTTTATTTCAACACTAATATTTTAAAACAATAGCCATTCGAAGTTCCATCAAGCGTGGTGGGGGAAATTGCCTGAGAATAGTGGATGTTGAAAATGATGGAAATTCAATGATTATGAAATGGTGAATGGAGGATATAGTAGAGTTCGTATCATCGAGTTGAGATTTTTAGAGGTGGTTTCATAAATTTTAATAGAGTGAATCGACGTAGGAGGCAGATGATAGCTTTTTGATCATCTCAAAAATTCTGGTGGTTTGGTGATCAAGCGGAGGAGTGGTTGGCGTTGGAAGCAGCCTCGGGTCAAGGCAGAGGTAGTGGTGGTGATTGCATGTAGCACGGTGGTTGAAGTTACCCAGTTGAGATCGAACTATGGTTTGAGTGGCTGTATTTTTTGATTTAACATTTTTGGATGGCAGCGACATTGAGGTGCACCGAGTTAATAGAGATGGAGCTCGAAGGTGTGGTGGTGACTAGCGAGTTGAACGACAAGAGTAGCAACGCTTGTTGGTGGTTGAGGCGGTGGTGAGGGGGCTCGATCGTGTGCATTTTTTTTTCCTATACGCGTATTTGAACTGAGGAGGATGGGCTTATTTTGTTAGAGATGGTCGGAGGTGGTTGCGTGGGGTGGCCATGTCAAGCTGGGGAAGTTAAGTTTGCAGGTGGTGGTGGTTCCTCGAGCGGCCGTGCATTGGTGGTGTGTTCATGCACAACATTCACATGTACAAGAGGAGTTCGAAGTTGATTTAGGGAAAGAAGCAGAAGAAGCATGTTGGGTTTGAAGCGTTGCTAGGCTAGGCTATTGTGAGTTTGGGTGAGAAATATTTGGATTTACTTTTTTAAATACGCACATACATACAAAGTGTGTTGAATTTAAAAGGCAATATCTTGCTCCTTTTGAATCCAATAACCTACGGATTATTGCATAAGACTCGTACCGACGAATACATCATTTTAGTATAAATAGTTGATAGTTTTAACAAAGTATAAAATATTGGTAAAATAATAGTGATTAAATATTATTACATTGATTTACGTAATAATGTGGTTAAACTAATTATACTTCGTTTGTGATATTTATTTGACAGAATAAAACACCGTTCTACTATAATTAAATTGAATAGATTATTTTGAACATTTGTTGAGCATAATAAATCCACATTCTATGTTTGCAAAGTAAAACGATGATTTTTGAAGCTAATCAGTATGTACATTAATTAGTATTGGATAAATGACAATTAACTATTGATTGTTAATTTTGAGTGCCAAAGACTTGGTAGTCTGTCCGTTTTGGGTGTGACACTGATAAATACTAAAAGTTGAACACTTTTAGTAATAAAGTTAATAGTAGCATTGGTTAAGTGCTATGGAAGTTTTGGGCCTTGTTATAATATTTTGAAAAAATATTATTTTCTATTTTTGATTTAAAAATGGTGTAATTTGTAAGGTGATTTTAAAAATAACTTTGGAGTTTTCTATGGCATTTATTTATTTATAAGAAATGGTTTTTGAATTTATCTATTTTACTCCAACGTTTTTGAAATGTTTTAAAAGTATTTTAAGAAGTATTTATTTTCATATATTTATTATAATAATGAATGTTTGTTTTAAAGGAAAATAATAGGGAATTTATCTGTTTTAAAATAAAGTGATTATGTTTTAAAAGAAGATAGAAATATTTTGGTATAAATATTTGTGAAACGTTTCTGTATAAAATATTGTAGAAAAAAGGATCGATTTAGGATTGGTATTTTATAAATAAAAGAATAAATTTTTAAAAGGAGATTTATAAATGTTATTTTATAAATAAAACATTATAGAATATTTTTTTAAATGGAATTTATAAATGATATTTTATAGAGGAGATTTATAAAAAGGAGTTTTCTTAAGGAGATTTATAAAATAGTTTTATTTATACAAAAGAGTTTTATAAATATAAAAGGTTTTAATAAATAGAAAAAAGAGTTTTGTTAATATAAATGAGTTTTGGAAATATAACAGAGATTTATAGAAATGAATTTTTCAAATATGAAAAAGAATTTTAAAAGGTGTTTTATAAAAGGAATGAGATTTGATTTCCATAAATGATTGTTTTAAATATGATGGTATGAAAAGTATTCTTTTCATACTTAAAACCAAATTATGAGTTACAGTAACTTGTCTCTACCTTTAGAATTAAAAATATGTGCCGCGATAATGTTAGTTTTCTAACTTTTTCGATCTCATTGTTAATCGAGAGATAGTACTGTTTGAAATCAGGAAGTGGTTGTAAATATATTCGATCTATTTTCTATACGATTCATTTACTTACACTAAAAGTTCCTTGGGTTTATTTTTAATATTGTTTTAGGTTACATTCGTTTTTAACCCAATTAAGCATGGTTTTGGAAACTAATTTTTTTTTAAAGATTTGTGAATATACTTATACCGTTGAGATAAGTATATAGATACATTTCCTAATTATTGGAAATGTAGTTTTTTGTGAATATACTTATATATTGATATAAGTATATGGTAAGATTTTCTAAGTATTAAAAGTGAAATGTTTTATGGGTATACTTATACCATCGAGATAAGTATATAAATATTTTTCAAGTATTGAAAAAAGTAGAGAAGGTTTGTGAATATATCATTATAAAAGTATTTTAATACAAGAATTTACAAATTGGTTTTAAGTAATGAAAAGGATTGATTAAAGAGGCTTAGTCATTGCTTGTGTACTTAACTAAGCTTGATTAAATCTATGATTGGATAGTTTGTTTATTTGATAGTTAAATAACCGAATATCAAATCTTGACTAGTTTTAAACTATAATTGTCTAATTAGAGAAACCAGGATCAGATATACTATTTGAAAATCACTTTAAACTAGCATAAGCATTCAAATTGGAGATATCTTGAAGATAACCAAAGATGGAGTTCTTTGAAGTGTAAGGGCTGCTTGCTATCCTTAGGATGTAGCAGAAGTATGCCCTCATTTTTTTCAATCCTAGATCAACTTGTATGAATGAATGCTGGCATTGCTTTGTGTCCTAGAGGACAGTGTTAGCATTCCAAGTGGGATTTGCTAAGTGAGCAAAAGGCAATCGTGACCTCACAAACCTCCAACCTGGTAATGACTAAAATAAGGGATACGTAGAAGGGCGATGTGGTTTATAGCCATTAGGGTATGGTTATCACCCGATCTAGATTGATATTTATCCATTTATGCATGCTAGTAATTTAAGATGGTTGTTGGCCGACAATCGAGGTGATGTCATATCCGGTACAACCAAGTAAGTGGTTGGGCAGTTTTGTGTTGACAAGGATGCAAAATATTTTTGTCGACCTCGGTTCATTTTTCTAGAGGTACACTGTGGCAGGCGGTACCCCAATATCCTTGTCATTGATGGAATCCATTTTCCAACAAGCATCGTGCATACTTAGTTGTGCCGAACTATGATGGAACATGAGATCCAAGAATTTCAACTATGTTTAATATTTATTTTAAACCCTAGACATTGTTTTATTATTACTAGATTTTCTATTTGAAATGTTTTGGTTATCTTAAGGTAAAAACCTGTCTGTATTTATGTGCGGCGTGATCTTACGAGATACCTTTATTTTGAAGGGTTTTATAACATAAAAATTCTTTTTGACCCGTTTTTCTTATGTTGGTTTACAAGACCGATCTGAGCGTTATTTTCTTATAATGCTTGGGTTAGACCAAGTATATTTCCAAATTCAGTTATACTTGCTTTGGAGCTTCAAGAGACGAGCTAGATGCCTCCAAGATGTATTTATGTATATTTTATTTTCAGTGCATTTGTTGTTTTTATTTATCCACGTTTGTGAGGACAGGTTGTTACAATTGTCCAGGCTGATGATTGGCTAGTTGACTCTGATTGGTGTATATTACAATTTTCTTTTTTAAATATATATTATATATTACTCGTCACGATGTGAGATTCTGTTTTGTCTTTTCTTTCCTTCTACCAACAATCTGTCTTTTCGACACTTGGAAGCTTGGTACGTAAATACCATGGGAGTGTCAATGTCGACTTTTGAGGGTCGAAAAGGGCGGTCGTTACATGTGGCATCAAGTCTAGGTTGAGCGCACAACTAGGCTCTGGTGGGATAGACCCATTAAAGATAAGGTCCTAGAATGAGTTGATGTATAATATATACGAGAGCATATTTATTAATGCTTTAAGAATATTTTATATTGCGTTGATTTATCGGTTAAGTAGTTTATGAATTTTGATCGATACATATGGCATATTGTATCGGTAAGGGTTTCTAAACACTTGTATAAGGCAAACCGGTACAGTATTGTTTTTGAAATTGGTAAACAAAATAATTTTACCCGATTATATTTTATATATAAAAGAATAATTTTTAGAAATCGATATAGTAATTTATGATGTGTTTCTCTGTTAGGAAATGATAATATTCGGCTGTTATCATTTATTGTTTGATTAGTCATGCTCGTCTAGTTTAGGAGCATTGACTATTGTTGTTGATTGATTGTTTGTGCTAAAAGAGTTTATGACCATTTATTATTATGGTTGAATTAAATACAAACACCTTGTGAATCAAAGGTATCTCATAAGATCATGCCACAATAAGCATGACGGTTTTTACCTTACGATAACCAAAATATTTCATATCAAAATCATTTGATATTAATAGTGCCTAAGTATAATTACTTATTCAAACAGCTGAAATGCTTACATCTCACGTTCCAACATAGTTGGGCATAATCTAAACTGTACGACGCTCATTGGAGAATGGATTCCAACTGAATGACTACGCACCGGGGTACCACCTGTCATAGTACACGTCTAGAACAACGTATCAAGATCGAACCTATCGATCCTTGCCAACACAAGACCGGACTATTCCTGACCTGGATAGACCAAATATGCTATAACCCCGGGTGTTCCCACCCTTTCCGAGCTCCTTTCACACATAGTGACAATATCCGAGGTTATTTAGAAAGGTGATAGACATACCCTACTCGGGTGCCACCCACTTAGCCTTGCTGCATCTCTCCTGCTTTTCAGTCATTCCCGGTTGATGAGGCTAGAGGCTACGATTACCTTTTTAGAAATATTTACTTAGAATGCTCATTGTCCTCCAATGACAATGTACTGATAGCATTCATCCATACAAGTCCGTTCCTGGTCTGAACGGAACCGAAGGCACTATTCCTACTACATCCTTTTTGGAATCACCCTCAGTATTAGTAGCGATTAGCCCTTGCACTTCACTGCTCCATCTTCCACTCCATGCTCTTGTTTTCCTTTAGAAAACATACCCGTTGGATTGAAGTGGTTTTTGGATAACAAATCTGATCCCCGTCTCTTCAAAACTCGCTATTTCTGGTAAACTCAACCCCAGTTCTCCAAGAAATAAATAGATGAATATAAGATTAAAGATCACCTCCTAACCGTTAGTGGATGGATTTCCTTAAAAACGTCCTACAAGAAAGAATGAGTCCATATGTACAGTATAACACCTCGAATAATAACTGTACCATATAATCCTGTGCTTCTTCCAGATATTTCCAAAGTTACATTTAGGCCCAGATTTGATAGCAGGTTATTAACTATCAAATAACAATCAATCCAGTTGAACACTTCACTTTACACTTAAAACATGAAATCTCGTTTTAATTTAAATTTAAATACATTAATCTCTTTATCCAAATTACACATACTTATCTTATCGAATTTAGTAAAATTTAAAAACTATCTTTCAAAAATATTTGAAAACCTTTTAAAAATTAATGTGGAAAGTACGACTGCGGTATTAAACCATGGATAATAGCTCAACGGTTATATCTCTGTCCCAGAAAAATCCAAGGCTTAATTGCAGGCACTCACTGCCTCAGATTACGCCACGTGAGTATACCAATACTTTCCAAAAATTCTATTTGATAACTTTCAAAATAATACTTATGAAATTTCTATAAAAAAGAAATTCCAAGTTAACTTTAAATAAATCTACTTTCTAAATAAAAACTATTACCTAAATGTTAATATTGAATAACTATCCTTTTAAAATAATAATATTGATTAAACCTTTAATAATAATTAACTACTATAACTAACTTAATTAATATTTACTTTAGCAATTTTAAAACAATTAAATAATAAGTTTTTCTAAAACATTCTTTTAAACATTTTTAAATTTTCTAATTAATACTTTAAATCCTTCCTTTTTAAAATAACTTAACTTCTCAGAAAAATACAATTTCAACCCCAATATAGCTAGTCTAATCATTCATAAATCCCTCTCAAATTATTCCCAGTTTGATTCACATTTTAATTCCATAAATTCCCTTTTTAACATTTCTAAAAATAACACTACTATTTATTTTTAAAACGAGTTACCACCTCCTTATAAATTCCCATCGTGAATTTATAATTTGAAATTTTCCATTGATAATTTACCTTACTCTATATATCACTTCTTTTCTAATTTCCATAATTTCATTTCCCGTTCATCACTGTTCCACAACACTTAATTGATTTTTGAATCGATTCTCAAAATTAAACTCCATTTTTAAATAAATTTCTTAATATATTCCAGAGTCCACTAATTTCGTATCTCACGTCCTTTTTATGTTTTAAAATCTTATTTAAATTTGAAACATCGATTTCATATTTTTAGTTTCAATTTCCTTTTTATTTTCCCAAACTATTTTGAATCTCGATTTATAAAACCTTTTACACTTAAAAAATCACTGATGTTTCATTATTAAAAACCCTTTTGTTTATATTATTACCAAAATCCCTATTTTCCATATTCTAAAATCTCTATTTACAATATTTCAAAATTTTCTAAATATAAATTTAAATTAACTATTTATTTTTCCCAAATCCTTTTCTTTTAATTTATCCAAATTCACTTTAATTATTTTACATTCAATTTTCCCTTTTTATTTCCTTTAAAAATCAATAATCATATTACGGTATTTTAAAATACCATAGCATCCAATAAATTCAAATTCCAATACAATCTATCACAGAACATTCAAATAATCATATCGCTAATTATGAAAATAAATTTCAACATTTTTTAGAAATCCAGTTGGATCCCTCCAACCTATTCTCCCTGCATCCACAGATGTTAGTACAGTATGAAAATACCAATCCCACTTCTAGGGGATATCGCGGTATATAGGGTCGTCCGCTATTATGCAGGGCATATAGGGTCTCATCCGCTATACAATACGGGAATATCAATCATTCCATTATATATACTATTATATATATAATAACATCCAAACTAATAATCATTATCAAATTCAACCAGGCATCCAATAATTAATTTTTAACTATTTAAAATAAGCTGCTATAATCAAAATTTTAGTGAGATTACCCCACCTTCATTCTAATTTGCAGTCCAATCCAAATTTTAATTCCATCCCATATATTTCCAGCTACGAATTTAAATGGCTGATCCCGTTTTGCCTTAAAACCTCGTATGAATAAATTATACAATATACAAGACTCCGATTTTATTTAAATATCATTATTTTTAAATTAAATATTTATCTATGTACATTTCATATGAACAAAACCAAATAATTAACAATTCTTTTTTTAAAAGAAGCCCATACCTGATTCAAAAACACCCGGCCCGCCATTGAACCGTGCTTCTTCCTCCAATCTACCATCCTTCCTGATCGCGACCCACAATCTCTTCTGCTACCGCTGTTTTCTGCTACCACATGCTCAAAAAAGATTACCAGACTCCCATGTTCACATGTTGCAAGCTTCTTCTCCATGGCACTATCGGATTAACTAATCCAACCGCTAGTCCAGAACTCTTAGGTGATAATTTCGCTTACATTCTCCAAGGATAACTTTAGATACCCGCCAAGCTGATGCTTAACGTTGGAAGGCGCAACAGTCTCCTGAAATTCCACATCATCGTTGTCGGCCGCAGCATTGGTAACGTCATTAAGAGAAGAAGAGGCTAGTGGATGGGTTCGATAGATTTGGGCTTGATGAAGAGCATGTGCAAGCAGAGCACTTGCTGCGTACATATGGGTAGATGATAAAGTCGATGAGATTGAGATCGACATCTTTTGTTAATCATAATTGAACTCGATTTTTATTTTGATCATTGAATACAAGCCCCTTTTTTAGTTTTTCTCCATCGTATGTCGAATTATTGATCAGCCTTTAGTTTTTCAAAAGCTGGAATGTAAAAATGATTAGGGAAAGGAGTACATTTAGCCTTATATAAATTTAAATTTAAATTATATATATATATATATATATATATATTCTTCTTTTCAAGGATGTGTGACTTTTCCTTTTTGTAAGGCCCATAGGTCACTATAGAAGAAAGAAAGGATAAGTGATGGAAGAGAGTAACAGCCTAGTCAAAGTCAATAATATATATATATATATTATTTAAATTAAATTGTCTCGATTTCATCGCTTAAAATTTTGACCTCCTATGGAGGCATGCCGCCAGGCATTTATAATGTTATACCTCTATTCCCAATGTAATGGAAAAGGTTTCGAGTCCTAATTCGATCGTACGGAGAAGATAGCTTTTCGGACCCAATTAGTTTATTGAATTTTCGATATAAATTTCAGTGCGTTTATATTCCGTATGAATCAACGATAACTCCAAACATTATGAAATTTGAAATCCGATAATAATAAACTATTATGGATTTAATGGAACTAGTTTCGACGTAATCCGAGACTTGCCTCGGAAGGCTATTTTTAAATGTCAATTTAAACGATATATTTTAAAATTGAACAAATCACTTTCAAATTCAATTTAAAAACTTTTATTATCTTCAGTATTATTAATATAAATTTTATAAGCCTTTAAAATATTTTAACAAGCTTAAAACTCGAGATTCAATATTTTACCCAATTTCCAATTATTTAATTCAATAACTAAATTGTCCAATAATTTGTTATATTTGAAATTCAAGTTAGAAATTAACTTTTAAATATATAAAATCAGTTGAATATTCTAATTTTGAATATTTGAAATTCTAAGTCATTACACCTTAAATATGTGTAAATAATCGACTGTAATATACATAGAAAATTTATTAAAATACTAGATACAAATTTTATGATAAACGACTTAGAATTGTGTATAAGTAACAAACTAAATACGTGTTAAAATGGAAATCTAACATGTATACTTGAATTTGCAAAGAAGAAAGACAAAATAATCATAATGAATTAGTTAACAGATTTGAAAACATTAATTTAGATGTTTAAATTAATAATCAAACATCTAACTTTCAAAAATTATGAAACATAAAAAAACAGTTCAAATCTGACTTGATTCAGATGTTTGAATCCTTATTCAAATGTTTGGAATCAAAGTCGGGTGTCCGCATAAGGAGCCAAATGTCTAATTTCCTATGACAAAAGTTTATACAGGGGATCAGACATTTGGATTAAAATTCAAACATCTAAATTACTACAACAAGCCTATGCTGAACCTGGACCAAGTACAAGTCAAGTAGGATAGACCGGGGAAACTTTTTCCCACTTCCTTCTCTTTAAGGAGTTCGAGTGGCTAAATGGTGTCATATAGAAAGCTGGAAAAGTATTACACTTAGTAACTTCCAAGGCTCTTACTTCATGAAGTTGTTAAACGTGGCGCTCAAAGTGGCGAGCAATTACATTGTAATTAGAAGCTCTTACCATTCGTAGTCAAGTTCCAAACACCTATTGGTGAAAGAAGAAAAGACTAGGTGGAGAAATTTGTCATAGTAGGATCTGTTAATTCAATAAAGAAGTTGGATCTATTGATTCTCTCATTGTTGCTAATTGTGTAATGATATAGAATGTAGGATACAAACACTAATGAGGAGGTTATTCAATGCTTAAGTAGCAAGTTACTATTCGGATCATTAGCAGGCCACCATATTTCGAAAAAGCAGTCTATTGTGGAGTCATTTAAGAAAAGCGCTTCTAAATAAAGCATCCAACAATGATTATACAAGTCATTATCATAAAGGAAAGCTTCAAAGAAAGCATCTTGTATACTCAATGTATTGACAGCTTACGTTTTGAAAGGTCGCCGGCTATTCGATTGATACATTTTTCAAGGCTATAGCTTCAGTACAGTTTATTTTGTCTACAACTCAGTTAAAAATTAGGAAACTAGTCCATGGTAGTTCAAAATCGAAATTGACGCAATATCATGAAGTGGCCGCGTTCACTCAATTTGGCTCCTATAAAGATTATATTGGTACTGTCAACTTGAATAAGCAGGCTTAGCATTGTGAGTTATACTCAGTTAGGTGCAAGTCAAACGATTATCATTAAGATTATGAACTCAAAATATAGCAAGGGGTTACCATTGAGAGCGTTAACTCAATGCATAGATAGGTGGTGTATTGTTGAGGCCATACACTGGAGATAATTCTAGGATTATTTTATTTCAGTATGTTTCACCTATGAGTCGAAACTTTCATAAATCTCAATTAAACTTAGTCACATTAAGGAAAATTAACTTATATTATTAAATTAATTAATCCCTTACATATATAGGATACACATACTATAAGAACACCCTAGGTGTATGTTATAACCAAACATTAATTATTTGTTAAAACACATACCACTAGTGATATAATTCACTCACCAGACTTTGTCCGACCCCCTTCATTTTTCTTTTATATCTCCATTTCAAAAGGTCAGAGTAGTAGATGAAGTAAGCAAGACAATGTATACATAGGTGGAGACTTGGCACATTATAGATTTATTTTGCTTATAATTACTCTTCTATGTACTTAACATTAATTTATATCCATTAGTCATACTCTTATGTATTATCATTTGGAGAAAATATTGTATATATATGTATATGTTGAGACTTATCTAATTTGGTTATTTTCATTACTTTTATTTTATTTCCATCATGAAATCTAAAACTGTAGAATGTTCCAAATTTACTGTTGTTTTTGTATGTTAAACCATAAAAGCCTGACAACTCCTACTTCTTGGCACAGTGCGAGTTTCAAACGCCATTTTAGGTTTTTGAATGGCGTGTTTGGAAGTGCAGGTCATCGCACTTTGTATTAGAGCTTAGGTTCATAATTCTTTAGGGACTAAGTGCACATTGAGAGAACGTACTTGTATATTTTCAAAAATACTATATGTCTAAGTATAATACAAGCATCCATTAAACAACAATGATGCTTAATACTATTTGAGGAAATTTGCAAATAATTCCTAATTACAGATAAGTGAAATAAATAATCAAACTAGAAATAGTTCTAGTGAAGCGGTTGAGGTTCTAAGCATGAACGTCACGATATGGTTCAACTAGTATCTTCAAGAAAGGAGCCAGACCAAACATAACCATAATATAGGACCTACAACACCAACCTAAGGCGCTATCCAGCTCCTCCTCCTACTTTGGATTTCCCTATGCTATGTTAGGACTTCAATAGTCTATGTGGAAAGAATTATTTTCAGACTGAATCATTTTTTAAGTCTTGGTCATGGCGGAGGAATTGTAATAGAATATTATATGGTGTAGAGGATGTGATGAAGACACGGTTAGCTTCATGGAATTTGCAAGGAGAAGCCTTAAACCGATGGGAGATTTTTATAGCTAAGACTAATGATACTGGAATTGCTTGGATGATTTTAAGAGGCATTCTAAGAATAAGTCTATTTATGAGATAGATGACGAGGGGAGCTAAAGAGTTCATATATTTGGTACAAGGAGACCGTAGTGTCAAGGAGTATGTCAATGAGTTCAATCAGCTGGTGTTAACCCGCCTTTTGGAAAGGCCATGGATATGCGGATTTAACTTAATTGACTACGCGTGCGTCGACGCTGATGTACGATGGATTCAGTCGACTGGATGGATGGATAACGCAGCGTGCTTGGAAGATGGAAATATGATCGGATAAAAATGAACCGGCTATAATTTGGGTCTAGGAAACATGGTTCGGCATTAAACATGGTTAAACATGGTGGAGGTTCGGCATAAATCTTGTTCGGCATTGGATGAGTCATTCGGCATACCTTCATACCTCGGTAGATCCATACCTCCATACCTCGATAGATCCATACCTCGGTAGATCCATACCTCCATACCTCGGTAGATCCATACCTCCATACCTCGGTAGATCCATACCTTCATACCTCGGTAGCTCCATACCTCGACACCTCGGTAGCTCCATACCTCGACACCTCGGTACCCTTGGTGGGCTCAAACTACTCACGAGGCCCAACAACCTGGTTATGCATATAAATACATCATGTGGGTCTCCAGATGAGGGGAGGACTGCTTCTTCTTCTTTCCGCTCTCTTACTTTTTACTTTCTAAGACTAAGACAAGTCTACCACATTGTAACTGTAATGGATTATTATATCAATAAAAAGAAAACTTCTGGAGTGGACGTAGGCCGGAGTTAGCCGAACCACTATAAAATCTGTTGTTCTTTACTACTTTCATTTTAATTTTAACTGTTCTTCATATTATTACTCTCTGCATACATTCTATCCGTGAGCTGTGATTGGGATTTGGTGCTTTCATCTGGATTTGGGTGTTAGTGACCAATTTTGGCGCTAACAGCTGGCAAAGTATGGCCTACACCTTATCAATGCACTAATAAAAAAGGTGACAAAGTTTGCCAAGGGATTAAGCCCGGCTTTGAAGGATATCACTTTGAGTCATGTACTTATAGGATCTACTTTTGATAGCTTGGTTAAGATGACACTACTGAATTTAATCACTAAAGGTGGGCCTAAGAAAGCAGAAGGGAAGCTAGTTCAATAGAGTTATTGCGAGGGTGGATTGGGGGCTCAAGGCAAGTTGAAGAAGTAGGAGCTTAGGTGTAGGAAGTGTAGTTTCAGAGGACATTTGTCTAAGATCGCAAGAGGAATCTACCAAGAATTAAATGCTACAACTACAACCAGTTGGGTTACTTGAAGAAAGAATGTTTGACCTTGTCTAAGACTTCAACGCAAGTGGTTCTAGCTTATGCATTAGATGATGCTCCTATCTCAAGCGTAGCTTTAGTTGTGGAAAATGGGGAAAAAGTCGTTCCAAAAGGTGTATTAACTCGTTTGATCTATCCATTTGCACTTTATTTGACACCAAAGAACCACATTCATTTATTTCGAGTAAACTAGTAGATGAATTGAACTTAGTCCCTAGTATAGTTACAACCACACTATAATATCAAACCTTATTGGAGAATTGGTTCATTTATCCATGATTTATAAGGGTTTGAAATTGTATATTTTGGGTGTTGAATTTGATTACGATGCTTCTATATTGGTATTTATAGGTTTGGTTTAATTTTGAAAATGGACTGGATGGCTATGCATAGGGCAGTACTAGATTGTGAAAGGAAGGTTTTATTTGGGTACTTGTAGTGGACGTAGCCTTGAGGTTTATATGATACCAAAAGTTTTGCTATGTTGAGTTACCTATATTCTTTAGACCTGTCACATGACGAGCTAGCTTTAGTATAGCGGTTCATGGCTACCTAAACGTCTATGCTGAATTTTTTGATCTCCCTCCTCATTAGGAGATCGAACACATTTATCTTGAAGAGAATGCTAAACCCGTTGCCTTACCCCTTAGGCATATGGCTTCTAAAGAAAGACACGAGCTAAATAAGAAAGTGAATAATTTATTAGAGAAGGCTTTATTCGGAGAAGTATTTCGACGTGGGAAGCACCCATTGTTTTTGGTACCAAAGTAGATGGTTTTTGAAGGCATTTCTCAATTATCCTGAATTAAATAATATGACAAAGAGAGTCCTTATCCACTGCCATATACAAGCAATCTCTTTGATCAGTTAGTTGAAGCAAAGGTATTTTCCCAGCTTGACTTGGCTATAGGATGCACTTAGTTATGTGTGGCCGAGGATAGTGTCTAAAAATCCGCTTTTTGAACACGTAACAAACTATATAAGTGGTTAGTCATGCCGTTTAGACTGACCAATGCACCAACATATTTTGTCAATCTCATGAGTCGAGTCTTTAGATGGTTACTAATAAGTTCTTGATAGTACTTGTTGATGACATACTTGTCTATTCGAAATGCAAGGATGAGCACAAGTTGAATTTGGGAGAAGTGCTTAATGCTCTCTGTATGCATAAGTTAAAGGAAAATTTTTCCGCATATTACTTTTGGCGCAAGGAGGTTTGCTTTCTAGGACATGTTGTCTCTGAGCATGAGCTATCAATCAATCTTAGTAAAGTTACTATAGTATAGAATTGGCACATACCAAAGAATGATATGAAGGTGAGAAGTTTCCTTGATTTTGGTTGGCTATTAAAGGAAGTTCATTAAAGCCTTCACTAAAATTTCAACACCATTGACATGCATTAGTAAGAAGAAACTAGTTTTCCCATGGAATACAGAATGTAAAGACACTTTTTTTAAGTTAAAGGAGTTGTTGACTAATGCATCTGTTCTAGTACTCCCTGATGATCCGAAGGAATTTGCGGTGTACACCGATGTTGGTGGTAAAGGACTGGATGCTTTTTGATGTAGGAGGGTAGAGCAGTCAGCTATGCTAGTTGATATCTAAAAGTACATGAGTGAAACTATTCAACCCATGATCTTGATTTGGCAGCTATTGTCTTCGCCTTTAGACGTAGAGGAATTATCTTTCATGGGAGCGATTTGAGTTACCTACAGGTCATAAATCTCTATAACATTTATTATCCTTAAAGTATTTGAATTTGAGACAATGGAGGTGGATGGAGTTCTTGGCATTATATTATTCCAGTATCTTATATACTCCAAGTAAGGCAATGTTGTAGCCGATGCCTTGAGTAGAAAGTATGTATGCCAAGTCCTATTTTTTGGAATGGAAGCACTTGGATTTCATTTCCACATTTGATTTTCGACCTTCATAAGACATTACACTATTGTTGTGACGATCCAGAATGTTTGATTATTTGAAATTGAAATATCTAATTGATTTTAAATATTTGTAAGTTAGTTAACTTGAATTTCAAATATCCCTTTGTATTTGGCAGTTAAATTATTGAATATAATTATTGAAAATTGGGTAAAATATCGAATTTCAATTTTATGCTTGTTAAAAATATTTCAAAGGTTTGGAAAATTTATATTAATGATGTTGAAGATAAGGAAAGTTTTAAATTTGAAATTAAAAGCGTTTTACTCCGTTTTAAAATATGTTTTTAAATTGAATTTAAAAATAGCCTTCCGAGAGTCTCGGAATTCGACAAAACTAGTTCCATTGGATTCGCAATAGTGTATTATTATCGAATTTCAATTTTTGGAGTGATCATTTGGTCGTACGATAGATAAACGCGCTGAGAGTTATATCGAAAATATTATATTATAACTGGGTCCAAAAAGCCATCTTCTCCATACGACCAAATTAGGACTTGAAACCTTTTCCATTGCGTTCGGAATAGGGGTTTAACATTATAAATGCCTAGTGACATGCCTTGATTGGAGGTCGAGATTGTGAGTTGCGAAAATCGTGACGATTTGAATTTTAATTTAGGATTTTAAAATATATATTCACATAGAATGGAAAATATACACGTTTCATCCCTTAAACACATGTTCCCTTTTGCATTCTTCCTTTTGAGACGTGTAGTTTTCTTCTCCCCGATAAAATATAAAAATCACATTACCTTCTAAGCTTCAATTCATTTTCAAATAACTAAAAAAAAGAAATAAATAGAGGAAGGAACTAAAAATTTGCTGATCTCTTCACCTCCCTCCCTCTCAAATGAATCAGGTTCGATTCGAACAAGGAAAAGATGAAATGGCAACTTTGTTTCTCTCATCTTCCTCTAGGCGTCGTTCGATCGAAAATAAAATAAGAAAAATCGAATTGAGCGACCCCTTCAATTAAATTCCCAATTCACCAGAGCGAGGGCATCACATCAACAGGAACGTGGTTCGAAATCGCATACAAAAGTGAAGACAACTCGGCAAGTTTTGGGATCTGCGTTGTATTCAATTTCATGCAGTGTCTACGGAGTGAACATGCTTTTCTTGTGTGATGGGTTCTGGATGCTTGCAGCAAGATATGATGACCTGCCGATCTGAAGATGAAGTCAGAGTCACAATCGACTTCGTGGAGGAGGTGGCACGTATGATTCTAGAAGAGGCGAGGATATTCGTGCTATCAAGGCGTGTCGTGGCGAAGTGCGAAGGGCCAAAGCCGGCAATGAGGAGTGGGTTGCGCAAGTGGAGCTTAGGAGGGGTGTTCGGCAATCTTGGATCTTGACGCTGGTTGATGGAGTTCGGTTTCTCCGTTTGTGCTTGGGTTGTAAGGTATAGATTTTGTATTTATTTTCAGTAGGGTTTAGAAAGAAATCTAGGTTAGAAATGGAAAAAAATATTGCATTATCAGCAAGATTTATAAACAGTCAATTTATATATATGTATGTATACAGTAAGTAAATTACTGTTGCTAGTACAGGAACAAGGAAACATATTTTTTTATAGAATTATAAGTATATATAAATATACATGCATATCTAAATTTATATATAGGTAAACAATAAATGCATGTATGTATTTAAGACTTTGTGAAATATAAGAATCTATATAACTTAGTTTTTTTATGAAATCTATCTAATATATTTTATAAGCATATATGTGTAGTTTCAAAAGAGGGTAAATATACATTTTTAAATTTACTAGATTATTTGAAAAAAATGGATTTAGTGATCAATGTGTCCAATTTACTTATATAATTTAACTTAGCTACTAAAAGATTTTTTTAGGAAAATTATTTGTTTAAAATAAATTATTAGTTAAGTCAAATCATAAATGGGAATTGAACTATTAGATTTATTTCGAATATTAATAAACTGTATAAATATTTATACAAGGTCTAAAATCTTGGAGGAACAAGTCGAGATGATCGGATTGCAAAACAAAATCAAAGGTGAGTTAATCTCACTCATCTGGATTGTTATTTAAATTTAAATAGTTAAATTTAAATATTTGGTTGAATGATTGAATTGATTGGACGTGGTATATTATATAGTGTGTGTGTGTATATATATTAGAGTGATTGATTTCACACATTATATAGCAGATGAGACCGTATGCGCCGCATAGCAGCGGATGAGATGATATAACCCTATATATACCACGATATTTCACCTCGAAGTGGAATTGATATTTTATATTGTGCTAACATCTGTGGATACAGGGAAACAGGTTGGAGGGATCCACTGGATTCCTTAAATATTTATATTTGTATAAATATTCTGTGTTATGATTTACTGGATAATCTGTGATAGATTACATTGGTAATTGGAAATAATGGATGCTATATATATAGGTATACTGAGTTATCAAAATATATAGATTGGATTTTTGAAAAGAAAATAAAAGAGAGAATTTGCGAGTAAAATAATTATAGAGAATTTGGATTAATTAAAGAATGAATTGGAAAAGGATAAAAGTTGATTTTTAAATTCTAATTAAATAAATTCCAAATTATGGAAAGGAGATTTTTGAATAAATGGTAATAAATGAATTTTTAAACTTAAGTGATATAATTCAAAGGAATAAAAGATTTATTCAATTCAGGATTTTAATGTTTAGGAAAAATAAAAGAAGAATTTTAAAATAAATATGGAATAGGTAGTTTCAATTAAAATAAAATTTTAAATCTTAATAAAGAAGTTAAGTCTGGAATTAATGGGTTTTAAAATAAAATTGAGTAAGCAAGGAATTTATGTTTAAATGGAGTAAATTCGGAAAATCGATTTGAAAATTGATTTAGTGTTTGAAATTGTGTTTTAAAGAGGATGAGACTATGGAATTTATAAACTGAGTTTATAAAGTGAAAAAATATCAGTGGATATTTGGAATTATAAATTTCACGATGGAAATTTATAAAGGAATGGGTAATTTGTTTTAAAAATAAATAGCGGTTTATTTTAAAAAAAAGGTGTGAAAGAAAAGTGTATTTCCCTAAAAGCCAAGTACGTTTTTAAAGCAGATTTCAAGTATAAGTTGAAAGTTTTAAAGTTGTTTAAAGGAACGTTTTAAGAAATTATTATTTAAGTTGTTAAAATTTTAATGGTAAATATTTCTTAAATTAGTATAGTGGTAATTATTTTAAAAGGTAAATTGTTATTATGTTTTAAAAAGGATAATTATTAATATTTATATTTTATAAAGTAGTTTTATTTTAAAGATATTTTGGTTAAAGATTTATTTGAAATTTGTATAGAATTTCGTAAATCTTATTTAAAATTTAGTTTGGCTTAACTTTTATTTTTAAAATTAGTTTTATATTTTATAAAGTAGTTTTATTTTAAATATTTTTAATGTATACATTTTAGAATAAAGGGTTTAAATAGTTAGTTATTTAAGTTATTTTTAAAATCTAAAGTATTTGGACTTAGTGATTTTTAGTGGAGATAAGCAATATTTGGGAATCTATTCCATGAGAGAAAGATGGTTTGAAACTATTTCAAAAGGGTTAAAGTATGGAAACTAGCTTGTGAAGTTATTTTGGAATAAATAATTTAGAAAATTATTTGATTTGGTGATTGTTTATAAATGTTATTTGATAGTTAAATAACCAACTATCAATATTGGCCAATAAGCTGATCGTTTCGAAGAGACCGGGATCGGGATTTATTTTTCGAAAACCAACTTCGATCTGGTTTGAACGTTCGTAAGGAAGAAGAGAGTTGAGAGTTGAAGATGGAGCAGTGAAGTGCAAGGCTAGTCGCTACTAATACTGAGGGAGATTTCAAAATGGATGTAGTAGAAGTAGTGCCTTCGGTTCCGTTCGAATCCGAAACGGACTTGTATGGATAAATGCTTTCAGAACATCGTCAGGAGGATGATGAGCATTCTAAGTTATTGTGTGCTAAAAGGTAACGCATAGCCTCAAGCCTCATCAATGGGGAATGGCTAAAATAGGGGAGGTGCACACAAGGCTAAGTGGCTAGCAACCAATTAGGGTAAGGTCACCCCTGTCGAGATGTCCCTTTATTTTCGGCTGTGTAGGCAGTTGCTGATCCCAACCGCGGGGTGAACTTATTCAGACTATCCAGTAAGGGGTAGCTCCGGTCTTGTGATGTAGGGGATCATGGTAGATCCTTGGTATGGCGATCTTGACCACATATTATGACTGGCGGTAGGCTCTGCCATTGTATGGAATCCAATCTCCAATAAGCGCCTGTATGGTTTTGGTTGTGCCCAACTATTGTTGAAACGTGAGATGCAAGCATTTCAGCTATATTGTATTTTACTTTCTATAGACACTACTATAATATCAGATGGATTTTGATAAAAAATGTTTTGGCTATCGTAAGGTAATAACCCGGCATGTTTATTTGTGGCACGGTTTTACGAGATACCTTTGATTTCAAAATGATTTTGAAACTTTAATAACCCAATTGAGTGTGTTTTCTCACGCTGGTTTTCTAGACTGACTCGGGTGTTATTTAACTATAATGCTCGGGTCAGACCGAGTATTATAGATACAGGAAAGGATGCTGTGAAGCTTAGGAGACGAGCTGGATGGCGAGACCTAGCATACATACTTGATGTATAATCCCGCTTTGTGGTAAGTTTGGTGAGGAAAAGTTAATATAACTATCCAGTTGTGTACTATAGATGTTGTTGTATTCTGATGTTGTAATGTATAAAACAAATATAGTTTCTTTTGAGTAAAGATCGGTTATTATCTATTATATTTTATTCTGCTGCGACGGTAAGATTCTGTTGTGTTGTTTTCTCTTCTTCTACCTTCTTCTTCTTTTAACCCTAATGGTTCGATTTTTTGGAATTCGATTGTTCGTCGTTCGATATAGTGGACGCAATGATGCCGATTTTCGGGCGTCGAAAAATCGGGTCGTTACACTTGGTATCAGAGCTAAAGGTTAAGCGAGAACCTTGGTTCTGGTGGGGATTACTCATTAGAAATAGAGTCCGTAGTACTCTAGAATGAGTTTAAGAGTATTAATAGATATGAGAGCGTATTTGTTAGTGAATACAAAAATTGTTTTTATATTGTGTTGATTTATCGGTTGAGTGTTTACGAATTCTGGTCAATATGTGGGACACCATATCATCGATAGGGGTTTCTAAACTCTTAAACAAGATAAACCGACACAGTATTGTTTTTAAAATAGGGTAAATGAAATAATTTTACCCAAATTATTTTTGTGTAAAAAAGGAAATAATTTTCCATAAATTATATAGCTACATATATGATTACTTGACTGTTAGGAAGTGATAATATTAAATTATTATCATTGTTGTGTAAAAATTGAATAAGAAATTCAAGTCATAACTAAAAACTAAAAAAATAAATTCATATACAAATAGGTTTTGTAAATGCAAATTGTGAATGTAATTTATAAAAGTAAAATTCCAGAGTAATTTTTGAATATGAGTGGGAGGATTTGAAATTTGAAATTTGGAAAAAGTTTAAATTCCTTTGGTTTGGAAATGGTTTTCAAAGGTTTTGGAGAAATAATAGTGCTATTATTTTGGAAATATTTTTGAATTGGATTTGAAATCTGGTGAGATTTGGAATTTAAAAATAATTGAAGGGGTTTAAAGAGATAAAAGCATTAAACTCACCTGGTCGCTGGAAAATAACTTCGGTGATGACTGCAACATCATCAATGCTCATTTTCGAGTTTCCAAGGGAGGTATTGCTGCATGAAAACTTTGAATTGGAGTGTTTGCAAAAAAAAAAGTGAAAGTTACAATATGACTACTAATGGAAGAGTCCCGAATGTTGAGGTTGGAAGAGTATCTGCCGAGGCTGTAGACCCAATACTACCTCGAGTGAGCTTTGCAGCGTGGTGTAAGGATTTCACCAATCTCAGAGGGAAGTATTTTAAAGGTATGGAGTCCATCTTTGGAGTGCAAGCTTGGTTGCACTCGTGCGAGTGGATTTTCAAGAGTTTGGATCTGTCGGATGAGCAGAAGCGAGTGATGGCATCTTGGCAACTTCTGGAAGGAGCAGCCACGCGATGAGAGGTAGTGACCATGGATGTTTCCATAGGTGTTTTCTTTTAGAGAAAGCTTTTGAGGAGCAGTTTTACCTACCGTAGGGAAGACTCGGCTGTATAGGGAGTTTTGTCTGTAACGAAGATGAGTCTAAGTTCAACGAGGTGTCTGTGCTTGGTTTGGATCTTGAGTTTCTTGAGAAGATGTCTGCCCATCTCAAAGGCTCTTTGTGGAATTGGTTGATATGGCTCTGAGGATCGAAGAGCTTATGGACAAGAAGTCTTTGGCATCTGTGGCAGCTTTGTAGCTCGGAGGTGTTTTGTGTGCCAATAGGAAGATCTTTTGGCTTAGCAGTAGAGGTAGAATTCATGTCACGACCCTGACCCGACCTTCGAAAATCGGCACCGAATACGACACTCGTATTCAAATGCCGCAGATCCAAATGTCGAACCCGGTTCGCCGGAGCTTGTAACCCATTAAGTACAACACAGCGGAAGAAATGAAATAATGCATTTGATATATATCATTTGATACAACAGAATACAATCAAATGATACAACAGATATCAACACTAACAGAGATACAAGAAAATAGCAGCGGAAAGATAGTGTCTTCAATGCCAAACTCCAATAGCTCCATCTCCAATCCAAAGCTAGCGAGAACTCTAGATCACGTTGCATCAAGCTAAGCAAGGTCAGTCATGCGAGACTGAAGAAGATCCCAAAGACTGAAAGCTACCAATTCCAAGACTTCGAAGGCTAATGAATCTATACCTATTACTGGAATATCTGAAAACCCAACTCTAGACTGCCCATGTGGGAAAATAGTGGGCACCCAGAGTTTAGGAAAGGAACAATAAACTCCAGGTCAGTCATGGGACTGGTGTGAGCAAACAAAACGGTTTTATCTTTTAAAACAACCAACAAAGCTTTTAAAGTTTAAATCCGCAATGCTTTTGGAAAATGAAACTACCATAAGGCCTCCCGCCACACACACAATGCAAACGCAGAATTGGAGGAGATTTCTCCTTATGATAGTCAAACATGCTTACTATGAGAAAAATTTCTTTGATATTATTACTATAAGTGCACAGTGTGGAAAAACCATTTCGAAAGTATAATATAAATCCTATCCAGCATAGACATTCCGAACTATGCCTACTATAGCTACCATCCAAACAGTGGGGTGCCACCATAAGTAGATGGAAGGTAATACAACTAAAACCGTACAAGGCGCGTATTGGTTGAATGGATTACCAACAAATGGTCAGGCTAAGGAACTTCCTATTGCCACATGGGAACGCCTCTGGCGGGACGCCCCGAGAACCTACCCGGCTCTCTGCCAAACAAGGCCGGCTACCCTCTTCCCGGGGAATAAAACCTAAGATATGCCACCCCCGGTCCTTTGGGACCTTTTACCGAGGATCCTCTACACCAACAACATCACATAGTAATAGATATATACTACAGTGCCCACATGAGTAAGTATATGGGCTCCATACCATGATACTACCCTTTTCCAGAAGGAATGGTCATACCCTAGGGGAGCAACCCCTGAAACCTTGCCGCATCTTTCCTGTTTCGACCATTACTGGGTTGTGAGGCTCGATGAGGTCTCGTCCACAAAGCTACGCTTTACACGAAAGTCATGCTTTGATCAACAATTGATCAACAAATAATCGTCAACACACAGCAGCACTTAGCATGCCACACCACCAAATTGGGAGTATATCGTTGATAACCATCAACTACATAACCTCTGAGCTCGTACGTCTCAGAGAAGGATGTTAAGCTAAGAGAATAAATTCTCCGCCACCAACAGATATGTATTTGAAAGAAATCGGCTTTATATCTCAAAGTGTAGTGTAAGACACACGATTATACAAGTCTGTTCCGGGCTCGAACAGAACCGAAGGAACTTCCGAAGAAGCCCTTGCAAATACGGATAATTCCTAATCACGTCCGGACTTCCCATCACATATGGAGTCTCTATACCGGGGACCAGTCGATGCAGAGACATTCGACGAGTTGTCCTTTCGTTTTCGAAAATATCCGGTCTTCACCACCGGTCTTCAAATGCTATCCATAACGTCGTATCATTATTCGGAATGGGTTATATGACACAAGGTCCTCTCCCGGCTAAACCGAATAATGAGCGTAATATTTAAAAACATATGAATAATGGAATTTCGATTATGTCACAACTTAAAACCCAAAACTGGCTTTTTCCAAATGGATTAAACAAATAACCATTTTAAATCTTTTAAACGAAAAGATTTATTCCACAAAGTTCACTCAGTTTCACAAAGATCTATTTATAGATTTGCAAAACAGTTTCCATTTCAATTGGATTAACACCTTAAATCTTTAAATCAAAGATTTAATTTATAGCTTTCAAACTCGTTTCCAAAGATTTATTCATAACATGGAAAATTATTTTCATTTCAAACTTGAATTCCTTTTAACACGAATTGGAAGTTCCTTTCTTATGTGAAAGCTTTTATTATTTGAAAATAAATAGTTTTTTTTTGGAAAAACTCCGATTTCGTTTATACAAGTTAAAATCTTGGGTTAAATTTAAATTCCCAAAACAACACTTTTAAAATGGTTTAAAACCCATATGAACATATTTGTAAGTTGAGTAACCTTTTTGAACCATAGTTCCAAATCATAGAATTTGATTTCAAATACTGAATTCAAATTTAAATCGAATCATTTAAATTACCAAAACTCAATCAAGTTATTCCAAATAATTTTTATTTTTGAAATTCATTTTCAAAAACTTTCAATTCTAATTCCAAAACTATTTTGGATTCAAAAATTCAATCTTTAAATTGTATTTCAAAAATCTGTGACTTAACCCATTTCCACGTGCAATCCATTTTGTGTGTGTATAGTGTGGTCCAGGGGTTCAACACAATAGTGCACAACATCATCACAGATTCAATCATATCGATAAGCAGTATAACCCATAACGCTTATCTATATTCACAAATTCATGGATAAAGTAAATTACCAATCACAAAGATTCACTAATATGATTCGATGTGGGTTTCGGATAACCAACTGGAATCCGACTCCCTGCTGCATCGAAATTCAAATGTCGTTCTATGGGTCAATGGGTTGCATATTCATATAACAATATATACATCACAGATCTAACAGCTTAGCATAAAACATTACATAGCATCCCATCACATAACAAATATAACAATCCATCACATAGCATCTAATAACAATCAAACGTCCCCATGAGTAAGATCAATTAATTGTTTGAGTAATTCAAATCAGTTTTAATTACTTACGAATAATTACTAATCCTGGTTAATTAATTACAAATCATTTTGATTTAACTATCCTTTAGTCATTTATCAATTAACCTTTAGTAATGAATTAATTAACCTTTAATTATAATTCATCAACTTTTAGTTGTTAAAGGATTTACCTTTAATTACTTAGTTAACCATTTAACTACTTATCTTTAATTAATTAATTTAACCTTTGACTAATTAATTATCATTTATCCTCAATTAATTATCATTCTCCATTAATTGATTTAAACTTAAAATTAATTAATTATCCTTAAATTAATTACCTAAATTAATCACTATTTGATTAACTATCATTTAGTTAATTATCCTTTATTAATTTCACTAAGGAACTAGCTTTTATTGAATTACACTAGGTAATTATCTTTTATTTAATTATACAAGTTAATTATCTTTAAATTACCTTCATAAATAAATTTATCTTTTATTAATTAAAGACAAATCATTTATCTAAATTAACTACTCAAATTATTACGTGGACCTTTACTACTAACCCTTGTAGTTATTAACCAATCCGCTTAATCCTTTAAGTTGATTAACTTTCAAAACATCGCTTCTTAATTTAAATCCTTAATCACATTTTTATTATTTTAAAGTAATTATCCCTTAATACTTGATAGATCAACCTTTAATCTTTAGTTATCTACCTTTAATTACTTTCACCAAGTAATTACTATCTTCATTAAATCATTAATTGCTTGATTTATTAGCTCGAATTGTTAGTCAATTTACTTTATTTACTTATGTTAAATAATTCATTTCAAATAATAATTATTTCCCTTAATATGTTAACGCGACTTTGAAAACTAATTTAACCGCTTCAAAACATCCTTTTTAATAATTATTTCCTTATACATTATTTAGTAGATACCCTTTAAATTAAAATCAATTCATTTAAACCATTTTGATTTAGGTTAATTAAAACTCCTTACTGTTTTAAAACTTAGGAACGTTTAAATATTGAAGAGAATTTCTATTTAACAAGTTTTATTTTTAAACCTTGAATTTCCTTAAAATTTCAAACCGCTTACATGCTGACTCGAGAAAATTATCAGCTGCTTCGAGTCGAACCCGAGCTCGAAGCTCCATTACTTCGGGTTTTTTCCCAAGTTGCACGAGAGACCAAAATTTCAACTTGAAAATTTTTCGTCAAGTACTGTACTTAAACACCTGAACCCTACTTCGAGTTGAGACTCGAGCCACGACGTTATTTTCCCGAGCCAAACTCGAGAACCACAAGAACTACCCCCCAAACTTCTTCTTCCCCATTTTACAACCCAGATACAAGTTCCACACGTGCACCTGCATACGAAACCCCATCACCTCCGGCCACCATCGTGATGCCCAGCAAGTCGGCAACGACGTCTTCACACCATTGAGCTACTCGGCAACCTCAATTGAATCGTTGAAACAAATCGAGCTCTCAACTGCAACCCAAAGACCATCCTTCATCAGAAAAACTCTCGTATCGCCGTGCCTCGACCACGGTGAATCACGCGAACCTGACTGGAGCCGCGCCAACCTCCCCGCTTTGATTCCACACAAACCGAACAACTTTCGATCAACGTTTGTCACCACCCGAAGTCGATGAATACAGCAGTAATTCTGGGTTCTTAAACCCTAAAACCCCATCGACAAACCTTCATGAGCATCTAAAAATTCATTGACTAATTTTCCAGTAAACTTCGTCACTTAATCTACCTCCAACATCAACCCCAAAGCTTGATTTCCCCTTGATCGTTTGGAATTGACGAAAACACAGTTTAGTTCAAAACCCAGATCCCACATTCAATTTGAAACTAAAAATCAAAATTTTATTTTTAAAATTCAACGTTCCAGAGTACAAATTAGATTGTATAATCAAAAACAGGAATTAAATCACTTGAATTTTCACCATTAAAGGTCATTACTGTGAAATTGAAATTTCCAATAAACTATATGTTAATTTTTTCTTATTTACATTTTTATAAATAATGTTATACCCATATAAACTTAATTCATTCAACCATCAAATCCTAATATGTTTTGTGTTGGGATGATTTTAATTTTTTTTTGTTTTTGTTTTCATTCTTTGAAACCTGGAACAGAGGCATGTTGTTTTGCCTGCACACTAGTATACACCCAGTTTTTTTCCACATATATATAAAAGCATTCAAACAAATCCACACAGTCATTCAACCATAACCCATGCATATTCCAAAGACAAATACAAGCATAAAAAAAACATATCAGGCTAAGGGATTTGCTCACCTGTTTGATGAAGCAGAAACAAGAACTTGATAATTTGAAAACTGGAAATCGACAGAGAAGCGTTTTGAGCCTGTATTCCTTTTTTTCCTTTTTTTTTCTATTTTTTCTTTAAATCTTGAAGTCACAACTGCAAAGCTTGTTAAACAAAACTTTGCTTAGTTTCTGTTGTACTTACTTCAATAATAACAAACACTTTTGATTTTGACTTACAGCTTAAATTCTTATACAACAGAGAAAGCTTCTCTACAGTTGAAACCAGAAATGGTTTTAAACTTCTTTGATCTTGGTATTCTTCCTGCCAATAATTGATTCAGTTGCTTAGATTCTTGCTTTATTATTGTTTAACAACTTCAAATTCCAATTTTTTTTTTAAAAAAGCTACTTGCCTTTATTTATTTTCAGAAACTCTGCACTTGCTTCCCAGGTTAAATCATTTTCTTTTGATTTGCAGCTTGATTTTGAAATGATCTTGCATTTGTTTTGTTTTCCAGATCTAGATTTTGAATTTGCTTTTGTTTTTCTACATTTCCTCCAGGTTGATTTCTTTTGCTTGCTAAAAACCCTTTGAACAGATTTTGTTTCAGATTTATTTTTTTAGAGAGTGACAGTCTTTTTTTTCTTTCTGATTTCTTTCTTTGGGAGTTGAGATATAAGATACTCAGTCTTTGTTTTGTGTATATTTCAGATTTGGCCAAGATACTTAATGATTTCATATGGGAAACTGAAAAGTTTTTCATGATTTTAAATTCCATTATTTTATTCAATTAAATAATTTGAATGCCATGTGTAAAGAGAAATGGATTATGAAATTCCAATGCAATGTTCACTTCATTACTATATCTCCTTCATGTTTGTTTACATTTGTAATTTCACAAGACAAAGGAATTTTTGTAAATTTTTTATATCATATTTATTTTATGAATAAACATAACTTTTATTCATGGATATATACATGTATACATATGCCTTCATTTCAAAATTGTTTACATTTTCCTTCATGTTTATATTTATATTTACACAAGAAGATTTTATTCCAATTATTTTCTTACATTTAATTTTTTTTCAACATATTTATATACTTAAATATATTTTTACAATTTCCATTCATACATTTTTTCTTATTGTACAATTTTATAAAAGAAAAGAGGAATGTAAAAATTTTGATTTCATATTAACAAAGGATTACTTTTACTTATATAAGAAAATTTGACTTAAAAACAATATTTTGAAAATGAATACACTAAGTTTTTTCTTTTTTTTATTACGACTTCCAAATATTAACATAATTAAAAATTAAGAAACAACTATCATTATCTTTTTATTAATCTCAAGCTTTTAATTTCTATTTTATTTTTTTAATACTTTTTTTCCAATATTTGTTTATACATAGTTTATTATTTATTTTAATTTGAAAAATTCAAATTAATGCACAATTTTATTCAAAAATTTATTTTCATTATCAATTTAAATTTTGACTAAAAATCGGGATCGTTACAGATTCCCCCCCCCCCCCTTAAAAAAAATTTCGTCCTCGAAATTTGCAAGGAAGACGACGAAGAAAAGATAAAAGATAGAGAAAAGATTAATCAGATCAGATCGAAATATTTATTCTGCATTTGGTCTACCCAAATCAGAATATCAATAATATGAGAACAAACTCATACAATTATCTCACAAGATATTTGGGTCCACCGGTCTACGAATATGCAAGGGCATTGGCTAGTTCGTAGGGATAACTAACCGTTCGTAGAATATATCGGTCCCCAGAAAATAGATAGATGGATTTAATCTTCTATAATTTCTCAAACACTAGGTATGGATTCAAAATTCGGGTTTGAATACTCCAAGGTATATATAACTTGTCTTTCATCGGGCTTTGATATACACAAGAAATTATGATTTCAAATTTGGTTTTAATCGATATCGTTTTATCGATACAATTCAAATTTAACTTTATATTTAAGTTAACCAATTTATTTCAATTTATTTAAAATTTTCAATTTCAAATTTCAAATCCAAATTCATCAAGGGTTTAAGACGAAAAGCTGATAAGGAACCGATGAAGATACGAAGTAAGGATTTTCTACGACGATTCGTAGGGCCACCATCACACCGAACTTCTTCCTCGAGATGTCACGAAGCAATCAAAAGAATTTTGGAATCGAATCAAAGGAGATTGATAGAGAAAGTTGTTCCCGCTATTGCAGGATACCGACCATTTGTATTCGCACTCCCCTGTCCCTTATCTCTTCCTCTTCTTGCACTCATACTCACTATCAGTGGATATTAAGAGAATTTACTGAGGCATTCGAACGGATATCTTAGGAATATACTCATTCTAAGGTATACTTCACCCTATCTCAAATGAGCTACTTAATGCATTATACTCCTGAGCTAAAGTTTCAACCTTCAGCTCTGATACCAATTGTCACGACCCTGACTCGACCTTCGAAAATCGGCACCGAATACGACACTCGTATTTAAATGCCGCAGAACAAAATGTCGAACCCGGTTCGCCGAAGCTTATAACACATTAAGTACAACACAGCGGAAGAAACGAAATAATGCATTTGATATATATATAACATTTGATACAACAGAATACAATCGAATGATACAACGGATATCAACACTAACAGAGATACAAGAAAATAGCAGCGGAAAGATAGTGTCTTCAATGCCAAACACCAATAGCTCCATCTCCAATCCAAAGCTAGCGAGAACTCTAGATCACATTGCACCAAGCTAAGCAAGGTCAGTCGTCCGAGACTGAAGAAGATCCTAAAGACTGAAAGCTACCAATTCGAAGACTTCGAAGGCTAATGAATCTATACCTATTACTGGAATATCTGAAAACCCAACACTAGACTGCCCGTGTGGGAAAATAGTGGGCACCCAGAGTTTCGGAAAGGAACAATAAACTCCAGGTCAGTCATGGGACTGGTGTGAAAAACAAAACAGTTTTATCTTTTAAAACAAACAACAAAGCTTTTAAAGTTTAAATCCGCAATGCTTTTGGAAAATGAAACTACCATAAGGCCTCCCGCCACACACACAATGCAAACGCAGAATTGGAGGAGATTTCTCCTTATGATAGTCAAACATGCTTACTACGAGAAAAATTTCTTTGATATTATTACTATAAGTGCACAGTATGGAAAAACCATTTCGAAAGTATAATATAAATCCTAGCCAGCATAGACATTCCGAACTATGCCTACTATAGCTACCATCCAAACAGTGGGGCGCCACCAAAAGTAGATGGCAGGTAATACAACTAAAACCGTACAAGGCGCGTATTGGTTGAATGGATTTCCAACAAATGGTCAGGCTAAGTAACTTCCTATTGCCACATGGGAACGCCTCTGGCGGGACTCCCCGAGAACCTACCCAGCTCTCTGCCAAACAAGGCCGGCTACCCCCTTCCCGGGGAATAAAACCTAAGATATGCCACCCCCGGTCCTTTGGGACCTTTAACCGAGGATCCTCTACACCAACAACATCACACAGTAATAGATATATACTACAGTGCCCACATGAGTAAGTATCTGGGCTCCATACCATGATACTACCCTTTTCCAGAAGGAATGGTCATACCCTAGGGGAGCTACCCCTGAAACCTTGCCGCATCTTTCCTGTTTCGACCATTACCGGGTTGTGAGACTCGATGAGGTCTCGTCCACAAAGCTACGCTTTACATGAAAGCCATGCTTCGATCAACAATTGATCAACAAATGATCGTCAACACACAGCAGCACTTAGCATGCCACACCACCAAATTGGGAGTATATCGCTGGTAACCATCAACTACATAACCTCTGAGCTCGTACGTCTCAGAGAAGGGTGTTAAGCTAAGAGAATAAATTCTCCGCCACCAACATATATGTATTTGAAAGAAATCGGCTTTTATATCTCAAAGTGTAGTGTCAGACACACGATCATACAAGTCTGTTTCGGGCTCGAACAGAACCGAAGGCACTTCCAAAGAAGCCCTTGCAAATCCGGATAATTCCTAATCACGTCCGGACTTCCCATCACATATGGAGTCTCTATACCGAGGACCAGTCGATGTAGAGACATTCGGCGAGTTGTCCTTTCGTTTTCGAAAATATCCGGTCTTCACCACCGGTCTTCAAATGCTATCCATAACGTCGTATCATTATTCGGAATGGGTTATATGACACAAGGTCCTCTCCCGGCTAAACCGAATAATGAGCGCAATATTTAAAAACATATGGATAATGGAATTTCGATTAAGTCACAACTTAAAACCCAAAACTGGCTTTTTCCAAATGGATTAAACAAATAACCATTTTCAATCTTTTAAACAAAAAGATTTATTCCACAAAGTTCACTCAGTTTCACAAAGATCTATTTATAGATTTCCAAAACAATTTCCATTTCAATTGGATTAACACCTTAAATCTTTAAATCAAAGATTTAATTTATAGCTTTCAAACTCGTTTCCAAAGATTTATTCATAACATGGAAAATTATTTTCATTTCAAACTTGAATTCGTTTTAACACGAATTGGAAGTTCCTTTCTTATGTGAAAGCTTTTATTATTTGAAAATAAATAGTTTTTTTTGTTTTGGAAAAAATCCGATTTCGTTTATACAAGTTAAAATCTTGGGTTAAATTTAAATTCCCAAAACAACACTTTTAAAATGGTTTAAAACCCATATGAACATATTTGTAAGTTGAGTAACCTTTTTGAACCATAGTTCCAAATCATAGAATTTGATTTCAAATATTGAATTCAAATTTAAATCGAATTATTTAAATTTCCAAAACTCAATCAAGTTATTCCAAATAATTTTTATTTTTGAAATTCATTTTCAAAAACTTTCAATTCTAATTCCAAAACTATTTTGGATTCAAAAATTCAATCTTTAAATTGTATTTCAAAAATCTGTGACTTAACCCATTTCCACGTGCAATCCATATTTGTGTGTGTATAGTGTGGTCCAGGGGTTCAACACAATAGTGCACAACATCATCACAGATTCAATCATATCGATAAGCGGTATAACCCATAACGCTTATCTATATTCACAAATTCATGGATAAAGTAAATTACCAATCACAAAGATTCACTAATATGATTTGATGTGGGTTTCGGATAACCAACTGGAATCCGACTCCCTGCTGCATCGAAATTCAAATGTCGTTCTATGGGTCAATGGGTTGCATATTCATATAACAATATATACATCACAGATCTAACAGCTTAGCATAAAACATTACATAGCATCCCATCACATAACAAATATAACAATCCATCACATAGCATCTAATAACAATCAAACATCCCCATAAGTAAGATCAGTTAATTGTTTGAGTAATTCAAATCAGTTTTAATTACTTACGAATAATTACTAATCCTGGTTAATTAATTACAAATCATTTTGGTTTAACTATCCTTTAGTCATTTATCAATTAACCTTTAGTAATGAATTAATTAACCTTTAATTATAATTCATCAACTTTTAGTTGTTAAAGGATTTACCTTTAATTACTTAGTTAACCATTTAACTACTTATCTTTAATTAATTAATTTAACCTTTGACTAATTAATTATCATTTATCCTCAATTAATTATCATTCTCCATTAATTGATTTAAACTAAAAATTAATTAATTATCCTTAAATTAATTACCTAGATTAATCACTATTTGATTAATTATCATTTAGTTAATTATCCTTTATTAATTTCACTAAGGAACTAGCTTTTATTGAATTACACAAGGTAATTATCTTTTATTTAATTATACAAGTTAATTATCTTTAAATTACCTTCATAAATAAATTTATCTTTTATTAATTAAAGACAAATCATTTATCTAAATTAACTACTCAAATTATTACGTGGACCTTTACTACTAACCCTTGTAGTTATTAACCAATCCGCTTAATCCTTTAAGTTGATTAACTTTCAAAACATCGCTTCTTAATTTAAATCCTTAATCACATTTTTTTTATTTTAAAGTAATTATCCCTTAATACTTGATAGATCAACCTTTAATCTTTAGTTATCTACCTTTAATTACTTTCACCAAGTAATTACTATCTTCATTAAATCATTAATTGCTTGATTTATTAGCTCGAATTGTTAGTCAATTTACTTTATTTACTTATGTTAAATAATTCATTTCAAATAATAATTATTTCCCTTAATATGTTAAAGCGACATTGAAAACTAATTTAACCGCTTCAAAACATCCTTTTTAATAATTATTTCCTTATACATTATTAAGTAGATACCCTTTAAATTAAAATCAATTCATTTAAACCATTTTGACTTAGGTTAATTAAAACTCCTTACTGTTTTAAAACTTAGGAACGTTTAAATATTGAAGAGAATTTCTATTTAACAAGTTTTATTTTTAAACCTTGAATTTCCTTAAAATTTCAAACCGCTTACATGCTGACTCGAGAAAATTATCAGCTGCTTCGAGTCGAACCCGAGCTCGAAGCTCCATTACTTCGGGTTTTTTCCCAAGTTGCACGAGAGACCAAAATTTCAACTTGAAAATTTTTCGTCAAGTACTGTACTTAAACACCTGAACCCTACTTCGAGTTGAGACTCGAGCCACGACGTTATTTTCCCGAGCCAAACTCGAGAACCACACGAACTACCCCCCAAACTTCTTCTTCTTCCCCATTTTACAACCCAGGTACAAGTTCCACGCGTGCACCTGCACCCGAAACCCAATCACCTCCGGCCACCATCGTGATGCCCAGCAAGTCGGCAACGACGTCTTCACACCATTGAGCTACTCGGCAACCTCAATTGAATCATTGAAACAAATCGAGCTCTCAACTGCAACCCAAAGACCATCCTTTATCAGAAAAACTCTCGTATCGCCGTGCCTCGACCACCGCGAATCATGCGAACCTGACTGGAGCCGCGCCAACCTCCCCGCTTTGATTCCACACAGACCGAACGGCTTTCGATCGACGTTTGTCACCACCCGAAGTCGATGAATACAGCATCAATTCTGGGTTCTTAAACACAAAAACCCCATCGACAAACCTTCATGAGCATCTAAAAATTCATTGACTAATTTTCCAGTAAACTTCGTTACTTAATCTACCTCCAACATCAACCCCAAAGCTTGATTTCCCCTTGATCGTTTGGAATTGACGAAAACACAATTTAGTTCAAAACCCAGATCCCACATTCAATTTGAAACTAAAAATCAAAATTTTATTTTTAAAATTCAACATTTCAGAGTATAAATTAGATTGTATAATCAAAAACAGGAATTAAATCACTTGAATTTTCACCATTAAAGGTCATTACTGTGAAATTGAAATTTCCAATAAACTATCTGTTAATTTTTGCTTATTTACATTTTTATAAATAATGTTATACCCATATAAACTTAATTCATTCAACCATCAAATCCTAATATATTTTGTGTTGGGATGATTTTAAAAAAAAAATTGTTTTTGTTTTCATTCTTTGAAACCTGGAACAGAGGCATGTTGTTTTGCCTGCACACTAGTATACACCCAGTTTTTTTTCACATATATATAAAAGCATTCAAACAAATCCACACAGTCATTCAACCATAACCCATACATACTCCAAAGACAAATACAAGCATTAAAAAAAAACATAGCAGGCTAAGGGATTTGCTCGCCTGTTTGATGAAGCAGAAACAAGAACTTGATAATTTGAAAACTGGAAATCGACAGAGAAGTGTTTTGAGCCTGTATTCCTTTTTTTCCTTTTTTTTCTTCTTTTTATTCTTTAAATCTTGAAGTCACAACTGCAAAGCTTGTTAAACAAAACTTTGCTTAGTTTCTGTTGTACTTACTTCAATAATAACAAACACTTTTGATTTTGACTTACAGTATACAACAGAGAAAGCTTCTCTGCAGTTGAAACCAGAAATAGTTTTAAACTTCTTTGATCTTGGTATTCTTCCTGCCAATAAATTGATTCAGTTGCTTAGATTCTTGCTTTATTATTGTTTAACAACTTCAAATTCCATTTTTTTTTAAAAAGCTACTTGCCTTTATTTATTTTCAGAAACTTTGCACTTGCTTCCCAGGTTGAAGCATTTTCTTTTGATTTGCAGCTTGATTTTGAAATGATCTTGCATTTTTTTGTTTTCCAGATCTCGAATTTGAATTTGCTTTTGTTTTTCTACATTTGCTCCAGGTTGATTTCTTTTGCTTGCTAAAAACCCTTTGAACAGATTTTGTTTCAGATTTTTTTTTAGAGAGCGACAGTCTTTTTTTTTCTTTCTGATTTCTTTCTTTGGGAGTTGAGATATAAGATACTCAATCTTTGTTTTGTGTATATTTCAGATTTGGCCAAGATACTTAATGATTTCATATGGGAAACTGAAAAGTTTTTCATGATTTTAAATTCCATTATTTTATTCAATTAAATAATTTGAATGCCATGTGTAAAGAGAAATGGATTATGAAATTCCAATGCAATGTTCACTTCTTTACTATATCTCCTTCATGTTTGTTTACATTTGTAATTTCACAAGACAAAGGAATTTTTATAAATTTTTTATATCATATTTATTTTATGAATAAACATAACTTTTATTCATGGATATATACATGTACACATATGCCTTCATTTCAAAATTGTTTACATTTTCCTTCATGTTTATATTTATATTTACACAAGAAGATTTTATTCCAATTATTTTCTTACATTTAATTTTTGTTCAACATATTTGTATACTTAAATATATTTTTACAATTTCCATTCATACATTTTTTCTTATTGTACAATTTTATAAAAGAAAAGAGGAATGTAAAAATTTTGATTTCATATTAACAAAGGATTACTTTTACTTATATAAGAAAACTTGACTTAAAAACAATATTTTGAAAATGAATAAACTAATTTTTTTCTTTTTTAATTACGACTTCCAAATATTAACATAATTAAAAATTAAGAAACAACTATCATTATCTTTTTATTAATCTCAAGCTTTTAATTTCTATTCTATTTTTTAATACTTTTTTTTTCCAATATTTGTTTATACATAGTTTATTATTTATTTTAATTTGAAAAATTCAAATTAATGCACAATTTTATTCAAAAATTTATTTTCATTATCAATTTAAATTTTGACTAAAAATCGGGATCGTTACAATTCACAAGCAGTAGAGTGGACCCATTTCTTCGTTGGATTAGTTAGACAAGCATAAGCTGTTCTGATTGGTGAAGAGAGAATAGTATCTTTAGAAATTGAACATAGCAGGATTGCAAAAGTGACTTGCGATAGTTTGAGTGCTCTCTTGGAAAATCTTTTGCTTGGAGTTGAGGCATCTTTTGAAGAAGTAGACTATCAAAGTTGTCAGAGATTTTTCAGATGTTTCCCGAGAGGTCAAGGTTTGCCTTAGCATCGGGAGATTGAGTTTCCATATCGACTTGGTTCCTGGAGCTATACTGGTGGTTCAGCTAAGTAGAAAGATGGCCCCTAGAAAAAGAATATGGTGAAGCAGCTCAGGATTCCATGGAACTTTTGTGTTTTCTCCATTGTGAATTTGTTGAACCATGTCTTCCGGGATGTGTTGGACAAGTCTATGCTCGTGTTCATCGACGACATTTTCATATACTCCATATTAGAGTTGCAAAGCGGAAGCGAGGTAGCAGCCGCACAAGAGTGGAAGCAACTGTAGACTCCTATAGGAAGTTTTTCAGGATCTGGAAGCTAAGTTGTCAAGTGCACTTGTTTTGGTTATTCTGGATAGGAGAAGTAAGTTTGAAGTCCACTGATGTTTGTGGAGTAGAGCTTGTGTTTTGGATTATTGGTAGATCTTGAGAGGATCATTTTGTTGGGTAAAATCTGAAGATCGTCTTATTCTTGGTCCAGATTTGTTTTGAGAGGCATCAAGCTAATCAGGAAAGGATTAAGGCAGCCCAGGATCGTCATAAGAGTTTTGTGGATAAGAGACGAAGGAATTTGGAATTCGAAGTTGGAGACTTTGTTTTTGGTTGAGGTTTACTTCGGTCAAAGGAGTAATAAGATTTGGTAAGACTGGAAAGTTAGCTCCAAGGTATGTTGGATTTCTTTCATATATTCTCGAAAGGATAAGTTCTTTGGTCTACAGGATTGAATGGCCAGTTCGGATGGTTGGGATTTGCGATGTATTTCACGTATCTCTAAGGGAGTACGTGTATGGTCCACCACAGGTTTTAGAACCAGCAGTTCAGGAGGATTTGGGAGTTAAGCAGGACTTGACTATGGTCAAACATCCTATTCAGATTATAGATCCAGATGAGGAGAAGCTCAAAAGCATAGTGGTGTGGCTAGTTAGGGTTCAGTAGAACGAGGATCCCAGTGATTGTACCTGGGAAACTCTAGAGAGTATTAGGAAATCCCATCCTGAATTGTTAAATTTGTTTGTTCGAATAAATTGGTTGCTATGGTTGTTAGTGTATGATTGATGTATGCTATGTGTTACTATGTTTGCTATTGCTTAATTTTTCGGCATTCGATTGTTCGTCATTCGATACAGTGGACGTATTGATGTCAATTTTCGGGCGTCGAAAAATCGGGTCGTTACAGTTTTTAGTATTTTTAGATGTCCAGCCTTCTCTTATGTACTGCATTAGTTCAAGTGAAAAGCAAAACACAAAGTTATTGGATTTCTTAGAGAAGTTGAATGAAGGAGAGCATTCGAGTCATTTGTAATATTATTCCGTTGATTCGAAAGGATTGATGTGAAGGGATGGTATATTGTATGTCTCTCTTATTAAGGAGTTGACTGACATCGCGCTAGTAGAGTCCCATCATTCTAGGATGACCACTCATCTCGATGGTGGCAAAATGTATCATGATGTGAAGAGAATATTTTATTGGTCTAGTATGAAGAGACACATTGCAAAGTTTTATCCAAGCATGTGACTTTTCGAAGAATAAAGATGATGAAGAAGAAGCTGGGTGGATTATTATTGCTATTGGATATTCCACAATGGAAATTGGAGAGTATCTTTATGGATTTTATTGATGGGCTACCTAGAATTAGAAGGGGAATTAGAGTGTTTGGGTCATAGTCGATCGATTGAGAAAATATGCTCATTTTATTTTGGCTAAAGTTACAAGGATAGCTACATCTTTGGAGACCTTAAACGTAAGGGAGATAGTTTGTTTATAAGGAGTTCATTCTACCATTGTCAGTGACCGAGATCTGATTTTTACTAGTGAGTTTTGGAGGAGTCTTTGGGAGGGCTTGGGCAAAGAATCAAATTTGAGTACAGACCGACAAGCAGGCTGAGTGGGTGGTCCAAATATTGGAAGAATTTATATGGATGCGTGTCTTGGATTTTGGAGGTTCTGAGGAGGATCGCTTATCATTTGTAGAATTTACATGTAATAACAACTATTTGGCAAGTATTGGAATGACACCATTTGATGTTGTAGGGGAGGACATGTAAATGTAACACCTTAAAAATTAACGAAAATTTTAATAAGAGAATTAAATTTTGAAAAAACAATGTCTAAAATAAAATTTTCACAGACGTCTGAATTTAGCTACGAAACTTGCATCATTGCATTCATAGTGATTTTCTAGACGATTTTTATTGATAACACTTTGAAATTGGAGTCAATACAGATAAGTTATGGACATTGGAAGAATTGGAAATAGAATAAACATTTAAAAATAAGAATATAATATAAACACACATTAACCAGTTGAGCCAAGAGGGGTGATGGTCGACTGGTAGTGGTTGACCCATGTGGGTTGAGCGGTCGGCCATAGCCATGAAAAATCGAGTGATCGATGACATGTTTGAATGGTGGTGATTTGTTAGTCCATTGCCAAGTTTTTGATGAGCATACTTGATAACCCTAAATATTCTCTACATCAAATCCAATGGTCTAATAGCAACACCTATAAATTCAAGCCTAATCTAACCATAAATTTCACATAACAGTTTGCTGTACCGAAACTATGTCTAATTCTAATCTCTCCTCTAAAGATAAAAATTTTCAAAAATCAAAATAAAATCAAACAAGAAGAACACAATCAACTAAATCTAGATAAGCGGAGCAAGCATACGAAGAGGCAATTATCAAGCAAAGCAAATAGGAAGAGCTTGGACCTAAGGTGGGTGGGAACAATTTTAATTAGGTGATTATTTACATTTAGAATTAATCCATTCTATATAATCTAGGGTGATGTTAGAAACCCTAAATTATAACCTGTAATCGAGGAAAGGAATTGAAATTACTGTATAATATAACTAGCACACTTTCTTCCTATTTAAACTGTAAACCCTAACGTCAGTAATCCTTAAATTTGTAAATCTTAAAATGAACAAATTGACATTGGAATAAAAAATATGGACTAGACAAATCAGTGTTTAAGTATCACTGGAAATTAGAATTGATAACTGAATTTAATTTAATCGAAATCCACATTTAAAAAGTAAAGAACCTTAAAATTTAGCTTAGGACCGGTCAACCTCTGACCCCGTCAGTCGACTAGTAGTGGTCGACTGGTTAGGGTTAGAGAGCATGGGTGAACTTGTAAATTGCAGAATTTGAACCATGACCTAAGGCCCAAGTTACTAATAAAATAAACTATAGTTGCTAATTGTTGTATGGGTCTATTTTAGGCTAAGTGATTAGAGATAGTAGGAATGCTAGTTTCCTATGAGATGATGCTAGGTCGTTATGGTGTTGGGTAAATATCGTTTATCTATTTGAGGGTCAATTATTCGATTGGGAACGATGTATTTTCTCTAATAAAACTCACCGGAGGTTCTACGGTAGACGTGTAGCATTGACTATGATGCCCTATGGAGTATAGTCTGACATAACAGTAAACTTACTATCCCAATATGCACATTTTTGATGCGACATGATACAGTTCAGATGGAGGATCCTGATGCAAGGTCAACACCACAATCGAGTGGTGGAAGTGAGTGCTGACAATGAGACACACCGACGAGTCGACATTTCAGGTTCTTCCTCTCCAAGCATATTGAGAAATGGGTAGTCGTAGTTTGGGAAAAATCGATTCCCTAGTAGGCGAGTGGTAGTGACAACAATGGAAATTTATTTCCACGGTAGCCCAGTGGAGGTGTTTTCGTGGTTAGTAGCCAAAGGGATGGTGTTTCCAGATTTAGTAATGCAATGGCGGTGTTTCCATGTTTTAGTAGCCCGGTGGTGGTGTTTATATTAAGTAACACTAGGAGCAGTGGTCGATCGTTAGTTCTAAGGTTCAATTCGTAGTTCGATCCTTGGAATAGCCTATGAAAATGGTAATATAGATACGTATTAGACTTAGGCAATAGACCTTAGGAATTCATGGACGCTTTTTGTACACCCAATGTCATTTAGAGTAAAACTAATGTTAATTCCACATGATCATCACATATAAAAGTTGTACTCATTCACCAGAATTTTGTCTGACCCACTCTCTTCTTTCATTTTCCACCACCACAGAATGACAAGCTAGTAGTTGATTGGGCATAGTATGTGGAGAAAGGAGCTTCACGTTAGAGTTCTTATATTCTTTACTGATGTAGCCACATATTGTATTAAAAGCCTTTGTAAAACTTATGTTGTACTTTCGAAACACTGTATATGGCAATTATGTATTATGGAGGCTGTTTTTCTGAAATGTCTATTTTTTAGTATTTATATTTTAATTCCTTCTGATGTGAGATCTGAAAGTTTAGAATGTCTTAGAGTTTACCCTTATAGTTATGCTTTGTAATGTTTTAAAATTCCAACGACTCATTTTTCTAGGCATGACGTGAGTCTAAAAGTACTCTAAGCTTTTGATCGTATGTCGAGAAGTGCAGACTATTACATTTGGTATAAGAGCTTAGGATTAAGATCCCAAGGATTTAGGTACGTACTGGGAGAACGTACCTGAAAAGTTTTTGAAAAAAATGGTTTTTTAAAAGGTTTACAAAATGTTTTCTGAAATTTTTTCAAAAATGGGTTATGGTTATATATATATATATATATTCAAGAAAAATTCCAAATATTTTACCTATATATCATGTAACGATCCTGAATTTTGAACAATTTAAAAATGAAGATATTTAATTAATTTTAAATATTTGAGATAATTTTAAATTGAATTCCAATAAAAATATGAAGTTGGCGATTAAATTTTTGAATTTAATCTATTTAAAGTTGAATAGAATTTGAATTTAACTTTGGAATTTGAAATTGAATATTGAATAGGTATTTAAAATTTGAACTAATGACTTAGAAAAAAAAATATAATTTGGATTTACGAATTATATTTATGTAAACTTATAAATTGATGTTGAACTGTAAAACGTTTATAAGTTTATTTAAAAAAAGAAAAAAAACAATTTACAAAACAAAATTGAATCCAAAATAAAAATATAATTATATATATATAAAATAAATAAAGTAAATATAAAAATAAATAAGAAGTATATACTACCTTACCACAGATCAGCTGTAAACATGCCTTGATTCACGCCGTAAACCATACCCAAATTCACGTTCTCTTCCCCATAAAACACGACACCCCTTCCTCCATCAGTTCATACAAAAAAAAAGAGAAAAAAATGGCGTCTTCGTCTTCCTTCAACCATTAGGGCTTCAAGGCGTTCGTCGCCGCCTCTGATTGCTCAAAGATTTCTGCTTCAATTCGATTCGTCTCTCGTTCGCCTTCACAAAATCAGGGCTTCAACCGATTTCGAGGCGCCGGCCTCGTTCTAATTTGAGTTGCTCCATTTCGATTCGGTAAAAGGTGAGTTCTTTGCTCACGATTGATTTTATTTCAAGTATTTGAATTTGTTTGAATTGGGTTTTGGTTGCATGTTATGAATTGGTGTTATTTGGCTTCCATTTGCTCGGTTAATTTGCATGTATGGTTGTTGGGGTTATTTACTATCGTTTGCTCTGATAATTCGATTTTAAACTGTTAAGAACAGATACTCTGTGTAATTTGTTTTTTTTTTACTAATAAGAACAGATGCTATTTAATATATATGATTTTTTTTAAAAACTGTTAAGAACAGATTCTACCCAATATTTGTTTTAAACTAATAAGAACAGATGCTATTTGGGATTTATTTTTGAACTGTTAAGAACAGATGCTACTGAAATGTTGTCTTAAAACTGTTAAGAACAAATGCTATTTAAATTTTTATTTTAACTAATGAGAACAGATGCTATTTAAACTTGCTTATTTGTTGTTGCTGCATGTGATGGATCTTTGAATCTAGATGAGGAAAATTTTGTTTCCATGTGCTTGTTTGAACCTCTGTGCATGTGTGTTGTATATATGTGCCTCTGAAAACAAATGTAACTGGCCTTAATCTCAAATATCTTAAATTATTAGAACAAGTTTAAAACTAGAATACACGTTGAAACTGAAAATAAATAAATAAATATATTACAGTTTTAAATAAACTATTGGGGAGAAAAACCTTTCTGTTTTAAAACAGAAATAGAAATTTGAAGTATCTGTTATGCTAGTGGATGTTAGGTGTTAGATGCTTTTATTAATGGAGTATTTATGCAAGAATGGAGATATGGATTGGGTTTTCCAGGTTTGGGTAGTTGATGTCTGGTGAATTTCTGGTGGTGTGCAGGGTTTATGTTCTCGAAGTAAGCCCCGAGTTTTTGTGCTTCTGACCCGAAGCAGGGGATTGATTAACTCGAAGTAAACTATGGGTGTTTTGGGTTTATGGCTACAGGGTTTCTAACCAGAGAGTATTTGCAGTTCTGATTTTAAAAGAATTCATATTTTAAGTTGAAACTTGGATTCAAATATGAAGAGGAACTGAATTCAAATGAAGTTTTGAGTTCAAGGGTTTTAAAAATGAATTTTTAAATTTAAACAAGTTTTAAATTCTGTTTTAAATCAAGTTTTAAAACAAAACAGTTTCAGGTATAAAATCCTGTAGCTCTGCAATTTCTAACATTTGAATGAAATTTAAATTTTTGTGTGGGAATTTGATTTTAGGTGGAAGTACCCACTTCCATGTGCCTACACTCTTTGATTTGATATATGCTTAAAGGATGATCTGGAATGTTGTTAAATATGCCTGAATGTTAAATGTATCAGTGCATACATGTTTTTGAATGTTTGTATATCTGTGTATATGCCTCTGTTTAAACAGTGTAGGCCAGACCTATTTTTCTTTGAAATTTAAATCCTCCTTATAAAATTGATGTTATGCTTTAATCTTTAAAGAAAATCTGTAGCAAATCTCCTCCCTGAATTTGTTTATTTTTGTTTGTGAGTAACTCTTTTTGAAAACTTAAATATAAACTGTTGTTTTAAATAGGTATGTTTGTGTATGCTATTTAGATTGCATGTTGATTTGTTTGCCTGTGCATCTGATTTTAAATGTATTGCTCAACATATGCATACAAAATTTTGAATGTATGTGACTGTGCTCTTATGATTCTAGTTCCAGATTCTTATACATTTTAAAATTATAAATACAATGTTATAATCTGAAAACTTAAACAAAAGGATGAATTTTAAAAACTAAAATCAAATTGTTTAGTCAAGGATGGACACTGCAGTACCCATCTGAACTGAAATTGGGTTTTGACCAATCTTTGATGACATTTTGGTAACTCAGTTCTGGTTCTTCATGCATGTTGTCTTCATATAGTTTGCTAGGTGTAGTGGTTATTTCCAGTTGCCTCTAGTTACTTGATTTTTGCTGTCTGCATGCAGTGGCAGTTATATATATATGTCCATGCACTTGAAACAACTATTTGATGCTGCACACTTGTGCTTTGCCTTGATCACTTCTGCTGTGTCATTTGTGCAGTTGGTCTTGCAATTGTTGTTATTTATGTCTTCATGTTCATTAGAGTTCTGTTGCTCTTATACCATTCTGTTGCATTTGGGCTTGATGTTTCGGCCTGCATACTTTTCAGTGCTTCATTGTTGCACTATGTTGGTATAACTGTTGCATTTGGGTTATTTTGTTGCTCTAAATTGTAGTCTGCACTACCATGTATGTCATCATTAAGATTGTCATTAAGAGTTTTTGAATTTTGTTGCATTGGTGCATTTCTGTAGTACCACTGCACTTTGTAGTTGCTGATCATTTTATACATACATTTATGTATGTTTGTCTTGGGTCTCTGTCGTATGCACTATTGTAGTGCTACTGCACTGTGTCATTGTTTGCTCTGCACTTGGGTGGCTCAGGCTTGATTATCTGGACTGTTTAGTTTGACATGTAGTCTCTTCTTGGCTTTGACATTGCTGAGTCTTTGCCTTTGATGCTATTTTATGGTTTGCAACCGTGTCACTTGAGACTGCTACCTGTACTTGTGTTCTTTGTGCATTGCACTGGCTGATGTTGCATACTGTACTTCTTTTGCCACTGTTTGGTTGATGACACTCGAACTTGATTATCTGTTGGCTGCGCACACGTGTTGGCGAGGCAGTGCACATGTGTGCAAAGTATACGTGTGTACTGCAGCCACACGGGATTGACAGATTTTAAAATTTTAAGTTGTTAATAATGAAAATCCATAATAGATTTAAATTGATTCATGTGATTCGTCATCTCTGTTACCATTTTATTCAGCTCATTACAAATTTATTTACTTGAGTTAAGATTAATCCTGACTCGAGTGTTTTGTGTTTGGCAATTAACGCTCGGGTCAGACTGAGTATTTTTACAGCTTGAAGATTTTCAGGTCGCGAAGTTAGAGAGAGGGGAAAGCACTTCACAGAAGTTTTTCGAATTTTTTTTTCTTTGTACTCTAAAAGATATATATATATATATATATATATATATATATATATATATATATATAAATAAATTGTTCCGCTGTATAAAAACTTAATGCATTGTACAAACTCTGATGTATGTAAGAAAAAATTCATTTATGAAAAATATTATGATTATTCTGTGATTCTGTGGCTGATTCTGTTTAAACTCTATAAACTGACTAACAATCCGTCATTTTGAACGTTTCTAGTTGGTTTAATTACCGACTAGAGGCGGTCAGAGCGGCGGGTCGTTACAAAAGTGGTATCAGAGCTTTGGTTTACTCAAAGCTCAGTTTATGATGTTTAATATGAATAGTTACTAGAACCACTATAAAGAAGGTGCTTTTCAAATTTAAAGAAGTATAAAATTGCTTTCTTTAAAATAAAAGGTATTTTGAAAATTAGAATTATTTTGAAAATTCCCCTCTCTAAATTTAGGTTTGCGATAGTTCTCTTGGTGAGGTCTCATTAGATTTGAGTTTCGATCGTTCGGAAACTCAATATCGAATTATTGAGATCTATGAAAAATGAAATATGAGTTAAGAGAACTAATGAATTAATGAATTGGTTTAAAATTGGTTTAAATCGAATAACTTGAATATTTCAAGTAATAATTGTGAAATAAAATGACATGTTAATTGGTTATAACCAAGAGAATTATTGAATTATAACTCGAGAATTTGACTTTGAATTCTTTTGAAATTGATTTCAAATGTGATGAAGAATTATTTAGTGAATAAATGAATTATAAGTATTTAACTTATAATATGAACCTTGGGTATAAAACTGAGTTATATAAATTGAATTGAATTGAATTAATAAAAAGATTTATAAATCAAAGTTTTATAAATAGAAATGGAATTTGTAAAGATTGTTTATAAATTCGAAACCAATTGAATTGGTAAGTAATTTGTTGTAGCTTATTAAAGGAGATATATCCACGATTTTGGACAGTGGGTAATCCTTTAAAAATAAAAATAAGTTGTAGAAATGATGAAATTGGTTGACAAAGTATATTCACGATTTTGGACAGTGAATATATTATTGAATAAAACGGATATGTTTTAGAGAAGTGATATAATGAAATAGCATCTTGGAAATGAAGTTTAATTGTTGATTTAACTGTATGAATCAAACTAAGTTTGATGTAAAGTTTATATTTCAAGTTTAGACTAATGTCTAAAATAGTTAATGTGGAAATATGAATTTAATGGAACTAAATCGATGAATGATTTACTAAAGAACTAGTTGACTATTTTTGAAATAGAAAGCAAATGTAAAGTTCAAATAGAATTTAAATTTCAAATTTGAAGTTGTCAACATGATAATCCATTATAGGTTTAATAGATTCAATGATGAATTTGAATTTAAACGTGTGGAAAATTAAATTAAGTGGAAAACTTAATATTGAAAAGATTGAAATCGGTTTAAAACCAATATTGTGAAAAGTATGAGGAATTCAAACTTTGAATTAAGTTGAAGTTGAAAAAGTTAATAGTTTTAAAGATGTTTTAAAATGCATTAACTATCGAATACATAGATTTCAACATTCAATTGTTGAAATAGGCGTTTTCGAGAAATAAGGAAATGGTGGACTATAACACTATTGTTATAGTAAAGGGTTTCCGGAAGGAAATGTTGTTTATAGTATTGGGATTTATATATCTATCTTAAATCCGAATCCCTATACTAGTGATTTTGAGTTGTCGTAACGATGTTTTACGCAACATTCGTTTTAACTCAAATAAATGTGTTTAAAAGAATGATTTCCTTAAAGAATGAAATATATACTTAATTTTGATTCAAGTATATTGAATATTTTCAAAGTGTTGAAAATAAGAGAATTTGTGAATTACTTATTATTGAATAAGTATGGGAATGTTTTCCAATATGAAATGAAAGGTTTGAAATTTTATCTTTTAAAGATAAATTGAGAAATGAATATTTGAAATTAGTTTCAAATGGCTAAGTGTGAAAATTATATATCTTGTAAAGATATTATTTTGAGAAATTAGAACAATTAGTTCAACTTGGAAATTTTTCAAAGATTGAATCTTGAGTTAAATTGAGTTTAACTTTGACACCAAAAACAATATAAGTTCAGCTTTGAATTTTGGATAGTCGATTGGGATTGTATGTCTAACACTGTGAATTGATGACATAGCATTTGATCTCTATTAAATATATATCTGTGGTGGCGGAGAATTTATTCTTTTAGCTTAACACCCTTCTCTGAGACGTACGAGCTTAGAGGTTATATATCGATAGACATCAATTATGTGTTGAGAATTGACGATGTAACGTGAAATCCAAATCGAATGTGAAGTCGATAATGAATTGGATTGTGAATGTGAATTAGGTTTGAGATAACCTTAAATTTTCAAATCGATTTAGAGGAAAATTTTAAACGTGATGGAAAATTTGGAATCCTCTATTTGTTGTGAATGTGAATTGAGTTTTCGTAACTTATATATGTGAATATAATCGAAAACCATCAGTTTAGAAAGTCATTATTATGAAAGTCCTGTGTAAGTTTACATAGGTATGATAAGTACGAAATGTGAAATGAAGTACTATATGTATATGACATATGTTTTCTAAAAAAACTGAGGATATGGAAATGTTCCTTCCATTTATTATATGTGAAAGTGATTGGAACTCGGTGGAGTGTCCATTGTAAATCGTAGCTACGTAGAATTCCATTAGTGGAATGTCCAATGGGACTGATATGATATCCCCCACGATGGATCATCGTGTTTGGGATTATGTGATTGATGCTGGCGTAATTCGTGGGGCGTGATGCCTACAGTTACAAGCGATTCCACTGAGATAGTGGCGCAACCGCCGAGTAAACTGCGATCTGGAAAACCGAAGCATAATTCGAGGGGCGTGATGCCTAAGGCTACGAGCGATTCTACTGAGATAGTAGCGTAACCGCCGTGTGGACCGCAATCTAAGGCGATAACCATGGCGAAATTCAGGAGTGATGAGAAATCTGAGATTACAAGCGATTCTACTGAGATAGTAGCGAAACCGCCGGGTAAACTGTGATCCATGGGGGAACGGACTTTCCATATCCATTTTTAAAAGATTTTTAAAAAGTATTTTCCCTGGGAGTTGAAGCAAGTATGTTTAGTACTTGGAGATTTTTAGTCTTGCGCCTGGCCAGCGTATGCCTAAAGTCTGTGAGAACGACGATGGACTTGTTAAACTTTGAGTTATCAAGTATTTTCAAAACTTTGAATAGAAAATCAATAATCTGAAATTAGAATTACACAATTCTAACTTAATGAATTAAGGAAGAAGATCTTTAAAATATCTTGAAAGTCCACAGTTTTGGATAAGATATATTATGCAAATATTTAGCATGAAAGATTTCAAGTTTAAAAATCTGAGTTTTTGTAAGTCAAAAATTTAGTAAAAGACTTTTGTGTCTTGATTATTGAAATCGATGAACAAAACTAGTGAAATGAAATAAGTGGAATGGATCCTATATTTATTTATGAGTTTGAAACTTGGTAAAATTATGTAGGATATAAATATCGGTAAGATTTTAGCAATTGTTTTTCCTAACTTATAATTTCGGGACGAAATTCTTTTAAGTAGGGGAGATTGTAACGATCCTGAATTTTGAACAATTTAAAAATGAAGATATTTAATTAATTTTAAATATTTGAGATAATTTTAAATTGAATTCCAATAAAAATATGAAGTTGGCGATTAAATTTTTGAATTTAATCCATTTAAAGTTGAATAGAATTTGAATTTAACTTTGGAATTTGAAATTGAATATTGAATAGGTATTTAAAATTTGAACTAATGACTTAGAAAAAAAAATATAATTTGGATTTACGAATTATATTTATGTAAACTTATAAATTGATGTTGAACTGTAAAACGTTTATAAGTTTATTTAAAAAAAGAAAAAAAAAACAATTTACAAAACAAAATTGAATCCAAAATAAAAATATAATTATATATATATAAAATAAATATAAAAATAAATAAGAAGTATATACTACCTTACCACAGATCAGCTGTAAACACGCCTTGATTCACGCCGTAAACCATACCCAAATTCACGTTCTCTTCCCCATAAAACACGACACCCCTTCCTCCATCAGTTCATACGAAAAAAAAAAAAAGAAAAAAAAAATGGCGTCTTCGTCTTCCTTCAACCATTAGGGCTTCAAGGCGTTCTTCGCCGCCTCTGATTGCTCAAAGATTTCTGCTTCAATTCGATTCGTCTCTCGTTCGCCTTCACAAAATCAGGGCTTCAACCGATTTCGAGGCGCCGGCCTCGTTCTAATTTGAGTTGCTCCATTTCGATTTGGTAAAAGGTGAGTTCTTTGCTCACGATTGATTTTATTTCAAGTATTTGAATTTGTTTGAATTGGGTTTTGGTTGCATGTTATGAATTGGTGTTATTTGGCTTCCATTTGCTCGGTTAATTTGCATGTATGGTTGTTGGGGTTATTTACTATCGTTTGCTCTGATAATTCGATTTTAAACTGTTAAGAACAGATACTCTGTGTAATTTGTTTTTTTTTACTAATAAGAACAGATGCTATTTAATATATATGATTTTTTTTAAAAACTGTTAAGAACAGATTCTACCCAATATTTGTTTTAAACTAATAAGAACAGATGCTATTTGGGATTTATTTTTGAACTGTTAAGAACAGATGCTACTGAAATGTTGTCTTAAAACTGTTAAGAACAAATGCTATTTAAATTTTTATTTTAACTAATGAGAACAGATGCTATTTAAACTTGCTTATTTGTTGTTGCTGCATGTGATGGATCTTTGAATCTAGATGAGGAAAATTTTGTTTCCATGTGCTTGTTTGAACCTCTGTGCATGTGTGTTGTATATATGTGCCTCTGAAAACAAATGTAACTGGCCTTAATCTCAAATATCTTAAATTATTAGAACAAGTTTAAAACTAGAATACACGTTGAAACTGAAAAAAAATAAATAAATATATTACAGTTTTAAATAAACTGTTGGGGAGAAAAACCTTTCTGTTTTAAAACAGAAATAGAAATTTGAAGTATCTGTTATGCTAGTGGATGTTAGGTGTTAGATGCTTTTATTAATGGAGTATTTATGCAAGAATGGAGATATGGATTGGGTTTTCCAGGTTTGGGTAGTTGATGTCTGGTGAATTTCTGGTGGTGTGCAGGGTTTATGTTCTCGAAGTAAGCCCCGAGTTTTTGTGCTTCTGACCCGAAGCAGGGGATTGATTAACTCGAAGTAAACTATGGGTGTTTTGGGTTTATGGCTACAGGGTTTCTAACCAGAGAGTATTTGCAGTTCTGATTTTAAAAGAATTCATATTTTAAGTTGAAACTTGGATTCAAATATGAAGAGGAACTGAATTCAAATGAAGTTTTGAGTTCAAGGGTTTTAAAAATGAATTTTTAAATTTAAACAAGTTTTAAATTCTGTTTTAAATCAAGTTTTAAAACAAAACAGTTTCAGGTATAAAATCCTGTAGCTCTGCAATTTCTAACATTTGAATGAAATTTAAATTTTTGTGTGGGAATTTGATTTTAGGTGGAAGTACCCACTTCCATGTGCCTACACTCTTTGATTTGATATATGCTTAAAGGATGATCTGGAATGTTGTTAAATATGCCTGAATGTTAAATGTATCAGTGCATACATGTTTTTGAATGTTTGTATATCTGTGTATATGCCTCTGTTTAAACAGTGTAGGCCAGACCTATTTTTCTTTGAAATTTAAATCCTCCTTATAAAATTGATGTTATGCTTTAATCTTTAAAGAAAATCTGTAGCAAATCTCCTCCCTGAATTTGTTTATTTTTGTTTGTGAGTAACTCTTTTTGAAAACTTAAATATAAACTGTTGTTTTAAATAGGTATGTTTGTGTATGCTATTTAGATTGCATGTTGATTTGTTTGCCTGTGCATCTGATTTTAAATGTATTGCTCAACATATGCATACAAAATTTTGAATGTATGTGACTGTGCTCTTATGATTCTAGTTCCAGATTCTTATACATTTTAAAATTATAAATACAATGTTATAATCTGAAAACTTAAACAAAAGGATGAATTTTAAAAACTAAAATCAAATTGTTTAGTCAAGGATGGACACTGCAGTACCCATCTGAACTGAAATTGGGTTTTGACCAATCTTTGATGACATTTTGGTAACTCAGTTCTGGTTCTTCATGCATGTTGTCTTCATATAGTTTGCTAGGTGTAGTGGTTATTTCCAGTTGCCTCTAGTTACTTGATTTTTGCTGTCTGCATGCAGTGGCAGTTATATATATATGTCCATGCACTTGAAACAACTATTTGATGCTGCACACTTGTGCTTTGCCTTGATCACTTCTGCTGTGTCATTTGTGCAGTTGGTCTTGCAATTGTTGTTATTTATGTCTTCATGTTCATTAGAGTTCTGTTGCTCTTATACCATTCTGTTGCATTTGGGCTTGATGTTTCGGCCTGCATACTTTTCAGTGCTTCATTGTTGCACTATGTTGGTATAACTGTTGCATTTGGGTTATTTTGTTGCTCTAAATTGTAGTCTGCACTACCATGTATGTCATCATTAAGATTGTCATTAAGAGTTTTTGAATTTTGTTGCATTGGTGCATTTCTGTAGTACCACTGCACTTTGTAGTTGCTGATCATTTTATACATACATTTATGTATGTTTGTCTTGGGTCTCTGTCGTATGCACTATTGTAGTGCTACTGCACTGTGTCATTGTTTGCTCTGCACTTGGGTGGCTCAGGCTTGATTATCTGGACTGTTTAGTTTGACATGTAGTCTCTTCTTGGCTTTGACATTGCTGAGTCTTTGCCTTTGATGCTATTTTATGGTTTGCAACCGTGTCACTTGAGACTGCTACCTGTACTTGTGTTCTTTGTGCATTGCACTGGCTGTTGTTGCATACTGTACTTCTTTTGCCACTGTTTGGTTGATGACACTCGAACTTGATTATCTGTTGGCTGCGCACACGTGTTGGCGAGGCAGTGCACATGTGTGCAAAGTATACGTGTGTACTGCAGCCACACGGGATTGACAGATTTTAAAATTTTAAGTTGTTAATAATGAAAATCCATAATAGATTTAAATTGATTCATGTGATTCGTCATCTCTGTTACCATTTTATTCAGTTCATTACAAATTTATTTACTTGAGTTAAGATTAATCCCGACTCGAGTGTTTTGTGTTTGGCAATTAACGCTCGGGTCAGACCGAGTATTTTTACAGCTTGAAGATTTTCAGGCCGCGAAGTTAGAGAGAGGGGAAAGCACTTCACATAAGTTTTTCGAAATTTTTTTCTTTGTACTCTAAAATATATATATATATATATATATATATATAGATAAATTGTTCCGCTGTATAAAAACTTAATGCATTGTACAAACTCTGATGTATGTAAGAAAAAATTCATTTATGAAAAATATTATGATTATTCTGTGATTCTGTGGCTGATTCTGTTTAAACTCTATAAACTGACTAACAATCCGTCATTTTGAACGTTTCTAGTTGGTTTAATTACCGACTAGAGGCGGTCAGAGCGGCGGGTCGTTACATATCATAATCTCTCTTATTCTTATCCATACTATCTTTGGAAAAGTTTAAAATAATTCCTAATCACAAATAGTGAGAACGAGTACAGGTTTTAGAGGAATGGCTCTACAAAGGCAGCAAAGGTTTTGAGTGTGAACATCTCCACATAGTTTCCTCGATATCTGAAGCAAGGAGACATGATGAACCTAACCCGGCCAAGGGAGTGTAATTATAATTTTATGATTGGTGTATTACTGCATAAAACCCTATGTATTTTGACTCATAAGGTAGTTGTTGGCATATCCCTTACATAAGCAAACAATATGGGTCCGGATGAATATTATGATTATAACAGTTGAGTTGAAAAAGATAAAATTTTCATATTTATTAGGGTTTACCCTATAAAGAAAGGCTGGTAAAGGTTTTATACACCAACAAGAAGTACCAAGTAAATTATGGACTTAAGGATAAATAAAGAATATTTGTACCATGAGACCCATATAATAGGAATATGATGTCGACAGCATAAGGGGAACATAAAAGAGGACTTTACGAATTTAAGGCAGATTCCCCAGTTTAATTAAAAAACTTATTTTCATATTGGTAGTAGTCTAATGACCCCTATTTATTTAAAGGTATGGTTAGAGTATTTTCATATTAAAGTTGGACGTTGCATTGGAAAATAAACTTTAGTTAACCATCTTTAAAAATAAGAACGGAAACCTTATCCACTTAAGCATAGTTAGAAATAAGTGATCTTAGTTTATTAGGTTGATATAGTTTACTCTGGTTTAAGTGATAAAATGAATGAAAATGTTTTCTTAATGTTAGAAACTGTAAATGTTTGATATTTTGAATAAAAAGAGAAAGTTTATTGATGATATTATATAAATTAGTCAGATAAACTTTATGGAAAATGTTCAAAAAGTAAAAGTAGAGAATTTGATGAAAAGTGACATCTCAATAACCGTTTTGAAGCTTTTGTTTGTCTTCTAGCCATATTGTTACGCTTGCCCTTAACGTTCACTTTTCTTTTAACAAATGGGACTTTTGAAAAATAAAAAGACAAAAATATCGAAAGGTATGTAAGATCCAACTTTTGAACTCTTTTTATAAATAAGAAATGGTTAGTATTTTAAAGTGTCTTTTATCAATGTTTTGGTTAAACTCTAAAATAAAAATAATTATAAGTTAACGGTACCATATTTTCCTTGAAAATACATTTTTGTGAAAATTTCTTATTTATGAGAGACTTTTAAAGTGGTGTGTTTTTTGTACATTTTGCTAAGTTAAGCTCAACCATTTTTGATAATTTAATTAATGAGGAATAACATGATCTTAGTAAGAAGGAAAGAAAACACTTGTTAAAATGATAAGTAAGTTTCATTATTCTAAAACTTATTGGTTTTGGGAAATTAAAGTTAAAGTTAAGGGTTTTGATTTAAAAGGGTAAAGTGAAAATATTATGACTATCACGTAAACTTAAAGGGAAAGAAATATATCAAAGTTAGATAAATAGGATAAAACAAACTATTAGGAGAGAAATGAATATGGATCTTGAAAGCCATGAAGTGGTTGGGATAGAGATAAAAATAAACCACAAGGATTTTGTGACCTTTTAAATCAACATTTAAATTGAAATGACAGATACTAGGGCAAACTTCCTATAGTGGTGAAGGGTGAGCACCACCATATATCTTTTTTACCAAATTATTATTTGAATCATAAAATCATTATGTGAAGATGTTTGGAAAGTATGATTTCAATAAAACATATTCCCAAATATGGAAAGAGTAAGCCTAGATGTTTTATTTTATCAAAGGATGTTTGTAATGCAAGAAGTTATTCAGTTTAAGTGTAAAAAAGGCCAAGTATAGGGTCTATTTAAATTCTTATACAAAGAGTTAATTACAAAGGGGCAATTGATTGATTTCAATAGGCAATCTAAATTGGAACGGTTAGTATAGGTTCGACTCTATTTCAACAATATTGGTACCATTTATGTGAGAATAGGATACCTGTGGACTAAAGGCAGACTAGGTGGACATGAGTGGGAAGTCCTATTAGTGGGAAAATAGCTTCCACAATAGCATTATGGAGTGACATTATTGGAAATTGGTTTCCATAGTAGCCTACGGGCGATGTTTCCTTATTGGATTCTATCATTGTAGATGTGTTCTGAACATACCTATGTAAATACTAGAAGGGTTAGAATTTGTACGTATATGAATCTAAAAAAATTTGAGTATTTGTAGTCCCTGAATTTTGTATTGGACAATAGTAATCCCCAAAACTTATATATTAAGTTCTAGTTTCAAATTTTTAGATTTAAATGACTTGTGCAAATAAAAATTTAAATTAAGTCAACATGTTAAATTGTTGGGATTTAGGTGATCTTAGATTTTTGTTGGGCAATTGATATGGATTAGTAGACATAATTGGAAGTAGTTACAAATTGGAATGGGATTTAAGTAGTGTTTTAGTTCATTTGAATATAGAGAGTTGTAATATAAATACATATGGATTATCAAGTGCGGATTTATAAATAAAAGTGTATTGTTTGAAATGACAAGGAATGTAACGAACGTGATTTTTCGTTGACGAAAACCGACATCAATACGTCCACTGTATCAACTGCCGAGCAATCGAAAGCCGAAAAACCGTACCGTTAGGGTTTTAGAAAAAGAAAAAGTAGAAGAAGATAGAAAAAGATAGAACAGAACATAAGAAATAACAGAACAACATCAGAATCTCACAATTCGCAGCGGAACAACATATAATAAATAAATGAATAATCTTTAAACAAAGAACTATATCAGTTATTACATTACATTACATTTCATTTCATTACATCAGAGTGTACAACAACAAATGACATCAACAGCGGAAAAGAAATACTATATACTAGTAATACGCCATGCCATCCAGCTTGCCTCCAGCAACTCCTGAATATCCTGATAAACCTTAACTCTTGACTGCCCGTGTGGAAATCGGTGGGCACCCAGAGTTTAGGAAGGAAAACAATAAACTCCAAGTCAGTCATGTGACTGGTGTGAGAACTCAAAACAGTTTATTTTTAAAATAAAAATAGAGGAATATTTTGAATTCAATTCGCAATGTTTTTTAAAAATGAGACTACCATAAGGCCATCCACACACACACACAATGCAAACGCAGAATCAAAGGAGATTTCTCCTTATGATAGTCAAAGATGCTTGATACGCATTAAAAGAAACATTTGATATTATTACTAGTGCATAATGTAGGAAAAATCATTTCGAAAATAAAGATATAAATCTTAGCCAGCATATACATTTCGAACTATGCCTACTATAGCTACCATCCAAACAGTGGGGCGCCACCATAAGTGAATGATAGGTTCTACAACTAAAACCGTACAAGATCGTATTGTTTCTTTGGATTTCCAACAAATGGTCAGGCCAAGGAACTTCCCATTGCCACATGGAAACGCCTCTGGAATGACGTCCCGAGAACCAAACCGGATCTCTGCCAACACAAGGCCGGGTTACCCCTAACTGGGTAACTACTGACACGAATATGTCATCCCCCGATCGTAACCGATCTATCCTCGGATCCTCGATTTCCAACAACCACAAAATATGCAGCAACAACATAGGTTAAATATCTGGGCTCTATACCATGATACCACCTCTATCCAGAAGGAATGACATACACTAAGGGGGCGCTACCCCCTAATAACCTTGCCGCATCCTTCCTGTTTTGACCATTTCCAGGGTGTGAGGTCCGACGAAGTCTCGTCCACAAAGGCACGCTTTATACAAAAGCCGTGCTTTAGGTCAACAAATGATCATAGAAATGATCACCAAGATAAATGATCAAATAAATGATCCTATCACAAATGATCAAACAATGATCATTTCACAGCAACACTCCGCATGCCACACTACCAAATTGGGAGTATATCACTAATAACCTTCAACTATATAACCTCTAAGCTCGTACGTCTCAAAGAAGGGTGTTAAGCTAAGAGAATAAATTCTCCGCCACGAACAGACATATATTTGAAAGAAATCAGCTTTATATCTCAATTTGTAATGTCAGACATACAATCATACAAGTCTGTTCCGGGATCGAACAGAACCGAAGGCACTTCCAAAGAAGTCCTTGTAATCCGGATATTCACTAATCACGACCGGACTTCCCGTCACTAAGGGTGATAAAACCTCTATATCGGAGATCAGCCGATGTAGAGTAACTCGACGGTAATCCTTCCGTTTTCACAAATATCCCGTCTTCAACACCGGTCATCAATTGCAATCCATAACGACGTATCACATATTCGGAATGGGTTATACGACCCCAAGGTCCTTTCCCGGCTGACCCGAATAGTGAGCGCTTATTCAAAAATAAGTGTGGCATTCAAATTCAAACAATCACAACAAATACCTATTTAAAGGTAAACATTGATAGTCAGATTATTTAACTATCAAAAGGCATGCTCAACATCACCAGATTCCAAATAATTTTCCAAATTATTTACTTTCCAAAAATATCTTTACTAGATATAAAATTTTCCACACTTCAACATTTGAAAACCAATTTTCAAATCACTTTTCAATACTTTATCAACTTTTGAAAACAACAATCATTTTCCTTACTCGGAAATACTTTCATTTCAACATGGTTCATTTAAACCAATTAAACAAATCCTTACCGATTTACTTTATATTTACGTTCCAAATCCGTAAATCAATTCCCACACTTCAAAAATAAATCAACGTTTATTTTTAAACAATTTCCCCTTTCTTTTATAAATTCCTTAGTGAATTTATAATCCCAAAATATTTATGATATACGATTTTCAATCGATTTCAAATATTCACTTTCAATTTATCTTTACAAGGATAAATTCTAAAACGTTCATTTCACATTGGAAAAATATTTCCATACTTATTTAATAATAAGTACATCACAAATCCATTTATTATCAATACTTAGAAAATATTCAATATACTTAAATCGAAAATTAAGTATATATTTCATTCTTTAAGAAATCATTCTCTTAAACACATTTGTTTGGGCCAAAACGAATGTTACGTAAAACATCGTTATGACGATCCAAAATCACTAGTATAGGGATTCAAAGTTTAAATAGATATATAAATCCCAATACTATACAAAACATTTCCTTTCGGAAACCATTTACTATAACAACAGTGTTATAGTCCACCATTTCCTTCTATTTCTCGAAAACGTCTATTTCAACAATGAATGTTGAAATCTATGTATTTGATACTTAATGCATTTTAAAGCGTCTTTAAAATCATTAACTTCATTTCATAATGTTCCTTCCCCAAAAACATATCCATTTCATTTAATAATATATTCACTGTCCAAAATCGTGAATATAATTCCTTTCATATATTCCTATATCCAACTTATCAAATTCAATTGATTTCGGATTTATAAACAACGTTTATAAACTCCATTTATATTTTTATAAACTTCTATTTATAACAATCCTTTTTATATCTCGTTTTAAATGCCAAAATCCGATTTATAAGTTGATTACTTATAAATCTTATATTTTACAAATCTATCCATTTTATATATTCATATTTCATAAATTTATAAATCTCAATTTACTTATGAAATCCATTTTTATTTCACTTTATTACTTATAAAAACTCGTTTTATAATTCCAGTATTTTTAATTTATAAATATCAATTTTATAAATCTTTTATATAAATCGCTTATAATAATTCAAAATTTCCAATTAAACCATTTTATAAATTAATCACTATTTATTTCAAAAATCTTAATTTGGTTATATTTTACAAAAATCATAACTTTTATAACATTAAACTTATAACGTTAATTTATTTAAAATAAATCAATTCAAAATTTTAATAAAACGTATACTTTCAAAAATCACTTTAAAAATTCCTTTAAAAACCAAAAATCATTATTTTAAAACTTCAAAAATGGATCCGATGATGCAGCAGCACCAAATAGTCAATCACGACATCCAAATATCATATATCGATATGATAATCAACAAATATCAAAATATCTGTAAATAAATCAATACAGTTGAGGAATCCGGTTGGATCCTTCCAACCTGTTTCCCTGCATCCAAAAACATTAGCACAATACCAATTCCGCTCCAGTACGGAATTATCGCGGTATATGGGTTTTATAAATATTATCCGCTTAATAGACGGCGCAATAGGGTCTCATCCGCTATAAAATGCGGGAAATCAACAACTGCAATATATACATATGCCAATATATATATTGCTATCATATATAATACCAATTTCACTGTTTATGAAATATTCGCGGTATATGTTTTTAATAAATAACATCCGCTTACTAACGGCACATAATATCTATTTTAACAATCAATAGATAACAATCATCATTCAAACATGCATTCAACAATTTTAAATCTAACTATTTAAAATATAAATCGAAACCGATTCGATTGAGTGAGAAGTTCTCACCTTGATTTTAATTCCGTTTTAGCGATTTATTTCGAATAAAATTAAACGGACGTTTAATTTTTACCCAAAATTCTCACTAACTCCAAACGACTCCAATCCAATTCCATAGTGTAGTGCTCTTCCATACGATTCCAACGCAACTGGTTTCGCGCGTTTTCGACCTCGTATGAAAAAGATATGATTTTTACAAGTTTTACGAATATATATATATATATATATATATATATATATATATATATATTACAACATTTACTATAAATTTTTAAACCTAGCTATCATCAGCCGTTCATTTCTGCCTGGAGGCATCAGGACCGCACCTTGCTTTCATCCATCTCCTTCACGCGCGTTATTCTTGCTCCAGGCAAACAACTCACGGCCGAACCCATTTTGCACGAAACTAGGGTTAAATTTCTTGACCTCCACGCTTGATGATAATTCGATCAGGGACTTCCATCTCGAAGAGCATCACATGAGCAAACTTCGGCCCAAACCCTATGCAACTCGGCTGCCCCATCCTCCTTGAAAGTCGTGCGCAACTACAGGACTTCTAGCTCGATTTGCCGCCAATCCGAAGCACTAGAAACGATCTTAGCCGTTGGATGTCTAGCTCTTGACGAGCTCTACGAGTTCCATGTTGAAAGTTTGTTGTAATTCTTCAAGGATTTGAAAAGATTTGAGGAAGAAGGTGAAAAAATTTCGGCCATTGGTATAAGCTACTGGCGGCTAGGTATTAGGTTTAGGGTTTGAGATATTTTAGAAAAAAAGAAAATAATAAGGTGCTATTTATAGAAGTTTGAACGACACTATTCATTCCGGAATTTCCAAACTCCGATTTACGCGTGGTAACCGGCGTTTCTAGGGTTTATCCCGCGTTCTGGACACAATAGAACAGGTTTCGGAAGCTAATTCGGTCATCTGTGCGAGTTATGGCATTAAACGATCGATTTAAAATTAAACCGATTAAACGATTTTCTAGGCGTTTTAGCTTGCACTGGACAAACGGTAAATCCAATTGACATAAAATTTGAAACCTTACAATAATATAACATTACGGATCCGATGAAACTGGTTTCGTCGAAATCTGAGACTGTTTGAAAAATGGCTATTTTAACTCGCCAATTCAATATTAAAAACAATTTCGATGCGTTTCGAGCTGCTACGATCAAACGATAACTCCGATTGCTACGAAAATTGAAATCCGCTAATAAATAACTTTTACGGATCTAATAGATCTAGTTTCGTCCAATTATGAGACTGTTCAAAAATTGGCTAATTTCACTAGTCGATTAAATATTAAAATATTCAATTTTCACAATTTAACTTTTAATTCGATTTTAAAAGTTCTATAACATTGCTATAACTCCAATATGATATAATAAAATTTTTACAAATCATTTTCAATCATATTTAACCCTATTTTCAATTATTTCTGTATTTCCACATATTAAATTATCGATTTAATTATCCAAATAAATCCAATTATTCGAAATAAAATTTATTCAACTTATAATTTCACTTATTAATATTTTTATTAATTAAATATTCAAATTTTAATTAATAAAAATTCTGGGTCGTTACAGACTTCCCCCCTTAAAAGAATTTCGTCCTCGAAATTAACAAGTAAGAAAAGTTACAGAATTTATTAACTTTCCCAAAATCCATAGTTAAACTTCTTACAATACTTTACTAAGTTTTCAAATCATACTTAGTTATCCTTTTCAGAAACAATTACATCGTTTAACTTTCAATTCCAAAATCAAAGTTATAGTTTTTCACAAAATTTCTCAAAATTTTTCTAACGCCTTAAATTTTCGAAAAAATTCGCCATAGTCTACTTTGCGCGGCTCGATTCGAAAAGAAATGACAGTATATATATATCATAAATATACATCTCATCAAGTAATGAGGCATCCCGCAGGGAAAAAAGTGTAAAAGTACGATATTTAATCCGAGATATGTACCTTATATTTTATTAGCGAAAATATACGGCTAATATAGCGCGAAAGCGAGCTCCAAATGCAAAGCAAACGCCATCCGCACCTACTAAACACTCAACAACAACATGAGAATCATGCATATATGTAAATAGTATCAATATACAACATATAGCAACATAACAACTACATAATATAGCAAATGCAACTAAAGCAACAAATGCAACCATCAACCAACTCAATATTCATTCATATTCTCATTAATATTCAATGAATTGGTTTTCAATTTAAATCATATTTGATTTATTAACATTAGAACTTTACTAACATTCATTCATTCATATTCAATTTTAATTAGTTTGCATTCACTAATTTTCATTCATATTAGTTCACTTCCAAATCAAATTCAATCAAATTTATTTACTTCTAATTTGAATTCAATTTCTTTAGCTTCTAATTTTGCTAATTCAATTTCATTAATACTTAATGAATTATATACAATCAATCAACAACCAAATAACAACCAATGTTTATTCAACACAACCAAATTTATTCACTTTACATTAAATTTGGTTCAACACTTTTAATTCCAATTGGATCATATTAAATTGACTTCCATTCAATTTATTCAACTTCCAATAACATTAGCTTTTAATGAATTATCACTTACGTTCATTATTTCATATCAATTATTTATATTTAATTGATTAACATTCAATCCATTTATCAATTCAATTGCTAATTCCTTTAACAATATAATGTTGAATTTCATTTATATAACTCAAGTTCAAATTTTTAATAACTTCACTTCATTAATTCACTTATTAATTTACTTCGATACTAAAATTCAACTTCATTCAACATCACTTAAGTTATATTCCATTTCAATCATCTTATCAAATCCAAATCTTTTTACCTAACTTTACTTTTGTTAAATTTCAAATTACATGTCTTTGATGACAACTCAAATTTATCTCAACTTGGATTTTATTGATTTACTTATACTTCCTTTATTTTAACTCCATCCTTTAAGTTAAATTTATTCTATCAAAATTCAATCTGTATAAGTTATCAATTCATTTATCATTCCCATAATATTTTAAATAGGATTCCAAAGTCCTTTCAAACTTTCAAAACCATTTTTGAAATCAATTCGAATTATCTTTTTAATTCCCAAAACCAAACTTAAAATTTTCCAAACAACTTCATTTAAAATAATCTGGAAGCAATACCTCTTTTGGAAACCCGAAAATGTACACCGATGATGTCATGATCATTATCAGAATTATTTTCCAGCGACCGAAAAGAGTTTAGAGCTTTAATTTCTCCAAAATAATTTTCCCAAAATATCAAATCCTTTCAAAATACTTCTTTGGAATTTCATTTCAGAATATAAATCATATTTACAAACCTTTTACTTATATAATTTCACTTCTTATATATAAGGTTATTTTACAATTGTAAATCATTTCAATTATAACATCATACTTATAATTCAATTGCTTATACAATTCATTCTTTCACAGCTGTTGTTTTTATTTAACTTATTCAATAACCAAACAATTAATTCATATATACTTTAATAATTCTGAAAAATTATTCTTTGATATAAAATATAATCAAGGTAAAATTATTTCATTTACCCAATTTAAAACAATATCGTGTCAATTTGTTCTGTTCAAGTGTTTAGAGATCCCTATCAACAACGTTAATTACTCGTGTTGACCAAAATCCATATACCACTCAACAAACCAATCATCACAATATAAAACAATTTACATTCACTAACAAATACGCGCTCATATCTATTATTACACTCACACTCATTCTAGAGTACTGCTGACTCTATCTCTAATGAGTAATACCCAACAGAGCCATAGTTGTCGCTTAACCATAAGCTCCGATACCAAATGTAACGAACGCGATTTTTCGTTGACGAAAACCGACATCAATACGTCCACTGTATCAACTGCCGAGCAATCGAAAGCCGAAAAACCGTACCGTTAGGGTTTTAGAAAAAGAAAAGGTAGAAGAAGATAGAAAAAGATAGAACAGAACAGAAGAAATAACAGAACAACATCAGAATCTCACAATTCACAGCGGAACAACATATAATAAATAAATGAATAATCTTTAAACAAAGAACTATATCAGTTATTACATTACGTTACATTTCATTTCATTACATCAGAGTGTACAACAACAAATGACATCAACAGCGGAAAAGAAATACAATATACTAGTAATACGCTATGCCATCCAGCTTGCCTCCAGCAACTCCTGAATATCCTGATAAACCTTAACTCTTGACTGCCCGTGTGGAAATTAGTGGGCATCCAGAGTTTAGGAAGGAAAACAATAAACTCTGAGTCAGTCATGTGACTGGTGTGAGAACTCAAAACAGTTTATCCTTAAAATCAAAATACAGGAATATTTTAAAGTCAATTCACAATGCTTTTTAAAAATGAGACTACCAAAAGGCCTCCCGCACACACACACAATGCAAACGCAGAATCGGAGGAGATTTCTCCTTATGATAGTCAAAGATGCTTGATACGCATTAAAAGAAACATTTGATATTATTACTAGTGCATAGTGTAGGAAAAAATCATTTCAAAAATAAAGATATAAATCTTAGCCAGCATAGACATTTCGAACTATGCCTACTATAGCTACCATCCAAACAGTGGGGCGCCACCATAAGTGAATGATAGGTTCTACAACTAAAACCGTACAAGATCGTATTGTTTCTTTGGATTTCCAACAAATGGTCAGGCCAAGGAACTTCCCATTGCCACATGGAAACGCCTCTGGAATGACGTCCCGAGAACCAAACCGGATCTCTGCCAACACAAGGCCGGGTTACCCCTAACTGGGTAACTACTGACACGAGTATGTCATCCCCCGATCGTAACCGATCTATCCTCGGATCCTCGATTTCCAACAACCACAAAATATGCAGCAACAACATAGGTTAAATATCTGGGCTCTATACCATGATACCACCTCTATCCAGAAGGAATGACATACACTAAAGGGGCGCTACCCCCTAATAACGTTGCCGCATCCTTCCTGTTTTGACCATTTTCGGGGTGTGAGGTTCGACGAAGTCTCGTCCACAAAGGCACGCTTTATACAAAAGCCGTGCTTTAGGTCAACAAATGATCATAGAAATGATCACCAAGATAAATGATCAAATAAATGATCCTATCACAAATGATCAAACAATGATCATTTCACAGCAACACTCCGCATGCCACACTACCAAATTGGGAGTATATCACTAATAACCTTCAACTATATAACCTCTAAGCTCGTACGTCTCAGAGAAGGGTGTTAAGCTAAGAGAATAAATTCTCCGCCACCAACAAACATATATTTGAAAGAAATCAGCTTTATATCTCAATTTGTAATGTCAGACATACAATCATACAAGTCTGTTCCGGGATCGAACAGAACCGAAGGCACTTCCAAAGAAGTCCTTGTAATCCGGATATTCACTAATCACGACCGGACTTCCCGTCACTAAGGGTGATAAAACCTCTATATCGGAGATCAGCCGATGTAGAGTAACTCGACGGTAATCCTTCCGTTTTCACAAATATCCCGTCTTCAACACCGGTCATCAATTGCAATCCATAACGACGTATCACATATTCGGAATGGGTTATACGACCCCAAGGTCCTTTCTCGGCTGACCCGAATAGTGAGCGCTTATTCAAAAATAAGTGTGGCATTCAAATTCAAACAATCACAACAAATACCTATTTAAAGGTAAACATTGATAGTCGGATTATTTAACTATCAAAAGGCATGCTCAACATCACCAGATTCCAAATAATTTTCCAAATTATTTACTTTCCAAAAATATCTTTACTAGATATAAAATTTTCCACACTTCAACACTTGAAAACCAATTTTCAAATCACTTTTCAATACTTTATCAACTTTTGAAAACAAATTTCAATCATTTTCCTTACCCGGAAATACTTTCATTTCAACATGGTTCATTTAAACCAATTAAATAAATCCTTACCGATTTACTTTATATTTACATTCCAAATTCGTAAATCAATTCCCACACTTCAAAAATAATCAACGTTTATTTTTAAACAATTTCCCCTTTCTTTTATAAATTCCTTAGTGAATTTATAATCCCAAAATATTTATGATATACGATTTTCAATCGATTTCAAATATTCACTTTCAATTTATCTTTACAAGGATAAATTCTAAAACGTTCATTTCACATTGGAAAAATATTTCCATACTTATTTAATAATAAGTACATCACAAATCCATTTATTTTCAATACTTAGAAAATATTCAATATACTTAAATCGAAAATTAAGTATATATTTCATTCTTTAAGAAATCATTCTCTTAAACACATTTGTTTGGGCCAAAACGAATGTTACGTAAATCATCGTTACGACGATCCAAAATCACTAGTATAGGGATTCAAAGTTTAAATAGATATATAAATCCCAATACTATACAAAACATTTCCTTTCGGAAACCATTTACTATAACAACAGTGTTATAGTCCACCATTTCCTTCTATTTCTCGAAAACGTCTATTTCAACAATAAATGTTGAAATCTATGTATTTGATACTTAATGCATTTTAAAGCGTCTTTAAAATCATTAACTTCATTTCATAATGTTCCTTCCCCAAAAACATATCCATTTCATTTAATAATATATTCACTGTCCAAAATCGTGAATATAATTCCTTTCATATATTCCTATATCCAACTTATCAAATTCAATTGATTTCGGATTTATAAACAACGTTTATAAACTCCATTTATATATTTATAAACTTCTATTTATAACAATCCTTTTTATTTCTCATTTTAAATGCCAAAATCCGATTTATAAGTTGATTACTTATAAATCTTATATTTTACAAAATCTATCCATTTTATATATTCATATTTCATAAATTTATAAATCTCAATTTACTTATGAAATCCATTTTTATTTCACTTTATTACTTATAAAAACTCGTTTTATAATTCCAGTATTTTTAATTTATAAATATCAATTTTATAAATCTTTTATATGAACCGCTTATAATAATTCAAAATTCCCAATTAAACCATTTTATAAATTAATCACTATTTATTTCAAAAATCTTAATTTGGTTATATTTTACAAAAATCATAACTTTTATAACATTAAACTTATAACGTTACTTTATTTAAAATAAATCAATTCAAAATTTTAATAAAACGTATACTTTCAAAAATCACTTTAAAAATTCCTTTAAAAACCAAAAATCATTATTTTAAAACTTCAAAAATGGATCCGATGATGCAGCAGCACCAAATAGTCAATCACGACATCCAAATATCATATATCGATATGATAATCAACAAATATCAAAATATCTGTAAATAAATCAATACAGTTGAGGAATCCGGTTGGATCCCTCCAACCTGTTTCCCTGCATCCAAAAACATTAGCACAATACCAATTCCGCTCTAGTACGGAATTATCGCGGTATATGGGATTTATAAATATTATCCGCTTAATAGACGGCGCAATAGGGACTCATCCGCTATAAAATGCGGAAAATCAACAACTGCAATATATACATATGCCAATATATATATATATTGCTATCATATATAATACCAATTTCACTGTTTATGAAATATTCGTGGTATATGTTTTTAATAAATAACATCCACTTACTAACGGCGCATAATGTCTATTTTAACAATCAATAGATAACAATCATCATTCAAACATGCATTCAACAATTTTAAATCTAACTATTTAAAATATAAATCGAAACCGATTCGATTGAGCGAGAAGTTCTCACCTTGATTTTAATTCCGTTTTAGCGATTTATTTCGAATAAAATTAAACGGACGTTTAATTTTTACCCGAAATTCTCACTAACTCCAAACGACTCCAATCCAATTCCATAGCGTAGTGCTCGTCCATACGATTCCAACGCAACTGGTTTCGCGCGTTTTCGACCTCGTATGAAAAAGATATGATTTTTACAAGTTTTACGAATTTATATATATATATATATATATATATATATATATATATAAATTACAACATTTACTATAAATTTTTAAACCTAGCTATCATCAACCGTTCATTTCTGCCTGGAGGCATCAGGACCGCACCTTGCTTTCATCCATCTCCTTCACGCGCGTTATTCTTGCTCCAGGCAAACAACTCACGGCCAAACCCATTTTGCACGAAACTAGGGTTAAATTTCTCGACCTCCACGCTTGATGATAATTCTATCAGGGACTTCCATCTCGAAGAGCATCACACGAGCAAACTTCGGCCCAAACCCTATGCAACTCGGCTGCCCCATCCTCCTTGAAAGTCGTGCGCAACTACAGGACTTCTAGCTCGATTTGCCGCCAATCCGAAGCACTAGAAACGATCTTAGCCGTTGGATGTCTAGCTCTTGACGAGCTCTACGAGTTCCATGTTGAAAGTTTGTTGTAATTCTTCATGGATTTGAAAAGATTTGAGGAAGAAGGTGAAAAAATTTCGGCCATTGGTATAAGCTACTGGCGGCTAGGTATTAGGTTTAGGGTTTGAGATATTTTAGAAAAAAAGAAAATAATAAGGTGCTATTTATAGAAGTTTGAATGACACTATTCATTCTGGAATTTCCAAACTCCGATTTACACGCGGTAACTGGCGTTTCTAGGGTTTATCCCGCGTTCCGGACACAATGGAACAGGTTTCGGAAGCTAATTCGGTCATCTGTGCGAGTTATGGCATTAAACGATCGATTTAAAATTAAACCGATTAAACGATTTTCTAGGCGTTTTAGCTTGCACCGGACAAACGGTAAATCCAATTGATACGAAATTTGAAACCTTACAATAATATCACATTACGGATCCGATGAAACTAGTTTCGTCGAAATCCAAGACTGTTTGAAAAATGGCTATTTTAACTCGCCAATTTAATATTAAAAACAATTTCGATGCGTTTCGAGCTGCTACGATCAAACGATAACTCCAATTGCTACGAAAATTGAAATCCGATAATAACTAACTATACGGATCCAATGGATCTAGTTTCGTCCAATTCTGAGACTGTTCAAAAATTGGCTAATTTCACTAGTCGATTAAATATTAAAATATTCAATTTTCACAATTTAATTTTTAATTCGATTTTAAAAGTTCTATAACATTGCTATAACTCCAATATGATATAATAAAATTTTTACAAATCATTTTCAATCATATTTAACCCTATTTTCAATTATTTCTGTATTTCCACATATTAAATTATCGATTTAATTATCCAATTAAATCTAATTATTCGAAATAAAATTTATTCAACTTATAATTTCACTTATAAATATTTTTATTAATTAAGTATTCAAATTTTAATTAATAAAAATTCTGGGTCGTTACAAGGAATACGACCAAACAGAAAGAAATGTACAAAATATGGATATTTACCATATTTCATACTATCTATTTCCATAAATATGAATAACATAATTCCTTATAATTCCGATGTAACACAAATTCTCTTTTGGGATAAGACATAGAAAATTACACGGTCAACCTTTCCTTTGAAGAGAAGTAATTCCAATGCATTACTCTATAGAAATTCCTAAGTATAAGTATTGGTCATCATGTTATTAGATTAAAATGGAAAGGCATCATTTCATAGTGAGTTGTTCAAACCATGGAACAATTGGAATAAAGTGATAAGAGGTTATGTTTGATAAAAAGGGTCCTTATTTATGGGAAAACATTAAGAGATGATGAAGTTTTGAAAGTTCAAAACATAAAAAGTGTCTTAGATAATATTATAGTAAATATTTCGTAAGAGATAGTAAATTCATGGACTTGGGTCTCGGTTAAGAAAAAAGATATTGTTATTTGCACGAATTGAGAATGCGAAGGTGATTTTCATAATAAACTGGATCGGGAAATTTTTGATGAGATTTAGAGGAAGGGATAAAAAGGATTATTCTCAATCGTCCCTTATATTGGAAGAAGACTATTTGCTTAAGGAAATTCATGGAAGACTAGCTTAGAATACATAGTTGTGTGCGTGGCAGTCGCACGCTAACAATTTACCACTTAGTTGATTATTGCCAATGCTAGAGTGATTCTAAGCTACGAATTTAATTAACTTTAGGACTTTTATTGTTAAGGTTGAATGAGAAAATAGGCCAAACTTTCACTTGTAGAACTTAGGATAGATCCCTATAGGCACTAAATGTGATACCTAGGTAGCATGATTTTTAAAAGGAACAAAAAAACCATTTAGAAGCAAAATGAGATGATTTAAGTTGCATCAAATTAGAAAAGAAGTTTTGCTATTTTTAACAATTTAAGAAATCAACAAGTTGCATACCCATGGGTAAAGGGGAGAAATAACAAAGAACTAAGTAGGAAGTACCATGGAAGGAGACAACATCTGCATTTAGGTTGTCTCACTTGATATCTGGGAGTTGAGGTTATTAGGATTAGGTATACCACTGGATGTGTTAAGGTAGTATGTTGTGTATTGAGGATTTTGTAGAGCTACAATTTTGTAGATGCATACTTATGCTCAAGTTATTTCGCATGGTGCATTGCGAGAGCATTTGAGTTAGTAGCAAGGATTGCATAGAATTAATTAAGCATATACATTCAAATTAAAGGTTTATGCCAGTGGTAAAGGACGAGAAGTGTAGTTGAAAAGAAATGTACGAATTTGTTTCATAAAGAGACAAGGACAACATAAGGTATGTGGAAAATCAAGTACTAATAGAAGGCATATGGGGCAACAAGTATGAAATTCGCCTAAGGCAAGATAGAACATGGCTAAATTATCGGGGAGCCGTCATTTGGTGCTTGCAGAGGTGTCTGTGCGATGTAGTTACTACGGTCTAGCTGTGTCAATTAAAGAAAGTTAAAAAGCATAGGTGTGTCCCATGTTCGCTATGCACCCATATATTTTTGGCATGAGATAAATTGATTCTGTAATGAAATAACTAAACTAGTTAAAGTCCAGCAAGGAGACGATCTACTTGAGAGTACATGGGAGCTTGAGGAGAAAGTCTGAGCTATCCACCCCGAACACTTTTCTGGTATGTTTCCATTTTTAGTTAGAAAAGTGTAGATTGCTGTTGTATTTAGGTTTAGCTTAGGTAGGGACCATTGGATAGTAGGAATGGCTGAAAATGTGTCATTATGACATGTTATGGTATATACTAGTGGATGTATTGTTTCGTTTACACATTTTGGACAATATACCCTCTAGGTAATACACACACATTCACATTATCCCCTATTTTATTATCTAGCTTGTTAGATATGATACATACAGATGCTTAATTGTTGCTTGTTAGTGGATGTTATGCATATGGGTTGTATGGCAGTGTGTGTGTGTGTGCGTGTATATTGCAAGTATGCTTATTTAGGATGTTGCATACATTTGGATGAATAGCGTGAACATTTTCATAATAGGAGGTCGATAGGATCAGGAAACCGCCTTCTCTTTGCATTAATATAAGTTCACATGCATTTCACATTACACACACACGTATTACATTAGAAAATTTCTAAGGACAATGATTTCCAATGGATGATTGATGGCTAGATGGTTGTGGCTAATTCATTACTGCATATACTAGCTATATTTTTCCAGCCTTTCAGATTTTGGGGATAAAATCCTTTTAAGGCGGGAGAATGTAACACCCTGAAAAGTCCACAGAATTTAATAAGGGAATTAAATTTAAAATAAAACAAGGATTAAAATAAAAATTTCACAGGGTTCCAAATTTGGTTGTAAAACTTGCACCATAGCATTCGTAATGATTTTCATATATAACACTTTGAAATCGGAGTTAATACGAGGAAGTTATGATTGTTGGAAGAATTGGAAATATAATAAACATTTAAAAATAAGAATATGACAAGAATTACACTGACCGATCGACCTAGGAGGGGTGATGGTCGACCGGTTGCTATCTACCCATGCGGGCTGAGCGGACGACGTAGCTATGAAAAATGGAGAGATCGATGACGTGTTTAAACGTGGTGATTTGTTACTTCGTTGTAGAGTTTTTGACGTGATAATCCAAAATATTCCATACAGTAAATCCAACTGTCTAAACTATTTGCCAACCCCTATAAATTCAAGCTTAACCTCACCCTAAAGTTCAAATAACATTTATTTTACTGAAACTCCGTCCGATACTAATCTCTCCCCTAAAACTTAAATTCTTCAAATATCAAAATAACATCAAACTAGAAGAAAAAAATCAATTGGATCTAGATGGAGAAAGAGGAGCAAGCGTACAGAGAGGAAATTCTCAAGCAAAGCAAATAGGAAGAGCTTAAACTTGAGGTGAGCTAGAACAATTTTATTTAGGTGACTATCCATAGCTAAAATTGATCTATTCTCTATGATCTAGGATGATGTTAGAAACCCTAAATTAAAACCTATAATCTAGAAAAGGACTTGAAATTATTGTAAATTGTAACCAGCACACTTTCTTCCTATTTAAACTGTAAACCCTCAAGTCAGTAATCCCGAAATCCGTAAATCCTAAGTTGAACTAATTGACATTGGAGTCAATAATATGGACTGGTCAAATTAGTGTTTAGGGTTCACTGGAAACTGAAATCGACAACCAAAATTAAATTAATTGAAATCCACATTTAAAAAGTATCGAACCATAAATTTTTGCTTACAACCGGTCAACCCCTAATTCCCGGCGGTCGACAGGTAAATGTGTAATTGCAGAATATGAATCTTTGCCTAAGGCCCAAGTTGGTAATAAAAACTAAAAATAAAAATAAAAATTTATGGTTATTAATTGTTGTGTAGGCCTATTTTGGGCTAAGTAATTAGAAATAGTAGGGAAGCTAGTTCCCCATGAGAGGATGCTAGATTTTTGTGGTGTTGGGTAAATGTTATTTACCTAGTTAGGTCGATTGCTCAACTAGGGTTGATGTATTTTCATAAATGACACTCACAAAAGGTTCTATGGTGGATGCGCAACATGGACGAGGATGCTTGATAAAGTATGGCCTACATAACAAAAATACTAATATGCATGATTTCTAACGCGACGTGACGTAGTTTGGATGGAGGATCTTGGCGCGTGCAATAAGAGGCCAACACTGTGATCGAGAGGTGGAAGCGGGTGCAGACATTGAGACACACCGAAAAGTTGGCATTTTGAGTTATTCCTTCCCCGCATAGTGAGAAATGGGTAGTCGTAGTTAGGGGAAAACCGGTTCCCCGGTACCCAATTTGTGGTGGTAGTAGTGGATATTTATTTCCGCAGTATCCTAATCATGATTTTTTCATAGTTAATAGCCAAGGGGGCAATTTTTCCATATTTAGTAGCATTATAGCAGTGTTTCCATGTTTTAGTAGCCTAGTGGCTGTGTTTATATTGAGTAGCTCCACGAGTGGTGGCCGACCGTTAGTTGGGAAGTTCTATCCGTAGTCCAATCCTCGAAATAGCTTACACAAATGGTAGTGTATGTATGCATTAGACAAGAATCCTTAGGTAACAAACCTTAGGAATTCACAGATAATTATTGTACACCCTATGTCATCTAGAGTAGAATTAAAATCAACTGCACATAATCATCACATATTAAACTTGTACTCATTCACCAGATTTTTGTCCGACCTACCCATTATTTTTTATTTCCACCACCACATGATGACAGGTTAGCGGTTGATTGAGCATATTACATGAGAAAGGAGCTTCATATTAGAGTTCTCGTATTATTTATTATTCATTATGTAACCACCTACTGTACTAAAGGTCCCTATAAAACTTTTATTATACATTCAAAACAATGTATATGACAATTATGTATTTTGGATACTGTTTTTTGAAATGTCTATTTTTTAGTATTTATATCTAATCCTTTCCACTGTAAGGTCTGAAATTGTAGAGTGTCTTAGAGTTTACCCTTATAGTTATGCTCTGTATATTTTAAAACCACAACATCTCGTATTTCTTGACAAGACGCGAGTCAAAAGTCACTCTAAGCTTTAAATTAATGTGTCGAGGAGTGCAGGTTACTATAGTAAATCTCCATCTTCTCGGTAGGACACTATAGACTGAATCATTCTTGGCCTAGACATGATTAGACAGGCTCTGTAGAAATTAGATTTGATCCATAAGCGGATAAAGACTGCACGGGATTGACATAAATCACATGTTAACAGATGATGCATATAGTTGGAGTTTGTTATGGGTGATATAGTCTTTGTGAGGGTCTCGTCGCTTAGATATGTTATGAGGTTTTGTGGTTTAGGAAAGTTAGCACCAAGGTTGGTAGGGCCATTTATGATCTTAGAAAGAATTGGAAAATTAGCTTATAGAGTGGATCATCCTGGAAAACTAGCAGGGGTTTCAAAATGTTTTCTATGTGTTACACTTGTAGAAGTGTTTACATAATTCAACTACTGTTGTCAGGTTAAGTCAAAAAAAAAAAGAAATTAAAGTGAAGAAAGAATCACTTGTTTGTCGTGCATCTACCCATACTATTAAGTGTATGACAAAGTGACTCCCTAGTAAAGTAATTATATTGGTTAGAGTTTAGTAGGGAGATGATCCAAATGATAGTACTTGGGGCCTAAGGAGAAAACTTAAGTTACCCATCCAGATCTCTTTCTTGATCCATTCCATTCAAGTTAGTATGATTTCTCAGATGCATAGTATTTAGCTTAGTATATCCCGTAAATAGATGTTTGGATAGTAGGTATGGACGTGAACATGTTATTAGGATATGTTTTATACGATGGTTGATAATGGATATATTTTGTTAGTTAGTATTGCATATATAGGCTGATGTATTCATGTTGGCTATGACATGCGTCACCTTATCTATTTTATTGTATGAATTGCTAATGATGGTCGCATTACTGCATATGTAATGAATGGTTTCTTATCTGTATAGAATTGCAAGTATATATGGTGTTGCATAAAATTTGGATATACGACTTAAGCACTTGCATTTTGGGAGGTCGACTAGTTCAGGAGACCGCCTAATTTTTCATTACCTATATGTTCATATGCATTCCGTACCTATAAGTACATGTTGCATTAGAAATTTTAAACTAAGGATAATGTTTGTAAATAGTTGATGGTTGGGTAGATGATTGTAGATATTGGTTTTCTTATAGGCAAGTTGCATTTTTCTATCCTTCAAGATTTCTAAGACAAAATCCTTTAGGGGGATGTAATAACCAAAAAACTTTAATAAACAAATTAAAACACTAAAAATGGTTAAAATATAATTTTACATAAAAGGAAAAAATTGTAAATTCTCATGAAAATTAGAATCAAGCCTCAGGCCCTATTCCATTGCATCATGAATGTCGTCTACGATCAAAAAACGTATATAACTTACTAAATTTATTAAAACGGGTCAAAATCAGCGGATACAATACTCAATGGCATTTCCATAGATATTAATTTCAGGATTTAATCTAATAATCCTAGTTTTCAACTACAAATAAAGATCTAACCTCACTCCTATTCATTCTAAACCGTAGTCGTCGATTCTCTAATTCAATACGTTCTTTTCTCCTTCCTCCTCCTAAAAAATTCCTTAATCCAAACAGCACTTTGTATTGTCTTCTCTAATCTTCTATATAAAAAAATAAAAGAAGATAAATAAAATTAAAAGAGAGAGGGAGAGCATCAAATTGAAAGAGGAAGAGAAGGAGAAGCATTAAAAAATCAAGAAATAGAGGAAATGGGACACCAACTCAAATCCGGATATGAAAAGGGTTTCTTCAAACAACCATTCAAGGTGAGCGAATTTATCCAAGAAATGCCTATGATGTTGATAAGTAGTTAATTTTCATTTGTATACCTTCTTAGGACTAAAAGTATGATTTTTAATCTTGAATTAGTGACTTTATTCAAAAATACCTACGAATTGAGAGAATTGAAAAACCATAGTTAATAAATTGATAAAATTAATCATTGCAATTTAAGAGGGAAGATTAAATTGGATTGAATATACCCTTAGTATAATAGATTTAATTTTATATAACGAGTTTGGACCAATTTTGATAAATAGAAAGTAAATGGACATATTCTTTTAGATTTACCGGAATTCAATTCTATTGACCTTGAATATGCGTAAATAATCGAACGTAATATAAGTAGAAAATTTAATAAAATACTAGATATAATTTCTAGGATAAAAGACTTGGAGTTCTGTATAAACAAAAGGAAAACCATTGCTAAACATGTGTTGAAAAGGAAATCTAACATGTATACTTGATCCATGAAGAAATCAAATAATAATTATAATGAATAAATTGACATACCTAAAAACATCGATTTAGAGGTCTGAATTAAAAATAACGTATAAATTTCAAAAATTACAGAATAGAAAATGAAAGAGGATATGCGGTAGGATCGTGTAATATGGAATAATGAAATAGTCTAGATAGATAATGTAGGTAAATGCAAGGTGACACCAAGATTTTATACTGGTTCGGACCTCTCGTCCTACGTCCAGTCCCTAAGCTTCACTTAGGAATTTCACTAACTTACACCCTCACTTCACCCGGAGGAATAGGTTTACAACTTACCCGAACAACCGAACGGGATTTCTTGCCTCAACTACCGAAGAGGACTTCAACTCAATTACTAAAATACAGTATTCGACTTGTTGTGTTCTTGTCAACACTAATGGGTCTAATGTAGTACAATATTCCTATAATCTTATCCTCGAGAATATGTAATATGTTTGTGAAGATTTAGGAAATGTGAATTGCTATGAATCAAAAGAATGTTATAAACAAAAACAATGATTCAAGCAATAGATTAGTGAATGCTTTGAGAATATCTAGAAAATATGAACAAGAGAATAGATAGATTAAAGCAAGAGAATTCGGTGAATTAAATGATGTTATAATCATGTATTTATACTTGTAGAAGAGATGCATATGTTGTCAAAGGTTGCAAACAAGAGATGCTTCCATTTCCATTGATGAAAGGTTGCAACTCTTGGGAAGAAGAAGGTGTCTTTTCAGAGAAAATTCGCAGGTTTAAATTCAGTCGACTGAGCAGGAGATTCAGTCGACTGAAAATATGAAGAAAAAATTTTCAGGAACAATTTCAGTCGACTGCACAGGTAATTCAGTCGACCGAAACTGTGCAATTTTGTATATGTGTACAGTTTCAGTCGACTGGCCATGTCTGTTCAGTCGATTGAAGTATAAAAGTATGCACAGTGAACATGTGAATGAAGTTTTTATGAATGTGTTCTAATGTTCGTGCAAATCTCTTGAGGATAGATTTTAACAAATAATCTAGACACATAGAAAATCATACTAATGTTTATACTTTGGTCTTCATCTATCTTCTTCTAGCTTTTGCATTCTCTTCCTATTTGTTGAAGCTCATTGTCATTGATCAAAATCTTCGTGTATCAACAGAAAAGAAATAGATTAAATATGACTTGGTTTAGACATCCGAGTCCTTATTTAGACGTCTGGAATCAAGGTTAGACATCTTAATAAGGAACCAGACGTCTGAATACCTGTAAGAAAATTTTGTACACAGATCAGACGTATAAATTAAAATACTGGCATTTGAATTACTACAGCAAGCTCGGATTGAACCTAGACCTAGTACAGGCCAAGTTTGATTGGTCCGAGAAACTTGTTCTCACTTCCTTCTCCTTCACTATTTCACGTAGCTGAACGGAGTCATGAAGCAAGCTAAAAATATATCACACTTGGTTATGTCCTAGGCTCTCACTTCATGAAGTTGTTAAATGTGACACTCAACATGGTGAGCGATTACATCATAATTGAAAGATCTTATATTCTTAGCCAAGATCAAGTCATTTATTGGTTAAAGAAGAAAAGAGTAGGTAGAGAAATCCATCATAGTAGGATATGTTAATTCTACAGAAGAGTTAGATCAGTCAATTCTCTCCTTGTTTCTACTTTTGTAATGATATATAGCATAAGATACGAATAATGACGAGGAGGTTACTCGATGCTTAAGTGACAAGCTACTGTCGTGATTGTTAACCTAAAAAGATTATATTGGGATAGTTTACCTAAATGTGTAAACATTGCTATATGAGGTATACTCGGTTCATTGCTATATGAGGTATACTCGGTTAAGCGCAACTCAAACGATTATCATTGAGATTGTCAACTCAAAATATAACGAGCAGTCACCATTGAGAGCTTTAACCTAATATATCAATTGGTAGCCATTATTGTGGCCATACACAAGAGATATTTCTAGGATTATTTAGTTTTAGTATGTTCCATCTATGAGTGAAAGCTTCCATAAATTACAATTGGACTTAGTCACATTGCAGATAATGAACTTATTTTATGAAAGCAATTAATCTCTTACATATGTAGAACACGCACGCTAAAGAAACCCTTAGGTGTTTATTATAACTTATGCAGCTAAAGCCCCCTTAAAGTCTTGCTAAATCCATGCTAAAGGCATAGCACTCTTTCTGCTACACTTTCTCAATTTAGCACTATTGAATAGTAGATCTGCTTAAAGCCCACTATATTCCGCTACACCCACAAAATCAATGGTTTTTGGCTCCATCTTTAGCAAAAATAATACATAATGATTAATTTCACTAGTTCCGTTTTAAAAACAAATCAACAAAGTTAGGGTAAAGACCTAAGTTTAAGGCTTAATGTAACGACCCGCAAATCCGTACCCATTGAGTCAACACTATCCTACCTAAATCAACTCAAGCTGCACAGAAATATGAACCATTTGGGTTAAAGAAGAAGAGGTAGAAGAAGAAAATAGAAAACAACATCAGAATGTAACCACCGCAGCGGAGTAAAATATAATAGATAATAAATAATCTTTACTCAAAATCAAATTATCCGTTTACATACTACATCATCAGAGTACATCAATCACAGCTCAACATCAATATCATACAAATGGATACATAGCAACTCAATACAGCGGAATATATATATATATAAGTACGGGAGTACGTATCGCCCTCATGCTCGACTCCTGAGCTCCATAGCATCATATCCTGTATCCTATAATACTCGGTCTGACCCGAGCATTACAGTTAAATAACACCCGAGTCAGTCTGGAATACCAGCGTGAGAAAATCATACCCAATTGATTTTTAAAGTTTCCAAAATCCTTTGAAAACAAAACCATCTCGTAAGACCACGACACAAATAAACATGTCGGGTTTTTACCTTACGATAGCTAAAACATTTTTTTATAGAAATCCTCTGATATTATAATAGGGTCTGGTCTATATACAAATACTTATAAAATAGCCGAAATTGTTACATCTATTAAATTCCAGCTACTAGCCATAAAAGTGGGTAATACAAACAAAACTCGTACAAGGCTCGTAGGGAGAATGGATTTCCAACTAATGACTAGGCACTGGGTACCACCTGTCACAATACGGGGCCTAGATCACCGTACCGAGGAGTACGCCCGCTCCCCTGCAACACAAGGCCGGGAATATCCCTTACTGGATAATCCCGAGTGAGATCGCCCCGCGGTTGGGATCAGCAACCGCCCACTAAACCGAAATAAAAAGGGACATCTAGACTGGAATGACCTCACCCTGTTTGGGTGCTACCCACCTAGCCTTGCTGCATAACCCCTGATTTTCAGTCATTCCCATTTGATGAGGCTTGAGGCTAAGCGTTACCTTTATAGAATATATCTCTTAGAATGCCCATCGTCCACCTGACGATGTTTCGCAAGCATTTATCCATACAAGTCCGACCCGGGTTCGAACGGAACCGAAGGCACTATTCCTACTACATCCATTTTGGAAATATCCTCAGGATTAGTAGCGACTAGCCCTTGCACTTCACTGCTCCATCTTCGAATCCAAAATCGTTTTCACGAAACGTATAAACCGGATCGAAGTGGTTTTCGAGAAATAAATCTCGATCCCGGCCTCTTCGAAACGATCAACGCATTTGTCCAATATTGATAGTCGGTTATTTAACTATCAATTATATTCACAAAACAACCATCAATCAATAAATAATTTTCATCTATTTTCAATCCTTTGACAACAGTTTCAAAACCATCTTTCTTTTCAAAATAAATCTGAAATCACCAAGCGCAAAACTAGATTTTAAAAATAAATTTTAAAACACTTTACTTTGAAATATTTTTTTTAAAACATTTAAATTAAAACTACTTTAATAGTTTGTTAAAAATACATATATGAATATTTGAAAATAAAGTTACTTAATAAATATAAAACTAGATTTTCGCTTTTACAAAACAAAACACCAAATCACTTTTTAAATAATTACTGCTATAATAAAACAAAAGGAAATACTTACTTTAGACTTCAAATATTAGAAATAATAATTTTTTTCAGACCATACCTTTTAAAACAATTTCAAAACTATTAACTTATATTTAAAAATTTACTTTGAAAACGTACTAGGTTATCCAGGAAGAATTCCAACTTCAATCACTTAAATCAATTTTCCAAATTGATTCCCAATTTATTCCATTTGAAATAAATTTCTCTCATTTTATCTCCAAATTTCATTAATTATAGACTTTATATTTATTATTATTACTTTCCGTTTGATTTTATACCATTTAACTGAAATATACCAATTTCAGCTCCTTCCAAATTTCTTCTTTATTCTTTTCAATAAATTGAATCTTAAATTTTAAATAAATGTTTTATTCCTTTAACATAATAACACTAAAATTTAAAATTCATTAATCTTCTGATTATTCAAATTTCCCTTATTAAACTTAAGATTTATTATTAGAATTTTAAAAGGGCACTTTATTTCCTTTCCCAATTGATTCTTCAATTCATTCAAATTTCTATAATTATTTTACTTACATGTTCACTTCTTTTATTATCTTTCCAAATCCAATTTATATATTTTGGTAATTCATCACACCCAATATATATCCAATCAAATTATACCATCCAATATTCCAATATATTCAACATTGAATAACAAGTAATCTCAACAGAGAATATTAAATAATAAATGTTGAGGGATCCAGTTGGATCCCTCCAACCTATTTTCCCTGCATCCACAAACATTAGCATCACATAATATACCAAATTCAAATTATACCATACTATATCACATTAATCAATTATTTAAATTTAAACATTTAAATTTTAAATGCAACTGAGTGAGATTAACTCACCTTTGATTTTTAATTTGCAATCCAATTCCATCACGATCATTATCTCCCAATTTTAACCTTGAATAAACATTGGATGATTTTTATTAACATTCGAATAAATCAAATAATTTGATTTCCATTTATCAATTCAATTCCCAATGATTTTTATGTTAAAGCAAACTAGCAAATTAAAATACGTAAGCGTATATTTATTTCATTTTGAAATCTTCTTTTTATATATATATATATAGATATACATACTTATAAGAAATAATTTATATAGATAACAATCTAACTTCACATAACTGTAAAACGTTTTTTTTTTTAAAATAAAAATAAAAATCCATATATATATTTTCAAACCCGACCTATTATATATATACCCTATTTTACTCTTATATTGAAATCAAGATATGCATGTGTAATAATTAATTTCTGGGCTAATTAATTTTTTTTCCAACACCTGCCTTCATATTTTTTTTCTGTTCACTTTTATAAAATAAAACATGTCTGGGTATCTATGTGTATATATGTATAATTTAACTTAAAACAGAATCCACACCTTCTGTAAATATATATATTTTTCTTTTCTGTTTATATATATAAATTTAAGTTAAAATAGGAGAAATCAAATAAAGAATACGTCAAAATCGCCATCACTCGCTCGAGTTCCCCCATGAAACGCCAAGACTTCAACCACAACACGAGAAATCTTCCACCCTCACCACGTCGCGCCGCGACCTATCATTAATCGCGAGCTTCAACGATTAGTCGTGAACCCAAATCGAGCCTCATATGAGCGTCGCCACAGATAGGGTGAGTATTCGTGGCGCAAACGCGATGCCCTAAATCTCGTGAGCGCAAGCACGCCCCTCTCGCTTCAATCAATCGATCGACCTGTTAACAATCTCGGTCGCCATTGTAGTGAAAAGGGTTCGGCTAATTTGGATTTCGATTTGAAGAATACAGCTCGTCAATTATTATTTTTCTGGTCTTTGATTTTTTTTTTTTTAACTGATTGAATCGAATGAAAAGGGTTCGGCTAATTTATTTATTTTAGAAGAAGAGAATGAAAAATTGAACAGGAAGAGGAAGAATTATATAGTTCAACCATCACTCTCTCGCTTGAACTGATTTCATTTGAAATAAGGAGGAAGGATATACGCGATTTAACAGAGCGGCTTCAATTAGATTCTAGCTTCTAAAGGAAGACAGAGAATACATGATGAAATAGGTCGGTTGGGATGAAAGGATTTCGGCTGATGTGAAAAGAATTTTGACCGGTGAAAAGATGCAGGATATTTTAATTAAAACGATTAATTATTTCGAAGCGTTTATGCCTCATACGATTGCATGTTAATTCCAAGAGCTACGAAATTTGAAATCCGGTAATAATTCAATATTACGGACTCAATGGAACTGATTTCGTCAAATTCCGAGACTGTGCCTCGGAAGGCTATTTTTAAATTCAATTTAAACGATATAAATTTCAAACTTTACCAAACCATTTTTAAATTTGATTTCATCACTTCTGTTCTCTTCAATATTATCAGTATAAGTTTTATAAGCCTTCAATTTATTTTCAACAGGCTTAAAATTCCAAATTCAACGTTTTTCTCAACTTCTAATTATTAAATTCTATTATTCAATTATCAAATAAATAGCGTATTTGAAATTCAAGTTGAAATTATTATCTTGAATATTTAAAATCAATTAAATATCCCGATTTTAAATGCTTGAAAATTCTGGGTCGTCACATTCCTCCCCTCTTAAAAGAATTTCGTCCCCGAAATTACTAATTAGGAAGAATGATCCAATACCCGTTTATTATTTCCCTAAACCAAACAATTTCTTACAATTCAGCATCGCACCAACTATCTTCTTATAAAAGACTCATTATTATTCTTATTAACCTTCCAAACTTCTCCATAATTTCAAACTGTACTATTGGTTTAACCATTTAAGTTTCAATTTAAAACCAAATTTTGAATTATCAAAAATTTTCTCAAAATTTTTCTAACACCCTAAATTCCCGAATTTTTTTGCCAGCGTCTCCTTTGCACGGCTAGCTCGGTACAACTACAAAATGGCTCTACGGCCTCCCAAATCCAAAAAGAAAGCAAAAGGCCAAGTGGCTCAAACCATAATCCCAATCAAATTCACACCAAATGTAAATACATACATTTTTGTCGAGCATTTCAAATTTATTTTTCTGAAATTTAATCCAGTTTCCTTTTTCTTTTATAGTACCTGCATATCCTGCTTAGCACTAATATCCAATTACAATATTCCAAAAACATTTTATCGACTTCCTTACCAAATGTCAATATTCATCCAAATATCAACTTAGAATATATTTGCAATATTCAATTTCCAATTAGGAATTCACCATCCCTTCTTAAGTTAGTATACGTATGAAATATGTTTCTTATACCCATTTTCATCTTACCACTTCAGCTTATATTTATTTCTATTCAAATTGATTCTTTCATTTTTATATGAATCTAATTTATCTTAAACTCTAAACATTTAAATTTTATTTTTCATTTACTGATTCATGTCCTTATTTTAATTAGTTTCATTTACTAGCTTATTTCATTTCCCAATTTGAAATTCTTTTGTCGTTAACAAAATTTTCCAAAAATTTTCTAACTCCCAAAATTTCTGAAATTTTTTGACAGAGTCCCCTTTGTACGGAGGAGCTTTTGCAATTTGACAAAAGAGATAAATATATATACATCGACCCACACGGTCGGAAAAACCAAAAACAGTTCATATTTCCTATTTTTATTGCGTAGGCGTACCTTATTTAGCATTTTAAGCAAGCGGCTTATTATTTTTAGCAAATAGCACTACCAAATCCAGCCACACGGCTTCCAGGTACCTGTACTTACTCAATTTAAACATGTAAGTGCCATATATATGAAGTTTAATAGCATATCACTTATTTGCAATAGTTAAAACATATGAATTTTAAAAGAAATTCACATAAAACATTTTTCCATAAGCAATTTATATAGTTTCCATGCTAATTCAACTGTTTTCAACTTATTCATATCCATTCTTATTCAATTTGAATGGTTTAAAACTCAATCGCTTACATTTAATTTATTTTTAAGTAAACTGATCTCATGTTTAATTCAGTTGCTTTCAAAATCAATTCTATTTCACTTTTATCAATTCATAGCATCTTAATTACTTCCATATACATCCAATAACAAATTATTCTATGACACTTGACGAGATCCATGTGAATAAACAAGTATTTATGTTTTATAACCAATTTAAATTAATTTCAACTCAATTTATACTTAATTCTATTCCATTTTCAATTTATTCACAACCCATATACTCTCATTTTCATTGTATATTAAATTTGAATATATTCACTTGCATTTCATCTTATTAACCAACTAGTTCATTCAAAACCATTTACAACCTAGGTTCATCTTAATTGCCAATTAATTTTCCCTTTTATTTTAATCTATTCACAATCATTTATTTAGCTCGACACATTCTGTTTAAATTTCATTTACAATCCATTTATTTACATTTCATTCCATATTTGTTCATCCCAAACCATTTTATTTAGCTCAAAGACAATCTAAGCTATTTCATCCAATAACTATTTCAACGTTATGCACGATATATTCAATAGTGTTTCATTCCTTATCCGCATTCATTTAAATCCATTCTATTAACTTAAAACATTCCATTTCTTTACTGTCTTTAATTATTTCAATTCCGTAACAATTCAAATGGTTTACTATTATTTATTTAAGAATTTCCTTCCATTAAATATTATCGGCAACTCACCGAATTTTATTTCAATTAAAAATCACCTTCACTTGATTTAAAACCAATCCAATATTATTAAACTTCGTTTAAGTTGAATTCAATTCAACTCTCCTTCCTTCATTAGCTTAAGTCAATTTCCTTCAATTTATTCAAATTTTACATTTAAGCTTGATGTGCACGTAATTGTGCATATATTTACATCCATATTTTATCTCTTTTTTTAAATAATCATCATATTTGGGCATTTTAACATGTTTCAAACCAAAATTCAATTATTTCCAAACCAGCATATTTTCATCATCATTCAGGGGCAAAACGGTCATTTTTGTGCATGTGTCAATGTAATAATTTTTACTTGGACATTTTTTGATTATTTTTATAGGAATTTGGATGCATATGAAAGAGGTTTATATGAAGATACATGAATGCACAAGGAAATACAAAGGAATGAAGAGGAAATAATTCAAGTTCAAGATCATGGAGGACCCCACCCACTTACCTAACTTCCAATTAGAAGCTAAGCACATGCTAAAAGGACTTAAAGCTTCATGTACATATTAAGTGGGGGATTAGTGAATGTTAATGATTACTTGGAGGCTACACCACCTCAAGGGTATTTTGGGAAGTTCCCTAAAAAGAGAAGTAGGGTTTTATGCATGTAGAAATAGCCCTCTTATGTACATGAAGAGGATCATCTACTCTTTCATTTTACTTAGGAAATTAAGAAATCAAAGTGTAAGCTCAATGTTCTATGAAATAAAAATGGCTTCCAAGCCTCTTTCTTCTCTCTTTTCTACATGATTTTCTTTGTTTTATTGTTAATGTTTATTTATATGCTCTCTTTCTCTTTATGTTCATAGCTTAGATTTACATTTATGCAAGTAGTTAGTAGATAATCTCTTTTGCTTTCTTTGCTTGTTTTCTATTTTCTTTTCTTTAATGTTGAAACTTACTTGTGATGCTTCAATGCCACAAATGAGTAGCTAAACCCCTTCAATTTAGGGGTGATGAAGCTCTCTAACTTTATGTAATTTCAACATTTTTTATGATTTATGATCTCTTTGTTTATGCTTCATGAATGTGAATTTTGATGTAAGTTTATACAAGTGGGTTTGATAGCTTATATTGCTTATGCAAATGAGCTATTATTACTCAACATAAACACAATTTACATCAACATTTGCTAATTAATTTTTGATTATGAAATGAAAGTAAAAATGAAATTTGATGATCTATGTTACTAGTTACAATAGTAAATAGATCATACTTAAAATAGTTTTTGCTTTGGCTTCTTTTTCATGAGAATTGTAAGTGGTATAATTGTTGTATTATAGTTTGATGGTTTGAGTTATGTTAACTAATAACATAAACAAACCATACTTATGATAAATGCAATGATTATTTCACTTAATATTAAAGTTAGAGATCATAAATTATGTGTTTGTTGATTTACAAAAATTTGAGAGTGGATTTGCCTCTAAATTGTTCTTTAGTCTAATAATTTTTGAATCGCATTTTATAGTGTTAGCCTCATTTTATTTCTAGTTAACAAATCCTCTTCGACTTTGGTATAATTTGATTGAATAGATTTTTTTTAAATCATCAATTCCCTACGGATCGACCCGTATTCGCCACGTACTTCAAGTGTACGCCGTGCGCTTGCGGTTATATTTTAATTTGAAATTTTTCGGCAAATTTCTAAATCAATAGAAATTTTGTCGACGAACAAGTTTTTGGCGCCGTTGCCGGGGAATTGTTTGATTTCAATTTTCTATTCTTCGAATTATTTTCTTTTGATCATATTGTGTGTTTGTTTTGTGTGTTGAGTGCATTTAAAAAAAAAAATTTTTTTGTGTGTGTTTGATTTGTGTTTGCATTTGTTTGTGTGTTTGTAGTTTTTCATTTTGCATTTGCATTTGCATTTCTATTTCCATAAAAAAAAACATACAAAATTTCAAAACAAAACAAAAATATTTTATTTCCTGTCCATTTTCTTTACAATTTCGGCTACAATTTACAATTCAGTTTCCTTTTACAAAATTGATTTCCAAATCTTTTCTGTGCATCTCTGTTCACTGCCTGTTTGCTGCACATACCACTTCTTCAACCAACCTATCTCCATCCATCTGCCTTGAGACACCTATCATCAATCTGCACATCTCCATCAACTACTGCTTCACTCAACAACCACCATACTTCCATCACCGCTGCAGACCATCACCAGAACATATACGGCTTCACCACACAACCCATTCACTTCCACAAATAAACTTCAAGTTGCCAAACAAACCAAAACCACCCACACTTCCTCCACCAGTTCAACAACATCCCATTCTCCATTTGCACAGATAACAATTACAAGCTGCCTTCATTATAACTTCTTCCACCACCCACCTCTGAGTCATACCCTCTGCACAACTTCCTCACCTCTGTTAAAACACTGCAACTCCACTTCCAAACGACCTCGACTTCACCATCTTCTTCAAACATTCCCATTCTCTACTGCAGCACCACAACATCTACCATAACTATTGCACCTCTGCACAGCCACATCTTACCACTGCCCCATATCAACCACTTGCCTGCCCATAGTCCACAGTTCATTGCTTCACTACAAACTGCCCACAGTCTAGTGCTTCACATCATAACTCCATCAAGTTCAACCAGTTCACCACCTCAATACTCCCCTGCAAAGTCCCATCACCAGTTAAAATCACTGTAACTCCACAGCTAACACTGCAGCAATACCCAATACACCACCAGACTTCACTGCTAACATTCAAACACTTACTCAACAATCAAACAAAACACTACCGTCTACACCTCCTCCAACTCCAACAATTTCAACTTCCCCACCACTGCCACATCTCCTATACCAAAGCCACCGCAAACAGCATCCACATTCAATTCACCACTTCCACTCAACATATATCTGCAAACATTCACAATTCTTTCACATTCAACTGCTCCACTGCCTGCGTACCCCCTTCTTATCACCATACCACTTCACTGTCATCCATCAACATAGTGCTCTGCCATCTCCAGCATCACAACTTCTATCCACATCGACTTCATTCCCTTCTGGCACAACTACACACTTGCCTGACAACTCTACTACACAGTTAACCACCAAAGACCACAAACCAAGAAACTCCGACAATCAATCCCCATCTTACTCCACCTTGCCAACCCCAATCGAACAATCTCCAACCCTTCAATCAACGCGCCAGAACCAACCATCACACGCAACCATACCTTCATTGCATTCGACACCTCCATTCCCACAGTTCTGCCACGAATCGATAATCCACGATCTTCGAACCATTCTCAAACCTTCTGCAACCATCGCCTCGAATCCAAACGCAACTACAACTCGTGATCCAACAACCACCAAACGCGACATCTCCTCCCACTCCAAATCCGCCACTGCAACCTCAGTCAATTGCAAACATCGACTAAACCAAATCATTCGCCGACAACCTTCCCATCGACGAGTACCATCACTTCGCAACAATCGCCGAACTCGTATTGGGTTTGAATTGAATTTTGATTTTAAAAATTGAATTTTGATTTGTGAATTTTAAGGCGAGGAAGTCGGTGGTAATTAAAGAAACGAATTTGATTTCTGGTTGTTAACAAAAAGCAGAACTGTGGAATTGACTTTAGGCCGGGTTGGCTAGAAGCTTTAAAAAAAAAAGGTGTTTAAGTTGTTTATCGGGCTGGGCTTGTAGGCTCAAATTCCATTTCCTTTCTTTCCTCTTTTTTAGTTTGTTCTAATTTATTTAGTTTTCAAATTCAAAAAAAAAGAAGGAGGAATCCAATAAGTTGTTTTCAATTGTTTAATTTCTTATTGTTTTTCATTTGTTTTAAGCTTCATTCTCTTTTTGTTTGTTTAAATTTCCTCTCCAAAAAAAAAAAATTCAAAAAAAAAACAAGTTCTGGTTTGTTTTGTTAATTTTCATTTTTCATTTATTTTATTTTCAATTGTTTTGTTTTTCGCTTATTTTGTTTTTCACCTTTGATAACATACAAAAAATAATAACAATAAAAATTGTTGAATATATCTTGTTTTTCATTTCAGGTTGTCAAAGCAGAAAATTACAAGGAATTGCTTGCCAAAAGAAAAAATAATTGCTTTGCTTTGCTAAAATCGCCGCTAAAAAAAAAAATTTTTGCTAATAATCTGCACGCTCTGGTATTGTGCTTTCATCTCTAGTGCATTGTTGGTTGCTTGCATTTGCATTTATATATAACAAAAAAAAATTCAAAAAAATCCAAAAACAAAAGCAAACTTCATTTTAGTTGCATTATAATTTCACGTTTAATTTCTGCTTTGCATTCATCTCATCTTGTTTTTCTTTTCTAAGGGCAATACCCCAATTCAAATAAGGTGAGGGATTTCATCACCCTTTCCTTAGCCCACAAACGCATTTCATCGTAGAATTTGACTAATAATAAAGGTTAGACGTTGGACCTAAGGGTGTCACGAGCTCACTTAGGGCTTAATTGTATCTTCACAATTGTTTTACTTAAACGATTTTATTTCTTGGTGTCTAGGCTATGGCAGAGTAATAACCAGTTATAAAAATTACGGTGATTCGTAAATATTATACTGGTTGTTCCTTTGAAGGTACTTAAACCTTCGGTTGCATTGCTACGGTGATTCGTGGTGCACCGATAACCCCTGTCCGTTACCTGGCTGAGAAATATTTTTGTTGATTTAAGACAAAGTGTGATTATACAATTTTGGGTTAGGAGCTACTAAGGACAGAAAACTGTAATTAAGTCCTTTGCATTCATTTAGTTGCATAGTTCATGCATATTTAAAAATAAAAACTCAAAAACAAAAATCTAAAAAAATTTGTAAAATCATTTCAAAAAAAAAAATTGAAAATTCAAAAACAAAACAAAAATCAAACTTTTCTTTTGAAATAAACTTCACTTGGTAAATAGTCTTTTTTTCCCTTTAAAAAAAAAAACATTTTCAAATCTTCTTTCATTCTCCAAACTCGTTTCTAATTTCTTTCTCCTCTCGACTTTCACTTGTGCATGAGTACTTGGACTCGTGACACAACAACGAATACTTGGATTCGTGACCCTTCTACAAACCGTTTAACTCGAACAGACAATCCTCCCGAAATGGCGAACGAAAATGCCCCTCGAACTCTTATGGATAGAATCTTTCCCGATAGAGTTTCTATTCCATCTTGCATCACATTACCCGCCCCTACGGGTAACCATTTCGAAATCCATTCGAACCATATTGCCACGCTTCCAAAATTTGGCAATTTCGAACACGATGACCCATACATCTTTTTGACTAAATTCGAACAAGTTTGCGCAACCATTAAACTTCAACAACTTTCTGATGATGGAATCAAACTTCGATTAATCCCATTTGCTCTTACGGATTACGCTGAAAAATGGTTGTACAGCTTACCATCGAACTCAATTAAAACGTGGGAAGAATTTGTAAAAGCTTTCTTAAAAAAGTTCTACCCCTTAGAAACAACAAGTAGAATTCGAAACGAAATTGTAAATTTTCATCAATTCAAGGGTGAACCATTTGGAAAATATTTTGAAAGATTCAAAGAGCTTTTGATAAAATGTCCACACTATAACTTTGAAAAATGGACGATTTGCCAAATCTTATATGATGGACTCGAAAACAGCTCACGAACCATGCTCGAATCAATGTGCCAAGGCAATTTTCTTGCCCAACATCATGACGATGCTTGGCAATTTCTTGAAAACCTCGCTGAAAAGTCGTCCCAATGGGAACGCTCGAACGAAAAATCAATCTACTCACGATCGAGTGCACACTCGACGGGATCTTCTTTTGCTTTGGAAGCTAAGATCGACGCAATGATTAAAAAATTCGATAACGTTTTCTCATCGAATCAAACGAACCAAGCTTCCGAACCAATGTGTTATAAATGCAACGATCCTAATCATATAGCCGATCAGTGTTCCAATTCCGTCGAACAAATCAATGCTTTCAATAAAACCAAAAACGACCCGTTTTCTCCAACGTACAACCCTGGATGGAGAAATCATCCGAATTTTGCGTGGAACCAAAACAATCCCAACACGAATACGATTCGCCCCAATTTTCAAGCATTTCCGAATAATGCTTCGAATCCTCCCTTTCAGCCCAATAATTTTCAACCAAACTTTGCGGGCCCGTCTCATAATCAACCACAACAACCAAATTTTCCACCAAATTCTACTCATCCTCCACAAGACGATAAACGTTTAACTTCGCTTGAGAAAACTCTTGAAACGTTGGCTAAGGCAACTACTCAAAGCCTTCAATCAAACAGCAATTTGCAAAATTTATTGACTTCATATATGCAAAACACAAACCAATCGATTGCGAAACTCGAAATGCAAATGAGTCAATTAGCCACGTCTGTAAGTGAACGTGAACGAGTAACATTCCCAAGCCAGCCCCTTCCAAATCCCAGAAATCAAAACGCAAATTCAAATCAAGCCCATGTTGTTCAAGATAGCAATGTCACCCAGTTGAATGCTATCACAACTCTCCGTTCTGGTAAACAAATCGATAATCAAGTCGTTAATCCAAATGATTCACTGGGAACTTTTCTCGATACTTCTAAAACAACGAACGACTCAGAACAGAACGTGGAGCCAAACGTCGAATCGAACGACAATCAAAATTCTTCTTCTTCTACTCGAGTAGACCCGCCTACCGAGTATCATGTTCCATTTCCGCATCGTCTTCGACCAAAGAAACGCTCGGACCAAATGGAGAAGATGTTGGAAATTTTTAAACAAGTCAAAGTTAACATTCCTCTTCTTGACATCGTTCAGCAAGTCCCCACTTACGCGAAATTTCTTAAGGACTTGTGCACCCAAAAGCGACACACTCAAGTGCCCAAAAAAGTCTTCTTAGCCGCTAGTTTGAGTGAAGTCTTGTCCCAATCCATACCCGTTAAATACAAAGATCCTGGCTGCCCTACGATTTCGTGTACAATTGGAGAAAAGACGATTAACAAATGTTTAATAGACTTAGGCGCGAGTGTCAACTTGATTCCATACTCCGTGTACGAACAATTAGGCTTAGGTGAGCTCAAACCCACGAAAGCTACGCTTCAATTTGCCGATCGTTCCATTAAGAAGCCCGTGGGAGAAATCGAAGACGTGCTCATTCGAGTAGGGCAATTCATATTCCCCGTTGATTTTATCGTTCTCGAAACACAACCCGTGACAAACCCTGCGAGTCAAATCCCATTGATTTTAGGCCGACCATTCTTAGCCACCTCAAACGCCTTAATCAATTGTCGTAACGGTTCGATGAAAATCTCTTTTGGAAACATGACTTTGGACCTTAACATTTTCAATCTTGAAAGCCACTCGAACGAACTTCGTGACCAAACATTAGAAGTTAGTGCCATTCATGAAAACTTTGAAAACGAAACATTTGGTCTTAACGATGAACGCGAGGCCGAGTACGAAAAATTGTTTCATGAAGTCCCCAACGAGATCGAACACACTCTTCCCTTTGAATCGCTTCAAGTTGAGTCCGAATCTCAACCCAATTCTGCAATCGAAAAAATCCCGAAATTGGACCTCAAACCACTTCCCGCTCACCTTAAGTATGCATACTTAGGTGAAAACGAAACTTGTCCTGTCATCATTTCTAACAATCTTTCTCTTGACCAAGAAGCTTCTCTTCTCTCTATTCTTTTGAAAAATAGAGAAGCAATTGGGTGGTCCATTACTGATATTAAGGGAATTAGCGCTGCTATTGTCCAACATCGCATTCATTTGATTGATGAAGCCAAACCCACTCGTGATGCACAACGGAGGCTTAACCCAAAAATGAAAGATGTGGTTCGTGACGAAATTCTTAAGCTCCTCGATAACGGTATCATATACCCCATCTCCGATAGCCCATGGGTTAGCCCAATTCATGTCGTGCCTAAAAAGTCCGGACTTACTGTTATAAAAAACGACGCTAACGAACTTATTCCAACTCGTACTCAAACGGGTTGACGTGTTTGCATTGACTATCGAAAACTAAATGCCGCAACACGTAAGGATCATTTTCCTCTTCCATTTATCGACCAAATGCTCGAACGTTTAGCTGGTCACGAATTCTATTGCTTTCTTGATGGTTATTCCGGCTATAACCAAATTCCAATCGCTCCCGAAGATCAGGAGAAAACGACTTTCACGTGTCCATTCGGTACCTTCGCTTATCGACGTATGCCATTCGGACTTTGTAACGCTCCTGCGACTTTCCAACGATGCATGGTTGGAATCTTTTCTGACATGATTGAGCGCTTTCTAGAAGTCTTTATGGACGATTTCTCTATCTTCGGCGATTCTTTTTCTCAATGTTTACATCACCTCGAGTTGGTTTTGAATCGATGTAAAGAAAAACACTTGACTTTGAATTGGGAAAAATGCCACTTTATGGTCAAACAAGGCATTGTCCTTGGACATATCATCTCAAACAAAGGCATTGAGGTAGACAAAGCGAAAATCGATGTCATTGCAAATCTACCCATTCCCAAATCTGTTAAGGACATTCGATCATTTTTAGGACACGCTGGCTTTTATCGACGCTTTGTGAAAGACTTTAGCAAAATCGCCCGTCCTTTGACGACCCTTCTTGGAAAAGACGTTCCTTTCGATTTTAACTCTGATTGTATCTCTTCTTTTGAACGTCTTAAGAGCGAACTCATTTCTGCCCCAGTCATTTGCGCACCCAATTGGGATCTTCCTTTCGAAATAATGTGCGACGCTTCAAACTTTGCCGTTGGTGCTGTCTTGGGACAACGCATCAACAAGATCCTTCATGTCATTTACTACGTGAGTATGACCTTGAATGACGCTCAACTCAACTACACAACAACTGAAAAAGAGCTTCTAGCTGTCGTTTTTGCGCTTGAAAAGTTTCGACCTTACTTGATAGGTTCACACATTACGGTCTACACTGACCATTCTGCGCTTCGATATCTCTTCGCTAAAAAGGATGCTAAATCCCGTTTGATTCGTTGGATCCTTTTACTTCAAGAATTCGACCTTACAATCAAAGACAAAAAAGAATCCGATAATGTCATAGCCGATCATTTATCTCGTCTTTCGAACGCACCATCTTCCTTGCCGATCAATGAAAACTTCCCCGATGAACAACTTCTTTCTATTTCTATCGATCCATGGTACGCTGATATAGTGAACTACTTAGTCACTAAAGAAACTCCCTCATCTTGGTCCAAACAGGACAAATGCAAATTCATGTCCCAAGTGAAATATTTCTATTGGGACGATCCATACTTGTTCAAATATTGTCCCGACCAAATCATCCGACGTTGCATTCCGGATAATGAAATAAGTAGTGTTCTTTCGTTTTGCCACGATCAGGCGTGCGGTGGACATTTCGGTCCTCAAAAAACTGCGGAAAAAGTGCTTCAGTGTGGTTTCTATTGGCCTTCTCTTTTCAAAGACTCGTTTGAATTTTGTAAAACTTGTGATCGATGTCAAATGCTTGGACGAATTTCTCGACGAGATATGATGCCTTTAAACCCCATTCTTACGATCGAAATCTTTGATGTATGGGGTATCGACTTTATGGGACCTTTTCCCAATTCCTTTGGAAACTTGTATATCCTTCTCGCTGTCGATTACGTTTCAAAATGGGTCGAAGCCGTTCCTTGCAAAACCAATGACCACAGAATTGTTGTGAAATTTCTTAAAGAAAACATCTTTTCGAGGTTCGGCACACCTCGCACAATAATCAGTGATAACGGAACCCATTTTTGCAACCGTTCTTTTGAAACTTTAATAAAAAAATACTCGGTAACCCACAAGTTATCCACTCCATATCATCCTTAGACTTGTGGCCAAGTTGAAGTTTCAAATCGACAAATAAAACAAATCTTGGAGAAAACTGTCAATAAAAATCGAAAAGATTGGTCTCAGAAATTGACCGACGCGCTTTGGGCTTACCGTACTGCTTTTAAAACTAACCTTGGGATGTCCCCTTTTCGTTTAGTTTACGGTAAAGCTTGCCATTTACCCGTTGAAATTGAACACAAAGCGTTGTGGGCAATAAAAAACTTAAACTTTGATCATGAAGAAGCTGGCGAAAATCGAAAATTACAACTCAACGAACTAGAAGAACTTAGGAACGACGCGTATGAAAACGAGAAAATTTACAAAGAAAGAACCAAAGTTTTTCATGACAAGTCAATCCTAAGGAAAAAGTTTTCGCCTAACCAGAAAGTTCTTTTATATGACTCGAGACTTCATTTATTCCGTGGGAAACTTAAATCAAGGTGGACCGGACCATTTGTGGTACGAACTGTTTTTCCACATGGTGCCATAGAAATAGAAAACCCAAAGGATGGATCGATTTTCAAAGTCAACGGTCATCGTTTAAAACCCTTCTTGGAATTTCCCGGTTACCAAGAGGAGGAGCTCATGATCCTTCATGAGCCAAGCTACGTCTAGTAAGAATGTTAATCCTCTTTTGTAAATATGTACATATTTTTCCCCGTTACACTCATTATATCATGCATTGACTGTGGGGACACAGTCAAAATTAAGTGTGGGGTGAGTCTCATTTTCATTTTATTTTTTTTAGTTTTTCATGGCATTTTTGAATTTTCATTTTCTTCAAAAAAAAAAAATTCTCAAAACTCCTAAATCTCAGAAACATTTTCTTTTTACCATTTTGATTTATTTTTGAAGAAACACTATGGGATAAGTATAAGTTTTGGTTAATAAATTGAAATTTTTGAAAATGTATTTGTCTTAACAAAAATAAAAATGAAGTTTGATTACAAATAACAATGGTTTTACAAGTATATAGGAAGGTTCATTTATGTTAATTATGAAGTATGTTCTAATTGAAAATCGTTGTTTAAAAAGTGGTAAATTTAAAGTAAAGGATATAACATTTTTGTCTTCTAAGTTAAATGGTGCTAAGATGATTTTGCAAAACTCTCTCTCTCTCTTTAAAAAAATATATATATATATATATAAAAACAAAAAACAAAATAATAACATCCAAAGTATTCACTCTCATTTAAAAGTCCTCACGGTTATGCATGAGTGAATTACTTGTAATATTTGATTATGTGCTTTCATACTCATTTAAAAGTCCTCACGGTTATGCATGTATGAAACACATATTAAAAAAAAGAACAGACTTAATAAAAACCACCTACGGTCGATAGGTGTATGCACGAAAGTGTGTACACTCGCCATGCTCTGTACTCCCCTCACATAAGCCCGAAAGGCAGTGCATGGGTGGTATATCTGGCCTCAGTTTACCTGAGCTTGGTGTGTAATTTTTCTTGCAAATAATGAGAGAGCAAGCAATTGAAATCCTAGCACTATTTTAACTTGTTTGACCTAACTTGTTACTGAAAAGAAATGAAAATACCACTTTAATAAACTTTGATAATCAACTAAGGATCCATTTCATAGTTACATTGTGTTATCAACCGAAACAACTAGCCAAACTATGGTCTATCTGTCATGACAACTTGATTTTTATTGGAAATTTTGACGAGTAAATAACTTAAATTTTCAAGACAATGACCAAAACTAGTATTTAACTTATTCGTGTCAATTTAAAAATAAATCCTTCATTTGTAAATATTTCCAAAAAATTCGCATTCATCTCTTTGTAAATAAATCTTGCAATTTGTAAATATTTTCATCCTGCATTTGGATTTTGTGGGTAGTATCCGCTGAAAACCCTCACGAGACAACACTCGTCCTACTGGAGACACCCAGAGGTTTAACGGCTTGTTGCATACGCTCAATGCAATCGTGCTCCCTACGAAAACGGATTTATCTTAGTTTTCCTTTATTCGAGGACGAATAAAAAGATAAGTGTGGGGGTATTTGATGTGCACGTAATTGTGCATATATTTACATCCATATTTTATCTCTTTTTTTAAATAATCATCATATTTGGGCATTTTAACATGTTTAAAACCAAAATTCAATTATTTCCAAACCAGCATATTTTCATCATCATTCAGGGGCAAAACGGTCATTTTTGTGCATGTGTCAATGTAAGAATTTTTACTTGGATATTTTTTGATTATTTTTATAGGAATTTGGATGCATATGAAAGAGGTTTATATGAAGATACATGCATGCACAAGGAAATACAAAGGAATGAAGAGGAAATAATTCAAGTTCAAGATCATGGAGGACCCCACCCACTTACCTAACTTCCAATTAGAAGCTAAGCACATGCTAAAAGGACTTAAAGCTTCATGTACATATTAAGTGGGGGATTAGTGAATGTTAATGATTACTTGGAGGCTACACCACCTCAAGGGTATTTTGGGAAGCTCCCTAAAAAGAGAAGTAGGGTTTTATGCATGTATAAATAGCCCTCTTATGTACATGAAGAGGATCATCTACTCTTTCATTTTACTTAGGAAATTAAGAAATCAAAGTGTAAGCTCAATGTTCTATGAAATAAAAAGGGCTTCCAAGCCTCTTTCTTCTCTCTTTTCTACATGTTTTTCTTTGTTTTATTGTTAATGTTTATTTATATGCTCTCTTTCTCTTTATGTTCATAGCTTAGATTTACATTTATGCAAGTAGTTAGTAGATAATCTCTTTTGCTTTCTTTGCTTGTTTTCTATTTTCTTTTCTTTAATGTTGAAACTTACTTGTGATGCTTCAATGCCACAAATGAGTAGCTAAACCCCTTCAATTTAGGGGTGATGAAGCTCTCTAACTTTATGTAATTTCAACATTTTTTATGATTTATGATCTCTTTGTTTATGCTTCATGAATGTGAATTTTGATGTAAGTTTATACAAGTGGGTTTGATAGCTTATATTGCTTATGCAAATGAGCTATTATTACTCAACATAAACACAATTTACATCAACATTTGCTAATTAATTTTTGATTATGAAATGAAAGTAAAAATGAAATTTGATGATCTATGTTACTAGTTACAATAGTAAATAGATCATACTTAAAATAGTTTTTGCTTTGGCTTCTTTTTCATGAGAATTGTAAGTGGTATAATTGTTGTATTATAGTTTGATGGTTTGAGTTATGTTAACTAATAACATAAACAAACCATACTTATGATAAATGCAATGATTATTTCACTTAATATTAAAGTTAGAGATCATAAATTATGTGTTTGTTGATTTACAAAAATTTGAGAGTGGATTTGCCTCTAAATTGTTCTTTAGTCTAATAATTTTTGAATCGCATTTTATAGTGTTAGCCTCATTTTATTTCTAGTTAACAAATCCTCTTCGACTTTGGTATAATTTGATTGAATAGATTTTTTTTAAATCATCAATTCCCCGCGGATCGACCCGTATTCGCCACGTACTTCAAGTGTACGCCGTGCGCTTGCGGTTATATTTTAATTTGAAATTTTTCGGCAAATTTCTAAATCAATAGAAATTTTGTCGACGAACAAAGCTCATTCTCATTTTGCAAACAAAGTTCTCTTTTCAATTTAACTTGATTCTATTTTAATCTAATCCCATTTCCAACTACAAATTCATTTGATCAATTATTATAAATTTCAAATTTCCAAGTTCGATTCATTCTCAGTTCACTTAAATAAATTACAAGGTCATTTCAATTTATTTCTACGTATTTGGATTTTATTTCCAAATTCAAACCATCACTCTTTTAATTTACTCTCATTTTTATTCTATACGTTTCCAGTTATATTTAATTTATTATCACTTCAAGTTAAATTTAAATTAATAACTCAAGTTCTAAATCCACTATCCATTTACCATCCAATTTAATTAACTCACAATTCAACTTCATTCTCAATTACTTCCACTTCATCCACAATTTAAGTCGAATTTAATTTATAACTTGAGTTTATTCCCAAACTTCATCATAAACTCACAATTCAACTTCTATTTAACTGTATTGAACTCCATTTACACATTTCATTAACTAATTTATTATCAATTAGTTTTTTTTTCCTACTTATAATCCAGACCTTGATTTTAACCCCAAAATCTCTTCATTTAATTTTTCTTAGGTTCAAATTTATTTTATAATTCAAGTTTGATCTTCATTTTATTTTTCAGTTCATCAAAAATATTTATTTTTGGGTTTTCTATCTCACCTTCAAATTTAACAAGTCACACTTATTGTTTGCACAATCCCATTCATTCTAGGCCTGAATATATCCTTCTTTTATTTTTAATTCAAGCCTTATGCTTATTTATAACTCAAGCATATTTTACTCCATGCATTTTTAATTCTTTTATAAGTCATTCTGATTTATTTATTCCAATTCCAATCCTTATCCAATTTATTTTCCATTTATTCACGTAAGAATTTAATTCCATTCATTAATTCAATTGAATTCTCATCCCAATTTAGTTTTACTTTAACTCAGATTTATTTAACTCAATTCGATTTCAACTTAATTCGAATACAACTGGATATTATTTTCAACTTATTTAATTAATTTCAATCCAGTTAAATTCTTATTTCCCAATCCAAGTTAATTTCATTTTTAACTTTTCACTTAAAATTTACATTCCATTATTCAAAGCTTATATTTCTTCCTGATTTAAAAATCATCTCAATTTATAGGCTTACAACCTATCTCATCAGGATTTTCAAATACCCGACTTTTGTTTTAAATTATCTTGAAATCTCCAACATTTCAAATCCCATTTCTCAAAAGTTAAACCAATCCTGGTTTTATTCCCAACAAATTTCTTTTGAGACTTTCAAATCAAACTGGTTTTCCTGAACAAATCAACTTGGCAGCAATTCATCACTTAGAAACTCGAAAATGAACATTGATGATGCTGCAGTCACCACCGAAGTTATTTTCCAGCTACTGAAGTGAATTCAATGCTATATCTCTTCCCAAAATTTATTTGAAACAATTTTCCTTTCAGTAATACCCCAAAACAACAATAATACTATTTACCTCCAAAATCTCCGGGGTTTTAAAGTTTCAAATTCTATTTAATTCAAATTTGAACTACAATGCATTTGTATAGTTTATGCTTATATAAATTTCCATTTGATTTTATTTCAAATTATAAATTACATTTATAATTCACATTTATAAATTTCATTTTATAATGAATTTATTCCCCTAAATTTTAGTTATATTTCAATTCTAGTTAAATTTTCACTTAACAATGATAATACCTTAAATATCATCATTCCTAACAACCAATTAATATCCAAGCAACCATATATTAGCTAAATAGTTTCAAAAACTATTCTTTATATCAAAATATGTTTTTGGGTAAAATTATTTCATTTACCCTTACTTAAAACAATACCGTGTCGATTGTTCTATTCAAGTGTTTAGAAACCCCTTCAATACAGTTGCGCAGACTGTGTCGATGAAGGTTTATATGCCACTCAATAAATCAATCAACATAATATTAAAACAATTTATATTCACTAACAAATACGCGCTCATATCTATTAATACACTCAAACTCATTATAGAGTACTATAGACTCTATTTTATGAGTAATTCCCACCGGAGCCAAGGTTATCACCAACCTAAGCTCTGATACCAAATGTAACGACCCGCAAATCCGTACCCCTTGAGTCAACACTATCCTACCTAAATCAACTCAATTTGCATAGAAATACAAACCATCTGGGTTAAAGAAGAAGAGGTAAAAGAAGAAAATAGAAAACAACATCAGAATCTAACCATCGCAGCGGAGTAAAATATAATAAATAATAAATAATCTTTACTGAAAATCAAATTATCTGTTTACATACTACATCATCAGAGTACATCAGTCACAGCTCAACATCATATCATACAAATGGATACATAGCAACTCAATACAGCGGAATATATATATATATATATATATATATATATATATAAGTACGGGAGTACATATCGCCCTCATGCTCGACTCCTGAGCTCCATAGCATCATATACTGTATCCTATAATACTCGGTCTGACCCGAGCATTACAGTTAAATAACACCCGAGTCAGTCTAGAATACCAGCGTGAGAAAATCACACCCAATTAATTTTTAAAGTTTCCAAAATCCTTTGAAAACAAAAGCATCTCGTAAGACCACGACACAAATAAACATGTCGGGTTTTTACCTTACGATAGCTAAAACATTTTTTTATAGAAATCCTCTGATATTATAATAGGGTCTGGTCTATATACAAATACTTATAAAATAGCCGAAATTGTTACATCTATTAAATTCCAGCTAATAGCCACAAAAGTGGGTAATACAAACAAAACTCGTACAAGGCTCGTAGGGAGAATGGATTTCCAACTAATGACTAGGCACTGGGGTACCACCTGTCACAGTACGGGGCCTAGATCACCGTACCGAGGAGTACGCCCGCTCCCCTGCAACACAAGGCCGGGACTATCCCTTACTGGATAATCCTGAGTGAGATCACCCCGCGGTTGGGATCAGCAACCGTCCACTAAACCGAAATAAAAAGGGACATCTAGACTGGAATGACCTCACCCTGCTTGGGTGCTACCCACCTAGCCTTGCTGCATAACCCCTGATTTTCAGTCATTCCCATTTGATGAGGCTTGAGGCTAAGCGTTACCTTTATAGAATATATCTCTTAGAATGCCCATCGTCCACCTGACGATGTTTCGCAAGCATTCATTCATACAAGTCCGTCTCGGGTTCGAACGGAACCGAAGGCACTATTCCTACTACATCCATTTTGGAAATATCCTCAGGATTAGTAGCGACCAGCCCTTGCACTTCACTGCTCCATCTTCGAATCCAAAATCGTTTTCACGAAACGTATAAACCGGATCGAAGTGGTTTTCGAGAAATAAATCTCGATTCCGGTCTCTTCGAAACGATCAACGCATTTGTCCAATATTGATAGTCGGTTATTTAACTAACAATTATACTCACAAAACAACCATCAACCAATAAATAATTTTCCAAATTATTTATTTACTTCAAAAATATCTTCACCAGATATATTTCTATTTTCAATCCTTTGACAACAGTTTCAAAACCATCTTTCTTTTCAAAATAAACTTTCCAAATATTTTCTATCTTCTCTGAAATCACCAAGCGCAAAACTAGATTTTAAAAATAAATTTTAAAACACTTTACTTTGAAATATTTTTTTTTTAAAACATTTAAATTAAAACTACCTTAATAGTTTGTTAAAAATACATATATGAATATTTGAAAATAAAGTTACTTAATAAATATAAAACTAGATTTTCGCTTTTACAAAACAAAACACCAAATCACTTTTTAAATAATTACTGCTATAATAAAACAAAAGGAAATACTTACTTTAGACTTCAAATATTAGAAATAATAATTTTTTTCAGACCATACCTTTTAAAACAATTTCAAAACTATTAACTTATATTTAAAAATTTACTTTGAAAACGTACTAGGTTATCTAGGAAGAATTCCAACTTCAATCACTTAAATCAATTTTCCAAATTGATGCCCAATTCATTCCATTTGAAATAAATTTCTCTACTTATCAGTTTATCTCCAAATTTCATTAATTATAGACTTTATATTTATTATTATTACTTTCCGTTTGATTTTATACCATTTAACTGAAATATACCAATTTCAGCTCCTTTCAAATTCCTTCTTTATTCTTTTCAATAAATTGAATCTTAAATTTTAAATAAATGTTTTATTCCTTTAACATAATAACACTAAAATTTAAAATTCATTAATCTTCTGATTATTCAAATTTCCCTTACTAAACTTAAGATTTATTATTAGAATTTTAAAAGGGCACTTTATTTCCTTTCCCAATTGATTCTTCAATTCATTCAAATTTCTATAATTATTTTACTTACAGGTTCACTTCTTTTATTATCTTTCCAAATCCAATTTATATATTTTGGTAATTCATCACACCCAATATATATCCAATCAAATTATACCATCCAATATTCCAATATATTCAACATTGAATAACAAGTAATCTCAACAGAGAATATTAAATAATAAATGTTGAGGGATCCAGTTGGATCCCTCCAACCTGTTTTCCCTGCATCCACAGACATTAGCATCACATAATATACCAAATTCAAATTATACCATACTATATCACATCAATCAATTATTTAAATTTAAACATTTAAATTTTAAATGCAGCTGAGTGAGATTAACTCACCTTTGATTTTTAATTTGCAATCCAATTCCATCACGATCATTATCTCCCAATTTTAACCTTGAATAAACATTGGATGATTTTTATTAACATTCGAATAAATCGAATAATTTGATTTCCATTTATCAATTCAATTCCCAATGATTTTTATGTTAAAGCAAACTAGCAAATTAAAATACGTAAGCGTATATTTATTTCATTTTGAAATCTTTATATATATATATATAGATATACATACTTATAAGAAATAATTTATATAGATATCAATCTAACTTCGCATAACTGTAAAACGTTTTTTTTTAAAAAAATCCATATATATATTTTCATACCTTACCTATTATATATATATATATATATATATATATATATATATAATAGACACCCTATTTTACTCTTATATTGAAATCAAGATATTCATGTGTAATAATTAATTTCTGGGCTAATTAATTTTTTTTCCAACACCTGCCTTCATATTTTTTTTCTGTCCACTTTTATAAAATAAAACATGTCTGGGTATCTATGTGTATATATATATAATTTAACTTAAAACAGAATCCACATCTTCTGTAAATATATATATATTTTTCTTTTCTGTTTATATATATAAATTTAAGTTAAAATAGGAGAAATCAAATTGAGAATACCTCAAAATTGCCATCACTCGGTCGAGTTCCCCCATGAAACGCGAAGACTTCAACCACAACACGAGAAATCTTCCACCCTCACCACGTCGCGCCGCGACCTATCATTAATCGCGAGCTTCAACGATTAGTCGCGAACCCAAATCGAGCCTCATATGAGCGTCGCCACAGATAGGGTGAGCATTCCTGGCGCAAACGCGATGCCCTAAATCTCGTTAGCGCAAGCACGCCCCTCTTGCTTCACTCAATCGATCGACCTGTTAACAATCTCGGTCGCCATTGTAGTGAAAAGGGTTCGGCTAATTTGGATTTCGACTTGAAGAATACAGCTTCGTCAATTATTATTTTTCTGGTCTTTGATTTTTATTTATTTTTTTAACTGATTGAATCGAATGAAAAGGGTTCGGCTAATTTTTTTTTAGAAGAAGAGAATGAAAAATTGAACAGGAAGAGGAAGAATTATATAGTTCAACCATCACTCTCTCGCTTGAACTGATTTCATTTGAAATAAGGAGGAAGGATATACGCGATTTAACAGAGCGGCTTCAATTAGATTCTAGCTTCTAAAGGAAGACATAGAATACATGATGAAATTGGTCGGCTGGGATGAAAGGATTTCGGCTGATGTGAAAAGAATTTTGACCGGTGAAAAGATGCAGGATATTTTAATTAAAACGATTAATTATTTCGAATCGTTTATACCTCGTACGATCACACGTTAATTCCGAGAGCTACGAAATTTGAAATCCGGTAATAATTCAATATTACGGACTCAATGGAACTGATTTCGTCAAATTCCGAGACTGTGCCTCGGAAGGCTATTTTTAAATTCAATTTAAACGATATAAATTTCAAACTTTACCAAACCATTTTTAAATTTGATTTCATCACTTCTATTCTCTTCAATATTATCAATATAAGTTTTATAAGCCTTCAATTTATTTTCAACAGGCTTAAAATTCTAGATTCAACATTTTTCTCAACTTCTAATTATTAAATTCTATTATTCAATTATCAAATAAATAGCGATATTTGAAATTCAAGTTGAAATTATTATCTTGAATATTTAAAATCAATTAAATATCCCGATTTTAAATGCTCAAAAATTCCGGGTCGTCACACTTAAGTGCTCAACACAAGTTAGAACTGTATTTTAGTAGCCAAGTTAGGACTGCATAAATCATGATACTTTTCGTTTTTTAATATAAGATTAAAAAATATTTCTTTTTCTTACAAAAATGATGTAAGAACAAGAATAAATTAACTTTGAAGATTTAATTTATTTTCAATAAAGCTTTTTGCACCTTCTCTCTTTTCCACTATATTCCGCTTTATCCCAGCTACAACTTTCTGCACATCTACCACTATATGACCACTAAGTGCTTTAATTGCACAGATTATAACGAACTTTAATTACTTGCCAACACAATACCATTGGTGATATAGTTCACTCACTGAAATTTATCTGTCCTCTTCCATTTCTCCCTTTTTATCTTTATTTTAGGAGGTCAGTGTAGTAGATGAAGTGGGCAAGGCAAGGTATTTGGAGGAGGTGATTTGGTGCAATAGATATTTATTTTACTTATAATTATTCCTCTATGTACTTTAAATTATATAATATATATCAATCAGACTCATATATTTTCATTTGGAGACATTATTGTACGGGCCACATTGATGTTGAGACCGTTATCTGCTATTATTATTTCCATACTTATATTTTATTTCCTTCCACCATGATCTGAAGGTGTAAAATGTTCCAAGTTTATAATTGTCATTGTACCATGTAATCCCATAAAAACCTAATAGCTCATAATTTTTAGCGCAATGCTAGTTTCAAACATCATTCTAGGCTTTGACCAGTGTGTCCGAAGGTGTAGGTTGTCACAAGTAAAAAACTATTTCTTAGTACTTCTTAAATACTTAAGGATGATTTTAGCCGTTGTTCAATGATTTTCTTCCGAATTTGACTAATATCGATTAACAGCATCAGTGTAAAAAATACATCTAGCCTGGTATATAACATAACATACATGATGGATATTATTGTAAATGCATAAGGAATTATTACTCATGCGCCTTCTCTCCTCATACTTAGATGGGAAGTCCATCTTATAAATAACAATTTCATGCTGCATTTGAAAATTTCCATGCTTAGAGTTCTCTATACCAAATCTTCTTAGTACAGTATCTATGTCATTGATTAGGACAACCCAATACCTTTTAGATCTATCTCTATAGATTTTTGTATCAAGTTTAAAGGATGCATCTTCCAAATCTTTCATTGAGAAATTATTGGACAAAAATTGTTTCATTGCCTGTAATATTGGCACCTCATTACCAATCAATAGTAAGTCATCAATGTATAAAACTAGGAATGTTATAACACTATTTTTTTATTTCCAATATATGTATGCTTACTCTATGTTTTGACCACAAGCAAATAATTTGATTATCTTGTCAAAACATTTAGTCCAATTTCTATATTTTTCTTAAGACCATAATTTAATCTTAAGATCTGCATGCGTTATAAGGATTCTCACTAACTTCGAAACCTTGTAGGTGTGATATATAAACTATCTCTTCTAAACAACCGTTTTGAAACACAGTTTTGACATCGATCTGCCATTTTTCATAGTTATAGTAAGAAGCGACTACAAGTAGAATTTGAAATGATTTAAGCATAGCGACTGAAGAAAAACATTTGTCATAATTAACACCTTGTACTGGATGAAAACTGTTCCTCATCAACTTTTCTTTATATGTCCCGACCTTTCCAACTGCACTGATATTTTTCATAAAGATCCGCGTGAAGTCGATGGGTTTCCTCCCTTCGGGTACATTCTACAAAATCAAAACTTTGTTTTTTATACATGGAATCCATTTTTAATTTCATGGCATCAAGCCAGAAGGCTGAATCTTTACTCTCGGTATATGAGGGGATTATCATTATAAATGAAGAATCCTCTTTCTCGTTATCAAGAAGAAACTCATACTATCTCTATGGTGTGCGAGATAACATATTTTACCTTCTTATATGTTGTACGTCTTGTACGGATGTTGAATTATTATCTAAAAACTCAGTCTCTATGGAAGTTTCTTGGATCTCATTTAAGTTTATTTACTGCCACTAATTTCTCAAGAGAGTGATTATTTTTCCAAAAAGGCATGTCCTAAAATGAGCACATTTTTTCCTCGGCGTTATAAAATACATAATGCATTTCCTGGCACACCAATTCAATGTCTAAAGATGACATTTGAACTCATATCATGCCAAGAAGTATGAACTATAGGGTTTGATAGTTTATATCGTACAAAGATAAATAAAAATTTATATATTCTTTTATTACAGATCTTATAGTGGAAGGAATAAAGTAGAAGTAATTGAAAGAACCATATTATCTCTATTTTAAATTAACCATCATCCACATAAGAAACAGCTAAACAAAGTCCTGATAATATCCAACTGGAAATACAATAAGTAACCGATTAACAAATGTAATATGATACATATGTAATGGTTATAAATAAAATAACTTCAAAGCTCTTAGTCACCTTATTCATGTATCTTACTTCCTATTGTCACACCACGCTGCCATCCTATCAACCTATAAGTAGGTATAAATAGGAAAAACCAAAGGGGCTAAAACAAAGTCTAGGGAATTAGATGTATTACTAGTGGCATGGTGTTAATAGGCATATATATTATCATTTATAATAGACACAACCTAAGAGTGTTTATTTGTATGCGTTCACTGCATTTAACAAATAAAATATATGGTAATAACTCATAATATATCTAAGTTCGATAGTAGCCTGCAAGGATCTGTGCCTAAAGGTTAAGACTTACAAAAACTAGGTAAACCTAGCAACGTCAACTATATAGTCTCAATGGTAAATTACCTATACAAAATTGTACCCCGAGTATACAATCCTAATGGTAAACCGCCTAACTATACTTTGAGTAAACAATTCTATGGTAAACTACCTAACTATACATTAATTTGACAATCTTAGCGGAAAACCTTCTAAGGCACACAATTAGTATAAAGTCTCAATGGATATCTGTCTATCGAAGCATCTAGTATACAATGTCGATGGTAACCCTGCCTGCACTCTACAACATTCAACCGATAGCATACAAGGGTTGATAAACAATTTGACTTCTCGCGTAGGTACATCCACCCAAACGATGTAAATCCTACTAACACAGATATATACATTCTTCTCATAATCCGTAAGTTAAAAAAATGCAATTATGATACTACATTAACAATAAGGGCACCTAATTATGGCACAATCACACGTATCATTGAGTATCACTTTATGCATCATCATGAAGCTATGTGGATTGCAAGCAATAACTAGGCGAGAAACAAATTTGCAAAACATCTCTACTTGGCCTGCACTAGGCCCAAGTTCAACTTGGCTACATGTTGGTTTCTAATCGACTAGGAAATGTCACCAGTCAATTGGTATGAGGCGATTGGAACTTTTCCTAGTCGACTATATGCCTATAAAAGGCACCAACCTGCTTTTTTAATCATTTGGAGCGTCATTTCCAATTGACTTAAACTTCATTACTTTCTCTGCCACTTTCCTGCCCTTTTTCCAATTGATTAGAACTTTTCCTAGTCGATTCCTCGCTTGTAACATACATTCCAATTCTCTAGATTTCATCATTCCAATCGTTTTGTTACTATTTCTTCCTATCTTATTCCCAAATTTCAAATATGGTGTAGGATTCATTTTAGATTCATTCTATAGGATATTCATACTTACTAGCATCATATAATATATTCCAAAGGTTGCAAATTCATTCAATTCGAGTGTAATTCACTTCCAATGTAAATATTGCTATTCAATCATATAAGCTACACTATGGTTCATATATTTACAAGGTTAAACTCTATTCATCTTTAATGGTTATAGAATTATCTTATCAGTCCTTTCTGTAATGCATTATATGAACTATACATGTTTCAAACTAATCCAAATTAACTCTCTCCAATCCATATTGACTTTATTATCAAAGCGATAGTGTTGGGCTTTCTAAGTTATCAAATTCATATAAATTATCAACTAGAATCATTACATCAGTTTTTGATTCATGTTTCAAAACATAAATAGATGTATAAAGAAAATTTAATGCATATACAATAACATAACCATTTTATAGATAACCTAACTTACCTCAATTTGCTGCTTCGATTAACTTTCGTGTAGAACTTCTAAATTCCCTCCTATAATTTGATTTGATTTAGCCCCCTCCTTTTATTTGATTTCCTAAGGTTTGGATCTGATTTCCTTCCCTTTTTTATTTATTTTGTTTTTAAGGTTTTGTTTTAGAATTGAAGACTATGGATTTCTTGAGTTTTGGTTAAGCTGCAGCTATAGGATGAAGGAAAATGAAAAATAGGTTGAATTAGGGGCATAAACTTCCCTTACATAGGCATAAATACTGAAATTCTCCCATGACCCACTTGGGCCTTGGCTGTATCTGCCATAAAATGCACGATATGGTAAACTATCCATATCTTCTTCATTCATTGTCATTTACTGATGTTTTATATATGAATTTGAGCTAGAAAAATATACTTAACGCAATGGAAAAGTCAAATTTCTAAATTTCTTCATTTGTAAAATTTTAATTTCTTAATTTTTTGTAAAATTACCAAAAAAATCAATGGTGTTACATTCTTCCCATTAAAAGAATTTTGTCCCTAAAATTTCAAGAGATGGAAAAATACAACTCGTTGGCTCAACCATACAATAGCAACTATATGTATGTGCAATACATACACTCAAACCATACCACACACAAAGGAAATCCAAAGAATTCATGAAAAACATACCAGATTACTAACATTTCTTGTGATATAAGATATGATACCCATAGGGAGACCATTAAAGTCTAGGTATGAAATTTAATGTGTAGCAATGGCAAAATAAGTTTAAATAAATAATATGCATCCATCAGATCAACACATGTCATGGATACGACATGTTATCAATGCATAAATATGGCTAACGTTGTGACGCCCCACCTCTATACCCACGCTAGCCAAGAACACTACGGTGTAATGCTGTCAACTAGCACGGAGAATAAGGCTGTTGAGGACCGACCATCTGTATAATTGCTTTGCGCGAGTACCGATATGCCATATAATATACAACTTGCATTCTTTTCAAGAGGAAATCCGACATACCGACACAAACTCAAAGCTACTACACAGTGGCTATAATGTCTTTAGAAACAAATATAGAAATAAACATAACATAAATCAGTCACAGATAATTCATATCACAAAGGTGGAAATAGATATGAATATATATAACACTTAAAAGTGTTCATCAGAGTAGTGGTCAACAAGATCCACACTAACACAAAAGAAATAGCTATCAGTGCTGTACAAAAGAATATGGGTACAACCATGAGTCTATATCTCAAGTGTATACAACAAAAACTACTAATCTAAGTAGTTAGCCAAAAGTTAAGGTAATGATCCTGGATGAGAAGTCAAGCAGAAGCACCTGTAACATCTCGGTCTGACCCAAGTATTATTTAATAAGAAAATAATAAACAGATCAGTCTAGCTATAAATATCAGATGAAATGATATAGAATAAGAGATATGACTAAACGTATAATAATCACAATGCCAAGTTGTGATAAATAAGTAATTGAAAATCAACAAGAGATTAATCAATATCACAAAAATCTTCTCAAAGATCAAAGGAATGTCATACTCCTTATTTCATTCACCAAACCATATATATTGACAATTATATCAATGTCAATCACAAAAGTCAATGACACGCAAATTCACCAATGCACAAATATTGATAAAACTTATCAATGAAAATCACAAAAATTGGTGAAGCACAAATCCCAGAAATCATCAATAGAAATCCAGAAATCACAAAAAAGGGGGGAAGGCCTATCACAAACGAGAGCATAAAGCTCACCAACACGTGTATCACAAACGGAACGCTAATTCCATGGTTGCTAACCATCACAAATTGAGCCGAAGCTCCACAAACGGCCCGAAGACCATGGGTTGCTACCCCACCAATTTGAGTCGAAACTCCACAAAACGGGGTTTAGTCTCCCTCGCAGACAAAGAGACATCGCACATTGCTAGTCTAAATCACCAAAAATGATCGTCATGATCATCAAGAAGTGTTAATTACAATAAGCTAGTAAATATATGAGCTTAGCATCATGTCCCATAACCACCGGCTTAACTTAAATATTTACGAACAAATTGTAGATCTCCACTAGAAAATTGTCACAAGAGATTCAATCGAATAAGTCCAAGAATTAACCGACGAAATATACGCAAGCGTTTCATACCACTCGTTTTACTAAGACGTTTAATTAGATTTCTCATACGAGTGAGGTAAAGGCTTGTATATACTAATAGGTTGGAAAACGGTTTTATAAACGAGTTTGATATTGAAAATAGAGTTTAAATAATCTTTGATAAAGAGTTTGAATATTTACTACTAGTATAGAAATCTTTGTATTTCAAAGTGACAATGCACAAAGATGATTGTAGCAACAATCAATCACCAAAATTCACATACGAAGACGTGAATTAATTCCAAAGAAATCGATATCAAATCCATCAAAGTAGATACTTCCAAAAATTCCAAAATAGAAGTCATCATAGTCGTAAAGTGATAAAAACAACTAGGAATCAAAACGAATCGATATAAATTGGAAACCAAGCAAAACTAGGCTCAAATAGGCATAGCAGACAAAAAGAAGCAGGTCAGTCGACTGACTCACTGAGTTCAGTCGACTGATCACAGTCCCAAAAAAACTCTCGGGATGCAGGTCAGTCGACTGAACTCAGTGACTGACTCACTGAGTTCAGTCGACTAATCACAGTCCCAAAAAAACTCTCAGGATGCAGGTCAGTCGACTGAACTCAGTGAGTCAGTCGACTGACTGTAGTAAACAGAGCCCCTTAGGGCTCTGCAGGAAGCCTTTATACGGCTTATTAGCTACAGCCAGTCGACTGGCCTAGAAATCCAGTCGACTGACTGGAGCTAAGGCATTTTTTCTTCCTTTGCACAAGATGTGCAAACCCAACCAATTCACAACCGAATTCGAGCAATGGCGCTAGGGGTTTATGCCAATCGACTACCCGGCCCTTAAGGCTCTTCGACGCGTCACCAAAACATGTTAAGATATCCATAAAAGGAGTTTCATAGATTTTGGTTTCAAAACACCAAAAATTGGAATATACACCAAATCAATTCAAACCAAAATCAAATGCACATGAATATGTGTTAGGAATTCATACCTAACAATCGAAGATAATCATAGACATAGATGTGGGATAAAAATCTCACCTTTTCATAAAATCAATGTAGAAGAGGCTTGAAAACAAGGGGAGAATCAGCCACTCTTCAACACAACCCAAATGAGCTTGAATCTATGCTCAAAAGAAGGATATTCCCAAAGTTAGGTTTAGGAATTTTTGAAATTCAAGAGAAAAGGAGTTGGAGAAGGTGAAGAGAAGGATTACCAATGGGTTCTCTTGGATTTGGAGCTAGAAGTTGATTTGCAAATAGAAAACTAGGGCTTGAGTTTTAATTTCCCATTCCACTCACCATTAATCTCTTTAGAACTGAAAAGTAGAGGAAGAGAGAGTGAAATGAAGAGGGGGTTTCAATTTGGGGTATTAAGTTAGAACATTGGGCTGAACCCAAACCCAAAGTGAAAAAGGTCAAATTTTTAGCTAGCTCCAAACATATCAATGTTTATACTTAAAAAGATCACAAACGTCATTTTGAACTCAATGGAAGTGGTCTCAAGTACTAATTAGACCGTATGCAAAAAGTAACTTTTTGGACTGTAATCCGACTAACGATAAAATATTTAAATAAAATATTTAAATACTCAATCGTAAAATATGCGGGTTGTTACAGACTCCCCTCCTTAAAGAAATTGCGTCCTTGCAATATTTAAGAAGAAAATATATAGTAACAACCATGGAAGCATATTCAACACAAAAGAAATTTGAAATAAGAAGTTCACCTCAAAGAGCACGAGAAAGTAAGTCCGGATGTGTTCGTTCGATGAATTCTCTAGATTCCCAAGAGCAATCCTTAGGATTTGAGGATCATTGAATTTTAACAAGTGGAACATCTTTATTCCGAAGGCGCTTGACCTCTGAAGCAATAATACGAATAGGATGTTGCTCGTAAGTTAAATTAGATGAAACTTCAATTTCTCCCATAACACCGGGCTCAAGAATAGAATCGGGATCCCGAAGGCATTTCCGTAATTGAGAAACATGAAACACGTCATGCATAGAAGAAAACTGAGCCGGTAATGTAAGGCGATAAGCCATGGAACCAATACGTTCAGTGATAGGAAATGGCCCAATATATCGAGGTGCTAATTTTCTCGATCGACTGAAACGTACAACACCTTTCATAGGTGACACACGAATAAACACAAAATCTCCCACAAAAAATTCTAATTTCCTTCTTCGGTTATCGGCATAGGATTTTTGTCTACTTTGGGCTTCTTTCATCCTATGACGAATAAGATCAATCTTTTCTATGGAATCACGAATAAAACCTGGACCTAAAACCAGCTTCTCACCGGCCTCAAGCCAACAAGAAGGAGATCGACATGGCCTTCCATAGAGTGCCTCGAAAGGTGCCATACCAATACTAGATTGGAAGCTATTATTATAGGAAAATTCAACAAGTGAAATATGATCTTCCCAACTTCCACCAAAATCAAGAACACATGCACGAAGAAGATCTTCAAGAGTTTGATTCACACGCTCGGTTTGTCCATCGGACTGGGGATGATAGGCGGTGCTAAAATTAAGCTTCGTTCCCAAAGCTTTTTGAAGACTCTTCCAAAATCCACTAGTAAACAATGGATCACGATCACTAACAATAGAAGTAGGAACTCCATGCAATTTAACAATTTCTTTGATCAAACCGAACGGGAATGGAATGGGCGAATTTAGTGAGTCTATCAACTATCACCCATAAGCTATCATGACCCGAATGAGAACGGGGAAGGCCGCCAACGAAATCCATGGAAATTTGATCCCACTTCCAAATTGGAACGTCTAAAGGTTGTAATAACCCACCGGGCCTTTGATGTTCGCCTTGACTAGTTGGCAAGTCATGCGACACTTAACAAAGTTAGCAATATCAGATTTCATTCCCTCCCAATAATAAAGCCGCTTCATATCCGCGTACATTTTACTACTACCGGGATGAATGGTAAATTTCAAACGATGAGAATCTTCTAAAATATCTTTAAGAAGATCACTAATATTTGGCACGATAAGTCTACCAAATTTCCGAATGCCACCACGAGAATCGATATCAAAGTCTTTCAAACCTTCAATATCAATTTTAACCTTAACATTTTGGCCAAGAAGAGCCAATTCAGGATCTATCCCTTGAGCTTCAAGAATGCGGTCTAAAAGAGAAGGATGAGCCTCAAGGCTACATAAAACAAGTGATGAGCATAAATCGGATACGCGCTCTCGAATCTTACAAGTGGATAAAATCTCGAGATTGTCCCATTCAGATATCATCATAGAAACAACCGCTTGTTGCTTGCGACTAAGCGCATCGACGACGCGATTTCCCTTTCCGGGAGTATAAAGGATGTCAGGATCATAAGATGCAAGGAACTCGAGCCAACGCTGTTGACGCAAATTAAGTTCCTTCTGAGATAATAAATACTTCAAAGACTTATGATCAGTATAAAGAACAAATTTCTCTCCTAAAAGATAATGACGCCAAATCCGAAAGGGCGAAAACAATAGCCGCGAGCTCTAAATCATGAGTAGCGTATCTAGTCTCGGCTGGCTTCAATTGCCTAGAAGCATAAGCAATAACACGTTCTTTTTGCATAAGAATGGCACCCAAACCAACGCGACTAGCATCGGTATAAACAATAAAATCTTGGTTCCCTTCGGGAATAACAAGAATAGGAGCATCGGAAAGGAGTTCTTTTAATCTCTGAAAAGAAGTCTCACATTTGTACGACCAAATGTATTTAACACCTTTCTTCGTTAAGCTAGTGAGAGGCACGGCAATCTTAGAAAAGTCTTTGATAAAACGACGGTAATAACCCGCCAATCCAAGAAAACTACGAATCTCTGTCACTCTCCGATCTCTTCTAATCTTGAATCGCTTCAATCTCTGAAGGATCCATGGAAATTCCGGATTCGGAAATAATATGACCGAGAAACTTCACACGAGATTGTCAAAAGTGGCATTTAGAAAACTTTGCCTTTAATTGATTACTCCTAAGAGTTTCCATCACAATCCGAAGATGCTTTTCATGCTCCTCCTCGGTTTTAGAATACACAAGAATATCATCAATAAAGATGAGAACAAATCGATCGAGGAAGTCTTTGAAAACTCGATTCATTAGGTCAACGAAATAAGCCGGAGCATTCGTTAAACCGAATGGCATAACAAGCCATTCATAAGATCCATATCGAGTACGGAACGATGTCAAAGGAATGCTAGCCTCTGCAATACGAAGCTGATGAAAACCGAGGCCAAGTCCAATTGTGAAAAGACTTTAGCACCACTAAGTTGATCGAATAGATCATCAATCCGAGGTAAAGGATATTTGTTCTTGATAGTAAGATCATTAAGCTTGCGGTAGTCAACACAAAGCCTAAGTGTGCCATCGGATTTCTTCACAAAAATAGCCGAAGCTCCCCAAGGCGAGGAACTAGAGCGAATAAATTGCTTCGTTTCCAAATCAGATAATTGTATGCGCATCTTCTCATTTTCTTTATTGGATAAACGATAAGGATGACGAGTAATAGGTTGAGCTCCAGGGGTAAGATTAATCCCGAACTCAATTTCTCGCTTAGGTGGTAATCCTAAAACGGGCTCAAATATGTCGAAAAATTCACGAACAACATGAATAAGAGAAATGACGTCTTCCTCATCATCATTATCATCATCATGAGGATTTAAAGAATACAAAGATGCAGATAAAGTGGAATCCAAATCTTTGAGAATAATAGAAATCTGCTCAATAGATTGAGGATGTCGAATATGAATAGTCCGCTCAGGACATAGGATATGAGCTTCATAACGGTTAAGCCAATCCATTCCCAAAATCATTCCAAAGCCTAAGTAACGCATGTCATGCAAATCGGCTAGGAAAGAAAAATCACAGAAAATAATCTCGACATCTTCACAAAGCAAACTAAGAGTTGAGGATCCACCAACTGAATTCGAAATTCTCAAAGAAGTCATTAAAGCAACAACACTTAAGAAAAAGTATCAACAAGTTCTTTTGAAATAAAAGAATGGGATGCACCCGTATCAAAAAGAACTCGAATAGGTTGATCACGAAATATAATAATGCCATCAAGGATAGAATGAGACATACCTTGATTACGAGATGTGTTGCCAGGGGCTTAAGCAACATTTAACCTTCCCTCCTTCTTGCCCTCAAGCTTGGGGCATGAAGATATAACATGGCCGAGACTTTTGTAGTAGCGACAAGCGAGGGCCTTCGAACACTTATTTGAATAATGGTCCTTTGAACCACAATTATAGCATTCTCCACGACCAAAGGAAGAAGTCTTTGCCACAGGGGTTGCTTGCTTCCCCTTTTTGTTGGGATAAGGACCTTTGAATTTGCTAGGCCTTTTCTTGTTGTTGTTGAAGTTTGGTTTGAAACCCACCACTTCAACATCACTTTCCCTATCCGCCTCTTCAAGACGAAGAGGATATCAATGAGTTGGTCGAAAGAAACTTCTAATTTTAGAAGTAATGGCTTCTTGAGATTTTTTTTAAGCCATAGACAAATCTCTGGTTCTTCTTCAATGGGGTGTTGATGTACTCAACCCCATATTTAGAGAGAGATTCAATAGACGCGACATACTCTGTCACAGAAGATTCACCTTGAACAAGGTCAATAAAACGGCGAGCCAAAGTCACCTTCTCAGCTTCTGGCACAAACTTTAATTCGAAACGTGCCCGGAATTGCTCCCAGGTGAGATCCGTTTCATGAATTTCGAAAATAAGAAGTTCGTACCAGTCCAATGCTCTTTCTCGGAGCATACTAGAAGCCACCTGAACACGGTGAAGATCGACGAGATTCATGCGAATGAAGATTCGATCGCAGGTCCTCAACCAAGCCTGGACCTCGATGATAGTTTCAGAACCTTTAAATGGCTTCCCACCCAGGTTGGTGTAATCATTGCACAAACGTGCAAACCCAGATTTAGGGTGAGTAGGTTTCGGATTAGAACCAGCTGCTTGAGCATTCGTGACAAGGTCAAGAAGTTGCTGGGTAGTCATAAAAACTCCATCTTGGGGTGGAGCACTAGATGGTCCAGCTCAGGGACGACCAGGTCTAACCATTTCTCTTCCTTAAGAAAGAAAGAAGAGAAAGAAGAAGATTATTCACTAATGAATATCAAGCAATCTTGCTAGATAAAATAAGGAATCATAAAGGATACAGGATGAATCGGTACGACGACTCGAATTAATCCTATGACATAACTCCTAAGGTGGACTTAGGACGGTGATCCTTGTTAAATTATTCTACATTGTTTTGAAGTTTGGCTCTGATACCAAGCTGTGACGCCCCACCTCTATACCCACGCTAGCCAAGAACACTACGGTGTAATGCTGTCAACTAGCACGGAGAATAAGGCTGTTGAGGACCGACCATCTGTATAATTGCTTTGTGCGAGTACCGATATGCCAGATAATATATAACTTGCATTCTTTTCAAGAGGAAATCCGACATACCGACACAAACTCAAAGCTACTACACAGTGGCTATAATGTCTTCGGAAACAAATATAGAAATAAACATAACACAAATCAGTCACAGATAATTCATATCACAAAGGCGGAAATAGATATGAATATATATAACACTTAAAAGTGTTCATCAGAGTAGTGGTCAACAAGATCCACACTAACACAAAAGAAATAGCTATCAGTGCTATACAAAAGAATATTGGTACAACCATGAGTCTATATCTCAAGTGTATACAACAAAAACTACTAATCTAAGTAGTTAGCCAAAAGTTAAGGTAATGATCCTGGATGAGAAGTCAAGCAGAAGCACCTATAACATCTCGGTCTGATCCGCGTATTATTTAATAAGAAAATAATAAACGGATCAGTCTAGCTATAAATATCAGATGAAATGATATAGAATAAGAGATATGACTAGACGTATAATAATCACAATGCCAAGTTGTGATAAATAAGTAATTGAAAATCAACAAGAGATTAATCAATATCACAAAAATCTTCTCAAAGATCAAAAGGAATGTCATACTCCTTATTTCATTCACCAAACCATATATATTGACAATTATATCAATGTCAATCACAAAAGTCAATGACACGCAAATTCACCAATCCACAAATATTGATAAAACTTATCAATGAAAATCACAAAAATTGGTGAAGCACAAATCCCAGAAATCATCAATAGAAATCCAGAAATCACAAAAAAGGGGGGAAGGCCTATCACAAACGGGATCATAAAGCTCACCAACACGTGTATCACAAACGGAACGCTAATTCCATGGTTGCTAACCATCACAAATTGAGCCGAAGCTCCACAAACGGCCCGAAGACCATGGATTGCTACCCCACCAATTTGAGTCGAAACTCCACGAAATGGGGTTTAGTCTCCCTCGCTGACAAAGAGACATCACACATTGCTAGTCTAAATCACCAAAAATGATCGTCATGATCATCAAGAAGTGTTAATTACAGTAAGCTAGTAAATATATGAGCTTAGCATCATGTCCCATAACCACCAGCTTAACTTAAATATTTACGAAAAAATTGTAGATCTCCACTAGAAAATTGTCACAAGAGATTCAATTGAACAAGTCCAAGAATTAACCGACGAAATAAACGCAAGCGTTTCATACCACTCGTTTTACTAAGCCGTTTAATTAGATTTCTCATACGAGTGAGGTAAAGGCTTGTATATACTAATAGGTTGGAAAACGGTTTTATAAACGAGTTTGATATTGAAAATAGAGTTTAAATAATCTTTGATAAAGAGTTTGAGTATTTACTACTAGTATAGAAACCTTTGTATTTTAAAGTGACAAAGCACAAAGATGATTGTAGAAACAATCAATCACCAAAATTCACATACGAAGACGTGAATTAATTCCAAAGAAATCGATATCAAATCCATCAAAGTAGATACTTCCAAAAATTCCAAAATAGAAGTCATCATAGTCGAAAAGTGATAACAACAACTAGGAATCAAAACGAATCGATATAAATTGGAAACCAAGCAAAACTAGGCTCAAATAGGCATATCTGACAAATAGAAGCAGGTCAGTCGACTAACTCACTGAGTTCAGTTGACTGACCATAGTCCCAAAAAAACTCTCGGGATGCAGGTTAGTCGACTGAACTCAGTGATTCAGTCGACTGACTGTAAATAGAGCCCCCTAATGCTCTGCAGGAAGCCTTTTTACTGCTTATTAGCTACAGCCAGTCGACTGGCCTAGAAATCCAGTCCATTGACTGGAGCTAAGGCAGTTTTTCTGCCTTTGCACAAGATGTGCAAACCCAACCAATTCATAACCGAATTCGAGCAATGGCGCTAGGGGTTTATGCCAATCGACTACCCGGCCCTTAAGGCTCTTCGATGCGTCACCAAAACATGTTAAGATATCCATAAAAGGATTTTCATAGATTTTGGTTTCAAAACACCAAAAATTGGAATATACACCAAATCAATTCAAACCAAAATCAAATGCACATGAATATGTGTTAGGAATTCATACCTAACAATCGAAGATAATCACAGACAAAGATGTGAGATAAAAATCTCACCTTTTCACAAAATCAATGTAGAAGAGGCTTGAAAACAAGGGGAGAATCAACCACTCTTCAACACAACCCAAATGAGCTTGAATCTATGCTCAAAAGAAGGACATTCCCAAAGTTAGGTTTAGGAATTTTTGAAATTCAAGAGAAAAGGAGTTGGAGAAGGTGAAGAGAAGGCTTACCAATGGGTTCTCTTGAATTTGGAGCTAGAAGTTGATTTGCAAATAGAAAACTAGGGCTTGAGTTTTAATTTTCCATTCCACTCACCATTAATCTCTTTAGAACTGAAAAGTAGAGGAAGAGGGAGTGAAATGAAGAGGGGGTTTCAGTTTGGGGTATTAAGTTAGAACATTGGGCTGAACCCAAACCCAAACCCGAAGTGAAAAAGGTCAAATTTTTAGCTAGCTCCAAACATATAATTGTTTATACTTAAAAAGATCGCAAACGTCATTTTGAACTCAATGGAAGTGGTCTCAAGTCGTAATTCGACCGTATGCAAAAAGTAACTTTTCGAACTATAATCCGACTAACGATAAAATATTTAAATAAAAATATTTAAATACTCAATCGTAAAATATGCGGGTTGTTACAAACGCTGCTTTATATGAATTGATCATAGACTATGAGTGTAGTTGCAAAACATCCTAAAGTACCGATAATTTTTAAAAGTACATGTAACATATTATACAATAAGTCAAATCATATCACAAAACATAAGTTGCACAACAATGCGAACCACACCATCAATTTTCTAATTCATCTATGCAAACATAAATAATGAAAATGTACGAGAAATGAGTGATGTATGGGAAGCTCAAGTCTTCTCCTCCAACTCCCAAGTAGTCTTAAGTAGTCTTTGTGGATTATTTTCCCCTTAGACTATAACTAATTTAACTACATTATTTCGTGATCACTTTATCCTACGCTCAATAACGCGAGCATGTGCATGATGAAAAAGTGACTTCCTCTCTAATTCAACCTCTTCTAACTAACTTGGCTCGACCATAGTAGCTAAATCATGTAAACGCATTCGCAAGTGTGACATATGCAAGACACCATGAACTCCCTCCAATTTTTTATGAAACCTACTATAACGACCCAGAATTTTGGATATTTGAAATTGGGATATTTAATTAATTTTAAATATTTAAGGATTAATTTTTAACTTGAATTTCAATTATTATTATTTATTTGGCAATTAAATTATTGGATTAAACAATTGAAAATTGGGTAAAATATGAAATCTGGAGTTTTAAGCTCGTTAAAAATAATTTGAAGGCTTATAAAATCTATATTGGTAATACTGAAGATAATAAAACTTTTAAAATTGAATTTAAAGGTGTTTTGTTTAGTTTTAAAAATTGATATTTAAAAATAGCCTTCCAAGGTACAGCCTTGGATTTTGATGAAATAGTCCCATTAGATCCCTAATAGTGTATTATCATCGAACTACAAATTTCGTAGTGCTTGGATTTGTCATGTGATCATATGGTAAGTAAACGCGCTGAAATCTATATCGAAAATTCAATATAATAACTAGATCCAAAAAAAGCTATCTTCTCCATACGATCAAATAGGACTCGAAACCTTTTCCGTTGCGTTCCGAATAAGGGTATAACATTATAAACGCTTGAAGGCACACCTTTATAGGATGTAAAAATTTTAAGCTTCGAATTGAAGTCGATTTAAATTTGAATTTAAATATATGTATATATTTGGACTGGTCAATATATCTCCCATCAGTGCTTTTTTTCATTTCTCAACCATTGTGGCAAACCTTTGCAGACACGTAAAGAAATTTAAAGCACGTGTCCTTCCTGGTATAACACGTGTCTCCTCTATTAAAAAAAAAATCTTTCGCCTCTCTCCTTCTGGTTCCTGTTAAAAGAAAAGACAAGTATTTCTCCTATTTTCTTTCATTCGAACTTCATCAGATAAGAAAACGGAATCACTTCGTAAGTTAAAAAAAGAAATTGCGCGAGCGACTGGCATCCATAGGCAATTGTGCTCGACCCCGATTGTGACGACCCGCCTTTCTACTACTAGAAAGACGTATCATCATTAAGAAAGAAAGAGGTAGAAATAGAAAAGAAAGAGAAAGAAAGAACAACAATCACTGAATCTCACAGCGGAATGGAATAAAATATAATACATCACATAATAATTACATAGTTTACATATATCAGAGTTATACAATATTATAGACTTGACAGTTTATATACATCTGTCACTACATACATCTCAAAATACAACATACTCTAGCTAACACAGCGGAACTATATAGATATCTACATATGTCCGGGCTCCTGCTCCAAGCTCCTCCAGAACTCAACAATCCAAGAACCTATCACTTGGCTATTCGTAAAAATTTGAGTACCTAAGAGTTTATGAAAAACAAAAAATATAAACTCCGGGTCAGACATGGGTCTGGTATGAGTAAACGGTTAAAGGTTGTTTAACTTGAAAAACATTTGAAAATAAAGGTATCACGTAAGACTCCCCACACATAAATACGGGTAAGTTTTTACCTTAGGCTAACCAAAACATTTCATAGGAAATTCTGTGATATTATAATAGTGTCTAGGGTTTTCAAGTAAATAGAAAATAGCCGAAATTGTTACATTATTAAATTCCAGCTACTAGCCACAAAAGTGGGTAATACAATCAAAACCGTGGGCACTTATTGGAAAATGGATTCCATACAATGGCAGGGCTACTGGGGTACCGCCCGTCACAGTATGGGGCCTAGATCACCGTACAGAGGAGTACGCTCGCTCCCCTTAAACACAAGGCTGGAACCATTCCTTACTGAACAGTTTCGAACAAGATAAACCCCGTGGTTGGCGCGACCAACCACCCACTAATCCGAATAAAAAGGGACATTTAGACAGGGGAAATATCTTGTCCTGCTTGGGCATGACCACCTAACCTTGCTGCATCTCCCCTGTTTTATCCATTCCCGGTTGATGAGGCTTGAGGTTACGATTACCTTTAGAGAACAAATTTCTTAGAATGCTCATCACCCGCCTGACGATGTGTTGAAAGCATTCAATCCATACAAGTTCGTTCCGGGTTCGAACGAAACCGAAGGCATTATCTCGTTGCACTCATTTTGGAATCACCCTCAGAGTTAACGACGACAACCCTTGCATTCTGAATCTTCATCTTCGCATCAGATTCATGACCTATCGTTAATTTGGAAATCGATGTGGTTTTCGGATGTCCAAATGTGGAAACCCGATCCTGGTCTCATCGAAATCCAAAACGTGTCTTTTAAGGCCAAGTTGTTTTAAAGCTTAAAACAATTCAATTATCCATATACACACAGAGAGATAATTCACAATATCACAATAGAACATCATCATCATAAACAGATAATCAATATTATCATCACAACAGATAATTCATATTATCATCATATTTCAATCAAGCATACATTTCATATAGCATCATTTATCTCAAACTAGAAATTTCAAATCATTCAAGATAAACAATATCATCCATCCATACATAGAAATCGTATCAACTATAATTAATTTAAAATGAATTAAATTAATTACTTCATCTCTAGTTAATTTAAAATGAATTAAATTAATTACTACACATTTATAAATCTTTCTTATATAACAATTTACCAATTATCAATCAATTAATAAATTCATTTCACTTAATCTCACTTGATTGATTCACATTAAATTCAAGTAATCATCCTTTAATTATTTTCACAATTTAATTATCTTATCCAAATATAGAAATAAACCTTCAATTACAAACATTACATTACTTCTTAATTTCACTAAGTAATTACTCTTTAATCTATTATTATTACTTATATTTATTAATGATTACTAATTACATTTTAATTTCATTATCCTGTATTAAATTAAATTACCTTAAGTAATTAATCTTCATTTAAACTATATTTATTAATCACCCCTGATTAATACTATTCAGTAATCAACAACCTTTAATTACTCTTATCACATCACTTAATTACTCCTCAACTGAGTATTATCCCTTGATTAATTGCCCAAAGTAATTATTCTCAAATTACCTCCACTATTAAATCATCCTCGGTCAATTTCATCCAGTCATTATCATTAATTACTTCTCCAAGTGTTTATGCTTATCACATCTTCAATAATTACGTAAGTTAATTAAACTTAATTAATTAACTTAAACAATTCATATTAAACTTCATTAATTACAATAAGTAATTAATTCCTTAATTACTTATTTATTTAATTATTCTATTTCATGCTATTTAATTTATCACTTCTTCATCAATTTGTTTAACCTTAATTACTTAATTAGCTTTTCCTTAATCATTAGTTGTAAACCTTAATTATAAATCAAATAACTTGATTATCCAATTTTTAATTGTTGATTACTTCATTAATCATTTCTTAATTCTAAGTTAAATCACTTGGTTAATTAACTATTAATTGTTCATTAATTTACCAAAGTAGTTAATTACAAATTAACTTATTTCTTAATTATTATTCGGTCTCTAATTATAATTATAAAGTAATCATTCTTAGTTACTTCTAAAATTTTAGTAAATTACTATTGATCTTAATTAATATTTGAAAGAATTTTCTTAAAGTTTGAATTCTTAAATGTTGATTAACTTTATTCTTAACTTAAATCAATTGCTTAATTAAAAATTATAATAAAGTGTTAAATGCATTTGTTAAGTACTAACTAAATAACTAAAACTTATATTTAAGCTGTTAAACATTCTCCAAGTTTACAGAATTTAAAACTGTTAAAACCAAATCCACTGAACTTCATTCATTTTTTTCTTTTGTGTACTGGTTGAAAGATACCCGAGTCCTCCCCTATAGAACCCCGCGTGAACTTCGAGTCCTTCACCAAGCTTCTCCGAGTCTCCTCTGTACATCCCCCTTCTTTTTTTTTAAGTTTTAACTAAGCGATAGGCTACAGCACATGAATCTAACTCACGCACCTGAACACTCGTCACGAACCCGAAGAAAACACCCCAAATGTTCGAGCACGTCTCGAGAATTTCACTGACATGACGCTGTCCCCTCCTCCCCGCCGTGCACGTGCACGGCGACACCAATGACCACCTGCGAACACCCACGACGCAGACACATCACAAACCACTCCCATATCCAAAACCCAAAGTCGAAATGCCTTCAGAAAACTCGAATCGAAATTCGACAGTGCCAGCCCAAAACAGCACTTACACCCCTCCAATAGAATCACCTCGCGTCCACCGTTCAAGCCACCGGAAGCCCCCAACTTTGGCCGCACCTCGACAACACGCCACCCTTCCATTACCCGAAGTTTCGGCCAACTCGATCATGAATGGATGATGAACGCGTCGCATATACAGGCATGTCAAAATTTTGAGGAAAAACCCAAAATCGATCTCAATACCTTGATCCACTTAATATAAAAATTATCTGATAATTTTTACATGCTTATCAATGTTTAAGCTTGCTTAAATCCAAATTTGAGCATTTATTATTGGATCAAAAATCTGTAGTGGGTGAAAATGCCAATTGTGATAAACCATGAACTGCTTCTTCTATTTTACACTAAAAATTCCCATTTCTATTTTAAAAATTCTATTTCGCATTTAAGTTTCAAGTTATCAACTTGAATTTATATTTTATAACAGATGAATTTATCAACATAATGTTTATTACCTGTAAAAACTTGACTTCCAGTGCATAGCTTCTTAATATGCTTTTAAAACAAACTTAAATCCCTGATTTAAGTTCGAACATATGATTTTGTTGGAAAATTTAAAGCTTTCCTATGATCATATGAAAATAATACAAGATTAAATAGTTTTTCAACCCTGTAATCACTTAGCAGAATAAACAACATACTCACTTTCCAAAAACAACCTGCATATATAAACATAGATTTAAACCAAGATAAACACATACATTTCCATGAAATCCACACATCATCTTACTATTAAAATTAAACTAAATCTTGAATGTTTATGTTTACTCACCTGAAAACAAATATTGTTGAACAGAGCATACTTGACATCTGCAATCCCATCTGTTCTTATGTGTTAGATTCATTTGAGCTGGAATTCAATTTAGTTTCACTTCTTTTCTTTTATTTTATTTTTTATTTTTTTATTTGTGAGTGAGTTACAGAACGAACTGAAAGAAATAGAAGATGTCTCACATATATACATAAAAGATATAGTGTGTGAAGGAAGGTGGCAACTAGTCAGGCTGTTCCTTATTTTGGTTTTATCAGGCAAGATTTTTTTCTTATGGGGCTGATATGATACAACATTAAATGCTAATGTACTTATTGTCCACGGTTAAACTTATTAGTACATAAAATTTTCATTACTTGCTTTACCAAAATCATTTGCAGGTTTCATATATTTTCAAGCCTGTTATATTTTTTTTATATACTTAACTCACTGCTATACAATTATGTTTGATCAGATTTCATTACTACAAAATAAGATTTGCATAATATAAATAGACACAAAGATGTGCTCGAACAGAAGAGCATTAAATGTTGTTGCTTAACCTGTTTACATAATTATAATTATGTTGTACTGTGAAAATATTGTATGCATTTGTATGGGGCTATATTCTTCAGCAAGTAGCTTGCATAGGAAGACAAATTATCTTAATGCTTGTATTTTAATCTACCTGAGTTTGTCAGTTTTTCCATGTTTACAGATACTTGTGAATGATGATCATTTCCTTTGCAACATTTGTTTTATTATTTTATGTCTTATGTTTAGATTTATATGTGAAGATATGGTGTAAAAATTAATCATGTTTTTATTAATTGTTTGCTTGAATAATGAATATGTTTGGGTCAGATTTATTTTTACTTTGGTTTGCTTGTGAAAATAATTTGTTTTATTGTTTCTAACTTGAATAATTTACATATATATAGTTGTTGTTGATTTGTGTATGAAAATATTTTGTTTAGTTAACTTCTAATTTACATAAGTTATACATAAATGTTTTAGTTTGGTTTTAGATTACATTTGATTTTGTTTTACTTTATACTTTGAGTTTTACTTCTTAATTTATGTTGTGTGCAATCTTGACCCATTAATTTCTTATGTTAAATTTTACATTTGTATTTTATATTTAAATATTAATGTTCAAGTTATATTCAAAAATGATTCTCTTACTTATATTAGTATTCATTCCTATTTGTACTTTACTATTACTAATTTAAATTAAGCTATATACACATATTTGATTTATGTATTACATTTATATTTTATATTGTTAGAATTAGATTTTAATTTAAACATTATCATTCATATGTATATTTCCAAATGTAAACAAAGTACAGTATTTTAATTCAATTATATAAGGTAAATATTATTAAGAAATCTTATTTAAATTTCCAGAATCAAATTTCCTTCTTAAAAAATACAAATTTATATAAAAAATAGCAATTATTTCCAAAATCATATCCATTTGAAAATAATCAGTTCACATTTTATTTAATCATATTAAATATTTATTAAATAAACAGGGCCAAAATTCAGGGTCGTTACATTCCTCCCCCCTTAAAAGAATTTCGTCCCCAAAATTTAAAACAAAAATAATTTAAAAGCTGTTATACTAACCATTCACACATACATATCATTCAAACATTAGAAAACAATCAAACAGTTTATCCTAACAAGCAACACTAGTTATCCGAACACAAATCCGGATAAACTTTTCTAGAACTATCCAGAGTCTCCCAGGTGCAATCACTGAGATTCTCGCTCCACTGTACTCGACAAGCTTCACCACTTACTCCCGAGTTGCCTCTCGTCTTAATCAACAATCCGAACAGGATTCCTGACCATAATCAAACTCCGCTTTACTTCCAAATCTCCCTGAACTACTGGTTCTACAACTAATGATGGATTCTAAATAAAATTCCTAGATGAGATGCATGGGATACATTATGAATTACAGACATCCGTTCTGGCGATTCAATTCTGTAAGATACAATACCAATCCAAGTTGAATTTGATATTTATAACTCAAGGTCTCAGCCTCCCATTCATTTTAATTTACAATCAAATTTATTAATTCACCATCCAACTTTATTTGACCAATTCAAATTTCATTTACATACTTAATTTACTAATTTGTTTCAAATTAGTTTATTGCCACTTCCAATTCAATATTTGATTTCATCATAAAATCACTTCATTATAGTTCTTGAGTTCATTTCTAGTTTGTAATTCTGGTTTGGATGTCTATTCCATTTCCCAGGTACAAAATAATTTTATTTTGGCTTATAATTCCACTTTTTAAACTTTACGGGCCACAAATTTATTTATTCTCCACACTACATCCATTTACTCTTAATCACATTCATTTCACTTTAAATTCCAGATCTTACCTGTATTAAACAAACATACTTTTTATTTTAAGCATTTAAATTCTTCCGATAAGCCATCAGAGTTTATTTATACAAATTTAATCTTTTTATCCAACTATTTTTATTCGAATAAAGATTTTATTTCATTCAATTTAAATTACTAAATCTTTTACTAAATAAACTCTCACTTTCCTCGAAGCTACGCTTCTATACAGTTTAATCCTAGGTTAATTTACTTGTTTCAATTTCATACTTCCAATTTATTTGATCCTCACAAGATCAACTTCCATTTATTTTATTAAGATTAAATCCAAGGCCATCTTTATTTCATCCACACTTGAATTGGATTTATCTTTAAAAAATATCTTATTATTTTATCTGTGTTCAATTTTTATTTTATAATTCAAGTTTGGATTTTTATTCCATTCTCCAAATACAAAACAAATTTTATTGGCTTACTATTTTACTTCTCCACATTTTCTTTCATAAATCTCACATTCATATTTTCACATTTTTCCCCAATTTAAGCTTGAATATATATTCATGTTTCATTTTAACTCGAGATTGAACACTTATGTACAGCCAAAAATATTCTTTATCAATGTGTTGCCAATTTCCCTTACAAGTTATCAAAATATATTTATTCCAATTCAATTTCATATCGACTTACTTTTATTTATTTAAGCAAGAATTTGATTTATTTAACATTATTTATATCTCAACTGAATTCTATTTCAATCAAATTTGTTTAACTTAACTTCCGTTAAATTAAGCATTATACTATTCTCTTAAATCTACTAATCCACTTGGATTTAATTAAATAAGAACTTAATTTCATTAAATATCATCCATATCTCAATTCATTTCATTCCAATCTTAATTTAAATCCAGTTATTAAGCTTAAGTTAATCTCAACCAAAATTTTATTTCTATTAGATTTCCCAATCCAATTCATTTACATTGTAAATTTGATGTACTTTATCAATTTATTTACATCCTTATTATTATTAGATTTTAATCATTAGTTTAATTCCAAAATTAAATTAAACTTTCAACTGAATCCAAAATAAATTCTCATTTTTAACTTTACCTTTATCTTTAATTTCAAATTCAATCTCATACTTCCCTTGGTTATGTAAGTCATTGTAAATCTTTATAAATCTTATTTGTCTGTAACACTATCACCCAAACCCTTTAATTATATATAATAACTTGCAAAAATTTATTTATAATATATCAAAATATATTTTGGATGAAATTATTTAATTCACCCACTTTTGAAAACAATGTCATGTCGAATTGTTCTATTCAAGTGTTTAGAAACCCCTTCAGTACAGTTGTGCAGACTGCACCGACGAAGGTTCATATACCACTCAATAAATCAATCAACATAATATAAAGCCATTTTATATTCACTAACAAATGCGCACTCATATCTATTATTACGCACAGACTCGTTCTAGAGTATTACTGACTCTATCTCTAATGAGAAATCTCCACGAGAGACAAAGTTCTCACTTAACCTTTCAGCTCTGATACAGATTGTGACGACCCGCCTTTCTACTACCAGAAAGACGTATCATCATTAAGAAAGAAAGAGGTAGAAACAGAAAAGAAAGAGAAAGAAAGAACAACAATCACGGAATCTCACAGCGGAATGGAATAAAATATAATACATCACATAACAATTACATAGTTTACATATATCAGAGTTATACAATATTATACACTTGACAATTTATATACATCTGTCACTACATACATCTCAAAATACAACATACTCTAACTAACACAGCGGAACTATATAGATATCTACATACGTCTGGGCTCCTGCTCCAAGCTCCTCCAGAACTCAACAATCCAAGAACCTATCACTTGGCTACTCGTAAAAATTTGAGTACCCAAGAGTTTATGAAAAAAAAAAATATAAACTCCGGGTTAGACATGGGTCTGGTATGAGTAAACGGTTAAAGGTTGTTTAACTTGAAAAACATTTGAAAATAAAGGTATCACGTAAGACTCCCCACACATAAATACTGGTAAGTTTTTACCTTACGCTAACCAAAATATTTCATAGGAAATTCTGTGATATTATAATAGTGTCTAGGGTTTTCAAGTAAATAGAAAATAGCCGAAATTGTTACATTATTAAATTCCAGGTACTAGCCACAAAAGTGGGTAATACAATCAAAACCGTGGGCACTTATTGGAAAATGGATTCCATACAATGGCAGGGCTACTGGGATACCGCCCGTCACAGTACGGGGCCTAGATCACCGTACCGAAGAGTACGCCCGCTCCCCTACAACACAAGGCCGGAACCATTCCTTACTGAACAGTTCCGAACAAGATAGACCCCGTGGTTGGCGCGACCAACCACCCGCTAAGCCGAATAAAAAGGGACATCTAGACAGGGGAAATATCTTGTCCTGCTTGGGCATGACCTACCTAACCTTGCTGCATCTCCCATGTTTTAGCCATTCCCGGTTGATGAGGCTTGAGGTTACGATTACCTTTAGAGAACAAATTTCTTAGAATGCTCATCGCCCGCCTGACGATGTGTTGAAAGCATTCAATCCATACAAGTTCGTTCCGGGTTCGAACGAAACCGAAGGCATTATCTCGTTACACTCATTTTGGAATCACCCTCAGAGTTAACGACGACAACCCTTGCATTCTGAATCTTCATCTTCACATCAGATTCACGACCTATCGTTAATTTGGAAATCGATGTGGTTTTTGGATGTCCAAATGTGGAAACCCGATCCCGGTCTCATCGAAATCCAAAACGTGTCTTTTAGGGCCAAGTTGTTTTAAAGTTTAAAACAATTCAATTATCCATATACACACAAATAGATATTTCACGATATCACAATAGAACATCATCATCATAAACAGATAATCAATATTATCATCACAACAGATAATTCATATTATCATCATATTTCAATCAAGCATACATTTCATATAGCATCATTTATCTCAAACTAGAAATTTCAAATCTTTCAAGATAAACAATATCATCCATCCATACATAGAAATCGTATCAACTATAATTAATTTAAAATGAATTAAATTAATTACTTCATCTCTAGTTAATTTAAAATGAATTAAATTAATTACTACATTATTATAAATCTTGCTTATAAAACAATTTACCAATTATCAATCAATTAATAAATTCATTTCACTTAATCTCATTTGATTAATTCACATTAAATTCAAGTAATCATCCTTTAATTATTTTCACAATTTAATTATCTTATCCAAATATAGAAATAAACCTTCAATTACAAACAGTACATTACTTCTTAATTTCACTAAGTAATTACTCTTTAATCTCTTATTATTACTTATATTTATTAATGATTACTAATTACATTTTAATTTCATTATCCTGTATTAAATTAAATTACCTTAAGTAATTAATCTTCACTTAAACTATATTTATTAATCACCCCTGATTAATACTATTCAGTAATCAACCACCTTTAATTACTCTTATCACATCACTTAATTACTCCTCAACTGAGTATCAATCCCTTGATTAATTGCCCAAAGTAATTATTCTCAAATTACCTCCACTATTAAATCATCCTCAGTCAATTTCATCCAATCATTATCATTAACTACTTCTCCAAGTGTTTATGCTTATCACATCTTTAATAATTATGTAAGTTAATTAAACTTAATTAATTAACTTAAACAATTGATATTAAACTTCATTAATTACAATAAGTAATTAATTCCTTAATTACTTATTTATTTAATTATTCTATTTCATGCTATTTAATTTATCACTTCTTCATCAATTTGTTTAACCTTAATTACTTAATTAGCTTTTCCTTAATCATTAGTTGTAAACCTTAATTATAAATCAAATAACTTGATTATCCAACTTTTAATTGTTGATTACTTCATTAATCATTTCTTAATTCTTAGTTAAATCACTTGATTAATTAACTATTAATTGTTCATTAATTTACCAAAGTAGTTAATTACAAATTAGCTTATTTCTTAATTATTATTCGGTCTCTAATTATAATTATAAAGTAATCATTCTTAATTACTTCTAAAATTGTTAGTAAATTACTATTGATCTTAATTAATATTTGAAAGAATTTTCTTAAAGTTTGAATTCTTAAATGTTGATTAACTTTATTCTTAACTTAAATCAATTGCTTAATTAAAAATAATAATAAAGTGTTAAATGCATTTGTTAAGTACTAACTAAATAACTAAAACTTATATTTAAGCTGTTAAACATTCTCCAACTTTACAGAATTTAAAACTGTTAAAACCAAATCCACTTAACTTCATTCATTTTTTTCTTTTGTGTACTGGTTGAAAGATACCCGAGTCCTCCCCTATAGAACCCCGCGTGAACTTCGAGTCCTTCACCAAGCTTCTCCGAGTCTCCTCTGTACATCCCACTTTTTTTTTTAATTTTTAACTAAGCGATAAGCTACAGCACATGAATCTAACTCACGCACCTGAACACTCGTCACGAACCCGAAGAAAACACCCCAAATGTTCGAGCACGTCTCGAGAATTTCACTGACACGACGCTGTCCCCTCCTCCCCGCCATGCACGTGCACGGCGGCACCAATGACCACCTGCGAACACCCACGACACAGACACATCACAAACCACTCCCATATCCAAAACCCAAAGTCGAAATGCCCTCAGAAAACTCGAATCGAAATTCGACAGTGCCAGCCCAAAACAGCACTTACACCCCTCCAATAGAATCACCTCACGTCCACCGTTCAAGCCACCGGAAGCCCCCAACTTTGGCCGCACCTCGACAATACGCCACCCTTCCATTCCCCGAAGTTTCGGCCAACTCGATCATGAATGGATGATGAACGCGTCGCATATACAGGCATGTCAAAATTTTGAGGAAAAACCCTAAATCGATCTCAATACCTTGATCCACTTAATATAAAAATTATCTGATAATTTTTACATGCTTATCAATGTTTAAGCTTGCTTAAATCCAAATTTGAGCATTTATTATTGGATCAAAAATCTGTAGTGGGTGAAAATGCCAATTGTGATAAACCATGAACTGCTTCTTCTATTTTACACTAAAAATTCCCATTTCTATGTTAAAAATTCTATTTCGCATTGAAGTGTCAAGTTATCAACTTGAATTTATATTTTATAACAGATGAATTTATCAACATAATGTTTATTACCTGTAAAAACTTGACTTCCAGTGCATAGCTTCTTAATATGCTTTTAAAACAAACTTAAATCCCTGATTTAAGTTCGAACATATGATTTTTTTGGAAAATTTAAATCTTTCATATGATCATATGAAAATAATACAAGATTAAATAGTTTTTCAACCCTGTAATCACTTAGCAGAATAAACAACATACTCACTTTCCAAAAACAACCTGCATATATAAACATAGATTTAAACCAAGATAAACACATACATTTCCATGAAATCCACACATCATCTTACTATTAAAATTAAACTAAATCTTGAATGTTTATGTTTACTCACCGGAAAACAAATATTGTTGAACAGAGCATACTTGACATCTACAATCCCATCTGTTCTTATGTGTTAGATTCATTTGAGTTGGAATTCAATTTAGTTTCACTTCTTTTCTTTTATTTTTTTTATTTTTTTATTTGTGAATGAGTTACAGAACGAACTGAAAGAAATAGAAGATGTCTCACATATATACATAAAAGATATAGTGTGTGAAGGAAGGTGGCAACTAGTCAGGCTGTTCCTTATTTTGGTTTTATCAGGCAAGATTTTTTTCTTATGGGGCTGATATGATACAACATTAAATGCTAATGTACTTATTGTCCACAGTTAAACTTATTAGTACATAAAATTTTCATTACTTGCTTTACCAAAATCATTTGCAGGTTTCATATATTTTCAAGCCTGCTATATTTTTTTATATACTTAACTCACTGCTATACAATTATGTTTGATCAGATTTCATTACTGCAAAATAAGATTTGCATAATATAAATAGACACAAAGATGTGCTCGAACAGAAGAGCATTAAATGTTGTTGCTTAACCTGTTTACATAATTATAATTATGTTGTGCTGTGAAAATATTGTATGCATTTGTATGGGGCTATATTCTTCAGCAAGTAGCTTGCATAGGAAGACAAATTATCTTAATGCTTGTATTTTAATCTACCTGAGTTTGTCAGTTTTTCCATGTTTACAGATACTTGTGAATGATGATCATTTCCATTGCAACATTTGTTTTATTATTTTATGTCTTATGTTTAGATTTATATGTGAAGATATGGTGTAAAAATTAATCATGTTTTTATTAATTGTTTGCTTGAATAATGAACATGTTTGGGTCAGATTTATTTTTACTTTGGTTTGCTTGTGAAAATAATTTGTTTTATTGTTTCTAACTTGAATAATTTACATATATATAGTTGTTGTTGATTTGTGTATGAAAATATTTTGTTTAGTTAACTTCTAATTTACATAAGTTATACATAAATTTTTAGTTTGGTTTTAGATGACATTTGATTTTGTTTTACTTTATACTTTGAGTATTACTTCTTAATTTATGTTGTATGCAATCCTGACCCATTTATTTCTTGTGTTAAATTTTACATTTGTATTTTATATTTAACTATTAATGTTCAAGTTATATTCAAAAATGATTCTCTTACTTATATTAGTATTCATTCCTATTTGTACTTTACTATTACTAATTTAAATTAAGTTATATACACATATTTGATTTATGTATTACATTTATATTTTATATTGTTAGAATTAGATTTTAATTTAAACATTATCATTCATATGTATATTTCCAAATGTAAACAAAGTACAGTATTTTAATTCAATTATATATGGTAAATATTATTAAGAAATTTTATTTAAATTTCCAGAATCAAATTTCCTTTTTAAAAAATAAAAATTTATATAAACAAATAGCAATTATTTCCAAAATTATATCCATTTGAAAATAATCAGTTCACATTTTATTTAATCGTATTAAATATTTATTAAATAAACATGGCCAAAATTCAGGGTCGTTACACCGATGGTGGCAACTGCCATGGTTTGCGCACGGTAGAGTGAGAAGACGTGAACGAGGACGGTGTGATCAGTTCCAGGTCGAGGCCGCCGTAGGGGGAAGGGCTCGTGAAGGCCGAGCAGTGTGCAAATCTAAGATGTGGGGAAAGAGGAACGAAACCCTCGTTCGATCAGAGGGATGTGAATCTCTTTTACATAAGGCTTGGAGGAGGAGTGGGATCGGGGGTTCCATCGCGTGCTGGCATCAGGGTGTTTCGATCGACGATTTGCTTGGTGGGGCGAGAATCAAAAGCGAGGCCGTGGGGTTAGGTCGCAAGTTTTGACGCTGGCTGCTGGCGGTCGAGCGAGGCTTGAGTGCCTGGGTTCGCATCTAGCTGTTAAATATGAGGTAATTCATTTCTAATTAAAATTAATATGTAGATAGGTTAGAAACAGAGAAGAATAATTAGTGCAGTAAGGTGTATAGGCTGTTTTATTTTTAAAAATTAAATCAAATAAATTTATATATGCAGATTGGAAATTATATACGAAATTTAAAACAAAAATTATTATAGAATTTAAAAGAAAAAAAATAGGGTTTTTAAAATGTCTAAAGAATTTGTAAAATTAGATTTTATTTTGAAATCTATAATTTATTTTTATAAATGTAAATATAGTTTCAAGAGGGAAATTATTAGTTTAAATAAAATTATTAGCTAATTAAGATTTATTAAATGGTAAAAATAAATTGTTTGATTATCTCAAATATTTATCGATGATATAATGTTTATACAAGGTTAAAAAATCAAGAAATAAGCTGGAATGGAAATGGGTTGCAAACAAAAATCAAAGGTGAGTTGATCTCACTCATTTGGATTACCTTTTAAATTTAAATAGTTAAATTTAAATTATTGGTTATTTGCTTGAAATGATAATTTATTATCAGCTTGGATGTGATATGTTATATATATATATAATATATATATATATATATATATATATATATATATATATATATATATAACAAATTAGCTCAGATTTAACGGACGATCAACAGAAAGACAAACATAGAGACAAAGGACGATTATGATGTAAAGTTTAAAAGATATCAGACGGTGCAAGAATGTACAGCTGCTCATTTATATAACTCCGTTAACTTAGACCAACGTGGGCATAACCATTTATTTTTCCAAAGCACACGTACATCCACAGTTCCACTTCTCATGTAACGATCTAATTCTCCTCTCCCACCAGCACACATGCCTTCCCTCCTTCGTAAAATCTTCCCATTCACTTCTTTATGAAACTGCAGCACTATATTTATGGGCCACTTATCATTCTCGTTGTACCAACAACGATTTGCCTTCTTGAGTAATGCGCTATTCTCAATTTTTTTTCGCATCATCATTTCCGAAGTTATGATGGACAATGCATTCTACTAAAATTGTTTCCTTTTATTTTGTGTGTTAATGGTTCTTAGTTTCAGATTTGAGGATTCAAATTCACCGTCAATTAAGCAGTCGATTTTTGTACGTCTTCTAGCTTCTATTTCGCTTCATTTACCATTTGCTCCCATGAACTATTTAATTAAATGTGTAAAAGAGGTTCCTGAACTGCCTTTGTAACTAAAGGTTTATGTGTCCCTTCATTTCTATAGAATTAAGAGTAGCAACATGATATGTTTATGTTTATGTTTACTAACCAGACATGGCTATATATTGTTGTCTCATTATTGACATTTAAAAAATTGCAAAATAGAACAATAGTCTAGAAGAAAGAAACATTGTATTCCTTGAGTTTTTATTTTATTTATATGTCATGGAATTTGTGGTTGTAAAATGTGATGTTTAGTTATTTTATTACTAAATAATTTGAGATTAGCTGTTGTAGATTGCAATGAAGTTGTATTAAATATACTCCATATGTTTTTAATCTGAAATTATTGACTAATTTGATCAATATTAATAGTATTGTGACCTTGATTACACAATTATGCTTAATCAACAACTGGAGTGGATATATGTTAATAAAAGTTAGTGGCTATATTGGTCATGGAGTTCTGTTGTTCTGCATTTCAATTCATTTAGGTACTTTCTTCTTTATTTATTCACTGTTCTTCTTTTGGGTAATATTCATTTTTCTCATTTTTGTCCCTAATGGTGCAAATTTGGATACCTACTTATATCAATACTGCTGGATCTCTAAATTGCATACTCAAATTAGGGGAGGGATCGTTGATTCTCAAATTATGTTTTTTCTTAATTGGATAATTTATGAGTGGTTATATTTTGAAAAAGCATAGTCATGAATACTTTGTCCGTGATACTTCAACAAAAATAAAAAATGTTCTACTTCAAATTGAGCTATTGAGCTAAGCTATATTTTTAAGTATGATTTTCATAATTATTTTGCTTTCATTCACTGAATTCTGCTTAAGAATTAAAGCAAAAGCACATTGAACATGCTTCTTCCTATTATACATTACTCCACATCATGCAAAATTTTCTTAGTTGATTAATGTGGAGCGCAAGTTAGTTAACTCTTCTAAATTAATATTACTGTAAATATTATGGAGATGACATGTAATAAGAAGGTCCACCTCAATATTAACCGAATGTTCAACCACTTGAACCAAAAACAACATTGTACAGATGATAAAAACAAGCATATATACACTCACATATCAAAGATATGTGATGCACCCCTGGCATCTTTGCTCAATTTTGTAGCCACGCAAATTCTGTCTATAACTTACTACAAAAGTTGGCATTAATTTGAATTGGCTACAACTAAGAATGTAGAGGTAATTAGATCTGTTATTATCCTCATTTTTGAAATATTATCATATTTTCTCAATATATGTTTCTGTTATCTTTTATTCATTTATGTATGGTACCTATTAACTTATGCTTCAGAGATGCTTAATATAATGGTTGTTTAGGTTCAGAGTTTATAATATTATTCACTACAAACAATGTAATATTTAAACATAATATAACTATGGTTATTCATTCGCTTTGCATTATGTGACATAAATTGGGTTAAAAATATGCTACTCTCTACGCTTTCAGGATATGTGACGGTGTTGCTTTTTGTATCTATTTTCTATCTACAAAAATAGTTATGACAAGTCGATCAATACTTGCAAAATAAGACTATTTTTACTTGGCTTTAATTGTTTGGGTCTAAGACATTGTTTCATCATGCCCTTATCAATTGTATCCATGTCTTAAATTATGATGGTAACTCATTGCCATATCTTACATGCAGTATAAGTAAAGCATAATTGAAAGACATCCAATCTTATATTTACATATTTTAGGACCCATGTTTTAAATCGTTCTTCTCAAAATAAAGAATGAAACCCCAATACAAATTAAAATTTGCATCCGTGCCATCGGCACGGGCTCCATACTAGTATATATATATATATGAATGATTGATTTCCCACGTTATATAGCGGATGAGACCCTATGCGCCTCGCTAATAGTGGATGACCCTTTATACCGCAATATCCCACTCGAAGTGGGATTGGTATTTTTATGTTGTGCTAACATCTGTGGATGCAGAAAAATAGGTTGGAGGGATCCAACTGGATTCCTCAAATTATTGAAATTTGTTTTCATAATCTGTGATATGACTAGTTATTATCTATGATTGATTTTATTGGGAATTGAAATACTGAATGTTATGGGTTGACGGAATATATATATATATATATATATATATATTGGGTATATTAAGATATTAAAGAATGGATTATTGAAGGAATTAAAAAGAGAATTTTTAAGTAAAATAATTTAGCTAATCTGGATAAATTTAAGAATGAAATTGGGAAGGAATAAAAGTTGATTTTTAAATTCTAATAAGTAAATTCTGAGTTTGGAAAAGGAGGGTTTTGAATAAATGGGAACAAATGAATTTTAAAATTAAGTGATATTATTTAAAGAAATTAAGGATTTATTTTTAAATTCAAAGTTTAAAATAGTTTGGGAGAGATAAAGAAGAATTTTGGAAAAAAAGTATGAAATTGGTATTTTCGGTTTTAAATAAGATTTTAAATCATAATTAAGAAGTGAATCCAGAATTAATGGATTTTTGAAATAAACTTTGAATAAATCAAGGAATAAATTCTATGGGGAATTTAATTTAGATAATCGGTGTATAAATCGATTAAGTGATTTGAAACAACAATTAAAAAGAAAATGAGATTATGGAATTTATAAACGGGGTTTGTAAATAAAGTGAATACTTATCAATAGATAATTTGGAAGTATAAATTAACGATGGAAATTTATAAGGAAATGGTGATTTGTCTCAAAAATAAATAGCGGTTTATTTTTAAAATTGTGGAAAAGAAAATTTATGGGATTGGGATGTAAATTAAACCGTAATAAATCAAGCAGGATTTATAAATGACTAGATAGCTATATTTAAATGGAAAGTGTATTTCCCTGAAAAGCCAAGTATATTTACAAAGAAGATTTCCATGTATAAGGTAGAGGTTTTAAAGTGGTTTTAAAAGAATGTTTTAGAAAGAAATTAGTATTTAGTGGTTCTAATTTTTTTTAAAAAGTAAATATTTATTAAGTAAATTATTTTAAAGGTTTAACTAGTATTATGATTTAAAAGATAATTATTTGATATTTATACCTTATAGAATAACTTTTATTTTAAAGTTAGTTTTGGCTTAAATTTTACGTGAGAAATTATTATAAATTTCATAACTAGTAATTTATATAAAGTACTTTAAGCACCTTTTTTCATTTTTAAGTGTTTTAAAAATATACATTTTTGGATAAAGTGATTTAAATTATTTAAAATCCTAATGTATTAAGATTTGGTAATTTTCAGTGGAAATATAACAATTGGGTGGAAAATTTATTCCACGAGAGAAAAAGTGCTTTGAAAACGATTTTCAAAGGGTTGAAGTGTAGAAAAGTATCTTGCGAAGATATTTTGAAATAAATAATTTGGGAAATTATTAAGGCCTGATGGTTGTTTCATGGATGCTATTTGATAGTTAAATAACCGACTATCAATATTGGCCAATGCGCTGATCGTTTCGAAGAGGCCGGGATCCGATTTAATTATCCGAAAACCACTTCGATTTGGTTTGAACGTTTGCGAATGAAGATTGTAAAGATGGTGAAGACAGTGATTCAGTTTGTCCAGACCCAGGGAAACTTATATGGATGAATGCTATCAGAAAACTGTCAGGAGGACGATGAGCATTCTAAGTGAATGTGTGCTAAAAAGGTAATGCATAGCCTCAAGCCTCATCAACCGGGAATGGCTAAAACAGGGGAGGTGCAGCAAGGCTAAGTGGCTAACAACCGATTAGGGTAAGGTCATCCCAGTCTAGATGTCCCTTTTGTTCAGCTGTGTGGGTGATTGCTGATCCCAACCGCGGGGTGGTCTTATTCGGACTATCCAGTAAGGGATAGCTCCGGTCTTGTGTTCCAGGGGATCAGGAGGACCTCGATACTCTGACTTAGGCATTGTGATGGGCGGTACCCCAGTAGCCCCGCCATTGTATGGAATTCAATCTCCGATAGGCGCCTTTACGGTTTTGATTGTGCCCAACTATTGCTAAAACGTGAGATGCAAGCATTTCAGCTAGATTCTATTTTACTTTCTATAGACACTATTATAATATCAAAAGAATTTGATAAAAATGTTTTGGTTATCATAAGGTAAAAACCCGACATGTTTATTTGTGGTGTGGTCTTGCGAGATACCTTTGATTTCAAAAGGATTTTGGAAACTTTAATAATCTAATTGAGTGTGTTTTCTCACATAGGTTTTCCAGACTGACTCGGGTGTTATTTTACTATAATTCTTGGGTCAGACCGAGTATTATGGAGTATAGATTCCGATGGACTGCTATGGAGATCAGGGGATGTGTTGATGGCGAGAAGTGTCACACGTATCTCTCTTATTTCTGTCGTGTTTGGTATGTTGTGTAGTTAGCTTTTGTCGGAACAAGTTAATATAACTGTCCAGTATTTTGCTATTGATGGTGTTGTACTATGATGATGTAATGTATAAAAAGACATAGTTCTTTTTGTATAAAGATCAGTTATTATCTATTATGTATTGTTCCGCTGCGATAGTGAGATTTTTGTTGTCGTTTTTTCTCTTCTTCTACCTCTTTCTTTTTTATCCCTAATTTTTTGCATTTCCGTCCACTTTGAGTTGATTTGATAGAGAATATTCTTGGCTCAAAGGGGTATGGATTTACGGGCCATTACATGTGGTATCAGAGCTGAAGGTTAAGCAAGAACCTTGGCTTTAGTGGGGATTACTTTCTTGAGATAGAGTCAGTAGTACTCTATAATGAGTTTGAGTGAATTAATAGATATAAGCATGTATTTGTTAGTGAATATAAAATTATTTTATATTGTGTTGACTTATCAGTTGAATGTTTGTAAATTCTGGTCAGTACAGTCTGGACAACTGTATCGATAAGAATTTCTAAACTCTTAAACTAGGCAAACTGACATAATATTGTTTTAAATATGGTAGATGAATTTTTTTTTACCCAAATTATATTTTTATATATAAAAGAAATAATTTTTGTAAATTATTATAGTATATATGGTTGCTTGGTTGCTAGGAAATGATAATACTAAATTATTATCATTATTGTGTAGAAATTGAACAAGGAGTTGAAATCATAACTAAAAGCTAAGAAATAAATTCGTATACATATGGAATTCATAAATGTAAATCATAAACGGGATTTGTAATTGAAATGGGATAAAATTACAGAGTAATGTTTGAATGTAGATTGGAAGTATTTGAAATTTGGGAAAAGTTTAAATTCCTTTGGGTTTGAAAATGGTTTTTAAAGGTTTTGGAGAAATAATAGTGATATTATTTCGAAAATATATTTTACTTAGATATGAAATCTGAGGGGATTTGGAATTTAAAATATTTAAAAAGAGTTTTAAAGAGATAAAATCACTAAACTCTTTTTGGTCGCTAGAAAATAACTTCGGTGATGACTACAACATCATCGATGTTCATTTTCGATTTTCCAAGAGAGGAATTGCTACCTAAATATTTTAAATTGAAATTGTTTGCAAAATTAGGTTTGATTTTGAAATTTAAAGAAATGATTTGGGTTCGGTATATATGATTTCAAAAATGTTTTGAAATGTTTAAGAAATTGTTCAAACTCTGGAAGTTTGTTTAAAAATGTTCATGGAATATAAGTAAGTCTGAAATCTTATAAGAATTTGAAATCTGAAGGATAAAATTTAACTTGAAGAAGAGTTAAATTGAAGTTAGCGTGAAAAGGAAATAAAGCGGTAGGTAAACCAATTAAGAAAAGTAAATCAAAGGAGATTAGTAAATGGAATGCAAACTTATAGAAGTTTAAATTTTGAATTGAATTGGGAGTTAACTGAATTAAGTTAAATAAAAGAGAATTTGAGGAAATGAATCTAAGTTGATTAAATGGAATGACCATTAAAATAAAAATTTATTAAGTGGAAAATAAATCTATGAATGAACAGATTTGAAATAGAATTTGATTAGAAACGAATTAGTGGATGGGACTAATTGATTTAAATTGGTAAGCAAATGAATTGAAATTGAATATTGGGATGATATTTAATTTAAATTAGGTAAAGTGAAGTGAAGCTATAGAATTAGTTCGAAGTGGACTAAGAATAATAAAGGTATGGAAATAAGAAGGGTTGAGGTATAAATAAATTTGTGAATGGAACTAATTGAAGAAATGGTTAATTAAATATGGTTTGGGATAAGATGAATGAATTCAATATTTAAAAATGAAAGGTAAATTGAATCCATATGGAAGTTGGAGATCCAATTTGAACAGAAATAGATATACCAAATTAGTGAAGTGAAAATAAATATAAGAAGTGTGTAAAATCTTTATATTGAACTTAAGAAGTAAACGGTGAAGTTCTTAAGTAAGTTTGAAACTGAGGAACATACAAAGTTAATATTTGAATAAAGATCAAGTAAAATCGTGTAAGGATAATGGGGGATAAGTGAAGGAAATTTGAATAAATGTGAATAAGAAGTGATATAGCCAAAAATCAATGGAGATAAACACGTAGGATGTACGTATATTATTGTATTCGCATAACGATTTGATCCAGATTCGAGCACAAAATTTCGAGATGGATATATCGATCCAAGTTGGGATTTTTCACTCGATTTTCGACGGCGAACCCTGGATATATATTTTTGATTGATTCTAAAAATTCTCTATCATAGTGTTTGGCTATGCAAGGAGAATGACGATTTCTAATCAAGAAATCAGATCGGAGTCTACACTAGAGAATTGGGTAGACGATACTAGTTCGAAAATGAAATTGTACGATCGAGTGAGCGATCGGATTTTTATGGCGCACAGATGATATATGTACATCGTATGGCTTAAGAAAAGCTAATATTGAGAATATTGAAAAGAATGAATAAAATGATTTTGGATTTTATAATTGGATGTTATTGCTAAGTAGTATACAGGTATATAAAAGCAAAGGAAATTGATGTTTTGATTTCAAAGATAAATTTGAATTGCCCGACAAGTAAGTATGTATTTAAATTGGCATATGAAATTTGATGGTTTTCTGATCTAGCCACTTGGCTTTTGTTTTCTTTTGAAAATTTGGGGCCCGTAGAGGCATTTTGTAGTTAATCCGATCTAGCCGTGCAAAGGAAACACTGGCAATTTTTTTTGAAAATTTAGGAAGTTGGAAAAATTTTGAGAAAATTTTGATAAGTTTAAAAAGTTGGTATTAAACTACAATTTGAATTATCAAGGGAATGATATTATTTGTAACAGATGGGTGAGTTTGTAAAGTTAATAGGGGTAATAGTGTGTCTTTAATAGAGAGATCTTTTTGGGAATTTGTTTGAAAATCGTTTGGCTTTGGAAAGATAGTAAATGGGTATTGGACCATTCTTCTTAACTAGTAATTTCAGGGACGAAATTCTTTTAAGGGGATGGATGTGACGACCCTGAATTTTGGACATTTGAAATTGGGATATTTAATTAATTTTAATTATTTAAGAATTAATTTTTAACCTGAATTTCAAATATCACTATTTATTTGGTAGTTATAAACAATTGACAATTAGGTAAAATATGAAATCTGGAGTTTTAAGCTCGTTAAAAATAATTTGAAGGCTTATAAAATCTATATTGATAACACTGAAGATAATAGAACTTTAAAAATAGAATTTAAAGGCGTTTTGTTCAGTTTTAAAAATATATTGTTTAAAATTTGATATTTAAAAATAGCCTTCCGAGGCACAGTCTCGAATTTCGACGAAATCAATTCCATTGGATCTGTAATAGTATTATTGTCGGACTTCAAATTTTGTAGTGTTTGGAGTTGTCGTGTGATCATACGGTAAGTAAACGCGCTGAAATCTATATCGAAAATTCAATATAATAACTAGATCCAAAAATCTATCTTCTCCATACGATCGAATTGGGACTCAAAACCTTTTCCGTTGCCTCCAGAATAGGGGCATAACTTTATAAACGCCTGGCGGCAAGCCTCGATAGGATGTAAAAAATTTAAGCTTCGAATTGAAGTCGATTTAAATTTGAATTTAAATATATGTATATATTTGGACTGGTCAATATATCTCCCATCAGTGCTTTTTGTTTTTCATTCCTCAACCATTGTGGCAAGCCTTTGCTTACATAAAGAATTTTAAAGCACGTGTCCTTCCTGGTATAACACGCGTCTCCTCTATTAAAAAAAACTCGTTCGCTTCTCTCCTTCTGGTTCCGGCTAAAAGCAAAGACAAGTCTTTCCCCTATTTCTTTTTATTCGAACTTCATCGAATAAGAAAATTGAAATCACTTCGTAAGTTAAAAAAATTGCATGAGCGACTGGCATCCGTAGGCAATCGTGCTCGAGCCCGATGACGGCAACTGCCATGGGTTTGCACGCGGTAAAGTGAGAAGACGTGACCGAGCAAGGCACGATTAGTTCCAGGCCGAGGCCGCCGCAAGAGGGGCTCGCGAGGGCCAAGCAGCGTTCAGATCTAGGATGGGGGAAGAGGAACGAAACCCTCGTTCAATCAGAGGGATGTGAATCTCTTTTTCACGAGGCTTGGAGGAGGAGTGGGATAAGGGGTTCCATCGTGTGCTGACATCAAGGTGTTTCGATCGACGATTTACGTGGCGAGGCGAGATGTCGGAAGGGAGACCGTCGGGTTAGGTCACTATTTTCGATGCTGGCTGCTGGCAGTCGAGCAAGGCTGTGAGTGCCTGGGTTTGCATTTGGCTGTTAGATATGAGGTAATTCATTTCTACTTAAAATTAATTTGTAGACAAGTTAGAAACAAAGAAGAATAATTAGTGCAGTAAGATGTATAAGCTGTTTTATTTTTAAAAATTAAATCAAATAAATTTATATATATAGATTGGAAATTATATATGAAATTTAAAATGGAAATTATGATAGAATTTAAAAGAAGAAAAATCAGGGATCTTAAAATGTTTGAACAATTTGAAAAGGTAGATCTTATTTTGAAATCTATAATTTATTTTTAATAAGTGTATATATAGTTTCAAGAGGGAAATTATTTGTTTAAATAATATTGTTAGCTAATTAAGATTTATAAAATGGTAAAAATAAATTGTTCGATTATCTCAAATATTTATCAACAATATAATGTTTATGCAAGGCAAAAATCGGAAAACAAGCAAGAATTGAAATAGGTTGCAAACAAAAATCAAAGGTGAGTTAATCTCACTCATTTGCATTACCTTTTAAATTTAAATAGTTAATTTTAAATTATTGGTTGTTGCTTGAATTGATAATTTATTATCAGCTTGGATGTGATATGTTATATATAGTGTTTGTGTATATGTAACAACCCGATATTCGCGTCAATTCATAATCGACGTTAAAACGATTTATATTTTCGTCAATTGCCATTTTGAAGTTTTTAAAATTAAAATTAAAATTTAAATTACAAATTGTTATAAAGTTTGATGGGCTTTGAGAAATTAAATGGTGGTCCGTTTATTATTGGGCCGTGAAAAATTTAAAGGGATTTAATCGTGTTAATATTAGTTTGAAATTGTTGAGAGAATTATCGGACTTTAAAATTTGTTTCGGCCCATTTTCCTTTGTGATGTCGTTCCCTTCTTAATTGAATTCGACCGCACCCTTATCATCTCATTTTTGTTAACCCTAAACAAAAAATCGAACGAGGGAAGAAAATAATGGCTGCTCAATCGTTCGCCCCTCTTTTTCGTCCCTCGGTGAAAATTAGGGCTTTCGACTTCGATGATCTCCTAGTTACTTCGGCTGCTTCGATTGGGTAAACCAGGTGAGTAATTTATATTACTCACATCTATTTCAAATTCGATCGACCTCGTTTGCTTGTTATGCTTTCGTAGTATTCAGCTTCGATTGATTTCTTTTGTTCGATGTCGATATTTTTCTGTCTTGAGATGATTTTGAGACAGTGAGTTTAGTTACATTTTTATGGTGACTTCCAAGGCCTTGAATTCTCTGACCTTGGAGTTGATTTCTTTGACTACCACGAGTTTTATTTCTGGCAGGTTTGGTTTTGTGAATTTTCTTGCACCTCGGCGGCCTTGACTTGAGATTCTACACTGCTTCATCATGTTGCATACCCTCCATTTTGCATTTGGCTTCAGCCAACACAGCACTGTTTAATTTTGTCCATCCCTGTAGCATCGGCATAGGCTTGAGATTTCATGTATTTGAATTTACATTTGTCTGCACTTGCACACTCACTTTGGTTTCATGATACATGCGCATTGCTGTTGGGATTGCATTGAGATGCATACTCACATGGTCTCTGGTCCGATGACATTTGATTCATATTGCTTGACTGGACATTTGCCTGAGTCTTCATAGTTGCGTCTGTTGCACTTTGGTCTTGCTATCACTTACTTGGTACATTGTTGTACTTGTGATACTTCGATGCTGTTTCATTTATGATCTCCCATGCTACAGTTTTATTGTTGCTTGAGCTTCATGCGTGCTCGAGTCTGGTTTATGTATTCATTGTGGCTTGTTTTGTTTGCATTTGCTTGCATCTATACTGTCAGTGGCAATTTTGTACAAATTGCACTAGCTCACTCCAGTTTTCACAGTTGTACATACTTATTTGAGTTTGCACTTGTTGTCCTGTGTCTGATCATTGGTTGATCGGGTCATTGATGCATTGCCTTATATCACTTATGTCCACTCTGGTTGGCCCGACCTATGATATCTGTAGCATGGTCATTGCTTGTCATCACTGATCTTTGCATCCATTCTTCACTTTTGATAATTGCAGTCTTCATTTTTAAAGCCACTTTTGATGCATGTTTAGAACTGGACTGACCATTTGTACATTTTTGAAATACTTGCATTCAAATTGACTCCTACTGCATTCATGGTCAGTGGTGCATAATCACTTGTTTCATTTATGTGCTTGTTGATATCTCTTCATCAAGTCACTTGATTCATTGTCATCTTGCTGGAATGACTTCGGCATTGGCTTTTGTAGTCAGGTTTTATTTGGTATCATTTGCCTATCTGCATCACTAACACAGTCTTGCTGCCTCATCAACTTTAAAAACCAAACAGTTCAAACAAAACATCCCCTCCATATTGCTATTTTAGTTTGATTTGGTGCTTGAGTATCACTGAGCTCTGGCATTGGGTCAGTTGCCTTTGTGTCTTTGGTATTGTGCATTTGATCTGGACGTTTATGTTGTATTTGTCATCTTCACTGTGTTGCACATTTGTGGTCTGTTCACCCATTACTACACTTGCATTGCTTTTTGGTTTGAACTTGTTGTTGTACAGTTACTTATGCATTCCGTTTATATTGCCTTGTGTTGAACCCAGTTTTAAAACTTGGGTTTGACCTTGTGCTTGTGTCATGATTTTAAATATATTTCACCTGTGTTGAACCCGTCTTTTTATTTTGGGTTTGACCTTGTGTGCCCGGTTATGTACATAGTTACTGTTGTGGCAAGGCAGTGCACGCAAGCGTGAACTGCAGCCACACGGAATTGAGTTTTTTTGGGTACATTATCACCATAGTGGCAAGGCAGTGCACGCAAGCGTGAACTGCAGCCACACGGTATGGTGTGTATGATATTCTATTTGTTTTGACTTATGGATCTTTTTGCGTATTCCATATTCCGTAGTGGCGAGGCAGTGCACGCGTGCGTGTACTGCAGCCCTACTTGAATTAATATTTTAATTGATATTTCAATGGTTTGAACTGTTCTGTTTATTTCAATTCAATATTTCTGAATTGCATTCTGACTTGGTTTAATTACTGTCGTCTATTCATTATTTGATTATTATTGCTTCTGTGCACTAATAACTGAGTTTGAATTAGACTGACCCGAGTATTATTTTCTTTTGAATCTAATACTCGGGTCAGACCGAGTATTTCAGGTTGTAGATATTCTGCTTTGGGTTGCTGCTAGAGCTATGAAGTTCTTTCATATCTTTTGGAGTAGTCGTCGTCATTTGTAGTAGTCTGTAAAATTGTATAGGAAGATATGTGTTCATGTATATTAAATACGTTAATGTACTTGTATATGTAACTTCCTTAGTCGACTGTTGTAGTTGTATCATATGTACCGTGTGAATGTATTGTAACTGACATTAGTTATTATATATATATATATATATATATATGAGACTTTCTGTTTCATCTGTGTTCCGCATCTATATTATCTGTGTTGATATTTTATATTTACTGTTCTAAACTATTACGAACCATCGTAGTTCGTTTTATACTGGAATTGGGGTATGTCGATGGGAGAAAATAAATCAGAGATGGAAAATGAAAGAAAATATATTTATATACCACTCCCATTGAGATAACCAATACTAGTATAAGGCCTAACTATTGATGGTCGCTCCTCAACAGCCTTATTCTCCGTGCTAGTTGACAGCACTACACCGTAGTGTTCTTGGCTAGCGTGGGTATAGAGGTGGGGCGTCACAGCTTGGTATCAGAGCCTGAGGTTTAGAACAAATATAAAACATAACTTAGATAGCACATATGTTATAACTATTTGTTGACGTTTTATCTCTCATATTTGCATATGATTGTCTTTGATTGTTAGGTATGAATTCCTAACGCTTGTTCATATGATTTGATTTTGATTCTTGTGTTTTCGGCTTTGATTTGATTTAGCCGATGATTGATTTTTGTTAGAATCTCAGCGATTCCGAACTTGATATTTTATGTTTTCCTCGGCTTGATTTCCATTCGACTTCGGTCACTTTGTTTTTGAGAAATTTCTAAATTCTTGATTTCCAAGACTCTGACTTGGTTTGCCGTTGAATTCTTTGATGATGATGTTGAATCGTTTTCTACTCGATTATGGCCATTAATTGTTGACTTCAACATTGACTTGATTTTTATTTTTGTTGAAGTCATTTATGCATTTATGCTCGTTCTGCTTTGTATTTCCAATTGTTAATCGATTCTTCTTTTCCGATTAGTTGTTATCTTCTTTGTCGACTTTGATAACTTCTATTTCTGGGATTTTTGGATATTCCTACTTTAATGGATTTAGCATCGAATTCTTAGGATTTTATTCACGTCTTCGAATGTGAATTTTGGTGAATTGATTTGGTTTCCAAATTTAATCGATTTTTGATTATTTCCCGATTTGTTGCTATCATTTATTAGCAACTTTGATAACCATTTCTTCGGGATTTTTGTGAACATACCCTTCGATGAATTCGGTATCGATTTCTTTGGATTCTATTCACGTCTTCGTATGTGAATTCTTGTGATTGATTGTTTCTACAATCATTTTTGTGATTTGTCACTTTAAAAATATAAATGTTTCAATACTAGTAGTAAATATCAAAACTCTTTTATCAAAATGTTTTCAACTCTATTTTCAATATCAAAATCTTTTCCTAAACCGTTTTCCGATCTATTAGTATATACAAACCTTTATTTCACTCGTATGAGAAATCTAATTAAACGGCTTAGCAAAACAAGTGGTATGAAACGCTTGCGTTTACTTCGTCGGTTAATTTTTTTTGGACTTGTTCGATTGAACCACTTGTGACATTTTTCTAGTGAAGATCTACAATTTGTTCGTAAATATTTAAGTTAAGCTAGTGGTTATGGGACATGAAGCTAAACTTTTATATTCACTAGCTTAGTGTAATTGACACTTCTCGTTGATCTTGATGATCGCTTTATGAATTAGACTAGCAATTGCGCGATGTCTCTTTCATTGCAAGGTTAGACTAGACACCACTTGTGTGATTCCACTCACGCATACCCTTTTTGCTTTTTGGTTAGTCTTGACCTCAATCTGTGTGATTCCATTCACACATGCTTAGTGTAATTGACACTCCTCGTTGATCATGATGATCGTTCTGATGGTCAGACTAGACACCACTTGTGTGATTCCATTCACACGTACCTTTCTGCTTTTTGGTTAGTCTTGACCTTAATCTGTGTGATTCCATTCACACATGCGGGGTAGCTCCCCTTGGTCTTCGGACCGTCATGTGATAGGCCTCTTGCCCTTTTTCTGTGATTTCTAGATTCCTTATGTTGATTTCTGGAAATTTTATGCTTCACCTATTTTTGTGCATTGGTGAATTCATATGTTATTGATTTGTCATGAGTACAAATTTGGGGTATGATACCTCTTTGGATCTTTGAGAAGATTCTTGAGATATTGATTATCTCTTATCGGTTGATCTCCTGTTGATCATTATTTACATACTTATAGTAGTATGTCAGTATGGATATTTCATATTTATTCCATACCTCATATCGGTTGATCTCCTGTTGATCATTATTTACATACTTATAGTAGTATGTCAGTATGGATATTTCATATTTATTCCATACCTCATGTCGGTTGATCTCCTGTTGATCATTATTTACATACTTATAGCAGTATGATAATATGGATATTTTATGTTATGCCATATCTTTTATTGTATGTCATACTTCCGTTCGAGTTTTCATACTCCGTTCGAGTTTTCATACTCCCATTCGAGTTCTCATACTCTTATCTTGTGATTTCTGGATTTCTTGTGTAGATTTCTAGAATTTGTGCTTCACCAATTTTCGTGATTTCTATTGATAAGTTTTATCAATTCTTGTGCATTGGTGAATTCGTGTGTTATTGACTTGTTATGAATACAAGTTTAGGGTATGATATCCCTTTCTATCTTTGAGAAGATTCTTGTGACATTTTTGATGAACGAAAATTCATTGGTATTATATTTTGATGCCAATTATTTCGATGAAATTTTGACGTATGTCGAAGTTGCTACTGACATTGCTATTTTAATCACGTGTTTTAAAAATTTGTTATTCTTCAAAATATTTCAAAATATAAATCAAAATTGTTTTCAAAATTTTTACAATTTGCGCTTTCAAAAGAATGAGGAAGCGAATTAAACGTTTCAGAAAAATCGAGGACTATGACCCCTTTCTTTTACTGATTCGCTTAATTCCGGACTTGTCCGTTTGAGAACGTAAAATGTTATTTATTTAAAATACACAATTTTGCACTTTCAAGGAAACGATGAAGTGAATTAAACGATTTAGTAAAACTCGTGGTTATGGGTCATGTGCGTTTGCTATTTCGGTTAATTTCGGACTCGTTAATTGAAAATTTGTGATTTCTGATTATCGTTTGTGATAATCAGATATTTGCTGTTTCTGATTATCGCTTGTGATAATCAGATATTTGAGATTTAATTATCGTTTGTGATAATTAAACGTTTGCGATTTGAGATTTGATTATCAATTGTGATAATTAAATATTTGCGATTTGAAATTTGATTACCGTTGTGGTAATTTCTGATTATCGTTTTGATAATTGGATGTTTATGATTTCTGATTTATCGTTTTTGATAATCAGATATTTATTGTTTCTAATTATCGTTTGTGATAATTAGATATTTGAGATTTAATTATCGCTTGTGATAATTAGATATTTGAGATTTAATTATCGTTTGTGATAATTAAATATTTGTGATTTAAGATTGATTTTCGATTTTGATAATCGAATACTTGTTGATTTGATTACCGTTTTTGAATAATCGAATATTTGTGATTTGAGATTTCTGAATTATCTATTGATAATTAGATTTTGTTGATAATTTGTGAATTTCTTTTATGAAATTAAAAGATTTCTTTGGCGTTTATATTGTATTACGCCGGTGTACCGACTCAATTTTCTGCTATTCATGATGTTTTCCACGTCTTCCAATTACGGAAATGCCTTAGGGATTCTCGATTTCTATTCTTAAGCGACCTTATATTCACATCATTGCTTCGGGGGTGTAGCACCTTCGAAATAAAGATGTTTCTCTTGTGGAGATTCTCAATGGTTCTCAAATTCTATGGACTTCTCTTAGGAATCCAGAGAATTCATCGAGCAAACACGTTCAGGCTTTCTCTTTCATGCTCTATATGGTGAACTTTCTATTTCTAATTTCTTCATCTTGTGATGATGTTCTTTTTGGTTGTTACCATTTGTCCATTTATTCCTTATGATTGCGAGGACGCAATTTCTTTAACGAGGGGAGTCTGTAACAACCCGATATTCGTGTCAATTCATAATCGACGTTAAAACGATTTATATTTTCGTCAATTGCCATTTTGAAGTTTTTAAAATTTAAATTAAAATTTAAATTACAAATTGTTATAAAGTTTGATGGGCTTTGAGAAATTAAATGGTGGTCCGTTTATTATTGGGCCGTGAAAAATTTAAAGGGACTTAATCGTGTTAATATTAGTTTGAAATTGTTGAGAGAATTATCGGACTTTAAAATTTGTTTCGGCCCATTTTCCTTTGTGATGCCGTGTAACATCCCCAAATTATCAATCAAAAAAATAATATATTTGAACTCTTGGGGTTTGATTTGAGAATAAATTTGAGAAAAAAACCTAAAACAAATAAAAATAAGTAAAAGTAATATATGAAATGAATTCTAATTTTTATCCTATGTTAAAAAAAAATATTGAGGTGATAAATGTTTTTTTTAGAAGTCATTTGGATTTAAAATGTTTATATTTCAAATTAGAAATTTAAGATTTGAATTTAAATTTGAATGAATGTTTTAAAATGAAGAAGCATTTGAGAATCATTGAGGAACAAGTATACAATTGTAAGACAACTTCTCTTTAAAACATTGTACATATGCATATATACAACAAATGAATAAAAAGTATGTATATTGGTTTATAAAAGTTTATGCATATAATATAGGAAATGAAATCTATACATTTCTTTTGCTTTGTTACATCAAAAATCTGAAACTTACCTTCACAATAAAATTTAATGATTTACAAGATCTATGTGTTAAGATATCTTCTTACAAATGGCACAAACCATCATCTCCTCAATAAAATAATCAAATAAAAAAAATCAGAAAACCCTTCACCTTCTAAAAATTCGAATTTTAAACCCCCAACATCTGTTTCTCAGTAATCAAAAGATATTAGCAAGTTTTACTTCAACATTCAAAGAAGAAAAAAAAAAGTTCAAAAGAAAACCAAACTGTCTTCTTCCCTTCAAGCTAAAAAAATATCTGAAAATACTTTCTCATGCTTCATAACCTTAGTGTGATACTTTCAGGTAAGCTCTGTTTTAAAAATTTATAGTTTATGAGATTTTGATTTTTTTTAAAACAAGTGTTGACAATTAAATTCAAAAATGAAAACTGTAGGTTTGTGAAGCAAAAAGGGGTTTCTGGTTTCAAAAGGCAGTGCATAGTTTTTCTTTTTGGAATACATTAAAAAAGGCAAGTAATCTTTCTTTGTAAAATGTGAACTTGAAGTTATAATTTCTTATAAAGAAAGAGTTTAACTCAATAATATTTAACATTAAATTTTTTTGCAGGAAGGCTAAGGATTTAAAAGCTACTTTTCTTTTTGGTTTTCAAGTTCTGTTTTTTTCAAAACTGCAGAGAAAAGAAGCTTCTCTGTTAATCCAAAACTGTAAGTATTCCAGAGGTTTTTGTTATTAATAATTAAAAATAAATAAATAAAACTTGGGTTTAATACTACCATATCCAGTTTTCTGCAGGAAGAATTAAGGATAGAGCCTTAATCTATTTTGGTTTCAAATTTCAGAAGTAAGGAGTGTCTTCTCTGCCATAAATTTCAAAAGTAAGTAAAATAGAAATCCCTGTTTTTAATAATTCAAATGCATGAATACAACCACAATTAACCAGAGAATTGTAACTATAAATTCTCAGATCTGAACCCCAAGAGAATTAGAGTAGAAAAGAAGAAAAGGAGTAGCAGGCTCACCTTTCTATTTGAAAACTGTCAACTTCTAGAAACAAGTGAGTAAACTTTGTTTTCTTTATCATGATTTCTATGTGTATGCTTTGAGTGATATAGGAAACTTAGATCTTGTTTGCATGCAAGAAAATTTGAATGATTGAATGTTTGGTTTGTTATGATTGACTGTACAAGTTATAGTCCCTGTTTTAGTTCAGAAAAAAAAAAAAAAGAAGAAACCTGTAAGAAAATCTATTCTTTTTCCCCCCTAACCCTATTTGATTTGAATGATTAACCAAAGTTAGCCATGCATTTTTGTTTCCAGTAAGCAAGAGAGATTTTGTTCAAAACTTTCACCCACATTTTTCTCTGGAAAAAAATCAAAGTAAAGTTGTTTTCCTGGAAACTGTAAATTTTATACAGCCTTCTTTGTTTGCAAGGATAAAACATATTAAAACCCAGTCCAAATTTTTCTCTGCTTTATTCCTTATGAAATAAATGTGTGACAAGTTAAATTGTGTTGAGCTTGCACCATGTTCAGAAACTAATCAAAAACAGGCTGTAGTTACTGGAAACTTTGGAAGAAAGAAATTTGTTGTTAAGCTTAAACTCTGTTTACAGAGTGAAACACATTCAAATACAATGTCTTCTTCTTCTCCTTGCTCCTGAATCATGTTGGAGATTAAGATTAAATGATTGTTTAAACTGGTATTCCATCTAACAATTAATTAAAGCTAATTAAAAACAGGTTTAAACTTCACTGGATAATGTAAATGCAGTCACAACCCAAACAAGTGAAATTTCGAACCTCATGGAATTGAATTTCAGTAACACCACTTGCATTACCATCAAGAATAATGATTTTTGAAACAAAAATCAATTTTTTTCATTGTATATTGCTCGGGAAAATGGGGGTTGATTGGAAATTAAAGTTTTACCAAAAACTGATGATCTAAGGAGCTATGGCCCTCGAATTCGCTGTCGTAGATGGCTTGGGGGCTCGTGATCATCAGAAAAATGCTGTTCGATTTTTTTAAAATCCAGAATTTGAATTTGAGTTTGTTTTAGGGTTTAAGAACCCAAAATACTGCGCACGGTTGAAAAGGCTTGCCGCACCACCACAGGGGATCGGACCGCGTGCCACTGGGGGGGTTCGAAGCGTGACACGATGGCGAGGCTTGGTACTGAGTTTGGTGGCCGATAATGGCCTGAGGCGGCGGCGCGTGGCAGTTTTCGGTGGCGTTCCTGATGATGACATTTGGGTGTGATGTTCGATTCGCGACTTCGAAGCAAAAATCGAGATCTGGGTGTTCGTGTCGCTCTAGGGGACGATAGGCGACTCGCTCGTGGCCTTGGCTCTGACCATCGGCGGCGGCGCTAGCTGTGCACGTGCACGTGGGTGGGATGCGTATCAGCGTGAGGCGTTGGGGGAGACGAATGGTGACTCGGAGCAGTACGCGGGTAAATCGCGTGAAGACTCGAAGTACAACCCGGGGGGGATTTTTGGTGTTCACCGTGTCGTTTTATACTTAACCAAAATTTCAAAAGAAAAAGGGGGGGCACGGGTCAAAACTGGGGATAACTCGGAGTAGGGGGGAGTTTTGCTCGGGTACGACCCGAAGCATGTCTCGGGTATGCAGATGAAACAGTAGCAGTTTTTGATAAAAACTTTTGAAACGCAATGTATTTTCTAAGTGAAGCAACAATAGTTGTTAATGTAATATGAAACAAATAGTTTTTTTTAGTTTTATGAAGTTCAAATTATTTTTAATAAATAAAAGTTGTTTAAATGTTTAACTTAATAAAAAGTTTAAATATAAATACAAACTAATGTACAAATACAAAGTTCAAACCAAGTTTATAATAATAGTAAATAACAAATTGATGTTTTGCAACGACTTTTAAAATTTAAAAGAAAGAAATTTAATAAATTAAAGAATAGGAGACTTATAAAATTAATTAAACTCAATAAGTTAACGATTAAGAATTTATAAATGAAATAATAAACTAAAGAATAATTTATTAACTTAGCCAATTAAAATAATTCAAAATCAAGTAAAATTCAACATTAATTTGAAATGATTAACAAAGACAATTATGTAGCTAATTCGCTTTAATCACAATTACTTGTATCAACGATGATTGATCATCATCAAAGACCCCATACTGAACTGACACTTTTGTTGTGGTGCTGTGATTGCTTTGTGATGAGCTATGATTTGTGATTTGCTCCTGTATGTATGTGAAACCCTTTTTGCCCGTAAAATGGCATTTAAACTTCGATGCGACAGGGAGTCGGATTTCAGTTTGTTATCCGAAACCCACATCGAACCCTGAATGTGAACCTTTGTGATTGATACACCCACATGTTTTAAATTTGAAGCGCTCACTATTCGGATTAGCCGGGGAAGGACCTTTGTGTCGTATAACCCATTCTGAATAGTGATTCGACGAATGGATTGCAATTGAAGACCGGCGGTGAAGACCGGGTGTCTTCAAAAAAACGATAGGATAACCTATCGATTGTCTCTGCACCGAGTTGCTCCGGTATAGGGATTCCCTAAGTGATGGGAAGTCCGATCGGGATTGTGGACGCCCGGATTTGCAAGGGCTTCTTCCTTTATTGGACGAAGTGCCTTCGGTTCTGTTCGAACCCGGAACAGACTTGTATGGTCGTGTGTCTGACACTACGCTTTGAGATATAAAGACGGTTTCTTTCAAATACATATCTGTTGGTGGCGGAGAATTTATTCTCTTAGCTTAAGACCCTTCTCTGAGACGTACGAGCTCAGAGGTTATGTAATTGAAGGTTATCAGCTATATACTCCCAATTTGGTAGTGTGGCATACTAAGTGCTGCTGTATAGTGATGATCATTTTGTTGATCCTTTGTGATCAAAGCATGGCTTTCGTGTAAAGCGTAGCTTTGTGGACGAGACCTCATCGGACCTCACACCCCGGAAATGGTCGAAACAGGAAAGATGCGGCAAGGTTATGAGGGTCGCGCCCTTTAGGGTATGTCATTTCCTTCTGGAAAAAGGTAGTGTCATGGTATGGAGCCCAGATGCTTACCTATGTGGTTGCTTCAATCTCATTATTCTGTGTGGTTGTTGCTTTGTGATGGAGGGCCCTCGGATAAAGGTCCCAAAGGACCGGGGAGTGGCATATTCGTGTAGTAGTTACCTAGTTACAGAGGTAACCCGGTCTTGTGTTGGCAGAGATCTAACCGTAACGTTAGTTCTCGGGACGTCCCGCCAGAGGCGTACCCATGTGGCATAGGAAGTTCCTTAGCCTGACCATTTGTTGGAAACCTAATTCCCAATACGAACCCCGCACGGTTTTAGTTGTATTACCTGCCATTTACTTATGGTGGTCACCACTGTTTAGATGGTAGCTATAGTAGGCATAGTTCGGAATGTCTATGCTGGCTAGGATTGATATTATATTTTCGAAATGGCTTTCTACACTATGCACTAGTAATAATATCAAAGAATTTTTCCCGTACCAAGCATATTTGACTATCATAAGAAGAAATCTCCTCCAATTCTGCGATTGCATTGTGTGTGTGGCGGGAGGTCTTATGGTAGTTTCATTTTCCAAAAGCATACCGATTCTTCTTGTATTAAATCTGTTTTATTTGAAAGCAATTACCTGTGTTTACTCATACCAGTCCCATGACTGACCCGGAGTTTATTGTTTCCTTTCTAAACTCTGGGTGCCCACCATTTCTACACGGGCAGCCTAGTAGCAGGTTTTCTATATTTTGGCTCTAGCTGCATTCTGGGAGTATTTTGGTTTGGAGACGGTTTTTGGTGGCTCATACCTTAGAGACATTTTGGAAGCTTTTGGATCTCGAGGTGCTTAGCTTGGATGTTCACTATTACTTTATCTTTTTGAAGACCTTTGGCATATGATATCTAGTTGTTCTATTATGTCATTCTATCTGGATATATAATTCATGTATTATGTACTCTGATGTTGTAGCAGATATTATTGTGGTGTTGTATCTGTGGTATGATGCATGATGTTCATTTTTATTTTCCGCTGTTATTTATTCATCTAATGTTGTTATAAGCTCCATCCGACTGGAGTTCGATGTTTGAATCATTGACAGTCGAGTACAAGTGAGGTATTTGATGTCAATTTTCAAGCGTTGAATTTCGGTTCGTGACATGTGGTATCAGAGCTAAAGGTTGAGTAAGAACTTTAGCTACGGAGTATAACACATTAGATGGCTCATTAGAGATAGGGTGGAGTATACCCTAGAATGAGTATAATTGATTAACACATCAAATTTTTCTTAGTCTATTTCCTTTAATTGCCGATATTTCTTAAGATATCTCTTCCAAATATTTAAGCCAATTTTTCTTACTAATTACAGATAGTAAGGATGAGCGGAAGAAGAGGCAGTGTTAGGGGGCGAGGAAATGCCACAGCACCTAGCCAAGTTCCCCCTACCACCGAGGCAGCTTTACCTATTCAGAATCAGCCGAATCTGGCTGACTTATATAAGAACTTCTCAAGACTCGGGGGTAAGCCATTCACCGGCAAAGAGACGATTATGGAGGCCCAGGCATGGATTAAGTCTTGTGAGAAAATCTTTAAGGGGCTCAAGCTACAGGATGATCAGATGCGTCTTATAGCTACTTGGCAACTTCAAGGTGAAGCCTTAGCTTGGTGGGAGACGGTCACTATTGATGAGCCTGAGGACGAGTTCACTTGGGGCAGATTTAAAGAAGCATTTGAGAAGCGCTACTTGCCATCATCCGGGATTTCTCGTATGTACCAAGAATTCATGGATTTAAAGCAAGGAAGTCTGTCGTTTGAGGAGTATCTCAATAAGTTCAATGAATTGTCACGCTTTGGTCCAGAATTAGTGAACACACCGTTGAAGAAGAATGAGTGATTCATTCGTGGGATGAATAAAAAGTTCCACGAAAGAATGACAGGCCACGTGAAAGAATCATTCTCAGATTTGGTTGATATGGGATACCGTTATGCTACTTTAGACATGCAAGAAGCACCAAGGGAGCAAGGAAACTCAAGCAATCCGAATTGGAAGAAAAGAAAATTTGGAGGCAAGAAACCTTGGCACGGCAAGGAGAAGAAGAAAAGCAATCAAGGGAGCACTATGGAGAATGTCACTTGCTATAATTGCTCGGAGAAAGGCCACTATTCTACCAGCTGCAAAAAGCCCAAGAGAAATCAATCTGCTCAAGGAAAGCCTAGAAAGTGCTATTATTGTCAGAAGGAAGGACATGAAGTAAAAGACTGCCCAGTTATGAAGCAAGCCCAAACAGCTAAAGTATACTCAGTCAAAGACAAGCCCACATCTTCTAAAGCGGAGAAGGGAAAAGGCGTCCTGGAAGGTAATCTTACCATTTATGATAGCATTGTTAGAGTTCTTTTTGATACTGGCGCTACACACAGTTTTATCTCTCAACAAGCTATTAATGAATTGAATATTGAACCTAATTTTGTTGATGAGCCGATATGTGTAAGGAATCCAGTTGGAGGTCCCGCAAACCTCTGTCTTCGATGTAGAGATGTTCCTATCTCATATTCTTGCCATCAATTCCCTATTAGTCCTTTTGTTCTAGACTTCAACGAATTTGAAGTCTTACTCGGGATGGATTGGCTAGCAAAATATGAAGCCAAACTGGATTGCAAAAATCGATTGATCTCAATCAAAACCGAATTTGGGGATTTCATCGAAATTTCTTGTGAGGACCCTAGTCCTAAAAGGGAAGGGTTGATGTATAATTTGGGTTATCCTGAACCCAGCTTGCAGTCTATTCGTATTGTTAGAGATTTTCCAGATGTATTTGAAGAAGTGAAATCTCTACCTCCTCACCGAGAAATAGAATTCAGAATCGACCTTGTGCCTAATGCCCGTCCTGTTGTTCATCCAAGTCGCAGGATGGCACCTAGAGAAAGGGTTGAACTAGTCGAGCAAACTAGAGATTTACTAGAGAAAGGGTTGATTCGACCCAGTGTTTCTGAATGGGGCTCAGCCGTCGTATTTGTTGCTAAATCAGACGGGTCCTTGAGATTGTGCGTGGATTACCGCGATCTCAATAAGCAGACTCTCAAGAATAAATTCCCACTGCCCAGAATTGATGATTTATTTGATCAGTTGCACGGCGCTTGTTTCTTCTCGAAGATGGATCTAGCCCAAGGATTCCATCAATTACGGATCGCCGAAGACTGTGTTCATTTGACAGCTTTTAGGGGTCCCAATATGTTCTATGAATGGTTAGTCATGCCTTTTGGACTAACCAATGCCCCAGCATACTTTGTGGACCTTATGTCTCGTGTGTTTCGGGATGTATTAAATAAATTTGTGCTCGTATTCATTGATGATATTTTGATCTATTCCAAGACCGAAGAGGAGCATGCCGAACACCTTAGAATTGTCTTGGAGATATTGAGGAGAAACATTCTATATGCTAAATTTTCCAAATGCCACTTTTGGGTCGAAGAAGTCAAATTTCTTGGCCCTATTGTTAATGAAGATGGGATTTCTGTAGATCCTAGCAAAATTTCCGCCATTCTTGATTGGAGGAGGCCTACTACCCCAAAGGAAATTCGAAGCTTTTTGGGCCTAGCAGGTTATTATCGGAAGTTTGTTCAGGACTTCTCGAAGTTAGCTAGTCCCTTGACTAAGCTAACAATGAAGAATGCAAAGTTTATTTGGACTCCAAAATGTGAAGAAGCTTTTGAGGAATTAAAGAAGAGATTAACCACCGCTCCTGTTCTCGCTATTATCAACGGGAACCAGGGATTATCTGTTTATACCGATGCTTGCGGTGAAGGCTTGGGTGCAGTGTTGATGCAAAACGGGAAGGTGATTGCCTACGCGAGTAGACAATTACGTCCTCATGAAAGAAATTATCCGACCCATGATTTGGAGCTTCTAGCTGTTATCTTCGCTTTAAAAATATGGCGACATTATCTTTTGGGTAAGAATCTTTTCAGCTTTCTTATCAATCTGTGAATTTAAACTTAATTTAACAAATATACTTATCGAATTCTCTTTATTTCTAGGTGAAAAATTCGAATTATTCACCGATCACAAATCTTTGAAATATCTCTTCACCCAGAAAGATCTGAATTTGCGACAACAGCGTTGGCTGGAATTTCTAGCATCCTATGACCTGGATATTCTATATACACCCGGAAAAGCCAATGTGGTTGCGGACGCCTTGAGTAGAAAGCATGTTATTCTTGCTCACCTTGTTATCGCTCCTACTCTTCTTAAGAGGATTGCGAGCAAGCAGTATGAAGATGAGTTTCTTCGGGGAATTTATAAAAGAATATGCCAGGGAGAAGACACTAGTTTTGAGATGGATAGTAGAGGAGTTATAAGGATGAAAGGCAGAATTTGTGTCCCGGACTTTCCTGATTTGAAACGAGAAGTATTAGATGAATGCCACAAGTCTAAGCTTTGCATCCATCCAGGAGTCAACAAGATGTATAGAGATATCAAAAGAACTTTCTGGTGGAAAACGATGAAGAGGGATATATCTATTTATGTGAGTCGCTGTGCTACTTGCCAACAAATCAAGAGCGACCAAAAGAAGATAGCGGGTCTACTTCAGCCATTAGAGGTGCCCAAGTGGAAATGGGACCAAGTGTCGATGGATTTCATCGACGGTTTGCCACGCACTCGAAAGGGCAATGAAGCGATTTGGGTCATTGTAGACCGTTTAACTAAGTCAGCCCATTTCTTGCCAGTAAAAGCTACCCGCACAGCTGCAAGTCTAGCTAATTTATATGTGAAAGAGATTGTCCGTCTCCATGGCATTCCTTGCAGCATAGTGAGTGATCGTGACCCGATCTTCACTAGTAGATTTTGGGAGGCGTTCCAAGACGCATTAGGAACCAAGCTGCATTTCAGTACTGCTTATCACCCACAGTCTGATGGGCAGACAGAAAGGATCAATCGAATCTTGGAGGATCTATTGCGGGCATGTATACTTGATTTTGGTGGTTCTTGGGAGGACCATTTGCATCTGGTCGAATTCTCTTATAACAACAGCTATCAGGCCAGTATTGAGATGGCTCCTTTTAAGGCTTTATATGGTCGACCGTGTCGATCACCGGCATGCTGGATCGAAACAGGTGATAGACTCATTCTTGGTCCGGACATGATTAAAGAAGCCACCGAAAAAGTTGAGTTTATTCGTAAGAAACTGAAGACAGCACAGAGTCGTCAAAAGAGCTATTACGATCGTAGAAGACGAGATTTGGAATTCCAGGTTGGGGACTCTGTTTTTCTTAAGGTATCTCCTATGAGAGGTGTATTGAGATTTGGGAAGACTGGTAAGCTAGCACCACGATATATTGGTCCTTTTCCTATTCTGGAGAGGATTGGTCTTCTAGCCTACCGTGTGCAGTTGCCTAGCTGGTTATCGGGTGTGCATGATGTATTTCACATTTCTAGCCTTCGGAAGTATGTGCACGATCCGGACAGTATTATTGAAGAAGCTGCCCAACAGGACCTCGACATCACCCCCAACTTGACAGTCAAAAGGGAACCGATAAAGATTGTGGATCGTGAAGAGAAGCAATTAAGGAACAAAGTTGTAAAGCTAGTAAAAGTTCAGTGGAGTGGCGATCCAAGGGACTGCACTTGGGAAACTGAAGATAATATGCAGAAATCTTATCCCAAATGCAGGGTGGATATCTCGGCTTAGCCGGTAAGCCATTTCCTTATTCTTTTTGAATCGTATATTCTTTGTCTATTTTTCTCTCTCTTTCAATTTCGAGGACGAAATTTTCTAAGGAGGGGGTATTTGTAACATCCCCAAATTATCAATCAAAAAAATAATATATTTGAACTCTTGGGGTTTGATTTGAGAATAAATTTGAGAAAAAAACCTAAAACAAATAAAAATAAGTAAAAGTAATATATGAAATGAATTCTAATTTTTATCCTATGTTAAAAAAAATATTGAGGTGATAAATGTTTTTTTTTAGAAGTCATTTGGATTTAAAATGTTTATATTTCAAATTAGAAATTTAAGATTTGAATTTAAATTTGAATGAATGTTTTAAAATGAAGAAGCATTTGAGAATCATTGAGGAACAAGTATACAATTGTAAGACAACTTCTCTTTAAAACATTGTACATATGCATATATACAACAAATGAATAAAAAGTATGTATATTGGTTTATAAAAGTTTATGCATATAATATAGGAAATGAAATCTATACATTTCTTTTGCTTTGTTACATCAAAAATCTGAAACTTACCTTCACAATAAAATTTAATGATTTACAAGATCTATGTGTTAAGATATCTTCTTACAAATGGCACAAACCATCATCTCCTCAATAAAATAATCAAATAAAAAAAATCAGAAAACCCTTCACCTTCTAAAAATTCGAATTTTAAACCCCCAACATCTGTTTCTCAGTAATCAAAAGATATTAGCAAGTTTTACTTCAACATTCAAAGAAAAAAAAAAAGTTCAAAAGAAAACCAAACTGTCTTCTTCCCTTCAAGCTAAACAAATATCTGAAAATACTTTCTCATGCTTCATAACCTTAGTGTGATACTTTCAGGTAAGCTCTGTTTTAAAAATTTATAGTTTATGAGATTTTGATTTTTTTTAAAACAAGTGTTGACAATTAAATTCAAAAATGAAAACTGTAGGTTTGTGAAGCAAAAAGGGGTTTCTGGTTTCAAAAGGCAGTGCATAGTTTTTCTTTTTGGAATACATTAAAAAAGGCAAGTAATCTTTCTTTGTAAAATGTGAACTTGAAGTTATAATTTCTTATAAAGAAAGAGTTTAACTCAATAATATTTAACATTAAATTTTTTTGCAGGAAGGTTAAGGATTTAAAAGCTACTTTTCTTTTTGGTTTTCAAGTTCTGTTTTTTTCAAAACTGCAGAGAAAAGAAGCTTCTCTATTAATCCAAAACTGTAAGTATTCCAGAGGTTTTTGTTATTAATAATTAAAAATAAATAAATACAACTTGGGTTTAATACTACCATATCCAGTTTTCTGCAGGAAGAATTAAGGATAGAGTCTTAATCTATTTTGGTTTCAAATTTCAGAAGTAAGGAGTGTCTTCTCTACCATAAATTTCAAAAGTAAGTAAAATAGAAATCCCTGTTTTTAATAATTCAAATGCATGAATACAACCACAATTAACCAGAGAATTATAACTATAAATTCTCAGATCTAAACCCCAAGAGAATTAGAGTAGAAAAGAAGAAAAGGAGTAGCAGGCTCACCTTTCTGTTTGAAAACTGTCAACTTCTAGAAACAAGTGAGTAAACTTTGTTTTCTTTATCATGATTTCTATGTGTATGCTTTGAGTGATATAGGAAACTTAGATCTTGTTTGCATGCAAGAAAATTTGAATAATTGAATGTTTGGTTTGTTATGATTGACTGTACAAGTTATAGTCCCTGTTTTAGTTCAGAAAAAAAAAAAAGAAGAAACCTGTAAGAAAATCTATTCTTTTTCCCCCCTAACCCTATTTGATTTGAATGATTAACCAAAGTTAGCCATGCATTTTTGTTTCTAGTAAGCAAGAGAGATTTTGTTCAAAACTTTCACCCACATTTTTCTCTGGAAAAAAATCAAAGTAAAGTTGTTTTCCTGGAAACTGTAAATTTTATACAGCCTTCTTTGTTTGCAAGGATAAAACATATTAAAACCCAGTCCAAATTTTTCTCTGCTTTATTCCTTCTGAAATAAATGTGTGACAAGTTGAATTGTGTTGAGCTTGCACCATGTTCAGAAACTAATCAAAAACAGGCTGTAGTTACTGGAAACTTTGGAAGAAAGAAATTTGTTGTTAAGCTTAAACTCTGTTTACAGAGTGAAACACATTCAAATACAATGTCTTCTTCTTCTCCTTGCTCCTGAATCATGTTGGAGATTAAGATTAAATGATTGTTTAAACTGGTATTCCATCTAACAATTAATTAAAGCTAATTAAAAACAGGTTTAAACTTCACTGGATAATGTAAATGCAGTCACAACCCAAACAAGTGAAATTTCGAACCTCATGGAATTGAATTTCAGTAACACCACTTGCATTACCATCAAGAATAATGATTTTTGAAACAAAAATCAATTTTTTTCATTGTATATTGCTCGGGAAAATGGGGGTTGATTGGAAATTAAAGTTTTACCAAAAACTGATGATCTAAGGAGCTATGGCCCTCGAATTCGCTGTCGTAGATGGCTTGGGGGCTCGTGATCATCAGAAAAATGCTGTTCGATTTTTTTAAAATCCAGAATTTGAATTTGAGTTTGTTTTAGGGTTTAAGAACCCAAAATACTGCGCACGGTTGAAAAGGCTTGCCGCACCACCACAGGGGATCGGACCGCGTGCCACTGGGGGGGTTCGAAGCGTGACACGATGGCGAGGCTTGGTACTGAGTTTGGTGGCCGATAATGGCCTGAGGCGGCGGCGCGTGGCAGTTTTCGGTGGCGTTCCTGATGATGACATTTGGGTGTGATGTTCGATTCGCGACTTCGAAGCAAAAATCGAGATCTGGGTGTTCGTGTCGCTCTAGGGGACGATAGGCGACTCGCTCGTGGCCTTGGCTCTGACCATCGGCGGCGGCGCTAGCTGTGCACGTGCACGTGGGTGGGATGCGTATCAGCGTGAGGCGTTGGGGGAGACGAATGGTGACTCGGAGCAGTACGCGGGTAAATCGCGTGAAGACTCGAAGTACAACCCGGGGGGGATTTTTGGTGTTCACCGTGTCGTTTTATACTTAACCAAAATTTCAAAAGAAAAAGGGGGGGCACGGGTCAAAACTGGGGATAACTCGGAGTAGGGGGGAGTTTTGCTCGGGTACGACCCGAAGCATGTCTCGGGTATGCAGATGAAACAGTAGCAGTTTTTGATAAAAACTTTTGAAACGCAATGTATTTTCTAAGTGAAGCAACAATAGTTGTTAATGTAATATGAAACAAATAGTTTTTTTTTAGTTTTATGAAGTTCAAATTATTTTTAATAAATAAAAGTTGTTTAAATGTTTAACTTAATAAAAAGTTTAAATATAAATACAAACTAATGTACAAATACAAAGTTCAAACCAAGTTTATAATAATAGTAAATAACAAATTGATGTTTTGCAACGACTTTTAAAATTTAAAAGAAAGAAATTTAATAAATTAAAGAATAGGAGACTTATAAAATTAATTAAACTCAATAAGTTAACGATTAAGAATTTATAAATGAAATAATAAACTAAAGAATAATTTATTAACTTAGCCAATTAAAATAATTCAAAATCAAGTAAAATTCAACATTAATTTGAAATGATTAACAAAGACAATTATGTAGCTAATTCGCTTTAATCACAATTACTTGTATCAACGATGATTGATCATCATCAAAGACCCCATACTGAACTGACACTTTTGTTGTGGTGCTGTGATTGCTTTGTGATGAGCTATGATTTGTGATTTGCTCCTGTATGTATGTGAAACCCTTTTTGCCCGTAAAATGGCATTTAAACTTCGATGCGACAGGGAGTCGGATTTCAGTTTGTTATCCGAAACCCACATCGAACCCTGAATGTGAACCTTTGTGATTGATACACCCACATGTTTTAAATTTGAAGCGCTCACTATTCGGATTAGCCGGGGAAGGACCTTTGTGTCGTATAACCCATTCCGAATAGTGATTCGACGAATGGATTGCAATTGAAGACTGGCGGTGAAGACCGGGTGTCTTCAAAAAAACGATAGGATAACCTATCGATTGTCTCTGCACCGAGTTGCTCCGGTATAGGGATTCCCTAAGTGATGGGAAGTCCGATCGGGATTGTGGACGCCCGGATTTGCAAGGGCTTCTTCCTTTATTGGACGAAGTGCCTTCGGTTCTGTTCGAACCCGGAACAGACTTGTATGGTCGTGTGTCTGACACTACGCTTTGAGATATAAAGCCGATTTCTTTCAAATACATATCTGTTGGTGGCGGAGAATTTATTCTCTTAGCTTAACACCCTTCTCTGAGACGTACGAGCTCAGAGGTTATGTAATTGAAGGTTATCAGCTATATACTCCCAATTTGGTAGTGTGGCATACTAAGTGCTGCTGTATAGTGATGATCATTTTGTTGATCCTTTGTGATCAAAGCATGGCTTTCGTGTAAAGCGTAGCTTTGTGGACGAGACCTCATCGGACCTCACACCCCGGAAATGGTCGAAACAGGAAAGATGCGGCAAGGTTATGAGGGTCGCACCCTTTAGGGTATGTCATTTCCTTCTGGAAAAAGGTAGTGTCATGGTATGGAGCCCAGATGCTTACCTATGTGGTTGCTTCAATCTCATTATTCTGTATGGTTGTTGCTTTGTGATGGAGGGCCCTCGGATAAAGGTCCCAAAGGACCGGGGAGTGGCATATTCGTGTAGTAGTTACCTAGTTACAGAGGTAACCCGGCCTTGTGTTGGCAGAGATCTAACCGTAACGTTAGTTCTCGGGACGTCCCGCCAGAGGCGTACCCATGTGGCATAGGAAGTTCCTTAGCCTGACCATTTGTTGGAAACCTAATTCCCAATACGAACCCCGCACGGTTTTAGTTGTATTACCTGCCATTTACTTATGGTGGTCACCACTGTTTAGATGGTAGCTATAGTAGGCATAGTTCGGAATGTCTATGCTGGCTAGGATTGATATTATATTTTCGAAATGGCTTTCTACACTATGCACTAGTAATAATATCAAAGAATTTTTCCCGTACCAAGCATATTTGACTATCATAAGAAGAAATCTCCTCCAATTCTGTGATTCCATTGTGTGTGTGGCGGGAGGTCTTATGGTAGTTTCATTTTCCAAAAGCATACCGATTCTTCTTGTATGAAATCTGTTTTATTTGAAAGCAATTACCTGTGTTTACTCATACCAGTCCCATGACTGACCCGGAGTTTATTGTTTCCTTTCTAAACTCTGGGTGCCCACCATTTCTACACGGGCAGCCTAGTAGCAGGTTTTCTATATTTTGGCTCTAGCTGCATTCTGGGAGTATTTTGGTTTAGAGACGGTTTTTGGTGGCTCATACCTTAGAGACATTTTGGAAGCTTTTGGATCTCGAGGTGCTTAGCTTGGATGTTCACTATTACTTTATCTTTTTGAAGACCTTTGGCATATGATATCTAGTTGTTCTATTATGTCATTCTATCTGGATATATAATTCATGTATTATGTACTCTGATGTTGCAGCAGATATTATTGTGGTGTTGTATCTGTGGTATGATGCATGATGTTCATTTTTATTTTCCGCTGTTATTTATTCATCTAATGTTGTTATAAGCTCCATCCGACTGGAGTTCGATGTTTGAATCATTGACAGTCGAGTACAAGTGAGGTATTTGATGTCAATTTTCAAGCGTTGAATTTCGGGTCGTGACATGCCGTTCCCTTCTTAATTGAATTCGACCGCACCCTTATCATCTCATTTTCGTTAACCCTAAACAAAAAATCGAACGAGGGAAGAAAATAATGGCTGCTCAATCGTTCGCCCCTCTTTTTCGTCCCTCGGTGAAAATTAGGGCTTTCGACTTCGATGATCTCCTAGTTACTTCGGCTGCTTCGATTGGGTAAACCAGGTGAGTAATTTATATTACTCACATCTATTTCGAATTCGATCGACCTCGTTTGCTTGTTATGCTTTCGTAGTATTCAGCTTCGATTGATTTCTTTTGTTCGATGTCGATATTTTTCTGTCTTGAGATGATTTTGAGACAGTGAGTTTAGTTACATTTTTATGGTGACTTCCAAGGCCTTGAATTCTCTGACCTTGGAGTTGATTTCTTTGACTACCACGATTTTTATTTCTGGCAGGTTTGGTTTTGTGAATTTTCTTGCACCTCGGCGGCCTTGACTTGAGATTCTACACTGCTTCATCATGTTGCATACCCTCCATTTTGCATTTGGCTTCAGCTAACACAGCACTGTTTAATTTTGTCCATCCCTGTAGCATCGGCATAGGCTTGAGATTTCATGTATTTGAATTTACATTTGTCTGCACTTGCACACTCACTTTGGTTTCATGATACATGCGCATTGCTGTTGGGATTGCATTGAGTTGCATACTCACATGGTCTCTGGTCCGATGACATTTGATTCATATTGCTTGACTGGACATTTGCCTGAGTCTTCATAGTTGCGTCTGTTGCACTTTGGTCTTGCTATCACTTACTTGGTACATTGTTGTACTTGTGATACTTCGATGCTGTTTCATTTATGATCTCCCATGCTACAGTTTTATTGTTGCTTGAGCTTCATGCGTGCTCGAGTCTGGTTTATGTATTCATTGTGGCTTGTTTTGTTTGCATTTGCTTGCATCTATACTGTCAGTGGCAATTTTGTACAAATTGCACTAGCTCACTCCAGTTTTCACAGTTGTACATACTTATTTGAGTTTGCACTTGTTGTCCTGTGTCTGATCATTTGTTGATCGGGTCATTGATGCATTGCCTTATATCACTTGTGTCCACTCTGGTTGGCCCGACCTATGATATCTGTAGCATGGTCATTGCTTGCCATCACTGATCTTTGCATCCATTCTTCACTTTTGATAATTGCAGTCTTCATTTTTAAAGCCACTTTTGATGCATGTTTAGAACTGGACTGACCATTTGTACATTTTTGAAATACTTGCATTCAAATTGACTCCTACTGCATTCATGGTCAGTGGTGCATAATCACTTGTTTCATTTATGTGCTTGTTGATATCTCTTCATCAAGTCACTTGATTCATTGTCATCTTGCTGGAATGACTTCGGCATTGGCTTTTGTAGTCTGGTTTTATTTGGTATCATTTGCCTATCTGCATCACTAACACAGTCTTGCTGCCTCATCAACTTTAAAAACCAAACAGTTCAAACAAAACATCCCCTCCATATTGCTATTTCAGTTTGATTTGGTGCTTGAGTATCACTGAGCTCTGGCATTGGGTCAGTTGCCTTTGTGTCTTTGGTATTGTGCATTTGATCTGGATGTTTATGTTGTATTTGTCATCTTCACTATGTTGCACATTTGTGGTATGTTCACCCATTACTACACTTGCATTGCTTTTTGGTCTGAACTTGTTGTTGTACAGTTACTTATGCATTCCGTTTATATTGCCTTGTGTTGAACCCAGTTTTAAAACTTAGGTTTGACCTTGTGCTTGTGTCATGATTTTAAATATATTTCACCTGTGTTGAACCCGTCTTTTTATTTTGGGTTTGACCTTGTGTGCCCGGTTATGTACATAGTTACTGTTGTAGCAAGGCAGTGCACGCAAGCGTGAACTGCAGCAACACGGAATTGAGTTTTTTCGGGTACATTATCACCATAGTGGCAAGGCAGTGCACGCAAGCGTGAACTGCAGCCACACGGTATGGCGTGTATGATATTCTATTTGTTTTGACTTATGGATCTTTTTGCGTATTCCATATTCCGTAGTGGCGAGGCAGTGCACGCGTGCGTGTACTGCAGCCCTACTTGAATTAATATTTTAATTGATATTTCAATGGTTTGAACTGTTCTGTTTATTTCAATTCAATATTTCTGAATTGCATTCTGACTTGGTTTAATTACTGTCGTCTATTCATTATTTGATTATTATTGCTTCTGTGCACTAATAACTGAGTTTGAATTAGACTGACCCGAGTATTATTTTCTTTTGAATCTAATACTTGGGTCAGACCGAGTATTTCAGGTTGTAGATATTCTGCTTTGGGTTGCTGCTAGAGCTATGAAGTTCTTTCATATCTTTTGGAGTAGTCGTCGTCATTTGTAGTAGTCTGTAAAATTGTATAGGAAGATATGTGTTCATGTATATTAAATACGTTAATGTACTTGTATATGTAACTTCCTTAGTCGACTGTTGTAGTTGTATCATATGTACCGTGTGAATGTATTGTAACTGACATCAGTTATTATATATATATATATATATATATATATATATATATATATATATATATATATATATGAGACTTTCTGTTTCATCTGTGTTCCGCATCTATATTATCTGTGTTGATATTTTATATTTACTGTTCTAAACTATTACGAACCATCGTAGTTCGTTTTATACTGGAATTGGGGTATGTCGATGGGAGAAAATAAATCAGAGATGGAAAATGAAAGAAAATATATTTATATACCACTCCCATTGAGATAACCAATACTAGTATAAGGCCTAACTATTGATGGTCGCTCCTCAACAGCCTTATTCTCCGTGCTAGTTGACAGCACTACACCGTAGTGTTCTTGGCTAGCGTGGGTATAGAGGTGGGGCGTCACAGTATATATATTGGAATAATTGATTTCCGCATTATACAGCGGGTGAGACCCTATGTGCCCCGCATAATCGCGGATGACCTTTTATACCGCGATATCCCTCTCGAAGTGGGATTGGTATTTTTATGTTGTGGTAACATCTGTGGATGCAGGAAAACAGGTTGGAGGGATCCAACAAGATTCCTCAAATTATTGAAATTTGTTTTCATAGTTTATGATATGATTGATTGATTATCTATGATTGATTTTATCGGGATTTGAAATACTAAACGCCATGGGTTGACGGAATATATATATATTTTGGGTATATTGAGATATCAAAAATATAAAGAATGGATTCTTGAAGGAATTAAAAAGAGAATTTTTAAGTAAAGTAATTTAGCTAATTTGGATATATTTAAGAATGAAATTGGGAAGGAATAAAAGTTGATTTCTAAATTCTAATAAATAAATTTCGAGTATGGAAAAGGAGATTTTTGAATAAATGGGAGTGAAAGAATTTTGAACTTAAGTGACATTATTTAAAGAAATAGAGGATTTATTTTAAATTCAAATTTTAAAATAGTTTGGGAAAGATAAAGAAGAATTTCGGGGAAAAAAGTATGAAATTGGTATTTTCAGTTTTAAATAAAATTTTAAATCATAATTAAGAAGTGAATTTGGAATTAATGGATTTTTGAAATAATCTTTGAATAAATCAGGGAATAAATTATATGGGGAATTTAATTTAGAGAATCGGTTTATAAATCGATTAAGTGACTTGAAACAGCAATTAAAAAGAGAACGAGATTATGGAATTTATAAACAGGGTTTATAAACAAAGTGAATATTTATCTGTGGATAATTTGGAAGTATAAATTCACGATGGGAATTTATAAGGAAAGGGTGATTTTTTTTAAAAATAAATGGCGGTATATTTTTAAAAGTGTGGAAAAGAAAATTTACGGGATTGGGACGTAAATTAAGCTGGAACAAATCATGCAGCATTTTGTAAATGATTAGATGGCTATGTTTAAATCGAAAGTGTATTTCCCTGAAAAGCCAAGTATATTTTCATATAAGATTTCCAAGTATAAGTTAGAGGTTTTAAAGTGGTTTTAAAAGAACGTTTTAGAAAGAAATTATTATTTAGTGGTTTTAAATTTTTTAAAAAAGTAAATATTTACTAAGCTAATTATATAAGTAAATTATTGTAAAGGTTTAGCTAGTATTATGATTTGAAAGATAATTATTTAATGTTTATACCTTATAGGATAACTTTTATTTTAAAGTTAGTTTTTGGCTTAAGTTTTGCTTGAGAAATGATTACATATTTCATAACTAGTAATTTAAATAAAGTGTTTTAAGTAGCTTTTTTTATTTTTAAGTGTTTTAAAAATATATAGTTTTAGATAAAGTGATTTAAATTATTTAAAATCTAAAGCATTAAGACTTGGTGATTTTCAGTGGAAATATGACAATTGGGTGGAAAATTTATTCCGCGAGAAAAAAAGTGCTTTGAAAACTATTTTCAAAAGAGTTGAAGTGTAGAGAAATATCTTGCGAAGATATTTTGAAATAAATAATTTGAGAAATTATTAAGGCCTAATGGTTGTTTTGTGGATGTTATTTGATAGTTAAATAACCGACTGTCAATATTGACCAATGCGCTGATCGTTTCAAAGAGGCCGGGATCGGACTTAATTATTTGAAAACCACTTCGATTCGGTTTGAGAGTTTACGAATGAAGATCGAGAAGATGGTGAAGACGGTGATTCAGTTTATCCAGACCCATGGCAACTTGTATGGATGAATGCTATCAGAACATCGTCAAAAGGATGAAGAGCAATCTAAGTGAATGTGTGCTAAAAAGGTAACACATACCCTCAAGCCTCATCAACCGGGAATGACTAAAACATGGGAGGTGCAGCAAGGCTAAGTGACTAGCAACTAATTAGGGTAAGGTCATACCTGTCTAGATGTCCCTTTTGTTCGGTCGTGTGGGCGGTTGCTGATCCCAACCACATGGTGTTCTTATTCAGACTATCTTGTAAGGGGTAGCTCCGGTCTTGTGTTGCGGGGGATCAGGGGGATCCTCGATACTCTGATCTAGACCAGGTACTGTGACGGGTGGTACCCAGTAGTCCTGCCATTGTATGAAATCCAATCTCCAATAAGCTCCTGTATAGTTTTGATTGTGCCAAACTATTGCTGAAACGTGAGGTGCAAGCATTTCAGCTATGTTCTATTTTACTTTATATAGACATTATTGCAATATCAGACGAATTTTATAAAAATGTTTTGGTTATCGTAAGGTAAAAACCCGGCATGTTTATTTGTGGCATGGTCTTATGAGATACCTTTGATTTCAAAAGGATTTTGAAAACTTTAATAATATAATTGAGTGTGTTTTCTAACGCTGGTTTTCCAGACTGACTCGGGTGTTATTTTACTATAATGCTTGAGTCAGACCGAGTACTACAGAGTACAGATTCTGAATGGACTGCTATGGAGCTCAGAGGATGTGCTGGATGGTGAGACATATTATACATATCTATCTTATTTTTGCTGTGTTTGGTATGCTGTGTAGTTAGCGTTTGTGGGAACAAGTTAATATAATTGTCCAGTATTTTTCTATTGATGTTTTTGTACTCTGATGATGTAATGTATAAAATGGACATAGTTATTTTTGTATAAAGATCAGTTATTATCTATTATATATTGTTCCGCTGCGATTGTGAGATCTGATGTTGTTTGTTTCTTTTCTTCTACCTCTTTCTTCTTTATCCCTAATGGTTTGTATTTCCGTCCATTTTGAGTTGATCCGATAGAGAATATTCTCGGCTCAAATGGGTACGCATTTGCGGGCCATTACAACTACCCATATATGCTAACTTCCCTATCTTCCTAACATTTGAATAGACCCTACAAACCTCAGTGCCAGCTTTCCTTAATTACCAAACCTCATAGCATATCCTAGTGGCGAGACCTTCACAAAAACCAATTCACCTACTTCAACTTCAACTATGTGCATCTCTTATCAATGTACGACTTCTATCTAGCTTGTGAAGTCTTCATCCTCCTGTGGATCAAATTCACTTCTCCTAAGTCTCTCTGATCATGATCATGTCTGGCCTAAGAATAATCTTATCCATAATGTAGCACCAACAAGATAGATATCTACATAGCCTCCCATATAATTCCTTTAATACTGCCAAATGTCGTTCCAATACTTTCCTGATATATGTTATTATAAGAAAATTCTATTAGTGGCAAGTGGCCTTTCTAAGAACCTACAAAGTCTAAAATACACATTTGCAATAAATCTTTCAACACCCTATTTACTTACTCAGTCTGTCCATCCATCTATGGGTAATAGGCTGTATTCAAATTCAGTGCAATGCTTACAACCTCCTAAAGACTCCTTCATAACTCATTAGTAAATAGTGGATCTCGAATTTTGATAATACTGTAAGGAACTCCATGTAGTCGAACTATCTCTCTCAAATACAAAGTCACCAAAGATGCGACTGTCCTTATACTCCTAGTTGGAATGAAATGAGGGAATTTGGTGAGTCGGTCGATAATAACCCAGATACTCTCAATTCCCTTTATGCTTCTAGGTAGCCCACAAAAAAATCCATAGAGATAATTTCCCATTTCCACAAAGACAGTAATAATCCACCAAGCATTTTCTGTGTTGCCTTTATCCTTTGACACGTTACACACTTTGAAACAAACTCTACTATATGTCTCTTCATACTTGACCAATAGAATACCCTCTTTATATCTTGATATAATTTTCCACCACCGAGATGAATAATCATCCTAGAAAGATGGGACTCACATAATACCAGGTCAATCAACTCCATAATAAGACTAATAACCATCCTACGCAACCACTCCCTAGAATCAATAGAATAACAATCCAAATGACATGAATGCTCACCTCTATTCTACTTCTTAAAAATACCAAATAACTAAGTGTCTTTCTTCTAACTTGAACCGATACGTTTCATAAGTTAATTTTGAACATCTAAAGATGCAAGTAATCTAGATGTAAGGTCCGATGAAACAAAAAATCAAATGTAGAAATAAACTCCTACTGATTCCACTCCAAATATATAGAGCTTATCGTCGCATCTCTTACATAAGGCATCGACTACAACATTGCCTTTGCTTCGGATATATGAAATACTAAAATACTGGGGTATATGAAATACTGAAATCATATGATGCAATTAACTATATCCACTTGTGGTGCCTCAAATTCAATTCTTTTTAGAAGCATAAATACTTTAGGGATTTATAAATTGTAAATAATTCAAATCATTCCGCTAAAAGATAACGCCTCCAACGTTTGAGAACAAAATTAATAGCTGGCAACTCTACCCTCCTACATTAAAATGGGCCAAGCCCTGTACTGTGCGCATCGATGAACACCACAAAACGACTTTGAACCATCATGAGGTACTAAAATAGGCGCACTAGTCAATAAATCATTTAGCTTATAAAAGCATGCTCACACTTTTAGCTGCATGAGAAAAAAAAAATCTTTTTCTTAAGGAGTGTCAACGGCGTAGAAATCATTACGAAATCTTTTAATAAACTTCCCTTAATAGCTAGATAAACTAAGAAGACTTCTTACCTCCATAGCATTTGTCGCTATATGCCAATATTGCACTGCAATCGCTTTACTATGACCAACTGACAATCCATGCTTAGAAACGACCTGGCGAGAAAGCGAACCTCCTTACACCAAAAGTGACATTTGAAAAAAATTTCTTTCAACTTATGCCTACACATAATATTGAAAAGTTCTCTCAAACACAACTTTTTCTCTTTCTAAGAGTTCAAACAAACAAGTATATCATCCCAAAATACCACCATGAAATTATTTGGTAATCCTTTGAAGTCTCGACTCATGAGGTTGAGGAAATATGCTGGTGCATTATTCAGTCTAAACGACATGATTAACCAGTCATAATATCTGGTAGCCATATCAAGCTAAGAAACTATACTTGCTTCAATTGATTGATCAAATAAATCATCTATATGTGGTGGTAGATATATTCTTTTTCATCAGCTTATTCAGTTCAGGATAGTTGATGGAAAACCTTAAAGATCCATCTGCTTTGGTAGCAAATACAATGGTGCTCTCCATTTTGAAATATTGCTCTGGATAGAACCCTTCTCCGATAGGGAATGGAGCTGCTAAGTACAATGATTTGGAACCATGGCATTAAGGAGTACATCAATGAGACCGGACGGTGTTCAACGGCTCCATACCATCCCGCATAAGTCGACATAGGCAACTCACCTGACTAGACCCAACCCAAGCACGACCTATCTTTGACCTAACTTTATCTCAACCCGCCTCCGACCATTCCTAGGTAGCCCATCTCGTCATCCTGTTAACAGCTTGACACACCCCTCATGACTTAATCCTTAGCAATATTCATGTTCATTCAGCAAATCCAGCGAGCCATGGATATGCTGGTCCTACCCTGCCCTGGTTTAGGTTGATACAGCCACCTTATATGACTTGACCCGGCTCAAAGCAAACCATCAATGGCCTGGCTTTCTTGGTCTATCTATGACCAGTCGCACGCAACTCATCTCATCACTTTATCACAGTACGTTCCTTTATGATCAAGCCTTAGCATATTCAGCTTCGCTTGGTAACCTTCGTTAGCAAGCGACCGACCACTAAGCTTCCTATCCACCTTACCACCTAAGCAAGGAAAAGTAAAATATAAATGGTACGTCCAGTTGTACTAGATATTTGTGACGACCCGAAATTTTGGACAATTTAAATTGGGATATTTAATTGATTTTTATATTTAAAAGTTAGTTTGTAACTTAAATTTCAAATATCACCATTATTTGGAAATTTAATTATTGAATGTAATTATTGGAAATTGGATAAAAAATGCTGAATCTGGAGTTTTAAGCCCGTTAAAAATAATTTAAGGGTTCGAAAATTTTATATTGATAGTACTGAAGATAGTAAAAATGTTGAAATTGAATTTGGAATGTTTGTTAAGTTTTGAAAATATATCGTTTAAATTGACGTTTAAAAATAGCCTTCCGAGGCACAGTCTCGAATTTCGACGAAACCAGTTCCATTGGATCCGTAATATTTATTATTGTCAGATTTCGATTTTCATAGTGATTGGAGTTGTTATTTGAGCGTACGATAAATAAACGCGTTGAAATTTATATCGAAATTCAATAAAATAACTCGATCCAAAAACCTATCTTCTCCATACGATCGAATCGGGACTCGAAACCTTTTTCGTTGCTTTTGAAATAGGGGTATAACATTATAAACGCCTAGCGACATGTCTAAATATGAGTTCAAATTTTTATAGTGTATACTTTGAGATATTTTATAAAAAATATACATATAAAAGCAAAATCGAATCAATAGTCAAACCTTTTTCTCCTCGGCAGCTCTTGTCTCCCTTGCTATCATTGTAGCCAACCTTTTCCAACCCGCTCTCCCAACTTTATATTACGTCTATGCCTTATCCCAAATCGAAATCGAATTTCATTTCCCTTTACCACTTTTCAATTCAAATCAAAAAAATCAAAAGAGATAAAAAGGCCGAGCTGTGTAAATCGAGGGATTAACTCGAAAAAATAATTAAATTCGAAATCATTTTCGATTCAAACGATTACCGAAGCTGCTTCCTTTTCTCGCAAGCTTGTTCGAAGCTCGATGGGAAGTCGTGCGTGGAAGAGGCTTCGTCAACGTCACGAATTTGTGGTTGTTCAATCGAGCAGCTGCTGTAGCCCGGGCTGTGCAATAAAATCAGGGATCCAGGCATATCGCGAGCTTGTTTGTGCGAAGCCGAGGCTGTCGTAGAAATTGAGGGGAGTCTCGAGGGCATCGCGTATTTTGAATCGTGAGGCATTTGGATGTTGGTCGTTGCTACGACTAGGTGATGGTGGCGAACTTGGTAATGGCGCATGCGAGCGGCAGGTCAAGAGGGAGTACCAGAGTGATTGCTGAAGTGGGCAGTGAGGTTTGCAGTCTTGTTCAATTTATTAATTTAATGTAAATATATAGATTAAAAAAAATATAATAACAGTAAAGTTTTATAATGTAATTTATTTTCTTCTTCAATGTATAGATTATATATATATATATATATATATATATATATATATATATATATATATGGAAACAATAAAGTAAACCACTGTTATTTACAGAAAAACAAAGAATTATTATTTTATATAGCTAAAATTAGGGAAAATATAATATATAACCCAGTGTTTAATATTTACAGTAATAGGCATAACCATTTCTGTTTTAATTTAAAAATATATAGATCAGATTGTGAAATTTAAAATTTTAAAATAGTTATGGGGTTTATGTAAATAAATTAGATATTATATCTATATAGATTAATTCTTGCATATAGGTAGTTCCAAAGCAATAAGAAAGAAAGGTAAATATACATAAACATATATTTAAACTTTGTAGTCCATTTTAAAAATGGATTATGGTAATTAAATTGTTAGGTAACCTATTTAATTATTTTAAAAAGATATTTTTTCGAAGGAAAATTATGAGTTTAAAATAAAATCATGGGTTAATTAAATTTATCAAATGGAAATTTCATTGCTTGATTTATTCGAATAATAATAAAATCATCTAATGCTTTTACAAAGTCTATAATCGTGAAGAAAATAAGTCGAGATGGAAGTGGATTACTAACAGAATCAATGGTGAGTTAATCTCACTCATCTGGGTTTATTTAAATTTAAATGGTTAAATTTAAATAATTGGTTGAATGATTGAATTGATTTGATGTGCTATATTATATATAACAATATATAGTACATATTGGGTGATTGATTTCCATACTGACTCGGGTGTTATTTCACTATAATGCTCGGGTCAGACCGAGTATTATAGAATACAGGATAGGACGATGTGGAGCAGGAGACGAGCTGGATGGCAATACGTACTTCCGTATTTGTGTTAAATATTCCGCTGTGTATTCAGATTGTGAGGACAGGTTATGATTACTATGTATTATGTGTTATGTATACTCGGATGATGTAATGTATAAACAGATTTGATTTTGTGTAAAGATCATTTACTATTATATTTTATTCCGCTGCGATGGGTAGATTCTGATGTTGTTTTCTATTTTCTTCTTCTACCTCTTCTTCTTTACCCGAAATGGTTCGTATTTTCATACACTTTAGTTGATTGAAGGGGAATAGTGTCGAATCAAGAGGTACGAGTTTGCGGGTCGTTTCACTTGGTATCAGAGCTGAAAGGTTAAGCGAGAACCTTGGCTCTGGTGAGGATTACTCATTAAATAGAGTCTGTAGTACTCTAGAATGAGTTTGAGCATATTAATAGATATGAGCGCGTATTTTTTAGTGAATATAAATTGTTTTAATATTGTGATAATTTGAATTATTATTTAAACCTTGAAATAGGTTAAAAAAGGAATTTGGATTCAAAACTAAACGGTTTAAAGATATAAGTTGATTTGATTTAAAGGATTAAATCAATATTTAAAATTTAACTCGAATTTATATAATTCGGGATAGTTTAAATTTGAAATTTGAATTGAATTAGTTCAAATTGGATTTGATTTGAATTAAATGGAATTACACAGTTTGACTCTAGACTATTTAAAATAAATTGTTTTAGTACAAATCTATTTTTCCAAGTTATTTATTATATATACAACCTTTCTTATTAAACACAAAACTATCTTATACTTGTTTTATAACAACTTTTGGAATTATTTAACTATTTTGTAACTATTTTATAAACAAATTACTGTTTTTCAACTGCTTTATAACTAATTACTGTTTTTCAACTGTTTTGTAATTATCTAACTATTTTATAACTACTTGACTATTTTCCAACTATTTTATCGTTATTTAACTATTTTACAGCTATTTTACAAACTAATAATTATTTTTCGGCTACTTATCTTTTTTTTTTTAAATTCAAGCTATTTTATAAATTTAAGCTAGTTAGAGTGCAAACTATTTATGATTAAATTATCCAATTGAGATAAGGATTAAAGTGATAATCCTAATGGGATTGAAGCAATCGTAAATAAGTGAATGAAAATTAAAGTGAATGTGAATAGAAAGGGAATTTTTTGGCTAATAAATCAATGAGGATAGATACGTGGATGTACGTATGTTATTCTACTCGCATAGTGGTTTGATCCGGATTCGAGCACAGAATTTTGAGATAGTTTATCGATCCGAGTTGGGATTTTTCACTCGATTTTCGACGGCGAACCTGGATATGGATTATTGACAGATTCTGGATATTCTCTATCGTAGCTAGGCTATGCAAGGAGAATGACGGTTTTTGATCAAGAAACCAGATCTATGTCTGCACTAGGAAGTCGGGTGGACATACTAGTTTGGACGTGAAATTATGAGATCGAATGAGCAATCAGATTGGTATAGCGTATGAATGATAGGTGTACATCGTACGGATTTGAATTAAATTGATATTGGAAATTTATGGATAAGAAATGTGAAATGTTTTTGAAATGAAAGGTATATTTTGTGAAACATATGATGAAGTAAAGTGGAAATTGGATATTTCTATGGTAAAAATTTACTTTATGGAAGTAAGTAAAATGGTAAGTGACTTTATAGAGTAATCAAATTTGAATATTTGATTTTGAATAAACAAAGTTATATATCTTTGTTATATACGATAAATTTCCCCTTGTTGAATTTATTGCCGGAAGAAAAGGATTTTGAAAGTGTTTGAAGTATAAAAGGAGTTTTATACAAGTTTGAAATAATCCAAAGTTTAAAAAAAATTATATATCTGTGTGTATATATATATATATAAAGGATCTTATGAGGATTTTGGAAAAAGGTTTTGGGAACCTTTGGATTTGGAAAGGCTTTTGATTTTTGGGTAAAATCAATATTGGAATTTGGAAAGCCTAGTTTGAGAATTATCGATTTTGGGATAATCGATTTTGAGAAAAGGAGAATTATATGAGATTCATACTAGGTGTATGATTTAGAAGATACTATATGTGTATAGTATAAAGTGTTTTGACAATGGCTCTGGGGAAAAAGGTGCTCCCTTGAAATGAACTTCTCAGGAGTGCCACAGGATGATATTGCCTTGAATCCTAAGGGGTTATTCTAAAGTTGATCCTGTGAGGAGTCTGGAAAAAACTAGTTCTTGAGGATTATGTGTAGTGTGTAGCGAAAGTCGAGGGCACTGAGGCCTGCAGAGGCATTTGGGTTATGATGTGATGACAGTGTAACTCGATGTCACCGCGATCTACTGCAGACCATAGCAAAAGTCGTGTGTGCCGCTGAGAGCCAACAGTTTACGTTTGATTTTATATTGGTAGACTACGACCTATGGTAACATAGAAAAAGTCGTGAGTGCTGCTGAGAGCCAACAATCTATGTTTGATTTTACATCGGTAGACTGCGACCTATGCGGGAGTGGAGAAGTTTCATTTTGACAGCGAAAATCGAGGACGCCGATGCCTACAGTTACATGAACTTTTGTTGCGATGGCAACGTAACCCTGAAATGTAGCTGCGATTTGTTGTGGGTTCCATGGCGTAATCGAGGGGCGTGTAGTGCCTACATTTACATGGACTTTTGTTGCGATGGCAACGTAACCCAGGATGTAACCGCGATCATGGATGAAAGTGATGATTTCCAGAGCATTCTCACCAAAGATATTTCCTCTGTTTTCAAAAAAAAAATTCGATATTTTCATTAAAATTATTTTCCAAATATTTTCACTGGATGTTGAAAATCGGTTTGGAAAGTACTTATAGATTTTCATCCCAACGCCTGATCAACGTATAACCGAAATTCTCTGAGAGCAAGGATGGACTAGTTGAGACATCGAGTTATAAGAAGTATTTTTATAAAAAGCTATTTTAATAGTATTATGTGAATTTAAAAGTATTTCTAAAATTTTAAAATAAAAGAGTAAGCCGTTATTCGAGAAGTGTTTATAAACACCTGACACGATAAATTGACACAGTATTTTTTTTAAGGCGGGTGAATGAAATAATTTTACCCAAAATATATTTTGATATAAAAGAAATATTTTATTAAATTGTTATATAACTTGGGTGTTTGGATGATAATATTTTAAACAAATAAGAGTATAAAAATTGAAATGACTTGTATAATCAAATGGGAATTTGTATGAGCATAAATTATACAAATGATACTTAAATTTTGATTTAAATTAAATCTGTAAATTTAAAATCCCGGAGGTTTTGGAAGTGTTTTTCGAAGTGTTTTGAAGATAAATAATAGCATGTTATTTAGGGGGTATTCCTGAAAGGAAATTGTTTCAAATAAATTTTGGAAAGGGTATAACATTGAGCTCACTTCAGTCGTTGGAAAATAATCCCGATGATGACTGCACAGCATTATCAGTATTCATTTTCGAGTTTCTAAGTGATGGATTGCTGCTAAATTGATTTATTCAGAAGAACTTGTTTTGTGTTTTTTTTCAAAGGAAATTTTGTTGGGTATAAAAACCAGGATTGGTTTAAAATTTTTGGGAAGTGTGATTTTGAGATAATTGTGATTTCAAAATGATTTGAAAACCAAAAGCCGGGTGTTTAAAAATCCTAAAATCCTTATTTAAATAACTTAGAGATCTTCAGGAGATTAGTTATAAACTTATAAATATTGAGTAACTTTGATGAGGAATATGGGGATTGAATTTTGGAATTAAAATTAAAGGTGAAAGTTAAAAATGAGAATTTAACTTGGGTTAAGATTAACTTTGAAATTTAATTGATGTTTGGAAGAAATAATTAGTAAATCTTGAAAGTGATTGGAATAGGAAAATAAAAATTAAATTTGGATTGGGAGATAAAATTTAATTGGATTGAAATAAATTGAGATGTAAATGACATTAAGTGAAAGTAAGTTCTTACTTAATTTGAATTCAAGTGGATTGAGTGGATTAAAAAAAATGGTATGATGCTAGATTTAACTGAAGTTAAGTTAAATAAAATTGTGTTGAAATAAATTCAGTTGAGTTATAGATAATATTGAATGGACTAAAATTCTTACTGAAATAAATAAGTGGAGATGTTGTAAAAATAAAATGGAATTGGATTATAATAGAAATGATTTGAGTTACAAATAAAATCCAATTCGAGTATAAATGAGTTAAGTATGTGCTTGAAAATTATTTTGATAACTTGGAAAGGTGAATTAAAATTAAAGTGGATAAGATAACTAAATTAAATGGAATTTGATTAGATGAGAATCAAATTAAATGGAAGTGAACTTAAGTTTGAAGCTGGAATAAATTGAAGTAAATTAACTTAAGTTAAGAATAATTAGAAGCTCGAATTCGAGTAGGAAGGATAGTCCATTCAATAAAAGCTTGGAATGGATTAATTTGGGAATGGTTAGTATTATACAAGCATGGAATGTGTCGAGCTAAATAAAATGGTTGTGAATGAATTAAAATGAAAGGAATTAAATACAAATTGAGTTGCAATCAATTTAAATTGGTTATAAAACTTAAGTAATTATCTATTCACATGGATATCATCGAATTGCATAGAATGAATTGTCGTTTGACGTAAACGAAAGTAATTAAAATTCTATGAGTTGAGAGAAGTTAAGCAAATCGATTTTGAAATCAAATAAATTAAATATGAGCTTGTTTGGGTTAAAAATAAATTGAATGCAAGAAATTGAAGTGTAAAACATTAAAATTGAATGGAATGGCATATGAATTGGTTGAAAGCAATTGAATTAGTTTTGAAATCATATAAATTGCTCATAGAAAGTGTTTGGTGCATGTTGCTTATGAAATGAATGTGTTTAGCTATTGAAAGTTTGTGAAATGTTAATAAATTTCGTATATTTAGCACTTACATGTTTAAATCGAGTAAGTACAGGTACCGGAAAGCCGTTTGACTAGATTTGGACGTGCTAATGGCTAAAATAACAAGCCGCTTGCTTAAAAATGCTAAATAACGGTACGCCTACGCAATAAAAATAAGAAATATGAACTGTTTTTGTTTTTCCGACCAGGTGTGTCGATGTATATATATTTATATCTCTTGTCAAATTGCAAAAGCTCCCCCGTACAAAGGAGACTCTGCTAAAAAATTTCGAAAATTTTGGGAGTTAGAAAATTTTTGGAAATTTTGAAAAAAATTTGTTAGCGACAAAATGATTTAAATTGGAATTGAAATAAGGATTTTTGGAAGTGGAAATTGAAACTAATTGTTTAGTTGGAACTAAAGGATTAGGAAAGTGAATTTGGGATTTTTGATTTCAGAGGATAAATTGAAATTTTCTCGGCAAAAGTATGTATTTTTTCTGTACGAAATTTGATGATTTTCTAGTCTAGCCACTTGGCTTTTGTTTTCTTTTGAAATCTGGGGGCTCGTAGAGGCATTTGTAGTTGTACCGAGCTAGCCGCGCAATGGAGACGCTGGCGAACTTTTTTGGAAATTTAGAGAGTTAGAAATTTTTTGAGAAAGTTTTGATAGTTTAAATTTGGATTTAAATTTAAATTTGAATTGGTGGAGTAAATAATGTTGTTGGAAACTATGGAAGGTTTTGGGAAGTTGGTTGAAGTAATAGTGGGTCTTTAATAAAAGATATGTTATGGCAAGTTGATAAAAACTGTTTGGTTTTGGGAAAATAGAAAACGGGTATTGGACCATTCTTCTTACCTAGTAATTTCGGGGACGAAATTCTTTTAAGGGGGGAGGAATGTGACGGCCTAAAATTTTGGACAATTTTAATTGGGATGTTTAATTGATTTTAATATTTAAAAGTTGGTCTATAACTTAAATTTCAAATATCACCATTATTTGAAAATTTAATTATTGAATGTAATTACTGGAAATTGGGTAAAAAAAAGTTGAATCTGGAGTTTTAAGCCTATTAAAAATAATTTAAGGGTTTGTAAAATTTATATCGATGGTATGGAAGATATTAAAATGTTGAAATTGAATTTGGGAATGTTTGTTAAGTTTTGAAAATATATCGTTTAAATTGACGTTTAAAAATAGCCTTCCGAGGCACAGCCTCGGATGTCGACGAAACCAGTTCCATTAGATCCATAATATTATATTATTGTTGGATTTCAATTTTCGTAGGGATTGGAGTTGTTGTGTGAGCGTATAATATATAAACGCGTTGAAATTTATAACGAAATTCAATAAAATAACTAGATCCAAAAAGCTATCCTCTCCATACGATCGAATCGGGACTCGAAACCTTTTCCATTGGGTTCGAAATAGGGGTATAACATTATAAACGCCTAGCAGCAAGCCTAAATATGAGTTCAAATTTTTACAGTGTATAATTTGAGATATTTTATAAAAAAATACATATAAAAGCAAAATCGAATCGACAGTCAAACCTTTTTCTCCTCGGCAGCTTTTGTCTCCCCTACTATCACCGTAGCCAACCTTCTCCAACATGCTTCCCCAACTTTATATTACATCTATGCCTTATCCCAAATCGAAATCGAATTTCATTTCCCTTTACCACTTTTCAGTTCAAATCAAAAAAATCAAACGAGAAAAAAAATGGTCGAGCTGTGTAAATCGAGGGATTAACTCGAAAAAATAGATAAATTCGAAATCATTTTTGATTTAAACGATTATCGGAGCCGCTTCCTTTTCTCGCAAGCTCGTTCGAAGCTCGATCGGAAGTCGCGCGTGGAAGAGGCTTTGTCAACGTCTTCGAATTTAGGGTTGTTCGATCGAGCAGCTGCTGTAGCCAGGGCTTTTCAATCAAATCAGGGATCCAGGCATATCGCGAGCTTGTTTGTGCGAAGCCGAGGCTGTCGTAGAGGTTGAGGGGTGTCTCGAGCATCGCATATTTTGAATTGCAAGGCATTTGGACACCGGTCACTGCTACGACTAGGTGATGGTGGCGAACTCGGTGATTGTGCATGCGAGCAGCAGGTCGCAAGGGAGTACCAGAGTGATTGCTGAAGTGGGCAGTGAGGTTTGCAATCTTGTTAAATTTATTTTAATTTAATGTAAATATATAGATTAAAATATATGTATATATATATAATAACTGTAAAGTTTTATAAAGTAATTTATTTTCTTCTTCAATGTATAGATTATATATATATGGAAACTGTAAAGTAAATTACTGTTATTTACAGAAAAACAAAGAATTTTTTTTATATAGCTAAAATTAGGGAAAATATAATATATAACCTAGTGTTTAATTTTTACAGTAATAGGCAAAACCATTTCTGTTTTAATTTAAAAATATATATATATCAGATTGTGAAATTGGAAATTTTAAAATGGTTATGGGGTTTATGTAAATAAATTAGATATTATACCTATATAGATTAATTCTTTCATATAGGTAGTTCCAAAGAAAAAAAAGAAGGGTAAATATACATAAACATATATTTAAACTTTATAGTCCATTTTAAAAATGTATTATGGTAATTAAATTGTTAGCTAACCTATTTAATTATTTTAAAAAGATTTTTTTCGAAGGAAAATTATGAGTTTAAAATAAAATCATGGGTTAATTAAATTTATCAAATGGAAATTTCATTGCTCGATTTATTCGAATATTAATAAAATCATCTAATGCTTTTACAAGGTCTATAATGGTGAAGAAAATAAGTCGAGATGGAAGTGGATTGCTAACAGAATCAATGGTGAGTTAATCTCACTCATCTGGGTTTATTTAAATTTAAATGGTTAAATTTAAATAATCGGTTGAATGATTGAATTGATTTGATGCGCTATATTATATATAGTAGTATATAGTACATATTGGATGATTGATTTCCCGCATTATATAGCGGATGAGACCCTATGCGCCGCATAATAGCGGATGATATTACAAAAATCCCATATACCGCGATATTCCACCTCAAAGTGGAATTGGTATTTTATTGTGCTAACATCTGTGGATGTAGGGAAAACAGGTTGGAGGGATCCAACTGGATTCCTCAAAATATTTAGTTTTGTTAAAATATTCTGTGATATAATTATTTGCTATCCTGTGATGAATTATATTGATAATTGGAAATGTTGGATACTATGGTTGATTTAAATATTTTGGTGAACTGAGTTATCAAAATCAATAGAAATGAGATTTCTAAAAATAAAATAAAATAGTGCATTTTGAGTCAAATAATCATAGAAATTGGAATGAATTTAAAATGAACTGGGAAAGAATAAAAAGTGATTTTTGAATTCTGATAAATAAAATTCCAAGTGCGGGAAATAATATTTTGAATAAATGAGAATAAGTAATTTTATTGTTAATCTCAAGTGATATTATTTCAAGAAATAAGAATTTATTTTAAAATTCAAGGGTTGAATTTATTTAAAAGGATAAAGAAGGAATTTGGAAAATCTGAAATAGGTGTTTTCAGTTAAAAGATTTTAAATCATAATTAAGGAATAAAATTCTGAAGTCAATGAGTTTTAAAATAAATGGGTAAGTAAAGGAATTTATTTAAAAGTGAAGTAAATTGGAAATCAATTTGAGGATTGATTTAAGTGTGTAAAACCCAGATTTTAAAAGAGAAGCGAGACTTGAAATTTATAAACTGGGTTTATAAAAGTGAAGAAATATATCAGAGGATATTTGGAAGAATAAATTCACGGTGAGAACTTATTAATGGAATGGGTAAATTTGTTTAAAAATAAATAGTGGTTTATTTTTAAAGATAAGAAAGAGAAGCGTATTTCCCTGGATAGCCAAGTACGTTTCAAACAAATTTTAAGTATAAGTAAAAAAAGTTTTAAGTTGTTTAAAAAGTATGTTTGGAAAATTTATTAGTTCTAAATGTTTAAACTCTAAAGTAAGTATTTTCCTTTAATCTATTGTATCAGTAATTATTTAAAAGTGACTCGGTGTTATGTTTTAAAAGTTAGAAATTCAATTTTATATTGTACAAAGTAGTTTTATATTAAATATTCTTTGAGTATATATTTTGAATAAGTACTAAAGTAATTTCTAATTTAAACTTTTAGGGGATATTTTATAATAAAGTATTTCAAATTATTTTAAAAAAATCTAAAGTTTTTGTGCTTGGTATTTCCAGTGGAAATAAATATTCGAAAATTTATTTCATGAGAAAAGTGTGGTTTGAAAACTGTTTTCAAAAGGGTTGAAAATGGAAATATATCTTGCAAAGATATTTTGGGGTTAATAAATAATTCAGGAGAAATTATTTATGTTTGATGGTTGTTGTGAATGTTAATTGATAGTTATATAACCGACTACCAATATTGGCCAATGCCTGATCGTTTCGAAGAGACCGGGATCGGGTTTGCTATATTACAGCATGATATAATCAATTTGAGTGTGTTTTTCTCACACTGGTATTCCAGAGTGACTCGGGTGTTATTTCATTATAATGCTCGAGTCAGACCGAGTATTATAGAATACAGGAAAGGATGCTGTGGAGAAGGAGACGAGCTGGATGGCAATACATACTTCCGTATTTGTGTTAAATATTCCGTTGTGTATTCAGATTGTGAGGACAGGTTATGATTATTGTGTATTATGTGTTATGTATACTCTGATGATGTAATGTATAAATAGATTTGATTTTGTGTAAAGATCATTTACTATTATTTTTTATTCCGCTGCGATGGTTAGATTCTGATGTTGTTTTCTATTTTCTTCTTCTACCTCTTCTTCTTTACCCTAAATGGTTCGCATTTCCGTACATCTTTAGTTGATTGAAGGAGAATAGTGTCGACTCAAGAGGTACGGGTTTGCGGGTCTCTTCAATACTGTAGCACTGCCATTGGTAGGTCTAATCCCATAGCACACAACCACATTAAATGCAAAGCATGCTCCTAGTATAGAATGTTAGCTCGCATGCTTTTCATCTACATATTCCAGTTTTCATTTATAGTGTTCCATCTACCCATGCAACCAGATCGACGATCAAAAGAACTTCCTAACTTTGTTACGGCACAATCTTCGTCATCTATTATCCATATCTACTACTATTGATGCCCCATGCCATACAACATCAAATAGGTTGGAAACAAGTTGAGACCTAGTTGAATGCCTATTATCTTTAGCCCAGATCTACACTACACTGCAAACTAAATCCTTAAGCTCTTAAGATTAGCAACTTGGTGGTCTTAAGTGTGTAATTTGTTATTATTCTCTTATAATTCCTTGTAACTGTAAGAGAGAAACATAGTAAGAGATCTTTATAGTGGATGTAGGCAAGTTTAGTCGAACCACTCTATACATTTGTTTCATTTAATTTAATTTACTTTTTATCCTCATTTTACATTTTAAAGCCTAATATTAGTAAGCATCTTTTGGCTAATAAAACACATTAGTGTAATTCTGAGGTTGGCTAATCTATTTGTCAACATTTTGGTGCTAAAAGGGCCTCTCCTAAAAGCTTTCACCTTTCTTCACTTTTTCTTCTCTACCTGTGCAGTTAAAGCCCTACAAAATCTTTGCTATAGCAAGAGCGCTCTTCAACCATTATGCTATTTCAATTTAGCTCTATTAAATAGTGGATCCACTTTAAACCCTACTATTTTCAGCTACACATGGTAAATAAAGGATTTTTAGCTTCCGCGGCAACATTAATATACAAAGTTTGATTTGAGTAGCTTGCTTTTAAACCAAATCAAAAGTCAGGGTAAAGAACAAATTTCAAGGTATAAGTACTCAATATAAGTTAGAAATCTATTATAGTTGTCAAATCTAGTCTGCAAAAATCATGATATTCTTTAGTTTCGTTATACAATATTAAATAATATTTCATTTTCGTACGCAAATGATGTGAGAATAAGAAATTTTAACTTTAAATATTTGGGTTTATATCTAATGTTACCTTTTGCACCTCTGTTAATTTTTTCTATATCCCCACTTTGTCTCTGTTATAACTTTTTACACCTCCTCTACTATAGATTTGCAAAGTGCTTTAACTGCATAATTCTCTATACAATTTTTTTCATGTTTCACCATGTCAAATCATAATGTTGGGAATGAACTCATCACCTCCAATGACTACGAAACTAATGGTAACACTATCGCCAGTGCTATGAGTCCCATCCTTGGTCTTATAATGACATGTGGTGTAGTGTGCTCCGAAGATTGAACAATGTGGGAACTCAAGTCCGTGAGGTAAATGAACATAGGACAAGGTTGGATGCTCGGACAGCTATGATATTTTTTCCACCAACCCCTCTGATGGTTGAGCCGACTCCTTTTCGACCTATTCTTCCCAATGATTATGGCATCATGAACACCGTCGGGCCCTGGTCTTCGGGCCTGGTAGTGATTGAAATCCTGATTGTGGATGTTCATGCTCATCTAAGAAGACATGTTGTGTACATGCAAAGTCATGTGATTGGCATTGACTCAGAAATGGCTTTGCACATGGAACCAAGACATTGTCATTCTCCTTTGGTGGAGCGAAAATCAACTTTTAAATGCCTTTGAGCGACAAACAGATCTCTAGAGTTAAGGTTCAAGGGTATCATTGATGGATCTCATGCCACCGGTGGAGGGGCAAGGGCCCCATCAGTTCACACCCGATCTCATAGGGTTATAGTCGGGTATAGATCAATGGATTTGTGGGCTGATCATTCATAGTCACCCTCTTCGCATATAGAAAGGTAGTCTCCCACTCCATCTTTCCATCATCAATATCTCTCTCCATCCTCTTGTCGCCATCGATCTCCTACTCCTTAAAGATGTCGACTGAGATAATAGTTAGTCATCGGGTAAACAATGCAATAGTAGGCCTATGTTGGCCTTTGGGGGGAAATGAACATCCTTTATAAATGGCTCAACAGAATGCAAGCTTAGAATGCTGAGCGCGAAGCTTTTTTATGACGAGAATGAAGAGCCATTTTCTGAGAAAATCTCAAACACTCACATCTACCAACGATATGCTTTTCCACCCATTGATAAGTATGGTGAGAGTTCTTACTCATCAGATCATACTGCATTTAATTGTATCATCTGTATCGGCTAGCTTTCGGACCTACCAAAGTACCTACTCTTCCCCTCCATTCTCATAGGACTGGTCTCTCATTAGTTCCTACATCTACAACTAGGCAGCATCCATTCTTGGACCGATAATTTGCAAACATCAAAATAGGGTTCTTCACATCAAAGGCCAATGTTATAATGGCTAGTGTTATAGGTAACATTAGACAAGGGCCGACTGAGAGACTTATGGTTATATTGTGAATCGCTTCAATAAAGAGTCCACCCGGGCTAGGCCTGCTAATAAGAACATCTCGGTCGTGGCCCTCTGCTTGAGGGTCGGGTATAAGTCGAGAATGTAGAAAGAGCTCCAAAATTAGCCGGCTACATCCCTAACTAACTATTATCAAAGGGTGAATGGCATTATGAGGGTGGAGGACGTTGATATTTTTGATGGTGATAATGAAACTCATGTACAAATCAAGCCAATTCACGTAAGAATACTGACCATCAACCCAATGATCGGCAGAACAATACCAAAAGATAAGTAGAAAGTGGTACCCAACATAGGTCCAGGTACACTAACTACGCTACTTTGAATAGGAATATGGAAATAATATATATTACAACCAGGAATTGAGTGCAATTCCAAAGACTGAATACCATTAAAGGCGTAAGAAAGGAGGAAACTAGCAGCAATAAAATATGTTGTCGGTTCCATCGACTCAATGACCCCTCCACCATTGAGTGTTGGGTACTCAAAGCTGAGATTGAAAGATTAATTCAAGAAGGGAAGCTTTTAGAGTTTGTTCAACATTAAGTGGAAAAAAGGATGACTTGCGACAACCTGTCAGCACCACCCCAACAAATTAACAACAATGTTGCAGCCATAACCGACATATTAACCATATGCGGGATCCCACATATAGCTGGAGGCAACTAGGGAATGTAGCTTGGTATCAGAGAGAAGTGGGTTCAACTGGCCAGATGTATACATAAGAGCACCGAGCTTCAAAGTACCCAGGCTGGAAATAGAACATTCCATCATGTGAAACACCAAGGATAGGGAAACCGTCTCTTACTCCCACCAAGTCATATGGTAATGCTCTTGCAATAGCCAATTAAAATGTGCATCAAGCCTTCATAGATGGGAAAGCTTAGTCAACATCATGTTCAAGCTTGTTGTTTAGGCCCTCAAGCTCCCATCAATGGCTTTGGGGATATGGGCATTGTTCAAATGGGTATTACTTACCTTATGACCATTTTCAACAAAGAGTGCCTTGCAGTAAAGATTTAGGTAAACTTTGTTGTGTTTGATTATCCATTTTCTTGCAATCTCTTGATAGGGTGACCGGCCCTTACAGAATTGGACCGATCATCTCCAACAACCGACGGTTATGAAGATCCCTATCCTAGGAAGGATTAGGGAAATCCAAGGCAATCAAAAGAAAGCTAGGGAGTGTTCTAGTATCTCCCTCGAGAAAGTCAAGGCATTAACGTCAATAACTCCCTTTTTGGACAATGACCTAGTTACAACAACCAACAACATATCACCCAAAAGAGTTTTTGAACTAGACAAAGCATACACTCGTATCAGGTTTGTTCATGCCCTTGAAGATACAAATTTCAACGATGTATCAACCAAGAGTAACTGTGACCTCATTGGTGCTTTGGTTCATGTCGAGGCAACCTAAAGCAATGAAGCTACATCCTTATTGCCCACATGTCACTCGAGAGTAATCTTGATCCTAGTAGCGCTCAGGGTCACACCGGGACCACCGACCATATTAAATATGGCAAGAATCCTATCTCCTTGGTCATTCCTCAAAGAATTAGAAAGCTTATTATAGCATGGACTGAGAAAGTTGCACACCATCGGAAAGCAAAGACATCCTATAAAACAACTCATATCATCTCAATGCTAACAGACTCATTTTCAAGGGTCAGGACTAATTTGAACCCTCGACTCAAGCATGGATGTCTGCCCTGGCCGAGGTTGTCATAGAGTGCATAATTTATGCGCTAAACCAACGTGAATTAAAGACAATCTCGGATCTAGATAATGACCCGCAAATCCCATGCTTAGGGGATTCAAACATTGATGGTGGGCCAATAAATTCATTAGAATTTATATCCATTGGCAATGCCAACCCCAGCAAGGTTGTTTAGATTGGCACTAAGCTCAGCCAAGAGATAAGGAGCAAGTTGATCATATTCTTGTAGTAAAACAAAGATGTTTTTGCCATGCACTCAACATTGATCCTAAAGATACCCTCGTCCACCAAAAGCATCGGCTACTCAACCCAAAAAAGTATGAAGCTCTTAAAGAAGAGGTAGAAAAGTTGTTAGCTAATGGCTTCATGTGAGAGGCAGAATATTTGGTCTGGATAGCTAACTCAATGATGGTTCAAAAGCCAAATAGTCTTTAAGAACTTACATTAATTTCTCCGACCTCAACAAGGCTTGCCCCAAAGATAAGTTTCCATCGCCCTATGCCGATTAGCTAGTAAATGTGACCGATGGGCATGAGCTCCTCAGCTTCATGGATTTTTATTCTAGATACAACCAGACCACCATGCACGGCTCATACCAAGAGCATAATTCATCCATCACAACTGCCATTTTGTATTGCGACCATGCCATGTCTTCTGGATTATGGAATATAAGAGCCACTATCAGCGGCTATTCAATCATATGTTCTCATAATAAATCGGCTGGTTTAAGGAAGTATATATGGACGATACATTGGTAAAATCTGAAAAGGATGGAGGCATATACAGAACAGGACCGATACTTTTGACATACTATGCCATTACAATATGAAGTTAAACCTGAAAAAATGCATTTTTTCCATCCGATCCCGAAAATTCATAAGTTGTGTTATAAGTAGGAAACTGAAGTTAACTCAGATAAAATCCAAGCCATCTAAGATATGAAAGTCCTAAGAATTGTGAGGCAAGTGCAAAGCCTAAATTGGATGGTTGCAGCTTTGAGCCAATTTATTTCTAAAGCAATCGACCAGTCTTTACCCTTCTTCAACCTCATCTGGAAGGGAAAGTTGATTACTGAATGATAAGTGCATCAAAGCTTTTGAATAATTGAAGTAGCATCTAGCACAACCTTGTTACTATCCAAGCCTGTTGATAGGGAGGATCTACACCTTTACCTTGTAATGCCTAACCACATGGTTAGCGTCCCATTGGTCAAAGAAGACGTGAAGATATAACGGCCAATCTACTACGTCAACAAGGTTTTCAGGCTCCGAAACAAGATACATAGAGTAGGAGAAAATCGCTTACTGCTTGTTCATGGCTGCTCGTAAGCTCTGACTTTATTTTCAAGCTCATCCGATCAAAGTATTGACAACTCGGCTCTTAAATCAATCCTCAATTAACCTGGTACAATGGGCCAGCTACTAAAGTCCCACTTCTATCAAGGACCAGATTTCATTTTCGAATGCTCAAACACAAACAACAATGGAGAAGAGATCATCCCCATCAGCAAGCTTGGTGCCTATTTATGGATGAGGCATCAAATGAGAAAGGGGCAAAGATCGACACAATGCTTGTCATTCTCTAAGGAAGAAAACTATATTTTGCATCCCATCTCATTTTCAAAGCAATTAACAATGAAGCCATGTATGAATCCATCTTTGTCGGGGTCTGGATGGCAAGGGAGTTATACGTGGATCCCATCCATGTAATCATGACTCATCATTGGTCGTCAATCAAATTAACGATCGCTTCCAAGTCAAGGGAAAGATACTGGATTTATATATTGCAGAGCCCGATAAGATAATCTACACATTCATCGAGTTCAAACTAGAATGGATACTTAAGGAGAAGAATGCCAAAGCTAATCGTCTGGCTAATGCAGTAAACAACCCAAAAGAAGCCACAACTTGGGTCCCATGAGACATTCGAAGAACGTCCCGCTATAAGCCGGGGCAATAGCAATGGAGATTGGTATTCCATTCACATATAACTGATGGTGCCCTTGATCAAGTGCTTAATAGGTGAAGAACTTACTGTCAACTGTAAAGAAGCCAGGAAGATTCTATTTCAAGCCACCCGTTATACGATCATAGAGGGAAACTCTACAAATAAGGGTACTCCATACCACTTTAGTTGTGCATGTCTAAAGATAAAGCCAGCTAGATCTTGGAAGAGCTACATGAAGCGTGTAATACACCTAATTTTGATTAACATTTTTTTAAGAATTTAATATGAAAATTAAATGAAATAATGTAAAATGGTAGGGAGATTGAAATTCGATAATTAGTAAAGGTTGAGCCTTAATTAATAAATTAATGAGATTAATTAGAACACCAATAAGAAGGAGGATATGAGGAGGGTAAAATAGGGAAGAACATATTCCCTTCATACATATTCTCTCATTCTCATTTCCTTCCAAACCTCGTTCACACAAAAACAAAAACGGAAAAAGGTAAGGCTGGCCATTACCAAGGGGATTCAAGGATTCTAACGCTAGGAAATCAAAAAAAAGCTTTGGGAAGTCTAAACACAAATCTCAAGTTCCTATATCAAACCAAGACGAATAATAGTTATGCATCTCAAGTTTTATTTATTGTTTTTGGTTTTAAATATAAACCTAAAATGTTTTGATGATTATTATGCCATGGGTGAGTATGCGGAAGATTATATGCTGTCATTGTATTTTTATGAAATTGTTTAATATGTTTAAGTTAGAAAACCTATTATATGACCACCAAATGACTTGAAAATTTGATATGATATTTTAAACATTATTATAGAAATGGGTTTCAATTTTCATTAATTTTCAAATAAGTGATAGTTTATTATGAATTTTCTAAGAAGGAAAAATGGATTATTTTGAGTCTTATTTATTAAAAGTAATCAAGCATTATTCTAAGCCCCAAAATTTTTATATGTTAAAAAGTATAATAAATTGGATTTAATATGATTTTTGGGGATTTTTTTTCAAATGTTTATGAAGGGTTATAAAATTATTAAGTTAGAAGGGCTTAATTATTACACGAAGATATTAATATAAGATTAAAGGTTTGCAAGTTGTTTTGGAAATGAAATCTCTAATTGGTGGCAGTTTTGTAATAAAGATTTTGATAAAGGAAGTTGTTTGGAAAGACCCTTCTATTTTACCTATATTTTCTGTATTTTTTTTTGCGATCAATTATCCAGGATCCAAATCTTTACCAATATAAATATATCAGTGTATTTATAAGATATGCACATACATATGAAGATGCATGTGCCCCTCTTGTTTAAAATCAGAGATGTGGTACTTAAACAAGAGTCTTTTTTTGAATTTCCACCCACTTTTAATTTTCATGTTTTATTTTGAAATGATACTTATAATATACGAGTAGATCCTGCCCATGTTTATTTATAATAATAGTTTTGATCATTTAAACTAAGATTTACCAATAACTTATCTTAACAGAATAATCTCAGAATTCAAAGCCTTTTTATCGTGTAGTTCAAATATTTGCTATTTAATTAAGGCCAGAAAATGATATTTGCATTTATCATTTTCAATTCACGGCTTTATGTATTTTTCTTTTGAATCTCTCTTATTCCTGACTCAATCAATATAATACACCCTAAGTTGGTCATTTGATTACTTGCTTCTGAGTTTGAGATGATAAGGATACTTGACTTGAAAATGATTATAAGTATGCAACCACTATGTTTTGAATGAACCAAATCTTGACTAAAAAGTACTTACTGATTTGATAATGCAAACCAGTTAATGGGCATATTAGTTTATAATGTTTGAAGAAGAGTTTTAGTAAATCATTTGCTAAATGAACTAAGGATTTTAAATTACACTGGCTTATCAAATCCTTGACCAACATGACGAACCAAAGCTCCATTCTTTTGAAGCTGGCTGGACCATGTGGTTGTGCCAACCAGACACACACACTTCAATCCATGTCAATGTAAATGCCTTTCACTTGCAAAATACTTGAAGCCTTTTTTAAGATATATGCATAAATTGTATAACAACTTATGACTGAACTTAAGTTCCTTCTCAAAACATTTCCCTGAAGGTAACTAAATATTTAAAGAATGTTCCAAGATAATAAATCAGATTTAAACTTAAACTTACTGTTTTTGAATGACAGAAGCCTGCCTAATACATATCAACTTTTGTATGACAATTTCTCAATACAAATATATTCCTTTTTCCAGATTTTCATGGGCAATCTTTGAGCTTATTTTCTTGTTCAGCTCAGATAATCTTTTAATTTTTCAAACTTTAATACATAGCAAGGTTCAACAGAAAATAACTAGTACAATCAAACATAGCAAGTTCATTACATGACACTAGTTTTTTTTCTCATGAATACATGCAGATAGATCTTCCTATGCTCTTATTAAAACTAATAAGCATGCTCATTCAATTTTTCAACAGCCATAATCTTCGTTCCTACTTAGCTCCTGTAATTCCTAAAAGAGCATTAGTGGCTGCCTCATTTTAAAATGAGACACCCCCATATGTCATGAGCAAACAAGGGTCAGATCTATGGTCTGGTATGAGCAACATCAATATATACATAACATTAAGCATATAGTAAAACATGAGTTCTAGCATGTTGCATTTGCAATTTCTTTAATTAACTGTTATATTATGCTTCAGATACATTTAGTGAAAGCTTAGTATCTTCATAATTCAACTGTTAACACAAACATACTTATACAAACAAGCACATTAGTCAATAGCATAAAAATGTACTGGAACAACCATGGTTCCACTCCAACCAGTCCATGTAATACTCATGTTCCTACTTTAAAAACTTGAGAGTTGCCTATCTATATCAATTCATAACCTAGCCTCATCTGCTATCAAGGAATCACTGGGACAAATTGCAATGAACTAATTCACATCATTGCACAAAGATCTCAGGGCTTAATCAAACCATGTGCCAACTTGCATACTTCAAGTATGACAAGCATTCCAGCAGCCTTCTTGGCTCACCCTTCCTAATTTAATTTATTAATTATACTTGTTTATCCTTATCATCAAATAGCTAAGTAAACATGTCATAGTGTATAAAAACACCTCCTACTGCAAGTATACTGTTCAAAAATAAACAGATGATCATTTTCAAAGAATATTGCCATCAGATGATTTAACTTTAAATCATATAAAAGAGTATTTACAACTGAGTATGGAGACATGGTATGTTACATCATTATGATTTACAAGTAACTGTGATTGAACCAGATTCAAGATCTAGCTGAATCACAATTTTTGACTTTTGAATTTTTGCTGTTTCATTAGGGACTCAGCACTTAGAAATCTCTATTGCACCCCTAATACTTTTTTTTTCTTATGCCTCGGCACTTATGCAAAGCATAATGCAGCTTATACTATTTTCTTTCTGTTGAGATTTTCATGTCATAACTCCATATCAATTATGAGTATTCTTCCCGTGATTTCAGGATTTAGTGCCTTAGCTTTTCAAAATATAATAAAACAGTAGCATGCACATCCATAACAAACATCTTACAGATCAAAAACCATCCAAAACTTCCATAAGATTATCTAATAAAACTATTTTCAACAAAACCAAAATATGCAAACAAAATATAAAAGATTGGCTACCTCACATCAGGACTTAATGCCAAGATATAATGAGATTACTCACCTAAGTTCTTCCTCCCGTTTGAACCAGAAAACCCCTGAATATTTCTCCTTCTCTTTAAATGTTTTCTTCTTTTTCTTTTAAGTATCTTGGGTAAGATGATTTCTCTAGTTATAACTGCTTATTTATATGTATATTTTTTCTAGGGTTTTTATCAAGACAAATTTCCATTTTTGTCCTGGTTAATTCTCAAGCATTTTATATTTTTACATTTTCATCCCAATACCCCGGCTGCATAAGTTGGTTAAGGTCAGTAGCTTTCTACTTTTGCTTTACAGAAAATTTTTGTTTCCTTTTTTTTGAATATCATTCCCCTTATTCAAGTCATGTTAAAAGTGTGACTTCATTTGTTCATTTCTGGTAGTCCCCTTTACTATTTTTACCTACACACACATGCTTACTTGTATTGTGTTTTATGCCAATTAAATGTTATTTCTCTTGCTTATCTTTAACACATTCCTTCTCAAAGAAAATATGTATGTGTACAGAGGTATGTATTTATTTAATTCTTCTTTGCTTCATGGTAAAAATATTCATACACATATGTTTCATATATTTTTTTAATTTCAGTATATAAATATATTTTTAGTTTCAATACGCATACATATTTAATTTCACAGAGAGTATTTAATTCCAATATAAAAATATTTAATTGGGTTAATAATTCACATTTCCAAAATCATATTTGAAATGCTTACCTTCTTTGTTTATTCTCAGAAATTTTAAATTCTTTCTTGTGCCATTTTCCTGTGTGCATATGCACAAATACCCTTGCCCATCATTAAATTCAGAAATTCCATCAATATTTAATCCAAATATTTTTAAAACTGAATTATTTTATTAAAATAATTTTCTACAAAATTTTGGGGAATTACATTCACCCATCCTTTAGGAATTGTGTCCTCACAATTCTCCAGTTCTTATAACAAGCATTCACTTATTTAGGAAATCTGTTAACACAAGCATAAGCAAATAAATTCAACCATAGCAACCATACATAAAAAAAATTCTTTTTAAATTTACCTTCAATCCACAAAAAGCTTAGGATAATCCATCCTAATCTTGTCCTCTAACTCCCATGTATAATCATTAGGATCAAGACTCCACTGGATCTTTACCAATTTCAAAGTTTTACTCCTCAATTTCTTCTCTTCTTTAGCTAAAATCCCCACCGGTTCCTTCTCATAAACCAAATTAGGATTGATCTTGACTTGAGTGGGTTTCTCCAGAATCTCTTCCTTATCATGTACCCATCTTCTAAGTTGTGGCACATGGAATACATTGTGCATTGCTTTCATTTCTTCTAGCAGTTCCAATTTGTATGCTAATGAGCCTATCCTTTCCATAATTTTATAGGGTCCAACATACCTTGGCGTGAGCTTTCCTTGCTTGCCAAATCTCAAGACCTTTTTCGTAGGTGAAACCTTGATGAAAACAAAGTCACCTACTTCATATTCCACCTTTTCTTTTCATGTCTGCAAACTTCTTCTGCCTGTCTTGAGCTGCTGCCATTCTCTTCCTTACTAGCTCAATTTTCTCTATAGTTTCTTTTATGTACTCAGGCCCTAAGACAGCCCTTTCTCCTGTCTCTACCCAGCATATATGTGATAAGCATGGCTTGCCATATAAGGCTTCAAATGGTGCCATCCCTATGGTGCTTTGATAACTATTATTATATGTAAATTCAGCTAAATGGAGATAGTCTTCCCAATTACCTCCAAAATCCAGTGCACATGCCCTCAATAAGTCTTCTAAAACTTTGTTCACCACCTCAGTTTGTCCATCTGATTATGGATGGTAGGCAGTGCTCAAGCATAGTTCACTACCCATGTCCTCTTGAAAACTTTTCCAGAATCTTGTGGTGAAGATGGTATCCCAATGACTCACAATAGTTTTGGGAATGCCATGCAATCTTACCACCTCCTTCATGAACACTTGAGCCAGTTTTGGTGCATTTCTTTCTGATTTCACAGGGATAAAATGTTCTACTTTAGTCAACCTATCAACTATTACCCATATACTTATGTTTCCTCTTTTAGATCTAGGCAGGTCATTTATAAAATCCATAGATATATCCTCCCATTTCCACTGTGGTATGCTAAGAGGTTGTAACAATTCTGATGGTCTTTGTGTCTCTGCCTTGACTTGTTGGCAAGTCATACACTTTGCAACATGTTTAGCCACATCTGACTTCATTCCCTTCCTCCAATAATTTCTTTTTAAATTTTGATACATCTTTGTACTGCCTGGATGTATGGAGTACTTACTCCTATGGTATTCATTCAATACTTCCTCCCACAACTCTATGTGTTCTGGAACACATATCCTAATTTTGTTCCTCATATATCCATTTTTATCAATATGGTAATTTACCACTTCTTCCTCTTTTGATATAATAGTTTTCTTCTCTACTAGGTATGGGTCTTGTTCTTGCATTCTTCCTATTTTCAAAATCTACTATGATTGTAAGGTTATTAAACTCAATCCCCCTTTGCCCTCATCTCCTTTATCTGCTACCATGTGTATCTCCCTACTTGCTTCAATTTCTAAGTCAGTAAGTATAGATAAATCCTTAAATTCTTCCATCATCAACATAGCTACCTTAGAATGTTGTCTACCCAAGGCATCTGCAAATTTGTTTGCTTTACCAAGTGTATAAAGTATGTCCAGATCATAGGCAGCTAGAAACTCCACCCATCTATGTTGGCTCATGTTCAAATCTTTTTGTGAGAAAAGATATTTCAGTGCCTTATGATCAGTGTACAAAATAAATTTGTCACCTAATAGGTAATGTCTCTGTTATCCCACCTTTTGGAAAAGCTGAGATACCCAAAAATTAACTGAAAATCGATAATAATAAGTCATGAATATCAACTATACATTTCAGGATAACCATGGATATCGATAAATTTTGTCTGAGTCTGGATTGAGCTATAATTGATAAGACACGGCTAGCAAGGCAAAGAGAGCCAACATTTTGAGTTCCAAATCAATCCGAGTTCGTATGCTCAAGTTATGGCCAATACAATTTGAAGGGAAAAGCTCCGCCTTCGTATCCATTATCGAACTCCGGTTCGAATCGATCACGTTCGTATCGATCAGGGGTCCAGCGACTTCGTATCCATCGAAGAGCCTCAGTTCGTGTCAATCAAGTTCGAATCCATCAGGAAGCCTCGGTTCGACTCGATCTCGTTCATAGCCATTAGCTCCTCCTTATTCGAATCCATTGGCATCTCCCTACTTCGTATCCGTCAGTAGATAGTCTACTTCGCATCCATCAACTAAGAAACGGTTACTGCTTCGTATCCATCGTGGAAGCCTCTCTTCGAATCCATCTGGGCAGAGCAATTCGTATCCATCAGGTTACCTTACTTATTATCCATCGAGTAAAGGCATGTTCGTAACCATCGACCTTCGTTAGCTCGTATCCATCAACGTAACTGTTGTTCGAATTCATGGCCGATGACTACTTCGTATCCATCGAGTCAACAAGCCTGGGTGACGTGTCAAATTCAATACGAATAAGGCAAAAATAATGGAGTTGACACGGTCAACTAGGAGTGAAACTCGGATTGAGGCGAAGGATGCGTGCCACGTCATCAGAGAACCACGTGAGAAGATCGATTCGAAGTGATGGGTTCGAACCAAACAGCCACCGAGAAATTCCATTTCGTATCGACTATATCTCACGAACCGCTGATCCAAATGCAATGAAATTATCACAGCAGCTTTCATACATGCTAAAGAACCATCCTGCCAAGTTTCAGCTCGATTGGAGCATTTTTTGATCGATACGAAATTGTTTCGTATCGATCACAGAACGAGTTAAAACTTGGTAGGGTCGGTCGCGTGGGCTCACTCACATGCCAGAAGAAGTCTCCCGAAGTTTGAGCGCGATCTCAGCCTCCTACGCCTATAAATAGCTCCCTAAAGCCTACAGAAAAAGGATCTTTTGGCGATTCAACATTCAGACTCTACCGGATTCGATTCTACTTCTTTCCATTGCTGTTATAGTCAAAATTCAATCATTATAACTACTGCAATCATTTGTAATTAGCAAAGAACATCAATAAAAGATAAAACCTTGAAGTGGACGTAGGCCGGAGATAGCCAAACCATTATAAACCCTGTGTCACTGTTCATTATTTCCATATTGATGTTTGTTATTTGCTGAGATCTGAGATTTGTGCTTGAATATTGCTGATTTGTGTTCATACACTGGTGCTTTCACGATACTTGGGGTTTGTGACCATTTTTGGCGCAAACACTTTGGTACTTTCACTGAGAAGGACTAGCACCCGCTACATCGGATTGAAGTTCTGATTTGAAAAGCTTGAAGAATTCAGACTTGGAGAAAATGACTAGACAAAATAGTAGAAAGCAGAGGGCTGAGAGAAGCCAACAAGGAGGAAGCCAAGAGGCATCCTATGGAGCTGCAAAAGGACAAGCTTCGATCTACATCACCCGGGACGAGATGGAGGCTATGGCTAATTTAATGCATGAAAGAATAATGAAAAGCCAACAGGAGATGCTGCAGAATTTCTTTGAACATATGAGAGCAGCGAACATGCAGAACCTTGGGCCAACTACAACGTCTGCAAGTGCATGACAAGGAGTCATGATTGCGGAAACCAATGAAGGTCAGGTTCAGGACCAGAATGCAGGACCTGATAGTAATCAACAAGGACTTGGGGGGAGACCCTCAGGATCAGACACTGGAGGAAGACCTATGAAGCTCAGCAGGCTGGAGTCAATGCTAATGTTACTGAGCCACATGAAGAGTATGTACCAGAGTTCCCTTCCAGGCTTTGGGGGAAAGATAGAAACTGTGACGACCCGGGTTTCTACGCCCAGAAATCCCGTTTCATCTTGAAGAAAGAAAGGGGTGAGAAAATAGAAAAGATAGAGAAGAAAGAACAACAACATCAGAATTTCACAGCGGAACGAATAAATTATAATAATCACATAAGTATTTACATAATATACAACATCAATCAGAGTTATACAGATAATACACCACATACTAGTCAGTTATAGACACCTGTCTAGTTATACAACTCAATACACAAAACACAGAGATACCAACACAGCGGAACTATATGTATATCTACAACGCTGAAGCCTCCTGCTCCATTGCTCCTCCAGAATTCGTCAAAGCTAAGCTGAATCCCTTGGGTACTCGTAAAAATTTGAGTACCCGAGAGTTTAGGAAAAACAGAAATAAACTCCAGGTGAGACATGGGTCTAGTGTGAGTAACAGGTTAAAGTTGCTTAATTTTGAAAAACCTTTGAAATAAAAGGTATCACGTAAGACTCCCCACACATAAACATGGGTAAGTTTTTACCTTACGCTAACCAAAACATTTGATAGGAAATTCAGTGATATTATAATAGGTCCAGGGTTTTCAAGTAAATAGAAAATAGCCGAAATTGTTACATGATTAAATTCCATCTACTAGCCACAAAAGTGGGTAATACAATCAGAACCGTTGGCACTTATTGGATTGTGGATTCCATACAATGGCAGGGCTACTGGGGTACCGCCCGTCACAGTACGTGGCCTAGATCAACGTACCAAGGATCACTCCCGACCCCCTGCAACACAAGGCCAAAACCATTCCTTACTGAATAGTCCTAAACAAGATAACCCCCAGTTGTTTGCAACCAACTGCCCACACAGCCGAATAAAAAGGGACATCTAGACAGGGGAATATCTTGTCCTGCTTGAGCATGACCCACCTAACCTTGCTGCACCTCCCCTGTTTTAGCCATTCCCGGTTGATGAGGCTTGAGGTTACGATTACCTTTATTGAACATTATTCTTAAAATGCTCATCGTCCACCTGACGATGTTCTGAAAGCATTCAATCCATACAAGTTCGTTCCGGGTTCGAACAAAACCGAAGGCATTATCTTGTTACACTCATTTTGGAATAACCCTCAAAGTTAAGGACAATAACCCTTGCACTCTGAATCTTCATCTTCACTTCAGATTCACGACCTATCGTTATTTTGGATCGATGTGGTTTTCGGATGTTCCAAATAAGGAAACCCGATCCCGGTCTCATCGAAATCCAAAACGTATCTTTTAAGGCCAAGTTGTCTATTTAGTCTTAACAGTTTAATTCAATATTATCAATATACACACAGATAGATAATTCAAAATATCACACTAAATAATTACATCATCATCATACACAGATAAATCATATGATCATCCAAATAGATAATTAAATATTACAATATTTAAACCAAGCATTCATATTACATATATATTATTCATGTCATATCAAATGAAATATCAATATCATTCATCCATAAGCAATGATTTATAATCATATCATTTATAATTAATTTAAAATGAATTAAATTAACTTCTTCTATCTCTAATTAATTTAAAGTAAATTAAATTAATTACTTCATCTATAAATCCTGCTTATACAATCATTAATTAACTATAAATCAAATTAGTTAATTATTCTCTAGATATTCATCTTGATTAAACACTTTTGATTAATCACTTCCAATTACAATAAGTAATTAGTCTTTAATTAATTTCACAAATTTATTATACAAAATTATTTATAGTAATTAACATATAATTACTTCATTTATTAATTAAATATAATTAATTACATTTATTCTTAATTAATACATAAATAAATCACCACATTATTAATTATTCCTTAATTAACCAATTCTTATTTACATCATTAATTATATAAATTAATGATCTCTAATCCAGATTTAAATTAAATTACCTTATTTAAATTAATTACATTAAATGATTCATCTTTTAATTAACTCAATTATTAATCACCCTTGATTAATAACATTCCAGTAATTAACTATCATTAATTACTTATATTAATACATTAATTATCCCATAATTAATTATCTCCATTAATTAATCCTTTGATTGATTACAAAAGTAATTATCCAAATTACTCCATTAACACATCATCTTTCACTAAATACATTCAGTAATTAACTTTAATTACTTCCCTAAGTAATTATGCTCCATTGAATACACAAAGTAATTACACTTATCAATATATTAAATGATTTTCTTAAATTAATTAAACTAAATTAATTAACTTAATTTAATCATTTTATCAAAATTAATTACAATAAGTAATTAATCTCTTAATTACTTTTATCAGGTAATTACACTTAACAATTTACAATAAATTATCTAATTAATCCAATTAATTATCAAAATTTATTGCATTAATTAATTAATAAACCTCAGTTAATGATCTTCTTTAACTAATAACATTACTTAATTTACTTCTTAGTTAATTTCTAGTTATAAATTAATCTAAATTATTTATACATAAGTCATTTCTTAATTAACTTATTCATTTAATCATTTAAATATCTTAATTATTCCTAAGATAATTTGTTTCTTTATTAATGACTTCATTAACACTAAAGTGTATTAGAACATTACATTTTAAATTTAAATTCAAATTCCATTTTTGAGTTTAAGATTCAAAATGATTATTGTTTAAACATTAACTAAACTTAAATTCAATTTAAAATCCTTTTAAATAACGTTAATTACTTACATATCAACTTCTATAAGAAAGGCTTTTAAATTCAATTACTTAAATCCTTATTTAAATTTTAAATTTCCAAAATACATTAATATTTTAACTTGCAATTTCAAGTTAAAGTAATTTATTTACTTTCCATTCAAAAACCTTCTATAAAAGAATTCTCTCCAAATCAAGTTAAATATTTATTTGAAACAAATTTACTTTTCAAAACTATTTTATTTGAACTTAATTTATATATTTAGATTTAAAAACTGATTTATTTCTCAGATCGAAATTCAAGAAAAACTTGAATTCATTAGTTTAACTTTGAATTTAAAACTTGATTTTCAAATCCAAATTCATTTTAAAACCTTAAGATTCAAATGTTCATTTGAATCTATACTTTAAATTTTTGAATTTCAATCACAGTTTAAATCCTGTTTCAAAGTTTAAATAAATTTAAAATATGAAACCTGTCAGGTTTTTAAAACCTAAAACCCAACTTTAAAACACTTTAAACTTTGATTTCATTTCAAATTTGAATCCCAAAATAAACTTGAATTCAAACTTCCCACTGAATTTAGACTTGTTTAAACCTATTACTTATTTTCAGGTTTCATTTAAATTGTTAAAAGAAAAAAAACCAAATTTTGCTGTCAAGTTTTACAAAAAACCCTGGAACAACAACTGACTCGAGTCAACTAAAACGTGCTTCGAGTCCTTTGCCCTGCTGCTTCGAGTCACATACTCGAATAACCCGAGTTTTCCCCCAGTTTAACCCTCTGCACACACCTAAAGTTCAACAGAACTTCAATTGCACGGTGCACGTGCACCGTGGCTCTGCCCATCTCCGGCCATCCACTCAAGCTTCAACACATCGCCGGCCATCACCAATCATGATCACGATCATCCATACCCACTACAACATCTCGAATTAAAATCGAGTTAGCTACCCCAAACCTGGAAACACAACAAGCAAACAACCCCAAAACCTGTAACCACCTCGTTCTCGAGATTCCGACCATCTGCACCTCTGCGATTCCGGCCACACCATCACCTACCTCCCTGCTTTCATCCCCTCGAGTTTAGACACACTCGATCAACCAGAGCCGACGCTATGATTTATAAAATACTACCCGTTCAAACTAGGTTTAGGAAAACGAAATGACAACCGCTTCCACCACCATACTCAGACCATCCACCGATCATTTTTCCTGGCCTCTCCAGTCACCTCTCCACCTCCATGAAGAACCACAGCCGCTCCAATCAACCGTATTGCCAGAGGCAACCCAAAATCCCCAAATTGATTAAACCAGAAATGCCACTACAAACCTTAACTAAAAAAAAAAATTTTAGCTTTAAAAATCCTAATTTCAGATAAGAATTTAATTTATAAACCTGAATTGATAATTTAAGTTGTTTGAAATTTCACTCCTATTAAACATTGACTGTTTTTTAAGGCTTTCAAAACAGTTCTACGTTGTTTAACTTGAATTTATATTTTAAATTTACTTTATGATCAAACAAACTTATTTTGTTTAGATCCTAGGTCCTAACAACAAGTAGATCAAGCAGTAATGATTTTTGAAAGTAAAACATGAGCTTAAACCTTAAATACAGAGGTGTGTTACCAGTTATTAAAACACATACATGCAGTAACACATATACACAGGAATGCATTAAGATATATACACATCTCAGACAATAATTAAGCAACATATATACTTAAGTATTTTAAAATTTTAATTTACTCACCATTGCTTTGAGAATGAACAGAGCACTTCTTGTCTGAAACAGGTTGAACTTTAAAACTGGAAAGTAGTTTGTTTTGATTTCCTTAATCTTCTTTTTTGTTGTTGTATAAAGTTTCAGTTGTAAATATTATTTAAGTTGTAAAGTAAAAGCTTGCTACATATCTCCTTGTTTCAGTTTTGTTATGTTTAGTGAACGAACTAAAAATAAGAAGGCATGTATATAAAGAAGTTTACAAGGGTAGGTGATATCTGGGTAGCTAATGCAGGTACAATATATTTTTTGTTTGTATTAGGCAAGATATTTTATTTTGGAGGCTTGAAATACAACTCGAGTTGACCATGTTTTGCTGATAAGGTGAAGGCATTTATTGTTTAAGTACTTTATTTTTCCTACATACCATATTTTATATTTAGATATTTTGCTTTTACTATGTTTCTTAGCTATCTTTACTTTGCATTTCTTCTCTTGCCTGCATATCCAACTTCCCCTACTAGATTCTATTACCTGTTTTGTTTCTATACTTCACGCAAAATAAAATAAAAACAAAGTTGTTTTAGTCACTAGTATTGGTTTGTTACTTAACATATGGGCTTCTCTTTATTTCTCTTTTATTTTTAAACATAGACTATCAAATATTTAATTACTTATTATTATTTTATTTTATACTTATATTAATATTAATAATGTTTATTTTAATTTAAACATTTCGAAAACCTTTAGTTTTAATTTCCAAATCATAACTTTCATTCAAACACACACATATATAATTAAAGTTGAAATAACAATTTTTATTTAAAATCCATTTGTAAAGATTTACATTATTAATATAGCTCATTATTAAATCAAAATGATTTATAAAAGATTTATCCCTTTATTAATAAATTACTTATTGTATCAATCTATATTTAAAAAGAACAAACGAACCTTTTGTTTAATTTAAATTTAAGCTAAAATTATTTTAAACAAATTTAACTTAAATCTTAAGTGTTTTAAAGCCATATGATTATTTAATATCTTAATACTAAATTAAATCAAATTTCCAAATTTACCAAAAATATTAGAATTAGAAAACATAACTTTATTTATTAAATTTAAAACAAAGATTAACTATTTACAATACATATACAAATATATAGATATATATTGTAAATAGAAAACAATTAAATTAGTTTTCAAAAGATAAATTATCAGTTAAATATTTATTTAAAAGAAGATTATTAAATCAATTCAAATCTTATTAACAATTATTATCAAATTAATTTAATTTTTACACAGATTAATAAATTTATATTGCCAAAAATTCTGGGATATCCCAGAAACATGACAAGTGGGCAACCCCTAGATGGAGATGAAAGAATGATTGGTCTAGTGCGACGAATCATGAGAGGAGGATTGTCGAGTGGAGGGTTGGAAGAAGTCAGTCAGAGTCCATTCACTCCGAATATCAGAAATGCAAGGAACCCTCCAAAGTTCAAACTGCCGATGCTGGATCCTTATGACGGGAAGTCAGACCCAACGATGCATATTACTCGATACAACAGGCACATGGAAGTGTTGGGGGCATCCGAGGAAATGATGGCTCGGTGCTTCCTTGTATACTTGTCAGATTTAGCTGCACTTTGGTTTAGACAACTGGAGACTGGATCAATCGGAACATGGGACGAGCTTGTAGATTGCTTCATGAGACAATTCAAGGTCCATGTGATGCGACCCAAGAGTGTGATGACTTTAGCTTCAATAAAGCAAAGGACCGGAGGGTCCATAAAATATTTCATATTACGATTCGATGTAACGGTGGCTTCTGTAGATCGTCTGGATCCATCGATGATATTAATGGCGGCGGTGGCAGGAGTTGGGGAAGGCACCGAATTCAAAGATTCTTTGGCAAGAGATCCACCCCAAGATCTTGGAGAATTTTATCATGAAGCTGAAAGATTCATTCGGCAAGAAGAATCACGAGCCGAAAGGCGAGAAATAAATGTTGTGCAGGGCGAAGGAACCGCCGGGGAATAGTCCTGAGCGAACAAGGGAAAGATAAAGCAGGACGATAGATGTGATGATCCTGATAAACGAAAGAAATTCCGAGAGCCCGGATTCAGGCAATACATAGATCTGACGGCAAGCCTGGAGCAGATTTACACTGAAACTCGGGGGCAACACCCCTATCGAAAACCACCCAGGAGAGATCCCACTAAGCTGGAGCGTAGAACCAGAAAATATTGCCTATTCCACGAGCTGGATGGGCATACTACCGATGAATGCCGTCACCTAAAAGATGAGGTGGAAGAACATGCCAGGAGTGGCAGATTGCCATAGTATATCAGAGAACGAACTGCAGCCGTAAGACCTGAACAACTGCCGCCTCCACCTAAGAGAACCGATACTGGATCGGGATCACAACTCGTCATCAATTGATTATGATGGCAAGGGCCAAGTTCGGATGCGGACTTTGGTCGATTAGTTTTCTTAGATCTGATTTTAAAAATAAATGGCTATTCCACTTACTCATGTATGGGAACCGGAGAAATCCCTAGGCATGCTCTGAGATGAAGATAGATCGATCTGCCCGGAGAGGCAATGTTTAGTTTTCTCCTGATGTTTGAGATTGAACATATAGGACCTGAATTTAATAAATAAACTTGAATTTCTTGAAATAAACCTTTGACCGGAGAGTTAAAGGGTAAATGTTAAATACCAACATGAAAATGATCGCTTTATGACCCTACCCGGAGAGGCGGGGTCCGGAGTGCAAGAAGTGAGTTGCTTCGCCGGAGAGCGACATGATCGACTCACTTAACGTCATTTCCCATTCGCCAGAGAGTGATTGGATCGGGATTCGATAAGATTCTCGGAGAGGCTGTGATCGGCCCACGATTTAGGCCATGACATCGCTTAATGTTCAGATACACTGAACCGGAGTGCAAGAAGTGAGTTGCTTCGTCGGAGAGCGACATGATCGACTCTTAACGCTACCTCCCCTTCACCGGAAAGTGATAGGATGGGATCCAGGAAGAGCCCGGAGAGGTTATGATCGGTTTAGAACAACCAAGACATCGATGTATGCCCTAGCTGGAGCCAGAGTGCAAGGGATAGAAAGCAACGCCGGAGTGCAATGGGATCTTTCTATTCAATCGCCAAGTCTGGAATGAGCTTGGCAAGGGTCTGTAGTGACCATCGATAGTCCGGAGAGACTGTAGAATTTCATTCTTAACTTCCACTGGAAGAAATGGATAACGATTTGGCTTCGAAAAGCCATGAACTTGATTGAAAATGCTATAAACACTGAATAAAACATGAACTCACTGCATTCGATTTGAGACTGAACAAAACACAACTTTTACCAGAAGGCATGTTTTGGGGGGCAAAGTGTTATCCCACCTTTTGGAAAAGCTGAGATACCCAAAAATTAACTGAAAATCGATAATAATAAGTCATGAATATCAACTATACATTGCAGGATAACTATGGATATCGATAAATTTTGTCCGAGTCCGGATTGAGCTATAATTGATAAGACACGGCTAGCAAGGACAAGGGAGCCAACATTCTGAGTTTCAAGTCAATCCAAGTTCGTATGCTCAAGTTATGGCCAATACAATTTGAAGGGAAAAGCTCCATCTTCGTATCCATCATCGAACTCTGATTCGAATCGATCACGTTCGTATCGATCAGAGGTCCAGCGACTTCGTATCCATCGAAGAGCCTCAGTTCGTGTCGATCAAGTTCGAATCCATCGGGAAGCCTAGGTTCGACTCGATCTCATTCGTACCCATCAGCTCCTCCTTATTCGAATCCATTGGCATCTCCCTACTTCGTATCCATCGGTAGATAGTCTACTTCGCATCCATCAACTAAGGCAACGGTTACTGCTTCGTATCCATCGTGGAAGCCTCTCTTCGAATCCATCTGAGCAGAGCAATTCGTATCCATCAGGTTACCTTACTTCGTATCCATCGAGTAAAGGCCTGTTTGTAACCATCGGCCTTCGTTAGCTCGTATCCATCAACGTAGTTGTTGTTCGAATTCATGGTTGATGACTACTTCGTATCCATCGAGTCAACAAGCCTGGGTGACGTGTCAAATTCAATACGAACAAGGCGAAAATAATGGAGTCGACACGATCAACTAGGAGTGAAACTCGGATCGAGGCGAAGGGTACGTGCCATGTCATCAGAGAACCACGTGAGAAGATTGATTCGAATGTATCGATTCGAAGTGATGGGTTGAACCAAACAACCACTGAGAAATTACATTTTGTATCGACTATATCTCACGAACCGCTGATCCAAATGTAATGAAATTATCACAGCAACTTGCATACATGCTAAAGAACCATCCTGCCAAGTTTCAGCTCGATTGGAGCATTTTTTGATGGATACAAAATTGTTTCGTATCGATCACAGAACGAGTCGAAACTTGGTGGGGTCGGTCGTGTGGGCCCACTCATGTGCCAGAAGAAGTCTCCCGAAGTTTGAGCGCGATCTCAGCCTCCATTCTTTTAAAGCTGGCTGGATTATATGGGTGTGCCAACCAGACACACACACATTTCAATCCATGTCAATGTGAATGCCTTTCACTTGCAAAATACTTGAAGCCTTTTTTAAGATATATGCATACATTGTATAACAACTTATGACTGAACTTAAGTTCCTTCTCAAAACATTTCCCTGAAAGGTAACTAAATATTTAAAGAATGTTCCAAGCTAATAAATCAGATTTAAACTTAAACTTGCCGTTTTTGAATGATTCAAGCCTGCCTAATACATATCAACTTTTGTATGGCAATTTCTCAATACAAATATATTCCTTTTTCCAGATTTTCATAGGCAATCTTTGAGCTTATTTTCTTGTTCAACTCAGATAATCTTTTAATTTTTCAAACTTTAATACATAGCAAGGTTCAACAGAAAATAACTAGTACAATCAAACATAGCAAGTTCATTACATGACACTAGTTCTTTTTTCATGAATACATGCATATAGATCTTCCTATGCTCTTATTAAAACTAATAAGCATGCTCATTCACTTTTCCAACAGCCATAATCTTCCTTTCTACTTAGTTCCTGTAATTCCTGAAAGAGCATTAGTGGCTGCCTCATTTTAAAATGAGACACCCCCATATGCCATGAGCAAACAAGGGTCAGATCTATGGTCTGGTATGAGCAACATCAATATATTCATAACATTAAGCATATAGTAAAACATGAGTTCTAGCATGTTGCATTTGCAATTTATTTAATTAACTGTTATGTTATGCTTCAGATACATTTGGTGCAGGCTTAGTATCTTCATAATTCAACTATTAACACAAACATACTTATACAAACAAGCACATTAGTCAATAGCATAAAAATGCACTGGAACAACCATGATTCCACTCCAACGAGTCCAGGTAATACTCATGTTCCAACTTTAAAAACTTGAGAGTTCCCTATCTATATCAATTCATACCCAAGCCTCATCTGCTATCAAGGAATCACTAGGACACATTGCAATGAAGTAATTCACATCATTGCACAAAGATCTCAGGGCTTAATCAAACCATGTGCCAACTTGCATACTTCAAGTATGACAAGCATTCCAGCAGCCTTCTTGGCTCACTCTTCCTAATTTAATTTATTAATTATACTTGTTTATCCCTGTCATCAAATAGCTAAGTAAACATGTCACAGTGTATAAAAACACCTCCATATGTCCTGCAAGTATACTGTTCAAAAATAAACAGATTATCATTTTCAAAAAATATTGCCATCAGATGACTTAACTTTAAATCATATAAAAGAGTATTTACAACTGAGTATAAAGACATGGTATGTTACATCATTATGATTCACAAGTAAATGTGATTGAAACAGATTCAAGATCTAGCTGAATCACAATTTTTGACTTGTGAATTTTTGTTGTTTCATTAGCGACTCGGCACTTAGAAATCTCTATTGCACCCCTAATACTTTTTTTTTCCTTAAGCCCCAGTACTTATGCAAAGCATAATGCAGCTTATACTATTTTTTTCTGTTGAGATTTTCATGTCATAACTCCATATCAGTTATGAGTATTCTTCTCGTGATTTCAGGATTTAGTGCCTTAGCTTTTCAAAATATAATAAAACAGTAGCATGCACATCCATAACAAACATCTTACAGATCAAAAACCATCCAAAACTTCCATAAGATTATCTAATAAAACTATTTTCAACAAAACCAAAATATACAAACAAAATATAAAAGATTGGCTGCCTCACATCAGGACTTAATGCCAAGAACATAGTGAGATTACTCACCTAAGTTCTTCCTCCTGTTTGAACCAGAAAACCCCTGAATATTTCTCCTTCCCTTTAAATGTTTTCTTCCTTTTTTTTAAGTACCTCGGGTAAGATGATTTCTCTGGTTATAACTGCTTATTTATATGTATATTTTTACTAGGGTTTTTATCAAGACAAAATTCCATTGTTGTCCTGGTTAATTCTCAAGCATTTTATATTTTTACATTTTCATCCCAATACCCCGGCTGCATAAGTTGGTTAAGGTCAGTAGCTTTCTACTTTTGCTTTACAGAAAATTTTTGTTTCCTTTTTTTTGAATATCATTCCCCTTATTCAAGTCATGTTAAAAGTGTGACTTCATTTGTTCATTTCTGGTAGTCCCCTTTACTATTTTTACCTACACACACATGCTTACTTGTATTGTGTTTTATGCCAATTAAATGTTATGTCTCTTGCTTATCTTTAACACATTCCTTCTCAAAGAAAATATGTATGTGTACAGAGGTATGTATTTATTTAATTCTTCTTTGCTTCATGGTAAAAATATTCATACACATATGTTTCATATATTTTTTTAATTTCAGTATATAAATATATTTTTAGTTTCAATACGCATACATATTTAATTTCACAGAGAGTATTTAATTCCAATATAAAAATATTTAATTGGGTTAATAATTCATATTTCCAAAATCATATTTGAAATGCTTTCCTTCTTTGTTTATTTATTTTATTATCATCATTTTTTTCTCAGAAATTTTAAATTCTTTCTTGTGCCATTTCCAGTGTGCATATGCACACATACCCTTGCACATCATTAAATTTAGAAATTCCATCAATATTTAATGCAAATATTTTTAAAGCTGAATTATTTTATTAAAATAATTTTCTACAAAATTTTGGGGCATTACATTGTTATCCAATAAGCCTTTGACAGATAGAAAGTGTTGGTAAAAAGAAATCACTTTTAATAGAAAATTTCCAATTTTAATGTTAATTACTAGAATGCCACATCTAAGCCAATGATCGTGCCTTTCATCATGTTACATTTAGGGCCTTTATCATCAATCATGACAATATATAGGATATTAACTACGGTTGGTATATAATAGATTGGCCTTGGCCAAAGTGCAAAGCGTGGCAACGATGTCGATGCTAATGACTTTGATGTAAGTAATGCTAATGGTTTTCAATAATTATGATGTTGTGATTATTGTGCCGCATATGATCGTATAATATCACCGACCCTTTAAAAGCTTTGAAGCTGCATGCTTTATATATCGACTCCGCCCATATAAGCAACTATGGCGCTTTTATCTATGTCGACTTCGACAATAACGATCCCGCCTTTATTTAAAGCCATATAAGTTCGAATAAGGTAAGAATGTCGCTTATATTAACTTCAGCCTTAATGACGTTGCATATTTTTCTTATGGAATTGCTGCCGAGATCCATTAATATCGCCACATGTCTTTAAGACTTTAAATTATGCAAACCAATTTTTATATAAAATGACGTCGACACTCTATGAACTGCGATATGATTGGTATCAACCATATGGCCTTATGTTTTAAAAGATGAAGTCCCTAACATATTTTTATACTGAAAGGGATGAAGACCCCTAGTGGCGAGATTGACACTAATTTTTATTAACGTAATAATTTTATTACATTTGGCAAATTAGCTTATGGTTTTAAGGTAAAATAACCTCTATGTGTTATCGAACTTCATTAATATTATTTTATAAAGGCATATAAATATCTTGGCATTATATTTTGGATAAATTAAAGGGTTCTAATTTCCTTGTTTTGAATATGATTTCAAGGGTTAAAGCATTTACAAAGTTTTTGTTTTCAAGGAAATGGAAAAGGATATTTAGTCCATAATTTTACTGAAGGTTTATTACTCTTATATCCTTTAGACAAATTGTGATAGGATGAATTGGCTTAGAGATTTAAAAATTAGATGGGACTAATGCATGGTCATGCCCTATACTTCAACAGTTAGCTTCTAGCTATTATAAGTCCAAAATTACAGTGCATAGGGTTTGCCATGGGTAAGACTAAAAGTAAATCTATGCATAGAAAGGAATATAAAAAGATGAGATAGGTTACTGGTCTGCAAAATTATTAAATTCAGAGTGACCCTAAGAATAGTAAGTTTCAGACAGACCATTCAATTGTCTTCTAATATTATGTTAGAGAATTTGATATATCTGGTAGGCCCGAGTTAGCAATAGATTTGTAGTTACCTTGAGAAAACTATGATGTTGGGACAGATAGACCATTTATTCAAATAGATTCACCATGATTACCCAAGTTGCATACATGCATAGTATTGTTTATATTGTCTATTTTAACTAGTTTGGTTGCATGAATTTGATTTGCAAAAGATATATTTTAAAAGGGATATTAGTGAGGGGAAAACTTGTTCCGCTAACGGCATGGTCTCACTGAATATCTGTAAATCGAGATGGCATACTATTATTCACACTAAGCTTTTTGTCTGACTCGAATTTTTTGTTCTCCCCTCAAACTATCGGATGCTCAAAATTTGATTTGAGTAGTTAGGGAATAAGGGCTTTTCAGGCTAAGTAGGTTTTAGCAAATAAAGCTTCCGGAGACATGCAGAAGGCAAAACTAGCTACGTAGGAGTCTGTCCATTACTATTATCCGCTATGTTATGCCAATTATTATATGAATGTGTTGACAGTAGATGTTTCTATCTATTTGGTAACTCTGATCAACCAATGAGGCATCTTCATATATCGCTCTTGGAGTATTTTGTAATAATATGTATGTATCTTTAATTTATTTAATTTATTCATTGAAACACTTTTAGTTAAATTACATTAATTTCGAAAGTCATTTTATCTATACATACATATATATTTGTACCATCTTAAACATTTTAAGACAATATAACATATATCGATATATATAATACATGAGTATGTATATATATATATACATATATATATATATATATAATTTATTTAATTAATTAGTTTATCTTATTAATCATATCAATAAATTATTTTTTGAAATTAATGTTTAAATTTTAAATTTCAAATTTACAAACACTTTGAAAATTTTATTATCTTTTTAAGCATTTTGAAAACTTATATTATATTATAACTTTTATAATAAACATATTTCATTTTAAACTTAGCTTTTAAATTTAAAATCCTTATTTTAATTTTCAAAACAATTTTGAAAACTAGCCCAAGGCTCAATTCAAATTGGGCCTTTTCTATTAGCGACAACCTTTGTGCTCACTTCACCTTTCAGGCCAGGCCGGTAACTAGGTAGGACACTTGATTATCCAATTGAAATCTTAGACATTACCATCCTAGATACTGTAATAAGTGGGAAAACTTAGTTAATTAGCGTTAACATGACTAATTTAGACTGCATAGACTATTGTGCTCCGATACCATTGTAACTTTGACCCAAACTTTTTTAGGGTGACACGACTAGGTACCTCATGGATGAATTTTACAGGAACCTTTCGACTAGCATAATCGTCAAAGGACATGTAAGGGTGAGACGCAATGCTTCATTACGAATCACAATGTGAGAACCCCTTGTCATAATAGTTGTAAAGATCGAAAGATCGAACATGGGGCATCCAATATAATAGAGGATGCCTAAACCAACCTTGCTCTGATCCATTGTAGGAACCAGGCCAGTTGAAAGCAGATGAAATAAGTATATTTCACAAAAAATTTCTATTTGGATCTATTAGGCTTATGAAGTCTAAACAAATTTTTGATCCAATCTAAAAAATGCTAGTAAAATCCTTTATTTATTTAATTATTTTGGAAGAGTTTGAATTTGATATAAATTTGAATGTATTTATTTAATTAGTTTGAAAGAGTTTGAATTTGATATAAATTTGAATGTATGAGTGTATCAAGTACACCCATTTGTATAACAGTTACTCACTAAAGTTAATTTAAGAAGAAAACCTTTCATTTATTTCTCTAAAACTTATGTGACCATTTAAGGGAATAAATAGTTTTAACTGGAGAGTGCAACCTTTCGTTTCTCTCTCTCCAATTAGATTAATGATTCATTAAATGTCATCGATGATCAATTTAACCATAACACGAAATGTAAGTATATCCAAATATGTACTCATAGTGTATATTGTGGAAGTGCAACATATAAGAAGTGTGCATAGTTAATGATTCCCTTTATAAATGTCTTTGCTGCCCGAAAAAATATTTTTAAACAAAACAATATTGTGTATATATATATATATATAAACACATATACATATACATATATTCTTGTTTACAATAAAGTTGATCTCGGCTGTTTGACATGGTTCATAGTAAAGCGAACAATTTAAAACTAGTTCTAGTTAACAGATAGTTTCTGTTGAATATACGCTTTGCGCTATATGATTTTTGTTTGATGATAATAAACATATATACATTCATATAAATGTATTTGGTAATGTACTATTTTATTTTTCATAGTTTAAATAAATATTTGTTGAATAAAATTAAATTTCACAGAATTTGAATTTGAATTCAAACAAAACAAGTTAAACAGATTTTGAATTCAAACAGAAATTTTATTCAAACAAATATTTTGTATAGTATGTATTTGGTTAAATAAATATCTGTTGAATAAAATAAATTACACAGAATTTGAATTTGAATTCAAACAGAACAAGTTACACAGTTTTTGAATTCAAACGAATATTTTATTCAAACGAATATTTATTACAAATTGTAAATAGTACAATTTCATGCTCTCACTATACATGTACATTTTTGATTACAATCACATCACATTTACATCACGACCTTACTACATATCTCTCACGCTCATATTTTTGTCTTCAACTATAATCCGGTTTGAATCCAGCATCTGAGTAATCTGCAAAAATATTTTAAACGCAGTAAAATTGAAAGAGAAATATTTTTGAAATTTGAAAGAAACGATGATTTTGAAAACATTGTTTGCCTCAGTTATTTGGGTTGTTCGTCATCATTTTTGACTGTGCAATATCTGTGCATATCGATATTTTTTATCAGGGACAGGTAATTACAAGTGGCTGCAGTACACACGTGTACATTCGTATACGTGTGCACTGCCTCGCCAACTCGTGTGCAAAAATCAAACAAAAGCACAGAAATCAAAAACAAGGTCAAACCCAAGATAGGTTCAACTCAAAGCACCACTGACCAGACATTGCAAACACAGTACAAACAGAAGTGCACCAGTGCAAACTAAAGTCGAGACAAAGCAACTGTTCTTAACAGCAAGTTCAAACCAAAGCACAAAAGAACACAGCAACATAAAACTGCAGTGGACAGCAAATGCATCAACATGCCACAGGCATAGTAATGCAACAGTGGCTAACCAAAAGTGAAGATTGCAGCAACATCAAGTGACAATGCAAGCAAAAACTCAAGAGCAACAGTGAATGGGGCAAAGCACAAAAGTGCACAATGACACAGTGAACCAAACAGTTGAAGCTCAAGACATCAAGTGATATAAGTCAGAGCAACAAAATCATCACAATGAAGACCACTATGCAGTGTACAGAGAAATGCACAAAAGCATGATGCAAACTGAACAACTTACAAATATGCAACCATACAGCAGTCATGTATGCAACAGGTTCAAGGCCAGAAGGTGGAGACAACTCAAATGAACATAATGCCACAATGCAAGTAAATCATGCAAGCTATCAAGACTCAATTCACTTATGCAAACTGACTTGAAGATTGCCGCCAACATAAGCAAACAACTCAACAGAACATGGACTGCAACATTTAAAAAAAAATGTAGAGAACAAGCTACATAAAAGCAAAAATGAAAGTAATGGAACTGCAACAACTCAACTGGACAATGCAAGGCTAGACAACTGGAAGTATACATGAAGCATGGACATGTGAGGACAGTGAAAAACAGTTCGAGCTATATCCCAGTGCCAACATATCCAACTAGAAGTGCAACTACAAGATACAGCAAGCACAACAAATCAATGATAACAAAGTCAAGGTTTCAAGTTAATCAAGTCATTCAATGCCGAAGACAAAGTGAAACCAGAAGTCAGGTTATAAAATTCAAGTGCCAGAGAAGTTAAAATTCACGAATGAAAAAAGAAATCAAGCGCGTACGCGTATTTTTTTGAAATAGTCAAAGAAAAGTAAATGTAGAAAGTCTCTGCCGTATGAATCAAGGAATCGAACAAGTCATAAATCGAAACCGTGAGTGCCAAGCATCAAATTATACGAATTTGATTAAGTCAAAGAAATCTCAAGCATCAATACATAATCGAACGACCAAAGCAATTTTTTGAAATAATCAGTCGAACGCAAAAATAGGAAATCAAATCCTATTAAAACTCTAGTCATCATCGGCATTTCAATTCGATCGAGTTCGAGTATCAAATTAGAAAAGCAAAAGGAGACAGCACATACCGAATTCACAAGCATCAAAACTCGATCGAGCAACTGCAAGCAAGCTAGGGGAACAAATCACAGGTCAATTGAAGAAACCAGAGCCATAATTGCAACGAAGAACCGAAGCCCTAATTGCGATGAAGAGCCGAAGCCCTAACTGGATCAAAAGGGAACGAAGCCCTAACTGGAACGAAGCCGCCATTTTTTTTCTCACGAACAAATAAAAAAAAGGATCGGGTGAAATAAGGAAGTGGGCCGGTGTTCAAAAACAAAAGGGGGTCTTTGTATTTTTTAATTAATATTGTTATATTAATAATGTTAATTAGTTTAGGGCTATTTCGTTCTTAATTATTGTTTTTTCTTATTCTACGAATCAAAGAGTTTAGGTAAATCACCACCTAGGTTTTAGGTTGTGTCTGATTGTCTATTTAGAGTTAGTTCAGTAAGCAGGGGTTGCGAGTTTGCAAAACTCTATAGGCGGTAGCAGGGTTTGCAAGTCTGTTAGAGTGTTTGTAAGCGTGATACTGTTTAATTCTAATAGAAATCTGGGAATGCAGCAGTAGGCAGGGGTTGCCGAAGCTGGGTAAATCTTGTGTGTGATTTATTTTTCAGTATATTTATTTCTGCAGTTTATTTTTGTATTTAAATTAACAAAATTTGCTATAACCCTATTCACCCCCCCCCCCTCTAGGGTTAATTTAGATCCTACAAGTGGTATCAGAGCCTGGTATTTTTAACTCTAGAGTCATGAGTCTACAAAATAATGCTTTTTCTGAGGGGCAATCTATTGCTAGGCCACCCATGTTTAACGGGAACGATTATGCTTATTGGAAAGTTAGGATGGGTATCTATCTCAGTTCTGTTGATTATGAAGTTTGGGATATTATTGAAACTGGCTATAAACCCCCCACTATAATCGTTGGTGATACTGAGATTCCTAAACCTAAGGATAGGTGGGATGCAAACGATAAGAAATTGAAAACGACAAATGCTAAAGCCATGAATGCTTTGATATGTGCTCTAGATAAAAATGAATTTAATAGAATTTCTCATTGTACAACAGCACAGGAAATATGGCATACTTTGGAGGTGACACACGAAGGAACTTCTCAAGTCAAGGAGTCTCGGCTAGCCCTGTTCAGCAATGAATACGAAAACTTTGTGATGGACAAAGGCGAGAGCATAAAGGATATGTTTGGACGTTTTTCAACCTTGGTATACAATGCTAGAGCGCTTGGGAAGGTATTCACTGAGGTAGAGCTTGTGCGAAAGATACTACGAGTTTTACCAATGAACTTTGAGGCAAAAGTCACGGCAATCCAAGAATCGAAAGATCTAAGCAAACTAAGAATGGAGGAGTTGATTGGAAACTTGATGACATATGAGCTTGAGCTAAAAGCAAAGGAAGAACGCAATAACTCCGAACCAAAGAAGAAGACGATTGCCTTAAAGAGCAAAGAAGAAAGCGATGAAGAAGAAGAAGATCCAATTGAAGAGCTTGCAATGGCTGTCAATAATCTTAAAAAATGGTCAAGATTCAAGTCACGAAAGAAGAAAATAAGTGGTAATAAGTCAAAGAATTCTGACGATTCCGACAATGAATTGACATGCAATAACTGCAAGAAGCCTGGCCACTTCAAACAAAAATGTCCACTTCTCAAAAACAACAAAGGAAAGAAAAAGAAAAAGAAGGCTTTTGCAGCAACTTGGGATGATGAAGAAGGAGAGGAAGTTTCAAATAATAGCTCAGAGGAGGCTAACTTGTGTCTTATGTCAAAATCGGATTCAGAAGCAAGCTTAGAGGAATCTAGTGAGGTAAGTAACTATTCTTATAAAGAACTTGTTTCAATGTGTTGTGATTTTACTAAAATGATTGATACTCTTGAATCTAAAATTGAAAGACTAAAATCTGATGGGAGAGAACTTGTCCATGAAAATTCTAGGTTAGAAACTGAAATTGAAAATATTCAAAACCTAGAATGTAAAAAATGTAAGATTTTAGATTCAGAATTATCAAAACTGAGGAATAACTTTGAAAATCTTGAAAGTGAAAACTTGAATCTTAAAGAAACCATCGACACTAGGAGAAAGGATTTTATTAATCGATGCACCTCACTTGTTACTGAAAACTCAACATTAAAAACCAAAGTCCAAAGTCTTGAGAAATCTTTGAATAACTTTTCAAGAGGCGAAAAATCTTTCAACATGCTATTAGGAAATCAAATTTTTGCTAACAACGGGAAAGGACTAGGTTTTGGGAAAACACAAGTTGATGATAATGCAAAATATAAGAATGTCTTTGATAGATGTGAAATATATAGATGTCGTAATAAAAATGATAGTCATAGGAACAAGAACACAAAATTTATACAAGTTTGGGTTCCTAAGAATTCTAAAAACAAATTTCATGTTTATTGGAATAAAAATAAAAGGACTAAACAAGTATGGATTCCAAAGGGATTGTTTATTCACAATGCTTCTATCACTAATAACATTGGACCTAAGAGTTTCTCTAGGTCATCTTCCTCTCTTCTTATGTAGGTCTGTTGGCGGGCTAAGGAACAACAAGAATGGTTTCTAGATTCAGGTTGTTCTAGACATATGACAGGTGACAAATCAAAGTTCCTTAGCTTAGAGTATTTTAAAGGTGGAAATGTGATCATGGGAGACAATAGCAAGTGTAAGATTATTGGCAAAGGTGAAGTTGGTAACGGTATTTTTTCTTTGACTAATGTTTTATACGTTGAAAATCTGCATCACAATCTCATTTCTATTAGCCAACTATGTGACAAAGGTATGAACGTGATTTTTGATAGTGATACTTGCAAAATTATTGATAAATCTTCTAGTAACATTGTTTTTATGGGCAAAAGAAAAGGGAATGTTTACTCACTTTCATTTGATAATCTAAAACTTTCTAGATGTTTGGTAGCCACTGACGAAGAGGCATATTTATGGCATAGGAGACTTGGACATGCTAGCATGAGTCTCTTAGAAAAACTCGAATCAAAAGAATTAGTCAGAGGGTTACCACATCAGAAATTTAAAAATAATAAAGTGTGTAAAGCATGTTCCTTGAGCAAGCTTAGTCGATCATCATTTCGTCCTAAAAACATTGTTAGCACATCAAGGGTCCTTGAATTAGTTCACATGGATTTATTTGGACCAAATGAAATTTCAAGCTTGAATGGAAAACGTTATTATTATGTATTGGTTGATGATTATTCTAGATTTACATGGGTTTACTTTTTAGCCAAAAAGTCTGAATCTTTCGAATATTTTTCAAAATTTGCAAAACTTGTTCAAAATGAAAAAGGAGTTACAATTAAAACTTTGAGAAGTGATCATGGAGGCGAATTTGAAAATTTTGAATTTGAAAATTTTTGTGAAGAAAACGGTTTAAAACATGAATTTTCTGCTCCACGAACACCTCAACAAAATGGGGTGGTTGAAAGGAAAAATCGTACATTACAGGAATTGGCTAGATCCATGTTAAGTGAGTATAAGCTACCTCTAATCTTTTGGGCAGAGGCAGTGAATACTTCGTGCTATGTAATGAATAGAGTAATGATTAGACCAATACTTGGCAAAACGTCTTATGAACTGCGGCATGAAAGGAAACCTAACATTTCTTATTTTCGTATATTTGGGTGTCCTTGTTTCATTCTTAACACAGGTGATCAACTTGGAAAATTTGAATCAAAGGCTGATGATGGAATTTTCATGGGCTATTCAACAAGGAGTAAGGCTTACAGGATATATAACAAACGAACAAAGACAATTGTTGAGTCAATCAATGTGAAATTTGATGAATCTGATCTGGAAAAAACGACTGAAAGGATGGTTGACGATGTAGTAGATCCTGAAGGCACTGAAGAAGGGACATTTAGTAAGAAAACTGAAAGGAGGACTGTTGATGCTGATAAATTAAGGTTCAAACCTAATCATCCTCCTGAATTAATTATTGGTGATCCTACGGAAGGTATACGTACTCGTTCCTCATTTGATGAAAATTTATGTGCGTTTTGTTGTCATAGTGGTTTTATTTCTGAAATTGAACCTGATTCTGTTGAAATGGCTCTTAATGATGAAAATTGGTTTTTAGCAATGCAAAATGAACTTAATCAATTTGAGAGAAACAAAGTCTGGAATTTAGTTCCTAGGCCTAATGACTATCCAATTGTAGGGACTAAATGGGTGTTTAAAAATAAATTTGATGAATCAGGAAATGTAATTAGAAACAAGGCTAGGTTGGTTGCAAAAGGTTATAACCAAATAGAAGGCATAGACTTTGATGAAACATTTGCTCCAGTTGCTAGGTTAGAAGCCATTAGAATCTTGCTAAGTTTTGCATGTTACAAGGGTTTCAAACTTAAACAAATGGATGTAAAAAGTGCCTTTTTGAATGGTGATTTAAAAGAAGAAGTTTTTGTTGAACAACCACCCGGTTTTGAAAATCATGAATTTCCAAATCATGTGTATAAGCTAGAAAAAGCATTATATGGTCTTAAGCAAGCACCAAGAGCTTGGTATGACTGCCTCTGTGCATATCTTTTGGAAAATGGTTTTAAAAAGGGAAGTGCTGACACGACTCTGTTTCTATTACATAAAGAACATGATTTTTTGATTGTTCAGATTTATGTGGATGATATTATTTATGGTGCTACTAATGAGCTTTTGTGTGAGAATTTTGAACAAGTCATGCAGGCTAAATTTGAGATGAGTTTGGTTGGTGAATTGAAATACTTTCTTGGATTTCAAATTAAGCAAAGCAGTGATGGTATCTTCATTTCACAATCCAAATATGTGTTGGAGCTATTGAAGAAATTTGGAGTCGAAAATTCCAAACCATTGAGAACTCCTATGAGCCCATCAACAAAGTTGGACAAAGATGAGAAAGGAATTGCAATTGATCAAAAGAAATATCGAGGGATAATCGGTTCACTTCTCTATCTTACTGCTTCTAGACCTGATATTATGTTTTCTGTATGCTTGTGTGCACGTTTTCAAGCTAATCCCAAAGAATCTCATTTAAAAGCTACTAAACGAATTTTGAGATATCTTTCACACCCACACAAATTTGGACTATGGTACCCCTCTTGTGAAAATTTTGATTTAGTAGGTTATTCCGATGCTGATTATGCTGGTTCATTAGTTGACAGAAAAAGCACTAGTGGGACATGTTTCATGCTAGGACATTCATTAGTCTCATGGTCAAGTCGGAAACAGAATTGTGTTGCATTATCCACCACTGAAGCAGAATATATTGCTTTGGAAGTTGTTGTGCTCAAATTCTATGGATGATGCAAACTCTTTCTGATTTTGGCTTAGTCTATAAACAAGTCCCATTAAAATGTGATAGTAGGAGTGCTATAGATTTGTCAAATAATCCTGTTCATCACTCTCGCACAAAACACATTGATGTGAGACACCATTTTCTTCGAGATCACATTGCTAAAGAAGACATTTGCATTGAATATATTTCAACAGAAACTCAACTTGCTGATATTTTCACAAAACCTCTCCCCGAAGACAGATTTTCCAAATTACGTTTAGATTTGGGAATTATAGAGGTTGACTAATTTTTTTTTAATTTTTTTTTTTAATTTTTGAATTTGATTCTAAATGACAATTTTTTAACTAATCTAACTCCCTAATGATTATCGAAAAGATGAATAGTGATTGAAAAAGTGATGAGTGTTGATATTTATCATATATTAAAACTCGAGAAAATATAATTAGGAAATTTCTTTAGAATTTCATAACAAGAGTTATAAAAACTTTTTGTTGGGTAATAATTCCATGACCATTTCTATTTCTATCATCTTTCTATTAAACATTACTCATCAAGATCATATTTAGTATGTAAATTTGTGGTAGTTTACAAAGGAAATCATTTGTTCTTCAATATCTTTAAATCAGTAAAGGAAATTATTTGTGCTTCAATTTATTATATTCAGCAATTAAAAATAAATACTCAAAGTATTCACTCTCATTTAAAAGTCCTCACGGTCATGCATGGGTGAATTACTTGGATTTTTTGATTATGTGCTTCCATGCTCATTTAAAAGTCCTCACGGTTATGCATGTATGGAACGCATATTAAAAATAATTGATTTAATAGACAAGTTGATTCTAATCCCATTTAAAAGTCCTCACGGTCATGCGTGGTTAGAAGATACTTGATTTCATTTTTTTTAAATTAAATTGGAATACTACTAATCTCATTTAAAAGTCCTAACGGTTATGCATGGTTAGTAGATATTATAATTTCCAGAAATAAATATACCACAAATAGACATAACTATATGAATTTTTGATGATTCTATCTTCATCACTTCTGAAAGTGGAATATGCGCTTGACAAGGGTAATTATGATTTTTGTTTGAATTTTATTGAAATTTGATATTTATATTTAATTGAGTTAAATGTTTGATTCATGTCGATCATTTCATCCCTATTTTATAACACTATTATTCTTTTGCTGATAACAAAAGGGGGAGAGAAAAGTTAAGATTTTTGTCGAATAGAATCAAGCAAAGGTCAAATAATTTTCATTGTGCATATAGGCTCTCTTATATATTTCTATGCATATATATAGGGGGAGTATTGTGTAGAGAGGGAGCATTCAAATAGGGGGAGCAAATGAAATTATCAAATACATTTAATATGTTCAAAATCTTAAATATATGTTTGTTATCATCAAAAGGGGGAGATTGTTGAATATGCGCTTTGCGCTATATGATTTTTGTTTGATGATAATAAACATATATACATTCATATAAATGTATTTGGTAATGTACTATTTTATTTTTCATAGTTTAAATAAATATTTGTTGAATAAAATTAAATTTCACAGAATTTGAATTTGAATTCAAACAAAACAAGTTAAACAGATTTTGAATTCAAACAGAAATTTTATTCAAACAAATATTTTGTATAGTATGTATTTGGTTAAATAAATATCTGTTGAATAAAATAAATTACACAGAATTTGAATTTGAATTCAAACAGAACAAGTTACACAGTTTTTGAATTCAAACGAATATTTTATTCAAACGAATATTTATTACAAATTGTAAATAGTACAATTTCATGCTCTCACTATACATGTACATTTTTGATTACAATCACATCACATTTACATCACGACCTTACTACATATCTCTCACACTCATATTTTTGTCTTCAACTATAATCCGGTTTGAATCCAGCATCTGAGTAATCTGCAAAAATATTTTAAACGCAGTAAAATTGAAAGAGAAATATTTTTGAAATTTGAAAGAAACGATGATTTTGAAAACATTGTTTGCCTCAGTTATTTGGGTTGTTCGTCATCATTTTTGACTGCGCAATATCTGTGCATATCGATATTTTTTATCAGGGACAGGTAATTACAAGTGGCTGCAGTACACACGTGTACATTCGTATACGTGTGTACTGCCTCGCCAACTCGTGTGCAAAAATCAAACAAAAGCACAGAAATCAAAAACAAGGTCAAACCCAAGATAGGTTCAACTCAAAGCACCACTGACCAGACATTGCAAACACAGTACAAACAGAAGTGCACCAGTACAAACTAAAGTCGAGACAAAGCAACTGTTCTTAACAGCAAGTTCAAACCAAAGCACAAAAGAACACAGCAACATAAAACTGCAGTGGACAGCAAATGCATCAACATGCCACAGGCATAGTAATGCAACAGTGGCTAACCAGAAGTGAAGATTGCAGCAACATCAAGTGACAATGCAAGCAAAAACTCAAGAGCAACAGTGAATGGGGCAAAGCACAAAAGTGCACAATGACACAGTGAACCAAACAGTTGAAGCTCAAGACATCAAGTGATATAAGTCAGAGCAACAAAATCATCACAATGAAGACCACTATGCAGTGTACAGAGAAATGCACAAAAGCATGATGCAAACTGAACAACTTACAAATATGCAACCATACAGCAGTCATGTATGCAACAGGTTCAAGGCCAGAAGGTGGAGACAACTCAAATGAACATAATGCCACAATGCAAGTAAATCATGCAAGCTATCAAGACTCAATTCACTTATGCAAACTGACTTGAAGATTGCCGCCAACATAAGCAAACAACTCAACAGAACATGGACTGCAACATTTAAAAAAAAATGTAGAGAACAAACTACATAAAAGCAAAAATGAAAGTAATGGAACTGCAACAACTCAACTGGACAATGCAAGGCTAGACAACTGGAAGTATACATGAAGCATGGACATGTGAGGACAGTGAAAAACAGTTCGAGCTATATCCCAGTGCCAACATATCCAACTAGAAGTGCAACTACAAGATACAGCAAGCACAACAAATCAATGATAACAAAGTCAAGGTTTCAAGTTAATCAAGTCATTCAATGCCGAAGACAAAGTGAAACCAGAAGTCAGGTTATAAAATTCAAGTGCCAGAGAAGTTAAAATTCACGAATGAAAAAAGAAATCAAGCGCGTACGCGTATTTTTTTGAAATAGTCAAAGAAAAGTAAATGTAGAAAGTCTCTGCCGTATGAATCAAGGAATCGAACAAGTCATAAATCGAAACCGTGAGTGCCAAGCATCAAATTATACGAATTTGATTAAGTCAAAGAAATCTCAAGCATCAATACATAATCGAACGACCAAAGCAATTTTTTGAAATAATCAGTCGAACACAAAAATAGGAAATCAAATCCTATTAAAACCCTAGTCATCATCGGCATTTCAATTCGATCGAGTTCGAGTATCAAATTAGAAAAGCAAAAGGAGACAGCACATACCGAATTCACAAGCATCAAAACTCGATCGAGCAACTGCAAGCAAGCTAGGGCAACAAATCACAGGTCAATTGAAGAAACCAGAGCCATAATTGCAACGAAGAACCGAAGCCCTAATTGCGACGAAGAGCCGAAGCCCTAACTGGATCAAAAGGGAACGAAGCCCTAACTGGAACGAAGCCGCCATTTTTTTTCTCACGAACAAATAAAAAAAAGGATCGGGTGAAATAAGGAAGTGGGCCGGTGTTCAAAAACAAAAGGGGGTCTTTGTTTTTTTTTAATTAATATTGTTATATTAATAATGTTAATTAGTTTAGGGCTATTTCGTTCTTAATTATTGTTTTTTCTTATTCTACGAATCAAAGAGTTTAGGTAAATCACCACCTAGGTTTTAGGTTGTGTCTGATTGTCTATTTAGAGTTAGTTCAGTAAGCAGGGGTTGCGAGTTTGCAAAACTCTATAGGCGGTAGCAGGGTTTGCAAGTCTGTTAGAGTGTTTGTAAGCGTGATACTGTTTAATTCTAATAGAAATCTGGGAATGCAGCAGTAGGCAGGGGTTGCCGAAGCTGGGTAAATCTTGTGTGTGATTTATTTTTCAGTATATTTATTTCTGCAGTTTATTTTTGTATTTAAATTAAGAAAATTTGTTATAACCCTATTCACCCCCCCCCTCTAGGGTTAATTTAGATCCTACAGTTTCAAACTAAAATTTTAATTTTCATAAAAGTTCATTCTGTAAATCTTGAATTAAGAACATAAACATATATGTATATTAATATAAGTGTGTGCATGCACATATATGTATGCAAGAATTGAATCTATATTTTAAATTCAAAAAAAAGTATAATATATGTATTCAATTAATTTTTCTTTAAAAAATATATACATTTAATCAAAATAACAATCTTAGATATAATTTTAACTTAAACCAAAAGTTTTAAGATTTAACAGAAAAGTCTATGTAAACCTTAAAAAGAAATAACTTTTAATCTAATATAAATAATGACCAAAGTTGTTTCAAAATAACTTATAAGCGCATTCGATTCCCAAACTTATAACATAAATTTTATATCAATTAATCAAAACATTTTAAAACAAAATATCATTCAAACAATAATTTCTAGAAAATAAAATAAATTAGACAACTAGGGCACATATAAATTCATGGTAATAGAATTCAAATCTGAACTAAATGTACAATATGAACAAAAGAACAAAAGGGGTGATGGATCTATTGATATTAACATAAGTAACATAAACTATTAAGGAATGAAGAACATGTGCAGATCTGAGATGAATCAAAATAATAGTCATGCTTATAAAAGGGTTTTGATTCGCATGTTTAAAATTAATCAATTAAACACATAATGAATATTCAAATCCAAATATATGAATGATAAAACATATAAATAAATAAATTATAAAATCATCTTAGGATATTTCCTGTAAATCATGCCTTAAGTGATGATATCTTCTCAGATTTTCAAGATCCACCCAATCCTTACAAGAGATGGAGGAACTACTTATGTTTCATTTTATTTGCTTTTTATTTGAAGTTGAAAGATTTTTGGAAACCTTTATTTTTGTTTTTTTCCATTGAAGTTTAGGAGGAGAGAAGAGAGAAAATGAATGAGATAGAATGAATTGTCTGTTGGAAACGAAATAGTAGGTTTATTTTAATTAGAAGAACGAAAATTTTCCGATTCTTCAATTAAAATTTCCTTGATTAATTCATCTAATTATCTCTCTCTCTCTCTCTCCACTCCCATGTTCAATCGGCCAATTTCCTATTGGATTAAAAAATAACCGATCAAATGTTAATATAAAAATAACCGCAAGCGCACGGCGTACAATTTTAGTACGTGGCGAGTACGGGTCAATCCGCATGAAATTGTTTAGATTTTAAATTTCTATTCAATAAAATTAAACCAAGAATTTGAGATTGTGTTAAGCTAAAAAAATGTAAAAACTAACAAAAGCTTGAATGGATAAAAATATGAGAGTAGAATGCAATTTAGAGGTAATATCCTTCTCAAGATCACATGAATTAACATATATGAAATTATGAACTCTCTTTTGGTCATTAGTGAGTTTAGTTGATTTGTTTATCAATAAATATGAAATATTTATGCTATTAATTAGCCCAATATAAACGATCAAATTTAAACATATCCACTAAATCACTTTTTAACTCTTATGAAAATGACAATGAACTTGAAAAAAAAAAAAATCTATTCTGGCATGATCTATTAACTATTGATTAGAAATATAGACCATCAAATTTTGATTTTAGCATTCACTTCATTACCATCAAGTTTTGATTTTAACATTCATCGAATTTGGTTTTTGACATTTTCAAAATGTTTTTTTATTCTTGTTTTGTTTTTCCATATCCTAGATACTAAGAAATAAAATTGTTTAAATAAGACAATTGTCAAAATACAATTAAGCCCTAGATAAGCCCACGACTCCCTTAAGTCTGAAGTCTAGCCGTTATTATTAGTCAACTTTCTATGATGAAATGCGATATGTGAGCCAAGGAAATGGTGATAAAATCCTTCACCTTATATGAATTGGGGTGTTTACCATTACAAAAAGAAAATAAGATGAGATGATTGCAAAACTGAAATAAACATGAATTAATAATGCAACTACAACGATATTTGTTTTTGTTTTTGAATTTTTTTGAAACCTTTTTATATAAATGCAAATGCAAGCAACCAATGATGCAAAACTGGAGATGAAAGCACGATAACAGAGTGTGTAGAATCATTAGCATTTTTTTAGTGGTGATTTTTTTTATAAGCAAGCAATTTTAGCAGCAAATCATCTTCTTTTAAAATTCTTCTTTTGCAACCTGAAAAGGAGTAGACAACAAATATGTGTATTATTTAAAAGTAAATGGTTTTTTTTTCTTTTTTTTAAAAGGCAAAAGAATACTTAAAACAAAGGAATAACAAAACCAAAAAAATTGGAAAAAACAAAGAAAAAAAACAAATTTATTCCTTTTATTTGAAGGAAAAATAATGGACTAAAAAAATAAAACAAAAACATATCAAAACACTTTACAAAATCGAAAGGAAGCAAAATAAAACAAATTGTATTGGCCTACAAACTTACAGCTACTATACAGGCCTACATGCTTACTGCTGCCCGGCCCACTAAAACAAACGAAACTTTCCCATTCCCAAAACAAAATACTTAAACCCGATTAAAAAAAACAAATTAACGCAGCAAATTCAATTCCTTAAACAAGCTCAAATTCTTTTCGTTCACGGATTTGCTCGATTGGTGACGAGATGCAATTCGATGTTGTTTTGGAGTTGATGGATGTATGCTTGCTGGTTCAATTGGGGTTGCTCGATTGAGTTGCGGGCATACACTTCGAGTCGATTGGTTCGTGGTGATTTGGGAGGTAGGTGGTGGAATTGTTTGATGAGTAGCAGTGGTGGTGGCAGAGTTAGAGGAGGAGCAGGGAGATGGTTTTGTTGACTGTGCACTGCGTAGTTTGGTTTGCAGCACTGTTGAGTGGTTCAAGGGAAGAGGAGATGATAGAAGGCAGTAAGCAGTTGATGGAGTTAGAAGTCGGTGTGTCGCAGTGTGTGCAGTTGTAAGTTGATGTCAGGTGTTGTTTGCAGTGTAGTTGATATTGTGGAGCAATCTTGTGATGAATGTTGGGTATTGTAGTATGTTGTAGGTCAGTGAGGTGGTAGTGATGACTGTGACTGACTGGATAGTGGGTATTTGATGCTGTAGTTGGGGGTTGATGGATTGTACAAACAGGGTTTTGGTAAGTCTGGTCTAGATTTGGATGTTAGTTTGGCAAGGATGGTGGGTATCTAGCTGTAGAAGTTTGACAGAAGGGGAGTTTGAAGTGGCTGTGCACTGTGCAGTGGGGAGACTGACAGTTTTGGATGAAATGGTTTTGATGGCAGAAGTGGGATGGCTGGCTAGGTGGTCTGTTATGGAGTTCGAAGTAAAAGTGATAGGGTTATGGAGTTCGAAGTGAAAGTGATTTGGGTATTTGATGTGAAAGTGAAGTGAAAGTGAAAGCGATGGTTGGAGTTTGATTGTCGGAGGCGGGTTTAGAGGAGGAGTATTGATGACTGGATGAGCTGTAGTAGTCAGTGAGGTAGCTGCAGATATTGATGTTGCAGAAGATTGGTGACAGAATTGCAAAGTTGTGGTGAACTGCAGTGGTTATGATGAAGTAGTGCTTCAGTAGCGGTGGAAGTGATGTGTATGAAGGAGGTGCTAGTGTAATAGACAGTGATTGAAGAAAATGTTGTAGTGTAGTTAGAAGAAGGACAACTGTGGTTGGATGAAGTTTGCACTCTGTGTGGGTTCAGGAGTTTGCAAGGTGAGGTTACTGTTGTGAAGTGAAGTAGCGGCAGTGGTAAGTGGCAGCAGAGGCAGGAAGTGATTGAGGAAGTGAAGTTATTGAGTTGCTTGAAGTCGAGAATGATGTATGTTTGCACAAAAAATGGGCAAACACCTCCAAGTCGTATGATTTAGTTGATTATGTGTTGTTCTTAATGATTTGAGTGATTTTTGCAAATATATAAAATAGATGGACTAAACTGTAAAAAACACACAGATTTATAGTGGTTCGGCCAGAATGTGCCTACGTCCACTTTATATGTTATTCTCCTTTTCTGTTCAGATTACAAATACAAAGCTTTTATTACAAGTATCTGAAAGTTGTTTGAAAGTTCTATCCGTGCTTGATCTCTCAAACTTGTTCTCTTTGTTGTACCCCTGCCCCTCTATTTATAGAGTGAGGCTGGGGGCAGGGGTCTTGGACGTATATAGTTGCTGATGGGCCTGAGCTGATGCAATCTGGCCTGGTAAAATTGGTCCGGAACGCCTTTGTCCGGTAGCACTTGGTTCGGTGGAGAGTGATCCGGTCGTGGCCTATCTTGCTTCTGGTTCGGCAGTGGAAGGAGGTAGCTGGTTCGGTAGCACTCTGGTACGGCAGTGCTTGGAAGTGGAGCTTGGACCGGCAATGCTTGGAGAGGTGATGGTTCGGCATTGCTTGGAAGTGGAGCTTGGACCGGCAGTGCCTGGAGGAAAGATGGATCGGCAGTGCTTGGAAGTGGAGCTTGGACCGACAATGCTTGGAGAGGGGATGGTTCGGCAGTGCTTGGAAGTGGAGCTTGGACCGGCAATGCTTGGAGAGGGGATGGTTCGGCATTGCTTGGAAATGCATCCAACATTTGCTCCCCAAAGTGGGGCATATGCCAGCATATGCCGCGCTTTGTTTTAGCTTGGACATTCTCATCCGGCATGCTCATCCGGCCTTGGGTGCCGAACCAGTGGTCCGGTCGCTCCCATTTGCCTATAAGTATGGGCGTCATGCTTTCGTTATTCCCTACCGAGTGAGATAGCCGAATCAACTGAGTGCCGAACCAAACTTGACTGTTCCAAACAGCCGAACCAACCGAGCACCGAATCATACTTAACTGCCGAACCAGGTGAGTTTGCTTTTGCCGAATGAACTTTTATGGCTGGACTACCGAATGGGACATGGGGTTCGAATACCAATGAACTTTCATTTTTGAATTGCCGAATGAAACTTGGGGATTCGAGTGCCGAATGAACCTTCATTTTTGAATTGCCGAATAAAACTTGGGGATTCGAGTGCCGAATGAACCTTATATACTTGAATTTTTATGTTTTGAATTACGAGTGAAATTCCGGACTACAATATACTTGCATGTTTATACCTTCCGTTTTAAACGATGTACTTTCTTGAGTTGCAGATAAACGTCTCATAAAGTGGAAACTCGATCAGATAAGAGGAAATCTATGGACAGAAGAGAGTCCCTTGTTGTGCCTTCAGCCCAGCCAGGACCGGGACGACAGGGACCCACCCCGAGATCACTAGTGGATGGATATGGCCCTCAGGAGCTCTTGAACTCTCCTCCTGACTGCTTTCCTAGCTCCCTCAAAGAGGAGCAACTTGATGTTATATCTCGTTCTTTCGGGATTGATAGAGCACTCATGGTGCTGCCAGGGAATGGAGTCATGCCGTATGATCCCCCTGAAGGATATTTTGCTTATAGCAGGTACCATTGTATCTGTGGGGCCATTCACCCGATCAATGCTTGGATAGTCAGCTTCATCACCTATCTAAAGGTGGCCCCTTTCCAGCTTCAACCCAACTCTTACGCTATCTTGGTGAGCCTATTTATCATTTTCCAGCGAAAATACGGGCGCCCTCCTTCCAACCGGGAGATCCGATATTTGTACAACTTGAGGGGATACAAGAAAGGGTCTCCATATATCATCTTGGAATCGGCTGTGTCCTTCAAGCCGGTCCTGGACTTATATTCGAAGTTCAGCATGTTCAAGAAAGAATGGTTTTTCGTCAAGGACGACTCCGTTTCTATCCGTCGCTTCACCTTTGGCTGTAAGTTGAAGCTTATTTATAATTTCCGTTCTGACTGAAATGCTTCTTCTTATGTGTTTTTATTTCTTGCTAGCGACAGGTGGCTTTGCGGTCGTGGAGAACGATCGCCTGGTTCAGATGGCTGCAGAGGTAGAAGCCATTTTGGGAAGGGAGAGGTCAGCTTCTTACCTAATCAGGAATGTCACTCTTCTACAGCACAACTTGATTTTACCACGTCAGTCCGTGGTCAAGCAGAGAGACACAGCCGAGGAAAGGGCTGCCAAAGCCAAAGGAGGGGACACGACAAAGAGCAATAAGAGAAAACCCTTCTCAATACCTCCAGTCGTCGGGGGGAAGAAGCTCAAGAAATCCGATGGAACCTCCCCTAGCACATGTCCCGATGTCCCGGAGGAGAAAAGTGTAGAGGAGGAAAGAGGCGAGGAGGAGAGCGGAGGTGATGGAGAAGGTGATGGTGGCGAAGGACAGAGCGGTGATGGTGCCGGGGACTTATCTTCTGGGCAAGCGGGGGAGATCCAAGAGTGGACAGATGATGCTTTCCGCTAGGCTTTCGAGGGATTGGAGGAAGGATCGGCCTTGGTGGAGAAGCCAAAGGAAACTGATAAGGCCGGGATTGGTGCCGGTCCATCTTCTGAGAGAATTTCAGCTATGGCAACTCCGGCGGTTCAAGTTGAATTTTTGACTCCTCTTTTAACTTCACATGTTTCTTGGATTATAGTCCCATGCGTGCTTGTAACACTTGGTTTTGATTGCAGGAACGGGTAAGGCGGCCAAGACATCAGACATTCGGCACCGCCTCGAACAATTCAAACTCCTCAAAGCTTTCGCTAAACCAAAGCCTCCGACCAATCGTTCCGGGGACGTAGTCGGCTACCGTCCTCTTCTCGGAGTTATTGAAGAGGATATTCAAAAGAAAAGGAGGAGGCGCTCCTTATTCGAACCTTCACCTGGTCCTCAGCCTCCAACCCAGCCTATTCATGATATCACGGGGGAGGATATTGAGTTCATACCCTCTCCGCATCCATCAGAGAATCCTACCGTTACTTATATTGATCGTCCTGGCTTGGCTCATAATCCATTTGCGGGTCATCCAGATCTGGACCCGAGTTCTCATGATATTTCTTTTGACGAGGTTACTGGTGAGCACCTTCTCCCTCGCAATCCTATGGTAAGGGTGCTTGATGAGGCCAAGTCCCTGGATCTTGATTTACTTACTACTCGGATTGTAACTATGGGGGATGAAGCCAAGGCAAATATCGATCGGGTTGCTGAGGAGACTAGGAAGTTGATGGGGCATCACGCCCGACTGGTCAAGGCCGGGGAGGAAATTGGGAGTGCCAACATAAGGTTGCGGCTATCCAGATCTCTCAGCACGAGACTGCCTCCAGACGGTTAAAGAAAACCATGGAAGAGGCTAGCAGAGCCGAGCTGTGAAAAATGGAGGCCATCTGCAAGGAACAGATCGATATGGCCATTGCAACGGTAGACGATGTTCGGAAGGCGAACCTCGAGCGGGTAGAGGAGTTATTCGGGAAGCTTGAAGCCGCGTAGCTCGCTCAAGCCAAGCTGAAGGAGGAGATGGAGGCAATGAGGAGGTCCCTTCAGGCTGACCGCTCGCGATACCGATCGGAGATGGATGCTGCCGTTGCAAAGCTGTTGGCCTCTGAAGTCCGGATGAGGGAGTTTGAGGAAAACGAGGGGATGATGGATGAGATGCTCCAGGATATGTATTTCCGTACTTGGAAGTAGGGCAACTTATCCTATATGGATGATTATCCCCGGATCATGGCCAGGATTTATCTTCGGGCTCTGGAAGAGGCCAAGGCTGATGCGGATAAGCAGGGTGGTATGGCCTTCAGGATGGATGTGGTTACGGCCTAGTTTACTAAGGAAGAGAAAGTGGCGGAAGGAGGGCATGCGGCTGCTTGCTGCCGAGGAGGTAGGCGTGCAGTTGGGAGATGATGATCAAGGAACGGATGTTGGTAAGTCTTCCCTTTTAGCCTTTTCATAGCTTGGTTGTTATTGTTTATTTAATGAATTCTTCTCCTGAATTGGACAGGTGGGACCTCTGAAGCGCCAACTACCTCTGGTCAGCATGCCGGGAGCTCTAATCCGGCGGTTAAGTAGACCTCGGAGGGCCACCAGGATAGAAGCGAGGCCCCGATGCAGTAGGCTCATTGGCTTGATCTGGATATTTTTTCAGCTTATTTGACGTTTGCTGTCTATGTTAGTCTTAAAACATTAATGTAATTTTCGGGCTGTAATTATGTAACGAACAACTTGATTTTTGGCATGTAACTTTATAACATAAGCTGATTTTGTCATGTTTGAATGCTGTTGTTATTTCGATGTGTTGCATAAAATATAGATGTGCATGTGCTAGTAATTCAATTATGTTTGATGCTAAGTCCTTGCTTAAAATATAATTCCATGTCTTGCAATGTTAGTGTGATGTGTGAATAAATTATAGTTACATATTTATGTACAAGAGAAGAAAGTACCGCCCTTCAAGTTTTTGCTGTAGACGGTAGCTTTGAATGCCTTGTCTATTCGAATGTGGAATGCAGCTGAGTGACTTGCCATTCAGCTGTGAGTTCTTATTCCCATTAGCGAGTGTCTCCCATCTTGTGTCCTGTACTTTAGCGATCGTTATAGAGGGTACGAGGAAAGATTTTATAAGTGAAATGGAAATATAAGAAATAGTAAAACTTCCAATCACGGTAGGCCTTCGATGTGCTTAAGTTCATGGCAAACGGGTTTTGTAGTCACTTTCCCTAGCTGTGGGTCTTGGAGACATTTGTCACCCATCTTACGCCTCCACGGGGAGTTTTCTTTTTTACCACAGCCGTACTTAAGATACATCGGAGCCGAGATCGCGCACAGTAACTACCGGGGCCATTATGGCCCGTAATCGTGGGTATTATTCGATTTACCGTGGCCGGCTAGCGTGGGTGCCGATCGTCAACTATGAACTGCACCCGGCTGGCTACACCTTATGTTGGTTCTTATAATCGGTTCACGGTTGCCGGCGAGCCGAACGCCGTAATGAGTTGTCTGGGCTATAATCGGCCTTCTCGGTGGCTTATAATCGGCTCATTACAGTTGGCTTTGAGGGCCGTCGCGAGCAATGAGTTAGCCCGCAGCAGAGGGATGCTGGAGCAAAAGTGTCTCATTGGCGAGGGCATAGATTCGCATAGTACCTGTTAGGTCTTGTCCAGGTGAGGTGGTGCCGTGAGGTGTCCAGAATGGAAAGGTCGTTATACATGATTTTGTTCAACAGAAAAGGATAAAGCCTAACAAGCAGCCGAGATATAAAGGAACAAGTTAAAAAGAGGCAAAATTTTTAAAGTGGTTCGGCACGAAAATGCCTACGTCCATTGATTCTCTTTGTTAATTCACTTCATATGGGTAGTACAAGTTAAGAAAAGTATCGACGAAGGTGTTGGATGTTCCATGCCCTCAGGAACAACTCTCCGTCCACTGTTGACAAAATATAAGCTCCGTTGTGGAGATCTTTATGAATTACATACGGTCCGTCCTAGATGGGATCTACCGCTCTGGGGCACGAGAAGATTCGCTTGAGGACAAGATCTCCTTCTTGTAAGCTGCGATGCTTGACTTTGGAGTTGTATTGTGCTGCCACTTTTTGCTTGTGAGCTGCGGCTTTGAGTGCTGCATCATTTCTTCTTTCTTCGATTAGATCCAAAGACATGTGGAGGAGTTCTTCGTTCTCTTCTGGGTTGTAGTGGATCCTACGGTGGGATGGCACTACAGTTTCAACTGGGAGCATGGCCTCCGATCCGTATGCCAAAGAGAAAGGAGTATGTCCTGTTGATGTTCTGAAAGATGTGCGGTAGACCCAAAGTGTCGTAGGAAGTTCATCCACCCAAGCGCCTTTTGACTTTTCAAGCTTCTTTTTGATTAGAGCTTTAAGAATTTTGTTGACAGCTTCGACTTGTCCATTTTCCTGGGGATAAGCCACAGATGAGAAGCTTTTGTAAATTTCGTGCTCTTGACACCAGTCGGTGAACTCCTCGCTGTCAAACTAAAGTCCGTTGTTCGATATGATTTTGAGTGGAATCCCGTACCTGCATAGAACATTTTTGATTAAGAAGTTAATAACTTTTGCCGAAGATATTTTATTTAAAGGTTCCGCTTCCATCCATTTGGTGAAATAGTCGACTGCCACTATAGCGTATTTGGCTCCGCCTCGGCACATCGGCAGTTCGCCAATCAAGTCAATACCCTATACTGCAAAGGGCTAAGGGCTGGTCATCTGAGTAATCTCATTTGTTGGTAGTCGGGGAATCTTAGCAAATTTCTGACATCTGTCGCATCTTTTGACGAAGTCTAAGGCATCTTTGTTTAGAGTGGGCCAGTAGTATCCATATCGGAGCGTCTTCTTTGCCAGAGTATGCCCACCAGTGTGATCTCCGCAACTCCCTTGATGGATGTTGGATAAGATTTCCTTGGCTTCCCTTCCAGTGACACACCTTAATAAGGGGTTAGAGAAGTCGCGCCGATAGAGGATGCCCTCTTGCATTGTGTAGCGGGAAGCTTTCCTCAAGATTTTATTAACTTCGTTACGCCCGTGGGGCAGTGTGCCATCTTGTAAGTATTTTCGGATAGGAGTCATCCAAGTTTCTTCTTCGATTGCAGCTATCAGATCTTCTTGTTCGAAACTTGGGGATAGTTGTTTCGAGATGGTTACTGTTCCGAAAATGGTGTTGTTCTTCATGCTAGCTTGCTTTTCCAGTTCGTCGGCCTCTTGATTCTCTTCTCGAGGAATGTGTTTGATTAAATAGTGATCCAATTGATCGAGCAGCAGCTTGGTCTTCTTTAGATATGCTGTGAGTCGTTCTCCTCGAGTCTGAAACTCTCCTAGCACTTGGTTTACGATAAGTTAAGAATCACTATGAAGACATAAAGAACTGACTCCAATTTATAAGGCAAGTTCTAATCCTGCTATTACTGCTTCATATTCTGTGTTGTTGTTGGTGGCGGCGAATTCCAACCTTAGGGCATAGTGCAGCTTCCTTCCCCTGTGAGTGATTATCAAGATACCGGCCCCCGAGCCCTGTTCGTTCGATGCTCCATCTACAAAGAGATTCCACTTGATATCTCCTGTTATTTCAGATTGCTCCTTACCTTCGTTGGTAGTGAATTCGGCAATGAAATCGGCCAGGGCTTGCCTTTTGATGGCGGTGCGGGGATGGTAGGTGAGATCATATTGACTTAGCTCAATGCACCATTTAAGCAGTCTCACGGAGGTGTCGGGACGATGGAGTACCTGTCTTAGCGGTTGATCGGTTAGAACTCTGATGGAATGGGATTGGAAATAGTGTCGCAATTTCCGTGATGTGATTAGTAAACAATATGCTAACTTCTCAAGTTTAGGATATCTGGCTTCTGCCCCCGTGAACCTCTTGCTTACAAAGTACACTGGCCGCTGCGTATGGTTGTCTTCTCTTACCAAAGCGGCGCTTAGAGAATGAGATGACACAGTAAGGTATAGGTATAGCTCTTCGCCTTCATTTGGAGTTGAGAGTACTGGTGGTCTCTGGAGGTGTTCGATTAGGTTGTGGAAGGCCGTTACGCATTCGTCAGTCCATTCGAACTTTCCCTTGTCTTTCTTTATAGCTTCGAAGAAAGGGACACACTTGTCAGTCGCTTTAGAGATGAATCTGCTCAGGGTGGCCACTTTCCCATTTAGGCTTTGCATTTCTCTTCGAGTGGAAGGAGTCTTGATTTCCTTCAGCGCCCGGACTTGTTCAGGGTTCGCTTCAATTCCTATGGCATGGATGATGAATCCTAATAACTTCCCGATGATACTCCGAAGGAGCACTTTAGAGAATTTAGCTTCATTCCATATCGACGAAGTACTTGAAACATCTCGTCCAGGTGGCTCACATGGTCGATGGCTTTTCTTGACTTTACTAGCATGTCGTCCACATAAACTTCCATGGTTCGTCCTATTAGTTCCGCAAACATCTTGTTGACGAGGTGCTTGTAAGTGGCTCCGGCATTTTTAAGTCCAAAAGGCATTACTCTATAGCAGTACAATCCCCGGTAGGTGATGAAACTAGTGTGGTCTTGATCGGGGGCGTGCTTAGGAATTTGGTTAAATCCTGAGTATGCGTCCATAAAAGACAAGAGTTCGTGCCCGGCTGTGCTGTCTACAAGTTGATCGATTCGGGGGAGTGGGAAGCAATCCTTCGGGCAAGCGTCATTTAAGTTGGAGAAGTCAATACATGTTCGCCACTTCCCATTATCCTTCTTTACTAGTACCAGGTTGGCGATCCACACTGGGTAGATGGCCTCTCGGATGAAGTTATTGGCAAGCAGGTTCTTTACTTCTTCATCGACGGCTGCTGATCGTTCTGCCCCCATGCTTCTCTTTTTCTGTTTTACCGGCACCTTGGTAGGATCGATGTTCAGTACGTGGCATGCTACGTCTGGGGAGAATCCAGTCATGTTATCGTGCGTCCATGAAAATACATCCAAGTTGTGGAGAAGAAAATCGACGAGTTGATCCTTCAATTCCGCTCTTAACTGAGACCCGACTCTCAGCAGTCTACTTGGGTCGTATTTGTCTATAGATACAAATTCCATAGCCTCTGCAGGCTCAGTGGTGGCCTCCTCCTCTTTGTCCCATAGGTCTAATTCATTGAAAGGATCACTGGTATATCGAAGAGGAGAGGCTTTCTTTAGTTGCTATGCTTCCAAGTTTTTCTTGCAGAGAGAAGTCTCTGCATTCTTCCCCCTATCCTTTCTGTGGTTATTGCGAAGCTCAGTTACATAGCAGTCTCGAGCAGCGTCTTGATCTCCCTCTACCTCCCCTATTCCATTGTCTGTTGGAAATTTCATCTTCAGGCACCATGGGGCCAAGACAATTTGGAAGTCAGACAAGGCTGGTCTTCCTAAAAAGGCGTTGTAGGCCGAGTGGTTTTCTATCAGCGCAAATGTTTGTTTCCGCACAACGGAGCGGGGGTGACTTTCTATTTCGACAAAGAGGTCCAGTTGCCCGAGGGGCATCTTCGCATCCCCCGTGAAGCCATGTAGTGGTTTATTGCAGGGAGACACATCTTTCATTGACAACTTCATTTTGTCGAAAGCATGCTTAAATAGGATATTTACTGAGCTGCCAGTGTCTACTAGAATTCGGAAAACTTTGGCCGGACCGAACCAGGCAGAGATGACCATAGGATCCATGTGAGGGTACTGCCTTCCCTCTAGATCACGCCTACTTAATGTGATGCCATCATCCTCTTTTTGTTTCGGGTGGCGTTCTTCCATAACAGAATTAACGTATCCTTCATTGTTCCTATGTGACTTACCGTATCTTTCCATCTCTGCCCAGCTTCTGTCGACGATGTGTGGTCCTCCTGATATGGTATGGATCACTATCTTCTCTTGACTAGAGCCGCTGGTGTTGCGATTTCCTCCGCCTACTTCTGGGAGGGGTAGCCCTGGTAACTCATTGGCAGGAGTTGAAGTCATGTTCAGACCTTTCACATAGCGCTCCAGCCTCTTCCTTCTGATGTGTTCTTTAATTAAGTCCCGGAGATGATGGCATTCATTTGTGTCATGCCCATGAGATTCGTGGAAGCGGCAGAACTTTCCAGACTTAACTGCGTTGTCTGATTCCTTCTTGTGTGGGGTGCGCTTGTATCTAACCTCGCCTTGGGTGGCCAAGAAGATGTTTTCGATTGTTTCATTCAAAGAGTGTAAGAGTCAAATCTCGGTCTTGTCCTATATAAACGCTTTTCTCCCTTCCCGCCCCCAGCACTATCTCTGGAGTCATTTCTTCGAACGTCCTTTGCTACTACGGGTGCGTTGCCATGAGCTGCCTTAGTTTGTTGCCCTATCTGCCTTTCAATGGCAGCGTCTTCAAGTCTCATATATTTTCCGGCTTCATGGAAGAAATCAGGTAAGGTAGCTGGCTTTTCTTTTGTTAGTCTCCTAGGAAATTTAGTATCCGGATGCACACCACTGCAGAGAGCCATTAGGATAAGTTTCTCATCGACATCCTGGACTGCGGCTGTTGCGGCATTGAATCGGGTTAGATATTGTTGCACTGTTTCTTCGGACTTTTGTTTAATATTGGATAAGGAGTAAGCGTCCTTGGTTGTTCCACATAAATGCGAAATTGGCTGATGAACTTTTCTTTCAACATTTCCCATGAGCTGATGGATCCTTGGGGTAGATGGAAGAACCAAGAGGTAGCTAGATCGGCCAAGAAAAGTGGAAAGCATTTACACAACACTCCTTGTGTCGCTCCGCTCATGAGCATATGCTGTGTGTATCTCTATAAGTGTACGACGAGGTCAGAGGTTCCCTTGTAAGGCTCCATTATTGGCATTTTCCATTCTCGAGGGGTGATGGCAATTTCGATATTGCGGGTGAAGGGGCTGGTTACCCTAGCGCCTATCCCTCGATCTCTTTGATCCCATCGAACGCACCCTCTGAATAATCGCGCCATCCTTTCATCAGAGTTTGGAGCAGATAGAAATGAGTTTGGTTCTTCTCTGCGGGATTGACTCCGTCCAGATGACCTGTAGGGATGGTACCATTTATTACTCCTAACATTTTCCGGTGGTTGTCTTCGGTCTTCCGGGAGCATGCTGGGGTCAGCCACAGTTAGCCCTTGCCTCGATCTTCTCCTGCTGTGCTCTGTTCTAAGCATTCCCTCGGGTCCAACTTCGGGCTGGACTCCAGCTCGACCCCATTCATTGGTGTTCCCATTTTTAGGTAGCATGAAAGGCTCAGCCATATCCGATCCCTGCCTGGTACCTCCCCCGTTGGGTTCGGTTCCAAGCGTTTCCTCGGGTCGGAATTCGAGCTGAGTCTGGGCTCGGCTCCTACCGTTGTTGTTTCTGTTGTTAGCCTCTTCGAAGAAGAAAGATCTTTATCGCCTCCCAGACCCTCCAGAGTGGGACTCGCCCCATGATTCGGTATTGCGGTTGGATTCTTCAGCATCTCTTAAGCGTAACATGAGTTGGTCCACCAAGTCTTCTTGTTGCGATATGAAGCGGTTAGTTACTTCAGCCATGACCCTGCCCAGATCTGCCCTAGTGATTGGTTGCTCCGTGGCGGGGGCTGTCGGATTTGCCTGATTTCCGTTTGCTGTTGGAACGGAACGATTCCCTTGATCCGTGATTACTGGATCCGGAATACTGCTAGTTGTGACGTTTTTTCCTTTGTTAACATCTTTCTTCTGCCTGGGAAGCAGTTTTCCAAGCAATGAGCGAAGCTGTTAGGAAGAAGGCTGAGGGGGAGAAGCTGAAGCTTCTAGCTCGAGTTCTCAGTGAAACTACCAAAAATGTTTGCACAAAAAATGGGCAAACACCTCCAAGTCATATGATTTAGTTGATTATGTGTTGTTCTTAATGATTTGGGTGATTTTTGCAAATATATAAAATAGATGGACTAAACTGTAAAAGACACAGATTTATAGTGGTTCGGCAGAATGTGCCTATGTCCACTTTATATGTTATTCTCCTTTTCTGTTCAAATTACAAATACAAAGCTTTTATTACAAGTATCTGAAAGTTGTTTGAAAGTTCTATCCATGCTTGAGCTCTCAAACTTGTTCTCTTTGTTGTACCCATGCCCCTCTATTTATCGAGTGAGGCTGGGGGCAGGGGTCTTGGACGTATATAGTTGCTGATGGGCCTGGGCTGATGCAATCTGGCCTGGCAAAGTTGGTCCGGAACGCCTTGGTCCGGTAGCACTTGGTCCGGTGGAGAGTGATCCGGGCGTGGCCTACCTTGCTTCTGGTTCGGCAGTGGAAGGAGGTAGCTGGTTCGGTAGCACTATGGTCCGTATGTGCTTGGAAGTGGAGCTTGGACCGGCAATGCTTGGAGAGGTGATGGTTCGGCATTGCTTGGAAGTGGAGCTTGTACCGGGAGTGCCTGGAGGAAAGATGGTTCGGTAGTGCTTGGAAGTGGAGCTTGAACCGGCAATGCTTGGAGAGGGGATGGTTCGGCAGTGCTTAGAAGTGGAGCTTGGACCGGCAATGCTTGGAGAGGGGATGGTTCGGCATTGCTTGGAAACGCATCCAACAATGTATGTGATGGTTTAAGTATTTTTGGTATGTGTGGTAGAGAATGTTAGAAGTGTGGTGACAAGCTTATGTATGAGAAACAGTGAGCAGAGGTTTGTCGGGTTTGTTGAAGTGTTTTGAGAATGTATGCACTTGAAGCAGAAGTGAACAAGGTTATCAAAATGAGATTTAAATCGTAAATCGCAAAGTTTAAAATTTAAATCGAAACGAGATTTAAATTGTAAATAGTAGATTTAAATTGAAAACTGTAATTGTAACTAGAAAATGAATTTTTTTTTTTAAACTGTGTATGTTATGCGTGTGTACAAATGCAAAGGAAACTAAAACAACAACAAGCATCAAAATGCAAACAAATATCACACAAACACACAACAATTTTCTTTTTTTAAAATGAAAATTAACAAACAAAACAAACACATAATAAAATCAAACAACAATAATTCGAAAATAGAAAATTAAAATCAAACTAATTTCCCGGCAATCGCGTCAAATACTTGTTTAACCATCAAACATTAACATATTTATCAATAAGTATGAAATATTTATGATATTAATTAGTTCAATATAAACCATCAAACATTAACATACCCACTAAACCACTTTTTAACTCTTATGAAAATGATAATGAACTTGAAAATAAAATCTATTCTAAGCATGATCTATTAACTATTGATTAGAAATATAGATCATTAAATTTTGATTTCAACAATCGCTTCATTAACATAATCATATGTAGATGAAGAGGTAATTTGTGTTTTTGTTTGTTTAAGCATAACATATTTGGTGTTAACAACATAGGCTATCAAATTCAAAGCTAAAACAATAAAGTTTAACCACATCAAACATTTCCATTAAGCACAAAAAGAGATAAAAAATTATCAAAATGTTGAATCTACATGATTAAGAGAGTTCATTACCTCTAAATTGAAGGGGTATAGCCTCTCATATTTGTTATCATTTCAACAAATGTAGCATTCAACATGAAACAAAAACAAGAGGAAGATGCAAGTTAAGTAAAAAGAGAGATAATTAAATAAAATAAAAACTAACCTACTTGCATAAATAAAAAGATCTACACTACCCGCATGAAAGAAAATAAACAAGAAAGAAACTTGAATTAAAATTGCATTAAGTAAATTACATGAAAGAAAAATGGCTAAGTAGCCATGAAAGAGATAAAGAGAGCCTGTAATTTATTTTTGAGCCTAGAACTGAACTAACTAAAGACAAGGCTAAGAGATTAATTACATGAACATATGCGGCATAATCCATATTTTTGGGGACTACCCAAAATACCCTTGAGGAAATGTGGCCTTCAATTATCATTAGCATGACTATAATCCACCATTACATGTGCATGTAACTTTAATCTTCATTAGCATGTGCATTAGCTCCTAATTGTACATCATGGTAAGTGGGTAGGTGAGGTCCTCCATCGTACATGAGTTTGAATTATTTCCACTTTCATTCCTTTGTTTCCTCTTGTGCATGAATATTTTCCACGAATCCTCTTATAATTTCCATCCAATTTTTCTATAAATAAAAATAAAATGTGAAAATAAATATTTTCAAATTGATATATGCACAAAATGACCATTTTGATCCTCTATGAAGATGAATAAATGATGATTTGAAAATAATTTGAATTTGGTTTAAACATGTTAAAACACCATATATGCTCATTTATTTAATTAAATTAGACTAAATATGTAAGTAAAAATATGCACATTTACGTGCAATCAAATATCCACACACTTATCTTTTATTCATCCTCGAATAAAGAAAAACTAAGATAAATCCATTACTCAGTCATGGCCAAAACAAAATTCTACCACTTTTGGCTTAAGGCATCAACAAATATATTTCCATTCACCTAAGTATACTCTACTCCAAAATTTTATAATGCCAAGAACTCTAACATCTTTGTTGCCTCATGTTAAGCTCCTTTTGAAGAACAAATATCTCAAAGGCTTATGGTTGTTAAATAACTCAATCCTTTCTCCAAAAAGGTAATGCCTCCAAATTCTAGCGCAAAAACAAATGCTGCTAACTCTAAGTTATGAGTTGGGTACTTAACCACATGAGGTCTCAACTGTCTAGAGGCATAAGCTATCACCTTGCCCTTCTACATCAACATGGCTCCCTAACCTAAACCGAAGAACCTGTTCAGACAACCATACCTTCATTTCCCTTGGGCATAACCAACATTGAATCATCATTTAGCCAAATTTTCAAATTTCGGAGTGTTGCTTTGCATTCTGTCGTCCAAATATATCTTGCATTCTTCTAAGTAAGTTTGGTCAATGGCATTATTATTTTAGAGAAGTCCTTAGTAAATCTTCGATAGTAGCCGACCTACTCCAAGAAACTTTTTATATATGTAGGATCTAGATTAACCCTAGAGGGGGGGGGGGTGAATAGGGTTATAGCAAATTTTCTCGATATAAACACAGAAATAAACTACAGAAATAAATATGCTGAAAAGTAAATCACACACAAAGTTTACCCAGCTTCGGCAACCCTGCCTACTGCTGCATTCCCAGATTTCTATTAGAATTAAACAGTATCACGCTTACAAACACTCTACTAGACTCGCAGACATTTGCTCCCGCTCACAAACACTCTACTAGACTCGCACACCCTGCTCGCAAACATTTGCTCCCGCTCACAAACACTCTACTAGACTCGCACACCCTGCTCCGCCTATAGAGTTTCGCTTACTCGCAAACTTTGCTTCCCGCCTATAGAGCTTCGTTTACTCGCAAACTCTGCTCCCGCCTACAATAGAACTTTGCAAACTCGCACACCCTGCTCACTGAACTAATTCTAACTAGACAATCTGACACTATCTAAACCCTAGGTGGTGATTTACAAATTCTTTAGACTCGAAAAATAAAAACGACAATTAAAAGACAAAACACAATAACCCTAATTACAAAATTAAACTAAAGCCTCTAATAACATGGCCGACCCACTTTTTATTCTTTAACCCGTTCGTTTTCGTTTATGTTATGATGGTCGTTCCTCCTTCCAATTCAATTAGGGCTTCTGCAAATTTGCTTTTGCTTCTGTGAAAATTTGCTATGGCTTCAGCTTGGCGCAAATTTGATCTGTACTTGGCTATGGCTTCGCGCTTTGGTGAGTTTGATTTTGCTTTAGCTCTGTTCCTCTTCGTTCTTTTTTATTCAAACTCACACCTTTATGCCGATGATGATTTGGGCTTTTATAGGATTCGTTACCCTTGAATTCCGTTCGTCTGATTGTTTCAAAATTATTGCTTTGATCGTTCGATCTGGTATTGATGCTTGAGATTCTTACTGACTAATTCAAATTGCTTGGCTACCACGGTTTTGAATTGTGACTTGTTCAATTTGCTTGATGCGCACGGCTTTCATGTGAATTGCGACTTTGACTTTCTGCATTGACTTTGAATTTTGAGATGTTTCGATTTTTACCCGCTTTGACTTGGTTTTAAAACACTTCGACTTTACCGTGAATCATTGTTATTATTTCTGCTGCATACATGCATTTCTGTAGCATGATCGTTGTTCATCCTGTAGTCTTCGTCTCTGGCCTTCTTCTTTGGTCTCCACTTGAACATTGCTTGTTGTTTACTGAGTCTTGACAGTCAAGTTGCACACTTTAGCTTTGGTTGTTGCAGTATTCATTGTTGTTGTGTTCCTTACTGATGCATTGTTGTAACTCCATCTTGATTTGGTTTTTTTTTCACTGTAACAGATGCTACACTTGTTCATGTATATATTACTTTGTTCACTGTGTCACTTAGGTGTATATGTTTGCACTGTGCATTGACTTGAACCTGTAGTCTGCCTTGATCATCTTGTAACCTGGTCTGGTGCACCTTGTTTCATGTTTGAGACTGTGCTTGCATTGTTACTTGGTCGACACTTTCATCACTCTGGTTTATTCTTCATTGTCTGTTGCATCTTTGGTTTTGGAGTTGCTGCTATATTGGTTTGAGTTGCACTGTACTTTGTGCTACTTCACCATGTCACTTGAGGTTTTGCAGTTGGTTTATTGATGCATTCATGTTCATGCAGTCTCAGCTCCATTCTGGTTTCTTCCCTGATCTTGCTGTGACATTTTGTTGCATGAGTTACTTGCATTTTTCATGTTTGTTGCCAGTTTACCTGTACTGTCCACTACCCTTGTGTCTGCACTTGTGAACTTTGTTGTTGTAGCGTGCACTTGGGTCATGGTAGCATTTGCTTGAGTTTGTACAGTGTTGTACTTGTTGCCTTGTATCACTGGCTCATTCCACTATTTCATGCATGTCATTGTGACTTGTTTTATTTGCATTTAGCCCTGTACTTTCACTGTCTGGTTCATCTTGTAGTATTTGGTATTTATTTTGAACCATGGTTTTTGTATGTCGAACTTGTTTGTATCTGTATCACTCTGGTATGCTGCAGCTTGTATTCTGCCTTGAGTTGAATCCCGTGTGTTATTTGGGTTTGACCTTGTGCTGAATTGTTAGCAGTGCTTTTGTTTGATTTGTGCACACAAGTTGGCGGGGCAGTGCACACGTGTACAAATGAATGCGTGTGTACTGCGGCCACTTATGTACAACTTGTCCCTGATAAAATGCTGATATGCACAGATATAATCAAAAATAATGACGAACAACCCAAATAACTGAGGCAAACAATGTTTTCAAAATCATGTTTCATTTTATATTGCAAAAATATTTCTTTTTCAATTTTACTGCGTTAGTGAATATTTTGCAGATTGCTCAGATGCTGGATTCAAACTGGAATGCAGTTGAAGATAAATACGAGTGTGAGTGATATGTAGTGAGGTGCTGATGTAAATGTGAAATGTGATGTAATTGTAATCAAAGTTGTATAGTTCTAGTGAGAGCTTGAAATTGTACTATTCAAAAATGTAATAAATATTTATTTGAATAAAATATCTGTTTGAATTCAAATTCTGTGTAATTTATTTTATTCAACAAATATTTATTTAAAACTGTGAAAAAATAGAATAGTATATTAACAAATACATTTAAACGAATGTATATATGTTTATTATCATCAAACAAAAATCATATAAGCGCAAAGCGCATATTCAACAATATCGGTAACTACCTCTGGTCTCTTCCGATCATTCATGGCTTTGACTTTCAAAAGATCTATAGCCAAACCTCCTATAAAACCACATGGCTTAGGAAATTCACTTTCGGGTTCCAAAAATGACATGTGGAAAACTTCACCTTTAACCCGTGCTATCTCATGGTCTCTAATACCAATCTAAGGTAAACTTTGTGCTCTCGTTCATTCTTAGAAAATAACAAAATATCAACTATGAAAACCAATACAAATTTATCTAACTAATTACGAAAGACTCGGTTTATAATATTTACAAAGAATATTAGAGCATTTATTTGCCCAAAGAGCATATACAACCACTCATATGAACAATACCTTTTCCTAAATGCAATCAAAGGAATACTCTCTTCAGCAACACTTAGTTGATGGAATCTCATATACAAATCTAGCTACAAGAATACTCTAGCTCCATTTAACTGATCAAATAGAACATCTGTCCTTGGCAATCGTAACAATTATTCACTTCTACCTCAATCAGCTTTCTATAATCAACATTCAACTAAAGCAATCCATTGACTTATTCACGAATATCGCATTAGCGGCCCATGGTAAACTACTTGACCTAATAAAACTTATATGCTCAAGTTCAACTAGCTGCTTCTTTAGCTCTTCCATCTACATAGGAAGCATCCTATTGGGAGGTCTATTAACAGGTTGTGCCCTTGGCAACACGTCGATGTGGAATTCTATTGCTCTTATCGGGGGTAAACCTATCCACTTCCTCTTCCATATTTTTTAAGGCACATAATGAAATCCCATATCTTCTATTCACCCCAACCATATATACTAGAATTTTTTCTTATAGGAATAGAGCCAGTTGAACGCAAACTAAATGAGTGAATTTCAAAAAAAAAATCCATTTTGTTCTTAGTTCGTCCTTTGAATCCTAAATTGGAATTTAGATCTGACCTAAAATTTCAAATAAATCCTTCATTTTATTTTATTTGTTTAAAATAATATAATTTAATTTAAGTTGCATGTATGTTGTAATGAGCGCATCAAACGTACCTAGGTGCGAAAGTGCAACATATAGAAAGTGTATAATATGAATGTTTAGATGTTAGGATTTATACCGCAACGGATACATTTCCTCTTTATATATGCCTTTGTCATGCGGAATAGTTTTTTAACAAAATAAGATTTATTTTGTACACGCACATGCACGCACACACATATTTATGTATACATGTTTACATTAAGATAGACTTTGATTGTATGACATGTTTTAAAGTTAAAGTAGTCAATATAATTTTACTTTTGATTAAGAGATAGTTTAAAATAAAAATTATAACATTTTACAAAAAAGTCAATTTTGTAAACTTTGAATTAGGGACACACACAGATAAATACACACACGCACACACACAATAATTAAATCAATATTTTAGAATCAAAACAATAAGTAACAAATGTATTCAATTGGTTCATAATTTAAAAGCATACCATCAAACAATGAAACTAATCTAATTTAGATCCAATGTTAACTTAAGAAAGAAATCAAAAGTTATAAGGTTTTTTTCCTAAAAAAATTCATTTACAAATATTAAATTGTCTTAATTACTATTATCATGTAAACAATAACTAAAAATTGTTTAAAACCAACATGTAGTATATTTATTCAATTCTCTACTTTATAACATTAAGCTTTAAATCAATTAATAAAAATTGTTTTCAATAAAATATTTCCAAACAAAAGTTTCTAAAATAAAATAAATTAGACGACTTAGGCATATATAAATTCATGATAATGGAATTCAAATCTAAATTAAGTACAAAGTATAAACAAATAAACAAAAGGCAACGATGGATCTATATTATTAACATAGGTAGCATATGAATAGTAGAAGCAAAGGACAAGGAGGTGCTAAAACATATTAACAAGATGAGTATAACTGATTCAAGTGAGACAAATGGAGATCTAAATCATATTGCAATATTCATATAAATAACAAAGATAAAAAAGTTAGGGAATTTAATACCTACAAATATGACGAATTTGTATATAAATAAATTAGAAGGTTGCCATGAGATGTAGCTAAGAGGAACACCGTGAATGATGAAAGGATTCCTAGATTCAATGAATCAATCTTTAGACCTTGAAACAATTGAGATAACCACCTTTTAGTTTATTTCGTTTGGTCTTTGTTTTTGGAGTTTTGAAACTATAGGCTATCATGAAAATTTGACTATAGATGATGAGAGAGGAAGAGAAAATTTTCTAAGGAAAAAAATGAATTAAATGAAAGAAATGAAGGAATATTTATTTTAAAGGAATAATAGAAACCTTTCATATTCCTTCCTTAAAACCTTCCCTTTTTAGTTCTCTATTAAATCTCAATAAATCCTTTCCCTCATCCACCCGCGTGGCCGATCATAGTTGGTGTCATATTGGCCCTCAATTCAAATATTAATGATCAGACATCACCTTAGCTAGTGGTATGACATTTTGGCAGAATCTATCGCTCACACATCTTTTCAGTAAAATCCTGTTTTACTTATTATAAGTGAAACCTAATTGTAATGACTATATACACCAGTTCTCTTCATCAAAACAATATCACATCAAGACTTATGAAATTTTGTTTTTTTCAAAATTAAAACAATATCCATGTTTGCTAGATTATTAGCCAACCTCAAAAGGGTGATTAGGAGGTTATATTAGCAAAAGTATCACCTTAGTTAAAAATGAAATAGACAATAGTAAAGAGGAAAATAAAGAAACAAGAAAATAAAGTGATTCGACCAAAATGATATTGATTATTTTTTCTTTTGATTTCCTATTGTTTTGCATGCTATGATAATGCATTCTTAGGATTTGTTAACCATTTCCATAGAAAACTCCTCTTGATGAACTTTCCTAGTGTATTCTTGCAGTCTATGGCATCATTGTTGTGCCACAAGATGATCGTCCGATGTCAGACACTATAGAGAATAGCCAAATGCATTATATGCCAGTATTGTTGAACTCACATCATTTGTTTAAAAGCAGGAAAGGATGTAGTCAAGACTTGTAGATAGAGCTATGCCATAGGTCGGAATGGATGTGGGCCACATGGCCTATTATAAGTAGTAATATGAGCGTATCATCTCGATGGTGGTTGATTTTCCTATACTAGCGTGGGGAATAAGCTTGACCCTAGGCCTATCCAGACTACGTTTTAAATTGGTTGGGGGTGGTTTAGTAATCTAGGCAATTTACTATCAACTATAGATAGCTGAAGTTGCTTCTACTAGTGGTCGTCAGCCTCTTCCACCATGGGCTTCTAAGATCCGTGAGGACCAAATCAATCTTGCACATTCTTTGGCTGAGTTTAGCTACAAGGACATTGTCCCTATCTACCTCCGATCACGAACCGGGCCAACCAACCGCTAGCATGATACTTTTCCTGGTCCCATGCTTACATAGAAGATAGGGCAACTTGCCTTCTTAACTTATTTGTTATTAGGTTCTTAAATGCAAGACGACTAGCTCTAAATATTTATAATCTTCCAACAGAACTCTTCGTAGCCTGCCACGATTTGAACAGACCTTGACCCTACTTTGATCAGGCTAGACTTCAAGCTCTGCCAATGGGCAAAATTTAACCTAGAAAGCTAGTACTATCTCAAGGCATCAAAGCTCCCCTCATTTTTTGGTCTCCAAAGCAAGGCACTAACCTACAAAGACTAATTCTTCTTTGTCCCAACAATTATTAATCCAAACTTAACCTCCCAGGCCTCTACTATGCCGTATAAGTTTCATTAACTTTTCTTATCGAGGAATTCTTTGGCATTGATTTCTTTTTATTAACCATTCTTTATTTGCTACAGTCACTCCTACGGGGACTGGGTTAGGTGTCAACTTATACGAGGACTATATTTACCAAATCAAGGCGATCGAGCCTAATTCCAAGAAACTGAAAATGATTTTAAATGACGAGAACCTTCGTTGGGTCATATTGTCGGGCTTGAGACAAACAATAGGCAAAGGTGCAGCCATAGTAAGGGACCCACTATGCGATCAGCATGACCGACGAAGGTTATGATTAGGGTTGTGGCAGAGTGGCAATGGGGGATGATGCTGACAACAATGATGAGACCATCGTGTTGGATCTTGGCCAGGGCTGAGTGGGTGATTAGGGTGGTGGGAACCTTATGACCCAACTCTCTTGGAAGACGTCTTGGTCTCATGTCATGATCATGTTATTAATTGGTCCATCTAATTATTCTAGTTCTCTAAAGATGCTCGAGATAAAGAGGATAGGCGACCAGTCACAGGAGTAGGAAATGCCATCCTCCTCTAGGAAACCCCCCTCCCCTCCCCCTATGCATCCATGCTCTATTCGGTACAAGTAACTCACAACGTGCCCCATAACATCCAAAACCTCAAGGGTACGTAGCCTAACAGTAGTAGCATGGGGTCTCCTTATCCATCTTTAACCGGGGGACCAATGTGATAAGGGTAGCTTAGCTTTGAATTGTTTCTTCTTTATTTTGCTTCTTGCTTTTTTCTAACTCTTCGATGTTCGTGTTTTCTAGTGGTCCACTTAAGCCTGAGTGCTTCTCTTAATGATGCTTCCAAAGGGAACCCAATTTAGGAGTCTCGCCTTGCACCCAGCACTGACACCACTTCTCAGCCACAACTGCCAAATCCTAGTGCCCTTCGGCATACGTCGACTAACTCCCAACTACTTTTAAGAAGGGGTCACATTTCCCCCTTCACAACTCGATGTTGCGGGATAAGTTACTGTTTGAAGGGGTTAAAAGTAGGAAGAGGCATAATAGAGGAGGTTGTTCATGAGGCCTTTGGTTGCTGAGCTGGTGGGCTTTGCCAGTCGCCCTGCTTACAAGTATTTGAAGGGGATGGTCAAGTCCTTGCCAAGGGAGGCTTGATACAAGGTAGTAGGCTCGATCGCTCTGAGGGCGGGTGAGGAGGATGATGGCCAATGAATGCTTCCACATACCATTGTTTGGGCGGCATTGGAGGTTTGGTCAATAGTCATCAGGCCAAGTCGGGCAGGGAGACCCATTCCATAAAGATGGTCCTCAAGCCCTAGTTAATGAATGCCAACTTGGTAGGAATCTTTGTACTTAGTAATTTTCCTTTTTTGTCCTCCAATTGCACTTGAACTACTTGTTGTGTAAGCTAGGCCATGGGCCTTTCGAATCCATACGCGTCTAACAGACCTAATTAAGTAAATAGAGGAGAAGAATGTCGCATGCCAATGGGTGGAGGCGGTAAACGACGGGCTAGACAAAAGGACGTTAGATTACAAGGGGAAGGCCAAGACTTGTGAGGTAAGGGACCTATAGGCGAAGGTCGCTCAACACATGGTCGAGAAGGCTAGAGACACCACTATCAATAAGCAGGTTAAGGAGACGATGAAGTTGGGAAAGGAACTCCAACAGGCGAGGGTGGACTTGGAAATGAGCCATAAGGAGGCAGACGAGCTAAGAGGAAAGCGCAACAACATACAGATTGCATAATCCGCGAGGTGCTCACTAGGAAGACGAGTGTCTTGGATGCCCAATGGGAGGGTAAGCTAACCAAGATGTTAAAGCTCATTTTTTCCAATTACCACCTCTCTATATAGGTCACCTTCCTTACTCTAGATTAGTATACAAAAGTCCGCAAGAAGGTTGTGGAAAAGATGGTGATGGCTGGGACAGTTCCTCCAGCGATCCTGACCCCAGAGTAGACTACTTCCCTGATAGAAGGACCAAGTGATCCTACTGCTATCGACCCCCACAGGTGGACCAGGAGAGGGTTTATGATGATGACTGCTAAGTCATGAGGTATCAACCCTCATGAGCAGTTGAGTCGGCCTTTTCTTTTTGTTTTTTGGATGATGTACTAGTCGGGTTATGACCCATTTTTGTAAATTGAATATTATGAATATTTCCTTTTATGTTGAGAATTGTTGTTATTGATTATTTTATCTATTTGAATTTTTTATCTCTTTCCTATAATGACCCCACCACGATACCTATTTTATTAAATAACATTGTAAATAATGTTGTCTAATAATACAGAGAATAAGGAAAACAAAATTGTGAATGTATCTTTAATCTAACACTGACACATCACACTTACTCTTTTTGCTAAATATCAAGAATGAAATTTTGACATGCATAGTCTTAGTTTAAATAAATAGACATATCGTTTTCTCAGAATCAGAACAATATATCATATAAACAATAGTCATAGATCATCGCGGATAATTTACATCTTATACCATGCATACCATGAGTCTAAAAAATGAAACACTAGACTCAGACAATATACCTCTAAAATAAGTCACTATCTCAAATAATACATCCCATAATACAACATGTGAATATACTACAAAAGATAAACTAAGATGTCAAAAATGCCTATCATCTGCTAGCACACCTATAACGACCCGCCTTTCTCGACTATCGAAAGTCGATACCCAATACATCCATGGTATTCAAATGCCAAACATCCAATTACTGGAAAGACAAATTATTAGGGTAAAATTAAAAGAAAAGAACAGAGTATAGGGAAATCAGAATGTCATAGCCGAATCGACAAAATGTAATATAACAAAGAAAACAAAAACTATTACTCCAAAATACAGAGTACGTAAGAGTAAATAAAAAACCCTTATCAGCTGGACATTTATAAAATTCCAACCTTACAATTATTGATAGGTATATAATATAATACAGCGGGAAATAAAACAATACGATTGGTGAAAAACCAGCTCTTCTCCAATAAATCCATATCACCAAAGCTAACCTGGGAAAACTCGATCTACCCAAGTATTATAATAAAATAACACATGGGTCAGTCTAGAAACCTAGCGTGAGAAAACTAAAATAATATGATGAACATACAAAAATTCTATGAGACCATGTCGTTAACGCGGAATGGCTTTTTACGTCACAAGAATAACATCCATAAATAAAGAAATGGGAACCAAATCAGAGCAACAATTCAATCAAGAAAGAATGGAAATAAACAGAAACAATCCAAAAAAAGTGTGGTTACTAGTAATAATAAATCCCATGCTGAATGAATGCGCATAAAAAATAACAAATTCTAGACTTAAAAGAATGGATATAGCTAATTATACATAGAGAAGAGCACAAGACAGTTCTCAATGCAATTAAGAAAACAGTTCAAAGATTTGAATTAACAACAAAGGAAAGGAAAGTTTTTCCAACAATGACTAGGAGGGTGCACCCCCTTACCAAAAGTATACCTCTAGAAATGTAATTGAGGACCCCACCAGTTGTTACAGCGTATCCGAGTATTTCACATCTCAATGCACAACACCAAATCCAATCTAGAGTGGATGTGAAAATATCCTAATGGGAGCAACGACGCATAGCTTAGATCCCACTCGCTTTTTGGGTTTATTCATTTCCAACAAAGGATAAAAAGGCTCAAATGTGCAACACATTGTCTTAGAGTGATGAAATATAAAGAAGAAAGTAGAATCAATGTCGATAGTCGATAAATAACCTATCAGCAATGATAAGATGGTTGTTTTCACTTGTGCTTGATTTTCACTTAATAATACTTTTGAAAACACTTGTTAAAATGTTCTTTTTTAATAAAAATTATATTTTCTAAGTATATTAAAACTATGGTCAAAACAAACATCAAAACATTGTTTATTATAAAACCAAAACAATTTTACACTTAGCTTTATTTTAAAATAATTCCTTTTGAAAAGATCTTCTTGTTTATAAACTATTATTTATGCATTTTAAAATAATATTTATTATCGGATAATAAATAAATTAAATTACTTTTACAAATTTTAAATCAAAGGTTAATCATCCCGAAGGATAATTTATAACATCCTTTTATAATCATTAAAATCACATTGATTTTTCTAAATCAAATTTAAAATATCTCTTTATAAATTTGAACCAACATTAATTATCCCAAAAGATAATCAATTATCTTTATATAAACAATTAATTATTTCTAAAACACTTTTATTAAGTAAGTAAATTAACTTTCAAACTTTTATTAAATCAATTAATTAACTTAAATATCTTTGTTAAATTAATTAATTAACTTTAAATATCATTATTTTAAATGATTAATTAAATTTAATTATCTTTAATAAAAAAGATTTACTTATTAACATCATTAATTAAAACGATCAATTAAATCCAAATATCATTAATTAAAATGATTAACTAAAGTAAAATATCATTAATCAAAATGATTAATTAAATTTAGATCTCATTATTTAAAATGATTAATTAATTTTAAACATCATCCACTAAAATAATTAATTAAATTCAAATATTCATTAATTAAATTCAAATATTATTAATTAAAAAGATTAATTAAATTTAAATATCATTAGTTAAAATGATTTATTAACTTAAAACATCCATACTTAAAAAATGATAAATTAAATCAAAATATCATTAGTGCAAGTGATTAATTAATTTAAATATCATTAATCAAAATGATCAATGAATTAAATATCTATTTTGTGAAAATACAAGCTCAAAACAACACCGACAAAGGATTTAGAAGATGATATTCAATAGATGACGGTATAGCGAAAATTGCTATAATAACACTTAAACAATTTAAAGAGAATATCATGATTATTTTCAACTAAATATCAATATAAGCATCATAAAGAAATAAATAACAATTATTGGCGAGAAACCCCTCAACATCTCTCTATAAATGTTCCCTGCAAAACAATGGTTACAGATAATATAAATAATCATATGGGTTCACAACAATCAAGTTAATATGTCATCCATTTTTCAAAATGGATGACAACAAAAAAAATCAAGCAAACAACAATTTAACTAACATCTAAATAATCAATAATAGTCCATTGCATCACATATATTATATAGTAAATTTGAAGGTGAGTAAACTCACAGAAATTCCAGTTACTGCCAAATCATTCCAGATTAAACTAAAAATCAAACCGGTGTTCGATTTTAGCATTAAATTCTACGAGCTTCAAACTTCACCAATCCAATTCCAAAACGAAGATTGAATTCTTACGAGTCCAACGCAATTGACTTCGTCCAAAACCGACCTCATATAAGCAAGATATCGATTTTATAAACTATCGATTTAATTAAATAATTAAATACTTAGTTAATAAATCAATTACCCTAAATACGTTTCTTCCGCAATTATGAAAATTGAGGCCGCCTCTGCCTGATACAAGATGCACGCTGATATACCAAAAATGTGTACAACCCCACCACCTAACATCCTCATTTCTCCACAAAAAAACTTCCAATTTCACCGACATTTATCCCTTCACTCTCTATATGTGTCGAACACCTCAATAACATGCACGGCCCACGGTAGCAAATCGCAACCTGCCATGCTTACCGGATCATATAATGCACGCATTCATCCATACATGACCGGAGGCGACGAAACTTAGCCAAAAGATACATCATCCCTTCACGAACCCAGCGCTACCCATGCTTCGTCCAAACTCCACCTCCTCGTCAACTAATCTCAAACCCAAGTTCGACATGACAAGGGCGAACATCCCAAATTACGATCGCAAACTACAAGACGAGTATATAATTGAAGCAAAAGATCATATGAGTTCAAAATTATCGTTTTAGGATTTATAGATGAATATTTAATTCGATTTTAATTTTAAAGGTGAGGCCTTTTTATTTCTTGGTTTCAATGGAAGAACGAGGGAAGAAGGAAATGATATGGTCATGTACTTGTTGAAGACAAATGAAAGAAATTTATGTGCTTGTTTATACTAAGTATCTGTTTTAAGATTGCAATTTCCAGCGTAATGCAGCATAAAGTTCCGTTCTTATATGTAGTGAACGCTGAAACAAAAATACGATCGCGCTCAGAAATGGGACACGATCTCCAATTGATAATAAAATACATTGATTATTACATATGGGAAATTTCAAAAATATCTTCATTTTCCGAAATACCGTCGATTCAAATAATTTCCAAATTAAAAATTATTGTATTTTTTATAAATTAAATTAAAAATAAATCATAAAAAAAGTTTTTTTATAGTCATAATAAATTTCTCATTATTTATTTGTACCATTTATTACTACAATTCAATTTACAAATTTATTTACCATTATTATTTATTAATTAAAAGGATTTGAACAAGATTATTAAATCCATTTAACTAGTATTTAATTGACAAATTCAAATATTTAGATGATCACTATATTTCGATCCAAGTTATTGAATTCCAAAATATAATTATTTAAATATTTAAACTAATTAGATATTTAAAATTCAATAATTAAAATTGGGGTTATTACGTTCTCCACCCTTAAATGAATTTCATCCCCGAAATTCCCAAGGAAGAAAATATCATCAGACCCCTAAGGTTTAAAAACTTATTAGTTAAAATGAGTTATTAAACTTATTGTTTAAATAAATCCCAAATATTATGAAAAAATTAGGAAGCCTCTCCTTTGCGCGGATGATCGAAAAAATTACGAATTGCTACTATGAGCCACAAATCAATAAAAGAAAAAAAAGCCAAGTGACCTCGCATATCTAGAGCATAAAATCATCAACCATTTTAAATTTCTAAATTTATTACGTACTTATTCGCGTTTAATTTTTAAATTTTTGGAAGCAACTTATCATTTTGATGCAAATGTTGGTGCATAAGAATCAAGTAGCAATATCTTGCTTACATGTACTTATACAATACAAAAGAGAGTCATACTGATAAAAGATAAATATACTAGCTATCTCTATCATAATTCAAATAGCATAAAAAATATAACATTCATAGGCCACAAGACAATGTGTGCAACTAACACTAAGGAGCAATCCTACGTGCAAAATCAAGCATGATATAAATCCACATACAACTCTAGTATGTGTTAATTAGGATTTTAACCCAGTAGAATTCAAAAGGAGTTCGAACATCCAGACTAAGCCAGAATGACTTGAAACTTGAACAAGGAATCTAAAAGAACAAGCCAATGGAACTTAAGAGAAAACAAACAAAAAATCCACTAAGCAGATGGATCGCTAGCGATCCAACATCCATGAATCGCTAACGATCCAAAGAAAGCATCATAAGTTTACAAAGCCTCTTGCATCACGATCTACTACCTCTTTTCAGAATGCTTTCCAAGTTCATAGCATCCAAACAATCTTGATCGAGAAATGAAGACTCGTCTGATTCAAGCTATTTGACCAAAAGCAGCTAACTTAAAATGGACCTAGAGAACCCATACGGAGTCGAATTGACTTGAAATTTCGGGAGAATACTTATAAGACATAAAGAAGGATCGCAAAAGTATAGGACCATTTGGAGGTTGTTTGATGGAACGCTAGTGATCTAACTAGATGGATTGTTAAAGATCCATATAGGTTAGGGCCCATAAGCTGAAATTTATAGGGTAGGTCCCACACACTCTAGAGAGAGTACTTGCAAAGTTTTGTCTGGTTTCATTAAGTTTTGAGTGAGTTATGGATGAGTCTTCTCCAAATTAGGCTAGTTTGATCCATCAGGTATGAACCATGAGGAATGGGCCACATGACGTATGATCCATAATGGAGGCACTTCTACTCATCTGCATTGCATGTGTGAAGTTTCATGTGATTTTCTTAAGTTTGAGAGAGTTATAGATGAATCTTCTGGACCAATTGATCCATGAAGACGGATGATTAAAAAAACTCCAAACGACTTGATATTTGGGCAAGACACTTAAATAGAGATAGAAGGACAAGCAAACTAAGATCACTCAAAAGTATGCTAAGTGGATAAATAGCTAACGATCAATCCCATATGGATAGCCAGCGATCCATCCCCTATGGATAGCCAGCGAGCCATTCCCTATGGATAGCTACTGATCCATCAAGATAGGTCACATCGCCCTTAAATTTTTAAGCTCCTTCGTAGCTCTAAGTAAAGGCTTATGGTAGAAAAATATGCTAAGTTAATGGATAGCAACTATCCATCCCCTATGGATAGCTAGATGTAACATCCCGCCTTTCCGTAGGATTTAAATCGACGATAAACCACACACGTCAGACTTAAACCATACAGAAGGGTGGATTGTTATGAGGTAAATAAGAAAAAGTAGAGAAAGAAAAAAACAAAATAGAATCTTGCAACGGAACGATAAAATATAATAAATCAAATATACAGTTCACGAAACTGTTTACAAAATATTGGATTATACTTATACAATACATATCAGAGTACACATACCATAGAATAATAATTAATGGAGCGGAATCAGTATGAGTGTAGTGGAATACTATAATAAATAATAATAAATCTTTATCTTCGTCCTTTAGAGTACGGTCTTCTAAATCCTGAAATGCTCGGACTGACCCGAGCGAATTGAAAAGACAAAACACTCGAGTCAGAACTAAAAGATCTTATGTAAGTTAAATCAACGGTAAATAATATGAGTGAAACAGCGTCAGAGATGTTTACGGGATTTGACATCTCCTATCCAGTGTCAACGTGAGTACAGTAACTCAAGAGATGCTCGGGTTTCACATCTCCTAAGGATCTGTTCAACTATTTACTATGTTGTAATATTTCGCTATTATAATAATGTCTATTAGTAAGATAAACTTACTTTTAAATAGCGTTAAGGAGTGACCCAATATTCCCATTAACACAAATAATGCCAATACTCTATACAGTACCGTAATACCTCCTGATCGGGAGGCTACCAGAGGATACTCCAGAGGAACGACACAAATAGAAACTCGTACAAGATGCGTTAGGGTAGGTGACACGGAACAACTAGGCAATGCCAGGGTAGATATACTAATTGCGATCTGGGCTGGTGGTAACGCGTAGCGCCCAGCTACCGCCCACCTCGAGCCACACCCCTAAATAAACAATCAAAAGTGGCCACCAAATCAATCCAAAAGTTAGAGTATAATATCGAAGGCATATGTCCGATAAGAGGGGCTACCTCCTTGGCCTAAGAATCGCTCCTATTTTAGCCACCTTATGCCAACTCACGGGAGTCGGGTCCACGTATATACCTTAATAGAACATCGCTACCATCCTACTTCATTCTGGAATCTCCACCGCGTATACGGTTGTTAAAGTGGTTTTCGGAGTTGGCAGAGAGTATGACGACTTCCGATCCCGGTCTCTTCAACAACTAAATGTTATTATAACACCGCGGTCATTTCAAAATAATTTTACTTCAAAACCAGAATATAATATCCATTTTGAACTATATAAATACGATATCATTTCCTCTTTTAAAAAACCAAATCAAATTTGATATCATTTTCAAATATATCCTTTTCTAAAACCATAACATTTCAAAGTTATAATATTTCAAAACTAAAACTTGAAATATAGCCTTTCAAACATAAAACTTTGAATTTCATAACTTTGAAACATACTACACCACTTAAATGGTTTAAATATTAAATCACTTTATAAAATAAAATAGTTTCTTCACCTTCACAAATCAATTCCAATTATAGATTCAAAATCCCGAATAAACCATTTCAATTACCATATATTTCAAAGCTTTACATATTACATCATTTCACAATGAATTCTTTGATAATTTCATATATATCAAATTCCAATTTCTCTTATTTCGATTTGAAATATTTTCTTAATAAGTCAAAGATCATTCAGGTAAAACCTTTGAACTTCAAATAACAGGATATACTTTCAGTTTAATTTAACTTGATAATATTCATTTAAATCAACTTGATATTCATTTAAATCCTCTAAACCAAAAATCAAGTTATAAAAATCATACCTTTTGAGTTCTCTACTTTATTTATATTCCAAATCTATTTTATTCGAGGATAATTTTTAAATACTTTAATTCAAATCAAATTCATATTTATCTCCTAACCTTAAATTTATTTAAGTCATTATAACTCTATAAATAAATTTAAATAAATACTTAATCGTATTATATCTTAATAGACTCAAACATTTATTAATAAACTCGTTTTATACTTTAAACAAGTTTATACGTAGCTTAAACCAATACATATATTATATATAAATTAACATTTATAATATCCAAATCAATATCTCATAAAACCCTATATTTCTTTACAAAACCATAGAAAATCATTTCAAAATATTTATATATAGACCATGGTGTCTGTATATAATTTTCTATCCTATGATCAAGTGATACAGATATTTATCATTCCAATCTGCAATTTAAAAATAAAGATGTGGTTGTATATCATTTCAAACCGCAATCCCGAATCAAAACAACCGATAAAGAACTTACAGATTATAATGATATAAAATAAACATCCATTCATCCATCAATAGATCACACATCCATCACAATCATCATCCAAAACAATCAATAAATAATAAATTAAATAATGGTTTAATTTAAATAAATGCAATTAACTGAGATGATGATTAAAAATATACGAAAAGGTCATAAATAAATGCATAATCACAACAAAATTTAATTTAACAAACATAAGAAAATTTAAAAGTTGTGAGTGGGTTAAAATACTCACCTTTTGAATTTAAATTGAATTTAAATCCAATTTAAACACAAAATTTGAACAGCCTCAGATTCCGTCCAAACCAGCGTTAAAGTGTCCAAAATTTAAATATGATCCCAGTGGAACAAACCATGCGTGAATCAGACCTCGTATGTAAAAGTTGTACATATTAGAACGAGTTGAAATTTGAATTTTAAATTAATTAAAATAAGAAATAACCTTTCCCTCCCTCTCGTAGGCCACGTCACACTAACCACGCGCACAGCCACATTCGATCGTGAGAAACCTGACCCATACCAATCCTTGACCGTCGAAACCATGCACCGCCAGCTACTTGAGCCTCACCGACCAACCCCATCGCACTCCCCCTTGATTGCCGCACCACCCTCCTAGGTCCGGTCCCTTCTTATGCCGTCGGCCGCCACTCGCTGTCTAGGGTTTTCGAACCCTAGATCGTGGATTTCGTCCACCACCAGCCACTATACTCGGCAAGACCACCGGTGTTGAACTGCCCTCGACGAAATCTACCAAACCCCCAAGACAATTTCATCGATTAAAGCCCAAATCAAACAGCCCCAAATCGGCCTAGGGTTTCGAAAATTTATGGCTTTGACCGCGATTTCTGATCAATCCGGTCACTGTCTCGAAAAACGAATAGCAGATGTAGATTTGTACTATAGAGATCTTCGATATATATTTTTTCTAAATTTTTCTGAGGAGTTTGAATTTTTGAAGTTGATTTCTGAATTGAAATTTGAATTGGCTGAACTAGGGTTTACAGCCATTGAGGAAGAGGAGTACAGAAGTTTCTGTACATATTGAAATGAGGAGTAGAGGCTACTAGGGTTTATAATTGGGTATTTATAGACAAGGTTGAAAAAGAATAGATGGATCAGATAGGTATACACGTTAACTGATAAAGTGGCCCGAAAAGCCCATTCTGACTCCGGAACGGAATTGGGTCAAACCATATATCAAAATAGATGTTTTAAAATTTTTTAATCGCGATGGAATAGATTACAAGTCCAAATTCCATCGTATGAAGAAGTTATGCTAAAATCAATTTATTTCAAATTGATTTCAATTGATTTCAATTAAATTGATTTCAAGGTGTTTCGTGTTCGTACGATCAAACGACAAGTCCGATCGCTGCGAAACTTGAAATCCTACAATAATTCACCGTTACGGATACGATGAAACTGTTTTCGTCGAAATTAGAGTCAGCGGGCTAAATGGCTATTTTACAGTAATAAATTAAATTAATAAATTAGCTAATTAAATCAAATTTCAAATCTCAATTCTATAGTTCACAAATTTTATCACTTTTGATTTATTTAGCCATTTATAACAATTTAAACAAATTTCCATGTTGATTCAATGCTAATTATTTCAATAATTACTATCTATGCTTTCAATTTCAAAAATCCAGAAATTACAAATTTTATTTTCAAAAATTCCATTTAATTGACTTTTTATCCTATTATTCAATTAATTATTATCACATCGGTGAAATTTACATTGGTTCATGGTTATTGTATTAATATTCTCCAATTTCACCTTAATTCCCATTTACGTAATAATTTAATATTTAATTCCACTTATTCGCAATAAATCCAATTATTTAACCTTAAATTCAAATAAATTAATAAATCCCGACTTCCATTCTTTCAATTCAACTAATTATCATATTATGAATGAAATTTACATTATTCCCATTATTACCTAAATTTATATTAACGTAACATTTAATTTGGCTTTATTGCAATGATTTCCAATTCAATTGAATGAACTAAATATATATATATATATATATATAACTCATAATAATTGTTGTCAAACTCTTAATCGCACTTTTATAAGTTTATTATTTCCATTAGAGTATTGGTTTGTTTGTTATTCAATCATCATTTATTACATATATTAATTAATTAATTCAATATTTAAGTTCGTTTTCCTATATTAAGTATACATTTACCTTATTCCAACAAATTGGAATTCCATTCAATTACTATAAACAATCATTTTCCTATTCACACTTTATTATCAACCCACAATTATTGCAATTCATTATCTTATATTGATTTTATCCAATTACCATTAAATTTGTGGTATTTCATAAATCTATTCCATACCTACATTTTGTTTACCTATGTTTCATTTATAACAAATTGTATTATTCCCACTATTTCAATTAATTTGAATTCCCATTATAGTACCAATTTTTTATTTTATACATACATTACTTTTCTATGAAATTTATACTTTCACACTTTCCGTTATTATATTAGTTACCATTTAAGTAATGTTTATCATCAACAACAAACATTTTAATTACTTATCTACATCGATTAATATAACTTTGAATTCATTCAATCACCACTAATTATATCATTCCATCAGTTAATACAATAATTGCGTTTGTGTTTATTATATTCCGCTTATAACCGAGTCATAACATCTACATTATTTTATTAATTTGGAATGTTCACTCAAGTTCATTAATTTATTCAATGCTTACTTTTATTCTCTCATCTTTAATTTATATCCAGGTATACACTTCCACTAATTCATTTATTAGAATTTTATTTAAATTACAAATAATTAGTTTTTAATTACCTTACTATATTTCATTTCAACGTTCATTTCAATATTAAATTATAATTTTTTTTGTTTCTTCTAAATTCAATTACTCAATTCTATTAAAATAACCAAATTTAATCATTGAAAATTTACGGGCCGTTACACTAGTGGTCCATCCCTTATGGATAGCTAGCAATTCAAAGAAATGACTCGGATTGATTTAAGATTTTCAGTGATGACTTGGCATAACACTTGGACTCTTCTGCACTTGGAATTCTAACCCAACATTCGCTAAATAACCCTCCTATCTGCAAGATAAAGAGGATCTTCTAGACTGGCTGTTGGAACTCTGTAGAGATTATTCTTCACTCTTCTCCTCTGACACAATAGTCATCAAGGGGTTCACTGTGATTACCTAGTGAACACTTGTACTTGTGACTTGATCTTAATTGGAAGATTCAATCACATGTAATATGATTTAACTTGTAAAAGCAGTCAGTTAATAGAAAGTTATAAAGTGGACAGAGGCTCCATTAACATCCGAACCACTATAAAAATCTTCTTGTCTTTTTACTATTTCTGCTCCATTTACATTTGTTTTCAATGTTATTACTCTGTAAGAATAAGGCTGGTATTTTCACACTCAATCTAGGACGTTGATCCATTTTTTGGGTTAAGATTTTGTTGCTTTCATTGAGAACCCAACTCGGGCTTAGATCTAGCTATCTACTATGGATCAGAAGTTAGATCCTCAATCTTTTCTTAGAAGATTTGCTATTGACAATCAATGGCACCAAGAAGAAAGAGAATTACCTTCGGAAGATCCATAGGAGCTACCATTACTAGAGAAGAAACAAACCCTCAGCAAATTGAAGTCAACAACCCCAACAATCTGCAGTTAGGAGCTAACTTTGGAGATCAAGTTCCAGGATCCCCCACACAGCATGTAGTTGTGACTAAGGGAGAATTAAACAAGATGGTTGATGAAATTAACTAGAAAATAGCAAACAGTCAAAAGGCTCTTATGGAAAAGATAAATGCTCTCTAAGCGCTCTAATCACTAACTACTCCTAGAATGGTACCTGAAGCCATAGCTTTGCGAAACAAGAGCATTCGTTTGTTTCAGGCTTGAATGGCGGAAACAAAAGGCAAAAGGAAAAGGAAGTAGTGGGCTAAGCTCTAAGAATCATAATGGAAGAAAGCATTTACACTCCACCTAATGAAAAAGAACTTGCACAAACCGGAACTTAGGGGGTGAAAACCCCACGAGGAGATATAATAACGGCTATCTCAGGCTCTAAATAAGACAAATAATTTGACAAAGACAAATTGGACGAAAATGCTAACGTAAAAAATGCTAGATGAGGCTCTAAAACCCATGTCGCAACACAGTGCAATCAATGGACAAGGACCTTCTACCCAAACGGTACTCCCGGAGGCAGGAGAACCAAGAAGATATGACACAAACCAAGATCAGTTACAAGGCCAAGCTCCCATGGTATATTTTGACCACTCCCAACTGACCAGCTTCCAATCCCATCTTGAAGCTCCCATCGTCGAATCAAAAATGGTATTCGTCGAAAATCATCAAAATCGTCGAAATGGTCGTTGAAAAACTCACTTCAAGGTTAACGTGAAGACGAACTCGGGTAATTGCCTTCTTGGCTCGAAGCAGATTCTGGAAGTCCTGATTTGAAGTCAAACTCAGGTAATCACCCATTTGACTCGAAGCAAACCTAGAAGATTGTAGCCCGAAATCATCTCCAAGCAAACATGCAAATGACTCCAAGCACCATTTATCACCTACCAGGCACTTCAAATTTTGTGACTCCAAGCAAACGAAAAATTTATCAGCTCGGATTCCAAGTAAAATACCACTGATCCATCAACACCGATCCATCTTCTTTTGCCCATAACTCGGACATGCGAACACCAAATGCCTTGAAATTAGGAATACAACCTTGTGGGACCTTCCCTGTTGCCCCAGACCGATCTCACCTAGTTTGAAATTTTGTAGTAATTGTCGCTGATCCATGACCCCCTCCTATGTGATTTGCCATTCAATCAGCATTTCCAATCATTCAAGCATAGGAAAATCACTCATATATCATTTTCAAGCATTATAAACAGCTTTAACTTGAAAACGGACCAGACCGACATGATTAGAGCATCTTCCCCAATCGTAACCCATTCACCGAGGCCGTTCAACATGCATAATATCTAAAGAAGTTTATCATGCCAATTATATCTTCCTATAACTGTACAACCGATTCAGAATTGCTTTTTTCAAGTATAACTAGCATATGGACGAAGCGAGGGTGATAGATGCAATCTACTACAAGGCCCTCAGGAATCATTAATGGATGAAACAACCTACTACCCTGGAAGAATTCTATAGGAAGGCAAATCAGTTCTAGAGACTAGATGTAGTGCAACTGGTAGAAGGAAAACCTGGCTATTATCTAAAGAACATACCAAATGGTGAAGGAGCCACAGGACATCAGGGACCTTCTTCCCAAACAAGGCCATTAAGACCCAGTAGAAAAGCGCCCCGGCTAACTGACAAAAGAAAATGAAAGGAAGATTATCAAATAACACTCTGGCTAGTTAGCTACTAAGGAATGGGGAAGCAACCTAAAGCAATGTCTTCTTATCCATCCTTGTCTATTTTCCTTTTCCAAATGAGTACCAGGACACTAGGGCATTGTAGATAGCATGGCTAAAGATGTTTCTATACCCTAGCAAAGTCATGTCAATCCCTTTTTTTGAGAAGCGACGTTGCTCTGGTAACATTGAGAAGGCTTGTCCAAAGGATCGTCGAACAAACAGATCCAACACCTAGTCTCTAGGATCCGATAAAACTGTGTTCCCACGAGTCGAATTCCAAAAAATTCCTCTTGAAGTCGACGAATCATCGCTTTAATTCCATCGGGCCATCAGACGTATGACCCAGAACTCCTCTTGAAGTCGATGAATTATTTTTCTAAGGCCATTCGGTAACCGGATATCCAACCAAAATTCCTCTTGAAGTTGATGATTCATCGCTTTAAGACTATTGAGCCGTCGGACACACGACCCAAAACTCCTCTTGGAGTCAATGAATTATCACTCCAAGGCCTTCGGGCCGTCAGATATACGACCAAAATTCCTTTTGAATTCGATGAATCATTACTTTAAGACCGCCGATCCAACGGACATATGACCCAAACTCATCTTGGATTCGATGAATTATCGCTCCAAGGCCATCTGGTTGCTGGACATCCAACCAAAATTCCTCTCGAAATCGATGTGTAATCTTCCAAAGTCATCTACTTGTTGGACATTCGACCACAAAAACTCCTTCATAAACTAAAGCGTCATGAAGGTCCTTCATGAACTAAAGTATTGTGAAGGCGAACCGCTACATCAACAGTCATCTGATCCAAAAATTCTTCATGAACTTAAGCATCGCAAAGGCTAACAAGAAGATCGGCAGTAATCTCATCCAGAACTACCCGAAGTCAGTGAAGTCATGCTCCGGGGCCACAAATCGACAATCACATTAGTTACTCCACAAAATTAACAAAATCACTTCCAAAAACCAATGAAACAAATAGTGTTGAATTCTAAAGCTTCAAAGTCGTTCAAAGAAACTAAGCTAAAACCGAAGCAATCTTAATCAATCTAAGGCCGACTCAAATCAACCCAAAATTTGACACCTGGAAGAACCTAGTATCTTAAATCCCTAATATATAAGTCTTTGAGGATAGAGGCTTTCCCATGCTTTAATCATCTACAAGACAAAGTTGCATCCATTGGACCATGTGCAACCAAATGGGTTGTAGAGAAACCCCAGATAAAGTTTAAACGCACGAACAACCCTACGGCATAGGAGCACCACACATACTTGAATAGCTACAAGGAAAGCCAATACTAATCATACCATAATTTTGTTATGTGCGATCGAAAATTATAGCATTCTGACAACTACGGACTTAACAACCTAGCTAGCGCAACAAACAAAATAGAAGCATAATACTCGCTTACATCTTCTCAACTCCTCCTTTACCACCCTTGGTGACTATTTCCTTTTCCTCATGCCAGTTGAAGACCAATTCGCTAAAGGTAGTTTGGACTAAAAACTAAGAGTCTTGTCCTAAACATTCACGAGCTCTTCCGTTATAACCATTTCCATGCGGTCAGCTGTAGATCTCTCCACCATGGCAATGTTATCTGTTTGGCTGTGCACATCTTCCCAAAATAAGGAAGGATCGTCCAAGCGATGGTTACCCAATCGAAAAACCACTTATCTCTTAGAACCAGTGAAATCACTTCCAGTGAAGTCAAATCAAGCCATGAATCACTTCTTGAGCCATGGAACCATGCTTCTAAGCATGAACTCCTCACGTTGCTCGAAGATTGGCAACGTCAAGAAGTTCCAAACTATTTTGGATCGACGGGTCATATTGATCTCATAAGCCGTGCAATCCCATAAGCTATGGACTTCCATAAGCAATGCATCACTTCTTGAGCCATCAAACCACGCTCTAGAAGCACGAGCTTCTCATATTACATGAAGGTTGGCAACATAAAAAAGTTCTAAACCATTCCAGATTGACGGTTTGCATTGATTGCATAAGCCATGCACTCCCATAAGCTGAGCATCACTACTTGAGCCATAGAACCATTCTCTCGCAACACGAACACCTCACATTACCCGAAAATTGGCAACGTCAAGAAGTTCCAAACCCTTCCGGATTAATGGGTTGTGTCGATCCCATAAGTCGCGCACTGCCATAAGCCGTGCATCACTTCTTGATCCATGGAATCATGCTCTCGAAGCAAGAACTGCTCACATTAATCGAAGATTGACAACGTCGAGAAGTTCCAAACTATCCTAGATCGAGGGGTCGTGTTGATCTCATAAGCCACGCACCCTCATAAGTTGCGCATCCTCCTCGAGACATGGAACCATGCTCTCAAAGCACGAACTCCTCACGTTAACCAAAGATTGGCAATGCCAAGAAGTTCCAAACAATTCCAGATCGATGGGTCATATCGATCCCATAAGCTGTGTATTTTATAAGTCATGCACTCTCAAAATCCGTGCATTTCGTAAGCCGCGCACTCTCAAAAGCAGCGCATTTCGTATGTCATGCAACCTTAAAAGCTCCGCATTTCGTAAGTCATGCACTCTTAAAAGCCGTGCATTTTGTAAGCATCGCACTCTTAAAAGTGGTGCATTTCATAAGCCGCACAAGCACTGCTTGATTTGCTCTAGCTTAATCAGCAAATTGTTAAGATTTTCTAAGTACCGGTATTGTCTAGACAACACCAGGAAACTTGTTTATTCCAGGATTAACAGGGATCAACTCCTGCTACCTAAAAGAATAGACATCACTTCGGTGGTGCCACAAAGTTCACAAACCAAGAAGTCGACGAAGAATTATGATCTTCGGCTAAAGTTAATTACAAAACTTCTAAATTCAAGACAACCAAGTAACGAGTTCCTAAAGATAGGAGCTGCGTTGCACCTTTGACTGATGGCATCCAGGGAGCCACCCATAATATCAAATCTTACATCAATTGTTCACAATAATCGGCCATGTGGACTAATAGGCACATAACACATTAACAGCTGGTTAGGATTAAAAAATCACTCCAACTTGCAATAAAAGAAGGAAATTACCATCTCCCAGAGATAGATGATGATGGAAGGCATTTCCAGAATCAAATCACCAATGCACCAGTTTCCAAAGACAGAAGCTGGTGCTCACTGAGGTCTCAAACCCTAAATTGTAGAAAACCAGCAATTATCCGAAGACAAACAACGGCAAGGAGAGAACGCTCAAAATCGAGAATCTAAACCATTGATTCTCGAAGATTGGAATCAACGAATAAGGTAGATATCCGCAACACTGCTATCATCCTAGCATAATGCATATGGTTTGGAACAAGCAAGGTTAAGTGTTGCAGATTCAAGACAAACACTACCGAACTTTACCAGTCCGTGATCGGGATAGGAATGAGCGTGATCGTACCAGGGGCAATATAATGACTCGCTTCAAAATTTCTAATTTTATATAAGAACCTGAAATTTGATACCTAGAAATAAAGGGTTACCCCAAGAAATGAAGGGTTCTTCAGATAGAAGTCAAATCATAACAAAAACCGATTGGAGGAAATTTGATTTTTCATGAGCAAGAATAACCATGGAATTGGTTAAGCAAAAACCCTTCATTTCCATGGGTAACACTTGACGGTGATAGAAGGTGTTAGGCAACGAAAACACTTGGGACTCCTATCCTTCCAGAACATGGCGTATCGCAAAGTTAAGCAACATTTAGAATAACAGCCACATTGGGTTGAAAGGGGTCTACTTAACTATATAGAATCAGATGAATGATTCAATCATAACCAACATGACTTTAACATTGCTCGATGACAGGCAGCACTAAGAAAAGACTTCTACAATCCAATCATTGAAATGTAAGTTTATGAAGACCGAAACTAGTGCCCACCTAAATCAAAAGCATTGCCTAATCGATGAGGAAAATCAATCCCAACCTCCAAAGTGTTGGTGTTGCCTCGATAACCCTAAGACCATTTCTCATTTCCTAAGTATTGGTGCTACTCCGGCAATATTGAGAAACTTTATATTTCATAAGTATCAGTGTTCCCCTGGCAACACTGGAAAACCCTCTATTTCCTAAGTACCGACATTGCCCCGACAGTGCTGGGAAATTTGCTACTCACTATGTATCGGTACTGTCTCGGCAACGCCGGGAAAACTTTAATCTACCGGTTCGATGAGAAACACCCATCATAGTAAACTATCAGTGCACTAGCTTCCAAAGATAGAAGTTGGTCCTCAACTGTGATTCAACCCTTGTCTTCAGAAAACTATCGTTGCCTGCAGGAAGATATAACCTTTTACGGGTCAGTTGGATGGTTCGACCTTTCATCATAGGAATCAGCCATTGCACTGAAATAAAGCAGTGCCGAAAGGAAATCCCAAGAGTGAATTGCTCATGTGCTGATTTCTAGGGATGAAAGTTAGTTCACAACCAAATTTCTTGAATTCAACTAAGAAAGAATTTAGATACAGCCAAAATATAGGCAACCTCGAGAAAATGTTGCTCGGGACCAAGCAGTTAGGTTATCAATTCCCAAAGACAGGAATTGGCGTACGAACGGAACGTTCGTGCAATAGAAATCAAGCAAACCATGCATAAGCAAGGACATGTAGGGGCAACCATGGAAGGTCAAACTAAAACCATGGGACTTCCTCAATCCTAGAATAGGATTGAGAGACGGACTAGGGGAAATCGAATCATTTGTCCCAAACTTCTCCATCTCTCACAATCTGACAAAAACAGATGTTCGAAATAGCCAGTCCCTCGAGCAGGGATAAACGCATAGATACTCGATCGAAAGAAATGTTGAAAAGTGAAAACATGAATAACCACGAGGTTGGTTAGAGAATGGCTCAGTATCACAAAGCAGAGCATTCTGGCAAAAAAATCACCAACGAAGGAAACGAAGGATTTAACATTTAAAAATAAACCATCGCTCGCAATATAGCAATGACGAAAAGGATCGATGACCTACTTATGATTTAACTAGATCATTTGCAGAAATATGCCATTACTCGAAGTTTAGTGATGCTACGAAGAAACCCCTGGAATGAAACTATCGACATATCGGCTTTCGAAAACAGAAGCAAAAGTTTGATTGAATCTGTGGCCCTACCTTCTAACATCTCACGCGATTTGAAGATTCATAACATCAAGGAAAAATCTACAGAGTTGAGTCATCCATGCATGAGTTTCTGGGGATAGAAACTGATACATGATTAGAGTCTCAACACTAGACTTGGGAGAATTCACTCCAGCAAAAGACGACGACGACGCGTCTTTCCAGCACATGTACCCAGAATGAAATTGGATGACGATGTCAACTTAGAGGAATTCAATTACAGTCGGGAAACAAACATCATTGAAAAAAATAAAAGCTTTGAATCAAGCAGCAAAGTCACTAGTTCCTGGAGATAGGGGTTATCATGTCAATCAAACTGAGGTACTCGAATGTATTGCCCACGAGACCTAGTCTCCCGAGAACATATAGACTTAGTATTTAGAGAAATTAGCCCTATGGACTAGGGTAGATACATCAACAATTTGTTGAAACAAACTCAATAGAGCATAAGTGGGGACTAGCTACAGAATTGGCTAGACAAAGCTAGCTCATAGTTCTGAACAAAGCTATAAAATAGAATATGCTGAAATGACCGTAGAATTATTACTTACATGTATAGAATTACAATTAACGAGTATGCTACACATGAGCACAAGAGGTGAAACAGCGAGAAAAAATAATACTTGGGCTTGAGCAATTAAACCAATAGTCCTTGGAAATAAAGGCTAGTGTGCAGGTTGAATTTCGAAAAACGCAAAGGAAGGATAATCGCAATCGAACAAGTCATGTGCTTATTTCCAAAGACTGAAACCGTGCCTGATCAAACTTCAACAACAACTCTAAAAGAGCAGTTGTGCCATGTAGTTTAATCGTAATCAAGCATCCCGATATGACATGAATATTAAGTGAAGCCTAAGTTGCAAAGGACCCAGCTTCTGGAGAATTGGAAGTCCCTCTGCCAAACTAAAGATTGGATAACCGAAAAGTCATTTTCAACAATAAAACTTGGCATTCAACTCCATCGGGTATGTTTTACTTTAAATAATATCCTTAGATAACCATGCCCGTAATCCAAGGGAAGTCGACGTATGTCGACCAGTCAGGTTTTGAGTGTTGATTAAGGCAGGTACAGTGTGTTATCTACATGAGAAGAGTCTAGTATCCCGAATATTGCAAACAAACAATCTAGTGTAGATAGCTTGCTTACATTTGAAAAATAATCCATGTCGTCCTTTGAAATTATCTTCTCCACGCTTACCCGTTATTGATCAAAGATCGATAATGGAGTCCCTGTCCGAAGCGACATGGGAAGCTTTTCTTTTCAGGATCACTGGAGTATAGAAACATGAAGAGTGATACGATTGAATCATCCAGTATATTCAATTTTGGAATAAATCATCGCATTAGAATTCAAACATCTACAGGAACTTAACTAAGTCTCCAAAAAGAAACAGTTAAAGACAAAGACCAAGACTTCGCTTAAGAAAGGCGTATAATCATTCGAGACAAAACTTAGCTTTACTGCTAGCCAAATTAAAGCTATATAGGTCGACTCTAAACCTACATCGTGCACCCACTTACCGACCTAAACCCTTATGCGAACAATGGAGCAAAGAGTGCATCATCAATACCAAGAACTGAAATTCTTGGATGGACTTCTATCAAACAGCTATCAACAGCTATCAAACGAACAGCTATCAAAAGTTAATCAGTAGAAAAGAACATCTTGGATGGACTTCGATGATTCACTGAAATTCATAGAATAGTAATCCAAAAATTTTGTTTTAGAGCACACCTTGTTTCCAACGAAAGTATACTCTAAGGAGAAAATGTTAACTGGGTTTTTAACCTAGCAAAATTCAACAAGAGTTAGAACATCCAGACTAAGCAAAAATGACTTGAAACTTTAACAAGGCATCTAAAAGAACAAGCCTATGGAACTTAAGAGAAACAAGCCAAAAATGCACTAAGTAGATGGATCGCTGGCGACCTAAAAGGAAGCATCATGAGTTGTCAAAGCCACTTGCATCATCATCTACTACCTCTTCTAAGAACATTTCCTATGTTTCATTGCATGCCAAACAATCTAGCTCGAGAAATGAAGACTCATCTGATTCAAGCTGTTTGACCAAAAGCAACTAACTTAAAATAGACCTAGAGAATGCATATTAAGTCAGATTGACTTGAAATTTTGAAAGAACACTTAGAAGACACAGAAGAAGTATCACATAGAAAATGTGATTATTTAGAGGTAGTTTGACATATCTCTAGCGACCTAACTAGATGGATCTCTAACGATCCATGTAGGTTGGGACTCACAACCTAAAATTTATATGGTAGGTACCACACACCCTAGAGAGTGTACCTACAAAGTTTTATCTTGTTTCATTAAGTTTTGAGTGAGCGATGGATGATTTTTCTCCAAATTGGGCTAGTTTGATCCATTAGGTCCGACCATGGGAAGTAGGCCCCATGACCTACGATCCTTAGCGGAGGCTCTCCTACTCATCTACATTGCATGTGTGAAGTTTTGTGTGATTTGGTTAAGTATTGAGTGAGTTATGAACGATTCTTCGGGACTAGATGACCATAAAGATGGATGATCAAACGAATTCCAAATGACTTGATATTTGGACAAGGCACTTAAATAGAATATTGGAAGACAACCAAACTAAGATCACTAAAAATATGTAAGTGGATGGATAGATATCAATCCATATCCTATGAATAGCTAGCGATCCATCAAGATAAATCGGATCGCCCTCAAACTTTCCAAACTTCTTCGTAGCACTAAATAAAGGCTTCTGGTAGAAAATATGCTAGTTCATGGATAGTTAATGATCCATCCCCTATGGATAGGTAGCGGTCCATCCCTTATGTATAGCCAGCGATTCACAGAAATGACTCGGATTGATTTGAGATTTTCGGTGATGACTTGGCTTAAAACTGGACTCTTTTACACTTGGACTTTTGGCCCAATACTCACTAAATTCTCCTATAAATACTCACCTACCTGCATCATAAAGAGGATCTTCTGGACTGGCTGCTAGAACTCTATAGAGATTATTCTTCACTATTCTCCTCAAATACAATAATCATATAGGCGTTCGATGCGATTCTCCAGTGAACTCTTATACTTGTGACTTGATCTAACTTAGAAGATTCAATCATATGTAATCCGATTCAATTTGTAAAAGCAGTCAGTTAATTGAAAGTAATAAAGTGCACGTAGGCTCCATTAACAGCCGAACCACTATAAAAATATTCTTGACTTTTTACTATTTCTACTCTTTATACATTTATTTTCTATATTATTGCTCTGCAAGAGTAGGGCTGATGCTTTCACACTCAATACATGGTGTTGATCCAATTTTTAGCTTAAAAATATGAAATAAAGCTACATGCAACCAAAAAGCAACATATCAACCATTTGCAACAAAATACAAAAAAATATACTATAACGAATGTTATGCATCCAATATTTTCGAAAGATAATTTTAGAATTGAATGCTCGTGTTTTATATTCAAATTTTATTTTCAAATTCCTCCCAAAAAGATATATATTAAAACTAGATTCAATATAACTAACAACCAGATCTAGAAATTTTATTAAGTTCTAAAATTTTCTTAAGTCATATAGTAAGTATACAATTATCCTTAAGTCCGTATGATATACATAAATCATCCTTATGATATATTTGATCTAATCAATTGCTTGGACACATAATCTTCTACTTTCGAACTAGTATCGCTCACTCGACCTTCCTTAGAGCGGACTCCGATCAGGTTTCTTGATTAGAAACTTCCGTTCTCCTTGCATAGACATAAAGTATGATAGAAAACTTCAGTATCATATCAAGAATCCGAATCAAGCGTTTGCTAGCATGAATCAAGTGAGAAGTCCTTTTTCAGACTAGTGTAAATCATCCTGAAGTTATGTATTCGAACCTTAGATCAAGAACCGTGAGACTAAAATGATCTACATATAACTTACGTACTTTGTAACGATCAAGAACTTCAGTCACCTGAATTTGGAATATTTAATTGATTTCAAATATTGAAATGTTAGTCCGTAGTAGTGATGCAGTGGTAGAGACACTTGCAACCTGTTAATGAGGTCACGAGTTCGATACCCATCTGCCCTACTCCCTGAAGGCGGGAAGTTATGTTTCCTATACATCCAAAAAACATGGTTATGGAAATGAATGCTTCCTGCTGGGCAGGCTAACCTCCTATTCCTGGCTCAGGTTGGACTGGCTGGGTTGGAGGTCTATCCTTCGGAGTGGAGTTCACAAAAATTATTGAAATGTTAATTTTATAAGTAAAGTAACTCATATTTCGAATATAAATGGCTTATTTGATAACTAAAATTTTAAATTTAATATTTGAAATTGTTTAAATAATTGAATCTTGAATTTAATGTGAACAAAAACAATTTTGAAAGTTGCCTTAAATTCTATTTAAATAAGAAGGAATATAGAAAACTTTTAAATTTGGATTTAAAAGTGGTTAAACTGATTTTGGAAATTACTCGTTTTAATTAACATGTAAAAATAGCTTTTTGGGGAACTGTCTCGAATTTCGATGAAACCAGTTTCATCAGAACCGCAATAGAGAATTATTATATGCTGTTGAATTTCATAGCGATTGGACGTATCATTTGGTTATGCGAGTTAGAAAAGTGTAGAAAATAACTAAAGGAATTTGAATTAATATAATTTTATTTTGAAAAGCTATCTTCTGTAAATGATATAATTGACTCCCGATATATGTCCATTGTGTTCCGAATAAGGGTATAACATATAGAACGCTAGGCGGCATGCTTCATTTGAAGTCCAAAATTTTAAAGCGTGAATAGTGCCGAGTTTATTTTCTATATATAGAGCCTTAACGTTCTCATTTGCAAGCCTAGCTTCTAACTCCACAGCCGCCATTTAAAATTAAACCAAATCCATTGGCCTCGAATCATCTCGTCAATCGAGGCCAAATTAGAAGGAATGTTCGACATGAAAGTTGTAGCCGTCGATGAGTGGAGTTCATCCATACCTTTGGATCGTCAAAGTGATGCTTGACTAAGCCGCAAATTTGCTTGCTTACGAATAGGGTGTTCGCTTTTTTTGGGTTTTCATGGCGCATGCGTGAGAGCTTGGTGGTGGCGGAGCAAAGGCAGGGGCAGCACGAGCGATATGGGGCGGTGGCGTCCTGGTTCGCGTGTGATCGACATTTATAAAAAAATGAAGTGCACGGCCTGGTGGGAACAAGCATAAGGGAAGATGGTTTAAATTCTTAAACTTTAATTAATTATGTTAACGATAATTTAATTATCTCATACGATCATTAATTCATAACATGTCCATAAGAGGTCGATGTGGAGCGCGACAAGTAGATTTGTGATCGTATCGGTGAAGGCTACGATAAGGAGTTGGAATGGATGAATTTGGGGCTAGTGGATATTTTGTTAAATTGAAAGACTATTCAATTTTAATTCAAAACAGAAGGTTTGGCATGACTGAAAATCAAAGTGAGTCAATCTCACCTTTTTGGTTAAACCATAAATATTTTTAGTTGATTAAATTATTAGTTGGATGTGTGAATATTTTATTATTGATTGTTATTAATTATTTGGATAAATTACTATAAATATTAGATGGTATGGATATATTCCTACCCCTAGAGTGGATGAGAGCCTATTACGTTCTCGTGTAAGAGCGAATGATACTTTGTACAAGAATCTCGCCTCGAAGTGGCAGATTTTTATATTATTTGATTATATGCTATATGTGATGTACGAGACAGGTTGGAGGGATCCAATAGGATACCTCAAAATGTTGATTTTATTTTTCATATAAATTGATATATAATGTGTTGGATGCCATAAATGACGACATGGATAATTTTCTCTAATTGGTGCCATGGTAACACTGGGTCGTATATTTTTAACATTTTGAAATGTTATAAAATGAAGATTTAGTTTTATGAAGGGACTTGAGTGATTCGAAAATATATGTGTTTTTATATACAAATTTTTTACCAAGAGAAGGAATTTAATTTTAAACAAAATTTAAGGTATGATGTTTAGAGATTATAAATTAATGGTTTTGTAAAATCATTTTTGAATTTTAGATAAAGATTTTTAAATCTTAAATTAAGTCTGTCTCTTACAGTTTATGGTTTTAAAAGAAAATAGAAAAAAAATTGACATGAATATTATTAATCATTTTGTATAAAATGATGTTTTACAAATGAAGTAAAGATTTGTAAAATCATGTTTTGTTAATAAAAGTATGGATTTATAAACGGTGTTATAACTCAAAGGAAATTATTATCATTTAACAAATTGGTGAAATAAATTAAATGGCAGATTTATTATAAGATATGGAAGTTTGTTTTAGAAAATAGTTGACTCTGTTTTATAATCGAAGGTGAGGGTAAATTCGAGAATGTCAAATGGTATTTTATAAATAGAAAGTAATTTATAAAAGGAATTCATCCATCTAGGGGCAACGTTGAAAACGAATGGTGATTGATGTTTTTAATGGAATTTATAAATAAGTGGGATTTTAAAAGGAATGGAGTTATAGTGGGGTTCGTAAATAAGAGGATTTTATGAAAGGAAGTTTCATAAAATAGAAGAGATTAATAAATATAGCTTTATAAATATAGAAATGATTATATGGAAGATTAAGTATGGATTTTTATCAAAGAAAAACATTTATGTTTTAAAAGTTGGTTATTTATACTAATATTGTTTTAAAGTGGGTTATCGGTATTTTAAACAATTGGAAGTTAACTATTTAAATTATTAATACGGTTTGAAATTGAATATGATCATTTATCAATATAGTTTAGGAAATTAATCATTTTTATGTATAAAAATATTGAAGGTAAAGTTATTATTTTTTATTCAAATGTTTTGAAATTTATCAGTTACTATTTGTAACATATTTAAAGTTAATACTTATTTATTTATAATGTTTATTATTATATAATAGTGTTTTAAAGTAAATGATTATTATTATTTATGAATGTTTTCAAGATTTATAAATAAGGTTTTATAAACAGATATAGGCTTATAAGAGAAGTTTATATAATATTTTGGAGACTTAAAGGAGAATCATTTATAATGTATGAAGAGAGCTTTGCAGATGGTTTTAGATAATTATAAAGGAAAATTATAAATGGGTTTATAGGTTTATAAGAAGATCCTTATTAATAGTTGCATGCATTTATAAAAAGGTTTATAAATGGTTTGAAAAATGATATTTATAAATGGTTTTAAAAGGTTATAAATGGTTTTATAAATGTTATAGATTGGTAAGGGATTTGTAAATGACTTTCGAATTGTATAGAAAGGAAATCTTCCCCAGTTTTGTGAATATACTTATAGCGTTGCGATAAGTGTATGGAAATTTTTATAAATATTAGGAAATAGGGACTGGGTTGTGTGTGTACATACATACATACATATATGTACATACGTCTTTGTAAAAGGATATTTATTCGGGTATTTACAAAGTGAATTTAATAAATGAAAGATTATTAAAAGAGACTTAGTGTTGCTTGGTGCTTAACTAATGTTTGTTTTGCCTTATGGAATTAAATCCCTGATTGAATGTTTGTTACTTGATAGTTAAATAACCGACTACCGAATTTGAACCCAAACGTAACTTTGGAAATATCTAAGAGATGCGCATGAGTTATATGGCACGGTCATCCCCGATGATGTTGTATTGTGCATATAAATCTCGTCTCGTTCTCCTAGGAAATTGATAAGCAAATCCATCCACTAACAGTTAGAAGGTTATCTCTGCTCTTTTCTTGACTATTTATTTCCTAAAGAATCGGGGTTGAGTTCACTGGAAACTATCGAAGAGTGGTTTTTGAAGAGACCGGGATAGGATATGTTATCCGAAAACCACCTTGATCCAACTCAAGCATTTTTCGAGGTGAAGACATCTTGAAAATGATGGAATTGAAGATGGAGCTATGGAGTGTTTCGTTCAATTCCAAAACAAATTTGTAAGGATTAATGCCGATATTACATTGTTGCCTAGAGTGCAATGTTAGGATTCCAAGTAGGAAGTGTTATTAAAAAGGTAAACGTAGCCTTAAGCCCCATAACCCAGGAAATGGCTAAAATAAGGTAGATGCGGTAGGGCTATATGGGTCGCTCCTATTAGAGTGTGTCATTACCTTTCTAGATCATTATATTATGGATTTGGTTGTGCATGAGGGATCTCGAATAAGGTTGGAAAGCAATCAGGTTAATGACATATTTGGTACTATCAAAGTTCAGGGATAGGCCGATTCTGTGTTGCAGGGGTAGACTAAGTTCATGGTCTGACCCAATGTACATTTTATCTAGATGTGTACTATACGGAAGGTAGTCCCTTACTTTTCCATTATTGGAATCCATTCTTCAATAAGCGTCGTGTGGACTTAATTGTAAACCTATTATGCTGGAATTTAATAATGTAAATTTCGGTTATAATTAATAAGTAATTGTATGTAGACGCTATTTTAATATCAGATAATTTCATATAGAAAATGTTTTGGTTATCATAAGGTAAAAACTTGTATGTGTTTATGTGCGGCATGGTCTTATGAGATACCTTTGTGTTCAAAGGTTTTTATAATTTTAAAATCTAGTTAGGTGTGTTTTCTCATACTGATTTTTCAAACCGACTCGGGTGCTATTTTATTATATGTTCGGGTTAGACCGAGCATATTTACAGATTTCTTTGGATGCATTTGAGCTCAGGAGACGAGTTGGAGGTCTGCATAACATATCACATATATGTTTATTTTCCACTACATTGTTGATTATATTATCAGCATTTGTAAGGACAGGTTATTATAATTTTCTAGGCTGATGATAGTTATTTGATTGTTATACTGATGGACGTATGTATATTACAGTTTCTGTTTTGTAAAGTTCACTGATATTATATTATATGTTATTTCACTGCGATTGTGATATTCTATGATTTTTTTTAGTTTCTTTCTCTCTTCTTCTTCTTCTCTTCTCTCCTTATTTCTTTCTTTATTTCTCATGACTATCCGTCTCTCCATTCAATTTGGATTGGACATGTGTGGTTTATTGTCAACTGAATTGTGCGGATTGGCGGGTCGTTACACTTGGTATCGGATCTTAGGCTGAGCGAACACCTAGGCTTTTGTGGTAATTTAGTCATTTGAGATAGGGTAAGCGAGACCCAGGATGAGTTTAAGTGTGTGTGTATATATATATATATATGAACGCGTATTTGTTGGTGATTATAAAAATGTTTTATATTATGTTAATTTATCTGCTGAATGGCTTATGAATTATGGTCAGTACGTGGGATGCCACGATGTCGACAGGGGTTTCTAAACACTTAAATAAAGCAAACCGACATAGTATTATTTTGAAAGTGGGTAAATGAAATAATTTTACCTAAATTATATTTTATATATATAATGGAATATTTTTTCAGAAATTATTATAGTTATATATATTGCATTTGGATGTTAGTGAATAATAATATTTGATTATTATCATTTATTGTTGGATGTTCTACTAAAAGTTGTTATTGTTATAATCTACCTAAGATAAACATTTGTGAAATAAGTTATGTAAGAAAGTAAATTTATAAGTATGAAATATACAATATCAATTATAATTAAAATAGATCTACATTTGCAAATGATATTGCACAAGTACATTTATAAATAAGATATGTAAATAAAAATGGATTTAAAATAAGAAGTATGAGAATTTAAATCTCATTTATTTTGAAAATTATTTTTTGAGAGGTTTTAGAAAAATAATAATAGGATTATTTTGAAAATACTTTGGGTTAGAAATATTTAAAATGGAATTTAAAGAGATAGAAAGCACTGAACTCACTTTAGTCGTTGGAAAATAATTCTGATAATGACTGCAGCATCTTCGTTATTCATTTTTGAGTTTCTAAGTGATGAATTGCTACCTTAGTGATTTTCCATTGAAGTTTTGTTTTGATAAAACAAATTGTTTTAGATTCCAAAGTTGTAATTTGATATATAAAGGAGTTATGTATATACACACACATATATATGATTTCAAAATGATTCAAAATTAAACCGGGTGTTTAAAATCCTGAATATTTCTATCTGAATGTTTTGAGAAACATAAGATAACAACTTTTTGAACTTTGAAGATGGTATGGATAAGATATAAGTTTACAACGTATGAATTTGAAAGGGATAAGTTAAATACAAATTTCTAAAGTTTGTTGAATCTAAATGTTAAGAAAAGTAAATTTAAGAATTGAATTATGAACTGAAATTTAACTTAAGTTAGATAAAATGAATTTTGAAATGGAATTTGACTTAAGCTAAGTTAAATGAAATTGAAATTGATTTGTAATAAATTAATGGACTGAACGAATGAAATAAATTAGTAAACTAGAAATAAATTTTGAGTTATAAAATTAAATTCAACTTAATTTGTAAAATGACTTGAATAAGTTTCGGAATGTTGTTTGCTAGAAATAAATAAGAACTTGAGTTCTAAAGTGAAAATAAACATTAATGGTGTATACAATATTTACAATAAACTTAAGTAAATAATTTTATGAAATGGTTGTTATGTGTTATTAGTATTAGAGAAAATATACTGAGTAAATTGAATATTGAATGAAATGTGTTAAACATAAATTGAATTTAAAGTGAATATTAATAAGTGAATGTTAATGAATTGAATGTAAGTGAAATTGATATGAATAATGGAATTTGATTTAAATTGAATGCGGATCAAAAGAATGTAAAAGGAATTGGATGTAAATATGGAGAATGGGATATAATAAGAAACCAATTGAAATAAATATGTAAGTTGTGCGTATATTATTTTATTCGCATAACAGATCGATCCAGATTCAAATGTATGATTTCAAGGTGATTTACACTGATCCGAGTTAGAAATTTTCAATCAATTCTTAACGGCGAACACCATATATGGATTTTTGATTGATTATGGTATTCTTTATCATAGCATATGGCTATGCAAGGAGAATGGTGGTTTCTAATCAAGGAACCGGATCTAAGTCCGCACTAGAGTGGTCGTGTGAAAGATACTAGTTCGGGAGTCAAATTGTGTGATCGAGTGAGCAATCAGGTATGGTTTTGCATACGGATGATATATGTATATCATACAGGCTTTAATAAATAAAATGTTGACAATGAAAATGAAAATGATATGGTTATAAATAAATTTGAGGGATATTATTTGTTGGTTGGTTTCTCTTATTGCACTGTTACATTTGCATATAGTTATTGTATATTCTATATGTTATATGATGTTGCTTTCTATAACATGTTCTCATTGGTTGTTAAGTGATTAGTAGGTGTGGATGGCGTATGCTTCGCATAGAAATTGTAGCCGTCAACGAATGGAGTTCATCCATACCCTTGGATCGGCGAATTGATGCTCAACGAAGCCGCAAATTTGCCGCATTCACGTATAGGGCATTCACATTTTTTGGGTTTTCGTGGCGCGTGCGCAAGCATGGTGGCGGCAGTGTAGAGGCAAGCGTGGCGCGATTGATGGTGGCGTCCATGTTCGTACGCGATCAACATTTGTGAAAAGAAAGGAAATGCTCGGCCTGGTAGGAAAGAGAATGAGGGAAGAAGGTTTAAATTCTTAAACTTTAATTAATTATGTTAATGATAATTTATTTATCTCATACGATCATTGATTCATAACTTATCTATACGAGGTCAGTTTGAAGCGTGACAAGTCGCATTGCTATCGTATCGATGAAGGCTGCGATATAGAGTTGGATTGGATGAATTTGGAACTAGTGAAAATTTTGGTTAAATTGAACGACTATTCAATTTTAAATAAAAAATGGAACGCTTGGCGAGACTGAAAATCAAAGTGAGTAAATCTCACCTTTTTGGTTAACCATAAATATTTTTAAGCGATAAAATTATTGATTGGACGTGTGAATATTTTATTGTTGACCGTTACTGATTGTTTGGATAATTTACTATTATTATTAGTTGGTTTGGATATATTCTCACCCCTAGAGTGGATGAGACCTGATAATGATCCCATGTAAGAGAGGATGGCCCTTTGCATATGAATCCCGCCTCAAAGCGGTTGACTTTTAAATTATTTGATTATATGCTATATGTGATGTGGGGGAAAGGATGGAGGAGTAAACGGGATTCTTCACACTATTTATTTTATTTTTCATATAAATTGATATATGATGCGTTGGATGCCACAAAAGATGACATGGATAACTTTCCCTAATTGGTGCTATGGTAACACTGGGTCATACTTTTTTAACATTTTTAAATTTTATAAAACGATGATTTAGTTTTATAAAAGGATTTGAGTGATTCAAAAATATATGTGATTTTATAAAAAAAAATTGAATTACTAAAAGAAGTAATTTAATTTTGGACTAAATTTAAGGTAGGATTTTTGGAGATTATAAATTGATAGTTTTATAAAATCGTTTAGATAGAGAATTTTGAATTATGGACCAATATTTTTAAATCATACATTAAGTCCATCTTTTATGATAAAATACATGGTCTCAAAAGAAAACAGATAAAAATTTGACATAAATATTAGTAATCATTTTGTATAAAATAATGTTCTACAAATGAAGTAAAGGTTTATAAAATCATGTTTTGTTAATAAAAGTATGAATTTATAAACGGTGTTATAAATCGAAGGAAATTATTATCATTTAACAAATTGGTGAAATAAATCAATGGTGGATTTATTATAAGATATGGAGGTTAGTTTTAGAAAATAGATGACTCTATTTTATAATCGAAGGTGTGGGTAATTTTGAGAATGTTAAACAGTATTTTATTAATAGAAAGGAATTTATAAAAGGAATTTATCCATCTGAGGCAACGTTAAAAAGGGATAGTGATTAATGTTTTAATATAATTTATAAATAAGTGAGATTTATAAAGGAATGGAGTTATAATGGTGTTCATAAATAAAAGGATTTTATGAAATGAAGTTTCATAATATAGAAGAGATCTATAAATATAGCTTTATAAATATGGAAACGGTTATGTGGAAGATGAAGTGTGGATTTTTATAGAACATAAACATTTATGGTTATTTATAATAATATTGTTTTAAAATGGTTTATTAATATATTAAATAATTCGAAGTTAACTATCTAAATTACTAATATGGTTTGAAATTAAGTGTGACCATTTATGAATATAGTTTTGGAAATTAATCATTTTTATTTATAAATATGTTGAAGGTAAAGTTTTATTTATTACAATGTTTTGAAATTTATCAATTACTATTTGTAAGATGTTTAAAGTTAATACTTATTTATTTATAATGTTTATTATTATTATATAATAGTGTTTTAAAGTAAATGAATGTTTTTAAGATTTATAAATAAGGTTTTATAAACAAATTTGGCTTATAAGGGAAGTTTATAGAATGTACTGGAGACTCAAAGGAGAACCATTTATAATGTATAAAGAGAGCTTTGAAAATTGGTTTAGATAATTATAAAGGAAAATTATAAATGGTTTTATAGGTTTATAAGAAGAGCCTTATAAATAGTTGCATGGATTTATAAAAAGTTTTGTAAATGGTCTGAGAAATGATATTATAAATTGTTTTGAAGGTTATAAATGTTTTAGATTGGTAAGGGATTTGTTAATGATTTTTGAATTGTATAGAATGGATATCTTTCTTTGTTTTGTGAATATACTTATAGCATTGAGATAAGTGTCTAGCTATTTCTTTAAGTATTGAGAAATATGGATTGGTGAATTTATATATATATATATATATATATATATATATATATATATATCTTGGTAGAAGGATTTTTATTTGAGTATTTACAAAGTTAACTTAATAAATGAAAGATTATTAAAAGAGGCTTAGTGTTTCTTGGTGCTTAACCAATGTTTGTTCTGCCCTATTGAATTAAAACCCAGATTGAATGTTTGTTACTCGATAGTTAAATAACCGACCATCGAATTTGGACTCAAACGTAACTTTGGAAATATCTAGGAGAAACACATGAGCCATATGACACATTCATCTCCGAGGATGTTGTACTGTGCGTATAAATGTCAGTTCGTTCTCCTAAGACAACGATAAGGAAATCCGCCCACTAACGGTTAGGAGGTGATCTCCGCTCTTATCTTTGACTGTTTATTTCCTAAAGAACTGGGTTGAGTTTACCGAAAACTATCGAAAAGTTGTTTTCAAAGAGACCAGGATCAGATATGTTATCCGTAAACCACTTCGATCCAACTCAAGCATTTTTCAAAGTGAAGACACCTTAAAGATGATGGAATTCAAGACGGAGCTATCAAGTGTTTCGTTCAGTCCCAGAAAAAATTTATATGGATGAATGCTGATATTGCATTGCAGTTTGTAGGACAGTGTTAGCATTCCAAGTGGGAAGTGTTATTAAAAAGGTAAACGTATCCTTAAGCCTCACAACCCAGGAAATGGCTAAAACAGGATAGACGTTGTAGGGCTATGTGGATCGCTCCCATTAGGGTCTGTCATCACCTTTCTAGATTATTATATTATGGATTTGGTTGTGAATGAGAGCTCTCGATTAAGGTTGGGAAGCAATCAGTGTGATGACATAATCCAAGTTCAGGGATAGGCCAGTTCTGTGTTGGTAGGGTAGACCAATTTCAGGGTCAGACCCCAGGTACATTTTATCTAGAGGTGTAATGTACGGAAGGTAGTTCTTTACCTTCCATTGTTGGAATCCATTCTCCCATAAGCATCGTGTGGACTTGATTGTAAAGCTATTATGCTGGAATTTAATCATGTAACAATCTCGGCTATAATTAATAAGTAGTTGTATTTGAACACTATTATAATATCAAAGAATTTCACATAGAAAATGTCTTTTTTAACGTAAGATAAAAACCCGTCCATGTTTATATGCGGCGTGGTCTTACGAGATACCTTTAGTTTCAAAGTTTTTATAACTTTAAAATCTAGTTGGATGTGTTTTCTCACACTGGTTTTCCAGACTGACTCGAATGTTATTTTATTATAATGCTCGGGTCAGACCGAGCATATTTACAGATTGCTTTAGATGCATTGGAGCTCGGGAGACGAGTTGGAGGTCTGCATAACGTATCCACGATATGTTTATTTTCCGCTGCATAGTTGTTTATATTATTAGTATTTGTAAGGACATGTTGTTATAACTGCCAGGCTAATGATTGTGATTTGATTATTATACTCTGATGGATGAACGTATATTAAGGTTTGTATTTTTTAAAGTTCATTGATATTATATCATATGTTGTTCCGCTGCGATTATGAGATTCTATGATTTTTGTCAGTTTCTTTCTCTCTTTTTCTTCTCTTCTCTCTCTCTCTCTTTCTTTCTTTCTTTCTCATGACTATCCATCCTTCCATTCAATTCTGGCTGGACATGTGTGGTTTATTGTCAACTTGTATTGTGCGGATTGGCGGTTCGTTACATACTTAGTTCAATTGGTTTCTTAATAATACCTATCTCTTTCTAAATCACTCATAATTCCTACTTAGTATTTCATTCAACACTTAAATTATTTTATGAATTACTTCATAAATTTTCGCCTAAGTTTATATATTTTACAAAGATGATTCTTTATAAAACAATAAATAAGAGCTTGCTCCATTTTATTTACCTGTATAATACCCTTCAAGATCCTAAGATTATATAAAAACATAAATTTTATTTTATTTATTTTTTATTTAATCTTAATTTTCTCATTATTTAATTGGAGGTCCAAACAAAATATGGGTCTTTAGCACCATGTTAATCCTTCAGCCTCTTTACCTTCGAGTGCTCTAAGGAAAAATGTTCTCGGGTTGGTTCAATTTCACTAAATAATTTACACAACTTATATCATTGACAAACTATGGTTTTAATAAAATAATTTACCAAAACCTTTCTATCTAATTTAACCCAGTTAAAACTTGAGTTAAATTATTTCTTTTCTATCCAAAAGTTTTAAAATTTTCATTTATCAAATTACTATTCAAATTAACTTTTATTTTAAACTAGTTTCCTTTAAGGAAACTTAAGACTAATCACTTGGATTTTTACTTCAAAAGCCTTTTTGAAATCATGCTACTTATATTTCTTTGTGAAAGAACTTCAAAAAAATTATTTATCAAAACCCACTTTAGGTTCGTCCGGATTTTAACTCATTTTGATCGTGCAATGATAAAGAGAATAATTTACTAAGTGCCCCCACAACGTTTGCCCAAGAAACTATCTGATCGTCACTTAGAAGATTATTCAGATTACCACAAAATTAATCGAAATGATTTACACTAAATTTCTCTAAAGAAAATGCATTCTACTTAAAGTTCCTCTTCCAAATTACCTTAAGAAATTGCATTCTACCCTAGGATGGACGCAGAAGGGTCTAACCCGCATCTATAAATATGACCCTATGGGTCCAAATTCGGGATCGATTTTTGGTTCCTGCATTTCTTTATCAAAATGAATTCTTGTAACCCTAAATCCAATTGAGGACAAATTCTATTACCTGTAATCCACTTGTGAGAAATAAAAAGAGAGAATGCATGGACTTGATATTTATTTTCAACATGAGGATGATCATCTCAGCTATTAGCTTGTCTAATGACCAATTTCACTAGTACATACTTGTCTTCTTAACCTTTTATTAGCATATGCTATGCTATAGAACCTATTTGGATATCATGACTTTAAAGCATATTATCATTATGTCCAAAGCTCTTAGGGCACCAAAGTAACGTGATGATGATAATTCAACATTACTAAGTCCATTGGACTTATGACATTTATCTAAAATAAGGCTCTATGTCACATTGAATCCACTCTTTACTCTAATATATACACATCGTGGTTTGAATCCCTTCGAAAAGCATTGGACTTTCGAAGGGGTTTTCCTCATGTCTATCAAATCAACACCTTTGAAGGATGCTTTTGGAAGGCATTTGTATGTTATTGAAAAGAACTTGCCTTTCGAAGGAGATCCTTTCATAGAAGCTATATCGACACCCTCGAAAGGGTGCTTTTGAATGAACTCTGTCATTTAGAACTCATTTTGATCCCTTCGAAAGGGGTGTGTTATAGCACCCCATATTTTTAGTAACATTATTTAGGATATTTAATTAGCTAATAAAATAAAATAATGTAAGGTGATTAATGGATTGAGATTTGTGATTAATAGGGGCAGCCGTGCTATGTTAATGAGTAAATCAAAATAAAATAACGTGAAATAAAATAGATAAAGGGTTAGGAAGTACGTAGGGGCAGAATGGGAACTAGGAAAATCATTATACCCTAAATAATGTTACTAAAAATATGGGGTGTTACATCTGTAATGTTAAATCATCATTTGTTAATATAAGCTGTTTCAAAGTCTTTTGAAAGGGTTCTTCTTTCGATTGACCCAATTTCAATGCACCATTAGGGGTTGATGATTTATATCATTAACATTTTGGCACTAGAAGGAGGGCTCAAACCTCTGTCCTTATTCTTTCCTTATAAACTAATTATGGAAAGTTTTATTTGTTGTAGGAAAATGAAATCAAAAAGACTCAACCGATTGGATGAAGAAGTGATGCATACAATAGTTCTAGAGGAAAATATTGCGCCAAACTTCAACTTAGAAGGCGCTATGTTAGGACGAGTGTCAACTCCAGTGCAGCATGATGATAACGCAGCTATGATAAAACATTTGGAGCAACGGCTGCTAGAAATGCAAGAACTTCTTGAAGCATCCCTCACTCAGAAATCATCTAAAACCGCTAAGCCATTAACAGGGGATGAAGTAGTCTCCCTAAGGAGGAATCTGAATGCTTACACATTCGAGGACAAGGGCAAGACTGACTTGACAGCATCAAAGAAGTAGGAACATTGTGCAACTAAAACTGATCACCAGGGAAGAATGCAAGACAAATCTTTAGAGCAGTCAGGAAGCTCGACCTCAAAGGAGTATAATCCAAATCGAAAAAACTACCATAATACTGAAGTATACATGAAGGACATGGCACAAAAAGCTGTTAAAGACATCCTGAACGCTAAAGGGAAAAGAGCTTTAGATGAGCAAGTGAGTGATAACGATGGTGTAGCTCTGTTCATTGACGAAATCATCTCAACAACAACTCCATCTCATGTTAAGGTTCCTTCTATGAAATATCATGGCACCACTAATCCTAATGACCACCTAATGGCTTTTGATAGCTAAATGGCCCTTTATAATGCTTTGGAGGCAGTGCGATGCAGATTATTTCACGTAACACTTCAAGGGACTGCTGCAAAATGGTATTGCCAATATCGAGAGAAAACTATTTACTCATGAAAACAATTCTGCTATGAATTCTCTGCTCAGTTTGCATGTGCAAAGATCCAAAAATTGACTACACCACTTTGGAAAACATCAAGCAAAGGTAAAGTGAATCATTGGGTGATTATCTCAAAAGATTCAATATAGAGGCTTTAAAGGCCAAAGATATGAACGATGGAGATAAGGTAATTGCAGTGCATTCAGGATTGATAGAAAACACGCCATTTTGGAAAAAGCTCTTCGTACATGGATGAATTTTTTTATAGGATTTTCATTTTCAAGCTGATAAATTCATTCGAATGGATGAATTATACTATGCAAAAAGGAAAATTAACCCCGAGATGGAAATTGGAAGATTTGGATTCGATCGAGGACAAAAAAAGTAAAGGTGGGAAGACTCCAGCTGTGACGCCCCACCTCTATACCCACGCTAGGCAAGGACACTACGGGGTAATGCCATCAACTAGCGTGGAGAATAAGGCTGTTGAGGAGTGACCATCCGTGTAATTGCTTTGTGCGAGCACCGATATGCCAGATAAAGTATAACATGCATTTCATCTCAAGAGGAAATCCGGCATGCCGACACAAACTCAAAGCTACTACACAGTGGCTATATATAATCTTCGGAAACAAATATAGAAATAAACATAACATAAATCAGTCACAGATAATTCATATCACATAGGCGGAAATAGATATGAATATTACATTTCAAAGTGTACATCAGAGTAGTGGTCTATCAAGATCCACAATATCACAAAGGAACAGATACAAGTGCAAGACAAAAATATGTATACATCAAGAACTACTAAACTAAAGTAGTTAGCCAAAAAGGTCAGATGATGGTCCCAGATAAGAAGACATGAGGAATCACTTGTAAAAACTCAGTCTGACCCGAGTATTATTTAAGAAGAAAATAATAAACGGATCAGTCTAGATATAATTATCAGATAAAAAGGAGATATAAGAAGAGATATATTATTAAAACTAACTAAAAATGCCATACTACGACTAGTATACATTAGAGAATCACGAAAGTCATACAAAATCTCAAGAATCTCATAGCATCAAAAAGAATGTCATATTCTTTATTTAATTCACCAAGCCACAATAAATGACATACATATCAATGCCAACTGAAAAAGGTGGTGAAACATAAATTCCAGAAATCAATAATTAGAAATCCAGAAATCACAAGAAAAGGATGGCCAATCCCAAAAACTGGACATCGACGCACCTAGAGAGACACGCCCCATGCTCAGTTGAACATTGATGAACCTTGAAAGATACGCCCCATGCTCTAGCATCGACGCACCTAGAAAGATACGCACCATGCATAAATAAACATCGATGCACCTAGAAAGATACACCTCGTGGAATGTCTAACATCGATGCATCTGGAAAGATACACCCCACGCAAAGTCGAACATCGACGCACCTGGAAAGATACGCCCCATGCATAGACGAACACCGACGCAACTAGAAAGATATGCCCCATGTCCCGACTTATTGAGCCGATTTCTCCACGAAGTAAACAAACATCGACGCACCTAAAAAGGTACACCCCATGCATAAATAAACATCGACGCACCTAAATAGGTACGACCCATGCAAGAAATGAGACGAAGCTCAATAAAATGAGGAACCGTCCTCCACGTAGGCAAAGAGACATCGCACATTGCTAGTCAAAAACATAAAATGATCATCATTGATCATCAAGAAGTGTCAATTACAATAAGCTAGTAAATATATGAGTTTAGCATCATGTCCCATAACCACTAGCTTAACTTAAATATTTGCGAATAAATTGTAGATCTCCACTAGAAAATTGTCATAAGAGATTCAATCGAACAAGTCCCAGAATTAACCAACAAAGTAAACGCAAGCGTTTCATACCACTTGTTTTACTAAGTCGTTTAATTAGATTTCTCATACGAGTGAGGCAAAGGTTTGTATATGCTAGTAGATTGTAAAATGGTTGAAGAAAAGAGCTTTGTAAAAAAATAGTTTTGAAATCGCTTTGATGAAAGGTTTGGATATTTACTACTAGTATTGAAACCTTTATATTTTTAAAGTGACAAATCATAGAAATGATTGTAGAAACAATCAATCATAAAAATTCACATACGAAGACGTGAATTAATTCCAATAAATCGGTATCAAATCCATCAGAATGGATATTTCCAAAAATTCCAAATAGAAGTCATCAAAGTCGAATAATTGATAGCATCAACTAGGAATCAGAACAAATCGATAAAAATTGGAATCACAAGCAAAAATAGGCAAAAATAGGTGGCTCACTGAGTTCATTCGACTGGACCAGAAACTAAAATTTTTAATTTCCTGCAGTCAGTCGACTGGCCTAAAAATCCAGTCGACTGATTGCAGGGAAACAAAGGACCCGAGCCTCTAAATTTTGCCTTTGGAATGCCTATGTGCTACAGCCAGTCGACTGAATTTCAAGACCAGTCGACTGACTGGCACGAAGGCTGTTTTCTTAGTCTATGAAATGAAGATGCAATCTTCTTCAAAATGCAACCGGGCGAGCAACGGACACTAGGGATTTACGTCAATCGACTACCCGACCCTATAAGCTTCTCGATGCATCACCGAAAATTTGTTCAAATATCCATAGAAGGATTTTCATAGAATTTGCTTTCAAAACACCAAAAGTTGGAATATAAACCAAATCAATCCAAACCAAAAGCAAATGCACATGAATACTTGTTAGGAATTCATACCCAACGTTCAAAGATAGTTATAGACCTAGATGTGAGATTAAGAATCTCACCTTTGAACCCAAAAACAATGAATGAGAAGCTTGAAGACAAGGGAAGATCAACCACACTTCAATCTCACACAAGAAGCTTGAACCTAAGCTTAAAAGAGAAACATTTCCCAAATTAGGTTTAGGAATTTTCTAAAATCAAAGAGAGAATGAGTTGGAGAAGAAGAAGGAGATACTTACCAATGGGTTCTCTTGAGTTTGGAGCTAGAAATTGATTTGCAAATGGAAACTAGGGTTTTGGATTTCTGTTTCCCATTCTCTTCCACCACTTTTGCTTTATAACTGAAAAGAGGAGGAAGTGAGAGTGAATGGGGAAAAGTGGTTCAGATTTGGGTGTTAAGTTGGCTAGTGGGCTGAACCCAAACCCAAACCCAAAGCCCTAAGTGAAAAGTAGCAAAATTCTACTATCTCCAAACATATCGAATTTTATACTCAAAAAGGTCGCAAACGGCCTTTTGAACTCAATGGAAGTGGTCTCGAGTCCTAATTCGGCTGTTTGCAACAAGTAGCTTTTCAGACTAAAATCCGACGAACGATGAAATACTTAAATAAAATATTTAAATATTCAATCGATAAATATGCGGGTTGTTACACCAACATACATCCAGTTGCTTTTAATAAACCTTTATATCTACACCACAACTAGAGAAAATGTTAATTTCCCAACTTCAGTCAAGGCTAAGAACTTCCTCGAGTAGAGAAAAGAGGATGATTATTGTGCTTATCATAAGATGAATAGCCATAAGACAGACGAGAGCCCAGTGCTTACTGGAATTATTCAAAAGTTGATCCATGAAGGACATCTGAAAGAGTTTGTCCAAGATAAATAGAAAGCACCATGAACTGACAATGGACCTTAAAAATTCCCTAGTAATGCTGTGAAAGTTTTAGAGGATGATGATCCATTGAATTTAGGTCCACCTTTGAATAGGATTGATAGGATTCATGGGGGACCGCATTTAGTGGGAAACAGTAAGGGAGTTAGGAACAAATATATCAAGGAAGTTATACAAGGACTGTTTTCTTTACAGAAAAAACCCTTGCTTGAAAATCTGTGACTTAATATACAAATGCCAAATCTTATCATCACTCCACAAGAGCTAAAGAAAGGAATCCGTCATCCCCATAATGACCCCTTTATGATCACAGCTCAAGTTGGGCTTTCCATAGCATCCAAGATTCTAGTAGATACCAAAAGCGCGGTTAGCATCATCTTCAAGCATGCTTTCGATCACATGGGCATTCCAAAGATAAACTAGAGCCTACTCTTGAACCTATCTTGAGTTTAATAATAAGGGGTCGACACCGATAGAGCAAGTAAAGCTACTGGTACATATGAACCTGCTACCATGCTACAAAACTATTGAGACTCTCTTTATGATCCTTGATCAGCCTTCATATCACAATGCATTATTTAATTGCCTGCGCTGAATGATGTGGATGCTTTTGTCTCACCAAAATACCTGATGGTAAAGTCCTTGACTAAATGGGGTTGGGATACTATTCGAGATAAATAATTTAGCTCCTACGAAATGTATTTTGCAAACTCGATTAATACAAAAGGGAATGCTCTTCTTACTATGAATCTTCTACTATTTTTCAACCTTTGGATGATGGATTTTTACATCTAACATTCGAAGAAAAAATAAGGTCTAATATAATGAACAAACATGTGCTTGAAAGGTACATCTCACCTGGAGGGAAGAGGAAGAGGACCGAGGCTAGCTGTGTAGAAGAAGGTGAGATCATCATGGAACTGGATTGCCAAAGAGAAATGGAGAGGATAAAGCCTACAGAGGATCTTGAGGATGCATGTATAAATCCAACTGATACAACCAAAATAGTCAAAGTGGGAATAGAGTTAGAGAACAACTTAAACGAAGACTTGATTCAATTCCTTAAAGCTAGTAAATAAGTATTTGCATGGACCCATTCAGATATGGTTAGGATTGACCCATCAGTTATATTCCTCGCATTAAATAATGATCTAAGTGTGACACCAGTCCGACAAAAGAAGAGGCAGTTTGACAAAGTTTGATCTGATGCCTTGAAAGAAGAGGTCAAAAAGCTACTTGAAAACGATTCATTTGAGAAGTTTTTTTTTATCCAAACCGGCTGGCAAACCCTGTGTTGGTAAAGAAATCGAATGGCAAGTGGAGAACCTACATCGATTACACTGATCTGAACAAAGCACGCTCAAAAGACTGTTATCCGTTACCCAGAATAGACTAGTTAGTTGATGCGACTGACGAACACAAGCTATTACCTCTCATGGATGCTTATTTAGGATATAATCAAATTCTCATGTTCACGCCAGACGAAGAACATACAAGCTTCATTACCGATTAGGAAACTTTATGTTATAAAGCAATGCCTTTCGGACTAAAGAATGTAGGAGCTACTTATCAAAGATTAGTCAACAAAATGTTCAAGGAACAGATTGGTCAAAATATGGAGGTTTATGTGGATGGTATGCTAGTAAAGTCCTATGAAGCTAAGAGTCACCTTAAAGATCTTGAAGAAATGTTTGAAGTATTATGAAACTAAATCCTCAGAAATGTTCTTTCAATGTTCATTCCAGAAAATTCTTAATTTACATTGTTTGTGCACAAGGGATTGAAGCCAGTCCTGACCAAATCCAAGTTATCAAAGACATGGCCAAGCCCAAAATAAGTAAAGACGTAATGAGTTTCAACGGTAGAATTGCATTTTTGAGTAGATTCATCTCCAAGGCAACTGACAAATGCATCTCATTCTTCAATGTAATCAAGAAAAGAAATAAATTTGAGTTGGGAGAAGACGGTAAGAAAGCCTTCCAAGAATTAAAAAATCATTTTGAAAAGCCACCAACATTATCCAGTCCTAAGAATGGAGAACGCTTATACTTATATATGGCAGTCTTAGGACATGCGGCTAGTTCGGTTTTAATTAGAAAAGAAAATGAAACTCAGCTTCCCATTTATTATGTGAGCAGATGATTGAAGGGTGCTGAAGTTCAATATCCAATCATGAAAAAGTTGGCTTATCATTTGATACTTATAGCACGGAAACTCAGAGCATACTTCCAAGCACATTTGATCAGAGTATGACTAACTTTCCGCTCAAGCTGGTTTTCAATAAACCTGAGAGTTCAGGTAGGCTAGTAAAATAGGGAACTGAACTTGGCTAATATGACATCGAATTTTAGCCACAAGAAGCAATCAAAGGGCAATCATTAGCATATTTTATCAATGAATGCACAGGCATTGTTAAAGAGCAGCCAGATAAAGAAAAAGATCAAAAACCCATATGATAAATATTTGGGGATGAAGCACCAAATGAGAAAGAAGCCAGAGTTTATGCCATAATCACACCAGATGAACATCGCTTACACTATGTGATGAAGCTAGGATTTCCTACAATAAACAACATGGCTGGTTACGATTTGATGGTGGCCGGACTAACTCTAGCCTTACAACTCAAGATCCCACGAATTCAAATTAGTAAATCTCAACGAATGGTAAATTAGATAAAGCATATATATCACACTAAAGATGTTAGACTATCCCTATATGTTAAGAAGGTTCCTGAAATGCTTACCCTATTTGAAGATTTTTCTATACACCAAGTCCTAAGGGAAGATAATTCTCAAGCAGATTCATTAGCAAAATTGGCTAGTTCAAAAGGAGCCCTAGAAATCCGTATTGTACCAGTAAGGTATCAAGCCAGTCCCGGTATTGAAGAGAAAATACTCAAACTAGGGAAAGAACTATTATTTTTAACCATATCTCAAGCCATGACACAAGAAAGAGAAGGTAGAGAAATTGATGAAGAAATTCCATATAAAGAGCCCCTTCATCCAAGAACAGATAAATGCTACAAGAACACTTGGACGACACCTATTGTAGAATATCTTACCAATGGAATATTACCATCTAAAAAAAAGAAAGCTAGGAGAATCAGGCGTCAAGCTCCGACCTTCACTATAATGGATGGAATTCTCTACAAGGATATGCTCTTCCTTACTTAAGATGTGTAAGTTCTTAGGATGGGAAAAAATTACTAAAAGAAGCACATGTAGGATTTTGTGGATACCATTCAAATGGGATAAAGTTGGCTAAGAAACTAATAAGACAAGATTTCTATTGGCCTTAAGTGACTAGTCAACCTATAGATTACGTAAAGAAATACGAAGGGTACCAAAAATACTCATAGATTCTTCGTTTACTATCAAGCCAATTAACTCCGATCTTCAGTCCATGGCCCTTTAATGTATGGGGAATCGATTTGAATGGACCATTGGAAATTTCTAAAGGAGAGGCAAAGTATGTTCCAATTGCCATTGATTACTTTACTAAATGGGGAGAAGCAGAACCACATCCTAAAATCACTTCTGGGAAAGTACTAAGATTTTTTATTAAGAACATCATCACTAGATTTGGGATCCCTTACAAGATTATATCAGAAAATGGAACACTATTTGAAAGTGAAGAGTTTACTCAATTTTGCCATAAGAATGGAATCTTCAAAAGCTTTTCTTTCGTAGCACACCCAATGGCTAATGGAGTCGTCGAAACAGCCAACAAGACTATTAAGACCATCTTGAAAAAACAACTAATAAGGCCAAAGGAAATTGAGTGGAAGAAATACACTTCTACCCTAGGCATATCGTACATCCACCAAAACTCCTATGGGTCATATCTCTTACTCTTTAACATACGGATGTGAAGAATTATTGCCAATTGAAATTGAAATACCTTACCATCGAAGAATTGGATAAGTGTTCGATCCAAACCAAGAGTTAAAGAAAGAATCATTGGATTTCATACATGAACTAAGAGAAGAAGCAATTATTCGAACTGTTAAGTATCAAAGAAGAATATCAAAATACTACAACTCAAAAGTAATGTAAAGATAAGATCATTTCAAGAAGGAGACCTAGTGCTTCGAAGAGTGATAGTAAACACTAGAAATCCTACAGACGGGCCATTAGGACCAAACTGGGAGGGTCCTCTAATTATGTGCAAACTAATTCTTACAGGAGCTTACAAATTATGTCGACCAGATGGCAATATGGTTCTAAGAACATGGAACGCAATACATTTGCAACTGTATTTTCCAAAATTGGATGAATAAAGCGCCTCTTTTTTTAAGAAAATCTACATGATTGGGAGTAGAATTCTCCTTAAACTTGGAAACTACCTTAAATAGTTATAAGCCTTTGTTCTTGCCAAGATGGCCAGGTCAAAGCGCCTCCTGGAAGGAGATCAGAGTGATCCTTTATCCACGCCACGCTATGACTAGGTTAAAGTATTTATAAGCCCTTGATTGCGCCATGCAAAAACCAGATCAAGGCGCCTCCTGGAGGGAGGACTGAGTACGCCGTTGAACACGCCACACTATGGCCAGTTCAAGGCACTGACCAGCCTTCAGTCCCACCTATAAGGCATGGCTGAAGCACCTCTTGGATGGAGGATGGAGTAATCCCTTGATCCCGCCATACCATGGTCTGGTCAAGGCACAAGACAAGCCCTCAGTCCCGCCTATAAGGCCTGACTGGAGCACCTCCTAGTGGGAGGTTGGGTAAGTCTTTGGGTAATGCTTGTGGATAAGCTAACCAAGCGCACTGGACAACAATAGACTAAGATGTCTAAGCCCGAGGGATAGCACAAAGCATTAACAATATACGAAGCCTAAAGGATGGCATATTTCGAAAGAATCAGGTACCTGGAACCAAAAAGGTAACACAAGGAAAAATATTCAAACGATCAAAGTCCAAAGAGTAGTGTAGAAAAAAAGGCTCATATGAGAATTTCTAAACTTTCCTTCTTATTATCAAGAACGGATTTCTTATATTCTACTACTTTCAAACGATAATTCCCAGATTACTTTCATTATTAGATATGAATTTATGGCCTTTGGCTAATTTCATGATTTCTAGATTTCACTTATTAATATTTGAATCTAGGTTTTGGGTATTTTTCTATTATTTTCCAAACTTCACTCATTAATACCCGTTCTTTGTTTTGGGTCTTCTGTCACTGGTTTCAAGACCTCAATTATGGATTTCTATTCTTCTACTAATTTCCAAATAATAATTTTTGGGTCTCTCTTACTAACACCCGAATCTGCGTCTTGGGTCTTCTTCTATTAACTTCTAGACTACACTTATCAGTGCTTGTGTCTGGGTTTTACGTCTTCTACTATTTCCAAATAAGGGTTTCCCGACTCCTATTATTTGTCCCCAAATGAGAATTCTTGGTTTTCTATAACTTATTTCCAGATGATGATTTTTGGGCTTTTGTTATTACCAGACGATTGTTCTTGGTCTTCTATCAGTTATTTCCAAAAAAGGATTTCTAAACTTTTATTATTAATGCTAGATTCGGATTTCTAGCCTTCTATTATTAATTCCATAATTAGATTTCTGGTATTCCATTAATATAACCAAAGACGAATTTTTAGTCTACTATAATCATTACCAAAGTTGATTTTCAAGACTCCTATTATTGTCAAACAAGAATTTTCAGTATTTAATCATTCCGGACAGTGAATTTTTCATCACTTATTATCTTCAGATGATGATTTATCAATTTCCATTATTCCCAAATTTAGATTTTTGGAATTCTATTTCAAAAATTCTAATACTATCTCCAACAATATAGACAAAATACCAAGCATATACTTACATAAATTTCAAATTAATAATAAGAAACGTTGTCTACTTTGTACTTTGTAGGAAAATAAGATTGATAAGGAAGGCCTTTGAGCTTCTTTCCTACGGGGGGGGGGGGGGGGCAAATGTTAACCATAAAGTTCATTCAAGAACATTGGTATAAAACAAGGCTTTCAAAGGTATCAAAAGAAGGGTTCTACAGGTGTTAAAAAAAGGCTTGCGAAAGAATTATAGAGGCTTCGCAAGAGTTTAAAAAAGGGTTCTGCCATGGTTCAGAAAAGGGGTTTCGAAGGCATTGAAGTAGCTTTCGAAGAGATTGGATTAGTGTTGTAAGCGTTCGATGCTTCCACAGAAGATGAAAATAAGGAACTCTTCTAGCATTATCCCTTCCACATAAATCAAACCTTTAGAAATGATTGATTACGCCACTATCTACCTTCCGCAGAAGAATATTCTACCTACACTTCCTATTCGAAAGCATGGATTTGCAAAGACTAGCCTTTCAAATCGGTTAAACCCTTCCACAAGGATTAGAAAGGATTCATATAAGTTAATATTGCTTCCACAAGCATCAAAAGATGAGCTTTCGCATTAATCAAGGGGATTACTTTCGAAAGCTACAATCTGCAACCATCATCAGTCCATCAAGAAGCTTCTTCCATTATAAGTGACCATGCACAATGACCTTTCTGCCACCACTAAATCCTTTCAAATCAATCCAAATTCCCTTCCACACTTGTACAAACAACAACCTACCATATTAGCACTAGTTCTCAACAGCAATGAAGAGGTTCAAGAAGACTTCAATTATGTTACAACCCTTTCGAAACTAAGAAAATACCCTTTTGATAGTGACGAAAGGCTCTAAAGATGCATATAAGTGGTGCAGAAACTGATTCGATACCCAATGGTGGAAGGAAGATTCAAGTGCTATGAAAGCTTAAACAAAGAAAGCAGAAGCACCTTAACATCAATGACAGTGAAAGGTTGGTGAAGAGACCATTCGACAACTTCGAAAGGATGGATGTAGAAGGGTCTAACACGCATGTATAAATATGACCCTAGGGATCCAAGTTCAAGATCAATTTTTCATTCATGCATTTCTTTGTCAAATCGAATTGTAACCCTAAATCAAATTGGGGATAAATTCTATTACTTGTGATCCACTTATGAGAAATAAAAAGAGAGGATGCATGGACTTGATATTAATTTCGAACATGAGAATAATCATCTCGGCCGTTAGCTTGTCTAATGACCAATCGTACATGAAACAAACTTATCTTAGCATATGCTACGCTATAGAACCTACTTGGATATCTTGACTTTAAAGCATATTATCATTACATCCAAAGCCCTTGTGGCACCAAAGTAACGTGATGATGATAATTCAACATTATTGAGTCCATTGGACTTATGACATTTATCCAAAATATGAATCCACTCTTTCCTCAAATATATACACATCGAGTTTTGAATCATTCCAAAAGGAATTGGACTTTTGAAGGGGCTCCTCATGTCCATCAAATCAACACCTTTTAAAGGATGCTTTTTGAAGGAATTCGCATGCTTTTGGAAAGAACTCGCCTTTCGAAGGAGATCCTTTCAAAGCATTTGTATTGACACCTTTGGAAAGCTGCATTTGAATGAATTCTCTCATTTAGAACTCATTTTGATCCTTTCGAAAGGGGTCAGTGTATAGGATAGTAATATCAAATCACCATTTGTCAATATAAGCTGTTTTAACGTCTTCCGAAAGGGTTCTTCTTTCGATTGACCCCAATTCAATGCACCATTAAGGGTTGACGATTTATATCATTAACAATTTCATGATTTAAATTCAAAAACACAAATAAAGATTAATTATCCATAATTAAACTTAATTAATTTGGTAATTAACAATAGGATTGTCACATTCCTCATACTTCCTTTGCTAACATTGTGCCTGTATGTATGTATACTTGTTTGTCTCCTGTGCTTACTTCTTATGGATCGAAAGTAAGGTGGCTCAAGTGCCTCCGATGTCCTTTAAGTAAACACAAAGACTTATCTTTTTACGCATAAGATAACATAAGCAAATATAACGGAAGCAATGGTTATCCAAACCAAATAAACTTTTCTTTTATTAGAGTTGCCAACCCACATCTTTAAGGGGTAGGTGGAAGCTATTGTTGGCACACTTTTAGGTAGTCACCTAGTGCTTCTAGCAAGTAAGGAAGCATTGAGTGGCTTGTGCATACTCACCAGAGCAATACTATGGATGCCTGGTTCGGAGTTACGACATGGATAATTGTGCTGCCAGGGCACTACTGCCCCATCCCACTAGAAGGGTAGGAAAAATAATTGGCAAATGAATTGGAACCACAATGGAGTGATCCCACCATTGGTTCATCAATGCCTCCGATAAGGAAGGAAGCATTGAGTGGCTTGCGTATTCTCATGGAGCAGCACTACGGATGCTTGGTTTGGACGTACGACATAGGTAACTATGCCACTAGAGCATTACTACCCCATACCACTAGGTGGACGGGTAGCATCATGGGCGAATGAATTGGGACCACTGTGGAAGTGATCTCTCTATTGGTTCGTTGATGACTTCGGTGAGGAAGGAAATGCTAAATTTATTGTGCATTCTAACAAATTGGCACTATGGGTGCCTAGTTCGGAGGTACGATGTCGGTAACTTCACCGTTAAGGCACCAATGCTATGTCCTAACAGGAGATTGCGCGGCATCATGGGAAAACGAATTAGGACCACTACAGAGGTGATCACACTATCAGTTCATCAATGCCTTGGACGAGAAAAGAAGCATTGTGTGGCATGCGCATCCTCATCGAGTAGCACCATGGATGCCTAGTTTGGAGTTACTATATAGGTAACTGTGTCTCTATGGCACCAGTTCCCCATCCCAATAAGGAATGGGTAGCATCATTGGTGAATAAATCAAGACCACTAAGGGGGTGGTCTACTATCGGTTCACCAATGTCTTTGGCGAGGAAGGAAGTATTGAACGGCTTGCGCGTTCTAATAGAGCATCACTAAGGATATCCGGTTTAGAGTTACGATGTAGGTAATTGCATCGCCGAGGCACTCATGCTTCGTCCCACTAGGAGGACAAGAAGCATCATAGATGAAAAAATTAAGACAACTATGGGGGTGGTCTCGACATTGGTTTGTCAATGCCTCCAATGAGGAAGGAAGCATTTAATGGCTTGTGCATCTTCATGGAGCAACACTACGGATGCTTGGTTCAAAGTTATGACATAGGTAACTGTGCTGTCAGGGCACCAGTGCCCCATCCTATTAGGGAGATAGGAAGCGTCATGATGAAAAAATCAGGATCAATGCAAGGGCGTTCTGGCCATTGTTTCATTGATACCTCCAACAAGGATGTAAGCATTGAATGGCTTGTGCATCCTCACGAAGAAGTTTTGGGAATTTCCTGATTGTAGACATGGGTTTTAAGACCCAAACTTATCAGATAGCCATAGTTATAAGGTCCTCGGAAATGGAAGGGGTATGGATAAGTTGATTCTAGTTGATTAGTCCTATTATTAATGAAATTATGAGTGCTCAAAGACGTATTGTTTTACATTCCATGCATAAAAGGAGTTGATACAGGATCTATTGCCTTATAACCGAGGTACCATTTTATAGCCTTATAATAGTGGCTCATACAACTTTATACATAATATGCCTAAAGGAACTCTAGGTTCCATGTGCAGACGCATGAATGCCATCAAGTTGTGAGAGGTAGTAGGCTCCAATGACTAGTGAGGCACTAACTACGTCGAGCCTTCCCAATTTTGCCCCAGAACTCCCTCAACTAGGTTCTTGGTGTTGTTAAAGATGCGGCATAGCACTAAGTCCTCTACTTTGAACTGGTGGAGCTTTATACTTGCATTTTAGTGCTTGGCTATTTTTTTGTATGCTTCCACACCCGGTTCAGCCACCACTCATTTTTCTTCTAAACCATCTAGTCTGAGTTCGAGCAACTCCCCATTTGCTTAGGGTCATGATTGAGACACCTTGGAGATGTTATGTTGACCTCGATGAGTAGCATATCTTCATAACTATAGGCCAAGGACAAAGGAGAGTTCCTAATTGACATGCAGCCAGTTATGCGGTATGACCAGAGTATGAGTTGTAGGTCCTCGACCCAGTTTCCTTTGGTCTTTGTGAGAAGCTTCTTTGATATTGCCCTGATTTATTTGTTTACGGTCTCAACCTACCTAGTTGCCTATGGAGGGGTGATTGAGAAAAACCACTTCTCTATTTTGTTCTGCTCATAAAATCCTAAAAAGAGTCCACTCTCAAACTGGGCAATATGGTAAGTTACGATCTTCTTCAGGAGTTCAAACTGGCACACGGTGTTCTTGATCAAGAGTCGAGGACTTTGGGCATGATGACCTAGTGAAAGGCTCTGCCTTAACCTATTTTGTAAAATAGTCTATAGCAACTATAGCATAGTTGTCCCTGCCTTTTGCATTTAGGAGTTTTCCTATCAAATTTATCCCCCATGCATCAAATGGTCAGAGGGACGTCATAGGAGTCGGAGTATTTTGTCTAATACCCCATAAAAATCAATAAGAAATTAAATAATAAGAAATTAAATAATAAGAAAAGCATTAATAATAAGGCTAAAATGGAAATTTTGTAAATGTCGAAATTTGGACACGAAACTTGTATCATTGTGTTCGTGGCAATTTACTGATCAATTTCTATATATAAAGTTTTGAAAAGAAACTCGAATGAAAATATTAACATTTTAAGTTTTCAGATTCAAAATAATTTAAAAGGAATTTGAATTCAAATTCATATTTAATTCCAAAATTTGAAATTCAAAAATTAATGGTAGGTAGACTTGGGGGTTAAGTAACTTAAAATTAACGTAATATTAATTATGGAATTAAAATAAATTAAACAACAACAGAAATAGCATTCCTAAAATACAGCTCGACCACTGCCTAAGGATGATCGACCACTAGCTGTCGACCGTTTAGGTATGACCAAGTGACCGGTGGTCATGGTGGCAGCTAAGTTTTCCACACCATTAACACTTCGGATTTCAATATTTTAAACTGACTTACATTCGAAGGTTTTAGTCCCCTTTACTTTTATTCACAGTTTTTTTTAGGAACCAAGCGAAGCTTTATTAGTCCCTTCTTCAAAGATTCAAAAATTATCTAGGGTTTCAGGTAAGATAGTTAGGTGTTTATTGTTCAATTTCTAATTGTATTCTCCTCCAATCACCAAATTTCTGAATCTAATTCAAATATGATCCTCTTGTTGTATATTTCTATAATGAGAGATTTGAAGTGGGCATAAACAAATCCAAGAGGAAGAGCTAAGGACATTTTGTGAGTGCAAATCTTAGTTTTCCTATTCTAGTTATTGCATAGTATAACTTGGATTTGATATATGCCTTGGGGAATTTTGTTCACGAAAACATCGCACAAAAACCCCAAAATTCTCCTAAAGAAAAATATAAATTCTTAAGTTAGAATCCTAATAATTATATATATTAAAATAGTGGAATTGTTATATATCATTCCTCTTCTTATCTTTTTCTTTGGATCAGATTAAGAGTTTTGAAATGAAATAAGATAGGGAATGATGTGTAAGGTACGTATTCCTTTATTCAAAGTTTGCACTGCCCGTTTCTGCAATTCAAATAGAATTTCCCTTTTCAATTCTATGCAAAGAAGTTGAATGGAGCATAAAAGGATCTATATGTCAATATCTAGTCATAAAATTAGTGCAAAATCATGTTAAAGTCGGGCCCAGAACAATAGATAGTATATCTAAAATGCTGTCTTTTCTTCGGGAACGTTTTTTAAGTGCTGCAAATTCATTTTTATACATCTCTGTGCTTTGAAACACTATAGAGTTTTGGAAACATTTCACAGCATTTGGTAAATGCTGCAGTTTCCGTTTATAATGTTTTGAATATATTTTACAGCAAAAACTTTTTACAGCATTCTGTAAATGCTGTCTTTTCTATTTGAAACTCTAAACTATGTAAAAGTAATTTTTAAATTATGTATTTTTCCCAACTCTTTTTAGAAGTTATTTTCTAACTTATACTATAATATTTTGAAATTAATGTTTAGATAATTTTTTAGTAATTAATTAAAATTTAAAAATGAAAGAGGCCTTAATATAACACATGTTTATTTTAGTTTTTCAATCTTTGTTATTTTATTGAATATTTCATTATGATATTTTTTTAAAGGTGTTTAAACAAGTTTCTAAATATTTTAACCAATAGTAATTTAATATATAAGTTTGAACTAGTAAGTTAAGTATTTTATAAACATGGAAGTTTGGATTCTTAAAAAAATTAATTTAAAAAAAATTAAACAAGGAGGGTATTAATTTTTTTAAATCCATATTTCTTAGCAATTTGATTTGGATATTGAATCTGATTGCTACCTTTCATGAATATGTTATAGTTTTAATATCATTTATTATCTTTGAACTCTTGTCCTTACTACTCTTTCAGTCTCATTCATTAGTTTCCTTAACCTAAGTCTAGTAATTGGTGTGTATTACCTTTGTTTGGTTGAAGTGATTTATAATAGTTTGATATATGTATACGTACACAATATATATACACATATGCTTGTCAATTATATATTACTTATCACTCATGTTTTATCTTATAATCTGAATATCTCTTACCGTAGTATATATATATTATCATATCATTCTGCATATTATTATTTTTACTTTGTTATCATTTTATTTCATATTACATATCATTATACGTTCTATTTCATACCACGTTTTATTGCATATTACATTATAAATTACAATGCATGAAATATCATAATCATTTGCAACACAAGTTGCACTTCATTCTGCATTTCATCTCATGCTACATTGCATATGTCATACATTTCATACTGCATTACAAACTACATATTGCATACAAGTATACATAACTAGTGTATTTTATTTAGAGGGAGTTTGTAGTATTGTCTTATAGTATAGGATTATTAGTTTTTGATTTGTTTGGTATGTTTTGATTGACTTGTTTGACTTGATTGACTTGATTGACTTGTTTGACTTGATTGACATGTTTGACTTGATTGATTTGTTTGACCTTATTGATTTGTTTGACCTGTTTGACATGATTAGATTTGATGTGTGTGTTGATTGGATTGTGTGAGATATACATATAAATATTATGTATTGAATAATTATAATATAATTATGTTAATGTCTTTCACATTCCATTTACTATGCTTTGTTCTAGTATTACTTTAAGGGGGAGTTTTATAGTTTTATGGTTTTAGGATGGTTTTTGTTGATGACAAAGGGGGAGAAATATAAAATAGAGTAGTTAGGGGAAGTTATAGTGAATGTGAAGTATATTTTGTAAACACAGGCTGTCATCATCAAAAAAGGGGATTGTTAGTCCTTGAGATGATGGTTTTGATGACAACAAACCTAGGACTTGTTATAAAATATAAATACTAACATTATAGTTTAGATATATATGTATATGCAGGATATACACATGCAGGTACCAAGAATGAAAATTGTATAGTATAGAGATTCAAGACTGAAGATATCAAGATTGAAGACTCGTGAGTATCAAGATATCAAGAGTTCAAGATTCCAAGAATACAAGATAAGTATCGAGTCTAGAATTATGTTAAAACTTCTTGAAAGCACTTACATCTTTATTCGAAATTTATTCATGAAATGGAATCCACTTTGAGCCTGTTAAAGGGATGGAACCTTAGTGGGATGGAATCCACGACAATATCTAGTGGAACATATAGTAGTCCTATTTTGATATCCACTAATTTTATGAAAATGCTTTTAAAAAATATATCTCTTATTTTAAATGTTTTCAAACCTTCTATTCAAAAAGACATCTCTCTTGTTTGAAATATTTTAGCCTCAAAATTATCTTTTTTTCCTAGAGAATGTCGACATCCTTCAAACCCCCATGTCGACATGGTGCCCGTTAAATTCAAAATTCAAATTTTCAAAAGAAGTGTCTATTTGTCGTATCCTTTCACGAATAGATATGGTTGTTGATTTTCTATAAATATTAGTACTTCTAAATGAATTTTTTATCAGATTTCACTTGTTTTCTTTCCTCTTCATCATCCACATTTATTCTAAAGAATCCTAAACTATACTCTGCCGAAATACCAGTGAATCAAACTTGATTATCTCTTGTTTGATTCTCTACCACTCTCTCTATAAGATCTCAGTGCTATTCAAAGTTATAGGATCTTTTGTAAATCAAATTGCTGTGGTTGAGCCTTGAAATCAATTGGGTGTGATTGTAGCCTCGGAAATCAATTAGGTGATCTTGTAGCCTTGTTAAATCAAGAGAGTTTCCCTGAACTCGAATACATGAGGGTGTACCTCGTAGCCTTGAAACAGAGGGTGTAATCTGGAAGATTATTTTGAAAAGAAATTCGCACACTTGTATAGGACCGGATGTAGGGTAAATCTGAACCAGTATAAAATCCTAGTGTGTTCTTTCCTTTACTGCTTTTATTTAGTATTTGCATCTATGTCTGATTCTGTGATTATATCTGTGTCTGTAAAATGCATTTGTTGGTGATTAAATTGCACAAGTTTCAAAAAGATTTAGAAAATCCACAAAACACTATTTACCCCCCTTTTAGTGTTATTCCCACCTTAAGATCCGTAATCCGCATTTCTCACACTAAAATGTTGGGGTTAGCAGTTAGGCACGGTATAGGATATCTCGGGGAGGGTCCACTTTGGATTTGAAGTACTAAGTGACTATCGTATGGTCCGCCTCTCCCATCAAAAGAAGTATTAAATGGTTCGGCAAGATTCTATGCAATGTCAGGTAGATAGCATTGGAGAGGAGTCCTCCTTAGGATAGGTATTAAATGATGGAGGACTTTCCTTGAACTATAGATGCGTGTGGATTGAATATTCATTGGACTACAGTTAAAGATGGGTTATTGGGTTGAAAGAGGTTAATGGTTATAGGATGCGTAAGACATATTCTTATTTAAATTATACAGCTTAAGTACTATTATAAAAAGGCTCGAGATTTTTATTCATCGAACATTGTTTTTCTAACTCCCTCCTCATTACAACATAGGTTGGGAAAGATGATGTGGACTTTTGAAGACGGTGGTGGAGACATAGACTTGTGGCAGGTGCTTATTTATCTATTTATGTTATTTCTGTATTTCTGATGTATCCATTGAGACATGATGCATTTTGAGCATTATGCTACGAATATTTAGTATTATTATGTGAGATTTTGATGTATGTCTTTTATATTTGGAATTTTAAGTAAATGAGTACTATTCTGATATTATATTTTATCCTTTCATTGTGAGAATCTAAATGTGTAGATAAATAGCTCTGTATTTTGTTCTTTGTATCAATTTTACCACCAACACCAGCTTTGGAATGGGTCTAATGTTAGATGGGTCTTTTCTGATTGAAAATTAGGCCCGTTTCAAGATGGGTTGCTACATTTGGTATCAGAGCTTAGGTTACCCGATCAATGGGGATAAGTATATGTATGAGTGACGTATTTATTATTTTTGAAAGTATTTTCAAAAACCTCACTATATAACTACGCACACACTAATTTTGAGCACACGCCTAACTTTATAAATCTCGACTATAAAAGTAGTTGCAAATATATTCCAAAAGGATGGAAAAAGCAATTATGAGTTGGGCTAATAGATAGAGTTGAATGTACACTCGTATCAGGCTACCCCATGGGGTGGTGGTCGTATCATAATGAGTGCGCCAGGAAGACCATGACCGTGACATATAGAAGCACCTCAAAAGTTAAATAGTGCTTGACTCCTTTGTTAGGCCTAGACTGTCTTATGATTTTGGATTTTGATGGATTGTCGACTGAAGACATACATTTCATCCAAATGGATGGGAGATAAAAACCTATATATTGTAAGCATCCACAAGTAATGAATGATCGTAGTGAAGCAAGATGTGATGAAGTAGTGGAGCAAGTTCCCACAAGAAGATATACATTAATCACCACAAGGAGATGACTGGACTTGTACGAAGATTGAGTAAGAAAGAAGCGAAGTTTAATAAATTGAAATCGATTTTTAAATCTAACCCCATGGGAAATAATTTGATAAAAGATTTTTGGAAAATTTCTTGAAATGTTTTGGATGATTTTTTTCAAAAGATTTATTGGCAAGTTGTTTTTTTCAAAGGTAAGGAAACTTGGAAATTTATAATTTAAAAAATTTTGCCGAGTTAAAAGTATTTGATTAAAAGGTTTTTGGTAAAGGGGGTTCTTCATTTTTAAAATTCTTAGTTTAAAATTTTGGTTGAGTAAATTTTTTTTCAGTTTAAAGCTTTTCGACAAAGGGATTTAGTTTTTTAAATAAATGTAAAATAGAGCATGGGTTGGACTATATGATTTTTTTTCCTATTTCATAAATTTGAAACTTTTTTTTAAAATTTCTTTCTAAAATAAGGGAATAAATGGAATGGAGCTTGATTAAAATGACGACAGAAGGGTAAGAATGTCCAATGATGTAGGTAGGAGGAATATTCTCATATAAGGAAATGCAAAGAGTAACAGTTGAAATAAATGGCTAAAGGAGTAGGCGAACGAACTGCGATGAGTCAATATCGGGAAATTTAGATAGTAATAGGAATAGCATAGGAAAATAGTAAGATAGAAATTATCCTTGTCCACCCCACTTTTCATTATTTAAAGTTATAGAAGATGTTTTTGGAATATGTATATGTATATGTATATGTATATGTATGCATGTGTATACTTAATTGGTATGATAATTATGTTTTTGAATGTTTTGGATAAAAGATCCTACATTTTAAAGAAGTAAGTTTTTGAGGTAAAAGTCTTTGAGAAGGGAAACTATTTTGCTGAGCAATTTTCGAATTTTTAAATTTAGGGCTAAGGATAAAGAGGCGAATGTTTTGAAAAATTGTGTCCGAATGCTTTTGAATTTTTTTGCTTTTGAGAAGTTGATCAATTGTTTTTATAATTTATTTTTCAGATGATTAATAAAAAATAAAATATGGTGTTTGAATGCTTTTGGGAATTTGATTCTTCAAATTGTTTTGCGAATTGGAAATTCTTTTGGAAAACATGTTAAAAAAATTGAAATGAGAAAACATTTGAATTTCAAATGCTACATACTAGCGTGGTGAGGGTTTCTAAGTCTATATTTTCAAAGATAAATGTTTTATATTGGGTACTTCATGATCAGGAAGTTTTTTTTATCAAGAATGGTGAAAACCAAACTAAATTTTCTATGGAGTAAATCCAGATCACTACCTAGGTAAGATAGGATTAAAGTTTCAGGATATGAATGGAATAGGAATAATATGCTGATCTGGAAATTTGAAATCACTCCTAAAAATGTAACTGTAGAATTTTGGTAAATTTGTAAAGATATTCCAAATCTATAATTCGGTTGTAAATCAGGTTGCCTTAGTTGACTTGAAATATGAATTTCTATATTTTGAATTATTAAAACGGGTTTCACAAATTATCCAATTCCAAAATATGTATAAACGCATGTCGTTTGAATTAACAAAAGATATACCAAAAAGGGACAGAGATGGGTAAGATATAGATATTCTTTTCCGTAGTTTACATTATTTATTTCAATGAAAGAAAAGAAATAATTCCTTGTAATTTCAAACGAAGCAAAGATCTCACTTTTTGTTAATTTATGAATTTTTTAAATGGTAATCCTTTTTGGAAAGATAACTCCGATAAATTAAAATGTGGATAGGAATGATCTCATCAAGAATGTCATAGTTAGAAATATGAATATATAAATACGTATAACCGTGCTTACCGATTAGAAATAAAATTATATAAATTGCATAATATATTACAATATCCGTATTAGTTATTAACAGCTTAATAATTATAGGACTAGGATTTATGGACATTAATTATAGATTTAATGGAAACAAATTTGTAATTAATAAAGAGTTAAAAGGAATTAATTAGGGACTGATTAAAGGAATTAAATTAGGACTGATTAGGGAATTCAGTACGGCATTTATGAGGATAAACAAGTTATCCCATAATTGGATACATTAACTGAAGTAATGAATGGACCGCATTTATTAGAAATCAAGAAGGAGAACTAAGGAAGGTAGGTGATAATTCAAGGACATGAGGAGTGTTAGGACCACGGCATCATTAAAACCCGTTGATGATGGATGAAAGCTTTCAGCAATTTTTTTTAGGGTTTTTCGGTTGTCATCGCTAGTTGGCTCTCTTAGGTTATTGGAAAACATACGATATGATACGAGACACGTTCTGATTTTATCACCATGTTGATTTTATGGATGGGATTAGACTACTACACAAAGACACACACACACATATAGATATATACACACACACATACATATGTATATTGAGAAATGGTGTATATAAGAAATTTCATAAAGACATTTAACTAGCGATAAACTATAGGTAATACTGGTTTAAGGATGTTGGGTTAGTAAATAGGAAAAAAGAATGCTTCAATCCCAAAAACTTTAGATTTTGGAAAAGATAAATTTTAGCTTGAGGAGTGACACCATTCAATCGTGACCATTCACCCCAGAGGAAATAAGATGTATATAGATATGAAGAGAATTCTCTATTGGTCAAAAGAAGAGGATTGCTGAATTTGTTTCCAAATATTTTACATGCCAAAGGATAAAGGTCAAGCAAGGAAAGCCCAGAGGATTGTTATTACCATTGGAGATTCTGACTCGGAAATGGAAGCATATATCAATAGACTTTATAGACAGATTCCCTACGAGTCAAAAGAGCAATAAAGCTATTTAGGTTATAGTAGATAGGCTCACTAAAAAGCACTCATTTTTATTCCCGATAGAAGCAATAGGACAACAGCATCTTTAGGGTAGAATTATTTTAAGGATGTAGTTCAACTTCATAGAATTTCGTTTAGCATTGTTAGTGATAGAGACCCCTTATTTATTAGTGAATTTTAGAGAAGTTTGCAGATAACTTTAGAAACTTTATTAAACCTTAGCATTGCTAACTACCCATAGACCAACGTTTAAACTGGAAGGGTGAATAGGATCTTGGAAGACTGGTTAAGAACTTGCATCATGGACTTTGAAGGACTTTGGAGGACTTTGGGAGCAGCACTTACCTTTAATAGAATTCACGTGTAATAATAGTCATTAAGTGACGATTAGCATGGAAGCTTTTAAAGCACTGTTCGGGAGGCCATACGAATCGCCAAATTATCGGTGGGAAATTACCGACAAAATTCTACTTGAACAACATTTAATTCGTGAGACTTCGAGAAAGATAGAGTTGATTAGGTTGCGAATGAAGGCCGCACAAGGTCTTCAGAAGTTATATGCGGATAAGTGAAGGAATGAATTAGAATTTAAGATAGGGGACATGGTATTTATTAGAGTTTCTTCTCTTAAGAAGGTTGTGAGGTTTAAAAAGTTGCTAAAGTTGGTACCGAGATTTGTTAGGCCTTTTTCAAATTTGGAAAGGACAATAAGAATTATTTATCATGTAGATCTACCAGATAAGTTGGCAGGAGTCCATGACGTATTTCACGTTTCGCAATTAAGCATATGCCTTCATAGCATAGTCCCGTGGTAGATCCTGATCAATTAGGAGACATTGATACAGAGCAAATAGTGCCCCATGCCACCACATGCATAGTAACACAAAACTAGAAAGCTCCACAACACAAAAATTAGGATGGTTTGACTACAAGGGGAGATAATATAGTAGAAAGCTCATGCAAACCCAAAGAGGAGATAATGACTTCTCATCTTGTGCTTTTCACTGCTAAACTTTCTCTCTTCAAGAATAGGTTTTGGTTGTATCGCGACTGCTATATTGGATGGTAGGATATGATTTCCATGCTTTTTACTGTCACTATTGCACTCATATTGATTTTTTTATGAAAACTTAGGATGTTTGCATACATGCCTATATATTAAGACACTTGCATTCATTCTAGGATTGAGATCACTTTTAGTATGTATGCATATATAATCACATTGCACTTTTGGTTGAGTATAGGTTATATGGATAACTTAGTTGTATAACATGGATGCTTAGTACGCATTATGCTGTCCATTCCTTAGGGATTTCAGAGACAAAGTCCTCTTAAGAGGAGAGAATGTAACATCCCGTAAAAATTAATTAGAAATGAACTAATAAGAAAAGAATTAATAATAAGGCTACAATGGAAGTTTTGTAAATTTTGGAATTTGGCCATGAAAGTTGTGTCGCTAAGTTCATGGTGATTTTCTGACCAATTTCACATATAAAGTTTTAAAAACGGACCTCAAACGAAAAAGTTATTGACGTTTGAAGTTTTCAAATTCAAAATAATTTAAATGGAATTCAAACTTAAATTAATAATTACTTCCAAAATTTGATATTCAAAAATTAATGGTGTCTAGACTTATGGGTAAAGTAAACATCAAAGTTAACATAATATTAATTAAGGAATTAAATATAAATTAAATGGAAATAGAAAGGGCATTTCAAAAATATGCCAACCAGTGTACCACTGCCTAGGTAGGAACGGTCGACCGGTGGTCATGGTGATGGCTAAGGTTTTCCATACCATTAACACTCCAGATTTTATTATTTTAAATTAACTTAAATCCGACAGTTCTCGTGCCTTCTAAACACTATAAATAAGAACCTAGCCCCCTCACTTTTATTCATAAATTATTTTGAAAACTAGGTGAAGCTCTATCAGTCTCTCTCTTTAAAGATACTGAAAATTTCCTAGGGTTTGAGTTAAGAAATTTCAGGTGTTTACTATGCAATTTCTAATTCTATTCTCCTCCAATCCCTAAATGTTTGAATCTTATTCATATTCAATCCTCTTGTTGTATATTTTTAGAAGGAGAGATCCAAAGAGATTTAAAGCAGGCGTAAACAAATCCAAAAGGAAGAATTAAGGACATTTTGTGAGTGGAAATCTTATTTTTTTTTCTATTTAAGTAATTGTATAATATAACTTGGATTTGACATACGCCTTGGGGAATTTTTTTTTGAAAACATCACACTAAAGCCCCAAAATTCTCCTAAAGCGAAATGTCAATTCTTAAGTTAGAATCTAAATTATTCTATATTAAAATAGTGCAACTGTGTAGTTATTACAATTTTAATGCTTTACGTTCTATTCTACTTCTTATATTTTTATTTGGATGTGATTAAGGGTTTTGAAAAGAAATAAATTAGAAAATGGTGCGTAAGGTATGGATTCCTTTATTCACAGTTTGCACTGCCTATTTCTGCAATTCAAATAGAAATTTCCTTTTTCAGTTTTATGCAAAGAAGTTGAATAGAGTGTAAAAGGATTTGAATTGTAAATTTCTCTTAATGTTGATTCTATTATTTCAGTATAATAAATTTGGTATAGGTTCTTTTATTATACAAGTTTGTTTGTTGAATTGGGAATATTGGGTATATGGTATATTTGTGAATATGGAATTGGGCTTGTATAAATTTGGAGTCTTGACATTTATACGTTTAGTTTAGGGCGTAATCTTCGTATGCTTAGAAATATTTTTGAGTGATATATATATATATATATTAGCATATAAATAATGTATATTTAATAGTGTATTAGTTGCATAGTAAATAGGTTATTAATTGATATTAAATTTCCTTTGGGAAAGAAATTGATAGTTAAGGCGAAATAAGGGTTTTCCCCTTATATGACCTTAATAGGGAGTGGGGGGAGATGTGTGATAATATGTTAAGAGAGTATAAAATGACAGATGCATGGTCAGTCAAAAGCACATAGAAGTCTAACTAGCTAATATGGCTACCACAAGCGTGATTTGGGCTAATGTGAGACATAACCTATAATTAGTACCTATAGAGGATGCGAACTTAGTTTCAAATTATATAGATTAATCCTGCCCAGCTAATTTGGCTACCAATATCTATGAATAGTCGAACTAATGTGGGACGTCGTAGTTTGAGTTACAGGTCATGATACAAAGGACATGCATCAGGATTGTAGGTATTAAGCAGCTGATTGAGAGTCTGCCTCCACTCTATGTAGGAAGTATTAAATGGTCGGGGTTAACGATTAGGCATGATAGAGCTATCTTGGGGAGGGATCGCTCTGGGTTTGAGATATTAAATGGCTATTGTAGGGTCTGCCTCTCTCATAAACAGAAGTATTAAGTGGCCTGGAGATATTCCATGCAAAGTCAACTATATAGTACCAAAGATGAGTCCGCCTTGGGATAAGTGTTAAATGATGGAAACCTGCCTTGAATGAGGTATTAAATGGTCAGAATCTGCCTAATTACCGTTAAAAGGTATTAAGTGGCTTTGGTATCATCTCTTACATTCTTAGGACATTATAGATGTGTAAGGGCAGGAATGGCCTTTGGCCTACAGTTAAAGATGGGTTTTTGGATTGAAAAAGGTTAATGGTTATATGATTGAACTGGAAAAACCTTAGGGATTGTAGTCTGAATACTTATAGCGTAGTTAGGATGCGTAAGACATATTTTTATTTAAATTATACTACCTATGCACTATTATAGAAAGACTAAGATTTTTATTCACCGGACATTGTTGTTCTGACTCCATCCTCATTACAACACAGGTTAGGAAAGATGATGCAGAATTTCGGAGATGGTGGCAAAGATGTAGACTTATGGCATTACTTATCTATCTATTTATAATATTTATATATTTCTGATGTATCCATTAATACATAAGGTATTTTGAGATATTATACTATGAATATTTGGTGTTGTTATGTGAGATTTTGTCGTATATCATTGATATTTGAATTTTTAAATAAATGGGGACTGTTCTGATGTTATACTTTATCCTTCGGTTGTGAGATTCTGAATGTATATACAAATAGCTCTACGTATTTTTCTTTGTAAAATTTTTACCAACCAACATCCTGCTTTGGAATGGGTCTATAGTTTGATGGGCCTTTTTTGGGTCGAAAATTAGGTCTGTTTCACGGTAGATTGCTACATTTTGGGAATATTTTTGGATTTTGGAGAACTTCTGGCATCGGTTGCACTTTCTAACATAGTTAATTGCGTCCATGATCATTGTTGGCCAATAATAGCCTTGGCGGGCTCTTATATTCTTTGTCAGGGTCTATTCCCTTGCATGATCTCTATAGAAGCCTTTATATAGCTCCTCCAACACGTGATAGGCTTCTTTGCTAGTTACGCACCTTTGGTGGGGAGTTGAGTATCCCTTTCGATATAGCTTTGCATGCATGATGGTGTAATGGGGGTGTCCGGTATGGAATTCTTAAGGCTTCATTTCACATAAGGGTAGATCGCTACTTATAAGATATCTTGTCAAAGGAGTCATCCAAGAGTCGAGGCGGGTTTCATCAATCTCCATAGCGGCTGCCCTCAATTCAAATCAAAGGGGCCAGCCACACCTTTAAGGGATCCTAGGGGAACTCTTCAGGATTGCTTGCTGCCTTGGTCAGTTGGTCGACCCTTATGCTTCTTTCATGGGGGATCTACTCTATCTTTAAATTTGCAAAGGTTCATATGAGTTTCTTGGCTTCTGCAATATAAAGGGCCAACGTCTTGCCCTTGACCTGAAAACATTCTTCAATCTAATTGACAACTAACGAAGAGTCATTGAATACATGCAATGATTCCACCCGCAACTCTTTGGCCATCTTGAGACTGGAAGGATGGCAATGTGGCCTTGAAGTCGAGGCGAATAATAAAGAAAAGTTCTTTGCCATCATAGCATGACAAAAATCATTTCTGCCCCCACGTCCTTTTCATTAGATGCACCATCAATATAGACTTGCCTAGAGGAAAATTGGCCATTGCCCCTCATCGTTATTGTCTAGGATAGAATACTTTACTATAACATCGGCCACTGCTTGGCCCTTGATCAAGGTGCGAGGGTGGAAACTAATGTGATGCGACCTAAGCTCTACAGACCACTTCAATTTTTGGCCCACTATGTTGGGCTAGCAAGTTACTTGCTTCAATGGCTGATTGGTGAGAAATTTAACAGGGTGAGCTTGGAAATATGTTTGTGAAAGCTAATGGGTTCTAAAGCGAAAACCTTTCCCTTCTGAGCTTTGAATGATTTAAGACACTCGCTCTTGAAATGCTCTATCTTCTTGTAGTTTTAGCACCTTATGTTCTTCTTATCAACGGCTTTCTTACTTTGGCAGAACAATACACATTTGCAAAGTGCCCCTTCTTATCACATTTATAGCAAGTCGCTTCAGCTTCTCCCTTTTTGGAAAACCCTTTCTTTTGGGCTCCCTTCTTGCCAAAGAACTTCCTCTTCTTGCCTTGGAAACTAGTAGTCTCCACATATTTGTTCTTTCCAAGAGATGCAAGTAAATCTTCATTTCTCATAGCCATATCTACAATGACGTTAAATAGATCTCTAAGGTGTGGCACTATTGCCCTAGTAATCTTTGGCTTCAAACCTCTTATTCTTAAGCTAGGTATTTATGATAGCTTGTCCAAGTCTTGGCTGCTCATCAAACTTAGAAATATAATCCAACACAATCATATCACTCTACCATAGCTACATGAACTTCCAGAATAACGTCGACTTAGCTGCTTAAGGTAGAAATCTCCTCTTAAATCTTTCTCGAAAGCCAAACCAATTCAACTCATCCTCCAAGAGCCCATGGTAACACTGTTCCACCAATATAAAGTAGCTCCTTGCAATTGCCTCAATGCCAAGCCCCTCTTCTGGTCGTCATTCAGCGCAAGATCAACAAAAATTCTCTCACACTAAAGAAGCCAATCCTCCACTTTAATGGCATTCTCCAATCCAAAGAATGGTTTCCCTCCCAAGATAGTATAATCTTGGCTTAACGCAACATAGTTATTATAGCAGCAATTCTAGTATTGCAGCTCTCGCATTACCAACGTCACCTCTAATCAATCCAACTGCTACTCCAACTCGCATCACATTGACAAAGAACTGATACATAGTCCCCATATCAACTGGCGCGGTTCTAGCACCCACATTGGCATTAGCACTTGCATTCTCATTTCGATTAGAGTGCCTAACACTGACCATAAAATTTTCATTGGTTGTGGTGCTTCTGCCTCCCAAGTTTAGTCTTTCACTTTTGGTATCCATTTCTCATAATATGCATACAGTTTTAATAAGATATAGAAGAATGGCCTAAGGTAGAGAGGAGAGTATATATAAATATATGTACTTATATATGTGTGTGTCTGTATATAAAGCAAAGAGTACGTTATAACAAACTTTATACCATACCCCAATTTTTCATCCTATGTTCATTTGGGTAATGTTTTTTCAAAATCATATTAATTTTCTGTAATCTTGTGCTCTGATACCAAGTTGTAACATCCCCTATTCCAAGGCTTGAAAATATATACTATTGACATTGTAGTCATCCTTAACATTATTTTCTAGTAACAAAATGAGATCTGTTATTAATCATTAACACCAATAGCACTAAAATTTACAAATATTAACAAAACATTTTCATTCATTAATTTGCAAATGCATTACATTTCATTTCCGTAACCCCATAAATACATCGTTCAGATAAAATATAATAATTACACATAGTTCCAAGAATGACATATGAGGATGCCCACTTGGATGATCAGAGTTTAACTACTTAGATGGTTACAGTACCCATCATTAAATAAATTTAACAAATAAAAAGTAGTTAAATTACTGTATAGCGGAAATATAATCTTCTATATAGTAGCTTGCCTCATGCACATCTCTAGAAGCATATTTCGTCTTAACCTGATAAAGCCCTGCTCTTAGCCTGCCCAATTCCAAATTGAGTACCCAAGAGTCCTAAGGGAAAATAAAAAAAACTTTGGATCAAACAAAAAGTCTGGTGTGAATAGTATACAATCATGAACCAAAATAGATACTTAGTGAGACCATGTCATTGAGTAGAACATGTTTCCCCTCACTAATACCTTAGCAAACAATATATCATCCATGGTATATCCTGCATCCAAAATGATTAGCACATACTCATAACATCAATATCATATCATGCATGCATGGATTAAAATGAATAGCCGTCATTCTCAAGGTTTAGGGTTTCACATTCCTAAAACTACCCAATCCCATACATGGTTCATTCAATGGCATAGTTTTCCCAAGGTCATTATGAACCTATAACAGTTTTCTAAGGCCAACAAAAAACCTGTCGGTTGACTCAGGCCAAGATTTACTAGATAATTCAACGGTCTTATGATACTGTTAGAATAAATATCAATAGTATTTTAAGATCAGTAGGAGAAGATAGCAACGGTCTCCTAAAAATAGCAGGAGAAAAGACTAACTATCTCCTAAAAACGGTAGGAGAAAACATAGGCGAGCCAAATGCTACAAGTTCCCATGGATGCGTAACTCCATAAACTTTAGTCGTAATATCGACAAAGCCCTATGCATTGGAACTACAGACCTGATCCACCAAGGGCTAATAGTTGGAGGATAAGGTGCGACCCTAGCCTAGCCTCCATCCAAAATTTATTTCTCAAAAGATATTCAAAAAAGTTGAGTTAAATAATTAGTCCAAGGCAACCTAACATAATATGATCTTCCCGATCTCCTAGATGCACTTCTACTCATTTAGGAGTAAATCTGGCCATATCCACCAATGGAACAACCCTAATTGGTCATTGGTTCCCAAATTACCCTGGTCAAAATGTTGAGTGATAACGTTATATGTGAGTATGTCAATGATGCATCATGTGCAATAATAATTGATCAACATGCCAAATGAGCGTATTACATATCAACAATCAATTAAATATATTTTCAGTATAATAGCTTATTTATACACAAAATTACTTTTCCAAAATAATATCTTCTTCTACATATAACTCTCTTATTATAGATAAAACATCCTTTCTTTCCTTTGGAAATCTTTATAAATACTTAACAAAATCATCCTTTTTATTTAATTAAAGATTTGTCCAATATAGAGTTAAAATACTCCCCATGCTACAAAGTATAGTTATCCTTTCTTTCATAATAAGTGCCATCATGCCTTACTAAGTTTTAATCTTTTATTTGTTAGAAATAAAGGCTATCATGCCTGATTAAATTTGCAAACCATCGCATGCAAAAAATATAGGCCGTCGTGCCTTATTGAATTAAAGTTTTCATGAGTTAATAAAACAAAGCCATTGTTCCTTAAAAATATAGCCATAATGCCATTTTAAAAACATAGCTTTCTTTGCTGAAAGTATAGTCATCGTAACTAAATGAAACATAGCATTATGCCTTTGAAAATATATCCTTCGCGCCTTTATAGAATGATAGCAATCGTGGCATATCACGATCATCGTGGTTTATTAAAATCATGGCTTTAATTTAAGAATAGTTTACATGACTAAATAAAAACATAGTCATCGCGACCTTTTTATAAAAAAGCCTTCGTGACTAAACACGATAGGTAGTTTTCATGTATAATAGTAAATAATGCCCTTGTATAAAAATTTTGCTTTCATGCCTTATCATGATAGCTAGCTATCGTGAGTAAAAAGGTATAGCCTTCGTGAGCAATAAAACATAGCATTATATCTTAATAAAACATAGTCATCGTGACATATCACGATAGATAACTTTCTTGTAGAAATTGAATAAGCTTTTGAAGGCTAGAAAAACAGAGCAAACATGGGTAATAGCTATCGTGGGTTAAGTAATGGCTTTTGTTGGTAATTAATGGCATTTATGTAATTCTTTTTAAAACTGATTCTTTGCCTTTAAAAGTATACATTTTTAACCAAACTTATATTATTTATCAAAATCTTATTGGCTAATACATCTCTTTTCAGAATTCTTTCAGAATCTAAAGTGGAAAATATATTTTTAAATTTTCCCAAAATATAATTTTCCTCAAAATTATATTATCATTATAATTTGCAAACAAGCTCATTTTGCACAAAACAATTTATGATAAATTGTAAACATAAGGGAAAATTACATAAAAATTCCCAAAAACCAATATTTGTTATTTTAACAATATATAAAAATTTCAGACCAAAATAATTATCCTTCATATATTAAATAATTAAATTCTAAATTTCGCTATTTCTTTCTCTAGAAAAGTCATAATAAATTAATCATAATTCCAAGAATTATGAAATTTAAAATCCATCTCCAAATTATTAATTTGAATATAATATCAAAAATTTAGACTATTTGGGGATCAAAAACATAGTTTTTCATACCAAAACTCTTTAGGAAATTTCAAATTTTTCCTTATAATAACCATTCAATCATATACATGATTAATTCATTCGATGTGCATAATAAACATTTAATATAAATTCGATTCAACTCTAAAGCATAGTCAATCACATAAACTAGATGAGATGGAAATATTATTCACCTTTTAATCCTTATTGAAATAATGGAATTTGCCTTATTTAGCTTCTCTTAGTTTTCCTTCTTCTTCTTCCTTCATTATGGTAGTCGGCCTAGTTCGTATTCTTTATTTTAGGTTGAGAATGAAATGAAGTGAATGCGAAGGATGGAGAGTGTAATATAATATTTGTTTTTCCTTTTTTACCCTTTTTATACTTAAGTTTATTAATCTTTTACCCATTCTCTTTTATATTTATTAAGGCCAAACTTAGTTAGTTTAGCAAATTCCCCATTAACAACGCCCCATTTAATTATCCCATAATAATTAAATATTTAATTTATACGCAAATAAATTAGGGGTGCTACAATTGCATACTCTAATCCCAATGGATATATCGATATCCACTCTCGATATATTTTTAATTGAAATATTTAAAATGATATGTTTGTTTTTATTATGAAAAATTTCTTATGATTATAATACATTGTAACTAGTATCACAAAACATATCATTTATAAATTTTCCATTAAGTATACTTAAATTAAATAAATAATTAAAATAACACATTATAACCAATAGAGTTAGGGGATGTCCTGTGCGCAATGTTGTAGTTTATTGCAAATTATTGACTCCGTAATCAATTCTTGTTCATAATAAAGTGTATTTTTCTTTCTGTTCTAGGCTTGTTATTATATGTCATAATTAATTAATTAATTGTTTAATTTGAGTGTATTTAACAGAAAATTCGTAAATGGTGTGTTTATGATAGCAATTACAAATAGTTGTAATCATGAGTATTTTATCACAATATAATAAACACATCTTCTAATCAAGATATACCGAGACTGGATCTCGATGCGTCCACTAAGACTAGAGTACATAATGCTCTTTAAAATTTGGGCAGCATATTTCTCATGACTTTTGGGGGCACAAGGGTTTAAAAGTTGATAGTTATTGGGTAAACATGGAACGACTTACTCACTAGTTTTCTACTGGTTAATATGACTTAGGTCAAAAAGAAAACCTCAATGTAACAATATTACATAGTTCTCTTGACGAAAAATATAACGAACAAGAATTTGACCACTTTAAAATATACTATTTAAAGTGATTTTAAACATAAAATAGATAAGGTTATATGATTCAAACAATATTAGATAGGATTTAGAAAGAGAAATATACACAAAAATAGTAACATTTCCCATATCGACAAAAGTGACAAAATGCTGATTTCAGAAAAGTAAGTTTCAATGGTTAAATAAATTAATTTAATTAATTTATGAGTATTTATATTTTTAAATAGAAATATATAAAATTATTTTTAAATTTGGTTTACATAAATAAATAGTTTAACTAAAACGTCAAAATGTGACTGTAAAATATTTTGTCGAAAATCAACGTTTTTCGATTAAAAGTTGTCGCAACATTGTCGCACCTTTATTTTCTTATATATGAACATTTATTCAAATAGTATAAGTATTAATTAATTCACTAATCAAATGTACTTTTACTAAACATGCTTAGAAAATTCTAGAATATAGTTAAGAAAAAGTAAGCACAAAAGGACAAACACGTCATTTCAAAGCAAAACGTAAACATCAAATCAAACAAAATATAATTATTATATTCCTTACTAATTACTTGAGTGAAAATGTGTAACGACCCTGATTCGACCTTCGAAAATCGGCACCTGTACTTCACTTGTTCTCGAATGTCGTAGATTCAAATGCCAAATCTGGCTCGTTGGAGCTTATAACACATTAAGTATAACAACAGAGCGGAAGTGAAGAATAAATGAATATAACATTGATATAAAACAGTATTTGATACAAAACATTTGATACAACTGACTATCAATATATCAAAGATAGATACAAAACAATAACAGTGACAACAACAGCGGAAAGACAATGTCTTCAATGCCAAACTCCAAAAACTCCGTCTCCCATTTAAAGTTAGCTCGAACCCCCATCAAGTTGTATTAAGCAAGGTCAGTCATCCAAAGTCTAAAGAAGATTTCCAAAGACTGAAAGCTACCGAATCTACACCTACTATTTGATTATCTGAAAAACCCAATTCTAGACTGCCCGTGTGGAAAATTATGGATACCCAGAGTTTAGGAAGGGAACAATAAACTCCAGATCAGTCATGGGACTGGTATGAGCAAACAAAAACAGTTTTATCTTTAAAACAAACAACAAAAAATTTAAAACATTGAAATCTGCAATGCTTTTTGGAAAATGAAACTGCCATAAGGCTCCTGCCACACACACACAATGCAAGCGCACACTTGGAGAAGATTTCTCCTTATAACACTCAAAAATGCTTGATACGCGAAAACTCTTTTGATATTATTATTAGTGCATAGTGTAGAAAACATTTGCAAGTATAATATTAATCTTAGCCGGCATACGTACTATTATAATATGCCTGCTATAGCTACCATATTAAATGGAAGGTTTTACAACTAAAACCGTACAAGGCGCGTATTGGATGATTGGATTTCCAGCAAATGGTTAGGCAAAGGAACTTCCCACACAAAGTGGAACGCCTATGGAGGGACATCCCCGAGAACCTAACCGGATCTCTGCTACACAAGGCTGGGTTACCCCTGCCTGGAAGAAAATACTGACACGAGTATGCCATCCTCCGGTCGTTACCGACCTTTATCCAAGGCCTCGACACCAACAACCACAGAGTAAAGTATCTGGGCTTCAACCATAATACCACTTTCAAAATCAACATAAGTAAATATCTGAGCTACATACCATGATATTGCGTTTTATCCAGAAGGAAATAGTCATACCCTTAGGGGACGCTACTCCCAAATAACCTTGCTGCAACAATTCCTGTTTCGACCATTACCATTGTGAGGCTCGACGAAGTCACGTCCACAAAGCTACGTTTTTTACAAAAGCCATGCTTCGATCAACAAATGATCAGCAACACTTCGTATGCCACATTACCAAATTGGGAATGTATCACTAGTAACCATCAACTACATAACCTCTGAGCTCGTACGTCTCAGAGAAGTTTGTTAAGCTAAGAGAATAAATTCTTCGCCACCAAACAGAAATGTATTTGATAGAAAACAGCTTTACATCTCAAAGTGTAATGTCAGACACACATCCATACAAGTCTGTTCCGGGTCCGAATAGAACTGAAGGCACTTTAAAGTAGCCCTTGCAAATCCGAGTATTCACAATCTCGATCGGACTCCCCATTACATAAGGAGATCTCTATACCGGCGCGACTCAGTAGAGAGACATTCGACAGGTTATCCTATCGTTCTTGAAAATACCCGGTCTTCACCACGGTCTTCAAATGCCATCCATAACGACGTATCATTATTCGAAACGGGTTATATGGCACAAGGTCCTCTCCCGGCTAAATCGGATAATGAACGCAATATTTAAAAACATATGGATATTGGGATTTCAGTTAAGTCACAACTTATCACCCAAAACAGATGGTTTAAACAAATTATCATTTTAAATCTTTTTAAACAAAAAGATTCACTTCACAAAGTTCACCAATCTTCCACAAAGGTTAATTCATAGTTTTCAAAACTATTTATAATTCCATATCTTTTTATATAAAAATACACCCTCATGATTCTCTTCAATTTGGAAACAAAGTTCACAATTCTTTCACAAAGATTCATTCACAGATTCCAAAACAATTTCCATTACAAATTGGATTTACTCATCCAATCTTTAAATCAAAGATTTAATTCATAGCTTTCAAACCATTTCCAATTCAAATCTTTTATATAAAAGATGCACCAATTAAAATTCTCTTCGATTTCAAACAAGGTTTAATAATCTTTCAAAAAGATTAATTCATAGTTTCCAAAACAATTCTATTTCAAGTTTGAAATCTTTTCAACATAAATTGGAAATCCTTTCTTTATATGAAAGCTATTATTATTTGAAAACAAATAGTTTTTGTTTCGAAAAAATCCAATTACATTTTCTCAAGTTAAAGCCTATAAAATTTGGGTTAAATTCGAATTCCCAAACCAATACTTTTAAAATGGTTTAAAACCCATATAAACACATTTACGACTTGTGTAACTTTTTAAAACCATATTTCCCAAACATGGAATTCAATTTTAAATCTTGAATTCAAATTTAAATCAAATTATTTAAATTTCAAAACTTTATTAAGTTATTCAAAATAACTTTATCTTTAAAACTCCTTTTCACATTTAACCCAATTCCATTTTCAAAACTATCTTGGATTCAAAATTCAATTTTAAAACCATTTCAAAAATTTGTGACTTAACCAATTTCCTCATGCAATCCATATTTGTGTGTGTAAGGTGTAGTCCAGGGGGTTTTACCCAATAGTGCAACAACATCAATCATCACAAGTTCAAGCAATATCATTATTGATAAGCGGTATATTTTATAACGCTTATCTTTCATTCACAGATACATAGATTAATATTTATCACAGATAAAATAAATACATTCATCACAGCTGGAATTAAAACAATGCATATCACAAAGCATCACACAGCAGAGATATCAAGCAATTTCAAGTATTCAATACAATTCAAACATCCATAAGTAAGATCAATTAATTATCTGATTAAGTTTAAATTATATTAATCACTTATGATTAAATTATTAATCTTGGTTAATTAATATTAACTAATTACAAACCATTTTAATTAATAATCCTTTACTCATTAATTAATCACCCTTAATTATTTTATTAATTATAAATTAATTAACCTTTAATTAATAAATTAATTAGCCCTTAATTATTAAATAATTAACCTTTAAATTATTTAATTATTCTTTAATTAATTATCCTTAATTAATTACAATAAGTGATTATCCCTAATCAATTACATTAATTAATTAACCTTTAATTAATCATCCTCAAATTAATTACCTTAATTAATTAATCACATTAATTTGTTATCCTTAAATTAATTATTATTTAATCACTTGATTTATCAACTTTAATCATTAATTAATCAATCTTTAATTTCCCAAAGCCTTAATTAACTTTAAGATAACCCACTTATCTTGATTACTTACTTAATTAAATTCTTTGCAAAACAATTTGGAATTAATTATCATTAACCAATTTATTTTAAACCTTTAAGTTATTTAGTTCTTTAAAACATTTTTTCTTCTTAATTTACTTCTTAATTGTCTTATTTAGTTTATATAAAATAAACTTTTAATTAAAGGTCATGTATGTTAAAATACTTTTAAAAACTTCTTTCTTTAACTAGTTTTGAAAGCTTACTTTTTAAAAATTGATTAATACTTAAATTTGGAAAAGTTTTTTTCTAAAATACATACATATAAATAAAACCAAGTCATGCTTTAATTTATAAAACCTGGAATTAATATATTCAAACTAAATCATGCTTTATATTCAAATCTGGTTGTATTCAAAACCTGAAAACCTGTTTCTTTTCAAGATTTAAACCTGGTAACTTAATACAAAACATCCCGGCTAAAACTATCGAAAATCCGAGCCATATTTAAAAAATTTCGAGTCAATCCCAAGCCTTTCCTGCTTCTTCTTCTTTTTTTTTTTTTTAAACTAAATTTTGTCTAAAACATTTTAGACCATGTACCCAGTGAAATGACTCGACAGCGAACACGAGCCAAAACCTGAATTACTTTATGCCATTCCCGAGAGCAACTCGAGCTTCCCATCTTCCCCAATTCTCTGGTACATAGGTGCATGCGTACACGTGCACTGTCGATCGGAGCTTCTCCGATCAATCCTAATCACCTCGCTACATTGCCGGCAACACACACGACTGGCCCGACCATCCATCATCGATCGTAAGACTCGAAATCGAAATCGAGCCTAACAGACGAATGGGAAAAAGAAACTTCAAACCACAAATCCACCTCGCACCGCCACGTCACATCACCAGAGTCTCGCCGACTCCGACCACGGCTCTGCTGTATGTCCACGCACCACCTCCCCCCGGTCCGATCGCCTTAAATCCACTATCGATGACAAATTTAATTATCAAACCTCGATGAACCAGGACATCCTTTAAACCCTAAATCGTTCTCGTCCATCATCCACAATGAATTATAAAATCAACAAACAATTTTCTAAGGATCAATGATGCTTAATCCACCCTCAGACCCAAACTCGAAAAACATGGTAACGTCGATCATCGTGGATCAATAAAAAAATGAAATCCGTTTATCTTGAATTTTCTCAACAACTATAGAATTAAAAATCATGATATCTTTGTTGAAAATCATAATTCCTAAACACAAATCCAATTCTATAATCAAAACTAAGATTCTTAACAATCGAAAATTTGACTTGAATTAATTCTTCACTGTATATTTTTATTTTCAAAATATTTAGTCCATTTAAACACTTGAATAATCAAGTTAACACTTCTACCATCATCTTTTATTTAGAAGTCATGGTTTAAATTTAATTGTATATGGAGATTTGAATTTAATTTGGGGTGTGATCAAACCTGTGTACAACAGAACAGGTGTGTTCACATGTGTATACAGATAACATAAGCCTTTTTATTTTTGTATGCATGCATTTATATGTGTACAAAAATATTATCACATATCCATTATCACAGACAAACTAAAAATTCAAGTATACAGGCTCAAAAGTTTTCTCACCTGAGATTTGGAAAGAACAGAGACAGTGCTTGAAAACCTGGAACTTGATATTTGAATTTGATGTGGATCTGTTACTTGCATTTGATTGAGTTGCACTGAAGCTTGATTTTAACTGATGTCATGTAGAATTACTTGTTTAGTTGCATTTGCTTGTCCTAGGTTTGATTCCCAGTTTGAGGCGCTTTAGATTTTTTTAATTTTGGAATCAGGTTGAATTGTTGATGTTTGATTCTTGAAGTTTTGATTTGATCTAAATTGAAGATGTTTCAGGCATGCAGGCTGAAGTTGTTTGTATTGAATTTGATCTCAGGTTTGAGATTATATTTTGCAGTTTTCAAGTTTGATTTGAAGTTTTGTTTTTAATCACGGTTTTAAATTTCCAGACCTTTGAATATGAAAGAATTTTGAGGAAAAATGCATTATCCTGAATTCTCTCTAATTTCCATTGTTTTATATAAATTCAATTTAAAAGAATAAAGTGCCACTTGTTTCATTCATGTTAACACTTGTAAGTTTCTTGTATTATCATTTAACAAATGTCCATTTTTATTTAAATTGTGTTTAAACCCTCTTCTTTATTTTATTTACAAGTTGTGTTTTCCCTTTTATACTTTTGAACATTTACAAACTATAATTTAAAAAGATAAATATATATTAGAACTTTATATCCATTCTTGTTTTAAAATTTAAATTCATGTCATTATATAAATTATAACTTTAAAGAAATTAATTTCAACATTTTTTTTTTGCAAAGCTAGCGGGGTTAAACTGGGCATGTACCAGATTTATTAAAAAGAAGAGAAACAAAGATATAACAGAATAGAGAAGAAACAAGCACACAAGAGAAAGCAAAGAAAACAAAATCATGCAAAGCGCTAAGGGATCCAAGGCTCAATCTGATACTCATGAAAAGCATGCACACTCGTTCTCATTCATATTAGAATATCATCTCTGAAGACAGCCCATAGAACTTCAAGACTCCTCAAATGTCCTTCAAAAATCCTCCTATTTCCTTCATACCAAATTAACTTCATAGGTTTTTTTAAAACAAAGAAGAAAGGAAAGCTTCTCCGTTCATTCCACTTTGTTGTATTCTCAATCAAAGCCCACTGCTCAGCAGAATCAAGTGGAACAGCAGCCATACCCAATTTACTCAACATTTTCCTCCAGAGTTGTAGAACAAAAGGACATTCAAAGAAAAGATGCTGGGAACTTTCATCAAGAATATTGCATAGAACACAGAAAGAAGGAACAGACATACCAAAACCAAGAAACTTATCTCTAGTTAACAGAGCCTTGTTCACAACTTTCCAGAGCATCATGTTGTCACTGCTTGAAAAATTGTTATCCCAAGTAACCCTGTGCCACTTACAACTAAGCATAGTATCTATTCCCATCAGAGCACCATAAATACAGGAAATAGAGTGGGCTTTGCCATTCCATTGTACAGTATCATGGTCTTGAAGAACATACTTGTTTGCAGCAAATTGATTCCAGAAGATTCTGGCAAATTGATTACTGGAATAAGACAGCACCAGCACACCATTTTCAATATAGTCAACAGCCATGGCATTATAACCAATTCCAGATTGAAATTTCTGCTGTGATGTGAATATTTGATCCAATATTATACCCTTGCTTATCTATGGTTCAAACCAGAAACTACAATTGCTTGTGTCAGAAAGCTAAATTTGAATAAAAGGCTTAAAAGTATTCCTCAAATTCAAAATACTTCTCCATATCCAACTGCAAGTTTGAGGGACTTCCATCAGCCAAAATTTCTTAGTGCCTACATTATGCCTAAGAATCCATTTATCCCATAAAGAATCCTTCCTTTGCATAAGTGCATTTAAGTGATAGCTGTAAGCAACCTTGTAAACAGGAAGGTTGAACAAGCCTAAACCACCTTTTCTTATTGGTTTCTTAAAAATTGAGAATGAACATGGAAAAGCCTTCTTAGCATGTATTGAACCAAACCAGAAAAATCTCATTATGGCAGATTTTACCATATTCAAAAGTTTAGAAGGAAGGACAAAAGCCCTAGCCCAATAGACCATCATGGAAAAGCACACTGACTTAATAAGAATGAGTCCGCCAGCTTGAGACAAGAATTTGGTAGCCCACCTCTCCATGATAGCAGTAATTTTTTGATAGAGAGATAAACAGTTAGACTGTGATACCCTTGAAGTACAAAGAGGCAAACCAAGGTAGGTCATATCGTGATTCATGGTTTGCATTCCAGTAGCAGAAGAGAGAATTTGTTTCTGCAAACTCGACACTCCAGCAAACAAAATACTAGATTTATTAAGGTTGAGTTCAAGTCCTATCATCAAGTAGAAACTTGCAGAGCACATTTAATGGATTCAATAGACTGTTGATTAGGCTTGGTGAATATCATGATATGATCAACGAAGAGAAGTGAAGTTAATTGAAGGTCCTTACATTTGGAATGATAGTGTTTCTGCCAGTTTAGATACATAAGCCTTATTAAACATGTAAAAACTTCCATCGCCAAAATAAAAACATATGAGGATACAGGATCCCCCTGCCTTAGGCCTTGCTTGGAGGAAAAGAATACAGAATTTGCTCCATTCAAAATCAGATAGAATGAGGGAGTAGACATGCATTCAAAGATCCAGGCAACAAATACTTTTGGAAAACCCATGAGAGACATGGTTCTGACAACAGACGACCAATGAAGACTATCATAAGCTTTTTTAAGATCGAGCTTTAACGTTTCTCCCTGAGTGGCATTAACACTCTGTAACCCTTTAATAGCTCATGAGCTAGCACTATGTTATCGAGAATGTTTCTATTAGGTAAAAATGCAACCTGATTCTTAGAAATAATTCTCACCAAAACAGCAACAAGCCTCGAGGCAATAATTTTAGAAATACACTTATAAACAACGTTGCAACAAGAGATCGGTCTATAGGAGGACACAGTTGAAGATGGCAAGTTCTTAGGGATCAAAACCAAATCGTTGCATTAACTGATTTAAAAAGTTTAAATTTGTCAAAGAAATTATGAACAGCCTTACAGAAATGCTGACCAACAATATCCCAACTAGAAGTAATAAACACCACGTTGAAACCATCCAGTCCCCCACACGAGTTCTTATTCATAGCAAAGAGGGTGTTCTTTATTTCTTCATTGGTCACTTTTTCCACCAGCTTAACAGCTTCATCATTATTGACTTTAGGCAGAGAAATATTAGAGAGATGATCCAACTCAGGGATAAACTCATTAACATTGCCAAGAAGACCAGAAAAATGCAGATGAAAGGCTCTGTCAAATAACTCAGGGGTAGAATGCAAGTTTCCTGCTTCATCATAAATTGAATAGATGTTGTTTTTTGATTGTTTTACCTTAAGGGAGGCATGGAATAATTTTCTGTTCCTGTCTCCGTCAGCAGCCCATTTAATTCTCAACTGCTGCTTTTTCATTTCACATTCTACAGCCAAAGCTTGATTAAGCTCATGAAAAAGAGCAGCTTCCTTTTCAGCCATTTCAGCATTGTTTGGATTAGCCATCATCAACTCCTGAGCCTCCTTGAGCTAGTTCTTGAGAATAGAGCATCTGAGATTGCCATAGCCATAATTTTCTTTAGCCCAAACCCTTAAGGCTTCTTTAGTTGCCATGAACTTTCTACAAAAAATAAACATGGGGTTTCCAAAATATTCATTAGCCCAGGCAGTTTTTATTATATTATTATATTCAGGATCAAGGATCCATGAGTTATAGAATTTAAATCCTCTTTTGACTGCATGAGGCTTCCTACCAGAGGTTATGATGAGAGGTAAGTGATCAGAGAGGATAAGATGAGGCAAGAAGGAAGAAAGATTTGGCCAAGTGGTAAGGGCTTTGTAGTTGGAAAATGAATGATTAATATTTGAAAAGGTTCTGACTCCACTCCTGGATCTATTGTTCCAAGAATAGAGAGCACCTTCCTTAGGGATTAGAATTAGAGAAGAGTCATGTATGGCTGAGTTCAAGGGGATGATATCCTTTGGCATGAGAGGCAGTCCTCCTTGCTTGTCAAACAAGGTGAAGCAGCTGTTGAAATCACCAACAATAACCCAAGGATGAGTTTCTTGCCTGAGAGTAGGAATAAGATTAAACAGAGATTGTCTTGAGACTTTGAGAATTTGAAGCATAGACAAAAGGTATGTAAAAGTAGGAGGGAGGATTGAAATACTTGGCATGAAAGTGCATTATTTGGGGAGTTGAAAGAAGGAGATGAAGGGAGAGTTCGACAAGGTTATGGAGCACCATAATACGTCCATAGCTAGCTTAATTAAGATTATGAGTCAGGGTCCAGGATGGATTGACATACTTAGCAGCAGAAATAGTGAGGGGAAGATTCAATTTGGTTTCAAGGATTGCAAAAATTGATAGCTGATGTGATTATATTAAATGCTTGACATGATCTAACTTGAGGAAGTTATGAGATCCTCTTATGTTCCATGCACCGAAGTTGTGCATCATCAATTAAACTAAGGAGAGAAGAGCAGCTTCTTTCATGCTCCTAGTAATGGGAGACTGAGTTCTTGAAGACACGAGGTTTTGTTTCTTTGATTTCTTATTTTTCTTGTGTTTGTCATTCTTAGATTAGTCATTGATAAATTGAGTTTGATCTTTTGGTGATGAGGGAGGTATTATCCAACCAGGAATGTCAGCTAAGAAAACATAAGGTTGACATGGGGTAGATTTGCTTGGAGATAAAGAAAGAGAAGAGGTTGAAGAAGTTGAAGAATGTGAAGAAGGAATCATGGAGATAATTAAATCAGTAATTTGCCTTTGCAATAAACTGCAGAAAAGTACATCAAGGTCAGGATCATCGGGGATGTGAAGCTAGCTTTGGATGTGAAATTAGCTTTGGATGTGAAATTAGCTTTGGATGTGGTACCAGAGTTATGAAAAGTTAGTGCCGATTCATGATTTTCCCTGATATGATCAGGTTGTTGAACTTGCACCTAAAAATTTCCAGTTGCATGCAAAGAATGGCTCCCATGCACAAAGGAAATACTGTGCATTTGTTGAGCTTCATCACAAAGGAACATCACACTCATTCATGTCAGACATATCTCCTTTGTTTGGGATAAATTCCTCAACTACAATGACTTCCTCCTCAATATCATGTTCCCCACTTTCTACTACATTACCAAAAAGTGCATCATCATTCATATCATTTAACACAACAAATTTGTTATTAGTCAGATAACCATCCTGTTCCTTGTCAGGCACACAAACTTGCAAATTAATATCATTTCCATTCTTCTCACTAGCACTCTCATTAACCATATGTAGCTGTTTATCAGTTTTTCCCTCATGTCCATCTTCATACATCGTGCTCTCATTAAAAACAGGTAGATACTGAGAGGAGAATTCTCTGGTATTAGTTTTTTTATTGGTAACCTTCTTCCAGACTTGTTTACTTTTATTTGTATGTTTGCCTACCCCTTTATCTGTATTTATTCCTTTTTGATATTTCTTTTTCAAGGCCGCTTCAACCTTTAATGATACTAAACACATAAAAATCCTTTTTTATTTAATTGCACATTGATAAATAAACACATATATAGATTATATATATACGTCTTTTAAAATATAAATTTAACTTTAAACAATCCTTTAAAAAAATCATTTACATCAAATTAAAATTTAACCTTTAAATAGTCTTTTGAATATTGTTATCACAATCTATACATATATAAAATACATATACATTTAGAAAACAACTTTTATTAAATTAAAATATAGAGTTTTAAATCCAATTTAATTTCAATACATTTTATTTTTGAATTTGCACATCAAATTTCTATTTAAATCCAATTCATATACATATATATAAATAAACAAATATCTTATTTGGAATAAATTCAAATTAATTCATAATTTAATTCAAAAATCTATACAAATTCAAATTAAATCCAATTTAAATTTGTCTTTAAAACCGGGATCATTACAGATTCCCCCCTTAAGAAAATTTCGTCCTCGAAATTTTCCAAACGGGAAGATAACAAAGAACAGATGAACATATCAAAGATATGGTTCACCAGATTAAACTGAATATTTGTTCTGCATTCGGCTTACCAAATCAGAATATCACCAATAAATATGAGAACAAATTCATTCCGTTACTTCACAAGATACTCAGGTCACCAGATCTACGAATATGCAGGGGCATCGGTTAGTTCGAAGGAATAACTAACCATTCGTAGAATATATCGAGACCCAACAGAACAAACAATGGATACCCAAGCCAAGTTGGTATATCCCAAAGTAAATATTAACTTGTCCCTCTCCGGACTTTGATCCTCACAAGAAATTATAACAGAATTCTCAAATCTGGTTCTAATCGAAATCATATTATCGATACAAATCTTTATATTTTATTGACCAATTTATCTCAATTAAAGTTTCAAATTTATTAGAGTTTAAAACGAAAAGCTGATAACGAGAATACAAGATAGGAACTTATCTACACGATTCGCAGTGCCACTATCACACCAAATCTCCTTCTGTAGTTGCCATGAAGAAATCAAATAATTTGAAATCGAATCAAAGGTGATTGATAAAGAAAAGTTACTTCCTTGTTGTTGCAGGGTATTGACCATTTATACTGGTACTCCCATGTCTCCTATCTCGTCCCCTTCTTGCACTCATACTTACTATCAATGGATAGCAAGAGAATTTACCGAGGCATACGGACAGAGATCTTAGGGATATACTCATTCTAGGGTATACTTCACCATATCTCTAATGAGTTGCCCAATGTGATACTCCTGAGCTAAAGTTTCAACCTTCAGCTCTCATACCACTGTAACGGTCCTAACTCGACCTTCAAAAATCGGCACCCATACTTCACTTGTACTTGAATGTCGCAGATTCAAACGCCGAATCTAGCTCGCCGGAGCTTATAACACACTAAGTATAACAACACAGTGGAAGAAAAGGAAAAAATGAATATATCATTGATATACAACAGTATTTGATACAACACATTTGATACAATTGACTATCAATATATCAAAGATAGATACAAGACAATAACAGAGACAACAGCAGCGGAAAGATAATGTCTTCAATGCCAAACTCCAAAAACTCAATCTCCAATCCAAACCTAGCTCGAACCCCCATCAAGTTGTATTAAGCAAGGTCAGTCATCCAAAGACTGAAGAAGATTTCCAAAGACTGAAAGCTACCGAATCTACAACTACAATTTGATTATCTGAAAAACCCATCTAGACTGCCCGTGTGCAAAATTGTGGGCACCCAGAGTTTAGGAAGGGAACAATAAACTCCAGATCAGTCATTAGACTGGTATGGGCAAACAAAAACAGTTTTAACTTTAAAACAGACAACAAAAGAATCTAGAACATTGAAATCCGCAATGCTTTTTGGAAAATGAAACTGCCATAAGGCCTCCCGCCACACACACAATGCAAGCGCACACTTGGATGAGATTTTTTCTTATGACAGTCAAAAATGCTTGATACGCGAAAACTCTTTTTATATTATTATTAGTGCATAGTGTAGAAGTATAATATTAATCTTAGCCGGCATACGTACCATTATAGTATGCCTACTATAGCTACCATATTAAATGGAAGGTTCTACAACTAAAATCGTACAGGACGCGTATTGCATGATTGGATTTCCAACAAATGGTCAGGCAAAGGAACTTCCCACACAAAATGGCCTTTGGAGGGACGTCCCAGAGAACCTAACCGGATCTCTGCTACACAAGGCCGGGTTACCCCTGCCTGGAAGTAACTACTGACATGAGTATGCCATCGCCCGGTCGTTACCGACCTTTATCCGAGGCCACGACACTAATAACCACACGGTAAAGTATCTTGTCTCCATACCATGATACCACTTTCAAAATCAACATAAGTAAATATCTGGGCTCTATACCATGATACTACTTTTTATCCACAAAGAATGGTCATACCCTCAGGGGGCGCTACCTCCAAACAACCATGCTGCAACGATTCCTGTTTCGACCATTACCAGGTTATGAGGCTCGACAAAGTCACGTCCACAAAGAAATGCTTTTTACAAAAGCCATGCTTCGATTAACAAATGATCAGCAACACTTCGTATGCCACATTACCAAATTGGGAATGTATCACTAGTAACCATCAACTACATAACCTCTGAGCTTGTACATCTCAAAGAAGGGTGTTAAGCTAAGAGAATAAATTCTCTGCCCCCAAACAGAAATGTATTTGATAGAAGCCAGCTTTACATCTCAAAGTGTAATGTCAGACACACATCCATACAAGTCTGTTCTGGGTTCGAACAGAACTGAAGGCACTTGAAAGAAGCCCTTGCAAATCCGGGTATTCATAATCTCGATCGGACTCCCCATCACATATAGAGATCTCTGTACCGGCACGACTCAATGCAGAGATATTCGATAGGTTATCCTATCGTCCTCGAAAATACCAGGTCTTCGCCACCAGTCTTCAAATGCCATCCATAACGTTTGGAACGGGTTATATGACACAAGGTCCTCCCTCGGCTAAACCGAATAATGAACCCAATATTTAAAAATATATGGATATTGGGATTTAAGTTAAGTCACAACTTATCACCCAAAACAGATGGTTTAAACAAATTACCATTTTAAATCTTTTTAAACAAAAAGATTTACTTCACAAAGTTCACCAGTCTTCCACAAAGTTTAATTCATAGTTTTTAAAACTACTTACAATTCCATATCTTTTTATATAAAGATACACCCTCAAGATTCTCTTCAATTTGGAAACAAAGTTCACAATTCTTTCACAAAGACTCATTCACAGATTCCAAAACAATTTCCATTACAAATTGGATTTACTCATCCAATCTTTAAATCAAATATTTAATTCATAGCTTTCGAACCATTTCCAATTCAAATCTTTTATATAAAAGATACACCATTTAAAATTCTCTTCAATTTCAAACAAGGTTTAATAATCTTTTATAATGATTAGTTCATAGTTTCCAAAACAATTCTATTTCAAATTTGAAATCTTTTCAACATAAATTAGAAATCCTTTCTTTATATAAAAGCTATTGTTGTTTGAAAACAAATAGTTTTTGTTTTGGAAGAATCCAATTACATTTGCTCAAGTTAAAGCCTTTCAAATATAAAATTTGGGTTAAATTCGAATTCCCAAACCAATACTTTTAAAATGGTTTGAAACCCATATAAACACATTTACAACTTGTGTAACCTTTTTAAACCATAATTCCTAAACATGGAATTCAATTTTAAATCTTGAATTCAAATTTAAATCAAATTATTTAAATTTCAAAACTTTATTAAGTTATTCAAAATAACTTTATCTTTAAAACACCTTTTTACATTTAACCCAATTCCATTTCCAAAACTATCTTGGATTCAAAATTCAATTTTAAAACCATTTCAAAAATCTGTGACTTAACCAATTTCCTCGTGCAATCCATATTTCTATGTGTAAGGTGTAGTCTAGGGGGTTTTACCCAATAGTGCAACGGCATCAATCATCACAAGTTCAAGCAATATCAATATTGATATGCAGTATATTCTATAACGCTTATCTTTCATTCATAGATACACAGATAAATATTTATCACAAATAAAATAAATAACATTCATCACAGCTGGAATTAAAACAACGCATATCACAAAGCATCATACAGCAGAGATATTAAGTAATTTCAAGTATTCAGTACAATTCAAACATCCATAAGTAAGATCAATTAATTATCTGATTAAGTTTAAATCAGATTAATCACTTATGATTAAATTATTAATCCTGGTTAATTAAAAATAATTAATTACAAACCATTTTAATTAATAATCCTTTACTCATTAATTAATCACCCTTAATTAATAAATTAATTAACACCTAATTATTAAATAATTAACCTTTAAATTAGTTAATTATTCTTTAATTAGTATCCTTAATTAATTATAATAAGTGATTATCCCTAACCAATTACATTAATTCATTAACCATTAACTAATCATCCTCAAATTAATTACCTTAATTAATTAATCACATTAATTTATCATCCTTAAATTGATTATTGTTTAATCACTTGATTTATCAACTTTAATCATTAATTAATCAATTAATCTTTAACTTCCCAAAGCCTTAATTAACTTTAAGATAACCCATTTATCTTAATTACTTAATTAAATTCTTTGCCAAACATTTTGGAATTAATTATCATTAACCAATTTATTTTAAACCTTTAAGTTATTTAGTTCTTTAAAACATTTTTTCTTCTTAATTTACTTCTTAATTGTCTTATTTAGTTTATTTAAAATAAACTTTTAATTAAAGGTTATGTATGTCAAAATACTTTTAAAAACTTGTTTCTTTAACTAGTTTTGAAAGCTTACTTTTTTAAAAATTGATTAATATGTAAATTTGGAAAACTTGTTTTCTAACATACATACATACAAATAAAACCAAGTCATGCTTTAATTTTTAAAATTTGGAATCAATATATTCAAACCAAATCATGCTTTATATTCAAATCTGGTTGTATTCAAAACCGGAAAACCTGTTTCTTTTCAAGATTTAAACCAGGTAACTCAATACAAAACATCCCGGCTAAAACTATCGAAAACCCGAGCCATATTTAAATTTTCTCGAGTCAATCCCAAGCCTTTCCAGCTTCTTCTTCTTTTATTTTTTTCTAAACTAATTTTTTTTAAATATTTTAAACCTTGTACCGAGTGAAATGACTTGACAGCGAACACGAGCCAAAACCTGAATTACTCGATGTCATTCCGAGGGCAACTCGAGCTTCCCATCTTCCCCAATTCTCTGACACATAGGTGCATGTGTACACGTGCACCGTCGACCGGAGCTTCTCCGATCAATCCCAATCACCTCGCTACATGGCCGGCAACACACAAGACTGGCCCGACCATCCATCATCGATCATAAGACTCGAGATCAAAATCGAGCCTAATAGACGAACGGGAACAGGAAACTTCAAACCACAAATCCACCTTGCACTGCCACGTCACGTCACTAGAGCCTCGTCAACTCCGACCACGGCTCCGCTGTCTGTCTACGCACCACCTTCCCCCGGTCCGATCGCCTTAAATCCATCATCGATGACAAATTTAATTATCAAATCTCGACGAACCAAGACATTCTTTAATACCTAAATCGTTCTCGTCCATCATCCACAATGAATTATAAAATCAACAAACATTTTTCTGATGATCAATGATGATTAATCCACCTTCAGACCAAAACTCGATAAACATGGTCAGGTCGATCATCGTGGATCAATAGAAAACTGAAATCTGTTCATCTCGAATTTTCTCAACAATTATAGAATTAAAAATCATGATATCTATGCTAAAAATCATAATTCCTAAACACGAATCCAATTCTATAATCAAAACTAAGAATCTTAAAAATCAAAAATTTGACTTGAATTAGTTCTTCGCTGTATATTTTTATTCTCAAAATATTTACTCCATTTAAACACTTGAATTTATTTTTAAAATCAAGTTAACACTTCTACCATTATCTTTTATTTATAAGTCAAGGTTTAAATTTAATTGTATATCGAGATTTGAATTTAATTTGGGGTGTGATCAAACCTGTGTACAACAGAACAGGTGTGTTCACACGTGTATACAAACAGCACGGGCATTTTTATTTTTGTATGCATGCATTTGTATGCATACAAAAGTATTATCACACATCCATTATCGCAAACAAACCAAAAATTCAAGTATACTAGCTCAAAAGTTTGCTCACCTGAGATTTGGAAAGAACAGAGACAGTGCTTGAAAACATGGAACTTGATATTTGAATTTGGGTGGATCTGTTACTTGCATTTGATTGAGTTGCACTGAAGCTTGATTTTGATTGATGTCAGGTTGAATTACTTGTTTAGTTGCATTTGCTTGTCCTAGGTTTGATTTCCAGTTTGAGGTGCTTTAGATTTTGTTTAATTATGGAATCATGTTGAATTGTTGGTGCTTGATTCTAGAAGTTTGGTTTGATCTAGATTGAAGATGCTTCAGACATGCAGGCTGGAGTTGTTTGTGTTGAATTTGATCTCAGGTTTGAGATTATATTTTGCAGTTTTCAAGTTTGATTTGTAGTTTTATTTTTAATCACGGTTTTAAATTTCCAGACCTTTGAATATGAAAGAATTTTGAGGAAAAATGCATGAGCCTGAATTTTCTTTAATTTCCAATGTTTTGTATAAATTCAATTTAAAAGAATAAAGTGCCACTTGTTTCATTCATGTTAACACTTGTAAGTTTCTTGTATTATCATTTTACAAATGTCCATTTTTATCTAAATTGTGTTTAACCCTCTTCTTTATTTTATTTACAAGCTATCATTTCTCTTTTATACTTTTAAACATTTACGAACTATAATTTAAAAAGATAAGTACATATAAGAACTTTATATTCACTCTTGTTTTAGAATTTAAATTCAAGTCATTATATAAATTATAACGTTAAAGAAATTGATTTCAAAATTTAATTGCACATTTATAAATAAACACATATATAGATTATATATATAAGTCTTTTAAAATATAAATTTAACTTTAAACAACCCTCTAAAAAAATCATTTATGTCAAATTAAAATTTAACCTTTAAATAGTCTTTTGAAAATTGTTATCGCAATCTATACATATATATATATATAATACATGTACATTTAGAAAACAACTTTTATTAAATTAAAATATAGTGTTTTAAATCCATTTTAATTTCAATACATTTTATTTTTGAATTTCAAACATCTAATTTCTATTTAAAACTAATTTATATACATATATATATAAACAAATATCTTATTAGGAATTAATTCAAATTAATTCATAATTTAATTCAAAAATCTATACATATATCAAATTAAATCTAATTTAAATATCTTGTGTGGGAAGTTCCTTGCCTGACCATTTGTTGGAAATCCAATCATCCAATACGCGTCCTGTACGGTTTTAGTTGTAGAACCTGCCATTTAATATGGAAGCTATAGCAGGCATACCGTAATGGTATGTATGCCAGCTAAGATTAATATTATACTTGCAAATGTTTTCTACCCTATGCACTAATAATAATATCAAAAGAGTTTTAGAGTATCAAGCATTTTTGACTGTCATAAGGAGAAATCTCCTCCAAGTGTGCTCTTGCATTGTGTGTGTGGCGGGAAGCCTTATGGTAGTTTCATTTTCCAAAAAGCATTGCGGATTTCAATGTTTTAAATTCTTTTGTTGTTTGTTTAAAGATAAACTATTTTTTTTTGCTCATATTGGTCCCATGACTAACCTGGAGTTTATTGTTCCCTTCCTAAACTCTGGATGCCTATAATTTTCCACACGAGCAGTCTAGAGTTGGGTTTTTCAGATAATCAAACAGTAGGTGTAGATTCGGTAGCTTTTTCGGTCTTTGGAAATCTTCTTCAGTCTTTGGATGACTGACCTTGCTTAATACAACTTGATGGGTGTTCGAGCTAGCTTTGGATTGTGGATGGAGTTTTTGGAGTTTGGCATTGAAGACATTGTCTTTCCGCTGCTGTTGTCTCTGTTATTGTCTTGTATCTACCTTTGATATATTGATAGTCAGTTGTATCGAATGTGTTGTATCAAATACTGTTGTATATCAATGGTATTTTCATTTATTCTTTTCATCCGCTGTGTTATTATACTTAATGTGTTATAAGCTCCGGTGAGCCAGATTCGTCGTTTGAATCTACGACATTCAAGTACAAGTGAAGTACGGGTGCCGATTTTCGAAGGTCGAGTCAGGATCGTTACAAAATGACATAAAGTGATAATTTGAAATGTGATGTCATGTGTTGAAAAAATAGGGTTTCTTAAAAAGTAAGTAAAAGTTATTTTAGTCATTGTACATAATAATATTTTATTCTAAACTTTTTCCTATAATTAGCCATGCATACCTCTCACATTCTCGCAGTTTCCATTCTTCTTCTTCTTCCTTTTCTAAGCTCCCTTCTTTTACTTCTTCCTTAGAGCTTTAATGGCTTCTTCTCTTCCATTACCTTACTAGCTTTTTCAAAATCATATCAAACAAACCCAAAACTCCACCAAACTTTTTCAATGACCTTCAAATATCACCGAAACATGATTTGGCATCTAAGAAGTGAAGAAATTATGAAGGAAGGGGAGGATCAAGGTGTGGCCGAGCCCTATTGGTGTTGTTGGAAGATTTGGTCGAGAGAAAGTGGAAGAATAGTAATGGCCGAGCACTAGAAAGTGAGATGGAGTTGTTTAGGTAATGGTTTGGTGAAGATAAGATAATTTAGTGAAGTGTTAGATTAAATGAATGTTGGTAGAAATTTAAACGATTTGGTTAAAGGTGAGTACAACTTAAAAAATATTTCAGGTTAATAATTTGAAAAGTGTTTTTAAAGAATAATTAAATAATTTAAAGATGATTTGTAAGTTTTAATAGGAGTTTGAATAAATGGTTAAGAGGAGTTGTTTATACCACTTAAGTAAAAAGTGAAGAAGATTGAATATAATGACAAACTGAGTATGCGGAAACGACTAGTACATTTTTCCCACCTGTGAGAGCTAAACGGTAAAATAAGATGTGTGACTAAGGTTAGGGATAAAGCAACCAGTGCCCTGAACTTACCAGGCCTTCGCTTTATCTTTTAGATGAGTGGTGGACTAGATCGAAAGGAAAGCACGGATGCTCTAAAAGATCATATTTAAGTTTTCTAAGATAAAAGAAAATAAATAAATTCTTTGAATTTTAATTAACCACTTAACAACTTTTATTCGATGATTAGTACGAAGGAACCGAGATCGAATTTGAGTGATTCCTATCCCAAAAACCAGGATCATATTTGGGAGATTCCTATCTGAAAACCCTTCAAACTAATTTTCAAAATAAAACATATTAAAGACAAGATCATTGAAGATGAAGATCTTCATGATATACGATTACTTGCCACTAGTCCCTGGAGATGAAATTTACCATATTTAAAGAGCCAGTAGTGCTCTGTTATGAAAATTTTCGATTTACAAGAATATGATTTGAAGTTAAGAAAAAAAATCTTTGATTAAGATTTAACAAATGATGTGGGAATATTTTTCCTAAGTTAAAAGTTATAACTTGAATATAAGAAATCTTTGATTAAGTCTAAAAGAATGATTTGGAAAGGTTTTCTTAAGTAAAAGAGAAAATGATTTGGAATTATTCCAAGATTTAAGAAAGGTTTAAATAAACTAAATGATTTGATAAATGAGGCTTAATAATTCCATATACTCTTGAAAAAAATGGAATAAATTGAAAAGATTATATCTAAGAAAGATTTTTGTTTTAAATAAAAGATGAAGTAATTGATTGGTGATTGATATCCATGTATGAACTTAACATCTTTTAAATCGATAATTGGCTTCGAAGGAACCGAGGTTGGATTTGGGTGATCCCTATCTGAAAACCACTTCGAACAAATGTATACGTTCGAAAGTGAAGACATGTTGAAGATGATGATTATTGAAGATCGAGGATCTTCATAGCGTAAGGACTGCTTGTTGACATGCTCTGGGTCGCTCCCATTATAGAGTTATTTATAGCAGTGGTATCCCCGTTATGGAGATTTTCGGATCGTAAGGACTACTCGCTACTAGTGGTAGTAGGAGAGTGGCTTTGGTTTCGTTCAGTCCCAAAATGAACTTGAATGGACATTTGTCTGATATTTTATTCTAAATCATATTTGAGTGGTTTCTATATATATATATATATATATATATATATATATATATATATATCAGTGGTGGAGAAGGCAACTTCTCTTAGCTTAACACCCTTTATACTTTTCTAGAAATCAGTCAGGTGATGTGGAATGACAATTTGGCATTCGGAGATGTGATATGTAATATGTGAAAGGTAATCGTAGCCTCGCGAGCCTCATACCTCGGTTATGATGGGATTCCATGTGGTCAGATGTATGCTCGCATTTCGGATAGTAGTGATTTGGTTATTAGATGTTCTGAGCCCTAGGTACCAGATACGTCTGGGATTCATGGTGGGGATGCGCGAAGTCTGAGTCCTTGGATGTTATTCGTAGATTATATCCCCTTTTAGCCATTTGTGTTGTTGTATAACAGCGTTTGAGTCTTGGACGTAAGCCGTGGATATAGATTGATCTTTCCACTAGTTCCCTATCATGTTGGAAAATCCATTTCCAATACGAGCTTTACGGTTTTGATTGTAGTCCCAAAATAGTTGTAATGCTTTACAAACATTTCAACTACCCCTTTTGGTATCGTATATTTCGTTCAGTATATTCTGTTGACCTTGTCCGGATATATTACCTAGTCCAGATATTGATACCGTGTTTGAATAAGTTTATTTCAAAGATGTTTTTCAAAAGAATGTCATTAAAGATAAAATCAAATTATTTTGGTAATAAAGTGTTTTGGTTATCATAAGGAAAAAACCCGTCCGTATTTATATGAGGGCGTGGTCTTATGAGATACCCTTCTTTTCAAAGGTTTTGATAACATCGTCATGATCGTCATTTTAATTTTTGAGTATCTCAAGCTGGTATATCAAGCCTGATTCAGGTAGTTTTAATACTCGGGTCAGATCCGGGTAATTTCAGGTTTAGCTGAAGGTGCTTAGAGTTTCTAGAGGAGAGTTGGAGATCTTCATCATCGTATAGATGTATTCTATTATCCACTGCATCTATTGCATTTGTTTTGTTGTTTTCAACACTTCTAAGGACAGGAGTTTATAAATGTCCAGGCTGAATCTAGGTTAGACTTTGGTATTGTAGTTTAAAATTTTTCACTGTAAAGATTATTATTGAAATAATATATAATATTCCATTCGTGTAAGATTCTGTTCTGACTTTATTTTCTTTCTACCCTTACTGATCGGCTTATTCGTGCAATTTGAGTTGAACATGTATGGTTCATTGTCGATTCAAAAAGTATGAAAAAATGGGCCTATATAAAGAATACCGTTGATCTTTGTTATGAAAGCTCCACTTTGATTGTAGTTAAATCATAGTATGACATCCATCGTGTGACTATAGTTAGGTCGCGTGGAAGTATTGGAAGTCAAACGAGATTCGAAAGAGGATTCATTTCCTCGGTTATATGAGGTTAATGCCATTGTTAACTTAAGTCAACTCAAATTCAAAATCTTTGGCCAGAGTTGTTCTCTTGATAGTAATTGTTATTGTTGAGCCAAAGACTTTATGTTTGGACTGTAAACTTGAACATGGATGATACTAAGATTTCGGTCATAACAGAATTTCATAAGTCCTAATATGATATAGTTTTGACAAAGAGAATTGGTATAAACAATTGTCACTACCAAGTAACGCTTAAATAAAGTAAAACTGGATTTTACCAAAGCCATGTAAGCAATAAATTTGGCCACACAGAATGAAGATGCCCACACAGAATGAAGATGCCCACACAGGATTTCACGGCTTTCTATTCATACTCAACATAGGCTTTTCATTCAATAGTGCATTCTAAGGTACGAAAAAGGGCGAAGAGATATCATAATTGAGGTTTTGAAAAAAGAGTTTTCATCCACATTCGGGATTCAAAGTCCATTCTTGATGGATTGGCTCCTCCCTTAATATACCGGGGTTTAGTAGCTCACTAGCAGCTCATTTGCTTGTGCTCTTTGTTAGCTTGTCTTTTGTGCGTTGCGCTCATTCCCAACGAGTTGTTCCTCCCTACCGACAGGACCGAGGAAGCAAGGCTCTCTAAGAATATTTGGAGTTTGATCTCCAATAACACTTTTTTGGTTCAGATTCACTTATATTCTCTACCAGATAATTTTTTAATATGATATAATGTGGTTTGATACTTGAACCTTACTCTGATACAAATATATATATATATATATATATTATTGATAAAAAGGGTAATGATTAAGATAATCAGCTTATTAGGAACTTATTGAAATTCGATACCAGGTTCTACCTCCTAAGTAAGACCAAAGAGTCAGGCGGAAAAAGGGAGAGAGCTCTCATTTCTTGGTTCTCTTGTTGCTAATGTCATACCACCCACTAAGTGGAATGCGAACGTTAATATTTAATATTAATTGCTGACCGAATTTACACCTAAGAGTCCCATAACCAAAAGGTTGAATACTCATGTTACTACCTGCTTTAATTAATTATAAAGTGTTACAAATTAATTTAGATCAATTAATATTTATGAAATATTAATTATAAAATTTTATTTAATCTGCGTTGATCAATATTTTTTTGAGAAAAATGAGTAATTCATTATGATTAGAAGATAGCATTCATGTAACTTTATTCCATACTTATAAGTGGAGGTGTCAACATGCTTGACATATGATGATACCCCTGTACAATAAAAATAAAAATCCCCAAACCTATAGAACTAAGGTCCAAAATAAAAATACAACAAAAAAATCATAAAATGAAAAATGCTCTAGTCCATGAAATCAGACGAATCCATCCAAACCAGTACGTATACCTATAGCTGTTTAAAAAGTAAATAAAAATGGATCAGCGCAAATCATATATATGTATATAAATGCGTGTGTATATATACATACACACATGTATACAACAAAATATACTGTTCTAAAAATAAAAGTCGTAGATCAATAACATTGTAATTAAAACTATACAAGGATTAACTTTAACATAAATCTTTCTTTAAGTTTAAACGTGGAAATATTAAAGGTTTAATCTAAGTTTAGTAAGTTAGAACTTGTAGATTAATATGTGCGATTAAATATTAATTAGTATACAGAAATTTCTAAATATTACTCTATGATAGTATGCACTAGGGAATTCACCCCAACTTATTCATTTTTTTATTTTGCATACTCCAACATATTATTCTAGCAGCCTAATTAAATGATTCTACTCAACCAGATTTAATTACCTTCTTACTATTACCTTATGCTTACAGCATATATTGCATTATGAAATCATGTACCAAAGGCACATATTTTCTTTAAACACGCATAGGAAAGCATCTTGCAATAACAAAGTCGTCAGACCTAATTGTAAAATCAGGATGCAGTCCAGAAGGCCAGTGCAAAATAGCTCAAAACTAGATGTAACAAAAAGAGCTGTAAGGAGCAATCGTCGTGTAAGGAGAAAGTTGCTAAAGAAAATGAGGATGTATGGTATAAAGTAGATAACAATGCTCATCAATAAAGGATGGAGCAGAAGATGGCAATAACTCAAGATGCAGAACCAAATTATAAAAAATATTACAAACAGTGAAATAATACATAGACAATACATAAGGATATAAAAAGGCAATGCTTAGGGATGTAAACAGGCCATGCATAGGCAAATATCAGTAAAAAAACGAACGGACACGTACACATTAATACTTGATATCACAGGTACAAATAGTGAATAGGCAGTGCTATGCTATATAGGCAATACAAACAAGTAATGCTCTATATCACTAAACACCAGTGTTTTCAGGACCTTATCCTACCTCAGTTCGACCTCGAATAACCCTGAACCTTGGACCACCACGGTTCGAAATTCAATCGGACCTCATTTATCCATGAACCTTGGTCGGACCATTAAACTAACGGCCCAACCGTCAATTTTCCCCGGTTGAACCACGGTTCTTTTGTTTTTTCCTACCTTCTCATCGTTTAATTCTCCCTAAGTTTCATCTTTTGATTGCTTCGAAGAAAATAAGTAAATATATAAATTCCAAAAATCATAACTGTTACAAATCTGAACCACTAACTTCATCACTTTGTTCTTTACTGCTGCAAACTCCTCAAATACCGCTGTAAAATTCTTCAAGTTTTTCGTCATTAAACTTCTATCGTTGTGCACCATTCTACTATATACCAAGTTTTGTTAGTTCGTGAGATGATGGTTTTGATGACAATAACCTTAGAATAGGATTATAAAATATAAATACTAACATGATAGTTTAGAAATATATGGATATGCAGGATTTAACCATGCAGGTACCAAGAATGAAGACTATACAGTATAGAGATTCAAGATATAAAGAATGAAGACTCGTGAGTATCAAGAATATCAAGATTATCAAGAGTTCAAGATTTCAAGAATAAGTAATTTTAATTAGGAATTTTTGTTAAACTCCTAGAAAAGCATTGGCATCTTAAAATCCAATTTATTCGTGGAATGGAAACCACTTCGAGCTCGTTAGAGGGATGGAACCCTGGGTAGGATGGAACCTACGAAAAATCTAGTGGAACATTGTTTTATATCCGCTAATTTTTATTCAAAATGATTATACAAAATTATATCTTGTTTTCAAAATGTTTTCAAAACCTTCCTTTTAAAAGAATCAAAAACACCTATCCTGATTTCAAATACTTTTAGCCTCAAAATAATCTTTAATTTCAAAATCAAATTATTCTTAGTTTTAAAACTATCTTTAATAATAATATATTTAACTTTTAATACTTAGATTTAAATATAAAAATTTATATACTATTCTCTATATTTACTTATGTATTTTAACTATAGTCAAGTATATTTATAAAGTTTGAAATAATTTTTAATATAAGATAAAAGTTATTTTCAAAGAAAAAGAAACCACCAAAAATTCCTTTGGGATGTCGACATGCTCAATATACCCATGTCGACATAGTGTCAGTTAATTTCAAAATTTAAATTTCAAAAGAAGTGTTTATTCGTCATATCTCTTCACGAATGGACATGGCCATTGTTCTTCTATAAATAGGGGTTATTTTCAACGAATTTTCATTCATATTTTTCTAGTTTTCATTTCTCTTCTTCTTCCACATTTCTTTATACATATTCCTACAAATCAACAATGAATCTAACTAGATTATCTCTGGTTTGACTCTCTATCACTATCTCAACAAGATCCTTAGTGCTATTCAGAGTTATAGGCTTCTTTGTAATCATTTCTGTGAGAAATGGTGTGATTGTAGCATTGGAAATCAATCAAGCAAGAAAAAGTGTGATTGTAACCTAGGAAATCAATTGGGTGAACTTGTTGCCCGTGAAATCATGTATCTCTACCCAGGGGATTGTGAATCTGGAGGGTGTACCTCGTAGCCTTGAAATCGAGGGTGTAATTGTACAATTTCTTTTGAAAGGAAATCCGTACTTATCTGCGGGGCTGGATGTAGGGTAACTCCGAACCAGTATAAAATCCCGTGTTTTCTTTCCACTATGCTTTTACTTTATTTCTTTATCTGTGTTTGATTCTATGATCATCTCTGTATCTGAATATTACATACATTTGTGTTCAAATTAATAAAAACTCAAAAAGATTTAATAATTCCTTAAAACACTATTCACCCCCCTCTACTGTTAATCCTAGCCTTAAGATCCGTATTCCGCATTTCTCACATTTGGTATCAAAGCAAGGTTTTCAAAGTTTCATAATCTGATTTTTGAAAAAGTTTTTAAAATGGCTATGTTTGTTAATGTTAGTTTAGAAATATTCAGATCATCATTGTCTCATGAGTCTGCATATAATCAATGTTCAAATTCAAGTTGTCTACCAAAATTGTTTGATGTGCAGGAAACATGCTTTATGGGAGTTGAGGAATCAATCCATAATGGAAAAATTATACAGATCAAAAAGAACAAATGGGTACTCGATAGTGGATGTTCTAGACACATGACTGGCAATCCAGATATGTTGAATGATATAATATACAAAGACGGAGGACTGGTAACTTTGGAGACAATTCAAAAGGATATGTGATTGGCATCGACAAAGTCGGTAACTCTGAAACTCCTATTATTACTAAAGTTTTGCTAGTTAAAAATCTGAAACATAATCTGCTAAGTAAAAGTCAACTCTGCGATAAAGGATATAAAATTAAATTTGAAAAAGATAAGTATCATTTTGAAGATAATAATTCAACCATAATATTTGAGAGAATTAGGAAAAAGAATATTTATATTCTTAGCATGAAAGTTTCAAATGATAACTTGTGTCTTTTGGCAAATACAAGTGACCTTTGGATTTGGCATAAGAGATTTGGGCATTTGAATTTCAAACTCTTATCTAAATTGTCGAAACATGATCTAGTACGAGGTCTCCCTAAAATGAATTTTAAAGTAGATAGTCTACGTGATGCATGTCAATTAGAAAAACTTAAAAAAGGTTCTTTTAAATTAAAAGAAATGATTTCAACCTCAAAACCTCTTGAATTACTTCATCTTGATTTATTCGGTCCATCTCAAATTCTGTCGATAAATCATAGTAAATATGTTTTTGTAATTGTAGATGATTATTCTAGATTTACATGGACAATATTTTTGAAACATAAAAGAGATACTTTTGAATGTTTTAAGAACTTTACAAAAAGGATTCAAAATCAACTTTCTCTAAAAATTATAACCATCCGTTGTGATCACGGTGGTGAATTTGAAAATGAAAAGTTTGCGGAATTCTGTAATAAAAAGGGAATAACTCACAATTTTTCATTTTCAAGAACTCCACAACAAAACGGAGAAGTAGAACGTAAAAATAGGACGATTCAAGAGTGTGCGAGAACTATGATTTCAGATACTAAATTGCCAAAGTATTTTTGGGCGTAAACAGTGGATACCACCTGTTATATTTAAAATAGAATTTTAATTAGACCTTTAACTGATAAGACATCTTATGAACTTCTTCATAGAAAGAAACCTAAAGTATCTTATTTTAGAATTTTTGAAAGTAAATGTTTTATTTTAAATACTAATTAAAACTTAGAAAATTTTGATCCTAAATCTGACAAAGGTATCTTTATCGGATATTCTAATAAAAGTAAAGCGTACAGAGTATTTAATTTAAGAACTAACACCATTGAAGAAACAATGTATGTTTCGTTCGATGAAAATCTCAAAAAAATTGAAGAGGCAAATTGTGAAGGGGATTTAATAACTCAAAATCAAGAGTCAACTGAAACTAATAATGAAATTAATCATCCTAATAAAAGAATTAAACTTTTAAAAGATCATCCTATAGAAAATATACTAGGAGATATGCAATATGTTGTTACAACTAGAAATCAATTAAGTAAAATGAGCAATGTAGCCTTTATATCAACTATTGATCCCAAAAATCCAAAAGAAGCATCAACTGATGATTCATGGATTTTGGCTATGCAAGAAGAATTAAATCAGTTCACTTGAAATGATGTTTGGAAACTTGTTCCTAGACCTGAAAATAAAACTACAATTGGAACTAAATGGGTTTATAAAAATAAAATGAATGAACAAGGAGAGGTAGTTAGAAATAAAGCTCGATTAGTCGCTCAAGGTTATTGTCAAGAAGAAGGAATAGATTTTGATGAAACATTTTCTCCCATAGCAAGATTAGAAGCCATTAGGATTCTACTTGCTTTCGCAAATCATAATAATTTCAAATTATTTCAAATGGATGTTCAAAGTGCTTTTTAAATGGATTTGTAAAAGAGGAAGTATACGTTGAACAACCACCACTTTTGAAAATGAAAAATTACCAAATCATGTTTGCAAACTTAAGAAAGCTTTATATGGTCTAAAACAAGCTCCTAAAGCCTGTTATGATAGGCTAAGATCTTACTTATTACAATCAAACTTTGAAATTGGTAGAGTAGATAATACTCTTTTTATTAAAAGAAACAAAAATGATATTCAAATAATACAAGTCTATGTAGATGATATCATTTTTTATTCAACTAATTTTGAAATGAATGAAGAATTTTCTGAAATAATGACAAAAGAGTTTGAGATGAGTCATATGGGTGAATTCAACTTCTTTTTAGGATTATAAATAAAACAATTAGATAATGGTATCTTTATTAGTCAAGAAAAATGTGCTAAAGACCTAATTAATAAATTTGGTTTGACTACTGCGAGTGGAAAACCCACTCCCATGGCAACCAATGAGTACCTGAGTAAAGAAGATCTCTTGAAAGATGTTGATCAAAAATTATATAGATGAATGATTGGATCACTACTCTATATTACTGCTAGTAGACCTGATATCATGCATAGTATTTGTTTCTGTGCAAGATATCAATCCCAACCTAAAGAGACCCACTTAAAAGCCGTAAAACGTATCATAAGATATGTTAAACACACCTCTGATTATGGCTTATTTTACCCTAAAAATGATTCTTTTGACTTAATATCTTATTGTGATGCTGATTATGCTGGTTGTAAATGAGACCGAAAAAGTACAAGTAGAACTTGTCACTTTTTGGGGCATTCTCTAATTTCCTGGTTTAGTAAAAAGAAAAATAGTTTCTTTATCAACAACTAGAGCAGAATATATTTCTACTGCTTTGCCTTATTCTCAAGTAATATATATGCAACAAACTTTAAAAGATTTATGGTTTAAATTTCTCAAAATCACCAATTATTGTGATAATACTAGTGCGATAAATTTATCCAAAAATACTACTCAACATGCTCGAACTAACATATTGATATAAGACATCATTTTCTTAGAGATAATATAAATAAGAATGTAATTACTCTAGATTATATTAATTCCGAGAATCAAATTGCTGATATATTAACAAAACCATTAAATGAATCCATATTTACTAAATTAAGAAGAGAATTAGGTATTTGTTCAATAACTGAAATATAAAAAAATATAAATAATAAAGTATAATTAAGAATTAGATCAAAATAAATTAAATAGCAAAATCTCAAGCACCATGTCGACATCCCCTTAAACCCCATGTCGATATACAATGAATTTTTATTTTTGAAATTTTCCCACCAAAATTCAAATAATTGGTTATATTTTCTTCTTATTTTCGAAATTCTATTCATTCTTTCTGTTATTTCTTTGTTCTATCTTCTGAAATTAAATAATTAATGGCCTCTCTTCCACATCAAACATAAATTCAACCTTTTCATTCATTTCTCCTACTTCTGGACCGTTTCAACGAATAAGGCTCACTCGTGTGATGAAAATGGAGGATTCTCTGAAGAATGCACTTTAGGTAATGACTGAAATCCAAGTGATGCAACTTCGAATGGCCAAAGAACAAGAGAGGCAAGGCAAAATCCTTAGGAATTTTCAAAAATTTCTAATGGATAATCATGCTAACCCAATCTTGATTGACGAAGACTCTTCAGGAGATCAAGTACAAGAGGCCAGCGAAGAAGAATAAGAAGAAGTCCCCACAGAAGAAGTGCACGCAGAAGATGACGACAAAGTCGTCTGCGTTGGTGAAGTGTGCTTTGACAAAGATGGAAATATTGTCGAACAACGTGGAAATTTCTGTTTCCACTATCCAAATTATTCGATTCATATATCTCCCATTTTCAAAGACACTCATTAGTTTCTTTTCTCTTTTTCCTATTGTTGTGTTTGCGCCAAAATTGGTCACAAACACCCAAAGTCGTGAAAGCACCCGTTTACGTACTCAAATCAATAATGATTAACACAGAACTCAGCAACAATCAATATATAATTCAGCTCTAATCAACAAATCACAGTAATTCACGAACAACAATCACAAACACAGGATTTATAGTGGTTCGGCGTTCGCGCCTACGTCCACTTTGAAGGTTTTCTCTTTATTGCTTTGCTTGATTAAATCGATTACAATGGATTACAGCTGACAATTGCTTTGAAATCTGAATACAACAGCGATTCTGATAGTTAAACTTGAATCCGGCAGAGTCTTGGTGTTCAATGGCGGAAAGATCCCCTTTTCTGAAGGCTTCAGGGTGCTATTTATAGGCGTTGGAGGCCCAGATCTTGCTGAAACTTCGTGAGACTCCTTCTGGCACGTGAGTGGGCCCACGCGACCGACCCCACCAAGTTTCGTCTCGATCTGACATCGGTTCGAAGTGATTTCGAACCCATCAACAAATGGTCCAATCGAGCTGAAACTTGGCAGGAACAATCTTTACCTCATATGGAAGCTACTGTGAAAATTTGGTTGCATTTGGATTTGTGGTTTAGGAGATATGATCGGTTCGAAATGGAGATTTCTTGGTTAGCTGTGTGTTTCGAACCGATCATTTCGAAACCAGGGGCTCGAACCCATGTACGCACGTGTTTCTGCAGTGACGTGGCGCGCACTCCACGCGTCGATCCAGATTTATCTCCGAGTTGACCGCTTCGAATCCATGGATTTCGCTGACTTCGTATCGATGACCGTTGTGTGCTTGAATCAACCAACTACATGGCTTTCGTGTGTCTAGTTCGAACCGAGGGGAGGGAGCTTCCTTCGTATCGATACTGGATACGAAATGAAGCTCCGCGATGGATTCGAAGGTTCATCGGTTCGAACTAAGCACCGGCGTGGATGTTTCGACGCTCATCGATACGAAGATGCAACCTAATAATGGACTGATGGATTCGAACGCAATCAATTCGAAGTTAACTGTGGCCGATGGGTTCGAACATAGCAGGGGGTGATGTGTTCGAAGCAATGGGTGGGTTCGAAATGGATGGTTTCAAAGCCACGGGTTCGAAGTAGATGGGTTCGAACATCGCCTGGGTTCGAAGGAAGGCTTTAGGACGGTTTCGAACCAGATGGGTTCGAAGCAGAAGGTTTCGAGGCTGGGTACTAGCTGATGGGTTCGAACACCATGGGTTCGAAGGCAAGGGCACGGATGGTTTCGAATAGGATGGGTTTGAATTTCATGGTTTCGAACCAGACAACGAATACCTCTCTTCACACTGAACCCATCATATCTTGAGCATACGAACTCGGATTGACTTGAAACTTGAAATGATGGCTCCTACAACCTTTCTTGTCGTGTCCTATCAATCGTGGCCTGATCCGGACTCGGGCAAAATTCATCGATATCCATAGCTAAGTGATGTATAACCAATCTCTAAGACGGACTGTTTCCCATTTTCAACCAATCTTTTGGTATCACGGCTTTGCCAAAAAGCGGGATAACACTTTGCCCCCCAAAACATGCCTTGCTGTAGGAAGGTGTGTTTTGTAATGCCTTGAGTTGGATGTTCGTATCCGATCATCAGCCTGCAAAGAACTCAATAGTTTCATATGTCCTCAAATGGCGATCGTTCGGGATCGAGCCATTTGGGATGAAGTGCGGCCGTTCATGGTCAAGCGCTCAACTTCAAATGACGATCGTTCGTGATCGAGTCATTCGAGGGGAAGTGCGACCGTGCGCGGTCGAGCGTATAAATTCATGCTTCGATCGTTCGGGATCGTATGCTGCTTGAAGTGAATCGGGACCGTTCGCGGTCCGTGCCGTTCGTGGCATAAGATGGAATAGGACCGTTTGCGGTCGATGCCGTTCGCGGCGAATGATGAGATGGGACCGTTCGCGGTCGACTGCCGTTCGTGGCAAATGATGATCGTTCGCGACCAAGTGCCGTTCAAGGCGAATGGTGACCGTTCGAGGTCGGATTTCATAATCAGCGAGCCATGACCGTTCGCGATCGATGGCGTTCGAGGCAGGAAGTGATCGTTCGCGATCGTGTGCCGTTCGAGGCAAATCTGTGACCGTTCGCGGTCTGTGCCGTTCAAGGCAGAAAGTGATCGTTCGCGATCGTGTGCCGTTCGAGGCGAATTCGTGACCGTTCGTGGTCGGATGTCGGACCTCAAGTGACGACCGTTCGCGATTAAGCCATTGAGGTAAGGTGAGTTATGACTGTTCGAAGTCGGGTGCCGTTCGAGGCGGATTATGTGTGTGCCCGGGAGGGCTTGGTGTTATCGATGCCAGGGTCACGTTCGGGTGAGATCCTGGATCGTTTGTCAGGGCGGTTCATCGCCGTCTCAGAGCATACCTAAGGATCGTTCGCGATCCCGTACATGTGTAAGTAGCTTAACCATTCCAGAGTTATCAGAATCAAATATCTATTACACGGATGAGCTTCAAAAACAATTGTCCAAACAAACAGAGTCTAAATGTTCAAATTAAAGCGAAATGAAAGTAAAGCATGGATGTCAAAGTGTAAGTTCCCACTACAAAACGGTCAACGATCATTCAGAGCATGTCTGGAGATCGTTCGCGATCTCGCACATGTGTAAATGATTTAATTGCGTTAGTGGAAGCTTACAACTTGTTCATCGTTATCTTACTCAATTGATAACCATACGGTGCCTTGGTTCGGGGTCGCCCCTAGCTGATGTGGACGGTGGTCGTTCTGGTTTCGCCACAGGAGCTCGTCTCCTTACATATTGAAGGAGCATACCGTTCCTGATATGCCCTTCCACCTCGTCCTTCAGGTGCCTACAATCATTAGTGTTATGACCATTTAATTCATGGAATACACAGAACTTATCTGATTTCCTTTCGTCAGAAGTAGGATCCCTTCGCATTGGCCTACGATACGGAATCTGTTCTTTGGTATCCTGATAAATTCGTTCCAGGCTCTCGTTCAACTCAGCGTAGGTGGTGAACCGCGGCTCCCTCCGTTGCCGCTTTGATCTGTCTCTGTCATTCTCAATCTTTCTTTTACCTTTATCCGAATCTTTTTTAAGAGGCTTTTCGTCTCTAAATGCAAAAATTTCTATCCCATCTCCTTCTTCTCTCTCGGCATTCGCATCTTCTAATCGTAAAAACTTTTCTGCTTCATGATAGAATTCCACCAGATCAATGGGTGGATCTTTAGTCAATGAATTCTTGAATTCTGTGCCGTCAGCTATTCCGGACACAGCTGCCATTACCACCATGGACGGATCCGCTCTATCCACCGAAGCTGCTGCTGCATTAAATCGGGCTAAATAACTTCTCAAGGTCTCTCCGGCTTTTTGCTTTAGGGTCGCCAAAGTCATCACGTTTTTGGGTCTGGTAATATGAACCCTGAATTGCCTCATAAATCTCTCAACTAAACCATTCCATGTTCCGATGGATCCATTCTCCAACTGCCTAAACCATAGTGCAGCGATATCTGTCAAGTACAATGGAAAACACCGGGCCATAACCTCCTCCGATGCCCCCAGTACTTCCATATGCCTCATATATTTTGTCAGATGGACCGTGGGGTCCGTTCTCCCGTCGTACATATCCAATGATGGTAGTTTGAAATCAGGCGGGTTCCTAGCTTGCCTGATTGCTGAAGTAAAAGGACTTCTATTGACATCTTCCAAATCTTTGTTCACCATACCGCCTCTCAAAGCTCTCCTAACTATCTCTGCTAATCGGTCATTGTCTCCGAGATGTAATCCTTGTTCACTACTTCCAACCTGCCCCCCGAGTTCACGAGGTAACTCCGGGAACTGCCCCCTTGACTGAGCGTTCACTCCTCTACTACTCCTAGGTTGCGCAGATCCTTCTCTTTCTCTTTCCAAGATTGGATCAACATTCTCCATATGTGTGCCCCCTAGCTCTGGTGCTACGCCGGACGGTCCCGCTCCGTTCTGGACTCCATTGGCTTCCCTATTTTGTGCTCCAAGCTGTCCTATCTGTTGGAATAAACTCTGGATCATTTCCTCTTGCCTCTTCATCATAGTTTCCATCTCGTCTCTAGTAATGTATATCGATGGTTGATTTGCTCCTGAGGAAGCCTCTTGGCTTCCTTGCGGTTCACTTCTCTCAGGCCTTGGCCTCCTACTCGATTGTCTTGCCATAATTCCTAGATCTGAACTCCTGAATTTTCAAATTCAACTTCTTCCTGAGTTCAATTCTCAGTGAAAGCACCAAAATGTTTGCGCCAAAATTGGTCACAAACACCCAAAGTCGTGAAAGCACCCGTTTACGTACTCAAATCAATAATGATTAACACAGAACTCAGCAACAATCAATATATAATTCAGCTCTAATCAACAAATCACAGTAATTCACGAACAACAATCACAAACACAGGATTTATAGTGGTTCGGCGTTCGCGCCTACGTCCACTTTGAAGGTTTTCTCTTTATTGCTTTGCTTGATTAAATCGATTACAATGGATTACAGCTGACAATTGCTTTGAAATCTGAATACAACAGCGATTCTGATAGTTAAACTTGAATCCGGCAGAGTCTTGGTGTTCAATGGCGGAAAGATCCCCTTTTCTGAAGGCTTCAGGGTGCTATTTATAGGCGTTGGAGGCCCAGATCTTGCTGAAACTTCGTGAGACTCCTTCTGGCACGTGAGTGGGCCCACGCGACCGACCCCACCAAGTTTCGTCTCGATCTGACATCGGTTCGAAGTGATTTCGAACCCATCAACAAATGGTCCAATCGAGCTGAAACTTGGCAGGAACAATCTTTACCTCATATGGAAGCTACTGTGAAAATTTGGTTGCATTTGGATTTGTGGTTTAGGAGATATGATCGGTTCGAAATGGAGATTTCTTGGTTAGCTGTGTGTTTCGAACCGATCATTTCGAAACCAGGGGCTCGAACCCATGTACGCACGTGTTTCTGCAGTGACGTGGCGCGCACTCCACGCGTCGATCCAGATTTATCTCCGAGTTGACCGCTTCGAATCCATGGATTTCGCTGACTTCGTATCGATGACCGTTGTGTGCTTGAATCAACCAACTACATGGCTTTCGTGTGTCTAGTTCGAACCGAGGGGAGGGAGCTTCCTTCGTATCGATACTGGATACGAAATGAAGCTCCGCGATGGATTCGAAGGTTCATCGGTTCGAACTAAGCACCGGCGTGGATGTTTCGACGCTCATCGATACGAAGATGCAACCTAATAATGGACTGATGGATTCGAACGCAATCAATTCGAAGTTAACTGTGGCCGATGGGTTCGAACATAGCAGGGGGTGATGTGTTCGAAGCAATGGGTGGGTTCGAAATGGATGGTTTCAAAGCCACGGGTTCGAAGTAGATGGGTTCGAACATCGCCTGGGTTCGAAGGAAGGCTTTAGGACGGTTTCGAACCAGATGGGTTCGAAGCGGAAGGTTTCGAGGCTGGGTACTAGCTGATGGGTTCGAACACCATGGGTTCGAAGGCAAGGGCACGGATGGTTTCGAATAGGATGGGTTCGAATTTCATGGTTTCGAACCAGACAACGAATACCTCTCTTCACACTGAACCCATCATATCTTGAGCATACGAACTCGGATTGACTTGAAACTTGAAATGATGGCTCCTACAACCTTTCTTGTCGTGTCCTATCAATCGTGGCCTGATCCGGACTCGGGCAAAATTCATCGATATCCATAGCTAAGTGATGTATAACCAATCTCTAAGACGGACTGTTTCCCATTTTCGACCAATCTTTTGGTATCACGGCTTTGCCAAAAAGCGGGATAACATGTTGTATGTTCTTTCTTACGTTACCCACAAAAATGTAAATATAGCTATATGATTAATAAACAAGTTGTGTTCTTGTATGTGTTATTAGTTTAGGACTAAGTTTTAAGTTTTAGAGATAAGTGTTGATTATTTATGATAAACTATCATTATAATCACATATCATAGAGTATTAGATTATGGGGGAGTTATATAGTTTGGAGTTAGTTTTTTGTTGATGACAAAGGGGGAGAAGTATAAAATAGGATAGTTAGGCATAGATTAAGGCGGAGTTATTAGGATTGAAGTAATATTTTATAAACAAAGGTTGTCATCATCAAAAAGGGAGAGATTGTTAGTCCTTGAGATGATGGTTTTGATGATAACAACCTTAGAATAGGATTATAAAATATAAATACTAACATTATAGTTTAGAAATATATGTATATGCAGGATTTAACCATGCAGGTACCAAAAATGAAGACTGTACAGTATAGAGATTCAAGATATCAAGAATGAAAACTCATGAGTATCAAGAATATCAAAACTATCAAGAATCAAGATTTCAAGAATAAGTAATTTTTGTTAAAACTCCTAGAAAAGCACTGGCATCTTATAATCCAATTTATTCATGGAATGGAATCCACTTCGAGCTCGTTAAAGGGATGGAACCCTGAGTAGGATGGAACCTACGAAAATCAAGTGGAACATTGTTTTGTATCCGCTAATTTTTATTCAAAATGATTTTACAAAATTATATCTTGTTTTCAAAATGTTTTCAAAACCTTCCTTTTAAAAGAATCAAAAACATCTATCCTGATTTCAAATACTTTTAGCCTCAAAATAATCTTTAACGTCAAAATCAAATTATTCTTAGTTTTAAAACTATCTTTAATAATAATATATTTAACTTTTAAATACTTATATTTAAATATAAAATTTTATATATTATTCTCTATATTTACTTATGTATTTTAACTATAGTCAAATATATTTATAAAGTTTAAAATAGTTTTTAATATAAGATAAAAGTTATTTTCAAAGAAAAACAAACCACCAAAAATTCCTTTGGGATGTTGATATGCTCAATATATCCATGTCGACATAATGTCAGTTAATTTCAAAATTTAAATTTCAAAAGAAGTGTCCATTCGTCACATCTCTTCACGAATGTACATGGCCGTTGTTCTTCTATAAATAGGGGTTGTTTTCAGCGAATTTTCATTCATATTTTCTGATTTTCATTTCTCTTCTTCTTCCACATTTCTTTATACATATTCCTACCATTACTCTACCGAAATCAACATTGAATCTAACTAGATTATCTCTAGTTTGATTCTCTATCACTCTCTCAACAATATCCACAGTGCTATTCGGAGTTATAAGCTTTTTTGTAATCATTTCTGTGAGAAAAGGTATGATTGTAGCCTTGGAAATCAATTAAGCGAGAAAAGGTGTGATTGTAGCCTAAGAAATCAATTGGGTGAATTATTGCCCTTGAAATCAAGTACCTCTACCCAGAGGATTGTAAATCTGGAGGGTGTACCTCGTAGCCTTGAAATCGAGGGTGTAATTTCACAATTTCTTTTGAAAGGGAGTCCATACTTGTGTGCGGGACTGGATGTAGGGTTACCTCGAACCAATATAAAATCCGATTGTTCTTTCCATTACTGCTTTCACTTTATTTCTGCATCTGTGTTTGATTCTGTGATCATATCTGTGTCTGAATATTGCATACATTTGTGTTCAAATTAATAAAAACTCAAAAAGATTTAATAATTCCTTAAAACACTATTCGCCTCCCCTCTAGTGTTAGTCCTAGCCTTAAGATCAGTATTCCGCATTTCTCACAAGTTGTAGTTGTGCACTGCAACAACACACAACTTCTGTTGTAGACCTTAAAGACCATCTACAGCTTGTGTACATAGAATTATTATTTCAATATTTTTGTGTATAGTTTGTAGTTAAATGTGCAAAATTTTAAAAAAAAATCACGATTTCGGCGGTTCGACCGATTAAACCATCAAAACCTTAAACCATCAATCATCACGGTTCAAGGCATGACAAGGTCGGGAAAACTATGCTAAATACAAGCGTGTCATGCATAGGCAGTCACCCTTAACACAAACATACATGTATACTCAAGTATTTAATATCTCAATCACATTAGACAACCACCCCTTAATAACTCAATAACAACCAAACAGGCATGCACAAACAAGAAAAGCGCAATGCTATGCTATGCAAATAGGCTTGTATTAAGGCAATATCCCTACATACTCAAATAATATTGGTACAAATAGGCATGTACAAATAAGTAAAAAAGGCAATGCTCGAAATGCAATTGGTACCTAAAATACAAAGAAGCAACTTGTACCTAGTGTAAGACCTTTAAATATCAATTGCACTCTGTTAAAAAAACTGCTAAAACAACTTATATAAAAAACCATTTTCGGTACATATATGTGAACATATATATATCTGTGTGTGTGCACAATTATAAATTTTACACACACACACATGTGTATATATATACATATATATATATATATAATATTCTAACATAAAATATAATTGCAAAATGAAAGTGCAATTATAAATCTAACATAAAATATAATATTCTATTAATAGTAAATAGCCTACTAAAGAGAATACATTAACTTGATACAAGCAAATTAACAAATAAATCAACCAAATTCCTAATATCCTAACAAATTTAAAGCACTAATTGTATCCCTATTATGAAGATAAACAAACTAAGTTGTCGAGTTAACTTGGTCTCATTGGCAAGTTTATATGTGATATTTTAATACCTCCTGCCCTATTCACGTATCGGTAATTATTCAACAAGAAATCTAAGTGCAAGCAACTGCAAGGATGAATGGTTAACTAAACTAAGTTAATCATTGAAGCATGTATGTGTAATGAAATTATATTTTATTTAATTCAACATAAATTATAATAGCATAGAAAAAGAATGAGTCAGAGATTTAATGCCTAAGTACCTAAATGAATGAATCAACAAAAATAATGCCTAATAACTAATAATGATACACTAGCTGAAGACGACAAACATCATTCAAATTCTTGTAAGTTTCTAAAACTAAGATGACTGTGACAATGAAGCATAACCAATTTTTGTTCCAACTTATAGTATCTAAGAACTCCTTCCCTAGGAGAATTTTAAAGTACATGTTTTAACTCATGTCTATTCCAACTTATAAGTAACTGAAAATCTAGTCTACCAATTAGAGTAAGAAGTTCAAATAAAAAACTATATATATATATATGTGTGTGTGTGTGTGTGTGTGTGTGTGTGTGTGTGTGTGTGTGTGATAATTTATAATAACATAAATATATAAGATTTTGACCTTTATATATATGTAGCAACCTAGAATTTGGCCATTGAATTTTAATGTTTATTTAATTTTAAATATTTAAAATAATTGGATTTTGGGATTTAATAACTTATATTTATAGATAAGGATTACTTGAATATTTTGACTTGTGAATTAAATATTAATTTAATGGATTTAATGATTTTATTTAACTTCTTTTAATTAGTAAATAATATTGGTGAATCTAATATGTAAATTTAATTACAAAAATAAATAAATCGGATAAATATCTATTTTGGATCAAAAATAAAAAACAATATTTAAAATATATGAAAATTATCATTCCAGGACACTATCTCGAATTTTGATGAAACTAGTGACATTAGAACTGAAATAATAAATTGTTGTACGATGACAAGTTTCGTGACAATTGAACATACTGTGTGATTGAGCGAGCTCAAAACTCGTAACGATTGATTTTAGAAAATTAAAATATTATAATTTGATTTAAAAAGCTAACTTCTGTATACAATAAAATTAGCTCTCGAAAATATTTCCCTTAGTTTGGAATAGAGGTATTTAATTAGGAATGCCTGTGAGCACATCTCAATTGGAGTTCGTCAATTTTCAGGCATAAATAGTACCGGTTAGAGAATCCTATATAAAGACCCCCATACCCTTCATCTTTGATCAGACCCTAGATGTTGTTTTAAGTCACACTCATCCAATATCCACGTTCGTCGGCGCCACTAGAGGTCGGTATGGGCTTAGGTGTCAACTAGGAAAAGGGGTGGTTGGGAAGATGAGGCGGATGAATGATGGTATATATTGAGTCGCGGCGAGGCATGGAGGCCAGAATTTGGCTTGATGGCGAGGAAGTATTTTCGGGTTTTTATCGTTGGAGGCGGTGACTTGAAGGCCATGACTAGTGGCGATGGAGGCAGGGGAGGCTAGGCGTTCGTCAGTAGTGATGCGGCGGCACAGTGAAGCTCGTGGCAACGGTGATAGTGAGGATTCAAGCATTATCAGGGTTTGGAATAACAGCGGCCGTGATTTGAAGAAGATGGTTTAGCAGGTTAATGACGTAATTAACATTTAACTTGTAACTAATTTAGTTAATTAATCGTTAAATGTTCAATAATTCATAGCCATTTCGCATGAGATCGAATTCAAGTGCGGTCAGTTGCGTTGTGCTCGTGGAGTTAATATTTATACTTTGGATTTGGATTAGTAGGAACCGTAGCTTGTAGAATTTCAAGCTAAAATCGAATGTTGTTCGATTTTAAATGGAATCGGAATGGTTTGGCAATAACTGGAATTTTTGTCAGTTTACTTACCTTTATATAGCTATATAATATCTGTGATGCTACAAATTTATTGTTGAATACTTGGTTGATTGTTTTGGAAAACGGATGATATATTAACTTAGGATGTGAACCATATAATTATATATATTATTTGCAACCACTATTTTGCAGAGAATGTTTGTAGAGAGACCCGAAAGGGTTTCTCACTAGTAATTGTTATTAATTTTCTTATGCTGTTTATATTGATGTTTAGTTGTAATTAATCATGATATTCCATTTAAATTATTTAAGTGTCGTTATAGCGATTTTCGCGCTGTAATGTTAGTTGTTAAACATCATCTCCTAAACCGATCGTGTGTGTTGTCTTAAGCTTGTATTTTCATGAAGTAGATATTTAGATTAATCATTTGATTAATGATATTTAAGTTAATTAAATCATTTTAATTAATGATATTTGAATTTTAGTAATCATTTTGAATTTAAGTAATTATTTTAAGTGATGATGTCTTGAGTTAATAAATCATTTTAAATAAAAGATGTTTAAATTTAATTAGTCATTTTAATTATTGATATTTAAATGAATTAATCATTCTAATTACTTATATTTGAGTTTAATAAATCATTTTTAAATTAATGACATTTAAAAGTAATTAATCGTTTTTATTAATGATATTTGAGTTTAACAAATCATTTTAATTAATGATGTTTAAAAGTAACTAAATATTTTTATTAATTATATTTGAGTTTAATTAATTATTTTAATCATTGATGTTCTAAATTTAGTTAATTGTTTTAATTAATGATGTTTGAATCTAATTTACCATTTTAATTAATGATATCTGAATTTAGTCAATATTTTTAATTAATGGTATTTTAAAAGTTAATTAATTTATTTAATAAAAAAGTTTTAAAGTAAATTAATTGATTTAATAAAAGTGTTTTAATATTCATTAACTGATTTAGTGTATTAAAGTCAATAAACCGATTTAATAAGGCTTAAAAGTTAATTTGCTGATTAAATAAAGGTGTTTTTGGATAATTAAATGTTTAATAAAGATATTTGATTGGATTGTTTAAAAGAAATTATAAAGTTGATAAAATACCTTTCGGGACAATTAACATTGCTTTTAAAATTTATAAAGATTAATAATGTGATTAATTATTAATGTTGGTTAAAATTATAAAAGGGATTTTTGAATTAATTTTTTTTATAGGAAAAGTAATGTGGTTTTACAAGTTATAAAAAAGGTTATATAAATTATCCTTCAGGATAATTAACCTTAGATTTAAAATTTATAAAAGCAATTTAGTTGATTTATTATCTTTTCGGATAATAAATATTGTTTAAAATTTATAATTAATAGTTTATAAACAAAAAGTTCTTTTGAAAAGAATAGTTCCAAATAAAACTATGTGTAAATTGTTCTGGGTTTACAATAAATAATGTTTTAACATTTGCTTTAACCTTTGTTTTAATACACTTAGAAAAATATAATTTTCCCCTTTAAAAGAATATTTTAAAGAGTTTTTTAGAGTGTCTTTAAAAGTATTTTTATTGAAAATCAAGGGCAAGTGAAAACTACCACCCTATCATTCCCGATAGTTAATTTATCGAATATCGACTTTGATTCTGCTTTCTTCTTTATATTTCGTCACTCTAAGATGATATGTTGCTTATTTGTGCCTTGTTATCCTTTGTCAGGGATAACTAAACCTAATGAGCAAGTGGGGGCCAAGCTATGTGAGGTTGCTCCAATTAGGGTATTTTCATATCCACTCTAGATTGGATTTGGTGTTGCGCATTGAGATGTGAAGTACTTGGATTCTCGGTAACAGTTGGTTGGGTCTGACTTGGAGGTTTCCGAGAGCCATTAGAGCTCTCAAGTATATTTCTAGAGGTATACTTTCGGTAAGGGGGGAGCACCCTCCTAGTCACTACTAGAAAATCTTCAAACTTCTCTGTTTCCTTGTTGTTAATTTAAATCTTTAAACTATTTCCTTAATTGCATGGAGAACTACCTCGTGCTCTTCTTTATGTTCAACTATTTATGACCATTCATTCAAGTCTAGAATTCAATATTATTTATGCCCTTTCATTAAGTATGGGATTTATTCTTACTGGTACACGCCCTTTTTATTTGGATTGTTTATGTTGTTTATTTCCATTCTTTCTTGATTGGTTGTTCTGATTTGCTTCCCATTTCTTCAGTTATGGGTGTTGTTCCTGTGAGGTAAAAACCAATTCGCTTTAGTGGCGTGGCCTCATAGAATTTTTATATGTTTATCATATTACTTGAATTTTCTCACACTTGTTTTCCAGACTGATCCAAAAGTTATTCTATTATAATAATCGAGTTAGACCGAGTTTTTCCTAGGTTGACTTTATTGACATGGAGTTATTGGAGATGAGCTAGATGTTCACCTATTGTAGTGTTTTATTTCCCGCTGTATCACATATTATACCAATCGGCAATTTGTCGGGTCAGAATTTTATAACTGTTTAGCTAACCAGGTTTATTTTTAATTCTGATGTACTTTGTAGTTTGGAGTGACAATTTTTTACTCTCTTTGCTATATTATATGTTATCAATTTCACTGTGAGAATTCAATTTTCGTGTTCTTTATTCTTTTATTTTTATTTTACCCTAACAATATGCCTTTTCGAGGGTTGGATGTTCGGCATATGAATACCGCGAAAGTATTTGGAGTCTATTTTTGATCATCGAAAGGTGGGTCATCAATTTGGTATCAGAGCTAAAGGTTTAGCAAGATCCTTGGCTTTGGTAGGGTATGACTCACTGGAGATAGGGTTAGTAATGCTTTAGGGTGAGTAACTCATTAGAGATAAGGTAAGTGACACACTAGAATGAGTTGAAGGTATTATATATTAGAGTGTGTTTTTGTTAATGTTGTAAAAACATATTGTGCTAATTTGTCTGTTAAGTGGTTTTCAAATTCAGGTTGATAATGTGGGATGCCACGTTATCGAATGGATTTCTAAACACTTGAACAAGACAAACAGATACGATATTTATTTTTGAAATTTCGATAAATGAAAATTTTAGCTCTACTTTATATACAGAGGAATAATTTTCAAATTTATATAATTTTTAAAGTGTTTGTTTGTTAATGATAATACTTCTCCATTATCATTATTGTTTGATTTGTCGTGCTCAGATAATTTAGGATCATTGACTATTATTTGTTGGTTGTTAATCCATGCTTAATTAGTTTAAGAGCATATATTGTTTGATAACTGTAAGTACATTAAAATGAACCCCTTGTGAACTAAGTTTCAAAATTTAACTATAACATATTCAGAGTAAATATTAAGTTAAAGTAATCTTTTAATAAAGGCTGTTTAAAATAAACTAAATGGTAGGATGAGACATTCAGAAAATAAGTATTTGAGAAAATGTTATTATAATAAAGGAGAATTATTATAATATGAAATGATTTTATATAAAGGTAATTTTGTATAAATTTGATTTATAAAATATGTTTTAAAATGGATTTTTTTAATTTAATTCCCAAGGTCATCTGAAATAATTTTGAATGGTTTTTGAAAAATAATATTAATAATATACAATGGTACTACTTGGAAGTATTTCTAAAATATAAATATTTTAGAAGATAAATTTTAAGTGAAATGCATTTTCTTTAGCTTAATTCGAAGGAAATCAACTCGATTAGTTTTGCGTAATATAGATAATCTTCTAAGTAATGATCAGATGCAGCTTAGACAAACATTATGCAGTACTTAGTAAATTATTCTCTTTATCATTGTGTGTTAGAAATGAGTTCAAATCTAGATGTACCTAAAGTGAGTTTTAGTAAATCAATTGTTTGAATTTATTTCATAAAGAAATATAAGTAGTATGTTTTCAAAGGTGGAATTTTGAAATAAAAACCGGGTATTTAAATTTCAGGAAAAAATTGTCAAGGATAAAATTTCTTACCGTTTTACCCTCAAGGACCAGCCTTAAGTATTTTAGCGTAAAGGACAACTTTTGAATTTCAATTCAGAGGCAGCATAAGAAATGAGTGACCGGGACAAACATGCAAATGAGTCTAGAGTGGCATCATGCTTAGGTGGCGTTGTCGGCGAGGGCGGTTATTGCGATGGTGTTGGCTATGAGGGTGATTGGTTCGACGGTGGATGGCAACGGCTAGGGATTTAAAGTAGCTCAATATGAAATCATCTGATGATGGAAATTTAATGGTTCTGGTGGCAGGGACACCATGATGAAGTGGTGTTTTCGAAGAAACAACAATTCAAGAAAGAAGAAGAGCAAGTCGAGGAAGAAGAAGAGCAAGCCATGGAAGACTTAGGGAGAAGAAGTGGTATTAGTTGTTAGGTATCAATTTTTCAGTTTGTAGGTATCATATTTGAAAATATTTGTTATTTTTGAATTTGTGATTTTTGTTGTATAACAAAACTATTATACTGTAATAAATTCACATTTTAAAATTAAGATTTTTTAATTATTATTTTTTTCCAATCATATTGGTTTGATTAATAATGTATTGTTGCGTTGAGTATAATGAGGATCAGTTTTTAGGTTTTTTTCAGAGTATCATTTTTAAAAAAAATGCAGTATGGAAGTTTTTTACTATTTTTTTTCTTTGATTATATAAAAATTAATGTTGTTACGTAATAAATACGATTATCATTGAGTTGAATTAGTGTTTCTTAGTATCAAATATTTAATGAATTTTGTTTGAGTGTCAGTTTTACTATTAATTTGAGAATCGGTTTTTAGGTATCGATTTTGTAAAAACTATTTTATTTTTTACCTAGAGATAAACCGCTGTCATATTCGCCATTGTGCACACTACCTTAATTGAATGGAATCCATGCTTATGCTAGAGTGGAGCCACTCGATCTGGCTTGCATCGAAGAATGGAGATGCTTAGGTCCTGGCATCGTTACATGAGATAGCGATGCAATTTCATAAGCTTGATAGATGTTGATTATGCGTGGTCTATCTTTAGATATGAAGATGAAATGATTTTCTGCAAGGATGGTTGTTATATTTGAAATGCATGTTCAAGAATGAATTGTAAACTTAGATAATGGTAATCAAATTTGATAAATTTGAGAACCTAAGAAATTATAGGTGGTTTATTTGAGTATCAGCTGTTAGGTATCAGTTTTAGTTATCGGTAGAAGTTATTAGGTAGCAATTTTAAGTTACCGCTAATAGTTTTTAGGTATCAGCTTTTAAGTTAAGAGTTTTTGGTAGCATGTGACGGTGGTAGGTGGTGTTGGTGGCGATGGCGAGGCTGGTGGTGCAGGTGATGGTGTGAGTGATTGTGCGATGAGTGGTGGCTGATATTTTCGCGGTTTGTCCTTATGACTAATTTTGAAAGAATGTTTGTCCTTATCACTAATTTTGTGAGAATGTTTGTCGTGAGGATAAAATATTGAGGTCGTGTCCTCGAGGCTAAAAAATACAAATTTTTGTCCTTTATCCAAAAAACCCTATTTAAATTTTTAGTTCCCGTAAAGGGAATCGATTTCAAAGTAAAAATTATTTTGAATAATAATTTGAAAAATGAAAATTTTAAAACCCCTGGATATAACAGAAATAATTTAACTCAATTTATGAATGGGTTAAATTAGATAGAAAGGTTTCGGTAAATTTATTTAATTAAAACCATAATTTTTGTTGATTATATAAGTTGTACAAATTATTTAGTGATATTGAGCCAACCATAAACATTTTTCCTTAGAGCACTCTAAGGTAAAGAGGTCGAAGGGTTGACTCAGTTTTTAAAAACCCGTATTTTATTTGGGCACCCACTTAAAACTTGAAAAAAAATTATTAAATGAATAAATAATGGATATTTTGTGTATGCTCTTAGGATCTATAAGGGTATTATACAAGTAAACAAAATAGAGTAAGCTTTTATTTGTTGTCTTATAAAGAATTGTCTTTGTAAAAAATTTATAAACTTGGGTGATAATTTATGAAGAAATTTATAAATTAATTTTAGTGGTGAATGAAATACTAAGTAGAAAATATAAAGGGTTTAGAAAGAGATTGGTATTATTAAGTAACCAATCAAACTAAGTATGTAAGTTATGTGTAGATCATTTAATTCGCATGGTTCTCAATCTAGAGTTCGAATACATAGCTTCACGATGATTCGCACCAGTTCGAAAAGGATATCTCACTTGATTCTTGTCAGTGAACAGTTGATTCGGATACTCGATATGATACTGATGTTATCTATCATAGTTTATGGCTATGTAAAGAGAACAAAAGTTCCTAATAGAGAAACTTGATCGAAGTCCGCTCTAAGGGAGGTCGAGTGAGCGATACTAGTTCGAAAGTAGAAGACTATGTATCTGAGCAAGTGGTCAAATCAAATATAGTGAACGGATGATTTATGTATATCGTACGGACTAAGTATAATTGCATACTTAGCATGTGGCATGATAAAAGTTGTGAACTTAAGAAAATTTTTGAATCTGGTTGTTAGTCATCTGATATTTTAAACAATGTTAAGTGTTAGATTTTTTTTTCCCCTTATGAAATTTGATTGATTTATAGTGTTAGTTTATTCCTTTACGGAATTTGATTTGATTGGTTGTGTGATCTATGTACCATATTTTACAAAGTTTGAATTTATAAATAGAGGTTTTTGAATTGTTTTTTATTAGGACTTAAATCCCGCTGCTTTAAAAAAAAATAGTTTTGAGAGAAATTATGAAAGAAATAATAAAAATTTATTTTGAAAAAATAATAATGAAGGAGTGTTATCATTTCAAAATGTTTGAAATGAATATTTTTTAAGTGATTTTTCAAATGTTTTTGTTATGACTAAAATCAGAGCGTAATTGGGAGTTTTCCCATTTTGAGACTCGCTGGTATTTGCTCTATTGTTTTTAGGAGGTACCAGAATACCACTGGAGGCTCCATTGTTTTTGTTTAGAGTTATACCATGCTCGGAAGGGGGCGCACCCTCCTAGCCATGTTGGATCTAGTTTTGATTTCAGAGTATTCTCTGTATTTTTTTGCGTATGGTCGATATGTTGCTTTTTGATTGTAGCTTTATTTCAAACTAGAACTATATGTAGGTTTATACCATGCTAGTTTTTGCATGTAAGGTTGCCTCATTATTGTTAGTTGCACCATATTGCCTTGATGTCTATGAATGTTATATTTTTTATGCTATTTGAATTTACGATGGAGATAGCTATTATATTTTTCTTTTATCTGTATGACTCTTTTTTGGATTATGTCAATACAGGGAAGCAAGAGATTTCTACGTGACTTCTTACGTATATGCATTTGCATCGAGATAATAAACTGCTTTCTAAAATATAAATCAAACACAAAAAAGTAAGTGGTAGATTTAGAAATTTGAAATTGGTTGATGGTTTTATGCCCCAGATATGGTAGGCCGCTTGGCAGTCGTTTTCTTTTGTTGTTTTGGGGACCTAGAGACAATTTGTAGTTTTTTCGAATCAGTCATGCAAAGAGGTGCTACTGAAATTTCCATAACTAAGGAACTTTCAGAATTTAATAACTCATTTTAATTAATAGTTTTTTAACTTAAGGGTTTGGAGTCATTTTCTTCCTTTGGAATTTCGGGGATAAAATACTATTAAGGGAGGAGAATGTAACAACCCAAAATTTTGGCCATTGAATTTTTAATGTTTTATTAGTTTTAGATATTTAAAATAATTAGATTTTGGAATCTAATAACTTATGTTCATAGATAAGGATTACTTGAATATTTAGACTTGTGAATTAAATATTAATGTAATGGATTCAATGATTTTTATTTAATTCATTTTAATTAGTAAATAATATTGGTGAGTTCAGTTTGTAAATTTAACTACGAAAATAAATATATCGGATAAATATCGATTTTGGATGAAAAAAATAAAACAATATTTAAATTGTGTGAAAATAATCATTCCGAGGCACTGTCTGGGATTTTGACCAAACTAGTGACACTGGAACCGGAGTAATAAATTATTGTACGCTGACGTGTTTCATACGATTGGACGTACTGTGTGATCGAGCTCGCTCGAAACGCATAATGATTAATTTCAGAAAATTAAAATATTATAATCTGATTTAAAAATCTAACTTCTGTATATAATAGAATTAGCTCTCGAAAAAGTTCCACTGAGTTCGAAATATGGATATTTAGCTAGGAACGCCATTGAGCACGTCTCGATTGGAGTTTTTCAATTTTTCAAGCGTGAATAGTACTAGTTAGAGAATCCTATTGTGACGCCCCACCTCTATACCCACGCTAGCCAAGAACATTACGGTGAATGCTGTCAACTACAATAAGCTAGTAAATATATGAGCTTAGCTTCATGTCCCATAACCACTAGCTTAACTTAAATATTTACGAACAAATTGTAGATCTCCACTAGAAAATTGTCACAAGAGTTTCAATCGAACAAGTCCAAGAATTAACCGACAAAGTAAACGCAAGCGTTTCATACCACTCGTTTTACTAAGTCGTTTAATTAGATTTCTCATACGAGTGAGGTAAAGGTTTGTATATACTAATAGATTGGAAATCGGTTTGAGAAAATGAGCTTTGTAATAAAATAGTGTTGAAATCATTTGAAGAAAGAGTTTTGATATTTACTACTAGTATAGAAAACCTTTATATTTTAAAGTGACAAATCATAGAAGTGATTATAGAAACAATCGGGCATAAAAATTCACATTCGAAGACGTGAATAAAATCCAAAGAAATCGATATAATATCTATCAAAATGGATATATCTAAAATTCCCAAAGAAAAGGTCATCAAAGTCGATAATAAATGACAATAACAAAAGGGAGACAACACGTATCGATTAAAGTAGGATATTCAAACGAATTAGCAATATAGGCTAATCTGGCAAATAGAAGCATATCGGTCGACCGGACTCCCTGAGTCGGTCGACCGAACCAGAGGTTGGAAACTTCTCGGGTACCAGGTCGGTCGACCGGCCCAGGGGGCTCGGTCGGCCGAAGCCTGTAGTCCAGCACTTCCAATGGTTAACTACTTAGATTAGTAGTAGTTTTTGTTGTATACATTTGAGATACAGACTCTATGATGTATACTTATTCTTTTGTCTAGCACTTGTATCTATTCCTTTGTATTATTCTGGATCTTTTTGACCACTACTCTGATGAACACTTTCATGTGTTATATTCATATCTATTTCCGCCTTTGTGATATGAATTGTCTGTGACTGATTTATATTATGTTTACTTCTATATTTGTTTCCGAAGATATTATAGCCACTGTGTAGTAGCTTTGAGTTTGTGTCGACATGTCGGATTTCCACTTGAAAAGAATTTCATGCTATACTATCTGACATATCGATGCTCGCACAAAGCAATTACACGGATGGTCGCTCCTCAACAGCCCTATTCTCCGTGCTAGTTGACAGCATTCACCGTAATGTTCTTGGCTAGCGTGGGTATAGAGGTGGGGCGTCACACCTATGTAAGGACCCCATACCCTTCATCTTTTCCCAAACCCTAGCCACTATTTTAAATCACTCTTATCCAATGGTCCACATTCGTCGGCGCCACTGGAGGCCGATCTGGGCATAGGTGTTAACTAGAAAAAGGGGCAGTTGGGGAGACGAGGTGGATGAACAGTGGGATTGAATGGCAGCGAGGCATGGAAGCTAGAATTTGGCTTAATGGTGAGGTAGATTTTTTAGGAATTCCTAGCTGGAGGCGGCGACTTGAAGGCCGCGACTGATGGCAATAATTGCCGGGGAGGCTATGTGTTCATTAGTGAGGATGTGGCGGTGCGGCTATCTCGTGACAACGGTAATGGTGAGGATTCGAGGGTTATCGGGGTTTTGAATAACAGCAGTCATGATTTGAAGAAGATGGTTTAGCGCATAAATGACGTAGTTAACATTTAATTTGTAACTAATTTAATTAATTAACCATTAAATGTTCATCAATTCATAACTATTTCGTACGACGTCAGATTCGAGCATGATAAGTTACATTATGCTCATGGAGTGGATATCTACACTTCGGAATTGGGTTAGAAGGAATTGCAGCTTGTAGAATTTCAAGCTAAAATCGAACGCAGTTCAATTTTAGAAGGGATCAAAACGCTTCAAGAATAACTGGAATTTCTGTGAGTTTACTCACCTTTATATTAGCTATATAATATTTGTGGTGCTATTATGTTGAATGCTTGATTGATAGTTTAGATATTATTATTGTTGCTTGATTGTTTGTTTGGTTGAAAATCCCATTTTGGAAAACAGATGACATATTCACTTAATCGTTGTGAACCCATATAATTATATATATTGTCTGTAACCATTGTTTTGTAGGGAATATTTATAGAGAGACCCGATAGGTGTTTTTGGCTAATAATTGTTACTCATTTCCTTATGCTGCTTATATTGATGTTTAGTTGTAATTAATCCTGATATTCTACTTAAATTGTTCGAGTGTCACTATAGCAATTTTCGCTATAACATCAATTATTGAATATCATTTCCTAAATCCTTCGTGTATGTTGTCTAAAGCTTGTATTTTCACAAAATAGATATTTAAATTCATTAATCATTTTGATTAATGAAATTTAGATTAATTAAATCATTTTAATTAATAATATTTGAATTTAAGTAACCATTTTAAGTGATGACGTTTTAAGTTAATAAATCATTTTAACTAAAGATGTTTGAATTTAATTAATCGTATTGATTATTAAAATTTGAATGAATTAATCATTTTAGTTAATAATATTTGAGTTTAATAAATCATTTTTAAATTAACGATGTTTAAAAGTAATTAACCATTTTTATTAATTATATTTGTGTTTAATAAATCATTTTAAATAATCATGTTTAAAAGTGATTAACTATTTTAAATAATGATATTTGAGTTTAATTAATTATGTTCTAAATGTATTTAATCATTTTAATTAACGATGTTTGAATCTAATTTACCATTTTAATTAATGATATTTGAATTTAGTTAATATTTTTAGTTAATGGTGTTTTAAAAGTTAATTATTTGATTTATAAAAGAGTTTTAAAGTAAATTAATTGATTTAATAAAAGTGTTTTAAAGTTAATTAATTGATTTAGTGTATTAAACTTAATGTACTGATTTAATAAGGTTTAAAATCAATTTACAAATTAAATAAAGGGTTTTTCGAGATATTAACTGTTTTACACAAATATTTGATTGGTTTACTTAAAAGAAATTATAAAGTTAATAAAATATCTTTCAGGATAATTAATTCTGTTTTTAAAATTTATAAAGATTAATAACGTGATTAGTTATCATTCGGAATAATTAATGTTCAATTAAATTAATAAAATGGATTTTTAATTTGATTTATCTTGTTTGGGAATAGTAATGTGGTTTTAAAAGTTATAAAAAAGGTTATATAAATTATCCTTCGTGATGATTAACCTTTTCTTTAAAATTATAAAAGTAATTTAATTGAATTATTATTGTTTGGGATAATACATATTGTTTTAAAATATCTAAATAATAGTTTATAAACAATAATATCTTTTAAAAAGAATTGTTTCAAATAAAGCTAAGTGTAAATTTTTCTAGGTTTGTAATAAACAATGTCTTGACATTTGTTTTGACCTTGGTTTTAGTACACTTAGAAAATATAATTTTCCTTTTTAAAACAATATTTTAAAGAGTGTTTCTAAAGTGTGTTTAAAAGTATTATGATTGAAAATCAAGCACAAGTGAAAACAACCATCTTATCATTCCCAATAGTTGATTTATCGACCATCGACCTTGATTTTGCTTTCTTCTTTATATTTCATTACTCTAAAAGAATGTGTTGCTTATTTGAACCTTGTTATCCTTTGTTGGAAATGACTAAATCAAAAAGCGAGTGGGGGCCAAGCTATGTGGGGTTGCTCCCATTAGGGTATTTTCATATCAACTCTAGATTGGATTCGGTGTTGCGCACTGAGATGTGAAATAATCGGATTCTTGGTGACAGTTGGTGGGGTGCGGCTTGGTGGCTTCCGTGAGCCATCAGAATTCTCAAGTATATTTCTAGAGGTACAATTTTGGTAAGGGGCACACCTTCCTCGTTATTGTTGAAAAAACATCTCTTCTTCCCTTATTATTACTTCAAATCTTTGAATTGTTTTTTTCTTAATTGCATGGAGAACCGCCTTCTGCTATTCTCTATGTTCAACTATTTGAGACCGTTCTTTCAAGCCTAGAATTCGATATTATTTATGCATATTTATTAAGTATGGGATTTGTTCTTACTAGTACATACCCTTTTTATTTGGATTGTTTCTGTTGTTTATTTCCATTCTTTCTTGATTGGATTTGTAACGATCCGCAATCCGTACCCTTTGAATCGAAAATAATCAACACATATCCGACCCAAAAAGCACAGACTGACGAAAAGTCAGGAGAAAGAAAAGAAGAGAGAAGAAGAGAAGAGAAGAAAGAGAGAAGATAGAACCAAACAGAAAAAACAGATTCTCACATCGCAGCGGAAAATATATAATATCATAACAATGATCTTTGCAAAATAGAAACTGTATACATATATACACATCAATCAGAGTCAACAATCGATCAACAGTTATCAGCCTGAACAGTTATAATAACCTGTCCTCACAAATGCTGACAATAGCAACAACTAAGCATAGCGGATAATCAATAATCAAAATAGATACGCGTATACAAAATTAAGATCTCCAGCTTTCCTGCTGAAGCTACAAAAGCACCAAATCAGCACCTGTAAATATACTCCATCTGACCCGAGCATTGAAAGGGAAGAACGCCCGGATCAGTCTGGTAAACCAGCGTGAGAAACACACTCAACTGATTTTATTAAATTACCAAACTTTTCCTTAGTTTTCAAAGCAAAAGTATCTCGTAAGACAAGTCCACACATAAACACGGACATGTTTTTACCTTACGATAACTAAAGAATATCATATCAAATCCTCTTATTTTATAGTAGTGTCTACTACATACAATTAATATTAATCATAGCCAAAATTGTTACATTGATTAAATTCTAGCATATAGCCCAATTGGGTAATACAATCAAAATGGCAAACACGTAGTGGGGTTTGGATTTCCATACAAATGACCAGGTGAAGGGACTACCTTCCGGCAGTACATCTCTAGAAGAATATACCAAGGTCCATCACAAAGGATCCTCTACCAACACAAGACCGACCCACCTCTATAACTAGATGGTATCGAATACATCATCCTCCGGTCGTTATCGACCTTACCGAGGGACTTCTAGCATACAAACCACAATAATCAAATACACGACGTCATAGTGTGCAAAGATATATCTAGAAGAGGATGATCATACCCTAATGGGAGCGACCCACTTAGCCTTGCCGCATCTAACCCTATTTTGGTCATTTCCGGTTGATGAGGCCTGAGGTAACAATTACTTTTCACAATCACATATCATTTCACATTGAATGCCACACGGCCATTTCCATTGACTACTAATTGCCTTCCACAACAATACAACCTTTAAGCTCATACGTCTCAAGGAGGGTGTTAAGCTAAGAGAAGTTGCTTTCTCCGCCACCACTGATGTACGTTTGTAAAATCCAATGTACGTAATCTTTAGAAATGCAATGTCAGACAAACATTCATACAAGTTGTCCAGGAACAGGTCAAACCGAAGGTACTTTCCTACCACATCCTATCGAGAAATCCCTAGGATTAGTAGCGAATAGTCCTTGCATTGGATATTTCATAATGAAGAGACCAGTGCTACTGGATGTATATTGGGATTTTAACCCCAAACGATCAACAAGCAGTCCCCCACTATGAAACTCCGGAATATCAATATCATCACAAGAAACCTGCACAATCGTCGCATATACGTTGATCCGAAGTGGTTTTCAGATAAATTTGATCCCGGTCTCTTTGCACCATCAACGCAAAAGCGTTTCTCAACCTCACACAGAAACTAAGTCTCATAGACTTATCACATCTCCAACTTTCAACTTGCTATCCTTCAGGCCAAGAAGGAAGCTCGAGGGAGTAATACTCCACACTATACGAATCAACATCCTCAACACAATTGATAATCAAGCCTACATAGAAGGCTACGTACTAAGTGTACGGATAATAGTTCCCACATCAAGTCGAGTAACTAAAATTTAGGCCAATTTGATAGTCGGTTATTTAACTATCAAAGAAAACAAACAAATATTTAGCACCATATACAATCACTGGGCCCTTTTTATTAATATTTATTAATTAAATCACTTTCCAAATATTCACTTCAGTTTATCTTTAAAAAGATATATTCTCAAAACCATTTCACTTTTATATTGGAAAACATTTCCAAATACTTATTTACTAATAAGTAATCCACAATTCACTTAATTTTCAACACTTAGAAAATATTCAATATACTTAAATCAGGATTAAGTATATATTTATTCTTTAAGGAAAACGTTCTCTTTAAACAAATTTATTTGAGTCAAAACGAATGTTGCGTAAAACATCGTTACGACAACCCAAAATCAATAGTATAGGGATTCGAAAATAAGATAGATATATAAATCCCAATACTATACAAAATATTTCCTTTTGAAAATCATTTACTATAACAACGGTGTTATAGTCCATCATTTCCTTACATCTCGAAAACGTCTATTTCAACAATGAATGTTGAATTCTATGTATTCGATATTTAATACATTTTAAAACATCTTTAAACCATTTTACTTCATTTAAAATTCCACGTCCCAAAAATATCCATTTTATTCAATATATTATTCACTGTCCAAAATTGTGAATATACTTCATTTACCAATTCTAATATTTCTACACATTTATTAAAGAATTATCCACTGTCCAAAATCGTGGATATACTCCTCTAACCAAATTCATTACTATTTCACATTCAATTAAAGAATTATTTCAACATTAAATTTAAAGGATAATTCACTGTCAGAAATCGTGAATAAAATTCCTTTAAATAAACTTCTATATTTAACTTATCAAATTCAATTGATTTCGGATTTATAAAACAATGTTTATAAATCCCATCCATATTTTGTTAAAACTTCAATTTATAAATTCTCTTTATTAATCACTTGCATTCAATAACATAATTACGTGCCAAAATCCAATTTATAAGTTAATTACTTATAAATCATTTATTTTAAAATTTTCATTCTTTTATAACTTCACAAATTCACAAATCTTGTTTACTTATAAATTCCATTTATAACTTCATTTTAACACTTGCAAAACTCGTTTTACAATTCTAATATTTTAATTTATAAAATACCAATTTTATAAATCTTCTATATAAACCATTTATAATAAATCAAAAATCTCAATTTATACCATTTTACAAAATATTTAACTTCACATTCCAAAAATCATATTCTGGTTTTATTTCACAAAAATCATAATTTTTATAACATAAAAATTATAACTTTCATTTATTAAAAATAAATCAATTCCTTAACAATTTGAAATCCAATAAAACATCTATTTCCAAAATCACTTGAAAATCCATTTTCAATTTAAAAATCATCACTTTAATATCAAAAATAGGCTCAATGATGCAACAGCACCAAAAACATCAATCACGGTCCAAAACATCATATATCATATGATAACAGAATATATAACAATATCTGTAAACAAATAAATACTGGTGAGGAATCCAGTTGGATCCCTCCAATCTGTCACCTACAACAAATATACATATTAGAAATATATGTACAATGTCCGCTTCAAGGCAGACGTGTGCACAAAGGGTCATCCGCTCATACACGGGAACGTGTAGAGTCATTTGCTCCACTAGGCAGGTATATATCCAACTACCAATCAATATATCATATATCATCTAAACAATCATCAATCATCATATATAATATTTATCCTCACCTATATAAAAATATCAGTGAGTCAGAAAGAGTGAGTTGTACTCACTTTGATTGCAGTCGCGATTTCAACGTTTTATTCCGAATAAAATAAAACGTGCGTTAATTTTACCCAAAATTTACACTAGCTCCAATCAATTCCAAACCAGATCCACCGCGTAGTGCTCGTCAATACGGACCCAACGCAATTTATTTCGTGTGAAACGGACCTCGTACGAAAAAGATATGGCGTTTAGAAGTTGATACGAATTTTACATAAATTAATTTCACTTTTTTTATTATAAAACCCTCACTGTCATCAAGGCCGTTCGATTTTCTTTTCCAAATCCGGTCTGCCAATTGTTTCTTCTTCCATATCGTGAAAATCACGTACGCCTCAAACCCATAGCCGCCACTATCCTACCAATTTCCGCTCCCTCCACGTTCATCTGCACTTCGATCAGGAACCACCGTCGCATAGCCCTTCTCGAGCTCGACCTACACCTTGAATGGCATGGCACTTGGCCATCTATAGGCCTCGAAATCCGTGGTTGAACGTGGAATGTTCGAACGAGATTTGCCATTGATTCAGTTCGTTTTAAACGATCATGCCCGTTGAAATCGAAGCTCTCGACGAGCTCTACAAAGTTGTAGTTGAAGACTTTCGCTAATTGTTTATAGATTTGGAGATTTTGAGGGAAGAATGAGATTAAATTCTAGCCATGGAAAAGATAATGGCGGCTAGCCCTAACCCTAATAGGGTTTTGTAAAAAATAGTGAATTATATGGCCTTATACAGAAAATTACGCGACACTATTCATCCCTTTTTTTCAAACTCTAAACGAAGCGTGCCGCCTGGCATTTATAATGTTTTACCCCTATTCCAAACGCAATGGAATATATACCAGGAGCTAATTCGATTGTATTTGAAAGATAGGTTTTCGAAATTGACTATTTAAATTCAAACTTCACTTAAACAGATTTCTACACGTTTTAGCTTGCCCCGGACAAACCGTAAATCTGATTGACACGAAATTTGAAACGTTACAATAATTTAACATTATGGATCTGTTGCAACTAGTTTCGTCAAAATCCGAGACTGTTTGAAAAATGGCTATTTTTACTCGTCAATTAAATATTAAAATATTCAATTTCTACAAATCAACTTTTAATTCGATTTTAAAAGTTCTCTAACATCATTCTAATTCAAATATGATTTAATTTAACTTTATAAATCATTTTTATTCATATTAAATCCAAATTCCTATGTTTACACAATTTCAAATATTAAATTAACAATTTAATTATCCAATTAAATCACTATATTCGAAATATTATTTATTCAGCTTATAAGCTTAACTTTTAAACATTTAAAATTAATTAAATATATGAATTTCAAATGACTGAAATTCTGGGTTGTTACAGGATTGTTGTTCTGGTTTGATTCCAATTTCTTCAGTTATGGATGTTATTCTTGTGAGGTAAAAACCCATTATGCCTTAGCGGCACGGTCTCACATAATTTTTATATGTTCATCGTATTTCTTGAGTTTTCTCATGCTGGTTTCCAGACTGCCCTTGGTGTTACTTTATTATAATGCTTGGGTTAGAGCAATTTTTTCCTAGGTTGGCTTTGGTGATATGGTGTTATTGAAAATGAGCTAGATGTTCACCTATCATAGTGTTTTATTTTCCGCTGTATCTTATGTTATACCTATCAGCAATTTGTAAGGTCAGAATTTTATAACTATCCAGCTGATAAGGTTTATTTTTAACTTTGATGTACTCTGTATTTTAGAGTTACATTTTTGCTTTCTTTGTTGTGTTATATGTTGTCGATTCCGCTGTGAGATTCTGATTTCCCTATTCTTTGTTCTTTTCTTCTTATTTTACCCTAATAATCTACATTTTCGACGATTGGATGTTTGGCATTTGAATACCATAGACGAATTCATTGTTGACTTTCCGTGGTCAAAAAGGCGGGTCGTTATAGTCCAATGAAAGTGGAATAGGATTGAAAATAATCAGTTTACCATTTTACTAATGCAAAATCAACTAAATGGAAAAATTATGAAATAGGCAATGATGTAAATAAATTAAGTTTACTAATCCAAAAAATAAAGGACCTAGAACTAGCAACAATTATAATTAACAATATCTATAGTGCCGTAAAGATTAAAAATCAATCGTATAAAATAAAATCTAGTAAAAGAAAATATCTTATAAAAAAGTATGTATCTAACATGGTATAAGAAAACTAACGAAGAATTAACTACAAGACTAATCTATATTATATTATGATTAGTGAGTTTTATTTCAACAGCACAGAAACCCCCTTGAATTTGGCAAACCCAACCATCTCTTAGTTTATATGTATTTCCATCTTTCTCATTTTCCTCCGGAAGCCCTTCCCTTTTGTACGCCTCTTTTTTCCTTCTCCCCATTAACGCCACCCACTGTCGATCGAATCCCCTTTCGATTCTCTCTATTTCCACCCCTTTTCCTTCGTTCCCTCGGGAATCGACAGATTCCCTTCGATTTAGACCTCGGCTGTTCCTTTGCCCTAATTTTACCGCCACATCACTTGCCCTGTCTGTGTGGTCAACATCGTTTTTAGCTCTACATCTCTTCATATCTTCCTTCTCTTGGTTTTGGAGCAAGAACGGCATATTACAAGGTATGGCCAACGAAAATCGCTGGTATTCGCCCTTTTGTTATATGCCGTAAGGGATTGTTGTCGTTTTCTGAATTTTGCGTCTGGTTTCAATGCAATGGATCTTGACCACACTTGGTTCAGCTGGATTTAAACATACAAACGAGCTGCACATGTTGTTGGCCTACATCTCTGCCCAATTGGAGGCAAAATTTGATGTCTATTTTTTGTATTCTTCGTGCTGCCAATGATTGCGTGTTGTTTCCAGTTTCAAATCATGATAAAGTTTTGTTGTGATGTTTATTAAATTATGACATGGAAGGGAAAGCTTTTATTGTTTTATGCTTTTTCTGTTTTAAATTATGATATTGGGCTCATAACTTAATTTGGTTACTACTTGATTTGGTTACTACTTAATTTGGTTACTACTATGTAGGATTAGTTTCATTTTTTTATTTTAATCTTTAATCTATAGATCTATCCAAAAAATGAGTATTTTGTAAACATGCAAGCCTTTAAATTTGTATAATTTCTATACATGTCATCTAAGAACTATACAAAGGAGGTATTTGAACTCTAAATATCATTTTTTGTGGATGTCTACATTTTCAGGCAAATAATGAATATCCACACTCAATACATGACATTCTTAGTTCTAAGTACAGACAATTTGGTTTCTTTTTTGGCTAAACATTATTATTAGGTGAGTTCTACTTTCACATGAAATAATTTTCTACAAATAACCGATCTTGAATGGAAAACCAAAGAATATGATCACTGAGTCTGCAAGGTATGCATTTTTATTTTTAATGTATAATTGGCATTTTATTTCCCAATTATGGGAAATATCTAGAATATCACCAGATAAGCTACGTTATGTAAGTGCATTCATGTTGGCTAAAAGGTAATAAATATGCCTTAAAATTCAATTTTGCTAAAATTATGAGTACGTTGTATAAACGCACTTGAAAATCAATCAATTCATTAGACTACATTATATAACTGTAGTTTAATCATTCAAATGCAACTATGTCTACGTCAACAGAATAATTGAAATCCATTCAATTATAATTATTGAGTAGGGAACTCGCTTTACGATTCAATTATAAAGCGGGTATCCAGACCATTATTATACTGATTAGTGAAAAGATAGTGCTATTACAAAAAAGAAAACATTAGTAATTGTAAAATAAGATGAATTGCTGAGTATTTTCATTGTTGCCTTTGTGCAAATAATTAAGCATAATTGTTATGTCTTTTTTCCATACATTACAAACTTATTATATACATAATAAAATTTTGGTTCGACTGAACTTTAATGGCAATCTAAAAACTCTTTCCTACCTTAAATCGCTATATATTTTTTAGAAGTCTATTTTGGTTTGTATTTTGCTGATTTTTATTGGGCACGTTTTGCTTCATATCTTTTTCTTTTTCCTGTTGAGCTTTCCACAAGTTCGTTTCCACTTATTTTAGCTGCTCACTGCCTAGGTTGCGCTAAAAAAACCATGTTTCCGTACTCCATGTTTCAAGCCTTTAACTTACTTTGGTGTTTCATTGCCTATTGTTGCCTACTAGCCTGTTTCCCTGCTTTAAATGTATGTATTGCTTACTGCATCCAATTACACGCATATGCATTAAAATGTTTGACAAAGCTTTAGCTTTTGATCTGTTAACATATTTATATGGAATAAAGAACAAAATTTATATGATGATAAAATAACAACCTACTGGTATTTACTCTTTGATAATCAAAAGAACAGTGTTTACATGTCTACATTTTTTACTACTATTGCAGACCAAACAGTCATGAAGTTCAACACCATGGTTCTATAGCAGCAGGGTTTGATGAAGGTGGAATTGCTAACAAACAACTATAGACCATCAACTAAGCTAATATGCTTCTTATTTTATAGTCTTTTTTGTTTAATTTATGTTCTTGCACGTACTAAACTGCTATATTAAAGTTTGAAAATGGGAACTGGCACTGACATTTTTATCTTCCCTTGTGTCTCAAAGGCCATGAATTTTCTAGGTGAATATAATATATTCACTCTAGCGTAGATTGTACTTTTTTGCTCTTGCTTCACTGACTTTTTGGCCAACTACTGGTTTTGCTCTATTCATTTTTGTCAAAGCTACTTATTTGTTTCAATGGTTGTTAAAATGAAGTTACTATTTCTGTAGGCGATTTAATCTTCTTCCATGTTGTCAGCTTATTCGCATTGTTCAACATCATATCAAATAATGTATCTACCATGTTGTTTTTCTTAACTCTACAAACGAAAACCACGTCAAATTATATTTTTTTTGCTACAACAGTGTATTGATCAGCATAGCTGAAATAACCTTGGCTGGCATGGTCACCAGAGTGTTCTACATTCGAATTTAGTCTTAGTTGCATTTTACCCACGTTTTTTCTCGGTGTGTACTTTCATACCTGTCTCAACCAAACTACATAGCTCTAAACCATATTGGATAACAACTACTAATTGAATAACAATCTTCACCTTCATCTCTAACTTTTCATAGTAGTTCTAAACTAATTAGTTTATCTTTAATTTGTTGTCTTGATGTGTACCCCTTATTTGTGTAGCAAAGGTCACAAAAGTGATGAATAAAAGGAAGATGCTTTGCTAACATTTACCGTTAATATATGCACATCTCTACTACTAATAATAATACTTCAATGACCATAAATCAACCGCGTCTTTTTGAAATTCCCGTAATATCCTATATATTCATAACAATGGTTAAAGCTTTTTATTGCATTTTGGATGGTTTTTTATGATTAAAATTTAAGGATTATGGTTAAAATTTAAGGATAAGGAGAACTGTGAAACCAAATGAACTATAATCTGATTGACTTCCTTTTGAATTCATTTTTTTGTCATGGATTAAGGAAGGCTGAAAAAGAAGATACTAAGGGGGTTAAGAGGACTTTTTAGTTATGAAACATTGGTCCATAGCTTATACAATATCGACAGTGCTCTCTATGCAGCTTAAGTATTTTCATGGTACATGTATTCGGATGTATATGCTAGCTCTGTTATACTGTTTCAGTTTTATGAAGTTCTAAATATTATATATTTTCTCAACTGGATGATATAGACTGAGATTTTTAATTTTTTTTTAAATGAAGCATATTATTTATTTTAATATATTTACATCTTCATATGATGTAAACTAACTTAGATGTGGTGATATGATACAGACGGAGCTCCTTCATTTCATGTATTTTGATCAGGTAAGTACCAAAGAGTTGACTAAAGGGATAAGAAATGGCGATGATAAGCAAATGAGGCATCCGTTCATTATATGTTTGTTGTCACCAACTTGCTTATGGTTAGTTTCTGCATTTACCTGCATTTTTGTTAGGTTTGATCGATTTACTATTTTCATGATGTGGTATTGTATTTTGTATTGGTTTAAAATAGTCATCAAATGTTTATTTCTTTTAGATGTTTCATAAAATATGTTTGAACCATCACAAAAAACATATGAAAATGGCTACATATCACATTAAAAATTTGTTGTCATATCCATAAGTAAATATTTCTTATTTCAGGCAACATATCATCTTGGCAAGAATTTTTTGTTTCAGCCATGAAAAGTATGCCATATCTCATGTTATTATTAACTTCTCTTTTCTTTTCCTTTTCCCAATCAAACCAGGAAAATATCGTTTCGTAGGAAAATTATTGATAAAACCAGCTTAAAGTTCAGAACGTATTTATTTTCATTATGTTTTTTTAAAATCATAGGAAAATTATTGATTCTAGATTGTTATCAAGGAAAAATATTTCTGATGTTAATTATACATAGAGGAAAATAGGCAGAGGATGAAATTTGGAAGAAAAAATCTTGGTCAAAGGACATCAATTTGTTTTTGATCGAAGGACAATCCTAAATATAACTAGCATTCAGTATTTCAGTGTGGATATGAACTTAGTGCGAAATGAGATTGAGTGGGAAAAGATGAAAATTTTGAGTTAAAATAGAACCTACTGCATTTTGAAAAAAAAAGATTTATTTTTTTATGAACAATTCATATTACACTGTTATTTGGCTGCTCCATAATATTTCACCATGGCCATAGTTGAACTAGCACAATAGCCTCAGTCCATACTGAATCAACTGACTGTAGCAATTGCCTTGGTACCAACTTAGGCAAATGTCTCAGTTTACATGGAAACATTGCTTCAGTCCTTACCAAGGCAATGCTCCATTATGTAAAGCTTCATCCTTTTATACAGCTCAGTGTGGTAAGGTTTTTAGCTAAACAAAAGCTTTACATATTTTTCCCTACAACATCCTATACTTCAAGCCTTTTTTTTACAATGCAATGCTGAACTCGGTTGCAGGAATAAAATGATGGCAACTAACTGAAACTAGAGTTTGGATTTGTTGTTGTTGGGAGACGTTTCTCATCTATTTACCCTATACTAACTGACTTGCTTTCTAATGTGGATATTATTTTATCCAGCTGCTGCATTTGTTCACTCCTTTGAAATTTAGTTATACTGCTATTGAACATCTTAAATTTTGCATTCCAACTTTAAAGCAACTTTGTTTTTTTAATCATTGCCATTTAATTTCATAAATAATGTTACAACTGTGACTTGTTTATACTAAATGGAGTTTACATTGCTGGAATTTTCTAGGCTTTATATCTTACCCTTCTATCCATTTCATGATTGAACTTTGCAGCCACTTATGCTCTTAGTTCATATTTTTTTTCAATATTACATGGGTTCAAATTGATGTCTATGAATCCTTCTTGATAAATTTATAAAGTGCCTTTTACATTCGGGTTTTCTTTTATAAATAAATTGATCGGTGAATTTACATTAATATTCAGGTTGTCTTTTGTACGTTACAATTGTTCTGCTCAATATTGGAATGGCTACTACCATTATTGACGTTTACTCCAATATCTAAAAGGCTAGGTGCATGGTGTTCATTGCTAATTATATATATATATATATACACACACACACACATACATACATCTATGTATATGCATATATAGCCTTTCGGATTATTCAGTTCAATCATGATGTGTGATGATGTGAGTCCTCACCCATCAAACGTGAAGTAGCAGATGTATTAGAGGAGAGGCTCGCAAAAAGTTGAATGACTAAGAAAGCAAAAGGATGAATATGAAATTAGAGATTTGGATATTAAAGTTGATACTGTCTAATTTTCACGGTACTATAAGAAAAATATAATGCCTTGAGATGCAAAGTTGGTACGATTAAATTGATAAATTAATTGAATAGTTGTTTACATTTAGTTATAAGGATCGTTTTATTGTTATTTGGTATTATTACTTGAAAATAAAATTTTAAATTGATAAATTAATTTTGGTTCAACATAGAACCATTTTATTTCACATGTATTGTACTAATTATATTGCCTCGAGTGTGTGATGTTTGTACAAATTAGTTTTTCTATACCTCAAAAAAGAATAACCATTTCATAAATTGTTTCCAGTTCTACAGGCAATCAATGTAGTTAAGATAAGAGCTAAAGACGCGATGGAACAGCTAGCATGATTGCAGATTGCTTCATCTTCAAACGCTGGACAGTGAATGCTGAAGATGGCTTCTATAAATGTCTCATGTCAAAAATTTGCATGCTTCAAACATTGGTTACCATGTCTGAAATGTGTCCACCATTCTCTGAGAAATAGTTTAATTTGTTGATATATTAGCAGCCTGCTAGCTCCTTATAAGTGGTATTTGAGAAATACACTACTATTTGACTCTTATATTCACTGACTGAATTTGATTGGAAAGTTTTTTTCATTAACTATTAATTTGAAAACTCATTTGTTTATTATTACTTCTTTGTTCGCTTTGAAATGAAATGATAAGGTTAAATTTATTAATACTGGATTTACTGCTTTTATTTAATGTCATTGTTCCAATGTTAATTCTCAGATTAATTATTCGCTTCTCGGGTTCATCTCTTTCAAACATGGAAGCATAACCGGACCTAATGCTAGGCAAGTTGAAGTCGGTTTTATTACAGAAACATCTTTTTGTTTTTTACCCAAGCTGCGATTGAACTGATATGGTTATTTTAGCATGAGTTTTGAGAGGTAACCTGATTGTGTTTCCTGAGAAAGGGAATTGTAAAGGTAATCATTGAAATTTGTTTTCTGTAACCGAACATATGATTTTATTCGTGCATTTAAATGTGCTCTTTGTGCAGGGATGTTATCAGAACTGATGTTGCTTTTTGTATTGAAAGTGGTTGTTGTATTCTACTGGCGCTCAAAGTGAAATTTCATGGTAAACAAATCTATGCCTTTTTCCATCATGAATATGAGCATGCTCAAAATTTTCTCAACTTTGATGTGAATACGTTCAACCATGCTCCATTTTGGAGGCCATTATGTTCAAAATTATATGTTCCATTTGAATTTTAAATAAAAGAAGATTTTGTTGCAAACTATTTGTGTGGCAACACCTTCTTTTAATCCTGTATTTTTCTCTTTTTATTTTCTGCACAAATAACAAACTGTAAGCCCTCGATCAAGATGCACCAACTTCTTTACAGGTGAAATTGTTAACAGTTATACTCTGGAGTATCATTGGAACTTTAGCATGATTTTATTGACATGAATAGAGTAAATTGGTACGGTTTTCAAATTTTTATTCCCCCGCGAGCTTTTTTTACTACTGCTTGCTTTTTCCATGCTCCTACTTTTAATTGGTATTTCACTTTACTGCATCATTGTGCAGGGGTCAACGTCTAAGTATAACCTTTCAACTTTGGACTCGCCCATTTGACGACCTAGCTACCAGTATTGAACTTGAAGTACAACAGAGTGAAACGTCGGCTGACTTGATACTACAAAGGGAAAAAGTATTCTACATCTCAGCACGTATCCAAGCAAATGGGGTTATATGTACTGTATTCAGTTATTATTAACTCATGTTACACTCCTGCAATTCTTTTATTCGTTCTACCTTCTTGCTTCTACGCTGCGAACTGTGCACCGAATTATGCATTAACTATCTGTCCAGATTTAATTGCTTTGTTCCTGTAACAACACTTTGTACCTTACTGTACTACTACACTATTCCATGCCTTACACATGCATATTGTACTGTATATCTCATCAACATTTGCTCCCGTAAAGCGGGATTACCAACAGTTTTACACAGCATATGCAAAACATAAGAAGACAGTACATACAAGTTCGTAATACAATGCTGTGTTATCATTTCATATTCAATTGTATATACACGTTCGTTATACAATGCTGTGCTACCATTTCATATTCAACTGCGAACAGTATATACAACTTCATCATACATTATATACAGTATATACAAGTTCATTATGCAACACAGCATATTCAATTCTATTACTGAACATTCTTCTTTCCACACTATCATTTCACTCCAGTTTTGCTTTTAAACATTACTGTGCTACCGGTTTCTGATAAACAAAATGGCTCCCTCCTACTCCATAAACCAACCCCAAAACAGTAACTTTGTTTCATTACAGTACAGAAGTCCTTACGATATTTATGGACAAAGTCAGTTTAAATAACGTGTACATTACAACAACGTATCACACCTACTTTCATTCCAACGGATACAAGTATTCGAACATACTACATAATTCAGAACAACGACAATATTCCCTGCCAAATTTTGATAAGACTACTATATAGCCTTCTACTCATCATTGCCTTTTAATTCCTAGACGTGGTCCATGCCTAAAAAATAAACCGAAATTAATAGACACTATGGCATGAATAGAGAACGTGTACTATATTTGTAAACGAAACATTATACATGACTTGAAACATGCACATTATGATTAGATGCAGGCCCACCTGGGCGTGCATACATACTCGTAGAATATAAATTTCTTTTCATCCAGAAGAGCAAAAAGGAAACTTAAGAACAGAGAAAAGTTGTTTACGATTTGCAAGAAGACATAGATGGTAAAATTAAAGAATAACAATAATTAAAATATTAGTACATGAAAGAAAATGAATAGTTTAGTATTGAAGTATTGGGTAAGGATCTCATTCCTCTTTCTTTTCCTCTTTTCAAGGGCTGCTTCTTTTCAATCTTAGTGTCTGTGTGGTGCCAAACCAAATCAGGAAATATTATTAAACTGAAAATTTACCTCTGCTGCAATTAACTACTAATTAGCATTTATTGCAGTGATAAATCATTAAACTTTACACGTTATTTTCCAATATACAAATGATTTCGCATTAGAAAAATATATTTCATTTGTCAATATCGTTTTGATCAAACATTTTTCTTGCACATCATCCCCAAGCATATTGACCTCCGTCTGCATAGCTAGGTTGTATAAATTTTACAATGTTTGTGGGTTGAGATATTGACTTTTACTCTGTAGGTAATTATATTACAATTTTGCAATTGGTTAGTGTAGGGAATTTGTGTATTCCAAATTTAGAACCCTAATCTCAAACCAAATTGTGTATATATTTAAATTCATATTTTAATCATTGAGTAAAATTATGCTGATTTATATCGCTTAAATTTGAAAATTAATTAATATACATATTATGTTGATTTATATCGCTTAAATTTGAAAATTAATTAATATACATGATTAGCAATGCAACGCTTACCAATTTATAGACAAATGAAGTTGATGTTATCGTTTATTATGTAAAACATTGTGCTAAAAAATATTAATTAAAATTTATGTGATATAAGATTTGTTATGAAAATTTATTGAAAAAATGCTGTCGCTGGTATTCAGGATAAAGTTAGTTTAAAAAATGACAATCCATAAACATGCATTTTCAGTCATATAACAAAAAATTCAAAAAATGCAACATCTATACTATATGGTGAAACCCATGTGCGTAGCACGAGTTTACACTGTTTTGATTTATGCAAAAGTTTTATGTGAGTAAAATGTTGGTAGAATCAGAATTTCAAATATGTGGATGTCAAGTTTTTGATTGTTTCCAGAAAAATCCACCAAAATGATATATCAAGGGTTTGACCATTTGAAAAAAAACAACCAAGTTTTTTTCCAACCAAGTTAAAGTATTTATACACTTTCATGTTTGTATCACTACATTTAGTTGATATTATACCTCTTAGGAATGAGTTAATAATGCATTTTTGTAACTGGGAATTCATATCTTCTATCTTTATACTAGAATCCAAATTGGGGATGGAGCGGCGTAACAAGAAGAAAGAGAAAATCAATCATAAAGGCAACCTCCCCTTTTGACAATTCAACTCCGATAATCAAACATGGTGGATCACTCTCTATTGAAAGTGTAGAACGCTGATGTTCAACCCACAATGTCGTCCAATAAAAAAACAGCCAAATAACTTCATCTGCGACTAGTGTAAACCTGTTCTCCCATATTTCTGTTTGTCTTACCATGGACACAGATTACGTAAAAATCTCTCTTAACTCTCTCTTCTAATAACCGGTTGTAACTCGGATGGGGTCATCAACCAAAGTACCCATGCATCTGATTTCAAACATAAGTAAGTTTGGAATTAACATTAAATTAGCCAAAGCTAATTTTCCTACGCAACATGGTTAAAGTACATACACTTTGTTTTTACCCTTCCCTTAGGACAATTTTATTAACCAAACTCATATGTATAGGTTGTTTGTCGTGCTCTTCCACCCGTACTTTTGTACGTCCTGCTATACTTCTCATTTGTTTTCCTTCAAAAGTCTAGGTTTCCAATATTGAATATGAGTTACCGCTATGCCAATTTTTCCAGTGCCAATCCACTATTATCATTTCCTTTTCATTTTCAACAAGGGAAGAAACAACTACAAAAATATATACTTTACGCATTTCTTCTACTATTGAACAGAACCCAGGTGCGTACAAGCACAGACGCACATATCTGTGTGAGCATTTATGTTTGTGGTCACACCACGTACACATATAATTTACATTAGTCATTTTTAGTAAGTTGTCAAAAGTTTGTCTTTCTCCCTATACACCAACTAACTTCGTCAAAGTCGATATAAATTATTAGTTTTAATAACATGGATACCAATATTATTTCATTCAACTATAATTTTATGTCTGTTTTGTTCATCGACGCAATACTAGATGTAACTAGAATATAAAAAAATAGCTGTGACATGCCTATTTGACTCAGTTCTGCAACTACGTGCAATACTATTTCCAATGACCAATTGTTTTTACAGGCTCGACCAGATATAGTGCGACATAATTTAGAACTGCATCACATTAGCACATATTTCATTTGATAAAGTGTAACGACCCACTATTTTGTGCCATTCGAATTCGACAAATATGATAATTGTCGAGCTGGAATAGTTCAAAATAATAGATTGTAAATATAGCTAAGGAACAAATGAAACCAAATACACAGAATCACAGACACAGATATCAGAATCTCACAGCGGAATATAAAATACTACAGTGGTTCATGACGCCACTGGAAACTTTTACAAACAGAAATACATTGTTCAAAACTTTAATACAAATTTTTAAGCCATAATAAAACATAGTCTTCCAAAATGTCTTGAATTACAAAATAGATAAAGACGAAGAAGCTTCCAACTAGCAAGAGTGATCTAGTCCTAGCTCCAGAAAGAAAAGCTGAATCTGCAACTCAGGCTGACCCGAGCGTACAATAAAACAAAACACTCGAGTCAGGACATACATACTTATATGAGGTAAGCTAAATCAAGTGTACTGTAATGTAAAGAGCAAGTAACTCAAAGGATGCTTGGGATCGCCCATCCTCTAAGGATCCGTTAAACTATTTACTATATAGTATATTGCGCTATTACCATAGTGTCTATATTAAAATAAACTTACTTTTAAATAGCGTTAAGGGGTTACCCATATAGCCCTTAACACGTAATAGTCCCAGTAGTCCATCCAATATCGTAGCTCCTCCTGATCGGGAAGCAACTAGAGGATACCACACGGGCTACGGGAGAAAACCAAACTCGTACAAGGCTCGATATGGTAGGTGACACGGCACAACTAGGCAATGCCAGGGTAGATATACCAATTACGCTTCCGGACCGGTGGTAACGCGAAGCCGCAGCAACCGCCCACCTCGAACAACACTCCTAAATCAAAGGTGCGCGCACCAAACAATCACAAGAGTAATAGAATGGCAACCGAAGAAGTGTGTTCGATCAGAGGAGCTACCTCATTAATCCGTCGATCGCTCCTGTTTTAGCCACCTTAAGCCAACTCACGGGAGTCGGGTCCACGTATATACCTTTCAAGAAACCGTCACCACCATCCTACTTCATTCTGGAATCTCCACCGCGTACACGGTTGTCAAAGTGGTTTTCGGTATCGACAGAGAGTATGTCCATATCCGATCCCGGTCTCTTTGCCAACCAACCGTTATTATAACCCGTGGTTTTAGTTTGAAAATGGTATTCATTTTTAAATCAATATATATTAAACATCTATAAATTTCAAATCCTTGATTTGAACATTTCTTCGAAAATATACCATTTCAATTTATTCAATTAAATTTGGAATTTATTTTATAATAGAAATCATATTTTCCTTTAAAATCTATCCAAACTCAATTTCTAGATTCTTTTATTTATTACATATTTAAATTCCAAAGTTTAACTTATTCTCAAAATTTCTATAGAGTAAATAAATCAAATTTCAATTTTCTACAGCATCTAGGAAAATGCTGTCTAAAGTTATAAGTTTTAACCTAGTCAAATTCAAAAAGATAGCATTTTAAATGCTATTGTAGACCTTAAGATTTAAAATCTATTTCTAAATATAACTTGTCATATATATAAAATTGTCTTAACTTAAATCTTGTTCTTTCAAAACTCCAGAAATTTTGGAACAAGTTATACTAAAATTTTATTCTATATTTATTTATTTTTAACATTTAAAACATTATAAAATTTTTACTAGAATATCCTCAATTTCTTAAAATAATTTAAAATATTTCCAGAAAATAATATATATAAACCACGGGCCTGTATAAGATTTTCTAGCCTAGGTCAAGTGGAACGGATTTATATCATTTCAATCCGATACTTAAAATTTCCGGGTTCTATCATTTCGAACCCGCAATCCCAAGATAATTTACAGCAGTTATATAAAGAGTGAATAACAATCAATCTGGCCTATCATTTCAGCCATAACAATATATATATAACAGGGAACTTGCAGTGTGATTTAAACAGTAAATAATAACATAATATAACTGCAGATATCATATAACATATAAATAACTGATGGGGTGTCAATTTAATGGGGTTTATCATTCTATATTACACTACAGACAGATAATAGTGAAATACAAATTTACACATACACTTGTAATAATTTACGAAATATAAATACGTATGTCTGGTGAGAAATACTCACCTGGGTGTTGCAGCAAATTCGAATTCAAATTGAAATTTACTGGTACAGACTGACAGAGAATAACAGTCAAATTTTTGCGGGCGTCGCCTAGATTTAGATCTAGAACAAATTTCAAAAATATAGGAACGCGACTTAGATTTTGTAGTCAACGAAAAATTCAAAGATAAGAAAGAGAAATTTTGACTTGCTCGACAAAATTTTTTTTTTTTTTTTTCCTAAATACGACTGCAAAATGTGAATACGAGTGTACCCCTAACTTGTTCATGCCTACCCTATACATATGCAATGCCTACCCTTTTCTTCATTCGTCAATTCATCATTTTTTTTTTCTTTTTCTTCTTCCTTTTTTTTTTCTTCACAATGATTACCAAAAAAATCTCAAATAAATATCAGATTTCACTGCCACCAGCCCAAATGACATTTACCCAAGTTTCCCTTCATTTGCTTCGAGTCACAACAGGTTTTGCTTCGAGTCCCATCTAGTTTTACTTCGGGTAAATTTAGCCTTGCTTCGAGTCAAAATCTGGAAGTGTAGAAACACATATATTTCCAGGCATTCTACCATTCTCTGGTCTCCACTGCCCCTACTTCCTCTTGCCACTGACTTCACCCATCTCAGCCACCACCTATACACCAAGTTACATGTCAGACTTCACCAACCCTTGTGTGCATGCTTTGTGCACGTGCACACTTCAGTTGTGCACAGCAGTTGCACATCTCCCCTTCAAACTCTACTACTGCTAGCCTATCCTCTTGACTGAGCAACACAGAGTTCTTCAACCTACATCAATTCACTTAAGTATCTTCAGTTTTGCCTGCCTCTTCACCAGACATGTCATGTCTCTTCATCCCAGATTTGCCAGGTTCTTCACCATGACTATCTCACTTCCAGATCAGTCAGTTTTAACCCAGATCTGCCTCTTCACTTGCTTCATCTTTCAGATATTCACCAACATCCCTATATGTCAATTAGCCTTCAGTCACATGCTCCTATCTCTCATGCTATCAGTGCTACATCTAGTATGTGTGCAGACTTAAATGGTGATGAGTCTGGACTAAACATGCCTACACATGCACTGACATCATATTCATATGCAAGTCTGACTACTAATATGGTTTGTACATAGATGCGAACTAAAACATATGCCTACCTGATGCACTAAAACACCGACTACCACTATGATTTATAAAACAAGCCTAGTATGGATTTGCAGACAGCTCCTATAACCAAGTTATAGCCTACTCCATCCCATATGCACACCCAACCCAGATCTATATGCCTCATACACTGATATTATGCTAACAACAGATCTGGCTATCAACTTATAGATTGCCTATCCTATATGTCCACTGTAAAGCTACAGACAATACACACACAGATCCCCTACCAACCATGGCATGGCCGAGCAAGTCAAGAGATAAAGAGATAAGAAAAGAAAAGAAAGGTGATTACCTGATTTTTACTTTGAGCAAAAGAACAGACTGGAATTTGCAGAGGGAAACAAATGTAGAGAGAAATATGTAGAAAAAGGTGAAAGATATATAGGCCGAGACTTAGGAAAAATCTAGAGGAAACAAGGCAGTTACTTATGTAATAACTCTGGAAAAATTTCGAGCAAATTGAGCTAGCAGTTTCAAAGTAAATATCTGATACGTGATCATAGCCATTGATGGTGAGATGGATAGCTGATGACAAGGCAGAGCATATTAAGTCTTAGCAGTTTTCGAATATTGAAGGCTATTGAATGCTTAAATTTTGAAAGAAATAATGGTTGCTTGATTCATTTGTTTGCATAATGTTAGCTTGGTCAGTTTCAAAAAGAAAGTGCATGTTTTCAGTTTAAAAATGAACGTGTACAAGAAAATAAAAGAGAAAACAACCGAGAGGAAGAAATAAAAGTTTGAACGTTTTAAATATATAAATGTGGTGATTTATTTTGGTTAAATCTTTCCTTGATTTTAGATTGATATTTTTTTTAAATGCAACGTTACGTTTTTATGTAGTCAGTTAAAATTTAACGCATGTCAAAACTTATATAAAACAACGGTCCCTTAAAACGAACCAACGTCCGTCTTAAAACCACTGACCAAAAATTTTCTTCAAAAAAATTTGAAAATATTATTTTTACACTACGTTAAACAGACGCAGTCTAAAATATCAAAAAATTTTCACAAAAATAACGTTTTGAAAACACACGTTTTATAATGTCACTTTTACCCTTTAAATCACGCGTCTTTCAAACGCGAAATTTAACGGTTCAAACCTAGCTTAAAATTTTACAGTTATTATTTAAGTTTATTGACATAAAAAAAATTTCAAAATATATCTCAAATTTTAAATATTTAACTATATTGTTAAACCCAATTTTATAAAATATATTATTTAAAACTAAAAATAAATTAAATAAATTAAATAAAATAACAAGCTGAACTAGGGTTGTTACATAAAGCATTCAGCCTATGTCTAAATTTCAGTTTTCAAAGTCTTTTTAACTTTACAGTGCATGTAAATGACATGCTTTCTTCAGCTTTCTAACATGAGTTCTTTTCCTCCTTCCAGCTGGAATGGAATGATCACTGCACATGTTCCTTTACGTACAGAGACAGTTGCCAAAGAGTTTATATCGTCTTCTTCATTGACCTGATTTGACCTATATATGTACTTCTTTATTTTGAAGGTTTAGTGGCTGTAGTGTAACCTTAGAGCATGCAATTTAAATTTTTCACTACTATATGCCTGTTAATATCATATTGCTAGATTGTTGCATCAACTTCAACCACTGTCAAACTCATTATATCTGTATTTTAGCAGCACAAAAAATTAACTACTTTTCAATAAGTTTAGATGTTATGTTTACTGTTAGGTTTTAAGAATTTTAAATTCAAATCAATTCAATTTTTTGGTTCTGTTGTTTTCTTGCAGGTTGAAGATTACACCTTTGAATCTGTTATAGATGGTCGGATACGTGGCTCTACTGGCTTCCCAAAGTTTATCCTAGGCTAAGGCTATAAATGGAGCATCATATCCACTACTTGCTTTTGGCACATATGCTTGGTAAAGAAATGTTCTTACTTCTGTCTTTAATGCAAATACTTTCTGTTTTCAGTACTTTATCCTCTTCTTGGTTCAAGGGCATTTACAAATAAATAATATGTTCAGATTTCTATATTTAACGAGCATACAACAACGAACTAACTGCTAAGCTATATTTCCGAGTATTTATTATACACTTTTCATTACTAGTTCAATTTTTTTTCTGAAAGGTTGTTTAGAATAAAATTGTCTAACATATTGAGAATGTCGGAAATAGTTCTTAGTATTTATTCTGTTTTGATCTTATTTTATTACTCTTGACATCCTATAATTATAGTGGTACATATTTTTCATATATTTTCCAACAATGACTTTGCACAATCTAACATTTGCACAAATCTAGCAATAGAATGTTCTTCATGTTGTTACTAAAAAATGTCTATTGTACTCCCTGTTCATTTACTGCATGTACTATCTCCACTGGAACAATTTTAATTTTGTGAAAACTTTGTATATTATTATCTTTCTTTGTACATCTAATGAGCATGAAATATTTATAGATGATTTCTACTTCCCGAGTAACAACACATAGCTCAAAATATAGAAAAATGGTGCTACAAAGAAAAGAGTATTGATTTTGATTTTTGAAATTCACTTGGTAAGAAATCAAATGAAAACTCCAAGTTAATTATCTTCATAATATTCATGCAAAAAATCATAAAAAATTAGCCAAAACCCGTGTGCGTAGCACGGGTTCACACTAGTATCCTAATAAAGATGAAGTACTAATTATATCCCTAGATTGATTATCCAAGGGAGCTAAATTTAGTTTTCTACTATTATTTCTATTACATAGAATATTATTATTTTTAAATAGTAGAGAGATGTCATATATTTAATTATCCAAACCTACAATGATATTATTAAAAACTCATTGATTTCTTTCAAACCAAATATACCAACATAAGATTGTATAAATAGTGTCTAGTAGAAATCTATTGTGACCCTTATAAAAATCTAATATTATTTCAATATAACTCACAATTAATATGTGTATAATTTATGTTAAAATCAAATAAAATTAGATTTTTTACAAAAAAGAATCTAGTGATATTACATTTAAAGTAAAAGTGAAAAATATCTTCCACTTTATTATTACAAAAATAACACTTTTTTTGTTAAATATAATTTTCTTTTTTATATAGTATTCAACTTTCCGTGTAAAATTAACCACATGTGCACCTTAGCTTTAGGTGGAGCACAAATTTTTCGAATATATTTTAAAATTTCTATTTAATTTTCAAAAAAATTATGAACTTATAAAATGAATGGGATGTAAATTTCTTATTAATGTCCTAGCACTGTAATTTAATATCTTATTTTATTATCAATAGTATATAATTCTAATTTAGTACGCAATAAGGCAAATTGTACAAAAGTATTACTGGTTAAAGCACGATTAAACTAAATTCCCAAGGAAAATTTAAATTAGGCCTATAAATATCAGAAATTAGTGTATTTTAAAATTGCAAATTTCATATAAATCTTTAAATTCCACTTTAAGTGGAATAACTGATAACCAACATTTATGCCCGTTACCCCGCCTTTTGGATAAGGCCGGGATATCAACAATTTGGTTGAAAAGGATAAATATCAGGATTGGAGACCGATTGGAAATAAGGCTATGATCGATACCATCAAAATTATACCAACCTTTAATCAAGGTGGGATCGATAGGGAATGATAAACAAGGCTCGGTGAGGCTACACTTCGAGTTTCAGTTCAACCGGAGTTCGTATGCTCAAGTTATGGATGGATCAATATTCATGGAAAACCACTTCATATCGATGCTTACGTATCGATCGAGATGAACGTGGTAATGTACTTCAAATCAATGTTTTCATATTGATCCTTTCGTATCGATATAGATGGATATGGATATGGACAATGCACTGTGCACCTTGCTTCGAATCAATCACGGTACGCATCGATCTAACTCAAATCGATACGAAGGCAGGTGCTTCTCCAGAGCGGCATCAGATCAATACGAAGAGAGGAGCTGGGATCGATACAAAGAATGAAGCACACCGATGGATATGAAGTAATGGGTATGGAGAGTTGGAAGTGTATTTCGTATCAATCACTTATCGATCGATACGAAGGACACACGTGAAAGATGTTATGCTAGATGGATACGAAAAGCAGCAAGAGGGAAGAAGCCATTTCGTATCGATCACATTCGTATCAATCAATACGAAGTGGTCAAGGTGGAGCACGAAACATGGATCACTGCATGAGAATAGGATCGATGCGAAAGCCATGGACATAGGGTGATGGATAACGAAGACTGGGATCGATGCAGAAGTGGCGGATATGAAACTCCATGGATACGAAATCATCAGCCTACGCTAAAAAGTTGAAACTTGGATCGATCATATCTCAAAAACCACACACTGGAATTTCATGAAATTTGAAAACTAAGGACTTGGCACTATCATCTTTCACCATGATCGATCCCAACTTAATTGGAGCCAATTTGGATCGATATGAAGGCAACATGGATCGATCTTAGATCGATCCCAAACCACTCCGGATCGATCATGTCGGCCCACCTACGCGTGAGAAGGGGTATTCCGAGTTTTGGGGTATCTATTTTCATATCTACTTCTATAAATAGCACCTCAATGGCAACTAAAAAGGGATCTTATTCTTCCTTTTTGGCAAGACTCTGTTGTTTTGGTTATTGATTTCAAGGGATTGTAACTGTAATTAGGATATAAAGGAAATAAAAGGATCAATTCTAAGTGGACATAGGCCGAAGATAGCCAAACCACTATAAATCTCATGTCTTCTCTTACTTTCTTTCATTTTAATTTTGTGATTTCTTCACTTTTATTCTCTACATTATCTGGATCGGAGATCTATGTTTGAATATTGAGGATTTGTGTGTAAACACTGGTGCTTTCACTACATTTGGGGTTTATGATCATTTTTGGCGCAAATATTTTGGTGCTTTCACTGAGAAGGACTAGCACCCGCTACATCGGATTTGGAGTTCAGATTTGGAAAGCTAAAGGATTGGATATGAAGATATGGTTAGGCAATCGGCTAGAAGGACTTTACCAAAAAGGATCCATTAAGGGGGAAGTCAAGAGGCTTACTCTGGAGCTGGAAAAAATCAAGCATCCATCTACATCACCAGGGATGAGATGTAGACTACGATGATTTCCATGCAGAAGTAGTTGATGAAAAGGTAGGATGAGATGATGCAGAACCTTCTCAGACAATTCAGACATCAGGAACAGCAAGAGATGCTGGAGCTTAGATCCATGGATCTAGATCAGAGGGACTCAATAGGCAACTAGATGTAGTGGTTCAGCAGGGGGAAGGCCCCAATCACCACAAAACTATCAATCTAGATGAATCTAAGATGCCAGCTGACGCTGCACAACCCAGCGCCAACAGGAATACAGGAGCATGTGACGAGGAGTACATACTGGAATTCCCTCGAGGACTCAGGGGATAGTTAAGAAATAAAGATAGGAGACAACCTTTGACGGACAATGCTAGATTGGCAGAAATTATTAGATGAACCATGCATAGAGGTCCGACAAATGGCGATCTGGATGGAGTAAATAGAAGTCCATTTACCCGTAACATCAGGATGGCTAGGAATCCACCAAAGTTCAAGCTGCCTACATTGAAGGTATACAATGATAAGATAGATCCTACCGATCATTTGATGAGGTATACAAGACATATGGAAGTGCTGGGGGAATTAGAGGAGGTTATGGCTCAATGTTTCCTCCTGTACTTGACGGATATAGCAGCTATGTGGTTTAGGTAGTTGGAAAATGGATCTATTAGGACATGGACAGAATTGGTGGACAGGTTTCTAAAGCAGTTTCAGGTTCATATCAAGAGGATGAAAAATGTGATGACATTAACGTCGGTGAAACAAAGGACAGGAGAGTCGGTCAGAACTTTCTTAACCCGGTTTAATACGGCAGTTGCTCCTGTGGATCGATCGGATCATCAATGGTTCTAATGGCAGCAGTATCGGGAGTCAGGGACAATTCAGATTTCAAAATGTCGTCGGTACAGGATCCACCAATAGATCTCGGGGAATTCTTTCATGAGGTCGAGAGATTTCTTCGACAAGAGGGTGCAAGCTTAGATATGAAATCAAAGGAAGTAAATGTGGTTAAGGATGGAGGACCATCCGATGAAAGCTCTGGTAAGGATAAGGATAAAGGGAATAGGAAGTCGGATGACGATTCTGGTAGGGCAAGGAAGTGTTGAGGAGAACCAAAATTCTCTACTTATGCAGGACTGAATGAGACATTGGAATGGATACACATGGAAACTCGGGACCACCATCCTTATCGAAGCCCAGCTGGAAGGGAACCCTCGGAACGCAAGAAGGCATCGGGAAGGTACTGTCTCCTTCATGACCTGCACGAACATGATACTAACAGCTGTAGGCATCTAAAGGATATAATCGAAGAGCACGTAAGGAATGGTCAATTGCGACAGTATGTCAGGACTCAAAATGTGGCAATGGAATAGGAGAAGCCACCGTCTACCTCAAACAAGGACGACACGAGGCCTAGGAATGATGGTCGGTTGGTCATCAGTTGATTGGGGTGGTATGGAATAAGTAGCAAACTCTGGGCAGACGGCTAAATCACTTACTCATGTATGGGAACGGAGATAGATCCTAGGCATGCTCTGAGATGATGATAAACCATGATGCTTTAGTTTGCGAAATCTGTGTTTTCTTTCTGGTTTGGACATTTTCTTTTTTCGGGTTTGGTTTTGGAGTTCGGTTTGGACTCTTGGTTTTGTTGACTCTCTGGTTTGGATTTTGGTTCGAACGCTTGTTTTTTGGTTGTGATCTTTGTTTGGATTTTCGACATAGATTTTTGGTTTTTTGGTTTGATCTAGGTTTCGGATGGATTTTTTTTGGATTTTTTAACTGATTTATGGTAAAAAGGTCATCAGGTATGGATTATGCCTGGCAAAGGGTAGGTCGCATCGTCCGATTGTGGCAAATCGACTTATTCGAGTCGTCGAATATGGATTATGTTTGGGAAGGGTCCAAAGTGACCAAGGTCGGCTTAGGATTTAGGCTATGATTTATAAACAAGATTTGTTATTTGGTATTTCAGGTCGTCGAGTATGGACTATGCTCGACAAGGATCTAGGATGACCAGGCTTGGCCTGTGACTTAGGCCAAGATTTATTATGCATGATTTGGCACACGAGTCGTCGAGTATGGACTATGCTCGGCAAGAACCCGGAGAGGTTACAGATTTAGATTTCGGCTCTGAATGGCTATGGATTGGCTATGGACCCGAAGTGGTCCCAGATTTGGCTAAGGGCCCGTAGCGGTCCCGGATTTGGATATCGACCCAAAGAGGCCATGGATTTGGTTATTGGTTAATGGATATGGATGGATTAGAACTTGGTTGTCAGGCTCAGATGGATATGGAATTGGCTAAGGATTTGATTACTGGATTCGGAATCAGATACTGACTTGGAGCAGCCATGAATTTGGATAAGATATGGCTATGGCACTTGGATAGAATGGATCGGATAATGGATCGGAAGATATAACTATGGATGGAATATGGACTTTGGATGCCAAAATTAAAGCTATTCAAAACACTCCTTCCTATGCAATCATGTTTTGGGGGGCAAAGTTAACCTGCCTTTTGGACAAGGCCGAGATATCAACAAATTGGTTGAAAAGGATGGATATCAGGATTGGAGATAGATTGGAAACAAGGTTATGGTCGATACCTTCAAAATTGGACCAAGCTTGAATCAAGGTGGGATCGATAGGAAATGATAAACGAGGCTCGATGAGGCTACACTTCGTATTTAGTTCAATTGGAGTTCATACGCTTAAGTTATGGATGCATCAATATTCATGGAAAACCAGTTCATATTGATGCTTTCGTATCGATCGAGATGAACGTGGTAATGTATTTCAGATCGATGTTTTCGTATCAACATAGATGGATATGGATACGGATATGGACGGCGCACTTAGCATCTTGCTCTAGATCGATTAGAGTATGTATCGATCCAACTCAGATCGATCGAAGGCAGGTGCTTCTCCAGAGCGGCATCAGATCGGTACGAAGAAAGGAGCTGGGATCGACACGAAGAATGAAGCACGCTGATGGATATGAAGCAATGGGTATGGAGATTTGGAAGTGCATTTCGTATCGATCACTATTCGATCGATACGAAGGACGCACGCGAAGAAGCTATGCTGGATGGATACGAAAAAAGCAAGAGGGAAGGAGCCATTTCGTATCGATTGATACGAAGCGGTCAAGGTGGAGCACGAAACATGGATCACTACGTGAGAATAAGATTGGTGCAAAAGCTGTGGACACGGGGTGATGCATACGAAGACTAGGATCGGTGCAGAAGTGGTGAATATGAAACTCTATGGATATGAAATCATCATCCTACACTAAGAAGTTGAAACTTGGATCGATCATATCTCGAAAACCACACGCTGGAATTTCATGAAATTTGGAGAGCAAGGACTTGGCACTATCATCTTTCACCATGATCGATATCAAATTAATTGGAGCCAATTTGGATTGATACGAAGGCAACACGGATCGATCTTAGATCGATCACAAACCGCTCCAGATCGATCTATAGGCCCACCTATGCGTGAGAAAGGTTATTCCAAGTTTTGAGGCAGATATTTCTAGATCTACTCCTATAAATAGCACCTCAATGGCAACTAAAAATGGATCTTCTTCTTCCTTTTTGGCAAGACTCTGTCATTTTGGTTATTGATTTCAAGGGATTATAATTTTAATCGAGATACAAAGGAAATAAAAGGATCTAAGTGGACGTAGGCCGAAGATAGCCGAATCACTATAAATATCATGTCCTCTCTTGCTTTGTTTCAATTTAATTTTGTTGTTTCTTCAATTTTATTCTTTACATTTTTTGGATCTGAGATCTGTGTTTGAATATTGAGGATTTTTGTGTAAACACTCGTGTTTTCACTACTTCTGGGGTTTGTGACCAATTTTGGCTCAAACATTGCCAAAAGGAGGTGATATTATTAATTCCTAAGTTATATATATCAAAATTTAAAACTATTGATTTCCAAAAATGAAATATGTTGCTTCTATTATTTATAATTGAATGCTACAATTAAAGGTACCACCATATAATTGGTTTGAAATTAATTCTTTTCATAATGGATTTTCATTACTACCATTAAATTTCCTATTCGTTTTCCTAAAAGGGATATATTGAATTCATGTAAATTTATAGTTCCTAAACCTCCCTCGTTTTTAGAATTACAAACCATTTCTCAATTTACAAGATGTTTAGAGCTATTATTTAGAGTGTCACCATCAATAATAAATCTCTTCTAATCTAATCAATTTTATCTGTTGCCCATTTAGGGAAACAATAGAATGACATCCAATAAATGGGCCATGTAGATAAAACTGAATTAATAAGAAAAATCCTGCCTGCTCCCAATAAGAATTTACCATTCCATTTGGATAATCTTTTATTAATTTTATCCATAATGGTATTCCAATCATCATGTTTAAGTTTTGTGTCATAATTAGAAAATCCAAATATTCTATAGGAAATTTCATTGTTTTATAATTCAATGTATGTGTGGTTTTCAATATTGTCTATATACTTTAACACTAAAACTGAGCTTTTGTAAAAATAACTTTAAACCAGAATAAAATTCAGAATTATATAAAATAAATTTAAATGCGATAATATGTTTGAGAAAATTGGATGTAAAAATCATAGTATCATCTGCAAATTGTAAAATAGAAAGGCCATGACTAATGATCTCATTACCTATTCGATCTAGCATCCTATTACTAGTTGCTAATTTGATAATTATAGGAAAAACATCAACAGCTAAAGTAAATTCGATCCCCGTGCCTAAGTCCACATTTTGATTGAATTTTATTTCCTAAAATACCATTAACCCTGATACTAGAATTACTCGGTTTAAGTAGTGACATAATCTATCCTACCTCCCAAACACTAAAACCCCTAGCCAATAATACATCTTTGAGAAAACCCAATAAATTAATCAAAAGGTTTGGCAAAATCAAGTTTTAAAAGTGCATAAGTGATATTTCTTTACAACAATAGTTAATATATTCCTGAATTACTGCTACTCCATTTGCTATATTCCTACCCTTAATGAAAGTCGTTTATGTGTTATCAATTAAGGCATTCATTTTAGTATTTAATCTATTAACTAAAACCTTAGAAATCATTGTAAAGAACAATTTTGTAACGACCCAGAATTTTGTCATTTGAATTTGAAATATTTATTTAATTTTAAATATTGAATTATTATTTTATGAGTCAAATAGTTTAAATTCAAATAATAGTAGTACATTAAATTATTTGGATAGTGAACTAAATATTGGAGTTTTCAAATAACTGATTATTGGACTTAAAATGGATAAGAATGATTTTGGAAATCTTACTTAAATTTAGAATAAGTGAGGATGGAATAATAAACTTTTAAATTAGTTTTAAAAGTGGTTTATTTGGTTTTAATAATAATTCATTTTTATTTAACATATGCAAATATCATCCTGGGACACTATCTCGGATTTTGATGAAACTAGTGTCACCGGTTCCGTAATAGTGAATTATTGTATACCGACGAATTTCGTGGTGATTGGATATATCGTGCAGTCATGCAAGGTCGAAATGCGTAGAAATTAATTAAATGAATTTAAATTAATATAATCAATTTTAAAAGCTATCTTCAATATAGGATCGAAATAAGCCCCGAACTAGTTCCATTGAGTTCAGAATAGGGGTATTTAGTATCGAACGGCGGTCGGCACGCTTTGGTTGGAGTTCAAAATTTTGAGTGCCTAATTTGGTACTTTTGAAAATAAAATAAAATAAACGTGTACCATCTTAGACCATACCTATCCACGATCAAGCCATACCCATAACATTCCTCCTCTTTTTTATAAATGCTCCCGCTCTCGTTCAAATGGTTTTCATGCAAAAGAAAAAAAAAGAAAAAAAGGAAAATCAATTCAAATTCTTCATACTAGATTATAAATTTTAAATTCTTGAATTCATACTAAAGAGATCTTCATATTCATGAAAATATTAGGGAGTGCGTTCATGATTTGTGGTTGTTGAACATTTTGTTGTAAAGGCTAGTGACTTAGGGTTTTAATGTGCGACTATTTAAAGTCGAATTTATCGAATTGGATGTTGGAATTTGACTTAGAATTAAAAATACCATCTCTGACCAGAGTTTTGTGATGCTTGGGCACCTCTGCAATTCATGTCGCTACATTATGTGAATAGGAGTGTGGAGGGTCACGATTTGGTGGGCTTGCGGAGGTAATAATGTGGGGTCCGGTGGAGGAGATCGCGAAGAGGAGTTCAACGGAATCGACGGAATAGAGTTTAGCAGAGTGTAGCTTCGTATCCTTGCTTGGTCATGCACGGCCATGGTGTTGTGTCATCTTATGTACTGGATAGATTTATTGTTGAGGGTGCAGAAGATTAAGGTGGAGGGTAATTATATCGTAATCTTATAAATGCGATAATTTGTCCATATTAGGTCAAAATTGAACTTGGATTTTTGGGTTACGTTCATAGAGATGAATACTACATGATGAAGTTGAATTGGCGACAATTGGAGCTAGTAGAAATTTGATGCTAGATGAAAACCAGAATGCCTCGGCGATGACTGGAATAATGATGAGTTAAACTCACCTTTTTGGCTAACCAGTAATGTTATATAGCTGATAAAAATTGTTGATTTGGATGTTTGGATGGTTTACTGTTTTATCAGTTGTTTTTTGTTTTATTCACACCCCTGGAGTGGATGACCTTTTATATATACCCACCTAGTAGAAGATGACCCAAATTATATGATTATATACTATTTTTGAAACAGGGGAACAGGTTAGATTGATCCAACATGATTCCACACCACTGTTGATTTTATTTACATATATATGTGCTGATGTACATGAGCTGTGATGCGGGGGGGACGGTTTTTAGGGATCCAATTGGATTTCTCGCCATTGTAGAATTGTTTTCAATAATATTCCTGTTATATAAATCATTGAATATCAAACCCGATTGTTGACACTATTAGTTATGATGTTGTTATATATTCAAAACTTAAACCCTATAGCAATAGAAAATCAATATGGATATTCGTTAAACGTTAGGTAGCTATTGGTCTCAAATTAGAATTTAAAAAATACTATAAATTTCCATTTGAGTTGGAGTGGTTTTTTGAGATACGAAACGATTTTAAATCTGAAATCGAAAAATATTTTGTTTTAAAGGATTTAACTTCTACTTTACTCTAACCTTTTCATCTATCTTTTCTAAGTTATTTATTTATATTTAATGTTGTTTTAAGACTATTTATATTTAAAAAAATTAAGATTATTTACTTATATTTAATTTTGTTTTAAAGTTATTTATTAATATTTTAATATTTTGAAAAGTTAGTTATTTAGATAATTAATATGGCTTCAAATTAATAGTAAGTATTTATTTTAAAAAATTAGAAATAAATTAACAATGGTAAAAATTAATTATATTTTTATTTAATAATGTTTTGGAATTATTAATTATTATTTTTAAGATGTTTTGAAGTTAGTAATAATTATTTATTTATAATGTTTATTGTTAATAATAATTATTATATTATAGTGTTTTGAAGCAAATGATTTTATTTATTCATAAATGTTTTTGAAAATCATAAATAGAGTTTTAACGAACTTGGGTTTTGTAAGAGGATTTATAAAATGGTTTGAAGACTTAAGGGAAGACTATTTATAAGGTAAAAGAGTTTTATAATGATTTTAGATACATATAAAAGAATTTTAGAAATGGGTTTATAGATTTATAAAAGTAGTTTTATAAATGGTTTTATGGGTTTATAAAGGTTTACAAATGATTTTAGGAATGTATAAAAGGGAGTTTTATAAATGGTTTCAAAAATTAATGAATGGGGTTATAAACGGGTTTAGAGATTTATAAAGGACTTTATAAATTGTTCTAGAATTTTGTGAAAAGGAAATCTTCCTCCATTCTATGAATATACTTATAACATTGAGATAACTATATGGATATTTTTTCAAGTATTGAAAATATAGGGATTTGTGGATTAATCTTTGTAAAGGTAATTTTATACAAGTAATTTACAAAATAATTTTAATTAATGAAAATATTAATTTAAGGAGGTTAGTAGTTGCTTATGCGCTTAACCAATGTTGGTGTTTCCCTACGGAATTAAATCCCTAATTGGATGTGTGTTAATTTATAGTTAAATAACCGACTATCAAATATAAACCCAAAATGTAACTTTGGAAATATCTAAGAAAATCACGTGAGTTATATAGAAAAATCATCTCCGATGGTGTTGTACTGTGTGTATAAATCTCGTTTCATTCTCCTAGGACAAACGATAAGGAAATCCATCCACTAACGGCTAGGAGGTGATCTCCGCTCTTATCTTTGATTATTTATTTCCTAAGAACCGAGGTTGAGTTTACCGAAAACTATCAAATGTTGTTTGAAGAGACCGAGGTCAAATATGTTATCTGAAAACCACTTCGATCCAACTCATGCATTTCGAAGTGAAGTCATCTTGAGGATGATGCATTAAAGACGGAATTATTTGAAGTGCAAGAGCTACCTCCTACTAATCTTGAAGATGATTCCAAAATAGATGCAGTAGAATTGTGCCTACGGTTTGTTCATGTCCCGAACAACTTGAATGGATGAATGTTGTTACTAATTTACTCTTGGAGGGCAGTGTTAGCATTCCAAGTGAGAAGTCTATATGAAAGGTAAAACGTAGCCTCAAGCCTCATCAATCGAGAATGACTAAAATAGGAGAGATGTAATAGAGCAAGGTGAGTCGCTCCCGTTAAAGTATGGTCATCCCAATCTAGAGTCAATTTTACCTATTATTTGTATGCTTCGGGGCCCATTGACCAAGAGATGATCATATTCTGCACCATCCAGTAAGGGGTAGGCTAGTTCTATGTTGGCAGGCGTTGATAGGTTTGATCTTGGTGTTATTTTATCTAAAGATGCACCGTATACCCTAGTAGCCCAGTCATTGTACAGAATCCGTTTTCCAATACGTACCTTTACGGTTTTAGTTGTTATACTTATTATGCTGGAATTTAATTAGTGTAACAATTTTGGCTATGGTTAATAAGTATGTGTATCGTAGACACTATTATAATATCAGAGAATTTCATATGAAATGGTTTGGTTATCGTAAAATAAAAACCCATCCGTGTTTATGTGTGGCGTGGTCTTATGAGATACTTTTGATTTCAAAGGTTTTTTTATAACTTTAAAATCCAGATGGGTGTGTTTTTCTCACGCTAGTTTTCCAGACTAACTCAGGTGTTATTTTATTATAATGCTCGAGTCAGACCAAACATATTTATAGATTTCTTTGTATGCATTGGAGCTCAGGAGACGAGCTGGAGGTCCAAGACGTATCTATATATTTCTTTGCATTCTGGTGTGTTGTCTGTTGGTTGTATTATCATCAACTGTAAGGACAGGCTATTATAATTGTCTAGGCTGAAATATATTAGTATACTCTTATTGATGTATACATATATATGATACAGTTTTGTTTCTTTTGTAAAGATTTATTTCACATATATATAATATTCGCTGCGTTGTGTAACTCTGTGTTGTTTAGTTTCCTTTTCCTCTTCTTTTAGTCCTCTTGTCACCTTCTTCTTTCCCCCTAAAAATTGGGTTTTTTGGCATTTGATTGCTTGTCACGTAATACAGTGGATGTATTAGTGTCGATTTTCAAGGGTCGAAAATCTCGAATCGTTGCACGTGGTATCATCGCGCAAGGGAACCTTGGCTTTGGTGTTGATTACTCATTGGAGATAGGGTCAGCAGCACCTTAGAATGAGTTTGAGTGTATATATATGAGCGCATATTTATTAGTGATATAAAAATATTTTATATTGTGCTAATCGATCTGTTGAGTGGCTTATGGATTCTAATCTATTCGAATAACTAACCTTATTGATAGGGATCTCTAAATACTTGAACAAGGCCAATCGACACAATATTGTTTTGAAATTGGGTAAATGAAATAATTTTACCTAAATTATATTTATATATAAAAGGATGATTTTTCTAAAATAATTATAGCTATATATTGCATGCTTACAACTTAAAAAGTAACATTTAGGAAATGACTTTATATAAGAAAGTGAAATTATATAAATATGGTTTATAAATGAGGTTTATAAATTAAGAAGATTTAAGTTGAGAATTTGAGAACTAAAATCCCGGTGTTTGTGACATGATTTTCAAATTTTGGGAATTGTTTTCAGAGATTTTGGGAAGAATGATAACAGTGCTATTTTGAAGTAATTTGAAATATAATTATTCTAAAAGATTTTGAAGGAAATATAAACATTCAAATGAGTGTTAAAAAGGAGATAAAAAGAACTGAACTTATTTCGGTCGTTGGAAAATAATTTCGATGATGACAATAGCATCATCGACGTTCATTTTCGGGTATCCAAGAGAGTAATTGCTACCGTAGGAGATTTGTTTTGGTAAAATAGATTTTGATTTAAATCCCAAATATGATTTGTTATACAAAAGGATATATATATATATATATATCTCATATTATGTATTATTTTAAAATAGAGTTGAAATAAAACAAAGTGTTTAAATTCTAAAAAAATTTATCTAAGTATTTTGTTGAAATTATAAGACATCTGTTTTACTGCTTATAAATTATGGAATAATAAATTAAAACAAAATTTTAAATTGTTGAATACGAATGTTAAGAGAAGTAAATTTGGAATGAAATTTAACTTAAGTTAAACGAAATGATTTTTGAATGAAATTGATTGTGATTTGAAATTAACTAATGAAATTGAATAATGAAACGAGTTAAATGAAATTAACTTTGATTTAAATTGAGTGTAAACTTAAGTATTGAAGTAATAATAAACATCAGAAGTGTTGTCTAAAATGTTTAAAATAAACTTAAGTAAAATTTGATGGGATAGTTCTTAAGTGACAATAGCATTGAAAGAAATATCCTAAGTAATAAATGAATGTGAAATAAAAACGTAAGTTTTATGCAGATCATTTTGTTTGCATGGTTGTTTGATCCAGATTCGGGCACATGATTCCGAGGTGATTACATTGGTCCGAACAAGGATTTTTTACTCGATTCTTGACGGCCAATATTCGATACGAATTTTTGATTGATTCTGGAGTTCTCTGTCATAATGTATGGCAATGCAAGGAGAATGGTGGTTTCTAATCAAGGAACGGGATCTACGTCCACACTAGAGTGGTTGTGTAAACGATACTAGTTCGAAGTGAAATTGTGTGATCCAGCTAGCGATAAGGTATGGTATTGCAAACGGACGGTATATGTACATTGTACAGGCTTAATAAATTAAATGCTGACATTGGAAAATGCAAATTAAAATGGTTATGAATTAACTGGATGAATATTATTTGTTTGATGTTCCTCTTGTTATATGTACTACATTTGCACACAGTTATTTGTATTAATCTATGTTATATATATTGGTATTACTTTCCCTATGCCTGTTCTCATTGGTTATTGAGTGATCAGTAGGTGTGGATGGCGTCTGCTTCACATTTGGAGCTCGCTTTCGCATTATATCTATTGTATATGCTTGCTATTATAATAAATGGTACACATCTCAAAATACATATCGTACTTTTATATTTTTTTACCCTACGAAATGCCTCATCCCTAAAGGTGAGATGTATATTTGTAATTCTATATAGAGTAAATTTTTCCGGTTGAATCGCACGAAGGAGAAGCTGCCAAAAAAATCCATAATTTTAGAAGTTAGAGAATTTTAAAACATTTCAACTAAATGGTTTTTGAAAAGTAAATAGGATCATGTCATTTTTCTTACTTAATAATTTTGAAAACGAATTTCTTTTAAATAGGGAAGAATGTAATGACCCAGAATTTTAGTCATTTGAATTTGAAACAAATAATTAATTTTAAACATTGAATTATTGTTTTATGAGTCAAATAGCTTAAATTTAAATAATAGTGACCCGTTAAATTATTTGGATAGTGAATTAAATATTGGGATTTTCTAATAATTGAATCTTGGATTTAATATGGATACGAATGATTTTGGAAATCTTATTTGAATTCGGAATAAATGAGATGGAATAATAAACTTTTAAATTAGTTTAAAAGTGATTTATTTGGTTTTACTAATAATTCGTCTTTAATTAACATGTGAAATATCATCTTCGGACACTGTCTCGAATTTTAACAAAACCAATGCCATTAGAACCGCAATAGTGAATTATTGTACGTGGATGAATTTTGTGACGATTGGACGTATCGTGTGGTCGTGCGAGGTCAAAATGCGTAGAAATTAATTAAAGGAATTTAAATTATTATAAATCGATTTTAAATTTTAACTTCTACATATGATGGAATTAGGCCCCGATGCTAGCTCCATTGAATTCAGAATAGGGGTATTTAGTATAGAACGCCGGCCGACATGCTTCGATTGGAGTTTGAATTTTAGGTGCCTAAGACTTGGTATTTTTGAAAATAAAATAAATGTGTACCCTCTTAGAACATACCTACCCACGATCAGGCCATACCCACACCATTCCTCCTCTCCTTTATAAACGCTCCCTCTCTCATTCAAATGGTTTTCACGCAAAAGCAAAAAAAGCAGAAAATGAAAAAAGAAAGAAAATCGATTCAAATTCTTGATACTAGATTATAAAATTTAAATTCTTGAATTCATAGTAAACAGATCTCAGTATTCATGTCAATACAGGGGAGTGCATTCATGATTTAGGGTAGTTTAACATTTTGCAGTAGAGGCTGGAGACTTAGGGTTTTGATTTGTGGCCATTTGAAGTCGAATTTATCGAAGTAGATGTTGGAATTGGATTTAGCATGAAAAATGGCATCCATGACCGGAGTTTGGTGATGTTTGGGCACCTCTAGCAATTCGTGTTGCTAGACTGTATGAACAGGAGGGTGGCGGGTCGCGATTTGGTGAGGGCTTGCGGAGGTGATGATTGGAGTTCGGTGGAAGGAGGTCGCGAAGAGGAGTTCAACGGAATCGACGGAATGGAGTTTAGCGGAGCATAGCTCCGTGTCCTTGCTTAGTCGTGCATGTCCATGGTGCTATGTCATCTTGTGTACAGGAGGGAGTTATTGTTGAGGGAGAAGAAGATTATGGTGGAGGGTAATTAGTTAATAACGCTGTAATTAGTGGATTTAATTATATTATTAAATCGCAATCTTATAAATGCGATAACTTGTCCATATTAGGTCGGAATTGAATGCGGATTTTTGTATTACGTTCATAGCGATGGATACTACATGATGAAGTTCAATAGGCGATAATTAGGGCTAGTAGAAATTTCACGCTAAATGAAAACCAGAACATCTCGACGACGACTGGAATAATGGTGAATTAAACTTGCCTTTTTGGCTAACTAGTAATGTTATATAGCTGATAAAAATTATTGATTTGGATATTTGGATGATTTACTATTTTATCGCTTGGTTTGGTTTTATTCCTGCCCCTGGAGGAGATGACTTTTTGTATATACCCACATAGTAGCGGATGACCCATATTATATGATTATATATTGCCCGTGATGCAGGGGAATGAGTTGGAGGAATCCAACAGGATTCCTCACCAATGTTGATTTTATTTGCATATATATATATATATATGCTAATATACATGACCTGTGATGTAGAGGACAGGTTAGAGGGATCCAACAGGATTCCTCGCCATTGTTGAGTTATATTTTCAATAATATTCCTGTTATATGAATCATTGAATATCAAACTTGATTATTGACGCTATTGGTTATGACATTGTTATATATCAAAACTTAAACCCTATAGTGATAGAAAATCAATATCAATAAACCTTTGGTAGCTATTGGCCTCGGATTAGTATTTAAAAAATATTATAAATTGTCATTTGAGTTGGAGTGGGTTTTGAGACGGGAAATGATTTTAAATCTGAAATTAGGTTTCGCAGATATTTTGTTTTAAAGGATTTATCTTCCATTTTACTCCAACCTTTTTATCTATCTTTTCTAAGTTATTTACTTAGATTCAATGTTTTTCAAAGATTCTTTATATTTAATATTGTTTTAAAGGTTATTTATTTATATTTAATGTTGTTTTAAAGTCACTAATCAATATTTTAAATTCAAATAATTAATATAGCTTGAAATTAATAATAAGGATTTATTTAAAAGTGTTTTGGAAATAAATTTTTACTATGCATAACAATGATAAAAATTAATTATATTGTTTATTTTATAATGTTTGGAATTATTAAGTATTATTTTTAAAATGTTTTGAAGTTAATAAATGATTTTATTTAGTTATAAATATTTTCGAGACTTATAAATAGAGTTTTATAAATGGACTTGGGTTTTATAAGGGGAGTTTATTAAATGGTTTGATGACTTAAGGAAAGATTATTTACAAGGTAAAAGAGTTTTATAAATGGTTTTAGATATTTATAAAAGAATTTTAGAAATAGGTATATAGATTTATAAAAGTTGTTTTATAAATGGTTTTATGTATTTATAAAGAGTTTGTAAACGATTTTAGGAACGTATAAGAGGGAGTTTTATAAATGATTTCAGAGAATAATGAATGGGGTTATAAATGGATTAAGAGATTTATAAAGGAATTTATAAATTGTTCTAGAATTGTGTGGAAAGGAAATCATCCTTCGTTCTATGAATATACTTATACCATTGAGATAAGCGTATGGATATTTTTCCAAATATTGAAAATATAGGGACTTGTGGATAAATTTTTGTAAAGGTGTTTTTGTACAAGTAATTTACAAAGTAATTTTAATTAATGAGAAGATTAATTTAAGGAGTTTAGTAATTGCTAATGTGCTTAACCAATGTTGGTTTTACCCTATGGAATTAAATCCCCGATTTTGATGTATATATGTTGATAGTTAAATACTCGACTGTCAAATATGGACCCAAAATGTAATTTTTGGAAATATTTAGGAGAAACATGTGAGTTATATATCACGGTCATCTCCGATGATGCTGTACTGTGCGTATAATTCTCAATTTATTCTCTTAGGATAAACGATAAGGAAATCCATCCACTAACATTTACGAGGTAATCTTCGCCCTTTTCATTGACTGCTTATTTCCTAAAGAAGCGGGGTTGAGTTTACCGAAAACTATCGAATGTTGTTTCGAAGAGACGAGGATCGAATATGCTGTTAGAAAACCACTTTGATCCAACTCAAGCTTTTCAAACTGAAGACATCTTAAAGATGGAGCTCTTTGAAGTACAAAGGCTACCTGCTACAAATCCCAAGGATGGTTGCGAAATGGATGTAGTAGAAGTAGAGCATTTGGTTCATCCTATCATGAACACTGCTTTTATGTATAAAAGAATTTTTTTTTTCAAATTATATAATTATTTATAGTATTTTTTTGTTAATGATGATACTTCTTTACCATCATTATTGTTTGATTGGTCGTGCTTTGAGAGTTTAGAAGCATTAACTATTGTTTGTTGATTGTTAATCCATGCTCAACTAGTTTATGAGCATATATTGTTTGATAATTGTAAGAACATCAAAACGAACCCCTTGTAAATTAAGTTTCACAATTTAACTATAAGTTGTTTAGAGTAAATGTCAAGTTAAAGTAATTATTTAATAAAGGTTGTTTAAAATAATATAAATGGTAAGATAAGACATTTGGAGATTAAACGTTTGGGAGTATTTTACTATGATAAAGGGGTATTATTATAATATGAAATGAATTTATATAAAGGAAATTTTATATAAATTTAGTTTAAAATGTGTTTTTAAAAGGAGTTTTGAATTTTAAATTCCGGAGTTGTTTGAAAATAATTTCAAAAGATTTAGAGTAATGTATTTCTTGGAAGTATTTATAAATAAAAATATTTTGGAAGTGAAATTTTAAGTGGAATGCCTTTTCTTTAGGCTAATTCGGGGTAAAATATCTCGATTAGTTTAGTGATAATCTGGATAATCATCTAAGTGATGATCAGATGTTTGCTTAGGTGAACGTTGTTGGACACTTAGTAAATTATTCTTTTTATCATTGTGTGATCGAAATGAGTTCAAAATGCAGATGAACCCAAAGTGAGTTTTCATAAATAAATTGATTGAAGTTGTTTCCAATATAAATATATTTAGTATGTTTTAAAAATGGATTTGAAATCAAAATCGGGTACTTAATTCTTAGATTTCCTTAAAGGAAATTTATTTAAAATAAAAAAGTGTTCTGATAAATAATTTGATGCATAAAATTTGTAAACTCTTAGATAGGAAAGAAATAATTTAACTCAAGTTTCAAATAGGTTAAAGTAGATAGAAAGGTTTTGGTAAATTTATTTAATTAAAACCATAGTTTTTGCTAACCATATAAGCCGTGTAAGCTATTTAGTGATATGGAGCCAACCTATGAACATTTTTCCTTAGAGCACTCTAAGGTAAAGAGGTCAAAGGGTTGACTCAGTTTTAAAGATCCATATTGTGTCTGGACTTCGAATTAAATTTTGGGAAAAATAAAAGTAAACAACAAGTAAATAAACTAAAATTGATATTTTGTATATACTCTTAGGATCTAGAAGGATATTATACACGTAAATTGAGTGGAATAAGTTTCTATTACATGTTTTATAAAGAAATGGCTTTATAAAATATTTATAAACTTAGGAGAAAATTTATGAAGTAATTCATAAAATAATTTTATTGTCGAATGATATACTAAATAGAAAATATAAGTGATTTAGAAAAATTGGTACAATTAAGAAACTAATCAAATCAACCACGTAAGTTATACGTAGATCATTCTATTCGCATGGTTCTCGATATAAGGTTCGAAGATATAACTTCAGGTGATTCACACTAATTCGAGAAAAGATTTCTCACTTGATTCTTGTCAATGAAAGCTTGATTCGAATTTTCAATATGATACTAAAAATTTCTATCATCGTTTATAGCTGTGCAAGGAGAACGAAAGTTTCTAATCGTGGAATCTAATCGAAGTCCACCATAGAAAGGGCGACTGAGCGATACTAGTTCGAAAGTAGAAGTCAACGTATCCGAGCAGGTGATCAGACCAAATATAGCATACGGATGATTTATGTATATCATATGGACTTAAGTATAATTGTATACTTAGTATGTTACTTAAGGAAATCTGTGAACTGAAGTAAATTCTAAATTTGGTTGTTAATCATTTGACATTTTAAATAACGTTAAGTGCTAGATTTTTCCCTTATGAAATTTGATTGATTAATAATATTAGTTTATTCCTATATCGAATTTTATTTGATTGGTTGTGTGATTTATATACCATAGTTTATAATGTTTCAATTTATAAACAAAAGTTTTTGAATTGCTTTTTATTAGGACGTAAATCCCGATAGCTTTGAAATCATTTTAAAAGAATTTTTGGAATGATTTTAAAAAAGAAAGCATATCGTATGATTTGAAGTTTTTGAAAAATATTGTTATTTTGATAAAAAAATTGGAATTTGTTCCAATAGATATTTGCAAAGTGTTTTACAAATATTTTTATTTATTACAATGAATGACTAAAATCAAATCACGATTAGGAGTTCCTTTATTTTGGGACTCTTCAGATGTATTTATTCTATTGTTTTTAGGTGATAACAGAATGTCATTGGAGGCTCTATTGTTTTCGTTTAGAGTACCTTGTTTGGAAGAGGGGCATACTCTCCTAGTCATATTAAATCTAGTTTTGTTATATTTCTTCTTAAGGGAGTTTAAAATATATTTTTGGATATAAAACCCAAGCATTTAGTTCTAAATTATGGTTGAAAAATATTGGATGCATAACAATTGTTACAGAATATTTTTTGTATTTTGTTGCATATAGTTGATATGTTACTTTTTTGGTTGCATGTAGCTTTATTTCATACTAGAGTTGTATGTAGATTTATATCATGCTAGTTTTTGCATTTAGGGTTGCCTCATTGATGTTAGTTGCACCATATTTCTTTGTTGTCCATGAATGTTATATTGCTTATGCTATTTGAATTCATGATAGAGATAGCTAGTATATTTATCTTTTATAAGTATGACTCTCTTTTGGATTGTGTAAATACAGGTAAGCAAGAGATTACTATTTGATTATTATGCACCTACATTTACATCATGATAATAAGTTGCTTCCAAAAATTAAAAATTAAACACAAAAAGGTACCTAAAAGAATTAGAAATTTAAATTGGTTGATGATTTTATGCCCCAGATATGGAAGACCGCTTGGCTTTAGTTTTCTTTCGATTGGTCTGAGGCCTAGAGGCAATTTATAGTTTTTCTGATAGCCACGCAAAGGAGATACTGCCGAAATTTTCCATAATATTTGAGAATTGATTAAGTAATAAGTTTAATAACTCATTTTAATTAATAGATCTTTAAACCTTAGCGTTCTAGTGACATTTTCTTCTTGGGAACTTCGGAGACGAAATTCTTTTAAGAGGGGGAGAATGCAACAATGTAGAATTTTCGTTGAATGTTAAATATTTAATTAATTTTAAATATCTAAATAGTTAGATTTTGGGATTTAATAACCTTTTTTAACTCCTTTTAGTTAGTAAATAATAATGGGGAATTCATTTTGTAGATTTATTTACAACAATAAATGGATTGAACAAATAATAGGAAAATCAATTAGTGATAAAACGATTCTATTTCTAATGATGTATTTTTAATTTAATTTATTGAAATTGTTATCCAAACAAGGTACTCTAAACGTAATTTCTAAGAATGTCATATCTATTACATAATTGTTTTACTAAGAATGTCATTGTTTGCCGAAATAATGTAAAACGACAATTAATTTATCATTGTTAATTACATAATTAATGGATTTACTTAATCCAATTTCTTATGAAATCAATATCTATTACATACGAGGTCCAAATCGAACGCGGTTAGTCACGTTGCACCCATAGCGTAAAACACTACGCAATGGATTTGGATTGGAGGATATTTGAGCTTCTATAATTTTGTATTAAAATCGAATGTTCGTTCGGTTTTAGTCCAAACCGAAACGCTTCAGCGAAAACTGGAATTTCTATGAGTTCGCTCACCTTTAAATTAGCTATAAAATATATATGATGCTATAAGTTATTATTAGATGCTTGGTTGATAATTTAGATAGTTTCTATTGTTTGATTATTTGTTTGGTTGAAAATCCTGTTTTGAAAAATGAATGCCATATTAATTTACTTGTTGTGAACCAATATGATTATGTATATTGTCCATAACCATTGTTTTGTAGAGAATATTTGTAGAGAGACCCTAAATGGTTTCTCGCCAATAATAATTAATTATTTCTTTATGCTACTTATATTGATATTTAGTTATAATTAATCGTGATATTCTATTTAAATTATTCAAGTATCATTATAGCAATTTTCGCTATATTGACAATAATGAATATCATCTCCTAAACCCTTCGTATGTATTGCCTTAAGCTTGTATTTTCACAAAATATATATTTAAAATCTTTAATCATTTTAGTTAATGATATTTAAATTCATTAATGATGTTTAAAGTTAATCAAATCATTTTAACCAATGGTGTTTGAATTTAACTAGTCCATCTAGTTAATGATATTTGGATTTAATTAATCATTCTAATTAACGATATTTAATTTAATCATTGTAATTAATGATTATTCGAATTTAATAATTGTTTTAAGTAATGATGCTTTAAGTTAGTATATCAATTTAACAAAAGACGTTTAAATTTAATTAATCATTTGATTAATAATATTTAAATGATTTAATCATTTAAATTAATGATATTTGAGTTTAATAAATCATTTTAAATCAATGATGTTTAAAAATAATTAACCATTTTAAATAATGATATTTGGGTTCAATTAATTATTTTAATCAATGACATTTCAAATTTAGTTAATCGTTTTAATTAATGATGTTTGAATCTAATATACCATTTTAATTAATGAAATTTGATTTTAGTTAATATTTTTAAATAGCAGTGTTTTAAAATCTAGTTAATTGATTTAATAGAAGAGCTTAAAATAAATTATTGATTTAATACGGTTTAAAAGTTAATTTACTAATTAAATAAAGATGTTTTTGACATAATTAACTATTTAATAAAAATATATGATTGGATTATTAAAAGTGATTATAAATTGATAAAATATCTTTCGGGATAATTAATGTTGGGTAAATTTTATAAAAAGGATTTTAAATTTGATTTATTTTCTTCGAGATAAATTAACATTTATTTTAATTTATAAAAGTAATTTAATTTTTTTTTATTATCTTTTGGTATAATAAGTATCGTTTTAAAATTTATAAATAATAGTTTATAAATAAGAGGAATTTTTAAAAAGAATTGTTTCAAATAAAGCTAAATGTAAATTGATTGGGTTAATAATAAACAATGTTTTGACATTTATTTTGACCCTAGATTTAAAACACTAAAAAAAATTGTCCCTTTAAAAGAATTTTTTTAAAAAAATTTTAAAAGTATTGTGACGTGAAAATCAAGCCTAAGTAAAAACAACCATCTTTTTATTCCCTATAGTTGATTTATCGACCATCGATTTTGACTCTGCTTTCTTCTTATATTTCGTCACTCTAAGACGATGAGTTGCTTAATTGAGCCTTATTATGCTTTGCTGGAAATAACTAAACCCAAAGAGCGAGTGGGGGCCAAGCTATGTGGGGTTGCTCCTATTAAGGTAGTTTCACATCTACTCTAGATTGGATTCGTTGTTGTGCAATGAGATGTGAAATACTCGGATACTCGATAACAACTGGCGGGGTCCAGCCCGGAGGTTTCGGAGAGCTATCAGAGTTCTCAAGTATATTTGTAGAGGTATACTTTCGGTAAAAGGGCGCACCCTTCTCGTCATCGTTGGAAAAACTTCACCTTTTCTATGATGCCCCACCTCTATAATCACACTAGCCAAGGACACTACGAGGTAATGTCGTCGACTAGCGCGAAGAATAAGGCCGTTAAGGAGCGACCATCTATGTAATTGCTTTGTGAGAGTACCGATATGCCAGATAAAATATCAAGAGAAAATCTGACATACCAATACAAACTCAAAGCTACTATACAGTGGCTATGTGGTCTTTGGAAACAAATATAAAATAAGCATAACAAAAAATCAGTCACAGATATTCATATCACTAAGGCGGAAACAGATATGAATATAACACATAAAAGTGTACATCAAAGTAGTGATCATGTAAGATCCACTATATCACAAAAGAATAGGTACAAGTGCTAGACAAAAGAATAGGTATACATCAAGGAGTCTCAATCTCGAATGTATAAAACAAAAAAATCTACTAAGGTAAGTAGTTAGCCAAAAGTCAAATAACGGACCTTGATAAGAAGTCAAGTAGAAGCACCTGAAATATCTCAGTTTGACCCGAGTATTATTTACAAAGAAAATAATAAACGGGTCAGTCTAGATATAAATATCATATAAAATGAGATAGGATAAGAGATACGACAAAAATATATGATAACATAATGCCATACTTTGACAAAATTAGATAACAGCATAAATCATACAATATCTCAAATTTTCTCAAACACCAAAAAGAATGTCATATTCTTTATTTTATTCACCAAACCACAAATATTGATAAAGCTTATCAATATAAATCACAAAATTGGTGAAACGCAAATTCTAGAAATCATCAATTAGAAATTCACAAAGAAGAAGGCCAATCAAAATGGGAGCATGAAAACTCATCAACACGTGTATCACAAACGGGTCGTAATCTCATGGTCCCTAACCATAGAGCCGATACAACGACATAGTACAATAATGGTACACCCGAGAAACCTGAAACTCGAATAATTCGAAACAATGACGTAGTACAATAACGGTACGCTTGATGAACCTAAAACTCAAGTAATTCGAAACAACGACGTAGTACAATAACGGTACATCCGACGAACCGAACTCCAAAAAACCCATAGGTCGCTAGCCTATAAAAATGAGATGAAGCTCCACTGAACGGGATACAGTCCCCTACGCGGATAAAAAGACATCGCATATCCCTAGCCTAAACCATAAAATGATCATCATTGATCAATAAGAAGGGTAAATTACACTAAGCTAGTAAATAAATGAATTTAGCTTCATGTCCCATAACCATTGGCCTAACTTAAATATTTACGAACAAATTGTAGGTTTCCACTCGAAAATTGTCACAAAATTTCAATCGAACAAGTCCAAGAATTAACCGACAAAGAAAAAGCAATCATTTCATACCACTTATTTTGCTAAGTCATTTAATTAGATTTCCCATACAAACGAGGTAAACGTTTGTATATACTAATAGATTGGAAAACGGTTTTAAAAAAGAGCTCTGTATTAAAAATAATGTTGAAATCATTTTTTTGTAAAAGAGTTTGAATATTTACTACTAGTAATCTTTGTATTTTAAAGTGACAAATCACATAAATGATTGTAAAAACAATCAATCACCAAAAATAAATGTTTAATGACGTGAATTAAAACCATAAAAATCGATTCCAAATCCATCAAATGGATATTCCCAAAAATCTAGAAAGAAGTCATCAAAGTCGATAACAAATGACGAAGACCAATCAAATCAACCAAAAATCGATATAAATGGAAAGCCACGTAGTAATAGGCAATTTCCCTGAATTTAACAGTGTCAGACGTCTGGTGATTTCTCCAGACGTTTGAGCTGAAGGTCTAGAATTTTCTTCCAAATTGCCCAAACGTCTGGGAAAGAACCTCAAATGTTTGAGCTAAAAGGCTGGAATTTTCATTCCGTAGCTCCATACATCTGAGCATACAACCAGACGTCTGAGCTGAAGCTCAGGGCAATATTTTTTCTAGGACATTGATGGCCAAAACATATCGGAAGCGATCGAACGAGTGATGATAGCTAGGGATTAATGCCAAGCGACAACCTAGCCCTATAGACTCATCAATACACTCCGAACAACATGTCCAGACATCCATATAAGGATTTTCATAGATTTTGACATCAAAAAATTGGAAAATTCGACAAACCAATTAAATTCAAAAGCAAATGGACATGAATAGATGTTAGAAATTCATACTTAACAACTATCAAAGGTGTAGACATAGATGTGAGTTCAAGAACTCACCTTTAAAACTCAAAGACAACGAATGAGACGCTTTAAACAAAGCAAGACTAATTCTTCTTCAATACACCTCTAGAATCTTCAATCTATTATCAAAGATGAAGTTTTTCCTAAGTTAGCATTTAGGAATTTCTTAAAATTGAAGAGAGATTGAGAAGGAGAGGATGCATACCTATGCTTCTCTTTGATTTCTAGAACTTGAATTTGAATTTCCTAGTAAACTAGGGCTTAGGAATTTTGATTTCTTTTCTCTTTCCCCATTTCTTTTTAGCTTGAGAGTATTGGGAAATGGTATGAATGAATGAAGAGGAGTGGAGTTATTAGGTAGAGGAGTTGGGTCCTCTTATTGGGTTAGTGGGCTGAAAACCAAACCTAAAGCCCTAAATGCAAATATCAAAATTCTAGTCAACTTCAAAAATATTGATGTTTATACTCAAAATGGTCGCAAACGCTGTTTTGAACTCAATGGAAGTGGTCTCGAGTCCTAATTCGACCTTTTACAAAAAGTAGCATTTTAGACTTTAATCCGACTAACGATGTTATATTTAAATTTCAACATTTAAATATATAATCGCAAAAATGCGGGTTGTTACAGACTCCCCTCCTTAAAGAAATTGCGTCCTCGCAATACTTAAGAAGAAAATAAAGAGTAACAACCATAAAAGCATATTAACACAAAAGAAAATTTTGAAGCGAGAATTTCACCTTAAGGAGCATGAGAGAGTAAGTCCGGATGTGTTCGCACGATGAATTCTATGGATTCTCAAGAACAATCCTTATGAGAGAGTAAGTCCGGATGTGTTCGCACGATGAATTCTATGGATTCCCAAGAACAATCCTTAGGATTTTAGGACCATTGAACATTCACAAGCGGGACATCTTTATTACGAAGATGTTTAACCTCCGTGCAATGATGCGAATAGGATGTTGCTCATAAGTCAAATTAGGTGAAACTTCAATTTCTTCAACAACACCGGGCACAAGAATAGAATCAGAATCTCTAAGGCATCTCCGTAGTTAAGAGATGTAGAATACGTCATAAACAGTAGAAAATTGAGCCGGTAGTAAAAGGCGATAAGCCACAAAAACAGTGCATTCGGTGGTAGGAAAAGGGCCAATATATCGAGGTGCTAATTTTCCCGATCGACTGAAACGCACAACACCTTTCATATGTAAAACACGAATGAACACCAAATCTCCCACGTAAAATTCCAAATTCCTTCTTAGGTTATTGGGATAGGATCTTGGTCTGCTTTGAGCTTCTTTCATCCTATGACGAATAAAGTCAATCTTTTCTGTGAAATCGTGAATAAAATCTGGACCTAAAACCAGCTTCAAGCCAACAAGAAAGAGATCGGCATGACCATCCGTAGAGCGTCTTGAAAGGTGTCATACCAATACTATATTGGAAACTATTATTATAGGAAAACTCAAAAAGAGAAATATGATCTTCCAGCTTCCACCAAAACCAAGAACACAAGCACGAAGAAGATCCTCAAGAGTTTGATTCACACGCTCTGTTTGTCCATCGGACTGAGGATGATAAGCGGTGCTAAAATTAAACTTCATTTCAAAGCTTTTTGAAGACCTTTCCAAAGTCCACTAGTAAATAATGGATCACGATCACTAACAATAGAAGTAGAAACTCCATGCAATTTAACAATTTTTTTAACATAAAGTTTGGCCAAAAGAGGTACGGTTTCGATTAGAATGAACGGGAATAAAATAGGCGGATTTTGTTAGCTATCTACAATCACACATAAACTGTCATGACCCGAACGAGAACTGGGAATACCGTCGATAAAGTCCATGGAAATTTGATCCCGCTTCCAAATGGGAGTGTCTAAAGGTTGCAATAACCCACCGGGCCTTTGATGCTCGGCCTTTACGAGTTGGCAAGTCATGCAAGCTTAATGAAATTAGCAATATCAGATTTCATTCCATCCCACTAATAAAGTCTCTTCACATCCGCGTACATTTTACTAATACCGGGATGAATGGTGAATTTAGAATGATGAGAATCTTCTAAAATGTCTTTATGAAGATTACTAATATTTGGCACGATAAGTCAACCAAATTTTCGATGCTGCCATGAGTGTCGATTTCAAAGTCTTTCAAACCATCAATATTTCCATCCCTACAATTTAGCAAAGATGAGCCAATTCGGGATCATGCTTTTGAGCATCAATAATGCGGTTTTAAAAGGAAGGATGAGCCTCAAGGATACATAAAACAAGAGATGAACACGAATCGGATTCACGATCTCGAATCTCACAAGTGGATAAAGTCTCGAGATCATTCCATTCGGATATCATCATGAAAACAACCGCTTGTTGCTTACGACTAAGGGCATCGGCAACACGATATCCCTTTCTAGGGGTATAAAGAATATCATGATCATAAGATGCAAGGAACTCGAGCCAACGTTGTTGACCCAAATTAAGTTCCTTTTGAGAAAATAAATACTTCAAATATTTAAGATCGATGTAGAGAACAAATTTCTCTTCAAAAGGATAATGGCGCCAAATTCTAAGAGCGAAAACAACAGCCGCGAGCTCTAAATCATGAGTGGAATATCTAGTCCTAATAGGCTTTAATTGTATAGAAGCATAAGTGATAACGTATTCGCTTTTCATAAGAACGGCTCCCAAACCAACATGACTAGCATCGGTATAAACATTGAAGTCTTGGTTCCTTGGGGAATCACAAGAATAGGAGTATCGAAAAGGAGTTCTTTTAATTGGTCCTCTTTCCCGAAAAGCTAAGACTTTCAAAATTATAATTTACTTTATGTAATCATATTTTCAGAAAAATTAACTTATTCAAAGTAAATTTACTATGTCAGACTGTCCCATCATAGCGTATAGGAGATTCCTATCGATAATGTTGATCAGGCGCATCGACCAGAATTCTTAAAGCATTCAATGGGCAATACAACACAAAATCATCTTCTATATGACAAAAATATCTTTTACGAATATTCTTTGTTTGTTTTAAGAACAAAATCGAATTATACTTTTATATATATATATATATATATATTTATCTTACTAGAAAGATTTGCAATTTTAAATTGCTGTTTTCACCCATAATCAATTAATACAAGGATGGAGTCATCGAGATACTCGCAGAATACTCGACTCATAAGATGGATGAAATAAGCCGGAGGGTTCGTCAAACCAAATGGCATAACAAACCATTCATAAAGATTATAATGAGTGCAGAATGCAGTTAGTGGAACGCTATCGTCCGCAGCTCATAGCTAATGAAAACTGGTGGCAAAGTCGAACTGAAAAGACCTTAGCACCACTAAAGAGATCGCTTAGGTAATAATCCTAAGACAGACTCAAAAAACCAGGAAATTCGCGAACTACTTGAATGAGGGAAGTAACATTTTCCTCATCTTATGGGTTTAAAGAATAAAATGATGCCACTGAATTAGAATCTAAATCTTTAAGAACAATAGAAGTCGGCTTAACAGATTAAGGATGTCGAAGATGGATAGTCCTCTTAGGACATAGGATATGGGCTTCATAACGGTTAAGCCAATCCATTCCCAAAATCATTCTGAAACCTAAGTAACACATAACATGCAAATTGGCTCGGAAAGCATAATTACATAAAAACCAGATTCGCAATTCTTAGTGAAGTCATCAAGCCTATAACATTTAAAGACAAAGTATCCACAAGTTCTTTTGATATAAAAGAGTGAGATGTACCCATATCAAAAGAACTTGGATAGGATAATCATGAAACAAATTAATGCCATCAAGGACTGAATGAGAAATACCATGACCAAGAGAAGTGTTAGTATGAGCTTGCACAACATTCGGCTCTCCATCTCTCCTACTTTGAAGTATGGGACATGTAGATATATGATGACCCAAACTTTTGCAAAAATGACAAAAAAGGGGTTTCAGACACCTATTTGCATAGTGCTCCATAGAACCACAATTGTAGCATTGCCCACGACTACGGGTAGGTCTTTACTATCGAAGTTTCCCTCTTCCCTTTCTTGTTGGGATTAGGGGCTTTAAACTTAATAGGCCTCTTCTTGTTGATGTTGAAGTTCTGTTTGGCACCCACAACTTCATTATCACTTTCTTTATCGGCCTCTTCAAGTTGAAGAGCGATACCAACAACCAGATCGAAAGGCGCTTCTAGTTTTAGAGGCAAAACCTTTTAGGGTTCTTACTCAAAGCATAGATAAACCTTTGATTTTTTACAAGATCCAAAAGTTGCTGGGCAGACATGAATACGCCATCCTGAGAAGTAGCACTGGATTGACCGCCAATGGGACAGCTAGGTCTAACCATTTCTCTTCTTTAAGAAAGAAAAAAAGAAGAAGAAAAATGTTACCCTCAGAATGAATATCAAACAATCTTGATTGATAAAACAAGACATCACAAAGAATATAGGATAGAACGGGTCCTAAGACTCGGATAAATCCTAAGGCACGATTCCTAATTTAAAGTGACAAATCACTGAAATGATTGTAAAAACAATCAATCACCAAAAATTCACATTCGACGACGTGAATTAAACTATGAAAATCGATTCCAAATCCATCAAATGGATATTCCCAAAAATCCAAAAAGAAGTCTTCAAAGTCGATAATAAGTGACGACGACCAATTGGTTCAACCAAAAATTGATATAAATGGAAAGCCACATAGAGATAGGCAATTTCCCTAAATTTAACAGTGTCAGACGTCTGGTGGTTTCACCAGACATCTGAGCTGAAGGTCTGGAATTTTCTTCCAGATCGCCCAGACGTCTGGGAAAGAACCTTAGACGTCTGAGCTAAAAGGCTGGAATTTTCATTCCGTAGCACCATACATCTGAGCATACTACCAGACGTTTGAGCTGAAGCTTAGAGCAATATTTTGCCTAGGCCATTGATGGTTGAATCATATCGGAAGCGATCGAACGAGCGACGATAGCTAGAGATTTATGCCGAGCGACAACCTAGCCATATAGACTCATGAATACTCTCCGAACAACATGTCCAAACATCCATACAAGGATTTTCATAGATTTTGACTTCAAAATACCAAAAATTGAAAAATTCGCCAAACCATTTGAATTTAAAAGCAAATGGACATGAATAGATGCTAGGAATTCATACTTAACAACTATCAAAGGTGTAGACATATATGTGAGTTCAAGAACTCACCTTTAAGACTCAAAGACAACGAATGAGAGACTTTAAAACAAAGCAAGACTAATTCATCTTCAATAAACCTCTAGAATCTTCAATCTATTATCAAAGATGAAGTTTTTCCTAAGTTAGGGTTTAAGAATTTCTAAAATTTTAAGAGAGATTGAGAATGAGACGATGAAGAGGATGCTTACCTAAGCTTCTCGTTGATTTCTAGAACTTGAATTTGAATTTCCTAGTAAACTAGGGCTTAGGAATTTTGATTTCTTTTCTCTTCTCCCATTTTCTTTTTAGCTTGAGAGTGTTGGGAAATGGTATGAATGAATGAAGAGGAGTGGAGTTACTAGGTAGAGGAGTTGGGTCCTCTTATTGGGTTAGTAGGCTGAAACCCAAACTCAAAGCTCTAAATGCAAATATCAAAATTATAATCAACTCCAAACATATTGATGTTTATGCTCAAAAAGGTCGCAAAAGCTGTTTTGAACTCAAGGAAGGTTTCGAGTCCTAATTCAACTGTTTACAAAAAGTAGCATTTTGGACTTTAATCTGACTAACGATGTTATATTTAAATTTCAACATTTAAATATACAATCGCAACATATGCGGGCTGTTACATTTTCCCTTATTGTTTATTCAAATCTTTGAATTTATTTCCTTAATTGCATTAAGAACTGCCTTGTGCTCTTCTCTATGTTTAATTAGTTATATCCATTCTTTTAACTCTAGAATTTATTATTATTTATGCCCATTCATTAAGTATGAGATTTGTTCTTACTAGTACACAACCTTATTAGTTGGATTGTTTCTGTTTTTAATTTCCACCTTTTCAGATTGGATTGTTATTCTGATTTGTTTCCCATTTCTTCATTTATGGATTTTGGTCTTATGAGGTAAAAACCCATTCTGCATTAGCGGTGTGGTCTCATAGAATTTTTATATGTTCATCATATTACTTGATTTTCTCATCCTGGTTTTCTAAAATGACCAGGGTGTTATTTTATTATAATGCTTGGGTTAGACTAATTTTTTCCTAGATTGGCTTTGGTGATATGGAGTTATCGGAGAAGAGCTGGATGTTCATCTACCTTAGTGTTTTAGTTCCGCTGTATTATATTGTATACCTATCAGCAATTGTAAGTCAGAATTTTATAACTGTCCAGCTAATAAGATTTATTTTTGGCTCCAATGTACTCTGTATTTTGGAGTAATAATTTTTATTGTCTTTGTTATATTATATGTTATCGATTCCATTATAAGATTCTAATTTCCATGTTCTGTGTTCTTTTCTTTTTATTTTACCCTAGCAATCTGTCTTTTCAGCGATTGGATGTTGGGCATTTGAATACTGCTGATATATTTGGTGTCGAATTTTGATGGCTCACTAGAAATAAGGTTAGTAATACCCTAGAGTGAGTAACTAGTTAGACATAAAGTAAGTGACACCCAAAAATAAGTTTGAGATTATCATATATTATGAGAGTGTATTTTTTATTGTTATGAAAACATATTGTGTTAATTGGTTTGATGAGTTGTTTATGAATTCCGGTCGAGAGTGGGACGCCACGGTAGCAATAGGGATTTCTAAACACTTGAATAAGCCAAACGATCATGATATTTATTTTTATTTAAATTGGTAAATGAAATATTTTACCTCTATTTTTATATATAAAGGATATTTTTTTCAAATTTGTTTAATTATTTATAGTGTTTGTTTATTAATGATAATATAACTTCATCATCATTGTTGTCTGATTGGTCGTGCTCAAATAATTTAGACGCATTGACTATTGTTTGTTTTAATCCATACTCAACTAGTTTATGAGCATATATTGTTTGATAATTATAAGTTGTTCGGACTAAACTGTTTGGACTAAATGTTAAGTTAAAGTAATTTTTAATAAAGGTTGTTTACAATAATCTAAATGGTAGGATAAGACAATTATAGAGCAAACATTTGAGAATAATTTATTATAATAAAGGGCGATTATTATAATATGAAATGATTTTATATAAAGGAAATTTTATATAAATTTAGTTTATAAAATGTATTTTAAAAAGGTTTTTGAATTTTAAATTCTGGAGTTGTTTGAACATAATTTCTAAAGATTTAGAGAAAAGTATCACTTGGAAGTATTTATAAATAAAAATATTTTGGAAGTGAAATTTCAAATGGAATGTCTTTTATTTGGGGTAATTCGAGAGAAAACATCTCAATTAGTTTTGTGATAATCTGAATAATCTTCTAAGTGACGGTTGGATGTTTGCTTGGGCGAACATAGTGAGACACTTAGTAAATAATTCCCTTTATCATTGTGCGATCGAAATGAGTTCAAAATCTAGATGAACCCAAAGTAAGTTTTAGTAAATAAACTGACTGAAGTTATTTTCTGCAGAAATATATTTATTATGTTTTCAGAAAGGGTGTTGAAATAAAAACCGAGCACTTAATTCTTAGGTTTCCTTAAAGGAAATCTATTTAAAATAAAAAGGTATTTTGACAAATAATTGGATGAATGAAAATTTTAAACTCTTAGATAGAAAAGAAATAATTTAACTCAAGTTTTGAATGGATTAAATTAGATAAAAAGGTTTTGGTAAATTTATTTAATTAAAACCATATTTTTCGTTAACCATATAATCTATGTAAATTACTTAGTGATATGGAGCCAACCTATGAACATTTTTCCTTGGAGCACTCTACGGTAAAGTGGTCGAATGGTTGACTCAGTTTTAAAGATCCATATTGTGTTTGGACTTCCAATTAAATTTTAAGAAAAATAAAAGTAAACGATAAATAAATAAAATAAAATTGATATTTTTTATATACTCTTAGGATATATAAGGGTATTATATATGTAAATAGAGTGGAGTAAGTTTCAATTTGGTATTTTATAAAGAAATGACTTTATAAAATTTATAAACTTAGGAGAAAATTTATGAAGTAATTCATAAAATAATTTTAATGTTGAATGATATACTAGTTAGAAAATATAAGTGATTTAGAAAAATTGGTATAATTAAGAAACTAATCTAATTAAGTATGTAAGTTATACGTAGATCATTCTATTCGCACGGTTCTCGACCTAAGGTTCGAACATATAACTACGGGTGATTCACACTAGTTCGGAAAAAGATTTCTCACACGATTCTTATAAGTAAACACTTGATTTGGATTTTCGTTATGATACTAAAATTTTCTAACATTGTTTATAGCTATGCAAGGAGAACGAAAGTTTCTAGTCGTGGAATCTGATCAAAGTCCTCCATAGAGAGGTCGAGCGAGCGATACTAGTTCAAAAGTAGAAGTCTACGTATCCAGACAAGTGATCGGATCATATATAGCATACAGATGATTTATGTATATCATACGGATTTAAGTATAATTTTATACTTAGTATGTGACTTAAGAAAATTTATGAACTTATGCTAAATTCTAAATCTACGATGAATGACTTAAAACCTAAATTCTAAATCTACGATGAATGGATATAAAGAAAATTTATTAGGACTTAAATTCCGATGGCTTTGAAATTGTTCTAAATAATTTTTGGAATGATTGTAAAAGAGAAATAACAATTGTATGATTCAAAGTATTTGAGAAATATTATTATTTCGATTAAAAAAATTGGAATTTGTTCCAATAGATATTTGCAAAGTATTACGATGAATGACTAAAATCAAAGCACGATTAGGGGTTTCCCAGGGAATCATTATGTGTATTTACTCTATTGTTTTTAGGTGATACCAAAATAACAAGAGAGGTGCCATTGTTTTTGTTTAGAGTTATACCATTCTCGGAAGAGGAGCGCACCCTCCTAGTCATATTGAATCTAGTTTTGTTATATTTCTTCTTGAGGGAGTTTTAAAATATATTTTTGAATTCAAAACCCAGGCATTTAGTTCTAAATTATGGTCCTAAAATATTGGATGCATAACATATTATAGAATATTTTCTGTATTTTGTTGCATATGGTTGATATGTTGTTTTCAAGGTTGCATGTAGCTTTTTCGTACTAGAGTTGTATGTAGATTTATATCATTCTAGTTTTTGCATATTGGGTTGCCTCATTAGTGTGAGCTGCACCATATTGCCTTGTTGTCTATGAATGTTATATTGTTTATGTGATTTGAATTTAGGATAGAGATAACTGGTATATTCCTCTTTTATCAGTATGACTCTTTTTTGGATTGTGTAAGTACAGGTAAGCAAGAGATTGCTATTTGATTCTTGTGCACCTGCATTTACATGAAAATAATAAGTTGCTTCCAAAAATTTAAAAATTAAATGCAAAAAGGTATGTAGTAGATTTAGAAAATTAAATTGGTTGATGATTTTTTCCCCTAGATATAGGAGACCACTGGATTTTCTTTTCTTTTGATTGGTTTGGGGGTTCATAGAGGCAATTTGTAGTTTTTTCGATCGAGCCGCGCAAAGAAGATACTGCCAAAATTTTCCATAATTTTTGGAAATTGATTAAGTTATAAGTTTAATAACTCATTTTAATCAATAGGTCTTTAAACCTTAAGGGTCTGGTGACATTTTCTTCTTTGGGAATTTTGGGGACGAAATTCTTTTAAGAGGGGGAGAATGTAAAACCCAGAATTTAGGTCATTGAATTTTAAGTATTTAATTAATTTTAACTATTTAAATAATTAGATTTTGTGAGTTAATAACCTTATTTGAATCCTTTTAATTAATAAATAATAACGGTGAATTTATTTTTTAATTTATTTATAATAATAAATTGATTGGATACCTAATAAGAAAATCAATTGGTGATGAAACGATTCGATTTCTGATGATGTATTTTTAATTTAATTTATGGGGTTTTTCCATAACTTTTATTTGAAAAATATATAAATTGTTGTTTGATGTTATTTTGGCGAACGATGATATTTTTGAGATTTCATAGAATTAATAACCAGTGTTTTGTATTAGCAATTTGAGATCGTGCTGCATTTCTGAGCATGATCATATTTTTGTTTTAGCGTTTGCAGTTCGTATGAGAATGGAACTCTGCTCAGCATCGTGTTGGAAATTTCAATTTAAAACAAATTGACATGAATAGATGTTATAAATTCATACTTAAAAACTATCAAAGGTGTAGACATAGATGTGAGTTCAAGAACTCACCTTTAAAACTCAAAGACAACGAAGAGGCTTTAAAACAAAGCAAGACCAATTCTTCTTCAATACACCTCTAGAATCTTCAATCTATTGTCAAAGATGAAGTTTTTACTAAATTAGCGTTTAGGAATTTCTAAAAATTGAAGACAGATTAAGAAGGAGAGGATGAAGAGGATGCTTGCCTAAGCTTGTCTTTGATTTCTAGAACTTGAACTTGAATTTCCTAGTAAACTAGGGCTTAGGAATTTTGATTTCTTTTCTCTTCCCCCATTTTCATTTTAGCTTGAGAGTGTTGGGAAATGGTATGAATGAATGAAGAGGAGTGGAGTTATTAGGTAGAGGAGTTGGGTCCTCTTATTGGGTTAATGGGCTGATACCCAAACCTAAAGCCCCAAATGAAAATATCAAAATTCTAATCGACTCCAAAAATATTGATGTTTATACTCAAAAAGCTCGCAAATGCTGTTTTGAACTTAATGGAAGTGGTCTTGAGTCCTAATTCGACCGTTTACAAAAAGTAGCATTTCGTACTTTAATCCGACCAACGATGCTATATCTAAATTTCAACATTTAAATATACAATCGCAAAATATGCGGGTTGTTATAGACTCACCACCTTAAAGAAATTGCATCCTCGCCATACTTAAGAAGAAAATAAAGAGTAACAACCATAAAAGCATATCAACACAAAAGAAAATTTTGAAGTGAGAAGTTCACCTTAAGGAGCATGAGAGAGTAAGTTCGGATGTGTTCGCTCGATGAATTCTATGGATTTTCAAGAACAATCCTTGGGATTTGAGGACCATTGAACTTTCACGGGCAAGACATCATTATTACGAAGATGTTTAACCACTGTAGCAATGATGCGAATAGGATGTTGCTCATAAGTCAAATTAGGTGAAACTTCAATTTCTTCAACAACACCGGGCTCAAGAATAGAATCGGAATCTCTAAGGCATCTCCATAGTTGAGAGATGTGGTATACGTCATAAATAGTAGAAATTGAGTTAGTGGTAAAAGGCAATAAGCCATAGAAACCATGCATCGGTGATCGGAAAAGGGCCAATATATCGAGGTGCTAATTATCCCGATCGACTGAAATGCACAACACCTTTCATAGGTGAAACACGAATGACCACCAAATCTCCCACGGAAAATTCCAAATTCCTTCTTCGGTTATCGGCATAGGAATTTTGTCTGCTTTGAGCTTCTTTCATCCTATGACGAATAAGGTCAGTCTTTTCTGTGGAATCATGAATAAAATCTCGACCTAAAACCAGCTTCTCACCAGCTTTAAGCCAACAAGAAGGAGATCGGCATGGCCTACCGTAGAGCGCCACGAAAGGTGCCATACTAATACTAGATTGGAAACTATTATTATAGGAAAGCTCAATAAGACAAATATGATCTTCCCAACTTCCATCAAAATCAAGAACACAAGCATGAAGAAGATCTTCAAGAGTTTGATTCACACACTCTGTTTGTCCATCGAACTGAGGATGATAAGAGGTGTTAAAATTAAGCTTCGTTCCCAAGCTTTTTGAAGACCTTTCCAAAATCCACTAGTAAATAATGGATCATGATCACTAACAATACAAGTAGGAACTCCATGCAATTTAACAATTTCTTTAACATAAAGTTTGGCCAAAAGAGGTACGGTTCGATTAGAACGAACGGGAATAAAATGGACGGATTTTGTTAGCTATCTACAATCACCCATAAACTGTAATGACCCGAACGAGAACGTGGAATATCGTCGATAATGTCCATGGAAATTTGATCCCACTTCCAAACGGGAATGTCTAAAGGTTGCAATAACCAACCAGGCCTTTGACGCTCGGCCTTTACGAGTTGGCAAGTCATGCAATGCTTAATGAAATTAGCAATATCAGATTTGATTCCATTCCAGTAATAAAGTCGCTTCATATCCGCATACATTTTACTAGTACCGGGACGAACGCTGAATTTAGAATGATGAGAATCTTCTAAAATGTCTTTACGAAGATTACTAATATTTGACACGATAAGTCTACCAAATTTTCGATGCTTCCATGAGCGTCGATTTCAAAGTCTTTTAAACCATCAATAGTTCCATCCCTACAATTTAGCAAAGATGAGCCAATTCGGGATCATGCTTTTGAGCATCAAGAATGCGGTTTAAAAGAGAAGGATGAGCCTCAAGGCTACACAAAACAAGAGATGAACACGAATCGAATTCACGATCTCGAATCTCACAAGTGGATAAAGTCTCGAGATCATTCCATTCAGATATCATCATGGAAACAACCGCTTGTTGTTTATGGCTAAGGGCATCGACATTATGATTTCCCTTTCTAAGAGTATAAAGAATATCAGGATTATAAGATGCAAGGAACTCGAGCCAACGTTGTTGATGAAAATTAAGTTTATTTTGAGAAAATAAATACTTCAAAGATTTATGAATGATGTAGAGAACAAATTTCTCTTCCAAAAGATAACGACGCCAAATTCTAAGGGCGAAAACAACAGTCGCGAGATCTAAATCATGAGTGACATATCTAGTCCCAATAGGCATTAATTATATAGAAGCATAAGTGATAACATGTTCCCTTTGCATGAGAACGGCTTCCAAACCAACATGACTAGCATCGGTATAAACAGTGAAGTCTTGGTTCTCTTCGAGAATCAAAAGAATAGGAGTATCGAAAAGGAGTTCTTTTAATTGATCGTCTTTCCCAAAAAGCTAAGACTTTTAAAATTATAGTTAACTTTATATAATCATTTTTCAGAAAAATTTACTTATTCTAAGTCAATTTACCATGTCAGATTGTCTCATCATAGCGTTTAGGAGATTCCTATCGATAACGTTGATCGGGCGCATCGACTAGAGTTTTTAAAGCACTCAATGGGCAATACAACACAAAATATTCTTCTATATGATAAAAATATCTCTTAAAAAATTTATGAATATTCTTTGTTCATTTTAAGAACAAAGTCAAATTATACTTATAAATATATCTTACTAGAAATATTTTCAATTTTAAGTTGCGGTTTTCACCCATAATCAATGAATACAAGGAAGGGGTCATCAAGATACTCGTAGAATACTTGACTCATAAGATGGATGAAATAAGCTGGAGGGTTCATCAAACCAAATGGCATAACAAGCCATTCATAAAGATTATAATGAGTGTGGATGCAGTTAGTGGAACGCTATCGTCCGCAGCTCATAACTAATGAAAACTGGTGGCAAAGTCGAACTGAAAAGACCTTAGCACCACTCAATAGATCGCTTAGGCGATAATCCTAAGACAGGATCAAAGACACCGGGAAATTCATGAACTACTTGAATGAGGAAGTAACATTTTCCTCGTCATGTGGGTTTAAAGAATAAAATGATGCCACTGAATTAGAATCTAAATCTTTAAGAACAATAGAAGTCGGCTTAATAGATTAAGGATGTAGAAGATGGATAGTCCTCTCAGGACATAGGATATGGGATTCATAATGGTTAAGCTAATCCATTCCTAAAATCATTCTGAAACCTAAGTAACACATAACATGCAAATCGGCTCGGAAAGCATTATCATATAAAATAATCTTGACGTCTTTATAAAGTAAACTAAGTATTGCGGATCCACCAACCAGATTCGCAATTCTTAGTGAAGTCATCAAGCCTATAACATTTAAAGACAAAGTATCCACAAGTTCTTTTGATATAAAAGAGTGAGATGTACCTGTATCAAAAGAACTCGGATAGGATAATCATGAAACAAATTAATGCCATCAAGGATTGAATGAGAAATACGTTGACCAAGAGAAGTGTTAGTATGATCTTGCACAACATTCAGCTCTCCATCTCTCCTACTTTGAAGTATGGGACATGTAGATATAAGACGACCCTAACTTTTGCAATAATGAAAAAATAACGGTTTCGAACACCTATTTGCATAGTGGTCCGTAGAACCACAATTGTAGCATTGTCCACAACTAGGGGTAGGAGTCTTTACTACCGAAGTTGCCTGCTTCCCTTTCTTGTTAGGATTAGGGGCTTTAAACTTAATAGGCCTATTCTTGTTGATGTTGAAGTTCTGTTTGGCACCCACGACTTCATTATCACTTTCTTTATCGGCCTCTTCAAGTCAAAAAGCGATATAACAAGCTGATCAAAAGGAACTTCTAGTTTTAGAGGCAAAACCTTTTGGGGTTCTTACTTAAAGCATAGATAAACCTTTTATTCTTTACAAGATCCAAAAGTTGCTGGGTAAACATGAATACGCCATCCGGAGGAGTAGCACTGATTGACCGCCACTGGGACGGCCAGGTCTAACCATTTCTCTTCTTTAAGAAAGAAAGAAAGAAAGAAAGAATGTAACGAGACGGAATTTGCCCACTCGAAAATCGACATCCATACTTCAAATCGTACTCGAATGTCATAGATTCGACCGTTCAAATCCGATTCGCCGGAGCTTATAACAACATTAAGAATAATACATTGATATACAGCTTTGATACAATATCTGATACAACAGATGATCCAATAGATATCAATATACATCAGAGATATGATACAATAAAATAGCAGCGGAAAAGAAAACGATAGATAACTACATCTAGCATACGGAACAAAATAACTCTGAGATAGTCTTCAAGGAAGAACTCCAGAACTGCAACTCCATTTCCAAGAATCAATCCAGCAATAGCTCGAACCCCCAATAACGATACACCAAGCTAAGCAAGACTGGTGCGGTCCAAAGACTGAACTAACTCCAGATAATCCACTATATCTAACTATCTGAAAAACCAAACTCTAGACTGCTCATGTAGAAATATAATGAGCACCCAGAGTTTAGGAAAGAAAACAATAAACTCCGGATCAGTCGTGGGACTGGTGTGAGCGACAAAAACAGTTTATCTTTTAAAACATCCAACAAAAGATTTTTAAAGTCAATTCGCAATGCTTTTTAAAAATGAGACTACCATAAGGGCTCCCGCACACACACACACAATGCAAACGCAGAATCGGAGGAGATTTCTCCTTATGATAGTCAAACATGCTTGATACGCATTTAAAAGAACATTTTGTATTATTACTAGTGCATAGTGTAGGAAAAATTCATTTCGAAAGTAGAATATAAATCTTAGCCAGCATAGACATTCCGCACTTATGCCTACTATAGCTACCATGTTCAATAGCAGGTTACCGCCACATTCCATGGCAGGTTATACAACTAATACTGTACAAGGTTCGTATTGTTTCTTTGGATTTCCAACGAATGATCAGGCCAAGAAACTTCCCATTGCCACATGAGAATGCCTCTGGATGGACATCCCCGAGAACCAAACCGGATCTCTACCAACACAAGGTCGGGTTACCCCTAACTGAGTAACAACTGACCGAATATGCCATCCCCCGGTCCTTTGGGACCTTTATCCGAGAGCTCTCTAATCAATTCACACAATCATAACAAAGTGTTTTCAACATGAGTAAGTATCTGGGCTCCATACCATGATACCACCCTTTTCCAGAAGGAAATGCACATATCCTAAAGGGCGCTACCCCTCATAACCTTGCCGCATCTTTCCTGTTTTGACCATTCACGAGGTGTGAGGCTCGACGAAGTTACGTCCACAAAAACATACTTTATACAAAAGCCATGCTTTGGGTCAACAAATGATCATAGAAATGATCACCAGGATAGACGATCAAACAAATGATCCTATCACAAATAATCAACACAATGATCATTTCACGGCAACACTCAGTATGTCACATTACCAAAATTGGGAATATATCGCTGATAACTTCAACTATATAACCTCTGAGCACGTACGTCTCAGAGAAGGGTGTTAAGCTAAGAGAATAAATTCTCCGCCACCAACAGAAATATATTTGAAAGAAATCGGCTTTACATCTCAACTTGTAATGTCAGACATACAATCCATACAAGTCTGTTCCGGGCTCGAACAGAACCGAAGGCACTTACAAAGAAGTCCTTGCAATCCGGATATTCACAATCCCGATCGGATTTCCCATCACTTAGGGAGTTTCTATACCGGCGCGACTCGGTGCAGAAACAATCGATAGGTCATCCTATCGCTTTCGCAAATACCCGGTCTTCATCACCGGTCTTCAAATGCTATCCATAACGACGTATCACATATTCGGAATGGGTTATACGACTCAAAGGTCCTTTCCCGGCTAAACCGAATAGTGAGCGAAATAGTTCAAAACATATGGATATTGGGATTTCAATTAAGTCACAACTTAATAATTCAAAATTTTCTTTCAAATGGTTTTAATAAATTACCATTTTCAATCTTTAAACAAAAAGATTCATTTTCACAACCTTTAACGGTTTAAACAATTTTCACATTTTAATCTTTTAAACAAAAGATTCATTCACAGATTTTCCAAATCAATTTTCATTTCAATTCGATTAACTCGTTAAATCTTTAAATCAAAGATTTAACTTATAACCTTCAAAACAATTTCATTTCAATTTGATTTAAACAAATCATCAATTTAAATCTGTTAAAACAAACAGATTTAATTCATAGCTTTCAAAAAGAATTCATTCATAACTTAGAAAAATCATTTTTCAACTCAATCTTGAAATTCCCCTAATTAACTGGAATCTCAGTTCTTATCTAAAAGTGTTTATCATTTGAAAACAACAGTTTTCATTTTGGAAATCTGATTCATTTATACGAGTTGAAATCCTTGGGTTAAATTCAAATTCTCAAAAATAATACTTTAAAAATGATTTAACTCTTAATGAATAGTATAATATCGTTAATCCCTAGTTTCAAATTACAGAATTCAATTCCTAATTTTGAATTCAAATTTAAATCAAAGTATTTAAATTCCAACACTTAATCCAGTTATTCAAAATAAATTTCCATCTTTGAAATTCCATTTCAAAAGCTTTTCACTTCTATTCCAATTCCATTTCCAAAACATTTGAATTTAAAAATTCAAATTTTAAACTATTTCAAAAATCTGCGACTTAATCGATTTCCTCGTGAAATCCATATTTGTGTGTGTATGGTGTAGTCCAGGGGTTTAACACAATAGTGCAACATCATTTCAATCATCATAGATCAAAACACAGAAATATAGTTGATAAGCGATATAAACTATAACGTTTATCGCTCATACACAGATTCGCAGATAATATACAAATGTAAATAAATACACACAGCTCAATCTACAGAACAAAATATCACAAATCAGATAGGATAATCAATTAAGGCATTTCATACAGTACAATCATTCATAAGTATTCAATAAACATTTATAAGCAGGATTAATTCATTATTAAATCCTGATTTATTCAATTTATTTCTAAATTTAATTCAATTACTTATGAACTAATCATCCAATTCCTGATTTATTAATTTCAAATCATTTGATATAATCAGTTAATCAAACACTTTAATTAATTATATTATTTATAATTAATCTTATTAATTAAATTGACTTTTAAACCAATTATATAATTAATTAACTTCTTAATTAATTATTTCAAGAAATTTACGATTTAATTACTTACCACTAAGCAATCATCTCATAATAACAAATCATTAATCACCAATTTATCTTTATCATTGATTAAATCAAAATATTCAATTTAATTACGATTAGTAATTAACCCCTTAATTGCTTTCATTAAGTAATTAACAATTTACAATTGATTATCTTAATCTATAAATCCAATTAATTATCGAAATTAATCACATTAATTTAATTACTTAATAATTTCTAGTTAATTATCTTTATTAACTAATAACATTTCTTTAATTTCTTTCTTAAGAAATTATCTTAGATTAATTCATTATTAATCATTTCTAATTTTAAATTAATCTAATCATTTATTTATAAATTAAATAAATAAGTCATTCTTAATTATCTTACTAATTAAATCACTTAAATATCTTAATTTTTCTAAGATAATCCATTTACTTTATTAACGACTTCATTAAAGTGGATTTAAACATTACGTTTTCAAATTTAGTTTCAATTTCCATTTTAAATTTAAGATTTTGATATTTAATTTTAACCAAATCTAAGTATCAATTTATAAACCTATATAAGAAAAGTCCTAACTAATTTACTTGAATTTTTATTTGAAATTTAAGTCTTAACATACATTTCTTTTTAACTTGCCAATTCAAGTGAAAACCAATTATATAACTTTTCATTGGAAATTCTTTTTATAAAAGAACTTAAATCAAAATCTAATTCAAATATTTATTTTAGTTCATATCTAAACACTTTAATTAAACTTGGCTTTGAAACTTTGATTTAAATCTTTTATTTTATTTATAATTTGAGGTTAGGTTTTAAAGTATATAACAGAAAACAGGTTTAAACCTGTTCCAGTCTTCGACCCGAGCCAGAAGCAACTTGCTTCGAGTCCCAAAACCACTTTACTCGAGCAAAACTCGAGTTCTTCCCATTTTCCCCGTGTCACTCACCCTTCCCACCTTCTTCTTCTTCTTCAGTACTTATCTTCTCCTCTCTTTTTCTTTAAGTTATAAAACTGCTTCGAGTCTATTCGTCGTTCTCACGCACTCGACCCCGAGTTCCAACCCCACATGCTCGAAAACGTCACCGAACCCAAAAACTCAGACGTGCACACGATCAACTGTGCACGTGCACTCGCCACTGGCGAACTTCCGTCACCAGAGTCGATCACCCAGCAGTCGACTAACGACCATCCATACGATCCCGATCCTCAAAACACTCAAAACAACTTCACATCAAAATCGAATAGTAATTCCCAAACCTGGAACTCGAACTGCAAACGAAAGCCCAACCTGTCAACGCCGTTCGCTCGACACTCCGACCACCATTCACCACCAAACTCCGGCCATAGCGTCATCAATCTTCCCTCTACCTCCCCACGAAACTGCGTGACACTCGATCCATCGTTGACGTCGTGCGAGTAGAAAATATCGGCCACCCCAAAACTAGGTCACCGAAGTTTGATCACTTCCCGTCGCCACCACAAAGCTTCGTTCATCCTCCAAGTATTTTTCCTAGGGCCACTGATCATTCCTCCACCTACAGGAGGAAGCTCGACCACCACGACTCCATAGATCATCAGAGTTCGGCCAAAACTCAATTTCCAGGCAATCCCCAAATTCACATCCAATGCCTCACTTTAAATCGTGATTTTGATTTCAAAAATCACAACTTTCCAGGCCAAATCAATTTATGTATTTGAATCAGAGAATTGTATAAATTGATTTTTAACATGTTTATAAAAGTTTACAGTAAATCTGGATTTCCAGGCACTATATAAATATATACATGTTTAAAACTAAATTGGGATCCTATTTCATGTTTAAACAAACTGAATTGGCATGAAAACTAATGCCTATTAGAGATCAGAGGTGAAGAAAATGCAATTTGAATTTAATTTAGACTTTACAACTTAAAGTAGAGAAGAACAACATATAAAATCCTTCAGATATCCATATGTATACACAGAGAGATACATATGTAACAATATACATAATCCAGATTTCAACTCTATAATCAGGTTCATATGTTTAAGCTTTTAAAAAGGGGGTTACTCACCTGTCTGAGAAGAAGAACAGAGCATACTTAAATTTGAAAACAGCCTGCACTTTTTAAAACTGGAAATGGCATTGCTTTTGATCCTAAATCTTCTTGCTTTTGTTTTTTTTTTCTTTTCTCAGTTTTGAAGAATGAAACTGTAATGATAATTAGGATGTATATATGAAGTTAAAGTATACAGTTTTGAAGTCCTTTGCAAGTACAGGATGCAACTGTATGGCTGAGGTGCATTAGTTATGGGCTAGAGATATAACATTATGTACTTGTTGCTTTGTACTTAGATACTTTTATTTGCTTGCTTTGTTCTTGCTTGTCTCGGCTATGATGATAGCAGTATGGTGAGCTGCAGCTTTGTCTTGACAAAATGCTTTGTTTATTTATATTTTTATTTCCAGGCTCTTGTATTGCTTTTGCTTTGTTAATGTTTCTTGTTTCATATTTTATATTGTATCTAGTTACTTTATTTAGTTTGTTCTTTTTTTTTCTATGCATATGTTTATTTAGTTAGCTTTGTAACCTGCTTTGTATTCTATTTGATTTCTTTCTTTTGCAAGCTACATACTAAAACTATTTATATTTGTTTGTATTTATTATGTTTGATTTGTTTTGTTATTGGTTATAACTTTAACTTATATAGGTACCAATATATTCTATTTTGTTCTTTCTTATACATTTGTTTATTTATGTAAAAATATATACTTTTATTTTGCTTACTTAAATGTATTTGCTTTATTCTTGCATTTTAAATTTACTTCTATTTTTAGTTTTAAATAATTATCATAAATTTTACTTTAAAAATTATTGAGTTATATTTCTCTATATATACACACATATTTTATATAACTCAAATTATCATCATTTATAAATTTTTAAATCAATTTATTTATTTATTTTTATACTTGTGTTAATGTATATACTTTTGTTTTATTTATTTTGCATATTGATTTACAACTTTGTTTCATATTTAAATGTCGTTTCTTTTCTTTTCTTATGACTTACATATTAATTTTCAACTTAAATACTTATCGTCTTGTATTTTTATTTCTATTTATTTTAAAAACCATTTATTTAAGATTTTATCTCAAATCCAATATATACATATATATTCACCTATATACAAATTTTCAAATTCATACGACTTAATATAATTTCTATTTGAATCGGGGATACTCGCATCATTTATAATCAATTTAACAAATTTTAATTCAAAAATTCGATAAATTATTAATTTAAATTAAATTAAAATCTAGGGTCGTTACAAAGAAGAAGAAAAACATTATTCTCAGAATGAATATCAAACAATCTTGATTGATAAAATAAGGCATCGCAAAGAATATAGGATAGAACGGGTCCAAAGACTCGGATAAATCCTAAGGCACGATTCCTAAGAAAGACTTAGGACAATGATCCTCGCTAGATTATTCTATATTGTTCTGAAGTTTAGCTCTGATACCAAGATGTGACGCCCCACCTCTATACTCACACTAGCCAAGAACACTACGAGGTAATGCGGTCGACTAGCACGAAGAATAAGGCTGTTGAGGAGCGACCATCTGTGTAATTTCTTTGTGCATGTTTAGTTGTGCCAGATAAGATATCAAGAGAAAATCCGACATATAAATACAAACTCAAAGCTACTACAAAGTGGCTACGTGGTCTTCGGAAACAAATATAAAATGAGCATAACACAAAATTAGTCGCATATATTCATATCACTAAGGCGGAAACATATATGAATATAGCACATAAAAGTGTACCTCAAAGTAATGATCATGTAAGATCCACTACATCACAAAAGATTAGGTACAAGTGCCAAACAAAAGAATATGTATACATCAAGGAGTCTCTATCACGAATGTATAAAACAAAAAAAACTACTAAGCTAAGTTAGCCAAAAGTCAGATGATGGACCCTGATAAGAAGTCAAGTAGAAGCACCTAAAATACCTCGGTCTGACCCGAGTATTATTTAAGAAGAAAATAATAAACAGATCAATCTTGCTATAAATATCATATAAAATGAGATAGGATAAGAGATATGACCAAAACATATGATAATAATAATGTCATACTTTGACAAGTATACATTAGATAACAACAAAAATCATACAATATCTCAAATTTTCTCAAACACCAAAAACAATGTCATTTTCTTTATTTTATTCACCAAACCACAAATATTGATAAAGATTATCAATATAAATCACAAAATTGGTGAAACACAAATTCTAGAAATCATCAATTAGAAATCTAGAAATCACAAAGGAGGAGGCCTATCAAAATGGAAGCATGAAAACTCACCAACACGTGTATCACAACGGGTCGCTATCCTACGGTCACTAACCATTAAGCAGGTGCAATGACATAGTACAATAATGGTGCACCTGAGGAACCTGAAACTCGAATAATTAAGAACAACAACGTAGTACAATAACGGTATGCCCGATGAACCTAAAACTCAAATAATTCGGAACAACGACGTAGTACAATAACGGTACGCCCGATGAACCGAACTCCATAAAACCATAGGTCGCTAACCTATAAAAATGAGACGAAACTTCACAGAATGGGATACAGTCCCCCATGCGGACAAAATACGTCGCATATCGCTAGTCTAAACCATAAAATGATCATCATTGATAGATAAGAATGTAAATCACACTAAGCTAGTAAATAAATGAGCTTAGCTTCATGTCCCGTAACCACTGGCTTAACTTAAATATATACGAACAAATTGTAGGTTTCCATTCGAAATTGTCACAAGATTTCAATCGAACAAGTCCAAGAATTAACTGACAAAGAAAATGCAAGTGTTTCATACCACTTGTTTTGCTAAGTCGTTTAATTAGATTTCTCATACGAATGAGGTAAAGGTTTGTATAAACTAATAGATTGGAAAACGGTTTTAAAAACGAGCTTTGTATTAAAAATAATGTTGAAATCTTTTTTTTTGTGTGAAAGAGTTGGAATATTTACTACTAGTAAAGAAAGCTTTGTATTTTAAAGTGACAAGTCACAAAATGATTATAAAAACAATCAATCACCAAAAATTCACACTCGACGACGTGAATTAAACCATGAAAATCGATTCCAAATCCAATAAATGGATATTCCCAAAAATCCAGAAAGAAGTCATCAAAGTCGATAATAAGTGACGATGACCAATCGGTTCAACCAAAAATCGATATAAATGGAAAGCCACGTAGAAATAGGCAATTTTCCTGAATTTAACGGTGTCAGACGTCTGGTGGTTTCACCAGACGTCTGAGCCGAAGGTCTAGAATTTTCTTTCAGATCGGCCAGACGTCTGGGAAAGAACCTCAGACGTCTGAGCTGAAAGGCCAGAATTTTCATTCCGTAGCTCCATATATCTGAGCATTCTACCAGACGTCTGAGCTGAAGCTTAGGGCAATATTTTTCCTAGGCCATTGATGGCCAAATCATATCGAAAGCGATCGAACGAGCGACGGTAGCTAGGGATTTATGCCGAGCGACAACCTAGCCCTATAGACTCATCAATACACTCCGAACAACATGTCCAAACATCCATATAAGGATTTTCATAGATTTTGACTTCAAAATACCAAAAATTGGAAAATTCGCCAAACCAATTCAATTCAAAAGCAAATGGACATGAATAGATGTTAGAAATTCATACTTAACAACTATTAAAAGTGTAGACATAGATGTGAGTTCAAGAACTCACCTTTAAAACTCAAAGACAACGAATGAGAGGCTCTAAAACAAAGCAAGACCAATTCTTCTTCAATACACCTCTAGAATCTTCAATCTATTATCAAAGATGAAGTTTTTCCTAAGTTAGAGCTTAGGAATTTCTAAAAATTGAAAAGAGATTGAGAAGGAGAAGATGAAGAGGATGCTTACCTAAGCTTCTCTTTGATTTCTAGGACTTGAATTTGAATTTCCTAGTAAACTAGGGCTTAGAATTTTGATTTCTTTTCTCTTCCCCCATTTTCTTTTTAGCTTGAGAGTGTTGGGAAATGGTATGAATGAATGAAGAGGAGTGGAGTTATTAGGTAGAGGAGTTGGGTCCTCTTACTAGGTTAGTAGGCTGAAACCCAAACTCAAAGCCCCAAATGCAAATATCAAAATTCTAATCAGTTCCAAACATATCGATTTTTATACTCAAAAAGGTCACAAACGCCGTTTTGAACTCAATGAAAGTGGTCTCGAGTCCTAATTCGACTATTTACAAAAAGTAGCATTTTGGACTTTAACCTGACTAACGATGCTATATTTAAATTTCAAAACTAAAATATACAATCGCAAAATATGTGGGTTGTTACATTTTCCCTTACTGTTAATTCAAATCTTTGAATTTGTTTCCTTAATTGCATTAAGAACTGCCTTGTACTCTTCTCTATGTTTAATTAGTTATATTGTAACGAGTCCTATTCCTTGACGCCCGAAAGTCGACATCAATACGTCCACTGTATCGAATGTCGCACAATCGAATGCCAGGAAACTGAACCGTTATGGTTTAAAGAGGAAGAAGATAGAAGAAGAAGAAAAGAAAACAATAGCAGAATCTCACATATCGCAGAGGCCAACATATAATAGATAAATAATTATCTTTAAACAGAATAAGTATATCAGTTATTACATTACATCACATTACATTATCAGAGTGTACAACAACAAACGGCGGAAAGAAATATTACATATACTAGTGATACGCTTCGCCGTCCAGCTTGCTCCTGATCTCCACAGCATCTCTTTTTCGATTATTGCTCCCGAATAATGCTAACCTGACTCTAGGCTGCCCGTGCGGAAAATTATGGGCACCCAGAGTTTAGAAAGGGAACAATAAACTCCAGGTCAGTCATGGGACTGGTGTGAGATCTCAAAAACAGTTATTTTCACAAAGAAAAGAAAAGAAATCCGCTATGCTTTTGGAAAATGAAACTACCATAAGGCATCCCGCCACACACACAATGCAAACGCAGAATTGGAGAAGATTTCTCCTTATGATAGTTAAACATGCTCGATACGCAAAATCCTTTGATTATTATTATTAGTGCATAGTGCAGAAAACATTTCGAAAATATAATATTAATCTTAGCCAGCATAGGCATTTCGCACTTATGCCCACTATAGCTACCATGTTCAATAGCAGGTCACCACCACATTCCATGGCGGGTTATACAACTAAAACCGTACAGGGCTCGTATTGTTTTGTTTGGATTTTCCAACAAATGGTCAGGCAAAGGAACTTCCCAAATAAAATGGAACGCCTCTGGAGGGACGTCCTCGAGAACCTAACCGGATCTCTGCTACACAAGGCCGGGTTACCTCTATAACTGGGTAACAACTGACACGAGTATGCCATCCCCCGGTCGTTACCGACCTTTATCCGAGGGCCCCCAATCCAACAACCACACAGTAAACTATCTGGGCTCCATACCATGATACCGCTTTTCAAAAAGAATCAACATAAGTAAATATCTGGGATCCATACCATGATATCACTTTTTTATCCAGAAGGAAATGGTCATACCCTCAGGAGGAGATACCTCCAAATAACCTTGCTGCCACGATTCTTGTTTTGATCATTACCGGTTTGTGAGGCTCGACAAAGTCTCGTCCACAAAGCTACGCTTTTTCACAAAGCCATGCTTCGATCACAAATGATCATCAACATATAGCAGCACTTAGCATGCCATATTACCAAATTGGGAATGTATCACTAGTAACCGTCAACTACATAACCTCTAAGCTCATACGTATCAGAGAAGGGTGTTAAACTAAGAGAATAAATCTCTGCCACCAACAGAAATGTATTTGATAGAAACCAGCTTTACATATCAAAGTGTAATGTCAGACACACAACCACACAAGTCTGTTCTAGGTTCGAACAGAACCGAGTGCACTTTCGAAGAAGCCCTTGCAATTTTCGGGTATTCACAATCCCGATCGGACTTCCCATCACTTAGGGAATCTCTATACCAGAGCGACTCAATGCAGAGACAATCGACGGGTTATCCTTTCGTTTTCGAAAATACCCGGTCTTCAAATGTTATCCATATCGACGTATCATTATTCGAAATGGGTTATATGACACAAAGTCCCCCCCCCCCTCCCCCGGCTAAACCGAATAATGAGCGTAAATTTAAAACATATGGATATGGTATTTCAATTAATTCACAACTTAATATCCAAAACTTTTGTCTCAAATGGTTTAAACAATTTACCATTTTAAATCTTTTAAACAAAAAGATTTATTCCATAAACTTCACCCAGTTTCACAAAGATTCAATTTAGCTTTCGAAACAGTTCCTTTTCAAATTGGATTAACTATCCAATCTTTCAATTTAAGATTTAATTCGTAACTCTCAAATCCCTTCCAATTCAAATCTTGTATTTAAAGGATTCACCATTTAAAAATCCTCCTTGATTTCAAAATAAGATTTAGTCGTCTTCACCAAGGTTAATTCATAGTTTTTTTCCAAACTATTTACAATTTCATTTCAAATTGAAATCTTTTGATACAAATTGGAAATCCTTTCTTTTTTTGAAAGCTATAACTATTTGAAACAAATAGTTTTCGTTTTGGGAAAAATTGATTACAATTTACACAGTTAAACCATTCAAGTATAAAACTTGAATTTAAATTTAAATTTCTGAAACCATACTTTTAAAATGGTTAAAAACTTATATAAACATCCTTATAATTTGTATAATCTTTTTAGACTATAATTTCCAAATCATTCCTAACTTGGAAAAACATTTCCAATTCAACTTGAACTTCCTTTAATACCAATTGGAAATTCATTTCTTATATGAAAGCTTATATCGTTTGAAAACAAATAGTTTTTTTTTTATTTCGGAAAAATCCGATTTCATTTATACAATTTAAAATCTTTGGGTTAATTTAAATCCCCAAAAGAACACTTAATAAAATGGTTCAAGTTCATGTAATCCTATATAATCTTTTTGAAATTATAAGCTTACAACATAGAATTTAATTTCAAATTTTTATTCAAATTTAAAACAAATTTCAAGTTTTTATACAACATAGAGTACTTCTAACTCTATCTCTAATGAGTAACACCCAACAGAGCCAAGGTTGTCGCTTAACCAAATGCTCTTATACCACGTGTAACGAGTCCTATTTCTTGACGCCCGAAAGTCGACATCAATACGTTCACTGTATCGATTGCTGCACAGTCGAATGCCGGGAAACTGAACCGTTATGGTTTAAAGAGGAAGAAGATAGAAGAAGAAGAAGAAAAGAAAACAATAACAGAATCTCACATATCACAGCGACCAACATATAATAGATAAATAATTATCTTTAAACAGAATCAGTATATCAGTTATTACATTACATCATATTATATTATCAGAGTGTACAACAACAAACAGCGGAAAAAAATATCACATATACTAGTGATACGCTTCGCCGTCCAGCTTGCTTCTGATCTCCACAGCATCTCTTTTTCGATTATTGCTGCCGAATAATGCTAACCAGACTCTAGGCTGCCCGTGTGGAAAATTATGGGCACCCAGAGTTTAGAAAGGGAACAATAAACTCCAGGTCAGTCATGGGACTGGTGTGAGATCTCAAAAACATTATTTTCACAAAGAAAATAAAAAGAAAAGAAATCTGCTATGCTTTTGGAAAATGAAACTACCATAAGGCCTCCCGCCACACACACAATGCAAACGCAGAATTGGAGGAGATTTCTCCTTATGATAGTTAAATATGGTCGATACGCAAAATCCTTTGATTATTATTATTATTATTGCATAGTGCAGAAAACATTTCAAAAATATTATATTAATCTTAGCCAGCATAGGCATTTCGCACTTATGCCTACTATAGCTACCATGTTCAATAGCAGGTTACCACCACATTTCATGGAAGGTTATACAACTAAAACCGTACAGGGATCGTATTGTTTTGTTTGGATTATTCAACAAATGGTCAGGCAAAGGAACTTCCCAAATAAAATGGAAAGCCTCTGGAGGGACGTCCCCGAGAACCCAACCGGATCTCTGCTACACAAGGTCGGGTTACCTCTGTAACTAGGTAACAACTGACACGAGTATGCCATCCCTCGGTCGTTACCATCCTTTATCCGAGGACCCCCAATCCAATAACCACACAATAAAGTATCTGGGCTCCAAACCATGATACCACTTTTCAAAAAGAATCAACATAAGTAAATATATGGGCTCCATACCATGATATCACTTTTTTATCCAAAAGGAAATGGTCATACCCTCAGGAGGAGCTCCCTCCAAATAATCTTGCTGCCACGATTCCTATTTTGACCATTACCGGGTTGTGAGGCTCGACGAAGTCTCGTCCACAAAGCTACGCTTTTTCACAAAGCCATGCTTCGATCACAAATGATCAACAAATGATCATCAATACACAGCATCACTTAGCATGCCGCATTACCAAATTGGGAATGCATCACTAGTAACCATCAACTACATAACCTCTGAGCTCGTACGTCTTAGAGAAGGGTGTTAAGCTAAGAGAATAAATCTCCGCCACCAACAGAAATGTATTTGATAGAAACCAGCTTTACATCTCAAAGGGTAATGTCAGACACACAACCATACAAGTATGTTCCGGGTTTGAACAGAACCGAAGGCACTTCCGAAGAAGCCCTTGCAATTTCCGGGTATTCACAATCCCGATCGGACTTCCCATCACTTAGGGAATCTCTATACCGGCGCAACTCAGTGCAGAGACAATCGACGGGTTATTCTTTCGTTTTCGAAAATAACCGGTCTTCACCACCGGTCTTCAAATTCTATCCATATCGACATATCATTATTCGGAATGGGTTATATGACACAAAGCCCTCTCCCGGCTAAACCGAATAATGAGCGTAAATTTAAAACATATGGATATGGTATTTCAATTAAGTCACAACTTAATATCCAAAACTTTTCTCTCAAATGGTTTAAACAATTTACCATTTTAAATCTTTTAAACAAAAAGATTTATTCCCCAAAGTTCATCCAGTTTCACAAGGATTCAATTTATAGCTTTCGAAACAGTTCCTTTTCAAATTGGATTAACTATCCAATCTTTCAATTTAAGATTTAATTCGTAACTCTCAAATCCCTTCCAATTCAAATCTTGTATTTAAAGGATTCACCATTTAAAAATCCTCCCTGATTTCAAAACAAGATTTAGTCGTCTTCACCAAGGTTAATTCTATTATCTTCAGTATTATCAATATGAATTTTACTAGCCTTTGAAATATTTTTAATCAGCTTGAAACTGAAAAATTCAAATTTCTATCCAACCTCAATAAATTAAATTCAATAATTAAATTGCCAAATTCATAGTTAATTTTGAAATTCCAGTTTAAAAGCAACTTCCAATATTTAAAATCAATTAAATATTTCATTTCAAATGTTAAAAATTTCCGGGTCGTCGCATCCTTCCCCCCTTAAAAGAATTTCGTCCCGAAATTACTAGTTAAGAAGAATGATCCTTAACCCATTTGCTATCTTTTCTAAAACTACACGGTTTTATCAACTTTCCAAAACAAAATTTTTTCAAAGGCTCGCTATCATTTTAACTAATTTTCCAATTCAATTATAGGTTCCAAGCAACATTGTTTCTTTAACAATTAAAATTTAAATTTAAGTTCAAAGTTTAAACTTTCGAAATTTTCTCAAAATTTTTCTAACTCCCTAAATTTTCGAAAAATTTCGCCAACGTCTCCTTTGCGCTGCTAGCTCGGTACGACTGCAAAATGGCACCACATTCCCACAAATTCCAAAAGAAAACAAAAGGCCAAGTGGCTAGACAAGAAAATCACCAAATTTCATATAGAAATTTTAAGTACGTACCTTTTTGTCAAGCAATTCAAATTTATCTTCAAAAATCCCGATTCCAGTTTTTTTTTTCTTTTTCCTGTAATATACCTGTATATTCTACTAGCCATAATATCCAATTACAATATTCAAATATGATTTTGCACATTGCTTTACGGAATTTCAATACATACTTCTTATACCATTCTTACCTTACTATTGAAGTTATATATCCATTTTCATTTAATCTTGCATTTTCAATTTCTTTCGAATTCAATTGACGAATTTCAGTTCTATTTGGATTCAGTTTAACTTCTGAATAATGAATTTTATCTTTTATTTACAACCGATTCATATCATTATTTTAAATTAGTTTCATTCACTAATTTACTTCAATTTCCAATTTGAAATCGTTTGTCGATAACAAATTCTTTCAAGAATTTTCTAACTCCCAAAATTTTCGAAAAATTTTGACAGAGTCCCCTTTGTACGGAGGAGCTTTTGCAATTTGACAAAAGATATAAATATATATACATCGACCCACCCGGTTGGGAAAAAACAAAAACAGTTCATTTTTCCTATTTTTATTGCGTAGGCATACCTTATTAGCATTTTTAAGGAAAGCGGTTTATTATTAGCATTTTAGCGCGACCAAATCCAGCCAAACGGCCCCCTGTACCTGTATTTACTCAATTTAAACACATAAGTGACACATATAGGAAATTCATTTACATTTCACTTATTTTCAATAGTAAACACATAGTTTTCACAAGCAATGCACTTAAAATAATTCCATAAGCAACTAATAAGGTTTCAATACAATTTTAGTTGCTTACAACTAAATCACACATCATTTCCATTCAATTTTGGTTTACAACACATTTTCTTTCATTCGATTCATTTTTAAACGAAATGAACTCATATCTATTTCAATTAATCCAAAATCAATTTTATTGGCTTTCATTAATTCATAGGATTTTATGCAATCTCGTTTGCGTCAAACGACAACCATTTCTATGCAAATTCGACGATATTCACTAAATAGAATATCCAATCTAGTTTATAACTAATATAAATTGATACAAACTCATTTACTCTTTATTCTGTTTCATTTCCAATTGATTTCCGTTCAATCTATTTTGCATTTCATTTATCAAACAAGTTTCATTCAAAACCATTCCATACAACTTGATAACGACCATTTCATAATTTTTACTTAAGTTATTTCAATTCATAACTCAAGTTCATTTTCCCTGTTAACAATTTCCAATTTTAAATCCTTGATTTGATTTTTCATTTATCAAATCCATTCCATCTACTAATTTAATTAAATTAGTTTTACTCACTTATCCATTTTAAATTTCAACTTTCCATTTTCAATTCATCTCGAATTTATTTTATCAATAACAAGGAAATTTTCAGTTTATTTCTACTTACTTGAATTTATTGCAAATTTAACTCACATTTGAATTTTAATTTAACTAGTTCAACTTTCCTGTTTCATGAATTAATTAATTATCATATTAGTTTACGTGAATTCAATCCATTTTATTTTCATCATTTTTTTCATTGTTTTTCCCAAGTTGGGATTTTATTCAACTTGATCCCAATCAAATCTCATCCCATTTTTCAATCCAATTCATTTACTTACAAATGTTAACTCATTTGTTCATTCATTAATTTATTCCACACTTACTTTTATTTATCCTTTCCAATTTGAATCTTATTTCAATCAAATTTCAAATATTTTTATGAGTTATCAAACTTATTTAGATGTCGTAACATTTTAAAGATTTCCAGAGTCTTTTTAACAATTGCTCACATTTCAAAACCAACTTTGAAATCAATTATATCCATTCAAAATATTTTTCCAAATATTTTTAAATTTCAAACCCTACTAGATTTCATATCCAACTCCAAAAATACTTCTCAAATAATTATGTTCCAGACTTTTAGAAACCATTTTCAAATTAAAGAAATTTAATCTTTTGAAATTTCAATCCAAATCCTTTAATCTGTATTTCAAAGATTACTCTGGCATCTCGTTTCAATTTTATAAAACTCATTTATACATTCACATTACCAATTTTATTCCAAATTATAAATTACATTTACAATTTACATTTACAAATCTCATTTGTATTCTTTTAGCTTTTGGTTTTGATTTTAATTTCTCATACAACGATGATAATAATTTAATATTATCGCTTCCTAACAACCAAGCAACCATATATTATAATAATTCACAGAAAATTTATATCTTTTATATATGAAAATAGTTTTGGGTAAAATTATTTCATTTACCCTATTTAAAACAATACTGTGTCGGTTTATCTTGTTTAAAAGTTTAGAAACCCATATCGATACAGTAGGCCAAACTGCACCGACCAGAATCTATAAACAATCAACCGATAAGTCAACACAATACAAAATAATTTTTTTATATTCACTAACAAATACGTACTTATATCTATTATTACACTCACACTCATCTAGAGTACTACTGACTCTATCTCTAATGAGTAACACCCAACAGAGCCAAGGTTGTCGCTTAACCAAATGCTCTGATACCACATGTAACGAGTCCTATTTCTTGACGCCCGAAAGTCGACATCAATACGTCCACTGTATCGAATGCCGCACGGTCGAATGTCGAAAAACTTAACCGTTATGGTTTAAAGAGGAAGAAGATAGAAGAAGAAGAAAAGAAAACAATAACAGAATCTCACATATCACAGCGGCCAACATATAATAGATAAATAATTATCTTTAAACAGAATCAGTATATCAGTTATTACATTACATCACATTACATTATCAGAGTGTACAACAATAAACAGCGGAAAGAAATATTACATATACTAGTGATACGCTTCGCCATACAGCTTGCTCCAGATCTCCACCGCATCTCCTTTTCGATTATTGCTCCCGAATAATGCTAACCTGACTCTAGGCTGCCCGTGTGGAAAATTGTGGGCACCCAGAGTTTAGAAAGGGAACAATAAACTCCAGGTCAGTCATGGGACTGGTGTGAGATCTCAAAAACAGTTATTTTCACAAAGAAAATAAAAAGAAAAGAAAAGAAATCCGCTATGCTTTTGGAAAATGAAACTACCATAAGGCATCCCGCCACACACACAATGCAAACGCAGAATTGGAGAAGATTTCTCCTTATGATAGTTAAACATGCTCGATACGCAAAATCCTTTGATTATTATTATTAGTGCATAGTGCAGAAAACATTTCGAAAATATAATATTAATCTTAGCCAGCATAGGCATTTCGCACTTATGCCCACTATAGCTACCATGTTCAATAGCAGGTCACCACCACATTCCATGGCGGGTTATACAACTAAAACCGTACAGGGCTCGTATTGTTTTGTTTGGATTTTCCAACAAATGGTCAGGCAAAGGAACTTCCCAAATAAAATGGAACGCCTCTGGAGGGACGTCCTCGAGAACCTAACCGGATCTCTGCTACACAAGGCCGGGTTATCTCTATAACTGGGTAACAACTGACACGAGTATGCCATCCCCCGGTCGTTACCGACCTTTATCCGAGGGCCCCCAATCCAACAACCACACAGTAAACTATCTGGGCTCCATACCATGATACCACTTTTCAAAAAGAATCAATATAAGTAAATATCTGGGCTCCATACCATGATATCACTTTTCTATCCAGAAGGAAATGGTCATACCCTCAGGAGGAGATACCTCCAAATAACCTTGCTGCCACGATTCCTGTTTTGACCATTACCGGGTTGTGAGGCTCGACAAAGCCTCATCCACTAAGCTACGCTTTTTCACAAAGCCATGCTTCGATCATAAATGATCATCAACACATAGCAGCACTTAGCATGCCACATTACCAAATTGGGAATGTATCACTAATAACCATCAACTACATAACCTCTAAGCTCGTACGTATCAGAGAAGGGTGTTAAGCTAAGAGAATAAATCTCCACCACCAACAGAAATGTATTTGATAGAAACCAGCTTTACATATCAAAGTGTAATGTCAGACACACAACCATACAAGTCTGTTCTGGGTTCAAACAGAACCAATGGCACTTTCGAAGAAGCCCTTGCAATTTTCGGGTATTCACAATCCCGATCGGACTTCCCATCACTTAGGGAATCTCTATACCAGAGCGACTCAGTGCAGAGACAATCGACGGGTTATCCTTTCGTTTTCGAAAATACCCGGTCTTCACCACCGGTCTTCAAATGCTATCCATATCGACGTATCATTATTCGGAATGGGTTATATGACACAAAGTCCTCTCCCGGCTAAACCGAATAATGAGCGTAAATTTAAAACATATGGATATGGGATTTCAATTAATTCACAACTTAGTATCCAAAACTTTTCTCTCAAATGGTTCAAAAAATTTACCATTTTAAATCTTTTAAACAAAAAGATTTATTCCATAAAGTTCATCCAGTTTCACAAAGATTCAATTTAGCTTTCGAAACAGTTCCTTTTCAAATTGGATTAACTATCCAATCTTTCAATTTAAGATTTAATTCGTAACTCTCAAATCCCTTCCAATTCAAATCTTGTATTTAAAGGATTCACCATTTAAAAATCCTCCTTGATTTCAAAGTAAGATTTAGTCGTCTTCACCAAGGTTAATTCATAGTTTTTTTCCAAACTATTTACAATTTCATTTCAAATTGAAATCTTTTGATACAAATTGGAAATCCTTTCTTTTTTTGAAAGCTATAACTATTTGAAACAAATAGTTTTCGTTTTGGGAAAAATCAATTACAATTTACACAGTTAAACCATTCAAGTATAAAACTTGAATTTAAATTTAAATTTCCAAAATCATACTTTTAAAATGGTTAAAAACTTATATAAACATCCTTATAACTTGTATAATCTTTTTAGACTATAATTTCCAAATCATTTCTAACTTGGAAAACCATTTCCAATTCAACTTGAACTTCCTTTAATACCAATTGGAAATTCATTTCTTATATGAAAGCTTATATCGTTTGAAAACAAATAGTTTTTTTATTTCGGAAAAATCCGATTTCATTATACAAGTTAGAATCTTTGGGTTAATTTAAATCCCCAAAAGAACACTTAATAAAATGGTTCAAGTTCATGTAAGCCTATATAATCTTTTTGAAATCATAAGCTTACGACATAGAATTTAATTTCAAATTTTTATTCAAATTTAAAACAAATTTCAAAGCCAAATTAATTTATTCAAAAATAACTTTTTTTATTTCAAAATTCCTTTTCAAAAGTTTTTTTTCCACTTTAAATCCGATTTATTTCCAAAACCATTTGGATTCAAAAAATTCAATTCAAAAATTATTTCAAAAACTGTGACTTAACCAATTTCCACGTGCAATCCATACTTGTGTGTGTATAGTGTAGTCCAGGGGTTTAACACAATAGTGCACAACAGCAACCATCACAGATTCAATCATATTAACATCGATAAGCGGTATAATCCATAATGCTTATCTTTATTCACAAACTCGTAGATAAAATAAATTTATCAATGAGATATATCACAGAATATAAATAAAAATTACTATTTGTAAGGAATCCAGTTGGATCCCTCCAACCTGTTTCCCTACATCCACAGACGTTAGCACAATAATTAAATACCCATTCCACTTCGAGGTGGAATATCGCGGTATATGGGATTATAAAAATATCATCCGTTATTATGCGGCGCAATAGGGTCTCATCCGCTATATAATGCGGGAAATCAACAACTCCAATATACACTATATACAACTATATATATAATATCATCCAATGAATAATCATTATAATTCAATCACCCAAGCACACGGTCAATCAAGTTAAATTTTTGACTATTTGAAATCAAACTAGAAATTTCAATTTGAACTTGAGTGAGAAGATCTCACCTTTGTTTTTTATTTTGCAATCCACTTCCATTTTCGGCTTGATTCCTTTCAGATTTTGACCTCGTATAAACAATTTATACAATTTGTTAATATTCAAAAAAATCAATTTCATTTTGATAGTTTAAATTATCTAATAGTTTTATTTAAGACTAATACTTTTAAATTTAATCAAACTCTTTTTTAATAAATTTATAAAATAAAATTTTAAATTTCAAAACTAATTTCACCTTATAAATTAAATTATCAATGATTTATTTTAAACAAATTTTCTTTATTGTATAATATCTATAAGTTGGAAAAAGAAAAATATAAGAATAAATTATCTTACCTACTTTACTGTTAAGTGACATAATAATCAACACATTAAATTAAAAATCAAAACTTACTTAACATTAAATTTAAATGTTTTTAAGATTTTGATTATCTTAATTCAAACAGGCACCTGAAATTACGATCTCGGCTACACGAGATTAGCCTTCGTTCGCCAAGCTCACCACCATCGCACCGCTTGAAATCAACTTCGACCACTCACGAGTTCGCGTTCTCCCTTCGAGTCGCCTCGCGTCCATAACTTGCAGCCGCCGTCACCATCAATACGAGCTGTGTCAAGTTCATGCTCGAGCACCCACGCGCCCCGCGTGCTTGCGCCACCAGCAACGACGAGGTCACGTCATCGTTCGCACTTGCGAACCTTGCTTCCACCAATCGAACGAATTGATTTCGATTTTTGTAAAGGGAAACGCGATTTCCCCCTTTTTTATTTTGCTTTCTATTATGAACGAAGGAAAAAAGGAAGAAGATGGGTTTTGTTTTCGGTTGTCTTTTAGAAGGAAAGATATATGATGACGTTGGCGTATGGAGGAAGGTAAATTTTTTATAATTTTATATTCAAAATATCTCGTATTACCTAACTCGAAATCCCGGTCTCCTATCGAGGCGTGCCGCCAGAAATTTATAAGGTTTTAACTGCATTTCGAACACAATGGAACGTGTTTCGGAGGCTAATTCGATCATATGCGCAAGTTATGGAAATAAACGATCAATTTTAAATTGAATCGATTAAAATAGTTTCTACGCGTTTTGAGCTGCCAGAGCTAAACGACAATTCCGATTGCTACGAAAATTGAAATCCGATAATAATACAATATTACGGATCAAATGGAACTGATTTCGTCGAATTCCAAGACTGTGCCTCGGAAGGCTATTTTTAAATATCGATTAAAACGATAAAATTTCAAAACTGAACAAATCATTACCGAATTCAATTCTGAACTTCTATTATCTTATGAATTTTACAAGCCTTTGAAATATTTTTAATCAGCTTGAAACTGAAAAATTCAAATTTCTATCCAACCTCAATAAATTAAATTCAATAATTAAATTGCCAAATTCATAGTTAATTTTGAAATTCCAGTTTAAAAGCAACTTCCAATATTTAAAACCAATTAAATATTTCATTTCAAATGTTAAAAATTTCCGGGTCGTCACATATATCCATTCTTTTAAGTCTGGAATTTATTATTATTTATGCACATTCATTAAGTATGAGATTTGTTCTTACTAGTACACAACCTTGTTAGTTTGATTATTTCTATTTTTAATTTCCATCCTTTTAGATTGGATTGTTATTCTGATTTGTTTCCCATTTCATCATTAATGGATGTTGATCTTATGAGGTAAAAATTCGTTCTGCATTAGCGGTGTGGTCTCATAGAATTTTTATATGTTCAACATATTACTTGATTTTCTCATCCAAGTTTTCTAGAATGACCAGGGTGTTATTTTATTTTAATGCTTGGGTTAGAGTGAGTTTTTCCTAGGTTGGATTTGGTGATATGGAGTTATTGGAGAAGAGTTGGATGTTCATCTACCTTAGTGTTTAGTTCTGTCGTATTATATTGTATACCTATCAACAATTGTAAGTCAGAATTTTATAACTGTCGAGCTAATAAGATTTATTTTTAACTCCAATGTACTTTGTATTTTGGAGTAACAATTTTTATTGTCTTTGTTATATTATATGTTATCGATTCCATTACAAGATTCCGATTTCCCTGTTTTGTGTTCTTTTCTTTTTATTTTACCCTAGCAATCTGTCTTTCCAGCGATTGGATGTTCGACATTTGAATACTGCTGATATATTTGGTGTCGACTTTCGATGGCTCACTAGAAATAAGGTTAGTAATACCCTAGAGTGAGTAACTAGTTAGAGATAAAGTAAGTGACACTCAAAAATAAGTTTGAGAGTATCAAATATTACGAGAACGTATTTTTTATTGTTATGAAAACATATTGTGTTAATTGGTTTGATGAGTTATTTATGAATTCCGGTCGAGAGTGGGACGCCACGGTATCGATAGGAATTTCTAAATACTTGAACAAGCCAAACGAACATGATATTTATTTTTATCTAATTGGTAAATGAAACATTTTACCTCTATTTTTATATATAAAGGATATTTTTTTTCAAATTTGTATAATTATTTATAGTGTTTGTTTGTCAATGATAATATATCTGCATCGTCGTTGTTATCTGATTGGTCGTGCTCAAATAGGTTAGATGCGTTGACTATTGTTTGTTGATTGTTAATCCATACTCAACTAGTTTATGAGCATATATTGTTTGATAATTATAAGTTGTTCGGACTAAATGTTAAGTTAAAGTAATTTTTTAATAAAGGTTATTTAAAATAATCTAAATGGTTGGATAAGACAATTAGAGAATAAACATTTGAGAGTAATTTATTATAATAAAGGACAATTATTATAAAATGAAATGATTTTATATAAAGGAAATTTTATATAAATTCAGTTTATAATATGTATTTTAAAAAGGTTTTTGAAATTTAAATTTTAGAGTTGTTTGAAAATAATTTATAAATATTTAGAGAAAAGTATTACTTGGAAGTATTTATAAATAAAAATATTTTGGAAGTGAAATTTTAAATGGAATGTCTTTTATTTGGGGTAATTCGAGAGAAAACATCTCAATTAGTTTTGTGAAAATCTGAATAATCTTCTAAGTGATGGTTGGATGTTTTCTTGGTCGAACGTTGTGAGACACTTAGTAAATTGTTCCCTTTATCATTGTGCGATCGAAATGAGTTCAAAATCTAGACGAACCCAAAGTGAGTTTTAGTAAATAAACTGATTGAAGTTATTTTCTACAGAAATATATTTATTATGTTTTCAGAAAAGGGTGTTGAAATAAAAACCGGGCACTTAATTCTTAGGTTTCCTTAAAGGAAATCTATTTAAAATAAAAAGGTATTTTGATAGATGAAGATTTTAAACTCTTAGATAGAAAAGAAATAGTTTAACTCAAGTTTTGAATGGATTAAATTAGATAAAAAGGTTTTGGTAAATTTATTTAATTAAAACCATAGTTTTTGTTAACCATGTAATCTATGTAACTTACTTAGTGATATGGAGCAAACCTATGAACATTTTTCCTTAGAGCACTCTACGAAGTAGTCGAATGGTTGGCTCAGTTTTAAAGATCCATATTGTGTTCAGACTTCCAATTAAATTTTGAGAAAAATAAAAGTAAAAAATAAGTAAACAAAATAAAATTGATATTTTTTATACACTTAGGATCTAGAAGGGTATTATACATGTAAATAGAGTGGAATAAGTTTCAATTAGATATTTTATAAAGAAACGACTTTATAAAATATTTATAAACTTAGGAGAAAATTTATAAAGTATTTCATAAAATAATTTTAAAGTTGAATTATATACTAGTATAAAATATAAGTGACTTAGAAAAATGGGTATAATTAAGAAACTAATCGAATTAAGTACATAAGTTATACGTAGATCATTCTATTCGCACGGTTCTCGATCTAAGGTTCGAATATATAACTTCGGGTGATTCACACTAGTCCGAAAAAAGATTTCTTACACGATTCTTATTAGCAAACACTTGATTTGGATTTTCGGTATGATACTAAATTTTCTAACATTGTTTATTGCTATGCAAGGAGAATGAAAGTTTCTAATCATGATATCTAATCAAAGTCCTCCATAGAGAGGTCGAGTGGGCGATACTAGTTCAAACGTAGAAGTCTATGTATCCAGACAAGTGATCAGATCAAATATAGCATACAAATGATTTATGTATATCATATGGACTTAAGTATAATTGTATACTTAGTATGTGACTTAAGAAAATTTATGAACTTACGCTAAATTCTAAATCTGGTTGTTAGTCATTTGACATTTTAAATAATTAAGTGTTAGATTTTTCCTTTATGAAATTTGATTAATTAATAATGTTAGTTTTTTCCTATGCGGAATTCGATTTGATTGGATTTGGTTGGTTATGTGATTTACATACCATAGTTTTTGAATTTACAAACAAAAGTTTTAAATTGTTGTTTATTAGGAGTTAAATTCCGATGGCTTTGAAATTGTTCTAAAAGAATTTTTGGAATGGTTGTAAAAAAGAAATAATAATAGTATGATTCGAAGTATTTGAGAAATACTATGATTTCGATTAAAAAAATTGGAATTTGTTCTAATAGATATTTGCAAAGTGTTTTGCAAATATTTTTATTTATTACGATGAATGACTAAAATCAAAGCACGATTGGGAGTTTCCCTCATTTTGGGAATCGTTGTGTGTATTTACTATATTGTTTTTAGGTGATACCAAAATACCAATAGAGGCGCCATTGTTTTTGTTTAGAGTTATATCATGCTCGGAAGAGGATCGCACCCTCCTAGTCATATTGGATCTAGTTTTGTTATATTTCTTCTTGAGGAAGTTTTAAAATATATTTTTGAATTTAATACCCAGGCATTTAGTTCTAAATTATGGTCTGAAAATATTGGATGCATAACATGTGTTATAGAATATTTTCTGTATTTTGTTGCATATGGTTGATAAGTTGATTTTTTGGTTGCATGTAGCTTTATTTCGTACTAGAGTTGTATGTAGATTTATATCATGCTAGTTTTTGCATATAGGATTGCCTCATTAGTGTCAGCACCATATTGCCTTGTTGTCTATGAATGTTATATTGTTTATGCGATTTGAATTTAGGATAGAGATAACCAATATATTCCTCTTTTATCAGTATGACTCTCTTTTGGATTGTGTAAGTACAGGTAAGCAAGAGATTGTTATTTGATTCTTGTGTACCTACATTTACATGAAAATAATAAGCTGCTTCCAAAAATTTAAAATTTAAATGCAAAAAGGTATGTAGTAGATTTAGAAATTTAAATTGGTTGATGATTTTTTGCCCTAGATATATGAGACCACTGGCTTTTCTTTTCTTTTGATTGGTTTGGGGCTCATAGAGGCAATTTGTAGTTTTTTCGATCGAGCCGCGCAAAGAAGATACTGCCAAAATTTTCCATAATTTTTGGAAATTGATTAAGTTATAAGTGTAATAACTCATTTTAATCAATAGGTCAACCTTAGGGGTCTAGTGACATTTTCTTCTTTGGGAATTTCGGGGACGAAATTCTTTTAAGAGGGGGAGAATGTAAAACCCGAATTTTGATCATTGAATTTTAAGTATTTAATAAATTTTAACTATTTAAATAATTAGATTTTGTGAGTTAATAACCTTATTTAACTCCTTTTAATTAATAAATAATAACGGTGAATTTATTTTTTAAATTTATTTATAATAATAAATTGGTTGGACACATAATAAGAAAATCAATTGGTGATGAAACGATTCGATTTCTGATGATGTATTATTAATTTAATTTATGGGGTTTTTCCATAACTTTTATTTTGAAAAATATTTAAATTGTCGTTTGATGTTATTTTGGCGAACGATGTATTTTCGAGATTTCATAGAATTAATAACTCGTGTTTTGTATTAGCAATTTGAGATCGTGCCGCATTTCTGAGCATGACCATATTTTTGTTTTAGCGTTTGCCGTTCGTATGAGAATGGAACTCTGTGCAGCGCCATTTTGGAAATTTCAATTCAAAACAAAAACTTTTTATCTAAAAACAAACACAAAATTACTAATGCACACAAACATGTTTATATGCCTTGTCTCTTGCCATGAAACATAATCATCTTGTTTTTTTTTTCTTCTATTTTTGCAATAAAATCAAATGAAATCACACTTTACACATTTTTCTTTGATTTCATTTCTTTCACTTGACCATCGTTCTCCATCATAGAGAAAGCAACAAACTAATAACAGCCGCACCAAATAAAATTCGATATCAAATCCAGTAATCAACGAAAAAATGTAAAGTAAGTTTCTTTTAGATCATGTTGGCATAAGCTTCATTTTGGTGTAGGTCTCGTAGGATGTGATCATGATTTAGGTAGTTCGACATTTACAGCGTCGACTAGGGTTAGCTTTTTATGCCGTTATATGAGGAATCAGGGATCAGGGTTTGTTGCTTTGACCTTCCCGTCGCGTAGTGCATCGGGAGTAGGATTTTGGAAGGATGCGTCTTCCATTTGGGCATCGCTACCTGGGTGATGTTTTAGGCATGGATGCGGTCACGTTTTAAAGTGATGCGTCGAGCTAAGAGATTATGGTATGGGCGTGAAGCTATCGTGAAGAGGGAATGATTGGAGGCGACGGTTCATGTTTTAATGGAGCATGGAGGTAGATAAGAAGGAGAGAAGGGAGGTCTTGCACATATCATTGCATTGGACATGTTCATGCCATTTGTGTTTGGGGAAAATAAATTAAAATTGTTAATTAGGTGATTATAATTGTTAATTATATAATTAATTGATTTATTTCATCCAATTTCTTCTGAAATCGATATCTATTTCATGCAGGTCCAAATCGAGCGCGGTTAATCGCATTGCACTCCTAGCGTCGAACTCTACACAATGGAATCGGATTGGAGAAGATTGAAGTTTGTATAATTTTGTACTAAAATCGAACGCTCTTTCGGTTTTAGTCCAAACCAGAATGCTTCGCTGAAAATAGGAATTTGTATGAATTTACTCACCTTTCATTAGCTATATATTATCCGTGATGCTATAAATTATTATTGGATACCTAGTTGATAGTTTAGTTATTGTTTGATTTCTTGTTTGGTCAAAACGGATGACATGTTAACTTAATTACTATGAACCTATATGATTGTGTATATTGTCTGTAACCACTGTTTTGTAGATAATATTTGTAGAGAGACCTTAAGGTGTTTCCCGACAATAATAACTATTTATTTCTTAATGTTGTTTATATTTATGTTTAGTTGTAATTAATCATGATATTCTATTTAAATTGTTCAAGTATCGTTATAGCAATTTTCACTATATTGACAATTACTGAATATCATCTCCTAAACCCTTCGTATGTGTTGTCTTGAGTCACCAAATAGATATTTAAATTCATTAATTGTTTTGACTAAAAATATTTAAATTAATTATTCATTTTAATTAATGATGTTTAATGTTAATCAAATCATTTTAACTAATGATGTTTGAATTTAGTTAATCCATATAGTTAATGGTATTTGGATTTAATTAATCATTCTAATTGTTTCAAGTCATGATATTTCAAGTTAATAAATCAATTAACTAAAGATGCTTAAATTTAATTAATAGTTTGATTAATGATATTAAATGAATTAACCATTTTAATTAATGGTATTTGAGTTTAATAAATCATTTTAAATTAATGATGTTTAAAAATAGTTAACCATTTTAAATAATGGTATTAGGGTTTAATTAATTGTTTTAATTAATGACGTTTTGAATTTAGTTAGTCGTTTTAGTTAACGATCTATCATTTTATCTAATGATATTTGACTTTAGTTAATATTTTTAATTGATGGTCTTTTAAAAGCTAATTAATTGATTTAATAAAGGAGCTTAAAGTAAATTAATTGATTTAATAAGGTTTAAAAGTTAATTTACTGATTAAATAAAGGTGTCTTTGAGATAATTAACTATTTAATAAAGATATGTGATTGGATTATTAAAAGAGATTATAAATTTGATAAAATACTTTTTGGGATAATTAATATTGGGTTAAATTTATAAAAAGGATTTTAAATTTGATTTATTTTCTTCTATATATGTTTTAATTTATAAAAGTAATTTAAATTTGATTTACTATTGTGGACACCAAAAATGGGCATCAACACCCAATAGAGTCAAGTACCCAATAGAGTCTAGTAGAAATTAAACAAAGAAGGAAATTAAACGAATACACAAAATTTTTATAGTGGTTCGGCAATCTTGGCCTACGTTCACTTCATATTTTTAATGGTATTCCACATAATTATGATTATAAGAATGCTTAGATCAGTTGGGATCCATTAGTACAAACGTAAAGAATAAAAATGGCAGTGCCTCGGTAGAGAAAGCATGATGCCTTTTCTGACGCCATGCATGTTGTATTAATAGGGGAAGACGTGCACGGATTTAACCAAAATTTTGGTAGAAGGTTCAGGAGACCAAAATGAGGCGACCCAAAAATTTGCAGGCCCATCGAGGCCCACAATAGGGATCGGTACCGATCCCTATAAATGCATCCAAATGGACTATGATCCCTATGAGGGATTTCCAATGATGTTAGCTATTGGCTCCCCAAATTTCGTGCAATTCCAACGTACGGTTTGTGAGATATCACATTTTCCGTGAAGTAGTGTTGCTTGAATTTAATTTCTGTCGATCCCTCTAGAGGTATAGGTACCCATCCCTCCAACTTGCTCCAAATGCCATACGATCCCTATGGGGTGTTCCATATGTCCTAGTTAGCTTATACAACAAGTTTTACGTTGATATCATATGTAGATTTTGAGTTATTGACTGATCATTGTTGCAATAGGTAGTGAAAGCTGAATATGGACGATTCCTTTTATACCAATCCATTTTGATAGGTGAAGTAATTTGCCCATAACTTGGGCATACGAACTTCAAATGACTTGAAATTTGGAATGTAGCCTCATGGGGCCTTATTTGTCACTCTATATCGATCTTACCAAGTTTGGTACATTAATCAAGGATATATACCAATCCCCTGAGGAAAGGGATGGGTACCGAACCCCCGTTTAGGAGATGCATTATTCCATACTTAGAATATTATGGAGAATCTATCCATTGGCCTCGGTTGATCGTCGCTTCATATCATTGTCTGCGCTTAATCTCTGAGCCTAATAATCATTTATCTGAGCTTTCTTTCTCGATGATCCTCCAGTCTAACTTGTCCAGTCAATCTGAATATAGCCGGCCAGAAGGTCGGATAACAATTGTCCTTTGGGATAATAAGTATTGTTTAAAAAAAATTAACAATAATTTATAAACAAAAAGAATTTTTAAAAAGATTTATTTCAAATAAAGATATTTGGATTTATAATAAACAATGTTTTAACATTTGTTTTGACCTTGGTTTCAAAACACTTAAAAAAATAATAATTTGTCCCTTTAAAAGAATATTTTTATAAAAATGTTTGAAAAGTGTCTTTAAAAGTATCGTGTTGTGAAAATCAAGTGTAAGTGAAAACAACCATCTTATCATTCCCGCTAGTTGATTTATCAACTTTGACTCTGCTTTCTTCTTTATGATTTGCCATCCTAAGACAATGTTGTAACAACCCTAGATTTTGACTATATATTTAAATTTGACTTTATTTCATTTTGAAATTATTTTAAATTTTTTTTTATTTGTGTGATATCATTTCTAAACATTTTTGAAATGATAATATAATTTTTCCAAAATTTACTGTATTTATTTCCTATTTTTAAAGGCTGTTTTCTAATTTTCTGTCATTTTCTTCATTTTTAAATTTCTTTATTTTATTTTAAATTTGTTTTATTTGTGAAAATTCATCTCTAAATATTTTTAAAATAATAATAGAATTTTTCGAAAAATTACTGTGTTGATTTCCTATTTTAAAGGGTCGTTTTCCCATTTTCTGCTATTTTCTGCATTATAATTTTATATTTAAATTAAATTTTAAATATTTATTTTGTGAATATATTTGTATTTTATGTTATTATTTATGTTTAAAAATACTTTACAAGCTTATATGAATTTTCTAAAAATTATTTCATTTAACTTCAAATTTTGCTAGTCTAGTTCACTGTTTTAATTATTTTCCTTAATTTTACTTTACATAATTGATAAATATTATATATATTTGTATATTGGTTGAAAATTTCGAAATATTATCTGATATTATTATTATTTCAGCTACATAAATTTATATAAATAATAAAAGGTAAATTGAAAGGGTTTGTGACCTTTTGTTTCCTATGGCTTTTGATTTTCCCACCTTTTCACATTTTAACGTTTCTTTTCACTCAAATGGCCATACCTCTTCATTCTTTCAGCTGCCACCCTCATTTTTCATTCACGTACTTTATTTTTTCTCTCATTTCCTCAAAAAATTTCGGCCATAGCTTTTGAAGAAAGTTTGGTAAACTTTATTTCCTTTTTCCATTTGTTTATGCTTGAATTCATGGTTTTTGCACTTGTTCTTCTTCATCATATGTTCGGCCTTGCTCCTCCACCACCATAGCCGCCTCCACCATCACCACATCAGGTCACCATCTCCTCCAGCCCACTGACCAAGCCATGCCGTGGTCATCTATGACTAGATCCACCAAAGTTTATGCAAACACTCCACTTGTTCAGCCTAGCCGAACCATTTATGCACATACCCTTCATTTTTCACCTAAACCACCTCCTTGGCCGCCGCCGCCAGTCCCTCCACCACCTTTGGCCGACACTCCAGACCCCACCCGACCTTCACCTTGTAGGGGCCGAGCCCAATGGTCCTTTGGTTGAGCCATGGTTGCACAAAAGCCACTTATTTGCCTTAAACCCTTTGTATTCACACCTTGTAACTTCCACCACTTCACTACACCCTTAGCCGGCCTTTGCACCACCTTCTCCAGCTCATACCTGAACCAAAACCACTTCCACACCATTCCTAGCCTTCAGCAAGTCTGGCCATGCCATTTGTAGCCTTGCCCGATGCTTGAAATTGCACAAAAATCCACTTGTTTGCCTTGTACTTGTATTTTCATACATAGCAACTTCCATACCTTCACTACCCTTGCTAGGCCGACCATATATGACCCATACCTGACCAAATACACCCCATGGCAGTACCTTATCACCCTATAGGCTGAGCATAGTGATGGTGGAAGCAAGTGCAAGTGTTTGATTAATTGTTGTTCCTTAATTTCTAGCATCGTTTATCGTATTTTTGGTCTGAAACCTTATAATTGTTATATTGTTTGTTTGATTTGTATTCAAGGGAATTAATCCTTGGCTCCTCCATTTCGTATCTGTATCATGCTTTCGTGCTTGTGTAGATCCCGTTGTGCAATTCGTCGTTGTGTCATCAGCTCAAAACAGTGAGTAAATCTCACCAGACTAATATGTACTTATATAGTGATAAACTGACATCACCTGAATCTGTAAATGCATATCATCCTGTTATAACTGCTACATTATATTCATATGAAGTTCACACCTATATTTACACTTGTTATACCATATGTTACTGTTATTTCATGCTATTCTATTATTTTCATCAGTTTATCACACTGCAAGTTCCCTATAGACTAGAATCACTATGGGTTGAAATGATACATACCCGAACGGACTTTAGAATAGGAGAAAATCGTTATGGGCTGAAATGATAGGCCTGAATGATTTTCAATTATTTTCATTTACTTGGGATTTCGGGTTTGAAATGATCAAACCCGGGTTTTCTTTGTAAATTACGGGTTGAAATGATATATTACCCGTATCACTTCATCTAGGCTAGAAAATGAAATACAGACCCGTCGTTAAAATATGTTTTTCTAAAAATTTTAAATTATTTTAGAAATGTAAATATTATAATATTTTGATTTAAATTTGATTAAAAATGATTTTTGTAAAGCATTATTGATTTTCTGAAAATTTATAAGTGAAATAAATAAATGGTAAAGTTAGAAAATCTGAAATGTAAGTTATTTTGGAAACTAGAATTTGGTGATAAATGGAATTTAAATTAAATATGAAAATATGATAAATTTATGATATTTTGAATTAAATGAATTTAAAATGATTTTATAATATATCAATGATTTTTGAATAAAGTTAAAATGTGAAATGAATGAATATTTAGGTTGAAATTTGGAAATATAACTAAAATTGGAAATTTGTGAATTTGTCTTAAAAGTGAATTTTAAGTTAAGTAAATAAAAATGAAATTAAGTTATATTTGAAAATTTTGAACTTAAGTGTTAAATTAAATTAAATTTAATGAATTTGAAATTTTACGTTGGAATTTAATAAGTGAATTATTATTAAATTTTGATTTTTGAATGGAGATTTAACTTTATAAAATCATGAATATAAGGGTATTTGAATGACTGTTTTAAAAGTGAAATTATATGATTTTATAAGCTAAAAATGATTTAAATAAAAATATAATTGTTTGTGAAATTATATTGAATACTTGAAGCTAATTAACTGCATTTCTGAAATGCTATTAATTCTAATGTAAATGATAATACAGCATTTGTAAATGCTGTAGTTGATAATAATGAACCAAATGGCTAAGTTTAATTAAAGGTTATTATAGCATTTTTGTAAATGCTATAATTATTGAAATTAACTAAGTTTTATTTGAAACTAATGTAACCTTATTACAACCATTTTAAATGCTATCTTTTATTAAATTGAACTGTTTTGAATGTAACTTTCCGTAGCAATTTCTAAATGCTGCGAAAGTTGAATTTTCATCTGTTTTAATAAATTAAGTGGATAAATGGATTTTGAAAGACTAAAATTTTGTAAATTTAATTATTAAATATAATAACTTCATTTTATGATTTAAAATGAAGTAATTTGTTTCAAAATATAAACTATTTTGAAATGTGTTTTGTAATGGTATTTAAATTAAATAAAAATGAATGTGGTTTGGAAGATATTATATTTTGATATTATGAAATGGATTTTGAATGATATTGAATTTTGAAATGATATTTTATTTTGAAGTATAAAATACCATTTTGAAATTTTAACCACGGGTTGTATTTAATTTATGGTTTAACTGATTCTTAAAGGATGGGCGACCCCAAGCATCCTTTAAGTTATTGTGCATTTCTACTACAGTTCACTTGAGTTAGTTTACATTATATAAGTATATATTGTCCTGACTCGAGTGTTTTGTGTTTTACTTTACGCTCGGGTCAGCCTGAGTATTCACAGCTTTGGATTCTCTTTTTGGAGCTGGTCTTTGCTGGAGTTTCTGCTTATCTACATTTATATCTACTTTATGTTTCAGCTATTCTAGTTTATCTCATGTATTAGTGAACTTCTATGTATTTAGGATTTCTATTACGTTGTTTTCAGACTGTATTATGTATTTGGTTTGAGACTCTGCCGTAGTAGCTTCATGAACTACTATGTATTTTATATTCCGCTGCGAGGTATTCTGTTTGTTCTATGTCTGTGATTCTGTGATTGTATTTCATTTGCTCCAAATTTATTTACAACGCGGTATTTTGAGTAATTCAAGTCTGACATGTGCGGATGCGAATGGCTGAAAAATATCGGGTTGTTACAGTTGGTATCAGAGCTTTGGTTTTAGGCAAACCTTAGCCTGCGGAGCAAAAACTCATTAGAGATAGGGTAGAAATACCCTAGAATGAGTGAAATCAATCTCAGAATCCTTTCTTTGTGAGAGGACGTATTTTCGAAGTATAAAATGATTTTTAAAGGATTTTCAAAGATTATTTTGGTATAAAAATGTTCTTATTTCGAAATCAAGATTTTCTAAACTTCATCTCTTCGGTACCCACCTTGTTAGAAATCTCTTGGTTAAGATTCTTATCGATTAGGATTTCTTGAACTTTGGAACACTCCCACTTGTTCTGGAATCCAGTCTTGTTTTCCTCATTTTTCCTTTTAATTTTGGAGCATTCGTAACTCTACTTTGGAATGACCTCTCTAAAGAGCGATGATTCCGTAAATCTTTGAATGATTTGTAAAGGGGTGAAACTCCTTTACAATTGGCATTGATTCACTGAAGATTTTTTTATCCTCGGATGTCGATGCTATCTATCTACCCAGATTCTATTCTCTGGCGATCGAAGGTCGATTTGCCTTAGATTTCCGTATTGAATTTTTCCTAAAGTCTCGGGTGACCGGTTAACTTCGCCCGCGATTTATATAGGCTTATCTATCCTCTATTTGGTAATTAAATTATCTCATCTTCGTTTGAGTTTATCTTCGAACTAGAATTCTATTTGATTAGAGTCCCTCTAATTTTGAATCTTTGTTTGTTTGAAATCCTTCCCTGAATCATCCTTTGGAAATTTATATTTGGTTGTATTTTGAAATGGTGCATACATCGAAATTATTAAGGATGGCCATATTTTTATATATAAAAGTGAAATGTTTTCGATAAGGATTATAAACCTTTCAAAAATGAAAATTTGGAATTTCGAAAGAATTTGAAATTTTGAAAATTTTATAAGAACTTGATTTATACAAAAATGATTTATAACTGAAGGGTTTTGAATTTGAATTTCGAGGAATCGAATTCCGGTATTTTGAAATCGGTTTTAAGATTTTGGAAAATATATACAGTAATATGATTTAAAGATATATATATATATATATATATATATATATTTCAAATAAGAAATGTTTCAAATGTATTCGAATGAATTTCAATGATTTCGAAGGAATTTCAAAGAAGTTTTTCAAAGTTAATTGAAGTCCAGAACTCACTTATGTCGCTGGAAAATAATTTCGGTGATGAATGCATGCATCATCGACATTGATTTTTGAGTTTCTGAGTGAGAGGGAGGCCACTCTAGTAGCTTTGCTCTACGAGTGATTTTGTGAAACCAATTTTGATTTCAGATTTCGAAGTATGGTTTGATATTCGAAAGATAGATCCGTATATATATATATTTGAAAAGATTTAAAGTAAGCCGGTGTTCAGTTCTCGAGTTTCAGACTTTGAAACCTAACTTTTGAAATTGATTTACTTATTTAGTGTTGATTTTCAACTCTTGGATTGAAAATATGACTTCTTCGACTATTTTAAGATTCGAGCACTTCCAAATCAAGGTTAATTTTTCAAAGCTAAATTTTTTTTTTGAAAGGTATAAGGTATTTGATAAAGAATATAAGTTTAGTTTGTATGTTTCAAGTATGAAACAATATGGTTTTTTATAAGTTGAAACTGTTTTGTTAAGTAAATAAATAAGACTATTTTGAATTATACTAATATGAAATTTAGTTTTGAAATGTTTTGGATAAAAATTAGTCTTCAAATGTTTGAGAAAATTTTGGTTTTAAATGTTTTAGCTTAGTAACATCTTTATAAAACTATTTATTTAACAAGTTGGAATGGATACATAAGTTGTACGTACGTTGTTTTATTCGCATAAATAATTTGATCCAAGTTTGAGTACACAAGTTCGAGGTGAATTACACCATTTCATGTTAGGATTTTTCATTTGATTTTTGATTGCGAACATTTGATATGGATTTTAGGCTTGATTCTAGAATTCTCTATCATAGTATATGGCTATGCAAGGAGACTGATGGCTTCTAGTCAAGAAACCATATCGAAGTCCGCATTAGGGAAGTCGAATGGACAATACTAGTTCGAAAGCGAACTTGTGTGATCAAGCGAGCGATCGAATGTAGTGTTGCGAAATAATGACATATGTAAGTAATAATGAAGTAAAATTTGAGATATATGAAATTATGAAATTTAGTTTTGAAATATGGTATATTTAATCCTTGAAACATATTTAAGATTTAATAGTTTATTTTGTAAATCAAATCTGTATTTGAAATTGATAATATTTGAAATGGTTTTGTTGGAAAACTAAATTGAAACTGATGGTTTGAATTGAATTAAAATTGGAAATTTTAGATTTTTGGTTTAATTTAAAAAAATTGAAATGAAAAGAATTAAGGGCATGTTTTATGATTTCAAATGCATGATGTCTAAATGTTATGATTTTCAAAGTGTAATGATTTCAAGTATTTTAGTTTCGAAAGATTCATAACTTTGAAAGTATTATGACTTTTGAAGTGAATACATATTTGAAATGGAAATGAATTTATTTGACCTAAATTTTGTTGATTTGGAAATTTGGATTATTTTCTAAACCTATTGTTTTAAGAAATTTTGAAACTGAATATGTATAACTTGAAAGAAATGATTTGGTGAAATCATATATGATTTTTAAACTGAAATACTATTGAAATGAATTAAAATTGAGAACCTGTTTTATTAAATACTTGATTTGGGAGCTATCGAACTTATATAAAAATGATTTGTATAAGTAAACTATTGATTTGAAAACTGTTGATTTGAAAAGGTACTCAATTTTGAAAAGTGAAATCTTATATAATCGAAATCTATATAAGTGTGATTTGACATACTAGTATTTTGAAAAGTATTTGATTTGAAATGAAATCTTATATAAAATGGACTTTATATAAGTATGATATTTGAAAGTGATTTTGAAAGGTACTATATGATACATATTTTCGAAGTAAAGATATGGAAAGTGTCTTCTGCTTGATATCCGCTTTGTGGCCACATTGTGGATTCATTCTATCGATATTATTCTCTCTCTTTGATTTGGGTTTTCCGGATATGATACTCGAGTGTCCATCGAATTCCACGGCGATCCCCATGGTCTTATGATCGCGACTACATAGCGCAACTGCTTGGCTGAGTCTTGCCTAGGGGTACGGATTGTTTCCTGGGGGATCCAGGCGTAACCATTGTGTATCCTGCAATCTGTGTAGGTCGCGAAGAGTAGCGCAAGTGTCTGGCTGAGTCTTGCCTAGGGGTACGGATTGTTTCCTGGGGGATCCAGGCATAACCATTGTGTATCCTGCATTCTACTCGTCATCATGGCGTAACTCGCAGGGCTGAGAAAGCTTACGGATACGGATTGTTTCCTGGGGGATCCAGGCGTAACCATTGTGTATCTGCGATCCATGGTTAGACAACTGTTTCGGTTTGGTTGATTTGTTTGGATTGTACTTTCCATATCTGTTTTTAAAAGTGTTTTCATTATTTTCACTGGGTGTTGAAACAAGTATACTAAGTACTTGGAGAATTCTAGTTTTGCGCCTGATCAACGCATAGCCAGAGTCTGCAGGAACGAAAGTAAACTTGTTAAGACATTGAGTTATAAAAGTATTTTGATAAAGTACTATATAAAGAATATTTTGATCAGTTATTTTCCCTTCTAAAAATTTAAAATGTTTTAAACATTGTTTACTTTGAACCATCAGATTTGAATCAAATGACTATTCATACATAAAAAAAAAAAAAAATTAAATTGAAATGTATAATGGTTCATCCTTGTCTTTCAACCTGCTTTACCTCCTAGTTATATTTTTTTCCCTACCTTCTTTCGGGGATGCATTCCAACCTATTGCTCTTTCTTGTTGTTTCTCCGCTTCCTTCCTTTTCGAGGACGAAAAGATTTGAGTGGGGGAGAGTGTAACAACCCTAAATTTTGACTATATATTTAAATTTGACTTTATTTAATTCTGAAATTATTTTAATTTTTTTTTATTTGTGTGATATCATTTCTAAACATTTTTAAAATGATAATATAATTTTTCCAAAATTTACTGTATTTATTTCCTATTTTTAAAGGCTGTTTTCTAATTTTCTGCCATTTTCTTCATTTTTAAATTTCTTTATTTTATTTTAAATTTGTTTTATTTGTGAAAATTCATCTCTAAATTTTTTTAAAATAATAATAGAATTTTTCGAAAAATTACTGTGTTGATTTCCTATTTTTAAGGGCTGTTTTCCCATTTTCTGCTATTTTCTGCATTATAATTTTATATTTAAATTAAATTATTTATTTTGTGAATATATTTGTATTTTATGTTATTATTTATGTTTAAAAATACTTTACAAGCTTATATGAATTTTCTAAAAATTATTTCATTTAACTTCAAATTTTGCTAGTCTAGTTCACTGTTTTAATTATTTTCCTTAATTTTACTTTACATAATTGATAAATATTATATATATTTGTATATTGGTTGAAAATTTCGAAATATTATCTGATATTATTATTATTTCAGCTACATAAATTTATATAAATAATAAAAGGTAAATTGAAAGGGTTTGTGACCTTTTGTTTCCTATGGCTTTTGATTTTCCCACCTTTTCACATTTTAACGTTTCTTTTCACTCAAATGGCCATATCTCTTCATTCTTTCAGCTGCCACCCTCATTTCTCATTCACGTACTTCATTTTTTCTCTCATTTCCTCAAAAAATTTCGGCCATAGCTTTTGAAGAAAGTTTGGTAAACTTTATTTCCTTTTTCCATTTGTTTATGCTTGAATTCATGGTTTTTGCACTTGTTCTTCTTCATCATAGGTTCGGCCTTGCTCCTCCACCACCATAGCCGCCTCCACCATCACCACATCAGGTCACTCCTCCAGCCCACTGACCAAGCCATGCCGTGGTCATTTATGACTAGATCCACCAAAGTTTATGCAAACACTCCACTTGTTCAGCCTAGCCGAACCATTTATGCACATACCCTTCATTTTTCACCTAAACCACCTCCTTGGCCGCCGCCGCCAGTCCCTCCACCACCTTTGGCCGACACTCCAGACCCCACCCGACCTTCACCTTGTAGGGGCCGAGCCCAATGGTCCTTTGGTTGAGCCATGGTTGCACAAAAGCCACTTATTTGCCTTAAACCCTTTGTATTCACACTTGTAACTTCCACCACTTCACCACACCCTTAGCCGGCCTTTGCACCACCTTCTCCAGCTCATACTTGAACCAAAACCACTTCCACACCATCTCCTAGCCTCCAGCAGGTCTGGCCATGCCATTTGTAGCCTTGCCCGATGCTTGAAATTGCACAAAAATCCACTTGTTTGCCTTGTACTTGTATTTTCATACATAGCAACTTCCATACCTTCACTACCCTTGCTAGGCCGACCATATATGACCCATACCTGACCAAATACACCCCATGGCAGTACCTTATCACCCTATAGGCTGAGCATAGTGATGGTGGAAGCAAGTGCAAGTGTTTGATTAATTGTTGTTCCTTAATTTCTAGCATCGTTTATCGTATTTTTGGTCTGAAACCTTATAATTGTTATATTGTTTGTTTGATTTGTATTCAAGGGAATTAATCCTTGGCTCCTCCATTTCGTATCTGTATCGTGCTTTCGTGCTTGTGTAGATCCCGTTGTGCAATTCGTCGTTGTGTCATCAGCTCAAAACAGTGAGTAAATCTCACCAGACTAATATGTACTTATATAGTGATAAACTGACATCACCTGAATCTGTAAATGCATATCATCCTGTTATAACTGCTACATTATATTCATATGAAGTTCACACCTATATTTACACTTGTTATACCATATGTTACTGTTATTTCATACTATTCTATTATTTTCATCAGTTTATCACACTGCAAGTTCCTTGTAGACTAGAATCACTATGGGTTGAAATGATACATACCCGAACGGACTTTAGAATATGAGAAAATCGTTATGGGCTGAAATGATAGGCCTGAATGATTTTCAATTATTTTCATTTACTTGGGATTTCGGGTTTGAAATGATCAAACCCGGGTTTTCTTTGTAAATTACGGGTTGAAATGATATATTACCCGTATCACTTCATCTAGGCTAGAAAATGAAATACAGACCCATCGTTAAAATATGTTTTTCTAAAAATTTTAAATTATTTTAGAAATGTAAATATTATAATATTTTGATTTAAATTTGATTAAAAATGATTTTTGTAAAGCATTATTGATTTTCTGAAAATTTATAAGTGAAATAAATAAATGGTAAAGTTAGAAAATCTAAAATGTAAGTTATTTTGGAAACTAGAATTTGGTGATAAATGGAATTTAAATTAAATATGAAAATATGATAAATTTATGACATTTTGAATTAAATGAATTTAAAATGATTTTATAATATATCAATGATTTTTGAATAAAGTTAAAATGTGAAATGAATGAATATTTAGGTTGAAATTTGGAAATATAACTAAAATTGGAAATTTGTGAATTTGTCTTAAAAGTGAATTTTAAGTTAAGTAAATAAAAATGAAATTAAGTTATATTTGAAAATTTTAAACTTAAGTGTTAAATTAAATTAAATTTAATGAATTTGAAATTTTATGTTGGAATTTAATAAGTGAATTATTATTAAATTTTGATTTTTGAATGGAGATTTAACTTTATAAAATCATGAATATAAGGGTATTTGAATGACTGTTTTAAAAGTGAAATTATATGATTTTATAAGCTAAAAATTATTTAAATAAAAATATAATTGTTTGTGAAATTATATTGAACTGTTTTGAATGTAACTTTCCGTAGCAATTTCTAAATGCTGCGAAAGTTGAATTTTCATCTCTTTTAATAAATTAAGTGGATAAATGGATTTTGAAAGACTAAAGTTTTGTAAATTTAATTATTAAATATAATAACTTCATTTTATGATTTAAAATGAAGTAATTTGTTTCAAAATATAAACTATTTTGAAATGTGTTTTGTAATGGTATTTAAATTAAATAAAAATGAATGTGGTTTGGAAGATATTATATTTTGATATTATGAAATGGATTTTGAATGATATTGAATTTTGAAATGATATTTTATTTTGAAGTATAAAATACCATTTTGAAATTTTAACCACGGGATGTATTTAATTTATGGTTTAACTGATTCTTAAAGGATGGGCGATCTCAAGCATCCTTTAAGTTATTGTGCATTTCTACTACAGTTCACTTGAGTTAGTTTACATTATATAAGTATATATTGTCCTGACTCGAGTGTTTTGTGTTTTACTTTACGCTCGGATCAGCCTGAGTATTCACAGCTTTGGATTCTCATTCTGAAGCTGGTCTTTGCTGGAGTTTCTGCTTATCTACATTTATATCTACTTTATGTTTCAGCTATTCTAGTTTATCTCATGTATTAGTGAACTTCTATGTATTTAGGATTTCTATTATGTTGTTTTCAGACTGTATTATGTATTTGGTTTGAGACTCTACCGTAGTAGCTTCATGAACTACTATGTATTTTATATTCCGCTGCGAGGTATTCTGTTTGTTCTATGTCTGTGATTCTGTGATTGTATTTCATTTGCTCCAAATTTATTTACAACGTGGTATTTTGAGTAATTCAAGTCCGACATGTGCGGATGCGAATGGCTGAAAAATATCGGGTTGTTACAAATGTGTTGCTCATTTGAGCATGTTACCCTTTGTTGGAAATGACTAAACCCAAAGAGCGAGTGAGGGCAAGCTATGGTGAGTTGCTTCCATTAGGGTATTTTCTCATTCACTCTAGATTAGGTTCGGCGTTGCGTAAGGAGATGTGAAATGCTTGGATACTTGGTAACAGTTGGCGGAGTTTGGCTTGGAGGTTTCTGAGAGCCATAGGAGTTCTCAAGTATATTTCTAGAGGTATACTTTCGCTCAGAGGGGCGCGCCCTTCTATTCATTTTTGAAAAAACTTCTTTTTTTCCCTTGTTGTTAATTCAAAATTTTGAATTTGTTTCCTTAATTGCATTGAGAATTGTCTTGTTCTCTTCTCTATGTTTAATTAGTTGTATTCATTCTTTTAAATCTAGAATTTATTATTATTTATGTCCATTCATTCAATATTTTAAGTCTGGAATTAGTTGTATCTCTTTCTCTATGTTTAATTGCTTGAGTTTTCTTACGTTAGTTTTCCAAATTAATCCGAGTGTTATTTTATTATAATGCTCGGGTTGGACCGTGTTATTTTTAGGTTTGCTTTGATGACATGGAGTTATTGGAGAAGAGCTGGATGTTCACCTACCGTGGTGTTTTATTTCCGTTGTATTATATTGTATACCTATCGGCAATTGTAAGGTCGGAACTTTAAAGTCGTCTGGCTGATAAGATTTGTTTTTAACTCTGATGTACTATATATTTTAGAGTAGTTTTACTGTTGTTGTTATAATATATGTTGTCGATTCCGCTGTGAGATTCTGATTTTCCAGTTCTTCGTTCTTTTCTTTTTATTTTACCCTAACAATATGCCTTTCTAGCGATTGGATGTTTGGCATTTGAATAACGTTGATGTATTCGGTGTCGACTTTCGATGGTAAAAAAGGTAGGTCGTTACAGCCATCATGGGGATTTCTCTACTATTTAACCATGTATATTGTCTATTACTTAATTTTATCTCAATTGAATTACAATCAATAATAAACTAATCGAATTCTTCCATCGCACCAAAATCTCCTTCATTAGTTTATCTTTCACCTATAAATCTAGTAACTTTAAAATCACCTCTCATAACCCATAGTCCTAAAGCGGAGTGTTCTAAAATCTAAAAACTTATTCTATAGAACTCTATTGTCTATTTTTGAATTTGGCCCATATACGTTTGTCACATTAAGAATAGAATTATCTCTAATGTCAGAAAATATCAAATGCACCTAATGATCTTTAATAATAGATTGTAAAAGTCTAACATAATTATCTTTTCATCCTAACATAAGACCTCCTACACTACCCCTAACTGGAAGATAAGCCCAATGATCAAAATAACGACCCCTAGACACCTAAAAATACGATAATCAAGATGTTTAATTTTGGTTTCTTAAAGTAGAACTATATCAATATTATTATCTTTGAAAATAGATTTAATTTTTCTACAGTTATCTAAATTATGTAATCCCCTAACATTCCAACTCATCAACCTCATAATCCAAGCGATCCAACCCTTTCTAATTCCTTACTTTTAATATAATCAACATCTAGCCGGCTGTCATTAGAAATAAGACCCAAATTTTTAGCTAAAAAATGCAATCACTAGTTGACAAATTTTGCAAGCCTACCCGTAAGAGACTCCATACCTAAGCTAGAGCCATCAGAAATTCTAGAATCAACTCTAAGAAGATGCAAACTCCTTCTAACTGATCTCTGCTCGCAGAACTAGGAGCAGAATCAACCTTTCTCCCAGAACTAGCCTTCTTGGCTCTACTTTTTCTCTTAACACTATTGTCTGAGTGCAAATCTGATGCTGCCCCCACTATCGTTTACCTTCAAACCACTTAAACAATCAATACTGCTCGAGTTAAAAGAAGCTGATGCCCCTCTATATGACATAATATTTTTCAACTACTCCTTTATATCATTAAAAACTATAATCCGCTTGCTATTTAACTCTTCAAAGTTTCTCTTTTTTATCATTGCATCCCCATCATCAGGAAGTTGATCCTGAATCCATTTAAACCCCTTACCAACATCAATACACCAAACCAAATTTCTTGGAGCCTGAAAAACATACTCTTTCATGTAACCCTGGAATGAAACTGAACTACCCAGTATATTCACACTAAAATCTAAGCATCTACCAACATCAGACAAATCACCAACAATTCTATCACAAAAACCTATCAACTTACTATCTAAACCTGTATCCTCATCAGACATATCATTAGCTACATCATCCAAAGCTCTATACCAAGATTCCCAACAACTAACCACATCACTATTATCACACTGAACGACTCCTTCTGCCTAATCTAAAAAGACCTCATCTCTACACCCTTTCACTTCTACCCTACTATCATTCAAAAAACCAACCTCGGCCCGTCTTTAGTCCCTACATTCTATGACAGTTTAGATTCCTCCCGAAGATCATCCAATGTCTTTAAACATTCAAAGTAATTTGAAGTACTGATCTCGAAACATCCCACGTTGCTAGATTTTACTTTGCGTTTTCTATTAATAACACTAACAAAACCCTTATCCACCTTTTGCAAATGATTTACACAACCTGATTCACTCACCGATTGAATGATAACTGGATCTAAAAGCAATGGATCAAAAGATTTCTCTTTCAACATCTCCCTATTGATAAAACCAAGTCCTCTGAAACTTCATTACCAATTGCACTTCCACCCAAAACCTCCTTGCACGGTTCGGTAACTGGCTTACTATCAACACCCGGATTAACCCTATCCGAAAAAATACTGAATCCCCAGAACTACTCTTGAGAATAATTTCTTTCAACACAAAATTTCCATGGCAATCATTAACTCTATCATCAATAACTAAAGACAAATCAGGGTCTCCAAATTTCTCTTTATAGTTACAGCCAATATTCACTTCATTTATCACATCAAAACGATCAAACAAATCTTCCAAGAACTTGATTCCTTCACTCTTTTGAATCCAAAGGTGATCCAACAAAATTCTCTTTAGCTTCATGCATTTCAACACAAAAAGAAAACCTTGTTTTGTTATCGATAGATTTTTTTTGCTCCTGAAATAGAATTAGGTTTCGACAAACGATTTTGAAGCTTTAGACATGCGAATTTCTTGTGCACGAACATCCCATAGAAGAAACAACGAATCGGCTCTCTACAATCCTTTGCTTTATGATTTTCATCCCCACATCCGAAGCATATAAAATTAGGGGTTTTCCTTAATATTCACAAATTATGATGTGAATACTCTTTAGGTCGAGAGATTTGAGATGATACTTTAACGACGTTAGCGTACGAATGGAATTGAGGGTTGTAGGATGAAACTTATGGAATAAATTGCAAACTGAAATATGGAAAAGTTTGATCGAGAGAAGTAGAAAAAAAAATCCTGAGAAAGAAGATAATTTTTCGGATGCCATTACAAATTTACGTTCATCAATATCAAACAGTATGTACATAATAGTTATAATTACACTTAAAATTCGATTCAAACGGGTTATTTATTGATCGGGCTTATAGTGGTTTTGAGGGCCAAGAAGGGACCTACTGAGTGCGACTATGATAGCCTAGGGAGACCAGCCATATGATGTAGGGGTGGGCGTGGGTCGGTTTGGTGCGGTTTGGAGTCCAAACGGCTTCCTCACCGCATCAAACGGTTAATCAAAAATACAAACCATTATATCAATTTTTAAACAGTTCGGTTTCGGTCCACTTTGAATGTAATACGGTTTGGTTTCAATCCGGTCTGGCTTGAATCCATATTAAATATGAAATAAAAGAATTACTTTCATCAACAATCAATTTACAAAGGCAATTGTGTGAAACTTTTACATTTAAAGGTTAAGACACATAATATTATACTGAAATGAAAGATTAGTTCGTACTTGTATGAATATTTCGGTTTGATATTTACTTACAAGTGAGATTTTTTTGGTAGATTAACTAAACATCAACATTAATCAATACATAATCATTAAGGAAAATGACTGGAGTAAGACTATAATTAGCATTTATTCACAAAAAAAAAAGATAAAAAATATTATACCAAAACTATAACTTCTTTTTTTATGTCAGCGATTACTATTAATATAACAATAACATACGCTAAAATTAGAATGTACATCATTATAATCTAAAATAAGATGGAAGTTGCTTATATTTTATCATAAGATTACTAGTATAAATTTTCGGTTCGGTCCGATTTAATGTGGTTGGTTCAATCATCCAAATCACAACCGAATCGTATCAATGCGGGTTAGTTCGGTTTGAGGTATCAGCTTTGGTTAGAATATTCGGCGCGAGTTTCCACACCACTTTTACGGTCCGGTGCGGGCGGTTTCCGTATAGCGGTGCGGTTTATGCCCACCCCTGATATGATGGCTAAGGAGGGATTAATTTTGAATTCAAATAGATAAATAGGTAAGAAAGAAAGGTGGATCTAGATATTCTTTTTACTCCTTAGATCTCTATTATATACTCATCTCTGACCCCTCATTTTATATTTTACTCTCTTGCTCCATTTGCTACAGCCAAAGCCGACCATTAGTCCTCCCTCCTCCTCTATTTCCAAGCCTCTAAAATACAAAAATAAAGTAAGATTTATACATTGGTGGTAACTACATTCAGAACGATGACACTTTTTGGATTCTGAAATCATTTCAAGGAGTTCTGATTCTATATTTCAAAGTACACTATTGGACATCGTGTGAAAGGTAAACTTTTTTCACACACACACACATATAATATCCATGGAATCATATATGTTATAGACAACAGTTGAACATATCACAAATCCATGTGGCATTGTGATGCCTTCATTTGATGGAATACATACACACGCATACTTTAGTTTTCCTTTTTGTACATTGTGCTTTCAGCCAGATAAAAAAAATATTTTTCTCAAATATAATATTATTATTAGATTGATTTTAATGTAAAGTTTAAGTTAATACAAATTTTATAATGCATGTATTTTGTTAGTTTAAAATTTATATATATGCGTACGAAGTTTTCACGATTTGTTTTTTTTTAAATATTTGAATCGAATATATAAGAAATAAACACACATCACTTATATATATATATATATATATATCATAAAATATGTTTGCAGCTATCTTAACATAAAATATACACAATTAAATTGGTTTCAAAGATAAAAAATATTATTTATTTTAAATGCAAACTTGCATACAAATTTTAATTATATTTATATGTGTATATATAATGTAACGACCCTGGATTTTGACCCCGGTTATTTTAATAAATGTTTAATCTAATTTAAATAAAAGTAGCTTGATCATCTTAAAATGAATATGATTTGGAAATGTTGACATCTATTGTCCATAGACTGTATTTTTTTTAAAAAAAAAGGGATTGATTGGAAATTTGAAATAAATCTCAATGATAGTTACAATAAAATTATTCTTATTCAATTAAAATAAAATTTATCCTATATATGATTGAATTACAATACTTTGTCTTATTAACATATATATTAATGTGAATGGGAATGTTCAACATAAAACCAAAGTTTATCGATAAGATATGAATAGTAAATATAAATAAAACTTAAGAGTATGATATGAATATTGATAATCAAAATATAAAATACAAATATAATTAAGTAAGCAACTGAATATCATTTAAATATTGATCGTTAAATATGAAGAATAAATATAAATATAAGGAAATGAACCATATAATTACTGACTGTCAAAATATAAAATAAAAATGTAGCTACAAACAAGTATAAAAATACAAAATACATAATAAAATTAAGAGCAAAGTATATGATAAATTGAAGCAAGAACACAAATATTTTCTTACAAAATATCTTCACACAGCAAAGAAACAGTGATAATTATGTAAACTTGTTGTGTGGCCAAGGCATTTATTGCCATCAGCTTAGCATGCATTTTTTCATATCAAATATGTATAAAATCTGAACATGTTTTTTTAAAAAAAAATGTGTGAGTTTTTAAGCTAAAACTAATTTGCACTTACAAAGGATCTTCACTGTTGCCTGCAAGTTTAAAACCAGAAGATATTAAAGCAAACATTTATAAACATATGTTTCAAGCAAAAATATCTTTTTGTAAAAAAAAAAAAAAAAAAAAAAAAAACTGGTCTTACTGCAAAATAGAAATGAAAAAAATATATATAAGACAAACAGTTTTATATCAAACAAATATCTTTATACATGAAGCTTCATTCACAAGCCTTGACCTGCAAAAGTACATCTCCATACAACTACACACACACACACACAGCCGAAATAATGATAATTATGTAAACACATTTTACAACAAGCATTTAATACTATCTTCTCTAGCCTACATCTTTGCCAATTCAGGGATACTTAGCAAATCTTTCCTTTGCAGTAAATAAAATATGCCATATTAGATCAAATAATAACTACACTAGAAACCACCTTTTTTTAAACATCTATATCTTCTATATATATGTTTACCTCTGTTCTTTTTAGATTTTTTTGTAAGCCATAGTAAATCAGAGGAAACAAAAGAAGGAAATAGGAAGTAAAATCAAAAATTTAATTCAAAATAAGAACAGGGCAGATTCAAAGCAGTTTCAAATCATCAAGGGTTAGGAGCAAATTCATTTGCAGTTTCATCACCTCTGTTTATTCTTTGATTCTGGAGTTTTTCTGGTGAGTAAACATATTTTCTCAAAATTTAAAACCTGATACTTAGATCATGTACTCTTATGACTGCTATATACTGAGTATATGATACTTTGTGATAATGTTGTTACTGTAAATTTTGAGTTGATCTGCAATATTTCCGACTCTTGAACAAAGAAAGATAGATAAAGAATTTATACTTTATCTTGTAAATCATTTGAAACTATGATTTTTAGTCTTCAATTAGCACTCTAGCCCTTGTTTTGATACTTTACTGTAGGACATGAACTCTGCAACTTCAAATTTGCAGTAAGAAATCAATGTGTGCAAAATTCAAAGACTTTAAATTGTTAATTCAAATTCATATATTAAACAAACATGTAAAGTTAGAATTTTCAAAGGTGAAATGATCGATAAATTTTTGATCAAAGTTTGAAGCGCAGTTTCAAGAGAAGCCGTAAATTGATTTTTATCAATATTGGTTGATTCAATAAAATTTAATCATTTAAATTTCCTATGAAGCAAAGTTGAAGTTGTATTAACACTAGAAAAATATCAAATTAATTTTCGAATGCATAACTTTTGAGATTGTGAGTAACATAGGGTTTTGGTCACGAGTTTTACAGAGTTCTGTAAATTTTCAACTGTGACTCACCTAGATGACCGAGCTTCACGAAAATTAGAGGAATGGTAGTATGGTGGCTAACGGTGGTGTAGCCGGAGTCTCGAAGCTTCCGGAGGTTTGTATCGCTTGCACGAGGAGGAAGTAGTCGGAGCATTATTTTCGATCTGAACCTCAAAACTGTCATTTCTTGTTCTCGAGTTCCATCAGAATTTTGGGGTGCTGGGATTAAGAGGGTGTACGATAGTTGACCTGTTGGCGATCGACTCAGGTGATGGAGGTTCTCCACGACTTTGTGCACGTGTACGGCGCTTTTGTGTGTGTCTGTGTTTTGTTTGAGATCGTCTCGAGTGGGTACTCGAGTAAGGGGGTGTGTTGGCTCGGGTTAGAACCGTGTCCTTGCGAGATGTAGTCACAGCAGTTTGTTTAACTTAAAGATAATGAGAATAAAAGTTACAGAAAAAAAAATAGAAGAAGAAAGTTTCAGGGAATGAAGAGAGAAGAAGGTGGGAGAGAAACACGGGAAAGGGCACGAGGGTAACCCGAGTTTTCTCGAGTAAGGGTAGTGCGTCCCAGGGTATTTCTCTGAATGAACGTGTACAATAAATTTTGTTTTTTTAGTATGTGATATAACGAAGTTAATTTAGCAATTAATTAGTTAATTAGGCTAACATTTGTTTTAAAAGCTTAATAAGATAGGTATGTAAAGATATATGATTAATAATAAGTAATTAGACTGTTAATTAATTTATATTTGAAATTTTAAATTGATAACTTTAAATTGATTTTGTACTCAAAAATAAATCATATGTTAAAGCAATTTAAATTTTAATAACGTTAGCTAATTACTTGAAGTTAATTAATGGAAATTTACTTAAGTGATTAATCAGGAATTATACTTTAATTAAATTGATAATAATTGATTTATTAAAGTAAATTGTGGGAATTAAATAAGTAATTACTTTTTAATAAGCGAGTTAACAATTAAGAATCAACTAATTAACTGAGTAATTAAGTAACAGTTAATGAATAAAGGTTTAGTATTGAAATAATTAGTTAAAGATGGGATGATTAATGAATTAAAACTGAATGATTAACTAATTAATTAATTATTCATTAATAAGTTAATTAATCAGTAATTAATTAAATAAAATAAAATAGCTTATTCTTAAGCAGTCAATTAAGTAAAATAAATCCAAACTGTTTGGTATGCATTGATGATTATGCTTGATTGACTTGATGTCTGTTGATGATTTTTTTGTGATATGTTGTGATATATTATGGATATCTGTGATAACTGTGTATGGTCTATCTATTATATCTGTTATGTTAATTCTTGATATTAAATTAAACTGTTAAGTTAAATAGACAACTTGGCCTTTAAAATGGCGTTTGGATCCGATGAGACCGGGATCGGAAGAATCAATCTTGATTCTCCGAAAACCACATCGATCCAAATTAAACGATAGGTCGTGGCTTATCAAATGGTGATCGAGATGGAGTTTCAGAATGCAAGGGTTATCGTCGTTAACTCTGAGGGTGATTCCAAAATGAGTGTAACGAGATAATGCCTTCGGTTTTGTTCGAACCCGGAACGAACTTGTATGGATTGAATGCTTTCAACATATCGTCAGGCGGACGATGAGCATTCTAAGTGATATGTTCAATAAAGGTAATCGCAGCCTCAAGCCTCATCAACCGGGAATGGCTAAAACAGGGGAGATGCAGCAGGTTAGGTGGGTCATGCCCAAGCAGGACAAGATATTTCCCCTGTCTAGATGTCCCTTTTTATTTCGGCTTAGTGGGCGGTTGCTAGCTACAACCGTGGGGTTTATCTTGTTCGGGACTGTTCAGTAAGGAATGGTTCCGGCCTTGTGTTGCAGGGGATGAAGGGAGTAATTCTCGGTACGGTGATCTAGGCCTCGTACTGTGACGGGCGGTACCCCAGTAGCCCTGCCATTGTTGGAAATCCATTTTCCCTACGAGACCCTACGGTTTTGATTTGTATTACCCACTTTTGTGGCTAGTAGCTGGAATTTAATCATGTAACAATTTCGGCTATTTTCTATTTACTTGAAAACCCTAGACACTATTATAATATCACAGAATTTCCTATAAAATGTTTTGGTTAGCGTAAGGTAAAAACTCACCCGTATTTATTTGTGGGGATTCTTACGTGATACCTTTATTTTCAAATGTTTTTCAAAGTTAAGCAACTTTAAACCGTTTACTCATACCAGACCCATGTCTGACCCGGAGTTTATTTTTGTTTTCATAAACTCTCGGGTACCCAAATTTTTACGGGTAGCCAAGGGATTCAGGTTAGATTTGACGAATTCTGGAGGAGCAATGGAGCAGGAGGCTTCTGCGTTGTAGATATATATATATATATATATATATATATATGGTGTTCCGCTGTGTTGATATCTCTGAGTTGGTTATCTGTATGGTATATTGACTTGTGTTAACTAGACATGTGTTTATAACTGTCTAGTATGTGATGTATTATTTGTATAACTCTGATTGATATATTAAACTATGTAAAATTATGTAATAGTTATGTGATATATTATATTTTGTTCCTTTCCGCTGTGAGATTCTGATGTTGTTGTTCTTTCTTCTCTACCTTTTCTATTTTCTCATCCCTTTCTTTCTTTAAGATGATACGTCTTTCTGGTAGCAGAAAGTCGGGTCGTCACAGTTGGTATCAGAGCATAGGTTGGTGATAACCTTGGCTCTGGTAGTGATTACTCAAATAGAGTTTGTAAAACTCTAAAATGAGTTTGAATGTATTAATAGATATGAGCGCGTACTTGTTAGTGAATATAAAATTGTTTTTATATTGTGTTGATGTATCTGTTGAGTGTTTATGGATTCTGGTCGATGTGTGGGACGCTATTTCATCGATAGGGATTTCTAAACTCTTAAACAAGATGGACCGACACGGTATTGTTTTAAAGTAGGGTAAATGAAATAATTTTACCCAAAATTTATATTTTGATATAAAAGAAATATTTTTCTGAAATAATTATTTGTATGATGGTTGTTAATACTATAATTGAATAAAAATTTAAAATTTGAATGGTTTATAACCAAGTAAAATTGTCTAAGTATGACTTAAATAAAGGGAATATAACTAAAATTGAACTAGAATTAAGTCCCGGAAATTTGAAAGGTGTTTAAATGAATTTAAACAAAAGAATTTGGGAATTTAAAAATCTTGGAAATGTTTGAAATGTTTATCCAAGGATTTGAAGGCAATATTGGAATATTGTTTTGGAAAATATTATTAAATGGAAATTGTTTTGGGAAATTTGTGAAAGTAAGGAAGCACTGAATTCACTACAGTCGCTGGAAAATAATCCTGATGATGCTGGCCACATCATTAGAATTCATTTTCGAGTTTCTAAAGTGATGGATTGCTACCAGGATAGTTGGTTATGATATTATTTGGGGTTGATGGGTATACAAGTTGTTTTAAAATTTTTAAAGGAGAGAATTTGTTTTGGTGAAAACAAGTGTTTGGAAGTTGAAAATTTGATTTGATATACCAAGTAGGTATGCGTAGTATCATTTTAAAATGATTTTGGAAATGAAAATCGGGCAATTGAATTTTAAGAAAATTCTATTTAATAATGTGAAGGGTTTGAATAAATCAACTATTGAACTTATATAGTAAAGTTGATATTAATAAGAAGAAATCGTGAATTTTGTTCACGGTATTAAAATTTAACTTAAGTAAATGAAAATAAGAAATATATTTGAGTTTAACCTGAGATAAGTTGAATGGAATTGAAGTTCAAAATGAACTTAATTGGATATAAAAATTTGAAGGAAAAATAATTGTGATTGTAAGGTGAAAATTTATACCTTAAGATAGTAACTGTTATATATATAAATAATCTGGAATTGTGATTATAAGATGGAATGACCCAAATGAGTAATATAAGTTGTTAAGTAGATAAAAAAAAGTTTTGAGCTCATATATTGAGAAATAAATTTAAGGAATGGTAAGTAGCTAAATTTAGCAGAAGCTGAGTTAAAATAAAATGGAATTTAAATGAACTCAGTCGAGTTATAGATAAAATTTGAATGAAATAAAATTCTTAAATAAATAAGTAAATGTGAAACCAAAGTAAGTAGTGAATTGGATTTAAATAGAAATGGTCTGAGTTGTAAACAAATCTAATTCAAGTACAAATTGAATAACCTTATTATGAATAAATTCAATAATGAGTTGTTAATGCAGATTAAAATTTAAGAATGGATAAAAGAATAAACTAATCAAATAAATCAGTAAATAATTGGGATTTGATTAAGGGAAAATCAAATCAAAGATCTGAATGGGAATTGGTGAAACAGAATAAACCTAAGTTGTTAGGTGGAACAGTTTGAAGAAAACAATATGACTTAAATAAGTTGTGGAATGATTATTTAAATCATTGGTTGACGAGTTAAATCAAATGGTTTGGAATCAAACCTGTTGAAATGAAAGAAAATGCAATGAAAGGATTGTGAATAAATTAATTGGGAGGGAGTCAAGTGCAAATTGAGATGGAATCAATTTAAAATGGTTATTAAGCTTAAGTGATTATTTATTCACAATGATATTGTTAAATTGCATAAGGAAATGGGCTGTTACATTAAATAGGTTGTTTGAAGTAAATGAGAATTAGATAAAATTCTATGAATTATTAGAAGCAAAATAGGATGATTTTGAACATGAGTTTGTTTTGCTCAAATGGATTATATATATAAGCAAGTAAGTTATAAACCACTTAAACTGAAGAGAATGATTTGAGAATTGATTGAAATTAATTGTGTTGAGGATTGGAACCTTACATATGTGCTTATGGAAATATGTAATGCTGAACAAATGGAGAATATGTCAAAGCTTTTCAGAATTTGAAAACTATATATATAAAAAAAAATTAGCAACAAAACAATTTCAAATTGAAAATTTAAAGTAAACTAATGAATGAAACTAATTTAAAAATAATAATAGGAATCAGTTATAAATGGAGATAGTCAATAAAAGCTCAATATTCAGAGTTAAGAAAATTGAATTCATATGGAATTGGTAATTCAGATTTAAATAAGAAGATATAATGGCTAAAGTGGCAAAGTAATACTATAAGAATATATATAATGTTTATATTAAGCTTAAGAAATGAATGGTGAAATTCTTAAGTAAAATTTGATATTTAGAAAATTATTCCAAGTGGATAGAATCGGGGTAATGTGAATAAAAGAAATTGATATGGTTGATAATCAATGGATATGAATACGTAGGATGTACGTATATTATTTTATTCGCATAACGATTCGATTCAGATTCGAGCACAGAATTTCGAGATAGTTAAATCGATCCGAGTTGGGATTTTTTACTCGATTTTCGACGACGAACTTCGGATTTGGATTTTGATTGATTCTAGAAATTATCTATCATAGTTATGGTTATGCAAGGAGAATGACAGTCTCTAATCTAGAAACCAGTTCTGAGTCCGTACTAGGAATTCAGGTGGACAATACTAGTTCGGAAGTGAAATTGTGTGATCGAGCGAATGATCGGATTTGATACTGCGTACGAATGATATATGTACATCGTACGGGCTTGATTTAATAAGAATTGAAATTCCGAAAAGAGGTCAATAAAATTTGGAAAGAGTTAATATTGTAGATTTCAGAATTAAATTGGCAGAGTGGATATCTGGAATTTATTGTGTATTCCGTATATTCCATCTTAGGAATTTGCTTATGATTCATCATTAGTTGTTAAACCAGTAATTCAAGAATTTGAAGTAGAATCAAATTTGACTGTGGTCAGGAATCCAGTTTGGATTGTTGATCATCGAGGGACAAACTCTCGATAATTTTAGGGAAATTTATCCGAATTTGTGTTCGGATAACTAGTGTTATTAGTAAGGATAGACTGTTTGATTGTTAGTTCATATATAAATGATATTTATGTTTGAAGGATTGGTATAACAGCTTTTAAATTATCTTTGTTTTAAATTTCGGGGACGAAATTCTTTTAAGGGGGGAGGAATGTAACGACCCTGGATTTTGACCCCGATTATTTTAATAAATGTTTAATCTAATTTAAATAAAAGTAGCTTGATCATCTTAAAATGAATATGATTTGGAAATGTTGACATCTATTGTCTATAAACTGTAATTTTTTTTTAAAAAAAAAAGATTGGAAATTTGAAATAAATCTCAATGATAGTTACAATAAAATTATTCTTATTCAATTAAAATAAAATTTATCCTATATATGATTGTATCACAATACTTTGTCTTATTAACATATATATTAATGTGAATGGGAATGTTCAACATAAAACCAAAGTTTATCGATAAGATATGAATAGTAAATATAAATAAAACTTAAGAGTATGATATGAATATTGATAATCAAAATATAAAATACAAATATAATTAAGTAAGCAACTGAATATCATTTAAATATTGATAGTTAAATATGAAGAATAAATATAAATATAAGGAAACGAACCATATAATTATTGACTGTCAAAATATAAAATAAAAATGTAACTACAAACAAGTATAAAAGTACAAAATGCATAATAAAATTTAAGAGCAAAGTATCTGATAAATTGAAGCAAGAACACAAATATTTTCTTACAAAATATCTTCACACAACAAAGAAACAGTGATAATTATGTAAACTTGTTGTGTGGCCAAGGCATTTATTGCCATCAGCTCAGCATGCATTTTGTCATATCAAATATGTATAAAATCTGAACATGTTTTAAAAAAAAAATGTGTATGAGTTTTTAAGCTAAAACTAATTTGCACTTACAAAGGATCTTCACTGTTGCCTGCAAGTTTAAAACCAGAAGATATTAAAGCAAACATTTATAAACATATGTTTTAAGCAAAAATATGCTTTTGTAAAAAAAAAAGAAATAAAAAAAAAACTGGTCTTACTGCAAAATAAAAATGAAAAAAAAATATATAAGACAAACAGTTTTATATCAAACAAATATCTTTATACATGAAGCTTCATTCACAATCCTTGACCTGCAAAAGTACATCTCCATACAACTATCTATATATATATACAGCCGAAATAATGATAATTATGTAAACACATTTTACAACAAGCATTTAATACTATCTGCTCTAGCCTACATCTTTGCCAATTCAGGGATATTTAGCAAATCTTTCCTTTGCAGTAAATAAAATATGCCATATTAGATCAAATAATAACTACACTAGAAACCACCTTTTTTTAAACATCATATCTTCTATATATATGTTTACCTCTGTTCTTTTTAGATTTTTTTGTAAGCCATAGTAAATCAGAGGAAACAAAAGAAGGAAATAGGAAGTAAAATCAAAAATTTAATTCAAAATAAGAACAGGGCAGATTCAAAGCAGTTTCAAATCATCAAGGGTTAGGAGCAAATTCATTTGCAGTTTCATCACCTCTGTTTATTCTTTGATTCTGGAGTTTTTCTGGTGAGTAAACATATTTTCTCAAAATTTAAAACCTGATACTTAGATCATGTACTCTTATGACTGCTATATACTGAGTATATGATACTTTGTGATAATGTTGTTACTGTAAATTTTGAGTTGATCTGCAATATTTCCGACTCTTGAACAAAGAAAGATAGATAAAGAATTTATACTTTATCTTGTAAATCATTTGAAACTATGATTTTTAGTCTTCAATTAGCACTCTAGCCCTTGTTTTGATACTTTACTGTAGGACATGAACTCTGCAACTTCAAATTTGCAGTAAGAAATCAATGTGTGCAAAATTCAAAGACTTTAAATTGTTAATTCAAATTCATATATTAAACAAACATGTAAAGTTAGAATTTTTAAAGGTGAAATGATAAATTTTTGATCAAAGTTTGAAGCACAGTTTCAAGAGAAGCCGTAAATTGATTTTTATCAATGTTGGTTGATTCAATAAAATTTAATCATTTAAATTTCCTATGAAGCAAAGTTGAAGTTGTATTAACACTAGAAAAATATCAAATTAATTTTCGAATGCATAGCTTTTGAGATTGTGAGTAACATAGGGTTTTGGTCACGAATTTTACAGAGTTCTGTAAATTTTCAACTGTGACTCACCTAGATGACCGAGCTTCACGAAAATTAGAGGAATGGTAGTATGGTGGCTAACGGTGGTGTAGCCGGAGCGTCGAAGCTTCCGGAGGTTTGTATCGCTTGCACGAGGAGGAAGTCGTCGGTGCATTATTTTCGATTTGAACCTCAAAACTGTCATTTCTTGTTCTCGAGTTCCATCAGAATTTTGGGGTGCTGGGATTAAGAGGGTGTACGATAGTTGACCTGTTGGCGATCGACTCAGATGATGGAGGTTCGCCACGACTTTGTGCACGTGTAAGGCGCTTTTGTGTGTGTCTGTGTTTTGTTTGAGATCGTCTCGAGTGGGTACTCGAGTAAGGGGGTGTGTTGGCTTGGGTTAGAACTGTGTCCTTGCGAGATGTAGTCACAGCAGTTTGTTTAACTTAAAGATAATGAGAATGAAAGTTACAGAAAAAAAAAATAGAAGAAGAAAGTTTCAGGGAATGAAGAGAGAAGAAGGTGGGAGAGAAACACGGGAAAGGGCACGAGGGTAACCCGAGTTTTCTCGAGTAAGGGTAGTGCGTTCCCAGGGTATTTCTCTGAATGAACATGTACAATAAATTTTGTTTTTTTTAGTATGTGATATGACTAAGTTAATTTAGCAATTAATTAGTTAATTAGGCTAACATTTGTTTTAAAAGCTTAATAAGATAGGTATGTAAAGATAGATGATTAATAATAAGTAATTAGACTGTTAATTAATTTATATTTGAAATTTTAAATTGATAACTTTAAATTGATTTTGTACTAAAAAATAAATCATATGTTAAAGCAATTTAAATTTTAATAACGTTAGCTAATTACTTGAAGTTAATTAATGGAAATTTACTTAAGTGATTAATCAGGAATTATACTTTAATTAAATTGATAATAATTGATTTATTAAAGTAAATTGTGGGAATTAAATAAGTAATTACTTTTTAATAAGCGAGTTAACAATTAAGAATAACTAATTAACTGAGTAATTAAGTAACAGTTAATGAATAAAGGTTTAGTATTGAAATAATTAATTAAAGATGGGATGATTAATGAATTAAAACTGAATGATTAACTAATTAATTAATTATTCATTAATAAGTTAATTAATCAGTGATTAATTAAATAAAATAAAATAGCTTATTCTTAAGCAATCAATTAAGTAAAATAAATCCAAACTGTTTGGTATGCATTGATGATTATGCTTGATTGACTTGATGTCTGTTGATGATTTTTCTGTGATATGTTGTGATATATTATGGATATCTGTGATAACTGTGTATGGTCTATCTATTATATCTGTTATGTTAATTCTTGATATTAAATTAAACTGTTAAGTTAAATAGACAACTTGGCCTTTAAAATGGCGTTTGGATCCGATGAAACCGGGATCGGAAGAATCAATCTTGATTCTCCGAAAACCACATCGATCCAAATTAAATGATAAGTCGTGACTTATCAAATGGTGATCGAGATATAGTTTCAGAATGCAAGGGTTATCGTCGTTAACTCTGAGGGTGATTCCAAAATGAGTGTAACGAGATAATGCCTTCGGTTTCGTTCGAACCTGGAACGAACTTGTATGGATTGAATGCTTTCAACACATCGTCAGGCGGACGATGAGCATTCTAAGTGATATGTTGAATAAAGGTAATCGCAGCCTCAAGCCTCATCAACCGGGAATGGCTAAAACAGGGGAGATGCAGCAAGGTTAGGTGGGTCATGCCCAAGCAGGACAAGATATTTCCCCTGTCTAGATGTCCCTTTTTATTTCGGCTTAGTGGACGGTTGTTAGCTACAACCGCGGGGTTTATCTTGTTCGGGACTGTTCAGTAAGGAATGGTTCCGGCCTTGTGTTGCAGGGGATGAAGGGAGTAATCCTCGGTACGGTGATCTAGGCCTCGTACTGTGACGGGCGGTACCCCAGTAGCCCTGCCATTGTTGGAAATCCATTTTCCTTACGAGACCCTACGGTTTTGATTTGTATTACCCACTTTTGTGGCTAGTAGCTGGAATTTAATCATGTAACAATTTCGGCTATTTTCTATTTACTTGAAAACCCTAGACACTATTATAATATCACAGAATTTCCTATAAAATGTTTTGGTTAGCGTAAGGTAAAAACTCACCCGTATTTATTTGTGGGGAGTCTTACGTGATACCTTTATTTTCAAATGTTTTTCAAAGTTAAGCAACTTTAAACCGTTTACTCATACCAGACCCATGTCTGACCCGGAGTTTATTTTTGTTTTCATAAACTCTCGGGTACCCAAATTTTTACGGGTAACCAAGGGATTCAGGCTGGATTTGACGGATTCTGGAGGAGCAATGTAGCAGGAGGCTTCTACGTTGTAGATATATATATATATATATATATATATATATATATATATATGGTGTTCCGCTGTGTTGATATCTCTGAGCTGTTTATCTGTATGGTATATTGACTTGTGTTAACTAGACAGATGTTTATAACTGTCTAGTATGTGATGTATTATCTGTATAACTCTGATTGATGTATTAAACTATGTAAAATTATGTAATAGTTATGTGATATATTATATTTTGTTCCTTTCAGCTGTGAGATTCTGATGTTGTTGTTCTTTCTTCTCTACCTTTTCTATTTTCTCATCCCTTTCTTTCTTTAAGATGATACGTCTTTCTGGTAGCAGAAAGTCGGGTCGTCACATATAATAAAAAACTATTCTATTACATACATACATATATGTGTGTGTATGTGTATATTTATTTGTATATACACACATAAACACATATATGTGTGTGTGTATGTGTGTGTGCGCGCACGATAAAATGATTTTTGATTTAGAATTACTTAACATACATGTGTGTGTATTTAAAATTAATTAATTAAATTAAATTTAGAATTAAGTCGAGTGAACCTAAAATATAAAATTTAAACGTTAAGTTTGATTTCGAAATTATGAATCTTTTATACTAATTTTTTTTTTACTTTTACAAGCAATATTTTATAATACACAATATATATAATATAGATATATATTTACAGCACGTATGAATACATATGGGTTACCATGTCCGTTGTAGTGTAAATCTTCATATCCATACACATGCATGTCAAACCATGTGCACCATTCATGTTGCATGTGCACGTACACCTATGTGTATATGATATGCATATTATATAATATAATATAAAATTAAGATAAATAAAAATTTATTTATAAACAAAATGAAATATTTATTTTATTTAAAATAAAATTAGATACGATCTAAATAAACTTGGACTACGTAGGCTCAAAAAAATCCAAATGGAAGTTTTTTTTCTTGAAATTTACTCATTTTCCAGCTGCGTACTGTCTCAGATTCAACTATAATAAGTATATAATAGAAAGAAAAGCATACCCAATATTTACTACTTGTTTATATTAGTATACTTCACGAAAATAATTGTTCGCTTTTCAAGCTCTCCATTATAGTTGTTCGGCAATGCTTGATTTCTTTCGTGAATGACTTAATTTATCTTGGGATAATCATAGTAGTAAATCGTGCTTTATTTCTATGTAACTACTCAAGTTTCACTTTTCTAACCATTTTCAACCCCATACAGCCTTCTATTAATTCATAACAATTTATTTGCTTATGGAAAAATTCAAATAACCTAAAATCTATCTCTAAAACATATTTCTATCATTGTATTATATTATCAAATCTTAAAAATTTCGAAAAGCATAAAAACCATTCAATAAAAGCTTGGCCATGGGAAATTCAAAGAAGAAAAATTGATTAAAGAGTATATTACTCGCATATGTTATGTAGTTGATCGAGCTTCTCGTTTCCTTAGCTTTAATTTTTCCTTTTCCTTTTCCTTTTCTTATTGGTAAGGCCGGTTAATGAACTCAAACTTTTGTCTTTAGTTATGAGTGTGATGAAAGGGAGTTGTCACTCTAAGAGAAAATGGGCTGTCGACCGACCATTTCGTTTTCTTGTAGTTCCCTTAGCTTTAATGGTTGCATTTAATTCTTATTAACTTTTTCAACTAGGATTTTCCTAAAGAGTAACCAAACACCGCACGAATATTCGCTCTTTTTCAATTTTAATTTTCTTGAATAACTATTTACTAATGTTATCCCATTTTTTGGTCAAAACTGGAATATCAACAAATTGGCAAGGAATTATGGATATCAGGACTGGAGATAAGGCTACAATGGATATCGTCAAAATTTTGTTGAACTCCGATCGGGACGAAATTAATTGGAAATGATGATAAGGACTATGAAAGGCTATGTTTCGAATTTCAGGTTAATCGGAGTTCGTATGAAGGAAATATGACGGATTCAAAGTAGGAATAGTACGTAGTTCGAACCCATCAGGTTCGAACCCATCAGGTTCGAACCCATCAGGTTCGAACCCAGGAGGTTCGCATCGATGACGCTTCGAATCGATGGGAACATGATGGGTTCGAAAGGAGTAGCTTCAATGCAATGGAGATGGATTCGAAGTGGGCGTGGATTCGAAGTGGGCGTGGATTCGAAGAAGGAGATGGAGTCGAAGTAGACATGGATTCGAAGAAGGAGATGGAGTCGAAGTAGACATGGATTCGAAGAAGGAGATGGATTCGAAGTGGACATGGATTCGAAGAAGGGGATGGATTCGAAGTGGACATGGATTCGAAGAAGGGGATGGATTCGAAGAGGACATGGATTCGAAGATGATGGATACGAAGCAAGGGACATGGATTCGAAGGACGAGGATTCGAAAGGGATGGATTCGAAGAGGATGGACTCGTAGGATATGGACTCGAAGGAGGCGGCTTCAGAAAGCATGGATTCGAACAGCATGGGTTCGAAAGGTATGGATTCGAAGGAGTCGGCCCTATGGATTCGAAGAGGATGGTTTCGAAGTAGATGGTTTCGAAGCATGGGTTCGAACCATTCAGGACGCACGGATTCTTGAACTTGGATCGATCATATCTTCCAAACCGTTGATCCAAATGCAATGAAATTTTTACAGGAGCTTACATACATGTTGAAGAATGTTCACACCAAATTTCAGCTCAATTGGATGGATTCTTGATCGATTCGAACGTCACTTCGAATCGATCCCAAACTGGGCACGGATTCCGAGAACACGGGCCTGTGGGCCCCCCTCACGTGCCAAGCAGTCTCCCCAGGTCTTAGGCGGGATTTCGGCCTTCCACACCTATAAATAGAGCCCCTGGTCATTCAGAAAAGGGGTCGGAAAATTTGGAGAGGAAAGGCAAGCCCAGACGCTGCTAAAATTATACCATAGCATCATTACTGCAATTTTCTTCAGATTTGGTCACTACAACTGTGGTAATTACTTGTAATCTTCAAGGATAATCAATAAAAAGAAAAAAAAATTGGAGTGGACGTAGGCCGGAGATAGCCGAACCACTATAAAACTTGTGTCTCTGTTCTTTACTTCTGGATTGCTGTCTATTATTTGTTGAGATTTGTTGTTTGTGTTTGAATATCACTAATTTATATTCATACACTGGTGCTTTCACGGTATTGGGTGTTTGTGACCAATTTTGGCGCAAACATTTTGGTGCTTTCACTGAGAACAACTAGCACCCGCTACATCGGATTTGAAGAGTTTGAGGAATTCGGATTTGGAAGACAATGACTAGGCAGAATAGCAGAAGGCTAAGGGCTGAGAGAAGCCAACAAGGAGGAAGTCAACAAGCATCCTCCGGAGGTGAGGAAGGACAGGCTTCGGTCTACATAACTCGGGATGAAATGGAAGCTATGACCAATTCTTTGCAGGAGAGATTGTTGAAAAGTCAACAGGAAATGATGCAAACTTTCTTGGAACAAATGAGAGCTACAGGGATGCAGAACTTAGGAACGGCTACAGCAACTGCGGATGTAGGACAAGGAGCTAGGGTTGTGGAACCCAATGAAGGACAGGATACGGAGCCAGAAGGCAATCAACAAGGGCTTGGGGGCAGGCCCACAGGATTCAATGCAGGAGAACCTTTGGAAGGAATTCAGCAAGCTAGGGCTAACATTGCCGCTAGTGAGCCACACGAGGAATATGTACCAGAATTCCCTCGGGGGCATGGGGGGCAACCCCTACCAGACAATACTGGATTAGTAGAAATGATTAGGAAGACTGTGCGAGGTGGTTTGACAAACGGAGATTTGGAAGGAGTGAATAGAAGTCCATTCGTTCGGGAGATAAGGATGGCTCGGAACCCACCTAAGTTCAAGCTACCTAGCGTGGAGGTATATGATGGTAAGACGGATCCAACAGATCACTTAATGAGGTGCACCAGACACATGAAGGTGCTGGGGGCATCGGAGGAAGTGATGGCCCGATGTTTCCCTTTGTATTTGAAGGACTTAGCTGCAATGTGGTTTAGGCAGCTGGAAGAAGGATCTATCAGGACTTGGAAGGAATTAGTGGAAAAGTTTCTGGGACAGTTCCGGGTTCACGTCAAGAGGCCGAAGAACGTAATGACTTTAACATCGGTGAAGCAAAGGATGGACGAATCGCTTAGAGCTTTTCTAACTCGATTCAGTGCGGCAGTCGCTTCGGTGGATCGGCCTGATCCATCAATGGTTTTAATGGCAGCAGTATCAGGAGTCAAGGAGAATTCGGATTTCAAGGTATCTCTGATACGAGATCCCCCGCAAAATCTCGACGAATTCTTTCATGAGGCAGAAAGGTTCCTTCGGCAAGAAGATGCAAGTACGGATTTAAAGGTGAAGAAGGCTAATGCAATCGAGGTTGGAGCGGTATCCAAAAATGGTTTGGATAAGGATAAAGGGAAAAGGAAGTTAGATGACGACTCTGGAAACGCTAGGAAGCGATGGAAGGATCCAAAGTTTTCCACATACACAGGATTGAACGAGACGCTGGAGCGGATATACCTGGAAACTCGGAATCGCCTTCCCCACCGAAGGCCGGCTAGGAGGGAACCAACAGAGCGGGAAAGGACATCAGGAAGGCACTATCTCTTCCATGATCTGGATGGACACGATACCAACAGCTGCAGGCACCTAAAGGACATAATCGAGGAGCATGTAAGGAATGGACAGTTACAGCAATACGTTGGAACTCGGGATGCAACGGTGGAGCAGGAGCAACCACCGACCACTTCACGCCGTGATGATGGGAGGCCCAGGGATGATCGTCGATTGATCATCCATTGACCAGGATAATATGGAATAAGTAGCAAGCTACTAGCAAACGGTAAAGTCATTTACACATGTACGGGGACGGAGATAGCCCCTAGGCATGCTCTGAATGATGATAAACCGGGATGCTATGGTTTGTGAAATTTATTTCTTGCTTTTTAGATTGGACATTGCTTTTCTTTTTTGGATTTGGTTTTGGAGCTTGGATTGAGCTCCTGGTTTTTCTTGCTTTTTTATTTGGATTTTCCTTTGGATGATTGTTTTTGGTTTTGGATGCTGGTTTGGATTTCTGGTTTTCTGGTTTGGATTTGAATTTTGGATTTGGATTTGGATTTGAATTTCGAATTTGAATTTCGGATTTAGACTTTGGAATAAATTTTGGTTGGACTTTTATCTGGTTTTTGGTAAATGGTCGTCGGGTATGGATTATGCCTGGCAAGGGATGAGTCACTTTACCCAAACAAGGTAGATTGACTCATTCAGGTCGTCAAGTATGGACAATGCTTGGCAAGGGTCCGGAGTGACCAGGATTCGGCCTAGGACTTAGGCCCTCTATTATCATTTATTATTTTCAGGTCGTCGAGTATGGACTATGCTCGGCAAGGGTCCGGAGAGATCAGGATTCGGCTTAGGACTTAAGCCATGGCATTTTACAACGTCCAGGGACACTGGACCAAGGTCGTCAAGTATGGATTGCGCTTGGCAAGAACCCGGAGAGGTTGGCTCAACGTCCAGGGACACTGGACCAAGGTCGTCAAGTATGGATTGCGCTTGGCAAGAACCCGGAGAGGTTAACTCAACGTCCAGGGACACTGGACCACGGTCGTCGGATGTGGATCACGCTTGACAGGAACCCAGAGAGGTTATGGATTTGGATAACGACCCGGAGAGGTCCTGGCTCCGGTTATTGGCTATTGGATAAGGATGGATTGGAACTTGGTTGTCGAGTTCGAATGGATATGGAATTGGCTAAGGCTTTGGCTATTGGATATGGAATTGGACATCGACTCGAAGCAGTCAAGGACGATATACTCTGGCAATATGGCTGTGGACTTCGGATATTGGATTCGTAATTATTCAAAACACGCCTTGTTATCACAAGGCATGTTTTGGGGGGCAAAATGTTATCCCATTTTTTGGTCAAAACTGGAATATCAACAAATTGGCAAGGAATTATGGATATCAGGACTGGAGATAAGGCTACAATGGATATCGTCAAAATTTTGTTGAACTCCGATCGGGACGAAATTGATTGGAAATGATGATAAGGACTATGAAAGGCTATGTTTCGAATTTCAGGTTAATCGGAGTTCGTATGAAGGAAATATGACGGATTCAAAGTAGGAATAGTACGTAGTTCGAACCCATCAGGTTCGAACCCATCAGGTTCGAACCCAGGAGGTTCGCATCGATGACGCTTCGAATCGATGGGAACATGATGGGTTCGAAAGGAGTAGCTTCAATGCAATGGAGATGGATTCGAAGTGGGCGTGGATTCGAAGTGGGCGTGGATTCGAAGAAGGAGATGGAGTCGAAGTAGACATGGATTCGAAGAAGGAGATGGAGTCGAAGTAGACATGGATTCGAAGAAGGAGATGGATTCGAAGTGGACATGGATTCGAAGAAGGGGATGGATTCGAAGTGGACATGGATTCGAAGAAGGGGATGGATTCGAAGAGGACATGGATTCGAAGATGATGGATACGAAGCAAGGGACATGGATTCGAAGGACGAGGATTCGAAAGGGATGGATTCGAAGAGGATGGACTCGTAGGATATGGACTCGAAGGAGGCGGCTTCAGAAAGCATGGATTCGAACAGCATGGGTTCGAAAGGTATGGATTCGAAGGAGTCGGCCCTATGGATTCGAAGAGGATGGTTTTGAAGTAGATGGTTTCGAAGCATGGGTTCGAACCATTCAGGACGCACGGATTCTTGAACTTGGATCGATCATATCTTCCAAACCGTTGATCCAAATGCAATGAAATTTTTACAGGAGCTTACATACATGTTGAAGAATGTTCACACCAAATTTCAGCTCAATTGGATGGATTCTTGATCGATTCGAACGTCACTTCGAATCGATCCCAAACTGGGCACGGATTCCGAGAACACGGGCCTGTGGGCCCCCCTCACGTGCCAAGCAGTCTCCCCAGGTCTTAGGCGGGATTTCGGCCTTCCACACCTATAAATAGAGCCCCTGGTCATTCAGAAAAGGGGTCGGAAAATTTGGAGAGGAAAGGCAAGCCCAGACGCTGCTAAAATTATACCATAGCATCATTACTGCAATTTTCTTCAGATTTGGTCACTACAACTGTGGTAATTACTTGTAATCTTCAAGGATAATCAATAAAAAGAAAAAAAATTGGAGTGGACGTAGGCCGGAGATAGCCGAACCACTATAAAACTTGTGTCTCTGTTCTTTACTTCTGGATTGCTGTCTATTATTTGTTGAGATTTGTTGTTTGTGTTTGAATATCACTAATTTATATTCATACACTGGTGCTTTCACGGTATTGGGTGTTTGTGACCAATTTTGACGCAAACAACTAATTTATGTATTATCACAATATCATACAAATGTAGTTTTTTACATCGTGTCGAAGCAATTTAAACTAAATCCTTGAATCCAACATGTTAAAATTGTCTTATAAAAAAAGGGGTTTTCAACCATCAAATTCAATGTATTAACCATGCTTACAATTAAAAGTCTTAAAAAAATTACAATTAAGAGTCTTAGAAAAATCAATGATTTAAAAGTGAATGAATCTTGACCTCTAGGTAAAAAGCCTGTCCCATTTAAGAGTCAAATGTATATATGTTACATAAATTACCAGGGGTGTTACAGTTACGGTAACAGTCGTTATTACTACCAACCGTAACCGTTGTTGACGGTTATAAATTCTTATAACTGTTACGTTTATGATGGTTAACCGTCGTATTTTAGATCTTAAAGCATGTCGTACATATATTTTCAATTATATGCATTATTGGTGATAAATTAATATAGTTTTAACTGGTTTCTAAAAAAAAATTATTTGTTTATAAAATGATTAATATGAATGCACATGTTATTAGTTCATTTAGACACATATTATTAATTTTCAAGCTATTTTTTTAACTTAAATTATTAATTTTTATAATTTAATGTTAAATATTACACAAAAAAACCATGTACAGTTGGTATGGTTAACCACGGTTTTCAAATTCTTCAACCGTTACCGTAACCGTTACCGTTGTAGACGGTAACCGCATGAACGGTTGGTGCGGTTGAACGGTTCAACCGTAACAGCCCTGTAAATTACCATAGGAAGATGTATTTCATTTACAATACATGAAAGAGGATCCTTGAATATATTTTACCTAAAGAGATATACAGTCACCAGCCTATGCTTTGGAAGAACTTTCCTACTTTTACTATTTTTAACACTCCTTCACATTAATCTTCTCACATTCTCTCCCTTCTCTTCAATTATTTCACATCTAGCTGGTTTCTTTTAGCTCTTCGACCTTAAAATTAAATCGGACAATTAGGATGCAAGCGTTGAGTGCGATAGCTGTAGCTCGAATGCTGACGAATCATGGAGGAGGAGGAAACGATGTATTTTTGATCGAGGGGGAAAATATTGCTTTTGGATCATTATATTTCTTCATATATGCAGGAATCTCATGTTTTTTAGTTTTGTTTGCTGGAATCATGTCCGGATTGACTTTGGGTTTGATGTCTTTGGGCCTCGTTGAGCTCGAGATTCTGCAACGGAGTGGTACCGATACCGAAAAGAAACAAGCAGGTAATTTCAATTTTTTAAGTTTTATTCTTCCATCAATTTTTTTTGTTGGATTGTACTGGAGATATAAATTTCTCTATATTAGTGCTCTAGTCTTGTCAATTTACTAGAGAAGAATATGTTTTGAGAATCTTTTGTTTTATATTCCTGAAGAAATTTATCTACAACTTATTCTCGTTATCAACGCCATTGTAACATGGGTTAAGAGCTGTACTCATTATACATTTGTACTATTGCAGTGGGCATTTGTATTAGTTTTTTGTTTTCTCCCAAGGTAACTGCTAAAAGGGCATATATCCTTGGTTGGGGCATGCAGAAACAGAAAAAAAGAAGTTATTTTCCTTACAATGAAAATTTTGAAGTTATATGAAAAGTGCACCAATACACACCAAAAAACTAATTAAAAGTCTTTGCTATGCATGGTTTTAGATCTCCTATATCTCATATTTAGGCGTTACATTTAGACGACATAAGCCATCAAATCTCATTCTTATCTCCTTTGACATTCACCTCGTTTGAAATATTCAAATTTCACCCAAAATATGAATTAAAATCTCAATCTGATCTCAATCGAAATTATATTTCTTCTTCTTCTGTATAACTTTGTTTACATTTCATATAGGTTCAGAAGAAATTACATTTCATATGGGTCAAAACAAATAGCTTCATTCTGGTTTAATATTTAAATAAGAGAATACTATTCAATCACTACCAAATCAATCCAACTAACCAAGCTTTCATCCTACTCTAAAACATCCATTTCAACCTTTTATATACACTAATCAAGTATGATACAGTTTTCATTTTTATTTTTAAATAATAATGTTTAATAATTCATTTTAATATCAGTTTTGGACACGTAAGCTACTCCGAGATGAGTCTGAGATGTACTTGAAGACCTGAGATTTACTTGAAGATTTGAGATGTACACCCCAGATACCCTCATTTCGTCCGAGATCTCCTAAGATATGAGATATTTTGTGTGGAAATCCAGAGATGAAACGTGATTGAAATCCGAGTTTTGAAACCTTGTTACTATGAAACTTGTTTGAACACTAGGGTTGGTCAGTTGAGTTAAAACAATATATGATACTAATCCAAACCCACCTACCTCCAACATATGCAATTCAGTCTGACTCCAGCAGTAATTTGAAAAAAGTGAATCAAATTGTATGGTTTTTATAATTTCAGTCTGCAATGAAACTTTACTTTGTTGGGAAGATGATCATGCGTGATTTATCTTATTTCTTTACACACACGTGTGTGTAAAACTTTTTCTAGTCTCTTGTTATTTACGAGGGTAAATAAATGTAAACTGTAAAACTTTGTTGCAGGAAAGCTTCATAACATCCTATATTTTTACTTAACTCCGTATCGCCCATAGTATTTTCCTTTTGATTTACGTTTTTCTTTGCTTGAATCCATGCTTTGAAAGGGAAGAAAGGAGAATAAAGAAATGGGAAGATAGAATTGATACCCTAAAATATGTTGATTCTTTCAATTGTATCGGATCCCTTTTGCAGTTTTGATATTCCACAAGGTCACGCAATAATTTATCCATCTTATTGTTTATTGATGTGACTTCAATAATATTCCAATGTTGTTTCTACGAAACCAGCCTTTTTATTCTGTAGAAATCAAAACTAAAAATAATAATTAATCTTGATTGGAACACTAAATTTATTATGGCCCGTTAACAGTTAATTTGGTTAGTAATTAAAGTGTCATTATAAAATTACCTAGTGAACAAAGAGTGCTTAAATACAGGAAGCTTAGCATTGACAAGCTGGGACCAATGCCCTAGGTGAAAAGCTTAAAAACTGATACAGAAAATGAAATTCTATCACCAGGCCCTAGATGAAATTGAATTTGGAACCTATCTGAATGAAACAGAGATTGCTAAAACCCAGTTTCATTTGTCAAAAAGAGAATTAGATATTCATTGATCTGCTTTCAATGTCGCCCTAGCTGAGCTTCAAGGCTAGCTCCGCCACTGCTTGAATATATCTTCTGTTAGGATGGATGGTGTCTAAATTGCAAATATATTTCCATATCTTCCCAGTTGAAAATATTTTAGGGCCTCTTTCATCTACGCAAAGTTGGGCAAATTGCTATGAATCAATGGTTGTATCTTTGCACTATTTAGTTGCAATTCAAGATCCTATACCCAAAAATATATAATAAAATATAAAAAAAGAAAATAAAAAAAGAAAGAAAAAGGAAATAAAAAGTTTGACCATTTATTTTGCGCACTTGTTTGTTTCTGTCTACTGAATTATGAATGAATCTGATAGATTCGACTGGAATAATGTGGCTTGTCATGTGTACCTAGTACTACTAGGTTTCATGTGTGATTAAAAATAATTCAGTTTTATAGTAATAATACGTACCACTTTTTATATTCTTAACCACTAATGTCACAATTCAATTTTATATCAAAACTGAATTGCAATTGAATTATTTTTGCCACCCACAATTAAAAGTCGTCGCTATTCGTTGTTGCTTTCTTTTTACAGCGACAATCCTTCCCGTTGTTCAAAAGCAACACCAACTTCTGGTTACTTTATTATTGTGTAATGCTGCTTCTATGGAGGTATGTGCTTCGCTATACTTGTTAACGCAGTTAGTCATAAGGTGCAATCATTCTCTCACCCTATATTACACATGCATTTACTTGATGCAGGCTGGCACTTATGATACTATGTAGTATATATTCATCATATATAGCATGACACAATCAATGATATTGATTAAGCTACTCATAAAGATCAGATAACATTTATTTTAGAGATGTACATATTACCTAGTGTATTAGATTAGAATGTACTCCTAATATTATTAATACCATCACACTCTTTCTTCATCAAATAAACAAAATTCGTATGGACAATTTTGAATTTGGTAGTTAAGATGCTTCTTTTTGGGGAATCTTCAAAATTTTAAGGTTTAAAGTGGACAACAGTAAACCCCAAATAATTGGATTGCACAGCATTTTTGTTGTGTGCATCTAGTGGTATTGTTTTTCATGACGTAAAACAAAATTATTTTCAACCACACAGGGTGGTGCAATAGTAAAGGAAATAATGGGTGACAAAATATCATAAGTCGAGCCTCGGTAATAGTAGCAGGCATATAACGCCTATTTCCTCAGAGTTTACAAGCAAAGTTTGATTCTTTAGGTTTTGTAATACACACATATATATGTATGTGTGTGTATCACACACGCACATATGTTTAGAAATGTAATTCCTCGTAGGTGGCATATGCAATTCTTTAACTTATTCTATGACATTTACGTTCACATAATTACTTATTTAATTTCAAATGTATCAAATCGTGATATATTTGTCTGCTAATGCAGGCTCTTCCCATATTCCTAGACAAGATGTTTAATCCTGTTGTTGCTGTTATCTTGTCTGTAACTTTTGTTTTAGCTTTCGGAGAGGTAATATAATGTTTATAATCTTCTGTTGAAGTTTGTAGATACAATCATATTATAATGCCGATATTTTACTTATGAAGGTTATTCCGCAAGCTATCTGTACAAGATATGGGCTGGCTATTGGTGCTAATTTTGTTTGGCTTGTCCGTATAATGATGGTTGTTTGCTATCCAATAGCATACCCTATTGGGAAGGTAAATTTACGTTTCACTATTGTCTGATTAACGATTATAGCAAAGTTAAGATTTTCAACCAATCATGTTCATATCAAGCAATAAGAAAATACTAAGACATACCTTCACCTTGTTATCATTGTTTGTATAACAGTATATTGAAGTCTGCTGACACTATCTCACCATCATGTTATCTTGGATTCCTCAAACATCCTCTAAGCTTGAATCACATTTTAGGAATTAATTAAAAAATTTCTAACAAAACGCACAGATTTTTCACTATTCTCTGCAGAGACGTGAATGAAAAATGATACGTGCGTGTGCGATACTGTACATGATTGTGAATTCCTAGGTTTACATGCCACTGTGAAGTTCTCGGCTGTTGCTTTAAGGTTGGCTTGGTCAATACTTTTTGTCATCAGTCTTTGTATTGCTGTTTGATTTCATAACCTTTAGAAATCGATATTAGTACAGATAGGGTGTGATTTAACATAAGAATTGTGACGACCCACTTTTCTGACCCCTGAGAACGACACTAATATATTCACATTATTCATGTGCCGTTGCCCAAGCATTCGAAAGATGAATTGTCGTGGGGTAACATAAAGAACAGAATAGAATCTCATAACAAAATTGTTAAATAGAACATAACAGTAATATAGTACATAAGACTACTCCCTAACTTGGAGTTATCAGAGTTACATAAAAGTACTACAATCAGCTTATATATCAATCTGCCTTTACATACGTTGAAACAAAATACACATACACAAACTAAATAAACAACAAAATATATAGCTAAGTAGATAAAAGCCTTCTGCTCGGACGCCGTCTTAAAAAAAGCCCATAAAAGACCTGTTACTCTTGAACTACACAAATATAAATGAGTACCCAAGAGTTTAGAGGAAACAAACAACTCGGGTCAGACAATATGTCTAATATGAGTAAAGTTTTAAACAATAAGCGTAACTAAGCAACAACATGTGAGACCACGCCGTCAAATATGGAACGGGTTTCCTCTCACAAGAACAACATTAAAATGTCCCGATGCAATTAAGTAAACAGATTTGAAGGTTCGAATCGATAAGGAAAAAGAAATTTACCAACAATGATTAGGAGGGTGCACCCCCTTATCAAAAGTGTACCTCTAGAATATATATTTGAGAACTTCGATGGCTCCCAGACATGTCCAATCGGACCCCGCAAATGGTTACCGAGAATCCGAGTAATTCACATCTTGTTGCAAAAATATTCGAACCAAATCTAGAGTATATGTGATAATACCCTAATGAGAACAACCCCACATAGTTTGGCTTCCACTCGCTTTTTGGGTTTAGTCATTTCCAAAAGAGGATAAGAAAACTCAAGTGACCAACACATCGTCTTAGAATGATGTAATACAAAGAAGGCTGAGGTAAACGATAGTTGACAAATCGACTATCGAAGATAAGAAAATAATCGTATATGGACAGTAAACTTCATATTTCTACCACTACCCGTCGATTTCAAATTTGTATCATTTCTTGGTTAAAAATAAAGTTGGGCAAGTGAAGGTAGCGTTACGTCTAGACATTGTATAGGCATTGCCTTGACGACAATTTTAACTTTTGAGACCGTGACAAGTTTCCATACCTTGACATTTAATGCCAAGAGTATGACTAATTTCTTTCCATATAAAAACAATGTCGTTTACGGAAACTTTTTTTCCATAACCGAATCGTAAATTTTCTTTTAAGCCAAATTTGTGCTTGGGCTTCTCATTACAAGTTTTTAACTTTAAACAACTTTGTAAAAATGGTTTATTAATTTTAAAACACCATTATCAGAAAGGTTTGATCACTTAACCTTTTTGAATAGGTTAATTATCTTTAATTAACATTAATAAGAATTATTAATTATCTTTAAATTTCATTAATTAGTTTGATTAATTAACTTTAAATACCCATAATTAAAAAGGGTTGATCATTTTAAAACATCATTAGTTGAATTAATTAATTTTAAATCTCATTAATTAAGTTGATTAATTAAGTTTAAAATATCATTTACTAAAAAAGATCAACTAATTTAAACTATCATTAAAGGAAAAGATTAATTAAATTTAAACTAATTAATTAACTTTAAAAGCAATTAATTAAAAATGATTAATTAATTTTGAACATCATTACATAAAATAATTAATTAACTTTAATCAATCATTATTTAAGAGATTAATCAAACTTAACTACCATTAGATAAAATGGTTAATTAATTTTAAACATTATTAACAAAGTAATTAATTAATTTTACACATTGTTACTAAGATAATTAATTATCCTTAATCCTCATTAATTAAAATAATTAATTAAATTTAAAGTCATTATTAAATTAGTAAATTAATTTTAAATCCATCCTTATTCAAAAATTTAATTAACTTTGTAAAGTAAAACCCAAGTTGGAAAGTAAAACAAAAGATGTCGAAGAGATGGTGTTTTTCGAAAGTGTCGATATACTGATAGTCGCAATACGGACACTTCAAGAACTACTTTCATGTCATAATGATTTTCATCCAAGCCCCACATCACATAACATAAACATGGCATATAAACAAAGTAAGCAAAATTTATGAACATAAAGAAGACATCACTTATACAAATTTACTTCAAACTACAAAACTAATTTTGATTACTTACTATCCACTCAAGACGTCGACTTTTTAACAAGCAAACCAAGTAACAAACATTACAACAAAACATCCATAATCAAGCGACTTAAATAGTTACAATAATGTGAAGGAAACAAAGTTCAAAATTTTAGTTAAAAAGGCAAGCTTTACTCACCTAAAAGCTAACCAAACAATCTAGAGTTTCGTCATCTTCTCATGAATTTTTGGCTATGTCACTCTCGAATTTGGAGAAGTTATCAAAGAGAAAGTTCTTGAAAATTCTTTTCTCTTCCATTTCAAAAAAAGAATTACTCATTTTGGATTTGTTTTGAGGAAGATATAGTCAGAAGAAGATGTATTTTTTGGACTTGAAAATCTGGGTCCGAAAATGCTCTGTAAAGAAATGAATTCTTGGTTTCATAACACTCGGAAATCGAAGAAATGGTGTAAATGAAAATCGTAGTCAACTTGATTCTCTTAAATTTGATTTTTTTTCTTTATTTGGAGTATTTTTGAGGGAGTTATGGCCGTGAGAAGAGGAGGTAAAAATTTGGGAAGAAAATGAAAATGAGAGTATGGAGTTGTTATTTATAATCTCATGCAAAGTGGTTAATTCCACTTATACCCTCCTTTCTATGGTTGCCAAATCACAATGCCTATCTCCCCTACCAACATGCATTTAAAACTCAAGTTGTCAAAATATCGAATCATGCGTACACATGTTTCATTTGATGTGACATTTGCTTTTTGTTTTAGTTTTAAACTTATGAAATTGTCACATCACCTTTTTTATATTCTTAAATTATAAATAAATATGTATTATCATTTTTAAATCTTAATTTATTTTATAAATGTTTGTTTTTATCTATACTAAAATGTTCACAACGTTTCAAACAATTTTTAGAAGATGTAAAGTCGAACATTCGAAAAACGATTTTCGGTCATATTTTTTATTTTTCTTCGAATTAAATATTTTTGTAAACAAATTTTGAAGACCCTTTAACCACCACTAACCATTATTTTTAAAGTGTTTTATTTTAATTATAAATTAATTAATTACTTAAAAATATATTGGATATCCATATTTTAAAAGGGGTTAAATTACGGGTCGTTACACTCTTCCCCTTTTAAAGAATTTCGTTTCCGAAATTAACACTTAAGGAGATAACTCAAAAAGGGTGTATGTATATATATCATGAAACTCATACAACATACACTAAATAACTATATCACAAAGTGTGCATACATAATTCATACAAACAAACAACACTATCCTAACATCAACTTTGGGTATGCTTCCCTCATACTGTCTATAGTCTCCCAATTGCAATCTCTGGGATCTGCACTCCGCTGTACTTTGACCAAGTCCACAACATTAGTCCTTAGTCTTCTTTTATCTCAATCGACAATTCGAAGAGGCTGTCTTACAATGGTCAAGTCGGGCTTAACTTCTATATCCTCCAACTGAGATGGTGGAATAATTAAAGTAGGATCATGTACATACTTATGTAAATGAGATACGTGAAATACATCATGTACGCCCGACCATCTAATTGGTAACTCCACTTTATATGCAAGAGTTCATATCCACTTGAGTATCTTAAAAGGTCCAATAAAACAAGGAGCTAGCTTTCCTCCTTTTCCAGACCGAATCACGCCTCTTATCGAATTAACTTTGATGCATAGTCCACAACTGCGAACTCCAAATCTCGACGTCTCACATTTGCATGATTCTTCTGCTGACTCTAAGCTGTCTTCAGGTGCTTTCTAATCCAATCTATCTTATTTGTGGTATCACGAATTATATATGGTTAAAGTACTAAGCGGTCTCCTGGTTTCACCCAACAAGATGGAGACCTACAAGGCCTTCCATACAATGCCTCAAAAAGCGTCATCCCAATATTTGCTTGAAAACTGTTGTTATAAGCGAACTCAAAAAGCGCCATCCCATTCTACATCAGCACTGCTTCCAATCCGGTTTCGCAAGCATCCGTGTATACGGTTAACCTTACGTTTCCATTTGGAATAGTCGGAACAGGAGCATCGATCAATTTCTCCTTAATAGAATGCTTGATTGCATTTAAGTGTCCACACAAACTTAGCATCTTTCTTCGTCAATTTCGTCAGATGAGAAGAAATATTCGAGAAATCTTTGATGAATCTTCTATAAAAACCAGCCAATTCCAAGAAACTTCCGATCTCCGTCGTATTTCAGGCTTTTTCCAGTATTGAACCGCAACTTTTTTTGCTTGGTCCACTAATATGTCTTCTTCTGAACCGCGTTTCCTAGAAACCTAACTTTGGATTTTCAGAAATGGCATTTAAAAGACTTTGCTTTCAACACATGACTTTTTAAAGTATTTAGAACGACTCAGAGATGATACTTGTGCTCTTCCTCCATCTTAGGATAAACGAGAATATCATTAATAAAGATGAGGATAAATTTATTAAGAAAATCCTGTAATATCCGATTCATTAAGTCTACGAAATAAGCGGGTGTGTTAGTCAGTCCGAATAGCATGACTAACCACTCGTAAAAACTATTAGGAGTACGTAAAGTTATTAATGGTACACTCTCCTCTGCTGTCCTTAATTGGTGAAAACTAGTGGCAAGATCCATTTGAGAAAATACCAGAGCTCCGTGGAGTTGATCAAACATGTCGTCGATCCTAGGTAAAGGATGCCTATTTTTTGTAGTCCTCTTATTTAACTCTCGATAGTCTACACATAACCTAAGAGAATTATCCGCCTTTATAACGAAAACTACTGGCGATCCCCAACTTGATATGCTATGCCGGATCAAACCTTTCTGCAATAAGTCAAAAGTCTGCTTCTCTAATTCCCTTCTTTCTTTTGGGGCAACATACGAGGAGGTTGTACGATCTGTGTCGTTCCTGGAATCAAATCATTACGGAACTCCACTTCACGGTGAGGAGGTAAATCTTGCACTTCTTCGAAAATATCCTTAAAGTCTCGAACAATCTATATATCTTTTATCTCCTTTTTAGTCACTTCAACTGAATAGAGAAAACTATTCAAAAGTCCATTAAGCCCCTCACAACATATATAAATGCTTCTACCTACTGCATTCTTTACTACGACCACTCTATTAACACAATCTAAGATGGCTTCAAACTTAGATAACCAATCCATACTCAACAATACCCCAAAACCTACGAACCCGAGGACGAACAAGTCGAAAAAGAAGTGCCGATCTCGATATGAAATAGGCACATTCTAACACATAGTGTTGAGGTCTGTAGAACCCCTAATTGGATTCGACACATAAAGAGAATTATTTAGAAAGATGGATTTAAGGTTAAGTTTGCCAACAAGATCAACTGAAATAAAACTATGGGAAACACCGTGTCGAATGATACTCTAACGGGAATATCATAAATGGATACTATAACTTGCAACACATGTTTTCCCTTTTGATCCGTAGAAGTAGATGATATTTCCTTAATATCAAAAGCTTGTCCATGTGTCCTAGTTGGCCGCAGTTGTAACAGGAGACACTTTGACACTGATTTGCAAAGTGGCCCATCTTGTTGCACTTGAAATAAAGAATGTTAGCCAAGTTAGGCTGCTTCTTCTGAGTTGGGTTTCACCTTCGGGTTTCTTTCCCGACCACTCCTTTCCTTTGCGTTTAAAATTCAGCTTGTTTACAATAGAAATAACTGATAAAGGTTGACACTAACCACTGGCACTACACCTTTTTGAACTCCTTGCTTAACATCCAAAGCTTCAAACCTCAAGGTCATGCTGATCAAATTGGTAAAGGTACCATTAACATGATTGGTCATCTCACGATAGAATTCTGGCTTAAGTCCTTTCACGAACATCTCATTCTTTTTAAGTGGCGTCTATCAGTTCTTGTCCAAAGCGAGAAAATGCATTGAATCGATGCTCATACCGCGTCACTGTCATATCTCACGCTGCTTCAAATCCATGAAACTCCTAAACAATCGAGTCCTCCCCGCTTCTGGAATAAACCGAGCTTCGAAGACTTCCTTAAATTGAGCCAAAGTAAAATCTTCCTCTGGGGTATTAATTGTCATCGAATCTCACCAATCCATTGCTGACTTTTGAAGCTGTCGTGACACCAACAATCGCTTCCTTGCATCCTCCAACTGAAGATCCCCGAATATCATTTCACAAGAGCGGAGCCATGTCTAAACTTTCAGAATATCTTCAGTACCAAAGAATTGTTATCATCCAAAGCAGTATAATTTTTGCACAAAGTAGCAAAGTTCTGAGGCTGTTGAACTTGCATCACTGCTTCTTCTACCGACTCTACAACTGGTCTATTGCTATAAGCTCTGCTATTTGTAGCTGTGCTGGTTTCAGATCCTCTCCATCCTTTTCCTCTTTTAATCATTTTGAATTACCTAAACAATGACAGGTATTATTATTATTAGAATACAAAGATATGATCAAAATGGTTTAAGGGAAAGAACACCAAAGGATCTAAAACAAATCTTAAGGATGGGTGATAAAAAACGCTCTCTCAAGATTAAGGCGCTCTATGGGTCTTCTCACCCTATCTTTAATGAGCTGTACCCCAATCACGCTAAGGTGTTTGCTCAACCGAAGCTCTGATACCAACTGTGACGACCCACCTTTCTAGATCTTAGGAACGACACTAAATACGTCCACAATATTCATGTGCCGTTGTCTAAGCATCCGAAAGATGAATTGTTGTGGGGTAAAATAAAGAACATAACAGAAAATATTGCAACAAAACTGTTAAATAGAACATAGCAGTAATATGGTACATAAGACTGCTTCCTAATCGGGAGTTATCAGAGTTACACAAAAATACTGCAATCAGCTTAGGCGGTTATAACAACCTGTCTTTATATATGTTGAAACAAAACACACATACATAAACTAAATAAACAGGGAATATATATCTAAGTAGATAAAAGCCTCTTGCTCGGATGCCGTCTTCAAAAGGGCCCATAAAAAACCTGCTACTTTCGAACTACTCAATATAAATGACTATACGAGAGTTTAGAAGAAACAAACAACTCAGATCAGACAACATGTCTGGTATGAGTAAAGCTCTAAATAATAAGTGTAATAGAACAACAACATGTGAGACCACACCGCCAAATATGAAATGAGTTTTCTTTCACAAGAACAACATCCAAACGTAAAAAAATGGATACAGATAATTAATGATCGCGAATAGTGCTATACCCTTCCCGATGCAATTAAGTAAACAAATTTGAAGGTTCGAATCAATAAGGAAAAGGAAATTTACCAAGAATGACTAGAAGGGTGCGCCTTCCTTACGGAAAGTATACCTCTTGAATATATACTTGATAACTCCGTTGGCTCACAGGCACGTCCAAGCCGGACCCCGCCAACGGTTACCGAGAATCCGAGTAATTCACATTTTGGTGCACAAATATTCGAACCAAATCTAGAGTATATGTGATAATACCCTGATGGGAGCAATCCCACATAGCTTGCCTTCCACTTGCTCTTTAGGTTTAGTCATTTGCCAAAAAAGATAACAAAGCTTGAGTGAGCAACACATCGTCTTAGAATGACGAAATACAAAGAAGGCCGAGGTAATCGATAGTCGACAAATCGACTATTGAAGATAACAAAATGATCATATATGGACAGTAAACCTCATATTCCTACCCCTACCATCGATTTCAAACATGTACTATTTTCTGGTTAAAAATAAAATCGGACAAGCGAAAGTAGTGTTATCTTTGGGCATTGCCTTGACGACAATTTTAACTTTCGAAACAGTGACAAGTTTCCATACCTTGACAATTAGTACCCAAAGTATGACTAATTTCTTTTCATATAAGCGATGTTTACAGAAACTTCTTTTCCATAACCGAATCGAAATTCTTTTAAACCGAATTCGTACTTGGGCTTATCATTACAAGTTTTTAACTTTAAACAACTTTGTAAAAATGGTTCATTAACTTTAAAACATCATTATCAAAAAGATGTAGTCACTTAGAACACCCTTATTAAATAGGTTAATTACCTTGATTAGTTATCTTTAAACTTCGTTAATTATTTTGATTAATTAACTTTAAATATCTATAATTAAAAAGGTTAATCATTTTCAAACATCATTAATTAAATTCATTAATTTTAAATCTCATTAACTAAAACATCATTTACTAAAAAGGATTAACTAATTTAAACCATCATTAATGGAAAAGATTAATTAAATTTAAACTAATTAGTTAACTTAAAAGTAATTAATTAAAAATGATTGATTAATTTTAAACGCCATTAATTAAAATAATTAATTAACTTTAATCAGTCATTTTTTAAGAGATTAATCAAAACTTAACCACCATTAGATAAAATGGTTAATTAATTTTAAATATCATCAACAAAGTAATTAATTAATTTTAAACACATCATTATTAAGATAGTTAATTATCCTTAATCTTCATTAATTAAAATAATTAATCAAATTTAAAGTCATTATTAAATTTGTAAATTAATTTTAAATCCATCCTTATTCAAAAACTTAATTAACTTTGTAAAGTAAAGCCCAATCTAGAAAGTAAAACAAAAGATGTCGAAGAGATAATGTTTTTCGAAAATGTCGATATGGCGATAGTCGCTATACGGACATTTCGAGAACTACTTTCATGTCATAATGATTTTCATACAAGCCCCACATCATATAACATAAACATGGCATATAAACAAAGTAAACAATATTTATGAACAAAAAGAAGACATCACTTATACAAATTTACTTCAAACTGCAAAACTAGTTTTGATTACTTACTACCTACTCAACGTGTCGACTTTTTAACAAGCAAATCAAGTAACAAACATTACAACAGAACATCTATAATCAAATGACTTAATGAGAAATAAAGAAGAACTCCACATCGGCTGCTCTAGCTTGAAATATTATATGTTAGTCGCATCGTATAAAGTCGAATGGTAATTCAAACATTATAAAGTCATCAAAAAAATTTCATTCAGAAAATTATACAAACCAAAAGTTATAGAAGTCATATTACTATAAGGACAAGTTATGGTATGTTTTCTTCATCAAGTGTATTATCAGGAGTGTTTTCTTGTACCTCCTAGTCAGTAGAAGTGCCTTCCTCCTCTATCGGGAGATCGGCTTCATCCTCCACAATGGCCTCGATCTCCTTTTCCTTCTTATGCTCCTCATACCTTTTAGCAAAGTTGGCTTTTACCGTGGCAGCATTTTTTCCAAGATAGATTAGAGAAAAAGATGTGTTTTGGTCTCGGTAGCGAGCGTAAGCATCAAACAAGAATTGGAAGGCTTGTCTGTTGGTCTCCTTCTTACGCTCTTATATAGCAATATAACGTTTTTTATCAACCATCCTGGCATCGGCTTTCTCCAACCTCTCATCCCTTTCCTTAAGGCTTTATCAAGAGTCTCGATCTTACAATCCTTCTCTCCAGCAGTCCTACCTGATTCCCTTACTTGAGCATTCACCTCCTGAACTTTTGTTTTAAATTCTGCAAACTCCTTTTTCATTGCTTCGACAATGGCCACCGTCTCCTTCATTTCAGCCATCCATGTTGAAGGACAGAGGTTTCCGCTACAGTCTAAAAAAGACGACAAAGTAAGAACTAATGTTGGAATCATAAACCTACACAATTTTTCCCCCTACCTTGATGCTCTTTCGGAGGCTATACTCGATTGCTCTTCGAATGCTTGGGGCAGAGGTTGGAGGTCTAGCATGTGTTTCAGTGATGGTATAGAAAAGATCATCTTCAAAGACAGCTTTTGTGACTTTTATCGCTTGCTTGTTTTTATTGACAATCGAACACGAATCTTTTTCCTTGAAACCTTCGGCTTTGGAGGATTTGAAGACCTTTTGCTTCTTCGAGCTAAGGGTATTTTTATCAGGAAGCAACAACTTGGACCTTTTTCTTGCCCCCCTTCCCCTTATATAGAAAGACCGCTTACTTGGAAGGGATAAGGCTAAAATCAAAATCAAGACTATGTTGTGATAAGAGCATAAAATAAGCTAGTCTAATGGTTGAAAGGTGAAACCCTTAGTCTCGCTTTCCCCAGAATATGATTCGGTTTCTTCTCCAGTATCAACAACTATGTCAGAAGCTTTCTCGTACTTCCTTGAGGGCTAAAGTCTGACAAATTCTATGAAAGTAATAGAACTTGAGCTTTTAGTTTGCTTTCGGTAAGAATTAGGTGTCGGTATCGCTATAAAAAATGAAATCTTCGTGACTTCTTTATACCTATCCTTAAATTTATTTGTAATAGCTGGGTCACCGCTCTTCTCAGGTCTCACTGTTAGAGATTTAACAAAATAAGGAAGCACGACCTAGAATGCAAATAAGATTAAAAGATAGCAAAATATCCAAGGACATACCGACATTATTAAAAGAAGTGACTATTCGATCGGAAGGGGCCTTAACAAAGAAACGCCGACGTGGTGTTATTTTGCTGCATGGATCCATTAAAGGAGACAGTCTTAGGAATTTGAGGATGAGAAATTTCTCGATGGACTTAGACTCTAGCAGGTCAAACATGTAATTGATCTCAGTAGGAAGTAGCCAAAAATTGAAAGAGATTAATGCAGTAAAGTTTTCAAGACCTCAACAAATAAAGGGGCCAGGGGCAAAATGATTTCGTGTTCTAACTGTTCTATGGGCCACATAAAATACCCTGCTGGAGGGTTGCTAAAATGCATTTCGGAGTCAGGAGTGATTGTCTCGACTCGCATAATCCCGTAAGAAGACAAAACTTCGTCGAGATCTTACTGAGTTTTGATAGGAGCATCCATTTTCAACCTAAAGAAAGAGAGGCAATATATTTAATTATTAAAAAGAAAAGTCGACATTATCCTCAGAACAAGGATTAAGCAGGTTAAAGCCAATGAGAACCCAAATCTAATTCTTGATTAAGCAATAAAGAAAGAATATCGATGATAATATTGATAGTCTTAATAAGAATAATAAAATTAGAAAGAACTTATTGGTTCAAAAGCGGATATCAAAGGAAAAATTGAAGAAAGCTTGAAAATATCAATGACGGTTTTACAATTTGAACAGACGAAAAGAGGAGAAAAGACGGAAGGTTGTTTATATTAAGAAGTAACGACACAAATTGAAGAGAGAGAAGTTTTTCACCGTATATCACGTTAGACATGTCCATGAGAGGAATATCGAGAGATTTCCTCGTCGAACGTCAAATCATCCTTGCACGGGAAAAAAGGGACACTTTTGAAGATAACCAATCAACTGCCGACACTTAGACTCACATTTAATTCAAAATCAGAATCTGTTCCTTCAAAAGTGCATCCCTGATTGATCACTTGCTAATTTCATGCTCAAGTACCATCTTGACCAAGGAGTGTAAATTGGTCGGACTGGACCGGACGAAAGTGTGTTCAGTTTATGTCCTAAATAAAATCGGACCGGACATGAACCAGACAAGATTTATATTCGTACAAATTTTGTTGTTCTAACTTGTGTTCAAAATGAAATTGGACGGACTTGTACATAAATTTTTCAGACACGGACGGACATTGCTATTTACATCAAATTTTATTTGTGAGTTTCCATCAGATATACTGAATTATAAGATATTAGAACGAATTCGAACGAACTCGGAACGAATAATATTTTTGCTCATATAAATTTTGTTTTCCTGGCTCGTGCCATAAATGAAAATCGAACGGACTCGGACGGACGTATTTCGGTTACGGACATGAACGGACATTGGACACTCATACAAAATTAACAACCTTGTCTTAACCTCACGGTCTCAAATTAGATTTCGTCTTTCGGTGCTCAAATAATTTTGCTTATCACTTGGCCTAGATGACTTCAAGCGAAGAGCATTATTTCAAAAGTTTGACCTCACGGTCTCAAATTAGATTTCGCCTCTCGACGCTCATTTCGCTTACCATTTAGCCTAGATGGCTTCAAGTGACGAGCGTGATTTCAGAAGTTTTGATCTCACGGAACTAGATTTCGTTTCTCGATGCTCAAACAATTTCGCTTACTACTTAGCCTAGATGGCTTTATGTGACGGGCATGATATCAAAAGTGTTGACTCTACGGTCTCAAATTAGATATTTCTTTTCAGCGCTCAAATAATTTCACTTACCACTTAGCTTAGATGGCTTCAAGCGGTGAGCATGATTTCGAAAGTTTTAATCTCACGGTCTCAAATTATATTTCGTCTCTCAGCGTTCAAACAATTTCACTTACAACTTAGACGAGATGGCTTCAAGTGAGGAGCATGATTTCAAAAGTTTTGACCTCACGGTCTTAAATTAGATTTTGTCTATCGACGCTTAAACAATTTTGCTTACACTTAGTGTAGATGGTTTCAAATGGCAAGCATAATTTTTAGAAGTTTCGACCCTACGGTCCAAACTAAATATTCGCTTTTCGGCTTTCAAAATCTTTAATATTCATCGCTTGACCTAAGTGATCGGCTTAGTCTTTGTCTCTGGGAATCAAATTTAGTCCGACCTTAAGCAAGATGGTTTGTTTTTCCAACTCAAGTTGAAGATTTGTTCTCTCGTTATTCCAGTTCCTCCATTCAGAATTAAGTGTCATGATCTCTTCCATGCAAATAGTGCAGACCGAGCCTGGAAGAAAATCAAGAAAAATGAACTAAACCCGTTTACATCAAGGTTCACTCCATATTTCATATATGAACTGAACTTTATGGGTATGTATTATGCCATAATTTCCCAACAGTACAAACAACGATTATATTCCTAAGAAAAGTTTTACACCCTCTAATTACATGTATTACAAGAATTATGTTGTTTTAATGTACGAGGACCGAGCGTAATAAGCTCGCACCGAGAGAACAATACCGTAGGCCAAAAGCAGCAGTCCATCAGCATGTCTGAAGCCCAAACCATTAATTTGCAGTGGCAAGAGTCAACGGCCAATGAGACAATGCACGGCGCAGATACAAGAGGCCACCTGCGTGGGAAACAAGTTACCAATCTACGCCCCCTAAGTGGCATCGTTAGATGTTCAGAACAAGCTCAAATCGCAGCCACTTAATAGGCCACTCCAGCAATCCAAGGAGAAGACTCTCTACCAATGGCGTTACGACATACTGGCTATAAATAGGCGGCAATCTCAAGGCGCAAGGGGCTTCTGGCACGGAAAAGAATTGAGACATAAAATAATATTTTACTTTCCTATATTAGAGCTCATTTACAAACCCAATAATGGTAGAAATGCATACACTCAATGTAACAAGTCTCTCTGCTAGATAAGAATGGTTAAATAAGAAAATGACAGTGGATATAGACACCTTCGGTTCAAACCACTATAAAAGTTTCGTTGTTATCTAATTTCCGCACTTTACCTTCTTTGCATTTGCTATCATGACCTTGTGGTCCAATATTTCGCAACCTAAGCGTGATTAAATCACATCTCGGTAATGTCTTCGTCCAACTAGCTTCCGGAGATATACCTTCGGACCTCGGTGTGCTGGTGGATGCGAAAATTTGCACTAACAGTCATCCTATCTCTTGGTCATCTAAGAAACAACATATAGTTGTTTGATCATCAATAGAAGCGGATTATCGATCAGAAGCCTACAATACAAATAATTTGATGTGCTCCCTTCTTACAGAACTTAGCATTACCCTTCCTACATAGCCTGTTATCTACCGTGACAATGGCGGTCTTCTTTATTTATGTTTTAATCCAGTTTTTCATCAACGTATTTTAGTTGACTATTACTTTATTCGAGAACAAATTCAATCAAGCGCTTTTTGTGTTATTCATGTTTTCTCCGTAGTTCAATCACGTACGCTCTTACCAAACCACCTCCAAGAACCCGATTTGATGAATGTAAATTAATTAAAGATTGACATCTCCTTCAAAGTTCCGTTATGTGGGAACATATTAGAGCTCATTAAATACATTAGGGAATCAATTACAATTTCAAAATTCAATTTTCAAATTTGAATTAATTTTCTTTACTCATTAATTAATTAATTACAATAAATATAAGTAATTATAATTAATTCCAATTAATATGAGCTAACGTTTATTCAAGTTAATTAGTTGATTTATTACAATTCATTAATGATATCAAATTTCAAATTATTCCATATGTTTGTGCGTATGAGTAAGATGCGAATCACATGAAAAAGGTAACCATACATGCTCTGTCACACATTTGGTATCAGAGCTAGGCTAATTCATGTATGCTTAACCATGTATGTTTGTAATTAATTATAATTAATGAATATTAAAGAGATCTAATTCAACTTTGAGAAGTAATTTTGAATGTAATTAATTCTTTAATGTATTCAATGAGCTCTAATAAGAAATACTTGGTTATGTTTTTTTTTCTCTCTTTTTTGGTTGACAATGCTTATGTCAATTCCAATATTTATTTTGTTTCTCCGTTAAGCAGAAAACAATTACTAATTACTTTATGTGACTTGGCGCATTCCGTATATGACTGCTATATTTAGCATTTGATAAGATTTATCTGAATTTGTTTGTTGATTTCTACACCTTGAATTAGCTGCTAAATATGAATATATCATTGCTATAAACATTATACTAGCTTTTTCATTTTCTCCATATGGATGCATCCTTGCTTCTATCTTCAATTATTACTTGCCCTTCTTCAATACAATATTGCTGATTTGTTTTTCTGTCAGTTAAAGACAGTTGCTCAAAATACCCAGATTTATTTGTTTTGATGCAGATTCTAGATTATGCACTTGGTCATAACGACTCTGCACTTTTTAGACGCGCACAGCTTAAAGCTCTGGTTTCCATCCATAGCAAAGAGGTATAAAAGTTTGGTGATTGTTTTCATTATACATTAATTCAATATCATCATTAATCATTGCCTGTTCTAAAAACTGACACTGTCGTTTTTACATTTTAGGAGGGTAAGGGTGGGGAACTCACTCACGACGAGACAACTATAATAAGTGGGGCACTGGATTTGACTGAAAAGGTACGGTTCAAAATGAAATTAAGGTATTTTCATCTTTGCAGCTTTAATCCGGTACTGAAATGTGCATCAGTACAGCAACACCAATACATGCTTCACGAAATCATAGAATTGTAGTGCAGCAATTCTTGTGTAAGCTGTTCTATTGCGGTTATCCATGCAGCCACATTCTTTTATTTGCTAGAATAAATGCCAGAAATAAATTTCATATTCATATATTGAGCATATATGAAGTGGGTGTTCTATAAATATTAGCTTATTAAGATGAGAAAATGTGTATTTGTTTGACAGAGTTCAGTAATAACTATTGACCATCAATGTTATGACTTTATTCTTCGTCAAGAGCTACTTGCCATGAACCTAGCTCTGATATCATGTCAAGAATCACTTACATAACACGCGCGCTTCCAAAAAAAAGAAGTTACTAAAAGCATAGTAGTCCCTTTAAAAAGTGCCAAAAGTTATATTAATATTCTATTGCAACTATACTCAGCAATCATAAGATACTTGGCTGTTGTTTTCGAACTATTGAATTAATGTCCATTTTTTTCTTAGACTGCTGAAGAAGCCATGACCCCAATTGAGTCAACATTCTCTTTGGATGTCAATTCAAAACTTGATTGGTAAGTATAAAATTATGTTTTAACATTTTATTTTTAGTTCTCGATTTCAATCTTGTTTTTTGTTGATGGTTTATCATTTGCATAAGCTTACGCAATGATGATTTGCTTTATATTGATCCTAATTTAAGGACAAATGCTTAATGCTGTTTCAATATTCAGTCAGTAAGAAAATAGTTATATACTACTTGCTTCTTTTTTTTGTACTCAGGGAAGCAATCGGCAAGATTCTTGCTCGAGGTCATAGCCGTGTTCCTGTCTATTCAGGAAATCCTAAAAACATTATTGGCCTTCTGCTGGTTTGTGTTTAATAACAGTTACACTCATTCCCAATTTATGCTGCAAAAATCTAATCTTGTTTATATTCTTTTATGCTTTATGACTTTTTGCAGGTCAAAAGCCTCCTTACTGTGCGGGCCGAGACAGAGACACCTGTTAGTGCTGTTTCCATTAGAAGAATTCCAAGGTTTCCTGTTTCACTGAACGAAATGGAAAAAATACATTTATGTTTCTAAATATCCATTTATGCATTGTAATTTTCACAGGGTCCCAGCAGATATGCCTTTATATGATATACTGAATGAATTTCAAAAAGGAAGTAGTCATATGGCGGCTGTGGTATGGCCTAAAGGAAAACCAAAGAGTACTCCACGAACTGATGTTAAGATACTGGAAGAAAATGAAGCGCATAACAAAGACTCTACATTAACACCATCTCTACTTACTAAAGCAGGAGAAAAGGCAGACAGCGTTATTGTTGATGTTGACAAACCACAAGGTAACGTCGGAAATAATCACACTTCTTTCCATCTTCATCATGCAGCCCAGCATGCACCAGAGGATATTGAAGATGGGGAGGTCATTGGTATCATCACTCTTGAGGATGTATTTGAAGAACTCTTACAAGTAAGCACGTTTTGTTTCTATAGATTGGTTTGATTAGCTATAGTTTTCTATGTATCATTCATCATCCAAGAATCCAGATAAATTAAACAACTTCTTGATTGTGTCTACAACATGGTTTGAGGTTTCGACTCAAACACCGAGATTCCGATCGTTTCATCCTGCTTTCAGCAGCGACCAAAATGAAATCAAACCAAAACTTCGGTTCAATAAAAAAAACCTATTAAAATTCAATTTTTATAGAATAAAAAAAAAGAATTAATTTGAGTTTCAAACATATAAATATTCGAAATTTTAACTTTGAAATGTGCGAAATCACAAAATGTATGAATAGTGTAACTAATAAAGTCAAGCACAAAGTAATAAATAAATATTTGTTAGTGTTATAAATATTGATAATTAATCAATATTGTTCATTTATACCTTTTTTTTCAGTTAGAGATAAATTACATATTTTGTTTCAATTAATTAAACAATCATATGTGTAATTATATGAAAAATAAATAATAAAATTCGAAATCAAAACTTGAACCGAAATTCCCGAAATTACGAATTAGATCGAAATTGTTAAAGTTACAAACTTCCAAAACCGAGATCTCGAACTTCGGTCTACAACGATAAGTTAATATTATATTTTTAAATTTTGCATTATATTGTATATCATTTTTAGCTGATGTGAATATTAGTGTCATTCGGTGTAAATTGTTGTTGATATTATGTATGCAATCCTCAGGAAGAAATAGTAGATGAAACAGATGAATATGTGGATGTGCATAAAAGGTACGTCATGTTGCCCAACATAAATCTTGTTATGTATATGTATTACGTCAACAAGTAGAGCACAACCGATGTTTCTGTATGTTGCAGGATACGTGTTGCTGCTGCAGCTGCTGCATCTTCTGTTGCACGAGCCCCATCATTAAGGCGGTTGACTGCTCAAAAGGCTGCAGTAAGTTTACATTACTCTCTCAAATTCAATTGGGTTTAATTTTTAAATAAAATTAAAATAAGATTTCAGTTGGTTTTGACAGTGATTTGATTATTATTTTGATGGCATGGATGCATAAGGGATACCCCCTCTTGAAATTCTGGTGTTAAATTACTAATTATTAGTATTTAATTGAAATTTATCACATATTTTGCAACTTAGCTTGGTTTTTCGATACATTAGAGGATTTAGAGCTTTGCCAGTTTTTTTCAAAAATATTAAAATCTTACGATTTAAATCTCATTTTAAATCGAATCTCTCCTATTACAATCCAATTCAAACTCTACTAATACCACAATGGAGAGATCATTCAATCCATACAAGCACATTCGATTTACTTATTTGGATTCACAGTTCCAATTGTAATGTTATCTAAACAAAACAAAAATGGAACAAGGGAAAAAAGGGTTTTAGGTTTAGCTGGTTTTGTTCAAACATCAAAATCAGTTTTCAAAGTGTGTACAAACATTGAATTATGGATCTTTTGAATTTAAGATTAACGGATTCAAATCCCGTTTCGGTTTAAAGTTTGAACTTTACAATTTATGATTAGAATCCCATTTTGAAAACCTCGCTCTACCCACTTAGGATTGACTCTAGTGCACTTCCAAATCCAAATTCTTCTATTATTTTTCCGACTTAGACTCTCCCACCACAATTCTAAAAGTGTTAACCATGTCCAGTTTCACTTTTACTTGTATCCGTCTCTTAACATCTAGTACAATTTAAGGAAACATCATCTTCCAATTAGATTAAGAATGACTGGATTTCTTGGCCTTTTGAAAATCCAATGGATGCAGTTTTTAATGTGTAAAAAAAAATTCAAACTATAATCTTTTATTATTTCTCACAGTTTCAAATATTCAGTTTTTGTTCCAAAATGTTATTAATGTCAACATCAACCCAAAAATTTGCACAAAAGACATCCATGAACACGTAAAAAGTTAATTTTATACAGTTCTCTTTATTAATCTAACTGTGAGATAAACATTTAATTCACGTCAATTAAGTTCATAACCACTACCTACTACCTATTCATAGAAAAATTGCTATCCAGCGTAAAATCACTGATTATTCTTGGAATTTATGAGAGATTTGACACTTGTAGGGACTGTCACCAAGCATATGTTTCTTAACATTACACGCCCACATGCACACGAGCATTATATAATATCCAACAATGATATATTATTCGTACATGCCGCTAAACCATTATGTTTTTGTCCCTATACTAATTTTTTTTTACTGGAAATCTAAGAGAATTAACTAAGTAGTTCAACTTTTTGATAGATAAGCTATATTAACTAGCAAAACTGCAACCATTTACTATAAATTTTGCTGTTTTCAGAACGATTTTGAAAGCATTATACATGGAGAGAGTTCTTTTTTTGGTTTTCTTGATCAAACACATTTAATGTGTATATAAATAAAATTATAATTTTGTTTTCTGTATTTGTTTCCACATTTTTTTCAGGTAGCTCAAAATAGACAAGGACAAGCTGTACTGAGAAAACCCACCGAAGGAGATCTAAACTCACCGCGAAATCAAGGAAATCTCTCGGAACCCCTCCTTGTGAAAAAGAAATAAAATTTATATGATCAAAAGATGAGTTCATACAGTGTCAAAAAACCCAAGGCCTTCCCTATATAAGTTTAAGTTTTGGAAGCAAATATACCGTTTATACACCTTTTGTACATGTAAAAACAAGCATTTTTATTCTCTTGTTTATTCGTTATGTAGAAATAATCGCTATTTGTGTAACATTTTTTGTTTTATTGCCAAAGAAGCAAAGATGTCTTCATAGGTTAGGTGTTGTAGAAATAAGCCTTATTTCTCGTATTTTTTATCATTAAAATTTGGGAGTCCGGAGATACATATAGCATGTTGTAATTGTGAGAAGTGGTAGAATATGGATAAGAAGCAATTGATTATTATGTTAGATTGACCACTTGTGATTGTGATTGAAGACACGATTTCACTATAGTTTACTTGCTTGTTTCGAACGAATTTTTTTTATCAAAATTTCATATGTTACAATAGCGACTGTTCATCGTACAACTTTTTTATATGATTGAATATAGATTAAATATTTAAACACTTGTATTGTTTTAGGGTTCAAAACTCGTAGAAGACAATACACATTCTTGTGCAAATTCACACCTAAGTAATTAAGCGAAAGGTTTTAATGGTTGATTATTCGGCATGACCTATTGAAGTGACAGCATGCCAAAACATTAATTTATCGGTAAGTAAAATTTTATATTTCTTAGCCAATATTTAATTCAATTCATTTAATATATTTTAATTGATAAATAATTATATTAGTTATATTAGCTCTGCATGTCTATTAAAGTAGATTATTATAATATTACATATGTTCTTATTATGATATATAATATTACATATGTTCCAATACTTACCAAGAAAGTTTATTAGATTCTAATAAGACTCCTACTAAATTTTACAACTCTTAAAAATTAAAAACCCTATATAAGAAGCGTGAATTTTGTATATTTCTCCAGTGAGTGTTAGGATTCATTTATGATGTTACTGCAACCTTCATGGTACTCAGCAAATTGTAATTTAGATAAATCGTAAACAGCACATTATTAGTTATAAACTTGTATATAACTCCCAACTATATTTTTTTGCTCTTAATCATATTTATCACCTTGAGAGTTCTCAACAAATTATAAAGTACATTAGACAATCATGACCCATCATTTCGTTATTGTCTAGGGAAACTTTTAAAATTTTGAGGATGCTCAACAAATTTGTAAAATCTTCTTACAAATGTAGAGAAAATATAAACATCACTTTAAATATTTTAGGCTTTAGGTTGCACAACAACCATAAGTATGTATAATACGCTATATATTGCAAACAATAAAGAGCAACATTATTTCAAATTCGTAATCTTAAAATAATTGAGCGTTATTGTCTTTAAGGAATAATGAGTATTCATAATATCGAATTGTTGAAGCCGGACTAGCCGCAGCGGAAGTTATGGGCGAATTTTAATTTTTTTACCCCATTGGATCTTTTATTTAGCCTATAAAGTCTAACTGAATTAGAGCATTTCTAAATTTCATTTAAATAAAACTATTTATTTTATTTAAATTAAAATATATTAAATATGAAATTAATTTTATTTGAATTAGTTTATACATAAATGTATCATATACATATACGTGTTAATGCATGTGTAACATAATAATCCATGAAATGTATAATATGCTCATATGTAGATGTTGGGATTTACATCGCAATAGACATATTAGCCCATTTTGTGTGTCATGTATGTTGTCCAAATATGTACATGTACATGTGTTACAAAATGCGCACACACACACATGTATGTATAAATATATTATATATAATATATGAACGTAAAACATTTATAAATAGATAAATATACATACAGAAAGAGAGAGAACAATTGTTAAAAATTATTTATAATTCAAAATTAACTTAGTTCTACAAACATAATAATTTTAGTATTTTAATTTGTATATATTATGAATAAAATAATATTTTCATCCATAAATAATTAACATAAAATAATCTATTGATGAAAATTCAAACTTTACAATTTTAGATAATCTAGGATCATAAAATAGAGGTTAAGAAAAATCTGAAGATTTTAAAAATTAAATTATTATTTTTAAAAATAAATACGTTGATTTCGACAATAATTATTTAATATAAAATAATATATTACTAGAAGTTCAAAATTAAAAATTTCAAAAATTCTAGGATCATGAATGAAAGTTTAGAATTTTTTTTAAGAATTTATCAATTAAATTATTATTTTTAATAAATCATAAACAGTTTTTCCAAAATAATATCAATTATTAAAAATAATAAACTTTATTGAAAATTTCCTAAATTTTTTCTATATGTTTCTAAAATGATATATATTTTTTAAAAACATAAAATTGAATTTTTAATGTAATAATTGGTTTATATATAATAAACAATTCAAATTTCAATAAATGTTAATTTAAAAATACGAATATATGTATGATAATCAATTTTCGAATTTTTAAATTCATATTATATATAAATAAATGTGCTATAATTTTTAAATCATATATATATATATATATACCTTATATATGCATATATGCTATTCTGAGAGAGAAATATACACTAAAACATACATACATACATACATACACATATATATATATGAATTTATTAATAAATATATATAAAACAATTATTAATGAAAAAATTGATTTTGTACAGTAAACAACATTTGTCAATATATAAATCAAATAGTATAATAAATAAACTATGCACATAACCAAACTGATTTGGGACAACTACATCTACTTACAAAATCTCATCTAACTAAACATATAGTAGCAAATATATTTTAACGGATATGAAATTTCTCATTATAGGACCATAGAATATAATTTAGTTACTGTAATATGAATTAAAATTACCAATTTAATGATGCCTTTGAATCAACGGTGAAGTAACGACTTCCCTTCCTTTTACTGTTCTTGATTCGCCAGATTGCAAGTCCGGAATCACCGACCTCTAACTATTGAATTGTATTATTTTAATTTGAAATATATTTGATAATTTTGAAGTGTATTAAGAGCTATGTTTTAACCAGCAATATAGAAGGCAATGACGGGCAAAAAAGGTTAGTAATTATATATATATATGTGTGTGTGCGCGCACGCACATGTGTATAGTGTTGTATTAGAGAGAAACAAGGAAAACCTTTTTACCTATTCTCACTAGATCTCAACCCATTATATCCAAGCCAATTCCTTACATTTTAGCCACCCCTAGACCTTTCTAAAATCGAAATTTTTCAGCCTAATGATGGACCTTAAAACCATCTGAGCCTAAGCCAAAATACTATGCAATTAAATCTATTTTAATCACTAGTCGATATTGTATACCGATCGATATACTTGTAACTGTTATAAATATATATAACACTATTCATTCTCAAATCATACTCAAATTTTATAATTAATATTTTATAAATATTAATTAATTTAATTAATTTATAACAATTATAAGCTAATTAAATCGTTTGGTCTTAAGGGAATTCATCATTTCGGCTGTGTAACTCTTGGTTGTAAATTTGGTCAGGGATTAACATCGAACTATTCTAATGTTAACGTTCACATGTCACTTAGCAAGTGGTGTGGAATTATGGCCAATTCTTCGCTTACCCATTTTCGTTAAAATCCAATTTTAGTTCAATTACCGTTACCCTGTTGTGACATTTGTTTACATCAATTCTCTTTGTCAAAACTATATCAGTTTGGACTTACGAAATTTGGTAATGGTCAAAATTCCAACCTCATTCACATTCAATTTTATAATCCAAATACAAAATCCTTGGTTCAATAATAATAATTATTATTAACCGAAATGCTCTAGCCAGCAACTTTGGCTTTGAGTTGACTTGAGTTGACTGTGATACTAACTACATATAAATGAGGAGACGAATCCTCTCTTGAATAGTGCTTCACTTCCAATACTTCCACTTGACCCAACTATAGTCACTCGTTAGACGCCATGCAATGATTTGGCTATAATCAAACCAGAGCTTTCATATTGAAGATCCATAGTATTCTCAAGTCGAGAGAACTGTGTAAATCGGTCACATTGATATTTTCTGTTTGACCTCGGTTATATTAGCCAACAGAAAACAAACGAGTGAGTCGTTTCATAGTTATCCAATAACTATTAGTATGTAACCCCTAGGTGCCTCCAGCAGTCATGAGCAATACATTGCTCTAAATTTGGAGAGCGTTACGTACTCCAATCTCAACAGATACATCGATATCCAATCTCGATGCACCTTGACTAGGAATATTTAAACTGGTATATTTGTTTCATTGTGATAAATTACTCACCGTTACAGCACTTTGTAACTACTATCATAAAATACACCATTTATGGATTTTTCTAATAAATATACTTTTAATTAAGTTAATTAATTAATATAATCACATTATATCATATATATAATAGGAAGAAAATACCTTTTATTTCGAACAAGATTGGTCAATGAGTTAGATATATGTAACAAATTACATGATTGCCCCTGGGGCATACCCCTAACTCTATCAATCTTCCACTTGCACTTGAGGTCAATTATGGAATCTAATTCCATCTTCTCCAATTAGTTTTCTCAAAACCAATTAGGTCAGTCCCTTAGTGAATGTGTATGCTATTATGTTTTAATTATCTACTTCGTCGATTAACTATTTCTGACACTAATAAACCGCCTTTATCATGTGGAATGATTCAAAGTATGTCTTTGGACTTCTAGTGAGCTTTGAGTTCTATCATGACCAATTTCATAACATTGTTATCTTATAACAATAATATGGGATTCTCAACATTTGGAATCACCTTTGGCTCAATTATAAATTTGTGTGTATATATATATATATATATATATGGTTTATTGCAGTGCTATACAAGTTAATGTTCTCAACATTTCGTTGAATCAACCACAATCACTTTTATTCTGAAACATTTTCAAATTAAAGATTTTAACTTGAGTTTTATCATTGACATGTTATACTCAATATCACTTATAAAAGTTTGTTTCCAAACGTTCCACTATAACGAGTTCGTTGTTTCTATAAGCAATTCTCTAGTATTTCATAAATACGCGAGAACACCTCAAACAACCATTTAGTGATATCAATTTGGATTTTATATTTGCTCCATGTATCAAATACATGAACAAAACACAATATCATACGCAACATTATCTGTAAGATAGTTCCTATTGCTAACGCATAAGGAATCGAACTTACATGTTCTCCTTTTAGTAAGGTGCTTTTGTATATCGTTTTGGGATAATCCCTGTATCTTTTATGCCCACTATAAAATACATCATTTACAATCCAAAATTGAATATTAAAACAACTAAAGTTGAGTTTAATACAAGCATATTGTTAAAATCAACAATGTGTTTTTTTACTTATAGTTTAGAAATATCAGTGTACCTTTTAACGTTCTTTCTTATGAACACAGACCTCCACTGCACTTTGATTAAAAATCAAACTATTTGATATTTCTATCAAAATACTTATTCAATCTTGATGCCTATAAAATGTGACATTCGTATCATTTCTTGGATCATATCCAAAGACTCCCAAACCCAATTTCGCTCCCAATGACTTCGAGGCATTTTTGGTTAATATGTGTAAATAGCTTACTCTAAATCATTATTTAAAATTTTCTATTTCAATACATAAGTACCAAACACTAAGTCTCATCGAGCGATAATTTTATGAGTAAATCTGAATTAACTTGAGAATGTTGATTACCGAACCTGTTATGCTAATTTCAACAATTGAAATTTGCAATATTATTCTTATCAACATTGCTCATTTAATTCCAACCACAATAGTCTTTCCAATAAAGACATAATCTTGGCCGATGAATCACATCTCTTTGATTATGACCACCAAAATCATATTTTATAGCGTACTTAGAATTCTTCCAGATTTTCGCATCATACCATATAGAGTCAACATCTTAATGGTCTAATTGAACAACCGAGGGTAATGTATATTTTTGACATTAATAAGAAACTCATAGTTTCCCTTCGATGTACGAGAATACATATTAGACATTCTAATGCTAGTGTTCATTTAGGTTAGTTAATTTCACTTCATCTCATATAATAAGTTCTATCTTTGGATCGGATCCAATTTCATTTAACTACCAAAAATTTCTCAAAGAAATTCCTTCACAATAAAGTTGATATATCTTAAAAACAACGGTTGTTTCTTAGTGCAAATAGATCAGGATTCATAAACACTTTATGAATCTTTTATTTATAAAATTGATTTTAGTTTACAAAAATTATGTTTAAAACATAAATATGTCATTTGATGACAGACCTTTCCAAAAAACTTTTTGAAGATTCATACAAGATCCCTCATGATCAATTATTACATGCAATCTTTCGACTCATACAACCTGCCAACTCCTTGGCCTAGGATATGTTGGGTTTTCTTACAAACCCTTATCTTGTATGGTTTTGCAAACTGTTTTTTAGATGAAACAATATCAACCTTGTGTACTACTCTTAAGTACATGACCTTATAGAAAGAAACTAACTCAACATCACTCATAATTAATCGTAAATTATCTAGCAATGTCTGATTACTCCTTATCGATGCATCATTATGTATTACATGGAGGAGCGACTTATGAGATTGAATCTATATTCATTTTTAGGTATATTTGGAACTCTTTCCAATATACTCACTTATTCGACCACATCAAATCATTTTATTCTATTGCTTGTTATTTATTTTCCTTTTATATTCTATGATTTAATCATAAATTTACTACATGTGTATCTAATACACATGTTCATGTTGGTAATAAATCATCGATGAATATAACAAAGTACGTGGAACCCTTTTGGTATTAGTAGACTATGATTGCATACATCAATATGTATTAATTCCAAGAGTTCATTAACTATTGGGTGCATAGATATTAATTGTTTGAGATATAATTAAAATGTATCACATGATTCATAATCATATAGTAAAATTATTTCTCAAAACTACGGTTTAGTCTATGATTCCAAAATAGCTGTAAATAATATTTGACGCATATGTATTTTTGTTGCATCACTTTTACTATGAAAACAATTCCATGATATAGTTCTATTTAATATTGAATATTCATAATACTCATATTAAGATATAGTTATATCTATTTTTCAATCAATCCCAAAAATAAGCATTGTTTCACAAATAATGTTTGGTACATTTTACGAAAACAATTTTTGTAATTTGATGCAATCATTAGGTGCCATATGGCATTATCCCACTATTTCCGCCATTAATATAATAGCATACTAAATTTAAAGGTCCGCCATTCACTTAATATTGTTAATATTGTATACTTATTTCATATGCTGCAACTAGTTTACAGTGAAGAGTTCTTTAATCAAATATCTTGAACTCAAAGAAATAAATGTTATAGAAAACAAATTTCTATATGAAAATACATTTCGGAATAAACATCATATTTCATATTCCAATGTTAAACATCAATTATTATTACGATTCTTGTTTCTAATGTTTCTCTGTGAAGCAGAAGTGACTATTTATACTCTTCATTCCAACTTTACCTTAAATTACATCTATTCTTATACATTCATTTTTCTTTCAAATGGTCAAACTATTCAAAGGAAAACCTTACTACAATATCATAACAAACTTTTTACAAAAAGCATTCGATTATACTTAACATTTAAGACATTAAATATGTTGCACTTTATGTAAACTGATCAAGCTGACATTTCAGCGATCGATTTCTTAAATGTATCTCATAGTATATGGTCTTGTGCTATATTAACATAATATAATCCTTTTGAAACCATTCAAGTTGAATACATGATCTTAAAATACTATTTATTGGCTTACTTCGAATGAACTAACTTCATCAAAATATTGTACCACACAAACTATGACTGTTCACCATATAACAATTATATGTGAAAGTACATGGATCAAATATCCATAGTCTTAAATTGCATTTAGATTTCAAAAACTCACAAAATGCAATACACGGTCTAAACCAAATAAACATATAAGTAACCAACTTATGAACGTATTAAGTAGTTGAAATTAGGAACTTGCATGGGTATAGAAACATTATATAACATGCAATTGGAATTATTAATAAGTATATATTATATTTCTATTTGTCAACTTTCAATTCAGTTTGTTTATATATGTCAACTGAAAATCATATTAAATGCACAATTTTATCATTGTAGATAATTATAACATAATATAGCATATGTTCTTACAATATTAGAAAGGTTAAATGTTACCATTTTATTTTTCTAATAAGGCTCTCACTAGTCTTTTATATTTTACCAAACCCAAAGATGAAACATAGAAGTCTTACAACTTCATTAGTGGGTGTTAGGACTTGTTTGTTTTGGTATTCTGGCCTAGTTTGCTCAACAAATCATAGTCCCAAAAATGATGGATAACTCCTTATCGATTGTATCATATACAATGCATAACGCATTTTTCCTTGTTCTAATCTCATTTCGACCTTGAGTTTACTCAACAAATCGAAAGAGATTATTCAATCATACTTACCATATCGTGATGGTCTAAGTATAATATATGTACTTTGAATTTTCTCAACAAATACATATAGTTGTCTTACCTCATCTGTTTAATATATTAATAATGTTATGCATAACATCCCTAGCTTGAGTTTTCTCAACAACTAAGGAGTACGTGAGTAATTTATTAATATATATATGTATGTATATATATATAAGTTTATATATATATATATATATATGGTAGACAACAACATTATGTCGAAGATTCATAATCTTCAATATATATAGTAAGTGATATCGACTTACATAATAATATATTTCTTATGAAATACCCCATCGATTCAAGTGTCAGATACATCAGAAATAACGGTATATGTATATTTACATATGTATTTATTTCTCAAGTCTATTTGGGTTTCATTAAAGTTCTACATTTAGTTTATACACATACATTATAAGTTTTATTGTTATATAACTTTTATATTTCATATTACTTATATGTAGTCTTAGTATAATATATCATTAATTAAAGCTTACCTAAATCGATAACCTCTTTAATTTATTTTAAATTAGTATTCCAATATAACTTTTATATTGGACATATCCATTATAACATTTATCGTGTATACTATAACCTTTATAGTGTAACACACATCTGTCACATATATGTGTATTTTATTTAATTAAATAACCTTTAATTAATTTATTAAATTAAACAATTTTTATTAAAATTTACTAATTTCAAAATTTATCTTGTATACATACATGAACACTTATGTTATCTTAAACATTTTAAAATAACATATCATATATCAACATATGTAATACATGCATATATGCATTAATCAATTAACATATTTAATTAATTTATTTTATTAATCTTATTAATAAATTTAAAATTTGAAATTATTATACAAATATTTTCAAACATTTTGAGAATATCATTACCCTTTCAAACATTTTGAAAACTTATATAGTATTATAATTTTTATAATAAATATGTTTTATTTCAAATTTAATAAATTTAAAATCTTTAACATTAATTTTTAAAACTATTTTGAAAATTAGCCTAAGGCCCAAATTAATTGTGCCTTTCTATTAGGAGCAACCTTTGGACTCACTTTACCTTTCGGGCCAGGTCGGTAACCAGGTAGGACAGGGTACTTGATTACCCAATTCCAATCCTAAACATTATCTTTCTAGACACCATACTAAGTGGGCAAGCTTAATTAGTTAATCCTAATATGAATAATTTAGACTGCATAGGCTATTGGGCTCTGATACCATTGTTGGAACTGGACTAGTCCGCAGCGGAAATTATGGGTGAATTTTATTTTTTTACCATATTGGATCTTCTATTAGGCCTATGAAGTCTAACTCAATTAGGACATTTCAAAATTTCATTTAAATAAAATCATTTATTTTATTTAAGTTCAAATATATTATGATATGAAATTAATTTTACTTGATTTTGTTTATACATAAATATGTCATATACATATATGTGTGAGTGCATGTGTAATATAATAATCCGTGAAAGGTATAATATGCCCATATGTAGATGTTGGGATATACATCATAACAGACATCTTAGCTCATTTTGTATGTCATGTATATTATCTAAATATGTGCATGTATATGTGTTACAAAATACACACACACACGTATGTATAAATATATTATACATAATATATGGACATAAAACACACACACACACACACACATATAGAAAGAGAGAGGGAGAAGAATTATTAAAAAATATTTATATATTCAAAATTAACTTAGTTCTGCAGACATAATAATTTTATTATTTTAATTTGTATATATTATGAATAAAATAATGTTTTAATCCGTAAATAATTAATATAAAATAATCTTTGATGAAAATGGAAATTTTAGAATTTTTTAAAATCTAGGATCGTAAAATAGAGCTTAGGAAAAATCTAAAGATTTTTCAATGTTGAAATATTATTTTTTAAAATAAATACATTGATTTCGAAAATAATTATTTAATATAAAATAATATATTATTAAAAATTAAAATTTAAAATTTTATAAATTTTAGGATCATGAGTGAAAGGTTGTGAAATTTTTTGAAGGGTTTTCCAATTAAATTATTGTTTTTAATAAATCATAATCATTTTTTCCAAAATAATATTAATTATTAAAAATAATAATTATTAAAAAATTCCTAATTTTTTTATATAAGTTTCTGAAATGATATAGTATTTTAAAAAATATAAAAATATATTCTTAATGTAACAATTACTTTATATATAATAAACAATTCAAAAATTCAATAAATGTTAATTTAAAAATATGAATATTTGTATGATAATTAATTTTTGAATTTTTGAATTCACATTATATATAAATAAATGTACTAAATTTTTTAATTCACATATGTACCTTATATATGCATATATGCTATTATGAGAGAGAAATATACACTAATATATATATATATATATATATATATATATGTGTGTGTGTGTGTGTGTGTGTGTGTATGTATATATACGAATTTATTAATAAATATATAAAAAATAATTATTAATGAAAAAAATTGATTTTGTACAGTAAACAACATTTGTCAATATATTAATCGAATAGTATAACAAACAAATTATCCACGTAACCAAACTGATTTGTGACAACTACATCTACTTACAAAATCTCACCTAACTAAACATATAGTAGCAACATATTTAAACAGATATGAAATTGCTTATTATAGGATCATAGAATATAATTTAATTACTATAATATGAATTAAATTTACCAATTTAATGATTCATTTAAATCCACGTTGAAGCAATGACTTCCCTTTCTTTTACTGTTCTTGATTCGTCGGATTGCAAGTTCGGAATCACCGACCTCTAACTATCAAATAATATTATTTTAATTTGAAATATATTTGAGAATTTTGGAGTGGATTGAGAGTTATTTTTTAACCAACAATGTAGAAGGTAATGGTAGCCAAAAAAGGTTAGTAATTATTTTTAGAGACACACACACACATACACACATATAAGGTTGTATTAGAAAGAAACTGGGAAAACCTTTTTATTCATTCTCACTTGATCTCAACCCATTATCTCCAACCCAATTCTCCATGTTTTAGCCATCCTTAGACCTTCTTAAAACCGAAATTTTGCAGCCCTAATGATGGGTCTTAAACCCATCTAGCCCAAGCCAAAATACTATGCAATTAAATCTAATTTAATCGCTTGTCGATCTTGTATATCGATCGATATATTTATAACTGTTATAAATATATATAACATTATTTATTTCTCAAATCATATTCAAATTTTATAATTAATATTTCATAAATATTAATTTAATTAATTTATAACAATTATAAACTAATTAAATCGTTCGGTCTTAAGGGAATTCATCATTTCGGCCGTGTAACTCTTGAGTGTAGATTTGGTCAGCGATTAACATCAAAGTATTATAATGCTAACGTTCTCACGTCACTTATCAGGTGGTGTGACATTATGTCCAAATTTATTGTTTACTCATTTTTGATAAAATCCAATTTTTGTTTAATAAGCGTTACCTGGTTGTGATATTTGTTTAGACCAATTCTCTTCGTCAAAACTATCACTTTGGACTTATGAAATTTGGTAATGGTAAAACTTCCAACCTAATCCACATTCAAATTTATAGTCCATATATAAAATCCTTGGTTCAATAATAACAATTATTATTAACTGAAATGCTCTAGCAAGAGACTTTGACTTTTAGTTGACTATGATTCTAACCGCATATAACCGAGGAGATGAATCCTCTCTTGAATAATGCTTCACTTCCAATACTTCCACTCGACCCAACTATTCACTCAATGGACGCTATGCCATAATTTGGCTATAATCAAAGCGAAGCTTTCATATTGAAGATCTACAGTATTCTCGAGTCGAGATAAATCAGTCACATCGATATTTTCTATTTGATCTTAGTTATATTAATCAACAGAAAACTATCGAGTGAGTCATTCCATGGTTATCCAATAACTATTAGTACATAACCCCTAGGTGCCCCCAGCAGTCATGAGTAATAAATTGCCCAACATTTGGAGAGCATTACGTAGTCCAGTCTCAACGGATACATCGATATCCAGTTTTGATGCATCTTGACTAGGAACAATTTAAATGGTATATTTGTTTCGTTGTGATAAATTACTCATGGTTATAACACTTTGTAACTACTATCATAAAATATACCATTTATGGATTTTTCTATTAAATACACTTTTAATTAAGTTAATTAACTAATATAATCACATTATATCAATTATATAATAGGAAGAAAATATCTTTTATTTCGAACAAGATTGGTCAACGAGTTAGATATATGTAACAACTTACATAATTGCCCCTAGGACATACCCTTAACTCTATCACGAATGACATCTTTTGTCATTAGACACACACGTGTATTTATTCCTTATAACATTTATGGGTTTTGTTTCAATTTTAACTTTTAAATCATATTTTTATGTTATATACAATATAGGATTTTCTTTTTATCATAACAATTGTAATATATATTTAATCTTATATTTATGTGTGTGTATGTGTGTTTGTGTATATGTGTGTGTGTGTATTATTTGTCAACAATTACTTAATATTACAACTTTATTGTAACCTTTAATAAACTTTAGCATTTATTGCTCATTTTTGTGACGACCCGGAATTTTTCGAGCAATTAAAATCGGAATATTTAATAGATTTTAAATATTTAATATTTAAATATTAACTTAAATTCAAATATCACGATTATTTGATGATTAAATTATTAAATTAAATAATTTGAGTTTGGAAAAAAAAATTTTAAATCTGGAATTTTTACGCCTGTTAAAAATAATTTGACGGCTTATAAAAGTTATATTGATAATACTAAAGAGAATAGAAGTGTTGAAATCAAATTTAAGAATGGTTTGTTAAGTTTTGAAATTTAATATCGTTTAAATTGAATTTAAGAATAGCATTCCGAGGCGCAGTCGCGGATTTCGACGAAACTAGTTCCGTTGGGTCCGTAATATTGAATTATTGTCGAATTTCAAATTTCGTAGCATTCGGCGTTATCTTGTGATCGTACGAGATAAAAATGCCTAGAAAATAATTAATCATTTTAATTTAAATATTCTACATCATCTCACCTGTCAAAATCTTTTCACTTCAGCCACCCTGTATCTTCTTTGCCGACCTATTCCACTCTATCTTCTGAAGCAAGCCGACAACTCCCTTACTTATGTCGCATTGCTTTCTTATTTCCTCAGTTCCCCAACAATAAATTCATGGCCGATCTAAATTATTCTTCTCGTCTCCTCCATGTTCTAATTCAACCGAAAATACCGTTTCTTTCCCCTTTCTTAAGTCAAGACCGAGCCTTTCCATTTCGTATCCTTTGCTCGTAAAAATGGCCGCATCCTTCTGCGTAAATGAAATCGAAAACCACTTACTTCCTGTTCGAAATCGAGGTCACAAATTAAAAAAAATTAAAAATTAAAAAAAAAAGAGAGAGTGATTGAATTCTGTCGCGAGAGCTGGAAGGAGGGGAGGTCATCGCGGCATGTCGAATCGCGCGCACAAGGGTACGACGGCGCTTGCGATGGTCAACGGTGGGAGGCTCGTTCGATTTGACTTAGGGTTTTGCGATGGGCGACGACCTGAAACGCGTACGCGTGTGGTGGCGATTGCGAGTAATTTTTGTTGCGTGGGAAGGTCAGGTAGGTGGCGAACTCTACGCCGTCGTTGGTCGCTGTGGTGAAGGCTACGATGGCGATTGGGTTGCATTAGGCGGCGATGGCGTTCACATCGCGTGGCCAGAGGGAGGGGGTCGAGTTGCGAGTGTAGAAGCAGGAGTTGAGCTCGAAGTTCTTCAGATTGTTAGAAGGTAATTTCGTATATTAGTTTACTAATTTAGTTAATTATACCGATAGTTATTTTAAATATAAAAACTAGAGTTGTAAACTGTTTATACAGGAAAGTAGAAGATTTAAAATGCTGGAAATTTTATAGGATTAGATTTTTGAAAATATATATATAGTTTTGGTATATATGTTACTTAAAAAGGAAATTAAATGTCAATATATACATTTAAAATTTACAAATTTATTTTGAACAATGTGTTAAGATAATGAATTTGTGTAACTGGTGAATTGATTATTTTAGTTACTAGGATAATTTAGTAAAAGAAAAATTTGTTTAAATGGAACCTTTGATTGATTAAATTATTAAAATGGCAATTGATTATTCAATTAATTTGAATATTAATAAACTGTATAAAATGTTTATACAAGGTCTAAAATCGAGGGACAAGCTGGTTTGGAAATGGATAGTAAACGAAAATCAAAGGTGAGTTAATCTCACTCAGTTAAATTTAAATTTATATGATTAAATTTAAATAATTGTTTGAATGGTTGAAATTGATTGATGTGTTATAGTATGTTATATTCTGGAAATTGGCATATTATTGTGCTAACATCTTTGGATGCAGGGAAAACAGGTTGGAGGGATCCAACTAGACCCCTCGAAATTATTTAGATTTCTGAATTTTCTATGTTGTGAATATTTGATATCCCGTGATGATTTTATGAATAATTGAAGCATTTAATGGTATGGTTTGATTGAATACCTCAGTAAAATAAATTATCAAATTCCTAAAATTTTATTTTCGAAAGAAATAAAAGAGTAAATTTTTAAGTAAAATAATTCTAGTAAATTGGAATAAATTAATAATGAATTGAAAATAAAATAAATAAAAGTGATTGCAAAACTCTAACAAATTTGGAGTAAGAGGAATTTGAATTATTAGGGGTAATAATAAATAGTAAAGCTTAAGTGATATTATTTGAATGAATAAAGAATTTATTTTAAATGAGATTTTGGAAATTTTAATCTGGATTATCAGGTAAAATAAAATATCGGTGGATATTTTAAATATGAATTCAAAGTGGAAATTTATAAAGGAATGGAAATTCGTTTAAAAATAAATAGTGATTCATTTTTAAAGATGTGAAAGAGAAGAGTATTTTCACTGGATAGCCAAGTACGATTTTCAAGCAATTTTAAATATAAGTTAGAGGTTTAATGTTGTTTTTAAAAAAAACATATCTTAGAAAATTTATTATTTTTAAATGTTTAAATTCTAAAATAAATATTTTTCAAAACTATTATCGTAGTAATTATTAAATGACTTGGTATTTGTTTTTAAAGAAAATCTAGTTTTATATTTTAATAAAAGTAGCCTTATTTATTAAATATTCCTAGAGTATATAATTTAATTAAGTATTAAAGTAGTTTCAAATTTTTAAGGCTATGAATATATTTTATAACTAAGCGCTTTTAGATTACTTTAAGGCTAAAAGTATTTTATACTTGGCGTTTCAGTGGAAATAAATATTGTGAAATTATTCCGGGAAAGGAATATGTTTGAAACTGTTTTCAAACGGAGTTGAAAAGTGAAAATATATCTTGGGAAGATATTTTTTTGAGATAAATAAATAATTTGGGAAATTATTTATTGTTTGATGGATGTTTGTGAATATAAATTGATAGTTAAATCACCGACTTGATAAATGCGTTGATCGTTTCGAAGAGACCGGGACCAAGATTTATTTCTCGAAAACCACTTCGATCCGGTTTGTATGTTTTCGTGAAAAACGATTTTGGATTCAAAGATGGAGCGGTGAAGTGCAAGGTCTAATCGCTACTAATCCTGAGGATATTTCCAAAATGGATGTAGTAGGAATAGTGCCTTTGGTTCCGTTCGAAACCGGGACGGACTTGTATGGATGAATGCTTGCGAAACATTGTCAGGTGGACGATGGGCATTCTAAGGGATATATTCTAAAAAGGCAACGCTTAGCCTCAAGCCTCATCAAATGGGAATGACTGAAAATCAGGGGTTATGCAGCAAGGCTAGGTGGGTAGCACCTAAGCAGGGTGAGGTCATTCCTGTCTAGATGTCCCTTTTTATTTCGGCTTAGTGGGCGGTTGCTGATCCCAACTGCGGGGTGATCTCACTCTGGATTATCCAGTAAGGGGTATTCCCAGCCTTGTGTTGCAAGGGAGCGGGCATACTCCTCGGTACGGTGATCTAGGCCCCGTACTGTGACAGGTGGTACCCCAGTGCCTAGTCATTAGTTGGAAATCCATTCTCCCTACGAGCCTTGTACGAGTTTTGTTTGTATTACCCACTCTGTGGCTAGTAGCTGGAATTTAATGAATGCAACAATTTCGGCTATTTTATAAGTATTTGTATATAGACCCTATTATAATATCAGAGGAGTTCTATAAAAATTGTTTTAGCTATCGTAAGGTAAAAACCCAACATGTTTATTTGTGGCGTAGTCTTACGTGATGCTTTTGTTTTCAAAGGATTTTGAAACTTTAATAATCAATTGGGTGTGATTTTCTCACGCTGGTAATCCAGACTGACTCGGGTGTTATTTAACTGTAATGCTCAGGTCAGACCGAGTATTATAGGATACAGGATTTGATGCTGTGGTGCCCAGGAGACAAGCTGGACGTTACGTACTCTCGTACTTATTCGTATATTTTTTTCCGCTATGTTGAATTGTTGTGTATCCATTTGTATGATATTGATGTTGAGCTGTGATTGATGTACTCTGATGGTGTAATATATAAACAAAGATATTTGATTTTGTGTAAAGATATGTTAATATTTATTATATTTTATTCCGCTGCGATGGTTAGATTCTGTTGTTGTTTTCTATTTTCCTCTTCTACCTCTTCTTCTTTAATCAAAACGGTTCGTATTTCTGTGCAACTTGAGTTGATTGTTGTAGAATAGTGTTGACTCAAGGGGTACGGATTGGCGGGCTGTTACAGTTGGTATCAGAGCTTAGTTGGTGATAACCTTGGCTCTGGTGGGAATTACTCAATTAAAATAGAGTCTGTAGTACTCTATAATGAGTTTGAGCATATTAATAGATATGAGCGCGTATTTGTTAGTGAATATAAATTGTTTTAATATTGCGTTGATTGATTTATTGAGTGGCATATGAACCTTCGTCGACACAGTCTGCGCAACTGTATTGAAGGGGTTTCTAAACACTTGAATAGAACAATTGACACGATATTGTTTTAAATGAGGGTAAATGAAATAACTTTATTTTGATATAAAGAAAAGTTTTTGAAAACTATTTAGCTAATATATGGTTGCTTGGATGTTAAGTGGATGTTAGGAATGATGATATTTAAAGTATTATCATTGTTAAGTGAAAATTTAACTAGAAATTAAAATATAACTAAAGTTTAAGGAAATAAATTCATTATAAAATGGAATTTATAAATATGAATTATAAAGGTAATGTATGAATTGGAATACAATCGAATGGAAATTTTTATAAGCATAAATTGTACAAATGAATTATAGTTAAAATTTATTTAAGCAGGATTTGGAAATTTAAAATCTCAGAGATTTTGGAAGTATTGGTCGAAGTATTTGAAGATAAATAATAACATTATTGTTTTAGAGGTATTTCTGAAAGGAAATGTGTTTTAAATGAATTTTGAAAGGGAAATAGCATTGAAATCACTTGGATTATTGGAAAATAATCCCGATGATGACGGCTGCATCAGCAGTATTCATTTTCGAATTTCTAAGTGACGGATTGCTGCCAAAAATTGATTTATTCAGAAAAACCTGTTTGTTTTTGAAATTTCAAAGGAAATTTGTTGGAAATAAAAACCAGGATTGGTTTAATTTTTGAGAAATGTGATTTGAGATGTTGGAGATTTTAAAATATTTTGAAACCAAAAGCCGGTGTTTTTAAATTCCTGGTGAGTTGGGTTATAAGCTTATAAGTTAAGATGATTTTTAAATCAGGAAGGAAAAATAAGCTTTGAATGTTGGAATTTAAATTTAAAGTAAAAGTTAAAAATGGAATTAACTTGGATTGGGGAATAAAATTTAACTGGATTGAAATAAATTGGATAGGCTGAAAATAATACCCAGTTGTATTCGAATTAAGTTTCGAATTGAGATTAAATAAATCTGAGTTTAAATAAAATTAAATTAGAATAAGAATTCAATTGAGTTATTGGATGGAATGAATTGAAAAAAAAAAAAATTAGAACCACTTGTAAAAGGATTAAAAATGCATGGAATAAAATATGCTTGAGTTATAAATAAGCGTAAGGCTTGAGTTAAGAATGAAAGAAGAATATAATCGAGCCTATAATGAATGGAATTGTGAAAATAATAAATTAATTAATGAAATGTGTAAATGGAGTTCAATGTAGTTAAATAGAAGATGAATTGTAAGCTAATAATGAAGATTGGAAATAAAACTCAAGTTATAAATCCAATTCGACTTAAATTGTTAGTGAAGTAAATGTAATTGAACCGTGAGTTCATAAAATTGAGTGGTAAATTGAGAATGGATAGAGGATTCAGAACTTGGGTTATTAATTTAAATCTAACTTGAAGTTTACAAATTTAATATAATTGGAAAGGTATCGAATAAAAATGAAATTGGATTAAAATAATAATGGTTTGTATTGCAAATAAAATCCAAATAAGTGAAGATAAATTGGAAATAGCCATGTAATAAATTGGATGAACTGAATTTGGAAAGTTAAATTTTATAATAGCTAATCAAATGAAATTGTAAATTTTAAAATGAGATTTAACTAAAATAGAATTAATTTGAATGGAAGAGAAAGATTTACTTGAAACAAAATGAGCTTAAGTATAAATTGGAGTGAATAAATTTAAGCTAAAAGATGGAAAGGAGTTGAATTAAATTCAACTTAAAATTAAGTTTAATAATAGTGGATTGGATTTAAATCAAGTAAAAATGGATTTTAATTGAAGTAAAATTCGGTGAGTTGCCGATAATATTTAATGGATTGAAAATTCTTAAATAAATAATTGTAAACCATTTAAAATGTTAAGGAATTGAAATAACTTGGAGACAATATTAACAATTGAATGTTTTCAAGTTTAATAGAATAGTTTTAAATGAAACGCTAATGATTTGGGTTGAGAATAAAATTTAACTAGAATGTGTCAAGCTAAATAAATGATTGTGAATGAATTAAAATAAAAGGGAAATTAAGTTGGTAATGAAGACGAACCTAAGATGTTAATAGTTTTGTATGAACTAGTTTGGTTAATAGAAGGAAATGCAAGTGAATGGATTCAGATCTGAAGTGCAATGGAAATAAGAATATACGGGTTGTGAATAAATTTTAAAAAATAAATGAAATAGAATTAAGTATAAACCGAGTTGAAATCAATTTAAATTGGTATAAATATAAGTACTTATTTATTCACATAAATCTCGTTGAATTGCATAGAATAAATTGTCATTTGATGTAAATGGAAGTAATTAAAATTCTATGAATTGACATAAGTAAAATAACTTAATTTTGAGAGCAATTGAATGAAATATGAGTTCAGTTTGCTTACAATTAATTAAATCTAAGTGATTGAGTTTTAAATCATTCAAATTGATGAAGTTGTATACAAATGGATTGAAAACCATTCAAATTGAATGAAAATGGTTTATGAATTAATTGGAGCAGTTGAATTAGCATGGAAACTATATAAATTGCTTACGGAAAAATGTTTGGTATGAGTTTCTTTTAGAATTCATATGTTTTAACTATTGTAAACAAGTGAAATGTAGTTAAACTTCATTTATATGGCACTTATATGTTTAAATTGAGTAAGTATAGGTACCTGGAAGTTGTGTGGCTGGATTTGGTTGTGCTATTTGCTAAAAATAATAAGCCGCTTGCTTAAAATGCTAAATAAGGTACGCCTACGCAATAAAAATATGAAATATGAACTGTTTTTTTTTTCTGACCGTGTGGGTTGATGTATATATACTTATCTCTTTTGTCAAATTGCAAAAGCTCCTCCGTACAAAGGAGACTCTGCCAAAATTTTCCGGAAATTTTGGGAGTTAGAAATTTTTTGAAAATTTTGGGAAATTTTGTTAACGACAAACTTTTTTAAATTGGAAATTGAAATAAATTTGTAATTGAAACTAGTTTAAATAATGACATGAATTAGTATAAATGAAAAAAATAAGAATTTAAATATTCAGAGTTAAAGATAAATTGAATTCATATGGAAATAGAAGAATCAATTTGAATAAGAATGGATATAAACTAAAGTGGTAAGATGAAAATAAATATAAGAAAACACATAAATGCTTATACCAGCTTTAGTAAGGAATGATGCATTCTCAATTGGAAATTGATATTTCAAATATAATTTAAGTTAGTATTTGAATTAATATATATTGACATTTGTAAGAAACTCAATAAAATGTCTTTGAATATTGTGAGGGGACATATTGCTGTGTAAGATGTGCAGGTAATATAAAGGTAAAGAGAATTGATTTTGATTTTAGAAGATAAATTTTGAATGCTCGACAAAAAGGTATGTATTTAAATTTGGTGTGAAATTTGATTGGGATTTTGGATTGAGCCACTTGGCCTTTTGTTTTCTTTTTGGATTTGGGAGCCCGTAGAGGCCTTTTGTAGTTGTACCGAGCTAGCCACAAGGAGATGCTGGCAAAATTTTTCGAAAATTTAGAGAATTGGAAATTTTTTGGGAAAATTTTGATCATTTGAAATTGGTTTTAAAATTAAAACTTGAGTGGTTGGGAAAATAGGACTATTTGCTAATTATGGGAGAGTTTGGGAGGTCTGTAAGAAAGGTAATGCGTCTTTTATATAAAAGATAGTTGGTAGGATATTAAATTGTTGGTTTTGGAGAAATAGTAACAGGTATTGGATCATTCTTCCTGATTAGTAATTTCGGGGACGAAATTCTTTTAAGGGGAGAGGAATGTGACGACCCGGAATTTTCGAGCACTTAAACTCGAAATATTTAATTGATTTTAAATATTTAACAGTTAAATATTAACTTAAATTCAAATATCACGATTATTTGATGATTGAATTATTAAATTAAATAATTTGAGATTGGAAAAAAATGTTAAATCTGGAATTTTTAAGCCTGTTAAAAATAATTTGAAGGCTTATAAAAGTTATATTGATAATACTGAAGAGAATAGAAGTGTTGAAATCAAATTTAAGAATGGTTTGTTAAGTTTTGAAATTTAATATCGTTTATATTGGAATTAAGAATAGCATTCCGAGACGCAGTCTCAGATTTCGACGAAACTAGTTCCGTTGGGTCCGTAATATTGAATTATTGTCGAATTTCAAATTTCGTAGCATTCGGCGTTATCGTGTGATCGTACGAGATAAAAACGCCTAGAAAATAATTAATCATTTTAATTTAAATATTCTACATCATCTCACCTGTCAAAATCTTTTCACTTCAGCCACCCTGTATCTTCTTTGCCGACCTATTCCACTCTATCTTATGCAGCAAGTCGACAACTCCCTTACTTATGTCGCATTGCTTTCTTATTTCCTCAGTTCCCCAACAATAAATTCATGGCCGATCTAAATTATTCTTCTCGTCTCCTCCATGTTCTAATTCAACCGAAAATCCTGTTTCTTTCCCCTTTCTTAAATCAAGCCCGAGTCTTTCCATTTCGTACCCTTTGCTCGTAAAAATGGCCACAGCCTTCTGTGTAAATGAAATCGAAAACCACTTACTTCCTGTTCGAAATCGAGGTCACAAATAAAAAAAAATAAAAAAAGAAGGGAGAGTGATTGAATTCTGTCGCGAGAGCTGGAAGGAGGAGAGGTCATCGTGGCATCTCGAATCGCGCGTGCAAGGGTACGACGGCGCTTGCGGTGGTCAACGGTAAGAGGCTCGTTCGAATTGACTTGGAGTTTTGCGATGGGCGACGACCTGAAACGCGTACGCGTGTGGTGGCGAACGCGAGTAATTTTTGTCGCGTGGGAAGGTCGGGTAGGTGGCGAACTCTACGCCGTCGTTGGTCGCTGTGTTGAAGGCTACGATGGCGATTGGGCCGCATCAGGCGGCGATGGCGTTCAAATCGCGTGGCCAGAGGGAGGGGGTCGAGTTGCGAGTGTAGAAGCAGGAGTTGAGCTCGAAGTTTGTCAGATTGTTAGAAGGTAATATCGTATATTAGTTTACTAATTTAGTTAATTATACCGATAGTTATTTTAAATATAAAAACTAGAGTTGTAAATTGTTTATACAGGAAAGTAGAAGATTCAAAATGCTTGAAATTTTATAGGATTAGATTTTTGAAAACATATATATAGTTTTGGTATATATGTTACTTAAAAAGGAAATTAAATGTCAATATATACATTTAAAATTTACAAATTTATTTTAAACAATGTGTTAAGATAATGAATTTGTGTAACTGGTGAATCGATTATTTTAGTTACTAGGATAATTTAGTAAAAGAAAAATTTGTTTAAATGGAACCTTTGATTGATTAAATTATTAAAATGGCAATTGATTATTCAGTTAATTCGAATATTAATAAACTGTATAAAATGTTTATACAAGGTCTAAAATCGAGGGACAAGCTGGTTTGGAAATGGATAGCAAACGAAAATCAAAGGTGAGTTAATCTCACTCATTTAAATTTAAATTTAAATGATTAAATTTAAATAATTGTTTGAATGGTTGAAATTGATTGATGTGTTATAGTATGTTATATTCTGGAAATTGGCATATTATTGTGCTAACATCTTTGGATGCAGGGAAAACAGGTTGGAGGGATCCAACAGGACCCCTCGAAATTATTTAGATTTCTGAATTTTCTATGTTCTGAATATTTGATATCCCGTGATGATTTTATGAATAATTGAAGCATTGAATGGTATGGTTGGATTGAATATCTCAGTAAAATAAATTATCAAATCCCTATAATTCTATTTTTGAAAGAAATAAAAGAGTAAATTTTTAAGTAAAATAATTCTAGTAAATTGGAATAAATTAATAATGAATTGAAAATAAAATAAAATAAAAGTGATTGCAAAACTCTAACAAATTTGGAGCAAGAGGAATTTGAATTATTAGGGATAATAGTAAAGCTTAAGTGATATTATTTGAATGAATAAAGAATTTATTTTAAATGAGATTTTGGAAATTTTAAACTGGGTTATCAGGTAAAATAAAATATCGGTGGGTATTTTAAATATGAATTCAAATGGAAATTTATAAAGGAATGGAAATTCATTTAAAAATAAATAGTGATTCATTTTTAAAGATGTGAAAGAGAAGAGTATTTTCACTGGATAGCCAAGTTCGATTTTCAAGCAATTTTAAATATAAGTTAGAGGTTTAATGTTGTTTTAAAAAATAACATATCTTAGAAAATTTATTATTTTTAAATGTTTAAATTCTAAAATAAATATTTTTCAAAACTATTATCGTAGTAATTATTAAATGACTTGGTATTTGTTTTTAAAGAAAATCTAGTTTTATATTTTAATAAAAGTAGCCTTATTTATTAAATATTCCAAGAGTATATAATTTAATTAAGTATTAAAGTAGTTTTAAAATTTTAAGGCTACGAAGTATATTTTATAAATAAGCGCTTTTAAATTATTTTAAAGCTAAAAGTATTTTATACTTGGCGTTTCAGTGGAAATAAATATTGGGAAATTATTCCAGGAAAGGAATATGTTTGAAACTGTTTTCAAACGGGGTTAAAAAATGAAAATATATCTTGGGAAGATATTTTTTTGAGATAAATAAATAATTTGGGAAATTATTTATTGTTTGATGGATGTTTGTGAATATAAATTGATAGTTAAATCACCGACTATCAATATTGGACAAATGCGTTGATCGTTTCGAAGAGACCGGGATCGAGATTTATTTCTCGAAAACCACTTCGATTCGGTTTGTACGTTTTCGTGAAAAACAATTTTGGATTCGAAGATGGAGCGGTGAAGTGCAAGGGCTAATCGCTACTAATCCTGAGGATATTTCCAAAATGGATGTAGTAGGAATAGTGCCTTCGGTTCCGTTCGAAACCGGGACGGACTTGTATGGATGAATGCTTGCAAAACATCATCAGGTGGACGATGGGCATTCTAAGGGATATATTCTAAAAAGGTAACTCTTAGCCTCAAGCCTCATCAAATGGGAATGACTGAAAATCAGGGGTTATGCAGCAAGGCTAGGTGGGTAGCACCCAAGCAGGATGAGGTCATTCCTGTCTAGATGTCCCTTTTTATTTCGGCTTAGTTGACGGTTGCTGATCCCAACCGTGGGGTGATCTCACTCAGGATTATCCAGTAAGGGGTAGTCCCGGCCTTGTGTTGCAGGGAGCAGACGTACTCCTCGGTACGGTGATCTAGGCCCCATACTGTGACAGGTGGTACCCCAGTGCCTAGTCATTAGTTGGAAATCCATTCTCCCTACGAGCCTTGTACGAGTTTTGTTTGTATTACCCACTCTGTGGCTAGTAGCTGGAATTTAATGAATGGAAAAATTTCGGCTATTTTATAAGTTTTTGTATATAGACCCTATTATAATATCAGAGGATTTCTATAAAAATTGTTTTAGCTATCGTAAGGTAAAAAACCGATATGTTTATTTGTGGCGTGGTCTTACGAGATGCTTTTGTTTTCAAAGGATTTTGAAACTTTAATAATCAATTGGGTGTGATTTTCTCACGCTGGTAATCCTGACTGACTCGGGTGTTATTTAACTGTAATGCTCGGATCAGACCGAGTATTATAGGATACAGGATTTGATGCTGTGGAGCCCAAGAGACAAGCTGGACGTTACGTACTCTCGTACTTATTCGTATTTTTTTTCCGCTATGTTGAGTTGTTGTGTATCCATGTGTATGATATTGATGTTGAGCTGTGATTGATGTACTCTGATGATGTAATATATAAACAGAGATATTTGATTTTGTGTAAAGATATGTTAATATTTATTATATTTTATTCCGCTGCGATGGTTAGACTCTGCTGTTGTTTTCTATTTTCCTCTTCTACCTCTTCTTCTTTAATCAAAATGGTTCGTATTTCTGTGCAACTTGAGTTGATTGTTGTAGAATAGTGTTGACTCAAGGGGTACAGACTGGCGGGCTGTTACAATTTTATAATTTAAAATTAGAATTTAATTATATATAACTTTTATAGTTTTATATTCTTAACATTTCAAAATTTATTTATTAATACCTTTTATAAATTCAAATTTAAACAATTTTAAATTTGTTCATTTATTCCTTTATAAATATAAATTTAAAATATATTAATATTCCTTGTAATTTTAACTTTAATTTAAAACATTTTCAAATTTATATATTTATAAATCTTACGTATAAAAATTAAAATAGTTTTAAATTTATTCATACCTTTGTAAATCTTAACTTAAATTTAGACCAAATTTAAATTCAAATTTTATATATTATTTATAATACTTTGATACTAATGCCGGATCAAATGCATTAGGTGGTGAGGCAAAAGGGGAAATTTCAAAAAAATAATTTTGTTCATTGTGCACCGGGTCTTTTATTTATGTTATCATCAATAATTTTGTTAATATTAATCATATTTAATGTTTTATTGGATGAATTTGATTTAAGTTTCTGATTATATTATATTATTTTGATTTCAATGTTATTATTTATTAAAAAATTATCTAATGGAATAATTGTAAAAATCCTATTTTCTTCCTCGTTAAATAAATTAAATTTAAGTAAAATACAATGTTCGAGTTCAATTTTGAACAATTTCTATCTTTAAAAATATAATTTTATTGAAATAAAGCTTATTTGATATAGGATTTTATGTATAGAATTAAACTGATTAATAAATTATTTTCAGAAGATATACTGAGTTCGAATAAAATATTTACAATGAATATAAAGTGTTTTAATATTTCAACAAATTGTTATATGATTGAAATGACTGAAAATAAGTATGGATCAGAATTAATAAAGTCCATGACTCAAAGGAATTAAATAATTATAGAGTTTAAATATTTTGGAAAATTCATCAAAATATATATTGTACAACAAGCAGTGAATCAGTTTAAATTGAATATATATATATATATGTATATGCTATATGTAAATATTGTTAATTATAATTAATAGAGATAAAATGGAAATTAATTCATATAAGGGCTTTATTGGAAAAAATAATAATAATAACGAAATAAGTAAATACAACTTCGTTGATTTCCCCTTTCATTTGCATAATCCCAACCCATTCTTTTCCCTTCCTTTATTTAACACCAGACCCAAATATGCCTCCTTGCTCTCTCTCCTAAAGCCGTAAAACCACATGCTTAGATCCGAGGAAAAAAATGGTGGCATAAAAAAAACTTCGACGCAGGATCGATGTTGGAACAGGTTGCGACATCATAAGGCAGATTAGGCGACGACGTTGAAAGGATGGAGTGCGATGGTGGCTAGGTCGTGCGCGGCAAGATGGAGGGTATCGATTTGGAGGTAGATGCAGGAGGCCGACTTTAGAGCTCGCGATTTGAAGAGGTCTGGGGCATAGAATGTGATGCGGTCGGGTATGCGCGTATAAGGGAAAATGATGAATAATTATGTATTGGATTGCAAAAATCGAATATTGGATTATAATTTTGAAATTTATTGTATGCAACATTTGAAATTGATTAGAATATGAAGGTGAGTTAAAATGATTTCAGATATATATATATATATATATATATATATATAATAAAGGAAGATTTTTTTTGAATTCTACGATTTTCAAAAGGATTTGTTTGAAATTTGATTATGCTAAGGATTTTGTGAAAGGGAATACACACACACACAACATATGTATGTATATAAGTGTGTATGTGTGTATAAGAGTGTGTGTGTATGGTGTATGTGTGTATACTTTAAAAACAAATATTTTTGAATTTTGGAAAGAAATTAATATATACATGTTGAAATCATGGAATTTATCTACAAGTGGAATAGAATTTCATATATATGTGACTACAAAATATTTAAAAGGGATTTACTATTATATTCCAAAATAATGTGTTTACTTTATGGCATTTGAATTAAATGTGAAAATTTTAAATATGATATTTTGAGAAGTAATAACAAGTTTGAAGTCTATTTATTTATTGCATGAAAAATATTTTTAATGAAACAATATTACTATATTTTGTTAAGTATAATTCTTGGAAGTAATTTCCTTTGCATCTAATTATTTTAAATAAAAAAATGATATAAACGAATTTGAAAAAATATATATAAAAGGGTTTTACATGAATATTTTTGAAATGGGAAGTTTTAGGATATGGTTATAAAAGAGAATTTTATAAGTCTATGTTATAATATAGGTATTTAGAATATTCTATATAAAGTGAATTTTAGTTCAACGATTATTTTTCGAAGGTGGTTTAAAAAGGATTTGAAAGTAAATAAGGATTTTAAATGTTGATTTTTAAGTGGAGATATTTTGAACTGAGAACAATATAACTTAGATTTGGTGTTTTAAGGAATTTTTGGATTATAAACGATTTTATTAATGTTTTGAAGTATCATAAATAAGTTCAAATTTTATGAATTATTTTTGAAAAGGAGTTTGGTGACTTGTTGTTAAGTAAGAGTCTAAAGGAAGGATTTCTTTATAATTGAATATGAGGTTTTATATTGAAGTTATGGATGAAATAAAGAATTTGGAGTATGAATGGAGTTATGCAATTAAAATCCCCTTTGGGATTAGTATTGATTTTTTGAAATTCGCTATGATGACCGCTGAATTACATATTCATAATAAAACCCTTCTGGATCAAAAAATGGTCGAATCATATGAGATATACGAACTTCTGTATAATGAGAATTTTGAATAAACGAGGATATAATATCTGTGATATGAAACGTTCAGTAATATTTCTTCGGTTATTCTTTTGACTCGTTGTATAAATATCGTATAGTATTGAGTGTATTGAATATTGAATCAAGTTAATAACCCTAGAGACACTGAGTTAAATGACGGTCAAGGGGGTTTATTGTCCTAAGGAGAACATGAGAAATATAATGAATTGATTAAGTGAGATGAGGCACTAGATAGCTAGATCCATCCTAACTAGGATCGAGTGTCATTCTGGCACATTTTCCCACGGTTCGACAACTAGTTGTATGGGCACACCAACGATGACACATGCACTATATTTAATGGAAACGATGAAGCCAACACAGTAGAGAATAATACAACAAATAGGCATGTGGGGCACCCATAATTCAAGCCGGAAGGATGGGGTTGTAAAGTGTTATGTATCTTGGCTCGACCCGCATTTGAAAGAGTTACAATTCTGGTTGAGGCTCCAAATGCTGATCGAGGGGGACACAGATGAAAAAGGCCATGTACCTTGACTCGATCAACATCTGGAAGAGTTACAATTCTGGTCGAGGGGAACATGAATGAAAGAAGGTCGTGTATCTTAGCTCGATCAATATCTAGAAGAGCTATAATTTTAGTCAAGGGATACACGGATGAAAAATGCTGTGTATCCTAACTCGTTTAGCATCCGGAAGAGTTATAATTCTAATCGAGGGATATGCGGATGAAAAGTGCATGTATCTTGGCTCGATCAGAGTTTGAAGAGTGTATTCTACACTCAACGGATTATATAATCTAAAGCAAAATCAGTTCAACTCGATGATTAGTAAATGCAACTCTTAATAATTGTAATTGGGAGTAAATCACAATTGAGTAGATTTTGCGATTGTGGTCACACTATTAGAGATATAATTCATATAGTATGACATCATATATGTTATTCAACGAGGATTGGGTTAATATTGAGTGTGACGATATTTATTTGGTATGTTATGTAATCCATTCAAGTTATCGTCATCCGTTATGGTTATATGTATCATTATGATGACCATAAATTTAAATCTAGGCATAGTTTGGCTCGTTCATATTTTATAATATTTGGGTTAGTCCAAAACTATATTATAGGGACATTAGCCTTTCTTGGAAGTTTGGCTTATTAAAGAAACGATTATAGACTATACTATTTTTTGAAAGTCTATATTTTTTTGATGTCTCCATATATGTATAGATCTAATGTTGTTGAGACTTATATGAAATTTGACTTGCATTGATGAATATACTTTATAGTAGGCTATGCAGTTAAAGTGCTCTGCAGATTCAATGCAGTAGAGGTGTAAAAAGTCATAGCGGTGATACAGCGATGATATAGCGGGATACAGCGGATGACTTTAAAATAGCACATAAAACTCGTACTTTATGTTTTTACAAATATATAAATGGTTATTAAATGAAAAATTAACATTCAATTGAATTATAATTAATACATAAATAATTTTAAATAAAAAATGTGCGAATATACTGTAAATAAACATAAACTGTTATATAACATAATTGAATTTAGTAGAATATTAGAGTATTTTCATTTCTAAAAATATATTAAAAATTCAACTAAATAAATTAATTTAATAATTTTTATAATGTATAAATGTCATTTTTCAATCCATTTCTTTTAAAGAAGATATAGCAGAAATTGCGGAATATAGTGGGAATCACAGGATATAGCGGGGATTAAAGCAGAAAGGCTATATGGAAAAATCGTAGCGGTAGAAATCTGCTATGAGATATAGTAGGGTTATAGCGAGGTAATGGCGGGGCATTAACTACACAGGTAGTAGGTCAGATATTTTATTTTTTAGACCTACTTTATGGTTTGTATATAGTAATATTATATTTTTATTGCATCCTATGACTCCGTGTTCTTTGATTATATTATATATTGTTCTGTCCCGGCAAACCCATGTATTTATTGCTTTGTGCCGACATCGAGTACACACATTTGTGTAGTATATGATGTAAGAATATGTATTAGTGTCAACCCAATGGAATATTTTTGTGCGGTCGCTCCTTACAAGCCTTATTCTCCATATTACCAAACAGTATTACTCCGTAATACTCATTGGTACTATGGGTATAGGCTGGAGCATTACAATAATTTATTAACAACAAATAATATTTGCTCAATGGTAAATTTTAATAATAAAATAATTACATGTATCGTCATATATATATAATGTTGATAAGCAGTATCTAAATGAGAATTTCTAGTAAAATAATTATAATATAAATTCAAATAGAGCATATTCAAGCTTAATACTGCATAAATTAATATATAAATTAAACGATTATAATTCATCTTAATTCAAATATAAAATATTCGAACCAAATAAATAATGTCTTTGTATATATATTAATTTTGATTAGTGGTTTTAACATCCCCTACTTGTAACTCGAACATAATCACCTATGATGCTGCAGTCATCACTGAAATTATCTTCCAGCGATGAAAATGTCTTCGGTTTATTAATTAACATAGATAAAGTAAAGTGAGCGCCTAAAAGTTTTCATTACATCAAAAAATTTCTTTAACGTTCTTCAATACATACTTCAGTCACAATTAAACCAAGTAATATGCCTACGCAGGGGTCAAATATAATAGAAAAATCACATAGAAATAATCGGATCAACATATAAATGGCCAATACTCCGTAATACAACGGAAGACAAAAAGTATTTATTAGTAACTAAGCTCCTGCTCTATCTTCAATCTACTACTGCATCATTTATTTTGTACCTGTCCGATCCCATAAACTCAGTCTACTCAGATAAGCACCCGTGAGTTTATGGAAAAACCAATAATAAAAACACGGGTTCGACATAAAGTCTGGTGTGAATAGTGATTACCCTTTAATGGTTATATAGTGTTACCCTGTTGTTTGACCTGGTAATGAGTCGTGCGACACAGAGATCTCATCGACATACAGGCCTCGATCAGCACAGAGGCCTCGTTCGGCATAGAGATCTCGTTCGGCATACAGTCCTCGCTCGGCACAGCGGCCTCGTTCGTCATACAGGCCGCCTCATTCGGCATATAGGCCTTGCTCGGCATTTAAATATCGTTCGGCAGGGATATCTCGTTCAGCCTAAGTACCATTCGACATTGCTCCATTGCTCGACATTCTCGAGTCATTACTCCATCGCTCGGCATCCCCTAGCTCGGCATGTTTACCATTTGGCATAGGCGTGTCACTCGGCCCTAATGCCATTCAGTTTGAACCCTTGGCTCGGCCTGTCTATCGCTCGACATAGGCACGTCACTTGGCCCTAGTGCCGTTCGGCACCCTGGCTTGGCTTGTATACCATTTGGCATAGGAAGGTCGTTCAGCATGGGCATTTTGTTTCAGCTTGGATGCCGTTCGGCTTCAAGGGAAGAATTAACACTCAACCTCGAGTGAGTGCATCGTCGTTCGGCACACATCGTTCGGCTTACGTCACTCGACAATCCCACAACAGAGTAGGGGCGTTTGGCATAACTTTACTTCGAGTCACTTGATGGTCGATCGGGCAATTCTCAACCGGCATTCCTCGCACGGCATGGCTCATTCGGTATGCCTAGCTCGGTGCGTAGAAGTCACCTTCTATGGGCCGAGATACCTTATTCCTGGGCCCATGAGGGAAGTCCAGCCTATCTTCGCCTATAAATAGAAGGGAAGGGGTACAGTGAAAAGGACCTTTTTTAGAGAACACTAGGGAGACTCTGCCGCTTTCAAGACTCATTCTTTTTCAGTTAGCATTTGTATTCAAGTTGTTGGTGTACAGATTGTGTCTGTATTCAACTATCTGTGAGAGCAATAAAGATTGAACTCAAAGTGGACATTGGCAGTTATGCCGAACCACTATAAATTTGGTGTTCTTATTTCTTAGAGTTATTACTGCATTCTGCTGCATTATTCCTCAGTTTTAATTTACCTTCTTCATTAATGTCTCTACACAATTCCTTCTTTAGGTGTTAGTGACCAATTTAGGCGCTAACATTTTGGTGTTTTCACTGAGAATGCATTCTCAGGTTATTAGGATCTACTTTGTAGCTATTGGATTGAAGAAACCCCTCAAAGGAGATCCAAGTTATTCACAGGAAGTCTGTTGATTCTACTTAGAGTTTCTACCAATAACTCTACAATGGGAAGACCCAGTTCCCAATCAGCCTCTCACAATGCAGACGTCAATGAGATTGCTAGCATCCAACAAGTAGGACCCATCAATCAACAAGTTAATCCGGGCGTAGGAACTGTCGCCACCCAAAACTAGATGGAAGTTGTCACTAGAATGGAGTTCAATGACCAGATGAGAGAACTCATGGAAAGCAGGAGACAATATAGCGAACAGATCCAAGCTAGCGCTAACCTAATGACTCAACTCACTCAACAATAGCATAAGAATGCTGGAGGTAGCCTCATTCCTTACTCTTCATTTGACAGCTCGACTTCGTCCGATGAACCTCCCAGACATAGAAGCCGCGTAACTGAAACAACATAAGCCGGTGTTGCTGATTTATGAACTAAGGATCACTTACACCTTGGAAACCACACCCAAGTTGGAGCAAGAAACTTAGGATCTGGAGTGCGAGTGGAAGCTGTACGGACGGCCCACCAAGGTCCTAATAAAGCTGGTCCCCAGGATTCACGTTTGGAAGATCGCTTGTAGAGGAGACACCAACTAGAACGATCGTCTGTGACAGATTCCTACCTTCCATCTTCCATACAAACCCTGGACCTATCGGCTATGGTCAAACAACCAAGGAGAGAAAATAAATGCTTGACCATTGAAGATTGGAGGATATTCAGGAGTTATACTCCATTCGAAGATACTATTCTACAGGTCGGTACCCCAAGAAGTTTAGCATGCTAACTATCCCGGCCTATGAAGGGAGGACTGATCCCCGACATCATGTGATGAGATATGAATGGATGATGGATTTGGCTAGAGCGAATGATACAACTAAGTGTAGATGCTTCCCGATAAATTTATCCGAAATTGCAACCATGTGGTTCACTCGACTTCCTCCATGGTCTATATCCAGCTTTGATGAATTGGCGATGAAATTTATAGAACAGTTCAGGATACATGCCACTCGTCCCAAGGACGTGATGTCCCTATCCAGTGTAATCCAGGCTCCAGGGGAGTTGTTGAAGGAGTACTTATAGAGATTTCACGTTCCAACTACTAGAGTTAGCAACCTAAATGACCATGCAATTTTGATGGTTGTGATGCGAGGAGTGGATTCAGATTCGAAGTTTAGAGATTGGTTGGCAAGATAGCTTCCGACTGTGCTAGAGCGTTTTTATTCAAAGGCTCATCAGTTTATAGGAAGGGAGGAAGCCATGTGGACAAGACGAGATAAGGCAGCAGGGCCTGGTCAGGAGACTATGAAGAGCAACATTGCTATAAAACAATCCAGTAATAACTCGAGGAAGGTTCTGGTCAATGTCCAGAACAAGCCCGGGCAATCTAAAGGGTCCGGAGGAGTTGGTGCTAGAAAGAAAAGAGAAACAGGAAAATGGAAGCCAAGGATTCCAACCTACAATGAATACACCCCCTGAATGCCTCTTTGGAAAACATTTACCTTCAACATGCAACACTTTTCAATACCGAAAGCCATGCCCAAAAGAATCCACCAAGGAACACAAACAGATTGCCGCTTCCACGAGATTTACGGACACAACATAGAGGAATGTAGACACCTCCATGATGCTATAGAAAGGCTGATTAGATAGAAAAAGTTGCAGGCGTTTGTCAAGAACCCATAGGAAGGTAGGCAAGGAATATATGACCTCGGACGCGGGCAAGCTCCATGTCATCCAGAGGAACCTGCTCGAACTATAGGTGGACTAGTCATAAACACAATTGTCGGTGGACCTCACCCTACGGATAAGAGTTGGTAGGAAATGGAGCAGTATGCTAACTTCCTAAGGCATGCAGATTTTGGGTGTTGTTCAAATACGAAGGACGGGTCCCCAGCTAAGCAGCAACGAACGAAGATGACGATATAGTTTTAAGGAGCAGAGATGCTGATCAGGTGGAGGCTCCTACCGTTGACCCGATGGCCATCTCCGTGAAAATCGGGCCAGCATTTGTGAAAAGAATTTTAATTGATTGTGGAAGTCTGTTAACATCATCTTCAAAAAAGAATATAGCCAAATGAAGATGGATGCCAAAGATTTAAAACCATCTAAAGCCCGCATCTATGGCTTTAATGGTGCAACAACCGATGCAGTGGGTTATGTTGAATTGCTAGTTGAACTGGGACAAGATGAACATAGGAGGGTGTGAATCCTGACTTTCATTGTTTTGGACGTCGATTCTCCATACAATGTTTTTCTGGGTCGACCGGCCCTGGCAGAGTTTAGGGCAGCTTTGGCCCTTTGGTGTTTAACTTTGAAATTTCCGATAGACAAAGGAGTTGTTGTGGTGCATGGCAATCAGGCGACCTGTCGTGCATGTTATGTGGCTGAGCTGAGGGAGGCCCCGCGGAGAGAGAAAGGAAAGGTTGTGGATAGCTCCGCCCGCACTCGAGTCACTAAAAATTGACAAGTAGCACCCGAGCCCTGGCTCGAGCAATACGATTGGATCTATAGAGACATAGATTAGAGAGATGATGATGAGGAACCCAGGAAGTAAAAGAAGCACCGGCTGAACTGACGATTGACATTACGGTCTGCCTAGTTGACCCATCGCGAGTACTTAAGATTGGATCACAACTCGGTCCCTCGATGACTTGAGGATCTCACTGATTTCCTCTGAGATAATCTGGATATTTTCGCTTAGACACATTCTGATATGTGCAGGATTTCTCCTGCTATTGCGAGTCATATGTTAAACATGGACCCGAGGTATGTACCAGTAAAGCAGAAAAGGAGAGGCATGGACCCGGAGAGGTCCGCTGCTCTCAGAGATGAGGTGGACAAACTCAAAACCAATGGGTTCCTCTGTGACGCCCTCTACCCTGGATGGGCGCTTGACCCCGGGCTAGTGAGAAAAGAAAATGAGAAATGGAGAACCTATGTGGATTACTCTGATCTGAATAAAGCATGCCCTAAGGATAGTTTTTATTTACCAAGGATTGACCAGTTGGTCGACTCAACAGCAGGGCATGAGTTACTGTCATTTATGGATGCGTACTCGGGATATAATCAAATCCCGATGCACATTCCAGACCGAGAACACACCAGTTTTGTCACAGATGTCGGGCTGTAATGCTATGTAGTGATGCCTTTTGGATTGAGAAATGCGGAAGCGACTTATTAGCTTCTGGTGAATCAAATGTTTAAAGACTAGATAGGTAGAACAATGCAAGTCTATGTGGATGACATGCTCATGAAATTACAGCAGGCAAACGACCACATTCGAGACTTAGCGAAGATGTTTGATATACTCAGATATTATGGAATGAAAATCAATCCTTTGAAGTGTTCATTTGGCGTTGCATCAGGGAAGTTTTTAGATTTCATTGTTAACGCGTGGGGAATTGAAGGTAACCTGGAAAAGATTCAAGCTATTCGGGACATACAAGTGTCCAAAACTATAAAACAAGTACAAAGCCTGAACGGAAAAGTGGCCGTGCTGAGTCGATTCATATCCAGGACCACATATAAGTGTATTACCTTCTTTGATGTAATAAAGAAAGGAAAGAGAAATTTCGAATGGACGCCCAACTGTGAGGACGCATTTCGAGCTTTGGTAAGGCATTTGGAAAGTCCCCCGGTGCTGTCAAAGCCTATAGACCATGAAGTGTTGTATGTGTACTTGGCTGTATCCCAACGTGCTATCAGTATGGCTTTGGTTCGTGAGGAGGACCAAGTTCAAAAGCCAGTTTACTATGTCAGTAAACATCTAACGGGGGCAGAAGGAAATTATCCTAAGATTGAGAAACTAGCCTACTGTTTGGTGATTGCATCACGCATTCAGGTGCACTCGATCAGTGTTTATACCGATCAACCCTTGCGTTAGGTACTCCAATGACTATGGAAGGATGTTAAATTGGAATATCGAGTTGAGTCAGTTCGATATTACCTACCTGCCACAAAGGGGCATACAAGGGCAAGCGCTAGCAGAATTTATCACCGAATTCACCATGTTAGACGAACCGAACAGTCACGATGTCATTCCCCCCATTCGATGGAAACTATACACCGACGGGGCATCTAATGACCATTGGTCTGGGGCAAGTATAGTTCTTGCAACTCCTGAAAACTGATCAATTTGTTACGCTTTGAAGCTCAATTTCCCAGCAATAAATAACAAAGCCGCGTATGAAGCATTGATTGCTGGCTTGAAACTTATCAGGGAACTAGGAGTTATATCGGTAGAAATCTTTTGCGACTCACTATTGGTGGTGTACTTGGTGCAGGGGACTATTAAGCAAAGGGACATAGACTTACCTATACCTCACACAAATTCAAGTGCTATTAGCAAATCTAGAATATTATGATATTTTGCATGTCCCGTGTGAACAAAACAGAGAAGCCGATTCATTGGCCAAATTTGCAAGTACTGGCGATGCATAACAAATGGGATTGGTTCCCGTCGAAACCTTACATGCTCTGAGTATAAATGTGATGGAGATAGATTTCGTGTTAGAAATAGAAATCGAGAAGGAACCATGGATGACCCCATTCAAGCAATACTTGCTGCACGGGGTCTTGCTCGAAAAAAACAGCGAAAGATGACAAGTCATTCGTAAAGCTTCGCGATATGTAATGCAGGACGGAATAATGCATAGAAAGGGATTCTCGGCCCCCTTACTTTGGTGCATTGCCCATAAGAGATAAAATGAGTCTCGAAGGAAGTCCACGAAGGAGAATGTGGTGACCATATTGGGGGGTAGACGTTAGCAAAGAAGATCCTCCGTTGTGGATACTATTGACCAACTGTAAATTGGGATGCTGTAGACTACGTAAGGAGATGTGAAAAATGTCGGAAGTATGCAAAAATCCTGAGAGCTCCGTCGACGGAACTCACTCAAATGGTTAGTCCCTGCCGTTTGCAATGTGGGGGATCGATATAATCGGTTATTTAACTATATCCAAAGGTGGTGCAAAATACACAATAGTTGCAGTCGATTACTTTACCAAGTGGGCAGAAGCAGATCTCTTAGCTACAATCACTACTAAGAAGGTCATTAATTTCGTTGTACGAAACATTATATGCCGTTTTGGCTTCCCACGGACTCTCATTACAGACAACGGAACTAAGTTCGAAAGCAGGGAGTTCAAAGAATTTTGTCAGAAGTATGGCATTGGAAAAAGGTTTGCAGTAGTTGCTCATCCAAAAGCCAATGGATAAGTAGAAGCCGTGAACAAAATAATCAAGTCCATTTTGAAAAAACTTTTGGAAAAGGCTAGAGGCAAGTGGATGGATGAACTTCCAACAGCACTTTGTGCTTACAGAACCACCCACAAGTCCACGATTGGCCACACTCCATTCGCATTGGCATATGGCACGAAAGCTGTTATACCAGTGGAACTTGAAGTTCCTTCACATCGAGTAACTCATTATGTCCCTAAGACGAATCGGGATCTTTTACTGGAATCACTGGACTTCGTTGATGAAAAACGTGAAGAAGCTGATTTAAGGGCGGTTGCATATAGACATCGAGTCGCTCGATATTATAATGAAAAAGTCCGAACGAGAACCTTTGATGCAGGCGATCTTGTGTTGAAACGAGTTTTCCCGGTCCCATCGCGTATGAATCCCACATGGGAAGGTCCATACGTCGTTGAATGGATGCTTAGAGAGGGAACTTTCAAGCTAGCGACCGTTGATGACACGACACTCTCTCGAGCATGGAACAACGAGCATCTACGACATTATTATACTTAGTCAATTTCTTTCGTATTTTTGTTGCAATTATTTCCAGTATATTTTTATTTCGATGATTCTTAGTTTTCGGCATGTAATAAGACGATTTGGTTTGTTTTCATTAATAAAGGATTAAAGCCATCTTCTCCATGAATTATTGATGTTTCCATGTGTGAAATACTATGGAAAAGAAAACTAGAGTTACATTTCTCTGTCTGACATACGAACGCGCACAAAAAATTAAAAAATCTCCAAGTCCCCAGAATGTGGACTGGAGTACTTTGAGTCCACGGAGTGTGGAATAGAGTATAAACGACTTAAAATCTCCAAGTCCCTAAAGTGCGGACTGGAGTACTCTAAGTCCCCGGAGTGCGGACTAGAGTATATCGACTTAAAATCTCCAAGTCCCCAGAGTGCAGACTGGAGTACTCTGAGTCCCCGGAGTGCGGACTAGAGTATAAAGACTTAAAATCTCCAAGTCCTCAGAGTGCGGACTGGAGTACTCTGAGTCCCCAAAATGCGGACTAGAGTATAAACGACTTAAAATCTTCAAGTCCCCAGAGTACGGACTGGAGTACTCTGAGTCTCTAGAGTGCTTAATAGAGTATAAACGACTTAAAATCTCCAAGTCCCTAGAGTGCGGACTGGAGTACTTCGAGTCCTCAAAGTACGGACTAGATTATAAATGACCTAAAATCTCCAAGTCCCCTGAGTGCGGACAACAACACTCTGAGTCCCCGGAGTGCGGACTAAGAAATATTCTAAGTACCTGGAGCGTGAAATAGAGGATCTACAATTCCGAAAAATCTCTGAGTTATATGGAAATGAATTGGGGGTTTATGTAACTCACGAGATTTTAGATTTCAACCATAGTTATACGGTAAGCCGAAAAATAAAAGTCATTTGAAAGACAAAGAAACTAAATTTTATTTATCAATCCAAAATGAGATTCCACAAAAATCCCTCTAAAACTCAAAGTCAAAAGTCTATTTACATTGGCTATGAAAATAAATAAAATAATTACATAAACTAGGCTAACTCTCGTTATATGAGTGTAACAACTACTTCTTTGGTTTCTTCTCTTTCCTCTTTTCTCAGATGGCTCCTCCCCTATGCATTTTCGTTTAAACGCTTTGCTTGCTGGGGAAGTAACATCCAAGGAAGGAAGAGGAACTTCCGATGGCCTGGACCCACCATGGAGAATGACCTTCAAAGGCCTGTTCAAAGGGTCATCTAGTACCACTACTTGGGGCTCGACCTTGATCTCAACTTTCTTCTTTTTCTCTTCCGCAAGTTGTTCCTTAATGCTCACTTTTGAATTATGTCCAGAGGCGCCTGTAATCTCAACTTCGTAACTTTCTTCGATGTGGCGAGTTTCCAGACTTGTCCTCGTCAAGCGCCTCAATCACTTGAGCATCAGGACTGAGAATCTCTCCCTCTTGAATGGCCTCCTCGTATTGTTCTTCTCCATGGCGTCATCGCTCCTTGAAGTTGGCTAGGATCAGAATGGCCTACATGAGATCATAAGAGACAAATGTTAGAATACATTAACTACTCGTCGAAAACGATAGTCTTTTGGGATTTGAAAAGAGAAGTTATGTACAGGTTTCTAAATGACTCTCAAACGTCTAAGGAGTTTTGCCCTCTGGAACGGGAGATAGAACATGAATATCAAGGCCAAGATCTTTTGGGTCGTAGCCAACGTGCTGCTTGAAGGGATCAAGTGTAGGGCGACCATTCGATTGAGTAGGGGAAGGAGCTGGAGACTTGGTTCAGGACAGACCGACAACGTCGTTCTTTCCTTTTGGCGAGGAAGAGTCTCTACTATAAAGAGCTTTCGCTGGAGACAAGTCCAAAGGCTCATTCCCCCGAAGAAGTTCCTTCACTAAAGCTTCTTCATCTACCTCTTCAGTGCCTGACTCAATCTTTTTAATCTTTATCAAAGTCTCCCATGATTCGGCTAGAGATTTGAGGTAACCGTCGCCGAGGAATGTTATGTCGCGATGCATGAGAATTCGAGCATTATACTTGGCTATAAACAGATCAAACATGCATTTGATTTCCTCCCTTCCAGCCTCCGTAGCCGCCTCAAGGCGAGAATCAATCTCCGTGGATGCTATTTTTTCCTCCTCACGGGTTTCATCCTTCAACATCTCAACTTTGGAGAGTTCGTCGCCAAGCTTTGTCTTCAGGAGTCGTGTGGCAACAATCTCATCACAGTATCGTTGCGACTCTTCCTAAGCAGCAGTTTTTTCTTCCTTCGCCTTGAGAAGCAGCTCTTCTAGCTCCTTGACTCGTTGAGCAAACGCAACCCTCACCTTCTGAACGGAGTCTTTCTTTAATGCTAAGGCACCGCAACGTTGAACTGCTTCATCAGTCTCTTTTTTATGTGTGGCCTCTAGACGACTAACTGCCCCAGCTGTGTCTTTAGCATTTTTATGACCAGTTTCAAGCGAAGACTTATATGAGAAAAGCTCTTCATCCTAGACTTTAACGATGTCTTTGTCGTGGATGGCTTCAAGCTTTAGACGATAAATATCATGTTGGCGTTCGATAGAGACTTCTGACACTTTCTCTATTAAATGAACAAATGCGTCATGCTGAACGTAGACATCATTGTTGCAACGATGGCACTTTGTTTGACGTGCCTCGGAATGTAATGAATTGCTAGAAGAAACTTCAAACCATCAAAGCATATTTTTGGGAATGTGGCCTTAAGCTTAGTTAGCCTTTCCGCAATTGATGGATCATGTGTAGGAGCAGAAGGAGTTTGCCTAGGGACTACGGGTTTTTTGCTAGGTTCCTGGGATTGCCGGGTGCTGGATGAACCCGAGTGTTGGTCGCGGGGAGTATCTGACTGGGACCCCTTTTTACCAGATTTCTCCTTGCCTTGCTCCGGATGAGAGGGTGGATCGTGATAGTATGAGGACTGATGGTAAGTTTTTCTTCAAGATGATGAGTCCCGAGAGTGATAGTCCCTATCATTGTCGTCATCTCTATCCCAACGCCAAAGCCTGAATCCCGGCTAGAGTGATGGAAAATAGATGACCCGCAAATGCGGTCAAATCCGTGGGAGCGTCACATATCGCCTGCATAGAAATTAAGTAAACACGAGTTAGGCAGAATCACATGATGACTGAAGTTTAAGTGCAAGATTAAGTGTGAGTGTCATTGTGTGTGTCCTAATGTTCCCCCCCGACGGACCGGTTTCTTTGGATTTACTTATTGGAATTTTTTCTCCTTGATTATGGGCTTCCGCGCCTTCACTGCCTCTCAAGGGAGAATGATGTTTTAGGGCTTCTAGATCATTGAAGCCATAATTAAGCAAGTCATCGGTAATGATGAGGTCAGATAAGCCTTTCAATGAACCCTCTAAGTGTTGAGGAGACGACTCTTTTTGCATTGGAGTGATTGTGACCTTTGAGGTTCCACCAACAGTCTTCTTCCTTAGTTTGTATGCCATTTTCTTTTTTCCCTTCGAAGGAGGAGACGCTACATCAGTGCCGTGTGCCTCAACCACCGTTCCCGAGAAGGACTTACATTCTCACCGGTGTGTCTGACACCCCAGTCTCTCTAATCTCGCCCTCCTCGGGTGTATCGAGGGCATCGTGTGTTGAAGGCCCAGCTTGCCTCTTGACTTTGTCTAAGGCAGACCCAGTTATAGTGATGCCATGAGGAAGAATTATCCGGCGACCTTTTGCCACCAGCCTAAATTTGGAGAGCGATTCGATGGTAATGATGGATCTGATATATCGGTCTTGCACGGGAACAACTTGAATAGCTTCAACGGCCTCAGAGTACCCAGAGCCTTCGGGACGTGGGGTGATACCTGTAAAAGTAGAGAAATAGTTTAGAAAGGATGCACTTTCCGCCGAATACAAGTATTGACCCAGAAGAGAATCTTACTCCCTTCTAGTCATCTCCTTACAAAGCCAAGGGGACAGCGCACATAAAACTACTCCTGCTTATACTGGGCGAATTTGCTCCACGCTCTAGTCAGGATTTGGCACTTATTATGCGGCTCAAGGAATACGAAAGATGGGCTGTCATACCGCCTCTTGAAATGATAAATATAACGGATGTTGCCGAGAGTAGGGAGCCTGAAGAGAGTGCTCATGAATAGAATACACGTGCCGTATATAAATGCGTGACTGTTGGGATGTAACTGTGTTGGGACGATCTCGATATATTGCAACACATCATGGAGCAAGGAGTTGAATAGTGGCACATTACCAACCCAGCACATGAATTTTTTGCAGGAAGTATATCCGGCTCGGGGTAGGTGAGGACGATCTTGTCTCAATGGAACCATTACATCATCATAAGGAATTCCATGAATTGAGCATAGTCGATGGAGAGTGTTTTCATTGATTCTTGAAGCTTGAGAATGAACCAGATTGTCTAGGATGATAGCTGCGTCTAGGGCATCAGGAGCCAATTCAACAGATGCAATCGTTGGACTCGGGATATTCTGTATAGGAATTGTCGACGGATTTGAAGTTCCCACTACTTCTTGTTAAAAACTTGGCTCAGGTTTATTTGAGACTGCAGCAGAACTTGACTTTCGAGACATCTTCAAATAGCGTCGAATTTGGATGAACACCTGTTTGAACTATACTTGAAAGACAATCAATAGTCCTAACAAAAAAAGTGCTCCCTCTGCGTGGTGTGTGAACTAATGTGATGGTTCGTGCAAAGAATATAAACAAATTAGAGTGCTAAAAGGTAAAGTGTAACACAGTGAACTTCAAGCTGGCCTATTTACAAAATTTTAAGTTCACGTTTATTACGGTTTGAATCATGATGCCCCAGTCCGAACCAGTTCAATATGCTTGTTCGCTTAATATTGTCCTATGATATGGAGTGGGGCAATGCCGAGCGGCTTTCAATGCCGAGCGGCTCTCAATGCCGAGCAGCTCTCAATGCCAAGCAGCTCTCAATGCCGGTCGGCTCTCAATGCCAGGTAGCTCTCAATGTCGGGCGGCTCGTAGCGCGTGCTAGCGACCCACTCACTCTCCTCACCGATACACTCTCAACACCGCACGAGGCCGACCCACTTGCCACCTAACTCCCTAACATCACTCTCGTATGAAGACCATCGGACTGGCTATTCCTAACTAGGCCATTTTTCCACTCACTCATATAGACACTACCGACCTACCTAGACACTCACCTCTCCCTCTCTCCTGGGTTACTGACCGGCCTCGAACAACACTTTAGTCACATTCCAACAATCTAACTCCTAGGATCGGTGACCTAGCAGGAGCCTATGACCAAGAAACCATCGATGCCACCTTCCCTTCTCCTCTCCATTTCACTAAACTCGAAATCGGTTAAAATTGTATCAAGTTCCAACCCTAATGCATGTTCAAACCTAGATTCGTCTTCCTCATCTACATGATTCCTACAGTCCATAATCTGAAGAAGATTCACAAATTAGAATTCATGCTAAACCTCCTAGTTTGAAAGAACATTTGAATAAGAAGTTATTACCTAAGAGGGTGTTCGAAGCTTTCGGATCTGATTAGGTTCGAGATTGAAAATCGTTTAGACTCGACCTGGGAAAGAATTGTAGGGAGGACCTACTAGATTCGAGGTAAGGAAGGAAGGTTGGAGAAGTAGCCAAAGTTCTTAGGAAAGTTATGAGTTCCTGTAAAGTTGAAGCGAAAGTAAAAGAAGTGAAGAAGAGAAGTGTCGGTTTTTATACGTGAAGAAGGGAAGGCGAACATGCGTCGGCCAGTGAACTCGATCAAAATATTTTACGGCTCGGTGAGCAGTCATACCGAGCGACAATGAACTTGTCGAATGAGTGGTTCGGCATTCAGGCATCGACCGATCCGCATCAAAGACATGGCATGGTGAAAAACTCAAAAGAGGTTTGTCATTCAGGAGACCGTGTGAATCAACTTATGAGAAGTCAAGGCAAGGATTTAAAGGAAAAGATGGATTGCTCATGGTTCAAAGTACATCAAGTTGGCTCACACGATACACTTTGGGAGGCAAGTTTTACTCGGTTGTTTGACCCATAATGAGTCGTTCGGCACAAAGATCTCGTTCGGCATACAGGCCTTGCTCGGCACAGAGGCCTCGCTCGGCACTGAGATCTCGTTCAGCATATAGGCCTCGCTCGGCATAGAGGCCTCGTTCGGCATACAGGACTCGCGCAATACAGAGGCCTCGTTCGACATACAGGCCTCGCTCGGGACAGAGGCCTTGCTTGGCATTCGAATGTCATTCGATAGGGATATCTCATTCGGCTTAGGTATCGTTCGGTATTACTCCATCGCCCAGCATTCTCGAGTCATTACTTTATCGCTTGACATCTCCTGGCTCGACCTGTCTACTATTCGACAAAGGTGCATCACTTGGCCCTAGTGCCTACCGACATGGACCCCTGGCTCGGTCCGTCTACCGTTCGACATAGGCGTGTTACTCAGACCTAGTGTGGTTCGGCATGGACCCCTGGCTTGGCTTGTATACCGTTCGGCATAGCCAGGCCGTTTGGCATAGGCTTTTTGTTTCAGCTTGGATGCCGTTCGGCTTCAAGGGAAGAATTAACACTCAACCTCGAGTGAGTGCATCGCCGTTCGGCATAAATCGTTCGGCTTACCTCACTTGGCAATCCCACAACAAAGTAAGGGCATTTGACATAACTTTACTTTGAGTCACTTGATGGTCGACCGGGTAATTCTCGGCCGACATTCTCGGCATGGCTCGATCGGCATGCCTGGCTCGGTGCGTAGAAGTCACCTTCTGTGGACCAAGATACCTTATTCCTGCGCCCGTGAGGGAAGTCCAGCCTATCTTCGTCTATAAATAGAAGGGCAGGGACACAGTGAAACAGACCTTTTTTCGAGAACACTGGGAAAATCTGCCGCTTTCAAGACTCATTTTTTTCAATTAGCATTTGTATTCAAGTTGTTGGTGTATGGATTATATCGTTATTCAATTATCTGTGAGAGCAATAAAGATCAAACTCAAAGTGGACGTAGGCAATTACGTCAAACCACTATAAATTTGGTGTTCTTGTTTCTTATAGTTATTACTGCATTCCACTGCGTTATTCCTCAGTTTTAATTTACCTTCTTCTTTAATCCCTCTACACAAATCCTTCTTCGGGTGTTAGTGACCAATTCAGATGCTGACATATAGTGAGGCCAACCTGCACTGCATAATTGGGTTTCCCCTTGCTGTTCAACCATCAAGAGTGAAACATTCAATCATATTGACATTGTTGGTTCTTAACTACGTTTGCATCTTACGGGTCCCTAAGCGGTTCTCATTTGCTTCTGCACCCCCGGCATAGTCACCACTAAATTTTGAAGTTTAGTTCATTCTTTTATTTCATTACAATGCTTTACTACTGCGCTCCCTGTACATATCCCTCTTGGTTCCTACCTTAGATTGTACTTAATCTACTACTGTACTTATCCTTTATTTGTTCAATACTGCACCCTACATAGATCTTACTTATTCCTCTTTTGGCAACTTATTACTGCGCCCCGCACACGCCTTACTTAACTGTTGATTACCATGTCCCATGCAGGTATGATTGATTCTTCTTTAACTGTTTAGTACTACGCCCCACGCATGTCGTATTTGTTCTTCTTTTAAACACTTAATACTGCATCCTGTGCAGTTCTTACTTATTTTCCTTTAACCCTTTAATACTGCGATCCACGTAGTTTTTATTCATTATTTCTTTTATTATTTAATATTGAGCCCTGCGTAGTTGAATGCCTCACCTTTCCCATATGTGCATTCGTGAATGCCTTTCCTCACATTCACAAGTTGTGCATCCACTCTAAACATTTGTTTAGCGTATGGAACAACCACGCAGTCCCTAAAAGTTAAATGCCTATCCTTACCTTCCCAAGGTGTGCATTCAAGTGAGCGTCTCCAACCATCGTCAATAACCCTTAAAACTTTATTTCTAGCGCAAGGTTTCGTCCCAATGCTGATCTAGCCTCTTCTCGAGTCCCACATACTTATCTTTTATTAGGTTCTGTTTACTACTTTTCTTGGCACAATACCACCTTACCCCAATGCCATGTGCTACCAAACTCACCTTATTAAGCATACACTTCCTATTTTCGACGTAGTATGACCCCTTTATATTACACACAGTTCATATTTATAATGTAGAGTCGCTACCCTAACTCTGTTTCAAATAAACTCTGACATCCCTGACGACGTCTTTATACACGCCGCTCTATCATTCATTCTTATTTTACCTTTTATTATTGTAGAGTCCTTTTTCTTTATATTTAGCAAATGATTTGGATCTGCTTTCCTTATTTCCCAACACCTATTAACATATTTTTCATGTAAATTTATTTTCATGCATCTTGCAGTTTCCCACTTGGCCCAGCGCAGTACTTAGTCTTTTAGGTTTATTTTCGTTATAGAAAGTTCCCATAAAATTGGTAAACACTTGTTCTAACACAATATATCTTCATTTGGACCTTTTAGGGTAATTTCCCTTCTTATTTTCTCGTTCATATCTTCAATCAATCATATAAAATTGAATAAGCTTAAGGAATCTCTCAAGCTAATAACTCGTCTCTAAAATCATGATAAGAATACCATATCAAATTTTCACTCCATTTCGAAATCATTAAAATAGGAGAACACATCTAGACATCCCATGTTTATCCATTCTTCTCTTAAACATTCATTAAACCATTTTATATTTCTTAATATAAACTTGGACGATCTCACTATACTTAAAAACATACAACCTAAATAGAAACCATATATTAGAGATCGTATAGATAGGTTGAGTATTACGCACCTAAATCTTTAAGATGCCTAATTTTAGTCTTCTTAATCCCCTTTACTTGTGTTTTCCTTATTTTCTTTATTTTTTCCCTCTTAAAGTCACCACCATTAAACTTTCTCTTTAGCCTTTATTTTATTTTGAGTTGGATGAAATGAATGAATAGAGAAGAGTAATGTTTATTATCCCATAATAATTTAGGCTTGGGCCTTCCTGCCCCTTTCCATTTCTTTATTTCCCCTTGCTTCTCTTATTGGGACGCCCTTATTTGAGTAAATTCAAATTTAGGTTCGTTGTAGTCTTCCTTCCTTAAAGGAATTTCGCCTTCGAAATTCAATTAAGGTTCATTAGAGGTTTGTCCTCTATTCCATGCTTAACCTAAGCATACCCATGAATTAATAATCAATGCATAAACGTACTAGTGCTATCCAATAATACAATAAATAACCATAATATTCATACATATATATGGCCTGCAACAATAAAACTCTATACATAGCTCACGTGCTAATCCGAAACAAATAACTCTGGATAGGTCTTCTTAACCTTATCCTCTGTTTCCCACATGCAGTCCTCCCAATCTACGTTCCACCAGACACACACTATCTTCACTACCTTGTTTCAAAGTTGCTTCTCATCCCGATCCTCTATTCAAATAGCCTATGCACATATGTCATGTCTGGCTTTATGATCAAGTGTTCTATTGCGCTTTGATTAACTACAATGTCCTGATCTCTAAAGCATTTCCGTAAACATGATACGTGCAATACAATATGAATCCATGCAAAAATAGGCAACTCCGCCCTATACGCCACCTTTCCAATCCTATCTATGACCGAAAATGATCCTACTTATCTGAGTGCTGACTTCCTAGCTTTTTCGAAGTGAATTACACCCCTCATCAAAGAAACCTTCACGAACACTGATCGCCTACTACAAACTCTGGTTCCTTTATCTTTGTATCGGCATAACCTTCTTCCTAGACTGCGCTACTTTTGTTCTAGCTTGAATCAGTTCCACATTCTCAGTGGCATCCTTAACAACATCTGATCTTAATATCAACCTATAACCCGCCTCAAGCCAATATGTAGGTGACTTTCCATACAATGCCTCAAATGGTGTCATCCCAATACTGCTCTGGTAGCTGTTGTTATACTATGACTTTAACAGATGCAAATAATCTTTCCAAGGTATATCAAAGTCTAAAATGCATGATTGCAGGAAGTCTTCCAAGGCCTTGTTGATCCTTTTGATCTGTCCATTTTTGTGTGGATGACATGCAGTACTTATTCGCAGTTCTTTACCCAATAACTTATAAAACTATACCAAAACATGCTAGTGAACAACAAATCTCGATCACTAATAATAGTGTTAGGCACCCTATGCAGTCTCACTATTATCTTAACATATATCTCTTCTAATTGCGGCGGAGTCCTCTTAGTCTTTAACTAGAATGAGATAGGAAATCTTAATTAGTCTATCAACTGTGACCCATATGCCTTCATTCTCTTCCCTAGTCCTTGGCAACCCATCTACAAAGCCCTTAGATATTGAATCTCATTTCCATACTAGAACCTCCGAAGGCTGTGGAGCCCACTTGGCTTCTGATGTTCTGCCTTCACCTGTTGGCATGTAAGACATCTTTCCACATACTCTCCCATATCTTTCTGCATCTCTTTCCCAAAGAAATTCCTCTTCATATCTCGATACATCATTGTACCACCAGGGTGTATGGTAAACTTTGAATGATGACATTCATCCAATACTTCCTTCTGCTGCTCATTTGCACTCGAAACATATAACCTTCCAGTCTTCCATAGTCCGCATTCTCTATCAGTACTGAATCCTTTTGGCTCTACTGCTCTGACTCCTAAGTCCATATTCCTTATCGTGTTTGCGTAGAACTTATCTTCCTTCTGCAATTCAGTTATTATTTCTACCAGCACAAGCCTGATTTCTAAGAATGATAGTGTAGGATCGATTTAACCCTAGACTGGAGGGGGGGTGAATAGTGTGATACTAATTATGACGACCTGCCCTTCTCGACCCTCGATAATCGACATAAAATATTCCACCGATCAAGTGCCGAAAGAGACAGATTGTTGAGGAAAAAGAAAGAAGATAGAAGAAAGAAGGAACTAAACAATAACAGAATCTCACAATTGCAGCGGAACAAAATATAATACATAATGTCAGATCTTTACACAAAATGAAACCTATATTTGTTTTATACAATATATCATCGGAGTATCACAAACAAACAACAATTACCAGCCTGACAATTTCAAACGAGCGCAGCAGCGGATATAAACAAGTGCGGATAATACGTCTCGGACTCCAGCTCCTCTCCTGCTCTATAGCATTCTATCCTGAACATATAATACTCAGTCTGACCCGAGCATTATAATGAAATAACACCAGAGTCAGTCTGGAATACCAGCTGATAAAAATTCACCCAAATCGATTATTAAAGTTTCAAAAATCCTTTTGAAAAAAAAGCATCTACCAGCCTGACAATTTCAAACGAGCGCAACAACGGATATAAACAAGTGCGGATAATACGTCTCGGACTCCAGCTCTTCTCCTGCTCTATAGCATCCTATCCTGAACATATAACACTCAGTCTAACCCAAGAATTATAATGAAATAACACCCGAGTCTGTCTGGAATACCAGCCGATAAAAATACACCAAAATCGATTATTAAAGTTTCAAAAATCCATTTGAAAACAAAAGCATCTCGTAAGACCACACCACAAATAAACATGTCGGGTCTTTATCTTACGATAGCTAAAACACTTTTTAAAGAAATCCTCTAATATTATAATAGTGTCTATATACAAATACTTGTGAAAATAGCCGAAATTGTTAAATCTATTAAATTCTAGCTACTAGCCACAAAGTGGGTAATACAAACAAAACTCGTTAAAGACTCATAGGGAGAATGAATTTCCAACTAATGACTAGGCACTGGGGTACCACCTGTCACGGTACGTGGCCTAGATCAATGTACCGAGGATTACTCCCAATCTCCTGCAACACGAGGCCGGGACTACCCCTTTTTGGATAATCCCGAGTAAGATCACCCCACGGTTGGGATCAGCAACTGCACCACTAAGTCGAAATAAAAGGGACATCTAGACAGGGATGACCTCACCCTGAAATGGGTGCTACCCACCTAGCCTTGCTGCATAACCACTGATTTTCAGACATTCCCAGTTGATGAGGCTTGAGGCTATGCGTTACCTTTTAGAACGTTTCACCTAGAACACCCATCATCCACTCGACAATGTTCCAAAAGCATTCATCCATACAAGTCCGTCCCAGGTTCGAACGGAACCGAAGGCACTACTCCTACTACATCCATTTTGAAAACATCCTCAGGATTAGTAGCGACTAGCCCTTGCACTTCACCGCTCCATCTTCAACTCCGAACTCGTTTTTCCCACGAAAACGTATAAACCAGATCGAAGTGGTTTTCGAGAAATTAATCCCGATCCCGATCTCTTCGAAACAAACAACGCATTGTCCAATATTGATAGTCGGTGATTTAACTATCAATTTACATCCATAAGCATCCACCACACATTAAATAATTTTTCACATTATTTATTTTCCTCAAAAATATCTTTGTAACGTATAATTCCATCTTCAAATCCTTTTGGAAACAGTTTTCATAGCCAACTCTTCTCATGGAATAAATTCCCAATTCTTTACTTCCTTTGAAAACATCCACGTACAAATACTTAAGATTTAAAATAATTTGAATTCTTTATTCTTGAAAATACGTTAAAACATTTATATTAAATCTACTTACAGACTTAATTTAAAATATATATATACACACTTTTAAAAATATTTCGAATAAAACTGCTTTATGAATATAAACTATTTTCTTTAAAATGTTAAGTCATACTAAATTTTAAAATAAAGCTATGAAATCCTATACAAGTTTTCAAATAAAACTTTAACTAATTATCTTTAAAATAGAATCGTTTCATAAAGTATAAATATTAATAATATTCTTTAAAACATAATACTAATTACCCCTTTAAAATAATTACTTCTATATCTAATTTGATAAATGTTCACTTTTAAAATTCTTACAACTTAAATAATTTCTGGAAACCATTCTTTAATACAACTTCAAACTTCTAACTTTTCAGAAATCTTCTTTAAAACTTACTTGGCTTTTTAGGGAAATACACCTCCATTTCAGAAAAAACTAAATAATTCTTTTTATAAATCCTACACGATTTACCCCAATTCAATTTTACGTTTATCCCTTAAATTCCTATCCATACTTTAAAAACAAACTCATTTTATTTTTAATCACATTGCTATTTCTTGGAAATCACTTTCAAAACGTACTTAAAGTATTAAAAATATGATCACTAAATTCTTTATTCAAATTGTACTTTTGAAAATCTATAAAAGTTCCTTAAGTAATTTAGTGAATTTTTTTCTTTTTATATGAGATTATTATCAAATGTTCATATTTAATTCCCTATAGAAACATAATTCTAAATTACCTTTTGAATAATTTAATACCATAATTACTTAAACAAATATTTACTTTCACTAAAAAAACAATTAAAAATAACAATAATAATTTCTAAAATATTTTAAAAACACTTTTGCAAAACTTTCAGTTTATACTTCGAAAATCTTTCTTTGAAACATACATAGTTTCCAGGGAAAAATACACTTCCCATCCTTTAAGATTAAATCTCGCTATTATTTTAAAACAATTCACCTTTCCTTTTTAAATCACAATTTCAAACACTTCAAATTTTCAACCAATTTCTTGAATTTAATACCTTTTAAATTCTTTACTTAAGAATTTCTTTTATTTCCTTTTAAACCCAATTTATTTTATTTATATTTAAATTCCCAGATTGTATTCACCTAATCATATCACAACACAATTTAATTTTCAAATTAATCCGTCCCAATATATGAATAAAACATGGCATAACAAGATCTAAATCAATTTATCACACGATATAAATGAGATATATCACAGAATATAAATAAAACTTCTATTTTGTGAGGAATCCAGTTGGATCTCTCTAACCTGTTTCCCTGCATCCATATGTATTAGCACAACAAATAAATACCAATCCAATCTGATAATAATTATCACATTCAACCAATCAACCAATCATTTTAAATATTAACTATTTAAACTAACTAGCATTCTAGTTGTTAGTGAGATAAACTCACCTTGAATTTTGCGACGAGCGTTCAATTTTAAATTAAATCGAACGGCGTTCGATTTAACCTAAATTTTTTACTTGCTCAAAATGATTCCGAAATTGCTCCACTGCGTAGTACTCATCGCTGCGATTCCGGCGTCGCCAATTTCGTCGAATTCTGATAAGGTATGCGAAAGTTACGAATTTATAAAGTTTAAATACATTTTAAAACAATTTTTTTTAATATTACCAACTGCTGTTCGATCAGAGAAAGAAATCAAGGCCGCTACTATACTTCTTCCTCTCGTGCGCGTTCCATGGGTTATACGAACCCATCATCACCAATTAGGGTTAGAAACCGCTCCTTTGTCGCCCGCTTATAGATCGATCAGAGGCCACCACACCGTAGAGCGCTGCGAGCTCCCCATTCGGCCAGAACACGACGGAACTCGATGCCTTTCTCAACTCGAAATGCATGCATGAACGCATGGTCATCAAGGCCAAATTGTGACCAGCACGTAGCTCCGACGACGATCCCCACCGTTGGATGGGTAGATCTCCTTGAGCTCTTCCATTTTGTAGTTGGAGATTTTGCCAAATAGTTGATGGATTAGAAGAAAAATTAAGATAAATTTGGGAGGTTTTCGGCCATTAGAGAATAAGAACAGCGGCTAGTCCAAAAACTAGGGTTTCTCTACTTAACGTGTACATATATATGTTTATAAATATTATTTTAATACTAATCCATTTAAAGCAACTTTTTCACACGATCTCCAAACGATGCATGCCGACAGGCGTTTCTAAGGTTTTACCCATATTCCGAACACAATGGAACGTGTTTCGAAAGCGAATTTGGTTGTATGCGCGAGTTACAGGAATAAACTATCAATTTTAAACTAAATCGATTAAAATAGTTTCTATGCATTTTGAGCTGCCACGGTCAAACGACAATTTCAATTGCTACGAAAATTGAAATCCGATAATAACTAACTATTACGAATCCAATGGAACTGCTTTCATTGAATTCCGAGACTGTGCACCGAAAGGCTATTTTAACTCGTCGATAAATTTGAGCGATTTCTAAAATCGTCGAAATCACTTAAAATTTCACCTTTAAATTTTTATTAACTCTATTATAAATTGTATAGAATTTATATTCACATTAGAAATCATTCTGATTCGTTTTGAATCAAAATATGATTATTTGCATTATTATATTATTAAATTCCATTATTAAATTAATATAAAATTCTAAATTCAACTTATCGACTTTTAACTCCATCTAAAGCTCCAATAGAAAAAATTCAAATCAAAATAAACTTAAAATAAACCTTAGAAACCATTTTCATAACTATTTACATCTAGACTCAAATTATCCCGATTCCAAATATTTAATTATTATTCAAATTTTAATTGAATTTCCATATTGAAAATTACTACTAAATTCTATTGATTTAGCAAAATCCTTATTTCAAAATCAATTCAAAATCCACATTTAACATTTAAAATGAATTAAATGTTCAAAATCTAACGACCAAAATTCTGGGTCGTTACATTCCTCCCCCTTATAAAAATTTCGTTCCCGAATTTTGCTAAGGTAGAAAAATGCTCCAAACTCAGTAACAAAGCCTACTTAGCGAAAATCGCAATTTCACTTTGCCTAAATTCTTTAGTTTCAAATCAAAACTGCTAGTTTCGATTCCTATTCCAACATCTTTTTATTTCAATTTCTCGTTAACAAAATGTTTCAAAAATTTCTAACTCCCAAAATTTCCGGAAAATTTTGGCAAAGTCTCCCTTGTAGGGTGGAGCTTGTGCAAATCACAATACATATAAATACATATACATCGACCCACATGATTGGAAAACCAAATATATCAAAATATATATATCATTTTCCCAATTTTATTTCGTAGGCGTACCTTTTATTAGTATTTTAATAGCAAGCGGCTAAATAATATTGCATATACGCGCTCTAACTCTATCTATTGCCTCCCGTACCTGTACTCACTTAAACAAACACATCAGTTTTCAATAATATGAGAATTTATTAACATTCTATTCATGAAACTAGCCAAACACATCAATTTCATAGTTTAAACAAGTAAACTTCATAAATGAACATGTTAGCCATATTTTATCAGCAATCCAAAGATTTCAATCACTGTTTTAATTTCCTAACAAATCCAAACTTCATTTTTGATCTCCTCGAATGATTTAAATTCAAGTTTTCTTTTTACAATTCATATTTACTACAACCAATTCACTCTCTCTTCAATATTATTAACATATGCTTTACTTATATCAATTTATTCCTATCCAATTCCAAATTGATTCGCAATCAAATTCTTATTTTCAATTTGGTACCTTTGCATTTCTATTATGATCTACTTTCATTTTTATGCAAAACCACTTAATTATTTTACACTTATTTCAATTGAGTCAAAACCAACGTTACTTGCTTCTTCAAATCAATCCACTTCCGTTTACAACAAATGACTAGTTTCTATGCAAATTTAAAGTTATCCATGCAAATAACCATCACTTAAGCTTATAAGCATTTAAAATTAATTCCAACTTAGATTTATATTAATATCATCCCATTCTACAATATTTACAACTCATACATTCTTATTTCATCATAATAATTAATTAAAATTCTTTCACTTGCATTTAAATTTTATTATGTAAACAAATTTCATTCAAGACCCCTTATAAAGCTTGACCATAAATATTTTTTCCAATTTACATAAGTTCTTTCAATTTCACAATATTTCCATCTCATCTTATATCAATCTTATTTTATTTTCATTTGATTCTCATCCAATCAAATTCCAATCCATTTACAAATTTTAATTAAATTTGTTCACTTACTCAATCCATTTTAAATTTTAATTCATCTCAATTCCATTTAATCAAAGTTAAATCCAATTCGGTCAAATTTTATTTCTCCATTCAATTTAAATTTTTACTTTCTAATATGTAAGTTATAAAACTTATTTACTAACTTAAGTCCATTCACATCTTATATTTTTTCTTTGCCTTATCACATTTAACATCCATTTAGGATTTAAATCTTAAATTTACCATACCATTCGACCATTTTATTTTGGTTTTACAATTTCATTTCCTATTCTTAAGTTCACCAACTTATTTACTTAAAAGCTTATATTGCTCATTTTAATCCATTTACATCTTATAATCACAATTCCAAATTATATATCTATATATATCCCTAAATTCTTTAGGATACAAATTTTCTTTCAATTTAATTCTTTTCACAATTTTAAATCCACAATTTCAGATTATAAGTATAACACTTAATAGCTTATGGGTACAGTTCATTACACAATGACCCACAATTACTAAGTCATTTTACATTTCAATTTAATCCAAATCAATTTAATTCTAAGTCCAATTTATTTAACTTATCCCAAGTTAAATTGAAATTTTCTGTTCACTTTCATATACTCAAGTTAAATTTTAATTCTAGGATCAAAATTTTCATTTCCTTCTTATTAATATCAACTTCACTTAATAAGTTCAATAGTTGATTCATTTTAACTTTACACATTATTTGAATAGAATTTTCCAGAATTCAATTACCCGGTTTTATTTCAAAACCATTTTGAAATAAAAATCAACTCATACCTACTAGGTATATCAATTCAAATCTCTGGATTCCAAAATACTTGGTTTACCAAACAAATTTCCCTTTTGAAATTTTTAAAACCACTTTGTATATCAAACAAATCTAAACAGAGATCATACCCGATTACTATGGAAGCAATCCATCACTTAAGAAACTCAAAAATGAATTCTAATGATGTGGCCATCATCATCAGGATTATTTTCCAACGACTGAAGTGAATTCAGTGCTTCCTTACTTTCACAAATTCATTTCAAAACAATTCTCATTCAAAAATACTTCTCAAAATAATATTCCATCATTGCCTTCAAACACTTTAGAAAGCATTTCCAACATTCCTAAGGTTTTAGATTTCAAAACTTTTGTTTTAAATTAATTTTAAACATTTTTCAAAATTTTCGGGATTTAAGTTCTGGTTTAATTCAAATCTAGTTATACTCTTTTTTATTTAAACCATACTTAGATAATTCTATTTAGTTATAACCATTTGAAATTTTAAATTCTTACTTGATTATAGTGTTAACACCCAAACATCCAATTATATAATAATTTCAGAAAATTATTTCTTTCATATCAAAATATAATTTTGGGTAAAATTATTTCATTTACCCATTTTAAAAACAAAACTATGTCGGTTTATCTTGTTTAAGAGTTTAGAAACCCCTATCGATACGGTTGTACTTCCCATACCGACCAGAAGTCATAAACACTCAACCCATTAGTCAACACAGTATAAAAACAATTTTTGTATTCACTAACAAGTACGCTCTCATAAATATTGATATAGTCAACTCATTATAGAGTACTATTGACTCTATTTTTAATGAGTAATTTCCCCTCCAAAGCCTAAGTTATCGCTTACCTAAGCTCTGATACCAAATGTGACGACCCGCCCTTCTCGACCCTTGAAAATCGACATAAAATATTCCACAGTATAATATGCCGACGATCAGTGTTAGAAGAGACAGATTGTTGAGGAAAAAGAAAGAAGATAGAAGAAAGAAGGAACAAAACAATAACAAAACCTCACAATCGCAGCGGAACAAAATATAATATATAATGTCAGATCTTTACACAAAATGAAACCTATATCTATTTTATACAGTATATCATCAGAGTATCACAAACAAACAACAATTACCAGCCTGAAAATTTCAATCGAGCGCAGCAGCGGATATAAACAAGTACGGATAATACGTCTCGGACTCCAGCTCCTCTCCTGCACCATAGCATCCTATCCTAAACATATAATATTCGGTCTGATCCGAGCATTATAATGAAATAACACCCGAGTCAGTCTGGAATACCAGCTGATAAAAATACACCCAATTATGATTATTAATGTTTCAAAAATCCTTTTGAAAACAAAAGCATCTCGTAAGACCACGCCATAAATGAACATGTCGGGTTTTTACCTTACGATAGCTAAAACACTTTTTATAGAAATTCTCTGATATTATAATAGTGTCTGTGATAACCTGAATTTTGGAGTATCTGTTAATTGTTAATTAACAGGGTTAACTAGTAGAAATATTGAATTATAGATTTAACAAATAATTCTGATAATAAATAGTTATAGCTGGATTGTAATTCAAATTTGAATCTGATTTAAGTTTGAATTTGAAACTTGAATTTAAGATTTAAGTAAATACCTTAGTAAATAATTTGGATTTTTAGAATAATTTGTATAGATAATTTATTTAATGTATAATTGGTTAATGACATTTTCTGTAAATATTGTGTATAAAATTTAATTGTTTTAAAAAACAAAAAATATAAGATAATTGTTTATTTTAAGTATGATGGTTTAGAAAGAATTTAACTAAAGTTTTATCTTTGTTTTCTTCAAAAATGATTAAATTAAAATGATTAAATTAAAATGATTAAATTAAAATGACTAATTTAAAATGATTAAAAATGTATAAAAATAAATGTTTTAGATTTTAAATTACATGTATAAGAAAATATATTTGCATTATAATTAATTTTAGAATATTTTCTTTTAAAAATGAATTTACATATACATATGTAAACATTTATTAATTAAGAAATTTAAATAAATAAGTTATATTTACATTTAATTTAAATGAAAATTTATTTAAAAAAAACACTTAAGAGAAAAACATGTGTAAACATGTTAATCATCTTAGAAACACATGTAAGGAAATTAAACAAATTGAGTGTCAAATGTATGTTTTTGGAACATGTGGCAATATACTTATTTTAATTTTAAATAAATCACAAAACAAATTTATATAAAACTTAATGCTTCTTCTCTTCAAAATTCTTTTCCTGTTCTCAATCAAAAAGCAAAGAAACTAGTATGTAAATAACACTACTCAAACACTTTTCAAAACCAGAAACAAGATCTGTAATTAACATCTTCCTCAAACCTGGAAATAAAATCTGCTAACCCATTCCAACTGAATCAAGCCACAAGCAACTCAATCAACAATGAAGCTTCAGAAGAATTCAAATGTAGACAGTAGTAGCAGATCAAAATCGATTTTACAAATCAAAGAACCAGGCCTGTTCTATGTTTTTCTTCTTAAAGGTGAGTAATTTCATTTTAAAATCAAATTAAAACCTATGATTTAAACCTGATGCTTATGATGAATTGAGTGAAAATATGCTGCTTGTGTTTTGGGTATGAATGCATGAATATATGTGTATGATGTGCTGTATATATCAGATGCATGCCTGGAAATGGATAGTAAACATCTAATTTTTTTTACTTAAGTAGGATAATATTGTTGCTTAAGTAATTTCTGTGTAAATGATGCTTGTTTGGGGTATTACTTCACATATTTATGAATGTGTTAATGTGTGTGCATGTTAGTTTTCTTTCTATTTTTCAACTACAGGGTTTCAAATCATTAGAGTGTTCTCTGTTCAACAGAACCTTGCAGGTGAGAAAACATAAGTTTTTAAAACAGCTTTAAACCTAAAATTTTTCCATCATATCTGAATATAATTCATCTTGTTAGCCTGTAAATTTGGATAAAATAGAGACATATTATAATTGTGATTATTGAATGCCTGTGTAGTTTTAAAAATAAACTTTGTTGATAACTACAGGTTTGGATTTCTTAATAAATTCAATATCTCAACTTTGAGTTTGAATTAATTTGTGATTTGTGAATGAAAGTTGTTTGTAATCATGTAACATTTCACCTAGAAATAATTACAGGAATTTAGGATCAATCTTTGGTTTGGAAATTTAAGTTTTACAGTGAAATCTTAATTTTGGTCAAAATTTACTCAATTTAATTTTCGGATTAAGTATATATTTGAGTTCGAAATACCAAACCATGAATTTTAGTAATCATATCACAAATTTTAGTTTAGTTTTTGGCTTGCAAATTGGGGTTGATCAGTTTTTGGGTTTCGAGTAAATTCCGGTGACTGGTGAAGCTTTGAAGGTCGGAGCTTTGGTAGGAGCTTGATTGGTGAACGTCGAGTTAGGGAAAAATAGGGTTGTATTTTATATTGGGCCGTAGTGGCCGGAGTAAGGTGAAATAGGGTTTTGGGAGGAGGTTCTGTAGAGTGTAGTGGCGAAGTGATCTCGACTTAATCAAGGCGTCGAGTTCGATCGCGAGTGTGGGAATGGTTGCATGGGTCGATGACGAGGCTAATGTCAGAAGGATGTGGGGTCCAGTCGCCGTGATCGTCGTGGCGAACGTCTTATTGGTGGGGAAGTTTGGGAGTGGGTTGTTTCAGATTGCTCGATTTGATTTGGTGGTGTGATTCTTCGATCTGGAGGGTCGTGGCTGATGTCGAAGTCAGTGTCGACCTGTGGGAGATCAGGAGGATGGCCGGAGGTAGGTAGCACGTCGGTACACGTGCACCGTGCACATTGTGACTCTGGCGTGAGAAGCTGGCTTGGGAAAGAAGTGTTTTACCCAGAGTAGTTTGTGTTATATCTCGCGTTGGACTCGAAGTTGTGATAGTGGGGGAAAGCTTATTTGGGTGTATCGAGTATACTCGAACTCTGCCACAAGTATTATCTCGAGGAATTGAGGTATTGCCCATGGAAACATTTTGTTTGGTTTCCAGTTTTACCCTGTTTAGTTTTTAAACTAAATTGATTTCCAATTTTTTTAAGTAAACTTAGATCTTAAGCAAGTTTTAACATATTTAAATGTTTAAGTTAGTAATGATGTTTTTGACATATTTAAATTTTAGAAGTATGGATTTTAAAGTTTTAAATCTTGTTTTGAAATAGTCTGATAAATATTTCATTAGAGTAATTTTGTAATTAGTTATAGACGTATTCAACTTAAATATAATTGTTAAAATATAATTCTGGTTTAGGTAATTTAACTTGAATCAAAGGAGGATAATTTTTCATATTCAAGCTTTCGAATTTAATTTGATGAAAAATGAAACTTAAGTTTAATTACTTAATAAAAGTAATTAAGAAATTAGTTACTTAATTGGGATAATGTGATTAGTTTAGATTAATTAATTAAGTTTAATTAATTTAAACACTTGATGATTGATGAATAATTACTTAAAGTAATTAATGGAAGTGTAATTACTTAAGGAAGTAATTAATGGTAATTACTGAATGTAATTAAAGATGTTTAATGATAAAAGTAATTTGGATATAATTACTTTGTAGTTAATCAAGGGGTTAATTAGAAAATAAATTAAGGATTAATTTAATAAAGGAAGTAATTAAGGGTAGTTAAATTCTGGATGTAGGGTGATTAATAATTATGGTTAATAAGTAATTAACGAAGAAATTAAAGGATAATTACTGTATTTGGTTAAGGATAATTAATTTGTGAAATTAATTAAGGGTTAAATTACCTAAATGTAATTAAAGGATAAATAGAATGATATTGGAAGCCTTGATTAATTGTTATCCCTATTAGGTGGTTCGTGATGCTATGTGATATGATGTGTTTGATTTAAACTGTGAAGATGTGATTATCTATTGATGATGAATTACTGTGACATCCTGTAGTAAAAGTAGAATTGTATTCACTTGAATAATGTAAGTTAAAATGACAATGGTTTCGAAGAAACCGGGGTCAGGTATTAGTAAATACCCGAAACCACTTCGATTCTTTTTAAATTGATATGTGAAATCAATAGGCTGAAGAGGAATGGTTTAAGTGAATTGCACCATTTAATCTAAGTTTGGGTACTTAGAGATTGACGTGAGAAATAAGTGATGACTATGACAAATTGGGAAATTGTATATTGATGCAAGTTACCCGGGTTCATACTATTGTATTCCTTGTTAGATGAGTTTACTCATGCTGGTTTCCAGCCTCACCCGGGTGTTACTTTGATGTAATGCTCGGGTCAGACCGAGTATTACAGATTTTCAGGTAAGGACGTTCTAGAGCTCAGAAGGCGAGCCGGATGGCAGGAACGTGTAGAGTTTTTCCACTGTGTTATTTTATTGTAAATCTATGAGATGATAATTGTGTATAGTCAGTGACTGTGTATATGTGAAACTCTGATGTATTAGAATGTAATCGACAGATATAACATTCTTTTGTAGACTGTTATTATTTATTATTATATTTTATCCGCTGCTAATGTGATATTTCTGTGACTTGTTTTTGTTTCTTCTTCTTTCTCTTTTCTTCTTTTCTCTAACTATTCGGAAGTTTCGGGATCGAAATTTCCGGGTTGTTACAGTGTGTATATACAAATACTTATTAAAATAGCCGAAATTGTTACATCTATTAAATTCCAGCTACTAGCCACAAAGTGGGTAATACAAACAAAACTCGTAAAAGACTGGTTGTAACGACCCGTAAAATTTTGATAATTTTTAATGGTTTTATTTAGCATATTTAATTTGATTTTTGAGTAATTTTAAATAATAATATTTTGAAATAAAATTTTACATTTGGATTACGTATAGTTAAATGTGGCAAATGATAAATTTTAATCAAAAATTAAGAAAGTATATTTTAGGGTGTGATTCTGTTCAGTTTAAGTCAGTAATAATTGATGTTCATAAAATAATTTATTTTGGGGAAATTCAAGGCACAGCTGTTTTATTTGCCATCATTTCTTTTATTTATTTTCAAACAGTTCATTTTACCTTTATAACGTGTCCTTCCATATTTATTCTTGCTGTCCAACAAGCTATTAATTGCTTTGATTGTTTCTAAAACAGTGTGTAGCTGTTACTTTTTCTACCGTTAAAATTTCAATTGCTTAATAATTTTTCCAATTCACAGATAGACTTCCCTATTCCTAGCCATTAATAAACTTTGAAATCATTGTCCTTGCCTTTCGTTATTCCCCGTTTTATAATAATAATTGAAATTTATAGTCGTTTCAGTATATAACTTTTACACGTTTTATACTCATTTAATTTCAGCAGTCCATTGCCTTTAATTTTTAAATTGTTCCATTTTCTTCCCAGGCAACAGCTCACATTCCATTTCGCTTATAAATCAGTTTCCACTTTTACTCACCTGCTCACCTTTTCTTCCATCTATCCATTTAATAGTTATATATAAGTTATAATACGTTTCCTGATTCATCTCCTTTCCTTTTTCATTGACATATTAATTCTGGGAAGTGATTAATTTAAAAATCCATCTTCCCCTCATTTCTTTAAACTTTTAGCTAAATTTTAGCTTGTGACTGTTGCTGTACATTTCATTAAAGAGGTACGTTATCTTACTAATCTCTAGAATTTAAAGGTGAAAATTTTATTTTCCTAACCTTTCCTTTCCTACGCTCCCTGTTTCCACTTCTTTCATTATGACCGTTCATTATATATATACACTACAGCTGGAAAGTTATAAACGTATAAACTTAGATACGTTTTGTATTTATTAAAAATTTAAAGCTCACCTTAAATTATGCAAAGCGTTTTTCCTCTGTCTTTATAACTTTGGGTTTATACCTACTTTTGCTTCCTCTTCCTCCCTGAAGCCTATTTTCTTTTTTTCCCAAGTTGTTACAGTGCCTCTTCAAGGCCATGACAGCCGATACCCCTATCGCCATCACCCATCAAACGCTTGTCACCACTAGCTTGCATACATTCGCATATATTAGGTATAGTACTTCTGTCTGTTAGCATATATATATATATATGTATATATCAGTGAATTTGTTACATGGGTTAATCTTGGGTTTCCCTGTTTCCAGTTTAATAATATATTATACAAATTTTGCAGCGTCTATTATATGGTTTATAATATATGTCAAAGTTATTCTTTTATATATATAAATGTATTTGTGTATATATGTATATATGCTGTTATATTAGTTTATAATAGAAAATTTTCCTTTTTCGGCTGCTGTATGTAAAGATGCTTTTTGATCTAATTTGTTTAAGCTTAGTATTTTTTTATATAATATTTTAAACGTGAATTTGATTTAAGTGAAGCTGTTCATATCATGTTATTAAATGAAATAATATAATGTGATTTAAAAATATATACACTTTTTTTTGAATCTTTTTGGGGTTTTGTTGGTTTTGTTATATATTACTCTTTCTTAATGCAATGCACTGGAAACAACAAAATAGGTGAGTGAGAAAAAGAACGAAAACCATATATATATATATATAAGTATTCGAGTTTATACATTTGGTCGATAAGTATATGGTATTTATAACGGTTTTGAAAGTAAATTTTAAGCATTTCTAAGCGGTTTATGTCGTAATGGTTATATTATTATTTAAATATAAGTATTACATGCATAGGTTTTAAGTGTATATAGTATATTTATAATATAAAAGTTATTAAGTTATAAAAGTTTATATAGTTTATATTTTATAAGACAAAGTTTAAAAGTTATATATGCGGGAGTTGATATGTTGCAATGAACATACAATATATACAAGTCTTTATTTTAATAAGTATTATTTCAACATATATATTGCATATATATTTGATTTTTTTTATTGTATTTGTGTTTGGTTTAAAAAAACAATGATTTGAAACGTATGTATATTAAATTTAGAATATGTTTTATATATGTACATAGTTATATATAATTATATATATAATTGTAAGTTCACTTATATCATTCATCTTCATCGATCTAGTTCTAATTTGAATTCGATTTTTTTTTCTCTTCCATTTATTAGCTTTGTTCGTCGTGCCTGTTTTCTTCGTCGAATCGTGTCTATCTAGCGTTGCTTTGGAATTCGTAACTAAACTTCATTGTCTATTCTCCTTAGCCTCGAAAGGTGAGCAATCACTCACGATTAACGTTCTTATATTTATTAAATTTGATTTGAATTGAAACAACAATTGAAGTATGCTGCTGTAGTTATTTAAATTGTTATATTTATGCTATTATCTATAACTGTTCACTTATGGGATATGACACCATATCCTATTGTTTATATTATACTGTTATTGACGAATATGCATGTTGCTACATTATTATCATATCTGCTGTCACTCTGCAAGTGCGCTGATAGTATAGTATTCACTATGGGGGGAAATGATACATACCCGAACGGACTTTAGTATAGGAGAAAATCGTTATGGGTTGAAATGATAAACCCAAGCGATTTTCATTTAATTGAATTTGGGATTACGGGTTGAAATGATATCCACCCTTATATATTTAGTGGATGGATTGAAATGATAATATCCATAGCACTTGACCATATGATAGAAAATATATATAGACACCGTTGGTCCATATATAAATATTTTGAAATAATTTCAATGATTTTGGAAAGAAATAAATGGTTAAATAAATATTGATTCTTAAGATGGAAATTTTATATATAGATTTAGTAGTAATATTTGATTTAAATTAGAATTGATGTAATACACATAATATGGTTAAGTATTTATCTAAATCTATATTTCAAAAAGATTTTCTTCTAATAAATTGAATAATTGAGATTGGAGATAAATTTGGATTTATTAAAAATGGTATTTAAATAAGGATTTATTTAATTAAATCGATTTGAAATTATTAAATGGGAAATCTAAAGGTATGGTTTCATAACTGGGTTTTTGATTTAAGTGATTTAATGAATATTTCACGTTTAAATGAATTAAAATAAAATATCGAGTAAAATGTAACTTAAGATTACTTAAATGATATTGAATCAAATGAGGGAGCATTTCAAGACTAAATAATAATGAGGTTAATCGAGATCTTTAGAAACTGTTAAATTGAACATTTAAATATTAAAGCTTTGAACTATATTGGAATTTAAAGGGTTATTTTGAGATTCAGATCTGTACTTGAAATCAATGTAGTTGAATTGTTATTTAGAAACTAAATTGAATAAAAAATGAAAATTTAGGTTGAACTAAAATTTGAAATTATTATTTAGAAAACTAAATTCAATAAAATTTAGTTTGAAACGATGAGTACTTAAAGTTTGAAATATATTGAAATATAAAGGTGTATTTTGTGATTACAAATACAAATTTTGAGATCGATAAAATTGAAGTGGTTATTTAGGAATTGAGTTGAATTTTAAATTGATAAATTGAGATTTGACTAGATTTGAATTTTTTATTGGAGTAGATTTGAATCGTAACTGTGAAAGTGATCAAATTTGAAAACAAATATATTTGAAGTGAAATGATATTTTGTTTTTGAATAATAAATAAAATTGAGATGACCATGGTGACATAGTGTATAGTTCTACCCTATAGATAGTTACAGGGATCCTTAGAGGATGGTTATCCCAAACATCCTCTAAGTTAATTTTATTTCAGTTGATATTTCACTTGAGTTGGATTTATTGATATAAGAATGTTAATCCTGACTCGAGTGTTTTGTGTTTTGCTTTACGCTCGAGTCAGACTGAGTGATACAGCATTGACACTCACCTTTGGAGTTTGAAGCTTCGCTTGGAGATCCAACTATCGCTTAGCTTTCAGCACTTCCAGTTGATTCGTTAAGAGAAGTCATCTGTTGCATTGGAGACTTCACTGTATCTGGGATATTCTGATGTATTTTATTTCTAACTTTGTTATATAGTAGCTTCATGAACTACTATTCATTTATTCCGCTGCGTATTATTGTACTACCATGTATCTGTGATTCTGTGATTGATTTATTTACTGTATCTGTTTTTGCCAAATTTAAATTAACAATTCGGTATTTTAAATTATTCAAGTCAGACATGTATAGTATTATTGTCGATTTGAGTGGTCTAAAATAGCGAGTCGACACTGGTAGGGAGAATGGATTTCCAACTAATGACTAGGCACTGGGGTACCACCTGTCACAGTACGTAGCCTAGATCACTATACTGAGGATTACTCCCAATCCCCTAAAACACAAGGCCGGGACTACCCCTTTCTAGATAATCCCGAGTAAGATCACCCTACGGTTGGGATCAGCAACCGCACCACTAAGCCGAAATAAAAGGGACATCAAGATAGGGATGACCTCACCTTGAAATGGGTGCTACCCACCTAGCCTTGCTGCATAACCCCTGATTTTCAGTCATTCTCGATTGATGAGGCTTGAGGCTAAGCGTTACCTTTTAGAACGTTTCACTTAGAACGCCCATCGTCCACCTGACGATGTTCCGAAAGCATTCATCCATATAAGTCCGTCCCGGGTTCGAACGGAACCGAAGGCACTACTCCTACTACATCCATTTTGGAAACATCCTCGGGATTAGTAGCGACTAGCCCTTGCACTTCACCGCTCCAACTTCGACTCTGAACTCGTTTTTCCTGTGAATACGTACAAACCGGATCGAAGCGGTTTTCTAGAAATTAATTCCGATCTCCGTCTCTTCGAAACGATCAATGCATTGTCCAATATTGATAGTCAGTGATTTTACTATCAATTTAGATCCATAAGAATCCATCACAGAATAAATAATTTTCCACATTATTTATTTTCTTCAAAAATATCTTTGCAAGATATATTTCTATTTTCAAATCCATTTGGAAACAGTTTTCAAACCCAACTCTTCTCATGGAGTAAATTCCCAAATCTTTACTTCCTTTGAAAACATCCAAGTACCAATACTTAAGATTTAAAATAATTTAAATTCTTTATTCTTGAAAATACATTAAAACATTTATATTAAATCTACTTACATACTTAACTTAATATATATATATATATATACACACACACACACACTTTTAGAAATATTTCGAATAAAACTGCTTTATAAATATAAACTATTTTCTTAAAGTTAAGTCATACAAAATTTTAAAATAAAGCTATGAAATCCTATACAAGTTTTCGAATAAAACTTTAACTAATTATCTTTAAAGAACTGTTTTATAAAGTATAAATATTAATAATATTCTTTAAAACATAATACTAATCACCCCTTTAAAATAATTACTTCTATATCTAATTTGATAAATGTTCACTTTAAAATTCTTACAACTTAAATAATGTCTGGAAACCATTCTTTAATACAACTTCAAATCTTCTAACTTTTTCAAAAATCTGCTTTAAAACGTACTTGGCTTTTCAAGGAAATACACCTCCATTTTAGAATAAGCTAAAGAATTCTTTTTATAAATCCTACACGATTTACCCCAATTCAACTTTACATTTATCCTGTAAATTCCTTTCCATACTTTAAAAACAAACTCCTTTTATTTTTAATCACATTGCTATTTCCTGGAAATCACTTTCAAAATGTACTTAAAGTATTTAAAATACGATTACTAAATTCTTTATTCAAATTGTACTTTTGAAAATCTATAAAAGTTCCTTGAGTAATTTAATCAAAAATTTTCTTTTTATATGAGATTATTATCAAATGTTCATATTTAATTCCCTTTAGAAACATAATTCTAAATTACCTTTTAAATAATTTAATACCATAATTACTTAAACAAATATTTACTTTCACAAAAAAAATTTAAAAATAATAATAATTTCTAAAATATTCTAAAAACACCTTTGCAAAACTTTCAGTTTATACTTCGAAAATCTTTCTTTGAAACATGCTTAGTTTTCAGGGAAAAATACACTTCCCATCCTTTAAGAATAAATCTCGCTATTATTTTAAAACAATTCACCTTTCCTTTTTAAATCACAATTTCAAACACTTCAAATTTTCAACCAATTTCTTGAATTTAATTCCTTTTAAATTCTTTACTTAAGAATTTCTTTTATTTCCTTTTAAACCCAATTTATTTTATTTATATTTAAATTCCCAGATTGTATTCACCTAATCATAGCACAACACAATTTAATTTTCAAATTAATCTGTCCCAATATATGAATAAAACACAGCATAACAAGATCTAAATCAATTTATCACAGGATATAAATGAGATATATCACAGAATATAAATAAAACTTCTATTTTGTGAGGAATCCAGTTGGATCCCTCCAACCTGTTTCCCTGCATCCATAGGTATTAGCACAACAAATAAATACCAATCCAATCTGATAATAATTATCACATTCAACCAATCAACCAATCATTTAAATATTAACTATTTAAACTAACTAGCATTCTAGTTGTTAGTGAGATAAACTCACCTTGAATTTTGCGACGAGCGTTCAAATTTTAAATTAAATCGAACGACGTTCGATTTAACCTAAATTTTTACTTGCTCAGAATGATTCCAGAATTGCTCCACTGCGTAGTACTCGTCGCTGCGATTCTTACGTCGCCAGTTTCATCAAATTCTGATTATGTATGCAAAAGTTACGAATTTATAAAGTTTAAATACATTTTAAAACAATTTTTTTAATATTACCAACAGCCGTTCGATTAGAGAAAGAAATCAAGGCCGCTACTATACTTCTTCCTCTCGCGGGCGTTCTAGGGGTTATACGAACCTATCATCACCAATTAGGGTTAGAAACCGCTCCTTCGTCGCTCGCCTATAGATCGACCAGAGGCCACCACATCGTAGAGCGCTGCGAGCTCCCCCTTCTGCCAGAACATGACGGAGCTCGGCGCCTTTCTCAACTCGAAATGCATGCACGAATGCACAGTCGTCACGGCCAAATCGTGGCCAGCACGTAGCTCCGACGGTGATCCCTACTGTTGGATGGGTAGATCTCCTTGAGCTCTTCCATTTTGCAGTTGGAGATTTTTCCAAATAGTTGATGGATTAGAAGAAAAATTGAGACAAATTTGGGAGGTTTTCGGCCATTAGAGAATAAGAATAGCGGCCAGTCCAAAAACTAGGGTTTCTCTACTTAACGTGTATGTATATATATATGTTTATAAATATTATTTTAATATTAAATCCATTTAAAGCAACTTTTTCACACGATCTCCAAACGACGCACGCCGATAGGTGTTTCTAAGGTTTTGTCCGCATTCCGAACACAATGGAACGTAGCTAATTTGGTCTTATGTGCGAGTTACGGGAATATATGATCAATTTGAAATTAAATCGATTAAAATAGTTTCTATGCATTTTGAGCTGCCACGGTCAAATGACTACTCCGATTGCTACGAAAATTAAAATCCGATAATAACTAACTATTACGAATTCAATGGAATTGGTTTCGTCGAATTCCGAGACTGTGCCCTGGAAGGCTATTTTAACTCGTCGATAATTTCGAGCGATTTCCAAAATCGTCGAAATCACTTAAAATTTCACCTTTAAAATTTTATTAACTATATTATAAATCGTATAGTATTTATATTCACATTAGAAATCATTCTGATACGTTTTGAATCAAAATCTGATTATTTGCATTATTATATTATTAAATTCCATTATTAAATTAATATAAAATTCCAAATTCAACTTATCAACTTTTACTCCATCTAAAAATCCAATAGAAAAATTCAAATCAAAATAAACCTTAAAAACCATTTTCATAATTATTTACATCCAGGCTCACAAATTATCCCAATTCCAAATATTTAATTATTATTCAAATTTTAATTGAATTTCCATATTGAAAATTACAACTAAATTCTATTGATTTAACAAAATCCTTATTTCAAAATTAATTCAAAATCCATATTTGTTTAAAATGAATTAAATGTTCAAAATATAAGGACCAAAATTCTGGGTCGTTACACTAATAATTATAAAAATTAATGCGGAAATATATAAAATAATTGCAGCACAGATAGTAACAGAATAATAAAAAATAGAAATAGAACAACACATATTTACCCAGCTTCGGCAAAACCCTGCCTACATGCTACCTCCAAGTTTCTACTAGAAATTAAGTAGTCAGACGCTTATACACGTAAACTCGCGACACCCACTATCGACTAACCTAACTCTATGCTCAAAACCCTGCCACAACTCAGCCACTGAGTTACGAATTCTCGAACTATAACACCTAAGTTCGCCCCCTAGTCACACGACTAGAATTTTACAAAAGCTTAAAAGAAAAATAGAAAATTAAAAACAACTCTAAAACAAGAAACCCTAATTTAAAATTAAAGCCCAGTAGTATTTATCAAAAATCGACCCAAAGAAATGAATGCAGTGATAAAAATTGTCCCCGTTTTTCATTATTTATTTCTTCGGCCCATTTCTCTTTCGTCCAATCCTTCATTCCTCTTTGACAATTTAGGGCTTTTGGAAATTTGAGGCCGTCAGTTCAAATTTGTCGATTGAAGGATGATCTATCTTTGGTTTATTTCGTCAATCAAACTTTCGCTTTGATTTGCATATGGCTTCTTCTCTATCGAATTTGAATAGAATGAACCTGTATGTGATTTCCTTTATTTATTCTCGTTGATATGCTTGAACTCGAGCTTTGTATGGCAATGATGTTAATGGTTTAAATTGGGACCGGTTCCGTTTATCTTCGTTTGAACATATTATTTGAATTCATCTGATAATTTTAGCTCGACCGTTTGATTTTGAATGGTTGCTTGTGATTGATCCTGACCAGTTCAATTTTGAATATTTTTCTGATGTCCTTGCTTGATTACCACGGCTTGTTTGGTTTTCTGATTTTTCGGTCATACAAGTATATACATTCACTTTGCCTTGGTCACCACAGCTTTGATTCTTTGGCATTTTGAACTTATTTTGACTGCTGTTTCATTCACTTTTGAATCATGACATTGTTGCAATTTTTGTGTTCCTCCCTGACTTCTTCGGCTTGATCAATTTGTGAAATAAAAACTGATGCTTTTCTTTGAACGGTGACTCGCAACTGTGCTTAGTATAACCATATATATACATTCATATACGTATGGATGTATGTGTATGATTGGTTCCTATCCACTTGGTTTCATGGGAGCTTGTTGCTAGGATGTTTTGTGTTGATGTTGCACTTGATTTCACTTAAGTCTTGTTGCAGCCCTTGTTGTCACTGTATACACACACACACACATATATATGTATGCATGTATGCATACATGTGTGTTTGTGCATGTATATATGTATGCTTCCTTTGCCTTTAGTTGTTTCTCTTGGAGTCTTAACTTGATTGTTGTATATCTGCACTTGTTTGCATGAGTTTGTGTAGTTGCACTGTGTCTTGGTTGAAGTGTTGCATTCACCTATTTTCATGTGCACTGACATGGTGTGGTGCACTTATATCATCACTGTTGCGCTGCCTTGATGCCATTGATATTTGAGTCTGCACTTGCTCATTCGAGCTGCTGTCTTCATTGTGTTTGTATGTGTATTTCTGTTTCAAAAAGTTTATTGTGTTCTCTGACCACATGTGCTAGTTCATGTTATAGTTGGACTTGTTCCACTTCTTTATTTGGTTCATGTCTGTTGTATGTTGAACTGAGTCTGGTTTCAATGTGTATGCACACATCTTTTTTTCATATGTATGTAGTTTTCTGTTTCATTGGTTTTTAGAGTGTAGTCTTGTTTCATGTAGCATTTGAGGTGTGCATTCAGTTGTGGTCTGCACTAATTTTATGGCCTCTGTTCAAATGTACAGAACTAGTGTGGTTTAGCCTTTAATTTTGTAGTTTTGTTTAAGTGTGTTTATGCTCCATTGGGTTCACCACTGTTTGATTTTCATATCGTTCATCTTGAAGTATGCAGTACGTACATTTTGTTCTGGTGCTGGTTTGACCTGAACTAATTTTTTGTTTTGGTTGAGGCTGTGTTGCATGCTCATGTTCATCTGTGTTCTGGTCCTCATGTATATGATGCATGTTGAGCTTCTGTCTATTCATGCTGGTGCTTTTGAACTCATATATGTATATCTGCATATATGTATATATGTGCATATATGTATATATGTTTATGTGGTCTTTGTATTCCACTTGCATGCTGTCATTGAGTTCATGATGTATTTTGAATTCTGGTCTTCATGTGGCTTTGTGTTTCATGATTGTTGTTCTCTGGTCTGTATATATGTATATTAGTGCTCTGTCCATTTTATTGAACAAGTTACATGATTGTTGAGCTCTTTTGGTCTTCACGTATATTGATGTCAACTCTGTAGCATTGTGTCTTCATGAGCATTGCATCCCTTTGTGCATGTTGATTCCACTGGCTTGTTGTCATGTGTACACATTGAATTTTTGGTCGAGGTTTGCTCTAGTCATTAAAACTTGAGCATTCTATTTTGTTTTTGTATTTCACCTGAGCTGAACCTAGCTTTGGCACGGGTTTGACCTTCTGCTCATATCGTGACTTTATTTGTATTGCACTTGAGTTGAACCTAGCTTTGGCTCGAGTTTGATTTTGTGCTTACCTATCTCTGTAGTTTTATCAAGTGTATATCGGTGTGCATGGCCTTGTGGCATGTACAGTGATACATTATGCATGTCACAACCTTTTCGTGTATGATGAATTCAAAATAAATATGATGATGAACAACCCAAACATTTGAGGCAAATAATATTCTCAAACACACATTTTATTTTACACTTCTAAAATATTTCTCTTTCAATTCTACCGCGTTAGTGTTTATTTTATAGATAACTTAGATGCTAGATTCAGGATGGAGCAAAGGTAAAGATAAAATACGACTGAATGAGTGATATGTAGTAAGGTGCTAACATAAATGATAATTATATAGTGAAAAATTATGTTGTAATTTGGAATGTTGCATATATAGTGAGAACTCAAATTTTGTACTATTTAAAATTGTAATAAAATATTTATTTGAATAGAATATCTATTTTATTTTAAATTCTGTGTCATTTATTTTATTCAACAAATATTTATTTAATTATGTGAAAATAAAATAGTACAATAACAAATACATTTAAATGAATATATATATATTTATTATCATCAAACAAACATCATATACTAGCATATTCAACAATCTCCCCTTTTGATGATAACAAACATGTATTTAAGATTTTAAATTTATTAAATGTATTTGATCAATAATGAACTCTGTTTGCTCCCCCATTTGAATGCTTTCTCTCTCTACAACAAAGCCCTACCTTCATATATGCATAAAAATATGCAAATGAACCTACATGCAAATAAAAAATAAACAATAAAATATTTGACCCTTATTTGCCAAAATCTTAACATTTCTCTCCCCCTTTTGTTATCATCAAAAGAGTAATAGTGTTAGAAAAATAAAGATAGACTAATACAACGTTAATACCCAATCGAGTTTAAATATTAAAGTTCAATAAAATATCAAACAAAAATCATAAATACTCTATTAGGCGCATATTCCACTTTATAGTGATAGGGATGATGTCGGCATATAAAACCATATCATTGTTTCTATTTGTGGTTTATTTATATCAGGAATTTGAAAATCTACTAACCATGTTTACCCGTTAGGACTTTTAACTGAGATTAGTATTATTCCTAATTTAAAAAAAATGAATTTCAAGCATCTTCTAGCCACGCATGACCGTGAGGAGTTTTAAATAGGATTAGAATCGACTTGTCTATTTAATAATCAATTTTGATATGTGTTCTATACATGCATAACCATGAGGAATTTTAAATGAGCATGAAAGTACATACACAAATATTCCAATTAATTCACCCATGCATAACCGTAAGGACTTTTAAATGAGAGTGAATATTATTGATGTTTTTATAGCTAAAAATAAAAACAAATATTTTCCCATTTAAAATACCACATATTGACATACTATATTGGATTTCGATGAGTGATGGTTGTTAGAAATATGATAGAAATAGGGATGGTCATGGAATTTTATACCCATCAAAAGTTATTATAAATCTTGTTTAAATTTCTAAAGAAATTTACTAAATATACCGTCTCAGGTTATAATATACGATTAATATCAACACTCGTCACTTTTTCAATCAATATTTATCTTTTCGATAATCAGTAAGGAGTCAGATTAGTTAATTTAGTCATTTACGATCCAATCCAAAAATAATTATAAAATCAAATTTTCTAAAACGACTAATGTTAATCAAGGTCAACAAAAACTATTTTCTAGAAGGGGTTTTGTAAGAAAAATGTCTGCTAATTGAAAATCATTTGAAATGAAAAATATACAGATATTTTCTCTGAAAATGTGATGCAACTAATGAATGTCTCTACATAAAACATGTTCCACTAGTAATTTTTCTATCAACTAGTTTATCAGTGTAATCTGCATCTGAATTTCTCTTAGACTAAAGGTTATCATTAATTGGATATCATAGACCAAATCATGAAGTTGCAACAAATTCCTTAAAATCTTTTTACAACTTTTAAATAAAATTCTTTTGGGTTTGAATTGAAACCGTTTAAATAAGCAACTAGTAAACATAGTGTCAAATCCAGAATAAACAAATATATCCACATGTATTATGGGTAATCATCAACCGATAAAACACCATCATCAATCCAAACAAATCTATATGAAGTAGTTCAATGACTCTAGAGGCACATGTAGTGTTCTCAGCATAAAAAGATAATTGGCCAACAATTTTCATAATTCAAAATCAAAATCATCATTTATTTCTTTATCACATAACTGGCTGATTTAATTTAGATTACGGTGCAGATTTACACATTCAATAAATCGTCAAGATAAATATACCGTTAACTATTTTACATTTGCCGATAATTTTTCGTTGTTGCCCATTGTGATTCTTCCACCTTTATAATAGGCTAAGGAACTTTGATTTATTACCCGTTATGTGCCTGGAATAGCCAAAATCCAGGTAACACTTTTGTTGTTCCTTAACCCGCCACCACAGCTGCACGAGAAAGGATTTTTATGACCTATTTTTTATAGGTCCATGGTTGTTAGCGGCAAATTATTTTGAAAAATGTATTTGTGTAGACCCAAGACTATTTATATTTGTTCCTTTTGGCATCCATATTTGTATGACTTTAAGGGATTTTATATTTGTGCCTTTTGGAACCCAAATTGGTAAGATTTTCACGTTTTTGGGTCTATACCAACAATTGTTTTGATTATGTCCAGTTTTTCTACAAATTGTGCAATTGGATTTGATTTGATTAATTTTGATTCTTACAAGTTCAGATTGATTTTATCCAAGTCCTAGTCTTACAATATGAACGGTTTGTTTCCCTAATAGGATATTTAGCGATCTTTCTCCTTTGGAAAATTTTCCTAAAATTGTAGACAATTGCTGGACTTGTGTTTTGAGAGATTCATTTTCATTCAATAGTCGAGTGCACTTTTTAATAGAATTTTCTCTCTTGGTATTTTCACTTTCTTTCAAAATCATAATTTCATTTTCAAGTGATTTAATTTTAATTTCTAATTTTTTAATTTCTTCTTCGAATGATGGACACTTATCGCTCGTAGGGCTTTTATTTCGATAGTTTTTGACTAATTGGTCAAGTTGTTTATTTAATTCTATCAGAGTATCTCTTTGTGATTCAACTTTAGCATATTTCTCCCTAAGTCTTTCAAAACAGCCATTTACTTCATGAAAATACATAAGTGATTTTGAGGGAGTAAGTTTTGATACCTCGCTTGGCTCGTCATCATCACTGTCAGTTATATCACCGTGAAGACACAGATCTTCTTTTTCACTTTTACTGCATGTGCTTTTATCATCTTCATCAGTTTCATCCCAAATGGCTGCAAAACTTCTCCTTTTCGGTTTCTTTCCTTGGTTGAGTCAATTCTGAGAACAATTGAGCTTGATATGACCGGGTTTATTGCACTTGTGACAAATGATCTCCTGCTCTTCTGAGTTGTCTAGTACTTTGACTATTCTGCTTTTCAATCGTTTATTTAGAGATGGATTTCCATATTTGCGGTTCTATTCTTTGAATCTCTTAATTAGTAGAGCCTGCTTAGCTACTCCATCATTGTCCCCATCGTCTTCCGTTATTCCTTTAAGAGATATTGTTTTCTTTCGAGTATCACCTCCTTCTAGTTCTTCCTTGAATTTCATTTCTACCTCATAAGTGGTGAGATTTCCAATGAGTTCTTCAACTTTGATTTGTTTTAAATCTTTTGATTCTTGAATAGCAGTGACTTTTGCGTCAAAACTTCATGGAAGGATTCTAAGCATTTTTTTGACTGTTACCAACTCTTTGTATGATTTTCTGAGAGCTTTTGATTTGTATACAAGATTATACAGTCTTCCATACATCTCTTTACATTTTCATCCTTGGCTACTATGAAGTTCTCGTATTCGCTACTAAGCATGGCAAGGCGAGATTCTTTGACTTGAGATGTTCCTTAGTGAGTCACTTCAAGTGTATGTCAAATTTGCTATGTAGTTAGACAATGTGAGAAACAGTTAAATTCAATTTGATCCAATGAACATCTAATAGAATTCATAGCTTTAGCATTACCATTCTGTAGTTTATTTTCTAGATCTGCTCATTGATCCATCGGTTTTTCTATTTCCTAATTATTTACCACTATAGTTGGTGTCCTATATCCTGTCTCAACTATATTCCAAGCATCAATGGTTTTAGAAAAAATTTCATTATATTTTTCTAGTAAGCATATTTAGCATTGAATATTGGTGGTCTAACTATGGACTGACCCTTAGCAAAGGCATCATTAAAAGAAGCCATTTAAAAAAAAAATTGATTCTGAAAAATCAGATTAAAAAAATTGGCTTTTGTTCCTAGCTCTGATACCACTTGTAGTATCGATTTCACCCTAGAGGGGGTGAATAGGGTGATACTAATAATTATAAAAATTAATGCAAAAATATATAAAATAATTGTAGCACAGATAATAGCAGAATAATAAAAAATAGAAATAGAACAACACAGATTTACCTAGCTTTGGCAGAACCCTGCCTACATGTTTCCCTCAAGGTTTCTACTAGAAATTAAGTAGTCAGAAGCTTACACACGTAAATTTGCAACACCCGTTGTCAAATAACCTAACTCTATGCTCAAAGCCCTGCCATAACTCAGCCACCGAGTTGCGAATTCTCGAACTACACCATCATAGTTCGTCCCCTAGTCACTCAACTAGAATTTTACAAAAGTTTAAAAGAGAAATACGAAATAAAAACAACTCTAGAAAAAGAAACCCTAATTTAAAATTAAGGCCCAATAGTATTTATCAAAAACTAGCCTAACGAAATGAACGCAATGATAAAAATTGTCCCCCTTTTCTTCGTTAATTACTTCAGCCCATATCTCTTCCGTTCAATCCTTCATTCCTCTTTAACGATTCAGGGCTTGTGGAAATTTGAGGCCAGCGATTCAAATTTTTTGATTGAAAGATGATCTATCTTTGGTTTATTTCATCAATCAAACTATCGGTTTGATTTGCATACGACTTCTTCTCGATCGAGTTCGAATTGAATGCACCGGTATGTGATTTCCTTTATTTATTCTCATTGATATGCTTGAACTTGATGCTCTGTATGCTAATGATTTTAATGGTTTAAATAGGGATCTATTTCGTTTATTTTCATACGAATATAGTATTTGAATTCATTTAATAATTTTATTTCGACTGTTCGATTTTGATTGGTTGCTTGTGGTTGATCCTGACCGGTTCACTTTCGAATATTTTTCTAATGTCCTTGCATGATTACGACGACTTGTTTGGTTTTTTTGATTTTTCGTTCATACGTGTTATCGTCTGGCTTTGATTCTGACTTGTTTGAACTTTATCTTGGTCGCCACGGCTTTGATTCTTTGGCATTTTGAACTTATTTTGGCTGCTGTTTCATTAAATCATGACATTGTTACAATTTTTGTGTTCCTCTCTGTCTTCTTCGGCTTGATCAATTTGTGAAATAAAAACTGCTGATTTTCGTTGAACAGTGACTCGCAACTGTGCTTAATATAACCATGTATATAACTACATATATGTATATATGTGTATGATTGTTGCCTATCCACTTGGTTTCATGTGCGCCTGTTGCTATGATGTTTTGTGTTAATGTTGCACTTGATTTCACTTGAGACTTGTTGCAGCCCTTGTTGTCATTGTATATATATGTATTTATGTATGTATGTATACATGTGTGTTTGCGCATGTTAATATGTATGCTTGATATGCCTTTACGTTTTCCTCTTGGAGTCTTAACTTAATTGTTGTCTATCTTCACATGTTTGCATGAGTTTGTGTACCTGCACCGTGTCTTGGTTGAAGTGTTGCATTCGCATGTTTACATGTGCACTGACCTGGTGTGATGCACTTGTGTCATCACTGTTGCACTGCCCTAATGCCATTGATATTTGATTCTGCACTTTCTCATTCGAGCTGCTATCTTCATTATGTTTGTATGTGTATTTCTATTTCAAGAAGTTTATTGTGTTATTTGACTACATGTGCTAGTTTATGTTGTTCATGTTGTAGCTGGACTTGTTCCACTTCTTTATTTGGTTCATGTCTGTTGTATGTTGAACTGAGTCTGGTTTCAATGTGTATGCACCCATCTCTGTTTCATATGTATGTAGTTTTCTGTTTCATTGGTTTTCAGAGTTGTAGTCTTGTTTCATATAGCATTTGAGGTGTGCATTCAGTTGTGGTCTGCACTAATTTTCTGGCCTCTGTTCAAATGTACAGAACTAGTGTGGTTTTCCTTTAATGTTGAAATCTGGTTCAAGCGTGTTTATGCTCCATTGGGTTCACCATTATGTGATTTTGATCCGGTTCATCTTGAAGTTTACATGTGAGTACATTATGTTTTGGTGTTGGTTTGACCCGAACTGATTTGTTTTTCTAGTCGAGACCGTGTTGCATGCTCATGTTCATCTGTGTTCTGGCCCTCATGTATACGACGCATGTTGAGCTTCTATTTATTCATGCTGGTGCTTTTGAACTCATATATGTGTATACATATATGTGTGCATATATGTATATATGTTTATGTGGTCATTGTATTCCACTTGCATGCTGTCATTGAGTTCATGCTGTACTTTGAATGCTAGTCTTCATATGGCTTTGTGTTTCATGGTTGTTGTTTTCTGGTCAATATATATGTATATTAGTGCTCTTCCATTTTATTGAACATGTTACATAATTGTTGAGCTGCTTTTGGTCTTCATGTATATTGATGTGACCTCTGTAGCATTGTGTCTTCATGAGCATTGCATCCCTTTGTGCATGTTGATTCTACTGGTTTGTTGTCATGTGTACACATTGAACTTTGGTCGAGGTTTGTTCCAGTCATTAAAACTTGACCAGTCTATTTTTTCTTTTGTATTGCACCTAAGTTGAACCTTGCTTTGGTTCGGGTTTAACCTTATGCTCATATCATGACTTTATTTGTATTGCACTTGAGTTGAACCTAGCTTTGGCTCAGGTTTGACCTTGTGCTCACCTGTCCCTGCAGTTTTATCAAGTGTATATCGATGTGCACGGCCTTGTGGCATGTACAGTGATACACTGTGCATGTCATAAGCTGCTCATGTATGATAAATCCAAAATAAATATGATGACGAAAAACTCAAATAGCCGAGGCATATAGTATTCTCAAACACACATTTTATTTTACACTGTTAAAATATTTCTCTTTCAATTATACTGCGTCGGTGTTTATTTTGCAGATAACTCAGATGCTGGATTCAGGCTGGAGCAAAGTCGAAGATAAAACACGAGTGATTAAGTGATATGTAGTGAGGTGCTAATGTAAATTATAATTGTATAGTGAAAATTGTGTTGTAATTTGAAACGTTGTATATATAGTGAGAGCTCAAATTTTGTATTATTCAATAATTATAATAAAATATTTATTTGAATAAAAAATCCGTTTTAATTTAAATTCTGTGTTATTTGTTTTATTTAGTAAATATTTATTTAACTATGTGAAAATAAAATAGTACAATAACAAATACATTTAAATGAATATATATGTTTGTTATCAAAAAAAATCATATACTAGCGTATTCTACAGATCGCATTCTGCATTTACCGGTTAAACCTCCACTAGACCGAAACTGCACTTACATGCAGACAATGTTTCTAACATGGCCCATTCCTCTATCATAGCCAAAACACAACTTTGTTGTTTTCGACTTAAGACATTTGCTACTTTGTTGCCTTTTCATTGGGTATACTTTATCCCAAAATCATACGATGCTAAAAACTCTAACCACCTCTGCTACCTCTTATTCAACTTCATCTAAGAGAACAAATATCTCAGAGACCCATGATCAGTATACAACTCAAACCTTTCCCCTAAGAGATAATGTCTCTAAATCTTCAACATGAAGACTATTGCAGCCAACTCCAAATCATGTATTGGAACTTCATGGGTTCGCAACTGCTAGATGCATAAGTAACTACTCTACCCTTCTACATCAATACCGCGTCTAACCCTAACCCTGACGCATTAGTGTATGCTGTCACACCATCATTCCCTTTAGGTATTACCAACACAGGTACATTCATCAATCTGCACTTCAGTTGTTGGAATTCATTCTCATACTCCTACCCTTAAATAAACTGCTCACCCTTCCCGGTCAGCTTCGTTATTGGCGCAACTATACGGGAGAAGTCTTTGGTGAATCTTCTATAATAGCCAGCCAATCCCAAGAAACTTCGTACCTTAGTTGCAGTCTTGAGTCTCTTCCACCCATTTACTGCCTCCACTTTGAAGGATCTACAGCTAACCTCCCTTCGAAATTTAGATGGCCTATGAACTTCACTTCCCTCTTTCAAAAATGACACTTAGAAATTTTTTCCTTTAACTAATGTAGTCTCAATGTCTCCAGCACAAGCCTTAGGTGAACTGCGTGCTCCTCCTCTTCATTAGAGTACAATCAGATCTCATCTTTGAAAACCAACACATATCTATCTAGCTTATCTTGAAAGATCATATTCATCAACCCTATAAAGAATGCAGGCGCATTGCTCAGCCCAAATAACATAACCAACCACTCAAATGAACAATACCTTGTTCTGAACGCAGTAAGAGGAGTTCATTCGTCTATAATTCTCAACCTATGGAACCATATGGTCATATCCAACTGCAAAAACGTCTTTGCTTAACTTAACCTATCAAACAGATCATTAATTCACAATAAAGGATACATGTTCTTCACCATCCTTTCATTCATATTTCGGCCGTCAATACACAATCTTAATGATCCATCATTCTTCCTTACAAATACTGTTGCTGCTCCCCAAGATGAATTGCTTGGTCTTATTAAGCTCATTCCTTTTAACTCTGCCAATTGCTTCATTAACTCTTCCATCTCCTTTAAAGGCATTCTACTTGAGGGTCGAATAAATGCTTCAGTCAGTGGTAGTAAATCTGTATTAAATTTACCGCTCTCGGGGGTGGCAATCCCAAAGCCGGCTCAAAAACATCTAGAACTCCTTTACTACACGTACTGATCCAAGATCTTCTTCTTCTGAAGATAAAGAAAATAAAAAATTTCTGCGTAGTTTTCCACACTCTTCCAAGACTACATATACTCGATCTCTGCGGTTGAGATGACTCGGAGTAATTATCCTCTCTACTTAGTGCACCCTTGCACTACACTTCTCTAACCAGTCCATGCCCAAAATATCGTTGAAGCCTACGTAGTCAAATATATAGGGATCACAAGAAAACTTACACCCACCTAACTCAATGTCTAGGTCTGTGCATCTCAATCTAAGAGTAGCATAGCCTCCTATTTTTCTACACGTATGGAAGTAACTAAATGGTTAACTCCTAATTCAAATCTATAAACCAACTCTTTAACTATAAATGAATATGTCGCTCTAGTATGAAACAGTGTTCTATCGAAATACCAGAAATCAAAGTCATACCTTCCAAGACTTTCCCTTTGCATCTTTCCTCGATAAACGGTCCTTTCCTTGGTCCCTCTAAAGCATAAAAATGCACTTTAAGCTTTGGACAATCCTTCTTCAAATGTCCCGCTTTGTCATTTGAAGAACTTTGTCTTCCCAGATTCCTTAGGCATCGGGCACCTCGAAGCATAATGCCCCTTTTATCTGCCGTTAAATCATATAACCTCTGTGTTAGCGACTGCATTCCCCTTCTCCTTCTGCGCTCATTTCTTACCTTTGGTGTACGGAGTGAACTTCATTTCCGCTCTGCCTCAGGTCTCACTTCCACCTTCCTCTACTCCTGATACATCCCATCATACTTCAATCCATATCAACAACAAACTCAAAATGAGATGTTAGATGAGCCATCTCCTTATGATAAAGACCTTGCTTCAAGCATTTGATAAAATTATCATTCTTCTTCATCAGTGTATTGATGATCTCCCTGCCATACTTATCCAAGGAGTTAAACTTTTGGATGTACCCCTTTATAGTAAGGTCGCCTTGCTTCAGAACAATAAAATCTCTTAGCAGCATACTCTGTTGAGATTCTGCTATAAACTATGCTTAAAACCTCTTTCTGAACTACTACCAAGTGATTTCCTTCTTTGGGGTCTCAGCCTCTACTGTCTTCCACCAATCCAGTGCATCTTCCTACAACTGTCTTGATGCCAATCTTCTCTTCTTTGCATCATTCAATCCTAAGTCTTCGAATATGCGCTTACCGCTTCTTAGCAATTTAACACATCTACTGCAGGCTCCTTCCGTGTAAGAGCCTTCCCTTCCAAATTTTTATAATCTTTGTTCATCTTTGGGAAGTCCTCTCTCACCATTACAGGGCTTGGTTGAACATTCTTGCGTGTAGCTTCCCTCATCATCTGATCCATGAATAGCCTAAATAAGACATTCACATCCATTCCTGCCTTATTTGCTAGTTATGCAGCTTAGTCCCCCACTGCCCCTGGAATTCCTTCCTCATTCCCTACATTAATCTATGTTCTTTCAACCTCGCTTCTCACACTCACTTCTCCTATCGTGACTCCTCCACTTCTCAAATCCAACTTTCTTTTCTATTAAGGAAGTCTTCATTAGAAACAAAAAGATAAGGAATAGACAATAATAGAAGGATAGATATATCTTCCTATATATCTATATAGCAACATACAAATATATTATATATATATATATAGTAGTGCATCCCCTCTCTGGGTGTTCTTTATTCCATATTTTTCTTCTATGCTCTGTTTTTACCTAGATGTCCCTAACCTATGCTTTGATACCAAACTGTTACATCCTTCCCACTTGAAACTGGAAGATGCACGCTGATGATGCTGAAGTCATCATTGGAATTATCTTCTTGAATTCAATTTATTAACTAATACAGATAAAGTAAACAAGCTAAATATTTTTATTACATCAAATTTTTTGTTTAACATTCTTTAAACATACTTTAATCACAATTAAACCCAATAACATGCCCACGTAGTAGTTAAATATAATAGAAAAATAACATAGAAAGAGTTAGGTTAACATATGAGCCTACATTCCTTAATACAACGGAAAAAAAAAATTATTAGCTACCAAGCCTCCTACTTCATCTTTGATCTGTTACTGCAGTCCTTATTTCATACCTATCTGATCCCATAAACTTAGCCTACTCAGATTAGCACCCGTGAGTTTATAGAGATAACAATAATAAAAACATGGATCAGATATAAAGTCAAGTGTGAATAATACTTACCCCAAAACAATCATATAATGAGGCCAAACTACACTACACAAGCTGGGTTTCCCCTCACTATTCAACCATCAAGAGTGGAACAATCAGTCTTATTAGTCGTTGGTTCTTAACTACGTCTACATCTTATGCTTCCCTAAGCAGTTGCTATTTGCTTCTACACCCTCGATGCAGCCCCTACTAAATCCCTAAGTTTGGTTTATTCTTTTATTTCATTTTAATGCTTTACTACCATGCTTTCTATGCAGCCTCCTCTTAGTTCCCATTTTAGATTATTATTTAATCTACTACCATAATTATCCTTTATTTGTTTAATACTGCACCTAGTACAGATCTTAATTATTCCTCTTTTGGAAACTTATTACTACATCCTGCGTAGCCTTTGCTTATTTTCTTTAACTATTGATTATTATGTTCCATGTAGGTCTTATCGATTCTTCTTTAACTGCTTAGTACTGTGCCCCATGGATGTCTTATTTGTTCTTCTTTTAAACACTTAACGTTGCGTCCCATGCAGCTCTTACTTATTCTCATTTAAAAATTTAATACTACACCCCGTGTAATTTTTATTCATTTATCACTTAATATCACGCCCTGCGTATTTGAACGCCTTACCTTCCCTAGATGTGCATGTATGAATGCCTCTCCTCACCTTCCTAATGTGTGCATCCACTACAAACATTTGCTTAGCTTATGGAAATGCCCCATAGTCCATAGAAGTTGAATGCCCATCCTCACCTTCCTAAGGTATGCATTCGAGTGATCGTCTCTACCCGGTGTCAATAGCCCTTCCAACCTTGTTTATAGTACAAGAATCCTTCCTAATACTAACATGGCCTCTCATTGAGTACCACCTACTTATTTATTGGGTTTCGCTTACTACTTTTCTAGTGCAGTACCACCCTGCCCCAACGTCGAGTGCTACCCACTCCCCCTATTAAGTGTACTCTTCCTAGTTTTGGCACTGTATAACCACTTCGTAGTACGCACAGTTCATATTTATAATGTACAGCTATTGACCCAATGCCATTCTAGAAAAATTCTGACATCGCTGATGACGCCTTTACGTTCGTCGCTCTCTCATTCCTCCCTATTTTACTTTCTATCATTGTAAAATCATTTTTCTTCCTTTTTGGTAAATGATTTGGATCTGGTTTCCTTATTTTCCAACACTTATGAACATATTCTACGCATAAATTTATTTTCGTATGCCTCCACAGTTCCCCACTTGCCCTACCACAGTACTTAGCCCTTCAGGTATTTTCTTTATAGAAAACTTTATTAAATTCCGAGAAAATTGGTGAAATTTTTTTCTAACACATGAAATCTTCATTTGGAATTTTAAGGGTAATTTCCCTACTTATTTTCTAGTTTGTATCTTCAATAAATTATATAAAATAATAAGCTTAAGGAATCGTTCAAACTAGAAACCCGCCTCTAAGATCATGATTAGAATACCATATAAAATTTTCACTTCATTTTGAAATCATTAGAATAGGGGAACACATCTAGACATCCCATGTTTATCCATTCTTCCCCCAAACATTCATTAAACCATCTTATATTTTTAATAGAAACCCATGTGATCTCATCATACTTAAAATAAATACATACCTAAATCGATGCCATATATTAGAGATCAGTGTAGACATATTAAGTATTATTACATAAGATATCTAAGATGCATAGCTTTAATCTTCCTAATCCTATTTAGCTTGCGTTTTCCTTATCTTCTTTCTACTTGCCTTCTTTAAGCCATCACCATTATAGTTTCTCTCTACCTTTTATTTTATTTTGAGTTGCATAAAATGAATCAATAGAAAAGAGTAATGTTTATTGTCTCACAATAATTTGGGCTTAGGCCCTCCTACCTTTTTTATATTTATTTATTTCCCTTTTCTTCTCGTATTTGAGCTTCCCTTCCATTTTAATTTATTGATTTGAGTAAATTTAAAATTTATGATCGTTATAGTAAAGTTGATATGCAAAAATTTAATTATGATATAATATTATAATGTTTAACTTACACTGTTTGAAATAAGTGTAGAATCTACTGTTATATATCGTTAATGTGTTGATCAGAATTTAGTAACGAACTCAACAACATAAGTTGTGTGTAAATAGAGTTCATAAATGAGAATATTCAATTTTGGAACATCGGATGTAAAATGTAAATCATATTAAAGTCGAGGAGTTTTAATAACTTACCTTCCTAGATGCTACCATATACAATGTTTGTCAAATTTCCTACACTACCACTGATCATTGTGATTAATGTCAAGATGATCACACTTATACACTCAGCCATATGCCTGCCACCATAGTCTCGGAAACCTAATTCGATGGTCGAGAATGAATTGTAGCGATGCCAATAAATTTTTAACCAATTCCACCAGTAAGCTACTTGTCGTTGTTTCGTCGATGACTTCTTTCCTTTGCCACTTCGATGATCGATGACAATGATGGTTAATACATGCACAATGCATGGCATGTGCACATACAATAGAAAATACTTTTTTGTATTAAAAAGATTCAAAAACGAATTTATTTAGAAAAAAACAAAACAAAATATTGGTTAAAAATGTTTGATTTGCTTTCCGATAATCCTACCGATCGAATACACCTCGAATTGTCTGTTTCATCTATGAGAGGACAATTCTCAAACTCAGTTGTGGAGTTGCAGAGTCCATTAAATTGTAATTTATATTAGAAAGAGTGAATGAAATTCTGTGTCTAATGAATGAGACATTCAAGCACATGTATGGCGTTAACTGGCAATATAAAATATCCTACCTAGATCCACTATTCAAGGTATGACATGTTATAACTGATATCTTATCTCATTTAATTAATTAAACTTGTTTAATTAATTCATATCAACATGTATCTTAGCCCACTTTATTCCAAAATAATTTTAACCATTTAGGCTACCAAAATAGGAAGTAAATATACATTATTTATTATATTTAAATTATTATTATATTAGCACAAAATTAATTTAATAAATAAAAATTATATGTTCTATTAATTATTTTAGGCTATCTAATAATAATTAAAAATAATAAATTAATTGTTGTACAAATTATGTTAATTTCTGCATATTAATAATTTATAACTTTTATAAATTATTTTTGGTTGAAAGCTGAGAGTTTTGGTTATGTGACTCTCAGATGTGAACTCAACCCTCTGTATTATATAAATACTTTAAATATTAAAGCATGTACGACTTTTTATGAAGCGCAGTAATAGACACGAGTTTAGCTGCTTACAGATTATCCTGGTTGAATCAAATTTCTAATCTTTTAAAGTGACACCTTTGAGCAATGATATATTGTGCACATTTTCTCTTTGTCATTACTATATCACTTAGATATCCAGAGTTTGATCAATGGTCAAAACTTCATTAGTATATGTAGTTAATTATGAATTCCAATATTAAAGTTCAAGGTTTAGTATGATAACAATTATCGATTAAATGATTTTCTTTGGCCAAAGATTTTGTGTGACAACTGACTCCCAGTAAATTTTTATGAACTAAACCGTTGAACTCAAACAAAGAAACCATACCAGCCAAAATATGTCATAAGGATGTGCATACCACCGGTCCTAGCATCTATACTATGTCAGCTAGCTAGCTAAAGCAACCATATAAACATGCAAACGACCAAATGAACTAACCAAGAAGCTAAGCAAAAAGGGAGCATACTGAAAGAGAGCTTATGATGGGAAGCTCGAATTTTCTCTTCGAGTTCCCAAGTACTCCCATCCAGACCTTTTTATTATTGTATTTGGATAAACTTTATTTATTTATTCTTAAGTCATTTCACGTCAAGATCTATGATGTGAATACTCCTATAGAGTATGATAGACTCTACCTTTTTCCCACCTTAATATGCTAAGTAGGCTTTACTATAACTGCTAAATGATCAATGAATGTTCATGAGTAGGATATATAATGCTTGTGAATGCCTGCAAATTTTTTAAGAAGCTTTACTCAAGTGCATTGAATTCCCAACTCTCTATAAAATCGAAAATGGCCCAACAACTAGTGGCGCTAGCTTCCCCATATAATGTATCTCAGTAGTGAGTCCTGCATGTACACCATGCCACCCACTGCCACTTTCCTATGCATGCCTATCCTATGCCGTTTTAATCCCTTTGTATCTCACTTCAACTTTCACTAAGGTGTCTCTAATAATGTAATATCCTAATACATTTTTAATTTAAACAGACTTCACTACTGGCCTATCTCCATCTTTAATTCAAATTGCAAATGTATGCACACAATCATAACTCATGAAGTTTGTTGGCTCCAATAACAATATATAAGCGTGCCTAATAACTAGTAGTCATTGTTTCTGCTGTCCTCTACCCTTCATCAGAATGAAATGAGCGCATTTGATCAAGCGGTCTACGGTAACTTAAATGCTTTTACTTCCTCTTCTACTCCTATGTAGCATAACAATAAATTCCATAGGAGTATGCTCTAACTCCCACTGGGGAATATCCAATGAGAGTAGTAATCCACTAGGCTTCTTTTACTTCATCACTCACTTCTTCATCCTCAACTAATAGGAAATCATATTTATATCATGGTACATTTGATCACCATCTGAATTGATAGTCTTCCCAGAATGTTGATACAAACTATCACATCACTAATCACCGACACATAACCTTCCATCCCACCTTAGCTTCCTTTGCGACTAATGGAATAGCACACCAAAATAGTAGATTCTCTCCTTTCTCTATCTGCTGAATAATAATAACCTACTCTGCATCCTTTATAACCTACCTCACTAAGCTTCTTCTTTATGTACATAAGCACGACAACATAGTAACGGACGGTGTCTCTCTTCTAAGTGGAAAAACATTTAGTATTCTTAGGTGAACCCCACACTCCATCCGGATTTATTTTAAGGATATCAAAATGGATGATGCTTTAATTTTTTCGAACACAATATTGCTTCAACCAAACAACTAAACAAAAAAACTATACGTAATTAAAACAAACCTAACAAGTCCTAAATTTAAGGCCTAACTTTATACTACCATAAAATTCAACCTGGTTATTATTTCTACAGTAACATTTTCATTTAATTTTCACTTGCATCGGCTATTGAAAATATGCTATGCACAATAAGTCACTATTTCAAAAAATTAAATTAATAAGATAGCTCTATCAATCCAAATGATGATTGAAAAGAAATTATCTCACCTATCTTCATTTTTCTTCCAAATTACCAAATCTTGTCTTCCTTAAAAAATTGCCTTTGTGTCTTAGTATGAGCAAGTCAGGACATTTTCCTCATGTCACAAAACTAGATACATAACTTGACATTTTTATGAAGTCGTTAAAAATAATGTACGGCTAGAGTACCTCTATGTACTTCATTTCACTCCAAAAATACTTCGTACACAAATGCTCGATGACATCTCACAACATAGAGTCTCCTTAACTCATTTCCAAACTATAGTGGATGCTGCAACCCAGTATTGAACAATGTTTCACTGCATTAACTAACAAGCATATGCGGAGCTACAAAATGGCATCACTTCCATAAACATTATAAACTTCACAAAGGAACATCGAAAAATGGACTGGTGTCCAACTAGAGTGAACAAGACATTGGGCCCTTTTAACATTCATCTACTAATAAGGGATCAAGATCATATCCTAACGGTACACACCCAAATACTAAAACTATATGCCAAAAGAAAACGATTTTAACTCTTTTGGTACTCTATACATAATCATATCTCAAGAGAAAAATAGTTGCAATCGTAATGACAACTCAAGTGAAACATAGCACAACAATAACACAAGAGCTTCTATTGTGAAAAGACAACCACTACGTGGACGTAGCATAAAACAAAACAAACATATGTGTCATAACACCCACTAATACCTCAATAATGACACACTCCATAAACAAGTATAGTTGCGCTCTATTATCGACTATCTCATGAAAAAAATCTTCAACTATTCAACCCTTGAGGTAAACTTCACACTCGGTTGTGCTATCAAGCTTCACAATGTCTTATGTGAATGTATCACAGCCCTTAACATTAACATATTGTGTAATGACCTAAAATTTCAGTCATTTGAAATTCATATATTTAATTGGCTTTAAATACTCACAAGTTAATTTTATAAGCTGAATGAATTATATTTCGAATATAAGGGTTTAATTGGATAATTAACTTATTAAGTTAATATTTGAAATTGCAAAAATAATTAGAAATTGGATTTAATGTGAATAAAAATGATTTATAAAGGTGTAGTAAATTTTAGTTGAATTAGAATGATGTTAGAGAAATTTTAAAATTGGATTAAAAGTTAAATTCTAGAAATTGAATATTTTAATATTTAATTGACGAGTAGAAATAGCCATTTTTCAAACAGTCTTGGATTTCGACGAAACAAGTTTTATCGGATCCGTAATGTTAAATTATTATAATATTTCAAATTTCATTTCAATCAGATTTATAGTTCGTCCGAGGCAAGTTAAAACGCGCAGAAATCGGTTTAAGTGAATTTTAAATTTAAAATAGTCGATTCGAAAACCTATCTTTCAAATACGATCGAATTGACTCCTGATATTTATTCCATTGCGTTCGAAATATGGGTAAAACATTATAAATGGCAGACGACACGCTTCGTTTCGAGTTCGAAAAAAAATGGATGAATAGTGTCGCGTAACTTCCTATAAAAGGCCATATTTTCTTTCATTTTTCAAAACCCTAACCAACCCTAGGGCTAGCCGCCACTTTTAAACCAATGGCCAGAAACGTGCCTTCTTCTTCCTCGATTTTCTCTTAATCCACAAACAATTGGCAAAAATCATCAACTACATAAATGAAGAACTCAACGAGTATAAGCTATCCAACGGTCGAGATTTGAAATGGCACTACGTGGAGGGAGCTAGAGGGCCGCGTTTGCTTAGGGTTTGCACACGTTTTTCTCAAGATTTTTGCAACCGAGCCGCACGAGATTCAAGGCGATGGTGGCCAGTGCGTAGGCCTTCGTCGTGCCGTAGGCCGATCGTCTTCAAAAAATTTGAAATGGGCGCGTTGAGTAGGGTTTGAAGGCGGCTTCAATGGGTTACATTTGTGCACTAAAACCTGATGGAGAAAGACGCTTTCATCGGCCAGATTTTCTTTGTTTGAAATCTAACGGCCAGGAACAAATGTGAGGTTTTAAAAATAAAATAATTTGTAAATTTATATAATATAATTCATATAAACTTTATAACGTCGTAACTTGGTCATACGAGGTCGAAAATTGACGAAATAAATTGCGTTGGGTTCATATAGATGAGCACTACGCGATGGAGCTAGTTTGGGGTTGACTGGAGCTAGTGTGAATTTTGAGTAAAATAAAATGGTTGTTTAATTTTATTCAGAAAAAACACTACAACTGCTATTGGAACCATTGTGAGTATAACTCACTCTTTCTTACTCATTGATATTTTTATATAAGTGAGAAATATATTATTTATGATGATTGATGATTGTTTGGATGATATATGATATATTGATTGGTATTTGGATATATACCGGCCTAGTGGAGTAGATGACCCTATACGTTCCCGTGTATGAGCGGATGACCCTTTGTACGTGCGTCTGCCTTAAAGCGGACATTGTACACATATTTTAATATAAATATTTATTGCAGGTGATACGTTGGAGGGATCCAACTGGATTCCTCACCAGTATTGATTTATTTACAGATATTGTTATATATTCTGTTATCATATGATATATGATGTTTTGGATGCCTTGATTGTTGTATTGATGCTGTTGTAGCATTGGGCCTATTTTTGGAATTTTAAAAAATGTTAAAGTGATGATTTCCAAATTTAAAAGAATTTTAAAAGTGATTTTGAAAATAAACGTTTTATTGATTTTTGAATCGTGAAGAATTGATTTATTTTGAATATATAAATGTGATTATTTTTATGTTATAAAAATTATGATATCTGTGAAATATAATTGAAACTATGATGTTTTGGGAAATAAAATTGAAATGATGATTTTTGTGAAATAAAACCAGAATATGATTTTTGGAATGTGAAGTTAACTATTTTGTAAAATGGTTTATATAGAAGATTTATAAAATTTATATTTTACAAATTAAAATATTGGAATTATAAAACGAGTTTTATAAGTGTTAAAATGAAGTTATAAATGGATTTTACAATGAATAAGATTTATAATTGTGAAGTTATAAAAGGAAGGATTTTGTAAAATAAATGATTTATAAGTAATTAACCTATAAATTGGATTTTTGGCATTTAAATGAGATATAAATAGAAATTGCTAATTAAGGGATTTTATAACTTGAAGTTTTTATAAAATATAATTGTGAATTTATAAACATTGTTTTATAAATGTGAAATCAACTTATTTTGATAAGTTAAATATAGTAATGAATTTGGTAAAGGAGATATATTGACGATTTGGACAGTGGATTATCCTTTAAAATTAAATGTTCAAATGATATTAAATTTGGTAAACGATTTATATTCACGATTTTGGACAGCGAATAATGTTTTAAAACGAGTGTTTTAGAAAGTGATATTTTAAAATGGAGTTAATTGGTTTAAAGATGTTTTAAAATGTGTTAAATATCGAATACATAGATTTCAACATTCATTGTTGAAATAGACGTTTTTGAAAAGTATAAGGAAACGATGGACTATAACACCGTTGTTATAGTAAATGATTTTCGAAAGGAAATGTTTTTGTATAGTATTGGGATTTATATTTCTATCTTATTTTCGAATCCCTACACTAGTGATTTTGGGTTGTCGTAACGATGTTTTACACAATATTCGTTTTGACCCAAAATAACGATGTTTAAAAGAATGTTTTCGTTAAAGAATAAAATATATACTTAATCGTGATTTAAGTGTATGGAATATTTCCAAGTGTTGAAAATAAATAGAATTGTGAATTACTTATTATTACATAAGTACGGAAATGTTTTCCAATATGAAGTGAAATGTTTTATGATTATATCTTTTAAAGATAATTTAAAGTGAATATTTGGCAAATAAATTAATTAATAAAAGATTAATTAAAAGGGCCCAGTGATTGTTATGGTGCTGAATATTTATTTGTTTGTTTTGACAGTTAAATAACCGACTATCAAACTTTGCCAAATTTTAGTTCCTGGATTTGATGTGGGAACTATTTAGTTGCACACTTAGATCATTTGTGTTGTGGATGTTGATTCTTATAGTGCGGAATATTACAATCTATCGAGCTTCCTTCTTGGCTCGAAGGATAGCAAGTTGAAAGTTGGAGACGTGATAAGTCTATGAGACTTAGTTTCAGTGTGAGGTTGAGAAACACTTTTGCGTTGTTGGTGCCAAGAGACCAGGATCGGTTTATCCGAAATCCAGTTCAGACCAACGTATATGCGACAATTGTGCAGATTGCTTTGTAATGATATTGTTATTCTAGATTTTTCACAGTGGGGGACTGCTTGTTTATCGCTGGGGTTAAAATCCCAATATACATCCTGTAGCTGTGGTCTCTACATTATGAAATATCCAATGCGAGGAATATTCGCTGCTAATCCAAGGGATTTTCCGACAGGATGCGGTAAGAAAGTACCTTCGGTTTGTCCTATTCCTAGACAACTTATATGGATGTTTGTCTGACATTGCATTTCTATAGATTATGTACATTGGTTTTTGCAAACGTACATCAGTGGTGGCGGAGAAGGCAACTTCTCTTAGCTTAACACCCTCCTTGAGACATATGAGCTTAAGGGTTGTATTTTTATGGAAGGCAATTAGTAGTCAATGGAAATGGCTGCATGGCATTATAGGTGATGTGATTGTGCTTTGTGAAAGGTAATCGTTACCTCATCAGGCCTCATCAACCGAAAATGACCAAAACAGGGTTAGATGAAGCAAGGCTAAGTGGGTCATTCCCAAGTAGGATATGATCATCCTCTTCTAGATATATCTTTACATGTTATGACGTCATGTATTTGATTATTGTGGTTTGTATGCTATGAGGGCCCTCGGTAAAGGTCGGTAACGACCGAAGGATGATATATTTGGTACCATCTAGTTATAGAGTTGGGTCGGTCTTGTATTGGTAGAGGATCCTTTGTGATGGTCCTCGGTGCATTCTTTTAGAGATGTACTGCCGAAAGGTAGTCCCTTCACGTGGTCATTTGTATGGAAATCCAAACTCCACTACATACCTGCCATTTTATTTATAGAGCCTAGCATGATGGAATTTAATAATGGTAACAATTTCGGCTATTTTGAATATTATTTGTATACTAGACACTAGTATAATATCACATGAGTTTGATATGAAATGTTTTAGTTATCGTAAAGTAAAAACATGTCCCTGTTTATTTGTGGACTTATCTTACGAGATACTTTATTTTTGATAAAGGAAAAGTTTTGGTAAATTAATAAATTCAGTTGAGTGTGTTTCTCATGCGGGTTTACCAGACTGATCCGGGCGTTCTCCCCTTTCAATGCTCCGGTCAGACCAAGTATATTTACAGGTTCAGATTTGGTGCTTTTGGAGCTTCAACGGGAGAGCTGGAGATCTTCATTTTCTTATATACGTACTTGTTTTACTTATCCGCTGTGCTTTGTTAGTTGTTGTTATTATCAGCTTTTGTAAGGACATGTTACTATAACTGCTCAGGATGATAGCTTTGTTTGATTGTTGAACTCTAATTATTGTGTGTATATATACAGTTTCTGCTTGTAAAGATTATTGATATGATATTATTTATTTTCCGCTGCGATGTGAGATTTTGTATTGTTCTGTTTGGTTCTATTTCTCTCTTTCTTCTCTTCTCTTCTTCTCTCTTCTTTTCTTTCTCGTGACTTTCCATCGGCCTGTGCTTTTTGGGTTGGACATGTGTGGATTATTATCGATTCAAAGGGTACGGATTTTCGGGTCGTCACAGTTGGTATCAGAGCTTAGATTTTGTATATTCCGAAGCTTTTGATGTGTACTCATTATAGATAGGGACAGTAGCACCCTAGATTAAGTTGACTGTATTATATATATGAGCGCGTATTTGTTAGTGAATATAAAATGTTTTATATTCTGTTTGCTTAACCGTTGAGCTGTTTGTGAATTATGGTCAGTATGTGGGACTCCAGTTATCGATAGGGATTTCCAAACAATTAAACGAGACAAGTCGACATAGTATTATTTTAAATTAGGTAAAGGAAATAATTTTACCTCGATTATATTTTATATACAAAGGAATAATAATTTATCAGGAATTATTAAAGTGTATATAAATTAATTATTTGGTTGTTTGAAAATATAAATATATAAATCAATAAAAGTTGTTTGAATAATCTAAACAAAAAGCAACAATTGAAAAAGAATAAATTATGTAATAAAATGAATTATAAATATGTAATTCTAGTTAATGTGATTTACAATTGTGAAATAAACTTATATATAAGAAATGAAAAAATATGTGTTATAAACAGAAATGAATTTAAACTGAGAATTTGAATCCTATTGATTTTGAAAGTTGTTTTTCAAAGTTAAAGAGATTATGTTGTTTTCAATCTAAATAAGATAAAAGAAGTTGGAATGAACCTTATGTAAGTAAAGTAAAATAGTGAAATTATATAAGTATAGATTTATAAATGTGATTTATAAAAAAAAGAATTTTTGAAAGAGTATAAAGCACTGAATTCACTAATGTTACTGGAAAATAATAAGGGTGATGACTGTAGCATCATCAGTATCATTTTCGAGTTTCTATGTGATGGATTTGCTACCAATAGTAACTGAAATTGAATTGTTTTGATAAACAAATTTGAATTTAAATTCCAGGTTGAAATTGATAAATATAAGTGAAATGAGTTTTGGATTGTAGTATGAGATAACAAATTTAACTATGGTATAGTTGAAAGAAATTTGAGTTAGCATAATAAATATATGATTTGAAATTTAACTAAAGGAAAGTTAATAAAGTGAATCGTGTTTGAAATTATAAAGAATGAGATTAGTGAATGGAAGTGAACTTAGGTAGATGTTCACAAAATTACGAATAAATAAGTTATATAACTTATAAAATGAGATAAGGTAAGTAAAACAAATTGTTAAAATGGTTAAACTATTTTGTTAAGCAAAACAAAATCTTAATTTGAATGGTGATATGATTTTGACTTAAGTTAAATAAAATGACTTTAGAGACGAAATGAAATATAACTTAAGTGATGTTAAATGAAGTTGATTTTGGTATCGAAGTAAATTGATAAAGTAAACCAATATTGAATGAATGTAAAGTAAATTAATTTGGTTATGTTGGATATACATTGATTGTTAGATGGTTGTTAGTTGATTGAATAAAAATTCATATGGAATTGAATTTAATGAAATTAAAAGTAAAATAGTTGAATTCAATTGGGAAGTTAAGTGCATTTAAATAGAATTGATTTGAATTGGAAGTGAAAAAATTGGAATATGAATTAGTGAATGTAAACTTATTGAATATGAATAAATGAATGTTAGTAAATCCAATGTTAATGATTCGAACACGATTTAATTGAAAACCAATTTAATGAATATTAATGAGAAGTGGTTTCATACTAATATGGTTTGTTGGATGTTTGTTGGATGATAGTTGTTGGATGTGTTGCTTTGGATGGCATTTTCTATATTGGCATATATAGTTGTTGTAGTGGTATATGTTGTATATTGATATTATTTTCATATATACATGTTTCTCATTGTTTGTTGAGTGTTTAGTAGGTGCGGATGGCACTTGCTTCGCTTTTGGAGCTCGCTTTCGCGCTATATTAGCCGTATATGTTTGTTGAGATTTATATTTGTGATATATATTGTTATTTTTTCGGATCGAACCGCGCGAAGGAGACTATGGAGAATTTTTTTGAAATTTAAGGCGTTAGAATATTTTTGAGATTTTGGAAATTTTTTGATTTTGAGTTATAAAAGTTAAATGATATTGTTGGTTTTGAAAAGATAACTATGAATGGATTTGAAACTTAGAAAAGTTTTTATAAGAAGTTTAACTAATGATTTTTGAAAAAAGTTAAAAGGTTAAATAGATTTGGTAAATCTAATTTGAACGAATTGTTTTGAAAAGTTAATGGATTTTGTGATTTTTTCTTACTTAGTAATTTCGAGGACAAAATTCTTTTAAGTAGGGGAGAATGTAACGACCCATCATTTCAGTCATTTGAAATTCGTATATTTAATTGATTTTAAATATTCACAAGTTAATTTTATAAGCTGAATGAATTATATTTCGAATATAAGGGTTTAATTGGATAATTGACCTATTAAGTTAATATTTGAAATTGTAGAAATAATAAGAAATTGGATTTAATGCGAATAAAAGTGATTTATAAAGATGTAATAAATTTTATTTGAATTAGAATGATGTTAGAGAACTTTTAAAATTGGATTAAAAGTTAAATTCTAGAAATTGAATATTTCAATATTTAATTGACGAGTAAAAATAGCCATTTTTCAAACAGTCTTGGATTTTGATGAAACCAGTTTCATCGAATCTGTAATGTTAAATTATTATAGGATTTCAAATTTCGTGTCAATCGGGTTTACGGTTTGTCCAAGGCAAGCTAAAACGTGTAGAAATCGGTTTAAGTGAATTTTAAATTTAAAATAGTCGATTTGAAAACCTATCTTTCAAATACGATTAAATTGGCTTCCGATATATATTCCATTGTGTTCGATATAGGGGTAAAACATTATAAATGCCAGGTGACACGCTTCATTTCGAGTTCAAAAAAAAACGGATGAATATTGTCGCGTAATTTTCTATAGAAGGCCATATTTTCTTTCATTTTTCAAAACCCTAATCAACGCTAGGGCTAGCCGCCACTTTTAAACCAATGGCCAGTAAAGTGCCTTCTTCTTCCTCGATTTTCTCTTAATCCACAAACAATTTGCAAAAATCATCAACCATAAAAATGAAGAACTCAACGAGTACTGGCTATCCAACGGTCGAGATTTGAAATGGCGCGACGTGGAGGGAGCTAGAGGGCCGCGCTTGCCTAGGGTTTGCATGCAATTTGCTCGAGATTTGTGCAACCGAGCTGCATGAGATTCAAGGCGATGGTGGCTAGTGTGTAGGCCTTCGTCGTGGCGTAGGCCGATCGTCTTCAAAACATTTGAAATGGGCGCGTTGAGTAGGGTTTGAAGTCGGCTTCAATGGGTTACGTTCGTGCGCAATGACCTAATGGAGGAAGAAGCTTGCATCAGCTAGAATTTCTTTGTTAGAAATCGAACGGCCAGGAACGAATGTGCGGTTTTAAAAATAAAATAATTTGTATATTTATATAATATAATTCGTATAAACTTATAATGTCGTAACATGGTCGTAACAGGTCGAAAATTGACGAAACGAATTGCGTTGGTTTCGTATGGACGAGCACGTCGAAATGGAGCTAGTTTGGGGTTGATTGGAGCTAGTGTGTATTTTGAGTAGAATTAAACGGTCATTTAATTTTATTCGAAACAAAACACTGCAACTGCTATTGGAACCATTGTGAGTACAACTCACTCTTTCTGGCTCATTGATATTTTTATATAAGCGAGAAATAAATTATTTATGATGATTGATGATTTTTTGGATGATATATGATATATTGATTGGTATTTGGATATATACCTGCCTAGTGGTGCAGATGACCCTATACGTTCCCGTGTATGAGCGGATGACCCTTTGTACGCGCGTCTGCCTTGAAGTGGACATTATAGACATATTCTAATATGTATATTTGTTGCAGGTGACAGGATGGAGGGATCCAACTGGATTCCTCACCAGTATTGATTTATTTACAGATATTGTTATATATTCTGTTATCATATGATATATGATGTTTTAGACGCCCTGATTGTTATATTTGGTGCTGTTGCAGCATTGGACTTATTTTTGGAATTTTAAAAATTGTTATAGTGATGATTTCCAAATTTAAAAGTATTTTAAAAGTGATTTTGAAATACGTTTTATTGATTTTTGAATCGTTAAGAATTGATTTACTTTGAATAAATAAATGTGATAATTTTTATGTTATAAAAATTATGATATCTGTGAAATATAATTGAAATTATGATGTTTTGGGAAATAAAATAGAAATGATGATTTTTGTGATATAAAACCAGAATATGATTTTTGGAATGTGAAGTTAACTATTTTGTAAAATGTTTTATATAGAAGATTTATAAAATTTATATTTTATATATTAAAATATTGGAATTATAAAACGAGTTTTATAAGTGTTAAAATGAAGTTATAAAAGGATTTTACAAATGAATATGTTTTATAATTGTGAAGTTATAAAAGGAAGGATTTTGTAAAATAAATGATTTGTAAGTAATTAACTTATAAATTGGATTTTGGCATTTAAATGAGATATAAGTTGAAGTTGTTAATTAAGGGATTTTAAAACTTGAAGTTTTTATAAAATATAATTGTGGATTTATAAACATTGTTTTATAAATGTGAAATCAACTTATTTTGATAAGTTAAATATAGTAATGAATTTGGTAAAGGAGATATATCCACGATTTTGGATAGTGGATTATCCTTTGAAATTAAACACTGAAATAATATTAAATTTGGTAAATGGTTTATATTCATGATTTTGGATAGTGAATAATATTTTAAAACGAGTGTTTTGGAAAGTGATATTTTAAAATGGAGTTAAATGGTTTAAAGATGTTTTAAAATGTGTTAAATATCGAATACGTAGATTTCAACATTAATTGTTGAAATAGACGTTTTTGAAAGGTATAAGGAAATGATGGACTATAACACTGTTGTTATAGCAAATGATTTTCGAAAGGAAATGTTTTTGTATAGTATTGTGATTTATATACCCATCTTATTTTCGAATCCCTATATTAGTAATTTTGGGTTGTCGATGTTTTACACAATATTCGTTTTGACCCAAAATAAAGATGTTTAAAAGAATGTTTTCCTTAAAGAATAAAATACATACTTAATCGTGATTTAAGTATATGGAATATTTTCCTAGTGTTGAAAATAAATAGAATGCTGAATTACTTATTATTAAATAAGTACGGAAATTTTTTCCAATATGAAGTGAATGTTTTGTGATTATAACTTTTAAAGATAATTTAAAGTGAATATTTGGAAAATAATTTAATTAATAAAAGATTAATTAAAAGGGCACAGTAATTGTTATGGTACTGAATATTTGTTTGTTTTGATAGTTAAATAACCGACTATCAAACTTTGCCAAAATTTAGTTCCTCGACTTGATGTGAGAACTATTTAGTTGTACACTTAGTACGTAGCCTTCTATATAGGCTTGATTATCGTTTGTGTTGAGGATGTTGATTCGTATAATATGGAGTATTACTCCAATCTATCTAGCTTCCTTCTTGGCCCGAAGGAGAGCAAGTTGAAAGTTGGAGACATGATTAGTCTACGAGACTTAGTTCCTGTATGAGGTTGAGAAACGCTTTTGCATTGTTGGTGCGAAGAGACCGGGATCGGTTTATGCGAAACCCACTTCGGACCAATGTATATACGCCCATTGTGCAGGTTGCTTTGTGATAATATTGTTATTTTGGATTTTTCATAGTGGGGGACTGCTTGTTGATCGTTTGGGGTTAAAAGCCCAATATACATGCAGTAGCAGTGGTCTCTTCATTATGAAATATCCAATGCGAGGACTATTCGCTACTAATCTTAGGGATTTCCCGACAGGATGTGGTAGGAAGGTACCTTCAGTTTGCCCTGTTCCTGGACAACTTGTATGGATGTTTGTCTGACATTGCATTTCTATAGATTACGTACATTGGTTTTTACAAACGTACATCAATGGTGGGGGAAAAGGCAACTTCTCTTAGCTTAACACCGGCCTTGAGACGTATGAGCTTAAGGGTTGTATTTTTGTGGAAGGCAAGTAACAGTCAATGGAAATGGTCGTGTGGCATTCTAAGTAATGTGATTATGCTTTGTAAAAGGTAATCGTTAGCTCATCATGCCTCATCAACCGGAAATGACCAAAACAGGGTTAGATGCAGCAAGGCTAAGTGAGTCATTCCCAAGTAGGATACGATCATCCTCTTCTAGATATATCTTTACATGCTATGACGTCGTGTATCTGATTATTGTGGTTTGTATGCTATGAGGGCCCTCGGTAAAGGTCGGTAACGACCGAAGGATGATATATTCGGTACCATCTAGTTGTAGAGGTGGGCTGGTCTTGTGTTGGTCCTCGGTGCATTCTTCTAGAGATGTACTGCCGGAAGGTAGTCCCTTTACCTGGTCATTTGTATGGAAATCCAAACTCCACTACTTACCTGCCATTTTATTTGTAGAGCCTAGTATGCTGGAATTTAATAATGGTAACAATTTTGGCTATTTTGAATATTATTCGTATACTAGACACTAGTATAATATCGAATGAGTTTGATATAAAATGTTTTAGTTATCGTAAGGTAAAAACATGTCCTTGTTTATGTATGGACTTGACTTACGAGATACTTTTGTTTTGATAAAGGAAAAGTTTTGGTAACTTAATAAATTCAGTTGAGTGTGTTTCCCATGCTAGTTTACTAGACTGATCCGGGCGTTCTTTCCTTTCAATGCTCGGGTGAGACCGAGTATATTTACAGGTTTCGATTTGGTGCTTTTGGAGCTTCAGCAGGAGAGCTGGAGATCTTCATTTTTGTATACACATACTTGTTTTGATTATTAGCTGTGCTTTGTTAGTTGTTGTTGTCATCAGCTTTTGTAAGGACATGTTACTATAACTATTCAGGCTGATTGCTATTGTTTGATTGTTGAACTCTGATTGATGTGTATATGTATACAGTTTTTTTTTGTAAAGATCATTGATATGATATTATATATTTTCCGCTGCGATGTGGGATTCTGCATTATTCTGTTTGATTTTATCTTCTCTCTTTCTTCTCTTCTCTTCTTTCCTTTCTCGTGACTTTCCGTCGGTTTGTGCTTTTCGGGTCGGACATATGTGGATTATTATCGATTCAAAGGGTACAAAATTTTGGATAGTCACATATTGTCATTTTGCTTATGCCTCTTCTCTATGGCTTTACCACAGACTATGTTGGCTTACTCTTGCCTTACTCTAAAATTAAATAAATTTTCGCCAAATCACATCGTTTAGGTTGTCTTGTGCTAAGCTCCAACACCTCGAATCATATTTGGGTAAAATGACACAAAATGATGTTTACTCTTTATTATTACAGAAAAATTCAATTTAGCACTCTACTATTCCAACTCGAGCATTGATCGAAAAGGCCGCCGAATCTCTATGCTAATTTTTCTTCATACCAAACCTTCCAATGCTTCACAAATCCATAATACTCAATAATAACAAGTCCTTACCACATTGACATATTGACTATTCTAACTACTTTAACCTAATCAATTCAAAGTTTATAGGTTGTAATTTTTTTTCTAACTCCTAACAAATTTCAAGTGAAAATGCCATAACGTTTTCAATTCAATTTTTAAGTCAAATTTTATTTATTTCCAACCTAATTCTACACAAAACTAGTAAGCTTCAAAAACCATAAAATTGTATGTTAATTTTAATAAACGCTTCATTTTGGAAGAAGTCACGACACTCTTTTTTTAATTTAAATTTAAGCAATATGGTTCAATTTAACTTAGAAAAGCAGACATGTAAACATATCCTTTTAAATTTTAGTTGTTTAAGTAAGAAATTTTCACAAAAGAGAATTTTAAAGAAAAATGCAGTAATAAGAAAATCGAAGTGTGAAAGAAATATTTATAAAATAAATACATTTAAAAAGATGCATTTTACTTACTTTTTAATTTACCTTTCAAAAGTTTCTTTGTCACAAGAAAATTACACATCAAAATATAAGTGCAATAATGTGCCTTACACTTACAAAAATAAAAGCTTGAAAAGTTATGGAAAATCACTTCTTATTAAATTTTCCTATGTTTAAAGCTTAAAATAAAGGGCTATTGTTCCAATATATTAAGCAAACTTCAACTTCTATATTTTTCCAATGTTCTGTAACTTTAACGTTTCTATCTTAACTTTAACATTTCTATCTTTTAGAAAAACATTTCAAATATATTAAGTATTTTAATTGGACTAGATAAAAATAACATGAATTACACAAGCCTAACTACTTCATATAATAGTGCTTCAGATGCATAGGGTTTTAGCATCTCTACTAAAACTGACTATCTTAAGTCTCTCCTCTAATATAATGTCCAAATCTAATGTATGAACACTTTAAGTACACAATTCCAATTTTGAGGAATCTTTCCTTATGCCTCCATTAAACCTTATCCACATCACACTACTTTTTATGGTCTAAAAACATGCAATTTGTTCATAATTGTTTGTTGGTATAAGAAACCTCTGTTAGCAATTCTTAATGGTTATAACATATGTGATGGATTTATAATTCACACCAAAATTGTTTTAGTCTTGACATTTATTTAACTAACTGTTGTTTACTTCTATATGGTATATGCCAACAAATACCTCTACGAGACAAAATTATGTGGCATGATGTATAAATATTCATATTTAATTTACATTTTATAGAAACTATATAATAGAAATTTAGAAATATGTTCTCTCATATGTCCTAATTTAGTAGGGATGGCTTAACCTATGCTCTGATACCATATGTAATAATAACCCACCATCAATGATGCTCTAATTCTTGCTTATAATGATGTAGACATCATGGACCTTGCATATATCAGATCGTTTTTAGGTAAAATATAAAACAAATAACGAAGCTATCTATAATATTTTACACTTTCTAAAACTCATAGTGAAATGAATAAAATATAATATAATAATCATTAGTATAGTACAATCCTAAATAAATAAAACAATGGAGTATCAAATAAACTCTAACTACAACAACTCTCTATATTATTAATGGAAATACCCTAATGTTTAGAAATACCTAAATTAAAATAGTAGATAGATAATAGGTAAATAAATGAACGTCACCTCCGAAACCACCACTGGTCCTCTCTGTCTACCTATCAGAGTAAAAGAAAAAGGAAAAATGATAGAGGGGGCCAGACATAAGTCTAGTGAGTCAAACACATCAATAAGTGCATAATACTAATAAGCTAGTAAAACAATACTTATGCTCAGAAAACATAACATATGCCACCAGCACCCAACAAATCAGTTAAACATTATTATATAATAATATGGCTATAATAGTAACATAATATGCTACGGTTTCACTAATATACTAACTGATGCTCTAATATAGTGTCGAGCACATCCCTATCGAGAATCGTACTCTAACCTCGACAACCTAAAACTATAAGCATCACTGTTGAAATAAAACTCCAATTCGTGCACCGCTATATACTACACTATTGGGATAACACCTCAACTTGTTATCGCTATGTATTACAAGTACTATCGAAAATAATTTTCCTCTTAAGTGTACCATAATGCCTATCATATGCCAAACTATTCGAAACTAGTTCCAACCCGCATGATATCCCATACGCAACACTATTGGGATAAATCATAAACTTGTCGTCATGGAAAACCAACTACGATACTATTAGGATAAAGCCCAACTCGTCGTCACCACACATTACGAGTACCACCAAGATAAAATTTCCTTAAAAGTGTATTGTAATGCTTATTATATGCCATATTTGTAGAAACCAATTCCAGCTCTCTTGAAAACCCATATGCAACACTGTCGGGATAAATCCCCAAATCACCATCATCGAAATTGTATGTTACTCTATTAGGATAAAACCCAACTCACATCATCAACCATGATTGGTTCCATCGAGGACAAATTTTCTCCGAAGCGTACTAAACTTCCTAATTAGAACCCATCAAATGGAAGTATAATAAATCAACCAAAATAAGGAACCTTTTTAAGTAACTCAAAATATAATAAACATCATATCAAAGTATTCCTCGTCTTGCCACGATCGCGATGTTGCGTACCGCATGAAATAGGGACGTATGTGAGAGTTATAAGTATTAGATGTATATGGACATTTTTGAAATTTGATAAGTAAATTAATTAAATAAAAATATTGTTATCCAACATTCCCTCCCACATCACTATAGTAGTCTAAGATTCCTAACTTGGATAGCTACCAGCATTCATCCCATTGTTGATGCCTACTCAAACTGTGTCACCCCAATTCGACTTCGGCCCTAGCCACCTCATTGCATGCTATCCAACGTCACCCGACCATCATGACTCCAACCATCTCCTAACAAAGCGCTACCCCAACTTTACATGTAGATTTAAGCCCCTATGCCTTAATCTAGGATGTTCATAGATTGAGACTTCCTCTACACATCCATGCCTTCTGATTGTCCTATCGTTGTTGTTTCAACTTTGAACCAAAAGCAACGTTCCATGTTTATCGAATCTTTCAATGTAATATCTGGTCTATTCATTAACCTGATCGATAAACAAACACCATTAGTGGGTTCCTGCTATCAAGAACTACTATTTTTATATGTATTATGTTGAATTTGAAGAACTTTTGCATTTGACGCATTTTAATTAAGAAGAGATCAAACCCATGTCTACTTACAGTCAAATAATTACTTTTCTTATAAACTAGCCATGGTATATTACATCCGAATCATGAACTAATACAAACTAATGTGATTACTATCCAATTTCATCATTTATAATTTGATTCAAGATCATGAGTGGTGAATTACTATGTATTATCAGTATTAACCCAAATAAGAAGAACACCACTCATTGGTTTGGCATGCATCCTCTTTGATTTGATGTAGGTCCTTCTTATCCTTTACTGTCTAGAATTTCCTTATCTGTATAACTTCAAATTTCATGATAGCTTTGTTTTTGCATAGCTTTCCTCGTGATGATCAGTTTCATATATCGGCTTGTTTAAACTGGATTTGATTTAGGAAAATTATGATTGATTTAGGGATTTGGGTTTTCTAAATGAATGTTACAATTTTAGAGCACAATAGATATAGTTGAAGATCTATAATAGGCTGAAAATAGCACTAATTTGGGTTGGAATTCAAAATCAATATAATACGAAGATATGATTGGGTTTGATTCTTTCTATTTTTGGTATGATTCATCAAATTCAATAAGCTATGAATGTTTTTAACAATAAATGCCATTTCAGACGCAATGGGTTTGTCGAAATCCTGATTCTAGCTTCCTTGAAAATTTACTATTGCCTTTTATGAAAATTACTATTTTACCCTTTCATTTTTTATTCAGTTAATCAAAATTTCTAGGGTGTTATAAGTTTAGAGTATGATATGCCCTAGGAGTACTTAAGTAAACCGATATAGCCACGTGTAGTCATGGTTCCTCGAGCAGTGCAATAGCGGCACTTGATGAAGCATAGTATATATAATAGTGATTACTTAAGAGACAGATATTCTACGACGTAGGAAACGTTGATAGAATATTTTTTATTTTTATTATACTTTTATTATATAATATATGCTTGCATCCACTACACTATCCCAAGTTAGTCTTAATGTAACATCCGCCTTTTTGTACGCTTTAAATCGATGATAAACCACACACGTCAGACTTAAACCATGCAGAAGGGCTTATTGTTATTGGGGTGAATAAGAAAAGCAAAGAAGGAAATAAAACAAAACAGAATCTCATAGCGGAATGACAAAATATAATAATCAAATAACAATTCATGAAGCTGTTTTACAAAACATTTGATTTGACTTATACAAAACATATCAGAGTTGCACATACCAGAAATAATAAATAATAATGTAGCGGAACAGGGTGATTCAATGGAAAAATATAGTATATAATAATAATATCTTCGTCTTCGACCTCCAAAATATAGTCTTCAAATCCTGTAGTGCTCAGACTTACCCGAGCGAATTGAAAAGACAAAACACTCGAGTCAGAACTAAAAGATCTTATGTGAGTTTAATCAACATAAATAAATATAGGTGGAATGACATCAGAGATGTTTACGGGATTTGACATCTCATATCTAGTGTCTAACGTGAGTGCAGTAACTTAAGAGATGTTCAGGATTCACACCTCCTAAGAATCCATTAACTATCTACTATGTAGTAATATACGCAATTATAATAGTGTCTATAGTAAAATATAATATACTTGAAAATAGCATTAAGGCTTTACATTTTCCACCTTAACACACTTTTATATTCCCATAGTCTATACAGTACCGTAATATCCCCTATACTGGGCGTCGTCAGAGGGCACTCCATAGGTATGGTACAAAACAAAATCGTATAAGGCGCGCTAGGGTAGGTGACATGGCACAACTAGGTAATGCTAGGGTAGATATAACAATTACGCTTTCGGACCGGTACTAATGCGTAGCAGCTACTACCGCCCACCTCGAGCCACACCCCTAAAATCAAAAGAGCCCAAATCAATCACAAAGTAATAGAATGGTATCACATAAGTGTGTCCGATAAAAGGTGCTGCCTTCTTAGCCCGTCGATCGCTCCTGTTTTAGCCACCTTATGCCAACTCACGGGAGTCGGGTCTATGTATTTACTCAAAGGAAACACCGCCACCACCCTACTTCATTCTGGAATCTCCACCGCGTATACGGTTGTTGAAGTGGTTTTCGAAGTTGGTAAAGAGTATGACAACTTCCGATCCCGGTCTCTTCAACAACTAAACGTTATTATAACACCGCGGTCGTTTCAAAATAATTATACTTCAAAACCAGAATATACTATCCATTTCAAAACCATATAAATACGATAATCATTTCCCTTTGGTAAACCAAATCAATATTATATCATTATTATAAAACCCAAATCAATATAATATTAATTTTATTCCAATTATATCCTTTTCCCAAAATCATAGCACTTTCAAAGTTATAATACTTCGAAATCAAAACACTTCCAAATCATAATACTTTGAAACTCAAAACTTTGAAACATAAATTCCACAAATTAAATGGTTTATATATTTAAATACTTTATATAAATAAAATAGCTTCTTCAATTTCACAAATCAATTCGAAATACAGATTTGAACCCCCTCCCCAAATAAACCATTTCAACTGCCATACGTTTCAAAGCTTTATATTCCACCATTTCAAAACTAATTTTTTGATAATTCCATATATATCAAATTCAATTACTATTGTTTAGATTTGAAATGTTTACTTAATAAGTCCAATATCATTTAAGTAAAAGTTCTGAACTTCAAATAATTGGATATTCTTTCTATTTATTTAACTTGATATATTCATTTAAATCAACTTGATATTCATTTAAATCACTCTAAACCAAAATCATGTTATAAAAATCATACCCTTTAAAAACTCAATTTTATTTAAATTTCAAATCAACTTTATTCGAGTATAATTCTTAAATAATTTAATTCAAATCAATTTCATATTTATCTTCCAACCTTAATATATAAAAGTCATTATAAACTCTATACACAATATAATTTAAACAAATACTTAACCATATTATTTAAAAACAATCAAACTTTATTATTTAACATATTTTATATTTCAAAACAAATTTATACATAGCTAAGATCAATAATAAAATAACCTTTAATCAATATTTATATAGCCCATATATTTCTTTACAAAACCGTAGAAATCATATCAAAATATTTTTATTTATAGACCATGGTGTCTATATATAATTTTCTATCCTATAGTTGTAATACAGATATTTATCATTTCAATCTGTAATTTAAAATATAAATACGGTCATATATCATTTCAAACCGCAATCCCGCATGAAATAATATCTACAACAACCTGCAGTTTATAACATATAAAATACAACATCCATTCATGTAATATCAATCATCAAACATTTATCACAATCATCATCCAATTCAATCAATAACATCAATATAGAACAGATAATAAATAACAGGCATTTACTGACAGTTTATATTCAAAAATAAATTAAATAACAATTTAACTGGCAGTTTATATGCAATAATAAAGTAAATTACAATTTAATTCAATAATATGCAATTTAACTGAGATGATGATTAAAAATACACCAAACAGTCATAAATAAATTTCTAATCAAATCATAAATCAATTTAACAAACATAAGAAATTTTAGAAGTTGTGAGTGGGTTAAAACACTCACCTTTTGAATTTACATTGAATTTAAATCCAATTTAAACCCAAAATTCAAACAGTCTCAAAATCCATCCAAACCAGCTTAGAATGTCCTAAATTTTGATATGATCCTAACGAAAGAAACCTCGCGTATATTCAACGTCGTATGTAAGAGTTATTAAAGTTAGAACATTTGAATTTAGAAATAAAATAAAATAAATTTCAAAATAAACAAATAATCCTCACCGTACACGTCGACCGCGCTCGGTATCATCGTTAACCCTAATTCGCGCACGAAGAACCTAGAGTCGCCACCGACTTCGACCTGCCACCGCCTAACCACACACCTACGACCAGATCAGGCAGTGGCGTCGTGAAGTCCTCATCGGGGTGCGCCTAGCCATGGTAGCACGACCGCCTGCGGTGGCCACAGGCACACGCGCCGTCGCCTCCAATCTCAGCCAATTCCGATGAACATGGCGACGATCTCGACTAGCGAACCTCATGGATGCGTAGCTCTTGTCACCCTCTATGCTGTAGTATCCCGTGATCATCGTAAAGTCGACGATCCACGATCCAACTTTCACAACCGAACGATCGAAACTGTTTCATCGATTTCTGGGTAAATGGTGCAACAAATTGAAAAACGAATCACAGAATTGAGGTGCACTCGTCGATAGCTTCAAATCCATAGAAAATTTGATATAGTTTATGGAGTTCGAAATTTTGAATTGAATTTGATTTTGAAATTTGCAATTGGGAATTTAGGTTTTGTCTGCCATTGAGAAAAAGGAGCAATAGAAATTTCTGTACGTATAGAAACGAGAAATAGAAAGGCTGCTAGGGTTTATAACTGGATATATATAAGCAAAGCTGAAAATTAGAGGAACATATACGATTGGTTTGGACCGTTGAACAATAAATGGCCCGGAAAGCCCGTTCTGACTCCGGAACGAAATTGGGTCAACCTATTTATCAAAATAGATATTTTTAAATATTTTAAACGCATTGGAACAGGTTTCAACTCCAAATTTCATCGTATGGAGAAGTTATCCTAAAATTAAATTATTTCAAATTGATTTCAATTAAAATGATTGCGTTTCGAGTCCGTACAATCAAATGACAAGCCCGATCGCTAGGAAACTTGAAATCCTACAATAATTCATCGTTACGGATCCGATGAAACTGGTTTCGTCGAAATCTGAGTTAGCGGCCAAAATGGCTAGTTTCAGTTAATTAATTAAATAAATATTAATCAATTAAATCAAAATTTTCAAATCCCAATTCCATAATTAATTAATCTTATCATTTTTGATTTCTAGAACAATTTCAATAATTTAATCAAATATAGATGTCAATTTAAAGTTGATTAATCCATCAATTTCAGCATTAAATTCCAGTTTCATTAAATTCAGAAATTATAAATTAAAATTCCAAAAATCCATTTATTAAATTTTAAACCCTGTTATCCATGTCTTTCGTTACAATAAGGTTATAACTAACATTTGATTACCTCTTAGTACATTAATGTTTCCCAATTTCATCTTAATTTCCATTCACGTAAATATTTAATTCCATTTATTTGCAATTAATCCAATTATTAAATTTAAATCCCAACAAATAAATAAATCTTGATTTTCCCTTCCTTTCATTCAACCAATTATCATGTTATGAATAGAATTAACATTATTTCCAATATTTCCTTAATTTTCACTAATATAACATTGAATTGAGATTCATTAAATTGATTGCAATTTTTGATTTAATGGACTAAATAAATGATTAACTTATAATAATTGTTACCATTAACTCTCAATCCCATTTTTATAAGTTTATCATTTCCAAACCAATGTTATAATTTCTTACTAAACATTGATTTTATTCAATTACCATTGAATGTATATTAATTTCATTAATTAATTCAATATTTACGTTTGTTTTCTTATATTCGATTTATAGCCTAGTATAACATTTACATTAATTCCATTAATTGTAACTTCATTCAAATTGTTAATATTTAACTTAGATTAGCATCATTACATCCCATTTATTTATTATTTCTTTAGTGAGTCACAAATTTCTGTTTTTCCAATATTAGATAACAAACATTTAATAAAATTAATGATTAAATTATCGAAAATTTTACGGGTCGTTACACTCTCCCCCACTCAAAACTTTTCATCCTCGAAAAGGAAAAAGGAAGGAAAGAATTGAGTAAACAATATCTTATTCAAAATATTAACTTTATAAACAAATAAATTTACAAATAATCTAAATAAAATATACCAATTTATAACTTTTAAGTCCTTTTATACTCAAATTAATAAAGTTTGGAAAACATTTTCAAAAATTTTCTTAGTCCATAAGTTTTCGAATTTTTTTGGCAGAGTCTCCTTTGTATGGAGAGGCTCGGGAGAAAATATAATATCAAACATAACAATATACAACATATATTTTCCAAAATAATATATATCCCAATATGGGAAAAACAATATAATAATGCTATAAACCGTATTCGTCGGGCAATTTACGCTTATTTTATAAAACCAAAAGCAGTAGCAATTGCTTCCGTAACCTGTATTTCACTTATATAATCCAAAAAGAGTTAATAATTATTATAAAATGAAATATTTAAAGTTGTTTCAATCAATAAAAAACAACTCAATATAACAATCATCACTTGCAACAAGCATACAACCATCACATAAAATCAACACACATCAATTATCCATTCATATTAAACAAAATAAATAGTGTTCAGGTTCAAAAACTTTAAATTATACAGAATGAAAAATAAACTACTAAGTGCACCATTTACTCAACAGTCTTAGATGAAACAAAATAAATTATTCATTCACCCAAAAATTTAAAGTATCTTTGCCCAAACAGCTATAAGTCAAACAAACAATAATTTCAAACAATAGATCAAGTTCATTCTTATTTATTCCATTTCATAACATTTGTTGTTTGATTTTCTTTTTCATTCATATAATGATTTATCTTTTTAATTTTACATTTATTTCTTGCAAATTTCCATATTTCCATTCATTCATTCAGTGTTCTTTTCATTTATTTACATTTATACTTACATAAATTCATTTTTATTTATTCATATCCTATAAATTTTCTTTTTATTACATTACATTCATTCATTTCTCAATTTCATTTATTTTCATTCATTTATTACTTAATTTCATTTATTCATTTATTTATAATACTTACCTTTCCACTTATTTAATTAATAGCCTTTCAATTATACTTAAGTTTATAACAACTACAACATCAAATTCTTATTTATTAAAGAATTTCATTGAATACTTTCATTTATAAGTTTACTTGTACAATTTCCATTACATTTCTTATTAAACATTTTAACTTTTAATATGTGGAAGTTATATATATGCCTTTAGGATGCAATTGAAAGTTATACAAGTCTTTCTCATTTCTTATATTAATTTAATGTTCAATGATCATATCCTTTGCTTTATCGGTTACGAATTCCAATTTTTTTTTTTAATTTCATTCATAGCCTAGCATTTAATCTCTTATTTTAATTAAAAGTTCCAATTATTAGTTAACTTCCATTTCACTACACTAATTGAAACTATTAATTAGCGGAAACTTAAGAATTTAAATACCGGGTTTTATTTTAAATCATTTTAAAATAATAGATAGATGTATATACTTGCAATTTATATATTCGATTATATTTAAAATAATTTGAAATTTATGTCTGTATATCAAAATAAATTTGTAGTAAACTACTACAGTGGCCTTCCCACTTCGAAACTCGAAAATGAATGTCGATGATGCGTGCACTCATCATCGAAATTATTTTCCGGCGACAGAGAGGGGAGTACATAAGTTATTTCTTTCCAAAGTTTCCTTAAAATAATTCTTTCAAACCATATTGAAATACTTATATCAGAAAATACTTCTAAATAATATTATTATTATATTCCAAAATTATTTGAAAGTAATTTTCAAAAATCTCGGAACTTAAGTACTAAAATTTCCAATTTTCATTTATTTTATTTTCTTCAAATCTTGTTCCCAATCAATATTTATAAATTTCACTACCTAACAACCAATATATTACAACCAAATATAACCTTTATAAAAATTTATTTTATATATAGAAAATATAATAGGCAAAATTATTTCTTTCACCTATATTCAAAACAAATATTGTGTCGGTCTGTCCTATTAAGTGTTTAGAAATCCCTATTGATATCATAGCGTCCTATGAACCAAACAGAATTTATAAATACAAAACGGAAAAAATTAACACAATATTAAAACCTTTTTATAACACTAACAAATGCGCTCTCTCATATATACACACTCGACGACTCATTATAGGGTACTACTATCCTAATAATAAAGAGTCAGACCCCACAAAGCTAAGGTTTATTGCTAAACCAAAGCTCTGATACCAGATGTAACATCCGCCTTTTTGTATGCTTTAAATCGACGATAAACCACACACGTTAGACTTAAACCATACAGAAGGGAGAAATGTTATTGGGGTGAATAAGAAAATCAGAGAAAGAAATAAAACGAAACAGAATCTCACAGCAGAATGGCAAAATATAATAATCAAATAACAGTTCATGAAGCTGTTTTACAAAACATTCGATTTCACTTGTACAATACATATCAGAGTTACACATACGACAAAAATAAATAATAATGCAGCGTAATAGGGTGATTTAGTGGAACAATATAATATATAATAATAAAAATATCTTCGTCTTTGTCCTCCAAAATATAGTCTTCAAATCCTGTAATGCTCAGACTGACCTGAGCGAATTGAAAAGACAGAACACTAGAGTTAGAACTAAAAGATCTTATGTGAGTTAAATCAAAAGAAATAAATATGAGTGGAACACCGTCAGATATGTCTACGAGACTTGACATCTCCTATCCAGTGTCTAACTTGAGTGCAGTAACTTAAGAGATGTTCGGGATTCGCACTTTCTAAGGATCCGTTAAACTATCTACTATGTAGTAATATACGCTATTAAAATAGTGTCTATAGTAAGGTATGATATACTTGAAAATAGCGTTAAGGCTTTACATTTTCCACCTTAACACACTTTTATATTCCCATAGTCTATACAGTATTGTAATCTCTCCCGTACTGGGCGTCGTTAGAGGGCACTCCATAGCTATGGTACAAAACAAAATCATATAAGACGCACTAGGGTAGGTGACACGGGACAACTAGGCAATGCCAGAGTAGATATACCAATTACGCTTCTGGACCGTTGGTAACGCGTAGCAGCTACTACCTCCCACCTCGAGCCGCACCCTCAAAATCAAAAGGGACCAAATCAATCACAAAGTAATAGAATGGTATCGAAGGAGTGCGTCCGATAAAAAGTGCTACCTTCTTAGCCCGTCGATCACTCTTGTTTTAGCCACCTTATGCCAACTCACGGGAGTCAGATCCACGTATTTACCTCAAACGAAATGTCAACGCCATCCTAGTTCATTCTGGAATCTCCACCGCGTACACGGTTGTTCAAGTGGTTTTTCAGAGTTGACAGAGAGTATGACAACTTCCAATCCCGGTCTCTTCAACAACTAAACGATATTATAACACCACAGTCATTTCAAAATAATTATACTTCAAACCTGAATATACTATCCAGTTCAAAACCATATAAATACGATAATCATTTCCCTTTCAAAAACCAAATCAATATGATATCATTTATATAAAACCCAAATCAATGCAATATTATTTTTGTTACAATTATATCCTTTTCCCAAAATCATAGCACTTTCAACGTTATAACACTTCGAAATCAAAACACTTGAAATATAACACTTCCAAACTATAATACTTTGAAAACTCAAAACTTTGAAACATAACTTCCACTACTTAAATGATTTATATATTTAAATACTTTATATAAATAAAATAGCTTCTTCTATTTCACAAATCAATTTCAAATACAGATTTGAACCCCCCCAAATAAACCATTTCAATTTCCATACATTTCAAAGCTTTATATTCCACCATTTCAAAACTAATTCTTTGATAATTCCATATATATCAAATTCAATTACTATTGTTCAGATTTGAAATGTTTACTTAATAAATCCAATACCATTTTAGCAAAACTTTTAAACTTCAAATAACTGGATATTATTTCAATTTATTTTACTTTATATATTCATTTAAATCAACTTGATATTCATTTAAATCTCTCTAAACCAAAATCAAGTTATAAAAATCATACCCTTTAAAATCTCAATTTTATTTAATTCCAAATCAAATTTATTCGAGTATAATTCTTAAATAATTTAATTCAAATCAATTTCATATTTATCTTCCAACATTAATTTATAAAAGTCATTATAAACTCTATACACAATATACTTTAAACAGACACTCAACCATATTATATAAAAACAATAAAACTTTATTATTAACTTATTTTATATTTCAAAACAAATTTATACATAGTTGAGAATCAATAATAATATAACCTTTATATAGTATCCAAAATTAATATTTATATAACCCACATATTTCTTTACAAAACCGTAGAAATCATATCAAAATAATTTTATTTATAGACCACGGTTCTGTATATAATTTTCTATCCTATAGTCAAGTGATTCGGATATTTATCATTTCAATCTGCAATATAAAATATCAATATGGTCATATGCCATTTTAAACCGCAATCCCGAATGAAATAATATCTATAACAACTTGTAGTTTATAACAATATAAAATACAACATTCATTCATCCAATATAAATCATCAAATATTTATCACAATCATCATCCAATTTAATCAATAACATCAATATAGAACAGATAATAAATAACAGGCATTTACCGACAGTTTATATTCAAAAATGAATTAAATAACAATTTAACTGGCAGTTTATATGCAATAATAAATTTAATTACAATTTAATTCAATAATATTCAATTTAACTGAGATGATGATTAAAAATATGCCAAACAGTCATAAATAAATTTCTAATCACATCATAAATCAATTTAACAAACATAAGAAATTTTAGAAGTTGTGAGTAAGTTAAAACACTCACCTTTTGAATTTAAATTGAATTTAAATCCAATTTAAACCCAAAATTCAAATAGTCTCAGAATCCATCTAAATAGCATCAGAATGTCCGAAATTTTGAAACGATCCTAACGAATGAAACCTCGCGTAAATCCGACCTCATATGTAAGAGTTATTAAAGTCAGAACATTTGAATTTCAAAATAAAATAAAATAAAATTTAAAATCAACAAATAATCCTCATCGTACATGTCGACCACGCTCGGTACCATCGTTAACCCTAATTCCTGCACGATGAAGCCTGAGCCGCCACCGACTTTGACCTACTGCCGCCTAACGACGCGCTTACGACCAGATCAGGCAGTGGCACCGTGAAGCCCTCATCGGGGCACGTCTAGCTATGGTAGCGCGACCGCCTGTGGTGCCCCTAGGCACACGCGCCGCCGCCTCCAATCTCGACCAATTCCGATGAACACGACGGCGATCTCGACTAGCGAACCCCATGGATGCATAACTCTTGTCACCTTCTACGCTGCAGTATCCCCTGATCGTTGTAAAATCGACGATCCACCGCACGATCCAACTTTCACAACCGAACGACCGAAACTATTTCATCGATTTTTGGGTAAACGATGCAACTAATTGAAAAAAGAATCATAGAATTGAGATGCACTTGTTGAGAGCTTCAAATCCATATAAAATTTGTTATTGTTTGTGGAGTTTGAAATTTTGGTTCGAATTTGATTTTGAAATTTGCAGTTGGGAATGTAGGGTTTGTCTGCCATTGAGAAAAAGGAGAAATTGAAATTTCTGTACGTACAGAAATGAGAAATAGAAAGGCTGCTAGGGTTTATAGTTGGATGTATATAGGCAAAGCTGAGAATTAGAGGAACGGATACGATTGGTTTGGACCGTTGAACGATAAATGGCCCGGAAAGCCCGTTCTGACTCCGGAACGAAATTGGGTCAACCCATATAACAAAATAGATGTTTTTTAATATTTTAAACGCAATGGAATAGGTTTCAAGTCCAAATTCCATCATACAGAGAAGTTATGCCAAAATCAAATGCAAATTGATTTAAGTTAAATTGATTTCTAGGCGTTTCGAGTCCGTATGAACAAACGACAAGTCCAATCGATACGAAACTTGAAATTCTACAATTATTCATCGTTACAGATCCGATGAAACTGGTTTCGTCAAAATCCGAGTCAGTGGCCAAAATGGCTATTTTTCAGTTAATTAATTAAATAAATATTCAATCAATTTAATTTTAATTTGGTTGTATTTCTGTTACCACTTAATTTAATTCCAATTCAAGATTTCAATTTGGTAGTATTATGTTTCTTCTTAATATAATTCCAATAATTTAACAACCATTCACCTTAATATTTATGAGAAGAAATATCACTTTATATATCAAAATATATTCTTATATAAAGTCATTTAAAATCTTTATATAAGAAAATAACAAGTGCGCGCTCATATATATATACACACACTCAACTCATTCTAGGGACCATTGACCCTATCCTTAATGAGTAATCCCAACAGAGCCAAGGTTCTCGCTTAACCTTTAGCTCTGATACCAACTGTAACGACCCGAGCTTTCCGATCTCGAAAATTCCAAATAGTTAGGATAAAGAAGAAAGAGATAGAAGAAGAAGAAACAGAAAACATCAACATCTCACATTCCCAGCGGATCAAAATATAATATTAAATGATAACAGTTTACAAAAGAATACTATGTCTGTCAAATACATTTCTAATACATCAGAGTTACACATATATACAGACACCGGATATACACAATTATCATGTCTCAGATTTACAATAATATAATACAACGAAAATACACTATACATTCTTGCCATCCAGCCCATCTCCCAAGCTCTAGAACATCCTTACCTGAAAATCTATAATACTCGGTCTGACCCACGCATTACATCAAAGTAACACCCGGTTCAGGATGGAAACCAACGTGAGTAAACTCATCCAATATGAAATTCCAATGCAAAGCACTCATTTGAAACCCGGGTAACTCGTATCAATTTACAAATTCACCGTTTGCTATAGACATCACTTATTTCACACATCAATTTTCTAAGTACCAAATTTTAGATTAAAAAGTCCAATTCACTTAAAATATTTCATTCCAGCCTATAGATTTCACAAATCAATCTAATAAGAATTCGAAGTGGTTTCGGATATTTTCCAATACCCGACCCCGGTCTATTCGAGTCTCATTTGAGGCATCCAATATCCTTCCATCACCCATAAGCGAACTTGATCACTTCCAAAATTAATTTAATTAATTGTAATTGAATCGCTAACCTCAATCACTTAGATTCCTTCACTAACATTAATTAATTTCAAATCAATTAATTAATCATCCTTTAATTATCCATCTCAATTAATCATCCCGAATTAATTATCTTTCAATTACATTCAAGTAGTTATCTTTAATTAATTACACAAATTAATTTTTATTAACCAAAGATATTAATTAATTCTTTAATTACTTCACAAATTAATTAACTATATTAATTACATCAATCCTTAATTAATTATAATAATTAATTCCTCATAAATCACTTTGTATTGATTAATTTATCTAAATTAATCAACCTTTAATTACGTCATTTATTATATAAATTAATGATTTCTAGCTACATTTTAATTTATCCTAATCTAAATTAATTACATTAATTAATTAATCATTAATTAAACCACTAATATTAATCACTCTTGATTAATCTCATCCAGTAATTAACTACCCTTTATTTATTTTATTAAATAAATTAATTACTCATTTTATAAAAGAAGTTTAAAGAAATTTAAAACCAAATTCATTTTGTAAATTCAATCAAATTTAAAAATGCACTTTAACATTCAAGTTGTTAAAACAATTTAGACTTAAAAACTTTATTTATTTTAAAAACTGAGACTCACTAAACTTGAACTCCAAATTAAACTTTGATTTAAAACTTGTTTAAATCTCTACTTTAAAATTTAACTTCTGTTTTAAAAATTTCTTTTATTTCTTTCCAATTCATTCCTATTTTTATTCTATAATTATTTCACTTCCAAATTTTACTCTTATATTTCTTTTTCAAAAATCCAATTCTATATATTTTAATAACCCAATATATCAAAATATTCAAGCAAACCACAACATTCAATATTCCAATGATCAATAATATTCATCACAGAATATCAATCACTCAAATATATACTATATACTACTATATATAGTATAGCACATCAAACAATTCAACCATTCAACCAATCATTTAAATTTAACCATTTAAATTTAAATAAAAATCCAGAAGAGTGAGATTAACTCACCTTTTATTTTGCAATCCAAATCCAATCTCGACTTGTTTCCTTTCAGATTTTAACCATATATAAACAGTTATACGATTTATTAATATTTTAAATGATCGAACAGTCAATTTCATTTAAATTTCATTAACTAATATCTTAGCTTTTAAACAAATTTCCTTTTAACCACTAATCCTCTATTTAAAATTTTAACTATCTAACTAAATGTATATCAATTTACAGAATTATACCTTACTGTATAAATTTTTCTTTCTAATTCATATATATATATATATATAAATATGTGTATATATTAAATTTAATTGTATAAAGAACAGAATTGGTTGTAACTTACTGCAAATATTATTTTCAAGTTCATTTTCTTTTTTCTCCTTTTCCTTTTTTTTCAAAATAAAATATGCATTCAAGTTTTAAACAGGAAAAGAAATCCATACCAAACGAAATCGGCCCAAGCAAGCAACTTCTTCCCCTTCCTCGTGCGACTCTCTGTCTTCACCCCTTTCACGACGCCGTTGAAACCCAGGTTCATCGTGACTTGCCTTGCCGAAATCGATTCCGACCTTGCCAACATCCTTCCTTTCGAAACCATCGACCATCTCCGGCCACATACGAGTTCGAACCCCCAGAAGACCGCGACAGCACCTCTTGTTCCTGCGATCGCGACAACGTCGCGACTAGGAAATGGTTTGCGAATCCCCAACCCTAATACCAAAGCTTGACCGCGACGAGTTGTCCTTCCCCTCTGAATCTTCGCGCGCGGCCATTCCTCGTCGTCTCGCCTACCTATGTAACATTCGTTCTCGATCTTGCATCTCCATTTTTTCTTTCTTCGACTTATTCTGAATTGGGCTAGGGCTTCAAACAATTAAAAGAGGATGCAGATTGAATAGGGGATAAGGTTGGTTGATCTGCTTTGAGTTCGATTTCTTTTGATTATTATTTTTATTCGTGAGGAAGGAAAAGGGGAGCATTTCGTTCTTTTAAACGAGAATAGGCGTGTTGGACAAGGTTGGCTATAGTGATCGATAAGAGGGGAAAATTTTTGGACTTGAAAAGAATTTTAACCAGAATATACCTATATTTTTAATTATATTTAAATTGTCTCAATAAATGCAACTTAAAATCTTAATCTCCTATCGAGGCGTGCCGCTAGGCATTCATAATGTTATACCCCTATTCCGAACGCAATGGAAAAGGTTTCGAGTCCTAATTCGATCGTATGGAGAAGATAGCTTTTTTGAACCCAGTTATTATATTAAATTTTCGATATAAATTCCAGCGCGTTTATGTATCGTATGCTCACACAACAACTCCAAATACTACGGAAATTGAAATCCGATAATAATACAATATTATGGTCCAATGGAACTGATTTCGTCGAATTCCGAGACTGTGCCTCGAAAGGCTATTTTTAAATATCGATTTAAACGATAAAATTTCAAAACTTAACAAAGCACTTCCAAATTCAATTTTAACACTTTTACCATCTTCAGTATTATCAATATAAATTTTGCAAGCCTTCCAATTATTTTTAACAGGCTTAAAACTCCAGATTCAACATTTGACCGAATTTCCAGTAATTAATTCCAATAATTTAATTGCTAAATAATAATAATATTTGAATTCAAGTTAAAAATTAACTTTCAAATATTTAAAATCAACTAAATATTCCAATTTCAAATGCTTAAAAATTTCGGGTCGTCACAAGGGTCGACCCATGCAATCTTGGATTTATCAGTTTGTCGATCGCTAATATAGATATCGAGTCAACTTATCTTTTCGATAACAGGCGTTCTTTGTTTGGCTTGTATCTCACATTGGAGGAGTTGCACGACTTAGGCATTTTTATGAGGTCGAATGGACTCATTAATCTTAGGTTGAAGTGCTTTGTTGTTGTGGCCTAATTGTTGATTATTATTTGTAGATGCGATTGGTTGTTGGTTGTTGTTCTGTTGTTGTGACCTAGTTATTAATCATTTGATTAATGTTTTTGTTATTCCTTATTTATTGGTTATTTTTTTAATTATAGTATATTTGGCTTACTTATTGTTGTTGTCTATAAATCACACAACTTATTTTTCTTTTACACATTTCCATCAATTTATACTCGAATATATTCACATTTTATTTTTAACTCGATATTACACATTTATTTATAACCTAAGTATATTTTTCTTCCATTAATTTCAATTTTTAGCTATTCCCATTTGTTTGTTCACAATTTCAATTTTCACTTAAATTTTATTTCATTAAAACTAAACCTATATAATTATTTCACAATTCAAAACTTATATTTTACTTCAATTCAATATTATTTATAATCCAATCCAATCCAATTTTATAACTTATATTTCTAGAGTTACTTTATAATTCACATTTGCATGCTCAATTAAATTCAATACGATTCAAATCCAATTCACTTTTTTATTTAAATTTCAATTCCTTTCAACCAACATTTCAACCCAAATTCAAGCTATTCATATTCAAAATATATTCACTCTAAACAATTCTATTTTTAATTCCTTAAATTTAAATCAAGAAAGGATTAAATTCTAATTTCTTATTTTTTCCCACTTCCTTATTTATGTTCATATAGAAATTATTATCTCAATTCCTAATAATTTATTTAACTTTCCTTAAGTTAAAATCAAAACTCTATTTTAACTTACTTAAGTTAAATTTTATTTCTCAAAACTCAACTCCCATCCTTTCCTTTCTTATTTAAATCATCCCTTCTTTAAAAACCGATATATATATCAAATAACTTTGAAATCAAATATATATATATATATATATATATATGTACTCTTTTTGGTTTAACAAACCACTTCCTTCGAATTTTAAAATCAACCTGATTTTATCCAAAACAATTCCCTTCAGAATTTTAAAACAAACATGTTTGCACCAAAAATCCAAATCAAACCAATTCCAACAACAATCTGTCACTTAGAAACTCGAAAATGAATACTGGTGATGCGGGCGTCATCATCAGAATTATTTTCAAGTGAGTGAAGTGAGTTCAATGCTATGTCACTTCCAAAATCCATTTAAAACATTCTCTCTTCAACAATATCTCTAAAATAATAATATTATTATTATTTATCTTTAAACATTTTAGAAACTACTTTAAAAGAATCTTCAATATTTAAATTTTCCAAATCCTGGTTTGACCCCATTTTTAATTTTAATTTTAATTTATTTGTATACTTTATTTATACAATCTAATTTGGTTTTTTATAACCATTCTAAGTTTTAAAATCTTACTTTGGTTATAAAATAATAATCCAAACACATCAATCTATTATAATAATTTCCAGAAAATTATTCCTTTTATATCAAAATATAATTTGGGTAAAATTGTTTCATTCATCCCCCCCAAAACCATACATACCACTATCAGAGTACAATATACAACAATCAATCTTGACAGTTTACCAACTTGTCCTCATATAGGGGATATATAAATCAAGCATGGAGATACGTCTTTGCTCCTCCAACTCACCTACTGAGCTCCATAGCATTCTATTCTGAATCTGTAATACTCGGTCTGACCCGAGCATTATAATAAAATAATACCCGAGTCAGTCTGGAAAACCAACATGAGAAAACACACTCAATTTGAATTATTAGAGTTATCAAAATCCTTTGAAAAACAAAGGTATCTCGTAAGACTGCGTCACACATAAACACGACGGGTTTTTCCCTTACGATAACCAAAACAATTTATAGAAAATCCAGTAATATTATAATAGTGTCTAAGATACAAATACTTATTCAAATAGTTGAAATTGTTACATTATTTAAATTCCATCGTACTAGGCACTACAAACAAAACCGCTAGCTCGTATTGGATAATGGATTCCAACAAATGACTGGGCTACTGGGGCACCGTCCACTATAGTACACTTCTAGAACAATGTACCGAGGACTAAGCCGGGATCCCCTGCTACACAAGATCGGCCTACCCTTAACTTGGATAGACCGAATATGTTATCACCCCTGGTGTTTCCACCCTTACTATCCAGCGCTCCTTCCATGCACAACCATATCTATATATAATAGGTTTCCGAGGACATCTAGAAAGGTGATAACATATGCTAATTGGGTATGACCCACTTAGCCTTGCTGCATCTTCCATGTTTTAGTCATTTCCTGTAACGACCCATAAATTTACCACTTTGAAATGGAATATTTAATTTATTTAATCATTCAAATGTATAATTTTCAAACTTAAACAATCATGTTTTATATGATAAATAAGAATGACTAACTTATTTTTGTAAAGATTTTGGATTTCCATTGTAAAATTGACAAAAGGCGGATTCCAATAAAGTAGCATAAATATTCATAAAATTTATTTAAAGGATAAATAATTCCTCTCAAATATGTATATAATCAATATCAAATTCTTTTAATAATAATAATAATTTAATTTATAATTGTTCGATAAATATATAAAACTTGTTTTATAGAATTGACAAATTTCGTCGTATATCGATAAATATATGTCGTATTTTTGTAAGAAGATTTGGATATTGTTTTATATTATTTTATAAGTCAAATATATTTGTTTTAATTATTTAAATATAATAATAAATTTATTTTTAGTTTTGGTTTACATAGATAAATAGTTTAACGAAAAGGTCAAAATGTGACTGTAAAACGTTTTGTCGAAAATCCACATTTTGTTCAAAATAAGTTGCCGCAACGTTATCGCAACTTAATTAACATGTTTTAACATATATATTACACATTTTAATATTACACATTTTAATGAATAATCATGTTTACTTTTACTAAATAAAAGTAGAAAACTTCTAAAAGTCATTAGTAGAAGTATGTAAGAATTAACAAAAGTAAAAAAAAAAAGTAAACATGAAATCAAAGCCAACATAATTGTGATATTCTTTACTTAATCTTTAAACGACTAAGACATAAAGTAAGAATGTGAAATATGATGTTAAGTATTGAAAAAGTAGAGATTGCTTTAAGTTGAAAGAAGGTTAGTTTGGTAATTTGGTAAAAGATTATTTTGGTAAATCTACCACTTTTTTCTATAAATACCCATTTCTTTCTTCACTTTCATTCACATTTTTCTTCTTCTTTTCTCAAGCTTCTTCATCTTATTTCTCTTCTGTTTAATGGCTTCCAAGCCATAGAAAAAAAATTAGAAAGAGATAATGTCAAAATATTTAGAAAACATTCTAAAGAAATCAATGTTCATCCTCTTCAAATCAAACTCCTCTTTTATCCACATTTTATCTCTTTTTCTCTGAACCATAACTTCTTCAAAACTGAACCAAAATATAAAATTAATTTTTTAAAATCATCTATTTTTCTTGTGGTTACAACTTTTATGTTGACTACTTTGTCTCGTTATAAAGTTAACTATGTCAAAAAATACATTTCTTTCCAGTGCATTTTCTGGCCTAGTTTTAAAACAGAGAATATGACATTTTCTTTTAATCATGAATTGGTAAAAACAGAACCAAACGAAGAAATCTTTTTTCAGATCATACAACATTTCAGTGGCTACAACTTTTATGTAGATCACTATTTCAAATTTTGAGGTTTGTTATATCTTAAACTCAATTCTTTGAAGTACATCGGGCTTCATTTTTGTCAATTCGATAATACCTCTTCTTCATTCTATCATATCTTCCTCGAAACTAATCAAAATCAAGTGATTTTTTTAAAATTCAATGGAAAAGAATTTTAAAAAACTTTTCAGGTAATAAGTTTTTCAAATTTTGAGGGTAAGAGATTCAAAAATAAGAGACAAGATGACCTATTTTTTGGGTATAATTTTGAGAATTCAAGGTCAAATCTCTACCACTTCTTCTCCTTACTTTCGGCCAACATCCATCTCAAGCCTCACCTAAGCTATTGGAAGGGAGAGGTTTTTTTTTACTAATGTTTAACTGGAGTAGGAAGTAGTTAGTAAAACGTGGATTAGTTTGAATGTTGGTAGGAAGTTAATCGCTTTGGTTTATGGTGAGAAACTCTATTTAGCATCTCTATTTACAGGTAAATAGGCACAAGGAAGAAGTTGCAAAAAAATTTAGTCTCAGGGACTGCAAGTTTGCTTTTTAGTTTGAAGGATACTTTTTAGTGTAAACTGAAAATGATAGTTACAACTATCATCCTATGATTTACACTAAAAGTGTCCTTCAGCCTAAAAAACAAACTTCTTGTCGCTGATACTAAATTTTTTTGCAACTTCTTCCTTGTGCCTAAAAACCCCCTCTATTTATATATATACATGTATGATAATGTGTTATGATTTCTATGAATGCTTATATATGCTTTGATCACCAAGTATTGATTGTTTAATTGTTTTACCAAGTCACGCTAAAACACATCGATAAGCACAGAGGAAATCACTTTCCTTTTGAAAATGAAATGACGTACATTGAATGCTTAAACCTTTTGGAAATAGTTTTAAAATGATTTAGAAATGTTTTATGAACATTTATTATGTTTAAAGGAATAAATAAATAAAATCAAGATTTCATCTTGTATATTTTAAAATGTGTCCAAATCAATTTTTTAGAAAAATCGCACTTTTTGTAGTAAAGTGACCAAAGTTTAAAATTAATATTTTAAATGTTTTAAAATATGAAATGAATTCTAAAAATATTTTGAATTTTTTAAAAGTAATTTAGTTGAAAATATGGATATATATAAATGATATAAAGTCGTCTTGAAGAATATAGCTTTTAAAGCACTATTTGCAACACTTTTTGTAACGCTTTTCGTAGCAGTTTTTAATAACTTTCAAAACGTAGTTTTAAACTTAACAATCCTTTCATATATATTTTGTGAATTATTTTAAAAGAATAATTAATTCATTTAAAGATGATTTGGAAGTTTTAATGAGAGTTTGAATAAATGGGTAAGAGGAATTGTTTATACCACTTAAACAAAATGTGAAGAAGATTGAATATAATAACAAAATGAGTAATGCCAAAATGACTAGTACATTTGTCTCGCTTGTGGGATCCAGGGAGGTAAAACAAGGTGTTTAACTAAGGTTAGGGATGGAGCAACCAGTGCCCTGAACTTGCCTGGCCTATGTTTTCTTTTCTTAGGTGAGGGGTGGAACAGATCGAAAGGAAAGCCCGGATGCTCTAAAATAAAAAGATTATATTTTGTTTCTGAAACAGAAGAATATTAGTATTATCCAAAATTTAACCAGTCTCCAAAATGAATAAATTACAACTTGGATTTCATATAGATAATCTTCTTATACTTGGTATTAAAATCCAAAGACAGAACTCGTCCTATTCGTGGAATTTAAAAGGTGATTTCACCATTATTCCGCCCATAGCACTTGTTGAATACGGAAATTGATGTTGAGTAAAATTAGAATGATTTCTATAATCCTATTTACTCAAAAATGTTTTGTAAAAATTGATTTAGGGCTTATCGTAAACGATGTCTTTAATAACATTGTTTTTGACCCGCCTATAAGTTAAGGAATTTGGATCGTGAGTTAAGTGAGGGAAATCGAAATGTTATCCAAAGAAAAAGAATGAATTTCTTAGAATCACTCTAAGACAAAATAAAGAGATTTCAAAATCATCCAGAAACTCCTTCAAACTAATTTTCGAAATAAAACATGTTGAAGACAAAGATCGTTGAAGATAAAGATATTCATGACGTAGGATTACTTGCCATTAGTCTTTGGAGGTGAAATTTACCATATTTAAAGTGGTAGTGGTACTCCATTATGAAAATCTTTGTTTTGCAAGAATATGATTTGAAGTAAAGAAGTAAATCTTTTATTAAGATTTAATAAATGATTTGGAAATATTTTCCTTAACCTAAAAGTTATAGCTTCAATAAAAGAAATCTTTGGTTAAGATTTAATGAATGATTTGGAAAAGTTTTCCTAAGTAAAAGAGAAAATGATTTGTAATTATTCCAAGATTTAATAAAAGTTTAAATAAACCAAATGATTCCATAAATGAGGCTTAATGATTCCATATACTCTTAAAAAGAAAATGGAATAACTTGAAAAGAATATATTTAAGAAAGATATTGTATAAAAGATGAAGCAATTGATTGATGATTGATATCCACATATGAACTTAACGTCTTTTAAATCGATAATTGGATTTTGAAGGAACCGGGATCGGATTTAGGTGATTCCTATCTGAAAAACTTTTCAAACTAATATATACGTTCGAATGTGAAAAACCGTCGAAGATGATTATTATTGAAGATCGTGGAACTTCGTAGCGTGATGACTCCTTGTATACGTGCTCTGGGTAGCTCCCATTATAGAGTTATTTATAGTAGTGGTCTCCTCATTGTTGAGATTATTCGAATTGCAAGGACTACTCGCTACTAGTGGTAGTCGGACAGTGCCTTCGGTTTGTCCTGTTCCTGGATAACTTGTATAGACGTTTATCTAACATTGTATTTCCAAAGATTGCGTACATTGCTTTTTACAAACATACATCGGTGGTGGTGGAGAAGGCAACTTCTCTTACGTTAACACCCTCCTTGAGACGTACGAGCTTAAGGGTTGTATTTTTATGGAAGCAAATTAGTAATCAACGGAAATGGCAACGTGGCATTCAGAGATGTGATATGTGCTATATGAAAAGGTAATCGTTGCCTCAAGCCTTATCAACAGGAAATGACAGAAACATGGTTAGATGCAGCAAGGCTAAGTGGGTCATTCCCAATTAAGGTATGATCATCCCCTTCTAGATATATTTCTTCCCGCTATGACATTTGGGATGTAAATTAATGTGGTTTGTATGCTCAGGCGCCCGTTTTAAAGGTCGGTAACGACCAAGGGATGACATATTCAGTGCTATCTAGTTATAGAGGTAGGCCGGTCTTGTGTTGGTAGAAGGAAGATGTTCTGTGCCTTGGAACATCCATCTAGAGGTGTACCTATCAAAAGGTAGTCCCTTCACATGGTCATTTGTATGGAAATCCATTCTCCAATAAGAACGTGCGGTTTTGTTTGTATTTCCGTAATAAATAGCCTCGAAATTCTATATGTGTAACCATTTCAGATAAGATTAATAAGTTTATTTGCAAATGTTTTCAAAGATATGTCATTAGAAATAGTATCAAAAGTTTTGATATAAAAGTGTTTAAGTTATCATAAGGTAAAATTCCGTCCGTATTTATGTGTGGGCGTGGTCTTATGAGATACTCTTTTTTTTCAAAGGATTTTATTCAAAGGCTGATATATGACACTGTCATTTAGTATTGAGTTTTTCTCACGCTGGTTTATCAAGCCTGATCTGGGTATTTTCAATACTCCATCAGATCCGAGTAGTCTCAGATTTAGTTGAAGACGGTTGGAGTTTCCAAAGGAGAGCTGGAAATATTCATATACGCGTGGACATATTCTATTATCCCTTATGGTTTGTTAGTTTTAGTTTGATGGTTGTCAGCAATTGTAAGGATAGATGTTTATAACTGTCCAAGCTGAATTTAGGTTAGATTTTGATATATGTATCTTAAAAGTTTTCTGCTATAAAGATATTGTTCAAAATTATATATTATTCCATTCATGTAAGATTCTGTTATGTCCATTTTCTTTATTATTGTCGATCATCCATACTTCCATGCAACTAGGGTTGGGCATGAGTGATTTATTGTCGACATAAAGGGTATGGAAAAATGGCCCGTCATATTCTTGGTAGATGAGGTTCAAGGCTAAGCGTTACTGTAACGAAGCGGATTTTGTCCGTTCGAAAATCGACATCCATACTTTACATCGTACTCGAATGTCGCAGATTCGACCGTCCAAATCTGAGTCGCCGGAGCTTATAACACAATTAAGTAAACAACACAGCGGAAGAAATAATGAATATCAATATACAACATCTGATACAACAGATGATACAATAGATATCGATATACATCAGAGATATGATACAATAAAATAGCAGCGGAAAGAAAATAGATAACACTAGCAGCGGAACAAATAACTCAAGATAGTCTTCAAGGAAGAACTCCAAAACTGCAACTCCATCTCCAAGAACCAATCCAGAAATGGCTCGGACTCCCAATAACGATGTACCAAGATAAACAAGGTCAGTCATATCCAGCGATTGGACTAGCTCCAAAATAATCCACTGAACCTAACTATCTGAAAAACCCAACTCTAGACTGCTCGTGTGGAAACTAGTGAGCACCCAGAGTTTAGGAAAGGAACAATAAACTCCGGATCAGTCATGGGACTGGTGTGAGCAACAAAAACAGTTTATCTTTAAAAATAAACAAGATTTATAAAAGAAAATCCGATATGCTTTTTAGAAAATGAAACTACTATAAGACCTCCCGCCATACACACAATGCAAACACAGAATTGGAGGAGATTTCTTCTTATGATAGTCAAACATGCTTAATACGTAGAAAATTTCTTTGATATTATTATTATAAGTGCAAAGTGCAGAAAACATTTCGAAAGTAGAATATAAATCTTAGCCAACATACGACCATTATCGTATGCCTACTATAGCTACCATGTTCAATAGCAGGTTACCACCACATTCCATGGCAGGTAATACAACTAAAACCGTACAAGGCGCATATTGTTTTGATTGGATTTCCAACAAATGGTCAGGCTAAGGAACTTCCTACTGCCACATGGGATCGCCTCTGGCGGGACGTCCCGAGAACCTATCCGGATCTCTGCCAACACAAGGCCGGGTTACCTCTGTAACTAGGTAACTACTACTCGAGCATGCCACTCCCCGGTCCTTTGGGACCTTTATCCGAGGCGCCTCTAAGCAACAACCACACAGTAAATGAGATTGGAGCAACCACATAGGTTAAATATCAGGGATCCATACCTAATACCACCCTTTACCAGAAGGGAATGACACACCCTAAAGGGCGCGACCCTCATAACCTTGCCGCATCTTTCTCGTTTCGACCATTCCCGAGGTGTGAGGTCTTGATGCAGTCTCGTCCACAAAGCTACGCTTTATACAAAAGCCATGCTCTGATCACAAAAGATCAACAAATGATCATCAACACACAACAGCACTCAGCATGCCACACTACCAAATTGGGAGTATATCGCTGATAACCTTCAACTACATAACCTCTGAGCTCGTACGTCTCAGAGAAGGGTGTTAAGCTAAGAGAATAAATTCTCCGCCACCAACAGATATATATTTGAAAGAAATCTGCTTTATATCTCAAAGTGTAGTGTCAGACATACAACCATACAAGTCTGTTCCGGGTTCGAACAGAACCGAAGGCACTTCCGAAGAAGCCCTTGCAATTCGGGTATTCACAATCCCGATCGAACTTCCCATCACTTAGGGAATTTCTATACCGGGGATCAGCCAGTGCAGAGACAATCGATAGGTTGTCCTATCGTTCTTACAAATACCCGATCTTCAATGCTATTCATATACGTCGTATCACTATTCAGAATGGGTTATACGACACAAAGGTCCTCTCCCGGCTAAACCGAATAGTGAGCGCAACATTTTAAAACATATGGATATGGATTTCAATTAAGTCACAACTTAATAACTCAAAACTTTCCTTTAAATGGTTTAAGCCAATTACCATTTTCAAATCTTTTAAACAAAAGATTTATTTCAAAAACCTTCAAGGGTTTAAACAATTCCCACACTTTAATTTTTTAAACAAAAGATTTAATTCACTAAGTTCACCCATTCCACAAATATTCATTCTTAGATTTCAATTGGATTAACTCGTTTAAAATCTTTAAATTAAAGATTTAACAATAGCTTTCAGACCGTTTCCATAACTTGGAAAATCATTTTCATTTTTAACTTGAAATCCCTTTTTACACAATTTGGAAGTTCATTACTTAAGTGAAAGCTTTTATCATTTGAAAAAAAATAGTTTCGTTCTAGAAAGATCCAATTTATTTACACGAGTTAAAGCGTTTGAATTTAAATTCAAATCCCCAAATCGATATCTTTAAAATAGTTTAATCCATATAAACTAATTTATAAGTTGAATAACCTTTTTAAACGCTAGTTTCCAAATCATAGATTCACTTTCAAATATTGAATTTAAATTTTAAATTAAAATATTTAAATTACAAAACTTAATCAAGTTATTCAAAATAAATTTCATCTTTGAAATTCCATTTCAAAAGCTTTTCACCTTAAACCCAATCCATTTCCAAAACATTTGAATTTAAATATTCAAATTTAAAACTATCTCAAAATCTATGACTAAATTGATTTCCTCGTGAAATCCATATTTGTGTGTGTATAAGTGTGGTCCAGGGGTTTAACACAATAGTGCAACATCATTCAATCATCACAGTTTAAAACACAGAAATATAGTTGATAAGCGGTATAAACTATAACGCTTATCTTTTATATACAGATCACAAATTAATAAATTAAATCACAGATAATAAATTACATTACAGATCACAAAACAAATCAGGATATATCACAAAGCATCACATATCAGCAATATCAAACAATTCAACCAATCAATAAATCCAAAAATCCATAAGTAGGATCAATTTAATTATCTGATTAATTTAATCAGGTTAATTTCTATGAATAAATTTACTAGTTATGGTAAATTAATAATCAATTAATTACAAAATATTTAATAAATATCCTTTAATTAATCATTAATTAACCCTTAATTTAGTAATTAATACTTAATTAATTATTCTTAATTACTTAATTTATTACCAATCGTTGATAAAAAATTTAAATCTTATTTAATTAATGATCCTTAATTACCAATTTATTTATCCTCAATTAATTATCTCAAACCTTAATCAATTGATTTAAACTTTTAATTATTAAATTTATTAATCCAAATCATTAATTATCCATTTTAATTAATTCAATAACTACAAATCATTAAATCTTCATTTATTTAAAGATAACAACATTTTTTTCTTCTTATTAATGATCAAATTATCATTAACAAGGTATTTAAAAACACTTTACTTTCAAATTTTACTTTTAAATTTCATTTTAAATTTAAGATTTAAAATGGAAACAAATTTACTAAGGTTTGAAACAATTTCAAAAACCCCTATTTTTTAATTCATAAGTTAAAGAATTATTTATCTTATAATAGAAATTAAAAGGATTCAAACCTAATTTCATTTTAAACTCAAATCAAATTAAAAATACAATTTATCATTCAAGTTATTTAAAACAATTTAAATTTGATAACTTCTTTCTTTTCAGAACTACGATTCACATCATGTTTGAATCCAGATTTAAACCTCAAATTTGTAAACTTCACTTACAATTAAAACTTCACCTTAAAGTTACTTAAACCCTTTTTAAAGTAGTTAAAACGATTTAAAATTTTAAACTTTATTTATTTTGAAAACTGAGATTCAAACCTGACTTGAATCAGATTTAAACTTGGATTTAAACTCATTTTAAAACTTGCTAGCTTTTAAATTTTATTTTTTTAAAAATTCAAAAGCTGGATAACAGGTTTCCTGTAAAACCTGTAGCACAAAAAACAAAAAACAACCCGAGGCAACATTTATTTCCTTCAAGTCAAATACCCTACTTCCCCGAGCTAAATGCCTAACTACTTCGAGTAAAATACTTGAACTACTCGAGTCCACCCTCTGTTATTTCCAGAAATTCACCAGGCAAGAAAAGTGCACCGTGCATGTGCACGGCGCCGTCGCACGTCACTTGACGCCGCCTCATCCACGAACAGGTCGACGGTCACCCTCAGATCAACCCACGACCATCCAATCCTTTCCAGTTCGACTCGAGCTCGAATTCAAGTAAAAGTTGAAACCTGGAACTCGAAATCAATACCATCTCGAAACCTGGCAATGGCAACTTCTAGCTCCTCCGACCATCTGAAGGTCGGCAACTCCGGCTACATCTTCGTCCACCCTTCCACTTCCATCTCCCAAAATTTGGTAGCGCTCGATCCATTGGAGCACGCGTGCTTGATCAAAAATCATGGCCTCTTTAAAACTAGGGTTCTGAACAAAAAAACTCTACAGCAACCACCTCGATCACTTCAATCGCCATCGGCCATTTTTCCTCGCCTCTCTGATCACTCACCTACCTCCCGATCGAAACTCAACCTCTCCGATTAAGTGTGTTGCCCGAGGCAACCCAAACTTCCAAATATGATCAACCCAGAAATGCAAAGTCTGCTCATTACTAAAAAAATTTATTTGAGTTTTAAAAATCCTATTTTTGATTAAGCAAACAGTTTGTAAACTTGAATCGATAATTCATGATGTTTGAATTTGTCACTAAAGTCAAGTATTACTGTTCTTATGTTCTTCCCAGAGCAGATCAACTCTTTTTAGCATGAATTCAATTTTTAAACCTACTTTATACTCAACCAAACATATTTTGTTTGAAGTTCAAAATTTAATAATGGTCAGGTAAAAAGTATTGGAATTTTGTTTTCAAATTTAAACAACCTGTATCCAAAGACAGAGAAGAACAATATGTTCAGATAAGCAGACTTATATCACAGCATATACTTTAAATATCATACTGAATACAACATAATTATTAACATGCAAGCATCAACTATCACCAAAATTTTCACAAGCAACAAGATTACTTAAATATATAAAAAAAATTACTCACTTTGGTAGGAAAGAACAGAACTTGCTTTTACGTTGAGCCAGGCCTGAGAAATTGCAAACCGAATGCTTCTCCTTTGTTTCTCTGGTTTGGTTGAATTGAGGTATTTTGTTGCTTTAAATTGAAGTTTTTGTTTTAAGATGTTAAGATGATGTTACTTTAGGAGTTTGCTCAGCTTGAAATATGGAAAGATATATATATATATATATATATATATATATATATATATATATATATATATATATATATATATATATATATAAAGAAGAGTTTTACAGGTTGATAATTATTATGTTTGTCTTCTTTTTGCAAAAATCTACATACTTATTTATGTATACTTGTTGTCTTGTTTCATAAGCTTATGCTTATCACATTTTTTTTCTTTCGGCTGAAAATCTTGCTTTGATATGCTAGCATTAATTACTATGTAAAAGTGTATATTTATCTTTTGTATGTTGATATGATATTGCATTAATTGTTGTCTTGTATTATAAGCCAAGGCTTATTATGTTTGTGCTGAGAAGATAGGGGTTAGTACAAACGTTTCTTCTTTAGTTTACATGAATTATTTGATTTTTTTTCTTTGTACATAGATTGTTTCTATCTTTGTTTTATTGTCTTACATACATTTGTTTGTATCATACTTCATTTGCATTTGTCATATCTTTGTACATAAATTCATGGTTCAAATCTTGTTTTCAAATATATTTATTTTAATTTGGTAAGTACATTTTTCATTATCTCCTTTAGCCTTTGTATATGTACTGAGATAATTTCATTTGCAAGCTATTCATGTATAATTAGTTTATTATCTTATTTGCTTGTTTCATATTGCAAATGTGCATACTTATATATTTTACAAAGTTTATTTTATTTTTTAAACATTTTCGAAAGACTTCATTTTCGAATTTTATACAATCATAGTTTCTTTCAAAACACACATATCTATTATTTATAAATAAATTTGAAGAGACAATTTCAATTTAAAATAAGAATTCATTTGTAAAGACATTTTATTATAATTTTTTTTTTATATATAAGTCAATATTAAATTAAAATAATTTATAAAAGAAATTATATCTTTCTCGATAAATAACATATTTTTGTTGGATTTGGATAAACTCAAATCAATTCATCTTTTAATTTCACAATTTTAAATCAAAAATAAATCTAATTAACAATTTACACTCGATAAAAATCCGGGATCGTTATAGTTACCTTTCGAGAACAATTTTACTTAGGATACTCATCATCATCCAATGATGATGTTCTAATAGCATTCGTCCATACAAGTTATCCTGGGTCTGGACAAACCAAATCACCGTCTTCATCATCTTCATGGTATTCATTCGTAACGTTCAAACCAGATCAAAGTGGTTTTTCAGATAATTAAATCTGATCCCAGTCACTTCGAAACGATTAAAAAAATTGCCAATATTGATAGTCGGTTATTTAACTATCCAAGAACATCTATAAGCAGTCACTAGGCCCTATTATAACTTTTCCCAATTTTTTATTTCAAAATACCTTGATAAGATATAACGGTCCTTTCCAACATTCGAAAAACAATTTCCAATACTTAAATCCGTAATCGGATCTTTCCAACCCATCCCAACAATTAGAAATATTTCCAAATTTTCATTTTTACACTTAGGAAAATATATAAATCTTATTTTCCAAAATCTTTCGAACATAATCATCTAAGAGAATATTTCCTAGCTTATTCAAAAATCTACGGAATCACCACTAAATTCCCTCATTCCAATTTTCAAAACCCAGTATACTTATTTATACCCCATTCAACAATTTATAACTTCTTTGTAATTTAGATTTTCGTTTTCAAATTCCCCATATTCAACATTTGAAATTTTATTTCCTCCAAATCCCTTATAAAATCCCTTCCCTCCAAATCACACCATTTAAAAACCAAATTACGAATCTCGAGAGAATTTATAAATAAAAATTTCATTCACTTCAACTCTCTCTATATATATAATAAGAAATTTAAAGAATGATGTTTTAATTTTATAAAAATGTTCGAGTAATATTTAAAATATCGAAAACACTTTTGTAAACATCATAAACTCATTTTTAGTCAAACAAATAAATTTTCAAAGCTGATTTTTTAAAGTTAAAATTTACAAAATTAAATACTTAATATCTGAAAATCTACTTACCGTAGTATTTTAATCCTAACTAGTTTAAAATCCCATGGATTTAAATAATAAAATTTACCTTTTAAAAAAAATTAATTTCTAAGAATAAAAAATACATTTTTAAAACCTCAATAACCAATTTAATTTATAAACTCTTCTCGAATCACATCATACCCTTCCATTGGGATCTTCTTAACCATTTTCACCTTTCAAAATAGTATCTACTATTTTCTCACCCTATTTCCTTATTTTAATACAAACTCACTTGTAAATTTGTATTTCCAATCTATCATCTGATATCATATTCCTTTATTTATAAACATCGTTTTAAATTTTTTATAGCCCCTTTAGTATTTTTACCTTTTTCTAAAACAAATCTTATCTATAAAATCCCATTATATAAATTCATTTCTTGTCAATTCCATTTATACCTCCAATCTATTTTTAATATTGATTCTAACTCCTTCCATATTTCATAATACCATCTACACACTCCTTTATATATAAAGTCTCTATTCAAACCCATTCATGGATGGTTACGTATAATCCAAAATTAATATATTCTCCTTTCCAATCCTTTTTTCTTACAAATAATTCAGTTTCCAATAGAATTATTTTTATATCAAAATTCCCTTTATTTCCTTAAATTTTAAAAATATACTTATGGTATTTTTAAAATTTATAATTCAGGCCAACGCTACGTTAGCATCCAAAAATTTCAATCACTACAATAATCTATACTAGATTATTCGACACAATCCATATAGCACTATATATGAAAAATAACAATATATTTAAGGAACCCAGTTGGATCCCCCAACCTGTTTCCCTGGATGTTAATTCAATATAAATATACCAATCCCACTTCGAGGGGGATATCATGGTATATATAGGGCCGCCGCTATACGTTGGATGCATAGGGCCTCATCTGCTATAATGTGTTGGAGTATCACTCCAAATACTAGTGTGTGTATATATAATGTAATATTATCCAACAGATAATCAATCCAATCAAACATCCAGAATTAATTTTATCAATTTAAAATTAATATCTAGAAATCCAAAAAGAGTGAGATTTACTCACCTTGATGATGATTTTTTTCTCACTAAACAAAATCCGTAGCATCTGTTTCACAGCTACGAACCAAACACGACTCATTTTCGCCTGATTGAACCTCGTAAAAGTAAATTTCGAATTATATAAATTAATGATTTAAATTTTAATTCCAATTAATAAACTAATTACTCTTTGATTACAATTAATTAAAATAAATTCTAATATACCTTCCACTAAAGAGCCAGCACTCAAAATATTCCCGTCAGCCAATGGGAATGTCGGAAAATTTATATCTTCGAGTTCACCGCTTTGACCTCTTCTCCTCATCCAAATTCTAGTAGCACTCACAGTCAATGTCAGTTTCGTCCCATCATGTCGCTACTACCTCCAATCGCCAGCCTAAAACAAGGCACAACCATCTCTAAATTGACTGCTAACTGACATCGCTCACAACCGTACTACACACACGCGAGCAACACTTCACGTGCCCACTCCTCCACGCCCGCGCCCTACGTTACTCAAGTCACTGAACGTCGACTAAGACATTGCCTTTCCCCAACTTCCTTCAATCGCCTACAGCCGCGCCCACAACTGCGCTTCAGCCTCACGCGACCTCAACGTCGCATCTCCTTCGAACCGCACGCAATCACCATCCTTTCTTATGTTTGAGAATAGCTAACATCCAATCCATAACGCTCTTCCCTAGCCATGCCATCGCTGAAGCTCTTTGCCTAATCGAACGCGATCGCGATTTCAAATCGCGTAACATTTTTTTCGATTGATCGAATTGATTTCGAATTGATTTATTTGAAGAGGAATACATGAATAAAAAAAGAGGAAAGGAACGGCTCACTATTTTTGAATGCGATTTGGATGAATCAGAGAAATACGCGATTTTAAAACTGAAGAGAATGCGACTTTTTTTTCCTTGAACTGATTTTTCGATTGAATTGTGTTCTGTTGCGTAAAGTATATAAGAGAAGGAAGATTTGACTCATCTTTGAATAAGCTAGGGTACAATGATTTGGATAAGGAGAAAAGAGCTGATGTGAATATATGGGTCAATCAATATAATTATGTATATACATATTATTTAAATTTTAAACGTCTCGGTTTCGTAGCTTAAAATCGTGAAATCCTATCGAGGCGTGCCACTAGGCGTCCATAATGTTATATCCTAATTTCAAACACAATGAAAATGGTTTCGAGTCCTAATTTGATCATATGGAAAAGATAGGTTTTTAAACTCAATTATTATATTAAATTTTGGGTATTAATTTCAACGCGTTTCTATCCTGTACGACCAAAATATAACATAAACGCTACAAAACTTGAAATGCGATAACAATACACTATTACAGATCCAATGGAATGGGTTTCGTCGAATTTCGAGATCGTGTCCCGGATGGCTATTTTCAAATGTCAATTTGAATAACTGTTTTTAAACTTGAACAGATCACTTTTAAATTGAATTTTAAAACTTTTATTATCTTCATTATTATTAATATAAATTTTACAAGCCTTTAAATTGTTTTTATCGAGCTTAAACTCAAGATACAATAATTTAACCAATATTCAATTATTAAATTCAATATTTAAATTATCCAATAAATCGCTATATTTAAAATTTGAATATATTTTATGAATAAGCCCTATTTTTTATATTCAAAATCAATCTATAATTCAAATTCAATGTTTAAAACCATTTAAATATTGCAAATCAAATGTTGAAAAATCCGAGTCATTACATTTCTCTCCCTTTAAAATAACTTCGTCCCCGAAATTGCTAAGGCAGGAAAATTCTCCAAACCCTTTACTTATTAGAACCCTACTTAGTTGAAACTCACTATTCACTTTTTAAATCTTTTAGTTCCACCCAAACTAATTAGCTTCCAACTCTAATTCCAAAACCCTTATTTCAAATTTCAATTTGAAATCAATTTGTCATTACCAAAAATTTCCCAAAAATTTACAAAAATTTTCTTACACCCTAAATTTCTGAATTTTTTTTGCAGTGTTCTTGTACGGAGACCCTTTTGCAATATGACAAGAGATATAAATATATATATATATATATATATATATATATATATATACACATCGACCCACTCGGTTGGAAAATAATATATATATATATATATATATATATATATCAATATTTATATTTTTCGATATTTAATTCGAAAATGTACCTTATTTAGCATTATTAAGCGAGCATTTACTTCATATGCAAATACGCAACCCAAACCCAACCAAATAGTCTCTCTATACGTGTACTTACTCAATTTTAAACACATGAGTAACACAACCATGAGATTTTACAACATTTCATTCATTTAATAGTTAAACACATAGATTCCATAAACACTGCATTCTAACACATAATCATAAGCAATTATAACGTTTCAACACCGATTAAATTTACTTTCAATCGATCAATATATCATTTTATTCAATTCAAACGATTTACAACCTAATTATTTGCAACCAATTTTATTTTTAAACCAAACAAACTATATCCATTCCAAATTGATTAAAATCAATTTATTCACGTTCCATTTATCCATAGGATTTTATTTACTTTCGTTCATGGCAACAATCCCGTTTCTATGAAAATTCGACGATATTCGCTTAATAAAATATCCACTTTAGTTCATAACTATTTTAATTTGATTCCCACTCGATTTATATTTAATTCTATTCTATTCTAAATTGATTCTAAATCAATTTACTTACATTCCATCCATATCTATTTTCAAATCCATTTTACTTGGCTTTAAATCATTCCGTGCTAATTTATTAATTAGCCATTTCATACATTTTATTTGATTTGCTAGCTATCTAGGTCGAATTTTATTTGCAACCCAAGTTTTATCTCCAATTTCCATTTTTAATCCACAATCCCAATTTAACTTAGCCTAGTTAAATTACATCACACATTCATTTAACTTATTAATTATCTAACTAGTTCACTTCAATTTATAACTCAATATCTGATTTTCCTTTCAAAAGAAAATCACTTTATTCAGTCTTATTGAGTTCAACTTATTTTATAACTCAAGTTTTGGATTTTTATTCCCTCACCAAAAATACCAAATCATTTTTATTTTGGGTTTTCTGTTTTACCTTTCAATTCTATAAGTCACACAGCTTATTTTTTTACACATTTCCATCAATTTGTACTCAAATATATTCACATTTTATTTTTAACTTAATATTATTCATTTATTAATAGCCTAAGTATATTTTTCTTCCATTAATTTCAATTTTTATAAGCTATTCCCATTTATTTATTCACAAATTCAATATTCGCTTAAATTTTATCTTCTTCAAAATTTATACCTTAAGGTTATATAATTATATCATAATTCAAAATTTAGATTTTACTTCAATTAAATATTATTTGTAATCCAATCCAATCCAATTTTATAAGTTATATTTCTAGAGTTACTTTATGATTCACATTTGCATGCTCAATTCAATTCAATACGGTTCAAATCCAAGCCACTTTTTATTTAAATTTCAATTCCTTTCAACCAACATTTCAACCCAAATTCAAGCTATTCATATTCAAATTAAACTCACTCTAAATAATTCTATTTTTAATTCCTTCAATTTAAATCAAGAAAGGATTAAATTCCATTTTCTTATTTTTTTTCCACTTCCTTATTTATATTCATATGGCAATTATTATCTCAATTCCTAATTATTTATTTTGACTTTCCTTAAGTTAAATTCAATTCAATTCACACAACTCTATTTTAATTTACTTAAGTTAAATTTTATTTCTCAAAACTTAATTCCCATACTTTCCTTTCTTATTTAATCATCCCCTCTTTAAAAACCCGGTATATATTTCAAATCACTTTGAAATCAAATATATATATGTATACTCTTTTTGGTTTAATGAACCACTTCCTTTGAATTTTAAAATCGACCTGATTTTATCCAAAACAATTCCCTTCGGAATTTTTAAAAAACCTATTTGCCCGAAAAATCCGAATCGAATCAATTCAGACAGCAATCTGTCGCTTAAAAACTTGAAATGAATACTGGTGATGCGGCTGTCATCATCAGAATTATTTTCCAGTGACTGAAGTGAGTTCAGTGCTATGCCACTTCCAAAATCCATTTACAACATTTTTCTCTTCAACAATATCTCCAAAATAATATTACTCTTATTTATCATCAAACACTTTGGAAAATAATTTCAAAAAATCTTTGGGATCTAAAATTTCCAAATCCTAGTATGACTCCAATTTTAGTTTTAATTTATTTGTATACTTCATTTATACAATCTAATTTGGTTTTTGACAACCATTCTAAGTTTAAAATCTTACTTTGGTTATAAAATAATAATCCAAACACATCAATCTATTATAATAATTTCTAGAAAATGATTCCTTTTATATCAAAATATAATTTGGGTTAAATTATTTCATTCACCCGCCCTAAAACCATACTGTGTCGAATTACTCTATTTCAAGTGTTTAGAAATGCTTATCGATGTCGTGGCGTTCCACAACTCGACCGGAATTTATATACCACTCAATAGACAAATCAACACAGTATAAAACCATTTTACATTCACTAACAAATACACGCTCATATCTTTTATTACACTCAACTCATCCTAGAGCACTACTGACTCTATCTTTAATGAGTAATCCCTACTAGAACCAAGGTTCTCGTTTAACCTTTGGCTCTGATACCAACTATAGCGACCCGTAGTTTCGTACCCTTTGAGTTGATAATAATTCACCTTTGTTCAACCTAAATTGTACGAAAAAGTGAATAACTAGGGTAAAGAAGAAGAAATGTAGAAGATAGAACAACAAAAGAATCACGCAATCACAGCGGAACAACATATAATATATAACAACAGATTTGTAATATAAGAACCGTGCTGTCCATATACAAACCATTATCAGAGTACAATATACAACAATCAATCTGGACAGTTTAGTAACTTGTCCTCATACAGCAAAAATATAAATCAAGCATGGGGATACGTCTTTGCTCCTCCAACTCGCCTACTGAGCTCCATTGCATTCTATCTTGAATCTGTAATACTCAGTCTGACACGAGCATTATAATAAAATAACACCTGAGTCAATTTGAAAAACCAACATGAGAAAACATACTTAATTTGAATTATTAGAGTATCGGAATCCTTTGAAAAACAAAGGTATCTCATAAGACCGTGTCACACATAAACATGACAGGTTTTCCCTTACGATAACCAAACTTTTTATAGAAAATCCAGTAATATTATAATAGTGTCTAAAATACAAATATTTATTCAAATAGCTGAAATTGTCACATTAATTAAATTCCATCATACTAGGCTCTACAAAAAAACTGTAAGCTCGTATTGGAGAATGGATTCCAACAAATGACTGGGCCACTGGGGTACCGCCTACCATAGTACACCTCTAGAACAATGTACCGATGACCAAGCCGGGATCCCCTACTACAGAAGACCGGCCTACCCCTAACTTGGATAGACCGAATATGTTGCCATCTCGGGTGTTCCCACCCTTACTATCGAGCGCTCCTTCCATGCACAACCATATCCATAAATAATAGGTTTCCAAGGACATCTAGAAAGGTGATAACATATCCTAATTGGGTGTGACCTACTTAGCCTTGCTGCATTTCCATGTTTTAGTCATTCTTGGTTGATGAGGTTCGAGGCTAAGCGTTATCTTTCAAGAATAATTTTACTTAGAATGCTTATCGTCCTCCAATGACGATGTTTTGATAGCATTCGTCCATACAAGTTGTCTTGGGTCTGGACAAACTGAATCACCATCGTTGTCATCTTCACGGTATTTATTTGTAACGTTCAAACCAGTTTTTCGGATAATTAAATCTGATTCCGATCTCTTCGAAATGATAACAAAATTGACCAATATTGATAGTCGATTATTTAACTATCCAATAACATCCATAAGCAATCACTAGGCCTTATTATAACTTTTCCCAAAATATCTTTTTTCCAAAATACCTTTATAAGATATATCGATCCTTTCCAAAATTCGAAAAACAATTTCAAATACTTAAATCATTAACCGGATCTTTCCAACCTATCTTAACACTTTGAAATATTTATAAATTTTCATTTTTATACTTTGGAAAATTTTATAAATCTTATTTTCCAAAATCGTTCAAACATCAATACTTAAGAGAATATTTCCTAACTTATTCTGTAGGTCTCCGGAGTCATCATTAAATTCCCTCCTTCCAATTTCCAAAACACAATACACTTATTTATACCCCATTTAATAATTTGTAACTTCTTTATAATTCAGATTTTCATTTTCAAAATCCCCATATTCAACATTTGAAATTTTATTTCCTCCAAACCCCTTACCTCCAAATCACATCCATTTAAAAACCAAATTATGAATCTTGAGAGAATTTATAAATAAAATTTCAATCACTTCATCTCTATATACACATAAAATAAGAAATTTTAAGAATATTGATTTAAAATATCGAAAACACTTTTATAAACATCAATAACTCATTTTTTGTTGAACAAATAAATTTTTAAAGTTGATTTTTAAAAGTTAAAATTTACTATATTAAATATTTAATATTTGAAAATCTCCCTACAGTAGTATTTCAATCCTAACTAGTTTAAAATCCCATGGTTTTAAATAAAAAAATCTACCTTTTAAAAAAAAACTTAATTTCTTAGGATTAAAAATACATTTTTGAAAACCTCAATAACCAATTTAATTTATAAACTCTTCTCGAATCACATCATACCCTTCCATTAGGATCTTCTTAACCATTTTCACCTTTCAAAATAGTATCTACTATTTTCTCACCCTATTTCCTTATTTTAATATAAACTCACTTGTAAATTTGTATTTCCAATCTATCATTTGATATCAAATTTCTTTATTTATAAACATCGTTTTATAAATTTTATAAACCTTTAGTTTTTATCTTTTTCTAAAACAAATCTTATCTACAAAATCCCATTATATAAATTCATTTCTTGTCAATTCCATTTGTACCTCCAATCAATATTTAATATATATTTTAACTCCTTTCATATTTCAGAATACCATCTACACACTCGTTTATACATTAATTTTTAAATCCTCTATTTAAACCCATTTACGAATGGTTACGTACAATCCAAAATTAATATATTATCATTTCCAATCCCTCTTTCTTAAATATAATTCAGTTTCCAATATAATTATTTTTATACCAAAATCCTCTTTAATTCCTTAAATTTTAAAAATATACATATGGTATTTTCAAAATTTAAAATTCTGGCCAGTGCTACGATAGCATCCAAAAATTTCAATCACTGCAATAATCTATACTATATTATTCTACACAATTCATATATCACTATATATGAAAAATAACAATATATTTGAGGAACCCAATTGGATGCCCCTAACTTGTTTCCTTCCATCCATGGATGTTAATTCGATATAAATATACCAATCCCACTTCGAGGGGGATATCACAGTATATATAGGGTCATTCGCTATTACAAGGGCTCACAGGGTCTCATCCGCTATAATGTGCGGGAATATCACTCCAAATACTAGTGTATATATATACACTACTATGTATATAATGTAATATTATCCAACAAATAATCAATCCAACCAAACATCCAGAATTAATTTTAACTATTTACAATTAATATATAGCAATCCAAAAAGAGTTAGATTTACTCACCTTGATGACGATTTTTTTCTCACTAAACAAAATCCATAGCGTCTGTTTCACAGCCACAAACCCAACACGACCGATTTACGCCCGATTGAACCTTACAAAAGTAAATTACGAATTATATAAATTAACGATTTAAATTTTAATTTCAATTAATAAACTAATTACCCTTTGATTAAAATTAATTAAAATAAATTCTATGATACCTTCCACTTATGAGCCAGCACTCAAAATATTCCTATCAGTCAATAGGAATGCCAAAATATTTATATCTTCGAATTTACCAGATTGACCTCTACTTCTCACCTAAATGCTAGCTGCACTCACAATCAATGTCAGTTTTGTCTCGTTTTATCGCTACTGCCCTCAACTGCTAACCTAAAACAAGCCATAACCATCTCCAAATTGACTACTAACTAAAATCGCTCATACCACACACGCGAGCAAAACTTCAAGCGCCCACTCCTCTACCCTCACGTCCTACGTCGCTCAAGTCGTTGAACGTCGACCAAGACATCGCCTTTCCCCACCTTCCTTCAATCGCCTACAGCCGCGCCCACTACCACTCTTCAGCCACGCACGACCTCAACATTACATATCCTTCGAACTGCATGCGATCACCATCCCTGCCTGCATTCCAGGATAGCTTACATCCAATCCACAACTCCCTTCTCTAGCCATGCCATCGCCGAAGCTCTTTTCCTAATCGAATGCGATCGCAATTTTAAATCGCGTAACCTTTTTTTTTCGATTGGTCAAATCGATTTCAAATTGATTTATTTGAAGAGGAATACGCGATTAAAAAAAGAGGAAGGGAATTAATCACCATTTTTGAATTTAATTTGGAAGAATCAGAGGAGTACGCGATTTTAAAAATGAAGAGAATGCGGCATTTTTTCCTTGAACCGATTTTTCGATTGAATTGTGTTCTGCTGCATGAAGTATATAGGAGAAGGAAGATTTGATTTTGCGTGTTGGAATTGGCTAGGGTACGGAGATTTGGACAGGGAGAAAAGAGTTGATGTGAATATATATATTATCAAAATTTTAAATGTCTCGATTTCATACCTTAAAATCTCAAAAACCTATTGAGGCATGCCGCTAGGCGTTCATAATGTTATACCCCTATTTCAAACACAATGAACAAGGTTTCGTGTCCTAATTCGATCGTATGGAAAAGATAACCTTTTGAACCCAATTATTATATTAAATTTTTGATATTAATTTCAACTCATTTCTATCCCTGACCAAACGATAATCCCAAATTCTATAAAATTTGAAATCTAATAATAATACGCTATTACAGATCCAATGAAACTGGTTTCGTCGAATTCCAAGACTATGTCCTAGATGACTATTTTTAATGTCAATTTGAACAACTATTTTTAAAATTGAATAGATCACTTTTAAATTCAATTTTAATACTTTTATTGTCTTCATTATTGTTAATATAAATTTTACAAACCTTTAGATTATTTTTATCGAGCTTAAACTCAAGATATAATAATTTAACCAACATTCAATTATTAAATTCAATAATTAAATTATCCAATAAATCGCTACATTTAAATTCTGAATTTATTTTATAAATAAACCCTAATTTTCGTATTCAGAATCAGTCTATAATTCAAATTCAATATTTAAAACCATATAGGTATTCCAAATCAAACGTCGAAAAATCCGGGTCGTTACAATAAGAAAAGCATGGAAGGAACGATCATCACGGTCGACTAACAATCGATGAGAACAATGTTGGACATAGCAAAAAGAAGTAGGAGGAAGGATGAAAGAAAGTTCGAAGAGTTTAGAACTATGGGTACATGTCGGCACCGAGATGTTTAAGTTGAGACTGACATGTTTTTTAAATTCGTGGTGCTCTACGATTTTGCAAGTGGCTTCGAGCCAATATTTAGAGTCTGCTCAAAGTGGACATTTGAACTAACATGATTGTTTCCCCTATAAATATAAATCCTAGAGCAAGCAAAACAGGATCTAGTTTCTGCTATTATTACACACAATCTCTGCATCTTTTTCATCTTCTTCTTCCACGTAATAGTCACCAAGGAAGCTACTTTAGACAATTCTAGGACTTAGAGTCTTTCTATTCCTTATGTTAGTGACTTATTCTCTCTTCAGTTCTCTTATAATCTTAGGAAAACTCTATAAAACCAACAACCAATAAAACTATAAAGTGGACATAGGTTAGAGAATGCCGAACCATTATAATTTTTTTATGTCTTTTTTATATTTTTTGTTATTTTCTATACTATCTGTAGATCTAGGTCTCACGGGTTTACTACAACTCAGCCTTAGATGTTGATCCATTTTTGGCATCAACATTTTTCTTGGCTCTGCTCCAAGTGTACTTCTGATTTAACACGACTATCTCCCTTATAAATACAAACCATAGAGCAACCAAAATAGGATATGGTTTTTGATATCACTAGTGGAAGCTCTGCCTCTTCTTCATCTTCTTCCTTCACACAATAGTCACCAAGGCAGCTACTCCAGGCAATTCTAGGACTTAAAATCTGTCTAACCCCTGTACTGGTGATTTATTCTCTCTTTAATTTTCTTGTAATCTTAGATAAACTCTATAAAACCAACAATTAATAAAATTATAAAGTGGACGTAGGCCAATGTTTGTCGAACCACTATAATAATCTTGTGTCTCTTTCTTATTTTTCTGTTATTTTCAATACTATCTGCTAGATCTATGTCTCGCAGGTTCCCTACAACTCATTCTTAGGTGTGTCCATTTTTAGCATCAATAGTTTGGTGCTTTCAATGAGAAAAATAAATGAAGGCTTTGATTTATCTCTTTATTTTGGATTACTTAGATCCAGAAGTTAGATCCAGAAAGTTTGCTTAGAGAAATTGTAGATTTTCTGTTCCAATGGCTCTGAGGAAAGAAAACCTACATCTGGAACATCCGTAGGAGCAACAGTTGGTGGTGATGAAGCAAACACTTACCAAATAGAAGTTAATAATGGAAATCCATTACCAAGATCTTCTACTCAATAGGAAGTTGTCACTTGAGGAGAATTTAATCTAATGATCAATGATCTTAACCATAAATTTACCGATAGGCAGAAAGTTCTCATGGATAAGATGGATGCGTTGCAAACTTTTCAACCACCAATGACATGAAGAACTAGAATGGAAACTTCTCTGCCAATAGAACAAGGAAACTCTTCAGTTTCTGATCTGAATATAAGAGACGGTAAACCAAAGCAGAAGGAAGAAATTACTAGAATTGTAGGAAATACTATAGAACGAAGTAGTAGTGCTCCCCCTATAAGGAGACAACTTGATACCAATCCAAATCTTGGAGTGAACACTCCTTAAGAGAATAATGAGATATTTCTGACACTGAAGATGATATGCAGCTTGATGGTGATGACCTGAAGTTGGATACTGGTGTTAACGAATAAAACATTGGAGCTGGAGCTCAAACTGCCATAATAAGACCGATCGATCGCCAATGGAACTCTACAGAAGTGGTTCTCCTAGAGAATGGAGAACCTAGACTTCAGATGGCAAGCCAAATCATTTGTGGAACCAAACACAAGATGAGTCCCCTAACAGTCGACCTGTGGATTATCGTGTTAGTGGGAGTACATCGCTGACATGTTCAAATGGTTGGTGGAGGAGGCAGGGGCAAGAAAAATGAAGACTAGGGTTCCACATCAAGCCCGAACTCGATTCACTTCAATTGTTCTGAGAGAGGAATATTCTCGAAAATTCACCATGTCGACTATGCCATCATACAATGGAACGTTGGGACCTAAACATCACTTGTTTAAGCATGAGTGGCATATGGATGAACTAGAGTTATGGATGTTGCTCATTATAGGTGTTTCCCTATCTTCTTGGAAGGAATCGTTTCCATATGGTTTACAAGACTTGCGCCAAAGTATATTTCCACTTTTAACGAATTGGCAAGAAAGATTCTGGAACAGTTTAGACTCCATGCTGCATGTTCATGTTGTGATGTCCTTATCTGGCTTTTCTCAAGGGCACATCGAGTCACTGAAAGCTTTCTTGAACCAGTTTAATATTGTAGTTACTGAAGCAAACAATCGGAAGGAAGATATGGTGTTTATTGCTTTGGTTCGAGCGATCACCTAGATATGGATTTCGATGGATGGATTTAAATGAAACAACCAACCACTATGGAGGAGTTCCACCAAAAGGCAAACCAGTTTCTGAGGCTGGAAGAGGCAAACATGATTAAGGGCAAGCCCATCAATGAGCAATCAAAGGAAGTGATTCAGAGCAATGTTATGGTCAAACATGATGGAAATAATTCCAGAGCTACTATAGGAAATGCTGGAAGGACTGCGAATTAGAAGAAGAGAAATCATAATTCTGATGGGCATGATGGGAACGTGAAACATCTAAGGAATCTAAGGGCCGAATATTATACTCCAATGAATGATTGTTTAAAGAACATACACCTTGCTACTCAAGGAACCGAATGATACAACAAACCACCTAAAAGGAAGCGTTCGAGCAACAAAAGAGATTAGAGAAGTTCTGCCGCTTTCATGGGACTCATGGGCATAACACAAATGAATGTCGGCATTTGAAGGACTTAATTGAGTAATTAATAAAAAGCAACATGCTCCAGCATTACGTGAAGAAACAACAAAATCTTAATCAACCAAATAGACTGCTCAAGGAGATCACTCCAGACCCAGCGGAGAAAGGCCTAGGAAAATAGGTCAGAGGCTTGCTATAAACACCCCCACTGGAAGACCTCACCTAGCGTAGAAAAGTTGGTGTGAGATGGAAGGGTATGCTAGTTCTTTAAAGCATTCCTCATAGCAGCTACATGTCGAAGACGGAGCTCCGACCAAGCAATAGAAATTGATAACTAATGACACAGTGTTCCAAAATCGGGATACTAAAGGCATAAAATGCCAACTCTTGACCCAATGGTGATCACATTCAGGCTCGGTCCAACAGTTGTGTACCGATTTTTGGTTGATAGCGGAAGTTCGGTCAATGTCCTATTTTGGAAAACCTTTGACCAAATGAAAATTAGAAAGAAAGATGTGACCGCCTGCAGAATGATGATTAGGGATTTGCAGGAGAACCTAAATAGCCAATTGGAATGATCGGCTTACTTGTAGTACTCAGAGAAGGAGAATTTTCATGACCCGATTTTCCGACGCCCGAAAAACCAAACCATGACGGTTAAAGAAGAAGAGGTAGAAGAAGAAAATAGAAAACAACATCTGAATCTAAACATCGCAGTGGAATAAAATATAATGGATAATAAATGATCTTTGCACAACCACAAATATTTCTGTTTATACATTACATCATCAGAGTATACGTAATACACAACTGGACAGTAATCATAACCTGTCCTCACAATCTGAATACACAGTGGAATATTTAACACAAATACGGAAGTATGTATTGCCATCCAGCTCGTCTCCTGAGTTCCACAGCATCCTTTCCTGTATCTATAATAATCGGTCTGACCTGAGCATTATAGTTAAATAATACCCGAGTCAGTCTGGAATGCCAGCGTGAGAAAATCACACTCAAATTGATTATTAAAGTTTCAAAATTCTTTTGAAAACAAAATCATCACGTAAGACCACGCCACAAATAAACATGTCTGGTTTTTACCTTACGATAGCCAAAACATTTCTTATTAAAATCCTCTGATATTATAATAGGGTCTATGTACAAATACTTATTCAAATAGCCGAAATTGTTACATTTATTAAATTCCAGCTACTGGCCACAATTGTGGGTAATACAAACAAAACCGTAAAAGGCACGTAGGGAGAATGGATTTCCAGCTAATGACTAGGCACTGGGGTACCACCTGTCACAGTACGTGGCCTAGATATCGTACTGAGGATTACTCCCAATCCTTTGCAACACAAGACCGAGACTACCCCTTACTGGATAATCAAGAGTAAGATCACCCCACGGTTGGGATCAGCAACCGCACCACTAAGCTGAATAAAAAGGGACATCTAGACAGGGATGATCTCACCCTAATGGGTGCTACCCACCTAACCTTGCTGCATAACCCCTAATTATCAGTCATTCCTGGTTGATGAGGCTTGAGGCTAAGCATTACCTTTTGGAACATTTTACTTAGAATGCCCATCGTCCACCTGACGATGTTCTGAAAGCATTCATCTATACAAGTCCGTCCCGGGTTCGAACGGAACCGAAGGCACTACTCCTACTACATCCATTTTGGAAACATCCTCAGGATTAGCAGCGACTAGCACTTGCACTTCATTGGGCCATCTTCGACTCCGAACTCATTTTTCCCACGAAAACGTACAAACGGGATCGAAGTGGTTTTCAGGAAATAAATCCCGAACCCGGTCTCTTCGAAACGATCAGCGCATTGGCCAATATTGATAGTCGGTTATTTAACTATCAATCAACATTCACAAACTACCATTGAACATAAATAATTTCACCAAATTATTTATTAATTCTCAAAATATCTTCGCAAGGTATACTTCTATTTCTAACCGTTTTTGAAAACATTTTCAAACCCTACTCTTCTCATGAAATAAATTTCCAAATATTTATTTCCACTGAAAATACCAAGCACAAAAACTTTAGATTTTTAAAATAATTTAAAAACACTTTATCATAAAATATACATTAAAACATTTAAATTAAAAACTACTTTAATACTTTATTCAAAAATAAATACTTTAAGAATATTTAAAATAAAACTACTTCAATACTTTATTAAAAATATATACTATAGGAATATTTGAAAATGAGGTTACTTTAAAAAATATAAAACTAGATTTTCTCTTTTTAAAACAAAATACCAAGTCACCTTTAAATAATTACTATGATAATAGATTTGAAAAATATTTACTTTAGAATTTAAACATTATAAATAATAAATTTCCTAAAACATGCTTTTTAAAACAATATTAAAGCTTTTAACTTATATTTAAAAATTTACTTTGAAAACGTACTTAGCTATCCAGGGAAATATACTTCTCTTCACATCCTTTAAAAATAAATCACTATTTACTTTTAAACAAAATTTCTCATTCCTTTAATAAATTCCCATCATGAATTTATTGTTCCAAATATCTACTGATATATTACTTCACTTTTATAAACCCAGTTTATAATTTCAAAGTCACATTCTCCTTTAAATTTCCAATTTCAAACACTTAATTCAGTTTCCAAATTGATTTCCCATTTACTCCATTTTGAAATAAATTTCTTTACTTACTCAATTTATTTCAAAATCCATTAACATCAGATTTTACTTCTTAATAATGATTTAAACCCCTTTTTAACTGAAAATACCAATTTCATACCCTTTTTCCAAATTCCTTCTTTATTCTTTTAAATAATTTAAATCTTGGATTTTAAAATAAATTCCTTATTCCTTAAGATAATGTCACTTAATTTTTAAGTTCGTTACTCCTCTGTTTATTCAAAATCCCCTTTCTCATATTCGGAATTTTATTTATTAAAAAAATTCACTTTTATTATTTCCAATTTATCCTTCAATTTATTCAAACTTCTATAATTATTTTACTTAAAGATTTTCTCTTTTATTTTCCCTTTCCAAAAATTCAATTTTATAGATTTTGATAACTCGGTATACCAATATATATTAATTTCAACTATAGCATCCAATATTCCAATTATCAATGAAATTCACCACAGAATATCAAATAATCATGATACAGAATTATTAGAAAAATCTATAAAATTTTGAAGAATCCAGTTGGATCCCTCCAACCTGTTTTCCCTGCATCCACAAATGTTAGCACAACATAATATACCAATTCCACTTCGAGGTGGAATATCGTGGTATATGCGATCTAAATATAATATCATCCGCTATTATGCGGCGCATAGGGTCTCACCCGCTATAAAATGCGGGAAATCAATCATTCCAAAATATATGATATACTATAATATAGCACATCAAATCAATTCAACCATTCAACCAATTATTTACATTTAAATTAAAACCAGATGAGTGAGATTAACTCACCTTTGACATAAGATTGCCTTCCATCTCAAACTCGACTTGGTTCCATGATTTTTAACCTTGTGCAAACCAATTTATGATTTATTAACATATGAATAAATCAAACAATTTATCACCATTTATTATTTAATTTAACTGATAAAATTTGGATTTAGACTAATAATTTATTTTCAAACAGATTCCTTTCAATAAAATATTTTTAGTGACAAAAGTAATTAAATAGGTTTATTAAATGAGTTAATAACCAAAATTCATCAATTTAGAATAACTTAGTCTGTGCAAATGCATGTATTAGGTTTATATATATAAACTTTATAGTATTATAAAATTTTCCTTCAAACTCACATGCCTATATTAAAACAGAACTGCTCTTAATTTTAAAAGTTTTATTTTTCTCCTACTATTTTCCTATTCCCTAACAGTTTAAATTCTATAACCAAAATTTGTTTAAACCATTCACTTAAAACAATTCAACACCATAACTCACCAGATCGACCCAACCTCTGCATATATATATATATATATATATATATATATATATATATATATTTCCTCTTATCTACATATATTTAAATAAAATGTATAAGTGTTTTTATACATTGAATTAAATTAAGGATTCAACTTATACCTTATCAAATCGTTCCAGGCAAAACGAGCAGCAACCCTCAAAAATCGCTGCCCACAGATTTCCTACAGACCATGCGCAAACGCCTCTGCCATCGAGCCAATCCAAACTCCCCTTTGCGCTCTCGACCAAATCTCATGACTGCTTCAATCCCACATGAACCCTGCATCGACACGTAGAGTCATAGGAGATCGAACCTTCCACAATCTTGCGCCGAGATGCTACCTTCGCCACGAACCCTTATACGGCCTCCAAACGAACCACTGACGACCAAAGCTCCAACAACCCGAAACCTTAGCTAGAACTCCCAAACCCAAAATTGTCGAACTTCTGTCGCACCTGCCCAAACTATCCTAAATCGAAACTCGGGCTTAAGCACGATTTTATAGAATTTATTTGGTTATTTTTCTGTGGAATATGACTGGAGTTATTATATTTTTCTCTTCGATTCTGCCATTTCGAACAAATAAAAAGAAAGGGACGAGGGAGAAATATGAAGGCGTGATTATACGTTATTTTATAAGTGGCATTTTCTTTTGTTTTTCACTCATTTGAACTGATCGTTAGGAGGAACAAAAGGACGTGGTTTTGAACTTGAGATGATGGGTTGCGTGAAGCAGTGGGTGAATAGTGATTGAAGAGAAAGCAAAAAGTCCTTATTTGAATATAATGTCAATTAAATGTAAATTTATATATATATATATATATATATATATATTTGTTTAAAATTTTAAATCGTATCGAATTACGACTAAAAATCTTGATCTCCTATCAAGACGTGCCGCTTAACATCTATAATGTTATACACCTATTCCGAACGCAATGGAAAAGGTTTCGAGTCCTAATTCAATCGTATGGAGAAGATGGCTTTTGAACCCAGTTATTATAATAAATTCCGATTCAATTTTTAGCATGTTTACTTATCGTACGACCAAAAGATCACTCCAAATATTACGAAAATTGAAATCCGATAATAATACAATATTACGGATCCAATGGAATTGGTTTCGTCGAAATCCGAGACTATGCCTCGGAAGGCTATTTTTAAATATCGATTTAAACGATAAAATTTCAAAACTTAACAAAACACTTCCGAATCAAATTTTAACACTTTTACTATCTCCAGTGCTATCGATATGAATTTTACAAGCCTTTATATTATTTTGAGCAGGCTTGGAATTTCAGATTCAACAATTTATCCAATTTCAATTATTAAATTCAATATTTAAATTATCCAATAAACAGCGATATTTGAAATTCAAGTTAGAAACTAACTTTTAAATATTCAAAATCAATTAAATATCCCAATCTAAATTTTCCAAAATTCTGGGTTGTCACAAGAATGGAGGGTAGTTCTCATCCAAACCTTCAAAATTTTTGCTGAGTATTCTACTTACAATTATTTTTTCGGCCGACTGGCTCTCGTTGACTTTGAAATTGCTTTTTCTCCATGGTTCCTTATAATGAAGTTCCCCATAGAGAATGGGATAGGAGTGATAAGAGGGGACCAAAGTGCTGCAAGAGAAGCTATGTTGTAAAATTACATGACGTTGAACGCCATGAGAAGGGGAAGAATATAGGGAAGACTCTCTGCATTTTGGAACCGCAAGCATTGCAATTAAAAAATACCCCAAGCTTGGGGACCATAGTCATTTTGAAAAGGCTATGAACCCTAGGAAGAAGAGTTTAGGTGAAAATCGAGCAACGCCGATGGAGATTATGGTGGCTACCCAGTCGACATGGACGATCCAACTCGAGTCTCGAAAATAGGTTCGTTGCTTGGAATCAAGATTCGAAAGGAATTGATAAATTTTGTTTGCGCCAATCTGGACGTTTTTGCTCGGATGCACTCTGATATGTGCGGGATATTGTTGGAGTTAGCATGTCATGCACTAAATACTGATCCTAAGTTCAAGCTAGTGATGCAGAAGAGACACATTTTGGGTCCGAAGCAATCCACTGCTCTAAAGGAAGAAGTAGATAAGTTATGAGCCAACGGCTTCATCCTTGACGCAATGTATCTTGAGTGGGTATCTAACATCCTGGTAAAAAAATCAAATGAGAAGTGGGGAACTTGTGTTGAAAATTCAGTTTTGAACAAGGCCTTCCCGCATAATAGCTTTCAGTTGCCCATATTTGACCAAGTTGTCAATGGAATCGTAGTGCATGAACTGCTCTTATTTATGGATTCCTATTCAAGATATAATCAAATTATGATGCATGAACTAGATCAAGGGAACACTAGCATCATCACTGACTTAGGACTATACTGCTATCGTATAACCATGTTCGGTCTGAAGAACTCAAGGTTACATACCAGAGAATAGTGAACACAATTTTCAAAAAACAGATCGGTCGAACGATAGAAGTGTATGTAGATGACATGCTAGTGAAATTACGGGTATTTGGAAACCATCTAGACGATCTCTTGGAAATGTTCAGAATCTATGGAAGTATGGGATGAAATTGAACCCACTCAAAGGTTCATTCAGAGTTGCTTCAGGAAAGGTTTTTAAATTTATTGTGAATGCAAGAGGCATCGAGGCCAATTCGGAGCGAATTGCCGCCTTACAGAATGTTAGACCCCTATTGACGAAGAAGGAATTACAACGCTTGAATGTAAAGATCGCGACATTGAGCCGATTCATCTCCAGAGTGACAGACAAGTGTATACCATTCTTTGATGCATTAAAGAAGGGCAAAAGGAACTCTAAGTGGAATCAGTACTACTGGACGTCTTTCGAAGAACTAATGCGATACATGGAGACACTTCCAGTTTTGTCTAAACCGGTGAACATAATGGACTTGTTTATTTATCTAGCGGTATCTACCCGTGCATTAAGCGCTGTGCTTGTGCATAAGGAGCTAGGATTTGTTGACCCGTCTACTATACTAGCAAGCGATTCATTTGAGCTGAGCGAAACTACTCGAAGTTGGAGAAGATATCCTACTGTTTGCTAATAACATCAAGGAAACCATGGCTATGTTTCTAGGCTCACCCGATCTAGGTGTTGGCGGAACAACCCTTAAAATAAGTGCTTTTTCACCCTAAAACTCTGGGATGACTTTTGAAGTGTAACATCGAGCTAAGCCATTGTAACGTGAGTTAACATTCCTGAAGAGCAATAAATGGGCAGGCACAAGCTGACTTCATCGTCGAGTTCACCATTCGGGATGGTAAAGAGGAGGACACTACTGTCGAGGTATCATAGTGTAAATTGTTTGTTGATGGTGCATTAAACGAATTCTGCTCAAGAGTGGGAGTTGTGGTTGAGACTCCCGAATGATGATCGATTTGCTTCGCTCTCATTCTAGAATTCCCTGCTACCAACAGCGAGGTGGAGCGTAAGGCATTAATAGTAGGACTGAATATTGCGAAGGAGTTAGGAAAAAAGACTCTGCATATCTATAGCGACTTCCAACAAGTTGTCTTCCAGGTCAGAAGGGGGTATCAAGCTAAGGGTACTAAACTTGCATCATAATTATCGAACACTTCGGAGTTGAATGACATTGAACACTATATGATATCTCACATCCCAGAGTGGAGAATATGAAGGCGATTTCCTAGCCAAGCTAGCCAGTCTTGGAGAAGCATAGCTAATGGGGTTGGTTCCAGTGGAAATATTGACTACACCCAGCATAGATAAGATGAACGTCAATTGGGTTCTAAAAAAACAAAAGAAAGAGTCGTAGATGACACCGATAAAGGACTACTTACTTAGGGGTATACTCCCTCGAAGCCGGAATGAACGAAGGAAGCTCCTTCGAAAGGCACCACGATTCACAATACATGATGGAGTGATATGTAGGAGAGGATTCTCCTCTCCGATGCTTAGATGTGTAACCAGAGAGGAAGCTAACAGGATCCTCATGGAAATTCATGAAGGAAGCTACGGTGACCACACTAAGAGGCAGACACTGGCAAAAAAGACGCTCCGCTATGTATATTTCTGGCCAACGATAGACCAAAATGCAATGGACTACACTAGACGATGCGATCGATGCCAACGACACTCGAAGATTCCAAGAGTTCTTCAGAGCTTACGCAAATGGTCAGTCCTTGGCCATTCCAGTAGAAAAATGAGGAGCCAAATACTATATTGTTGCAACTTTACAAAATAGGCCGAAGCAGAACCGCTTTCCATAAATACTACTAAGAAATTAATGAATTTTTGTAACAAAAAATATTATTTTCAGGTTTGAAGTACCATAGAAAATCATTACGGACAGTGGAACTCAGTTTGAGAGCACTGAATTCAAGCACTTTTGCAAGCATTACCGGATCCAGAAGAGCTTTTCCATTGTAGCACATCCTCAGGAAAACATGCAAGTGGTAGCAGTGAACGAAATCTTAAAATCCACAATAAAGAAGCAGTTGGTGAAGGCAAAAGGCAATTGGGTTAATGTGCTCCCAGTAGCACTATATGCTTACCGAGTGACGCACAAATCTGTGACCGGGCACTCACCATTCGCCTTGGCTTTTGGTTCAGAAGCTATAATCATAGTGGAACTAGAAGTCCCCTCTTATCACAGAAGACACTTAAATCAACTAGAAAAGGACCAGCTGCTTCTCGAATCACTCAACTAGATCGATGAGAAACAAGAAGAAGCTAAACTTAGGGTCATTGCTTACCAAAAAAGAGTGATGTGCCACTTCAGTGCCAAAATATACAACCGTACTCTTGAAGTAGGAGATCTCATCCTGAAATGGATCTTCTCGAATAGATAAGCACTTGGCCTAAACTGGGAAGGACCTTATATAATCGACCAGAAGCTTAGAGATGGAACATTCAAGCTAACGACCGTCAATGGTATTCCGATTCCTCATGCTTGGAACCATGACTTGCTGTGGCATTGCTACATTTTATATCTATCTATGTATTTTCTATTTTTTGTAAATAAGACACCCAGGGACACTGTGGCATTGTAATTAGGCAGGACTTGGTTTTCCTTTCATTCCATCATAAAGTTAGCTTCTTGAACCAATGGAACCGTGTCCTCGTAAGCAAACCACCGGCTCGATGGGGAAAATCAATCCAAACCTTCTGAGAAATAGCACTTATCTGGCAATGTTGGAAAGGTTCAAGCCATCAAGTCGAAGGGGAAAATACACACAAACCGCAAGACTGATAAGGAAAACTAAACCAAAAATTTTGAGAACCGACATTGTGCCAACAATGTCAGGAAGGTTCAAGCCACCGAGTCGATGGGGAAACTTCCCTCAAACTGCCGGATCGATGGGGAAAATTGATCCACACCTTCTGAGAACCGGCGTTGCTCTAACAACGTTAGGATGGTTCAAAGCCACTGAATTGATGGGGAAAGTAAAACCTCTCGGAACTTGGCCTCTTCCAGAGAAAGGCAATAGCAAAGGAAATTAACCGAAGCCCAGAGACAACGATGTCAAAGGAAAATCAAAGGACTTGACTTGTTCGTGCATTAGTTTTTAAAGATAGAAACCAATGTGCGAGCGGGATCTCAGTACTAAACTTGGAAGAATTTGTTATGACGAAAGATCATGATGATGCATCCTACCAATAGATATATCCAAGTTCATATTGACCGATGATGTGAACTTGGAAGAAGTCGATCGTAGTCAAAGAACTGACGGCATTAAGAACTAAACGCTTAGGATCAAGCAACAGAATCAAAAATTCCAAGAGTTAGGAATTATCAAGCACACTGGGCTGGGGGGAATTAAACGAGTTGCTCAGAGTACCTAGCTGCTTAACAAATGCTTGGATTTAGCATGCAAGGTATTCAACCTTATGAGTTGAGGTATGTACACCAATCCTTGGTCATAATGAATTCGACCAAGTTCGAATAGAAGCAGCCACAGAGTCGGCTAAACCGTGTTACAATATAGTTATGTGAAGCTGAACGGAGCATTTTGGCAATCAAAACAGAGCTAAGTAACAAAACACTCTAAATAACTGCACGAATAATATTTACAAGCATGAAGTTGTTGTAAATAAACACATCATGTAGAAGCAAAAGTATATAATATAGGAAATTGCAGAATAAGCAGTCATATTATATACAGAGGCAGTTACATATAGACATGCATAATACGTAGAATGTTAGAAAAGAAAACAAGAAATATTACAAGGGAAAGCAAATCTTTCATTACTGTTAATATATTTTATGTACAAGACAAATAGCGGGGGCCGGACCCGTACAATCTGTTAGGAACTGGAGATAGTGGTTTTGATGAAAACAACCTTTGTAACTTATTTTATTATAACTTATATGCCAACAGTATTGTATAGATATATATGAATGTTATTATGTAGGATATATATACAAGGTAGGTACTGATTATTGAAGACTGTATAGTATAAAGATCAAGAATGAATAAATCATTTGAAGACTCATGAGTATTAAGACCAATATTTCAAGATAAGTGTCTAATTTTTGTTAAAACTTCATAATAGCACAGAAATATTCATTCCAAATTTCAATTGGGATGGAACCCATTTCTATCTTCTTAGTGGCTTACAAACCCACAACAAGTAGCTCACAAACCTACGACAAGTGGCTTACAAACCCACGAACATCTTGGTTTCGTACAAGTTCTCGAGTCCTAATGTGATGAGATATTCTGCAGGAAGAAGCTTGCAAAACTACTTCAAAATGGTTTTTCAAAACTGCTTTTCAAAGTATTTTAGCCTTAAAAATTATCTTTTCAAATGATTTTCAAAAAGATGTTTTAGCCTTAAAATATTCTTTTTTTTTTTGAAAGTTGGTTCAAACTTTTCTATTAAGAAACCCGTAAAGTATTAACAAGAGCCACATAGAGGCTATTCTAAACAAAACAAAATTATTTGCGAAATACAATCACAACCCAATACTTAACTAGGCCCAAATACGTAGAATGGCTGACTTTCCTTCAGCAGCCCATGTGCCTACATATTCGAGACTATTCTCGAATTAAATTAGGCAACTCAGATCTAACTGGCTATTAATCTTCTCTTTGAGAAAAACATTAACCGAAACTCTAAGCTAAATGACTTTAATGGCGGCGCATGAAATGAAGCTTAGATCTACTCGTCTTCTTTTCCTACTGCCAGATCCAAACTTTTTACACTCCGATTGTGACTATCAGAGCCTCTCCTTTAGTGACAAAGGCAGGTAAGCCTCTATCTCTCAAAAAGGAAGAGCCTTTTAACTTCATAACAGTACTTAACAGCATGCTTTTGTGATTGGAGGTTTCGCGGCAAAGTCTTGGAAGAAACTAGCTATCTTCTATGATATAAGGTCACAGGATGATGCAGCTACTCCTCCACGAAGATCCCCGAAGATTTTAGTAAGATAAGTCTCGGCAACTCTTAAAAATGATGTCTTTAACTCTTATTCGGGAAGTTAATCCATTTTCTTTACTTTTTCTCTCAGATCCGCAACAAATAAGCTTCCACTTCGAGGCAAAGCCTACGAACAGTAGTCTCTTTTCCTGTGAGCAAGATAAGTTTCTGACATCCAGTTGAACTGGTCTCTTATCTTATTATTTGTTTGTGGCTGACCCAATGCTGCTTCGATTAGGTTGATTGCGAGCTGTTTCAATAGCTGGAATCTCCTCGAGTTCGATTCATATGCTTTTACCAGATCTGAAATGAGAGAATCTGTACAGAAGGTAGAACAATGAGCTGTTTTCTTCTGGAACCTGTTCTACCGAGATTCCTGTTTACTGGATTTACAAACTAGTTCAAAGTATATTGAAAATTGTAATTTAATATGTAATTATAAGAGAGGGAGAGAGATCAATGTAAATTAAAACAGGTACAAAAAGAACCTCAGACCAAGTGCAAAGATTCAGAAGCGGTAGGTCAGCACATATGATAACGGAGATGCCCCAATTCAGCGTTGGGAGGTATAACCCCATTTCCTTGCGATTATGTCTTTCGTATTAGTGATGTTTTTGTAGAACTTAGATTTCACCATTCTGATGTTCATAGTCTGAAATATTTTATTGCAAATCTCTGTATGATCGGTGAATCTGTTCTGAAAATTCTTTCATTCCTTTCCCTCCATATATGCCACACACATATTGATATCGAAAGATGAAATAAATCTGAGTTTAGATTCCTTCCCTTGGTTGTATGGACTATTTTCTGTAAATCGTCCTTCAAATGAAATGAAAGCACACTTTTTGGGTAAGGGAAAATTTTTTTGCAGCTCCATAACCAAATTTTCTCTGAATAATCACATTGAAAGAATAGATGATCAGATGTTTCAATGTGTTTATTACATAAAACGCAAATAGGGTCCACAACTATCTGCTTCTGCACCAGCCTTTCTTTGGTAAGTAAAAAATTATTAATGGCTTTAAAAAGGCAAACTGCCATTTTTGGGACATGAACTTTATTCCAAACTAATGACGACCAGCTTTTAGTTTCAAAACTAGTTCTAATCGAGTTCCAGACTGTTTTAAACTGGTATAATCCGTCCCTATTGCATTTCCAGGACCAGTAGTCCCTCTCTCTGTCCTTATGAATCGATATTCCTTCTATTTCTACGCGAATTTGATACAGAAAACTTATCTCATCCCACTTCCACGCACCGTTTTTTATGATCTTACTAAGTAACAAGTTTTCGGTACCAGTTCTGATTGCAACATCTCTGCCTATTCGCTCCATTATAGAACTACCGTTTAACCAAGGGTCAAACCATAGGGACGTGGTTTTACCGTCTATGATATTGAGGGAAAGACATTTTCGAGCCTCCTGTCTGTTCCTCAAAATAAATTTCCACACCCCCGGATCATCCATTTTCTCAGAAGTTTCCCAAAAGCTTTTGTTTCCAATGTATTTATGTTTCATGTATTTTGCCCAGATGCCTTCTTCATTTATAATTTTCCAAATTAGTTTTACATATAACGCTTTATTCAGCTCTTCAAGATTCCTCAATCCCATTCCTCCCTCTTCTTTTTCTCTACAAAGTATATCCCAAGGAATTTTACTATTACGGCTTTTCCATAGAAAATTAAGAATCAGATGTTTAATTTTTTGAACGGTAGAGACTGGGAGTCGGAAACATTGCATCCAAAATTGAATTATAGGGTAGATAGTTGATTTTATAAGTTCAAGTCTCCCAGCTAAGCTGAGTATTCTGGTTTCCCATCCTCCTACTTTTAACTTGATCTTCTCAATCAAAGGAATACAGTCATTATCCCTCAAGTTAGTGCTTGACAGCGGAATGCCCAAATATCTTACTGGAAGTTCTGATTGCTGAACATTGAGGACGGTGCTAATATCATTGCAATGCTCCACCCCTTTTCCAAAGAAAACATTAGATTTTTCACAACTTAATTCCAAACCTGAAAATCTTTTCATGTTTTTAAAGACTTCAGTTATGGCTGTTGCTGACTGCATAGTTGCTTTAGAGAAGATAATTATATCATCAGCGTAGATAAGGTGCGTCAGTTTGTTATTAAATTCTGAGATGGGAGAAATTAGCCCTTCCCTGACTTTTTCGTCCATCAAAAGAGTAAAATATTCCATAACCAAGGTGAAAAGAATCGGGGAAAGGGGATCACCTTGCCTAAGACCGTTTGAACTTTTAAAGTATCCATGCGCTTCCCCACTTGAAATGATCGAGAATACAGGAGTTGATATGATGTTTTCTATGACTCTCACCCATTTATTTGGAAATCCCATGCTATTTAACATGTGTATTACGAAAGATCTGTTAATCGAATCGTAAGCTTTCTTTAAATCAACTTTGATACACATGTATTTGTTATTTTTTCTGCCAAGGCCTCTTATAATTTCGTGTGCAAGTAAAATGCCATCCCCAATAGCTCTGCCTTTGATAAATGCCGTCTGGTTCTGGGACACCAACTTATCCATGAAGGGGACTAGTCTGTTACACAAAATTTTTGTGAAAACCTTATACAAAGTATTACAACAGGCAATGGGTCTAAAGTCTTGGATACTAGTGGAGTGAACTTTTTTAGGAATCAGATGTAGGAAAGTATGGTTCCACTCCTTTATAATTTGACCCTTCTGAAAGACATCATTTAAGGCTTTACATATTAGGTCTTTCGATAAATTCCAATGAATTTTAAAAAACTTGGAGTTAAAACCATCTGGTCCTGGGGATGTTATATCCTTAATTTCCCATAAGGCAGATTTGATTTCTTCCATAGAAATTCTGTCATTCAAAAAATTAGCCCCATATTCTATGATAATCGATTTACAAACGATTTCTGGGAACTGATCTCCTACAGGACGATTGAAGGCCCGTTTATAGTATTCAATGGCCGACTCCGTGAGCTTGTCTTCCGGAATCGTCTTTCCATCTATATCTATTCTGGTCAAATTCTTGCCACTTCTTCTGCTAGACATTTTTTCATAGAAAAAGGAGGAGGCTTCGTCTCCCATCGTCAGCCAGTCACATTTAGCGTTTTGTTGTGTATCCAGAAATTCCTTTTTAAGAGCCAGTTCCAAATTAGTTTTGGCATACTGGAACTCCGTTGCTAAACTAGGGTTATTTGATCTTTCCAAAAGTTTCTGAAGTCTAGAGCAGATCTCTCTCTGATCTTTTACCTCCGACTTAGTATTCCGTAGTTTAGCACTCCATAGTTTAAGTCCCCTCTTGATATTCTTAAGAATAGAAATGATTTGGTATAAAGGGCGGTCTTCTTGGTAAGATTTCCAGAGTTTCTCAATCAGGGGAAAGTATTGATCACACAATGGCCAATGATTCATAAACTTAAATGGTCTATTCTTATCCCTAGTAACACAGGAAAGTGAGACTACAATAGCATTGTGATCACTCACCGAAGGGGGAAGGAATTCAGCTGATAAGTCTGGAAACGAATTAATCCAATCCAAGTTAGCGAAAACCCTGTCAATCTTTGAGAAAATGTTACGACTGGGGCCAGACCACCAAGAAAATTCATACCCTTTGATATTGATCTCGTTAAGGCCTATGTATCTAGACATGTCTTCTAGTTCAAACAAGCTCCCAAATGCTACTGGGTTTCCTCCCTTTTTATTTGCGGGGTTACGAATACAGTTGAAATCCCCGAGAACAAGCCAGGGTCTATGAATACTGATAGCGTCCTCCTGTAAGTTAGCCCATAGTCTTCTCCTAAGATTTATATGGTTCTGAGCATATACAAAAGATAGATTGCATTTGAATTTTGTGACGTTGGTCAATTCCAAAGTAATATGTTGTTCGCTCATACTAATATAATTATAATCCCAAGAATTTCCATCGATGAAAACAAGAATTCTACATTTGTAATAACATGATACATTACTTATTATTTTCCATCCATAATCCATATTCTTTTCGAGCTCCTTAATGTCAGAAAGCAACAATTTATTTTCTAAGACTCCAAAACAACTTATTTTGTACTTGTTTATAAGATGTTTCACCTCTTTCATTCTGTTAGGGTTATGAAACCCTCTTACATTCCAACAAGCGATTGACATTAAGTACCTCTGTTACTACGAGTCCTCTGCAACTTGCTTCTAGTGGACTCTCTTTTATCCTCAGCAGAAATGCCTAACATCTGAACCCACTTGGGATTTTTACGAACAAGCTTGTCTTTCTGAATGTTCTCTAATTCTTTATTCTGATCCTTTGATATTGGATACTCCTCCAGTGCTGGATCTTCATTATCATATGTATTCTGATCCTCCATCGCTTCTGATGTTCCTTCATCTTGGCCCAGGATCTCCGGTACCTGTATATCAATACACGACTCAGTACCTCTCTTAAAATTAACATTATTAACTGTACAATCTTCAATACATATTTCATTAGAAAGTAAAGACTCAGTAGTTAAAGGAGCATCCGGTTGTGAGGGACGTTTTAGAATTGTGACATATTTAGAAGGAGATTTCTGAGTTGATAGATTCAGGATTGTCGTGACCATTGATCCCTCAGGATTAAATGTCTCGAATTGAACTTGATTGATATCATTCTCTGGCACAGGGGTACGAGTACCACTGGTTGCTAGCTCCAGTGTGTTGTCAGAAGTCTTGTTTCCCTCTTGAACCTTCTCAACTGTATAGCAGCTATTATTTTCCTCTAAATTATTTTGTTGATCCTGGGGTTGACCCTTTGTCCTTGTGACGTCCTCATTGCAAAGCCGGTTATCACCATCGATTGTCTGGTTATCCTTCAGAAGCTCTGTATTTGGGGATCCATGGTGTCCCTCTTGCCTGCTTAATTCTTTATTGTTTTCTTTTCCCACTTCCTCCACTGTTACTTCCGATCCTCCAACATGAATTAATTTTCCTCGATTTTCGTTCTCCAGGGTTGCTGATTGTTTTTGTTTTGGAACCCAAGTTTTAGTCATTGGACAATCTCCTGCTGCGTGTCCGAAACACACGCACTTATCACAAATCAGAGGAGGATTCTCGTACTCCACCTCCTGAAGGAAACTCCTCCCTTCCTCATCCATGCCTTCTATGATGTTTGGCATTCCGTAGTTAACATTAACTTCTATCAAAACTCTGGCATATGCCAGCCTAGTTTTATTTTTTGTGGCCTCATCCATTTTAATCGGGACTCCAATAGTACTTGTTAAGGCACTAATGGCCTTATTACCCCATAGTTTAAAACTCAATCCTGGGAGTCTAACCCACATAGGCAGAGATGTAAGTAGATCCCTGTCTGTCTTCATTTTTGGTGATAATCGCTTCATTATAATCAAGTTTATGTCCATGAACCAAGGACCTGATTTCAAGATCTTACTACAATCCTCCTCCGAACCAAACCTTACCACAAAAAAACCATTATTCCTTGAATGAACAGAGAATGGTTTCTGGGTTGTCCAAACTCTGTTAGCATACCCCTCAAAGGTTTTCAGCCATGGTTTATAACCAACAACATACAGCAAAATACATGTGTCCCATCCATCCTCCGCTTCTTTGATGGCCTCGGATGAAAGTGAACCTATCCTTTTACCCTCAGAAATTTTCGGCTCTATATATTCAAGATCTAGGTTGCCGAAGTCTCCAACTGCTCCTATCTTAACTGCCTCGCTATATGAATTTTTTTTGGCATTTTCTGAAACAGTAAATTTGATTTTCGAATTGTACCCTGTTAGATTGTATCCCTTCTTTTTATATTTCTGTACTTCATTGAAATTTCGAACAGGATTATCCGCCTTTGGCTTAATCCCATTGTTCCGACCTGGGGCCGTCCCAGATCTACCTCCCAAATTAAGTCTGGTTTCCGGATCCAAAGATGCTGGGGCCTTGCCTCTTTTCCTCCTCACTTCCTCCCATCCTTCCTCATCGCGCAAAGATCCCATGCAGAAATTGAAGAAATTTGAAGAGATTTGAAGAGAATGATAAAAACCCTAGTCTCCAGATTTAGATCTGGATACCGCCATTGAAGAGAACTTTAAAATAATATTCTTTGTTTTTATTTTTAAATGAACTCTTGTTTTAAACTTCATTTGTTTTAAAACTATCTTCTAATTTTTAAATATTCTTCATAATACATATACTTGAGATTTAAAATCAAATTTTTATATACATTCTAAAAATATATTTTTCTACTCTTCTTTATTTTAAAAACATAGGAAAATTAGTTTATTTTACTTCAGAATCATTTCATCTTTTTTTCCTTTCAGTACCATTTTCAAAACAAATTTTAGATTGTTTTTTAACTAGGGGATGTCGACATCATGGGATACCCCATGTCGACATGGTGGCCGTTGAATTCAGAAGTTTCAATTTTCAAAAGAAGTGTCTATTCGTTTAAATCTCTTCACAAATGGTTATGACCGTTACTGCTCTATAAATAGCCTTCACAAATGAATTTTTTAACTAACTATTTTCTTCACTCCTTCTCCATAAATTCATATTCTAAAATTTTCATATTTTTAAGATTGTGCCAAAATTCTACCAAGTTCTCAAGTGAATCAAATTAGAATCTCATTCTTGTTTGATTCTCTATCTTCTCTCGAAGATCAAAGTGCTATTCAAAGTCATAGGATCAATTTATAATCAAAAGTTTATCGAGTCTCTCTATAAGGTGTGGTTGTGCCTGGAAATCAATTGGGTGATCTCGTGTCCCGTAAATCAAGAGAGTTTGCCCCGGACTCGAGAGACAGGAGGCTACCTCAAGGCCTTTAGAAATTGAGGATTGTAATCTCGACATTGGTCTTATAAAAATGTGTATGAGGTGTTTGCCTTAGTACACAACTGGATGTAGGGTAACTTCGAACTAATATAAAATCCACTGTGTTTTTTCCATTTACTGCTTTTTATTTACTTTCTGCATTTGTGTTTGATTCTGTGATTGTTCTGTGATTATGTTCTGCATTTTTTTATATCATAATTTTTTAATTAGTCCATATAAATCTTAGAATCTATTAAACACTATTCACCACTCTCTAGTGTTCAATTGGCCTTAAAATCCTTAATCCACACTCCCTTTCAATTGGTATCAAAGCATAGGTTTTCATAGTTTTCATACTCTGAAAACTAAAAAGTTAAAAATAGTATTTTTAGGAAATTTTGTTAATACTAGTCTTAAATTATGCATTTCATCAAAGTATCATAAGTTTGCATATAGTTTTTATGAAAATCAAGTTATCTACCGAACTGGTTTGTTGTGCAGGAACAGACATGTCACATGGCTTTTGAAGAATCAACAACCAATGGACAAACTATGCAAATTGAGAAAGATAAATGGATACTTGATAGTAGTTGTTCAAGGCATACTCAATGACATTATATATCGAGACGGTGGATTGGTCAACTTTGGAGGCAACTCAAAAGGATATGCGATTGGCATCAGCAATGTCGGTAATTCTAAAACTCTTATTTTTGATATTTTGCTAGTTAGGAATTTAAAACATAATTTTCTTAGTATAAGTCAACTATGTGATAAAGGATATAAAATTAAATTTGGAAAAGATAAGTGTCACATCAAAGATAATAAGTCAAACATTATTTTTGAAGGAATTAGGAAGAAAAACATCTACATCCTTAGTATGAAAGTTTCAAATGATAACTTATGTCTTTTGGCTAATACAAGTGACCCTTGGATTTGGCGTAAAAAATTTGGTCATTTAAATTTCAAACTATTATCTAGGTTATCAAAACTTGACTTAGTAAGAGGTCTTTCCAGGTTAAACTGTAAAGTAGATAGTATATGTGATGCTTGTCAACTAGGAAAACTTAAGAAAAGTTCATTCAAACTAAAAGATATGATTTCTACTTCTAGACCTCTAGAATTACTTCATTCAGACTTATTTGGTCCACCTCAAGTTCAATCAATTAATCACAATAAATATTTTTTTGTAATTCTAGATGATTATTCTAGATATACTTGGACAATTTTTCTTAAACTTAAAAGTGATGCTTTTGAATTATTTAAATTTTTTTCCAAAAGAATTCAAAATCAACTTTCTTTAAAAATAAAAACTATTCGTAGTGATCATGGTGGAGAATTTCAAAATGAAAATTTTGAGAATTTCTGTAACCAAAAAGGAATTACTCATAATTTCTCTTTTCCAAGAACTCCACAACAAAACGGAGTGGTAGAACGTAAGAATAGAACGATTCAAAAGTGTGCTAGAACAATGCTTTCTAACAGTAACTTAAATTTTTTTGGGCTGAAGCAGTCGCTACAGCTTGTTATATATTAAATAGGATTTTAATTAGACCATTAACTAATAATATGCCATATGAATTACTTTACAATGAGAAATCCAAAGTAGTTTATTTTAATTTTTTTGGTGAAAAGTGTTTAATTCTGAATACAAAAGATAATTTAGATAAATTTGAACCTAAATCCGAGAAAGGTATCTTCATTGGATATTCTAATAGAAGTAAAGCATTTAGAGTTTATAATTTAAGAACTAACACTATTGAAGAAACAATGCATGTATCTTTTGATGAAAATTTTAAAGATACTGTACAAATATAAGATAAAGAAGATTTTGTAACTTTAAATAATGAACCTAGTTAAACTAATTACGAAATCATTTAACCTAATAAAAAGAATTAAGCTATTAAAAGATCATCTTGTCGAAGATATACTAAGAAATATTGAATCTATAGTTAAAACAAGAAATCAACTAAATAGTGAGTATTGTAGCTTTTATATCAACTATTGAACCAAAAAATCGAAGGAAGCATCATCTGATGATTCAAGGATTCTTGCTATGCAACAAGAATTGAATCAGTTCACTAGAAATGATGTTTGGAAACTTGTTTCTAGACCTGAGGATAAATGTATAACTGGAACAAAATGGGTTTATAAAAATAAAATGAATGAACTTGGTGAGGTCCTGAGAAATAAAGCTCGTTTAGTTGTGCAAGGTTATTGTCAAGAAGAAGGAATTCATTATGATGAAACATTTGCACCCGTAAGAAGACTAGAAGCTATCAGGATTCTACTTGCTTTCGCAAACTACAATACTTTCAAGTTATATCAAATGGATGTTAAAAGTGCTTTTCTAAATGGTTTTGTAAAAGAAGATGTTTATGTTGAACAACCTCCACTTTTTGAAGACAATAAATTTTCAAATCATGTATATAAATTAAAAAAAACTTTATATGGTCTGAAACAAGCTCCTAGCGCCTGGTATGAAAGATTAAGATCTTATTTACTACAATCTGGTTTTGAAATTGGTAAAACAGATACAACTCTTTTTATTAAAAGAAATAAAAATGATATTCAGTTAGTATAAATATATGTAGATGACATAATATTTAGATCAACAATTAACATAATGAATAAAGAATTTTTAGATATAATGAATAAAGAATTTGAAATGAGTCATATGGGAGAACTAAATTTCTTTTGAGGACTTCAAATCAAACAATTAGATAAACAAATTTTCATTAGTCAAGAAAAATATGCTAAAGATTTAATTAATAAATTTGGATTGACCACTTCCAATGGAAACCAACTCCAATGATAACTAATGCAGCTTTAAGTAAAGAAGATAAATAAAAAGATGATGATCAAAAATTATATAGGGGAATGATTGGTTTGCTGCTTTATATAACAGCAAGTCGTCCTGACATCATGCATAGTGTCTGTCTCTGTGTAAGATACCAATCTCAACCTAAAGAAACTCACTTAAAAGCTGATAATTTTTTTAAGATATGTAAAACATACTTTAGATTATGGTTTATTTTACCCTAAAAATGATGTATTTGATTTAATTTCATATTGTGATGTTGATTACGCTGGTTGTAAATCGGACAGAAAAAGTACATGTGGAACTTGTCACTTTCAAGGACATTCTTTGGTTTCCTGGTTTAGTAAGAAGCAAAACACCGTATGCTTGTCAACAATTAAAGCAGAATATATATTTGCTACTTTGGTTTGTTCTCAAGTTATATAGATGCAATAAACTTTAAAAGATTTTGGATTAACTATAACTAAACCACCGATTTATTGTGATATTACGAGTGCAATAAACCTATCTAAGAATCCAACTCATCATGCTAGAACAAAACATATTGATATTAGACATCATTTTCTTAGAGATAATACAAGTAAAGATTCATAACTCTTGAATATATTAATACTGGAAAACAAATTGCTGATATATTAACCAAACCATTTAATGAACAAAACTTTACTAAATTTAGAAGAGAATTAGGTATGTTTTCATTAACTGAAATATAATTTATGAATAATACAACTATAGTTAATAAATAATATAAATAAAAATTTCTCAAAAAATTAAACTAGGCATGTCGACGTGACCCATCCCCTTATGTCGACGTACAGGCTGAGATTTTCAAATTTAAATTTCCCTCTAAAATTAGTTATTAAGCTATATATTTATATATTTCGAATTTTACTCCTTTTCTCTGTTATATTCCTTATAATAAACTTCTAAAACAGTAAATTAATGGCTTCCTCTTCTAATAATAAACCTTCTTCATCCATTTCTCCTCATTTTGGTCCTTTTCAATGTACCACTCACATACGAGTCATCAAATTACGAGAGAAGATGAAAGATTTGCTTCAAATGATGACAAAAATTGAAGTAAGTCAACTACGAGTGGCAAGAGAACAAGAGAGGCAAGGCAGAATCCTTAGGAATTTACAAAACTTCCTTATGGAAGTCCATGCTAATCCCATTGTCATCGAAGAATCATCACAAGCCATGGATTCTGAAGAAGAGCCTCTAGAAGAACTGCAAGAGAATCAAGAAGAAGAACATCCTATGCCGAATCCGGATGTTCATATGGACGAAGAAGAAGGCGTGATTTGCATTGGAGAGGTCCTTTTTGATGCTAATGGGACTTGGTCGAACAACATGGAAACTTTTGTCTCCACTATACAAATTTTTCGGTCCGTGAATCACCGATAGTTAAGGGTCCTCATTAAGCATTTTCTTTTTCATTTTATTGATTGTATATTGGTTCGTTAATTTGTATATAAGTGTTATCTTAATTAATATTCTTTTAAAAACAATTTTTGGTGTATAAAATGTTGAATTCCATTTAACTTAGGATGTTATGTTTGACTCATACATAGTTATTATTCGTTGTCATATGTTGGTTTATCTCATTTTCTATTAAGTTCAAGGTTTATAGGTTATTTCCTTTTTGTTGATGACAAAGAGGAGAAGTTATATAAAATAGTAGGCTTTGAGTAAGGGGGAGTTGTTGGTGTAAGGGGGAGTTATGGCACGATCTAAGTGCTAAGTATATTTTATAAGGTTGTCATCATCAAAGAGATTGTTAGAAACTCGAGATAGTGGTTTTGATGAGAACAACCTTTGTAACTTATTTTATTATAACATATATACTAACACTATTGTCTAGATATATATGAATGTTATTGTGCAGGATATATATAAGGCAAGTATTGATTATTGAATATTGTACCATATAAAGATCAAGAATGAAGAAATCAAGTTTGACGACTCATGAGTATCAAGATCAAGATTTCAAGATAAGTGTCTAGTTTTTGTTAAAACTTCATAATAGCACGGAAATCTTCATTCCAAATTTCATTAGGGATGGAACCCATTTCTACCTTCTTAGTGGCTTACAAACCCATGACACGTAGCTTACAAATCTACGACAAGTGGCTTACAAACCCATGGACATTCTGGTTTTGTACAAGTTCTCAATCCCGATGTGATAAGATATTGTGCAGGAAGAAGCTTGCAAAACAACTTCAAAATGGTTTTTCAAAACGATTTTCAAAACCTCTTTTCAAAATCTTTTAGCCTTAAAAATTATCTTTTCAAATGATTTTCAAAAAGATGTTTAGCCTTAAAATGTTCTTTTTTTTGTTTTTAAATAAATTCTTGTTTTAAACTTCGTTTGTTTTTAAAACTATCTTTTGATTTTTAAATATTCTTTATAATATATATGCTTGGGATTTAAAATCAAATTTTATATACATTCTAAAAATATATTTTTCTATTCTTCTTTATTTTAAAAACATAGGAAAATTAGTTTATTTTACTTCAGAATCATTTCATCTTGTTTTCCTTTTAATACCATTTTCAAAACAAATTTTACATTATTTTTTAACTAGGGGACGTTGACATCATGGGATACCCCATGTCGACATGGTGGCCGTTGAATTCAAAAGTTTCAATTTTCAAAAGAAGTGTCTATTCCTTTAAATCTCTTCACAAATGGTTATGACCGTTGCTACTCTATAAATAGCCTTCACAAACGAATTTTTTAACTAAACTACTTTCTTATTTTCTTCACTCCTTCTTCTCCATAAATCCATATTCTAAAATTTTCATATTTTTAAGATCGCGTCGAAATTCCGCCGAATTCTCAAGTGAATCAAATTAGAATCTCATTCTTGTCCGATTCTCTGTCCTCTCTCGAAGATCAAATTGCTATTCAAAGTTATAGGATCAATTTGCAATCAAAAGTTTACCCAGTCTCTCTATAAGGTGTTGTTGAGCCTGAAAATCAATTAGGTAATCTTGTGTCTCGTAAATCAATAGAGCTTTCCCCGGACTCGAGAGACAAGAGGGTACCACAAGGCCTTTAGAAATTGGGGATTGTAATCTCGACATCAGTATAATAAAAATCTGTATAAGGTGTTGCCTTGGCACAGGACTAGATGTAGGATAACTCCGAACCAGTATAAAATCCGGTGTGTTCTTTCCTTTTACTGCTTTTTATTTAATTTCTGCATCTATGTTTGGTTCTGTGATTATTCCGTGATTAAGTTCTACATTTGTTTATATCATAATTTTTAAATTAGCCCATATAAGTCTTAGAATCCATTGAACACTATTCACTCCCCTCTAGTGTTAAATTAGCCTTAAGATCCTTCATCTGCACTCCCTTTCACAATCTTGGCATGTTTCAGACACTTAAATAAGTAAAGTATAGACTCGATCAAGACAACGTACAAAAACCTAAATACTCCACCAGCACATTTTTGAGTTAGGGTTTCTTATCGCTTTAGCTACCTTTGCCATCCTTGCCCAAACGGGTCGGGATCTTCTTTCTCCTAGTGCTCTTCTTACCGAAAGGAGTCTCACCCCTAGAATGAGTAAACCCTCCTCAGTACCAAAACAAGCTCCTAAGACCCACTAGCGAGCGCGTCTTCGGGCTTTGGCTTGCCGCTCTACATCGTGAACGGAAGAACTCTAGACCGGATGATTCTTAGATCCGTCTTTAACTTCATCTTTTCTTGGGTCTCATGCTACAGCCTCTCTACCTTCGTTATTTGGTTAGTTGGGTTGGAATCATCAACAATTTGAATATCCTCCTCTTGCGATACAGAATTATCTTCTAATCTTTTCAAGGCGCAATCTGTTTAGCATTGGAACCAAGCCCAGAGCTGGAAGGGTGAATCAGATTAGTCATGCCTATGGAAATGACGGTCAATGTAGTTAAAATCATTTCAGAGCCTGAGCTCTGAGAAAGGGAGGCAGAGATGGAACATTTGATTGACCTATAAGTTCACAAAAAGAGTTGTACAATTTAGTAAAGGACTTGGGAGTGAAATTGAGTTCCTAGAACACTTAAGAAACGAAGGAAATAGTTGAACTAGGACTGCACTCCCATACTTCAAATTATAACTATCCTACTCTACAGGCGGGGATGTAAAGCTCAGTCATCACAGTGGCTACCGAAGTAGGAATAGTTATGACATCCCCTATCTTAAGGACCAAAGCTAAGCGCTATAGATGTTGCAGTCATCTATAGTATTAACTTTCAATGACATAATACGGTAATGTTACTGGTATCCCTTATATCAGAAGCATATGAATATGAAACAAAACGCAGATTCAAAAACAACTTTTCTGATTACATTTCACAAAAATATGTTCCATATCCAATTACATAATCCCATATCTTTTCCCAGGTTCAGATCAAATTTAATTATTACATAAATATGCTAAGTGCAACATATGGAAATGCCCCCTTGGTAGATCACAGTACTATATAGACATAAACTATCTTAACTACGCCACAACGGATTAAAACAAAAACTGCAACTCCTAAATATAGTTAGCGTCGGCCTCTTGCTCATCTCCGAAAGCTTACTCATCCACTTACTGAACCTGTAAACCCAAGCTCTCAATCTACTCAAATCAATTTTGAGCTTAGTGTGAATAAAACTATTACATCTCAGTTTACTGATATTAAGTGAGACCACGTTGCTTAGCGGAATGGGTTTCCCCTCACTAATATCCCTTTAAAACATATATTTTGAAAATCAAAACGCTTCAATCAAACTTATTATATCAATAATAGCAAATGTCATATACACTTAAAACAGGTAATAAAATGACCAGCGGTTCGAACAAAATGTAGTTTTGTTTGGCTAACTACTAACCTATGGCTGACTCGGGCCTGCCAGACAAATTAAATAAATTATCTAACTACTGTTAGACATACTTCTGGACGGTCTATCCTTAACTTACTTCTTCAAGGGCACCGGATCCTAATGGTTTTGCGGGCTTACCAACAACCTACCTCTGTACATGTTAATTCCTTTATGTGTGTAACCATCATTTTAGTCATACCTGTGACTGGCCTTACACACTGGAATTTTGGACTAAATTAGTTAGGGGCTAATAGCTAATGTATAGGGTGCGACCCTATGCCAGTCCCATCTATACAAATATCTGAGTCATTTTACCTAGGGTTAACTGCCCATTAAATTTCCCTTGAAAACCTTCTCAAAATGATTTAACCCTTTAAATCTTACTTATATAAGAAAAACAAACTATTTTCTTTACTCAAATCTCTTTTCCATGATATATGCTCTATCTAAACATTGTTGATGAAAAAAATTTCAATACCTTTGTTTAAAACCATTAAATAATCTTATTTGAAACTAATGAAATGACCCCTTTTGAAACTGTTAAATGCGTTTTGATATAAGTAAACTACTTTACTTAATAACCTTAGGCCTAAAGGCCAAACATACCGTTCGAATCCTTAGACAGTAGTCCTTTCGAAAACATTGAAAATACCTTCTTCAAAGGATTTATAAATCTTAGACATCCTCTTTTAAAATCCTTTAAATATGCCTTTCGAAACCATTGGAAACCTTCCATTTAAACTAAGGTAAACCTGTTGAAAATACTGGAAACCATTCCTTTCAAAACCTATACTTGTTATCTTTCGAAAGCATCAAAGTATACTACTTAAAACAAACCTTTCAAAAGCATTAGGTTCAACTTAAAACATGTGGAAAACCTTTCGAAACCTTTTGGTTTAACTTTCATGATATCAAAAAAGGCCTTAAAACAACTATGTCAAAAGTGAATCTTTTAAAAGTAATTTCCTAAGTAAAGAAGTGGTTGGTGTCGAAAACTACCTCTTCGAAAGTAGTTGAGAAGCGGCTTTAATTTTTAAAACAAAGGGACCCTTTCAAAACTAATCTGGATTAAAAGGAAAAAGGCGGCAACAAGGGTTTCGAGCCTATCAAAAGCATTTAATTCAAAACAAAGGCACAACCAATTTCAAAAGCCTCTTTCTTTAAAACAATTTGACCAAGTTGAATGCTGACCAAGTCGAAAGCTATCTTGATTGAAAGCAAAGTAGGCACATTTTCTTTAGAAAACAAAACAAGGCTTCAAAACCCCTTGTTTCGACCCTATACTTTCGCCTTCGTCCAACTCACTATGTACCAAGTTTTTAATACCATATGCATTGGTTTTGATCAAGTTGGAGATGGAGGTACTAAGTCGAAAGGTAGCTGCCGAAGATAGTGAAGCATCAGAATCTTATAAAATCTGACTTTTAACTTAAAAGGGTAATTCTATTCAACTCACCTACTTATTTGTCACCTTATAATTGGTTGCTTTAACTTTCCAAAATCTTTTCTAAAAGATGCTACCAAATTACAGTGATTAACATTTTAAATCATTTGCGAATAGCCAATTCTCCTTTTATAAACATATAAAACATTTAAATCTCATACCTTAAATAAGTTTATTTTTCTATTAAAACACTTAGGAAATTTCTATAAAAAATTTCACAAACCACTTTTAATATGTTTTCGAACATATTTAAATTTCTGACCTAAACAAATATATAATTGCCGTAATTAATTTTAAAACCAAATAATCCTTTTCTTCACTAGAAAATTAATATTAAATCCACATATTTCAGAAAATTATAAAACTTGAAACCCATCTCTAAAATATCATTTCTGACCATATACTAAACAAGGCATTTGGATTTCATTTATGGTTTTTCAATCTAAAACATGTCATAAAATCAATATGAATAAGCATAATTCATCAACAAGCATATATTTCTAATTAACATCCAAAACATGGCAATATACTTTGCAAAATCATTTGGGTCTAATCTTAGAATCTGAAAACATCAAAATATGAGATGTAACATATTACTCACCTTTAACTTTGTTGTCATGGAGTTGAGATTTTATCCTAGATTGAATTTTAATTAAGCTTTTCCTCCTGATTTAGGTTTTCCCCTTACTCTTCATTAATGGTGGCCGGCCTTTAGGTTTAGCGTTTTAGATTGTGAACGTGAGAAATGTTATGGTATGAAGGGTTTAGGGTATAAGAATGTAGCTTACTCCTATCTTGCCCCTTATCTAATTTCTCTCTCCTATTTCATTTTAAACCCATTTAATTCATTAGTCGACTAGGCACGACTACCCTTTATTTGTTCAAATCTCAATCATTTAACCATTTAATCTTTATATTATTCTATTTAATTTAGCTAATTAAATCTCTTAAATAATGTTATCTAAAATTAGGGGTGTTATAGACTTCCCTTCTTAAAGAATTTCATCCTTGAAATTAAGATAAGGTACATATCAAATCAATCCTAAAGAAAAAACATACCATGAAACAAGTCAAGATAAGTAACTTGAATCCTGCTCTTAGTTTCCAAAGCACAGTCTCTCTCGTCGTCACTACAGTGGACTTTGAATAATTCGACTGTCTTGTTCCTTAGCATCTTCTCACCTCTCATGAATATACCAACTATAGTCAAATTCGGCTCCACTACTAAGTCATCTAACACTCTTGGCGCTATAGTAGTCTCTGGTTCACGAACACACTTCCTTAGATGAGAAACATGAAAAACATCATGGACTCCTGCCAAACTGTTCGGTAACACTAATCTATATGTGAGTTTCCCAATTCTCTCTACAATAGGAAATGGTCCTACAAACCTCGGTGCCAATTTTCCAAATTTCTCGAATCTAATTATACCTTTCATCGATGACATCTTGATGAAAACATGATCTCCGACTGAGAATTCTAAGTCTTTTCCATTGTTTATCTTCATAGCTCTTCTACCTAGAATGGGCTTCCTTCATCCTAGCTCGAATGATCTCAATCTTTTCTACAATTTCTCTAACTAAATCTGGACCAAGAACTAACCAATCCACGGTCTATACCAACAAACGGGAGATTTGCATGGCATTCCATACAAAGCTTCAAAATGGTGCCATCCCTATACTAGCCTGATAACTGTTGTTATACAAAAACTCGATTAAGTGTAAATGGTCTTCCCATAATCCCCTAAATTCTAACACACAAGATCTTAACAAATCTTCCAAGACTTTGTTAACTCTTTCCATTTACCCATTGGTCTGTGGATGGTAAGCAGTACTCATCTTGAGCTTGGTTCCTAAAATCCCATGTAGACTCTTCCAGAACTCATTAGTGAATAAGGAATCTCTATCACTTACTATTCTGCTAGGAATTCCATGCAGTCAAATCGCATTCTTCAGGAATAACTTAGCTAAAACGGTGCTGTCCTAGTTGACTTAACTGGAATGAAATGAGCACTCTTGGTCAAACTATCCACTATAAACCATATGCTTTCATTTTCTCTGTTTGACCTTGGCAATCCATCTATAAAATCCATAGAAATAGAATCCTACTTCCATACTAGAACATCTAAAGGATAAAGTAACCCACATTGTTTCTGATGTACGACTTTTACCTTTTGACATTTCAAGCACTGCTACACCCATAAGACAACATCCCTCTTCATACCTTCCCAGAAGAAACTCCTCTTCATGTCCTGATACATCTTAGTTCCTCCGAAATGAATAGTAAACTTCAAACGATGGCTTTCCACTAAAACTTTCCCTCTAATGTCTTCCACATTCTAAACACACAATCTTCCTTTCTTTGTTAATGACCCATTCTGGTTAAGACTTAAATATTTTAAGTTATGGCTCTTAGTTCCATCTCTTAATTTTCTAATCCATTCAACTAACACCAAATCCTCTCCTTTCTTAGAAGCAACCCTTTTAATTATCACTGGTCAAACTTATAAATATGACAACATGACAGTTTCCTTGCTAGGTCTAGCTTCAAATCTCTACTATACTCAACATGTCGTCAATGCTTTCAAATCTTTCCACTTAGCTATAATCTCCAATACTGCATTCTGATGTCTTCTGCTAAGTGCATCCGCAGCCTTATTGCCTTTTCCTGGTGTATACTCAATACCAAAATCATAAGCGACTATAAACTTCAATCACCTCTGATGTCTCATAGTCAACTCCTTCTGAGTGAATAAATACTTTAATGACATGATCCGTGCATAACTTGAATCTTTCTTCCAAAAGATAATGTCTCCACACCTTCAACGCAAAAATCACCGTAGCTAATTCCAAATCATGAGTTTGGTACCTAACCTTATACGGTCTAAGCTATCGAGAAGCATAGGCAATCACTTTACCTCTTTGCATTAACATAGCTCCTAACCCTGTTCCACATGCATCTGTATAAACTACCAAATCATGATTCCCTTCTGGAACAACCAACACAGGTGCATTTGTCAATAAGTGTTTCAGTTTCTGGAATGTATCCTCACACTTATCGGTCCAAACGAACTTCACACGTTAGCTTGGTCATCGGTGCTGCTATCCGTGAAAAATCCTTTATGAACCTCCGACAGTACCCAGCCAATCTAAGAAAACTCTTTATTCATTCACTATCTCGGTTCTCTTTCAATTATTCACTACTTCAATGTTAGTCGGATCTATAGACAACCCTTTCTCTGAGACTACGTGACCAACAAACATCACTTCTTTCTTTCAGAAATGGCACTTCGAAAACGTCGCTTTTAGCTGGTGCTGCCTCAACGCCTCAAGCACCACTCTAAGATGAACTTTATGCTCTATTTCTTCTCTAGAGCATATCAGAATATCATCAATGAATATGAGCATGAACCTATCCAAATGCTCTCGGAAAACTCGGTTCATCAAATCTACAAAGAATGTTGGTGCATTAGTCAGCCTAAATGGCATCACTAACCATTCGTACGATCCATATCTGGTTCTAAATGTCGTCCCACCACTCTAAGCTGATGGAATACCGTTGCTAAATCCAACTAAAAAAATACTTTGGCTCCAAATGATCAAATAAATCATCAATTCTAGGCAACAAATATCAATTCTTTATCATATTCTTATTCAACTTACGGTAATCGATACATAACCTTAACGATCCATCCCGCTTCTTAGCAAACACCACAGCTGCTCCCTAAGGCGAACTGCTTCGTCTATTAAAAATCTCGCCTTTCAAATCTACCAACTGCACGTTTAGCTCCCTCATCACGGTAGGTGTCATCCTGCTTGGCGGTCTACTCGCTGGTTCTGTTTAACCACGAAAACTCGATTCAACTCATCTTCTACCTCCACTACACCCAATAAAGCATTCACCCCACAACTATAGTTTTCTACAGTGTATATAATCCGATCACTACAATCAGGGTATCTAAGTGATATTTTCCTATCATGGTAAATATCCTAGCATCGTTTCTTACATAACCAATCCATATCCAAAATAATTCCGAACCCTATGAAATCAAACATATGCAAACTGCAAACAAAGGTATGACCTAACAAATCAAACTCCAGGTAGTCACACTTCATCCCAAGTGTCATATACCATCTTATGAGATTTGCAACCCTTAAGGAAATAACTAGGTATGAGGGTTCTAGGTTAAGCTTATCTACCAAATAATGAGATATAAAATAATGCGATGCACCAGTATCAAACAGAACTATAACTGACGTACCATGAACCAAAAGCTTACCTCTCAACATTGCTTTTCCTTTCTCCTGCGCTGTTGGTTTTGAGGTTGCTGGTTTTAATGCAAATACTTTGCCTTTCCTGTCCTTAGTAGGCTCCTTGCACTGGTTCTTATAGTGCCCAACTTGATCGCAGTTGAAACATCTCACCTCTTTCTTCATCGTAGCTTTACTTCCTTTACCTATCTGGCACTCATGGGCATAGTGTCCTTCTTGTCACACTTGTAACAGACCACTTCTGCCTTACCTTCTTAGCAGCTCTAGCCTTTTGAACGACTTTCTTTTGAAAAAACATTCTCTTCTGACTCTACCTCCTTGAACTTCTCGGGCCTTATTTCTTTCAAGAAAAGCCAGCAACTCTTCGTTTCTCAAGGCCATCCAGCAACAACATTACTTGGATCACTAACATGCAGTAACATGACCTTGGCAAGCTTAGGCTTCAACCCTCTTATGAAATTATCATTCCTCTTAATAGCAGTATTAATCGTAGCACAGCCATATCTCGCTAGCTCCTCAAATCATGTTGCATACTCGAGTACAGTCCTATCACCCTGCTCTAACTCGGCAAACTTCCTAAGCAAAGTGGAATTAGCAATTGCTGACATATACCTTTCCTCGAACCTCCTCCTGAACTCAGCCTAAGTCATATTCTCCTCGTTGACACCAACTTTCACACTGTTCCACTAAAATAGCGCTGCCCCTTGAAGCTGTCTAGAAGCAAGTCTACTTTTCTGCTCATCATTGAACCCTAAGTCAGGGAAAATCCTTTCGTAGTGAAGTAGCCGGTTCTCCACTTCGATTGCATCTTTAGTACCAATAAATAGCTTTCCTCCTAATCGGGCAAAATCTCTACTCATGATAACATAGCCATTGACCATTGGAGCTTCTTGGTTACCTTCTTCGGCATTTCCTCCAACTACTCCAGCATTAATTCTCACTTGCATCTTGTTGACAAAGAACTGAAACATTGCTCCCATGTCAACTTGTAGGACTCCAGCACCCACATTTCCAACTTGTGTCTAACCCTGGTCTCTTCTTGTATTTGGTCTGGCATTTCCTTTAGTTATGATGCTTTCTCCACCTAGGTTAACTCTTCCTCTTATAGCATCCATATCTGCATTCGAGCCTTCGTAAGATACAAAAGAATAGCCTAAGGGAGATAGGAGAATAGAGATATAGTGTATACTTATACATAGCAAACCCAAGTATGTTACTATAACGTTCTTTCGTACCCCGATCTTTTCTCTCATTCCTTAGGATTATGTTTTCAAAAATCATTTTAATTTAAAGTTTTCCATATACCAATGTTCTGATACCAAGTTGTAATATACCCTATCTTGAGGCTCAAAGCTAAGCGCTACAAATGCTGTAGTCATATATAGTATTAATTTCCGGCGACAAAATACGATAATGTAAATGGTATCCATAATATCGAAAGCACATAAATATGTAACAAAACACAGATTCAAAAACAACTTTTCTGATTACATTTTACAAAAACATGTTCCATACCCAATTACATAATCCATTTCATTTCCTTGTTTTCAGATCAAATATAATTATTACATAAATACACCAAGCGCGATATATGAAGATTCCCCCTTGGTTGATCAGAGTACTATATAGACATAAGCCATCTTAACTACATCACAACGGAATAAAACAAAAGCTGCAACTCCTAAATATAGCTAGCATCAGCCTCCTGCTTGTCTCTGGAAGCTTTATTCATCCACCTTCTAAACCTGTAAACCTAAACTCTCAATCTACTCAAATCAATTTTGAGCACCCGAGAATATAAGGAGAGAAACATAAACTTCGAGTCAGGCACAAAACCTGCTGTGAATAATACTATTACATCTCAATTTACTGATATTAAGTGAGACCATGCCTCTTAACGGAACGGGTTTCCCCTAACTAATATCCCGTCAAAACATATCTTTTTGCAAATCAAAATATTGCAACCAAACTGGTTAATCAAACTAATCATATCAATAACAGCAAATATCATATATGCTTAAAAAAAGTAATAAATGGAGTAGCTGTCCGAACAAAATGTATTTTTTTAGCTAACTACTAATCTTTGGCTGAGTCGGGCCTACCGGACAAACTAAATAAATTATCTAAAAACTGTTAGACATACTTTTAGATGCTCTGTCCTTAACTTGCTTCTTCAAGGGTCATCTAATCCTAATGGTTTTGCCGGCTCACCAATAACCTATCTCCGTACATATATATTCCTTTCTATGTGTAAATATCATTTAAGTTTAACTTGTGACTAAGCCCTACACACTGAAATTTTGGACTAAATTAGCTAGGGGATAATAGCTAATGTATAGGGCGCGACCCTATACCAGTCCCATCTGGTATACAAATATCTGAGTCATTTTACTTAGGTTTAACTACCCACTAAATTTTCCTTGAAAACCTTTTCAAAATGATTTAACACTTTAAATCATACTTATATAAGGAAAATAAACTATTTGTTTTACTCAAATCTCTTTGCCATGATATATGCTTTACTCAAAACATTGTTGATGAAAACATTCGAAATCTTTGTATAAAACCTTTAAATAATCTTATTCAAAACCAATGAAAGTACCCTATTCGAAACTATTGAAAGTACCCCTTTCGATATAAGTAAACTACTTTAGTTAATAACCTTAGGTTTAAAGGCCAAACATACCTTTTGAATCCTTAGACAGCAGTCCTTTCAAAATATTGAAAACACTTTCTTTGAAAGCTTTATAAACCATAGACATCCTGTTTTAAAATCCTATAAATGTTCCTTTTGGAATCATTGGAAGCCTTCCATTTAAACTAAGGTAAACCTGTTAAAAATACCAAAAACCTTCCTTTCGAAACCTTTACTAGTTACCTTTCGAAAGCATCAAAGTACACTACTTAAAATAAAACTTTTGAGAGCATTGGGTTCAAGTTAAAACATGTGGAAAAACTTTCGAAACCATTCCTTTCGAAACCCTTGGGTTTAACTTTCATAATATGAAAATGGGTCTTAAAACAACTAAATCAAAAGCGACTCTTTCGAAAGCAGTTTCCTAAGTAAAGAAGTGGACGGTGTCTAAACCTATCCCTTTGAAAGCAGTAGAGAAGCGGCTTTAATTTTTAAAACAAAGGGACCCTTTCGAAAGCAATCTAGGTCGAAAGGGAAAAGGAGGAAGCAAGGGTTTCGACCCTATCAAAAGCTTTTACTTTAAAACAAAGGTGCAACCTATTTCAAAAGCCTCTTTCTTTAAAACAATTTGACCAAGTCGAAGCTGACCAAGTCGAAAGCTATCTTAATTGAAAGCAAAGCAGGCACATTTTCTTTAGAAAACAAAACAAGGCTTCGGAACCCCTTGTTCCGACCCTATACCTTTCGCCTATGTCCAGTTCACTATGTACCTTGTCTTTAATACCATATGCATTAGTTTCGATCAGGTTGGAGATGGAGGTACTAAGTCGAAAGGTTGCTGTCGAAGATGGTAAAGCATCGGAACCTTATAAAATTTGATTTTTAACTTAAAAGGCCATTCTTTTCAACTAACCTACTTATTAGTCACCTCATAATAGGTTGCTTTAACTTTCCAAAATATTTTCTGAAAGATGCTGCCGAATTATAGAGATTAACATTTTAAATCATTTGCAAATAGCTCCTTCTCCTTTTATAAACATATAAAACATTTAAGTCTCATACCTTAAATAATTTTATATATTTATTAAAACATTTAGGAAAATCCTATAAAAGTTTCATAAATCACTTTTAATATGTTTTCTAACATATTTAAATTTCTGACCCAAAACATATATATAATTCTCGTAATTAATTTTAGACCCAAATAACCCTTTTTTTCACCCGAAAATTAATATTATATCCGCATTAATTCAAAATATTATAAAACTTGAAACCCATCTCTAAAATATCATTTCTCACTATATACTAAAGTTGCAAGACATTTGGATGTCATTTGATAGGTTTTTCGATCTAAAACATGTCATAAAATCAATTTGAATAAGCATAATTCATCAACAAGCATATATTTCTAATTAACATTCAAAACATGGCAATATACTTTGCAAAATCATTCGGGTCTAATCTTAGAAATCGAAAACATCAAAATATGAAATGTAACATATTACTCACCTTTAGCTTTATTAAGGAGTTGAGATTTGATCTTGGATTGAATTTTAATTAAGCTTTTCCTCTTGATTTAGCTTTTTTCCCCTCACAATTCCTTAATGGTGGTCGACCTCTAGGTTTAGTGTTTTAGGTTGTGAACGTGAGAAATGTTATGATATGAAGGGTTTAGGATATAAGAATGTAGCTTATTCTATATTTCCCCTTTTCTAGTTTCCCTATCCTATTTCATTTTAAACTCATTTAATTCATTTCTTAACTAGGCACAGCTACGCCTTATTTATTCAAATCTCAATCCTTTACCATTTAATCTTTACATTATTCTATTTAATTTAGCTAATTAAATCTCCTAAATAATGTCATCTAAAATTTTGGGTGTTACAACAATCTTCACTGGCCCTTCGGATTTTGAAGAAGGCACTTTGTGTTGACACGAGGAGCTCGGGCTAGCAAGAGCACTAGCAACATCGGTAGTAGTGGCGGTGACCTTGCTGTCCTCTTCGACAAGAATAGCTTTCCCTACAGCAAGCATCTCTATCTCTTTAGCATAAAGGTACTGCACCATCAGCTTCACTTTGAAATGATCATTCCTAGCATAGCGCTACACCTCTTCCCAGGCATCGACAAGAGTCACGATGTAATCATTCCCCCAACCACTTCAAATTCTTATGCATAATGATACTTGCATAGAAGTGTTGAAGGCGTTATTAAGCTCGTCTCTTTCTCTCTCTTACCTTATCATCCACGACCTTCACCATTTCAAGATCCTTGAGCTCGCGCTGACAATCTGCAAAATCTATGTCATTAACAAGCTTATCGATTGGTAGAGTATCTAGTTTGATGGTTATCTTGTTATTATCTTCCTGAAGCTTCTGATCCTCAACTCTGAACTTCCTAAACTTAATTTTTTGTTCAGAGAGGACCTGGTCTTTGGACCGTATGGTTTCATCTTTTTGAATGAGCACCTCTGCCTTCTAATTAGCCCGTTTCTTAAAATCAGAGCTTTTAGCACGAGCTTGTTTCAATTCGTTCCTTATCACAATTCCATCTTGTGTGTGAGTACGCTTCAACTCCTTCATCAACTTGTTTAAGCTCATTTTCTATTTTATGGCAAGGTCCCTTTTTCTAGCAACTTTGACCAGATCATCTTCTCACTCCTTGATCATCCTCACAAAGCTGGCTCTCTTCATTTCGAGTGATTGCATTTGTGTGTAGTTGATCCAGTTTACTTCAGAAAGGGCCCTGCACAAACACTTCCATTCAAGCCTTTCTTCCACATCTTCTTGAACTTCTTGAAGTTTCTTTAGAATTATCTCCTTCTTCACATCCTTAATGTCCCAATCAAACTTGACACCGTTAAGGAAAAGATATGGGTATGCACCAGATAGGCACATAGGGGCATCGGGGAGATTAGACTTAGCGGTACTCATAGAATATACGGGAGGAGTGGTGGTCAAACCTTGAGGATACACGATTCCTGCTGAACAATAGGTTGGGCTTCGGTGCATGAGGAATAGTACAAGTAGTAGGCTCATGACACTCGGAGGAATCTCTGGGTCATTTATGAGCATCGCAAGAATAAGGTCCACTAGACTCTCTTTTCATCTTTTCTTTTTCTCTTTCTCTTTCTCTCTCTTGCTCTCTTTCAGCCTTACGAGCTTCGTCCTCTCGCAATCTTTCCTCTTACGCCTCTCTTCCTCAATTTCAGAACAATGAAATAAGTGAGGATCAGGAGTCTGTCTTCTGTATTCACCCCTACTGCAGGAGAGAGCTCCATATCAATTATGGCCCATAGAACCTGAAGCAAGAAAAGGAATCAAATAAATATTGGAATTACAGAAGTCAAGCGTATGCAGGGAAGGGTGTTTGTGATCCTTAGTGGAGTTTATGACGTCGGTGGCCCCCTAACTACTCTATAGAACATATTCGCATGGACACAAGGTTAGAGTTTCTCCACCTTCACTAATATTTATCCTAGGATAGAAATTAAAGTCAGAACCCACTTTACCAAGAATTTCACTGATGGTGAAGTTGATTTCCCTAAGATCACCAAAATTTACAAACTAATCACTAAGAGAAAGAGACTAGCCGCATTCTCTTCACTAGTTGCCGCAACTTGGTCACTAGCTTCACTGGGACTTTCAGTGATCATGTGTTCCAGCGGAAGTGAGTGGGAGAGAGTAGGACTCAATTCGGGTGATTCACCAAATGACTCATCCCCTTCCCCACGAGCGTGGTGGTTGTTATCGTCGTCGCCAACACTATTACCTTTGTTGTCAGCGACTGGCTCTTTTCCCTTTCTTCTTATGAATCCCTCATCTTCCTCCAAGATCATAAGCATTCTTGTATCGCCGCCTTCATCGCCAGGGGCATCGCCTCTTGCAGGCTTGGTGGTCTCTCTATCAGCGGCTTTCTCTGTGTACCCTTCAGCTGATGGACCCTCTGCTTTCTCCTGAATATTCTCGTCGAAGCTATGAGTGGGGATAGTGGAGAGAATATGCGATCTAGAACTGCTTTGTGTTGAGGACTATGCCAGCAACTCTTCCAGGGTGAAGCGGTCCATACTCATGTAAGTTTTCATTAGTTAGAAGGATTTGACGGTATGCGAATTTTCTTTAAGAACCTTCAAATAATTGAGCATTCTCTCATGCTCTGCCCTGTTGTTGCATCTCATAAGATTTGTGGGAAAGATATATTAAGTTACAAACTCAAAGATTCTGATATGAGAGAAACTGGTAGAAAAAAGCTTACTTTCTTTTAACCAGAAATGATTGAATCTTTCTGGGAAGCTCATAAAGAATTATTCATTCTTGAAACAAGAACATTTATTGTAAAGTTTTTCAATGACTCTGCATCTTTTCTAAGCCTCTATTATCATAAAGGATAGGCAGTCCTTCCTCCTCTTGAATTTTAGAAGACAAGTGAGCGCATTAAATTGTGGAGGCCGATCAAATCTTTCATCAAAAAGATATATAGCAAACTCAACAAAGCATGTTCATTCGAGTGAACTTGGAACAGAGCGAGCCCAATCACTTGTAGAAACCTCAATAAGAAAGAATTAAAAGGTGAATGGCACCGCCATGACACTTGTAGCGGTTACAGGATGTGAAGCAAGGCAGGAGATTATACACAAATTTATTTCCAACTGGCAGATGGACTTCTTCCTCACGGATGCTATGTTGCAAGAAAATATTTCAAAGTAATTTTGCTGTTAAGATAGTGGGTCACCCGCTCTGGCGGATCACTTAGAATCCTTAACCTTAAAGGCAACAGACATAGTACTGAATCGACTGGCACTGGCTAACCTTGGGGCTCCAAAGTTGTATTATCTAGATCAATTTGGGAAAGATGGAAAAGTCGAAGCAGTGGAGGATGAAGCTTCGTAAAGAGTAGATGACCCTTTGCCAGACCTATGGTGGGGTGATCAATGATCGATTCTAAGTAGTAAAATTTGGTGTTCAACACAGTCAGGTATGTTTTACTTAGAATAAAATTCATGTACGACCAACACCCGGAATCCAAAAGAAGTCAATGTTTGTTGACCGATCAGATTCTGAGTGTAGACCAGGGTAGGAGCACTTTGTTATCTGCACAAAATATGTCTAGTGTCCCGAACACTGTGAATGCACCATCCTGTATATATAGCTCATTTGTGCTAGAAAAAAAATCGCATCGCGCTCTATAAGTATCTCTTTTTGAGCTTACCCATTATCGATGGAAAATCGGTAATGGATCCAGTGTTTGAAGTGTAGTAGAAAATTTTCCTTTTCAAGATTACTAAAAGTGCGAAAATAGAAAGGCGGTGTGGTCGAATCATCCAATATGCTTGATTTCAAAAAAAATCATTGTATCATAATCTATTTGATGATCAGGACGTAGCCAATTTCACAAATATAGCACGTCGAAGAACAAAACTTGTCTTTAAAATCACACGTATTCAACTGGGTCAAGCCCTAACTCAATCACTGATTGAACAAGCCAAAAATCAACCATCTCCCTTCAAATTAAAGTTGACTAAGACCAAATTGTCACCATCACCATCGCTTTCCCAAAATCTACTGATACCAATCTTCAAATTAAGTGAAAATTAAACTCGACCTAGGATTTTAGATCAAGTCGGGTCCGAGTAATTCAAGTGGTGAATCTAGTGGCGACGGCTTTGCAAGGCGACGGTGAGTTGTCCAGGTGGTGGTAAGGGCAAGGAGCAACAACAGTAGACGATCAGAGCTAGGCTGGAGTTAGATCGGGTAAGGAAAACTCGATGGAGGGTTCGGAGAACTCGGCAACATAGAGAAGAGAATAAAAACATGAAAAAAGAATTTTTAGTTTTTAAACTTATGAATGGTTTAAGGCAACAACTTGGTACTGACATGTTTAAGTCAGTATCGACTTGTTTTCCTCTACCCATTCAACTCAAAATCAGTATAGAGAGCATATGAGCCAACCTAAAGCGATAAGTGGTCTCTAGAGTAAAAATTACTTTACCAATGCAAAGAAAAGAATTTTACCGAAGCTGATATGAAGGGGTAATGAAAATCATCCAAGTGAAAACAATATCTCGAGATAGCCCTCAAACAACAATAAAAGCATACACTAGAGGGTACATGTTGTAGGATCTAGATTAACCCTAGAGGGGGGGTGAATAGGGTTATAGCAAATTTTCTCGAATTAAACACAGAAATAAACTGCATAAATAATTATGCTGAAAAGTAAATCACACACAAAATTTACCCAGCTTCGGCAACCCCTTCCTACTGCTGCATTCCCAGATTTCTATTAGAATTAAACAGTATCCAGCTTACAAACACTCTACTAGACTTGCAAACCCTTATGCTCCCACTCACAAACACTCTCATAGACTCGCACACCTTGCTCCGCCTATAGAGTTTCGCTTACTCGCAAACTCTGCTCCACCTATAGAGTTTTGCAAACTCGCACACCCTGCTCACTGAACTAATTCTAACTAGACAATCTGACACTACCTACAACCTAGGTGGTGATTTACAAATTCTTTGACTCGAAAAGAAAAAACAACTTCAAAAATGAAACAGGAGCAAAAATTAAAATACAAACGTGAATCCGTAATTTTTGCTCAAATTAAAAATAAAGAAAACCCCTTTATTTAAAACCCTAAATAACTAAAGACCCTTTAACATAAAACACGCCGGCCCAATTGAATTTGCCCATTCCTTTTTCTTTTGCTTGGCGCGTTCCTTTGCTTGTGAGAATAATGGTGACTTCGTCGTCTTTCTGAAATTAGGGCTTCGACTCTTTTGAGAATTAGGGCTTTCGGCTCTTGCTCGTCCTCGATTTCTGATGATCGATTGTTACCCTTGCTTACTGCTTCACTTATGATTGGTTCTGGTGGGCTTCGATATTGCGAATTGTTTGCAGCTGCTTCTTTTGATCGAGTTTACTGTTGCGGTATGTAATCTCTTTGCTTGTTTGTGCTTTTTTGATTTTCGAACTCAAACTCGATGCCGATGATGATAATTGGGTTTTGTATTTATATGAATTCGAGACACTTGTTTTCGTTCGTATCAATTGATACTTTCCCAATTTGTTCTTTCCTGATATATTTACTACTTGATGCTCACGGCTTTGATTTTTACGTGTTCGATTTTCTCTTGATTGTCACTGCAGAAACTTTCCTATTCTACTTTGCTTTGTCTTTTTCAAAGATACAGATACGCACTTGATTTTTGAAATTGATTTCGTCTTGATTAACATTTTACTTCGGTCATATCTACAATGTTGAACTTCGTCCATCCACTGATGTTTTCGACTTTACACGGCATTGATTCTTTTGGCACGTCTGCATCCTTATCTGCGTTCATCTCTGCACTTTTCTTTTTCACTGTAACAGATGCTACACTTGTTTATGTATTCGACATTGTTCGCTTTGACACAAATACTTTGACACATTGCCATGCTATTCACTGTTGCATTTTGCATTTGGTCTGCACTTTCACTGTTGCACTCGAGTTTTGTTCATCCAATTCGTTGATCCTTGTAGCTTGCTATTGTCTCTGACCTGTGCACATTGTTGCATTGTTGATGTTCTTTGTAGTTTTTATTTTGTACTTCTTTGTGCTCAGGTCATTGCTTCATTGTGTACGTGATAAATGCACCTCTGGTATGTTGACTGTTGCTTGATTTTCCTGAACTTGATTTTGTAGCCATTGTATCTGCTGGCTTATTCATGTATCACATTTGTAGTTTGCGTCTGAAGTTTGCATTATTAATGTTGCTGGTCTTGTTGTTGTACACCGCATAGTGTGATCTATTGGTCATGTTGCTTTCATTGCTGTTGACATGTGCATTGTGTTCATTTGCGTTGTGTCTCTGATCTTTATCGGCACTGGCTGTTGTCTTTGATCGTGGCTTCTTCTGTTGTATACATGTCCACTGCAGTTTCATTGTGACTTCACTGATGCATGGTTTTAGTCTTGTTTCATGTTGCAGCTGACTTGTGTCTGAATTGTGTATATTCATGATGCTGTGTTGTGACCTTTCTTTCTCTGGCACACTTGTGTACCTATTCAGGTTCACAGTTGCTTCATACCGCTACTTGGTCTGACTTGTATCACTTGTGCCTTGAGCTTTGCATTGTTTTAACCTTGCACATTTGAGTTTTAACTGTGCACTGCTTCGAGTCAGGTTGCATGGTCACTGATGCGTGCTGTGCCATTGCTTATTTGGTTCATTGGTCTGCACTGTGACTCGAGTTTTCATTGTCATGTTGCATTGACCTGAATCAATCCATATTATTGCTTTGATATTGCAGTTTGGTCTTGGCGCAGTTGCTCTTTGTTGCACTGCATAGTGGTCTTCATTGTTAACTACTGTTTCATTCTTTGTTTCACTTGAACATTGCATTTGTTAATCTTGCTTGCATTTCACTGAGCTGAATATCATGGTGTTCATTTTGTTTTGTGATATCCATGTTGCAACTGTTTTTGACATGTGAACTGCCCTGTTTCATATGAGTAGCAGAACTTCTTGTCTTGTGCATGTTTCATTAAGCTTGACTGTGTTTTTGATTGGTCAGCATACATGATTGTTGCAGTCCATTTTGCTGTTGGTCTTTGTTGCATTCATGTCATGTTGCCTTGTATTGAATCCAGTTTCAAAACTCGGGTTTGACCTTGTGTTAATGTCGTGATTTTGAATATATTGCATGTGAGTTGAACCCGGCTTTTCATTTGGGTTTGACTTGTGCTCACCTGTCCCTGTAGCATTATCAAGTGTATACCGATGTGCACGGCCTTGTGGCATGTACAGCGATACACTGTGCATGTCACATTGTTCGTGTGTGATGAATTCAAGTGTGAATGATGACGAACAACCCAAATAACTGAGGCAAACCATATTTTCAAAAATCATTTTTCATTTTATATTGCAAAAACATTTCTTTTTCAATTTTACTGCGTTAGTGAATATTTTTGCAGATTGCTCAGATGCTGGATTCAAACTGGAATGCAGTTGAAGACAAAATACGAGTGTGAGTGATATGTAGTGAGGTTATTAATGTAAATATGAAATCGTGATGTATTCAAAATTGTATATGTATAGTGAGAACATGAATTTGTACTATTCAAGATTGTAATAAATATTTGTTTGAATAAAATTTCTGTTTGAATTCAAATTCTATGTAATTTATTTTATTGAACAAATATTTATTTAATTTATGAAAAGCAAAATAGTACATTACCAAATACATTTAAATGAATATATATGTTTATTATCATCAAACAAAAACACATAGGCGCATATTCATGCAATCTCCCTCTTTTGATGATAACAAACATATATTTAAGATTTTGACCGAGGTAAATGTATTTGATCAATGATATACTCTAATTGCTCCCCCTATTTAAATGCTTCCTCTCTACATGATGCTCCCCCTACATATATGCATACAAATAGAAATATTCAAATAAGCCTAGATGCAAATGGAAAATTATTTGACCTTTGCTTGATTCTATTTGACAAAATCTTAACTTTTCTCTCCCCCTTTTGTTATCAGCAAAAGAATAATAGTGTTAGAGAAAATAGAGATAGAGTGATCGTTATTAATCCAACAGTAAACTCAAATTGAATATAAATATTAAACTTCAATAAGAATCAAACAAAAATCATAACTACCCTTGTTAGGCGCATATTCCACTTTTAGAAAGAACGGAAATGATGTTATAATATAAAATCGTACAATTGTATCAACTTGTGGTACATTTATATCAGGAATTTGAATATCTACTAATCATGCATAACCGTTAGGACTTTTAAATGAGATTAGTAGTATTCCAATTTAATTTTAAAAACGAAATTCAAGTATCTTCTAACCACGCATAACCGTGAGGACTTTTAAATGGGATTAGAATCAACTTGTCTATTTAATCAATTAATTTTGATATGCGTTCCATACATGCATAACCGTAAGGACATTTAAATGAGCATGGAAGCACATAATCAAAAATCCAAGTAATTCACCCATGCATAACCGTGAGGACTTTTAAATGAGAGTGAATACTTTGGATATTTATTTATTTTAAAAAAAAATATGACATGAAAAACAAATGATTCCTGATTAAGTACCACATATCGACAAACTATATTGAATATTTGATAAACCATGGTCGATAGATATAGAAATGGTCATGGAATCTTTACCCAACAAAAAGTTTTATAATTCTCGTTTGAATTCCTAAAGAAATTTTCCAAATATACTCTCTTGAGTAATGTATGTTAAATATCAACACTTATCACCTTTTCAATCACTATTTATCTTTTTGATAATTAGTAGGGAGTCGGATTAGTCAAAATTTGTCATTTAAAATCAAATAAAAATGACTAATCTGAAAATATGGTCAAACATGATTTTCTCGAAAGGGTTATATGAGAAAAATTTCTGCTATTTGAAAATTATTTCAAGTGAAAAATATGTAGATATTTTCTTTGAAAAACGATGCAGCAAATGAATGTTTCAAAGATTAATCACGTTCCACTAGTAATTTTTCTATCAACTATATTACCAGTGTAATCTGCATCTGAATTTAAATTTCACTCAATATTCACTCGTTGGATGTCAAAGACCAGATTGTGAAATTTCAACAAACTATCTCAGATTGAAATTTGAAATGAAGCCATGTTCACACTCAAACAAATATCATGGTGTTAATTTCATAAACCGTAGGATAAACAATTATATTCATGAGTAATCAACAGTCAATCAACATCATAATTATTTCAAAAACAATTTCTTGAAGTTTCAACAATTTCTTAAAATCCTTTTTAACAACTTTCACATGAAATTTGAAATCGTGCAAATTTACAAGCAGTGACCAAAATGTCAAAACAAATATATCTACGTGTAGCATGAGTAATCAAAGATCAATAAAATACCATCATTTGACCGAACAAATTTATATGGATTAGTTCAAAGTTGAAAATCTGATTGGTCATCATTTAAGCACAAATCAAGGTCATAAATAAGAACAAGTCAAAAGAAAAATCATATCAATTAAGAACAAGTCAGAATTAAAGACATCATTCATTTCATCATCACCTTACTGGCTGATTTAGTTCAGATTACAGTGCAGATTATCACATTTAATATATCGTTCAAAACAAATTTACCTGTTTTACCTTTACGATAATTTTTCGTTGTTGTCCATTGTGATTCTGTCACCTTTATACTAGGCTAAGGAACTTTGCTTTGTTGCCCATTGTGTTTCTGGAACAGCCAAAATCCAGAGAACACTATTGTTGTTCCTTAGCCTGCCACCATACCTACACGATGAAAGATTTTTGTGACCTATTTATAGGTCTATGATTGTTAGTGGCAAAAGCATTATGAATAAACATACCCTTTGGAACCCAAACTAGTTTAGTCCTTTTATTCTTGTTACAATATACGTGAAATTGTTTGTAGAATTCTTAGGAACCCAAACTTGTATAAATTTTGTGTTCTTGTTCCTATGACTACAATTTTCAACACGATGTCCAATTATTTCACATCTATCAAAGACACTCTTACCTTTTGCATTACCTCAACTTGTGTTTTCCCAAAACCTAGTCGTTTTCTGTTGTTAGCAAAAATTTGATTTCCCAATAGCATGTTGAAAGATTTTTGGCCTCTTGAAAAGTTATTCAGAGATTTCTCAAGGTTTTGGACTTTGGTTTTTAGTGTTGTGTTTTCAGTGACAAGTGAGGTGCATCGATTTATAAAATCCTTTTTCCTAGTGTTGTTGGTTTCCTTAAGATTCAAGTTTTCTTTTTCAAGATTCTCAAAGTTATTCTTAAGTTTTGATAATTCTGAATCTAAAATCTTACAATTTTTACAGTCTAGGTTTTGAATGTTTTCAAGTTCAGTTTCTAACCTAAAATTTTCACGAGCGAGTTCTCTCCTATCAGATTTCAGTTTTTCAATTTTAGATTCAAGAGCATCAACTACTTTAGTGAGATCAAGACACATAAAAACAAGATCTCTATAGGAATACTCACCTGCCTCACTAGATTCCTCGGAGCTTGCTTCTGATTCTGATTTTTCCATACAACACAAGTTAGCCTCCTCTGAGATGTTATCCGAAACTTCCTCTCCTTCTTCATCATCCCAAGTCGCTGCAAAGACCTTCTTCGTCTTTTTCTTTCCTCGATTATTTTTGAGAAGTGGGCATTCTTGTTTGAAGTGGCCAGACTTGTTGCAGTTATAGCACGTCAATTCATTATCGGAATTGTTAGACTCTCTTGACCTATTACCAGAAGTTTTCTTCTTGCGTGGTTTGAATATTGACCATTTTCTAATATTATTGACAGCCATTGCAAGCTCTTCAATTGGATCTTCTTCTTCTTCATTGCTCTCTTCTTTGCTCTTTAAGGCAATCGTCTTCTTCTTTTGTTCGGAGTTGTTGCGTTCTTCCTTTGCTTTTAGCTCAAGCTCATATGTCATCAAGTTACCGATCAACTCCTCCATGCTTAGTTTACTCAAGTCTTTCGATTCTTGGATTGCCGTGACTTTTGCCTCAAAGTTCATTGGTAAAACTCGTAGTATCTTCCGCACAAGCTCCACCTCAGTGAATACCTTCCCAAGCGCTCTAGCGTTGTATACCAAAGTTGAAAAGCGTCCAAACATGTCTTTTATGCTCTCGCCTTTGTCCATCACAAAGTTCTCGTATTCATTACTGAATAGGGCTAGACGAGGCTCCTTGACTTGAGAAGTTCCTTCGTGTGTCACCTCCAAAGTGTGCCAAATTTCCTGTGCTGTTGTACAATGAGAAATTCTATTAAATTCATTTTTATCAAGAGCACAGATCAAAGCGTTCATTGCTTTGGCATTTGTAATTTTTAATTTCTTATCGTTAGCATCCCACCTATCCTTAGGTTTAGGAATCTCAGTACCACCAACAGTTATAGTGGGAGGTTTATAGCCAGTTTCAATAATATCCCAAACATCATAATCAACAGAACAAAGATATGTACCCATCCTAACTTTCCAATAAGCATAATCATTCCCGTTAAACATGGGTGGCCTAACAATAGATTGCCCCTCAGAAAAATCATTATTTGATGAATTCATGACTCTAGAGTTAAAGAAAAATACCGGGCTCTGATACCACTTGTAGGATCTAGATTAACCCTAGAGGGGGGGGGGTTGAATAGGGTTATAACAAATTTTCTCGAATTAAACACAGAAATAAAATGCATAAATAAATATGCTGAAAAGTAAATCACACACAAAATTTACCCAGCTTCGGCAACCCCTGCCTACTGCTGCATTCCCAGATTTATATTAGAATTAAACAGTATCCCGCTTACAAACACTATACTAGACTTGCAAACCCTTATGCTCCCGCTCACAAACACTCTCATAGACTCGCACACCCTGCTCCGCCTACAGAGTTTCGCTTACTCGCAGACTCTGCTCCTCCTATAGAGTTTTGCAAACTCGCACACCCTGCTCACCGAACTAATTCTAACTAGACAATCTGACACTACCTACAACATAGGTGGTGATTTACAAATTCTTTGACTCGAAAAGAAAAAACAACTTTAAAAATAAAACAGGAGCAAAAATTAAAATACAAACGTGAATCCGTAATTTTTGCTCAAATTAAAAATAAAGAAAACCCCTTTATTTAAAACCCTAAATAACTAAAGCCCCTTTAACATAAAACACGCCGGCCCAATTGAATTTCCCCATTCCTTTTTCTTTTGCTTGGCACGTTCCTTTGCTTGTGAGAATAATGGTGACTTCGTCGTCTTTCTGAAATTAGGGCTTCGACTCTTTTGAGAATTAGGGCTTTCGGCTCTTGCTCGTCCTCGTCTGATGATCGATTGTTGCCCTTGCTTACTGCTTCACTTATGATTGGTTCTGGTGGGCTTCGATATTGCGAATTGTTTGCAGCTGCTTCTTTTGATTGAGTTCACTGTTGCGGTATGTAATCTCTTTGATTGTTTGTGATTTTTTGATTTTCGAACTCAAACTCGATGCCGATGATGATAATTGGGTTTTGTATTTATATGAATTCGAGACACTTGTTTTCGTTCGTATCAATTTGATACTTTCCCAATTTGTTCTTTCCTGATATATTTACTACTTGATGCTCACGGCTTTGATTTGTACGCGTTCGATTTTCTCTTGATTGTCACTGCAGAAACTTTCATATTCTACTTTGCTTTAACTTTTTCAAAGATACAGATACGCACTTGATTTTTGAAATTGATTTCGTCTTGATTAACATTTTACTTCGGTCATCTCTGCAATGTTGAACTTCGTCCATCCACTGATGCTTTCGACTTTACACGGCATTGATTCTTTTGGCACGTCTGCATCCTTATCTGCGTTCATCTCTGCACTTTTCTTTTTCACTGTAACAGATGCTACACTTGTTTATGTATTCGACATTGTTCGCTTTGACACAAATACTTTGACACATTGCCATGTTATTCACTGTTGCATTTTGCATTTGGTCTGCACTTTCACTGTTGCACTCGAGTTTTGTTCATCCAATTCGTTGATCCTTGTAGCTTGCTATTGTCTCTGACCTGTGCACATTGTTGCATTGTTGATGTTCTTTGTAGTTTTTATTTTGTACTTCTTTGTGCTCTGGTCATTGCTTCATTGTGTACGTGATAAATGCACCTCTGGTATGTTGACTGTTGCTTGATTTTCCTGAACTTGATTTTGTAGCCATTGTATCTGCTGGCTTATTCATGTATCACATTTGTAGTTTGCGTCTGAAGTTTGCATTATTAATGTTGCTGGTCTTGTTGTTGTACACCGCATAGTGTGATCTATTGGTCATGTTGCTTTCATTGCTGTTGACATGTGCATTGTGTTCATTTGCGTTGTGTCTCTGATCTTTATCGGCACTGGCTGTTGTCTTTGATCGTGGCTTCTTCTGTACATGTCCACTGCAGTTTCATTGTGACTTCACTGATGCATGGTTTTAGTCTTGTTTCATGTTGCAGCTGACTTGTGTCTGCATTGTGTATATTCATGATGCTGTGTTGTGACCTTTCTTTCTCTGGCACACTTGTGTACCTATTCAGGTTCACAGTTGCTTCATACCGCTACTTGGTCTGACTTGTATCACTTGTGCCTTGAGCTTTGCATTGTTTTAACCTTGCACATTTGAGTTTTAACTGTGCACTGCTTCGAGTCAGGTTGCATGGTCACTGATGCGTGCTGTGCCATTGCTTATTTGGTTCATTGGTCTGCACTGTGACTCGAGTTTTCATTGTCATGTTGCATTGACCTGAATCAATCCATATTATTGCTTTGATATTGCAGTTTGGTCTTGGCGCAGTTGCTCTTTGTTGCACTGCATAGTGGTCTTCATTGTTAACTACTGTTTCATTCTTCATTTCACTTGAACATTGCATTTGTTTATCTTGCTTGCATTTCACTAAGCTGAATATCATGGTGTTCATTTTGTTTTGTGATATCCTTGTTGCAACTGTTTTTGACATGTGAACTGCCCTGTTTCATATGAGTAGCAGAACTTCTTGTCTTGTGCATGTTTCATTAAGCTTGACTGTGTTTTTGATTGGTCTGCATACATGATTGTTGCAGTCCATTTTGCTGTTGGTCTTCATTGCATTCATGTCATGTTGCCTTGTGTTGAATCCAGTTTCAAAACTCGGGTTTGACCTTGTGCTCGTGTCGTGATTTTGAATATATTGCATGTGAATTGAACCCGGCTTTTCATTTGGGTTTGACCTGTGCTCACATGTCCCTGTAGCATTATCAAGTGTATACCGATGTGCACGGCCTTGTGGCATGTACAGTGATACACTGTGCATGTCACACTGTTCGTATGTGATGGATTCAAGTGTGAATGATGACGAACAACCCAAATAACTGAGGCAAACCATATTTTCAAAAATCATATTTCACTTTATATTGCAAAAACATTTCTTTTTCAATTTTACTGCGTTAGTGAATATTTTTGCTGATTGCTCAGATGCTGGATTCAAACTGGAATGCAGTTGAAGACAAAATACGAGTGTGAGTGATATGCATTGAGGTTATTAATGTAAATATGAAATCGTGATGTATTCAAAATTGTATATGTATAGTGAGAACATGAATTTGTACTATTCAAGATTGTAATAAATATTTGTTTGAATAAAATTTCTATTTTAATTCAAATTCTGTGTAATTTATTTTATTCAACAAATATTTATTTAATCTATGAAAACCAAAATAGTACATTAGAAAATACATTTAAATGAATATATATGTTTATTATCATCAAACAAAAACATATAGGCGCATATTCATACACATGTTAACTAGGTTTTTAATTATGCAGAAGTCAACAAAAGTTAAAATGTCGAAACGAGGATGAAACGACTTTAAATTTTAGAAGTACGCATAGATAGAGTAAAGGAATAGCTCGGGGAAAAATAACCCAAAGATATACTAAGGGAATAACTCGGTACTAACTTGTTCATGTTAGCACCGACTTGTTTTGTAACAGCCCAATTTTTTTTACAAGTATTTTTCACTTGTATTTTTTTTTTTTTTTTAAAAAAAAAAAACTTTGGGGTTTATTTAAAGTGATTAAAACAAAATATGAAAAAAAAATTAGGACTAACTAATAAGATCTCTGAAAAAATCAAGTTTTAATTAAGAAAACATTTATAGCTTAGGTGGTTAAGACATCTGGGCTATTCACGACAGGTCACGAGTTCGAGTCTCAGCACGGTCAGAATTTCGAATTTTTTTTTATGTATAAATGAACTGGGTAATCACGCGTTAAAAAGGGCGCGTAAATCTAGGGAATAAGTACCGTGTATATATATATATATATATAAAATATGAAGAATGTAAACCAATTTAAATTTTAGTTAAGTATTATTTTTGAAGGATTTAGTGTATTTATAAACTGTTAAATATCGCGTTTAAAAGGACGCGTAAAATTTATGGTAAGTAATGTAATAAAACGTGTAAAATTTAAAACGTTATTTTATATATTTTTTTTTGATGTTTTGTATTACGTCAGTTTGACGTACTTTTAAAATCATATATAAACACCTTTATGGAATAAAACATCAGTTAGTGATTTTTAAGACGAACGTTACTTTTGGTTGTAACTGACAGTTTGGTTTTAAATAAAATGTGTATATACGTTTCCATTTCCAAAAGCTTTGAAAAATTCTTGCCGTCATTTAATTAAATCAAACTAAAAAAAATAATATATCAATTCTCATATAATTGGAACGGTTCATATTTTGCCATTCCTCTGATCACGAAACCTTATCTGCCTAAATCTACAATCACGCATATATCATTTGAAAGAAAATCAATTTTGCCTTCCTTTGCGCGTGACACAAAATTTTATTCTTTTAACATTTTTGGCATTTGCCTCTTACCTTTTTGTTTCTTGAGCATGTCACTGTATTCATTTATTCACGCAACCTAAATGGACTAATATATTTGATTGCCTAAAAATCAACTCATGCATTCAAATTTAACCTTGCCTATCTTTTCAAATTCTCACATTCCTATTTATATCTCTCTGTTTCCACTGCCTTTATTTTGCAAGATAAAATTTTTTTTCGTTCCTATAATCACGCATATAAAGTAAAAAAATCGTATTTAAATATCTTTATGGAGAAAAATATCAGTCAGTGATTTTAAGACGGACGTTATTTTGTTTTAAAGGACCGTTTGATTTCTTTTAATAAATGGTATACGTTCTTTGCCTAAAGCTTACATAAATATTCACCTTTTCATTTATGGGTATCAAACTAAAATCAAGTCTTAGCTAAAATAAAATGGATCACACGTGAGCAACATTAGTGCATTTGTATATATGTAACGTTCGCATTTTTGCTTATTCCTCTTACCCTCTGTTGTCATCAGCTTTACCAAACATCACGCTTGCCCTTCCTTTGATCAATATTCCCCTTAAGTAACGTACAAACTTTATAAATCAAACCATGTATCACGCAAGTCATTTATTTCCCATAATCCAAGCTGCCATTTTCTCTGCCTTTTTGTTTACAAATTTTCGAATACTGATCAAACTTTATACGTTGGAAAATTTTTTTTTATCCTTTTGCAAAACCGAAATGAGTTAATCACGCCACATCCCTTGATCACTGCCTTGCCGTTTCACAAATTCGTGTATAAATATGCCAGAGATCCACATCTCAAAAAAAAAAAGAAAAAAAAACTCACCACTCTTCAAAGCATTGCAAATTTTCCTCTGGCAATTTCGTTCGAAGCATCAGGTAATTGTCTTATTGTTTTCTCTTTCTTTTCCTTCCAGTTTTTCCTTTCCTCGGTTTTTTTTTTGTTCTCATTTGATATGCTCGGCCACTCCAACCCATCTACTTCACCCGATCTAGTTGACAAACTTTGGAAATTTATGAGTCATCACATCTGTAGAAATCTAATATGTGTGTGCAAAGAGATGGTGTAGTTGACCCAGATTTAATTTAATGCTAGCTTAAAGTTTACGCGTACTATCACTACGGAAAAATGGGTTATTCATTGTATATATCATACTTAGTTTTGGGTCAAACAAAATAGAAAGTCAATAATGTTCATTGAAAAAAAAAAGAAAAAAAAAGAGAAAAAAAAAAGAAGAAAGAAATATATATGTAAAACAGAGGAAGGAGAGGAAGGGAAGAGGGAGAGGAGAGATTTGAGGGTACCTGTACATGCGTGTATCAGTGAGAAGCTTTGCCTTTTTGCATATATTAGATAATTTACCTGTACTAAATGCATATCATATAGGAAGCAGTGCCTGCATATTTTTAACATAAATATAGTTCAGACCATATAGTGTGTGTGCAAGCATCTATTAAAAAAGATCCATGCATTTAGTCGAAAGATTGGGCGAATTGTGCATGTGATATATATATTTATAAAAAAAAAAAAAACACACACACTGATTTCATTTGTAAATTAAATGCTTACAATTTATAAGCTTTCATTCCAAACAATATTTCAATTTGTACCGGACATTGATTTAATTCAATTTACTATTTAATATTATTAATTCATTAACTAAATTCACTACTTACCTTTGTTCTCTTATATGCAACTCTTAGCCTAATATAACAATTTACATCACTTCAATTTATTCGTCATTTTGTTTCAACTGTAAATACTTAGCCTTATATTCCCATGGTTTCATTTCCTTCTCAACATTTGCTTCATTATTAATTTTAAAATCTTTATTTCTTCTAAAGTAAATTTGCGTAAATCTTATTAAAATGACAAATTTAATTAACGAAAATGACAGGTCGTTACACATATAAAAAAAAAAGAGAATATTTATAATTTAGAAATGATATAATAAAATTTTATAAAGGAAGTAACGTGCAGATCAAATAATGTACTATCCATGCATTAGTTTGTAGTATAGGCTGGGTGAAAACTTTTGCATGTGTACACGCAAATCTAGTAGGAAATAGGCAGTGTGTTTTTGCATGAAGGGAAAAAATTAAGGGAGTGAAGTATTTGCATTTCTTTGGGTTACAGTGAGCGTACATTCTTAGTTGATATAGGCTTGGGCCGTGACCTTATGCATACTTCCAGTTGAAGTTTAGTAATGTGGTGGTTGTGCGTTTTGTTTAATTAAATAATACAGTATATATATAAAAGGTAGAAAAAAAAGATTTTTATTTTGGGCCGAGTTGTTCGTCAAGTAGGGTGGTGTAGTGGTCGAGCGTATCGTGCCAAATTTCTTTGACTCTATTCGTTCCAATTGTTTCAAATATTTGCGTTGACCATAAATTTTAAAAGTCACGTATTCGGTATTTGGATCTTGTTATAGATTTGAATCTAGGCGCGACATCCAGGGAAATTTGATCGCTACCCTCTGTGCGTTTCTTTTTTTTGGTGGATTTTTCATTTTCGCTTGAATCAAATTTTCTGCAGCTTTCAGGTGAGTATTTCTCACCAGACATACGTATTTATATTTTGGTAAATTATTGCAAGTGTATGTGTAAAATTGTATTTCACTATTATCTGTCTGTAATGTAATATAGAATGATGGACCCCATTTAAATTGACACCTCATCAGTATTATCTGTTATATTATTTCTGCAGTTATATTATTAATTGTTATTTACTGCTTAAATCACCACTGCAAGTTCCCTGTTAAAGTTGGATTGTTATGGGCTGAAATAATGATTATTGTTAAACTAGTCTGTTAACTGCTTAACTGATAACTTGGGATTGCGGGTTTGAAATGATAGAACCCGGGGTTTTGTAAATTACGGGTTGAAATGATATAAATCCGTATCACTTGACCTAGGCTAGAGAACTATATACAGGCCCGTGGTTCTTATAATATTTTCTGAAATATTTAAAATTATTTTGGAAGTTAAATATTTGATTTAATATCTTTAAAGGATTTTTTTTATTTTTATTTTTGAATGAGTTATAAATGTTAATAAATAAATAAATAAATATTTGAATAGAATTTTGGAATATAACTTATTTTGGAAATTCTGGATTTTGAAAAATAAGCCTTCAGTTAATAAATAAATAGATAAATAAGTTATATTTGGAAATATTTATTTAGTTAAACAAATCTGCTACAGCATTTTAAATGCTGTCTTTTTGAAATTGGACTAGTTTTACCCGTAACTTTAGGTAGCATTTCCTAAGTGCTACAGAATCTAGAATTGATTGTTTTAAAACTCATGGAATTTGATAAATTTTATTTTATGTTAAGTTTTGGAAAATCTTAAGATATGATATTTATAACTGGATTTTCCTTAATAAATTTAAGATGAATATTCTAGTATTAAGTGAATTTTGAAGATATTAAATGACTAACATTTGGAGTTTATTTATGGAATTTATGGGAATATTCAAGACTAAATAATAAAACATTGATTTGTTGAAAGAATAAAATCCAAACTTAGTTTTGAATAGGAAATACTCCAATTGGATATATATATATATAGGAATTGTAATGGATTTGGGGACATAAAGTGATATTTAAATTATGGTTTAAACTTTAAATAAAGAAATATATTTGTAAAGCTATATAAATTATCTTCTTTACAAAGTAACCATAAAGTTAAACCATTATTCTATATACCGTTGAATATCCAAACCATTTGTGTGTTGGGAGTTATGGTTTTAAAGTAAAAATTCCAAATATTATGTTTTGAAGATATAATTCAAATATTTGGCTTCCAGATATTATAAATTTTAAGCAGTATGGTTTTTGGAAAGAATTATATTTGAATATAACGATATCATATTGTTTTTGGGTTTTAAAATGATATCGTATTTATATTTTGAAATGGAAATGTTTATTCTGGTTTTAAAGTATAAAATGTTTTAAATGACCACGGGTTATAATAACGATGGGTTGGCAAAGAGACCGGGATCGGATATGGACATACTCTCTGTCGATACCGAAAACCACTTTGACCAACCGTGTACGCGGTGGAGATTCCAGAATGAAGTAGGTCGGTGGTGGCGTTTCCTGTAAGGTAAATACGTGGACCCGACTCCCGTGAGTTGGCATAAGGTGGCTAAAACAGGAGCAATTCCAGGCCAATGAGGTCATTCCTCTGATCGGACGCTCCTCTTCGATATTATACTATGTTTTTGGATTGATTCGGTGGCCACCTCTATATTTTGATTTTGGGGAGTTAGTCCGAGGTGGGCGGTAACTGCGGCTACGCGTTTCCATCAGCCTGGATAGCAATTGGTATATCTACCCTGGCATTGCCTAGTTGTGCCGTGTCATCTACCATACCGAGCCTTTACTACGAGTTTCTATTTGTGTCGTACCTATGGAGTATCCTCTGGTAGCTTCCCGATCAGGAGGTATTACGGTACTGTATAGACTATTGGCATTATTTGTGTTAAGGGGAATATTGGGTCACTCCTTAACGCTATTAAAAAGTAAGTTTATTTTATAAATAGACACTATTATAATAGCGCAATATACTACATAGTAAATAGTTTAACGGATCCTTAGAGGATGGGCGGTCCCAAGCATCCTTTAAGTTACTTGTTCTATATTACAGTACACTTGAATTAGCTTACATTATATAAGTATGTATGTCCTGACTCGAGTGTTATGTTTTATTTTACGCTCGGGTCAGCCTGAGTTGCAGTTTCAGTTTTTCTCTCCGGAGCTAGGTCATCCCGTAGATCATTCGTGCTGCCGGAAGCTTTTCAGTCCCTATCTTATCTGCAATCAAGACTTTGGAGGAATCTGTTTCTATTTATGTCTACAGCTGTATTGCAGATTCTAAACTATGTAAATTCTTTTTGGTTAAAAGTTTTATGGTGGCTTCATGAACCACTAAATATTTTATTTCCGCTGTGAGTTCTGATATCTGTGTATGTGATTCTGTGATTTTATTTACTGCATATTCTGAGTTCTGCCAAAATTATTCTACAACGCAGTACTTTGAACACTTCAAGTCCGACATGAGCGGATGCGAAGGGTTGAAAATATTGGGTCGTTACATTTGGTATCAGAGCTTTGGCTCTAGGCAAAACTTAGAATGTATGGTAAAATTGATTTACAGAATCACTTTCATTTGAGCTTGAATCTCTTCCTTTTCGAATTTTGGAACGTTCCCTGCGGTTCCGAAGTTCATTCGTGTCCCTCACTATTCATTTTTCCGATTCTGGAGTATCCCGTAACTCCACTTCGGATGATCTTTATAGTAAATTGGCGGTTACGCCAATATTCTAATATAGGGGTGAAACTCCTTTACAACTAGCATTGGTTCACCGGAGATTTATATTTATCCTCAGTTTAGATGCTAGTATCTTTGGTTATTCTAAACTCTATCTCTTCAGATCGAATGTAGATTTACCCTAGAAAATCCACATCGATCTTATTCTTTAAGTCACGGTTGACCCGGTTAAGGTTGCCCGCGATTTATATAAACTTATCTGGTTCCTTATTCTGTTATTTAACCATCGGATCTTCTGATTCCAACTTATCTTTAAATCAAAATTCTCTTTAATTTGAGTCCTTCAAAATTTGAATCTCTATCCTTGTTTTGAAAAAAAAAATTATTCCTATATTTGGGAAAAATCTAATATTATATATATAAGTATAATTTTCAAAATTTAACTAGTTGTTTAGAGATAATAGTGTTTGATTTTATTTATGGTTTTGTAAACCATTGGTTTTGTCTTATATAAATAATTGAACTATAAAACATGGTTATAAATTTATTTAGAAACAAAAAATGAATTTAAAACAAGAATTTAAGAATTTAATTTCTGATAGTTTCAAACCTTGTGTTTAAAGTCTTAAAAGGATATATTATTTAAATTATTTTCGAATATAAATTTGTTTCCAAAGAATTTTAAAAGTTTTAAAAATTAGTGCTCTTCTCTTTGTCGTTGGAAAATAATTTCGGTGATGACTACAACATCATCGACATTCATTTTCGAGTATCAAAGTAAAGAGACCACGTTGTAGTTTTGTTTCAAAAATTTAATTGATTTGAATTTCTAAATATGACTTAATTTATAATATATATAGATATATGATTTAAATTGATTTGACATATCCTATATGTATGTATTTATTTATCTCTAAAGGGTTTGAAGTTAATTGGAAATTTAATTCATAAATTTATGTTAAAAGGTGATTCTAATGATAAAATAAAGTCAAATTTGGAATGAATATTTAAACTTGAATAATATAGTTGGAATTTTTACTTGTATAAATTGCATGCCAATATAACTTACCTAAATCATTCATAAATTAACTATGTAATTGGATAATGTATAATATAAAAGGATTTTATAAATAAAATTTGAGTGGTTATAATAAATGTTATACACTTAAAGTTTCAGTTACAACAAGACAAATAGAGGTAAATAGAAATAAAATAATAATTGAATAATATACAATATCAAATGGTGTTAAAGGAAATTTAGAAATATATTGGAATAGTTATATTAAATATAATCTACTTTATATGTGCGATAGATATATTAAGCAGAATATATTTAATAATAATCTGGAATAAAGAAAAATTAAATTTGTTGAATAAAAGATGATTATTATAAATGACTATACAAATTTTTGATTTTAGAAAATAATTGGATAATAAGATAATTAATTTGGAAATAGTTAAGATTGATTTAACTTCTGTAAAAATCAAATGAATTAAATCAATTATTGAATATTAATTAATTTAAATTGAAATTATATGGTTTAGAAATTGAGAAAATATTTGACATAGATGAGAAAAATATTGAGAAAAATAAATTTAATTTGGAATAAAGAAGAAACTAAATGGGGAATTTTGTTTATTTTGGGAAATGGTAAATTTACTTTAAAAAATTAAGTTAAATTACCATTTCAAATTTGGATTAAAATTAAACATTTTAAATTAGAATGTTATAATACCTTGTGAAAAATTTGGATAAAAAAAAAAAATATGAATGATTTTTTTTTTAAGTGTAGGGATATTATACAAGTAAATATGTAAATAAATAAATGTTAAAATTTTAAGTATAAATAGATGAAATCAAAGATTAATTTAAAATTGAATTTTATTGTTTAGATTAATGATTCTAATTTAAGTTTTAATTCAGTTTTCTTTCAGGTTGTTTCTATTCCCCTACCTTCTTCCTTTTCGAGGACGAAAAGTTCTGAGTGGGGGAGAGTGTAACAGCCCAATTTTTTTTACAAGTATTTTTCACTTGTATTTTTTTTTAAAAAAAAAAAAAACTTTGGGGTTTATTTAAAGTGATTAAAACAAAATATGAAAAAAAAATTAGGACTAACTAATAAGATCTCTGAAAAAATCAAGTTTTAATTAAGAAAACATTTATAGCTTAGGTGGTTAAGACATCTGGGCTATTCACGACAGGTCACGAGTTCGAGTCTCAGCACGGTCAGAATTTCGAATTTTTTTTATGTATAAATGAACTGGGTAATCACGCGTTAAAAAGGGCGCGTAAATCTAGGGAATAAGTACCGTGTATATATATATATATATATATAAAATATGAAGAATGTAAACCAATTTAAATTTTAGTTAAGTATTATTTTTGAAGGATTTAGTGTATTTATAAACTGTTAAATATCGCGTTTAAAAGGACGCATAAAATTTATGGTAAGTAATGTAATAAAACGTGTAAAATTTAAAACGTTATTTTATATATATATTTTTGATGTTTTGTATTACGTCAGTTTGACGTACTTTTAAAATCATATATAAACACCTTTATGGAATAAAACATCAGTTAGTGATTTTTAAGACGAACGTTACTTTTGGTTGTAACTGACAGTTTGGTTTTAAATAAAATGTGTATATACGTTTCCATTTCCAAAAGCTTTGAAAAATTCTTGCCGTCATTTAATTAAATCAAACTAAAAAAAATAATATATCAATTCTCATATAATTGGAACGGTTCATATTTTGCCATTCCTCTGATCACGAAACCTTATCTGCCTAAATCTACAATCACGCATATATCATTTGAAAGAAAATCAATTTTGCCTTCCTTTGCGCGTGACACAAAATTTTATTCTTTTAACATTTTTGGCATTTGCCTCTTACCTTTTTGTTTCTTGAGCATGTCACTGTATTCATTTATTCACGCAACCTAAATGGACTAATATATTTGATTGCCTAAAAATCAACTCATGCATTCAAATTTAACCTTGCCTATCTTTTCAAATTCTCACATTCCTATTTATATCTCTCTGTTTCCACTGCCTTTATTTTGCAAGATAAAATTTTTTTTCGTTCCTATAATCACGCATATAAAGTAAAAAAATCGTATTTAAATATCTTTATGGAGAAAAATATCAGTCAGTGATTTTAAGACGGACGTTATTTTGTTTTAAAGGACCGTTTGATTTCTTTTAATAAATGGTATACGTTCTTTGCCTAAAGCTTACATAAATATTCACCTTTTCATTTATGGGTATCAAACTAAAATCAAGTCTTAGCTAAAATAAAATGGATCACACGTGAGCAACATTAGTGCATTTGTATATATGTAACGTTCGCATTTTTGCTTATTCCTCTTACCCTCTGTTGTCATCAGCTTTACCAAACATCACGCTTGCCCTTCCTTTGATCAATATTCCCCTTAAGTAACGTACAAACTTTATAAATCAAACCATGTATCACGCAAGTCATTTATTTCCCATAATCCAAGCTGCCATTTTCTCTGCCTTTTTGTTTACAAATTTTCGAATACTGATCAAACTTTATACGTTGGAAAATTTTTTTTTATCCTTTTGCAAAACTGAAATGAGTTAATCACGCCACATCCCTTGATCACTGCCTTGCCGTTTCACAAATTCGTGTATAAATATGCCAGAGATCCACATCTCAAAAAAAAAAGAAAAAAAAACTCACCACTCTTCAAAGCATTGCAAATTTTCCTCTGGCAATTTCGTTCGAAGCATCAGGTAATTGTCTTATTGTTTTCTCTTTCTTTTCCTTCCAGTTTTTCCTTTCCTCGGTTTTTTTTTGTTCTCATTTGATATGCTCGGCCACTCCAACCCATCTACTTCACCCGATCTAGTTGACAAACTTTGGAAATTTATGAGTCATCACATCTGTAGAAATCTAATATGTGTGTGCAAAGAGATGGTGTAGTTGACCCAGATTTAATTTAATGCTAGCTTAAAGTTTACGCGTACTATCACTACGGAAAAATGGGTTATTCATTGTATATATCATACTTAGTTTTGGGTCAAACAAAATAGAAAGTCAATAATGTTCATTGAAAAAAAAAAAAGAAAAAAAAAGAGAAAAAAAAGAAGAAGAAAGAAATATATATGTAAAACAGAGGAAGGAGAGGAAGGGAAGAGGGAGAGGAGAGATTTGAGGGTACCTGTACATGCGTGTATCAGTGAGAAGCTTTGCCTTTTTGCATATATTAGATAATTTACCTGTACTAAATGCATATCATATAGGAAGCAGTGCCTGCATATTTTTAACATAAATATAGTTCAGACCATATAGTGTGTGTGCAAGCATCTATTAAAAAAGATCCATGCATTTAGTCGAAAGATTGGGCGAATTGTGCATGTGATATATATATTTATAAAAAAAAAAAAACACACACACTGATTTCATTTGTAAATTAAATGCTTACAATTTATAAGCTTTCATTCCAAACAATATTTCAATTTGTACCGGACATTGATTTAATTCAATTTACTATTTAATATTATTAATTCATTAACTAAATTCACTACTTACCTTTGTTCTCTTATATGCAACTCTTAGCCTAATATAACAATTTACATCACTTCAATTTATTCGTCATTTTGTTTCAACTGTAAATACTTAGCCTTATATTCCCATGGTTTCATTTCCTTCTCAACATTTGCTTCATTATTAATTTTAAAATCTTTATTTCTTCTAAAGTAAATTTGCGTAAATCTTATTAAAATGACAAATTTAATTAACGAAAATGACAGGTCGTTACACATATAAAAAAAAAAGAGAATATTTATAATTTAGAAATGATATAATAAAATTTTATAAAGGAAGTAACGTGCAGATCAAATAATGTACTATCCATGCATTAGTTTGTAGTATAGGCTGGGTGAAAACTTTTGCATGTGTACACGCAAATCTAGTAGGAAATAGGCAGTGTGTTTTTGCATGAAGGGAAAAAATTAAGGGAGTGAAGTATTTGCATTTCTTTGGGTTACAGTGAGCGTACATTCTTAGTTGATATAGGCTTGGGCCGTGACCTTATGCATACTTCCAGTTGAAGTTTAGTAATGTGGTGGTTGTGCGTTTTGTTTAATTAAATAATACAGTATATATATAAAAGGTAGAAAAAAAAGATTTTTATTTTGGGCCGAGTTGTTCGTCAAGTAGGGTGGTGTAGTGGTCGAGCGTATCGTGCCAAATTTCTTTGACTCTATTCGTTCCAATTGTTTCAAATATTTGCGTTGACCATAAATTTTAAAAGTCACGTATTCGGTATTTGGATCTTGTTATAGATTTGAATCTAGGCGCGACATCCAGGGAAATTTGATCGCTACCCTCTGTGCGTTTCTTTTTTTTGGTGGATTTTTCATTTTCGCTTGAATCAAATTTTCTGCAGCTTTCAGGTGAGTATTTCTCACCAGACATACGTATTTATATTTTGGTAAATTATTGCAAGTGTATGTGTAAAATTGTATTTCACTATTATCTGTCTGTAATGTAATATAGAATGATGGACCCCATTTAAATTGACACCTCATCAGTATTATCTGTTATATTATTTCTGCAGTTATATTATTAATTGTTATTTACTGCTTAAATCACCACTGCAAGTTCCCTGTTAAAGTTGGATTGTTATGGGCTGAAATAATGATTATTGTTAAACTAGTCTGTTAACTGCTTAACTGATAACTTGGGATTGCGGGTTTGAAATGATAGAACCCGGGGTTTTGTAAATTACGGGTTGAAATGATATAAATCCGTATCACTTGACCTAGGCTAGAGAACTATATACAGGCCCGTGGTTCTTATAATATTTTCTGAAATATTTAAAATTATTTTGGAAGTTAAATATTTGATTTAATATCTTTAAAGGATTTTTTTTATTTTTATTTTTGAATGAGTTATAAATGTTAATAAATAAATAAATATTTGAATAGAATTTTGGAATATAACTTATTTTGGAAATTCTGGATTTTGAAAAATAAGCCTTCAGTTAATAAATAAATAGATAAATAAGTTATATTTGGAAATATTTATTTAGTTAAACAAATCTGCTACAGCATTTTAAATGCTGTCTTTTTGAAATTGGACTAGTTTTACCCGTAACTTTAGGTAGCATTTCCTAAGTGCTATAGAATCTAGAATTGATTGTTTTAAAACTCATGGAATTTGATAAATTTTATTTTATGTTAAGTTTTGGAAAATCTTAAGATATGATATTTATAACTGGATTTTCCTTAATAAATTTAAGATGAATATTCTAGTATTAAGTGAATTTTGAAGATATTAAATGACTAACATTTGGAGTTTATTTATGGAATTTATGGGAATATTCAAGACTAAATAATAAAACATTGATTTGTTGAAAGAATAAAATCCAAACTTAGTTTTGAATAGGAAATACTCCAATTGGATATATATATATATAGGAATTGTAATGGATTTGGGGACATAAAGTGATATTTAAATTATGGTTTAAACTTTAAATAAAGAAATATATTTGTAAAGCTATATAAATTATCTTCTTTACAAAGTAACCATAAAGTTAAACCATTATTCTATATACCGTTGAATATCCAAACCATTTGTGTGTTGGGAGTTATGGTTTTAAAGTAAAAATTCCAAATATTATGTTTTGAAGATATAATTCAAATATTTGGCTTCCAGATATTATAAATTTTAAGCAGTATGGTTTTTGGAAAGAATTATATTTGAATATAACGATATCATATTGTTTTTGGGTTTTAAAATGATATCGTATTTATATTTTGAAATGGAAATGTTTATTCTGGTTTTAAAGTATAAAATGTTTTAAATGACCACGGGTTATAATAACGATGGGTTGGCAAAGAGACCGGGATCGGATATGGACATACTCTCTGTCGATACCGAAAACCACTTTGACCAACCGTGTACGCGGTGGAGATTCCAGAATGAAGTAGGTCGGTGGTGGCGTTTCCGGTAAGGTAAATACGTGGACCCGACTCCCGTGAGTTGGCATAAGGTGGCTAAAACAGGAGCAATTCCAGGCCAATGAGGTCATTCCTCTGATCGGACGCTCCTCTTCGATATTATACTATGTTTTTGGATTGATTCGGTGGCCACCTCTATATTTTGATTTTGGGGAGTTAGTCCGAGGTGGGCGGTAACTGCGGCTACGCGTTTCCATCAGCCTGGATAGCAATTGGTATATCTACCCTGGCATTGCCTAGTTGTGCCGTGTCATCTACCATACCGAGCCTTTACTACGAGTTTCTATTTGTGTCGTACCTATGGAGTATCCTCTGGTAGCTTCCCGATCAGGAGGTATTACGGTACTGTATAGACTATTGGCATTATTTGTGTTAAGGGGAATATTGGGTCACTCCTTAACGCTATTAAAAAGTAAGTTTATTTTATAAATAGACACTATTATAATAGCGCAATATACTACATAGTAAATAGTTTAACGGATCCTTAGAGGATGGGCGGTCCCAAGCATCCTTTAAGTTACTTGTTCTATATTACAGTACACTTGAATTAGCTTACATTATATAAGTATGTATGTCCTGACTCGAGTGTTATGTTTTATTTTACGCTCGGGTCAGCCTGAGTTGCAGTTTCAGTTTTTCTCTCCGGAGCTAGGTCATCCCGTAGATCATTCGTGCTGCCGGAAGCTTTTCAGTCCCTATCTTATCTGCAATCAAGACTTTGGAGGAATCTGTTTCTATTTATGTCTACAGCTGTATTGCAGATTCTAAACTATGTAAATTCTTTTTGGTTAAAAGTTTTATGGTGGCTTCATGAACCACTAAATATTTTATTTCCGCTGTGAGTTCTGATATCTGTGTATGTGATTCTGTGATTTTATTTACTGCATATTCTGAGTTCTGCCAAAATTATTCTACAACGCAGTACTTTGAACACTTCAAGTCCGACATGAGCGGATGCGAAGGGTTGAAAATATTGGGTCGTTACATGTTTTGCTTCACATCACCCCCTCCACCTTCACAAGAGTTATTCTCTATCTCTTCCATGTTTTCTCAAGTGATTCCTAAGGGTTTTATTTCAAAAGTTGAAGAGTGAATAGTTAAAATGGCAGAATAAGCTAAACATAAGAGGAACGATGATCACAATCGGCTAACAATCGATGAGAACAGCCTAGGACATAATACAAAGAAGTAAGAGGAAGGATGCAAGAAAGTTTGAAGAGTTTTGAACTAAAGGAACATGTCGCATCGACATGTTTAAGTGCATACCGATATGTTTAGTTAATTCATGGTGCTCTACGATTTTGCAAGTGGCTTCATGCTGATATTCAGACTCTGGCTCTAAGTGGACTTCTGATCTAACACGATTGGTTCCCTTATAATACAAACTTTAAAGCAACCAAAATATGATCTAGTTTCTACTATCAGTACGCGAAAGCTCTACTTCTTCTTCAACTTCTTCCTCCACACAATAGTCACCAAGGCAACTACTTTAGGCAATACTAGGAATTAAAATCTATCTAACCTTTATCTTAGTGACTTATTCTCTCTTTAATTATCTTGTAATCTTAGATAAACTCTGTAAAACCAACAACCAATAAAACTATAAAGTGGATGTAGGTCAGAGATTATCGAATCACTATAGAAATCTTGTGTCTCTTTCTTATTTTTCTGTTATTTTCAATACTATCTACTAGATCTCTTACAGGTTCCCTATAACTCAATCCTGGGTGTTGATCCATTTTTGGCATCAACTATTTTAATATTTATTATAAATTATTAACAATGTAACAAAATATCATTCAAAATAAAAGTTGTTTTTCTTTCTGTTATATACATGTTGTTGTATGCGATGACTAATTAATTACTTAATTTAAGAATATTTAAAAAAATCCATATATGGTGTGTTTTCTGATAGTAACTACAATTGCTGTAATCTTTAATATTTTACCATAATATAATAAACACATCATTTTAAATATTCCTAGTCAGTAGGTATGAAGACTGGATATCGATGCATCCGTTGAGACTGGAGTACATTCCGCTCTCCAAAGATTGGGCAGTGTATTACTCATGATTGCCGGGGAACCAAGGGGTTACATACTAATAGTTATTGGATAACTATGAAATGACTCGCTCGATAGTTTTATGTTGACTAATATAAATAAGGTTAAATAGAAAATATCGATGTGACGGTATTACACGATTCTCTTTACACAATTCTCTTTACTTAAAATATCTTTGGCCTTTCTTGTCATTCCATATCGATCTCAACCAGTTCAAGACAGAACCAGGGATTGGTACCAATCCCATAGGGGAGTGTTAGTTTCATACTTAGCCAATTTTTAAGTGCCATCCATCTGAATCCATCCGACTATCATGCATAGCTTTGAATATAACTGACCTCCAATCCAAATACACCTCTTTGGGCATCCTATCTTGATGATAACAAAATCCATTGGGTTATTTTCGACCATACCAAAAGGAGGTTTAATGCTTTGCCCCCTACATCATATCTTGCAATAGGAAGATGTGTTTTGAATAGTTATAAATCCAAAGTCCAGAATCCATAATCTAATGCAAAATCCAATCCATTTCTTGGCCGAATCCATGTCCATCAGATAATTGAGTCCACATCCGAATCTATATCCAATAGCTAAATCCATATCAAAATCCATGACCTCTCCAGGTCCTTACCGAGCATAGTCCATACTCGATGACTTGAGTAGGTCGATCCATCACATTTAGGGAAAGCGACCTACTCCTTTCCAAGCATTGTCCATACCCGATGACCTTGCGCTTTCCAGATCCTTGCTGAGCATAATCCTCACTCGAGGACTTGAGTAGGTCGATCCATCACGTTCAAGCGAAATGATCTAACCCTTGCTAGCCATAATCCATACCCGACAACCAGTTGGGTTTTATTTTTTGGCCTTGATATCCAGTTGATGACTTAATCCATAATGCATGAGTCCATTCTATTGTGTTCACCCATTGAAGAGACACATACCTTGCGGTTGTTATCCTGTCTCTCAGGTCAGGACCACCAACGCGACCTGTTTTATTCATCGCATTGGTGCGGATCAAAGTGTTTTTAAGATTCATTTGTTATGGTGGTTAATCACATCTTAGAGCATGCTAAGGGACCATCCTCGATCCTGTACATGTGTATGTTACTTAGCCATTTTAGTGTAGAATTTATTGGTTATTTTGTTCATGCCATCCTAAGCGAGAGATGACAACCTGTGCCCTTAAGCCGGGCTCGTTCCAATTTATGGCGGATGATGGCTGCTCCTGCTCCATCATCACTATCCATCTCCTTACGAAGCCATCCAAATCCGTGCCCCTAGTTCCATAGGGAGTAATGCCGATCCTTTCTCCTTGGCCGGGACTTGCCCCCCACCGCTCTAATCAATATCAAGCCAGCTAGTTTCCGCTCCAAGTCCTGGATCCCAATTTCAAGGTATTCCAGCATCCATAAATGGTCTGCAGTCATCATTTCTATCCCGCCTCCTAAGTTCGCGAGTGGATCTCAGATTATCACTTTCTAGATGAGTGTCAGCATATCCATTGACTCCAAACCGCATAGCATCAATCGCAAGTCGTCTAGTAGCACGACCGTCCAGACCCGGGGGAATGCCCCCAAGCTTTTGGGGATCGGTGCCGATCCCTCTAAGATTATTGGGAACTACCTTCGGCTTCTCTGTTCCATTCCTTTGTCCATTAGCTCTTTTTCCATGTTCTTGGTTCTGATTTCTAGCGATTCATACTGCCTCAACTCCTTGATCCATAGATCCGGTAGTTCTTATTGTTCCAACTCCTTGGTTTTGCATTCCAATAGCTCCTATGGATCCTATCTACTACTTATCTTCTTATTGATTGCTACAACATTGCTTTAAATCAAAGCTCAAAATCTTTTCCAACTATGAATCCGAATTCCAAATCCGCAAGGGCTAGCTTTCTCAGTGAAAGCACCAAAATGTTGGCATCAAAATTAGCCACCAATACCCAGCTGTATGAAAGCACCATTATCCAGTCACCGATATCAGACAGTATCTAATGTAGAGAATATAATATGAAGAACAAGCATACTAAAAATGAAATCAATTAAAAAGAGACAAGATTTATAGCGGTTCGACTAACTCCAGCCTACGTTCATGCCAGAATAAATCTTTTTATTATACTTTATTTTGTTTACAGGTACAATTTGAAATCCAAGAATAATATTGGTAGAGTGCAACCAAGGTTGAAGATAAAGAGAAGTGAAAAAAGATGCTGAAGCTTCCTTTTCTGACATCATGCCTACTGTATTTATTGGGGAAGACGTGCATGGATCAGACTGAAATTTCGACAGAAGGTTTAGGAGACTAAGACAAAACCACCCAAAAATTTCTTGGCCTATCAAAGCCCAATATATGGATCGATACAGATCCCTATTAGTGTGTCCAAAAGAGATGAGATCCCTATGAGGGGTGGCCCATGATGTTAGCTACTTGCTCCTTAAATTTCATGCAATCCCAACGTACGGTTTGTGAGGTATCGGATTTTCCATGAAATAATGTTGCTTGAATTTTGATTTCTACTGATCCCTCCAACTTCTTCTAATTGGAATGAGATCCGTAGTGGGTGTTCCGCATGTTGTAGTAAGCTTGTACTCTAAGTTTCATGTTGATAGCAAGTGTATTTTGAGTTGTTGACCATTCCTCGCTGAAAAATTGAGTTTAACTGATCCCTTTTATATTAATCCCTCTTCTATCGATCCCTCATATACCAATCCCTTTTATAAGTGAACTAATTTGCCAATAACTAAGGCATACATACTTTAGATGACTTGAAATTTGAAATGTAGCCTCATGGGGCATTATTTGTCCTTCCATATCGATCTCAACCAGTTCGAGACAAAAACCAGGGATAGATACCGATCCCCTAGGGGAGTGTTGGTTCAATATTTAGCCATTTTTTGAGTGCCATCCATCTTAATCCATCCGATTATTGTGCATAGCTTTGAAATTATCCGACCTGCAATCCCAATAATCACCTCTTTGAATGTGCTGTCTTGATGATTGCAAAATCCATTAGGTTAAATCCGGTCTTGCCAGAAGGCGGGTTAACAATCGATTCAAAGTTTCAACATGTTGAAACTATGCTTTAGTCAAATAAATCTTTTATCTACACTTACATACACACACGTAATTGTTAATTATGTCATTTATGTGCTTTAGATGGTATATTAAATATCATGAATCCAAATATGTTCGTGCTGTCTTTATTGGATATATGCATATATGTAATAATACTAATAAAATTTAAATATACATATATGCTTGTATATTATTCGGCCTCTAATTTAAAAAATGTTTTAACTTACTAAAATTAGTCAACAATTTAAAAGCCTTCAGGTAAAGCTGATTTTAATATACATATGTATGTGTGTGTGTGTGTGTGTGTATTAATTTACAATTCAAATATATTTTATATGTGTGTATACTTAAACTAAAACCATACACATTAACAAAATATATATTAAAAATATAATATATTACTTTATATAATATATATGTATAAATATGTTATAAATACACATCTAAATATTTGATAAAAAATTATGTGCACGCCTTAAACTTGTTTTTGAAAAAAATTTAAATTTTTAAATATTTCCGTATTGAAATCCGAATTTAAAAATTATTTTAATTAAAAATTACTTTGTTAAATATAATTATGGCCGAATATATATATTGTTAAATATATTTATTTAATTATTTGTTTACACTAAAACATATTTATATGGATATAGTTATTTTATGTTGAATTTTAAACATTAATTTTCCATGTGTATAAAATTATATGTTTATGTAATTTCGAAATTTTTATCTTTAATTTCCTACACATACATACATATATACACACATACATACATAAATATATATATATATGGAAGATTAATAGATTGATTTGAATTTAAAATTAATAGATATTTATAATGTAGATATAGATTTGAAATTTGTATTTTAAATTCAAAATATTTATATTAATAGTTACAGTTATTTTATTTGTATTTTAATTGTACTAAACTACACAGACACAAAGATATGTGTGCGTGTGTGTGTAAATTTATATGTATGTATGTAGACAACACATATGTATATAAAGGAGCTAATATGTACGTTGTGGTATATATCCCAACAATTATATATGTCCATTCTAAACCATGTACACTGTATATATTGCAAGTGCACATACACACACGTGTATATGATACACATGTTATACATTATATAATATAAACAAAACTTTATAACAACTCAAATAAAATATTAATTTTATTTAAAATTAGTTTAGAGCATATTTAAATAAATTTAGACTTCATAGACCCAATGAGATTCAAAATGGAACATATATTTTTGAAATTCACTAATTTAACCAGGTGCGTGCTAGTTTAGATCCAACAATGGTATCAAACCCCAATAGCCTATGTGGTCTAAATTAATCATGTTAATGCTAACTAATTAAGCTTACTCATTTAGTAAGGTGTCTAGAAAAGTATTTTCTGGGCTAGGTTTGGATAACAAGTACTCTGCCATACCTGTCTACCGGGCTGGCACGAAAGGTGAAGTGTAACATCCCGCCTTTTCGCACACTTTAAACCGACACACGTGCCAATTCAAAGCATACGCAAGGGCGGATTGTTATGGGGTAAATAAGAAAACAGAGAAGAAATAAAAACAAAACAGAATCTCACAGCGGAAGGATAAAATATAATAATCAATATACAGTTCATGATAACTGTTTACAAAATATTTATTTTACTTATACAATGAATATCAGAGTTACACATACCAATACAATCAATGCAGCGGAAATTTAGAGTGTGGTGCAATACTATAAATAATATAATACGGATTCTTCGTCTTCGTCCTCCAAAGCTAAAATCTTCAATCCTGAAACGTTCGGACTGACCCGAGCGAATTTGAAAAGACAAAAACACTCGAGTCAGACTAAAAGATCTTATGTGAGTTAAATTAACAGAAATAAATATGAGTACAGTAACTCAAGAGATGTTCGGGATTTACATCTCCTAAGGATCCGTTAAACTATTTACTATGTAGTATATTGCGCTATTATAATAGTGTCTATTTATAAAATAAACTTACTTTTTAATAGCGTTAAGGGGTTACCCATATAGCCCTTAACACAAATAATGCCAATAGTCTATACAGTACCGTATACCTCCTGATCGGGAAGCTACCAGAGGATACTCCATAGGTACAACACAAATAGAAACTCGTAGTAAAGGCTCGGTATGGTAGGTGACACAGCACAACTAGGCAATGCCAGGGTAGATATACCAATTGCTATCCAGGCTGGTGGAAACGCGTAGCCGCAGTTACCGCCCACCTCGGACTAACTCCCCAAAATCAAAATATAGAAGTGGCCACTGAATCAATCCAAAATCAAAGTATAATATCGAAGATGAGGGTCCGATCAGAGGAATGACCTCATTGGCCTGAGAATCGCTCCTGTTTTAGCCACCTTATGCCAACTCACGGGAGTCGGGTCCACGTATTTACCTTACAGGAAACGTCGCCACCACCTACTTCATTCTGGAATCTCCACCGCGTACACGGTTAGTCAAAGTGGTTTTCGGTATCGACAGAGAGTATGTCCATATCCGATCCCGGTCTCTTTGCCAACCCATCGTTATTATAACACCGCGGTCATTTAAAAATAGCTCATACTTTAAAACCAGAATAAACATTTCTATTTTAAAATCATGAATACGATATCATTTTAAAACCCAAAACAATATGATATCCTTTATCCCAAATATAAACCTTTTCAAAAATCCAAATGCTTTAAAATTTATAACGTCTGAAAGCCAAACATCCTTTCAAAGCATAATATTTCGAAATCCATAATTTAAAACCATAACTTTTAAAACTTGAATGTTTTGGATATTCAACGGTATATGAATTAAAAGGTTTAACTTAAATGTTACTTTGTAAAGAAAATAGTTCTCATGGATTTACAAATACATTTCTTTATTAAAGTCTAAACCAAAATTTATATTATATCTCTCAAGTTCCAAAACCACTTCAATTTATTTATATATACGTATATCCATTTTGAGTATCAATATTTCAAACTAAAGTTGGATTTTATTCTTTCAACAGATCAATTGTTCTATTAATTAGTCTTGAATATTCACATAAAATCCATAAATAATAAGACTTCAATTTCTAGTAATAATATATATATTTTTCCCAATTCAAATTATACTAGAATATTCATTTCAATTTATTTCGGGAAAAATCCAATTATAAATATCATATCTTAAAATTTCCAAACTTAACATTTAAACATATGATATAAATTATTAAACTCCATTTTCTTAATTTTCTTCCATTTTTAATAAAGATTTTTATACACCTTTTAATTTCAAAATTTTCAACTTCATATGTATATATATATGGAAGAAAAATATTTATACAATATAAAATTTAAGATTATTATAAACCGTATTCCATCCAAACCATAGAAATCACATTAAAATAGTTATATATAGACCGCGGTGCCTGTATATAATTTTCTATCCTATGGTCAAGTGATACGGATATTTATCATTTCAATCCGCAATTTAAAAGATATAAAATTTTGTGGTTGTATATCATTTCAAACCGCAATCCCGAATGAAAGGAAATATGCATGATAATTTGCAATTTAATGATATACAATAAAACATCCATCAACATCACCCATCATCCAATCACAATCATCAAGCAATATCAATCAATAACAATTTATATTTGATAATATATAACAGGTAATAACTGACAATTTTATTCAGATTAAATTTAACAACTATTAATCTACAGTCTATATTCAGTAATAAATTATATAACTGTTAACTAGCAGTTCATATACAAACAAATAAATTTTAACTGTAAATTTGTACGCAGTAAATTAATTAAATTAACAGTTAAATTAAATAAATGCAATTCAACAGATATGAATAAAATAAACATGCCAAATACTCATAAATAAATTTCTATTCATTTCTAAAATTAATTTAAACAAACATAAAAGCTTCTAGTAGTTGTGAGTGGGTTAAAACACTCACCTTTGGAATTTAAATCGAATTTAAATTCAATTTAAACTCAAAATTTTGACGGTCTCCAAATCCATCCAAACCAGCGTCAAAACGTCAGAAATTCCAATACGATCCCAGCAAAACAAACCGCGCATGAATTCGAGCTCGTATGCAAAAGTTATGAAAATTTGAAAAATGGAAAATTCTGGTCCTGGGTCGACTTCGGGTTCGACTTCGGTGCGCCGCCTCAATTCCTCGGTGCCTGCTTGGAGTTTTCGCCAAAACGACCCGGAACGACCCGAGTCATTTTCTTCCTGACCCGAAGTTGCTCTAGGGTTTTCTCCCCTGAAACCCGAAGCGCGACCAGAAGCTGCTGCAGATCCGAAATTTTTTTTTTTTTTTAATTTGAATTTTTTTTTTGAACTGACTGGATCTAGGGTTAGCCCCAATTGAAGAAGAAGAGAAGCTTGAAGAAAATACGTGCAGATAAATGAAATTAGGCGGAGGCTAGGGCTGAATAGCTGGGTTTATATAGAGGGTTAGAGGTAGAGTAGATAGACCGTAGAATGAACGCGCGGAACAAACTATGGCCCAAAAAGCCCGCTATGCCTCCGGAACCGAATTTCGTAAATCTATATATCCAAATAGGTAATTTAAAATATTCTGAACGCGATGGAAAAAGTTTCACGTCCAAATTTGATCGTATGAAGAAGTTATGCTGAAAACAAAATTTCCAAATTGATTTCAAATTGATTTTATTAAAATTGATTTCAAGGCGTTCCACGCCCGTACGATCAAACGACAAGTCCGATCGATACGAAACTTGAAACCCTATAATAATTCACCGATACGGATCCGATGAAACTAGTTTTGTCGAAATCCGAGTCCGTGGCCAAAATGGCTATTTTTAATATTCATTAAATAAATTAAATAAATTATAAAAAAATCCAAATTTTATATTAAATTCTAAAATTGGCCAAATTTTATTTCTTATATGATTCGTAATCAATTGAAAAGATTTAACAGGCTTAGCTGTGAATTAAAAGTTGACAGTATATTAATTGCAATGTTAATTTCTACACTTTCTTATATTTAAGAATTTTATAAATTATATTCTCAAAACCCATACTTTAGATTTTTAATCTTTATATTCTCAACTTTCACTTAAAATAAAGATGCCATAAACATTAGTTCCTGATTCACATCATTATTCTTTAAGTTTAATTTAAATCTCAATAACGTAGTATTTAACGTTAGAATCCATTTTATTATGCATAAATTACAAATTTTACTGACCCAAATTTTCTTCTTTTCATTCCATATCAATTGTCAATCCTATAAGAAAAATTAACATTAGGTTCATACTTATTACAAATAACTCCAATTTCTTCCAAATAATAATTACATAACTATTAAATATTTAATCCATTTAATTGCAATAAATTCAATTGATTGCAATAAATTTTCAAATAAATTTGGATCTTTATTTGGTTATACAAAAAAAATCCGTTATCACTTACCTAACAAAGTTATTGTTATTACTCAAGATCTCATTGCATCCACATTTTCACATTTTCATTTCCTGGTTTCTTTACTTTATTCTACATAAATTATTATAAATGGGATTTTCTTGGTTACATCTTATTTGTATTTAACATTACTCATTCACCAATTTATTTCACTTTACTGCGGTAAATTGGCGGATAAATTGAATTTAATTCCCAAAATTTAAATTAACAAGCAACAAGAATAGGTAACACACAATAGTCGTTACGCTAAATTCTAGTCACCTAAATAAGCTTTTATTACCTTACAAAATGGAATAACTTTTAAACTCATAAATGTAATACCAAAACCGTTATAAATCCAATAAATTTCCAAATCGAAGTTTGTACACATTTTACACAACTATTATGATTTCTCACAGAACGTTGAATTTATTAAATGACCATTTATTTAAAATTTAGTTCCCTTAATTGAATCAAATGCTTATAATTTTTACATTCTTACCATTCCTTCCCATTATAAATTCATTAACGGATTTACAAATCTCTATCTTCCAAACATTAAATAACCAAACTGATTACAACCACTGTTCTTATCAAATTTTCATAAATTTGTTCAAATCTATACTCTTTTTCCATATAAATAAATTTTATGTTACTACTAGATTTTTTTATCCACTACAGCCATTAAATTTTTACTATCTACACTTATTACATCTTTGTATTAATGAATCCCATTCAAGTTAATATTTATATTAATATTCACAAATTCAGCATTTATATGTTTCTTAAAATTAACTTTCAACCAAATGTGCCAATTTACGTTTCATTTCCATTCAATATATATTCATTTTATTCCGTTCATTCGGGTACTGCATTGAAATATATTTATTCTCTAATACTAACGTTATTATCATTAAATTATGATTGGATTCCAAGTTTTTATTCAATACCTTGAACAATAACTTACATATTAACCAAATCCTTCTACTTAATTCAAATTGGATTATGTTCCAATTCCTATAACCTAGGTCTTGAGTTACCATTGACATAATTAAATTTATCGTTTATTTCAATCTTCATTTATAATTTAAATTCTACTAAACAAAATTACAAAACTTATGAACTTTAACAAATTTAATCCACAAATTAAATTTTTCTGATGTTTATATATTGCAATTAAATTCAGTTATTATTTCATTAATACCATTTTAATCAACTAATTATGACTTATAACCACAAACACAAATTTTCGTTATTTCAATCTATGTCATATAAACATTTTAAATTATTTACCTTTAATTACAGTTACTAGCTAACCCCTACATTTACTCCATTAAAAATCCTAAGACTTCTATTTCAATTTAAATTAGATTATAAAACATATCAAATTGACTCATTTAATATTATTGAATTTAACGGGTCGTTACACTCTCCCCCACTCAAAACTTTTCGTCCCCGAAAAGGAAAAAGAAGGGAGAAGGAAGAATAAACAGTACATCTTATTTCAAATATTAACTTATAAACAATAATTTACTGGATTAATTTCCTTTAATGAAATATACCCGTTTATAATCGTTACAACCTTTTATACTTAAATCATTAAAGTTTGGAAAATATTCAATAAAATTCTAAGTCCAAAATTTACGGAAAATTTTGGTAGAGTCTCCTTTGTACGGTGAGGCTCGGGAGAAAATATAATATCAAAATATACAAATATATTACATATATTATCAAAATATTATATCCCAACACGGGAAAAATAGCGCTTTAAACGTAATCCGAAAACGTACCTATTTGTCGGGCAAAATACGCTTATTATTTTGGAACCAAAAGCAGTAGCAGTTGCTTCCATCACCTGTATTCACTTATATAATCTAAAAGGTTAAATATTTATATTAAAGTGAACTATTCAAGTGGATTCAATCATTAATCAACCAAACAATTCAACAACCATCAACCTTACAAACAACATACATACACAAACAAAGCAACCATTTAATCCATCAAACAAATAGTTGTTTGGGTTCAAACTTGAAATTTGTATGAAATGAAATTAACTATCAAGTGCATCCTTTACTCAACAGTCTTAGATGGAACAAGGATAGATTATTTATTCATCCAACAACTTCAAATTCCTTACCCAACAAACATAAATCAACAATAACAATTCAAACCAACAACCAAATTAACTTATTATACATTTACTTCATGCTTCAGTGGGTTGATTTTCTTTCTTTCATTTATGGAGTGATTTCTTTATTTCTTACAAATTTTCAATTTCCATTTATCACAAAATTCATTATATTTGTATTCCAATTTATTTACTAAAGTTTCTATCCTCTATTTATACTTCTTACTTTTACTTAGTAAAATTTCCAATTTCTTATGCTTATACAATTAATTCTCATTAACAATAGCAAATTAATAGAATACCTTTATTACCTTACTCTTCACTTGTTAGATTTCTCCTTACATTTTCCCACTAACATTGCAACTTTTTTATTATATGGTAAGTTATGTATGTTTTAAGAATGTAAGTGAAAATTTACAAGTTCCTTTTCATTCCTTTAATTAATATATATTTGTTTTATAACCTACAATTTCAACTTACCTTTAATCTCATTTATTTATTTAATGTGGAAGTTTCCATTATATTTAATAGTAGAAACAGTTTAATTACCCACTTTCTATAATATTTAATTACAGTAACCCTTTTTAATTACACTTAAATTATTAACCCTTTAACCTTCATTCTTAAAAATAAGGAATTTTATTAATTAATTGCTTAGGGTTTACAGTCATTTATATATTACTTACTTTCTATTATATTAGAATAGGGGAAATTAAAGCATACTTAAGTTAATAACCCTACAATCAAACTTTATAAATTAAGGAATTTCATTTTTACTTTCTTAAGGTTAAAATCACCTATTAATAATACAAACTTTAATTTTAGTAAAATTCCAATCATCACTTAAGTTAATACCATTAAATTCTTATTTATAACAGTAATTTATTGAATACTTCATTTTTCCAAAAATTCTACTTGCATAATGTTCTATTCCACTCTTAATTTACATTTCAACTTTTTATACTTGGTAAGTTATTTATGTTAAAGAAAAAGCAAAAGAACTTATGCAAGTTTAATCTCAACTCTTTTAATTCATTGATTACTTCTTTTATTTCACTAACCTAAAATTTTTTTACACTAATTAATGGAAATTCAAGAATTAATACCGGGTCAAATTCCAAAATTTCTTTAAAATAATAGATAATTATTTTCTTACAACTTCTATATCTCAATTATATTTTAAAACAATTAAAATTTTAGAAAATTTCAAAACAAATCTGCAGTAGAATTTTCTACAGTGGCCTTTCCCCTTCGAAACTCGAAAATGAAAGTCGATGATGCGGCCGTCATCACCGAAATTATTTTCCAGCGACAGAGAAGAAAGTACAAAATTATTTTCTTCAAAATCCTCTTTAAAATAATTTTTCCGAATTATACTAAATATTTATATAAGAAAATACTTATAAACCAAATCCCTATATCCCATAAATCCATTGAAAACAGATTTTCAAAATCCCGGACTTAAGTTCTAAAATCTCCAATTTGATTTATTATAATTTCAACTTAGCTTCAATTGTTATAAATATTTTCATTTCCTAACACCCAATCTATAGCAACCAAATATATATATATATATATATCTTTATAAATTTTTTTTTTATATATATATAGAAAATATAATAGGCAAAATTACTTCATTCACCTATATTAAAAACAAATATTATGTCGGTCTGTCCTATTAAGTGTTTAGAAATCCCTATTGATGACATAGCGTCCCATGCATCAACCAGAATTTATAAATACAAAGCGGAACAGACTAACACAATATCAAATTTTTTTTATAACACTAACAAGTACGCTCTCTAATATATATACGCTCAGTGACTCCCATAGGATATTTCTACCCTATTAACAAAGAGTCAAACCCCACAAAACCAAGGTTTATCGCTAAACCAAAGCTCCGATACCAACTGTAACATCCCGCCTTTTCGCACACTTTAAACCGACACACATGCCAGTTCAAATCATACGCAAGGGCGGATTGTTATGGGGTAAATAAGAAAACAGAGAAGAAATAAAAACAAAACAGAATCTCACAGCGGAAGGATAAAATATAATAATCAATATACAGTTCATGATAACTGTTTACAAAATATTTATTTTACTTATACAATGAATATCAGAGTTACACATACAAATACAACCAATGCAGCGGAAATTTAGAGTGTGGTGCAATACTATAAATAATATAATACGGATTCTTCGTCTTCGTCCTCCAAAGCTAAAATCTTCGATCCTGAAACGTTCGGACTGACCCGAGCGAATTTGAAAAGACAAAAACACTCGAGTCAGACTAAAAGATCTTATGTGAGTTAAATTAACAGAAATAAATATGAGTACAGTAACTCAAGAGATGTTCGGGATTTACATCTCCTAAGGATCCGTTAAACTATTTACTATGTAGTATATTGCGCTATTATAATAGTGTCTATTTATAAAATAAACTTACTTTTTAATAGCGTTAAGGGGTTACCCATATAGCCCTTAACACAAATAATGCCAATAGTCTATACAGTACCGTAATACCTCCTGATCGGGAAGCTACCAGAGGATACTCCATAGGTACGACACAAATAGAAACTCGTAGTAAAGGCTCGGTATGGTAGGTGACACGGCACAACTAGGCAATGCCAGGGTAGATATACCAATTGCTATCCAGGCTGGTGGAAACGCGTAGCCGCAGTTACCGCCCACCTCGGACTAACTCCCCAAAATCAAAATATAGAAGTGGCCACTGAATCAATCCAAAATCAAAGTATAATATCGAAGAGGAGGGTCCGATCAGAGGAATGACCTCATTGGCCTGAGAATCGCTCCTGTTTTAGCCACCTTATGCCAACTCACGGGAGTCGGGTCCACGTATTTACCTTACAGGAAACGTCGTCACCACCTACTTCATTCTGGAATCTCCACCACGTACACGGTTAGTCAAAGTGGTTTTCGGTATCGACAGAGAGTATGTCCATATCCGATCCCGGTCTCTTTGCCAACCCATCGTTATTATAACACCGCGGTCATTTAAAAATAGCTCATACTTTAAAACCAGAATAAACATTTCTATTTTAAAATCATGAATACGATATCATTTTAAAACCCAAAACAATATGATATCCTTTATCCCAAATATAAACCTTTTCAAAAATCCAAATGCTTTAAAATTTATAACGTCTGAAAGCCAAATATCCTTTCAAAGCATAATATTTCGAAATCCATAATTTAAAACCATAACTTTTAAAACTTGAATGTTTTGGATATTCAACGGTATATGAATTAAAAGGTTTAACTTAAATGTTACTTTGTAAAGAAAATAGTTCTCATGGCTTTACAAATACATTTCTTTATTAAAGTCTAAACCAAAATTTATATTATCTCTCTCAAGTTCCAAAACCACTTCAATTTATTTATATATACGTATATCCATTTTGAGTATCAATATTTCAAACTAAAGTTGGATTTTATTCTTTCAACAGATCAATTGTTCTATTAATTAGTCTTGAATATTCACATAAAATCCATAAATAATAAGACTTCAATTTCTAGTAATAATATATATATATATATATGTATATATTTCCCAATTCAAATTATACTAGAATATTCATTTCAATTTATTTCGGGAAAAATCCAATTATAAATATCATATCTTAAAATTTCCAAACTTAACATTTAAACATATGATATAAATTATTAAACTCCATTTTCTTAATTTTCTTCCATTTTTAATAAAGATTTTTATACACCTTTTAATTTCAAAATTTTCAACTTCATATGTATATATATATGGAAGAAAAATATTTATACAATATAAAATTTAAGATTATTATAAACCGTATTCCATCCAAACCATAGAAATCACATTAAAATAGTTATATATAGACCGCGGTGCCTGTATATAATTTTCTATCCTATGGTCAAGTGATACGAATATTTATCATTTCAATCCGCAATTTAAAAGATATAAAATTTTGCGGTTGTATATCATTTCAAACCGCAATCCCGAATGAAAGGAAATATGCATGATAATTTGCAATTTAATGATATACAATAAAACATCCATCAACATCACCCATCATCCAATCACAATCATCAAACAATATCAATCAATAACAATTTATATTTGATAATATATAACAGGTAATAACTGACAATTTTATTCAGATTAAATTTAACAACTATTAATCTACAGTCTATATTCAGTAATAAATTATATAACTGTTAACTAGCAGTTCATATACAAACAAATAAATTTTAACTGTAAATTTGTACGCAGTAAATTAATTAAATTAACAGTTAAATTAAATAAATGCAATTCAACAGATATGAATAAAATAAACATGCCAAATACTCATAAATAAATTTCTATTCATTTCTAAAATTAATTTAAACAAACATAAAAGCTTCTAGTAGTTGTGAGTGGGTTAAAACACTCACATTTGGAATTTAAATCGAATTTAAATTCAATTTAAACTCAAAATTTTGAGGGGTCTCCAAATCCATCCAAACCAGCGTCAAAACGTCAGAAATTCCAATACGATCCCAGCAAAACAAACCGCGCGTGAATTCGAGCTCGTATGCAAAAGTTATGAAAATTTGAAAAATGGAAAATTCTGGTCCTGGGTCGACTTCGGGTTCGACTTCGGTGCGCCGCCTCAATTCCCCGGTGCCTGCTTGGAGTTTTCGCCAAAACGACCCGGAACGACCCGAGTCATTTTCTTCCTGACCCGAAGTTGCTCTAGGGTTTTCTCCCCTGAAACCCGAAGCGCGACCAGAAGCTGCTGCAGATCCGAATTTTTTTTTTTTTTTAAATTTGAATTTTTTTTTTTGAACTGACTGGATCTAGGGTTAGCCCCCATTGAAGAAGAAGAGAAGCTTGAAGAAAATACGCGCAGATAAATGAAATTAGGCGGAGGCTAGGGCTGAATAGCTGGGTTTATATAGAGGGTTAGAGGTAGAGTAGATAGACCGTAGAATGAACGCGCGGAACAAACTATGGCCCAAAAAGCCCGCTATGCCTCCGGAACCGAATTTCGTAAATCTATATATCCAAATAGGTAATTTAAAATATTCTGAACGCGATGGAAAAAGTTTCACGTCCAAATTTGATCGTATGAAGAAGTTATGCTGAAAACAAAATTTCCAAATTGATTTCAAATTGATTTTATTAAAATTGATTTCAAGGCGTTTCACGCCCGTACGATCAAACGACAAGTCCGATCGATACGAAACTTGAAACCCTATAATAATTCACCGATATGGATCCGATGAAACTGGTTTCGTCGAAATCCGAGTCCGTGGCCAAAATGGCTATTTTTAATATTCATTAAATAAATTAAATAAATTATAAAAAAATCCAAATTTTATATTAAATTCTAAAATTGGCCAAATTTTATTTCTTATATGATTCGTAATCAATTGAAAAGATTTAACAGGCTTAGCTGTGAATTAAAAGTTGACAGTATATTAATTGCAATGTTAATTTCTACACTTTCTTATATTTAAGAATTTTATAAATTATATTCTCAAAACCCATACTTTAGATTTTTAATCTTTATATTCTCAACTTTCACTTAAAATAAAGATGCCATAAACATTAGTTCCTGATTCACATCATTATTCTTTAAGTCTAATTTAAATCTCAATAACGTAGTATTTAACGTTAGAATCCATTTTATTATGCATAAATTACAAATTTTACTGACCCAAATTTTCTTCTTTTCATTCCATATCAATTGTCAATCCTATAAGAAAAATTAACATTAGGTTCATACTTATTACAAATAACTCCAATTTCTTCCAAATAATAATTACATAACTATTAAATATTAAATCCATTTAATTGCAATAAATTCAATTGATTGCAATAAATTTCCAAATAAATTTGGATCTTTATTTGGTTATACAAAAAAAATCCGTTATCACTTACCTAACAAAGTTATTGTTATTACTTAAGATCTCATTGCATCCACATTTTCACATTTTCATTTCCTGGTTTCTTTACTTTATTCTACATAAATTATTATAAATGGGATTTTCTTGGTTACATCTTATTTGTATTTAACATTACTCATTCACCAATTTATTTCACTTTAACTGCGGTAAATTGGCGGATAAATTGAATTTAATTTCCAAAATTTAAATTAACAAGCAACAAGAATAGGTAACACACAATAGTCGTTACGCTAAATTCTAGTCACCTAAATAAGCTTTTATTACCTTACAAAATGGAATAACTTTTAAACTCATAAATGTAATACCAAAACCGTTATAAATCCAATAAATTTCCAAATCGAAGTTTGTACACATTTTACACAACTGTTATGATTTCTCACAGAACGTTGAATTTATTAAATGACCATTTATTTAAAATTTAATTCCCTTAATTGAATCAAATGCTTATAATTTTTACATTCTTACCATTCCTTCCCATTATAAATTCATTAACGGATTTACAAATCTCTATCTTCCAAACATTAAATAACCAAACTGATTACAACCACTGTTCTTATCAAATTTTCATAAATTTGTTCAAATCTATACTCTTTTTCCATATAAATAAATTTTATGTTACTACTAGATTTTTTTATCCACTACAGCCATTAAATTTTTACTATCTACACTTATTACATCTTTGTATTAATGAATCCCATTCAAGTTAATATTTATATTAATATTCACAAATTCAACATTTATATGTTTCTTAAAATTAACTTTCAACCAAATGTGCCAATTTACATTTCATTTCCATTCAATATATATTCATTTTATTCCGTTCATTCGGGTACTGCATTGAAATATATTTATTCTCTAATACTAACGTTATTATCATTAAATTATGATTGGATTCCAAGTTTTTATTCAATACCTTGAACAATAAGTTACATATTAACCAAATCCTTCTTCTACTTAATTCAAATTGGATTATGTTCCAATTCCTATAACCTAGGTCTTGAGTTACCATTGACATAATTAAATTTATCGTTTATTTCAATCTTCATTTATAATTTAAAGTTCTACTAAACTAAATTACAAAACTTATGAACTTTAACAAATTTAATCCACAAATTAAATTTTTCTGATGTTTATGTATTGCAATTAAATTCAGTTATTATTTCATTAATACCATTTTAATCAACTAATTATGACTTATAACCACAAACACAAATTTTCGTTATTTCAATCTATGTCATATAAACATTTTAAATTATTTACCTTTAATTACAGTTACTAGCTAACCCCTACATTTACTCCATTAAAAATCCTAAGACTTCTACTTCAATTTAAATTAGATTAGAAAACATATCAAATTGACTCATTTAATATTATTGAATTTAACGGGTCGTTACATGAAGTGAACCCAAATTTATCTCTAACAGAAAAGGCCCAATTTGAATTGGGCCTTGGGAAATTTTTTGAAGTTGTTTGAAATTAAAAAAAAATTAAATTTAAAAGTTAAATTTAAAATATGATGTATATTGTGAATGTTATAATATAGTTTTCAAAAGTGTTTTGAAAATAATGTCATAATATAATTTACAGAAGTGTTTTGAAAATATAATAAACATATTTCGAAATTTTAATATGAATTGGATTAATAAAATAAATAAATTGGTTAATTAAATGATTAATTAGTTAAACATATATATAAGATATATTATGATATATGTTGCATTGACTTGAATTGTTTAATGCAATGTAAGTGTGTGTGTATACAATAAGAGTTTTCAAAACAAGTATTTAATTAATTTTTTTGATTAAATAAATTAATTAAAAGTTAATTAACAAATAATGAAACACACACACACATACACACACACACACAACATACATATGTATATACACATACACACACACACATACATACAAACATACATACATACATACATACATATATATAATGATATATGTATAAATATAAATGTTATAGTATACATATACAATATAAAATGTTTATTGGTTAAATAAGATTTAATTAATATAATATTATGCATAAGACTATTATAAAAGTTAATTAAATTATAAAAGTTATATAATAATTATAATTCATGAATGATAAATTAAAGGTGGAACATTAAGAATAAATAAACTTATGGGATAAATACACATGTATAATACATATACCGTGATTTTGATGTGTCTAACACTTTAACCATGAAGGTATTTCATAAGAAATACATTACCCATAAATCGGTATCACTTAATATAATATATTAAAGATTATGTATCTTTAATATGAAGTTGTCCTCTACTATTTATATATTAATAAATTACTTGCATGCTTCTTAGTTGTTGAGCATTCCTCAAGTTAGAGATGTTAATATGGTATTATTAAATATAGAATAGATGAGGTAAGATAACTACACATATTTGTTAATCTTTCTTCAAGGTATATGCATTATACTTAGGTCGTCTCAAAATGGTAGGTATAAGTGTTGGAAATGAACTAATCGGAAGTGCATGAAATAGGTAGATTTCAGTTTTTCTCTCTACTTGGATCATATTTGGGCATATGAAGTCTAAATGTATATTAGATCTAATCTAATAAAATTTTAAATAAAATCTTATTTTGTTTAAATTGTTAAAATGTAAATTTAAATTTGATTTAAATTTGTATACATTATAAAAAATGTATCAAGTACATTCGTTTGTTAATTTAAATTTATATATATTATAAGAAATGTATCAAATACATTTGTTTATGTAAACTGCAAGTGCAATCTATAAGTAATGTATATATGTATAAATGAATTTAGAGAAAGAAACCTTTTGTTCCCCACTCTTAACCTATAATGTCAACTAAGGAAAGATATGGCAATATATGTATAAAGAGAAACCTTTCATTGCACTCTCTATTTAACTGCAATAATTGATATATTAAACGACATTTATAAATTATTAACTATATTTACACATGCCTTTCTTATCCAAGTTTTTAACTAATGAAATATATGAGTAAATCTACGATATATACATATACATACACACACACACACATATATATATATATATTGAAAACTATTAGTCATTTTAAATAATTTTCAAAATTCACATTAACAAAAGTGATTTCAATTAAAGTTAGACAACAAAAGGTTACATTATTGCATAAAATTATCTGAAATTTTTTAATTTAACTATACATGTACATTTCCATATATATGATTATTATAGTTTAATAATTTAGATCTAAAATAACATATATTTTGCAAAATTATAGCATACGACTCATGTATATATACATATACAAATAAGTTTGATTTTAAGGTTAACGATTTTGATTAAACTTTTAATTTAGGAATGAAACTGGAGTTTAGAATTTTACATAAACCTTTAAATTTAGAAAATCATAAAGAATTAGAATTTTCACTAAAGTTTATTCATTAATTTTAAATCAAGTATTTTAAACAATGATTGAAACATTTACATTAAGTATTTACCATCTAAATTAACGGTTAATTTCAAAGAATAATAAATAATCTAATTTATACAATACATTTTCATTTATGTAAAAGTTATATAACTCCAAACGCTCTCATTCAAAATTAACTTTCAATTTCCTAAAATTTCCAAAATAAATAAAAGAATTTGACAAAATGGACATGTGTAGTTTATGATAAGAACTTACAAACCTAAACAATACAGAGAATAATAACTAGTTATAAAAAATAATATAGGATCCAAAACATATCAATTTAGCATGAACAATATTATAAAGAGATGATGAACAAAAATAGATCCGACCCAAAATAATACAATAAACATATTTTAATCAAAATTGACACATGGGAGGTTTAATTTACATGTGGCAAGATGAAAAATTAAAACATAAGGTAAATCATACAAAGTCTAATTATATCAATCATATAAATACATAGATGAATTTAAATTATAGAATTACCTTTGGACATGGCCAATAAATCACACCTTGAATGTATGAATAACTCCTAGATCAAATTGAATCATCATTAGAAGTTGCAATGATCTGGAGAACCACCTTTTTACTTATTTCATTTGATGCTTGAATTGTTTAGACAGTTTTTGTCATTCATAAAGACCTGAATTTTTAGCCATTAGGAATGGATGAGGAGGGCAAGAGAAAAAGAAAACACTTTTTGTTGGGAAGAATGATTCTCTGTTGCAAATGAATTAATGGATATGTTTTAATTGAAAGAATGAAACTTTTCGTATTCTTTTAGTTAAAACATCCCTAATTATTAGTGACGACTTGGATTTTTAACGTGTGTTAATTCGGTGATTAACCGAACCAAAATCATTAGAATACTAATTTTATAAGACGAACAAATAAAATTATAATAATTAGATATCTAGATATACATAAATAGATTTGAAAACTATAATAAATATTGAGTTATAGAATCCCTGGATATGAAAATCTCATAGAAAATAAATAATAAACTCCATCGTTTAAATTAAGATAAAATAACCATAACTACAAATACATACAAATATATATATATATATATATATATATATATATATATATATATATAAATATACTTACAAACTTTATGAAGTTTGAAAACACACACACACATATATATATAAGTATATAAATATACAAGTATATGAATGTGTGCTTATATGAAACAATATAAGAAAGTTTGTGTAAATGTGAATATATATATACACAAAATAAAGTAATGAATATACGGGAATAGGTATAAGTATAAATGTATGTAATATGATGACAATATACCAGTAAATGTATATATATGGTGATAGAGCAAGTATTATAGGATCAAATACATAACTACATATATATATACATACAAAAAGAAACATATATATATAATTCATATAAAAGTTCTTGTAAACACATAGGTAGACAAGCATTAAATTATAGCATACAAAACATAAACATTAAGTCTCATAAAGGTCAAATTCATTCAAAAATCAAATCAAGTCGACAATTTTTCAAAATCAAAAGAACAAAAAGCCTGCAGCATGGAAGCATCATCCACCATATGTGCATGCTAGGAATCTATGCTTACTGACCTTCAATTTCCCTTATATCTCCATGTATACACTGTCTATGTTTTAAAATTCACGTTTACTTGCTAACACCTAAATATATATATATATATATATATATATATATATAATGTAAAAGTCTGAAACAAATCTCAGCCTTATGTTGCAAGGTTCCTTCCCTCCTATAAATGACCTAGCCTTGCCTTATCCATTTTGATCACATATCAAAAAAAATTGTTAAATGAAAAACAAAGTACTATTCTGCCACTAAGCGAAATATAATAAAAATCAAGGCAACTCAAGTCAGGGAAGATCATAATCCAAGTAGCAGCAGTTTTCAAAATGTTGATCTGTTCAAAAGAAAAGAATGGAAGGTGAGTATTCCAACCTGGTTCCCTCTGTTTATTTTTGAAATACATGTGAGTAAAACATTTAAAGGTAAAATCTTTTGGTGCTAATATATTTGGATGATGTAAGTATGTTTTTTTGCATGGATGTTCAAATTTGAATCTGGATTAAAAAAAACTGCTAAGTTTTTTTGGAAATGCCTGTATATGCAAGAATGTAGTTCTCTCTTAAATTTCTGGTTCAGGAATAATTAGAAATTTTTTATCATCCAAATTAATATCTATTAGCCTTTGATCATTGAAAGGAAATGGATTGTAACAGTGAAATCTGGTTTTAAAGAATAAAATAAAGTATTTATATTTAACAAATATCCTGTAAATTTAAGATTTACAGTATAATCAAAAGTTAATTGAAATTCAATATCAATAATTTCATCTCTAGATTATGGGACCTGATTCGCCTAAGGGAATCATGAATTTTAAAGTAAATTTTGTAATTTTTAAACGAGTATTTGATGTGAATTCGATTTTTTTTTGAATTTGGGTTTCTGATCAATTGCCGTTGATCGGCGATAATTGGATGCTCAGAAATTGGCATAGAGATGGCTGGGGTATGATGGATCTCAGGAAAAATATAGGGATATTTTTCTAATGGCTGTGGTGGCCATGAGGCGGTGATGTAAGGTTGTTGATGGAATTTTATCGATGAATTCCAGAAGCCCATGCGTCATCGGGAGAGAATCGCGCTTGATCGAGTTGAGGGGGACTCTTGCTGGAAGCCTAGGCGGAGGTCCAGACAGAGGATTGTGAACTCTGGAGGACAGTGGGGGATGAAATTGGATGATGGATGATCGGAGTTTTTGCTGAATGGGTTCTTGATCGTTTTTTTGTTTCGCGGGTGATTGGATTTCTGGGTGATGATTTGAGTTGTGGTCATCGCCAGCGACTTGTCTGGGGTCTCAGAGTTGATCGGACGGCGGTGGGTTGTTGTACATGCGCACGAAGAAATGGGTGTGCATATCAGAGCAGATCTAGGTGAAAAATAAGAAGATGGGAAAAAGGTAAGAAGAATTAGTGAGGGAAGAACGAGAATTGGATCAAGACGAGCTCGAAATCGGTCACGTGTGACTCGAAGGGAGTGACGTGAGTTTGCTCGGTTGGCTCAGGTTTTACTTTAGAGAGATATTAATCGAGTTTCCAAAATAATTTATTACAAAAGATTTCAAACAATAATTTGAATTTAAATTGTTTGTTTGGGAAATATTTACATATTTGTTAGTTAATTAAGATAAGTAAGTCAAATGTTTTGAGTGATTTCTAGTATTTAATTAATTGGATTCAAATGATATAAATAAGTAAGTAATTGAGGTTTAGAGGTTGATCTTTAAATAATTAAGATGGTTAATTAAAGGATAAGTTAATAGACGGATTAATTAAGAGAAGTATTTAAAGAAAATTACTTAATTTGGGATAATTAAGTAAGTAAATTAAGAATTCATTGCTTAAAGGATTGATAAATTTAGGAGGTTAATTAAGGATTAGTTAATAAATGAGTGTGATTAATTAAAAGATAATTAATCAATGCGTGTAATCATAGGATAATTAATTTGAGTAATTAATTAAGAATAATGTAATTAATGTAGATGGGTGGAAGTTAAATTAATCTGGATAATTAATTTAAGGCTAATTACTTAATGAATTTAAAGAGGATAATTAAGGGATGAAAATAAATGGTTTATAATAAATTAATGTTAACGTAAGCAGGATTAAAAGTGATTAAAGAAATAAATTTAAATTAATTGGAATGGTGGGGCTGATTAATCTTGCTTATGAATGATTGAATGATATTGTATGCCTTGGATTATTTGATATTCTGATATGAAATGTTTTGCGATCTGATTAGGTTGAACGGTGTTAACGTAGTTATCTTTCGAGATGAACTACTATGTAAAGTAACATCCTGTATTAAAAATGGAATTGGATTCCACTTGAATAACTTGGGTTAAGATAACATGGGAATCGAAGAGAACGGGTTGGGTATCAATAAATACCCGAAACCACTTCGATTTGAAATCTTCTATAATTCTTTGTAGATTTGATATGTGTAATCAATAGGCTGGGATTAAATAGTTTAAGTGAACCGGATAGTTTGAAAACTAAGTAAGGGTACTTAGGAATCGGTTGAGTGTTGACTATAATAAGTGTTGAGCATATAAAGTAATGTACACGTAGTGAAGTACGAGTTACCCTGGGTTTTATTTTGTGGTTTGAACCAAGTATTTCAAATTTGCATGTGTTTACTTAGCTGGATTCCAGCCTGACCTAGGTGTTACTTTGATGTAATGCTCGGGTTAAACCAAGTATTACAGATTTCCAAGTAAGGACGTTTTGGAGCTCAAGAGGCGAGCTGGATGACAGGGACATATGGAGTGTTCCGCTGTGTTATATTATTATTTATCTGGGACAAGTTATATTTAACTGTCCAGTGATTGTATAAATGTTGTAGCTCTGATGTATTAAAATGTAATTGACTGATTCAGTTTCCTTTGTAAACTGTTATTTTATGTGATATTATATTTTGATCTGCTGCGAATGTGAGAATCTGTGTTTCTTTCCTGTTTCTTCTTCTATCTCTTTTCTTTCTTTCATAACTATCTGGAATTTTCGAGATCGAAATTTTCGGGTCGTTACATTTGGTATCAGAGCCGAAGGTTAAGCGAGAACCTTGGCTCTGGTGGGAGCACTCATTAAGGATAGGGTCAATAGTACCCTAGAATGAGTTGAGTGTGATATATATGAAAGCTTATTTGTTATTTTCTTATATAAAGATTTCAAATGATTTTATATAAGATTATAGTTTGATATATAACGCAATATTTCATTCAAATAAATATTAAGTTAATTGGTTGTTAAACCATTAGAATTAAATAGAAATAATGAGAACTAAATGGCAACAGAAATACAATCAAACTGAAATTGAATGAAGATAAGTTTAAAATGAATTCAAACTGAAATTAAAATCTTAAATTTGGAGAAGAGTTTTTCAATATAAGATAATAGTGAATTGGTTTCCAGTTGTAATAACCTTGGTTAATGAAAGGTTTTAAGGAAGTAAACTTAGTTGAGTATAACTTGTGAATTAAACAGGGTTTTAAATTGTGAAGTTAAAAAAAATACTAAGTCTAGAAACATTTGATTTGTTTCAAAATGTTAAAAGAAATTTGTTTGGAATCAAAAAAAATCAAGGGTGGTTTAAAACTTAAGGTATAACTTGGTAAGCAAGTTGGTATATAAGTTGAAATTCTCCTAATTAAGTCTTATTTATAGGTTAGGAAGTCCCTCTAGAATTCAGTCTTTGAGAGAGATGACTAAGAGTGAAGAATGGAAGGTTAGACGCAGAGAGCAAAGAGCAGCTGCACGTAGGGATCGAGAAGAAGAAATTCAAGAGTATGAAAAATATGTTAAGGAAAGGGCTGAACCAGGACCTTATGATAATGTCACCTGCTACAGATGTTTCAATAAGGGTCATTACGCAGCCAAGTGCAGTAAAACAATGGAGGAATTGAAGGGTACATTCCATCAGTTTCGCTCTGAGATCTTGTGCTTTAAGTGTCATAAGAAAGGACACTTCCTAAATAATTGCCCTAAAGTGAGGAAGGCGAAGCGTAAACCAGTTGAACTGGCGAATGAGTCGACTATTTTCTATCATTGTAAGAAGACGAGACACATTGCTAAGAATTGTTTCGAGAGGCAGAAGAGGAGTAAAGCTGTGGAACATATTCCAGATTGATGACAGGGTAAAAAATTTTTGTGGTAAATGTTATAAGTGGGGATACCCTGTTGAGAAGTGTATGTTTGGGCTTTTCCCTTTGGAAGGAAGTCCATAGAAAGGATTCTTGTAAGAATATTAGGGCTCTGTTCTTTCCAAACCTCTAGGTAATAGAAAGACATCTAGATTTGTGACTTTTGTAAGACTCTTATTTTGGATAAATGTATGTAATGTATGAACTACTAGTATGTAGTCAATTAATGTATGTGATATTTTGTAGTAGTGCAACCTAATATAAAATTTTCTTTATCTATTGAGAATTGGACTCAGAATTAATTTTTTTAAAGATTTGGATTATTGATTTAAAAATAAAGATTAATCTAATTTTAGGGGTTAAATCAACATTTGGAAATTTAGCTCGAATTTATATAATTCGAGATGGGTTAAATTTGAAATCTAGATTTCATTAGTTCAAGTTGGATTTAGTTTGAATTTATTAGAATTGAAGATGGATAAGTATAAAATTCAAAATGAAACTTTGGATTGGATTAATTTGAAATAAAATCGAAGATTTAATGAGTTCAAATTCAAATGGGAATTGGGACTAATTCATAGAAATTGAAATAATTTGAAATTGAAGTGTATTCAATTTGGAATTAGTCTAAACTAATTTGAATAATTTGGAATTGTAGTTAAAGTGATTATGTTTAAATCAAATGGAATTTGATTTGAATTTGGAGAAATTGAGGTTAATTCAACTTGAATTGGGGATAAATCAAGTTTAAGGGAAATTGAAGTTATTCAAATTTGAATTGAGTCAATTTAAATGGAAGCGGAAATTTAAATTGAGTTGATAGGGAATTAAACAGTTTGGCTCTTGACTATTTTTAAATAAATCATTTTGAGATAAATTGTTTTAAATCTATTTTCCTAACTATTTATTATACAACTTTATTTTTAAATTCCAAAACTATCTTATATTTATTTAACAACTACTTTCGGAACTATTTAACTATTTTACAACTATTTTGCAATTATTTTACTATTTTTCAACTATTTTACAATTACTTGACTATTTTACAACTATTTTACAAACTAATAATTATTTTTCAATTATTTATCATATTTTTAAAATTTTCAAGCTATTTTCTAAATATAAAATGGTCGGAGTTCAAACTGTTATTGATTAAATACCCAACTGAGATAAGAATTGAAGTGATAATCCAAATGGGGATTAAGGCAAATGTAAATGGGTGAGTAAAATCAAAGTGAGGGTGAATAGAAGGGAATTGATTTAACTGATAATCAATGAAGATAAGTACGTAGGATGTCCGTAAACTATTCTATTTGCATAGTGATTTGGTCCAGATTCAAGCATAGAATTTCGAGATAGTTTATCGATTTGAGTTGGGATTTTTCACTCGATTTTCGACAGCGAACCTGGATATGGATTGTTGATTGGTTCTGGATATTCTCTATCATATTTATGGCTATGCGAGGAGAATGATGGTTTCTTATTAAGAAACCAGATCTGTGTCCGCACTAGGAAGTCAGTGGACGATAATAGTTCGGAAGTGAAGTTGTGTGATCGAGTGAGCGATCAGATTGATATTGCATACAGATGATATGTGTACGTCGTATGGGGTTGAATGAAACTGATATTGGAAAGTTCTATGATACAAGTGACTTTATAAAGTAATCAAATTTGAATATTTGATTTTGAATAATATCTTTATTATATAAGATAAATCTCCCCTTGTTGAATCTATTGCCAGAAGAAAAGGGTTTTTGGAAATATTTGAAGTACAAAAGGGGTTTTATACAAGTTTGAAATGATCAAAAATTATTCAAGGTTATATATATATATATATAAAGGATCTTATGAGGATTTTGGAAAAAAGTTTTGGGAACCTTTGGATTTGGAAAGGCTTTTGATTTTTGGGTTTAGGCTTGAGAATTATCGATTTGGGATAATCGATTTTGTGTAAAGGAGCTTTGTATGAGATCATACTAGGTGTATGATTTGGAAGATACTATATGTGTATAGTATAAAGTGTTTTGAAAATGGCTCTGGAGAAAAAGGCGCTCCCTTGAAATGAACTTCTCAGGAGTGCCACAGGGTGGTACTGCCTTGAAACCTAAGGGGAGTTCTAAAATTGATCATGTGAGGAGTCCGGACAAAACTAGTTCTTGAGGATTATGTGTAGTGTGTAGCGAAAGTCGAGGGCGCTGATGCCTACAGAGGCATTTGAGTTATGCTATGACGATAGTTTAACTCAATGTCACTGCGATCTACTGCAGACTATAGTGAAAGTCCTGTGTGCTGCTGAGAGCCAACAGTCTGCGTTTGATTTTATATCAGTAGACTGCGACCTATGGTAACATAGCGAAAGTCGTGTGTGCCGTTGAGAGCCAACAGCCTACGTTTGATTTTATATCAGTAGACTGCGACCTATGTGTGAGTGAAGAAGTTTCATTTTGGCTGCGAAAATCGAGGGCGCCAATGCCTACAGTTACATGGACTTTTGCTGTGATGGCAACGTAACCCTGGAATGTAACTTCGATCTGTTGTGGGCTCCATGGCGTAATCGAGGGGCGCAGACTGCCTACAGTTACATGGACTTTTGCTGCAATGGCAATGTAACCCAGGATGTAACTGCAACCATGGATGGCGGTGATGATTTCCAGAGCATTCTCACCAAGGATATTTCCTCTATTTTCAAAAACTGTTTTCTATATTTTCAATAAAATTATTTTTCAAAGTATTTTCACTGGATGTAGAAAATGGGTCTGCCAAGCACTTATAGATCAGTCGTACGCCTGATCAACGTATGACCGAATCTCTGTGAGAACGAGGATGGACTTGTCAAAACATTGATCTATAAAGGTATTTTTATAAAAACTATTTTAGTAATATTATATTGTAACAGCCCTAGTTTTTAACTAGCATTTATTTCTTTTATTTATTTAAAACCTTGAAATTTATTTTAATATACTTATTTTAATTAATATTTTTAATTGGTTTAAATCATTTCCCAAATTGCTAAGAATAAATGAAAGTTTCTGAAATTTTTAACCGTGTTAAAGGATAACTCCAAATTGGGGTTTTAATAAAAATTGAATTTTGTATAGTAAGGTTTATTTATGAATTCGTAGAAATAATAATAAGTAAATACGAAGAATGAAGACGAATAAGATTTTAGTTAGGTTATAACTTTTAAGAATTCAGTGTATTTATAGACTGCTAAATTTCGCTCTTAAAAGGGTATGATATTTAATGGTATAAAATAACGGATATAATAGAGAAACGTATTAATTTAAAAGCGTGACTTTGGGGGTATATTATTGCGTGGATTCTACGCATTTTAAAATTCATACCGAAATATGTATATATGAGTAAATAAAATCAGTAGAGGATTTCTATAGCCAATGTTACATTTTCATAGCCTTCATTGGTTTTTAAGTTTGGTATAAAATCTTTGCCAATTGTATTTTGATGTTTCTTTATAAATCAACAGCAATTAATTTATTTGCTTATTCTTGTGCCTAAATTTTTGCAAGATTCTTTTTGTTTAAAAATTATATATATATATATATATATATATATATATATATATAAAGCACGTTTGAAGTAATGCAGTGGGTAAAACATTTATTTCCTTAATATTTGCTTGACCGTTTCTCCACCTTAGATTTCCCTTATAATTCATGAACAAAATCAAATAGGATCTCATGCAAATTTACATTCACCTTTAATCTCGCTCGTCCTTCCCTTATAATAACGCGCTAAATTTCAATTTATATTTCTTGCCATTTACACTTGATTATGCATGCCGTTTTATTTCCCCTCAGTTAGTAACGCAAGATTTATTTTCTGCTAAATTATGTAACGTATAAAATATTTTTCCATATTGCATTTATTGAAATTAAAGCCTTATCCATATATTACAAAAAAAAAAAAAATCTTACTTGCCTTTAGAAACATATTACTTAAACTCAAAGAATTAAACCATGCAATTCCCTGTTCATTCGAAAATAGTGTCTACCTATTTTGTTCCCAAAAATTTTGTAACCTTCAGCTGGTTTTAATATTTCTTAACCAGTTTACCTCCTTGATTTATGCAACCGTAATTCAAGTGATAAAACCCACGCATCCTTTTATTATGCATTGACATCATTTATTTCAAGATCCACTTGCCGTTTTACTTTTCGAAAGAAAGTTATTGCTTACCTTTTTCTTTTCCATTGATCTCCGCATGCAAAAATCTTGCAACTCACTGCTAAATTAGCTGCTTCCAACTTTTGGGTCTTTCCCTGTAATTCAACGCATGCTTCTTGTAATAAACATTTAAGGAAAGCAAAATTTATTTCTTACCTGTAGAGAAAAATTTACTTAATCTCAAAAAAATAAATCATGCAGCTTCCTATTTTATAACACGCTCAAACAAAAAGGATAAAATCAACGCATTCAAACTTTTTAAATTTGGTACAAAATATGGGCGTTTCTTTTTAAATCAATGCCATCTATTCATCACTTTCCGTTTTCTCTACATATTGATTTGCAAACAAACGATTCCTTGACCATAAAATTCGCATGCTTTGATTTCGCATCTTAGTTTTTCCTTGCGTACAAAGCAACGAAAATATATAGCTCCTAAAAACTATGCGCGTCCCTAGATTTGCCGTTTATAGGCAAATAAGATTTCTTGCAAAAAAATATAGCATGCAACTAATATTTAGTATAAAATCTTTTATTGAAGTAGCATCCAAGCAAATAAATATCATTGCCGTTTCTTAAATATCATTAGTTAGTTCTTCCCATTTATAAGCACGTCCAGATTTCTAATTCCAAGGGCAAGAATAAATTGATTACCATTTTCTTAATTTCAATCAAAGGAATTAAATACTTTCCTAAATACCGCAAGTTTATCTCCACAATTCTAGTGCACGTACGCAAGTAAATGAGAGAAGAAAATTTGAAAAAAATGTCTACTTGTCGTTTTTTTTAAATTTCAATCAAAACAAATTGATTTCATGCCTATCTAAATTCACGCAACCCGTCCCTTATATAAACCAAAACCCACACCACAAATTCATTCATGAAAAATTTCTTCATTTTTTTTTCTCCGGTTGCTTGCGTGCAAAGCTTCATCAGGTATGGCCTATGTTTATATTTTTCCTTCTTCCTCCTTTGCTTTCTTCTTCTTATTTCCTTTTCTTGTTCACGCAAAGGCTTAAAACTCCACCACCTTAGGCTATGACTCCTCCTTTACCACTAGATCCTTACCCTCCTCTTTTACCACTAATGTCAGCCTCTCCTCCAAATAAATTGCATGAAATTTTTTCATAAACTGATAACTAAAGTTTTATGTCATCTAGCCGTCCTTAAAGATTTTCAATAGTGAATTTGACCAATTTATTTTAGAAATAAAATTTAAACTTTACCCAAAATATAATAGAGTAAAAAAATATATATATGTGAATGGAGGAGAAAGTACGCGTGTGGGTCATAAATGTCCAAACTAGGTTGCAAATTCACTTTGTATTTTGAAGTATGAAAACACAGTGAGGCGAGCATGTAGTTGGATTTTGTAATAAGCTAGGGTTGCAACAGTAGTTAGAGAAGGAAATTTTTTTTAATAATAATAGTTGAATAAGCAAATATAAGAATCGGCTGTAGGAGGGTTTTTGTACTAGTGAAGAAGTGTTCATTTAATTAGTATTGTGAGTGTATATGTATTATCAACGTTATGCGTATAAAATTCTTTTATGATGCCGAGAAATTAGATTAAGATTTTAAGTGTTTTCGCCACTTGTAGAAAAAAAAGGGTGAAAGTAAGTAACGTGCAATTTTGAACCGAACCATGAGAACGTAGTCTAGCTGTGTGGTGGAGTGGTCGAGTCAAGTGAATTCCATTCGTTCTAGTTGTTTCGAAAATTTTGCTTTGACCATAATTTTTAAAGTCGCGTATTTGGTTTATTTGGATCTTGTTATAGTTTTGAATCAAGACGTTGCATCCGCAGAAATCTGATCGTGTCGTTTGTATGTTTCTTTATCAAGTGATACAATTGTTTGAATCTATTTTTCTACAGCTTTAAGGTGAGTATTTCTCACCAGACAAACATACCTATATTTCTGTGAATTATCGCAAGTGTATTTGTAAATTATTTATTAAATGTCATTTGTCTGTAATATAACGTATGATGTTAAACCCCATTTTAAATTGACACCTCGTCAGTTGTTTATCTGTTGTAATATAGTTGCAGTTATATTATTTAATGCTTATTTACTGTTAAATCATCACTGCAAGTTCCCTGTAAATTAAGATCGTTATAGGCCGAAATGATAGGCCTGAACGACAATTATTATCCATATATTTATTTAATTGTTTAAATTTGATTTGTTAACTTGGGATTGCGGGTTTGAAATGATAGAACCCGGGGTTTTGTAAATTACGGATTGAAATGATATAAATCCGTATCACTTGACCTAGGCTAGAAAACTATATACAGACCCGTGGTTTATATAATGTTTTTCTGAAATATTTTAAATTTATTTTAAAATGGAAGTTTATAATATTCTGGTTTAAATATATTTAAAGGATTTTTATAAGATTTATAATGATTTTGAATGAGTTAAAAATGTTAAATAAATAAATAAATGTTTAAATAAATTTTGGAATATAACTTATTTTGGGAATTTCCGAATTTTGTTAAAAATAAGGTTTCAGTTAAGTAAATAATTGATAAAAAGTTATATTTGGGAATTTAAAACTTGATGGTTAAGTTAATAGTCTATTACAGCACTTAAATGCTGTCTTTTATAAACGAACTGTTTTAACCTATAGACTTTAGGTAGCATTTCATAAGTGCTACAGAAACTGGGATTTTGATTATTTAAAAATAAATTTATGGAAATAATCTTTGGGGAAATGGGTTTAAATTTTGGAAGTTACTATATAATTAATAAAATAAGGAATTGACTTTGAATGGTTTTAAATGGAAGAATTTAATTTTAAAAAGGTGAGAAAAAGGCAATCAATTCCTAAATAAATTGAATAGATTTAAATGGTATATTATAAAATGACCAATGTTTAAAAACAATATTTTGATATTTTAGTATTTGAAATATATTTTGATTTGTAAAGTATAAATACCATTTTAAAAGCTGTAACCACGGATTATAATAACGTTTGGTTGTTAAAGAGACCGGGATCGGATATCTGGCATACTCTCTGTCGATACCGAAAACCACTTTACCAACCGTGTACGCGGTGGAGATTCCAGAATGAAGTAGGATGGTGGCGGCGTTTCCTGTAAGGTAAATACGTGGACCCGACTCCCGTGAGTTGGCATAAGGTGGCTAAAACAGGAGCGATCGACGGATTAATGAGGTAGCACCTCTGATCGGACGCACTTCTCCGTATGCCATTCTATTAATTTTGTGATTGTTTTGGTGCGCACCTTTGATTTGGGAGTGTTGTTCGAGGTGGGCGGTAGCTGCGGCTACGCGTTTCCATCGGTCCGGAAGCGTAATTGGTATATCTACCCTGGCATTGCCTAGTTGTGCCGTGTCACCTACCATAGCGAGCCTTGTACGAGTTTGTTTTTCTCCCATAGCCCGTGTGGTATCCTCTGGTGGCTTCCCGATCAGGAGGGACTATGATATTGGATGGACTACTGGGACTATTACGTGTTAAGGTGGAAAATGTAAAGCCTTAATGCTATTTAAAAATAAGTTTATTTTACTAATAGACATTATTATAATAGCGAATATTACTACATAGTAAATAGTTTAACGGATCCTTAGAGGATGGGCGGTCCCAAGCATCCTTTAAGTTACTTGCTCTATATTACAGTACACTTGAATTAGCTTACACTATATAAGTATGTATGTCCAGACTTGAGTGTTTATGTTTTATTTACGCTCGGGTCAGCCTGAGTTGCAATTCAGCTTTCTTTCTGGAGCTAGGACTTCTGTAGATCTTTCAAGCTACCGGCAAAACTTCAGCCCGTTATCTTATTTTGAAATCAAGACTAGTGGATATTTGGATTTTTCTATTTGATGACTTAAACTATATTTGAGATTAAAGTCTATGTAATTTTTTTTTCTGATACTGTTTATAAGTGGCTTCATGAACCACTAAGTATTTTTAAATTCCGCTGCGAGATTTTTGATATCTGTGTCTGTGATTCTGTGATTTATTTACTGCATATTCTGAGTTTTGCCAAAAATTTATTTACGACACGGTATTTTGAACAATTCAAGTCCGACATGTGCGGATGCGAATGGTTGAAAATATCGGGCCGTTACATATATAGTTTTTTAAAGTATTTTAAAAATGATCAAAGAAATTTATTTGATTTTAAGCATTTTAATAATTCTGGCTTCGTTCCTTTTCGCGTACGAAAAGTTCTAAAGGGAGGAGGAATGCGACGACCCGAATTTTTAACGTGTGTCAATTGGGTGATTAATCGAACCAAAATCATTGGAATACTAATTTTATAAGACGAACAAATAAAATTCTAATAATTAAAATATCTAGATATACATAAATTATTTGAAAACTATAATAAATATTGAGTCATAGAATCCTGGATATGAAAATCTCATAGAAAATAAATAATAAACTCCATCGTTCAAATTAAGATAAAATAACCATAACTACAAACACATACGAATATATATAGATAAATATACTTACAAACTTTATGACGTTTGAAAACACAGATATATATAAGTATATAAATATACAAGTATATGAATGCGTGTTATATGAAACAATATAATAAAGTTTATGTAAATGTGAATATATTTATATACACACACAATAAAGTAATGAATATATGGGAATAGGTATAAGTATAAATGTATGTAATATGATGACAATATACAAGTAAATGAATATATATGGTGATAATGCAAGTATTATAGGATCAAATACATAACTACATATATATATATATATATACATACAAAAAGAAACACACACACACACACAGATATATATATATATATATATATCTAATTCATATAAAAGTTCTTGTAAACACATAGGGAGACAAGCATTAAATTATAGCATACAAAACAAAACATCAAGTCCCATAAAGGTCAAATTCATTCAAAAATCAAATCTAGTCGAACATTTTTCCAAATCAAAAGAAAAGAAAGCATGCATCATGGAAGCATTAGCCACCCTATGTGCATGCTAGGAATCTATGCTCACTGACCTTCCATGTAACGACCCTGGATTTTTGGCCCCGTTTATTTTAATAAATATTTAATCTAAATTAAATGAAATGTAAATTGACCATATTAAAATTATTATGATTTGGGAATACTACCAATTTATTTATTTAAAATTTATTTTTAAAGGGAATTGGACTTTGGAAATTTAAAATAAAACCTCCTAAGATTATTTAAAGTTAAATTTATCTTGTGTATTTAAGGAAATTATTTTTCCTTTTATAAACATATAATGAAATATATAGAAAATAATGTTCAAAAATAAAATCTAAGCTTGTTAATATAAAATATAAAATACAAATAGATGAAAATGTTCAATATACAATATTAATATTAATATAAGTCAAAATTAAATATAAATAAATAAGTAAACACATCAATCTATTTAAATCAAAATTAAATATAAATCAAAACAAGAAATAACTACTTACAATATCAATTTAAATTTGCAAGACCATAGAAAATATATAATATAATAAGTATAAAATGTAACTAAATCATATTGGACATAATTTAAATGTTGATAGTTAAAGATGAAATATAAATATAGATGTAAATAAATTATATTACATTATGCAAGCTTGGAAATAACTTAAAACATTTTAAGTTAGAATGAAAATATAAGAAAAACAAAGATTTAATCATTTTGATAACATACAACATAACTTTAAAACAAAGAAGTCAGTAAGCAAAATAAAGTGTAAACACAACACATATGTGTATAGAGTTCAAACTAGAGGGTAATATAACAAGTAATATAATAACAAAATAAAATATCTTCATAATCAAAGTATCTTCATTCATAAGCCAACATGTACCTGCAAGCTGTACACTTGTACAGTATAAACATGTAAATAATTATGCAAACATATGAGGAATCAAAGCATTAATTATCATCAACTCAGCCACCCTTGTTGTTCAAAACAAATACTACAAATCTTTCTTTGCAGTAATGAAAGTCTGTCTATATCAGAGTAAATAATAGCTACACCAGAAAGCACCTCTCTTCATTCACCTGCTATTTCTTTTATATATATACAAACATCTTTCTTTGGTTCGTTCAGAAAAAGATATTAGTAAACCTGAAAACAAAAAGAGGAAAAATTTAGTAGCATCTTGCTTTTGAAGACCCATTGAAGTTCAAACAAAGAACTGATCCAAGTTTGCAGTTTTTTTAGATTTCAGTTTCAAGCAACTAGATTCACAGATCATTCAGGTGAGTAAACTAAATTCCTAAAACTTAAAGGTAAACCAAATACTTATGATGATATTATGATCTTGTGATATATGTGTACTTTGACATATGATTCTGTAAGTTGTATATAGTTCTCTGTTAAGTGGATACAGGATAAAATTTGGATCAAACTTAAGGTCAATTGATGCTAAACCATATTAGGAATTAAATTACCAACCAAACTAGATATTGAAGTTAAAACCAAGTTTGTAAACTAGTTCAAACATCTCTGTAAAGTATGATGTTGTAACATAGTTCATAGTGAATCAAGAAATTTATTGATAAATTCATGTGTTACAAGAAGTTGATTCAAGATTTTATTTGAAATCCTTAATGGAATTGATGATTTTTAAAACGAAAATAAAGATTTTTAGGTTTGTAATTAAGGTGCAGTTTGGTTACGAACAAAATTTACATTTTTGTCAATTGCAGGTTGTCAATCCAATTTAAGATATTGGAATTTGAACTGAAGTAAGTATTAACATTAAGGATCATGAGAAAATTATCAGAAGATTTTTCGAATGTATAAATTAAACAAACGAACTTAAATTAGGGTTTAGTTCGAGTTTCAGGTCCTGTTTATAAATGAGGCGTGTGGGACTTCTTCATGCGACCGAGTGTTACGAATTCATGGTGGAAGATGGGTTGTCGCATCATCGTGGTGTGGCAGAAGTTTTGAGGTCTCCGGTGGTTGGGGTTGGAAGATTTCGGTGATTTTAGGTTGAGCGTTCGAACTTGAGTTCATGTTTCAGGTGATATTTTGATTTCGACTCTTTGTCGAAATTCTGGGTTTCGATCTTGGGGGAGGAGTGAAATTGTGGTTTGTAGGCGCTGGCGAAGGGCGCCGAAGATGCGTCGAACCACCGTGCACGTGCACGGTGGCGATGGAGGTGGGTTTTTTTTTTGTATTTCGGTTGTCGTGGGTGTGCTTCGTGTCGTGTTTGGGTTTTCTCCGGTAGTTCCCTCGAGTTCGAACCCTGGTGCGCTTGCGAGATCGAGTATCTGCAGTTTGAATTTTTATTTTACTTAAGTTTTAAAACTTAAATGCCTGTAGAAATGGATAATAGAAGGAAGGAAGAAGAAGGAGTACGGGGAAGGTCTCAGTAATATAGGGGGGTTTACTCGAAGTTGCACCCGAGTAAGAGTAGGGTAGTTCTTGGGTTCAGTGGGAAAGGCTCGGGTCTATTGATTTGGATCTGCTGTTTTTAAATATAAACAAGTGGAAATGTTTAACACAATTAAGTTAAAATTTAATACTAGTTTAATTTTGGAATTAATGTTTCACAATGTTTTTTTTATTTATTCTTAATCGCTATTTTAAATAAGGAATTAATTTGAATTAGGTATTAGGTTAACTAATAATTAAAGTTGTAGTTAATTCTATAATTGATTGTCAAGATTCAAAAGAAGACTTTTACATGTTTAATTTTGTTGAACATATAATATAAATAAATTATTTTAGAAAGGAATTAAAAACAATTACTTTTAAATCGTAATTAGCGATAGATTGATTATTGTTGGGAAGTGATTGGGAGTAGTCACTTTATATCCAGAAATCGAATAAATAATTAAGGAAAGGGGGTAAATTTGAAACTAATTACTTAAAGTCAATGTATGAATGATAAATAGCTAATTAATCGAGTAATTTAATTAAAAATTAATAAATGGTTAAGTAAGTAATTAGCAGAAATTAAATGGTTAATTAAGTTTGATTAATAATTGAGACTGTTAACTAAATGATTAATTAAAGTAAATAACTGGGTTAAGGAGTAATTAAGTAAATGATAGTGTGAAATTAAATGATTATGTAATTAAGATTTAATGATTAATTGAGAAAACATTAATCCAACAATGTGAAATGAATAATAATTAATTGATAATTAATGATTAATTAAACAGAGTTAAGTGATTAACTCTCAGGTAATTAATTCTAAATTGAATTAATTACAAATAAGATTTAGAGGTAATTGCTTATGAACTGTTGTGTTGAATATCTGATTGTGAAATTTATGTGATGATATTCTGTGATACTCTGTGATATGTTATGTTATATCTATGATACTTGTATATGTTTTATCTGTGATAAATGCTATGTTAATTCAATTGTTGAATTTAAATGATTTAAACTGTTTAAGTTAATTAGACAACTTGGCCCTTAAAATGGCGGTTGGATTTTGATGAGACCGGGATCAGAAGAATAAAATTTGATTCTCCGAAAACCACATCGATCCAATTTAAACGTTAGGTCATGAATCCTGAAATGAAGATCGAGATGGCGTTTTCAGAATGCAAGGGTTATCGTCGTTGACTCTGAGGGTGATTCCAAAATGAGTGTGACGAGATAATGCCTTCAGTTTCGTTCGAATCTGGAACGAACTTGTATGGATTGAATGCCTTCAGCACATCGTCAGGAGGACGATGAGCATTTTAAGAATAATGTTCTTTAAAAGGTAATCGCAGCCTCAAGCCTCATCAACCGGGAATGGCTAAAACAGGGGAGATGCAGCAAGGTTAGGTGGGTCATGCCCAAGCAGGACAAGATACTTCCCCTGTCTAGATGTCCCTTTTCATTTCGGCTGTGTGGGCGGTTGCTAGCTAGAAATGCGGGGTTTATCTTGTTCGGGACTGTTCAGTAAGGAATGGTTCCGGCCTTGTGTTGTAGGGGCTCGGTACGGTGATCTAGGCCCCGTACTGTGACGTACGGTACCCCAGTAGCCCGCCATTGTTGGAAATCCATTTTCCCTACGAGACCCTACGGTTTTGATTTGTATTACCCACTTTTATGGCTAGTAGCTGGAATTTAATGAATGTAACAATTTCGGCTATTTTCTATTTACTTGAAAACCCTAGACACTATTATAATATCACTGGATTTCCTATGAAATGTTTTGGTTAGCATAAGGTAAAAACTTACCCGTATTTATTTGTGGGGAGTCTTACGTGATACCTTTATTTTCAAATATTTTTCAAAGTTAAACAACTTTAAACCGTTTACTCATACCAGACCCATGTCTGACTCGGAGTTTATATTTTGTTTTTCATAAACTCTTGGGTACTCAAATTTTTATGAGTAGCCAAGTGATAGGTTTTGGACTTTGATTTCTGGAGGAGCTTGGAGCAGGAGTTTCCAGACGTATACAGCTATTTATGTAGTTCTGCTGTGTTAGTTGATGTGTACTGTATCTCGGATGTATATAGTGGTTGATGTATGTATATGACTGTCATGTGTATTGATATTGTATAACTCTGATATATGTAAAACTCTGAATTATTTATGTGATATATTATATTTTGTTCCGTTCCGCTGCGAGATTTTGGTGTTGTTGTTTCTTTCTTTCCTTTCTCTTTTATTTCTATCCCATTCTTTCTTAATGATGATACGTCTTTCTGGTAATAGAAGGGCGGGTCGTCACAATCCATTTCCCTTATATCTCCATGTATACGCTGCCTATGTTTTAAAATTCACGTATACTTGCTAACACCTAAAAAGAAATTTATATATTTATATATATAATGTAAAAGTCTGAAACAAATCACAGCCTTATGTTGCAAGGTTCCCTGTGACGACCCGCCCTTCTACTACCAGAAAGACGTATCATCAATTAAGAAAGAAAGGGACAGAAATAGAAAAGAAAGAGAAAGAAAGAACAACAACCACATAATCTCACGGCGGAATGGAATAAATATAATATATCACATAAATTTTACATAGTTTTACATACATCAGAGTTATACAATATCAATGCATATGACTGTCATATACATACACCTATCATTACATACATCAGAGACACAGTACATATCAACTAACACAACGACACTAGATAGATAGCTACATACGTCTGGAAACTCCTGCTCCATGCTCCTCCAGAAATCAAAGTCCATAACCTATCACTTGGCTACTCATAAAAATTTGAGTACCCAAGAGTTTATGAAAACACAAAATATAAACTCCGGAACAGACATGGTTTGGTATGAGTAAACGATTTAAGGTTGTTTAATTTTGAAAAACATTTGGAATAAAGGTATCACGAAAGACTCCCCACAAATAAATACGGGTAAGTTTTTACCTTACGCTAACCAAAACATTTCATAGGAAATTCAGTGATATTATAATAGTGTCTAGGGTTTTCAAGTAAATAGAAAATAGCCGAAATTGTTACATCTATTAAATTCCAGCTACTAGCCACAAAAGTGGGTAACACAAATCAAAACCGTAGGGTCTCGTAGGAAAAATGGATTTCCAACAATGGCAGGGCTACTGGGGTAACGCCTGTCATAGTACGGTGCCTAGATCACCGTACCGAGGATCACTCCCGACCCCCTGCTACACAAGGCCGGAACCATTCCTTACTGAACAGTCCCGAACAAGGTAAACCCCGCAGTTGGCGCGACCAACCGCTGACTAATCCGAAATATAAAAGGGACATCTAGACAGGGGAAATATCTTGTCCTGCTTGGGCATGACCCACCTAACCTTGCTGTATCTCCCTTGTTTTAGCCATTCTCGGTTGATGAGGCTTGAGGCTGCGATTTCCTTTAAAGAACATATCACTTAGAATGCTCATCGTCCGCCTGACGATGTGCTGAAAGCATTCAATCCATACAAGTTCGCTCCGGGTTCGAACGAAACCGAAGGCATTATCTCGTTACACTCATTTTGGAACCACCCTCAGAGTCAACGACGATAACCCTTGCATTCTGAAACACCATCTCGATCTTCATTTCAGGATTCACGACCTAACGTTTAAATTGGATCGATGTGGTTTTCGAAGAATCAAAATTGATTTTTTCAATCCCGATCTCATCGAATCCAAACGCCATTTTAAGGGCCAAGTTGTCTAATTAACTTAACAGTTTAAATATTTTAAATTTAACAATTGAATTAACATAGCATCTATCACAAATAAACATATACAAGCATCATAGATATAACATAACATATCATAGAGCATCACAGAACATCATCAAATATATATCACAAGCAGATATTCTATTCAACCATCCATAAACAATTACTCTTAAATCCTATTTGTAATTAATTTAATTTAGAACTAATTACCTGAGAGTTAATCTCTTAACTCTTTTTAATTAATCATTAATTAACAATTAATTTCCTATTTCATTCCAAGTCATCTAATTGATGATTTCTTAATTTATTATTAAGTCTTAATTTTATTTCACACTATTAATTAATTACTTCCTTAATCAAGTTACTTAACGTTAATTACCCTTTCCTCAATCATAAATCAATAACTTTAATTGTTATTTAATATACTTAATTGCCCATTTGTTAATTACTAATTTCTATATTAATCATTATTAATTCTTAATTAAATCACTTGATTTATTAACTGTTACCCATTCATTAACTTGAATAGTTGATTACAAATTAATTTATTAATTATAATCCATCACTAATTATAATCAAATTCATTATTCTTAATTACTTCCTGAAAATAATCAATTTATATTAATTCCTCAACTCAATTGACCTTTTAAAAGGACTCTTCTTAAGTTTGAAATCAATTTGTCTCTAATTACAAACCTGTATTAATAAGATTTATACTTATCTTATGTTACTTACCTAATTTGAATAATTATGAGCTTAAAACACATTAAAGTATTAGCTAAAGTAATTATCTTGTATCTGAGTTTTATCTTAAACTGTTAGCTACTACAAAGTTTTATAGTATTTAAAATCAAATGAAAATTTTTAGGAAAACAATCCTACTCCATCTCTATACCACTGCAAAACTGCAGTTTACCCCAACTCCAATAACTCGAGACCCTCCCTGCTTTATACTCGAGTATAACTTCGAGTGTTCCCCGCAACTTCCCGAGTCCCTTCTTCCTCGTTCCTTTTTGTTTTGAAAAAAAAACATTAAGTATTGAAACCTGTAAATTTAGCTCACAAACTCGAAGTAACTCTCGCGCAAAACCCTCTTGTACTCGAGTTTCAACTCGAGTTTCCCTCTCGTTGCAACCGCCTGGCACAACGCCTACGCCGTGCACGTGCACAAGGCATTGACGACCCACTAGCGACTGGTGAACCCTCCAACATGTCGCAAATGGCCTCGGCATCGGCCACACAACCACGAACGAGTCGACCACATCACCATTTAAAATCGAGCACAGCTCGATGAACTCGGACCCATCACCGATCACAAAAATGGTTCGTAAACCCATCGCCGATCACCTGACGCCCAACAACACCGGTCACACCTCCGCCACCCCCCAAACTCCATCCCCTTCCAATGGCAGGAAACTCGGCGTACGGTGAAGGTCGCGGTGGCCAATAGTTCGAGCATCACAAAAATTAGGTCTACGAAAAAGAAAAAACCACCGTGGTCGCCACCGTTGATGATTCCACCACCTACCATTTTTCCTGTGACCGCCGTAGGCTACTCCTCCACCCCTAGCAACCCCGGTTACCCAAATGCGTCACATCATCGGAATTCGATCGTAAAGTCAAATTCGAACCTCGCCGAACTGCTCTCAAACCCTCCCGCCAAAAATCACCAACTTTACTTTAAAAATCACAGCTTGAGGTAAGGATTTAAGTTATGTTCATGAATCCCTAGTTTATTGAGTTCGAAATTTCCAAATTTTAAAGAACCTTCTGTAAAAAATAAAGTTTAGCCTGTATATATATTTATAATTTCCGAACTTATTTTTAAAACATCAATCTTACTTGAATATACATATTCACTTTAGACATCGAAGCTTGAAATTGATTAAAAATGGAGGAGTTGATTTGTTTCCAAGGTTAGTTTACCCTGAACTATATACAGAGTAGAAATTAGTCTCTGTAATGCCAAACAATTATATATATACAGAGCTTCAGAAGATACTAACACTATACAAGGATAATCACTCATAGATCATACAAAGTTTGAGATTATTTTTACTTGCATTAATTTAAAATGAATAGAAATGTTTACTCACCTAGTTACTGTTGAAACAGAGAGTAGTTGCTTGATGAAGAAAGAAAACTGTAGTTGAAGTTTTTGAATTCCTGTAAGCCTCTTTTGCTTTCAACTGGATTGAGCTTGTAAATATGCAGTTTTGTTTATTATTTTTTTCTCAGATCCTTGTTTAAGTTATGGAATGAACAAAATAGAATGATAAATACATCTATATAACTTTGAACAAGATGTCTTCAGGAACAAGCTTTGACTTGGCATAAAATCTTGCAAATTTTATTTTTTATATATGTACTAAAACCTGAAATGATTCAACAATTTCGGCTGGAAGATTTTTCATATAGCTTGAAATGACAATATGTTATGCTTAATTGAATGTTTGTGTTTTCATTTAAGTTAACACACAATTAATGTTTGCTGACACAAACATTTGTACAATTGTTTTTGTATGCACCAATTAGTATTTGCAGACACTTCAATATATATAAAGATATTTGCAGGCTTCCCATTTGTACAAAGATGTATTCATATAAGTTTACACTTTAATGCTTTGCAGACAACTTGTTTACTTTGCAAAGATACCTGCAGGTCTTGTGTTTACATATATGCTAAAATATCATAACGTTTGCTGATAAACTTTGTTTTTGTAAAGATATTTGCAGACCCTTGCTTTTGAACTAAGATGTGAATATTTGTTTTCTTATGTTCACATAAAATTAGTGCTTGCAGACAAGTTAGTTTTGTTTAAAGATATTGCAAGTTTTCAACTTGGCAGGTTTTATATATTTGTCTTTACATAGTTAACATTTTTATTGATAACTTATATTCTAAATTCTAGTACTTATGTTAATGATCAAATTTTATGTTATACTTATATTAAATATTTATAAGCTTATTTTATTTTTATTGTAAAAGCTGTTGTTAAAAAAACTTCTCAAATCTTATTTTTATTTAAAGGTTTAATCTTTCCAATATTTGATTTGTAATGTATTTGCACTAATGTATTTTGTATTTATATGAATATGATTGTGTTATTATACTTTTTATTATCAACTGCATTCATATATCTGGTATTGCATATTATTCATACATAACTTTTAATTTAATTGAATAATACAGATTAAATTTGTGAATAATGTTAAAAGAATCTACTTTATATTTTGAAGCTATATTCCTTTATAATACATATACAACCAATAATATCCAAAATCTTATTTATTTATAAATTAACATCTTGTATTTTATTTAAATTTGATCAAAAACTTATTATAATAATAGGGTCAAAATTCCGGGATGTCACATTCCTCCCCCTTAAAAGAATTTCATCCCCGAAATTTAAAACAACAGTTAATTCAAAGGCTTTTATATTAACAATCCAAACATACATATCATTTATAAAATAGCAAACAAACAAACAGTCTATTCTAACAAGCAACACTAGCTATCCGAACACTAATCCGGATAAATTTCCCTAAAATTATCGAGAGTTTGTCTCTCGATGATCAACCATCCGAACAGAATTCCAGACCACAGTCAAGTTCGACTCAACATCCAAATTTCAGAACTACTGGTTTAACATCTAATGGAGAATCATGAACCAATTTCTAAGTTGGGATAAACGGAATACACAATAAATCACAGATATCCACTCTGGCAATCTACAGTATCATTTCTTTCCAAATTTTATTGCCCTCTTTACAGAATTTCAATATTTATACAATCAAGCCCGTACGATGTACATATACCGTTCGTACGCAATATCAAATTCGATCGCTTGCTCGATTACACAATTTCACTTCCGAACTAGTATCGTCCACCCGACTTCCTAGTGCGGACTTAGAATTGGTTTCTTGATCTGAAACTGTCATTCTCCTTGCATAGTCACAACTATGATAGAGAATCCCCAGAATCAATCAAAATCCAAATCCATGGTTCGTCGTCGAAAATCGAGTGAAAAAAATCCTAACTCGGATCGATATAACTATCTCGAAATTCTGTGCTCGAATCTGGACCAAATTGTCATGCATATAAAATAATATACATTCATCCTACGTATTAATATTCATTGATTTATCAACTATATCAATTTTATTTTATTCATAATATTTTGATTGCTATCCACTTAAAAAATTTCTCAATACCAAATTTTACTTAAGAATTTCACCATTCATTTCTTAAGCTTAATATAAGCATTATATATGCTCTTATATTATTACTCTGCCACTTAAGCCTTAATCTTCTTATTTAAATCTGAATTACCAATTCCATATGAATTCAACTTTCTTAACTTTGAATATTGAACCTTTATTGACTAGCTCCATTTATAACCGATTCCTATTATTATTTTTAAATTAGTTTCATTCATTAGTTTACTTATAGTTTTCAAATTCTGAAAACTTCGACATATTCTCCATTTGTTTAGCATTACATATTTCCATAAGCACATATGTAAGGTTCCAATCCTCAACACAATTAATTTCAATCAATTTTCAAACCATTCCCTTTTAATTAAAGTGATTTACACTTGCTTGCTTAGACATATAATCCATTTGAGCAAAACAAACTCATATTCAAAATCATCCTATTTTGCTCCCAATAATTCATAGAATTTTATCTAATCTTGTTTACTTCAAAACAACTCATTTCTTATGCAATTCAACAATATCATTGTGAATAGATAATCACTTAAGCTTTATAACAAATTTTAAATTGATTCCAATCCCCATTTAAATTATTCACAATCTTCACATTGCATTTTCTTCCATTTCACTCAGGTTTGATTCCAAACCATTTTATTAAGCACAACAACCAATGTTTTAAATAATCATTTCACAATTTACTTAAGTCATTATTTACTTCAAACTGTTTCACCCAATAACTTAAGTTTATTCTATTCCACCAATTTCCATTTAAATCTTTGATTTGATTTTCCTTTAATCAAATCCTAATTATTTACTGATTAGTTTATTCTTTTATTCCTTTTTAAATTTTTAATTTACATTAACAATTCATTATTGAATTTATTCATAATAATGTTATTCAATTTATACTTGAATTAGATTTGTTTACAACTCACACCATTTCTATTTAAATCCAATTCAATACTTTGGTTTACATTTACTTATTTACATAAGAATTTTATTTCATTCAATATTATTTATGACTCGATTGAATTCATCTAAACTCAGTTTTATTTTAACTCAATTTCAGTTAAAATTTAGCTACTTACAAATCTTTTAAATTTATTCCTCAATATATGAGCTCAAAACTTATTTATCTACTTAGCAGCTTATATTACTCATTTGAGTCATTTCATCTTATAATCACAATTTCAGATTATTTATATTACATATATATATAACACTTGCTATTTTAAGGTATAAATTTTCACCTTACAATCACAATCATTTTTCCTTCAAATTTTATATCCATTTAAGTTTATTTTGAACTTCAATTCCATTTAACTTATCTCAGGTTAAATTCCAATATGTTCTTTTATTTTCATCTACTTGAGTTAAATTTTAATTCCGGGGTTAAAATTCCCGATCTCTTTTTATCAATATCAACTATATCAACTTTACTTTATAAGTTTAATAGTTGATTTATTGAAACCTTTCACATTATTAAATAGAATTTTCTCAAAATTCAATTGCCCGGTTTTCATTTCCAAAACCATTTTGAAATGATAACTACACATACCTACCTGGTATATCAAATCAAATTTTCAAATTCCAAACACTTGTTTTCACCAAAACAATTTTCTCCTTTTGAAATTTCTAAAACAACTTGTATACCCAACAAGTCCGAACAATATCATAACCAACTACCCTGGTAGCAATCCATCACTTAAGAAACTCGAAAATGAATACTGATGATTTGGCCATCATCATCAGTATTATTTTCCAGCGACTGAAGTGAGTTCAGTGCTTCACAAATTCTTTCCAAAATAATTTCCATTCAACAATATTTTCCAAAAAAAATTCCATTATTTCCTTCAACTCTTTGGAAAAACACATTTTCAAACATTCCCAAGATTTTAAATTCCCAAATCCTTTTGTTTAAATTCATTTTTCAAATTTCCGGGACTTAAATTCTAGTTTAATCAGATTTCAGTTATATTTCCCTTTACTTAAATCATACTTAGACAATTTTATTTGGTTATAAACCACTCGAATTTTAAATGTTTATTCAATTATAGTATTAACAACCAAATATCCAAATATATAATTACTTCAGAGAAATATTTCTTTTATGTCAAAATATAAATTTGGGTAAAATTATTTCATTTACCCTACCTTTAAAAACAATACTGTGTCGGTCTATCTTGTTAAAGAGTTTAGAAATCCCTATCGATGAAATGGCGTCCCACACATCGACCAGAATCCATAAACACTCAACAGATAAATCAACACAATATAAAAACAATTTTATATTCACTAACAATTACGCGCCCATATCTTTTTATACACTCAAACTCATTTTAGAGTTCTACTAACTCTATTTTATGAGTAATTTCTTACCAGAGCCAAGGTTATCACCAACCTATGCTCTGATACCAAAAGTGACGACCCGCCCTTCTACTACCAGATAGACGTATCATCAATTAAGAAAGAAAGGGATAGAAATAGAAAAGAAAGAGAAAGAAAGAACAACAACCACGGAATTTCACAGCGGAATGGAATAAATATAATATATCACATAAATTTTACATAGTTTTACATACATCAGAGTTATACAATATCAATAAAGTCATATACATACACCTATCACTACATACATCAGAGACACAGTACATATCAACTAACACAGCGACACTAGATAGATAGCTACATAAGTCTGGAAACTCCTGCTCCATGCTCCTTCAGAAATCAAAGTCCATAACCTATCACTTGGCTACTCATAAAAATTTGAGTACCCAAGAGTTTATGAAAACACAAAATATAAACTCCGGGTCAGACATGTGTGACGCCCCACCTCTATACCCACGTTAGCAAAGAGTATTGTATAGATAATACCGTCTGCTAACACGGAGAATAAGGCTGGATAGGAGCGACCATGTGTAATCTTACCTTAACTATTCACTAAACACGTCGAAAAGTAGAATCACAAACAGTTCGACGTATTCAATAAATATTTAAAGCAAGACTACAATGGCTATAGGATCTATCAGAACAGAATATAAAAACTCAAATGAAATATACATCACAGAACAGTAAACCATCATATACACATATATAGATACATAACAGAGTATGCAAAATGATACATCTCAAGTGGTATAGCAAACCACAATATACAGACGAGTTCACAAGAATACATATCAGAGTTACAACATATAAGGACTACAAGAAAGCTAAGACAAAAAGAAACTAGTGGAATAGTCCATGCGGAAGCAAAAGAGGCTAAGTCCAAAGCACCTAACCTGAAACATCTCGGTCTGACCCGAGTATAAAATACACGGGTCAGTCTAGCTAAACAAATCAGTTAGATAAACTGAACAACAATAAACCTGCAAGGTTACAAGGTATAACAAATATCTCTAAGGGAGATAACACAATCATCTAACAAAAGATGAACCATATGATAACAAGCCTCATATCATCGGCAAAATATAGAAACAAAGGATAAGAATATCCCAAAGCAAACCAAAGGCAATAACAAATACCTATAAGGTATACAAGTTCCACAAGGTAATCGCGACAAATCGTGCGGTTTAAAAAGACCAACACCGAATGGCGATACCTAGGGAATATACATATGAATGAAACGTCAGAAAATTGCTCGAGCTCAGTACTGTACAAATAAGGATCCATGAGCCCGAAGACTCCAAACCCAATATCACTCGAGCGGTGACGAATGACCAACTCCGAAAGCGATTCAATGGGGCAACAAACCCGAAGGCGACAAACCCAAGTATCTCTCGAGCGGTGACGATGGACCAACTCCAAAAGTGATACTATATAGGGTGACAAACCCGAAGGCACAAACCCAATATCACTCATGCGGCACATAAGGCCAAACATCGGAGCGATACTATAGGGCGACAAGCCGTAGTGGTGAAGGTCGAAGACCCAGTACTGGACACCACTAACTGGCGGAATGTGTCACAACTCTCAAAAAGGAATCCGAAAAGTGTTAACGTATGTCCCATAACCACTCGTTCGCACTAAATGGTTTACTATCCGTCAGACACTTTCACACTCAAAGCAGTACAAAGTTTACCTCATATCATCGATAAACCAAACCCGAAGGTCCAAACGATCAATTGAATAGGTCGGGGATTAATCGGAAAGATAAACGCATGGATTCATGGTCCGTGTTTTACCTAACCATTTAATCTTCCTTCCACTTCGCTCGAAGTGCGAAATCGTGTGTGTGCATTATAAATGGAATTTATGAATTGGAGACGGAAGCTTTTAATACGATTTAGAGGGATTATTTATAAAACCCGTGAATGAAATCAAAATAAGTTATCAAAAATCAAAGATGCAATAACAAACACTAAAAACCAACTTGAATCGATAAAATCCGGAAAATCAATCAAAAACAGGCAAAACAGGCAAAACAGGCAGAACAGAGCAGGTCGGTCGACCGGACTACAGGGCTCGGTCGGCCGGCCAGATGCAGGAAACAAAATATGGCTCGGAGCAGCAGGTCGGTCGACCGGAGCCTGCGCTCGGTCGGCCGAAGGCTGTTTTCCAGCACATCTCGCCCTATTTCAATGAAATGCAAATTCTTTCTAAATCCAAAGCAATGGCACATGCATACTTGTTAGGAATTCATACCCAACACCCATGAAATCAAGAGAAGTAGATGTGAGTTCAAAACTCACCTTTTTACACAAAACAAAGAAGATGAAGAAGCACAAATGCAAGGAATCAACCAACTACACTCCACTTCAAAACTACAAGCTTCAATCTAGAATCAAAGCAAGTATTTCCTAAGTTAGGGTTAGGAAATTACTGAAATTGAAGAGGTGAAGAGATGGAGAAGATAGAGATGAACTTACCAATGGATTCCCTTTGATTTTGGAGCAAGAATCAAGTTTACAAGAAGAACTAGGGCTTGCTAATTTCTATTTCCACTTCCTTTCCCCCATTTCAGTTTTTACTTAAGAAATGAAATGAAATGAGAGTGATGGAGAGGAGAGGGCTGAAGTAGAGGGGTTAAGTGGGTTTAGTTAGCTAGTGGGCTGAACCCAAACCCAAAACCCAACTAGAAAACGTAGCCAATTACGACTTACTCCAAACATATCAAAGATTATACTCAAAAAGATCGCAAACGACGTTTCGAACTCAATGGAAGCGGTCTTGAGTCCCAATTCGGCCGTTTGCAAAAAGTAACATTTCGGACCGCAAAATCCGAATAACGACGCCATATTTAAATCAAACATTTAAATATGTAATCGTTAAATAGGCGGGTTGTTACAGATCTCCCCTCCTTAAAGAAATTGCGTCCTCGCAATACTTAAGGAGAAAATAAATAGTAACAACCAAAAGGCATATCAACACAAAAGAATATCCGAAGAAGAAGCTCACAATAAAGAGCACGAAAAGATAAGCCCGAACTTGCTTGCTTAGAGAATTCTCTAGATTCCTAAGCTCAAATATTCGGAACACCGACGTAATGCAAACAATACGTCAATGAACCGAAGCCCAACAAAAAGAAGCACAATAAAACGTCCAATGAACTTGGTAAAAAGATCATTCCATACGGACATCAACAAGAAACAATCACTTGTTGCTTACAACAAAATGCATTGGCAACACGATCCCCCTTTCGGGAGTAAAAGAAATAGAGTATCGGAAAAGATTTTTTTAAATAACCTACTTTTCCGAAAAGCTAATACTTTCAAAATAAAAATTATCTTCATAAAATCATATTTCCGGAAAAATTTCTTATTTCAAGTCAATTCACTGTGTCCGATTGTCTCATCAAAGCGTTTAGGAGATTCCTATCGATAACGTTGATCAAGCGCATCGACCAGAATTCTTAAAGCACTTAATGGGCAATACAATCACAAAACAATCTTCTATATGATAAACATATTTCTAAAAACTTTTGAAAATTCTCTTTGTTTGTTTTAAGTATACTTATAAATAAATCTTATGAAAAAGATTTGCAAAAATTTTTAAATTGCTAACTTCCAACCAAAATCAATAAATACAAAAATGGAATCATCGAGATATTCATAGAATGCTCGATTCATAAAATGGATGAAATGAGCTGGAAAAACTGAATGACACAATAAATCATTCATAAGAATTACAACGAGTGCGGAATGCGGTAAGTGGAGTGCTAACTTCCGCAACTCATAGCCAAATGAAAACCAGTGGTAAGGTCGAGCTAAAAAGACCTTAACACTACTCAAAAGATTTGCTTAGGTGATAACCCTAAGACAAGACCAAAAATACCAAAAAATTCTCAAACTACAAGAATGAGGGAAACAACACTTTCCTCATCATGAGGGCTTAAAGAAATAAAATGATGCCATCAAATGGGAAATCGAATAAAAGAAAAGTAGAAACCTACCAAAATAGATGGAGACATACCTTATCCCCGAGAAGGGCCTCCAGAAGCACCTGTTACATTTATCTTGCCCGACTGAGAATTATTCGGAGCAATAGGACAAGTCGAAAGATGATGGCCTTCCTTCTTGCAATAGCGGCAGAAGAGAGGCTTAGGACAAGCTCGAATCATATGATCAGGAGAATCACAATCGAAACACTTCCGAATGGAAGGTGTTCCAGCAGGCTGAGACTGAGAATCAGATTCAACGGGCTTTTTCTTCTTGGAAGGGAAAATTTCCCGCTCATCCAATGGAGACTGCTTTTTGTTGGGGTTCTTGCGAACCTCAACACCATCACCACTATCACATTCCTTCTCGACGATTTCAAGATGAAGTGCAGAATCTACCAACTCCTCAAAAGAAAGCTTAAGCTGGAGCAACAAAGACTTCTTAAGATATTTCTTAAGACTAGAGACAAACTTCAGATTCTTCTTATATGAAGTGCTAATGAATTCAAGACCATACTTAGATAAAGCCTCGAATGATGCAACATACTGAGAAACAGAAGACTTCCCTTGCTTCAACTCAAGGAAGCGATGGGTCAATAAAACTTTTTCAGATTCAGGAACGAACTTGAGTTCGAATCGTCCCCGAAACTGAGTCCAAGAAAGAGTAGACTCATCGATTTCGGCTACAAGAACTCATACCAATCAAGGGCACGCTCTTGTAATAAGCTAGAAGTTATAAGAACTCTATCATGGTCAGAAAGATCCATGCAAGAGAAAATACGCTCGCACGTGCGAAGCCAAGCTTGGGTCTCAAGAACAGACTTGGAGCCTTTAAACGGCTTTCCTCCAAGATGAGTAAAATCACTGCACAAGCGTGCAAAGGTAGACTTGCGAGGTGGAGACACTCGAGCAGGAACTGGAGGCTGAGTGCTCCTAAACAACTCCATAAACTGATCGACAGACATATAAACGCCGTCCGGATGCGAGCCACTGGATTGCCCAGCACCCGAGCGTCGTCCTCTGCCTCTTCCAGCCATAAGCTGAAAGTTGAAGAAGATAAAGATTAACTACAAGGTAGATATTTCAATACGTAATACTACGGAATAAGATATATTCCTTGACGTATTCCCCAAATCCTATCTACCCCAAAAACACGGAGGGAATAAAAGCACGATGATTCAAAGATCTGTAACACTTGTTACACTTTGATGTACCATAATATGTGCTTCTGTTCTGTGTTTATCATATTTTGTTCTGAACTCAGCGCTCTGATACCACGCTGTGACGCCCCACCTCTATACCCACGTTAGCAAAGAGTACTGTATAGATAATACCGTCTGCTAACACGGAGAATAAGGCTGGATAGGAGCGACCATGTGTAATCTTACCTTAACTATTCACTAAACACGTCGAAAAGTAGAATCACAAACAGTTCGACGTATTCAATAAATATTTAAAGCAAGACTACAATGGCTTTAGGATCTATCAGAACAGAATATGACAACTCAAATGCAATATACATCACAGAACAGTAAACCATCATATACACATATATAGATACATAACAGAGTATACAAAATGATACATCTCAAGTGGTATAGCAAACCACAATATACAGACGAGTTCACAAGAATACATATCAGAGTTACAACATATAAGGACTACAATAAAGCTAAGACAAAAAGAAACTAGCGGAATAGTCCATGCGGAAGCAAAAGAGGCTAAGTCCAAAGCACCTAACCTGAAACATCTCGGTCTGACCCGAGTATAAAATACACAGGTCAGTTTAACTAAACAAATCAGTTAGATAAACTGAACAACAATAAACCTGCAAGGTTACAAGGTATAACAAATATGTCTAAGGGAGATAACACAATCATCTAACAAAAGATGAATCATATGATAACAAGCCTCATATCATCGGCAACATATAGAAACAAAGGATAAGAATATCCCAAAGCAAGCCAAAGGCAATAACAAATACCTATAAGGTATACAAGTTCCACAAGGTAATCGCGACATATCGTGCGGTTCAAAAAGACCAACACCGAAGGGCGATACCTAGGGAATATACATATGAATGAAACATCAGAAAATTGCTCGAGCTCAGTACTGTACAAATAAGGATCCATGAGCCCGAAGACTCCAAACCCAATATCACTCGAGCGGTGACGAATGACCAACCCCGAAAGCGATTCAATGGGGTAACAAGCCCGAAGGCGACAAACCCAAGTATCTCTCGAGCGGTGACGATGGACCAACTCTAAAAGCGATACTATATAGGGTGACAAACCCGAAGGCACAAACCCAATATCACTCATGCGGCACATAAGGCCAACATCGGAGCGATACTATAGGGCGACAAGCCGTAGTGGTGAAGGTCGAAGACCCAGTACTGGACACCACTAACTGGCGGAATGTGTCACAACTCTCGAAAAGGATTCCGAAAAGTGTTAACGTATGTCACATAACCACTCGTTCGCACTAAACGGTTTACTATCCGTCAGTCACTTTCACACTCAAAGCAGTACAAAGTTTACCTCATACCATCGATAAACCAAACCCGAAGGTCCAAACGATCAATTGAATAGGTCGGGGATTAATCGAAAAGATAAACGCATGGATTCATGGTCCGTGTCTTACCTAACCATTTAATCTTCCTTCCACTTCGCTCGAAGTGCGAAATCGTGTGTGTGCATTATAAATGGAATTTATGAATTGGAGACAGAAGCTTTTAATACGATTTAGAGGGATTATTTATAAAACCCGTGAATGAAATCAAAATAGGTTATCAAAAATCAAAGATGCAACAACAAACACTAAAAACCAACTTGAATCGATAAAATCCGAAAAATCAATCAAATATGAAAAATAGGCAAAACAGGCAGAACAGAGCAGGTCGGTCGACCGGACTACAGGGCTCGGTTGGCCGGCCAAATGCAGGAAACAAAATATGGCTCGGAGCAGCAGGTCGGTCGACCGGAGCCTGCGCTCGGTCGGCCGAAGGCTGTTTTCCAGCACATCTTGCCCTATTTCAATGAAATGCAAATTCTTTCTAAATCCAAAGCAATGGCACATGCATACTTGTTAGGAATTCATACCCAACACCCATGAAATCAAGAGAAGTAGATGTGAGTTCAAAACTCACCTTTTTACACAAAACAAAGAAGATGAAGAAGCACAAATGCAAGGAATCAACCAACTACACTCCACTTCAACACTACAAGCTTCAATCTAGAATCAAAGCAAGTATTTCCTAAGTTAGGGTTAGGAAATTACTGAAATTGAAGAGGAGAAGAGATGGAGAAGATGGATATGAACTTACCAATGGATTCCCTTTGATTTTGGAGCAAGAATCAAGTTTACAAGAAGAACTAGGGCTTGCTAATTTCTATTTCCACTTCCTTTCCCCCATTTCAGTTTTTACTTAAGAAATGAAATGAAATGAGAGTGATGGAGAGGAGAGGGCTGAAGTAGAGGGGTTAAGTGGGTTTAGTTAGCTAGTGGGCTGAACCCAAACCCAAAACCCAACTAGAAAAAGTAGCCAATTACGACTTACTCCAAACATATCAAAGATTTACTCAAAAAGATCGCAAACGACGTTTCGAACTCAATGGAAGTGTTCTTGAGTCCCAATTCGACCGTTTGCAAAAAGTAACATTTCGAACCCCAAAATCCGAATAACGACACCATATTTAAATCAAACATTTAAATATGTAATCGTTAAATAGGCGGGTTGTTACAACATGGGTCTGGTATGAGTAAACGGTTTAAGGTTGTTTAATTTTGAAAAACATTTGGAATAAAGGTATCACGTAAGACTCCCCACAAATAAATACGGGTAAGTTTTTACCTTACGCTAACCAAAACATTTCATAGGAAATCCAGTGATATTATAATAGTGTCTAGGGTTTTGAAGTAAATAGAAAATAGCCGAAATTGTTACATCTATTAAATTCCAGCTACTAGCCACAAAAGTGGGTAACACAAATCAAAACCGTAGGGTCTCGTAGGAAAAATGGATTTCCAACAATGGCAGGGCTACTGGGGTAAGCCTGTCACAGTACGGTGCCTAGATCACTGTACCGAGGATCACTCCCGACCCCCTGCTACACAAGGCCGGAACCATTCCTTACTGAACAGTCCCGAACAAGGTAAACCCCGCAGTTGGCGCGACCAACCGCTGACTAATCCGAAATATAAAAGGGACATCTAGACAGGGGAAATATCTTGTCCTGCTTGGGCATGACCCACCTAACCTTGCTGTATCTCCCTTGTTTTAGCCATTCTCGGTTGATGAGGCTTGAGGCTGCGATTTCCTTTAAAGAACATATCACTTAGAATGCTCATCGTCCGCCTGACGATGTGCTGAAAGCATTCAATCCATACAAGTTCGCTCCGGGTTCGAACGAAACCGAAGGCATTATCTCGTTACACTCATTTTGGAACCACCCTCAGAGTCAACGACGATAACCCTTTCATTCTGAAACACCATCTCGATCTTCATTTCAGGATTCACGACCTAACGTTTAAATTGGATCGATGTGGTTTTCGAAGAATCGAAATTGATTTTTTCAATCCCGATCTCATCGAATCCAAACGCCATTTTAAGGGCCAAGTTGTCTAATTAACTTAACAGTTTAAATATTTTAAATTTAACAATTGAATTAACATAGCATCTATCACAAATAAACATATACAAGCATCATAGATATAACATAACATATCACAGAGCATCACAGAACATCATCAAATAAATATCACAAGCAGATATTCTATTCAACCATCCATAAACAATTACTCTTAAATCCTATTTGTAATTAATTTAATTTAGAACTAATTACCTGAGAGTTAATCTCTTAACTCTTTTTAATTAATCATTAATTAACAATTAATTTCCTATTTCATTCCAAGTCATCTAATTGATGATTTCTTAATTTATTATTAAGTCTTAATTTTATTTCACACTATTAATTAATTACTTCCTTAATCAAGTTACTTAACGTTAATTACCCTTTCCTCAATCATAAATCAATAACTTTAATTGTTATTTAATATACTTAATTGCCCATTTGTTAATTACTAATTTCTATATTAATCATTATTAATTCTTAATTAAATCACTTGATTTATTAACTGTTACCCATTCATTAACTTGAATAGTTGATTACAAATTAATTTATTAATTATAATCCATCACTAATTATAATCAAATTCATTATTCTTAATTACTTCCTGAAAATAATCAATTTATATTAATTCCTCAACTCAATTGACCTTTTAAAAGGACTCTTCTTAAGTTTGAAATCAATTTGTCTCTAATTACAAACCTGTATTAATAAGATTTATACTTATCTTATGTTACTTACCTAATTTGAATAATTATGAGCTTAAAACACATTAAAGTATTAGCTAAAGTAATTATCTTGTATCTGAGTTTTATCTTAAACTGTTAGCTACTACAAAGTTTTATAGTATTTAAAATCAAATGAAATTGTTTAGGAAAACAATCCTACTCCATCTCTATACCACTGCAAAACTGCAGTTTACCCCAACTCCAATAACTCGAGACCCTCCCTGCTTTATACTCGAGTATAACTTCGAGTGTTCCCCGCAACTTCCCGAGTCCCTTCTTCCTCGTTCCTTTTTGTTTTGAAAAAAAAACATTAAGTATTGAAACCTGTAAATTTAGCTCACGAACTCAAAGTAACTCTCGCGCAAAACCCTCCTGTGCTCGAGTTTCAACTCGAGTTTCCCTCTCGTTGCAACCGCCTGGCACAACGCCTACCCGTGCACGTGCACAAGGCATTGACGACCCACTAGCGACTGGTGAACCCTCCAACATGTCGCAAATGGCCTCGGCATCGGCCACACAACCACGAACGAGTCGACCACATCACCATTTAAAATCGAGCACAGCTCGATGAACTCGGACCCATCACCGATCACAAAAATGGTTCGTAAACCCATCGCCGATCACCTGACGCCCAACAACACCGGTCACACCTCCGCCACCCCCCAAACTCCATCCCCTTCCAATGGCAGGAAACTCGGCGTACGGTGAAGGTCGCGGTGGCCAATAGTTCGAGCATCACAAAAATTAGGTCTACGAAAAAGAAACAACCACCGTGGTCGCCACCGTTGATGATTCCACCACCTACCATTTTTCCTGTGACCGCCGTAGGCTACTCCTCCACCCCTAGCAACCCCGGTTACCCAAATGCGTCACATCACCGGAATTCGATCGTAAAGTCAAATTCGAACCTCGCCGAACTGCTCTCAAACCCTCCCGCCAAAAATCACCAACTTTACTTTAAAAATCACAGCTTGAGGTAAGGATTTAAGTTATGTTCATGAATCCCTAGTTTATTGAGTTCGAAATTTCCAAATTTTAAAGAACCTTCTGTAAAAAATAAAGTTTAGCCTGTATATATATTTATACTTTCCGAACTTATTTTTAAAACATCAATCTTACTTGAATATACATATTCACTTTAGACATCGAAGCTTGAAATTGATTAAAAATGGAGGAGTTGATTTGTTTCCAAGGTTAGTTTACCCTGAACTATATACAGAGTAGAAATTAGTCTCTGTAATGCCAAACAATTATATATATACAGAGCTTTAGAAGATACTAACACTATACAAGGATAATCACTCATAGATCATACAAAGTTTGAGATTATTTTTACTTGCATTAATTTAAAATGAATAGAAATGTTTACTCACCTAGTTACTGTTGAAACAGAGAGTAGTTGCTTGATGAAGAAAGAAAACTGTAGTTGAAGTTTTTGAATTCCTGTAAGCCTCTTTTGCTTTCAACTGGATTGAGCTTGTAAATATGCAGTTTTGTTTATTATTTTTTTCTCAGATCCTTGTTTAAGTTATGGAATGAACAAAATAGAATGATAAATACATCTATATAACTTTGAACAAGCTGTCTTCAGGAACAAGCTTTGACTTGGCATAAAATCTTGCAAATTTTATTTTTTATATATGTACTAAAACCTGAAATGATTCAACAATTTCGGCTGGAAGATTTTTCATATAGCTTGAAATGACAATATGTTATGCTTAATTGAATGTTTGTGTTTTCATTTAAGTTAACACACAATTAATGTTTGCTGACACAAACATTTGTACAATTGTTTTTGTATGCACCAATTAGTATTTGCAGACACTTCAATATATATAAAGATATTTGCAGGCTTCCCATTTGTACAAAGATGTATTCATATAAGTTTACACTTTAATGCTTTGCAGACAACTTGTTTACTTTGCAAAGATACCTGCAGGTCTTGTGTTTACATATATGCTAAAATATCATAACGTTTGCTGATAAACTTTGTTTTTGTAAAGATATTTGCAGACCCTTGCTTTTGAACTAAGATGTGAATATTTGTTTTCTTATGTTCACATAAAATTAGTGCTTGCAGACAAGTTAGTTTTGTTTAAAGATATTGCAAGTTTTCAACTTGGCAGGTTTTATATATTTGTCTTTACATAGTTAACATTTTTATTGATAACTTATATTCTAAATTCTAGTACTTATGTTAATGATCAAATTTTATGTTATACTTATATTAAATATTTATAAGCTTATTTTATTTTTATTGTAAAAGCTGTTGTTAAAAAAACTTCTCAAATCTTATTTTTATTTAAAGGTTTAATCTTTCCAATATTTGATTTGTAATGTATTTGCACTAATGTATTTTGTATTTATATGAATATGATTGTGTTATTATACTTTTTATTATCAACTGCATTCATATATCTGGTATTGCATATTATTCATACATAACTTTTAATTTAATTGAATAATACAGATTAAATTTGTGAATAATGTTAAAAGAATCTACTTTATATTTTGAAGCTATATTCCTTTATAATACATATACAACCAATAATATCCACAATCTTATTTATTTATAAATTAACATCTTGTATTTTATTTAAATTTGATCAAAAACTTATTATAATAATAGGGTCAAAATTCCAGGATGTCACATTCCCTCTCTCCTATAAATGACCTAGCCTTGCCTTATCCATTTTGATTGCATATCAGAAATAAATTGTTAAATGAAAGATAAAGTAATATTCTGCCATTAAGCGAAACATAATAAAAATCAAGGCAATTCAAGTCAGGGAAGATCATAATCCAAGTAGCAGCAGTTTTCAAAATGTTGATCTGTTCAAAAGAAAAGAATGCAAGGTGAGCATTCCAACCTGGTTCCCACTATTTATTTTTGAAATATCTGTGAGTAAAACATTTAAATGTAAAATCGTTTGGCGCTAATATATTTGGATGATGTAAATACTTTTGTTTGCGTGGATGTTCAAATTTGAATCTGGATTTAAAAAAAACTGCTAAGTTTTTTTTTTTGGAAATACCTGTATATGCAAGAATGTAGTTCTCTGTTAAATTTCTGGTTCAGGAATAATTAGAAAATTATTGTCTTCCAAATTAATAACTATTAGCCTTTGATCATTGAAGGGAAATGGATTGTAATAGTGAAATCTTGTTTTAAAGAATAAAATCAAGTATTTATATTTAACAAATATCCTGTAAATTTAAGATTTACAGCATAATCAAAATTTAATTGAAATTCAATATCAATAATTTCATCTCTGGATTATGGGACCTGATTCACATAAGGGAATCATGAATTTTAAAGTAAATTTTGTAATTTTTAACCGAGTATTTGATGTCAATTCGAATTTTTTTCGAATTTGGGTTTCTGATCAATTGTCGTTGATCGACGATAATTGGATGCTCGAAAATTGGCATGGAGATGGCTGGGGTATGAAGGTCTCGGGAAAAATATAAGGATATTTTTCTGATGCTCGTGGTGGCCATGAGGCGGCGATGTAGGATTGTTAATCGAAATATATCGATGAAGTTCCAGAAGCCCATACGTCAGCGGGAGAGAATCACGCTTGATCGGGTTGAGGGGGACTCATGCTGGAAGCCTAGGCGGAGGTCCAGATAGAGGATTGTGAACTCCGGTGGACAGTGGGGGAAGAAATTGGATGATGGATGATCGGTGTTTTTGCCGAGTGGGTTCTTGATCATTTTTTTTCGCGAGTGATTGGATTTCTGGGTGATGATTTGAGTTGTGGTCATCGCCGACGACTTGTCTAGGGTCTAGGAGTTGATCGGACGACGATGGGTTGTTGTACACATGCACGAGGAAATGGGTGTTCATACCAGAGCAGAGGGTGGAGGAATAAGAAGATGGGATTAAGGTAAGAAGAAGTAGTGAAGGAAGAACGAGAATTGGATCTGGACGAGCTCGAAATCGGTCGCATGTGACTCGAAGGGAGTGACGTGAGTTTGCTCGATTTTCTCAGGTTTTACTTTAAAGAGATGTTAATCGAGTTTCCAAAATAATTTATTACAAAAGATTTCAAACCATAATTTGAATTTAAATTGTTTGTTTGGGAAATATTTACATATTTGTTAGTTAATTAAGATAAGTAAATTAAATGTTTTAACTGATTTCTAGTATTTAATTAATTGGATTCAAATGATATAAATAAGTAATGAGGTTTAGAGGTTTATCTTTAAATAATTAAGATGGTTAATTAAAGGATAAGTTAATAGACGGATTAATTAAGAGAAGTAATTAAAGAATAATTACTTAATTTGGGATATTTAAGTAATTAATTAAGAATTAATTACTTAAAGGATTGATAAATTTAGGAGGTTAATTAAGGATTAGTTAATAAATGAGTGTGATTAATTAAAGGATAATTAATTAATGTATGTAATCATGGGATAATTAATTTGAGTAATTAATTAAGAATAATGTAATTAATGTGGATGGGTGGAAGTTAAATTAATCTGGATAATTAATTTCAGGCTAATTACTTAATGAATTTAAAGAGGATAATTAAGGGATGAAAATAAATGGTTTATAATTAATTAATGTTAAAGTAAGTAGGATTAAAGTGATTAAAGAAATAAATTTAAGTTAATTGGAATGGTGGGGCTAATTAATCTTGCTTATGAATGATTGAATGATATTGTATGCCTTGGATTATTTGATATTCTTATAT